>OX387661.1:12144797-17458949 GCA_947568875.1 Fissipunctia ypsillon | reverse complement strand
GTACGCCATACTATGGCAGGGTATGCTGGAACCAATATTGTAACATCTGTTGTACCATATCCTAACAAATAAACATTTTTTATTTAATTTGAACCTGGCAAGAATTTTTGCACTCATTCTCGGAATTCTCAGTTAGGTTTCTTTTGAAAATTCTTACGGAAATAGGAGTTGCTTTGTCGACTTATGCAGAAAACTTTGAGAGTTAGAAGAATATAAGATGTAAGACAGAGCAAAGCAGGCTCGAAAATTTTAGCACACTGCCATTTGTAGGTTAGGTTTACTTGTGACTAATCATGCAGAAAGATGAGTTACTTTGTAGACGTTTGAGCGAAATGAGCTCGTAAATTTTAGCACCCTACATTTGTATTGCATACGTATGGGGCCTTCAACTCCAAACTGCTTCTTACTAGGTGTTCTTGCATTTTATTAAAAAGTACCTATTTCTCAAGATTGGGAACCCCCTAGGACCGCGGCTCGGGGCGGACCGCCCCTGCCGCCCCTCGCGTTAGTCCGCCAGTGACAGTGGGTGTTGTTGGTAACCATTTGTGACATTATTACTTATATTGTATTGACAAAACAACATGGCGGCATTAGTTCCGATTTTAGCCGCGCGCCAAAAGAACTTGGTAGCGTTGTATGCCATTGTGACATTTACCAAACTTGTACCTACCATTATTGATCCGAAACGTTCGAAATTTCTAGAATAAAAACAAACCATTAGAAAATATCAAGTTTCATTATTTCTAACAATAGATTAGATTAATACAACTGAATATGATAAGAAAGCCTTGACACTCCTAAATAAAAATGGTTTATCAGTATCACTGAGGGCGATTATATCGGTACCTACATACTCGTATTTACACTTATTTTTTGATTAACGATGATAATAATTCCACGTCATTGCGGGATTCACACTAGGCTTACCTATATGTCGTGTCGTGCTTTCCATGATGCATGAGTAAGTAAGCAAAGCATGGTGCCAATACTTAAGTAGGTATACATGCACTCAAATTTTTTGGGTGTAGGCATGGATACTTATAAGGACACCGTGTGTACAACAGAAACCTAGCGGAGTCGTACCTATATTTTGAACTAGCAATTCTCGCGTGACTTCATCCGCGTGGTTCTCGTACTTTAGTTCGCCGTTAGGGGTAGATTCTCAAAAAACCCTGATGCACGTTATTCTTTATTTTCGGTATAAATACTGAGTTTCAAGTTAATCGGACCGCGCGTTAAAATTCATCCATACAAACTTTGACACCCCCCAATCCCCCTTTAGGGAGTAGTTTAGAAAAACAAAAAATTATGAACTTCATAATTTATTTAGATAAATATTCGTGCCAAGTTTCACGTTTATTAACGCAGGAAATTAGATTTTTCATACAAACAAAATCCCCACTTTTCATCCCCTTAAAGGTTGAATTTCCAAAAATCTTTTCTTAGTAGAGCATCAACTGCCAACAATTTCAAGTTTGTAGCCCCAGCGGTTTAGGCACTGCGTTGATGAATTAGTCAGGATAAGTAATTATGTACGTATATTTATGTACAGATGAAGGCGTGCCGGTACACACTATTCTGACGTGACGCCGTCAGAATAGAGTGCAGTGCACGCATGCGTTCAAAATAAAATTACCGATAAGCTGCTGATGACCTACTGCTGCATCACGTCAGCACATGAATCCGACTAATCGTTAAAGATACGAGTATGTAAGTAGGTATAATAAACACTACAAAGTGAAAAATAACATTAATTTCGGAACTTGGTGTCATAGGTTATGCATTTTCGTTTTTTGTCGCGGACTTCTGAAATTTATTTATTTATTTATTTAAACTTTTCACACTTAAAAAAGTACAAAGGCGGACTTAATGCCTTAGGCATTCTCTACCAGTCAACCAAGGGTGGTGAAGAGATTAGATGGCAGGTTAGGTTGGATGGATGGTGGAGGAAATTAATAGTAACTTTATGATACGAGTGCGCTATGTTGGTCACTACACTCGAGGCGGTATTAATTGCGCGAGACGTAGGCGAGCGCGATAAAGCAATTGAGTGTGTAATGAATTATCAATACACACACGTTTCATACGACGTCTTTAACACACTTACGAGGCAAAAAAAAATTCAAAAACTAATTAGTTATGAAAAAAAATATTAAATATGGCCCGCGGATTTCTTTTATCGCGGTGTCTTCGCAGGTTGAAGGAGAGGCAAAGGCACGAAGCCGTCGAACAGTCTAATAGGTATTAAAAGCATAAAAACTGAATAGTTTGTATGTTATTTGGATGTAGAACACGAAAGAATGCTTTTTTTGACAAAAATAAATAATTTGATGAAATATTATGTTAATTTATCTTATTTTATTTATGTACACAGTAGTCATAAGAAGGCATGAAGTCTCTTTGATGAGATTAAAAAAGCGCACATCTCCGACTAGTAAATAGTTACAGTAAAAAGCACGCATGTTTAATATACTGCATTATAAACCTAAAAGCATCTCAATAAGAGCCACTTTACCAGCAAGTGTGTTGAAAAGTTATTTTTCACTTTGTAGTTTTTGGATAGGTTGTTTTTTTAAGTTTTTTTCAACACACATGCTGGTAAAGTGGCTCTTATTGAACCGTTTTTAGGTTCATAATGCAGGGTATTAAACACTTTTTATTTTACATTACCGCACCAGTGCGGTAATGTGCGCCACAGATAACTACTTACTAGTCGGAGATGTGCGCTTTTTTAATCTCATCAAAGAGACTTCATGCCTTTTTATTAACTCTGTGTTATAAGTTTTATGTGTGTATCTGTGTGTCTGTCTGCGCCATCGTAGGTCCCAAACGGCTGAACCGATTTTGATTATTATTTTATTGTTTGAAAAGTGACTTGATCGAGAGTGTTCTTAGCTATGATTCAAAAAAATCGGTTCAGCCGTTTGAAGATTATCAGCTTTTTATTAGTTGATGAATGGATGTGAGCATCTTCCACAGGTCTGATCGATTCGAAATTTGGTACTCTGTTACTTAAATGATATTAGAAGGACATAGTAACCTTGAACTGATGCTGGAATTTCCAGTATACCCAACTCCCTTACCAACATACAGCATTATCATGTTTGGGCTACAGATATATGTCGATCAGGGTCTGATGATGGAATATGAAAGACAAATGAGGATAAGTTAGTAACTAGCTTCAATGTGGCAAAAATACCTACAGCTGCACAGATTATAAGTTTAAAAAGCCGGAATTAAAAGTTAAATTTTAAATTTTAAAAACCCCCGACAAACAAAAACATCTAAAAAGTAAAAAATAGTATGTATTGGCCCTTTAAGTTCAATATAAGTTGTAGGTAATATTTTGATTCAAGCGTCGTCGTGTCGGGGGACGGCTGTAATTTGACGAGTTATTTGAACATAAATGTAGGGAACAGCATTTTTTTTTTCGCGATTTCAGGGTTGGTCCCATAGTAACAGTTGTTCATAATGATGAGTACAACACTATCGTGGCGGCTCCCTAGCCAATAAAAAAGCAGCGTGTATAATAAAATGTGATAAATATAAATACTATACTACTATTTATTTTCTCGCAGTCAATGGCAAATAGTAAAGTACACAACTCGTGAAAAAAAAAATTCATCGCAGCCCTTGTATCCCTCGCTCCGCTCAGGATTCTAATCTAGAACCCTTCGCTGCTCTCGGTATCCAACTTAGTCCCTCGAATTAAATTCCCTTTCTTTTTACTTGTTGTATAATCTACTATTTTTACATAGGTTAGTAGTTTGACCATTACACACTTGTATCAAAATGTACTATTATTTTTCACTTTTTATTATTGTACCTACCCCACACAAATTCGTACCTACCACTTCTTGCTATATTAAGTACTATGTAAACAACATTGCCAGGAAGTTTTATAACATCATCAACATACACAAAGTGGAATTAAATGCATATTATCGAAGCTTACTTAAAAGCTACCAAAGCAAAGTTAATAAAATTTATATGGATTACGCAAGTAGGTACAAAGGACCACCGCGTGAGCTCTACCAAATGAAAAAATAAACACGTAAATCGGGCCAGTCATCATGGAGAAATCAATAAACATGCAATAAACAACCAGCCAAGTGCGAGTCGGACTCGCACACGAAGGGTTCCGTACCACCGTACAATATTTAACACTACAGATAAAAAATACTCCAGTTTAAAAAACACGTTTCTTGTATGGGAACCCCCTTTAATTTTTTCCTTCATTTTTATTTTTACTACCTATTTGATGTTATAGCTACAACAGAAATACACAATCTGTCAACATTTCAACTGTCTACCTATAATGCTATGGCTACACCATAACCCACCACTACACACACACGGGTTATGGTGACATACTGTCACCATAACCCGAACTACACTTCGCGCGCTCTCTGTTGTACAGCGAGACGTCAGGCGGTGTGCGAGAGAGAGTGCGCAAAGTGTAGTTCGCGTTATTGCGACTATGTAGCCATAGCATTACGATTCATGAGGAACAGCCCGCTGACAGACGGATGGACGGACAGCGGCGGCTTAATAATAGGGTTCCGTTTGCCACCCTTCGGGTACGGAACCCTAAAAAATACGTACAGTCGAACATAGAACCTCCTTCTTTTTTGAAGTCGGTTAACAAATACATAATGTGTAGGCCTTTCACTAGCGGAAATTTTTAATGTTTTTGCGGCGCGTTTTGGGCAATACTGGGAAGCCTTACTACTACCTAGTACTACCTACTTTGCAGACTGATAAATATTTTTGCCACGGTGGTGTGTCTTACAGCTTAGCTAAGACTAAAATATTGTGTTTTTTGAAATGAAAACTTCTTTAGGCGCGTTGAGCACTTTTTGGTAGGGGATAAACTTACAGTTTCGCGACATGCAACATGCTCCAACGAGTTTTTGTTTTGTTTGTAATGGATAAACTCATAAAATAATTAGCCGATTTCAAAAATTCCTTCCCCAATAGAAAGCTATATTATCAGCGAGTAACATAGACTGTATTTTATTGTCATAAAAATTAGAGATCCCTACGAAAACTGCAAAAATTAACGCAATTCCAATAATGACTTGACGCTAGATGGCGCTGAAACCATATTAGTCTATTTAACACGCTAATATCTTTGAACTAGTGGTCATATTCGCATACAACCGTTATTCTTACGTTTTCACTTCTGTCGGCAGTCCATGACTGCCTATTTTTTTTTTAATGGGACAGTATGGTGAAATCTGATTCAATAGAAGATACAGGGAAGCTATCGTAGGAAATATTAGGTCTTTTTTCATGAAAACAATTTTGGCATAGGTACTAATTTTTTTAGTCAAGTGCGAGTTGCTCATAAAAATAAGAAAAATTGACCAAATTTATTTTTTATTCCGGTTCGACTCTATTTCATGTAAGAATAGTTTCATGGTATCGGAAGAAAAAAATCTGGACAGCCGTGAGTCAATTTTTGGTACTCGTACCTACGTCCCAGTAAAAAAAAACACTGTCTATGTAGTTTAAGTATGAGCTATTGATTGTTACTTAGCTACACTAGAAAGAATAAATGCATTAATTAAAACGCGTACAAACCAGCGAGCGGGGCAATTGCGTGACACACATTAGGCATCAACCATTCATCAACCAAAACATCCATTTAGTTATTTACGTTGTTGAGCAGATAAATTCGAACATATTATGAAGCAATGGATTAGCAATTTGCTTCAAAATCATTCCGATTGTGATTGATAGTGTGTTGCGCAATTAGAGTGCCCGGATGGGTAAAATCTGTTTTACTTTTATTTCTTCGATTTTTTTAATATTTCGATCCAAGACATGTAAAATTTGACTTTTTCGCAGTTTTAATCATTTAAATTTCTTTGTTGTTTAGTATGTAGGCGTATGGTACGACATTGAATCCTTACCGTCGACTTTCCAAAGTGGTACCTGCAACACCGCTACGTACTCCGCGAACACTGATGGAACACTTAATGTGCAAAATACTGAAGTCATAAACGGTCTTCTACAATATGTAACCGGGACGGCTTCTGTCACAGCAGGAGTACCCGCTGGAACTGCTAAATTTGATGTATCAATCTCCGGCGCCGCTGCAGGTAAATAAATATCCAATATTTTAAGTTGGAGATAATATTATGTCAAATTGTAATCTTTCTTTATAGTACACCCTTAGCTAATTATGTTGAAATCCCATGTAGGGGGGGTAGGGGGCGAGCTTATCGCCATGAACCAGGCACAAAACCAGACTGGGCTTCTAGTGAGAAATTCCTATTAAAGAACCCAATCATACTTTTTACGACCCGGTGATCGCCCGGTGATCGAACCTAGGACCCCACACACTCAGCAGTCGAACTTTCTACCACTAGCTAGACCAACGAGACAATTTAGATAATATTGATAATAACCAAATCATTTCCTGTTACAGTACCATATTGGGTTCTGGCCACGGATTATGAAACATTTGCACTGGTGTATTCTTGCCGCGACTTGACTAATAACCTAAGAGAAGGTAAGATACTTACTATTGACAGTTACTAAAAACTATACAGCCGCACTCCGAGATGTCACTTAATTATACTTAATTGTTGCATTGTACCTATGTACAATGGCACGCTCGGTCTGCAGTCAAAAATATGACAGATTGAGAACATTTCACTTCTTTTGTTGACAGGATGTGCTAAGGTTTAATGCTTGATAAATAAAGTTAATGATTGATTTTATTACGTGACATTTCGATGGGGCTATCTTCGGCTCCACTGTACTTTATTATAACCCGCGTACTTTATAGCTTCAAAATTATTTTGCGTGATGTCTTGATGTAGAACACTTTCGCAAAATGACACAATCAGCAAATGCAAAGTTTTCGAGAAAATAAATAGTAAAGTTTCAAAAACATAAACATAATTACGAAATAAAATTGTAATTTTTTGTCATTTTACGCAGCTTATGAACGAATTTCACTCCTTGCTTGTTCCATGTTACGTTCAGACAAAGTGACAGCGGATTTTAATGTTTTTTAGTAAATATTGTAAGTTTTTAACTTTAATTCATTTTTAAATACATAGCTGCTACCGTAATGAACTCAAACTTTTATGTGACTAGTTTAAAATATTCGCTGTCTTTTTCTCATTAATAGCATAATTAGCAAAAGACTGCATGCCACGATAGGCCTATGATGATGGCCATATACCGCGCTTTTTCTGTTTGGTTCGTGATGAAAGAGTGCAATATACGGGTGTATAAGTGTGTATAAAATGCCTAAATAGAAGAAGTTCTCCAGCGACGAGTAACGATGCGATAGTTTTGTAATGCTGGCGATGGAGTTCTGACCGCTACTGTACATAGAAATATCTATGGATGCGTACGATGCGGAACTATTGACACGAGCCCTTAGATGGCACATGGAGTTTTACACAGCGCTATCGCCAGCCACACAATGTATGAGTGATAAACATGACGCTCTACAAATCCGAACTTTTCATAAAACTCCATGATTGTACGAGTAGCTACTTTAGTGTTCTAATTCGATTTTTGTTTTTACAGTAAACAGTTGGAAGTTAGGTAGAAACAAGGGTGAACTACCAACTGCCGCTGCAAATACTATTAATGGAATTGTTACAAGCGTGGCAGCGCTTAATGCAGCTTCCGCTCAATTCATCCAGAGAGATCACACCGCAGAAGGTTGCTCCTACTTTGTTGATTTTGAAGGATCATGTCCTACAACCGTAACCGGTGTTGCTAACTTCGACGTTTCCAGAGTAAGTTCACATAAATGTAGGTAGATAATAATCGATTTAAACATTAGACTCACACGGCATAACTACTAATAGGTACTTAATATCATAATTATTTTATATTATTTTGTCTGTTCCAATACAAATTATAAAGTAAAAATTATAATTACATCAAAATTGTTCATTTCTCTTGGTATTTAGTTGTATGAAACTGTTAAATTCGATTGTATAAGGGCGAAGTTCACCGACTTTTAAAACGGCTGTTTCTATATTTAATCGGTTATTTTCTCACGAAATTTGACATAAACCAACTGTTTAAATACCTAACCGGTGGTTTGAATGTTGGTGAACACAGGCCTATATATTTTTTGAGTTATAACGGGCGTTGTTAACTTCAACGCGTGTACAACAAGATCACACAAATGTAATTTAATTGTTTTAAGGGTTAGAGACTAATAATTATAAAAATGATTTGAAATTATTACTTGGTTCTTCTAGTTATTTTTTTTTTTTATCTGATGCCAGTATCTTGGAACATGGTACGAGGTCGCCAGATATCCACAACCAACACAGACTGGTCAGTGCAGCCGTGCTCAATACTCGCTCGGAGCTGCTACCGGTGTTGTCACTGTTCAGAACAGCCAAGTTATCAATGAGGCTTTGGATACGATATCAGGAACAGCGACTGCAGTCCCTGGTCAATCTGGGGTATTAGAAGTTATATTCAACGTTGGCGGCGGTAAGTTATTTAGTCTCTTTTGACAACAGACTTAATAATTAATACTGCAGGTATTACAAGTTACGTTTACTGTTGGTGGCGGTAAATTGTTGAATCTCTTTATCATTATACTCACTATTATTGTAGGCTGGGTCATTAACATTCCTTGCGTTTCAAAATCAATGACATCGTTTAAAATTTTAGTTAAGGCCCACATGAACCCAAATCACTAAATGCATTTAACACTAAACGTATTTCAAACATCATTCTGTCTCTGTTATCTTCAAATATTATTCTGTCTCTGTCATCTTCAAATGATTGACAGAAAAAGAACGATATTTTAAATTCGTTTAGTGATTTGTGGCGCAAGTGGGCCTAAGTCATGTTCCAACCTAATAAAATTAAACTTCTTTTTTTAAATTGCAGTGAACATAAATCAGAATCTCTACGTACTCGCAACCGACTATGACAACTATGCTCTTGTGTACAGCTGCACTAATATAGAGGGAAACAGAAGACGAAGTAAGTTTTTTTTTTAGTAGGGAACAAATTGTTTCCCAAAGTGACCTCCAAATAAATAACGTGATAAACTATCTTTACAGTTGGCAGTTGGCAATTGAGAAAACACACTAATTCATTGGACCAAACCGCTATTAACACCATAAATGCCGTTATCGCTGCTACCCCTGACCTCGACGCAGTTTATTACCAGGAAACTAGTCAGACTGACGCAGCGTGCTTCTATTATCCAGCATTCGAACAACTCCCAGCAACTATCGAATTGCCCGGACCCTGCGATATAACCATAGCCGGCGTTGCTGACTTCGACGTGAATAGAGTAAGTTCATATTCATTTTTTTTATTTTATTTGAGATAGGTTTGCTCTTGACTCTAGTCTAGGTCAGAGATGACAGAGACAAAGTCGATGACGGAGCGAGCTTACCTAGAAGAAGCCTGTGCACTCTCACTTTGAAGAGTTCAGGGTTGTATGCGTACAGAAACACAGATGCAGGTAGAGAGTTCCACTCCTTTGCTGTGCGCATCACGAAAGACATTTGGAAACGCTTTGTGCGAATTGGTGGAATAGCAACTAGGTAGGCATGGTAACCTGCAGTGCGTCTTAATGTCCGGTGGTAGAAGGCCTGACGGAATGAGGTCGTGGAGTTCTTGAGCACACTCACCGAAGTAAAATCTGTAAAAGACCAACAAGCAGACAACCTTGCGGCGATGAGCCAAGCTGTGAAGCTTGGCATCCACCAGTGTTACGTCGCCAATGAGCCTCTTAGCAATGCGTTTCACCGAGTCAAGCGCGGTAAGTTGGTATTTAGCTGAGCCATCCCAAAGGTGGCTGCAATACTCCATGCAGGATCGGACTTGCGCTATGTAAAGGGTTAAAAGCTGTCCAGGCGTAAAGTATCGCTTTACCTTATTTAGGATGTCCAGTTTCTTGGCCGCAGTTTGAGCTTTGTACTCGATGGTGGCACCGAAGAAGAGACATGATGTCAACTCCATGCCTAGGATCTCGAGTCGATCAGTTACAGGAACAGACGTACCCCGAAAAGTAGGAGTTTGGTCGAAACGACTCCTTTTAGCTATGAAAAGACACGCCTGTATTTTGGTGGCGTTAAAAGAGACCAGATTATTATCACCCCACTGGGAGACAAGGCTTAAGGTCAAATCTGTCCCTCTATCGTGGCCTCTCTCGAGGAACGAGCTCTCATTTATAATTATTCTTATTTTCTTACTTCACACACGTTATGACTATGCCCCATGCAACTTTCTTCTTTCTTTCTTCTTTTTTGTTTCCCTTTCTTTTTTTTTTGGTCAAAATGAAAATCTAAGATGGCGGAGGTGAAAATTTTAAAATTTTTGTCATGGGTGTCGTTTCCATAGTTTTCAAGGTTGCAAAAGTCAATCGATAGTGAGGTCAAAATATAAATCCAAGATGGCGACTGCGAACATTTTGTTTTAAATCATACTTGAGAAGCAACTTCGTTCCAAACGGGGAGGCCCCGACCACACACGTTTTTTAATACGTTTAGTAGCATTAGATACTAACATGGCTTACAATAACTGATTTATTTTATATTCTAAAATCATTAAGACATAAAAATATTGATGTCCTTTAGTATTTTAGTAATAAGATAAAAGTAAAGCAATTGTTTACAAAAAAAAGGGTTTACTGATGTTGTATTTTAAAAATACTTAATTCCTTTATTTATTCTTAATCAATCGTGACCGCCCGGTGAAAAGAATGGAGTGGAGATGCATGGGCTGGTTATAAAAAATTATTTGAGATTACTTCATTCTTTTAATACCTTCTTCCTTATCTACATAATGCTAGTATCTCGGAACATGGTACGAAGTCGCCAGATACCCACAACCAACACAGACTGGTCAGTGCAGCCGTGCTCAATACTCGCTCGGAGCTGCTACCGGTGTTGTCACTGTTCAGAACAGCCAAGTTATCAATGAGGCTTTGGATACGATATCAGGAACAGCGACTGCAGTCCCTGGTCAATCTGGGGTATTAGAAGTTATATTCAACGTTGGCGGCGGTAAGTTATTTAATCTCTTTAACAATTGACTTACTAATAATACTATCTGTGTCATAAACATTTTTAGATTTACATAAATTCGTTCAGCTCTAAATGCATTTAGTGATCTGTGGTGCAAGTGAGCCTAAGTCATGTTCCAACCTAATAAAATTAAACTTCTTTTTTTAAATTGCAGTGAACATAAATCAGAATCTCTACGTACTCGCAACCGACTATGACAACTATGCTCTTGTGTACAGCTGCACTAATATAGAGGGAAACAGAAGACGAGGTAAACACGATCACTTTTGTGTAGGTACACTAGGTACCAAAAAATACGATTTATTTTTTGAGTTAGCTAATTTGACAAACTATCTTCACAGTTGGCAGTTGGAAACTGAGAAAAACCACAAATCCTCTGACCGAAGAGGCTAACAACGCCATAAATACCGTCATCAGTAACACTCAAGGTCTCAGTCAAGATTATTACCAGGAAACTAGTCAGACTGATGCAGCGTGCTTCTATTATCCAGTTTTCGAACAAGTCCCAGCAGTTATCGAGTTGCCCGGACCCTGCGATACAACCATAACCGGCGTCGCGGACTTCGATGTTACTAGAGTAAGTTCATATTCATTTATTGGAATGATGTTTTGGAACGAATTGCGGTAGAGTGAACTGCTTAAAATCGTCACGCGAAAAAGCGTTCCTACTTCAAACACGTTATGCCCCCTCCATGTGACTTTCTTCTTTTTTGTTTCCCTTTCTTTTTTTTTGGTCAAAATGAAAATCCAAGATAGCGGAGACGAAAATTTTCAAATTTTTGTCATGGGTGTCGTTTTCATAGTTTTCGAGGTTGCTAAAGTCGATCGATAGTGAGGTCATAATATAAATCCAAGATGGCGGCTGCGAAAATGCTGTTTATGTTTTAAATCATACGTGAGATGGAACTTCGTTCCAGACGAGGAACCCCCGACCGTACACGTTTTTTACTTTATTTTATATTCTAAAAAAATTAAGACATTTTAAAATATTGATGTCCTTTGATATTTTAGTAATAAGATAAAAGTACGAGGAGGGATCAAAAAGTAGTGAGAATGAGATAGAATATAAAGACTATTGATAACATAATAATTTATTTTTCTACATAGTCTCCGAGTCTCTCTACACACCGAGTCCAGCGCTTTTCCAAGGCTTCAGACCCTTTCAAAAAAAAATTTTGTCTTGGTCCTGCAAAAAGCTCTCCACGGCATCCATCACCTCGTTATCGTCTTCGTACCTGTTTCCTCTTAAGTATTCTTTCAATTTGGGGAACAGATGAAAATCGCTTGGCGCCAGATCTGGTGAAAGGGGGGGTGGTCAACCAATTCGAAGCCAGCTGGCTGAATGGCAGCCATCGCAACTGCCGACCTGTGCGTGGGTGCGTTGTCGTGATGAAACAGCACGCCTCTTCGAAGTTTCCCTCTCCTTTTCTCTTTGATGGCATTCCTCAACTTGGGAATTTAAGCTGCATAATATTGGCCTGTAATAGTGGTTCCACGCTCCAGGTAATCAATCAACAATATCCCTTCTAAGTCCCAAAATACTGAGGCCATAACCTTGCCAGCCGATGCCATGGCACGAAACTTCTTCGGGGTCGGTAATGATGGCCGTTTTCATTGCGAAGATTGCTGTTTTGTCTCGGGATCAAAATGATGGACCCATGTTTCGTCCATTGTTACGAAACGAGACAAAAAGTTTTCTGAATCTTCTTGAAACTTGTCCAACAATATCTTCGAAATGTCAAGTCGATTTTGTTTCTGACTGTCAGTTAACATTCTTGGCACCCATCTTGCGGACACTTTTCTCATATTCAAAGATTGTTTCAATATGGATTGAATACTTCCATATGAAATGCCCGTTTCTTGAATTTAAGTATCGGATGGTAACTCTTCGATCGCTCAATACAATTTTCTCGACTTTCGCAACATTTTCTTGGCTGAATGACGTCGATGGACGGCCGCAACGATGTTCGTTTTCCGTGCTCGTTCTCCGTACTCGAAATTGAGAAGCCCACCTTGCGACAGTGGAATACGGCGGAGCAGACTCTCCTAATGTTGCCTCCAAATCGCAATGAATCTCTTGCGTCGTTAACGTTTTTAAACAGAGGTATTTAATAACGGCTCGCACTTCGTTTTTCTCCATTTTCGAGAACATGATCCGACACGAAGCAAACTACATTCAGAAAAAAACAAAAGAGAATCGAAGATTTTTTTCTTTATTAATATTACAAATATGTATCTGAGATATACCTGCCAGTATTTATTTTTTTTTTCTTACCAAGGAGTATGTCGTTCTCACTACTTTTTGATCCCTCCTCGTAAAGCTAACGTTTACAAAAGAAAAAAGATTTACTGATGTTGTATTTTAAAATACTTAATTCCTTTATTTATTCTTAATCAATCGTGACCGCCCGGTGAAAAGAATGGAGTGGAGATGCATGGGCTGGTTATAAAAAAATATTTGAGATTACTTCATCCTTTTAATACCTTCTTCCTTATCTACATAATGCTAGTATCTCGGAACATGGTACGAAGTCGCCAGATATCCACAACCAACACAGACTGGTCAGTGCAGCCGTGCTCAATACTCGCTCGGAGCTGCTACCGGTGTTGTCACTGTTCAGAACAGCCAAGTTATCAATGAGGCTTTGGATACGATATCAGGAACAGCGACTGCAGTCCCTGGTCAATCTGGGGTATTAGAAGTTATATTCAACGTTGGCGGCGGTAAGTTATTTAATCTCTTTAACAATTGACTTACTAATAATACTATCTGTGTCATAAACATTTTTAGATTTACATAAATTCGTTCAGCTCTAAATGCATTTAGTGATCTGTGGTGCAAGTGAGCCTAAGTCATGTTCCAACCTAATAAAATTAAACTTCTTTTTTTAAATTGCAGTGAACATAAATCAGAATCTCTACGTACTCGCAACCGACTATGACAACTATGCTCTTGTGTACAGCTGCACTAATATAGAGGGAAACAGAAGACGAGGTAAACACGATCACTTTTGTGTAGGTACACTAGGTACCAAAAAATACGATTTATTTTTTGAGTTAGCTAATTTGACAAACTATCTTCACAGTTGGCAGTTGGAAACTGAGAAAAACCACAAATCCTCTGACCGAAGAGGCTAACAACGCCATAAATACCGTCATCAGTAACACTCAAGGTCTCAGTCAAGATTATTACCAGGAAACTAGTCAGACTGATGCAGCGTGCTTCTATTATCCAGTTTTCGAACAAGTCCCAGCAGTTATCGAGTTGCCCGGACCCTGCGATACAACCATAACCGGCGTCGCGGACTTCGATGTTACTAGAGTAAGTTCATATTCATTTATTGGAATGATGTTTTGGAACGAATTGCGGTAGAGTGAACTGCTTAAAATCGTCACGCGAAAAAGCGTTCCTACTTCAAACACGTTATGCCCCCTCCATGCGACTTTCTTCTTTTTTGTTTCCCTTTCTTTTTTTTTTGGTCAAAATGAAAATCCAAGATAGCGGAGACGAAAATTTTCAAATTTTTGTCATGGGTGTCGTTTTCATAGTTTTCGAGGTTGCTAAAGTCGATCGATAGTGAGGTCAAAATATAAATCCAAGATGGCGGCTGCGAAAATGCTGTTTATGTTTTAAATCATACGTGAGATGGAACTTCGTTCCAGACGAGGAACCCCCGACCGTACACGTTTTTTACTTTATTTTATATTCTAAAAAATTAAGACATTTTAAAATATTGATGTCCTTTGATATTTTAGTAATAAGATAAAAGTACGAGGAGGGATCAAAAAGTAGTGAGAATGAGATAGAATATAAAGACTATTGATAACATAATAATTTATTTTTCTACATAGTCTCCGAGTCTCTCTACACACCGAGTCCAGCGCTTTTCCAAGGCTTCAGTCCCTTTCAAAAAAAAATTTTGTCTTGGTCCTGCAAAAAGCTCTCCACGGCATCCATCACCTCGTTATCGTCTTCGTACCTGTTTCCCCTTAAGTATTCTTTCAATTTGGGGAACAGATGAAAATCGCTTGGCGCCAGATCTGGTGAAAGGGGGGGTGGTCAACCAATTCGAAGCCAGCTGGCTGAATGGCAGCCATCGCAACTGCCGACCTGTGCGTGGGTGCGTTGTCGTGATGAAACAGCACGCCTCTTCGAAGTTTCCCTCTCCTTTTCTTTTTGATAGCATTCCTCAACTTGGGAATTTAAGCTGCATAATATTGGCCTGTAATAGTGGTTCCACGCTCCAGGTAATCAATCAACAATATCCCTTCTAAGTCCCAAAATACTGAGGCCATAACCTTGCCAGCCGATGCCATGGCACGAAACTTCTTCGGGGTCGGTAATGATGGCCGTTTTCATTGCGAAGATTGCTGTTTTGTCTCGGGATCAAAATGATGGACCCATGTTTCGTCCATTGTTACGAAACGAGACAAAAAGTTTTCTGAATCTTCTTGAAACTTGTCCAACAATATCTTCGAAATGTCAAGTCGATTTTGTTTCTGACTGTCGGTTAACATTCTTGGCACCCATCTTGCGGACACTTTTCTCATATTCAAAGATTGTTTCAATATGGATTGAATACTTCCATATGAAATGCCCGTTTCTTGAATTTAAGTATCGGATGGTAACTCTTCGATCGCTCAATACAATTTTCTCGACTTTCGCAACATTTTCTTGGGTGAATGACGTCGATGGACGGCCGCAACGATGTTCGTTTTCCGTGCTCGTTCTCCGTACTCGAAATTGAGAAGCCCACCTTGCGACAGTGGAATACGGCGGAGCAGACTCTCCTAATGTTGCCTCCAAATCGCAATGAATCTCTTGCGTCGTTAACGTTTTTAAACAGAGGTATTTAATAACGGCTCGCACTTCGTTTTTCTCCATTTTCGAGAACACGATCCGACACGAAGCAAACTACATTCAGAAAAAAACAAAAGAGAATCGAAGATTTTTTTCTTTATTAATATTACAAATATGTATCTGAGATATACCTGCCAGTATTTATTTTTTTTTTCTTACCAAGGAGTATGTCGTACTCACTACTTTTTGATCCCTCCTCGTAAAGCTAACGTTTACAAAAGAAAAAAGATTTACTGATGTTGTATTTTAAAATACTTAATTCCTTTATTTATTCTTAATCAATCGTGACCGCCCGGTGAAAAGAATGGAGTGGAGATGCATGGGCTGGTTATAAAAAAATATTTGAGATTACTTCATCCTTTTAATACCTTCTTCCTTATCTACATAATGCTAGTATCTCGGAACATGGTACGAAGTCGCCAGATATCCACAACCAACACAGACTGGTCAGTGCAGCCGTGCTCAATACTCGCTCGGAGCTGCTACCGGTGTTGTCACTGTTCAGAACAGCCAAGTTATCAATGAGGCTTTGGATACGATATCAGGAACAGCGACTGCAGTCCCTGGTCAATCTGGGGTATTAGAAGTTATATTCAACGTTGGCGGCGGTAAGTTATTTAATCTCTTTAACAATTGACTTACTAATAATACTATCTGTGTCATAAACATTTTTAGATTTACATAAATTCGTTCAGCTCTAAATGCATTTAGTGATCTGTGGTGCAAGTGAGCCTAAGTCATGTTCCAACCTAATAAAATTAAACTTCTTTTTTTAAATTGCAGTGAACATAAATCAGAATCTCTACGTACTCGCAACCGACTATGACAACTATGCTCTTGTGTACAGCTGCACTAATATAGAAGGAAACAGAAGACGAGGTAAACACGATCAGTTTTGTGTAGGTACACTAGGTACCAAAAAATACGATTTATTTTTTGAGTTAGCTAATTTGACAAACTATCTTCACAGTTGGCAGTTGGAAACTGAGAAAAACTACAAATCCTCTGACCGAAGAGGCTAACAACGCCATAAATACCGTCATCAGTAACACTCAAGGTCTCAGTCAAGATTATTACCAGGAAACTAGTCAGACTGATGCAGCGTGCTTCTATTATCCAGTTTTCGAACAAGTCCCAGCAGTTATCGAGTTGCCCGGACCCTGCGATACAACCATAACCGGCGTCGCGGACTTCGATGTTACTAGAGTAAGTTCATATTTATTTATAATTATTCTTATTGGAATGATGTTTTGGAACGAATTGCGGTAGAGTGAACTGCTTAAAATCGTCACGCGAAAAAGCGTTCCTACTTCAAACACGTTATGCCCCCTCCATGCGACTTTCTTCTTTTTTGTTTCCCTTTCTTTTTTTTTGGTCAAAATGAAAATCCAAGATAGCGGAGACGAAAATTTTCAAATTTTTGTCATGGGTGTCGTTTTCATAGTTTTCGAGGTTGCTAAAGTCGATCGATAGTGAGGTCAAAATATAAATCCAAGATGGCGGCTGCGAAAATGCTGTTTATGTTTTAAATCATACGTGAGATGGAACTTCGTTCCAGACGAGGAACCCCCGACCGTACACGTTTTTTACTTTATTTTATATTCTAAAAAATAAAGACATTTTAAAATATTGATGTCCTTTGATATTTTAGTAATAAGATAAAAGTACGAGGAGGGATCAAAAAGTAGTGAGAATGAGATAGAATATAAAGACTATTGATAACATAATAATTTATTTTTCTACATAGTCTCCGAGTCTCTCTACACACCGAGTCCAGCGCTTTTCCAAGGCTTCAGTCCCTTTCAAAAAAAAATTTTGTCTTGGTCCTGCAAAAAGCTCTCCACGGCATCCATCACCTCGTTATCGTCTTCGTACCTGTTTCCCCTTAAGTATTCTTTCAATTTGGGGAACAGATGAAAATCGCTTGGCGCCAGATCTGGTGAAAGGGGTCAACCAATTCGAAGCCAGCTGGCTGAATGGCAGCCATCGCAACTGCCGACCTGTGCGTGGGTGCGTTGTCGTGATGAAACAGCACGCCTCTTCGAAGTTTCCCTCTCCTTTTCTTTTTGATGGCATTCCTCAACTTGGGAATTTAAGCTGCATAATATTGGCCTGTAATAGTGGTTCCACGCTCCAGGTAATCAATCAACAATATCCCTTCTAAGTCCCAAAATACTGAGGCCATAACCTTGCCAGCCGATGCCATGGCACGAAACTTCTTCGGGGTCGGTAATGATGGCCGTTTTCATTGCGAAGATTGCTGTTTTGTCTCGGGATCAAAATGATGGACCCATGTTTCGTCCATTGTTACGAAACGAGACAAAAAGTTTTCTGAATCTTCTTGAAACTTGTCCAACAATATCTTCGAAATGTCAAGTCGATTTTGTTTCTGACTGTCGGTTAACATTCTTGGCACCCATCTTGCGGACACTTTTCTCATATTCAAAGATTGTTTCAATATGGATTGAATACTTCCATATGAAATGCCCGTTTCTTGAATTTAAGTATCGGATGGTAACTCTTCGATCGCTCAATACAATTTTCTCGACTTTCGCAACATTTTCTTGGGTGAATGACGTCGATGGACGGCCGCAACGATGTTCGTTTTCCGTGCTCGTTCTCCGTACTCGAAATTGAGAAGCCCACCTTGCGACAGTGGAATACGGCGGAGCAGACTCTCCTAATGTTGCCTCCAAATCGCAATGAATCTCTTGCGTCGTTAACGTTTTTAAACAGAGGTATTTAATAACGGCTCGCACTTCGTTTTTCTCCATTTTCGAGAACACGATCCGACACGAAGCAAACTACATTCAGAAAAAAACAAAAGAGAATCGAAGATTTTTTTCTTTATTAATATTACAAATATGTATCTGAGATATACCTGCCAGTATTTATTTATTTTTTCTTACCAAGGAGTATGTCGTTCTCACTACTTTTTGATCCCTCCTCGTAAAGCTAACGTTTACAAAAGAAAAAAGATTTACTGATGTTGTATTTTAAAATACTTAATTCCTTTATTTATTCTTAATCAATCGTGACCGCCCGGTGAAAAGAATGGAGTGGAGATGCATGGGCTGGTTATAAAAAAATATTTGAGATTACTTCATCCTTTTAATACCTTCTTCCTTATCTACATAATGCTAGTATCTCGGAACATGGTACGAAGTCGCCAGATATCCACAACCAACACAGACTGGTCAGTGCAGCCGTGCTCAATACTCGCTCGGAGCTGCTACCGGTGTTGTCACTGTTCAGAACAGCCAAGTTATCAATGAGGCTTTGGATACGATATCAGGAACAGCGACTGCAGTCCCTGGTCAATCTGGGGTATTAGAAGTTATATTCAACGTTGGCGGCGGTAAGTTATTTAATCTCTTTAACAATTGACTTACTAATAATACTATCTGTGTCATAAACATTTTTAGATTTACATAAATTCGTTCAGCTCTAAATGCATTTAGTGATCTGTGGTGCAAGTGAGCCTAAGTCATGTTCCAACCTAATAAAATTAAACTTCTTTTTTTAAATTGCAGTGAACATAAATCAGAATCTCTACGTACTCGCAACCGACTATGACAACTATGCTCTTGTGTACAGCTGCACTAATATAGAAGGAAACAGAAGACGAGGTAAACACGATCAGTTTTGTGTAGGTACACTAGGTACCAAAAAATACGATTTATTTTTTGAGTTAGCTAATTTGACAAACTATCTTCACAGTTGGCAGTTGGAAACTGAGAAAAACTACAAATCCTCTGACCGAAGAGGCTAACAACGCCATAAATACCGTCATCAGTAACACTCAAGGTCTCAGTCAAGATTATTACCAGGAAACTAGTCAGACTGATGCAGCGTGCTTCTATTATCCAGTTTTCGAACAAGTCCCAGCAGTTATCGAGTTGCCCGGACCCTGCGATACAACCATAACCGGCGTCGCGGACTTCGATGTTACTAGAGTAAGTTCATATTTATTTATAATTATTCTTATTGGAATGATGTTTTGGAACGAATTGCGGTAGAGTGAACTGCTTAAAATCGTCACGCGAAAAAGCGTTCCTACTTCAAACACGTTATGCCCCCTCCATGCGACTTTCTTCTTTTTTGTTTCCCTTTCTTTTTTTTTGGTCAAAATGAAAATCCAAGATAGCGGAGACGAAAATTTTCAAATTTTTGTCATGGGTGTCGTTTTCATAGTTTTCGAGGTTGCTAAAGTCGATCGATAGTGAGGTCAAAATATAAATCCAAGATGAGTGAAGCAAACGTTTACAAAAGAAAAAAGATTTACAGATGTTGTATTTTAAAATACTTAATTCCTTTATTTATTCTTAATCAGTTGTGACCGCCCGGTGAAAAGAATGGAGTGGAGATGCATGGGCTGGTTATAAAAAATTATTTGAGATTACTTCATCCTTTTAATACCTTCTTCCTTATCTCATGCTAGTATCTCGGAACATGGTACGAAATCGCCAGATTCCCACAACCAACACAGACTGGTCAGTGCAGCCGTGCTCAATACTCGCTCGGAGCTGCTACCGGTGTTGTCACTGTTCAGAACAGCCAAGTTATCAATGAGGCTTTGGATACGATATCAGGAACAGCGACTGCAGTCCCTGGTCAATCTGGGGTATTACAAGTTATATTCAACGTTGGCGGCGGTAAGTTATTTAATCTCTTTGCCAATAGACTTAATAATAATGCTATCTGTGTCATAAACATTTTTAGATTTTCATAAATTCGTTCAGCTCTAAATGCATTTAGTGATCTGTGGCGCAAGTCATGTTCCAACCTAATAAAATTAAACTTCTTTTTTTAAATTGCAGTGAACATAAATCAGAATCTCTACGTACTCGCAACCGACTATGACAACTATGCTCTTGTGTACAGCTGCACTAATATAGAGGGAAACAGACGACGAGGTAAACACGATCACTTTTGTGTAGGTACCTTGGTACCAAAAAATACGATTTATTTATTGAGGTAGCTAATTTGACAAACTATCTTCACAGTCGGCAGTTGGAAACTGAGCAGAAACACAAATCCACTGAGCGTAGAAGCTAACAACGTTATAAACAACATCGTCATTGCCACTCAAGGTCTCAGACAAGAATACTACCAGGAAACAAGTCAGACTGATGCAGCTTGCTGGCACTACTTACCACAAACAGGAGACAAAGTCATAATCCCTGGCCAGTGCGACACAAGTATTTCTGGAGTGGCCGACATCGACCTGACTGTTGTAAGATTTTTTTTTCTTTTTACTTACTCACTTTCTATCCTAAGTACTGTGGTGTGCGGTCTCGACTTCGAGGTGTGTTGGGGGAACTTTCTCGAAGATACTTATAAATTTAAAGACCGTTACACTCAATGAACTGGTTTATTAGCTTTAGCAGCTATTATAATAATATCTATAATTCAACAGGTAAAGACTGGGGCTAAAACTATAGTTACTCGATACAGAACAAAATCACTATATGTCACTATTTTTCACCTATTTTAAATTCCAATTGAAACCAGCGTTTGTCTGGCCAGCCAATGTCATAATCCAAAGAGGATTCTTGCGGAAGACAGGCTCAAATAAGGCCTCTACATCAGCTACGCCCCCACTGGATAAATTGGGCTACCAAGGTGCCCCATTTTATCCATAGGAAACAAGACAAACGTTGCTTTAATCCTATCTATGCCTATCTCGACAAGGACCTACGTACCGGTATAAACATACAACGCGGGATCATTCTCTTGCAAGAGAAAGCTGGGCTCAGCAAAAACGATCCGCAAAGCTCCGGCACTTTGCCGAACGTCCGTCACACTAATCCTTAACATGTGCCATAAAGCACCCATATAAGCTAACGTTTTGCTGTCCCAACTTCGTTGGCCAAAAACCGGTACGTCAAAAAGAATACCAACGCTGTCCCTTAATCGCTAATACATAGCTGTGACAAATTCACAACTGCCCAGATGGAGCTTAATGAAGAAAATTTAAACTAGTCAACCTAAACTTTCAACGCCGGTAGGGGATGACCCTGAGGGAGGTAAAAGTCCAAGAATCATTAGTTCATGTATAGTCCTAACTCATGGTCACACTCGAGAGGAAAAAATTGCAAAATATCGCGGAAATACTAGGCTCCATTGACTGTCAGACAATCCTGACCTAACTGTGGGTCCACAAACGTCAGTTGGACCAGTTGTGTCAACCTGACACACCTCGCAAGGACTATGCCCCGTCAGCAAGGTTGGTTTCAACTTGACTGCTCATCCCCCCCCCTTCAAGGCTGGAACCACAGTTTCAATTAACTATTTCCCTCTTCTAATACGTGTTAATAAATCTGGAGGATGACCGTCCTATTCTGGGCCTCGCGCATATTTAAATATCGAAGATGGTGCACGTAGCTGGTGCACTGGATGGAGAGGCTCAGATGAGGCTCTAGCGC
Source organism: Fissipunctia ypsillon (assembly GCA_947568875.1). NCBI lineage: Eukaryota > Metazoa > Arthropoda > Insecta > Lepidoptera > Noctuidae > Fissipunctia > Fissipunctia ypsillon. The sequence goes on along the minus strand of OX387661.1, from coordinate 17,436,618 downwards.
GCTGATGTGGCCCGAAAACACTCCCTCAAGCTCTGATTAGAGCCGAGAGGCATGGCGCCTCAACAGCTCCCCCTGCCGCATCCAATGTGGCTCGTACATATGAAACACACACAAACAATGCATTAGAATAACATTACATTCACCAAACTAAAATAATGTGCTAATAAAAATGATGTTTACATCTAAATCACATTGACATGACAATAACAGTTAACTGACATAACAAGTAAAAAAAAAAATTACATGGTATTACAAGATAATAATAATGGTAATCATAATCTACTACGAAATGGCTTTAATCTATTTACATGTACGATATCCCTAAACCTCTTATTATTTAACTTCTTAATAACGTAGTTTACATCTGATAACTGCCTAACTATCTGAAAAGGTTAAATGATTCTTAAAAGAAAAAGTTTCCATTCATTATTACTAATAAAAGTAGCTATAAATAATTTACAAGGTGGCTTATTTAATTTTAAAAATTTATATTTTATAATAGAAATTGTCTTTATAAACTTTTCATTTATATTTCTAGGCCATCTTTTGAAATTATTTTGTTTAAAAATGAAGCTTTTCTTTTTGTCATTTTTAATAAATAAATTCTTTTGCTTCGTCGATGTTTTGGATGAACTACGTCTAGCACGCATGCGTCGTATGGGGACACTAAGGATAATATTATCTTTTCCTTGGTTACGAGTGCAATTATTTTCTGTTTTACCCGTATCCGGTACACATGTCATGACGTCATCACCATCTATTTCACCATAAATATTAAATGCATTAAGTCCATCTCTGGACAGTGACAAAGGCTCGTCATTCATAATCTCTGAGGTTTTTTCCTCTGAACTAAACTCGAAACATTGAATCTCGGCGTCGTTATTATTCATGGATTGGACGTCGTGATTAATATAACTAGACTCGAAACATTGAATCTCGGCGTCGTTATTATTGACGGATTGGACGTCGTGATCAATACACTCACTTTGCTGTTCTAAAAAAAGTCATTAGGTTTAACACAAGGACTGGGTTAACCAGATACTTCCCTTTCTATCTCGTGTTCTGTCTGGATCGCTTGAGCCGACTCCAGCTGCTCATCGTAGACGGGGCTGCTCTCAATGCAGCTTGGCTCGTAGTCATCGTCATCCTCATCATAGATGACATCTAGTGGATCTTGTGGACTTCCGCTAGAAATTAGGGGTGCATCAACAATTGGCATAATAACATTTTCTGGTTCGGCCTCTTCCACCGGCTTTTGTGTAATAAGTTCCTCTGGCAACCTACCATGGGCAATGCCCCTATGACATTTGCACCCGAGTTCTTCTCTGAACACCTTAATTATATCAATAAAACTCACGCCCTCGCGATAGAAACAATTATAGCATGCTTTAGCAGTGCCTACTAAAGGTGCTCCGAAGATTAGCGCCCAATCTTCATATGGCCATCCGCTACGAACGGCTAGATTTATAAAATCCATAATAAACTTCTCAAGGCACATATTGTAGCCCGAGTAATATTGAATATCTAGCGACATCGCGCTCGATTATCACTCCTTAATAATAAATATAAATAAACCACTCAACTTCGCATGGGGGCACTTCTCTCTACGTGCCTACAAACTTCCTTACTTCATCTTTACCGCTTGGCTTATAATCCAGGGACTTCGTGGACGACGCGCTCGTCCTTCTTTTGCTGCCCAAAAAAAATATATACAGTGGATTTCGGGTATAACGACAATGAAGGGACCACTCTATTTTCGTCGTTATATCCGGAAGTCGTTACAGGCAAAGGTAAAGAGATACAGACACGTACACATGTGTAGTTTATATTCATTTATTATTGAAAATATTTGCACACATAGTTATTCACCGGTACATTTAAAAAAATGTGTAATATTAGTTTGCTTCAATTTATTTTTTTGTGCTAGTGTACGCTGTAGGGTGTATTCTATTTTCATTACTTCTTCAATATCTATAATATCCTTTCCATCACCAAATAAACAGTATCTTTTAAGCTTTGTTACAACACCTAACACATCCTTAGTTGTAGGAATCTCACCTTCCTTGCAATCTTCTTCTTCCTCCTCATTTTCCTCATCTTGCGTCGTATGTGATGGAACAACAGTTTCAACAATTTCACTATCGGACAAATCGCTAGTAGTGATAAGTTGACTGTCAATATCAACATATGTTGCCCAGTCCGCAACATTTGTTCCGCTTGATGATACTGTAGTCAGTTGTGCCAATGGTATGTCCAATTCATCATCGGAGTCGTCGTCAATTGTTGTGATAGCCGAAGATTTACGGAACCCAGCGTGTAGAAAACACTTTTTGATCGTATCTGGAGTCACCCGAGCCCATTCCGTAGTTACCATTTCAATGGCATCTAAAATATTAACGGAAAACGGGCCTGCCGAGTTTTCAATGTCGTTCATCATTTTCTGTACTAAAATCTTCCTATAATGACTTTTGAGGGTTTTAATTATCCCTTGATCAATCGGTTGAATCACTGATGTAGTGTTTGGTGGTAAAAATGCCAGTTTTATGTTGGTCAAATTCTCTATTTTAGGATGAGCTGGGCAATTTTCAATAAATAAAATGATCTTCTTTTTGTTATTTCTTAACTGGGAGTCCCATTTGCGTAGAACTTTTTCGAAAATCTCTGAAGTCATCCAGGCCTTTTTGTTTGCTTCGTAATCAACTGGCAAAGATTTAACATTTTTGAAACATCTGGGTTTTTTTGCCTTGCCTATGACCAATAATTTTCTTTTTTCCACTGCCATACTTGATGCAACAAGCACGGTGATTCTATCTTTTGATAATTTTCCACCAACGCACTTTTCCCCTTTAAATTTCAAGGTTTTGTCAGGAGTTAACTTAAAAAACAAACCTGTCTCGTCAGCGTTCCATATTTGGCTATCAGTATAACCTTCAGTCAATTTTGGGAAAACTGTTTTTAGCCAGTTGTCACAGTCACTTTGCGATACACTAGCGGCTTCTCCACAAATTTTGCCTACTACAATATCGTGTCGTTGACGAAATCGGTATATCCAGCTTTCCGAACACTCAAAATCCATTTTTCCAAACAGTCTGCCAAATTGATTAGCCTTTTCTTGCAGCAGACGACCGCTCAAAGGTACGTTTTGGCTTCTTTGGGGTTTGAACCACATTAGAAGGGCATTTTCGATATCTTGATGCGTCGGTTTGCGGTTTTTCTTAATTTTTAAGGATTTGGATTCAAAGCATTCTAATATTTTATCACGGTTTTTCCACATCGTAGATACTGTTGAATGGGAAACTTTGTACTCTTTGCACAAATCAGCATTGTTTTCACCGTTTTTCAATTTTGAAATGATTTTGCGCCTTTTCTTTAACAGTGAATGTGCGTCTAGCAGCCATACTTATTCAAAAGTTTACTAAACCCAGTTGCTACTCAGAATATCACTTTGTAACTGAACCATAAAAGCTCCGAAACGTACACGCTTCCCCTACCTACTTAGTTGATATCTATAAACAAAAGGTAAAGGTCTCCACACTTGCTGACCATCTGTGTGCAATGGATGTAAACAAAAGATAAGAAATGTTTGTGAAAGAAAAAAATCTTTGTGTCTTTGGCGGCCGACTCCGGTCGCAATATCTGCATGGGATTTCTAGGAATTTGTTACAAATGATTCATTAAAAACAGTCGCTACACCCGAACTCGGCGTTACATCCAAAGTCGCTATAGCCACATGAATTTTGTACTAAAGTATGCTTTAAATTCAAGGGACTTAGATTTAACGTCGCTATAAGTAAATGGTCGCTACAACCAAGGTCGTAATAAATGAAATCCACTGTATATCGCTTCGCTTCCCTGCGAGAGGTCTCGTTGTATCGTATGCGGAAATGCGTGCAGCGCACTTCGCAGCGCTCACACACGGCGCTCGCCTTGTAGATAACTAAAACACACGCGAATTATAATATGACGCCTTGGATTAGGCGCCTCCACCATATGTGGTGTGCGGTCTCGACTTCGAGGTGTGTTGGGGGAACTTTCTCGAAGATACTTATAAATTTAAAGACCGTTACACTCAATGAACTGGTTTATTAGCTTTAGCAGCTATTATAATAATATTTATAATTCAACAGGTAAAGTCTGGGGCTAAAACTATAGTTACTCGATACAGAACAAAATCACTATATGTCACTATTTTTCACCTATTCTAAATTCCAATTGAAACCAGCGTTTGTCTAGCCAGCCAATGTCATAATCCAAAGAGGATTCTTGCGGAAGACAGGCTCAACTAAGGCCTCTACAGTACGCACTGATCCATTCAGGAAGTATCGCTCACTTTATTGTGAAGTCGGAGACATCTTCGTATGCAACAAAGCGCGATGTTTGTGACATAGCACGCATTGCATTGCCGAACGTTTCCAATTTTCAAGCGAAGTCGTTGCGCCGGTGACTCCAAAAAAACCGGCAGTGTGTGACGGATTCGCATCGAAGGTTCCGATGTCAGTCCCGTTTCGCCGGAAGGAAGAGCATATAATATAATTCAAGTTTTAAATAAATATAAGTAGTTAGGTACTTTTTCTCCTAACTCATGGCTAAATAATAATAGCCGCATGGGTCGTTCGAAGGCTTGCCGCGGTTGGTTCGTTAATGGGTGGCCATCTGCCATCTATTACATATCGAGACCCCTCCATGCCTTGGAAAGCACGTCAAGCCGTTGGTCCCGACTGTCATTAGTAGATTTTTAACAGTCGTTACGTTACGGGTAGTCAGAAGCCCAAAATTTTGACAACCAGTCTTAGCAAGGGGTATCGTATTACCAAGTAACTGGGTTGTGGAGGTCAGATAGGCAGTTCGCTCCATGTAAAATACTGGTATTCAGCTGCATCCAGTTAGACTGGAAGCCAACATCAACATAGTTGGGAAAAGGCTAGCTATCTTGTTCTGGACATCCTTGACAAGTCATTTATTTTCTGTGCTTTAAACGATCCCAACAGTTATTTTTGGTAAAATATAAAAAACTAGCAGTATCCCGCGGTTTCACCCGCATAAGTCTCGATCCCGTAGGGATATCGGCATAAAAAGATTCTATATGTTAATCCAGGTTATAAACTATCTGTTTGCCAAATTTCATCCAAATCAGTCCAGTAGTTGTTGTGTGAAAGAGTAACAATTTAACAAACATCCATCCATCCTCACAAACATATTAGTAGGATTCTGTGCGTTGTAATTCAAGGTGGTTTATCAACGTCACTAGGCTAGGCACTCAAAACTCAGTTCGTTTTAGTCAAATTTTCTGCATTTTTAACACGCTTTTATTAGCTTCACTTGTAAATAACTAATTAGCAAACCATGTAAAAAAATCTTGGAAGTCAATTTTGACCTACTTATAATTGTCGTATCGGCATGAAATGTTGTATGTCTAAGTAGTTCGGAAGACAATACTATAATTTACGTCATACTCCCTGGCGGAACCAGCTTTGCTTTAACAAGTATAAATTACATTAAAAAATTCTATGGAATGTCTATAAAATTCTGGTCCTATTAAAAAAAAAATCTATATCTCTAATTTCGACGTACTTTTATGTAAGTGGTTGCGCTGCGGAGTATCCTTCCCGGCGAAACCACCATGATATATCTATTACTGTATATAGTATAAGCAAATATATAGTGTCGAATAATTCTATAACAATTATATATTGAACTGGTACCCCAAATCCTCAATCTAATTTAAATATACGAACAAACCGGTGCCTCAAACTTTCTCTTGGAAACAGTCGCTAAGCGCCTAGATTAAAGTTCTTAGCAAATAACTTTTACATGAAATATCATACAATGTTCATCCAGACGTTTAGTTTATTAGCATACAAATAATAATATATTTTCTTGTGTTAAAGGATAAGGATAAGGATTTGAGGTACTAGTTCAGTATACAATTGTTATAGAATTATTTGATACTATATATTTGCTTATACTATGTATAGTAATAGATATAATAGGTCTTTACCTATGTAATTGGAGATTCTATAACCAGCATTTTTAGATTTAATTATCTGTGGATTGGCGCGCAACTCGAAATTCAAATAAATTTTATTCGAAAGCCGTGTTAATTTAATTTCAAATTCAGACATTTGTTTTTAGCTAGGTTTTTGTTTTTTCTGAAATTGTGGTAGTTTTTGGCGCCATGGATAAACTGAAAATTCGTACAATTTTCGAATATGAGTTCCTGCGTGGAAATACCGCTGCGCAAACAACACGAAACATTAACGACGTGTACGGGCCTAACACTGCTTGCATAAACAAAAAACACGGTCCATTATTGGTCCAATCGTTTTAAATTTAGAGTTGAAGAATGAGCCTCGCGGTCGGCCAGTAACTATTGTCGACAACGACGAATTGAAGGCGATAGTGGAAGCGGATCCAACTCAATATATGGCTGAGCTTGCTGCGGGCCTTGGAGTTAGTGTCAAAACAACATTAAAGCACTTGCGTCAAATCGGAAAGATTAAAAAGATAGATAAGTGGGTGCCACACGAACCAAGCGACCAAAAGCGAGACTACGCGTCGAAGCATGCATAGCACTACTGAATCGGCATAGAAACGAGGGAATTCTAAATCGAATTGTTACCTGCGATGAAAAGTGGATCCTGTACGACAATCGTAAGCGTTTGTTTCAGTGGGTGGACCCGTACAGCAGCTAATCAGTGCGCTAAAAAAAGATTACTCATAGGAAGATGATGGTGACTGTCTGGTGGACCAGTGCTGGACTTATACACCACAGCTTCTTACCGAATGGCACAACAGTGACGGCAGATGTCTATTGCCAAGAATTGCAAACAATGATGGAGAAGCTCGCAATTCAACAACCAATACTGGTCAATCGCTCTTCCCCATTGCTTCTCTACGACAACGCGCGAGCTCACACTTCACGACAGACCATCGCAAAGCTACAAGAGTTACAGTTGGAAGGTCTCCGTCCGTCACCCACCGTACTCACCGAGCCTTGCCCCAACAGATTTCTACTTTTTTTCAAAATTTTGACAATTTTTTTAAGTTGCAAAAAGTTCAACACCCGAGAGGCAGTACAAAACGCTTTCGCTGACTTCATCGCCACCCGTCCGGCAGACTTCTACATTAAAGGGATAAACAAACTGCCATCAAAATGGCAAAATTGTATGGATAATTTGGGCCAGTTAAACACTGGCCCAAATTATCTATACAATTGATTAGCTGAAATAAAAAAAATATCAAAATTTTTATACAAATCTCCAATATCATAGCCCCTAGACCTAATATCATGGTGGTTTCACCGGGAAGGAGAGTATCCTTCGCGGCGAAACCACTTTAAATAAAAGTTTACGTCGAAAGTAGAGATATAAACTTTTTTTTAAGAGGGCTGTCACATTTTGTCACCTCTTTCACTCAAACGGGACCAAATTTGTAAGAATTTTAAATGAAAAGATGCTTTTCTGAAAAACGTAATCAATGGGCGACCTACTAAATAATATTAATTTAATAGGTAGTTATTACAAACACATTTATATTGTGTTATATAATAAACTTAGCTCATTAAGTATTCTATCTCTAGTATAGTATACTCTACTAGTATTCTATACTCATTAGTCTGTTTTTGAGACGCCGCAATAAAAATATGTTTTTTAATAATTACCTATTAAATTAATGTTATTTAGTAGGTAGCCCATTGATTACATTTTTAAGCATATTTTCATTTAACATTCTTAAAAATTTGGTCCCGTGTGAGCGAGAGAGGTGACAAAATGTGACAGCGCTAGGACTAGAATTTTATAGACATTCCATAGATTTATTTATGTAACTTACTTGTTAAATCAAATGTGGTCCTTGGAGCTGAACTCATAATGCAGCTAGGAGGTGGATAGTGGAACTCTTCAGTGGCTAATAGTAAACCCCTCGAGTTTGGGGTCGTATGATTCGTTTTGAACTACATATTATTTTACATGGGGTTTTCATTTGATCTATGGCAACAAACTTTTAAGATTACATATGTATGTATGTAAGTCAATAATATCGCAGTCCTTTGTCCGGTTTAGTATTTACATAATCCTCTATCAACTTGAATTATTCTAATTTTTTCGTTATAGAATGTCGACTTTACCATACTTATGCGTATTCATCAATGTGTCTTTTTTACAGTTCGCAAACAGTACCTGGTATCAGATCCAAAGATACGACGCAGTCGGAGAAAGTACCTGTATTGGTTCCTTATTGTCATACGATGAAGGTTACATAAATGTAAATTCCATCGAAGTCATTGGTGAAGAAGCAAAGAAAACAGAAGGTGTAGCCCGATTAACTACAGCTGGCAGTGGAAAATTTACTCTTGAGATGGCTGACTCTGAAGGTATGTATCTATCCTATAAAAGCTAGCTTTCTGTTCAACAATTCAATTAAAAATCAAACCTATCCTAATTCTTCTTTTTATTATTCTAGAGCAAAAGGAAATCTACATTTTGGCGACTGACTACCATGGATATGCGATAGCGTATAGTTGTAAAAATAGTGGCACCGACAATAGACAAAGTAAGTGTTTCATCTGCCTTCATATATTATTTCTATTTAAAACATAACTTTTTTACTGTATATATGTCGCAGTAAGATGGTTATATCCGTCACATATTATAGCTTTCATATAACTATATTACGGTTTATGTATAGCTATATCCCTAGGGCCCGGAGTTTGGATTTGTGCCCGGTAGATGGCAATAGGCTCGCCCCCTAATTACATGGGACTTAAAACATAACTGGCGATATGTGGGTACACCTCTGCCTAACCATCCAGGGAAACAAGGCGTGATGTTATGTTTATGTTATATCCCTAGAGATATAACTACTGCAGCCATAACCATCTTACTGCAACATATATATACATACACCTGCAGGACTGGAGGAGCAAGATTGTCATAACGTAAACAAAACGTTAATCACCATCATCTTCCTGCCCCAGTCCTATATTACTTGAGGTCGGCGCAAAACGTTTTATTCTTCCACTGTCACTTTTAAACCGCCATATCGACTATCATCATTTTTCCTGACACAATCTATTCACCTTTTCTTTGATCAACCTCTTTCTGTCCTACCATACGTTTCATCCCTCCTCATCACATGCCCATACCAAGACAAACGATTCCCTTTCAACTTTTCTGTCACTGGCGCCACTTTCAAACCTTCCTCTTATACTACCTACTCCAAAATACACATACACCTTCCTTCGTTCATTAAGTCGCGGAAGGGATTACAGTTCCTTATTATTTAAGGTCTGCTATAAATGGGGACCAATAGTAGATATGATAATAAATAAAACCTGTGGAAATTAAACATGCTCTATATATCCAGTTGGTGCCTGGCAGTTGAGTCGTGGAAGGACAATGCCAGCAGCTGGCATCGCTGCTGTTGACACACTTGTAGCAGAAAGACAGGAGTTTACACGTGCAGAGACTTACTTCAAAACAATCTCACATGAAGGGGACTGTCCGGAACCCAGCTCCGCATTCTTATTCAAGAGCAGTATTATTGTATTATTTGTATGTACTATATTGCAATTGGTATGGTAAACAATAAACAGTCGTTAAAAACAATAATGTAGGCTTGAGTTTAATAAGTTCTATTTTTGCACACGCAAACATTTTTACCTACTCGTGTTACTAAATTATAACATAATTTTAATAAAATATTCAGTATATTATATCTATTTAAAATAATAATTTTGTTGTTTTATTGCATGACACAGATTGAGGTACCTACATCCAAAGTAACATTGTCTTTATAATATAGATACTTAATACTTATAGGTATACTAAAGGTATACTAATTCTACCTATTGATTTTTAGATGCAGGTAGAATTGACTACTAAAGCAAGAACTAATGTAGAAATAGTTATTTATGCTACAAGTGCGGAAAGTAGGTGATTTTCGGCGAGTGTACCTATAAGTCTACACGAGTCGGAAATCATCTTACGCACGTGTATCATACAACGTTTTACTATGCACTGTGCGAGGAAATAAAAAAATATTTAAATTTACACAGATGGAATCCGAAAAAAGCAAGAAATTAGTAAAATGACGGGCTTATTTTAAATACATGCGCGCTCAGCATATCTACTACTGCGCCTGTGCAAATAGCTGCCACGTCGTATTGCAACAAGGCACGAGCAAAATATACGTTCAGCCAAACATATGATTAAATGAAAATAATTTATTGATCAAAATCTAAATTTAAAGTAAATATAACGCGTTTAATGAAGTATTAGTTTTATTGTACCTTGTAAATCAATGATAATCTGTACTTGACTAATTTGTATTTTTTTTTTCAAATAATAAAAACTTGTTGCAACGGGCTGACAACGGAGTTAAAATTAAAAAAAAAACTGAAAAGTAAAAAGCACTAGTGTAAAAAGTGGCACTTTCCGCACAGTTTGGCTGCTTGGAAAACGCTCTTTTCGAGCACAAGTTTTTGAGAGTAAAATTAATCAAGAACATTTACTCTACGGTACTTATTAATTAGTCATCAATTATATTCATAGACTAGCTGTGCCACGTGACTTTGTTCACGTGGATGTCGTAAGATACACAATATACTAAAGTAACAGCCACATTTTAACAAAACTCTCTCGTCCCCTGACCAGTCGCGTTGAATCGCCCGCCCGCGTACTTCGTTTTCGCTTAGTGTTCTTCCTTTTTTCTTTTTGCTCGGCTCCTCAGGGTCGATGTCAGGTCGGTCCTCGTAGCGTGATGTTATATAGCCTATATAACCTTCCTCAAGAATTGGGCATACAGTCAAACACAAAAATATACAATCAAATACAAAAATAATTTTTCGAATCCGACTGGTAGTTGTTCCAGAGATTAGCGCGTTCAAACAAAAAAACAAACTCATCAGCTTTATTATATTAGGTCCTTACATATGAAATTGGCGTTTTGTACGGGAGGAATATAAAGTAATTTTTTTTTGTGAAATATATTTAATTAATCAAAGTATGCACCGTTGTTATCTATGCACTTTTGCCATCTCATAGGTAGTTCATTGATCCCTTTACTGAAAAAAACCATGGGGGCGAGAATCAATAAACTCTTTGAAGTTGGTTTGGACTGCCGCATCGGAGTTGATTTTTTCTTGTAAGAAGTTGTCCAAATTCCGTAAAAAATGGTAATCTGTTGGAGCAAGGTCCGGGGAGTACAGTGGATTCGCAGACATTTCAATTGTAGCTCATCTAACTTAGTGGTTGTTTGTTGTGCAGTGTGTGGTCTTGCGTTGTCGTGAAGCAGCAGTGGCCTAGAGCGATTGACCAATCTCGGTTGTTTAGCAGCTAGTTCTTCCTTCATGGTTTGCAGTTGCTGACAATAGATATCTGCCGTAATCGTTTGGCCAGATTTTAGAAAGTTGTAGTGAACGACACCGGCGCTAGTCCACCAAACACTCACAAGTAACTATTTCTTAGTCAATTTTCGTTTAGGGTAGGATTTGGCTGGGTCTCCAGGGTTCAGCCATTGCGACGAGCACTTTTCATCGCAAGTAATGATTCGATTTAAAATCCCTTCATTATTGTGTCGGTTGAGCAAAGTAACACAGCAGTCGACGCGTGTTTGCAAGTTCGATTCACTCAATTCATGAGGTACCCATCGTTCAAGTTTTTTTACTTTCCCGATTTGCTTCAAGTGGATTAAAACAGTTTTATCACTTACCCCGAAGCCTGCAGCTATCTCTGAAGTGCTCTGTGATGGATCCGCTTCCACAATAGCCTTTAATTCTTCATTTTCCACTTTGGTCTCCGGCCGTCCACGGGGTTGGTTCTGAAGGTCGAAATTTCCAGAACGAAAACGTTGAAACCAAAAACGTACCGTGCTTTCTTTTGCGACACTAGCGCCGTACACATCATTAATCCTTCGAGCTGTTTCTGCAGCACTGGTGCCACGGTAGAACTCGTACTCGTAAATATACCGATATTTCATGTTTTCCATTGTGCAGTAATAAGCAACGCCAAAGAAAAAAATAATGAGGAAAAAACAAATGAATGACTGTTTTCAAAACTCAAATGTACGAGCTAAATGAATTTATAAATTTGAATTTTGAATTCTTAACCAAAAAGGAGATATTTCAGATCAAAGTGGTCAGTACGACAAAACGCTAATTTCCCTAACCTAACCTAACCTAACCTATTTAACCTAATATTAGCAAAAATTTGTACAATGTGTTCTGACCACGGAGCAAACGTTCTGACCTATCTAATGAACCTCCCCCCTAGACCACAGATAATAGTAGATTATTCACCATGGGGATAAAGCTTATGTCACGGGTGCTGTATTGAATCTCGAGCGTAAGCGAAACGAAGGATTTTAGGGCTCCCGAGTACACAGGGACATACAGTAGTACATAGGGAACGTAGTAAATAGGGAGATCAGAGTTAACTCCTGAGTGAGGGACTAGAAACCTGAGTGCATTCAAACTCGCCCAAGACGAAGACATATGCCTGAAGAGAATATCTACTCTACTTTTTACGAGACATTAAAAAGCAATACGATTTTCGATACGTGTACCTAATTATATTTCCTGTCTATACAAATAAATAAAATTGAAGTGTCTGTTTGTAATGTCAACATAACAACTTTTTACTAAATGCATAAGAAAGTATAAGCGGTACCTACTTATAAACAAAAAAGCAATTTTTAACATTTTTGTCTGCCTGTTTGTTCCGGCTAATCTCCAAAACGGCTGGACCGATTTTGACGGAACTTTCACTGACAGATAGCTGATCTTACGGCAGGTAACTTTTATTATGAAAAAATAAATAGGGTTCCGCGCAAAATAAATAAAGCCCATGAAATTATGAACAAATAGTTGGATTTGAAAAATTCTTTTTGCATTTGGTAGCCCAATTCTCGAGGATAGTTATAGGCTATTTATCATCACGCTAAATCGCATGTTTCCTGGATTTAAGTCGCGCATTTGATACAATAAATTATAACACGTTATGAGATAAAATGTTCAAAACTGGTATACCACATGACATTGTTTACATCATGAAGTATTGGTATGAGGGTTTAACCTATGTGAATAACCTGATAGAGGAGCTGAGCGGAGCCGGAGTCGGCTGTTCAGTTAACAACGTACCTGTAAATAATCTTAGTTATGCTGACGACATGGTTCTGCTCAGCCCGTCTGTCACGGCATTGCAAAAGTTGATAGGAATATGTGAGGTATATGCGGATAAGCATGATCTTAAGTATAATGTTAAAAAGAGCCAAACCATGTGTTTTCGTTACGACAACAGCACATTGCATATACTGGACATATTTCTATGCAACACTAAGTTAGAATCTGTCAAATGTTTCACATATTTAGGTCATAGTCTAACTGAAAAGCTTAAAGATGACGAGGACATTGAAAGACAAACACGTTCGCTCGCTGCCAAGAGTAATATGCTGGCACGACGATTTGCGAAATGTTCAAATCAAGTGAAAATCACCCTGTTCAACGCTTACTGCCGGAACCTTTACACCTGTGCCCTATGGTACAAATACACGCAGCGTGCTTATAACACGCTGCGTGTTCAATATAATAACGCATTTATATGCTTAATGGGTCTACCTTGGAGATTTAGTGCGTACGGCATTTTTGCCGAACGCAGGGTAGATAACTTTTACGGAGTCATGAGAAAGTCGCGGGCCTCCTTTATGAACCGAATACATAAATCTGACAGTGGAATATTGAGGGTCTTAAACGAGATAGCTATTTCTTCGTATATGGCAATTAATATTCCAGCTAAAATAATATTTATCTAATCAACTAATAAATTTATAATTAATGTCTAATTTGTAATTTTGTACTCTCGGTAAATTCTAAATTTAATTGTTATATGGGTGTATACCTGAAATACAAATGATTTGATTTAAAACCCTTAGGAGCCAAGCAAAAAGAAAAAAGTCAGAAAGAACACTAAACGAATTCGAAGTAATAGCACAGGCAGGCGATGCAACGCGACGGGTCGGGGGACGAGGGAGTTTTATTAAAATGTGGCTTTTATTTTAGTATATTGTGTGTCTTACGACATCCACGCGAACTAAGACGCGGGGCACAGCTAGTTCTATCATAAATATACATAATTTGAACTGTATGAGCATAGTTATAAATACTTACTTAATTATCTACCTACATGTTGTTAGTGAGGGTACTAGCAGTAATAAACTAGCTTTGGAGCAAGATGATTGTGTTTCATTTGTATCAACATACCATTCGGCGACGAATTTTTATCTACCCACATATTTAAAAAATTACGAATTTCATGGGAAATTCGATCATTTTTGACTATAAAATCCACGAATGGGAAGATTTTCACGGCAGACTGACGCTGTTTATCAAGTTGAACAACATTACGGACGTCAACAAAAGTGCAGTCTAGTTAAGGCATTTGTCAGACGAATCCTACTGTTTGGTTTGGAACCTTGTGCATTCGAAGAAGCTCGAGGGAACCGCCTATAATGAGCTAGTGAATGTACTCAATAATCATTTCACGCCAAAGAGGTCAACATTCGCCGACAGGGCGACGTTCTACGAAGCGTCTAAATCCGACGGTATGAGCAATTGAGCATCGAGGAGTGGGCTGCGCGGCTGCGAGGGCTAGCCGTGTGCTGTGATTTTAGTTCCGAGCTGGCACACTTCTGCGTGACCGGTTCGTTCTAGGCTTCTTAACGGGACCGGAGCGTTATCGATTATTCGAGAGTGACTCAGAGACCCTGACAAATGTCAGGGGCCTATCCAAAGTCACTCAGAAGGCTGCATGTGCACGGCAGGCTCGCGCCGACGCCGTAGTTAAGGAGGAGCAGGTGTTTTATGCAAATGCAGGTGGTCACCGCGATGCGCAGTGTCGGCGCTGGCACGGGCGGAACCCGCGCGGCTGGCACCGCCGTGCCGCGGCTGGCCCTAAATCTGTTGACGGCGAGCAATCACGTTGCGCAGTGTGTGAACATCGTAATGCGTTAATGCGTCTCAGTGAAAGTTTAAGAACTACAAGTGTCTTATT
The DNA here is from genome assembly GCA_947568875.1 of Fissipunctia ypsillon. Classification (NCBI taxonomy): domain Eukaryota; kingdom Metazoa; phylum Arthropoda; class Insecta; order Lepidoptera; family Noctuidae; genus Fissipunctia; species Fissipunctia ypsillon. Next base: position 17,421,574 of record OX387661.1, on the reverse strand, counting down.
TGTGGGCAAAAAGGTCATTTAAAAAAGTTATGTGCGGTTAAGAAGTCAAATTTACATAATATCGGCACGGAGGAAGCGGAGATGTCTCAAGAAACCGTTTGCAAAGAGTGTGAACTTTATAATTTGAGGTATGTTGACAACAGTCCTATTAAAATTACTATGAACAATATAGATATGAGCATGGAGTTAGATACTGGGTCAGGAACTACGGTTATTTCAGAAACGTTGTATTTACTTCGTTTTTCTCATTTTATTTTGCATAAAAGTGATTTTAAGATGTGTTTATACAATGGGCATAAAATCACGCCCCGTGGATATTTTATAGCTAAAATATTATATTCAGGTTTATGCGGGGAGATAAAAATGTATGTTGTAGAAAACGTGGACCACCTCTGTTAGGTCGTGATTTCATGACAACATTCCGAATTTATTTTGCAACAGCAAATAACAGTTATAGTATGTATGAATAAAAGCGTTGAAGAAGTGCAACGGTTGTAGAACCAATACCCAGATACTCGTATTTGGAAAGACGAACTAGGTTGTTTCGATAGGTTTAAGGTCGATTTGCAATTAAAAGACAATGCCACACCGAAATGTTTTAAGCCTCTCGGTCCGTGCCATTTGCTCTGAAAAACAAAGTCAGTAGAGACCTGGATAAATTAGTTAGTTTAGGGGTACTCGAGTCGGTCAATTATTCAGAATACGATACACCAATAGTTCCGGTTTTTTAACAAGATGGTAAATTAAAAATTGCAGGTTTTTCTTATACTGAAGACTTAAAAGTGGACTAGTACCACGAATAGAAAAAGAGTTTTCTAACTTAGGTGGAGGGGAAGCGTGCAGCAAAATTTATTTGCGCAACGTGTATCCCATTCAGCCTACGGATCAATTCTTCAATTTCGACTAGCTTCAATTTTCTGACTAACTGACTGACTCTTTAACAATTCAAAAGCGCCTGTAATTGGTTTAATTTAAATAAATGCTTTGAGTTTGATTCCAAAATTTGACCACCATTAATACACACAAAGGTCTGTTTGTTTACACTCGTCTAATCTACGGTTTGGGAAATGCTCCAGCTATATTTCAAAGAACAATGGAAACATTGCTATCTGGTTTAGAGGGAGTAAGTAGGTACTTACTACGTAGGGTGTTCTGAAAGTCTTGAAATACCAGTGGCGCAGCTACAATTATCATTAGAGGGAAGCCGAAGAAAAAATTGTTCAGTTCTCATAAACCCAGACAAAAAACTATAGGTTTTTAATCTTGTGATGTATTAAGTAAATATAATTATGTAATGTGATGTGATACACAGTTACACACACAGGTGTACCATATAATTTGGCAACAGTATACACTAAGAAGAGTGGTTGTTCCGAAGGGAAGCCGATAGGAATCGGGTTGTATGAAGGCTACGCCCCTGTGAAATACTTGATAATACTAAGGCCAATGGCCGATGCGAGCACGTAATTTGATTGTTTATGTTATTATATACGTAGTTAGTGTCAGTTATCATTTGATTGCATTCAATATTGCCACAGATCGTGTTCGAACAAGTTCACTATAATGGCTTCGTGGACGACTATCCAGTATCGCGCAATTTTGCGTTATAACTTTTTACGTGGATTAAGTCCAGAAAGCTGTTTAGAAGCTGTGATTTAGAAGAAATGAAGCCTATACTTGGTGATGACTGTCCCTCTCGTGCAACCGTCTATAGATGGTGAACAAACAGTTTGAGCGTGGCTGTTTTAACCTATAAGACAACCCTTTTAAATTAATTAACTAACTATTTTCCTAAGGATCTTTGTAGTTAGATAAAAAATATTGTTTGTTATGTTGAACAGTGATTTAAGATATTTTAATCTTCAAAATTGACGCTTGAAGTGAAATTAAGAAAACCTCTGTTCAGTAATCTTGTTACAACCCACAAATACTCTATTAAACTATAAAAATTCCTTACTAACTATTTAGACAACAACATTTCCTAAAATGATAATAAGAACATTATGTAATATTGTATCTTGTTAGTAAGAATGTCTTTTGTTATTGTTACAGATATTCAAATTAATGTTGGAGGGAGATGAACTGTATGTGCATAGTTACAAGTACTTACTTAATTATCTACATGTTGTCAGTGAGGGTACCAGCAGTAATAAACTAGTTTCGGAACATGACGGTTGTGTTTCATTCGTATTAACCTACCAATTATCGACTTCCACGCGAACGAAGTCGCGTGCAGAAGCTATACCTTACGCCAAATAAGGGTGGAGTAAAAGTCATTAACCCCACTTGTACTAAAAAGTCTCGAAACGTAAATGCAAACAAAAAAAACATGCCACGTGCACGCGTCAAGGACGCCTCGTACCGCGATACGTTTGTTTTCATCGTGTTAGCGACACTGCCTTAACATTTTTTCGTATCGTTTTGAAATATTGGAATACATTGGTAGAAGGCCTCAACGACTTTTATTCCTCGGTTATCAGGCGGAAGGTATAGACTACAATGATACAAACAATGATTTGTTATTGCATGTGTGTCACGTGGGGGTTAAATAATGGTGTAGTAGCCTGTACGTACTCACCTGAGTACTTGTATTAAATTCCATGCATGAAAGCTTAGTATCTAATCTATACAAATAAATAAAATTAAAGTGTCCGTTTATATTTCAAAATAACATTTTTTTTACTAAATGAATAAGAAAGTATATGTATAGGGTCAAATTAAATTAGCTGGCAGAGCTCTGCAGACGTGATGGGTATCGATACCTAAACACGTCAAAATTAAAAAGATTTGATGATTTTTTTTTGGGTCAATGACCGCTGGTAGTGTTGTTACTTGAAGTGTAAGTTGATAAAATCTGTTTTATCGTGTTGAGATATCGATATCCATCACGTCTGTGAAGTTTACAAAAAAAAAAAATACTGATTTTTAAACTGATATTTTAAGTGACTACATTACCCAACGACCCAAAAAAATCATCAAAATATTTTTTTTATCACGTTTAGATATCGATACCGATTACGGCTGCTGAGTTTCGCTAGCTAATTTAATTTGGACCCTGTATACGGTACCTACCTACTTTTAACAAAATAACAGTTTTAAAAATGTTTGTTCCGAAACGACTGGACCCATTTTGACGCGACTCTCACTATAGCTGTGATGATATAAGGAGTAACTTAGGCTACTTTTATTTTAAGAAAAGAATTTGGGTTCCGCACCAAAAAATTAACGCCCATGAAATTATGAACAAACTCCGATTCAATTAAGGAAGTATTTACACCCACGCGGGCGGAGCCGCGGGCAACAGCTAGTTGTCTATAAACTAGGAAATCATAGGGAAAACTAACACTACGAAACTAATTCATACTAAAGGGCGAACCCTATAACCTATTTTCAGTAAAAGACTGATCACTATTGATGGTAGACACTAGACAGTATAATTCTAGCTGCTCTTATATCAGCCGGTAAGATTCCATAATCTCATATAGATTATTCGGACGTTAAAACCATAGATAGATGGGTTTTTCTATCTCCAGTAAGTATGCCGAAACTGGTGTTATATAGGTTATTGGGTTCGGCCGTTAGTAGATAGAACTTACCACGGCGTTACGGCTTCCCACTTCAGGTTCTTCCTTATTTTTTTCAGTCGTATCCTCTCACGATCATCATTGTCTCTGTAAACATCAGAAATAGGGTTCATATTAGACTTACATTATTTTTATCTTTTTAAACAAACTTTTCATTAGTTATCATTTAATTGAATTCCCACACACACCACAGTACACAATAGGGTAAATAAAGTGCAAGGCCGAATCCAGACAAAATATTTGAAGGGATTTCCACGTTAATATAACGTTGATTGTGAACTCGTATTATTAAATAATTTACTAGCTACCATTTCTACGTTGAATTTAGCGGTAAAAGAAAAATCATAGACAAGACTAATTTTGAGTTGAGTTTGACGAATGATTCAATATTTTTCTTCTTAATTGTCTATGCCTTGAACAGGCTATCATTAAAAAACATAATCTAAAGAAACTCTTCGTAATTTACTTAATTTGTATCACATATTTTCTCATAGTTAAGATTTTCCCACAAAGTTATTTTTTTGGAAACGAAAAATCGTACTTGTTGGTAGACCGATGTTCTTTATCTCTATTGCACTTCATTCATTCACATGACAAATTCATTCAGGAGTTCATTCAACAATCTGTCAATTAATTTTTCATGAATTGCGGATAACATGTAAATGTATGTGAGAAAATCACATTTCTTATGATTAAGCCATTATTTCTCTTTTAAAACGCTTTAAGAATATCAACATTGTTACGCTAAACTATGGCTAGTAACGAAGAAATTACTGGGCCCATCTCCCAGGAGGACATAGAGGCAGCGGATAAACTGAAAAACGAAGCTAATGAATATTTCAAAAGTAAGTTTTCTCAATTTTGTATTAAAAACAATATTTTAGTGGCAATCAGCAGAAAATATAATGTATGAGTGATAACTAAAGCATATTGATCGTGACGGGAATAGAATAAAATTTGACTGACATAACCTCAAATTTCAGAACAGAGTTACAATAATGCAATCGAATTGTATTCGAAAGCAATAGACAAGAATCCGAAGAATGCGGTGTTCTTCGCGAATAGGAGTATAGCTAACTTGAGACTGGAGAACTTTGGTTATGCCCTAAGCGACGCGTCGAAGTCGATAGACTTGGACAGGTCTTATACGAAGGCCTATTACAGACGGGCGGCGGCTTACATGTCCCTAGGAAAGTACAAACTAGCACTTAAGGATTTCGAATATGTAAGTATTGAAAGATAGCTTGATTACTCATAGCTACAGAAAACAGGTACAGTACTTTCAAAATTTGAGATGGATCAGTAATAGAAACATTAACTTGTGTACTTAAATAGTATATTTGAAGTCAGCCAGGTAATTTGTATCTTTAAGCAATTTGTGTTCCCATAAGACGCAAATGCCTCGTTTGAGTACATTTCAATACAGTAAACACATTGTTTCACACTTTTTAATTGACTGCTGTAAAGTACAAGTGTCTGTCCATCCTCCACACAGTCAAATTAAGGGTGCTTACATAAAGAAACAGGTTTCCTGTACAGACAAACCCATGCAGGTCGGTACTATCAGTGCAGGGTTAATAAGGTAGTCAGCACTGACAAGTTTAAACCTGTTTCTTTATAAGTGAGCACATAAGATAACATGGGAATATTATACCTGCACCAATTGGTACCGACCCACACAGACTCGTCTGTACCGGCAACCTGTCTCTTTATGTAAGCACCCAAAGAATGGGTTAACAGGTTCACACACGGTAAAAGAGACAATAGAAGTTCTATTGTTATGACTGATAAGGCCGTTTAAGTGTCCTTGAAAGTGTTAAAGAATCTTAGCTTATTGTAATTTGCACTCAAAACACTATAGAATAAGGTATTGCAATAATAGGGTGTGAGCCTGTCTGACATAAAAATACACTAATATGTAGCTGTCGATAAGACATGCCAGTTTTTAACAGACTGTCACATGTATGAGTGGAAGAAACAACATGTTTCTAAGCCAAACATTTTCTGCATCTCCATGTGTCATATCCACAGCCGGGTACTTTATGTTAACGTTCTTTGCAGCTGTCAAAATATTTTGTAAAACCTTTTGACAGTTACCTCTAAGACAACTCACACACAAATAGGGCTCAAACTCGTAACTTAATTCAATTATAGGCACTTTTAAATTGTCAAACAGTTGGTCAGGTAGTTGGAAAGTTAAAGCTTGTTGCCCTTTCCAAAACGTAGGTCTCGAAAGATCCTTCCCCCTTGGGCTTAACCCTTTTTCCATCCCATGATCACATATTTGTATTAATTGTGATCATGCCTATTTTGCAGAAAAATGTTTTTACTTACACTTCTTGTGAAAATGTTTCATTAATGTTGACGTTTGACTGAGACAGTATCAATTTTTATTATGTTTCTCTGTATGTGCATAGTTGTGCTTGAACCAGCCAAATAGAAAAAAAACTGTTGTGCTTGAGGACTTGTTTGTTTCAAATGAGCATTTAAAATAGAAAAAAAGTGAAGAGTTGTAAAGAGTGCCTCTTTTTACAGGTAACCAAAGTTAGGCCAAATGACCAAGATGCAAAAATGAAGTATACTGAATGCAATAAGATAGTTAAGAAAATTGCTTTTGAGAAGGCAATCTCAGTTGATAAGAAGGAGGTCAACATAGCAGATTCCATCAACTTAGAGGCCATGAGTAAGTATTGATAAAAACAAGTGTTTATTTTTAATTCAAAGAACATAAACAGGGTGGTTTGCACTAAATTAGTTCCTTATTCTGTCTAGATCTAGAAGTGAGTTTTACTCTGTAGTGTTGCTTGTACTATTTTATGTCTTAAAACCAAATAATGTCTCAATCATTTTGCGTCTTATCCTTGGCGGCAAGTGTGCTTCTCCTCGGGTGACCCCTCGTGCAGTGCTGACGTGGTTGCGGATGTGATTCGACAGGGGATGGAGTATTTTATTCCATTCTCCGACATCCCGCTCGGTCACAAATCTCGGCCTTGGTATAATGCAGAATGCGCCCACGCTGAGGCCCGAAAAGAGTGCCTACCAAGGCTGCGTCAAGGGCCGCGACGGCAAAGTTAGAGCGCGTAGGGTTCGCGCGAGGAAAAGAGCTTTTAATTCTGCCGCCAAATTCTGCAAGCGGGTTTTACGTGGGGCACGTTTTGACCATGTCGGACGTATTGGGGCCAAGCTGGCTTCGCACCCTCCGGGTAATAAACATTTCTGGTCCCTGTCTAAAGCGGCTGAAGCGAATTTCTGTCGATCCACTTTACCTCCAATGATGAAACCTGATGGGTCGCTGGCTCACTCTGCAGGTGAGAAAGCAAATCTATTTGCATCTCTTTGCAAGCAATTCACGTCTGGACGCTGGCTCCAAGCAACCACCTACTGTACCTCATTGTGACTCCTCGATGCCAGAGATCGCAGTTCACATTAAAGAGGTCCGAAGAGTATTGTGCAGTCTAGACGTGAACAAGGCCAGCGGGCCTGACGGTATTCTAGCGAGAGTGTTGAGGCAGTGTGCGCCTGAACTGTCTCCTGTGTTGACACGTTTGTTCTGCCTCTCTCTTAAAAAAACGACGGTACCAAAATCCTGGAAGCTTGCAAATGTGCAACCAGTGCCCAAAAAGGGTGACCGTGCAGACCCCGCCCATTACCGTCCGATCGCCATTACCTCCATTCTGTACAAGGTTATGGAAAGGGTACTGAACAGTAAGTTGCTAACCTTTTTTTTTTTTTTTTTTTTGTGGATGGGAAATCATCAAATGACTTCTCCTCTGACTTCCGCTCTGGGCGGAGCGGGAGGGCGTGTCAGACTTTTACTGACTAAAACCCACCCGTGTTGTTGACGACCTTGAAAACAATGATCTCCTCAGTGACCGTCAATATGGCTTTCGCCGGGGACGGTCAACTGGCGATCTTCTTGTGTATGTCACGCACTGCTGGGGTGAGGCCATAGAGAAATACGGCGAAGCACTTGCTGTATCGCTTGATATCTCGAAGGCCTTTGACAGGGTCTGGCACGCTGGTCTGCTCAGCAAGCTTCCTGCTTATGGAATCCCAGCGGATTTTTGTAGCTGGATATCAGACTTCCTTAGTGAACGGTCGATCAGAGTAGTTGACGGCTGCTCTTCCGACATTATGGCTATTAATGCCGGAGTTCCTCAGGGGTCTGTTCTCTCTGCAACTCTTTTCCTGCTACACATCAATAATCTACTTCAGTCTGGTATTGTTGGGTACGCAGGTGACAGTACAGTTTCAGAGAGATACTTGTCCAGCGCACAAACCAGCGGGGCCGAAGTTCGTTCCTTGAGAGAGGCCATGGTAGAGCGGACAGATTTGACCTTAAGCCTTGTCTCCCAGTGGGGTGATGATAATCTGGTCTCTTTTAATGCTACCAAAACATAGGCGTGTCTTTTTACCGCTAAAAGGAGTCGTTTCGATCAAACTCCTACTTTTCGGGGTACATCTGTTCCTGTAACTGATCGGCTCGATTTCCTAGGTATGGAGTTGACATCATGTCTCAACGTCGGTGCCACCATCGAGTACAAAGCTCAAACTGCGGCCAAGAAACTGGGCATCCTAAATAGGGTGAAGCGATACTTTACGCCTGGACAGCTTTTAACTCTCTGCAAAGCGCAAGTCCGATCCTGCATGGAGTATTGCAGCCACCTTTGGGATGGCTCAGCTAAATACCAACATGCCGCGCTTGACTGTGAAACGCAGAGCTAAGAGGCTCATTGGCGACGTAAGACTGGTGGATGCCAAGCTTCACAGCTTGGCTCATCGCCGCAAGGTTGCCTGCTTGTCGGTCTTCTACAGATTATACTTCGGTGAGTGTGCTCAAGAACTCCACGACCTCATTCCGCCGGGCCCCTTCTACCATCGGACATCTAGACGCACTGCAAGTTACCATCCCTACCTATTTGCTATTCCACCAATTCGCACTAAGCGTTTCCAAATGTCTTTTGTGATGCGCACAGCAAAGGAGTGGAACTCTCTGCCTGCGTCTGTGTTTCCGAACGCATACAACCCCGATCTCTTCAAAGTGAGAGTGAACAGGCTTCTTCTGGGTAAGCTCGCTCCATCATCAACTTTGTCTCTGTCATCTCTGACCTAGACTAGAGTCAAGAGCAAACCCATCTCAATAAAAAAAAACAGTTCTAGATTTCTTGAAACACATGTATTGTATGGTCAAGGCGGGTTACTTTGACTCCAGGGCATAACTTTGGCCTAAATCGAGACAAATATTAATGTCATTAAATCCACACAACAGTTCCGCAAGTACGCGTCTATATCGCCATCGATTAGTTACGGAAGTAATACGACGTTCGGTTGTGTGGTCGCGACACGGCGGGCAGTTCAAGCGTAGATTTGGCCCAAAGTTATGCCCTAGAGTCAAAGTTGACAGTTACGGGCAGTCAGAAGCCCGAAAGTCTGACAAAACCAGTCTTACGTAAGGGGTACTATGTTACCCAGTAACTGGGTTGTGGAGGCAGTCGCTCCATGTAAATACTGGTATTCAGCAGCACCCGGTTAGACTGAAAGGCGATCGCAACATAGTTTAGAAAAGGCTGGACAGATGATATTATTTATATCGTCAAGAAGTAAATTAGCCCGCCGCTTAGAATACGTCTAAGTACTTCGCCTGAACGACACAAATCTCATATCTTGTTATTGCCTGATTATATCGAATTGTTATTGTGATAACAAAATTAATTCCTTCGGAAAATCACGAGTAGCAAAGATTATAATACATCGTCATTCAATTTAATTTTCATTTGTTTATCTTGCCCTTTAAAGTTGTTAGTAGTCTCATGGTTCGGTAAGATTTATGTCGAGAGTAAATGCCTCAACGCGCGTTCCCCGTAGTACCTAATAATAACATATTGTGATCACCAATCCGTTTTCCTGTCGAAATAGTTTAAAATCAAAATCATTTGTAAATAAGAATCGATAAGTACCAAGACTTTGCTGATTCTTTGTGTCTAGTATCGTGTATTCAAGTGGTCTGTAAAGCGACACATGTTCCATGTTCATCAGAAAGTTTTTTCAGACTGGTAAGAACAAATAAGCAGTGCCATAGAAATAATTTCAACAAACCATCTCAAGTAAAAAAAAATAACCTACTGCGGCGGAGCCCAAAAGGAGGTAATGTTTTTAACATAAATTTTTGTTGACAGCCATCGAAGATGAATATGTCGGTCCAGCCCTCGAAGATGGGATGGTTACCCTCAAGTTCGTCACTGAATTGATGGAGTTCTACAAACAACAAAAGAAATTACATAAGAAATATGCCTATAAGGTAAACATAAGTAAACTAGCTAGCCAGTGTTATTATACCAATGTCAATGTTTAATCAATCAACTCAGCCTATCGCAGTCCAGTGCTGGACATAGGCCTCTCCCAAGCTGAGCCACAACACCCGCCTATGTTTGATACCTGCCACTAAAAATAGCATTCAATTCTAATGCACACATATGTGATCGAATATTGTCATACTTTATTATGATTATTATTCTACAATCTATAAAATACAAAGTCGTATTTCGTGTTCGTGGGTTTGTTCTCTTCGTTCTTCTAAACTACACAAAGGATTTGATTGTCACTATCATTTAGAGAATTTATTTCAGAAGGTTTATGTGTACAACACAAAAACATTTAACTTAGATATAGCACAGAAATAACGATATTTGTGACATATCGGCATTTCAGTAGGGTAGATATCGGTGGCGTAGCTACAATTATGATTAGAGGGAAGCCAAAGAAAGATTGTTCAGTTCTCATAAACTCCGACTTTTAATCTTATGATGTATTCAACTGGTATTAAATATAATTATGTAATGTGATGTGATACATAATTACACACACAGGTGTACCATGTTATTTGGCAATAGTAGACATTAAGAAGAGTGTTTGTTCCGTAGGGAAGCCGATAGGAATCGGGTTGTATGAAGGTTACGCCCCTGGTAGGTAGCACCCGTATGAAGCACGGACGGGTCGCTAGATAATAGATAATAATAAACGAATCTTAATTCTCCGCCACCAGATACTCATCGACGTGAAAGCCTATCTACAGAAGCAGCCCTCTTTAATCGACATCAAAGTTCCCGACGATGCCAAGTTCACAGTTTGTGGAGACATTCATGGCCAGTACTATGACCTGATGAACATATTCAAGCTGAATGGCCTGCCCTCAGAGACCAACCCTTACCTCTTTAATGGAGACTTTGTGGACCGAGGATCGTTCAGCGTGGAATGCATTTTCACACTTTTCAGTTTCAAATTGTTGTTCCCTGATCATTTCTATATGTCTAGAGGTGAGTTCTGTTTTGTAATATGGAGCATAATTGTAAGTTTTCACTTTCATGGAGACGAAAATGTTAATAATGTAAATATTATATTAACATTTAGGTACTTATAAAAATATAATTTTATTCTTTGTCAAGTTATTTCAAAAGAATACTCTTTTAAAATTACTTGACATTGGAGAAATGTGTAGTAATGTAGTATTCACTAGTATAATTATTATAGTCCGCACGCAAGTGCTAGTGACCGGCTGAGGTATGTGCGGTGAGACGGGGGAGTCCCATAGACAAGATTGGCAGACTGAGTTAGATTCACCATTGTCTACCACCCCCGCCTCACTGCTCACATACCTCTGGCGGTGACTAGCAGTTGCGCGCGGACTATAAGTATCGAAATTCTGGATCTGCTGATCAAAGAGACATTCAAAAAGTGCTTATTCTCTGCCTAATTTGAATAAATGATTTTTGGTATAGATTCTTCGAAAAAACAAATGATTGTGGTGTAGTCAGTACTAGAGTTCACACCACACCCAAGCATCAACAATTGCTCGCCAATGACCAAACAAGAACTATTCAACTATTCTTCCAGGAAACCACGAAACCCTCGACATGAACCGCATGTACGGTTTCCGAGGAGAGGTGTCCTCTAAGTATACCTCCCAAATGGCCGACCTGTTCACCGAGGTGTACAACTGGCTGCCCCTCGCCCACTGCATCAATGGCCGGGTGATGGTGATGCATGGCGGACTCTTCTCCAAGGATGACGTCACGCTGGATGATATTAGGAAGGTGGATAGAAATAAGCAGCCGCCTGAGGATGGTGAGTGATATACGAGTACACTACCTTAATTTTTGTTTACCCTAAACCTCTTAAGGCCTGGACTCCACCAAAGCGGAGATGGGCGGAGATGTCGAAGCGGAGACGAGAAGAGATATTTTTCAGCTACGGTGTATCCACCGAAGCTGTGCGGAGATGTGTGCTGGCGGTCGCGGCTGGCGGGTTGTGCGACGTGGGGGGAACTAGCGGCGCCACTCACTACACATCACTCACATCTATTCTCGTCTTCGCTGCACGCCGTCGCCAGCTTCCGAGGCTCAGCTCACATCTCCGCTTCGATCGCGCCATAGAAATATGATACATCTCCAGTCGTATCCACTGAAGCTGAGTGGACACGAGATGTGTGAATAACGAAATTCTATTGGTTGTTTAAAACACGTCTACTCTCGTCTCCTCTTTGGTGGATTTTGGGCCTAAAAACTCTTTTTATCTCTCCTCAGGTATAATGTGCGAGCTCCTATGGTCGGATCCTCAGCAGATGATAGGTCGCGCACCCTCGAAGCGAGGCGTGGGCTGTCAGTTCGGTCCTGACGTTACCAACACGTTCCTGCAACGCAACGGACTTGATTACGTCATCCGCAGCCACGAGGTCAAGAACGACGGGTACGAAGTCGCTCACGATGGAAAGTGCATTACGGTCTTCTCGGCGCCTAACTACTGGTATGTTATTTTGTTTTTTAGAGTTCCCTTTAGAGAACTGTCTGTCCGGATGTGATACTCACAACCATGTTACTCGGAGACTTTTAGCACTATATTGATGAAAAAATAGACAGTAGTAGTGTAGTGAAGCTACGAAAAAATTAATTACGGGTGGCTCCTCTTACATGTGACCGAAAAAAAAATTCATTGCACATAGCGTGGGGGTATTCTTGGATCCCATATTCAAAAAGATTATGATGTTTCTAACTGACTTTGCTATTCAAGTCTTTGATGGAATATTTTCGGTTACAACTGCAGAAATAATAAAAACATTTTTTTCCAGAAATACTATGAAATAAAAACTACTTTTGAGCCCGCTAAAATCAATACTGCGCATGCGTAAATATTCATCCCGATTTACCCCCGTGCTCCCGTGCATTCAATATTTTTTTATGTGCGTGTGTAACACGTGAGGAAAGAAAGAGTAAACCAATTTTAGGATACGTTCCTTTTACGCATAGTTACATTGGTTACATTTTCGGGCTGTCATTTGCATTCATAATGTTGGCTTGATCAAGCGATTATTTCAATTGATCGTAATTAACAATTATCGCCATATATATTGACAATTAATCGTAATTGCTGATTATTGTCGCGGTTTTGAATGATTATTCAGAAGTGGTTTTATTTATATAAATTAAAATCATTTCATTTCCATTGTGTCAGCAATCTTATTCAAACATGTGGTAACGAAGGTCTCTTGTTTTAAAAACCTTTCTTGACTCAATCAAAAATCTGCATTGGATGGGGTTTCTAATCAATATTATTTACTGCTAGCTGTTGCCCTCGGCTTCGCTCGTGTGGATGTCATACATGCCTATTTGAATCGGATTTTGTTCACAATTTCATGGGTTTTACCCTAATTCTTTTTCTAAAATTAAAGTAGCCTAAGTTACTAGCCTTATAACATCAGCTATCTGCCAGCGAAAGTCCCGTCAAAATCGGTACAAACAACAGACAGACAAAACATTTGAAAATAGTTTTTTTTAACATAAACATAACATCACGCCTTGTTTCCCCGAAGGGTTAGGCAGAGGTGTACCTATTATAGTACACCCACATTTCGCCAGTTATGTTTAAGTCCCATGTAATAGGGGGCGAGGCTATTGCCATCTACCGCGCACAAATCCAGACTCCGGGCTGCTACTGAGAAATTCCAGATAGAAAAAACCCAATAACACTTTGCCCGACCTGGGAATCGAACCCAGGACCTCAAGCTCAGCAGTAGCGCTTGCGACCACTAGACCAACGAGGCAGTCTTAACAGTCTTTTTTTGTTATAAGTATCGTCTATACTTTCAAATGCATTTGTAAAAAGCTGTTATTTTGACATTACAAACAGACACTTCAATTTTATTTATTTGTATGAATTTAACAGATTTTAACTACTTTACTATAAATTAACAAATATATGTTTGTATTTTACAGTGATACTATGGGTAACCTCGGTGCTTTCATCACAATGAATGGTAAAGACTTGAAACCGAACTTCACTACTTATGAAGCTGTGGTAAGTAATTTTTTTTATTGTTATTTAATGGGAAACAAGTCGACGGCCTACCTTAAGGTGACAGCCCGGGGCCCGGGGGTGACCAGCGGGGTAGCCCGCGAAAATCAAATTTTCTTAAGTTTTATGCAATTTGCAGGCCAGTATCAGGTTTTATGTTGATCAAAATATGGTTTAGGGATGATGCCTGGATAAAAAAAAGAAATTCTATTTAGGGCTGATTTATCAATCGTCAGTTAACTTTTATCTGGGGAATAAGTTTGACGTTTTGACAGCTTTCGTATAGATAATATGTCAAACCGCCATATTTATTCCTCAGATAAAAGTTATCTGACGATTGAAAAATCAGCCCTTAGTCAGTTAGTTTCCGTCAGTCAGATAATGAAAAGAAAATATTAGACACAGGTATTTTTTGCTTTAGCTTATTCATAAAAAAATTAATAGGATAAAACGCATTAAAGTTGGGGAGTGTGTGCTCGCTACGTCACAACTCAGTAAAAAATCTGGCAAGGCACATTTTATCTAAATGTATCGCCGTAATGTTTTGATTACGTAAAAAAGGAAAATATACCTCTAATTTATAATCTATTCGAAATTACTTAATAATCTACCTGACGGACAAAAAAAAAATTTAGTCATCATCCGTGACAGAATTTTTGGATCAAGTAGGAATTGAAGTTTTGTATAGGACGATTGATTTTTTTTTTCACGATTACGATGTTGGTCCCATGGAGAAAGTGGTTCAGTTTGATGATCTGTACCACACACCCTTAATTTTCGCCACACCTTTCTGAGACACATTGTATAAACGCTTAAGTCGAGTTGACGCGGCGGTGCGCCTAAAAGCCAATTTAAATCACCATGAAATGTAATTTCTTTACATCTCTATCCGGTACTCAACTGGATAGTAAAATGAGTCCGAATACCAGAGCGGCGATTCTCGTGTTATTAATAACGTTCACATTCTAATCTTAGTCTCAAGATGTCACAAAAATCTCTAATTTACCAACATTTTGGCAAGTTTTTGACATTGGTTGTCGCTGAGATGAGATTGCGACTTGAATTTGAACGTTTTTAAGAGTAAGTATGAGAAGTACGGATATCCGTTCCACCTCTGGTTATCTGACGTGCGAGCTACAGTACTACAGTACATTCAGAACTGTTGAACCCCTGACAGCAGCAACCCAACAGCAACCTTATTTTAAGGAGAATAAAGGTCACTGTGATTTTGACAGACTTGTCAATAGCAGCAACCCAACAGCAACTTTATTGTAACGAGAATAAAGATCACTGTGATTTTGACAGTGATGCAAAATCAGACATAAAATAACTGTGAAAGGACTCTTATTTCTACTATACTTTTATAATGTCCTTGACATTTAATAGCCATAAAAACCTGGTCTAATAGATTTGGTGTTGCAGTAAATCCTAATAAGTGTCAGGCAATCATCATCGGTAGTTCTCGGAGTATGAGTAAGGTGGATAGTAAAACCTTGCCACCAGTTCTCTTCAATGGTACAATCGTTCCATTTAGTACTGACGTGAAGGACCTAGGCTTGCACATTGATAGTACCCTGAACTGGCGTATCCAAGTCGCTAGGGTCAGCCAGAAGGATACTGGAATATTGCGGGCTCTGTACCGACTGAAAAATTTATTATCAACGAGAACGAAGACAATGCTTATGCAGTCCTTAATTTTCCCTATCATCGATTATGGTGATGTGTGCTACTATGACCTGAATGCAGATCTCCTCGACAAACTTGACCGTCTTTTCAATTACTTACTGCATTCGATTCGTTTCCAATCTGCGTAAATATGATCATGTCTCTGCGCATCGGTCGCTTCTTAAGTGGTTGCCTATACGCCAGCGCAGAGAGCAAAGGGCGCTGACCACCTTGTTTTCATTTCTTGACTCTCCCACTTCCCCCAGTTATCTTGCCCCCCACTTTCAGTACATTTGTGCCAACCACAATAAAAATCTACGTTCATCAAATAATCGCCTTCTTCAATGTCCCTCTCATCGCACAGACTTTATTCACTCTTCCTTCTTCGTTCAGTCTATCTCTCTGTGGAATGCGCTCCCCCTGGAAATCAGGATGGCAACCAACCGATTATCCTTTAAAATAAAAGTTCGCGAGCACATTCGTAAGAAGCTGGCAGTATCATCACAACGCGTTAACGTTTTCCCATTGTTTGTGTTATGTGTTTTAGTATATTCGTGTATTTATGTATATATTTATTTGCGCTTATATATAATTAGGTATATATTATTATATTTATAGTTTGTAATATGTATATGTGTATCTTTATATTTAAATAAATATGTATTCCACAATTTCTCATAATTGCACCTACCACTGTTTGTCTCTGCATCACCCAAAGGTTGACTGGTAGAAAATGCCTATGGCATTAAGTCCGCCTCTGTACATTTCTGTGCATGAAGTATTAAATAAATAAATAAATGTCCCTATTTCCTTCATTCAGCCAAACTAATCTGTCCTTTATGATTTTAATCGTAACGTTCTAATTTCAGCCACATCCAGACGTAAAGCCGATGGCGTACGCGAACTCGTTCTTCAACATGTTGTGCCAATGATCGAGTACCACCACGTTGCTTAGAAGCACGTCAACACGCAAACGTACCTCACGCTCGCCCCTCCATCACACTAGTAAGGTCAGACGGATCACCCGAATTGTTAGGTGTAGTTCTAGCAATTATCCTTGAATTCAGAATCTTAGATAATATAATACGGTGTAAAGGACATCGTCGAGCAAACTGTTTCAATCTGCTAAACACATGTCTTTGGATTCAGTACCGCAAATCTTGCCGCTGCGATATCGCGCGATTTTTAAAGGTGGTTACACATAACATAACAACAAGAGGAATTTGTTTTAACGTGAGTTAAATTTAATGTTCCATTTCACATATCTGTACCCACCACAAGAACGTCGGGCGATTGTCGCTTGTCTTCTGGTGAATATGAGGTTTTATTCCACGGGCAATGTTTTAGTACAGACGACTAAATATTTAGGTATGCAGGCAAACGAGTATTGTGTATTATTGTTACTGTGCAACCTTTGCACTAGTATGAACATGGGGAAAGATGCCTCAGTCTTTTAATTTGTTGCCTGTATTCTTATCTATTTTGTCAACCGTACAGGTCAATTACTTAGGATCGGCATCTAAAGATATTATGTGCAAAATCAGAGTGAGCTAATGCTATAAGATACGTAAGCTCTAAAAATATTAAGATTAAACTCATGATGGGTGCCATCAAAATGTAGCTTTCTGGTACAGTCAAGTCCATATCGTAGAAGAACGTCACTAGTTGCCTACATTGTCCAATTTTACCTTTATATTCCCTTATTCGTCGAGGGGCTTGTGGCTAAGTAATAACAGCCGCACGGGTCCGTGGATGGGTGACCATCTTTACATACCAAGCCCCCTCCGTGCCTCGGAAAGCACGCTAAGCCGTTGGTCCCGGTTGTCATTCTCGTAGATCTTTGACAGTCGTTACGGGTCGTCAGAAGACCGACAGTATGACAACCAGTCTATTGCCAAGGGGTATCGTATTATGCAGTAACTGGGTTGTGGAGGTTAGATAGGCAGTCGCTCCATGTAAAATACTGGTATTCAGCTGCATCCGGTTTGACTGGAAGCCGACCCCAATATAGTTGGGAAAAGGCAGGCAGATGGTGGTGATGCCTACACCGTCACGTGTTGCCAGAATTGCCCCTTGCTACTTTATACACCGTCTGGAGACGCATACTAAGGGTCAATTACGTCATCTAGCTATGAGCTCGCAATTTTTTGCAGAGACGAAAAGTTGATAAGGTCTTTCTCCGAGACGAAACACTACTCTATGGATTTGGTTACACTGCAAACAAACTCCAAATTGTTAGAACAGTTGTACTCGATTATTTATCGATATAAAAATAATGGAAAAATCGGTACGTTTCCGTCGAAAGCAATAAACAGTTTCAGTACAGTCTTTTAGACTTTCTATTTGAATATTCAAGAAAATTATCCATTCAGAATAGTATCATCACCTCACTGGAGCGATTTGAACTGAACGTTTTGCGTTTTAGCTCAAATTCTATCAGGTAGAAAGCTAGTCACTGCTCCGTAATCGGAACACTTATTAAATATGCAATTTAGAAATAGTGAATTTTGTTAATTTTATACTGCTACAAGGATCTTCGGGCGCGCGAATGATGTCAACAGGGGGCGCTATTGGTAAATATTTGGGCAATCGTTTTGTAAAATGTATTGAAAAAACAAAACATGTGCAATCGGGGAACCCCCGTCAGGGACGACAATCCTTCTCGCTTAATATTAAAAAAATATCGCAGCCGCCATCTTGGATTTACATTTTGACCTCACTATCGACTTTAGCTAACTGTTTACAATGCGTTGGAGGACGCTTTTAAGACGCTGGACTGGACTGGACAGCATCAAATTAAACGGCGAGTACATCTCACAGCTTCGTTTCGTCGATGACATCGTCATAATAGCAGAGACGATGGAACAGTTAGACCAGATGCTGCGCAGCTTAAATGGAGCCTCCCGGCGGGTTGGCCTCGGCATGAATTTGGACAAGACGAAAGTCATGTACAATTCGCACGTCTTGCCGAGTCCAATCCACATCGAAGGGTCGCTTCTCGAAGTTGTGAAGGAATACGTCTACCTAGGGCAAGTCATCCAGCTCGGTAGGCGCAACTTTGAGAAAGAGGCCGACAGAAGGATCCAGTTGGTTTGGGCAGCATTTGGGAAACTTCGTCAAATCTTCTCGTCGCTAATCCCGCGAGTGCGTCCTGCCCGTTATGACATACGGTGCCGAAACGTGGTCACGGACAGTCGGGTTGGTCCACAAATTTAAGGTCGCTCAGCGCGCTATGGAGCGGGCTAAGCTCGGAGTTTCTTTGAAGGATACGATCAGAAATGAAGTCATCCGGAAAAGAACCGGAGTTACTGACATAGCTTGCAGAGTAAGCAAGCTGAAGTGACAGTGGGCTGGTCATGTTTGTCGAAAGACTTATGGCCGGTGGAGCAGACGAGTCCTAGAATGGAGACCGCGTAATCGACAAGCGTAGAGTGGGACACCCCCCAGCTAGATGGACCGACGACCTTAAAAAGGTTGCTGGGACAGGCTGGGTGCGGAAGGTGGAGAACAGCGTGTTGTGGTGCAGCCTGGGAGAGGCCTATGTCCAGCAGTAGACTGCGATCAGCTGTGTTGATTGATTGATTGATCGACTTTCGCACCCTCGAAAACTATTAAAACGATACCCATGATGAACAATTTGAAAATTTTCACTGCCGCCATTTTGGATTTTCGTTTTAACCAAATTCACACTTTCTCTGACAGGTCTGACAAGAAACAGAGAGAGAAAGTCGTATGACACGCGCCAAAAGATCCTTATACAGCTATAATTAAATG
Organism: Fissipunctia ypsillon; assembly: GCA_947568875.1. NCBI lineage: Eukaryota > Metazoa > Arthropoda > Insecta > Lepidoptera > Noctuidae > Fissipunctia > Fissipunctia ypsillon. The sequence goes on along the minus strand of OX387661.1, from coordinate 17,402,207 downwards.
CGTTTCACTGGTTGCTTACAATAAGAAGTAGGGGTAATAAGGGGGAGCGTCGGGTAATAATACCGCATAGGTATTCTCCAAGACAATATGAATGTATCTTTGAGGAAATGAGAATATGCTAAAGGGTTTTTGTTCATTTTATTTTTCCTCAATGTTATCGTTGCGTAGCCTTGTTTCCTCGATCGTACGCCTAGCTATAGCGAAGCAATGTCTTTAAGGGTTGCGAACTACTTGTACATTCTACTCATAAGTCTTAGTTGTAAACCTTTTTTTTTCACGCGCTGTTGTGACTATCTCTAAGTGTACGCGAATATTTCACGGTAGTGTACATCCAGAGGGCCTCATGCAAAGTGTATACCTATTCGATCGTGTTAACGTTCACTTACGTCAATTTGTATGGAATAATTTTAGTTCCCATTTTGGCACCAGACGGCGCTTCTTTCAGTTTCAGTAACAATCTACAATCGAACCACAGTACTGAGTAGGGGTATTCAACCTTTTTGTCGGTTAACGTAATACTTGCCAAGCCACTGTTATGTTTCTGGCTTTAAAATGTACGGAGAGTTAGATTATCTCTTTATTAGCCACAGGTTGAGTACCACTGTTGCTGGGTAAAAGTTATTTGTTTGAATGTGTAATACCGTTAAATGTCCGCGTTTAGGGGCCTTTCCGCTATCACTAGTACTTTAGTGACAACTTTCTACAACTCTTGAATTAAGTCTCTTGTCATCGAAATAATTTACCTGTGTATACTCTCGGTCACAATAATACAATATAATTATAAAAAAATTACATTAACTTAATATTAAACTGAATTTTATGCTACTTTTCTCAATAAAGGTTTAATGCTACTTATTTTGCAACAGCGATGAATTTGTTTTTTTTTTTTATTATTATTTTGACACAAACGAAAATATATATTTTCCCCGCCATTCACACATCACTGAATTATGTCAAAGATTTAATATTTAATAATGAAAAATGTATATATTTGATACTTTTAACTATAGATGTGACACCGAACAACGTACGGACGTATAAACTTGCATTTAGTTACAAATCTATGACCTTCCAATACTGAACATAGACATTCGTAGACTGGATAGTAAACTACATGAAGATCGGCCTTTTTTGTCTATGGTTAGGCGAATAAAACTAAACAACGCCAAGGCATTGTTTAGTTTTATTTTAAATTTAAAATAGTGGAAGAGTTAAAAAAGGCTCAACCTAAAGGGATACACCACTCGTTTTTGTATCTCGTTATATTACTTCTATGTCTATGAATGTCTCGATAAGCGTTTACACTTAGTTACCACATTATTATTACCTGTCTAACTTACTGACTAATTCGATCGTGCATTTTATTTTATTATTCCAATTATACTAAAACTTTATTATAAGATCTAAAATGAGAAAACGCATTTAATGAGAAAATGTTGTGACAACTCTTGCAAATGCGCGTCGGGCTATTCCTGTATACGCGACCGAAATACTCTTGACGTTATTGTAACTCGGAATCACTAACCCTCCAAATAAAGTGCTACGAGTATCTTTTGGCACCAGCATCCAAATTTTGAAGCAAATTGCTAATCCATTGCTTCATAAGTTCGAAAAATTTGTCTGCTCAACAACGTAAATAACGCTATGAATGTTGTTGAACTGTCAAAATGAAACCGATTCCTTTTGTGTGTTACGCAACTGCCCTGCTGAATAACATTGACACGGGCGTTGTGGATAAACATTTCTGAAATTGTCACAGAAATTGTATTAACAAAACAAGATGGCGGCTGTAGTTCCGATTTTAGCCACGCGCCAAAAGATGCTTGTTTCGTTGTATCTCACTGTATCTGAATCCCAAACTTGATCCGCGGTGTTTGACGGCTGCTTGTGATTCGCTCTCTCAAAGACTCAGTTTGGAAAACTCAGCCGTTGATTCGTTACAGACAAAGACCGGGATCAAGTTTGAAATTGAGAGGCATTATTAATTTCTGGAGTATACCTTTCTGTAACTCGGAAATATTTGGTGAGTTTTCCATTACTCAAAAACGTTAAGTTTGTATGTTTTTTTATTTTCTCTGGAATATAAAAGCCCCTGCAAACAGACGCGACACGTGACGGGACACAAAGGTCGCGACGAGCGGTGTCTTTGTGTCGTGTCTGATTGCAGGAGCCTGTACGGGCCTGTGTGCTTTTTAACTGCGCAAGCAAGAGTTGTCATTCCATAATTCGATGCTGTCATATTTTTAAACAAAAGTGAATAGCATAATGTTGTAATGCAATAAAATTATTACTTACGAATTATAACGACCAACGTTGGTGAAAATTAGCTTTATAAGAGTATGTACACAATAGTTGAATAGTCTACGCTGAGCAATTTTTCACGAACAGACGGGTTTAGAATAGAATAAGAAGGTGCTAATGAAATGTGTGGAAATCGCAGAAGACGGTTTTCATGGCTTATTGTAGAAGTCCCTACGTAGTAGACATTTAAAAAATACTAAAATTGACTTCGTCTCCTAAAAGTCGGCTTAGAGAAATGTTTGAAGGAAACTGTATTAAAAATTGCCCAGCGGACGGCTTAGTATAAAGCATAAGGAGGAAGCTTGTGGACGCACAGCCTGACGGCTTCACGCAATGTGTATCGAATACTCCTGTGTGCACATGACTTAACTTTTGTTTTGGTGGTCACTGCTACTTTCTAATTTATATCAAAACGTCGCAATCTTATGAACAGGTTAGGCGGGTATCACACCTCCGTTGCGAAACCATAGCAGCGAAACCGCTGTTCAACTGCCTCGCATGATGTTCCGCTACTCGAATCGCGATTCGAGTAGCGTAGCGGAACATCATGCGGTTTCGCGGCGGAGGTGTGATACCCGCCTGAATGTTGTTGTGCTAACGCCTTTTCCTAGTTTAGAGACGGCTGGCGATATTACGTTGTTTTTGTCTGAGCGAGAACTGCGCAAGGTCTTTCATCTGTGTTTACCTTACATAGATGTACCATAAGACTGGAGGTACATTCAGATTTACTACTTTTGTCGATCATCACAACGACCAAACATAAACGGGTACAAGGAGGTCCTGCCTCAAAGGTGAACTAGACTTTTTAATATCGATCGTCGAAAGTGCAGCAATTCTGTAAGCACCTCAACAGTCGGCGATCATCAAAACGAATGATCAAGATAAAAGAATGCTCAAAAAGCATAAGTTTTATATAAAAACTCTTAGGTAATAAATGAATTATGTTAAATAATTAGAAGTACACGAACAATGTCAGAGAATACAATATATATGTCAATGGTGCGGTTTGGATAGTTCATGGATTGCATTGCCCAGCATATCAGATGATGTAGATAGGTTTTGGTGTTGACTTTAATAAAATTGTTAAATTTGTATTATGGGGTTTTTATTTTAACCATTCTCCTTTTATTTTCCTTTTTTTAAGATTATTTGTGTGAAATGTGTGCAATACTGAATGATATATGTAGGTACTATCGCGGATATTTGCGGTGAACCACTTTTCGACTGAAATGTGGTACAGTGAGAGTTCTTTTATGCTGCCTCGGGAGGTTTATAACGGAATGGGGTAGCGGAGACGTACTGAGTTGTGTAGTGTCTTCAGTGACTAGCTAGGGCAGTGGTTGATAAAAATAGTTGACTCGGTAGAACGCAGAGCAAAAAGGCTCATTAGCGACGTAAAACTGCTGAATGCCAAGCTTCACAGCTTGGCTCATCGCCGCAAGGTTGCCTACTTGTCGGTCTTCTACAAATTATACTTCGGCGAGTGCGCTCAAGAACTCCACGACCTCATTCCGCCGGCTCCCTTCTACCATCGGACATCTAGACGCACTGCAAGTTACTATCCCTGCCTAGTTGCTATTCCACCAATTCGCACTAAGCGTTTCCAAATGTCTTGTGATGCGCACAGCAAAGGAGTGGAACTCTCTGCCTGCGTCGTGTGTTTCCGAACGCATACAACCCCGATCTCTTCAAAGTGAGAGTGAACAGGCTTCTTCTGGGTAAGTTCGCTCCGTCGTCGACTTTGTCACCTCTGACCTAGAGTCAAGAGCAAACCCATCTCAAATAAAAAAAAAATAGTTATAAAATCCAATCATAACTTTCAACTACGATTTGCACCAGCCGAGCCGCAGGTGCGCCGACTGCGTCCGCCCAACTGCTAAAATCCACTGGAATCTGGGCGCATGCGCGCATCTATGACTAGAATTAATTCATCTGCCCTTGATTGGGACAGATGAAAAATTATAATCGAACAGACAACAAATTCCAAAATGCACAAGCAGTTGTCTTTTTCAACAAAAAAAACTTTTTTGCAAAAAAAATTACTACTAAGTGAAAAATAACTTTAATTTCGGAAGTCGGTGTCTTTGGATCTATATTTTAGGTTTTAGCCACCAATTTCCGAAATTAAAGTAATTTTTCACTTTGTAGTGTTTTTTTTGGAAGTCTGTTGTTTATTATTATTTTTTATTTTTTTGCAAAAAAGTTATTTATTTTTCACTTTGTATTGGATTAGCCTGATGACAACTGCTCATCACCTTTACAAAATATTGCTTTTCCCGATGCAGGGACGTTAATTGTTGAGTTCTCCTGGTACTTCACCATATGCAATGTGACGAGCATAATTTGCTTAGCAACCATTTTAAAGTAATCGAATCGCAACCCGTGAAATACTTATTATTCATCATCATCAGTTCCACTTCACCAAATGGTGCTTTCCGAGGGCAAATGAACAAGTTACTATAAAAATACCCAAAATGGCTATAGGTGTGCCTTTAATAATTGAAGAGTTCCCTTGATTTCTCCAGGATGTCATCATCAGATCCTGACGTGATGACAATGGGACCATCTGGACCAAGGGTCCAGGGTCCCTTTAAAACAAAAAAAGAATTTTCCTAATCGGTCCTGCCGTCTGCGAGTAATCGGGGAACACACATAATAAAAATATTAAAAAAAAGTTTCCGACGAACTGACAACTTCCACCTGTTTTTGAAGTCGGTTGTACATAAAAAAAACATAGATGCAAAAAATATCTCTATTAAAAAATTTTAGTACTAAAATTGAGGTAACAAAAATGTCTAGTAATTCTACGAGGGCACGAGTTGAGTGAGCATCTTGACCACAGTTTTCTTGTCGAGCTTGCATTTGTGGTACAGCGTGTGACAGTCCGAGTCCGTCGACCTTCCTGCTGATACCGCTTCGAAGACTGCCGTGCCGTCCAGCATGCGACGTACCAACGTGTTACTGGGAGAATAAAATATTGTGATTTAGTAAGAAGTTGTTATTACGACTATAATACAGATCATAAGTTTTAGTCTATGGGCGAGATTAACTGACCGCACTTACACTTTGCTTAGCGTTTCTACGAATATGAACCTTATAGTTATGTCTTTAAAGTTCATATAAAACTATCATTACATGCTTGCGTTTGAGTCTAGCAAAAGCAAAAGATCTGTAAAAAATGGGTTAGGTACGATTTTTCTCGATATCCATCAGTCGTTTTTAAAGTAGGTACATTGAATTTGAATTGAACCTTTTTTTTGTTATGTTGGTTTAGGTTGTAATACTAATGTCTATAAACATCAACTTTGATATATCATTATCCCTCGGAATTGAGAAGGCAGGTGTAAATAGGCGTAGGTGTAGGCGTTTGTTGTAAATTAAAAATTCTGCTACTATTGGTCAGCGAAATTCAAACCCCGAAACCGTTTGGAAAAGTCTACCTACGTTGATATCTGGGAACATTCATGTCGCGGAAGTCGCTAGGATTTGGAGTAATTGAAATAATTTACTTGGACAAAGAAGACAGCAATGCATCAAAGTCTGTAGCGTTTCCGTTAACCATGTTCTCATTAGCCAGTTGAACGTAAGAACAGGCCAGCCTCTGCATACAGGCTGTGGAATCCACGTTGTATCTGCTGAGCATCTCGTCGATCTTTCCGAACACTTCCGATGCTTGGCCGAAGTCAGTTTCCAGGCCTGGAAGAAGAACGTATCAAAGACATGTGCGAAAGATTTGTTAATTTTGAAGAAGTTCCTCGTTATATTTCGGCTGTGGCTTGTTCAAAGAGCCTCCACCGAGCGGCGTGCAGCAATTTAATGTGTTAATATACGGTGAGGTTAGGCGAGGCCCAACGTTAAACGAGCAGTCGCTTAGCACCAAAAGTTATGAGACCGAGCGCGGGGCTGATCCTGGAAATAGTCCCAGAAAATTCTGTGGCTGCTCTTTAAGGTGAGAAGAACCTGCTAGATTTTTTTTCTGTTCACCCTTCTTTCATATTCCCCAGTCATTGGAACAGAAAATATTCCAAAGAACTTACTTCTTCCATATCCACCGCCGTAGCTGTACGACAAGGCGTGTATAATCTTCGGCAGGATGATGACTGCTCCGAAGCCCAGTAAGGAGCCTATGAGTACTCCTCCCAGGTCTATCTTCACGGGCCCGTACAGCCCTGGAGCGGTGCTACCGTAACCACCACCCTGGAAAAAATCAAAATAATTTTATTCAGAGAACTCAAAATAATAGTACCTACCTAGTATACCATGTACCTAAGTGCCGCCAGTATCACCTCACTTGACAACAATCCCAATAAATTAAAATTATGTGACCGTGATGGGGATTTGTGGAATAACCCTACCTCACTAGCGAGACGAATCTTGGTGCATTTTAACGATCGACTTGGTGGATGACAAAAAAGTCCCGCATTTTCAGCTCATCATAAACCAGCGGCTAACCAATGGGTTAGAAAACTGCAATTAAATAGAACATTTTGCGATCATCAAAACCTACTTTTGCAAATCGTGGTATTATATCACCTAACGCGATTGCATGTGGAGGTGCCCCTTTAGCAGCAACCCGAAAGAAAGATGCTATGTCAGTAATAATAGTTATTGCTGACAACAGATCATTATTACAATGACAATGTTACAAGACGCTATCTGTCTCCAAAATGTCACGATTCTTTTACCGCTTGGCTGCTCGGGAAAACGAGCACATTTCTCCGTCATCGTCTGCGTATCGTACGGTGAGATGTGTAGTGAAACTCTCATAAGTACTTTACTAACGAGCAGAAAATTGCAACAATATCGGTGTCTAAGTAAATGGGTAGCCAAATTTAATAACGGTAATGGAACACCTAAACTACCTGGACTGATCTTAAAATTGTTGCAAAAAGTGCAAACCGCCTACCCAATAACCAATTATAAAAGTTTGTATAAGTTTGAAACCCGTTTTTGTGGCAATACCTACTTGGTGGAGGCGTGGTTCCTATGTCCAGCAGTTCGGCTGATTACAAGATGATGAAGTTTGAAGATTCTACATGTTAGTTCAAGCCGTGGACAATCAACTTACCCTATCAACTTACCCTCAGCAGCTTTGTTCAAAAGTGCCTGAATGATATGCCGTTACGGAAGCTATAGCTGCCGTAACCGAGCTATCAAGCTGCAAGCATAACGCCATCTCACTCAGTCTACCTGGCAATTCAGGGGACAGCTTAACTATTAGTAATGCTTACCCCTGTGCTCCCATAAGAAGAAATGCCAAATCTCTGAGTTCTGTCAGCCTGGTTGTCCCGTTCGTCTCTGTTCTTCTCGACCCTGGCTGAAGGTTCGGCGAGCTGGTCCTCAGTCCGCTGGAAACTTGGCATGAAGCCTCTAAAATCAAAACTGAGATAGATTATAAAAACGTCTTCTGCATTTTAAGGCAAAAAACTTTTGCAGGTCCCGTTATGACAAACTGTTCAAGTGATGCACTTTCCCTTCGTGGACGGTTCAAAGAACCTACTTTGGGTACCTGAATGAACCGTCCATCAAGGGTAGCTAAACGCCAATGCAAAAAATTCCGTACCTATGGTAGGTACAGAATTTTTGCATTGGGGTTCATACATAGTTACGGAATTATTGCGGGGAACGCAGCGTGCAATGTTGGTCTTCAAACACCAAAAACTGTCCTTAAAGCCTTGTCCTTGGTCTTACACCAAATCCTGAAAGCTGAAACTAGACCAAATAATCCAGGGATCTTACCCATCATTCCTGTATTCAGCCCCTGCCAGCACCAGGCAAGCCACAAGTACCACACAAGGAACCGCGTTAGGACCCATCTTAACAGGCTCTTGGAAATAACTGCCGTCTTCCAATTCCGCATACGTCTATATACAGGGCGTTCCGTAGCGTGCCCCGACACAATGACATGGGGAAACACCATTGTCACATGTGGTCTACATTGCATAATACTTTTACGACAACGTCACGCTTTTGGTCTGATACTATCGCAGCAGGAAGCCAGCTAATTCCCTAGTGACATATTTCTGTATGTTTCCTAGTTCCTAAGTAGGTAGCTAGTGTAGCTTTGTTTCAGGAAATTCAGACGCTTCTTCCCTTCGTTTACTTCGGACTTATACATACGTGCGCAGTGCCACATTTCAGTGTTGACACCTGAAACAATAATTAGAGTAGCCATCTTGCATGCATGTATTTTCTTGTATGTATGACACATGTTCAAGCAAATAAATATTATCATATCCTATGGTCTGTTCTAAAAGCATCTGATGAAAACGTAAACAAATGGATCAGAAAACGTCCCTGTGAATGCCAATTTGTGGTGCCACATGCAAATTAGTTTTATTATTTGAATACTTAAATCCGATCATAACTGGTGAAATGTGGGTGTACTGTAGGTACACCTCTGCCTAACCCTTCGAGGAATACAGGCGTGATGTTATGTTTATATTGTATCCGAAATTCTTATTGTAAATCACTAAAGATACTTCGTCGGTGATTTTTCAATTACAATTCAACCATTAATTTGGTGAAAAAAGTGTTGAGATGGTACCTACTGTGTAGGTTTTAACTGGGCGTGCCACTAGCATGCAACCTTCGCAAGTTTAAACGGTGATTAACAAACGTTGATTTTGAATGTTAGAATAGGGGAAGAAAAAACAATGTAGTTGGCAGAGGTGTGCCCAATTACTTAAACCCAATTAACTTGTAAAGCCTACTTAGCTGTGATAGTTTTTCTTTTAACTTCGTTGTACGAGATACTACTACCGTGAATTTTTTCACACATCTAAAACTAACCGTTTATCTGACGGGGGGGGGGGGGGACACTTGACTCTAACAAAAATTAGCACTTTAAAGATTAATATTTCAGAAACGGATCCATCAATCGAAAAATTGTATTCACAAACCCGCAATATTTTTGAAACACCTATCCAACAACACCACACCACGGGGTAGACGAGAAAAAAATAATATCCACACTTTACGTGTACCCTAAAAAAAAATGATTTTTTCATGATTTTATTTTACCACTTTATCGGCGTGTTTAATATGTATATCCATTAGTACTAAGAGTCTCTGAGCTAAGCTGCGGACGGAAGGACGGACATGGCGAAACTATAAGGGTTCCATGTTATGGAACCTTAAAAACTTGTTGTGTTTGTGGATACGTTTAAGTTTTGTACGTTTTTGACATTTATAGGTACGCTAAAGTACCTACTTACAGTAAGGACGTAACAGAAATCATAATTCCACGATGTTTCATTCAGAGCGTGAAGAGTAAGCATTGTTTGACACAACAACGTGCATTCAAGATCAAAATGCTTGCTGCCGGCTTACCATTCTGTCTTGTTGCAAAATAACATCGTAGTTAATGCTTGCGTTTGAGACGGCTAGATTGCCAGAATAATATTGCAACTTTTTTAAACAAGATTTAATAGTCTATTTCTCACCAGTTGGCTACTCGACGTTATTCATGTAAACTGTGTTCACAACCCAATGTTTACCGATCAGTCATCCGACGACGAAATGATTAGGGTAGATAATGTTCCTTGGGCGTTGTCGAGTCACTACGCCTATACATTATTCCTTTAATCATCAGTAACTAGAGGCATTGGTAAGTCCAACTGTTGAATAGGTACCTAACCCTAAATAAGGATGTCATAATCAAAATTGACCGGCAGCAGATAATTACTAACATAATTATGATAGTTCAACAGCGGATGAATGCGTCGCTAGTTTTTAACAGACTTCAAAAAAGGAGGAGGTTCTCAAATCGGTTGTATTTTTTTTTTAATGTTTGTTACCTGAGTACTCCGTCATTTATAAGCCGATTTGGCAATTTTTTTTTTTATTTGAAAGGATATACTTACAGATTGGTCCCATTTTTATCAAAGTCTAGGTCTGATGATAGAATCCATGAGGAATTGAGGGAGCTCCTCATAATAACTCATAACTAGCTTTTGCCCGCGGCTTCGCCCGCGTGGATGTCGGAAAATATCCCACGGGAACGTACTACCAGGATTAAAAGTACCCTATGTGTTAATCCAGGTAAACAATGTTTTCTCGCACTGCTTCGAGGAGCGGCGCGCGGATTGATATGATTGCTGGACAATAAAAAACGTGTGCGGTCGGGGGACGTCAGAAACGAAGTTTCTTCTCACATATGATTTAAAACAAAAATAAAATTTTAGCTGCCGCCATCTTTTTTTTTTTTGTTTTTTGTGGATGGGAAATCATCAAATGACATCTCCCGCTCTGGGCGGAGCGGGAGGGCGTGTCAGACTTTTACTGACTAAAACCCACCCGTGTTCCTTCTGTTTTACATTTTGACCTCACTATCGATAGCAACCTCGAAAACTATGAAAATGACGCCCATTATGAATTTGAATATTTTCACAGCCGCCATCTTGAATTTTCAGTTTCGAGCTCACTATCGGCTTTAGCACCCTCGAAAACTATGAAAACGACACCCATGACGAAATATTCGTAGCCGCCATCATCATCATACAAGTATGAACGCTTTTTCGTTTGTGACGATTTCTGCCAGTTTACTCCTACCGCAAGCCGCGTAAAAGAACTTCGTCCAAAAAATCCTAAAACCTAACAATAAGTAGTAACGCAATATATAACGGAACGGAAAATTACCTACTTGCATGACAAATTTGAAGGCAACTTTAAAATGAAAATATACTCTTTAATCCCTATCCCGTTGGAATTAAAAAAAAAATATTTGCCTAAATAATTACAGGTACGGAACTAAGTTAAGTAATTTTCCTCTGAATTATCTACTAAAGTGTCTTTGGCGATAGCGAAAGTCGTGCTGACCGATGATGAGTTAGTAAGGATTTTTAATCCCCTAGGGGATGATTTTCCAAAAACGCTGAAACTAGTGGTTTTTTATTTTTAACCACAATGCTATATACCAATTTTCATGGTTTAAAGTCGATTTTCCATACAAACTTTCATCCCCTATTTGACTCCCTCAGGGTTGAATTTCAAAAAATCCTTCCACATTCCTTGTCTACATTAAAAAAGGAACCTGTGTGCAAAATTTCAGCTTTCTAGATGTAAGGGTTTGGGCTGGGCGTTGATGAGTCAGTCAGTCAGTCAGTCAGGACTTTTCTTTTTATTTATTTATTTATAATTAATTACAACGGCTTGCGCCAATGACAGTAATTAATAGATAAGACTAAACATAAAGCTAAACATATTACATAATCAAAAACATATTACAAAAACCAATAACAAGCCAGAGATCAAACATGCTTAATGATAACTATAAAAAAAGAAAATAAAATAAAATCGAATAAAATGATAACACAGAACTTATTTATCTAACGAACATAGCTTTCACAGAACATGAGACAATTTGACATGATCACCCTGAGAGTGTCACTTTATTTATACAGGGTTACAGGGAAAGTCGTACTGAATATTCAGGTCATTTCTGATGATTTTGATTCTGAAATAAAATGTCCGAAACTTAACCGTTATGGAGATATTAAATTTTAAAGTTTATTTTTAAAAGGAGTGTCGTTGCGTGCACGCAATGAATACATGCTAAGGTATCCTACTCGCCGAGTACCTGATATTGGCGTATTTGACAGAGTTTATCGAAGACTACGAGAAACTGGTTCTGTGCTAGTACGTCGGACTGACATGGGACGACCTCGTGTTCTTGATGACGACGACGAAGATAATGAAATACGACGTCTCTTTGAAGCCGACCCAACCACGTCAACAAACGTTGTCGCTCGACGGCTTGGTATTTCCCAGTGGAAAGTCTGGTTCGTAATGCACAGTTCTGGGCAATACCCTTACCATTACACGCCAGTGCAAGTAATTGAAGAAGGGGATCCATTGAGACGACTAGACTTCTGCAGATTTATGCTCAATGCCGATAATGAAGATCCGGATTTTTTAAAGAAAATCATGTGGACAGATGAGTCGAAATTTCACAAAGACGGCATCACAAACTATCATAACACCCATTATTGGGCTCCCAAAGCGCAAGGTAACCCCAAGAAAAAAAGACCAAAAGGGTCACAAAGGAGATTCAGTCTTAATGTGTGGATGGGTATAATATCAAATAACTTGATAGGGCCATACTTCCTGCCCGATAACTTGAATGGCGAGACATATGAAAACTTTTTGAGGGAGGAGTTACCCTCTTTAATGCAAGACTTGCCTATTGCATTGAGACGAGACATATTCTTTCAACATGATGGCTGCCCAGCGCACTACAGAAGAAGTGTTCGAGCATGGTTGGACGAGAATTACCCAAACCAAAGGATTGGAAGAGGCGGACCCATAGCATGGCCGGCGAGGAGCCCCGATTTAACGCCGATGGATTTTTATGTGTGGGGTCATATGAAAAGCCTAGTATACGACCAAATGACACCGATCGCAAATGTCGATATTCTAAGACAAAAAATTATTGATGCGGCTGAGGAAATGAGGCGGAACCTACGAACTTCTGTCGTGAAAAGTAATTTAAGAAAAAGAATGAGACTTTGTGTAAGAAATAGCGGCGGCCATGTAGAACATGAATTATAAAAATATTGCTAAAATTTTTGTCTTTTTTTTACGTATTTTAGCTACTTTTACCTCAAACTAAAAATGTACCCTCTCCTAACTTAACTGTTATTTGGGCAATGTTTTGCCTATTTAATAGCAAGTGTTATACCTTTTTGAATAGCTAAAGAGACGTAGAACTTTATAAAATTATTTGCAGAATAAGTTCCATACAATATTTTTTATTAAAAGCCTGTTAAAGTTAAGAACACTCTATTAGAAAATTCATAATGCTAACCGTTGTCGAGCAGTTTTTTAAGCTGTTAGTAGTAGGTTCAGTTTCTGTTGATCATTTTTATTAATGGACATGTCCTCTAACTAGATACATCAAAAAAACCGACTCTAGGAGCTCTAATCCCAAAGAAAACGACTAAAAGCCAAAAAATAAAGGATTTTTAAAAATAATCATTAAAATTTAATATCTCCATAACGGTTAAGTTTCGGACATTTTATTTCAGAATGAAATTCATCGGAAATGACCTGAATAATAACATCCTTTAATATTCAGTACGACTTTCCCTATAACCCGTATAGATAGATAGATGATGTGGTAAAAAGTCGGAAGAACAATCAAAAGTGAATTCAGATTATCCACCCCGTCTGAGGTAGATAGATAAACACACGTTTCCGTGTATCCACCCTAGGGTGGCTGTTTTAGGGTGGACAAACGGAATAAGCCGAAAACAAAAATTAAACACTTGTTAGGAAGAATGTCGACTCAAAGCGTAGTGTCGATAATTCCCCCAAAACTCAGCCACATCGACGGTATTTTTTAATTGAAATGGCTTCGCACGGGTTTTGAAGGAAATTGCTAATGCATTGCTTCATAACTAAAAAAAAATCGTCTGCTCAACAACGTAGATAACGCAATGAAATTTATGGGACTGTCAAAATGAAAGGCATTTCCATTGTAAGGGTGTTATGCCAATACCCCGCAGGACAGGAGGTGAGACATCGTTTGTGACTGCACCGGTGCACATATAGAGGTATGAGGAACTGGGTGTAAAGTTCACTCATCCTCCATAGAAAAGGGAGGATCCTCCGACCAGACGGGTGTTGTGTCTGGTGGGCTACTGCCCGACGGTTGATGTCGGGATGTTGTATATATGCTTGTCGCGCAGTAAACTTTGATTGCGCGATGCAGGATTTTGCGTGACGTCAGTGTGACGCGTTCCATTGTGGCGATGTAGATATGCCGCCACACACAGTCGCACTGTGGCTCAACGGAGTATGTACCGCCATCTGAATAAGTTACAACTTACTGGTACGCACTGCTGCAGTATCTAGGTATAAATTGGTTATAGTCTGGCTGCCGAGAGAATGCGTTCCTCACACCTGTCAATTACATACAAATACAAACGAATTTGTGATTCGCGCATGTTTTTGTCAGGAACGCATTCTCTCGACGCGGCGGCCAGAACATAGTTCAAATCGGTTTAAGGTGACAGCGCCAGGGTAGCCCGCGAAATTCAAATTTTCATACGTTTTTTGCAATCTGCAGGTCAGTATTAGGTTGTATATTGATTGAAATATGATTCGCGACCGCAAAAAATATGTATTTACAGAATTATAATCATTAAAGTCATCAATACAACTCTCTAAGACCAAGTAATTGTACTGAATGACTATTTCATGAAATCTTAACATTTCAGGATTATACTAACTTAAGGAATTGTATCACTGATTCTAATATTATAATTCTGTAAATACATATTTGTTACGGTCGCGAATCATATTTTAATTAACATACAACCTAATGCTGACCTGCAAATTGCAAAAAACGTAAGAAAATTTGAATTTCGCGGGCTACCCTAGCTTTGTAGTCGGTTCAAAGATTTCACTGTCGCGCTAGGGCGAACTACACTTCGCGCACACGCACAGCGGTTGTCTCGCTGTACAACAGAGACCGCGCGAAGTGTAGTTCGCGCTAGTGCGAGAATGTAGCCTTAGGGTTAGTGGCCTATGGCACTTGGTGGTTCGCTGATGCTACGGCTACACTATCGCGATAACGCGAACTACACTTCGCGCGCTCTCTCTCGCACACCGCTCGACGTCTCGCTGTACAAATGAGAGCACACGAACTTTACTTCGCGTTATCGCGACAATGTAGTTGTAGTATCAGAGCTCTTCAACAAGCCCAACATTATCAGCCGGTGGCGGTGGGGAATAATTCAGGAGCCACAGTATTTTTTGGTGCCTCACTAGGACTCCTATTTGTATAGTTGTCTATTATAACCAGAGATCGGAATAGGTAGAGTATATTTAACTAAACATCAAGGGAGTAAGTAACAGAGTGAAATCAATCTAAAATCAAGGAATAATGATAATGACGAAACAAATAAGCACATAAACCAGCCAACTTACTTTTAATTTACCTTCTTAAAACAAAACATTTGAATTTGACACAATTTTAGTACGGCACCCTAATTGCGTAACACACTATCAATCGGAATTAGAATCATTTTGAAGCAAATTGCTAATCCATTGCTTCATAAGTTCAAAAAATATGTCTGCTCAACACGTAAATAACGCAATGAATGCTGTTGAACTGTCAAAATGTAACCGGTTCCGATTGATAATGTGTTACGCAATTGCCCCGCGGGACCCTCAAAAATGTAATACGATTCTT
Organism: Fissipunctia ypsillon; assembly: GCA_947568875.1. NCBI lineage: Eukaryota > Metazoa > Arthropoda > Insecta > Lepidoptera > Noctuidae > Fissipunctia > Fissipunctia ypsillon. The sequence continues at coordinate 17,386,708 of OX387661.1, read as the reverse complement.
CAAATTAATCATTTTTAACTAAAGGGTGTCTCAGTAAGAGTGCACTTTTTCATTTTAAAATAAAAACAAGTATTTTATGACAGAGTTGTGATATTTTTATTGTATTGTAAAGAAGACATGTTCCGATTAAGTATGGAATAAAATATCCGGCAAATGACCCCCACGGCTCCGATGACAGGCCATTACTCTTTTCATGAAATTTTCCATGACTTTTGCACAGAGATGTGGCTGTATCTCACCGATGACGCGTTGGATTTCCGATTTGAGCTCAGGAATTGTTTTGGGTTTATTCGCGTAAACCCGAGATTTCACAAAACCCCAAAGAAAAAAATCGCACGGCGTTAAATCGCACGATCTTGGTGGCCAGTTGACATCAGAATTTCGTGAGATAATGTGTTCTGGAAATCGTTGCTGCAATAAGTCGATTGTTTCATGCGCGGTGTGGCAGGTTGCGCCGTCCTGCTGAAACCACATGTTGTCCAGATTCATGCCGTCCAGTTGAGGCCACAAGAAGTCCGTTATCATATTCCTGTAACGAATGCCGTTCACAGTCACTGCAATTTCGGCCTCATTTTCAAAAAAGTAAGGTCCAATCACGCCGCCTGACCAAAATCCGCACCAGACAGTTACTCGTTGTGGGTGCATTTGTTTCTCATGGATTGCATGAGGATTTTCCGAGTCCCAAATTCGACAATTTTGTGTATTCACGAAGCCATTCATATGGAAATGCGCTTCATCGGAGAAAATGACTTTTTTCGAAAAATTGGCATCGACTTCACTTTGCTCCATTACCCATTGAACGAATTGCCGGCGTTTTCCGTGGTCTGCTGGTTTGAGCTCCTGAGTTAGCTGAATTAACGAATTAAGAATGATATAGATACTCAAGTGGCTCCCTATTCGACTTCGCAGGAACTCTCGGATATTGTGTCTGCTATTTAACGTCCTTCACAATCCTAAAATGCCATCCTACCTGCGGGAACGCTTTTCCTACGCTCGTCCTTCTGATGCTCCTTGCAGGTCACATCTTAGAAATCTCCTTAAATCCCCTCCCCACTCAACCGACTTCTACTCCTACTCCTTCACTGTGCATGCGGTTCGGTTATGGAATTCACTTCCGCCTGATATTAGGGACTGCCAAACTGTTGCAGTGTTTAAAAGAAGAGTGAAAGAACACTATCTCTCCACTTCGTCATAGCTATTAGTATTTATTATGTTATGTTTCATTATTATCGTATATTTTTTTTTTTTTTGTGATATTTATTTTGGTAGTATAATGTATGTATTTGTATGTACTCATATTTTATGTTTATATATATATTTGTTTATATTCATATTAGTGTATCGTTTGTGATTTTATGTATTTTGTTTTCTCTTTTACTCTTACACACGTTGTCTACATCTCTTTATCTACTTTCCTATCGCAGGTATGCTGGAAGAGATTTCTTTAGAAATAAGCATCACCTTTGTACGTATTTTTCTGTTCCTTTCTTCTTGTTTGTTTATATGTGTGTACATAAACTGTTAAATAAATAAATAAATAAATAGAACACGAATTCCACTCAAAAATCGTTCCACGCAAACCCCAATCAAGTGGGCGGTATGAAAAAAAGTACAATCAACGCGTCAATTAGTCTGACGCGCGCTCAGTGACAGACGCCCGCATCGTTTCGACTAGTGAAAAGTCCACGAAACAACTCGTTTTTCAAGGAAAAAAATGACCTCCAGTGTGGTAAATTGGTGTAAAAGACGGAAAGAAGGAAGTAAAAAATAAACTGGGATAACTTATCACTGATAAGTGAAATAATTTCGTGTTTTGTTCGCTTATAGACAACCTCGACGAAAAATATTCTTGTCTGTATTATGCAACAAGTAGCCAGCCAGTTTTTTATACGTAACTATTATATATTTTATATTAAGTACAGAGTTTTATAAATTGGATGGATTGGATTTCTTGTTAGTCTTTCTTATCAATCATTTACTTTTAGTTTCTCCAAAAAAGAGATTCAACGATTACAGTGGATTGCAGCAATCCGCTTAGAAAGAAGAGAGGATGACTGGTTACCAACTAATGCCAGTAGGGTATGTTCTATAAATGGGAATGAAGAAATATATTCGTCACGCATTGGCAATCGTATGTTAAATAAATCTGCTGTACCTATTTGTACGGTTAGTACTGTTATTATAAAAAGTAATGAAATATTATTTCATTAATTCATTGAAAATCTATAATTGTACTACTCGTATTTTGAATTTATTGTTAAGAGCACGTTTGGTTTTTGATTATTTTGTTTTTTTTTTGGATTATTAAATTTTATGGGTTATTTTGTTTTTATTATACTCACCTCAATATTCAGTTACATACCAAGATTGTTAATCCTTCTGATGGGGGCTTGTCAATAAATGGTTAGAACGATTCATTAATTTTATTTGATTATTTTGGAACGATGACTACGAAACGAAATTAAGAATACTCGTACATCACGGGAATTGCAAAATTTTTTTTTTTTGAGTTAGAAATAAAAGATTTGTTTTTTTTTTTAAATTTATTTTATAATTATGCTACTTTAAAAAAAATGATACGAAATTCGATAGATCCTATACTGTTATGGAAATAATTATTTCCTATTTACATTTAAAATAGGTATTTGGTTAGTAATAAAACAACTTTAGTTTCCAAATTTCTAGAGCTACCTATAGATATTTTGTAAATTAAAGGTAAAGAGGTGACATATTAATTTATAATAATTGAGTTCTTAATAAATGACTGACACCTACTGCATACTGCATTACACCATCCTCGTCACTCAATGTCACATAATAATCCATCTCGTACGCACTCGCTTGGTTCGATATTTCAGTTTCACTCTAACATTATCTTACTAAATAAAATTGCGCCCCAAATGAATGGGTGGGCAAATTCATCTACAGAAAATAAATTTAGCAATGTATTTTGTTTTGTCTGTGCGCGTGTTGCGTTAGTTTTAGCAGTTTAGTGGTATGAGTTTGGAACCATGTTTTAGCGGGCTTCGTACGAGAATTATGATTCTATATCATTCTTCATTCGTCGAGCTGAATCTTGTACGCATGAAGGTGGAGGTCTTTAGTCAAAATTCGCTGCGTAGTGCTTCGTGAAATTTGAAGTTGTTGAGAACGATGCCGAATTGATGTTTTCGGGTTTTCGGCGACACTCGTTTACAGCAGCAATGTTAGCATAATCGACCCAGTTTCTTCAAATTTTTTGACCACTCTTCGAATGGTAGACACATTAGGTGCACTTTCTCGGCTGAAAATTTGGCGAAGTTTTCGAGCGGTTTCAGCGTAACTTTCCCCATTTTTGTAATGAGTTTTCACAATTATAACGCGTTGTTCTTTCGAAAAGCGCTCCATTTTTAATAATCGGAATAAACAGAGGTGACAGCTGTCAAATTTCAGAGTTGCCACTTGCATGAAAAAAAAAATATTCCAATTTTAAAAAGTGCACTCTTACTGAGACACCTTTTATATAAAAAATACAATAAATAATTCGTGATTTTTAAATACCGGGTTTTTAGAGAAGGTATTATCCACTCTATGTTACTTACTCCATCGAAGTTGATTATCTTACAATAAAGCATAATTATATCCATAAAACATAATACCCAACAATCAAATAAGAGATCTAAACAAGAGAAAGATCACAATGTTCTGTTGATACCAATTTAAAAGCCTATTACCAAGATTGTATTTATTACAAAATTGTCATTTATTATGCAGTGAAATCCGTGAAAGTATCGCCCTAATAACTACATTTTGTATTATTAAGATACATGATGTGTTTAATGTTAGTGTAGACTAATCTAAGAAAAGACATCATGTTAATCACAGGCGTGAAAATGGTACAAATTGTCAGAAAGTAGACTCGACAACATTTAGAAAAGGCGTCATAGTTTTTGAAAAACATAAGATATCAATGGTTTTATAAGGCTAGTTCGATTTAAATATACCTAGGTCAATATGGTATTTAAAATCTTTATTGAAAAAGCTAGGGCTTTTTCTCACAGTAAAGAGGAATGCTTAGGCAAGGTGTAATTTAGATAACGCACAACCTCTTAAGGGGTCATTGTACGCATCATTATGAACAACTTTTAATATAGAACCAAACCTGAATTCGCGAAAAAAAAGTCAGCTGTTCCCAACAGTTTGACGAGTTATGGGAACCTACAATAAATGTAGGACACAGCTGTCCCATAGTAAACGTTGTTCATAACGATGAATAAAATGACCCCTTAAGAGGTTGTGCGTTCTTTAAATTACACCTTGTATAGGCAAGTGCACACTTCAGTTTCTACTAAAAAACTAAAGCAATTAAAACAGCCAGGGGTCATGACTAAAATCATCTATGAGTACTTAAGTATTAAAAAAGGCGGGGAGCTTCCACGTAATAAAAATGGTCTTGTCTAATCTTTCTCCATGCACACCCACAATCATTCCGCAAGGCTCTAACTTGCAACGCGACATTTTATTGTGCTTGACAATACGCGGAAACTTTTCGGTTTCACGCCCATTGATTTCTTTCACCCTTTTAAATGAAAACAACATTAAAATGGTGGCAAACTGTGTTGGGGTTTGGCGCGAGCACCACAGCTTATTGGCCCAATTAAAAATGTGATTCAAATATTCAAAATGTTAAAAGTGTACGTGATTATGTGTTTTGTGATGATTTTGGTGAAAAGTGAACATGTGCGGAAAAGCAGGGAAGGAGGGAGGCAAGGCAAGCTGTTTACTTTTAACACTCTCGATGAGGATATAAAAGTGAGTCGATTTTTATAATTTTATTACGGGTGATGGATAAGACGTTTTTTGAGTTAAAGCTTTTAAATTAGCTCTAATTACTTCGAAAGACTGCAAATTTAGTTCCGTGAAGGATAATATTTTTAAAACAGACAACAATTTGGACATTTATATTTCTAGGAAAGTATTATGTGAAAAATTACGTTGTATGTACCAGTGGCGCAGCTACAATTATCATTAGAATTATCATTACCGGCAAGCCGACAAAAATTGTTCAATTCTCAAAAACTCAAGACAAAAAACTGCAGGTTTTTTTAAATCTTAATCTTAAGACTATTAAACTGGTATTAAATGTAATTATGTAATGTGATGTCATGCACAGTTACACACACAGGTTTACCATATTATTTGGCAATAGTAGGCACTAAGAAGAGTGGTTGTTCCGAAGGGAAGCCGATTGGAATCGGGTTGTATGAAGGCTACGCCCCTGGTATGTACCTATATTTTTCTAAAAGGAAAAATAAATAATAATTGAAAATACTGTAAGGTACTTTACCTAATTCTGTTTTTTTTTTTAACAAAATTTACGTTTTTGTTCGCTATTCCAGATAGACTTGGATTTTACAGTCCCCTTCCTAAGCATTCCGGTGAAGAAAACTATGAACTCGGCATATGGAATGTTGGTACGTTAATAAGCTTTCATTAATATTGATTTTCTTGGTCTTGTGAACATTACACTTTTATTATTTCCAGCCTTCCCCTTGTCTTATGGAAATAGATATCAACATAATTATACATTGGAAAGAAAGAAAAAGAAGATAATTAAGCTTGCTACTTAATTTTCTAAAACCTTCGCAGTGTAATAAAAAAATGATTAACAACAGCCTCTTCAGTGAATTATGACATCATTCTTTTAATAATAACCATGATGGGTAATATCCTCAAGACCTCCTCCTTTCTTCATTGGAGGTTCTTCGGTAAAGCCCCATGTTTAAACTGCGGCAGGACTAAGTACTAATTTAAAAACGTTACAATGGTCTCGCCATTGTGTTTTTGATAGATTTTTTATGGCATACCAACAATTTCGAAACCATTGCTACTTTTATAAAGTAGACTTGGTTTCATATGGAAAGCTGTTTTGAGTTTATTAATATATATAAGTATATATGTTACTTAAAATCGGAGATCGGAATATGTAGAATATATTTACCTAAACTTCGAGGGAGTAAGTAACATAGAGTGGATAATACCTCCTCTAAAATCGAGGAATAATGATAATGACGAAACAAATAAGCACATAAACCAGCCAACTTACTTTTATTTTACCTTCTTAAAACAAAACATTTGAATTTGACACAATTTTAATACGGAACCCTAAAGAATGTAATATGATTCTTCAAATCAATCATTTTTAACTATATCAATCAATCAATCAATTCGTTTCATTTCAGATAAATTACATTCGCTATTAGTTATACAATGTGGGTCTGGACGTACGACATTAAATTAAAACGAGCACAGTACTAGTCCATCGAAACATTTTAAAACACGACGATAAGTAGTTAATGGAAAATTGAAAAATTGCAGTTTTCAAACAAAATAAATAGCAGAGTCAAATCTACGAAAAGTCACTGACCAACGATGCGGTGCGGGGTGCGGGGCACGGCGGCGGCAATGTTTACCTATTATTACGGACTAGGATCTACATAATGTTGAAAATTAAGAAAAAGAAACAATTTCCTAAGGCTAAAGTATTCATTGGATTTGATTGATGTTTTGTATACGGGTAAAGAACATGATTCTCTTTACGTGTTTTAAAGGAATGTCAATCGTCCTGTTCCACCTTGTATCCATAAGTAATTTTTTTTTCAAACAATATAATAAAAATATAGAATTAACATTGATGAGAAAACACTGATTGAGATTGTAAAAACTATCTTTGCATTATATAGATTCAATCTCTTAGTATTGTTGCATAGCACATTGTGTGAGTACTATGTACCTACCTACTATAAAGCTACCATTAACTGGGTACGTCTTTCACTGACTTGAATTTGCCCTGGGGACTGAGAGTATGTCATGCTCACTCAAATGTCTCGCTGGTGGTGGCGTGTGTGTTGGATCATTAAGTTCCCTTCAAAATGGTTGAGCTGAATGGTGCTAATCCATGCGTCATGTTCGTGAACGGACGCCGTCGTCGGTGGGATAGTCATCTTTTGGCTGCCACGTCTTGTTTTAATTTTTTTATCGTTTTTTGTTTTTATATTTTTGTTGTGGACGCTTTTAACGTGCACGTCTTTCTACATTGTTCTCACATGCTTAATTTCAACATGAATGATGGTGTGTCCCTGGAGTTTCTTGCCCGTTCTTCGCCATAGAGATCTACGCTTTGGAATGTGCAACTAGCGTCAGCTTTCTGACTGACTGACCGACTCTTTAACAATTCAAAGGTGCATGTAATTGGTTTGTTTGAAATAAATGCTTTGAGTTCGAGTTTGAACAATGGAGTCCAATAAATTATTCGTAATTTTTAAATTCCGGGTTTTTAGCGGAGGTATTATCCACTCTATGTTACTTACTCCCTCGAAGTTTAGGTAAATATATTCTACCAATTCCGATCTCTGCTTATAATCTAATTTTGAATTGTATTGTATGTTTCTGTTGTATGGACGGCAGCACATCAAGCTACTACAACCTGTCAAATTTCTTTAATAGATTTTCAACTTTATCGCTGAAGCATTAGGTTCAAGGTTGATTGGGAATAATGGATAGTTTCGGGTAGCTTGACCTGCTGGCGTCTGTACCTACATGTCAGTGTATTATATTGGGTTGGCAACTAAATACTGACTCACTTTCGAATGAAACAAATATTAATATTTGTATTCTTTATTCAAAACTATTATTCGACGATATAATCGCCGTGTAAATCTATAATTTGTTTCCATCTATCTGGCAAAGATTGAATGCCTTGCTCCCAGAAATCAACGGCCTGCTGTTTAAAAAAGTTATCCAGTGTATTCTCCACTGCGCTAAAATCATTAAAGCGCTGTCCACGCAGAAAGTTTTTAAGAGAGCGAAACAGATGATAATCGGAGGGCGCTAAGTCTGGAGAATACGGTGGATGTGGAACTGTAGTCCAGCCTAACTCCTGCAATTGCTGACGTGTGGCGGAAGCAACGTGAGGTCGCGCATTATCGTGTAGCAAGTGGATATTGAATTTTTTACGCCTTTTTTTTCACAGCAGCCGCGAACTTACAAGCTGATTAACATAGACGTTGGCATTGACAGTTTGTCCTTCGGAGAGTAATACATAATAAATCATACCGCATGCATCCCACCAACAACAAAGCAAAACCTTCCGTTTATGAGTTTGTTCTTTGACTTGGATTGGCGGTTCTTCTCCTCGTGGTAACCAGTAGGCTTTACGCTTGTCATTCTTATACAGTATCCAGCTCTCATCTCCTGTTAATAAATCACTTAGAAACTCCTCTTGTTTGGGCTGGAGGAGCAACGATTGACAAATCGATATTCGGGCAGCTCGGTTTGCCATACTCAACTGATGCGGAATCCATTTTGCCGGCACTCGCCGATATCCCAGTGCATGCAGTCGCTTTTTGATAGCCGTGTGACTGCAGCCAAGTGCCTGCGCTAACTCGCGAGTAATAGCATCCGGGTTTTGATTTAATTCTGCCAGCAGCATGTCGACATCGAATATGACTCGTCGACCGAACGGGCTCGATCCTCTAGTGTTGAAAGCGATGAAACCATCGACTTACAGTTGACTATGTGACTGTGCCCTCTCTAAATGCGTTGTTGATATTCGCATTTGTCTGCCTCGTACTGGAGCCAAGTTTAAACTCGTAAAATAATTATTACAGCTCGAATAGCGTGCTGGTCCATGTCATAGATTAAACTACCAAAGACGCACTCTAGCCGCCTTTTATTTATTCAATAGTAAAGCTTTTGGAATGTTCTAGATTTATGTAAAAAAAGAACTTTTTAGTTAAATTCAATAAGAAGAAAAACTTTTTTTTCAAAGTGAGTCAATACTTTGTTGCCAACCCAATATATTTTAGAGAGGGTGAAAGAAACTTAAAGCTACCTAATAAATAATAGTTGAAGGCTAGCATACCATACGCCAGATAAGGTTGGAATAAGTCATTAGCCACACTTGTACTAAAAAGTCACGAAACTTATGCAAACAAAAAAAACATGCCACGTGCAAGCGTCAAGGACGCCTCGTACCACGATACGTACCGCGATACGTTTGTTTTGGTCGTGTTAGCGACACTGCCTTAACATTTTTTTGTATCATTATGAAATATTGGAATACATTGGTGGAAGGCGTCAACGACTTTTATTACATGGTTATCTGGCGGAAGGTATAGTCTGTTGACCAGGGGCCGTATTGTGAAGTGTTAATAACATCATGATTCCAGTCCGTAAAGGGATGGTGTTATCGGTCATGTGTAGCTAGGTCTCTCTCGCGCACTGGAATCATAGTAGCACTAAAACGTCATAATATGGCACCAGTACTTACTAGTTTTAATAATTTAGTTTGAGAACCTAAATCCCAGTGATAACGTATTCACTTAAGTATTCAATAATTGAACATGTAAAAATAATTTTAAGAAAGACTTCTATGTTCTCTAGGATTTTCCAACAATAAACATCAACCCAGCATCGTTGGCGCTAGGAGGAGCCGTGGTCCTTGGCACCAGTATTGTGGTACCCTTCATGTTGAAACACTACGCACACGAAAACAGTGAACGATACAGCAGGAGTAAGTAATGTCGGGTACAGATTGGTTTAGCGTTACAATTAATGTAACACACGTTCAAACAAATTCGCCTTTGTTGTGCTAAACATTTTAAATGATAAATTATATTTATTTCTGTAAATCGGTTCAAAATAACACTTTTACACGTCAAAAATAACTTATGTTTTAAAACTAGATGAATTCGGTGTTTTCTATCTGACTACTCTGAGAAGAAAGACCGAAACAAACTGTTGCATTGCGTATAGGGCTTGTCGTACAACGGACAAGTCATGGCGGAACTAGATACTGCGGCTTCGCTGCTATGGTTTCGCGTCGCGGTGTGATACCCGCCTAAACGTTGCTTAAAGTTATGTTAAGATTAATGTCTGCTTAGGTGGATGTACGACAAGCGAAACAGAAGTGAAATTGCCTGTTCTAACGTACAGATTTCATTATGATTCTATCTCTTTCCCGCGTGATTTCGCCAATCTGCTCGGAAGCCGGTTACATCTCCGCGCTTTGCCCGCTATTTTGTTGCGGTGCCGCGTTTAATTCGCACGTAGGTATGTGGCAGTTGACAGGTTTATAAAGCGAAACTTCCATTTTTTTTGCAAAATGGTAAGTTGATTTTACGGAAAAACTAATCCAGGAGGTCCGAATAGACCACACAATGACCATATAATGTATTTACTAAGTCGAAAGTGACAACATTTTGCTCCGATTGCTACATTTCAACTGACTCGCACGTTGTTCCGCGACTCTAATCGCGACATTGGTAATGTTTCTCAGCGGAATTCGTTAAGTGATTTTCCATCATTATTTTCGCGTCGAAAGTGTGCTAAGGCCCTTATCCCTACATTTTTTGACGTTTAAATATCTCTTAACTATATGCAACTTTTATAAACATGCATGCTCCTATGTGTTACATTTCATGTTACGTTTCACCAATCTGTACCCGGTGAATAACGTATCTACCTATTAGATAGCGAAACGGAATAATAAAGCAGAATTTACCTACTTTACGAAACTAGTTGCGCAAACTAGTTTTTCGGTTAGAAATGTACGAAATCAAATGTTTATGAGATTACTCACTACAAAGCCGATCTTTTTCTTTCCTCTGTGTGCTATATATCGAAAGCCGGGTAGGTACCGTACATACTAATTTTGAATGGTACTGTCTTTGTCTTGTATGGTTGTATGTTTCTGTTGTACCTGTCAACTGTCAGTGTATTAGGTACTTTAGAGAGGGCGAAAGAAACGTAATAGATAATAATACGTGAAGGCAGCCAGTCTATTGAGCAGTACTTGTTTTTATTTAGTTTGAGAACCTAAATCTAACGTATTCACTTATTCAATAATTGAACATGTAAAAATAATTTTAAAAAAACTCTGCTCTATGTTCTGCCAAATACCGGTCGAACTTAAAGCGTTCAAGGACGTTAAGATTAAAAATCTGGTCTAATACCACAAAAGCGTATAACTTTATCTAAATCAGAAACACTTAAATCAAACGAAATTATCATGAACAAGGACTACAGCAGGATTTCTTAGTGAATTTCTTCCTAGGTCGAAGAGAGGTGCAGGATCTCCTGCATGTTTTGGGCTTTAGCGGGGGCTTTGGGCTTTCCACGATACCCGCGTCAGCTGGTATGTATTGCGTCTCGACGTGAATGAACGTCTTACGTTTCCTCGGAGCCAAATCGAAGCACCCAAACGGAGGAGTATACTCTATATCCCAAGTCGCATTACTTGACAAAGAACTCAGAGATTCTTCCTTGCAGATACAGTCAGGTTCTTTAAATGCTGGACAGCTATCAATGACCCTGTCTATAGCAGTCAAGTCGTTGCAATACACATCCATGTAAGCACACTTGCATATGTCCTCCACGGCTTCTGCTAACGCCTTCCGAATTTCGGCATCTCGTTGTTTTTTTAATTTCACCATTTTCCGCGCTTCGACCTTCGCTTGCTCTTCTGGGCTTCTCTTCTTTATTATTTTGAAAATCATTGGATCACAGTCCACATAAGGATCTTCGTTTGGCATTATGTCAGTTAAATCTTTTAATGGATTTACCTGAAAATTTATTCCATTGTTTACACCTTTTAAAATTTGTCGATACTCAATAGGGTAGCAGGGACACCGACTCGCAAACTGTAACCATGAATACAGCACATGATTCTAGACCCCCTACCATGGGAATTTTACGTCAGTTATCAAAAAAAAATATCTGCTGTTTCATAGAAAAGTGTAATACTGAAGAACAATTTCAACGCCCCTAGTTCAGAATAATTTACTGAATCCATGGTAACAGTTTGCGTGTCGATGTCCCTGCCATCCTGTTTATATAACAGCCACAATTACCTGAATAGTAAAAACATCGCCTTTCCTTTGGACCTTTAGCGCAGGCTTAGGTTCAAGAGGTTCTTCAGGTTCAGAGTCACCACCTCCGATATCAGTACCTGGTCTGTTTCCTTTCTTTTTCTTTTTTTTATTCTTATCTTTTTCAGCGCCGCCGCGCGGACACTTGAACGTCATTATTTTTGCCACGCTTTTGCCAATGACGCCTGGTGACCAGCCCTTACGGACTGTCTACATGATTGGAAACAAAATTCTCTATTAAAATATTAAACTGACTTAAACTTATGGTTAGTGATAGTGTTCAGTTTCATAATTTTGTGGAACTATATCTTATGGTACAATTATGCACATGCAACTTATTAAGTGCCTTAACATGTATTGTGATTTTTCTATAGATATATTTTTGTTTCGGATGAACCGCGGCGTGGTACCAGAGCCAAATGCACTTTATTTTTTTCTATTGAATAGAATTTAGGCAAAAATTTTAAAATTTTAGGAGATAAGTACCTTCATGCCTGGCACGTCTTTCGCGTTCCACAGCCAGCCCATGTTCGCCGGCACAGCCAGCCCGGTCCGTTGCAAAAGGCAGTGCTTGTGCCCAATAACTACTCCTGAAGTGGATAAAATGTTTTAATAGTTTTAATTTGCCATCCATGTTTGGTAAAATGAATAAATACTGGTATTCAGCTGAATCCGGTTAGCCTGGAAGCCGACCACAGATAGTTCGAAAAAGGATAGGCAGATTTTTGGCAAAATAAAGTAACAATTGCAAGTGTCGCAGAACTTGCAGAGTTAGTAGATCTCAGGAATCTCGCACAATATGCAGCCACGATCACAGCCGTTGGCAGCATCTTGGTTGGAGCTAAAGCGAACAAGGTTTCTACCACGACCATTTGTCGTCGCGGCCGCATAGTGCACAAGATCCCTTACTAAGCTGGTAAGTGAGCCTGGACAGATCTGTGTATTTATTTACCTGGATAAAAATCGCCAAAAGTGTAGTTATACTTCGATGAACTTTTCTTTTTTTTCTTCTTGTCCTCCTCCTGTCCATTTTCGATTTCATCTTTTTCCATTGTCGTTCAGGAAGTAAGAAATTCTAAACAATCACGTTTATTTTTAATTCAAATTCAAGAAAACTTCATGACTTGAGTTGCATCAAGTTTTGTAGCCTGCAAAGTGCTGGCCCTTAGCCATCAACAGGGGGCCAACCACCATTAATCTAACTTCAGTTTGAGAAAGAGATGGAGCTATGCAGGACTTATACCTCTATCTCTTTCTCACACTGAAGTAAGATTACAATTGTTTCGGACGGTAGGGGTACGTCCAGTACCCGATGTCGACGTGGGACAATCTCCCACGTTTTTGACGTGCGTTCCCTTCTACCTGAGTCGAGTGACTCTGGTGGCGACACACGTCACCATGCACCCCTGAATGCGTATGTATGGGTACACACCACAAGGACCTCGATGAGAGACGGGTAGCGAAGAGGTAATGAAATAACCTTTTCTTCTTGATTTACATTGTAGATTTATTACTAATCAGTGATCGCTAGTAAGCTGCGAACTGAACTGACTTAAATAATTCTAAACTCGTTTCTTTTATACAATTTGTTGGGTTTTTCCCCAGCGTGAACTAAAATTTTGTTTACTTATATGAGAACTGCTGCCGGGTTTGACCCTGGTGTATTTTCATTACGTGTGGCTGGGTGTGTGAACTGCAGCCGGGAAAAACCCCCATGCTGTTTTAATAATAAACAAATCTACGGTGCACGTCGTCGCCAACAAAAATAATACTTCTTAAGAGGTGGTGGTTAGCCGCCAGAACATCACACCTTACGTCAAGATTACAGTGATGAAAATAAACCCAATTATGTTTGATCAGCCGATCTATTCTGTAAACATCACACCGTGAGCACTTAGGTGAAGTGAGTTTGAAGTGAGCTCAATCCTTAGTAGTGTAAGGTGGGATGACAGTTCACATCACGCTCACTTCACCTAAATTTTCACGGTGAGATCTTTACAGAATAGCACCACAGTACAGAACTGCCTGTAAGTAAATGTTTTAATTTAAATAAACGCTGTTTTTGAGTTTAAGTATACGGTACGGGCTGCTAGTTCTCCTATATACGTTTATTTCCCACTAGCTTTTGCCCACGGCTTCGCCCGCGTGGAGGTTGGAAATTTTCCCACGGGAACATATTACCGGGATTATAAGTGTCATGTGTCCTAACCCAGGACACAGGACACTTTTTCCAGATACGAATTTCTGTAGACCATGCTACCGAAATCTATTCAGCCGTTAGGGCCTGAAATCGTAAAAGACAAAGACAGAGTTACTGTCTCAGTTATAATATTAGTACAGAGTTTCTAACTGAACAGACAGCTGTGCTGCTGGGGCGTTTGTTGCGCCACTTCATCCGAGCTAAAACACTAAGGCGTTTTGGGGGACTGTCTTATGTAATTTTTGACGATCGAAAAGTGCAGATTCTCAGCCTAGTTTGAATAAATGACTTTTCATTTTTATAAAAATACTTAGGGCTGATTTTTCAAATATAGAAAATGTGTCAAACCGCCATATTTATTCCTCAGGTAAAAGTTATCTGACGATTGAAAAATCAGCCCTTAACCTGTTTAACCCAAGGACACCTTTTTGCTTCAGCGGATTCAGCAGGTCAAGGGCTCCCACACAAAACTGCGAATTCGCGCTGCATTGGGGCTTTGTGTGAGAGCCCTAAGGGTTAACCCTTGGGGCTCCCACACAAAACTGCGTTGCAATGCGAATTCGCAGTTTTGTGTGGGAGCCCTTAACCTACCGAATTCTGCTGACGTCACGAGGAGACACCGGGGATCAACGTGTATGCCTGAAATACACACGATCAAACTAGCAAAAACATTCAAATTTTAACATGCTACTTAGCATGCACTCGACACGAAAAAAATATATGTAACGGGTGTCTCACGGCAGAGTTACTCGTAGGATTTCCAAATGAAATAAAAAAAACACATTTTAGTAACATTTTTTCATTGAAAATCAATCAATTGTAATGCGGATTTTATGTTTTAAAGATTACGTCATCCATATGTCTTCAATTTCATACCTCGCACTTATTCAATCTTCATCACCTTCTGCATAGCACGCCTAAACATAGCGGGTTCAATTTCGTGAACTTCACGACGGATATTTTCTTTTAGCTCGGCTATATTCCTTGGAGTATTGACAAACTTTGTCAATGGCAGACAAATCTGATGACCGCGAAGGCCGTGCGATATCACCAAACCGGGATATAAATTTTTAATGAAGCAGCTCTCGAAATTGGTCTATAGGGATCTCAGTCCTGCTGAAACCACGTCCGTGAACTGTAGGCAAGACGGGTGTGATGATGAAAGGCGTTGCCCTTTAGCGTATTGACAAGCGCGGATTGTGAAGAACGCAAGCTGCAACTTCGTTTATTGTTTCTAAGTTCTGCTTGGGCCCAGACTTTGTTAATTTATAGCGTAAAAATGTTTAGTCTTGGTCCATCTCGTAATCAAACTGCCTCCTAGCCTAGCTGTAACGTACCATTCTCCTCCCTTCAAAAACGTTTCGATACGCACGGTGCGCGCCCGACCACTGCAACATCGCGACTCAGCGACTGACGAATCCATAGATTATACAACTTATCTACAGACGTATCCGCACGAACGACAAATCTACAGCACCCCTCCCCCCGCGCCCAATTCATACGGTTTTTCTTAAATATTCAAATTTAAAATCCTAAGCTCAGCTTCGCACGGGCAATTTTTCCCGCGGCGTTTTGTTTTCGCGCACTGGATTTTCAACGCTCTGTTTAACGCCGAAAGTTGAAAATCCAACAGTGTGTTTTTTCGACGCGCACTCTGTTGGATTCTCAATGCTCGGCTCAACACCGAGAGTTGAAAATCCAGTGCACGATAAAATCCCGTCGCGATATTTTTATGCGCGTGAGAACGTGGGCTGATTCTGTCGTGAGACACTGTATTTTACTGTAAATGAGCATACTATACCTACCTATTTTGCAACAGTTGTGTATGTGTATTGCAGCGTTAAATCATCATTAGTACTCTCATGGAGAATAACTACGGCTGACGGTGTCTTTGAAAATAGCCAGACCGCGTTGACTAAGCCCAGGCATAACATAACGTCACGCCTATATTCCCCAAAGAGTTTCGCAGAGATGTACCTAATAGTAGGCCCACAATTTCGTCAGGTATGTTAAAATAAAACAACTATTGCCAGTTGCATAAAAGTCTAATCAGGTTACAAAATAAAAAATCAATGATAAATCATGGCTGTTTCTTCTCTTTTTTAAACTTTTCTTGAATTGCCAATTTATGCGAACCACAGCATGCCTTCCCAGTGAGAGACATTAATACTTGCTCCTTGTCACAACAGCGTCTCTCCGTGTCTACGTTAAACTTATTAATGCAACGGAAATCGCTCTCCTTATCATTCCTCGTGTATTCCCTAATCGCCTTCTTTATTCTTTCGTATTCCTTAGAACAGCAAACTTTGCCGTCATTACTGTAGCTGAACGGTTGTGTGGGCACCAGTGCGTTCTTGTACATCCTGGCAAAGCCGTCTGGCACAGTGCATGGTCTTCCTAAGACAGGACACGGGCCCAGCTGTATCGGCGGCAAGCCATATGGCAGGGGCGTTACCTCTTCCTCATCTTCGTCCAACTTCTTTTGTTCTTCCTCCTCGTTCATCATTGTAACAGGACAGTTCGTCTTATGTTTATATAAAGGACAGTATGGCTTATGACATTTCCTAGCAGCTATGTTTTGGGTTTCCGCTAAACAGTCGCAATCGAACGTTTTGCAAGGCGGTGACAGTTTCTTTGGAGTGCATCTGCAATCTTTATCCTCCGGCATTACCGTGAAATTATAAACTTGCATTTTAAAATTCTGTTCAGGGTTGGCGGGTTGACTGGTTCCTACGTTGTACGTTGCGCCTTGGTAAGATGTTCCTAACTGACTGACATTGTATATAATTGGGGTATTGATTCCAAAGCCGACCATTGATTTGCTTGTTGTTGGCTTGAGACAACTACACCCGGGTAAGCTTTGGTCCACATCTTGACTAGTAGATGTACAAGCTTTACTACCAACATCAACTACACTATTGATTTTCGTAGAGAAACAATCTTCAACTATGGTATCGTGTCCAAACATACCTGGTTTGTAGCCTGGAAATTTTGTAATACTAAAGACGTAACCTACGTGCGTGTCACTCGTTTTAGGTGTCGCTCCTGTGCCGAAAAGTTTATCTCTTTTATCTTGACACGTGTTACCAGGTGCTGTCATTCCTTGGCAGCCTGTGCACTTGGTCTTGATCAGAGTGTCCTTCGGGCACTCGTCTCTGTGATACCGGTCGTCTTTGCACACACACTTTCCGCATACCTTTCTCTCGTTTACTGGCTTTGTATCTTTAATACCAGATGCTTTTGTTTTGTAGGTGTCCAGTTGTCTAATATACTTTCTCACCCTATGCGCTAATGCACAATTTGCATTACCACATGGACCTATAATATCACCCATTCTGATCTTATCGATGGCGTATTTCTTCTTTGCGGATCCCACGTCAGGTTGATCACATACCATTTCCCCTGCTTTGCCACCCATGCCACAGCTCTGTAGTTCTGTGCATACTTCGATCTTTTTATTTGCCTGGTCAACTATATCTGGGTCTTCTAACGTGGTGGTCTCATACAGACTACCGACCATACAAAAGTTGGGGTCATCGCCTTCAACTCTGCGGCATTGAAACATGCTCGGTGCTTTGTTAGTCCTAAACACAAATGAATCGGGATCTTTCAATAATTGTTGGAATTCTGTTATTATGCTGTTTCCTAAAGCACTCAATCGAACAATGAAATCAACCGCACCAGCTTGCACACAGCAACATTCAGCCATTAAGATAGTCCTGGTTTTAATAGACAACGGTTGGTGGATCTTGCAGGGATTAGCTGTTTCCTTTAACATATGAAAAAAATGTGTGTCCCAATGCATATTGCCAACACCAACGAATATTTGGTTAGGAGGTTCAGATTCATCATCGTTCCAAACTTCTATTTCTAATGGAAACTTGCTCAATATCATGAGTATTGTGTCTGGGAATGAAGGAAATAGATATGATTTACCAACTCTTATGGTTCTTGACCATTCTCTGCGGCCAGTTTTTTCGTCCGTTTGTATTATGTCGTCTGGCCTCTCGTTCACAGCTAGTTGGCTTTCTTTGACGATGAACTGCACATTGGGTCCAAATTTTACTTTGATAATTAGATTCTTATTGGTGTAGGCTTTGTCCTCACCAGATTCGTATATGGTCACCTTGTCTATGAATATCTCAATCAGGTACATTTGCTCCATGACCTGCCGAGTTCAACAGTTTTGTGTCAGAATACTCACTTCATTTCTTGTTACTCATCGGATTTTATGGTGCAAGTGCAGGTTGTTTTTTACGCACGGAGCTTTCATTACAAAAGCAAACACACAAAAGGATTAAAAACTTCGCGAGGTAAAATGGGACCACTGAAATTATGTATTTAAAAACAAACCAGTTACGAATGGACTGCGATAAACTTAAGTACTAGAATAAATTACTTTAGAGGAGATCAAAATAATCAATTAAAGGCCTATGTGAGAGCCACGAAATCAAAGAAGATCACGAGTTTAAGACAGAAATGAGGCATCTTAGGGAAAAAAATATATTTAAGAAATATTATACTTACGGTAGCTTTTTTAAATTTATTCCGTGTTATGTGAAGTAATTCATTACTATTGACACTGATAATTTTATTTTGTAACCCGAAAGTTTGTGATGTTTTCTTTACCTTTTATACACTTTTATACGACTGACATTTTCTTGGCAAGTGATGCTTCTTGAAAATAGAAGCGAAACCGACTAGTTTTTTTTTAAACGAAAACAGTTTTGACGTTTTAACCAGTTTCGAATTAAACTTAGAGCGGTTGAACTCCTTGGGTAGCTGTTGCTAGGCTTTTGCTAGGTTGCTGTAAGTTATAATGTTATACTATAAAGTACATACTAATTCCATAGTTATAACTTTGGAGCTCCTTCTGGATTGTGTTTGTTGCATGAAATACTAAAAAGTTTACCTATCATTTTTTACCGTTTTTAGGGTTCCATACCCGATGGGTGCCAAATGGAATGGATGAATGGATGCCCTATTACTAAGCCTCCGCTCAGTTTTTCCCGAATTTGAAACTTTTCCGTATCTATGCATAAAAACTTAATTCGGACTAAGTATAACAAAAATTTTAAAAACAAAAAATTTCTAAATCAGACCAGCTGTTCAGAATAGTGATGCGCTTATCACCGAACATCATTTCATTTTTAGGGTTCCGTAATCATCAAGGAACCCTTAACCCTAACCTAACCCTTCAGGTTTGGTCCCATAGTGGAAGTTGTTCATAATGATGAGTACAATGACCCCTTAAAAGGTTGTGCGTTATTTATGTTACATCTTGTATATGTGTTCTGTGAGCGCTAATGAGTGTTTCACTTCGGCTCGGAGGTGAGGTGACTGGCGTGTTTTGTTTTATTTACTATAGACCATAGAGTAGACTAATATACGGGTGTCTGAGAAAGGTGTAGCGAAAATTAAGGGTGTGGTGCAGACCATTAAACTGAACAACTTTCTCCCGCGGACCAACATCGCAATCGCGAAAAAAATATTGAAGTTTTGTGTGGGATGATTGTTTTTTTTTTCACGATTACGATGTTGGTCTCCGGGAGAAAGCTGTTCAGTTTGATGGTCTGTAGCACACCCTTAATTTTCGCTACACCTTTTTCAGACACCCTGTATAATACTGGTGCGGCGAGCCTCGTACGGCGTTCGTACATCATGGAATGGAGTAGCGAAAAAATATTAAATTTCTTAGAACTCTATTCAAATGAAGGAGTTATATGAAATCCATCGCATAAAGATCATGAATTACGACGAAGTGCTTTTTGTTTTTTTTTAAACATTCAGTTATATAAACTTAAAAGCAGAGCGCTGCCCGATGCTGCAGCAATTTCCACGTTCTCCATTGGCAAGAGTCGAATTGGAAAGACGTGATGCGGCAATGTATACACTCCTTGCGCTTGTCGTTGTCACAGCAGTATTTAGGTACCTACAGCCCGAATGGAAATGGCAATACTAAATGTAAACGTGGTATTAGTCTATGCCGCCATAACGCACACGTACAATAGGACAAATAGACTGCCGGGATTTCCATACTAAACTTTCTATCATCTATCGTCGTGGAGAAATTGTCCATCGTCTGCACAGCGCCTAACGCTTACAAAGATTTTTAAATTATTATTTATTTAATTACAACGGTTGTGTACCAACTAATTACAGTAACTAAAATTATAAAAATAAAAGAGACAATTATAACACATATTAAAATATACAAAATAAACAAAGTAGAGTAAGATTTGAAGTGAAAACAAGTAAAAGAAGATTAACAGCACTTTATTAAAATTCCTCTCACAGTACTGCTGACATACCAATAAAATCTTCGTCCATCCATCCGCAAACAGATCAGCTGTTGGATTCGAATCCAAGAGATCATTAAGTGCGGCCAGAGTGCGAGGAATTGGCGACTTAGCGCGTGCAACAGTACGACACGGAGGCACGGCAAACAGCCTGTGCTTTCTGTCGCGGCAATAATTGTCTGGGACAAAGAAGCGCGCCAGCACCGCAAGCAAATCAGGAGCGTCACCAGCGCCACGGAGCGTCTTACAGGCCATTGTGAGCTGATCTCGAGCTCGCCTTACCTCTAGCGAGTTATGTCCGAGGCAACCCAGTAAGAATTTTGTCAGATAGAGGTACGGATAGTAGCCGTGTTTCTGCTTATATCTACTTACTACCTAAGGAACGCATTATGATCTGCGATCTATCACGCCGTTTGATTTAAATCATTTTTCAGTTCTAGACAACGCAGAATTTGGCGCTGATGCTGTACTGGACTTCGCTCAACAGATGCTGTCGGGAAGCCATGGGTTCCGAGGGTGTCCCCTCAGGGTCGCCTGCTGGGCAGCTCAACAAGAATACGCCTCGCCAAGAGTGATACTCAATCAAATTGTGAAGTAAGCTTCCATTTTTAGTTTATAGTCAATTAGGCATGATTATGAGGGGCTCGTGGCTAAGTAATAACAGCCGCACGTGTCGATCGATCAGGTTAAGCTACGCTTGCCGTGGTCGGTCTGTGGATGGGTGACCATCTTTACAGACCGAGACCCCCCGTGCCTCGGAAAGCACGCTAAACCGTTGGTGCCGGCTGTCATTCTTGGATCTTTGACAGTCGTTACGGGTCGTCAGAAGCCCGAAAGTCTGACAACCAGTCTATTGCCAAGGGGTATCGTATTACGCAGTAACTGGGTTGTGGAGGTCAGATAGGCAGTCGCTCCATGTAAAATACTGGCATTCAGCTGCACCCGGTTAGACTGGAAGCCGACCCCTACATAGTTGGGAAAAGGCAGGCAGATGATGAGTCAATTTAGTTATGGTCATTTTACCTATTACACTTAAATAAAAATGAATGTTTGTGTTTCTCCTCTATGCGCTGCCATACCGTTATTCCGATTGCGATAAAACTTTGTCAAGTTATTGCTAGAACTTGCGCGAAGGTATAAACCTTAAAATGCCTATAATAGGCATAAAAAACTGGCCAAGTGCGTGTTGGACCACGTACAATGAAGGGTTCCGTAGTTGGGATGAATTTATCCCAAAAACAAACTTAAGATTGTAGTTGAAAAACATGTTCTCCCATACATCGATATACGTCACGGTCAATTCTCCAACTGCAAATGTAAGTTTGTAATCGCATTTTTTTTTATGTGATAAAACTATAAATTATTAATTTTAGGACTTTTTCCTTTAGCATGTCTCACAGTACCTACAAGTACTGTGAGACCATGATTCTTGGTCAACGGGAAATACCCTATAGGTTTTGATTTCGCATAAATGGCCGTAATTTTCCATTGCGTTGACTTAGAAGCTTGATTATTTAGAGCTCCAAGGGACCATAGACCTACGTATTTGGTATTAATTTCAACTTGTTACCTCCACGCGTTCCTGGGAAAAAGGGTCTTGACAGACTGACAGACAGACGGACAGCGAAGTGACCCTATAAGGGTTCCGTTTTTTCCTTTTGAGGTACGGAACCCTAAAATCACGGGGACGAAGTCGCGGCCAGAAACTAGTTAGCAATAACAATGCCAAGGTCATTTATGAAGCAATATTTGTTTTTGCTGATGGATGATACAAGCCCAGCAAGAAATAGTAACTTCTGTACTTAAATAAATAGTATGAAACAAAGTCGCTTTTCGTGTCTACCTATGTGACCGCTTACATCTTCTGAACTACACAATGGACAAATATTTAAGGACTGCCTCGCTGGCCGCATGGTCGCCAGCCCTACTGCTGAACATGAGGTCCTGGGGGCCAACCACCAAGGCCAAGGGGTCTCATGCAGTATTATTTTAATCTTACTTCAGAACAGAAGTACAGAAGTAAGATTAAAATAATACTTCTTAAGGCGAAAGCGCCAGGCAGCTCGGGAAATTCAAATTGTCTTACGTTTTTTGCAATCTGCAAGTCAGTATTAGGTTGTACGTTGATCAAAATGCAATTCGCGACCGTAAAAAGTATGTATTTACAGAATTATAATAATTAAAATCATCAGTACAACTCTTTAAGACCAGGTAATTCTATTGAATGACTATTTCATGAAATCTTGACAATTAGGATTATACAAACTTATGGAGTTGTATTACTGATTTTGATGATTATAATTCTGTAAATGCATATTTGTTACGGTCGCGAATGATACTTTAATCAAAATACAACTTAATACTGACTTGCAAATTGGAAAAAACATAAGAAAGTTTGAATTTCGCGGGCTACCTGGAGCTTCCCCTTAAGAGGTGGTGGTTGGTCCCCTGAACTTAGATAAAGCGTAGAAATATTGAAGTTTCCTAATAGATTGAAGACAATGCAGTAAAATAGTTTTTCTTATTGTCTCCAGTAACAGACTGCTGTCATCGATGGTGAACTCCTCAGCAGTGGAAGATGCGATGATCTCCGGGAGGAACGGCCGCAGCTGCAGCAGCTTCGGACCCTGTCCCCTCCAGGAGCACCATATACCGATGCTGATGACCAACCTGGCCGTCCTTAGTAATACGCCAGGGTTTAAGTAAAATGCGCCTAATACGCGTGGACTTAAGGAACTTGCTGTGTGATTTGTACTAAATAGACCTACTGACTTTGTCTCTGTATTTTATTGACAGCGATTTGGAATTTTCTACACAAAACGTAATTAAACTTTCATGTCTGTCTGTATCTATCTCTGTCGGTTTTATCACAATAACTCAAGACGATGTAGGCATGTATAACTTTTAATCTACCGTCAACTCATCTATACCTGTACTTATATATCTTAAGATTACTAAAAATGTGTTGCCGCCATTTAATATCAAAACGATACAAAAAAGTCGACTATTTGTAACACAGTTAGTAATCAAGAGACATTTAAGTACCTACCGAAATCATGGATAAAGTTGCTCATGGAAGGTAAAGATGCCACAGTTGACGGTTCATGCTTACTTGATTTAAGTATTATTTTATTATTTTTTTAATAAGATACTAGTAGTACAGTAGGAACCTACTTATCTTCACTTAAATATAAATACTTGGATTATCATCGTATATTATTGGGGGAGGCCTATGTCCAGCACTGGATGTCTTTCGGCTGAAATACAGGGTGTAAGGGACAGCCCTCCGCAAATTAACAGGGTGCATTCAGATCCTTATTTTGAAACATATTCCACCGCAAAATTTCTCAGGAAATGTTTTTTTTTATTTTTATCGATTTTTCAGTTACTATTCCTTTATTTCAATGTAAAATTACATTATCTGTACGCAGCACTCCATTTATGTAAATAAAACAGCTAATATAAAAAAATCAGCAATGGATGTTGAAATACTCGGCGGCCGATGCGATGTCTCGCTGCGCTGCCGTTCGCGCGTTCGTTAAACGCCTTTTGCCACGGTAACGATACATTGCGTGTGAGGTAATAAAACAAATCAGATTTATTGGATACCCATAACGTTCCTGAAATAATTTCATGTACCGGTCATCTTAGTTTGATCTACTGAATTCACCACATCAGTCTGCGGAGGGCTGTCCCTTACACCCTGTATTATGTACGTACTTATAAATAAAAGTTCCTACTTTCAAAAATAGTAATAAATCCTTATTGCTTTGTTTTATTTCATTCAGTTGTAGAGTGAAGCTGTCAGTGTGAGTATTAAAACTCGTTTATTACTTGATAATACCTTTAATATGTGCTACAATTAAATAAAACATACAACATAAACATATACAACACAGCATATAAAACACAAAGCATTGCGACTGTACTAATGCTAGAATGCAATTTGTCGCAACTATGTCGCAACTGTGTCCCCATAAAAAGTTGGTAGGGACAAGTATCTCGTTTACCTAAACGAGATTCTATGCGACCAAGGCCATGCTAATGTGACTTAGTTAATAAAGTATTTTGCATTAGTACCATCGCTTAGCTAAACTCATATAAAAACAAATCGCGACGTTATCACAGATTGGTTCTGTCGCGTGCTAGCATTCACACTTACACCCAACTTTTTTGACAGTTGACCTTGAGTAGCGCTACAGTTGCGCAACTGTTGCCATCCGATTTCCTTTTTTTTTTAAGCATAAATTAATTAGGTTATACTCAACCTTTAAGACTTTTAACAACAGTTCCCAGTAAACTGAAACTTCACTAAGGTAGGAAACTATTTAACCGTCCACATAGATAAATAGACCCTATTGAGCAAGGGACATTCAACCTAACACTATTTGTCTAGCGCCACCGTCAACGGGACGTCAATGAGAAACGAGATTATTTGAACTGTACGTGACGTCCCGTTGACGGACGTGCGGTGGACACGCGGCCATAGTGGATGTAAGTATCGCTACATCGGCGCCGTCATCTCGTTCTAGTTGATGTCCCGTTGACGTGGCGATGAACAAACGGTCTAGCGACGACTATACTTTTCGGTTTCGGTTTAAAGAAACTTTATTCCCAATAATGACATAAGTCACTTACTTGAGAACAATACTAAAAATATAGATTACAATAATGTTCGTCATCAGTATTACAATTTAATAGTTACCCATACAATGCATTCATTTCTCCAGAAGTGATCGATCCGCAATTATGTGCTGGCTAAGTTGAGTTTTGAATGCATTGTAAGAGTGTACATTTCTTATACAGGACGGTAATTTGTTATAAAGCTGTGCTCCTTCAAAAGTTAGCATTTTTTTGCCATAGTTAGTTCTTGTTTTTGGTAAAACTAGCAAGCTTTTACAAAAACAAGTAAAAAAAAAGTTAGCGTGGTTTCCCAAAGACCTTAATATTAACTCGATGGCAGCAAAGTAGATACGGACATCTACATTTTTTGCGAAAGTGTTTTTTTCTCAAAATTAGCTTTAGATAAACAAGTCTGTATTAAAATTATTCCGAATTTCATAATAATGTCGATGTCCGTATCTACTTTGCTGCCATCGAACTAATGGCAAAAACAGCAATCAAATACTGAATTCTAAATTTTGTGAAAATCACTCGCTGTTGCGCAACTGTGTCCCCACAAAGTCTCCACATAGGTATCCAGATCAAAAATAAAATACTATAATGGTACAAAACGAAAGTATTTAGTGGAAGTAGGAGATCATGAGGGTTCCCCTGTTCAGTTTCATGGCGTAGTCTACCGGACTGTGACCCAGGATGTCCTTGGAGTGTTTATTGGCCCCTTGTCTCAAGAGATACTCAGCTGCTTCGGGCCTATTGCAGAGTACGGCCTGGAGGAAGGAAAAAGAGTTATGAAAATAACAGTCATAATTACGAATATCTCTCTGCTTTTCATCATTATCTTTCTACAGGTAAGTATTGTAAAAGGAAACTATTAAGCGTTAGGTAATGCAGTGAAAACCACATAATTATAATGCCATCACCAATTTTATTCCACGGCCAAGTCTGATGATGCAGATGGTATAATCCCGCAGAAGCGTACATATTATAAAGATGTCCCAAGGTCCCAACTAAATTGTTTGGAATCAGCACCCTAATTGCGTAACACACTATCAATCACAATCTGAATGATTTTGAAGCAAATTGCTAATCCATTGCTACATATGTTCGAAAAATTGTCAGCTCTACAACGTAAATAACGCAATGAATGTTATTGAACTGTCAAAATGAAACCGATTCCTATTGTAAGTGTGTTACGCAATTGCCCCTCAGGAGTTTACTGAGCATGACAACACACTGCTCGGACACGTTTCCTCTCGGTTTCTCTTCCTAATCAGAGACTCAATAATAATTAGCATCTCATCATATTAATTCATGTGATTGACACACCGATATTAATACCTAGCAAACATAAAAGTGTGGCAAATGATATTGATACGCCTCACATTCACATTTAAAATACCTCATAATGCGATGGGCATAGAAATAATCAAATAACCAGTCTAATTTAAAAAAAAAGTTATGTTCCATACCTAAATTAAAATTAAACACTGTTTTTCCTCATACCCTATATCGAATTGGAAAAACCAGTGATTCGTTTCCACTCGACCCCGTGCGATACGTCGTGTAATTTATTGTATTTTGATACGGAGCCAGAGGAACGGGGGATTTACCGGGCAAGGCGAGTATGTTGAGCTTAGTGGTGGGCAAACTTACTAATTGAGTTTGTAATTTTGTAAGATATTACTTAGTATTCCGTATAGCATAATCAGCCTATAATGTTCCCACTGCTGGGAAACAGGCATCCTCTCTTCGAGAGGGAGTAGGCTGTAATCCACCACGCGGACCCAGTGCGGGTTAATAGATGTCACATGTCTTCGAATTTTTGGTCCTAGGACATGCCTGTTTCCTCACCATGTTTTCCTTCACCGTTTTGAGAGCAGTGGTGATGAAATTATT
Source organism: Fissipunctia ypsillon (assembly GCA_947568875.1). Lineage (NCBI taxonomy): Eukaryota > Metazoa > Arthropoda > Insecta > Lepidoptera > Noctuidae > Fissipunctia > Fissipunctia ypsillon. Next base: position 17,359,781 of record OX387661.1, on the reverse strand, counting down.
TACACAAAGTAAAGCGCCTGCCTGGGTTCAAACCCACGACCCCGCAGATGATTGATTAGGTATGTACCTACTTGATAACACGTTCTACATTTAGAGAGAAAGTTAATCGAAGAAATCGATGGCAAAAAACAATATAAACATATTATAAGGCCCTGGGGGCCGACTCCGAAGCGTAAATCCGGATTACGCTTCGGAGTGACCCCTTAGGCCTTAGCCTGGCCCTGGATCAGCGGGTCATGTGACTGACTATTGCCCTGTTTTTGCCTTACCGACCGTCGTTGGCATTTGTTGGTTAATTTCCCCACAAACTCAACAATACTCCCCACTGGATATTCATTTGCATCGCAGATATGCTTATAAAGTAACAGAGTATGCTTAGATGGTTTGGTCATGATGAGAGGATAAATGAAAGGCGACTAACAAAAGGTATTTATTTACATGGCAGATGTGAGTGGAATCGCCGGGAGGGGCCGCCCTTTTAGGGGGACATATAGTGACCTTATCAGAGATGTTCTTCAGTATGACCAGATGTATGAACGTAAACGAGGCAAAAGAAGTATGTAAGGATCGTAGCAGGTGGCGTTCTGTTGTTTCTGCCTACCCCCATGGGAAGAAGGCGTGAGTTTATGTAAGTAAGTTGTAAGTATGATTACCTTATGCAAAGGCGTCTGTCTCAGCTCGTCTAATACATCGAACTTCGCGCCTGCAAGCTTCAAAGACTCCAGCTTGGAAATGGAACCACTCCTGATGGCCGTGGTCATGATCTCTGTGACCGGGTATATGTCTGCGCTGGCCAGGTGAGCCCCGCATTTGAGGAGAAGGTTGATGATCACAGGGTCCTCGCGTAATACTGCCGTGATGAGGGGGCACTCGCCGTTCCTGTGCAAAATAGTCAGATATAGTAATCTTGGGGGTGTATTTACACTAGTGATTGATTAGGTGAACTGAAGTGGCTGATTACAGGTGATACGAGCAAGTGCGCGTACTTAAAACTCGACGATATTTTGTCACCCTAAAAGTTCGCGTACATTCTTAGGGTGATACACGAGCGAAAGAGACCTTCAATCTGCGTGCTTGCTCGCACGTCTATCGCCCACATTATTTACAACAAACCCAGACCTGGAACAATCTGTTATATGAGTGCGTCCAAGCATAAAGGTTCCCGTAATGGGGTATTGAGTTAATACCAGATTTGGTATCTAGATTAGTCAATTGCAAATAAGGATTAAATTATTTTTTTTTTTTTTTATCAGACATTAGAAGTTGAAACTCTGAAACTTGATTTGAGGAAAGCATTTTCAAAGTTTGATTTTTGTTACAACTTAGTACATTTTCTGGTACTTAGAAACATCATATAAAGTCATTTACTGTATGAACTTGTAGATAATTGAGCATTAATTAATAATTTAATCAATTAAAATCGAGAAATGCAATTTTTGCACCCAACTTTACAAAACTGCGTAGGTATATCTAAATGCCGAGAACTGGACCCTTCTTACTGGGACGCTCACATATTGTTCTCGTGCAGAGTAAATTACTTTCTTATGGAACGTAGCATTGATCTACACTCGCAAGCAACCAAATGGACTCAACCACATACAACCCGTGCATACAAAGTAGTATTCTTTTTTCAAAAAGTTCTTATCTTATTTATAAAAAAAACCTTTTTTTTAAAGCCCTGACGTTTCAGCTTTAAGATGGTACCTTAAGTATGAAAATCAGTTTCGTTGCTTTCGAGTAATTGCTATTTGAGTCGAAATGATGAGTCGATTTGATTGCTCACAACCACAAGTTTAGTTTAGATAAGTAGTTTAGTAGAAAATAATTGCAAAATAAAACGAGGATATACTCCGTGCAGGTGCTCAATTGCATACATATCGTGAGATAATAATAAATTGGTTAACTTTAAACTGTAATGTTGATTTAATTACCTGCGCCTCCTAAAAATAAAAATAAATCAGTAAAATCACTTGAAATTCAGACAAAAAGTATAAACAAGTAAAATCTTTTGAAAGAACCTGCCTGTTTATAAACAACATTTTTATCTCGAATTCTCGACATAATAAAAACATTATCTTTCTTTCAGACTGTAAAGACAAAATATGGTTGACAATACAACTATTTAATTAAAATGTTTGCTAAAATATAACGTACCTGGTCTTAAAGTGTACATTAGCGCCATTCATAAGCAAACATTGCACCATGTCCTGATTCCCATAGAGAATAGCTTCGTGCAGAGGAGTCTTTCCTTCGGAATCCTCCGCGTTGACATCAGCACCCATATCTGTTGAAGAAAATAATTTCATATAAAATAATGCTTTAACAAATCATCGTAAACTGTATTGTTATTCTTATTATGTGAAATAAAGGCTTCAGCTGGAGTAATTGGTAGTTTTCCCAAAAAAAAAAAAGCTTTGAAGTTATGTTTTCGATTCCAGTTATAAAGCTTTCATAATAATAGTAATGATGGGTTCTTTGTTTCTCTTACAACTGAAAACACTTATAATGAATCCTACCTATTAATTAAAAAAAAAATGTTCACAACTAATACACATGGCACAAGATCATAATAAATAAAATAATTACAAATAAACTAATTCAATTTATAAATCGAATAACCGTTTAGTCGATTATTAATTTAGAACGCGAATTGGGAAAAGCATTTTCCCATCTCTATAAGAAAAACAAAAGGGATCTATGATGCATTTTCATCTATGGTCGTGGGATGTCCCGAGCTGCAGTGTTGCATATGTTACGGCTAAAACCCGAAGTGCGGCTACAACTAGTTTTAGCCGGCTACAACTAGGTGTGTTGTGTAGTCACAGTACTAACCTAACCTAACCTACCTTTCAGCCCACACCTAGTTGTAGCCGGCTAAAGCTAGTTGTAGCCGCACTTCGGGTTTTAGCCGTAACACATACAATCTATAATACGCAGAAGTAACGGTGTGTATCATTGTTTATAAATATATAGTTAGCACTGGCATGTCATTGTGTGTTTGTTATACAATTATATATATGTTTAGGTATTAGATTCGTCTGACTTTCTGAGAACTGAACATTTATATAAATAAAACTATATAGGTAGTTAATAGGTTTGTCTATTTATTGTATGATTTCAGACAAGGATCTCTGTCGTTTAAGGGATCATAAGCAAATTATAATGAAACGTTTGTTTTTATTCTCAATGGAATTTTATTTATGATATCATGCGTTTTACATATTTCTTATGCGATTGCGACGACTTAAATAAGTACTTAATAAAAGATTTTGTTAAGTAAGTATAGTGTAGCGAAAAAAATAAATAAAAGACGGAAGACGGTTGTAGTTACAAATTATTGATTTGAAAAATCATAACATTTTTTAGGGTTACACACACACACACACATTTATATATGTAATTTTTATGGTGTACATAGTAAAGAGTATTCTATCTATCTATAAATAAAGTCCAATAAATAATTCGTGGTTTTTAAATCCCGGGATTTAAACGTCATTAAAATTATTCCGGGATTTTAGAGGAGGTATTATCTACTCCATGTTACTTCCTTCCTCGAAGTTTAGGCAAATTAGCACTACCTGTTCCTATCACTGATTATAACAGAACAATTAAATAGGCATGCTAGAATTCGTCTAGAACTCCTAGCTCTATTCATTTCATTGTAATCGTACATTCGAAATTCTTGTTTTGTTTTTTTTTTCAGTTACTATTTTATCATGCGCTGCCTAATAGAATCACTGAATCAATTTTGTTTTTATACTCTACTGAAAAAAATATTTTACATAATGATTAAGTACCTAGAATACAATATTTACAAAAATATTGTGCACCACTTATAAATCTATTGTAAATCACATTCATAAAAATAACTTATTCTACGCTGTTAAGGCCCCTGCAAACAGACACGACACGCGACGCGACCCAAGGCGTTTTAACAGCGGTGCCTTTGTGACGCGCGCGATTCGCGTTGCGAGTCGCACCTATTTAAAGGAGCCTTTACAATAATACAAAAATACCTATCTTACAAATATGTCTATACGTTTCAGTCCATTTATGCAGCCTCAATAAATTATCACAAAGTAGCATTTTTCATATTTATACAGTCTGTTAGGTTAAACGAGGGACTTATTGAGGGAGGGTATTCAGTATTCGATTCTCGTCCCAAATATGTAAAAAACCTAGAACTTTAAGTGAACTTGTAAACAGTAATCACGTGGCACAACACGTGGCCGATCCTAGAATTTCGGGGTCAACGACCACGAACCACGTGTGAATTTTTGTCGCTGGTTTTTGTCTAGCGCAAGGGTGCATACACGTTGCGAGACTTTTTGTGAAATTTTTGGTATGGGTCTGTCTGTTATTTATCAGTGTTTTTTTTAAATCATATTTTTATTAGTATCATGTAAGCATGAACTATTGTGGGTTTGAATACGTCCCTCGTTTAAACTAACATACTATTTTTTTAACCATATCCCCGTATACAAACAATCATTTCCGAAAAGGTTAATCACAATTACAAATACCTACATAAAAATATTAAAATTCATCACATTATTATACTGCATTTCCAATTCTCCATTTTAATTCTTAAGTTCAATAATAATCCTTATTTTTTGTGAAATTAGTGCTTCATACGTTAATAAGCTTTACGTAATAAGTCAACAGCGAGCGCTGTTGAGCACACACTGAGCAGCAAAGAACACACCTTACCCTTAGAACCATCCTTAACAGCGATGATAGTACGTTTACAAGTCACAATTTGAATTATGGTGCGTCTATCCTCCTAGGGCAACTATCCCACTTTTAACCTACAAAAATAAATCTTAGACTAGTCCGTGGCACCAGCTCTGCAAATCCATTCTTCTCAATTGGATGGTGAATTATTATTACTCGCCGAATCTAAATTTCGCATCACTCCTAAAGAATAAATTAAAGCACCATTTACAAAAAAAGTATAGAAAAAATCTTTGATAGCCAAATTATGGGCCTAAATTTTGCATTACATCGTGGAAACATTGCACAATTTATTGCACAAATTGTACAGTTGCACAGGGCCACATGCTTCAGGGACTGATGCTGATTGTTGTGGCTTGTACCCAAATAGGTACTGTGGATTCTGTGCGACATTTTCTTAGCGATAAAAACAAAAAATCTCAGTATGTTGTGTTGGTGTAAACTAATTGCCATATTAGTGCGGACCCTTTCGAAGTTCTAGAGGCCAAATAGAATTCATTAATTTTAATCATTTAATAACCACCCTTTAGTCACCATCCTGTCCATTTGGTTGGAGCAATCCATTCAAGCTGACGTCACCACCTATCGAAACAAAGGAATAAATTAAAGAAGATTTTTACCTAACAGCTTCTTGACGATTCCCTCGTCTCCTTGCTTGATGCCGTACAGCAGCAGAGAAGAGAAGACGTTCTCCGCGACTTCGGACAGCTTCTTCGGCGACTGGATGTTGAGACTCGTGCCCAAGGCTTCTTTGAGAGATTGGTCCTAGGATGGTGGCAGTTGATTAGTAAAAACGAAGTCATGGAATTACAATCAAGGAATAAATATGTTAAGCACCTTAACTTAACCAACATTTTAAATGAAAATTACAGTTAATGACAGAATTTGCTTCGGAAATATGAAGATTATCGAGCCGCATAACTTATTTTGTACTACTGTAATTGTACTATTTTACCGTTTGAGACCAGCTGACTCCCAAGCGAGTCACGAAAAATAGATAACTAATTGTGTATTGGTCGACACTAACTTGATATGTTTAAAGTGAGTGTTCTAATATATTATAGAATATTGATTTTGGCTCTAGATATGGCCGCGTATGAAGGAGCCGCGTATGAAAGGTTCGAACGAGACAGGTTTTTCGTTCTCGACCGAGCATACAATAAAATCTCGACTGAGACCGAGAGCTGAGACCGAGAATAGATAAATTGTGAAAAAAAAATGCTATGGCGCTAATTTTGCATATTTTATATTTAAAAGTGTAATAGTTTTAATACTTATTCAAAATTAAACAACATGATCTTGTAGCACAAAAGCAATTTTTCGCGTTTTCACCCTTCAAAGAGTGTCGCCTCTCGTCGCAGTGCAGCGTTCAAAATAATAATTTCGTGACAACATTAACAAAAAAAAAATTATAACAAAACAAAGCTCGTAAAAATCGAGATCAAGATATAAAATTAATGTGACAATAAAATGGTAAACAATGACTTATTGGCTACCTCGGCACTTAGAAGAACGTGATTAGTTAGCTACTCAGTTAACTCATAAATATTCTAATTAATTAAAGTGGATGTACAATGATAAAACTCGATGTAAGTACCTAATGATTATCTAGACAGGTCTGCCGACCGCGTTGTTCTTTTTATGGGCTGATCCTACACATTACAGCACTACTACCAAAGTAATCGTCAACGGACTTGGCTTTTAGCTTGCACTCTTACGCAATTCGTTTGCCGACAATGAATACTTAGGTGCAATGTGATGGACACTAGACTTTCGAGAAAGTGAAGTAAAACCGGTAAAGCAAGGTAAATACGGTAAGGTTCTATCTTATCCGGTATCTTATCTTATACGGTATCTTCTATCTAGGTATCTAAATCGAGTATAAGATCGATTATACAGGGTTAGTTTTCAATAACCGGCCAAATTTTCACAGGGTGTTCTACCCATGAATATTAACAACTTTCACTGTGGGGCCAACTCTAAAATCACGAAAAAAAAATCTGCTGTTTCATACAAAAGTTCAATACCTACTCGGCCAAAATGTATGAAACAGCTGATTTTTTTCTCGCGATTTCAGAGTTGGTCCAATAGTGTAAGTTGTTCATATTCATGGGTAGATCACCCTGTGAAAATTTGGCTAGTGATTAAAAAATTGCCCTGTATTTCTAAGCATAATAGGGTCGCTGCGCTTGGATTATAAATTTATAACTCAAAAACTTCTTTAATACGAGTAGCTATCACAAAATGTTAATTCAGTCCTTGAAGCCTCACTAAGTCTGTATCTGTACTGTATAACACAAGACTTTACTTCGACGAGACTCTTCGCCGAGAGGACACTTCGCCGACAGCGACAGGGCATCCTTACTTCTGATTATTCCGAACCTGATCCGGAAATCCTAACCTTAGACGGTCGACGCCAGGAGCACCTCGAGGTTCGGTTTGGTTAGGTTCCTTTTAACAGTCAGTCTGTCGGCGAAGTGTCCTATCGGCGTAAGTAAAGTCTTGTCGGTGCTCAGTCTGTCGGCGTTTAGTCGTTCACTCGTGCGTATGGCCAGCAGGGCAATTGTGTAACACACTTACAGTAGGAATCGGTTTCATTTTGTCAGTTCAACAACTTTCATTGCGTTATTTACGTTGTTGAGTAGACGAAGAAGACGGGTCAGGGTCCATACAAAATTTACCCAGGCCCGGCGGAAAAAAAATTATCTCACATTTTAGTATAATTGGTAGTCACCATTACCCAAAATCATGGCTATCATTGTAATATTGCTAGGTATATGGTATATGCTATATATTTTGTCAGGAAAAATGTAAAAAAATGTATTTATTTCATTAGAAAATGTATAGAATTTACACACAAGTGAAACTGATTAATACAGCCTCTATGCTATCCTCATCGTAACTGTCCATGAATATTGCTAAGCAAAATATTAAAAATGTAGTGATTTCAGTAAAACTGATAAAAATAATCACACAAACAATTGTTTATCAAACCTAAGAGCGATTTATGTCTTATTTCTACCGATTATACTACAACCAATAATAAAATATAAATAATACAAGCATAAGGTTTATTTTGTGTTCAATCGTAAAAATCAATAAAATCAATATGATAATGCCATTTGTTGTTTTCTATTTTATTTACTAGTTTTCTGATTTCTGTTGTTTTTATAAGTTATTTCTTCACTATTTTTAAACGCATGACACTAAGTTCACGCACGCATGCATGATTCATTTAAAAACATGCAGATAAAAGTGAAATGAAAGTCTTCCTGATCTAAAATGCGTAGCAATATCCCATTTGTTCACTAATAGATAAATCTAAACATATAAGTATTTATTTGAAACTTTAAACGAAAAAAAAATTGGACACCTTTAAAAAAAGAAATAGCAATATTTACATGATGGCCATCGAAATAAAAAAAATTATGCAGTAATTTTTTACTCATGATAATGCATAAACTGAGATACATTTCTTCAGCGCCGGCCGTTATGAAAATTTTGGGCCAATTTTGACTAGTCTTCTTTTTCGAACATAATATTGAAGCAATATATTAGAAATAAGCTTCAAAACCATTAAGATTCTGATTGATACTGTGTTACGCAATTAGGGTGCTAGATGGAGTCCGATAAACTGGAGCGCTCATAATCGCGGCTAACCGAGCTCTTTACAGTTTTCACACGAGTTTCAAGCTCGCTCCATCGTCGACTTTGTCTCTGTCATCTCTGACCTAGACTAGAGTCAAGAGCAAACCTATCTCAAATAAAAAAAAAAGGTAACTATTCATCTCCAAGAATATCTATAATAATTAAAGACGTTGTCTAGTGAGGCAACTGAAAACAAATGGCAAACTTACTTGGATGGACATGGATGACAAGTTGGTCAGTTCTCCTCTGATATTCAGGCCCATCATCTGTAATTATAAACATTTTGAACCAAAGGTTTTTTTATTCTTGTAGGATTGACGCTGCAAAAATGCAATAATTTAAACGTCGGCAGCCTTTTTCTTCAACTTCTTTGATTCGGAATTTCGTATTTTGTACTAATATACAACGTGCCGCTACAATGGCGACATTAATTTAACACATGGTTAGGGCTAGTGGCCAGTAATCACGAAAATCATAACTAATAAGATAAAATAATTCGTAAATTAAAAAAAATAAATCAAATTAACTAAATAATAAAACTTTTTCTTTCCTTCAATTCGCCCACTCTTGGCACGTGATTCGTTTTAATTTCATTGATGCGATGTTATGATCCGTGACCCCAGCAAATGACATCTGCGCTACAGTTCTTTAAGTACAGGTTGCTCCAAGATACTATTTTAGAGAATTGTAAATAAATCAATAAATAATAACGTTTAATAAAATTAAAATATCTTCATAAAAGGAAAACGCGAAACCGTATATACTTATTAAATGAATGTCGCCATTAAAGCGCGCCACGCTGTATTTTCTGTGACGTAGTGCAATGCAAAAGCATTCTAGAATTACTAGGCCTTATTGAACATAGCATAGCGTTGATTGGAGGCCAACTGACATATTCATGACTCCAAAATTATTTGTGTAGGAAAGGAGGAAGGCATAAGGAATCACCATTTTATTTTTGACATAATATTTCAATACTCACTTCAATTTTCTGCTGGAAGCTCAGCTGAGTCTTTGTCAACACATACGACAGTTTGGTGAGGGCAGCTTCTGGGGTCATGTCGTAGCCTGAGACCACGCCTGCCTTCGCGATCGCCTGTATTGTACAACAGTAGTATCATCTTCCTTGAATGAAGAATCATTGGAAACAACCCACAGTTGAACCATTGAGCCTTTCTTAATACATTCATTAAAAAATATTGATTTCCAAAAATTAAAAAAAAAGTGTCAAGCTGTCCAATAATTATATCCCACGCATTGATAATAACCCAGAATCCAAAAGATCTGCCTGAAAATGCATAAAATGCTAAGCCACACATTGTAGTTGTTTTAGTTTTAAACATGTTCAAATATTTGAAGGCAGATAAACCATTTTATTTTATCTCATAACAATCTTATCATTTTCATCATTAATGAAAGAATGAAACTCTTGCTAATCTTGAGAACGTAAGTATGGTCTGTTCCAAAAAAATCTGATGAAAATGTAAACTAATGAATCAATAACGTACATGTGAATGCCAATTTGAGAGTGCTTAGATTTGATTATTTGAATACTTAAACCCTAACTGTTAATTGTTATAAATCACCTTAAATATCGCTCCATCATCGACTTTGTCCCTGTCACCTCTGACCTAAACAAACCCAAACAAGAGCAAACCCATCTCAAATAAATAATTAAATATGTTCTTTATTTGACAATTGAGGTTAATTTTATAACCTTTTATCTTCGATGATTTTTCAATGACAATGTAATAATGTTATTCGAAATGGATAATATTTTTGTGTTCACCAAAAATCTAAAGGTACATCTATGTATGCTCCCCGAAAAATACTGATCGTGCACCAAATATTCCTGAATGTTACACAAAATATTTAGTATGCATCCTAGTACCGTATACCCATTTACATATTTTAGGTTAGGTTAGGTTATATTTTTACTCGCGTCATTGTATCGGTGGCGCGAGGAAATGCAGGCGCGAGGTGAGCGACCGATGCAGCGACTAATGGAGCAGCGTCGGTTGCTGCTTCGCGGGGTCCTGGTGGCGGAATGGCGGGACAGGCTCTCACGCCCTACCGCCGGCCTCGGCACCATCGAGGCGGTCCGGCCGGTGCTCGACCTTTGGCTCGGGAGGAGGCACGGCTCCTTGACGTTTCGGGTGACGCAGGTGCTCTCGGGGCATGGTTGCTTCGGGAAGTACCTGTGTCGCATAACCAGGGAGCCAGACGCCCGGTGTCACCACTGCGTCGACTGTCGGGAGGACACGGCGCGGCATACGCTGGCAGAGTGTGCCGCTTGGGAGGAGCCGCGCCGTGCCCTCATCTCTAGAGTAGGCAGTGACCTGTCGCTGCCGGCTGTCGTTAATTCGATGGTCGGCAGCGAGGAGTCCTGGGACGCGGTGGTTTCCTTCTGCGAGACAGTCATCTCGCAAAAGCAGGCTGCGGAAAGGGAGAGGGAGATCACATCCTCTCACCCAGCCCGCAGCAGGCGCACCGGGCGTCGGTGGAGGGCGGACAACGCCCTCTTCCAGCCCCCCTAAATGGGTCCAGGGGCGACGGACTCGGGGACGTCCGTCGCCCCCCATACATCGGACCCGAGGTGGCGGCGCGTAGTGTTCCACGCGCGCCCCTCTTAGACGTCGCGGGGGGAGTCAAACACCTCACTCCCCCCCTCGACACGAGGAGAGACCTGCCGTGGCGGGCCGGCACCAGCCGGGGGTTGCGGAAGGATCGTAAGTTCCCGCGACCCTCGGCGTAGGTGTGAGATGGAACACCGGGGTGGTTTTTAGTCAGTAAGAGTCTAACAGACCCCTCCGCCCGCCCCAGGGCGGAGGACATCCATGAGGATTTTCCACCCCGAAACAAAAAAAACAAAAAGGTTAGGTTATATTTAGTATGCATCCTAGTACCGTATACCCATTTACATATTTTATTTTAGGTTAGGTTAGGTTTCATTTTTTATTAATAAAGCTACATTGGACATTAATTGGTGTTTGATTCAAATACATTTTGCAGTGCATTATCTGAAGTAAAACTAAAAAAATAAATGCTTGTTTTTAAAATTAGGTGTATTACTATTTTTACAAATTTGCAACAGTTGTTAAATAGATGCTCGTTATGACATATTTTAATGAACATATTTTGGTGCACATTCAGTATATTTGGTGGAACACAGGCAAAATTAGGTAAATGAAATGGGAATAAATTGAAGTACTTTTAAATACCATCCATTCGAAATAATAGTTGAAAAAATGCCGAGACATAAAGTTGAAACCTTCTTAATACAGATTAATGTATTATTATTATTCGCTTTACTGAGGGTTTTCATAATAATTTTACCTGAACAGGCTTTGTTTACAGTTTCATTGGATACTTTTAGAACAGACTGTACTCACGTGCATTGCCACGTAAACTTCTAGACCAAAGCGAGGCATTTATGGCAAATCGATAACATCGTACAATAGCTCATTACATGAAAATCACGCGAGTTTTACGATCAACGAGAGAATAAACATAAATCACCTGTAAGTAACGCTACATAAACGGCTACCTAGGGCTAATCCATTATGAATGCGGGAAATTCTCCTATAATATTATAAGCGACAAAGTTTGTTTTGATGTTTGTTTTTGAATTACGCAAAAACGGCTAAACGTATTTGGATGAAATTTGGCACACAGTAACCTGCATTAACACATAAGATACTTTTTATTCCGATAGTACGGTAACGTGGTATAATTACCAACATCCACGCGGGCAAAGCCATGGGCTGAGTAGATCAGTAAAGATGAGTAGCGTCAGGACATAACACACACACGCACGCACTTCCGACTTCGTCATTGTCTCGGACGGTACTGAGAGCTCCTGCGCTTACACATACATTCACAGCGTGTTTGTACACTTGGTAACTACAAGTATAGCGCGCGTCGCTTCGTGAGATAAAAACACTATGTATATGTATAGGTACTATAAATATGTTTATATACCAAATAGTCATACTCAGTTACTCACTGTTAGAGCACATGTGTGAGTAATATTAGCTGGCATGCGAGGCTCAATATTTTTAACTTGATCTAGATCTTTCCAAAATATTTCCATCACGCATAGAAAAACGGTCTACTAAAGTAAAGTAAACTAACGCGCCAAAATCGAAGCGTAGTTGTAGTTGCCGTAACTTCGACCGTGGCTTAGACCGAGAGCGAGACCCTTTCAAGCAAATATTAAAAGTGTTTACACGTTTGCCCCATGTACATTTATGTCGTACAATTTTGTCATTTCACAAGCTATCGTATGTCAGTAAAACCATCCGTTTTCAGATATTAAGAACTGATCAAAACTTCACAGTTTTCATTGACACCCAGTTTGTTTGGCGCCTAGCCCGGAGTTATCTTTATTTTTTATTAGGGGTTATCGTTCGTCAGTCAAGACGGTAAGGTCAATGTTTTAACAGGATATTACAGTCACGTACTGTGACTTTGATTTCATCATTTACCTAACCCCATTTTTAATCAGTTTTGTAATTTAAAGTTTATCTTAATTACAAAACTAGATTAGCACGTATCTCTCAACAATCTTTACGTATAATAGCATAATCAGCCTATAATGTTCCTACTTCCCACAGGCCTCCTCTCTTCAAGAGGGAGTGGGCCGGGCCCAGTGCGGGTAGGTATATGTCACATATCCTCGAATTTTTGCTTACAGGACATGCCGGTTTCCCCTCCTCCTGGTATACCCTCCCGAATAAAATAAGAATCGTTCAAATCAGACTATTCTGTAAAAAGTGACGCGTGGTCATACATAACAAAACAATTTTAAAAAATACGCGCCTCAACTTGAGAACCTCCTCCTTTTTTTCGTCGGTTAGTAAATATAAAAGTTTAATTCCTTTGCTTACCTGCCCAGTCTTATAAAGCGCAGCAACAGATCCACTACTGCACTGAGTGATATTAACAATGATCACTCCTCTCTTCACGGCTTTTTCAATCACCTCTAGAACGTCCAGTCTGTTTGATGGAATATTTCCTGCACCATAAGTCTCCATCACCAGACCTACGGCGAAAGTGGTGATTGCTGAGAAATCTGATACGTGATTTGTGCATGGGTGGTAATCTGATTAGATTAAGGAGAGCCTGGTATGAGCTGAGAATATCCACCGTGTGCTTTTGGACCGTATCTTTAACCACAGCTTGAGTTTAAATCGATAGGAGTCCGAAAACTATTCCCGCTGAAGAAAGTATTTTTGAAGGAAAAGTAAATGAGAGATGAAGGTTTATCACTAGAAAAAAAGGCATTAAAATTGTATTTTTACAGTTTGTAAATAAAAAATAAACTGGACCTCTATCTGCGATAAAAATGGAAATGGAAGTCTTGCTTTTATGAAAGTTTGCAAAGCTTATAAATGCCAATAACATGATACATACAGCCCGATTCAAACTTTATGGCAGCTCGGAACATGAGGCGAGTCGCTGCGCAGTAACGAATTCACGTGTCAGCGGGGGTGCGGGGTGCGGTACTGCGCAGCGAGTAGCATACCTCAGACTCGCCATAAAGTTTGACGCGTACTATACTGAATTACAACAAAGATAACTATGTCAAAAATCTTTCAACGTACCTTGGATAGGTGGTTGACAAGCAGACTTCACAGCCGCCGTGCTTATACTAGGGAACATCCTCAGTAGACCAACGTTCTTTGACATCTTGGCGTGAACACAGAACTTCTCGATGACACTGGGCTTAAAGATGGCGGCCTTATTGAGTTCCATCTCCAGGCCCACCTTGACGAGAGGCACAGCGTTCGGAGAGTCGAAGGCGAAGAGGTTGTTCACGGAAATTTTGCGGGTCCTATAACAAATTGGGGACTAAATTTTCTTGTAGTTTCCACTAAACAACTACTTTTATATAATGTAACATTTATGGTGTACATAATAAAGAGTATTCTGTCTATCTATCCAACACTTCATCAACCGTAGGAGTCGAATTGGCGGTAGAATGGGGAAGGCAACTGTCAAAATGACGCTGTCGTAGCTAGTTCTCAAGACAAACCAATAATATAAGGCGTGAGGTGGTTTTATTTTATTTTTGCGAAAATGATGCGTTGTTGTGTTACTAAATACTCCGGAATTGGAGTCCACCATTTCCCAAGAGACCCTAAAATTAAAAGATGGTGGCTTAAAGCTATTCGTAGAGATGTTTTATAAATTAAACAGAGTAGAAATATTTTGAATAAAGTGACTGAGGATATATTTATGGTTTTAAATTCTGACACTTTCCATATCATTTACTTGATTTAAAATATTGAAATCACCGAAAATAACGAAATAGCGAAATAAAAGTAAACTCATGACTGAACGAAATGTCAAACTTATTGTAGGCCGTGGGGACCTAGCTATGATCACGCCATCTACAATTAGCTTTGCCCGACCTTCCCCTTTGTCTTCTAATAACATCAATCTACGATCACGAATTTGTCTGATAAGCCCGTACGTGGTTAGTTCAAATTTCCCTTTGGTCATCATTCATTAGAACCATGGACATGCGTGGTATGACAACTAAGTATAAACAATACCGTACGGACCAATGAATGATCGTTTCAGATACTCTATTCTCATTAGATCAACGTCTATTGTTTCTGCACCCCCGGGGGCCCCAACTTCATCAATAAGCTATGGATGTTTAAAAAGAGAACTATTTAATTAACACAACAACAATAAGGAACCCTTCCTACACCCCAGTAAAATTGAGATTCTCATACCTTAGGCGCTCCAAAAATAATGACAGATGAGAGCAGAAATAGTTAAACTTGTGCGTTTAGTTTTTTGCTTTAGTAAGACGGGCTGTTGGGGAGGACTTTGCTCAGCAGTGGGACAGCATAGGCTAAGTAAAAAAGAAAAAGACGGGCTGTTGTCCGCAACTCCGTGTCCAAGCGTGTATTTTGCGTATTTGAACACAGCCAATAAAAATATATTTAACGTACCGGTTACCACGAAACAGTTTGCCATAGAAGAAGATGGCAACTTCGGGGATGTTGAAGCCACCAGCGATGATGAGCGATGACACAAAGTTGTCCACGCCGTCACTCCGGGGCTCGAAGATTGGGATCTATTGTGAACAAAATTACATGAATATTAGCAATGTTTAATTATCTTCACATTGCTAATATTCATGTTATTTTTGCACATCTTCAAGGCCTCTCTCGACAACTGCAACGTTGCGCATGACTTGCTTGACGATGTATCGGTTTCTTCACAAGCGTATACATTTTGAAATACTGCCTTATTTGAAAATATTATGTTAAGACGACATAAATAATATACGGACAGTCACAACGCACAACACTTAAGTACTCTCCAAAATAACTAAACTAGAACTAAAATCTTCTTGTTCTCATCGTCTCCTAGCCAACTAACTTCAACTTTGCATCCAGTCTAATAAAATACCATTATTTATATTAACATAAACACACCACTACTAGTTAACACACCATAAATAATTACATTAATAAACCATAGATGGACGTTGAAAAGTGAACAAAACTAAATTGAACACACACATAAAAAATATACGGGTCGTATTGAGAACCTCCTCCTACTTTGAAATGGTTAAAAAAATAGCATTGATTGAACTATTTTTGCACCTTAATAGACTATAATTGGTTGATTTATTTAATTTAGTGCCAATTGATGAGACGTGCGTCATATATTTATTGAGACGTTAAATAGGTGCACAGCTTTCATCTTTATAATATCTTTGTAAAATGTGAGTGTATTATTGATAAAATAAATCATGCAGGTCGATGTATTAGACATTATTTGCAATAGAACAATCTCGTAGTCCACACTCAAGTGTTACAAGCGAAAGACTTCGTAGCACTTGGGTAGATCGACGACAGCCTGTCTAGCACTCGTGTAGACCTACGACGAACTAAGAAGTCTCTAGTATCGCACTTGTGTGTGATACTAGAGACTTCGTAGCATGTGTGTAGATGTACGATTGACTTCGTAGCACTTGTATGGTGCTACGACAGACTTATGACATACTATGAGAGACTTTGTAGCATGTATGTAGATATACGACAGACTTCGTAGCACTCGTGTGTGATACTAGAGACTTCGTAGCATGTGTGTAGATGTACAACCGACTTCGAAGCACTTGTATGGCGCTGCGACAGACTTCGTAGCACATTTGTGATACTATGAGAGACTTCGTAGCATGTGTGTAGATGTACGACCGACTTCGTAGCATTCGTGTGTGATACTAGAGACTTTGTAGCATGTGGGTACATGTACGACCGACTTCGTAGCACTTGTACCTATGGCGCTACGATCGACTTCGTAGCACGTGTGTGAGACTATGAGAGACTTCGTTGCATGTACTTATGTAGATCTATGACAGACTTCGTAGCACTTGTATGGCGCTACGTCAAACTTCGTAGCACGTGTGTCTTACCTGTGATCCGGTGAGCACCACAGCCTTGCCGAGGTTCTCAAACATGAAGGAGAGAGCGGACGCTGTATAGCAGAGCGTGTCTGTACCATGGAGGATCACGAAACCGTCATATTGCTCGTAGTAACTCTACAACAAACACTTATTTTATAAACATCCTCTTTTTATACACAGAAAGAAATAGTTCAAATTATTTTGAAGCTAGATCTTATCCAGTCAAACCCCCAGGCGGGTAAAGTCGCCTAAAACTTTATAGCATCAAACGACTGCGCTAAGAACCGTTATTGTAATTTAAGTTTCACATATATTGATTCTGTATAGCTTCAGCTTTCCACACGTTTTTTTTATTTTGGTATAGCTGCAGTAGTTTACTAGATAATAAGATTCCAGTTGGAAATGGCAAATTGCGCGCACGCAAATCAATCGCATGGGGATATCTGTGTCGCCCGGACGTGCCCGGACGTTTAACAAGAAAAGAAATAATATTATCGTCAAAATCGATCATCTTGGAAGACTTGGAATAGTAAGCCACACATTGTTTAAACCTACTGAATACCTTTGCGGTTAACAACAGAGATGATCAAATATTCTCATATGTTTTAGAACAAGTCACTTTCGGACACGACTTTATATACTCTAATCCAAGCTCATGTTTGAAAGAAAACAAAACCAGCTTAATAATAACGAAATAAATAATTATATAATGAATTATATCGTTGTCTTTTACCTTAATATCTTTAGCGATTTTGATCCACTCCTCTTCAGTCATATCCGATGAATCAAGCAGAGGATCATACTCCTTAACTTCGTATAGAATTCTCCAAGGAATGTCATCGGTTTCTAATGGAAGAAGAACATAGAAATATAAAAAAAACATGTTTATTATATCTATGAATTAGAATAATCCAATTTGTAATAAGAACTGATTTAGAAACTAAGTTAAGACCGTGGTTAAAACATTCACGGTCGACGAAAAACTATAAGTAAGTCATTACAATGTAACTCTTATCTCGTTACAGTAAGGTGTACATTAGAATGATTGCCGAGAATTTTAACTCGCGGCAAACAGTGTAATTTACACTTTTAACAGTGAGGTAAGAGTTACATTTCAATGGCTTACTAATAGTTTTACGTCATTCAAATTTGATCGTGAATGCGCTGCTTTAGATAACCTAGTCGGTGTTGTGGTCGCTAGCGCGACTGCTAAGCATGAGCTCCTCGGTTGGATCCCGAGGTCAGATAAAGCGTTATTGAGTTTTTCAAAAGGAATTTCGCAGTGGCAGCCCGGTGTTTGAATATATCTGGTAATTTTGCTAATTAGGCGTACTACTCATTACACGTTTCGCGCTGATGGACATTTTGCTACTTAGACCTTCTGATCAGGAGTGGATGGCAATAAGCTCGCTTCACTTACACATAATCTAAGAGACGTAACTTATCTGACAATATGGGTGTACTATACACCCCTGCTTTGCTTCGAGAAATACAGACACCAGGTTATGTTAACTGATTTAAAAATAACCTATTTAACTCTGCTACTAGTACACTTCGGCTACTTAACCCCAACTGGGCCCGCGTGGTAGATTACGGCCAACTCCCTCTCACAGAGAAGAGGTCTGTATCCCAGAAGTACGAACGTTATAGGCTGATTACGTAACACGCATAGAGCAGTGGTGGCTCAGTGGCAACAGCCGCAACTTACCAGTTGTATGCCGCGGGTTCGGACCCGAGCAGGCACTTTAGTTTGTGTACAATTAATTCATCACCACTGCTCTCAAAACGGTGAAGGAAAACATCGTGAGGAAACCGGCATGTTCTAGAACCAAAAAATTCGAAGACATTTGACATCCCCCAACCCGCACTGGGCCCGCGTGGTGGATTAAGGCCCACTCCATCTCACAGAAAGAGGAGGCCTGTGTCCCAGCGGTCGGATGGGAATATTATAAGCTGATTATGCTACGTAACATGTATGTAGTGAACTTACTTGGTAACACAAAGAAGGACTCCAGTGTTTTGTCAGCAGAACACGTCTTAAGCATCCTCTGGTAGTATTTCTCGTCATGCAGCTGTGGGTACTTCCGGATCAAGGGTTTGAACATGTTCTTTCCCGGAGATAGTCCTGGTAACAGAAACACTAAGATAACAGATAGGCTTAATTACTGTTATAGGGCAGGAAGAAGTAACCGTTCGATGTTCGGTGAGGGGTGGAAAATTACCATGGCCACCCACAATTTTTCTGTAAGACCAATTTCGGGAGAAAAAATAAGGGCCTCAATAAAACGATACTCGTTACACTGGCAATCATGTCATTTGGTTTTAAATAGGTCCTTATTTTTATTATTTTATTTCTCTTTTAAATAGATTATTTTATACTTTCGCGAATGTGAGAACGTTGTAGGCTTAATAGACTAGATTTGTGGGCGATTTTCTATTTTGTCAAGTACCTGGTACTTGTTGACAGGCCTACACTGTCCTCCCATACCTATTAACACTGTAATTGGAAAACATTGTAAAAACCAATTATTTTTAAAAGAGTAACCGTGAGTTTCTTGCCGGTTCTTCTCCATAGGAAACGACTAAATTGGAACCGTGCACCTAGCTTCTGACGTTTCATAAGTGTCCATGTAGGTTTATGTAAAATTAAATATTTTTGATTTGATTTGGTCCCATCAGATAAATAAAGGTGAAACATTCTATGGTCTATCGGTTTAGGTAGTTAACTAAAGGTAAACAATCTTGGTATGTCTTTTTATATCAAAGTGGTCGTATATAATATACACAAAGATTATTTAAATTTAGTTTATTAGCTAACATCGATTTAGTAAATACCTAGTCGCAAAGATTTTTATATACAATTTATAGACAACTTTTAGATAAAAAGACATGCCAAGATTGTTTACATTTAGTTAACTACCTAAACCGACGGAGTATAGTACAAATACAATCATGTAAATAATAACCTACAGTTGAAGGTTCTGTAAACCAGCTTGAAGTCATTCACACGGAAACTTTCCCAACATAATTGTCACAATGTTTACTTACAACTAACTTTTATTGACGACGCAAGTGACAACTGTGAATGGTGTCATTGTTATTACACAACGTGTAAGGGTGCGTTTCCACCAGAGATGTGCGAGTATGCAAAGCGGCGAATGTGCGTAAAACTAACCAACAACAACACTAGCTTAGCTCAAACTATGAAAATGAAGCGATGTTATTCATTAGTTTCACACACATCCCTCGTTACGCATCCTCGTTCATTTCTGGTGGAAACGCAGCCTAATGCTGAGGCTGCACTTGCGTCTATCGTGACAAAGCAATGCGTGCTGTAGCTTCGTATGTTTTGCTCGCTAAAAAAGTTATCGCGCTAATGCGGTGGTAATAGAAATAATCAAGTTAAATCACATTTATTACGACGTAGACGTAGAAATTTAACCGCATTGAGGAAATCAACATTGTAAGTTTATGTATTGCATCAACTGAACATTAAAATAAATAGGTATTATGCTAATATCAGGTTCCGGCGAGATTGTTTCTCAGAATTACTTCGATTATACATACATTAAGTAAGTACTTGGTATCGAAAGGTTATGAAACATAATTTTAGTCTCGGAAATAATTACTCTCCATACCCCGCGGCAAAAGATCGTTCGCGCAAATACGATTTTAAACGTCAATATTCATACAAACAATCGCGTCTATCGCATACTCCTACGACAATCGCTTTTGGTTAGGTCGTGAATCATAGTGTTTTTTGGATATGAACTTCTTTAGTGTATAATCTATCTCGCGAAATTATAAGCTATCGAAAAATTGTGAACTGCAACAACCGTTTACAATTTAACGCATTGTTTTTCGATAGTTTATAATCTATCCATGGCAAACTCAAACTCAAAGCATTTATTTCAAATAAACCAATTACAGGCACTTTTGAATTGTCAAAGAGTCGGTCAGTTAGTCAGAAAGTTGAAGCTAGTTGCCCATTCCAAAGCGTAGATCTCTATGGAGAAGAACGGGCAAGAAACTCCACGGACACTCTTTTAAATCAAAATATTTTTACAAAATATTGGTAATATCATTCATGTTGAAATTAAGTAGGTATGTGAGAACAATGTAGAAAGACGTGCACGTTAAAAGGTAAAAACCAAAAACGATTCAAAAATTAAAATAAGCCGTGGCAGCTAAGAGATGACCAGTCCCTACCTACTGACGGCGCCCGTTCACGAACATGACGCATGGATCAGCACCATTCAGCTCAACCATTTTGAAGGGAACTTAGGGCCATGTGCACCGAAACAAACTTAAACATTGATTCTGTAACCGGGTTGTTAATATTTAATCAATTGTTAAACAAGGAGCGGTTTTTTCCTGTTTACCATCATCTATCGACGTTCGGTTGCATAACCGAGACATAACCGAGCGTTTTTGAATGCAATGCAACACTACCAAATATAATGTAAAGTTACAGCACGAAATCTCATACACGCTTACAACTTTTAAATATGGCCGGATAATAGCTTATGCCATAAAATGTGAAAGTTGCTGTTCATTGTTTCTTTCGCTTTACGAGAAACATGTTGCGTTGGAAGGTTTATTAGCGCGCTCTTTCTGGTCTGTCAGTGTCATTCATTTTGATTCTCTCGTGAAGTTTCGTAGTATTATATTTATGTTATAATTGTAAACAAAAGTAATAAAACCTCAATGTTAACAGTAACTGGTATATGGGAGATAGTGAATTATTCCTGAAAACAAATCAAAGAAATTAATTTACCTTTTTGGTATCTGAATAATAAAAAAGAGTCAGCGAGTAGTATTATAGGTATTTACTTATCGGTGTTAAATTCTAATTTATCTTCAATTAATCCCAGAATATAAAGAGCACTGCGCTTGGATAAACGAAACCTGGTCTTGAATGAAATTTCGTCGTATTCTTCATAAAAGTTATGACGATTTTGAAAGATCCTAGGTCTTCTCGTCAACGTTCCTAACTCATCCAAATAATCTAACATATTGAGATTGTATTCACCATCCATTATAAAATTAAAAGCCATTATTTTTCACAAATATATAAGTACTTCGTTAGGAAATCGAACAATATAACCTACAAAAGTTCTGTAAAACTATTGTAACCAACGTTTAAACAATGTCGTGATGCTCGGTTAAGATAATCATCCGGTTAACGTCAATAACCGATGTTTAGGTTGTGGTGAACAGGAAATATTGCTTAAACAACTGTTTTAATATTTAAACAGACGGTTTAGTGTTGGTGAACACCAGCCTTAGGGCCATGTGCACCGAAACAAACTTAAACATTGATTCTGTAACCGGGTAGTTAATATTTAATCAATTGTTAAACAAGGAGCGGTTTTTTCCTGTTCACCATCATCTTTCGGCGTTCGGTTGCAGAACCGAGACATAACCGAGCGTTTTTGAATGCAGTGCAACACTACCAAATAAAATGTAAAGTTACAGCACGAAATCTCATACACGCTTACAACTTTTAAATATGGCCGGATAATAGCTTATGCCATAAAATGTGAAAGTTGCTGTTCATTGTTTCTTTCGCTTTACGAGAAACATGTTGCGTTGGAAGGTTTATTAGCGCGCTCTTTCTGGTCTGTCAGTGTCATTCATTTTGATTCTCTCGTGAAGTTTCGTAGTATTATATTTATGTTATAATTGTAAACAAAAGTAATAAAAACTCAATGTTAACAGTAACTGGTTTATGGGAGATAGTGAATTATTCCTGAAAACAAATCAAAGAAATTAATTTACCTTTCTGGTACTTATGTGAATAATAAAAAAGAGTCAGCGAGTAGTATTATAGGTACTTACTTATCAGTGTTAAATTCTAATTTATCTTAAATAAATCCCAGAATATAAAGAGCACTGCGCTTGGATAAACGAAACCTGGTCTTGAATGAAATTTCGTCGTATTCTTCATAAAAGTTATGACGATTTTGAAAGATCCTAGGTCTTCTCGTCAACGTTTCTAACTCATCCAAATAATCTAACATATTGATATTGTATTCACCATCCATTATAAAATTAAAAGCCATTATTTTTCACAAATATATAAGTACTTCGTTAGGAAATCGAACAATATAACGTACAAAAGTTCTGTAAAACTATTGTAACCAACGTTTAAACAATGTCGTGATGCTCGGTTAAGATAATCATCCGGTTAACGTCAATAACCGATGTTTAGGTTGTGGTGAACAGGAAATATTGCTTAAACAACTGTTTTAATAATTAAACAGACGGTTTAGTGTTGGTGAACACCAGCCTTAATGATCCAACACAAACCGACAAATTGAACTGGTATCAAACTTGCATCCATGTGACGAACGCACCTTACACTAATACTAAATAGTCAAGTAACTGCGACCTACTTTGAAGAAGCGCTCACTCGGCTCGCGCGCGGTTGGTCACAGTTCTAACCTTTTTTTTTTGTTTCGGGATGGAAAATCCTCATGGATGTCCTCCGCCCTGGGGCGGGCGGAGGGGTCTGACTAAAAACCACCCCGGTGTTCCATCTCACACCTACGCCGAGGGTCGCGGGAACTTACGATCCTTCCACAACCCCCAGCAGGTGCCGGCCCGCCACGGCAGGCCTCTCCTCGTGTCGAGGGGGGGGAGTGAGGTGTTTGACTCCCCCCACGACGTCTAAGAGGGGCGCGCGTGGAACACTACGCGCCGCTACCTCGGGTCCGATGTATGGGCGACGGACGTCCCCGAGTCCGTCGCCCCTGGACCCATTTAGGGGGGCTGGAAGAGGGCGTTGTCCGCCCTCCACCGACGCCCGGTGCGCCTGCTGCGGGCCGGGTGAGAGGATGTGATCTCCCTCTCCCTTTCCGCAGCCTGCTTTTGCGAGATGACTGTCTCGCAGAAGGAAACCACCGCGTCACAGGATTCCTCGCTGCCGACCATCGAATTAACGACAGCCGGCAGTGACAGGTCACTGCCTACTCTAGAGATGAGGGCACGGCGCGGCTCCTCCCAAGCGGCACACTCTGCCAGCGTATGCCGCGCCGTGTCCTCCCGACAGTCGACGCAGTGTTGACACCGGGCGTCTGGCTCCCTGTTTATGCGACACAGGTACTTCCCGAAGCAACCATGCCCCGAGAGCACCTGCGTCACCCGAAACGACAGGGAGCCGTGCCTCCTCCTGAGCCAAAGGTCGAGCACAGGCCGGACCACCTCGATGGTGCCGAGGCCGGCGGTAGGGCGTGAGAGCCTGTCCCGCCATTCCGCCACCAGGACCTCGCGAAGCAGCGACCTACGCTGCTCCATTAGTCGCTGCATCGGTCGCTCACCTCGCGCCTGCATTTCCTCGCGCCACAGATACAATGACGCGAGTAATTTCGCCTCCAGGTCCCAGGGCGGGGATCCGGCCAGTGCGCAAGCCGCCTCGTAGGAGATCGTGCGACACCCCCTGATGACTCTGACGGCCATCGCTCTCTGCGGCCTCCGCAGAACAGTGATGCTACCGGCCGTCAGGTCAGCCGCCCAGGTCACAGTTCTAACCTAACCTAACCCATTTGGTCGGTGTGCACTGGCTTAGTTACTGCGCCCAATTCAACTTCCGTCAAGACCTACCAATCAGGGACGGTTCACAATTTTACGATTGATAAAATCGGACAGATTGTGACCCCTGTCGGTAAGTGCAGGTTCGTCCACAATTTGATAGATTATAAACTATCGAAAATTAATGCGTTATATTGTAAGCAGTATGGTACAGTTCACAATTTATCGACAGTTTACAATCTAACGAGATAGATTATAAACTAACGGTGTTCACAATCTTACGGTGACAGTTACAAATTGAGTTTGTTAATTATTGAGTTTAGGATACCGATAACTAGGCTCGCCATACGTCTGGATTTAGTCCGGATTGTCCAGATTTGGCAACCATGTCCGGACTCTTAATTACGCCCGGATTTTTAATATTTACTCGCAGAAATCGATTACATTACATCTCGCCTCTCCCCCGGCGCCAGGGCAACGCGCTGGGCTGGGACAGAGATTTAAAAAATATTGTAGAGTTTGTTAATAGACAGCGCATATGATAGATAGCGCATCCCGGGAACTTCAGCAACAGTAGAGAGAACTTTTTCTCTCGTGAAATGTTTGTTGACACCAGCGGGGCAATTGCGTAACATACTTACAGCAGGAATCAGTTTCATTTTGACAGTTCAACAACATTCATTACGCTATTTACGTTGTTGAATAGACAAATTTTTCGCACTTAAGAAGCAATGGATTAGCAATTTGCTTTGAAATTATTCAGTTTCCAATTGATAGTGTGTTACGCAATTAGGATGCAGATCGAGGTCCTAGGTAGTGGCAGGGCTTTTGAATATAAAAAATTAATAGCAATGACAACTGCTCAAGTTTTTATGGTAAAATAAAAACTTACATCTGAAAACTACGAATGGTACCTACTCAGAATTAGGAGCCACACGAAGACGTGAAGATGAAGCTTGGGATGGAGAAGGACCGAGTAGTCAGTAAGGTCATATTAATAATAAGTGCATAATCCAGAAATCATGCACTTATTATTAATTATATATTTAAAAAAGAGCCTTTATCCTTATGCTGTATACAGCACATGCATAATATTGTTTTTTTTTATTTTGAGTTTTTTAATTACTAATATCCATCTTAATTTCTCTGAGAGTGGAGACTCTCCTCTCCTGTACACTCAACAGTCTCTACGCCTACAGTAGTTTTAATTACTGCCAGTTTTCCCAAATTCTACAACCGGCGCTTGAATTAAAATACAAAAAAAAAAATTACTCAGACTTGGCTGGCCCGTCCGGACTTCACTCTAAAATATTATGGCAAGCCTACCGATAACCTACATTTTGGTACAAGAAGGTGAGGTGAATAGCAGTAATTTCAATAAGAAATGGTAGTTTAACTAATATTGTTCTACGATGTAATAACATCAACGGCTTAATAAAAAAAATCGACTTCTTCATGTTTCGTACAACCAACTTCAAAAACCAACTGTCGAATTGCTACTGCTGAAAACCCTTCTTTCTGAATGCGGTTTAAAAAGTCTGGTTTAGGTACTAACGGCCGAACCCAATAACCTATCTATCACCAGTTTTGGCATACTGGAGATAGACAAACCTATCTGTCTATGTTTTAACGTCCCAATAATCTATGAGATTATCGATTTGTGGCGGCATGTCTACATCGCCACAATGGAACGCGTCACACTGACGTCACGCAGAATCCTGCATCGCGCAATCAGAGTTTACCGCTCGACTAGCATATATACAGCATCCCGACATCAACCGTCGGGCAGTAGCCCACCAGACACAACACCCGTCTGGTCGGAGGATCCTCCCTTTTCTATGGAGGATGAGTGAACTTTACACTCTGTTCTCATGCCTCTATAGATTCTTACCGGCCTGACATAAGGACAGATAGAATTATACTGTCTACCATCAATAGCGATCTGTCTTTTACTGAAAATAGGTTATTGGGTTCGGCCGTAACTCATTTCACACTTAGGTACTTCCATCACTTATTTCAAACCACAAAATAAGCAGTATTTAATTTTCGCTTTATACCAATTTAGTTACCCCCTGAGGCAACTGATCCTATATTTCGCTGCTGGTGGCAAATTATTAACGCAATTGTTCAAGATATTATACAAGATGTAACATAAATAACGCAAACCTCTTAAGGGGTCATTGTACTCATCGTTATGAACAACTTTTACTATGGGACCAAACCTGAAATCGCGAAAAAAAAATCTACTGTTCCCTACATTTTGACGAGTTATGCGAACATAAATGTAGGGAGCAGCTGATTTTTTTTTGCGATTTCAGGTTTGGTCCTATAGTAAAAGTTGTTCATAATGATGAGTACCTACAATGACCCTTTAAGAGGTTGTGCGTTAATTATGTTACACCTTGTATATTGAAGCTCTATCACGTATAGAACGACTGCTATGGACAATAGAACTAACATTGCTAGCTACAACTAGTTTCCCATTACCTTAAAGAATTCAAAGATGAACTTACGAAACAACATGTCCCGGAATTAACGCACAAACTCTTAAGGGGTCATTGTACTCATCATAATGAACAACTTTTACTATGGTAGCAAACCAGAAATCGCGAAAAAAAAATACTGCTGTTCTCTTAAATTTATGTTTGCATAACTCGTCAAAATATAGGGAACAGCAGATTTTTTCAAGTAAATCGTAACCTGTGTGACTAGCATTAGATAACTGTATAAAACTATGCAGTGACAGTAATATCATCAAATAAATTAGTTATAGAAGTAACTGAGGCTTATTATCTTATACTAGCTTTTGCCCGCGGCTTCGACCGCGTGTATGTCGGAATATATCAAATTAGTACCTACCCTACGTGTTAATCCAGGTTCTAAAACATCTGTATGCCAAATTTCCTCTAAATTCAATCAACCGTTTTTGCGCCAATCCGGAACATACATCCTAACAAACGGACAAAAATTCTAAAAACTATAGTGTCGGCATCAGACTCGTTCAATCACTTCTTTACAAATATATGCAATGCACAGTCTGAATTCGTTACTATTTTTAACCGACTTCAAAAAAAGGAGGTTATCAATGCGGTTGTAATTTTTTTTTAATGTTTGTTACCGTTACTTCGTCATTTATAAACCGATTTGAATTTTTTTTTTATTTGAAAAGATTGGACTTCCAGATTGGTCCCATTTTTATCCAAATCCAGTTCTGATGATAGGATCCATGAGGAATTGAGGGAACTCCTCAAATAATATTGGCAAACACATAGTGATTTTGGTATTTTCGTCACCAAATCAACCATTTGCATTAAGAAAGTATGATTTGGTGAAGTGGAACTGACGAAGAAGACAATAGATGGCCATAGGAACTCATCAATGATAAATATTTTACGGGTGGCGATAAGATATCTCGATTAAGATAGTTAAACTACTATGACAAAGCAAATTTAAATAAATGCTTCTGATGAAAATGGTACCATTGAACTCAGATCAGTAATAAAACAATGTATCTTAGCCGTGTTGAGGCTTATTGGAAATGTCATGAGATGCATTCTAGCTATAAATTATTTTTAACCAACTTCAAAAAAGGAGGAGGTTCTCAGTTGTTCAGAATCTTTTTTTTTTATGGTTCCCCGATTACTCGAAGACGGCTGGACCGATTGGGAATATTCTTTTTTTGTTTGAAAGGGTATACTTTCCAGGTGGTCCCATTGATCTGATGATGGGATCCTGGAGAAATCGAGGGAACCCTTCAATATAGGCACACCTATAGCGATGTTGGTATTTTGTATAGTAACTTGTGCATTTGCTCTCGGAAAACAACATTTCGTGAAGTCGAACTGATGACGAAGACCACAGATGGTAAGACGGCCACTGGAACAACTCAATAATAAGTATTTCACGGGTTGCGATTCCATTATTTCAAAATTATTGCTAAGCAATAGAAGCTCGTCACAATGCATATGGTGCAGTAGAGCTGATGGTGAAGTACCAAGAGAACTCCTCAACAATGAACGTCCCTGCATCGGGAAAAGCAATGTTTTGTAAAAGGTGATGAGCAGCTGTTATTAGGTTATTGTAACTCAGATAAATTACAAACAGACCCACTAAAAAGTGAAAAATAAAAACAACCGACTTCCAAAACAAACACTACAAAGTGAAAAATTACTTCAAGTTCGGAAGTCAGTGGCAAATACCTAAAATACAGATCCAAAGACACCGACTTCCGAAAAAGTATTAGTACCGAGTTTCGAGTTAATATGACAGCGCGTTAAAATTTTTCCTTACTTTTCCTTACTGTTCTTACGGTCCTAGTGTTCCTTACTTGTTTTAAAAAACTAAGAGTGACAATTTTTATTATTTCCTGAGGCAAATATTGCCAAGTTTCAAGTGTATTAACCAAAGGAATAAGATTTTTCATATAATCTGTATCCCCTCTTTTCACTCCCACAGGGGTGGAATTTCGAAAAATCGTTTTGGATTTTTCCATAACTGAAATCAGAGATTTCTTATACCAATTTTTGAGTTAATCAAGCCACACAGTAAAATCCTCCTCTTAAAAATCTAATTCTCACCCCGTCAGGGGTAGATTTAAAAAACCAATAGTAAGAAACTTTATTGCTTATTTAGGCAAATATTCGTGCCAAGTTTCAAGTTTATTAACCAAATGAATAAGATTTTTCGTCTAAACTATATCCCCGCTTTTCACCCCCACAGGGTTGGAATTTAAAAAAATCGTTTAAGATATTTTCATAACTTGAATCAAAGATCTCTTATACCAATTTTTGCAAGTCACACAGTAAAATCTTCCTCATAAAAATCAAATTACCCCTTTTCACCCCGTCAGGGGTAGTTTTGAAAAACCAATAGTAAGTAACTTTATTGCTTATTTAGGCAAATATTCGTGCCAAGTTTCAAGTTTATTAACCAAATGAATAAGATTTTTCATCTAAACTATATCCCCGGTTTTCACCCCCCCACAGGGGTGGAATTTTAAAAAATAATTTAGGATATTTCCAAAACTTGACTCAAAGATATATACATACATACCAATTTTCAAGTCAATCAAGCTACTCAGTAAAATTCTCCCCTGTAAAATTGAAAACCCCTTTTCACCCCGTCCGGGGTAATTTTCGAAAAACCTTGATACAGGTTATTCTTTGTTTTTAAACTTAAGTACAAATACTGAGTTTCGAGTTAATCGGACTGCGCGTTAAAATTCTTCCATACAAACTTTGACACCCCCCAACCCGACTCTTGGGGGTAGTTTAGAAAAACAAAAATTACAAAGTTCATCATTTACTTAAATAAATATTCGTGCCATCTTTCAAGTTTATTAACTCAAGGAATAAGATTTTTCATACAAACGAAATCCCCCCTTTTCACCCCCTTAAAGGTCGAATTTCCAAAAACCCCTTCTTAGTGCTCCCCTACGTTATAAAAGGAAGTAGTGTGCAAAATTTCACGTTCCTAGTCCCAGTAGTTTCGGCTGTGCGTTGATATGTCAGTCAGTCAGTCAGTCAGTCAGTTTCTCCTTTTATATATATAGATTATAAACAAAGTGTTACGCATAGGGTCGCAGCATTATGCTGAGCGATGGCCGTTTTGCGTGGATGTGACGCATATTTTCCCCCAACTTGTTTCTTTTTGTGTTTGTGTTCTTTTTTGCGTCATGTTTACCGCAAATAAACGTATTTTCTTTCTTTTTATTTATTTTTTTACGAAATGATAAGCACTATCAATTTTTTATAGTAACATATCACAATTATATGTTATGAATTAGG
Organism: Fissipunctia ypsillon; assembly: GCA_947568875.1. Taxonomy (NCBI): domain Eukaryota; kingdom Metazoa; phylum Arthropoda; class Insecta; order Lepidoptera; family Noctuidae; genus Fissipunctia; species Fissipunctia ypsillon. Next base: position 17,329,649 of record OX387661.1, on the reverse strand, counting down.
CGACATAGAAAGAAAGAACACTGGGCAAAATTGTACGAGAACTAAGAGGTGATAGTGAACAGGCTTCTTCTGGGTAAGCTCGCTCCGTCGTCGACTTTGTCTCTGTCACCTCTGACCTAGACTAGAGTCAAGAGCATACCCATCTCAAATAAATAAAAAATAAAAAAAGGTACTCATTTATGTTATTTTCAATATCCCGAAAACAAATCAGTGTAGACCAGCGGGGTAATTGCAAACACACTTACAGTAGGAATCGGTTTTATTTTGACAGTTCAACAACATTCATTACGTTATTTACGTTGCTAAGCAGACAAATTTTTCGAACCTATGAAGCAATGGATTAGCAATATACTTCAAAATGATTCAGATTCTGATTGATAGTGTGCAATTAGAGCGCAGGATATATAAAGTCTATAATCACTTTAGTGAGAATTTCCTAAGCCTATGAAAACCTAGACACAACGTCATCTAACAATCTGGATTTCTTATCAAACAATCGAAACTACTTCGCATTATGAAAATGATGTAAACCTTAGAGAAATATGTATTTATTTATCAATACAATAACGTAATTAGGTACTTATAGACATTTATTTACGCAGAATACTTACTTCTATCTATACATAATATATAATTACTCGTCTTGATTGACTGACTGATTCATGAACGCAGGGCCTAAACCGCGGGGGCTACAAACTTGGAATTTTGGCAGTTGATGCCTTTTATTTTTTAAGCATCCACTAAGGAAAAATTTTTGGAAATTTCAATATACATATTTCCACGCGAGTGAAGCCGCGGGCAACAGCCAGTTACTTCTAAATAGTCGACAGGAAAATGCAAAATGTAGGTACCTACTTACTTCCAAAAAATAGTCGGTACCTAAGCAAAGATAATCGTTTTCGGCAATGCATAAAAGACACGCAATTCTTCGTACACCCTTTACAAAATACGGAAATACGACAATTAATAACAAAACAGCTGATTATCGGTACATCACCACACCGCCTGATCTCCGTGTTATCACAATATTAAGTAAACTAGCAATAAAAATATTTACAATCATTTTATTTATAATACTATAACCAGTAGTAACAAGTCGTCTTCGCCTCGGCTTAGAGTTCAAACCACAGTCACATATTAATTCTATATTATGTTAGTTTAATAGTTCATGCTCACATGATACTAATAAAAATATGAATTTAAAAAAACTGATAAATAACAGACAGAACCATACCAAAAATTTCGCAAAAAGTCTCGTAACGTGTATGCACTCTTGCGCTAGACAAAAACCAGCGGCAAAAATTCACACGTTGACCCCGAATTCTAGGATCGGCCACGTGTTGTGCCGCATGATTACTTTACTGTTTACAAGTTCACTTCTTGCGCGCTCAGTGTTCATGAGTAATGTATTTTATTGGACAATTACGTCATAAATTAAAGTTCTAGGTTTTTTACATATTTGGGACTAGAATCGAATACTGAATACCCTCCCTTCAATAAGTCCCTCGTTTAACCTAACAGACTGTATACAGTCGGTCAACGTGAGCGTTTTCGCTGTTGCAGTCGTGGTACCTAAATGTTGCATAGAAATTGGGCGTAGCTTATATCCCAATCTGCACTATGGCAGTTTGGGAAAAAATAATATAATATTATGTCAGTCTGTTACATTTTTAAAATCTTGTAAAATATGAGCGATAGACTACTCAAAGTAGTAAACACAAAGTTCATAACATGACGGAACAATATAAACCAGCTCCTAAGTAAAGTGAGTATCGAGTTAAGAGGGAAGCGCCAGGTAGCCCGCGAAATCCAAACTTTCTTATGTTTTTTTGCAATTTGCAAGTCAGTATTATGTTGTATGTTGATTAAAGTATCATTCGCGGCCGTAACAAATATGCATTTACATAATTATAATCGTGAAAATCAGTAATACCACTCCATAAGTTTGTATAATCCTAATTGTCAAGATTTCATTAAATAGTCATTCAATACTAACCTACACCCTAATTGCGTAACACGCTATCAATCGGAATCAGAATCATTTTGAAGCAAATTGGTAATCCATTGCTTCATAAGTTCGAAAAATTTGTCTGCTCAACGCGTAAATAACGCAATGAATGTTGTTGAACTGTCAAAATTAAACCCGTTCCGATTGATAATGTGTTACACAATTGCCCCGCTGATCATAAAGAGTTGTATTAATGACTTCAATTATTATAATTCTGTAAATACATACTTTTTACGCACGCGAATCATTTTTTGATCAACTTACAACCTAATACCGACTTGCAAATTGCAAAAAAACGTATGAAAATTTTGTATTTCCCGGGCTACCTGGCGCTTTCGCCTTAACAACAAACGTGTTGTTAAGCTTGCACGTAATAAATTAACAATTGCGTTAAATACACTTGATTGAATGGGCTGAGAGGAGAGAATGGAAGAAGGAAACGTGTTGCACCGACCCCAAGTAACAAGCGGCAAGGGCAGGAAGATGATGATGAGGCTCCAAGTAATTAAAAAATGGCAGAAATTGATTGAAATAAGTTACCCGTATTCTACCTGGTGGTGGTCAGCACTCGCCTTTCTCAACCTGATTAATAATATTCTTAAGTATACTTATTTTGCTGAATAGGTATAGTCCTGTCTAGTTTCTTTAGTAATATATGTATACCCTTTTAAGGAGTTCCACGTTTTGTTCAAAGTCAAAGTTTCAAGGTCAAAGTTTTTTATTAATGCTATTTTTGCTGATACAACATGGTGATACTCAAAAATCTACCCTATAAGGGATGCATTGTTAAATTACAGTACTAAAGATATAGAAATTAAAATACAAGATATAATATATTGTAATAAAATAGACATAATTATGAATATTACATTAAAACACATTACATAAAATGGTCAGTCACATGAAATTTTGTCAACTAGGAATTCGTCAATGGTATTTTTCATTCGAAAAACCTTTCACATTTCTCCTAAGGTAGGTCAAGGTAATACTCATAATACGTAAAAATCTGTACCTACGCATTCTGTCACTACAGCAATAGCGTAATTTTTATCGTAAGACGGTCGGAAGAGCAGCATACAAATACATAGATTAAATGTTTATTCTTCAAGATAATGATTTGTTTGCATAATAATTAAAATAAATTCTCACAGCTACATAACTAGTTTTTGATATTCTGTGACATTTAGCGTAATCGTAGTGCTATAAATATTTACAACGAAGAGTTCAAGATCAATTAAACTTGATGTAATAGTTCAGTAAAGTTGTGTAGCAATTTGCAAACGTTGTAAGCAATGCTGTTTCGAAGTGACTTTAGATAAAAATAAAAAATCTAGTAGAAAACCGTAGGATGAGATTCCAACTTCATTATGTCGTGTCGAACCGTTTTAAACTCGGAACTGCCATTATAGAAGCGACCTATTTGCCTAAAATAAGAACGTATTTTTAGAGAAACGGCTGTAGAAAACTATGTAGAAACATTCTCACCATCGTCAGTCTTCACCATGCCAATGGTTCCGCCTGTGTAAATAACTAAAACACGTCTTTCACTGGTTTCATGGGCCCTAGAAAGTCGCCTCCCGCTTTTAAAATCCGGGTGAAGATTCGCGCCCAATTTTGACATATCCACACCATTGTTTAACTTTGTTAAATAATCACCGTTAACTTCCATTTTTGAAAAATAAACTTTTTAATCGAACTTTTTTTCGCGCAATGATCCGCGGTCGTTCCGCTTACGGTGCGTTCGTCGCGGCTCTGAAACGCAGACTGAAGAATTGCTATTACTACTGAAATTAGTCGCGGCGTCCGTCAGATGCGTGTGTTATCGACTCGTGCATAGATGACAGACGGCCCTTACAGCTTCTCTATTGATGCGAAATTCCCTCTTCGATCATCATAGTGCGATTCAACTGACCTTGACCTTTCACGGAGTTTATCTATGTTTATGCCCAAATTATGATAAGTAGGCTTTTTTTTTTTTTGTGGATGGGAAATCATCAAATGACTTCTCCCGCTCTGGGCGGAGCGGGAGGGCGTGTCAGACTTTTACTGACTAAAACCCACCCGTGTTCCTTCTGTTGCCTGTGCCGGGGCCACGGTAACTCTTTCGAACATCCCGCAACCCTAGCTGGCATCGGCCCTAGCGGACCCCGTCAATAGTGCTGACATCTCTTTGAGGCGCGCGTGGAACACGACGCGCCGTCGACTCGGGCTTGGTCCTTACCGGACGGCGAGCTACCCATTGCTCGCCGTCCGCAAGCCCGCGCCTACGGTGGCCGGGAATCAGCTGCCAATTCCCGACGCCCAGGGCGTCTCCTGCGGCGACTAGGGGCGTGAGGGTGCAAAGCTTGCCTCTCCCTCACGCGTCCCGCCTCCTCCTTCACGAGCATTACTGCTTCACAGAAGGAGGTAATGGCTTCCCATGCACTCTCGCTCCGTACCATGGCCTGGACCAGGGCCGGACGTGAGAGATCGCCGCCGCCGATCGCTTCCGCGAGGACACGGCGGTGCTCCGCCCAAGCCGGGCAGACCTCCACCGTATGCTCCACCGTGTCCTCCGGGCGATCCACACAGTGGTGACACCCGGGCGTTTCCTCCCGCCTTATTCGGAACAGGTACCTCCCGAAGCACCCGTGTCCGGTGAGGACCTGCGTCAGGCGGAAGGTGAGGACGCCGTGGCGCCTCTCCAGCCACTCCTCAAAGAGGGGACTTATCGCCGCAATTGTGGCGTGCCCATTGATAAGTAGGCTTAAGAAACAGTCTATTTAGACCTCTCGGTCTGTGTATTTACGCAGATTATGTATGAGGACAAATTTCATATTGATTAATCAAGCCTGCTATCAATTTTGCCAGGTAGATAAACTATTGCTCAGTTGTCGAGACTTTTTTTTTTACCTCTCATCTTGATTTATGGGTGCGTTTAAAAACACAAATCTCGCATTCTAAAACACCCAGATCCGGGAATTTATCCTACAAACATTTGTTACGTACGGGAACCGATCCGCGATCTATAGCGCAGAAGCCCATCGCTCATTCACTGAGTCGATACAGCAGTAAATTCTGCATAAAATAGCGTGCATTGATAATGCATTATGAAACAATAATAGAAATTGATAATCTTTATCGGATGGATATTACCCTATGACCTAGGTGAAAACCCCACCGATAATTATAAATTCCTCTTTTATCGTAAATATAATGTGTAGGATACTAGGATGAGGGGCTCATGGCTAAATAATAACAGCCACACGGGCCAATCTTCGAGGTTAAGCAACGCTTGCCGAGGTCGGTCCGTGGATGAATGACCATCCATTAGGTACATACCGAGACCCCTCCGTGCTTCGGAAAACACGTTAAGCAGTTGGTCCCGATTGTCATTCGTAGATCTTTGACAGTAGACACGGGTAGTCAGAAGCCTGAAAAGTCTGACAACCAATCGTGCCAAGGGGTATCGTGTTACCCAATAACTGGGTTGTGGAGGTCAGATAGGCAGTCGCTCCATGTAAAATACTGGTATTCAGCTGCATACGGTTAGACTGAAAGCTGACCCCAGCATAGTTAAAGGCTGGGCAGGCAGAACAGATACAAGGATGCACTTAGAGGGATTGTAAAAAATATAGTTTCAATTTCTATAAAATATACTTAACATGTTCTAAAAATATGACCATTCATACTAGCACAGTAAATAGTGCATGCACCTAGGAATGTATGTGTCTGTATGTAAAAAATAGATGTACCTTTGTATATCGATACACAAGTTGGTCCTGTCACGTATTTTCCCGCGTATAAAGGCAAGCTCAAAATTCAGCCAAGTGAGAGTTTGACGTTCTCGCCGAGGAACCTCATTAGATAGATATACAGTGTGAGTCTTTATAATGTGCACATATCGAAATGAGGGAATCTATGCTTAATTTTATCGACGGAAAAAATGTTAAAAAAAATCTAAATATTTATTTATATTTTTTATGGATTTTTAAAAAAAATTGTTTGCTTTTGTGACCCCAGTGTATACAAAACTGTGTAACTTTTAAACTAAACGATTTATCACGATGAAACAAACTCTATAATGTTTGGAAGTAATTAGGTGTCGTCATAAAATAAAAATTATGGAAAAAAAATAGCCACATTTAAAAATAAACATTTTTGTTTGGCAAAAATCTGTTTTTTTTTCATTAATTTTTACAAAAATTGTAAAATTTCTCAATAACATGCCCCCATCACCTTCTTTTTTTATAACTTTAAGTTATTCTTCATTGTATTAGGAACCTAACGGTAAAAATTGCATGTTTTTAACTCAACCCCAACATTTTTTATCAACTGTCAAAGAAAGGCCCAACGCATAGCTATTGTTTAGCAGGTAGATAAACTTTCTTTTGAATGTGCGCAGGTCGGGGAGGTAGGGCCAGCCAAAGGAACTTGAATTATGACAGATGTCAGACTGGCAGTCGCTCCGAATTATTCGCCGCTGCTACATGTGTTTCGGTACTTTCGTTCGCTGGACTTTCATAACTTTCGTTCGCTGCTACATGATGCCGCGTTTAAGTGAATTTTCCCCGGCACACATCGTCGACATACATTTTTATTATGGAGTGGGACAAGGAAGTGCCAGAGCTGCGCGCGCGGCTTACATAGCTGCGTATCCTAACAGGCAACCAGTGCCATCTGCCCGAAACTTCCAGGAAGTTCACAGAAGGTTGTCGATCACTGGACTTGGATCAAGTAGAGATCGTCGCGAGCCACCTCAAGTAATTATTGATGCGGCTACTGAACAAGCAGTATTAAGTGATTTGTTTGCTGATCCATCCATAAGTACTAGACGACTGGCTCTTCGTCACGGAATATCCCAAAAATCAGTGTGGCGTATTTTAAAGAAAGAAGGATTGCATCCTTATCACTATCAAAGGGTGCAACATCTACATGAAGACGTAGACTGGCGTCCAAGGTGTGTGATGTCCACATGGATTCAAAGAAAAACCAGAGCAAACCCAAACTTTCCAAGAAAAATACTATGGATGGACGAAGCGACATTCACTAGAGACGGTATTACTAACTGTCGAAATTTACACAGATGGTGCCGCGCAGGTGAAAACCCGAAACTGAAACGGTCATCTACTTTCCAAGTAAGATTTTCGATAAATGTTTGGGCTGGTCTTATCGATAACATGTTGATTGGACCAGTCATATTGCCGAGAACGTTGACTGGTGAAAGATTTTTAAGTCTATTGAGAGATGATATGCCTCAGTTATTGGAAGATGTCCCACTGGCTGTGCGTCAAAGGATGTTTCTTCAGATGGACGGATGTCCTGCCCATTACGCTACAAATGTAAGAAGATTTTTAAACGAAAATTATCATGACAAATGGATCGGCCGGCAAGAACCTGTAGGGTGGCCTGCGCGTTCACCCGATTTGACGCCCCTTGATTATTTCCTATGGGGGACCATGAAGCAACGCGTCTACAGTACCCCCATCAACAGTGAGGCCGATTTGCGTGACCGCATAATAAACTGTGCGAATGATATTCGCAATGATCCCGAAATGATAAGGAGAGCGACACACCAAATTCTAATTCGCGCGGCTTTGTGTTTACAACAACGAGGTGGACATTTTGAGAACCTGATGCATTAAATTTTGTATTTAATAATAAATGGGTTTCAATTGAACTCTTTTGCATTAATTATCATCCCAAACAAACCACCCTTATGAGAACAATACGATTCCGCGTTCGGAGTGCCATCTTTGAAACGACCCGCGCGCATTCACAACAAAGTTAACAAAAAAAAGTTTATCTACCTGCTAAACAATGTGCGTAGCTATGCGTTGGGCCTTTCTTTGACATTTGATAAAAAATGTTGGGGTTGAGTTAAAAACATGCAATTTTTACCGTTAGGTTCCTAATACAATGAAGAATAACTTAAAGTTATAAAAAAAGAAGGTGATGGGGGCATGTTATTGAGAAATTTTACAATTTTTGTAAAAATTAATGAAAAAAAATCAGATTTTTGCCAAAAAAAAATGTTTATATTTGATTATGGCTATTTTTTTTCCATAATTTTTATTTTATGACGACACCTAATTACTTCCAAACATTATGGAGTTTGTTTCATCGTGATAAATCGTTTAGTTTAAAAGTTACACAGTTTTGTATACACTGGGGTCACAAAAGCAAACAATTTTTTTTAAAAATCCATAAAAAATATTAATAAATATTTAGATTTTTTTTAACATTTTTTCCGTCGATAAAATTAAGCATAGATTCCCTCATTTCGATATGTGCACATTATAAAGACTCACACTGTATTTAATCGATAATCAACTGAATATTCGACTCAATACATATTCGACTATATTATAAGCACACCGACCGGATCATATTTTTAGGCCGTTTGTCGTAGGATCTTCATCCTCAGATTCTTCTCTTCAGAAGAATTATTTGGACTACTGATTGTATTTGCTTAACATGTGTTATGCAAATAAAATCAGTCGGTCAGTCAGTCAGTAAGGTCGAGTAGGTAATATGAAATACTTCCGGGATAAAAAAATCATAGCTATAAAAGGTACCTAATGAGTCCTAATCTATTCTCCAATTAGGCTAAGTACCCAGTCAACTCCCCTTGAATTAATCACATCAATAAATTGTAAGAGCGAATAATGTGCTCTAACGCATGCGTCAGGAACTGGATGTGGATGGACTTGGTGAGTTTTCAGAGCCAACGCTTCTATCGACTGTTTTCAATATTGTATCTCAATCCCAAACTTGATCCCGATCCTTGTCTGTAACCAATCAACGGCCGAGTTTGTCAGTCTGGTCTTTGAGGGGGCGAATGACAAGCAGCCGTCAAAGACTGCGGATCAAGATTGGGATTCAGATACATTATTGAATACAGTCGTCTGACTAAGTATGTACACCTTTTTTAAACTATGTGTCCGTCTGCGTAACCGTGTTGTTTTTCTAAACTACGAACCGGATTTTGAAGCGGTTTTTACCATCACTAATTGAATATATTCCGGAAGGTTTATCTGTATAAAACATTAATAAGTATTTAACTAATACCTGCTTATTAAAGAAATAATATTTTTTTTTCAAGTTGTAAAAACCGTGTAGAGCAGGGAGCAGCACCCTAATTGCGTAACACACTATAATTCGGAATCCGAATCATTTTGAAGCAAATAATAAATAATAATAATTCATTGCTTCATATGTTCGAAAAATGTGTCTGCTCAACACGTAAATAACGCAATGAATGTTGTTGAACTGTCAAAATGAAACCGATTCCGATTGATAATGTGTTACGCAATTGCCCCGTGGGTCGCTGAATTTGTAATTAGATATAAGTGAAAGGAAACTGTTAACATCTTACCATCATCAGTCTTGACCATGCCTATAGTGCCGCCGGTGTAGATAACAAGGACAGATTTCTCCAAATTCTTGTTATAACTTTTAGTGACTTGAACATACTGAACTCCGGGTCCATAAATTCCATCCAGTTTTGATCCCCCTGATGATAAATCTAGCGGCCCGGTCAATGACAGCATTGTGATTCAATTTCAACTTCAACTCTTCATTTAGTGGCTTTTGTTCAAGATGCAGCACAATAATTTTGCGAATATTTTGTTGATTTTTTTGTGAAATGTCAACAAGCGTGTTTTGACAGATTTACTTTTTTAAACACTTTTTTTTTAAGAAAAGAAAAAGTCTGCTGCTGCTCTTCGTTCTGAGTACGAACTAGAAATTGTTACCTCTTTCGTTTTTACATACTCGTAAGTAATTTCTACCCACGAAATGTAAGTCCGGTGCAGTCCTTGACAATTGATCATCCTGGGTTCGATTCAATTCAATTCAAATTGTTTATTGCTCAACACGGTACATAATCATACATTTCTAGATGTCAAGTGAATGCGCAGTCCACTGTGTTGCACCAATTCAGGCATGCAAAATTATTATTAAAATTATACAAATTTCACAAACTCAACAATAATACCATATATAATGTCATAAATTCAAAACAATAAGTATGTTATGTCAGAGTATACTCATATAATGTCATAATTAAGTAATTTCCAATACAGTCGACACATAATTAGCAATACAAATAAAATAATTTTAATAAAATAAATTGGACTCAAGTATTCACCTTAATTATATGTATTATTATTATACACACAAATTTTTGTCAGACAGGTATTCATTAATTGTGTAGTATGTCTTATTTATCAGTAGATTATTGACTTGCTTCTTAAATACATGGATATCTTTAATACTCAACAAAGAATTAGGTAATTTATTATAAATATGTGGTGCCATTCCTAAGAAGTTTTTACGGAAAATTGCCTTTTTGTGTTGCCTACTGCTTATTTTATTTCTATGTCGTGAGCTGTGAAGTTTTTCAAATAGGTGGAAGTTTGTTTTGACAAATACGGCCACCTCATATATGTATAGGCACGGTAGGTTCGATTCCCAGGTCGGGCAAAGTGATATTGGGTTTTTCAATCTGGAATTTCTCAGTAGCAGCCCGGAGTCTGGATTTGTGCCCGGTTGATGGCAATAGGCTCGCCCCCTATTACATGGGACTTAAACATAAGTGGCGAAATGTGGGTGTACTATAGATACACCTCCGCCTAACCTTTTGGGGAATATAGGCGTGATGTTATATTATCTTCTATACATACAGCCCATACAGGCTGGTCCAAATAGTGACGTCCGAAAATCTGAATTACTCATACCCATGGGGTATTCGAAATTATCCCATGTAGGTAGGTATGTTCCGCGATTTTTTGTAATTTTTTAGTTTTCTGCCGCTGGAGCTTCAAAAATTCATATCTTTTTTTGTAGTGGGTATTTTTCAGTTTTTTTTTTTGTGCCATAGGTAATTGTCTTGAATGTTACTTTCATACTTAAAATAATAAGCATCCTAACATTCCTGCAAGTTACTCAAAAAAAGTATCTACAGCAGGGATTTAAGTGTTTAGTGGGATAGACTTAAATTTTAAATAACTCGAAAGCTACAAAAAATAGCGGAACTTACCAACATGGAGTATTTTCGAATACACTCGGTGTAAGGAATTCAGGTTTTTCTTTTGGCCGTCATTATTTGCACCATTGTGTACAGACGAGGCATTTCTGTACCTACATATTTTAAAAAAAAATTTTTTTTGGTTTTTTAAAGAATAAACAACAAATGTTTCTACCATTTTTGGATTTTTTGTTCGTTTGGATAATGTGAAAGATTTAAGTTGTTCCAGTATCACGTAAAAAGTCCGAAACCAATATGGTTAACTTTTATACTAAAATGTTGTGTGTATCTCGAAGTTACATATCTATATTTTATTTATTTATTTAAACTTAAACTTACACACACCATCTTTACAGGATGACCCAATACAATAGTGGTTTGCAAACACACACCAAATAAATTGAAAAATCAACTTACTTAAAAATCTAAACTTTAAAAATACAAAGCAACACTAAACTCTATTAAAAACACAATCCGAAGTCAGACTACAGAATTGTAATTATTAACTTAATAATTCTCAAATTAAACTTTTCTTTTTATTGTTAAAAATCTTAACCTAAAATATAAAATCAGACTTAACACAGAATATTAATCCATCCATCCATACTATCCATACTCCATACTATATATATATATACTATACTATATATACTATATTACTATATATATATTATATTATATATTTTATATATTTTTATATATAATATTATAAATTCGAAAGTAACTCTGCCTGTCTGTCTGTATGTTACCTTTTCACGCCTAAACCACTGAACGGATTTAGATAAAATTTGGCAAGGGGATAGATGGCATCCTGGGGAAGGACATAGGCTACTTTTTGTTTCAAAAATAATCCTATAGGGGGTGATATAGGGGATGAAAGTTTGTGTGGGAAACCCAGAATATCTTAAGTTAGGGATATGAATATTCAAATTTATGCTTTTGGTAGGAAATAAAGAATTATGTGGTTCAATGTTTTTGAAAAATCATCCCCTAAAGGGGTAAAATAGGGGTTGATTTTTTACCTCTTTTTATTTACCTCTTTTTAAGAGATTTAAGGGATTGGAAATGTAGTCATAGTTCATGTCTTGACTTTTTGAGGTAACATTTTACTCTTTATTTTTAACCGACTTCAAAAAAGTAGAGGTTCTCAATTCGGGTGTATGTATTTTTTTTAAACCGATTTGGAAAATTCTTTTATTAATTTGAAAGGACATACTTCCAGATTGGTCCCATTTTTATCAACATCCAGTTCTGATGATAGGTTCCATGAGGAGTTGAGGGACTCACAAATATTATAGGCATATATGTACATTATAGTTATTTACGTATTTTCATCAACAAGTCAAGCATTTGCATTCAGAAAGTATCATTTGGTGAAGAGAAACTGATGCAGAAGACCACAGATGTCCATGGGAACTCCTCAATGATAAGTATTTCACGGGTGGCGATAAGATATCTCGATTAGATAGTTAAGCGACTATGATGAAGTAAATTTAAATAAATGGTTCTGATGAAAATGGTACCATCGATTTGATCTGATGATGAAGCTGGAAGGTAGGCACCGAAACTCCGTAACAAAACAATGTATCCTATCCGTTTTTGGGCTTATTGGAATTTTCATGAGATGCACTCTGGCTATAAATGATTTTAATGGTAATATGCTTCAAGTTGCGCTACTTGAGTCCTATATTATGTGTGACCTTGATTGTCAGAAGACAGATTTCGGCAACGGTCTGTCGTCGTGTGGTTGATTTAATAATTTGTTGGCGACGGCGGCCAAACCTGATGAAACTACGCCTTCCAAACTTCTGACACGACTTAGCGCCACATATATTTGCCTTTTTGCAAAGTTTTTATTTGAAAGGGCATAGTCCTGAGGTGGTTGCATATAAATTTGGTCAAATTCTGATGAGTGGTTTATGAGTTAGCTTCAATAATACGTACTTTTTCCATTTAGTGTATGTTGATGATGTCATAATAACTTCCTGTCACTGTTATTTACTTAGCAAGTAAACGAATTTGGGTGGAGTAGGTACAACAACTAAAAAGTGGAAAATAAAAACTTATTTATAAAACAAAACTACCGACTTCCAAAAAAAAAACACTACAAAGTGAAAAATTACTTTTATTTCGGAAGTCGGTGGCAAAAAACGAAAATACTAAACCAAAGACAACAACTTCCGAAATTAAAGTTATTTTTCGCTTTGTAGTGTTTTTTTTGGAAGTCGGTGGTTTTTTTTTTATAAATAAGTTTTTGTTAAAATCGGTCCACTCGGTCAAAAAATATTTCTTATTTATTATTGAGCGGCATAATTTTAAATAAACAAAGTCCTTCCGCCGCGTCTGTCTGTCTGAACGCGATAAACTCAAAAACTACCGAATGGATTTTCATCCGGTTTTCACCAATGGACGGAGTGATTCATGAGGAAGGTTTAGGTGTATAATTCATTAGGTTTTGTATAAATTGGCTGAAATATGATGATTGTTGAAGATATCGGAAAAAATCATGCCGACTGGGAGCTTTCAGGCGTCCGCCGCGTAAACCAATAGAGTATTACTGAAAATAATTATGGTACTTTTAATCCTGGTACGCTCCCGTGGGATATTTTCCGACATCCACGCGGGCATAGCCGCGGGCAACAGCTAGTATTTAAATATAACTAATATTTAACAAAACTCTTGCGAATTCACTCAGATTGCACGAAATTATGTCAATTCTCTCATGCACTTATGTGATATGTGAACGTCCAAGCAAAAAGTTCTCGGCATTTAACATAACATAACATCACGCCTTGTTTCCCCGAAGGGTTAGGCAAAGGTGTACCTATAGTACACCCACATTATCCCATGTAATAGGGGGCGAGCCTATTGCCATCAACCGGGCACAAATCCAGACTCCGGGCTACTACTGAGAAGTTCCAGATAGGAAAACCCAATAACACTTTGCTCGACCTGGGAATCGAACCCAGGACCTCATGCTCAGCAGGAGCGCTTGCGACCACTAGACGAACGAGGCAGTCGGCGGCGTTTAGTTTCCGAGATATACGCAGTTTTGTAAAGTTGGGTGAAAAAATTGCATTTCTCGATTTTAATTGAGTATTAATTAATGTTCAATTATCTACAAGTTCATATAGTAAATGACTTTATATGATGTTTCTAAGTACCAGAAAATGTACTTAGAAACATCAAAAAATGTACCTACTAAGTTGTACCAAAAATCAAACTTGGAAAATGCTTTTTCTTAAATCAAGTTTTTTCAGAGTTTCAAGTTTAAATGTCTGATAAAAAAATATACTAGTTTTTCAATATTTTTTTAATCCTTATTATCAATTGACTATTCTAGATACCGAATCTAGTCTTAAACAACTCAATACTCCACTACTGGACCCTTTTTGCTTGGACGCCCACATATTTAGAATAGAAAGTAATAGAAAGGGTCCAGCGCAAGTACCTCCGTGCTATGTGCTATAGATGTTATGGGACTAAGACTTATCTGTCATACTCCCAACTTCTTGATAAGTACAAGCTTGTCAGCTTAGAGAACCGGCGCAAATACCTGGAGGCCAACGTGCTTCATGATATTGTTCACAACAATTTTGATGCCATTGATCTAACGAGTAAGCTGTGTTATTCTGTCCCCCGAACAGTTCATGTACGTCAGGTTCGTGCACGTACTCTGTTCGCGCTAAATTCTTGTCGTACGAACTCTGGCTTACGCTGCCCTATTCATAGAATGTTGGAATCCTATAATTCGAATTTCATTGATATTGATATATTTGTATGTTCGAAAAATAAATTTAAATCTAATATTATAAAAATGTTATCTTAATTGTAATCTTATTATTATTTATTTATTGCATAAATTAGGTAAATTAAATTGTTTCTGATCTGATTTGGTTTTGTAGCTATTGCTGGCTTTATAGTAACTTATATATTTATTTCAAAGTAGGTATTGTTAATTTTGGTAATGCTCGTTTAATGATATATTTGCATGCTCGAAAAATAAATTTAAATCTAATATTATAAAATTTTTATCTCAACTGTAATCTTATTATTATTAGTTATTTATTGCATAATTTTAGTAATTGAAATTGTTTCTGATCTGATTTGGCTTTGTAGCTTTTGCTGGCTATACATGAACTTATTTATTTATTTCAAAGTATTGTTAATTTTAATTTTGGTAATGCTCGTCTAGTGGCAACCACTGATCTATAAATAAGTATGTCTTATCTGCGGATAATGCAGTGGACTGCAACATTACTACTTTAAGTCTTGTTAACCTTATGTGATAAATATGTTGTAGTTGTTTATTATCCCTTAATAAATAAAATAAAATAAAATATTTAGTTTTTATTTAATCATCGCAATCGCTTCAATATATCAATATATGAATTTAAAGTTTTTTCATCATATAATGTAGGTAGGTACATACACGTAACGACATCTATTGACACCAAATGATACCAACGAATATATGTAACCATAATAATTTAGTAACAAGTCTTATGGTGTCTGTGCTATTTACTAAGATACAATATTTTATAGGTTAAAGTCCGTTTTAAAAGTGAAAGTGTTAAGAGCGTTGTCACATTTTATCACCCTCTCGCTCACACAGGATCAATTTTTTAAGAATGTTAAATGAAAAGATGATTTTTTGAAAAATGTAATCAATGGGCGACGTTCTAAATAATATTAATTTAATAAGTAGTTAATAAAACACATTTCTATTGTGTTATCTAATAAACTTAGCTCAATAAGTATTATGATCTGTTTTTGAGATGATTTAAATAAATGCTACAATAAAAATGTGTTTTTAATAATTACCTATTAAATTAATATTATTTAGTAGGGAGCCCATTGATCACATTTTTCAAAAAAGTATATTTTCATTTAACATTCTTAAAAATTTGGTCCCGTGTGAGCGAGAGGTGACAAAATGTGACAGCCCTCTTAAAAAGTTACACCGCTGTCACCATGTAATGAAACACACGAAGGTTGGTTAAACACTGATTTATTTCCACACACCCTCACATACAATTATGATATTAAGTTGACATACCATCATACTACAGATAGATCTAAGGTTTCTATCTACCTCACCTACTTTCAATCAGCTTCCTAGAGTATCACTTTACAAGACATTGGATTCAGTTCAGTCATCTCGCGTTCTTACTCTGTAACTGTTCTGTGTGTATCTGTTGTTCATTTGCATTTATAACTACAATGGTAAGCACATTTTCCAGTATCTTATAGTGTCTATTAGCTTTTGCCCACGGCTTTGTCCGCTTGGAGGTTGGAAATTATATCACGGGACAATAGGTACTATCAGGATAAAAAATCCTCAGTCGTTACCTGGTTTTTTTTATTTTATTTATTTGGGACCAAAAACAGTTAAAATGTATCTTATTTTATATCTTAATTAATTTATCTTATACTCAGCTATGATTTATCATAACAAACATGTAACCCACACCATTGCCCACATTTTAATTAAAGGTTCCTAACAGCAGTGCTGATGACAAGTGATGAAAGCGAAAAAAACAACAAAATAATAATCGCTACCACAATAACGCTGGGTTGCTAAGATTAGCTTAACATAACTTAAATCAGCTTGCCAGTTTCAAGTCATCAAGAGCTATTTTCTTAAATAATTGCTTTGCTTGAGAAAATATATCCAGTTCCATACAATACGTGTTATAAGTATCATCAAAGCGACGAAGAGGTGCTCGCTCCCCAGCGTTGGTCCTGCATATGTCTGTATGGAACAGTTGAGGGACGCGCACACCCCTTCGAATAACACTTCTAGGTACCTTGAGACACAATTTGTTTACTAGGTCCATGCGATCAAATTGGTTATTACTTATGCCATATAGCGTTATGATATCAAGAAACAGCCGCCTGACTCCCAGATTCTGAACGTCATACCGCTTCAATAGTTGCACGTAAGGTACCTTTGATTGGAAGCACTTACAGTTGGACCGTAAGAATTTCTTCTGTACCATTTCTATTCTAGTGTCGTATTTGTTGTAGAACGGGTTAAGAGCGTTGTCACATTTTGCACCTCTCTCGCTCACACAAAACCTAATTTTTAAGAATGTTAAATGAAAAAATGCTTTTTTGAAAAATGTAATCAATGGGCGGTCTACAAAATAATATTAATTTAATAGGTAGTTATTCAAAAACACATTTCTATTGTGTTATCTAATAAACTTATGTAATTAAGTGTTATGATCTGTTTTTGAGATGATGTAAATAAATGCCACAATAAAAATGTGTTTTTAATAATTACCTATTAAACTAATATTATTTTGTAGACCGCCCATTGATTACATTTTTCAAAAATGCATCTTTTCATTTAACGTTATTAAAAATTTGGTCCCGTGTGAGCGAGAGCGGTGCAAAATGTGACAACCCTCTTAAAGATCGGAACGGCGTATTCTAACTGGGATCGCACCAAAGTTTTATAAAGTAGTAAGAACGTAGAGGGCCGCACAAAGTCACGCGTCGACCTCATGATGAAACCATACATCTGATACGCCTTGTTTACTATATTGTCAACGTTTATGGCCACGTATAAGTTACGTTTATGTTCGTTTATCAACAAAACTAACTTTATCCAAGTGCGAGCTATTAATTGAATAATTAAAATCAATTTTATTCCTCTTTTTGGTAAATGAGATGGAATGGCATTTGGGTGGACTGAGAAAGAGCTTAATATTATTGTTACAGTATGTAAATAATCTATCTAGGTCCTTTTGAAGAAGTAGACAGTCTTGTATATTCTTACACGATCTGTAGATGTTTATGTCGTTAGCGTAGGTACATTAAAAATTTAGAGTTGATAAAAATTGTTTAATGTTATTAATGAATATGATGAAGAGGAGAGGGCCCAAAATGATTCCCTGTGGTACGCCAGATGTTTCAACTATAGGGTCAGACTCGTAACCGTTAACAACAACGTTATGGTCTGCCTGTGTGCCAAACTTCAACAAAACCCGTTCAAAAAGCGTGAAAAGGTAACACAGACCGACAGAAAGACAGTTACTTTCGCATAAATTCTAATATTATATTAGCACGTAACTGTCGTCCCATAGCATAATACATACATAATATTGAGCAATACAACATTCTAACTATTTATGTTCTGTGTTCTTAAGTAATCTGTTTTGTTTTTATGTTTTTTATTCGAGTTATTTTATAATTTTGTATGCACGTGTTTCTGTGACAAATATATCGTTTTTCTTTCTTTCTAACTGTCACAAACTGGTACCTATAAGTAAACAGGGAATGTATCGTACGTATATTAACCTTGCAGTTGATTTTACGATATATTTCTCGCTTCGGTCCTGAAAAATAATCGCTCAATAAGCTTTTCGATAAAACACAATGAATCTAAAAAACAATCCCATGCTACGATTTTCTATTCTTATGCCAAACCCTTACTGGTCGAGTCTGGGAGGGTATCCCCAGACCAGAAATATATCCAGGTTTGTTGCTATAGGGGCTGTAGGTTTAGCAGGCAGAAAGGGAGGATCCTGCGACCAGACGGGTATTGTGTCTGGTGAGCTACTGCCCAACGGTTGATGTCGTGATGTTGTACCTATATATGTCTGAGGGATATGATAAAAACAGGGATTTGATCAAATCACGGAGGATGTTAAAATAACAACACGATTTTATCATTTCCCTAAGCAAATCTGGTGATTTGAACAAATCCCTAAATTGATTCAGTGAAATGATAATAAAACATGTCCAGTTCTTGTTTACGTCGCGCTCGCCGAATAAATGTGCCTGTAAGAAAAATAATGTTCTGTGTAATTCACGTTGCCACAAATCTGCTACGTGTTTTATTTAATGAATATTACAAATAGGCATATCATACGTTACGTTTTTCTATTTTTTAATAAATTTTTGTTTCTCTTTTTTCAAATAATTATGTTCTAGTGGTGATTTTTGAGATCAATATTGCATTGTACTACACCTGATTATTATAATTATGTCGGTAATCTTACAAAATAAACCTTTAAAATACCACAGAAAAGTTATTTTTATCATTTCACTGAACCAATTTTGGGATTTGTTCAAATCACCAGATTTGCTTAGGGAAATGATAAAATCGTGTTGTTATTTTAACATCCTCCGTGATTTGATCAAATCCCTTAGGGATTTGGCCAAATCCCTGTTTTTATCATATCCCTGCGACATATATGATAGTCGCGCGGTAAACTCTGATTGCGCGATGCAGGATTTTACGTAACGTCAGTGTGATGCGTTCCAATGTGGCGATGTAGATATGCCACATATAAATTAGTGAGAAGGAAAAAGATTAAAATCCTTCTTAGTGGGACTCGTATACCCACATCTTTTTCAACTGATATTCGCTATTCCAAATTTCCAAAATGTACATATTGGACTTCACCCGGTTTCAGAATTAAGAATATGTGCTGGCGCCGCTGCTGCGGCGGCTAAGACCCTTAAGCGGCACAAATACTGGAACCTTATCGGTAATTACAGTTTTGAGCCGTTTGGGGTCGAAACGCTCGGGTCATGGGGCCCGAGTGCGCGTCTCCTTTTTAAGGAAATTTCATAGACATTTCACGTGACCAGAGGGCTGGCTCGTTCTTTGGCCAAAGAATTAGCATTGCCATTCAACGTGGCAATGCTGCCAGTCTTCTGGGCACGTTTCCGGATGACAGCGATGCGGACGAGTACTTCGACGCCTAAGTTTCCTTTTGTTTTGTATGTTTATTTGTATAGTTAGTTAGTTCGTTAGTTAGTGGAAAAAGATATTTTAAGTTTTCTATAATATCAAAATAAATATTTACATCGAAAAAAAAAAAAAAGGAACATGAAGTTTTTTTTTTTTTTTTGGCTTCGCACGGTTTGAATATGAAGTTGAGAACTTCGCAAAATCTATTTCATGGAAATAAGACTATTTCAGGAATATAATTTCGAGTGCTATATTGATGTTTTGTGGGGCTTGTGGCAAAATAGGTAATAACAGCCGCACAGGTTGATCGATCAGGTTAAGCTACGCTTGCTGCGATTGGTCCGTGGATGGCCATCTTTACATACCAAGACCCCTCCGTGCCGCGGAAAGTGCAATATGTTAAGTCGTTGGTCCCGGCTGTCAATTGTGTATCTTTGACAGTCGTTATGGGTCGTCAGAAGCCCGAAAGTCTGACAACCAGTCCAAGGGGTACCATGTTACCCAGTAACTGGGTTGTGGAGGTCAG
This sequence comes from Fissipunctia ypsillon, assembly GCA_947568875.1. Taxonomy (NCBI): domain Eukaryota; kingdom Metazoa; phylum Arthropoda; class Insecta; order Lepidoptera; family Noctuidae; genus Fissipunctia; species Fissipunctia ypsillon. The sequence goes on along the minus strand of OX387661.1, from coordinate 17,309,395 downwards.
ATAGGCAGTCGCTCCATGTTTTATACTGGTATTTAGCTGCACCCGGTTAGATTAGAAGCCGACCTCAACATGTTGGGAAAAGGCTAGGCAGATTGTTTTTATTTTTTATTTTTTGCTGCGTATTGAATTTGCTTCCACATACAACGTAAAACAGCGCTGCAATTCGCAAAAAAACGTAAGTTGAATTTCGCGGGGCACCTTAATTGGAGCGTCTAGTTGCAAACCCCACTAAAAACGGTTTTCGGTTTTCACGGTTTTCACGGGGTTCACTAACCTAAAAAAACGTTTTAAAAATTTATACTTCACAGTTTCACACAACGATTTACAAACAGATATATTATTGTTAATAATTACATAAGTGATTAAGTAAATAATTAATTAGGCACAGTGAGATCTCTAAAGCTAATAGCAGAATAAAATCTGTTAAAGCGGGATTTGCAAGTGACACTAAATTTTAGCGGGTTTTGCGAGTGAAATGTCAGTGACCTGTCAAATTATGTCGGGTTTCATTCGATGGCGCGATTTGAATGCTGTGCTGTGATTTCATTATATCGACTGTTGCAGTTCACACGAGTGTGTATGTCGGGTTTTGCAGCGAATATTGCATTAAATAGTCGTTTTCGTAAGGTTGTAGTGGCTTTAGCTCAAAAACGAGATTTGTAACTGTAAGAGAAAATGAAATTGTTTCATACTGCAATGTTAACTCCTTTTCGATCAAAAACCGTTTTAGCGGGTTTTGCAACTAGACGCCTCATTATTATCTGTACATTATTGTCTGTATCTGTGTGTGCGTCTGTATCTGTTGTGTGTATTATCTGTATTATGTGTAATTGAGAATTTGCAGTTGATAAGCATTACATTACTGTAATGCTTATCAACTGCAAATTCTCAATTCAGATTCCGGGTGTTTGACTTCTACTAATTGTAAGAAACACCAACAGGATCAGGACGTAGTCAAATAATTATTTGACTACGTCCTGATCCTGTTGGTGTTTCTTACGTAGTAGACAGTTACGTAATCCTTGAATCATTATAATGATTCAAGGATTACGTAACTGTCTTATATTTCATTTGAACTGCACATACAAAAATCAATACTTACTTACTTATCGACTTATAGAAAGGCAATAAGAATATTCCTGTTTCCAACTAAGAATCGACTCTCACTGTAATAGAAGTCAAAGTTGTTTAATTTATAACCAAAAAGACCTTCTCACTCAGGTTCATAAGAATGAAATTATAAGTCGCACGGTCAAATATATAAGGAGAGTAAACCAAAGTGTGAAGTAAAAGACGCCTAACGCTTGGCAAAACTTTAAGATTACAAACACAGCATCAGTCTGTTTTCTCTTTTGATACAAAATCACACCTCTTCAATCACGAACCCAAAACTTCGCCAAGCCATGTTTTATCTCGTATGAAGAAACGACGTAGACGTCGCACCTATCTCCGAGATTATTATCTTGTAGTTTTGGACACACCCTACACTATACGACTTTCATGTATTTTATTTGACCACAGGTTTTCAAAGTCGAAGGCGTTCTGGCACCAGTATTCACTCCCTTCTTGGAGTCAGGATGTGTGGACCTGTCCATCATACCCATTTACATGGCACATTTGAACAAGCATCGAGTCAACGGCATTCTGGGTAAGTAATTACTACTAAATGTCGATGTGATGTGATGTGGGGGTATAAAATAAAATACCAAAAGAACTAAAATTGTTAAATAATACTAACCCACTTCAAAACAAACTATCATCATCATCTGCCTAGCCTTTTCCCAACTATGTTGGGGTCGGCTTTCAGTCTAACCGGACGCAGCTGAATACCACTATTTTTTTCGTCTGTTTGTTTGAATGTATAATACCACTAGTTTACATGAAGCACTGCCTATCTGACCAAAACAAACTATATAGGTACTTCATCTATATTACTATACTCTTTGAGGTACTTGTTTTCTCCTACAGTAGGTGGAACTACAGGAGAAGGCATGTCCCTGAGTGTTGAAGAGAGGAAGTCACTTCTAGATGTCTGGATGACAGCTGCGAGGCCTTTTGGTACCAAAGTCATCGCTCAAGTCGGTGGCGCTCCCTTACCGGATGTTTTAGAACTGGTAATTATGTTATTAATCTCACCTATCTGTTTTCGCATCATAAGTTATTCGTTCGTTATTGAAATGTTTGACTAACGGCCCAACCCAATAACCTATATATCACCAGTTTTGGCATACTGAAGATAGAAAAACCTGTCTATGGTTTTAACGTCCCAATAATCTATAAAAGATTATGGAATCTCATCGGCCTGACATAAGGACAGATAGAATTTTATTATACTGTCTACCATCAATAGCGATCTGTCTTTTACTGAAAATAGGTTATTGGGTTCGGCCGCAGGGGCGTAGCCTTCATACAACTCGATTCCTATCGGCTTCCCTTCGGAACAATCACTCTTCTTAGTGTCTACTATTGCCAAATAATAATGGTATGTCTGTGTGTGTAACTGTGTATCACATCACATTATAAAATTATATTTAACACTAGTTTAATACATCATAAGGGAAAAACCTACAGTTTTTTATTTGAGTTTATGAGATCTGAACAATTTTTTCTTCGGCTTCCCTCTAATGATAATTGTAGTTGCGCCACTGTTCGGCTGTAAGCCTACCACAAGTGCACAAATAAATTTCCACTTAAAGTATGTTTAGAATCTTCAAGGTTTCTACTGTAACATCGGTTGCGATGGTGTTCCTCACAAAATAATTATTTTCTGCTCGATGTCCTTTATTTTCATAGTTAAGTATAAAACCAGTGTCGTTTGAAAGTTTCAGTCAACCTTCCTAAAAACTTAATACTTCAAGCACACAAATGTACAGAGGTGGACTTAATGCCATAGGCATTAAGCATGCCTATGGCGTGTTAAGTTATTCACTTGTTTCTCTTCCTCACCAGGCGGAACACGCAGAGAAGCTAAAAGCTGACGGTATGATGACTCTTCCGGAACTGTACTACAAGCCGAAAACTGTAGACCAACTAGTGTGTTACCTGCAGAGAGTGTCCAAGGCAGCACCGACTCGGCCCTTGATCTACTATCACTTCCCTATGATGACCGGAGTCGATGGTAATAAGGTTCTCTTTAAACGTAGAACATTTTGTTAAATGTATTACTATGGCGAAGAATCCACACAATGACCGTTGGGGCCTACTCCGGACCGTAAATCCGAAGTATCGGCCGAATGTTCAGATGTTTTCTACTACACTTCATTCTATTTCGTTCGATCAGTTCGGATCCGACCGAACTTCTTTTTGACGTTTGTTCAACAGACTTCATTTTGACGTTTGGTCGGATCCGAACCGACCGAACGAAATAGAAAAAAGCGTTGTAGTAAACTTCCGAATGTTCAAACAACAAACAGAACCTACTAGTCTTGGTAGGTAGGACGTGAAAGCTGTCCTTCCGCACTCCATAGATCTCGTGAAACACAATAAGGAAATACGCAATGAATAAAGCCCGTACAATCATTACCTTTATTTGCAGTAAACATGCGGCAGGTATTTTCTGAAGCCTCAACCAAACTCGCAAACTTCAAAGGAGCAAAAGCTGACCTGGGAATCGCAGACCAAATAGCCGACTTGCTAGGTGAAGACCAGAAGATATTCATTGCTAACCATGTAAGTTTTACACTGGAATAATTCATAATTCATCATCTGGTCAGTGGGTCGTCATTGGGGCGGTTTTGTAAAGGTAGTCTTTAGATATCCTACTCGAATAATTACGAGAAAGAGAGAGTAAAGAGCGAGACAATCTCAAGGAAATAGAGAGAGAGAGTTACATTGAAAGGACTGCAAAGAAAACCCTTATAAAACATGTTTACTTTTCTTCAGCGCTAAAATACCCAAAATCCCAAGTACAAGTACAATCCTTTATATAAGTAGCTTTTTCCATTGTTTGACTCAGAATTAAGTTTTTCTGCTCCGTTCCAAAAGTACTATTGGCAACTAGCTGTTCCCCGGCAATTCGTCGGGGTGTATTTTGTAATTCATATTTTTTATATCCTGGATATTTGCACCCTAATTGCGTAACATACTTACAGTAGGAATCGGTTTCATTTTGACAGTTCAACAACATTCATTGCGTTATTTACGTTGTTGAGCAGACTAAATTTTTCGAACTTATGAAGTTCGGGTGTAGGATGAAATATAGGTACCCTTCTCCAGGCCTCAGGCTACCTTTCTGTCGAATTTCATAACGATCGGTTCAGGAAATTAGGCATGAAAAGGTCACAGACATGGGCAGAGTTACTTTTTGTATTTATAATATTAGTATGGATTTGAATTCCAGCACATCGCGCCGTCAGTTTTGATGGGCCACGACTCCAGCATCGCGACCGTTGCCAACCTGTTTCCAGACTTGGTCCATAATATTGTGGAGACAGTGAAGGGTGGAGATGTAGTGAAGGCCAGGGTCATGCAGCAGAGACTGAATAAACTGGTCGATGCTATAGCTTCACAAGGTGATCAATCAAACCCTTATTTTACCAGCTTTGTTAGCACTAACGATAGAAAAAAAAAAACGTAATAGAAAACTTCCGATGTAAAAGAAAGAATGAGTAAAGAAAATAAATTTATTTGACCTAGGTTGAGGCACACAATTGTGTAATCATTTTGTTTCCTACTTGAATTTCATTGCATGCTGCACCGGCTGACGTCATCACATCGACGCCGGCTGTCGCTGAAAACCAGTGCTGGGGCTCTGTCTCGCATAGGATCGCAGCATTATGCTGAGCGATGGCCGTTTTGCGTGGATGTGACGCATACTTTCCCCTAACTTGTTTCTTTTTTGTGTTTGTGTTCATTTTTTGCGTCATGTATACCGCAAATAAACTTATTTTCTTTCTTTTTCTTTTACAATATACACAGAATAAATTAGTACCTACCTACGTAAAACCGTAATCTGTCAGACGAGTAGTGGTAGAATAGGAAAAAAAGTACCGAGCCACTGTTCCAACCGACTCAGCCTATAGCAGTCCTCTGCTGGACATAGCCTTATCCAAATTGCACCACAACACCCGGATCTGCCCCTTCAGTCAGTATGCAGGTTCAGCTTATTGCCAAAGAAATCTTTTCCAGCCAACCTAAGCCTTTAACCACCATCGGTTTTCTAACTACTAAAACCAATTGATGTAATATTTTTAGGTGACTTCGTCCCTGCCATGAAGACGAGTATGGAACTGGTGACTGGCATCAGGGTGGGTTCTACGCGTCAGCCCCTCGTCCCTCTAAACAGCGAACAAAGAAAGCGACTCAGAGATACTTTGATCAGTTTAGATGTCCAACTCCAAATGGCCGCATGACTTTATCACTAATTTTATCATGTAACCCCTAGTTAGCACTTTCCAGGAATCATCTAAACTCCTCAGGAGAGCAATTTCGAAAAATTCCTTTTCAACACATTTGTTCAAAAAGTGCATTTACGAAGCCTGTATACATTGTTCGAAAGTAAAAAATTACGCACCATACAACGGAACGTGCGGTAAAATAGGTACTCTCCTAAGTACCTGTTTTACCGCATACTACATACATTTATAGCGTCGTGTTCGTGTGTAGCGCGTGTGTGTGTCCCTTAGTGTTTCTTTTTAATTTCCATAAAAAAATATAACTATAACATTAAATATAACAATATAACATTAAACATACAAAAAATATAACATTTCACATTACAAGATTATGGGGGAAGCGCTAAGGTAGCCCGCGAAATTCAAATTTTCCTACTATTTTTGCAATTTGCAGTTGAGTGTCTGGGCGAATGTTGATTAAAGTATGATTCGCGACCGTAACAAATATGTATTTACAGAATTATAATAATTAGAATCAGTAATACAATCCTTGAGTTAGTATGTCAAAATGACATGTCAAAAGGAGATGTTTCAAAATGGGCCCAGAATATGTACAATACCTCGAAAAATCGAGAAAAATCCGTGGAATTCGGGAAAAATACTGATAAATTGCATAAATGCATATTTCTCTTGTAATAATTTGTTGTTTATCAATTATTTTATCGACTTTCAATATGGCGTCTCGCCAATTTAGGTACTCTGTGGTTAAAAACCAATGGCAGTAAACCATAGATCGACCATTGATCATAGATCGTGAACAGTCTACTGTCACTTCAGTCGCTTTCGTTGTCGATCGTGTGCTGATGTTCTGTTCTCTCGAGTTATTTTTAACAACCTGGCTTTCGTTTATCGCTACATTGTTTTTGTCTGAGTTAATATTTCGACTATTGAATGTTTGTATTCTGTACGTTTATGCTATAAGTAAAAATCTTGGCATATCGCAGGTCAACCTATGAGGTTGTCGTCTGCTTAACTGGACTATACTTTATGTACAGACGCCAGTACATCAAGCTACTACAATTTGTCAGATTTCTTTAATAGATTTTCGACTTTACAATTAGATCTAAAATAATATTGCAAAAGACTAAAAGTACGACAATGTTATGATTCTCTTTGACAATGTAATATGACAGAAGTAAACATGTCAAACGTCAATAATCAATCAACATGACAACTTACCGCTATGATGGGTTTTGTTGTGTGTTGCAATTTCAATTGTACATTCTTGTACTTTACTACCAAACAAAGCCAATTAAAAGTAATTGGATGATTGGAAACTGTTTTAATTGTGTTTCCCCATTTTTTAGTAGGGTGTACCAATACATGGCCGGGGCTCCATACATTTTGAAACATCTCCTTTCATGAAATAGTCATTCAATAGGGTTACTTGGTCATATAGAGTTGTATTGATGACTTTCATGATTATAATTCTGTAAATACATGTTTGTTACGGTCGCGAATCATATTTTAATCAACATACAACCTAATACTGACCTGCAAATGGCAAAAAACCTAAGAAAATTTTAATTTCGCGGGCTACCCTGGCGTTTTCACCTTAAATAAGTTGAATGATCGAAACTCCATGGAAGCGCTTTTGCTCAATACGTTTGTCTCACTTTAATACTAAAGAAAAAACGAGTCGAAAGATGTAGTTCTAATTTTCACCACACACACGTGGCGCCATTTGCAAATTCGCGCCATTTTCTTATTAGAAACGTTAAAGATTGTTGCGACTCCGACTGACAATAACACGCGTTCAAGCGAGGAATCCGATTTAAATATGGAATCTACTCCACCTGATATCTTGAATGAGGTGCAAATTGCAGAAAATGGTCTCTTGCCGCTTGAAAGACTCGAAAAAATACTTAATCATTAAAAAATACTTAATCTGAAAATATTTTGATGCGTTATTTCAATGAATTACGTGTGAAGTATGAGCCATCTTCAATGTGGTATGTTAAAAAGCACTCTGAAAACCAATAATGACATAGATTTAACAAAATACATAAAATTACATGTATTTTTGAAACGACAGTCGGATGGCTATACAAGCAAGAAATCAAAACTCACTGCAGCTAACGTAGATTCTTTAATGACGCGCCAGATGAAAAATATTTGGTAACTAAGGTACGTTTTCAAAACTTTACGTTAAGGTGAAAGCGCCAGGGTAGCCCGCGAAATTCATATTTTCTTACGTTTTTTGCAATTTGCAGATCAGTATTAGGTTGTATGTTCATTGAAATATGATTCGCGACCGTAACAAATATGAGTTTACAGAATTATAATCATTAAAGTCATCAATACAACTCTCTAAGACCATGTAAGTCTATTGAATGACTATTTCATGAAATCTTAACATTTCAGGATTATACTAACTTAAGGAATTGTATTACTAATTCTTATATTATAATTCTGTAAATACATATTTGTTACGGTCGCGTATCATACTTTGATCAACATACACCCAGACACCGAGCTGCAAATCGCAAAAATCGTAAGAAGATTTGAATTACGCGGGCTACCTTAGCGCTTCCCCCTTAAACCTTTTTGCAGGCACATACTTATTTGCTATAATAGTTTATTAGGCAATGCTTAATTTAGTAGGTAGGTATCTATTTAATATTTGATCATTAATTTGGTCATTTACCTGTACAGAACTACATAAAGCATACTTAAAATACCTACTTGTATTTTATTACAGGCTATATTAATTTTTGGTATATCTGGGCCGTGCAGACGGCAAGAATTAGCCAACATAAATGTAAGCGATATCTAAAACCATGGGGACTTATTGGTTGTCAAGATACTTGACACAAAAACCAAAATCCCTCGTTCATGCACCATGGTGAGTTTAACTCAATTGTCACGAAGTATCAAGCTGTAAGAATTAAAAACGCAAAGAGTAGGTAACAGATTCTTTCAGAAGTAAATAAATAAATAAATAAATAAAAATGTTTATTTCGTCACTTATGGATATAACTATGTTAGGTTTGGAGTCACCTTTTAAGCAAAGATTTGCTTGTATTAGGTGGTTCCGCTAAAAATAGAAGTACCAAAACGGTAAGTGAATGCATGCGACAAGGCGTTAACTAAATCGGTAGTGTACCAAAATAAATAGCCACGTTCTTGAAATTGGAAAATCCTACTAGTTATATTGGTCACAGCTTTAGAAGAACCTCTGCGATATTACTAGCGAAATCCGGAGCCGATATCATTACATAGAATGAAACGCCACGGAGGATGGCGCTCGAATAATGTTGCAGTGAAGACTCGGTACACAATAAAATTGTAATAGGCGACAAGATATCAAAGTCTATAAATATAAATAATCCTGTAGAACTGCGCCCTTCTACCTCACGAGAAAATCCAGCCACCACTGCCGCCGCTGCAAGCTCCGCCGTCACCGACGTTTACGCCACATTCTCCCGTTCAACATAATACGTGTGAAATTAATAATATCAGTCAGTCCAAAGCACCAACACTAAATTTCAATAAATGTTGCAAATTTTACTATTAATTTCCAAGAGTAGTGACCTATCTGTATAATTTCTTACTTGCTAATTAAAAATAGTCTAATGAAAAAGTTTGTTTCATTACCTATTGTACTGTTTTCTCGCAAATGTGTTGAAAAACGTTGTATGACACACGTGTGGAAACTCGTGACTATGGTAAGCTCGTTTGTAAAAACCAACTTACCGCACTAGTATCATAAATAACTAAAGTAAAGTTAAAGTTAGTTAGTTACTAAAGTATTCTTGATTAGAACCTTAGATTTTGTAGACTTTGTAGTCCAAAAGATTTCGTGGAGTCTCTCTTCGACAATGGAAATCTAGCGTTTTGAGAGTGTAAGGTAGGCTGCATCAGGTTCTGCAGTTCAGTTTATTTTTTGCAGGCAGACATATGTAGATAAGTTCGCTATTGTAGGATAAATAAATTAGACCTTAACATATCTAAATGCTTAGTTATCACCTTCACCCGGAAGAATCTATCAGTTATATTTAACTACTCAATCGCAAATCTGCCTTTATCTCGAGCGCATGTCACCAGAGATCTTGGTATTCTTCTGGACAGTAACCTTTGAATGTCATATCGATCATATCGCCAAAAAGCATCCAAAGCCCTGGGATTCATTATCCGTAATGCTAGCTCGTTCAATAAAATGAAAACCTTCAAAATTCTGTATTGTGCCTACGTCCGCAGTCATCTCGAATATGGTAGTCAAGGAATCCGAATTATGTAGTGCATTCAGGTAGATTGGAACGAATTCAAAGGAAATTCACGAGATACCTGGGTTACAAATTCAAAATCCCTTATCTGAGTTATAATGCACGATGTGCTCGATTCCGTTTACTTCCACTTGTAACTCGGAGGAATATATCTGACATACGGTTCCTAGCGAAAATAGCACAATCAAGGATTGAATGTCCTGAACTTCTTTCTAAGCTGTCTCTGAATGTTCCACCTCGACATTCTCGTTTGAGAAATATCCTTCATGCTCCTTACGCTCGCACGATCTACCACAGTAATTCCTTTATGGTTCGCTCAGTTAAAGCATTTAACCAAATTATAAATAATGAACACCCCTCAATCGATCTGTTTACAAGCAGCTTAGCCTCAATAGGTACTGTTTTATCTAAAAACTATTGTTTTTAATGCATTCTATTGGTGGTTGCGCATGCATTTCTATACCTACGCAGGTACTTAATGTATTTGTTTATTTAGTGTTATACTTAGATAATGTTTTGCTTTGTGACTTACAAAACCTGTTCAACATTGTTGCTAACTGAGGAAGCTTGTAAATGGCTTGTCGTGATTAATCTCACTGTTAGCACAAACGCGCTGTTAGCGCTGTTGTTGTTTGTTGTTACTGTTGTGTGTGTTGTCTGTTAGCTGTTGTTGATAGCTGTAAGCCGCCCAAATACAATAAAAATAAATATTAAGTTAAATTAACAACTTTATTTTATGTTTGCAAGTAGTTATTGTAAACTCTACCGGATCAGACCTAGAGTTCGGAGCGCGCAAGCCCCACCACAACGTTAACGTAGAGATACGGCGATGGAGCTATATATATTACTAGCTTCCGCCCGCGACTTCTCGCGCCATTCGCTCGCTCGACACCGCTGTGGACGGTCGTGCCGCTGACGCATTCCGCTCGCTGCACCGCTGACTCACCGCTGACTCACCGCCATCGACGATCGTTCGTGACGTCACGTCACGGAACGACTCCTGTAGTCTCTGACTACACCGCTGTATCAACTATTGCCTTTTTCAAGGCGATCGTTGATAAACTATTTCTTTAACGTCGTCCGTCAAATAAACGTTCGGCGTGTCTCCTTGACCCCCTCAGGGTAAAAACCACAGTTTCGTGGTCTTTGACGGATACCTCACGGTGACAACCAAGTCAAGGGGGTGTTGACCCAACACACCTGCTGAGCCCCTTCAGGGTAAAGCAGTCAATTGGACGGGTCCCAGAGTTAACCGGCCTTGGGGGGTCTCCTAGTCGGCTCTGGTGACAGTTTTGCTTCCACAGCGACTCACCTAGCGTCTTTAGGGTGTGTCTACACCCTTCGCGCTAGACTGGTCAGGGCCCTGTCGCACATTAAGATTGGCGACAGGTTTCAGCTCTAGGGCTCACAAGTAGGCACACACCTCCCTGTCTGCACCCGACAGGGAGGGCCACACACCCCCGGGCCCATCCACCCGGGGAGTAGGAGTAGGATCATTAGGTCCCCTTATTTTTCTTTTTTTAAATTCCCTATTGCTGCGATGTCTGACGCCGACATCGCAGCCTTTGCAAGACAGGTCCTCTTTAAGGACCCAGAATTTCTATTGAAGTATGGAAAGGCCTGGCGTAGTCGCCACCTTGACCCAAGTGAGGCTCTAGAGAGCCCGCTTTCCCCCCCTGTAGCAGACAGGGGCACCCCTCCTACGGCGGTTTCGATGCCGTCTGTAGTCTCCCCCCAGCCCGAGGTGATGGACACCTCCACCCCTCCTTCGGACTCCGAATCAGAGGACGCCATCTCGCTCACTTCCTCCTCCTCCTCCTCAGACGACTATCAAGTCGTCGGAAAGGGAGGGAAGAGGAAGAAGAGCGCCTCCTCAAAGGCCGGCAAGGCCAAAAAGCCTCTGGCGGCAGCCATCCCCTCCGCCCCTGACTGCGCCCCTGCCTGCGCCCCTGCCCCTGCCCCTTCCTCTACTTCCGGCTCGGCACCCACCCGATCACGCACCTCAGCCAGTCCTATCCCAACGGACTCAAAGAGGAAGGTGCGTCCCCCGCCCCCCTTATACATCCAAGATAAGTTCAAGTGGACAGAAATTTCTAAAGTTTGCGTGGATCGCAAGATCCAATACACCAACGCCCGATCTACCCAGCAGGGCATCAAGGTTACTGTCCCCTCGTCCTCGGACTACAGGGACCTTGTCCGAATTCTTCGTGAAAGGAAGTACTCCTTTCACACATTCTCCCTCCCGGAGGAAACTCCGACGAGGGTAGTCATCAGGCGTATCCCGAAGGAGATCGCCACCGAAGAGATCAAGGCAGACCTGATCTCCAAGGGTATCCCAGTGTCTGCAATCCACCGCCTTCACCGGGCGAAACAGGGCCTTGTATACGACATGGTCCTGGTGATCTGCGACCTCGTTGAGGGTCATCACCCGATCTTCAAAGTGAAGTCGGTGTGTTCACTGTCGGGCATCTCTATTGAGAAGCCCAGGAAATCCAATATCGTTGGCCAGTGCCACCGTTGCCAATTATACGGCCACTCCCAGTCGCACTGCTACGCAACTCCCAGATGCGTTAAGTGTCTGGGCGGGCATGGCACTGCGGACTGCCCTCGCCCCAAGGACAGGACTCTCTGCACAGAACCTCCAAGTTGTGTGCTCTGCGGGCAAGCTGGTCACCCAGCTAACTACCGGGGATGCAGTAAAGCCCCAAAATCATCCTCGGCCAAGCTGGCGAAGCGTGCCAGCGAGCGCCAGCAAAGGGAAAGCCCGAGCGTAAAGCTCCCCTCTGCTCAGTTGCCCGAGCGCCTCGCTCCTCAGAGACCCTCCCCATGGGTCAACTTTAAGGCAGCTTCGGCCTCGGTGCCGCCCTCTCAACCCATCCCTGCGCCATTGGCCACTGCCACGCCGGTCTCGGCAGCAGCTCCAGTGGCTCCTGTGGCCGCCGCCGCTCCCAAGGCTGCGCCGGTTCCCACGGCAGCAATCAGGTCCCCTCCCCCAGGCCATCAGCCTTCAAACCCACAGGTGCTTCTCAGCGTATTCGCTGTTTTCTACACCCCGGCGGCCAACGCCATGGTGAAGGAAATCCGTGCCGCTCAAGGAAACGCTCTTCGTCTCCTTGAGATCTTCAATGCGTACCCCGAGGTATCGCAAGCTCTCGAAAGTCTAACTTTTTAAATTCCATTATGAATTTACAAAAGATTAGGTCCCTCAAACCCCGCTCCCTTAAACTAGGCGTCTTCAACGCCAATGCAATTACCGGTCAACGCGATGAGATCGCCACCTTTCTGCGTGATCATCAGCTTGACATTATGCTCATTCAAGAGACCTTCCTGAAGCCCCATCAGCGGGACCCGAAAATCGCCAACTATGACATAGTTCGCAATGACAGGTCCCGCTGCCACAAGGGTGGCACCCTTATATACGACAAAAGGTCTCTTTACTGTAGTCCTATGGACCCTCCTCCACTAGTATCTCATCTTGAGGTCTCAATCTGTCGGCTCGGCATGACTGGTCATCAACCAATCACCATCATCTCTGCCTACTTCCCGCCTGCCAATGGTGCGGAGGATCCCACCGCGATCACCAAGGACCTAACTGTCCTCTTCGGTCTGAGTGACTCCGTCATCTTGGCGGGGGATCTCAATGCCAAGCATCCCGCCTGGAACAGCAACACGACCTCCACCAGAGGTAGGATACTGTTCAACCTAGGTGCCTCCCTCAACTTCGATGTCATCGCTCCGATGAACCCAACCCACTACCCTGGCGTTCCCAGCCAGCTTCCAGACGTGCTCGATGTTGCGCTACTCAAGAATGTAAACCTTCGTTTACACTCTATTGAGACGCACCACGAACTCAACTCGGATCACCGCCCAATTACCATGCTCTTTGCCCCTTATTCGGGCCCGCTCGATCCTAACCAGCCCCCTCGAACCAAAGTGATAACCGACTGGAAGAAAGTAAGCGAACAGCTGAAATCCACCACGGCGCCTCACTTGGATAAAATCCCCGACCACATAGTGTCAGTCGAAGACACGACGGGTGCGATCGACTCGTTTACAGAACACGTTCAATCCGTTCTGACGGATTGTTCGCGGGAAGTTCCGGCGATGGATGATCATCGCTGGAAGTTACCGATTGACGTACGTGAACTGATAACCGAGAAGAACGCGGCCATTCGTGCCTACGACTCCTTTCCCTGCGACGCGAACAAAGCCCACATGCGCCATTTACAGCGTGCTGTAAAGAAACGTATAACGGAGTGGCGTTCCGAGGGCTGGGACAAGATGCTCAGCGAGCTCGAGCCCAACCATCTGGCCTTCTGGCAACTCCAACGCAAAATGCGTACCTCCACTGGGGAGGCTACAATGCCTCCCCTCATTCGCCCTGATAAGAGCATCGCATTCGACAATCCCGAAAAGGCAGAATGCCTAGCCGACAGCCTGGAGTCTCAATGTTCTCCTAGCTCCCAACCAGCTGACCAAGCGCACCTTGCCAAGGTCGACGCCGAAGTCGAACGCAGGGCTGCTCTTCCCCCTGTGGAAGACCCTGATGATCCGTTGCCTCCCGTCACTCCAGACGAGGTGCACGACATCATTAAAGGGCTACAGGATCGGAAGGCCCCTGACTCGGACGGTATCACCAATAAGGTTTTCAAACTCCTCCCCGCCCCCCTGATAATGCTAATGACCGCCATCTTCAATGGTGCTCTCAGCAACAACATCTTTCCACAGACGTGGAAAGAGGCCACCGTCATCGGTATCCCCAAGCCAGGCAAGCCCAAGTCTGAGCCCACTAGTTACCGCCCCATTAGTCTCCTCAATGTCCTCGGCAAAATATATGAGAGGCATAGTTATAAGCGTCTCAAAGATTTTGTCGAGGCTAAGAGCCTTATCCCTAGTGAACAGTTTGGTTTCAGGACCCATCACTCTTGCATCCAGCAAGTTCACCGAGTGCGAATCGTTGAGCACCTAAGCGCTGGCTTCCAGCGCAAGGCAACGACAGGCATGTTGTTCTTCGACATAGCGAAAGCGTTCGACAAGGTCTGGCACAACGGCTTAATATATAAGCTGTACCAACTCGGGGTGCCTGACCGTCTCGTGCTCATCTTACGAGACTTTTTGTCGAACCGCACCTTTCGCTATCGCATTGAGGGTACACTCTCCTCCCCTCACCCCTTACGCGCCGGTGTCCCTCAAGGCTCGGTGATTTCTCCCCTCATCTTCTCGCTCTTCACGAGCGACATCCCCAAATGTAGCAAGACTCATTTGGCGCTTTTCGCCGATGACACAGCTATCTACTACACAGGGCGGTGCCAGAACTCTATCGCCAGAACTCTCCAAAACTCCGCAAACGCTTTAGGCGTCTGGTTCCGGAAGTGGAGGATTGAGGTCAATCCCGATAAGAGTCAGGCCGTCCTTTTCACGCGACCGCGACTCCGCGCTTCCGCACCTCCTAGCCCGATCACCATGTATGGCAAGCCGATCCCTTGGGAGAAGCAAGCCAAATACCTTGGCGTGATCTTGGATCAACACCTGACCTTCAGAGAGCACATCAAGACGGCTCGTTCGCGTGCCGCTTGCGCTCTCGGCAGGCTTCATTTCATCCTGACCGCGCGTAGCAAACTATCTCTTAAGTGCAAGCTGCGCATCTACACCGCAGTCATCCGTCCCATCATGACGTATGCTTGTGTTGTATTTACGCACGCTAAGCCACACTTGCTCCATAGGATGCAGACCCTACAGAACCGTTTCCTCAGAAAGGTCACGGGGGCACCCTATTATGTACGCAACGAGTCTCTTCACGTTGATCTAAAAATCTCCACCGTCCAGCAGTTCATGAAACGCCTCGCCAAGCGTTTCTTTGAATCTGCATCTAAACATCCGAATCCCCTGAATGCGGCGGCCGCCCGCTACGCACCGTCGCGCATAAGTCGCATCCGCCGTCCTAGGCACGCCCTAACCGTCCCGGATGACGCCATAACTCTCCTCCAGGAGAGTAATCCCGCCACCAGCACGATCCGGAAACTCAAATCGAGACCGCCGTGCTTCCGCCCTCGCCGCCGAGGGCCACCGCGACGCCCCCGTCCATACCCACCCCGACCCTTGCTCGAGCCAGCCCGCGCAGCTGAGCCCGTAATTCTAAATTTGCCCCCAAATAATCCGATCCAGCATGTCCCATTGCTGTCCTCTCCCAGCGACGCCCTAAGCCGAGGTCCGTACCCCACAGGGGGTGCCCTTAGCGTGTAGTCGCTTAGTTTTTAGTCTTAGTTTTAAGCCTGGCTGGAAGCCTTAATTTATTGAGGCATCCACAGGAAAGCCCGGTTAAGCAATCGACAACCTCCTATAGGTTGAACTGCGAGATGCCATTCCCCAAAAACAAAAAAAAAAACCCGCGACTTCGTTTAATCCGATCCAGCATGTCCATTTGCTGTCCTCTCCCAGCGACGCCCTAAGCCGAGGTCCGTACCCCACAGGGGGTGCCCTTAGCGTGAAGTCGCTTAGTTTTTAGTTTAGTTTTATGCCTGGCTGGAGGCCTTAATTTATTGAGGCATCCACAGGAAAGCCCGGTTAAGCAGTCGACAATAGACTAAGCGCATTTTTCTTACTCTAAGCATTTTTATACCAGTCGTAATTTCTAAACGAAAAGAATAATTTAAAAAGGAATTTACATGTACTTAATCAACCTTGATTGTGACTATTTATTTGGATAAGGATTAATACCGTGTTTATGAAGACACCTTCGCAAATAATGCATTATTTTATAACAAATTTGATTACCATTAAAAAGTTATAGTGAGCCAACCTTAAAAGATCAAAGAAAAACATATGCTATCACGGACTTTTTTTAGAACTTTTTAAGAGGAACAATTCTGTCATACATGATTTTTATGTAACTTTAACCGGTTACGCAGCGCACGCAACGGAAGCTCTCAAAAGGAATAAATTTTCCCCGTTTTTGCAACATTGTTCATTGATGCTCCGCTCCTATTGATCGTAGCGTGATATAGCCTATAGTCTTTCTCGATAAATGGGTTATCCAACATTAAAAGAATTTTTCAACTTGAACCAGTAGTTCCTGAGATTAGCGCGTTCAAACAAAAAAACAAACAAACTCTTCAGCTTTATAATATTAGTATAGATTATTAGGTTTTTTAGAAATCAAAGAAAATAAAAATATCAATATAAATGTGCATGAGGTTAGTAGGCGATACACAACATAAAACTTTAATTAACTTTCCAACAATACAATAGGTACAACATAATATACGAGCACCGTATACTATTTTATAGCTCGTATGACATAAACCCGCCATCTTTTTAATTTATATAAGGCCGGCCACACACAGTCGGAATTCTGAAAGCAAAGCAACAAATCCATTCATATTCTAATAATACTACTAGATTTGACTAGATTATGAATGGATTTGCTGCTTTCGAAAAGGAATTCCGACTGTGTGTAGCCGGCCTAACCCATCTTCGGAAAAAGAATTTGACTTATTCTCTCTATCATATTTCTTAAATAATGTGTTGTATGTATACAATCTTTTAGATTTTAATGCAACAAATTCAATCTTACGTTTTTGGCTATTTATTTTATTATTTCTGGGACATGTCACCACTCTCATCTTCACTTAATTCACTTTCTGAGTAGTTCATATTAAAATCACAGTGTTATCACTGAAAAATATGGTAATCCACGAACAACAAAATGGCTTAAGAAAATATTACAAACTGAAAAAGAAATAAGTGGTAGGTTAGCGTTTCGTCTGAAATTGCGTTGTCACTGAAACTGTTTTAGGCGAAGTGCTAACCTACCTCTCTTTGGACATTTTTGTCCAATTCTAAGTGTCAAAGAACATTTTAAAATATCTTCTCTTGTTTAATAAGCATCTGTGAAATTAGTAGATTCATTTTCGCACTGTGTAAAAATGGACTACTTAAGTCACGGAGAAGCGTGACTTAAGTGCGGGTTTAAGTCACACAGTAACAATTTTCAACACACTTGCTCGTAAATTGGCTCTTATTGAACCGCTTTTAGATTCATAATGCAGTGTACCTATTAACCCATTCAATGCGGCAACAAATTTTGCTCTCACTAGCCAGATGCGGCTCGTTTTTAACGTAAACGCCGATCGGCGTGAGCCGCACTTGATGAATAAAAAATAACACGCCAATCGGCGTTCTCAGCACTTTGTTATGAATTAAACTACTTATATCAGGCGTTTCACTTATAAATTACATTCACATTAATTGTCTATGTTTTATTCTCAGATAAATGATCGGTCTCGCTGCGGTCGAGCGCAGCGAGACCAATCATTTATCTAAGGTTTTATTATTATATCTTTAGATTTGGATAAAATATAAAACGACTTTACATCACGCCGATCGGCGTGGTCGAATCTGAGTATGAAAAAATAATACGCCTATCGGCGTGCGCATTGAATGGGTTAGACCTTGTCCAGAAGAAGCGAATTCGTCGCGAAACGTTTCGCGCGAATTCATTCGCGCGCTATTGAGATACTAGGCACGAATACATCGCGTCCACAAGCATCGCGCGAATTCAAAATACGCGCGTAAATCGCGTGCATAACGCCAGACCCTCGACTCGCGCGTGATTCACGCTTTCTGGACAAGCCCTTAAACACGCGTGCTTTTTACTTTATGTTACCGCACTAGTGCGGTAATGAACGAGCGCTTTTTTTAATCTCATCAAAGAGACTTCATGCCTTTTTATGCCTACTGTGTACATAAATAAAATATTATAAATTAAGATAATATTTCATCAAATTATTTATTTTTGTCAAAAAAATTACAATGAAAAAAGTTTTGTAAACTAGACCGTGTGACATATCAAATGAAAGGGCTTACTGTGGAGGATTCGGATTTTTTTCTTTTATAATTTTAATATAAAACTACTCATAGGCTTATGTATTACGCAAAGTAGGAACTTAACATCACGCCTTGTTTCCCTGAAGTGTTAGGCAAAGGTGCACTAAAGTACACCCATATTTCGCCAGTTATTTTAAGTCCTATGTAATAGGGACGAGCCTATTGCCATCAACCGGGCACAAATTCAGACTCCGGGCTGCTACTGAGCAATTTTAGATAGAAAACCCAATAACACCTTGCCCAACCTGGGAATCGAACCCAAGACCTCGAGGTCAGCAGTAGCGCAAAGCGGAAAGTAGGAACTTCTCTATATAAATATCAATAAAAATTAACCATTCACAAAAATAAACTCTTTAATCAAATATAATAACAGTAAACTTACGATAATTACACAAATGCATGATTTTCGAGATTAAACCCTGTTTCCTGGATATAAGGCACATTTTTGATAGTTTACTTGCTAAGACCTAAGGCTCTCAGTTTGGACCGGATCCTCTGCTTGGCCTCAGCGGAGAGAGGCTTTTGCGGGAGGGCAGGGGGACCGACCTTGATGCCGGTGGCTATTTCCATACCAGCCTTCATTATTGGTACCCAGGGGCCTGAAAAATAATTAATTGGGTTTTTTATCAAGTAGTTATTTGTTTATTCCCATTAATCAAAGTCACTGCATCAGCAATAAACATACACTGTCCGATTACAGCGTAAACTACTCCTTTTTTTTTGTGGATAGGTAATCATCAGATGACTTCTCCCGCTCTGGGCGGAGCGGGAGGGCGTGTCAGACTTTTACTGACTAAAACCCACCCGTGTTCCTTCTGTTACCTGTGCCGGGGCCACGGTAACTCTTTCGAACATCCCGCAACCCCGGCTGGAGCGTAAACTACTCCTACGACTTATTAATGTTCCAATTACACATAAAATAAAATAAACTAAAAATGTTGTCTACAGTGCCATCTAGCGGGAAAATGGCCACGAACAGATTGTATGTTCCGCCAGGGGAAGCGTTAAGGTAGCCCGCGAAATACAAATTTTCTTATGATTTTTGCAATTTGCAGCTCAGTGTCTGGGTGTATGTTGATTAAAGTATGATTCGCGATCATAACAAATACGTATTTACAGAATTATAATCATTAGAATCAATAATACAATTACTTAAGTTAGATAATCCTGCAATGTTAAGATTTCATGAAATAGTCATTCAATAGAATTAGTTGGTCTTAGAGAGTTCTATTGATGACTTTAATGATTATAATTATATAAATACACACTTGTTACGGTCGCGAATCATATTTTCATCAATATGCAACCTAATACTGACCTGCAAATTGCAAAAAACGTAAGAACATTTGAATTTCGCGGGCTACCCTGGAGCTTTCGCTTTAATTAAACTTTTTATTTAGGTACGTGAATATTTCGAACTCGGGCCTAAGTTTGAGCACAAAACCAGTCATTTCATGATCGAATTATACGGAAAAAAGACGCGACTATCAGACTAATGGCCCGTTCCAGCACTGCCGAATAAGTTCCCATTAAATTATCCACCAAATAAATTATGGTGTTATCTGGAGGTGGAACAGGACAAAAAAAACGGCCAAATGTGTGTCGGACCACGCACAACGAAGGGTTCCGTTATTGGGATGAATGTATCCCAAAAACAAACTTTACATTGTAGTTGAAAACATGCTCTCCCATACATCGATATACGGCACGGTAAATTCTCCAACTGCAAATGTAAGTTTGTAATCGCAAAAAAAAAATCTGATAAAACTACAAATTAACGATTTTCTGACTTTTTTCTTTACTTGTGCTGTGAGACCTTGCTTCTTGCCAAATTTCATGATTCTAGGTCAACGGGAAGTGGTAACCTATAGGTTTTGATTTATTTGCTAGTATCAAAATATGCCTCATAAATGGCCGTATTTTTTTATTGCGTTGACTTAGAAGATCAGATCTAAGATTCAGATCTGAGATTTTTTAGAGCTCTAAAGGACCGTAGACCCGTAGGTCTAATGGGTAGGTGGTGGTGGTAGGTAATGCGTAGGTCGTAGGTAGAATGAGTGAATGAATGAGTTGAAATTAATATCAAATACGTTTTGATATTAATTTCAACTCATTCAATCACTCATTCTTTAATTTCAAAAACAGACATATAATCAGATATCCAGATACTGAAGCTGTTTACTGGCAAAAAGAATCTCTTACCTTCACAAGTATGAGCTTCAACAGCCAAGCTAAGTTTCTCCTGCAGTGCCCTGGCCCCGGCCACGTCGTTCTTTGCGACGGCATCCAGGATCTCCTGCGCTAGTCTCGGGAACAGGTTGAAACTGGTCCCGATGCTGGATTTGATGCCCAGGAGAGCAGCTGGCGCGATGAGCTGGAATTAATATTGTTTGACAGTTATTAGGCGTTGAGGTTACAAAAATAAAATAAAATTGAGTAATTTTTTTTGTAATCTATGTGTGTGGATTTTGGTAAAGAAAAATGGATTTCCTTTTAGAATGCTAAGGTAATAAATATCCTAGCCATTTAAAAAAAAATATAACTTCAAGAATTCTCCCTTCGTGGGTGGTTCCATTCGATTAAGACACAAGCGAGCGCAGTGGCGCCCTCATCGATTGTTTCGTTATTTCTTTTATTTTAGAATGAAAATGCAGAAAATAAGCGTGTTACGTTGTGTTCCACAAGACTATACGTTATTATTTAAATTGCCCTTACTCAACTATCTACTTTAGCGTTATGTATTCTAAGTTTATTGTTGAGTGACAATTGGTATAAAGTAACAGGTCCTAAATTGGTCGCAATGGAAGTTGAACTTTGACATGCACGACGTTGAGTTTGTGGTTCCAAAACTTGTTAGTTTATCTGAGACTAGCACTTCCCGCGAGACTTCGTCCGCGTGGATTATGTACTTTAGTACCCCGTTAGGGGTAGATTTTAAAAAAAACCCTGATACACGTTACTCTTTAGTGAGTTTCGAGATAATCCGACTGCGTGTTAAAATTCTTCCATACAAACTGACACCCCCAATCCCGCTTTAGGGGGTAGTTTAGAAAAACAAAAAATGATAAACTTCATAATTTACTTAGATAAATATTCGTGCCCAGTATTTGTGCCCGGTCGTCTTGCTGACAACGGTTTTTTATTATTATTAGTAATGAACTGCTTACTTATTTTACTTCGATGGTCCTGGTTTATCATTTGTGACTTCGAGTTACACGATACGTTTAAAAGGAGTGCGGATATTTTAGGAACTAATTAGGTGCATAAAACTGACCAACTTTCCCCAAGGAACATAGGTCGAAATCTAAAAAATAAAATTCAACTTCTCATACAAACATAAGTCACGTGACCAGTCACTATGCATGTAAAGTCGATTTGCAATTTTAAGATTTTTCGACCATGTTCCTCGGGGAAAGTTGTCTAGTGTTATGCACCTGATTACCTCGGTACCTCCTGAAATATTCGCACTCCTTTTAAACTTATCTTTTACCTATAGCTATATGTAAGCAGGCACGCCCTTTATGCCTGGAGGCTTTTATTTAGGTATAAAGTTCTTTTACGCTTTTAGTTTTTAATTTTTATTTCTGTCTGAGTATAGTTTCGTAGTTATTTTTATTATTGGTATATTGGCGTGTGCTAGCTGACACATGGCAAATAACATTATTTAATGTTTTTGTGTTGCATAATGTACATAATTTTGCATACTATTGTATAGAATCAAATTTTTCTAACTAAACAGACAGCTGTGCTGCTGGGTAGTTTGTTGCGCCACTTCTCCTACCCAGCTAAAGCACTAGGAAGTGATGAAGGGTGGGCGTTTGGGGGTTGTCTTATGTAATTATTGACGTTCGAAAAGTTCTAATTCTCAGCCTAGTTTCAATAAATAACTTTTGATTTTGATTTTTGATACAAGTTTCAAGTTTAGCTCAAGAAATAAGATTTTTCATACAAACAAAAAAAATCCCCCTTTTCACCCTCTTAAAGGTCGAATTTCCAAAAATCCTTCCTTAGTGGATGCTTAAAACATAAAAGGTATCAACTGGCAGAATTTCAAGTTTGTAGCCTCAGCGGTTTAGGCTCTGCGTTGATGAATCAGTCGGACAAGTAATTATATGTATAGATTCTGAATTGAAGATTAGATACTCACAGTATCAGCTCCGAGGAACATCTCCTGGCCTTCCTTCAGTGTCCTCAGGACTTGAGCACCTTCACTCAGGTCGTTGGACGTGAATTTGATGCCCTTGAAGTTTGGAATGGTGACTGTAGCCGCCGCCACGAACGATGGCATATGGACTGAGGAGAAATAAAGTAAAATTGGATTAGATAATACGTAACATAACATCACGCCAGTAATTCTCTGAAGGTTTAAGCAGGGGTGTACCATTACCAGTTATAATTAAGTTGCTTAAAACAGGGGGCGAGCCTATGCCATCAACCGGGCACAAATCCAGACTCCGGGCTCCTACTGAGAAATCCCCGACGGAAAAACCTATTAACAATTTGCCCGACTTGGGAATCGAACCCAGGACCTCATGCTCAGCAGTAGCGTTTGCGACCACTAGACGAACGAGGTAGTCAAATACCTACTACAGTTGTTAGAAAGCTTATACAGGGTGGCAGGGACATCGACGCGAAGCCGGTTACCATGGATTCAGTACATGATTCTGGACGCCCCTGTCTTAAATTTTTCGTCGGTTATTTAAAAAAAAATTAGCTGTTCCATACATTTTGACCGCGTAGGTATTAAGTAAAAAAATCAGCTGTTTCCACTTTTGTAGGAAACAGCAGATTTTTTTTTAATAGCCGACGAAAAATTTCAACGCTTAGCAGCAGCGTAGCGCAGGTCCAAAATGATATACTGAATTCATGGTAACCGGCTTCGCGTCGATGTCCCTACCACCCCGTATCTAGCAGGGTGGTGTTTCATGCGCCTTAAGATCATAGTCAAATAAACATTTCATACTCACTCTCAACTTTACTCATGGAAGGAATATGGTAGTATAGCACAGGCAGCTTAGATGCTGCCTTAGCGACTTGCGACACGTAGAACACCAGATCTTGAACTGATGCCGGCTTGAAGTACAGCTCGGGGAGGGTCAGTAGAGAGTCAACTCCAGCTTGTTGGCAGTAACGGGCCTGGCGGAGGAAAAGGATGCAATGATGAAAAATGCGCATGTCCTTGGATAGGTAGAAGTGCATTAATAAATCTGTAGAGGAATACGCTATGAAGGGTTCTTACCCTATGTAGAGATATTACTCATAGTTAAAGGGTTACTTTACTATGTAGTGTTTCCCTCTCAAGAAGGTTAGTTATGTAGGTTACTTTATTATCGTGTGCCGAGCTACTTTCTTACCAGGAACTGATACTGTATGCTCTTCATGAGACCTGGGGACCAATCTCCGGGCCCTATGTGGCCACTAGCTTAGTTTAACATCAAGTAGATTTTACCCAGGAATATATTCTAGGCAAAGTGTTATTGGGTTTTTCTATCAGAAATTTCTCAGTAGCAGCCCGGAGTCTGGATCTGTGCCCGGCTGATGGCAATAGGCTCGCCCCCTATTACATGGGACTTAAACATAACTGGCGAAATGTGGGTGTACTATAGGTACATCTCTGCCTAGCCCTTCGGGGAAAACAAGGCGTGATGTAATGTTATGTGTTTATATTATTCTAGACGTATGTAAGGATCGTAGCAGGTGGCGTTCTGTAGTTTCTGCCTACCCCCATGGGAAGAAGGCGTGAGTTTATGTATGTATGTATGTATGTATTATTCTAGACTTGATTGATTAGATGACATGTATCGTCGGTATCGTGTACTTTCCAATGATAAGGTGACGTAACAATGCGTTTAGTTACATCTGCTATATCTAATCACAATCAGTTGACATGGAACTACCATCATGGAAGAATCTACTTCAACAAAAAAACAACAAACATCGTAAGCGCCAAAAATCACAAAACTATTTTTTCTTCGCAACCTCTTAATTAGACAGTTTTACATCTTGTCGCGATTACTCTTAAATTTTATTTTAAAACACGACTACATCGTAGTAAGAAATTATCATCGTAAATGTAAATCATCGATAATTAGGAAAGAAAAAACCCGTTCCTGTATAAAGTGCAAATTGTCGCTTACGATGTTCTTCCTGAAAAGGCTCGCTGTCATTCTGTTGTCATTACGATAATAAGTTTAATTGAACAAGCTACAAACTTGTCATAAAGTTAAGACAAATAGCGTTGTACCCATTTATCTGAGTGCGCACAGATAAATGTTATTTACAAACAATGTTTTAAGATAACAATAGGTATCTAGCGCTTGACATTACATAACAATTTATATGGAGTAGGTCTTAATACTTTGAATACCTATCTACTTCGTAAATCGTACTACTACAATGTCACGAAATGGAGGAGAAACCCATGATCTACATCAGGGGTTCCCAAACTTATTTTGTCTACTGCCCACTTAGAGAATAAATTATTATTAGCGCCCCATTTTTTCACCTACTTAAAAACCACTACCAAGATGAAATTACAAATCGCCCCCTAAGCCTCTACACAACGCCCCCATTTTTTTTCTGGGTCTCTTACTTCCCCCCTTTAGGCCTGCAGCGCCCACAAGGGGGCGTTATCGCCCTCTTTGGGAAAGGCTGATCTACATGAAGACCATGGGCACTACCCCTAGGGGTCTGTACCTAGTCAAAAAGGTACTTACTTCCCTCTTCATCTATCCTAATTAATTGCCCAACAGGGTTCGAAAAGATCCAAAACCATCTTGTAAAAAATTACGGAATGCAATAAAGTAGGTAGGTAGTTGGATTAGGTAGGTAGAGGTAGGAGGGTAGCTTTAAAAGTTATGGAAATTTTTCTGGCTGTCATGATTGAAAATTATGGAAATTATTTATCAAACTCACGGTCAGTGGATACGAAACGGGGCACTATGAGAAAAAGACTTAAGAAAAAATTCACCATAGCATTTTCAAGGTCTTTGACAGATGTCTCGAAGTAAGGCGTGGTCGACAGAGCCCCGCTTTGCGGGGCTACTATTTCTGGGTGGTTTAAAAAAAAATAACCACGAAGGGGATGGCCTTCTAACCTAACCTGTCCGAGTCGGGGTGCCCCAAGTCTCGAGCTCGCTCTTGCATCCTAAGTTTTCATTGCCTTTTACTAAGTCGGATCCCTTCGAAATCGTTTTACGACAAACGGTTAGTCGGAGACAAAAAACACCAAGACACTTTTAGCCTTATATTTAGGTGTTTTATACGATAGAATCGAGAAAATAAACGATTTGCGAAAATAACACTTTTTTGGCTAAATTTTTGTCTTTTTTTCTCAGTGCCCCGTTACGTACACTCCAACCAAACTCACCAGTTCGGTAACATCAGCCACGGGAGCTCCACCAACTTGCACTTGAATGTGAAGACCAGTGGTCTTGCTGGTGGCGACCCAGGCATCTATCACCTTCTTCCTGTCTGCTACTGCCAGAGACATGTGCTCGCCTGTCGTGCCTCCAACTGCAAAAATGGATCCAGGGGATGCTTTTGTGAGAATTTGGTTGAAAAAAACAAAGTCACTTTTCGTGTCTGTCTATGTAACCACTTATATCTTCTAAACTTCACAATGGATGTTGATAACGGGTTTTACCATCATTTAGAGCATTTATTCTGTCACTAGGCAGGCGCAGGTCGCTAGTTCAGAAAATTAAATATGCACTATCTCATTCATTGCTCTAATGGTCGCGAGCACCACTAATGATCCCTGGGTCAGGTAGTGCCTTATTGCCAAATATGTCATATATGCCAAAGGTAACACTGCGTTACACGATTTTGGTACCCGTTAAACTGATAGCTGGAATGAATAGGTAAGAGTCATAGATAAAAAGTTCCAAACATATGTGGTATCCACCACGTCTAGTTTTAGAGGTGCATGTCAATCATTATTTTAACTACCCTCACTTTAGGCGTATAAGAAACAGTTGAGGTTTTATTGTTTTGTTTTATTTATAAATCGTTTCTATTGAATATACCTCGATATCTCTGAGCATATTTATTTGAAAATCCATCATGACTACTGAACTAAGTGGCTGTCGCAACTGCAAAAATGCACCAAATAAGTTTTGTTACGTTTGTGGACAGTACATTGTGAAATCACAAACAAAAAGTGTTTCTGAAAAAGTGAGAAGTGCATATTTACTTTATTTTGGGCATGCTATTAACACATTCGCTGCGGCAGCGCTAGAAGCCAACTTACCTTCTGTGCGTTACGCAAAAATACTTCCCGTACATTTTTCCTTCTAAATTTGAATACACTTAAAGCAAGAACGTCGGCAATATGTATAGGCATCCGGGAACTTAGTTTTATAACCTCCGCACCGGGGGCCAGACAGGGAAAACTAGCTGCCGCACACGGCGAAACTCAATTACGGCCAAATACTTCCCGTAACGCAGCGAATGTGTTAATCAAGATAAACCATGGATACCACAGTTTTTTTGTGTTTCATGCTATGCTACTCTCATACCTATCTTGGTTTAATGGAAACAAGGTGTCAATGCCATTTGCCGTACCAGCTTTATGGCGTGAACCTAGTAATCATTTTAATTATTGCTACTTTTGCATGACTGACATACGTGGCTTTACAAAGAAAATCAAGCACAACATTCATTATCCTGACGTTCCTTCAATGTCGAAACCAGTACCTCACAGTGAAGAAATGCCTCCTCCTTTACCTCCTACCAAAAATGAAATTGAGATTTCGGAAGAGCCAGCTTCGCCAAATGTTGTAGAATATAATAACGAAAGCAGCAAACATCCTGAGTTTTTACCTTCTACAAGTTCTCTTGGCCGTCAACATCTGATAAATCAAAATGAATTGAATGATTTGATACGAGATTTAGATTTTATAAATTCGGCAAGCTGAATTACTAGGATTTAGATTAAAAGAGTGGAAGTTATTGGCTCCTAACAAAAAAGTATCTGCCCAACGGAAACGTAATATTTAACGTAATATTATACGATTTCAAGGCCGTTGGGACACAACTATGCTAGGCGATTACTGTTGGCGTCTAAAACGAGAAGATCCTTCAAAACACAAAAGACAAAGTTAAAATTTAAAGGTATTCTGGGTTTAAATTGTATGAATTGATTTTTCTTGTATTTTTTGTACCTAAATGATAAAAAATAAAATCAATTGATGTAAAAAAATCTGGTATATTTTATTAGATTTCTTTAAAATATATTTGATTCTTTCAATCTTTAGCATAATTTGGCACATCCTCACGGAAAAAAATGAGACGTGATGGAAAGAAAAAATCTATGTATTCTTACTAAACGTTAGGAATAAATAGGAAAACATGACATTTCAAAGCGGGTAATTATTTTTTTTTTTCATTTGTAACGCAGTGATAATTAAAGAACACCATGTGGATTCAGTCAGTAAAAGTCTGACTTTGGAACCTGGGGGTAGCTTTAGAGGTCCAGGGTTATAGCTATATTTTTAAAATTGAACTCATACCTAGAATGGACTTGATTCCTGAATCAGCCAGGAACTTAGCATAAGCAGGGATGGCTCCGTAGTTGATGGTAAGGTCATCGTTGAGAGGGGTGAAGACTGGGGGCATCAAGCCACGGGCAGTAAAGGACACCTAGATATAAAAAAGTACATTTAGTAATCAGTTTTGGATGTAAAAGAATAAATATAAGTTTGTGAACTCGCCCCTTAGATGCCCCTCTGACCAGTTTCGTTTTATTCAAATAAAACTAGCCGAGGGAAAAAATCTATTAATTTACTACCTTTCATCATGCTATCTAAAAAGGTAGGTAAATACAACAAAGTTTGTACAAAAAGTACCTACATATTACTTTATCTGTTGAATTAAAAATTATACTTTTAAAAACTAAAGAGTAATTAAACCTATTTTAGTTTTAAGTGTTTTGTCTTCTTCTTTCACTTTTTTAACTAAATTCATAAAAAACCAAAAACATAATAAACCTATTATTATGCGTTTGGTTTTTTATGAATAAGGGGGTACTTAAATGTTTATTTAAAAGTAAAGTATTTAATGATCCATAGGGATTTAAATTCGCTAATAGTATTTAAGCAGACTACAAAAATACTTTAAAACAAAACTTTACTCACCATTGTAAATGGTTTTTAATTTTTTTGTTTTACTCCGCACAGTCACCACGACACACGAGCAATGAATGAGACAGAGAGTTTAAAAAAGTTTATCTCGTGTCATTTGTTCTCAGTTCAGTCGATTGTTTACAACTTCTAGGTCCATGAACTTTCCTATCACCTTCACCTTATCACCCGTTCCAACATTTGAAATTGAAACGTTTTGTTTTGATTTTGATTGATATGTCAGTGTCAGAATGGTGTAAGGCTATCTCTTTTGCTAGAATACGAAACGTATAGAGCCATCCTGCTGTCATTTTAAGCCTTAAATATATATACAATATAAATGGAACGCGAGTAATATTCGTTCGTTCATTCGGTCTTCCTTTGAGATCTTTCGGCTTGAGCCCTTGAGCTTCTTATTTCTACTTCTACCGAGATCAGGATTTATAAATGCGACCATATAATCAGACAATTTTATTATATAAATATATGAACCTGTAATTTACATTAAAAATATTATGTTAAAAGACACAACTGTCCATTTGTGATTAATGGCGATTTTGAATTTAATAAATGAGTGTTTGACTCTGGAAAACAATTTTTTTGACAATTTATATTTTAACACATTGTTTAGAAAGAGATGGATTGATTTATTAACGGGAAAAAGAGAGATAGCACATTCCCCAAGAACATGAATGAAAAGGTAATCAATCAATCACAACACCAATTTTTCAGAATTATTATTTATTGTGAAGTGCGTTATATTTCGTCAAAATTAAGAAATCCAAGAAAATGAATACCATAACAAGCGAGTTGAGTATGCATGATTTGAATGTTAGGTTTTTTGAGATAATGCAAAATGAAAATAATGCTGAAGCTGCTGCAAATTATATCTATGAAGCTGTCTGCGATGATGTGACCCTAGGATTTGCCTTCGAGTTCCACCACGGCCTGAAGACCGGTCTGACGGATTTGATAGAAGGTGAAAAAGAAGAGGAAGAACCATATAAGATCGTAAGCACGCCAGAATGCGATGTGTTTGGCTTCTCGATGATGAAAAAGACCCCTGATTCAAATTGTTCCTGTCCGAATTGCGAGCGACCAGTTTCTGCGACTAGGTTCGCTCCTCATCTAGAAAAATGCATGGGTAAGTCCTCCGAAAAGTACCTAACAGTAGTCTTGCCTTGCAACTCAAATAATTATTGTATTCTGTATTATTTTCATTGTAACTTGCAATCAGTTATTGGTATTAATTATTCTATTAAAATAGTAACGAATTCTCTGCGGTTTATACCATAGGTTTATACCACTCTATAAATTAATAGTCATAATATGTTCATATCTTAACCATACACATGCTGGGTAAAAAAAACAAATCATGAGCTATCTAACATAGCAACAGCATCATAGAAATTTATAAGGTTTCTTTTCTAAATATGAATAGAAGAATGTCGAAAATTAAGTCACACAAATTAGATTGGGTTCTGTAGTGACTAATAATGAAAATATATAAAAAGTAATAAATAAAAACTTTCTCTTTATCACTACTTTGTGTTTGCATATACTTAATCTCTGTTCACCGTTTCTTTGGACTTAGTAACTCAAAATGTTCAATAATATCAATTTTTAATTCTCCTCTAGGTTATGATAAAAAACTGATTCAAAACTGAGGCATAATGTCTCAAAAGATACAAATTATATGTTATGAAATGTATTCTGTTTATTTGTATTGTGATCTAATCCCATCCCTTAGGGATAAGGGAACATTTTTA
This sequence comes from Fissipunctia ypsillon, assembly GCA_947568875.1. Classification (NCBI taxonomy): domain Eukaryota; kingdom Metazoa; phylum Arthropoda; class Insecta; order Lepidoptera; family Noctuidae; genus Fissipunctia; species Fissipunctia ypsillon. The sequence continues at coordinate 17,279,000 of OX387661.1, read as the reverse complement.
CTGCAATCTTTTACAACTCAAAATTCTAAAATCGCATTCCCATTAGGTATTCTGTTATTTTACTAGGACTAATTGAAGAAGACCTTTTTACTTGGACTTAGAAGACTTAAATCACTTGATCAACACACAAAGAAATTTAAAAAAACCTTATACCAATGAGTGTCTGGATTTTTTTCTTGTTTGCCAATTCATTATGACTGATAAAGTGTTAACTCATCAAAATCAAAACCAATGACATAAGTTCAAATTCAAATTTTTATTGCACACAAATGTGTTTTACGAGGTCCTAATAATAAATAAAGTCCACACAATTTAATAAAATATGAATACAGTCAAAACCGTTTATAACAACTTCGAAGGGACCGTCGGATTACGGTGGTTATAGCTGATAGTTGTTATGACCAAAAACGATGTTAAGTAAACAGAAATGCTGGGACCTCAAAATTTCGTCACAATAACTGGTACGACGTTTTAAGAGATGTTGTTATAAACGGTCTTGACTGTAGTAGCATGTTCCAAAATTATTAAAATAAATAAATAGGAATTAAACTATTGCTATCATTATAAAATTTAATCAAATTACAATAAATAATACACATTTAAATATGTGATATGTCTTTACAAATTATACCTCTAAAACCCCAACCAACCAACCTTAAGTAAAGATGACATTCAAAATAAATAAGGTTAAACACAAAATCACAATTTAAATGTAAAAAGGCAACAGGTAATAATTAATCATCATCTGCCTAGCCTTTTCCCTACTATGTTGTGGTCGGCTTCCAGTCTAACCGGATGCAGCTGAATACCAGTATTTTACATCGAGCGACTGCCTATCTGACCTCCACAACCCAGTAACTGGGTAATACGATACCCCTTGGAAAGTCTGGTTGTTAGACTTTCGGGCTTCTGACGACCCGTTACGACTGTCAAAGATCCACGAATGACAGCCGGGACCAACGGCTTAACGTGCTTTCCGAGGCACGGAGGAGTTTCGATATTTAAAGATGGTCACCCATCCACGAATCAACCCTGGCAAGCGTAGCTTAACCTGATAGATCGACCCGTGTAGCTGTTATTACTTAGCCACGAGCTCCTCCATAATTATAATTAATACAAATAAAAATTAAAAAAAAAAACATTAATATATGAATATACAGGGTGGATTTTTGAGATGGGGCAGTAAAGGCAGGTACCTTAACCGTTATATCAGGAGAATGATCTTAGCAGACTCGTTATGTTTTTGAGATATTTTGCTCCCCATTCACAGATTTAAAAAAAAATGTACCGACAGCAGGAAAATGAGCCATTTTTACAAAAACTTTATTTGATGCCTATGGATCCTGTTTCTTCTAGGGATCAAAAAACTATTGGACCAACTGAGGTTTGAGTACTTACTAGAAAAGTCAGGAATCTCAAAAAACTTTTCCCATACATTTCGTAGGAAATGAGACTCCCAAACTCCCAGCTGCCTTTTTTAACAGGCTTTTGTTAGCTTCACTTGTAACTAACCAACTAAGAATGTAAAAAAATCTTAGAAGTAAATTTTAACCTACTTATAATATTGTCGTATCGACATGAGACTTTGTATGTATGTGTAGTTCGGATGACAATACTTTAATTTGGTATCTTGGAGCTGATCTGATGATGGAGCCAGGAGGTGTATAGTGGAATTCTTCAGTGGCTACCAGTAAACCCCTCAAGTTCGAGATCATATGATGTGTTTTGATAAAACTTTGTATGCATAAGTAGTTCGGATGACAATACTATAATTTGGTATCTTGGAGCTGATCTGATGACGGAGCCAGGTGGATAGTGGAACTCTTCAATGGATATTAGTAAACCCCTCGAGTTTGGGCTCATATGATTTGTTTTGACGAATCCAGTATAATGCACTTAAGAGTCGAGAGTCTAATGATGGAGCTAGGAGGTGGATAGTGGAACTCTTCAGTGGCTACTAGTAAACCCCTCGCTTTTGGGCTCATGTGATTCATTTGGACGAGTCCAATAGATTGGGGTTGGTAATGTAGGTCTGATGATGGAGCCAGGAGGTGGATAGTGGAATTATTCAGTGGTAAACCGATTCGTTTTGATGAGTCCAATAGATTGCGCTTGGTGTTTAAGTATGAAGGAAAGAAATATAACTTTTGGAATAGGCAATTTAATGCTTTTTCATGTATTTTTTGTCTTTGAAAAATGCCTATCATCGTTAGCCATAAATATGATTGGTTTTGATGTACAGTCAATATTGTAACTAAGGGAAACCATGACTGTGCTGGCCACCAAGGAAACACAAGGATTCCCTCAGATGGTCCTATAGAAATAAATAATTTGATTTTGATTACATCCTCTTTCATAATAGTTAAACTGCCTTTGTTTATGATTTCAAGATTCAGTAACCCATTTCATAATGTAAATTGGAATTTAACCAACGTAATAATATCTACTTATTTCCAAAATAATCTATACTGGCATAATGATTTCTCATTTAAGCAATTTGACTACAAAATCACATAAAGATTATGTAGTTTCTAGGTCACTGTGATACTAATAATAATATGGTATGGTATTGGTCATATAAAATAATAGGAGTTAAATTAGAAAAACAGGAAAATATAAGGAATAACACTGTTTTAAATATAACTTGTTTACCATACAGTTTTGAGTACAATCATCAATTATTATTATGTTATGCTGTATATTACAGTGTTATTTTCCTATTATTCGGGTGCTTAAAGTAACTTTGTGAACAAAACAAGATTACAGGCCTCATTAAATAGCCAATTAACTAAGCCAACTCCAATGTAGTTGATAAATGTTAATCATATTTATTAAGTAAGTAAGTTAGTTATTTAAAAATAACCCTTTTACTCACCAATTTTTTTAAAATTAAAATTTTAGATGAGGTCTGTGGGTAAAAAGGAACGAAGAATGAGCTGGTACCTATGGGGGAAACGCTAAGATCGCCCGCGAAATTCAAATTTTCTTACGATTTTTGCAATTCGCAGGTCAGTATTGGGGTGTATGTTGATTAAATTATGATTCACGACCGTAACAAATATGGTTTTACCGAATTATAATCATGAGAAATCAGTAATAGGACTTCTTAAATTAGTATAATCCTCAAATGACAAGATTTCATTCTTAGAATTACTTGGTCTTAGAGAATTGTATTGATGACTTTAATTATTATAATTCTGTAAAAAGACATTTGTTACGGTCGCAAATCATATTTTAATCAACATACAACCCAATACTGACCTGCAAATTGCAAAAAACTGAAAATTTGAACTTCGCGGGCTACCCTGGTGCTTTCGTCTTAGTTACTGTTTTAATCTACATATTTAAAAAAGAAATACCACTCACTCACTGACTGACTAATCACAAAATCTCGAGAACTAAGCGAGTTCTTTAAATGGTGTAAGTAAGCTAAAAAAGGATTTTTCGAAATTCCACCCCTAAGGGGGTTATCGAACGATAAAAAAAGGGGGTTATCGAAGTTAGTATGGAAATGAAACATTTATGTTTCTGGTTACAAGTAAACATTCATGGTTTTCCGTTTTTGGAAATAATATTTATTTTTATTTTGGGAAGGGGTCTAAACAGGGGATGGAAGTTTGTATGGAAGTGTATTTATTTTGTATCATTGAGGAGTTCTATACTATACCTCTGAAGGCGGCTGATAAAAAAGAAAGAAGAAAAGACTGGTACCTAATTATTGTTTCCAATAATTCGTATAAACTCTTCCTTAAAATAAAACATTTTCTCATAATATGACCTACCTATATTGGTTTATCGGTTGGAACCAATGTAGGTAAGCGGCATTATCTCCAAAATTGGTGCAAAAACCTACTAGATAATCTGGATTTGTTCCCTGTTGATAGCAATAACACGCTGGCCCCTAAAATGTTAAAAAATATCAATTTAAAACTGGCAAAATGTAAGGTACTATGATATATTAAGGTACACCTCTGCCCGCCCTTTCCTAGAATTACAAGCGTGATAATTATGATGTTAGGTATGTCATTGTATGTATGTGGTAAAATATTGGTGTATTGGTGCTCTTTCGAGGAATACACACGTCGTGATATTATTGGTATAAATACTTCCTTCTAGGTATGGGCCGCAACAGTTCGCGCATAGCATCGCGACGTATCGCATCGAACAGTCGCGAGCCGACTTCGTACGCGGGACTCCTCAGCGATGACGAAGATGACGTCGACTGGTCCGGGGGCTCGGTGCAGAACGAGCGAAGGAAACGCAGGATCAAGAACAACAATAATAGGAAACCTAACAAAATGCATAAGTATGTATACTGTAGATGTAGTACTAACAATATTTTTAGACTAACATAGTTACCGAGACCTGGCGATATTCAAGAGAATGACGATAAATTACTGGTGTAAAAAGACATTTAACGAAGCCGATACACTCGTTCTTCCCGTTATTGTGATAATTTTTTTCTACTGGACCATACCTTTTTTTTGGGGTGGGAAATCATCAAATGACTTCTCCCGCTCTGGAGCTAGACCATCACCTCTTAACGCTGTATTATTGTAATCTTACTTCAGTGTGGGAAAAAGATGGAGCTAGACGTCCTGTATAGCTCCATCTCTTTCTCACACTGAAGTAACATTAAAATAATACTGCGTGGTGGTTGGCCCCCTGGGCGGAGCGGGAGGGGGTGTTAGACTTTTACTGACTAAAACTCACTCGTGTTCCTTCAGTTGCCTATGCCGGGGCCACGGTAACTCTTTCGTTCATCCCGCGACCCTAGCTGGCATCGGCCCTAGCGGACCCCGTCAATTGGACCATACCTGCGGGGTAACAATTGATCGCAGTTTCTTTCATTTTGACAATTCAGCCATGTTCATTGCGTTATTTACGTTGTTGAGCAGACGAATGTATTAAACCTATGAAGCAACGGATTAGAAATATCCTTATATCCTTGATTGAAACTGTTACGCAATAAGGGTGTTTTCTGGTTACGGAGACTTTGAAGATCAAAGTTCCAACTTTTGTTGACGTTTTTTTACGAAAACAAGTTTTAAATTGTATCGTTGTTTTAATTTGTTTCTGTACCGTTGCATGCTCCCATTGGGGTATAAGTACATAATATGTTCTGTTTTTGTGTGCAGCGATACAATGCATGCTACCATAAACGGCGATTTTTCACACCCGTCGTTTCCCAGCAATTATTTTTGTAAAATTTTACTTATTTAGATCCACGAAATGCGTGGATGACGGCTTTGTAAGTGGTCTTTTTACACCCGTATTAATTCCGTCTCATAGTCAAAGCTAGATAAATTAAGGGTATGATTAGGCGTGGCAAGTCAACTATTTACATCTCGCTCATATAGTGTGTGAGCGAGTGAAACAAGAACAGTAGCGGCAACCCTGTAGTTTTCATGCGAAGCGGTGTGTACATTTAGTTGAATCTAGATTTAGTAACACAATGGTGCCGATTCTCCTGTCACAAATGCTGAAAATCACCAAAATTTTAGTTTATTCCTGTCAAACGACGATTTCCCATTCTGAAGTTGACACAACTTAACTATATTTTAATTTGATAGTACTAAGATGGCACTGAGTTATTAGTTTAGTGAAAATGGCAATTTTGCTATTCTGAATTTAACGTTTTTCACCTACAATTTTGATTGTCTAACTAAATATGAATATTTTAATCGCGATTAAAAAGGTGTGGAATAAAATTAGTTGTCATGAACTAAGATTCACACCAACACCTCGACTTCGGGTGCAAAAACAGACTGTAACTTTATTTTCTTTTCTTTTGCTTGTATCTCGAAAACGGTGTGTCCTATCGCAAAAATAATGAAAATTTCGACCCCTTTATAAAAGCATAAACACCTAAAACTCGACATGTAGGTAATAAATTATATTTTCCATACAAAAGTGAAAAATTTCATATAAAATACGTCGAGGCTGCCCCCTGCGCGCCTCCAGCTCAAAAACAATTCACGGGGTAGGGCAAACAAGTACTTACCACAGTTACCACATTTTTTTTTTTTTTTGGATGGGAAATCATCAAATGACTTCTCCCGCTCTGGGCGGAGCGGGAGGGCGTGTCAGACTTTTACTGACTAAAACCCACCCGTGTTCCTTCTGTTGCCTGTGCCGGGGCCACGGTAACTCTTTCGAACATCCCGCAACCCCGGCTGAACAGTTACCACATGAAGTCGCGATTGTCAAATTCGATTTTAGTTGTGTCAAAATTATTTTTAAATTTAGTTATATTTTTTGCAGAATAGCTTTAAGATTCTCAGTGCTAAAAGTAAGAAATTTTAGTGATAAGTAGTTTAATTCGGTGTACAAGAGAATCGGCACCATTAGTTATCATCAGTGTCCTAGTAAGGAAAAAATTATGTATGTTTATAAAACAATGGAATATAATAAAGACTGAATTGTTCTTTGTTTCAAACATCTAATGCCCTGGCTGGCTACAGTATTAATGGTACGTTCATATGTTCCAAGAGTCAGCTTTTAGAAAGAAAACAAAAACATAGATTACGCATTTTTTTATGAAATCTAGCTAGCACTTGCATGCACTTTGAAAATATATACATATATGTCATATTTTTGTGTTATAATCTGAACCGTGTTTGTGCATTTGTAACATTCTTAAATTTTTCATGTATAAAATAAAAGCTTAAGTATTTTATACATAAGTGATAGGTCTCCTGTGCAGTGACGGATCAAGGGAGGGACTAAAGAGCAAACCCCGTCCCTCCTACATCAGAATTTATTATTTTCCATAATTTATTTCCTATAAAGGCGAGTTCACTCGTCTCCTTTACAAATCGATACGCCACTGTTACTGGTGACTCTACCTTTCATAAAGGCCCCAATGCACAAGCACAGTAGTCTTCTCGTTGAAGTAAGTCTACAATGCAAGTTACTAACAGGCACAACAACGGCACGGCGAACTCGGACGCGAACGACGGTGGCGCCACCTACGAAACGATGACCGCCAACGAGAAGAAGAACTTGCTGCAGCAGATCTGCGGTGTCGTGTCAGAGCACACTAAAAAATTATGCACTAGGTAAGAAGTTGTTCGAGCTTTTGGACACCTTTAAGCCAGATTTAAGGCTCCTAACAGGCGCGACACATGCTGCCTTTGTGCCACGTTTGTTTCTGGAGCCTTTACACGGTGCGATTTAATTCGGTATGTAAAGTAAAACAAAAATCCTACGCTGGTTCAAAAACCATGTCGAGCTTTGTGGTTTCTAAACCTTTATTTTCTATTTTTAGCACTTCAAATTTATTATAAGATGGAGTTTATTTTAACAAAAATACATGAAACCACTTGACTTTAATTTGACCTCCAAATGACGTCAAAAAGTAGGCAGATTGGGACTACTTTCGGTGCCTCCCATGATAAAAAAATTAAGTTATAAGTATAATGTCAAGTTTAGGGATGACCATATTTATAATGCAGTCATGCGAAAAATTCGGTCCTCGCAACGATACAAATCAAACGTTGAAAATGAATTCACACAAAAAAATTAAATCCCGAAGCCTGAACGATCGTTAATCAATATAACGTTAGCTTAAAGAACAGTCTGTATCTATAAAATCACGTGAACAATTTTGTAAATATTAATGGTGTTGGAAACTTGCAAATATAACTGCTGCGTGTTGATTGGTTTGATAATAGTTTAGAAAAAAAAATCATTCACAGTTATGCACCATGGTAGATAGTTGATACCTACATACTATCCGCGTCTTCACTCGACAAGAGAACTAAACTCACATTTCTAACGACTAGTAAGGACAGATTAGTAACTATAATCGATCAACTGAATCGAGTTACTTATTTCATTATTGATTGTTTATCAGTCTAAACTAATCATAAGTAAATGTTCGGTTATGTCGATCATTTCCACCTCTAATTTCATGGGTCCATCAACCAACTGTCAAGTGTCATGTTTGAAGTAAAAACGATCACAAACAAAAACTCAAAATTCAAGCAAAAACGTTTTTAGGATTATTATTATCGTGTTAAACGTGTCAATGATATCGAACTCTTCAGCCTATTTTTCGAAGTAGAATTTAGAAAATTTATTTTAATTTAATGACTGCTTGGAAAACCGAAATATTGAAATTATTTGCTTAAAATTATGTAAATATTAAATGAAGTACCTACTATAAATTAATAATAAAAAAAAACTAAATCTATAAATTAAAAATATTAACAAAATACTTTACATACCGAATTGCCTGTGGCATACCGTAACTTGAAGGGACAATAACAGCTGCACCGTTCAAACAGTGTTTAGATGATGGGAGTCATTTGTTGCTTCAATTTTATTGTGTGCCACAAGCAAGAAACTTGCATCGTGTAAATGGGGCATAAATTCCTATTCCTATTATTAATATTTGGGGGTTCCTGTAGTCGTAGTAGTAGACCTACCATGGTAGAAACGAATGAATGAATGAACGATGTGGTCATCGTGTGCACGGGATTTTGTTTTTAAATTGGTCAGATGTAAGTCGATAGTTCCGAGTAGTCGTAAGCGCTACAGCAGTAGCGCTTACAACTACTACTTCTCAGACATGAGATCCTGGGTTCGATTCCCAGGTCTGCCAAAGTGTTAGTGGGTTATTCTATCAGAATGTGTCAGTAGCAGCCCGGAGTATGGATTTGTGCATGGTTGATGGCAATAGGTTCGCCCCCTATTACATGGGACTTAAACAGAAATGTGGGTGTATTATACTAGGGACACCTCTGCCAGATCCTTCGGGGTAACAGGCGTGATGTTATGTTAATAACTACCCAACCAATAGGTCATGTCTTTAAGATAGAGTTAGTTTAGCACTAATACTATTATATTATTTACCAATAAGCTCACTGGTCAGAGAATTGATAAGGCTTCCAGCAACGTGTCCTTTGAAATATTTTCGCAGTATTTTCCTTGAGGAAAAAAACCCTGTTATTGCCTTAGCTACACGCTCCCTGTGCCAGACAAAAGATAAATCAGCAGGGTAACTGCGTAACACAATGGCGATTGTTTTTATTTGGACAGTTCTACTATATTCATTGCGTTATGTACGTCGTTCAGCAGATGAATTTTTCAAACCTATGAAGCAAAGGATTAGGTAATTCTTTCAAAATCCTTCAGGTTGTGATTGACAGTGTGTTAAGCGATTGGGTGCTTAGAGCGAGTAAAATAACGAAACAAATTTATTTAAATTAATTAAGAACTCAATTTGCAGATCAACTCGCTGTCCCCAACATACTGAAGAACAACGTCGCGCCCTTAGGAACAGTGTTCTAGAACCTTCGACCCCAGAGTCCCAGACTATGGGCCTTACAGCCGAAGAAGCTGGTTCTCCCCCTGACTCTAGCCCCTCGTCTTCATGCTCCTCATCCAGCCGCAAGAGAGACCGCCACCGAGCACCACCCAAAACAAAAAACAAGAGAGAACGGAATATATCCCCTAATACAAGGGATTAAGGACTGATTTTCTGTAAGACGACCCTTGTAGGAACTAATTTTGTTTAGCTTAATTGGCCACTATAAAATATGGTAACTGGTACAGTCAAGCTCGTCCGTGGTAATAAATTGAAATTTCGCCTTTACGAGTATGTCGTAGCAGGCAGTAGCGTGCTACTAACATGAATGTTAGCTTACTTTTCTCTTGAGAAATAGTAGGGATGTCGGTGAAAATAATAATATTATATCAATACTATATAACGATGCGATCGATAAAAAGAATACTCTTTTCTTGTTATTCATCTTTCTTTTTTTTACCCGAATGCGGCAGAGCCCATAGGGTAATGTTTTTTTTTCTTAATAATTTTTTCTTCATAGTGACCTGTTAAAGGTGTAGTAGGTACGACAACCATTTTTCTTTTTTATTTCTATTTTTCCAGCCATTACTTCACTATTGACTACTGAATTTCCTCATAATCATCTTCCAATTCCGCGGCTTCTCGTTCGTTTATTGGCCGCAACACGGAGAGCAGGTTCAAATAAAAAACTGTGTCTGGGTCGAGTCTAACCAGACATTCATTTCAATTAATTTCCACTAAATTTTACATGTACCTAGAGATTGGTCCTTTTTCTATAAAATAAATGTATTCTTTCGTAAGTAATAAGAAAGAATCAGAAATAATGTGCAAATGCGAATCCCAGTTTATAATTTAATTGCAATGCAAAATTGCCTTAGAAATAAAAAAAATATTTTCTAATTCTTTCACTTGCACCTTTAGTTGAGCAAGCATTATTTAAAGCTATTCCAATTTATTTCATTTCTCTTTTTCCAAGTAAGAAGGGAGGAACCCTTTTTAATTTGGCTACGAAACCCTAAAAGGTACTCTTTATCGGTTCTGGGTCTACTAGATGTAGGTGATCCTTGTGGGTTACATTTTATACAGCAACGCTTCTTAATAGTAAATATATTACCAACTACCAATGTTATAATAACAGCGACACTCACAGCTGCCGGACAGTACAAAAGTGTGTCGCTGTTAGGAAACGCCGTTCACTTACGAGTTATATATTTTTTCATTTCAATAATTTGAAAGTCCTGACAACAAGCCGGGCATTCAACTTTTTCATATTTCGTTTTTCTGTACTATGTACTTATTAAACTTTTTTTTCTAAATAAATTCCCCCTATGTCGGTCCGAAGTCTCGGTGTGACAAGGCTGACAAAGTCCAGTCCGTCTTTTTAATCCTCCATCCGGAGATGGGGGATGACAAAGCCGTCGTTTTGGACGTCCGTTTTTTCGTTAGTTACCCTACGGAGGGCTTACTAGCCCTCCGTAGGGTAACTACCCTTTTTTCACACGAATAACAACTTTTCGCTGCTACGACATACAGCCACATAGGCTCATAGCGACATATAGTGCGCGTGCGCGCCTGCTCAACCCAACCTACTGACCGAAGAACGTTCACTCAACAGTCTTCGTAGTTGTGTTACCACTGACGGACGGTTGACGTACGTAACTTTATACGACGAGCGCACGCATTTTTAGATATTTATTCAATTGAACATATTTCCTTTCTTGAAGAGTTGACTTTAAACTTTAAAGTAATGACTTGAATGGCGCAAGTTCAAGTTCCTCAAAATACTACCTTGACCTTGGGTTTGATTCAGTTCAGTTTTTATATTCCACTTAGATGTGACAATAATCAATGACGTTGACATTTCTAGGACCTATTACAATTGTTTTTCTTGGCGTCTGGTGGTTTTTGTGCATTTGTATTGTAGTGTGGCGGTTTTAAGAAGAAGGTAAATTCCCAGCTTGTCAAATTTCGCGCTTTTTGACTGTGCACATTATAATGTATAAAGTATTCAGTACATCAGTACTGAATAGATACTAGATTACTTCAACGAAAACTGAAAATTAAAAAATGTGATCGGTTTTATGCCAAGAACTCTGATTTCTTTTAGCGCTCTGTAAGCTTCAATTGATTTGGTTAGGCTTGTTTATTATGTAAAAAATAAAAAATTGACTCGTTAAACTAAAAGTTTAAACATGTTCAATTGTATTGTCACTGTTGAAAATCACTTATATTATGATTCATATAGACGACTGCAAGAATGCACGTATACTTAGGGCTTGCGCAGAAATGGCTAAGCGCAGTTTTAATTGTCAAACAAATATCAACAGTGTATCAGTCACAATAAAGTCGAAAATAAATGAACCGCGGTTAATGCTCTCACTGAACAATGGAGGTTTGTTTTCGAATTTGTTTCAATAAAATTATCACAATATTGATCATTCTTGGCAGTGAAAACCGCGCTTGCCCGATCTGTACTGAACCACAAAGAGCGATTTTTACTCAGTATAAATATTGAGCCCACAAACTTGCCCGATATTGTTGATTGATGATAATGCTGAATTCCTTCTTATTGAATCTATGTAATAGTTTGTATATATTCTTATATCTTGATGGGATTATCCATCAAAAATATAGAGCAAGTCTCTGAGCTTAATTCTAGATAGTTTTGAAAATGATAAAATTTAGGATAGGTAGGAATTACAAATTGGCTCTACTCCCTTGGCGCAGTAGGTGCTACACCCTAACTTGTGACGATCTATAGCCAGTAAGTTGTGGCCAGCCATGCTTTACCGCCCTCTAGCGGGTTCACGTCCATTTCTGATTTGCATACCGAAAAGATAACTGCAATTCTCTTCACATAAATTTAACCGCTTTTTGCCATACAGAATAAAGTCAACAAGGAATCATTTTGTATTGAATTAATTAATATAAAACAGCCTGGAATCTGGATTTGTGCCCGGTAGATGGCAATAGCTCGCCCCCTATTACATGGGACTCAAACATAACTGGCGAAATTTGACTGTATACTATAGGTACACCTCTGCCTAACCCGTCGGGTAAATAAGGCGTGATGTTATGTTATGTTAATATAAAACAATTTATAGACCTTATTAGAAACAAATTGTATTAATTCGACGTTGAAATCCTTTTGTCACGATCCACTCCTACAGTAACTAGATAATATTTACACCATTTGCAAAACAGTCACATTTGCAAACTTCACAATTTCAGTTGTCTTATTGGTCTTCGCTGTCTACAAAACTGTAATACTTGAATTACTTGAGATAGTCGGCGTTGTGGCTCCTTGCTTATAGTGAATAAATGTCAATGTGACAGTAATAGAAGCGATGGATAATTATTTAGTATTCCAAGCTCCACCCAGCAATAAATCCCTAACCTACTAGATCTTGGATAGATTTTTGGTACAAAGACATAGAAATTCGCCATAGCTCAACAGGCTACGTCTGGAAGCATTTTGAGTACAGAAAAACTCTATACCTACATTTGGTTTGATTTTGGTCGTAGACTTTCAATTTAGATAAATAAACATTATATTAAGAGGCTGTCGCATTTTGTCAGCTCTCTCGCTCACACGGGTCCAAATTTTTAAGAATGTTAATTGAAAAGATGTTTTTTTTGAAAAATGTAATAATAATAATATTATTTATTAGTTCGCCAATTTTTTTTTGTCGGTAATGTGTTTTATTTCGGAACATAATGTTTACATAATATATAAGCTAACATACTTAAAATAATAATTATAATATGTACAAATGTAAAAAAATAGAATATAATCATAGGGCATCAAAAAATTCGTCCGCATCGCTGTCAACAGGAAAAGTGCCCAAAAGGCTGGCAGCATTGCCACGTTGTATGGCGATGCTGATTCTTTGGCCAAAGAATAGGCCAGCCCTTTGGTCACGTGAAGAGTCGACCAACCGCTTGGCGGTGTCTCGGAAAACCAAGTGGGCACTCGGACCCCATGGCCCTAGTGTTTCAACCCCAAACGGCCAATTGATTACATTTTTCAAAAAATCATCTTTTCATTTAACATTCTTAAAAATTGGTGCCGTGTGAGCGAGAGAGTTGACAAAATGTGACAGCCCTCTTAAAAGACGATCAAGCAAATGATTAGGATTCTTTTACAGGTTAGTGAATTATTGCTGGTAACGGTTAGAAGCTACTTAAATAAGTGAGAGTTCACCATATTTTAATTATGTTATACACATAACAAAAATGTCACAATTCGAATTTGATGTAAAATTGTAAACATATTGAAATTATAATGTATTCATGTATTTGGAATCGTCCTGTATATACCTACTGTATAGGGTGTTCATGTAAATATTCATAATTTAAATGTAACTATTATTATATTACCTATTTGACTGAAGTAGTTATTAAATAATATGAAATAAAGACATGTATTGCGATACAATGCGTTATTTTTCATTTAAAACATTTATTTATTTCATACTGGGGTCTAATTTCAGCTGTGAAACTCTCTCTAAAAATAAACTCTCACACATATCCTAATGGACCGTCTAATGGCCGTTTGTATCTCAAAACTAGACGTCCTAGGTGAAAAGTAATGCAATTTTCTTCTCTCCCTTGGATGACACTAATTATTTATGGATGACCTTTTGGCCGTGCCCTATGTCAAAAATTGTTGGGCAAATAGATTGATCTCAGTATGCGCTTGATATACTAGCTTTTACCCGCGAGGATGTCGGAAATTATGCCACGGGAACGTACTCATCATCATCATTTGTCTAGCCTTTTCGCTTCCAGTCAAACCGGATGCAGCTGAATGCCACGGGAACGTACTGCCGGGATAAAAAGTAGGTAGGTATATGGTCTATCCGGTTTGCCTTTCGTCGAAATCCGTTCAGCCTAAGGTAACAGACAGACAGTTACTTTCACATTTATAATATTACTAGCTTCTGCCTGCGACTTCGTCCGCTTGAAATTTCTTGATCCCCGGCCCACCCCGTCGCATCGCATCGCCTGCCCGCGATTACTTCGTTTTCGCTTGCGTTCTTTCTGATATTTTTTCTTTATGCTCGGCTCCTAAGGGCCACAGTGTGATGTTAATTAGCCTATAGCCTTCCACAAGAATTGGGTTATCAAATACAAAAAGAATCCCGACTGGTAGTTCCAGAGATTAGCGCGTTTAAACATACAAAAAAAAAAACTTTAGTATAGAACTATAGAAGATTAATATACAGGGTTGCTTTAAATTGGCTAGCTAAACTCAGCAGACGCGATGTGGTGTAGATATAGATAGATCAGATTAGACCCATTACTATTAGAAAGATACTGATCCAAATTCGAAATACACCTGCATCCCCGTAGTAGGTAACAATGCAAATAGCTGTTACAAATATCGCTTTAGGAACTGCATAAATAGCAGGATGACGTACGAGTTCGTAGCGTAGCAGACAACAGGTTGACCTTCGGGCAATACAACCTGTTGGCACCACCACCTGTTACCAAGCTGACTACGTGATTACGTCTACGGTGTGCTCTGTGGTCTATGGCTAGATCGCTGCGAACCTACTTATCTTGTTTTTAACCTGTTTGCTATGGAATGGTGTTATTGATAGGCAAGTCAGTGTCTCATGCTAGTGGGATTATTTTGAACTCGCAACGGAAACCGAGGGGTGTCGATAAGTGTTTTACTACGTCGTCGTCACGTGGAAGTGAACGTTAATTTGAAAATGAATATGAAAGCCAATACTCTCATGTCCTTGTTCACACATTGGGGTTCAACTTTAAATAAAACATGAATAAAAGAATAAACCGTTTTATTGGCATATTAACTGTAATTAAATATTTACATTGATATAATATTTTACATATTAGATTAATGTATACATTTGTATTAATTATACACAATTATATCACATAAAAAACACGACTCACAGAATGTAGAAGCAAAACGATGATTCGTTATTAATAAGTACATAAAATATTTATTCATTTCAAAAGATCTTTGGAATGGGCCTTTGTAAAATTTTATTAAACTGGTAAAATAATGTCTAAATCGTTTCCACGCTTTTCACGATTACTGAAAGCTGTAAAGTAGCCCTAAATGAAAAAGTTAGTAGAAAAGAATTGATTTCAAACGTTAATAATATTAAAAAAGGTCTTTATTCAATAGTACTGCTATTTCGTTTGTGCTAAAAATCGACAATCACAACTTATGAAACAAATAATTAACAAAAAAAAACCTGATCGTTCCAGGATATTCGTATGATTGTGTGCTTTTCTATAGTACTTTATGATTAGCAAATGCTAACATTTATATTGCCATCCTGTAATCGATTGACACCTTAGAACAAGTGAACTAAAAATAATATTTAGGAATAATTAAGCCTTGGTGTCTTTAAAATAATACTTTACAAGTATATAACTCAGCCACAAACGTGTCTTGCACCTTGTCAGGTTGTTTATACATTAATTACCCTATTATTGCTGTGAAAGGAAAGTTGGCAATGCGCCGCCAATAAACACCATCAACAATTATTTTGTACTAAATCCGCAGTGAAATATATTCTATAAACTTGTAAGATTACCGATAGTTCTGTTGATACGTTATTTAAAATTAGCTAAACTATTTCACTATTGGACCGATTTAAGCAAAAATGATCCAACCCACATTGTCCGGGTTGTGGGTTGGATCATTTTTGCTTAAATCGATCCTATTGGTCGAACATTCCGCACTGCGACGCAGCGAGTCTTCACCAAAAGAATCGATTCTCCGAATGAGAAATCGATTGCAAATATTTCGACTAAACATGTCATCGTTAATACGCAACTCTACCAAGTACACCTCAAGCTATTCTTCCCGATAATGACATTTATATTATAATTCTAAATACTTCCACAAAAGTTCGACAATTCTGAATACAATACCAATGTAATAAATTCACGTACACGACACATTGTCTATAGAATTACGGAAGCAAGATAATCTATCAACACTTAGCTGATACGCTACACAGAACCCAGGCGTAAACTTGTCACATAAGGGCGAAAATACACATGCAAGTAGCTGGCAGTGGCGAAGTCTTCATATAACCCGATTCCTATCGGCTTCCCTTCGGAACCACCACTCTTCTTAATGTCTTATATTGCCAAATAATATGGTACACCTGTGTGTGTAACTGTGTATCACATCACATTATATATATTTAATACCAGTTTAATACAGTCGTCATAGGATTAAAAACATTACAAAAATGCCTATAATTTTGTCTGAGTTTATGAGAAATTAACAATTTTTCTCTTTAGCTACCCTCTAATGATAGTTGTAGCTGCGCCACTGGTAACTGACATGCCGTGTGCCATAACAACTTCTGATTGGTCAATGCCACAATGGCATGCCAGCTACTTGCATAGTTTTGTACCAGCAACAGCGTGTGTATTTTCGCCCAACCCTGTGCCATATTTACTTACGGTCGTCGGGAACTAAATGTTCACTGAATTATATTTCTTGTATAAAATCGGGACCTTCAGTTTCAATTATTGACTAGTGGTGTAAGCTTGTATATAAAATATTTTGTGTTCCAACTACATAATAGGAAATGTGTTGTAGAGATTTTTGTATTCGAGATAGGTAAGACATCTCAATATTTTAGGGCGCTGTCACAATATCGTATGCGTGTGCGTTGATGAAACGCTACATTTTCGTCAATAAGTACCTACTCTACAATGGAATAAGTACTACAAAACGTTTTTGTAACAGCACCCTAATTAATGTAGTTGAAACTATAAGTACACGGAAGCATACAGTTATAAAAGTAATAGCTATAAATCGACGACATTCTCTGCATAATCTGTCTTAAATATATCGTCATCGCAACGACGGGCACTAGTTGACATAACTGCAAAAAAAACCATTCATTATGTTTTTTAACATAATATATGGTGTATATTGTCATAATAAATGTTGTTAAAATATTACACACATACATTCAATTCCAGCTGTGATAGGCAATTGATATACATAAGCTAAACTTATAAAAACGCGTAATAACTGTGGGCCCGACTATTTAAAAATGTGTTGACTTTGTAAAACAACTGTTAGGTAAATAAGCCAGCGGAAAGCTGCTATAAAGGCAAGTACCTCTTTTGCGCTCATTATAAAAACCATAGATTTGTCGGAAGCTGTTACGATTTCCTTAGAAACTATACTTGTGTGATCTATGAATGTTATTTATTTCTTACTTTCTACAAATTCAGGAAAAAGGCTTTTCTGTTAGCTTCAACTAAGGATAAGGGATAAAGCTTCGTGTTATATGTAGTCAAGGCTTTTTTTTCCGGCGGACTTTTTATCTTTTATATGTAAAATTTTATCAACGACCGCCGGCAAAAAAAAAGCAATATTTTCACTATCCCGATTCCGGATGGTTAATTCTCGGAACTTATGACTGCCGCTGTTTTCTTTTTTGCCATATTATCAGTTTTTCACAGTGTCATAAAACATTTGAATGGTATATGCCTATTTTGAATATTCATGTTAATTCCATTTTTATCATCCATTATAACTACCTCAAGCTGTACTTTAGGGGCGTGGCCAAGATCGGAACTAACGCCATCTTGTTTTTTTAATACATTTCATAAAACAATTTCACAAATGTTTTCCAACAATCCCCCCTGTTAATGTCATTCAAGTGAAAAAATAAGTACGGAAAATAGTGGCCACTAAGCTCCGTTTTATGGATTATAATAAAACTTAACACTGTTAAACTACTGTTTGTAATAATAACAATAACGTGTAGTCTTGTGGAGCACAACGTAACATGCTTATTTTCTGCATTTTCATTCTAAAATAAAAGAAATAACCAAACAAACGATGAGGGCGCCACTGCGCGCGCTGTGTCGTCTTAAGCAATCACTTTGAATTTCACGATACTTTAAAACAATCTGAAGGCCAATTCTCATACTTAAAAAACGTTCAAATTCAAGTCGCAATCTCATCTCAGCGACAATCAATGTCAAAAATTTAAGAAAAATGTAGGGAAATTACTTAGAGCTTTTTTTGACAGATGGAGACTGAGATTAGAATGCGACCCGTTCTTAAAAATACGAGAATTGCCCCCTGTTTTTCACATATGACCTACTTATCTTACGCCTGTATAATGAGCACAAAAGCGGCGCCTGCAGGCGCACCTTCACTTATAAAGTAACAACATTCCATAAGAAAGTGACACTAGGCGGCGAGTCGCTCCGACGTTAAGCTTCTGTGCTGATGATGGACTCCCGGCCTTGGCCGACGCCGATGAACTTTACTGTAACAGAAAAAGAGTTCAATTATTGGTTTATCAATGATTTTTTTCATACCGTCATGAGGTACAATTAAATTTCTATTGTTACCTACATCTAAAAGGTCGGTCGACAGCGGAGAGGATATGCAAATGGTTACGGGTGGTCGTCAAATCACCAGGGTCCTATTTAATATAACTGACAATGCGACATATTTGTCAAAAGATGACAAAATTGTCACATTTTCACCACAAGTGCTGTTTAATAAAGCAGAAAATAATAATATAATATTATTTATTTATTTATTTAGGTACATAATGGTTTTGTAGTACATGAGGGACTTACAAAGTATGCATTATTAATTATATGGCAAATGACAAATGTACGAGTATATAAGAAACTTGTAAAATTGTCAGATTGTCGCCTGTCACCCGTCGGATTTATAAAATAGTCCCCAGATGGTTCATGGTAAACGCATCGGTCATCCCGATTTGCATTTTCAACTTAACCACCTCGGGATTGAGAGCCAAATTAAAAAGTAGTAAAAGTTCTACCATTAAGATCAGAGCCAGATTTTGAATGAGAGATCAGCATTCAGCGTCTTTTTGAATTTATATAATGTTTTTTTTTTAATTTTTTTTATTATTTATTTTATTTATATAATATAATTTTTATCATTGTATTACTGGGATTTAATGCACAGAGAAAATCCAGCTACTTAAAGAATTTCCTCAACATATAACTAGCTGTGCCCGCGACTTCATTCGCGTGGATGTCGGAAAACAACTTCCCAATTTGAATCGGATTTTGTTCACAATTACATGGGTTTTAATTTTTTTGCGCGGAACCCTAATTATTATTTTTCTAAAATTAATGTAGCCTAACTTACTGCTTATAACATCAGCTATCTGCCAGTGAAAGAAACGTCAAAATCAGTCCAGCCGTTTCGGAGATAAGCCGTAACAAACAGGCAGACAAAAATTTTCAAAATCGTTTTTTGTTATAAGTATCGTATATACTTTCCTAAGCACGTAGTAAAATGTTGTTATTTTGACATTACAAACAGACACTTCAATTTTATTTATTTGTATACATTATAGGTGTCTTGTTCGTGTCTTTATTATACTGAAACACAACTACGACCAACTATTGGCACAATTAAACAGAGATTAAAATTGTTTTGATTGAAACATTGCCAGAATTAAGAATAAAGCGTCAATGGTTCCTAAGAATCATTGTGCATGCTTTAATACCTATCTTTTATATAAATCGTATAACATTCATATTTATAGCGCCACAGCCGCATTTATAATTAGTTACAAATGACATGGTCATAATTTAAAAGCTTATAATAGTAGACTGTATATTTATTCATAAGTTTTACTTTCGATACAACTGGATAAGCAGCGAGACTACACAGACTACAATTCGTTTTCATATCACTATTCCACAATACTGGGCAATTTTTTTATCACTATCCAAACTTTCACAGGGTGTTCTACCCATAAATATGAACTTTCATTATGGGACCAACTCTGAAATCACGAAAATAAAAATCAGCTGTCTCATACAAAAGTTCAATACCTACTCGACCAAAATGTATGAAACAGCTGATTTTTTTTTGTGATTTCAGAGTTGATCCCATAGTGAAAGTTGTTCATATTTACGGGTAAAACACATTGTGAAAATTTGGGTAGTAATAAAAAAATGGTCCTGTATAGAGCGTGTAAGGAGCTTATTCCCTGGATAAAAGATATCTGACTTTGGTTAAATCAGCCCAACCGTATACTGGGTATTGAACCCTGAGATGCTTGAAAAAGTTAGTGTAAATGTAGCTTATCTGCAGTTAACTAATTAGAATGAAACTCACCAGGTATTTTTAAGAAGTCCTCGATGGCCTTCACGTAGTTCCGCGCCTGCTCGGGCAGCTTGTCCAACTGCCGCACATCCTCTATACTACACGCCCAGCCGGGCAATGTTATGTATTCCACCTGGTGAGGGAATGAGAGTTATTCAATAAGAAGGTTGAATGAATGAGTGGTCTGAATGTAACGAGTATTCTTAAAACTTAGCTAGGGGTAGCTTAGTACACAAATTGTGTTGTGTTTCTTTTGTATGAAGGGAAGCATTATACACAGGATGTAAACAGACATCACATAGCCGTCGTCTATGCGTTCTGTAGATCAAACTGTGAATACAAGGAATACATATGAATGACAGCCGGGACCAATGGAGGAGTCCCGGTATGTAAAGATGGTCACCCATCCACGAACCAACCCCGGCAAGCGTAGCTTAACCTGATGGATCAACCCTTGCGGCTGTTATTACTTAGCCACGAGCTCCTATTATGTACATAAAATAATAAATAAATATTCACCTCCACACTGCTGAGCTCGGTCATAGACGAGGGGAAGTACTCGATCTTCTTGCCGTTCAACTTATACGCTATGCCGACCTTGATCTCCTCCAACGTGTCTAGGATGTCCATCTTTGTGAGACATAACCTGAAACATTAATTTACATAATTATTCGCCTTGTATCCGGTTAACTTGTCCCCTTTAGTTACCAGTACAAGACTGTTTCAGGCATCTAAAATATGTAATAACATATTTTCTCTAAAAACTAGCGCGTCTCGTCGTACAGTAGTTTTATTTCATGAATCGACGCGCGCTTTACTTGTGGTAACCAAGTGTACTTAAACACGCTGTGAATGCATCCGTGAAGATGAGTAGCGTCAGCACATAACGCACACATACACACACCGACTTTGCCGTGTATCGGACGGTACCGAAAGCTCCTGCGCTTACAAACACATTCACAGCGTGTTTGTTATAAAAATACTATAACTCCGGAAGAGTAGAACGAAACGTAACATCGATACCCTCAAAGCCGGATCATACTATGGTTGGTCAGGTTAATAAATTGTCATCACAATGCCGCTGTCGCAACATGAGGCAAGCCCACATTACAGCCACGTCGGAACGCAGCGGAACGCATTTCAATACAAAAGCCCGATGCGGCTCGCCGATGGTTCATACAAAATATACGAAAGTGACGTAGGAGCTAGGATTTTTGCGTTGCGGTGCGACCCGCCCCAATGTGTGACAGGCTCTGCTATGTTGTTATTAACGCTGCTAGCTGCAGGCTGCTATCCCCCATACA
Organism: Fissipunctia ypsillon; assembly: GCA_947568875.1. Lineage (NCBI taxonomy): Eukaryota > Metazoa > Arthropoda > Insecta > Lepidoptera > Noctuidae > Fissipunctia > Fissipunctia ypsillon. Next base: position 17,257,255 of record OX387661.1, on the reverse strand, counting down.
ATATAGTAGGCCAAATATTATAATAATATGTTGCGTAGTTAATGTGTTATATTATTTCCTGCTAATATTATAAACGCAAAAGTTTGTGAGGATGGATGGATGTTTGTTACTCTTTCACGCAAAAACTACTGTACGGATATGGATTAAATTTGGCACACAGATATTTTATAACCTGGATATTAATATAGGATACTTTTTATCCCGATATCCCCACGAGGTCGAGACTTATGCGGGTGAAACCGCGGGGCTCTGCTAGTATAATATAATAATATTATAGTATAATAACTCACGAGGTATATCCATTAACCATGGCGGTGTACCGCACGACGACGAGGTCGAGCCAACCGCAGCGCCGCACTCGCTTCGTAGTCACACCGACCTCATGCCCGCGCTCCTGTAGCAACGTGCCTGTCTCCTGCGAAGTAAATTAACAATTTGTATATACCGTACTTATGTTTGTTCTACTGAAAACAAATGGACAGCCCAAAGAAACCAGCTGTCTAGATACGTCTAGATAAAGTATTCTTTAGGTCGTCTAGCTTGTTGATGGCGATCTTAATTGGGTCAGCCCAGAAGTTAGCGACAAGCGTCATCAGAGTAGCTTCCATAAGTTCCTTTAACGTGCACTTATCAGGGCATACAGGACATGGTGTTAAGTGCCCTATGGTTTGCGGATCTGAATTACATTATTACTCCGATTAAGTACTTAATTGAACTTGAATACTAACATCACGTCTACCTAGGCCAAGTCACCCAGCTCGGTAAGCACAACTTTGAGAAAGAAGCTGACAGAAGGATCCAGTTGGGTTGGGCAGCGTTTGGAAAACTTCGTCAAGTCTTCTCGTCGCCAATGCCGCAGGGATTGGCGACGAGAAGACAGTGCTGAAACGTGGATACCGACAGTCGAGCTGGTCCATAAATTCAAGGTCACTCAGCGCGCTATACTCGGAGTTTCTTTGAAGCATACGATCAGAAATGAAGTTATCCGGAGAAGAACCAGTTACCGACATAGCTACTATCCTTACCTCTATCCGACAAAATTCTTACTGGGTTGCCTCGGATATAACTCGCTAGAGGTAAGGCGAGCTCGAGATCAGCTCACAATGGCCTGTAAGACGCTCCGTGGCGCTGGTGACGCTCCTGATTTGCTTGCGGTGCTGGCGCGCTTCTTTGTCCCAGACAATTACTGCCGCGGCAGAAAGCACAGGCTGTTTGCCGTGCCTCCATGTCGTACTGTTGCACGCGCTAAGTCGCCAATTCCTCGCACTCTGGCCGCACTTAATGATCTCTTGGATTCGAATCCAACAGCTGATCTGTTTGCGGATGGATGGACGAAGATTTTATTGGTATGTCAGCAGTACTGTGAGAGGAATTTTAATAAAGTGCTGTTAATCTTCTTTTACTTGTTTTCACTTCAAATCTTACTCTACTTTGTTTATTTTGTATATTTTAATATGTGTTATAATTGTCTCTTTTATTTTTATAATTTTAGTTACTGTAATTGGTTATAACACAACAGTTGTAATTAAATAAATAAATATACTATTTTAAATAACTAGCTTGTAGAGTAAGCAAGTTGAAGTGCCAGTGGGCTGGTCATGTTTGCCGAAGGACTGGTGGCCGGTGGAGCAGACGAGTTCTGAAGTGGAGACCGCATATTGACAAGGCAAGCGTAGTGTGGGGCGCCCCCCAGCTAGATGGACCGACGACCTTAAGAAGGTGGCTGGGACAGGCTGGATGCAGAAGGTGGAGGATAGGTTGTTGTAGCGCAGCCTAGGAGAGGGTTATGTCCAGCAGAGGACTGCGATAGGCTGAGTTGATTCACTAACATCATGCAACTCGGTGGGGAAGGGTCCGTCGCCGACGCGCGTCGTGTACGCCTTCACGACGCCGAGCACTTCGCCGATCACCAGCGGAGGGAGGCCCAGGCCCGTGCAGACGCCGCCGATGCTGCAGTTTGATGACGTCACGTAGGGGTAGGTACCTGAAACGTAATAGATAAGAGAATTATGCTTTATTGTACACCAAAAAAAAAAATAACAACCAACCAATGATGTTTTGTTAGATTTCAGGTTTTAGCATTACCGCTTCCCTAATATGTATGTATGTCGCAGTGAACTAGCACAACAAAATTAGCCTCTCAGTTAACAGCCCAGCCTTTTAACTAAACGGCGCCGTTCAACTAGCGGCCTGAATGATATTCAATTATAGGTTAGGTTGGAACTGTGACCAACCATGCGCGAGCCGAATTAATCGTAGTAACTAGGTCAGGGCACCCCGACCAAGTGGGTTAAGTTAGAGCTGTGACCAACCGCGCGCGAGCCGAGCGAGCGAAGCGACCGGCGAGCGCTACTTCCAAAGGCTAGGCTGTTAAGGCGAAAGCGCAAGGGTAGCCCGCGAAATTCAAATTTTCTTACGTTTTTTGCACTTTGCAGGTCAGTATTAGGTTGTATGTTGATTAAAATATGATTCGCGACCGTAATAAATACGTATTTATAGAATTATAATCATTAAAGTTATCAATACAACTGTCTAAGACCAAGTAGGTAATCCTATTGAATGACTATTTCATGAAATCTTAACATTTGAGGATTATACTAACTTTAAGGAGTTGTATTATTGATTCTAATGATTATAATTCTGTAAATACATATTTGTTACGGTCGCGAATCATACTTTAATCAACATACACCCAGACACTAAGCGGCAAGTTGCAAAAATCGTAAGAAAATTTGAATTTCGCGGGCTACCTTAGCGCTTCCCGCGTAACTAAACGGCTAATTAATTAAGCTTATACTGCGACATGTGCACAAGCATGTAACAGCCAAAAAAAATTATCTATGTAAGTACTTATACCTACTTATTTAGCGCAAACGTGTCGTACGTAAGCGCTTTTATAATCAAAATGAGTGCAATAAATTGGTTTATTACAGAAAGTAAATCGTTTAATGCGGTAAAAATGGTGATGTAAAGCCTTGACGATAAGTGCTCTGATTTATAAGAATAATGTGAATGTGTATTGTATAATTATGATATCTTCATTTACCGCGACGGATACAGGCATACAGGTTGAAGACGCACTTATTTTTATATAGATGTCGTGGTCAGATCTTAAAATTGATCATTTCATGAAGTGTTCGATCATTTCATGAAATGGTTGTATTTCATGAAATAGCCAGCTAAAACTGGCCGTATCGTTTAAACGTCAACGTTTAATGATATGTCAGTCGACTTTTGGCCATAACTATCATTAATGTAGGGTATCTGTTGTGGTCCGATAATAGAAGTGGCCATATCCTGATCTGCCTGCCTATTTCCCCCAGCTGACCACCTGGCATGACCCCGACCAAAAGGGTTAGGTTAGGTTAGAACTGTGACCAACCGCGTGTTAGCCGAGCGAACGAAGCGAGCGGTGCCACAGTAGCGGCCGGCGAGCATTACATCCAAGTTGGTCGCAGTTACTCGACTGTTTCGTATTTTTAGGACCGATGCACAACAAAAAACAAAGCGACATCAACGCCTCTACTGGTAGATAATCCAATTATTTTACGATATGATCACTAATGTTTGACCACATCATGAAGTAGTCGTGCGTTTAACTGTTCATATCGTCAAACGTTGAGTATTCAATGATCTGGCGAGACCACATCATGATGTGATTAGCGGTCGATGTTCTATTTTCATGAAATGGTCGAACACTTCATGAAATGATCAATTCTAATATCTGGCCACGACAGAGACACGGTTTGTGATAACATTCACACAAAGTTATAGAGAACAATCCGCTCTGCCCATATGCCCCTCTCCCATTGGGAGGCTCGTATTGATCAGAGTACGTCAACGTACTTTGAAAACATAAGACTAATCGTTTGTTGAACGATTAGAAATGTTACCGCATCAAAAACTTCAGCATTTTTGAAAGTAACAACTGAAATCAATGAGCAATGCTTGGAAAAAGCGAGTTATTTCACAAAGTATTCACATACAGCGCAACATCAACTCGTGCACTCCTAGATACGAGTATACCGGCGCCTGCACTTATCGTTGGTATGATAGCTGTAATCATCGTAACGAACCTTGAGTTAACTGTATAAAGGCACGTGGATAAAGCAATTAACTATGTCGATTTAGATAAGATTAATCTTTAATACGGGTCATTTGTGGTTCTACTCTGTTGTATTATCACGACTGTTTGCCCGTTAGGGTAGACAGATGATCACAATAAAGAGTTCTCCACGTACAAGGTGCAAATCAGTTGCTCTAAAGAATAACCTGATTTTTTTTAGTTTTTGATTTAACAATCACATACATTAACTCTCATAGTGTAAGGATTAGGATTATAATACACACAGATTAGGATTATAATACACACAGATTAGGATTATAACACACATAATTGCGTAACACACTAGCAATCACAATCTGAATTATTTTGAAGCATATTGCTAATCCATTGCTTCATAAGTTCGAAAAATTTGTCTGCTCAACTACGTAAATAAAGCAATGAATGTTGTTGAACTGTCAAAATGAAACCGTTTCCTACTGTAAGTGTGTTACGCAATTAGAGTGCTGGTTTATATATCTTTTTGCACGTTATTTAAAAGATTTAATTTATTCCATGGCCATAACAGAAATAAGCCTTTGTTTTAGAGAATTACGTTGCAAAATTCTTAGAAACCGAGGTAATCGAGGCAGTGTAGGCCCAAAGTTAATCTGATTAACGATTAAAAATTAATGATTAAAAATCATAATCAAAAAATTTGATTATGATTAATTAATCGTAATCAAATTTTTTGATTATGATTTTTAATCATTAATTTTAATCGTTAATTTGATTATTTGCTTAACTATTAACTACTCATTTATTTATTTAATTGTTCTCCCGATTTTTCTACCGATTTTAAGTTGGCAAACCTTTTCATGTATGCTTAAGGCGAGGTAGACCCTGCGAAGTAGGTATTTAACGCTACCAACCTACCCACGGAGCGAGCCATGCGCTTACCTCGCCAGCGTCAACTTGCATGAACCCAAAATGTGTCACAGTATAGGTAAGCGTGTCGTGTAGGCAGTAGGTCAACTCATTGGAACGAAGTTCTTTGACGCGGCTTGGCAGAAATCGTCACTAACGAAAATGCGCGCTCGTACTTTCTTCTTTGAAATTCACACTTTCACTCTCTCTCTCTCTCTCTCTATCAAGAGAGAAAAATTTCAAATTTTCCTTCATGGGTGTCGTTTTCAAGGTTTTCGAGGGTGCTGAAACCGATAGTAAAGTCAAAATGAAAATCCAAGATGGCAGCCGTGAAAATTTTCAAATTTTCCTTCATGGGTGTCGTTTTCAAGGTTTTCGAGGGTGCTGAAGCCGATAGTAAAGTCAAAATGAAAATCCAAGATGGCGGCCGTGAATTTTTTCAAATTTTCCTTCATGGGTGTCGTTTTCATGGTTTTCGCGGGTGCTAAAGCCAATAGTAGTCAAAATGAAAATCCAAGATGGCGGCCTTGAAAATTTTCAAATTTTCCATCATAGGTGTCATTTTCAAGGTTTTCGAGGGTGCTAAAGCCGATAGTAAAGTCAAAATGAAAATCCAAGATGGCGGCTGCGAAAAATTTCAAATTTTCTTTCATGGGTGTCGTTTTCAAGGTTTTCGAGGGTGCTGAAACCGATAGTAAAGTCAAAATGAAAATCCAAGATGGCGGCTGCGAAAATTTTCAAGTTTTTCATCATGGGTGTCGTTTTCAAGGTTTTCGAGGGTGCTGAAACCGATAGTAAAGTCAATATGAAAATTCAAGATGGCGGCTGTGAAAATTTTCAAGTTTTTCATCATGGGTGTCGTTTTCAAGGTTTTCGAGGGTGCTGAAACCGATAGTTAAGTCAAAATGAAAACCCAAGATGGCGGCCATGAACATTTTCAAATTTTTCATCATGGGTGTCGTTTTCGTGGTTATCGAGGGTGCTGAAATCGATAGTAAAGTCAAAATGAAAATCCAAGATGGCGGCTGCGAAAATTTTCAAGTTTTTCATCATGGGTGTCGTTTCCATGGTTTTCGCGGGTGCTGAAACCGACAGTAAAGTCAAAATGAAAATCCAAGATGGCGGCCGTGAAAATTTTCAAGTTTTTCTGCATGGGTATCGTTTTCATGGTTTTAGCGGATGCTGAAACTGATAATAAAGTCAAAATGAAAATCCAAGATGGTGGCTGTAAAACTTTTGTTTTTATTTAAAATTATGTAAGAGTCATCACGTAACGAGGATCCCGGGAGGATTCCGGGATCTCACATATGATTTAATACAAAAACAAAATTTTTATTTTACATTTTGACCTCACTGTCGACTTTAGTATACTCGAAAACTAGAAAAACTACACCCATGACGAAAAATTTGAAAATTTTCGCAGCCGCCATCTGGATTTTCATTTTGACTTTACTATCGACTTTAGCACCCGCGAAAACCATGAAAACGACACTCATGATGAAAAAATTGGGAATTTTCACAGCCGCCATCTTGACTTTACTATCGGCTTTAGCACCCTCGAAAACCTTGAAAACGACACCCATGAAGGAAAATTTGAAAATTTTCACGGCCGCCATCTTGGATTTTCATTTTGACTTAGCTATCGGTTTCAGCACCCTCGGAAACCTTGAAAACGACACCCATTAAGGAAAATTTGAAAATTTTCACGGCCGCCATCTTGGATTTTCATTTTGACTTTACTATCAACTATAGCACCCGCGAAAACCATGAAAACGACACCCATGATGAAAAACTTGAAAAACTTCACAGCCGCCATCTTGGATTTTCATTTTGACTTTACTATCGGTTTCGGCACCCTCGAAAACGACACCCATGAAGGAAAATTTGAAAATTTTCACAGCCGCCATCTTGAATTTTCATTTTGACTTTACTATCGGCTTTAGCAACCTCGAAAACTTTGAAAACGACACCCATGAAGGAAAATTTGAAAATTTTCACGGCCGCCATCTTGGATTTTCATTTTGACTTTCCTATCGGCTTTAGCACCCGCGAAAACCATGAAAACGACACCCATGATGAAAAAATTGAAAATTTTCACGGCCGCCATCTTGGATTTTCATTTTGACTTACCATCGGTTTCAGCACCCTCGAAAACCTTGAAAACGACACCCATGATGAAAAACTTGAAAATTTTCAGAGCCGCCATCTTGGATTTTCATTTTGACTTTACTATCGGTTTCAGCACCCTCGAAAACCTTGAAAAGGACACCCATGAAGGAAAATTTGACAATTTTCACGGCCGCCATCTTGTATTTTCATTTTGACTTTACTACCGGTTTCAGCACCCTCGAAAAACTTGAAAAGGACACCCATGAAGGAAAATTTGAAAATTTTCACGGCCGCCATCTTGTATTTTCATTTTGACTTTCCTATCGGCTTTAGCACCTTCGAAAACCTTGAAAACGACACCCATGAAGTAAAATTTGAAAAATTTCACGGCCGCCATCTTGGATTTTCATTTTGACTTAACTATCGGTTTCAGCACCCTCGAAAACCTTGAAAATGACACCCATGATGAAAAACTTGAAAATTTTCACAGCCGCCATCTTGAATTTTCATTTTGACTACTATCGGCTTTAGCACCCTCGAAAACCTTGAAAACGACACCCTTGAATGAAATTTTGAAAATTTTCACGGCCGCCATCTTGGATTTTCATTTTGACTTTACTATCGGCTTTAGCACCCGCGAAAACCATGAAAACGACACCCATGATGAAAAACTTGAAAATTTTCACAGTCGCCATCTTGAATTTTCATTTTGACTTTACTATCGGCTTTAGCACCCTCGAAAACCTTGAAAACGACACCCATGAAGGAAAATTTGAAAATTTTCACGGCCGCCATCTTGGATTTTCATTTTGACTTAACTATCGGTTTCAGCACCCTCGAAAACCTTGAAAACGACACCCATGAAGGAAAATTTGAAATTTTTCTCTCTTGATAGAGAGAGAGAGAGAGAGAGAGAGAGTGAAAGTGTGAATTTCAAAGAAAGTACGAACGCGCATTTTCGTTAGTGACGATTTCTGCCAAGCCGCGTCAAAGAACTTCGTTCCAATGAGTTGACCTACTGCCTACACGACACGCTTACCTATACTGTGACACATTTTGGGTTCATGCAAGTTGACGCTGGCGAGGTAAGCGCACGGCTCGCTCCGTGGGTAGGTTGGTAGCGTTAAATAACTACTTCGCAGGGTCTACCTCGCCTTAAGAACAATACACCAATGCCGTCCTCTGGCTCGGTAGAAAGAATGTTTTCTTTTGCAACTATGCTAAATAAACCTAGGTCACACAAATTATCTGACGACTTATTTGAAAAAAAAGTAGTTATGAAATGTAACTTGAACATCAAGAAATCAGAAATGTAAAGATCGGAGATTGAAAATATTCTTCAAAATTAGAATTCAGTGTATTTGAAAGTTATAAATTATTTTTTTGTTCTTTGAATAATTAATAAAAATATTTTAATAAATGTGTCATTATTTTCCATCATTTCTTTTATATAGAATTAATAACATTGATGGATGTATTAGTTTACAATCAAGTTAATCAATTAATGATTAACGCCAATAATCATGATTAAGATTATTTTTTTAATCATGATTATTCTAATCATGATTAATTTAATCTGATTAAAATTAATCAAATTAATTAATTGATTAAAAAATTAATTGATTAATGCCAACACTGAATCGAGGTATACAGAGTGTAACAAAACCCAGCACATAGCCATTATCTACGCATTCTGTACCATCGCGGACATTTCCGGTGAACCACTTTTCGACCTTATTACTAAGGCAATAAGGTTGAAAAGTGGTTCACCGTTAATGTCCGCGATGGTACATACATCAAATTAAGTACACTGAGCAAACATTTTTGCTGGGAAATTAATTTTCTGTTCATGGCTGCGCGCAATGTCACTCACGCAAAACATTGTGCTTATGGGTGCATCAGTACAGACGTATAATTTGTTTGTAAGTTTGTATGTATGGGGCAATCTCTGGAACTACCAGTCGAATTTGAAAAAATCTTTTTGCAATTGGTAGCCCAATTCTTGAGGAAGGTTATAGGCTATTTAACATCACGCTACGACCCTTAGGAGACGAGCAAAATTAAAAAAAAAAGTCAAAACCAACGCTAAGCGAAAACGAAGTAATAGCGCGTGGGGGTTATGCGATGTGACGGGGTGGGTCGGGGGGACAAGAACTTTCACGCAGACGAAGTCGCGGGCAGAAGCTAGTTAGTTATAACATTTAAAACTTGTTTTTGTGAAAAACGTTGGAACTTTGACCTTCAATATGTTCGTGATCGTTCTAGGTATCCTCCAGCAAGCGAAAAAAAAAATCACGAGGAGTATAAGTGACTTGCCTTCGTTAAGCGTCTTTTTACACCCATTATTTAGTAGACATTTCAAGTGTTTCCTTCGCTTACCAAAATCAATATCCAACATGGCAGCGTTAGCTCCTTCCACCAGTACTTTCTTCCCCTCTCCGATAGCTTTGTGGAGGTAGGACACGGTGTCTCGTACCATGGGCCTGATCTTCGTGGCGTACTGCTGGTAGCGGCCCAGTTCGCCTTCAATGTCTACCTCTAGAGACGGGAACATGCGCTTGTAGTTCGCTGCTATGGTACGGAACCTGGAAAAATTAGGAAGTTATTTTAGTGCCCTGGCTTTTAGAAGTTATACAGGGTGGCGCAATAGAACGTGTATATTTAAAATAATGAGCAATTTGTTATTAATTGCAGTTTATTTTTCAAAAATTACGAGTAATTCCACTTTGCCCCACCAAGCCCGCCACCCTGGTGTGGCAAAGTGGACTGCCTAAAATTTTGCAGTGGAATATGCCCCACTATTCTGATTTGATGGGGCGGATAACACTAGCATAAACACTTTGTGGATTCTGCCCCACTAGGGTTGGCACCTCAGGATTTGTGTATGAAGGTTAACATGTATTTTTACATTTGTTTGTAAAAAAAATAAATGTAACCACTGACGTTAGGATTTGACAAGTCTGAGACAAGCAAACGTAAATCTAAATACATCAAAATGGTTATTTAAACAGTGTATTAAGGTTCTACTTTTGTAAAAAACTGTCACATATTAAATCTTCCTGGATTTAATTAAATACATTATATAGTTTTGCTGTATTTATTCAATTTAGTCTGACATAGCTGTGACATTTGCTATTTGTATTCCATTTACGTTCCGATCCATCCGTTGCAAACATTAAATGATTTAAAAATATATTTAGATGTTTGCCCAGAAATTGATACATTATCACTGTTGATAACTATTAAATAACAAAAAACGAAGAATAATGTACGAGAACACTATTACTAAAGGGATAATTTAAATAATAATTATTAAAAGAAATCGTAAATACTATATTACTAGTATCGAAACGTAACGTAACCACAGATTGTGAAAGAATGCGTTCAGAAACGCTTTATGAGAGTTATAGTTTTATGTTAATTTATTAAGTCTAGTTATTAAGTCTTGTGATATGTACTTGTATTATTGTCATATTATTATTTTTTATCTTTAAATAAATCAAATACTTATTAAATAATAAAAAAATGCGTTGAAATGCATTCGAAAGTAATAAAAATATCGGAAGGATTTAAGTTTAAAAAAAAATCTATATCATTTTATCCCGGCTTCGAAAAAGTAAATAAATACTTGTAATTATAAGCTCATAAAATTAGCTACGAGTCGTATGGTTACATCACTAATTACGCCGCGAACACAAATGTCAAAATAGGTCTATTATTTTGAGGTCCTTTACGTACAAACATCATGGCTTCATTTGTTTGTTAGTATTTTTTTATTTAATCTGAGATTAAAACATGCTGTTGGAGTAAAAATGACTAAACCGGTTATGGTTCACCACTGCCTCGCCCACCGCGACTTATCGGTTGTCCTTGTCTGACATTTTTTGTTTCATTCTGTTTGTTTACAAAATAGACGGACATTTGCATTTGTGGAGTGGTGGTGAGTGGTATTGAGTTTATTGTAAGTATTTTCGTATTTATTTTTCATGGATGCTGATGATTTGTGTAGATTTTTTTTAATAAGATATTTTTTGTGTTTTTCAGCTTTACAAAAATGGCAGAAGACTCTGTAGCAGGAAGTTCTAGTGGGCAAACTGGCCTTGAATTTATAAATGATGGAAAATGTATTATTACAGCTGGGCATCAATACTATTTCAAAAGAAAGTACAAAAATGCATCTGAAATTTGGGAATGCAAAAACAGAAGGAGACAAAAGTGCAATGGGTCGATTGTAGTGAAAGTAAGTCCCTACTTATTAGTAATTCTTTTTACTGACTCACTTTTAGTAATACGGGTCTAATACAATTTAAAATAATAATAATACATATACATATAATATTACTTGAAGTTGTGCTATGTTATAAATATTTTCTAATACCTACATTTTTTTGTTTTCAGGGAAATATACTTTTAAACGAAAAACCTCACCAATGTCAACCTGATTTTGACCGAAACAAAGTGACAAAATTAATGCAGAAAATAAAGAGAGAAATCACTTCAGCAGACGTACCAAGCATTCCAGCAACATACGACAAAAATGTAGCTTCCTTACATTTAGAAAGTAGCAACAGCAATATTGTGAGTAAAATTCCTCCATTTTGTAAAGTAAAGTCTGCATTGTATAAATACAGAAACAAAAATGCTAATGTAAAAAAAATATATTACAATACATTATCAGAAATAGAAGTTCCTGAAAAATTTCATTCTTTTTTACTTGCCAAGTATATTGACGAAGATATTTCTATTTTAATATTTTGTTCAGAGCAAGCTAAGAATTTGATGAAAACCTGCAAACATTTTTTTGGCGATGGCACTTTTAAAAGTTGCCCACAACCGTTCATACAATTGTATTCGTTGCATGCTGATTTGGGTAGCTCCCAACAAACAACAAATATTGTGCCATTAGTATATGCTCTTATGAGTACTAAATCAACCAAAGCTTACACCGCTCTCTTTTCTGTAATAAAATCACAGATTCCGGATTGGCAACCACATAGTTTTCAGTCGGATTTTGAGGCAGCGGCTATGACTGGTTTTAAAAATGTCTTTAAATCAGCATCAATCAAAGGGTGCTTTTTTCATTTTTGTAAAGCAATTTGGAAAAAGGGGAAAGGGTTAGGGTTGACAAAATCTAAATATTTGCGAAAACAAGTAGCGCTTAGCGCAGTCTTACCCTTATTACCAGAAGAAAAGATTTTTGAAGGTTGGTTTTACATAGCCGCACAAAGCCCAGATGACGAAAAAAGTAAAGAATTTAGAAAATATATGCTGCGCAATTGGCTGAAAGATAACTTTTTAAAAGTGTGGTGCGTATTTGGGGCAAAACACCGCACAACTAATGCCCTCGAAAGTTGGCATAATAAACTTAACAAAAAAATTCTTAAAAAAAGCCCCAGTTTATTAAGACTTCTTAATGTCTTATACGAAGACATAACGCTTTCAATAGTTAAATCTATGCAGAACCAACCTTCCAAGCTACGCCTTGATAAATATATACAAAACGATCAGAATATACAAGATGCCCAAATGGAGCTCATAAACGGCGACATTACGGTTGGACATTTTTTGGAAAAACTAAGATAGTTTTTCCAAGAAATCTATTTTAGTTTTTCCAAAAAATGTGAACTAAACAAATACAAAATCTATGATTTTAGATGATTTTAATTCTTATAAATAGTCAGTACTCAAACTAATATAGTGGCTGTTTGTTATGATAATTATTTTGTCAACAGTCAGTATTTACCTACTTTCGTTAGGATGTTTCTTATTTGTATTAATAAGACTTTTTGCTATGTAAAATTTTATCATTCTATAATTTTAGTTTTTGTTTTTTAGCCGGAAGTAATTTCGTGGCTGTTTTTTTTGCATATAAATTGTTTTTATTCATAAGGTAATACATAAGACTGTTTTATACCATGTCGATCAATGTGTGATTCTATAATCTGTGACTCTATAATCTGTGATTCTATTTTTTGTAACAAGTAATTTAGTGGCTGTTTGTATGTATATAGTTTAAATTTATTTTTTTTATTTATAACGTAATCAGTAAGAAAATACCTATATCTACACAAACCATACAAAATGATGACGAATCTGTGATTTTGAATAGTTATGTAGTAAATATGTTTCGTTTTAAGAACATATCATAAGAACAAATCATTGTTTAATTTGTGATTATCAAGATTTATCTTAGTTAGTAAGATTTTATTTGTAAAAGGTATACCAAATGATGAAGAATCTGTGATTTTGAATAGTTATGTAGTAAATATGTTTCGTTTTAAGAACATATCATAAGAACAAATCATTGTTTAATTTGTGATTATCAAGATTTATCTTAGTTAGTAAAATTTTATTTGTAAAAGGTAATTAATCTGTGATTTATAAACCGATTCCTTCCAGAAATAAATAGTACATTAAAATTATTTATTTATTTTTTACTTTTATTTAAACCACTTCGCTACGTATTAAATCTAAGCTTCCAGCACTAATAACGTTTTACTTACAGATATAGGTATACATTTATTTTTTTTACAAACAAATGTAAAAATACATGTTAACCTTCATACACAAATCCTGAGGTGCCAACCCTAGTGGGGCAGAATCCACAAAGTGTTTATGCTAGTGTTATCCGCCCCATCAAATCAGAATAGTGGGGCATATTCCACTGCAAAATTTTAGGCAGTCCACTTTGCCACACCAGGGTGGCGGGCTTGGTGGGGCAAAGTGGAATTACTCAAAATTACATCATCTAAATGATGGCCCCCTCGGTGGCAGCACTCCTCCAATGAAAACGGTTGTTCATACATAGCAACTCGGCGACTGTTTTGCTCTGAATACGGATAACCACAAATTCGTGAAGATCAGAGTGCAAATTTGATTAAAATTTAATAACAAATTGCTCAATAGTTTTACTTCACATATCCATGTATATTTTATTTAGTTATTATGTGTTTTAAATATGCACATATATGCTGTATATGGTTTAAACAATATGAAAAGAAAACCTTGTTTTGTAATAAGACCGAATGAGACAACACATTAATAATTCTAGGATTTGTAATCCCAGGTATATCGAACATAGATTCCCCGTTGCCCGTGATAATCACGGCTGTCGCAACAAACTACAATTAAAATTAGATGAGGATATTTGAAAGGTGCTTCGCCGTTGCGGGCAGGGTTGAAAAAAAAACGTTTTTCTTTTTCATTTTATAAAACAAACGGTTAAAAATGTTTTAAACAGGTGTTTTTTTTTCCTAAGTTAGTTATCATCCATTTTTAATTGATTAAGCCTGATATAATTCACTTTTATACTATTTTAAAAACTGCATGACAAAAATTGATCTTAATTCAATACATCTTGTATGTTCCGACGTTCATTTTTAGTAGGGAAATCACCTAAACTTCTCTTAAAATAAGGGGAATACCCAAAACATATATTAAATAATCACGTTCACGAATTACGGAAGTTCTGGGAATTCCCCGGGGGACTTTACCGATCAGGGTTGGCATGTTTAAAACAAGTTGTTTAAAACATGTTTTAAACAATGATATTAAACACCTAATAAAAAACGATGTTTTATTTTAAACTGTTTTAAACACTGTTTAAAACACATGTTTTTTAACAACTTGTTTTAAACATGCCAACCCTGGTTGCGGGACCATGCGATCGGTACCTACCTAAGTTATACCTAGAGAGAGCGACTACTCTGTCCAATTTTGACTGCACTTATTACAAACAAAATCGAACACGAAACGAATTGTTTCGTAAAAACCTCAAAGACAGTTTTGATTGATTAAAATTCTCATAAACTCAGCCAAAAAACTGTAGGTTTTTAATCTTATGATGTACTAAACTGGTATTTAATATAAATAAGTAATGTGATGTGATACACTGTTACACACACAGGTGTTCCATATTATTTGGCAATAGTAGACATTAAGAAGAGTGGTTGTTTCGATGGGAAGCCGATATGAAGCGAGTTGTATGAAGGCTACGCCCCTGAAACCTACTTTATCGTTAAGTATTGTAATGCTAAGATCTTTATCAACAACCATTAAAAACAATGTATTTTGCACTTCACAATATAGAAGTTGTTGTGTTCAATGATTTGCACTGGATATGTGCACTTACTATACATAGATAAATTATGCACATCTTTTACCTATTCATATGGAAATATCTTGCTAAATACTGTTTACATAAATGTGGATTGCACAGTTCCCGTATTTACGTTAATTTCTTTAACTAAACATACTTGCATGAAATGGAAGTAAGTTCACGCCAAGTGCAATAAATGAGGTTGGACTGTGTCAAAAGTGACAAAATCTGACAGTGTACCTGTCAGATTTTGTCACTTTTGACACATTTTACCCACTATAGCCATCTTTTTGGGCGTTTCGTCTGAATATTTAATACTGGTGCGAACCACTTGGCCACGCTGAATACAAGATTGGGCGCGGCAGGCATACATTCTGTTACTCCAATCATTCACAGTATGTATGCACAAACAATTTTGTTTATATGCAAACTTTGCAGTCAATACTGCTTGTGCTGGTGAAAACATGTCAATAATTTACAAATGTTTATGAATCTGCCTGAACTGAAATAAACCCTTGGTTTTTGTTAACTCTAAACCTGAAAAGAGGGCATTGTATTTATCATTACGAACAACTTTTACCATGGGACAAACTCTGATATCGCGATAAAAAACTATTACTCCATACATTTGTGTTAACTTAGGCCGCGGCTACACTACTAAGGCAATCGCGACGCGACGGCCTCTTAATAATAAATTATCGCTTCTGCAGTGCGGCCACCGACATAATATGTTTATATGAGTTTATTTTCACGAAATCGCCGTCGCGTCGCAGTCGCTTTAGTAGTGCGGCCGCGGCCTTAGTAAATCAACAAAATGTATGGAGCAGCTGATTTATATTTCGCTTTTTCAGGTTTCATAGTAAAAGTTCAAACTTATTGATGAGTACAGTGAATGACCCCTTTTTAAGTTAAGGGTAAACAAAAACTATACAAGGTGTAACATAAATAACGCACAACCTCTTAAGGGGTCATTGTACTCATCATTATTAACAACTTTTACTATGAGACCAAACCTGAAATCGCGAAAAAAAATCAGCTACTCCCTACATTTAGTATGTTCGCATAACTCGTAAAAATGTAGGGAACAGCCGATTTTTTTTCGCGATTTCAGGTTTGGTCCCATAGTAAAAGTTGTTCATAATGATGAGTACAATGATCCCTTAAGAGGTTGTGCATTATTTATGTTACATCTTGTATAAGCTTGAATAAATTAAAGCACTTACTTCTCTTCAAACACAGCAAAGTCCCCGAGGAGGTCTCCTATCCGCAGTCCGTTGCGCGTTGCCTTGGAGGAGTAGGTCGGGCCGATGCCCTTCTTTGTGGTGCCCAGCGAGTTCTTGCCCTTCTCCGCCTCTTGAAGACCATCCACCTGAAAGATGTAAATGAAAATTAATAATATGCGCTGAATGCCTCGTTGGTCTAAATTCAATTCAAATTCTTGTTTCCATTCGATGTTATTTCCGCTTGAACAAATATCAACTTTACACTAGTGGCGTGTGTCTAGTGTATCAATTATGTCTAATTATGACTAGTATAGTCATTCTCAAAATCAACTTAATTTTAAAAATATTTAAAAATTATTTAAAAAATGTGAAGTAGTAGTGCGAACTGAACTTTATACAGGGTGTGGCGGAAATAATGGATAACCCTGTAACTGCCAGTAGGTCATATAATGGTCTATCATATATCCCAATTTCAAACTCAGGTGGTGCCATACATTTTTTTTTCAGGGTATGGAGTCAAAGTTACAGATTTCAATAAAAAAAAAATAAAAAGTAAGTATTGTGTTTTTTTCTGAAATCATTTTAGAGTGTAACAAAAAATCTTCATACACGTGTGATTACACAAACATTCAGAAGTAGAACGCAAAAAACAGAATAAAAAAACTACGTTAAATGTTGAAACGGCAGCTGATTTTATAAAATAGGTACAATATTTTCAAAAAAAATAAACAAATAAAAATAACTTTGCAATGCCTGACCACCTGAGTTTGAAATTGGGATATATGATAGACCATTATATGACCTACTGGCAGTTACAGGGTTATCCATTATTTCCGCCACACCCTGTATGTATGGTTTAAAGTTATTTTTTCCAAATACACAAATTTGTTTACATGTTTGGAAACTAACGATAACTTACGACAGAAGTCTCAAGCGCGACAGCTATTTGCCTATTCCATTGGGAAATTGTCAGAAGCCTGGAGTCTATATTAATTGGGCTATAAAAATTATATGCATGCACATTGTTTTGGTATCACGACAACTCGATACGGACCACTTGAACCCACGACAATTCAACCCCGACGATTCTAGCCTAACCCATTTGGTCGGGGTGTCCCAGTTTACTTACTACGACCAAATTGTTGTGGTCAAGGTCAGGGTCGAGCTGTCGGGACCGAATTGTCGGGACCGAGTTGTCGGGCTCGAGTTGTCGTAGTCGAGTTGTCCTGGGGTTGAATTGTCGAGAGGTCGAGTTGTCTCGGGGTCGAATTGTCGTAGAATCCATTTATTTATCATAGCCCACTTTTAGAGGTACATAAATAAATATCACTAATATCCTTATTAGCACACTAGTCATAATATTTGCGTTATCATTTCCTATCATCAATGTGTGTATAGGCAAATAAACTATGGACTTTGATAGCGTCCGACATACATTACTCAGTGCCCGCTTAAGTTGTCGGACCCGCACCTTAATTGCGTAACACACAGTAGGAATTGGTTTCATTTTGACAGCTCAACAACATTCATTGTGTTATTTGGGTGAAGCACCCTAATTGCGTAACACACTCTCAACCACAATCTGAATGATTTTGAAGGATATTGCTAATCTATTGCTTATGTTCGAGAAATTTGTCTGTTCAACAACGTAAATAACGCACTGAATGTTGTTGTTGTTGAGCTGTCAAAATGAAAGCCATTGCTACTGTAACTGTGTTACCTACGCAATTATATCTTATCTGGATACCTACATTATAAGCAAATATATGATTTCTATTTTTAATTACCCCGCCGCGCCGGTTGTCATATGACTTATGACAGGTATTCCAGAAGTTCAGCTAGGGTTGCGGGATGTTCGAAAGAGTTACCGTGGCCCCGGCACAGGCAACAGAAGGAACACGGGTGGGTTTTAGTCAGTAAAAGTCTGACACGCCCTCCCGCTCCGCCCAGAGCGGGAGAAGCCATTTGATGATTTCCCATCCACAAAAAGAAAAAAAAAAGGTATTCCAGAAGTTAGAAAGTGGGACAACCCGATATTAGATACGTACTCGTATATAATTATACCAGTATAATTATTCTTCGTCTGATATGCTGGCAAGCCAATATCATGATATCGGTTTTCCACACTAATTGGGTTACAGAGGTTAGATAGAAATCTATTACTAGATCTATATTAATTTCTGACACTGCCGCATGCCGCATCTAGGCAGACTGGAATCAATCCATAATACAGGGTGTAAGGGACAGCCCTCCGCAGACTGATGGGGTGATTTCAGTATATCATACTAAGATGACCGGTACATGAAATTATTTCACGAACGTTATGGGAATCCAATAAATCTGATTTGTTTTATTACCTTACACGCAATGTATCGTTAGTAATACATTCCATACATTTGACAACAATGCGACTGAGCTCAAGACTTGAATACGTTTTTTAATCTTGTGACTTAATGTTTTTAAGTCTTAGAACATAACATCACGCCTTGTTTCCCGAAGGGTTAGGCAGAGGTGTACCTATTAGTACATCCACATTTTACCAGTTTTTTTAATCCCATGTAATAGGGGGCGAGACTATTGCATCAACCAGACACAAATCCAGACTCCGGGCTGCTACTGAGAAGTTCCAGATGGAAAAACGCAACAACACTGCCCGACCCGGGAGTTGAACCCAGTACCACATGCTCAGCAGTAGCGCTTGCGACCACTAGACCAACGAGGCAGTTAGTTTTTAAGTATTAACCACAGTAGTTTGGTTTAACCTGACTATTAACGATTAAATTAGCGTGTCAATTAGTTAGTTCGCTTTACCGAGTCATTATCAACACCATATTATCATAATTATAGGATACAGGCGTATAAAACGGCCGTTGAAGCACGTGTTCAGATAATAAATTATACTTTAATATTCCACAGATGACTATGTGCACTACGTCACAATGTGGGGCGTGACTTACATGAGTAGGTAATGGTTAGATCACGTTATGATTAGGTAATCTATGTAGGAGTGGTTTTTAATGGAAAAAGTTAGTTTTGGATTTTTATGACGAACGAGAATAGAAACTTTAATGACTACAGACCACGCCCTAGAACCAAAAGTTCGAAGACATGTGAGTGTGACATCTACCAACTCGCACTGGGCCCGCGTGGTAGATTGCAGCCCACTCCCTCTCGAAGAGAGGAGGCCTGTGTCCCAGCAGTGGGAACATTATAGGCCGATTATGCTTATGCTATGACTACAGAAACGTGTATTATTTTAACTGTGTTAACATTTTGTTTTTTCTATGGTTTGCTCACGTCACGTACTTTTGACCATTTTTTTTTATTTCCGTCTTATTTCAGCATTGTGTTGTGTTTTGTTTGCCTGCAGATTAAACCCAAATGTGGTCTCTGTCCTATTTCTATACCCAGGCAAATGCCAATATGTGATAACAATTCATTACTTTTTTTTTCCGTACCTCAAAAAGAAAAAAACGGAACCCTTATAGTATCACTCGTGTGTCTGTCTGTCTGTTCGTCTGTTACAGCCAAATGTGCTCCGAATGTAATGGACCGATTAAGTTGAAATTTAGTACACATATTAATTTCTGTGACCCAAACACGGATGTGTAACGCAAATAAATGAATTTTGAATATGGGTCCACTTTTGGGGGGCAAATAAGAAAAAAAATTTTTTTGTAAACTATACCGTGTGACATATCTAAAGACAGGGCTTTACTGAGAGGATCTCCAATAGTTTTTTTTTTAAAGTTATGTAAGAAAATTGACGAACATTGGTCCATGCCCCCCTTATCTCCGAAACTACCGAGCCTAAAATTTTGAAAAAAAAAAAAATACAGAAAATAGTTCTACGTGTACTTATAGATTACAGGAAAACCTATAAGAAGTCTGATACCTCTCAATATTGTGCGTACAGTCGCGGTCTAAAAATGTTTATCTCTTTTCAAAATTAGATTCTTTATCACACTGTGTGCAGTAAAGATACTAACCGCCGCGCAAATATGTAACTGATATGGTTCGACATTACGAAGAGCACAGATGTGGAGTCCTCGGACTGTTTGACGAGCTATGCATGCACCAAGCCACACTACAGACATCATGCTGTTAGAGTGGAACTCAAACCTCACCACAAAACTGCCCGACTTAATTTTGACAATACCTTGATGTTGATTGGTCCACTGTTATACAGGGTGGCGATTAGGTTATCACATTAATTGAAACCACGCATTCAGTACATGATTCTGGACCCCACTGCGTTGAAATTTTTCGTCGGTTATTAAAAAAAATTTGCTGCTCCATACATTTTGACCTCGAGCAGCAAATTTTGTTTTTTAATAACAGACGTAAAATTTTAACGTAGCGGGGTCCAGAATCATGTACTGAATACGTGGTTTCAATTAATGTGATAACCTAATCGCCACCCTGTATTTACCGACGAAAACACTTTTAAATCGAGTCCAATCGGAAGATTAACTTTATGGCGTTATAATCGCATACGGCATGATGAAGCTCATATCGCGCCTCAAAATGAATCTGGTCGCGTAACAGTCAACTTGTAGGGGTGGATGAGCCACGACGACGTCGGAGAACCGAAGTCGTTAGAAAGTAGGGCTACTGCGATAATTACGTGTCGCCTTTGGAAGAGGTGATGATGCTGCCTACTGTGCGCGTTGTGTATCCTGCAGCAGAATCCCCCCAAACTGATTACGTTCTGAATAATGCATCATGTGTCGTTCAACGTGCACCGTGCTCATTCAATGGCCTGCTCGGTCAGCAGATATGAACCCGATTGAACATCTGTGGGGCATAATGGTTCAACGCTGAAGCTCGTAGATCACATTGTGCATGGGGTATGCCTTGTTGCATCTCTGCGAGATAGACTACGTGCCGTCATAGCTGCTGATGGAGGCTATACTAGTTATAAAATCCATATTTTGTTGATAGAATTAAAATAATAAATTTCCTTTTATAAATGAATGAATGTTTTGAATTTCTAGTTGATTATTTCTTCTTATTTTTGCATTTTTAGTAATAAGTTCGACCTCACTCGGTTAATTGTCCGTATATAGGGTGACTGGTAATTAGTGACCGATACTTAAACACATGATTGTACTCATGATAACAAACAACTTTTACTATGGGACCAAACCTGAAATCGTGAAAAAAAAAAATCAGCTGGTCCCTACATTTATGCTCACATAATTCGTCAAAATGTAGGGAGCAGCAGATTTTTTTTTCACGATTTCAGGTTTGGTTCCATAGTAAAAGTTGTTTGTTATCATGAGTACAATCATGTGTTTAAGTATCGGTCACTAATTACCAGTCACGCTATATATGCCAGTTCATATTTTATCGTTTTTTTTTTTACAAAAAAGGTTTTCTATATCCTAGACGACGTGTAAATAAAACAAATATATGCTCTATACCTAGTCAAATCACATACAATATCATCGACCTTGTCACATAGATGTGTGCATGCAATTATAAACATTAAGGTGGTAAGCATTCAGACCGCGACTGTACAAGCTAATATTTGCACTTGGAATGTATGGGAGAACATGTTTTTCAACTACAATGTTAAGTTTGTTCTTGGGATAATTCTTTCTATTCTGTGTTCATCCCAACTACGGAGCCCTTCATTGTGCGTGGTTGGACACGCACTTGGCCGGTTTTTTACTTTTTTTAGCTATCTGACACACCTCTGAGATCTGACTTACAATGCAAGCAAAAATCCAAGAGAAAACTCCACAAGCAAGCGTAGTAACATGAATAAATGCTCATTCCTTGCCTGTATAACAAGAGGCCTTTGCCCTGCAATGGGTCAACTATAAGCTGATATTATTTACAACTAGCTGTGCCCCGCGACTTCGTTTGCGTGGAAGTCATAAGATACACAATATACTAAAATAACAGCACATTTTAATAAAACTCCCTCGTCCCCCGACCCGTCGCGTTGCATCGCCCGCCCGTGCTATTACTTCGTTTTCGCTTAGTGTTCTTTCTGACTTTTTGCTTTTTGCTCGGCTGCTAAGGGTCGTAGCGTGATGTTAAATAGCCTATAACTATGCTCGAGAATTGGGCTACCAAAAATGCAAAAAGAATTTTTCAAATCAGACTTTATTCACAATTTCATGGTTTTAATTTTTTTTTGCGCGGAACCCTAATTATTTTTCTAAAATAAAAGTAGCCTAAGTTACTTCCCGTAACATCAGCTATCTGCCAGTGAAAGCCTCGTCAAAATCGGTCCAGGTTTTTCGGAGATTGGCCGGAACAAATAGACAGACAGACAAAATTTTTAAAAATTGCTTTTTTGTTATAAATACCGTACTTATATATTTTCTTATGCATTTATTAAAAAGTTGATATTTTGACATTACACACAGACACTTCAATTTTATTTATTTGTATAGATATAGATGTATAGATATCATAATCATTAACGTCGCGATATGCTCTCGCGCCTCCTTGACCGCTGCTGACGTCACAACGTTCTTGCGCAATTATATGCGCTCGCGTCACTCGTCACGCGTTTGCATTTTCAGTGATTAAGGCCTCAATGTCTCATACTGCTGATGTGTGTTTATTATTTCTTTTGTTCATTTTATGAACATATTCATCAATGGAGTTGGGTTTTTCTGGCTCGACTGGGGTTACCATTCCGAAATTTGAACAATCCTGAGCCGGACATTTTCATAAAAGTGCGGACATTTTACTTTTTGGTCGTTCTTTTTTCAGTATTTATCTAACTTTTTCTTTGATTGAAAAATCCCATAAGTCGAAAAGTCCGGACGGGGCCAAAAAGCCGTATTTACATGTCCGGACAATTCCGGACGTATAGCTACCCGAGGCTTGACCCCCAGCGCGGCATTTGCGTAACACACCTATAGGAATCAGTTTTATTTTTACAATACATATAGGTATAGTTTTTGTTTCTTATGTGCCCATACAGGCTTATGTGAAATAAAATATTTTGAATTTGTATTTTGACAGTTCAACAACATTCATTGCGTTATTTACGTTGCTGAGCAGACAAATTTTTTGAACATAATATGAAGCAATGGATTATAATTGATAGTGTGTTACGCAATTAGGGTGCAGGATCTGAATGGTTGGCAAAAGGTTAATATTAGCCAAGCAATGGGAACTTTGAGGCTGAGTATGATGGATATGTAAAGCATCATTTCACCTTTTTTATGGCTATACTTCTTTACTTAAGGGGGAAGCGCTAAGGTAGCCCGCAAAATTCAAATTTTCTTACAATTTTGGCAATTTGCAGCTCTGTGTCTGGGTGTATGTTGATTAAAGTATGATTTGCGACCGTAACAAATATGTTTGTACATAACTATGATCATTAGAATCAGTAATACGGCTCCTTAATTTAGTACCCAATAAACATTTAGGCGTCAATAAGAGCTTGTTTTAGAACTTAACGAGATATAAAGGCGCTACAGAAGCAACACTTACAACTTTTGGCGACAAAAGAGCGTAGACAAGCAAAATATTTCACTTAGAGCTATACCACAGAGTTACAAGGGCGATAATAGGGTGAGTTTAAAGGTTAAAGACACACAGCAGCAATTTTTAACACTACAATACGGGCAAAGCATCTTTTTTAATATTTTTATAATCCTCAAATGCCAAAATTTCAAGAAATAGTCATTCTTAGAATTACTTGGTCTTAGAGAGTTGTATTGATGACTTTAATTATTATAATTCTGTAAACAGATATTTTTACGGTCGCGAATCATATTTTAATCAGAATTGAATTTCGCGGGCTACTCTGGCGCTTTCGCCTTAAAGAAAGCCGCCTCGCTCTTATTGCAATATTATTTGCCGCACTTAAGTAAAACGTTACTTGTTATTGCCCGCGGCTTCGCCCGCGTGGAGGTCTGAAATAAAGCCACAGAAACGTACTACCGGATAAACAATATCCTATATCCTAACCCAGGTCATGGTTTACCTGTGTGCAGATATTTCATCGGAACCGACAGACCGACAGAGTTACTTTCGCATTTATAATAATTAAGTATAGCATGGATTATACAAAATGTCCTACTAAATGGAATTACCGCACAACCTACCAAAAACACCTACAACAAAGAAAATCAGCAGTACCCTATATTTTGACGAGTTATTATACGAATATAAATGTAGGGAACAGCCATGGAACAGCTGATTTTTTTTGCGCTTTCAGGTTTGGTCTCATAGTAAAAGTTGTTCATAATGATGAGTACAATGACCCCTTAAGAGGTTGTGCGTTAATTCCGGGACATGTTGTATACCAATGGGAGATTAAGATTTTAAAATGTTATCTTTTTCATGTAATCTCTAAATACTCCATTTTGCATTAAAAAAAAGACGAGAAAACGTTAACTGAAGGCTAAGTAACACAATCAAGATTAAATAAAACATTTCAAAGTTAATATTGACATAACTATGAATCATTTGATGCGATTTTGTATCGTACAAATACCTAGGTATGCAGAATGATGGCGCGACTAAGGGTCAGTAGTACAAACGAGACGTGACGCTGCGCTTACGACACATTGGTGCCGATTCTCTTGTCACAAATGCCTTTAAACTAGACTAAAAGTCACCAAAATTTAGTTTATTCCTGTCAAACGACGATTTCCCATTCTGAAATTGAGCAAAGTGATAGATAACATAACATAACATCACGCCTTGTTTTAGAGGTGAGTAACACCCTCACAAAAGTAAAATGACACAACTTAACTATATTTTAGTTTGACAACACTAAGATGGCACTGAGTTATTAGTTTAGTGAAAATGGTAATTTTGTTAAGTATTCTGAATTTGACGTTTTCACCTTAGATTTAGATTTTGTAACTAAATCTGACTATTTTTAATCGCGATTAAACAGGTGTGGAATAAAATTAGTTGGCATGAACTAAGATTCACACCAACACCTCGACTTCAGGTGCAAAACAGTACTGTAGCTATTTTTTTTTCATTTCTTTTGCTTATATCTCGAAAACGGTGTGTGTCCTATCGCAAAAATAATGTCAATTTCGACCCCCTTTATAAAATCCATATACCTCTATAACTCAACATGTAGGCAACAATTTTTCCTATTTTCCATACAAAAAGTGAAAAATTCCATATAAAACACGTCATGGCTGCCCCCTGCGCGCCTCCGCCGGCTCTATCAAAAAATCACGGGGTAGGGCAAACAAGGACACCACGTGGTACCACGTGGTGTCGCGCGATTGTCAAATTCGATTTTAGTTCTGTCAAAATTATTTTTAAGTTTAGTGATATTTTTTTGCAGAATAGCTTTAAGATTCTCATAGGCAAAAGTAACGAATTTTAGTGATAGTTTAGTTCGGTGTACAAGAGATTCGGCACCAATATCGATCTTATTTCCTATATAAGGAAAGGTACCATTTCAGTGCGAGCGTGAACGTGTGTCGAAGTACCCTGAGATGCGCTATGCTGCACAGCGCAGCGCGACATACCTTATTGTTCAGCAATTGCGATCTAAAAAAGTGCGCGCAGCGTAGCGTGGTCGCGTCGCGCGTCGCTTTACGTCTCGGTGAGACCCTAACACATACATACAGGAACGCCATTGTTCTACTCATACTGTATACATAAATGGAATTCTCCGAGTTAATAATTTATACTAGCTAAGGGCTGGAATGATCCAGAATTGTGTGACGCAGACAGTAAATATCCTGCGGCGTATAATCACTCTTTGTAAAGCTGGATTGTGAGAACCAGTACAATTATAATGTGTGTTTGCGCTGTGAAATACAATGCAAGGCTTTTGGCCTGTGGCTTGACAGCCTAGATTTGAACTTGAGACTATTAAATGTAGTATTATTATTAAATATAGGTAATATAGGTATTATTTTGTATGTAGGTAGGTACTAACAAAATATGGACATTTAAATAGAATGAATTAAACGATTTTTTGAACAGTGGTGGCCCAGTGAGCAGTGGTGGATGGCCCAGTGGTAACGGCGCCGACTTACAAGTTCTAGGTCGTGGGTTCGAAACCAGGCAGGCGCTTTACTTTGTGTAAAATTTCATCACCAACGATCTCAATGGTGAAGAAAAACATCGTGAGGAAACCGGCATGTTCTAGAACCAAAAATTCGAAGACATGTGACATTTATCGACCCGCACTGGGCCCGCGTAGTAGATTATAGAGCCCACTCCTTCTCGAAGAGAGAAAGCCTATGTCCCAGCAGTGGGAACATTATAGGCTGATTATGCTTATGCGCAACGATTTTTTTTAAAATTATTTATGATAATTCCATTAATTATTTTAGCTACCGAATCTTAAACCACTACTTTAGATGTGCTTTATCTATTAAGTCCTGAACAATGTCTTTATTTCAAACAAAGAGTAGGTAATGGTCTGGTCAATTTTAAGACATCATGGCAGAATATAGGTCAGATGGGTCTTTGCCAGAGTGAACTCCGAAGAAACCATTTATTTAACTTTTGAGGAAGTTTTTCCTAAGTATGTTGGGTAAACTATGCTTCCAATCTTGATTGAGAATACCCAACCCAAGTTCATGAGCCACAGAATGGCCCTCCAGCGCATTTCATCATGCCTCCGTCTCAATCCTAATGTATCTTTAACTAATATTATTTACCTGTTGATGCATATCGAAGACGAGGTGCGCTCTGTCTGATATGATGAGTCTGTCCTGCCAGCCCTTCATGCCTTTCAGCTCGTTCTTCTTCAGCTCCTCGAACAGGCCGGGGAGGTGGATCACCACACCGTTTCCTGTTCAACAAAATAGGGGGATGTTAGGGACATTTAGAAGACATCAGGTCGAGCAATAATGACTAATGATGATTCATCGTCTGTGCATCCTAAAAGTTATCTTAAGATCAGTAAGAAAAGCTTCAAAATTGTTCGCATTGTGGTTACTATTCGCAACTTAAATGGAGTTAATTCTACATGCTGCTTTACATCGTGTACGAGCATCGCCACATGAAATGTATTGTTTTAGTTTTTACCTTAACAAGCATTTGCTTACTCGCCATTTGCCTACTTGTTAAGATTCGCTGAATAAGCTATCGCGCCCACCACAAATCACCCACTTTATGTCATATACAATTTAATGTTTTTTTCTAATAAATCGGTCAATCAATAACGGACACAAAACAGTGATTCTATTTCTTGTATACATCCCGTGTGATTCGTGCCCATCAACAATCTACATACCTACTACATCTCAGTTTACGGACAAACTGCCCCGTACACATCGCCTTGATCATAATATCCAATGCATGTAACAAACCTACACAAAACGCAGACCCAAAGCTTAAAGGCTCCTACAAACAGGCGCGACACGCGACACGAATCGCGGCACCGCTCGTCGCGCGACACGCGGTGCCATTGTGTCACAACAACACATGATACATTCATGTGATTATGTGCTTGTACTACTACTACTATATGTTCTAACATCCATAACAACATGTCAATTCATTTCTCCATCAATATATTCGTAAACAAGTCTTCAATAACGTCCGCCATGTTATGACATGACATGCCATGACAAGTACCCTGCATTAACGTTGTAACGTCAGCAAAATAAACCTTAACATCTTCGTGCATACCTTAACCTTGGCAATAAATTACTCGTTATGTAAACCTATTAATACTACTGTGATTTTGTTAACCGTACCTGGTACAGAGCTCGATTACCAATGTCACGAATTTTAGTTTTTTTTTTTCATGTTAGATTAGCGTGCTCCGTTTGTTATATTCAATTTGTTGATCATTTGGCATGCTAACAACGGTAGATTTTATTTTAGTTTCTTTATAATGTCTTGTTTGTTGAAATTAGACATGGTATTGTTGCTTACCTACAAGATGGAGACTACAACACGACAGTAAATTAAACTGCGTATATCTAATCCCGTTCCCAGTCTGCATACGAAAATTCAATCAAATATATCTAATAGTTTAGGCCACTATAGCTAATCAAAGATCGGCCAAACCCATAGTCGGTCCACCACTACTATTTAGTTTGTTTGAAAACAGTTATTTATGCTACAAGTGCGGAAAGTAGGGGATTTCCGGCGAGCGTATAAGTCACCATGAGTCAGAAATCATCTTACGCACGCACGTGATCATCTTATAACGTATTACTATGCATTTTGCGAGGAAATAAAAAAAATATTAAGATTTACACAGATCGACTCCGAACTAAGCAAGAAATTAGTAAAATGGCGGGCTTTTGTTTGTAAGTTTGTATGTAGGGGGTAATCTCTGGAACTACCAGTCGGATTTGAAAAATTCTTTTTGAATTAAATAGCCCAATTCTTGAGGAAGGTTTCAGGCTATTTAACGACACGCTATGACCCTTAGGAGCCGAGCAAAATGAAAAAAGTTAGAAAGAACGATAAGCAAAAACGAAGTAATAGCGCGGGGCGGGCGATGCGATGTGACGGGTCGCGGGACAAGAAATTTCACGCGGACAAAGTCGCGGGCAGAAGCTAGTTCTGCCATAAAGGAGCGGAGGATAAGAAACTTGTTCATATTATGTATTTTGAAACAAGCAATGTAAACACATTAATAATTATAAATCTGACGTAAATAATTCACTGACATCTATAATTTCTTGGTTTGATAATAATAATTTGAAAATAAATTTATCTAAAACAAATATAATGCACTTTGGACAAAGATTGCATAATCCATTAAATGTAAATTTGATTCATGATAACTACACTATAAAGGAAGTATCTAATGTCCGTTTTCTCGGCTTTTATAGACAGCAAACTAAACTGGAAAGAACACATTGACGCACTATGTAAAAAAATCAGTAGTCAAGCATATGCTTTGTACCAACTTCCTCCATCTATCAACACTAATGTGTTACTATCGGCTTATTATGGACTTGTTGAATCTGTCCTAAGATATGGCATTATCTTCTGCGGCAACTCATCAAATAAAGATATGGCATTTCAAATGCAAAAGCGATGCATACGTGCTATGTTTGGTATCCAAAGTACTGTGAGCTGTAAGCCACTTTTTACAAAGCATAAAATCCTCACACTGCCGTCACTTTATATTTTAGAAATCGCCTTATTTGTAAGAAATAACCCCCATTTGTTTCCTCGAATATCGGAACTTGTAATACGAAATCGCCGGGATAATAGTAAACTTCGTGTTCAGCCAGCTAAGACAGCACTACTGTATAAAAGCGTTGTATGCAGAGCACCGATAATTTATAACAATATCCCTATCTGTGTCAAAAAATTAAATACAGACCAGTTTAAGAAAACCTTTAAAAAATACTGACAGGAAAAGCCTACTATGATATCAATGAATTCTTAAATGACAAATCGCTCTGTTACACTGACTGAATCTATAATATTTATTTTGAATCGCATGAATATTTACCAATTGTTTTTTATTTATAATTTAATATTAATGTTAATTGTTGCTTTTTTTTAGATTATTTAACTTTGTATATTTCTTTTTTATTTTATATTTTCTTTTTTGAAATCTTATGGTCTTCCGACCTAATTTATACACCAGCCATGGTCAGACATGTTGTGCCAAAGAATAATGAGAATCTATTATATATTCTATATTCTCTAAAGAATGCTCGTTTTCGACAGGAATGAAAGTTCTGAGAACCGAAGCAAATCATAAATGCATAATTTATAAGCATTTTGTTGTAGTCGTAGTGATTGGCCTGGTCAAAAATCACTCGATATAATGTATGTAGGTATGTATATATCTGTACTTAGCTATGTATGGATGGTAAAGTTAGGGAAATTAATTGATACCTAAGCAAATTGACAACCTACGTCAATTCGCCGTGTGATACCCATTTCATACAACTGTCTATTTGTGTTTTCGTACAAGATATGAACTTGATACATCGGTAATAGTATTCAAAAGACGACGTGTTGTGTGAGCAGAGGTACGATATCGTTATGTTATATCTTAACTTGATGATTTTTTTTTTTGGGTCATCAACCGCAGTGGAGTTGAATTATCAGTTTTTTTTTGTGTAAACTTCACAGACGTGATAGGTATCGATATCTAAACACGATAAAACAAAACAAAATACAGATTTCTCAACGCATACTTCAAGTAACCTACCAGCGGTCGTTGACCCCAAAAACATCAAATCTTTTTTTAGATATCGATACCCATTAGGTCTGAGGAGTTTAGCTAGCTAATTTAATTTGACCCTGTATAGGTACTTATTATTACTACCTATAGCTTTTCTTTTTCCATGTTCCATACTAAAATGGAGACAGCATCTATAGGCGATACCTAGAGATATAGGTACTATAATGATGCAAGCTTTTGGCAACCGTTCAAGGATAGATAGTATAGTGTTATCGGTCAATTTATAACTAGCAGTGTACCTACTGTTACTGACGTCACAGAAAATAAAATGAACACAAAAAACTTTGTACTCTTCTTTTTGAGAGAAACACGGATGGATCACTCAATTTTGGTAAGGCCTATTGGGTGATGCCCTATCTCCCAAAGTTCCAAGTTCCCCAAAATTATTTTTCTTACATTCATTCCCGACGTCCCCAAAATATAAAATTAAATTATTTTTGTAAAGTTCACGCTTGACCAATCCTCGTACTGACGCGTGACGTGTCCAAACATGATAGTATTTTGAATTTTTAATCAATGGACTGCAGAGGAGTACCTTTGTGGGTGCGGGTCTAATTCTCATCCTAACCCATGTCGTCCCCGTCTGGTTTACAAATTAATCCATGTAAAATCCAATCTGAGTTTTGATTCTCAGAGCTATACCTACCTAGTACCTACTGTAAGCCTAAAATACGGTTTTTATGAAAAATAATTTTTGGTATTGGAAGCACTAGCGGAAGGCCACCAACACCACGCAATAGCGAATGTTTAAAACACAATGTAAGATTATCTGCATTTACTGTGATTCTAATTGGGAAAACAAATAGAAGAATCTTCCTATTCCATCAACAAAATATTTTTATTTACACTACCTACCGTACTGTTAAAAGAATTCCATCTAATGTCACAATAAATAAAACTTTTGTTTAGGAGCGAAAGCTATTTATTATGAATGCAGTAATATCTGCACGATGAGTACATACATTGGTCTCTGCAGTCTCTGAGCTAAGCCGCAGACAGATAGACAGACGAACATGCCGAAACTAAATATAAGGGTTCCTTGTTGACTACGGTATCCTAAAAAAGGTTATCTAAACTCGTAATTTCAAACTACACTACCAACGGTCGTTGTCAGTAGGTCGTAATCAGCTGTAGTTACTTAAAACAAAGAGTTAAGATTTTTTTGTCGTTCGGCACTAGATATCGATAGTCTGTGAAGTTTCCCTAGCAAATTTAATTTGACCCTGTATTTTTTATTTTTTATTTGAGATAGGTTTGCCCTTGACTCTAGGTCAGAGATGACAGAGACAAAGTCGACGATGGAGCGAGCTTACCCAGAAGAAGCCTGTTAACTCTCATTTTGAAGAGATCGGGGTTGTATACGTTCGGAAACACAGACGCAGGCAGAGAGTTCCACTCCTTTGCTGTGCGCATCACAAACGACATTTGGAAACGCTTAGTGCGAATTGGTGGAATAGCAACTAGGTAGGGATGGTAACCTGCAGTGCGTCTAAATGTCCGATGGTAGAAGGGGGCAGGCGGAATGAGGTCGTGAAGTTCTCGAGCACACTCACCGAAGTACAATCTGTAGAAGACCGACAAGCAGGCAACCTTGCGGCGATGAGCCAAGCTGTGAAGCTTGGCATCCACCAATCTTACGTCGCCAATGAGCCTCTTAGCTCTGCGTTCCACCGAATCAAGCGCGGCAAGTTGGTATTTAGCCGAGCCATCCCAAAGGTGGCTGCAATACTCCATGCAGGATCGGACTTGCGCTTTGTAGAGAGTTAAAAGCTGTCCAGGCGTAAAGTATCGCTTCACCCTATTTAGTTGTTATTTAATTCTTCTAATTATCATTTTCAAACTTAAATGTGAAGAACGATAACTGGACAAATAGTTTTTCCAAGATTTTTCGATGAGCTGAAAAGTTTGCGAAAACTGTACAGCAGAAACAATAAGTGTTACTTACCAATAACTGAGATGCATTTCTGGTTTATAATACCGCTCGGTAGCAAATGGAAGTCGAACTCCTGGCCATCGACGACCACCGTGTGTCCTGCGTTGTTGCCACCCTGTGAATATAAATGTACAGTTGACCACAATCCACGCATAATAAATAGACACACGCTGTATTTTATACGAAGGGATTGCTCTTTGACCTTTGTAGGTGGTTCAGTGGTATTTAAAGGCCAGGTAGGTTTGGTTTTTAGGCTATTGACTGGCCGTAACGACTGTCAACTGACAGTCGATTCTATGGTTCGTGAATAAATGACGAATTAATGGGCATTCAAGAGTATAGTGGGAGTTTCGAGGTGTAAGAACTGTCAAAGGCAAGATTGTAAAGTACGGCTCATGAATAAACACAATAACATTTTATAGGAACCTAACATGGAACGTGACATGAGGCGAATGTAAGTGAGAGAACATGCGCGAAAGTTCGGAGAGCTTATGTTCAGATCAGCCGTATTGTACACTCATCTTGTTTTTGGGTGGGAAATTATCAAATGTCTTCTCCCGCTTTGGGCGGAGCGGGAGGGCGTGTCAGACTTTTACTGACTAAAACCCACCCGTATTCCTTCAATTGCCTGTGCCGGGGCCACAGTAACTCTTTCAACCATCCCGCAATCCTAGCTGGATTGTACGCTCATCTGCGATTATGTTTACAGCCCAACATAACCCACAAGACCGCAGGTGAGTGAGGTTCCGTACCTACATGAATAAACTAGCACTTCCCTTCGCGCGACTTCGTCCGCGTGGATTTCGTACTTTAGTATTTTCAAAAAACCCTTTAAAAAAACTAAGCGACAAGTGATCAGTGATCAGCGCGTCGACTGTGAGTAAACTAACCACTCAAAAGCGGCGTTTCAACTTATTTATTTATTTAAAAACACACAACTGTCATCACAGGCTTACCTATTACAATAGTGTAGCTATAGTTACAATAGAGTACAAAGACTAGACTTACAATTTTGTATATTATTATGAACAACCTTCCAGCCAACCAATCCTTCCAGCGTTAGGTAGCCAGGTCGTTGCGTCCAGCACCCTAATTGCGTAACACACAGTAGGAATTGGTTTCATTTTGACAGTTCAACAATATTCATTGCGTTATTTAGGTACGTTGTTGAGCAGACAAATTTTTCAAACATATCAAGCAATGGATTAGTATTTTGCTTCAAAATCATTCAAATTGTGATTGATAGTGTGTTACGCAATTAGGGTGCAGCTGGACGCAAAGACCTGGCTACCTAACGCTGGAAAGATTGCAGGATGGCAAAAAGGTAGTGGAATGACATCCAGTTAATTAATTTGAAAATAACAAAATTTTTCAATACTTCAATAATTTGTAAATTCTACCTTTGCTTGTCAGCATTATCGACTGCTTCATGGGCACATCAAATTTTTTTTAAATATATTTGTACCGCGTTAGATAGCTGATGTTCTCCGTAATTTGTGCGCTTGACATGGTAAAATTTTGAGATAATTGGTGTCAAATTCATATACGTAGATGATTTTGAAAACGGTTAATAATCTTCCTTTAATTTTCAACTGTATGATGTTTTAGAAAATTTGGTTACTTATATCGAAAGATTTGTTAAAGTATTAGGTACCCATTGGAATAGCAATGAAGGCCATTCCATTTGAAAGTTTACAGAAAATTGATATTGAATGACGAATTCTGGGAATTTTTCAAAAATACATAAAAATTGGGTTTTCTCGAATCCCATGAATTTTCGCCAAGGCTTTATGGGGTGCTAGCAATGAAGGCCATTCCATTTGAAAGTTTACAGAAAATTGATATTGAATGACGAATTCTGGGATTTTTTCAAAAATACATAAAAATTGGGTTTTCTCGAATCCCATGAATTTTCGCCAAGGCTTTATGGGGTGCTTATTTGTTGCAAATGGGTCACAGTATCACGTCCTGAAAAGAATAAGTACGTCAAATTACAAGTCACCCTGTATAGATAGATGACGAGTCAATGGGCTTATCTAGTCTACAGAGTGGGACTTTCGATGTGTAAGAACTGTCTGTCACCCATCCAATGCAAGATTGTACGTACACTAATCTGCGATTATGTTGCAGCCTAACATATTCGCACGTGAGTTTGGCTCCTGTGAAGCCTAAAACTGGCTA
Organism: Fissipunctia ypsillon; assembly: GCA_947568875.1. Classification (NCBI taxonomy): domain Eukaryota; kingdom Metazoa; phylum Arthropoda; class Insecta; order Lepidoptera; family Noctuidae; genus Fissipunctia; species Fissipunctia ypsillon. The sequence continues at coordinate 17,222,608 of OX387661.1, read as the reverse complement.
CATTAGTAAGGAACCTATTTCTTTTGCCATTAAGCCAATTCTGACACAAAACGCTGGAAAACTAATGGAAGTTTGCCTTCATTCGTTATGCCTCATCTGCCTAGCCTTTTCCCAACTATGTTGGGGTCGGCTTCCAGTCTAACCGGACGCAGCTGAATACCAGTATTTTACATGGAGCGACTGCCTATCTGACCTCCACAACCCAGTAACTGGATAATACGATACCCCTTGGTAAGACTGGTTGTCAGACTTTCGGGCTTCTGACGACCCGTAACGACTGTCAAAGATCCACGAGTGACAGCCGGGACCCACGGCTTAACGTGCTTTCCGAGGCACGGAAGAGTCTCGGTATATAAAGATGGTCACCCATCCACGAACCAACCCCGGCAAGCGTAGCTTAACCTAACCTTCATTCGTTATGGTAAACAGAAATTTCTAAACTTTCCACTGACGATGACGTAAGGATTTTACAATGGGCAGACGAACGAAGGTAGTAAAATACGGAGTTGTAAAGTACGCCAATTCTGTTTTTGTATAACGTTATAATAGCCAGTCTATCAAGATTAAAACATACAATAAGACAACAAAAGCACATAAAGTATTTTCAACAATAGATAACTAACGTGGAATTGGTCCATAGCCTTTTATGAATAGGTACAATGATGACATTTATGCCAGCGCCATTTTCTTAGGTTGATTTTCACAGCCGGTTTTGATGTCAGGGCCGTAGCAATTTAGGGAAGGTTTTGGATTTATTCGTCGTTTTAAGCTTCGAAAAATTATATTACTAAACAGGATCCCAAAGGGCACTATAACTGAACAGCACCCTAATTGCGTAACACATAATCAATCTGAATCATTTTGAAGCAAATTGCTAATCCATTGCTTCTTAAGTTAGAAATTTTGTCTGCTCAACAAGGTAAATAGCGCAATGAATGTTGTTGAAACAGATCAACATCATTGGTTTCATTTTGACAGCAAAATGAAACCGATTCCTACTTTATGTATGTTACGTAATTGCCCCGCTGGAATCCAAAGGGCGCACAGCAGTGGCGCAGCTACAATTATCATTAGAGGGAAGCCAAAGAAAAAATTGTTCAGTTCTCATAAACTCAAACAAAAAACTATAGGTTTTTAATCTTATGTTGTATTAAACTGGTATTAAATATAATTATGTAATGTGATGTGATACACAGTTACGCACACAGGCGTACCATACTATCTGGCAATAGCAGACACTAAGAAGAGTGGTTGTTCCGAAGAGAAGCCGATAGGAATCAGGTTGTATGAAGGCTACGCCCCTGGTGCACAGTCAAAGTTATTTTCAGGATTTTGTCAAGCAAAATGTGTCATTTTCACCAGTATTTGACATTAACATGTCAAAAACGTTCTATATTTGGACATCCGTTATTGTGTGACCGTTCGTCGCTTTCTTAGGAATTTAGTTAAGGTAAGATTTAAGAAAGTTTGCTACCATCCTTTGTATTGATAAAATATTTTACCAGGCTTACAGTATGAGGGGGTGTGGTTTATTCTTTGCCAAAAAACAGCTGCATTCTATAACAGTCTCGCACTGAGGAATGAGAAGGGTGTAAAAAAAGAATGTTTGAGACATTGAGAAGCGATAAACAAAACATTTTTTTTTCTCCCGTATTCAAAACTTGACATCGCGTTGTGCAGCTAGCGTATTTACAAGCGCAATTAGAAGAAAATTCTTTGCAACGTTGTCGAGCTGCCAGTAACACATATTTCACGATTTTGGCACATTGCTTCCGCTGACATAACATTGTGGCGGTGAACTTGAGCGTACGTGTTCATTCAAAAAACACTAATCTGTCATCTCTGGTTCGCTGCTATTTCTGCCAGGATACATTATAGGTCATGGGCAGAGAAAATATGTTAATGTTATAGGAAAACTTATAAGTATCAACATCATTCTTTATATTTTTACCTTTAGACCAGTTTATTAGTATCGGCGCATCATGTGTTTTTCTTCCAGACTTCTCTGTTACTCGTCATCATATCATCTTTCACACAGTCCATCCAAACTTTCGAAGAATATCTTACATATAGGTACCTATACGAGTGGATCGAAAGTGTAAGCAGTTTTGAATTTGGTGCAATGCTGGAATTTCTATCTGCACCTACTCAAACGACCGATTGGATCAATTGTTTGAGACAACCTCGGTCAAGAATGGCTAATTATCTCAAGGATTTCGGTTTTAGTGCTTCTTCACGACAGACTTTGATGTCCAAAAGTCCAGACCAGATAGGTAATCTCGAACTCTTGACAACGTGGGTAAAGGATAATGTGGTATAATCATCACATCTTACTCTCTCTCTCTCTCTCTCTCATCATATTAAAAATCGTAAATTCATTCATTCACTGACTGACAACGCACAGCCTAAAGTGACTTTCACTAAACTTTCATCCCATATTTAACCCTTTTACGGAATGAATTTTCAAAAATCCTGCCTCAAGGCTCCTGCAAACAGGCGCGACACAAAGGCACCGCTCGTCGCGCGACGCCATTGTGTCGCGTCGCGTGTCGCGGCTGTTTGCAGGAGTCTTGAGGCAGGATTTTTGAAAATTCATTCCGTAAAAGGGTTAAATATGGGATGAAAGTTTGTACCTACTTATGGAAGTTGGTCATTTTTGCCACACATTGTCACATAACTAAATTTTAGAGAAAAAAATGCACCTTGGCTTTATCCAGTGGTGGTCCAGCTACGTGAACATCACTCACGAGATGATTCGTGATATAATTTTCGAAATCGAATCAGTAGTTCCGAAGATTACTCTTTACATACAAATTCACGTTTACCTCCTTATTATACAGGGTGTAAGGCTCCGCAAACTAACAGGGTACATTCAGCTCATTGTTTTAAATCATATTCCACCGAAAATAATCTCAGGAAAATGTTCATATTTTTTATCGTATTTTCAGTTACTATTCCTTAATTTCAATGTAAAATTACGTTCTCTGTACACAGCACTCCATTTGTGTAAATAAAACAGCTAAAATAAAAAAAATCAGCAATGGATGTTGAAATACTCGGCAGCCGAAGGCTCACTGCGCTGCCGTTCGCTACGCGCGTTTTGCCACGGTAACAATACACCGCGTGTGAGGTAATAAAACAAATTAGATTTATTGAATTCCCATAACGTTCCTGAAATAATTTCATGTACCGGTCATCTTAGTATGATATACTGAATTCATCGCATCAGTTTGCAGAGAGGGCTGTCCCTTACACCCTGTATTACCTATTAGTATAGAGGCAGCGACAGCATTATGAATTTATGATAAGTCCTAATTGTTGATCGAAGGTCCTACTACATAATTAAAATATCTGCGACCATCGACTATTTCCATTGAAATAGTTAATTAAAGCAGATTCTGATCGAGAAGTGGATAAAGATTTTTCTTCTGAATCTGCTTTAATTAACAATTGACAAGACAAGGTCAAGGACAAGGGAGACACATGGAGGTAAATCTAATTAACTAGATTTACCTTGTTTGCACTACATAAATAGTTTATTAGTCAGTTTCATACTTAATACGGGTGTATCGCGTAATCTCGCTACGTTTTTATGGACTCTAGGCATTAAAAATCTTGGTTTTAAATGACTATAAACATCTTTAAAGGCTCCTTCAAATAGGCGCGACTCACGACGCGAGTTGCGCGCGACACAAAGGCACCGCTCGTCGCGCGACACGCGGTGCCTTTGTGTCGCGTCGAGTGTCGCGCCTGTTTGCAGGAGCCTTAGGTCGCGGCCGCACTGCTAAGGCGACTACGAGTCGACGGCAACTTATGAACAAATAGTCGCTTCTGCAGTGCTGCCACCGACCTTTATCTTTATACACATATGAGTTTGTTTTCACGAAATCGCCTTAGTAGTGCGGCCGCGGCCTTAAAGGAGAAGCGAAACTCCGAAAAGGATGAGCAGACTGTAAATTGTAATAGACTAGTTTGGGATATCTTGGTTGAAATAAGCCTGCAAGTACTATGAAATAATTATTAATTTTACGCCGGATTGAAGAATTCGCATGAAAGACTGTGCTTGACCGATTACATTATGAGGTCCATGTGGTTTCCATCAAGAATCTTTTTCCTTCTATACAGCAGCACCAGTTTTTCTATAACTCCTACCTACCTCATTTTTAGGGTTCCGTACCCAATGGGTGCCAACAGGACCCTATTACTAAGGCTCCGTTGCCGTCCGTCTGTCACAGGGCTGTATCTTTTGAACCGTAATAGGTAGACAATTGAAATATTCAGTATGTACCTACTACTATGGCCGTAAGCAACAAATAATTAAAAATAATAAATAAAGTTAAAAATTAAAGGGATACCCATACAAGAAACGTGTTTTTTCCGCGTTTTTTGTTAAATATTGTACGGTGGTACGGGAGGAGCTGGTGGCTAAGTAATAACAGCCGCACGGGTCGATCCATCGGGTTAAGCTACGCTTGCCGGGGTTAGTTCGTGGATGGGTGGCCATCTTTAAGTACCGAGACTTAACCGTGCCTCGAAAAGCACGTTAAACCGTTGTTCCCGGCTGTCATCCGTAGATCGTTGACAGTCGTTACGGGTCGTCAGAAGCCCGAGTCTGACAACCAGTCTTACCAAGGGGTATTGTATTACCTAGTTACTGGGTTGTGGAGGTTAGATAGGCAGTCGCTCCGTGTAAAATACTGGTATTCAGCTGCATCCGGTTAGACTGGAAGCCGACCCCGACATAGTTGGGAAAAGGCTAGGCAGATTGATTAATTGTACGGTGGTACGGGAACCCTTCGTGTGCGAGTCCGACACGCACTTGGCCGTTTTTTTTATACTCTCGTAACTAAACAACGCGATCACTTACAACATCCAACTGGGAGATGGTCCTATGTTGCAAAGCCCATTTTTGGAGTAAATATTCACAAACAGATGATTCATTTCAAGACTGGCAGAAGCAAGATAGGCAAATCGAGCCTACAATACACTGCTTACATAAACTGCGGTCAATTGAGATGATTCCAAGATGTTATGATGAGTTGTATTATTTTCCGGATTAGTTCATTCAAGGTTTTGTCAAGGCCGCGTTACTCATACAATTGTTACTAATAACTACTGTACGTACGTCTGTGCATACTTATAACATAAGTATAGATATGTGTAACCAACAGAATCACCGCCATTTGTGTGCTTGTTGACTAAATGATGAGGTGTTGTTCATTAATTTTACCTCATCATCAGCCTAGCCTTTTCCCAATTATGTTGGGGTCGGCTTCCAGTCTAACCGGATGCCGCTGAATACCAGTATTTTACATGGAGCGACTGCCTATCTGACCTCTACAACCCAGTTACTGGGTACCCCTTAGACTGGTTGTCAGATTTTCGGGCTTCTGACGACCCATAACGACTGTTAAAGTTCAAAGAATGACAGCCAGGACCAACGGTTTAACATGCTTTCCGAGGCACAGGAAGATCTCGATATGTAAAGATGGTCACCGATCCACGGACCGACCGCGGCAAGCGTAGCTTAACCTGACCGATCGACCTGTGCGGCTGTTATTATTTAGCCACAAGCCCCAGTCATTATCTTTACCTGTACCTAAGTATGAAAAACAGAACTAGAAACTGCTTGATTTTTTTGGCCCCTCAATACCGTTAATATAATACTCCCATTCTCTGTGCCCCAAAACACAGCCAAGGTGACCTCTGTGCTGCCACCGATAACGCCGTGGAAGTGGCAAAATTTTGGGCACACATAATTTGAACAATTGTCGTTCAAGAGACACGAAGACGAAGATTACTGTGTACTGGCAAAAGAAAGGCCACCTTAATTTCTTCAAAGATCGAGTCTTTACGACAGATTGTCCCGATGAATATTCTGATGGGTTAAGCACACATTCACATGAACAATCAGGGCTAGACTGTGTAACCAGCTATTTTTGTTGCATCTTGGGAGTAACTGTGTAAACAGTACCTTTTTTTTTTTTTTTTGTGGATGGGAAATCATCAAATGACTTCTCCCGCTCTGGGCGGAGCGGGAGGGCGTATCAGACTTTTACTGACTAAAACCCACCCGTGTTCCTTCTGTTGCCTGTGCCGGGGCCACGGTAACTCTTTCGAACATCCCGCAACCCTAGCTGGCATCGGCCCTAGCGGACCCCGTCAATAGTGCTGACATCTCTTTGAGGCGCGCGTGGAACACAACGCGCCGTCGACTCGGGCTTGGTCCTTACCGGACGGCGAGCTACCCATTGCTCGCCGTCCGCAAGCCCGCGCCTACGGTGGCCGGGAATCGGCTGTCAATTCCCGACGCCCAGGGCGTCTCCTGCGGCGACTAGGGGCGTGAGGGCGCAAAGCTTGCCTCTCCCTCACGCGTTCCGCCTCCTCCTTCGCGAGCATTACTGCTTCGCAGAAGGAGGTAATGGCTTCCCATGTACTCTCGCTCCGTACCATGGCCTGGACCAGGGTCAGACGCGAGAGATCGCCGCCGCCGATCGCTTCCGCGAGGACACGGCGGTGCTCCGCCCAAGCCGGGCAGACCTCCACCGTATGCTCCACCGTGTCCTCCGGGCGATCCACACAGTGGTGACACCCAGGCGTTTCCTCCCGCCTTATCCGGAACAGGTACCTCCCGAAGCACCCGTGTCCGGTGAGGACCTGCGTCAGGCGGAAGGTGAGGACGCCGTGGCGCCTCTCCAGCCACTCCTCAAAGAGGGGTGTAAACAGTACCTAAAGCGGGGTTTACATTATGAAACTAGTGTCGTGAAACAGTAGCTTGACTGTTCTGTTTCGGGCTACAGATAACAAACACCCGGTTTTTGAAAAGCTGATAAATTCAACTAACACGCTGTCATATAGAGAAATGATAACAATCATTTCAGCCAACTAATCTGAGCAGTCATCTAGGACGTGATACGGCGGCGTGTTAGTAGAATATTAATTAGGTGACTTTTTACGAACACCAAAATTATCAGAGTACGGCAGTGCTTTTTGCACGTTAAATTTTTGTTAAAACAATTATTTACAAGGTTTATCCTCAGTGCGATTTTTTCACTGACTGGTGAAACTACTAGTTCTCTATATAAACTTATCCAAAACCCATAACATATTTTCCTGATACCGACCCTTAAGGTATTGTCTATTTTATAAGTTGCATCACAGCATTGACACTTTACTACACTCTGATTTTTAATTTGCTAGACCAAAATGACAGCTGTGATAAAGCTATTTTTGTCGTTTTGAAATTTTAGTCATGTTTTGTTAAGGGGGAAGCGCTAAGGTAGCCCGCGAAATTCAAATTTTCTTACGATTTTTGCGATTTGCAGCTCAGTGTCTGGGTGTATGTTGATCAAGGTATGATACGCGACCGTAACAAATATGAGTTTACAGAATTATAATCATTAAAGTCATCAATACAACTCTCTAAGACCAAGTAAGTCTATTGAATGACTTTTTTTATGAAATCTTAACATTTCAGGATTATACTAACTTAAGGAATTGTATTACTAATTCTAATATTATAATTCTATAAATACATATTTGTTACGGTCGCGTATCATACCTTGATCAACATACACCCAGATACTGAGCTGCAAATCGCAAAAATCGTAAGAAAATTTGAATTTCGCGGGCTACCTTAGCGCTTCCCCCTTAAGTCATTTTGTTCTAGCAATTATGAGTTTAGATGTAATTGGAATTTCAATCAAATTTATTTAATTATTTGGTACACCAACAGCAATACATACAAGGAATTAAAAACAAGACAAAGTAAAAGTGCTGGCGGCATGTATGCCTACGGTATACGCAGCATTCACAATAAAGACAACGACGTAATTATCTAAGAAAACATCATATAAAAACACAGAAAAAAAATTGAATAAAATTAGAATACAAAATAAAGTATGTAGATATATTTGCCATAAACTTAATAAAATGATAATTATGACGATAAGTGTTTTATCAATGTTAGCATTTTTGAGTGTGAATGATAAACAAAGGTTTATGAACATGGATTTGTAGTGTTACTAGTTACCAACATTGAAATCAAATAACGAAAGCTAGCAGCCTTGTGACAAATAAGTTACAGATTTCTCCTAATTGTCTGGCGTCCGCTTCAGATAAACAAAGTGACACGACATTGTGAAACACGAACAAACCCAGTCTATATTCCATTGCAAAACCTTTGTCAACTGTGAACAACTGATGAAATACGTTTACGTTGGGTTGGCATTTCCATTTCATTCTCTTTCAATTATTTTATGGCGAATTTCAAGGGCGTACCTTGCGTTTATTTTTTTATTCTATGAAAACACGAACTGCCTGAGATGAGCATAAACAGCTCCAGCTCAGTTTTTTTTTTTTTTGTTGTCTTCTTTAACTGCAACCGGCTTTCTAGCCATAATTAGCGGGGCGATTGCGTAACACATTATCAATCGGAATCGGTTTCATTTTGACAGTTCGAACAACATTCATTGCGTTATTTACGTGTTGAGCAGACACATTTTTCCAACGTATGAAGCAATGGATTAGCAATTTGCTTCAAAATGATTCAGATTCCGTTTAATAGTGTGTTACGCAATTAGGGTGCTGATGGGGTCTTCGTGTGAGATTTTTTTTGTGATGTTCCATTGAACATTCACATTATGTGGTTCAGTACTAAATGATATTTTAACTGTCTCTGGTCCAAGTTCAGGATTTACCATCTCTTTAGGCGGATTATATCCCCTTGTCTGTTTAGGAAGTTCTTGGCTAAGATATTGCTGTGCTTGCTTAGTCTCCGTTTGTATGTTTTGCGTTATTTATTTATTTATTTAAACTTTTCACACTTAAAAAAGTACAAAGGCGGACTTAATGCCTTAGGCATTCTCTACCAGTCAACCAAGGGTGGTGAAGAGATTAGATGGCAGGTGCTCTGTTAGAAATGGAACAATTTGTACATAAATAAGTCATAAACTTATAATACACATACATACATATTTACTATAATATATACCTATATTATATATATATATATTATATACAAATTCAAGAGAGAGAGGTTTTGAGATGACTCTACGCTATTTATTTTGAAAATAACTCCGCAATCTCCGCTTAAATGCATACCGACTGGTGGCCATCCTGATGTCAAGAGGTAGCGCATTCCAAAGAAGAATGGACTGAATATGAAAGGAAGAATGAACAAAGTCAGAAGTATGAGAAGGACAGAGTAGGAGAAGATTGTTAGAAGAACGAAGATTCTTAGCGTGTGAAGAACATAGATATTGGAAGTGAGACACTAGATAAGAAGGAGGAGTGGGAGAGTTAAGAAGGGAGAAAAGCGTGGTCAAAGCACGCAAATTTCTTCTCTGGCGAATGGGCATCCATTTGAGCTCAGACCTGTAGCTCGACACATGGTCATATTTATATGTTATTCGCATAGTTCCTCTTTCACTGTTGGAATCTTTAGGTGCTCGTGTATTTGTGTTGTCAAACTCGGATCCGAATTGGTTGGCCTTGGAGTTTCTTGTCCGTTCTTCTCCATAAAGATCTTCGTTTTGGAACGGGCAACTAGCTTCAACATTCTGACTAACCGACCGACTCCTTGACAATTCAAAATGCTTTGAGTTTGTGTTTTTATGATGAGACTGGGTCCCAGACAGCAGTTAATGACAACGCGGTAGGTCCAAAAGTGGGATGGGAGGAGGATCCACAAATAGGCTGTTACCCGAAAATGGGCTGGACTATTTAGTTCAAGACGATACGTAGACAGTGGTGCCGATTCTCTTGTACAACGAACTAAACTATCACTAAAATTCCTTACTTTTGCCTATGAGAATCTTAAAGCTATTCTGCAAAAAATATCACTAAACTTAAAAATAATTTTGTCCGAACTAAATCGAATTTGACAATCGCGACTCCACGTGGTAAGTATTTGTTTGCCCTTTTTTTTTGTGGATGGGAAATCATCAAATGACTTCTCCCGCTCTGGGCGGAGCGGGAGGGCGTGTCAGACTTTTACTGACTAAAACCCACCCGTGTTCCTTCTGTTGCCTGTGCCGGGGCCACGGTAACTCTTTCGAACATCCCGCAACCCCGGCTGTTGTTTGCCCTACCCCGTGATTTTTTTTTTAGCCGGAGGCGCTCAGGGGGGCAGCCTCAAAGCGTTTTATATAGAATTTTTCACTTTTTATATGGAAAATATGAAAAATTATTACCAACATGTTGACTTTTAAGGGTTTTTATGTCTTATTAAGGGGGATAATTTTCATTATTTTTTCTATATGACACCGTTATCGAGATATAAGCAAAAGAAAAGAAAAAAAAGATGCAGTAAGTACTGTTTTTGCACCCGAAATCGAGATGTTGATGTGAATTCATGCCAACAAATTTTATTCCACACAATTTTAAATCGTGATTAAAAACAGTCAGATTTAGTTAGAAAATCTAAATTTTAGGTGAAAAACGTCAAATTCAGAATAACAAAATTACCATTTTCATTAAACTAATAACTCAGTGCCATCTTAGTGCTTTCAAACTAATAGTTAAGTTGTGTCATTTTAGTCAATTTCAGAATGGGAAATCGTTGTTTGACACAAGTTTGACAGGAATAAACTAAATTTTGGTGAATTTTAGTCTAGTTTAGAGGCATTTGTGACAAGAGAATCGGCACCAGTGATAAGAGGGAAAAGAGAGCCTACCTAGTGCATTTGCCCAGCAGGCTAACCAAATATTGAAAAGATTTTCATCAGCCCTTTTCAGTAAATTATTGAAAACTAGTCTAGGAAACCAATGACAAAGCTTGGATATAGTTTGACCGATACCGCTGTACCGCGCCTTAGGTATGTGCGCGGCGAGACAGGGGGTAGTGCAGGCCGCTCATTCGTCAACGCTCACGGCGTCCCGCCACTCATGCGTCAGTCCCGCCCCCCGCCTCGCCGCGCATTCCTAAGGCGCGGTACAGCGGTATCGGTCAAACTATAATGGACTACCAAGACGGGCCTAGAGGATACTATTGTCCGCTCTCTTGCTCTCTTTGGCCTATGGATAATCTGGCACGCCAGTAGCTGAAAATAACTGTAAAATCAAACTGAAGAGATTTAGATTGTGGTAAAGTCCACAGTTCTGCAAACCACAAGCATACGTTTAATCTTTATTAATGACGTATGTTGTTCGTATAATCTCCAACGGCTGATGTTAGCAATAAATTGTGATGTATGTTTACAATAAAAACCATGGTAGGCTAAACATTCACACAAGAGCTTTCGTAATAATTATGTTCCTTACGTACGGCGCCTGTAGGCAGGTAGCCTTGTTGATTCATTGACAGGATTTAGCGTCACCGCGCAATGTCTTTGCGGTTCACCGCCTGCTTGGTCCGTCTTTCAATGCCTTTTTTGGAAGAGGCTTTTCGGTTTAGGTACTGACTATTTAGGGCTACATGGCTGAAGGCACGTACTCATGGAGACTTCTTTTAATAATTCAGGTTTTGCTGTAAGCCCTGCTGATGTCTAGCCAATATTATTTATTCATCACCTGCATGCAGATGCAGCTGCATACCAGAATTTTACATGGAGCGACTGCCTATCTGACCTCCACAATCCAGTTACTGGGTAACACGATACCCCTTGGTAAGACTGGTTGTCAGGCTTTTAATCTAGGTAGTTCGTGGGCCGTGGCGTTACGAGATGAAAGTTGATATTACATCCAGATATTATTGTTTATAAAGATTATTTTATTTTCATCCCACATTAGAACTGTATTGAAATGTTTTTCAAGCGGATTGTTCAGTGGATTTCAATTTAAATCGCAAAATAGCCTTGGTTATTGATTGCAATGTTTTTCAGAGTTACTAGGTATTTTTATCTTAGATTGTACTAATACAAATTACGTAAGCAGTAGGTTTAGCGTTTGGTACGTAAAATCTTGACTTTGGTATATTTTATGTACACAGGGTCAAATTAAATTATCTAGCGAAACTCTGCAGACGTGATGGGCATCGATATCTAAACATGATACTTAAAACAAAAAAGAAATTAATTTGATAAAGTTTTTTTTTTGGGGGTCATCAACAACCAGTAGTGTAGTCGCTTAAAATATCAGTTATTTTTTGTGTAAACTTCACAGACGAGTGTATCGATATCTCAACACGATAAAACAGATTTTATCAACTCACACTGCAAAGTAACAGTTTAGTAACAACACTATCAGCGGTCATTGGCCCAAAAAAAAATCCTCATATCTTTTTATTTTTTTATTTTGTCGTGTTTAGATCAGGGACCGAAAGACTTTATAAATTACGGTAGACGTATCGAACGAAGACTGGGTTGGTGATGATGACGGATGATAATGGCCACCCACTTGATAACTATAGTTAATTAAGTGGAAGTACATTACAATAGTCTTCATTTACCTAATTAGCAAAAAGTTACGTAGATCTTTGGCGTTTTATTGCGCACAAGCACAATACAATAGGCATTACACAATATTCTGATTATTCTCAACATACGATCATCATTTTCTTTCGTTTAATGAAAATATCACTGTGAACTGTGAAGGACACATGAATCAGTTGTTTATTTTAGATTACACAACTTCCTTATTTTTGAAGATTCATCAAGACTTCAGTCATGAATATTATCTATAACAAGTTAATAACAACTGCAAATTGTGATAACCGCAATTATCTTTTAGCTACATATAAAATAAATTGTATTTTTTTACACAAACTTTCAAACTTTACATGTACAGGTAGCCTCCGGGTTCTACGATATACAGTACGTCCGGCGCATCCTGCAGTGGGCCCCGATGACACCAACTTTCCCGACTACATACGTAATCTTTACGGTATCGGTGTCTATTCTCGTATTGGTAAACCTCGTGAAGAGAAATACAGACGGCGCGTCTGACGAACGGAGCCGGGATTTCTCATTATTAGCTCTAAGAGAGAGATACCATCTTGGCAATCTGTAGCTACTGACAGATTTGTACATGACGTACTGGACAATAATATCGCTTTCGGTCACAACCTCACCCCGCCTTCCGTGTGTGACGCGGGCTTTATACCGCGGCCTGCTCTCAAAATATATACTGTTGAAAATTAAATGAGACAGAATAGAATTTATACAAATAAATAAAATTGAAGTGTCTGTTTGTAATGTCAAAATAACAACTTTTTACTAAATACATATGAAAGTATATACGGCACTTATAACCAAACAAGCAATTTTTAAAATTTTTGTCTGTCTGTCTGTTTGTTCCGGCTTATCTCCGAAACGGCTGGACCGATTTTGACGGGATTTTCACTGGCTGATATTACGGCGGGTAACATAGGCTATTTTTATTTTAGAAAAATAATTAGGGTTCCGCGCAAAAAAAATAAAACCCATAAAATTATGAACAAAAAGTCGGATTTAAAAAATTCTTTTTGTATTTGGTAGTCCAATTCTCGAGGATAGTTATAGGCTATTTAACATCACGCTGAGACCCTTAGGAGCCGAGCAAAAAGAAATTAGTCAGAAAGAACACTAAGCGAAAACGAAGTAATAGCGCAGGCGGGCGATTCAACGCGACGGTTGGCGAGGGGTCGGGGGACGAGGGAGTTTTATTAAAATGTGGCTGTTATTTTCTATATTGTGTATCTTACGACATCCACGCGGACAAAGTCGCGGGGCACAGCTAGTTTTTAAATAACTTTGGACTTTGAACTATGAACCGAAATTGATATTTAAATTATTAAATGCAATATGGAACTTGACCAATATGTAAATACATTTTACTTATCTTTGTGACTGCGCACCCAATCCAGCTCCTTTTCAATAGAATTGGCTATATGTAGTGAATGTTTAATTAATGAAATCAGTAATTATTGTACTAATATAGAATTTGCATTAATTGGACAAGTTTTTAAAATAATGGGCACTGACAGTGTAGTACATTTTTTTACAACAGCATTTGCACCCAGTCACATAATTTTCTAGAGGTTTCAAAGATTCGAAAATTCAACATTTTGAAATAACACATTTTTTCTTTATTACCTTTAAAATTATATTTACAAAGTTACTTGCATGTGATGACAGCACATGTATTCCACAGTTATAAACAGAAAAAAATAATTTAAATTGTATAAATTACAGCCAAATTAGTAAAGCAAGGTGTACATTTAACAAAAAAGAATAAAAAAATATTTTATTCCGAGATCTATGGAAAAAATGTTTCAAATTGTGGTATGTGATAGCTGAATATACAGTGTATCGACGCCTTAACGTTGGAGCACTATTTACGCCACACCTGTACAAGGTAGGATGAGGGCAGATTTTTACTATGAGAATACAAATATTTCTTAAGTAAATAATATGAATTGTAATATGGTTGCATAGTTATTATTATTTAAATTATGCAGATATTAGGATTGGAACATCAGACTGCTAATTTTACTGATAACTAAGCAAAATAGTCTTCAGCTACAAATAATTATGCCGAAAGGTTATTCACCTCTGTTGCTACCCATAGTTATCTTTCAGCAGCAATAGACAAAATAAACATTTTAGATACTTCATCTATACTATTATTATAAAGCTGAAGAATTTGTTTGTTTGTTTGGTTGAACGCGCTAATCTCAGGAACTATTGGTTCGAATTGAAAAATTATTTTAGTGTTAAAAAGCCCATTTATCGAGGAAGGCTATATAACATCACGCTACGACCAAAAGGAGCGGAGCATCAATGAAAAACGGGGAAAATTTATTCCTTTTGAGAGCTTCCGTTGTGTGCGCTGCGTAAACGGTTAAAGTTACGCAAAAATCATGTATGACGGAATTGTTCCTCTTAAAAAGTTCGAAAAAAATCCGCGATAGCATATGTCTATCTTTTCTAATGGTAATCAAATATTATGTTATAAAATAATACATTATTTGCGAAGGTGTTTTCATAAACATGGTATTAATCCTTATTCAAATAAATAGTTTCATAATCAAGGTTGATAAAGCACATGTAAATTCCTCTTTATATTATTCGAATCGGACCTTACGTTTAGAAATGATGATGGGAATAACAATGCTTAAAGTAAGAAAAATGCGCTTAGTCTATTAGTTACCTACCCATTTGAACGCGATAATCTCTGTTACTACCAGTCGGATTTAAAAAATTCTTTTTGCATTTTATAGCCCAATTCTTGAGGAAGGCTATAGGGTATGTAGCATTACGCTAGGATCCTTAGAAGCCAACCAAACATAAAAAAGTAAGAACGAGCGCTAAGCGAAAACGAAGAAACAGCGCGGGCAGGCGGTGCGACGCGACGGGGTGGGTCGGGGGAACAAGAAATTTCACGCGAAGTCGCGGGCGGAAGCTACTACATACATATAAATAGAAAATATGAATAAATACAATAAATTGGTACATACAGACATTTTAGGGTACCTACTTTTGTGGCCTTCTATATAATATTTATACAAGGCCATGAGGTTTATACAAGGTTTATGCCTGGGTATTCAGGCAGACAGAGTCATGGTCCAATATAAAGTTCAGAGCAAAATAATTAGCATAATATGTATAGTGTCATCATAGCAGTTGGTTCCTGTTCAAACTAGATTGTAAATGAGATTGTTATGACTATGTATCACTTGTTTAAGTTTTGCGTCTGATAAACTTATTTATAAGTAATATCTGCTAATTAAATTGGTTTGTTAAAATAAGTCTGTGTCTGTCTTGGCTAGATAATGGGAAAATGAATGTCCAAGAGTTTTTTTTTTTTGGTTTCTGAAATTGACCTAATTATTTCAGTATTCTATGCTTCAGCCAATCAATAGGGACTGCTCATCACTCTGCTAGACACACATTCATGAAAACAATGCTACTACACCATTAATCTTGGTATAAAAAAACATTAAATTAATAGGTAAGTACATGCTATCAGTTCATTGTGAAAAAAGTCATACCAAACAATATTACATATTATAAAGAGTTCCAACCATGTCTGATTTAAAAGTAGTTACTCTATACATTCAAATACATACAGGTAAATAGATTAATGTCCAAGATTACAAGATTCTGAACAGCAATTTCTTCTTGAAGTGTCAAACTTAAGTTAAAAAAACCATTATCAAAATTATATTTAGACAGAGCCCTAGACTACAAATTATTATGAAGAATTTGGATGTATTCAAAGTGTAACAACAATAAATGTCCCAGACCTTGGCAGTAATCCACAATTACTGAGCACACTGCACAAGGTCTGTTTACGAATTAATTATAATATAAGCCTGTATCATTCTGTCACAAGACTATTGAAAATATTTAGAAAAATCTCCAATTAGAATTGTTACATAATGATGACCGGAACTGGCTGGTTTACGCAACATTGAAATAGCGCACAGCAGCTCTGGCTCTGAGTTCCCGCTAAGACTCTTGGCACGCGTTTTGTATTCGCGAATTCATACAAAAACATTGTGTTCACAGTTCACATGTTTTCAAACAAATTCTGGCGCGCCGCCAAGACCAAAGGCTCTTCAAAATATCTCTTTTCGTAGCCCGAAACATGATAAGGTAGATGAAAATAATGGAAACACGGTAAAATTAATTAATAGCGTTAATTCTCGTGCCTAATATAACCTCAAAATGACAACCATAAACATAGCGGTGGAGAGTAAATACAATTATTCTCAGTTAGAAAGACCATAGTAAAATACTTTGTTAACGTAGCATTATATATGAAAACAATACAGATTTAACTAACCTGACAACGGCACACGATGTCACAGTTAACAGCCAATAAATCCACAACTTTTCCTTTTCCCTCGTCCCCCCATTGAGCACCCAAAACAACAGCAACTTTATTTTCCATTTTAGATTTTTTGCACGGATGTGTTCTTGACGATACGTCACCGTTTACGGATGTTAGCTTCGAATTTACCGTCGAAGCCATTATTTAATGCAAACTTCTGAATTTTATAGGAAAGAGCGAGACATGCGCGCGCCGGGGTCGCACAGTGGCAAAAAGGTTTCTGGGATGCCATACTTAAACACTATAATTACCTTTGCAAAGTTTGATAGAAGATTCCCATACAACTAGAAATTAATCTGTTTAGTATCACTAATCACAAAAACAAATGGAATATACTCTGATCACCGCTAAAAAGCAGTAAACATACGAAATAGAGCTTCGCGGCCCCCTTATTCCCCATAATCCCGTATTATGGTTAATTTGCGACCATTTTGAAATCACCATCAATTTTCGAAGTAGAATGTAACGAACAATGCAATTCTGAATAATAAACAACTGAGAATATTCCGTTTTTAGGAATCGTTAAAATGTGCCTGGCATTATGGAAGTTGAAAGTTTAGCAAAATCAGTACCTATTTCTAAACAAAATATTCCCCTATTTCAAGGTATACTCGAAGTATGACAACACTGAGCTTGAAATCGTTCACTCATTCATTCAAATACCTTTTCTATCAGTGAGTACAGAAGTCTCATGATATTTTATTGACATTAGTTTGGAACGCTGTCGCCTTGGCCCGTTGACAGGTATCTTACCTTTGCCGTTGTACTATACAGTACATACTAATTCCATTCTTGTCTCTGTCCACTGACTTTATCAGCTTTCTATCCCAGCGGGCATCATCAATGCAGGCGTGGAGAAAACGACGTGGATCTTGGTTAGTTGGATTGAGAGCAATAAAAATGTATGGAGATTTTGCTTCAATCTAACATTACACGATCAATCTGACATCAAAAATGACGTGCGCGCGATAAAAGCCGATCATGGATTGAACTGAAGCCAGATTGATTGAATCTGTGGTAAAAAACCGGTATATAGTCCGACATAGATCGATATGAACGTTGTGATTTAGGTAACTAAAGCTCTGGCCATGCTGAGGCAAATCTCGCGTGGGATGTGGAACGCGACTGTATGCGTCGATTGTTTTTAAACGAATAAAGGTGATTCCTTGAATGTAGCCCGCGAAATTCAAAACTTCTTACGTTTTTTGATAATTGGGGCGTTGTTTTACGTTATATGAATAATCAAAATGCATTACATAATTACTATTCTAAATAATAATTATTCAAGTAATCAATTTAGCTCTCGAAATTACATAAATTGCAATAAAGTAAAGCCTGCACTACTTACACTATTCGCGAAGTTGATCGAAGTTAAGCGAATTCGAGAATATATAAGGACACTTCAGTCCGCTTCGTGCAACCGTTTTTAACAGCTTTCAATTTCAACCAGTGACGTTCTAATGACATCATGATTCCATTGCGCGAGAGAGACCGACCTATACGTGACAGATAACACTATCCCTTTTTCAGACTGGAATCATGATGGATGAATACTTCATAATACGGACCCAGTACTTCATCGAAGCAACTTCGCGAATAGTGTAGTGCGGGCTGAAGTAATGTTGTATTTCGCGGGCTACATTGACGGTTTGTTTGACAACTCCCATGCAAGTTAGTCACCACAATCGGCGCGAGGGAATTTTGTCCCAAATCTCGCGTGGGATTAACTTAATTTTGACTTGCAACCGACCGACTTGATCGAGCAGAAACTTGAAATATGCTGGATTTGTAACAGGTTTTTGACTTCTTCTATCTCAAGTAGAAGCCACCATCCACGTTATTTAAAAGCCATAGCGGATTGTTATTTTTGGTTATTTGGTAAGACTCATGTTAGTTCTCTATTTATCTTTAATTTCGTCGCTTTCATATATTTGATCCATGTTGCACTATATCAAATAGATGACTTAAAAAACCAGGGTCCAAATTGAAAAAAAGGTTCATGTTTGCCAGAAGATGGGTTTGTTTACTGACATTACAATTTGACATTGACAAATAGTTTGTTGATTGATTAATGAACGGTCGTCCGACGATCGGTTCACTGTACGTTTAAAAAACGGAGTAAATTCATAAATATTATTTAACTGTAAATTATACATATGTAAATAGTTTTGAATTAAGATATAATTCTTTTTAGTGTCTGTTAATGTTACGCATTTGTAATCGGGACGAGTTGTAGGTAGGTAGGCGTTAATCGTCGAAATGAGAGTTTGCCTATTTTTTGTTTTATTATTTGTGTGCACCGGGCTTATTCTTGGTGAACAAGAGAAAATAGAAGATGATGCGAACAGGAAGAGAATACTTGAGCAGTTAACAAAGACCCGCACGGTGTTACTAGATGATTACCATTTGGTCACCAGACAGATTGCCACTGATGTATATATGTTTAGAAGTTACCGCACCGTTTCTGTTGTGTTCTACCCTGTTATGAGGGATGTGGTCGACGCTCGCTTCACCTTCCAATCGGAGGAGCTTCATTTAAATAACATTGGTAGGTGTCATGCTTAACACTTTTTATTTAATAAGCTTTATCCAGATTTATTTCTGCTAAAAGTTACATTGCGGTGACTGGCATGTGTATTATAACTATTACAAACTGCATGTCTGTATTAAAATCAAGCTTTTGTAAGACCCTGTTGATAAGCACCTAAAATTTTTGAACATAATGCCATGCTACCACAATTTAATATAAATTTAAATAAATTATAACACCACAGTTTACTCCTTAGCTCATGTAGATATAAATTTTAAAAAACTCAAATTGTGTAGGTACTTAAATCTTGCACAATATGTAAAATATCTGCATGAAAAGAGGCCTTTGCCCTACAGTTGGACAGTAATAGGCTGGTATTATTGTTTTCTATTTATATTTTACATAAAATATCAAGTGTCAATGAAATTCCAGCATTATTTCAGTTAATATCTGCTTGTAATGTGGTGCCAAAATGCAAGAACTTTAGATAAAGATACATTTATTGCTTAACTGTGTATATTAAGTTCTTATTAGTAAACATTACATTTTTAGTTTCAACAGTCTACCCAAGTCAGATATGCAATAGTATTTTAAGAAATTAGGTACTTACAAATATTATTATTTATCAAAAAACTTGTGCAGATTATAAATACATTATCAATTAAGATTTTGTTCAATTTATTTTTAAACATATTTCCATTTAATTGCTTAATTGCTGGCGGTCACTGATTGTACACATGAATAGCAGTAACATAAGTACTTTTATAATACTTCATATTGTTAATTTAAAAAAAGAATGCACTAATCATAATGTTATAGCCAGGATATACTGAATTAAGCTGCAGAAAATAATAAATAGAAAACAGTTACACCCTTTAAGTACATCTAAACATAGACCTAATCTTGGTAACCTTGGTAACATGGCCGTAATGCACTAATTTTAGCACTGCGACAGGTATGATGCAAGCAGTACACCCACGTAAATGCACTTATTGTATGACCAGTTACTATGCTGCGTTAAGTGACCATCTTGACTCCGGGTAATTGAGAGACTTCCTGCTTCATTTCATGTGATTATTGTATGATGAGACTTTTTAGGTGTCTTTTTTCAGGGTACATGAAGTGTATTTGTTTCAATGGGAGTTTAAGCATCAGTTTAAGATTTTAGATGTAACCTGGCTGACTGATTATCCTGAGAATAATGAGTTTAATTGTAAAATTCTGAATGCTCCCAATATTTTTGTTATTTTATGTATGCCCGTTTAGGTGTTCACATTTTTACAGAGACCTCATTACTAGGACTAAGTAAGCTCTATGGCTTAGCCCTAAAGTCATACAGATCAGGCCGAGTATCCTGCCTGATCTTTTCAGAATAAAAAAAACAATGGTATTGCACTGTCTTTGCCCTACTCAGTTTTAATATTATATAGTTTAGTTAGACGGCAGATAACAATTCGTATTACGAATAAACATTAAAAACGAATTTATATTTATCTTAAAACCTGTATTTTAATGAACGGTCAAAATCTTGCACAACAGTACCTGACAATGATAGTGATAAGGAAATCAATCAATACAAACATTCTTGATGACTTTATAGAAAATCATAAAGCAAGAGTTCACTAACAAAAACTCAGACCAATTCATATACAAAATGTGTGCATTTAATAATCTTATTACTAAACTATTTAGGTATTTATCAGTGGCGCAGCTACAATTTATCATTAGAGGGAAGCCGAAGAAAAAATTGTTCAGTTCTCATAAACTCAGACAAAAAACTGTATGTTTTTAATCTTATGATGACTATTAACTGGTATCTATACTAATATTATAAAGCTGAAGAGTTTGTTTGTTTGGTTGAACGCGCTAATCTCAGGAACTTCTGGTTCGAATTGAAAAATTCTTTTAGTTTTGGATAGCCCTTTTATCTAGGAAGGCTATAGGCTATATAACATCACGATACGACCAATAGGAGCGGAGCATCATTGAAAAATGTTGCAAAAACTGGGAAAATTTATTCCTCTTGAGAGCTTCCGTTGCGTGCGCTGCGTAAACGGTTAAAGTTACGCAAAAATCATGTATGACGGAATTGTTCCTTTTAAAAAGTTCTAAAAAAAGTGCGCGATAGCATATGTCTATCTTTTAAGGTTGGCTCACTATAACTTTTTTAATGGTAATCAAATATGTTATAAAATAATGCAATATTTGCGAAGGTGTTTTCATAAACTATATTAATCCTTATCCAAATAAATAGTTTCATAATCAAGGTTGATTAAGGTCATATAAATTCCTTTTTAAATTATTCGAATCGGACCTTTCGTTTAGAATTTACGATGGGTATAAAAATGCTTAAAGTAAGAAAAAGGCGCTTAGTCAATTAGTGACCAACACATTTTATTTTTTATTGACTGTTTGAACTCGCTAATATCTGTCACTACCAGTCGGATTTGAAAAATTATTTTTGCATTTTATAGCCCAATTTTAGACGATAGAGTATGTAACATTACGCTAGGAAGCCGAAGCAAAAAGAAAAAGCAAGAACACGCGCTAAGCGAAAACGAAGTAACTGCGCGGGCAGGCGATGCGATGCGACGGGGTGGGTCCGGGGAACAGGAAATCTCACGCGGACGAAGTCGCGGGCGGAAGCTAGTTAAATATAATTATGTAATGTGATGTGATACACAGTTACACACACAGGTGTACCATATTATTTAGCAATAGTAGACATGAAGCAGAGTGGTTGTCCTGAAGGGAAGCTGATTGGAATCGGGTTGTATGAAGGCTACGCCCCTGGTACTTATTGCCTCTGTGTGTGAAAACATCTGTTTTGATAAACAATGCCGTTTGCTTACATTAGTAGTTTTTCCTATGAATAGTAATAATGCCAAACTGGTTCTATGTACACGTACAGTCCGCCTCGTAAACGCTTAACCACTTTTGAGAAAAACTCCCAGAAACTGACTGAAACTACTATGGTTGGAACGGTCTACTAAGCCTTGCCGCACACGGACGGTCACGAGCCACACGCTACAGCCACAAAACGCCGCCACCGAGCTGCGGACTACAGTTTTCGTAAATTTTATATGAACTCGCCGCACACGGATGACGCCGGTGGTTGCTGCAAAACTGCGTATGGCCCGTGTGCGGCAAGGCTAACTTGCCACATTGGTCTCACGGTAAAAATGGCCCTGGACGTTTTATGACCTGCAAGTGACATTCAACTTTAGGGTGCTCATAGCAATTAGGTACGAAGTCGACTATACACTGACCTTTTTGGAGACGTCCTTGAAAAAGGTCAGGTGCGTTGTGAACGCAACCGGCGCGCTTACTTGACCAGTAAAAGGAGTAGGATCGCAGTATGTGGCGTCCTTTAGTGACTGCTTACAGCCATGGGAAAACGTCGCTAGTTTAATTATAAATGTATGGTTCTATGAAAGATTTACGTGTATTTATTAGATAATGTGATTTGTGCTTTAATATAGCATAATCTAGTCGAGG
The DNA here is from genome assembly GCA_947568875.1 of Fissipunctia ypsillon. Lineage (NCBI taxonomy): Eukaryota > Metazoa > Arthropoda > Insecta > Lepidoptera > Noctuidae > Fissipunctia > Fissipunctia ypsillon. The sequence goes on along the minus strand of OX387661.1, from coordinate 17,199,825 downwards.
CTTTTGAGAGAGCGAGATCGGCCGCGCTCCGTCAGGTGTGAAAACAAGTGTGAATCGTACTTACATTAGTGCCAACAGGTAATTAATGATCAGTAGAGCAGTTGTGGTTGTGGCCCAGTGGTAATGACCCTGACTTACGAGTTTTAGCTCGTGGGTTCGAGCTTTCGAACCCACAGGTGACAGGCGCATGCACTTAACTTCTTAGTACAATTTTATTCATCACCACTGCTCTCAAAACGGTGAAGGAAAGCATCATGAGAAAACCGGCATGTCCTAGAACCTAAAATTTGAAGACAAGTGACATCCACCAAGCCCCATTGGGCCCGCGTGGAATCTCGCGTGATCTCACAGATGAGGCCTGTCGTGTGTGTCCCAGCACAACATTTATAGGCCGATGTACCGATAATGATAATTTAGTGGTCGGTCAGTGTAGATATAGTTACAGGCATTACTCAGTAGTTGGACACTACTAATTAAATAAAAAATTAAATCGACTTCAAAAAGAAATTAACTCAAAATTATGAAATAACTTTAATTTCGGAAGTTGGTATCTTGGGGTCTGTATTTTAGTTTTTGCCAATATTGCACTAGAATTTGACCAAGGTTATGAGATGTTTTCCCTTTAACACCATACCCGTAGCTCGTATCAATAAGCCAGGCCGTCACACTTACACGTAATAGTCCATATCTTAAAAACGATGTCTATGGAGAAGCAAAATCTTCTCGTTGTCCAAAATGCGTAATCTTGAGAGTGTGACACATCTTGGGCAGGAAACCCACACAATTATTACGAATTCGATCCGATCCAAGTAATTTGTCGCTACTGTAAGTGAGACGCACATGCGTGGGTAGTTTCACGACACTGGCCAAATTAGTTAATTGTAGTCGGTAAACGACTGCGTGTTACTAAAAGGCACACAAACACACCACCCATTAGTAAGACTGACAGGAATGTAAACAATAAAATAGGCCTGTATAGAACACATAGGTAGACACATAGTAGGGTACACGGTAGGGAACACATGAAGACATAGGTAGAGGTGGTTCATTCCACTGTGATATTAATTGACTCTATCCTACCCAGAAACATCGGTCTGGCCTTTATCCTAAGTAGATTCTGATCGAGGTCAGGTTACAGTCTAAGATCGGGTGTTTATGTCAATATTTTACCATGATGGATAAACTTATTGAGAAGTACAAACTGGGTAGAGGAGCGTACGATTAAACGCCGACAGACTGAACACCGACAATACCTTACTTCGACGGGACTTCGCCGACAGGACACCTCGCCGACAGACTGACATCAGGTCGACGAAGCCCCGCGTAGTGGGGCTCCTATTTCTGTCTGCAGGGTTAAAAGGAACCGAACCTCGAGGTGCCCCTGACGTCGACCGTCTAGGCTTAGGATTTTCGGGTCAGGTTCGGAATAATCAGAAGTAAGGATGCCTTGTCGGCGAAGAGTCCCGTCGAAGTAGTCTTGTTGGTGTTCAGCCTGTCGGCCTAGTGTCTGTCGGCGTTTAGTCGTATAGTGGGGTAGAGTGGGTAGGTACCTTAGTAATAAGGTCGAAAAGTGGTTCACCGCAAATGTCCGCGATGGTACATTGTTTAGAACAAGAAATAATGGGCTATTTCACTTGCCATGTCGACCAACAATTAAAAACTGTAACAACTCGGTGCGTGCTTGTGTATATTAGGTTACAGAGGTATACATTTGGGGTACTTTTTAATACCTTTTGTGTACATACACAACAGATAGATCTAGATATATCTATTTCTAAAAATGTTCAATAATGAGGTACTGCTGACGGACGTAGGTTCATGGCCCGAACGACTTTTGTGCGATACCCACATCTAGAAAGCAATTACTGAGCAAAAAATTAACGTTTTGGGCTTCGGAATTACTATGGGTAAACTGCCGTTAGCTTGACAGCGACAGACCAGCCGATTGGTTGAGCGCACCCCCGCTCGCGTCCCGCAAACCATCGGAAGGGCCTTTACGGCGGTTTACCTATAACACAGAGTAACACATTATGCAGAAGCTCTTATACGAAATCCTCGCCGTTTATTTACAAACGTTTATGTTTTATCAGTTCGATTTGGTTCCGACCGATAGTTAATCAGGTTCATCAGGCCGATAACAAAACGAATTATGCAAAAACATGGCAATGGACTATAACATCCATGTACTTTTATCGTAATGAGCTGATGCATGGACGGCAGCACATCAAGCTACTACAAGCTGTCAAATTTCTTTAATAGATTTTCAACTTTACCGCTAAAACATTAGGTTCAAGGTTGATTGGGAAAATTTGACAGTTTCGGGTAGCTTGACCTGCTGGCGTCTGTACTATTTATTCTTGAAAACATTCGTTGATAATCGCAAGTTTTAATTTATTTTTTATGTTTCCTTTCTCAATTTCAGGGTCGTGCGATCCACAAGAGGTGATTATAAACATAAAGCACGGGGCGTACCCTGCAGTGAACCCTGATGGCTACGACTTCCCCAAAGACTTCTTGGATCCCGCGACCAGAGAGCCAGTCTACACCCTGGCAGTCCAGTCAGATGGCAAGAACAATACCTATGCGATAGAGAACCCAAAGCCAGGAAACTGGTACGCACTCATTTATATTAAATGGGAGGATCCGAGGGAACAAAAAGTTAAGCAGCAAGGTGAGCATGTTATTAAATACTAGCGACTCTGCGACCCGCCCCTGCTTCGCACGGGCAATGTCGACATCTCAAAACGTCGAGATTTCTGTATTATATCTAGGTTGAGATCTATGTCTACCTAAGCATAGAATAAATAATTTTACCAACGTCAGGTATCTTTTATCCGTCGAATAAAATTGACTTCTGACAGTTTTTGTTTGGAAAAACTGTCAAAAAATCAAAGTTATTCCTTGGTTAAAGATGTCTGACGTTGGTAAAATCAGCCTTAAATAATGGAGAAACCGCATCAAAATCCATTGTGCAGTTTACAAGAACTAAGGGAACAAACAGGTAGACACGAAAAGTGACTTTGTTTTATACTATTTGCAATACAAAAGACTATAGCTTCTGCCCGCGACTTCGTCCGCGTGAAATTTCTTGTTTAGACATCCTTTGACACTCGGAAATAGTAGCCTCCCATTAGTGAAAGAATTTTCGGATTCGGATCAGAAGGTCCGAAGATTACCTACCTCTACATACACTCAGAAATTTTACCTCTTTATAAACATTAGTGTAGATTTACAATACTATTGACGGGGTCCGCTAGGGCCGATGCCAGCTAGAGTTGCGGGATGTTCGAAAGAGTTACCGTGGCCCCGGCACAGGCAACTGAAGGAACACGGGTTGGTTTTAGTCCGTAAAAGTCTGACACGCCCTCCCGCTCCGCTCAGAGCGGGACAAGTTATTTGATGATTTCCCATCCAAAAAAAAAGTGTAGATTTACAATATTATAGATATTTAGGGTATCGAGGAGGCGAATGTAGGTGAATAACGGTGACTCGACGACTAAAAAATTACATAGTGACAGTGTTCGGCACAAAAGGGGGATTTCCCGTGATCTCCGGTGTCGCCTCTAGCTTTAGGCACGTCTATGGAGAAGCAAAATCTTCTTGTCGTCCAAAATGCGTTTAAACTCATGCACACCGCTTCGTGATGCTATGAGCAAGAGCAAGTGACCCGTTTCGAGGAGTTGATGTTGATAAGAGAGTAAATTCAGACGCAAATTGAAAGGCGAGCTGTCGGTGATTTGTTGTTTTTAGAATCTAGAGAGACTGGACAATATATTTTTTTTCATGTCTTCATTCTTATTTTGGTTTTGTATAATATTTGGATTATTAAAATTTATCTGGTTAGTTAACGGTATATGTTCCCATTAATGAATCATATGTGAGTTAGGATGAAGCCGAAAACGGATAACATATACATAGTGGAAGATAACAGTCGAAGAATATACATAGTAGAATACATCATCTAAGTATTTGGTCCCATAACGTAGCCATGACCCACTATTTCACTAACAATATCGAGTCATCATCTGCCTAGTCTTTACCCAACTATTTTGGGTCGAGTTCCAGTCTTACCAGATGCAGCTGAATACCAGTATTTTACATGGAGCGACTGCTTATCTGACCTCCACAACACAGTTAGTGGGTAACACGATATCCCGTGGTAATACTGGAATAGGACCGAGATCATATTCTATTATTCCATGCACGAAATTTCAAGCAGCCACATCGCTTTTAAAGTATACAGGGTTTAAGGGACAGCCCTCCGCAAACTAACAACGTGCATTCAGCTCCTTATTTTGAATCATATTCCACCGGAAATATTGTCAGGAAAATTTTCATTTTATTAATCGTATTTTCAGTTACTATTCCTTTATTTAAATGTAAAATTACATTCTCTGCACGCAGCAGTCCATTTATGTAACAAAAGAGCTAAAATAAAAAAATCTGCAATGAATGTTGCAATACCCTGCGGCCGAAGGCTCGTTGCGCCCCGTTCGCTACGCGCGTTTTGCCACGGTAACGATACATTGCGTGTGAGGTAATAAAACAAATCAGGTTTATTGGATTCCCATAACGTTCCTGAAATAATTTCATATACCGGTCATCTTAGTATGATATACTGAATTCACCCCATCAGTCTGCGGAGGGCTGTCACCTTACACCCTGTATACCTTTTGATGGTAAGGTCGTTATTCTTCCTTTCTGCTGCTTTATAAATGCATTTTAGAATTGTTTCAAGAACTACAATAAAGCAATGATGCAGACAATCTTTTTAATTATCTCTTCCTATTAATATCGTGACCCAAGCCCCTAGTAGTTATCAGCGCACTAAACAGATGCTGTAGCTATCATTTTGACATACTGTTGATTGATTATATCCTGAGAACGTTTGGGAAAGGCAACAACCGCCTGTCGCTACTTACGGCCGGTGACAACGAGTGACGGACCGTTATTGGTTAAATATTGATGTTGCTTTGGAGACCCTCCCAATCCTCCCCGTAAGAAATCTTCTTATGGTATGAGAAAAGAATGGAATCCTATAATTATCAAAGATTAAGATAAGACGAAAAAATAATTAAGCATAGACTTCCAGAATTTTGCACGGTAAGTACCTACTGATATTTTTTTTTACAAAAAAAAAAAACAACCGACTTCAAAAAAAAAACACTACAAAGTGAAAAATAGCTTTAATTTCGGAAGTCGGTGTCTTTGGATCTGTATGTATTTTAGTTTTTGCCTACGACTACGGAAAATAAAGTTATTTTTCACTTTGTAGTGTTTTTTTTTGGAAAAAACTTTTTTATTTTTCACTTTTTACTTATGGTACCTACCCCACAACAATTCGTATACCACTACTTTTATGTAAACAACAGTGACAGGAAGCATTATTACCTCATCAAGATACACAAAGTGTTAATTCAATAGGTATTATCGAAGCTAGCTAACTCAAAAACTATCCAAGCAAAGTTAATATAACTTATATGGAACCACCGCGCAAGCTTCCTCTGCCGAATGAAAAGAATTTTCACAACCGGTCCACAATTGACGAAAATATCGAAAGTACGTACCTACCTATATAAAAAAAAACATACAGACGAACATATAACCTCCTCCTTTTTTGAAGTCTGTTAAAAACGTGTGAGGTCGGGGGACCCCCGTCAGGAACGAAGTTCCACACGCATACACTCGCATATAAGTAATAGAAAGAGAAAGTCGCATGGGGCATAACGTTTTTTCCTTACGTAACGATTTCTACCAGTCAACTCCTACCGCAAGCCGCGTTAAAGAACTTCGAAAAAAATACCATTCTAAAGTTTTCTGTAGACTGTTAAACAAATCATAGGTATCAAATTCCATTTGCTGCCTATCCTCAATGATCACTAACCCGGATTGGAGTCACACATAATCTGTGTGATTTGTGCCTTTATTACATGACTTTGATGACATGATTATTTTATTTATTTATTTATCTCAACCAACTTTGGATCATACAATTTAAACTACCTACATTACAAAAATTATTAATTATTAAAAAAAAATCTATGATCAAATTCAAGAATTACATAAAAATTAGTAATTACCTGTGACTCCGGTTATACGTTTACGGTTAGAGAAAAGATTAGTTATTTGTACCTACTAGAATATTTTATAACCATCCCGAACTGCCAATAGGCATATAAATAGCATCGATCGATGTCACCTCGCCACTTCACTAATTATGATTGAGAGCTGACTTTAAGTGAATAAAACTTGTTGGTAATCTCCCGTTTTTTTATATCCCTGTTTTTGCGTTAGGTGTTAAAATAGACTTGTCGACTTATGCCAATTCTGATCCAGGAGGGCTCAATAATAATAAATTGAGAAGTCAGCAAGTGCATAATGCGGACTTCACATCAGTGATGGATTAAGCCAGCGCGGGGCCTGTAGCAAATTCTACCAAGGGCCCCCTATTGTAAGAATTGGGAATAATGTCTTGAAAATTTTAGCACATTGGATAGGTTAGGTTAAAAGATTAAGACTTGGGGAAATGAAAATACAAGAGCGAGCGAAGCAAGCTCGAAAATTTTTAGCACCCCGCCCCTTCGAGGTTCTTTTGACAATTCATACAGAAATGGAAGTTGCTTTGTACGACACAAATAGGAAAACAGAAGACTAAAGAGAAATTAGGATGCAAGAGCGAGCAAAGCGAGCTCGAAAATGTATAGCATCCTGCTTCGGAGAGGTTACATTTCTTTTGATCATTCGAACATAATATTCCATTGGACCTACCGGTGGTAGGTCCAAAGCAAGCTTGCTTTTATGTAGGTAAGTCCAAGCGCGGGGCCCCCCAAAGCGCGAGGCCTGTAGCATTTGCTACAAGTACTACGTGGCTAATCCTGCCCTGCTTCACATTATAACAAGCTAATAAGTCAATACATACTTACACAATAAAATAATTAAATTTTTTTTCGTAAGATTTCTTTGTAAAATAGCAGGAAATTCCACAGTCGAACTAAGTACCTTCCTATAATAACCGCCTCGTTTGTAATTTTCCTCATAATAGGTACCATCGCTTCACGATTTCACTATTATTTCTCTAATTCTTTAATTGTATTTCAATTTATTGCCCGATGAAGTATGACTGTAATAATTACGGTTAAGGAAGCCTGTATGTGTTCAGTGTCTTCTTCAAAGTTTTTGTCAAAATAAACAGAAAAGAATGTCAATGCCTAATAGTTCGCAGTCAAGAAAACCGTTGAATAATGCCCATAGTAATGTTCATAATATTAGTTTATTCGTGATACCGACGTGTTGCCACTATGGTTGAGTAGTAAGGCAATATATCGTTGAATTAGCTTAGAGTTCATGACTTTGGTGGCATGCAAGGTGTCAATCTTAAGAAGGTCTTATTTATATTATTAATTCTGCTTTTTTATTTTATTTTGAACGTATTAATACTATTTTTGTTCTTCGGAGTGATTATTTTGGTCTGTTAACTCGTTAGAAGCAAGGCCGTTCATCCACCGCCACCGTCAACGGGAGAGCAACAAGAAACGAGATTATTCGTACCGAGCGTGACGTTCTGGTGACAGCGATCGTTTGTCCACCGTGACCGAACTCGGCGGTTCAGTATGTTATGATAGACAAAAACAAAAGCCGGGTCGTGCCGGTGCGACGGCAGTGTGTGGACAAGATCAAACGTGTTTTGTATTGCCGGCACATCGGACCTTTACAATCTTGGGTCGAGTTCTAGCAGTCGCGCCGAACTATTCGAAAATTCGGGGGCCGGAATCCCAGCGCTCTGATGACGGACGTGCGGTGGACACGCGGCCATATTAAATGTATTTATAGCTACTTCGGTGCCGTCATCTAGTTCTCGTTGACGTCCCGTTGACGATAGCGGTGGACAAACGGCCTTAGGATTTATTTATTTATTTATTAAAACTTTATGCACAAGTAAATAAGAATACCGTACAAAGGCGGACTTAATGCTTGAGGCATTTTCTACCAGTCAACCTTAGGGTGATGCAGAGCGAAAACATGACAGGTGCAACATAAGGAATAGATAGGTGACACGAAAATAACTATAAATTCTATAATAAATACATTTAATGGTTTAAAAACAGCAGGCTCTTGAAACCCGTTGTTTTTCGCGCCCAAACGTAACTTCTACTAGCAGACCTTGATTAGCATATTGCTCACCTTTCATTTCGAACAGTACGACACGTTGGGACTCTAACGTGTTTGTATGCATTCCGGCCGAACTCAAATCCGGTTCAAACCCGGAAGTTCGTCTATGTTTTACAATGGACAGGCAAAACAAACGTAGAATGGCGTTGTGCATTTTAATTACTTATGTATATCACTTCTGGGCAAAGACCCTGCCCCACTCCTTCCATCTTTTGGGAGCACGCGCGTTCTCCCGCGCGGTCCCGCCATCTCCTACGTGGCCTATCGCGACCCCGCCTCACTGTTTCAAGGCACCAATTCTGTGCTATTTGAGTCCACAGTTTGTCCGGCATGCGGGATACATGTCCTATATCTTTTTACAACGTCTAAATTGAAAACAAGAGGTCAAACAACACATCTTATCAATTCAATTCTCCAAAACCGAAGTTGATGCGGCAATCTAAACTAATTTTACGCCTTTAAAGATAATGCGGGTCCCAACTCGATGATGTACCGACCGCGACCGCTCGAAACCACTGTATGTGACCTCGTTATGCCTTGATTGTTCGACTGCCGACATCCTCCGACAATTGTATGCAGTCGTGGTGGTACACACAAAAGCTCTGCTGTAATGTTATTTAGATTTATGTTACCTATTGTTGGGATAGAGTGGCCGTTATGAAGGATTTTCTTTTGAAATTGTTGGGTGTTTAACACAAAGAGGATGCTTGTGTTAAGTCTTATGTTAGTTAACGTATTATTATCATAATAATGTTATGCATTGCCGTTGCAGATAATGTTTTAGCAATAGGTTGTTAATTCATGTCATTTTTAAGGCTCCTTGCACACATCGACTTAATATGCGATGGAATAGAATGGTCATCAAACCATATTAGGACGTTTAATTTTGTTTAACTAAACTCACTTCATCGTGTTACGTAAGATTTGTAAAAAAATGTGTTGACTCATCAAAGTTGCTTTGGTACCTTAGCTATACTATACAAAGTGGATCTGGACGTTCGACATTAAATTAAAACGAGCACAGTAGGTACTAGTCCATCGAAACATTTTAAAATACGAAGATTAGTAGTTAATGGAAAATTAAAAAATTACAGTTGTCAAACAAAATAAATAGCAGAATCAACTGCATAAAAAGTAAAAAAGTCACTGACGAACGATGCGGTGCGGGGTGCGGGGTGCGGCGGCGGCAATGTTTACCTATTATTACGGACTCAGATCTACATCATGTTGAAAAATAAGAAAATGAAAAATAATTTCCTGTGGCTAAAGTATTCATTGGATTTGATTGATTTTTTGTATACGGGTAAACAATATGATTCTTTTTACGTGGTTTAAAGGAAAGTCAACCGTCCTGTTCCACCTTGTATATGGCCGAAGTATCTTGGCGAGTCTGAACATAGGCTCTGCGAACTTTCGCGCATGTTCTCTCACTCACACTCGCCTCATGTCACCATTTAGATACGTCGGCCGTATTGTACGTCCCAAGTCAAGGCCATTATGCTTATTTTTCTTTGTGCAATACAGCGTTAATGAAAAAACCTTCTTTGATGTTGCTCCGAAAAATTATAATAAAATGCTTGATGTGATGTACTGATGTCATAAGAAGTATGCTATTAAAAAAATTCAAAAGTGTTTTCATAAATTATTAGTTGAGAAATGTTAATATGCCCTAGATGATTACATATACGACAAAATACTTTAACTGCTGTTAAACCTATTAATAATCCAATGCATGCATGTATTTTCTTTTGTTTTGATATATTTTTTGTTTGTTTTCTATAGTAAATTTTGTTTGTTTTTATCATATAGAGCATTCACTGATCATTTGTATGTCATCAATGACAAAACATAGTGTGACATATAATTATTATAATAAGACCTTGACCTTTAACCTATGTTTTACAAATAAATTATTCTGCTTCTGCTACGTGCGACACTTTGTTGAATTTAATTTACACAATAGTTTATTTAATTATTGTATGCGCGGGCCTTAGTTTACCTGTATGGACGGCAGCATATCAAGCTACTATAATCTGTCAAACTTCTTTAATAGATTTTCGACTTTATCGCAAAAGCATTAGGTTCAAGGTTGATTGGGAAAATTTGACAGTTTCGGATAGCTTGATGTGCTGGCGTCTGTACCTATTGCGCGACAGCGCACTTAGCTGCAACTTGTTATTATAATGTCCTACTGCAAGGCAAATGCATCTTTATTTACAGGTTAGGATCGACCATGATCGTGTGGCGTGATAAATCACAGATAATTAAACTTGTCTTTTCCTTATTTTCAGGTCTCGTTCCCGACTGCCAAACAATACTCTACACAGATTTACAAGTGAAACGAGACGAAAACATAGAGTTAATAGATTGCTACCTTGGTGTGACAGAGATAAACTATTCAGACCTCCCCGCGCTTTTCAAATGCATGTCTGTAGACAGAGTCGACCCGATCGCACTGAACATTACGATAGTCAACACTTCCATAGGCGACAAGGAATTGTTCTTTAGAGTACAAGCTCTTTCTATACCCACAGAGGACAGCTACCTCATATACTGCGCCTTCGACCCTAGAGCGAACAACTATCAAACTATCACGTTCATCCCTCACCCAAACGCCTGGCACTACATACAAATAAGCCCAATCGAAGGCAATGTCTCCAGAATCGCTGACTGCGAATCCTATTACATGAGAACAGACATTGATGAACTAGTCAATCATACAGTTATCGACCTTATGCGCGATGACAAAGGACGCTTTTTCACTTTTGATTACGGCCTACCCACGGCTGACATCCAAGACGCTACGAGTCTAATCAATATATCTTCGACAGAAATTAAGTCGTTAAGGTTTAAAATCAACCAGTTTTTGGATATTGGAGGTAGCTTATCAATAGCAGCGAGCCTTCTTATGAGTTTGAAATACTACATGGGATATAAGAGGGAGTTTGAAAAGGACGCATTGTTAGCCTTCACTGAGGACAACCAGTTTTTCAAGACTGTCATTTGTATGGACGTCGGTCACCCGAGCATACCATTGGAGAGTGGTCACTGTCGGTACAATGATAAAGTGAAGCCGGCTTTGTTCGTGCTGAACAGTACTGACTCAGAATCGATATACGACAAGACGTATATCCCGTTTCCTGACAGCGGCACTTGGTATTTAACTTTTCGGTTATTTTGTGACCAGAGTGTTTGTCCTTGTCGGACTTCGGATAACGGGACGAAGTATTACGTAGACACTGGTGAGAAGGAGGGTGACGAGTCTATGGTTGGTTGGGACGGGACTCGGCCCGGGACTTCGGAGTGCAACGCGACGGTCGTGTTGACTGTATCGTCGATGTCTTGCGTCTCTGGGAAGTGCAGTAACCACGGGAATTGTTTGCTGAATACGTTCGGAGCTCTGGTGATGTCGTTTTGTTCCTGTAATTCTGGTTACGGAAGTAAGTTCAGACAAAAACCTATTTGACTTTTTCTCTCCCTCATTAAACTCTTAACTTACAAGAGGTCCGTAAAAAACGCTGGTATATATGTTAAAAGTCTATGTCCTTTTTTTGATAAGATTCTCGCTATATCAACGTTACAATAATCGTCGCAAATACCTCGTCGAAATCAGTCAAATAAAATAATGAATCTCCTTCTAATTTCCAGGTTGGGACTGTTCTGACAACTCAAGAATGGACAGCAGAGTCTACATGCTGGTCTCCGTTCTCTTACTCACGCTGAGCAACATTCTCTTTCTCTTCTCCATCTACATCGCAGCCATTCGTCTATACTACACAGAGGCCATGATGTATGCCTTCACCATGATCTTCTCCACTTTCTACCACGCCTGCGATGCCCCTGCGCAGGTCGCCTACTGTATCATGAGAGGTAATATTCTCCAGTTTGGAGATTTCTACTGTGGACTCATGTCTTTCTGGGTGACGCTCCTCGCTATGAGCATTATTCACGAGAAGTTAAGGTCCTCTTTGCAACTTATAGGTGCCATAGTAATAGCTCTCTTAACTACTTGGAATATGCACTCTTTTGTCTCATTTTTGCTACCAGTAGCGGTAGGTGTATGCGTGGTTTTCAGTTCCTGGTATCTTGCCTATAGAAAGAGCCGTAGCTTGAAGTATCCTAGGTCCTACTATGTCATACACCTGCCTTTAGGTATTGTGTTAGTTAGTATTGGCTTAGTTTGTTACGCTTTCTTGCAAACCGAACAAAATTATAAGATAGTGCACTCTCTTTGGCATATGATTATAGCTGTTAGTGTTGTGTTCTTGTTGCCTGACGACAAACGAGGCGGTGGCGTCAACCCGTTCTGTCCAACGCGCGGACATTACAAGATGCCATTCTTTAGAATATTCCGTAGACCTCCTGCACGGCCTGCACCTATAGGCCCGGTAGCAGCTAACTAACTCACATTTTCGAAGTTCTGATGACCAAAATCGGCATATTTTTTAACTACATTGAAAGGTTATTTATTAAAATATAAAAATGCAGTTGGTCATTGTACGACCAACATTTGTGGCATAAAGTGCAGGACGCAAAATGTTGGTGCCAACATTTGTGACGAGAACTTACTGGTAGCAAAATAGTTTTCGGTTATGCTCGAGTTTTTATGTCATAAAAGTGATAATTACGAACAAATATAGAGGTGCAAATATTATTATTTAGTTTAGTTATAAGTACAAGTTATTAAAACCTAGTATTTTTTCTACTAGTCATCAGTAAAGTACAGGTTTCTTTTATACAGGTGTAATGTCTATGCTAATCTTTTCTATGACGCAATTTTATAGTGAACTAGGTAGGTAAGTTAATGTTTAACTCAAATCATAAATTGAGATATGTTCAAAGGAATTGAAGCATAATATTTTTTAAGTTTGACTGAAGACTACTTGCAAATCTTGGCCGACCAACGTTGACGAGATTATTTACCTCAATATTATTGGATTGTTGGACATAACTCGTTGGTGTTGGTCAGTCAACATTTGGCAAGGCTGCGCTGGTGGTTTGGCCCTAAGGGTGCCCCATCTTGAGTCAATGTGATTGTGATACCAAATCTACTATAAGTACCAACCAGATTTAAATTCTATACTTTCCATCAATTTATTGAAATATACTGAATCTAGTATAGAGAAGTACCAATGTCATAATAAGTAAATATGGCAAGACTAAAGGTCTATCCACACATATCAGGGCCGTGCCCGGGATGTGACAGAGCCATGGCACACACGGGGCAGGCACTGAAGTTTCGTCCCGGCCCGGACACGGACGTGTGTGTGCGAGTTCAAATAAAATGTACCAACCGATATTTTTTTGAGCCCCTAATGGAGCACGGTCCGTCCACGTCCTAGGCGCGGTCCTGATATGTGTGGATAGACCTTTAGTATTGCCATATTTAGTATCTTGCAAAGAACAAGAACGCTAGATGAATAATTTCTTTGCCCCAAATAAAATTAAGTCTCAACCTCAAAGTTTACTCATTTTGTATGTGTACAATTTTTATTAGTGTGTTGGAGATTTTGAACAAATAATGGTTAGATAGAAAGTAATTATTGATCTTTACATCTATACAAAATTACTACAGATGTTTATTTTCAATTATCAAAATATTTCTAATAAGTTCCCTCGACCCCAATTACTCTACTTCGACAATAACATAAGAGAAAAAAATTATAACAAAAGTAGACTTTAGTGTCATAATGATAAAGTTACTAGTTGCTTCCTATTAATTGCATTTAACACTTACATTCCTTAGTTTATGTGTTTTATTATGTTCCTTAAGTTTGTATTGCATATTTCAATCTATTACCAGCGAAATCGGGAGAAGAACAAACGGAAATAAAAAGGAACTTCCGAAAATCGTCGCTACTTACAGCGGCGCCACTAGTCGTAATGAGGAACGTGCTTTCCGAGGCACGCAGGGGTCTCGACATGTAATGGATGACCACCCATCCACGAACCGACAGTGGCAAGCGTAGCTTAACCTTCGATCGGCTGTTATTAAATTATTGTCGTATCGTCGGTCGTCTCCATATTGTAAACTTCAAGAGCCAACCTATCTTAAATAAATAAATAATAAAATGATCTAGAGTAAATCATAAATTCAATAGTCATACTTTAATAAAAAAAAAAAAATAGGCAGTCATGGGGACTGCTGACAAAAGTGAAAACTTAAAACATTAACATGTATTCAGGCCGCTGCGCGTCGCCAGTCTGGCGCAACACGTCACATTAACATGTATTCAGGCCGCTGCGCGTCGCCAGTCTGGCGCAACACGTCACATTAGAGTTGGGTCGTGAGCATGTCGCGAAACCGTAATATTTTCCCCCATCAAAAAGCGCTCAACGCGCCTAAAGAAGTTTTCACTTCAAAAATTAAATGCTTATACGATGTGGAGACAAAAATACGACAGTAAATGAAAATACTGGCAATACTAGTGCATCAGTGGCGAGGCTTGACATTTCGTAGGAGGGAAGCCGAAGCAGAAATTGTTGAGTTATAAATAGTCATACAAATACGATTATCACCTTGTGGCGCCGGCTTATTTAGAACAATTTGTGTTGTTGTTGGAATATATATTATTTGGCAATCGTACACATTACTGAATGTGCTATTTTTCAATGGTGTTATGTGAAGTTACTCTTTCGATCCTCCAAAGGGAAGCCGATAGGAATTCAGTTGTTAGCGCGCTTCGCCTCTGTAGTGCATAGAAGTATTTTGAAACTATCAAACAAATCATAACATTGAATTTAAAAAAGATTTTTTTCAATCAATCTAAATAGTTGTGATGGGCAGCTATGGTTTTTGATTAAACTTTTGTATGCAGACTAGGAACGCATTGGATATATCAATCTGCCTAGCCTTTTCCCAGCTATGTTGGGGTCGGCTTACAGTCTAACCGGATGCAGCTGAATATCAATATTTTACATAGAGCGACTGCCTCTCTGACATCCACAACTCAGTTATTGAGAAACGCAATACTCCTTGGTATGACTGGTTGTCAGACTTTCGGGCTTCTGTCTGACTACCCGTAACGGCTGTCAAAGATCTACGAATGACAGCCGGGAGCAACGGCTTAACGTGCTTTCCGAGGCACGAAGGGGTCTCGATATGTAATGGATGGCCACCCATCCACGAACCGACAGCGACAAGCGTAGCTTAATTATTAACCTTCGATCGACCCGTGCGGTTGTTATTAAATTACTGTCGTATCGTCGTCTCCACATTGTAAACTCCATTTACTTACTTACAAGGTCCAAAGTAACTAAACTCGACCTTGTTTTATATATAAGTAGATTGTAATGTGCTCTGCCCAGAATTTCATATGAAACTGTAGCTCTATAATTTTTATTGCATCTGGTGACAGCTTTTTACTAATCATTTAAATAGGTACAATTAGGTGCTCTGTTATTTAATGCAATAATAATTTAACCGGGCCTACATTTTACAATTTAATTTATCAAATAGGTATATCCTGAAAGTCTTGAAAATCACGGTAAGTAAAAAAAAAAAAATATTTACAAAGCTTAGAACTTGTGCATATTTTTTGTTTATTTTTCAGCAGCCAAGTGTGAATCATGTATATTTTTTTACTCATACTTTATTGGTACTATAACTAATGATAATGTACACGCAAATTGTAAATACTGATATGGTGCCTTATATTGTCCACTTGAAACTCTATAAAGATATTAGAAGTGTTGTGCCATTATATTTAGTAGTCTTTTAATACTGAATAACTCTGTAGCTATAAGCAATTTATATGCATAATAGAAATTATTATTATAATTTAAAGTATGTACATTAATCTACATACACCATTACGCCTGTTCTCCGCCTGTTTTCTTTTTATGTTAAAATCTAGATGGACCACCTCCATCCATTGCAAACAACCATTTTTGACGACACATGAGCAGAAAGTTGAAATAAAAATATGAAAAGTATAATGAAGTTTTAATGAAGTATCTCTTTTTATTGTAGTGCAATATTATATTTATACTATTGAATTGGTACACTTTTGAGCAAGAAAAATTATATATATTTACAAAAACCCCACAAATCCTGTTCTTAGTGTTAGAAAATTGTTCAATTTCATAGTCAATTTTATATTGTGTGTATTTTTCGTGTGATGTTAATTAAATATATATTATATGTGCAAAAGCTTTAAAATATATTTTAACGATGATTTGTCGCTTTCTAGAACATTCCTTCCAAATTATTCTGGTGTTACCATCTAAGTTTTTGACATAAATATTCTAAATGAGTTTAAATGAGTGTTACCTTTCGAAAAAAAATTATGGAAGATAGTAGATTAAATTGATTACCAATTAGGAATAAATATTGGAATTAAGTGTTTAATGTTTTCTTGTATGTAACAATCGTTGTCTATTCTTGATCATGTTTATTGATCCTAACAAATCAGTAGTCTAACGGCCGAACCCAATAACCTATTTTCAGTAATAGACAGATCGCTATTGATGGTAGACAGGATAATTCTATCTGTCCTTATATCAGGCCGGTAAGATTCGGTAATCTCTTATAAAGATAGATAGGTTTTTCTATCTCCAGTATGCCAAAACTGGTGATAGATAAGTTATTGGGGTCGGCCGTATGGCAGCTAACTATCGGACTGCGAGGCTATTTTTTTGAGCTCGAACTTACTGTGCGAATAAAACTGACCAATATTGATATTTTTGTAAAAGGTAGCCCTTTTAGCCTTGCCGCACACGGGCCACGCGCTGCAACCACAAAGCGACGCCACCTGTAGCTGAGCTGGCAACGGCTACTAAGTAGAGGAAGTGCGCGAAAGACTCTTGTGGTCGGTAGCCGCTACTTTTATTAACCCATTGTATGGCGTTTTGTTAGCATTTAGTGGTCGTTGGCGGCCACACGAAGCTAGAAACGGTCTATCGTGGCGTGTAGCGACCATCGGCGTCATCCGTGTGCGGCGAGTTCATATAAAATAGTCGAAAACTGTAGTCCGCAGCTCGGTGGCGGCGGAAGAAAACTAATGAACATCAAATAATTTTCCTGCCATTATTACTTTCTAGACAAATTACGTTGTCTACTTTTAGCTCAAGTTTATTATTATGTTAACGCTCAAAGTTGAATCACTGTTTGCTTTCAACAGTGAGGATAGGAGAGTAAAACAAACTTTTAGAGCGCACAGTTTTTTCTTTTAAATCAAGCTATGTACGTTTTAAGTTTGTGTTAAAGAAATTAAAGTTACCGACGTTAAATTTGTATCAATGCAAATATTATATGCTATTGTATTGTAGGTATTCGTAAAATTATCTATTTGTATTGCGTTGCATTTATATTAAATTTGTGAAATTTATAATAAATAGGTATATTATTTGTTGTCAATTTGTAAATGTGATTATTAAAATGGAAATACAATTTATAAATAATTGTTTTATTTCTTTTTCGTGGAGACTTCCTTTCCACTTTGCCTATACACTAAAGTAACGTGTCTTTGAAGTGGTAAGTAATCCTAACTTAATATTATAAAATATGTAAAAGTGAGTTTGTTTGTTACGCTTTCACGCTAAAACGGATGAACGGATTTGGATGAAATATGGGACATACGTAGACCATGGCCTGGGTTAGGATATAGGATACTTTTATCCGATATTCCGACGGGATCAGACTTCCTTTAGTACACTGGGTTGCCATTTTAAAATTCTCAGTTTTAGTCCTACAAAAAAGTAAAACAGCTCCATGATTTTAAAATCAATTACATATATTAAAATATCGTCTTTTTTAGTGTTCAGATTATATCAAGAACATTCACTTAATAAATATACATAAAAATAAATTAAGTAAACCACATAGAAATAGGCACAACACCAATATGCGAAATTATATTGATTGTACATACACAATATATCTAATCTCCTTTTATCCGTCAGTCAGTAATGACTTAAGCCTTATCCAGACAGTTCTGGGCCTGGGCCTTCCAGGCTCCCAGCTATGTTCATATTATCTTATGATTCACGTCCCTTATTGGAACCCGCGTTTGAAACAGGCTTATCTTTCTTATATATAGATACATACAATTTAATCCTGCTAGTTTGAGCTTACACATACATAAGGCTTATGTGCCATAATTGATCATCCATCCATTGATTGATTAGTTGATTACTCCAGTAAATTATTTAAAATTTGATTAAATGCTCATACATGTTAATTACTATGGGACTTACAAGACAAACTTTACATACATTTTGATTACTGGTAACACTGAGAGCTATGACAAAAAAAAAAAAACTATTTATTGAGTAATAAAGTAGCATAGATCAACATAACATAATTGGCAACAGTAGGTACTCTACACATTCAGATAATCTCGTAATTTAAATTAGTTGAAGTACATAGGTCCTTAGAAACTTCTAACGGTGCCCACACCATATCGTATCTCCCTCTCAAACTGCTCTGGTTTTAATGTTCCTTCAATACTAACACAGTTTCTGTTAAACACACTATAAGCTGAAACTTCTCCTGCCTTCCTCGGTCCAGTGCGAGTATTCAGATAAATACCTATTAAGATTGATATTACGAAGTACACTGCACCAAATTGTAGATACAAGAAGATTCCCCAGAATACCAACCATACTGCAATATATAATACCCACCGGAAGAGGCAATATCTACATGGTACTTCGTTTTCATCAAATGATTCCACTTCGCTCGCTTCTGAGACAACATCTACGCCATCCATGTCGAATGCTTCAATTGGTTGGATTGGATGTTTGATTAGTTGCTTGGGTGCTTCTTCTTCATTTTGCATCTGTAATAGGTGATTTTTTTTTTTAATTTAGGATTCACAATATTTATTTGTATTTCAGTTTACTCTTGATTAAGAATTTCTAGTTTAACATTGTAGATCGTAGGTAAAGTTTTGCTTATGTGTGGATGGTTTAGAACTGGCTTTATTTCCCTCTAATGCTTGTGAGGAAATGCTCTTCAAATATGACTCTGGCGAGTCATAATAAATTGCACAGTCGTCTGCAATATGAATTTGAATTATTTTTTATGCTGGATTCATCCGACAAATATTTTCATGTCCATTTTGCCAGGGTAATATTTACGACCAAATACCACAGCTCGTGTTTTATTACTCTGTATTCTATCAAAAAGATGTTTATAATAGGTAACTTTTCGATTCACTGTGCCAGGCGCTGGGGGCACGACAATTGATATGAAGTCAGGTGGTTAAAAGGTTAAGAGCTGTGTGAATGATGATATGGCTGGTGCCTACCCAGATGACGACTAATAGAGAAGTATAGATGAAAAATACAAGTTGTGCTGACCTCAAATAAATAGGATGAAAGGCTATTCTATAGCAAAATGGCGTTTAAAACTGATGATTAGCATAAATTATTCTGCAAATTGGAATGCAATTGGACGTAGTCATGCAAAATGGATCCAGCCCACAAATACCGTTTTTGAGTTACTGTCATAAATGGCATCTACACATCAACTTTAGTTTATGCAAAAAATATCCAAGCCGCAAAGTACCTTTTTTCTAATGAAAAACACAGACCTTAATGATACCCAAGTTGATTTGTGTAGATGCTATTTATGACAGTAACTCAAAAAACGGTTTTTGTAGGCTGGATCCATTTGGCATAACTACGTCCAATTATAAATGTGTTTGTTCAAGGTTTTTAAACTAACATTCTAAATTTTACTGAACAAAGATACAAGGTGAATAACTTACCAGAGGTGCTTCATCGTCATGTACTCTAGCCATGTCTTGTATTATTTTTGGAACGAATAAGTTGACTAATGTCGCCTTGGACTTCTCGTACTTCTCCGTAACGTTGTCGATAAGCTCTTTACGGCGTCGTATTGCCCGGTATTCTTTCAGTTTCGCCTCCATCCGCTCTGCGATAGCTAGCTCTTGATTTTTACCTACTGATAAGGGAAGGACGAATGAATAGGTGGTTGGTTATGAATAGATAATACGACAAAGTGTACAAATAATTAAAATTTCATGTATTTACCCATATTTACCTCAGGCAGAACAAAGTTATGATTACTATCACTGAACCCTTGTTTGTTGCCTAGGTTTTTAGCGTGTAAGTATTGTTTACTGATAAGAATATGTATTGCGTATACTAATACAGCTAAACAAACATTGCGTGTTGGCAAATGATGGCTCTGGATCTATGAAACAGGAGAAACTAATTGATTTTTGAATCAAAATAAACACATACGTGCACAGCTGTAGCTGTCACTGTCATACAAAATCGATATATTTACTGAATGAAATAGAATTTGATACAACTGACAGAAAATTGAACGAAAGGAAACAATGGTGGGAACGTTTTGTTACACGATTTCGGTACATATTTTGACGACCGTAATTAATCTTGATTTATTGGAAGGAAAAAGTGAATATATTACGATAATTATAACTTTTATGGATTACTATTTATAAATCTGCCATAGCAGTTGTTAATTTTTATTTTCGTAACATCAGTTTTAGTTTTGTTTTATACGTTTTATAATTATTCACTACGGCAACACTATAGAAGGGCGCGAAGGACGGCGATCGATATCCTGTCCTGCCGGAAGTCATTGTTTAGGAAAATGGTTTTTCAGTAAATAAATATTCTTAGTTATTTAGCTAAATGGAACATCAATCTGATATGGGGGCGTACGGAGAAAATCCGAATGTGCAAAATAGTGGAAATTATATCACAATAATACCTGTGGATTATTCTAGGCGTGGGTATCCTATGCAAGCTGAATATCAATACAAGTAAGTATGGAAACTCATGTTGTAAACGTATTATTAAAATAGGATAGCCAGAAAAAATCCATTAGGTCAAGCCAAGAATTCTTACAATGGAAGAATAAACAAATATTTGGGCAATTTAAAGCATATTTATTTTTTGTTTTTCTTCAAGCATCACTTTTTTGTCAACAGTGAATTCAGATCCCGTGAAGAATACTACAGCGTTCAAAGCCAAAAGCTGCAAGCAGAGGTGAACGCCCATTTGTACTCCGTCTCACAAAGATTGCCGCACTTATCGTACAGTCCTCTAGGCCGGCACAGTGACTGGGACAAACATGATCCGCACAAACCTTTGCAGCCAGATTCTAAGGAGAGCAACAGCTCGGACTCACTGGAGAAAAGTGTGATGGGTGAGCACAAGTAACTCGGAGGTTCTCCTCTTTTAGTATCTATGCATACGAGTAATCTATACATATAATTACTTGTCCTGACTGACTGATTCATCAAAACAGAGCCTAAACCGCTGGGGCTACAAACATGAAATTTTGGCAGTTAATGCCTTTTATGTTGTGAGCATCCACTAAGGAAGGGTTTTTGGAAATTTCACACGCGAGCGAAGCTGCGGGTAGCAGCTAGTACCCACTTAATTAAAATTTACAGATATTGGTTGAAACTGCTGGACTTTTTGTAGACGTACTTCATAGGATTTATTTGTTTTAGACCAATTAGGAAGTTGTATTGAGAAATGTGAGAGATCTTTAAAAAAACTAACTGCGTCCAAAGCCGGATCAACGGACAACTTCTTTTGTGAAAGTCGATACCCGCCGTTGGGTGCGAGGAGTTCAAAATTCCATTATCTAAAAAAAAGAAAAAACAAAGAGGTAGCCTTTCTCTATCTACGCAGAGAGGCCTGTCACTGCTGATACGTGATCAGATGAAAGAGGGAAAATGAAGGTTCATCTTAAAACTTATTTTTTATGGAACATAATCGCTTGTGCTGTTTTCAAACGCAGTACGCCTTGCAGGCTCGAATCTCAGCAGCTGTTCCAACCAGACGGGGTCCAGCAGTATCGCAGCGGGGTCGTTCAGCACCACGGAACCTATCACCAGTGGGGGCAGCTCCTCGAGTGCTATATCACCACCTTTGCCAGGTTTGATTACTTTGTCATCTTCATTCTTGGCAGTTGCTGAGCTATCAGGAACTTTGTATGGTCTGCAGGATTGTTTTGTCTTTCGTCTTCACAGGAACTACCTATTTAAGCAATGCTCATGCCATGATTAAAAAAATATTATGCAAAAAAGTATATGGCTCTTCTCAGCCAAGACTATCCAGTTAAAGCGCTGAGCAGATGATAGACAATTTTCCCGCGGACAATTCAATTAGTCCGCGACGATAGAACCTATGAAAATCTATGCAATAACCATAAGAAATATATAAAAAAACTTCTTTCTTATATCAAAGGGCAATAACGCGTACATAGGACAAGTAGACTGCCGGACAGTTCTACCATTTCATTGCGGTCATTTCTGTCTGGCAGACCAATAGTTTATCGACAGCTCAGCGCTCTAATGTCTAAAAATATCTAGAAATAGTTTCCCAAACCCAGGCTCATCGGGCAGCACAGCATCATCATCGACGGTCTCCTCGAACCCCGTCACCTGCATCTACCTGATGTCCCGCACGGCTGTCATGATGGAAATGAGCTCCGAAGAAGTACCTTCACACGTGACCGCGGCGCGGTTCCTCAACGCTTTGCTGGCCACTGAGGAGTTGGGTCTTTCGCAGCCCAGTACTCGGAGCTTGGCTGTAAATGTGTTCGCGTTGTGGATGTGCAGCCCGTTGTTAGGTAAAATGATCAGCAACATCATTTGCAAATGTTTCGAAAATGAATTTAATTTTTTTCGAAGATTCTTAACCTTTTGAACGCCAGAGCATAAGCGCACGCGCGTGCCCTCCACGCCAAGCCACAATTTCACCGCGTTTAATTTCTCTTTTTTGTTATCAAATTTCTCTATATCCATGGTATAATTTAATTCGTTTCAAGCAATTAAATATGGACAAGAGCTTAAATATTTAAGGTATACAAATAAAAACACACAAAAGTAATGATTTAATTGTTTATTTCGTGATAAAGTGCACCGCATTTTTTGTCACATATTTGTGTCGTTGGCGTACAGGGCACGCGCTTGCTTGTCACGTATACATAATGTGACAATGGCGTTCAAAAGGTTAATGCAACGAATTTTCGGTACCTCTTCAAGGGTGTGTTCAACTTATGTGATCGCAGCATGATGATATCACCAGTAATTCAGTACATTACTCGTTTTCAAACCTTTGTGGTTGGTAGACAGAAATAGTTTTTAGATAATAGAATATTCGAGCTCTGTTTCTTTTTTCTTTTTTTTTTTTTTAGTCAGGATAATCCAAAAAAATCTATTCTATTCCAGAAATCCAACTAAAACCTCACCATTGCCCATGGAGGTTCTGGGCGAACTGGCAGAAGCTGGTCCATCGTTACGGCCACGGCTCGGAGTCCAGACTCAATCGTGACCAGCCTGTGTTGCGACTACAAAGAAACGTGTTCTTTCCTAAACATCTAGAAGAAGGAATCAAGTAAGCAAATTTTGGTTAAAAGAAGGTTAAAAGTTAGCGAAGTGCCGAAAACGGATATTTCACATTGGTTCATGTAAACTACTAGTTGATAGAATAGAAGGCTGGTAGCATGCAAAAACTAGAAAAAAGGACCTGGTACTACAAAATAAAAATAGAAATAATAAGTACTTTACGCAACGGTGTTTTGTCACAGTGTAGTACTCTTGCGAAGTAAGTAACTACAGGAGCTCCATTCAAGAGGTTATAAACAGTAACAATTAATTATCTAGATAAGTACCACTTTTCAAACCTTTCGAAGAGTGTACCACTTCGCAAATGCTAACAATTCAACAAGGAGAAACAGATAAGTGCTTGGGGTGAAGACCGAAGACAGATTTGCTTCAACCTGCTCTGCTGCCCTGACGTATCTATGTGGCGAAAGTAGCCTTTGTACTCGTATAACGTCACTATAGTACGAAGACCACTTTCGTCAAGTATGTCAAATCATCACTGCGACCCTGGATGCACTTGGTGGATCTGCTTAATAAAGAGGTTCTCTTTATAGTCAGCACTCCACTTAGTAGGTATTCATCATTAATCTAGAGATACGTTTATTTGTTTACTAGTAACCTGTTTTTTAAATCAACTTTCACAACTAAAGAATGCTTACAAATTCGGACCTCGGTCAAGAAAAACAAGCGTGTAAGGAAGAAGGATGAGCTCCAATCTACTCTGCTGCCCTGACGTGCGTAACTTCGGTGCATCCATAACCTGTGTACCAAAGTTACACTCGTCAAGTATATTAGCATCAGCCAGGGTTGCGGGATGTTCGAAAGAGTTACCGTGGCCCCGGCACAGGCAACAGAAGGAACACGGGTGGGTTTTAGTCAGTAAAAGTATGACACGCCCTCCCGCTCCGCCCAGAGCGGGAGAAGTCATTTGATGATTTCCCATCCACAAAAAAAAAAGAAAAAAAAGAAAGTATATTAGCATCATTAGCCTATAATGTCCCCACTGCTGGGACACAAGCCTTCTCTCTATGGAAGGGTGTGGGCCATAATCCACCACGCGGGCCCAGTGCGGGTCGGTGGATGTTACATGTCTCCGATTTTTTTTTTGGTTCTAGGACATGCCGGTTTCCTCACGATGTTTTACTTCACTGTTTTGAGAGCAGTGGTGATGAAATTAAATACACAAAGTAAAGTGCCTGCCTGGGTTCGAACTCACGACCTAAAACTCGTAAGTCGGGGCTGATACCACTGGGCCACCACTGCTCTTACTGGGCCAACACTGCTCTCATTGGGCCACCACATCGATGTCTGTCATGAATACAGGAGGGCTTACTACTTTACCACTTTATATATACTATAACTATACTATAACCACTATAAGAGTCTAAGAGGTCATTGAACATGTTCTTCCAGGGACTCTCGTATCCAAGAACTGTTATACGAAGAGGCTCGTCACAACGTGGTGACGGGGAGGTATCCTCTCGAGAGTACTCAAGCGGTGATGCTGGGAGGGCTGCAGGCTAGGATACAGCTAGGACCTTACGACCCACATCGACATACGGCGAGGTTCTTTAGGTCAGTGGAAGCTCTATTTGACACTTTTTTGTAGGGATATCAGCAAGTCTTGGATCAGTTTCTGGATTGAAAAAATGGTCTCTTGGGTCTATAACGTTTTATTAACGTTGATAACTTCTGTCATTTAATTTAATTTGAACAAAAAACAATAATTCTGTTACTTATTTTTGTAATGTTGTATAGGCTACCTATTTTATATTTGTACGCCGTTAAGATAATAGTATTGTTTGCCATGCTACACAACTTATTTACTCAACATATTCTTTGAGAAGTTCAGTCGTGACATTCCTTACATCACCGGCACTCGGCAGGGCCCAGCAAGACAAGTACCTGCCCAAGCACGCGCGCTCAGGCCGGTGGGCAGCCCTATTACCGGCGGGACGCAAGGGCAGCCCGGAGGCGCGGCTGCTGGAGCAGGCGCAGCGCCCGCCCGCCGCGCCGCCACGCAAGCTGCGCCACAAGTATCTCGCGCACACCAGGACGCTGCCCACCTACGGGTACCGGCACTCTTGTTTGTAATGTTCCCACTGCTGGAACTCAGGCCTCCTCTCTCTGAGAGCCTAGGGCATTCCGAAGGTGCGGCTGCTGATGCTGTAGTTACGCGTTCACGTACGCGACGTACTTATTTATATCTATGGTTTTAATCCATCTCAGTATCTAAACAATCTCGCTTATATTGCCATGACAAGTGTAAGAGTGTACATAACGCTCATTAGAATTCATCTGTGATTTGGTGATGAAATAACTGATCAGAATTTGCGCTTGGACGTGTAGTGTACAATCTTATCAGAACTTTAGTAGACCGGTGAAATCATTACAACAACTATAAAAAACTGAGGTGAACAAAAATATAATAATAAGATATTTATACAGGGCAGCGTTCTTCCAAGGTCAGATTGAGCAGCCGGTGCGCAGTTTGACGAGCCTGCTGACTCACGAGGACATTCCAGTGCTCGTCGCGGTCAACTCCAACGGCGTCTACGTCATTGATGACACGGAAAGTGTAAGTACTTATCATTCTCCTGCCATTATCCATTCAGTAGTCGCCCATTTTCTAGCCTATCATGTTTCTCACAATTCACTCATCGGTTCTTTGGTCTTCCCCTACTCTTATCCGTATTTATTCTCGAAACAGGCTCAACCTTAAAACCACAGACACACCCTTGTGTCCTTGTGTGTCTGTGGTTTTAAGGTTGAACCTCCCCCCCCCCCCCCCCAAGAAACGTCAGTCCTTGCTGACTCACAGATTTATTTATTTATTTAAAAAAGCACAGCCACATTACATACATTAAACTTATGCTAGAAATAATCTTAATGACTAAAGGACTAATTAATGTACATGACAATTACGGCGTACATAGCATTGATTGGAATGTCTTGCTGCCTTGAAATTTACCAACTATGTTGGGGTCGGCTTCCAGTCTAACCGGACGCAGCTGAATACCAGTAATTTACATGGAGCGACTGCCTATCTGACCTCCACAACCCCAGTAACTGGGCAATATGATACCCCTTGGTAAGACTGGTTGTCAGACTTTCGGGCTTCTGACGACCCGTAACGACTGTCAAAGATCCATAAATGACAGCCGGGACCAACGGCTTAACATGCTTTCCGAGGCACAGAGGAGTCTCGGTATGTAAAGATGGTCACCCATCCACGAACCAACCCCGGCAAGCGTAGCTTAACCCGATGGATCGACCCGTGCGGCTGTTATTACTTAGCCACGAGCTCCTCGCCTTGAAATTTAATATAGGCTAAAATAAACTAAACTAAAACTTAAATAGACTAACGTAAATTATACGGGAAACAAACAAAAATATAAAAAGTTAAGAAATAAAAATTTTAATTAAAAACAACTTGGCAAGGATAGCGTGATTTTCTTTCCGAATCCCGGTAGCTTGTCGTTGAATATATCTAAGCTGTTTAATACAGTATTATTGTATTACAGATATACTAAACCAAACATAAAACGGCCATCGGCTAATTATATTAAGCAAATTATTTTTTTTTACATCACAGACTGTTCTACTTGGTCTTCTCTACGAGGAGCTGTCCTGGGACTTCGGTATACCATCAGACGATAGTGAAGACTGCCTGCCCTGCCTATTCCTACAGTTTATGGTGGTAGAGAACGGGCTGCGGGTCTCCAAGATACTGCAGGTACAGCTTTTATCAATTTAACTGTCCTGTCCCTTCCGTATGTTTTCTCCGCTAAACTAAGATAGTACCTACTGATTTTTACCTTCCTTTTCTAATAAACTCGGACTTAATTTATATCAAACTTATCGTCTTCTTCGTCCATTTAGACGATCTTCTGTCTTCAACCGGTGTAAGGTGGAGAAAGGTCGCTCGGCAGCGCTGGTTGTCACAGGAAACGTGCACAAAATTTGACACAGGGTTCTTATATTTACCCACTTGGCAGTGCCTCTGCTTTTTTATAGGCATACTTAGGGATATTTTCTCTCTTCTGTTGCCAAAGTCAATAGAATAGAATACTCTTTATTGTGCACCATAAAAATTACAGATATAAATGTAGAAATTTTACACATAGAGTGACACAATTGGCGGTCTTATCGGTAAAAGCGATCTTTTACAGACAACCTTTGGATGGATTAAAGGGAGAAGGAAAGACAGTACTGTAGGTAGTCAGTAGTGCACCAGTTATTCACCTATACAATAAATACATACATATATATATATATACGTACATACCATACGTGTATATATATATACAATAATAAAGATGAAACAGGGGCAGGGAACTTTATGTAAAATGATGAGTTTTAAGGAGAGAGGAAGCCAATATTCTCAAAAAGCTTCTCTAACCTCCTGTATCCGCCCTTGGGTGCAACCCATAATTATTAGGTATCTAGAATAGGGGTCTCCAACTACGGCCGGCGGGCCAGGTCCGGCCCGCGAGCACCAACAATCCAGCCCGCGGATGCGGGCCGGATAGACTCGACTAGTCCCAAAATGAAAATTTGTGCGTAATTCAAAACTACAGTATGTTGCTATGATGAGCTAGCTAGTTCCTGGCCCTTGGGGGCTTTAGTCTAGGAGTTAGTCTGGCCCTTGGGCTAAAAAGTATGGCGACCCATGATCTACGATCACGGTCAACGACAATTGTCCGCGGTCTGGTTGCATCCTAATGCCCAAGGTGTGCGCGCGGCACTGGTATTGGTAATTTATCCGAATCTTTGTTGTGCTTCAGGTGTTCTCGAAACAAGCCATCATGATGGACACACTGATCGAGCACTTCGCCGGCGAGTACAGAAAGAGGCTCGGACAGGAGACGCCTAGTGACCACGCAAATTATGACTATCATTCTGGTAGGTGCAAAAAAAGACCGTAAGAAAACCACTATCAATTTGGCACTAATTTATCTTTGGTGACATTGACGAACAGTTTTTCATCAACCAAATACTAACTTCGTTTTGATAACTAAAGAGGACAACGATAGCCATTAAATATTTGCATTTACTTTTGAAATTGTTTTCGACCGAGGCAAAGTCGTTTAAAACGTCAGAAATTCTCATCAGTATCTTCCTCTCCAGATTCAGGCAGTATATCCCTGCCCCCTCTATCCAGACCAGATTCTCCGCAGCGCAGGCTAGCCAACAAGCTGTCCCGGCTAGCCCTCGCCACTCACGATGGCAGAGGAAACCTCCTAGGCGGCGCTGGTGACTGGAACACCGACCTCAACTACCCACGACCTTCATGGATACTGCCCAAGCATTAGAGAAGAATGGGCAACTTTTTGCTCAACTGTGGGTGATGTCAGACGGTGCTGCACTAACTTAAGAAAACAGCATTAACCAGCCAATTTAATGCTCCCTCTGGTGGGACTCAAGCCTCCTCTCTGTGAGAAGGAGTGGCTCATAACGCACCGCGCGGGTCAATTGTGAGTTGGTGTACTTATGAGAGATAAAGTACTATGTGCATATCGCAGCCAACTAGCTTAATTAGCCTCTCAGTTAACAGCCCAGCCTTTTAACTAAACGGCGCCGTTCAACTAGCGGCCTGAATGATATTCAATTATAGGTTAGGTTGGAACTGTGACCAACCATGCGCGAGCCGAATTGGTCGCAGTAACTAAGTCAGGGCACCCCGACCAAAGGGATTAGGTTAGGTTAGAACTGAGCAACCGCGCGCGAGCCGAGCAAGCGAAACGAGCGGTGCCCGCGGTAGCGGCCAGCGAGCATTTCTTCCAAAGGCTAGGCTATTGGCTGCGACACATATACGGGATGAAACCGTTTAGTCAGGGTAGATAGTTCATGGAATTTAATTTTGATTGACAGAATATTACCCGTTAACACTGTCGAAAGTTGATACTAAACTTTAACACCCTGTATAACTCACCTGAAGTGACAATTAATCATTGTAACATTTCGGTAGTTAAAATAAGTCAGACGTATTACCTAATATCAAGTGAGGATCACATTAGCATTATTTAGTCAAATAATAGCGAAAATGAGAGCGACGGGTCTGATTGTAATACTTCATTAAGTTTTTTTTTTAAGTAATTACGTCTCAACTAAAACATTTTATTGTAAATTGTAAATAAAAACCTTATTACCAAATAAACAAGTTTTATTTCTAACGAAATAAAATTCAATAGAGGAACGATTTAGATCAACATAATTACATTAAACTATTTCGTACTATATTAAAACGTAACATAAGTATAAATAATTAGGCTAGAAACAAACGTCTAAAAAGTATTGTAAGGCCACATAAACATCCAGTGCTTGGCCACAATTATAAAGGCATTGTCTTTGAAATCCAGTAAGAATGATTGAAGGTCACATTGAATGTGTCTTGCGCGATAGAATATGTGTGACATCAGAGGGGCAATTCCCGTATTTTTAAGGACATTCGCATTCTGATCTTAGTCTCAATCTGTCAAAAATACCTATAATTTACCTAAATTTTTAGGGTTCCGTAACTTAAAAGGAAAAAACGGAGCCCTTATAGGATCACTTCGTTGTCCGTCCGTCTGTCTATCTGTCTGTCAGTCTGTCAAGACCCCTTTTTCTCAGGAACGCGTGAAGGTATCAAGTTGTGGTTAATATAAAATACGTAGGTTTACGTCCCTTGGAGCTCTAAAAGCCGAGCTTTTATGTCGATGCAATAAAAAATTACGGACAATTATATGTAAGCGACATAATTTTGATACTCGCAAATAAATCAAAACCTATAGGGTACTTCCCGTTGACCTAGAATCAAGAAGCAAGGTCTCACAGCACAAGTAAAGGAAAACAAAATCGTTAATTTGTAGTTTTATCACAAAAAAAAATATTGCGATTACACACATTTTCAGTTGGAGAATCGACCGTGACGTAGGTATATCAATGTATGGGAGAACATGTTTTTCAACTACAATGTTAAGTTTGTTCTTGGGTAACCCGACACGAACTTGGCCGTTTTTTTATAAGTTCTTGACATTAAATGTCTCTAAGATGTGATTGCGACTAGATTTTGAACCTTTTTAATTACGGGAATTGGGCTTCTGATGTTTTTCGTAGTTTATATGTGGAATTATAGATGTCGCCACAATGATGGTTACAATCAGTTTTCGTGACAAAGATTTCTTGATCCATTGTCAATATCTTTGTCCCTCATACCGCCCGCCTTCCATTACTTCTACAACCTCCTCGTGTGGTAGTACCGTGCCACCCTATTGTACTCTTTGAGCAGCGGGTGTTTGTCCAGGTAATCCATGAGCGCTTTGAACCGGGGTCCGGAGAGGTCCCGGTGGCGTGTCAGTCTTACTTCCAGGGCGTGGACTTTGAAGGACAGTTCAGCACTGGGAATTAAATTAAAAACATGACATAATACCGCCTGTAATCCCCGAAGGATTAAGCAGAGGTGTCCATCCACATTTCACCAGTTCTGCTTAAGTCCCATGTAATAGGGGGCGAGCCTATTGCCGGACACATATCCAGACTCTGGGGTGCTACTGAGAAATTCTTGATGGAAAAACAAAAAACACTTTGCCCAACCTAGGAATCGAACCCAGGACCTCATGCTTACCAGTAGCGCTTGCGACCAATGAGGCAGTTAATTGAATTAGATGATCATACTTTAAGTTCTTGGTCTTGTTCAGTGGGCTTGTACCAACGACCTGCTTATAACTCATAAGATGGGGCCAATGGGCCACTACTGCTGATTGGTTGAATGATAGACATAAAAACAGCCACCCAATGACTTGACAGGAAATAGGTTTTTAGAGAAGTACCTATAACTTAAAAAAAAAGGAGTTCTGGGTAAGCAAAACAGCAAAAATCGAATGGATAGAAAAGGAGTTATGTGGAAAAGAAAAATTAATAAAATTAGATGATCATCAACTTTCTGCTCTCAAGCAGAAATATGATGACCATCTAGTTCTTTGGTCTCTAGCAGAATAGGAAACTAGTTAAGAATCAAATAACTACATACCTTGCAACGAAATAAGCCGCCTCTTTCTCCGTTGTGAGAATGAACTGGTTGGCTAAGTACCAGAGCCTCTTATTCTTGTATTCAGCGTTGAACTGAAAAAAGTGCCAATTTAACGATGAGGTGTAAAAACCTGTACTTATCATAAATTAAACACACATAAATTCTTACAACAACCGGAAGAAGCTCTTCGTTGGCACAAAAAATTATTAAAGAATGCTTTGAGTTGGATTTTGAAAAATGATGACTATTTTTTCGAACTAAAACGGCATAATCTGGTAAATCCATCCCTTTAGGGGAAGCCCGCGAAATTAAAATTTTCTTACGATTTTTGCAATTTGCAGCTCAGTGTCTGGGTTTATGCTGATTAAAGTATGCTTCGCGATCGTAACAAATATGTATTTACAGAATTATAATCATTAGAATTAGTAATACAACTCCTATAGTTGGTATAATTCTCAAATGTCAAGATTTCATGAAATAGTCATTCGATATGCTTCCTTGGTCTTAGAGAGTTGTATTGATGACTTTAATGGTTATAATTCTGTAAATACATATTTGTTACGGTCGCGAATTAAGCCCAGAATCACGGTCAGAATTATCCCAAGAAAATAATTCTGTCTCTTCTATCTTCATCCCAACTACAGAACCCTTCGTTGTGCGTGGTCCGACACGCACTTGGCCGGTTTTTTTTTACTTGGTTACATGAAGGTAGCTCTTGTACTCCTCTAACTCTTATTAAGATCTAATTTGGCGTAACTTCAAAGAGGTAACTTCTACTGTTATTTTAGGAGACACAATTAAATTTCTATTGTTACCGACCTCTAGGAGGTCGGTCATCAGTTGAATTTTGCCCGCGGCTTCGCCCGCCTGGTGGACGGAAATTACCCCATAGGAACATTACCAGGATAGAAAAGTATCTTATGTCCTCCTAACCCAGGTCTGGTTTACCTGTGTGGCGAATCGAAATCTGTTGAGCCCTTAAGGCGTGAAAAGGTAACAGACAGAGTTCTGTTACTTTAGCATTTATAAAATTAATTGGGAAATATGGTTGTCACACAATACCGTATCAAACCTCTCCTGCACGAGGTGCTGTCTGGCCAGCTGCTTCGCCTTAAAGTCGTTGATACACTGTTCCCTGATCAGGGTAGCTTCCTTCACAGAGATCTGCGAGCCTGTCCCATGGCCCGAGCCGAACATACGAGCGAGATATGGGGCCAGAGGATCTATCTCGGCTTCCTTCTCTCGCTCTGTCACTTCAGCCTTTTTGAGTTCCTGGAGAGTTTGTCGTGAGGTTGTAGGACTACAGTAGGGATCGGTTTCATTTTGACAGTTCAGCAACATTCATTGCGTTATTTACGTTGTTGAGCAGAATTTTTTTTGAACATACGAAGCAATGGATTAGCAATAAGCTTCGAAATCATTCAGATTGTGTTTAATAGTGTGTTACGCAATTAGGGTGCTGTTCATGGACTAGACGCTACTGTTATTTGACTAGATTGTAGTCGATCTACGACATCGCGACATTATTTTGTAATACATACATAATACAGGGTTATTTTAAATTGACTAGCTATAGGTACTCCGCATATGCGATGGGTATCGATTAACTGCGGTCGATGACCATATACAAAAAAATCATCAAATTATTTTATTTTATCATGTTTCGATATCGATACCCATCGCGTCTGCGGAGTTTAGCTAGCTATTTTAAAATAAGCCTGTATAAGTAATTGTGTGACGACGGTCAACGTCGACCGACCGCAATCTACATAGTTGCACTTTGCACATAACAGTTTTGTTCGCTGCACTTGCACTGGTATCTTCGTCACGACCTCAACAACACATCTACTTACCAAACGGTATTGTGATTTAATTAATTAGTGTATTATAACATCTTTAAGGGTGAAAACTCTTTAGGACACGCAATTATCTGACATAAAAAATGTATAATTCATTTATTGAACACTTTACTGTGGAAACCCATCAATTTAGGAATTAGGTACCATCGCGAACATTTAACCTTGACTTTTTTCATTTAACCTTATTACCTTAGTAATAAGGTCGAAAAGTGGTTCACCGCAAATGTCCGCGATGGTACATTTAAGTATGCATTAGCACTAGCATTGATTATAAGGTTCTAACTTTAATTGCGATATCTTATCCTCTCTCCTTCTATCTATCCTCACCTGATCAGCCCATCCCTTCTTAGCCACCTCGTTCCTCTCAGTATCATAGAGCGCGACGTACAGCTCCGGTTCCTTCAGCTCACGATATCGCTGGCGTAAGTAACTGTTGATGTCTGTCTCCGCGTCTCTGTTGTGTTTGCTTGTCTTGTACTCCTCGTCTATGTTCTCGCACAGTGAGTAGTACACCTCTAGGGGACGGGGGTGCTCGGCTGTTGGGTCTGCCTGAAGAAATTGGAACGTGGAGTTTAGAGGCAATAAAAATCTTTAAAGCGGAGACGAGGTGAGAGGAGAGATGTGTTTTAAACAACCAATAAGATTTCGTTATTCACACATCTCGTCTCCACTCCGCTTCAGTGGATACCACTGAGCGGAGATGTATGATATTTGTATGGCGCGATCGAAGCGGAGATGTGAGCTGTGCCTTGCAAGCTGGCGACGCCGACGCGACGGCGCGCAGCGGAGACGAGAAGAGATGTGAGCAGCGTGCAGTAAGTGGCGCCGCTAGTTCCCCCCGCGTCGCACAACCCGCCAGCCGCGACCGCAGCTCACATCTCCGCTCTAGCCAGCACACATCTCCTCTAGCCAGCACACATCTCCTCTAGCCAGCACACATCTCCGCTCCAATCTAGCCAGTACGCATCCCCGCACAGCTTCGGTGGATACACCCTAGCTAAAAACATCTCCTCGTCTCCGCTTCGGACATCT
Source organism: Fissipunctia ypsillon (assembly GCA_947568875.1). Lineage (NCBI taxonomy): Eukaryota > Metazoa > Arthropoda > Insecta > Lepidoptera > Noctuidae > Fissipunctia > Fissipunctia ypsillon. The sequence goes on along the minus strand of OX387661.1, from coordinate 17,165,410 downwards.
CCGCACATCTCCGCTTTGGTGGAGTCCGGGCCTAAGGGTGCGTTTCCACTGAAGCGAAGACGAGCGGAGCTGAGCGGAGACGTGCGAGAATCGACCAATCACAATGGTTGAAATTCTCATCTCGTCTCTCGTCTCGTCTGTGATTTGACGATTTCTGCACGTCTCCGCTCAGCTCCGCTCGTCTCTGCTTCAGTGGAAACGCACCCTAAATCGCTGAGTCTAGAAGCATGAAATTTGGTTCTCTATTGTGTCACCTAACTTTTATATCCATAATTTAAAGTGCCATAACTTTTTTTGTCCTAATCATCATTTGTCCGAATGATAACTTACCCGAACTTAATATCACATAATATCACATGCCATAAAATTGAAATCCCTAAATATAATATGTCCTAAATCAGTTTGTCATAAATATTACAATCAATAATATACAAAAGACATAAAAACAGCAAGAATTGAAAACATTTTAAAAAAACAATCAGAATATGCCAAATGTGATTTTTTGAAGGCAATCGCAGCTAATATAAAATTAGCTTAGAATCTGTCTACGAATTAAAATTAGTCATTTTAATTAAGACTACTCAATAAAGCAGTTGATTGTGAACATATGGTTTTTGTAAGCAAGCAAGCACGCAGCATGCAGCATGCAAGCAAGCACGCAGCATGCAGCATGCAAGCAAACATGCAGCATGCAAGCAAACATGCAGCATGCAAGCAAGCATGCAAGCAAGCATACAAGCAAGCATGCAACATGCAGCAGGCATGGTTTCTGTCACGGCTCCGGCGCTGCGGGGCTCCGGCGGTCCCACGCGAGTTTATTGTCGCAGATGGGTTTAACGCTCACCACCGCAGCTTCGGCTTGCTGGCCGGCTTCGCCGGCCAGCCTCAGCCGCGGCGGCGAGTGTTACAACCACCTGCTCCTCAACTCGCGGGCCGCCTCGCCCCTCCGCGCCTACGCGATTTTAAATTACACTCTAGGGATAGAGCAGACAAGACTGCGTGGAGTCGGATTTACAGCGATTCGTTTCTGCGAACCTAATTTTTAGCTAATGTTTTAGGACTAAAAAAAATATTATAAATGAACATTCGGAATAATACACATTATTTAACACAATACTTAGGACATATGACTTTAGGTCATGTAAAATTAGGGGATTCAATTATTATAGTACTCGATATTATGACAGAATACTTTTAGAACTAAAGATAATTATGTTAAACAAAATTTCGGGATTTTGAACATTATGGTTACTGAAGTTTATAGCAAACGTGGTATGGATAATGATTTTCGGACAAACAATTTTAGGAGAAGAAAGGGAGTACCATGAAATTTTGCACAAGAGTTCCGTATATAAGGTTTATCTATTCATACACGTAATCTCTTAAGAGGTCATTGTACTCATCATTATGAACAACTTTTACTATGGGACCAAACCTGAAATCGCGAAAAAAAATCAGCTGTTCCCTACATTTATGTTCGAATAACTCGTCAAAACGTAGCGAACAGCTGATTTTCTTTCCGCAGAATTTTTAAAATTCATCCCCTATAGGGGTGAAATAGGGATGAGTGTTTGTCAGGAAGTTCGTCACTTTTGCCGATGGAAAAACCTATCGGGCGTACAGCTTGCAGTTTGAATAAATGGGGTAGGTAGGTGCTACGTGGCATAATGGTCTGTTTGATTGACTACATTTGTGTTTTCACGTAGTAAATCGTGGTTTATGACAAATACGGTGCAGGACCACCGCGCCGACCCACAGTGGTCAATTTTTTAAATTTAGGGGGACGTTAATACATTAATGAAAATATCAGGTCCTAAGTTAATTGTAATTAATTATAGTATTTATAATTAATAATGTATTAATTTATATAAATATGTGAAAACACAGAATAAAATTGTTAATAAATCAATCATTCCTCATCATCATTGATTATGTTAGTGTTATAATAAATTGAGCCGTAAATTCGATATACAAGGGTCCGATGATACAAGCAAAATTTTAAATAGGTCTTCGTTTGAATTTCGTTTGTAGCTTTCCGTGAAAGCGGGTGTTGTGTTGTCTATAATATCTTACGTATTTATTACGACACTCCTGTGCATGTTCTCCTAACTGACCAATAGGCAATACAATTCTCAATTATATCTTTGCCACGTATTAATTATCTTCGTTTAATTTTAATGCAAATATCAGAAAATGGTAGTTTTGGCCGACCAATTGATAGACCCAGACGAAAGGTAGTAGTGTATTTTGCATTCCTAGCGTGATAAATGCATTTAGAAAGCCAATCATGATATTTAAAGTCCCCGCCCGATAAGAAAAAATAAAAGTCGTTGACGCCTTCTACTAATGTATTCTAATATTTCAAAACGATACGAAAAAATGTTGAGGCAGTGTCGATAACACGATCAAAACAAACGTATCGCGGTACGAGGCGTCCTTAAGTCCGCGGTAAGAGCGTTGTCATATTTTGCACCTGAACCAAATTTTTAAGAATGTTAAATGAAAAATGTAAGTGAGTTTGTATATTTGGGGAGTCTGTTTACAAGGGATGGAAAGATAGATGAAGATGTGGAAAGGAGAGTAAATGCGGGAAATAAAGTGAATGGTGCTATACAAGCAGTTGTGACCAACCAGTTAATGTCCAAAAAGGCCCGACTGGCTGTTCACAATGGTGTGCTGGTGCCTACGCTTATGTATGGAAGTGAATGTTGGGTATGGCAAAAGAAGCATGAAAGTAGAATAAATGCTGTGGAAATGCGTTCCTTGCGAAGCATGTGTGGTGTGACTATAAATGATAGACTGAGAAATGATGTGATAAGGCAACGGTGCGGTTTAAAAGAAGATGTAGTGACAAAAATTGAAAAGAGTATGCTTAGATGGTTTGGTCATGTTGAGAGGATAAATGAAAGTCGACTAACAAAAGGTATTTACACGACAGATGTGAGTGGAAACGCCGGAAGGGGACGCCCTAGGAAGACATATAAAAAAAAAATAAAAAATAAATATAATGATCTTATTGGTGATGTTCTTCAGAAAGGTCGGGTGCGTAATACTCGCAACCGGCGTGCGTGTATGACCAGATGTATGAATGTAAACGAGGCAAAAGGAGTATGTAAGGATCGTAGCAGGTGGCGTTCTGTAGTTTCTGCCTACTCCCATGGGAAGAAGGCGTGAGTTTATGTATGTATGTACGTTAAATGAAAAATGCATTTTTGAAAAATGTAATCAATGGGCGGTCTACAAAATAATATTAATTTAATAGGTAGTTATCAAAAACACATTTCTATTGTGTTATCTAATAAACTTAGGCAATTAAGTGTTATGATCTGTTTTTGAGATGATGTAAATAAATGCCACAATAAAAATGTGTTTTTAATAATTACCTATTAAATTAATAGTATTAGTTTAATTAGTAGTATGGTCCCGTGTGAGCGAGAGAGGTGCAAAATGTGACAACCCTCTTAAGTTTCGAGACTTTAGTACAAGTGGGGTTAATGACTTTTATTCCACGCTTATCTGGCGTAAGGTATAGTTTCAAACTTAGTCCTATGTCAACCGGTTGCCAGCCAATTTGTTGAAGTAGATGTACAAAAACTATGTATCGTGTCTTGAAAACGATTTTTAATTTGGATCTTCAAATTAGTAGTGCACAGCACTTCTAGAACATAATTAAATAACTTGTCCTTTGATTGTATAGTTGTAGGTTTAATTGGGGACTTTTCAAGACATGGTTGAATAGATAACGATTTGTTAAATTAGTGCCGTTCCCTGAAAATAAAAACAAAATATTGAGGGAGCGGTACGTAGTATGCGGTGAAAAATCGAATCAAATCTAATAGAAAAATGTTGACTCCAGCTGTTATCACTAATTTTTGTATGTTCTAACATATTTCTTGAAATGTCTACGCTTCGAAAGGCAAAAATGTAGTTGAAAATTCAATGTCACAATAAATAATTATTTTACAAAACAACTTTGAAATATTTATCAAAAAAATTACACGATATGATTATAAACACCTTCATTAATATGCACATTTTTTTCAAATCCAACAAATCGAGCACAATGTAAGTACCTAACTAACTTTACGGAGAAATCACAACAAAAACAATTATAATTAACTAATTCGCTCAACTGATAACTTGGATATTACCTTGGATATTAACACACAAAGTATTGGCGTAATTACTTTTTTGTTAATATGTATTGTGTAATAAATATTACTAAACAGATTAAAGGCATTTTTTTAATCTAGGGGGTTTTTATTTTTAATTTGGGAAAACCAAAATGCAAAACCCTGTCATATCTAACTGATGTCAGAGATCCCACGACGCTCGGAATGTTAGGTTATCGTATTTGCCGAGCGTCGTAATAAAATAATTGCTTTATTTTCTAAATGTTTTCCTAATAGAAACGAATTCATTGATGTCGGCGGCATCTATTAAGAAAAATATGCATTTCTTTAGTAATTAGTTCGTAGTAACAGTTTGTGCGGACATTGCAATCCGCACCAGATGTGTTCCTAGTAGTTTTAAACAGCGTAGCGAGTATTATTGTTGGCCTAAAACGTGGTAAATAGAAGGGATGAAAATAGCGCCACTGGAGCATAAAAAGCCTTACTTTTCCAAACAAAGTTAGTTCGTATTCAGATCTTGTACAAGACAGTTGGCAACAGTACTCGGAACGATATACCTATACTTCAGAGAAAGAACACGTGTTTCACTCTCCACCAAAACCAGAAACAGCAAAAGTGTATAGTAACGTACAAATACGTAAAGCAGGGCACTTTTGACCAGGTACAGTTGACCTCGTAATTGCTTTAACAATTATCTCAAAATTGAAACTTCGCTAAGGTTGATACCATCTAACATAGACAAATATACCTTGTTGTTTTATTATATGCAAGTGATATTAAACTTTATAGGGTGCTTTTTTTTTTTTGTGGATGGGAAATCATCAAATGACTTCTCCCGCTCTGGGCGGAGCGGGAGGGCGTGTCAGACTTTTACTGACTAAAACCCACCCGTGTTCCTTCTGTTGCCTGTGCCGGGGCCACGGCAACTCTTTCGAACATCCCGCAACCCTAGCTGGTATCGGCCTTAGCGGACCCCGTCAATAGTGCTGACATCTCTTTGGAGGCGCGCGTGGAACACGACGCGCCGTCGACTCGGGCTTGGTCCTTACCGGACGGCGAGCTACCCATTGCTCGCCGTCCGCAAGCCCGCGCCTACGGTGGCCGGGAATTGGCTGCCAATTCCCGACGCCCAGGGCGTCTCCTGCGGCGACTAGGGGCGTGAGGGTGCAAAGCTTGCCTCTCCCTCACGCGTCCCGCCTCCTCCTTCACGAGCATTACTGCTTCGCAGAAGGAGGTAATGGCTTCCCATGCACTCTCGCTCCGTACCATGGCCTGGACCAGGGCCGGACGCGAGAGATCGCCGCCGCCGATCGCTTCCGCGAGGACACGGCGGTGCTCCGCCCAAGCCGGGCAGACCTCCACCGTATGCTCCACCGTGTCCTCCGGGCGATCCACACAGTGGTGACACCCGGGCGTTTCCTCCCGCCTTATCCGGAACAGGTACCTCCCGAAGCACCCGTGTCCGGTGAGGACCTGCGTCAGGCGGAAGGTGAGGACGCCGTGGCGCCTCTCCAGCCAAAGAGGGGACTTATCGCCGCAATTGTGGCGTGCCCAGCGCTGGGTTGCGACAATCGCACTCTCCATGCCGCCATGAGATCCTGCCGGAGCTCTGTCCGCCGTGCCGCGATTTCTCGCGGCAACGGAGTTACGCCCCGGCGTCCTGCCTCCTCGCGCCACTCCCACATGTGCGCGAGGACTTTTGCCTCCAGATCCCATGGCGGTAATCCGGCAAGGAGGTTCGCCGCCTCCCCGGAGACCGTGCGGTATCCCCGGGCTAACCGGATGGCCATGACCCTCTGGGACGCGTTCAACCGACGGACCGGTCGCCGCCTCACGGAACGCGCCCACACCGGAGCTCCGTAAAGGGCCATGGACCGCACGACCCCCGCGTAGAGCCTCCGGCAGGAGGCGTTTGGGCCCCCCAGATTGGGCAGGAGCCGCCCCAAGGCAGCCCCGGCCCGCTCCAGTCTGGGAGCCAAACGTCGGAAATGCTCCACGAAATTCCACCGGCTGTTGAGGACGAGTCCTAGGTACTTCATCGTCGACTCGACACCGATGGGAACCCCTCCTACCGTTATTTGGGAACCTGATGGTGGCGCGTTCCGAGGACCATGAAAACACATGGCCTCGGACTTGTGCAAGGCCACCTCGAGTCCCAATTGCCGGATCCTCTCTACGATTGTCGCAACCCCGCGTGCCGCTAATTCGGCCGCCGCCTGGTGCGACCTCCCCTGCGCCAGGACCAGCGTGTCGTCAGCGTAGCAAACTACGCTGACACCACCAGGGAGGTCAGCGCGCAGCACCCAGTCGTACCCGATGTTTTATAGGGTGCTAAGGCGATTGTGAGGTCGAGCATACATCGCGCTCCCGAAAATCAATCATGAAATTTTGAATATGGAATAACATTGATTCCTATGTTTATACAGTTTAAAAGGTAAATAAATGTTGATGGATGGTGAGGGAGAAGAAAACCAAAGAAAAAATGGATGGATTGTGTGAGGAATGATATGAAAGAAAAGGGAGTGAATGATAGCGTGACGGTTGACGAGATAGGTAATGGAAGAAGAAAACGTGTTGCGCCGACCCCAAGTAACATGGGGCAAGGGCGGAAAGATGATGATACACAGTTCCTGTTTAAAGGTCGTACACGGCTATATATGTATTTAAAGTGTGATCTCATCAAAGTTATATACTTAATAATACAGAAAAACACAAATACATACAATATATCCCGAGGTCTTTTCCGGATAGAACAGAATCTTTCCACCAGTTTCTGCCAAGTTAGGTTTGATAAAGGTCCTGGTGTTATTGGTGACGAAGTTGTAAGCGTAGTGGTACAGGAGCTCTATGGTATTGTCCTGGATGTGGAAGATCTTCTTCCAGACGTCGTTCTTGGCAGGTATGGCGGAATTACGGCTGAATGTGTCCGTAATCTCTTTCACTTTGCGCTTCGGTTCTGCTTTCGTGCCTGGCGTGTAGACTGTTTTTCGGGATTCCAGTCTGTAAAAAAATTGTGAATCATAATCAGTCTATAATGTTTCCACTGCTGGGACACAGTCCTCCTCTCCTCTCTCCTCGTGAGGGAGTGAGCTGTAATCCACCACGCGGGCCCAGTGCGTGTTGGTGGATGTCACACGTCTTCGAATTTTTGGTTCTAGAACATGCCGGTTTCCTTACGATGTTTTCCTTCGCCGTTTTGAGAGCAGTGGTGATGAAATAATTTACATATAGTAAAGCGCCTGTCCGGGTTTGAAGCTACGACCTAAAACAACTCGTATGTCGCGGCCGTTACCACCACTGCTCTTGTATATTGTTGATCATGATGTTAGCGGTTATGGCTGTTACCCTCTCTGTCACCTGTCACCAGCACCATTCTACACTAGTATAGCAGCTAGTACCAAAAAGTCAAACTTACCTGTCAGTCCGATCAGTGTAATATTCTTCGAAAATTGTAGGACTACAGACAAGCTTGGTAAGGTGGTCAAGACGAGGGTAGTAGTTGAACTCCAACACCCGGTCACCTTCAACAGAGGCAGCCGGCGCGTCCATGGAGTATTCGTGTTCTGGACACGATGAATGATGAACGTAAGAGTGAATGATAAAGAAAGCATATTCATTCAGCACAAGAAATGTGACGGTTAATATAATGAAAAGTTTTAGGAGTGCAGTCTGTTTGTGTTTTAAAAAAATATGGTTAAGTAGCCCATTATTTATATGATTTTCCAGATATAACGTGCGAAACATTGTGGTGTTTGTGACCATCATGATAAATGATTTTATTTATGTATAGTAGGTTTGTATAAACACCTTTACACTTCAATCATATTTTTAAAATTAGATAAGGTCGGCGTTTCCTATCTGACTACTCTGAGAAGAAAGCCCGAAACAAACTCAAGAGCTCACTGTCTCTTTTAAAGTCCAGACATAATCTTGGTCAGATCATGTGAAGACCATGTAGATTGGTGTCTGAAATGGTCTTTTGAGGAAACGACCACACAGATTGAGTGGACCTGTCAAGTCAGTGCACGCGCAATCGTGCAGCTCAACGCAGAACTTAAGGAGCTCAACGATTCGACGAACAAAACCAAAGAAAGGACATTTGAATTGGCCGCGTAAATTACTCAAACTGCCAGACCATGATTAAAACGAACTGAAAAAAAAAACAAATTCCCACACAGTCTTCACTTCATAATAATTAAAAAAATGTAGATAATACTTTACAAAATAAATATTCCTGTCAATATATACAATTCATCAATTTCAATGTGTATATAAAAATCCGGAAATAATCTTGGTCAGATTATTTGAGGACCATGTAGATTGGTGTCTGAAATGGTCTTTTGTGGAAAGAACCACACAGATTTGAGCAGACCTCTCCAGTCAGTGCACGCATTTGTCAATCATCGCGCAGCTCAAAGGAGCTCAACGATTCGCCGAACAATACCAAAGAAAGGACATTCCGGTAGGCCGCATTTAAAAGTACTCAAACTACCAGGCTATCATTAAAACTAACTGAGAGAAAAAAAAATGTGTGCGGTCGGGCACGAAGTTCCTGACGCGATGCTCGCACGCACACACGCGCGGCGCCGCAACGCATCGTGTGCATAGGCCTAGCCTAAATGGCTTTCTGGCATAGTTTCCGCTTTATAAAAGATTTAACTTTATCAGCGTGACAGTTGTTGAGAACTTTATTTGAATGATATTATGAAAGTACGTTAATTTGAAAGAACATGTCTCCTTGACAGTGTAGGTGCCTATTGTATTTTCGGTCCTCATAGTTTTTTGCCGCACGTTCTATCTGTGAAATCAATCATCTCAGCCCGTTTTAATAATACTAGGCGAAACTTAAATGGAATGCCTATAATATATGCACAATGCACATTGGGTTTTCAACGTTTGGCTTGGCGCCGAGAGTTGAAAATCCAACAGTGCGCTTTTGTTTAGGCCTTGAGGCATTACATTTAACTGTTGCCGAGGCTTAGTGAAAACAGGCACAAGTCTTTAATTTCATTTAAATAAGACTTACTCAAAAGGTGGTCCCTCCTGCCGATTTCAAATATTTCTCTAACCATGCGTGTGACGTGGTCAATCTTCACAGTCAGCATCTTGTCTGCTCTTTGTTTATACCATTCATACCTGAAATTCATTATCTGCGTGTTATTTTGCCCTCATAAAACATCGTTTTAAAAGCCTTTTTTAAGATTGACTTATTTTTACCGGACTGCGGCAGTGTCCAAAATGAAGGTAATTTTTTAATGTTTTGTTAGCAGGCTAGCATAAAAAAAAAAGTACTGAACAAACTAAACGACTACTAGTGAAACCGGAGTTAATAGGAGTAATGAAGCTTACGTGGTCAAAATGTCATTGAGTGCGTAGTCTTGGTAAATTTTAACCCTTTTGACGATTCCATTGTTTTGGGAGTACGTCGAGAACTTCTCTAGGATTACCTTCTTGTAGTGGACGACTTTATGGCTCCCTGGGTAACGTTGTTCGTATTCTGGAAATATAGAAAATTAACTACTGCTTCGTTGGTCTAGTGAGTTTGGTAGCAATCGCGACAGATTGTTAAGCGTGGGTGCAATCCAGAGGAATTTCTCAGTACCAGCCCGGTCTGGATTTGTGCCCCTTTAATGCTAATAGGCTCGCCCTTGCGATAGGGGTATTTGGTACTTAAATTATGCCGTTATGTTCGCCAAATCCTTCGGGGATTACAAGCATGATATAAGGTTAAGTACGTCTACAGCCCACCATTAGTAGTAATGTCCAGCTTCTCAACCCAGCTCGCCGGTATGTCCAGGTGCTTCTCAGTGTCCGTGGCAGTTCTCTTGTCAGAGGTGTCGATGCCCACCAACTGTCTCCTGTGGAAGGGTTCCCCAGGCAGTAGGTGCTCCCAGCAGTCCAGGTCACTGAGGTCATAGTTGAGCGCTACGAGGCCTTCTTCTGTCTCTTTTTGGATGTTTACCTGATTGGATGATGATTTTTGTACATGTTTTAGTTGAAAAGAGTCACCGATAGTCTAATAACACATCAACTTTAGAAGAGAGCTCTAATGAGCTCGAAATCTCCTATAAAGAAAAAATAAATAAATGAGATCCTCTCTTAATGTGTTCTCTTCTAAAGTCAATCTTTTGTGATCCAGTCGCATTAACTTGTTTTATGTGTTTCATAAACGTTGGATCAGATTTTTGTGAATTAAATAAAACAAGGTTCCAGAAATCTTGGCAACTAAGGCTTCGTTTACAGAGGCGCGGGGCATCGCGCGTCGCGTGCGGCGTGGCGTGTCCCGGCGCGTTGAACGTTTTTTCAGTTCACATAAAGGCGGCACGTGATGTGGCCAGCGTCATTTCACGCGCAAAGAAAAACATATGGCAACTAGTAGTTTCGTTTATGAAGGAGCGGGGCATGCGGAATAGCGGTACCCGGCGCTGTGTCAGCCGCGTCGTTCGCAGCGGCGCACGAGGTGTCGTCAGCTGCCATCCCGCGGCTACCCCTCACCGCACCTCTCCCTCCCCTTCCTACACAAATCGAAGGGCACGCGGAGATGGCTACTGCATCACCCACCGCGTTGGCCGCCGCGAAACCCGCCGCGTCCTACACGGCGTCGCCCGTCGTTTCATCCGCCACATGCGACGCAATTCAAACAAACGCGTGCAAGAACGCTTCTCCTTGAACGCTCTATACATCGCCGTATGTTTGTGTTTCCGGCAGCCCGAACCGCGCACCGCGACGCCTGACGCCCCGCGTCTCCCTGGACGAGGCCTTAGTGATCGTAGCATGGATCTACACCGGAGCAAGAAAATAATACAATCACAATGGTGTACGTACGGCCATACACCCAATTGCTTGGACCTTCTGCTGACATCTGATCCGGACAGTCACTCAGTATCGGTTTCAGCCCCGCTGGGAACGTCTGACCACTGTCTGGTGAAATCCATATCGACCTGCTCTCCTCCAGATGAGAGTCCTAGAGGCACGAGGCGAGTATGGCGATACAAGTCAGCAGACTGGGATGCGACGCGGCACTTTTTTGCGTCTTATCCTTGGCGGCAAGTGTGCTTCTCCTCGCGTGACCCCTCGTGCTGTGCTGACGTGGTTGCGGACGTGATTCGGCAGGGGATGGAGTATTTTATTCCATTCTCCGACATCCCGCTCGGTCATAAATCTCGGCCTTGGTATAATGTAAAATGCGCCCACGCTGAGGCCCGGAAAGAGTCTGCTTACCAAGCCTGGGTCAAGGCCCGCGACCGCAAAGTTAGAGCGCGTAGGGTTCGCGCGAGGAAGAGAGCTTTTAATTCTGCCGCCAAGTTCTGCAAGCGGGTTTTACGTGGGGCACGTTTTGACCATGTCGGACGTATTGGGGCCAAGCTGGCTTCGCACCCTCCGGGTAGTAAACAGTTCTGGTCCCTGTCTAAAGCGGCTGATGCGAATTTTTGTCGACCCACTTTACCTCCAATGATGAAACCTGATGGGTCGCTGGCTCACTCTGCAGGTGAGAAAGCAAATCTATTTGCATCTCTCTTTGAAAGCAATTCACGTCTGGACGCTGGCTCCAAGCAACCACCTACTGTACCTCATTGTGACTCCTCGATGCCGGAGATCGCAGTTCACATTAAAGAGGTCCGAAGAGTATTGTGCAGTCTAGACGTGAACAAGGCCAGCGGGCCTGACGGCATTCCAGCGAGAGTGTTGAGGCAGTGTGCGCCTGAACTGTCTCCTGTGTTGACACGTTTGTTCCGCCTCCCTCTTAAAAAAAGGACGACCGTGCAAACCCTGCTCATTACCGTCCGATCGCCATTACCTCCATTCTGTGCAAGGTTATGGAAAGGGTTCTGAACAATAAGTTGCTGACCTACCTTGAAAACAATGATCTCCTCAGTGATCGTCAATTTGGCTTTCGCCGGGGACGGTCAACTGGCGATCTTCTTGTGTATGTCACGCACTGCTGGGGCGAGGCCATCGAGAAACACGGCGAAGCACTTGCTATATCGCTTGATATCTCGAAGGCCTTTGACAGGGTCTGGCACGCTGGTCTACTCAGCAAGCTTCCTGCTTATGGCATCCCAGCTGATTTTTGTAGCTGGATATCAGACTTCCTTAGTGGAAGGTCGATCAGAGTAGTCGTTGACGGCTGCTCTTCCGACCTTATGGCTATTGATGCCGGAGTTCCTCAGGGGTCTGTTCTCTCTCCAATCCTTTCCTGCTGCACATCAATGACCTACTTCAACCTGGTATTGTTGGGTACGCAGATGACAGTACTGTTTCAGAGAGATACTTGTCCAGCGCAAAAACCAGTGGGGCCGAAGTTCGTTCCTTAAGAGAGGCCATGGTAGAGCGGACAGATTTGACCTTAAGTCTTGTCTCCCAGTGGGGTGACGACAATCTGGTCTCTTTTAACGCCACCAAAACACAGGCGTGTCTTTTCACCGCTAAAAAGAGTCGTTTCGATCAAACTCCTACTTTTCGGGGTACATCTGTTCCTGTAACTGATCGGCTCGAGCTCCTAGGCATGGAGTTGACATCATGTCTCAACTTCGGAGCCACCATCGAGTACAAAGCCCAAACTGCGGCCAAGAAACTGGGCATCCTAAATAGGGTGAAGCGATACTTTACGCCTGGACAGCTTTTAACTCTCTACAAAGCGCTTTGTAGAGAGTTAAAAGCTGTCAGGCGACCACCTTTTGCAGCCACCTTTGGGATGGCTCAGCTAAATACCAACTTGCCGCGCTTGATTCGGTGGAACGCAGAGCTAAGAGGCTCATTGGCGACGTAAGACTGGTGGATGCCAAGCTTCACAGCTTGGCTCATCGCCGCAAGGTTGCCTGCTTGTCGGTCTTCTACAGATTGTACTTCGGTGAGTGTGCTCGAGAACTCCACGACCTCATTCCGCCTGTCCCCTTCTACCATCGGACATCTAGACTCACTGCAGGTTACCATCCCTACCTAGTTGCTATTCCACCAATTCGCACTAAGCGTTTCCAAATGTCTTTTGTGATGTGCACAGCAAAGGAGTGGAACTCTCTGCCTGCGTCTGTGTTTCCGAATGTATACAACCCCGATCTCTTTAAAGTGAGAGTTAACAGGCTTCTTCTGGGTAAGCTCGCTCCATCGTCGACTTTGTCTCTGTCATCTCTGATCTAGACTAGAGTCAAGAGCAAACCTATCTTAAATAAAAAAAAATAAAAAAAATGTACATACTACGCGAAAAAGAGTGCCTCTGTCCCTTTAGGGTTCCGACCTTAAAAGGAGAAAAGGCTACAGTAAAGAAAAATGAATGATTTTAATATTGGATACTTGATAATGAGCAATATTTTACAGGAAAAAATATAGCCGTTTGCGACAATGTGATATTTCCTGAAAAAATAAAACAGATGCTTACTTATGGAGGGCTTTTGCGTATTAATCTTCATCAAATAAAACGTTTGTTAGCTGTATCATAAACCGCAGATTTTTTTTTTTGCTTGACACTGTCATGTAGATGTATACTTTAGGAGCCAGCGCAGGTTTATTTATTACGCGTAATAAAGTAATTACGGCAGGCCAGCGACCGTTCCGATACCTATAATTACCTTTAATTTCCCTACATTTTTGACATTTGATTGTCGCTGAGATGAGATTGCGACTAGATTTTGAACGTTTTAACTCACGGGAGTTGGACTTCGGATTAATTATAAAAATATTCAGGCGTTGTCGTCGAGAACAACAAGCTTAGAGGAAACCAATCAGGCTTACATAGTAGTTCTCATTATTATAGACACTCTCAATGTGCTGGTACTGCTCTGCGTTCAACGGGTATCCGTTCCCTTCGCTGGGCTCAATGAAGAACGGCTCTTCGACGCCCATGTTGGGTGGCAGCACCAGGATCCAGGCGTGTGTACGCCAGCCGTCGATCTCATCGGGAGGTGGCTTTTCTAGCTCCTGAAATTATACTTGGTTAAACATATTTATAAGGGTCTATTGTACATTTATATTCGCATAACTCGTCAAAATGTAGGGAACAGCTGATTTATTTTTCGCGATTTCAGGTTTGGTGTCGTAGTAAAAGTTGTTCATAATGATGAGCACGTTAATTCCAGGACTTGTTGTATTCATTAATATTAAACTTGCATTTAATAGAGAAATCTCGATGTTTTGTCAAGTGGTTAAAACCGTGTAAAGCAGGGGGGGGGGGTCGCTAGTAATTAGTATGCAATGTGGATCTGGATGTACAACATTAATTTAAAACGAGCACAGTACTAGTCCATCGAAACACTTTAAAACACGAAGATTAGTAGTTAATGGAAAATTTAAAAAATACAGTTGTCAAACAAAATTAATAACAGAATGAACTGCATAAAAAGTAAACACGCTTTATCTACGAAAAGTCGGTGTAGAGCGGGGCGCGGCGGCGGCAATGTTTACCTATTATTACGGGATCAGATCTACATCATGTTGAAAAATAAGAAAATGAAAAATCATTTCCTGTGGCTAAAGTATTCATTGGATTTGATTGATTTTTTGTATACGGGTAAAGAACATGATTCTCTTTACGTGGTTTAAAAGAATGTTAATCGTCCTGTTCCATCTTGTATTATAATTTAAATTATAATATAATAATTACTAGCGACCCGCGAACAACGATTAATCGTTAATCGCTTCTTAGAACTGATGCATTAAATTGTTTCTTCATGCATTATTTCTTTATTTTTTCTCTGTGGCTCTATGGCAATGCAATAAGTACTCGTATGTTACATATTGTGACGTGTCCAAACATGAACTCGTGACAAGAATACACTATGAGAAAATTATCTTCTAAGCTGTCATTTCAAAAGCTTTATTTTCAAGTTATGTAAGTAATTTCACGTTGCGTTTCGACCTCCACGCGGGCGAAGACGCGGGCAAAAGCTAGTTTAAAATAAACGAAATCAATTTCACTCACCGCAATCTTCCTGCGCCGCTCTTCCTGGATCTTGTCGAGTTCTTTCTGCCTTTTTGCAGCAGCTTTTTGATCCATCTCTAAGACATACTTGGACGTGAGGTCTGGGAGGGGCACGAGTTTATAACGGGCCTCTTCATCTGGTGGTGGAGGCACTTCTTCATTCTGCAATTCATAAGATTTAATAAAAGAATTTAGATGACGGATTCTTACAGGGACCTGTAAGAGTAATCTATCTATCTTGTGGCTAAGTAATAACAGCCGTACGGGTCGATCGATCAGATTAAGCTACGCGTGTCGCGGTTGGTCCGTGGATGGGTGACCATCTTTACATACCAAGACCCTTCCGTGCCTCAGAGAGCACGTTTAGACGTTGAGCCCGGCTGTCATTTGTGGATCTTAACAGTCGTTACGGGTCGTCAGAAGCCCGAAAGTCTGACAACCAGTCTTACCAAGGTATATCGTATTACCAAGTAACTGGGTTGTGAAGGTCAGATAGGCAGCCGGTCGATGTAAAATGGTATTCAACTGCATCCAGTTAGACTGGAAGCCGACTCCAATATAATTGGGAAAGGGCTAGGCAGATGATGATGATGAAGGATTCTTAAAATAATGTTTGTAATTGCTAACGTTGAGAGCTAACCTGTGTTGTCTTATTAGTAACTATTTATTGTCAAGAAGAAAAAGTGACGAACTGTTTTTCTGATAGATACCTATGGTTGCCATCAGGGGCATCGGCCAACCTGATGCAAAGTAGTTAAGAGGTTACCATCGCCTCAAACACAATTATTCACCAGCGTTCAAACCCTAAAAACTGGATAGCAGGAATATTCACTGTCACCAAAAAATATTCAACTGACCAATGTTCGCTTAAAAACAAGATTTTCGGACGGTTTGCTATGGGATCTTTTTTTGGGCACGTGCAACGCTATTGGTGTCTGAAATATATATTTTCGGTATCTAAAATCTATCGTTCAATTACATTCTGAAAACCAGACGGATTGCTATGAAACAGTTCGGTAATATTTTTGACGTAATTGAAAATGCGATCAGGTCAGACGTAACGCGGAAAATTTCTGAAATAAGTATTTTTGGATTCAGAATAACCAAATCTATCGATTTTATACGGATTTGGTTGTAAAACGATGAGGCAAAAGTTTTGGTCACGGGCTCTCGTACTATAACGTACGATAAGGATTTTCGTTCCAAAAGTTATGTTTATCCAAAAGTAAAGAGTTCAGAAATTGTCTGTTCCACCACCATCTCTTACCACAGTCTCATCAGGGATGTCAGGACATTCGGTGCGGTATCTGATGGCCATGCACACGTCTCGTTTGGCGCAGCCCACCACCACATATGAGTCGTAATCGGCGCCAATCAGCCAGGACACCAGCACATGCGCCAGTTCGAACGGGTTCGCACTGCGACGGACGATCGCTGTGTAGGGAGACATTAGGCGCTCCGGCTGGAAGGGAAGAACATGGATATATGCTGCTGCAGGGTAATTAGAAGAAAAGGCTTAAATCACCAGCAGCAGCTGGCAACTTGTGGTAAGAACCTATGCCTCAGGATAAGAACCTTAGGGGAATTAATGCATGTAGGTCCGCAGATAAAAAAGTACCTATCCTATGTGTTAATCTAAGAATTGGTCTATCTGCGTGCTGAATTTCATTCAGCTGTTTATGATAGAGTAACAATTACCCAAACATCTTCACATACTTTTCAATTTTTTTTTTTTTTTAGAATTGCGTTTTTACTTTGTTTTGTTTTTGGACTTACCTATGTGCTAAATAAACATAATATTTTTCTGCTTCTTTAGATTTAGAATAGGTTGTAGATGAAAATATATTTAAATATAAAGTTAAAAAATTAAAAGTACAAGAAACGTGTCTTTTGCTAAAGTATTTAACCTCTTAATACCTACACTTAAAAAAAATTAGTAAGAAAGTATTTCATGCTCATTTCGAGTTATTTTAGGTTAAAATAAAATTCAGGATTTGTTTAATTTGTTTTATTATTATTAGAAAGAAGAAAAAAAAATGGGTACACATAATGTGCACTTCGGTGCATATGTGATTTTTCTTTGAACCTCCTTGGCTTTAGAAACATGTTTTAGTTTTCGATGATGTCAATAGATGTTGTTATTACATGTTTTTTTTGCCAACAAATGTGAGTGCACATATGTGTACCTGTGGTCTTAAGAGGTTGAAAAAATGTAGTGTTAAATAATATCGTATGGTGATACGGAGCCCGTCGTCTGCGAGTCTCTGGGCCGCTGTTTTACATTCTGGTGATTATTGGTGCGTCAGGCATCTACGCGTTTGCGCACACAGACGATTACTTCGCGATACAGCGTAAGAAAGTTGTGTCGCTACTACGCAGAGTCAGGGAAAGCACCTATGAGGTATGAAGAACAGGGTGTAAAGTTCACTCATCGTCCATAGAAAAGGGAGGATCCTCCGACCAGACGGGTGTTGTGTCTGGTGGGCTACTGCCCGACGGTTGATGTCGGGACGTGTATACAAGATGTAACGTAAAAAACGCACAACCTCTTAAGGGGTCATTGTACTCATCATTATGAACAACTTTTACTAAGTATAGGACCAAACCTCAAATCACAAAAAAAAAATCAGCTGCTCCCTACATTTATGTTCGCATAACTCGTTAAAATGTATGGAAGAGCTGATTTTTTTTACATACAACATAGGTTTTTTAAGTCATTTTTGTTACTAGCATGCTATGGGCAGTTGTGTCTAAGAATATTTTTTTTTTAAATTACAATTTGCACTAATATTAGTTTATGATTATGGTAACTGTTAACGACGTTCATTGGTAACTGTTATTTTATTGGAAAATAAACATACATAATGTTTCCATTTTTTAAAAAAAAATTTTTATTTGAGATAGGTTTCTCTTGACCCTAGTCTAGGTCAGAGATGACAGAGACAAAGTCGACGATGGAGCGAGCTTACCCAGAAGAAGCCTGTTAACTCTCACTTTGAAGAGATCGGGGTTGTATACACTATTCATCTGCAATGTGTTTAATTGGTATCCAAGTTAAAATAAACTGTTTTCTCCGAGCTGTGTAATAAAATCCTGAAAAATAGTATGTACGACACAACATAAAATGTATTTGAATACTCTTTTCAAATCAGGACAATTTAGACTCAATTGTAAAACAATAAAACGCCATTTTTTACTACAAAAGTACCCCAAATACCCCAAATTTTAAAAGTCCAACAAAAAAAAATATCGCTAAACAAATCTTTGTACAAAAGTTGCGAGAAAAAGGTAACTTCCCACGGTTATTATTGCTGGGAATCATAAACGGTTGGGGGAACGGGGAACACCACCACCCACAAATTGAATCCAAAGTTGAGGGAAACAAAGTCGGCATTCGCAACTTTTGCGACTCAACTTTCACTTTTCGCTGAAAACTTTTCAGCACTTTCGCTATCAATTTTCTTTTTCCCATTCGCTTTTACATTTTATTGTCGCTGCACGGAATAGTTTGAAATGTTACAAGTTTTACGTTAGTGCGTCGTGTTCTGTTGGGAATTGTATTGTCTGGGTGTTTTTGTTTATAATTTTGTCTAGTGCAAAATAAAATTGGATAAATGGTACAGTATTTTTATATCACGAAGCGACGCGCGCTTTACTGTAGGTAACACTGGTACAAACACGCTGTGAATGTGTGCGTGAAAATTAGTAGCGTCAGGACATAACACACACATGCACACACCCCCAAACACGCTTCGGATTTCACCATTGTCTCGGACGGTACCGAGAGCTCCTGCGTTTACACACACATTCACAGCGTGTTACACACACATTGGTTACCACAAGTAAAACGCGTATCTTCGCTTCGTGAGATAAAAATATTTTAGGTATGAAGTGTGATTAGCATTTGATTGTCATTTGAGCACTTTTCATGCGTCTTTAGTTGATAATAGACAAACCAGTCAGTACGCATACTTATCGCCGGATCGTGTGTCAGCCACTTACGATTGCGAATTAAAATTAATAATACTTTTTCTGAAAACCTCTTCTTTAACCCCTAAGGCCTGTAGAATGATGCCAAAGTGCGAGAAATTTAAGTATTCCGAACTTTAAGGTATCAGCATACAGTCAATGAGAAGGCTAAACAATTTGGGGTCGGCGCAACATGTCGTTTTCTTACATACTTTTCTATTATTTATTTATTTACTTATTTATTTAAACTTTTCACACTTAAAAAAGTACAAAGGCGGACTTAATGCCTTAGGCATTCTCTACCAGTCAACCAAGGGTGGCTATTAGTCGTCATCTCGGTAATCACTCCCTTTCTAGCCATATCATCTTTCACACAGTCCATCCATCGTTTCTTTGGCCTTCCCCTACTCGTATAGCGATCCACATTCATACTCAAAACTACTTATACATAATTATAATCATCACCATCAGATAACAATATCCTAGTCATTCAAACACACGGGTCATTGCCAGTCCATTGTTCTCACTTCAAGCCAGCATGGCGCGCCGCCATCAGTACTGCGCATCAGTCCCGCGACTTTCCGCTACATTTAATCTCTGCCGGTCAAACTGTGTCACAGTCTGTGACGGTATTGTTGTTCCTCTTAACAGAATTACTGTTGAACCTCTCCAATGTCGACAATAGAAATTTAATCGTGTGTGTAATATGATAGTTGAAGGTCGTTGAAGAACTGAAAATGTGTCAAATATGAATAGGAATAGATAGGAGTACCTAGTCGTCGATGCGAGAAGCAGGGATCGGTCGGTGTGGCCATGCTTGAGGAAGGCAAGCCAGCAGTGGACGTCTTTCGATTGACATGATGATAGTCGTCATCCATCACGCAGTGAGCAAGTGTGGTAATGTGGCATGTGACACGGACAACCGTATCTGTGTTATTTAACTAAACCTGTAAATTGTCCAAATCACATCACCACGATAATAGTTGTTGTTTTTTATGTAAACTCCATAAGTGAGTTGGGTACTAGAGACTTCTATTACCCTACTAACCAGTTGATAGATGATGAATTGCTTTGCAAAATATTCTTTATTTTCTAATAACAATGGGTCATTGGTACTAGTATCGAATCCAGGTCCTACTCAATGGCAGCCGATTCTCGACCACCGTAGGCGCGGGCTTGCGGACGGCGAGCAATGGGTAGCTTGCCGTCCGGTAAGGACAAGGCCCGAGTCGACGGCACGTTGTGTTCCACGCGCGCCTCAAAGAGATGTCAGCACCATTGAAGGGGTCCGCTAGGGCCGATGCCAGCCAGGGTTGCGGGATGTTCGAAAGAGTTACTGTGGCCCCGGCACAGGCAACTGAAGGATCACGGGTGGGTTTTAGTCAGTGAAAGTCTGACACGCCCTCCCGTTCCGCTCAGAACGGGAGAAGTCATTTGATGATTTCCCATCCACAAAAAAAAGGTCCTACTCAAGACTCAAACGACCTTTTCTTATTTCTCAAGCCACTGGGCTGCGGCATTATGCATAAGCGACGGTACCATTCCTTTAGTTCAGCGGCAACCTAATTAGCAAAGCTATTTACCAATTAACATAGTTCAAACAAGTACAACAGAACATGAAAACAATGTCAGCCTCCACAAACAGTGAATAAGAAATGGACGCACACAGACGATACGGAGATACAGAGGCAGAGCACAGGGTACATATAATATTCAGTTCAAAAGCGCAGCCTGAGGTGTACCACATACGGCACACACACCACAGCTATGTAGGTACCACATATAACTCGGTACGCTCTATAGCCGGCGCAAATTAGACCATGCCACGTCCCTCGCTTTGAGTCGCGCTTGACCAAGCGTTATTCGGATTTCGAACAAGACGCCCACCGCACTAGGGCTGCGCCACGTCCGCTCGCCCGGTATCGATAGTCAGTATCGATTCGGGGTGCTCGCGGCTGCCGACGCGACGCGTAGAGACGCCAGTCATGCGAGACCGTGCTGTGACTCTAATTGAATACGCTGTGCCTGTGTCGATGTCGATAGTCGATGGTTTATTATTTTACTTGATTTCTGAAAATGAGAGTATAGTACAAGGAGGTATACGTATAGGATAGTTGTTAAGTATAGGAAGTATTAAAGCATGAAAAAATGTGTGCAGTAAGAAAACAATACCTTAGCATATAAAAAGAATTTATGCATAATGAAAGTGGGTCCATAGAGACCTAGCGTGAGCGTGACGACTTGGAGTCACTTCATTCATTCATGATGGATTAGCCAGAGACAACAAAAAGAGTGAGAAAGATATGTAATTCTATGGAGGAGACTGAGAAGGTCTCTGCCCAGCAGAGGGGCAAAGGTATTTTGTAAATACTTCTATTATGTTAAGTGTTCTCTATTCAAATGATTCCCTCTTCAAACCAGAACGTATGATCTAAAACAGAAAACCTAAAATCACACCCATGACCCACATATAAACAGAAACACCCCTTTCACCTCACATAAACATACGACATAAAAGACCACATCCTCCGGTCGACGGGTAGTGCACAGTACGGTATTTTTTTTATCGACAAATAAAACTAAACACGTTGATAAAGGAGCGCAGCGCGGGGGCGCTCTCCAAGCAAGAACGGCAGTCCGCGCGAGTGATTTGCGCCCCCCGCCGCCTAGCGGTCGCGACGAAGTAAGGGTGACCCGCCATTACGACAGTTTATCGACATCGATATTATGCTTAATTTATTTATGTAGGCAAATTTTCGTTGAGGTGGGTCACGTTCGATAGGGATTAGAGAAAAAGGCTGTTGTTGTTTGCATTTTGAGATTGAGTAGTCATTAAATGAATGTTAAAAAAATGTTTAGACGTTTGCGTGGAAATGTCTATATTGCCCGCAGATAAAAGAACAGTTAGCTATCGGTGGCTCACGGTTGTTTAAACGTGTCAGTTCGATTGTCAACAGGGGCTCGTTTCCCAGGCTGGAGCACTTGGTCGTGTGCAAACAAAGGAGTGTTTTTGTCGCTAGCGGCGGGTGGCGCCGCGAGTGTTGTCCGTGGCGACGAGCGGGCCGGCCGCGGGTCGATATCGCTCGAGATCTGCCGGCCTACGCGCCCGCCTCGCCGGCCATTTGCCTACCTCGACGCCTCGGGCTCGTGTGTACATAACCCGCCACCCACCACCCCGGCCGATACTCCCCCGCAGATTACCGCCTACAAAGCAAACTTCATTGGTACGTGCATGCAATATGCGCAAGGAGCAGGCCCGAATTGCACCTCGGACGGCCACCCGCCCAGATTGCTTTGATATCCTACTCGTCCCGTATATAGGCCATTGCATCTCGAATCTTGGTTAAAGGCGTCTCTATTTCAAACACTGCTTCAGTACATAGCGCTCTCGCAATCGCGTTAATTACTCAGAAGATGGGAACGGTATTACCTAGCGTTGCCTACGGGATGTTTCTGTCAGACCCATTGAAGCTGAGATGAGGATAACGTTTCATCTGGTTTGGTTACTATGTATTATCAAAGCTTTGCTGATAATCGGGTTACGTAAGTTTATTCTAACTAGTCAGAAATACGAAAACGTGCATATAAAAGTACGAGGTCGAACAGTCTTCCAACATTGAGGCAATCAACAAGTGTCTGGATAAGACACTAACATTTGTTTTTTTGCATTTTAATTGTATTTTTTTTTTTGTAACATTTTTGATCATTCGAATTCGCGTTGGTTGGGTCGCACTGGTAAACAATTTTTATGCATAAACATAAACATTGCGTCCGATTTTATCATCCACCATAATGTAACGAGGCCCCGGACAGGTCCCAAAAATATCACAAGCAAACACATGCACTTATCGTCTTTAAAAAATTGCGTATGGGTGTGCGAACTGTAGTAAGTTTCAATTTGAAAGCCGGGGAGTGCCGTAAATCGGCCAAGTGCAGTCGCTGTGTCCTCCCGCCCTCCGAAAGAGGGAAAGTTCACATTTGCATATTGGCCTCGGCTCGGCGCCGCGAACTTTACGACAAACTTTGTTCGATCGTGAGGCCAACTGATCAGTGTTGCCAATTTCGTGCTAATATACTAACTTGTGTTCTTGTGTTCCGTTTTTGGAACAACAAAACTGTTTTTTTTTGTCTTGTTTGTTTGGTTACTTTTTTATGACTGCTGTAATATAATAACTTAATTCACACAAAATAATCTGCCTATAATGCAGTCCCCACAGTTAGGGATCTCGACTTCTTTCTGTAAGAGATCCTTGACTTATTTGTTGGACATTTATTTATTAGACATTTCATTTCAAAAGCATTTTTGTGTTATTATGTTTTAAATCCGCGGTCCGAAAAACATGTTCCTTTGCCTAAAATAAAATTCGACCTTCTTATACGAAATGGTCCAATCGGGTATCCTTTATACGGGAAGGTCGATTTTTTTTGCGAATTCTAAGTTGGTCCGATATTAAAATTTATTCATATTGATGCATAGAACACCCCCTTAAATTTTGTCGCATATTTTCAAAGTCAGCCTGTCTGTATATTAATAAATACACAACTTTATTTCGCTTCTCTTTGTTTTATTACTCGCGGGAAATATTCGAAATATATTCTCCAAGCAATACAGATGGTAGTGGAATTATTAAATCAACATTTATATGACTGACTGATTGGAACACTTTGTATGTAGCTCTATTTATTGGAATTATATCGCATAGGCTTTGTTTTGTTTTAATGGTGCAAGTTTGCGTGAAGTATTATACGAAATTAATTCTAACCATTAGTTCCCATCATTCCTAATAGTCGATTCATCAAATACTAATAAATAAAAGTCCTGACTCACTCACTCACTGACTGACTCATTCATCAACACTCGGCCCAAACCTAGAAAGTTGAAATTTTGCACAGAGGTTCCCTTTATAATGGAATAAGGTCAGATTTTTTGAAATTCCCACGGGATAGGCATTATAGGGCAGACAAAGTCGCTGGCAAAGTGCGAGTCAATTATAAATTGATTTGATACTCCGCGCTAATGAGCGCTTCATCCTCAATACAAATGTACACATAATAAATAGTACAAAAAAAATCCTACTTTTATACTTTGTATCCGCGAAGAAAAATTTAACGAAAAAACTCACTCCCCACTATAAACAGTCCGAAAAACAAACAATAAGGAGTGAATGAAATGAGTACGAGAACTGAATGTGAATGAATGGGGCGCATCGAGCATCGAGGTGGGTGTTACTGCCTGCGAATATTTTAGGGTATTTCAATAAAGGCGACATCTTTAATCTAGGGTTGGGGTAGGGGCATAAATCTTGCAGGTTTGGAGTCCGGACTCCGGGCGAGTTTTGAATCATTTAGCGCGGTGCGGCCGCGGGGCGCGACTTCCGTCCGGCACGTGCTGACCGCCCCCCGCGCACCCGCCACACCCCCGCGCCCGTGCTGCGCGTCTGTCTTGTCGAGACAAAGGGGCGCCAGTGATGTGACCAAATTTCATTGTCGATAAAAAGTTTTTAAGATTTTCTTTCGTTTTATTAAAATCTTTTAAACGTATTAAAATAACTTTATAATGTTACTTGATAATACCAACATAATTATGGTTATTATTCATACCAGACAATCTGGGTAGGAAATGACAATAACTTGAATGAAGAAGCTCGGTTTAACTTGACACTGGACGTTAAAAACCGAATGCAAAACATTCCCTTTAATTCATAAAAGGATATTAACATGATGATAATGCGTGTACCTACTGGAAATTTTGAGACCAAAAAAACACTAACGCCACAATCGGTCGCTGTGACAGCTGTCACAAAAAAGACAACACCGCTATGTGACGGGCATCGCCCGTTATTTTATGTCTGCTGTAATAGTATGGCCGCTATATGGCGGCACCGTCTTCACAGGTAACCCAAGCTTTCGTCAAATATCAATAATATCACGCCTGTATTCCCGAAGGGGTACACAGAGGTGTATAAGTTCGACGAAATTGTGCCAGTTATGTGTTTGGTACATGTACCTACTTCAGCACATTGCCGATATTCTCGAATGATCTAAAAAGTGTAGTTAATCTGCGAACTGAAATCCCAGCTATACACAGTATCGATGTTCCTTTGTCGACAGCAGGTTGGTCGAGGGTACTGAGCCGCATCTCTACCGCACGACGTCCGAGCCGCCTCTAATTTGAATTCACGGAGACTCCGCGACCGTCCGCCGCGTCGGGCGCGGCCGCCTTAATGAATCGCGAGGGGGTTGGGGGGACCACCCTCACCCCCCGGGGGGCGATCGGACGGCCACCGCATCCTCCGCGCGGATAAGTGACGCCCGTGTTGCTCCGTACATAGGTACGCCTTATGTATTACGGCACATAGCGGCCGGCTTGTACCTACGTAACGTTCGCCAAATTTATGTCCCGCACATGTCTGGAGACCGCGGCCGTACCTTCACAGGGATTTTGCGTGTTTACGTACAAACGAGAGGCCGCTGAAGATATTCGAGACGGAATTTTGCTTGGACCGCTATTGATGAGCCGGTTGGGTTTCGTTAATCCTGCTCCAGAATTTGGATATTCACAATTTTTGATATTTTCGTAGGAGCACGTTTCGCTATTTCACAATATTCGTGTTACGGTAGGGTAGAGTAAATAATCTTGAAGGGAAAGGTCCTCTAAACGCGCGTTTCGCTTAGAATTAACTGTCGGCGAAGGGTTTTAAATAAAATAATGCAAATGAACCCCCGAACGGTAGAGATGTGGCCTCGGGCTACACACGACTGCTTTGTCCAACTCGTAGTTGGCTGTAAACAAAAACTTGCTAATGGGCAATTATGCAAATAGCGCGCCCGTGATGACCAATCAAATCGAAGTAAATTATTCAGCAGATACGAATGCGCCCCGGGTCGATTTAATTCCGATTCTATCGATACCATACATGGTTATTTGGCGTCAATAAATATCTGTTTAAGGAATAAAGTCGTAAGTTGTTAATTATTTTGATCCGAAGCGAAACGACTCGTTAATTAAATTTTATTGATTCGATGCCCCAAAACTCAGTATTGAAGAAAATAACTTTAACGCGCTCGCTGTGAAATTCTAATTAATATCCTAGAATCTGAACTCATTCTAAGTCATCATAGAATGCAATGTTCATACCCAATATCACTTCAACTTAGCACACCAATATAAATCGTAAATCCGCTTACTTTCCATCATAATAATAACACCATACTCCCCTAATACATAATGCCCAAATTATCCGCCGGGTCCGTGATCAGTGGTCGGGTCTGTCTGTCCGACCCGACCCGGGACGCGACGTCCCGCGACTCGCGACCATTACACTCGATAATCACGCGATATCGATTGGCATGCGTGCTGCCCTAATTTTGTGCGCGGGAATTAAGGATGGAGCGAACACCACTATTGTTTTTTTTTCTTCGTTGGCATTTTTGGGGGATATTCTCGTTGTAATTATGCAGAAATTGGGGTCCGTGTATCTTTGTTGCTATTTGGCTATATTCAAATGATGTAATTGCTTAATATCTCACTGACAATGGACATATAATACGCTCAAATAAGACAACACGTGCTACAAAAGGATATAACGATCCAAAGATACACATATCTCTAGTTCGAACAATTAAAAGTATATATATCCTCACAATGTAAAAAAACCCCATAATGTAATTATTATTAACGAGTATTCAAATCTTTACTGCCATAAGGTGACAGCGCCAGGGTAGCCCGCGAAATTCAAATTTTCTTAAGTTTTTTGCAATTTGCAGGTCAGTATTAGGTTGAATGTTGAATAAAACATGATTCGCCACCGTAACACATATGTATTTACAGAATTATTATCATTGAAGTCATCAACACAACTCTCTAAGATCAAGTAATCCTATTGAATGACTATTTCCTGTTACCCTGACATTTGAGGATTATATTGACTATTACCTACTGATTCTAATGATTATAATTCTGTAAAAACATATTTGCTACAGTCGAGAATCATACTTTAATCACCATACACCCAGACACTGAGCTACAAATTGCAAAGATCCTAAGAAAATTTGAATTTCGCGGGCTAGCTTAGCGCTTCCCCTTAAAATTTGTTCAAAGCAAATCGCGTGTCGTGTGAAATTGCGAAGATTTTAAGACCTAATTTAACTTTAACCATTTAAGTATACCTCTCTTACTATAACCAAACAATTAGGTAAACACAAAACAAAAAAAAACACCTCTTAAAATTAATTACTCTTTCAAAAATTAACCCTCTCACTCCGCTCATCAAAAACAGTAGTTTGTTAAATGAACTCTCATCCGGATCACCCGGGCGTTTTGTTGCGCAACAACCATTCAGCAACAGGTTGCTTTATTACCGGATATTTTATAGCCGTCAACTGTACGAAGGTTCCTGTTACTGTTTGATGATTTGATTTATTAAGGCTATTATTGGGGGTTATTTTTTTTCAGGTTTAGAGTGGTTTTTGATAATGTTTTGCGTCTATTTTCAATGTTTCTCTTGCCTTCTGAGATTCTGAACAGTATCGGATATCAATTTTTTAGAAATCGTTCTTATATAAGAGCTATGTATTTTGTGATGGAGAACAAAGTTCGATACGTTCTGATACATTTAGGATACGAGTTATATAATATATATGTACACTATCGCTATAGGTTACTCTGTAATGATGTATGTAAAAGGGAATAAATATCAGCCAGCTGATCTGTACAAATAAATAAAATTGAAGCGTCTGTTTGTAATGTCAAACTAATAGTATATATATAATAATGCGTTGAGAGTACTGATGGGGCTGCCGTGGCGCTGTAGTGCGTCCGGCATGTTTGCGGACGCAAAGATAAATGGTTTTGCTGCCATCATCCGGAAAAGATGTGCCTCCCTACTGACGCGAGTCCGCGGCAGTACTAACACTATTCTTAATGTATTCGCAGATCGGTGGGATTCTCCTATGCTACAGAGATGGATGTGGCTCCACACCGAATTGTAATTTTTATGTTTTGATGTTTTGTATGTACCTACTAACACTATATATTAAGTATTATTGTTACTAACACTAAAGACTCTATCTGAAATAAAGTTATTTGATTTGATTTGAATAGCTCTTTACTAAATACATATTAAAGTAAATACGGTATTTATATCAAAAAAAGAATTAGAAATTTTTTTGTATGTCTGTCTGTCTATCTGTTTGTTCCGGCTAATCTCAGAAACGGCTGGACCGATTTTGACGGGACTTTTACTGGCAGATAGCTGATGTTATAAGAAGTAACTAAGGCTACTTTTATTTTAGGAAACGAATTAGGGTACCGCGCAATAAAATAAACCCCATGAAATTGTGAACAAAATCCGATTCAAATAAGAAAGTTGTTTTCCAACATCCGCGCGAACGAAGTCGCGGGCACAGCTAGTATAAAATATAACTAATGTTTATTAATTTAGATTCTAATAAACAAAATTATTGACAAACTAGTGAACAACCCCGCGTGAAAGCAATTATAATAGCCAAACCATGGCGATTAACATTTATTTATTTATTTAAATATACTTTATTGTACACTAGAAAACATATAGCAAAAAATAAATTTAACACTACAAAACATACAGTGGGCGGCCTTATCACCACACTTATCGCATAACATTATTTATTAAAGCCTAAAATAGTAATTTTAACAAACCACTGAAGTCAAATCCCAATAACATTTCAACAGAGTAATTCGCTCTACAAGCTAATATTTTATTAGGTCAAACGTTAACGCATATTAAAAGATAACTTTTACAATGTAAATAGACCCGTCGATGTGAACCACAAAATTTTCCTAACTGTGTTAAACATCGAAAACATTGTGGACATACGACCTAAAAATTAAATGTCTAAGTATTTTTTAAAGTTTTTGATTTAAATAATAATAATATCAGCCTATTATTATCCCAATGCAGGGCAAAGATCTCTTCTCATACAGAGAAGGCACGAGCATTGATCACCACGCTTGCTCAAGACAGATCGGCGATTTCAGACTTATATTAACTATACATCCAGGAGCCAGACCACCACCTCTTAAAGCAGAATTATTTTAATCTTACTTGAGTGTGGGAAAGAGATGGAGCTAGACGTCCTGTATAGCTTCATCTCTTTCTCACACTGAAGTAACATTAAAATAATACTGCTTTAAGAGGTGGTGGTTTGCCCCCTGGTTTCCTCACGACGTTTTCCTTCACTGATGTCAGTAAAGTGCAAGATAAACTCGGATAGTACATATTAATTCAAAAGTCACATCGGTACTTGCCCGGATTTGAACCCACTACCTCGTGCACGAGACGCTGAGCCATCACGACATTCTGTGCCTAAGTCTGGGTCAAATAAAGTATTGTTTATTTCTTTCTTTTATACAGGCTGCGTTCTTGAGTTGGGATTGCAGAGCCGAATACCAGAAGGCCAATTCTCGTACTTAAAAAAACATTAAAATTAATATCGCCACCCCATCTCAGCGACAATCAATGTCAAAAATTTTGGGTAATTAGAGGTATTTTTGACAGATGAGACACAAGTATGCCGACGTTCTTAAAAAAAAAACGGACAAATTCCGGCGCCTCAGATTCGTCATATTGTTCTGTTACTTCGTCCTTGATTAACAATTACCTAAGCTGTCGTCTAGCGTTTGAAATCACAATCCTAGACATAATAAATCTGGAAGCCTGTCAGTGCTTTCCCTTTGAGCCTATAACCTAAAGCCCAGGTAACTGGAAATGGGCAAACTTCTGATAAACAAAATAATATGTTTCATTCCCTAAATGATTGTCAGATTACGAAGTTCAACTACAGTTAACTATCTAGACAACAATGGACAACTAGCTTCATATTTCTGACTGACCGACTCCTTGACAATTCAAACGTGCCTGAAAATGGTTTAATTGAAATAAATGCTTTGATTTTGAGTTTGAGTTCGGAAATAATTGGCCTATGTTAGTCTCCAAACTTCCACAGGCTGCCCAATCAAAATAAATGTTGATTCAAGAAACGTTTGGAGTGGATATATAATTGTAATAGCTTTTGCCTATCGTGTCCATGGCCTGTCCGTGTGCTTAATTCCATCCAAATCCATTTAGCCGTTAAGGTGTGAAAAGGTAACAGACAAAGTAGGGATTAGTATGGAAGTATGGATTTTATATAAAACTAGCGGACCCGGGAGACGTTGTCCTGCCCGAACAGCGCCACCTACCGGGTCTAATTGTGTTTTCAAACCATCCAGGAACCCATTGAAATATACACACAAAATTTCATCCAAATCGGTCGCGCCGTTTAGGAGGAGTTAGGTGACAAACCCACGTACAGAAGAATTATATACCAGGTGTAACATAAATAACGCTCAACTTCTTAAGGGGTCATTGTACACATCATTATGAACAACTTTTAGTATGGGACCAAACCTGAAATCGCGAAAAAAATCAGCTGTTCCCTACATTTTGACAAGTTATGCGAACATAAATGTAGGGAGCAGCTGATTTTCTTTTCGCGATTTCAGGTTTGGTCCCATAGTAAAAGCTGTTCATAATGATGAGTACAAAGACCCCTTAAAAGGTTGTGCGTTAATTATGTTACACCTTGTATATTAAGATTACTTGATTATTGTTTTTCCCATTATCTACATTTCCTAAGTCATGTTATTCCGCTATTTTACGCCCACAATGTAACTTGTACCGCAATATTTTCTTCCACATCAAGTTTAGCAGTCGATTCATGAGTCGGTTGCCAGGTGGCATCGCAATGACCGACGGCGGTACTGCGCCGATGCCGGTGGTACTTCGCGGCACTCGCGGGAGGCAACGTGCCTCCCATGCGCGCGCGCCGCATCCGCTAGTGATGTGAGATATGCCGATATCGATGAATAAAGATAGAATTAGGAGTAATATTTAAATGTTGAAAGTGTTGTGAAAGTCATACTCGCAACCGGCGTGCGTGTATGACCAGATGTATGAATGTAAACGAGGCAAAAGGAGTATGTAAGGATCGTAGCAGGTGGCGTTCTGTAGTTTCTGCCTACCCCCATGGGAAGAAGGCGTGAGTTTATGTATGTATGTATGTATGAAAGTGTTTGATTATTGAGTGAAGAGACTTTGTTGGTTTGCTGATCATGTCTAGTTGGTGAAGCTACTTTGACCTTGACAATTAGGGAAAACTAAGTATAACTACGCTGTCTTTTCTTTTACATATTTTCATTTATACATTTATGTAAATTAAATAACATGTAGATGAAGTACGAAGGGCTCGCGGAGTATAATTCATGCGCAACCGACAAGTATCAAACGCGTAGCAAAGTCGTAGCGAACGCATAGTAAGTTCGTAGCAAACGCGTAACACACGCGTAGCAAGCGCCGTAGCAACCGTAGCAACCCCAAATTACACGAGCAAAAGAGTATTTTTTGTTAAATCCTTTGAAATTGTGTATATTAATGCTAATCAATCCATCTATCGACGACGCCTCGCTGGTCATCACTACCACGCGGCGGTTTCTCCGCGGGCTCGCGTGCTCCCCGGGGCCGTGATACGATCTCCCGCGAATGTGCGTGACCACATCCTTCCCCCTCTTACCCCTCAAACCGCTGCGTGTCACCCCGCGGTCCGCTGCGCCCGCGCAGCCGGTGGGCAAGCTTCCGGCCGGTAAAGCTCCACGACAAGGTCACGTGAGCTGGAGCTGTGGTTTGATTTATTTTCTGTTGAAGGTTGCTCGGAATTAAGAGCCAATTTTACTTGACTGCGCGACAGCAAAAATAGGGTTATGTAGGTATCTTTGTATATTTGTATGTGGGATTTTTATACCCTTGAAGCATTCTAATTGTTAGCTCTTGGTAAGACAGGTTGTCAGACTTTCGGGCTTCTGACGACCCGTACCACGCATGACAGCCGGGACCAACGGCTTAACGTGATTTCCGAGGCACGGAGGAGTCTCGGTATGTAAAGATGGTCACCCATTCACGGACAGCCCCGGCAAGCGTAGCTTAACCTGATGGATCGACCTGTGCGGCTGTTATTAATTAGCCACGCTTTATATTGGTCGCGGGCCTTGATCCTCACAGTTTAATTCGTGAGTTGCGCTTCTAAAGTCCTTTAGTTTTGATGTCGCTACTGGCTATCGTAATTAAGGTGGTTGGAGTTATCTTTCTGTTCTGATGTCTAAAATTTACCTAGACTAGGATTTGTAAGGACTTAGAAAAACGAAAGCCATAATAATAATAATGTGCTTTTTTGGGTGGTATTTTTTTTTGCCTCGAAGTACTTTTTTACCTTTATATAAGTAGGTCTATCTTATCATTTTAGATACCATGTGCCTAACCGGACAAATGTTCGTCTTTAAAAACTGACAAACTTGTGTTTTTCAAGACTATAATTAATAGTCTAGTTTGGTACAGTATTTTTATCTCACACGCGCTTTACTTGTGGTAACCAAGTGTACAAACACGCTGTGAATGTGTGTGTAAGCGCAGGAGCTCTCGGTACCGCCCGAGACAATGGCAAAGTCGGAAGTGTATGTGAGCGTATGTGTGTTATGTGCTGACGCTACTCGTCTCCACGCACACATTTACTACGTGAGATAAAAATACTATACCAAACAGATTTAGGTAAATTTCATTGTATTCTGGCTCACCCTGCAAGCAATAAAGCTAAGCTTATTTATAAATTTATATTTAATAGTCTTAAGAAAATTTTGTAAGTAACTAGATTAAGGATATGATGGGGCTGACATGACCTATTAATGGTTGCAAGTCCCTAATAAATAAAGAGAAAAAAAAAAAAAAAAAAACTTTTAATTTCATTTCAGCATTAGTGTCACCTGGACAAAACGGGAAGCCCATGGCTATGACTCTTAAAATACAGCACAGGAGTTAGGAAAGTCTATTATCAAAAGTACATTTTAATTTAAGTAAATTATGAATTTATATACTAGGTTTTTTTTTTAACGCCCAATACGTTTTTACACCTACGCAAAAAGTATAGTAGGTAGGATTAAAACTAATCTGTCGAAAGGGGCGCACCTGCAGAGCGTGTTAACAAAGCTTGACATAATCGTAAACGCGATCGTAAATCGAACGAGGCGCACTTAAAAAAGGGTTCTCGGTACCTACCAGCAGTATATTATAACTACCTACCACGTAAAGATGTGAATGTCTGGTCGTACGCGATACAAGGGTTCTATACAGGCTGACTTTGAAAACACGCGACAAAATTTAAGGGGGTGTTCTACCCATCAATATGAACAACTTTTACTATGGGACCAACTTAGAATTCTCAAAACAAAAATCAACCTTCCCGTATAAAGGCACACACTCGATTGGACCATTTTGTATAAGAAGGTCGAATTTTTATTTTCGTAGTAAAAGTTGTTCATATTGATGGGTAGAACACACCCTTAAATTTTGTCGCATGTTTTCAAAGTCAACCTGTATAGGCGTTAGGAATAGGTACCTAGGTGTTTTGATATTAGAATAGAATAGAATATTCTTTATTGTACACAAAAATTACAAAAATTACAGATATAAATGTAGAAATTTTACAAATAGAGACAGCTCTATTTGTAAAATTTCTACATTTATATCTGTAAATTTTGTGGAAATTTAAGGGTGTGTTCTAACCCCCCCTATCCCTGTGGATAGGGGGGGTTTTTTATATTTTAATATTAGCAGGTATAGGCTTGAGGTCCTGGGTTCGATTCTCGGGTCGGACAAAATGTTATTGGGTTTTTCTATCTGGAATTTCGCAGTAGCAGCCCGGAGTCTGGATTTGTGCCCGGTAGATGGCAATAGGCTCGCCCCCTATTACATGGGACTTAAACATAACTGGCTAAATGTGGGTGTACTATAGGTACACCTCTGCCTAACCCTTCGAGAAACAAGGCGTGATGTTATGTTATGTAGCAGGTATAGTTGAAAACCAGCATCAGGTACTAGTTGTCTGGCATTTTTGCTGAACTGGGTCTTTTTGGCGCAGCCGTGGGGCACACTTTCCTGCTTTCCTTTCTAACATCGCACTTTATACATTTTATTTTTTCTTTATTGCTGTATACTATGATATATTGTGTGCCCTTTAGTCTGTGCTAAATAAATGTATTTTCTTTCTTTCTTTCTTTCTTTCTTTCTTTCTATTATTTCGGTGTAGAGGTAAAGGGTAAAGACAATAAAACTATGTACCAAGATTGACGGAAAAGGATACCTGACTTAGGGCGAATTCGACCAAACTTTTATATACCTAGTATTAGTCTTATCCTGCAATTTATTTTTTTGAATTTTTTACCATACGAATTCCACGTTTTTGACATATTTTAATCCACAAACAAAAAGTGTTGTAAAATCAAGCCTAAATTAGGTAGTTATAAAAGGACAGCAATGATTTGCAGTTTCTTTGTTAACATGCAAAAGTTTACACAATCTTCCACGTTTAATGTTTTTCACAAAGACGTAGGGCCTTTGTCGCAATCCGCACTGGGACACAAGTTCAGATAAGTTTTACGCATTTTGAGTCTGGAACGTGTAACTGTTTTGTTATATATAACAGACTGGTTCTTGACGCAGGCGCGGATCTAGGTTTTCGCTCTAGGGGGGGTTAATGGGTTAATGTTTCTCTTTGAGAGGGGATTTCTCAAGCCGTGGAAAGTCTTTTAAAAAAAACGTTCAGTACCTTTTTTCCGTAAACTCAAGATCTCCCATTTCGAGGATGACTACTATACGGATACGGATACGGCTGTAAAACTATGTTTATGTCTAATTTAGAATCAGTTTGGTCAAAACGCAGAGGGGAGCAACTGCACCCGTTGCCGAACCCCCACACGTAGCCGCGCCTGTCTCGGCGGATAATCGTAACACTAAATTTTGTGAATCCAACTGTATCCTGTCTTCTAGGGGACGCGCTAGAAGGACATAATACTAACCTTATTGGTGATATGCTTCACAAAGGTCAGGTGCTTAGTACTCGCGGTTGCGTGCGTGTATGACCAGATGTATGAACGTAAACGAAGCAAACGTACTATGTAAGAATTGTAGCGAGTGGAGTTCTGAAGTTTCTGACGACCCCCATGGGAAGAAGGCGTGAGTTTATGTAAGTCTGTATTGGTCTGGCCAATAGTAAAACAAGACGTTCAAAAGTCACAGCAAAAAACTTGTACGAGAGGAAGAAGAGACAAAAGACCATTAAAAACAACATTATACAGTATACACAAACAAGGTCCCAAGGACCAATACAAATACGATCAATGTTTTTACAAAAAAAAAAAAAGAAAATACAACTTAATTCCCACGGTGTCTCAGCGCTGCTACTCTAGATATTTTTATTTTTCATCGTAGCAGGTGAATTTATCTATACGGGCTGCGTCTGCCTCGTAAAAACATTACCTCTACGTTTCACTACGTCGCGTAACGTGGGTGCTAAGTTTCTCACCATAGATATTTTAATACTTTAATCCGTTTTAAGACGAAAGCGCCACATAGCCCGGGAAATTCAAATTTTCTTACGTTTTTTTTTGCAATTTGCAAGTCAGTATTAAGTTATATGTTAATCAAAATATGATTCGCGACCGTAAAAAATATGTCTTCACAGAATTAAAGTCATCAATACAAGTCTATAAGACTAATTCTATTGAACGACTATTTCACGAAATCTTGAGCAATTAGGATTATACAAACTTATGGAGTTATATTACTGATTTTTATGATTATAATTATGTAAATGCATATTTGTTACGGTCGCGAATGTTACTTTAATCAACATACAACTTAATACTGACTTGCAAATTGCAAAAAACATAAGAAAGTTTGAATTTCGCCGGTTACCTGGAGCTTCCCCCTTAAGATGAAAGGGATGAATATAAATGTAAATAAGACGAAGGTCATGGTGTTTGAAAGAGAAGAGGACGTATCGATGTGTGATGTGGAAATAAATGAAGAGTGTGGAGCAAGTAAGTGAGTTTGTATATTTAGGGAGTCTGTTAACAAGGCATGGAAAGATTGATGAAGATGTGGAAAGGAGAGTAAATGCGGGATATAAAATGAATGGTGCTATACATGCGATTGTGACCAACTACACACATCAAAAATGTCTAGGGATCAAGTACATTTTTAACTATAAAAAATTATCCAATTAATATTTACCAAATCTAGTCTTCCAGACTGGCTTCTTACTTTAATTCCTATCTTTAAGTTAACAACTTATCCCTATATTTTGTAACAATTAAGAAAAATTGCAATTTTTGCAAATTGTGGGAAATTAACCTAAGTTAATGTCGTCAATTAAATGGCAAAAAAGGCAAAAACGAGGATTTTTTTTTTTGTAAAGATAAAAAAATAATAATCTGTGTTTCAACCATTGACACGAATCACACAATCACAGCGATTTGGCATGCTTAAAATCAAAATCACTTTGAGGATCGTTCCTAGACTATGACCTAGACTAGAGTCAAGAGCAAACCTATCTCAATTAAAAAAAAAAGAGGAATGGCCTCCCACGTTCTTTCTAACAAGTCAAAAAGCTGTTGGGGGTTGGGTATGCATGGCATCTATACTCGGCAGAGCTCTTCTTTGGAGCATATCCCATGCGTGCTCAATTGGGTTGAGGTCTGGCGACTGAGCAGGCCACGGCAGAACGTTGATGCGAGCATTGGCAAGAGTGCGTATTACGACTCTCGCCGTGTGTGGACGTGCATTGCCGTGCATTAGTCGAAACGAATCACCCAACCGGCTTCGCAAAGGGATGATCACGTATGAAACAATCCTCTCCGCATAAATATGAGCACTGAGGTTGCCCCTGATTCAAATGAGATCGGTTCTTCCACCGATCCAAATACCGGTCCAAACCATTATTATTCCCCCTCCATGTGAATGAACTTCCTGACAAAATTTTAAAGGTACTTGACATCCATTGGTCCTTCAAACTCGAGTACGTCTTGTATCCGGCCTCATAACGAAACGAGATTCATCGGAGAAGCAAACACAACGCCAGTCTTCTTCCTCCCAATTTCTGTGTTCGCGAGCCCATTGTAAACGGGCCCTACGATTGCGAGGTGCTATAGGTGGAACTCTCAGCGGCGTTCGGGAACGCAGATCCACTTCACGTAAACGATTTTGGATGGTTTGGTCGCTTATCAGCAAGCCTGAAGAGCTGTGGAGCCTCGTAGCCATCATCATGGCGGTCATGGTACGATTCCGTCGAGCAGTATTTTGGATGTACCGGTCTTGTCTGCAAGTGGTGATGTGACATCGTTCTCCATGTCGCTCGGCCACGCTGCCCGTGATACGATAGAGTGTCCAGAGGCGGCTTATGACGCTCTGTGTAGTGCCAAGAGCGACAGCCACAGTACGTTGCCTGGTACCAGCTTGCAACATTCCGACGGCTCTAATCATCTCTTCTCGTGTCAAATGATGTCGTCGCTCCATATCGATGCAATTTTTTCATTTCCGATGCAGAAATTGTAATGGTTTTGTAAAAACGCTATTACACACTTTTAGAGGAATCCGCATTGACAGTTGATTTTCTATTTTTAATCAAAATTTATAGAAAATTCTTTATTCAAATAGTGAAATTCACTAAAAAGAATCAATAGCGATCCAAAAAAGTTAAAATAATAATCCCAATAGCTGCGATACTCTAAAATGTACTTGATCCCTAGACACTTTTGATGTGTGTAGTTGATGTCTAAAAAGGCCCAACTGGCTGTTCACAATGGTGTACTTATGTATGGAAGTGAATGTTGGGTGTGGAAAAAGAAGCATGAAAGTAGAATAAATGCTATGGAAATTCGTTCCTTGCGAAGCATGTGTAGTGTGACTATGAATTATAGGCTGAGAAATGATGTGATAAGGCAACGGAATGTAGTGACAAAACTGAAAAGAGTATGCTTAGATGGTTTGGTCATGTTGAGAGGATGAATGAAAGGCGACTAACAAGAGGTATTTACTCGGCAGATGTGAGTGGTACCGCCGGGAGGGGGCCGCCTTGGAAGACATATAATGACCTTATTGGTGATGTTCTTCAGAAAGGTCAGGTGCGTAGCAGGCACGTATCCA
This sequence comes from Fissipunctia ypsillon, assembly GCA_947568875.1. Classification (NCBI taxonomy): domain Eukaryota; kingdom Metazoa; phylum Arthropoda; class Insecta; order Lepidoptera; family Noctuidae; genus Fissipunctia; species Fissipunctia ypsillon. Next base: position 17,127,344 of record OX387661.1, on the reverse strand, counting down.
GACTTTTGGTTCGGGGGGGGACAAACATTGAAACAACCATGTGAACTGTGTGAAAATCGCTGTAATCACTGTACTATAATTTTCACTGTACTATACTATAATTAAAGAACACGCAAGCGAATAAATAAACAGATGGCTTAAAACGTTTTTTTTTTTCAGTCAGATTTCGGGGGGGGATAAATCCCAACTATCCCCCCCTCTGTATACGTGCCTGGTGCGTAGTACTCGCAACCGGCGTGCGTGTATGACCAGATGTATGAACGTAAACGAGGCAAAAGGAGTATGTAAGGATCGTAGCAGGTGGCGTTCTGTACTTTCTGCCTACCCCCATGGGAAGAAGGCGTGAGTTTATGTATGTATGTGTTTAATCCGTTTTGAGGTTCTAATAATAAAGTAGGTGATGATGAAGATGATGAGGATTTGTGATGTTATGTACCTAAAGTAGATGCCTTCCATATTGATGTTAATTTATGTATTTTCTTTCTGTCTGCTTCTATACAGGTGAAGTTTTTATTAGTTTTAAATAGTCATTAAATAATGTCTATCATAGTTTATGTATGGTAGTTTGTGTATGTATGGTCAAGAATTCACTAAATATAATATGCGGGGTCAAGAGTCACCTTACGATTAAAAACTGTGATTACAAATTGTTTTCAGAGATTTTCGGCTCTTTTTAAAGGTTATCATTGTTATCACCTGATGATTCAGTTTGGTATCATTCCCATGACAAAACATGCCAGCAACCTGAGAATTTATTGTCACTAAAAAAAAAAAAAGTTTATTTCTCACCATTTAAACTTACAGTTTACTCAATTAGGTACAAGTGTACAAGTAGGTATTTCACAATTTTGTGGTGATCAGGATAAGGTGCACAGAGTATTGACCCTAGCCCCTGAACTAGGCGGGAACCTGTATCTCAGGGGATAGTGTTCAGCTATTATCATTATAATTTTTACCTTAGGACATTTGTGTGTCACTACTATAGTTCGTCTCAGTAAGTACCATTAGAGAGTGCTAGGGTTTGTTGATGAGTTAGAAGATTATGAGTTATGGATGTGGGCATGTGTGTAAATATGAGTGGTGAAATGGAAGAAGGCGTGTGAGTGATGTAGTGGTGAAGTAAGTGAGGAAGTGTGTGTGTGTGTGTGGTACTATTTATTATCTACAATAATATTGGGTACTAGCTGTATTCCGCGACTTCGTTCGCGTGGAAGTCTTAAGATACACAATATACTAAAATAACAGCCACATTTTAACAAAACTCCTTCGTCCCCCGACCCGTCGCGTTGCATCGCCCGCTCGCGCTATTACTTCGTTTTCGCTTAGTGTTCTTTCTGACTTTATTCTTTTTGCTCAGCTCCTAAGGGTCGTAGCCCGATGTTAAATAGCCTATTACTATCCTCGAGAATTGGGCTACCAAATGCAAAAGGAATTTTTCAAATCCGACTTTTTGTTCACAATTTCATGGGTTTCATTTTTTTTTCGCGGAACCCTAATCATTTTTCTAAAATAAAATTAGCCAATATTACCCCCGTAACATCAGCTATCTGCCAGTGAAAGTGCCGTCAAAATCGGTCCAGCTGTTTCGGAGATCAGCCGGAACAAACAGACAGACAGACAAAAATGTTTAAATTTGCTTTTTTGTTATAAGTACCGGTGTATACTTTCTTATGCATTTAGTAAAAACTTGTTTTTTTGACATTACAAACGGACACTTCAATTTTATTTATTTGTAATAGTGTAGGTATAAACAATTTGTCAACAACAAGGATTCCAGTCCTCGTTCTCTTACAAAACAATTCGACAGTGCCACTGGAACAAATGAAGTACTTCTTAAGATACTTGTCAGCGGATCATTTTCAGATTATCCCCCGTAAGTTACGGACTACCCCGTAAGTGGGAGAATGGGGGAAAATGAATCGTATTGTCCTAAGAGGCGAATCGGAGACTGATTATATCAGGGGAATGGGCAGACGCATTCAACTGTGTATTGATAACGATACACTGTCGGAACCTATGTATCGGGTACGTAGTGATGTATATCAGGGTATATAATTGTTCTCGTGGCCGAAAGTCGGTTCGTACCTCAATGCCTGGACAAGTGGCAATCGCTTTCAAAGCGTTTTCAGCTACTTTCAACAGGATAGGGATAAAGTTAGCTGTCTGTAGCTTGTATCAATTCAATGCATTGTTGACTTTTCCATCACGGTGATCACTGATATGTCGTCTTGTCTGGGCCCCCTGGGGCCGTATTATGAAGTAGCAATGACATCATGATTCCAGTCTGAAGAAGGGACGGTGTTATCGGTCATGTATTCTCTCGCATACTGGAATCATGATGGCATTAGAACGTCATAATAAGGCACCTGGTCGTTCAAAGTGCATGTTACCGAGCATTTTCTTTCGTTGGAAATATTCAAGGTGTTTTTTTTTATAGGTCATATTTCTAGGGTATTCTATAAGTAAAAATATTACAAAAAGTCCTAGAATTTGTTATCCAAAAATGCATAGTTTCGAAGATATCATCAATCATAATTTAATTAGGTTCATTCTAAGTTTCGTTGATAAATACGAGTAATTAATTTTCATTCATACCAATCATTCATAATTAAAGCTAAGAAAAAGCGATGTTGTCATATTTCACGTAAGGTTGCGTTTTACATTAATAATCGTGACTTCGTCGAATTATTTTTGTATGAAAAATTAAAACAAAAAAAAAATGTTAATTGAAAAATAACTCATAAGCCAGTTGATTCTTTGACATGGTCTCGAAAAAAATCGACTTGTATATACTTTGCAGCAGTGCAAGTTTTTAAATTGTGTCAAGTTTAAAGTAATATCGTACCGGCCTCTACCATGATTCGGGATTCACGAATCGAATTTGAGGCTTTTCGTGATAACTGTGGCGAGTGTCAGTAGAAGATTTTTCCAGAAAACTAAAATTAACAAACGAGCGAAGTCACACGTAAGAGTGAGCATACTAGAACTTACATGTTTTCAGGCTATTGATACGAGATATTTCTGCCGTAACCTAGCAACGTGACCACATTTCCCGCGCTGACCATCGGCCACGTTTCGAACACGCACCTTAGCCTCGGGCTATATATTGGGCCCGGCCTTCGCGGCACGTGTAGTCTATAAATAGCCCGTGGACGGAGCAAGCACGTGCATTAATTGTACCCTTCCTGAGATGAAAGCTGCTCCCGGTGGAACAATTAGCTTATTAACTTTGTGAGATATTTAGTCTCGATATTAATTTCTTTGTGTTGGTTTAAAGTAATTTTTCATAGAATTTGAGGTCTGGTATTGCCCGTTCCTTCTCTCAGAGGAATCCTGAGTCACAGCAGTGGGAACACATTATAGGCAGATTATGTTACATGTTTTCATCTGAAGCCCAATTCACGTAATTAAAAACGTTCAAAATCTAGTCGCAATCTCGTCTCAGCGACAATCAAATGGCAAAAACTTGTCAAAAATGTAGGGAAATTATAGGCATTTATGACATAATGAGACTGATATCAGACTTGAACGTTCTTAAAATTACGACAATTGCCCATCTGAGGTTTCGATGCTGTTTTTAAAGCCTAATTCCAGGTAGCTGGGTTCGACCTGGATAGCTCACAATTTTATGTTGAAGAACAATTCTGCTGGGACCGCTTTATTTATTTTTATTAGGTACTTATTTATTGTTTTTTTAGTTAACCTTTTAACTAATGCTAATCAAGTAGATGATAAGACCAAAAGAGTTTAAACTTAATCGAATCCGACAAGACTGTATCACCTCATTATAAATATTCAAATAACTATGTCAACATTTTCTCCGAGCACAAATTTTCCCGGGCCTTTCCTCCGTGCTCTCGACCTTGCTTCCCTCAGAGAGGACGTCTGGCTCTACTCGTGTCACCCCCTCCCTTGTCTCGCTCCGGACGTTTGCACTCGCTTCACTCACCACTTTCTTAGGGAGCTGTCTATTATAATAATATAATAGGTATGCATTTTGGTGTGCTTACATTTTTATTCACGGTTAATTAAACCGGCGTGAGTTTATGTATATGCGTGTATTTCAACCATTTAGAATTCGACTCTACTAAGTTTTAAATGAGAGCTAAAAAAATTTTTTTTTAATCTGGTCGTTCATACTAATCACATGAGTAGGTAACCTCTTTTCAGATCTTTTGGTATTTGTTTGCGAAAACACATGAAAATACCTAAAACAGTAAAACCACACTAGAGGTAAGCTCTACTCATACAATCTTGAAAAATCAATCAACTCTTCACTGTTCACTTAACTCTAAAAACCCCTTTCACGATTTCAATTCCCCGTAACTCTAAAGCCACGATTTATATATAGTACAGTACTTTTATGTCACGATTTGTCGCACGCTTTACTTGTGGTAACCAAGTGTACAAACACGCTGTAAATGTGAGTGTAAGCGCAGGAGCTCTCGGTACCGTTCGAGACAATGACGAAGTCGGAAGTGTATGTGTGCGTGTTACGTACTGACGCTACTCCTTTTAATAAAAATACTATACAACAATTTTATTACAAACAAAGCTTGAGCATCACAAACTCACAAACCCAGCTGCAGTCTGAAAGTGGAAATTCTTGGAGGCGTCGCATCGTCCCATGGCGCCGCATATTTTTTAACCCCCTACCCGCCGCCACCCTCCGTGGGAGGGTTAATTAGTCGCGAACGCGGACCGGCTCCACTCCATCTAACTTGTTTCCTTCTTTATTTGCCAACTTGATACAAATGTGGGGTGCTGCGTCAGCGATGTGATGCTGGATTGAGATGTTAGAAGTACCTAGTGTAGTGATGTTTAGAGTTGTGACTTTATAGTGTGTAGTTTACCCCACACTATAAGTGAACTTAGTGGTAATAATAAATGTTGTGATATTGATATCTACGAGGTATGCAATATAACATTATACAGTGTATAAGGGACAGCCCTCTACAAACTAACAGAGTGTATTCAGCTCCTTATTTTGAATCATATTCCATCGGAAATATTCTCAGGAAAATTTTCATTTTTTTATCGTATTTTCAGTTACTATTCCTTTATTTCAATGTAAATTACATTCTATGTACGCAGCACTCCATTTATGTACATAAAACAGCTAAAGTGAAAAAAATCAGCAATGAATGTTGAAATACTCGGCGGCCGAAGGCTCGCTGCGCTGCCGTTCGCTACGCGCGTTTTGCCACGGCCCACGGCAACGATTCATTGCGTGTGAGGTGGATTCCCATAACGTTCCTCAAATAATTTCATGTACCGGTCATCTTAGTATGTTGTACTGATTCACCCTATCAGTCTGTGCGGAGGACTGTGCCTTACACCCTGTATATACTTCTAACCTCCTTACTAATTAACTTTGCATAGCGTCTGTATAGTTACACAACGCTTTGTCTTCTTCTTTCGAAAGTCAAATTACTGACGACAGAAAGAGAGAAATCGGTGTGTAACTGTTCACCTGATATAATACGTTTATTAGTAAGGGTGTAAGTATTTAACCTAGCTATAAGTTAAATGTAATAATACTTGCTGCGCCCTAAAAAGGTCATGCACTCTTAAGTTTTAGCCTAGCCTGTAACTGAGTGTACATTATGCAAATAAATAAATAATAAATGAACTAAAATTCAGCTCAGTCGACCCCAACGTAGTTGGGTTAGGCTTTAGGCAGATAATGATAAAGTAAATTTACGAATAATCATGATTTACTAGTGAGACAGAACTATGCTTAAAATAAACTATGATATTGAAATAAAATTGGAATCCTGATTAGTGAACGCAGTCAATACAAAGTAGGATCAGCCGCGGTTTTGTATTTGAACTCACGCGGCTTTTTAATCGTCTACCTACGCCAAACAAACTGTTTGGCTGTATGTAGTAAGTAAAAAACAATGGCGCCCTCTAGATTTACCGTTGTCAGTCATATTATTGTAACGACGAGACAATTTTTTTTAATATGACGTGTAAAAGTGTTTCCCATATCCTATTTACAGAATAAACAATTTCATTTCATTTCATTACAAATGATATAGTATTTTTATATCACGAAGCGACACGCGCTTTACTTGTGTTTACCAAGTGTACAAACACGCTGTGAATGTGTGCGTGAAGATGAGTAGCGTCAGCACATAATACAGACTCTCGACTTCGCCATTGTCTCGGACGGTACCGAGAGCTCCTGCGCTTACACATACATTCACAGCGTGTTTGTACACTTGGTAAACACAAGTAAAACGCGTGTCACTTCATCATCATCTGCCTAACCTTTTCCCAACTATATTGGGATCGGCTTCCAGTCAAACCGGATGCAACTGAACACCAGTATTTTACATGGAGCGACTGCCTATCTGACCTCCACAACCCAGTTACTGGGTAATACGATAATCCTTGGTAAGCTGGTTGTCAGACTTTCCGGCTTCTGACGACCCATAACGACTGTCAAAGATACACGAATGACAGCCGGGTCCAACGGCTTAACGTGCTTTCTGAGGCACGGAGGGCTCTTGATATGTAAAGATGGTCACCCATCCACGGACCAACCACGGCAAGCGTACCTTAACCGGATCGACCCGTGCGGCTGTTATTTCTTAGCCACAAGTCCCAAGCCAAGCGCGTGTCACTTCGTGAGATAAAAATATTGAACCAAACTAGACAATTACTGATGGTCTTGAAAAACACAGGTTTGTCAGTTTTTAAAGACGAAGAGTTGTCCAGTCATATGGTATCTAAAATGATAAAATAGACCTACTTTTATATAGGTAAAAAAGTATTTTGAGGCAAAAAAATACCACCCAAGAAAGCACATACTTATCAATGCCTAAAAGCTAAAAAGTGATAAGCGACATTTTTTGCGAAATCGATTTCGGAATCGGCTTTTTGGCCGTTAGGTATCGATATATATTTAAGTCGATGTCGCAAAAAATGTCGCTTATCCCTTTTTTGCTGTTAGGTATCGGTATTATTATTATGTACTAGTCCTTATAAATCCTAGTCTAGGCAAATTTTAGACTCCAAAACAGAAAGACAACACCAACCAACTTAATTACGATAGCCAGTAGCGACATCAAAACTAAAGGACTCTAGAAGCGCAACTCACGAGTTAAACTGTGAGAATCAAGGCCGGCCCCGCGGGTCTTTCGGACCCGCGTTAATGAAGGTGAATATCTTCAAAGCGGTCAAAAGGACCCCACGCCCGCGGTGCTGTGAATCTTTAAACGGGTCGCACGGGGAGGGATAGGCAAATGGAGCTCAAATGTATTCAAGTTGAATACACGAGTATTGAACGGTTTTTGTATTCGGCTTGTGTAGTTGGAGTTTAGAGAGCAAAGTAATAAGTAGGTAGGTATAGTAACATATACTTAGCCGAACGTAAAAATATCGCAGCGTTTTTTTTTTGTTTGCGCACTGTATTTCAACGCTCTGCTAAGCGCAGAGAGTTGAAAATCCAACAGTGTGTTTTTTCGACGCGCTAAAATGCACTCTGTTGGATTCTCAATGCTCGGCTCAACACCGTAAGTTGAAAATCCAGTGCGCGATAAAATCCCGCCGCGATGTTTTTACGTCCGTGCGCATGTCGGCTTACATGCGACGTTACGGGAAAAACAAAAGAAAATTCTTGAAAGAGTGAGAATTTTCCCAAGGGCGCTGATGATTTCCCAGCACAACCTATAAAAATTCAATGTTTTTAATAAAATGTTTTTCAATAAAAATATTGGCTACTCTTTTGAAGTATTCTGTTTTGAAATATCATATCCAAAAGGGTTCAAAGATGTCATTTACAAATTAATAATAAAAAAAACGGTTGAAAATGTTCTGGACATTTCAGCGGCTTTTTAATTTTAGCTCAATTCGATGGTTCTCTGCCACACTTGACACCATTAGGAACTTGCTATACCAAATACATATCTAAGCACGAGTTGCTTTTCAAAGAAACCATGTTGCAAAAAGCGTTCGATAAAGTAAGCAGGTCTAACTATTGCACGGAGCCTCAAAGTTGCGTTAAAGTCACCGTATTAGGAAAACGGGTTTTCGTGAGTGATAACTGTGAAGCTTTAATTAACGACTTCACGAGTTTTCCGATTTATCTTATAGATTATTTATGTTTCTTAAAGTCTATTTTATATTCTGTATTGATTGATCGTAAAATGACCAATGATCAAAGGACCAAAGTGACCACCTTGTGTAAATCGTAGTGTCGTAGATAGAATCACTGAAAATAACATTCTCATTTTTTAAATCGAGATATGAAAATCGATTGGATAGTTGAGAAGCCTTGTTTGTACCGTTCGGTAATATAAAACTTTTCAGCCGCCTCTCGTAGTCGAGCAAAAATTCGGCGCAAAAGCATCAGCATCACCTTTAACGAGAATTAATTAAAAAGTTTACGCCTGCCGATAATGTTTACCGACAGTGTAGCCATCGGTCGGAGCACGCCTTGGATCGCTTCCTTAGTGACGCTCCGCGGAGCTTGAGGAATGGACGGCTCCGTGGAAGTGGGGGGGAGGGGGGGAGGGTCGCTGGCAGTGCACCGGCTCACAGCTGACGGCACTGAGCCATAATATACGGTACATAGTGCACCACACAGATTGAAGCAGAAGGACGAATAAAAACTTATATCGGCAGTAAGTTTCCGTAATTAGTCCAACATTACGAACTAACAACGGAGAGACCTATACCCAGTATACCCATACCCTTTTTGGCGCAGCCGTGAGGCACACAAAGTGTTAATATTTAAAACATCATTTTTACTTTTTTGTTTTGTTATTTGTATTTTGTGTTTCCCGAACTGTGTTCAAATAAACGTTATTCTTGCTTTCTTTCTTTCCAGTAGAAAAATATCTACGGCTCAGAAAAAAGTTGAGTTTCATCAAAAATGTAAGTACCCTCATAATGCCGGCTGTGGTTCAGTCTGAATATAACAATTTAATGACCCTGAAACGAAATTTCCATTACATCACGTTAGGCAGACGCATTCATTGGTGATCGCAGTTTTTTTTTTTTTTTTTTTTTTTTTTTTGGCTTCGCACGGTTTGTACATTTAGCCAATGTCACGTTTAGATGAAACGGAATTAAAAAGATTAATTAAAACGGGATTTAGAGTAGGACGATATAGGATCCGTATTTACTAATGTGATGATACCATGATGATTAATGAGCAAATTACAATGACGAAAGATTATAACTTAATATTATTTAAAGTAATAAATGAGACTATACATTTATATACAGGAAAGTTATTTGTACAAAGTAAAGCAAGTATAGAGGTAGGAAAAGGAGTACGAAGGGACAAGAGGTTACTGAGAAAGGAAGAACGGTCATATAGGGGACAGGAGAAAAAAATATGATTTAAGTCGCCTACCTCTGTGCCACACAAGCAAATAGGGTCGTCTATGATATTCAGTTTGGCAAGATGGGATGGACAGCAAACATGACCAAGTCTCATCCGTATTAGAATGGAGGTCTCCATCTTGCCAAACTTTGCCCTGCCAAACCACGGTTTTTCCGGAACGTTGGGTTGAATAGTAGAAAAATAACGGCCCTTCAATTTGCTTCCGACATCCCAAGCTACCTTCCAGGTATCCCGAAGAAAAGTCTTTGGTAACTTCACCAGGTCGATATTAAAATTTATATATGGAACTAAGTCCCCACACTGCACCGCATCACCGGCAAGTGTGTCAGCCATTTCATTGCCATGGATCCCAGCATGGGCCGGAATCCACGCAAATTGCAGTGTATTGCCCTCAGAGATGGTTCTGAAGGCTAATTCCCTTATTAAGTAAATGACAGGAAACTGCGATTGCGAATTGTGTTCAAAAGGGGATTTGTTGATGGCCAGAAGAGCACTTTGTGAATCAGTAAAAATAATGGTTTTTTTGAGTTTTAAAACACGAGTGTATTCTATGGCTTTTAAGATGCCGAAACATTCCCCCGTAAAGACGGAAGTTTCCGGGGGCAGTTTTATTTTTTGTACAATATTGTATTGAGAATGGTAAGTACCTATCCCAACACAACCCGTTGGAGAACGCTTGGCAGCATCCGTAAATACATGATGGTACTGTAAGTGTTCAGCCAGAAAATGATTAAAACTTAAATGACAATCGGGATCTGATTTACTAACACAGTATTTAATGGTGGGGCTGAATTGTAAACTCTCATAACTAGTGCTAAATAAGGGAAGTTTATTGGAACGGTGAATAGGAGAAGAAAGAGAAAGGAATTTTTTATAGCTTATGACTAAGCATGGAGCACGTTTATGGGTCCAGTAATCTAAAGATTCAATCTGCGACACTAAAGTGTCCAGTTTAGGAATGAGAGGATGGGTTGAGAACTGAAGAATCCGGAACAAATATTTGTCAGATAGGAATTGTCTTCTAAGATATAAAGGAGCTTCCCCGCATTCGACTTGGAGTGCATTAATGGGACTAGACTTCATGGCACCCGAAATAATGCGTAACGCTTTAGACTGGATGCGGTCCAATTTTTTAAAAGCCATAACACTACCAGGTTCTAGAACAAACAATCCATAATCCAGAGTGCTTCTGATGATTGCGTTGTAAATTAGTTTCAAAGAAAATGGATGTGCACCCCACCACACACCAGACAGGCATCTAAGCATGTTTAGGTGATTTTCACATTTGTTAACAATATAATCGCAATGAGGGACACTACTTAGTTTACAGTCAAGTATTATGCCTAGATATCTGAATTTATCTTTAACTGGAATAGGTGTTTCCTTATAAAAGAGGTTTAATAAGGGAATATTTCTCTTCCGGGTGAATAAAACAGCCGCGCTTTTAGACGAGGATAAATCCAGACCGTTTAGATGTAACCATGACTCCAAAGTAGATAAAGCAGAATTGATAGCATAGCTAGCTTGTTCAACAGATTGGCTTGAAGAATATAATAATAAATCGTCGGCATATTGAAGAACTTTAACATGGTTAGTTAAGGACGAGTCTAAATCAAAAGTGTAAATATTGTATAGAATGGGACTGAGCACAGATCCCTGTGGAAGACCTCTCCATACTAGATGAGATACCTCATGACCTCCTATTATCATGATAACAGAGCGTTCAGTCAGGATTTTAATAATAAAATTCGACAAATTCAAAGGAACTTGCAAGGCTTTTAATTTATTTTGTAAAACTGATAATACAACATTATCATAGGCTGCATTAACATCAAGGAAAACTGCAATAGTGGAATGGTTGTTAGAGAAGGATAACCGAATATCGGATGTTAAGATACTTAAACAGTCAGTTGTACTTTTACCTTTTCTAAAGCCATATTGAGATTCTGCCAAAAGACCCTTACTTTCAACATACCATTCTAGGCGATTTTTAATTAAGTGTTCCGCTAATTTCATCAAAATTGAAGACAAGACTATGGGACGGTATGAAGAAGCGTCAGATGGAGTTTTATTTGGTTTAAGAAATGGCAACACCATTTGACGTTTCCATTTAGCAGGGATGTTTCCTGTAGTCATGATAGAATTGATAAGTTCTAAATAATAACTGAGGAAGTCATCATTTAAGTTAGCAAAAAAGGAATACGGGATGCCATCAATGCCTGGTGCAGAATCCCTAGTTTTATGAATAACACCCTTTAATTCAGTAAGAGTGAATGGAAGATCTAGCGTTGTACGGGTGTCTTGGTTATTGGGTACGAGAGACAGGTTGTGGTTAATAACCTCCTCCGGAACCCAAGGTGGAGCTAATTTATCTAAGAATTCACTGGCTAGAGAGTCAGGAATAGGAGAAGGGTTGTTATAAATGGACCTAAATCTACGAATATTGCGCCAGACAATCGTTGGATGAGTATTCGGTGAAATTGATGAGCAAAAGTTGCGCCAAGATTCAAATTTTTTCTTCTTAAACAGTTTATAAGTTTTATTAATTAGGTTAGTAACGATTTCAAAATTAATGTCAGACATATCAAGGTTATAATTGTATTCAGCCTCTTTGCGTTTGTTAATCAATTCTGTGCACTCAGAGTCCCACCATGGAGGCGAAGGAATTGTACTAATATTGTTATTTTTTACAGGAAAAACTTCATCTGCAGCTGCAATTAATATAAGTGCTAAAGCTTCAGCACAACTATTTTCATTGCCGTTAGAAATAACAGGCAAGGAGTAAAGATTTCTGTCAACAATGTTTCTAAATTTGTCCCAGTCATTATTATTTCTATTAGGTAGTTTATGCTTTAAATTTGATCTTCTTAATGATGCATTTGGTTTGGAAAGAGGATAAGAGATAACTATTGGAAAATGGTCACTACCATAAGTAGAGGTTAGAGTGTGCCAAGTTAATGAAGAGGCTAAGTTTGGAGAACAGATAGAAAGGTCGATTGCACTTTGGTTTTGATTGGGATCTGAACGACGTGTGGCAGCTCCTGAGTTCAAGATGCATAAGTTATGTGAGTCTATTGTATCTAGTAATTCATCGCCATAACAATTAGAAGTTGAACAACCCCATGATTGATGATGGCAGTTAAAGTCCCCCATTATTAAGAATGGCTTTGGAAGAAAAGAAAAGAGATTATTCATCTCTTGAAGAACAGAAGAAGAAGGGTGAGGAATGTAGATAGAAACAAGACAAGTATGGCGCACTTTAATAGCTACTATTGAAATTTCCTCACTATGAGGAGGTAATGTAATAGTAGAGAAAGGGATAGAATTCTTGATAAGTATAGCTACTCCACCATACCCATCAGATCTATCCTCTCTAATGGTTAAATAACCATTAATTTTAAAAATATGATTAGATTTGAGCCAAGTCTCTGCTAAGGCAAATGCAAATGGCTCATATTTGTTTAAAAGATATATAACATCACTTTTTTTGTTTACTAGACTGCGGCAGTTCCACTGGATTATTTTGGATGTGTTGTCCATTATGAATGGATTGAGATAAGTTGAAAGATGGGGCAACGTTGGACGGTGAAATGTTGAACTGAGAGAGGAGATTGTGTAAAGCAGATAGGAAATCATTTATGGAAAAGTTTGTGTCACTTTTTTCATTATTATGATTATTAGAAAAAGCACAACCGTTTGATGGTTGGGGAATGTTGAAATCTTTAATAATGGCATTGTGAGCTTCTTTATTATATCCTTGTATAGATTTAGGAGGGGAGCGTGGTTTGAGGAAGACAGTCTTTTTATAGCTACTTGAAGTAGGCATTCTATTAGGTGAAGAGATTGATGGAGTATCTGCAAAGTTTTTGGAAGGAGAAGATAAAAGTGTATCAGCATACGATTTAGTTACTGGGGGATGTAATTTTGCAGCCTCAGCATAAGACACTGAGCTTTGTGCCATGTAAGTTTTAATTAATTTTTGTCTAGAGAATTCTGGGCAAGACTTATTAGTAGCATAGTGAAAACCGGAACAAAGGCAGCAAGATGCACTTTCTTGTTCTCTTTCACAACTGTCCCCAGTGTGGCCTTGACCACATTTATAACAACGAGGTTTGGACCTACACTGAATTTTAGTGTGGCCAAAATGACAGCAATTGAAACACTGTATAGTAGGGAAAATATATAAATCTACAGGTAATGCATTATAGCACATGAAAATTCTTTTCGGGAGAACCTGCCCATCAAATGTAATAACTATGGATTGGGATGGTTTCCAAATGGTTGTACCATCAACAGTGGTTTTGAAATTAAGGCGTCTGACTTTTAAAATTGGACCACAACCAATTGGTACCGTTATATTATCAATAACTTCCTCCGGAGACCATTCCGCAGGAACACCACGTACTAAACCCATTCTAGTGACATTAAAAGTTGGTATAAAAGCTTTATAATTATATGTTTTAAGACTACTATGTGTAATAAAGGAATTTGCGTCCAGGAAATTGGAAAAAGAAAGAGCAATTTTATTACGCCCTATTTTTTTAACGCTACCGTTAATTACATTTTGGAAGGCATTGTGTTTTAAGAACTTGCCAAATGTGATTGGGTGCAGTGTCGTTCCATCATCTGGTGAAATTGTATTTTTTTGAACATGAATGACAAAAGGCGCGCTGTCCGTTTTGCCGTATGTTATTCGGCCTATCTGGGTGGGAACAACTGTGGATGGAGCAGGAATATCAGGCATTTTGTTGGGCATTTGATTCGCGACGATTATTTCAGTGCAGTTGGGCTCTGATGACTGAGTAGCTTCTACTGTAGACTCTGTGCAACCACAACCCGAAGACACGGAACCGTGGTTTTTACGGGTACGGCGGCGCTTATTGCAATGCTTGCAAACTTGTACACGGCTTCTCTTTAGGTGGCGAGCCGAAGACGACCCATCGGTATCCATGCCCGATTCATTCGAACACACAGTTACAAAATTGCCTGCCGGGGGAACAGAGTCCCCCGGGTCAGGCGGATCATTCATCTCGTGCACTCTAAATAACTAAGAAAACTTACCACTACCGAAGAATATATACAAAAACTAAACTAGTAAAAGAAAATAGAACACTAAAAACTACGAATACTGATCTTATGATACAGGATTTTTCAATTTTGGGTGATCGCAGTTTATTATGTGACAACGCTATGTCATTTTGACGTTATCTTTCCGTCACCTTCTACGACACCATGGCTGAAGGAAGAACCCTTATCATAATCTTTGAAAAGAACTACACCGACCGCTTGAAAACTAACTCGCAACTATTAGAGATTTCTAAGAAGTTAGTCTTCTATTCTTTCTTATATTGCGACTATACTCAGTATATAGGCCGGCAAGATAACGCAATATGGAACACCGGTATCCGAAAACCATTGGTTCTGGTTAGCGAAATATTCTGAGGAAAACAAGCGTCGAATTTAGGTCATTATGTTTTTGAGGGCACAATGAATGGACCGGGAACATGGGAGAAAGCGAAACTACTTTTTTGTCTTTTCTTTGGTGAGACTTTCCATGTGATAATTATAATAAAATAACAGTTAAGTAAATAATTAATAAATACTGTGTACTGCGGCGAAATGTTTAGCCAGTTAGTAAAGTTGGTAGTCAGACAGAGTGTCCACGGTACGCCGGATATTAGCATATAATTAGGCTTATGGATTCATTCCACTTGCCCAATAATACTTTGTATTATATGCAGGTATTACCAGCAATAAGCTAACATTCTCGAGCGTTTTATAACAAATAACGTGTTAACAAGAAAATATGCCTAGTGTAACTACATACAAAACTAACCTAAAGTTTTCTCACACAAAGAATCCCCTACTAGCCAGCTAAACATCTCAAGAAATTCCCAGTTAATTACAAGCAACATTAGCCCAGTGGCCGTAGACACGCTTCACAGCAGTATCACATGTTTTGTCTTGGGCAGGAGCCGTCTAAGAGGATTTAGGCTCCAAAACAAAGGCGGCGTAAGACAAAGGAGTACACAGTGTACACAGAGGTACACAGAACAAACACAGTCGTGTATCGGTCAGGCAGGACATCGGGTGCGGCCCGATGCCGCGTCCGCGCTCTAATTAAAACACCCCTCGCGACTCTCCCTTCCACCCCCCGACCGATGCTCGTCAAAGATTATTTGCTGTAATTTCTGGGTAAGGGTGGAATTGGATTTTCTTTTACGTGCCTACTTGGCGAAGTGGAATTAATGATTCGGTTTATGCAGCTCGTCTTTCAGAGTAGATCAGTGTTCGAAACTTGGCGGGTTTTATTTTGTTTATCAACGTGTATCTAATTTTGACTTTGAATTGTGAGCGCAATTACTTAGTACATTTATTGAAACTGGCAGCGTTTGGTGAAAATTTGCTGATAGAAATCGAAGTTTGAATTTGCCTAAAATAGGCTGTATCACACAACTGACACAAATGGTTGCTGATTTACGATATCTGCAGACGGCGAAAAGAGCTTTTAAGAGTCTAGAAAATGTTACCTTACAATGTTACCTTAGATAAGTTAGTTGCATGTATACCTAAATAAGTCCTCTTCCTTCAAATTTTTCTTTCCGAAAGCCCCCACGATTGTTTCAGCAAATATTTACTTACCACCGAAGCATATACATTGTGGAATGCAATAAATGATTGAGTATTGAGTATAGAAATATGTAACAACTTTACCTCGTAAATAACCATCTGTAGGTAGTATATCTATAATCTATTTATCCCAAAAATAAATGTATTTCCTTTGCACGTGACGATTCTGCGCCATAGTCTTTGTGCCGCGTGCTCGGCCGCCTACGGCGATGTAAAAAAGAACATCCACGCACCGCGGAGTAAGATTGCCTCGTAAAAACTCTACGTATAAGTACGACTACCCACATGTTTTGGAGGGCACTCCTCGACCCTCCCAATTAACTGTTAATCACGCCTCCCAACGGACGAGCACGTGGGAACTTAATAATCGTTATGATTTTCACAGTAATTGCTGATTTCGGGGAATTATCTTCTACTTTCGATGGTCTACCAAAGCCTGATAGATAGATTGCTGAATTCAACGTTATTTTTTTTTACAAAAGTGCACATTGCTAATTTGTAAGTAACCGTTATAACAACCATAATGGACGGATGGGTGACCCCTGTAACACAGGTTGTTCCAAGCATGGGGGTCAACCTGCATCTGTGAACTTTTTATATCAAAAATATATGAATGAATGAAATGAATGAATTATGTTTACTTGAGTTTGTCTTGGTGTATGAATTTCAATGTAAGTAGTTATCTGAAAATGCTTAATGCGCTACTAATCGCAATATTTATCTTGAAAAAGATACCTTTGAATTACGACAGCCAGACCAGCTCACCAGCCATCATGAAAGCTGTCATCTATAAGGTAATGACAGACAATATTTATCGAGGTGTCAAGGTTTAATGGATAAAAGGGTAAGAATCGATTGACTAACCTAGCCCAACCGCATAGACGTTGGAGGGTAGTCAACATTTTTAAGTATTTTAAGCTTGTAATTGTAGTGGCGATAAATTTAAGCACTTATAATTGTTTAAATATCTCTTAATTCAGGAGATGGCTATACGGAACAGAATTGACAATTGGTTGGTGGATGGTTTTAAATGTTACCTATACATCGTAAGTAGGTCTGTCACATACTTGTCACTCAGTACAAGTGATTAAATAAGAATTAAATAAATAAAAAAAACACTGGATTAAATAAGAATAGGTTTCAAACAGAATATTCTTTCTAGCATTAAATGTTTTTGACAAAGGTAGAACAATAGTACTAAATATGTTTTGGGACAGACACGTTAATATATTTCTTTACAAGGTTTATAAATTCAGTAAACCGCTTTTTAGCTACGGAACCCTTCATTGTGCGTGGTCCAACACGCACTTGGCCGGTTTTTTTTACAATATAACTTTTAGTTTGAAGCAACTTATGAATTTTGAAATGTAGTTTGCGCTTATTTTGCAGCTGTAAAGCAAAGGCGGGTTAATAACAGCATCTCCAAATTTTATGTTTTTGAAAAAGAAGTACGAATCATAAAGAATCTTTGATTTAAGTAATGATAAACAAATTATCGATAAGACGAAACGAGAAAGTGATAAAAATATCAAGGAGAAAATATAAATCTTTCGTTCTGCAGAGTGACGCGCCGGCCCCAGAGACAATGAAAATGTGCCCGTGTTATATAATGCATGGTCTGATTGAAGGCTCGTTCAGCTAGCCACAACACGCCTTCGCGTTATTATAATCAGACTGATTTTAATATGATAAAATGATGGGCCCACGTGGGCGCCAATAATAACAATTGCGATATTTAAGCGTTCGACGAATCATTTTAGAAACCTGCCACAAAAAAAAACTTTGCATCAGATATTGAAACAAGTAAATTATTTCTTCGTAAATATTTATCCAAAAGTTAGTAAAAGCGCGAGCCGGGGGTAACTAAATGGCGCCCAACGCGGGACCAGGGTCGAAACGAACATTTTTGCAAGCCAAGATCTTTCGACAGTCGCGACATTTGGGAAAATGGATGAGGGTTGTTTACGTGCACTCGAGCCATCCCTCGAGGTGATCCTTGTAAAAAAAGCGTGATCGATACAGTGCGCGACGACACGGCGGCCCCGGGGGCGCGTCAATTTGGCCTCCGCCTCGTCAGCGCTAAATTATCCCGACATCTTTAAATGGAATTTCGCGGGTTGCGCGACCCGAAAGTCCCTGCACGTTTCTCTAAAGGTTTCCGAGGCGGATAGGGGGTGAATTTTGAGGCCACGCTCCACCGGCGTCCCCCATCGGTCGCACACGCGATGTGCCACCTGACTCCGGTCGTTTATACCAGCTTATAATATATAGTAAATGTACTCTATAATAATAATAAGTTTTCCAAAATATGTACTTTGCATAATCTCAATTGCGTAAAAGAAACTGGTTACTAATACAAAGATTTTGGTCACTAATTAATGGACTCCACTCTCTTGAACACTTGTGTTCATTAAACATATCCATAATAACAGTATTGTTTCCACCAAAATCATTTCAACATCACCTATGTGTTATTAAAAAGCTCTGTGGTAAAAGCTGTGATTAAAACTTTACACGCATCGACTGCAGTACAACTGTACAAGTATGAAAGGAAATATGGGCATTCCAGGAATATAGGAATTCATGGAACATAAAACTATTGCGCGCCCAACAGTCACGTAAGTTTTCGTTCTTAATAAACATCGGAAAAATATAAATAGGTATCATATTTTCCACGATCATTCGTGGAAGGTATTTTTTAAGTTTGATCGCGTAGTGTGAGATAAAATATATTGACGGGCAGAGCCGTGGGGAGACTAGGTATATAATTAAGTTAACGCACCCGTCGTCGGCTAGCACGAACAGTCTCCACCCTCGGGCGGTAGTCAACGTCCCGACATGCACACGCCACCTTAATGACTTACCCACGACGTTGGACCCAACCGGCCAAACATTTGCCAAGCCAACCAAATCCAAACGTCCTCAACATTCCCGGGTAGAGTAACACGGCGAGATTTTGCAAACGGTCGGATTACCAGCTTCGACCAATACGCCAACAAGCGAGTGTAATCACCACCGGCGGTGACCGCTCGCGCGTAAATTACGTAGCATGACCAATTTATATAGATCCCTGTGTTCGTACTTCTAAGCGAGCACACGAATGGGACATCACGGGTCTAGTCGAATTGGTCGGGTTGTATAACCTACGCGTCCTTCGCTAATGCCCGCTTATGTAGCCCCCGAGCGCGCTCAAACACAATCGTATGCCTTTTATAGACCCTCGCCAAGGATAGGACTGGACTGAAATTAGTATTAGATTGATTGGGTACTCCGCTATGCAAGTAATAGCTACTCGAGATATCTGAATAGTTTGCCGAATTTTACATTAGATATTATAAAGTTTTTCGTGGAACAATTTCGTAAAAATGGTGGGCGAAAAATTGAAGTGGATAAGTTTCGATTCTTTATTCGAATAGCGACAATTGATAGAAATTACGTTGCTTTCATGTCGTTCAGCTAGCAAGCTGTCGATATATTATTTATTCATCATAGCGAAGTATAAGCCTTTAGAGCGCACTTAGCTTCGAGGGACACCGTCGCGCGTCGCGTTGTGCGACGCAAAGGAAGCGTGACACGCATATGTACTATTCTGCCAATGAAATTATAAGTAAAGGTACATAGGTTACCTACTCAACATTCGATCTTCAAAAACCGCACAATGTCACATTGTTAGAAGATAGGTGGAAGTAGGACGCCATATCGTAATTATCGGGAGCGAAAAAGAGACAAGACAAAGAAAATTTGGCTAATCAGCCATGTTTTGACGTGTCACTTACCTATCTGCCACTATATTATACTTTTAATATCATTGTATTCTGCAGTAACAGAAGTCAGTAAGACGAGCATGTGATCTAGAGACATTATAACTATGGTGGTTATTGTAATCGAAGTAAGGAGGCTGATCGCCCTAACACTTTGGAAATAAGGACCACAATCAAATTAATTAACCTTGACCTACCGGTTAACAAAAGTAGATACGAAGGATAGATTTTTCAGAAGTTGAATTTGTGTCATCTATTAGTTAGGTTTATCGTCGCGTTGTCGCCATGATTTCTATAGATGACATAACTGTGTTTGTGGTTTCGCTCGGGTACTAATAAAAGCTCAGAATGGATTGTTTACCACAAACCATGACAAGTCTTATAATAATTATTATATCAACAGCCATTCATTAAACATAATCCATCGAAGAAAATTTACGGTAACTAGTGCGAATATCCGCATCCCGTTAACATAAATAACGAATAAGAAACATCTGGCTAATGGGCACAAAACTCAACTGCAATGTTATTCCTGACCATGATTCAGTGTGTTATTATATGAATTTCGTTCAGAAAATTATTGGTAATTTATTTGGCAAGCCCCATCTGGGTCGATTGTAAAGTACTCGTCGAGCAGCATCGGAGCGTGGCCCCTGGCATTATCTTGCGACAGAACGCCACCAGCGCGCTGCGTTCCCGCCAAATCCAATATCCGCACGCGTAATAACAATCGCGACCGTCTATCGGCCGCGCGTAAATTATGCACGCCTAGACAACTTACATATACTTTCCAAACAAAGAGAACGAAACCATAGACCGTTGCAATAAGAGTCAAAACAAAAGCAAAGTTAATATTGTCCGCGAACGGTCGCCGACGACGCCGTCGTGCTAATGGCTACGCGACCCTCCCTCCCCGCCCCGCTGCCCCCCCTCGTCGCAAGCAAAGCACACGTTCAGAAATAAGGGAAAAGCTTTGTGCCTAATTGTGTATAGAGATAGTTGAATACAAATCGCAGTGAATAATTAATGAAGTTGATACGTTTATTTTGGTGGACCGCGATTCTGTGAGGGTTCACCAATATTAGAACTGTTTAGCTGGCGAATTATAGTTAATTATTGAGTGCTTAGAACTCGGGTTTTCAATTATCTAATGGATCCACTTTTGTCAGGGTCTGAAATGGTCAGGGAAAACTATTCATGCCAAAACAAAGGTAGTCGAAAAAAATCTTGGATTTGAGCTAAAAATGTTTTCGTCGAAAATTATTTATTTCTAAAAAAGTACTAGATTACGAGCAAAATATTAAACCAACTGCACAAAAACCCATCACACTAGCATAAATTAATTAACAAGTGCAACTTCAAAACTAAATTCGCGCCCATCTCCGGCCGCGTACGTACCTATTTCCACAAAAAGACTTACGAGGCTACGAGCCCCAAGTCCGCGCTCCAATTCCCGCGTGACAGGGCGCGATGGCGGGTGGAGCGCGGGAAAATACAGCGCCCGTTTGTTCCCCGTGTTTAGCGTCGCGTTCGCTATAAGGACTTTATTTTACAACCTCTTTTTTCTCGTTTATGTTTTTTGAATTTGGAATTTTTGGTTAAAGGAATTGCCGTTCAGGAACGAAAAGTGATAAGGTTAATAAATAAATCATGTCGCGGATAATAGCAAAGCGATGGGGAGACGGGCGCAAATGGACAGCAGGTGTTCGATACTCTAGATTGCTCCGCTTCTACCCGAAGTCTGACATGACTGAAAGTTCAGCTATCTTTTGTTAAAGTAACTGTCAGAACATATGAAAACTGCAGAACCTGAGCATTACGAATCCGTACATACCTAAGACTTGGTAGAAATAACAAATAAATAGGTATACTCCATAGGTTTAGATAGTAAAATAAAGGTAAACAAATCGTAAAAATGGTTTTTATACTTGACACTTGCTTGTTTAAAAAAAATACGGTATAAAAAAATTAAATTTATTTTCGATTTATACGATAGTTTCCTCTTTTATTAATGTCTATTAAACTTTATTATTTATTCTTAAACTATTCTTCCTAGATGACTTGAGCACAATTTGTTAGATAAATTTATTATAATAATATAATTGTTTGTAATCTGCCTATTGTAAAGAGTCCAAAAAGACAGGTTCCCTAAACCTTTTAGAAAATACAATGAATTAGATAACGTTGTTAAATTAAAAAGTACAACTGTGGTGTAGTATGGAAACTGAAGTGGCAGGTCTTACGTTTAGTCGGTTAACCAGATGCTTTTGACAGCGCTCTCGACATTTACGATTTTGCGAGTGCGTTTCGATTTTGTTGAATTGTGTTAATATAGCTTGTTCCTTTGTTTTATTTTTGTTATTTAGTTATTGTAAGTGTTTGTTATTTATCGTTGATGGTTTTTTTTTAATTCATATTGTTAAAAAATGAGTGAACCCGAGCCTGGTACTAGCCAGACCAACTCCGTACTTTCATTTCCATCACCGAAGAAAAAACGCTTCAAAACCGGACCTCTTTCATCCTCGGCTTTAGCTAGTGTGACTGCTGAGAATTGGAAAAATTGCGAGGGCCATGTAATAAGAAAAGAACAGAAAACGTTTAAATTAGACAAAATAATTGATGATGCAACTGAACGATTTATTATTAATGTGACAGATAGTTCATCAGATTCTGATTCAGATTCAGAATAGAACCTATTATTATATGAATATAAATAATATGATTTTAACATTTTTTTTTTTTTTATCTTTTGTTTTAGGGACTTTTGTTCTTGTGAGAACATGTCAGCCCCGTTAAGTCACATCTAATTATACAACATCACAAATAACATTGTTTCATTACAAGGTAAAGGAAAAGGTATCGGTAACAAGACCTCACTGACGCGTGAACATCTTAAATAAAGTGGCGGCAGCAGGTGACGTGGGATTTGCTAGAACTGATGTAAATGTACCAACATCCATTATATTTAATTTAAATTCACGCATCAGTAATTCCCTGTCTCTCTCATATTTTACACAGTATAAAAGTAGGTGTTGTACATCATCTAACATCCCACATACCTCACAATTAGGGGAATTAACTTTTCTCATTAGATATCCAAATTTCTTGGTGGGATAATGTCCTGATCGTAACCTATTTGCTATGACTATCACATTCCTACGAACTTTGTAATTATCAAACCATGGTATTCGAGGAGGCTGACATTGAATTGTTTTAAACCAAATTCCCTTCTCTTTACTTCTTTCATCAAAGTACTCTTTAAATATATCATAACATTTATTTTTAACTTGCGCTATATATTCAGTATAAAATAATCTTACATTGTAGTCATGACCGTCAGTAGTTGCTAATTTTGCCCACCTGTCAGCCTCCTCGTTACCGCTTAGTCCGATATGAGAAGGAACCCATTGCAGTCTTAGATCCCTGCCGCAGTTTTTTAAAATATACATTTGCTTCAATATTGCATAAGCTAGCGATGCACCTCTGGGGCCAGATGCGCCAGATGGGGCCAGATTTTAACATTTGAATTACAAGATTTCGCATCTATGAGTCACGTGTTTTTTTTTTTTTTTGTTTACCTTTATTTTACTAACGATACCTATGAAGTATAAGTACTTGCTGATTTTCATACTTAGGATGTTACTAATGAAAAATTGGATTCCATAGTGCAGAGACCTACAATCGATATGGTCTGAAACCAATCAACTACCACAGCGTTAGAGAACTTTTACAGAAATTCCATTATGAGTAATCAGCCACTACTCGAGTCGAGGAGTGGGCAGTATATTCCCTTACGTCACATTATAATCAGCGATAGCCGCTGGAGTGTAAGGCAGCGGGTGAAAGCGGCCGCTCACTCGTCCACAGTGCCCGCATCCACCCGAGGTAGCTCACATGACTAGTACACGCGCAATTTCAACAGGGTTGTCACCGCTTCAAACAGTATTTATTTAGTACTTTCTTTTATACCCATGTCATTTAAATCTCATTTCTAGTAATATTGTATTGCATTTAGTAGTTATTATTTTATACTGGTTGACTGGGGGATTTTACATAAACTTACACATAACATCACGCTTGTAATCCCCGCCAGGTTAGGCAGAGGGATAGAGGTAAAGCAGAGATAAATGAAAATTTTCCTGAGAATATTTCCGGTGAGATATGATTCAAAATAAGGAGCTGAATGCACCCTGTTAGTTTGCGGAGGGCTGTCCCGTACTCCCTGTATAGCACACCCACAATTCGCCAGTTATATTTAAGTCCCATGTAATAGGAGGCGAGCCTATTGCCATCAATGGGGCACATATCCAGACTCCGTACTGCTACTAAGAAATTCCTGATGGCAAAAACCAATAACACTTTGCCCGACTTGGGAATCGAATCTAGGACCTCATGCTCAGCAGTAGCGCTTGTGACCACTAGACCAACGAGGCAGTCCTTGGGTGATTTATTCAGTTAAAATAGAAATGTCATGACACGGTCCACGTGACGAGAATACGCCAAGAATTTCAATAAATCAAGCCATTGTCAACCAAAGCTTGAGCACGGCGCAATAAGCAAAATAAAATTTTCGTCAGATGTAGTATTAGGACCCTATTTCCCACGTGCGTGCATAGCCGGGGGGTGAACGCCTTAATTTCAGTAATCCCTGTGCGTGTCCGCGCCCGATGACCGCGCGCTTGGGATATATCGCGCAGTTTAGTAATGTTCCAATCCAATAAAGGTTTATAATAAACGAAAAGAATGGCTAACATTCCACATAAACATTATATTGTAAAGTTTTGGATGAGTAGTAAAGTACCACATTATATAACTGAGTCTATTCGTTTTTAAAACGTTTTATGCATAATCAAGAGTTTGGCACAAGCACAGACTTGTTCGTGTAATAAAATATATTATGAAAATATGCGACAGCTTGGTGTAATATTATTCTAAAGGCTGAACACTAGACGTGTTCATTAACATCATGATCTCAGCTGAAAGACATCCACTGTTGGACGTCCTCCTACACTTCTCGCATCCATACACCTCAATCTATATCTATACTTACATATTACAAACTAGCTGTTGCCTGTGACTTTGCCCGCGTGGATGTCAATACCTCCCAATTTGAATCGGATTTTGTTCACAATTTCATGGGTTTTAATTTTTTGCGCGGAACCGTAATTCTTTTTCTGAAATAAAAGTAGCATAAGTTACTCCTTATAACATCAGGTATATGCCAGTGAAAATCCCGTCAAAATCGGTCCAGCCGTTTCGAAGATTAGCCGGAATAAATAGACAGACAAACAAAAATGTTAAAAATTGATTTTTTGTTATAAGTAGGTACCGCATATACTTTCATAATTATGCATTTAGTAAAAAACGGTAATTTTGACATTACAAATGGACACTTTTGCATTTGTATGCATACATTTACATTTGCATGTATAGATTAAAGTCTGTTTTCGTGACCGTGTTGTTCTTCTAAATTACGCAATGGATCTTGATGTTGGTTTCACCATCATTCAGAGAATTTATTTCGGAAGGTTTTATGTGAAATTTAAGTTACATATACAAGGTATAACATAAATAACGCACAACCTCTTAATGGGTCATTGTACTCATCATTATGAACAACTTTTACTATGGGACAAAACCTGAAATCGCAAAAACAATCAGCTGCTCCCTACATTTATGTTCGCATTACTCGTCAAAATGTAGGGAACAGCTGATTTTTTTTTCGCGATTTCAGGTTTGGTCACATAGTAAAAGTTGTTCATAATGATGAGTACAATGACCCCTTAAGAGGTTGTGCGTTATTTATGTTACACCTTGTATAATAAAGAAATCTCGATGTTTTGTCAAGTTGTAAAGGGGGGACGCTAGTTGCCATATAAAAGAGAAGCTATATATAAGTATTTCAAATTCAAAATATTACTATTATTATTTTCCCGTGCTTCGCACAGCCCTGTCAGTGAGGTATGGGTCGCGCGGGGAGACGCGGCCGCCTTGACAGCGCTGCGCCGTTAATTCCTGAGCGCTGCCGCGGCCGATTGACAACGCGTTCAGAATTTATCGACGCGCACACTCGCCGACTACGCTGCCCCCTAGTGGCGGAACAGTGTCGATATGACATTTACGAGATATTTAAAGGTAATATTCATTGTTTGGTAGCAAAAGATCTAAGTGAAATGATATTAGTAGTTTTGGAAGGTGTAGGCACAAGTAACCATAATTTCCAGCGTCTAGTACTTAATAACCTTGAAAAAGAAGTATATACAGGGGGTAAGGGACAGTCCTCCGCAAACTAACTGGGTGCATTCAGCTCCTTATTTTGAATCATAATCCACCAGAAATATTCTCAGGAAAATTTTCATTTTTTTCTCGTGTTTTCAGTTACTATTCCTTCATTTCAATGTTAAATTATATTCTCTGTACGCAGCACTCCATTTATGTATTTAAAACAGCTAAAATTAAAAAGAATCAGCAATGGTTGTTGAAATACTCGGTGGCCGAACGCACGCGGCTTTGCCGTTCGCCACGCGCGTTTTGCCACGGCAACAATACATTGCATGTGAGGTAATAAAACAAATCAGTTTTATTGGATCCCCATAATGTTCCTGAAATAATTTCATGTACCGATGATCTAAATATGATATACTGAATTCACCCCATCAGTCCGCGGAGGGCTGTCCCTTACAACCTGTATATATATATTTTTTAATCAAGAAATCTGTTTTATATTACAGGATAGCACCTTTGATGTACCATTAATTTCATTTTCTTTAACTAGACTCGTGCAATACGTAGATGTGTAGTAAGTTAATTTGTGACTTTACGTAACCTTTCAGCAACTAGCAACCTTTCAAGACCAAAACTATCGATATCGATACCAAACTCCCCCGTACATCTCTACCCGCGTCTCTGCGTTCAGAGACGAGTCCCGAGTACATATCGCTTATATACCTGCCAGTACATAAGGGCACGCCTTTAAGGTCCAACCGCGTCTACCAGCTCGAGACTGATGTTCAATGCACTGAAATGCGCACTAAGACTTTGTGAATATCATCTAATTAAGTACCTAGCTTGGAGTAGAGGAGTAGGTACTGAGAAATGAAATGATGTTTATTTTTGTAAGTAGATCTTATAAGACAATAGAACTGACTTATCCCTGTCTAAGAAATGCCGAAACGAACTCAGAGAACTGCAAACAGAAGTAGAACTCGAAATATTATTGATATCTTTGTCATCTATTTGAAGACAATGTTGATTATCATTTCAAAAGCGTGTGGAGTATAGAAGAGCAAAATTCCCGAGAGTTATAAAGGAATGGGATGGCGAGAGAGAGGTCGTGGGTTCGAACTCCAGCCGTTGCAACATTGTCGTGAACCCTTAGAAAGAACATGTATCTTAGTTTTTCACCACTGGTTTACAGGAATACTAGTATTGTAGAAGCTTCTAGCCTAGGTAGTATTTTTAATATGGCAATAAGTGGTTCGCTACAAGCAGTCTTACTCTCTCTTTTCGAATGAAACCATATCCATTCCATAACTTAGTTACTTTGATACCAAACTAAAATGTCGCATGACAAAAGTGGCACACCGTTTACTCCTTTACTGAAACAGCTTAAGGCGAAAGCGCCAGGGTAGCCCGCGAAATTCAAATTTTCTTACGTTATTTGCGGCAATTAGGTTGTTGTATCTATGTTGATTAAAATATGATTCGCGACCGTAACAAATATGTATTTACAGAATTATTTAACCATTAAAGTCATCAATACAACTCTTTAAGACCAAGTAATTCTGTTGAATGACTATTTCATGAAATCTTAACATTTCAGGATTATACTAACTTAAGGAATTGTATACTGATTCTTATGATTATAATTCTGTAAATACATATTTGTTACGGTCGCGAATCATACTTAAGTCAACATACACCCAGACACTGAGCAGCAAATTGCAAAAATCATAAGAAAATTTGAATTTCGCGGGCTAGCTTAGCGCTTCCCCCTTAAGGTGAACGATTCGTTTTGTGAAGAGCAGTTTGCTTCACGAAACTGCATCATAGTATACAACGTGTATCTAAATGTACGACATTAAATGAAAACGAGCACAGTACTAATCCATCGAAACATTTTAAAACACGAAAATTAGTAGTTAATGGAAAGTTAAAAAAATTCAGTTTTCAAACAAAATAAATAGCAGAATCAACTGCATAAAAAGTAAACACGCTTTATTTACGAAAAGTCACTGACCAACGGTGCGGTGCGGGGTGCGGGGCGCCGCGGCGGCAATGTTTACCTATTATTACGGACTCAGATCTACATCATGTTGAAAAATAAGAAAATGAAAAATAATTTCCTGTGGCTAAAGTATTCATTGGATTTGATTGATTTTTTGTATACGGGTAAAGAACACGATTCTCTTTACGTGGTTTAAAGGAATGTCAATCCTCCTGTTTCACCTTGTATATGAGCTTGATTGTTTTGGCTTTTCGTGGGACTTTAAAACAAAAGAAATACGATGCCGTACGGTTTTTGTAGAAAAGTTGTGTGATAATGCATAATAGGTCTTGGCCTATTCCTATAATTTATGGACCGTTATTGGTTAAATTTAGGACTCTTGTATCTTTACCAATAATGAAGCAAATACCTCATAGCTTTGCATAGTAGATCCTCTCATATAGAAATAGCTATCACAGATAAAAGCTTACGAATCTATATAAATGCCCA
Source organism: Fissipunctia ypsillon (assembly GCA_947568875.1). NCBI lineage: Eukaryota > Metazoa > Arthropoda > Insecta > Lepidoptera > Noctuidae > Fissipunctia > Fissipunctia ypsillon. The sequence continues at coordinate 17,098,876 of OX387661.1, read as the reverse complement.
GTTTTGCAATAAAACATGCTACAATTGGTCAGCAAAACGATTCGTTTTTGTTTAAGTGAAGCGGGCATAACTACACTAATTAAATAAAGTTTAGAGTCAATTATTGTAAAAAAAAATAGGTGGTACATTAAGAAGAAAAGTTATGGAAGAAAGAAAAATGCATTTATTGGCTTAAGAGGGCTTTCACATTTTGTCACCTCTCTCGCCCACACGGGATCAAATTTTTAAGAATGTTAAATGAAATATGCTTTTTTGAAAAATGTAATCAATGGGCGACCTACTAAATAATATTAATTTAATAGGTAGTTATTAAAAATACATTTCTATTGTGTTATTATGATCTGTTTTTGGGATGATTTAAATAAATGCCACAATAAAAATGTGTTTTACCTATTAAATTAATATTATTTAATAAGTCTCCCATTGATCACATTTTTCAAAAAGGAATATTTTCATTTAACATACTTAAAAATTTGGCCCCGTGTGAGCGAGAGAGGTGACAAAATGTGACAGCCCTCTTAAGAACAAAAACACTTGAAAACTATAATTGATATAGGGTAGGAATAAAACGATGCAGTAGTTTTTTTTAAATAAATCAAGATACAAAATATGAACCCATTTTAAAGCACATTGTTTCTCGAAAATCAGATATCCATTCGCCAATAAAAAATAATTGACGGCTGCTGAGCTTGAGACCATTTTTGAAGGAGGCCTATGTCCAGCAGTGGAGATAATGAAGACAAACGATTTTTTGATAAGTTTGACATTTTTTGATAAATTTGACATAACTTCACCTCGGGTCATGTAGACGCACGCAAACACCACAAACGCACGTGACTAAAGAACACAAAGATCGATCATCCACAAAAGTTAAACAACGTAGCCGCGGTAAAGCCTGTGATGGGTAACCGCTATTTGTTTAAGACCCTCGTGTCTTGATGAGTACGTTAGCCGTCTGTTGATATGGGTATATCTATTACAATCGTTAAGGGGTGCCTTAGGATACTGGGGTGTGGGGTCTTCATTAGCTGAAATGCGCAGGTCAAGCGGCAGTATCTCCATGTAGAAAGTACTGATAATTTAGCCTCATGGTTGCAGCAGAAGACAGATCATTCATGAGTAAGTACTTGGAAAATGCGCAGATAATGATGATTGGTTACTAATTATCCAATCAAAATCACAGACTAATAGGCAAATACAGTGCATATAGTAAAGTAGAACAATGAACAAGAATGGACAGAATTGTCAAACCTTAAAGTTTTACTACTACTTTCTTGTTCTGTCCTGGGGGGCTAAAACGGCCACTTTAGCAGAATCATAATAGGATAATATTATGAACTGTAGTTAAATTAATCGTAAAATGGTCACAAATTGACAATTCATAATATTAACTGCGTACAAAATAGCTTTTGAAATGCCGGACCTAGAGTTTGTTGGTACCTATTACCGAGGCTATTTTCATTTTCTGAAGAGCTACACTTCGTCGGCGATATAAAATGGTCTCCGTAACACGTGCGTCCTCAAGGAAATTTACATAAATGTCTAAATCTGCCATTACAATATTTCTTCACAAAATCTTCAATATGACTTGTAAGATGTTGCTCTTGACTAACTTCTTATGATTCTGCTATTTGACATTAAAGCAATTCATAGTTTGTGCACCATTTTACGAATCTCCGTACAAAACTGTCAAACAGATATAAATATAAATTGTACGCAGTTGTAACAGACGGTTACATATGTATCAAGCTATACATATCGAGTATAAGATGACCTCTCATTGTACGAAAATTCTATAAATGCAAGATCTGGAAACTGGAAATGACTGGCTTGCTGCTGATATGTAGCCGTGTATATGTGTGTAATTTTTTTTTTTCGTAATGTGCGTTTTGTTTGTGCAAAATAAACATTTTTTTTTTCTTTTTAAAGAATAAAGAAGGTAGAACTAAAAAAACTGCTGAAGTCAAAGTCAAAGTTAAAATGTTTATTGCAAACTGAGCCTACACATTTTGGTCTTAAGTTAAGTTATGGTACTTATGACTAGGCAGATTTTCGCAAGCATTGCAATGCCAGCACGAATCGAAAGAATGCGTAAAAGTGTCAATGAAATTCGAGGAACTATAGTTATTGTGATTATCACTATTTAGCTTGCTTGCTGACGGAGACAGGAGACAAAGCATATATCATCATTCAGTACATCAAACAATTAAAGTCTCTATCATCATCATCTGCCTGCCTTTTCCCAACTAGGTATGTTGGGGTCGGCTTCCAGTCAAACCGAATGCAGCTGAATACCATTATTTTACATGGAGCGACTGCCTATCTGACCTCCACAACCCAGTAACTGGGTAATACGATACCCCTTGTTAAGACTGGTTGTCAGAATTTCGGGCTTCTGACGACCCGTAACGACTGTCAAAGGTCTACGAATGACAGCCGGGACCAACGGCTTAACGTGCTTTCCGAGGCACGGAGGAGTCTCGGTATGTAAAGATGGTCACCCATCCACGATCCAACCCCGGCAAGCGTAGGTTAACCTGATGGATCGACCCGTGCGGCTGATATTACTTAGCCACGAGCTGCTCAATTAAAGTCTCTATCAAAGTTTCTAATCTCGCAAAATTTCATGACAAAAATTTTCTAGTCCCAAAAAACTAACATAATTACAGTTTAACATAATTACAGTTGGCTTCTAAAGAATCAAGGTGTGACAGTGTTTTGTCACAGTGGTGGTCAAGTTTTGGAAGCTAAGAAGTTCAGGAGTTTGCGAGACACAACTAAACTAATTACGTAAAAGATCGCCACACATGATGCGTTCTTAGACTTTGAAGATAGGTTGTATTGAAAACGAGAAGAGAGGGTAATTTTCTTAGTTTTAAAGACACATTGATGGGTTTAAATGAAAATTAGTAGGTAGTTACTCAAATTGATAACATAACATAACGCCTTATTTCTCCGAAGGGTTAGGCAGAGGTGTACTTATAGTACATCCACATTTCGCCAGTTATGTTTAAGTCCCAAGTAATAGGGGGGCAAGCCTATTGCTATCAACCGGACACAAATCCAGACTCTGGGCTGCTACTGAGAAATTGCAGATAGAAAAACCCATCAATAACACTTTGCCCGGCCTTGGAATCGAACCCAGGATCTCACGCTCAGCAGTAGCGCTTGCGACCACTAGACTAACGAGGCAGTCAAATTGATAAATTATTAATTATAAAATATATGCATAAATACTTATTGTGGACTGTATGTATTTTTCTTCTTGGCTTGAGGGGTGGAGGAATGAAAGATTTCTTGATTTTCTTCCCTTTATTCTTCCTAGTGGTTCTTCTAGTAGAGCTGGAGGCCGACTGTGTCCTACCAGTTTTTTGTTTTTGTTTTTGGGGAATGGCATCTCGCAGTTCAACCTATAGGAGGTTGTCGACTGCTTAACCGGGCTTTCCTGTGGATGCCTCAATAAATTAAGGCCTCCAGCCAGGCTTAAAAACTAAGACTAAAAACTAAGCGACTACACGCTAAGGGCACCCCCTGTGGGGTACGGACCTCGGCTTAGGGCGTCGCTGGGAGAGGACAGCAATGGGACATGCTGGATCGGATTATTTGGGGGCAAATTTAAAATTACGGGCTCAGCTGCGCGGGCTGGCTCGAGCAAGGGTCGGGGTGGGTATGGACGGGGGCGTCGCGGTGGCCCTCGGCGGCGAGGGCGGAAGCACGGCGGTCTCGATTTGAGTTTCCGGATCGTGCTGGTGGCGGGATTACTCTCCTGGAGGAGAGTTATGGCGTCATCCGGGACGGTTAGGGCGTGCCTAGGACGGCGGATGCGACTTATGCGCGACGGTGCGTAGCGGGCGGCCGCCGCAATCAGGGGATTCGGGTGTTTAGAGGCAGATTCAAAGAAACGCTTGGCGAGGCGTTTCATGAACTGCTGGACGGTTGGGATTTTTAGATCAACGTGAAGAGACTCGTTGCGTACATAATAGGGTGACCTTTCTGAGGAAACGGTTCTGTAGGGTCTGCATCCTATGAAGCAAGTGTGGCTTAGCGTGCGCAAATACAACACAAGCATACGTCATGATGGGACGGATGACTGCGGTGTAGATGCGCAGCTTGCACTTAAGAGATAGTTTGCTACGCGCGGTCAGGATGAAATGAAGCCTGCCGAGAGCGCAAGCGGCACGCGAACGAGCCGTCTTGATGTGCTCTCTGAAGGTCAGGTGTTGATCCAAGATCACGCCAAGGTATTTGGCTTGCTTCTCCCAAGGGATCGGCTTGCCATACATGGTGATCGGGCTAGGAGGTGCCGGAGCGCGGAGTCGCGGTCGCAAGAAAAGGACAGCCTGACTCTTATCGGGATTGACCTCAATCCTCCACTTCCGGAACCAGACGCCTAAAGCGTTTGCGGAGTTTTGGAGAGTTCTGGCGATAGAGTTCTGGCACCGCCCTGTGTAGTAGATAGCTGTGTCATCGGCGAAAAGCGCCAAATGAGTCTTGCTACATTTGGGGATGTCGCTCGTGAAGAGCGAGAAGATGAGGGGAGAAATCACCGAGCCCTGAGGGACACCGGCGCGTAAGGGGTGAGGGGAAGAGAGTGTACCCTCAATGCGATAGCGAAAGGTGCGGTTCGACAAAAAGTCTCGTAAGATGAGCACGAGACGGTCAGGCACCCCGAGTTGGTACAGCTTATATATTAAGCCGTTGTGCCAGACCTTGTCGAACGCTTTCGCTGTCGAAGAACAACATGCCCGTCGTTGCCTTGCGCTGGAAGCCAGCGCTTAGGTGCTCAACGATTCGGTGAACTTGCTGGATGCAAGAGTGATGGGTCCTGAAACCAAACTGTTCACTAGGGATAAGGCTCTTAGCCTCGACAAAATCTTTGAGACGCTTATAAATAAGCCTCTCATATATTTTGCCGAGGACATTGAGGAGACTAATGGGGCGGTAACTAGTGGGCTCAGACTTGGGCTTGCCTGGCTTGGGGATACCGATGACGGTGGCCTCCTTCCACGTCTGCGGAAAGATGTTGTTGCTGAGAGCACCATTGAAAATGGCGGTCATTAGCATTATCAGGGGGGCGGGGAGGAGTTTGAAAATCTTATTGGTGATACCGTCCGAGCCAGGGGCCTTCCGATCCTGTAGCCCTTTAATGATGTCGTGCACCTCGTCTGGAGTGACGGGAGGCAACGGATCATCAGGGTCTTTCACAGGGGGAAGAGCAGCCCTGCGTTCGACTTCGGCGTCGACCTTGGCAAGGTGCGCTTGGTCAGCTGGTTGGGAGCTAGGAGAACATTGAAACTCCAGGCTGTCGGCTAGTTATTCTGCCTTTTCGGGATTGTCGAATGCAATGCTCTTGTCAGGGCGAATGAGGGGAGGCATTGTAGCCTCCCCAGTGGAGGTACGCATTTTGCGTTGGAGTTGCCAGAAGGCCAGATGGTTGGGCTCGAGCTCGCTGAGCATCTTGTCCCAGCCCTCGGAACGCCACTCCGTTATGCGTTTCTTTACAGCACGCTGTAAATGGCGCATGTGGGCTTTGTTCGCGTCGCTGGGAAAGGAGTCGTAGGCACGAATGGCCGCGTTCTTCTTGGTTATCAGTTCACGTACGTCAATCGGTAACTTCCAGCGATGATCATCCATCGCCGGAACTTCCCGCGAACAATCCGTCAAAACGGATTGAACGTGTTCTGTAAACGAGTCGATCGCACCCGTCGTGTCTTCGACTGACACTATGTGGTCGGGGATTGTATCCAAGTGTGGCGACGTGGTGGATTTCAGCTGTTCGCTTACTTTCTTCCAGTCGGTTATCACTTTGGTTCGAGGGGGCTGGTTAGGATCGAGCGGAAGTGTCCTACCAGCCAAATGATCCTACTTTTATAGTCTAAAATATCCTACATTTTTTGGTTCTTGGAAATAATTATTCAATATTCTGAGAAGTTGAACAATGCCTCGGACAAATTTTCAGAAATAGCTCAAAAGTTTCGACCAATCAGAGCGCAGCACAAAAAGGCGTCCCGAACCTTAACTATGACGAAACTTTACCGTAATGGGGACCTTTTCGCAAAAATGAATTATTTCTACTTTTATCTTAACAATTCCTTATCCTAACTTATGTACTACCGCTATATAATTAAAATATGTGCCTACCTAATATAAATAAGTTAAAACTATGCCTATTTTATGTCTATCCTAATACAAATGGGTCTTAACTTATATCTACGTATGGCTAATGCTCGGCGTCCGTTACAATACTCATGGAATCAGGAGATAACTAGGTAATAACGTAGAGAGTTTTCACCTGCTTCCTATCCTGCTGAGCAGCTGATCTAGTGACAGAGCTCGCCCAAGATAGTAGACCAACGAACCAATTTCGGCCACTTGCCGCATTGTTTTCTTTCTTGGTCAGATTGGGGATTGGTGGTTGGGTTTGGTTGCCAGTAAAACTCCAGAACCATAAGACTTTTCATTTTTCATCTCGGTCTTAAAACGTTGCCGGTAATCACCTTTCATCGGCTTCTTTGCCAATCATAAATAAAACACAGTACGATAATACTAATAGCTAGTAACATTTATAGTTTGTCCAGTGTCTGCGTCATATGTATTGTTCCAAGCACATCTCGGAGCTGCATCGATGCAGTTAGCGGCCATGTTTCGCTTAATGTATTGAGCAGTGCATGTAATGGCAAGTATAAAAGAAAATGGACTACAAAGGTTAACAACGGACATGAAACTGTATGCGAAACTATCGCAGTTTATATTGAAGAGACGTGTGGAAATTATGTTTCCTTGAGTTGCTATCAAACTATTAGTATTCGTTTTTTTTTTAATATCGCAGCATTGTGCTGAGGTTGCCTTTTTGGCCTCGTACCGGTATTTTTTTGTATTTTTTTAAATTTTTTGTTTTTTTTTTTTGACTCGAAAAATATGTTAATTTTGTTAGTTTTAAATGCTCCTTTTTAGGGTTCAGTAGTCAACAAGGAACCCTAAATGGTTTCGCCATGTCCGTCCGTCCGTTCGCAGGTTAGGTCAGAGTCTCTTAGTACTAGAAAGCTATAATTTGGCATGGATATACATATTAGTCACGCCGATAAAGTGGTAAATAAAATCATGAAAAAAACATATTTTTAGGGTACCTCCTGTACACGTAAAGTGGGGATGTTTTTTTTTTCTCGTCTACCCCTTGGTATGGGTGTGTTGTTGGATAGGTGTTCCAAAAATATTGCGGGTTTGTTAAAACAATTTTTCGGTTAAGTGATCCGTTTCTGAAATATTAAGCTTTAAAGTGCTAATTTTTGTTAGAGGCAATTGTCCCCCCTCCCCTCCTGCCAGCTAAACGGTTAGTTTTGGATATGTGAAACAATTCGCGGTATATACATCGAAATTAAAAGGAAAACTATCACAGCTAAGTAGGCCTTACAAGTTTACGAGTAATAGTCGACTAACTTATATTTGCAGTTGGAATGTATGAGAGAACATGATTTTCAACTGCAATTTTAAGTTTGTTCTTGAGATAAATTTATCCCATCTACGAAACCCTTCATTGTGCGTGGTCCGACACGCACTTGACCGGTTTTTTTTCTTAATACTTCTCTTTGTTAGACAAAGGCCTTTCTTAACGTCAATCTTTTCGTTAGATAGATCTCTTATACATATCACTTATCCAGGTTAACTCATCCTATTCTCCAAATTTAACATTGTGTTTTTCAACTACAATGTTAAATTTGTTCTTGGGATAAATTCATTCCAATTACGGAACCGTTCGTTGTGCGTGATCCGACACGCACTTGGCTGTTTTTTTAGTTTCTGTATTCAAATAAAATATTATGTTTTTTTCTTTTAAACTTTGCGTAAAAGTGCTGTGCACTAGAGGCACTAGAGGCACTAGAGGCACTAGAGGCACTAGAGGCACTAGAGCAATCGGTTTAAGTATATAGATAGCAGTGTGGCTTTAGGTGTTGTTTTGGAAGGCCTATGATCAGCAGTAGAATGTTACAGGTTAAAAGAATCAATTAGCCGGTTTAACTAGGGGTATTTTACCGTTAAAATGCGTAAATTAGGTACAAGAACCCAGTACCAGACTTTTGCACGTTATTTTTACGCAATGGATAAGATTTGGACACTTCGACGGTGGTTCTACCTAAACCATCGAACCAATTTTATTGGAAAGTAAAGAGAAAACTTGGAGAAAGCTTGGCCTTCATTAATTGGTTACCCACATAAAATTACAAAAACAATGAATGCAGACTTCCGAACCTGGAGCCGGGCTTATAGTACTTTTCATCTCAAAAACCTAACAGGACGAAAGAGCCACGGCCAAATATTAGCAATATTCCATACACAAAAACATTTTAACAAACAGCTCACATTCGCGTCTGTCTCAGAAACACGACGCCTCTGAGCCTCAGGGCAAGAGGGAACCAAGGCATAAGACCAACGTCCATCCCTCCAAGAAGGGTGCCACCCTCGAGGGAAGGGTTCCGTGTATGAATAACCGCTTTCAATAATATTAAGGAACTCTGAGATAAACTGGTATTATTTATTGTTATAATTATAATTGTTTCACAGTGACTATGTCTGTATTTAAAGCTTCAATATCTTTATTATTTAAAAGATTTGAATATTAAGTACTTGTACTCAATGTATCGCCGTAATCATTTCATTACGTAAAAAAAGAAAAAAATACGTGTCCAATATTTTTTAGTAATCTACCTGACGGACAAAAAAATAGTCATGATCGCTATTAGGGTGCAATTCTAAACTAAGATCAATCTGATTCTACTGGCCTCTCGAACAAAGGTAAATCTACTACATTGCACCATTGCATGTTATCCATCAGTGTTTTGGCCATCATGCCCATTTCGAAATGTAAACAACCTCTTTTCAACAAGTAGTCAGATAGGAAACGCCGGCCTCATCTAGTTAAAAAAAAAAAATGTTTGACATGTAAAAGTGTTTGTATAAACCTACTTACAGAAATAAAATCATTTATCATTTTACATCAAAATAACGCTAAGCAGATTTGCATCTACTTACTTGATGTAAGGACCTCAAGACGGGTTATCTAGCGGTCATCCCTTATCACTGTCTAACTTACACCCCTTGGTGTTTGTGTGCTGGGCTAGACTAAGTGAATAGCAGAATTGAATAGTATCATCTATATCTATAAATTTGAATTTAGAATTTTTTTGTAAAATAATTTTTGCGAGGTAAAGTAATTAGTTACATTTAACAATAACTTTACGTTTTTTTTACATTTTGTTCTTTTTTCTAATTTTTAGAACTTTTGTCCGTTTGTCTGAATGTATGTTCCAGCATCACGCAAAAACTACCGGATGCATTTTTGCATAGATATTCCCTATAGGTCTGGTCAGTCTAAAGGCTATAAATTATCACACTATTTGCTATGAAGGATGAGCAATATTAAATTGTGTTCGTATTCTTCTACAGTTTACCGCAAATTGTAAAACGACGAGCCAAAATATTCTAGTATTTCAGAAAGTTACAGATTTAAGCTTTTAAATGATTATTATCACGCTATACCTTTATGGAGCGGAGCAGTAGTATTATAAAGTGGTAAAATGTATGTGTTTGTATGTAGGATATTTCGAAGATTACCCATCTTCGGAACTACTCATCCGATTTCGAAAATTCTTTAACTAGTGGGAGCTACAATATCGCCGAGTGTCATAGGATATATTTTATGTTAAAATAAGAAATTACACGAGGACGAAGTCACGGGCACAAGCTAGTGTTTTATATTCTGAAGTCGTGGTAAACAAAGAATTTCAGGGTACAGTAAGTAAGAAGTGTTGATCCCCCAAGTCCGTACATATGATAGAATCTATTATTACTTATGTAACCATTTTATTGGAACCTAAAATCTGTTGCAAAAAAAATTAATTAACTCAACTTAGGAAACTCAATCAACTTTTAACTTGCCATGGCCAACATTATCCAAGTATTTAGGGGAGTAACGAAGGGGAAATCGCTTTGACAACCTACCCTAAATCACAATGTCCGTACCAGGTCCAAGTAGAATAGGAAGTAATATGTTTTCTTGGACACTATATTACAAAGATCATATTCTTTTACTAGAACTGATATGTTGTCTTTACTAGAAGTAATATGTTGTCTTTACTAGAAGTAATATGTTGACTTTACTAGAAGTGATATGTTAAGTTTACTAGAGGTGATATGTTGACTTTACTAGAAGTGATATGTTAAGTTTACTAGAGGTGATATGTTGACTTTACTAGAGATGATATGTTTACTTTACTAGAAGTGATATGTTGACTTTACTAGAGGTGATATGTTGACTTTACTAGAGGTGATATGTTGACTTTACTAGAAGTGATATGTTGACTTTACTAGAAGTGATATGTTGACTTTACTAGAAGTGATATGTTGACTTTACTAGAAGTGATATGTTGACTTTACTAGAGGTGATATGTTGACTTTACTAGAGGTGATATGTTGACTTTACTAAAAGTGATATGTTGACTTTACTAGAGGTGATATGTTGACTTTACTAGAGGTGATATGTTGACTTTACTAGAGGTGATATGTTGACTTTACTAGAAGTGATATGTTGACTTTACTAGAGATGATATGTTTACTTTACTAGAAGTGATATGTTGACTTTACTAGAGGTGATATGTTGACTTTACTAGAGGTGATATGTTGACTTTACTAGAGGTGATATGTTGACTTTACTAGAAGTGATATGTTGACTTTACTAGAAGTGATATGTTGACTTTACTAGAAGTGATATGTTGACTTTACTAGAGGTGATATGTTGACTTTACTAGAGGTGATATGTTGACTTTACTAGAGGTGATATGTTGACTTTACTAGAAGTGATATGTTGACTTTACTAAAAGTGATATGTTGACTTTACTAGAAGTGATATGTTGACGCAAAAAGCTCGACTTATAGTGCTAGACTGCAATAAACTTAGCTGAAAGTATAATTAAATTAAACAAAATATTACGTTACTACAAGGATCACGCGCAAAGGATGGACGATCGTTAGTCTATATGAATACTAAAACAAAGTCGTTTTTCGTGGTTTTCTGTGTGACCGCTTAGATTTTATAAACTACACAATGGATTTTGATGCGGTTTGCACCATCACTTAGAGCATTTATTCCGAAAGATTTATGTGTATTAACTTGGATATAAAAATCTCGATGACATGTCGAAATCAATCAGTGCGAAGCAAGGCTGGCTCACTAGTTAATTAAAATGTAATCGTAAACGTATTCAAAAGGGAAAGTAATAAATTAATACTATAAAGACGCAGATATATGCCAACGGCCTTGACTGCATAGCTTGCGTGTTCTGTGCTGAGCCACGCAACGCGTCGTACGTCCACCCAGTAATATGACTCGCCCATCAAAGGTATTATATTAAAACACGTAAGTATACTAAAAGATAAATAATTAAATTATCATTAAAATGGTGCAGGTTTCATAAAAATATGCTTGATAGTTTTTGCGTGATTCTCAGTTTTTTATCCGCATTAGACATAACTTTACAAATTAATTACACTATGTAATATAAATATAATTTAAAATATTAAGTTAATATTAACATATATTTCTTTCCAAATCATTAACACTACTGGTTGATCTTCAGTTTCAAATCATTAACAGTCGGTTATCGTCGCCTTAAAAATGCAAACAACCACATACAGTACGTACGCACGTCCGCTTCAAAACAAAATTCAAGAATAATGACTACGCGTACGGCGTAGCAGGTCCTCTGTCTGCTACGAAAGCGTAGCAACCGTAGCAATGGCATCACCGCGAGACCTGCGTTGTAGCACTAGTGCTACGACATTTTGTGTTGTGTTGTTGTGATAAAAAGTAATGAAAGAATCAATTAGTGCTGATGCTTGGCTTTCTTAACAAACTTCAAGCAAGAATAAAGTTAAATTCCCGCTACAAATACACCTTTCCCCTTATTTTTTGGATAAAATATACCTTTTACATGAAAATAAAAAAGCTATAAATGTCTCACAAAAAAAAATGTGTCCCAAACGAAAAGCGACACTACAAGAAATAGACAAGAAAATCAATCAACAAACATCAGTAATACGTCACTCAAAGTATACGAAACATTAATACTGCGAAAACAGTGACAACTGGAGCGTGGTGGGTGAGAATTTGCTGCGTAGGAGTGACACAACTCGCCTACACGTGCCTACACGCTTACCTATATCTAAACTAGTGCAAAGGACAGATGAGCGCGCCCACGCATGTGTCATAGTAAAAGTTTGATTTGCGGGCTATATCCGTATTTTAAGTTAATGGGTAACAACTCCTTGAAGGTTCATTCAAATCAAGTAAAAAAATAAAATAATTTATTAGTGTGATTTTTGTTAAAGGTTTACTAAGAAGATTCCGTCAACCAGTAAGGTCTTATAAAATATACAGGGTGTAAGGGACAGCCCTCCGCAGACTGATAAAGTGAATTCAGTATATTATATTAAAATGACCGGTACTTGAAATTATTTCAGTAACGTTATGGGAATCCAATAAACCTGATTTGTTTTATTACCTCACACGCAATGTATCGTTACCGTGGCAAAACGCGCGTGGCGAACCGCAAAGCCACGTGCGTTCGGCCACCGAGTATTTCAACATCCATTGCTGTTTTTTTTAATTTTAGCTGTTTTAAATACATAAATGGAGTGCTGCGTACAGAGAATATAATTTAACATTGAAATGGAGGAATAGTAACTGAAAGCACGAGAAAAAAATGAAAATTTTCCTGAGAATATTTCTGGTGGAATATGATTCAAAATAAGGAGCTGAATGCACCCTGTTAATTTGCGGAGGGCTGTCCCTTACACCCTGTATACGAGTCAAAAATCTGCCCATTAGCCATATACTGTCACATTAATTAGTTCATTCAAAGGATTATCTCTCTTATGTCTCTACAAATTATTAACAGGGGTGTCAAAATTAATACTCAGGTAAAGTATTTTTTGTTAGCCGCACGTCCTATTTATTCGGAGTGACTCAAAGCGGAATGCTATCTTTCAGATATATCATTCGGCTTCGAATCACTCCCGAATTATGAAACAGATTATAATCGAGGCAAATATTACTTCAGAAGAGATATCTCATAATCACTTTATCCTTCCAAAAATTGTGGCAATAATTATACAATGTGTAATTTAAATAACGCACAACCTCATATGGGGTCATTGTACAGTCACGAGCACTAATATGTATACACTGAGCAACTTTTATAAGTCATTTTCTCCTACTATATTGATTGTAATTGTATGTTTTTACGAACATAATATTTTGAAACCCATACTATTATGATAGAGGTCTTATCTCAAAGTTGCAATCGTAATTCCACGAGAAAACCTCTTTTGAATTGAGCTAAGTGTATACATATTAGTGCTCGTGATTGTACTCATCATTATGAACAACCTATACTATGGGACCAAACCTGAAATTGCGAAAAAAAAACTGCTGTTCCCTACATTTAAGTTCGCATAACTCGTCAAAATGTAGGGAACAGCAGATTTTTTTTCGCGATTTCAGGTTTGGTCCCAGAGTAAAAGTTGTTCATAATGATGATTACAATGACCCCATAAGAGGTTGTGCGATGTGCGTTATATAAATTACACCTTGTATACAAAACATAGGCATGGAATTGAAAGCTTAAGCCTGGGGTTTTATTCGTTGCACACTGGCCGGTAATCCCTTTATTAACCGACTTCGAAAAAGGAGGAGGTTCTATGTTTGACTGTATGTATGTTTTTTTAATCTATGTCCACCGATTTCCCGGTTAATTGTAGACAAATTTTGTAAATTATTTTTTTGTTTGAAAAGGTATGCTCTCGAAGTGGTTCCATTGTCACCAAGTCAGAATCTGATAGAGGATCCTATGAAAATCGAGCCTCAAGTTTGAGAGGCATACCTATAGCAATTTTGGGTATTTTTTTAAGGAATTCGTGCATTTGCTCTCGGAAAGCACCATTTGGTGAAGTGGAACTGATGATGAAGACCACAGATGGCCACCGGAACTATTCAATTGTAAGTATTTCACGGGCTGGGATTCGATTACTTTAATATGGTTGCTAAGCAATTTATGCTCTTCATAATGCATAATTATGGTGAAGTGAAACCGATGGTGAAGTATCAAGAGAACTCCTCAACAATTAACGTCCCAGCATCGGGAAAAGTAATATTTTGTAAAAGGTGATGAGCAGTTGATATTAGGCTATTGTAACTTAGATAAATTACAAACCGACCCACTAAAAAGTGAAAAATAACATTAATTTCGGAAGTCGGTGGCAAAAAGCTAAAATACAGATCCAAAGACACAAATTTTCGAAATTAAAGTTACTTTTCACTTTGTAGTGCTTTTTTTGGGAGTCGGTTTTTTTTGTGTTAAAGAAGTTTTCCTTTACTACAAGATGTTGTATCCAGTAGGTTATGGTTCCGTGTACCGGTGACGATGAAAACGGCGACACCCGTAATGTCTTCATTAGTATTCAGACTTACCTACGCACATAGGTAGGTAGTTTGTGCCCATACCGGTCGGTGGCGGTGTGTCGTGGTCAATTTTACTAAGTTGTCGTGGGGTCATGTTGGATTGTGTATGTTGGCATTAACTTGTGTTTGTTTTTGTTCGATTGATCGGGTCGGCATTGATACGTATATTGTGTTTTATCAACAACAACAACATACAACTCGCCAGTATTGTGCACTTATTTTGTTTTTATATACTCATGGCTCTTGTGTTGTAGTCAGATTGGGAGAAAACAAATGATGGGCTAGCTAGATGGACCGAAGAATAGTTTGAAGAATAATCCGAGTAGATTGGACACGGAAAATCAAGAACAAGGGGAGAGGACTGGCTCGTGGACTGTGCTACTTATGTCCAGTAGTGTAGAATGATAATATGATTATTTATTTATGATTGTCGGTTTGATCCAAAAATAGGGTGGACCGCTATACACTGTTTGTCCACCGCAGAACGTCAACGGGAAACGAGATTATTCGAACCGACCGTGACGTCTCAGTGACGGCGTATGGGGGACACGCGGCCATTGTAAATGTATCAATACTTCAGCGCCGTCATCTCGTTCTCGTTGACGAACCATTGACGTAGCGGTGGACAAACGGCCTTAGGCTTCGAAAAAAAAAATCTTATTTCGGTGAACTCTCGCACAGCTTTTGACGAAATAGTAACTCGTCAAAAGTTTCTTACGTAGCTCCTACTAAGATATTTATGAGTAGGTCCGAAACAACGTCTCCCTAGGATTGTTCGACGATACTCCGCGAGATTTATTTTTTACAATTCTTTACGTTGTAGGTTACTTTTAAACAAAGTAATAAAGAAAAATACAAAGTATTGTTTTAAAATAAGTTTAAGTAATGTAAGGATAATTAGACTGTTCCCGTACGTTTGAATTCGTTTATACTTTTTTTTTTAGTTTTAAGTTCGATGGCTGAAATGTACACTCGGTCTAAGACTCTAAGGGCGAGATTTATAAACGTTATTTAAGGCGAAAGCGCCAGGATAGCCCGCGAAATTCAAATGTTACGTTTTTAGCAATTTGCAGGTCAGTATCAGATATACTGATTTGAATAAGATTCGCAACCGTAACAAATATGTATTTAAAATCATCAATACAATACTAATACTTTAATCAACATACACCCAGACACTGAGCTGCAAATTGCAAAAATTGTAAGAAAATATGCATTTCGCGGGCTACCTTAGCGCCCCCTTAACTGGTGCTATGACTTAGACATATTCCCTTCTCTATCTTGCACTTCTAGTTTGACAGTTGTGCGACAGTGACAGGAATAACGCTAAGCCGAAGTACGTACGCCAAGATCTATTAATAACATTACATTACATCTCGGCCTTAGACTCTAAAACTCTCCTAAAAAAGCAAGAAATTGTTTCCTTTCAAAAGTTAAAAGTATGAAAACTTAGTCACAATAAAATGGCCGTTTAACACGTTTTTAATAAAGTGCTCGTTAACAGCCCCTTTCGATAAATTAATCTCCAAATCTCACGGAAACGATGAATCAAATTCAACGCGGCGTAATAAAAATGTTCACGAAAAGAGCAATTAATTTAATGAATTTATCGCAGACAGGCCAGACGGCAGACGAGCCCAGTCGCACTACCAGACAGACCTACTTCCATACATACTTCCTACCCTCGCAACTTTGACCCACTTCCCTGTACAACGAACTGTGTAATAGGTAGGTAGGTACCTTATTTTATTTCTCATTCGAATTAATAGGCACCTGTATTGTATTGTACAGTTTACGTGAATTAAGCTACTCTCAAGAAATCCTGCCAACGGTGATTCGATAATGAGGAAAGCGCGACCCCCCGCCAATTTACATTAACGAGTCGCCGAAAAATCCAACATAAAACGACAGGGGCACATAAAGGCGTCGAACAATTCCTTTCATCTCACGGCGTCTTGCGCCGGCAGCATAAACAAGCTCCGAGAAAAACTCCCTGAATAATAATTAGGGTTGAAGATTTGGTGGAGCGGACTCGGCCTCTTGCTATTAATTACGGAGCCCAGAGCGGACGCGCTATGTGCTCGGTATATAGGTTCGAATTTCCGGGCATATACCTAACGTGGCACGTATCTGGGCAGCGCGGCGTCTCGCGTGCCCCCCCGGCCTCCGTACCGCCGGGCCCCCGGGCCCCTCCCCGTCTAATTGACGGCGCGCCGGACGCCGCCGTCGCCCGCGGGGACTGCGCTCCGCCTTCCGGGCTCCGTGCTCAGCCTCCGATTTACAACATCGGCCGATAATCTTTTCTTGATGACGCAGCCACATAGATATACTCATACAACTATCCTAAGACTTTTTTCTTTATCGCTTCCTCGAGGAAATCAGCATTCCATTTCCAACACTCACGGAGTTAACCTAGATTCTCCGCTGTTGCTATGGGCCATCTCTAATAGCTTTGCGATGGGACACTGCGGTCTGCCGCATAGATATAACCTCAGTATGACTGGACATCGGATTTTACGAGCCATCGGGCCAAAGTGAACAGAACAGAGGATTACTTGAAGAATCCGTGAGCTTCTATCGTAACAGTAACTAACGCCTGCAATGATCTTGATGTCCACAATAACAATGGGATGGAGTGTGCCTCGTAGTAGTCCATCACGATCACTGGTGCAGATACTATTGAGCGCATCGTCATCTACAGCTACCTGTACTATCGAGGAAACTTACATCTGACCAATTTGAAAACAAAATCCCGTGCACACGATGACCACATCTGTTAGCAAGCGTTTCTATAGCGGCCGAGCGCTCCAAGCAAAAATAGTCCTTACGGTGTATAGATGTTCGTTTCTCCCATGGTACATAGTATCTAGTCTTAATCTCGCAGGATCGCACCGAAAGTAAGTGTCGTCAAAGGCCCCATCGTGGAGTTTATTAAGTCTCATCAGGACGGAGCAAGGTGTCAACACGGCCGGCTGCTCCCGTTGGGATAATTAAAAACTCTCATCGCAGCCGGAAGACGTGGAGAGTGGGGGCGGGGGAGTTCGGGAGGGGTGGTAGCCATGGGGATCCGCGAACGCACTAATTAATAAGGGTCCGTCGATATTGATTTACGAGCTCGCCGGTGCCCGGTAATGACGCAACGTGCCCGGGAGCACGTGGCGCTTGTGCCGTAAACACGGTGACGTCACACGCAAGGAGCCCCCGATGGATGCTTTGAAACTTGTTGTGTAATAATTGTGGGTAGCAAGAAACGTGTTGAACGCCGTAACATTGTTTTGACAAAGAGTGTTTCGAAACGCTCGTTGCTTTGTTTAACGGTCTCGTGACCATTAATTTGTAAACATTTTTCTTAGCTAAATAGAAATCGTGGAATTGGATAAATATATCGAGGGAAACGTGCGAAAACGTGCTAAACAACATTTTTGGCAAAAATTAGTTAAATACATGAAAATTCTTATCTTTTTGAGCTTAACAATTTTATGTATACAACGTGTTTCTGGATGTACGACATTAAATGAAAACGAGCACAGTACTAATCCATCGAAATATTTTAAAACACGAAGATTAGTAGTTAATGGAAAATTTTAAAATTGCAGTTTTCAAACAAAATAAATTATTGTTATTTTTAAGTTCTTTTTCTTTGTTTCCTTTCGTGATACTGTGTGCACTTATGGCATGTGCCAATAAACGTTTTTTTCTTTCTTTCTTTAAATAGCAGAATCAACTGCATAAAAAGTAAACACGCTTTATCTACGAAAATTCACTGACCAACGATGCGGTGTGGGGTGCGGGGCGCGGCGGCGGCAATGTTTACCTATTATTACGGACTCAGATCTACATCATGTTGAAAAATAAGAAAATGAAAAATAATTTCCTGTGGCTAAAGAATTCATTGGATTTGATTGATTTTTGTATACGGGTAAAGAACATGATTCTCTTTACGTGGTTTAAAGGAATGTCAATCCTCCTGTTACACCTTGTATAACGAAATTTTTGCCAAAAATGTTGTTTAACTGGTTTTCGCAGTAAACCCTCGATATACTAATAAACGTTTTTACATCGAAAAACGTACCACAAAATCAAATACCTACCTACACCTCCTTGTACAAAATTCCATCACAAACTTATCTCCCGAACAAAAGTCGCTCACACTTCCATCTCGCGATATCTTAAACAGCGTAGTGGGCATTAACGAAAATTCCCGATTCCCATTCGACGGGCACACAGCTCGCCGGAGGATTTGCATCGCTCCGGGAAGAAACGCAAAAAGAGCGAGATCTGACACCCCCTTACACCCCCCACGTGGAAAAAATTCACCCCCCCAATATGTACCGCACGAGTAAGCGCACGTTATTAGTAAAAGTACAGAAGTTTCAGCGTAACTGGGACTGGTTACAGGGGGGTGAAAACTTGGTCTTATTTATAGTGTGCAGAGGTACTTACCTACAGGTTTTCTGGATGATTCCCACTGATTCATAACACGTAACACACGTATTCCTGAAGGTGTTTAGCAGTGGTGCAACTACAATTAACATTAGAGGGAGGAAGCCGAAAAAAGAACTGTTAAGTTCTCATAAACTCAGACAAAAATCTATAGGTTTTTAATCTTATGATGTGTTAAACTGGTATTAAATATAATTATGTAATGTGATGTGATACACAGTTACACATGCAGGTGTACCATGTAATTTGGTAATAGTAGACATTAAGAAGAGTGGTTGTTTCGTAAGGAAGGTGATAGGAATCGGGTTGTATGAAGACTACGCCCCTGGTGTTTAGTACACTGATTCTTATGTGAAAAGTATTTAGGTACTTACATCATGTCTACAAAAGTAGGTGTCGGAAATTAAACATACAACTTAGTAAATAATGAAGACGCTTTTACCAGTGGAAAATTAAAAACTTTCACGCGGGCGATGTCGTGGAACACAACTTAGCAATTACTCCCTTCCTCTTTGCCATATTCAATTATCTAAGAGAAGGTTAGATATTTCTAATTTCAAATCCTACTAATGACTTTGACAGGACTTAAGCAGTAAAAAAGGGGGATGCACTTAAACGTCACTAAAGGCTGAATTACACGGTGCGATTTAAGCAAAAGTAAAAGGTGCACCGTCTCAACAGTTTTCAGACGTTACAAATCATTTCATGTTTCAAATTTATTGTATGCCATTGGAAAAACTTTGCATCGTGTAAATGGGGCTTAATTGCCTTGCACTTGCTGTAAGAATTATTCTTGAATGTCTTTGACATATCTCGGGACCCAGGGGTCCCGGACCTTTAGAAGGCGTACGAGGGGCCGATGCCGACTCACAGAGAACCTCTTAGACAATTTTAAGTGTTGAGGAACCAACCGACGATTATCGCTGTTTGCTCTATGTATGTGTACCCAAGGACAACCCCCGGGTGCAGGACTATTGCAGAACATGGAAACAAAACATATTGGGCTATGGGTTTGGGTGGCTATATTGGATTGGTTACCTAGAACTACTAGACGGACTCAATATTATGTAAATACACGGATAAAATGGCAGGGTGTGACTTGCATACACAATAATGAGCCCCCAAAACGGTCGCTAACACATAGTGTGACATTATTACATTCTTGAATGTTATTATACATACTTTAACATAACATAATATCACGCCTGTATTCCCCGAAAGGTTAAGCAGAGATGTACCTATAGTACACCGACATAGTACATTTCGCCAGTTATGTTTAAGTCCCATGTAATACAAACTTTGTGGTATACAATTATTTATTGAACGTTCAAGAAACTAATACCATGTAAATCAGGCTTAATAATCAAACAAATGAACATCTAACCTGCAGAAAATGAATAGCAACGTCATCAAATCATCAACCAGTACTCGTAACAGCTTTTAAACAAATGAATTTCCAAACCATCTCCCATCGCACGTGCGTATTGTTCCGGACACTCAGATCCTTCGTCTCACCCCTCGATAACACCCTCTAACAGATTTACGACATCACTTTCACACTATAACTGTTTCACACTATTTATTATAGCGCCCACAAAATAGCCCGCAGACTCATAGTTGTAACTACCTATATGTAAGCGTTTTCATTAAAAAATGATGCTGAGTCGGGCCTCTGTTGAGGTGGACTGTAGAGTTGAATATTTATTTCTTTTAAAGTTGCTCTACTCGACAGCTCGAACTCGTAGTGGGCGTGGATAATAATTTATTTATTTAGTTTTTATTTATTAAGTATTTGATGATTTATATTATAACCAGTGATCGGAATAGGTAGTGCTAATTTGTCTAAACTTCGAGGAAGGAAGTAACATAGAGTGGACAATACCTCCTCTATAATCCCGGAATAATTTTAATGACATTTAAGTCCCGGGATTTAAAAACCACGAATTATTTATTGGACTTTATTTGTAGATACAAATTATTGATTTGAAAAATCATAACATTTTTTAGGGTTACACAACACACACATTTATAGCTGTAATTTTTATGGTGTACATAGTAAAGAGTATTCTATCTACCTATAAATAAAGTCCTATAAATAATTCGTGGTTTTATTTTCACAGCACAAAGAAAATTGGAAAAGTATGGGGGAGACCTTTGTCCAGCAGTGGGACAACTTAGGTTGAACAAAAAAAAATATTCCGGTTATCGAAGAGTTTTGGTTCCATCTACTACTAACTAAGGTTACCGATATCTGGGTAACCAAGAAGAAGAAACATGTTACCTCCATGTAGGTTACGGTTTTAATACCGGTTACCTAAACATTATCTGGATTACGAGAAAAAACAGAATATCGCCAACTAGCCAGGGCCGTGATTGGTCAGCGTTCGCCGGCGCGCGGGTCGACTTGACTCTGACACAGAGAGCAATGAGCGTCCTTTGTCTAATGCCGACGGACCCGTGTAAGATAGAGGTAATGTTAATTTCGGTTACCGGTATTAATACTGGTTGTATCCTATTTAAGAATTAAGGTAACCTTTAAAATTCCTGTAAAAGCAATAATGTTATTACCGAAAAAATACCCGTATTGATCATACCGGTTTCGGTCCCTAAAAGTACCTACACACTCCGTGATTGTTATGTAAGCATTGCGGCTCATCATCCAAGGGATGATCAAGACGAGTGGATGACTTTATTCCCGTGATGGATGACTTTATTCCCGTCATGGATGACTTTATTTACGGCTGGTTTATTATCATGAGTGTACTCGTTAGTTCAGTGCTCGTAAACAGTGGAGCTGGGCTCACCTGCTCACTGCTTTATTACGTGTTGATAGAGATCGGCCGTCTTAGAGGCTATTGACAAAGCCATTATGAAATTATAGAATTTTTGTGTTGGTGTAAGCCTGGCATGAGACTTCCGGCAATTGGAAAAAGCGTAGTGTGTTTTATTGTCTTTTCGTTATGAAAGGAATTAAACGATTTGCTCATTGACGGAAACTAATTATCTTACGATATACCTATGTATTTATTGAGTTTCACTAACACAGTCACTAAATACGAATCCGAAAACGAAAAGACGACCACCTCCCCAAAATTACGAGCCGGCTTCACTAATTCGCGCAGAAGGCCACCACCATTCGTATCGGGGTCGCAGCGATAGCGACTGTATCCATGACGTCACGGAGTACAGTCAGCACAATAAAGCGGGCGCATCGCCCGGACGAACTCGTAAACGCGCGATCTCAAACGACCGCTGCTGAACAGGAGCTAGTGCGGCGATACCGCCCGCATACACCACGGGGATACACGGAGAAGGTTTACTCTAGAGAAAGAAAGAAGAAAGTTTTTTTTTATTCTGCGCAAATCAGAGAGACAGAGAGAGAGTAGAAGGCCAATTCCCGTAATTAAAAACGTTCAAAATCTAGTCGCAATCTCATCTCAGCGACAATCAATTGTCAAAAATTTAAGTAAACGCTATACAATTTTTGACAGATTGTGACTGAGATTAGATTGCGAACTAAAATTACCGGAAATTCCCGGAATGTTGACGTGTTTTTTTTTCTGAGGTTTACCTCCTACCTATCTAGGAAAGGCATAAAAACCCCGGGACATCTGAAAACGGGTTGGGCTAGTGACTTTGCCAAAGCGACTGCACATGGATAAGGGATGCACAAAGCCGTAGAAACTGGCAGAAGAGAAAAGAGGCGTATACCTAGCTAGTAGACTATAAAATAGAAGGGATGCCTATTGCCTATAGGCATCCCTTGTATCCTCTTCTCTTCGGGGTATACCGTGCAGTGGGTGATTCTCAAGTGACGGAGGCCTGTGACACTTTAACTGATTAAAAGTACTGGGTTTTGTATATCATTCCCAATAAACCGCTATAGTAATAGATACGAACGTGCTCCGCACATCGAACAAAGATTTTATCCAATTGGTTAAATCCTTGTCAAACAGGACATGTGAAAGTGCACTACAGTAAGTGCGAAGTTTGGTCGTTGTTTTATCCAATTGGTTCTGTCAAACAGGACATGTGAAAGTGCACTACAGTAAACGCGAAGCTTGGTCGTTGTTTTATCCAATTGGTTCTGTCAAACAGGACATGTGAAAGTGCACTACAGTAAATGCGAAGCTTGGTCGTTGTTTTATCCAATTGGTTCTGTCAAACAGGACATGTGAAAGTGCACTACAGTAAACGCGAAGCTTGGTCGTTGTTTTATCCAATTGGTTCTGTCAGACAGGACATGTGAAAGTGCACTACAGTAAACGCGAAGCTTGGTCGTTGTTTTATCCAATTGGTTCTGTCAAACAGGACATGTGAAAGTGCACTACAGTAAACGCGAAGCTTGGTCGTTGTTTTATCCAATTGGTTCTGTCAGACAGGACATGTGAAAGTGCACTACAGTAAACGCGAAGCTTGGTCGTTGTTTTATCCAATTGGTTCTGTCAAACAGGACATGTGAAAGTGCACTACAGTAAACGCGAAGCTTGGTCGTTGTTTTATCCAATTGGTTCTGTCAGACAGGACATGTGAAAGTGCACTACAGTAAACGCGAAGCTTGGTCGTTGTTTTATCCAATTGGTTCTGTCAGACAGGCCATGTGAAAGTGCACTACAGTAAACGCGAAGCTTGGTCGTTGTTTTATCCAATTGGTTCTGTCAGACAGGCCATGTGAAAGTGCACTACAGTAAACGCGAAGCTTGGTCGTTGTTTTATCCAATTGGTTCTGTCAGACAGGCCATGTGAAAGTGCACTACAGTAAATGCGAAGCTTGGTCGTTGTTTTATCCAATTGGTTCTGTCAAACAGGCCATGTGAAAGTGCACTACAGTAAACGCGAAGCTTGGTCGTTGTTTTATCCAATTGGTTCTGTCAGACAGGCCATGTGAAAGTGCACTACAGTAAATGCGAAGCTTGGTCGTTGTTTTATCCAATTGGTTCTGTCAGACAGGCCATGTGAAAGTGCACTACAGTAAATGCGAAGCTTGGTCGTTGTTTTATCCAATTGGTTCTGTCAAACAGGCCATGTGAAAGTGCACTACAGTAAACGCGAAGCTTGGTCGTTGTTTTATCCAATTGGTTCTGTCAAACAGGACATGTGAAAGTGCACTACAGTAAATGCGAAGCTTGGTCGTTGTTTTATCCAATTGGTTCTGTCAAACAGGCCATGTGAAAGTGCACTACAGTAAATGCGAAGCTTGGTCGTTGTTTTATCCAATTGGTTCTGTCAAACAGGACATGTGAAAGTGCACTACAGTAAGTGCGAAGCTTGGTCGTTGTTTTATCCAATTGGTTCTGTCAAACAGGCCATGTGAAAGTGCACTACAGTAAATGCGAAGCTTGGTCGTTGTTTTATCCAATTGGTTCTGTCAAACAGGACATGTGAAAGTGCACTACAGTAAATGCGAAGCTTGGTCGTTGTTTTATCCAATTGGTTCTGTCAAACAGGACATGTGAAAGTGCACTACAGTAAATGCGAAGCTTGGTCGTTGTTTTATCCAATTGGTTCTGTCAAACAGGACATGTGAAAGTGCACTACAGTAAACGCGAAGCTTGGTCGTTGTTTTATCCAATTGGTTCTGTCAAACAGGACATGTGAAAGTGCACTACAGTAAGTGCGAAGCTTGGTCGTTGTTTTATCCAATTGGTTCTGTCAAACAGGACATGTGAAAGTGCACTACAGTAAACGCGAAGCTTGGTCGTTGTTTTATCCAATTGGTTCTGTCAAACAGGACATGTGAAAGTGCACTACAGTAAGTGCGAAGCTTGGTCGTTGTTTTATCCAATTGGTTCTGTCAAACAGGCCATGTGAAAGTGCACTACAGTAAACGCGAAGCTTGGTCGTTGTTTTATCCAATTGGTTCTGTCAAACAGGACATGTGAAAGTGCACTACAGTAAACGCGAAGCTTGGTCGTTGTTTTATCCAATTGGTTCTGTCAAACAGGACATGTGAAAGTGCACTACAGTAAACGCGAAGCTTGGTCGTTGTTTTATCCAATTGGTTCTGTCAAACAGGACATGTGAAAGTGCACTACAGTAAGTGCGAAGCTTGGTCGTTGTTTAATCCAATTTCCTGGTTGATGGCAATAGGCTCGCCCCCTATTATATGGGACTTAAACATAACTTGTGAAATGTGGGTGTACTATAGGTACACCTCTGCCCAACCCCTCGGAGAAACAAGGCGTGATGTTAAGTTTTATGTCAAAAAATATATTAATGTTTGTGTTGTGTTGTTGTTGTTGTAGTTATTATTATTGTGTGTGTGTGTGTGTGTATGTGTGTGTGTGTATTGTTCTACTTTGAAAGCGATTGCTATGTCTTGTCTAGGCCCTCTGTTAGAAATCAAAAACCCTAGAATAAAATGGGACTTCTCGGGATCCACTTTCGATTGTCTCCTCTGAATAACGTCATTACCAGCTTTAGATATAACGACGGCGTTCGGGAATGGCACAATACTGAATACTGAGCTGGGAACATTCGCCGTTTGTTAGCGGACGGATAAACTTCTTGGCTCGCCTTCAAAGAAGAATGCGCCAGGTGCAGTGGAATTTGATCATTTTTCTTATGATGGATGGTAAGAAAGAGTATTGGAAAGACGAGTTTTTTTTATCCTCTTGTTTTTTTGACCAGATGTTCAGTTTGAACTTGGGCTAAGGGCATACGACAGACGGACGCACGGACGGTCATGGCGGCTTATATTCCGAAAGCTATATTATACAGGATGTAAGAAAATTTGATAGGTGTCGCCGGACACCCGGTTCCGAACGAAGTTCCTTTCGCTGTATGTACTAGCTTTTGTCCGCAGCTTCGCCCGCGTGGAGATCGGTAATTATTCCACGGGAACTTACTACCGGGATAAAAGTATCTTATGTCCTAACCTAGGTCATGGTCTATCCATGCGCCAAACTTCATCCAAATCCATTCAGCCGTTTTAGTGTGAAAGCGTAACAAACAAACAAACACATTTTCGCTTATAATATTGGTTAGGATTAAATAACAGGCACTATTAGATAAATTAACAACGTGTAAAGAGTAACTAAATATTTTGTTTATATTTTTTACATAAATGAAGGAATGGTAATAAAATTGCAATTAATAAATAATGGTTTTTTTATTATAAAAATAAACATTTTATAATGAATTATTATAAAAATATACATATAATCATTACATTCAACTTTAGTAATGATTACACAATCACACAACATACCTGCTTTAACAAAAGTGTCGTGACGGTCAAAATGTTACACTTTTTTCGGTCTAGCTCTCATTCGCCAAGTTTGCAGAGTACAAGGTGCGGTAAGGAACTTAGTTCTAAAAACCCATCACCAAGCCGTCATGGGATTATGATAGCTACAGCCACCTCAACTCCCAAGATGACCGGATTATGGCGACCCCTATGGACCTAAATCTTGAACACAGTGCAGAAAGCAAGATAACGTGTTCTCAAATGGAGCTCGGACATTTCTAAGAGGTTACTCGAAACAGGTGTCTTGTTCAGACATGAACCATCTACGTGTGCCGTTGATTACGGCATCACTGAACCAAGAATCTTTAAGTCTTCTTACCTAGACAATGGGTTAGTATCGAAAGACTATTGGCTGCAAAAATTACCTAACATTTTCCCAATGATAAAGTTTTAAAATTACCTCACATTTCCCCAATGTTACAGTTTTAAAATTACCTCACATTTTCCCAATGTTAAGGTTTTAAAATTACCTCACCTTTTCCCAATGTTAAATTTTTAAAATTACCTAACATTTTCTCAATGTTATAGTTTTAAAATTACCTAACATTTTCCCAATATTAGTTTTAAAATTACCTCACATTTTCCCAATGTTAAAGTTTTAAAATTACCTAACATTTTCCCAATGTTACAGTTTTAAATGTGGTGATTGGTTGGCCGATATCACAACAGCCACATTCGATTTAACAACAACTTAAACTCAGGAAGCTTTCAGCAACCAGGGGTTAAGATACGGTTACCTAGAAGAGCGCTGGTCGCCACATATCAGCCGAAATTACGGCTGACATGAAAATGATGGCAGCAGGGTTTGACTTTACGGTATCAAAAAACGGTCTCTAGGAAAACACACCAACTTACTTTCTGAAGTAGCGTTTCAGTGAAGTCATTCGCCGGTAAATTGCGGACACTAACTATATGGCGGCCACCGGTCTCCGTAGCTTTAGGGGCGCAAAAATGAAAACTACGTACCCCTCAAAACTCGATTATAACGAAAAAAGTATCGCAAATAGGCGCACTTTAAATCCTGTCAGGATCCAGTGAGGCGCGGCATCGAGGATCCGAAGCGCGGACATGAAAAATGACGTCACATTAAACAGTACGTTGATAAATACCCACCGTTTTGCATAAGTCACAGGCTACCGTGTAAACTGCTGAAGTTTATGTAGTTCAAAATACCCGCTTATGGGGTCCATACTTTTCTGTCCAAGCTGCGTCCAAAATATTTACGATGGTAGGGACTTGCAAACGCTACGTCGGAAACTGTTTTCTAATGGTTTTGTCGTTGACTTTATTTTTTATTCATCTTCATAGAATACAGAAGTAAGTTGCAGAAATATTATACTCCATAGACATACCTCGATAAACCGTTGTCAGAAAAAAAAATTACTGCTTTTACAAGCGTATTGTACCTATCCTGTGTAACACGCAATTTAGTTTCCAAACATATAGGTAAACAAATAATTATGTGTTTTTGGAAAAAAATAACTTTTTAAAACTCACAAATAAAGTTCAGTTTGCTCTACGATTAAAAAAAGAGGTTTATCAATATTTATTTTAAAATAAACTTAATTTAACTATTATACAGCGTGCCACTTTAATGGCGACATTAATTTAACACACGTATACGGTTTTGCGTTTTCGTTTTATGAAGTTATTATTTATTGATTTATTTACAATTTTCTAAAATAGCATCTTGGAGCAACCTGTACTTAAAGAACTGTAGCGGAGAGGTCATTTGCCGGGGTTACGGATCATAACATCGCATCAATGAAATTAAAACGCATAACGTGCAAATAGTAGGTGAATTGAAGGTTAGAGAGAGCTTTATTATTTAATTTATTTGAAAAATTTTAATTTTAATTTTAGGAATTATTTTATTTTATTATAATTTTTATGATTACTTGTCATTAACCCTACCATGTCGCCATTGTAGCGGCACATTGTATTGTAGCTGATATTGGTTTAAATAACGTAACATCATTGGAAACAATGATTTGAAAATGGAATAAACAGACATTGTACTGACACAAAAGTCATACTTAAATCTTTTACCCAGCCATGGTAAGTAGTAGGTAGAAACTTTAATGAGATGTTAATGAACTATTTATTATACAAGGTGTAATTTTAAACAGTGTTAATCTCTTAAGGGGTCATTGTACTCATCATTATGAACAACTTTTACTATGGGACCAAACCTGAAACCGCGAAAAAAAATCAGCTTTTCTCTACATTTATGTTCGCATAACTCGTCAAAATGTAGGGAACACCTGATTTTTTTTCGCGATTTCAGGTTTGGTCCCATAGTAAAAGTTGTTCATAATGATTAGTACAATGACCCCTTAAGAGGTTAACAGTGATTAAAAGTACACCTTGTATACTGGTAAAGAACAATTTATACTCTCAGCAAGCTTCCAGATTAAAGGACAGTCAACAGTGTTACACGTGGCTACGCTTTGCCGCCATTTTAGTTAATTACGACGTAACGTTGGAGATTTTTCTCACGGAAGACTCGACGGTTTTTGTGAGGAAAAAGCGGAGGCACTAAACTAATGTTGCTTAAATCAGCTGGATGGCCTTTGTTTAGAACGAAATAGCCTGAAAAAACAAAAATCTGGGCTCCATAACATTAATCAATACTTCACAATTATTTTTAAAGCTGCTGCTCAACACATAACAACACGCCTGTAATCCCCGAAGGGTTGGGCAGAGGTGTACCTATGTACACCCATATTTCGCCAGTTATGTTTAAGTCCCATGTAATAGGGGGCGAGCCTATATTGCCATCAATCGGGCACAAATCTAGGCTGCTACTGAGAAATTCCTGATTTAAAAATCCTTAAGTCTTTCGTCCTAGGAACACAATCTTGCCGTATAAAAACTTCTTAATAAATCCACAACACAACGTAAAGATAGCGATATTCCTATATTCTTTGGAGGAAATGAAATGGAAGGAATCCTAGCACATGTGTCCGCCATGTTGGCTGAATGGCGTACAGTGACGTCACATTACCCTATTATACGACACACTTAACCTACGTCCTAGGTGAGCTAGTAAAGCTATACAACGCGACTTCACCACGGAGGAAAATATGACAGTTGCTGTCAAAACTACGAAAGTATGGTTTTAAACTTCGCGCTTCGTCGCATCTTTTAACGTAAATATACGTACAACTTTTTCGCGAAAATGTACGCCACTTATTAAAAGTAACTAACTGCTGTTTGAAAATATCGCATCTCATCGCGTTTGCGCATTTGTCCCTCACATGACAAAGGATTAGCCACGTGTTCATATTACCGTTGTATGGGCATTATAGTGTGATGGAGGGAACGCGCACCATGCTCACTAAAAGTACAGTCAAAGAAAGTTATAAGAGTATTGGCAGCCGAATACAATATGGCGGAATTCCAGAGAGTGACACTTAGTATGTTGTCCACTGTGTAATTTGTGGTCTACCCAGACCCGGTACTCGGGACTCGACAGTTAGCAATTCATGACTACTTTTGTTAGCTTGGGTCTTACCTATTAAAACAAATGTATGTGTTAATGAATAAAAAAATAACTTTGTATTCTATGTTATGCGTGTGCTGTGACGTCAAATATTTATTTAGCAACTCCCGTTTGAGTGTATCATGTTTAAGAAGTTATTTTATTAGACATGCAATAACAATGAAAAATGTCGGCACGGTTAGCGCAGTGACTGAGCAATTGGCTGGTGTGCTACATGTTGCTGGTTTGATTACCGTTCGAAACAATTATTTCATTTTGGCAGCGAATCCGTGCCTGGCTGTTTGTGTCCCTATGTGAACGTTACAGGAGAAATTTCTAGTATCAAACAATCAATCTGCCTAACCTTTTCCCAACTATGTTAGGGTCGGCTTCCTTCCAGTCTAACTGGAACCAGCTAAATATATATATAATTTTACATAGAGCGATTGCCTATCTGACCTCCACAACTCAGTAACTGGGTAATACGATACCCCTTGGTAAGACTAGTTGTCAGACTTCCGGGCTTCTGACAACCCGTAACGACTGTCAAAGATCCACGAATGACAACCGAGCGTGTTTTCCGAGGCACGGAGGATTCTCCGTATGTAAAAATGATCACACATCCACGGACCAACCCCAGCAAGCGTAGCTTAACCTGATTGATCGATCCGTGCAGCTGTTATTACTTAGCCACGAGCTAGTATCAAACGTTTGAAAGAAAAGGAAATTGTTTATTTGCCTGCATACCAAACTCTTCTATCGACTGTACATCGCTATTTTTCGCCTTTATGTACCGTGATTATTTTTCTATTTCAATGAAAGGTAAACGCAGTGTGCAAAATAATAGGCTATATTGCATATTGCGTTTCCCAGGTTGAGCTTTATAGTCTGTGTGAAGTGTGGGCTATAAGGCTATAAAGAACAATAACAGCTCAGAGTGTGATGATGTACTTTATCTTGATATCTTTTAGACTGATATTCGTAAGGAAGAAACTAAATATTTATGTTGATTGATAATAGATAGATTATTAGATCGTTGTTTGTATTGTAGGTACCTAATTACATATGTTTTTTTTTAAGGAAAATGGTGAGAAGCTGGTTATAAGTTTGTGTGATAATATTAGTATGCAGTTATAGTGGGGTAATATTTGGTGCTTAGTCATAAGAATATACAAGATATTCAAACATAGGTTGAGCTGAATGGTGCTAATCCATGCGTCATGTTCGTGAACGAGCGCCGTCAGTAAGAACTGGTCATCTCTTAGCTGCCACGGCCTAATTTAATTTATTTTTTTAATTGTTTTTGTTTTTATCTGTTTTTTTACGTTCTGCATCGTTGTCACATAAACAATTTCACCATAAATGATGTAACCTATATTTCGTACCCATGTTTTGACCGTGCTTCTCCATAGGAACCTACTACGCTTTGGAATGGACCACTAGCTTCATCTTTCTGACTGACTGATCCCTTGACAATTCAAAAGTGCCTGTAATTGGTTTATTTGAAATAAATGTTAGAGTTTGAGTTTATAGTAATGGTTCGTGTTCAGCTCACTGACCCATCTGATGTGTCTGGCTTCAGAAATCTATCTACCAGTTGTTGCATCCGTTGTCAGACTTTCTATCTGGCATTTCAAACGGCTGTTCTCGATGCGTAAAAGTACACTAGTCACTAGTCTCCTATCCAAAGGCAGACAAGATACGGCAAGAGCAGTTTAATTTTGCAGATCTATCGATCCGTTAATTACCCCCTTGGCCCCTTACCTCTCTCTGCACGGAACGTTATTAGTCCGTTATTGCTGAACGATAAAACGTCAAAAGCCTCTTTAGCCTGTATAGAAGTAGGCACAATACACGTTCCCGTCACAATTCCTCATGGCGACCAGACATCTCAACCTAGTTCACGCCTCTCTGGAAACTGTAGGACTATGCCATAGATCGTATAAAAAAGCAGATATTCAGAGGGAATAAGATTTTTAAATAACTAAGCGGGAAAGTATGGACAAAAAAGTAATTGGACACTATCACTAGGTAGATAGGTGCAGTTTTTGAATGGAAATTTATCCATATGGATCAATCAACCATCGGATCAATCAGCCTCCCCGTACAGTCTATACTAAGCGGGGAGGCTCTTAGGTAGGGACCTCTGTTTAATACGAGTTTGTTTTGTCAAACTCAAAGCATTTATTTCAATTAAACCAATTATAAGCACTTTTTAACTGACAAAGAGTCGGTCAGTTAGTCAGAAAGTTGAAGCTAGTCGCCCATTCCAAAACGTAGATCTCTATGGAGAAGAACGGCCAAGAAACTCTAAGGACACTCTTTGGAATCAAGACTAATACAATATCCTGGGTACATTATTCTTGTTGCTTCTATGTCAGTACAATGTAAAAAAAAAATTAAAAACAATTCAAAATATAAAATTTAAAATAAGTCCTGGCAGTTAAGAGATGACCAGTCACAGCTGACGGCGCCCTTTCACGAACGTGACGCGTGGAAATACTTTGGTCAGACAACTTTATCAACATCTTGTAAAAAAAAACGCAACTAACCGGGACCAGACACTTGTCTTTATTCCAGCATTTTAGGACAGCAGTCAAACTTTCAGGTTCCATCCACCTTTTCAACTTCGAAACTAATCGAGGCTAAATAATGGATTAGTCGAAAGTCAAAGAGGAAAATAGGGACACTATTTTAGTTGCGAAGGTAATAATACCGCATCTCTATTTCTTCTCGGATCCGGGTACATCGCGAATAATCATAAGTACGGCTTATTAAAGGAACGAGAACCACTTATTGTAAAGAACTCCGTATAGTAAGTTGTATGGTTTAATTGGATTTCATTATTTTCTGACTGACGTGACGTCTACTAATAAGTCAAGCCAGATATTTAACTATAGTGTTATAAGCGTCTGGCGTTGGTAGGCGCATTACTTGAGAACGGCTGGACCGATTTGGTAATTTTTTTTTTTACGTTCTTTTTTATTCCGAAAAATAGCACTGATAGCCTAGTGGTATGACCGTCGGACTGCCAAGTCATAGGTCTCGAGTTCGAACCCAAGGCACGCACCTCTGACTTTTCGGATTCATGTGCGTATTGTATATTATTTATTTATTTAATACTTTAAGTACACAAATATACAGAGGCAGACTAATAATTATCACTTGCTTAAAAAACGATGAAGAAAACATCGTGAGGAAACCGGCATGCTGGAGAGATATTTCTCGACGGCATGTGAAGCCAAGTCAGAGGCCCATGGGCGGCTTAAAAACTCTGACACTAAGTTAGTCACTAACCACGCAAGAAGAAGAAGATCACGGAAAAGATTCCGCATAAAGTTTATACGTAAAGAAAAATTGGAAAAGTTATCCGGAAAATTGGAAATTCGGGACAAAGTGAAAGTGATTTTTTCTATGGGATTTTTTTTACGAATTATTGTTTGGACAGGGCAACGTTTGTCGGGTCAATTAATGTAACATAAAATAATAAACACGTTACACTTTAACGAAAATAAAGTTGTTACGTTTTGTGATCACTTCAAGCGTGGTCCCTTTCATGCGCGGGTAGGTAATTGTACCAGAGTGCCTTTTCGAGTTAGATCCGCATATCGTTGCTGTCGTTTCAAAAAGTCGTATGTTAAATTGTTGTTTTTAGTAATATAAGCATGCATATAATTTTGGTCAAAATGCGTAAGGACTTTGACACAACCGCATTTCTCATGAAAGGAAATGAAATTGTTTATTTCCAGGGCAAAAGCCTCCCATCCAAGTTGGATCTACTATAAAATCTGGAAATAAACGATTTCATTTCATTTTAAAAACAAATACGACTTTTTCAAATGACAGCGACGATATCTCTTTCGGTTCTTCGCAATACGAAATCTTTCAAAGTACTTAGCAACTCTAGGACGAGGTGATAACTTTGTAATAGCGCGTACAAACGTGGCTACCTACTGGGCCCGAACAAAATAATACCTAGATGTGCCGTCGATTCAAAATAAGAAGAAAGAATAGCACGTACAAACGTGGCCAGCTACTGGGCTCGAACAATATAATACCTAGATGAGCCGTCGATTCAAAATAAGAAGAAAGAATAGCACGTACAAACGTGGCCAGCTACTGGGCCCGAACAATATAATATCTAGATGTGCCGTCGATTCAAAATAAGAAGAAAGAATAGCACGTCCAAACCTGGCCACCTACTGGGCCCGAACAATATAATATCTAGATGTGCCGTCGATTCAAAATAAGAAGAAAGAATAGCACGTCCAAACCTGGCCACCTACTGGGCCCGAACTATATAATATCTAGATGAGCCGTCGATTCAAAATAAGAAGAAAGAATAGCACGTCCAAACCTGGCCATCTACTGGGCTCGAACAATATAATATCTAGATGAGCCGTCGATTCAAAATAAGAAGAAAGAATAGCACGTCCAAACCTGGCCACCTACTGGGCTCGAACAATATAATATCTAGATGTGCCGTCGATTCAAAATAAGAAGAAAGAATAGCACGTCCAAACCTGGCCACCTACTGGGCTCGAACAATATAATATCTAGATGTGCCGTCGATTCAAAATAAGAAGAAAGAATAGCACGTCCAAACCTGGCCACCTACTGGGCTCGAACAATATAATATCTAGATGTGCCGTCGATTCAAAATAAGAAGAAAGAATAGCACGTCCAAACCTGGCCAGCTACTGGGCTCGAACAATATAATATCTAGATGAGCCGTCGATTCAAAATAAGAAGAAAGAATAGCACGTCCAAACCTGGCCACCTACTGGGCCCGAACTATATAATACCTAGATGTGCCGTCGATTCAAAATAAGAAGAAAGAATAGCACGTCCAAACCTGGCCACCTACTGGGCTCGAACAATATAATATCTAGATGTGCCGTCGATTCAAAATAAGAAGAAAGAATAGCACGTCCAAACCTGGCCACCTACTGGGCTCGAACAATATAATATCTAGATGTGCCGTCGATTCAAAATAAGAAGAAAGAATAGCACGTCCAAACCTGGCCACCTACTGGGCTCGAACAATATAATATCTAGATGTGCCGTCGATTCAAAATAAGAAGAAAGAATAGCACGTCCAAACCTGGCCACCTACTGGGCTCGAACAATATAATATCTAGATGTGCCGTCGATTCAAAATAAGAAGAAAGAATAGCACGTCCAAACCTGGCCAGCTACTGGGCTCGAACAATATAATATCTAGATGAGCCGTCGATTCAAAATAAGAAGAAAGAATAGCACGTCCAAACCTGGCCACCTACTGGGCCCGAACTATATAATATCTAGATGTGCCGTCGATTCAAAATAAGAAGAAAGAATAGCACGTACAAACGTGGCCAGCTACTGGGCCCGAACAATATAATACCTAGATGTGCCGTCGATTCAAAATAAGAAGAATAGCACGTACAAACGTGGCCAGCTACTGGGCCCGAACAATATAATATCTAGATGTGCCGTCGATTCAAAATAAGAAGAAAGAATAGCACGTACAAGGACTATTAACGGTAGCAGTCTCTAAAGGGAAACTATGTTCAACATTTCTCATAGCCTTAAATCCTCAAAGACCAACTGTCTTCAAGGCAGTACTCATACAACTATTCACTAACACAAATAATTTGAATACGAATCTTACATAGACGTAGCTTCACAGGACATGCAAAGCAAGGCATTAGGCCCTTTGTACACGGCACGGTTTCATTACGGTACGTCGTAAAAACCGCGCCGTAGAAAAGACGTGTGAGCATTACAACACTGCAAACAATCGGACGTGACAACGGTTAGGTACGGCTCAGGGGGCCAACCACCACCTCTTAAAGCAGTATTATTTTAAGGTTATATCAGTGTGAGAAAGGGATGGAGCTATACAGGACGTCTAGCTCCATCTCTTTCCCACACTGAAGTAAGATTAAAATAATACTGCGTTAAGAGGTGGTGGTATAGCTCCAGTTGTTTTTCTGTGCAAAAATATCATCATTGCTTACTCCGTGTAAGTATAGAAAACTCAAAAGAATAAAAAAGGAAATGAAGGTTTTGCATAGGTACATCCGATCATCTTATCAATTCTTATCCCATTTTACAGGCCTTTCATGAATCAATTTTAAAACAAAATCAGCGTAGGTAAGCCGGCACTAAACGTGAAAATATCCGATGCCGCCGACAGACTCCCCTAGACTTCCATACAACACTGATTTGAATCACGCCGTGGACAGACACGGCACATACTGGCGACGGCGCCGTGCCGTGGTGCCGCCGTGTCGTCAACAAGCTTCCATAGTGATTCATACAACACTGACGCCCGTGCCTACACACAAGAGAATAAACAGTAGTTTTTCACGGCAAGAAAAACGTGTGCTTACAAAGAACCTTATTGATCCATCGCGTAGACGAATCAATGATACGAAAACTAATACAGGTCTTTAATAAACCATATTCTCTTTGAAGTCTCGTCAGTCCAGGTCCACGCCCGTAAACGATCCGTACAAAGTCAAAGAGCCAAACATCTAAATACTAAATACATCGTATTTGTACACTGATGACCGTACGACTGCGTTGGGATTAGGCTAGGAGCCGTCAAAGCGCTGTTT
Source organism: Fissipunctia ypsillon (assembly GCA_947568875.1). Lineage (NCBI taxonomy): Eukaryota > Metazoa > Arthropoda > Insecta > Lepidoptera > Noctuidae > Fissipunctia > Fissipunctia ypsillon. The sequence goes on along the minus strand of OX387661.1, from coordinate 17,062,583 downwards.
AAGCCCCACATGAGTCTGATTTTGCAGAAATAAACGGAGAGCTCTCTGTATTTCGTGTTTAATGTTTTGTATTAGAATAGTAGTCCGATTCGCTGCAAAATGGTAGTGATTTCCGATCCAAATGTACAATTCCATAATTAACAATGTTGTTTCGCTGTTCCTCAATAATTTTGACGTATGGATGTTTCAGCAGTCTGCGACCGTGTTTATGAACGAGTTACCAATCGTATTGGTTTTGTTCGTGTAGTTAAAGAGTTCGGTACCTTTTCAGTTTCCCACAAAATAAACAAGCAATCCTTAACGCGCCAATTTTAAGGTCTTTTAGGTAAAACATGACTGTTAAACCGATGCATAATAACTACACGCTCTGCTTACACCGTTTTGGTCAAAAGGCGTGAATGACAGGCTGGCTGGGTACAATCGCAGTGTCAACACGCGATAAACACTGTACATAAGTGTATGTACATACGTATAGCAGTACAATCGCGCCCGATGGTAAGACGACCGACCGCAGCGGGTAGGCTTTGTGCGCGCTCGTGGCGAAATTAAGCTGAGGACACGCTCATGAGCGGAGCGGGATGGAGAGAGGGCGTACACAAGCGGCAATCGCTTTCAAAGTGTATAAGTGTATATCTACAACGACTTTCAACAGCTTTTCGATAACTTGATGTCAATCCAACACATTTTTGTTTTCCATCATCGTTTTCGTTGATAGAATGTCACCTTGTCAGCGGAAACTGAGCTGCCAGCATGCGTAATTAACGATTAATTCCTACTGCGTATAGGAACACACATTGTTTTATTTCGAAGAAGGTGTAATACTTAAAAGTCATATGAACAACCAAGAAAACAACACAAGATTCATTTCTATGACGGGCTGGTATCAACACGATTCTCCGATGAACTGGCATTACAAAATTACTTGGATCACAAAGTAAATAAATCATTGTTTAATCCTGAAAAGGAGACGTAAAGACTGCATTGTGAGAACGCACTACTAATTACTTTAACAGGGCTATTGATACGAGAATATCACTGGAATAAAAGACAACTTAATAAAATTTATTGAAGGACTCGCTATTCTATCACCACTGTGTCCCCACTCCGGCTGGGTTGCGAGCGAGCGTCAGGTGCCCGTATTTTGGTCGGTCGGCTCCGACTAGCTGTCGCCGGCTCAGTTTATGTAACACACACGCTTATATGTATACACACCGTGTATATATATACACACGTATGTACACGCGTATATGCAACGGTTTCCACTTCACAAACCGTTGCCTTTAACCAGGTGTCGTAAAACACGCGAGATATGAATCATGTGTGAAACGATAAATTTAGATTTTTCACTAATAAAGGGTTGCAGAGGTTTAGAAGATAGATTTTAAGGTCTCAATTTCTGAATGCAATTTCCTCTCCACCTCTTTATGTTTCCTTGGTACATATACGTACGTGCCGAAACAAAGCTATCCAATTCAACACGTATGTACTATTTTTTTGCAAAAATCTACACTATTCCAAATTGGAACATGCTTGACTCATGCAGCCACCATTTGTGATCTAGCGCCACCGCCTAATTTACGGTTCCTCCCTCAAACAAACAGTCATCAACATTGATTTTGAAACAACCCATTTAAACGCTTCGTAAGTTAGCAACGAATCGTTCATACACCTCTTTCGGCCGAATTCCTAACCTGTTTTCAGTAAAAGACATATCGCTATTGATGGTAGACAGTATAATTCTATAATCTCTTAAAGATTATCGAGACGTTAAAACCATAAATAGATAGGAAACTGGTGATAGATAGGTTATTGGGTTCAGCCGTAAAACAACAGTACAAGGCGCGTATGGTCTACCTCTACCTTTAGATATAAGATCAGTATACATAGGTTGAGCTTATTACACAGAGGTCTATTTCGCCGCAGTCTCAAGGCGAGAGCTCGCGTGACGACGCAGCTAAAATACCGCCTCGCTTGCTAGACTGACATACTGTCGAGGAGATTGGCGAACAGCGTACGGCATTGCAATCGGTCACTGTTTTAAAAGATGATCCGATTAGGTATAATCTACTTTATAGTAGACAAACTACGACGAAGGTGAGAAACCAGTCCATTATTATTAATGAACTGGTTTTTCACCTTCGTCGACGATTTGCATTAGTATACCAGCAACACTATCGACGAAGGTGAAACACCAGTCCATTATTATAGTAGACAAACTACTGAAGATGAGAAAAAGGATCACTCGTTTGAACTGGAGTTAGGTATTGGCGATTGTTAGTTCGCTTCAGAAGTTCCAATTATACCTAATCGATTCATCTTTTAAAATAGTGTGAGCCTTTTCAGTTGCAGAAGGAGGATATAAAGATATAAGACGAATTTTAGACTTTAGTTTTAATACTTTGCTCCACATCAAAAGTGCAACATTTTAACTTGTTTATATCTAGGTTCCTTCTGTTTTCTTTTAAAGAAAATTAACCGATTCGCACACGAGTTTAATCCTGCGGCACGAGTTGCTATTAAATTGTACTCCGACACGTGTCCCGTTCAATGTATACCCAATGGAGAGCTTAACTCGAGTAGTTTGCTAACGAACAGTCTAATATTTTAAGACTATGACCTCTTTCTCTGTTAACGTTTATAGTATTATTTATTTTGATTGACTTCAGGGTTAAAATTCCTCGAGTCTTAAAAATCCCAAAGTTTAATACCATCCTTCAAAATTCCTTAACCTCTAGCTTTACATTCTCTCTAACATTTAAAGGAGATTTTCACCTCAAGTTTGATAAAGATTTGGAACAAAACTATTTCAGAAGCCCAATTCCCGTAGCTAAAAATGTTCAAAATCTAGTCGCAATCAAACGACACTCAAAAATAGCAGTAGTAGCGATAATCAAATGTCAAAAATATAGGGAAATTATAGGTATTTTTGACATGTTGAGACTGAGATCAGACTGTGAACGTTCTTAAAATTACGGGAATTGCCTCTCAAATCTCATCATCCTTTTCCACACAACTTTACAACCATCCTATCTGTGTGTAATGCTACGTAACCTACGGGCTCCGTTCGGTAGAACGTGGACCCGCGACTCAGCTCATTTTCTGAGTGGCCACCCGACAGAGAATTATATCCACCGGCTCTCCACACGCCTAGCAGGGAAATTAGATCGTTATATTTTCAGGATTATCGCTCGGAAGATAGTAACTCACGTTAACTAGCACGGGCGGCTGGATGACCCTAGTTTAGGAGTTAAATAAACTAGAGGATCGCTGGTCTGGATAGATGTGACGTATTTGTTAGGAGTTAGGACGTGACGTGACTTCTGCGATGGTTTGGAGATAAATAACAAGGCCTTGAAGATTCGGATTGGACGTCGTAAATATTATTATTTAATGGGAATCGAACTGCACCAAAATCTGAGTTGTGCATACAAATTTATGCAAGGAAAAGAAAACACAGACAAGAAACTCTACGACTTAATAATCTAGACAAAGCAACCGATCAGCTCGACATGACAAAATAGCCTGTTCAAAACAGTGAAAAAGTTTTACTAGAAAAACTATGAAAACGGGTGTTTGAGGTGCTTAAACGTTTTAGTTTTCACAGAATTCTGTTGGATATTCGAAAGGCAAAGAAATCTACCCAACTTTTTCCAGCAAACCAAACAAAAGTATCCTATATTCCGGCTAGATACACACCTACAAATTTTCATCGGCATCTCAAGCTAAAACTGAAACACATAACGGTTATATACAGTGTGTGCTCGCATGATGGCTACAGCGCTGTATATAAGGATTTATGTACGTACGTACGGTACATAGGTTATACGCGAACGGCTCGTGCATGGCCGAGCTTAGAATACGACCTCCTGTGATGACGATTTGAGGTAGCTACCTTAGTGCGTTGCTTGGGAGATGCTGAATATTTTGGTGGTGATATATTGAGGAGACGATATAAAGTGAAAGAAAAAAGTGTAATTTTTTTTGGGCTTGGCTATAGTCCCATACAAATAAATAAAATTGAAGCATTTGTTTGTAATGTCAAAATAACAGCTTTTTACTAAATGCATATGAAAGTATCTAAGTTATTTACTTATAAATTTATTTTTTTATTTTTTCTGTCTGTCGGCCTGTCTGTCTGTTCGTTCCGGCTAATCTCCGAAACGGCTGGACCAATTTTGACGGGACTTTCACTGGCAGATAGCTGATGTTATAAGGAGTAACTTAAGCTACTTTTATTTTAGAAAAAGAATCCCGCTAATCGCCGAATCGCCGGAAGAATCGGGTTCCGCGCAAAAAAAAATGAAAACCCATGAAATTGTGGACCAAATCCGATTCAAATAGGGAAGTGTTGACATCCACGCGGGCAAAGCCGCGGGCAACAACTAGTTTGGTAATAAAATGACAGCTCATTATAACCGCAGCCGAAAAGTTTTTGGCAAATTTGTGCGTAAAAGCTATTACAGTGATGAAAAAACCGGCCAAGTGCGAGTCGGACCACGCACAATGAATAGGTAGGATGAATTTATCCCAAGAACAAACCTAACATTGTAGTTGAAAAGCATGTTCTCTCATATATTCCAACTGCAAATATAAGTTGGCTGACTATTACTCGTAAACTTGTAAAGCCAACTTAGCTGTGATAATTTTCCTTTTAATTTCGTTGTATATACTACTACCGTGAATTTTTCACATATCCAAAATTAACCGTTTAGCTGGCAGGGGCAGGGGGGGGGGGAATTGACTAACAAAAATTTGCACTTTAAAGCTTAAAATTTCAGAAACGGAACCCTTAATCGAAAAATTGTTTTCACAAATCCCCAATATTTTTGAAACACCTTTCCAACAACACCCCACACCACGGGGTAGACGAGAAAAAAAAACATCCCCACTTTACGTGTACAGGAGGTACCCTAAAAATTTTATTTCTATGATTTTATTTCACCACTTTATAGGCGTGATTAATATGTACATCCATGCCAAATTATAGGTTTCTAGTACTAAGAGTCTCTGAACTAGGCTGTGGACGGACGGACATGGCGAAAATATGGTTCCTTGTTGACTACGGAACCCTAAAAAATAGGTATCTATCTGATTGTGAGGGTTTTGTGACAGCTGTAGGGAAGGCCAAAGGCTGAAACATGTTGTAACAACTTAGCTTAACACACTTCACAGCTAGTAAAAAAAAACAGACACAAAGCTTTATTTAGGCACATTACCCATTGAGCCGGTCTCCACGACCACAGTTCGGGCAGGTGCGTCGGCATGGAACTGGACAGTCACGGCCGCTGAACAAAAAAGTGATTTCCTGTGCAAGCGCGCACTTCACACCGCCATACCCTCACCCTTGCGGTCGATGGTTATATTGTAATGAGTTAATGATCTATTCTTCCACTGTGTTTAGGTTCCGCTTTTATTTATTTAATTCTTCTTACATCTACCATTACAGGATAACCCAATGCGATAAATGCGCCTATCCTAATTTGATAATTCTAAATACTAACATCACATCACGATCATCATCAGCTTCATTTATATTTATCACAATGAACAAACTCACTTACTTCCTATGTTTCTGTGATTTGCGATTTGCACAAACATGATTATCACCAAAACTTTTTACTATTCCAGATTTTTACATACAATACCAGGATTCATGATTTATATTATGTAACTAGCTGTGCTCCGTGACTTCACTCGCGTTAAAGTCGTAAGATACACAATATACTAAAATAACAGCCACAGTTCAAAAAAACTCCCTTGTACTCCGACCCGTCGCGTTGCATTGCCTGCCCGCGCTATTACTTCGTTTTCGCTTAGTGTTCTATCCGACTTTTTGTCTTTTTACTCTGCTCCTAAGGGTCGTAGCCTAATGTTAAATCGCCTATACCTATCCTCGAGAATTGGGCTACCAAATGCAAAAAGAATTTTTCAAATCCGACTTTTTGTTCACAATTTCAGTGGTTTTAATTTTTTTGCATGGAACCCTAATTATTTTTCTAAAATAAAAGTAGCCTACGTTACTCCCCATAACATCAACTACCTGCCAGTGAAAATCCCGTCAAAATTGGTCCAGCCGTTTCGGTGATTAGCCGGAACAAACGGACAGACATAAATAAAAATTGCTTTTTTGTTATAAGTACCGTATATACGTTCATATGCATTTAGTAAAAAGTTGTTATTTTGATATTACAAACAGACACTTCAGTTTTATTTATTTGTATAGATTGTTGTTTGACCATCGGCTCCAATTTAAAAATCTTTTTTTTTTAGATTTAGAATCCACACAACACCAAAATAATGCATAGCTCGTTTTTTGCCGCATTGCATTACATCGAGTGGAAAAATGACTACCATTTTCTTCAGCCACACACTTTCCGCTACCTCCCCGCTCCTATCCCCAACAGAACCGCTTCCCAATCCTGCGGCTGGCAGCTGCAACGTCATGGAAATGGACGGAGGCGCACCGTGAGACATAAAGGACTTACATAACGTTAACTATATCATGTTCCGATACCACGTATCGTCTCAGGTATTAAGGCGATATGCTCTCCTGGTAATGCACGTACGTAGTAAGTACTTAGTACCTTCATAACCAACGAGGGGAGGGAAAAGCTCACCTTTTTTCTCGCACAGAAAAATGTAAAGCAAAAATGGTTCCTTTAGTTCGGTGAAATTTTCCAGAATTTTAAGAGAGAATTTTTCAGGGAATAGTATGAAAAACAAAACTTTCCAAAGCCTTCTCTAGATAGAACAGGATTTAACGTCTGTCTGTCGTTGCAGCACGTTTTTCTGGACGGATTTTAAACCAACTTGCAGTGGTGACGACGTTTTATTGAAGAATGTTTTTGTGGAACAAGTGAAAAACCCCCCCTATATATCTACCTATGTTTATTTCTCTATGTACCTATAGGATCTCTACGGAGTTGCGTCACGAGCAACTCTGGATATATCACGTTAACAACGATCAAATGGTTAGTCAAAACAAGGACTTGCTAATTATAATGTATGTACCTACATGTACACTACTACACGCCCTAAAGATTTGAGGATTTTCGAATTATCTTCATCATTATTACGGCAATGATAGTAAGACGCAAAATCGATGAGCTCGCAATTCGTGGGGTCTCATACGGACGCATTTTGGAACATTTGTGATAAGTAGTATTTTACAGGAAACTTAGTTCGAAGACCTATTTTTTCGGAGTTTACTCATAATCGAATTATTTATAAGGCGAAACGGGCGAAGGGGTTTTCAACTCTAATAGACCAATAACTTTTCTGTAAACCAAGATCGTCTCTCAAAAAGCAGGCCCCTGACGTTGATATGACTTTTTAACGTATACTGAACCTAAATTAAACAGTCAATTAGCTTTGGTATAATAAAGAGTTAATTAGGAAACCTAGTTAAATTGTGAAAATAATAGTCACCCATGCGTGGACAAGGTTGTAGAGCGGACAAGAGCTAACATGTTATAGCCCTTGAACTATTGTGGATTATAGCGAAACTACCTTCTCTATGCAAGCTAAACATGTTATAGGAGTGGCCCTATGAGAGACAAAGACTAGTTAGTTGACATTTATCAGCTCGTAAATGTCTATAGCTGAAGATAGGGAGACTTCTGTAGTTTAGTGGGCCCGCAGCTTCTGTAGAATGCAATTTTTTTTTTGTATTCCCTAAATTGTTAGCGCCCCACATCATATTTTGGGTCATAATTAAAAAGCTTACGAGACTTGCTTTCTTACCGCGAGAATTGCGATATTTGCTGAATATGCGGGCACAACCGCATTTGAGCAGGGCCAAATATTACAAGGAACTGTCAGCTTCAAATGTGTGTTAAAATAGCCCGAGATTATGCCTATAGCTTAGAAAATTTAAAATTTGGAGTGAGTTTGGTCCTGAATTTTGGGAGAAGAAAAAATATCCTTAACGCCATGCCACAAGCTCAAACAGCCCTTCTTGTGTCAGTGCGAGCTTAGCCGTCAACGTGTTGGCGTAGCGTTCAGAGGACACCTCAACTGTCCGGTCTTCAAACGAACACAAAGCAAGCTGCCGAGTGTCCCACTCCTGTATTTATATTTGTTGTTTGTTTGTTGAGTGTGTACGTGTGTACCTATATTAGGTAAGTATACGAGTTCTTTAAATCTTTAATATTTATTCACCGACAAGTCATGTGCTCGATGAGATTTCCTGTAGGCAAAAATGACGAAATTTCAAACAAATTTTTATCCCCTATTTAATCCCTTTAAGCTGCGTTTCTACCAGAAATTAACGAGGATGCGTAACGAGGGATGTGTGTGAAACTAAAGAATAACATCGTTTCATTTTCTTAGCTTGAGCTAAGCTAGTATTATTAGTAGTTTTACGCACATTCTCCGCTACGCATCCTCGCACATCTCTGGTAGAAACGCAGCCTAAGTGGACGAATTTTCAAAAATCCTTCTTTAGTGCTCACTTTCGTTACTTAAGGAACTCATGTGCAAAATTTGTCAGTGAATTTAAGCTTTTTACTAAGTAGATAGAAAGTTAACGCCAATTTATAACATTGATTTGGTTTCATCTTAGCGAGGAGCTAGGACCAAGTTTGCTAAAGATTTCTATAATGATGCATGGCTAGGCAATTTATGATGCTTCCAAGAACTGGTTCAACTAGATTAGATTTACATGGTTCTTTAAACGATGGATAGACTGTGTGAAAGATGAAATGGCTAGAAAGGGGGTGAGTATTGAGGAGATAGCTAACAGAGATAAATGGAAGAAGACATGCTGCGCCTGTCCCGATACATTAGGGTAAGAGCAGGAGGTAGTTGGTGTCGCGGGATCTTCAAAAGAGTTACCGTGGCCGAGGCATAGGCAACTGAAGGAACACAAGTGGGTTTTAGTCAGTAAAAGTCTGACACGAAGAGCAGGAGAAGTCATTTGATGATTTCCAACCCAAAAAAAAAATAGGTAGTTGATGACTCGGTTTTTTTGGAACGAAGTTCGTTATTAACGCGGCTTGCGGTAGGAGTTGAACTGGTAGAAATCGTCACGTAACGAAAAAGCGTTATGCCCCCTCCATTCGATTCTATCTCGAGAGAGAAAATGAATTTGGTTAGAATGAAAGTCCAAGATAGCGGCTGCGAAAAGAAGGTTTTAAAGTCGATATTGACGTTAAAATTTAAATCCAAGATGGCGGCTGCGAAAATTTTAAAATTTTTATCATAGGTATCATTTTCATGGTTTTCGAGGGCGCTAGAGCCGATAGTGAAGTCAAAATGAAAATCCAAGATGGTGGCTACGAAAATTTTCAAATTATTCGTTATGGGTGTCGTTTTCATAGTTTTCAATGGTGCTAAAGTCGATAGTGAGGTCAAAATGTAAATCCAAGATGTCGGCTGCGAAAATTTTGATTTTGTTTTTGTTCCTGACGGGGACCCCCAGTAGTAGAAATGGATCAAATCTTGGGTAAATTCATAAGACCTAGATAGACACACTTAGTATGTCTGATTCATAGTAGGTAGTTAGTAGCATGTTGTCGTAGGCACACTACGTAGCCTTAGTTGGCAATATAATGCCTCGTTGGTCTAGTGGTCGCAAGCGCTACTACTGAGCATGAGGTCCTGGGTGCGATTCCCAGGTCGGGTAAAGCGTGAAATTCTCAGTAGCAGTCCGGAGTCTGGATTTGTGGCCGGTTGGTGGCAATTGGCTCGCCTCCTATTGCATGGGGCTTAAACATAACTGGCGAAATGTGAGTGTACTATAGGTACACCTCTGCCTAACCCTTCGGCGATTACAGGCTTGATATTATTTATGTTACTTATTAAAAATGCAAAATCCAGAAGTGTCACAAAACGAAGTACTACCTACGTATAATAATACCATTATAAAACAGAAAAAGGACTATTGAGGCATACAGGCGCGACACGCGACGCGAATCGGGCGCAACACAAAGGCACCGCTCGTCGCGCGACACGCGGTGCCTTTGTGTCAAAGCCCTTTTTCTGTTTATTGATTTAATATAGTATAAAAAGATATAATTTGAGTTCTTAGTCGTCTAGTTTAAATTAAGCGAATGTTGGCTAAGATATATAGGTACATAGATTGTAGGTATTTCTGTTTCATAGTAGGTGGTACTTAGTAGCATGTAGTCATAGGCACACTATGTGGGCTTAGTTGGCAAAGCGCTGCCCTAGTTGCCGCGCCCCACGTGTCCTGCTCAGACGAACGCTAAGCCAAGTGTGTACCAGCTTAAATACAGCGTGTGTAATATCTACCTACGGGTACGCTCTATGTACAGTCTTGTCGAATATTCAATGGGTATGCGGGTAACATATAATATTAGGTTTAAGAGGAAAGTCGTAAGTACCGAATAATAATTAAAGCGCTCATCCTCTCTCCTACTTTTATAATGTTGCTGTGCCCGACAGGGTCCATAATTGTTTCTAAAATTATTAAACTCACCACCTGTATGTGTACATTCATCATCTGCATGATGATTGAATTGAATTGAATAATGAACCTGTTTGGCAAAGGATTCGATAAAAAAAACCGGCCAAGTGCGTGTTGGACCACGCACAATGAAGGGTTTCGTAGTAGTTGAGATGAACTTAACCCAAGAACAAACTTAACATTGTAATTGCAAAACATTTATTCTCTCATACATTCCAACTGCAAATGTAAGTTTGTACGCACAATATTGAGAGATTAACTGTGTTATTTTAAGACCATAGGCTTTCACAGTAAGTAATCCCTTTCATTTGATATGTCACACGGTCTAGTTTACATTTTTTTTTTTCTTATTTGCCCCTAAAAAGTGACCACCATATTCAAAATTGTGTTTGGGTCACACAAATTAACATGTGTACCCAATTTCAACTTAATCGGTCCATTAGATTCGGAGCAAATTGGCTGTGACAGACAGACAGACACACGAGTGGTCCTATACCGAACCTACCGATCCTATATCCGTACCTCAAAAGGGAAAAAAACAGCAAAAACCAAACGTAAACGCTCCATTGTGTTTAAAACAAAACTGCAGCATAACTCAACCAACTTCTCAGCGGACACTCCATTACACGATAGTACAAGAGTACAAAATAAGTCAAAACAAAATAAAACTAAATGCGTAAAACAAATCGGCGCGCGGGAGAACGCGGGGTGGCAGGGTGCTGCGGGGGGAGGGAAACGGGGGAGGGGAACACAGGCGGAGGGCGGGGGGGGGGGGACAGTCTACAACTCTACTACGGGGCACTCTCGGTTTCATTCATAACTTTTTACAAGTTTATCTGCGGCGATACCTCCTACATATTTATGTGTTTGCGACTGTGACGCGCCAAAGATTAAGTTTTTTTTTCGCACTTTTCAGTAAATGTTGTCAATAGGTATTTAAAACAAATACAGGTCAATAAACAAAGGTTGACGATGAATTGGTGATGACACCACAGAAGCAGAAGTCTAGAGAACATGAGAAGACGATGGCGTGAGCTTGAGTCCCGTCCCACAAAAAATGATTACAAGAAGGTTAGAAGAAGAAGTAGCAAATTCCACCTTTGTTAAGAAAATCGTCAAAATTGGGAATGTACTTTTTCTTCTTTGATATTATTAGAGCTATGAAAACTCATACATAAATTAAAGAGTTGTAAATTAATTGTCTATCAAATTGACTACCAACTTGAATTGCCCTTACCTACATAAATTCAAATCACAACTGTCATACCTTGACAGTTGTATGAAATGGTGGCAAAGTGACGTAGTGTGTCAATTTGATAAACAATTCATTAGCCTGATCGTATTTGGTTGCTGAATGAGTCAGCAACCAAACACAACACCTTTATCATTAACTAGCTGTGCCCACCACGACTTCGTTCGCGTGGATGTTGGAGAACAACTACATATTTACTACATACTGCCAAACTGTTGCAGTGTTTAAAAGAAGAGTGAAAGAACACTATCTTTCCACTTCGTCATAGCTGTTAGTATTTATTATGTTATGCTTCATTACTGTCGTATATATTTTAGTGATATTTATTTTGGTAGTATACATGTATGTATTTGTATTTACTCATATTTTATGTGCATATATGTATTTGTATATATTCATATTATTGTATCGTTTGTGACACACGTTGTCTACATCTCTTTATCTACTTTCCTATCGCAGGTATGCTGGAAGAGATTTCTGTAGAAATAAGCATCACCTTTGTACGTATTTTTCTGTTCCTTTCTTCTTGTCTGTATAAATGTGTGTAAGTACATAAACTGTTAAATAAATAAATAAATATTTGAATCGGATTTTGTTCACAATTTAAAAATTTGGCCCTAATCAATTTTCTAAAATAAAAGTAACCTTAAGTTGCTCCTTATAAAATCTATCTAGCTATCTATCAAGCTATCTGTCTGTGAGAGTCCCGTCAAAATCGGTCCAGTCGTTTTGGAGATTAGCCGGAACAAACACTAAATTTTATTATTTGTGTAATTATACATTGTATAGATAGATAATTGAAATTCATTACACCCTAATTTTTCATTAGGTATTTCTTCCAAGGCTCATGGCTAAGTAATAACCGCCGCACGGGTCGATCGATCAGGTTAAGCTACGCTTGCCGCGGTCGGTCCGTAGATGGGTGACCATCTTTACATACCGAGACCCCTCCGTGCCTCGGAAAAGCACGTTAAGTCCCGGCTGTCATTCGTAGATCTTTGACAGTCGTTACGGGTCGTCAGAAGCCCGAAAGTCTGACAACCAGTCTTACCAAGGTGTATCGTGTTACCCTGTAACGGTCGAACCCAATAACCTATCTATCACCAGTTTTGGCATACTAGAGATAGATAAACCTATCTATCTATGGTTTTAACGTCCCAATAACCTATAAGAGATTATGGCATCTTACCGGCCTTTTTTTTGTGGATGTGGGAAATCATCAAATGACCTCCCGCTCTGGGCGGAGCGGGAGGGCGTGTCAGACTTTTACTGACTAAAACCCACCCGTGTTCCTTCTGTTGCCTGTGCCGGGGCCACGGTAACTCTTTCGAACATCCCGCAACCCTAGCTGGCATCGGCCCTAGCGGACCCCGTCAATAGTGCTGACATCTCTTTGAGGCGCGCGTGGAACACGACGCGCCGTCGACTCGGGCTTGGTCCTTACCGGACGGCGAGCTACCCATTGCTGGCCGTCCGCAAGCCCGCGCCTACGGTGGCCGGGAATCAGCTGCCAATTCCCGACGCCCAGGGCGTCTCCTGCGGCGACTAGGGGCGTGAGGGTGCAAAGCTTGCCTCTCCCTCACGCGTCCCGCCTCCTCCTTCACGAGCATTACTGCTTCGCAGGAGGTAATGGCTTCCCATGCACTCTCGCTCCGTACCATGGCCTGGACCAGGGCCGGACGCGAGAGATCGCCGCCGCCGATCTTACCGGCCTGACATAAGGACAGATAGAATTATACAGTCTACCATCAATAGCGATCTGCCTTTTACTGATAATAGGTTATTGTGTTCCGCCGTAAGTGGGTTTTGGAGGTCAGATAGGCAGCGTCTCCATGTAAGATACTGATATTCAGCTGCATCCGGTTAGACTGGAAGCCAACCCCAACATAGTTGGGAAAAGGCTAGGCAGATTAATTTTACTTCTTCCAATCCTACTTTTCAGATGAGTTTCTCCTGAAAATTCTACTAAAAATAAAAAATAGGCACAATACTAGAACTCCTCAGCTTAGTATGCCCCGCCTCTCTATATTCTTTGCCCACAAACGCACACATGCGCACTTCAACAGAGTCGTCGTAAGACACACATTTATAAATTGAAATAAAGTTTGTTTTAGTTGGGCATCGAGCATGAATGAAAACGAAAGGGCGCGGGAACAAATTGTTATCAAAACAAGCGAGCGTCGAAATTATTCCTTTCATGTTATTTCATCATGTTTTAATGTTTATTTCTGATGCTGTTTTGTTTTTTTTTGTTTGTTTAAACCGAGTTTAGTGAGATGTCGAGTTGGGTTATTAAAAGGTTAATTGTTGGGGATTGTAATTGTTTTAAAGTTTTGCTGCCCTGCTTCGTTGTAATTAGGTGAATTTTGTCAAGTCGCCAAGTTCTTTTTTCTTTGGCGTAAAAAGTTAAGTAGAGTTTATTAGGTGATAATGAAATGTTCATATTTCGATAAGTACACACAATCTCGTAGGTATTATTATTATCACGAAAATGAAATAAAGGAATGATAAAATAATCAGTATTTTTTCACGTTTTTATTTTTATTTCTTCACAAGCTTTTGCCCGCAGCTTCGCCCGCTTGGTGGTCGGAAATGTCCAACGAGACTGTACTACCGGGATAAAAGTAACCTATTGTCCTAACTCTGGTCATGGTCTACGAAATCCGTTCAGCCGTCAAGTGCGTGAAAAGGTAACAAACAGACGGCAGAGAGTTACTTTCGCATTTATAATATTACTCCCGCCCCTGCACCTAAACCTTCCTCATGAATCACTCCGTCCTTTGGTGAAAACCGTATGAAAATCCGTTCGGTAGTTTTTGAGTTAATCGCGTTCAGGGAGACAGACAGACGCGTCGACTTTGTTTTATAATAATTATGTAGTAATATAAAATTCAGTTTCAATATGAATTTCTTTCTAATAAGATTGTGATTGCAGTAAAAATAAAACTTTTTTAGTGTTTTCTAAGCTCACTATGACCATAGATAGCTGAATTTACAAACCTAATCATCAATAAGGCGACTATCCAGAGGCGATCAAAATGTATAGGAATCATTTTCCAGCTTTAAGTAGGTATTTACCTATTTTAAATTAAGTATATTTTTTTCAAAAATAAAATAACAATAAAAGCTCAAAGCTGACCAAAATCAAACACAGAATATTACAAAACATATTTTCCACAAAGTCCAGATGAAAAATCAAGACTCTTAACAATTTTCCGCGAAAACTTCCAGGTTATAAATCATCCGACTGTTCTATAAATTTAGTTCGCGCGCGCGCCAACAGATGGCTGCAGATGTAGCTTCAAGACAAATTAAAACTATTTGTCGTATTTCATGAGTTATTGTTTACTGTAAGTGACCTAGATGTTAGCAGACTGTTTTGACTGGTCGCCTGGAAATTAGCCCAGTTTTACTGTCTGATTTATTGTTTGATTAGTTTGTTATCGAAATGAAAGGCGGTATACGGGAAATTAAAGGAAGTGTTTATAGTCAGACTATTCTTAAATCTCAATTATGGTTGGGTACTAGGGCTTCAGAAAGGAATCCCACATGCGCTGATAACAGAATATTGCGATCACACATGTCTGTCACCATTTTTATTTTATTTATTTATTTTTAATTAACAAGTAACAGGACTCAATATGTTAGTAACAATATTTCTTAACAACTATGTTAGTAAACTTAACCTACACACTTAAGAGCGTTGTCACATTTTGCACCTCTCTCGCTCACACAGAACCAAATTTTTAAGAATGTTAAATGAAAAAATGCTTTTTTGAAAAATGTAATCAATGGGCGGTCTACAAAATAATATTAATTTAATAGGTAGTTATCAAAAACACATTTCTATTGTGTTATCTAATAAACTTATGTAATTAAGTATTATGATCTGTTTTTGAGATAACGTAAATAAATGCCACAATAAAAATGTGTTTTTAATAATTACGTATTAAATTAATATTATTTTGTAGACCGCCCATTGATTACATTTTTTAAAAATGCATCTTTTCATTTAACATTATTAAAAATTTGGTCCCGTGTGAGCGAGAGAGGTGCAAAATGTGACAACCCTCTTAACCTAACATTGCCTTATAGATATGTGAATCCCTGCTACAAGCTCAACACCGATGTAGAAAGCTTGCAGCAGCGATTCACACAAGTACTCCAGTCTGCTAGCGACACACTGCAGTATACAGCTGGGGCTAGCCCGCACCCGGCGCACCAGGGAAGCGCAACTTTTCCGCATCGTAGTGTAAGAAACAATCGACACGAGCATTAGCAAACATCCCTGATGCGCTACAGAAGCGGAACAGCCCAATCAATACCCGGAACGCGTTATTATATTGACGATTTGTTTCCCAAGCATGGCGATAATTACAAAGTTCTGCATCGATAATTCATCATTTTGAAGAGCTGCAATAAAAGTTTTAAGATCTGATAGGTTTACGAAATACGATTGGTTTGTAAACATTGATGCAGTGAACTAGGAGTAGTAACCTGTTCCATATCTACTGAGAACATTCCATATCTAAAGTAGCTACTGACACAAAGAAAATAGTTTTCCATTAAACTAATGCACCACAGCAGAATGAATAGCAAAATCAAAATCAAAAGTCATTTATTCAAACTAGGTGAGAATCAACACTTTTCGAACGTCAAAATTACAATTAAGACAGTCCCCCAAAACGCCCGCCCGTCACCACTTCGTCGTGCTTTAGCAAAAGGAACCAACTATTTATGTGACCACCGACCCAAAACTACATAATTTCAATGCAATCATGCAAGCCAACTTACAAAATAACTTGGACAACTTATTTAACCATTCACAACAACCTCATAAGAGCTTCAGAACCTGCGATATATCACAAGATTTACTACCTCTTGTTACAAGCTTACACAAACAGCCCTATCTGCCACGTTAATCGTTTCGGGACGTCATACATAGGTAACAAAAGACTGTCGCCAACTCGCCATGTGACGTAATAGGACGGGGACCATTCGATTTATCGCCGGATAATTGACCCCTTTCCACCGGTGACTTAGAATGTAGAGTTGAGATGGGGTTGAATAAGTTGTTATAGGATGGTTGGAATTTGCTTCAGACATGTGCAAAAACTAGAGGTCATTCGTGGTTGGAATTAGAAAGCCAATCACATTGTGAATATTAAATCACATGCAATAGGAACCATAATTACGGATATTGAAAAACACTCTGCAGACCCTTATTTCAGAAAGTTATGGTAACTTATGTCGTAAATGTGAAGCTTAGTCTCTCTACGGGTTATTTGGCTAAATCACTCACTCAATCATTCATATTACCTACGTATATGCTTGATTACATTACATCATTACATCTACTGTCGCCCACGTAAATCCTACTTCCTACTAATATTATAAATGCGAAAGTTTGTGAGGATGGATGTATGGATGAATGGATGGATGTCTGTTACTCTTTCACGCAAAAACTACTGAACGGATTTGGATGAAATTTGGCACACAGATAGTTTATAACCTGGATTAACACATATGATACTTTTTATCCCGATATCCCCACGGGATCGAGAATTATGCGGGTGAAACTGTGGGGCGCTGCTAGTCTTATCTAAGGCTGATTTTACCAAAGTCAGAGATTTTAATCCGTGGAATAAAATTTACGTTTGTCAGTTTTTGTATGGAAAAACTAAAAAATTCAATATTTATTCGCAGGATGGGACTTATCATCATTCTCCTGTCCTTTTCCCATTTATTTCGGGTCGGCGCAACATGTCTTTTTCTTCCATACTTCTCTATTAGTCATCTCGGTAGTCTCTCCCTTTCTCACCATATCATCTTTAACACAGTCCATCCATCGTTTCTTTAGCCTGGATGAGACTTAGGTATAAAAGTTTTGTGAATTCGCTCTTAGTATAATTGCATTCGTAAGTATAAAAAGGTTTGTGATTAAAGGAGAACGGAAGTCATTATACCAAAGGTAGCCCTTATTCGAATAAGGTGTGATAAATAGGTGGCCATCGTTACAAAGGCCACAATAGGCCATAACCCTCAACTGACTGTTACTGTTAACCTCTGCGCGGGCGGCAGCTGATGCACGTATGCGCATGAGCATCTGCGGGTTTCCGCGTAACTAATGGTGTCTAATAAAAATGGCTATTTTAGATTAAGTTTTATGTTAAGAGAACTGTCGCATTTTGTCACCTCTCTCGCTCACACGGGATCAAATTTTTAAGAATGTTAAATGAAAAGATGCTTTTTTGAAAAATATAATCAATTGGCGAACTAATAAAACATATGAATTTAATAGGTAATTATTAAAAACACATTTCTATTGTGGTATCTAATAAACTCAGCTCAATAAGTATTATGATATGTTTTTGAGATAAGTTAAATAAATGCCTCAATAAAAATCAATTGATTATATTTTTCAAACAAGCATATTTTCATTAAACATTCTTAAAAATTTGGTCCCGTGTGAGCGAGAGAGGTGACAAAATGTGACAGCCCTCTTAAAGAAAAGCCATTGCTGAGCATGAGATCCTGGATTCGATTCCCGCGTCGGGCAGAGTTTTTCTGTCTTGGATTTCGCCCCATTACACGGGCTTACCACATAACTGGCGAAATGTAGGTGTACTATAGTTAGGTACACCTCTGCTTAACCCTTCTGGGAATAGGGTGTGATGATGTTACGAAAGCCATTTTCTCGAGGCCTTTCTCGGGCACTTTGTAGATGAACCATTAAGGCGAGGATTTCCTCAGGATGTTTTCTTACACTCTAAAGAACTAGGAGTTGTGGACAGGATGTTTGAAAGTGAGCATTAGAATCAGAAATCCTCGGTACTAAGGTCGATGCTTGTGACAACTACTTGTGTTCCAAGTACATGCACATAATTACACTAGTACACCTACATAAGTAGCACGGTCGATTGGCATCGGATATGACAAACTGCGATTCTATTTAATTCTAGCGCGCAATAATCGGTCCATAACTCCTTCGTGACGTCCTCGAGCTACAGCACGCATTATAATTAATTCGCGACGCTTCGCTGGTCCGGATGCTCTCCGTCTTTCAAGAACATCTGATGACAATAACTTCTGTGAAGCATTTTCCGTCGGGCTTAAATCGAACCAAATGTTCAGGCATTCGGTGATTTGGCGCGTTCTGCGCTATTACTCATTTGGCGAATACATATGTATGTACTATGCATAAGTCGGGTGTCTATTAGCATCCCGCGTCCGCGCGTCCATCTGCCGCGGTGACGCGAGCTGCAAGTTCGTGGCGCGGACACGCGAAACAAAACACGATCGCGGGTGGCTGACCGTCATAGGTAACGTGACGCGCGCGAGGGCCGCGAGCTGGCGGGCGCGGGGGTGCGGGGGGCGGCAGGGCGTCGCGCGTCGCGAGGCCGCCCTTGCTCGAAGGTGACGCGACAATTAACGTCGGGCGGTCATTCCACCGCGGCGCTGGCGCGATGTCAACGATTTCGATCATCCTGGAGCGATAGCGGACGGACGCCGCCGAGCCGGCGCACATGCACGCGCCGCGAGCCGCAAGGTTGCCGCGTGATACCGATATTATTACCTACCTATACATCCGAGCTATTTATGAACACTCATAAAAACGAAGCCTAGCTCAGACTGGGACTACTTCGGACGGATACGATAGACGCGTAATAAAATTTTATGTTCTAAGAACTCAAAGACTGGACATAACTTGAAATCATGCGCATCTTAAGGCTCTAGCTTGGTATCCCAAAAGGCTCAAACTCTCGAAATTGTATTGGCTGTTAGTTAATGAATCAACGCACAGCATGCAAAATTAAATTTATAACTATCAACTGGAAAAACTTACAGAGACCACAGCAAAATTATTTCAGGATTGAACTTAATCTTCATCCACAACACTTATTATACTTACCTACCAAAAAATTCAACCAGAAAATACTTTTTTACTTTTAAATTCCAATCTTGTTCCAGAACCTAAGGTGCTGGTCATCAAAAAACGCTGACTTAACATCATAAAAGTGACAAGAGCCAATGGACCCATAACTGCGAGTATGAACAACTTTGCAAGGAGAACAAAACAACTTCGCCAAAATGAACCTTAGACCTTTGTAATAAGGAGTCCATTTTGTAACGTAACCTTATTTTCCTCACCCCGTCTTTACGCCAGTCATTGTCGGGCCTAAAATGCTGAGTTTTACGACCACAAATATTGATTAACCTTGAACTTGGTACTAGTTATGAAATATTAAGATTATAGCTAAAGTGATGGGAAAGTAGTGTGGCCTGCGATTGGTCGAGGTACTAAAATGATGGAAACAATTATATAAAATACAATACATATGTATGTATCAAACCTTTTCAGGAAAAACATCGTAAGCGCCAAAAATCACAATACTATTTTTCCTTCGTAACCTCTTAATTAGACAGTTTTACATCTTGTCGCGATTACTCTTAAATTTTATTTTAAATTTACACGACTTCATTGCAGTAAGAAATTATCATCGT
Source organism: Fissipunctia ypsillon (assembly GCA_947568875.1). Lineage (NCBI taxonomy): Eukaryota > Metazoa > Arthropoda > Insecta > Lepidoptera > Noctuidae > Fissipunctia > Fissipunctia ypsillon. The sequence goes on along the minus strand of OX387661.1, from coordinate 17,042,397 downwards.
AAATGAAAATCATCGTTAATTAGGAAAGAAAAAACCCTTTACTGTAAAAATGGCAAATTGTCGCTTACGATGTTCTTCCTGACAAGGCTCGGTATGTATCTATGTTAATAAATATTTATTCTTGTATTTTATAGTTATTTTCGCGTTATCTATTCCTTATGTTGCACCTGCCATGTTTTCTCTCTGCAACACTCTAAGGTTGACTGGTAGAGAATGCCTCAGGCATTAAGTCCGACTTTGTACAGTATTTTTTTTTAATTGTGCATAACGTTTTAATAAATAATTAAATAAAAATACATAAGATCCAACATTTAGGAAATGTCAAGGAGTATCTGGATCCATCGCTGTACCGATGCTTGGATCTATGTCCAGCAATGGTCGTCTGTCAGCTGGTAAGTAAATAATAATCCGTGTATTACATAACATTAATCAGGCAGGGGAATCCACTATAGCCACCCAAACCCATAGTCCAATATGTTTCGTTTCCATGTCCTACAATAATCCTGCACCAACCGGGGGTTGTCCTTGGATGCATTTGTTTATTGCATACAGGGATAATCGTCGGTTGGTGCCTCCTCATCATTAAAATTGTCTAAGAGACCTCTGCAAGTTGGCTTCGGTCCAGGACCCTAGGGTCCCGAGATATGTTAAAGACATTTTTTTAAATAATAAAATTATGATGATGAAGGACTATCTTGAACAAACACGGGGCAAGTAATTTAATTTAATTTGAGATGCCTTTTACTGAAAAGTAAATAAATACTTAATGTTAAATCATAACGGTAGGAATATCAAATGAATTTATTTATTTATAAAGGTTTACCAACAGCTTCTGTATACAATATATTACAAGTATAGGTAATAATTATTAGTCTTGGGCTAACACAGTCGCCATTCTTAAATATAAGTAAACACAGAAAAATAAGAATATAAAACTAGTGGCGCGAGAATTCAGTTGAAATTATATCAATCAATCATTTATTTTGTAAAACGTAGGTATGGTTACAGATAATATATTGTCTAAAACGTGTGCACTATGCTTTGCCAATATTTGGCGTACAAAATCAACATAAACAAGCAATTACAATTAAGGTGGCATATATGAAATTATAAAACAAAACTATACAGACAATTTTGCAATTTTGCTCAATTACTTATAATAACTAAGACATAAACAACATAAAATGTAATAAAAATGAGATTAAAATAAAAAGTAAGTGTAAGTAATAAATAAGAAATTATAATTTTGAGTAAAAGTTGGGTTACAATAAAAAATTCAATAGTTTCCAGAATAGCATAATCTATTTACGCGTTCAGTCAAACGTAACAAAACAGCAAACAAAAATTTACTCACAAAGCTGTGCCTACAGTTTAGAATTACCTGTAATATTACAAATCCAGGAACAGCTTTCAATTCGCTGACAAATTAAATAATAACACAGGTAATAACACACCGGTATTTATCTGTTCATTCATACGTGTGTTTTCGGAATTTTCAATTATGTAGGTATTATTGACAGGTTATTCATAATTAAATGAATTCCAGTTTTTAGAGTTTCACTGTGTCTTTTATTATCTAAATTCGTAGGAAAATCTTCATGAATGCCCTTCGTCTGGGACGGACAAACGATTAAGGGCTAATTTCACCACTGAAACTGAACGCGATCAGCACATCTAAACCACGTTTAAGAGCCGTCAGTGTCATCGTTGTTCTGGAATATTGACACTGACAGGTATTAAACGCGGCTTAGAGTGTGCTGATCGCCTTCAGTTTCATTGTTGAAATCCGCCCTAAGTAGGTCACCTACTAACCAAACCCATGGTGGTACCATTGGCAGTGCAGGATTTACTCACTCATGCTCCACACCAAAATAACCACCCTTGGCAGAAGAATGTAGATACGTCGGTAAATTAAAAGAAAGGTGGCCGCTTCTAACCATTTTAAATAATCTTTATACACGCGGGGAGAGAGGTTTAGGTACCTATTATTGCCAAGAAACCCAGTGTCATTTCTAAGAACAATCAAATCACCTCCTCTTCATTTTCATTGCACCTTGGACTTAAGAAAGTCATAAATCATCCAGTCTCTTATTACATCAGTCAGACCAGAGGCCAGATGACGTACAGGGAAAAGTCAGACGCAATAGGATGGCAATAGCCCAAAAGAGTGAACAACAGCTATTAAAGAGTTATTCGGTCTACAGTGCAGAGCGTGATGAGTTTAGAATTTTTTTTATATATTTTTGGTAGTGAACAAGAAGCTTTAGTCTTGTTTGAAAGGAACAACTCAGAACTCTACTTCAGAAGAATTAAAATAATAACCTATTATTAGCAACAAAAGTTTAATAATACGTAAATTAATCTTTACACTCGCGCACTTAGGGCTGATTTCACCAATGAAACTGAACGCGATCAGCACATAAACCACGTTTAAGGGTCTATACTACCTCAAATGGCGTAGCATGATCCTCCGTTATGTCGAAAATACTGCAGCTTTAATTTTGAAATAAATATATGGTAAAGTTTAGGATTAATGTTAAGTACTATGTTTGCCGAAAACACGATTCCATAAAATTTTCTCGATAGAAAAAAAATTCAAAGTTACCTCCAAACCGAACAATAAACCGCTGGTATTCAAAAAATACTTCAAATTAGATCATGAAACTTTGCATACTAACTGAACTAACTATAAAGCAGGTCTTATGTTTTTTTATTTTTTTTTTTATTGCTATTATTGCTATTATTTTCACAGTAAAAAGCAATTACCTAAACTATCGGCGCTGCCTGTCGCCCAGCACCGCACTCAGTCCCGCTCTCACTCAGTCCGCGCGCAGTATCGTGCGAGCGAGACAAAGAGTGAATTTTAGCTGAGGTAGTATAGGCTCTTAAAGGCTGTAATTGTCATTATTTTATTTGTAATAATGAAACTAACAGCTCTTGAACGTAGTTTAGATGTGCTGATCGCGTTCAGTTTCATTGGTGAAATCCGCCCTTAGTCGGCCAACTAAGGAGGACGGTCCCTAGTTTCGTGTTCATTTGTTTTTCTTTTCTAAAAACATTCTATATAATTCACGAAAGTTCTTCCACTTAGCTCTTTATGGTTTTGGCATGTCCATCCCCATTTCTTATTTCAGAAACTGCAAAATTATAAATATTATAGTTTACAAGTTGGACACCCCTAGGTCGGGTCGTGTCGGGCGCTAAATTGTAAGTTGCACGCGCTGCGACGACTGCACTGCGGTTATCGGCCAGCCGCGCCAGCAACGCGACGGGAACCTACCTACCGTGCGCCCACACACGACACATCTCATAAACTTAGCTGAGGTTTGAGGACTGGGAATTAGAGTGAAGAAATTAGCCAGTATTAAAGTTGTACAGATGTATTTACTCCTATGACTGTTAAGTTCATCCATGGATGATACCTTACCTCTGCAAGTTCACAACAACTGTAATAGAGCAACCCCCACCTTTCAGCGATACCATAAAAAGGAGTGGGATGCGCTGTATCGTGGTATCAATCTATACATATAATAAAATAGTAACGCAGAATTTTTGTCCGCTTGTCTGTTTGTCTGGATATAATGTTCAAGATTGGCGCAAAAACGGCTGAACGGGTTTGGATGAAATTTGGCACACAGATAGTTTATTAGCCAGATTACCACATAGGGAACTTTTATTCCCAGTAGTAAGTACGTTCCCGTGGGATGATTTCCAACATAAACGCGGGCGAAGCCGCGGGCAAAACTAGTTATTTAAGAGGGCTGTCGCATTTTGTCACTTCTCTCGCTCACACGAGACCAAATTTTTAAGAATGTTGAATGACGCTTTTTTGAAAAATGTAATCAATTGGCGAACTAATAAAAATGTTAATTTAATAGGTAATTATTAAAAACACATTTCTATTGTGTTATCTAATAAACTCAACTCAATAAGTATTATGATCTGTTTTTGAGATGAGTTAAATAAATCCCATAATAAAAATGTGTTTTGCATAATTAAATTAATAATATTTATTAGTTCGCCATTTGATTACATTTTCCAAAAAATCATATTTTCATATAACATTCTTAATGGTCCCGTGCGAGCTAGACAGATGACAAAGTGCGATCGCCCTCTTAATATAACATCAGTAAAGAAACAGTATGGCATGGATAGGCCTCCCAAAAGATGGGCCAACGACCTGATGAAGGTGGCAGGAATCTGCTGGATGCTTGTTGCTCCGGACCAGTCGGCTTGGCGGTTAGTGGGACCGCCTTTATCCAGCTGACCAGCGAGCGGACGTCTATCGGATGAATGGTGATTTTGATGACGAAAGAATCAGCGAGTACTGATCATGATAATATTTCCTCACGACCTTTCACTGTGTTAAGATACACACATTAATTATATCAAAGCATCTAATCTCACGAACATAACTCAATAAAACGTAATAACAAGCAATTCAATTTATTTATCGTATCATAAATATATCAATTTAATTAATTATTTGTTCATTAATGTATTTACTACTATTGAAAGGCAGCAACAATGGACTTTACCAGCTGATATGGCAATAAAAGAGATATTTATGTGGTCTTGTTTCGATAGGGTAATATACAAAATCCCTGACGTATTCAAGTACCAATTAGTTCTATTGCAAAGTTATCTGACTGGCATAAACGAAAGAGGAAGGAGGAGGACTTGATTCCTACCTGCACCCTAATTGCGTAATACACTACCAGTAGGAATCGGTTTCATTTTGACAGTTCAACAACATTCATTGCCTTATTTACGTTGTCGAGCAGACAAATTTTTCGAACATATGAAGCAATGGATTAGCAATATGATTCAAAATCATTCAGATTGTGATTGATAGTGTGTTACGCAATTATGGTGCTGATGCACTAAGGAAAGATGTCAACAAAGTGGTTGCACACTTGCACGTCTAAAATCATATTGAACAAGTTGAAGAGGTTACATAACAGGTTTTATTTTTTCCTTTATAAAATATCATGGTTAGTGATACTTTAATCATATTACAGTCTAGCCTAATCGCTAATAAGTAATTTAAATAAGTACAAGAAAACATTTAAAAAACACCTTCTAGAAAAGTAAAAACTGAAATGATATAAATCTTCAAAAATGATTTTGGATTACTATGCATTAATAATCTTGTAATTTTTTTTTCTTTGTTGGAACCATTCTAAGTAATTCTTTTCACTGACAGCCCTGCGCAGTCGCCATATTAGTTCAGTAATAGTGATCAACACGCCATCGCCAGTCGGTCGCGCTGCTTATCTACCGCCCAGACGACTGCCTACCATGACGCACCCACGCACTCGCGAGTTCGCGACTGAGTACCTATACGGAACTTGAGAACTTAGACCACAACTGTGTCTGATGTAAGCCAGGATCATAATAGTCTTGAATGAGGACACGCTATGAACACAGCGGATAAGGGGAGAAAATTATTTTTCATTTCTCATACTCGGAAAGTAGTGTTTGTTTGATCCAAGTAGCGGGTGGAAGACGCTGCTCACCACCTTTGGGCGGGAAATTGCATCCCGCCTTAGTACTGTTAGTTACTCAAAGTAATTGCTTCCCTCTCTAGGGCGGGAATGAATTTTAAAAATAGAACTTTTGGTTAAGTAGTCGGCTGCGAAATTTTTTACATAATTATGAAAAATATCGATTAAAATAAAATAAAAATATTGCGGTCTTGTGAGTGTATTTTACATAATTATGAAAAATATCGATTAAAATAAAATAAAAATATTGCGGTCTTGTGAGTGTATAAACAGCCAATGTGAAAATTCAAATAAAAAAAAAACCTATTAAGCAGGACAGCTCGCGGCGCGCGGTGACGCGGTGTGTTCCATATTTAAAATTAAAAAATAAAGACTATATAATTTGGCGGGATACTAACTCTGTAAGTTGTGCCGAAATTCAAAATCTCGGTTTTATAGACTAATATTTGATTAAAAATGAGATCAAGCGATTCTGAAATGTCGACTCCAGATTCGGTTAAAGATGAGACAAATACAGTAATCGAAAATCTTTCGCCAGAAATCTCAAAGGAAATATACTTAAATACATACAATGATTTTATGAAGTGGCGAGCAAGCAAGAAAATAAAATAATTTTCGGAAAGTGTGTTTCTTACATACTTCAATGGTGTATCTAGCAAAATACAGCCTTCTACGCTATGGAGCAGGTATTCAATGCTCAAGAGTCCACTAAGTGTAAAACACAATGTAGATTTGAAAAAAATTCATAATATCGTTTTTGAAAAGACAGACGGGGGGTTCAAGAGCGAAAAATCTAAGGTTTTCACCTGTTACGAAGTGGAAACATTTTTAAATGAAGCCCCTGATGAGATTATATTTGGCAGTGAAGGTAAGCTATAAACGTTTATCTAGGTAGGGAGAGGTCTTTTACTCTAAAAACTAACGTCGTTCCCAACGTCATTACTCTGATAAGTATTATAGATAGGTTTGCATAAAAAGAGGCAATAACACTGACCAAATTGCGTATATTGAGAGTAAAGACATTGGACCGGCGTGCATTTTTAGAGTAAAAGATCTCTATTTGTTTATTTTACTAACATACCTGAAAGAAAAATACTGACAAAATTATATGTTTTTCACGGGTGGCATTGATACTCGGTATGAACGGCGTCTGCAGAAGCAGTGAGACAAATCTAACAATTAACGACGTTGAAAATCAAGACCAGTAAAACTGACTAAAACAAAAACAAATATTGAACGCACATAATCAGACCTAATATCATATAAACGGAGCGCTTTTTTCTCAACTACCAAAAGGGAAAATGCTATAAACAAGTGATCGGTAACAATAAAACCTCAGGTATGCCGAAGCAGATAGCAACATACCTATTTGAATTTTTACCAAACTGTGAGCAGTATACTGGAGCGAACTTGACAATGTTAAAAAGACATGGAGGATGGAAATCCAGCACAGTCGCGGAAGGCTACATTGAGGATTCTGTCCAAAATAAAACTAAAATTTTAAACAAATTAACTGAGACTATTTTACGCCCCAATTCGCCTCAACCAACTACTTCAAGGGAGTCTCCGACATGTATTCCACCGTCTAATAAAATACGGTCAGAGTCTCCTACTTTTACAGACATCCAGCACAGCCAAATTTGTCATAATATATCAAACAGTGTAAATATTTCAAACAAAACATTAACTTTTTTCACAAATTGTTCTAACTTCTCAATTAATTTTAAATAGGTACTACTTATTATTACGATCAATAAATATTTTAGAAAAACTACTATTTTTTACTTTCCTTATATTCGAAATGAAAAGTAGGAGTGTTTAACACGCGTGAAAGTCACCAATTCTTTTCGACCCTTGTGTAACAATCTACTTTTCTACACTTGACCACGCTGGAAACAGAAGAAGAACGTCTACCCCTTTGCCAGGGCTCGCTTGCACAGTAACCTTACAGGCTATACAATTATGAATAATCTGTGTATAAGATAGGTAAGGTAAGTAAGTAAATACTCATAAATACATAACAGCTTCACTAAGAGAGAATACAAAAACACATAGGTAGCAAAAATCATCAATACACTTTAGAAAAGTTTGTTAAAATGTGAAACAATTTTGTGGCAGCCCTGAACGCGAGATCGCTAGGTGTTATCCTAGCAGTTTAGACATACACCGCGCAAGCTAGGAGCTAGTGTAATCCAACCGGCATGACAGTTGCTGTATGTGTCTGTGTCCTGACAAGTGGAATCTTTGAGTATCCACCACGGGAGATGAGACCAAGCCACATGACATTATATACATATGTGGTTTGGGCAAAGGTCCTTTGGTGTTGGTACACAAAGTTTGAAATATCTTACTTTGAATGAAGATACTAATGACAGTTAATGATAGTTGAATAACTTAAAAGAATCGTTAAGCACATGATTGAAAGAGATAAGAAAGGGGGAGAAAAATGATTTTAAAAATCAGTTTCAAACAACTGTTTTTCAATTGTGTATGTTCAACATTTTAAAATAATAATTTAATTGAATAAAACAAAGAAAAGAAAATAATAAAAAAAATTAAAGAATGATGATTTTGAGTTAGTTTCAATTAGTAGCCTAGCTTAACGAATTGCTTTTATTTCTCTTGGGCCAGAAGTTACTCAATAAACAAGTTACTCATTTCTAGAACGCCGTACTTACACGGCTTGCAGTTTCTACGTACGCTAGCTTCAGATTCGCAACCCTACTGTAACGTGCTGGTCCTCTAAACCGTGTTTAGATGGCCGCGCTTATCGGCAAGACGGCTACCTACCATTACGCACCCACACGCTATCAGCACGATGGACAATTTACTGTCTGCATCGCTAACGGTTCTATCCATTCTGTTATATTCTGGACAAGCTGAAGTGTGTAGTTTTAGACGTTTTCAAGAGTGCCATGGAATTCCTGGGAAGATCTCTATTGAACATAGTTTTATTGTGTAAAAATAATAGGGATGATGCCTGGGTAAAAAAAAAGAAATTCTATTTAGTCCGTCAGTCAGATAATAAAAAAATATTAGACACTTAGTTAAAACGCATTAAAGTTGTATCTATCTGCAGAATGACTGTATGATGCTTTTAGGACTCAGATCTACTATTCTACACATTAACCAATCCGCAAACATGAAACGACAATGTCCTAAACGCTATCATTGGTGCTATCCCACCAATTCGCACTAAGCGTTTCCAAATGTCTTTTGTGATGCGCACAGCAAAGGAGTGGAACTCTCTGCCTGCGTCTGTGTTTCCGAACGCATACAACCCCGATCTCTTCAAAGTGAGAGTGAACAGGCTTCTTCTGGGTAAGCTCGCTCCATCGTCGACTTTGTCTCTGTCATCTGTGACCTACACTAGAGTCAAGAGCAAACCTATCTCAAATAAAATAAAAAATAAAAAAACGGTACTGTACACTACATTATCGATACAACTTCCACGATCAATACGCTGCCGCTCCGATCTATTGCGTAAGTAAGTCTTCAATGACACGGTAACCAGTACTAACTGATCTGCTGATGGACACGTTAAATAACCCCTTTGTCTCGACTGACTCATACTGTTCGCACTTTGTATAACGGTTTCCGCGGAGCGAAACAATTTAACAATCAGCTGACTTTAGTTGATACGCTTTTTACACACACACACATACATACATAAACTCACGCCTTCATCCCATGAGGGTAGGTAGAAACTACAGAACGCCACCTGCTATGATCCTTACATACTTTTGCTTCATTTACGTTCATACATCACGCTCACGCTTTTTAAGAATATACAACGTGTAAGGGACAGCCCTCCGCAGACTGATGGAGTGACTTCAGTATATCATACTAAGATGACCGGTACTTGAAATTATTTCAGGAACGTTATGGGAATCCAATAAATCTGATTTGTTTTATTACCTCATACGCAATGTATCGTTACCGTGACAAAACGCGCGTAGCGAACGGCAGCGCAGCTAGCCTTCGGCCACCGAGTATTTCAACATCCATTGCTGATTTTTTATTATAACTGTTTAATTTACGTAAATGGAGTGCTGCGTACAGAGAATGTAACACATTACAACAAAACACCACCATTTGTTTACATTAAAATAAAGGAAAAGTAACTGAAAATACGATAAAAAAATTAAAATTTTCCTGAGAATATTTCCGGTGGATTATGATTCAAAATAAGGAGCTGAATGCACCCTGTTAGTTTGCGGAGGGCTGTCCCTTTCACCCTGTATTATTTAACAAACGTCATTTGCGGTACTACTTGTCTACATTATACATTGGCTTTTCGGCTGCAAGTACATTGACTCCAATAGGTTCATTCTACTGCCTCTATTAGTTCTACAATCAGACTTTTGCAGCATTTTGTATGTCGTCCTATGATTCGTATGAAGTATGAAAGATAGCGGTATTCAGGATGATCCTGAATACCGCTAAGCTGTCTGGTTTATATCAAGCCTTCATCTATTTGCCCTTCCCCGTACAGCTTGTTCTGGAAAGAAAAAAAAAATACTAACTTTTTATATGCTCAGTAATAAGCTTGTAAACTGAAGAACTTCTTGATCAGTGTTTCTCAGCGATATCTCGATTCAAAACTACCTATACAGGGTGTCACAGACCGAGTGGTCCAAAGGCAAATGGGGTAAAGCGAAGATAGCAGTCAATCATTTAAAAATGTATAGTTGGGATGTTCTCAAGAGTTAACTCAACGTTCTTATTAAACTTTAACGAAACTTTCTAGCCTAGATTATTAAAAAAAAATGAGAATATCCCAACTTTAAAATGATTAAATGAGAGGTAGCCACCTCCGCTTTGCCTCATTTCCCTTTGGACCACTCGGTCTGGGACTCCCTGTAGATAGGAACTAAGTAAGTATACAATCTGTCAGTTTTAAATCAATAATTATTAAGCTTTAGCATAGTTCTAAAATACAGTCAATCTTTTCATACTCGGGTTTCACAATCAAATGAATTATTTAATATGTGCACGTGTGATGCCGCCGACACGTGCTGCACAAAGACTGCGCCGGCGCATTGATTTAGTATTGTTTTGCAAATTATATTCAGCATTTCACACCTTTATTTTTGTTTTCAGAAAAACGGTCCAGAAGATATTGTAACAGGACTTACTTGGACTTAAATGGGTTTATAGGGCTGAATAGTTATTGTTCATAGTGTAACAAAACTAGCATTTTTTCAAGATTCTTTGGGTTCTTTAGAATCTCTAGAGACTAAAAAACCATCGCATAAACACACCTTTGAAGTCCAAGCAGTCTGAGATCTGAATGAATATTATCCGAAGAAGTACAAGCAAAAGCGTATGCAGGATCGTAGCAGGTGGCGTTCTGTAGTTTCTGCCTACCCCCATGGGAAGGAGGCGTGAGTTTATGTAGGTATTTACATATGTGGATGAGTGTAAGTATAAGTCCTGTCTTTGGTGGAGTATGATACCTACACGTGAAGAAAACTCCTAAACAAAGCCATAACACGAGAAAACCTACATAAACAACATAATACCAAATACGTCTGTATACCAAATACATAGATAAGTGTACCTACTAATGTAATTATGTGAGCGCGGCGCGTGACAAGTCACTTGGCTGACATTCAATATTTTTTATCTGTCTACATCCAAAGTATTGTATTTTTTTTTTGTAGTTGTATTATTCGCGGTCGAAATGGCCGAAGTTGTGAACAGGGACGAAAATAAGACGAACAAACCTTTAAAAAATTGAAGGTAGGTAATAAATTGGCCTTCGTGGATCGAATTTTATCACCGATTATTATCATGGACCTTTTTTTAGATCTCAAAATATCTTGAATGCTCAAAAATTAGTGTATAGCAATGCCAATGTTGATATTACTACAACAAAAAACTGCAATGGAATGATTTGTCGCAAAACGACTACGCAGACCAAATCACACTATTTATGAGTTTCAGCGGCGCCTTCTGCGGAACCTTCTTAGCAGGGCCGACCATTTCTAACAACACAACGAGCGTTTTACTCCCGAGCGCATAACATAGGCCCAGTTGCCCGATATAATATACACGGTGTAAAGGGCACAAGAGCACTGGTGGCCTAGACCGGCCTAGTGGTAACGGCCCCGACTTACGAGTTGTAGGTTGTGGGGCAACCCAGGCAGGCGCTGTACTTTGTGTAAATTATTTCATCACCACCGCTCTCAAAACGGTGAAGGTAAACATCGTGAGCTAACCGGCATGTCGTAGAACCAAAAATTCGAAGACATGTGACATCTACCAACCCGCACTGGGCCCGCGTGGTAGATTACGGCCCACTCCCTCTCACAGAGAAGAGGCCTGTGTCCCAGTGGAACGTTATAGGCTGATTGTGCATTATGCAAGGGACATCGACGCGCAAACTAAATGAATTCAGCTGATGATTCTAGCCCTACCAGCGTATATATACAAGGTGTAACATAATTAACGCACAACCTCTTAAGGGGACTCATCATTATGAACAACTTTTACTATGGGACCAAACTTGAAATCGCGAAAAAAAAATTAGCTGTTCCCTACATTTTGACGAGTTATGCGAACATAAATGTAGGGAGCAGCTGATTTTTTTTTTGCGATTTCAGGTTTGGTCCCACAGTAAAAGTTGTTCATAATGATGAGTACAATGACCCCTTCAGAGGTTGTGTGTTAATTATGTTACACCTTGTATACTGGATGATTTTTTTTACCGTCTCGAAATTTTTACAGGGTGTTCTACCCATGAACATGAACAACTTTCACTATGGGACCAACTATGAGATCACGAAAAAAAAATCAGCTGTTTCATACATTTTGGTCAAGTAGGTTTGATAGTTTTTTTTTCGTGATTTCAGAGTTGGTCCAGTAGTGAAAGTTGTTCATATTCATGGGTAGAACAGCCTGTAAAAATTTCGAGACGGTAAAAAATCATCCAGTATATTCTTTACCTATGATAGTTGGAGCTACGATCTTCGCAGAGTGGCTGGTAGCAGCTGGATGAGAGTTATTGAGGATCGAGTTGAATGTCCAGGTTTGGAGATAGGCCATATTCAGCAGAGGACTTCGTTCTTTAAATTGATTATGAAGATTTGACACTCAAAATGACCCTTGTTTTGACTTTTGTCGAAAATAAAGTCATCACTCAACAAGTCATCAAATACCATCGTAATGATGACAACAAACTTGATCTTGAAAACAAATCGAAGGTGAACGAGTTGAATGCACTCCTTTAAGGAAAACGTTCCAAGCCGTTCATTTCCAAAATCAACCGCTTGTCAGCACCATTTGTTAAAGTCTACTCAGGGATAACCATCATTTATTATGTTCTTAAGTGAGCTTTCATAACTTATGCGATCTTAGTTGCTACAGGCATTTGGCACTGAAAGCACTTTCAACACATTGTATTTTTGCGGGATGTTCGAAAGAGTTACCGTAGCCCCGGCACAGGCAACAGAAGGAACACGGGTGGGTTTTAGTCAGTAAAAGTCTGACACGCCCTCCCGCTCCGTCCAGAGCGGGAGAAGTCATTTGATGATTTCCCATCCACAAAAAAAAAACACATTGTATTTGGAAACTAAAGCAAAAAACCGTTTTTCACGGCATAAGTATGAAAAACCGGAGATTTTCCAGAAGTATCTGCTTCCATAATTTCATGGGGTTCCTTCTGCATAGCTATAGTTAGTAGAACACACCTCCTGGAGGGTTCCTAAGAACCTCTCTCTCCAAATCTAATGTAAGTAATAACGAGTTACTTACCTACTTAAATACTAATTATAATATTATAAATGCGAAAGTGAGTTTGTTTGTTACGCATTCACGCTAAAACGGCTGAACGAATTTGGATAAAATTAGGCACATGGGTAGACCATGATCTGGATTAGGACATAAAATACTTTTTATCTCGATATTCCCACGGGATCAAGACTTATGCGGATGAGACCGAGGGGCGCAGCTAGTCTTTCATAAAATAAGTAACCTATTTTCATTAACTTTCTTCACAGAGGTGACCTTGCAAAGAAAGTGACCTTGAAAGACCTTTATTTCACTGCACCGCTACATTATTTAAAAAATAAACATCATTCTAGAACATTCTCTAAAACAAAGTTTCTATGCCACCACGGACGTGAATGCAGGGAGTCGGTAACTCTGTACCTAATCAATGTGGAGACTTGTGAAACCACAGGTGGCCGGGCTCCCATCGATCTCGCTAAAAATACGATAATATCGTATATTGTCTACAGTAAGTGCGGTTACTGACGCCGCGACCATAGGGGGGAGAGTAGCAAAAGCGAGTTTAAATTCAGTTCACGTTTACATCGAAGAATTAAAAACTTATATTAAAAAAAACCGGCTTCCAAAAAAAAACTACACAGTGAAAAAATCGTTGGTTTATTTATTATTTTCGCTTTTTGCCATCGATTTCCGAAATTAACATTATTTTTCACTTTGTAGTGTTATTTTTTTGGAAGTCGGTAGTTTTTTTTTTTTATAAATAAGTTTTTATTTTAAACTTTTTAGTTGTGGTACCAACCCCACCCAAATTTGTATACCACTACTTGCTAAGTAAATAACAGTGACAAGAAGTTACCTATTATAACATCATCAACATACACTAATCAAATCAAAAAGGACATATTCTTTCAAATAAAAAAAGAATTTTTCAGGTATAGATGGCGCTCGAGAACCGTCTTGAAGTTGACAACTGTGAAGATAGCAACGCGTGGGCGGTGTGCCTAGCTTGGCATATTGCACCGAGGCTTTCATTGTCATTCACTTTTCTCGACGCGACGGCTTAAAATCTACCTAACATTTTGTTGTATATACATATAAGTACGTGTATTTTTAATTAAATATTTTATAAATCTTTTACCTTGTTTTTCTGAGCTCTTACACCTGTGTCCACAAGCACACCTTATGCTTACGCAAGATTCAAAAGCGATTTTCTCCTAAAGTATTGATCGATATTTTATGATATTACGAACATAGTAATATCGAAAACATACTACAGTGGATTTCATTTATTACGACCTTGGTTGTAGCGACCATTTACCTATAGTGACGTTAAATCTAAGTCCCTTGAATTTAAAGCATACTTTAGTACAAAATTCATGTGGCTATAGCGACTTTGGATGTAACGCCGAGTTCGGGTGTAGCGACTGTTTTTAATGAATCATTTGTAACAAATTCCTAGAAATCCCATGCAGATATTGCGACCGGAGTCGGCCGCTAAAGACACAAAGATTTTTTTCTTTCACAAACATTTCTTATCTTTTGTTTACATCCATTGCACACAGATGGTCAGCAAGTGTGGAGACCTTTACCTTTTGTTTATAGATATCAACTAAGTAGGTAGGGGAAGCGTGTACGTTTCGGAGCTTTTATGGTTCAGTTACAAAGTGATATTCTGAGTAGCAACTGGGTTTAGTAAACTTTTGAATAAGTATGGCTGCTAGACGCACATTCACTGTTAAAGAAAAGGCGGAAATCATTTCAAAATTGAAAAACGGTGAAAACAATGCTGATTTGTGCAAAGAGTACAAAGTTTCCCATTCAACAGTATCTACGATGTGGAAAAACCGTGATAAAATATTAGAATGCTTTGAATCCAAATCCTTAAAAATTAAGAAAAACCGCAAACCGACGCATCAAGATATCGAAAATGCCCTTCTAATGTGGTTCAAAGCCCAAAGAAGCCAAAACGTACCTTTGAGCGGTCGTCTGCTGCAAGAAAAGGCTAATCAATTTGGCAGACTGTTTGGAAAAATGGATTTTGAGTGTTCGGAAAGCTGGATATACCGATTTCGTCAACGACACGATATTGTAGTAGGCAAAGTTTGTGGAGAAGCCGCTAGTGTATCGCAAAGTGACTGTGACAACTGGCTAAAAACAGTTTTCCCAAAATTGACTGAAGGTTATACTGATAGCCAAATATGGAACGCTGACGAGACAGGTTTGTTTTTTAAGTTAACTCCTGACAAAACCTTGAAATTTAAAGGGGAAAAGTGCGTTGGTGGAAAATTATCAAAAGATAGAATCACCGTGCTTGTTGCATCAAGTATGGCAGGGGAAAAAAGAAAATTATTGGTCATAGGGTCATAGGCAAGGCAAAAAAACCCAGATGTTTCAAAAATGTTAAATCTTTGCCAGTTGATTACGAAGCAAACAAAAAGGCCTGGATGACTTCAGAGATTTTCGAAAAAGTTCTACGCAAATGGGACTCCCAGTTAAGAAATAACAAAAAGAAGATCATTTTATTTATTGACAATTGCCCAGCTCATCCTAAAATAGAGAATTTGACCAACATAAAACTGGCATTTTTACCACCAAACACTACATCAGTGATTCAACCGATTGATCAAGGGATAATTAAAACCCTCAAAAGTCATTATAGGAAGATTTTAGTACAGAAAATGATGAACGACATTGAAAACTCGGCAGGCCCGTTTTCCGTTAATATTTTAGATGCCATTGAAATGGTAACTACGGCATGGGCTCGGGTGACTCCAGATACGATCAAAAAGTGTTTTCTACACGCTGGGTTCCGTAAATCTTCGGCTATCACAACAATTGACGACGACTCCGATGATGAATTGGACATACCATTGGCACAACTGACTACAGTATCATCAAGCGGAACAAATGTTGCGGACTGGGCAACATATGTTGATATTGACAGTCAACTTATCACTACTAGCGATTTGTCCGATAGTGAAATTGTTGAAACTGTTGTTCCATCACATACGACGCAAGATGAGGAAAATGAGGAGGAAGAAGAAGATTGCAAGGAAGGTGAGATTCCTACAACTAAGGATGTGTTAGGTGTTGTAACAAAGCTTAAAAGATACTGTTTATTTGGTGATGGAAAGGATATTATAGATATTGAAGAAGTAATGAAAATAGAATACACCCTACAGCGTACACTAGCACAAAAAAATAAATTGAAGCAAACTAATATTACACATTTTTTTAAATGTACCGGTGAATAACTATGTGTGCAAATATTTTCAATAATAAATGAATATAAACTACACATGTGTACGTGTCTGTATCTCTTTACCTTTGCCTGTAACGACTTCCGGATATAACGACGAAAATAGAGTGGTCCCTTCATTGTCGTTATACCCGAAATCCACTGTATTATGAAAGGTCTTTTCTCAAAGTTGCAATTTCTTTTCTCGAAAAAAAATGCGTTTGTTGCGTAACTGTAAGATGTTTATGCTCATGACTGTACATAAGAAAATACTTATCAGACAAGCAAAACCTTTCCTTCCTACTCACTATTATACTTCTCTAAATCCAAACAGCAATCAAATTAAACGTTATGTACACCTAATTTGCGTATAGGTACATTAGCAGTAATACATTTCCTAAATAGTTTTATAAAGCAATGTTGAATGTATATGCTGTTAGTGTTCTTTAATAAATAAATAAATTGATCTCCAAAACCGATTACTGATTATCTTACAAATCAGTTCTCGCACAACCCGCTTTCCGCTCCCTCAAACAATGCTCGTATGTAGCTTGGATCCTACGCTACACCAAAAATACCCTCGATCCGTCTCGCTGTCAGCCAACGATAACGGGCCTTCATCCCGCCTACACAGGACATACTGGGTACCAGTGGCGCAGCTACAATAATCATTAGAGGGAAGCCGAAGAACAAATTGTTCATTACTCAGACAAAAAAATTTTAGGCATTTTTGTAATGATTTTAATTTATGATAACTGTATTAAACTGGTATTTAATATATATAATATGTTGTGATACACAGTTATACACACAGGTGTGCATTATTTGGCAATAGTAGTAGAGAAAAGTGGTGGTTCCGAAGGGAAGCCGATAAGAATCGGGTTGTATGAAGGCTTCGCCACTGCTGGGTACTGTCAGCTTACCATATACAGCCAGGCAGTTCATACATAACACGTCTGTATTCCCCGAAGGGTTTGGCAGAGATCTAAGTATAGAACACCCAAACGCCAGTTGTCCGATGTAAGGCTGTTTGTTCACTGAAGCGTAGCCAGGAAGCGGAGCGGAGCGAAGGAGTATACGGAGCGGACTTGTGTACTGTGCGGAGGTAGGCTGAGAGCACGCGACGAGTCATTTGAAGCTGGCGGCGGCACCCTGCGGCCGTTTTTTTTTGCTCCTCTTCCCCGCTCCGCTACCCCACTTCGCTTGCCCACTCCGCTTCTCAGCGAATTTTTAATCTAGTTCGCAAATCCATGTCCACTGAAGCGGAATGGAACGGAGCATAGATTCTATTGGTTACCGCTCCTCTCCTCTCTTCTCCGCTCCAGTGGACAGGCAGCCTTAAAGGGGACGATCTTGCCACTAGCTGGGTGGGATGCCCATCTAGTTTCTAAAATATTATTGGCGTGTAAAACTGTTTGTAAGAACCTACCTACTTACATAAATAAACATCATTTGTCATCATCAATAATCCAAACTCCGGGCTGCTACTGAGAATTTTCTTACAGTAAAACACAATTCCGCTTAGCCTAACCTGAAAAGAACCCAGGACCTCCATGCTCATAACTCGCGCTTGCAACCACTAGGCCAACGAGGCACTTTATGCACTGCTGATTCGAAGGATGATGTCGTTTGGCTAGACGAGTTATTTAGGAAGCCAAGAATTTGGTATAAAAGAATAGAAGATAATTTGGTAGAAAAAATAGAAGATAATTTGGTAGAAAAAAATAGCAGTTATGGGGGCCGAAAAGTTTGAATACTTGTTAGTTAAAGTTTTCTGCAAGTATACAAGTGTTCATTAATTGAAGTACCTACATAAAACCAATGTCAAACAGATTATTAGTGAAAGTCGATATTTATTTATGTACAGTTTATGTGTCCCTATCTAGAACCCCATGATCAAAAACCCGGCAGTTTTCTAGATAATAGATGAGTTATATTTAATAGAACATATTCTTTGTATTTAAGACAGCGATTATTTTTCATATAATTTGAATACTTACATTGAAAGTACTGGAAAATCCCTGACGGTTTTCACTGGAACTACAAATAGGTTGAAGTGTGAAAAGTTCTCAGAAAGTCACTGAAGGCTTCAGAGTTGACAAGAAAGGGGTCCCCGAAACAATAAATTGCCATCAATTTCTATTGTAGTAACATTGACAATCGCTTCAATTGCTTCAAGTGCAATCGCACTTGGTAGACGGTCAATTTGCGCATCAATGTGCATCAATCACGTACGAATTGACAATTGCAATTGATCGTTTCGGGGACCCTAAACAAGGTCCTTTCGTAAAAAGTTTCTATGATGTCAACGTTTTTTGTTCTTGTCAAAATGTCTTGATGAAAGTTGTTGCAGTTGGAAGTAAGTAGATCAAGCTAGAACAGTACGAAACAAACACGTCGGACGCAATGCGGTGCTCTGCGTCTCGCTGAAAGCGCCGGTAGCAATGTATAAAAGTTTATACGTCGCCTCAATATCAGATAGCGGGTTAAATTTATCCCGAGCAGTGACTGCAAAAGGCGGACTCATAAAAAGCGCGGCACGGTTGATTACAAAGCCGCGTCGGGTTTATGGGCGCGCATCTCGCGTGCCTCGCTGCCTCGCCGCCGCCGCTCCGACGACGCGAGGGTAGTTTTTCAGTCGCCGAGCGAGCCCCCGCCACATAAATAAGTGATCACGGCGCTACCCCTCTCCCTGCGCCCCCCTCGTGACGCCTCCCCCCCTCTAGCTCGTAAACTAAGCGCAGATAGCGAGAGGACTTAATGGCTGATCGGATTTTGATTAGCGTGGGCCGGCGACGCAACCCCGCACCCAGAGCCGAATTTGAATAGATAAGTGGGCACCCGAGGACCGGCGCTCGCGACCGTAATTTACATACTTACTGGCTTTCGGCGAACATAGAGGGTGCCAAGTTATGGACGACGCAAAAACGATAAAGTTGAAATAAAGCTTCGGTCATCGATTCGGTCGCGTCGAGTGGTTTTTTACAGAATTCTGTTTGTTATCGCTGCGGGCTGGTGCGGTCAAGCCGACCGGTCAGCGCTCGTTTTTTATTAGATTTAATCGTTCTGCAGCGCACTAACCGCGGCACACGTGCCTGGCGACCTTTTCTGCGGGAGAGGTGCTGACTGTACCCGACGCACGACGGACCTGAACATGACGTGTCAGTAAAGTATCGTTGCGTGCTATGACTTCGACCGTTCAGCAGCAGATCTGTAACTTGTCGCTATTGACAAGAGGTCGGAAACTTGGGGAACGTTAGTGGATGGAGACGTACGGACGGGTAGTCGTCAGCAGGCCGGTCGTGGTTGCCGCGGGGTCGCGGTTCGATAAGGCGCGGACGCCCCCCCCCCCCCCCTGCCCCCCTCGCGTTTGTTTAGTTTGGCAGGTAAAGCACAACAGAGGGGCCGAAACGTGTCGCGTGGGAGTGATCGCCGCCTGACGTATCGGCTGGCGCACGAATAATTGAAGTTTGAAGGAAAACACGCGAGACGCTCACCCACAGAGTGGGTTGGTATTATAATAGACAGGTCGGTAAACATTGTGCTCGTAACAAAAACATTGATGTTTAGTCGCCTCAGGGATTACAGAGTGGAGTAGAAATTTATCGACGCACATTACCTATCGTTATTTTCGACAATTTATGCCTGTGCTTGTTTCTATGAATACTAATGAATGTTGGAATAAAGTTCTGCTCACGAAATCATGGAACAGTTAAGAAAAATCCTCACTCCAATATATTGATACCAGATTTTAAACCCTAAAAGAATTATAAACCCAGCTTCAAATACTTCTAAGTCCTTATCATACCAACTATAATGACATGTTTACGAACCCTGCTTACCCCCTAACGATACACAAGTTGGTGAGGGGGTGGCGAGTATAATTAAGAAAGGACAGCGCGAACGGGGGCCGGCGATGAAGTCGTAAAAACACGATGCACTGACATCAACGTACCTACTATAGGAGTATGTATGTAGCAATATAGTGCTGTACATACATACGTATGTATACATATGTATGTATACGTATCTAGTATGAATGATAGCTCTGTTACTTAGGGAATTAATTAACCAAACATTTTTAGTAATTAGTAAAAGTTGGCCTCGGTAGTAGTAAGCGCGGCAGCTGAGCATCTGCATGGATGCTTGGCTTGGGTCCGATCCTCAGGTCAGCTCTGATTGTGTTATCCCATTAGAAATTTCTCATTAACAGCTCAGAGTCTGAATTTGTGCCCGGTTCATGGCAATAGGCTCACCCCATATGATCAAATTAAGGCATGTTTTAATCCATCCTCTGTTAATTAGGAATCAATTAAGTTATACAGCGTGCCGCTTTAATGGCGACATTCATTTAACACACGTATACAGTTTCGCGTTTTCCTTTTATGAAAATATTTTAATTTCATTAATCGTTATTATTTATTGATGTATTAACAAGTTTCTAAAACAGCATCTTGGAGCAACCTGTACTTAAGAAACTGTAGCGCAGAACTCATTTGCCGGGGTCACGGAACATAACATCGCAATGAAATTAAATCGAATAACATGCAAACAAAGAGTAGGCGAATTGAAGGAAAGAGAGCTTTATTATTTAGTTGTAATTTTTCAATTTACGAATTATTTTATGTTAATATAAGTTTTATGATTACTAGCCACTAGTCCTACCCGTGTGTTGAATTAATGTCGCCATTGTAGGGACACGTTGTAGATAGAGTCAGGTTTGTTAGCGACAGGTTATCAACATTGCTTGCGAAACCCGTGACCCATTTTCCTTTAAATGAAAAATATCCTCTTATTTTCTCTGTTAACGTCCCTACAGAGAATGCAAAGGATTTCTCAGAAGTCAGACAGGACATATTGGACCTAATTGTAAGTACATAGTAGGCAAGTAATTGAACTGATAAATCGCACTCCTGGAGTACATATCACCTAGAGAGAACTGCTCTATAGCTCTGCTGGCCCGTCCGAACATAACACATCACGCCTTGTTTCCCCAAAGGGTTGGGCAGAATTGTACCTATAGTACACCCACATTTCGGCAGTCCCATATAATAGGGGGTGACCATATTGCCATCAGCCGAGCACAGATCCAGACTTCGGGCTGTTACTGAGAATTTCCATATAGAAAAACCCAATAACACTTTGCCCGAACTGGGAATCGAACCCAGGACCTCATGCTCAGCAGTAGCACTTGCGACCACTAGACCAACGAGGCAGTCCCGAACCCGTCCGAACAATTAATGGTAAATACAATTGACATAATATGTAGATTTAACCAGACAATGGACACAGCTCTCGCGTAATCTTATTATAATGATAGTAGACGCCTTTATCAGACTTGAAAGTGAAAATAACATAAATAGCTGGACGCCCAAAAAAGCAATAAAGATCTCTGAACACCAATCAAACTAAAACACTCTTAAACTAAAATCTCAAAGGATGAATATTAGAATAGCACAAATAGTTGGGGAGACCGTGGCCGTAGTCCGTAGTACCAGATATAAAGCTATGTACAGACTGGCCGACTGCGCTGCGCTGTTTAAAAGGCCATCAAAGAGCCGTCTACATAAAACGAGTCCCATTTTACATTCGGGCTGCTAGGACCAGGGTTTATAGCCGGCCGGTCAGGAATTCTGTCCGTAATGAGGAAACCCGGCACCTACTATGAAGACTCGATTGTCCCGCGTATACCTACTATCGATCGTTTCGCAACGTTAGTCGCAGGCTGTAAAAATTTTATGATCTTCGGAGATTCGACATCTAAACTCTCTATTTGTTGATTTTGGTTTGGTTTCAGCGGACTGGCTGGTTGCAATTGAAAAAAAGAGCTCTGATATTTTTGGATCCGTAAAAGGTAACGAGATTACGACTGACGAACGTGACATGTGAAAGAAAAGTATCACGTGTTCTTCGCAAATTGGAGACTTAAAGCGTGGTGGTAACAATAGACCCAGTTACTGACAAACTTTTACAACTTTTCATAGTCTTTCAATCGTCTTCAAGAAAACAAGAACAGAACTTCGAAACACAGACATACAAGCAGATAGTACCGAGCTCAGAGCTTATTGGTGAATAGCACCTGCATAAACGTCACTCAACACTAACATTCATGAAGCACTTATAACCTAACCTAACCTAACCTAACCTAACCAAGTCACCAAATCTTTTTTTTTTTCACGACACTGCGTGATCTGTGTGCATACGAAATAAATGATGCAGGCAGTTCAGATCATCATTCATTTACATGAATGAAATATTATGTACAAAAGAAAGTATTATTATTGCTAAACACAATTCAATTCTCACTCCAATCTCACAAATCAATTTAGAATCGATAACCGTTGGTTGTGTCGTTGAGCGCGCGGTTATTTTCGCTCTCGGCACCTTATCTGCGTCAAAGGCAAGGTGGATGCTGGGACTCCTCCCAATAGCAACTCCATATTTATGTAGGAGCCTCGCTGGATGAGGTAATTAGAGGAAAGTGATCAGAAACGCAAGGAAAATTGCAGCGAGGGAGAGAATGGGGAGCTTTTGAAACAAAACGCGGGAAAAAAAGGGGACGCAAAGATTTTTTGTCAAATATAATGTATCTTTTTGATAAATTAAAAGAAGCCTGGGCTCGGTCAGATACAGCAAAAAAAAAAGAAGAATCGAGATGACCTATGTCGAGCAATGGATAGCTGTCAATATTTATAACGGGAAAGCTTACCAAATATTGCACTTTTTAAGTTTCATTCGAAGCAACACCGCGTGATACTTAGTTTTCTCGAGGACAAAAGTTTGTCAGTTTATTTTAGCAAATTAATTACATAAATTATACAGGGTGTAAGGGACAGCCCTCCGCAAACTAACAGGGTGCATTCAGTTCTTATTCTGAATCATATTCCACTGAAAATATTCTTAGGAAAACTTTCATTTTTTTTTAATCGTATTTTCAGTTACTATTCCTTTATTTGAATGAAAGAAGAAGGAAAGAAATAAAATACATTTATTTAGCACAGTCTAAAAGGGACACAACTTAACATGCAACATACAAAACAAAATTAAAAAAAAATAAAAATCAAACTCAAATAAAAAGTCTAAAATGCGATGTAAGAAATTAGCAGGAAAATGTGCCTCACGGCTGCGCCAAATTAATATTACATTATGAATGTAATATTACATTATCTGTACCCAGCACTCCATTTATGTAAATAAAACAGCTAAAATAAAAAAAATCAGCAATGGATGTTGAAATACTCGGCGGCCAAAGGCTCGCTGCGCTGCCGTTCGCTACGCGCGTTTTGCCACAGTAACGATACATTGCGTGTGAGGTAATAAAACAAATCAGATTTATTTTATACCCATAACGTTCCTGAAATAATTTCATGTACCGGTCATCTTAGTATGATATACTGAATTCATCCCATCAGTTTGCGGAGGGCTGTCCCTTAGACCCTGTATACAGTTTCAGGTTTTGAATTCCAGAATGTACGATTATAAATTCTAGGCAGTGCACATCAAACACAAAAACCGCAATACGATTAACGTTTTAAGAAATTTAAACCGAAAGTTACGAACTGAAATAATTAAGTCACAAACAAACTCCTTCACGGTTTTCCCACTTCATAAAGCAACGGAAACCTCATGAAACGTGCATTTACAGCCTTCATTTTAAAAAAAGAACCGGTAATCCGTAATCGCTATTCGAAATCAAGCCGGTAATTAATAAAATAACCGGAGCCGCGACAAAAAACCGCGCAATAACGTGAACTAGTCACGCGCGATTAATCGTAGAGTTCTCAGGCCCATCGTCCACGATGCTACTCTAAAGGTACAAACTCAAATCACAAATGTGTAGACCGAATGCCACAGCACTTGTTTTTCAATGGCCGTCCGTATATAACGCAGCTTACTATCGCGTTATTAACTAGTTTGTAATTGATTGGTCGTGGACGATGAGCTTTAGCTTAACTCATGTCGAACGTAATAAAGTTCACTTTGAAGCATTAGTTTACAGTTAGCGCGTGTTTAGGAGAGGACAATGTCAAGAATCGCCCTGTGCAATTAAAGCATCGGGCATACACGATAATTAATTGTCTATTTTATTAAATTTGTTGCAAATATTGTTATAACACGGACTAGCTGCATGCCGAAATGAACATTAAAAAGTATTTCATGCGACTAATATCCTTAATCGCCGCCATCTTCGCCAAACGTCATGTCGTGTCAAAGAAGATTAGGGATGCCCAATCGATTGTAATCGACGTTTTGGATTTTTTTTAACTGTTGCATAAGTATGTTTTAATTTGAATCACATTTTGAATTTATTTCGATTATAGTGCAAATAGAAGCTAGATACAATAAAAACATTCAATCACCACTCCATTATTCTTATTCACTAAAAGTATAATTTAAAAACCTACTACCTATACCTAATGAATGAGGCCACACTCTATTTTAAATAGGTAGTAAATAGGAAGCAGAGAAGTATGGTGTTATTATAAATAGGATATTGTCATACTTGTAATGGTATTAATATTATCGTATGACATACGTTGATGTAATACTGTTTGTAACGTATGGCCATAGTAAATCATAGGAAATATCGTTTCTTAACGTATCGTATTTGGCGCCCCTATTTTTGAGACGTCACTAAATGATCACTTGTCACTTGTCAGTCTCTCACTATGTCAATAGGGAACCTGGGTAAATAGGGAACCTTACTGACAATGTATCCCGCTAGAGGGCGCACCAGCAACGCTTGCTACACAGAACAACATGGCGTTCGTCTGTGGGAAGACTAGCTAACAAAAAGGTTATAGTAAAAAGGTTAGAGCTCTTAATAATTTTAAATTGTAAATAATTTAATAATAAATTCATTTTATGAGACCGTACTTTCGTATTAGGTAATGCAATCTGTAATGATAGTTATAAGGGGAATAAATAATTAAATAAATAACGTAAACAGAAAAACAAACTTCATGTTTATGCCTCCTTTTTCATCTACGGTTATAAAAAAAATGATCTATGGTTAGATGACTGTTAATGAGAAATCCGGTATATTTACAATCTACTGATATATTATTTTAGTGATATCTGTTCGTCAGGAATATTCTATAATAGATAGTAATAATAAAACCTCAAAATCTGATACTTTTTTGAAATATTATTTATTCTGCAGCTAGTCCGCTTTAAAAATAACATCATATAAGAATTTAATAATGATCGACAACACAACACATAATTTTCCTATGCTCTTGGTTCCAGGGCGAACACTGTATGGGCGCAGAGCAATGTCCTTTTAGGAGTAGCCATGCTGAATATTTTCTTTACCAAGAGTAAATTGGCTGAGATTCAATCGAGACTCTTTGATAGTACCTATGCATGTGCAGTGTGCAAACATTCGATGT
Organism: Fissipunctia ypsillon; assembly: GCA_947568875.1. Lineage (NCBI taxonomy): Eukaryota > Metazoa > Arthropoda > Insecta > Lepidoptera > Noctuidae > Fissipunctia > Fissipunctia ypsillon. Next base: position 17,016,526 of record OX387661.1, on the reverse strand, counting down.
GCAAACCCTGCTTATTCTCATATTTTACCCATAAAACCTCTAGCCTAAATGAAATACCTAGTTTCCTAACCCTTATTTTTTTTTTTTTGTGTAGTTTCCTAACCCTAAAGGTCCATTTTTTGTCACGGTTTTATAACCACATGACCTACACGCCTAACGCTACACTTCAACCTCCAATCTATACTTAATATATGTATGAACAAGTATGTAGGTACACGACATTATTTCGGTCGCAAGCGGCCGCGACCCGGCGCGATTTTAATTAAGTCCCGCGACCGCCTTCCCGTCGCGCGTCCACGCGACCAGGCACGCCTGCTCCGTGCGAAACCAAGTAATCGAGTGGTTACTACAATCGATTTTAGTAAACAAAGGACTCGGTGCCATTTTGTGTAGCAAGAAAATGTGAAAAGGGGAAGTAAATTAAAAATCGTGCATGTTGCATTAGTTTCACGCTGTGTCGCGCTGGCCGATGTTTAAAAAATGTTTAATGAAAACTTGAGAGAAGAAAAGGGATTTTTATTAGATGGGAGTTCCTGTAAAATATGCAGTCTAAGAAAAATTTTGAAGAAAACTTTTTTGCACGTTATATTGTTCAGACGGTGCTTTTTTTCTGTCCTTTTACTTTAACCTAGCCTTTCAGGGCAGTTCTTCTAATGTAGTCACGATCTCATGACTCCACGGCTCAATGACCACAAAAAAGCGATAATAACTAATCAGTCTCCGTTTAAATATAAATTACGCACCAGACTCTCAGTATTTATGTAACTACATGCCTGTATCGGATGGCGTATTTACTAGTTTACACAGACATTTAATTCGAATTAAATAAGGTACGTTAAACCAACGGTAACCAGAGGCATTGGCGATTTATTCACCATTTTATGCGCTGACTATATTATTTGGATATTAACAAAGATTTAAATCGTTAGATTCGGCAGACGGCATCAAAATATGGTCACATTTCTGTTTCGTTGATATTTAAATAGTATTGTCTCGCTCACTCATACTGAAAATCGTATTTATCGTTCCATGCAGGATGCTCACTCTTCTCAGTATTGGCACTTTTTCGCGCGACCTAAGTACGGTGAGGGCGAATTGAACGATTTAAATATTTGGATATTAATCGCTTAACTGGACCATTGCTGCAGTAAGCTATAAACCCACATTACCTTCTATGAAATTGGTTTGTCGAGGGCATCGCTATGATTTCAAACTATTCCTGCACCCTAATTGTGTAACACACTATCAATCGCAATCTGAATGATTTTGAAGCATATTCATTGCTTCATATGTTCGAAAAATGTGCCTGCTCATCAACGTAAATAACGCAATGAATGTTGTTGAACTGTCAAAATGAAACCGATTCCTATTGTAAGAGTGTTACGCAATTAGGGTGCTGTTTTACTAGACATGTATAGAATATCCAAAAAAATCTTAACTAGCTGTATTACCAGCTTAAAACTGACATCCATCGCAACCATACAGCAAGGTAATTGCGTAACCTACTTCCAATAGCAATGATTTTCATTTTGACAATTTAACAATATTCATTGCGTCATTTACGTTGTCGAGTAAGCGCAGTTTTCAAACATATGAAGCAATGGATTAGCATTTTTTAACCGACTTCAAAAAAAGGAGGAGGTTATCAATTCGGTTGTTTTTTTTTTAAATGTTTCTTACCTCAGTACTTCGTCATTTATAAACCGATTTGGAAAATTCTTTTTTTTATTTGAAAGGACATAACCGCCAGATTGATCCCATTCTTATCAAAATCCAGTTCTGATGATAGGATCCATGAGGAATTGAGGGAACTCCTCAAATATTATAGACTAATACATAATGATTTTGGTATTTTCATCAACAAATCAAGCATTTGAATTCATAAAGTATCATTTGGTAAAGTGGAACTGACGAAGAAGACCACAGATGGCCACAGGAACTCCTCAATGATAAGTATTTCACGGGTTGCGATTCGATCACCTACTTTAAAATTATTGCTAAGCAATATAAGCTCGTCACAATGCATATGGTGAAGTGGAGCTGATAGTGAAGTACCAGGAGAACTCCTCAACAATTAACGTTCCTGCATCGGGAAAAGCAATATTTTCTAAAAGGTGTTGAGCAGTTGTCATTAGGCTATTGTAACTTAGATAAATTACAAACCAACCCACTAAAAAGTGAAAAATAAAATTTTACAAAAAAAAAAAAACAACTGACTTCCAAAACAAACACTACAAAGTGAAAAATAACTTTCGGAAATTGGTCGCAAAAACCTAAAATACAGATCCAAAGACACCGAATTCCAAATTAAAGTTATTTTTCACTTTGTAGTGTTTGTTTTGGAAGTCGGTCGTTTTTTTTTTTTTTGCAAAAAAGTTTTTTTCTTCAAAATCCTTCGGATTGTGATTGAAAGTGTGTTAAGTAATTGGGGTGCAGGTCTCCCTGTATGATCGTGGTGTCAGTTTTCAGCACTAAAGTAAATGTTTTTCAACCTAAGTTATTCTGCTCATTCTTTCAAATGATTCATTTTCCAATTACGCCCGCTGCTGTCCGTTGTGCGGCTGATAGTCTCTACCTTGTCTATTCGTAGCATAGCCAAAGCATTATTGCAAGTGATATGGGGATTACAGCTGGAATTCGGCGGTTAGCAACAGTTTGTCACTAAGTCGTTACCGATGTTATGGTTAAAGTTAGGACACTTGGATTTTAATTTGTTGGCGGTAATGCTAATTAGGTCTCAATGATGCCAAAAGTCTCGATAGATAAATCAGTTTAGATTTGAATAAAAATATAGATAACATACTCAAAATCAAGCCTGTATTTAGCGAAGGCCAGAACGCAAGGGTGTGAAACTAATCGCGTATTTATTGGAAATCACTTTTTACTAAGGTCTTCCAATCTACCTATACAAGAGTAGTACGCAAATACTCGCGTATACTTCGTAGTGACCTAATTAACTGCCTTATTCCATAATATATAGTATCAGTACGCATACGGACTAGTCGTGTATATGTCGCACCCGAATTATATAACACGGCATAATACCTACATAACGTCTAGTCGAAGTACATAAAGGAGCTTTTTTCTATTACGGCTGATTGACGTTCAGCTGGAGGTAGGGCATTCTGACCAATTGGTTTAGGTTAGGTTAGAACTGTGACCACCCATGCGCGAGCCGAGCGAGCGAAGCGAGCGGTGCCGCGGCAGCGATCGGCGAGCGCTACTTCCACTTGGTCGCAGTTACTTAGCTATTTAGTGTTTTAGGACTGATTTTTTTTATTAAATTATATCTTTAAAACTCTTGTCAGGCATAAGTGAGTTTAGTTTGGATCCAGGACGCGCGCGTCCACGTTACAAACTATACACGAGCAGTACGCAAAATTCGAGTATACATTGTTTTAACAATAGCATTACAGTGTATATGCGAGCAGTTTCCCATGGCTGCATTTTAGCCTTGTATAAATTGGAAAGACGCGGCAGAGGTGTACCTACAGTACACCCACATTTCGCCAGTTATGAATAGTGGGCGAGCTATTTGCCATCAACCGGGCACAAATCCAGACTCCGGACTGCTACTGAGAAATTCCAGATGGGAAAACCTAATAACACTTTGCCCGACCCGGGAAACGAACCCAAGACCTCATCCTTAGCATGACCGCTCAACATTAGCGCTTGCGATCACTAGAACAACGAGGCAGTATTTGGATCGCTAGGGCCGATGCCAGCTAGGGTCGCGGGATGTTCGCAAGAGTTACCGTGGCCCCGGCACAGGCAACGGAAGGAACACGGGTAGGTTTTAGTCAGTAAAAGTCTGACACACCCTCCCGCTGCGCCCAGAGCGGGCGAAGTTATTTGTTGATTTCCCACCCAAAAAAAAAGGCAGTATTTGGATAAAAATGTACTTAGATATATTTTCAAAATGACCACTTCACTTAGCTTTCGCATCCAAACAAGAACTGTCCACTTGAGTGAACCAAAACACTCTATTCGTATCCAATCTTATAAGAAACTTACAACCGTTTAAAAACTAATAAAACTCCATAATTTTCTTATCACAATCGTGTAGATCGAGATCTAAAGGATTCTTGAGTAACTTAATGAAAATACTAAAGGCCGCCACTACATTAAAATGAGGCATATTACATTAAAATTCATGGCTCAAACATGTCTCGGACGAGTTGTTAATTGTCGTTGCATTTATAATTTTTCAATTTTCATATTCATATTCAGCTATTAATTAGAATTCCCTTGATGCCGAGGACCTGGGGACAAGTTCGCACGATGTACTTGCTTGTACCGTTGGCGTTGCCGCTAATGTATGCGTGGATGACCTTAATTTAGAATGTGTAACTGCCATCATGCCGCTTTTACCTAATGGGTAGGCAGATATGAAGGGTTTTACAAATGTTATGAAGTCGTAATTAAAGGGCAACTCCGAACTTTCAGAAGGACTTAATAGTCCGGGGTCGGCGGGGTTTACGGTTTTAGTGATCTCCATGAGAATCCTAGAACTTCTTTACAACTCATGTCGCGTAGCCGGTTTTAATTAGTCGATTGTCTCTCCAAAGCACACCTTAAAAATTAAAACCACACCTACGCTTCTGAAAAAAAGTTGCCAACAGGCGAAAACACATTTAGGTACACTTGGCAAAAAATATCCGTATTTACCAAATAATTGTCTATGTGGACTTAATAGGAGCCAGTTTAAGATGAGATTACGGATAAACAAGAAAAAGAGATTAATGTAAGACACGAGGCAATGAAAATAGTTTTATCATCCACGCAATTCAATCCGAGTAGGTACGATTTAGAATAGTGCCTTTTAAAAGACGAAATCATGAAGACCGACTTTCCAAATAAATATAGACCTAAGTATGGACCCGCACCCTAATTGCGTAACATACTTTCAGTCACAATCTTAATGATTTTGAAGGATAATTGCAAATCCATTGCTTCATATGTTGGAAAAAATTGTCTGCTCAACAACGTAAATAACGCAATGAATGTTCTTGAACTGTCAAAATGAAAGCCATTGTTACTCTAAGTGTTACGGAATTACCTTGCTGTAGGATATACCTGCGCAGATTTTAGGTACACAAGTTAAACACAAATTGAGATGTAGTAAGTGGCTTAAAATTAGAGTAGGTAACATTGATATACTACAATGGTAGGAAAGTACTAATCGCCTGCATAATTCGCATAATAATTATTATGTAACTTTATTATTTTTTTAAACATCTCCAAAAAATACATTGGACACCGTTTCCTCAACGATTTTATCTCTTTATATTGTTGTAAATACCACGTGTTCTGCCAAAAGTGTTCTCATAATGCGCCGGCGCCATTTTCGAGCGAGTACCTAAATAACGCTTCGGGATTCGCCACCTTACTTGTCTACGTACTAAATGCACGCCCGTATACAGGATGGTGCCTGAAACTTCAGGAAAATTTCGTGAGAAACATCCGTCACGTACCTAGTGTGAGAAATGCGCCTACCAAAATCAATGTATAGTAGAATTTTAAAAAATTTTAATATTTTAGTGTTATTCAATCATGTGTGAATAAAATGAGTTCTATGTAACTCTGTAGCATCTACATTTTCTACAAGTTTTGAACTTTTAAACACTCGCGACATTAAAGAAGATTTTAACATTTTCAATTTTATCTTTTTACTCAGTGTTGCCGTTATCATTGGATTTTCGCCTGTACCAATATCTCTTTAGATACAATCTATGCAACCAAAATTGCTCTTCCAAAACCCACCATCCTGTATAGATACCCAGCGAACGTGCCAGAACATTCCGTCGCTGTACAGAATGCTCCGCCGCTGCGGACTGGTATGCAGCGAGACGATACCTAGCGAGTACCCGTGACGTCACTAAGTACCCGCCTTGCCGCGTTTTGTATATCACCCCAAATGTGCAGCAATGCCACCTTCGTGTGTGACGTCATTACAATTTGAAAAGAGAATTTTATGTAAATATGAGGCAAAGAAATGTCATGCCTTCGCTTTCAAGCACAATTTTTACAGTGAATTGGCAGTGGAGACGTTCTATGAAAAAAAAAGAATCATATTTATTAAAATCTGTTACATCTGTAATATTACATATCCTACATATAAGAAAATATTTCCTTTCAACCATCTGCAAGGACTGTATGTGGACCCAAACCCAGTGTGAATCCTCGATCTAAACGACTCTAGAAACTACGACCAAACCACAGAGTACGGACAGAGACAAAGCTTCATACAACCGCGCTATGATCCGCGATATGGCCAGTTGAATCGCTCAGAGCTTTGCGTACGCGTCGCGCGCTCGCGCATCTTTTTTATGTTCTAGTAAAAGCGTTTAAATATAAAAAAGTGGAATTATGGTGGTTTACTGTACTGTGTGTATGAGCAATACTAATAGGAATAAAAAAATATATCATTTTTTTAATTAAGTATCCCAAAGACTCCACTAGGTAAGTAGTAAATTTATTATAAATTAATATTTTTAATGTGTTAGATCGATACCTCATACCTCAACATCGAAAGAAAACTCAACCCGGTGGTGCTCAAAGTTTTGGTATACCTAAACGTTAAAAGTCCATAATACGTCAGCTCAAATTCACTCTTTATGTCGCTCGCACGTACTTCACTACGAGCGAGACTGAGTGGAGTGCTGGGCGGCAGGGAGCATCAATAGGTTAGGTCATTTCTTTTTACGATGAAAATAATTGTAATTAAAAAAAAACTTCGGTACTTATCTGCTTTGTATTTAGTTCAGTTATTATGCAAAGTTTCATGATCTAATTTGAAGTAATTTCTAATAAAAATATTAAATATATAAATCATTGTAAAAAAAAATGTGTAAGTAATTTGCAATAAAATATTCTAACATAGCTACATAATGAAAAGCTGATTAACGTTTAATTTATTTAATTTTATCCTCCTGTGAGAACACTACCAAAATAGGTATCAATTTTGCACGCTTTTTAGAAGCTCTGCCTCTGTCCGTATGTACTCTGTGGCCAAACTGCAACCGTGTCATCGTTTCTAGGAAGTGATGTCAATTAGATCCAGTTCAAATACTGATGTAGTCGTCGTTTACCTAAATAGCAATATCGAAATAATGGGAGCCTCCACTACTCCGGTACTCTCTGGTCATCAGCCGCGCTACCTACATTGACTCGCTATCTTGTTAGGTACCACATGACAAGACTCATGAGTAGTCATGAGCCATTACTCTATACAAGGTGTAATTTAAATAACGCACAACCTCCACCAAAGGGGTCATCGTACTCATCATTATGAGTAACTTTTTCAATGGGACCAAACATGAAATCGCGAAAAAAAATCTGCTGTTCCCTACATTTATGTTCGCATGGTCGTCAAAATGTAAGGAACAGCTGAATTTTATTTCGCGATATACATCTACTCTCGAATAGCTCGTGCGGAACCAGAATCTATCTACTTAACAAAAATCTTAAATTCATTAGTTCACTGACAGACAATGAGACAAGGCACAGTCTACACCGCTGGGTCTAGAAGAATAACATTTAGCAAAAGAGGTTTTTTTTTAATTCACTCCTTAAAGGGGTTAGTTAAATAGGGAATGAGAGTTTGTGTAGAAGTTCGTCATTTTTACCAATGGGAAATCACGGCTGGTTTTATCAGAACTTAACAGATATTATGAGAATATAAGTAGCCTTTTACTACGTTATCACGTAAGTACAGTTCAAATTCTTTGCTACGCGCAGTAGCTGTCACATATCAGTGCTCTTACGCAGTCAGCTGACAGACGCTACCCATAGTCACATGACGCAACGACTGCCAGACAAGTCGTAGGTTTTATTATCTCAGTGAGCACGTCGCACGATTGGATCGCAGATCACGACGCGTCGGAACGATGCTGACGTCATTAATACACGCGAATTGCGGAGATTAAAAAGTGGGTTATGAGTATATATGACAATTGATTTTTATATTAGAATGTGGTCGGAATATTGTTAGAAGATTTCTTGAATGAAAGAAACCAACAAGCAGGCATCAAGTCCGCCTTTGTAATTTATTTGAGTGTGAAAAGTTTAAATCTATCTATACATCTATACAAATAAATAAAATTGAGGTGTCTGTTTGTAAAGTCAAAATAACAGCTTTTTACTAAATGCGTAGGAAAGTATAAACGAGTCTTATAACAAAAAAGCAATTTTTAACATTTTTGTCTGTCTGTCTGTCTGTTTGTTCCGGCTAATCTCCGAAACGGCTGGACCCATTTGGACGCAATTTTCACTGGCATATAGCTGATGTTATGGCGGGTAACTTAAGCTACTTTTATTTTAGAATAATAATTAGGGTTCCGCGCAAGAAAATGAAAACCCATGCAATTATGAACAAAAAGTCGTTTTTTTTTTTGCATTTGGTACCTCAATTCTCGAGGATAAATTCTAGGCTATTTAACATCACGCTACGACCCTTAGGAGCCGAGCAAAAGAAAAAAGCCAGAAATAACACAGCGAAAACGAAGTAAAAGCGCGGGCGAGCGATGTAAAGCGATGGGTCGCGGGACGAGGGAGTTTTATTAAAATGTTATTTTAGTAGATTGTGTATCTTACGACTTCCACGCGAACGAAGTCGCGGGACACAGCTAGTAAAATAAATAAAAAGGTTTGATTGGTTTGAAAATCGAAGGAGTTGTAAGTTTTCTTTGGTGGACTTTTTCGTCTCGTCTCTTTCCCTCAAAACGTGCCGTCGATGTCTCAATCCAAAGTACCCCTATAATCTTTTAATGCAGACACTTGATTAATGACAATTTAGCTACCTAGATGAGCAATTAATAAAAGTAAAAAATGCAATTACAGTGCTACATTAACATCATCAGTTTATAACACAAACCGAACAAGTCACCCAATCTCCCAGCAGTTCTCTCATTGTTTGATTGTTCATTTCAAGTTTTACGCTCGGAGCCGCTCGTAAACCTTCCATATTCCCAATACTTGAAAAACGGGAAAGCCATCGAGAAATCCCGCATTTTTTCTATTTTCCTTCGTCTGCGAGGACGATGCCTCAGTCGGGCAATTATGTCGAATGATTGGCACCAGACTGCGCCCAAAACTGCTTTTGGTACAAAGCCTTATAGAGTGAATATGTCCTATCCTAACTGACACACGGTAGACTGGTAAGCACCGCACGTCTTACAGAGGATAAGCTAAGGCCTGACTAGCTGACTACCAATTAGTAGTTCGAACATGCGTCCTGTCAATACAGTTTCTTTGTCACCGAAAAAACCGAAAAATGGAAATGCTTTTTCGGGTCTCGGTTCTCGTCTGACTGGGCATCTAATTATTTTCGGCGAATTGAGTCCTTTAGCAGCACATAAAAAAAAATATTAGTAACTTAATGTTGCCTCACGACTCTCGTAGCATTTTATTATAATAACCTTCTGCACATGTTAATTTAAACCAATTATTTATGCATTTTTTCAACGTCAATACAAAGTTCATACAGTGTTCTTTTTATTTATGATAAAATTAATTATGTATTTCCAACCATGAATGAACTATTATTTTTCTTTTATAAGTCATAGTTAGACACGCAATGCTCTCTGAAATATACCGAGCAAATAATAGCTAAAGTAGGACTAAGTGTAACTGTGGAATAAAGATAATAATGCACATATTATCAGAACGTTGGCCATGGTCAGCTGTCCCGGAGTTACAAGTTGCGCGGGAAAATCTAAGCCCCCAACTTTCTTTCCCGAATTAAAGCGAGAAAAATACTGAATACTAATGACCCGCTAACTGAATAATATATTCTATTATCTCATTTCACCGAACTATTCTTCCAATAACTTTCCCCTCGTTCCCTATCTTGAAAACCAGACGTCTTTTCCGACTTACGCAACAGAATTTACGCTTAAGCGAACCGAGGTCCGAGCACTAACGTTACTCACCCACACCCATGCAATTTGTATGAGCTGCTGGCCAGAACTGTGCGAGCTACCCCACCCCCCGCAGATCGAAGAGCCGATGGCGCCAGAGGGGTGGAATGTGCAAGTGGTCAGAGGTCTTGATGTGACAAACTATGGTATAGTGCGGTATTGGTAGCTGTCCATTATAAGTAGAGCTCCCACGTTCCTCTAATGCAGTTGGGTTCTGTGTTTTGAGGAGTTGGAGTGAACATGGTGAGGGGTCCGGGTGAGCTGGTCGGTCGGCAGTACATTACGTAGGTAGGTATGTAGCGGCGAGTGGCGAGCGGGCGCGCGCGGCGTGTGGGTGAGACGTTTACGGTCGGATCGCTGGTCGACGACGCTGCGGTGACCACGCACGACTCAGGCCAAGGGATATGAGTATCGTCAAATGTTAGCAGTATAATTGCGTAACACATTTCTAAACACTACGTGCTACTGAAGAATTTGGACAAATATTTTCGCGGAAACAGTAGTTCTGCCAAAAGGAGGTAAAAGCAGCAATTCTATCGATATTTATATGGTAATATGTAACAATTTCTTTGTTGACTCCTAACTCCAATACTCTAATGGACGCTACTGATAGCGCCAAACTCTTAGCTAAGAAAAAGAATACTCTAATTGTATGCAGTGACGTGAAAGACTACACTGACAGAGCTATACCGCTCTACGACCACGAGAGATCGGTCTCGGCAAGTCCAATCACACGTAATAGAAACCATGCATACCATGTCTATCAGCCTATCATCCCTTACCTGGTGACTTCTAACCCCATTTAAGCTTTCACTCAAAATAACGATCTAAAATATCCCGCAAGTTTCCAAAACCTAGTCACCATATACGCGGGCGCAATGCCGCGCTGCGAACGAGACGCGTCGCGGTCGGCCCCCGCGTCGCGCCAATTAATTACGGTGGCCATCTTAGCCCCCGGGGCCGGCTGCCCCCCCTACAGCCCACCGCAACACCCCCCCGCTCGCTGACGGACAATAATTGCCGCCGAATCTACGTCGCAAGCCTTGCCCGCACCTACTGGGACCGAATTCGTGAGCGCTTTGTCTTTGGTACGTACCTTACCTCTACCTACCTACCACTACAAGATCAAATTCTCAGTAGCAGCCTGGAGTCCGGATTTGTGCCCGGTTGATGGCAATAGACTCGCCCCCTGCGAACTGTGTCTTAAACATAATTGGCGAATTCTGGGTGTATTTTACACCTCTGCCTACCCTTTCGTAGAATACTGACGTGATATAGTACATAATATAATATGTTTTACACATAGAACTATTATTACTAGCGTAGTTTTACAGGGAGTAAGGGACAGTCCTCCGCAAACTAACAGGGTGCATTCAGCTCCTTATTTTGAATCATATTCAACCGGAAATATTGTCAGGACAATTTTTATTTTTTTTATCGTATTTTCAGTTACTATTTCTTTATTTCAATGTAAAATTACATTATTGTATGCAGCACTCCATTTATGTAACTAAAACACCACGGCTGCGCTGCCGTTCGCTACGCGCGTTTTGCCACGGTAACGATACATTGCGTGTGAGCTAATAAAACAAATCAGGTTTATTCGATTCCCTTAAGGTTCCTGAAATAATTTCATGAACCGGTCATCTTAGTATGATATACTGAATTCACCATATTAGTCTGCGGAGAGCTGTTCCTTACACCCTGTATAGTACAATATGTAACTCAGTCTCCAAAAAATTAAGGATGACCTGCGAACAAGGTACATAATCGATTTTGCTGTATTAATATCGAAGTATCGATAAGTCGCTAATTATTATACGCTATACGTAGATGACTGCATACGCAACATGGCCATGCTGTACAGACCACTGAAAGGTAATCAAAATCAAACGTATGGTCTATCGGTTTAGGTAGTTAACTAAAGGTAAACAATCTTGGTATGTCTTTTTATATTAAAGAGGTCGTATATAATATACACAAAGATTATTTAAATTTAGTTTATTAGCTAACATCGATTTAGTAAATACCTAGTCGCAAAGATTTTTATATACAATTTATAGACAACTTTTAGATAAAAAGACATGCCAAGATTGTTTACATTTAGTTAACTACCTAAACCGACGGAGTATAGGTAAGTAGGCATTATCCACATAGAATAGGCCTGCCTCACCTGCCTGATACAAAATAAGTTAACTCGTAACGCTTTCAAGGACTCTGAACGAGACACAATATAAATGTTTATTGTTATAACGTCTATGGCCGCTTAGAAGAAATAAATGACATTGTGTAAAGACCAACAGAACAAAACATTAGTAGCATCCCCAAATTCACTAATTCGTAAGATTACAAAAAGTAACCTCAGACCGTAGGTTTAAGACTTTTTTGTTCTTGAAAGGACAAAAATATAGAGCACACTGCACAGTTTATTGCCCGTTCAAAACTGCATACTACTGAAGTGAAGCGTACCTAATGAGTTCAGAAACAAAAGTTTTATGGGCTCCGTCCAAGGTCGGACGAAACCAACCTCAGTTTCAACGAGGTGCAATAATACAAATAAACAAGGGCCTGGCCGTGACCTCTAAAGTTTGCCGTTAAAATAAAATATCGCTGGTCATTAAGAGGACAAAATAGCTATCAAAGCAGCAATTTGGAAGGGACTTGTTTTTCTATAAACAGAACTGTGTGTGTGTGTATTTAACCACAACGTACCCGAAGGGTGCCAAACGGAACCCTATTCCTAAGCTTCCGCTGTCCGTCTGTCTGTCAGCGGGCTGTATCTCATGAACCGTAATAGGAGGCAGTTGACATTTTCACAGATTGTGTATTGCCGTTATAACAACAAATAATGAAAATAAAATAAAGTTAAAAATGGGTGACCCCCTTATCCGTAAAGAGAAACGTGTTTTTTTTTTTTAAACTGAAGTATTTTTTTACGGTGTGTAGTGTTAAATTAATTAACACAGTATTTGTTTAATATAGGTATCTAAGATGTACATTTCTGGAGAAAATGCTGCTACCAACCTACTGACAATGGTGCCGATTCTCTTTATCACAAATGCCTCTAAACTAGATTAAAAATCACCAGAATTTAGTTTATTCTTGTCAAACGACGATTTCCCATTCTGAAATTGACTAAAGTGACACAACTTAACTATATTTTAATTTGACAACACTAAGATGGCACTGAGTTATTAATCAATTGAAAATGGCAATTTTGCTATTCTGAATTAGATGTTTTTCACCTAAAATTTTGATTGTCTAAATAAATCTGACTATTTTTAATCGCGATTAAAAAGGTGTGGAATAAAATTAGTTGTCATGAATTAAAATTCACACCAACACCTCGACTTCAGGTGCAAAAACAGTACTGTATCTTTTTTTTCTTTTCTTTTGATTATATCTCGAAATACACACCAGGATAGGACACACCATTGTGTCCTATCGCAAAAATATTGAAAATTTCGACCCCCTTAATGAAACTCATAACATACCCCTAAAACTCACCATGTAGGTAATAATTTTTCATATTTTCCATACTAGAAGTGAAAAATTCCATATAAAACACGTCGAGGCTGCGCCCCCGCGCCTCCGGCTCTGAAAAAATTCACGGGCTAAGGCAAACAAGTACCACGTGGAGTCGCGATTATTTTGTCAAATTTGATTTTAGTTGTGTCAATTTTTTTTTTAATTTAGAGAATTTTTTTATTTGCCATAGTAAGAAATTTTAGTGATAGTTTAGTTAGTTCGGTGTACAAGAGAATCGGCACCATTGACGTTTGTAGTAAGTAACTACACAATACTAGGACCAAGAAATAGACATAAATCCAAAATAGTTTGGATAAGTTTGGGCTTTTACTAGTTTACTCCATGGTTCAGAAAAAATCGTGACATCCAAAAACGCTACATGGGTCATGAAAGTATACATGACTGCTAGTTTTCAAAAGAAAGTAAATAACGGCTATTGAAAAGGATTATGACTGAGTGACTGCCTATCTTGACTTAAGTTAAATAAATAAATAGGTACAAACGAGCCAATCAATGATTTGTATATTTGAAAAAATATCAATCAGTACAATCAAAACAGTGATAGGTTAGTCTTAAAACAGTTTTCTGTCTTCATAAAATCTTTGGCCTCATCGATAACTTTTGATTTAAAGGCTCATGCAGACTGGCGCGACGTGATACCGGTAGAACAATATCTATGAAAATTTCATGGAAATTGTTTTACCGATATCGTGTTGCGCCAGTCAGCGCGAGTCTTTGCACAGTTTGTTGCCCTACACGTCTCGTTTGAAAGGTTTTGCCGTCAGCTACAAAACGCGCAGTTTATCGTAAATACCAGTCGGTGTTTTCGCAAACAGTTTTAGTGTACAATCGCCGCCTATGGCGTTTACCGCGCCTGTGATCCTGCCGAGCGCCATACTCTATCCACGCGTAAAAACTTGAGACAAAAACTATTTTCTATGCGTTTATGGGTGGGTATTAAGTTAGGTGTACATGACGCTATTTTATTGGACTGAAATTCTGTGATGATGCCCGACAACGAGGTGACCCCGTTTTCAAATTACCTACTTCTTTTATTGATGGATCAGAGTGGCTGATGATCAAAGCACCAGCGTTCAATAATAAGCTGATGATTATGATTACCTACCTGTTTGAACTTTTCAATATTTGGGTTTACATAATTATTAAAATGTGGACGTTAAGGCCGAGAATATACGTCAGATTTTTTCATCAGATAGTCGGATCAGATAGTCGGATCCGATAGTCGAATCGGACGTCCCAGTCGGAAACAGGCGCGTGGCGTGTACGATTTCACTGTCGGTCCGATCGTCTGAAGGCGCGGTCTGCATACTTCTGGACAGAGACAAAACAGACGTCCTATTCCTCCCTCCGACTTGTCACTGAACGGACGCATCGTTATGGTTCGGACAATGGGTGAAAATTATAACATTGAACGGCTTATTGTAGCCGTAGAAAAACTAGACGTCTGTAAAGAAATGTTGAAAAAAGCATGGGTTTCAATGGACGTTGAACAGAGAACTTGTCAAATTGATTGGGTGAATCCAAACGCAAGATTTTTCTTCTTTCGCGTCAACACGAGCAAATATGCAATAAGTAACAGTAATTCGTCGGCCATCTTTTCTTTTTGCTCCGTACGCAAGCACTCGGGATGATAGCTCGGGAACGACTGAGTTCAGAAAAAGCCTAACGCAAGAATCGGACGTGTACCGAGTAAATACGATCAGATAGTCTGATCAGACAATCGGAAACAAAATCTGTCGTGTAATCCCAGCCTAAGAAGTTCACGTGATGTTCAAACTAAACTCCAATTGGAACATTAAGAATCAATTGGGGTAAATCTGCTCATTGTATTTGGAAAGATTTATTTTAATTGAGACTAAGCTGCTAGCTCTTAACAGCTAGATATATCGTTGCAGTCCCAGAAAGAGATTGTATTTAATTATGTTGGGCAACCAAGTCAACGAACACAGTCTGCAGCATCCAGTTGTGTACTGTTTTATAATACTAAAGCGCAGGCCACACTGAAAACGAAGCGAAACGAAGCTAAGTTGGTTTAGCTTCGCTCATGTAGCTACCGCGTCATTTCATAGCTCACAGTGTGAACCAAAGTATGAGAAGACGCGGTAGCTACATGAGCGAAGCTAAACGAACTTAACTTCATTTTCAGTGCGGCCTGTCCTTTATAAGATGTAGGGACTCATGTTAATATCATATTTATCATAATACCCCATGATTTGCCTGGAAAATTGGCACTATCCCAGATTACATCTATACTAAATTAAATACCCTCCTTACTAATAAACGTATTTATCAGGTGAATAGGTTACACACCGACTTCTCTCTTTCAGTCGTCAGTAATATGAGTTTCCAAAGAAGAAAACAAAGCGTTGTGTAACTATACAGACGCTATACCACGTTTATTAGTAAGGAGGTAAATGTGTACTAATAATAAATTATGCAAAATTAACTCTGTCTATCGGTTACCTTTACACGCCTAAACACGTTATGTGAGTTGACAGATGGCCTGGGACCTGGAGAAGGACATAGGCTACTTTTCATCCTGGACATTTTAAAGGAACGCACACGAAGTCGCATACTGTTCGGGATCGCTCAGGAGCCGTGGTGATAACACGCAGTAAGCTTATTTGCCGAGGAGTAAAACGGCGGCTGAAGTCTGAATTTTTCTCGCTTTACAGTAACAGAGAGCGGGAGCGGACGCCGTTACTTGAATAAAACAGTTGGAGTATTTTTCTTCTAGTTTATTCTTGTCTCGCTGCTGGATTCGGAATGCCTGACCACGTTTTTTTTGTTTTTGGGGAATGGCATCTCGCAGTTCAACCTATAGGAGGTTGTCGACTGCTTAACCGGGCTTTCCTGTGGATGCCTCAATAAATTAAGGCCTCCAGCCAGGCTTAAAACTAAGACTAAAAACTAAGCGACTACACGCTAAGGGCACCCCCTGTGGGGTACGGACCTCGGCTTAGGGCGTCGCTGGGAGAGGACAGCAATGGGACATGCTGGATCGGATTATAATGCCTGACCACGTTTTTTTTTTATTTTTTTTTTCCTAACTATGGCATCTCGTAGTTGGCCAAGAGTAGCCGTGACTACTTAACCGGTCAATCCTGTGGCTGCCTTAAGCTAACTCAAAGCCTCCAGCCAGGGGCGTGTTACTTACAATACTAAGTGACTGCGCGCTAAGGGCACCCCCTGTGGGGTACGAACCTCGGCTTAGGGCGTCACTGGGGGGACAGCAAGTTGGGACAGGCTGGATCAAACTTGGATAATTATTATTATCTGGGGAATTTAAAGCTACAGGCTCAGCTTCGGCGCGGGCTGGCGCTTCTTCGAGCAAGGGACGGGGGGAATTATTAATTAGGGGTTTTCGCGCTGGACCTCGGCGGCGGGGTCGGAATGTCGGTTTTTTGTTTTTGTATACTGTACTAGAAGCCCTATTGCTTTCCTGGAGGAGAGTAATAGGGTCGTCTGGGTCTAACAGTGTATGCCTCGGACGGCGAACTTTACTGATGTTGGAGGGGGTATAATTTGTGGCCTCGACAACTAGGGGGTTGCGATGTTTGGCGGCGGTATCAAAGAAACGCTTGGAGTTACGTTTCATGAATTGGAGGATGGTGGGGATTTTGAGATCGAGATGGAGGATCTCGTTCCGGACATAGAAAGGGGATCCCGTGATCATTCGGAGGGCACGGTTCTGGAGGGTCTGCATCCTATGGATGTGGTGGGGTTTTGCGTGTGCAAAGACTGCACAGGCGTACGTCATAATAGGGCGTATGCACGCCGTGTAAATGCGCAACTTGCACTTTAGTGACAACTTGCTTTTTGCATTCATTATCGAGTGGAGTCTACCGAGAGCGAAAGCGGCGCGCGAACGAACCTTCTTTATGTGCTCTGCGAAGGTGAGGTGCTCATCGAGAATCACACCTAGATATTTGGCTCGCTTCTCCCAAGGGATAGGCTTACCGAACATGGAGATTGGTCGGGGGGGGGGCTATGGCGCGGTTTTGAATAAAGAACCGCTTGACTTTTGTCGGGATTCACTTCAATTCTCCACTTCCTGAACCAGTCGCCAAGTTTGTTGACCGCTCTTTGGAGAGTGAGAGAAATCGAGGCTTGTTTTGTGCCTGAGCAGTAAATGGCCGTGTCGTCTGCGAACAGAGCCAACTGTGCCTTTTTGCTCCTGGGTATGTCGCTGGTGAACAGCGTGAAGATGAGGGGGGCAAGCACAGAGCCCTGGGGGACGCCTGCGCGGATAGGGTGGGGGGAGGATAGTGCTCCTTCGATGCGATAGCGGAAGGTGCGGTTCGACAAGAAGTCTCGTAAGATGAGTACGAGACGGTCCGGCACACCGAGTTGGTAGAGCTTATATAATAAGCCGTTGTGCCAGACTCTGTCGAACGCTTTCGCTATGTCGAAGTATATAACACCCGTCATCATGCCACGCTGGAAGCCAGCGCTTATGTGTTCGATGATGCGGTGGGCCTGATGCACACAAGAGTGCTGGGTTCGAAAACCAAACTGTTCGTTTGGGATGAGGCCTTTTGTTTCAGCATAGTCTCTGAGACGCTTATAAATAAGTTTCTCATAGACTTTGCCGAGGACATTGAGCAGACTGATGGGGCGGTAGCTCGAGGGCTCAGATTTGGCCTTTGGGCTTTCCAGGCTTGGGGATGCCGATGACAGTGGCCTTTTTCCATGCATCTGGGAAGATGTTATTGCTCATGGCACCATTGAAGATGGTGGTCAGTAGCATTATGAGGTGGGCAGGGAATAGTTGTATTACCCTGTTTGTGATACCGTCTGAGCCGGGAGCTTTACGGGGCTTTAAACCCTTGATGATATCGTGCACTTCGTCTGGAGTGACGGGAGGCAGAGGATAGTCAGGGTTTTCAACGGGGGGAAGGGAGGCTCTACGTTCGACTTCAGCGTCGACTTTTGACAAGTGAGCTTGGTCTACTGGTTGAGAGCTGGGAGAGCATTGAGCCTCGAGGCTGTTGGCTAGGCATTCAGCCTTGTCTGCATCGTCGAAAGCGATGGTCTTGTCAGGGCGGAGTAGGGGGGGCATGGAGACTACTTCTTTGGACTTTAGTTTCCTTTGGAGTTCCCAGAAGGCCTGATGAGTGGGCTCTAGGTCGCTTAGCATCCTGTCCCAGCCAGCGGTACGCAGCTCCGCTAGGCGTGTCTTTACAGCTCGCTGTAAATGGCGCATATGGGCTTTGTTCGCAAGGCAGAGGAAGTTGCTGTATGCACGGACAGCCGCGTTCTTCTCGCGCAACAGTTCACGCACATCGTCCGGCAATCTCCAGCGACGGTCATCGTCCGCTGGAGTTACCTTTGAACAGTCGTTCAGGACTGATTGTACGTGCTCAGTGAGCGAGTCGATCGCGGCCGTCGTGTCCGCGACAGAGTCGAACTGATCAGGGATGGAGTCCAAGTGATGGGAAGAAGTGGATTTCAGGCTTTTGCTTACTTTCCTCCAATCTGTGACTATTTTGGTGAGAGGGGGTTGAGTGGGGTCATGGAGACCGACACGGGGGGCCAGTTTCATGACCACTGGTCGGTGGTCAGAGGAGAGCTCTTGTACCGCCTCTATAGAATCCAACCGTAGGTTGATATTCTTCAGAAGCGCTATGTCGAGGACGTCGGCGGTATGGTTGGGGTCGTGGGGAAAATGGGTTGGAGTCATCGGGGCGATGACATCGAAATTTAGTATGGGGCAGAGACCGAACAGTTGTCTTCCTCTGGCTGAGGTGGTGTTGCTGTTCCAGGCAGGGTGTTTGGCGTTGAGGTCGCCCGCTATGATAACGGAATCACTCAGGCCGAAGAGGGCAGAGAGGTCGTCAGAAATCGACTGGGGATTTTCTGGCGAGGTTTGGGGGGGAACATAGGCCGATACTAGGGTGATCGGTTGGTGGCCTGACATGCCTAGCCGGCATACAGACACTTCTAATTTGGATAGGGGGGGAGGGTCCATAGGGATGCAGTGAAGAACCTTTCTATAGTATATGAGGGTGCCGCCCTTGTGACACCGAGACCTGTCGTTGCGAACTACGCAGTAGTTAGCAATTGACGGGTTACGGACGTTGGGCTTGAGGAAGGATTCCTGTATAAGGAGAATATCAATTTGATGATCACGGAGGAACTCGGCGATCTCATCGCGTTGTCCGCGTATCAATTTGATGATCACGGAGGAACTCGGCGATCTCATCGCGTTGTCCGCGAATGCCGTTGGCATTGAAGTAGCCTAATTTAAGGGATCGGGGCTTAGTTCTCCCTTTGGCTTCTTTATCCATAGTGGGGGTTGGGAAGGTTGGCGAAGGAGGATAAGGCTTGCGTGATCTCGGGATACGCGTTATAGATCTCCAGAATCTGGAGAAGGTTGCCGGCATTTCTGGCAGCAACTAATTCGTTTGCCATTTTCCTGGCGCGTGGGGTGAGGAAGGCCGTGAAGGTGCCCGAAATAATGTTGAAGGGGTCGAGGGGGTTAGGGCCAACCGTAGTCGGTGAGTGGGGGGGTGCAGTACCGGCTGCAGGGGCGGTTTTAGGCGCTTGCACCGGTCTCGGGGGGAGGGCGGGGGCGGGCGCGGCGGCGCGGTTGCGGGGGTCCATCAGCGCTGGGATGGATGGAGGTGGGGGGCTGGTTTTGGCCAGGGCCGGGAAAGCCCTTTGATGGTTAAGGGCCGTCCAGGGGCTAGGCCTTTGAGGGCTTAGCCGTTCTGGCATTTGGGTCGAAGGGGCGGGGGGCCCGTTGAGGGGGGCTTCCCTTTGCTGGCGGGCGACTGCGCGCTTGGCCAGTTTGGGGGATAATTTCGGGGCTTTAGGGCAGCCCCGGTAATTTGCCGGGTGTCCTGACTCACCACATAGCACACAGCTAGGTGGCTCGGTGCAGAGGGTACGGTCTTTAGGACGGGGGCAGTCAGAAGTGCCGTGCTCGCCCAGGCACTTGACGCACCTGGGTTTGGCGTGGCAGTTCTTCTGCGCGTGGCCGTATAGCTGGCATCGGTGGCACTGACCGATGAAGCCATATTTATTGGGCTTCTGGATCTCAAAGCCCATGAGGTGGCATATGGTTTTTACACCAAAAATAGGGTGATGCCCTTCAGTTGGGGGACAGACGACAAGGACCATGTCGAATGCTTGACCGCCTCTGGCGCGGTGCATTCGGTGGACCTCCGAAACTGGGATATTTTGGGCCTCTAAGTCGGCCTTGATGGCGTCAGTAGGGATTTCCTTTGGAATCCTACGAATTACCACTCGGGTCTGGCGCTCTTCGGGAAGAGTGTAGGTGTGGAAGGACACACCTCTCGCCCGAAGGAGCCTAGTGAGCTCCCTATAGTCCTTGGACGTAGGGATGCTCACTTTGATACCCTGCTGGGTGGAGCGGGCGTTGGTGAAGCCGATCTTTTGCTCAGTGCACCATTGGGACACATCTGTCCACTTTGCCTTGTCCTGAATGAACACAGGCGGGGGGGGTGCCAGCTTCTTAGGGGCAGAAGAAGCAGGAGTCAGGGCGGGGGGGGGCATCCTGCGAGGAGGATGTAAGGGCGCTATTTTTTGCCGCGGAGGCAGGGGTAGAAGATTCAGGCTTACCGGCCTGGGAAGGACTGGCTGAGATGGGTGTCGTGGGGACAGAGGCAGAGGAGGAGGTGGAGGCAGGGGCGGCAGGGATGGCTGCCGCCAGAGGCTTTTTGGCCTTACCGGCCTTTGAGGAGGCGCTCTTCTTCCTCTTCCCTCCCTTTCCGACGACTTGATAGTCGTCTGAGGAGGAGGAGGAGGAAGTGAGAGAGATGGCGTCTTCGGACTCTGAGTCCGAAGGAGGGGTGGAGGTGTCCATCACCTCGGGCTGGGGGGAGGCTACAGACGGCGTTGAATCCGCCGTAAGAGGGATGCCCCTGTCTGCTACAGGGGGGGAAAGCGGGCTCTCAAGAGCCTCGCTTGGGTCGAGGTGGCGACTACGCCAAGCCTTCCCGTATTTCAGCAAGAAGTCAGGGTCCTTGAAAAGGACCTCTCTTGCGAAGGCTACGATGTCTGCGTCAGACATCGTAGCAATAGGGAATTAAAAAAAAGAAAAATAAGGGGACCTAATGATCCTACTCCTACTCCCCGGGTGGATGGGCCCGGGGGTGTGTGGCCCTCCCTGTCGGGTGCAGACAGGGAGGTGAGTGCCTAGCCTGACCACGGAAAATAGCCCCCTTTTTATAGAAAGTGCCGACCAATCGGAACACTTTAATTTTGCACACGGCACTAACCATTTTTCCCTCGACCAATCAGAGCGCTTCAATGGTGCACACGGCACCAATGCGACTTTGTATGGGAAACTAACTTTAGCTATTTTCCGTGATAAAACATCCCTTACAATGTTTATCTTAATTTCTAAATATAAAAATGGACTTATTCTAGCTATATACAAAAAACTGTGTTAAAAAAAAATAACAAAAATCCAAAACGGTTCCCTTTAAGGTAAAGTTTCTTAGTTATTAAGCTACTGTATCGTTTTTGGTACAGGTGGCGCCGCCAAGTGCTAAGAATGTGAAACAATTCCTCTTAGTAATCTTGATTTTACCACAGAACAATGTTCACCTATGATTTTATATAATGAAAATATGAAATAACTAATGATAAAATTATATATCGTCGCTAAGCACTTAGGGTGTCGTGCACACATACAACAGCTAGTATACAGGCTGACAGGGACTTCGACGCGCGATCTGTAATCAGGAATTCAGCACAAATGATTCTAGAATGAATGAAATGATACGTTGAAATTTTTCGTCGGATGATAAAAAAAAATTTGCTGTTCCATACATTTTGACCGTCAAATTGCGCTTTTCTATGAAACAGCAGATTTTTTTTTTTTCGATGACCGGCGAAAAATTGCTACGCTAGAGGGGTCTAGAACTCTAGAATCATGTGCTGAATTCATGGTTACAATTTGCGCGTTGATGTTCCTCCCTGCCACCTTGTATATTATGGCCAAGTGTCCAAAATAATGCACAGTAGAATTAATTTGCACTGAAATAAAAATCCGTTTTACGGGCTGCTGGACCTAGTATCACAAACCGTGCCAAAATTTCACTAGCAAAGTGGATTGCGCGTATTAAGTTGGACACTATAACAGTTCGCCTTATTAGACTAGTGAACCGTACGATCCACATGTAGAAACTTCGTAGGTATTATTCTGGACATCATGATATTAGGTAAGAACCTAACCAATAAACTTATAAGCTGTCCTTTAGCATCATCGTCATCTGTGGTCATTGTAGAATGTTAATTGGAACGAAATTCTTTAACGCGGCTTGCGGTTACTCTTAAGTAAACTGGTTAAAATCGTCACGTAACAAAAAACGTTATGCGTTATACTCCATGCGACTTGAGAAAGTGTGCAGTCAAAATTAAAATCCAAGATGGCGGCTGCGAAAATTTTCTAATTTCTCGTCATGGATGTCGTTTTCATAGTTTTCGAGGGTGCTAAATCCGATAGTGACGTCAAAATGTAAATCCAAGATGGTGGCTGCGAATTTTTTTTAATTTTTCATCATGGGTATCGTTTTCATGGTTTTCGAGGGTGCTAAAGCCGATAAGTGTAGTCAAAATGAAAATCCAAGATGGCGGCTGCGAAAATTTCTAAATTTTTCGTCATGGGTATCGTTTTCATAGTTTTCGAGGGTGCCAAGGTCGATAGTGAGATCAAATGTAAATCCAAGATGGCGGCTGCAAAAATTTTGTTTTCGTTTTAAATCATACCTATGTGAGAAGGAACTTCGTTCCTGACGGGGGTCCCCCGACCGCACACGTTTTTTTTTCCAACAATTATTGTTTGAATAACATTATTAAATTATTATGGCAAAATCACGTCGACGATAAATAAGGTTATAAAGTTAGTTCGTTAGTTAGTAATTGTATATTTGAGAGAATATAAATACATAATTAAACATACACCAGGTTATAAAGTAAACCTCAATTGTCAAATGAAAAACATCTTTAAGGTGATTTAAAACCAGAATTTCGGGTTGAAGTAGGTATTCAAATAATCAAATCAAAGCATTCAATTTGTAAGTGGCACTACAAATAAAATTGGCATTCACAGGTACGTTTTCCGATCCATTTGTTTACATTTTCTTCAGATAATTTTGGAACAGACTGTCAATGATATCTCTGGGATCTAACACAGGATCCTGACTACCAAAGAGAAATTTCGACGTCCACAATTAGTAGCCGTTCGCTTTAACATGCGCCACGCATCGCTCATCTCCTCACGACGGGATTAGTATTACGTATGCGTTTCGCTGGTTACCCCTTATTCATAAGTTGTTATGCAATGCAACTGCGCCTGCGGCGGTAGATGTTTAATTTATACAATATTGTTGCGTACACGTGTTTGGGTATGAGTGCTGCGTTTTATTTTCTTAAAGAATTGGACTAATATTGTTTCACGAGTTGCTGTTAAGTTGACCCAAAAATAATCCCTTCACAAACTCAAACTCAAAGCATTTATCTATAGAAATAAATAAAATTGAAGTGTCTGTTTGTAATGTCAAAATAACAACTTTTTACTAAATGCATGAACGGTACTTATAACAAAAAAGCAATTTTTCTAAATTTTGTCTGTCAGTTTGTTCCGGCTAATCTCCGAAACAGCTGAACCGATTTTGACGGGACTTCTTTCACTAGCAGATAGTTGATGTTACAGGGAGTAACTTAGGCTACTTTTATTTTAGGAAAATAATTGGGGTTCCGCGCAAAAAAACTGAAACCCATGCAATTGTGAACAAAAAGTCGGCTTTGAAAATTTATTTTTGCATTTGGTAGGCCAATTCTCGAGAATCGTTATAGGCTATTTAACATCACGCTACGACCCTTAGGACCCGAGCAAAAAGAAAAAAGTCAGAAAGAACACTAAGCGAAAACGAAGTAATAGTGCGGGCGGGCGATGCAACGCGGCGGGTCGGGGGATGAGGAACTTTTATTAAAATGTGGCTGTCATTTTAGTATATTGTGTATCTTACGACTTCCACGCGGACGAAGTCACGGGGCACAGCTAGTTTCAAATAAACCAATTAAAAACACTTTTGTCAAGGGGTCGGTCAGTCAGAATGATGAAACTAGTTGCCCATTCCAAATCGTAGTAGGTTCCTATGGAGAAGAACGGGCAAGAAACTCCACGGACATTCTTTTGAATCAAAATATTGTTACATTACACCATCCATGTTGAAATTATACATGTGAGAACAATGTAGAAAGACGTGCACGTTAAAAGCGTCCGTAACAAATGGATAAAAACAGAAAACAGTTCAAAAATTTTAATCAATTAAAATAAGCGGTGGCAGCTAAGAGATGACCAGTCCCTACTGACGGCGTCCGTTTTGAAGGGAACTTAATGATCCAACACACACGCCACCATCAGCGAGACATCACACAGCTTATGTTAGCCTGGGATAGTCCTTAAACTGGATGTAAATCCGGTTCCAATTCTACGGGAACCATAGCCTACCAGATAACACCGATGTACACTTGTCTCTCTCATTTCTAAATAATTTCAGTTCTATTGACCTCCAAATTCTGAAGCCGTAGGACATAAGTTTTCTAATGGAAGAGGACTGAAAGGAGGATTGATCCTCAGGGATTCTTACTTGCTATGAACAAAATGCCCTATAGAATGCTGATGCTCAGAAAGTTCCTTCATAATGACCAAAAGTTGAGACATTGCGTCAACGCCAATTTATTTTACTACAGTAATTTAACGCAACGAAGTAAATTGTATATCGATTTTAGCAGCGTCTATTAAACTTCCATCTTCACTTTACCACTTGACTACCAACGCTTCTAATTTCAAAACAATACACCCGCATCATACAATATCCTCGGCGGCATGTAAGCCATAGCTCGGCGCTTTCACGCGGCGCAGCGGCGCGCGCGCATGCTGCCAGATGCGGCACGCTCTTCCGCACATGCGCGACGGACGACGCACCGCCCGCCGCCCGCGCTGTATGCGCCGCGCTGGTCTAAAGGGGCTATTCCACTTGGCGGAATTTAGTCGATTGAATTTAATCGTCGTTTTAGGAAGAGACGCGCAACCTTTCTCCTTTCTAATTAGGTTACTTTTTTAGAAGGCTAAATTACTGAATGTTACACTTGTCTGAATTCAGTAAAGCTGATATCATATCAGCTTCATTCGAATGAATTGTTGATTTTTGTTTCATGTCACGTTCACACGATACCAACAAAAATACATAGAAATGAACGTTCATTTGCTCATTTCATTAATTTCATTTTTCGATCTTTCGGAGCGCGAGTGAAAGATACAGAATGCCAAAATGCAACATCGTTGCATCGATTCACTAATGAATATTTAAACATAAATGAACAAAAAGTTAAGTGTCGGATATCATTTAGACGACTAGACTAAGCCAAGTGGAATAGCTATCCCCTTAAGTGACGACGCGCCGACGTATGCGCCGGTATAAAGCTCCATGTGTCCATGTGTGGCCGGCCACTTTACGCGGTTAGCTTTAGAATGTTCGCTGCCTTGGTTCTGGTTCTGATGTGTTGGCTAATATTGTTTGCTATTTAGAAGACAGAGTTGTCGGTAATTGCAGTTCGAGGTTGTGTCAAACTTTGCCATAAACGGTATTATCAAGATGAAAATCCTCCAAAAAAAACGAAGTAATATTGACATAAATTATCATAAAGATTACTAAACACTTGTTGTTGTTCTTTCAGAAACAACGAGTTAATTGAGTATGTAACTAATTACGTCAACATAACAATAACTTTGAAAACTCTTGGGCTGAAAAGCGAAAACCTCACAAGTCACAACTTACAATAGAGCCGCTCAGTTTTCTTTTGTAAAAGACATCAACGGTGCTCCTAGTGTTTTTTTTTTTCAATTTTTTTTTTCATTCTGTACATAGATACGGATTGAATGTACTCGTATAAACATGAGCATAAATATAAATAGTGCTCCTTGTTTGTGACTTCAATTAATAGGTACATCATTGTGTGCATTACAATGACTGACTTCTTAAATCCAAGGTTTATTTGTTTACGAACCTGGGGGCCTACTCCGAAGTATCGGCCGAATATTCAGAAGTTTTCTACTACACTTCATTCTATTTCGTTCAGTCGGTTCGGATCCGAACGAACTTCATTTTGACGTTAGGTCGGATCCGAACCGAGCGAACGAGAAATAGAAAAAAGTGTAGTAGAAAACTTCCGAACATTCGGCCGATACTTCGGATTTACGCTTCGGAGTAGGCCCCCAGTATCTGGGAGTCAGACGACACCTAAATCTATCCAATTACTTTATTAAAGCAGTCCACTCTAACACAATTTCCATCTTAACCAATAAAGCTTCCAATCACCAACCACACACGGTCAAATTAAACCCAGAAAAAGCACAATAACTTGAACCCTACCAATTTCTATTCCAGTAATAATCTCATTCCCCAGCTCGGGGCGGCACGTACACATAAACCTTCCAGTTTATAGCGCGCCGACGTCCTCCGGCCCTCCATTAGTCCTCACGGAGGATCGCTAATTCCCTCTACGCCGGCTGTGCCGCACAAGAATTGGTAGCAAGATGGTATCGAAGCTGGTTTTATTGGTTGGACGGGGAAAGAGCTTGTTGGTTCTGGGAATTGGTTTAACAGATGTTTGAGGACTATGTCTTGGGTCTTGGCTTGGCCTGAATGGTCATCGTACTCATCATTATGAATAACTTTTACTCTGGGACCAAACCTGAAATCGCGAAAAAAAATCAGCTGTTCCCTACATTAATTTATATTCGCATTCGAAGTCTTCTTAACAATAAGGTGCTTTTTGTACACTTGTCATTATTTCAAAGTACATATTCTTTGCACCGGGAAATTAACTCAACACTAGCTGTTAGCGTCATCGTTCAGATGGCTTTTCCACTGAGGATGAACAATTACAGGAGAGCTTATAAGCCTAGGAGGCCAGCGTGAACACATAACGCAAGCTAAGACACTATAGACAGCTTCACTTCTGTCGTGTATTTGTATCTTTCTTGCTTTTTCTTACTTTCTGTTACCAGGGAGTGTCTGGTAAAGACGAATGTTTTAGTCACGACACAAATTAATGTATGGTGCAGTCAACAAAAGAGGGGGAGCGGGGCTCGTGGCTAACTAACAGCCGCACGGGTCGATCGATCAGGTTAACCTACGCTTTCCGCGGTTGGTCCGTGGATGGGTGACCATCTTTACGTACCGAGCCCCGTGCCTCGAATAGCACGTTAAGCCGTTGGTCCCAGCTGTCATTCTTGGATCTTTGACAAACGTTACGGGTCGTCAGAAGCCCGTAAATCTGACAACCAGTCATACCGAGGGGTATCGTATTACCCAGTAACTGGGTTGTGGAGGTCAGATAGGCAATCGCTTCATGTAAAATACTGGTATTCAGCTGCTTCCGGTTAGACTGGAAGCCGACCCCAACATAGTTGGGAAAAGGCAGGCAGATGAGGCAGTCAACAAAAGAGTGGTGTATGCAAGTACATTGTTATTATGTGGGTAGTAACTTAACTCCCCCTTAGGGGAAGTCCTAAATAATATTATAAACGCGAAAGTGAGTTTGTATGTTTATTTGTTACTTACGCTTTCACGCTAAAATGGCTGCACGGAATTGGATGAAATTTGGCACATGGGTAGACCATAACCTGGGTTAGGACATAAGATACTTTTATGCTAATATTCCCACGGGATCGAGACTTATGCGGGTGAAACCGCGGGGCACAACTAGTAACTATTATAATAAAAGTGCCGTCAATGTGGTGAGATACTGGGTTCATAAGATACGTGCCATCAAAAAGACTGAAGAATAATTTAGAACACTCAGAAGAGCGATGTTAAAGACTTGATTACCACTCTGCCTAGTACAAGCACGACATGAATTAAAAGTAGATAGCTGTCTTTAAAGTTATCTGTTTTGCGCCCAGTGCTACAGACAAGTTTAACTGTGGCAATACTGTTGGACCGACCGCTGACGGACGGCACATAGTTCGGCGTACCGTTACCGACTAACTCGCTTCTCACGAATGTCTCACATAAATTGCGCATGGCGATAAACATCTCGATTCGTTGCTTTTCAACGAGTTCCAGATCATTACGGCTAATGCCAACAAATAGACGTAATAGCTACTTATTTGAAAGAAAGGTACACAACGCTTAACTCTTTCACTAGGTTTTTCAGGGTTTCAGATATGACCTCACATGGCCCGTTTCGAGGATCGAACCTGAGATCCTACGCTCAAGCGTCTCGCTTGCGACCAGACAGTCTCTTATGGCCGATTTCTCTAATAAAACGGACCTTTTATTGGTTAAAATTAAGACTCTCGTATCTTTATCAATAATGAAGCAAACACCTCATAGCTTTGCATAGTAGACCCTTCCATATGGAAGTAGATATCACAGGTAAAATTAGCTTACGAATCTATTTATATGCCCAGTTTAGCAATAAAAAATGCTACCATTGGTAAGCAAAACGAGGAACGACTACCATTGAGCGACTACCTCGTATGCAATGAAAATTGACTCACAGTCAAAGTGACGGAAAATGACATTGGGTTCTTTTAATTCCAGAAAATGAAAAACTTTTAGCGCGAGCAAAGCCGCGGGCGAGTCACCTATAAAACTGAGAAAAAAGAATCCTCTAGATAAATGAGTACGTACAACTCTGACAAAGAACTCGGTTCGCTATGTAAATTCAGGGAACCAGCAGTTTCAGAGGCCCGTAGTTACACTCGCTATGCAAAAGTAAGAAACACCTCCGGCGTTTTTAATAAAATTTTCATTTGTCGATATATACGAGTTGAAGTGATCCGCTGTGTCCGGTTGGGTACATATTAATGAGAGCAGGTAGAGCAGGGTGGACGGCGGGGGTGGCTCGGAGGCGGGAGGGGGTGCGGTGTGCTCTCGCGATGGTTGTTATGGCAACGCGACGCGGCCTCGGGCGCGGTATTACAATGAAGGCGATACTTTCGGATCAGGGAGCAGGGTAGCGTTGCGGTTCGGTGCGAGTGTGTGTCTTTGTTATGAAGAAATTAAAGTTTGAAAAACTAAAAAGTTCACCGTTGCCATCTGCGTCTGCCTCCTGTACTGTGTGGGATGACTGACGATGAATAAAAGTAAGATACTTACCTACATAACTGTTCAGAGATGCAAATCTATTTCAAGTCATTATGAAACATTCATAATGTTGCTTTCCTCTACATCACGGAAAAACTGCAACATTTCGAGTAACAGAACTCGTAACGTAACCCAGCTGTGCCATAACAAATGTTGTACTGATATAAAAAGTCAGGAGACTTTACATCAGCACTCCAAAACCTAGAACTTTCCATACACACAAAAAAAGCATCTGAACCGCGACGCTACCCAACACGCGGTCACAGCGACCCCCCGTATCTGGAGTCGCGCGTGATACTCGCGGGGGTGGCACGGGTGGGGGTGGCTACGTGCTACGACAAAAAACCCGAGCTGACCCGAGTCCAGCCGCCATAAAGCGCCTCAGAGCGTAATAAGTAGAGGTGCTTTGCCAGGGTTTTTGGCCGAGGCCGAAGACGAGTTTTTGTGGGCCGAAGATTGGGTAGTGTGAATGAAGTGGTGTTAGGAATTAAAACGTTTGTATGCTCTAAAAAAATATTCAATTAGAGTTCGATTTGGATAAAATCACTTTTAGGAAATTTCAAAGTAGGTATAAGCCCAGATACTTTGAACAAGTTGTAGTAAGTAATATCTGTAATACTTGTATACGAGTATGCCCATAATAAAGAAAATAAGAGTGGGAAAAAAAACTTGGCACAAAAATGCTATTAACTTGTTGATCCAGACCCATGTCATTATTTCTTAATTAAAAACGCCCAGTCAATCTAAAAAAAATATCTACAAGTCAGCAACACAATAGAATCTTCGTCGTCCTCTGCGCCGAAGCGTCGCACCTCTAGTAATAAGCTCCCCTTTGCTAGCGTTGCTTTCTGTCGCAAATGGTGCTCAAAGGAACGCACGTTCGCGCGCTCTAATTTCGAGTCGATCGTTTGACTCGGAATTACTCGAGCAGGCTATTGATTCGATACCGCTTGTTATGTGAGCCGAGTATCGAGTCAGTAGGTGTACCTTTTGTTATTGTAATCGATTACCGCTAATTTCATTAGTTGGGTGTTCGGTAGATGACACCGTTATTTTGATCAGTGTTGATCGTTAATTTGCAGAAAAGTCTGACTGGCTATGATTGGCTGAGAACGGCAGCGTGTGTGAGTCACAACATAAGGAAATTCTTCTAGATACCCTTTTCTTCTTGAATGTATCACTTTATATACGGGAGGCAATGATTTCTATCGTAAATTTTTAAACAAAAACTTTAGGTCGCAACTCGAAAAGTTGCTAAAAAGGACGAAGGAAGAAGACCTTCAACAATGACATGAATGTTTACTTTGTAAAATGTTATATTATTTTAATTACTGTGAATGTGAAGACTATGTGGGTCCTTGTTTTTTTTTTTTTTCTCAGCTTTAATCATAGTTTGCCAGTTTGAGTAAATTATGCGGCCTACCCAAATGTCCTTTCTTTGGTATTGTTCGTCGAATCGTTGAGCTCCTTAACTTTTATGTTGAGCTGTACGATTACTGACAGATGCTTGCACTGACTAGACAGTTCCACTCAATCTGTGTGGTTCTTTCCTCAAAAGACCATTTCAGACACCAACCTACATGGTCTTCACATGATCTGACCAAGATTATGTCTGGACTTTAAAAGAGATTGTGACCTCTGAGTTTGTTTCGGCCTTTCTTCTCAGAGTAGTCATATAGGAAACGCCGGCCTCATCTAGTTTTAAAAAAAAATGTTTGACGTGTAAAAGTGTTTGTATAAACCTACTTACAGAAATAAAATCAGGGTCGCAATATCTATAACCCTACAGAAAACAAATACTTACTACATTATGTCTGCTCCAAATATTCAAATACATCCTCATCTTTCACGGCCAATTGTATCCGTTTACTAATACATACTATTAATTGTTTACGTAACTGATAACACTGACGTAGCATAATGACCGTGACGTCACTTAATTATGTTACTAAGTCAAGCTGCAGGCTGCAGTTACTGTCACGTCAGAGTAGCGTAAGCGGATTACGGCTCCTAGAAGGAAAATTATCAATTTACCTTAAAGTTAACACACTTTTATAACCGACACGTGGATCAATGGGTTGTAACACTCGTAACCTCGTAGGTAGGTAAATAATATTAATTACCGACATTTGAATGATTTCATACCGCTCGTCTGCTCGATAAAGCGCCTTTTTTAAAGGCCGCAGATTTGTTGTAAAAAAAACTCTTGGTCTATTGAAACTCCATATTATGGTAGGCCAGTTCAAGGTCAAAGTGTTACAATTGGCGTGCGGACGACTGTACAAGACGGAGCTGCGGAGGGTATACCTACTATCTATGAGCATTTCCATAGAAATATAAACAAAACAAACAAAAATTACGGCGCAGCAAAAGGCGCGGTCTATGTTTGTTAAGAAGTTACTGGAGTCACCGAAAAGGTCGGATAAGAGTGACACTGGCTGGTGACAGTCACTCTAGCAGAGCGTCGCATCCATGGTTGCGTGGCAGCTGTCTTCGGATGACTTCGGATGAAGAGAAGCTGCTTTCGTACCACGTCCACGACGAACTGCTATATTCCGTCACAATCCTGATGATATTGAAGTTACTGAACCACTAATACGATAACCACTTCTGGTATTGGCCTACCGCCGCTAAATAAATTTAAAAAAAAAACACCTTTTTACAGTTGTTAATTAAAAGCGGCTACTGAAAACTTAGTCATTTACAATGCAATATACCTCTACAACAGATAATTCAATATACTTACCCTAGACTTTATACATTCAACGCTGCTAGTATTTACATTAAAAAAGTCGGTTCAATTATGGAACTAATCTTGGGAAACTTTACGAGGGAACAGACTTTTAAAATGTACAGTAGGCCGCACGTCACTGGTATCACAATCAGTAAAAAGTGGCTTCGCATTCAATTGAAACTCCGTACTACATTAAAGTGTGCCTACTGTACAACAATTTACTATTTTCACTATGCATTCCGAATTTCCGACCTATCTGTTGGATTATTAATTTCATAAACGGAACTATCCCTCCACCATTACGCCATAATATGAATTCAAAACCAAACCCGTCTCAAAACACATACATAGGTACAATATTAAACCACTCAACAACCGAATCATTATCACCTGTTACACTCAGCATAACGCCCCAGAGCGCGGAAGGCTTTATCCCTCATAAACACATATAATTTGAGTACTTTAACAACAATCTAACACAGACATCATTGGCCCAATAGAGCGGCCATTAACGAAGTTGCAAACCGAGCTCAACAGGTGGCGCTATTCGTTTCAATATCTACAAAACTTTCCGACGCAACTCAATAAATCGACCAGTTTCAGATGACCTCTACAACCACTATCCATCCCTCTTCGCAAGTCCAAATTTTAAGTTAAGAAAAGAGGGTGGAAGCTCATTTTAAACTGGCCTTTCTTTACCCTGTTGTTATTATCATTGCCCTTTATGTTTCGTTCCAATTTGAACTTTATTGTTGGGAATTAAAAGTTATTTTGTTGTGTTAAATAATGGGCAATTGTCGTATTCAGCAGTTTAGCGATACGTTTTGTGTTGAAAACGTTTTATAGACATGTTAGTGGTCGTTGAGATCAGCTGCTCGTAAGATGTTTGTTTTCATTGGGTTCTGTATATTTTTAAGTTGCGACAACCCTTTTTTTTGGGAGAAGGGTTGGTTGTACAGTAGGTATTTATAAAGACAGTGTTGGGACAAGTTGTAAGAACTATGCAGGTAATCGTGAATATTGATCCTAGGAGGTTGCATGTAATGGCAATCGCAAGGTCGCGTACAATGTTAAGCATGCACGTGGCTACGGAGATATCGATCAATGCTACTAATGATTACCGCGGTGTATTGTTTATTGCTTACTGTCAAAAGTAGAATGTGTTTTTTTCTGTTTCGTAGTCGTAGTATTCTCGTAGCACCCGCGTAGCTACGTCAAAAACTACGTAAAAATAAAATGGTAGCGTTTAGAAAAGATCCTAAACTGTACCTGTATTTGATTATTTTGTTTTTATTTTTGGATATTAGCCTATTATAAATTATGATTATTCATCATGTGCCTAGCCTTTTCCTAACTATGTTGGGGTCGGCTTCCAGTCTAACCGGACGCAGCTGAATACCAGTATTTTATATGGAGCGACTGCCTATCTGACCACAACCCAGTAACTAGGTAATACGATACCTCTTGGTAAGACTGGTTGTCAGACTTTCGGGCTTCTGACGACCCGTAACGACTGTCAAAGATCCACGAATGACAGCCGGGACCAAGAGGCACGGAGGAGTTTCGGTATGTAAAAATGGTCACCCATCCACAAACCAACCCCGGCAAGCGTAGCTTAACCTGATAGATCGACCCGTGCGGCTGTTATTACTTAGCCACGAGCTCCTCATAAATTATGATTATTGAATAATAAAAATCTACCAACCTCTGTATAAATAGTTGCAACCAAAGTCAGATAACTTTTATCCGAGAAATAAAATTGACGTCTCACAGTTTTTGTATAGAAAACCTGTCAAAAATTTAAAATTTATTCGCTGGATTTGACTTATACTCGTACTAGGTATAAAAGTTTGGTCAAATTCACCCTAAGTAGTGTAAGTATTTATAAACCAACAATACTAATGTTCTAATTATCAAAGTCAAAGTGCAATATATAACATATTATTAGGTATGTAACTTCTAATACCCCGGTCATAGTAAGATGACCGGGGGTCATGCCTATGCATTATCACGACTATCATAAAATTAAAACGCCAAAACATTTACATAAAACTTACGCACTACTTGTACTTAAACAAAAATACACCAGCATACCAAAACGCATTAGAATCCTGTAAATGATTTAATACGTTATCAAAACATGATCATTTTGATTACACATAGGAGCGAAGAACTCCACAATCTGTGAGTATCAAGGGCGACCGGTGACCGGTAGGTTTCACAAGTTCAATGTTCATTGTCATTCACACTTTGTTTTCAGCACAGATAAAAAATAAAACCAACTGTCTGTCTGTAATGTTTTGTGGTCTCGAATATTTCTGAACACAATTTAAGTTTGGACAACTAAACTCATGTGTATGTTGCTTGCGAGTTTTTATTTCAGAATCAGCACCCTTATTGCGTAACACACTAATGCGTATCAATCGGAATCTGAATGATTTTGAAGCAAATTGCTAATCCATTGCTTCATAAGACCGAAAAATGTGTCTGCTCAACAACGTAAATAACGAAATAAATGTTGTTGAACTGTCAATATGAAACCAATTCCTACTGTAAGTGTGTAAGTTTCGCAATTGCTCCTCAATTCAGAGAGGCTATGGAAAGTCGGATCCAACAATAAGGAAAGGAACAAACATTTTAGGGTGTTTCAAGATTCATCACTAACACGCCTTTTTAAAACTTTCAGTAATTTGAAGATTTTCACATGACACCCTCTTGGTTTCATTCGAAAATCTTTCAGCCAGTAAGATTTCATAGAAACACTTAAAAATTATCAATATTAGAATACGAAACAAATAAGCACAATTCAAAAATAATATGAAATGATAATTATGATCTTCAAAACACGCACTATGTAAGAGTATCCCCTCGAATTCTAGATCGTACAGTGTACCAGATGACCTAAAAGCGGACGTTGACGACCAAATACCAGCACAGCAGCACAAGTGAGTGAGTGATGCACGAACATTCGAATGTTGTTGGTATCGCGAGTGACTCACCGTTTGGCGGCGCGGGCGCAGCGGCTCCGCGTCCGCGTAATGCGCGCGCGTCGATGCCCGGTGACCGTCAGCCGTGCAAACGTGCCGACCGACTGGTAGGGGGTATGGTAGCGGGAATAGCGGAAGCGATTAATTTTTATTTAAAAAAATATTAATTTTGATTTGTAATCGCATCAAACTTATTGTTGCAATAAACAGATTAAGTCCGCCTTGTTTTCTATTTATTACAGATGGAGGCGAAATAAAATGTAGACTTGGTTTCAGAATCAATTTGGAGGGTGCGGGTGGTTGCAGGGCTTCAAAAACAGCTTATTATTACGTTAAATTTAAATTATGTGTATGCGACGCAGTGCTTGTTCACAGAGCGAAAAATGAACGTGAAAGAGCAAATATATTTGTTGTTCTAAATAGTTGTAAGTAGCTACTTGCGCTAGAGTTGGGGCACCTGAATACCCCTTTGCCCAAGTATGGAACCATTCAAACTATTGGCTAAGAAGTTATATTTCATTGGAAAACACCCTTCACTGGCCCAATTGTCGAGCATTAAATCTTTTCATGTCATATTCAGTCGTAAAAGCCTCACCTCAACCTACATAACACCCATACCATACAAATTAATAGTTACTGACACGATAAAATTACACAGTTATTTGGCCATACTAAACACACACCCGTATCTCTATCAGAGTTAACACGATCACGATATAAACAACACGATAATGATCTCAATTCTAAATTTCCCATCGTTAATGACATGCACCCAAAGCTCTGAACGCTTCATGTCCCGCGCTCCCACGCACTATGACCGCACCCGCATGCATCTGCACTGTTTTGAAGGCGCTAAAAAAACAGCGCAGCTGCGAACTGCGCATTGCAGTCCACGAGGAAACAGGATAACGAGGCTGACGTACTTGCGCACATCACTGTGGGTAATAGTTTAAGTAATAATAACTAATTAAGTGCTTAGGAGGTAAAGAAATATTTCAATCTGATGACGATTTAGGGAAACTCGTTATTAATTGTTGCAAGTTGTTGCTACGTGACCAGTAGGTGAATATGTTATGATACGTCGATAATCTAAGTACCTACGTCAGTAACTGATTAGGGGTGTAGCATTTCGTAATAAAGACTACAAACAGCTACGAAACATAATGCTATGAAAAGAAGCAAGCAGACACAGACACCAACAACACACTGGATTTGAACTTTGTAGTAGCTATATTATTGGTTACTGTGTCCTTGCAACAAAAAACTAAGGAGGTACTTACTACCTTAGTAATAAGGTCGAAAGTGGTTCACCGCAAATGTCCGCGATGGTACACACGGCTACAGATTAAACTATACATTTTCAGTATAAGCTGATCGCGCATTGTATAGGATTTCCGTACAAGAGAGGTCAGCTTATACTGGAAATGTATACCTTGATATGTAGCCGTGTGTACACGTTGACAAGCTTAAAAACTCCGAAAATCAGAAAATCCAAAACCTCATTTCGTATTGAGCTCAATTTTTATTCGAATACACGCTACTGTTGACAAAACGTAATCAACGCGTTATCCTCTAATTTTGCAAGTGCCAATATTGAATATTTGTCTTTAAAATATTACCAGACATATAACCTTGAGGCAGCGGATATTACGCATCTCGCGATTGCGTAGGTAAATCCCCTTACCTACTAGGTATCCTTGAGAATTTGAGAATCATGCATACATTTTCGCTGATTACCGCCAAGGTACGACCCTACGAAGGTAATTCGTTTTTTTTCCTCGCAATTCTGTACCTAGAATGAATGTCTCACTATTCGTCAAAAGTAACGTAGTCTGCTGGGGTTAGAATATTTTGGGATAACAAAAAAAATCTGCACGGCTTTTGGTGTACGAGAGAAATTTGGGAAAATTTTAAATGGAAACTTATTTACGTAATTCTGTATTACTTACTTTTGTTATAGGGATGAGACTCTTTGGAGATAAGGGTTTGATAAACCTATTAGCGCTACGGATTTAGGAAGGCTTTGAAGGTCTATCAGAGTTTGTCCGAAAACAACATGGGCAAAATCTGCTGCAGGTATGCAAAGAATAAGTAGTGGTCCTCTATTCTCAACAACGTGAACTGCAATTTGAGGTACTGTCCTAGCAGGCGCTGAATGCGCTCTTAACAACAAGTTGTATTACCTCGCGAGGTTTCTTATTGTCTTTAAACTCTACACTTTACCGCTGCTCGTTAACTTGAAACGTGTCAACGAACCTAAGCACACCGCTCACAACTCTGCTTACCCCGTAAACGAAATTATAGAAACAACTGAACATATTAAAGCTAACTGAAATACCTCACTATTCACTCTACGAGACATCACAATGTGACGTTATGAGCGCCATCGTAAACGAGCAAAATACGCTGGAACCTGGAAACGTAAAATACATTTCTTAGGCGTTTTATTCGGCTGTTAAATTCGCCATTAACAATTCAAATTGGCGGCGACCGAACACCGAAAATGGCCGCCCACTGACAGATGACGGCGCGGCGCGGCGCGGCCGCAGTGAGTCAGGCGCACGACGCACGGTGCGCTTGCGCTGCCGCGCTCCCACGATGCGCTGCAACGATTGCGCTAATAGAGGGCGATCGATGCGCACTGCCCTTTACATGACGGAACTTAACTATGGCCATAAAAGTCCACACACGTAATTGATTTTAGAATAATGGTATGCACGTGCAATAGAGTTTAGTGTCTACCGCCATTCGACGATTATAAATGCATTTAAATTGGATATTAGAGACCGCTTCGAATTATCACCAGTCACCACCATACAGCAGAAATAATAAGAACCTGACAAAGGACAGGAGCAGGAGCGAACGAAATGGATGGTTCACTGAAAATAAATTGAGAGCAATCCTATAAATTCCTACAGTAACGGATCCTGGAAAGTCACAAACCAAAAAGCAACAAGGAAAGGTTCAAAATACCGATTTTTAGATACGAATCCTAAACGATGCCGCGGGCGAGGGCTGGCTAGTAATAATATTTTGGCTCGCTTTATGCGAATTAGTTGATAATATTCGTGAAACATCAAATACAAGTAGTCCTGGGAATACAACAGACGCTGAGTTCCAGGAACCACCTCACTACGTATGTAGCCAGCGGGGATTTCAGACAAATTACTGGCTAAAGCTATCCTTTACCGCGCAACTACTGAAAACTTGATTATAAGCAGCGAGTAGCGACTCTTAGCAACGTGCGGGCTGCAGACTCGTGTAGCGCTCACGTTGACTATGTATATACATGTAGGTAGGTACCTACTACAAATGTAAGCAAAAAGAGCACTAATGTACTTTGTAAAAAATATATCTATTTCTTTTTATAACCACTGCCTGAGGTGAGTTAGGTTTACGAATCTCTTTTTATGTGTATCGGGACGATTAAACTCTGGCCCCAGACGGTATTGTAATGTAAATAACTGTAACCTCAGGACAAATAAACTAGATTGTTAACAATCTTGTAGCAACATGCTCGTTTCAGACAATAGCATGTTACTTACAAAACGCGGAAACAGTAA
Source organism: Fissipunctia ypsillon (assembly GCA_947568875.1). Lineage (NCBI taxonomy): Eukaryota > Metazoa > Arthropoda > Insecta > Lepidoptera > Noctuidae > Fissipunctia > Fissipunctia ypsillon. The sequence continues at coordinate 16,977,637 of OX387661.1, read as the reverse complement.
AAGAGCGAATTATTATAAAGTCCGCAGACCCGCACCCAGCCACTAACTGTAAGTCCGGGCACACATTGTGCGCATTTAACGCCAAGCGAGAGACAAGCCAAAGTGGTACACGTGGATACAGCGACATAAAATAAAACTTTGAAACTTATTGGCGGAGAGACGCCAGGCCCCTTCCCTGATGCACTTCCTAACCACTTCACAGCAACCGCATCGAGTGGCACAACACCCATCGATGCATAACTTACAACAATCCAGCAAGAAATAAAAGCAAAGCGTCGATGGACGCGTTTGAAATGCGTTAACAAGTTTAAATAGAGTGGGTTGAAGTGCAATGATGCACCCACGCGGAACTGCGAGCTACAGCGATGGAATAATTCTTTACAACCTAGTCAGAACACAACAACAATAAAATTAGTCGGTGCGTTTGAGATCGTCGCGCGAATGACTTCGACAGACGCCTTGTTATCTATCATCCATCACATGACCGCCATCATATCATTAAGATTATCAAATTGACTTTTGCAACAATACGTGTTTTAATTTTGATATGAATATCTCACCAGTCACCGTATGATTGTGAATACCGTCATGGCGGGTTACTTTGACTCAAGGCATAACTGGCCCAAATCTAGACAAATATTTGAACTGCCCGCTGTGTCGCGATCACACAATCGAACGTCGTATTCCTTCGGTAACTAATAGATGGCGACATAGACGCGTACTTGCGGAACTGTTGTGTGGATTTAATGACACTAAACATTTGTCTTGATTTGGGCCAAAGTTATGCCCTTGAGTCAAAGTAACCTGCCAAGACGGTATTGTACTTAATAAATAGTTTATAATCTATCTCGCGAGATTGTAAACTATCGATGAATTGTGAGCTGGTACCATAGTACTTGCAGTATAACGTATTAATTTTCGATAGTTTCTAATCTATCCATGTCAAACCGTCAAATTGTGAACGAACCTGTACTTACCCACAGAGTTCACAATCTGTCCGATTTTATCACTCGTAAAATTGTGAACCGTCCCTGATCGGTAGGTCTTGGCGGTAGCCGAATTGGTCGCAGTAACTAAGCCAGGGCACCCCGGCCAAATGAGTTAGGTTAGAACTGTGACCAACCACGCGCGAGCGAGCCGAGCAAGCGAAGCGAGCGATGCTGCGGCAGCGGCTGGCAAGAGCTTCTTCCAAGTTGGTCGCAGTTACTTGGCTATTTAGTATTAGCGCAAGGTGCGTTCGTCGCATGCAAGTTTGATGCCAGTTCACAATTTGTCGGTTTGCCATGGATAGATTGTAAACTATCGAAAAATAATACATTGTTTGTTGCAGTTCACAATTTTTCGATAGTTTATAATCTCGCGAGATAGATGATAAACTAACGAAGTTCGTAATAATCATACGGTGACAGATACAAATCACAAATCTAAATGAAAGGAAGAGAATGGGTCGTTAGTGATCTGACAGTTAAGTGTCCGTCTTAAAATTACTATTAAAAGTTTGGGAGAAATCTAGCCTCAAGCTTATTTCCACAAAATAAAATTCGGCAGATCAATATGGCAGTTAGGTCGTTAAATCGATAAATTGTTGAATACAAATGGTCACAAAACAAATGACAGTCGTGGTAATCTGCATATTGCATAAACGCTGAAAATAGTCGTGTCAGAAGTGGTCGATGTCTCGTCGCTTCCTCAGTTCGCGTGTATTGACGTTGTATCGACACTCACATTGTGAAACTACGTATCTCTGAATAGAATAGAAAGCTAAGTACAGAATGTCGTGCCGTGGGCGAGACCGCTAGCCGTAGCTGGCTGCAAGCGATGGCGTCGCGCAAAAATAAAGGAAGCGATGTTGATCGATCGCGGCTATATCCGTTCGATGCGGTGACGCAACGCTGCAGCGCCGCCGATGTACACCACGCTCAAATGAACAGTGTGGTGACGCATTTAGTTTCGCGATAACGCGGCATTGTTTAAAACATTAACGTCGCGGCGTGATTGTCGTTATGGGGAAGGATGGAAGGAGCATTGATAAATTATTGGTACATTCTGCAATGTAATATCGCGGCTTGACCTTTGCAATGACAGCTACCTGACGTATGAATTCAACCTTAAGTAATCTGCCGAAGATGATTACAATAAGCAGTAATAGTAACGCTCATACATAATCATAACTGCAACAATGGCACGAGTATTTTGCAGCACAGTTGGCCAGAAAAAAACAACTACGTACAATTAACGTCACTGTGCTATAAGTACACTAGGTACCCTACTAGGTATACTCATAGACAAAAGTAGCTCACTGGCGTTAGCAACAAGTAAATATTGGCAAAGAAAAACAGGTGGTTCGGACAATAACCCCTCTTGTATTTTGGGCAATATTAACTATATTGTAGCCTGTAGGTACTTGAGTACGTTATTGAGCTGTTGAATATTATCGGTGGTATCGATCAAATGTCAGAGATACTGGCGGCCGTCACATCGTGTTGCAGCGCGTGCGTCGTAGCTGCGCCCGCGCTGGCATGGCCGCGGTGCGATGACAAAAACAAAATAGATGCAGAAGGTAGACTGCGCCGCATACATCGTGTTAACATAGGCAGGTGAAATAATCAACACCGCGAATGAATCAATAAGACGCAGAAAGTCAAATCTGTCATTGTAAAATAGTCAAAACTGTTCCACTCACGGGCAATACCGTTTTCTGAAAGTGAAAAATCTTTTCCGTTTCTTGAAAAAATATTGTGCTACATTTTGTGTTCAGCTGCAAGAAAGCAATCTGCCCACTGTGACGACCACTTCCTTCAAGCATCTCACGGAGGATATTGAGGTCAATTTGAGGTCTTCCAATATGTATACCTAATTATTTATTTAAGGATTATCAACGAAAACATTACAATTATCTTTTACAATAATAAAACTTGTACTTATCTTTACAAACCTATTATAACATACAAATAAATAAAATTGAAGTGTCTGTATGTAATAACAAAATAACAGATTTATACTAAATGTATATGACATTATATACGATACTTAACGAAAAAGCAATTTTTAACATTTTTGTCTATCTGCCTGGCTGGCTGTCTGTCTGTTTGTTCCGGCTAATCTCTGAAACGGCTGTACCGATTTTGACGAGACTTTCACTGGCAGATAGATGATGTTATTAGGAGTAACTTAGGCTACTTTTATTTTAGAAAAAGAATTATGCTTCCGCGCAAAAAATTAAAACCCATTAAATTGTGAACAAAATCCGATTCAATTAAGGAAGTATTGACATCTACACGGGAGAAGCCGCGCGCAACAAATAGTGATAAACACGTTATCCTGTAATGCACACTCAATTACAGGTAACCAGAGCTTACACATTATGTTATATAAGTGTATGTATGTAAAATGCCCTGTACGATATCGCGTGGCATGGTCTAAGAAACATATGACTCTCGAAGTTAAGTTACGGACCAGTCTGCATCGTGACAAATGATTTATGCATACGTTCTTGATCGCCCTTCGCGTTAGTGGGCATTCTGTCCTATGTTGTTGAGTTGAGTAGCGTTGCGCGGCGGTGACCTCGCGACTGCGCCCGCGCCCGCGCCGCCTGCGCACGCGTCACCCGCGTGACGGACCAACCGGCGCTTGCAGGTCACTGTCTGCCTCACTGCTCACTGCCTGTCCCGAGGATTAACGCATTGTTCGAACTTTCTAGAAGCGCAATGCACGCTCGCTTTCCCCTAGTTCATATTCAGCGGATGACCGCTGTTATCTTGTTCAAATAACTCGACGCTCGCAGCTGCAGTTTGTTAATTATTCGGAACCGATTCGATTGTTCTGTGAGGTAATTAAGCTGCTTTTACTTTAGCATCAGCAGTGTTGACTGTGTTGTTGAGGTTACAAGCAGAGTCAATCTCGTGCGATTGAAAAACAAATCGCAATAACAATGGACGAAAGAACACGTGTTATTAATGTTCGTTACTTAGGTACCTATTACTCTATCTAAGCATTAGTAGCACACGTGAGGCCATAATGAAGAAGCAATTTAGATCTTGTGCTTAAATAATTTGCACTCTCGTGGATGGATCTGAAATCGCCTCGCAATTACCGATGCGGTGTGCATGCACGAAATAATTTAGTTAGTACATAGCACACTAAGACCGGGTCCTAGTCGGTGTGGCTTGAGGCAATTAGCGAAATGGACGCCGGAAAGGCGAACGTACTCAGCGCGCGTAGGTCGAGTGCGGACAGAGCGGGTGAACTCCCACCGGGCGACGTCAACCGACCTCCTATTAATAGTACGACCAGTGGGTAATCAATATTCGCCGTGCAAGCCAACCCTCGCCCGCATCGCGTTTCCTGGAAGCCGCGAGCCGCGGCGATTCGGGGACACTACGGCCCCCGGCGGCGCCGCGCCTCCATAAATCTCCGAGGCCGCTCCGCTTGCCGCCACTTCCTTTGTTTTTTTTTTTCTCGCGGCGCGCGGTAATAAGATCGCGAGCATCAACGTCAGGTATAGAGTGTATAGATGGGCTCCGGGCGGCGGCGGCCGCGCGTGAAATGCATGCGCCGTCTATTGACCGCGCAGATGTACAATTTTAAAAGCTTGTTCGATGGCCGAACGCGTCGGCGACGTGTCGGATGGGCGCGTGAGTCGCCGCCGCGCGCCGCCGGAAATAATTAGTCGTGGAGATAATCGTTCAGAAACTGTCGGCGGCGCTCGTTAAACCCGCGCCCATTCGTGTGCTCTCGCAACAACTTGAGCCGTTCACAAAATGAAAACTTCGAGTTGACTCGATTAAGCCCAAAAGTACTTAATAAAGCTTATAATTTCGATACGGAAAGTGGTGGACTTGTATGTGTTCGGGATGGGCTTTTCGTTCGTGTGTAATAAGGAAAATGGGTGGGCACGAAGTAATAAACGATATTTACAAAATATTATGCTTGCCCACCATTCATTCCAATATCGCGCGCTTGCTCTACAAAAACTCGAGCATAAAAGGCAATTTCGATCCTTTGCCTGCATACGAGTGATTAAGTGTAATAGCGTGCACACATGCGACAATATGTCGCAAGGCGAACCTGTCCAGGGATAACAGATCACGGACGGCTGCGCGCTTAGGTGCCGCGATAACGACGCAGATAACAGACGCAATATACTTACATAATCACGGAGCAACACTCGCGAAACGCGACACACCGCGATTTGCGAAACGATACTTATCGTACGACAGACTTCGCAGAATTGCTTCTCACTTAGCAATTTCGCAACTCTATTATTTTCTCCTCGAGAATTAAAGGGTTAATTAAAAAGAAGCTTAAATCCTTGTTTGACCGCTAAGAAATAACTTTTAACAATGCAGCGCAATTAGAGAGAAATAAGGGAGAACTAAATGACACATGGAATATGATTTCGTAAATGACACCGCGCCGGAAGTAAATTTACATGCGCAAGGACGAGACAAAGAGACGAAACGACTTACGGATCGAAGGATGACAAAAAACAAAGAATATTTAAGACGCGAACGTCACTCGATCTACATAACAATCGATGCGAAAAGGGTCCAATTTAACTTTTTGAAACGAGACGGTCTCACGCGACGGTTACCCGATGAGCTGTTTATTGCGTTTTTTGCTGCGTATCCGCGGGGCGCGGTGTGGCCAACCCTTTCTTCCCACGAATATCCGCGACATAGTCTAGGAGCTCTTTGTCCGTGCGCCGGGCTGCACGTAGACGCGGCCGCGGCACAAACCCGCCACCCCATTGATAAGGCACGTCCCGACGCGCCTTTGAACACTCACTGCTGACTACATAGTATTGTCGTGCTTATCTCACCAATGTAAAGATTGTATTTTTGGGACTCCGGCAATACTTTTTTGTGTTAATTTTTTTGTATAACCCAAGCCAATAAGCACTTTTTTATTTTAAATACAAGGGTGAGCGAGAGTATTTAGTTAAGTTAAACCTACCAAATTCCGCCATTGATACCTAAAAATAACGGTCGATATATCCTCCACAAAGTGGACATGCATAATCTCGCTTTAGCTATCTACCATACTATACATTATTATCAGTATTTACTCTACAAAGCTAATGACAATAATAACCACAGACAATTATAACGTCAAACAGAAATCATTGGAGCCAAGGTCACAGATGTCAGGCACATAACGGACGACTAGCACTATGTACATGATAGAGGCGGTACTAGAGGCTTGGTATGAAATAGGACATCAGTAATAAAGAAACCACTCCATATAGAGGTCAAGGTCACACCCAGCTTACTTAGGTCGCCGCCTCTGCGGTCTGGGTGCAAAATATAATGCTAGCACATTTACATTTTGTACGGTATGCCACCCTTCAATAAAATTATGCCAAGCAGATGTCAGACTTCACAAATTCAATGTTATGGAGCTGGCAGCGGATAAAATAAAAATCTTCTGAAATAAATATTTTATGGGCTTGGAACTTGTGTGCTATTTGGGAGCCTCATCATCATCATTGACAGCCTGTGCTCCAGTCATTGCTAAGTATACCCTCCTCCTCCCTTATCTGCCATGCCTCTCTGGTCAGTTCAAGTCTCATTCAGATCTTCTCCGCGATCTTTTGGTGCCTAATTGCCAAAAAAATACCCAAATACGCATTTTCCGATTCAACTGCAGTAAGTAATTACACGTAAAAGCAAATAAAAACAGTTGCGAGGGTCAGACGCCAACAGATTTATAAAAATTCATAACCGAGATTCAATGTCAGCGCGTAGAAAGAATTTGCATAAGTCATCGACCGGCCGATTGTGCTGCAGCTATTTGTGTCCCGATAAGAAAAAACTGATTAACTGATGAGTAAGCCTCAATAACAAGATAACCTGTCCCGTTTACTAAGTGTAAGTGTAAGTGTAGTGTAAGTGTAAGTAGTGTAAGTGAGTTTCATAAAGATATGTGTATCAATATCATCGCATCATCAATTGCTGGCTTACTCGTCAGCCCGATGCCGCTGAATTTTAAGTGCAAGTCCATACGATTTATGATTGGCGTCAGTCAACATGCAACCTTTTTGCAGGTCAAGGATTTCAATGATGTTTATGGGAGATCATGGTGTGGGCAATTATTACAGCAGACAATTCAGATAACTGGGCGATAGGAGACTTCCTAGTTCTTGATAATAGGCAGTTTAGATACCAACTAAGTAGCTTTGAGTGAGCTGCAAAGTACGCATCAAGAACGCAGAGAATTCAAGAGAAAGCCGATGAAGCGATTGTTACCATGTCCATAGCATAAAGTGCAGTTCAGACGTCGAGTTTTTACGTAACGTGCGTCTCACCCGGCGACAGCGGCGGCGGCGCGGCGGCGCGACGCGGGGTCGGGACGACTAGCGACTGCGGGGAGGCGGCGCGGCGGCGCGGCTAAATTATCGCCGCTCGCGACGAACGCCGGATGGCGTACACCGCGGGCACACATTTACATTTACGCATTTTACGCGCCCGTCACCGACCGATCGCCGCCTCCGCGCCGCCATTAGCGCGACACAGATACGTGTCGGCTATAACTTGAAGGGGCACGGCCGCGAAAATTGCTGCCATCAATCGTCAGCCGGGCGACACGTTGCGATCGGTATTCATGCGTAGGGGCGAGAGAATAAATTTTCTTATAACTTAGGTATCATTATTTTCCATACGCGTGCGAGCAGTGTGGTGCTAGCGATGCGAGTACGGCCACATTGAAAACATATTTGGATCTTGCTTTGAAGTTCGTAATAGAATTCAATGTTGAGAGAGATATCTAAGCCTATTTTATAGGCAACAGAGCAATCGAGAATCTTGTCCTACTTTACCAGCTGTTTAGCAAGGAATTCAGCCAATTCCAGAACAGATTAAAATTCCGAACAATATCTTTAGACACCATTCAAGTCAAGAAGTCCAAACTAAAAAGGACACAACATTATTACTTTCTCATCCGCAAAATACCCAAGGCTCATAAAAAATGAACCTCGAATCGCGTTATCGCTCCCAACCGCGTCTGAATCGCAGGTAACGCACGATGCCGATTACGCTTTCAAGTAAAGTAACAATAATAACATTACATTATTAGCCGCGGCCCTTCCAGCTGCATTGTTTCGCGCGTACCTGCCTGCTGCGCTCATTATGTCCTTACCTGAGTCGAGGAGTACCGCGCCCGCGACCATTACCGCGCATTTTTACCCGGCGAAGGGAGGGTTAGATTTTTTTCTTTTGAAATTAGATTTTTTAAGACCCTTTAGAAAAACAGAGATAGTGGAGAAATAACTATAAGTACCTAATATTATATACACCATGAAATTATTAATAAGAACCACCTATATTGTTTTGCTAGTTCAAAATTGTGTCGATGATTGGGCGCAAGCGCAATCCAGATAACTATAAATTAAAATTCACATTGGTATCACTTATAGTTATTGTCCCTTCATTCAATGCAATTTTTTTTTTTTACTATAAGCTATCTACCTACTCAACCTATTTTTTTGTCAGCTCTTTACCGTCTTTCGAGTACGCAAGTTTCAATTGTAAGGCTTTCGAATGTCGCACGAGGACGTGCACCATCGATTTGCGCCAAACAGCTCCGGTCCCGTTCATTGCATAAAATCAAGGACACGACCAAGACATGCGAACCAGATGAGTCATCGAAAGATAAAAAATAACCAACAAACAAGTAGAAGTAGATAAACCAACGAGAACAAAACAAGAATAGGCTAATTTTAGGAAATCTTTTGAAAGAAAGAAAGTCATTTCCGAATATCAAGTTCTAATAGACAAGTACTTTCCTGGTTAGACGCACTTTTGCAAACCGATAAAAGTTATATAAACCTCAATGAAAAGAAAAGGAAAGCAGGGAGAGAGAGGCAGTTAACCACTGTTATGTTTGCTCCACAAATGTGGACAATAAATTTCTATGACAACAAAACTACCATTAAACTACGCGTTAAAATTCATAATGATAGTTGTTTAATTTGCTCAGCTCATGTTACTAAATACTGAATAATACCAGTTACAATTTGATCGAAAATTAACGATATCTCACTCAACTCCACAAAATCCGTGGTACCCAGCGTAACTGCAGTACAAAAGGCATTTGTTCCGCCGGGCTACTCAAACAAGCGCAGTGGGTTTGTCGTGAGCACCGATATAAGTGACAACATCGTTCAGACTCCGATTTGATACGCACGTTGCAGCCTGCCGCTGGACGTGCTTTGCTGTTTATCTGTGGTATGCTTTGCACGCACTGCATTGCAAGCTGTGTTATTGTTTGTCGTACGTACAGTCGACCGCTCGTCAGTGGTAACACTTTGACCTTGACAGTTCAAGGTCAAAGTAGGCCAGTGCCTAGCGTAGTACAGTTTCAATAGAATGCGAGGTCGACTTAATTTCGTTTTGTCACCACTGACATGCGGCTTACTTTAACACTCTATAAATCTAACTTCAAAATAAAGATTCCAGTCACTCATCTGTCTGTGTCCTATGTTTTTATTTCATAGCCAAAAAAGTGAAATTCTGAAAGCTAATCAGCCTCGATTCGATTAACAACGACAACAGTCGGCAAGCGGCTAGTAGTAGGACCGTAGGACGCTACTATTATTATCGCATCGCGTAGAGCAACACTACACTTCCTGCGCGCACCCGCGAAAGCTTTCACACAGCTAAACTAAACGAGACCATAGTGTAGAGGGGGCGAAATACCGCGAACGTGTGTTCATTGTCGCTCTTTCCGGGAAAAGATGGCCGTCCACGATTACACCGTGAGCCCCGTCCGTCCGTTGTAAATCATTATCTCCGCCGCGTAAAAACTAATTGAAAGGGACGCGAGCCCGCCTTTGTTGTTACTTATTACTGCTACGGCCGACTGCCGCGATTTTGTGAGAAACGCATAAACAATCCTCATTTGGGTTTTTACTGAAATTCTTTGAATACATCCCGGTCATGTTTGGTAAGGTATTAAGTGCTTAAAAACTTAATTACTTCATACTCGTTTAGGTACTGTGTACGTACAGCTTGCATGTTAACGAAAAGGATGTTTCAACGTAATGAAACAATAGACCTACGGGAACCTACTCACCGTGGGACAAATTCTTTCAACTTGGCTAGTCATCAAGAAATCGTGCTTTTGAAAACAATAGCTTAGTTTACTTTTAGAGCTAGTGACTAATTTATTAGGTGATAAAGTTACATGTCGCACATAAATTTCACACAAACCGGACAACCATGGATTTTATTCAGAGGCGAAGCCCATTGATACTACTTAATTGTGAATTTTTTATTTGTTACTATGCTAGTTTTAACTCAAGAAAACACATTTTTAAGCTTCATTAGACGTAAGTACCTGAGTATCCCTTTTACGATTATGGAAGGAAGAGGGTACCAACGATGCGAAATGCATACTAAAATCACCTGCATTTTATGTGTAGAACGGGATAAACAATAAGAAATTAGTATTTTCCCCTTTCTTACACGCGAAACTTACTTTACAGTAATTTACCTGTCGGTTACGGACAGAAGTTAACCTTGACATGACAATAACTGTTTGTCATCCATAGACAACACAAACTTGAAACTTTCGCGTCATAAAATTATAGCAAAACAACATTTTTAGGTTACGTGTGGAAACGAGTCTTAAATAATTTAAGACTACTGAAAATAGACATTTGAAAATCTATTGGTAAAACAAACAATAATTATTATTATTTGTTTGCCAATAGATTTTCATGTAAGGTTTTACAGAATCTAATTTAGGCGCCGTTCCGTATAGCTGTCACCTATTTACTTTGTAAGCATGCCTACCAAATAAGGATGTTCAAATGCGGTTTCCATTTACGATTTTGTACGGAATAAAAGATCCTGTTTGCAATTAATAAAATCGAGAAAAAATTGCGTCTGTCGGCACCGGCTCCCGTCCCAATCAAGCAATATGTGATTTGTAAACACTATATTGGAATGATTTGAGGTTTGCCTCAATCATACACAATGAAAAAGGTACCTACTTAAAATCCAATATATTTATATTTTTGGCTCCTTCCATAGGTACAGTTTTAGTCGTAAAGCGTATGAGTGACACTTTTCGTAGGGCGGCTCTTTTTAGAGTTGCTTAATTCGTGTAAAAATCTATAAGATCGCTCTAGATAGCTATTATCACCTGCAGACCTACCTAGATTTACCTCAGGATTTTAGCGTGGACGAGAAGCTTTAGCAAAGCTGCTATACGATTGCAATTATGACGAAATAGGGCATTATAAATGATTCAAAAAATGTATAAGACTTTGATCAATGAAAAGGCACTCAGAATAATCTGGTTTGCAGTCATCAAAGTGTAACCAGTATCATTCATTTTGAATAACGACTAAAATTAAGTTGTCATTTATTTTGCACCACGTAAGATGAGAAGCTTGCGATTCTTGCGAAAAATCAAGTTTCGCCGGTAACTATCTTGATCTCGTGCCAGATATGATCGCGTAAGCAACTTATTTATTTTGTTCACTCAGTAAGTATTACCTAAACCTGTTGAATGCCATTAAGTTAATCTCCTCTTAGTTTTTTGTATTTAATTAATGTAATGGATTATATCATTCATTCACTTTTAAAAAAATATCTATGACGTAACCAATTTTAAGCAAAGGTAACAAATCCTACAGGCTCTTCTGTCATAATGAAGTTTTATACTAATAGCATACCTACTAAAATATCATAAGTCACAACACAAAGTATTAGGTAATTTATAACGCTACATAAATTAATGTAACATCATCAAAACGCACTCCAAAAGCCCATGGAATGGCCGTTAAGACAAAACAAAAGCTCATAAAACGGTTTAATTAGTCGAAACACTGGTTGTAAACGCACAGTGCACGGGGCTCGAGCAACAGGTCCCGTTTTATGACTCCATGCTTTAATATTAAATTTTGTATAGGATCTGATCGCTGTAAGTTCAGTGGGTCAGTCCAGCCATTGTCATTTTGACGGAGTTCCGCGTTAATGAAAAGTTCATTGTGTTTAAAGAATGTTGTAACTTTGAAGTAACGAATATTCGTTGCTGTTAAGACGATTGATCTTGACTCTAGGTGCTTCAGCCACGCACAAACTTCCTCTCTTCCTCTTGGAAACCAGATTCTTTATAAAAAAAAACCTGAAAAAATCACATGTGGAGTTTAAAAGTAACGTTCTATGAGTTCGTTACAATAACCGGCCAGTAAGCAGTCCGTGACAGAAAAAAAAAAACAATAACCGAATCATAGACAATGCACCCTGCAGCCAGTAACCTGACACTTATAATAATCTCCCGCGTTTTTTGAAACTCTTTTACGAGCACAAAACGACAGTGAGAGAACAACTGCTCTGAATGACCCTGCTATTGTTTATGTGAAAACGCAATGAGCTCGCGTGAATGTAGAATGTCAATCCTTAGACAATGTGGTGCAATATGTCGTCCGGATTGAACGGCCATTTTTTGCATGATACCTTTTGAATTTCGTCCGTTGGACCGTGTCCGTTGTTTCCTAGTTGGTTCCGTGTAGAAATAATTTGAACTTTATTGTTTAAGTAGGTACTTTACTTGCCTACTAAGTGTCAATACTGATGGCACATAAAAACATTTTCATACATGTTTCGTAGGTCTATTATTTTGATGTTACATAGGTTGCCCTCTTAGCAACAGAAAGAAATCGCGACAGATTAACCACTGAAATATTTCCTTATTTACCTACTCTAAGGCCCGTATTACAGAACGTCACTCAATACTCAAGTATTATTTAAAACTAATTTCAACCAATCAAATGTCCTGAATCTAGTTTTAAGAAATGTTTGAGTATTGAGTGACGTTCTGTAATACGGGCCTTAGTGAATCGATAACAATCTACTTACGCATCCATCAAATCCATATATATGATACATACCTATCCATAGAATCCCGCGACCTTTTCAAATATGAGAATTCAATAACACCGACCGCGTTATCAATACTAGGGAAAAAGAACCAAAAGTATTTGTACATAACCATGACCGATCAAAATAGTACCTGGCTGAGTGGGCGCCCCGGCCTTTTCGACACGTCATCATCCCGCTATTCCGCCATAACTCACGCCATTCGCGGAAGAACAATCAAGTTATTTTCACAACAATCGAACCCACAACTGGACATTGTCGTTAATTGAACAAAAGCTCTATTAACAGCACGCGATATCGCATTCATATTTTGTCGATGGACAGGACAATAATCGCCTGCCCTAAACGCCAGATGTGCAGTTCCGCGGGCCATTTTAAAAATAGAACGCATCCCTTACCAGCCCGTACAGCTTGTGATGTTATAATCGCGTTCAGATTATCGCAAATTGGGTGCAAATTGGAATGTTCACATTAAAAAAAACGTGGAGCGTATACAGTTTCTTAAATATAGTTGATATCTTCAACCGTTTAGAAAAATAAAACAAAACATTAGGTACCCTAGCTACTTAACTTTCTACGCAAGTTGTAAGAAACTGAAGGAAGCAGTTAATTACCGCGCACGTAGGCGAGCAGGCGATAGGTCAACAGGCCATCTCTTTCCATGTCGTACGAGTTACGACCTACCTGAGATAACACATAATTATTACAGGACAGGTGACTGTTGTTAGAAGCCTTGCAAGTTATGTTATTTAGATTTTTTTTTTTGCAGTGACATAAAATATGTGGGTATCCTTTGCATATCTTGTAAACCAGTAAAAGCCACGCGATGCTAAATAACAAACTTCTTTGTTTAACAACAATGAACAGGGGCTTAATCAAATTGTTTGATTTAATACCTAATTTAGTGTGCTTACTGCATAACAAATCTGCGAATCAAATGATTTACCATGAAACGCATTTTACAGTATCTTTGCTGCGCTGACCATTTGTTGCCCATTTCTGCCAACCCTAACCTAACATCGCGCGATCGAATAAATTGGTCTAATTAACAAGCTTATCAGATCAAACTCTTAAAACAGTGCGTAAAACCCACGATATATTCCACGCAGTCACGCTCGGCCGAAGGTTGTGCCCGCGGTAGGGTTGGGCGCACTATCAATGCGTCACCCGACCTCGCGGCGCGGCGGCCCTGCAGCGCGGTGTCGCGATAACAATTACACAGAAAACTTATTGTGTTGTTTACCACACACTATGCCAAAACAAACCCAACCTTATGAACAAACAAATAGAGCTTGAAACTCTCTGTGTAAGGCGCTAGGTACAGATAGGTAGACCCAGCCACGTCGCGATCGCTGAGATGCAAGACTTTGGAATTATAATTAGGATAGGACGCACGTTGTTGAACGTTTTATATTATTATGTAGGTATAACAAACGGCATTGTTGTTACAGTTGCATTTGTATAAAGCGTTTAGGAGTTTGCTGAAACTGAGAAAGTTATGAAAAGAAATGAGGAGTTAATTTCATGCATTAGTTTGCATAATAAGACAGTTCTGGTGCTTTCTAGAAGATGTATATTAAGAGGGAAGCGCTAAGGTAGCCCGCGAAATTGACTTTTTCTTACGATTTTTGCAATTTGCAGCTCAGTGTCTGGGTGTATGTTGATCAAAATATGATTCGCGACCGTAACCAGAATTATAAGAGACGTGGCGACTCTTTGGGGAGGCCTTTGTCCAGCAGTGGACGCCTTTCGGCTGAGCAATGATGATCAACCTAATCGATATGCAGTAAGTCATCAAAAGCATGTACGGCGTGAACCTCAATTCACGCCTTACATACTCGAGGCGACTCACATTTACATCACGACTTTGAATATGTAATACAAGTTGCTAACCCTTAGGCTGTAATGCAAGCAACGGTTCGTATTATTAACAAAACTATGTAGAAACAGTTGTACCTACGATAAGTCACGTGTAAAAAAGAGGCGAATTTTTCTTCTAAACCACGTATCAACATGGACAGTGTTTCCACAAGGATAGTCAGAGATGTACTTCGGTCATCCACATTCCACATTTCACTAGTTATGCAATAATTCTGTTGTTCCAACCCTGGTGTAACCAGATTCAAATCTAGACACCGCGTTGCTACTAAAAAAATCCTAATGAATATCCAATAACTCTGTCCAGCCTGAGGTCGAACCCAGGACCCAATATCACAAGAAATTGATGTGTATTTTGTAAATTGGTTTTAGCACATACGACAGAATGTTTAAAAACTGGATAAAGTCGGTGTTTCCTATCCGACTACTCTGAAAAGGAAAGGAACATATTTAAAGTCCAGACATATTATAGTGACCAGACCTAGACCAACGAGGCAAAGACATTATCATCTATCATTTAAGACTAACAAATAAGTTCCTGAAGCCCATCCCCGATCTCTTCAAAGTGAGAGTGAACAGGCTTCTTCTGGGTAAGCTCGATCCATCGTCGACTTTGTCTCTGTCATCTCTGACCTAGAGACTAGAGTCAAGAGCAAACCTATCTATAATAAAAAATAAACTAAGTTCTGTATGTAAACAATATTTTATCATTCCAATCGATACTTTAGATACAACTAAACACGTTATACAATTTTGTTTATGCGCACTCATTTCATCTACACGAGCCTGTGTAATTCAAGAAGCGGCATCAGCAAATATTTGTGTTGTCCGTAAATAAGTTTATTTCGATACCGGGAAGGCAACAGGTCACTTCAATAGGTTAAAGTGTAATAGGGTTATTCATGATTCATGTTAGTGTGAGATTTTTTTTTAATGCCGTCTTTTTATGTCCGTTAAAGTCTAATGATTGATAAGCATCAGATTCGGTAGAATGACGATCTTTGCAAGGTGGCAGGTTAACAGCCGGAGGACAGTAGCCGAAAATCGAGCTAAATAGCGTGCGATTGTCAAGGCCTACGTCTAACAATAGACCGCTTCTTCTTCTTTTCGAGTTGGTGGTAAATAAATCTATTACGTAAAATGAGTCGGGCCAGGTTACGCCAATCGCGGCATCAGTAGCGACATTAAGTCCTCAGAAGTGCAGGTGCATACACGCTGCTTTTTAATCGGCTAGAGAGCTGCCACGATAGGGTTGTACTCATCATTAAGAACAACTTTTACTATGGGAACCTAACTGAAATCGCAAAAAAATCAGCTGTCCACTACATTTTGACGAGAAGCTAACATAAATGTAGGGAGCAGCTGATTTTTATTTCGCGACTTCAGGTTTGGTCCCAAGGTAAAAATTGTTCTTAATTATGAGTACAACACTATCGCGGCAGCTACCTAGCCAATAAAAAAGCAGCGTGTGTTATACAGGCTGATGATGATGATGATAATACGTCAATTAGTGGGAAATCTAGTTTTACTTTCGACAGTTAACATCATTCTGAAAACAAAGAAGCTGTCATAAAAGCCCTGGACGCTCGTATTCGGCTAATTGCATATAGTAATGCCTAATAGGTCTTGCGAACGTTACAATTATCATGTTACTCAACAGAACAGACGTATCATTACTAAATACGTATACGATAGGTAGTAGTAACCGAATACGCGGCATCAGCTAATAATCGCGTGGTATCAGATAATATTATATTCTCACTAAAAGTGTGTGTAATGTTACTATTCGTTCTTTTAATGGTTAACGGCTGATTTGTTATTATCAGGATACCAAGGGGTCTACAGACCCAGAAGTAAGCATATTATAAACCTCATTAGGGAGAAGTGTACGAAATGACTGTAGAATGATGACTAGATGAAGATGATGCAGTGATCCTTGCTTGGACGGAGATGTCCTCCTCCGTCCACCAGTCGACGGATATGGGGATGATTAAATAGCTAATCTATTTATTTCCGTTTTGATAAGTATTGCGATCGTTTATAGGAAGGAATATTAGAAACTGTCCAGGACTCTATTATGAGGTCCATTATCCTCTCCTGTCACTCGACCTCCTAGAGGTCGGTAACAACAAAAATTTGATTGTGTCTCATAACACGACATACATATTTACATACGTAAACTCACGCCTTCTTCCCATGGGGATAGGCAGAACCTACTGAACGCCACCTGCTACGATCCTTACATACTCCTTTTGCCTCGTTTACGTTCATACATCTGGTCATACACGCACGCCGGTTGCGAGTACTACGCACCTGACTTTTCTGAAGATCATCACCAATAAGATCACTATAATATGTCTTCCTAGGGCGTCCCCTCCCGGCGTTTCCATTCCACTCATATCTGCCGCGTTTTACCTTTTGTTAGTCGACTTTCAACATGACCAAACCATCTAAGCATATTCTTTTCAATTTCTGTCACTACATCTTCTTATAAACCGCACCGTTGCCTTACTACATCATCCCTCAGCCTATCATTCATAGTCACACCACACATGCTTCGCAAGGAACGCACAACACGACAGTTGAAGGTTTATTGGGATAATAGAAACCGTGGCGATTTTTTATAATTCCACGTTTACTCGTCAGTCCATTAGGTAATCTAAGCATAGATAATAAGCCACTAATACAGTTGAGTAGGCAAGTATAGGTACACTATCTGAAATGAAAGCCTCATTTTCTGCCACTTCCAAAACAGGTCGAAAATATAAAACGAAAGCATCCTCAAAACGGTTTCCTCTCTAATCAACTAAGAACACCAGTAAAAGGTATTGCTTCGAATGTTCCGCGATACTTGAAGACTATAGTACTTACATACGTATACCCTTAAAGCTCCTGAAAACAGGCGCGACACGCGACTCGACACAAAGGCACCGCCGGGTTTGCAGGAGCCTTTATAGGTTGTAAAAATTCAAGTCGCGGCATCGGCTGCAGGCGATCTCGCCATTGGCCAATGAGCGCGACGGGGTTGCCAGATGTGGACGAAATAACATTGGGAGTTCTTACATAGTTCTATAGTTGACTTCTGTGCAGTGCATGGTGAAGATAGGTTTGTCTTGTCAAATGGTGGGCGAAAAACTTAATAGAGAGGAAAATAAAAAAAGTATAGAGAAATTTAAAACTTGAGAAAAGAGAAAATCTTTTACACCTTGCAGTGTTTCCAGAATGAGAGCTTGGAAGGCAAGTTAGGATGAAAATACCTACTGGGGAAGTAGATATGTGCTGACTGGGTTTCAATTTCGAAGTGAAACAGTTCAGATAACTGCTTTGTGTTTTAAACAAACTCTGCTTAGAGCTTTCGCCACATAGAAAGCGCAGTAGGGGTGCAAGCGTAGCTTACCTCGCCACCTCGCCGCATTCCCACCTATGTGGTGCGGCTGAAACTTTCAGTGAGTTCTTAGTTTTCCAAACGAATCCAGTTTTTCTCAATCCTAGCACAAAGCCCATCCAACATTTTCATTTCAAACAGGTGTAAATTTACCAAATCATTTGTAATTTCTTCGTTTACACAGCGAGCATAGAACCCAAGCCCGAGCTAGGCATATCAGCGCACTATTGACGTCCGAACGGCCGCTAAACATCAATTATCTCGCATTTAGTTGGCAACACCGCGCGGGGGGCACAGGGGGCGCGGGAGAGGGCGGTAATGGCGCGGCGTCGGATGTCGCCGGGGGTGCGCGCCGATAACAAAATCACTAGAGAACGTGCATATCTGATGTCTGAAATTAGTGGAGGGCGATACGGTAGTTACAAGTTAATTTTTGGGTGACTGTGAGCAGAAGTTTTGTTTTTCGACGGATGTTGGGACTTTTAGCTGGCCAATGGTTGAAATTATTGCGTTTGTTTGTCTTTCAGTTGGATGGACCTGACAGATTAAAATTTTACGAAAAATCAACAAGTTTCTAAGTTGGGTATAGCATTAACTTCTTCAGTATTAGAATCAATCTAAAGAAATTATAAACGCATTTATATTTCACAATAAGAATATGCCAACTACCTAAATAGGGAGTTTGGGAAAGAATGCAACCTCCACAACGACGACGCTACGAATGCTACGACTGCTACGAGAGTGCTACGACACTTGATTGGTACCTTTAACTTTAACTTCGGTTACATTCTTGTCAAGGATTTCGTAGTTAATAACCGGAAACCATCTTAAACTACCACCTCCAACTCTTCCCACATCTCATACATCGCCAATGCCCGAAATACAGTGCGGGCGACGCGTCGTAAATCGCGGCGCGGCTCGGTGTGGCTCGCCCGTCGCCGAGGCCGCGCCGAGAGCCTTTGTGTGGCCTCGGCGCGCAAAAACATACCTACACACACCCGTCGCCACACGCCGCCAGCGGCAAACGCGCTTAGGAATACGACACGTTTGCCGTCTCGCGACTGTAAGTATTAGAAGCGGTAAACATTTGTACCATGGGAGAAACTAACATCTATACAACGTAAGAACTATTCTTCTTTGCAGCGCTCGGCTGCTATAAGAACTATTCTTCTTTGCAGCGCTCGGCTGCTATAGTAACGCTTGCTAACAAGATGTGGTCATCGTGTGCACGGGAAATTGGTTTCAAATTGGTCAGATGTAAGTTTCCTCGATAGTACATACTTGACGCATCGACTCACAGTAATAAACAACTCGGTAGGTTGCTAGCTTTGATTTTCATCAACAATCCGTGACATGAACAATGTCACCGGTTTTTGTCTTTACTTTTGGATCAAAATTGACACAAACTAGCAAAACATGACCCGTCAGCTTTATACTACAAAATAATCCCAACTATACTTGCTTGTATATGCAGATGCGGATGAAATCGATGTTATATAAGAAGAAAGGAGATTAGCCTGTCTGGCATCTGCCGTATCGTAAACTAGGGGGCTCTCAGAAAGAAAGGCAATGGTCAGTGCCTATTGTGGCGACACTGAACATTCAAGTCGGTGTAACTTCGAACAAGTTCTCTCACATCGATAAAGCTGTTGCTAGTCACCAACTCTGGCAATCAATGGATGGTAATCCCATCATGGGAACGTCGTGAACCCATCATCTAAATTATATTTTGAGCAGGTCGGCCAATGGTCTGGTGACTACGTTTTAGGTACCTAGCTGAATGTTCTCAGACCAAGACACTTAGGTAGGTAGGTTTAGACTTGGCAACATAATGCATTTCACATATGAGCTACTACTAAATAGGTACGCAACATTTATGGCTGACTGTAGCTTATAGGGTAAGAAATATACAAGTTACAAACGGTGGATTACAGCATTAACGGTAAAGCATTAACGGTCTTTGTGTCGCGCCTGTTTGCAGGAGCCTCAATGCGATTCCAGTCCAAAACATAGAGCTGACAGTACTGTAAACAAGATCGATCATATCACATATAGACAGCCCAGATAAAGCCAACACACTTCATCGAACTAACGACATACGTATATGATGCAGACGCAAGGCCCAGAAGATCCGATACAGCATGCGATTGCGACCAGAAGCGAACTAAAAAAACACAGTTAGCAGAGAGGACGCACATCGTGTAATGTGTTGTAACGCCTCATCAGACCGTGAAACTGCCGCGCACACCGGTTTTTATAACCTGTCTGTCGGTACTACACAATATGCATACTCATTTACCGAGCTTTGGCCAGGATAACCGCTCAATTGGTGTATAACCAGCATAGCAGCTATGTAAAAGTCCTGGGAGTCTACTCCGAACGTCAAAATGAAGTTCGGTCGGAACCGAACCGACCGAACGCAATAGAATGAAGTGTAGTAGGTATCCGCCGAACATTCGGCCGATACTTCGGATTTACGCTTCGGAGTATTCCCCTTGGATTGATTGAGCTGGGACGAGACAACACAATGTCATGTCATTAATAAGAGTATCGTTAAGCAAATCTCTTATCTCCTATCGTACAGTAACTTCGAAAGAATAGCTCATGCAGTGAAAAAAGTACTTGCTAGCATGGTGGAAGCAGGGCTGAAGCGCTGAAGGTCAGGGTGTACCTGATGTACAGTGGGCTACATCAATTGGGTACCTCAGTTGTATTAAAATTAACTTTGCTACAACTTTACAATTCAAACATATCATCCTTAAGAATAATAGATAACAAAAAGTATTCTTGTGCCCAGACAAGATTCGAACCATCGAGTCATTAGTTATCATTTGATTTCCGCGAGCTCTTACCAACTCAGCCAGTTAAACAGTTAATGTTTTGATGAATTATCAATCTAATTGGCGTTATAATTCTGTCTCTGTCTAATCGATATGTAATTAAGAACTCACAGAGAATGCATAGTTTGTTAATTGAGGATAGTTATGCATACATTTTACTAATCTATAGTGAAGTTACCGTCTGATGAGTCTAGTTTTCTGTCACCTTTCGCATATACGTGTTTGTGTTAAAAAAACTATTTAAAAAGATAGATAAATTCTTAAGAACAAAGATTGTGGTTCTTTACAAACAAAATGCAAGCATTAAAGGGATCGCCAGACAGCTGGGCATAGCGGTAAATCAAATATTATCTAATAATAAAATAAGTTGAATAGTTCGTAAACTTTGTCACTCGATTGATTAACAAAAAATATATTTTCTACACAGAGAAAAACGGTGCGCTTGTGGGTGCGACATTATTTGGATACTGGTGATGTGAAGTCAAAACCTTTTGGGCGGAGAAGTTCAGGCATCCATACAAACAAGTGTGAACGCCACCGTGATATAGTAAATGTTCACTTGAATTCGCCGTTCGCTACCACTCGCTCAAGTGCTCAACGACACGACATCTCCATCGCCACAGTGCGGAGGCACTTGCATGCAGCAGGCATTCACAATTATCGTCCAGCGAAGAAAATTCAACTATCGGAAGCTCATCGGGCAGCAAGAGTTCGGTTCGCAGGAGCTCATGGACTTCGACTGGGAAAATTCACGGACGAAAAAACTTTTAGGTCCGATAATGATGGGAAAAAATACTATGGCGGAAACCTAACAAACGCTACAATACACAAAACATATTACCGAATAGGTCCAGTGGCAGAATAACATTAGGTAAATAAACGGGTTTATTAAGTAACAAAATTAAGTATTGATTTCCATGTTATGTACTTGTAAAACTTTGCAATTACAATTAATTAATTGTTAATTGTTTGATGCACGTTTACAATTACAGTTAACAATTAATAAATGTCGGTAACTGAAAAACATAATGCATACATGAGCCTTAAAAATTTAAGCCTGGATTTATGTCAGTACAATACGTAAAGGTATACCTACCTAGAACAGGTACTACCTAACTAGAATAATTCAGGACACGATGGTTAAAGGTAACAAGTATAACCCGTAGTTTTAAATACAAAGAACTCTTACAAACAGTGATAGGAATAGGTGGTGGGAATAGAATTAGTTGGTATGAACTAAAATTCACACCAACACCTCGACTTCAGGTGCGAAAACAGTAATGTATCTTTTTTTCTTTTCTTTTGCTTATATCTCAAAAACGGTGTGTCCTGTCGCAAAAATAATGAAATTTTCGACCCTTTAAAACTGCGATAAACCCATAAAACTCAACATGTAGGTAATATTTTTTCATATTTTCCATACAAAAAGTGAAAAATTCTATACAAAACACGTCGAGGCTAGCCGCCCTGCGCGCCTCCGGCTCAAAAAATACACGGGGTAGGTAAAAAAGTACTTACCATGTGGAGTCGCGATTGTCAAATTCGATTTAGTTGTGTCAAAATTATTTTTAAATTTAGTGATATTTTTTTTGCAGAATAGCTTGTAAGATAACCAAAAGTAAGGAATTTTAGTGAAAAGTTACTTTGGTTCGGTGTACAAGAGGATCGGCACCATTATAGTATATGTTTAATCGTTATAATAATTAAGTTAATTGTAAATAACAGTTAAAATTTTAATTGTAATTGAATTAATTGTAAACCACAATTAATAGATTTAATTGCAATTGATTTTAATTGCACCTCACAATTAAAAAATAATTTAATTAATTTAATTGCAATTAATTTAGTTGGAATTAAATTTGTAATTGTTTGCTTCCACAATTAAAAAAATAATTCAATTATGCCCAACACTGTGTGCAGGTAAACATTTATACAACTACTCGAGAAAGCTATTTTTATGCACTCTTTGATGTTGAACAGATGCAGTTTAATAATATCATTATTATAAAGTTCCTGATAAAAGATGAAGGAGGACAAATTATAAAATTCTACAAACGTACTTGGAATAAATATTGCACATTTAGTTGTTTCAAGTATTCCTGTTAACTGCTCTATCTTAGCTAAGTATGCAAGGTTAGGTTTCCCGTGAATATCAAAACGAATTTATAAACTCTCGTTCACTTATCAAGCTGTCGAGAGTTTACGAACGAAAAATCGCAATATCTCTTTTCCCGACCCGCGGATCGAACCCCCGAACCTTCAGTAAGCAATCGCTGCTCGTTCGCAACCACCAATGAAGTTTTTGTGATACCTAATCCAAGATCTAAGTATCTATTTTGAGATATCTACTTAATCAATCTGCCTAGCCTTTTCCCAACTATGTTGGGGTGGGCTAGAGTCTAACCGGATGCTGCTGTGTACCAGTATTTTACATGGAGTTACTGCCTATCTGACCTCCACAAACCAGTTACTGGGTAAAACGATAGATACCTCTTGGTAAAACTGGTTGTTAGACTTTTGAGCTTCTGACTGCCGCCATGCCGTAACGACTGCTCTGCTGAATCTACTTAGCTAAAGAGATATAAAACTAAACAATATACGTAGAACGAAAGTTCAATCACTGATCGGTTTTCCCAAACTATTGCCGACTAGATTAGGTAACTATAGTTCATAAATATTACCAATTTCCTGAAAACTGTGGCAAAGTAAATGTGTGCTGTGGCTAATTTAATAGAATACTACTGAAGCAGGTATTAAAGGATCAATCCTACGCACGGTGGATTACACTTCAAACCGATTCCGATAGCAAATAATTGTTGTAAATGGTACTTTAGCTTAAATATACAAAAAAAAGCGTGTTAAATAGAATAGATACTACTGAAGAAGATATCAATGGATCAGTCCAGTACCCTAATTGCGTAACACATTACAGTAGGAATTAGTTTCATTTTGACAGTTCTTCATTACGTTGGTTGTTGAGCAGACAAATTTTTCGAACATATGAAGCAATGGATTAGCAATGTTTACGTTTCAAAATCATTCAGATTGCGATTGATAGTATGTGACGCAATTAGGGTATTGTGCACGGTAGATTAAACTTAAAACCGATTCTGATAGCAATGAATGGTTGTAAATAGTACTTGAGCTTATGCAAAAACAGAAATGAGTTTGTCTATGAGTGAGTATAAACTAATTTGATCCTCAAAATTAATTTCTTTATGTGATTGGTTGGCAAAGAGGCTGATGAAAAGTAGTTACTGCCTATAGACAACTTAAACGGCTTTATTATAAAACAATGTTTATCTTTAAGATCCTAGTAGTTTATCTTTAGGACCACGGAACCATTTTTTTATTTCGTACTTTATTCCAACGAAGTTAAAGTTCTAATTACAAGAAGTTGGTCCCATGTAAAATTTATTAACTTTGCTTGGGTGGTTTTTGAGTTATAAGTTCAATAACATATTTTTCCCACCTACTTTATGTGGAAGATGTTCTAAGTTTTTAAACTTCCTGTCACTGTAATTTACCTAACAAGTAACAAAATTAAATTTGATTTCGGAAGTCGGTGGCAAAAAACGAAAATACGATTTTTTTTCACTTTGTAGTTTTTTTTTTTTGAAGTCTGTTTTATTTTTTGTAAAAAAGTTTTGTATTAAGAACTTCACATTTGACGAAACAAAGGTCAAAATACAATAAGTAGCTTGAAGGTTAGCGCTTGGGTTAAAGTTCGAACTCGTTTTGAATCGAGACAGAAAGGGTTTGTCGATGCAGGCCGACGGCAGGCCTTATGGAAAGTGGTTGCCACCATCTGTAACACCAACAGGTTCCCTGATGCCTTGCCAGCCTAAAAAACAGAACGAGTATTGATCACCAGGCTTAATCACTGCCTGTTAGCGACTTCATTCGGTCTTATTACAAATTAAGTCCAGGATTTTTACATAACATCACGCCTATTTTCCCCGAAGGGTTAGACAGAGGTTTACACATAGTACACCCACATTTCGCCAGTTATGTTCAAATCCCATGTAATAGGGGGCGAGCCTATTGCCACCAACCGGGCAAAAATCCAGCCTCTAGGCTATAACTGAGAAATTCCTGATGGAAATACCGAACAACACTTGCCGACCTGGAAATCGAACCCAGGACCATGCTCGTAAGTACTAGTAGTACTAGTACTGCTACTACTAGTAGTAGTAGTGGTCTAATGGTCGCAAGTGCGACCATTAGACCAACGAGGCAGGCCAGGACTTTATCAAGATTATAACCTTCACTGTTATTCAGTGGTTCAGTGGTTCGTAGTGGTGGCCATGTCCGTCACTGTACATTTGTGTGCTTAAAGTAATAAATAAATAATAATTATGTGATTTGATAATTAGGTAATCACAACATTACCCTTTCGGGGATAATAGGACTAAAGTACAATTAAGTAAGACAATAGCCGTAGAAACATGGGTGTAAATGACATAGCATTCGATGTCTATGGAGGATGACATAAGTGTTGGTTAACTTTGGCATTTAGCGCTTCTGAAACACGTAATGTGAACACTTTCACTACGTAAATTAGTACTATCAAGCATGTGATACATAAGGCAAGAATGTTATCTTGAATTGTAAATACAAAGGATGTATATGCGTAATATCAATAAGTTTTCTTCGAAAATAAAGCCCATCGATGACAAATTTTTGTAGGCCGCAAAATAAATGTGTTCAAAATAAAACTTCACCGCAAGTCTACAATTTATTGCCACACCGGCTGGCCTTGAACCAAACCCATTACAGTCTTAAAAGTTTCCGACAACTTAAGATAACACACTAGCCTTCGACAAACATAACATTACATAAATCACCGCCAAGTTGTTACAAGCTACGGAAGGAACAAGTACTACGCATAAAAATTAACTGCTACGTAGAACATAATCATAATAATCAAACGTAGCGAGCGCTACGAGACTTCGTAGCATATCAATGAGGCCGTGAGGCGAGCCCATCGCTTATCATCTCTATAACTACATTGTTTTTGTTTCATTTGTTTGCTCTCCGACCCACTGAAAAACATCGAAGGCGACTCAAGTCGCGGGAACTGGAGTAATTAGTTGGCAACTATTACTTGGTAGACCGGCGCGAGACGTTATTACGAGACAAAGTTCGCCACTTAGAAAAGTTGGGAACACCACGTTTGTGAGAAAACTTTCGTCCTACGGCCGCAAGTTGACGTCGGAAAAAGTTCCAATTTGGAGGCGGTGATTTTTTCGCCGGGATAGTTGATGCGTTAAAATTAATAATTAATCAAGTTAATATATTGCGCCAGATAGGTGGGCCGGCGAGCGCGGCTCGAATGTCGGAGGAATAGGCGAGGAGGTGGCAAGATCGCGGGAGGCGGCGGCGCCGGGGGGGTGACGGACGGACACAAAGGAGAGGAGCGGCCGGCCGCGGACGCGAGCCGCGGCCCGGCGCCTTATCACCGGCCGCACACAGTCGCTCCGCGCGCGCCGCGACGCACGTCTCCGCGAACCGCGCTCTGCTCTCCGCACTCCGCTCAGTGACTTGTGATCAACTGATCAGTGAAACTGGAACTTGTGTGTACACGTGCCGCGCACTGCGCACCCGAGCTATACTTTTATTGGTTGGAGTTCTCCATTCAAGGGCTGTTTATAATATCGTAATAACGGCTGGCCTGTCAAAAATTGTAAACACAGCACACGTGCCTCCGCCGGCTCGCAAGTAAGTTGCTAACTTTGTATTTCATTCGCTTATCACTGTGTTGCTAGGTTCCAACTTATCGAGTGAGTGCAAGACGTTTTGTTCTTTGTGAGTGAAAAGTGGTCATACAGTTTTATTTGAAGCTTACTGTGTAATCAATCATTATTAGTTAGTCCTCAGGTAACTTAGCTACAAAAAAAAACAATAAAAATTCTGACTAATTCTTAAAATAGCTGTAAGAATAGTCTCGTTTCGAAAAAGTTTTCGATGGAAAAGTTGTAACGAGTCGTACCCTGTCGTAGCACCTAGCAAAACCAGCTAAGAAAACATTTCCCGTGTCATAAATTGACACGTAGAAATAAATCCCGAAATTCACTGGAATTATCATTATTTGTGTCACTTTAAGTTCTGTGTACGGCAGATAATAGTTGAATTTGTTTAATAAATGCCCGCGAAAGCGATGGCAGGAGGAGGTGAACGGATTGAGGTGTCTATAATCAATACATAAATCTAGTTTTAGTGCAAAACCATCCAGTTTGAAATCGCAGGGGAGATTCGAGACCTTTGCCCAACAGTAGAAATTCCCCTGCTGGGGAAAGGCGCTAGTGAAATAGCAAAAGCTAGTATATACTAGATTTAAAAAGTGCCAAGTGTCATCTAAGTTAAAATTAATCTACAAAATCCGATGACAAAAACAAAAACATTAATTGTGACATCTATTGTTATACCCATATAAATTAACTGATTAACAATACAATACAACTTCTTCTTTACGTTGTCAGATAGGTATTAGAGTTATAAATTATTAATTCTAAAAGACTTTAAAATAGAGTATCGTACACGGCCAATAACTTTACAACACACCTTTTAAAAAATCATTGAAAATATCTTTAAAAAAAATTTCTTCATCGAAAAACCTCATCATCACTTACGTCAGTAGAGAACTTGAGATAGGGGCTCAAGAACCCTATCAATAATAAAAACATAAAATAAAAAAACTTACTTTGAAAACGGTCTTGTTCTTGTGACTAAAGTTATGAAATTCAGGATAAGTTTAGTGCAGGTAATTAAACTCAAAACAGAAAATAAAGGTCGCTTTCAATAATTCCCCAGATATCCATAAACTTACTTGTAAAGTCTGAAAACTACTTAATCACAGTGTTATTAAATACAGACCGAGTAAGTACCTAAATTCTGTAAAGAACTTAATTTAAAAATTATTACCGTTATTTCCATATTTTCTTTCCGATTTCGCGTTATAATCAAGTATTTACCGACGCGTGCTACTTTATTTAGAGTGACCAATGTTAAGATCACAAAAACTTTGTAATCAACTTTTCCATTTCGATACAATAAGCTAGGTAAACGTTCGGTCTCCTAACGCCATCTATCGGCGGCCGGCGGAGGCGCGCTAACCACTCGCAAGGTCACCGTGTCAACGACCCGACAACTTTTGCCGCCTACTGTTGTCGTAGGTCATAATTTTATGTCTTCTTTTTGTTTATCTTTTCGTAACTTTATAGCTTCCCGCGTAAACGTTTTTGTTTATGGTAACAACTGTAAACGTGTTTGCGGCCAGTTATATTTTTCGTAATCTTATTGTAATAACATTATGTGGTAAACATTGCTGTTTATTGTGCAACATTGCTATTGAAATGTATCGGGACTCAGTTCAAGTGCGTTGTTTGTCACTCGACTTATGTGTAGGTAAATAATGTCGTTATATGTGCCGAAATCAAAGGCACTTTGTGGTTTATTGTCATGTAGGTATTATTATTATTGCAACAATCTGGATAGTCCGTACGTAATATGTACTGCATACACCAAAATACTTGTTTGAGACTGATAATAATTTAGTTTAGATCGATAATTGTTTATTTTTTACCTTCTTTTTAACCATAAAGTACTGTCAATAAATATTGAAGTCAGTCATAGCATTCTTTTCAGTTAGTAAACTATTTACAGGCACTTAGGCACTACCATCACAACATTACCAAGTAGGTACATACTTTGTTACTATAAGGATAATTATGATGGATTATAGGATGGATATGATGGAATAGGAACCTTAATAAACTGCAGCACGTTTCATAGCGATGCGTAAACAATACGTAGGTACTTATTTCCAGTTAAATTCAACTTATTATAATTTTATAGAAATTCTAGGGAAACCCACACATGAGACGAATATATATTCACCCAATTTTAAACAACAGACCTGAGTTGAATAACATTTAAATGGATATTATTTAACGCGTATCGCACTGTCTGACCAATGGAATAACCGACCACAATAATAAAAGTCAAATAGAATACTTAATCTATAACGTACTTATATGTTTTGTTACAGCAGACGCGACGCCACAATGGCGACCAAGGGCAAACGTCCAATGCGTGCACTGACGCCTAGCGACAAGATCGAGGCCATCCAACGCGTCAACGACGGCGAGTCCAAGGCCTCGGTAGCGCGGGACATCGGCGTGCCCGAGTCCACGCTGCGGGGCTGGTGCAAGAACGAAGACAAGCTGCGTTACATGACCTCTCGCCTCTCATCACCCGATACGGATAAGAGCAACGACGGCGAGCCGCCCGACAAACGCGCGCGCACTGAGTCTCCTGCCGCGCCTCCTTCTCCTGTTGCCACCGGGCTTGACCTCTCATCACCCGTCAGTGCAGCCCCCATCGTGCAGCAGCCCACGCCGCCTATCGACGCACCCGTCGAACTCACCACAAAACGCGCTGTACCATCCCCCACATCCCACATCCCTCGTGAGCGCCGACCAGACCCCGGCGCCAGCGTCTCCATGAGTGCAATTAGTCCGCTGTCAGGCCTTCCTCACCTGCCTGGCCTCACACACTCCCACCTCGGCCTCAGCTTCAATGAGATCGCCACCAATCTAACTTTACTCGCTCAATTGAACCCTGGACTATCAGCGTTATCAGCTCAACCTGCTAGTCGCGCACTGCGCTCTGTCCGGTCTCCAAAGCCTGCCCACAACAGCATGCTTAACTTGAACGAAGGCAAGCATCATCATCGCAGCAAGACTCATCACCACTCGGATCCGTACCGTACGAGCTTGTCAAAATCTAATCATCACAGCTCTCACTCATCTGCGGCCAACCAACCAGTGGATGACACACTATGGTACTGGCTGAAGACACAGCAGGCAATGCTTGACTTGTCGGCGCAGACGACGACGGCGCACCCCCTACAGCTCGGGAAACCGAGTGAACCAACCATCCCGCCTAAACCAATTATCGCCGCTGCACCAATCAATTCACATCTCGATTATAACAGGAACTCCTGGCTGTGGCAATATTACAAACAATTCGGTGGAGCCATGCCTCTGCCTGAAGACAAGCACAAATCCGCCTCCCAGGTGCCAAAGGATAAGTCAGCAGAAAATATCCTGTACTCACACCTTACGAAAGGGAAGATTGAGGAGGAGCGAGGAGCAATGACTAGTCCAGGGCATACACAAGCACACAAAGAGTCTGAGCCTCGCCGGACTCCCAGTGTGGAGCCACGAGTGGCAGAGCCTGCCGCTAGTCCAGAGATTGGGACCGAGAACAAGGAGCCGACACCCGAGAGGATCCACGAATCAAGCCGAAGCCAGACCAAGGCGCGTACCGTGCTCGACAACCTGTTGTTCAACAACAGCAACCAGTCGGCGAGCGCAGAGACACGGCCAGCGTCGCCAGCGAGTGGCGAGTGGGAGTCGGGCG
The DNA here is from genome assembly GCA_947568875.1 of Fissipunctia ypsillon. Classification (NCBI taxonomy): domain Eukaryota; kingdom Metazoa; phylum Arthropoda; class Insecta; order Lepidoptera; family Noctuidae; genus Fissipunctia; species Fissipunctia ypsillon. Next base: position 16,947,221 of record OX387661.1, on the reverse strand, counting down.
CGGCCGATGCTCTGGAGCACGGCGACAAGTTCCTGGCGTGGCTGGAGGCAAGTGGTGACCCCAGCGTGACGCGCATGCACGTGCACCAGCTGCGCGCGTTGCTGCACAACCTGCGCGCCCGCCGCGCGCCCGCGCCCGCGCACCCCGCGCACCCTGCCGACCACGCCGCCCGCCGCAAGTAGACGCCCCGCAAGGACTGCCGCTCGCTACAGGGAATATTTCAATTATGTACATAGTTACGTTGTCGCCAGTAAGCGTTCACTTGTGATATGTGTAGCCAAATTTGCGTAATTTCTTTGTTCTAAAAGAAAAGCTATGCATTATTCTTTAGTTCTTAAGACTTTAGGCCGAGCCAGGCGAGCCGACGCTCGACGGTGGCTCGCGCACGCGCTGCTCCCGGGCACCTGTCGGCCCGCGCGGCCTCGGTCGTCTGTTTCCGAGTCTATGTGAAACTTGATGGGTAGATAGTTATACCTGTTGTAAATTAAATGTTATCTAACTGCGTTTTCACTTACCGATGCACACAAAACTTGTTAAATAATTAGTTTAGATAGTACTGCTGTATGTTGCCATTTTACGATTACATTCCTAGTTGTACCCTTACTATAGTTTATAGTTGAATCCCTATGTTCTACCTCAAGTCAAACTAATACTAAGTCACGCACGGCGTCCTTTCAACCGTTCACTGAGTAGTAGTGTAGTGCGAGTGGCGTGTGTGGCGTGGGCCAGCCGCGGCGCGTGGCGACACCTCCCGGCCGATACCAAATATTGAAAGGACGCGAATGTATTGTTGTGCCAATCGTAAGAACAAGGTAATATTGTTAAGATATAGATGACTCTATTGCGTTAGCTAGGCACTCGTTGTGTAATTGTTTTCTATTGCTCAGTATTTTATATATTATGTATATGGTAGACAACGTCGACGTGTCGACTCGGAATTGTATTATACGTTAACGTTAACAGTTAAGGACACTGTGATCAAAATTATAAATTATTGAGAGATTATTATTATTGTAAGTACATTCCTAATTAATAGAGTGTATTATCTTAATGTTATTTAAGAGATTGTCCAATGGTGTAAGATCGCGGTGACACCCGGCCGCGACCAATCTATTAGGAAAAACGTTCAAAAGTTGTGTCTCCTTCCCACAGAAGATAGAATTACTGATTTGCATTTCACGTTAATATTAGCTCTACTGGAAAATTATTCGAGAGATGATATTTTGTACAAAATTAAAAAAATTGGATTATAAATTCTCTTATCACGACTTGTGATCTCGAAAATGTTGAATGATTAAACTTGATTGAACCTTACATTGAAACTGTTTTATTTCCCTTGATGATGTTACATTATAAACTAATAGGATGGTTAAACGACTTATGACCTGAAGAACGTAACACTTAATTTTAATTATATTGAAACCGGCTGAGATCTACGTAACAATGCCTGAGAAAAAAATTACTGCGACCGACCTGTTGCACTGTAAACAGTCTTCATTTTTTCATGATTGATTCAGTACCTAATAACTGAGAAGCGGCGAACATTCCAAAAAAATCGAAATTATAATTAACGGCAGGTGTAAAAAATACTTAACAAGGATTTCGTATTTCAATGTTTGACCGAAAAAATATAACTACTTAGCTCTTGAAACTGCAACGAGTGTGGAGAACGAGGAGCCAACCAACCACTTCGCTATCTGTGGCAGCGAGAAGGTTTACAGCTTGTTTTTGTTATATAGGGTTTGCTAATAAACCTTTTACAGAAAACTTTATATCTACCTATATCTGTAAAACCGTTTTGGAGATAAAGGGGGAACATTCATTTTTTACACACACAACCTCTCACCCTAAACGCAACACCTCCGTTCCGTCGTGAGTAAAAAGAAAAAATAGAACGATTATATAGCAACTGTCTCTGTCTGTTTGCCTGTCTGTCAAAGGTCTTTTACTTCGAAACTACGTGACTAGTTTCTGGAACGAAAAAGTAAATTTCCATCTTTGATGCTGTAATTTGTTACTCCAAGCAACATCTGTGCACCTTAAGGTTCCATTTAAAATATTGTTTGCTAACTCAGCTTGTTACAAAGTTTGCGAAGAACGAGTATGAGTTTACTTCCATACAAGTAACGCCATCTATTGGAGAATAGACATATTCAAATTTACATTGATAAAATTATGGTAGCCAGGTATTTCGTAGTTCTTCGTGCATATAAAAATTACAATCTATTACTCACATGTAACATGGGCTTGGTTAAGGGCTCGTAGTCGAAGTAATCCGACACCAAAGCCGCAATCCCCTCCCAGTTGGTTGTACATTCAAAGCACAGTTTGGTTGGCCTTATTGAAGTACACACCATTTTCTGATAATAAAAATACTCGTTACGCGTGTATTTTAAGAAGAAACTTGCACGACATCTAGCGTTAATTTAACAAAATTGGTGCCTACCTGCAAACCACACTCGTTTGGAACCTGCAGTAATAAAGGTTTCCGCATTTGAAAGTGAAAATGATGCTGTCGCCGGAAGTTCTCTGCATATGACAAAAGCAAGCGCTCTTTCGGACTGTTTGTGTAATAACTTGGAGGAAAACATGTCCGAGTTTCGAATACCGGCTCATTGATCTCTGGCCAGCACATGTTCACAATACCGAGTTCATAAATCGCATTATTTAGCGAAGGTACGGTTAGTGGCTCCGAGACTTCCTTAGATCCAAATATTTTCGGGGGTATTTCCACAAAACTGAGATCCTCAAACGGTTGCTCAAAAATCTCACTTGGTACACTTTCGTTCAGTTCTTCCACTGTATCTAGTTGTTGCTGACTAGGAAGTTCTTGATTTGTTGGTTTCTGCTCCGGAGGAGCTTGGTCTGCCGAGGGTTTCGGTGCGGAACTCATTTTATGGAATAGCTATTCAATTGATCTAGTTAACAATTAAAAATAATATAATCAGCTCAACATTTGAAATAATCTCTAAACTCTTGGTAGGTGTTTTGGATAAAATAAACTTCCCTGGTATTTTCTACTTAGAGTTTTAACATTTTGACATAAGAATTTTCAGGATTTCAGTTTCTAGGCAAACTTTTTGATCGCTTGGAAACTGAAAGTCGAGCCTTCATGTTCAACATTAGCAATCGCTAAACGTATCATTCCCAGTCCTCAACTGAAGAAGATACTTTTTTAAATGTTTAACAAATAAATAAATAACGGTAACTTAGAGAGAATTACACATAAATTACATCATTTTATGTAAAATAATTGCACTTTCGTTTTACTCGTTTCTGAACTACTAAAAAAACACCTTGTCGTCAAATAATATTTGACAACGTTAAATGTCAATGTCAAAGTAAAAATACCGACCGATTCCATTTCTCTCTTCATTCGTTGATCATTCTTGATTTACTCCACTGAGCATCTTCTAATACTATTTTTATTTACACTTACCAAACTCAAGAAAATACCTGTTTTTAGTTCTCTCCCAATGAATATTTTCGATAAATGAATATTCAAATAATCATAATATTCTATTAAATAACAGTAGGCAGCTGTGGTGCAAAGTGGACTTTGACTTTGTGCATATTGTTCGTAAAATCCTGATTAAATCAATCTTATCAGTTGTTTATAAGGTAAAAGATCTTTCAGTGGCCGTGCAGTGTTAAGCGTATTAAATATGGGTAACAAATCATCTCTGTTATTACGGGAAGAAGAAATCGCTCAATTACAGGAGGAGACTGGGTGTAAGTTATTATTTCTATTGTAAGAAAATGTAGTCTCTTGAATTCCATTCCATTCATACATTGTAAGACGAAATAATTTGGAGAGCCATGCAATAGAGTGGGTTTTATGGCCCATGCTAAATGTAAACTATTTTGTGTGAAAGATGCAAATAAGCATGACATAAATGTAAAGATTACTGATACGATTATTCGTTCTATAAAGAATCATTCTCTATCTTGGTTTACCATTTTCATGTGTGTTGTCTACAATAAACAAAAACGGGAACTTTAAACATTTCATATAAATTGGGGTGAACAAAAACCAGCTGTTGTACCTACACTTCATTGTGTTTATCTTTTTCATGTTAGGCTTGATTCTCTCCTCCATTCAGTTAGTATGTTAGTAAACCAAAGAAGCAAGAAAGCCTACTCTTGAATTAGTAGGAAGGCCTACTTAATCTAAAGATAGGTTTCTCATGGTCACACTTTCAAAAAGGTATCAGTACTCAAGCAATTTTCTAAAGTCAGTTTGATTTACAGCAAACCTCTTGTGTCCATTGTTTATTTTGTTCTTTATTCTCCCCATCAGTCACACCAAACCAAATCGAGAGGCTGTACTCCCGCTTCACATCGCTAGACAAGAATGACTGTGGCACATTAGCCAGGGAGGATTTCTTGAGGATCCCGGAGTTAGCTATCAACCCACTGAGCGAGCGCATTGTCCACTCGTTCTTTGCTGAGAGCCATGATGATAGAGTGAATTTCCTACAGTTCATGAGGGTACTAGCACACTTCCGGCCTATCAGGAAGAATAGGGAGAACAAGCTTAATAGCAGAGATGAGAAGTTGAGATGTAAGTTTTGTTGTTCTATTTGTTTATTTTATTTCATTTATTTAGATTTATTTTCCCTTAACTAATTAAAACATTGCTGGTTCGAGGTGGCGCAGGAAAAGAGTTCCTGCTAGAACTTGGTGAGGCCTTTGCCCAGCAGTGGGACAGTATAGGCTAATTAAAAAAAAAATATTAAACAAAAATTAATTTTATGCTTAAACTTATTTCTTATTTTATTTGTTAGTTGTAAGGTTTATCTATCCATACTATGTAGGCAGTAACACAGTACTGGTACAGAAATCTTTAATTTGAGGCAACAAACAACAACAAAAAGTGATGTGTGTGACTAGTCCAGATCATCATTATGCACTCTTATTGAAGCCAATCAATGCAATGATCAGTGAGTTTAATCAAATATACACACACACCAAAGAGTCAATGAATTTGAGACCCCACAAGTTGAGTTTGCAACTTGCAGGTTATTTTAGTTAAGTCTGAATTCCATGCAAATTTATTCAAAGTCGATGTAAAATTTAAAATATGATTGACATGTAAAAGAGTTTGTACAAACCTACTTACATAAATAAAATCTTATATCATTTATCAAATTCTTTAATTTCAAGATTATGGCACTTTTGAAAAAAATTACAAGAATAGTGAATTGAATCTAGTTGCCCCTTCCAGAAGGTAATTTCCTCCTCTAATCAGATCCCCACCAAAAATATTGACATCATTTCCATATCAGCTACTGATATATTAGTACCTAAGTGAACTCAATTAATCAAGTTTAATTGACTGTTTGATACTCAGCATCACTATTTGAACTTTGATTAATCTATAATTCATCTTGATATTTATCACTAATCATACTAACAACATAATTATTATTATGTTGTCTACACTAATTTGTAGCTGTGCCATGCCTATGTTCCCCATTAACATTTAATTTTAATGAAACGCACTTGTGTTTTACTGGCATTATTTATTCGCCCTTGTATAATTGATGCATTTGACGAGCATGTCAATCCATGCAATTTAAACCTAAAAGACTGGCCAAACTGAGGCGAATCCATCGCATGTCTATTGTTTTAATGATTTAGGGTCGGTCTCCACTAAGCGGAAAAATCCTCGCGGATGCTCGAGCATTTTTTTAAATTTCACTGTAGTTAATATTGATACGGTTGTATCAATATTGACTTTAAGGATCAATATATTCGACGCAGACATCAAGCGTTTATCAAGCGTGATGTCTGCGTCGAATTTAGAAGTCAACTATTATTTATTTAAACTTTTCACACACAAAAAAGTACAAAGGCGAAATATTCCCGCCGATTAGAACACCATACAAGTGAATTTCGTCCCACATCCCGCGCGGGTTTCAGCTCAATTTGGCCAGAGCTTTACGTCAATAACATAAAGATCACATGACGCACGCTCGTGATTTGCAAGGCTCTTTCCTATGAAAAATACCGTTTGCCACCAAACCATAACTAAAGATTATTTCCAGTTGCCTTTTCAATGTATGACCTGGACAATGATGGCAAGATCTCGAGGGATGAGTTGCTGGCCATACTACACATGATGGTCGGAGCTAATATCAGGTAATATTTGCTTTATTTATACTAAGGACCTTTTTTCTGTCACGCGGATATGCGCCCGCGTGCGCGCCTCATCCGCATGCGTGAACTTAGCGCGTGTGATGCACCCGCAAACTCCGCGCCCCGCGTGCTTACATTTCAGGAAAAGTATGTAAGAAACCAGAAGTACGATACGATACGAAGTAGATACGGGCCCGAGCGAAAGTAGTTCGAAATTTCGGAGTGAGCGACCCTACATCCGATTAATTAACTTTTTCGGACGGGCAAAAACATCGGGAGTGGGGACAAATGTCAAATCGTAGTTTCATTTTTAGGTCATGCCTCAAATTAATCTTATATGCGTAGGTGTTACGGAGTAGGTACCGCCCGTAACCTCGGCCGAAACTACGGATTTCGTGCTTAGGGAGTAGACCTCTTGGACACGCATGCGGACACAAATCCGCATGATGGGAAAAAAGGCTTTAAGGCACCTAGGAAGGTACTGACTTTTTTTAGATTTAGTAAGAAGTCATTATCTAAGTCTGCTTAGCTAGGTATGCTGCGGAAATTCCTGCTAATTCATGTATCAGAATTAATCAGGTATTCCCATGAGGTACTTAGAAAAAAAATTGATTTCTCGATTTTTTTGCTCAAAGATAAATAGTAGTAAGTCTTACATGATAAATGTATGTTAATCCTGTGCAAAGATAACATTTATTAGTTACCTACTCTAGATTTAAAAGCCAATTTTATTGCTTGGTTTCATCGGATTATAACGTGTTTATGATTAAGTTTAATTTCAAATCGTTTGATAAAAACAGTTTATTACAATAGGAAAATGTAATAATTGAAATTGAACCTTGTGCTTGTGGCAATAAAGATCCCTCGTAGCAGTCGTATAGCATCATTATGTACTAGCTAAGGAGTAAAGAAACCATTATTAGTCACGTGTGACCTTAGAGATTAGGCCGTGACCTGATGACACATACTGAGCGGATAAACGTGAACATATCGAGATTTACAGAAAAAACACACCATCACTGCTCAAATCATTATGATTTTTAACAAAGTTCGAGTAACTCACCGTCTTGTCATAGGCACTTCATATTGCGTGTGGAAGCCTTAGCTAGCCTACTCTGCTAGTGGCGTTTGTCGGACTCTTGACTAAAACCACACGGTATTCCTCCACAAAGCTTTGGTAACAGTCAGTAGTCGCTCGCGCCCATAAATGCGCCCACCCCAGACAACCACAAGAAATATCTTGATGAAAACCCTGTTTAAACATGGAAACAGCCCTAATTAAAAATACCTTTATTAATAAATTAGACCTGATTTTATACAATCATAAACTCACGAATTCTTCCCATGAAATGACTACCCCGGCAGAAACTACAGCAGTTAATATAAGTCTGAAATCGCCTCTTTAGCAAGCATGGTGATCAATGCTCGTCCCTTCTGTGTATAAGAAGAGGTCTTTGCCCTGCAGTGGGACAACAATAGGCTGGTATTATTATAATATTTATAAATTCCAGTGAAGAGCAACTAACAAGCATCGCTGAACGCACAATCCTGGAAGCTGACACCAACAACGACCAGATGATCTGTTTCGAGGAGTTCTGTCACGCCCTCGAGCGGACAGATGTTGAGCAGAAGATGTCAATCCGTTTCCTCAACTGACCTCCGCACTCCTGAACCGAATACATTAAGTACATACTGATGTTTTTGCTAGCCCTCATCATGTACGGGCTCTTCAATAAGAAATGATGCTATAAATGTATAAACAATGCTTAATATGTGTATATGAGTGTTTAGTTAAGTGTTTTACAGTTTTAGTTTAGTTTTCTTAAGAGATTCTTTTATGCATAAAATGTTAGGTGGGGTTTTTTTTTTTTCAGATTGTCGATTGATTTGTTAATCCATGTGATATATGTATTTAAAACATCACAATAGGTTTGCACATTACATAATATATTAAGAATTTGGCAATAGGCATACTTTATAAGTTAGTTTGGAGCTCCAAAACAATTGAAGTTAAGAAATATAGATTAACAATTTAATACAATTTTTGAAGCAACAGTTATATTTGGGCCAAAATTATTACCTCTTAAAAAGTAGGCCCATTGTTCTCGGCGCGTTCAGCGAATGTGATGTTCCTTTGTTCTTTTTACTTTTTCGTGGTTGGTTTAGAATTGACAATGACTTGTGATAAAACAGGGATGTATGTAATGATATAAGCTATTGGAAAGTATTCTAGGATTAGTGGTAAAAGCAAAAACCCTATGACCGCATGATATTAAAATCTTTTAGAAGTACCCCGATTCCTGTAAGACTCCCTTATTCATTAATGTTTAGAAGTACCTTACATGACCCGCTAAATAAGGCACCCACCCTGTAGAGTAGCATTGTATACTAATTTATAAATTTGTCTAAACTTGCGCAGTAGCTACAGAAAAGCTAGGTGATTCTTAGGATGTCAATTTTATATGAATAAGGGAGTTATTTATAATATAGTGTTTAACGGTTATCTAGAAAAATAGATAGTACTGTTGCACTATCGTATTTCGCATTTATGAACTACGAATAGACTTGATGACAGCACATACATAGATGTTCTCAAACATAGCAGCATTTAAACTACTATTTAACTTGAAACTTTTGAAAATTGTTGTTTAGATACAATAATAGTCACAGAAATGTGTAGGAGTTGTAGCTGTTGATGCTAGTTACTCTGTCGATACCCAAGGGGAGTATAGCGTGATATATATTGTATATTAACATCTTTTTAGTTAAATGTTAAATTATGATTTTTTTTTTTACTTTTATGTTCGGATTAAATTCGTCACCTGTTTAAAAAAATTATGTTTCTACTATTGCTTTTTTTTACGTATAACATAGCTCTATGTATAAAAGGTTTATTTATTTTACGTGTGTGAAGGTAAATTATGTTTTATTATAAAAGTTATATGTATTTAGTGTTCAAGTTGGTGTCTAGAAATTAGGAATAAATATTTTTTTGTACAAAATGTAGTATTATTATTTGTTGTTGTAAAACTGACGTCTATTTGTTCCCAGTGGATACAAAGCTAGAAGAGACAAAATAAATAATTCAATAATGTAAAGGAAAAAATACTATCATATAAAACAAACATACCTAAATATTTCATAAACATTTTTAATTTCATATAATTTACATTGTATTGTAGAAAATTATTTTAACTTAATTGCAAAAACAATTTGGAACACCACATGCGATATATAAATTCAGAACTGATACTATTAGGACTATACCTGTGTATAGCTACATATTGTTATTATAAAATAAAATGAATAAGATTATATATTATACTAAATCATAAGATACAACACAAGCCCTGTACAAACTGTAGTATAAACTCAAGCTAAAGATGATAAAAATGCCCGAAATTATCGATCGCCGTGATATAATACTGTGATGGTGAAAATAATGAAGTTCTATCGTGAACCAAGCTATTTTATAGCATTCTACCAGTTTATCCAGACCGCAGAATACCGCACTATTACTGTTAGAAATGTCTTTAAAATAAATGTATAACTAGAATAGGTACATTCACGATCAAATTTGAATGACATAAACCATGAGTTGCAATGCAACTCTTATCTCATTGTTATAAAGTATAAATTAGAATGACTGCCGTGGGTATGATAAAACTCTCGGCAATCATTCTAATTTATATCTTACCTTAACGTGATATAGTTACATTGCAATGACTTACTAATGGTTTTACGTCGATCGTGAATGTCCCACCTAATAGCGATCAGTTCTGAAAATAGCGATACTCCATATTGTTTCCCTAAGCTGTTGACGACACGGCTAGCTTCTTGAGATGCTCCATGAACACCTGCAGGGACACGTCATCTGTTAGCACGGGGGCGCCACCGTCCTGCGAATATATGAAGATTGTATTAGCAACTTGAATGGTATGGAAAATGGCCACCACCAGGATCAGAGTAGAATTCATGTAGCAGGTTGCTGAATATACAGGGTGACTTGTAATTTGACGTATTCCTTCCAGGACGTGATAGTGTAACTCATTTGCAATAATTAAGCACCCCATAAAACAATTAAGCGACTAGTGAACAGAGACCAGCGATTAGACCGTGAGTCATGTAAATACTTAAAAGCTGCTCCGCGACATGTGACCTGGTCATGACATCTGGGTGTCTAATGTGTGATGGATTGCTGGGAGGAGATTAGGAAGTAGTGGGGGATGGCATAAAACAGTTAATTACTTCGATTATCACACAGTTGTTAAATATTTCAAGCATTTGCAAATTCGACCTTTGTCAGCACTATCGACTGTTTCAGCGGCACCTCGTAATTTAACTTTTGTACCTTGTTAAATAGTCGATTAAATGAAGATGTCTTCGTCATAATTTGTACGCTTAATGCCATAGTAAAATTTTGAGATAACTGTTGCCTTTCATGTACATCTACGTACGTAGATGCTTTTGAAAATGGTTAATAAACTTCTTCCTTTAACTTTTAACTGTTTGATGTTTTAGAAAATTTGATTAGATCGAAAGGTTTGGTAAAGTATTAGGTACCCAATGGAATAGCAATGAAGGCCATTCAGTTTGAGAGTTTTGAGAAAAGTAATGTTTAATGAGAAATTCTGGAAAATTTTCAAAAATACATAAAAGTTGTGTTTTCTCCAATCCAATGAATTTTCGCCTAGGCTTCACGGGGTGCTTAATTGTTGCAAGTGGGTCACACTATCACGTCCTGGAAGGAATACGTCAAACTACAAGTCACCCTGTATAGGGTGTTAAGGACATCGACGCGCAAACTATTACTACTATACTAACTATTTTAAAAATTCTGCTGGTTCATACAAAAGTGCAATACCTACACGGTCAAAAAGTATGGAACAGCCGATTTTTTTTTTAATAACCAACGAAAAATTTCATCGCTCGTGAGTCTAGAATCATGTACTGAATTCAAACGGTTTGCGCGTCAACGTCCCTAACACCCTGTACCTGTGTATAACGTTTGGAACACACTTCAATGTTCATAACTTTAGGTGCCTAAAACTGTCATCAAACAAAACCATTATCTTTCTGTTCACTTTCTGACCCGCAAAGCTGTACAGCTTTGCGGGTCTTTCACCCATCAATTTAAACACAGTGCAGTGGGCCAAGCCATTTCGGTCTGTTAGCTGCCTTGTTGCTATGGAATTTGAAGTGTGCCCAACATAACTGAAACCATATGATTACCCTTATTGTATCCTTGTGCCAACAATTAATGTGTTGTTGTTTGTAGAAAAAGTAAAAAGAAATCCCATGTTTTCTAAATTGACAGCATTAGAATAATGAACATAAAAATCAACATTCAAGGCATTTTAAGCGTAATGTTAGTATTTTTAAAAGCATTGATTAAATTACACATATGAAAACGTTTCTTCGTGGTAAGCAAAACAGCAAAACAAGTCTCTGCAAACATGAATTTGTCGTCTGTATGCCTCAAGCCCGCGGTCATTTTGCTGACTGGCTAGTATATTTTGCTGAACATTTGAATTTTCTTATGTACAAAATGTAATTGAAACAACGAGTTCGAAATTGTCCAACTAATATTATGTTTAAAAAAATGTTATGCCATCTTAATCGGTTGAAGGACACTGAACGAGACAAAAGAAGTTTTACTGCCATTACGTCGGGGGGCGTTTAGTGTCCCACAACGTGTTAAATGCATAGCCATAGATAATAAGAACGTTTGAAATCAAAAGCGTGAATTTCATTCGACTGTATCAATTTAAACCACTATCATTAGACCGAAGGAAATAAATATATAATTATACAGGGTGTAAGGGACAGCCCTCCGCAAACTAACAGGGTGCATTCAACTCCTTATTTTGAATCATATCCCACCGAAAAATTTCCCAGGAAATTTTTTATTTTTCTTAATCGTTTTTTCAGTTACTGTTCCTTTATTTCAATGTAAAATTACATTATCTGTTCGTAGCGCTCCATTTATGAAAATAAAACAGCCAAAATCAAAAAATCAGCAATGGATGTTGACATACTCGGCGGCCGAAGGCTCGCTGCGCTGCCGTTCGGTACGCACGTTTTGCCACGGTAACGATACATTGCGTGTGAAATAATAAAACAAATCAGGTTTATTGGATTCTCATAACGTTCCTGGAAAAATTTCACGTTCCGGTCATCTTAGTATGATATACTGAATTCACCCCCATCAGTCTGCGGAGGGCTGTCCCTTACACCCTGTATAATTAATGTATACAAAATATCGTAAAATATTTTAAGAGAGTAGCGGTGGAGTTTCTTGCCCATTCTTCTCCATATGAAACTACCTTTTGGTAGGGGCGACTAGTTGTAAATTTTGACGTTCAAAAGTGCCTATTTGAAATCAATTATTTAACACATTGAACGCCGTGGTGGTCACCGGTGACCACCACTATACTTTCCTTATGGGCTGACGCCGATTTTCGATTTCAACAAATTTTACACATTATATTTTATTGGCTCATACGGTTCAAAATAGTCAAAAACCCCACTCAAAATAATTATTTCTTATTACTATCCAAAGAAATAACAAAATAATTGCTTTCGCTCACCGGTGAGCCCCACGGCCCAATCGGAACCATCACTAAATTTGAGTCGGCGTTAAATGTGTTAACTTTGGCTTCTAAAAACTTCTAGAAACATGACTGTTTAAATTACATTATAAAACATATATGTTTAATCTTGGCATCTTGCTGTTAAAACATGTATTTATTAGATTCTTACATCTCTGATTTATGGAATACTTGTTACCTATGTGGAATTATATAGGTAGGTAAGCAAAAGTTATTTTTTTTACAATTATTTTTAATTTAGGAAAAACTGCAAAAGAAGCGCAAAGGCAGATGTTGACAATCACCAGTCTAAATATTTTAAAACAATACATTTTACTTAATCGATTTAATAATAATGAGGGAAAAGTAACAGTGACAAAGCAAGGAAAAAATCGTGACACTAATTGTAGGTATCATTTTAAAATATTTCCAGTGATCGTGTGTAAGTTAGAAACAAACTGCTCGCAAAGGCGCAAAACTTTGTTAAATTAAAACTGCAGAATAATAAAGCCAACACCAATTAAAAAAGGTAAAAATCACTACCGCTGATGGAATCGGCATCGCCTGGATATCGCCATAACAATGATGGAACAAAAAAAAACAAAATCAAATTCACACCATGCTCCGATGGTATTTGTCACACCATGCAAATTTTGAATGACTACAAAACTTTTGCATAACAGAACAAGGCTGAACGCCATGCATTTACAATCCAGTACATCAACAATTAATATTTTAATTGACTAGTACAATCATCTTACGAAAACGTTGACCACTTTTGACCTTTGTTAATCTCAAGTACTTATAAGCCTTTGTGACGGCACTAGCCGATTGGTTGAGCGCACCCCCGCCCGCGTCCCGCAAACCATCGGGAGGCCAAGTTTACGGTGGTTTACCTACAACTGTCTTTTACCTGGTTTCTGAATTGAGAATTTGAAGTTGAGAACTTGTCAAACTCTACTTTAGTGATACCTACTTAACGTGATTCCTTGAAAGGAGCCCGCGAAATTAAATTTTTTTTTGCAAAATGAATTTCGTGGGTTAACACTTGTGATGTCGTTTGACGCGGCTTTTTGTCGTCGTCAATACTGTAATTTAGTGCGGGGGCGTAGAATAATAGATGATAAACTTGTATTATATGTATTTTATATTTATCAGTTTATCTCAGAAAAACGTGCATTATTTCCAAAACAAAAACTTAATAATTTATGTTTAAAATTAATTCCAAATTCGCTTGAATGATCGAATACTTACTTTATTTTTCCTAAAAGCCTGTACGACATAAGGTCGTCTTTTACATATAACCTTTATAGTACCGCATTATATGACAAGGTTCTAAGCATGGTCATGGTTTCCATAGGCCGATTGTACAGATTAATGTGAATGTGACATCTAACTTTACAAAAGCGTCATGTTGTACTCACCCCTCCGTAAGCGTACATGTTGTTGTGTGTCTGCGAAGGATTGACCTTCGACAAGAGGAACCGGGCCTGGAACACAAGTTTTTAACACTGTTACTGTCTCATCAATCTCATCATCCTGTAAAAATATTGGCAGGACCCGGTGGTCCTAATAATGAAAATATAATAAACAGCAGCAGTGGCGCAACTATAATTATCATTAGAGGGAAGCCGCAGAAAAAATTGTTCAGTTCTCATAAACTCAGGCAAAAAAACTGTAGGTTTTTAATCTTATGATGTATTAAACTGGTATTAAATATAATTATTTAATGTAATGTGATACACAGTTACACACACGGGTGTACCATATTATTTGGCAACAGTAGACATTAAGAAGAATGGTTGTTCCGAAGGGAAGCCGATAGGAATCGGGTTGTATGAAGGCTACGCCAATGAATGAATGAGAATTGGTCTTTAGACCAATTCTCGTAATTAAAAATGTTCAAAATCTAGTTGCAATCTCACCTCAGTGATAATCGAATGTCAAAAACTTGTCAAAAATGTAGGGAAATTATAGGTAGTTTTGACATATTGAAACTGAGATCAGACTGTGAACGTCCATAAACTTACGGGAATTGCCCCTCTGTTTATTATATTTTAAACAAACACCCATTCCTGAACTTATTCTAAAAGTATGGGATTCTAGACTCTACATACTCGTAAATACAAAATCAGCCTATAATGTACCCTTGGGACACAGGCCTCCTCTCGGTGGGAGGAATGGGCCGTAATTCAACACGCAACCCCAGTGCGGGTTGGTAGATGTAATGACATGTCTTTGAATTTTTTGTTCTAGAACATGCGTTTCCTCACGATGTTTTCCTTCACCGTTTTGAGAGCAGTGGTGATGAAATAATTGACACAAAGAAAAGCGCCTGCCTGGATTCGAACCTACGACTTAACAACTTGTTAGTCGCGACCGTTATGTTATCACTGGGCCACCACTGCTCTCTAGACTCTATGGTAACTTTCATTAGAGACCATTTTTTTTATCAGCACAACAACATTTTGTAACGGTAAAAAGAAATTATCGCAGTTACTGTAATGCTTTTCCGTTTTCGTAACACTCTCACTTCAAATATTTGGATATCAAGAATTTGCAAGTTTCTTATTTTCGGAGTTAACTAACATGGCGTCGCCACCTGCATAACAAGCTACGTATCGCAGATAGGGCAGGCTGCCAGTCGCCTATTCTTTTCCGCCGTATTCCGAACCTTGTTGGCCAACACAATGAAGTATTCACAGCGATAACGAAATGTGGTGCCGAACAATATTGACTGCAGTTGCAATATCATGTACGTTCAAACGTGAAATAATCGTACGCGCCGACGGTCAGAGCCCACAACGTTTAGTCCAGATAAAAGGTCCCAAGAACACTCAATTAAACATTAGGTTTATATTACTAACCCATTAAACGCGTTAAAAGGTCTCTTGTGTAGTCAAAACCACCGGTTGTTTGTGAAAACGTGTGCCATTAAAATGTGATAGTTTTCAGATGTAATATGTATGTTGTTGTGGAGTGGATTGCAAAAGGATGATCTGGATGCCAGCACTTTGGAGAAGCTCGGCCGGTACAACGTAAACATTGATGATATGAACAATGAGTAAGTGTTATTGTTACTTTATCAAGAATGCAGTACAATGTGCATGTAGGCATACAGCACCTGGCTAGCTTTTATAACATTTGTGTTGTATGTAGTTTATTTCCAAATATTTTTCTAATTCTCTCTTTGAAACCAAGAAACAAGCATTTATTTACAGTTGTATAATTTTACTTTGAATAAAGAAAACTAGAACTATAAACTTTTAACTGCAAGTTCGTTTTTAGACAACAGCGCCAAGAATGTTTATTAGACCACGTTACTACTGAAGTACCAGCAGAAACATTGAGAATGTCCGCCAGTAATGAAAGTGAGTTCTTAATATAAAATTCGTTCAATAAATCACACGATCAATGTAACCAAAATAATTTTTTTTTAGGTATTAAAACTTATGTCACTGTTGGGATATATCCAAAAATAGGAATGCTATTGGCAGCAAATTTTGAAGATAAAACTGTAGTTCATAATGAAGAAAATATTAATAAAATAAAAGGCAATATTGACGAACTTCCTGTAATTGTCCAAAAAAAGTCTGATTTAGGAAATGCAACAAACGCTGAAGGAAATAAGGGTATAATAAAAATAGAATACAATATTCAGGGCCAACCGGATGTAGAAAGCGTGATGAACTTTTGGACGAAATTCACACGCTATACTACGACAGTTGCAACTACACTGCCAACAACACTAGCAGCGCCTGTTACTGCAGATGCACAATTAGAAGCTCAAAAAGCTAAGAATGTTACTTCGACACTACAAACAGAAACTCACAATAATGGATATGTGCACTCTAGAGAAATGGAATATATCAGTAGAATTTTGGCGGAATACATGGCAAGTCAAACTGTTCCTACAACAACTCGAAGAATGTCCACGAAAAAAGTATTTCCAAATTATGTACCAATACAATATTGGGAGATATCAAGTAAAGCTCCAGTCGTAGAAAAGCCGAAAGTAAATGAGCAAAATAATGAGATAAACAAAATAAATAATGCTACACAAGATGATTTGCACTCCGCTAAAGCTGTTTACAATTATTTGTTAGACGAAACCAAAAGCATGCCATTCAAAGTTATTTATGATAGTATTCAACTACTTAAAAGGGCACAAGAAATGCCATCCAGTCAAATTCAGAGAAAGGAACCGAAGGTCAGAGAATCAAAGCCAGTTCAAAGGAATAATCTAATAGGAGTCCTTCAAAGACTTCTCCAAATGAAGAATGACCTTGTCAAAAATGGAGTACTTATTTCTGAAACTGAATCTAGCACTGAAACTATTAAGTTATTTACCAATACAAGCAATGAACAACAAGATAAAAGTGAATCTTTCCAGTTATTTCTTTTTCAAAATATGAATGATGTAAATAAAAATAACGTTAAAAACGATCAATCTACAAGTGCATCAATGAAAGCTGAAACGTGGGAACCAGTACCTCTAAGTAAGGAAAACATAAACAGGGAATTCAAGGCTTCACCAACAGGTAAAAAAGAGACTGAACAAACGCAAAATTTTAACACAAATATTAATCGAATTGAAGTTATACCGCCAGATATAAAGAAATTACATAAACATTCTGATACTGAATATAAGGGTTCGCGCTTTCAAGCCATGCTACCATCAATAAAACACTCCAAACAAAACAAAAATTCGGAAACTACTAACAAACAAGTAATAGGAATGCCCACAGACTTTCACAAACTACAACCAAATGAGGATATCGAGTGGTTTGTTGTTAAAAAAGCTATCGTCAGCCAGCAGCCAGCGGCAATAGAAAAATTTCCTCGAAATCAGTTATTTAAAATGAAAAATTATACATTTAAAGCAGCTTCAGGGATCATAAGCAATATTACACAAAATTCGATAGAGTTACATGGTAAACCAATTAAGAAGGCACCGGTGTTCCAAAAATGGGAACCAACTCATGATTCTAAAAAAATAAAAGCTAGTCAAGAAATTATAAACAATTTTGATGGAGAGAACCCACAACTTACACCGGTTAATATAAGTGGCTCGAAACCAACTCAAAATTTCGATTCGATGAACATGTCTGATCTTCAAGGTATACCAGCTAACATTATTAAAGAGATCGCTGAAAAAGTGAAGCAAATGGTGTTTAAGGATATTGTACAAGACTTTACTACCACGACGGTGGGAACTATTTCACCTACAACAAATGCGACTACTGCGGCTCCTACTACAATATCTTCTTCATCCACGACGACAACTATAACATCAGGTAGGAATATTCAATATTATTTTGTAGAACTAAAAAAAAGTGTTTTAAAATTTATACACATGCATATGTACCATTGCGAACATTTGTGGTGAACCACTTTTCAACCTTATTACCTTAGCAATAAAGTCGAAAAGTGGTTCACTGCAAATGTCCGCGATGGTACATACATAAACTCACGCCTTCTTCCCATGCGGGTAGGCAGAAACTACAGAACGTCAACTGCTACGATCCGTACATACTTTCGCCTCGTTTACGTTCATATACTGGTCATACACGCACACCGGTTACGAGTACTACGCACCTGACCTTTCTGAAGAGCATCACCAATAAAGTCACTGTATGTCTTCCAAGGGCGTCCCCTCTCGGCGTTTCCACTCACATCTGCCATGTCACCTTTTGTTAGTCGCCTTTCATTCATCCTATCAACATGACTAAACCATCTAAGCATACTCTTTTCAATTAAAATTTTTCTGACTGTGAAACAAAAACTTGAAATGCATTACATCAAAAAACAACATATGGTCCAAATGTAGATGAACTGCACGACAAATGTTTTATAAGCAGCTGCATATTTATTTAGCCATGTGAAGTCGTGAAAAGGATACATCATTTCCAATAATCCTATTACATAAATGCTTTGTGCATATGCTGGTCCATGTAAAAACGAATACTCCAATATCATCACAACCAATTTAATATTTTCAGAAAAACCATCGACGTCGTTTCAGACAGAATTCACTCAAGCAAATCAAGTCATGCAAAAACTGATGGAAATATTTAAAGAATTGAAAGCAATGAAGGACACTGTGAAACTGACCAGTCAGATGCCACAAAACACTACCACTGAAAGTAATGGCACGACGAGACTCCCTAAATTGCCTATACAGCCATACCCACAAGCAGTGGCTGCATTCAACCCGTATCTTATGCAAAACCCTCCGATCTTCGAGCCTTTTCCGACAAGCTCCTATACTCCGAGAATAATCCCAGTACCAATCAGTTCTGCAGTCAATCCTCTACAGTACATGCCACCGTTAAACGCCCAGCCCACCAAGGATTACCAAGTTAATGCAATCACTATTCAGACCAATTCGGACGAGATAGCACCACTAGCCATACAAATATCGAAGCCATTGAAACTTATGAACCAACACATAGTTTTAACTACCAAACGGACGGTCGATAAACAAAGAGAAGAACGCGAACGGGATAGACTAAAACATATCGATGAAAAATTCCGAATCCCAAACGAAGACAGAAATCATAGAGAAAAACTTGAACTTCAGTCTGATTTACCGAAATACATTCGATTCCCAGAAAAGCATAAAATTGGAGACCGATACCCTTATATGGGTGGTAAGTATATGGACAGAGAAAAGCCGTGGTACAACCATGAGTATCATGAAAAGGTTCACAATATGGAGAACACACACCCCGTTAGGTCAAGATTCCCGCAGTTACATTATCCGGGAAGATTGAGTCACTTGAAGCATACAAGTCGTCCAAGAGACTTGAGCAACTCTGAGGATTTAAGCCATCCGTCAAGAGGATACAATCAACCTGGTTTTAATGAACCTGGGAGTCACCAAAACGGAATAAGACATCACCCAGGATCGTACGGACATTCTGACTACAATCGCCAACCGCGGTACGAAGCAACAAAATTCCATGAGAAATTGGAAAGAATCGAGAACTGGCCTCGATCAAGTACTTGGAAAAATTTCCAATCGCTCTCAGACAGCAATAACGATGAAATATGCGCTAGACAACAGATGCCCTTGATAAAGGTCAAACAGCGGACGAGGTATGATGACTCGCACTTCAAAAACTTTCTGAAGTCTCAGCAGAAAGTGACGGACATGTTGGAGAAAATACTCGCAAATAATATTAAGAACAGCCCACAGAGTGTTGAGACACCGTAGCGTATGACCAACATCGCAATCGCGAAAAAATAATCAGCCGTCACATACATTTGGGTCGAGTAGGTATTGAAGTGTTCTATGGGACAGTTGATAATATAATTTTTTTCGCGATTACGATGTTGGTCCCATGGATAAAGTTGTTGATAGTCTGTACCACACCCTTAAATTTGACCACACCTTTCTGGTACACCCTGTATATTTTAGGAATGAATATGTAGTGAGAAAACTTTTCTTCTTATTTGTGATGACATCATCATCTACCACTCCACCACCAAAAAAGTAGTTATCGCGACTGCGTGGAACCGATCCCTAGGACGAGCACTTTAATTGAGTTTTCCCATTAGGAATTTCACAGTAGCATCCCGGATTCTTGATTCGTGCCCAGTAAACAACAATAGGCTCGCCCAAAATACATGGGACTGAAATATAACTGGTGGTGGGTGTACTGTACTATACACCTCTGCCAGTCCCTTAGGGGGATACAAGCATTACAAAAAGTTTATTATGCACAACAAGGCGCACATTACAAAAACAGCTTATAAAAACATTTTTATAAAAAAAAACACTACAAAGTGAGAGTGAACAGGTTTCTTCTAAGTAAGCTCGCTCCATCGTCGACTTTGTCTCTGTCATCTCTGACCTAGACTAGAGTCAAGAGCAAACCTATATCAAAATTTTTGTAAATACTTTGATTTCAGAAGTCGGTGTCTTTCATTTTGTCACTTTTTACTGTTTTTTTTTTTGGAAGTCGGTTTTATTTTTTGTAAAAAAGTTTTTATTTTTCACTTTTTTGCTGTGGTACCTACGCCACATAAATTCGAATACTACCTTACCTGCTATGTAGATTACAGTGACAGGAAGTTATTAGAACATCATCCTAAGTGGGAAAAATACGTATCATTGAAGCTAACTCAAAAATCACCCAAGCAAAGTTAATACATTTTACATGGGACCAACTTCGAGGTGTACCCTCCCGAATAAAATAAGAATTGTTCAAATCGGACTACTCTGTAAAACGTTATGCGTGGTCTTTATAAAAACTTTAAAAAAAAACGTGTCGACTTGAGAACCTCCTCCTTTTTTTTTCGTCGGTTAAAACACATAAAATACAATAAAAAGTAGCCAAAGCCTCGTTTTGCAACAAATCCATAATAATATTATAAATGCGAAAGTAACTCTGTCTGTTACCTTATCACGCCTTAACGGCTGAACGGGTTTGTATGAGGGCGACGGATCTAAGACCATGACCTGGGTGAGGACATAGGATACTCTTTTATCCCGGTAGTACGTTCCCGTGGGATAATTTCTGATCTCCACTCGGTGAAAGCCGCGGGCAAAAGCTCATAAACTATATCGTTTGTTTGTTACCTGTGAGCCGCCGTGCTCCGTGTCTATGTATCGTGGCACTGGGAACCTGCTCTGCAGGATCTCCTGTGCGTCGTCGATGGGCGCGCGCAGCAATTGCGCGAAGCTCTCGTACTCCGCCATATCTTGGTAGCGGAGCTCACGCCATTGTGCTATGGTCTGTTGCAGATAATGAAGAGCATGAGGAAGTATTTTAATGCCTGACAATCTAAAGTAAAGGTATCTTCTTCTTTTCGAGTCGATGGTGCTTTTAAATTAGTTGTGCCCAGTAGGTGAGCACGTTAATAGCAGCGGCAGTGGCGTTCATTAGATCCTTATACCTCAAAAGTGCAGGTGTAAGAACTTTTGGAATATTCTGGCTGGGATGAGAGGGCTATAATTTTTATAGGGAAAAAATTACATCTTCATTCAAACATTACCCTTTCACATGTCGTAATTACAGACACAATTATTAAACAATCCACTTTTGAACATACAGGGTTCATACGACACACAAAGATTCAGAAACTACTGTAGAGATAGATGAAATAAAAATCTTTGTTTTAAATTTCAATAGTTACGTATGTCACGGCACAAAGAGTAACTACAACTCTTCAAGGGTATAAAAATTAGATGTTTGAAAATGCCCCCTACAACTTCAAACTCGTGTAACTTTATATTTTTTTCAAGTCTCTATTTTATAGTTATTTCTATTCTATCTTCGATTTAAGATTATATTCTATAACAGTTTTACCTAGTACACTATTTTCTATCAAAACTTACCTCTCCATGATAAATAAGTATTTGGAAGAAGGTGTCCATGAGTAGGATGCGGTCAGGCTGTATGGACGACGTGTCTAACAACACGGGCTCCGGGGGGCCCCCGAAGCTGTAGGAGTACAGGATCGGCTGGATCATGATGAGGGACTGGGTCAGGTCCTCGCGCATCAGCATGTGTCTGTGGAACAAGTTGTAATTATGAATATAGATTTCTGAAAATTGATACACGTGCACTGCACGTCTTTCTACACCGTTCTCACAAGTCCAATTTCAACTTGAATGATGTTAGCAATATTTTTATCTAAAAGAGTATCGATGTAGTTTCTTGCTCGTTGTTCTCCATAGGGACCTACTACGCTTTGGAATGGCAACTAGCTTCATCTTTCTGACTGACCGACTCCTTGACAATTCAAGTGCCTGTAATGGGGATGGTCGGGCAAAGCTAATTGTAGATGGCGTGATCATAGCTAGGTCCCCACGGCCTACAATAAGTTTGACATTTCGTTCAGTCATGAGTTTACTTTTATTTCGCTATTTCGTTATTTTCGGTGATTTCAATATTTTAAATCAAGTAAATGATATGGAAAGTGTCAGAATTTAAAACCATAAATATATCCTCAAAGTCACTTTCTTCAAAATGTTTCTACTCTGTTTAATTTATAAAACATCTCAAAGAATAGCTTTAAGCCGCCATCTCTTAATTTTAGGGTCTCTCGGGAAATGGTGGACTCCAATTTCGGAGTATTTAGTAACACAACAACGCATCATTTTCGCAAAAATAAAATAAAACCACCTCACGCCTTGTATTATTGGCTTGTGTTGGGATGGGAACTAGCTACGACAGCGCCATTTTGACAGTTGCCTTTCCCATTGGTTTAATTGAAATAAATGCTTTGAGTATGAGTTTTAACAATACGTTACCTATAGAATGTGGTTTCGTCGGGCGAGTTGTTGAACACCTGTAGGAACTGCGAGCGACGCAGGTGGTACATAAACTGCGGGTACAGGCTGAAGTTCTCTGACAGCCGGAAGCTGTTAGGGTCGTCTTTTCCGTACTCGCCGAATTTCTGGCACTGTAAATAAAATGAATTGTGAATAAGATATTACAGGACATTTTGGACTCTAATGCAACATTACGCAACCCGAATGAGTTAAGTGTTAATTCTAAAAGTTTATTTTTAACTTATTGGCGAAACTTCAGTATACCTGAGATCAGCTGCACTTACCTAAACTACTTAATTATATTAGAATAAAAAAATGTTTTTGCTATTGGACCTATGTCTGTGAAGTTTCGCTAATTAACAAAAAATACGTAGCATTAATCATGGTAGTAAATGGATGATATGAATGAAAAAAGAATGAATGATAGAGTGACGGCTGTCAATGGAAAAATGAATGAAAGAAAACCACGTGTTGCGCCGACCCTAAGTAACATGGGTTTCTCGTTTTCGTCTCGTGGGTTTTTTTGGTTTCTTGTGTTTTCCCATTTATTTTTTATTTTTATTTTAAATTTATAAATTAACATAACCTACATTACGTTACATTTATGATAACAGCTTTTTGTTAGTTTGTAAATTGCACTGTACAACGCCTTGGGTAATATTGGGCATGTACTAGTGTGTGTGTGGTATTATACACTTAAATGTTGTAATGTTGTGCATGTACACATAAATAAATGGAACCAGTGCACGAAGATGATGATGAAGAGTAAATACATGATCAATGAGGATTTTCATGAAAATTCACGCCACCAGTTGGCGCCACTTTGACAAAAGGTCTTCCATTTCGACAATGAATATAAAATATATAATGACGTTCATCATTCGTTTCATTCATTCGTTCATCAGTCACGAATAAAGAAAATATAGGCGCTTTGACACTCGACAGGTGCCCAGACCTGACGTCTCAGTGCTGCCACCTAGTGAACGTTATTGTAGAAAACTCTTTTTCATACATACCAGTCTAATAAGCATCCTATCAAGCCAGCGTAGTACATCGGGCCCGTCCTCTAGCTCTGCGCGGTACACCACGAGGCGCGCCATCACCACGGCTGCCGCCTCCTGGTCGAAGCCGGCCGATATGTGGTGCAGACTTACTGCAGCGTCGCCCCAGCTTAAAGATGGAAAGAGTTTTAGTATGGTCGTCATTTACTGTTTTTAATCAACCTGAGCGATAAATCCGAAGTATCGGCCGAATGTCCGGACGTTTCCCCCTATCCTAATTTTTTTTCTATTTCGTTCGGTCGGTTCGGATCCGACCAAACGTCAAAATGACGTTCGGTCTGATCCGAACCACCCGAATGAAATAGAATGAAATGTAGTTGTAAACGTCCGAACATTCAACCGATACTTCGGCTTTATCGCTTCCGAGAAGACTCCCTGTATTGTCCCACTGCTGGTAATTGTTTACTTATTAAACAAAAAACCCAACTGCAAGTTCTGAACAAGCTCACTTTTCAAGCAGTCTGATGCAATTCATGACAGTAATTTTAGAATATAATTTATATCTGAGTATATGGTACATCTGGTGATGGTGATCTCAATATTAATAAAAAGCTTCACATATACTACCGTTTTAGTTCAATTTCAGATTTAAAGCCACCAACTACATCAGACTGCTTGAAAAGTGAGCCTGTTCTGAACTTGCAGTCGGATTTTTTGATGTTTTTATTTTTTTTATATCTTGAACCTTTTAGTGTGTTATATTTTTGAAATCGTCTCCTCAAGCCCTCTATTTTGATACCCATGAACTTTATTTTGAGGTACATGGTCATGGCATAACTATTATTTTTTCAAAACCTTACTTACTGACGTTTAAAATCCGCCATTTTGATTTTATAATAAACAAAACCTAGCCTATAACCATCGCGCTACCCAGACGAGTCGATAGACACCTCATTTATTAATCCATCCAGCCGTCATGCCTTGATCACACGTACCGAGTAAACGGGTGAAACAGCCGAATGATACTAGGCCGAGAGAATTGGGTGGACGAGTAGGTGGTTACACGTATTTTTTTACTTGGCACCGAGTCAGTTAGTCTGTTCACAAAAATCACGGGAAACGGTAGCTTGCTGCGAGCGATGCGAGTGTGCCGAGTGGCGAGTACGCACCGAGTGCATGTTTATACCGGCCGAGTGGGCAAGCGAGTCAGTGCGGGGAAGCGCGGGGGTGGGCACTCGGTCTAATAAATAGAACAGGGTCCGAGTATCTGTCTCGCCCTTTAACTCGGCCGAGCACTCGGTGATGTGTTTACACGTACCGAGCACTCGGCCGAAAGCACTGTCTCACCCATCTAGTCGGTACGTTTGATCAAGGCATTAGGTCGCTTCGAGGGTATAAAGAATCCCACATACAAAGATACATAGATACGCGTGCAAAACATAACCCTGTCTTTGTCTTCATAACCTTGTCTGTCGCGCAATCGGGTAATAAAAAGAGTAGGCCTCCATTACTAATGCAGCCAAAAACTGTTATTGTGTTAACTGTATTGCCATTTTTTTTATTTCAGATAGGTTTGCTCTCGACTCTAAGTCTAGGTCAGAGATGACAGAGACAAAGTCGACGATGGAGCGAGCTTACCGACAAGAAGCCTTTTCACTCTCACTTTGAAGAGATCGAGGTTGTATGCGTTCGGAAATACAGACGCAGGCAGAAAGTTCCACTCCTTTGCTGTGTGTAATGTAATATTGGCATAAGTACCAGAAAAATTAAAAGCACATGAATCACTTTACCATTGTTGTAAGGTGTGTAAAAGAGAATACTATAGAAAGTTGTCTCACTTGCGCGCTACAGTAGTGACGCGCACGCGGCGCTGTCCGCTTGAGTGTTGGTACTGCGTGATGAACTGCACGCAGCCGCGACCGCCTTGAGGAACTGCCGCGTGTTGGTTTACCACCTGATAAACAAATAATAATGGTTTAAGAGTACAGAAATAGATACAGTAATAATATTTCCTGCATTATGAGGATCTCAATTAAAAGTTGAGTCCTGTCGCTTATCAATAAAAAATATATCATACATATAACATATATACAGGGTGGATTTTTGAGACGGGGCAGTAAGGTCAGATACCTTAACCGTTATAGCTACAGGAAAACGTTCTTACGAGACTGGCCTTAACTTTTTGAGACATTTTGATCCGCATTCATAATTTTAAATTTTTTTAGTCAGCAAGAAAATTTTTCACAAAAACTTTTTTTGATGCCAATCGATCCTGTTTTTTATAAGGATCAAAAAATCTATTGGACCAACTGAGGTTTGAGTACTAGAAAAGCCAGAAATCACAAAAAAAAAACTTTTTTCTTACTTTTGGCAGTCTCACAAGACCGTTTTCTTGTTACTGCACCATCTCAAAAATCCAACCTGTATGTCAAATTGGTTCAGTAGTTTTTGAGAAAATACAACTTTGCGGGCATACAAACATACATATGTGTCGGAGACAGATCCTCTTTTTTATGTCTGATAAAAAAAAGCTACTTATTAAAATATTTACAACAATGAATTGCAATGATTCAAATGACAAACAACTTACTCCTGCAGATGGCTAGAGCGTTCTGTTAAAATGTGTTCGTTTTTTCTTGTTCACGAATCAATAAGTATCTGATACTTCTTCTAAAAGATGACTTACCTCAAAGAATATCGCCATAGTAGTGCTCGGAGTGAAGGTGCACATCTTCCACTGGCACGTGTTGCCCATGCCGACCTCCTGGTCCGACACGCACGGACCCTTTACGTTCAGAGATACGCACGAGCCGATCGCACCGGATACTGTTGAACACAAGTTTTATGTGAAATTACTGTCTGGTTTGGATAGTGGATGAAATGAGGCTAAACTGAGGGTTCTCATTTGTGCTGTCGTCAAACCTTCATTCAAGACTACGTAACATTAAAAAACTCTTCCATGTAACATTAAAATTTGAAAAAGTTTCCAGGATATCATTTTAAACGGGCCAGCTTTCGCAAGACCAAATTTTGCTGTAGAATGGAGACAGTCATCATATAACCCGATTCCTATCGACTTCACTTCGGAACAACCACTCTTCTTAATGTCTACTATTACCAAATAATATGGTACCCTTGTATGTGTAACTGTGTATCACATCACATTACAAAATTATATTTATTACGAGTTTAATATATCATAAGATTAAAACCCTACAGTTTTTTGTCGAGTTGATGAGAAATGAACAATTTTTTCTTCGGCTTCCCTCTAATGATAATTGTAGCTGCGCCACTGGGAGACACCCCAATCTGAATGCATGTAATATGTAATATTCCGGCCAATGTGCATTGACAAAATGCTAAGCTTGTTTCCTAAAAAATAAGCCAGAAATTGACTTACTTTTGAGTTCTCTACTACATTTGACCTCCAGCGTGCCATTGAATGCCATCTTGTAGTCTCCTCGCTGGTCTTTAGCGAAGACTCTCTGGAATGTCTGCTTGAACAGCGAGGAATTGAACGAGTCTCCCATCACCATGTGGCCGCTGAGAAACAAAAAAAAATAATCAAATCAAAATCAAATAATTATTTAATTCAAACAACAAGGTCCATATGGGTTAGTTAATTACCTAAGAACTATTTTAGTAGATAATGAAGGATTATAAACAAACTTATTTGTCAAAAGAAGTGTGATTTACTGTGCAGTTCACATAACGGTGAAACATACAGCTAGCTGGGATCGATCTCTTAATCACAACTCAAGCTGGTGCTGTCACTTTAAGATGTATTTTAGAGACATAAAGACTTGTTAGAACACAAATATAAGATATTCTTAAGTGTGTATTGTCTTTGTTAAAATGTTGGTTTAGAATTCAGGGAATTCATTCAAAATCTCATAATCTATCTATCTATATACAAATAAAAATGAAATGCTGTTTGTTAGTAAGCGCATCACTTGAGAACGACTGGACCGATTTGACTATTTTTGTTTTAAAATGTTCGTATTAAGTTTTTATGGAAAGGAAAATTGGAAAAGGCTCCTGGAAACTTTTCAAATTCGAGAAAAACTGGACATTCTTTTTCTATGGGATTTTTGTATGAATTGTTAAAAATTGGAGAGGATGTTGTCTGTCGGATCAGCTAGTTGGTCATTTAAAAATAATGTCTTATGTATAATTGTCTCCAACCAAAGCAAATCGGTGCATGCAGAATTATGAAAGTTCTTCATGCTTGTCAAGTATACAGTTACGATCATAATGGGCGATATCACTAATTGAAATATAAACAACATCGATAATGGCAGAGCATGTGTTTTATGTCGTCGTCATTTTAATTACCTAATCATTCATCAGAACTTGTAACAAGAAAATTTGCACAAGTAGTCTTTAAAAAAGTCATCATCATAAAATAGCCTATAATGTTCTCACTGCTGGGACACAGGCCTCGTCTCTTCGAGAGGGAGTGAGCTCTAATTTGCCACGCGGGTCCAGTGCGGGTTGGCAGATGTCACATGTCTTCGAATTTTTGGTTCTAAGACATGCCGGTTTCCTCACAATGTTTTCCTTCACTTTTTTGAGAGCATTGGTGATGAAAATATTTACACAAATTAAAGCGCCTGCCTGGGATAGAACTCACAACCCAACTCGTAAGTCGGGGCCGTTGCCACCACCACTGTCTTAAAAAGTACTTTAGAGCAATCACTAAACAGTATTGTTTATTCAGAAGGGAGGAACACACATCTAATGTATTCAACATTGCTGTATTTAATTAATTAGGGATTGTACAATTTTATAATCATATAGTATGATAACAGTAACAACCCTACCATACTCTAACATATCTTCAACAGTATAGCAGAGGATATAGATATATTTTGTTGTACTCTGGGTGGGTTCACAGTGAGAGCTCTCTTTGAAATAAGTTATGGTCCCACTGGAACATAGATATATATGGGGTTTGTAGTAGCAATAAGGACATAATATGATCAAGAATTATTAGTTTGTAACGGTGGACCTGTAGTTTGTAAGTTGTCTACATTATCGCATTAGGTGACAAACCTGTAAATATAATTGTATGGTGGGAAATAAATAAATAAGATACTGCAGTCATAATCCTTTAGTTACTTTTTCGAACCAACAGAAGAAACAGCTGACTGTACAAAATTTTATTCGAAAATATTATAGCCAGTCATTGTGACGCAAGTTTTACTCACCCAGTAGAATTACAACACTGCTTCATCTCCAAAAGTCCAGTCTGATCCAAGGCACATGAGTAAATATCAATTGAATGACCGTTCGTCGCCGCCCTTAGTGACAGAGCTTCGTAATGCTTGATACCCTTCTTCATGTACTTTGCGTTGTCCTTGTGAATGTCGTGGTGCGAACGGATGGGCTGCTTCAGCTCATCATTTACTACCTGACCTGGCCCTTGAGAGCAAGGTCCACCGAGGAACATCATGATTCTGCCACCAGTGTTGGGGTAGGTCACTTCCAAAAGACCAACAGCTAGAGAAAGAGCAACACCGCTGCTACGTAATGGTCTCTTTCCAACGCCTAGGGGCCACGGATCCCGTCCAAGTTCTCCAAGCAGATCAGTCAATGCCATGTCACAGGTCTTAACAGGTTGTAAGAACCTGTGTGCCGGAGGCTGCGGGGCAGGCGCACCGGCTCTTTGCTGCGGGTTGGGTGCGTTGACGCGGCCGATCGCCAACTGTTCTTGAATCTGTTTAGCTGACAAGTCTTTCGTGCCCTTGAAGACATAGCACTTTGATATGCCTTCTGTACCTGAAGAAGAGAAATAAAGGGTTCAGTGACGTACCGAGGATAAAACGGTGGCCTAACAAGTTCATCAGTTAAAAACAGTTACCCAACAACCTCAGCTATCAAGAATATTTCTAGTAAACACACTTTGCTTTAGGCCAATAGGTTGTGTACCTCTTCCCATTGGTTTTCAGCCAAGTATTTTGTATCAGGCAACCAATTCAAAACATGTAAACAGTTGAGGAAGTGTAAATATGTGGGAAGTGAAAGTTAATACCTACACAATTACTTAATAGTATTGTCATGTAATACCATCATACACTGTGAAGATAAAACATGTACAAATCAAGCAGCGATACTGATAAAAACCAGGAAACATCATATTGTTTTAATAATAAGTGATATAACTGATAAAAAATGAGAAATTATGAAAGTGAATGCATTTTATATGAAAGAGCTGTGAAAATCATCATTTTGTAGACTTGATTGTAATTTGAGATACTCATAATAAATCAATTTTAATTGTTCAAGCCTGTTCAAAGAACCTATCTATTGCTGTCTCATTGTTTCATTATAGCTTTTCAGTTACAAAGTCTAAGTACTGAATTGATGGCAATTTATTGTGTTTAGAGGTTTCATTAATCTTCTATTAAACTATTAAGACTACAATACGCCGAGGATGGCATTTCTGATGACTTAATTTTTTTATGTTAGTGATGTCATGTTAGCATGACATGTGTGCTCCTCAAAATTAAAGGTATCAAAATAAGAGATTAGATATCTCACTTACCTAGCTCATGTATCTGCACCATGCGTCCAAAAGTAATCAGACCAACAAGAGCATTTTGTGGCATAAGACTGAGTGATGTCTGAAGTGAGTCCTTCAGTGCCCCGAGTTCCTCCTCATCCAAACATGTGTCAACTACCAGCAGGTAGATAGGTGGCATAGTCTGGGCTCGGGTTATGGTGTACTCAATGGTGGAGAAGTTGGGGATAAGCTCTGCGGGCTGATGCTGCTCTGATATTGCTGAATATTGTGGGGGGAACTGGAAAGAATGGCTCAGTATGATAATCATATTTGGTAAAATAATCTGAGTTCTACCAATATGGTGGTTATGATGCTATTACCTAAATAGTGCTAGAATTAGTGGCCTACAGATAGCTGTTTCATGTTTCAACTTTTTAGATTTTAGTCTCTTTCAATTTATTTTTAAATACAATTCTACAACAAACTGTGAATCATCTGCTATAACTGAGCTTCTTGCAATTGATTATGTGTACTTGAAATAATAGGTGTTACATCATCCACACATACTGACCATGGTATATCAAGGGAACTAATTTTCCACATCAACACAAAAATTAATAATACAGCTAAGGTAATTAAAATGAATGTATATATTTTATTGAACACCAAATTCACTGTAAAGGGCTGAATTTAGCAATAAAGCGAGGAGACTTGCTTTCATAATGTTTCTACATTTAAGAAAAAAATAAACATGCATGGGACAAGATTTTGAAATCTGTTCTAATCTATTCTCATTTGAATGACAAGATTGGCAGGAAAAGTCAAGAAAACAGCTTAAAACAATTTGAAGCAATGAAACCAAAAAAATAACCAAAAGTAAAAAAAGTATACAAAATTTTAAGTACACACTACTCACAGGGTTTCTCTGGAAACAGAAGTTGCATGACCACAACTTGGCTCTGTAGTCCACCTGGCACATTGGATTCAAGATAGCCCTGCATGTATTCCGGGTACACAGCACAGGTTCATACTGAATCGGTGGCAAATCAGGCCTCTCCTTCAGCGGCTGGTACAAACATGCCAGCGGCACCACCAGTCTGGTAGCCTCGATTCTACTCGAAGGCCACACGTTCCACGTAAACCGTATACCATCTCTGTCTTCATTCTGCTGAATAAACTCCTCATACGTGGCCATATCGCCGATCTAAAAACGAAACATCGATAATTCACAGATTTAGCAAACAAGGGATTACAAACGCGAATTAATCTGATATTTGTTTATTTTACGTACCAAGTGTGCATGCGGCAACTCGAGTCCAGCCACTTATGCAATATGTTAACGTTTCACTAAGTATTCATTCAGAAATTGGTTGTTGTTGGGATTTTACAATAATTTTCACCAGACGGGAGAGGCTGGCTGATTTGGCAATTGTCAAAATCATAGACAAATCAGCTGTCACAATGGCCACGTCATTTTGGAAGACGCATCATATTTTTTCTTGTGTTTTTAAATTTTTTATTGAGTTATTTTGATTTCTACTTATTTTCTGTGATGTTTAAAATTGGTAGTTAGAAATTAATTAAAATGTTGTATATAATATTAGCTATTTGATCTTTTTGGTTTTGTCTACGGTTATCCATAGATTGAAGAGAAATCTCCATAGACAAGTTTAGCGTCTTTGTCTATGGCAAAAAGTGACGCGTTCCTTTACACACATACGGGAATAAAAAAAATGAAAAAAATACATAAATACACGTTTTAACCGAAAACTAAATAATTCTCATACTTTAAAACAGTGATTAGCAGCGTTTTAATACTAAAAGTGTGGAATATTTTTGGAAATTATGAAATACATGTGTGGAACAAACGGTTCGGTTGTGGACATTCTGAGTAGTAATGAAACGTTCTTGAATGAAATATTTTTTTATTTTTAGGACATAGTAAATTATATTTCAATTATGGACATTATTTGTAAAATAATTCGGATTTAATGATTCAAGAACAAACATTCTAATATAATTAGTGGATACAAAATTAATGACATGTCATTGCTTTGTTTGAAGAGCAGGAAGTTTACGCCAAAAAGTGCGACTGCGCACTGGCCAAATTAGTAGTGTGAAAGAAAATGGCGATCAGCGAAAGGCGTCTGGAGTTAACGTGATGAAAAACATTGTTAAAAGCTCAATTACATAGTGTTATAGTTATTAATTGTGTCAGATGTAGATTAATTAAGTGTTAATGAATAGTGATTGTGTATAAAAATGGCTGCGAATATGTACAGAGTCGGCGGTAAGTGGCAATAATTGGTTATTTTTGTTGTAGCTTCGCCGGTTCACCGCCAGCCGACTAGCGGTGCTTTGCTTTGATTGTCGTACCTTCATTAAATGCTCTTATTAATTAGTTCAGTTAGTTATATTTCTTTACTTGTCTGAATTCAAACTGATCTAAAGGTTTGCGTGTAAAACATCGCGGCAAAGCCTTGTTTGCGGAAAAGTTATATTTATTTTACCAAAATTCGTCAAATAGGACATTAGCATTTGCATCTAGGTATCATTGTATCGGCTTGCGTATCTGCGTCCGGGTGGTTAGACACGAAGCGCCTGCAATTATCAGACGGCGTTTATGATTTATATGGATTGTTTGACGAAGTTTTG
This sequence comes from Fissipunctia ypsillon, assembly GCA_947568875.1. Taxonomy (NCBI): domain Eukaryota; kingdom Metazoa; phylum Arthropoda; class Insecta; order Lepidoptera; family Noctuidae; genus Fissipunctia; species Fissipunctia ypsillon. The sequence continues at coordinate 16,914,044 of OX387661.1, read as the reverse complement.
ATGGTTTCAACACGAGATTTTAGGTTATAATCGATGTTGTCAAAACATTTTGTTGGAAGTATTTTATATTGTGGGGGTCTTTGATGGCTGGGGGGTTACTATGGTGTACCGGGAGTTTGGGATGAGTAGTTGTGCAGGTTATTGGGGTTAGTTTTGTCATGTTTGGTGTGTGAGTGCCGGCGCTTCGGTGTCGCTGGTGTTAGCGGGAGCCGGGCGCGGGCGCCGCGTGCCGCGCTCCGCGGAGCTCTCGTCGAATGTTAATTAGCTCTTCCTTTTATGTTAACTTCCTATCAAATAGTGTAGTGCCACTCAAAAGGTTGTTGAAACTTTGTTTTCAGCTTCAGACTTTTTTTAGATTTGAATCACTTATTAGAATATTGTATCATGGGTTGGCCATCCCTAAGTTATTCACCACCCCCACAATTGATTATAACTATCAGTTGTTAAATTAGGAAGTATTTTAAATAATGTGTTTTAACTGTTTTACTTACTTATTTCTCATGCATATCTGTATTTGTCATTTTTGTGTTGACCTCAAAATGCCTGCATACATAATACATTATCTGACAAAGAATGACTTGACCTACATTCACTACCTTGGATTTTTTCTTTGGCACTGAACTTTATTAATAACCTATGGCCTTACATGAAGTAAAAGGTCCCAACTATATGAAGAACTTAACAAACTTTCTTTTTATAAATGTGATTATTACTTTTTTGTAAGATCAATATGAACAAAATTAACATAGAAACAATTCTCTTAAGCTATCAAGGTTACAGAAGGCAATCTATTTTAGTCACATTAATCTGCTGATTTGCTGCTGAAACACGCAAATAGGTAAACAATATTGTTGTTGATGATATTGGAAAATTTTATTTACAATCATTCCATACATTTCATAAAGAGATTTCTTTCATTTGAAGTAGACTAAAGTAAATCATGTATAATGTAACTGTAAAGGTAATAGGTCAAAAAGGTTGAGAGTAACTACCAAATGGCTATGAAATAATTACTGGACTAAATGGCAATTGTTTTAATTTCAATTCGTAAAACATTACCAAGAATATTTTAAATGTTGTTTATTTACTTACACACAACATACTAAAAAGTTTCAGTCACTACAGAATATTATAAAGTGATTTTGATATATGGAAACAAAAATTCAAACAAACTTAGTCTAAATAGTAAAATTTAAATCTACTTTATAAAAAGTATTTCAAATGTCCCATCATGACATATTATTATGAGAACATTGAGTAGGAAAGAAAACTCAACACAAAGTTACTTTGTTAGCATAACTAATCACTTAAACTAACAATCAATTAAAAAAACGTCATTGAAAGTTAATAGATACACACTTCCTTACATTACCATTTTATACCCAGTTATGACAGTCAACATAACATAACACTCCTCATTTTGTTTAATATAACCTTCAGTGATGTGAAAGTATGAGTTCATTGACCTATTACTTAACCATAGGCTGTAACCCAACTACTTTGCCTGACTTTTAATATCTAGTGCTAGCTGGTACATGAAGTAATAATAAATAGTATTGAGTAAATAATTCTTCCTATTGACACATTTCAAATGTGGTATGGCTCTGTTAATTTGCTTTTCTTACGACTATTTTCCTCTTAATATCTCGCGTTAATAATAATAGTTTAAAGCCATAATCACATGACGTAACTTCACGCGTACAAATGTACAGTCCGCTGCACAATTAGTTAATAAATGACTAATTAGTTCCTCATTAAAAGGATTAGTGATGAATTTCGTTTCCATAGTTCGACGTTTTCGTTTTGATTATGAAAAGCGAGCACATTCGGTTGGCGATGGTGATGTTTTGTTTTTTAAACCACAGGAAAATCCGGATTCTCATTCGCGGGAACATCGATAGGTATAATAATACCAAACTAAAACTGTTCCAGTAATTATTTCAAAGAATATCTAATTGTTTGAATTCAATCAACAAGTATCGTATCCTTGCGTCGAAATTCCGAATCACAAAATTTGTTATTTTTGTAGGATTCTCTCAAAAGATTATTTACCCCTTAGAAGTATTCTTCAAGTTGTGTACCTATATTGTTTCTGAAAACATCCATAATTATTTGGTCCAAAACGTCAAAAACCACGCGCGCCTAACATTTTCCATCCATTTTAATTAAAGAAATACTTTCTTAAGTTAAATGGGCCCACCATAATTAAATGAACGCTGTTGATCGCCAGCGACTTCATCCGACTACAACCCTAACAATAAAACCCATACATAACATAACATCACGCCTGTATTCCCCGAAGGGTTAGGCAGTGGTGTACCTATAATAGTACACCAACATTTCGCTGGTTATGTTTAAGTCAATAGGGGGCGAGCCTATTCCCCCCTTAATAATAAGACCTCTATCAATAAAACTGATGCTGGATAACACTGTCACTTGTCTCTTGTTTCGTAAACTCCAGTTTAATCGTCGGTTTGTTCAGCCTACGTTACGCAACTATCTTTATTGTTATTGTGGCTGGCAGCGTCCAGATTTTCTAATTGTGTTTGCTTCCTTAGAACACGTTACCAGTTTTGCATAGAAACAGTTACTGTTGAAACGTAAACTGTTAGTTTAAATTCGCCTTAAGCTTATCACATTGTCTTATCTGAAGAATACAAAGTGCGACGTTTTATTATCTAATGAGAATTCCATCAAAATCGGTCCTGTGATTTACGAACTCATTTCCAACAGATCAGATAGGTTTTTAGCTGAACGCTAGTAAAAACCTTTAACCGTAGACACCTAATTTTCGTCGGTTCGACGAAGGTTTCCAACTGCCTTTTGTGATGCGCACAGCAAAGGAGTGGAACTCCCTGCCTGCGTCTGTGTTTCCGAACGCATACAACCCCGATCTCTTCAAAGTGAGAGTGAACAGGCTTCTTCTGGGTAAGCTCGCTTCATCGTCGACTTTGTCTCTGTCATCTCTGACCTAGACTAGAGTCAAGAGCAAACCTATCTCAAAAAAAAAAAAAGAAGTTTAGGTGTCTAGGGTTGACCAAATAAATCGACCAAGATTAAGCAATGATTACGTCTCCCGATATAACTCGACAATGTTAAAACCACCACCTACCGAATAAATAAACTACTCTCTTGCATTTGTCGGCGTGGTAAAGAAAAACCTGTCCCACAAAAACGATCAAAAACATAATGTTCTAGTTGTTCAATGATGTTTTTTTTTTTTTCAATGATATGTTACGTCTAGCTAAATCACAAACGTCACATTTCCTCTTTATTGTCTATAACCTAGCCAATTGTTAACCTAATATCTATTGCACGTACCTAATTCTTGGCGTCGATTTATACCTTGCACAAAAGGATGATCTTCCAGTAAACAGGAACTGTTCAACACCAACTCATTAAAAATTACAAATACTCGTAAGCTGACGAAAATTACACCGCTATGTTCAGTTTCATGAATTAACAATTTGCTCTGTTCCAATGATTAATGTTTCATAAATCAAAATATCAATTTCACCGCAATAACCTAAACGATTGTTTATATTGTGTAATACAGATAATTTAATAGTGATATGGACTAAGTACTTATGACATCACAGATGATACTCGAAATCTGTGGCTACCTGTCGTCGCACCAAGTTCGTCATCGTTTACGCTTATTATTTATTTTAAACACACGAGAACTAGTGTGTTTGAACTCATAAAGTTGAACGGAAGTTCGGTCAGCAAATGAAAATAGTAGAATGACTTACGGTTGTGGTTTTACAATGACTAGCTTATCCAAATGGTTAGCCAATGTTAAAATAAATACGACACTCAAATTCTTTGTGTTACGTCACAAACTACAGTTAGTAGTTATTGCATAAAACCGTAAAAGCGTACTAACTCGTAAATAAGCCGCGAAGCGAAATACATAGTTCTGTAAATATGGATTTTCATTGAGAACTTGTACAGGGACAGCTGTGTTGACGGATTGCTTAGTTCTAAATAAATAAATTCATTCGATTTAATGCATGTAGTAACCACATATTGGGGCCCGTGAAAATATTCATTGACTGAACAAATCGACACCAACGCTTTGTTGCATTTACAAACGACCACGAAATCACTGACAGACGAACACACAACGCGGTTCACCATTGCCAGACAACGCAATATTGTAGTATAGTTCCATGCACGCAGCGATCAATGAGTCCGACTCATTATGCACATAATTCGATGATAAATATTTACTCGTACACTAACAAAGGATATAATTATGTAAGGACCTTGATAATTTGCTTCCTAGATCTTTTTTTTATCTGTGAGCAAGGTTTCATTCGAACCTGCCTTTGTAAAAACTAATCTAGCTAGAAATTGTCTTAACTTTTGTTCAATTGTTGCATTTTTCATATGGCGGCGTCCCACAAGGAGGCATATTTAAGGCATCTTTCCTTAATGGCGCCCATCATCTCTTATTGGCGCCCACCTTAATTAATAGATTTACTTACTTAATTATTATGTGTGTTAATATATTTAAACGTATTACGTAATACTTTATTTTTATCATTGCTTAATAACCCACATTACATAACATGCATTTACTTCTATTAGATCGCTGGCATAATTTCAGACTAGCTAATCGTTAACGGGAGGCCTTCGAGGAATTTAAAAGGCTATAATTATCCTTTTTGAATCTATGGAAACTATCCTTTGTTTTTTTTGGAGTTACGAGTTCCGATGTTTTATCACTTTTACGCAGTCTATATCGAGCTATCACATCTTTTACTGTTATGTTTTTAGCCGTTCAAAACGCAATGTCACTGCTTCTGTGACTTTTAACTAATAGTAGGGGAGGTACTGCTCGATTTTGTACCGACCAATTTTGTACCGAATAAATTTTATTTGTACTAGTTTAATTTTCAATAATCATGAATGTGAGAGTCAGCCGCTGCACCCAAGAGGGAAACTTAAAATTACAGCATGTCAAAGTTGTAAAAGAACACCGCGCCAAAACCTTATGGGACGACTTTTGGGATCATCTTCTACCCCAAAAAAATTGTCAGCTGCATGGAAGTGGGGGGAATAAGTAAGTCGCGTAAATGAACATAATTGTTACATGTACTTGTACATCAGGCTAAATTCGAAACTATGAGTAATAGGGTAAAGTGGACATAGAACCATGATCTAAAATTTGAAGGACAATAAAACAGCATTTTTGGATTTTTGAAAAGCTTCTGCCTCAGCCAGGCATCACTGGGCCCGCGTGGTGGATTACGGCCCAGTCCCTCTCACCGAGAGGCCTGTGTCCGAGCAGTGCGAACATTATAGGCTGAGTATGCTGCTGCTGCTGTGCGGCCAGGAATCGAACCTTTTTTTTACAAAACAGTGTAGCTGGCATGGATCAAATGCTGTGAACAAATATAATGTAACAAAACAAAGGAAATGGCCATTTCTCGTAATTTATAAGACACAAAAATTGAGGGCCTTGTGGCTAAGTAATAACAGCCGCACGGGTCGATCGATCAGATTAAGCTACGTTTGCTGCAGTTGGTCCGTGGGGGGGTGACCATCTTAACATACCATGACCTCTCCGTGTCTCGGAAAGCACGTTAAGCCGTTGGTCCCGGCTGTCATTCGTGGATCTTTGACAGTCGTTACGGGTCGTCGGAAGCCTGAAAGTCTGACCAGTCTTACCAGTATTACCCATAACTGGGTTGTGGAAGGTCAGATAGGCTGTCGCTCCATGTAAAATACTGGTATTCAACTGCATCCGGTTAGACTGAAAGCCGACCCCAACATAGTTGGGATAAGGCTAGACAGATGATGATACATAAAAAAATGCAAAAACTGGCACACTTTCTTTGATTTTACACAAAGTATTCCTTTGCAGTATTTGATCCTTGTTAGCAACACTATCGCTCAGAATAAAAATACAGGATGCATTTTATAAGTGGCATCGGGTTCGATTCCCGGTTCAAGCAGCTTTTTCAAAAAACAAAAGTTTCAGTTTTAATTTCCGTCAAAATTAAGGTTTAAATTTCCATTGACCACTTTCCACCCATAATTTTGAATTTAGCCCTGATGTGCCATGTAATAATAATAACCATAACTCCATCGCCGTATCTCTACGCTAACGTCCCCATCACCGATCTCTACGTTGACGTCGTGGTCGGGCTTGCGCGCGCCGAACTCTAGGCCTGTGCCGGTAGGTCTAGGGTGAGGACCCTAGACCTGTTCCGGCAAAGTAAACTCTAGCCAGACCAAGAGAGATACAGAAACCCGCAGGGCAACATGAGGCGAGCTGTTGGGCAGTAGCGACCCCACGGACTCTATCTCCCGGGAGAAGTCATGTTCCTCATCTCTGGCTTGCCTTTATTGGCCGGCTGGAGTGAACATTGACGAGGAACTGACCTCCCACCTCAGTCTTGCCTTTATTGGCCGGCTTGAGTAGAGATTCGCAAGAGCAAACGTGCTCGGAGGAAGGAAGTATTCCGGTAAGATTATGGTAGGGGTCTTGACCGTACTTCCGGGATTGTCCTGATAGCCATGGAATACCTCTCCACTCCTCTTAAGCACCTCAGGACATGTTGCCTCCTTGTCGCTAGGACACTATGTGCTAGCGACCGTTTCCGGGGGCCCATTATTGAGTGTGCAAGTCACCCCCTGGCATTTTATCCGTGTATTGTATTTATAAAACATTGGTCATGCAGGGGCCATAGTCCTTCCATAGTTTTAGATAACCAGTCCACTTTAGCCTCCCAAACCCATAGCCCAATTATTATTTTTGTTTCCATATCCTGCAATAGTCCTACACCAACCGTCCTTGGGTGCACTTGCATAGTGCATACAGGGATCATCGTCGGTCGTTGCCTCATTTCCATTGAAAGCGTCTAACGGGCCTCTGCGAGTTGGCTTCGGCCCCTCGTACGCCTTCGGCCCCTCGTACGCCTTCTTAAGGTCCCGGACCCCAGGGTTTCGAGAAATGTCAAAAAAAAATGTTCTTGTAATAATATTGTACTGGGATCGTTCTATCATCACTGACACGACTATTGTAGCCAATTAGCCTGATATTGTGGTGATAGATCGACGAGAGCGCCGTGCAATGATTGTTAATATCGCTGTTCCTCATGACGAGAATATCGTGAAAGCTGAGAAACATAAAAACAATCAAATATCACACGAGGTTGTCGACATGTGGGACGTGGACTCTGCAATCATTGTACCGATAATCGTTACGGTTAATGGCCTAATAGCGGAGAGCCTCACCTTCAGGAGGCTCTCATTGTGCGGCTGAGTCTAGGGCTTGATCTCCAGAAAGCAGTACTCCTGGACCCGGCACGCATAGTGAGGAGATCCCTCTCTCTAGAGCCCTGACCATCGGCACCTTGGTCCCTGTTCCTGATGCCGATGGGCTACTATTTTTTATATTTTTAAATGTTTTTATAAAAAATATTTAGAAATTTGATATGTATAGAAAATGAAATAAATGAAAATAATAATTCAATTATTTATTCAAGTAACATAACTCACAGTATTAGTAACAAATTGACTTATACCTATGTTAGCAAACTAAATTAAATACAAATAATGAAAAGCTAATCACGCTGTAAGTCCAGCAGAAATTCTGCAGCACCGGTTAACGATCGTGCAATCCAATCGGCCGGAGCTCATTTTAAGGATGCTTTGGTGTTGCCCCGTACCCGCGTACCAGGGATGCGCATCTCTTACGCATTATAGCCATAGCAATAATCATGTTCATTTACGCGACTGACATTATATTCCCCTTCATTTCCATGCAGCTGACAATTTTTTTGGGTAGAAGATGATCTTAAATACTGTCCCATAAGATTTTGGCGCAGTATGAAATTACTTATTTTATAAGTTTTTTTTTACAATTTTGACAGGCTCTAACTTTGGATTCCTCTATTACTGGAGCAGCTAACGCTCAGATCTCTTGTGCACTAAGAAGAAACTATTTTTGGTATGATTTTGAGCCGGTATAAAATTACTTTCTCAAACTAAAGCCACCGCACATACTATAAGTCTCACTTCGTTATGCCGTTTCAAACTTTCAGTCTTTCAGGTTGGCGCGAACCTGTTTATTGTGTAAATCTATCTCTATAGAAAAATAAAGAGTTCTTTGTAACGCCACACCATACGATCAATTTTATTCAATAACATAGCCGAAAAAGCTGTAACAATAATGACTATTTTATTATGTTGTTGCATCTTCAAATCCTATCCTAACTAACCCAGTTCGTCAATTTATCGGTTCTGAACCTTCCGCCCACAGTCTACCCTTGCCTTCTGTGACTGGATCACGCATTTCGCTCGCCAGACGTCATATTGGCAATGTTTTTCACGAACTTGAAGGGTCTTCTCCCCATAACTAGCAGTAATAGGTATCAGTAGATATTACGTATTTATATAGAAGTAATTCTTTTATCTTCTTTAAATATAATAAAAATAAAAATTAAGTGCTATTTGTTGGTAAGATCACTTCAGAACGGCTGGAACAATTTGGAAAATTTTAGTTTTAAAATTTTCGTAATAGTCCGAATCAGGTTCTTGCGGAAAGATGAGGGGTTTATTAGAAAATTTGAGAAAATTGAAAGACAGTGCATTTTCTATGGGAATTTTTGTATGAATTATTGAAATAACTGGACACAACAACGTCTGTCGGATCAGCTAGTTTTAAATAAAATATAATTTACGATGAATTCAAAAAATGTTTTGTTAATTACGAGTACAATCGATAAAATTAACTGATCTACATATTATCATTGAATTTAATGTTTCTATTGTTTGCTCACCTATTTAGGTAAGCTATAGAATGTGGACTTAATTTAAAAACATCTGCATTGTATAGTGAATCAATCAAATCATTACTTTTTTTGAATGGTGAATCTAGTGAATTGAAATATTTGGACGGGCCACTCTATGAGTTTTATTCTTGGCTGAGATCAGCCAAAATAATACTCTTTCCCAAGGTTGATAAAAATCATAACTTAAAAAAAGGTCTTTATAATAATTTAAAGCTTTAATTTAGTATTAAATTTTTAGATGTACATAAAAAAAAAATATTATCATTATCTACAACACTTAATATTATAAAGCTGAAGAGTTTGTTGGTTGAACGCGCTAATCTCCGGAACTGCTGGTTCGAATTGAAAAATTCGTTTAGTGTTGGATAGCCCATTTATCGAGGAAAGCTATAGGCTATATAACATCACGCTATGACCAATAGGAGCGAAGCATCAATGAACAATGTTGCAAAAACGGGGAAAATTTATTCCTTTTGAGAGCTTACGTTGCGTGCGCTGCGTGAGCGGTAAAAGTTACGTAAAAATCATGTATGACGTAATTGTTCCTCTTAAAAAGTTCTAAAAAAAGTCCGCGATAGCATATGTCTATCTTTTAAGGTTGGCTCACTATAACTTTTTTAATAGTAGGTAATCAAATTTGTTATAAAATAATGCATTATTTGCGAAGGTGTTTTCATAAACATGGTATTAATCCTTATCCAAATAAATAGTTCCATAATCACTGTTGATTAAGATGTGTAAATTTATTTTTAAATTATTCGAATCGGACCTTTCGTTTAGAAATTACGACGGGTATCATCATCATCATCAATCATTTATTTCGGAAAACATCCATATCGTATTAGTATTAGAACTTACCAAACTATGTTAATAAGTAGCATGAAAATAAAAAATAAAATCAAGATTACAATCAAAATCCAAAATTAAAATCAATATCAAAATTTAAAAAAAAAAACAAAATCACAAAAGAAGAAGAAGCTTAAAGTAAGAAAAATGCGCTGAGTCTATTCACCTACGCATTTTATTTTTTATTGATTGTTTGAACGCGCTAATCTCTGACACTGCCAGCCGGATTTCAAAAATTCTTTTTGCATTTTATAGCCCAATTCTTGAGGAAGGCTATAGGGAATTTACCATTACGCTACGACCCTTAGGAGCCGAGCAAGAAGAAAAAAGTAAGAAAGAGCGCTAAGCGAAAACGAAATAACAACGCGGGCAGGCGATACGATGCAACGCGGGGTGGGTCGGGAGAACAAGAAATATCACGCGGACGAAGTCGCGGGCAGAAGCTAGTGGTTTATAATCATTGACTAATAATTAACAGAAAATCAACGTAATATTAAACAAAAATCTTAACCAAAGCTTAAAACGCCGTGCGCAAACTCATTTTGGACAATTTTGATCACTACTGGGGAGAAAGGGAAAAAATCTACATTTATTGTTATTATGAGAGTAGTTAGAATAATAGAATAATTATTGAATGAGGCTGCAAGGATATTTTTTTTCATTCTAGCTACTATGCTCATTACAAAGTTTACATACTGCTTTAGTAAACTACCCGCAAACGGACTTTTTTTATTCAAATGCATCCAGCATAATTTATTTCGTACAGACATCTTGTTGTATGGACATTTTTGGCTGGTTTCTGTTTTCGTTGTGGTGCACAAAACAATTGATTTAAATCAAATGATTCTTTAAAAAAAATCGTGATTTAAATCACAGATTTATATCGGGATAAATCAGTGATTTAAATCATCTCGACCCTGCTCTCTCCCTTATCTCACTTTTCTTCTTCCTTACATCTCTATTATCCGTCATTTCAGTAGTCACTCCCTTTCTAGCCATATCGACTTTCATACAATCCTTCCATGATTTCTTTGATCTTTCTCTGCATATAACCATCTCCTTCGACGATACTCAAAACTTTCCTCACGATATGACACCTCATTTGGATCTCAGTCTTATCTAGTTATCATGCAACTTATGGTGGGCCAATAAACCGGTGCAATATCCTCAATACTTATTAATTATTTGTACACCAACGCAACAGAATCAAAACGAAAAGTAAAATACAAGTGGTCAGACGAGTGGTCCGCGGTGGGCGTTGAAGCAGCTGGACCGGGAGCTCCTCCTGGAAGCCTCGATCGTGCAGGCCTGGGTGTCACCACCGGACAGGCCTGCTGACATCAATGACGAGGCGGGGTGGTTCCGGGAGGCCATGTCCGAAGTATGCGACGTGGCAATGCCCCGGGTCCGGCACGGACGCGCCCGGCGCCAGGTGTGCTGGTGGTCGCCGGAGTTGACGTCTCTGCGCGACGCGTGCGTTGCTGCGCGACGCCGGTACACCAGGCACCGCAGGCTCCGTATCCGCCCTCCGGATACGGAAGCCATTCAGGCGGAGCTGTACGAGGGATACAGAGCGGCGAAGACCGCCCTCCGAGCGGAGATCCTGCGGGCCAAGGGACTGGCCCGCGAGGAGTCGCTGGAGGCTCTGAACAGGGACCCGTGGGGACGCCCGTATAAAATGGTGCGGAACAAACTCCGCCCATGGGCTCCCCCGCTGACGCAGAGTCTCCGGCCCCAGCTCGTGGAGGACGTGGTGAGCGCTCTGTTCCCTTTGCGAGGGGAACATACTCCCCCGCCCATGGCTCCGTCTCCTGCGGTGTCCGATGCGGACCACACAGCCGACGATGACGACGATGCTCCTGAGGTGACTGAGGTAGAGCTGAGAGTGGCGGTGCGCAGGCTGAATGCCAGGAATACCGCCCCAGGACCCGACGGCTTACCTGGAAAAGCCTGGGTCCTGGCCTTGGAGGCTCTCGGGCCTCGACTAAGGGGGCTCCTAAGCGCATGCTTGGAGAGGGGCCGGTTCCCACTTCAATGGAAGACGGGGAAACTGGTCCTCATTAAGAAGCCGGGGTGCCCTGCGGACTCTCCGTCCGCTTACCGGCCCATTGTGCTGCTCGACGAGGTGGGCAAAATCTTTGAAAGAGTCATTGCAGACCGCCTCGTCGGGCGGCTGGTGAGGGTGGGGCCGGATTTGGCGGACAGCCTGTTTGGTTTCCGCAAGGGGCGCTCTACGGTGGACGCCATCATGCGCGTTCGAGCCCTCACGACGGGGGATGCTGTGGCCCGGTGTGGGGTCGTCTTGGCGGTGTCTCTAGACATCGCCAATGCCTTCAACACCCTGCCCTGGAGTTGCATCAGGGAGGCACTCCGGTATCACCGAGTGCCGACCTACCTCTGTCGCGTGGTCGAGGCCTATCTGACGGACAGGGCCGTCATCTACCCCGGTCACCGGGGAGAGTGGAACCGGCGAGAGATGTCGTGCGGTGTCCCGCAGGGATCGGTTCTGGGACCGCATCTGTGGGACATCGGGTACGACTGGGTGCTGCGCGCCGACCTCCCTGGTGGCGTCAGCGTAGTTTGCTACGCTGACGACACGCTGGTCCTGGCGCAGGGGAGGTCGCACCAGGCGGCGGCCGAATTAGCGGCACGCGGGGTTGCGACAATCGTAGAGAGGATCCGGCAATTGGGACTCGAGGTGGCCTTGCACAAGTCCGAGGCCATGTGTTTTCATGGTCCTCGGAACGCGCCACCATCGGGTTCCCAAATAACGGTAGGAGGGGTTCTCATCGGTGTCGAGTCGACGATGAAGTACCTGGGACTCGTCCTCGACAGCCGGTGGAATTTCGTGGAGCATTTCCGACGTTTGGCTCCCAGACTGGAGCGGGCCGGGGCTGCCTTGGGGCGGCTCCTGCCCGATCTGGGGGGTCCAAACGCCTCCTGCCGGAGGCTCTACGCGGGGGTCGTGCGGTCCATGGCCCTTTACGGCGACCGGTCCGTCGGTTGAACGCGTCCCAGAGGGTCATGGCCATCCGGTTAGCCCGGGGATACCGCACGGTCTCCGGGGAGGCGGCGAACCTCCTTGCCGGATTACCGCCATGGGATCTGGAGGCAAAAGTCCTCGTGCACATCTGGGAGTGGCGCGAGGAGGCAGGACGCCGGGGCGTAACTCCGTTGCCGCGAGAAATCGCGGCACGGCGGACAGAGCTCCGGCAGGATCTCATGGCGGCATGGAGAGTGCGATTGTCGCAACCCAGCGCTGGGCACGCCACAATTGCGGCGATAAGTCCCCTCTTTGAGGAGTGGCTGGAAAGGCGCCACGGCGTCCTCACCTTCCGCCTGACGCAGGTCCTCACCGGACACGGGTGCTTCGGGAGGTACCTTTTCCGGATAAGGCGGGAGAAAACGCCCGGGTGTCACCACTGTGTGGATCGCCCGGAGGACACGGTGGAGCATACGGTGGAGGTCTGCCCGGCTTGGGCGGAGCACCGCCGTGTCCTCGCGGAAGCGATCGGCGGCGGCGATCTCTCGCGTCCGGCCCTGGTCCAGGCCATGGTACGGAGCGAGAGTGCATGGGAAGCCATTACCTCCTTCTGCGAAGCAGTAATGCTCGTGAAGGAGGAGGCGGGACGCGTGAGGGAGAGGCAAGCTTTGCACCCTCACGCCCCTAGTCGCCGCAGGAGACGCCCTGGGCGTCGGGAATTGGCAGCTGATTCCCGGCCACCGTAGGCGCGGGCTTGCGGACGGCGAGCAATGGGTAGCTCGCCGTCCGGTAAGGACCAAGCCCGAGTCGACGGCGCGTCGTGTTCCACGCGCGCCTCAAAGAGATGTCAGCACTATTGACGGGGTCCGCTAGGGCCGATGCCAGCTAGGCTTGCGGGATGTTCGAAAGAGTTACCGTGGCCCCGGCACAGGCAACAGAAGGAACACGGGTGGGTTTTAGTCAGTGAAAGTCTGACACACCCTCCCGCTCCGCCCAGAGCGGGAGAAGTCATTTGATGATTTCCCATCCACAAAAAAAAAAAAAAGTGGTCAGACGAGCAGGGCCGAATAACGTACTCATAAAAAATGGAACAGAAGATTCTTAATTTAAAAAGTAATGATTATGTCAGATGTTATGTCCCAGTGATTTAAAACAACAGAAATGAAATGAGAGGGAAAAAGGGTTTAAAACACTAAACAATGGCGACCTCTAACCGAAGGTGCATAACAACAAACATCAAGGGCTTATTTAAACGTATTCTTTTATAGATAGGTTAGGTTTTCATCTGTTGAGTTTTCTTTATTAATGCCCAATCTCATATTTAGTTATAGATTTGATTGTAGAAAGGAAGATAAACCATGTTAAAAATCGAAACAATAAAACAAAAGCTTACCTATTTATATTCTAAGTATCAAGCAATAGTAATTTTAACACTATGGGCGACTTGTAGACTGATGTTCACTTTTATACATTTTTATTAAAAACTGGAGAATTGTCTACAAGTCACTCGTGACCCTGAGGCGAGTTATGGTAATTAATAACAAAAGAAACACAAGTAAAGCGTCGTCGCCACGCGAAATCTTACAGTGTGAATTCAATCATTCTCCGCCCTCTTGTGATGACGTGTCCAGGCTAAATTTACTATACACTTACTTATTGACACGTTCCAAAAATACACTTCTTGGCAAAACTGAACGGGCGTTAACATCGCTATCAGCCGCATAATGCCCCAACTTACGCACATATATAACTATAGGTAATATCATACGTGTAGACGTATCCGTAACACTCGTATATTGACCGGCTATATATCTGTTTAGATGAAGCTCCGCGTACACATGTATAGCTACTGCATACCTATTGATATAAGCGCTGGTGTTGTTTCTTATAAACGCCAGGTAGGCCGCGCGTCTACACTCATGCTTTTTACGAGGATTTCTTACACAGGGATCAATTTTGTATAAACCCCTTTTTACTAGTTACTGGATGCGTTAGAATCGTTTCACACGGGATGAATCTGCTGTCTGAATCTAATCGAGATGACCAAACCAACTGTCACAATATGGTACTAAAACAAATAGTGGGGCTCCTTTTCATGACCACTCTAACCTAACCTTAACTAGACTAAATTGTTAAAGTACTATAAATACATCTAAGTGCCACAATGCTCGTAACAGGAAGTATCACATCACAATGATAATGGTAATACATGAAAAAAATAAACCGCTCTTTCGTATCTATTACACATGAATTCACGTCTCATCGTAAGTTAATTTTAGTTCACCTCGCGATCGTACCAGAATGGAAAGTTTCATACGAAATATGAGATCCACTAGAATTATATTTTCTGGTGATTACTAAGCGGCACGAGTTTTCATATTACTTCCAATTTAACGAACTAATGTCACATCCTGACTGATATCCTGAACTACCTCTTTGGATGGCTAGTGCCGAGGGGTCCACGTCACTCTTGCATTCTTAATACAGCAATAGCTAGTATCGTCACTTGTCAGAAGGTTAATCGTCCAAAACTAACGCGCTTACGGTTCAGAATGAAAGGTTTCAAGCGTGTCATTATGCGCGCGTGTTATTTAGTTGTGTTGTACGGAGTAACGGTAAAAAGGCGCCATTTACATTAGTTGTCCATGTGGCACAACAACTAACATAAGTATCGCAAGTACGGATAAACAGCAACCGTCCGTTCCGCACCAACTACTTCCACACCTAGAGTTGGCACTTGTGGCTTAGGAAAAAACGTTCAAATGTACCGTAGAATCATAAATGCATTCCGTGGTAATGTTCCAGTGAGTGCCGATGGTTTTGGGAATAATGTAATGCTACGTGACATTAAAACGCTAATCAATTATTTTCGAAGAACAATAAATCTATTGACTATGATAACACCCACCGTGCTGTATGTTCGGTTTGAATTTAACTCTATTAAACATTGTATTGCTTTTAATTTTATACCTTTGCTACTGCTTTACAAATAAACTAAATCTTTCTTAGAGCCTGTTGTAAATAAACTTTACGAATGGAAATTAGACTGTTTACAATAAACTGTTGCAGGTTACAGGTAGAGTCCAATCTAACCAATGTCCATTATGTTTGTCTGCAGACTGCGTCTATTTCGAGACGTCGTCGACGTCTCCGTACCAGATCCGACGGATAGAGGAGCTGAACAAGACGCCGTCTGGGAACGTTGAAGCAAAAGTCATGTGCTTCTACAGGCGGCGAGACCTTCCAAATCCTCTTATACAGTTAGCTGATAAGCATCAAAGTAAGTATAATATCCTCTAGACTAGAATCTGTCATTACCAATATTATAGTAAGTGGCGTTTGGACTTAGAAGTAGATTTAAGGGCTAGGTGATAAATAAAACAACAAGTTAAATGAGACAGAATTCGCGTGAAACAAACAAAAAAGACACTTCTCTGCGTGGTGGTTGTTTTGCTAAAAGATGTGGTTCTCCGTTTGTTGTAACCCAGTTGAGAGAAACATTTAGCCTCTCGTCTTGGCGCTCCTCGATTTGTACGGGGTACAAATCATGTAACAGTTATTGATCGAATATTAACTGTTACCGAGTTAGTCTAAAACTTTTAATTCTATTGCTTGTTCAACCAAATTAAATCTAATTGCGCTTATGTGTATACTATGTATATCGACATCGTACACAAGGCTACTTATATAACCAGTACATCCTTGGAGTCCAACTTTATTATAAGACATTGTTTTGATATTGATTTTCGTAACAGACCAGTCACGCACATCGACTGACGAAGAAAGCAGTATTAGGTACTACTTGTACGTTAATAATATTCTGCAGCGGCGTCTGCGTCACGTGGACCCATGCGGATTAACGCGTGTTTGATTCTTTTCTATTAATAGATTTATAAAGTATCCTATATCGGAGCTGTATAAAGGATTACACTCGGCGGGTGTCAGTACTCGAACCCCGAAATCTCAACAATCCCACAGCGTGTTGCCATGTCTAACACACACGCACGGTTGTCGACCTGCAAAAAATAAATTGAATATCGACATTTTATGTTAAATCACTCGTATCGTATTTCTCGTAATCTACAACTTTTTATAATGGAGCCACACCAGAAACATCTTGTTGAAGTTTTATTGCCATGTAATAAAGAGTTGGAATGCATTTGACGATTCGATTTAGTTAAACTCTGGCAAGAGAGATTATCTATTTTAGTCTAGAAAACCCGTAGCATGGCAACTAGCAACGAAAGCGAAAGTAATAAAAAAATCTTAACAGACTCCAGCCAACATTATCTGAACGACAAGAACGTACTAAGAAAATCAATTGGGGTTTCATTGTAATAAACATGATTCAATTCTTCATGCATAAAAGAGAAGAGTATAAAACCAAAACGTTGGTGTCGAGTTTTAGTCACTCAAAACCAGTCTACAATTTAACCGTTCACAGCCGTTACCGAAATGTTGATAGAGATAATGATCGAGCTCGTAAACTCACTCGAATCGATCCACCGTCTCACCATACCAATATCATGAACAACAAAGGCTCACGCGATCGGGCGGTTGCCTTGATACGTGAAGTAACTCGCGCTTGCAAGTCCTTGGACACATCTTAATATTACCATCCATTGTTGATTAATTAACATAAGTACTTAAATATATTGTTTCGTACACTACTTTGCGCTGTCCTGGCGTAATGATTTTAATTTTTCTACATGCGTGATTGCGTAGCTCCAATATACTCAGCCGAAGCTTTTCAAATAACACAGTTTGACCTTTTTTGAAGGAAAAATGTGTATAATATATATACGGACAATAATTAAATGTCCTTCGACTCCCCTCGACCCTTTCCCACTTCAGTGGTAACAAGTCAATGCTGCCCTTTATTCTATTGAAAACATACTACGCTAATCCAGCTAAAGGCCAAAGTGTCACCACTGACGTGCATACGTAAGTATACACCGTGTCCCGGATTTAACGCACAACTTCTTAATGGGTCATTGTTCTTATCATCATGAACAACTTTACTATGGGACCAAACCTGAAATCGCGAAAAAAAAAATCAGCGGATTCCTACATTTTGACGAGTTATGCGAACATAAATGTAGGGAACAGCAGATTTTTTTCGCGATTTCAGATTTGGTCCCATAGTAAAATGGTCCATAATGATGAGTAGGTACAATGACCCCTTAAGAGGTTGTGGGTTAATTCCGGGACATTTTATATAGACACCTATTGAGATCGGTGATCATTAAGTTGATTCCATTTCCTATTCTTTTGTAATGTTCCACTCTACAAGACCAACTTAGAGACAATTTTGATTAAGCGATCAGATATTAGATAAACACTACTATAAGATAGGTTTTCCAATGACATCACATGTTAAAATATCGACACCAGAAGTATCAATTAATGTAAGGGACAAACCACGGTTTTTCAGGAGAGCCGAAAAACGATTTTATTTTTTTAAATCTGTCTATAACTTTTTACTGTCTGCTCCAAGTTTAATGTGTCTAGAGCAAAGTTTCTTAGAATTTCTTCTCTTTTCATGCTATAAACGAAAGATTTAGGAATGCCCAGTGGTTTAAAATATGGCATGTCCCTTAAAATAAAATAAAAAAGATGTTTAGTTGTGCCTTACGTTACTAATATTTTATGTGTAAACCGTCGAGCATAGTGTAAGCAGCAAGAGAAACAGAAAATTATACGTAATTCGTAAAGGACTTTTACAGTGTTGCAATTTTATGTTACTATAGATTATCTACTAAAACTGATGGTATTTTAACACCATGGAAATAAGTCTGTCAAATCTATACGTTAGTTTAAGGTTTTACAGCTTAGCTATCACAGAGTTTTAAATTGACTGATTTGAGGTTTAAGGTAAGGGTGTAAATTATTTAATACGATGACTTACTTTATTTAATAATTAATGATTGTAATTTTTTTTTGTCATAAATCGTTTTACGCAGTCCAAAAATTTGTACTGTAAGGGACATTTTTTTAACGGAGAAATTTTAATAATACCAATCGATAGAGCAGGAAATTCTGAATCCAATGATAAACTCTTTTTCCCCAAAATGTCCCTTACGTTAATTGATACTTCTGGTATCGATATGCGAGTTGGCAGATTATTGTTACCGTCTAAATAATAATAAACAGTTGATAATATTCGCGTCAGCCAACTACAGCTCCGAAGTGCCATTCAACATTATTTCTTCTAAAGCTTAAAATACCTAGACCTTACATGTTGACGTCCTAGTCAACACGAACAACCGCACGGAAGGTCCACTTATAACAACTTGCTACATACAAGTTGAGACTTGATTCTTTTAATTTCATTTCTTTTCTGAATAGATCTATTCTGCCCATGCTCTTTAAATGGTACTCTTTGTGTCCCAGTCCCAGCTATACAAAAAGGCGAAATCTATAAAATTAAAAAAAAAACCTTGAATTTCTTGGTTTACCTTGATTTTTGGATTAATATTGCCCGGTGAAAACTTCCATATTCTTTACTTGGCGATATCAAATATAATCTTGATTAATATCTTCCTATCCTAATTCAGAATTTCTCAGAGCAAAAACACCTCTAAGGTTCCAATTTCGATTGCCAATGGCACGTCATCGACTTTGTTGTTCAACACTGAACAATAATAAGAGCTTCTCTATCTTTTATTAGAACAAGGAGTTAGTGCATGGTTTAGACTTGTCAAACTGTGCTAAACTTCAGCATGTTTTTACGCGGCTTGTTTTCGATGTATTTGAACTTGTACGGAAATGTTGTGTAACAAGTCCGGAGTCATTTCCTCCTAAATTTCGTATACTCAAACTAATTTGACAGGTCTGTCTCATGTTTTATAATTGTAACTAAAAGAAGGCAATAGGTTTCACAGCAGAAATGGTACCATTAAGGTACATTTGCGAAGTTTAAGAAGTGTGTGTGAGTTGTTAGTATCCCACGATTCTAGTACTTACGTATACGAACCATTCTGGCGACATAAATCGATTCTAATTAAAACCTAAACATTCATCTTATCGACTTTCATTAGCCGTCCCTGTACCTGAATAGCGTTGTATGGCTACAAGGCTGCAACTTTGGAGACGCTTGCACGCTATTTGATTATTTATTTGGGAAGTTGTGTATTCGTTCCTTATACAAACACGATGTCATCCATGTAGATTAATGTTTAAGTGTCCCTTTGCCTCATTCGCATTTATAGTTATAATTGCATTATCGAGGAGTTCGAAGTTTTCCCTTTTCACGAATCCAGAAAATATAAAAATTACCAGAATATGGGTACCTACAGTAGTTGTTACAGACTTGGTTTCTACATTAAGTGTAAGTCGTGTCATTACCAGTGATAGGAATAGGTAGTGCTAATTTGCCTAAACTGCGAGGAAGGAAGTAACATAGAGTGGATAATACCTCCTCTAAAATCCCGGAATAATTTTAATGATGTTTAAATCCCGGGATTTAAAAACCACGAATTTTTTATCGGACTTTATTTGTAGTTACAAATTATTGATTCGAAAAATCATAACATTTTTTAGGGTTACACACACACACACACATTTATATCTGTAATTTGTATGGTGTACATGGTAAAGAGTATTCTATCTCATCATCTGCCTAGCCTTTTCCCAACTATGTTGGGGTCGGCTTCCAGTCTAACCGGATGCAGCTGAATACCAGTATTTTACATGGAGCGACTGCCTATCTGACCTCCACAACCCAGTTACTGGGTAATACGATACCCCTTGGTAAGACTGGTTGTCAGACTTTCGGGCTTCTGACGACCCGTAACGACTGTCAAAGATACACGAATGACAGCCGGGACCAACGGCTTAACGTGCTTTCCGAGGCACAGAGGGGTCTTGATATGTAAAGATGGTCACCCATCCACGGACCAACCGCGGCAAGCGTAGCTTAACCTGACCGATCGACCCGTGCGGCTGTTATTGCTTAGCCACGAGCTCCTCAGTAAAGAGTATTCTATCTATCTATAAATAAAGTCCAATAAATAAGTTCGTGGTTTTTAAATCCCGGGATTTAAACGTCATTAAAATTATTCCGGGATTTTAGAGGAGGTATTATCTACTCCATGTTACTTCCTTCCTTGAAGTTTAGGCAAATTAGCACTACCTATTCCTATCACTGGTCATTACTAACATTAGTTTATCATAAGCATTTCTGTGTTACTAACAATTATATGGATCTATGGAAATTTGAAATAAACGAATAATAAATAATTATATCCTGCCGTGTATCGGTATGTATGGCGTCCAAATACGTAAAGTCAATTTGTGAGATTTATTCAAATAAAATTGTTATGTAATTTATGCAACGGCATTTGATAATTTATGCACTATAGAACGTCTACGAATAATGTAACCCGAATAAGTTGTCCGTTGTAAACACGCGCGTCAGACAAATCTTCCTTGCCAATCTACATATTGTCTATAGAACTTTGAGAGAGCCTATAAATTTTAATGTAAATAATAATGTCTCAGTATTAGGAAAAAAATTAGTATTGTTCTGGTTTTTATTATTTTTCTACGCGTGGCGTGATTGACAAAAGTTTCACATTTATTACAAGTATAAGGGCAAAATACCAAATTCCATGAATAAGATTACGAAAAGGTTCAGTACTATCAGTTGCGGTGTTTTTCCGCGTTTATTAAACGCATTGTAGTTTTCGTCTGACAGTTTTCATAAACACCGCAAATATTTCGAGGAATTAAAACTGTAACTAAGTACCTACCTGAAAAAGTGTGCAACCAAATCGTAGTCGACGACCTCCATTTACCACCTCATATAAATGTCCAAAAATATGTCCCGACGTCTTCGTTTGCGGTATGGTTGCAGTTTACCCTCAAAAAATCTTTACATCGTCACGCTATGCAAAGTGGTCCAGTTGTGTCTACTCGAGGATGTAGAATCAAGGGCGTCTCGTAAAATTAATCAGAGGTGTCATAAAGACACTGTTACGTAAACGTTGTCGGGAGCGCTTGGCGCTAGGAACGCGCCCCCAGCCGCGTGGTAATGACCCTGCAGCCCGTGTGGTATGTAGCCGCCACGACACTCCAAACATTCGGACACAATGTTGTGAAGCATTCGGTCGTAACACTTAGCCTATTTAGCTTTTTTAAAGTATAGCCATTTGTATTGATATGACAGCGCATAGTTTTTTTAAATCAATTAGGTATGCAGCTGGAGCTGGTATGGTATATGATATGGTAGCTTTATGCCATTTTTGTACGACTAACGAATTTTCTTAATATTGCACATTAGTAAAAACCTCCGTCTTAATTTATAAATCTAAAATACTATGCTGTTTAAAAAAATCCACAGTAAATTCGCTTTTTTACTTTTAATTCAATTCACTATTATTTTTATTATTCATCATTATTATGTATTGAATGAATGAATAATTTTATTGTTCAGCTTGCCGGTTACTTACAGTCGCGCGACCGGTGGTCAGGGGCTGGCTTCGCCGCGGTCGAGTTTTTAGACGATTACCAACGCCAGCGTAAAGAGGATCAGTGGGTCAACCCGGTTCCACAGGATCACATCACGGCAGTAGTTTTACTTTTAAGTTACAGTCTGTCTGACTATCTTTTCGTTTCAACGTTAATGTCCAGTTTGCTAGTCACGTTTGTGGTGGACGAGTACTTACTGACATTTCACACGTTGTAGTATTAGATTCAGAGCAATAGCGAGTAGGACTCCCTCGATTTACCGGACAAAATTTCAAGGGCTGACGCCGAACTGCAGGTCAATTCACGTATTTAAAAAACCGGCCAAGAGCGTGTCGGACCACGCACAATCAAGGATTCCGTAGTTGGGATGAATAAAGAAGAGAAAGAATTATCTCAAGAACAAACTTAACACTAATTGAAAAACTATACATTCCAACTGCAAATGTAAATTATTGCGGACGATATTGAGATATTTACCACGTTATTTTAAGACCATAAACTTCTTATAGGTTTTCCTGTAATCTATAAGTATAGAACTATTTTCTGTATTTTTTTTTCAGATTCAGTAGTTTCGGAGATAAGGGGTATGGTAAATTTTCATCTATTTTGTTAAATAACTTTAAAACAATTTATTTTCAAATGATTAAAAAAAAACTATTTGAGACCCTTACAGAAAGCCAAGCCATTTCATTTGATAAGTCATACGGTACAGTTTGCACTACTTTTTTTATTTTCTTATTTGCCCCCCAAAAGTGACCCCTATTTCAAAATTCATTTATTTACGTTACACGTTCGTGTTCGGGTCACAGAAATTCATATGTACCTTTCAACTTAATCGGTCCATTAGATTCGGAGCAAATTGGCTGTGACAGACAGACAAACACACGAGTGATCCTATAAGGGTTCCCTTTTTCCTTTTGAGGTACGGAACCCTAAAAACGTTCAAAATCAAGACACAATTTTTCCGCAATCAATTTCAAAAAATTTAGGTAAGTTAGAGGTACTTTTTACAAATTGAGAGTGAGATTAGAATGCGACCGTTTTTAAAAATACGGGAATTGTTGGTGATTTCCTGACATTGAAATAGATGCAATATTTCTGTCTGATTTAACAACATAGGGAATCGAACCTAGAACGATCTGGGCCGGCAAACAATAAGGCCTAGCACGCACTATTTTATTTTTGGTGACACGATTTTAGAATCGCGAATCCGGCGCGGAATGCGTTTTATTATTGCAGTGCGCACGGGTTCATGTGCTGCAATTCACTTACCTATACGGCAATTGCGTCGCGACCGGTCGCGCCCAAATGTGATGATAAATCACAATTATAAAATCGCGGCAACGTTTTTCTCGCGTATGCGCGCACTGCAATAGTTATAAACCAACGACCATACTTCGTTCTTATAAATCAATAAGCATTTATGGGACAAAGTATTCGCGCGATAAAAAAATCGTAGTGCGCGCTGGCCCTAACGCCTCGCCAGTAGATCTTTTTGTTTCTCTTGATTCAAATACAATAATATATTCTATAGTAGCTTTACTATATTACATCACACAGTGAGTGAACCCATATTTTTTGTTTCACTCATATCATAACACTTGATTATGCTGTGGTTGCCGTCAGGCCGCGCCGCCTCGTGGGCACGCCGCGCCGGGCACGCGCATTGATTTGCTGTTTAAACACATTTCTTTTTTACAAAACTAAAAAATATGGAATGCCTGCTCTTCCTTCTGCTATTAAACCAATATCACCAATATTTTGAGGACATAACAGTAACTAAACTACATTATGTATGTATATAGGTAGTTACAAAACCAGCTCGATGAAACTTACACAGTTAAATTATTCCAACAGATAATCTCATTTTAATGTAACTTACTAAAATAGAACAGCAAGTATTTTCAATTGCTTAGTGTTTATGTGAGCAATTTCAAAATAGAATGCGTATAATTCTGTATTTGGTTCTCGAACAATCGAACGGATAAACAGAGTGCTAACATATCCGCCATTCGCAATTTCGCACATAGCAACACCGATCGGCAGGGTGGCTATGTAAAGACCGAGTTTTGGGACAAAGATCGTGTGTTAATTCGGACCGCGTAGACCGGGGGCACGGGCGGCCGGGGTTAGTAAACATAATCATGGCCTCCTCCCGCTGTACAATTCAGTAGCTAAATGGGAATGAAGAGTTGGCTCACCCGCACCCCGCCCCACCTCCGCACACTGTCTGCCTGCCGCCTCAACACCCACACGTCTTGTGACGCAGATGTTGAAATTGCTGAAAACATGCTTATTTTTTTAACACACACGTAATGGAAATCTATTATTCCATAAACGAATTAAAATAACTCGATTCGGTTAAAAGGTCTTAAGCGAGAAAGGCATTTTAAGCGAGCTATAAAAATAAAACTAGTTACCACAACCAGACAAAGGCTACTTGCAGATAGACCATACATCGTTACATTACAGCCCGTCATACACCTTCCAATCTACACGATATCGCTCGGTCGAGGTAGCGCGGGTTGATGGGGGAGCTAAGGACTGTTTCATAGTTGTCCTTTTACGCAATAAAAATAACACGGGAGACATCAATACTCCGTGACTTGTATTCTAAACTCCTTAACCGAATGGCTCCTCCCCGCGGGTGGTTCCCCCTCGTATCGACCGTGGCGCCCTCATCTCGCAGGTACACGCAACACTTATCCCGGTTTTAATTGTCGCCACGCGCCGATGACCCTCGCCGACGACTTCGATACTAGACACCGTTACGCGGCCTGCTCACTGACAACTCACTACTTATTCAAATATACGTACTTAATGCATACTTACTTAATTATAATATCTGTATCACATTTCACATGCATTTATTACTCTTGAGTAATTACAATTTACACCAGTTGGCACAATAAAATTAAGAACTACTCATAGCTTATTTAATTGATTTTGATCTTTGTGCATCAGGCAGATTTTGAAGTTGTGGCGGCATATCTACATCGCCACAATGGAACGCGTCACACTGACGTCACGCAAAATCCTGCATCGCGCAATCAGAGTTTACCGCGCGACAAGCATATATACAACATCCCGACATCAACCGTCGGGCAGTAGCCCACCAGACACAACACCCGTCTGGTCGGAGGATCCTCCCTTTTCTATGGAGGATGAGTGAACTTTCACCCTGTTCCTCATGCCTCTATACTGGTGACCCCGAACATGAACGTCAGCGCAGCCTTCGTGCAACTACTACAGCGTGACGTCATCAGCATCACTTCCTCGAGCTTTCGAGCAGCGAATCACACAGCCAGCCAGCACCCACGGCTACAACGGGTATCCTGACCACCAGCATGCAGCGACCGCGCATTACCTGGTCATCACCCTCAGCCTCATCAGCAACCTTGGCACAGCACACTGCACTCTCGGCCGGTCAAACAAGCAGAACCCTTCAAACCTCTCCTGGTCGACGCTAGCAGTCAGCCTCAACCCGGCGCTGTACCACATCCGACGCACTGGAGCATAACGCAGCGCCACCCCGACGCACTGGGGGCATCTCCGCAGACAGTTCCGACTCACCGTGAACTATGCGGCACCCGGTTCCGACTCACTGGAACCTCAACTGGCCCTGGCAAGCATCGCAAGATACACGACTCTGCCCACTATCGACCTCCGGTCTCCGGAGGGGAGTGATGTGGCGGCATATCTACATCGCCACAATGGAACGCGTCACACTGACGTCACGCAAAATCCTGCATCGCGCAATCAGAGTTTACCGCGCGACTAGCATATATACAACATCCCGACATCAACCGTCGGGCAGTAGCCCACCAGACACAACACCCGTCTGGTCGGAGGATCCTCCCTTTTCATAGATGTTGAGTGAACTTTACACCCTGTTCCTCATGCCTCTATAAAGTGGTTAACTTTGAAATCTCTGTATGCACAGTTCGAATCGTTCATAAGTTTTCTTTGCCGCACCACAACGTGAGACTAAGATCCTGGTATGATAATTTCGCACCGGTCGCTACAGATAAACTGGATTTCGTAGATGAACTGTGTTTGGTGGTCATTACAGAACCAGATATATTAGGCTGACTGACGCATATAATAGAATGTTTTAAACCATCTGGTTGATAACGAATCACAACTTTCTATTACGCAATCGATTGTGTAATGGTTGCTTACACGAGTTGAGTCGATTACTGCAACATTGTTAAGACTGCTCGCTCAACCCCTGACTGAGCAATAAGTGATAGCGGAAAAATTATTCCTATCAAACTTAAATTTACTTTGGAACGGTCAAAACAACACCTCCGAAGATGAACTGATCTGATCTGATCTGTCTTTGTTTCCATGGGAAAATTTTAGTACAAATTATTATGCAATACTTTTTACAGACTCATTTGTGTTACAACCCTATTTCACTGTCGGTGCGACCATACTTAATATTCGGATTCCCACCAACAGCACAGCAAGTGCCCTCCTTATGATAAGGCCTTTCCAATACACTCATAGGATGAGCTGATCTTATGTTCCCGTATAAACCGAAAGGTCAGGATTTGATGCAGGCTTCATCATAAAATAATGTAGAATCCGCTTTACTTACCGCTGGGACTTGTAGTAGGTATATCCCCGGCTTTAACAACTGGCTAGTGTTTCGTTACCAAGCAAAGTGCTGGCGGGTTGATGTCGCGATAAATTGTACAAATAACTCAACTATCATCAACCATTTCTACATTTGTTTTCATTGATGTTAACTTTATGGGGTTAATGGACTTGAGTCAGACATAGTATACCAGATCGGACAGACTACAATGTATACATGCTTGTCTAGCCTGGCGGGTTTTGTAAAATCCTGAAAATGTAAACAGAGGCTGTTGATGTTATTAATGATTGCGAACAACGAAACTAAACTGGCTTTTGGAAAAATTCACATTGCCTCAATATCGGTATCGGCTAGAGGCGCTAAGACCTCGCACTTTCAATCTTCGCATCGCGTCATATATTTGTTCGACATACAGAAATTTGACCAGTCTGTATTTTTTGTTTATTATTTGTACACCCACACACGATTCAGGTAATCCTTGTGTAGAGCCGTCGTTGTTTGTTGATGCCAACAGATCATACATTATGATGCTGAAGTCGTGGGCAAAATCGACATAGCAAGGTTTTAAGTAATTGTTCCGGCCTCCACATAAGTCCTGAAATGGTCATCTCTACCAGTTCAAGCCTTGTCAATATGTCAACTCTTCTGCATGCCAATATTGTCAACCATAACTTTCGTCTGCTTCAGCGGGCTCAGGCCAATAGTTGTCCAGCATGGTGGTACTGGTAGCCATTCGTACTGATTTGAATTACAGGAAACCCGATTCAGAATGTGTTAACATATCGTCATCCTACATCATCACCTTGCATCAGCATCGCACGATGTTAACTTTGAAGCTATAGATTAAAATTGCAGAAGGCAATCAGTGCAATAAGCAAAATGAGAAGACGAAAGTTAACTAGTTCATATTACACGATATACTCTCGCATGTATCTACTGGCATGTATGGACGGCAGCACATCAAGCTACTACAATCTGTCAAATTTCTTTAATAGATTTTCAACTTTATTGCTATAGCATTAAGTTCAAGATTGATTGAGAAAATTTGACAGTTTCGGATAGCTTGACCTGCTGGCGTCTGTACATGTAGCTTCCAATAGATTTAGTATAGTTTACAGGTTCATTTGCCTTTACATTTGCACTAATGCGTGATATTTCGCACTTTCTCACCATTCGGAGTTCTACATGATTTGTTGCCTGTTCTTTTGAGCCGACTAATTTATTTATTTCCTTTGGAAGACTTTTATAGCTAAACAAAATAGACTAAGAAATTGAGAATGTCACTGACAGCCAATTAAAAGTCTTCACATAATATAATAGGGATGATGACAATTTTTTTTGTCCGTCCGTTTTAATTAAAAAATATTGGATACGTATTTTATTTTCTACTTAATCAAAAGATTACGGCGATACATTGAGTTAAAATGTGGCATGACGTCACACGCCTTGCTAGGTTTGATACTGAATTGTGACGTAGCGAGCCCCCATTCCCTAACTTCAATGCGTTTTATCCAAGTAATTTTTTATTAATATGATAAAGCAAAAATTACATGTCTAATATTTTTTTTATTATCTGACTGACGGACTAAATAGAATTTCGTTTTTTTTTTTTTACCCTGGCATCATCCTTATTACCAGAATAATAATAGAAGAAATCTGTGAACAACACAGTACTGCCAACAAAAACAATAAACCGCCAAAGCGAAAATTATGAATATTAATATTATATACATACAACAGTAAGTACAAGTATAAGTACAACAATACAATATAGGTGGTAAAACTAAGCTACGCATGCTAATATAATTTGAGCTATATCAAGCATCAGGTGAAATAGTTAAGGCTCAAGCACTTTCTGACCGCGGGCACACCTGTTGTAAAAGGATCGAAGTGTTCACACACCTTATTAACCGACTCATTGCCACCATCATTTTCATGCATACTTTAGCCAGGCCCCGAACATTGGACGATGACGCGCCAGGCGCGTCATGGGCCTACATCAAGGATGTCGCACCTAGGGCGTCATTGGCCCCCTGTGATGTTTTATGCGTATTTCGCCGTTATCTTGCGTCTTTATCTCAATTTTTTTAAATCTGTTTTTAAGTAAGTTCGATGTGACGCGCCAGGTGCGTCAATGGCCTCCCGTGATATTTGCTTATGACGCGCCTGGGGCGTCATTGGCCATGACTCGGTTAAAGGTTCTGCTTGCACGCACAAGGAATGAGTTCTGTCTGTAGTTAGTCGAAGCAAATGGCACACGAAGCGGGAGATTGGACTGCTTCGACCTTCCGGGGACTTAATTTGGATAGAATTTCGACGCTATTAATATTCTTATTAAAGGCCTTTAGTAAGAAAACACAGTCGGGGATATCACGACGATTAATTAGGGGCAATAAATGATGTTTCTTACGGAGGTTAAGGTAATTTTCAAAGTGATACTCTTTGATGGTAGCATAAGTACTTTATAAATTTCTGTTGGATGTTCTCTATGCGATCAATGTATTTGTGGTAACACGGATTCCATATTTCAGAAGCGTACGTGTAAGTGTAGTGTGTCTTCTGAGTTCTGACAAAAGTACGGTAGGTATAGAATTTTTAAGGTTTTGGCTTGTGTGAAGCACTTAGACAGCCGCATTATGAAACCCAGTGATTTCGATGCCTTAGCAATAATTGCATCTCTACATGTAATTCAAAGGTGGGTTTGGAATCATGATGGACACCCAGATAACGGACGGAATTAGATCTGGGTAGTACATGATCACCTAAGGTGTAAGATGCGGTTATGATGGAGCGCTTTCGAGAATATATTATAACCGAGCATTATTTAGTTGTATTCAGAACCAGTAATTTTTTTTTTTAAGATAGGTTTGCTCTTGACTCCAGTCTAGGTCAGAGGTGACAGAGACAAAGTCGACGATGAAGCGAGCTTACCCACTTCAATTTCTTCGACATTATTCCTCCAAACAGTGTAGATCATCCTGAAGTACTTTCACGTCAACCTGCGATGATATATTTTCATATCATCAGCGAAACACAACAGTTTGGATGAAGTCAAACAAGAGTCGATATATCGTTGATGTAGATTATAAAAAGTAATGGACCGAGCAATGAACCCTGAGGACCCCTGACCCCTAATATATAAGTTTACATAATATTGTTGAGCAGTGGTAGCCCAGTGGTAACTGCCGCGACTTATGAGTTGTAGGTCGTAGTTTCGAACCCTATACAAGCGCTTTACTTTGTGTAAATTATTTCATCGCCACTGCTATCAAAACGGCGAAGGAAAACATCGTGAGGAAACCGGCATGTTCTAGAACCAAAAATTCGATGACAAGTTACCAACCCGCACTGGGCCCGCGTGGCGCGGCCGTAATTTACAGCCCACTCCCACTCACCGAGAGGAGGCCGGTGTCCAGCAGGGGGAACATTACAGGCTGATTATGACATAATATTGTATAAGTCAGTTACAAATAAAAACCGGCTACGTGCGTGTCGGACCACGCACAATGAAGGGCTCCGTAGTTGGGATGAAATTTCTCCCAAGAACAAACTTTACATTGTAGTTGAAAAACATGTATGTTCTCTCATAATTTTCTTCTCCCATACATTCCAACTGCAAATGTAAGTTAGTCGACTGTTACTCGTTAACTTGTAAAGCTTACTTAGCTATGATAGTTTTCATTTTAACTTCGTTACGTGAATTTTTTCACAAATATAAAAGCAACCATTTAGCTGGCGGCACTTGACTCTAACAAAAATTAAGCACTTTATAGCTTGAATATTTCGCAAATGGATCCCTGAATCGAAATATGGTTTTCACACACCCGCAATATTGTTGAACGGCCTATCCAACGACTCCCCACACCTCGGGATAGACAGGACAAAAACATCATCCCGCTTTACGTGTAGGGGAGGTACCCTAAAAAATACCCAGGATGCTAAATTACAGCTTTCTAAGAAGTACTAAAGAGTCTCTAAACCGTGGACAGACAGACAGACGGACGGACATGGTGAAACTATAAGGGTTCCTTGTTGACTACGGAACCCCAAAAAACGTTACTTCTAATTTATTGTTGTACTTGCTTTTGCCCGCGGCTTCGCCCGCGTGGATGTCGGAAAATATGCCACAGGAACGTACTACCGGGATTAAAAATACCCATGTTCCATAATACTCTACTGGTTTACGTGGCGGACGCCAGAAAGCTCCCAGTCAGCATGAGTTTTCCGATATCTTCAACAATCATCATATTTTAGCCAATTTATACAAAAATTTCATTAATTATACACCTAAACCTTCCTCATGAATCAGTCCGTTTATTGGTGAAAACGCGTTCAGACAGACAGACGCAGCGGGAGGACTTTTTTTTGTAAAATTATGCTGGTCACACTAATAACAAATAAGAAATAACTTTTGAACGAGTGGACTGATTTTAATAAAAACTTATTTACTTATTTAAAAAAACAACCGACTTCCAAAAAAGAAACAAAGTGAAAAATAACTTTAATTTCGGAAATCGGTGTCTTTGGTTTAGTATTTTTGTTTTTTTCCACCGACTTCCGAAATCAAAGTTATTTTGCACTGTGTAGTGTTTTTTTGGAAGTTGATTGTTTTTCTTTTATAAAGAAAAGAAAAAGAAAGAAAGAAAATACGTTTATTTGCGGTAAACATGACGCAAAAAAAGAACACAAACACAAAAAGAAACAAGTTGGATTAAATAAATAAATAAGTTTTCACTTCCCACTTTTTAGTTGTGGTACCTACCCCACCCAAATTCGTATACCACTACTTGCTAAGTAAATAACAGTGACAGGAAGTTATTCTAACATCATCAACATACACTAAGGGCCGATTTTTCAATTCTCAGATAACTTTTATCTGACGATTGAAAAATCGGCCCTTAATGGAAAAAAATACGTATTATTAAAGTTATCTTAAAAATCAGAATTTGACCAAATCACATTGTTAAAAATGGCCTATGAATCAACATTTGAAACCTTTACAGTAATTACTAGTTGTATTTATAATTTACATTACAATTATTACAATAGAACGGTCACGTAGAATTTCGAAATAATTTTAATAAGTTTTTCACTTCGGTCTTATTCCCCGGCGCCATTATTTTTTGTTTCAATTTGACGTTTTGAATAGGCAAAGGGCATTGTAGCTCATACAGCCAAGTATTTGTACGCAGCGGTATAGTGTGCACCGTAATTACAGAACTCGGTTCTCTCAGCGCTGCCGCTGTGTGCAACGAGCAACATCGACATGTCAGTGTCATCATCGATGATAGTTTGACTTTTACGTAAACAGGCGAGATTTTATATTCGTATTAAAATGCAATACTTACTCCTAAGTCACACAAAAACGAAACAGTACTAGCCCTAATCTAATCATAACTACAAATAAATTAGTATAAAGAAAGAATTGTTCTGACTACCTAATATTATGTAATGAAACGTTTAAAGATAAAATTCAATGTATTTTCACTAATAAACGTTAAGTTAGTATGTTTCTATTGGCCTAATATCCGTGATTTTTGTTTCAATTGATTCTAATATAAGCATTATTTAGGTCACAGAAAGTAAATTCAGTTCTCAGGAGTATACCCTTTCAAATAAAACTTTGCAAAAAGGCAAATATATGTCATGCTAAGTCGTGTCAGAAGTTTGGAAGGCGTAGTTTCATCAGGTTTGGACGTCGTCGCCCACAAATTATTAAATCAACCACACCACGACAGATCGTTGACGAAATCTGTCTTCTGGCAATCAAGGCCACACATTACATAGGCCTCAAGTAGCGCAATTTGAAGCATAGTGCATCTCATGACAATTCCAATAAGCCCAAACACGGCTAGGATACATTGTTTTATTAGGTAAGCGGAGTTCCGGTGCCAACCTTCCGGCTTCCGGCTTCATCATCAGATCAGTTCGATGGTATCATTTTCATCAGAACCATTAATTTAAATTTACTTCGTCAAAGTCACTTAACTATCTTAATCGAGATACCGCCACTCGTGAAATACTTGTCATTGAGGAGTTCCCGTGGCCATATGTACTTAGCCTTCTTCATTAGTTCCACTTCACCAAATGATACTTTCTGAATGATTTGCATTCAGAAAGTATCATTTGGTGAAGTGATTTGTTGATAAAAAACACCAAAACCGTTATGTATAATGCCTATAATATCTGAGGAGTTTCCTCAATTCCTCATGGATCGTATCATCAGACCTGGATTTTGGTAAAAATGGGATCAATCTGGAAGTATGTCCTTTCAAATAAAAAAGAGTTTTTCAAATGGGTTTATAAATGACGGAGTACTGAGGTGACAAACATTAAAAAAACAACTGAATTGAGAACCTCCTCCTTTTTTGAAGTCGGTTAAAAATAAAGACTAAAATGTTACCTCAAGAAGTCAAGATACGAACTATGCCTACATTTCCTATCCCTTAAATCTCTTAAAAAGAGGTAAGCTTGTACACAAAACTTAATATTATTTGAGATTTTTAAAATCAACGCCTATTTTACCCCCCTTAGGGGATGATTTTTCAAAAACGCTGAACCATATAATTCTTTATTTCCTACAAAAAGCATAAATTTGAATTTTCATATCCCTAACTTAAGAAATGCTGGGTTTCCCATACAAACTTTCATCCCCTATATCACCCCCTGTAGGATTATTTTTAAGACAATAAGTACCCTATGTCTTTCCCCAGGATGCCATTTATCTCCCTGTCAAATTTTAGCGAAATCCGTTCAGTGGTTCGTTCAGGCGTGAAAAGGTAACACACAGACAGAGTTACTTTAGAATTTATAATATTAGTATGGATTACTTCTTATATCATCGCAGTAGCTGATAGTGACAAGTTTGCTCGTAAGAAATTTTCAAACTACCAAATCGTTACGAACTATTTAAACTATGTCAGTAAGGTAAAGGACTGTGCTGTGGCGTCCGTTGTTAGCATGGTTCCCATGGGCGTTCTAATGAAAAGCACAAACAGCTTCACGCTCTGGCAAGTTGCACCGTTGGTCCTGGAAGCGATGACGTCACCAGCGACGGCGTCGGTGGCTGCGCACGGGCACGTGGACTCATGGAGGCCTCGGGCGCATCGAAAGTGAGACCGCGGCCGGCGCAGGGAGGGGGTACAGGGTCGATGACCCCCACGCATCCGACCGATCCGCACTTGTACAAGACCGTCGCATTGTTTCAACATCCCGTAGTTTACACTCTTGCATCTTACTCATTGAAACCGGCCTCAACAATATTTGAGACTGTAGGCTGCCATAATTCGACAAATAACTTGACATCACGTTGCGTCGTTAACTCAGATTTTGTACAACGAACGCCGCGTCTCACTCAAGTACCTAACTGGTGCACCCCTCGATGTGTTAAACGCATAACGTACTCCAGTTTTCTAACCAATCGTATCAAGTTAACGACAATAGTATATAGAGAAAATAATAACATAACGCATAATATAATGTTTTGTTAGATAGTGCGTTTCTTGTAATTATCGAGCGGAAGCGAGCAGGTGAAGCGAGTATCCGTTTCGTCGCTCTGCTGGCTCACTGCGAGCACACGTAGTGGCGCTGTGACATCGTATCGTAATCGTATACTATAATGGCAAACACGTATCGTTGTACGTTATTTAAGGGTACAGATACCGTTTGTGAACTATCTGAGGATATAATAATTATTCGGGAAGCACTACTTAGCAGGAAGTGAAAGAGGGCCAAAGTTATATCGGTCTGACAGAAGTTAGCGGTGAGCACACTGAACTCAATCGTCGGTACTATTTCGTTTACAAACATTTACAAAGTAACGAAGATTTTTTGATTAGCTGATAACAGACCGTTGATTTAATCTCGCTGATATTACTTAAGAGCCTATACCTACTACCTCAGCTAAAATTCACCCATTATCTCGCTCGCACGATACTGCGCGCGGACTGAGTGAGAGCGGGACTGAGTGCGGTGCTGGGCGGCAGGGAGCGCCGATAGTTGTTTAGGTAATTGCTTTTTACGGTGATGATAATAGTAATTTAAAAAAAAAAACATAGTATCTACTTTATATTTAGTTCAGTTATTATGCAAAGTTTCATGATCTAATTTGGAGTATTTTTTTAATCATAGCGGTTTATTGTTCAGTTTAGAGGTAACTTTGTAATTTTTTTCTATCGAGAAAATTTTATGGAATCGTGTTTATGCCTAACATAGTACTTAAAATTAATCCTCAACTTTACCATATATTTATTTCAAAATGAATGCTGCAGTATTTTCGATAGACGGAGGATCATGCCTATTTGAGGTAGGCATAT
Organism: Fissipunctia ypsillon; assembly: GCA_947568875.1. Taxonomy (NCBI): domain Eukaryota; kingdom Metazoa; phylum Arthropoda; class Insecta; order Lepidoptera; family Noctuidae; genus Fissipunctia; species Fissipunctia ypsillon. The sequence continues at coordinate 16,879,019 of OX387661.1, read as the reverse complement.
TGGCCCTTAACATGAACATAAAACTCACACTTTTTTATCGAACAAACAGTCTGTACCAAACGTGTCTTTAGGCTACTAAATGATCCGTATAATTTTTTGCACGTCATAGGTAATAATAATAATTCCGCATAATAGCTGTTGTGTTATGCCGATCGCTGACCGTTCAAGTAGGTATTGCGTATTAGCGACAAGATCATACTTGAGGCTTTGCAGGTGCCGCCATTAGCCGTTCCATATATCGAGTGGATATCAAACTCGATGAACTCATGAATTTGTACATTAAACCAATAAGGCACATTAATCTTACTGAACGATGAGTCATTGTTCGCGGTCCTTAGTTTAATCGAAAGTCCAACTAAAGCTCATGCATTGGTCTGATAAGTTGTCTGGATGGATCTCCGTGGTAAGCATGGTAAGAAAACGATTCTCTGATCCCACAATACACTATGCTTGGCGTTTCGTGCAGAAAGTATGTCCCTCAACTTACACAATGATCAGACGCGTGTTCTTCCACCAATAAGTTAAAGAACGTCCATTGAATACTAAATAACTTGAAACGTTCATAATACAGCCATGCAATTAAGATATACCAAATTATTGGCCGACATTGAGTGGTTGATCTTCGTCGTACACAAGAAAAGATGTCCTGTTGGTTCCAACTTCCAAGCACGGCTACAGTCTCGTTTAAGAAACGTGGGTCCGAGTAGCTAGCCATACTCAAACAATTAAAAAGCCCAGCCATTTTTATAAAGTGACCGTTAATTATATTATTCTTTGCTGTTTTAAATAGATACTGGAGAACAATTTTGATGACTACTGAAACTTTCTGAATCGTTGTGGTGTTCTCTTAAATGTTGCGACAGAAAATCTTCGTCGTGTCTATGATTCCATTTAAGTATCTGTTTTAAATAAGCTTTGTCCAGAATTCGGCCACTTCGACAGCGTTATCGATGGCCTGCCGCGCAAAGGTCTTTCATAGTGCAGGTGTTTTTGCAGAGAGGGCACGACAAGAGGTGCGGCATCGTTTGCGATGTTGTTCGACAGTCGCATTGTGGCTCATCTGAGTACCCCCACCTGACTAAATTATATATACTAAGAATGTTTAGATCCACTTCAATATTATTGCCATCCCACTAGTATTGGGAATATCATAGATAGAATGAGGGTTGGTTATATTATGATAAACTGACCCTGAAGGTCACTTGCCGGTTACGCAGCTCTAACTGGCCTATACAACTACAACATACTCCGAGCAGCGTCGGCCCTCTCCTGATCCCGCTCTGCGAGTTCCTTTTAGACCAAAACAACCTGTTATGTTATGTGTAAATGATTTTAATCATCTGTCTAATGTCTTCCTGAAACAAAATAACACGTTATCGTTATAATAAATGTCATCCATATAGTGATAAGACTACGAAGTGAGATCGTTTGAGTAAATACATTGCTTAACGCACTAATTAAGTGTACAGGTCAGCTTATTTAGGTATATAATTGCTTTTTCAAAATACAAAATATATGGTCTGGACTCTGTATCTACTCTACTCTGTATCTATCATTATCCTGCTGATCTTGGCGTCGCCAAAGCACGTCTTCCTTTTTCATGTATCTCAATTAGCCGCCATCTCAGAAATCAACTCCATTGAACCATACCATCTTACATACAAGCCATCCACCGTTTCTTTGGTATTCCTCTACTCTTAAAGCAAATTTCTACTCAAAACTTTCTCCACGACATGTCCCTCATTCCTCAGCATCACACGCTCATACCTTGACAACCGATTTCCATGGTCAACACCAGTAGTTAGGGCCTGATCACACGTATCACAACCACACCACAACGACAACACGTGGTCGGGCGCTGATTTGTATGAAAACTAATAGTTTATTCACACGGGCTACATTATGCCATCAAAATCAACCGTGTTGGCGATACGGACCACGTCGCATTCACAACGCAACCACAACGATCTGTCTGTCTGCAAAGAATAGCGACATCGTAACCACAACGCAACTGATAGAAGTTGCAGCGACACTATCCACACTTAACCACTGCTTGCCCACATTTTGTCGCTGCGATGTGGTGTGGTTGTGGTACACACGGCTACATATCAAGCTATTATACATTTCCAGTGTAAGCTGACCTCTCATTGTACGGAAATCCTATATACAATGCGAGATCAGAAGCCCATTTCCCGTAATTAAAAATGTTCAAAATCTAGTCGCAACCTCATCTCAGCGACAATCAAATGTCAAAAATGCAGGAAAATTATAGGTATTTTTGACATATTGAGACAAATCAGACTGTGAACGTTCCTAAAATTACGGGAATTGCCCCTCAGCTTATATTGGAAATGTATAGTTTGATATGTAGCCGTGTGAACGGGCCCTTAAAGTATTTAAAACTGTCGCAAAGTATTCATCAAACAATCAATCAATTCAGTCTACTGCAGTCTACATAAATGTAAGTCTCCAAATCGACAATGGAAACCAAATTCGAGTGTTGAAGAGTCTAGTAACTTACTAACTGCAACTTTAATTTCGTGGCTGATGTAAAACTATGGCGTTATTTATCTATACAAATAAATAAAATTGAAGTGTCTGTTTGTAATGTCAAATTAACAAATTTTTAATAATTGCATAAGAAAGTATTTAAAACGGTATTTATAACAAAAAGCAATTTTTAACATTTTTGTCTGTCTGTCTGTTTGTTCCGGCTAATCTCCGAAACGGCTGGACCGATTCTGACGGGACTTTCACTGCCAGATAGCTAATGTTACGGCGGGTAACTTAGGCTACTTTTATTTTAGAAAAATAATTAGGGTTCCGCGAAAAAAAAAACCCATGAAATTATGAACAAAAAGTCGGATTTGAAATTTTTTTTTTGGATTTGATAGCCCAATTCTCGAGGATAGTTACAGGCTATTTAACATCACGCTAGTAGGAGCCGAGCAAAAAGAAAAAAGTCGAAAGAATACTAAGCGAAAACGAAGTCATAGCGCAGGCGGGCGATTCAACGCGACGGTTGTAGACGGGTCGGGGGACGATGGAGTTTCATTAAAATGTGGCTGTTATTTTATTTTATTGTGTATCTTACGACATCCACGCGAACGAAGTCGCGGGGCACAGCTAGTGTTAAAATACAAGCTCCAGGTTTCTTGTGGCAAGTGTCACTACACTATGACCACTGCCTCATTTGTCATTTCTTAACATAATATCGAGGTCACATGTCATGACGCTTCGCTATCGTTATAACTTGTGTACTTTTAATTTGTTGATACTTACCGCGGTAAGCCGTTGGTCACCGAGTTGTAAACCGTTAAGTCTGAGAAATCGACGCAGCAATGAATAAGTAGTAGGTACCATTAAGACAATTTTCTCGGTTCGTTCTACACTTTTGTCACTCGTGATAACTGAATCCACTTTATGAACCATTCCGCTGAGTTTGTTCTGTCAGGGAAGCAGACTTGAGCTCAGATTTGAAGATCAGATGCTTTTGAATTTAGTTTCATTAAAATGTGGCTGTTATTTTATTTTATTGTGTATCTTACGACATCCACGCGAACGAAGTCGCGGGGCACAGCTAGTGTTAAAATACAAGCTCCAGGTTTCTTGTGGCAAGTGTCACTACACTATGACCACTGCCTCATTTGTCATTTCTTAACATAATATCGAGGTCACATGTCATGACGCTTCGCTATCGTTATAACTTGTGTACTTTTAATTTGTTGATACTTACCGCGGTAAGCCGTTGGTCACCGAGTTGTAAACCGTTAAGTCTGAGAAATCGACGCAGCAATGAATAAGTAGTAGGTACCATTAAGACAATTTTCTCGGTTCGTTCTACACTTTTGTCACTCGTGATAACTGAATCCACTTTATGAACCATTCCGCTGAGTTTGTTCTGTCAGGGAAGCAGACTTGAGCTCAGATTTGAAGATCAGATGCTTTTGAATTTTTTGGGACCTAATATTTTTTTTAGATTTTAATCTATGCTCTTGTTAACAATATAACTCATAGAATTGTCATTTAAATGTAGACTCCCATAAATTGAACCCAATCTTTCTATATATGCTTTTAACATAACGAAGTCTAAGTTAAAATGGTCGCATCATCGAAGACCAATATCCATCTTTGCACAGCGCAGCGTCACATAATATGAAAACAGTTGCCTATTTTATGGGACAAATGAAAATTCTCTGAACTTAATTGCAATACTGTATTTGAATTTGAACACAACAAATGCCAATACTGATTCTTAGTCGAAGCTGACGAAGTAATGAAGCCAAAATAATTATCGATCGGAAGCGTGTGAATAGTATGCCAGAAACCTACCTAATATTCAAAGGTAGCTTCACCCTACAGTTGATCTTTATCCTTTGCATCCCTCACAGGAGCGAATTTCTTTCATTCCGTACTGGATCACTTTCGGCGGATGGTTATCTTAACTTCTTTGTTCCGTATTGCTGGGTTCGGTAAGGTTCTAAGTACGCGCGTCTAGTTGGCCACCTAGAACCTTGTTAAAGTGAGCCGACATCGTGTCATTAGAGGGCGTGAATATTTAAGTAGAGATGGCGGGAGCGGCCCGCGGTTTACTCCCATTCCCGCTTGGGTTATAGGACGGTTGGGATTACCTTCTCATTGAATTAATTCTGTTGGCTGATGGAAAAGGCGCCACCAAATTCCATTTTAGTAGAATGGATGAATCGTAAGCGCACATAGGTAGCGTATTCGAACTCCTGACAATTCATAATTTTTTTTTATCTACTTTTCATACGGAGTAAAATAATTTGCAGCTGTAGTACTTTCTGATAGTATCACTACATAGTTATAGTTCAATTAAATTAATTAAATACTAAAAGGTTTTACTATCTGCATCTGGTGATAAAATAATTACGTTTTATTGAGTTATAATAAATATTTGCAATCAATACAAGAAATTCATTTGCCATCATCTTCTACATAGCACTCCGTGACCTAATTTGAAAGGTTTTTGTTTAGCACGTCTCCAAAATTTACTTTTCCTTCCTTTATTCAATAAAACTTTAGGACCACCACCGGCTGAGATCGAAAGTAAATGTACTATGTTCTAGATGTGTTCTATAAAAAGTTCAAACTTTAAAAATAACTATTGACCTCCCGTGACTGCGCTCCAGGGAAAATGAAATATTTGAGATCTAGGTTAATTCTAGAACTAATTACCTATTTATGCAGGTTCTACATTTTGATATGATACAATAATTCTGAAAAGCAACGGCGATTAGGATCCTTGTGAAAAGTCGTCAAGACCGTATGTAACCCAAACAAAAACATTGTTCCCCCTCATAAACTTAGTAAACACTTGGTATAAATTACACAGAAACCATTATGCTATTATAGTGTAAATCGAGGTGGATGGTGGACCAATATTGTTACACAATAAAGCTTCATCTACTGCCTAGTGCACAACTGTTTACCCATATTGGCCATATTGGTTAAATGATGCGGCAATAACGCCCTCGTAAACCTCGAGACGCATCGCAAACTGTTCCCGACCACCGGCCATAGATAACTCCCTTGATTATTATTATATTTAATAATTGCTGCCTCTTAATTGCTAATTATTTAATAACGTAAACATGGATTAGACGTTTTACCATATACGGACATCGCAGAAACTGCCTTGGAACTTTATACCTAAGAGCAGTATAGTTATGAACTTAACGTGACGGCTATTTATAAAGAATCCTGTTCGGAAGGTGCTAAACTAATATTTGTTCAGGTGAAAAGCCCTTCGCTCTGTTTGTATGGTTTTGATACTTAGATTTTTCCTCTTCGCCCGCCGTGTTGGGTTTGTTTTTAAACGTCGCTACATTTCGCTGGCGGAATCTCGCCCGATTCTATTGTTCACGCGCTTTGCGTTACGCAATCAAGAGGGGTCATTCAGTCCGCGCCCAAAAGTCGCACCCGCGAAGTGGAGAACAGTCATATCCTATCGATTTGTTAAGATGGCGTGCGCGGGAGGGTTACGGGGGGAGCATGAGGGTGACGCGGGGTGGCAAGGGTGGGCGCAGCCTCCGCGCGGCGCAGCGTGCAGCCTCGCTTGCACCTGCCCTGCCGTAACCACGACACACTAGCGACATCGCGCCGCACGACGTGTGTGACGCCTGTACACTGCCCACCACGTCAACACGTGACGTGACATAAGCGCGACGCTTTTTACCGGCGGCACCTTGTCAATCCACTAAACCGCCTGAAACTGGTATCTTGAATGTTGAAGCGCTGTACAAGCACAATGTTTCGACAGCGCAGCTTTAATTCTAAATAGTAGCATCAAACACTCCTCGTCGACTTCAAATTGCTACTAAGTTACTCACTTAAATAAATGAGATGAAAAATCACGAGCTTAACACAACACTAAACGCACGGTCATGCCAAAATTGACGTAGGTATTAAATAAAATTAAAATCTACTTGAGGTCGAAGTATTTTAAGCTGTCACAGCATACGTCAAAAGAGTTGATAGTTATTATTGATACATAAGGTGGTAGTTACTGTTGTCGTAGGTCGTGACAATATTAAAGTAGTCGACAGTGTACGCGCACCTTTACCCGGGATCTCGAGTCGCGCCCTCGACGACCGCGGCGTCCCGGTCTCCGGTGGCCGATGCTCAGGCCGTCAAGGTCGCAGACGAGACCTGGCACACTGTTACACATTCTAACTATACACTTTTAATTGACCATTATGTATATCTCATTATTCATTAAACTTTTATGAGCTTATACTGTGTGCGCTTGAATAAGCAGTATACGTTACAACTTTCACTTCGAAAATTAATATTGAAAATTTTCATTTAAGCATACCTACTATACATAAAACCACTAACACGAGTTTCAAAACGAGTTTTGTACTCGATTGAAGAATACGATCAATGCGCGGTCGAATTTTTGCATACACAATATTGTAAAGCAACGTATTTTAATCATTCATCCACTAAAACTTCGCAAACGTTCGTGTGAATTTTACGGTCAGCGTTTCGTCAAAGCAGCTGTTATTGTTGTAGATATGACAAGTTGTCGATCCGAGCGTTTAGTGCACTATAATAGTACTAAAACATTTATGCATCTGTAAAAGCCCTATTATACAGGGTGTAGCGTAAATAGTGGTCCAACGTTAAGCGGTCGATACACCGTATATTCAGTTATCACATACCACAATTTGATACCTTTTTCCATAGATCTCTGAATAAAATATTTTAATTCTTTTTTGAAAGTTTTACACCTTGCTTTACTAATTGGGCTGTTCAATTCAGCTTTTTTTTTTAAATAGAAATGGCTATAATTTTTGTTTAAATTATGGAATCAGTTATTATTATACTATTTTAGAATCTGCATTAATTGAACAAGTTTTTAAAATACTGGGCACCGACAGTGTAGTACATTTTTTGTAGGTACCATTCGCAACCCAAGTCACACAATTTTCGAGACATTTGAGTTACATTTTGAAATAAACACATTTTTCTTTATTACCTTTAAAATTACATTTACAAAATTAGTTGCACGTGATAGGACATGTATTCCACAGTTATAAACAGAAAAAATAATGTCATTTATAGAAATTACAGCCACAGTAGTAAAGCAAGGTGTACATTTTTCAAAAAAGAATAGAAAAATATTTTATTTTGAGATCTATGGAAAAAAAGTTTCAAATTTTGGTATGTGATCGCTGAATATACGGTGTATCGACCGCTTAACGTTGGACCACTATTTACGCCACACCCTGTATAGGTAGAGGCGTTCTCTTTGCTACTTTGAAAACAGACTTGCTTAGGCTTGCACACATTGCTGTCTCGACAAAATGAATGTCTAAAAATAACACTAGTCAACTCACACCGAGGCCGTACGTTAATTTAGTGCAAAAAGAAATGAGCTCAATGGTGCTTGAAGTAGACATAAACGTGGTTATCATTACAGATTACGCAAATCGATACAATAACAAATGCACGAGAATATGAATTTGCTTTTTAGTATGCCATGCTAAAAGACAGCAGATTTAATGCGGCATAGAACAAACTTAAATTCCGACATTTCGCCAACACATATTTGATCAGTTACAATTTATGCTTTAAGGAGGAAGCGCCAGGTAGCCCGCGAAATTCAAACTTTCTTATGTTTTTTGCAATTTGCAAGTCAGCATTAAGTTGTATGTTGATTAAAGTAGCATTCGCGACCGTAACAAATATGTATTTACACAATTATAATCATCAAAATCAGTAATACAACTCCATAAGTTTGTATAATCCTAATTGTCAAGATTTCATGAAATAGTCATTCAATAGAGTTACCTGATCTTAAAGAGTAGCAATACAGTAGTAGTGCATACTTGCAGAAAGTTCTTAAAGTTCATTGAGAAGCTCGAGCAAGGTATCTTTTGTACCCAGTAGCTACGTACCCTGAAAATATAGTTTTTATTACACTCGCTTTTATTATGCTCGAGTTCAGTCTTTAGGAGATAGCGAGACATTTGCACAATTGGAACAAAAATAGGTAAAACATTACCAGGACCAAGGCCATGATTGAAATGTATTTATTAATCTTTAATGTTATACTTGGGAACCCACTCCTCGTCACAGAAATGAACAGTATCGATTTCCTCTTGCGCTATTATATAATTTACCTTATGTTATGGCGGTAGGAACTATTTGCGTTTTAGTAAGTATTAAATGGCCGGACTAGCATAAAGCATAATCAGCCTATAATGTTCCTACTGCTGGGGCACAGGCCTCCTCTCTTCGAGAGGGAGTGGGCTGTAATATACCACGCGGGCCTAGTGCGGGTTGGTAGACGTCAATTTCTTCGAATTTTTGGTTGTAGGACATGCCGGTTTTTACACGATGTTTTCCTTCACCGTTTTGAGAGCAGTGGTGATAAAATTATTTACACATAGTAAAGCGCCTGCTTGGGTTTGAACCCACGACTTACAACTCGTAAGTCGCGGCCGTTACCACTGGGCCACCACAACTCTCAAAGCCGGAATAACTTGTTGTTATTGATCTGCTGATGGATTAAATTCTTGGTCATAAGTTTCACTTTTCTTTCTTTCACACACGGGTGAATAAAACCTAGATCAGAAAATAGGTGTGGAAAACAATGCGTAATATAATGTAATGTAAGAGCCAATGACAATAGGTCGCGGAATCAATAAGCAATTTAGCAATAAAAAGGGTGTCGTGAGTCTCTTCATTAATTTATTATTGATCAACATTTCTTATAGTACTCAGGACCGACTAATAAATTAAACAAGCGCGCTTTTCTTTAGGCTTCTATACGGATATAAGTATTGTTATTAACTTTTTGGTGTCTGGGTTTTACTAAGAACTTTTATGTGACATAATCTAATATCTATCGGCCGTACTTGGAAGACCTGAATTCAATAAACATTGTGTTTACGTTTGTGTTACAGTGGCCCAGTCGGAAGACTCACCAATCGCGATGAAACTCAAGAAAATATGCCTTAAGACGCCGGTCGGCGAGGAGCAAGCAGCACAAGCAGTCCTCGACCCTGCGCTAGGTAAGTTTAAACTTGCGTTTCCAGATGTAACTTTGCACAACAGTGTGTCGGTCAAGCCAGGCCAACGATACGCGATAGATTTTTGTTACCAACCGTCTGCCCTTGTTATAGAGTAGAGATGAACTAAACATATTTGGGGAAGATAGTTTCTCGTAAAACGTTTTATAAATAGAATAGAGCTGCAGACGCTCGGGCAAGGGGTTGTAAAAAGTTAACGAACTTTGAACCTTTGGCACTATTCTGGTTTTAGGTTCAATGGCTAAAGCGAAAGTATATCATGGATTTTCTTGTTTCTTAACTTTAGTTTTAGCAAGTCACTTTATTTGTACTTAATTTTCTGTGACCATCGTGTGACATACCTGGTTTACCAACTACCTTAGAACATCTTCAGGTTTTTCAGCCTGATCCATACTAATCACTGTGGTTCTGAGTTCGTCATAAGTAAAATGAATTGCAGCTGATGATTAAAGTATGTGCTCTAAATAATAAAGTCCTTGTTTATGTATAATGGCTCCATACATGGATTGGGTCAACGTGTCGCCGCCCGTCCCGTTGATTGAATTGTGCTTTTATTTCCCATCACGCCACGCATCGAGGCTATGATGTCATCGATTTAATTGCGGCGGCCACTTCATTACCTACCTATAAAAGTGACATTTATTTCAGTCTTCATCGAAATAAGCTTGACGAGTCCGACATGAGTCGATCGATCTGTGGAAACTTTACAGCGTCGTTATCTTGATAAGCAGCGTTTTGATTTAGTTTCCTTTTCAATGTCAAGTTTCGTTTTTACCGAGCGTCGTCGTCGCTAACTATTTCCTTTACTGCCGTTTTATATATCTTTCGAGTGTATTCCACCACTGCGACCGACCACAGTTCAGTATGCGTGACGGGTTACATCACATTTCTCTGTATACACCGACCGCGTATGTGGTATATGCAGCGTTGTCTATGTATAGGTACAGGGTAGACATTCGTGCACAGGTCGTTAATGGTACAACGTGGATCTGTTGTGTGGTACGCGGGTGGAATAACCTATAATTAGATGCGCGTACACCAATCCTCAGCCGTGGAACTCGTAGATGTGTCGTTTACGCTACATCCGCTGATGTATTTGATGCAGGAACGCTGTCGAATTTGCGCAAACCGTAACAACATCCAGCTTTTGCGCTAAATACAACATCGTATCTATTTTTGTCTTTGGAAAAGATCATATTAAAGTTTGTCATATTGTGTAAGTTAGGAACTTGACCCTCTTTCTTTTAGATACCACTTCGCGACCTAAAAAGCGATCCATATTTGTATTTGTGTATATTGTTTAGAATTTTGCTCTTTGCCCATATTTGTTTACATAATACATTACTAGCCACGTGCTTCGCTTAAAGTTGTTGGCTATACTTGAAAAATCTCGGTTTAAACTTGACATCTTTATAGTGAAGACTTTCTCCGCTAGCAACAGACGGTACATTTTATGAAGCTTTACTTGTATTCTAAAAGTCATTATTTGTAAAAATATTGATATTGTATGAACTTGTTGCATTGATAAAACGTTAGAAATCGCAGTAAAACTTTTACGAATAGTAAATTAAGCTCGCGCAGATCAGATATGATTTTCTCTTATGTAGATGTAGGTACCATACAGTATACACTAGAACGCTATCATATACATATATCTATAGAATCTTAACTCACACATGGCTTATTTTACCTAGCTCGTGTACGAATTGCAGCCGTACAAAGTGGGGGGTTAGGGGGGTGGGTTTCGCGTATCGGGCGGCGTGATAAGTGACGACTATCCGTCAATGTGTTGCATAGGAGAACGTATGTGAGGTGGTGGTGTATCGGACAATAGGAGCTCGTCGGTGCAGTTTCGGCGGCGGACCGCGGGGTCGGCACGGGTGGTGGCGGCGGCGGCGTGTTTCTCCGGCGTGCGTGGCACTGCAGTTCTCCTCCACGGCCGGTAATTTGATTGGGCCCGAGCTGTCACCTATGCGCCGCAGTCGCCCGGCCGTCGCTCGCCGGCTATCGATTAGAGCCCCCGCCCCCTGCCCCCGCGCTGCCCGCGAACCGGATCTCGTCACGCCGCCATTGTATACCCGCGACGCTTAAACGCATTCGTTTCTCCCGATGCGAAAACGACGCATTCCTTCCGCGCGCCTCCCGCCCCGCACCGGCCGGCCGCGCGCCACACCGCGCGGCGCCACACAGGACCGACCGACCCTCTCATTACACTCTTACCACATTACCACTCCAAGCCTCACGCCGCCGCGCCGACCGCGACAAGCGTCATCGGCGAACGGAGGATGACAATTGACGTATTAATATAAAATAAACGTATCAAAAACTTCATCATAAATCCCGCTTGCCTATATAAAAAGTTTGGCAGAAACTGCAGCTCAATGAGGGGTCGAAAGCTTTGAAAGTTCACGTATGACGTAAAATAAAACACCAGTTCTACGCTCCTAGAACAAAGTTCAGAATTGTACAAATTCAACGGTTTCAAGTAAGCCTGACGATAATTCTGAATAGGTAAATATTACAAAATATGATGTAAGTAAAATTGCAATACAGTATCAACTTGTTACTTTTACCGTACTAGTATGAAGCTTACTACGAGTAAATGTACGTTGCATCAACGCTGCGCTCGCGCAGATCAACGTAGGTACTTACATTGTTGTGCAATTCAGTATTAGGTCCACTTGCACTGACGCCTTACTTAAACTGGTTTGCATGCGAAGTATCCTTAAAATTTGGGTTATATCTGCAGTACTGGCTAATCGATACAAGTAATCTCAGGCCCTTTAAGATTTAACAATGAAGTTTTGGTAGCCAATAGTCAAATACTGTTGAATTTTGGGTTGGTGACTGAGTGGAGAGCCAGCATTACGAGTCGACATGTAACCTGTTGCTACAACATAGTTGACAGTACGAATTGAAGGGGAATGATTTGCTACTGATTGTCTAGGATTCCATATTAAAACTTGGAGCCCCTGAAGTGTCATCCATCATATCCATCTGTAGGCGAAATCTAAGACAGTCCTAACGTTTAATATACTTACTTACACATAAAACTATTTTGTTTCCAAAATACTGATAATGTACGAGTTATTGGAGCGATTCTGTACTGCATCCGATCCGAATCCGAATTCAACATTCGAGTTCAATCCGAATTGAGTATGTTCTAAATTCGAACGGACAGAGTTCGGATCTAGTGCGCAACCCCTCATACAAATAGTAGTATGCCTGACATTTTTTGGATTCGGATCGGATGCAGTGCAGAACCGCTGTAAAGAAATATTTTACATACTTACTGAAGGCCGCGTTCACATCAAACGTATAGTCAGCCACCGATTGAACAGCAGACTCACTAATTAATAGCGTATTATTTATTAATAGCGTATTGTCGGTTTGGTGTGAACTATGTGTGGAAGAAAATATGTATGGAGAAGCAGTAAACTGCGTAACTTATGCTAACAGTCGGCGGCTGACGATACGTTTGATACCAAACGTATTGTCAGCCGCATACGAGAACACGTCCTAAAGCACCAAAAATAAAACTGCTTTAAAGTCGCCACAATGAAATAAAATAAGGCTATGCTTTACACGTGCACAGTTTTCCGTAGACGCTTGTAAGTTTCAAACACGAGTCGTTCCTAGGTTTGCGAGACATTTTTTCGAAGTAGTCTATTTGGACTGCTTGCCCATGTTTGTTCAGTCGATATTCTTATCTCGATGGCATCCGGGTTTAGACTAAACGTGCTTTAACACAAGCATATACAAGGTGTTTTTATTATATGTCAACTCTAGGGTTATATTTTATATCTAAGTAAAAATAATAAAAGTCCTAGAATTATGTGGTCCAAAAAAGCATAGTTTCGAAGATATCATCAATCGTAATGAAATTAGGTTCGTTCTAAGTTTCATTGAGTAATTCATTTTCATACATACAAATCATTCATAATAAAGCTAAGAAAAAGCGACGTTGTCATATTTCACGTAAGGGTGTTTTACATTAATAATTCGTGACTTTGTCGAATTATTTTGTATGAAAAATGAAAACAAAAAAAAAAACAAATGATAATTGAAAAGTAATTCATATGCCAGTTGATACTTTGATATGGTCTCATTCATACCCTAGAGTTATGACGTATAAAAAAAAAACACCTTGTATAGTTTATCTTGAAGGGTCTGCAACACTTAAACTTATAAAGCAATGATCAATGACTAAATCATACATCACAGCTACACCACATTTACCATTCATAAGCCTGCATGTGTATTTGAAATCGGAAGGAACGGTAATTTGTAATTCAGGTTAGCCCATTTAGATACCGAAAACCCGGACTAGTTGAATGAAAAACATAACAGATCAGACATCCCGTGAACCGTATAAATAAATCATAAAACAAAGGTAGTTGGAATCAACACATGTACAACGGCCACGAGACTAAATATATTTTTGCAATATTCATTGGTAACATTCCCAACGCTCCGCGGTACAAACATTTTGCCTCGTAAATAGAGTTTTTGCATTTAGGATTCAGCGATACACTCATTACAAAGAAACTGGTGACGGTCCCGAATAACGGCACTTATCTATTCTTTAACAACTCGTGCAACATATTCAAATAATATAGGTACATACATAGCGTCTCACTCGCCTTTAACGTTTTTAATAATCGCAGTTTTGAAAAACTGGTTTTTGACGGCGTACCAGTAAAATTAACGTTCATACCTTGAAGAGCGTTGTTTCTATGCGGTTAAGAAGTGATAAAAAATGTGTCCATATGGAAGTTCAGCCCAAAAGGGTACCTACCTATGTCCTGCTGCTGAGTAAAACTTGGAGTCGCTGGTTTTCAGTTGGCCCGGATTTGTAGGACTCCCATTAGTCCGCACAACTTTGCAAGAATCCATGAAAGATGAAAGCCCATACGAAAAATTGTTTTGTTATATTGTTAGAGAAAGGCCGACATGTAATTAACACTATTTTAACACTCTATTACTCGTTGCACGGAGTTCCGAGCTACCGTCTCACTAATGTTAGAGCCACTCTGAGTTTTGCTCGAAAGAAAACCGGGGCGAAAATATTTATGAATAATGCATTGGTCGTACTCGTATCAAAATCACAACACATTTAAATATGCCTTGAAGAAAGTTACTGACAGCATCTGACTTACACTTGTATACAGGGTGGACCTGGGTACAATTTTGGAAACCTCATTGTCACGCTGGAATGTTTTCAGGACTAACTTCTCTGTTATTAAAATACTTAGGTAGTACATATTATATCATTAAGGCTCCTACAAACAGGCGCGACATGCGACGCGAAGAAACCGCTCGTTACGCGACACGCGGTGCCTTGTTTGTCGCGCCTGTTTGCAGGAGCCTTTATTTTAACATCTCTATTATGTTGTTCTTATATTTTGTTTGATGTCATATTTGTAGTCCTATATTCACTAGACAAAACTTTCATTGTGTTCTTTTCGTAACAAAACATAGGGGTCGATGACCTAGTTCGCTCACTTTCACATGACCAAAACTTGGTCTGGTCCTCCTTCAGAGTCGTGTCCTTTGTAGTCAGGAATTTGAATTAATTACTAAACACGTTTAGTTTATGTGTGGTCATGAACTTGTATAACATACGCCGAACGTTTAGCTCATACTTGTAGCTTTTGAGAAACAAGCCGACCTGTCCATAGGCACTTGTTAAGTTTATGCTGTGCTGGATCCATGCTCCATGTTTCCGTTTAACAATAACTATTCGGGCCGTAATAATTAAACAAAGGTAACTTGAGGATCTGAAGGATTTAACTTCTTCAAAGCTTTAGAATTATAATTATAAAGAAGATTGTTTCTATATGTATAGTGTTTCTGAGAAACCTTTATCACGTTTCTAACATGAGTAAGCACGGGTCATTGTTAGCATGAACTTCATACCTACTGTGTGACAGTAACAATCTCATCCTGTGCCCCACTAAGATAATGTCACATCATCGGTTCGTTATCACAACGTTTGCGATTTCCTATTTATGAATTCTCAAATTTTTACTTACGTTACAATGAATTACCCTGTATTTAGAAAACAACAAATTTTATTAGACCCCATCTCACGAAGCTGATTCAACTCCCAGTTCCAATTAATTGATTCACAAATGCGATTGCAATTGCGTTAAAAGGGAATACTAATTAGTTTTAGACAAACGTTACATATCCGGTGTTTGGGAAACTAAACGTCATTGACCCCTGTGAAAAGAGCAGAGGCATCGCGATGTGGTGGTACATTCTGACATCGCGCGCACATGCCTGTTTCTCTAAGGTACCTTCCGATTGAAATCATTTCAATTAAAAAACCCCATACCAATTTTATGCGAGACTAAAATAAATGCTCGACAACGACTGCCGGGACTGGTGGGGCTCCCTTGATGTGATCAGTATAGAGACAGTGCGACCGCATCTTACCGGCCGCCACTGTTGTCACTGCGGTGTTTCGCGGGCGGGCAGATTTATTTGGACGTACCCCCTTCGGGGGGCGCGGGGTCGGGCGTGCCACCCACCGCGCCACCTCCACACATTTGACTGGATCAATAAGTAAGCAAAGGATGCCCGAGCAGAAAAACCATACACCCGACCACCCCAAGGGGGCACACGTAACCGACACCCCCCCACTAGCGGGGGGAGGACTCCACAGATTGCCATTTTCTCTTTGCCTACGCTTTAATTAGTTGCGTAGTGACGCGTGTAGATCCATAATCCCATGTTATTAAATTGCCAAACAGGTCCCGTCCACTCTATCAAACGAGGTAGACCACTGCTACACTCGAGTACTTACTTAATCCACAACATTAGTTTGCTAGCTTATAGTGGTAATCATAACTAAAACCGTCAGAAGAACATAAAAGCAAAAGAAAGTAACAAATCTTCGCCAACTATGGATAGTTTTCTCAATTTCCCATGTTTCCCCCGGTAAAGTTGGAGTTGCGTTACATGTGTATAAGCTTAACATTATTTTTGTCCACACTAAACAACATCCCAGTCTTCAATATTTCACTCGGAATGACACTGTGATACCAAGATTAGATAAAGCCATAGATAATTCACGTGTTCTTGTACACCGCGACCGCGAAACACCTGAAATACACACTTAACAAAGCTCTTTCTTTGTATGCATGCATAAGCTTCCAACTTTGCTTATACATATTCATATGCGAGTCTTCAAAAGCTGGACTTTTCGAAGCACCCATTGTCGAAGTGTCACCGGGGGAGCAAGTGACCCACGAATACTTTCGACCACGGTTCATGTTAATATAAAATATGTATAACTTACCGTAGCGTGTATCAATATGTTACAACTAGCCCTTTTCACGAAGTCTACACTCGACACCAGAAAAAGGACCCAATTTTCTGCTAAAAGCACAAGTTTTATACGAGAAGTTGGGCTTATTCTGACAACTCTATCTTGTCTCACAATTTAAAAAACTTTGATAAAAATTAGGTTACCGCAGTAATAAAGCTGAAACTATGGATTTCTCCAGATACAGCAGATTTTTATTTAAATTAGCCTGTAACTTCTGGTTCGTTAATCATAACAAGCCTAATTTGTGTTTTATTGTATAGTTTCGTCGTACATTTGGTCAAGTAGGTATTGAAGTTTTGTATGGGACGACTGATTTTTTTTTTCACGATTACGATGTTGGTCCCCGGGAAAAACTTGTTTAGTTTGATGATCTGTACTTCCCCTTTAAGTTTTGTTATTCCGAAACCGGACACCTGTATAACGAAATTAAAAAGAAAACTATCACAGCTAAGTAGGCTATGCAAGTTTACGAGTAATAGTCGACCAACTTATATTTGCAGTTGGAATGTATGAGAGAACATGATTTTCAACTGCAATGTTAAGTTTGTTCTTAGGATAAATTTATCCCATCTACGAAACCCTTCATTGTGCGTGGTCCGACACGCACTTGGCCGGTTTTTTTTTCTTAATACTTCTCTTTGTTAGACAAAGGCCTTTCTTAACGTCAATCTTTTCGTTAGATAGATCTCTTATACTTATCACTTATCCAGGTTAACTCATCCTATTCTCCAAATTGTCGTTTTATCTGGCTCGGACTCTAGATTCATATACCTTTAGCATATTTCTCTTATCATCATGACATTGAATATTTCTGAACACAATTCCCTTGAATGTGTTACAGACGACGAGCTAGACGATTTATTTAAATCTGCTAAAAACGTTACTGTTACTCTGATGAGTATGAGTATCATAACTGTTTTGTATTCATGCTACTCGCATGTTGTCTGTCGTCATTCCGCATTCCATTTACTTCTAGGAATGTTATGACAAAAGGCATAAGTACTAGGTATACCGGAGTGTAGGCAACATACTTCATATCATGTTCTTCATATCATGTGTTCTTCATCATTTCTACATTTATATCTGTAATTTTTATGGTGTACAATAAAGAGTATTCTATTCTATTCTATCATGCTTACGACCATTATATTCTGGATAAGCAGAAGCATAAGCTAGTGTCGGATCACTCTGCGTCAGCTAGATCGATACGAGTATTAGCCACTTTATTTTTCTTTCAATCCTCAATAAGCGCTGAAAATCCAGTTATTCCATAATGTATTACGGAAGAACGTGCTTTTAATTAAATTACAATCTCTAATTGTGACTGAATGCCACAGTCAGATCATGTCATGATCTCTCGACTTGGCCAGTCTTAAATACTCAATACCGCCGGCTTGATGATGATAGCTATGAGTTTAGTCAATCTTTTTCTCACGAGCTATTTAAACACTACGACTCTTTTATGTAATAAAGAAGCTTTATATTTAATCGAAACAACCCTTTAAGAGCCTCTTAATTGGAATCTCTAGATTGCTTTCTAATTTCAACCAATCATGGTGCAAATTGCTAGCCAGTAAAAAGTGGTTTGGTGTAAAGCTGTGATTTTTACGGGCTCCTCGCATCGGTCGTCTCGAGATCGGCTCGAGTGCGCCCTGGCTCTTTCCTCACGATCGCAATCGAAATAATTATCATAAAGTAAATCCCCCGCAATTCGGCGGCCGCCCCGGGGCCGGGGCGTCGCGGTAAATGGCGGGCCCTCGCCGTCGCGACGCTCTAGTGATGCCTATCTGTGTCAGCAACACTCTGTATCGTATCGATGAAAAAGCTTGGCAGCTTAGCGCATCTTATAGGTATCTGGCCGGTTTATGGGTAAGTAATTTATTATTTTAATGCACATCAGATTCAACTGACACGATTAGCATAAACTGTAAAATACCATCTTCAGTCTCCGCCAAAGGCAAATATCTTATTTTAGTGACTGATTTCCGATTTTCCTAAAATGTTCTTACAATAAAGTAGCATAAAATACTACACGCACACACACATGCATGCATAATCCGGAAATATTTTAGCAGTGTCATCGATGTTCCTGTAAACTACACACGCGACACACTATCCCATAGCTCTTGGTGGAGAGCGAAACAATCGCGTTTCCACTTTTTGCCTCACACCGCTCTCATCTCTTATTGGGGACGGAATTAAATTCGCCCGCTTGTTTTACCGTCTTCCTCTCCTTGCTCTCTTTTATTCATTTATCTTATTAATGCCAATAATGAGTTTACATCCAATCGCAATCTAGATTATTGACATACTTGTTTGTATTTTTTTAATTCCCTGCGAATGCTTATACCTAGGCCCCCCACTATCGGAACCTTTGTGCTCTAAACTGCATGACATCTGTCGCACAAGACACCCCATTTAGCTCTAAAATTGTTTAGTTTACCAAACACGGCTTTTATTATTATTCGTGTGTGATTAGTGAGGTGTCTGCATGGTAATAATAAGTAGCCGATACAATCCCACCCCACAACACCCGCTCGTATCCAATGGCCGCGTCGCCCGAAGCCCGTCATAAAACAAACCAACAAACCAATGAACACTACAACACTGGCCTTCATAATAACCTAATTTGTTTCATAGATTTTGGTTGTTTCAATAATTGTGTACCTATGGATGCTGTATATGTTTGATATTGAAGAAATCTTGGCGCGTGACGCGACGCCAAACCGGGTGACTTTGGGCCGCAGGGGTCGCGCTTTTGTCTGCCCGCAGGGACGGTTGTCCCTTGTGTTTACCTTCGACAACGCCCCGTTTCACTTTACAATGCTACAGAAAAACAAAATAACTGTTTACTATATTATTGAGTTTAATGATAAAAGTCAAAATTACAACAGAGAACAAGTTTTTAAAATATTTTAGAGCTATCAATGTTCTCCTCGATTAGTATTACATAAAACGTATCTGACAAATGCTTTAAATTGGTTTGAATTTTAAAGGTCAGTAGCAATTTAAGTTCATAGTCCAGACGTATTTCGAGTAACAAGAGAAAATAAAAAGCATTTTATCTTTATTCAAAAGACAGGTGTGTAAAGATATTCTTTCAGTTACTCAAGGACTTCGAGATGGGTAAATGGATGATATTTATTGTCGAATAACAATAAACAAGTCTAGCTTCACGGGTACACTTATGGGATATGAATAAAACGAAATGGCCGACATGTTGTGTACAACGCGTATCGTAATGGCGGTCACATAAAAATCACAAGTTGACGTGGACATGTTTCGCAACGCACCTGCCGGCCGCCGACCGACGGCTGCTGAGAATTTGCGACCGGCAAGCGGCAACACTCAGTCACACCGTCAGATGTGATCCAAGCCCTTTCCAATCAACACATGAATGAAGGAGTCGCACATAAACTTTACGACCTATAAACCATTCATAACAGCTATCACGATAAACCGTGAGGTTTATACTGAATAGCTTATTTTATAGAGATTATTAGTATTGTCCGTATTAGGGTCCCCTCACTGTGATCCAAGTGCATCGGTAATCGGTACGCGCAAGGCAACCACGTTTCCGCTCTTACGCAAATCACACTAGCACGCCGCTCGACAGCTCTCGACACTCGTCTATGGGACGCGGTGATTCATCAGTACACAACTTGATGCTAATAAATACGAGATGATGTCTTGCGAAATTGTAACGTTGATTGCAACTGCACTATGCGTACCTACAACTTATAATAATAGAAGCATGCATTTACTGACAAGTACCAACACTGGATGGTTTGTGCGATTTGCTAGCTTTTCTACTCCTCCTGTTACTAATATTGATTTCATGACTTGACAACTGAAATATTTGTCGTTACACTTACAAGAAAAGAAAACGAAGCAATTCATTCAATGTTTAATTGACCTTACTGGCATCTTGTAATTGTAACCATGAATCTAAGCAAAATCTTCGAAATTAAGTTTAACCTTCGTGATATTTCTGTAGTCAAAACCTAAAATAAGAAAACCTGATCATATTTACGGAATTTATTTGTATCACTGCTTATGCAACCGATTTCAGAATTGTTAAACCTTGAGTCCCTGAATTCAAATTGACGCTGATAATGTTTGGGGCTCTATTATATGAAGTCGTGATGTTACAGTTTAGTGACCACCACCAGTCCATTGGTGCCTTTAATTAGTTTTGAAGTTAGCCTTTTATTAGTAACATTAGAACGAACAAAAATTCACGTAAAAGGTCAGAAACTGACCTATCGGCTCTGTGTTAATTTTGAATTGGCAACTACTTCTAAAGATCCGATTCGTTTATATCAACACCACACTAACATTCAAATATTTGTCACTAAAGTTTTCACTTGTATGTTCCAGCGGCGATGGAGGAGGAATCTAGCGAGTTGCCAGGCACGGACGGCCTGGCGCCCAAACAGCGGCACCAGGCGAAACACCGGGAGCTGTTCTTATCCCGGCACGTGGAAACACTGCCGGCAACACACATCCGCGGCAAGTGCACCGTCACGTTGCTCAACGAGACGGAGTCGCTGCTCAGCTATCTCAATAAGGATGTGAGTATGTACCGGCCACGGACGAACGACACACAACACTACTGGTAGAAGGTCCATTCCTTGTAAACCCTCTCTCATAGAGGTTATAAAATTATGGCAGTCTGTGTAATCCACGGCTGAACTAGTTCGAGGCTGTTCGATCTTAGCTACTCTACTCGGTCCATCCGAAGCCCGTCCATAATGACGAAATATGTGGTTTGGGTCCGAAGATTGGGACAAGGGACTATGGCCCATATGCCTTTTCATAAAACGGACGGAAGGCCCATAATACTGAGTAATTTAGCGAATGTCTGTTTATCGGTTCCTGATTGCGTATCTTTAGGAGTTGGGCTTCTATACTTTTTATTTAGTCCATCTACTACTTCAATAATATAAGTAGCAAAATGTAGTAAACAATAAATCAGTATTAGAAACATCGTACCTACTTAAGTATTGTTTCAACTGAAAAAAACTTAAGTATTTTAGATCATTTGAATACTCCTACATGGAATGGAAAATAGTTACTGGCTGGGATAAAATAGAAAGGCCAAACATTTATATTAAATATCATTAATTATGACTAAGGAAATGTTCCTCCAAATGGATGAGCATCATCAGTAAATGGATTAGGAAAATGTAATAGTAAATGGATTATTTATTAAAGGTGGCTGAGATGGTAATGTCCCCACGAACGATCATTAAAGCGGTTTATAAGGTAACCCATGTTCAGTAGTGGACGTTATAGTTTGATATGGTATCCTCTCAAGTTCTCAATGATAATGTGGCCCAATCCAGCAAATTTTCGAGATTTTCTAAATAACCTAACTAGGATTTTGGTTGGATATGGTTCGAAATTGTTATTGCTTCGCAAATGTACAAAGCCATATTTCTCTAATTTGTGATAAAAAGAAGGAATGTTTCCGATGATTTTTTAATGATTTTGCATTACAAATTATAGTGCGTCTGATAACTACCATTTTTCAAAATTCTGCTAGTACTTACTTCAAAATTCATGATTCAATTGAACACTTTACATGCCACATGTGGTATGGCGTTATCTGTTGCTAAGACCATTATCCTGCTAATTAATGTTTAATAATATCGGTAAAGCGCGTAGCACTATGTGAATACGTTTTTAAACCATGACTTTAGACTTGATTTGTATCCTGTCATGCTTTGTATGATATTAATCCCAGCTGAGCGTATGTAACGCTCCCTAAGAAGCTAAACACGATTTTGTGTAAAAAAGGTGCAAGTAGCACACAGTCAAACTGAATTGAATTAGAAATCTCCGTATTATAATGGGACTCATTTCTAGCCATACGTCCGCGACTGTTAAGCAACTTACGTGGGAAGATTAAGAGCTGATACAAGCATTCTATAAATTACTTTAATTTCATTCCCTAATCACAGTCACAACGTGGGACTTTATATTGTTTCATTATCAATTTTCCCTAGTAATTGCCACTTAAATGAGCACCATCTTAAGTACCATACAACTATAATAAGTTGATCATGTAATGTTATAAGACAAATAACTGTGTATGGCTATCATGACTAATGAGTAGGTACTCATCTCGTTTTATTTCAAGGTTAGGCCTCACAGCCGTTAACAATCTCAATTAGGAAATGTCACCACGCCCTAATCTGATGTCACTTCCTATATCCGACGACCGTTTAATGTATTAGTAATTTAGTATTAACAAATACACAATAGTTAATCCCTATCCTAAAACATGACAAATGTATAAGTACTTTATTCAAAGCCCAAAATTCGTATTAAATTCTAGTTACATTGTTATAACATTCAACGAATTGAACATGAAATTTAAATAAAATGAATAAATTAATATTTTATAATTAGGCTAAATAGTCGGTAATATTTATTGAATAGTTAATATTGAAGTTTATGTGACATATTAAGCTCTTCATTTCTTTAAGAATTTGTCATGCATGGGAGCAATTTAAAAGATTATATTGATCTATATTATATTTTTATAACTGTATTGTTAGAATAATGTCTAGTTTGAGTTGTAACATGTTTTCATGAGAGTTTCTCTTTTTGTTTCAGGACGCATTTTTTTATTGTTTAGTATTTGATCCTTCACAAAAGACTTTATTAGCAGATAAGGGAGAAATCAGAGTTGGAAGTAGATATCAGACTGAAGTAACTAATTTATTAAAAGATGGTACGTATTCTTGGTATATTTTTTTTTTGTACTGAGAGAGATTCTGATTATTTTGCTTTTTATATTTTTGTTATCTTCAAAAATATTTTATTGCATGTATTTCTAAATGAAACAATTTGTTGAATAACATTAAAATGTGATGCAAAAGGATTAAATATCCGTTGTAAATTTTAGGCGAAGAGGATGTACGCAACAGTGAAGAGCTCGAGACGCTGGTATGGACGCCGGAGCACGGGCTCACGGACCGGCAGATCGACCAGTTCCTGGTGGTGTCGCGCTCTGTGGGCACGTTCGCGCGCGCGCTCGACTGCTCCTCCAGCGTCAAGCAGCCCTCGCTGCACATGTCCGCTGCAGCCGCCAGCCGCGACATCACACTTGTATGTACACCACTTTTATTATGAATAGTCCTCCTACCCGAATTTCGGTCACGGCTGCCAATCTTGGCGGAGACTAGCCCTAGCAATCGATGCAGGAGATATTATAGTGCACAACTGTGTGCACAGAGACAGGTGTACTCTCACAGTCTGATGGGACGGCAAACCGACACGACCAGTGAGACATCAGGCATGGGGGGAATTTCTCAGTAGTTGCCCATAGTTTGGAAGATGGCAGTGTGATTGATACCTTTGTACTCTGTACCTATACTGCTCCTCGTTGCCTTGAAAGGTTCTAGACTTGTAATCACTTACCGGAAAGCTCAGCGTTGGTTGGCATCTTAAGGTAGTCCAATGGCCCGGTGAAGTAGTGGGAATGTGCTGGATGCGAGAAGCACAGCTCGAGTGGCGATGCGAGGGAGGCTTATGTCGTCTTTCGACTGAATGGTAATGATGACTCCGTATGATGATGGCCTCGTAGTTCTGATAATTTCCCGAGTTCAGTAATTATGAGAATATGTTATGCTTATAATACTAAAGATCGCCGCCTAAATTCCTGCCTACCCAATATTTTTATGGCTACCGTGAATACAAATAATTGATCAGATTTTCTAAGATTCCCTCTTAATCTGAGGGTATCGTGAATAGCGCCGAAGGGAAGGAATACAATACTACTTTTACTTAATACCGTTTATCACAAACATTTTCCACCCAGTTCCACGCGATGGACACCCTACACAAATCCGGCTACAGCATAGAGTCGGCGCTGTCATCGCTAGTGCCCGCGTCGGGCCCCGTGCTGTGTCGCGATGAGATGGAGGAGTGGTCGGCATCCGAGGCCAATCTGTTCGAGGAGGCGCTCGACAAGTACGGCAAAGACTTCGCTGATATACGGCAGGACTTTGTGAGTATCCTTTGATAACATCGACCATTCAGATCGATCCAGTGAGGTGCATAGCCGCCGGATTTTATACCATCGTCATGCAGTGAAAACCTCGTAAACCTTTTTTATTTTTTTTTAATTATTTGTTGCGTAGAAAACCTCGTAATACATATTTAGAACTAACGTGCACAGCTCTAAGATACCTCAGAACCTCGGGGAACGTCGATGATGACCATTTTTCGAATAGTTTTATCTTCCCCAGTCAATAAAGTTTATTGCAATCACGATGTTGTCACTGCACGGCGACGATTCATCGATCGGTCGAAGTTGATTGGCAGCAATCTAGCTGCACCTTAAGGCGAACGTGATGTGTGTGCTTCTAAAATAAGGTTATTATTTTCTCATTGCTTTTGCGTAATATAACCCTTATAAAAATTATAAAATAACGTAGAAAACCTTTGTATTCTTTATAGATAACAGGCAAGTTACATATTATACCTTAAATTGTAACAACAACGCTAATAAATATAATTATGGTACTCGTCAATAGTCCAAAACGGTAGTTTTCGAACAGACTACTATTACCTTGCCAGTTTAAATTCACAGCTTGTGAATTATTTGCCCTCATCGTTTAATACCAGGTTTTCTGAACAGTTGCCATGGAAGACGCTAAAGAACCTTGTGGAGTACTACTACATGTGGAAGACGACGGACCGCTACGTGCAACAGAAGCGCGTCAAAGCGGTGGAGGCGGAGTCCAAACTGAAACAAGTGTACATTCCCAACTAGTGAGTGTTTGTACCACACGATGCATATACTATGTCGATGTGATGTTCTGTTGCCTTTACTCTTTTTTTGTTTTGCTTGTCTGACGTGATATAGCTAATTAATAGTTAATCATTTGTCACACCACCTCCTCGACAATGTCAAATTAAATATCATGCAAACCTAATCTAAAGTAAGTCATTATAGTCCTGGGATCTAGTTGGGCAATAATATTGTACTGAATTTCATTATAACGCACCTCAATATTGTGATTTGAATTTGGAACCTTAACTAAAAATTGGTGCAAAAACATTTCCAAAAAAAAAAAATTGGTTTTTATTACCTCGCAGAAAGTGTGAAAAGTCTACTTTTCACACTTTCTGCGAATTCTCTTTGGGGATAAAGGTCTCTTCAAAACTGCCCCATCATATTGATACAGATGTTCTATCTCACGAAGGCGGGTTGGTCTTAATTGTGTGTGTCTGATGCACGTATATTTTGTTTCTATCACCGCAAACTCGGAGTGCTCAATATTGGCCGAGTCGCCTTTACGCACACAGAAACAATGTGCACGAGTATTTACTATTCTACACACACAATAGACCAATCTACCTTCGTGAGATAGAAACCACCTGTACCATAATATTTTTTCTATACTCAATCAAAAACTATCTTTTAGAACAAACAATTTTATTTACCACCGCTTTTAACATCGTAGTTTAGTTTACCAACATTGTTCCGCTTCATCAATATGTGATTACAATTGCAGCAACAAGCCGAACCCGGCCCTAATAACGAGCAACAGTAGCAGTGGCAAGACCGCGCCCGCTGTGCTCAATGGAGGCACCAACGGTACTGCCACCGTTACTGCTGGACAGCTCTGCGCCTCCTGCCAAGGTAACCATCATACTGATGCTACTTTCAGTGGCCTAAGTGTGAATAGTCGCAATTGTATTCAAAACTGGAACGAATTACCCAACATTTTCAAAAGGCTATAAGATTTTATGATTGTAAAAGCAAAACGTTTAAATGTTGAGTGTTAAACACTTAGCCTAACTGATTTCGCAAAGTGAATAGGATGATAATGCATGTTATTTCTTTTATCGAATTAGATTAATGTGGAGTCATGATCCAAGTATACTGATACAACATAACTCTTAACCCTGTAGAACGCTCAGCTATTCGTTTTTAACGCATCACGTTTTCTCTGTACACGCCGTGATTATGATAACTAACTATCTCATAAGAAAGCCTAAAGATTCTTAAAAAAGGGGGTGAAATCAGTCAGTGTAGTAAAAATCTAAAAAAAAATACTCCTACATGGGCACTACGTAACAGTCTCTAAAAGTCTAGGCTTTCGTAGATAAGCACACTCCCGTTCAGATCATCTATAATATAATGGTTGCTAGATTTATTTAATAATGCTATTGCGGTTCACCTGTTTAACCGATCTCAATAAATCCGGTAGATCAAGAATATGAGAGAAGTACAAAAACCCCAATACACGCAGCGCAGTCGCAGGCGCAAAATATGTATCTTGTTGATGGCTGAGAGGGATATAATCAATAAACACAAACAGAGATGACTCAGACGAAATACAGACACTAGCGAGTAACTTGCGAATGGTCAGTGAAATACCGACTAATTTGCTTTCTAATGAATAGCATTCTCATAAACGATTGTGAATAGGCATGATTTGGTTCAGTCAGAATAGTCAATATTGATCAATACTTTTTGGTACACATACTTATATCGTCGTGTATTCCTTAATGGGTACATCACAAATTATATACATACAAACAAGTGGGTGAAGCTGGATTAAAATATCTTTAATAAAAACTGTTTTCGTTGACAAAATAGTTACGTGCTAGGTTATAAGCTTGTGCCCATGTTTGAATAATGATGAAATAGCATCATATAATAAACGAGTGGATTCGCTTCCAGTGACAAATTCAAACCAGTGGTACACATGGGGCCCCCAGCATTTACAATACAGACTTTGCGGCACATGCTGGCAATACTGGAAAAAGTATGGAGGTCTCAAGGTAAAGGTCAGTACATATTTTCATTTTGCACGTCTTTGTGATATAATCAAACATCGAATATATTTCTAACGGCTATGTATCTGTGACAGACTGCTGGCGTTTTCGGCGAGACCGAAGTGGAGGCCGCGAAAGGGCCTCGAGGTGAAGGCGAGGATACCGCACTGTCCGTGTCTCATCGTCCACATCGCTGTACTGTTCTAAATTGCGCCAAGGTATGTGAAATAGTTCTTTAAGGAACTTGGTGGATTCTTGTCTTTAGGGAGACAGTGACCAGTGTAAACATTAAGGCCCACTTGCACCACAAATCACTCATTCAGCGCTAAATGAATTTAAAACATCATTCTATTTCTTTCAATAGTATGAAGATTACGGACACAGAATGTTGTTTTAAATACATTTAGCGTTAAATGTATTTAAGTGATTTGCAAGTGGGCCTAAGAGGATAAATATTTGGCTTGAAATGCCCATTGCTAATGTTAGTGTGATTAGACCGAGTACCTCAAAATGACCCTTTTGATTCCAACATTGTTTGTATATGAATGTAACGCGTATTATCTGCAGGAGTTCAAGCTGCGCGCGCACCTGGCGCGCCATGTGGCCACTGCGCACGGCAGCGGCGAGGGCGCGCGGCCCGTCATGAAGACACGCGCCGCCTTCTACCTGCGCGCCTCGCCCTTCACGCGCCTGGCGCGCCGCCTCACGCGGGCGCTTCGCCGCCCGCGCCACTTCGCGCGATCGCCCTTCTCGCCTATCAACCTGGCGCAGGTCAAGCACGAGTGTGAGTGCGGCTCCGAACACACTAAACTTCGACATTTGAATTCAGAATCTTAGATCGAGGTCAGTTAGGCCCTTTGAACACGGCACGGTTTCATTAAGATACGGCGTAAAAACCGCGCTGTAGAAAAATGTGTGAGCTTGTACATGACACGGCAAACAACCGGACGTGACAACGGATAGATACGGCTCAGTTGTTTTTTCTGTGCCAAGCTGCAGACGTGCGTCATGAATCCATTTAAGAAAAAGATTATCATTGCTGATTACGTGTATAGAAAACTCAAAAAAGGAAAAGAAGTTTTTGGATATATCTGATCACCTAAATCCCATAATAGAGGCCTTTCATGAATAAATGTAATTAATAATTCTTGATTTATCTCCATTTTAAAACAAAATCAGCGTAGGTAAGCCGTCACTAAACGTGAAAACGTCCGGTGCCGCCGAAAGACTCCCCTAGACTTCCATACAACACTAATGTGAATCACGCCGTGGACAGACACGGCGCATACTGGCGACGGCGCCGTGCCGTAGTGCCGCCGTGTCGTCAACAAGCTTCCACAGTGATTCATACAACACTGACGACCGTGCCTACACACAAGAGAATAAACAGTAGTTTTTCACGGCAGCAAAAACGTGTGTGTACAAATGGCCTTATCAAGTAAGGCCCGGTTTCTATAACGAAAATCACAATAATTATGTTAGATTCTGAATTCAAGTTTTATAGCTTTCTCATGATATCGGTCATCTGACGTATGTTGTATTCCCAGGTTCAATAGCGATGGCGGGTCTCGGCGGCGCCGAGCTGCGCGCGGCAGGCGCGGCAGGCGCAGGCACAGCGCGCGCGCGCGGGCCCGTGGGCGCGGTGGCGGCGCGCCTGGCGGGCGCGCGCGGCTCGCCGCTGGCGCCAGCGCGGCACGAATGGCTGCAGCTCACGCCGCGCGACGCCATGCCCGTGCCGCCGCATGTCGCCTTCCCCAAGCCGCCCAAGGCGCCAGGTAACTGAACAAACGCTAGCCTGAACACCTGAAACATTGCTTATAATATCATCATCATTCTCCTCCCCTCATCCCAATTTACATATTTGGGGTCGGCGCAACATCTCTTTTTCTTCCATACTTCTCTATTAGTCGTCATCTCAAGAAATGATAAATTGCCTTTCATTCATCCCTTTTGTGGCCCAACATTCTGATCCATACAGGACAGCAGGTCTCACCATTGTTTTATAAATCTACCCCTTAAGTTTAAAGGGAATACGGGAGTAGCAGATTGTTCCCGTGACCTGCCGCCATTTCATCCATCCAGTGTTATTACCTCCCTATTTCTTAAATTCTTTTCTACCAAACCGGATCGATTTTATAACGTGTTTACATGTATTATGTTTAGATGGCAGCCTAATGTACGAGCGTGTGTTGTCGCGCGCTGAAATAGAAGCACGCCGCGCCGAAGCTGCGCCTGCGCAACCCCTTAAGCGACGCGCGTACGATGACATCAACGGCCTCGACAGTCAGTATCGTTAGGTTTTTCTGTTGTACCAATGTTTCAATCAAATTGATAACTTATAAATATATATTGAAATATAAATTAACGGTATCGTATTTTTTCACGCTCATTATGGAAACAGCGACAGGTACGCGCAATTTATTACGATGTTAGTAGTGTGTAGTGTTTTCGTTCGTAACGTGGGTACTCAGTGATGTTGTGCCCTGCAGGAGGCCCCGGGCGCGAGTCCAGTGAGGGCGCGGCGCCTCCGCCCGCCAAGCGACCCAACAAGCACCCGGCGCCCATGCAGCGACCGTCGCGCGAGCAGTACGCCGCCATGTGCGCGCGCGCGCAGGCCACGGGCCAGCCGCTGCCCGCGCACGTCTTCACACACGTCAGTTGTCCCGCCTCCCCGTAACCACGCTATCGCACTATCCAGTATCCGTCCCCGGCCGACCGAGATTGTAACGAGCTCGTACCGTGTGCAGGTCAACGGCAAGCCGACGAACATAAGCGGCCGAGGCGGCCGCCGACACGTCATCTCCTGGATGGACGCGCCGGACGACCTCTACTTCCGAGCGACCGAGACCGCCAAGTGAGTAGCCACGCGCACCGCAGGACTGCACGGTATCATCTAGCTATAAAATAACACATTACACAGATTCTGCTCTTTTCTAATTGTCCATAAACTAAGAGTCATATTTTCTCATCCAAATCCTATTGTATCACTGAATGGTAATTAGTATTGATAAGTTTGTATGAAAAGAACATCATAAATAATTCAGGTAGATAGGAGAAAATACGAGGGTTTGTGGGTAGATATAAAAACGCTGCCCACAGTTATTACTGCCAGTTGGACGTAGTTATGCTATAACGTTCCAATCCACACGCAGGTCGAACTGAGTAAATCGCGTTTTTGTAATTTTGTGGTACGCTTTTTTTTGGTAGCGAGTACAACTAAGTAGTATGTATCACTTCAACTAAATAAATAAACATTATTTTATTATATACTTGTCATTAAAATTTATTAATATTTATCATACAAATTATGAAAAAAATGCACTTGGAACGTTTTTGAAAAAAGGCTTTTTGTATGGAAGTAGGTTTTAACTTAATTTGCAAAAACGTCCCAATATCTGAAAATTGCTATATTTTGGTAGTTAATGTATATTTTTTCTAAAACATAAGTATAACAATGAAACAACATTATTAAAAAAATATTTATTAAGAAATAGTTGTATCAAAGCATGGAAAATCATCACAATTTATTCATCATCCAGATCGAAATCCAGCTCCTTACCAAATCCATCGACATCGTCAATGGCGTCATTAGACGCTTTCAATGTTTTATAGAAACTAAGGCAATCTGCTGGAATAAACTTGAAAACAGATCGTAAATCAGCCAATTTAGCTGGAGCAATGGGTTTCCCGTTAGGCCATAACTGTTTCAGATCAGATCTATGTATAGTCGAAATCTCTCCCTTTGTCGTTTTTTTAATGTTAAGTTCGTTATAATCCTCATCAAGGGACGTTTTCATAAAAATAGGAGGGAGGGAAATAGGATGTCACTTTTTAAGATTTAAAATTAGTTATTTTTAAAACGTTCCAAGTTGAATGGATCATTATTTTTATTTTATTCAGCCCAAAACGAAATAAAATAGTACGATCCAAATGGGATGTCACTTTTTAAGATTTAAAATTAGTTATTTTTAAAACGTTTCAAGATGATTGGATCCTTATTTTTATTGCATTCAGTCCAAAACGAATTAAAACAGTACGATCCAAATGTAATGTCACTTTATAAGATTATAATTAGATCTTTTGGTTCGTTTTATCATTTAGACCGCTTAATTATTTCAATAGTTATTGTCGTAAGAGAGTCAGTGTCTTCAGCACTAGATAGGACGATCCAAAATACCTAGCTTGGGCTCAAAAACTCAATTTTGACCACCTTGTGGATTGGAACGTTATAGCATAACTACGTCCAGTTTAAGTGTGAATCAAAGATATAAATGTCTAGATAGACAGTCTAGGCTGTGAACTCGTCGAAAAAAATAGCGTCCAACTGTTCGCCGCAATTTGCACGCACACTAGAAAAGCACAATGATTGGCGCGAGTGTAAGACGTCAGCTGTCACGCACTCCAGCAGAACAAAGTGGGCCTGTTTATTTTAGTTCTTATGCAGCGCGACACTATCTAGACATATACAGGTGTCTCAAACGTAGTGGTCTAAAGGCAAATGAGGTAAAATATCTTGAAAATTATTAAACTAGCGAAATTTTCTGAACCGTGGAGAATAACCCAACTTCTAATTTTTTAAATGATAGGTACCTACGCTTTACCTCATTTGCCTTTGGACCACTATGTTTGAGACAACCTGCAACCTGTATATATTAGGTCGGGGAAAGAGTTTTTCGTTTTTTATAGGTATAAATTTGTAGTAAAATCTCTTTGGCTGTACTGTTTGTATCTGGCTGGTTTTGATACTAATAAATATATTACATTTAAAAAAATAAAAATAAACGTAATGAAACCGAACCATTTTGGAAAAGATTGATCACTGGTGATAAAAAGTGGATAACCAGGATCATGTACAACAAAAATGTGCGAAAACGATCATGGTTAAAGAGCAGTCAAGCTCCACAGACTATAGCGAAACCCGGATTAACACGCAATAAGGTGATGCTGTGTGTAAGATGGGATTGAAAGGGCATCGTTCATTATGAGCTGTTACCGCCGGGAAAAACCATCGATTCGGATTTCTACTGCCAACAGCTGATGAAACCCAAGCAAAAAATTGAGAAAAAACGGCCGGAATTGATTAGGTGTGGTATTTCATCATGATAACGCTAGACCACACGCATCTTTAGTCAGCAAAAATTGATAGAGCTGGGTTGGAAAGTGTTAATGCATCCACCATAGAGCCCCGACCTTCCACCTGTTTCGGTCTCTTCAGGATTCTTTAGATAGTGTTAGGTTAACATCAAGAGAGGACTGTCAAAACTGCTTGTCGCAGTTTTTTGATCAGAAGTCCCAAAATTCCTACGGCAATGGGATTATGTCACTCCCTACAAAATGGCACTATGTAAAATAAACTATGTAAAAAATGGCTGTAATTTGTATAAAAATACGAAAAACTTCTCCGGACTTATTATAATCTAAGGTGTGAATATATTGTGTTCCTGTGAATGTCCGAAGCATAGTGTATCTTAAAATGGTGTCTGTTAAGGGGGAAGCGCTAGGTAGCCCGCGAAATACAAACTTATATTTTTTGCAATTTGCAAGTCAGTATTAAGTTGTAGTTGATTAAAGTATTATTCGCGACCGTAACAAATATGCATTTACAGAATTATAATCATCAAAATCAATAATACAACTCCAGGAGATTGTATAATCCTAATTGTCAAGATTTCATGAAATAGTCATTCAGTTGAATTACCTGGTCTTAAAGCATTGTATTGATGACTTTAATAGGGAATATTACGCAAAGCTGAGACAACAGATGGTGCCACATAAACACGAAGTAAACAAAGCAAACTGCCAAATGCAAGCGCCAACATTTTTCGGCGTTTTTCAATAGAATTTCAGCTTTATCTCATCCTTATTATTATAATTGTAGGTTAAAATAATATGAAAAGGTAAACATGCTTATAAGAGCTTCAAATATATTTGTTTTTGTGATATTGAACTACTTTACAATAAACTTTCAAGGTTACATTCAAGTAAATAGCACTCAAAATATTGTGTTTTTACATTAGGTTAATACTCTGACCTGTAAAATATCTTTCATTCTTATAGTTTTCAACTCTAAAATGTTCAGAAAACAACCTTTAATGTTTTGTGACTGTAAAATGCTTGCAACATAGCAATTTACCACTGCTTGCGAAGTTATCCGTTTTTAGTGAATTTAATGAACACCTTCGTTCCTCCATATACTAGCTAATGGCACAACACTCATTCACTGACTGATGCATTGTTACTATCTATTACAGAATATCCCTGACGAACGGATATCACTAAAATAATATGTCAGTAGATTGTACACACACTGGGTTTCTAATTAACAATCATCTAACCATAAATAAAAAAAAATTATAACCATAGGTGAAAAAGGAGGCATAAACATTAAGTTTGTTTTTCTGTTTGCGTTGTTTATTTATTCCCCTTATAACTATCATTACAGATAGCATTACCTAACGCAATTGTACGGTCTCATAAATTGAATTTATTATTAAAATTATGGACAATTTAAAATTATTAAGATTTTCAACCTTTTTACTACAATCTTTTTGCTAGCTAGTCTTACCATAGACGGACGCCATGTTGTTTTGTTTACTACACTTTTCGGGTGCGCCCTCTAGCGGGATAAATTGTCAGTAAGGTTCCCTATTATTATAATTCGGTAAATACATATTTTTACGGTCGCGAATCATATTTTGGTCAACATACAACCTAATACAGACTTGCAAATTGCAAAACCCGTAAGAAAATTTCAATTTCCCGGGCTACCTGGAGCTTTCGCCTTAATATTCACCTAGCTAGCTGGTGAATGGCCGTAATTTATTGTTTTCACAACGATTTCGGTCATTCTCAAGTGAATGTTATCAATTTATCAAACACCACGACGACTTGGTGAATTTTCATTATGAGCAGAATTAGGATGACTAATTATTATTTAGAAAAAAAATATCTGCAGAAACGTAAAAAATAAAGTCTCAAAAAACACAACACAAATTAATAAAATTATAAATGGATACATATTGTTCATGGGAAATATTTTATTGATCCTCGAAAAACTTTGATCTTACGATGATCTGATTTAAAAAAAAATAAGCATCTTTAATGTAATTTTCTGCCCTTGTCCAAATGGATTAGGTTAGAACAGAGACCAACCACCCTACATGGCGACCTACATTCAAGTTGGTCGCAGTTACTAGGCTAGGGCACATCACAAAAAGACTTTCTTGTTTAAATTCACGTACTTTGTAAATTGCTGAATGTAAGATTCACATAATTGCATTTGTGTATGTTAAGGCGACATCGCGCCCGCAGTGCTCTCATCGTTTGTTTGGTTATTTCTTTTATTTTAGAATGAAAATGCAGAAACGTTAACGAAGCTTAGTGGCCAATATTTTCCTTTTTAAGGATTATAATAAAACTTAACAATTTAAAACTACTGTTTGTTATAATAATAACGTATAGTCTTGTGGAGCACAATGTAACATGCTTATTTTCTGCATTTTTATTCAAAAATAAAAGAAATAACTAAACAAACGATGAAGGCGCCACTGCGCTCTCGGTGTCGTCTTAACATTGACTGCTGTACCAAGTAAATTAATGACACAATTTCTGATTTAGACCATTGAAATGGTGATTGTCGATAAACACCGGTGCATCTTAACATTCTCTAATTTTGACATTCACAGTAACATAATGTATACTAGCAATGTGTGGCCGATTCTATGATATGATTTAATTTTGATTGAAAGATTGAGAGAAAAGATTGGCAGATGAACATGATATAAGAAAAGTTAGTTTTCACATTGACAATCTTATTTTTTAGTTGTCGTTTTTCCTCGACTTTGACGCTTCAGAAAGTGTCGATGTTGCGGGCGTTTTCTAACGTATGAGTGTGCAGGGCGGCGCGGCGCAACCTGTCATGCGGCGAGCTGCGGCGCGGCGCGCGCGCCCCTTGGCGGGCCCTGCGCGGGGGCGTGGGCGGGGCCGCGGGCGCGGCGTGCGGCAAGGCGGCGGGCGGCGCGGCGCCGCTGCAGCTGGTGATCCTGGACTGACAGCCGGCGCCGCGCCCGCCGCCCCCGCACCCCTACACCATGGAGGCGCTGCTCGGCTAGTGCGTCGTGCGTCGCCGAGCGCGTCCGCTGTATATTCGCGCTGTACATACCCCGCCGCCGCGCGCGACGCCCCGGGGACCGAACGAAGATTGTATTTTTGGTAATCGAATCGCCGAGGACGGATTCTGTAGATAATATTTTAAACTATATTGTTCTTATGTGGTTTGATCTGGCGTCGAGCAAAATAATGTATTTGATACATAAAACGATATGTAAGTCTAATTCATTCGGAGATTCATTGTAGGATAATTTACAATTTTTTTCATAAATAAAGCACAAATTGAAATATAGGTTGGTTTTATTTCATTTTTAGTAAAGAATGATCGCAGCGTAAACTGCGTCCTGAGGACGCGAGATTACGTTAGCATTTTAGTAGGCAACCATGTCGTTCAACGTAGATGTGTATGAGTTAGGTTAGGAGCACACAATGCGTTGCGGCGCCGCACCGCAAAGATTTCGCCGTATTGGTGGGCACATGAGCGGTGCGGTGCCGCAACGCATCGTGTGACATGCCACAGATATTTTTATGTAAGACGACGCAGCGACACCGCTCCGGCGCCGCCATCGCAACGAATCGTGTGCTCCCGCTCTAAAGTGCCGTACGGCATGCGCTAAGCGAATTTGAATGCACAAAATTATATTACGACTGCTTATTACCTATTGATTACAAAAACGGTTCTGAATACCATAAGTTGCTAACTTTGAACAAGTAAACCTGACATCCTTTGAATGGCTGCCTTCCTGCTACATCGGATCCTTTTTACCGGCTGTCTACCAAACTACTCATCTAGACAAAATCCAACGAATCCATCCTCGGCGGAAAGCCGAGTTCCTGTGACCACCTTGCTACATCATCAGACTTCATCATACCTAAGTTAATTACGCACCGGGATCAATGGAACGAGCCCAACATGATACGTCTGCTGTAAGCTTTTGAGGAGTTTGTTAGGTATCAGACTTTACTGGCTTTAGCATTAGGTCAAGTTTCTGCTCACACCTTACCACACTTGTATTGTCTACCGTGGGGTATAAAAGCAAAAGCGCCACTGTCCCAAGGGAAACCTAATGGACAGTGGCGCTTTTGCTTTTAGGTATACCCCATTATTACTCACCGAGTCCAAACTATGTATTTTGACCAGAGATTTGAAAATTTTGCTGCCAATGGCAGCTATTATGCTTTATTACATAATCATATTCTCTATTTTTTCGTTCGGAAGATATGAGAAGCTGGGGTGACATAACTACAGCTTACAATTTTTAACCGTAGTTTCAACACTTTTTAACCTTTTGAACGCCATTGTCACATATACATGACAAGCAAGCGCGTGCCCTGTACGCCAGCGACACAAATCATCATCTGCCTAGCCTTTTCCCAACTATGTTGGGGTCGGCTTCCAG
Organism: Fissipunctia ypsillon; assembly: GCA_947568875.1. NCBI lineage: Eukaryota > Metazoa > Arthropoda > Insecta > Lepidoptera > Noctuidae > Fissipunctia > Fissipunctia ypsillon. Next base: position 16,841,808 of record OX387661.1, on the reverse strand, counting down.
TCTAACCGGATGCAGCTGAATACCAGTATTTTACATGGAGCGACTGCCTATCTGACCTCCACAACCCAGTAACTGGGTAATACGACACCCCTTGGTAAGACTGGTTGTCAGACTTTCGGGCTTCTGACGACCCGTAACGACTGTCAAAGATCCACGAATGACAGCCGGGACCAACGGCTTAACGTGCTTTCCGAGGCACGGAGGAGTCTCGGTATGTAAAGATGGTCACCCATCCACGAACCAACCCCAGCAAGCGTAGCTTAACCCGATGGATCGACCCGTGCGGCTGTTATTACTTAGCCACGAGCTCCTCGCCAACGACACAAATATGTGACAAAAAATGCGGTGCACTTTATCACGAATTATACAATTAAATCATTACTTTTGTGTGTTTTTATTTGTATACCTTAAATATTTAAGCTCTTGTCCATATTTAATTGCTTGACACGAATTAAATTATACCATGGATATAGAGAAATTTGATGACAAAAAAAGAGAAATTAAACGTTTAAAAAGTGTGGCTTGGCGTGGAGGGCACGCGCGTGCGTTTATGCTCTGGCGTTCAAAAGGTTAACCTTTTAACCGCCCGACTTCATATCAGTTGTCGTGCCCCCAGCGCCGGGCAACTTGTATCATTACGATATTTGGTCGTAAATATACGACCCTGGCGAAATGGACACGAAAATATTTGTCGGATTAATCCGTCGTAGGCGGTTAACCCTTTAACCGCCTACGACGGATTAATTATAAAATATAACTTCAGTCCTTTCCTTCCCCGTGCAGCTAGCCTTATTTTTCTGACTATACAGTCCAAAACCCTAACCTCACTGGTTTGTCTGTACCGCATGGGGAAGCTAGGGTTAAATCTCTGCAGCTAACACAGTAAAACGGCCCAGAATAACGAAGCACTAGGAAGTGGTGAAAGGCGGGAGCTTTGGGGGACTGTCTTATGTAATTATAAATAAAAGTGCTGACTCTCAGCTTATTTTGAATAAATGCCTTTTGATTTGTAGTTTTTGTGGCCGCTAAATTAAGACTGGGAATTTTGATTGCAGCTATTACCTATGCCTTAAATATTGGCATATGTAGAATCATTCTATGTCACATCGAGAAGCACGCACATCATCCGTTTGCGTTTTACAATGCCACAGATAGAACGACAAAGGCGTCAAACTTATGAAAAACATAATACAAATCCGACTCAAATAATATGGAAGTATTGACATCCACGCGGGCGAAACCGTGGGCAACAGCTAGTTCATAAATAAATAATAAAGTTTTTTAAAACTACCTCTCACAGGGATTTTAAGGAGTGTTAGAGTTTGTATGGAATAGATCTTAACGCGTGGTCCGATTAGGTACCTGGAAACTTGGTATTATAATTTTGACAGAAAATAATGTCTTATCTAGGTCTCAACCTAGGTACAGATTTTTGGATTTTTCGAAAAGCAACCCGTAACGGAATGAAATTAACTCGAAAAATTGGTACCTACCAACAATCTATAAGATCGCGGGCGTAGTGCTAGTAACTTCTAAGCCAAAAGAGGCAGGAAGAATATTTTCAGATACTCGTGACAGGAGTCCAGAGCAGTAAATAATGAAGTAAGTTTCACACCTTTATTTCGGTACCTAATATAGGAGGGCCTCGCAATCTAAGTAAAGCTACCGAAAAGCTTTGCTTAGATTACACTCGTACATCTTTGAAGCACAAAATCAAAACCAAACTTTAGAGGGCACAAAATAATTATTAACATGGACGTGTCGAATCGAAGCGCAGTAACGCGACATTTTCCCTACCAAACAATATCAACATAAACATAGTGTCTAAGATTTTTTATTTATTTCTTCTTACATCTACCATTACAGGATAACCCAATGCGATAAATGCGCCTATCCTAATTTTATAACTAAATACTAACGTCTATGTAAAGATAAACTTAACCGCGTTGATGCTCTCTCGGACTAGTGTTATAACGGAAACTTATTTTCCCCCATTTGAAATCGCGCATGGTTGATATTTGTTTGACAGTGAAAACAGCGCTGCGTTGGCATGCCGCACCGGCGCGCGGCGTCGCACCGCATCATCCTTCCCCGTTTCGTCACTCTGACCCCGTCCACGTCGTAAACGCAACCCACCGAGTGGCGTGTGGTGTCACTAAGGAGCATTACATGTAAAAATGCTATATGCTGTTAATTATAGGTACAACTAAAACAAAAAATTATGTATTTAAGTTTTGCTTGCATGGTGGAGGGCAAGTAAAGAAAAGACAATTTTAAAAAGTTATATTTATTCGAGTAATAACTACATCTTAATATAAATGGATAATAACTATTTCTCGGTATGATAAATATGATTTTAGGGGGATTTTAAGACACCTGCATGATCGCGTCTCACTTATTTTGAAAGCACTATCACATACTTCAAGTTTGTGTTATATCATTGCGTAGAAAAATATTTTAGCATTTTTAAAACAGCGGTAAAACAATGTTGTAGTTTGGAGAAGTCTGCATTTTCTATAAACCCATATAAAAATATACTTAAATAAAAGCTTGCGACCGACAACCCTAATGAGGAAACGCACCATCATGGTCCTAGCAACAGGCGCTACCACATAGCTGACAAATTATTTTTGTACATATAGCATTAATAAATCCAGCAGCAGTTTTCTCTTTAGCCACAAAAGTGAAAGTCCTCAATAAAGTTGTCGGCGTTGTCAAATGGCACTCAAATGTACTTCTTACGTTCTTAGTACCTAACAATGCCGACGGTGAGCAAACGATTTAGTATAGCCACCGGATAAAGTAAACAACTCAATTTTTCACAAGAATCTACCATACTTTCTTCAAAGAACGGAGAAGTCTTATAGAAAAATCATTCTAATTCACCTGTTTAATATAAGTTTTCGGTGCCAATTCATAAGACTTGCGGAAGCACTATGTAAGGTAATAAGTATTTATTATTCTTTGGGATCATGTCACTGCAAAAAGATGTGAGGTGATGGACGAGATGCATTAATATAAAAACGGAATCACTACATTCTTCAATATGATCTGTTTTTATTGCGACGACAATTATGGAGTAATTTTCCCACTGTCGAGTATATGCAACCCACGAAGTAAGATATTGGAGTCTAACATAATGGACTAGTGGATAGCATATACTCAATTTCTTTTTCATAATAACAACACAAATTTTAATATAAAAAATACAGCTTCCTCTTGCGCGCACCACAACATTGAAATAAAGTTGTTCCCTATATTTACTCAAGAGTTAAATTGAGCAGGATGTATTATAGCTACATTTACACTAAGTCAACTTAGTTGCAGGACAACACGATCGTTAGAGTAGGCCTTCGGTTATATAACTATTTTATACAGTTCCATTAATGATAATATTACATCAGAAGTCAGTCCCTTACCGTCATTTAACTGTTCTTATAATACATAACCCCATACTTCAACTAAAATTGCAGTAAATCTAGCTCTACGTTTTAATCTCAAAGCATGCAGGAGCGCGACAGCTGCTCCTCGATACACCCACTACAAGACAGACTCCCGTCATCAGCGTAAACAACATAAAATACTCGTTATAAAAATACTGTACAATTACAATAATTATTTGAAGGTAATAAACTCCTTACTGATAAGTCGTAAACGATTAATGCTCTGATATATCTACGCCCCGAACTTCCATCAATAATACACCATTCACAAATTATATACAATGTCTCTTATTTTTATACATGTTACATAAACACACATCCAAATTTGTTCCCAAAACTGTAGTCTTTACCTCATTTTATTTTCTAAATTAAATAATGAGATCGAACATAAACATATGGAATTTTGCAAATGAACAAGGAACAGGAGCAACATTAAGAAATATTATATTGTATAAAATTTTATTTATATGAATATAAGCAGTACCTATGTGTTATGTAATGTTATAAATTTGGACGAAGCCAGGATATCTCGTAATACTTTTCGTTTATAATTAAATATGATCTTAATATCTTTTTTCTTTCAAGGCACTGAATTTAACAATTGATAACTGTATTTGTTTATTTAGATCATCTTAGAATCTTACCCTAAAATAATAGCCAATATTAAAATATTCAACTCGCAGTACAAATATTTCGTATGAAAATACACACATGACTCTGCATACATACATCTATACTAAAATATAATATTTCAGTGTAATATACATTAGTTTGTAAATAGATCCCCGAACAGAGTGCTCCGTCGGAAAACGACAATCTATACAAAAATATTTTTGCAAGCATGCAAAAGATATTTGCTACAGTTACAAGATATAAAATACATAATCGCATCAGCGCGATCACAAACGCTGGGTTAGGTGGGATCTAGTTTTTGGATTTTTGCGTGCGCCAATCGTTGAGTGTGACAGTGGAATGTTCATAAGACAATTTTATTGACGACATGACACCACAAGTTTACCTTTTACTTGTCTTCCACATGTATCATTATTATACTTCATGTAAACCATGAATATTGCTGTTTCGCTTATATGCTATATATTAATTTTTAAGTCTTAGATCGCGTTTTCATTATACATGTATAAAACGCACGTGAAAGGTAGCACATAACATGGCGGGACCCGGTGTACGACGTGTACGTGTCACGCACGACGGAGCGAAATTGACCGAATTTATTAAAACAATGTTTGTTTGTGTGTTCAGTCTCACGTGTCAGACTTGCGCAGCGTCGTCGTTGTATCTCAGTGTTTCGACAAATTGAGCGGCAAATCTGGAAATATAAATAACATCTGTTATGGTGGGCAACAGGTCCTTTATATATAGGTATATACATTTTTTTCAGCTCTTTTTCCTTAAAGGACGAGCAAAACTTACAGTTTAATTACCGCCTTGATAAGCCCCAGTCAAAAACAAACACACAATGCATTATCAAGAGCAGGTCGTGTATTCAACTTACTATGAAATTGGATCCCAAAAGCAGCAGGCAAAAGTAGTCTTTTTCATCAAGCAATTGATAAACTGCTATTATTACGTTAATTACCATTTTAAAAAGGTTGATAATGTCATCTTTAGAGTATGAATGTAACCAGGGGCATGAAACTTAGAACTATTGATATTTTCGACCTTAATGACATGCAAGTGCTGCAATCTTTTAAACTTTTGCAGAACTATATTGACAGAACTGTCAGTCTGATTGTCACAGTCAGTCCCGGGAAATTTTGAATTTGTTACCGTTACTACCTCTCGTCAGAGAGTAGTATATTCTTTGGTTACTACCAAAAGCTGTGAACTAAAGCAACGGTGCTTTGGTTGGAAATCAGTGTTATTCGCGTTATTTGTTATTTTTGTTGTTTATTGAGTTGTTGTTACTACTGTTTTTTTCTTTGCTGTTTGTTCTTTGTTGTTGTTACTACTGTTTTTGTTAATATTAGGTATAAACGAGTATTTCATTGCGATTCTCGCAATGAGTTCTCGCCAAGCTCGTTGCATTTTTGGTTGCGACACTTTTGGTAAGTATTGCAGTTATTCTGAAGTTAAATAAGTATATATGACTATTCTGTAATGTTAAAATACATTGTCTAACATCTTCAACCACTGTTTTCACAATCAACGTTTTAATAAGTTGGAATTCGACGATTCCAAAGCTCGACATTATAAGTATTTTAAATCTATATTTTATCGTATTAAAACTTATACAACTTTGAAAACATACACCTGTAAAAAGTCATTATTTATTTTTGTACCTATCTTGTTTGTAAATAAACACTATTATTTTCAGGAGTGTCATTGCATGGTTTTCCAAATAAAAATAAATACCCAGCCGTCTTTGAAGCATGGGTAGCAGTCATACCCGAAAATATAGTCCATGAAGATCCTGAGAAGCGTCTGAAATCATTAAAAGTGTGTGACTACCATTTTAAACCTGAACACAGGACATGGGGCCATGGTGTAACTAAAACAGCTATCCCCTGTCTGTATTTAGAAGGTAAATGTATTTTGTACATGTATCCCACCTAGGGCTGCCCACCCTCCGGGTTTGACCCCAAAACTCCATGTTTGAATGATGCATCTCCAGGCTATGGGTTGACATTGTATATCTCTGGGTTAGACAGGGTGGGAGCGAAATCCTAAGTCCTATCGCTCACTCCACTTCTGAGTTCTCCAGTTTATATGTGATTGACCAAATTACTTATGTTTCAGGTGTCCCAAAAGTAATAGCAGATCTGCATACAGAGCATAATTATTGCTTACCAAGGATGAGCCTAGCCGTTTCCTCAACAAAGATTGAAATGACTATACCATCATCATCATCTGGTGTAACACAGGGTACAGGTAAATAATTATTGTCAGACATAATATTTCAGATCAGATCTGCAGATACACGATCTGCAAATACAAGGCAGTTCTTAATATGACCAAAAATGATTGTCACTTTAACCATCCACAAATGTATTGGTTGTCATGTTATCTTTATTTGTTTTGGTTCTGAGAAGTTAATAAATAAAGTTATTTACTTTAATGTAATAATACTGGATAAAATTATACTTTCTAACCAGTATTTACTTTCTTCTTTATAGGCATTGCATCTACGAGCCATGTGCATGTGGAAACATCAGTGGAAGCTTGTGTGCCGCATAATGAGAAAGAACCTTCTAAATTGCAAACATCAAATCAACAAATCAAAGATTACCAAAGGCAAATCAAAAACTTGAAGAAAATGGTTACTCGGATGAAGAATAAAGAAGAGTCATTCAAAACCCGACTGTCAAGAGCAGAAAAAATGGCACGATCGTCTGTTAAAATAACTAGTGGTATGTCCAAGGCAGCCAGAATTCTCACTGGATTACAATGCAGGGAGTCGGGAAAAAGTTCAAGAGGTCGGAGATTTACTGAGGAAGAAAAAGTACTTTCGCTTTCCTTACTAAAAAAGAGTCCAAAAAGTTATAGCCTTCTCAGTAAGTATTTTTGTTTGCCATCTAAGAGGACTTTGTTAAACGTTTTAAAATCGGTTAAATTGGTTCCTGGCATAAACAAAATAATTTTTGAAAAATTAAAAAATACTGTTTCGAAAATGAACGCCGAAGACCGTTTATGTAGCCTGATTTTTGACGAAATGTCTATAACTCCGCAGGTCCACTATGACAAATCTAGGGATGAAATTATTGGTTTTGAGAACCTTGGCGACAACGTCTGATTTTTCGTATCATAACTGTAATAAACATACAGAAATGGTGATAATATGCTTTACAGATATCTCGGTAAATGTATTAGTGTATAGTTGGTGCAAAATTGTTAATAGAATTTTATCAGGCAAATGCAATTATGATGGTGATGACCAAATTAAATTAGCAGCCCTTTCATACTACTTAAAATATAAAACGAAACCAAAAAAGTAAAATAATGGCATCACTGATGTAATATAATTTGGTGTTCATGTTTGACCGTTCTTATTTCATTTAGGGCCCACACGGACCAGTATATTAAATTAATTTGTTATTAAAATGTATTTGGTGAACCAATGATTGATGTCTAAATAATTAAAAATGTTGTTTACTGTGATTTGGTTTTATTATTTTAATTGATAGGCGATCGGACACCAACAACCCGATTTGCATTTAATTATTGTTCTTATTCTCTTTAAGTTAAAATCTTTCTGCTGTGGTGATGTATTTATTTTCTTTATTAAATGCAAATCTGGCTGCGGTGTAAGGTCGCCTTCCAGTTCAATCCGTTTCAAATATGGCGGTAGACTTAATAAAATAATATAGGTATATATATTTATATATATCCCACAGCCTTGGTGTTTAGTTCTGATAAAGTTTCATAGACAGCAGCACTTTCTTCATGGCCGTTCTTTATGGTTGACTTGCTTCTCTTATCCATTATAAATAGTTACTACTCTTTGAATGTAACTTACCTGAAGTGGGTTCATCCTTAGGTATGTGGTCGTTAGGGAGCGGCATCGCGAGTGGCGCCCAGGGCCCGGGCGGTACTCCGGGCGACATCGGGTACTGCATCCAGAGCGGCGGCGGCGGCGTGCGGTAGAGGTGCGCCCCCATGTACGAGTACGGGTACATGTAGGCCACGTCACGACCCCACTCGTCGCGCGCCGGCGAGCCGCGGTACTGTGCGCCCGCGCCGCCACCCCACTGGCGAACGCCGTACGGTGACGTGGGCGGCGGGTACGGCGTCCGGTACCGCGCCAGCTCCAGCGGCGGCGTGGGAGAGTCGCGCGCCAGTCCGCCAGGCCCCGGCGAGCCCATCAGCGCCGAGTACCTATAGCGGTAATTGTCCGGGCTGGGGCTCAAGTCCGGCGAGTTCACGCTCGACGGTGACTCGGTCTTCAGCGACGGCGGATGCGAGTGTGGCGACCGCTTCGCTTCCGGAGACCTTCTTGTAGGGCTGTCGTCTGGCATGCTTAGCAGTGAGTGGATACTGTAACTGCTGACGTTCTTGGAAACGTGACTTGGCGCCTCTTTTCGCGGCGCTGTGCCATTGTGCGACCGTACGGGCGTCTCGACGGCTGATTTGTGCACGGTGTGGCTGGGGCCCGGCGACGGCGGGTAAGAGGCCGTGCTCAGTGCGGGCACGGTCTTCGCGCGACGCTTCATCCCCTGGTCTTCGAGACTCACTCGCTCCAACTCTCGGAGAATTCGCTTCCTCGGTGAGACCATCATGTGCTCCTGCCTGCAATTCGCTAACTTCGCGTTGACGGGCGCAGGCAGCGAGGAAATCCTCTCTCGAAGCTTATTTATTGTTTTGGTCAACTCCTTACGTCTTATCGCTGGCTTCGTCTTTTTATACACCCTTAACTTACGATACTGATACGGTTTCTTTAGTTTCATATGATAGTATTTCTCTCGATCATATTCTGTCCATCGATCGTCATCCGAGTTGAGCTTCGCTTTGGGAGCGGCGCCGTCGACGACGTCCTCGCTCCGACAGCCCCTATTTTCTGGCGAGCCAACATCGCCGTTCTTTTTATCGCACACTCCATTAGTCAGAGTTTTCCTGGAATTGCTACCATTGACCATTCCATCCAGGTGGGTGGTGTCGTACGGTCTCCTCCGCTTGAGCCGGCTGGCGACCTCGATAGCGGCGGTGTGCAGCGTGCTCGGTCGGCAATAGTACATGGCTAACTCTTTGGAAATGTTTCTACGCGGGGCAGTCTGCTTCCAGCAGTGGTCGCGCTGCCAGGGCGAGGACTGCACGGAGCTGTTGTCGTCGGAGACGGACAGCGAGGCGGAGGGCGGGTGCGCGACCGCGGGCGGCGTGGGCGGCGCGGCGGCGGGCGGCCAGAACGTCTTGCGCGGCACCGACACCCAGCCCGCGCGCTCGCCCTCTCGCGCGCACCCGCGCACCAGCTCCAAAATAAACTTTCCATCTGCAAATACAACACAAACATACTTTGATGCCACTTGTTACTCCCAAACAAATTCACCATGTATCTGACAATAATGTATCAATAATGTTTGTGTAAAAAAGATTGATCTCTTTTTTTTTCTTTTTTGCAGTATATGTTATGAATTCTTTAGAAATCTAAACAGCAGTAAAGTTCAAAATGAAAAAATTGCTGCCTTATACCACTGTTTAATTGCATGAGAAATTATAATTAAAACAGAATATATTATTGTTTAAATAAACCTATCTGATTGTTTCTCATAATGAGTGTAAGTACTTCAGCACTAAACCCTCAAATCCCTGATAAGATCAAAATAATCAGAAGTTTAAGTAAATCTATTTCAGAATCACAAGTGCTAACCACATCAGCCACTTATACGTGATAATTAAATTAGTTACTAATCCCTATTTCTTGTTGCTTGTTGATAAAAAATAGTCAAAAACTGCTGCATAACTATTAACAATGTACACAGTGATAACCGAGGCAACCATGTAATTGTATTATGATAAGTATTTATGTAAGATACTATTGTTGACCTATATTTTGTTAAGCTATATAAAACTCATTAGATATAGACATGTATAGAATATTGGTAAACACAGGAACAGGACAACACAAAGGTCAATCAACAAAATTTGTTGAACCTGTATTTAATGTATAGATTGTTGACACATACAACTGTCTGAAGTAATGTATGTTATACTGTTATATTTGTTACTAGCTGTGCCCCGTAACTTTGTTCGCGTGGATGTTGAAAGATACACAAATTACACAATATACTAAAATAACAGCCACATTTTAATGGCATTTTAAAACTCCCACGCCCCCGACCCTCGACCCGTCGCCAACCATCGCGTTGAATCGCCCGCCCGCACTATTACTCCGTTTTTGCTGTTCTTTCTGTTTTTTTTCTTTTTGCTCGGCTCCTAAGGGTTGTGGCGTGATGTTCAATAGCCTATAACTATCCTCGAGAATTGGGCTACCAAATGCAAAAAGAATTTTGCAAATCCGACTTTTTGTTCATAATTTCATGGGTTTTTTTTTTTTTGCATGGAACCCTAATTATTTTTCTAAAATAAAAGTAGCCTAAGTTACCCGCCGTAACATCAGCTATCTGCCAGTGAAAGTCGCGTCAAAATCGGTGCAGCGGTTTCAGAGGTTAGCCGGAACAAACAGACAGACAAAATTGTTAAAAATTGCTTTTTTGTTATAAGTACCGTTATACTTTCTTATGCATTTAGTAAAAAGTTGTTATTTGGACATTACAAACTGACACTTTAATTTTATTTATTTGTCTATAGACGTGATAGAGCACTTTATACATATTTTCACTTGCTGCTCCAACACTTGCCTGATTGACTCAAGTGAAATTGACATTGATCAACAATGACATACACTCACAGGTGTAAGACATTTAACTCGAGTAATTGTGAAGCAACCACTGCACCATAATAAGAATAACATTGTTTTTCTATGAGATACATAGTTTCTCCATCTAGAACTCAATATTGTGTACCATATGTCTGAATTATTTTGTGGAATGTAAAAAACCTAATATTATAATTCACTCACATAATGAATGTTGTTTAAATTACCTACAAAATTTTACCATACATGCATGTTTGCATAGCATGTTGTCTAGCAAAAACAAGTTATTTTGACACTAATACCTGTCAAATAAGAATTTGCAAGAAATTTCTTATTGATTAGTGATGCAGGTGTACAACACAAATACTATTTTACATTTAGTTTACAATAATAGTAATAAAATTCCATCACATACTATATTTTCACAAGCATACTTCACATTAACTGATCCAAATAATAGTAATTCACTAAGACATTATCAAATAGTTGTTTGTTTCCGCTAGGGTGGCCACAGCTCCTTACGAAACTCACAACAATAGTACAGAAGCTGTGCTCAAGACAATTGGCAACGGTTCGGTCAAATGTGCTTATATAGGCTTATCAGAGCATGAATGACTTTCTAGTTTTTCTTAACACACTAACTGGCCCAGCGGGTGCCACAATGAATATCTAACTACCTAATCGTTGGGAGTCTCCCTATATATTTAGTAGCACTGTGTGATGCGACATAATGACACCCACCTTTGAAAAACTTTAGCCTCCCACCAGTAGCAGTGAGAGCAGAACTGTTCACAGGAGCATCATCACTAGCACCCTTACTACTGCTGTTACCATTCACGCCATGTCTTCTGTCTACTTCCTCTGTCATTTTGGTACATGTTGTCAGAGTTGTGTTTGTTCCTTCCTGTATATGCATTTCATGTCTGACCGCTCATACATCACGCGAGCGACACTTTAGTCCGAACCGTCTCGCCATGTCGCACCGAGACTAGGGAACACCGACGCATCAAACACTCGCGAATTCGGATCGACATACAATATATCCGTCAAAGTCCTCATCCTAATGCCACCTGCGGATTGTGGGCTCCACTGAATCTTTCGTATAAACACATTACCGACACGGTGACTTCTCAATTGTACAATATTACGGTCAATCCTGTTTACTATAACACTTTACGTTTCTCACTGTTTAAATAATGGCTAAACAAAATCGCGACGCCGGATTCCCAATTATAATCGGGCCCACGACACAACTCGATAAAAAGCTGTTCGTTTTTCAGTACATAGTTCATTCACACCCAGCATCCATTTTGATTCGTTCAAAATCAAATATGATCGTTCTTTTGACCACAAATAAACTTGAAATCTGAATGGTCCGAATGCGTTCTTAAATGCGTTTTGTTATTGCTGATTTGCTGCATTGCACAGTCAAAATATCCTTCAAACGGTCGTTTTTGCTCGTTTTTCTTTTACTACTGAATTATAATTATTTATAGTGTAAAGAGTAAAATATATGATAAGATCACCATATTGTACATTTCCCTAAATTGTCATCAATAATCATTTCATCAATATTGAGATCTTTTGGCAAAAAGAAACCGACGAGAAATGCAAACAAAGAAAACGATTGTGTGAGTCGATAGAACTTGAGTTCACCCTTCCCATCACTTTTTTAGTTTATCTGTAGCTGGTATGCTTATAATCTGTGAATTACGCACAGCGGCCATCTTTGCGGCCATATTGGTGTTCAATATTTTGTTTCGTATCAATTTTATATACTTCTCTCTTTTGCTCATATGTAATAAGAAAGAGAGGGATGAATATGACACACACACACACACACCACTTTGTTTGCTAGACGAGTAATGAGTATGAATCAAGTCCGACCTCGTTGATTTCTTCAAAATATTTTGGTTATTCTTGTAGCTTCCTTTAAAAAAAGTTCAACTACATAATTATAATAACTGTGAAGCACGATGACTGCATCAGAAGTTTCTTATAATCGTAAAATAATATCGGAAGATTTGTCGAATGTTGAATTCGACACCAGCGAAGATGTGGAAGTTATCCCAACTTTTGATTCAATGGGATTACGAGACGAGTTACTACGAGGGATATACACCTATGGTACGTATAAACATAATTTAATCAGGGTCAAACTGCCAAAATATAAGTTGATAAGTTCAGTTTTACATTCGTTTTGACGCGGCAATACATCACCCACTTTCACATTTTTTCAGGTTTCGAGAAGCCGTCCGCAATCCAACAGAGAAGTATACTGCCTATAGTTAAAGGCAGAGACGTGATAGCTCAAGCTCAGTCCGGTACTGGTAAAACTGCGACGTTTTCAATTTCCATTCTGCAGTCTTTGGACACCACACTACGTGAAACTCAAGTTCTAATATTGTCGCCTACCCGCGAGTTGGCCACCCAGATCCAAAAAGTGATACTTGCCTTGGGTGACTTCATGAATGTACAGTGCCATGCTTGCATTGGTGGCACAAACCTTGGTGAAGACATCAGGAAGCTGGACTATGGTCAGCATGTTGTGTCAGGAACACCTGGCAGAGTGTTTGGTAAGTTGATTTAGTTGTAAAAGCATGAAAACGAAATGATACATTATTTTCAGCTTTACTGTCTCTCTGTCACACTGCTGGGTCATGGCTCATACTAATGCCTATTTCATCATCTTATGCAAGTAATTTGGTTATGGCTCCATCAATAAATGTTAGACTATGTCAGGGTTTGAGATGGTGTTGGTTGGTTTTAAGCTGTAAAAATACTATTATACAACCATTGATCAGTGTTTGTAGTGATTACATTGATCACTGTGCTAAAAAGGGGCAGCAGTTTTGGTAGCATCATTTGTCTTTGTCTCCTCAAGCTTCTTTTATGTGATGTCAAATGAGTATAAATGTTTTAAAAAAAAATTTGAAATATTTTTCAGACATGATCCGGAGACGTGTACTGCGAACACGATCCATCAAAATGCTGGTCCTTGATGAGGCTGATGAGATGTTAAACAAAGGTTTCAAAGAGCAGATCTATGATGTATATCGCTATCTGCCGCCTGCCACGCAAGTTGTGCTCATTTCTGCCACACTGCCTCATGAGATCCTGGAAATGACTTCCAAATTCATGACTGATCCTATTAGGATTTTGGTAAAACGGTATGTATTCCAAATAAAATTTCAGTGTAGATAATTTTATTGTTTTATGTTAACTTTTTCATTATCAGGCTAACCGTTAATTGAACTAGAAACTATGATTCATCATGAGAGCACACTAAATATTCCAAAAACAATACAAATTATGTCCACAGTGACGAGTTAACACTTGAAGGAATCAAGCAGTTCTTCGTAGCAGTGGAGCGTGAGGAGTGGAAGTTTGACACTCTTTGTGACCTCTATGACACATTGACCATCACGCAGGCAGTCATCTTCTGCAACACTAAGAGAAAGGTGGACTGGCTCACACAGAAGATGCAAGAAGCTAACTTCACAGTCAGTTCAATGCATGGTGATATGCCGCAAAAGGAAAGAGACAACATCATGAAGGAGTTCCGCTCTGGACAAAGGTATATAATTATTATTATCATTACTTGTGATTGAGTTTAGGCATTCACACTGTGATGCGCCATTGAATACAATTAGCGCACTTGGTATGTAAAAAACACATGATGCAACAAGAAGGCTTATTATGTACTTACTTGGTGTCCATAATGATTTGCAGGCAGATGTCCATTGCTTGACAATATACTGTGGGGTACTTGTAATAATAATCGACTGACAGTCAACTGTCAGCTAACTGTCAAAGACCACATGCCTCTATGTACCTACTTCACTCAAGTACTATCTTATTTATACCTAACTATCCTAATATCTAAATCACTCTTATTATTGAATTTTTCTGTAACATGCCCCCTTCACAAGTTACTACTGCCTCTGTTGGTATGCAGAGTATATCACGCATTTCATTACTGGGTCTTCATCAGAATCACGTTGTCATAGTTGGTTTATGTGTCGTGTAATGATTGGTCCATCGTTTATCTTTACCAAAAACTGAACAGGACCCTTGATTCGGAAAACTTCACCTTTCACCCACTTCTCCCCTCTTGCATAGTTGCGCAGCCATACTTGTCCTTCAATTTAAATGCTCTCACTGGTACTTCTATGTTACTTTCAATTTGTCTTTCAGCAACAGGTTTTGTGGAGAAAGGATGTATAATGTGAATGTTGCCATGGGTTAGAAGGAGTGATCCAAGAATGTCCCGTGCTTGCTGGCATATTTTTATTTACCTGACAGCTATCACAATTTGCCACTAACGCTTCAATCTCATGATCCTGTCCTGGCCACCAAAAATAGCTATGTGCAATTGATTTTGATATTACTATGTCATCATGAGTCCCGTGTAAAGCCTGTGGTATGTGTTCCCGCATTGGTGGCGGTATGGCCACTCGAGTGCCCCATATTAAGCAGTCATTTGTAACCGATAGCTCCTTTCTTCTGAGCCAATATAATTTTATAATACTGTTGTTTATGGTATCAGTGCAATATCCAGAATTTCACTTTAGATAAAATATCATTTCGCTCTGTTTGTTCTGCAATATCTTTTGCTGAATACTGAACAGCGCTTGGGGTCTCTGACAGTAATAAAATATCTTCAACATCATCGGTATCCGACTTCCAATCTTCAGTAGTATCCATTGGCCACCTACTGTGAGCATCAGCATTACCATTATTAGTGCCATGTTTAATTTGTATGTGAATTGTAATTCATAATCATGTGAGTTCAGCTTCAAAGCCCATCGCATCATTCTTGGAGACAGCACTTTAGGTATTGCCTTATTGGAACTTAAAATCCCAAGCACGGCTTATGATCTGTATATGTATATTACCACCATGTCTTCCATATACATACTGATTGAATTTTTCCAAACCGAATATAATCGCCGCCGCTTCTTTATCGATGTGTGCATAATTACGCTCCGATTTTGATAAAGTTCTGGATCCCATAGCAACAGGTTTTTCTGATCCATCATCCATAACATGAGATAGAATGGCTCCTACCTATATTCTGAAGCATCACATCTTAATGTTACCTTTCTGTTATTATCAAAATGTATTAGAGTGTGTTGATCTTTACTAGATAGTGTAGCTTTAGCCTTCTGGAATGTTTCTGTCTCTAACTTGCCCCACTTCCATACAGCATTTTTATCTAGAACTCTATGTAGTGGTTCTAATAATGTAGCTTTGCCTTTCAAAAACATATCATAAAAATTCAATAATCCCAAAAAATCATAAACGGTCAACTAGCCTATTATACGCTACCTATACTATGGGCCTCGCACCTGGCAGGATTATTTTTCGAGAAGGTGGATTTTCATCTATTCATGCTATTCACGAAAAGCAAGAATGCAGGATGATAGAGATTGACCTCGCCTCGGATTTATTGGTTAGATTTCTTCTGAGTTAGAATAATTCATAATACATGAGACCGAGCAGAGCGAGCTCGAAAATTTTAGCACCCCGAGAAACTATAATTAACTTAATGTTTGTGGGAGAAAATAAATTTTAGTATTACTACTACCCACTTTGAAAAGGTTAGGTTTTCGTTTGAATATCATTCATACATAGAAGGGCTACCACATAAAACTTTTTGAGCTTGCTACGCTGGTGCGTCACTCCAGCAGGAAAGTAGCTCCTAGAGTGATTTAAATGGAACGTATAATTAGTGCGTGTTCTGCTGTAAATGTGCGCCAAATAAAAAATTTCTGCGCTTTGTCGTTTTGTCGCTTTGTAGCTTATATGTTTTCTCATTTAGCCGCTGCGGCGTTTTTTCGGGTTTTTAAAAAAGTGCGATTACTTAAAAATTATAAATATTTTCTTAAATCTAATTCTGTCACAAATACGCACAAATTAAGAGCTACTCGTGTATGTTTATTCTACAGGAGCACATACAATGGTTTTACAGATACACGATTCTGCAAAACGTTACTCCAGCAGGAATTGTAATATCTCGAAAACCTGAAGACGCACAAATTATATTTTCGGTGCACAATTTTGCACAAATATAAGCTCTCTGCCCATGCACGATATTTCTCTCTCCGATCATTCGTTTAGAATTTTCCTGCTGGAGCAACGTTACTCCAGCAAGAATCGTTTTTTCCAAAACGACAAAGCGCACAATTATTTTATTTGGCGCACATTTACAGCAGAACACGCACTAATTATACGTTCCATTCAAATCACTCTAGGAGCTACTTTCCTGCTGGAGTACCTAACGCACAATGCTACGCTCACTCTTAGGGAGCCCACACAAAACTGCGATGCGAATTCGCAGTTTTGTGTGGGCTCCCTAAGAGCGAGCGTTGCAAGCTCGAAAAGTTTAGCACCCTAGATTTATATTTTGCATATATACGGGGCCTCGCAACTACAAACTGCTGCTTACTGAACATATTTTGACCTTTGAGATTTGATTAAAAAGTACTTCTGAATATTTGGGGGCTCCCCAGGACCGGAGGCCGGGGTGGATCGCCCCTGCCGAAAATTGATATTTCGAGTCGACCTATTTTGTGACCAATGTTGAAAGTTTCGACATTTAGACCTGTATATCGCTAATTATTTTATCTCTGTAGAAATATAAAAACATCACGCCTTGTTTCCCCGAAGGGTTAGGCTGAGGTGTACTTATAGTACACCCACATTTCGCCAGTTATGTTTAAGTCCCATGTAATAGGGGGCTCTGTAGAAATATATAAAATATTTTAATTGTTTTTGGTAACTCGCAAGTTAACTGTAATCTGCAGGCGTCATTAGTCGAAAGTGTGTAACTGCTTGTTGGTGACGTAACTGGTCACCCAAAGAATTTTGCTCCGATTTTATTGATGTCATTAGCACTCAAATGTTATTACTGTTATAAACTGAAACATGTAGTTAAATATTGTAATGTTTCAGCCGTGTCCTTATCACAACTGACGTTTGGGCAAGAGGTATTGACGTGCAGCAAGTATCACTAGTCATCAACTACGATCTGCCCAACAACCGTGAGTTGTACATCCACAGGATCGGCAGGTCAGGTCGTTTCGGACGCAAGGGTGTGGCCATCAACTTCGTCAAGTCAGATGACATCAGGATCCTGAGAGACATTGAACAGTACTACTCCACGCAAATTGATGAAATGCCCATGAATGTGGCAGATTTAATTTAATAAAATTATAAACACCATACTTTTGTTACCTTTCTAACCCAGTGTAAACTGGCAGAACGCACCGTGGTGAAGGAATCAACAGCACCCAAATACCTACTTCTTACTTTGTAAGCTATTTCCTAGATGTATCTTGGTATAATGTCTCAATAAATAAATTTAATGTCAAATGATGTTTTATTTTTGAGAAAGCAGAGATTTCATACCATCTATCCCACCATGACATGCACTTAAGCAATTGAAACTAAAACCACACAATAAGCAACAAGGGCTACTAGACTCAAAACAAAAGGGAATGTATTTTGGGACTTGCAAATAATTACACCATTTATGTAGTGAATTTACAAAGTTTATGTTAGTTAAACAATGCAACACAGTATTCTGAAAGCAATGTTACAACTAATTTACACACATTAAAATATACATACATAAAACTTATCACTACAATAATTTTACTTAACAAAACTTATGTATTAATACAATGTTGATTCCAAAAGATTATTGTAATGACAGCTAAGCTCTTGGAATGTTACCAGTACAGGACAGAAGCCTGTACTCAATACTAGTGCACTAGATACTATCCACAAGATGGTGCAATATTAATTTACAAAACAATAATTTAGTTATGGTAATCAAGAAGAATTCTTAGAGATAATAAAGATCATATAAACATTTATATTTTACAAATAACAGTGTTAGGATGTTAGACATATATTTGCTGTATCAATGAATCAAACATTCTAAACAGTGTTCTACCAGTGCCATAGCCATTGTTGTAGGAAATACATACAAATAATTTGGCATTTGCCAAAGCAAGTAGACTTTTCTCATACCTCAAACGATTTTAATCACATACCCAATGTGACCATACTTTACAAAATAATATAACACAGACATGGGTCGTATGTTATCTTTTCATTCATAATAATTTAAAGTAGGTCACTAAGGTTTCAGAGATCACAAGGTCTAAAGATCATTTTTCACAATATTTGGCAAGAAATAATAGTGTTGACATCCAGTTTTATTTCACACAAATTAATTATTTGCATATTCAGAGTTACTGTGTAACTTGAAATGCTGTATTTTTTATTAATTTTACAACATCATGCCTGCTGATATTTAATACTAAATAAATTATACAAAAAAAGTAAGTCAAATACATGAGCAATCAATAATGGAGTAAAATTATATCAATTTTGATTCCTCTTAGAGAGGCATTTGGACGCCTTATAAGTATTACATCCTTATTAAGGCACAATTGAAAAATCATATCATTTATTTATCAGAAAAACAAAACTTTTATAGGTATGATTATGATTAGTTATGTTTAAGTGAACACCCCAATTTGAATTATGATCTTCTCTTAATAAAGAGGAGGATGCATTGCATCATTTGTCATCACTTGCAAATACTTCAAAATTATTCTTAGGCCCTAATATCAAAAATCTGTCAAAAGTTACAGCTCTGTCTCAGATGTTGGATAGTGTGCATTCCAACGCCTGTAAATGAAAATACCAATTGCTCCCACTAGTAGGGCAACCAGTATTTCAGTCAGCTGATCCAAGAAACTATTGGTAGGTTCAACCGACTCCAACACTTGTGGCTCCGGCTCAAGAACAGGTTCTTCAGCCGTGGGTTTAGCAGTCTGCTCCTCCTCTGCTTTGAATGCTATCTGGTTCAACACTGACTTTTCTTCATCAGTAATTGGTTTAGCTGCTGTTGATGACAGCAGAGCTGAAATCTCTCCACACTGGGAGCACACCCAAGTTATGGATTTCTTGGCGAGCACCTTGCGTTCAGCAGGCGAGTAGTCGAGCGATCCGATGGTCCCTTCAGCTGGAGTCGGCATAAACGCGATCAAAGCCAATAAGGCAGTTCTTATTGACCATGAAGGTTGCCAAGTCTCAGGGTGATGCCCAGAAATGGATAAACAAATCTTTTTGTTGACTTCGAATCTTCCGTTGGGCGTCAGAAGTATTATGTGAGGTGGGTGCATAGGATATTCTTTGGGCAACAATATCCTACCATGGTAGATACCACCCTCAAAATCTGTACCTTTAGGTCCTTGCACGGTGAAGTGCCACTCGAACAGGTTGTCTTCCAAAGGCCGCGCACAATATTCCTCTGTGGCCTCCGCCAACTCCATGGCCTCTCTCATTAGACGTTTGACACCAGGACATTTTGTGTTATACTTTTCACTTATTTCTGCCATCTTCTTCAAAATACACAACAGGTAGGAACTACCGACAGTATGATAATTATAATGACGCAACAAATAGGGAGAGGTACACGTATGTTATTGATGTAATCACAAGAAAATTTGATAACAAAATCCTTTTGTATACGGCCACAGTAGGTAATTGTCAAAATGTCAGGTGACTGTCAAGATATGGCAGCTGAATGACAGTGTTCCTATTACACAAAAAAAAATAAACTTAATAAAAAGTGACAATTTTCAGAACTCCGAAAAGAAGATGTTCGCATCATGTGTGTGTCATTTTCAGGCCCCTATCACCCAAGGCCCAAGCTGCAAGCAGAACCAGTCGATGCCGCGATGTGGGGATGAGTGTTTCGATGAGTATTATTTTGATACAATCAAACGTGCTTGAAAAGTGTCCCCCTCGTGGAAAACTGAGTGGAACTCCAGCCAAAGCAAAAACAAAACCAATGTTAGCTTAACCAATGTCTCTTGATTTCGGTGCGGTCGAAGCATTAATAAACGAAGCAATGCTAAGAGCATTGTATTTAAAAAAAAAAGGTGTTTTCTAATTAATTTTTAGGTCGGCAATTCATCTAAAAATCGACCTACCACCACAGACTAAGTAGTACTCCCACCACTAAAACGCAGCTGTCTGTCTATTTTAACGTCAAAAAATAAAAATTGTGTATCAAGTTTGTTATTTTATTTTGATTTTACCTGTCATAATTACATTAAAAATGCAAGTAATAATGTGAAAAACGATGTCGTTCATGGTTTCCGACTGCATTTATATCAACATCGAGTACTTCATCCCTTGTATTGTGTGAAGCATTTGTGTCAATAACATAGCAAGATGGGTAACATTAACAAAGACAATTCGGTTTACATGGCTAAATATTCAGCATTTAATCCTTATCGCATAAGACAGAGAGAGCTAGGGTATCAGTATTCTATCGGAGAGGGCGATGCGCTCGCGAAGAGTCTGTACTGCGGGATGAGACCCATCGCATCATGGGACTCCGAACGTGACAAGATTCCCCCGACTGGAGGCGTTTTCAACCTTGAATTTTCACCGGAAGGGTAAGTGTACGGTGTTTGAATAACGCATGTTAGCCTTAACTTTGGTTTCGCTTCAATTCCATTATAAAACCAAGAATATTATTACAAGATAATGTAATTATCTGCTAATTAACTTGATTTACTGATAAACACCTTGGACTGCTTCTTGCTCCAGTCGTCATTAAAGCTGCATTAAAAATGTAAAAACACTGCAATTAAATTAGTTTTAAAACAAATTATTTTCAATTAAGAGGGAAGCACCAGGTAGGTAGCCCACGAAACTCAAATTTTATTATGTTTTTTGCAATTTGCAAGACAGTATTAAATTATATGCGGATTAAAGTATCATTCGCGACTCACAGTATTTTATTTTATCTCAAAATGACCACCTCCCTGATTATTAGTGAATCAGACAGAGCTTTTTATTCTAATTGCGAGAGTAAAACTCCCACGAATCCATCTTAACTAGTTTAGGAGATATCCGGGGGTAAAACTTTTTACCCATATTTTGAAAAAATAATTAAAAAAATATTAAAAAAATTATTTCATCTAAACTTTTACAGTTGCTTTATTTTTTTAGCTACATTTTAAAAGGTCTTGTTTTTATCTATTTTACGAGTCCTTTATGGCTGCTCTAGACCTCGTAGGAACCGAGAAATCAGCGATTTTGTGATTTTCGTTTTTATTTTTTTTTGCCCATGTTCCTCAGTATTAGAATCTGCAATTTACTTTAAAAAAGAGGTAATAAGGTAGACTACCAACACAAAAAAAAAACAACAATTAATTCCGTGGAATCTCGGAAATACTAAGATTTACCCGAACTTATCCGAACCCGGGGTAATTACCCGCAAATTTTTTTAAGACGTATTTTTTATATTTTTTACTTTATAAATATAGTAGAATTCTTTTGGCTTGTGTTTTGAAAATAATTGTGCTTAAACATCATCTGCGTTAAATAAACTAACTTTGTTGTAAAGAAGTGTTGTAAACTCATTTTCTTCACTCTCGGTACATGCAGTTTCTTCTTCGACATCACTGTTATCTTCATTTAAACATTCAGAATTGTCCGGTTGTAACATTTCTATAACAGCTTCTGGCAGTGGCATTCTCCTTCGGTTACTTAGGCGTTGTTTTAGCCGTATCGCTGATATGACAGGGTCGGATGACTCAAGCGCCCTGTGGAATAAGTCCATCATAGTATGAACCCTAGAATCTTTCCGGCTGTGATGTTCCCTATCCTGACGCCAAAATTTATTCCTCGACTCTCCAGCCTGTTCAGAGAGTAGTCCTATGGGTAGCGCTGAATTCTCTATAATTTTTTCTCCGTGAATTAAGATTTTATGTATAGTAGTAGTTATAGGGTGCCAGTTGTATTTCTCTACATACTTATAAGCCACATTTTTACAAAATGTACCGAATTTTTTTTCGTCTATTGGTAATCCCGAATTGATGGCTATTAAAATTACATTTAGGTCATCAACGAGCCATTTTTCAATGCCAAGTATATTAGCAAACGTTTGGCGGCTTTGTTCACTTTTGAAATGAAAGGAAAGTTCAATTCTAGGAGCTATTGAAACCAGACCAATATTCATAAAAATGATATTATGTTTGCTGGTAAGCGCATCACATGACAACTGTAACAAATATGCATTTACATAATTATAATCATCAAAATCAGTAATACAACTTGCATAAGTTTGTATAATCC
The DNA here is from genome assembly GCA_947568875.1 of Fissipunctia ypsillon. Classification (NCBI taxonomy): domain Eukaryota; kingdom Metazoa; phylum Arthropoda; class Insecta; order Lepidoptera; family Noctuidae; genus Fissipunctia; species Fissipunctia ypsillon. Next base: position 16,818,864 of record OX387661.1, on the reverse strand, counting down.
TAACTGTCAAGATTTCATGAAATAGTCATTCAATAGAATTAACTGATCTTAAAGAGTTGTATTGATGACTTTAATTACTATAATTCTTTAAATACATCCTTTTTATGGTTGCAAATCATATTTTGATCAACATGCAACCTAATACTGACTTACAAATTGCAATAAATGTAAGAAAATTTGAATTTCCCATTTGAATATCACGTCAACTAAAGGTTTCTCAAAAGTAATGTGTAGCTAAAATTAACTTCTTATTTTAAAATAAACATTGTTACCACTGTTGATAAAAAATAAATTAATAATATTCATTTTATTTTAAGTTAACTAAGTATATATATATAAAAACCAACCAACTTCCAAAAAAACACTACAAAGTGAAAAATACCTTTAATTTGGGAAATCTGTCTTTGGATCTGTATTTTTGTTTTTTGCCGCCAACTTCCAAAATTAAAGTTTAAGGTTTTCAGTTTGTAGTGTTTTTTTTTTTTGGAAGTTGGTTTTTTTTTTGTAAAAAAGTTTTTATTTTTCACTTTTTAGTTATAATACCTACCCCATACCAATTTGTATACCACTACTTGCTTTGTAAACAACAGTGACAGGAAGTATTATAACATCATCAAGATACACAAAGTGGATTAAATACATATTATTGAAGCTAACTCAAAAACTACCCAAGCAAAGTTAATAAAATTTATATGGGACCACTGCGCAAGTTTCCCCTACCAAATGAAAAAAAAAAATCTAAATCGGTCCACAAATTGATGAAAATATAGATGAACATATAACCTCCATTTTTGAAATTGGTTAAAAATAGTATTGTCTGTCAATATATTTGACGATTGTATGTTTTTTTAGCTTTCATAATGTAGGTATGCTGACCCTACATGGGCTGTGTATGTAAGGGTCAGAGTAGCAGTTTTTATTTAATAAATAGGTAATAAACTAAAGCACAGCTAAAATAGAGATTAAAATAAGATTTCTTGTAGTGTGTCTGAAAACTTAACAGCTAAGAACATGTTTGAGCATTTTGCTGCTCTGTCTGTGTTGACCATGAAGTTCCAAGTATTCCAAGTAACCATGATCAAAAAACTGCATCATGAAACCTTTATGATACTAGCAAGATCTATTCAATACACATTTTTTGACAAAGATATTGGACCACTGGCATGAGGCAATTTTGGGGATCATGGAGACTGTCGACAGAAGTGCATAAACTAACAGTTACATGTGAATATGACATCTATTTCAAAGACATTAGCGTGCTAAATAGAGTAATTTGGTTACAGCACCCTCTAGCGCTGGTCGTTGAACTCGCTGGAGCATGTAGCATTTCGCGAATCCGTATGATTTTCCCCTACCAAAAAGTGTTTTTTGTTTTACGGGGAAATCTTACGGGTTCGAGACATGCGACATGCTCGTGTCGCCGACATGCTAATGTGACGTTGCACCAGACTGGCGATACGCAGCGGTCTGTGTACACGTTAAGCTGCGGGCACGAAACCAGCGGCTTGGAGCTGGGCGGTGGCGATGGTACAAAATTGTTCCGCCGCCACCGCCCGCCTCGGCCACAGCTCCTCGCTGCTGGTTCCGCGCCCGCAGCCTTAATGTTTTAAGTTTTCACTTCTGTCGGCGGTCTCCACGACTGCCTTTTTTAATTTAAAATCTTGTGTAAAAGTATCTGACAATAAATTTAAACATTTCAGGACATTATTGGTAGCTGCCTGTGAGAAGAAGTCCGTACAAATATTTGATCCGCTCACACATGAGAGGATACATTCAGTAAATGGAGCACACTCAGACTGTGTCAACTGTGTTAAGTAAGTACTACTTAACTTTAAACTTCATTTGTGTACTTTAGGCGTTTATAATTTATGCCTGTGTTACATATTATTTAAGTGTTATATAAATAATTTCATCACTACAGTGTTTAAAACGGTAAAGGGAAACATCGTGAGGAAACTGGCATGTCCTAGAACCAAAAATTCGACGACATGTGGCATCTACTAACCCGCACTAGGCCCGCGTGGTATATTACAGCCCACTCCCTCTCGAAGAGAGGAGGCGTGTCCCAGCAGTGGGAACATTATAGGCTGATTATGAAAGAATTCAATTTCGTTTCCTTTGGTCTCATCATTTCTAACTGAACAGACAGCTGTGTTGCGCCACTTCTTCCCAGCTAAAGCACTAGAAAGTGGTGAAGGGCGTGCGTTTTTGTGGACTGTTTTATGTAATTTTGACGTTCAAAAAGTGCTGATTCTCAGCCTAATTTGAACAAATGACTTTTGACTTAGAAAGAGAAAAAGAAAAGACTAAACGAAATCCATGAACAAAAAGAGAAGGTTCTTTTCATCTCTTCAGTCCCTCCTTAACACTTGGTCTACATTGTCTACATTCATAATCAGCCTATATAATTTTCCCACTGCTGGGACACAGGGTTCTTTTCATCTCTTCAGTCCCTCCTTAACACTTGGTCTACATTCATAATCAGCCTATATAATGTTTCCACTGCTGGGACACAGGGTTCTTTTCATCTCTTCAGTCCCTCCTTAACACTTGGTCTACATTCATAATCAGCCTATATAATGTTCCCACTGCTGGGACACAGGCATCCTCTCGGTGAGAGGGAGTGGGCCTAATCCACCACTCGGCCCAGTGCGGATTGGTAGACGTCATATGTCTTCGAATTTTTGGTTCTAGGACATGCCGGTTTCGTCACGATGTTTTCCTTTACCGTTTTGAGAGCAGTGGTGATGAAATAATTTGCGCAAAGTAAAGTGCCCGCTTGGGTTCGAACCCGCGACCTACAACTCGTAAGTCGCGGTCGTTACCACTGGGCCACCACTGCTCTACTGGGTCACCATTGGTCTACATTCAGAAACTCATAAACCTTTTTCAGATTCCTTGACGGACGAATGTTTGCAACATGTTCAGACGACACGACTATCGCTCTATGGGATGTCCGAAACCTCAAGAAGAAGATACGATCTCTACTAGGCCACTCCAAATGGGTGAAAAACATAGAATTTTCAGTCAAAGACAAACTGCTGGTCACTTCGGGGCTAGACGGCAGCATATACACATGGGATATCAACTCTTATACAGAATACAACCTTGTTTACCAAAGAGTATTTCATACGTCGAGCCTCATGAGATGTCGGCTGTCTCCGGACGCGAAGCAGATGGTCATGTGCACGACGGGCGGACTTATTATTCTCATACACGATTTGAATTTAAATACACTAGCTCAGGACTTAAATGGATTTAAGGTTAGTCTGTTTCTATTTATAAAACAGTGTCCCTCCCTGAGAATTTTTCGTTTATGACAAAGATAAATCATTATACCTGAATCGACCCACCCCCCTGGCCAATTGCTCAGACACCGCACCCACGTTGTTATCAAATAAAATCTAAGGCTATGTTAGCCGACGACGTTCGCACGGACGCGAAAATATCGCGGCGGGATTTTATCGCACACTGGATTTTCAACTCTCGGTGTTGAGCCGAGCATTGAGAATCCAATAGAGTGCATTCCAACGCGTGGAACAAACACTATTAGATTTTCAACTCTCGGCCTTAGGGCCGAGAGTTGAAAAGAGCGTTGAAAATCCAGTGCGCGATAAAATCTTCAATTCGATTAGCTTCAACTAACTGACAGACTCTTTAACAATTCAAAAGTGCTTGTAATTGGTTTAATTGAAATAAATGCTTTGAGTTTGAGTTTGAATCCCGAACTGTTATTTTCGCGTCCGTGCGAACGTCGGTCGGCTTAATAATTACTCCTTAAACTGAATTTTTAGACTCGGAGAGGCTCGTGGCTAAGTAATATCAGCCGCACGGCTCGATCGATCAGGTTAAGCTAAGCTTGCCGGGGTTGTCTGTGGATGGGTGACCATCTTTACATAGGTACTGAGACTCCTCCGTGCCTGGGAAAGCACGTTAAGCCGTTGGTCCCGGCTGTCATTCGTGGATCTTCGACAGTCGTTACGGGTCGTCAGAAGCCCGAAAGTCTGACAACCAGTCTTACCAAGGGGTATTGTATTACTCATAAATGGGTTGTGGAGGTCAGATAGGTAGTCGCTTGTAAAATACTGGCATTCAGTTGCATCCGGTTAGACTGGAAGCCGACCCCAACATACACACATCAACACAATCTAGGGATATTTTAATTATCCATGTATTGAAACAAGACTATAAAGAATAACTTAAAGCATCCTTATATCAAAATGCGCAGTTTTTATACCCTAACAGGAAATTAAATGAAAATCTGAGTTTATGTTTTAAAAGCGCTTTTATAGAAAAAATTAAAAGAGTTTAAATTTTGCTAAAATTAAACTTATTGTTTTTGGTGATTAACAGTAATCGGAATAGGTAGTGCTAATTTGCCTAAAGTTCGAGGAACTTAGACGAAAATCGGAGACTTCCTTATGACTGTATTTTTTTACGGGACAACGGTCCTGGAATTCGGGACATCGCCTAAGAACATTAAAAAAATAATGTTATTAATACAGTTGTAATTGATTGTATTATTTATTTTGTATCCCAGAAAAATCAGCAGACATGTTTTTTATGATTTTCAAAAATAAAAGACAATCTTGCTATATTAGATTGAATGTATTCTTTTTTTATAATATTATTGTTACCATCTTGCATGCATTTTCTTGTATGTATGACACATGTTTAAGCAAATAAATATTATCTTATCTTTATTATCTTAGTGTGTAAGAAGACTCCACAGCTAATATTGTTTATAAAGGTAAATTACCAGCAAAAATAAAATAACTAATATGTATAGTACCTACATACTACACATTATACAAATATAAAATTTGTATGCACCAAAGCTCAGACACCCCAACCTATTTTTATTGTAAAAAATATATGGATATAAATTATTAGATTTCATTTTTGCGAACTATTTATTTAAATAGTTGATTTTTTTTTATTTCTGGCATTTCTAGCAAATTAGTAACTTTACGTAAATATCCTCCGATGTTGCCGTACGCGCATGCAGATTTCGCGAAAAAACTAACACGTGCTCCCGTGACGCTAGCGTCGGTCAAACATGATCCCAACGTTGCCGGTTCGTGCGCGTGAGTCAGTTGCTAAGTAATTTCAAAAGTGGCATTACTAAAAATATTTTTTTTTATGTAAGGAGTATCTATTCATACACGAAATCTCTTTAGGGGTCATTGTACTCATCAATATGAACAACTTTTACTATGGGACCAAGCCTGAAATCGCGAAATAAAAATCTGCTGGTCCCTACATTTTAACGAGTTATGCGAACATAAATGTACGGAACAGATGATTTTTTTTCGGGATTTCAGGTTTGGTCCCATAGTAAAAGTTGTTCATATTGATGAGTACAATGACCCCTTAAGAGATGTCGCGTATGAATAGATATTCCTTATATATAAAATGTGACCCATATTTTTTTAATACTGGAATGGATTCTACTATTGATTCTGAACAAACTATTTTCAGGTTTTGCGCATTCATATTAACACGTTGCCGTTGTATGTATAGCAAGGCAAAAGTTAAAACAAGAGCGATACAAGAATAGAATTAGACACCGCACTGTGACTTGCTGTGTAAGTGTGAGAGAGATGAATAAGCTTTTGTCTAGTACCTCTTCTTTACGCTTACGTTCATATGGCTTTATGGCCTTTGGTTATATGGCTTTTGTATTTTTCTTCCTAGAATATGCATTCGTCGCGTAATATTTCGGTTATGTGCACGGGTGTTTCGTTGTTTTCGAGTGATATTTTTGACGACTGGGCTTTTGTTTTATGGATTTTGATTTTTATTGTGATTGGAATGATGTTTTTACTTGAGAAGACGACTTTTAGCTACACTTTATGGACTCTGATATCACCTGTGATATACGGATTTATTCTCTCGGACTTTGAGCGCAAGGTAAATTGAAATTTTATTCTAATACTTTATACATCTGTGGATCTGGACGTACGACATTCAATTAAAACGAGCACAGTACTAGTCCATCGAAACATTTTAAAACACGAAGATTAGTAGTTAGTGGAAAATTAAAAAATTGCAGTTTTCAAACAATAAATAGCAGAAAAAATTGCATAAAAAGTAAACACGCTTTATCTACGAAAAGTCACCGACCATCGGTGCGGTGCGGGGCGCGGCGGCGGCAATGTTTACCTATTATTACGGACTCGGATCTATATCATGTTGAAAAATAAGAAAATGAAAAATAATTTCCTGTGGCTAAAGTATTCATTGGATTTGATTGATTTTTGTATACGAGTAAAGAACATGATTCTTTTTACGTGGTTTAAAGGAATGTCAACCACATTGTATACTTTCACTAACTTTTTTATTTGATAAAAAAAAATGCTAAGCTGATGTTAATCAACATAATAAATTATTAATGCTTTTTATTGTGTCCCTAGATTTATTTTATTTAAAAGCCACAGAAAATGCTTAAGCAAAAAATTAGGAATCGATTCACCGTAGTCAAAATTGAGGGCAAAAGCTGTTTTTTTTTAAATAATATATAGCATACTAAAGGTAGCTTTGTCTCATTGTTTGCAGTTATTTTGCTGCCTCATAGCAGCTAGCAATCAAATTACGACTAAACCTTCCGAAGGTGTGGTGCAGTCGTGGATCAAAGATCATCCTGAATTATACCACGATCCCGCTAGCAACACAATATTCTGTGTGTTAAATGTGAGAGCAGCATTACAAGCAAGAAAAGCAGTGTCAAGAGGCACATTGAGGGACCGAAACACCAAGAGCATTAGAAAGTGAATGAAGAATTTTATTTTGATTTAATACAGTTTCTTATATTGTGCAACATACCTTGGTCACGAGTAAACCAACCAGCTTTTAAAAAGTTTTTACAGAAATATATCTGTTGTAATTGTACTACAAATCTTAAAATAATTCCTGACGAATCATTACTGAGGAAAGTTTATTTGGACATTGTTTTTTTTAAAAAAAAAAATTGCTTCAATCCATGACAATATTCAAAATCAAAAACTGTGGATATCTTTAGATGAAACAACTGATTATTTAGGTCGTTATGTTGTGAATTTTCTTGTCAAACCTTTAAATGAGGTAAGAAATAAACCATTTTTGATAGCGTGCAAAATGTTAGAAGTTGTAAATGGTGATACAGTAGCTCAATTTGTGATTGGTTGCTTACAAAATATCTGGGGAGTGGAGGGGAGGGAATATGTGGGGAGATTCTTATGAATCCAAAGCAGGAGATGTTTTAGTCTTGTGTTCTGATAGCGTAGCATATATGTTAAAAGCAGGACGTATTTTAAAGAATCATTTACCAAATATGAAACGGCACATGCACACGCTCTTAACCGCGTTGCAGAACAAATACGTGCAGAGTATTCGGATGTTGATATCAAACGTAAAATAAAAATTTTTTAAAGCTCCTAACAGAGTAAAACTGTTAAGGGAAAAGTTTCCCAATATCCCAATGCCCCCGGAACCAGTCATCACAAGGTGGGGTACCTACATGGCTAGAAGCAGCTTCTTATTATGCCAAATATTATCAAGAAATTAAGACAATTATTTGACTTTTTCGAAGCTCTGATGCTTTATCTATGAGACATGCTAAATCAGTACCTATTGAACAAACACAATTTAAAAAGTGATTTAGATTATATTGACAAATACTATAAAATAATACAAATTTCATTAAAGGCTTTACAAAAATCTAATTTAATTTTGACTGAATCATTCCATATATTTGACTAGCTTCCACCCGCGACTTCGTCCGCGTGAAATTTCTGGTTCCCCTGACCCACCCCGTCGCATCGCATCGCCTGCCCGCGCTGTTACTTCGTTTTCGCTTAGCGCTCGTTCTTCCTTTTTCTTGTTTTTGCTCGGCTTCTAAGGGTCCTAGCGTAATGTTACATAACCTTATAGCCTTCCTCAAGAATTGGACTTTATAATGCAAAAAGAATTTTTCAAATCCGACTGCTAGTGACAGAGATTAGCGTGTTCAAACAGTCAATAAAAAATAAATTGTGTAGGTAACTAATAGACTAAGCGCATTTTTCTTACTTTAAGCATTTTCATACCCGTCGTAATTTCTAAACGGAAGGTCCGATTCGAATAATTTAAAAAGAAATTTACATGTGCTTAATCAACCTTGATTACGAAACTATTTATTTGGATAAGGATTAATATCATGTTTATGAAAACACCTTCGCAAGTAATGCATTATTTTATAACAAAACCATTAAAAATGTTATAGTGAGCCAACCTTAAAAGATAGACATATGCTATCGCGGACTTTTTTTTAGAACTTTTTAAGAGGAACAATCCCGTCATACATGATTTTTGCGTAACTTTAACCGTTTACGCAGCGCACGCAACGGAATCTCGCAAAAGGTATACATTTTCCCCGTTTTTGCAACATTTTTCATTGATGCTCCGCCCCTGTTGATGGTAGCGTGATGTTATATAGCCTATAGCCTTCCTCGATAAATGTGCTATCCAACACTAAAAGAACTTTTCAATTCGAACCAGTAGTTCCTGAGATTAGCGCGTTCAACCAAACAAACTCTTCAGCTATAAAATATTAGTATAGATGAAGCAAGAACTGTTCTAAGCTGGTCTTCGTCTGAGGCAGTCAAAATAAAATTAGAAATTGTGATAGCGAGAAACCCCGATTTAGATGTATTAAGAGACATTTGCGAAGATGTTGAAAAAGGATTAAATGAAAATCAATTGTCATACTACAAATATGTACCTTTAACTTCTGTTGATGTCGAAAGGTCATTCTCTACCTACATATAAATGGATTTTAAGTGTAAAAAGAAATCGATTAAAAATTAAAAATATGCCTAGAAAAAATCATCGTACTTTATTTTAATTCTGTGGATGAAGATAAAGCATGTGAACATTCAGAGTACGGTTCAACTTTTCAATATCGATGCATTTGTTCTGAATAAATTTAAGTACGAGTGACAAGTTTGTTTCCTATTGAGCTTAATTTCTGTTCACGTTGTCTTACTTTTAAAATAATTGTACGAATGGAATAAATGGTATTTTAAGACATATACATGATGAACTTGTTTTTCTTAACGTTTGCATTGCTATAGTAAATATATTCATTATTTTATTAATGCTGGTATTTTAACTTTATAAAACAGATTATATTAGCTTTCGAGTTTCCTTACAAACTAAGATAATAAAAAGAATACATTCAATCTAAGATAGCAAGATTGTCTTTTATTTTTCAAAATCATAAAAAAAAACATGTCTACTAACTTTTCTGGGATACAAAATAAGTAATAGGTACAACTGTATTAATAACATTATCTTTTAATTTTCTTAGGCCATGTCCCGAATTCCGGGACCGTTGTCCCGTAAAAAAATATAGTCATAAGGAACTCTCCGACTTTCGTCTATGTTCCTCGAACTTTAGGCAAATTAGCACTACCTATTCCGATCACTGGTGATTAAAGAAAGAAATTAAATTAAATGAAACATTAAGTTTAGTATGCAATAAAAATTAATAATCTGTATAAGCACCTCGGATATTTATAACGCATCTGCAACGATTATTCACTCTCAAAATGAGGTTATCAAATCCTCCTTTTTTTGTGGATGGGAAATCAAACCCACCCATGTTCCTTCTGTTGCCTGTGCCGGGGCCACGGTAACAGGGTCGCCACATTATGTTGCTGTAGCCATTGAGTTACCACTCGAACCGTATGTGGGCCGGCATTATCATGCATAAGCATAAAATCTTGACCCATTTGCAACCGGTGTGGTTGGAATACATGTGCTAGCACCTCATCACGGTATTTTGCAGGCGTTAAGTTGCCGTGTACCCAAACGAGGTCAGTTCTCCCGCCTAGGCGTATTCCCGCTCATACCATGATTGTTCCACCTTGATATGGATGGACTTCCTGGGGATTTCGCAGGCGGCTCTCACGCCCAGGTGTCCGCCAAACACGTATTCTTCGCGTATCTGGATGGAAGCCGAACCGAGATTGATCTGAAAATAACACCCTAGACCACTGACGATCATTCGAAGCCAAATGTTCGTTTGCCCATTCTAATCTTCGTCCGCGATTGCCTCGTCGCAGTGCTGGAATCCGAAGTGGTCTTCGAGCATGAAGGTTGACTTCGTGCAGTCTTCTCCTGACAGTTTGATCGCTAACAAGCACCTGGTGTTCCGACTGTAACTTCAAAACCAATTGCCTAGCCGTAAAGTTAGGTTGTCTTCTCGCCGTAATTTGTAAAAATCTGTCTTGTCTGGGGGTGGTTACCCAAATATTCCCAGTGTGCCGCTCAGCTACCGCGCCAGTGTCCCGGTAGCGAGACCACAATCTTGATATGACGCTTTGACTGGTGCCAATGGCATCAGCAACATTGCACTGACTTGCGCCCGCTTCCAGCATGCCTATTGCTATCAACATCTCTTCTCTGGTTAAATGTCGGCGTTCCATGGTTTATAGAAAATCACCAATATTAATTAAATTAACAAACGTGTGAAAAATTAAAATTTTAGTTTAAAAACAGTTACTTACCTAAATCTTTAACTCACAGGGAAGAAAATTTATCGTTGTAAAGTTAATTAAATACTGCCGCCTCCATTATATTTTTTTCTAAATTCGAATTTAGAATATAGAAACTAAATGTGTCAGGCACAAATTGACCTTAAATCTTTAAAATACGGCCAGTATTTTTAAAGTTATGCTAAGAAACGTGAAATATCCCTAGACAGTGTTGATGTGTGTATTTGGGAAAAGTCTAGGCAGATGAAGAAACTCAATTTTTAGACAAAATCGACGAGCATAATGTGTACTCCAATGTCGCCAATCTTTCATATTTATTGCAGCCGAATCTATACCGATTGATGCAGATGAGCCGGCAAAGTATCCCAATTGCCACCATGTATGACCACCTGTTCGATAGTAACCGCAAGCAGAACCGCGTGGAGTTCGTATCTGACTTCCCGGACGGCAATGATGCTGAAGTTGTCAGCGCTTTGCAGGTATGTAGATTAGAATTTGTTAAGTATTAGTTATTATTATTATTATATTTAGTCAGACAGATAGTTTGAACTTTGAACAAATCACCGAAAGTTGGGGCCAGCATTTTTCTATTTGCCACTCTATTCTGTCGGCATTCTAGTCCAAACGTGTAAGGTCTAACTTCCTAAGCATTAATAGTAAGAAAAACTGATGTAATTTAAGGTTCTGGTACTGATAAGTAATATTTTGTTTCAGATTCATCCTCAAGGATGGAGCGCTTTGAGTAGAAATATCAGTCATGATGACAAATCAGAGGTAAGTTTCTAATATTTTACGAATCCAAAAAGTGTTGAATTTAGCCCTAATTTCCCATTGTAAAGACACATAAAATAAGTAATGTCCAACATTCTGCTAAATCAGAAATTATTTTCCGTATGTCGTATGTTTTCATTTTCGCAACTACCATGTGTGTGTACAGGCACTACATTTTCTTATGATTTAATTTGATATTTCGGAAAAGAAAATCTCTCCAACTCTATTAGGCGATTAAATAAAATTCTACAAAAATGAAAACCCCACACTTGCAGTGGACATGCATCCACGACATCCAGCCAATCAGCGACGCCAGCTTGAAGAGTACGCGGGACACGTCCCCATCCGGCGGCGGCACTTCCCCATCCGGTGGCGGCACGTACCCGGCCAGCCGACCCGGCGTGCGGCGCCGGACCAGAACCTTCCGCATGAACCGGCTGTCGCACCATGTCAACCCTATGTGAGTTACCACCTCTTTCATAACTGGTTTTATTGGTGAATATCATGATTCATTCTATACTAACAGTACTAACCGTAGCAACCGTACCGTAGAAAATGAAATAATTCGTTAGAATTAATAATTATATAAAATACTAATGTATTCTATATCTTCGGGCGTACACGCCCAGTTTCCATTCTATAAAAAGTTTTTATTTCTATTTCTATGGTATTTTAAAGGTGCTTTTGCTGTATACGCGCATTTGTAACGAAAATGCAGTCGACCTAACCTCATACGTCCTGTAATATTTCTAACAAGTTGAAAAAAGTGTTATTAGACCGTATAGTTCAGAACCTCTGTATGATTTATTAAAGGTTTTTTATCTCTACTATACACAGACATTAAAGAATCCCAAACATTTTTGGTGTGTTTGTGTTTGTTTGTGGGGTTTCAACACACCAAATTATAAAAGTTTCAAAAGCGCGATGCAGGAGTAGACAAGACACTCTTACAAATGAATTTGTAGTAGGTAAGTTTAAGGCCCATTTTGCACCACAAATCAATAAATGCGTTCAACGCTAATCATTATTCTGTCTCTGTCATCTTCAAACGATCGACAGAAACAGAACAATTTGTTTAGCGCTAAACGTATATAGTCATTTGTGGTGCAAGCTGGCCTAATGTTAAATAATAATAATAAGTTTATTTAATTAATTATTAACAATGGTACAAATGTCTTATAGGCTATATTTTCTTATTACAAATGAATTAAACATCTGTAGCCGAACTAGGCAGAAGCCTGTATTTCGGCTACCAGCGCCAATGCCCTCAAATAATAAATTATTAATGATAGCCATCAAGCAGAAATGTTAACATTTTGTCGCAAATTTTTAGCAAGCAAGATCAATAATATTATATTATAGTTAGAAACAATAAATAACATAAGTATTAAAACTAGGTAAATGTGAATCGTTTAGGCGCATTGTGTCCTATTCGCGAAATGTCCAATTCTCACAACGTCCAAGTCATATATTTTTTTATATGCTGATTCCATTTTATAAAAATACTTATGACTACCCTACATTACTACATTACGTGATTTTCATGTGATTGTTTTTGTTCTTAATTAATAGCGATATTATGATTTATCAGCCCAAATTATTTATACAAATTTTTGAGATTTTTTTAGAAATAAAAGTGTTGATCATAAACTACATGCATTTTTACTTCAAGCCGAATCTCGCCCAATCTTAAGTGAGGATCGTCAAAAAACGCCTCTCGTAATCAAGGACGTCCCCTAATTGCGAACTGGACCAACTGCGAATTGGACTAATTGCGAACTGGACCAATTGCGAATTGGACCAATTGCGAACTGGACCAATTGCAAACTAGACCAATTGCGAACTAGACCAAATGCGAACTGGACCAATTGAGAATTGGACAGTTGGACATTTTGCGAATTGGACATATTGCGCCAAAAGGAGGTAAAGAAGTGGAATTACATTTGTCGGCAGGGCGATGACTCACATTCACATAACTAGGGAGGGCGAGGCCCCTGCGGCGGGGCCCAGCTCGTCGCGCGAGGCGCCCGCACCGCCCGCGCCGCAGCCCTCCCGCCTCGCCGGGGTAAGCGCTCCGCGTGACGTCATACCGCTAACTAGATATTATTATACGACAGAATGATACTTACACCTATTTTCACTAACACTAGGCGACAGCTGTAAAAGCACAGTGCAATAATATTTAAGCATTACATTTAGGTGTCGCCTAGTGTAAGGGGAAATGGGCATTACGACCCTATTATTCTTAGTTGCTTCCTAGATTCGACTTTGACTTTACGCATTCCTCATTCAAACAAAATCTAACGAAGTTGTTCTAGTGAGATTGCGTTGGTTCAGGCAGGAGTCTGAACTCATAATTTTCCGGAGAAAATGATTACATGAGCCTAAAAGACCCGGTCCTGAATCTGGATAGCAGCGTGTGGAATATTGTCATGTAGAGAATAATATATACGCTGCTTTTTTATTGGCTAAGGAGCTGCAACGATAGTGTTGTACTCATCATTATGAACAAGGTTTACTATGGGACCAAACCTCGATTTAAAAAAATCGCGAAAAAGGAATCAACTATTCCCTATATTTTGATTATTTATGCGCACATAAATGTATAGGGAACAATAATTTTTTTTCCGCGATTTCAGGTTTATTCCTATAGTAAAAATTGTTCATAATGATGAGTACAACACTATCGTGGCAGATCCCTATCCAATAAAAAACAGCATGTATAAGGGTTACTGGTAATTAGTGACCGATACTTAACACATGATTGTACTCATGATAACAAACCACTTTTACTAAGGGACCAAACCTAAAATCGCGAAAAAAAGCCTCTGTTCCTTACATTTTGACGAGTTATGCGAACCTAAATGTAGGCAACAGCTGATTTTTTTCGCGATTTCAGGTTTGGTCCCTTAATAAAAGTTGTTTGTTATCATGAATACAATCATGTGTTTAAGTATCGGTCACTAATTACCAGTCACCCCATACCGGGTGTAAGGGACAGCCCTCCGCAGACTTATGGGCTGAATTCAATATATTATACTAATGACCGGTACATGAAATAACATTATTTCAGGAATGTTATGGGAATCCAATAAACCTGATTTGTTCTATTACCTCACACGCAATGTATCGTTACCGTGGCAAAACGCGCGTAGTGAACGGCAGCGCAGCGTGCCTTCGGCCGCCAAGTATTTCAACATCAATTACAGATATTTTGATTTTAGCTGTTTTATTTACATAAATGGAGTGCTGCGTACAGATAATGTAATTTTACATTGAAATAAAGGAATAGTACTATAAAAAATATGATAATTTTCCTGAGAATATTTCCGGTGGAATATGTTTCAAAATAAGGAGCTGAATGCACCCTGTTAGTTTGCGGAGGGCTGTCCCTTACACCCTGTATAGCAACACGATTGATATGAAGCTTATTTCCTGTTGGATAGCTGGTATGTGCCTTCGATAGAGACGAGTTAACTACGCCGCATAGAATGCTCAAATTATGGCTCCCTTTTTCTCTGTTCCGTCTTTTTGCTCACATGCAAATTTTGATAACAGCGACACGTCATCGATTTTTAATTAAAAGTTCGGATTAACAATTGCCCGAATTTAATGAAAGATCAGATTTAACGTGTTTGATTACTTTGATCTAATATTTTTATCCTAAGGATACCTATATATTCAAGAAATTAAAAAAATCTCATTTAAAACTCTCCTAATCACATAATTGTTCAATAAAATTCATTCTCAGACGGAAAATATCGTGAGGAAATATGTCCTAGAACCAAACATTCGAAGACATGTAACATCTACCAACCCGCACTGGGGTCGCGTGATGGATTACGGGCGGCCCACTCTCTCTCACCGAGAGGAGGCCTGTGTCCCAGCAGTGGGAATATTATAGGCTGATTATGTAATATTTATCATCATCAGTCTATAGCAGTCCACTGCTGGACATAGCTCTCATCATTGTTAGAACAAACTGTTAAAATTCCTAACCCCCTTATTCATGAACGTCCTATAACTAAAATGACATAACTGCTATCTCACTTCATCGACATAAACATGACAAGGACAGATACTATCAATGTCGTTGCATGAATAAGGGAGGTAGGACCTATTAGTAGAATAAACAATTAACAAACGCTAGCATATTCTTCAGGGTCTGTCTGGTACACAGAATGATGTCTGGGAGGCGGCCATCACGGTCAAGCAGCAGAGAATACTGCAAGAGATGCACAACAGGTGAGCGTAGTGACACTGCATGAATGCTAGTAGATGCATCTTAGGACAGACTGCGCCTGTGCGAATATAGCTAGCTACATTTTATATCATGTAACTGACTGCTTTTTATGCGTTCGGTTTTTCTGTAAACAAATTAGAATCCGAATATCTTAAACTAACTTCTGCCCGCGTGAAATTTCTTGTTCCCCGACCCACCCCGTCACATCGCATCGCCCGCCTGCGCTATTACATCGTTTTCGCTTAGCGTTTTTCCTGACTTTTTTCATTTTGCTCGGTTCCTAAGGGTCATAGCGTGATGTTAAATAGCCTTCTTCAAGAATTGGGCTATCAAATGCAAAAATAATTTTTCAAACCCGACTGGTAATTCCCCGTACATACGAGTACAAACTTACAAATAAACAAATTTTACTTCATTATAATATTAGTATAGATTGACCTTTAGTCGTCGTGTCAGAATAATCGCTATACCACATACACAATAACACACTAAACGTATTTACAACGTCATTCTGTCTCTGTCATCTTCAAACGAATGATGTTTTAAATACGTTTAGCACTAAACGTATTTAGTGATTTGTGGTGTAAGCGGTTCTAAAAGTATGAAAAAACCACACGTCGTCAGGCAGAAGCTATTGCTGAAGGCAAGGCCGACAATTTTCGCGCTTGACCTATTTCAACCTTATTATTAATGTTATAAGAGTGAAAACTGGTCAACCGCCAATTTTGTCGAGTGTACTTGACAATTCGGAGTGGTTTTCGCACGACATTCGGACAAAGGGATGGGTACCTAAGTAAATAATGGATATTTAAATTAAGTAAAACGTGATGTACCATAAAAATAGTATACCTGCATTGCGCTTTGAACAATAATTATTAGAGTACCTAACCTACTTACAATTTGGCTGTCTTAAAAACGTTGCATTCTTTACACTAATTTTTAGCCGACTGCAAAGAAATGTTGTGTTTAACACAAGGAGTAGTTGAGATGAAGAACCAATGGTTTTTTTTAGAATTTATCTTAAATTGTTTTTACTATGCAACCATGCTTAAGACAATAGCGCACTGGCGGCCTGCCTGATGCGCGACTCGGCCGCAAGGGTCGCGTCCAAGCAACGCGGCTACAAATCGTCAGTTGCAAATACAGCGTGCTTGTAGTTCCACAACACGTCTGGCCTCCGCGGCTAGTGCGCGCACACTGCTGTTTATCTACAATTCAATTTGACCTCAGTGGCCGCAGCGGCCAGCGACCGTGCACGGGCCGCAGATGCGTCGTTTCGATCTCGTTGGCCGCCGCGGCTCGGTGGGACCGCTGGCCATGTGCGACCAGTTGCGCGTGCTCCGTGGCGATTTCATACTAATGTATCTATCTCGCTGGCCGTTGCTGCGGCCTGGCCGCTAGTGCGCTATTGGCCCTTTAAAGCTGCCATAGCAAAATGTATAGAAGTTTTGGGTAAAATTGAAGTTTTGTGAACGCATAATAGCATGCTGACATTTTACTATAGTTGAATGGGATAAGCATGTATTTGTCCGTATTCGTAGTCCAGAATGGACCTTTGACTGTGATCGTACTAGTTATATCCTCGGTGGCAGCGCAGAGGTCACTTCGACTGCATGTTTTGGGACACAGTTATTATGCTTGCTTTATTGGGGCCAGTTTCACCACCTTCTAATAATTTAATTCCTCTCATCAAAAGTGAATACAAGCTTGGTTTTAGCGATTATATTTCCCATAGTAATTTTCGCTTGGGAACTGACTACTAACCATCAGATTATTCCACTTTGCCCAACCAATGTGTCCCATCAGTGGGACAAAGTGGAATGTTCACAATTTTGGCGTCCACTATGTCCCACTAATTGATTTTAGTGGGGCAAATTACGCAGCCCTAGTGGGACAGAAAGAACTCATAGTTCATGCGAGTGTAATTTGCCCCACCAAAATCAATTAGTGGGACACAGTGGACGCTAAAATTGTGAATTTCACTTTGTCCCACTGATGGGCCACATTGGTGGGGCGAAGTGGAATAATCTCAACTATCTGACAAACTAATATACTTCGTAACCCTTCAAAATGCTTGTAAAAAGGTCTAATAATTAGACTCTAATTCTATAAATTAATAAGCTTTCACTTTGTTTTTATGAGGGGATAATTAGAGGGTGGTAAAACCAGTCAGGTAACCTCGCTAACGACTTGATACCGGAACCATTTCAACACACGAATCTAATCGAAATTTTATTTTCTTCGGCCAATCCGACGATAGCGTAGGAGAAGCCAGGTGGGCTTTTAATCCTGGGCTACACTTACAGGGTTTCGGAAAATATGTATTATCATCATAATATCCGTCAAAAATTGCACATAACTTTAGTTTTTGGATTATTTTAAAATCATGAAAATTCGTTGAAATCCTATGAGTGTGGCTTTAGGTCCAATACCTATTATTTCCATTTTGCAAAAGAAAGTTAAATTGATTCCAATAATGTTTCTGTAAAAAACACATCACTAGTAGCGTTTGGCAAAGTGTAATAGATTGGTTTGTGATTAATTAACACGCCTCATGTCAAGTCACTCCCATGACAACAGTTTGGGGCGTAACATAGAAATTATTCTGGACAAGCAAATGCTCGGAAGCTGCGATGCCTTATATAGGTTATTATAGTATCTAAGTAAATAATTGCACGTGGCGGTAACTATTGCGTTATGAACTGAGTCGTCGGGTCTTAAATGTCAGTAGCAATAAGAATATGCAACGCTCCCTACTATTACGCACTCCATAATCTCCATAAGTGCGAGCGAGACAGGATTTATGGCCCGACGACTCGGTTTTTAACGCGGCGACTATAGTCACAGGGTGCCAACTAACAAACTACTACAACAGACACTACACTACTATATTCATCATCAATGCGAAATTATTGTAGGTGTTGTGTGGGTGAGTGTCATGTGAAATAACTAAAGGCTTGCAATACATCCAGAGGACAGGTTCGTCGTAACTTCAACATGCAGCGCATCACGGGCATCAACACGGGGATCCAGCCGCCCGCCGCGCCGAACCCACGGCCCGCGCTCACGGCCCGGCAGGGCGACGGAGACTCTCCGAGGTATATGCAGATAGCTACTACAAAATTCATCAATAGCTTTATAAAATTCTTAAATTCATTCACTCGCTGACTGATTGCGGCAGCCTAAATGGACAACCTCTATTAGAGGCAGAGGAAACTACTTTTCTGGGAACTCCCATGTGATGCAACTGCATTGGACGGTACCTTCTCCTGGAAACCACACGTAGAAAAAGTATGCAGCAAATTAAACACATTCGTTTATGTTCTCTACACACTGCAGAATACCTCGTCGTAGAGTACGATGTTGACTGCGTATCTCGGCTGCGTTGCATCGACTCTATAATACAGCCTAATAGGTACTATGCGGTAACTCAACAGACGCAGATAAAGCCTTTAGGAGAGAAAAAAAATGCATTCGAGCCATTTGTGGCATTCCACCATAGGAATTTTGTAAACCATTATTTCTAAAATTAAAACTCCTTACATTACCCAGTATATATATTTTAGAATGTGCTAAGTTTGTCCGACAGGACTTTGGCCTATTTAAGAAGGCTCAAGACCGTTGCCCTCGAAAAGTGAGAGATCCAGATAGATTAGTTCTGCCTAGGGCACCAAGGACTTCTTTGTATAAAAATAACTGTTACTATATGTGTGGACTTATCTATACATATAAAAATAACCAAAGAACTTTAAATATGTACCTAACAATTTATTTTTTATAAAGTTAAAATTAGGGCTGCTGGAAAAAAGATTTTAATCTATAAATGAATTAATAAATAATGTTAAATGATCTGTTTGAAATGAATGTGACGATAAAATATTGAATCTATTGTAAAATTAATGAATAATATAATAATATAAACTAGCATTTAAAGCAAGCCATTGGACATAACATAGGTTATAGTACCTATAATATTTTTTTATTAGCATTAAACACATTGTACTGTTTTGCGTGTCAAATATCTGACTATGTATTAGGAACTTAATTACTGAATTTAAGACCAACGCTCTGTACCAATACTCGTACTTATTGCAAATAAATGATTATGCTGGGTCTAGAAGCATTCGTACCTTAAACGAAAGCAAGTAAGGAAGGGATTTGAAAATTCATGCCCTAAATGGGTTAAATAATAATGGGAAATCCCATACGGCTTAATGTAGCAGATCATTGTTGCCGGATTTAAGTACAAGTGGATGATGCTGTATGTTGCCAGTACTACTACAACGTTTAGACCTCAAACGAAAATCGGTCTCCGGATTATTCTACTTATAATATTGCGGCCGCACCTACGATGTTTTTTTTACGACCAGAAGGCCAATTCCCGTAAATAAAAATGTCGCATTCTCATCTCAGCAACAATCAATGTCAAAAACTTGTCAAAAATTAGAGATTTTTTTGACAGATTGCGACTGCGTGTTGCCCCCCAGCTCTCTGTTACCGAGCTACTTCTGCCATCGTAAGTTAAGATGAGGCCATGATAATAAGCTTTGTGAGGAATAAATTAAATATTATCTGTAATTATTGCTTTGCACCTGTCGTAGATAATATGCAACTTTTCTTCCTTTGCCGTATACCATTCCTGTCCAACTTGTCGCAAAACTACCTTATTCGTAACTTGATGATTCCATGTCCAATAAACCTTAATTCGAAAAATTTCAAAAGCTTGTCGCCATCGCCATCGGGACAGACTCCGCCACGTGACAGTCCTGGCACCAGCGACGAGGAGCTGGCCAAAATACCCATCAGACAAAACAAAGACCGACTTCTATATTACACAGAGGAGACCAACGAAGGAAAAGGATTTATCAAGGTAGGATTATAGTTTTTTAAGCGCAGGAATGGGGAACATGCGAGGAAGGTTTTGAGTATGAACTTGGCTTTAAAGTAGGGGTATGGATTGTGTGAAAGATGATATGGCTAGAAAAGGAGTGACTTCAGAGATGACAGGTAAAAGAAATGTATGGAAGAAGACGAAAGAGTAAATATAAGTGTACGAGCCGCTAACCCGTACAGTAGAGTTGTAGCTTGTAGAGTTGTGGTGAAGTTGGTTGTTACAGTAGACGGGATGTAGACAGGGAATAACAACACTGTATTGTGTCCGTGCTACCGGAGTGGATTTATTGTTCACACTAATCATATAAAATATTAACCTAAATAACATCGACTACGAGTGTAAGTCAAATAGCATAATCAACAAAACAGTTGAATGCTAAGTAATGTAAAAAGTTAAACAATTAAAATCATGTGGCGATGCTCGTACATCCTGCCAACAACAAAAAATAAACAGAAAAGAATTATGAAAGATTAGATTGTAGACATAATAATTGTGTAAATGTAAATCTAAAAATAAAGCATAATACATTAAAACAAATAAAGGAAAGATTAAGACGCTCTCGGTTCAGCTCTGACTGACATAGGAGATGTTCCACAGTCCATCTTGATGTTGCTTCGGCAAGCTCGTAGTTGCCCGGTGGTTTCTTCTGTTGCCGATTCATGCGCCCTTGCAGGTCTCCTGCTCTCGTGAGGTTCCACCATTTCAATTTCTTCCTTGCGTTCTTGAGATGGAGGTAGATAGGAGCATCGGTTTTTCACTTTGAAGAAGATCCATATGCCGAAAAGCGTTCCACAGACTGTCATGAAACCGTAGAGAACATAATGGTGTTGTTCCGCATCGGTTGACCGTATTGTTTGTATGTCTTGTTGATCCTTAATTAGCTCTATTTTCTTCTTCAGGTCATTTAGTTGTTCTTCATGCGTTTCTATTGTCATGTTCGTCAAGTAGGCAATGTTGCTATTACTTGAAACTAAATGGTTTATGCTTGTCTCCGGTATGTAAATTTCATCATCATTGTCCAATTTCATTTTACTTTGCAGATTATAGTGCGAGTGAATAAGGTGATTGTTACCACGCATCATGCATCCTGTCGCTAGGGCGATCGTCCCCGTATTACGTAGTGTCTGTGACGTAATGCCAGTTGGACAGAAAATGCGCATAGTGCATTCCTCGCAACACCTAAACAACCAAGCGTCTTTGCTGTGTAGCTTAATCCAGTCATTCGTGCAACTTGATATTCTTGAGCAGCAACTGGATGCTACTCGGTTGTTTATTATGTCTGCTTCGCACATGCTTGTTGCTGTTTTTATTTCATATAGAGGTAGGTCGAAATTGCATAACAGCTGATTTGTGTTGATTTGTATGCACGATAGAAGTTGTTGTTCGTGCAACGGTATTATCATGTCCTTTCTTAAGTTCACGGCCATGTATTTAGCTGTAGGTACTATGCTGACCATGGAGCTTCCGTTTATGTTGCTAATAGGTATAACTTGCGTTAATTCATATTGCTCGTCTGTCACCAAAGGAATTGTTACTTCAAATATAAGGAAGTCTTCGACAAGTTTTCCGTGAACACTTGATAGTTTGTACATTTTTCTGATGCATTTGAGACTGCTTGTACAGGGTAGTGATAATCCTTTCGGCACTTGTCCTGATATAATGTTTAGCTGTTTTTCAAATGCATCTGGTTTCAACAAGTGAGTGTCGACCTTGCCGTTGTGAATATCTGTGATAAGGTCGATCAATGTGTCTTGTATTCTTCGCAAGTTCTCAACCATCATATTCGCGGCTACTGCAGTGGCTATGATGAAAGTTGCCTTGTCTTGTTCTGTTTTCAATTGCTGAATACACTCTCTTAGCTGCTTATTGATTACGATGAACTGTCGGTTCATTACTTGCTCGTTTCTCTTGAGTAAATTGTATTCGCCTTCAATGATTGACGTTTGGTTCTTGTAGAGATTTATCAAGTGATTTTCGTTGCTTTGTATCAATTTTATGTCTTGACTGTATTTCTCAGCGAATTTATCATCGAGCACTCCAAACAGGGAGTTGGCAACGTTACCTATCCCGTTTATAAGACCTCTCCTAATACGTTTTCTGTGTTCATATTTTAAGACATCATGATAATGCCTTAGTTCGTTCAAGTTGTGCTCAAATTGTGTTGATATAGCAAAGTAGGCTGTATTTCGCTGATCGAGTTCTTGTAATTGCTTGACATATTGTTCTACAGCGGAAACACTTCTCCAGTATGTCGACATGTTGTAATAAATAACCAATCGCCATTCATCTTGAATTATCTGTACGTCTGCGGTTTTATCGAAGTATACAAGGCGGGATGGGTCGAGAGACGTGACGTTCACTAATTGTTGTATAGACGGTGCCACACACATCATCATGAACAACAGCATCGTACTCAAGCACGTTGTGAAGATTCCTTTCTTGGCAGTTGCAGGTCTCTTTCGACGTTGCGGCGATGGTGTGGCTGAAGTCGTCTCCATTTGAATTTTGTCAGGCTCTTCAGTGGTTTTGTCCTCAGTATGGCGTCCTGTTTCAATGGGCAACCGTGACACCTTTGTTATCGGCCGCTTCATGATGTTTGACTTAGTTTTCAATGTCACTACTCGTACTAAGTCATCAGCTTCCGGATGTGTTTCTGTGACGCGTCCCAGTAACCATCTAGCAGGGGGAATCTGATCTTCCTTTATAAGGACAACATCACCTACTGCTATGTTTTGCGTAGGAGTTTGCCATTTTCCTCGCACTTGCAGTGTCTGAAGGTAATCTTGGGACCACTTTTTCCAAAATTCCTTGTACATGTGCTCTGTCAGTCGCCATCGTATGGTTAATGTTGTGTTGTCAAATTCTGAAGTCATAGGTGGCGCCAGCACAGGACCGCCGACTAAAAAGTGCCCTGGTGTCAAGTAGTCCAAGTCATCGGGGTCGTTTGTTAGAGCGACAAGTGGCCGAGAGTTGAGGCAGGCTTCGATTTGTGATAGGATGGTATTGAACTCCTCGTACGTCAATTTTTGTTCGCCAATAGTACGTTTGAGATGGTGCTTCATGCTTTTAACTGCAGCTTCCCATAAACCTCCAGCTGTTGGCCATGATGGAGCATTAAAATGCCACTCAATGCCGTACTCCGAAGTGTTTTTTATGAGGTCGTTCTTGCTTAGTAGTTGCAATGCCTCTTGGCGTTCTTTTGCTAGTGCTCTTGCTGCGCCAACGAAGTTTGTTCCGTTATCACTGTAGACATGTTTCGGTGTTCCCCTTCGTGCACAAAATCGCTTCAATGCTGCCAAAAATGTTGCGGTGCTGAGATCTGACACTAACTCGAGATGTGTTGCTTTCGTACATAAACAAACAAAAATAGCAATGTATGCCTTTACTGTTTTTATGCCACGGCCTTTGTTGGCTTTTATTTCAACATGACCTGTAAAATCCACACCTGTATGTGTGAATGGCCGGGACGGCGTAACTCGAGCCGGCGGTAAGTCCGCCATCAGCTGATTGCTGCGTTGCGTTTTGTAGCGATGACAAGTTATGCATTTATTTAATTGTTTCTTTATTGTTTTCATTCCGCCGAGAATCCAATACTTGTTTCGAAGATGTCCCAAGGTGAGCCTGGCACCACCATGAAGCGTTTGCTTGTGGGCTTGCTCAATCAACAGTTCTGATAATTTGTGGTGGTTAGGTAAAATAATCGGATGTTTTTGAGAGTTAGTTAACTTGGCATGTTCGAGCCTTCCGCCCACTCGAACAATGCCTTGGTTGTCTAAAATTGGACACAAGTTCAAGAGTTTACTCGTGGCCCGTACTTTCTTGTACTTCTGCATGTTTGCAATATCGTCGCCAAACGAGTTGTTTTGTACAATTTTGATGATTGTGTATTCAGCTAATTCTAAGTCTTCGGTCGTTAGCTGAGTTGTCCGTTTGGCCTTCGTTACGTCACGTGAGTTGTTTATAAATCGTAGTATCCAACTTACGATTCTTGTTACACGAGTCATCGAACTGTGTTTTTGCAAAAGGGACTCACTAAGTGGTGTTTGACTTGTCTGTGTTGCACAACTTTGCTCCCGGTTCCTTAGCTCCTCGTTGGTTGCGAAAATCTCTTGTTTGGGTATGTTATTGTCTTGGAGCCAGGCGGGGCCATTCCACCATAGTGTGTGATTCGAAAGGTCGGCTGGCAAGACTCCTCTGCTTGCGCAATCTGCAGGATTTTCTTGCGATTTCACATGTCTCCATCCGTTAGGTGGAATTATCTGTGTTATTTTCGCTACCCTATTGGCCACGAAGCTCTTCCAGCGCTTCACATCACCCTGTAACCACCCTAGTACCACCATCGAATCTGTCCAACAGTAGGTTGTAACCTTGTGTTGCGTGTTGATGGAGTCCTCGACCTTTTTGATTAGTTGGGCGAGTAGGGCCGCGCCACATAACTCTAATCGAGGCAAGGAGATGGGTTTCTTCAGCGGAGCTAGTTTGGTTTTTGCTGCCACTAGTCGAATCAGCTGTTGACCTTCCTTGTCAATGGATTTGCAGTAAATGACACATCCGTAAGCTCGTTCCGATGAATCGCAAAAGCCATAGATTTCGAAAGGCAGTTCTGTGTTGCCAATCCAACGTGGTATCGAAATATCGTGAATGTAGGCCATCTGTTGGCGAAATTGCTCCCATTCTTGTTGTATGTTCAATGGAAGACACTCATCCCAGCCTGTCGCTGTTTTCCAAGCTTGTTGAAAGATCAACTTGGCCCTTAGCGTGACTGGCGAGAGCCAACCTAATGGGTCATACAATTTGGATATATCAGAAAGCAATGTGCGCTTAGTGTTGACGTCACGCTTGTTAATAAGCGGTATTCGTTTGTATGTAAATTGATCCGTGCGCGGATTCCATGTTATGCCTAATGTTTTGTTTGTTTCTGTATCTTTGAAATCAAACATTCCTTGACTGACTAGGTTATTAGGCAAATTCTCAAGTAGGCATTTATTGTTGCTAGCCCACTTTCGAAGGTTGAATCCACCGCCCTTCAACATCGTTATCAGTTCATGTTGAGCCTTCTGTGCGGTAATTATGTCGTTACAGCCTCCTAGCAAATCGTCCACGTACAGCTGATTTGAGAGCAAGTTCGCTGCCAGAGGAAATTCAGCGCCGTCATCTTTGATCAATTGTTTTATTGTTCGCATGGCCAAAAATGGAGCTGATTTGGTGCCATACGTCACTGCAGTCAGTTGAAATTCTTGTAGTGGCTCTGTGGCAGAATTTCGCCAGACTATTTTCTGTAAGTGTTGGTCTGTATCCTGAATTCGAATCTGTCGGTAAAACTTCTCGATGTCAGCAGTATACACGTATCGGAACGCTCTCCATCGCAAAATCATGGCTTGAATATCTTGTTGCAAATTGGGTCCGCATTCCATGAGTTGATTCAAACTACGTCCTGTAGTCGTGGCCGCCGACGCGTTGAATACCACGCGTAATTTTGTCGTAGTTGACTCAGGTCGTAGTACTCCGTGGTGAGGTAAGAAGCAACTGGGTGTTGTCAGCATTGTACATGGTCTCATGTGCTTGAGAGCTATGTATTCATCAATGAAGGCCTTGTAGCTTACTGCAAGCTTTTCATCTCGAGCAAATCGTTTTTCCAGTTGTTTGAATTGTGCGACCGCTTGTTGTTTTGATTGTCCCAGATGTTGATCAAAGTTTTGTTTCATGGGTATTCTCACTGCGTATCGCCCATCTTCAAGCCTTTTTGTAGTTTGAGTGTACAGTGACTCACAGTAGTCTTCCTCGACTGTTAAGGATTCGTCTTGAGCTGTGATCTCTTCCATCTCCCAAAAACGAGAGATGTCCTCAGTATTTATCACTACATGGCAGTTAAATGTCTTAGTGTTTCCGACTAAAACCCATCCGAGTTTTGTTTGTTGCGCAATCGGTGCGTATATGTTTCCTCGGAGGATATTGTTCATGATGATGTCGGCGTATACTCCAGCATCAAGTAGGATGTCGACTGGCCGAGATAAGTTGAAATTTGGATCAGCCAATTGGATACTTTGTATGTGAGGCCAGTCTTGTTTCTCAAAGGAATAGTTAGGCAAATTGCTAAGTAATTTTGCCATAACTAATGCCTGTGTTGTGAACTGGTAGTCCCCATAAAGTGACTCGCATTCCAGCTGAACTGTTCCATTGCTATGACTGGCAAATGTTCCGATCCCGGAAACCGTAGAGTTTTGGTTGTATCTCCGAAGGCCAAGTCGTTGAACCGCAGATTCCGTAATAAGGTTTAGTTGGGATCCTTGATCAAGAAGGCATCTTAATGTTGTATATGTTCCAGCTATGGCTCTAACTTTGAGCATGACTGTTGATAGTAGAACTTCATTGAAATTGCCTGACACGTGATTGGCTGTGCCTTGTGAAGTCGACGGTTTATTGTTGGGTCGTTGACCGTTCGATGAAGTCATCGGCGCAGTGTCACGAACTATGTCATGTAATATGGTGTGATGTGTATTGTTGCACACTCTACACCTTTTATGCGAATTGCATTTATTTTCTTTGTGCGAATACATGCAATTCTTGCAAACATTCAATTGCTCAAGCGTCCTCAATTTAAGTTCCGGACTCATCTCTTGAAATGTTGAGCAATTAATTAAGACGTGATTTGTTTTGCAGATAGGACAATTTTTGTTGGAGCTTGTGTGATTCGCCTTGGGTGCCCGTTTGTATTTGTGCATGTCCCTTAGGAATGATGTAGTCTCCTTGTCCTGAGATGAAGATGCTTGTTTGTTGAAGTTAGTTGGATTCCTTTTCTTCGTTATTGATTCTAGCGCTGTAAACTTGTTCTCGATAAACTGAATAAGTTCTTCAAACACAGGAAGCTCTCTGGGATGTTTCCTCGCTTCCATGTAGTCGGAGTAGGTTTGAGAGTCGAGTCGTCCTCCAAGGATGTGTACTAGAATGGGATCCCACGTAGTAATGTCTATACCCAAGTTGCGAAGGGCGTGCACTACTTCCAGACTAGTGTCATGTAGACGCTTCAGCTCGTACGCATTTTGATGTTGAATCGTCGGCTGACTCATAAGTGTTTGCATCTGTTTCGTGAAGAGCAGCTGTCGATTGTTGTACCTGTGGTTAAGTAGTTCCCAGCAGGAGTCGTAGTTGGTTTCAGAAACAGGTAAATGTTGCACCAAGCGCTCAGCCTCTCCCTTTAGCTTCCCCTTCAAATGCTGCATCTTTTGGGCTTTGGAGAAGGTAGGGTTGTTGTGGATGGCAGCGGCGTATAAGTCTAGGAAGGTCGGCCACTGTGAGTAGTTTCCTGAGAACACCGGTATTTCGATCTTCGGGGCGCTGTCGCGTTGCTGTACCGCGAGATTTAGTTTGCGATTAAGATCTCGCTTTGTTGACTCGTACGTTGCCTCATACTTCGAAAACTCAAGTTCATAGTTTACGTCACTGCCGACGAGAATGTTGTCGAGTTTCCAATGTACTTCGTCGATCACCTTCCATCGGGATTCGAGAGTCTTGAGTTTGTCCTCGATGTCCCATTTTTCAGTTAAGTCATCAGTAATCATGTTGCGGGTGAAGCGTGAAAAAGCTCTAAAATTGGTGGCTTGTTGTGTCTTGAGCTCGTCAGATTTAGAAGGGACTCCAATGTTCTTGTGGTTTCACCTTGATTTCCGAAAGTTTCAGAATCCTTGTCGCCAGCAGTATAAGAGGGCCAGGCTTGCAACTTCTGCACTATGGTTAGGTATTCACCTTTGACTCTCTCATATGCTTGAGTGGCGTAGTATTCGTTTGCCTTGTTTTCAGCACCTTGCAGAATACTATGGTTCATCTCAAACTCGTTCCAGTGAGCCTGGAGGTTATCCAGTCTAACTTTGATGTATGCAGTGTTTTTGCGGTCAGGGCCATCCTTTCCGAAGTTGACACCGATTTTCCTGATGCCTTCAGCAATGATTTCCTGCCGCTTCAGAAGTTCTTGTTGTTTAGCGTCCATTGTAGTTGTGGGACACTAACTCCTGTTGACTTCAATAGCTTCCGGATCACTCACTGTTGATGTTGCCTGTTGTGATCGCAGGATCAGAAGATATCTCTAATACGATATGTGCGCCTTCTCAATATGACTGGGGCGATCCGCTTGTGGAAGACCAGTCAAACCGATTCGCTATCGTATGTAGAACCTTGCCGTACCTGATAAGGTTTGCAGGACTATTTTGTTCCAGTTGTGGTGAATCCGCTCGAAGGACCAAAATGTACGAGCCGCTAACCCGTACAGTAGAGTTGTAGCTTGTAGAGTTGTGGTGAAGTTGGTTGTTACAGTAGACGGGATGTAGACAGGGAATAACAACACTGTATTGTGTCCGTGCTACCGGAGTGGATTTATTGTTCACACTAATCATATAAAATATTAACCTAAATAACATCGACTACGAGTGTAAGTCAAATAGCATAATCAACAAAACAGTTGAATGCTAAGTAATGTAAAAAGTTAAACAATTAAAATCATGTGGCGATGCTCGTACAATAAGTAAATTAGGATAAGGGCAGGGGAATAATGATTATAGTTTTTTCTTCTCCAACGTTGGCATATCTCGCATGTCCCATTCAAGATGATTGTGCTGATAAGACTTGTTTAGATTAATTTTGTTGATAATCATCAAGTTTTTGTTGATATTTTACGAACTTTCGAATCGATTACTACTATATAGCGCCGTCGTTATACAATATGTCTCGGAATTAACGCAAAATTTCTTAAGGGGTCATTCTACTCATCATTATGAACAACTTTTACTATGGACCAAACCTGAAATCGCGAAAAAAAATCAGCTGTTCCCTGTACATTTATGTTCGCATAACTCGTCAAAATGTAGCAGGTAACAGCTGATTTTTATTTCGCGATTTCAGGTTTGGTCCCATAGTACCTAAAAGTTGTTCATAATGATGAGTACAATGACCCCTTACGAGTTGTGCGTTAATTCTGGGACATGTTGTATAGATAACAGATACTGATGCTCGGCAATAATTTATTGTTTACTGATAAGCCTTTGTCACTGGACCTGCCATTATATGTAAACATTTTTTTTATGTGCAGGAACTGTGTTACTCAGCGGACGGTCGCATCGTGTGCTCTCCATTCGGGCGAGGGATGAGGCTCCTAGCCCTCAACCACGAGTGTGGCGAGCTGTGCAACTGCGTGCAGGACATGAGCGGCCCGCGACCCATGGTGGAGATCGGGCAGAGCCTGGGCATCCACCAGGACCTCGTCGTTAGCTCCAAATTCTCCCCGCGATACCACATGCTCGTCACCGGCTGCCTCGAAGGCAAGATCGTGTGGCACCAGCCCTTCAGCGGGGAATCCATGTACTAGACAAATTTATGGTTTATTATTCGAATCATATTGTACTTATTAGGTGAAATGTTTTAACTGCCTGCTCAGCTTTCTGCACTCCACTGCCGGGCGACAGGGCCGAGTCACCAAGCTAGACAAGTGGGCTGGTGACTGTCGAATCATACGTTACCATTATGTAACTTTCCGCAGCATCACCGGCAGTGATAGTGGATTTGTGAGCTACATGGTCGTCCACAATACACCAATACAAGGGTCTTTTGGCGGCGGGGTCGCTGTTGGTAAAAAATATTGCAATTGTTTTGTGAAACGTATTGGAATAACAAGATCCGCCATCTTGTTTTTTCAATACGTTAGTTCCAACTTTGGTCACGCGTCAAAATAACCTTGTAGCGCTCGATACTTATGTTCCAGAGATAATCAAATATGTGACGTGTTATAGTGGTATTTATCATTTGATGTTAGGATACTTAATTTCGATGATTTTTCTTACTTTGGTAAGGAACTTGGCCATTTATGCATTTGGATGTTTGTTATAAGTAATATGTAGAGAATAGTCACTTTTTAAAATTTTGCAGCTACCATAGTAACATTAATAAAGAGGAATTTATCAATAAGGCTGAAAAATGGAGTTTATGTAATGTAGTTGGAAATGGTGGAATGTTCGCTACACTCTTGAATTTGCTAGGTGAGACAGCTACTAGAAATAAAAAATGTAATCTATCGTAGAAGATAGTTTTAGATGATATTTATCAACCACTCTAAGAGTCTCACCTTTGTAATTTAGTCTCAAATCGACTTTACGGCCAGAGCGCCTGTCCAAATGACATAATGCTTACAGAGTTACTTAATACATTTTAATTTATCGAGTCCAGACCAGGCTTTTATTTTAACTCCCCAAAAATATGACGATTAATTCTTCAGTTCTCCATTCCTTTTTATTGAGTGCCGTCGTGATGCCGCCACTTGTAAAAGGATGCTGAATGACCATAGACTGGGCTGAAACATGGGCTATTCGTGACAACTGACTAGATTGCGGCATGCTAGATCCCGGCAATGAAGATATGGCCATATCATGTCGTAAGAAAACAAAAAATAACAGGTTAAAAATGTATTTCAACAATTTATACAATGTAATCTACAATCGACGCTCATACAAAATCTCAGTATAAATATAGGTATTTTCTGATTTAGAACACACATTTCGCTATTTACAATGGTATTCAGATGTGGCCTCCTTCCTTGAGCTTGGCGACGAGAGTATCCACGTCTGGGACCACGGAGCCAGCCTGTCTGACTGGAGGGTCTTCTACGGAGAGCACCTTGATCCTGGGAGCGATGTCAACGCCTAAGTCTTTGGCAGTGATCTTCTTTAAGGGCTTCTTTTTAGCTTTCTGTGAAATTAAATATTGGTTGTAGAATCAAATCAAATCATTTATTCCTTTGCAAACATGTAAACCATTTATATACCTGCTTTAGGTTCATAAATATTTTACATATTAGATTTGTTCATTGTTCTCCATATTCTCTCATCACTTGGGTATACAAATGTTCCCGATAAGTCCAGGAATACCTACAACATTGGTTCAAATTCATTGCATTTTTAGTATTATTTGGATCTAAATATCAATTTGCTAATCATTCGACTCAAATTCGGGCGTTTTCGGGTTCTGAGCCGGTGTACACCACGTATAAGGGGCAGTTTTATTTGGGCCAGGATATCAGTATTCATTTCCCAAAGGACATAAGTAAAGTATGATATAGTGAGATATTATAAAATCCTTAACCCTTTAAGCGCCGACACAGTAATATCACGGGCTCTAAAGATAAGATAATGCCCGACTCGGTAAACACACGTAATATTACGTTGTTTTATTGAAACGGTTCTTAGTGCGCACAAATTCCATATAAAATTGTCAATTTTACGATTTAGGATGTATCTTTATTGATAAGGATATTGTGAATTTTGAGGTTCAAATGCAGTGTGGTCACTGCGTGACTCTACCTGTATCGCCAATCACTTGATTTTACGGGTACTAGGGATAGGCGAATACGGAAAATACTTACAAAGGTAGCCTAAGAATAAACAAGGCAGTATTGAAATTACACCCACTTTCAGTACAAAATAACCATAGGGTTACCCTAGTACAAGTATGTGTACACAATAAAATGTGTTAAAGTTTGAAATGTCGAGTATTTTTACGATGAAAAATATAGAAACCTCGATAATGCAGAACCTCACTAGTAGACAGTCACCGGTCGCCGTCACCGTAATTTTACGTGCGGTCCAAAAAGATTTAAGGTCAAATCGCTCCATATTGTCAGTTGCCTCAGTGCCGTCACCATGAAATCATGTGAAAGTTTTATCGCTTTGAGCAACTATAAAAATAGTGATGATGGTACCTACTTCGCTTGTCGTATACTCTAATTGCAAAAAATGCTGGAGACGAAAAGTTATTAAATATTTTGCAACAGAATAATGAATTACTGAGTGACGACAGTTCTACAGATAGTGATTTGGTAAGTTTAATTTTATGTATTTTTAATTCGATATCTCGACAAGTTTATAGGAAGAAAAAGGAAAACGAAAAAACGACGATGAATTTAATACGAATTTATTGCTCGTGGAGAATCCTCACCAACAAAAGAACGAAAATCGTGCCCACCCCCTGAGTATATTGTCATTCTTATGTTTATGTAGTGAATTAATTGAAGACTGATTTAAATATTGTAATAACTAATAATAAAACATTGATTATGTTTCCAACTTTTATTTTTGTTCATAAATAAATTATTTATGCATCGATATTAGGTATTCCCTACATTGTTCCAACTTATACCTAAAGTGACGCCAGCGCCACTGGAGGTAAGTCAAAGGTAGCAAATCTTGGCGGTTAAAGGGTTAAGGGCCGATTTTTTAATTTTCACATAACTTTTACCTGAGGAATAAAAATTGCAGCTTATGTATGGAATATTATGTCAAACTGCCATATTTCTCATTCTTCAGAGAAAAGTTATCTGACCATTGAAAAATCGGCCCTAACTCGCACTTACCATGATGTTGGGTAGGGTAGCGTATCTGGGCTCGTTGAGACGCAGGTCGGCGCTGACGACGGCTGGCAGCTTCGTCTTGATCACCTCTAGACCGCCGTCGATCTCGCGGGTTACCGTCAGACCATCGCCTGTCTTCTCAACCTAGAGGTAATAAATACGTACATTTTAGGGGCATGTGATGCAAGTGATGTCGCGAGAAAAGTCTTGAGTATAAATGTGGATCTCTATAGAGAAGAGAAGAAGACTCACAATGCATTCATAAATTCATACTATATTCAGTACATAAATTATGAATGTATTTTATAAAAGATAAAATGGCTAGAAAGGCTGATCGAAAGTAGATCAAAATGGAAGAAATAAGACAAATTGGGCTAATGCTGGCTGGGGTATTCGTGTTTACGAAGCTTTGGAAGATGGCTAGAGTGGTTAAGGTAATCTGATCTTTTCTCTAGGTAAATTAGGAAAAAGTGTGTTTTAATTAAACCTGTTGTGCATAAAATTGAGAAGGCATTGAAGGCAATCAATTTCTTATAAAAACAAGATAAGAATTGATATAACTAAGATCAGGAGAGTGAAATAACAATCAACAGTTTACTCACTTTGGATGCAAAAGTAGCCTGTGGCCAGTCCAGCAGGGCAGCCGTCATTTGTGCAGTCTGGTTAGAGTCATCATCAATAGCCTGAAAAATATCACAATTTCACAAGTCTGTATGTAGTTCTATTTAATTATATTTATTTATTTATGAGTTCGTTTACTTTCTGAGGGTCAGCAGACCAACACCCCCTATCTAGACTGTTGAACATGTTTGAAAGGAGTACTAGAATGATCTGATATAATGAACATCTACTTAGGTGAATAATTTATACCAATCCACGAATGGGTACTATTGATTGTTTACAAACATTATTTTCTATACAATAGA
Organism: Fissipunctia ypsillon; assembly: GCA_947568875.1. NCBI lineage: Eukaryota > Metazoa > Arthropoda > Insecta > Lepidoptera > Noctuidae > Fissipunctia > Fissipunctia ypsillon. Next base: position 16,785,128 of record OX387661.1, on the reverse strand, counting down.
TTGTTTATGATGATTGTGAGTAAAATAAACATTTCTGTCAATGGGAAAAATTCAATTTTTCATCATTCTTTTCAGATTCCCCATGTCATGATATTACTGGAGCCCAGGAATGTATGAATACACTTTAGAGCCTCCCTTGTATAACTCTCCACTGATTTGTGTCAACTAACCTGTTTGCCAACTATGACAATATCAGCCTTCTCATCCTGGGACAGCTTAGCTAAGATCTTGGCCACATGTAGGGGCTGCAGGGTGTCATATGCTGGACCTGTCACCTCCACGTGAATGGCGCGATCAGCACCCATGGCGAGTGCTGTCCTGAGGGTTTCCTGTAAAGCGGTTGGGTACATAATTCTGTTTGATTTTCCAGTATTCCATGAATAGAAACAATTGTGCTTTTAGGATGTTTAGTATGCTCTATCATAGTACTGAAATTGGCAAAATTGTGGTGAATCTTCCACAAAAGCCTAAACTAATTTTGATAAAGCAGAGCTATAAGTTAGTAAAAATCATTCCAAAGCTAACCAAAAAATGTGATATTACAATTATATTATTTTTGCAGAGATCTGCTTCTTTAGCAATTTATTTGTTTTATTTTTATAAAAGTAAGTATTCTTAAATTATCTAACTAAATTAAAATCAAGAAATTAGAAGAATAGAAAGAAAAAAATAAAAAAGATGGAAAGAATAGTGTTTCTTACTTGTGCCTGTGCGGGTCCACACGACACAGCAATGATTTCGCTGGCAATCTTCTTCTCCTTCATCCTGACTGCCTCCTCCACTGCTATTTCATCAAAGGGATTCATAGAGTGCTTTACGCCATCTGTCACCACACCAGTCTTGTCTGGCTTCACACGGATCTACAAATCGTATGGAACATTTAAAAGAAGTTACAATATTTTGCAGATGTTAGTCTACATAATTGATAAGAAACTCTTTTACCTAGTATTTCTTAATTAGGTATGTGATAAGATACTTTGTTTACCTAATGTAATAGTCTTCTCATGAATATACATTTCATGCTTGGTTTTAAGCATTAGGAATATCAGTTTTGTTGGCATAATTCCATAATTATATAAATTCTTCATTATACATTATTGGCACGGTAATATTCTGTTCATCTAATCACTATTCGGTATTTTTTGTCTAACCAGTTCAAGGCTATTGATGATAACGAATCTGACTTGAGAGGTGTGAGCACTGAGCAATTGTCATAGAAATTCTACTGTAGAATGCAAATATGAAAACGTAGGCATGTTTTATTCTCAGAAGTGGTTATTTAACTATGTTAGGGGTTGTAACACTATGAGGCAAAGTAACATTGATATAGATAAAATTCAATGAACTTGAAAATTAAAACAACAAGGTAACCTTTGCACTTGACGTAAACTTACTTTTACGGCATAGTCGATAACTCGCTTGACTCCAACTAGAACTCGAGACATTTTGTTATTTGTGCGGTTAACTTAACTTACAATAAACTACCTAACACAAGTTAATTAAATGTTAATAAAAACAATTGAAAAAACTTCCAACAAAGTACGAAGTCCAGCTTCTTTTTTTAATATTTTTTAGGGATCATACAACGTGCCTTTTCAGTTAGCTGACATTTGGAAATGTGTGTTGCCATAAATAATATTGATTTTTACGGTTTTTTGGAAGCTCAAGGAAGGTGTAAATGATCCTTTATCGGACAAGGCTAGGTAGCCTAGCGGGTGACAAACTTACGGCAACACGTACAATTAAATATTATCGCGCGCTAATAGCATGCTGTACACAGACTATGATGCTGTATACTTGTTTTGCGGACGACATCCATATGACAGGAAAATAGTAGTGCGGCTATTTAGTAGGTATTCAACAAAGACTTGTGAAAGGTTTTTAGGATAAGGTGGATAGTTTTCTGTCGAAGAATGAAATATAATAATAGTCCATGGAAGTTACGCTTTATTCTGTCATACTGAAAACTTCAATGTCTAATTATTTATTTTAATGTACTACCCAAGAATAAAATAACAAAGGTACAGATACACTTATAAATAAAAAATAATATAATAATAATTATGTCTATTATCACTATTAGAACTTGAATTCTTTGTATTTCTTCGATTGCTTGGAATCTGTGTTTTGCTGTCGCTTTCTCTTGTTCTGAAAAGAAAAACAATATGTATTTTGTATGGTCAGTTAGATAATTTGATTGAAAACGACGTTAAATACTATAATATAATCATACAACGTTCGTGAAGCCATAAAATGGTGCCAAAATGATGCCAAAGGTCATAAAATGGGAGAGCGAGATGACACGAGACACATTTCACCGTCCTGCTCGCACATTTTATGACCGCGATTCCCAGAAGTCTTTTAGTATAACACATAAGTCATGGACAGGAAAGCATAACATATGAGGGTATCGTATTACCCAGTAACTTCGTTGTGGAGGCCAGATAGGCAGTCCCTCCATGTAAAAATACTGGTATTCAGCTGCATTCGTTTATACTGGTAGCCAATCCCAATATAGTCGGGAAAAGGCTAGACAGATGATGAAGTCATGGACAGGAAAGCATAACATATTTTCTACTAAGTCTAAAAACTTGCTTTAGTAAACCGATTGACCGGTTTACCTTTTGCCTGGCGACGTGGTCGGCCAACATGTCCGATAGGTCCTCGTGCGCCTTGGGCCGTGTCTCACGCAGATGTCGCTCGTAGCGCGCGGCTACGGCCTCGGGCTCCAGCTCCAGCTCGGAGGGGTCAAGCGCCACCTCCACGCCGCCCAGCGCCGCGCCGCCGCCCTCGCTCGTAGTGCCCGCGGCGGCCGCGGATGGGGCTGCGCGCTTGCCTGTGTACGGTAAATAACGTTTCCTTATAGTATGCTACAGAAAGTACTGAGACGGTCTTCATTAAAATGGACTTGATTAAAAACATGATAAGTTACACATGCCTCTTAGAAGTTAGAAGAATATCCAGCACTGTTTTACGAAAAAATGCGCCCCATTCGTCTTCCGACAGGCTGCAACAATGTCCTTTTTAGACAAAAGTGCCACAATCCCTATAAATCAATAGGTATTATTGAAGTCTCACCAGGGTTAGCCGCGGCTATATCGTACACGTGGGTAGAGGCCATCATGCCGGGGGTCAGGCCGACGCGGCGCTCCGGTAGCACTTGGTACAGCGCTGGCGTGTCGCCACTGAAATAAATATTAATGTTTAACGAAGGCAAGAAGAAAAAAGAAAATGTTTAAATAATGTTTGTTTTTTTTTTTGTTTGTTTTATTAATGTTTTGCATTGTGCTGAGATAGGACCTTTTTGGCCTCGCACGGGTCTTTATTATTGTTTTTTTTTTTTTGTTATTGATTTTATTGTTATTGTTTTGTTAATAGAAAAATATGTTAATTTTGTTAGTTTTTAATGCTCCTTATTTACTTTTTGTATTTACTGTGCGTGTCCCAAATAAAATATTTTTGTTTCTTTCAAATATTTAACGTGACGTTCTTTGGCTACATATTTAAAAAGGTCCAACAATAAAACCTAATATGCAGAATCTACATTCACACAAAATCCATTCCGATGTAAACAATTCATTGTGTTATAGAATAGCTTACTAAAACTACTAATTCCCACAGAGACCTTCAAAGCCTATCTGAAGAAAACCAACCAAATTCTTGGGAAGACTAGATAATCCTAACTAATATTATAAATGCGAAAGTGAGTTTGGTTTTTTGTTATGCTTTCACATTAAAACGGCTGAACGGATTTGGATGAAATTTGGCATATGGGTAGACCATGGCCTAGGTTAGGACTTAAGATAAGTACTTTTTATCTCGATATTCCCACGGGATCGTGAAACCGCGGGGCGCAGCTATATAGTACTGAATATATTAAACACGAACATTATACGTATTTTATGATTTTTAGGCTAACATCCATAAAGGAATGGTTTGTTTGCTCACCCTTCCATATCACTTTCGACCTTCTTCTTTCTGAGCTCAATAGTGTCTGGTGTCTCCATGCCGGGAGGTACGGAGCTGATGCCCAGCGGTGTGACCAGGCCCTCGCCAGGCGTCGCCACTCCGGCTGCCACCTCACCCTCGCCGGGCTTCTCGCCTCCATCGTCGGATTCCTCTGTTGAAACAAAGAAGTTTTTAGGCCAAAAGAATTAAAATATAATTCAGCAATAATATAATACCAGCCTATTATTATCTCACTGCTGAGCAAAGAAGGCACGGGCATTGTACACCACGCTTGCTCAAGACGGGATGGCGATTTCAGACATATATAAACTCCAGGTTTCCTCACGATGTTTTTCTTTCACCAATGTCAGCAATGTCCAAGATAAACTCAGAAATTATTTAAAATATGATTTAAAAAAAATAACAATAAAGAGAAATAAGACGCACCTTCTTCCGATTCTTCTTCAGATTCAGATTCCAGTTCTCCCCACATTGTCCTGTCAATGTCTTGGTCTTCTACGTCCTATAACAACACAAAATAATGATTAATCTATACTAATATTATAAAGCTGAACAGTTTCTTTGTTTGTTTGGTTGAATGCGCTAATCTTAGGAACTCCTGGTTCGGATTGAAAATTATTTTAGTGTTGGATAGCCCATTTACCGAGGAAAGCCACAGGCTATATAATATCACGCTACGACCAATAGGAGCGGAGCATCAATGAAAAATGTTGCAGAAACAGGGAAAATTTATTCCTTTTGAGAGCTTCCGTTGCTTGCGCTGCGTAAACTTGTTACAAAATAATGCATTATTTGCGAAGGTGTTTTCATAAACATGGTATTAACCCTTATCTAAATAAATAGTTTCGTGATCAAGGTTGATTAAGTACATGTAAATTCCTTTTTAAATTATTCGAATCGGACCTTCCGTTTAGAAATTACGACGGGTATAAAAATGCTTAAAGTAAGAAAAATGCGCTTAGTATCTTAGTTACCGACACATTTTAAGTTTTATTGACTGTTTGAACGCGCTAATCTGTCACTTCCAGTCTGATTTGAAAAATTATTTTTGCATTTTATAGCGCAATTCTTGAGGAAGGGTATGGAACATTACGCTAGGACCCTTAGAAGCCGAGCAAAAAGAAAAAAATTAAGAACGAGCGCTAAGTGAAAACGAAATAACAGCGCGGGCAGGCGATGCGATGCGACGGGGTGGGTCAGGGCAACCAGAAATATCACGCGGACGAAGTCGCGGGCGGAAGCTAGTAGTTCATTAAGGCACCCAGATTTATTGTGAGAAAATGTCCTAAATGGATTTATAGATGCGGTTACCTTCGTTCGACACAGAATCATCATTTTAAACCCTGTATGTGTATTATAAGTAGTTCCCAAAAACACTTTATTCACTAACTAATGAACCCGCCCTTGCTTCGCTCGTGTGCAATCTACCAATGTGGCGACACATCAAGATATTAAAAGCTATAATGACACACACACACACACATAAACTTTCCTGAATGCTCTAAGTCTAAATGGTGGTAAAAACAGCATCGAAATCGATTGTGTAGTTTAGATGATCTAAGTGGTTACACAGACACACACGAAAAGTGACTTTGTTTTATAATATGTATAGATTTACTTTAGTACTTATTGAAAAATCTTTCAATTTGAAGGACTGTTTCGAAAACTTTATAAATCCGTAGTATAATGCTATCCACTTATTTTGTATTTTATTAGGTAATTACGTTGTTATCTTTAGGGTGAACGCTGTGTATACCTGTAATACCATTCCTTACCATTGTAGACATTACCATTACTAATATTATATTATTGTTCTGTTTTAATTCTTTGCATGTACTGCTGGTGGTGTACCAAATATATAAATAAATAAATCCTCAAAATATAGTTTTACTCACATCCTGGCCACTGCTGTGGTGTCCAAACACATCTCCGTACAGCGGCTTGCCGGTCTCATCCACTGGAGGCTTGCCCCAGCCCCCGGCGTGGTAGCCGAACGCGCAGCCCTCGGGGATGGGCGCGTTCAGACCCGGGATCTTCAGGTTCGGATAGGATGGCGGGGGGCCGTAACGTTGCTGGGCTATCAGCCATGGTGGTGGCACCTGGGCGGAAAGGAATTTTTATTAATGACATCACAAGCACTATTGTTGTACAAAGATTTTTTGGAACTATTGCCGCCATTTATGTTTTTCAATACAATTTCACATAAAAGTAAAATTTTTAAAATCCCCGACACAAACAAAATCCTTTAAAAAGTAATAAAATAAAATGTATTGGCCCTTTAACTTTAATATAAGTTGTAGTGTAAGTTGAGCGCAGTTTGTACATTCTCAAAAAAAAAAATTTTTCTTCTTTTTAGGCAGCATAGTTTTCGACTTTTGATGAAAAATGTAAAAAAAATCTGAAATTATTCTGTATGATGGAAGTTTAAGTTAAAATTACAGGAAAGATAAAAGATATCTCTAAATAGCACACTATTTCAGAAATAATCAACAAAAAATACATTAGTTCCACTATCGGTCAAGAGATGGCGCTGACCTAGGACTGCAATATTCTACACCGCAGTGTCAAAATTCCTACTTTTGAAGGACTGTACGTAAAGTAACACGTCCAAAATATTTATATAATTACTAGCTTTTGCCCGCGGCTTCGCCCGCGTGTATGTCGGAATATATCAAATTAGTACCTACCATACGTTTTAATCCAGGTTCTAAAACATCTGTGTAATGTTCTTAGCCGCGAGTGCGAGGAATAAAACACCGACACGTCCGTTCATTAGCTTTGTATTCAAAGACTGACATGTACAATATTTGCGCCTACCTACATACATCACACTCCTCCACAACAAGCTTTTACATAATATTAATAGCTTAAAAATACCCAACACCTCTTACAACTATTACTAACTAGACCTTATAATTATGTTTATTTTTAATTCGACATTGCCTAACAAGGCGCTCTCGAAGCTGGGGCGATACTACACTCGGCAAGGCATCTTGAAATTCCGGGGAGGGTGGCGCTGCCGGGGACACAGCCTCGGCGACCTCACCCTGTTCCGGTGCCGGAGGCGGAGATCTCAACCCTGGCTCATCTGTGGACTGCGCAGACTGACCCCCCTCACGTAACACAGACGGCTCATTACCACAGTCCAAACCCGGATTAGCGACCACTTGCTGACCAATCTCTGGAACGGATATTAACGATTGTCTGACTGATCTTCTTTTTATTTGATCGATGTGCCTGTGAACTATCTCTCCCCCGCTACCCCTCACTTTGTAGTTACTAGGCCCGACACACTGTAGGTACTACCTGCCCCGGTACCTACCCATTTCTCCCCCTTCAAAAATTGTCTGTACCATACCTCCTCATCCGGGCCTACTTCCCTGTGCCCCCCTTTTGCTGCCTTTTTTTGTCGTTTCTGTGATTTAGCGACTGAAGTTTCCCTATCCGGTTTTAATACATCTAACTTAGTTCGTAAGCGTCTGCCTAACAATAACATAGCTGGGCTTTCCCCTGTTGTTGAATGTGCGGTGTTCCTATAATGTAACAAGTAAGTCCATAATGCCCTATCTATGTTTTGTTTACCCAGTGCGGCTTTCTTTATTACCCGTTTAAGAGTTTTCACTGCGTTTTCCGCTAGGCCATTTGACGCCGGGTGATATGGGGCTGTAAATATATGTTCTATTCCATGATTGCTTGCGAAGTTATGGAATTCCGTGCTGGTAAAAGGTGGTCCATTGTCTGACACAATTTGTTTGGGAAGCCCGAATTTACTGAAGAGTTCGCACAGTTTATCTATGACCGCCCCGGCCGTGGTACTTGTCATGTTGAAAACTTCTACCCATTTAGACGTGGCATCGACTGTAAGTAAGTATGTTTTACCAAATATGGGTCCCATGAAGTCTAAATGTAACCTAGACCACGCACGATTTGGCCAAGGCCACATGCACGGAGTCTGCCGCGGCGGCGCGTCGGCCTGCGCTGCGCACAGCTCGCATGCACGGCACATGCGCTCCACTGCTTCGTCTAAGCCAGCCCACCACACATAACTACGCGCCATAGCCTTTGACTTGACTATCCCCATATGCGGCTCATGGAGCATGTGCAAAACCCTCTCTTTACAATTCTCCGGTACCACTAACCTATGGCCCCACAAAACGCAGCCCAATTCCTCATAAATTTCCTTTTGTCTGTTAAAAAATGGCTGTAGTGCCGTTATATCGCACTCAGTAGGCCAACCATCTCGTATGTAACTCAAAATTTTAGATAATAGTGGGTCCCTTCCAGTTTGGCGTCTGATTTCCTCGTAATCTAACAATAAAGCTTGTTGAATGAAATGCAAATAAGTTTGTTCGGGCACCGCGTGAATCATTTCTTTACGTTCGCTAATGGCGACCGGTAAACGCGACAGTCCGTCGGCTCCGTTCTCATTAGTGTTCACGTATTCTATATCGTAAGTATAAGCCGAAAGAATTATAGCCCATCTTTGCATGCGACTCGCTACCATAGTCGGTATGTCCGTATGCGGTCCGAAAATGGATACTAGCGGTTTGTGGTCCGTTCTCAACACAAAACGGCGGCCATACAAGTATTGATGGAACTTATGGACACAAAATATTATAGCCAACGCTTCGCGATGAATTTGTGAATAGTTTTTTCTGCGTCACTCAGAGTACGCGATATATAAGCTATCGGCCGCTCGCCGCGGCCGTCCCGGGCCGGCTGTGTCAGGACCCCCCCTATCCCGCGCGCACTCGCATCGCAAGTCAAGATAAGAGGGCGGTCCGGGTCGTAATGAGCTAATACTTCCGAACTAACTAACACATTCTTAATGTTATTAAACGCTCGCTCACAGTCGCGCGACCAATACCAAACCTTTCCCTTCTTGAGTAACTCATACAAAGGCACTAACCTAGCACTCATATTCCGTATAAACTTGGCGTAAAAATTTATCAATCCTATAAATGATCGTAACTGGGTGACGTTGGTAGGCCTAGGTATTTTAGTTGTGGCCTCCAGTTTCCTGGGGTCGGTCTTTATACCCTCCTTTCCTAAAATATACCCCAAGTACTGCACTTCGTTTACCAGAAAAACGCATTTATTAGTTTTTAACTTTAGTCCCTTTTGATGCAATCTACTGAATACCGTTTCTAAAGCCCTCATGTGTTCCTCTTTACTTTTTCCTCCGATTATCACATCATCCAAAAATACCTCCACATTAGGAATATTACTCAACAGATTGCACATTGTACGCTGAAAAATTCCGGGGCTAGACGCGAGGCCGTAAACCAACCTATTGTACCGGTATAAACCCCTATGAGTATTTATCACCGTATATTTTTTTGTGTCGTCTAACTCAAGTTGGTTATAGGCTTGTGAGAGGTCTATTTTTGAAAAATATTGCGCCCCACTCAACCTTACTATGACATCATCAATTTTAGGTAAAGGGTAACGATCTACAAGCAAAACAGGGTTTACGGTGGCCTTGTAATCTGCACAAATCGTTAATAAGCCGTCCGCCTTATTTACCGGTACCAATGGAGAAGCCCAGTCTGAACAGTCGACAGGTTCGATGATGCCATCGCGCAGCATGCGTTCCAACTCTGCGTCGACTCGGTCGCGCAGCGCATACGGCAGCGGCCGCGCGCGATGGAATACCGGCCCAGACCTCCATCGAATAACTCCTTATACTTGTTTAGTAATAATTGTATTTCTTTATTGAATTTTACACTATCCACTTTATTACAACTACTGAAAATAGGTAATTTTATATTTAATTCGGACAACCATTGTCTTCCTAACAGTGATGTCGTTCCACCTTCAATAACAAACAAATCTAATTCCTTCTCTACCCCCGCATATTTTACTTTTGTCTTTATGATTCCTTACGGCTTTAAAACAGACCCATCATAAAACTTAAACCTAACACTAGTTTTTTCTAACTTTAATTGCCTAAAAAACCTCTTATACGTGTCACTGTTGATACAGGACACCGCCGTGCCTGTATCCACTTCCATATTTATCGTATTATTCTCGATAGAAATTGGCAAACTAACCGCTCGGTAATCGTTGAGGCATAAGTGATTGAAGTCCTCTTCCTCCTCCCAAGTCATCTGCCCGACTCCCGGTTCCTCCGCATTCGCATAATGCATAGTGCGTTCTTTCTTGTCCGCTATTCCCGCGGCTCCCTGCTCCGGGCACACTCGCCGCAAGTGACCCTTTCGACGGCACCGGCTGCACTCGTATTCCCGAAACCGACAGGTCTCGTAACCATGATTGGTCGCTCCGCAGCCCGTACAAGCCCCCATGCTCCCGTTAAACATTCGCTTTCCCTGCATGTTCCCGCCTGTTGATGCCGCGCTAAGCGCTCCACCGCGCGCTCCGCGCTGCGCTTGCGCGCCTCCTTTGCCGCACCGGCTGCCTCCGCTCGCTTCTGAACGCCGCCCGCCGCCCGCTACGGCCATGGCATGCATGTCTCCGAACTGCGCCGCGCTGTCTCCTCTGATGCTAGCCGTCCCCGCTGCATCTACCACCGCCGCGTTCCGCTCCGCCGCTTCTAACGAAGTCGCCAGTTTGACTGCGTTATTATACGTCAGAGCGTCATCCTCCGCAAATAATCTTTGACGTACCGTGTCACTTCTAAGCCCGCAGACGAACTGATCTCGCAGGTTTTCACTTAGGTTGGAACCGAACTTGCAGTACCGCGCCAACCTTTTCAATTCTGCGACATAGCATGCTATAGTTTCTTCCGCCCGCTGCCGCCTCTGTCTATATTTGTACCGTTCCGCTAACGCTGACGGTGCCGGCTGTAAATGCTGTGCCAGTAAATCGACGGCTTCTTCGTACTTAACTCTGACGGCTTACTAGGACTTGCTAGATTTACTAGTAATTCGTATGCTTCGTCCCCCATAACCGCGATTAATGTAGGTAGTTTACGCTCACTTTTTACCTCGTTCGCCGTAAAGTACATGTCCAGTCGTTCTATATACGACGACCACACTCCCGTCTTTACGTCGAATTCGCTCACTTTGCTGATAGACATTATCCAACACAATGTATAATCGTACAATACACGAAATCCATCAACTCGTCGCCACTGTAATGTTCTTAGCCGCGAGTGCGAGGAATAAAACACCGACACGTCCGTTCATTAGCTTTGTATTCAAAGACTGACATGTACAATATTTGCGCCTACCTACATACATCACAATCTGTATGCTAAATTTCCTCTAAATTCAATCAACCGTTTTTGCGCTAATCCGGAACATACATCCCGACAAACAACAAACGGACAAAAATTCTAAAAACTATAGTGTGCGCAACAGACTCGTTCAATCACTTCTTTTCAAATATATGCAATGCACAGTTCTGACTTCGTTTTTATTTTTAACCGACTTCAAAAAAGGAGGAGGTTATCAATTCGGTTGTATGTTTTTTTTTAATGTTTGTTACCGTTACTCCGTCATTTATAAACCAATTTGAAAAATTATTTTTTATGTGAATAGATTGGACTTCCAGATTGGGCCCTTTTTTATCCAAATCCAGTTCTGATGATAGGATCCATGAGGAATTGAGGGAAGTCCTCAAACATTATAGGCAAACATATAGTGATTTTGGAATTTTCGCCAACAAATCAAGCATTTGCATTCAGAAAGTATGATTTGGTAAAGTGGAACTGACGAAAAAGACCATAGATGGCTACAGAAACTCATCAATGATAAGTATATCACGGGTGGCGATTAAATATCTCAATTAAGATAGTTAAACCACTATGACAAAGCAAATTTAAATAAGTGCTTCTGATGAAAATGGTACCATTGAACTCGGATCAGTAATAAAACAATGTATCCTAGCCGTGTTGGGGCTTATTGGAAATGTCATGAGATGCACTCTGGCTATAAACTATTTTTAACCGACTTCAAAAAAGGAGGTGGTTCTCAGTTCTTCGGAATATTTTTTTTATGGTTCCCCGATTACTCGAAGACGGCTGGACCGATTTGGAAAATTCTTTTTTTGTTTGAAAGGGTATACTTTTCAGGTAGTCTCATTGTCATCAGGTCAGGATCTGATGATAGGATCCTGGAGAAATCGAGGGAACTCTTCAATATAGGCACACCTGTAGCGATTTGGGTATTTTTTATAGTAACTTGTGCATTTTCTCTCGTAAAGCACCATTTGGTGAGGTGGAACTGATGACGAAGACCACATATAGTAAGATGGCCACCAGAACAACTCAATAATAAGTATTTCACGGGTTGCGATGCCATTACTTAAAAATTATTGCTAAGCAATAGAAGCTCGTCACAATGCATATGGTGAAGTGGAGCTGTTGGTGAAGTACCAAGAGAACTCCTCAACAATTAACGTCCCTGCATCGGGAAAAGCAATGTTTTGTAAAAGGTGATGAGCAGTTGTCATTAGGCTATTGTAACTCAGATAAATTAACAATAAAAACAATCTACTTCCAAAACAAACACTACAAAGTGAAAAATAAGTTTAATTTCGGAAGTCAGTGGCAAAAACCTAAAATACAGATCCAAAGACACCGACTTCCGAAAAAGTATTAGTACCGAGTTTCGAGTTAATATGACAGCGCGTTAAATTTTTCCTTACTGTTATGGTCCTAGTGTTCCTTACTTGTTTTAAAAAACTAAGAGTGACAATTTTTATTATATCCTGAGGCAAATATTGCCATGATTCAAGTGTATTAACCAAAGGAATAAGATTTTTCATATAATGTGTATCCCCTCTTTTCACCCCCACAGGGATGGAATTTCGAAAAATCATTTCGGATTTTTCCAAAACTTGATTCAATGATTATTCATACCAATTTTCGAGTTAATCAAGCTACACAGTAAAATCCTCTCCTGTAAAATTGACAACCCCTTTTCACCCCGTCCGGGGTAGATTTTCGAAAAACCTTGATACAGGTTATTCTTTATTTTTAGACTTAAGTATAAATACTGAGTTTCGAGTTAATCGGATTGCGTGTTAAAATTCTTCCATACAAATTTTGACACCCCCCAATCCCCCTCGTGGGGGTAGTTTAGAAAAACAAAAAATTACAAAGTTCATTATTTATTAAGATAAGTATTTGGGCCAAGTTTCAAGTTTATTAACTCAAGGAATAAGATTTTTCATACAAACGAAATATCCCCTTTTCACCCCCTTCAAGGTCGAATTTCCAAAAACCCCTTCTTAGTGCTCCCCTACATTACAAAAGGAAACTGTGTGCAAAATTTCACGTGCCTAGTCCCAGTAGTTTCGGCTGTGCGTTGATATGTCAGTCAGTCAGTCAGTCAGTCAGTCAGTCAGTCAGTCAGTTTCTCCTTTTATATATATAGATGATGGTACAGAACCCTAGGTGCGCGAATCTGACTCGCTCTTGACCGGTAATTTACGGATTAGAAAGGGCAATCTATCTGTGGCTAATGGTACGATTTTGAAACGCATACAAGGCGTGCAAAAATTTAAACCAGTCGAGAATCTACCTGGAATACACAATACCCCGACAGTATTGTGTGTTCCAGGTAGATTCTCGACTGGTTTCAAAAATATCATGCGCCCCGAAACTGTATAATTCGCTTGTGTTCTTTATTTTTCTATGAACGCAGATAGGTAGCTCACTCTTGTCAGTTCAACAAGATGAGAATATAAATAAACATGCCTGTACTGACCTTATGTGATCCCGGTCCTACAGGCATACCGAGCGCAGTCCTCAACTCCTCAGAGAGATCACCAGGCTTCTTCTCACGGAGTCGCGTCTCGAACTCCTTGCCTTCGTAGTACAGGTCACCGTGGATCGTCATGCGAGGTTTCGTCTGCCATCTAAATACATAAAGCGATTTAGTCAGTACAATAATTTAATAATTAGGTTTATTTAGGTCTGAAATGAGAATAAGATATTCAGATATAAGGACATACTCACCAAAGATTATAATTTTATGCTAATACTCACCAAAATGTTTGTCTGTCTCTTTTTTCTGTCCTTCTCGTCTTCCGCTACAGAAAAAAAAAATGCAAGATCCAGTTTTCAAACTGGGTGTAACATGATCAAAAATAATGCAGTTATATCAACTTGCTTTTATGATCACATTTGTTTAGAAAACTTTGTTGAACTTTGCAAAACAGTATAATGTTCTATGTAGCAGTAGAACGTAGAAATAATAATAATGTCCTCAACATAATATCTGATTTAACTTATCCATAGCAAATTTTCTTATGAATTTCATAATGTCAATTTGTGATAAATACTTGATTCCCTTAAAACCTCTTATAAACTCAATGACAAGACCGCAGCACTTACTTGAAGAAAGCGTCGTGGAGTTTCTGGTAATCAATATCAATCTTGCCCAGCTTGGGCCTGGTGCGTTCCCTCATCTTGGCTTTAAGGGTTTTGGTTTCCTCCTTATCCTGCAGGGAGGCTCTCATCTCCATGATACCTGTCTTCTTGATGAAGTCTGGTAAGTCGAACGGAGGCTTCTCGATACCTCTCTTGCCTTGGAGATACTGGGTAGAAAATTATCAGAAAAATGATTAAATGACGCTGCCAACGATACCTCGTTTATCAAAATACGACGAGTGCTGCCTTCGGAAATTGCGAATCGATATTTCGAAACGAAATTCCGTTTCGGAATTCCGACTGTGTGTCCTTATGAGGGAGCAGGTGAACATACGTTACATATGTCTGTCCATCGTTCATACATATAGTTTTTTGTATGTGATGTAGATGATTTTAATAGGCTATGTATGTAAATAGCCTGTTGAAATCATATCCCTTCTTTGGCTTTGCCGCAGTCTGGTAATCAAAGGGGCTCTCTTAAATCTATAGTAGGAAGACGTTATGATCTGTCCTAAAGTGGACGACCGTTAAAATATAGTTTTTCAGTAAAAGTAATACAGGTATTTTATATACGCTTCTGCTTTCGGCCTACTACGACGCAGTGGCGTGCCTAAGGATGAAAATTAGGGCAAGCCGACGATTTTTTACGATTAAAAAAAACGGGCAATTGAGGGATTTTCTATTGTTGTTCATGGTTGTTAGTACTACGAAAACCTTTAAAATACGAAGAGTACATTTTTTTTATTGATAGGCTAACGTTTGTTGTTGTAAATTATGATTTTATTAAGGCAAGCCCGGCTTTTTGGCTTCTATGAAGCTACCGCCACTGCTACGACGTATGAGTGACACTAATTGAGGCTCTCTTTGCCTTAGGGCGGGAATACACATGCCTGTAGGTTGTACAAGACTATGGAAGTAGCTTGCATGCCATTGTGACATTCACCAATCAGAACCTATTATGGTAAATGGCTTGCAAGCTACTTGCATCCTTTTGTACAAGCTGCAGGCGTGTGTATTAAACAATTACGCCCTCACAATTAAACAGACTAAGATGCAAACTTCGAAGTTAAGTTTAACCTTTTAACCGCCCGACTTCATATTCATTCAGTTGTCGTGCCCCCAGCGTCGGGCACATTGAATTACTACGGTATTTGGTCGTAAATATACGACCCTGGCGAAAACGACACGAAAATATTTGTCGGATTAATCCGGCGTTGGCGGTTAAAGGGTTAAAGGCAACTTGAGACTTTTTGAGTTGAATTTGAAACTGCAAGCAGTAGCTTATGGCCTGCAGAAAACGGCAGACTTTAAAGTTTAAACACCGTACAACTAAGGAGAGCCTAATACCGGTATACTAGAGTTTGACCAGTTCTCAACTTCAAATTCTGAAACCGGGTATATGTCTAGCAGAGCGCTTAGCAACTCACCTTTCTTTTATAGCACCAGTGTCGCGGCACCTGCACAGTGTTCCTGTGTGCCTTCAACTGCACCAGAAGCTTAGGGTCTCTTGCTGTGACGTCATACATCTCGACCACGTCGGGCCTAGAGACCAGTTGCTTCAACTCCGCGACAGAGAGCCGCGACAGCTTCTTTAGTTTACGCTTTGATAAGCGCTCTTTCTCGTCAGCGGCGTTTTTCTAGAAATAACACATAACATCACGCCTGTACTCCCCGAAGGGTTGAGCAGAGGTGTAACTTTTAGAGTACCCACATTTCGCCAGTTATGTTTAAATCTCATGTAATAAGGGGCGAGTCTATTGCCATCAACCAGGCACAAATCCAGACTCCGGGCTGTCATGAGAAATTTCAGATGGAAAAACCCAATAACACTGCCCAACCTGGGAATGAACCCAGGATCTCATGCTCAGCAGTAGCGCTTGCAACCACTAGACCAACGAGGCAGTCAAAAAGTCCAAAAATAATTCTGTTGGAATAAGGATTGGGATTTTCAATGGTAGCTAGTCATATATTTCAGTTTTTCATTTTTGTGGGAATGGTGTACAACATGGTATAGTATGACATAACTAAGAAGTATGAATATGTTTACTCATTGTCTCTGTGGAATCAATTATTGCAGCCTACATATTTGAAAGTATTTTATAACCATAGATACTTCTATAACTCTTTTCTGTGACAATCTAACAGCCGAACCTAATATCCTATCTATCACCAGTTTTGCCATACTGGAGATAGAAAAATTTATCTATCTATGGTTTTAACGTCCCAATAATCTCTAGGAGACTATGGAATCTTACCGGCCCGACATAAGGACAGATAGGATTATACTGTCTACCATCAATAGAGATCTGCCTTTTACTGAAAATAGGTTATTGGGTTCTGCCGTAAGTCAAGAAGAGCATAGTAGTTAGTAACGTTCTTTCAGAAAGATCTTTGAAAAAACACTGTATTTAAGTTGTATGTAGAAAACATGAAAATTTGCTGAAGCCATTTGGCTTTTTTTTAATTGCTAAATGGATTTAGATTTATTTTTTACCCATTTTTTTGAGACTTCAGTGTACAGTGTGTGTGTAGAGTTCAGCCTCATAGGGTCAAACGTAAGACAGCAAAATTGATGCAGCAATTGATGTAGCATGCAGCCTCATATATTCCTACCTCTACGGCCTCTTCATCAGCAGCAAACTGATCTTGCACCTTCTCCTGGGGCTTGGAAGGTTTGGGAGCGTCCTTGTCTTCCTCCTTAATGGTGTCCTCCTTCAACTCCGTGATCTTGAACGCCTCCAAGATGCGGTGGAACTGACGGTACATCGGCTCCAATTCATGGAACTGGATGTTCTCTTGGACATATCTGTTGCGAAGTTTGTAAATAAATTGATTTAGTTTTGTGTAAATAATTATTTGGGTGTTAAGACAGTTTAAATTTAAACATATATATATACAACATATTTCCCGGAATTAACGCGCAATCTCTTAAGAGGTCATTGTACTCAACATTATGAACAACTTTTACTATGAGACCAAACCTGAAACCGCGAAAAATAATCAGCTGTTCCCTACATTTTGACGAGTTATGGGAACATAAATGTACGTACAGACCGATTCAAACTTTATGGCAGCTCGAAACATGAGGAGTCGCTTCGCAGTAACGAATTCACGTGTCAGCGGGGTGCGGGGTGCGAGGGGGAGGGGGGGGGGGTACTACGCAGCAAATAGCGCAATTCAGAGCCGCCTTAAAGTTTGACACGTACTTTAACAGCAGATTTTTTTTTCGCGACACTATGAACTACTGTACAGGGTGTACGGGACAGCCCTCTGCAAACTAACAGGGTGCATTCAGCTCCTTATTTTGAATCATATTCCACCGGAAATATTCTCAGGAAAATTTTCATTTTTTTCATCGTATTTTAAGTTACTATTCCTTTATTTCAATATAAAAATTACATTAACTGTATGCAGCACTCCATTTATGTAAATAAAATAGTTAAAATTAAAAAAATCAGCAATGGATGTTGAAATACTCGGCGGCCGAAGGCTCGCTGCGCTGCTGTGCGCTATGCGCGTTTTGCCACGGTAACGATACACTGCGTGTGAGGTAATAAAACAAATCAGCTTTATTGGATTCTCATAATGTTCCTGAAATAATTTCATGTACCGGTCATCTTAGTATGATATATTGAATTCACCCCATCAGTCTGCGTAGGGCTGTTCCTTACACCATGAATTTATAACTAGCTGGTTGCCTGCAGCTTCGCCCGCGTGGATGTCAATACTTCCCTGTTTGAATCGGATTTTGTTCACAATTTCATGGATTTTAATTGTTTTT
The DNA here is from genome assembly GCA_947568875.1 of Fissipunctia ypsillon. Classification (NCBI taxonomy): domain Eukaryota; kingdom Metazoa; phylum Arthropoda; class Insecta; order Lepidoptera; family Noctuidae; genus Fissipunctia; species Fissipunctia ypsillon. The sequence goes on along the minus strand of OX387661.1, from coordinate 16,767,039 downwards.
GGGGCTGCCGCGTTGATTTAGTAGTCGCAAGCGCTACTGCCGAGCATGAGGCCCTGGGTTCGACTCCCAGGTCGGACAAAGTGTTATTGGATTTTTCTATCTGGACTTTCTCAGTAGCAGCCCGGAGTACAGATTTGTGCCCGGTAGATGGCAATAGGATCGCCTCCTATTACATGGGACTTAAACATAACTGGAGAAATGTAGGTGTACTATAGGTACACCACTGCCCAGCCCTTCGGGGAAACAAGGCGTGCTGTGGTGTAATTTTTTTGCGCGAAACCCTATTTCTTTTTCTAAAATAAAAGTAGCCCAGGTTACTCCTTACAACATCAGCTATCTGCCAGTGAAAGTCCCGTCAAAATCGGTCCAGCTGTTTCGAAGAGTAGCCGGAACAAACAAACAGACAGACAAAAATTTTAAAAACAGTTTTTTTGTTATAAGTACCGTATGAACATAATATGTATTTAGTAAAAAACTGTTATTTTGACATTTCAAACGGACACTTCAATTTTATTTATTTGTATAGATGTATAGATTTTATTTGTATAGATATATAGATTGTATTATTAGATAAAAATCAATAAAGAGAAGCTCTTCTGCTTCTCTTTATTGATTTTTATTCCAAGGTGTAGCTTTGGCTGCTACACCGCAAAGCTGTAACTTATTCCCTTTTGGGAGCGATTGCAAATAGAGAAGATGAAAAATCAAATTTTACTCACTCTATGTCAGCTTCCTTTTCATTCTCCTTGTCGCTGGACTTCTTGCTATCTTCCTGACTGGATGCTGAGTGATCATCATCTTTCTTCTTAGCATCTTCTCGCCTCTTCTGTTTGGCTGCCTTCTTCTTCTTTTTCTTTCTTTTATTCTTATTGGCTTTATTTGCCAGCCCCTAGAATTTAGCAATATATTCAAAATGGTTAATAAATGGAAAGGATTCTGCTCAGCAGTGGGGCACAAATCAGGCTAGGAAATAGATGTGTAATGTTTTTAACAAAGAAGACAGCTTTATTTATTTCACATAGTTTGTTTGCGGGTTAAGATAGAGTACAGAATATGCACATTCGTGAAACAATATCAGCCTATCAGCCATAGGGATTCATGCCACAGTGATGATGCTTATCAAGGAAATGCTTGGTTATACTAAAGAAATTCATAGTCTATTGCTAATGAGCAGTGGTGGTGGTACCGGCCGCGACATACGAGTTGTAGGTTGTGGGTTCGAACCCTAACTTGTGTAAATTGTTTCATCACCACTGCTCTCAAAACGGTGAAGGAAAACATTGTGAGGAAACCGGCATGTCCTAGAATTATTCATTTTGAAAACATGTGACATCTACCAACCTGCACTTGGCTCGCATGGTAGATGACGGCCCACTGCCTCTCACAAAGAGGAGGCCTATGTCCCAGAAGTGAAAATGTTATAGGCTAATGCCTAATGTGTGACAACCTCCAAGGGTAAGAGGAAAACAAGCTAGTAATGTTAAGCCCACATACCTTTCTTGTCAGAAAATATGGTGCAATGAGGATAAAAGTAAACCTACTTCTAGATTAGAGATGACTGGTGGCTGTGGGGCATCAGGGATGTTGTCATCATCAGAGTCTGCATCATCCTCCTCAGCATCATACTCCGTGCTGATCACCGGTGCTGGTGGCGCCTCCGGTTCCAGATCTTGTTCTGAAATAGGTATTATATTACAGTGTTCATGTTCTACTGCTAGCACTAAGGACAAAATAAATAGATGCTACTTAGCACATGCACAGGGTTAGGTGAACCCCTGTCAATGCTGCTTCTGAAGAATAAAAAACTGATGTTCCCTGCATAGGCAATGTGTGCACCAACATAGGCAATAGTAAATAGTGCACCTATTGCTTTTAATGAGCATCTAGGTATGATTTGTGTAAAAATTGAACTTTGATCTAAAGTTGTTGTGCTTTCAACAGAAGCAATAATTTTGATGATTGTTACACAACAATTTATGAGACAGAATAGATTTTCTATTTAGTCAGCGCTTAGCACACAGGATAAGTATAGGAGTGATAATATTATGGCGAATTGTAAGAACTAACATTCAAGTAAACTGAAAAATACCTTTTCCTCCATCTGGTTCACCTCCAAGAGCAGCCTGCCTTTGATCTTTGTAGGCCAGAGCTTCTTCCAAGGCCTTGGGAAGTACAACCCCGCCCACGCCAACTGGCTTGTTCCTGAACTCCTCAGGAGTATCAATCTTCATAGTCAACAATGATGGCAAACTAGTTGGAGCTCCTTGCATCCCACCAGAGTCCTCCCCATCACCCTCATCCTCATCTCCCTCATCTCCGTGGTCATCCCACCCCGGTGGGCCATCCTGCCGACCCCAACCTGGGGGACCCTGTCCATCCCAGCCCATAGGAGGCATATTCGGCGGCGGTCCCATCCCTGGTGGGCCCATATCCATACCCTGATTCCCAAAGTTACCTTTCATATTAGGACCGCGCATCATATTTGGAGGCATTCTTGGTGGTCCCATGCCTGGGGGACCCATCGGCGGGCCCATACCCATACCTGGGGGACCCATACCGGGTGGCGGTGGACCCATTCCAGGAGGACCCATCCCCATATTACCCATCATACCGGGTGGCGGACCCATACCGGGAGGCATCGTGGGCGGACCACTCGGTGGTCCACTAGACGAGCTAACAGGTGGCATCGCTCCAGGTGGCCCCATGGGCGGTGGAGGCATGTTCCCAGTCCCCATTGAGCCAGGCGGCGGCGGCATCGGGGGAAAGCTTGGCATCCCCGGTGGACCCATTGATCCATTGTTGTTGGGTGGCCCCGTGCCAGGTGGCCCTTCCATTTTCGCCAAATTTAGTCTGCACTGATAAGTGCACTGTGGTTTGTACCTAAATTATTTATATTGAACTCAAAATTCACTTTATTGACACAACACACAAAATCCAACCATAACGCATCATCCTAGGTTAGTTTTTACTAGAGATGTACTTAAAAAATACAGACAAAAAAGATATCGGTAAATGCAAAGTGAACTCCGGTTTTTTCGAACTTTTCAGTTCGGGTTTCTCCGGAATTGTTCAATTTTGTCATTTTATTTATTTGGGACAAAAAACAGTTATGCATTACAGCATTTTCAGAAAATAGTGAAATTACAGTGGAAAAACTCTCATCATCGCTCACAAAGACACGTTATTAATTCAGAGAACAATAACTTTACTAAGTACCGTACCTGTAATTTATTATTACGGACTCAGATCTACATCATGTTGAAAAATAATTTCCTGTGGCTAAAGTATTCATTGCATATGTTTTTTTTTTTTTGTATACGGGTAAAGAACATGATTCTCTTTACGTGGTTTACAGGAATGTCAATCGTCCTGCTCCACCTTGAATATTTTTGACATCTCCTTTTAAAACCCTTCATTTGATTAAAACCACTCGATAGGTTTGGGAGACACATATCTTATGGCGCCAAAAATCCGCCATTTTGATTTATCATAATTTTAATATACCCAGTGACCCTTGTGCAATAAAGACGAATCTAATGATATATCATTCATCAAAATCGGTTCAGCCGTTTAGTAGTTATGAGGGAACATAGGGACGGACATACATACAGGTCAAACACATAACCTTCCTTTTTTGGCTTCGCCGCAGTCGGGTAAAAAAGCCGTGTTTATTTGAACATTCTACTTTTTGAAATAAATCTATACAAATAAATAAAATTGAAGTGTCTGTTTGTAATGTCAAAATAACAACTTTTTACTAAATGCATAGGAAAGTATAAACGGTTCTTATAACAGCAATTTTTAACATTTTTGTCTGTCTGTCTGTTTGTTCCGGCTAATCTCCGAAACGGCTAAACCGATTTTGACGGGACTTTCAATGGCAGATTGCTGATGTAACTGCGGGTAACTTAGGCTACTTTTATTTTAGAAAAATAATTAGGGTGCCGCGTAAAAATACTAAAACACATGAAATTATGAACAAAAAGTCGGATTTGTAAATTTTCTTTTTGCATTTGGTAGCCCAATTCTCGAAGACAGTTATAGGCTATTTGACATCACGCTTCGACCCTTAGGAGCCAAGCAGAAAGAAAAAAGTCAGAATTATGAACAAAAAGTCGGATTTGAAAAATTCTTTTTGCATTTGGTAGCCCAATTCTCGAAGATAGTTAAAGGCTTTTTAACATCACGCTATGACCCTTAGGAGCCGAGCAGAAAGAAAACTAAGCGAACACGAAGTAATAGCGCGGTCGGGCGATTCAACGCGACGGCACAGATTACCAGATAAATCACTCCGTACAAAATGTTCTATACCTACTACTATAATAGCCTACACCTTCAAGTCGCTAGACGCTGCGAACGAAAATGTATGTACCTAACCTTACAAGCGTAAAGTGAGTTGTGCTTTATAGCTGCGCGCCGCCGCCGCGTGGTTATTGTGAATTGCCAGGGCTGCCTTTTTCGATAAAGTTGTCAGTAGGTATTTGTAGTACACTTTATGAAATAATATAAAATAAAATGAAATTCTTTTTAATGTTTTAGTATGTTTAATTGTTAAAAATACTTATGAAAGACCGAGGATTATTTTATACTAGGTAAATATTTAGTATTCTGTGACCACACCCCGAAACTGCAGTTGTAAGACAAGTAAGGCACACATCGTACGCCACGTGTAGTACCTAACTATTTAATAATCAGTGACGTAACCACTCCGCATGGCCACGAATACGAATGAAATACGAAATAGAGGAAACCGAAAACACGATTAATTGATTTGTTCGTTCATTTACACAATTAGCGTAATAGGTACCTACTATGCTTCTACACTATGAACAAACCTGCGCTAGCGCCATATTGTGACGTCATGCACGCTTTTCTAACACTTGCACGCTTTTAAATAAACAATAATCATATGAACATAACATTAACAAGATAATAACGATAAGAAATATTATTGAAAATTAATTTGCACAAAGTAGATTTTTGCTAAACATAATTTTCAAATGACAGTTGACAAATGGAGGGCATTGACCTTTCTATTCTTATCTCAGACGAATAGTAGAAGTAATTACGTACCTACCAATAAAATACAAAACTTTCGAAACATGCAATTTTAAACAAATTTACCTATTTAAAAAACGATAGTAAAACTGTATCAGTAGGTAAACTGAAAAAAAAAGTTTTTTATCTTTCTCTTGCTGGATCTACATCCATCAACTGCACATAATACACCAGAACCAGCCATATCATACGAATTTGAAACTACATATATTATATATGCGTACGTGCGCGCCTCGCGGCTGTCGGCTACCCACCACAGAATATACTACTCTATATAGACCCACTGAGAAATTGGCTGCGTGCCAGTGGTCTCGAATGTCATAGAGCAAGATCGGTAGAGTTGCCGTATATTTGTACCCAAAATTGGTAATTAACAAAAAAAATTACAATATTCAATCAAATTCGTTTATTTATTGAAAAAAAAACTTACAGACTAATTTATAACGAGAGCCCATATCGGTAGAAATACCGAAAAATCGGTAGGTTCGAGACCACTGCTGCGTGCGGCCCGGCTGCCAGTAGGTAGTTAGAGTACTACTTAATCTGTGGTAGTTAGCGCGCGTAAGTACATGGAGTGATTTATCTGGTAATCTGTGGCGACGGGCCGGGGGACGAGGGAGTTTTATTAAATTTTAGTATATTGTGTATCTTACGACATCCTCGCGAATGAAGTCGCGGGGCACAACTATCTATACAAATAAAGAAAATTGAAGTATTTGTTTGTAATGTCAAAATAACAACTTTTTACTAAATCCATAAGAAAGTATGAACGGTACTTATAACAAAAAAAGCAATTTTTAACATTTTTATCTGTCTGTTTGTTCCGGCTAATCTCCGAAATGGCTGGACCGATTTTACTGGCAGGTAGCTGATATTACGGCGGGTAACTTAGGATACTTTTATTTGGAAAAATAATTAGGGTTCCGCGCAATAAAATTAAAACCCATGAAATTATGAACAAAAAGTCGGATCAGAAAAATTCTTCTTGCATTTGGTAACCCAATTCTCGAGGATAGTTATATACTATTTAACATCACGCTAAGACTATCAGGAGCCGAGCAAAAAGAAAAAGTCAGAAAGAACACTAAGCGAAAATGAAGTAATAGCGCGGGCGGGCGATTCAACGCGACGGTTGGCGACGGGTCGGGGGACGAAGGAGTTTTATTAAAATGTGGCTCTTATTTTAGTATATTATGTATCTTACGACATCCACGCGAACGAAGTCGCGGGGCACAGCTAGTAAATAATATAATAATACAAGTCTATTACTCGAACCGAACCCGCACACTCATGCTCGAGTCGTCATTCATCACTCAATCAGCTTGTTGAAATAGTTTCATCTGTGGTAAAATAATTAGAACTGAACTATAAAGTACTTTCTGTAAATAACAACACACACTGAGCGACAAGTAATCATTGATACCATACATTCCAACCTTTGATAATTATGTAATGTCATAATCAAAGATTCTAACATACAAATAGTGCAGTGGAACTTCTGAATTTATCTCATTTAAAGCAAACAAAAACTATTACCTACATTCAATATTTTTTTATTAAAAGCTAGTCACTAATATTAGTTTTTAAAAAGTAATTTTAACAACTGACTTGCTTAAAAATATTCACAATCACATGCATAATCATTATTAAATTAGTTCTATTATTTATTGGCTTATTAATTTACATTTCCAAGTCAAATAAAATGTCTGTACAACACAAATTCATTGTAAGAACTTATTTAATATATCCATAGTTTGAATATCACCAACTTATTTCTGAGGAAACTGGGGGTGCTGGTACATCATTAGATTTTAATACAGTCTGGAGATAAACTTCTAATCGGGTCTTAGGCCCACCTTCATCAATATTTTCCAGTACTTTAAGATACTGATTATTTGTTAATTCTAATATTTTCCTAAATTGTTTACCATAATGTTTGTCATACTTTGATCCACACATTATGAAGAAATCATGCACTAGTGTTGCAGAAATATCAGGTTCAGGTTTCAAATTCAAAAAAGAAGCAAGCCATTGCCATCCAAATCGGAGACCATGAGGATTTGGTGTATTCATAAATTTGGGCATTGAAGCTATCCATATGGCACAACGTAACCTGAATATGCCAGACATCCTTTTCAGAAACTTGTCCTGTTTCTCAACAACTCCTTCATCATTGTATGTGTAGCCTCTTGACATGTAAAACTCTTTGTCAGATTGTCCTTCTTTTTGGGGCAAGAACATTGGTACTAAATAAGGACAATATCTATGGAAATTAGCTTCAACTAGTTTTCCAAAGTGTGGGAATTGCGCCCATAAAGCTGCGGTGACAGCGGCTAGTGGATAAGCCGCTTCTGTACTACTTGATACTAATAGATCACCCTGTCTCACAATTTTCTTGGCCAGTAATGCTGTGCAATAAAATAATCCTTGTGGATGCTGTGTTGCTGTCACATAAATATCTAGCACTTGTACTCTTTCCCCTTTCAGTAATTTTGAAAGTTTGTCACATTTATCCCTCATGTGCGATGCACTGACTGACGACAATGCATTCACTGGAGTATTGACTGCTTTCTGACAGTCAAATCTGAATTTCTTTAAGTTAACATCTTGTAACAAATCTCTGTACTGTGCTTCATACTGCTCCAGATAGTTCTTAAGGTTCTCATAGTAGTTGTAATTTTCTTCAGAATAAAACACCGGTTTGGTTTTCTTAGATTGTTGTTCTAATCTATGTTTTTCTGCCTCAGCTGCTGCAGCTATTTGTGCTGCTTTTATTTGTTGTGATTCTCTTTCTTGATCTTTTTTCTTTTGTGATTCTTCTTCCTCCTTTTGCCTTTTCAAGTTCTCTTCTTTTTTAACTGTTTCTATGTTTTCCAAGATTTTCCTTTTAATATTTTCAATATTCAATGCTAGCACTTCAGCTTGCTTTACATCTTTTTCTGTCACACCTTCAGTCTTACATATCTCCATAATATGATCAATATTTCCTATAACCGTTTTTATTGCTATTGTATTTTTATCACAGATGGTTTTAGCAAGTGGTTCAATGTCCAAGATGTGTCTTATGTCATCAGAACATAAACAAATTTTAGTGTGGCTTTGTGTAATTGCAGCAAACCTAGCTGTAGCTATATTTTGTTCTTCTAATATTCTATTCATATTTTGTATTGTTTGAGTGTTGATGATTTGGCAATTCTGTTCATCTAAACGAGCCCTTTTCAAAACAGACGAATTGTCATTTTCCTGCAATTCTTTAAGCATTTGAAGTTTACGTGCCTTGAATTCCAATGCTCGCTTATTACATTCTTCGCCTTGTCTTGTCCAAAACTTTGTTATGAACTCGGCGCGCTTGGTTATCATATTTTCAAGCAAGCTTTTGAACAGCTCCTCAGATGTTTCGTGGAGTCTGTTTTCACATTCTTTCATGATGAGCGAGTATCGGAGGTCCTCACGAAGTTTATCTTCTATCAAGTTTTCGTCGTCGTCTTCTTCAATGATAGTCACTGGTTCCTTAACCTCATCTTTCTTCAAAGGACTGTTAGGTCCAATGGTCACTTCTTTCACCAGAGGACTCATTTCAGCGGCTTTTGTTAGAGCCGATACACGTAACTTTGCAAAACCGGATAGTTGATCGCTGATGCTTATGTCCCCTTTCCTGGTGGAATTATTCGTGGATAGATCTTCATAACTACTAAAGCTAATATCGAAAGACCTATCCATTTTTAATAATCTTATTAATAAAACGACCAAAACATGGAAAACAATATTTGCCTTTTGGCTAGTGGCTAGTGGTGTGGTAGTTTGACAATAAGTTTGACACTTTGAGTTTGAACTTTTGAGTTTGACAGCCGCAAAAGCGTTTGGGGTTCGTTCGAAATATTGTTGTGTAAGATTTTGTGTGGTGAGTTTTTGTTGAAATATTTCACAATTATCAAATTATAAATGCAATTGTAAGCTATTATACAACTATTTATAATATAATAACTAAACTATAACTTAACAAACTAAAAAGCGATCTGTAACCTGCAAACCACTGACAGCTGTAAACAATATTTGAAAAGTATGAAAATTTTAACAGTGCCCTCATTGTACATATACCAGACATCTATGTTCGTCAAAAATAATATGTATAAATTTGACCGAGTAGGTAGTCAGCGTCGAGCTGACCGGCTACAAACTGTTGGATCTAAAACTGCTTTATATAAGAACAGTATTTTCGTAATGGCTCCAAAATTATACAATAAATTGCCTAAATGTATCAGAAGTGAGGAAAATGTCAGCCATTTAAAAAAAAAATTGTTCCTGTTTTTAGTTGAAAAGACGTATTACTCGATTGAAGACTATTTAAATGACAAATTATGACTAAATTTAATTTTTTTTGACATTCTTAATAATTAATAATATAATTCAATTACTTTATTTTATGCGGCTCATGACATTTTTCAATTGCTTCATTTCTTTTATCCTAGACTTTATTAATTATGATAGTAAAAATAACCTGCTTACTAATATTATATTGTATGCCGATTATTGGCCGAACATACAGATCAGCTAAAATGTATAAATAACATCTTTTTGTACTTATGTTCACAAATAAAGATTGATTTGATTTGATTTGAAAAATAGTTGCGTCTAAAAATTCTTCGGCATCGCTGTCCACTGGTAATATACCAAAGAGACTGGCGGCATTGCCACCTTAGAAGGCAATGCTAAGCCTCAGGCCAAGGTTAAAGCCAGCTCTTGGTTCACAGGAAGTCTTAAGCCGCCGTTTAGAGATGTCATTCAAAAGATCCCTCGGACTCTCGAGGTCGAGCTCGAGGGTTTCGACCCCAAAAGGCTCGAAAATATAATTACTGACAAGGTAATTAAATTAACGCGTTAGAGGGTTTCTACAGCCACAGCAGCCAGCGGACTATCTCAACTTAGTCGGGGGCAAAACAGAAACAGCTGCGATCTTCTCGGTACCATGTAGGTTTTTCTAGTATAATTAAAAAAAAAAAACTATCAATCTGCCTAGCACTTTTTCAACTATGCTGGGGTTGGCTTCCAGTCTAACCGGATGCAAAAAATGAAGAAGAACTTTGTTTATATTGAATATTCATACTGACATAGGAGTAGTATTGTCGACGTATTTAGAAAAGTTTGAGAGTTAGAAGAATATAGAATGCAAGAGCAAGCGAAGCGAGCTCAAAAATGTTAGCCCCCAGCCTCGGAAAAGTTAGATTTTCTTTTGGACGTTTATACAAAAATAGGAGGTAGGTACTTTGTAGCTAATTCAAAAAAGAGTGACAAAATAATTTTGACAAGAGCGAGCAAAGCAAGCTCGAAAAAAGCACTCCGCCTCCTATGTTTAGGTGAAGTTCTTTCGACCATTCGTACAGATTTGGGTCCCCCGGGCAAGGAACATATCTACTCTAGGGAGCCCCCGGGCCGCGAGCCCAGGGTGGACCGCCCGCCCCTGCCACCCTCCCCTTAGTTCGCCAGTGGTAGCAGTAGCTCCAGCAAAGCACGCTGAGCCAAGACGATGGGATGATGCCAGAGTAATTGGCACACTTTGAGTCCCACACTAAAGACCTACCCACTTACCACGGAAATAAAGACATCCTTCCGTATTATAGACAAAAAAATAACTTGGAAAGAATTTTTAATAATATCTGATTAGGTACTAAAATCTAAAAACTGATTTTACGTGTAAAAGAGTGTACTTCATCATAGCGTCGCTGTCGAGTATGCGGAATTATTAGTAATAATTGAACGCACCCCTGGGTCCGTTTGCAGATGTGCAAGAAATGGCGCGAAACTATGACAGCGGCCGACACAGCAGAGCAGCTGATGATAAATGTCAACGGAGTTTTTATCAATAATCAATGATTTATAATATGTTTTAAAAATATTTACGACGCCATGGTTCTACAAAACACGGGAAAGTACAGAACAGATAGGGATGCTTCCAACAGAAGAGACGGTGGTTCGTCTTCCGGGCCCAAGTTAGTAAATTACTAGTTAAAAACTTTTTCTGATACATATTTTAACTTGCAGGTTACTTTTATGTTTTTCTTTATTCTGTGTAGGGAGGAATCGTCGGAGTCCCGAATTCGTGTGGCCCTGGATAATGACAGGATTGACTCCAAATATGGATTCGACAGAGTACGCGACGTCAAAGAACGAACGGGTTACTTGATTAACATGCATATTGTAAGTGTTTTTTGTTTGTTTATGTTTTGTAATACCGTAATTTAATAACATGTATATTGTTAATTGTAATAATTGTTTGCATTGGACTCATATACGAGTATAAAAACTTGTTTAGTCTTGACAATAACTTAATCTAGGTTTGTATTTAGCGTAGTTCCAACATTGTAAGTCATGCTTTTAACTCATCCTGCGACGACCCTCAGACCTTAATGGGAGATACTAAATATTGTTTAAAAGTCTTAAAATTTTATTTACTTATATAAAAAGTTATTTCAAACAACTTCATTTACAGGCTGAAATATTAGATGAAGATAAGAGGCTAGTGGCTGCCATGGATTACTACTTCATAGAGATGGATGGATCCAGGTTCAAAGTGTCCCTGACCTTCCAGCCATACTTCCTGATCCTGGCACGCAAGGAGTGTGAGCAGGAGGTCATACAGTTCATATCAAAGAGGTTTGCGGGCACCATACACAAGATTAATGTTATTGAGAAGGAAGATTTGGATTTGGTAAGAATTGAATTGAATTGAGAATATTGGAAAAATTTGTAACAATGCATAGTTATTCTTATCCTAACTAACCTTCAACTTTGATAAAGAATGCCTCTTTCATTCGTCCAACACGTCCGCATAAATTACACCTACTACTGCTTTTAAGCTGGAAATAACCTAGTTTTTACAGCATAACACTTTTCCTTTACAGTTGAACCATTTGTCTGGTTTAAAACAGCGGTACATAAAGCTCTCATTCATGTCACAAAATGAAATGATGAAAGTACGGAGAGAAATACTCACCGCCGTCAACAAAAATAAAGAAAGAGAGAAAAAAGATCAGATTTACGCTGAAATGTTGACCAACGCATTAACCAGTGCGGCAGCTATTGAACATGCTAAGAAGACAACTGATCATATGGAGAATATTCTTGATATCAGGTGTGTTTGGTTCTGACGCTAGATAATTTTCGAACACTACTAAAAAAATCTCTTATTATTTAAGTTGTTATTACTCTTAACATTTTGCTTGGTTTATAACATAACAGTGGCGTAGTTACAATTGTCATTAGAGGGAAGCCGCAAAAATAATTGTTCAGTTCTGATCAACTCAGACAAAAAACTGTAGGTTTTTAATCTTATGATGTATTAAACTGGTATTAAATATAATTACCGTCACGTTGGGTTACTTTGACTCTAGGGTGTAACTTTGGCCCAAATCGAGACAAATGTTTAGTGTCATTAAATCCACACAGCAGTTCCGCAAGTACCCGTCTATATCGCCATCTATTAGTTACCGAAGGAATACGACGTTCGGTTTTGTGGTCGCGACATGGTGGGAATTTCAAACATCTAACTAGATTTGGGCCAAAGTTATACTTAGAGTCAAAGTAACCCGACGTGACGGTATGTAATGTGATATGATACACAGTTACACACAGGTGTAAGTACTATATTATTTGGCAATAGTAGACAATAAGAAGTGTGGATGTTCCGAAGGGAAGCTGATAGGAATCGGACTGTATGAAGGAAGGCTACGCCCCTGTAATATAAGAAGCATGTTAACGCTTTGAAGGACATTATATGGCTATAGCAGTAATAATAATAAAACTTCTTTTGTGTCTCGTTTGCTACTGCTAAGAAAATTAAAAGATTTTAATAGGGATGAAGACAATTTTTTTTATATTGTTCTCATCCCTATTTTTTTTTATATACTCTAAAAATATATTTGTTTGGTAATAGTGCAAACAATATTATAAAAACTGTAATGTAATCTAATCTAACTAGCCTGTATTGTTCCACTGCAGGCAAGGGCCTCCGTCTCCCTTTTCAACACAATTCTGTCTTTTGCTAGTGTCGGCCACTCCTAAAAAGTGTAAAAGCTTAAAAATTTTGCAAGTTATAAACATTTCAAAATAACTGCTAGACTAAGATCACGACGTCACGACTATGTAACTTCGTACTAGCGCCATACATTGTTCTTACCGCGTGACAAGGACGGGAATAATCCCTTCCAAAAACTTGTAAAGCGAGCAGCTTCTCCATATTTTTTCGATTATCTCATTTTACTATGCCTTCTTTGACATTAATTGTTCGAACATTTCTAACATTAGAAATCATCCCTATAGCTCTTTATTTTTTCTGATAAAACTGCATGCACTGCACTCTCTAACTCCTAAATATTTTTGTTTGAGATCTAACAATACTCACATGCATTTTAATATTTGCAGAGAACACGATGTACCCTACCACGTCCGAGTATCAATAGACATGCAAATATTCTGCGGTACGTGGTACACAATCAAAAGCCGAGGGACAGAGACACCAATATTCACTAAAAGAGACGATATTATAGAAAGACCAGACCCTATAGTGTTGGCCTTTGACATAGAGACTACTAAGCTACCACTGAAGTTTCCGGACTCACAGACAGATCAGATAATGATGATATCTTATATGATTGACGGGCAAGGCTACTTGATTACCAATAGGGAGATTATTTCTGTAGATGTTGAAGATTTCGAGTATACTCCTAAACCAGAGTTTGAGGGGTAAGTAAAAAGAGTCCAGGTGGGCACTAATTACCAGATATATGAGAAAATGGAACAGAAATTATGTTCCATTTGTTAATGTATGTATAATAATAATTAATTAAGCATAATTTGTTACAATAAATTCTGTAATATAATGTATTGTAACAAATTTACACCATGCCATTATGCCATTATATGTCATTTATGTCATTTGTTCTTTTCCAGACTATTTATAGTGTTCAATGAAGAAAATGAGCTGGCCTTGATACAAAAGTTCTTTGACCACATTATGGATGTTAAACCTCACATTTTTGTTACATACAATGGTAAGAACCATAATTTGCTACTGCCTAATTGAATACCTTACAGTTTAACTATATATTTGATCAACAAAAAATCGATAATCTCTATTACTACTACTGTTATGGAAACTTCCATTTGCGTCCAAACTTATCAAGTATGGAAAATCTCACAAAAACATTAAAAAATATTGTTATTCAGTTGGCGAGCGTACAGCCCTGTGGTCCGTCTAGCGCTGCCTCTTCCCTTATTTCGTGATATGCCTCAGCTATCTACTAAATGCATGTAATAATTTTCTGGCTTTTAGGTGACTTCTTTGACTGGCCCTTCGTGGAAGCACGTGCGGCTGTGCTCGGGTTGGACATGAAGCAAGAAATAGGGTTCAGTAAAATAGTCGCCAGGGACGGGACTTATGCGTGTCGACCTGCTATGCATATGGATTGTTTGTGGTAACATATTATAATTACTATAGGTACACCTCTGCCTAACCCTTCCGGGAAATAAGGCGTGATGTTATGTTATATTGTATTGTTGTATTTTATTACATTCATCATCAGTCTATTCTGTCCCACTCCTGGCAAATACCTCTCTCAATTTCTTCCAATTCTCTCAATCCGCGCTACATCAGTCATGTTTTGAAGTAATCAAATCATTTCATTCCACTCCTCATTATTTGACGAAACATGTAAAAATAAAACTTGCTTTGTCCAGTTCATCTATGAAAAGTAATTTAAAAAAAATTTAATCGACTTCAAAAAGAAATTAACTCAAAATTATGAAATAACTTTAATTTCGGAAATCAGTGCCTTGAGTTCTGTATTCTGTGTTCTTTGCCACCAACTTCCGAAATTAAAATTATTTCATAATATTTTGAGTTAATTTCTTTTTTAAGACGATTTTTTTTTAAATTACATTTTTATTTCGTAATTTTTATTCGTAAAATACTGGTATTCAGCTGCATCCGGTTAGACTGAAAGCCGACCCCAACATAGTTGGGAAAAGGCTAGGCAAATGATGATGATTTCGTAATTTTTAGTTTTAAGTAAAACCTGGAATATTTGTTTGTAATAAGTAGTTAATTGTATTGTTGTAAATATTGCACTAGCATTTGACTATAGCTCGTATCAATAAGCCAGACCGTCACACTTACACGTATTAGTCGATATCTTGAAAACTTCTGAACCGATTATGATGAAACTTGCGCTGTTCCCTAAGCTGAAGTAAATGTAAGCCAATACAAAAAAAAAACACAATCACAATCCGATCAATAGTTTCGGAGAAATGCGTGGACAAACATACATACATCTATAAAATTTTGTATATTTGATTGGAAGCCATAATAGATTATCATATGTCGATATATTGCAGTTTAAATAATATTACATACATACATGTTGAATTGATAACCTCCTTCTTTTTTGAAGTTGGTTAAAAACGGCCTACTTCATTTCAAAAGCGAACCTTTGTCATCACAATCAATATATATTTTTGTTTATTATTCGGCAGTTACGTTGAAAACCAAGTTTTTATCCACGTTGCGATTGAAGTCATCATATTTTTCAGTTGGGTAAAACGAGATTCTTACCTACCAGTGGGGTCACAAGGCTTAAAGGCCGTCGCTAAAGCTAAGTTGAGGTATGATCCCGTGGAGCTGGACCCAGAAGACATGTGCAGAATGGCGGCGGAACAACCTCAGGTACAGAATAATCCCTACATGATGTTTTTATATTTTATTTTAGATATTCTCCAAAATGTTCTGGGTTTTGTATTGTGATGTTCTATAAAATAGTAGGCTTTTCATATAATCATAATTTAGCTGGAGACACACACATTGAGGTTAATTTTCTTGGCTTGGCTGATATGAGCATGAAGCGCAATAACAAATTATAGGTGTGTACGATTTTGTACGTAAACAAACTACGCAAATTCTGTGTTAAGTGGAATGACAAAAGAAGTTTAGCGCCGTCTGCACATCTAACATTTTCTGATACGTACAATTGTTTCTCTATCAAAAGTACGCATGGACGCCAGCACATCAAGCTACTACAATCTGTCAAATTTCTTTAATATATTTTCGATTTTATTGCTAAAGCATTAGGTTCAAGGTTGATTGGGAGAATTTGAGAGTTTTGGGTAGCTTGATGTGCTGGCGTCTGTACAAAGACAGTACTTCTTAGTAGTAATTAGTAGTAGTTAAGATAAGATAAGATAAGATTCATTTATTTGCAAAAACATGTGTAGATAATATACATGGTATAATGTTTATTATAGGTGTTACAGGATATTCTTTGGCACAACATGTCTGACCATGGCTGGTGTACAAATTAGGTCGGAAGACCATAAGATTTCAAAAAAGAAAATATAAAAAATAAAAAATAAATATACAAAGTCAAATAATCTAAAAAAAAGCAACAGTTAACATTAATATTAAATTATAAATAAAAAACAATTGGTAAATATTCATGCGATTCAAAATAAATATTATAGTTTCAGTCAGTTTAACAGAGCGATTTGTCATTTAAGAATTCATTGACATCATAGTAGGCTTTTCCTGTCAGTATTTTTTTAAAGGTTTTCTTAAACTGGTCTGTATTTAGTTTTTTGACACAGATAGGGATATTGTTATAAATTATCGGTGCTCTGCATACAACGCTTTTATACAGTAGTGCTGTCTTAGCTGGCTGAACACGAAGTTTACTATTATCCTGGCGATTTCGTATTACAAGTTCCGATATTCGAGGAAACAAATGGGGGTTATTTCTTACAAATAAGGCGATTTCTAAAATATAAAGTGACGGCAGTGTGAGGATTTTATGCTTTGTAAAAAGTGGCTTACAGCTCTCAGTACTTTGAATACCAAACATAGCACGTATGCATCGCTTTTGCATTTTAAATGCCATATCTTTATTTGATGAGTTGCCCCAGAAGATAATGCCATATCTTAGGACAGATTCAACAAGTCCATAATAAGCCGATAGTAACACATTAGTGTTGATAGATGGAGCAAGTTGGTACAAAGCATATGCTTGACTACTGATTTTTTTACACAGTGCGTCAATGTGTTCTTTCCAGTTTAGTTTGCTGTCTATAATTAAGCCAAGAAAACGGACATTAGATACTTCCTTTATAGTGTAGTTATCATGAATCAAATTTACATTTAATGGATTATGCAATCTTTGTCCAAAGTGCATTATATTTGTTTTAGATAAATTTATTTTCAAATTATTATTATCAAGCCAAGAAATTATAGATGTCAGTGAATTATTTATGTCAGATTTATAATTATTAATGTCCCTACATGCAATTGAAACTGTACTGTCATCAGCAAATAATGTCATTGGTTGATTCGTTGCCTTTGGCAAGTCGTTGATATAGATAATAAACAACGGCGGCCCTAGGACACTGCGTTGAGGAACACCGTATGTGACATTTCTCCTCATGGAGCTGAATGTTTCCTCTTTTTTTTTTTAGGATTCACTTTAGTCACTACAGTTATCTGTTGCCGGTTCGTTAAATAGGATCTAATTAAATCTAAAATATTGCCTCTTATGCCGTATGCTTCAAGTTTACTAATTAGTATCTTGTGATCTACATAATCAAAAGCCTGTGACATATCGCAATAAATTGCACAAGCTGGAACTGTTTTGTCAACGTGGCCTATAACATTTTGTATGAATTCATAAATGGCCATATTCGTGGTTTTATTATGTCGAAAGCCCTTTTGTTCATTGCACAAAATTTTATTTTTTTCTAGATATGAATTAAGTTCGCCATAAAGATATTTTTCGAAAATTTTTGAAAATATTGATAGTAGTGCAATAGGCCTATAATTCACCATTAACTGTTTGTATTCTTTTTTGTATAAAGGTTTTATAACGGACAGTTTCAGATCTTGTGGAAATATTCCAGTTGATATCGACAAGTTCAGAATGTGACTCAAGTGATGGCATATATCTTCATTTACTGCTTTAATTATTTTAGTAGAGATACCATCATACCCCACACTGTTGGTATTTTTAAGGTTGTTTATAATTTTACTAATTTGGTAGGGTGAACTTGGGGCAAGAAACATTGAATTCAGTCGGTGATTAATTAAAGACGTTACTTTTTTCCCGGCACCCGGAAGCGGGTTGACTTTTTCAATAAAATAATTATTAAATGCGTTCGCTATTTCTGTCGGATTATCAAGGATGTTGTTTTCATCAATTTTTATTTTATCTATAGATTCTTTTGGGGTGTTAAGTCTAGTTTTGTTTATAATCCGCCACGCTGTTCTAGTTTTATTTTGAGACGTTAATATTTTATAGTTATTTTGCGCCCGTTTTGTTAGTTTTATAATTTTTTTTAATAACTGACTATAATGTAAGTAGTTTAATTTGTTGTCTTTTGTTGAGTTTAATCTGAATTTCCACAGTAAATCCTTTTTCTTCCGACTGCAAATCTTTACACCACGTGATACCCACTTTGGTTTATGATTGACTTTTATTAGACATTGGGTTTGTGGAAAACAAAGGTCGTAAAAGAGTTTAAAATCAGTTATAAAGTGTTGATAAGCTGTGTTTGGGTCATCAGTGAGGTAAATATCCGAGAAAGCGAAGTTCTTAACACACATTTTAAATTTATCAATATTTTCCATGCAATAATCACGTTTCATTGAGCGCCAATAATGCAATGTCAGATATCTTTTAACAGGAACTTTGATTAATTGGGCTGTATGATCCGACAGGCCCAATTCCAAAATTTCAGATTTACATCCCTTTTTAAAGTTATGTGCAAAATTATCAATGCAGGTTCCACTGGCGAATCTGGTTGGTCCATGCAAAGCCAGCATTAAATTATAGTTTAACAGTAAACATTCAAAATCTAATGTTACATTATTGCGTTTTAAAACATCTATATTAAAATCACCAGTAATTATAATATTTTTACAATTCAATTTGGCTATATAAGTCAGAAGTTTTTCCAGTTTATGAAAGAACGTATACAAGTTATTTTGTTTAGGTACCCTATATATACAAACAATGATAATTTTATAGTCAAGTAGTTCAACTGCACAACCTTCTAGTATACAGTCAAGACAAAATTTGCGGATTTCTGGAATTTCCCTGAATTTATGTTCTTTTTTAAGTAAGATACATGTTCCTCCTCTTTTACTATTTGTTCTACTGTAAAATGAAGCCAAATTGTAATTTGGTACGTATAAGTTTGACTCTAATCCTGCCATCATAAAGTGCTCAGTAATACATATGACGTCCACACTTTTGTTGCTGTCTACTAGTTCTTCTAAGTTTACACATAATGCATCAGATTTGTTAATTAAACCTGCAATATTCTGATGTAGTATATACATATATTTCTCAGAGAAAATACTGGTTGTCGGTTTCTTTTTCATTGAATTGAGGTGAGTTTATAACAATATAAGGTTCAGTTTGTATGCTACTATTATTAGGTGTTATGTCATACTGACCAAATGAGCACAAATCAATTACGATATTATTCATAATGCCGTCGTATATACGTTTCATTCCATTTTTTTTTATTTTTCCTGTTGTGTTGGAGAACATGTCTAGGGATAGCTCACTGTTGCTGTGAAATAGGTAGGCGTAGTCATTATTTTGTAAGTCAAGATTAAGCAGATTATTGAACATATCCACTTTAAAATTGTAAATCGGAGCTCCTGTTATAAATGTCGGTACACAGATAATATTATTGGTGTGGGCCACCTTCTGCAGCGATTTTTTTATCATATTTATCATGTTTATATAATTACTCTCAGATTTTATGTCATTTTCTCCCATGAAAATGATACAGTAATCGTTAACAGTAAAGTCTTTCAATTTATTTTCTATGTTGTCCAAGAGTTCCTTTATAGTTCCATTTGGTATAAAATAATGGCAGAAATCGAAGTAGTCCGAGAAGACGTCTTCAATCAAGGATAAATGCCCTGCAGGTTTGGAGCCACTGCTTAGAATGCATAATTTATTCTTTTGTTTAGTTCTTGCAATGATATCTGCCAGCTCTTTTTTACTAAGTTTAGGTATAATACTATTGAGTTGTATTAGTATAGTTTGACCGATACCGCTGTACCGCAGGGGCGGGACACCGTCAGCGTTGACGAATGAGCCACGGGACACCGTCAGCGTTGACGAATGAGCCACGGGACACCGTCAGCGTTGACGAATGAGCCACGGGACACCGTGAGCGTTGACGAATGAGCGGCCTGCATTTCTCGCCGCGAACACACCTAAAGCGCGGAACACCGGTATCGGTCAAACTAGTTCTAATTCTCTGAAATCTCCGAATTACTCGTACAAAGAAAAATATTTTACGCTATTGTCTTTTGCAGGTGCTATCAAACTATTCAGTGTCGGACGCGGTGGCGACGCACTACTTATACATGAAGTACGTCCACCCCTTCATATTTGCGCTCTGCACCATCATCCCTTTGGAGCCAGATGAGGTAAGTTAACAGTTAACTGTGGTTGAATATTGTGAAGGTATTATGCTTGGGTGTATGTACAGGTGGGCTTTTTTTTCTTTAGGATTTCGTAGCACAGGAAAAATTCTACCATCTTTGACCCTCTCTAGAGGGTAGAGTTTGGTAAAATCCTTTCTTAGTGTCCGATTTTTTAAATTCTTTTTTTATTTGAGATGGGTTTGCTCTTGACTCTAGTCTAGGTCAGAGGTGACAGAGACAAAGTCGACGATAGAGCGAGCTTACCTAGAAGAAGCCTGTTCACTCTCACTTTGAAAAGATCGGGGTTGTATGCGTTCGGAAACACAGACGCAGGTAGAGAGTTCCACTCCTTTGCTGTGCGCATTCGACCCAAGTAGAACTATATCTTTCTAATATCATGATTCTACCTTCAGTAGTTTAGGTCAAGGATGACCAAAGCATATTTCGTTTCAAATCATAATCAACCTTATCAACTTTTAATTAGAATTCGAATCGCGTTATTGCAGCCGCAGATTAACTTCTGGTCTTCAAGAAAATTATGTAAACTTGCAGGTGCTCCGCAAAGGTTCAGGCACACTCTGCGAGTCGCTGCTTATGGTGCAGGCCTTCCACGCGAACATCGTGTTCCCTAACAAACAGGTGGAAGAGCTCAACAAGTTGACAACTGACGGTCATGTCTTAGAAACAGAGACCTATGTCGGAGGACATGTGGAGGCGCTGGAGTCTGGTCAGTACAATATTTATTTACTTTGACTCTAGTAGTTCATAACATACAATGTGGATCTCGACGTACGACATTAAATTAAAACGAGCACAGTACTAGTCTATCGAAACATTTTAAAACACGAAGATTTGTAGTTAATGAAAAATTAAAAAATTGCAGTTTTCTAATAAAATAAATAGCAGAATCAACTGCATAAAAAGTAAACACGCTTTATCTACGAAAAGTCACTGACCAACAGTGCGGGGCGGGGTGCCGGGCGCGGCGGCGGCAATGTTTAAAGAACATGATTTTCTTTACGTGGTTTAAAGGAATGTCAATCGTCCTGTTCCACCTTGTATATGTCCAGTTCTTTACAAATTACCAGCTTTTGTACTTTGGCTATATTTGACCTTATCGGCCTACCACAAAATCATTAACATCTCAGCCGAAACCTATCCACTTGTGGACATAGAGCTCCTCTAACCATTGTCCAAAGGCCGGTGCTTATTGGCTGCCTGCATCCATTAGTCTCGCGACCTTCACCGAGTCAAGAATACACTACTTAAAGCATTTAGCTCCCAAACAAATTTCGTGGATTATTAAGCTTTTGCCCGCGGAACATATCCCGCGGGAACGTAGTACCTGGATTAAAAGTATCCTATGTGTGTTAATCCAGGTAATAAACTATCTGTGTGCCAAACATCCAAATCTGAACATACATCCAGGGAAACATACTAACGGACAAAAATTCGTGCCTGTTTTATTATATGTATAGATATTTCTCAAATTCTATCACACAATATTCATGTCCTAAGACTAGATCTAAAAATATACTTGCAGGAGTATTCAGAGCTGATATTAAATGCAAATTCAAGATCGTGCCATCAGCGGTACAGGAGCTGATGGACACAACTGAAAAGACGATGAAACACGCCATAGAGGTTGAAGAGGGGATCCCAATGGATATGGTGACCAACTTCGACGAAGTATGCGCGGAAATTAAGGCCAAGTTACAGCACATGAAGGACCATCCGAGGAGGGACGAGAACCCCCTTATTTATCACTTGGATGTCGGCGCTATGTATCCGAATATTATTTTGACTAACAGGTACTTACTTACCATTTACTGTGTTCTTAGTATTTTCATGGTGAAATAACTTTTTTAACCGACGATAAAAAGGAGGAGGTTCTCAAGTCGACGGGAATATTTTTTATTTTTTTATGTATTCAATAAAATAATTTGCTTGTTTGTTTGTTTGGTGCTGCTTCAAAATGAGTGCTTTCATCAACTGCCTTTAATTTAATTTAGGAACTTTGTTAGAGAAAAAGGTTTTTTTTTGCTTTACAGTATCTTTGTTTTCTTCTTATTTGTGGAGGAGTTTAATGTGTAGATTGGGACATAGATATCGATGCCAAGTTTTTGTCATCACTTGTTTAAACATGTCTTGCGCATACATAGTTATTATGACAGTTGCTTGCGTATCGACGGGTCCCAAGAACAAAGTCGTATCTTCAATATTGTCTAGTTGAAGATACGACTTTGTTCTTGGGACCCGTCGGTATATTCCTTATTCAAATCCTTTCCCAAATTGATGTTATTTCCATTTAAACGAATATCAACTTTATGCATGCTATAAATTAAATTAATTTCAGAATGACTAGTACCTGCTATTGAAAAGGTCATAATTTTTTTTCAAGCTGTAGGTCAAACTGAACTTTATGTGTAGGTATTAAAGTTATTTATCCAAAAACTCATGTTGTTAGTATTGTATATTTCATTTTTGAAAGCTATTGCAAGCACAGGATAGATATTTTGTGTTGTCTGCATATAAGAAAAGAAGATTCTATCTTTTGCAGTGTTTCTAAGCACAGACTGCTGCAGCTTATCAGTTTATTATTTTTCTTTTGTACGGTTTCGAGGTGAAAAGTAATATATTACAGTAAATGTTGTCCTTAACCTTTCGTATCCAGACCAGACCCGCGCCGCGTCAAAAATGTCCCATCTGCCGTGTCATTTTAAGCACGCGTGGCATCTGAGTACAGTCAATATCGCGCAGATCTACGTTCCGGCAAATACAAATATGAAGCTTCAAAAAATTGGAGCGCAGACCTGCGTTCTGGCATACGGAAGGTTAAATATTAAATTGTCAGATTACAGCCGTCTGCGATGGTGAATGCGACCGTGTGTGCTGTGTGTGACTACAACCGACCCGGCGCCACGTGTCAGAGACATATGGAGTGGATGTGGCGTGGCGATTACTGTAAGACACTTATCTTATCTTTTGACTTTAGGACTTACGCACAAGGCGTTTATTTTACGCGCCGTCGACGCGCTGCAAAGACAAATAGTGCTGATTGTTCAAGGCAGAAAAGGAGCCGTGTCGACACATGTTACATGGTACGCGCGTATAAAAAACGCCATGTACGTACGGTCCTTTTTCTGCATGTATCTGGATAGAAGCTTGGATGCGTGCCACTTTTAATTAGTTATTCCTACTTTTAGGTATTATTTATTTATATATCCACGGTGAAGTGCCAATGCCTCCGAACTGACATTTTTATCGTTTTGAATTTAAAGGCGTTATTCACATATTTTAATGAAATATCCTAAGTGTATTTATTTATTTATTTAAACTTTTCACACTTAAAAAAGTACAAAGGCGGACTTAATGCCTTAGGCATTCTCTACCAGTCAACCAAGGGTGGTGAAGAGATTAGATGGCAGGTGCTCTGTTAGAAATGGAACAATTTGTACATAAATAAGTCATAAACTTATAATACACATACATACATATTTACTATAATATATACCTATATTATATATATATATATTATATACAAATTCAAGAGAGAGAGGTTTTGAGATGACTCTACGCTATTTATTTTGAAAATAACTCCGCAATCTCCGCTTAAATGCATACCGACTGGTGGCCATCCTGATGTCAAGAGGTAGCGCATTCCAAAGAAGAATGGACTGAATATGAAAGGAAGAATGAACAAAGTCAGAAGTATGAGAAGGACAGAGTAGGAGAAGATTGTTAGAAGAACGAAGATTCTTAGCGTGTGAAGAACATAGATATTGGAAGTGAGACACTAGATAAGAAGGAGGAGTGGGAGAGTTATTTTAGTTGCAACAGCATTAAATTAAAATGTGGAGTTACCTCCCAACTAAACCAACGTGCCCAATAACTCCTAATACCTCCAATCTTTCGCTTTGTGTAAATTTTTGACTTTGTCAGTTAGGAGTTTTATTGGCACTTCGCCGTCGGTATATGTGAGCGTCCAAGCAAAAAGGGTCCAGTAGTGGCGTATTGTGTTAAGACCAGATTCGGAATCTAGAATAGTCAATTGATAATAAGGATTAAAACAATATTCAAAAACTGGCACTTTTTTATCAGACATTTGAAGTTGAATCTCTGAAAAAACTTGATTTGAGAAAAAGCATTTTCAAAGTTTGATTTTTGGTACAACTTAGTACATATAAAGTAATTTACTATATGAACTTGTAGATAATTGAGCATTAATTACTAATCAATTAAAATCGAGAAACGCCATTTTTTCACCCAACTTTACAAAACCGCGTATATCTCGGAACTAAATGCCGAGAAATGGACCATTTTTGCTTGGACGCTCACATATTATTATTTATTTTAATATCTTAGGGGTACTCAATAATGCAGGCGACTGTAAAATGAGAATCTGTTCCTTTTTGCCACTTGAAGCTACATGTGCATAAAGGTCGCAATACGTGGATTGCGGATTGTTTTAAAATGTTCTTAAGTAGAATAGAGTATGTAATACTCAATCAACAGTATTGATAAATGACTTTAGAACACCCACTGCTAAATATGTCTCCATTTGGTGGTCATAACGTTGAAGGTGCTATGTTTCTGGTCCAATGATATTATGCAGGTCTTTTTCACGACCCTTTCTAAGCTTGTCCAGCTCCTGCTAATTAATTTTCTTTACACAGTACCGGCAACCCGCAGTGAGTACCAGCGCATCCAACAGCAGCTGGAGACTGAGAAGTTCCCGCCACTACATCCAGGTGGACCTACTAGAGCTTTCCATGCTTTACCTAAAGAAGATCAGGTTAGTTACTAGCACTGATACTTGGCAACGCCTAAATGGATATCTAAATAAAAGCGCGTTGTTGGATTTTCAACTTTCGGTGCTGAGCCGAGCGTGGAAAGTCAAATAAATTTAGGTGTCGCCTGGTGGAAACGGGCAATTAAGGTTTTACAGCAAATTAATGAAGTTTACAATTAGTGTAGACTTCAACAAAGAGGTTAGTTTGATTCTTTTTTTTTTAGGTCCAGAGCTATTTAGTACCAGTACCAATGCGTTATCTCACAGCACAGTCAAATATGAAATAACAGTAGTAATGCGCTCAACATTAACATAGGTGTTTTTCTTTAGGCTGCGTATGAAAAGAAGCGTTTAGCAGACTACTGCAGAGTGGCGTACAAGAAGACGAAGGTGACGAGAACAGAAGTCAGAACTACCACCATCTGTCAGAAGGAGAACTCTTTCTATGTCGACACTGTAAGAGCTTTCAGGTAAATATAATCGTAATTCAATTATTTGTGCAGCCTCTTTGGGTTAAATAAGCAGTTTTTGTCGCAAAAACTTATAATTTTACTTCTAAAAATTAAAATAAATTAGGTTTGGCCGTAAAATAAGAAAGAAAAAAGAAAATGGTAATTCAAAACAAAATATTTAATCGTATTCAGTAACTTGACAGTTCAAAGTAAAATAATTTTACGATGCTAATAGTGTTTCATTAGTGTATTTGCAAAAACAATGAATGGTAAAAATAGTTTACATATATACATAAAATCACGCCTTCTTCCCATGGGGGTAGGCAAAAACTACAGAACGCCACCTGCTACGATCCTTAAATACTCCTTTTGCCTCGTTTACGTTCATACATCTGGTCATACACGCACGCCGGTGGCGAGTACTACGCGCCTGACCATTCTGAAGAACATCACCAATAAGATCACTATATGTCTTCCTAGGGCGTCCTCTCCCGGCGTTTCCTCTGACATCTGCCGTGTAAATACCTTTTGTTAGTCGACTTCCATTCATCCTCTCAACATGACCTCATCTCCTCATCTAAGCATACTCTTTTCAATTTTTATCACTACATCTTCTTTTAAACCTAACCGTTGCCATTCTCACATCATTCCTCAGTCTATCATTCGTAGTCACATAACACATGCTTCGCAAGGAACGCATTTCCACAGCATTTATTCTACTTTCATGCTTCTTTTGCCACACCCAACATTCACTTCCATGCATAAGCGTAGACACCAGCACACCATTGTGAACAGCCAGTCGGGCCTTTTTGGACATTAACTGGTTGTAGTTTCATAATTCCAAAAATAGTTTGAATAAATATCAAAAAATTAATTTGTTCTATTGAATTATTGCAAATAGTTATTTTGCCCGTCTTTTAACCTTATAATACGACAAAAAAGCTTTAATTTTTAACTTTAAACGGTCAAGAGTAAATTTATTTTCATTTCATTGGCTTTTTAAAGACGAGAAATCGGTCATTACTCATTGTTTCAGTTATGTTACGTTTTAATGTTTAAATTGTGGAATTCAATGCTGTACCCTGAACTGTTTACTAACAAAGCATTTATCACCAGGGACCGTCGCTACGAATACAAGGCTTTAAACAAGCAAGCAAAAGCCAAAGTAGCCGAAGCAGTTGCAAGCGGCGATGCGGCCGAGATCAAGTCGGCTAAGAGTCGCGAAGTACTGTTCGACTCGCTACAACTCGCACACAAGTGTATCCTCAACTCGTTTTACGGCTACGTTATGAGGAGAGGGTAAGTCACTAGACGGACTAAACACTGCTTCATGTTAAGAGTGGCGAAGTACTGTTCGGACTCGCTACAACTCGCACACAAGTGTATTCTCAACTCGTTCTACGGATACGTCATGAGGAGAGGGTAAGTCACTAAACGGACTAAACACTGCTTCATGCTAAGAGTGGCGAAGTACTGTTCGACTCGCTACAACTCGCACACAAATGTATCCTCCTGCCAGGCCAGTATTTTCGGTAGGAGTAGAGCTCGTCCCGCCATCTTCGTCTCGGCCTGCCGCGATGTCGTCGTGCGTTTAGTGGGACCTAATCGGTGGTTCTCTTAGCCCATTTGTCATCTGACATGCGGCAGACATGTCCGGCGGCTTTCTGGGTAAAGTCCGTGATCTTAGTTTTGGCGCGCAGTATTGTGTTCCTTATACGGTCCGAAATTCGAAAGCCCAGGATACTGCGCTCCATGGCTCGCTGGCTAACCTCGAGCTTGGACCACTGCTGAAGTGTCAAAGACCAGGTTTGAGCATCGTATGTGAGAACGAGGAGAATACACATGTCCATAATTCTCCATTTGAGACACAGTAGTAGATCTTTCATTGACCAATAGCTCCTCCAGGCGCTGTCGGTGCGTCGAGCAACTTCTTTGTCTTGTAGCGCCTGGAAGGAGACTATTTGTGTAAGGATAAAACAAATGAACATTATATATTTTGTTTTTCCATAGTGCTCGCTGGCACAGTATGGAGATGGCTGGTATCGTTTGCTATACGGGAGCCAATATCATCATGAAAGCGAGAGAGATTATAGAACAAGTCGGCAGGCCATTGGAGCTGGATACTGACGGTAAGAAATATTGGCAATATACAATCAATATGCTATAGACGGACGCAAGTTTCCCGCTATCCTGCTGCTAATCGAAGCATTGTTTACCTGATAAACGCAGGATAACAAAGATCCATACTGTAATGTAATTGTATTTTCTGCATCATTTATTTATTTAATTACAAATAACCAATTTACAGTAACTAAAATTATAAAAATAAAAGAGACAATTATAACACATATTAAAATATACTAAATAAACAAAGTTGAGTAAGATTTGAAGTGAAAGTATAAGTAAAAGAAGGTTAACGGGGAAGCGCTAAGGTAGCCCGCGAAATTCAAAATTTCTTACGATTTTTGCAATTTGCAGCTCAGTGTCTGGGTGTATTATGTTGATTAAAGTATGATTCGCGACCGTAACAAATATGTATTTACAGAATTATAATCATTAGAATCAGTATACAATTCCTTAAGTTAGTATAATCCTGAAATGTTAAGATTTCATTAAATAGTCATTCAATAGAATTACTTGGTCTTAGAGAGTTGTATTGATGACTTTAATTATTATAATTCCATAAATACATATTTGTCACGGTCGCGAATCGTATTTTAATCAACATACAACCTAATGCTGACCTGTAAATTGAAAAAAAAACGTAAGAAAATTTGAATTTCGCGGGCTTTCCTGGCACTCACCTTAACAGCACTTTCATAAATTCCCCTCACAGTACTTCTGACATACCAATAAAATCTGTTTCATTTTTGGAAAGATTTTTTGATGGGACTGCCTATTTAGTGAAAGTATTAATCACAATCGGTCATAATTTTATAATATTTACTAGTAATTTTGTTACTGCTAGCATTGGGTTTGTGTAAGTATTTTTAACAAATAGCAAATTAGCTACTATGAAGACACGAGCTTAACATTTCCGTGACAAATACCAAAAGTAGTATACAAAGATTAGGACTTAATTATTTTTTTTCTTAATTAAGCCTTTATGCGGAAGTATAAAAAAATACCGTATAAAGGCGGACTTAATGCCTGAGGCATTTTCTACCAGTCAACCTTAGGGTGATGCAGAGAGAAAACATGGCAGGTGCAACATACGGGATAGATAGCTCGGAAATAACTATAAAATACAAGAATAAATACATATATCTATACAAACATATAGACAGCATAAACTTTGTCAGGAGAAATAACCATCAGTAGAGGAGAAACGAATCCAGCAAATCAGCGCAGCGCTGGGTTGTTTCTGCCAACTTCTGACTTATCTCCATTTGAAATAAGATTAGAAATTTATGTAAACCCTTTTTACAGTCCGTTCAAACAATTTTGACTTCTATTCCGTAGGCATAAGGATGGCATGAAAAGCAAAAACATGGTTACAATACCAAGTGTTTACTGCAGCTGCCATATTCATGCCACCAATGCAATAGAAGTCAAAATCGGTTGAACGGACTGTAAAAGAGGTTTAGTTAAATTTCTAATCTTATTTCAAATGGAGTATAGTTATGTTTCGTTTAGGATCGTGTTATGTTAATCTTTGTTTAAATGAAGAGAAAATACATCCATACACACAGGTATCTGGTGCATCCTACCCTCGTCGTTCCCTGAAAACGTGACGGTATTAACAACACATCCGAAGAAAAAGAAAATCAACGTGTCCTTCCCTAACGCGGTGCTCAACGCTATGGTCAAAGTAAGTAATGTTCATAACAACCTCACACGATATTTTTAGATTACACTTCCACTTGGAAGACTAATGTAGGCGAAGCACAGTAATGTGAGCTCTATTTCTAGGTTTAAGATAGTTATATTAGGATAGGAGTATATAACTATAGGAATATTGTAAAGCAATTTGACTGGACATGTTTTACCAATTAGTATACCCGCTACTTGTGCCATGGTAGTAAAATGCGCGCCTCCCGCATTGTCAGTCATTGGGTAATAACGGCGGGGGGTACATTTTACGACCCCCGCCACTTGCGCTACCCATGCCAGCGCATAAAAAGGGTGCACCTTGGCACAAGCAAGTCAGTCTCCAGCGATCATCCAGTGAAGCGACATACCTACACCCGTTGGTTCACTTCGCGCCGCGCTTTAAGTAATTAGTAATACCAGTCAAGTTGCTAAGTTTGTAAATAGTGTGTAAATTTGCCCGTGTATTTCCTTTTAATATTTTGTATTGTGTTGTGTCGTATTGGAAATACAAGTGTTTTACCCCGTGTCGCGTGGTTTTATTTCCGCTTCTTCGTCAAGGGAACAACGTCACCCCCGCCTACACGCCCGTATCCCCCACCTGCCCCTCAGCGTGGGCTACATTTTGGTCCTTCGAGCCGGATCGGGTTCAACAAGAAGAAGTGAAAATACATCATGAGTCAGAAAAGTGCAATGACCACGCGCAGTAAGCTAAGAAGATTGGGGGAGGAAATAAGTGCGCGTCGAAAGGATGACGTCATCTCGGACTCAGGCTCGCCATCTGAAAAGGCACCAGGTTCACCATCGGTGGCTCCAACATTGGCACCGACGCTGGCTCCTAACATTCCTCTGACGGGTGGTCGTGTGATTGACCACAGCGGAAGTACGTCAGAAGGACTGCAGAAAGGACAGACAGTCGCACGAAGTCGCCATGGATCAACGCGAAGCAGCAGAGTCTCATCTAAGAATAGCCGCAGGAGCGTCGATTTCTTACGAAAGAGGATCGAGTACGAAGCTGAGCGCGATTTGGTGCAACTAAAGGAGAAGCTCATGAGAGACAAAGAGAATCTCGTGAAGAAAAGGATGGAAGCAGAGATTGCAGAGATAGAAGCCGCTGCTGAGAGTGATGACTCTGTCTCGGATGTGGATTCGGAACAGCGCGTTGAAGAATGGTTTAAAACAACGCCTCAAATGACTCAACAGGATGCAGTATTGTGTGCGCCTTCTGTATCCCGCGCACCTGTTGAAGTGACTGCACCCCGTGAAACAGCTGTGACCCACGATGAAAATGTGAGTACAGCGAATCGTGAATCCACCGTGCCTCGGAAGATAGATGTGTTGCATGCGCCAGTCCCGGTACCTGACATGACAGCACCGACCGCGCAAATGTACATGCCATTGTCGACAGAAGGAGTGAGATTCCGTCTGCCTGATGACTATCCCGTCTTTACCACTCCGGCCGCAAGTGTACCTCGAGTACCAACACTCGAGTCGGATACATGGCGGCAGAGATATGACGGAGTGGATGAAAGAGAAAGACGTCGAGAATCGTCGGGTGAAAGAGACAGGAAGATAGACAAGCTGGCAGAAGCAATCGCAAGCATGGCACGCCCGCGACCGATACCAAGGCAGTCATATGAATTGCCACCATTTCACGGAGACCCTTCCGAATGGATATCGTTTCGGAAGATGTATTGGGACACAACTGAATTGTACAGTTTCAAGACACATGAGAACCTAGCACGACTAAAGACCTCACTGCGTGGCGAAGCAAAGAGTTCAGTGGAGGATTTACTGCGAACGTCAACAGACCCCACAGAGATAATGCATGCGCTTGAGGAAGAGTACGGTCACCCGACCGTAGTGCTCCAGTGTGCGTTGAGAAAAGTGAGAGATTTACCCAGAGTGACGGAAAGTGGCCGGGAGCTGAGGAAATTCTCATCAACAGTTAGAAACTGTGTGTCCTTATTGAAGAACATTCGTGCACAAGGTTATATAAATAACCCACAATTAGTGAGTGAGTTGCTGAGCAAGCTGACACCAGTACAACGTGCGCAGTATGGTGACTTTGCGATGGGCTTAGATAACGCACAGGGAGTGGATTTAAGAGTGTCACCGAACTTAGAGATATTGTCTCACTTTCTCATACATTTGACACGTTCGACGTCATACTATGTGCAACCAATGATGAATGAGCCTGGACCGTCGAAACCCCTTGTGAAGCAACAGAAGAATGTCACCGGTCAAGCCCGGCCAGTGAATACCGCACGTCCTGTCAGCAGCAGACCACCGTTGGCTCATCGAGTAAATACGCAGAGTGACGAATCCTCCGTACCTAAGGATTGCGTAATATGCCAACGGGAACACGCCATTGAAGATTGTGACCAGTTTAAGAAGCTAAGTGTGCAGCAACGTTGGGACACGATAAAAGAAAAGAACACATGCTTCAAATGCCTTGTCAAGAAGCATCCCAAGAGGTTCTGCCGCGCAAACAGATGTGAAAAGTGCGGTTATGGACATCACGTGTTGTTACACGCGGATAAGCCGCAGAAAGAAGATAAAACAGAAAGTGTAACAAACATCGGGGAATGGCGAGCTACAGCGTTACTGAAAATAATGCCAGTGACTTTAAGTGACGAAAACGGCGACGACAAACAGTGCTATGCGTTATTAGACGATGGTGCGACCGTATCGCTCATAGACAGTTCGCTCGCAACCAACCTAGCGGGACCGCGTGTACCTCTCTCGCTAAAAACCGCGGGTGGCTACGGAGTGACGGACTTAACCTCGCGAGTAGTACAAGTGCGTGTGAAAGGACCTAATGGACAGTGTCACAAAGTAAAGTGCCGTACAATGGTGAACGTGAACTTACCAACGCAAACAGTGTCCGCCTCAGTGATACGTGACAACGCTCACCTCTGTAACTTGGGTTGCGTGGAAATGAGGGGAGCCAAGCCGCTGCTGTTACTCGGACAAGACAATTGGGAGCTGCTCGTCAGTCGGGACATCCGCCGTGGACGATCCGGTAAGCCGGTTGCCTCACTCACGAAGCTAGGTTGGGTCATACATGGACCATTCGATTCAGCTAGTACTAACGAAACAGTGAATTGCACAACAGTCTCCCTTCCTGATCTACATGATTTGGTAAAATCACAGTTTGACTTAGAAGCCATAGGAATTTCACAAGATACTCGCAAACATAAGGATGTTGAAAGAGCCTTGGATGTACTAGATAGCACTAGTCACCGCACTCCTGACAGGTCACAGTGGGAAGTAGGTTTATTGTGGAAGCATGATAATACGCAATTGCCTAACAATTATAATCAGGCCCGGCAGAGGTTGTACGGTATCGAGAGACGTATGCGCAAAGACGCTAGTTTCGCTGAGTTATACACGAAACAGATAGATCGACTATTAGACGAGGGCTATGCGCGCAAAGTAGAGGGCGAGATAGATAGCTCTCCGGTTTGGTATTTACCACACTTTGGTGTAGTGAACCCAAACAAACCAGGGAAGCTTCGCTTAGTGTTTGACGCGGCTGCTGCATCTCACGGTACATGTCTGAACGACAACCTGCTGACCGGCCCTGACATGTTAAATTCATTGCTCGGCATATTATTAAAGTTCAGGATAGGCCCCATAGCATTTTCAGGGGACATCGCTGATATGTTTTTGCGGATAAGAATTAGGTCAGAAGATCAAGGCGCGCAATTATTTTTATGGAGAGGCGCGGACCAACGTAAAGAACCAGATACATATGTGATGAATTCTATGATATTTGGTGCAGTCTCATCACCAACCACGGCAATCTATATACTCAATAAAAATGCCAGTGAATGGGTTGACGTCTATCCCGAAGCTGTTGAAGCCATAAGGACGAAGCACTATATGGACGATTATTTAGATAGCGCATGGTCCGAAGAGCAGGCTAACAGACTGATTGAGGAAGTGTCCAGAATACACGCCTCCGGGGGATTTGTAATACGGGGGTGGGTCACGAACTCATCAGAGCTTAGGGACAGACTAAGAATAGATATGCCTGAGAGAGTAGCGCCACAAAAGGTTATCTCTATCCCTAGACTAGAGTTACAAGCAGCGGTGTTAGCTTGCCGATTAGCGGATACCGCCGAAAAGGAGCTAGGGTTACCAATTAAAGAGAAATTTTATTGGACTGACAGCAAAACTGTTTTAAAATGGATAAATTCTGATGCACAAGAGTTTCAAAGGTTCGTTTCGCATAGACTAGCGGAAATAGATAGGCTGTCAGATAGAGGCAACTGGCGCTGGGTCCCCACAAAGGACAACCCAGCTGACGTAGCGACCAGATTGTGTTGGCCCGATAACCATGCAAAATGGCTCTCGGGCCCCTCGTTTTTACGTGATTCACAGGAGCAGTGGCCGACATGTCAGGAGCCTGAGGCGGCGGAGGCGGATCTTGAGTGCATTCAGCGGGTCCACGCCACCATAGCACCTCCAGCACCACTCCTGAACTACGAACGATATTCATCGTGGACGCGCATACAGCGCGTTATGGCGCGCACGCTCGTCTTCGTCAGCCGATGCCGTAAACGCCGGGCGACGACGGAGCTGCGAACACACGACTTAGAAGAAGCACACAACATTTTAATAAAGTTGTGTCAAGAAGACAGCTTTCACGATGAACGAGCTGCCATTCTCAAGGGGCTGCCCGTTCCCAACGACAGCAGCATAAAAGCTTTGGACCCAATGTTTAGCGACGATGGGTTGCTACGAGTGAGAGGACGTCTGAGTGCCTGCGAAGTGCTCACATTTAGTGAAAGGCACCCTATAATCTTGGACGGGCGTCACCCTCTAACTAGGAAGCTAATCGCACACTACCATGCGATGGCTTTACATGCGAACCACGAAACCGTCGTCAATAACCTACGAGAGAAATACTGGATCACGAAGATCAGGACATCAGTAAAGACAGTGGTCGCAAATTGCCAGCTCTGTCGCATCTGCAGAGCTCAACCCGCCCCACCAAAAATGGGTGATCTCCCACTTGCAAGGCTGGAAAACACCAGAAGAGCTTTCGTGCGAGTGGGAGTCGACTACTTCGGCCCAATGGAAGTGGCGATTGGCCGGCGCCGCGAAAAGAGGTGGGGAGCCTTATTCACCTGCCTCACTACGCGCGCCGTCCACCTGGAGTTAGCCGCCACGCTGAACGCCGATTCAGCCATACTAGCCCTACGGCGCCTAATAGCGCGCCGTGGGAACCAGCACATTTGTACTCCGACCAGGGTACAAATTTCGTCGGAGCCAACACCGAGCTGCGAGCTGCACTGAAAGACCTCAACCATGGGCAGCTCAGGGACGAGGCCATCAACCGAGGCATATCATGGCACTTCAAACCCCCGGCGACACCTCACATGGGTGGCTGCTGGGAACGCCTGGTGAGGTCGGTGAAGAACGCGCTACGAAGCACACTCAAAGAGCGAGCGCCTCGTGAGGAGGTTCTTTACACCCTCCTCACAGAGGCCGAGCAAATAGTGAACAGCCGACCGCTGAGTTACGTGCACGATGACCACAACGAGCCTGTGGTCCTGACACCGAACCACCTACTCCTGGGCACTGCATCCGGGAGTACGCCGTTTGCACCGAGGGACATCGAAGACGTCGACTCCCGCAGGCAGTGGCGGCGTGTGAACGCGCTTGCCGACATGTTCTGGCGGCGCTGGCTGCGGGAATATCTCCCGACCCTGCAACGTCGCGAAAAGTGGAAGAACAATGTGCCAAATGTGCGTGTCGGTGACGTAGTAGTGTTGGTGGACAGTAGCAAAGAACGAAGTGCATGGACAAAGGGGATAATCCAAACAGTGTACCACGGAAATGATGGAATCATCCGTGTAGTAGATGTTAAGACTGTATATGGGGTCCTGCGTCGGCCCGTAGCAAAGATTATTGTGCTTCCCACAGACCAAGATGTAATGCGGCTGAACCCTGTTACAGGGGGTGGAATGTAGGCGAAGCACAGTAATGTGAGCTCTATTTCTAGGTTTAAGATAGTTATATTAGGATAGGAGTATATAACTATAGGAATATTGTAAAGCAATTTGACTGGACATGTTTTACCAATTAGTATACCCGCTACTTGTGCCATGGTAGTAAAATGCGCGCCTCCCGCATTGTCAGTCATTGGGTAATAACGGCGGGGGGTACATTTTACGACCCCCGCCACTTGCGCTACCCATGCCAGCGCATAAAAAGGGTGCACCTTGGCACAAGCAAGTCAGTCTCCAGCGATCATCCAGTGAAGCGACATACCTACACCCGTTGGTTCACTTCGCGCCGCGCTTTAAGTAATTAGTAATACCAGTCAAGTTGCTAAGTTTGTAAATAGTGTGTAAATTTGCCCGTGTATTTCCTTTTAATATTTTGTATTGTGTTGTGTCGTATTGGAAATACAAGTGTTTTACCCCGTGTCGCGTGGTTTTATTTCCGCTTCTTCGTCAAGGGAACAACGTCACCCCCGCCTACACGCCCGTATCCCCCACCTGCCCCTCAGCGTGGGCTACAACTAATGAATACTAAAAATTGCCAACAGACTGTCAAACTCATGTTTTTGGCTGACTAAAATATCATCTGCCTAGCCTTTTCCCAACGATGTTGGGGTCGGCTTCCAGTCTAACCGGATGCTACTGAATACCAGTATTTTACATGGAGCAAAAGCTTATTTGACCTTCACAACCCAGTTAGGGTTATTTAGCCAAGTAAGCGATACCTGTTTGGTAAGATTCGTTGTCAGACTCGGGCTTCTGACGACACAAGTGACAGCTGGAACCACGGTGCTTTCCGAGGCGCGGGAGTCTTGGGTCTTGGTATCGATCGACCCGTGCGGCTGTTATTACTTCGCCACAAGCCCCAGCCTCGGCAACAGCCAATCACTTTACTTACTAGACAATCAGATAATAATTATGTTGATTGACTTTTTATAACTGACGAAATGAATATACTATACGCCTCTCTAACCTAAAATATTGTTTGAAAGAGCTGATCTGTCATGATATTTTGCCCTTACCATCTCGATATTTTCCACCCAGGACCACTTCACGAACGACCAATACTTCGAACTAGTGGATCCCGAGCAGAAGAAATACGAGCAGCGGGCAGAGAACTCTATATTCTTTGAAGTAGATGGCCCATACCTGGCCATGGTGTTGCCAGCCTCGAAGGAGGAGGGCAAGAGGTTGAAGAAGAGATATGCAGTTTTTAATTTCGATGGGTCACTCGCTGAGTTGAAAGGTTTGCATTTTTTAGTAATGACTATACACAATATTTTAAGGTAATGACCTTAAAATATTTTGTATGTCGTATCACGGATATTGTCCTGTCAAGGAGCAAAATACAATAAAAAAAAAATATAAAAGTAAAAAGTGTCTGTTTCCGCCCGGGATCGAACCGGGGGCCTTGTGCGTGTGAAGCACACGTGATAACCGCTACACTACGGAAACTTGAAGACCTGATGCCAAATTACCGATGCCTTTTAAATTAATCTACGAGACTGTGTGACGCCAATAGCCATACAATTTATTTCAAAGCCTTTTTCTATAGTTGATTTCACCATGTTCATGAATGTAAAAAATTAAATATTGATTGCTTGAATTATAGATACGTCTTATTTTAATTAGTATCCAGTTTCAAACAACCCTCATGCATGCTCTATCAAACAGAACCCCCATAGAAGATCCATATATCTTCTGGGGTATACTAGATTTATAAAATAAATAAAAATAATAATACCAGCCTGTTACTGTCCCACTGCAGGGCAAAGGCCTCTTCTCATACAGAGAAGGCATAAGCATTGATCGCCACGCTTGCTCAAGGCGGATTGGCGATTTCAGACTTATATTAATTATAAGTCCAGATTTTCTTACGATTTTAAAATATATAAAAATAAATAATCTCCACCAGGTTTCGAAGTAAAACGCCGTGGAGAACTGCAACTTATCAAGATCTTCCAATCTTCAGTATTCGAAGCCTTTCTAAAAGGGAACGACCTAAAGTCGTGCTACAGCGCGGTCGCCAAAGTGGCCGACTATTGGCTCGACGTGCTGTACAGTAAAGGCAGTAACATGCCTGACTCGGAACTGTTCGAGCTGATCTCTGAGAACCGGTCCATGTCCAAGAAACTTGAGGACTATGGAGGTCAGAAGTCGACTTCTATTTCTACTGCTAAGCGACTGGCGGAGTTTCTAGGTGATCAGATGGTCAAGGACGCGGGGTTGGCTTGCAGGTTAGTGTTCGTTGTTATATATATATGGACTAGTTTTGTCCCCGGCTTTGGCCGCGTGGAGGTCTCTAGGTCATGGTCTACCTAAGTGCCAAATTTCATAGAAATTTGTCCAGCCTTTAACGCGTGCAAAGGACAGGCAGACAGAGTTACTTTAGCATTTATAATATTACTAGATGCAAAATATGTTCAGCCGTTTTAGCGTGAAAGCGTAACAAACAAAAAAACTCACTTTCTCATTAGAGAACTCGTTCTGTTAACTGACATGTTTGTCTGGTCTTTTTACTTACAATAGCCGACATAAGTTGTAGTTCATTCACTCTGTGATCAACTTCTTCACATCCTATTTCAGATTCATAATATCAAAGAAGCCCGAAGGCGCACCGGTAACCGAACGCGCGATCCCGCTTGCCATCTTCCAATCACCAGCCGCCGTCAAACGTCACCACTTACGGCGATGGCTCAAAGACAGCAGCATTACTGAAGACATCGACATACGGGATGTACTGGACTGGGCGTACTACATTGAGCGGCTCAGCGGGACCGTGCAGAAGATAATTACTATACCAGCAGCTATGCAGGGCGTAAGTAGAGTAGCTTTAGATATGCACGAGCACTTCCCACGCGACATCGTCCGCCGGGATTTCGTACTTTTTAGTACCCCCTTAGGAGCAGATTTTCAAAAAACCCTGATACACGTTATTCTTTATTTTAGGTCAAGTATAAATAGGCTGAGTTTGGAGTTAATCGGACCGCGCGTTAAAATTCTTCCATACAAACTTTGACACCCTAAAATTCCCCTTTCGGGGGTAGTTTAGAAAAACAAAAAATTACAACCTTCATAATTTATTTAGATAAGTGTTCGTGCCAAGTTTCGAGTTTATTAACTCGAAAAATAAGTTTTTTCATACAAACAAAAACCCCCTTTTCACCGCCTTAAAGGAGACTTTCCAAAAATTCTTCCTTAGTGGATGCTTACAACATAAAATGCATCAACTGCCAAAATTACAACTTTGTAACCCTAGCGGTTTAGGCTCTGCGTTATTGAATCAGTCAGTCAGGACATTCTATATGTATATATTTTATAGCGTATCAATAATGTTATGTAGTTTATTAAGGATGGTAAAAAATAATTATTAAGGAAGCAAATTAAGCGGAAAACCTAAGATCCAAATATTATTTTCTTGTGTTTCCCCAGGTTACCACAAATAAAAAAAAAATTGAAAAATAGAGCCGGCCAATCAAATAGAGTCGGCTCTATTTGATAGACGATAAGACCTAAGAAGAGTAAACTAACCTACACTATGCAACTTAGGGCGAATTCGACCAAACTTTTATACCTTGTATAAGTCTAACCCAGCGAATAAATTTAAAATTTTTGACAGATTTTCCATACAAAAACTGTCAGACGTCAATTTTATTCTGCGAATAAAAGATATCTGACTTTGGTTAAATAAGCCCTTAATTTATTTTCTACTTATATTAACGAGCGCAATGTTGAGATTTATTTGACAATGAAAAACGCACTATGTGCAGCTTTCCTAAACCTAAAGTCAATCCGTCTCAATCTGGAAAATCTACAGCATAGTCTGTTGATCGCAGCCAGACTGCTAATTCTTCGACCTACAATATAACGGATGTAAAAAGACGCTTAACGAAGCCGAGAGTCACTTGTACTCCCCGTCATTGTGCTCATTTTTTTGTACTGGATCATACCTTTTTTTTTTGTGGATGGGAAATCATCAAATGACTTCTCCCGCTCTGGGCGGAGCGGGAGGGCGTGTCAGACTTTTACTGACTAAAACCCACCCGTGTTCCTTCTGTTGCCTGTGCCGGGGCCACGGTAACTCTTGCGAACATCCCGCAACCCCGGCTGGACTGGATCATACCTGGGAACGTTCTGGTTACAGAGATATTTCAGGTCAAAGTTCCAACTTTTATCGTCGGTTTTTTTACGAAAACAAATTTTATATGTTATAACTTAACTTTAACTACCTCGACGACCCTTGTACCGTTGCATGTACCCATAAGCACAATTTTTAGAGTGTGTTACGTTACGCGCTCGGTCATTTCCCTGCAATTATTTCGGTACAATGTTACCTAGTTTGATCAACAGAATGCGTAAATGACGGCTGTGTGATGAGTCTTTTTACACCAAGTATTATTTTAATTTCTTCCTTCCTCAGTTAGACAACCCAGTCCCCCGCTGCCAGTACCCCGACTGGCTGCACAAGAAGATGCTAGCCAAGACGGATAAGTTCAAGACAAGGAAGATTACCGACATGTTCAGCGTGCAGCACAAGGAACTGAAAAGTTGTGAGGATGGAGAGGAACCGTCTACCAGTGGCGGTGGGAATATGGTGAGAGGATAATGAATTATTAAAACATTGATTTAATTGGCAGTTTACTTCTCAGCATTGAATAAACTAGCTGACTCTTACAATGGGTCATCAGGAAGACCGGCAGCAACATCTTTTTGTACTGCGATTCTTTCGTAATTTTATTTTAAAGCATTTTTCTTTCTTTTTTTATAGTGGTGTTTATTGCAATATTCCCGTACCACTGCTCATTGTAGCGGTCAACGGATCGTTTTTTTCGTGGATTTTCATAACAATTTGTAATCGATATGTTAATTTCTGTTCATGTGGGCATAGCAAAGCAACATTGTATTATATCATCATCTGCCTAGCCTTTTCCCAACTATATTGGGGTCGGCTTCCAGTCAAACCGGATGCAGCTGAATACCAGTATTTTACATGGAGCAACTGCCTATCTGACCTCCACAACCCAGTTACTGGGTAATACGATACCCCTTGGTAAGACTGGTTGTCAGGCTTTCGGGCTTCTGGCGACCCGTAACGACTGTCAAAGATACACGAATGACAACCGGGACCAACGGCTTAACGTGCTTTCTGAGGCACAGAGGGGTCTTGATATGTAAAGATGGTCACCCATCCACGGACCAACCGCGGCAAGCGAAGCTTAACTGTGGGGGTAAATTAAATTTCTAATAACTATTACTCTCAGGACACGGAAGTGGACATCGAAGATATAGGCAACAAGAGGAGCGATAAGGACACTACAATTCGTCCGATAGTGCACACAGTCAAGCGCAAACGTGACGAGTCTCCTCCCAAGGAGGCGCAGAGTTGGCGGGAGGCGTTGGGTGCACCGCCACCCTTCGGGACTACTAAGGTAAAGTATATAAACGACACACA
The DNA here is from genome assembly GCA_947568875.1 of Fissipunctia ypsillon. Classification (NCBI taxonomy): domain Eukaryota; kingdom Metazoa; phylum Arthropoda; class Insecta; order Lepidoptera; family Noctuidae; genus Fissipunctia; species Fissipunctia ypsillon. The sequence continues at coordinate 16,725,980 of OX387661.1, read as the reverse complement.
AACAAATTAGTTCAACTAGTGCAAAATGGATGGAATAGATGCATGCTTTTCTCGAAATTTGAATTGCATATTTCGCAAAAGTATGTTTTTCCGCCTTCATAAAAATTGGAGAAAATGAAGAAACCCTTCCCCCCAACACCCTCAAACCCCCCCCCCCCAGACCAGACAAACCAGCCCCCTTCTACCATCGGACATCTAGACGCACTGCAGGTTACCATCCCTACCTAGTTGCTATTCCACCAATTCGCACTAAGCGTTTCCAAATGTCTTTTGTGATGCGCACAGCCAAGGAGTGGAACTCTCTACCTGCGTCTGTTTCCGAACGCATACAACCCCGATCTCTTCAAAGTGAGAGTGAACAGGCTTCATCTGGGTAAGCTCGCTCCATCGTAGACTTTGTCTCTGTCATCTCTGACCTAGACTAGAGTCAAGAGCAAATCTATCTCAAAAAGAAAAGGAATTTGGTGGATAAAAAAAACTTTCTGAGACAATCATCACAGACATAACTTTGACATTTTCACTTCGCTGCTACATTATGTGGTTCTATCACACTGTCACTCCGAATATACAAGGTGTAATTTAAATAACTGACAACCTCTTAAGGGGTTATTGTACTCATCATTATGAACAACTTTTACTATGGGACCAAAACTGTAATCGCGAAAAAAATCCCTACATTTTGACAAGTTATGCGAACGTAACATAGTAATAGTTGTTCATAATGATGATTACAATGACCCCTAAAGTGGTTGTCAGTTATTTAAATTACATTTTGTATATTGTTTAAGAACGCCATAGCTAATTGGATCTTTTTTGGTATGATGTGATATGTATTAATTTTTTTTTTTTTTTTTTACCAGGCTGAGAGAAAGCAGTGGATATTGTTCCAAAAGAAGAAATGGCTGTGGCAAATGGAACAGCGTGGTTTTCGCAACCGCAGTAAAAAAGGTATACTGTCAAATCTTACTCGTATAACTTAAAAAAGTATGTAGTACTATCTCACTCTGACCTACGAAACACGTATGTTTTTATTAAACAAATGACCGACTACATAATTTGTTTGTTAGGTAAAATGGACAAGGACATGATGCCGCCGCCCAAGACTGGCCCGGCAACCACTTTAGGCGGGTTCATCAGGAGAGCTCAACGCACACTGCTCAACACACCTTGGCAGATTATACAGGTAGGATGAAAAAAAAATGGTTTAAGGATATTAAAGTGATTGAGCGACTCTACGATTGACTCCTTACCTAGATGAGTATTATCTGGCCGGGGGAGCGTGAATAACTGCGCAAGCGCTCCAGCGCCCCGGCCAAAGGTAGTTTCAATAGGGATGATGCCTGGGTAAAATAAAAAATCTATTTAGTCCGTCAGTCAGATAATAAAAAGATATTAGACACGTATTTTTTACTTTATCATATTTATAAAAAAATACTCAGATAAAACGCATTAAATTTAGGGAGTGGGGGCTCGCTACGTCACAACTTAGTATAAAATCTAGTAAGGCGTGACGTCATTCCACATTTTAACTCAATTTATCGCTGTAATCTGTTGATTACGTAAAAAAACAAAAGATACGTGTCTAATATTTTTTAATAATTTACCTGGCGGACAAAAAAACATTTTAGTCATCATCCCTGTTGTGTTTTAGTCAGTCTGTCAGACCTCTCCGCCTGCCCGAAGGCGGAGGACATCCAAGAAGACTTGCACGGGCAATACTAAATTAAAATTCTATTCAATGTGCTTTATACAACCTGGATATTAAATTTAAATGAGCACAGTACCATAGTACTAGTCCATCGAAACATTTTAAAACACGAAGATTAGTAGTATAGCAGAATCAACTGCATAAAAAGTAAACACGCTTTATCTACGAAAAGTCACTGACGACCGGTGCGGTGCGGGGTGCGGGGCGCGGCGGTGGCAATGTTTACCGATTATTATGAACTCAGATCTACATCATGTTGAAAAATAAGAAAATGAAAAATAATTTCCTGTGGCTAAAGTATTCATTGGATTTGATTGATTTTTTGTATACGGGTAAAGAACATGATTCTCTTTACGTGGTTTAAAGGAATGTTAATCGTCCTGTTCCACCTTGTATGAACCTACGCGCAATAAACTTATTTTTACATCAACGCAGGTCGCCGAAACTACAGAACCAGGACTATTCAAAGTATGGGCTTTGGTCGGCACCGAACTTCACCAGATCAAGTTATCAGTGCCGCGCATCTTTTATGTGAACCAGCGCACGTGTCGCGCCAGTCACAGCGGCCAGTACTGGCGCAAGTGCAGCCGCATACTGCCGCGCGCGCATCCCGTGCTGCATCTGTACCAGTACACTGTGCCCGAGAACATGTACAGGGAGCATCAAGAGTTAGTATTACTGAGACATATATATAATACACAAATACATATAATTTACACACATAAATATGACATATATAAGATGTAACATAAATAACGCATAACCTCTTAAGGGAAGATTGTACTCATCATTATGAACAACTTTTACTATGGGACCAAACCTGAAATGGCGAAAAAAAATCAGCAGTTCCCTACATTTTGACGAGTTATGCGAACATAAATGTAGGCAGCAGCTGATTTTTTTTCGCGATTTCAGGTTTGGTCCCATAGTAAAGTTGTTCATAATGATGAGTACAATGCCCCCTTAAGAGGTTGTGCGTTATTTATGTTACACCTTGTATATAATTTAAGAAATAGAGGATCGCGCGTATGTGCGTGCACTTGCGATGTGACGTCATAGGCAAATTATATCCCGCCTCAAAATTGGAAGAAATATGACCTATCTTTTGAATGTTCAACCGTTACTCTAGCATTAAAAGTCTCGTAGTTATTAGCGGTTGAAATTTTACACGTTATTGTCGGTCTAAAATAATGCACTTATCAGTACACTAGTCAAAATTAAAAGGGAAAGGCGATGCGTGTGATTCCCAAACTAGATTCATACTTGAACGAGCCCCTTTCATAATGCCTCGTTTAAATGAGCCTCTCGATGGATGGTCGAGAAGCTCTCCTCGTGTAAACGAGGCGTTCATTCCTATAATGAGTTATCAAAGCTTTTGAATTTTCTTAGAAATATACGTTATTTATATTTTATTTCTCCGCGACACAGGGAATCCTAGTGTGGAGGCTAGTGCTAGTTCAATTCTGTAATGCTCTCTTGAACAATAAAGTTTATTCATTTACTTAATTTATTTATATTTCTTTTACAGAGAATTAACGTCTGAACTATGCGCTCCAGAAATCGAAGGAATATACGAAACGCAAATGACTCTAGAATTCAGAGTGCTGGTGCAACTTGGCTGTATATGCACTGTAGATCCAACGGAAGCCAGAAAGTACGAAAATAAACCTTACATCTTACGAAATAAAGATTAATTTTGCATATTGGATGAGGTTTTAAATGTTGTATTGTTGTATTTTTCAGGATGATTCAATTTGGCTCGACTAACATGGATTCGTTTTCACTAAGTCAACTTCAGTTCAAAAGCGTGGCTCTTCAACCTTATTTACAAAAGCAGGTAATAAACAAATAATGTTCTTTACATTCCATATTTTTTTATGATTGGCTACTTCTCTGTCATATCTGTGCATCTTAAAACATTAATAACAAGATTAAGGCCGGGACTCCACCAAAGCGGAGATGTGTGCGGTGTGCTGTGTGCTGTGCGAGAAGAGATGTTTTTCAGCTCGGCGGGGCTCTGCGGGTTGCTGGCGGGCGAGAGGGGGGAGGGTGACATCACTCACTGCACGCCGCTCACATCTCTCGTCTCCACTGCGCGTCGTCCGCGCACAGCTCACATCTCCGCTTCCATCGCGCCATACAAATATTACACATCTCCGCACAGCGATCTCCACTGAAGCTGAGTGGAGAGGAGATGTGTCAATAACACAATTCTATTGGTTGTTTAAAAAACATCTCCTCTCCGCTCGTCTCGTCTCCGCTTTGGTGGAGTCCCGGCCTAAGCATAAGCGACTATCCAACTAGCTTAATTATGCTCTTTTCGCCCACATTTTATTTTACGAAACGCTTTTCTTAATCAAAACTCTTTTACAGGACGGTGTCGCCCCAGTAAAACACATCTACCTCTACCAACACTCTGCTCTAAACTCTTCACGCAGCATGTGGGCGTTAATACTACCTCCCGTGAAGAGAGCCTACATATACGTGCTGGACACCGTCAAAACCAACCAAGTGCCCAACATGAACACGCTCTACCTAGCCGAGAGGACTGCCAAGTAAGTACGCCATATCTACGTGGTACTCGAGTCGTTGAGCTCTCTGAGATAGTGTTGAGCTATACGACACCTGGATTTCAAAACACTTTCCAAATGCCGGGACAGCCCGTCTATCATTCATAACGAAATGAATCGGGTTAAAAGTCAATTTCATTGTAAATTGTCTTGATTATTTACCAACAAAAGGATTTTTAGATAATTATGACTGCGAATTTAAAAAAGTTTTTATTGTATTAAAATAAATTAATCGAATGTGAAATGAATTAACGTTAAAGGGGTGACTGGTTTATAAGCGCTAATCCTGCCGACAAACTGTCACACAGATTACTGAGGCGATGTGTGAGTTACAGGAGTTTCTTTTTCTCTATTGGGACTCGGTAGTTGGGATGTTTCATTATTTTTAGAAGAAATGAGACCTACTGATTTTATTGTTTTCCAGAGAATTTTTTGAATTATTATAGGAATAAGGTTCACTTTTGCTTGTGGGAATTTTGGGTAATATAAATACGTGTTTGCACCATGCTGATTTATTTGCGACTGTTTTTAAAGGACAATATGTCTAAGTAATTTAAGGGCACACACACATGCATACGTACTTGTAAAAATACTACACACCTACAAGGATTCTTTCTCAACAGTTATCAACAATCTATTGGTTATTGTAGTCAGATCTGTCTCTGGAAAGAAGTTTGGAAAAAAAAATCTGTATCTAGTGTATATTTTATTTCGGACAGGGTCATCGGGGTCAGATTTACAATCATTTTACAATTTGTCACGATGGATCATGCATTAAACCCGGGTCGATTCGTGATTTGATGCATGACAATTTTTACTTTTCGCGGGTGTTTGAACACAGTAGAAGTAACAATTTTCGTAAATTCAGTTAACATATTTATTAATTTCATACAGGATCAACCTAGGTACTGAAGAGGCTTCCCTCCCCGGCGCAGAACTAACTTGGGAAGTAGTAATCGAAACAGAATCGCGCGCAGTCAGCCGACATCTGCAACGCGCACTGCAACGTTACAAGGATGAACGTTGCGGGCCTACGTTACTGGCGTTGCAAGCTACGCTGTCGCCGCATTTGTTAATGCAGCTCATGCCTGGTATGAAAACATTCCGTATTACCACAAAACTGTGTTTATCAGTAGTTTAGGCTAAACAACTGTTTAACACGGCATTTATGTATGGAGTTTGACGTAAGACTGACATAGACACGCGTTGAACAAGTGTCTTAAGTTTTTGTGGTAAGACCCATAATGTTTAGCCCTATTCTTTTGTACATTTTCTGTACTATGCTTACAGGACTCGTGATTTTAACAGTAACATCTATTAAGGAACTGCTTAATAAAACAGTTCCTAGCTACTGGAGTCCATTTCGATGTTGTTATTGTTCTAAGGAATAATTTTCCTTATTTGATCAAGCAGAAATGAACTATACTTGCCCCTGGCATAGATAACATTTTGCTACACTAGCTCCTAGTTTCGGAAAGCCTATTTATTTTAATCGATTGACAAATCTTATGTTGAGTGATTGACGGCATAATATTTATTTATTTATATACAGGGTGTAAGGGACAGCCCTCCGCAAACTAACAGGGTGCATTTAGCTCCTTATTCTGAATCATATTCCACCGAAAATATTCTCAGAAATATTTTCTTTTTTTAATCGTATTTTCAGTTACCTTTATTTGAATGTAAGATTACATTCTCTGTACGCAGCACTCCATTTCTGTAAATAAAACAGCTAAAATAAAAAAATCAGCAATGGATGTTGAAATACTCGGCGGCCGAAGGCTCGCTGCACTGTCGTTCGCTACGCGCGTTTTGCCACGGTAACGATACATTGCGTGTGAGATAATAAAACAAATCAGGTTTATTGGATTCCCATAACGTTCCTGAAATAATTTCATGTACCGGTTGTCTTACTATGATATACTGAAGTCACCCCATCAGTATGCGGAGGGCTGTCCATTACACCCTGTATAATTTATTGCACACAAGAAAATACATAACAGAAAAAAAATGAAAACTACATAGACAACAACAGTACTCAACACCCACAACAACACTACAAAAGGCGCTACTTAATAATTGAATAGTTTGTGGATCTTTTTACTGGATAATGGTTATAATATAATACACATGTTATTTAAGTATATTATTATCTATTTATTGTAAACAATATCTCAGTCTATCGAAATCTTTTATTTTATTTGTACTTACTATAATTATAATAAAATTATTCACTTATACATCAATTGCATTATACATATAACTTGAAATATTCAAGTAGTAATAAAAACGCAGTCAACACATCAGCGGACAAGAACGTTGTTTTTTGTTTTTGGGGAATGGCATCTCGCAGTTCAACCTATAGGAAGTTGTCGACTGCTTAACCGGGCTTTCCTGTGGATGCCTCAATAAATTAAGGCCTCCAGCCAGGCTTAAAACTAAGACTAAAAACTAAGCGACTACACGCTAAGGGCACCCCCTGTGGGGTACGGACCTCGGCTTAGGGCGTCGCTGGGAGAGGACAGCAATGGGACATGCTGGATCGGATTATTTGGGGGCAAATTTAGAATTACGGGCTCAGCTGCGCGGGCTGGCTCGAGCAAGGGTCGGGGTGGGTATGGACGGGGGCGTCGCGGTGGCCCTCGGCGGCGAGGACGGAAGCACGGCGGTCTCGATTTGAGTTTCCGGATCGTGCTGGTGGCGGGATTACTCTCCTGGAGGAGAGTTATGGCGTCATCCGGGACGGTTAGGGCGTGCCTAGGACGGCGGATGCGACTTATGCGCGACGGTGTGTAGCGGGCGGCCGCCGCAATCAGGGGATTCGGGTGTTTGGAGGCAGATTCGAAGAAACGCTTGGCGAGGCGTTTCATGAACTGCTGGACGGTTGGGATTTTTAGATCAACGTGAAGAGACTCGTTGCGTACATAATAGGGTGCCCCCGTGACCTTTCTGAGGAAACGGTTCTGTAGGGTCTGCATCCTATGGAGCAAGTGTGGCTTAGCGTGCGCAAATACAACACAAGCATACGTCATGATGGGACGGATGACTGCGGTGTAAATGCGCAGCTTGCACTTAAGAGATAGTTTGCTACGCGCGGTCAGGATGAAATGAAGCCTGCCGAGAGCGCAAGCGGCACGCGAACGCGCCGTCTTGATGTGCTCTCTAAAGGTCAGGTGTTGATCTAAGATCACGCCAAGGTATTTGGCTTGCTTCTCCCAAGGGATCGGCTTGCCATACATGGTGATCGGGCTAGGAGGTGCGGAAGCGCGGAGTCGCGGTCGCGTGAAAAGGACGGCCTGACTCTTATCGGGATTGACCTCAATCCTCCACTTCCGGAACCAGACGCCTAAAGCGTTTGCGGAGTTTTGGAGAGTTCTGGCGATAGAGTTCTGGCACCGCCCTGTGTAGTAGATAGCTGTGTCATCGGCGAAAAGCGCCAAATGAGTCTTGCTACATTTGGGGATGTCGCTCGTGAAGAGCGAGAAGATGAGGGGAGAGATCACCGAGCCCTGAGGGACACCGGCGCGTAAGGGGTGAGGGGAGGAGAGTGTACCCTCAATGCGATAGCGAAAGGTGCGGTTCGACAAAAAGTCTCGTAAGATGAGCACGAGACGGTCAGGCACCCCGAGTTGGTACAGCTTATATATTAAGCCGTTGTGCCAGACCTTGTCGAACGCTTTCGCTATGTCGAAGAACAACATGCCTGTCGTTGCCTTGCGCTGGAAGCCAGCGCTTAGGTGCTCAACGATTCGATGAACTTGCTGGATGCAAGAGTGATGGGTCCTGAAACCAAACTGTTCACTAGGGATAAGGCTCTTAGCCTCGACAAAATCTTTGAGACGTTTATAAATAAGCCTCTCGTATATTTTGCCGAGGACATTGAGGAGACTAATGGGGCGGTAACTAGCGGGCTCAGACTTGGGCTTGCCTGGCTTGGGGATACCGATGACGGTGGCCTCTTTCCACGTCTGCGGAAAGATGTTGTTGCTGAGAGCACCATTGAAGATGGCGGTCATTAGCATTATCAGGGGGGCGGGGAGGAGTTTGAAAACCTTATTGGTGATACCGTCCGAGCCAGGGGCCTTCCGATCCTGTAGCCCTTTAATGATGTCGTGCACCTCGTCTGGAGTGACGGGAGGCAACGGATCATCAGGGTCTTCCACAGGGGGAAGAGCAGCCCTGCGTTCGACTTCGGCGTCGACCTTGGCAAGGTGCGCTTGGTCAGCTGGTTGGGAGCTAGGAGAACATTGAGACTCCAGGCTGTCGGCTAGGCATTCTGCCTTTTCGGGATTATCGAATGCGATGCTCTTGTCAGGGCGAATGAGGGGGGGCATTGAAGCCTCCCCAGTGGAGGTACGCATTTTGCGTTGGAGTTGCCAGAAGGCCAGATGGTTGGGCTCGAGCTCGCTGAGCATCTTGTCCCAGCCCTCGGAACGCCACTCCGTTATACGTTTCTTTACAGCACGCTGTAAATGTCGCATGTGGGCTTTGTTCGCGTCGCAGGGAAAGGAGTCGTAGGCACGAATGGCCGCGTTCTTCTCGGTTATCAGTTCACGTACGTCAATCGGTAACTTCCAGCGATGATCATCCATCGCCGGAACCTCCCGCGAACAATCCGTCAAAACGGATTGAACGTGTTCTGTAAACGAGTCGATCGCACCCGTCGTGTCTTCGACTGACACTATGTGGTCGGGGATTTTATCCAAGTGAGGCGACGTGGTGGATTTCAGCTGTTCGCTTACTTTCTTCCAGTCGGTTATCACTTTGGTTCGAGGGGGCTGGTTAGGATCGAGCGGGCCCGAATAAGGGGCGAAGAGCATGGTAATTGGGCGGTGATCCGAGTTGAGCTCGTGGTGCGTCTCAATAGAGTGCAAACGAAGGTTTACATTCTTGAGTAGCGCAACATCGAGCACGTCTGGAAGCTGGCTGGGAACGCCAGGGTAGTGGGTTGGGTTCATCGGAGCGATGACATCGAAGTTGAGGGAGGCACCTAGGTTGAACAGTATCCTACCTCTGGTGGAGGTCGTGTTGCTGTTCCAGGCGGGATGCTTGGCATTGAGATCCCCCGCCAAGATGACGGAGTCACTCAGTCCGAAGAGGACAGTTAGGTCCTTGGTGATCGCGGTGGGATCCTCCGCACCATTGGCAGGCGGGAAGTAGGCAGAGATGATGGTGATTGGTTGATGACCAGTCATGCCGAGCCGACAGATTGAGACCTCAAGATGAGAGACTAGTGGAGGAGGGTCCATAGGACTACAGTAAAGAGACCTTTTGTAGTATATAAGGGTGCCACCCTTGTGGCAGCGGGACCTGTCATTGCGAACTATGTCATAGTTGGCGATTTTCGGGTCCCGCTGATGGGGCTTCAGGAAGGTCTCTTGAATGAGCATAATGTCAAGCTGATGATCACGCAGAAAGGTGGCGATCTCATCGCGTTGACCGGTAATTGCATTGGCGTTGAAGACGCCTAGTTTAAGGGAGCGGGGTTTGAGGGATCTAATCTTTTGTAAATTCATAATGGAATTTAAAAAGTTAGATTTTCGAGAGCTTGCGATACCTCAGGGTATGCATTGAATATCTCAAGGAGACGAAGAGCGTTTCCTTGAGCGGCACGGATTTCCTTCACCATGGCGTTGGCCGCCGGGGTGTAGAAAACAGCGAATACGCTGAGAAGCACCTGTGGGTTTGAAGGCTGATGGCCTGAGGGAGGGGACCTGTTTGCTGCCGTGGGAACCGGCGCAGCTTTGGGAGCGGCGGTGGCCACAGGAGCCAATGGGGCTGCTGCCGGGACCGGCGTGGCAGTGGCCAATGGCGCAGGGATGGGTTGAGAGGGCGGCACCGAGGCCGAAGCTGCCTTAAAGTTGACCCATGGGGAGGGTCTCTGAGGAGCGAGGCGCTCGGGCAACTGAGCAGAGGGGAGCTTTACGCTCGGGCTTTCCCTTTGCTGGCGCTCGCTGGCACGCTTCGCCAGCTTGGCCGAGGAGGATTTAGGGGCTTTACTGCATCCCCGGTAGTTAGCTGGGTGACCAGCTTGCCCGCAGAGCACACAACTTGGAGGTTCTGTGCAGAGAGTCCTGTCCTTGGGGCGAGGGCAGTCCGCAGTGCCATGCCCGCCCAGACACTTAACGCATCTGGGAGTTGCGTAGCAGTGCGACTGGGAGTGGCCGTATAATTGGCAACGGTGGCACTGGCCAACGATATTGGATTTCCTGGGCTTCTCAATAGAGATGCCCGACAGTGAGCACACCGACTTCACTTTGAAGATCGGGTGATGACCCTCAACGGGGTCGCAGATCACCAGGACCATGTCATATACAAGGCCCTGTTTCGCCCGGTGAAGGCGGTGGACAGCAGACACTGGGATACCCTTGGAGATCAGGTCTGCCTTGATCTCTTCGGTGGCGATCTCCTTCGGGATACGCCTGATGACTACCCTCGTCGGAGTTTCCTCCGGGAGGGAGAATGTGTGAAAGGAGTACTTCCTTTCACGAAGAATTCGGACAAGGTCCCTGTAGTCCGAGGACGAGGGGACAGTAACCTTGATGCCCTGCTGGGTAGATCGGGCATTGGTGTATTGGATCTTGCGATCCACACAAACTTTGGAGATTTCTGTCCACTTGGACTTATCTTGGATGTATAAGGGGGGCGGGGGACGCACCTTCCTCTTTGAGTCCGTTGGGATAGGACTGGCTGAGGTGGGTGATCGGGTGGGTGCAGAGCCGGAAGTAGAGGAAGGGGCAGGGGCAGGGGCGCAGGCAGGGGCGCAGTCAGGGGCGGAGGGGATGGCTGCCGCCAGAGGCTTTTTGGCCTTGCCGGCCTTTGAGGAGGCGCTCTTCTTCCTCTTCCCTCCCTTTCCGACGACCTGATAGTCGTCTGAGGAGGAGGAGGAGGAAGTGAGCGAGATGGCGTCCTCAGATTCGGAGTCCGAAGGAGGGGTGGAGGTGTCCATCACCTCGGGCTGGGGGGAGACTACAGCCGGCATCGAAACCGCCGTAGGAGGGGTGCCCCTGTCTGCTACAGGGGGGGAAAGCGGGCTCTCAAGAGCCTCGCTTGGGTCGAGATGGCGACTACGCCATGCCTTCCCATATCTGAGGAGGAAATCAGGGTCCTTAAAAAGGACCTCTCTTGCAAAAGCTGCGATGTCGGCGTCAGACATCACAGTAGTAGGGAGTTTAAAAAAAAAAGAAAAATAAGGGAACCTAATGATCCTACTCCCCGGGTGGATGGGCCCGGGGGTGAGTGGCCCTCCCTGTCGGGTGCAGACAGGGAGGTGTGTACCTACTTGTGAGCCCTAGAGCTGTAACCTGTCGCCAGTCTTAATGTGCGACAGGGCCCTGACCAGTCTAGTGCGAAGGGTGTAGACACACCCTAAAGACACTAGGTGTGTCGCTGTGGAAGCAAAACTGTCACCAGAGCCGACTAGGAGACCCCCCAAGGCCGGTTAACTCTGGGACCCGTCCAATTAACTGCCTTACCCTGAAGGGGCTCAGCGGGTGTGTTGGGTCAACACCCCCTTGACTTAGTTGTCACCGTGAGGTATCCGTCAAGGACCACGAAACTGTGGTTTTTACCCTGAGGGGGTCAAGGAGACACGCCGAACGTTTATTTGACGGACGACGTTAAAGAAATAGTTTATCAACGATCGCCTTGAAAAAGGCAATAGTTGATACAGCGGTGTAGTCAGAGACTACAGGAGTCGTTCCGTGACGTGACGTCACGAACGATCGTCGATGGCGGTGAGTCAGCGGTGAGTCAGCGGTGCAGCGAGCGGAATGCGTCAGCGGCACGACCGTCCACAGCGGAGTCGAGCGGGCGAATGACCAATGGGACAAGAACGTTTCACATGGCAAAACTTTACTGTAGAATACATAATTGAAGTTGCGGGTATACTTACATAATTTCATTTCGCGCATAACACTTTGTTACAACTGCAATAGTGTTTATCTCGTCTGCTCGACGTCCGTATGTCACTGCAGGGATTCAGCAGAATATCAGCGTCAGGTATATTTGCCTGACACATGCTGAGCTGGACTCCCATTTGGTGCAACCTTGAGACGCACACCGCACCTTATATCGTTATTTAATTTGAAGTTTGTTATTGTGTCACTCTATTTCTTTAAATACTTATGTTTTTCTTTTTTGGATGTTGGCACACTGTATGTGTTGTATATTCATGTAATTTGTTATCATCTTTTTAATTGTGCTTTTGTGTGTTGTGCTATGTCTTTTGTGCAAAAAAAAAAAAAAAAATAATGTTATAAAATAAATGTTATGTTGTTGTTAATGTGGTGTTGCTGAATAAATGTTTTATCTATCTTGTGTATCTATCTAAAAGTTAATTTTTGAGTGGCCTTTCAGAAACAAAATGATCGTACCTTTTATCCTACAGGTTTATCAGACTTCCCGCTGGTGCCGATCCACGTTCGAGACGTCGAAACTTTGTATAGCTCACTAGAGTGGCAGCGTATTGGTGCCAGAGCTATAGTGAGGCATTATCTTGGACTGGACGCCGTGTTGCAACTCACTATGGAACAGTGCAGGTACGTTATATTGCGCTATCGATTTGACTCATGTAATACTCATTTTAGCTCAAAAAAATATATTTGCTTTTCTACATTTTTGCATTTTAACTCGTTCTTTTTGACATTTTACGAATTTATTATCAATAGCGTAATGTATTGTATATGCAGTGTTGGATTTCATGATTGTAGTAGAAAAAATAAGCACAAAAACGATAACTGCAATATCAAAAGAAATTCCCAAATTGTTTATTATGAAACTAGCATCTACCCGTGACTTGGTTCGTGTAGAAATCGTAAGACACCACAATATACTTAAATAACAGCCACATTTTTATAAAACTTCCCTGTATATTACGTTTGTAGTTTTGGGTCTCAGCGGCCAAAATATACAGAGAATCACGACTGGTGTCGCGGGAGCAAGCGACGTACACCGTGTCCGTGTGAGACCCGCAGCCTTCTGTAGCAATGTCCCATTGCTTGCGAAGTTATTCGTTTTTAGTGAATTAATGTACGCCTACGTTCTTGCATATACTACCTAATGGCACAACACTAATACACTGACTGATGCATTCTTACAGATTCTTTCTGACAACCGGCTATCATTAAAATAACATAACAGTAGATATAAACACACAGGATTTCTCATTAACAGGCTACCATAGATATTTATTTTTATTATAACCATAAATGAAAGAAGAGGCCTAAACTTCGTGTTTTTCTGTATCCGTTCTACTAACTATCAAATAATAGTAAGTAAAATGTAAAAAAGAACACAAAAAAAATATCAACGGTTGGGGATCGAACTTACAATCACAAGAGTGCAAAGCAGTCGTCGAACTGCTAAGCTCCTACAAAGCTTGCAAAGCTTGGTTGAAATGCGACTAAAATAGCCGTTCATATTTATGTCTTTAATTACTGCTTAACCCGTAGAGGTATAGCGTGATGATAATCATTTAGAAGGTTAAATCTATAACTATCTGCAATTTTCTAACCTTTTGGCTCGTCTTTTTACAATTTACGGTAAACTATAGAGGAATACGAATATAATGCAATATTGCTCATCCCATCATAATTTATACCCTACACACTGACCCACTGACCAGACTTATAGGGAATACCTATGCACAATTTGAACAGAATCTATTCAGTAGTTTTTGCGTGATGCTGGAACATAAATTCAAACTAACAGACAAAAATCTAAAAACTGTATTTTCGACATCAGAATCACTCCCAGACTTCTTAGCAATTACATTTTTTTTCAAAAATATTCTATATGTACAGTTTTGACTTCGCTACGATTTTATTATATGTATAGACGTATTTCGAGTTGGTGGTGGTGGCCATACTTAAAGTCATTCATATGGATGACCACTTTCAATCCCTGGGTAACAGAGATTTCTTTTACTTTGTATAAATGATATTGTCCTCCACACAGGTATTTCCACGTGCCTCTCGGCAACATGCCTGCAGACCCCACACTGTTCGGCGCCGACCTGTTCTACGCGCGACACCTCATCAAACATAACTTTGTACTGTGGTGCTCCAATAGAGATCGACCCGACCTCGGTGGTAGAGAGACTGATGATAACAGGTAATGATTTTTTTTTTCAGATATCATGATCCACGTTGTATACAGGGTCAAATTATATTAGCTAGCGAAACTCCGCAGAGGAGATGGGTATCGATATCTAAACACGATAAAGCAAAAAATTAATTAATTTGATGATTTTATTTGGGGTCATCAACCGCGGTGTAGTTGAAAAATCAGTTTAGAAAATCAGTTTTTTTTTGTGTAAACCTCACAGACGTGGTGGGTCTCGATATCTCAATTCAAACTTCAAGTAACAACATACTTGCGGTCGTTAACCCCAAAAAAAATCATATATTTTTTATTTTTATTTTGTCGTGTTTAGATATCGGTATTCACTACGTCTGCGGAGTTTTGCTAGCTAATTTAATTTGACCCTGTATATCAAAATTACAAAAATGGTAGTAAAGATTCGATGACTAACTTAACAAAGGACTTCCAAAGCGGGGATGAGATCCTATCTGCTACACTCTTCAAGATTTCGTTGCGGCTACCACGGATTCTACAGATCAGAGATACCGTCCTGTGTATAGATTGATGATGTAGACTCGGGTTTAACGTCAGTTTTTATAATTACAATTTTAACTTTGTCGAAGAAAAGTTCGAAATTCTATAATGGCTTGATGGTTTAAACCTGGGTCTAAATTTAGAACTCGTTTTGTAATAAAACGGTTTATGTTTTAGTCCTCAAAATAAGTGTAAAAGTCTTTGGATCTATCGGCGCATTTTTAAACTATTCAAAAAACTCTAGAATATGTTTCGATAGAGAATCATAGTAGCTGGGGAATCCTCCATGTAAAAAGATGCCGATATTCATGATAATATTTTTATTAATCGCCTCTTTATGTGTAATTTGAATGAGTTTTTAGATGAGAGATTTTGATTATTTATTATTTTTAATGTTACTATATTATTATCATGGCATTTTTAAATAATTTGAGTCGGAGTGACATTATTAAATTATTGTATTAATATTTGCATGCCTTTCTTTCTTTCTTTTTGCCATCTGTTTTTATCTTTACTTTTAACATCTCTTGCATGCTGACAATTTGTGTTGTATGCATTGTACTCATGTTTGAGCAAATAAATGACTATTTTTTTTATCTTATCTAACGATAATCATCACCCTAAGGTTGACTTAGAAAATGTCTTGGGCTTAAACTCTGTCTTTGTACAATGTATTTTTTACTTGTGCATAAAGCTTTAATAAATAAATAACATAATCGTCATCCAGTCAATTACAAAATTAGAAGTGGTCGAGTGCGACTTTACTGCCATCTGTCCCCTTACTGAGCAAATTTCATCCTTACTTCCTTCTCTTCTCTACAGATTAGTAAGCGAAGTAGAGGAGTTATCCGGTTGTACGCACAACGCGAGCGCCGCATACGGTACCGTGTGTGTAGAACTAGAGACAGACGCCCTAGCCGTGTGTGCGCTACTGCAAGCTCACAGCATCCTGCAGGTAGAGGGCACCAGTGTCGCCACCTCCTTCGGAGCTCAACACGCTAATATACAGGACGCTATGGCTAATGCTGGTGAGTGTATAGTAACTAGAGACAGACGCCCTAGCCGTGTGTGCGCTACTGCAATCTCACAGCATCCTGCAGGTAGAGGGCACCAGTGTCGCCACCTCCTTCGGAGCTCAACACGCTAATATACAGGACGCTATGGCTAATGCTGGTGAGTGTATAGAAACTAAAGACAGACGCCCTAGCCGCGTGTGCGCTACTGCAATCTCACAGCATCCTGCAGGTAGAGGGCACCAGTGTCGCCACCTCCTTCGGAGCTCAACACGCTAATATACAGGACGCTATGGCTAATGCTGGTGAGTGTATAGTAACTAGAAACAGACGCCTTAGCCGTGAGTGCGCTACTGCAAGCTCACAGCATCCTGCAGGTAGAGGGCACCAGTGTCGCCACCTCCTTCGGAGCTCAATACGCTAATATACAGGACGCTATGGCTATCATCCTGGTTTTCGGGAAAACAGGCGTGATGTAACGTTATGTTTATTTTGTTTTGTTTTATCAAAATACGATATCGATACCCGCATCTGTAAAGTTTCCCTAGTTTATTTCATATAACCTTGTATTGTATAACAGATTTAATTTTTTTGTATATTAATTCTCTTCACTTAATTCATTTTACCTATTGTAGTATAGCAATTTTATTGTAGTATACGAAATATTGTAGAACATTTTAAAAGTGTAACGGTGGAGTTCTTGCCCATTCTTCTCCATTCGAAACTGCCTTTTGGAAGGGGCAATAGAATCAATTAATTTTTTTTTTTTTTTTTGTAAATGTTGACGTTCAAAAGTGCCTTATATGCATTATTTGAAATAAATGATTTAACTTTGTCTTAGAAATACAGATAAAAATAATCAGCCGCCCCATACATTTGTGACAAGTAGGTATTGATTTTATGTATGGGACAGTTGATAATATAATTTTTTCGCGATTACGATGTTTGTCCCATGGAGAAAGTTGTTCAGTTTGATGGTCTTTACCACGCCCTTAAATTTGACCACACCTTTCTGACACACGCAGTATATCTAAGGCGTTGTACAATAAAATTTTATATTGTTACCTGAATTACTGCCAGGATCCAACGCATCGATGACGTACGACGAAACAGCTCAATGCAGCGCCGCGTTCAAGATTCTGCGCACTATGATCGCGTCGTGGCTGCGTGACGTTACACAGTACAAGAACGTCTTCGCTGACTTCCAGATCTCACATTTTTATAGGTTTGTACAGGGTGTAGAATTTTGTTACATTTTGTTTACTTTCAATTCGAAATAATGTACTATGTGTGAAGTAGATGAAACTTTATTTTTCTAGAAATATACAGGGTCAAATTAAATTAGCTAGAGAAACTCCGCAGACGTAATGGGTATCGATATCTAAACACGAAAAAATAATTTTGAGGTCAATGATCGCTGGTAGTTTTGTTTTTTGAAGTATGAGTTGAGGAGTCTGTTTTATTTTCTTTTATCGTGTTTAAACATGTATGCCCATCACGTCTGTGAAGTTGACAGAAAAAAAAACAGATTTTTTAAACTGATAATTATTTTCAACTACACTGTGGTTGATGACCCCAAAAAAAATCATCAAGTTAATTTATTTTTTATTTTATCACGTCTCACGTCTGCGGAGTTTCGCTAGCCAACTTAATTTGACCCTGTATAGAAACCAAAATGCGAATTTTCATTCATTTGCAGTAACTTGAAAATACATATGCCCATTCGAATATTTGATAGTTACTTATCCGAGGTCAGAAGGTTAACAATTATGCAATACAAAACAGCCTGTTAAGTTCTATAATGCGACTAACATTTCAATGTCTAATCATTTGCATAGCTGTCATGGCGATCCCTGCTAGAAACTCATTCGGAATAATAGGACTCACTTTTCTTTAGTTAGTGTTTGCTCATTTTAATCATGAACTCCTCAACAGATGGCTAAAAACCTCCTCCTCCTTGCTCTACGACCCTGCCCTCCGACGTACTCTATATAACCTGATGAAGAAGCTGTTCCTCATGCTGGTGGCGGAGTTCAAGCGGCTTGGCTCGCAGATAGTGTTTGCAGACTTCAACAAGATCCTGCTGTGTACTAAGAAAAATACTGTCATGGATGGCATCGGTGAGTCAGGCTATGTTCACATGTAATGTATTCGCTAACTGATCGAGAGCTGGTCGCCAGGTTGCTGCCGCTTATCTAAATAAATAAAATTGAAGTGGCTGTTTGTAATGTTAAAATAACAGCTTTTTACTAAATGCTAAATACTGAAAGTACTGTATACCAGGTGTAACATAATTAACGCACAACCTCTTAAGGGGTCATTGTACTCATCATTAATGCAAATGCCAAATGCAAATGTCCGCGACGGTACAGCTTTGCTCATTTCACTTTTCTGCCTATGAACAACACAAATTGTTTGGTTTATTGGTGGTGACTTGTATTTAAATACGTTCTATTTTGCCACGTGCAGGTTACGTGGAGTTTGTCGTGCAAAGCATCCGCAACAAGGAGCTGTTCCACGGCGTGGACATCCGGTACAAGCAGTGCTGGGCATACCTGCTGTGGCTGGACGAGGCGAACCACGCCGGAGTGCAGGTATATCACGTGTACAGGGAGATCCCTTTCGAACGAAATAAATTAATCAAACATTGTATAAAAAATATTCTACAGTGAAAAACACTATAATATACCTATCTAAAACGCGAAGGTTCTCGCTCTTCGTCAGTGTATTTATTCATTTATAAAGTCTTACCAATTAAATATATACGCAGCATTAACCCACAATCTTTGTCGTAATTATAGATCACGCGATTATTTATAATTATATTGTATTTTATATTAAAAAATGAGTATATAAGGGGAAGTTTGAAAGTGGCGCCAGTGACAGAAAAGTTGAAAGGAAATCGTTTGGCTTGGTGGGCATGTGATGAGGAGCGAGGAAACGCATGTGACTAAAAGAGTGATGAATATGATGGATGGAGAGGGAGAGGAAGGCCAAAAAAAAGATGGATGGATTGTGTGAGGAATGATATGAAAGAGAAGGGAGTGAATGATAGCGTGACTTTTGACAGGGGAAAATGGAAAGAGAAAACGTGTTGCGCCGACCCCAAGTAACATGGGACAAGGGCAGGAAGATGATGATTGTATTTTATTATTTATGTGTACACACAGTAAAATACATAGAGATACTATATAATTATAAACATTTAACTTTTTTTTCTGGAAATAGGGCAAACTACCGGAAGGTTTAACAGAGGTTGGTTCATCGCAGCTGCCTGCAGCTAGCGAAGAAAGTGGCGACGATGAGGTAAAATACGTTTATTTTATTTATTTATTTCTTTGAAAAACCTTTATAGTGCACACAAAGTGAAGGCTTTGAGTGCCATTCAAATTTAGTTTCAGTGCCTGTGCTTTGATCTATATCTACAACGATTTATCTTTCTTCTTCTACATATATACATACATACATATTATATATAAATAAATAATAAGTTTATTGTACAAAGAGAAACACAATGCATTTAGTCATACACTAAAACATGATTGTACATGTGGTGGTCAAAAACCAGGTTGAAAAAGCTGTTGCCCGCGGCTCCGCCCGCGTGGATGTCATACTTACCTATTTAAATCGGATTATGTTCACAATTTCATGGGTTTTAATTTTTTTGCGCGAAACCCTAATTCTTTTTCTTAAAGTAACTTTTTCTAAGTTATTTCTTATAACATCAGCTATCTGCCAGTGAAAGTCCCGTCAAAATCAGTCCAGCCGTTTCGGAGATTAGCCGGAACAAATAGACAGACAGACGAAAATTTTAAATTTAGATTTTTTGTTATACTATACTTTTATATGCATTTAGAGAAAAGTTGTTATTTTGACATTACAAACGCACTTCAATTTTATTTATTGTATGGATTAAAGTCGCTTTTCCCGTCTGTCTGTACGACCGCGCTGTTCTTCTACACACCACAATAGATTTTGTTGTGGTATTCACCCTCATTTAGAAATTTTATTCCATAAGGTTTCTGTGTTACTAAGATCATTAGCATTATCTTAGTTGAAACACAGTATAGCACAGAAATCTCGATATTTTGACATGTCGCCAGATAATTAGATCGCACCCGTCCGAAGCAGAGACGGGTTGCTAGCTTCATTTCATTATAATATATAGCTTCAATATTACGTTAATTCCAGGAGGGTTCAATAACAATGCAGTGGAACCTATCGAACTTCCTGCCGGCGCCGGTGCGCGAGCCGTTCGCGGCGGCCGTGGCCGGCTTCCTCAGCGCGGCGTACGCGCAGCCTAAGGAACTGCCGGCCTTGATACGAGGGGAGATATCGCAGAAGTTGTTCCAGTAGGTTTTAGTTATACTGGCAGAGACATCGATGCGCAACCTGTTACCATGGATTCAGTGCATGATTCTGGACCCCTGCGTTGAAATTTTTCGTCATATAAGCACGATCTGTTACTAATTTACTAACGACTTATGGGTTGATAATGTCTGAAACATGTTTTGTTTTAATTGCTAGCTTTGTTTTTTTAAGGAGGGTGCAATGGTGCAGTGTAGCTTTACTTAAATTATACAACATGTCCCGGAATTACCGCACAACCTCTTAAGGGGTCATCGTACTTATCATTATGAACAACTTTTACTATGGGACCAAACCTGAAATCGCGAAAAAAATCTGCGGTTCCATACATTTTGACGAGCTATGTGAACATACATAAATGTAGGGAACAGCTGATTTTTTTTTCGCGATTACAGTTTTGGTCCCATAGTAAAAGTTGTTCATAATGATGAGTACCCCTTAAGAGGTTGTGGGCTGTTACAAGAACCGAAGAAGTTCGTTCCAACTTCAGACTCTTGCAATTCTTGCAAAACTAAAGTCTAGAGTGATGAGAACTATGAATTTAGTTATATTTTCAACCTTACGTACAAGATCTAAATTATCAATATTATTCAGTTAGTCGCTTTGCTAAGCCAACCTCATTACTTACTCTTCCTCCACAGAGTGACAGAGAAGATAAACACACGTCACCCGTGTCTCCGGCCGTCCGACATCGCACAGCAGCCCGGACTCAAGCCGGACGCGTTCTCCGGCGACTGCAAGCCCGCGCTACTGTACGTCAACGCAGTCTGCAAAGTGTTCTCACTTGATCCTGCACTAGACGAGGAGGTTTGTACCTACTACATCTTGTGTAAATACCTATCCTAACCTTTTTTTTTTTTTGATGGGAAGTCATCAAATGACTTCTCCCGCTCTGGGCGGAGCAGGAGGGCGTATTAGACTTTTACTGACTAAAACCCACCCGTGCTCCTTCAGTTGCCTGTGCCGGGGCCACGGTAACTCTTTCGAACATCCCGCAACACTAGCACAACGCGCTGTCGACTCGGGCCTGGTCCTTACTGGACGGCGAGCTACCCATTGCTCGCCGTCCGCAAGCCCGCGCCTACGGTGGCCGGGAATTGACTGCCAATTCGATCCCGCCGGAGCTCTGTCTGCCGTGCCGCGATTTCTCGCGGCAGCGGAGTTTTGCCTCCTAGCGCCACTCCCACATGTGCGCGAGGACTTTTGCCTCCAGATCCACCTACCCAACCCATCCTAACCTACCCAACCCATTAATTCCACCTGCTGAAAATGTCCCAGAAGTCTTTAAACAGATTCCGGACCCAGGTTGAAGCAAGGAAAACCTGCTCAGGTGGAAATTTAGAAATAACTCCGCCCTGGAGTGTAAGGCTAAGTTCACATGACCACGCGGGACGACTCACCGCACGGTACAAGATCAAACTAAACAGTGTTTAACGTCTACATTATCGCGCGGGACATGGTTCAAGTTCTACAAACCTGTAGATGTATCGACCCGTTCAGTTGATCTGCGCGATTTGATACGGACAGACCAGACGCATAGATCGAAGAAAAATGAATAGCGAAGATGACATTGTATCTATCGACGGCCGCGCGCACGTCTGCTGTTATGTGAACGCTTCCAACGCGCTTTGCAGCGCGGTCTTGTGAACTTAGCCTAAATGTGGTGCTATTCCAGAAACTATGGAACAGTTAATATCCTGTCCTCCGTGTTCTATTGTCTGCACTACAAGAACTGATGGACGCTAACCGAAGGCGCCAAACTCGCAGCCGAATTCCGCGCCGACACAATTTAGATTGCCATCGACACGCTAAGAAGAAACAGTGTAAATAAATATTAAAAAGCTTGTGTATTTACATTTATCCAAACAGTATTTAGGACTACAAAGATATGGAGAACTTCTTGTGACAACGTTTACATAGAATTTATGGATTGGTAGAGCTTTTACTGGTGGGCACCATAATAAAATTATATTAATCTGGCTGTTGTAAGGAAAAAGTAATCATATGTGCATCCAGTGAGGACAGCACAGAGTCTAAGAGAACTCTCCTTATTGAAAGTCAACTGTACTGTACATAAACTGTGGGCCCGCCACGAACGCACGGAGTAAGCGAGTATTTTACGTTATGTTTACTTTGCGCGTAAAAACTCACTTTTTCCACACAGATCGCCACCTGCTACGATCCGTACATACTCCTTATATCTATTTTGTTTTTATTTTTCATTATTATTCGAGTTAATTTATCTTTTTTGTGTATGGCTCAGAGTTAGAGTTTTGGTGAGTTGACGGTAAACCACGGTTGATCACAAGAAATAGTTTATTTCTTAAAGTTACAAAATAGGTATAAGTTGGATGCCAATCCGTGCCAATCGCAATGATTGCAATATGTCAACTAACTGTAATGTTCAGTGAATATTATTATATATAAATTGAGGTCGCATGGTCAGCAACCAAATCGTTGTACGTGCACCGTACATTTTTGTATGCACGTGTTTCTGCAAACAAACCTATTTTTCTTTCCTTCTTTTGTATATGCCTCTGGGCTGTCATCAAACGAAAGTGATGAACTATTGTGTAGAATTCTTCAATTTTTTATTTCGTTGAACACACAGCTGTGCTGCTGGGGAGTTTGTTGCGCCTCTTCTTCCCAGCTAAATCACTAGGAAGTGGTGAAGGGCGGGCGTTTTGGGGACTGTCTTATGTAATTTTGACTTTCGAAAAGTGCTGATTCTCAGCCTGGTTTGAATAACTGACTTTTGATTTTGATTTTTTGAAAGTTTCCATTCTGTCCAGGTAACTCTCCTCCGTCGCAACTTGCTGCGTCTGATCGGCGTGGGCGAGTTTAGTAGCGCGGCGGAGTGGCGCGACGCGTGCTACTCGTGCGTGCTCACCGAGATCATCTGCAAGGTGTGCAACCACTGCCGCGACCTCGACCTCTGCCGCGACACTAATACCGCCGTGCTGAATGACGTGTGAGTATCAATCATCATCTCCCTACCCTTCTCCCATGTTGAGGTCGGCTTTCAGTCTAACTAACCGGATACAGCTGCAAACTCGTATTTTGCAAGTCCGATAACTCATCATAGGAGCTCCCTAATCCTAGCCTCGCTGTCATAGCCTTCCCCGGCAGCCTTTTGGTCTGGCTATACGTCATACCAACACAAGCCTGCGATTTTCTTTCAGATCCACATTTCTCCAATTATGTTTAAATCGTATTAAATAAAGGGCGAGCCTATCATGGAAAAAACCCAGTAGGTAACCCTGCCCAGCCTGAGGATAAATCCCATATCACTTATACCGAATGTCGAAGATCAATAAATAATCTGTAACCAGCAGGGCAATTGCGTAACCACACAGTCGGAATCGGTTTTATTTTGACAGTTCAACATCATCGTCATTCATTGAGTTATTTACGTTTTTGAGCAGCATTTTTCGAACTTATGAACCAATGGATTAGCAATTTGCTTCAAAATAATTCAAATTGTGACTGAGTGTGTTACGCAATTAGCGGCTTACCCTTCTTTTTTCGTGGAAGGATATAAGATAAAATTGGCTAACATATTATTCTAGATTAGAATTTTTTACCAAATAGGTACTGAATTTCGTAACATGTTCTCAGGCCGGTGTGCTTATGTCCTACGTGTGGCACTCCGTACGAGAATCAAGAGCTGGAGTGGCGACTGGTTGAGATCATGAACAGACGAACCATGTCCTACATTCTACAAGATCTGATATGTAAACGGTGTCATCAGGTTTGTAGCTGTCAACATTTTATTTTTCTTAGGTTCATGTCAACACAAAAATAGAGGCTCTCACAAACTGGAGTTTTAGCTTTATCCACGAATACCGAAAAAATCTGGCTTTCTATCAGGCTTTTAACAGTATTATTTTCTTGAGTAAAGATTCATGGCGGTTTGGGTTATTGGCGAAGATAAAGCCAAGTCAAAAAGAACCTGTGGTGTCGTAAGAGGCGATAGAGGCGATGATATATCAACAGAGTGCTAATCAAACTGCAATTATCAATCTGTCTACCAAGTGAGGTTAGCAATTTCCCCTATGACCATGCATTGTTACAGTCAATAACATGCCATGTCCAACTATGAATGTTTTGAAAAAGACAGACTAGTTATCAATCAATCAAATCACTGCTGGACATAGGCACCTCCCAGGCAACGCCTCAACAACCTGTCCTCCGTCTTCCGCGTCCGGTCTGTCCCATAGACCTTCTTACGGTCGTCGGGCCATCTAGCCGGGTGGCGTCCCACACTACGCTTGTCGATACGCGGTCTCCACTCGAGGACTCTCTGTGCTACCGGCCATCGGTCGACAAACAGCCGGCCAGCCCACTGCCACTTCAGCTTGCGTAAGCAAGAATAGAATAGAAGAGTAATCTTCAAGCTATGTCACTAACTCCAGTTTCTTCCAGATAAATTCATGAAAACAAGTTATACAATCTTCTATTTCCTTGTGCAGGTAAAACGCGAGAACATGACAATGGTATGCGAGTGTGCGGGGGAGTTCGCTCTGATGGTGCCAACAAAGGACATCCTCACACAAGTCAACACCTTCAAGACCATAGCTGAATATTATAAGATGCCTCTACTTTCAGAACTGATTGAATATCACCTCAGCAATACGTGATATGAAGTATTATTAAGTTTAAGTGTAATTAAAACTGTTTTTATAATGAATATGTTTCCATGGGCCCTTCCTGCCTCATACATTTAGCTGGTAAATTAAGTACCTATCCCTAAGTACTACAGAAATTTATTCATTTGTCACTAGGCAACGGCTGGGCAGCACCAGTCCATTAAGCATTGACAAACTGTAATTTGGTGCTAGCTCTACACCTACCACCAAATTAGACATAACATCTACATGCTGTGCTGCATGTCGTAAGTTAAACTGGGTTTTAAAAGAAACTTGAGCAACATAATTGATATGACTGTTGATGGATGGACAATCCAACAATTTCTTTCAGCTGATTGTTTTTGTTTGACAATAACATGTTGATATTACTGGCATGTGCAAGTGCTAGTCACCGCTTGAGGTTTGTGAGCAATGAGACGGGAGAGGTAGACTATGGTGTAGCTAACTAACCTTGTCAATGGGGCCTCCCTTGTCTCACCACTCACATAGCTCACACGATGACTAGCACTCGCGCAGACTATAGCAGCTTCCTCCTATACATGTAAGTAAAGTTTGTCAAAACAACAGAAAATTATTGATATCATGTATATTACTATAAGGAAATTATTCACAAGTTAATTAAAATAAACAAAAACAAATAAATAAATTCAAAGTGTGCTCCTTTCATCATTTGGTGTTTGGCCCAAGCCTTTAGCTACTTCACTTATGCATAACCATTGTCCATCGGATCCTTCACGCCAAAGACTGACTTTGTTGTCTCCTCCGGATACTGCGAGGATGTTGCCAGTGAGGGACCAGCTTACGCTCCATACAACATCATCAAAGGTGTTAAGTATTGTAGGGGTCCAGGACACATTATCATCACTAGTCCAAATTACAACCCTCTTGTCCTGGGAACAGCTGGCAATCATGGACCGTTGGAGCCCCAAAGACGGAGCCCAAGCTACATCTCGGACCCAGTCCATATGCATTTCTAGTCTGTTTTCTTCTACCCACTGGTCTCCTGTTTCTCTCCAAATCTGCAATAGAACAATATACCACCATAAATAGAAGTAGGTAAGAAGATAAAAAATAATGATTATAGAAAAAGTTTATTAGCTTAATTAGATTATTAGATCATTTTTACTGGTGCTATGATTACACCAAAAAAAAAAACAGTTGTACTCACTTTGATCAAGTTATCACATCCTCCAGTTACTATCCTCTTTGATGCCTCCTTATTGCTGAGAGGGTCCAAGTTCAAATCAGCAGAGATGGCTGGGCACCAACTGACAGAGTTCACTCCGATGGCGTGTGCTCCTGGGATCTTCTTCACATCCCAGTTGCCGCCGTCCTGCGAGTATGTTATGATGGACACGGAGCCGTCGGAGCTGCAGCACGCCAGGATGAGGCCGTACTCGGCGGGCGCCCACGCAATAGAGTTCACGGAACTCTCATGTCCGGTATATTCATACAGTTTCGTCCACTCGCCAGATTCCTTCCATATAATGACTTTTCGGTCGTACGAACATGACGCCAGCAGATTGCCATACTTAGGATGGGCCCAAGCGACCTGCCACACTGGCCCGAAGTGACCCTTCAAATCAGCAGCAAGGGTTTGTGTACCACTCTTGATGTCATAAATCTTTACCGAATTGTCGGATGAACACGTTGCAAGCCTCAACCCGTAGTAATCTAGTTCGGCATCGTGTATCATGTCTTCATGACCCGTATCGATTGTGTTTAGAACCGTAATCATTTTTAAAATATTTATCAAAAAACACAAAAATGAACAATTAGCCGCGAGTAGCGTACCAGCTGTCAAACGGTTGACGTGGAATTGAAGTTGCCATAGGAAAGAACAAAATTAACGTGACGACTGACGTGACTAAAAAATAAACACTGCATGTGCTCCTGTTGACAACGACAACAGCTGTCAATACAATATGTATGGAATATTTTTATGGCAATATCTATAATTATAATCATTAATTAATTACCTTAATTAACAAAATAGCTAACATAACTTGCATATTTTTATTTTCAAAATTCAATTCTACTACCTGTTTCATACAGTTCTAACTTTAAAGTTTGCAACATCTAGTGTAAAATGTCAAAAAAGTTCTCAACAAATCTGAAAATACTAATGAGCTAATAAAACGAAAATTATGATATTTAGTTGGTATTTAACTAAAGTAACAAGATGTCTGTAAACGAAGAAGGGTTTTTTTTCAACGTAGAACATTTATTAAAACAAGACTATCGTGGAGTGAATGTAAGTGCAGTTTGAAAAAATGTCTTCTAAGATTGCTGATGATTATCATCTAACGATTACTTACAGATAGCTGTTTACGCTCTGGCGACTGCTGGCTTAGCAGTATCCATACACAAAATTCGTCCGGTACGTGCCCTGTTTATCTTAAGTTTAATATTGTTATTGATATTACATAATAACATTTATATTCAAATTTAATTAGGTTAGCAAGTTTTCAAAGACAAGTGCAGTTCCTGATCATTTTATAAGGAAACATGAGACACTGAAAGGAACTTATGTAGGTGTGCAGCACTCACCACTCCGTGTTTTGGTAAACCATAGAGCCCCTATATACTTACCTTTATGGCATTCTGCGAAACCACCACTCCCAGTCAAGGTTAGTCTATGTTTACAACTATACCTTTGATTCAACCCGGTTGGATTGGTGCCAAGATTTTAAGAAATGATTTGTTTTGTTTAGTTATGGGGAGTAGAGGTTGCAAGTACAAATGCAGTGAACTGGCTGGAATGCGTGGCCAAAGGCCAGAAAGTATCGTTGACACTTGTTGCGAGAGAAAATGATGACCTAGTCTCCAAAGTGTTGTTGCATTTACCGCAACAAAGGGTAAGGATTTTCGTTTGTAACACAGTGACCATATACAGAATTTGACCTATTTGTGAAAATACCAAAGAATACCCTAGTTACCACTTCAGACCACTTGTAACCGTCAGATACCACTTGTAATTGAATTGAAATTGTTGAATTTTGTTTTTTTTTTTCTGAGCTGCATTTCATACTAAGTCATGTTAAAGGCAATATCAAAAGCAACAATTGTTTTTGTTATCAATTAAAACTTACAAATTGACATTATTTTGTGGATAAAATAAATTCTATTTCTTGTTTAGTAACTATGACCAAAATATTACAATGTTACACTTTTTATTTCAGAAAAATACAGTTGAGACTATAGACATTGCTGAAAGGCTTGTAGAACTTGGTTTTGCCACAGCAATGGTGCCTAAGAACATCAAGAAAAATACTATTGAGTCAGAATTGGCGCCAGCATTACTGTCTGCTCAAACTCGGGCTAAGAACTACCGGCAGGGTATCTGGTCAGACAGTCTTCCACCCTTACCTATTTATACAGTGTACTGGAGAAAAGGATCACAGATCACTGCAGATGTTGTCACTGTCACAGCAAAGAAATTGTTCCATTTATTAAAAATAGCTTCAGTGGGCGTCTTAGGGGGAGCAAAAAAATTAGCTCTCCGACCCTTCAAAGCCACCACAAAACAAATACAAACTACATGAAAGCATTTATTTACGAGCAGTTCTACTTAAATCTAGTTAGTTTGTACCAAATGCATTACAATAATGGTAACTATTTAGGTACCTACTCAAAGACTAGAGGTGATACTTCCATTTTCTAAAAGTGTCCAAAATATTCATCTCTTTTGTATATAATGTTGGCAATAAAATGTTACTGTTGATTCACTGTGGTCTTATTATAATTATTATTCAAAACAAAACAACAGTTTGTAAAAAAGCACTTTATTCAAATTAAATATTATATATTACATTAAAATATATATCTTAATTAAAATAGCAAAAGGAAAAGTACAGCTAAACAATTTATTGAAATAAACCTTCCAACCATTATTTGTAATGATGTAACACCTTAATTTCGCCCTAATATAAAAATAAATCGTCACTTCAAATGTAAACAAATGTACAAGGTAATTTACGAAAAAATACTGTTTCGTTTCAACTAAACGTCGAAGTAGATCTTATAGTCGCGGATATAAAAATACAAAAAGCAAGTCTGATCCCCCTATGGAGTTGACGCACCAGTATTAAAAAGATCGAAAAATATATAGTTGGTGGGTATTGATAGGGAACCCTACGCGCTTGATATATGGCTATTGGATGGCAATCCTGATATAACTCATAGTGATAGTTAAAGGAGCGCGTAGGGTCGTTTGTTATGGGCCTTAATACTTGATATTGCTCGCGTTGTACATAGAGCGGGTAGGGTCCGAGGTTCGCGGGTGCTAGCCGCGGGGTCGGTGCAGGGGGAGAGGGCAGGGGCGCGCGCGCGGGAGGGCGTGGCGCCGTCAGAGCAGGCTGCAGCGCGACAGCCACGACGTGGGCTTGCGTTGCTGCTCGTTGGCACGAATCTGGTGCGCGCCTGACCTCGCGCCCGCTGGGTTACTCGCCTCCTGAATACACACATTCATACGATTAGTTTAGAGTAAAATATGGTAAGTTTTTGTTGATTGCAATGGGAAGTAATATAATTCACAAATTCTCACCAAGATGAACAGGCAATATTACAACAGCAAATAAAATGACCAATAAGGAAGTTTGTATGAAACATTAGTAGCACACAGCTCAGTGATAATGCACAAAATTATCAAAGCGATTTCAAGGTAACAAAATAAAAACATTCAAGATATTGTACAAAGTAAAACAGTTTAAAAAACAACACTATCGATAGTGTGATGATAATTTAGAATGTTAATCCATAGGCTACAATTTAGGGCAAAATGTAGCCTGACTGGCAGCAATAATAAATCGCATTTTCGTCCATTCGAAAAATCATCTAGTGTAGTGCAAACGCTCCATGTTACCAGAAATTGAACGCCGTTTTTTACTTTATCTTTGCGTCATGTTAATAAACACCTGCCTTCACAGACAAGATCCGTCTTATTACAAAAATAGTTTATCTTTAGACCAAGTTTAAACCATTAAACATTAACACTAATTTGAAAACATAAAAGCCAATCATTTTACATTTCAAGAGTAACCGTGGGGTTTCTTGCCGGGTCTTCTCCATAGGAAACGACCAATTGGAACCGTGCACCTAGCTTCTGACATTGCACAAGTGCCCATGTAGGTTTATATGAAATATAATATTTAGATTTTTGAAACCAGTTTTTGTATTCATAACCTTATTCCGAAAGAGGTAAAGTTCTTCTTACTACAATAATTACCTTTAAAACCGGGTCTAGGTTGTCAGTTCTGTATTAAATATTTTACGTTATTCGGAATAAAGCTCAAAATACGATCTTAAAAAGTTAAGGCGACATATAAATTATATTGTGTTATATGTAAGTACCGAATGGTTTATTTATTAGCTTTGCCACCAGGATATTATTGAAATCCTTACCTACTGATCGTCCATACAATACTGGTGAAGAAAACGGTTTTTTTTTTCTTATTAACAGATTTGTCTCAGAAGGCTGGTAAAGACCTAGATTTCGCTTTTAGGAAAGTACCTATTATTGTGAGCTGTAGAGAAACATCATGCACTTATTTAGCAAGTAGCTAAAATTATTTAAGTAATTCTAAATCACAGTGGAACAAAAAACGAGCGCCTAATTAGTTAACTCAATATTTTTACTGTTTTACCATTTTAAGTATTAAGAAGCGAACAAAAAAGACGACACTTAGAAAAACTAGTACCGTATACTCAGATTCATTACCTTCTGTGTTCGTAAAGAATTGCATGAAACAAAAAAGAAGTACTTAAATTTAAGATGGAAGAAAAATATCAATACTTGTCATGTACAATGTGATACTTATGTATGTGCTCACTTATTACATCAACCAGTGAACTGTTAATTAGGCCTTTAAGTTGTTTTGTTTTATCGATCGCAATCATACCTCGGCAATTGTCAGGGTCAGCAATGTTCAAACGAAGTAGGTTGTACACTTATTAACAAGAGTGCATTGATTCTTTTATGCATCATCATTTATTGGCACTTTATAATTAACTTATTGGGAAACAGTTTTTCTCAGAATTTTGGTATTGTTGCCAACTACCTGACATAAATCTTTGGTACCTTCTCGCGGAACAGTCAGGGTGAAGTAGGTGAAACCATGTAAAGCAGGAAAAACTATTTCAAGTTTTGAGAACAATTAGAATGAGTGAGAGAGAACCGATTTGTTTGATTACCAAAGTACCATCTCCTACTAGCATTAGTACACAGGGCTACACAATTTAAATTCCACATTTAGCACATATTTGGACGTGTTAGTCACGTTGATGTTCAGTTCTCATCATTATAATTTATTCAGTAGGTGGTGTGGACGAGATCGCAAATAGTTCGCACTTATGAATAAGACCTTGATTCAATTGTTACACACATGCCTAAGTAAATACTGCAGCATATTTGGTGAAAGTTTTACATTTATTTTGAGGAGGATGTAATTTAAAACCATGTTTTTATTTTTTTAAACAGGATTATAAACTTATTTCATAAAGAAACCTGCTGTAGTGGTATTTTCTATAAATCATGGAAGTTTATAAATAATTGAATTAACTAATGCGTAAATGATTGACTAAGCAATTCATGCTAATAAAAGTAGAAAATTACCTATTAGCTATACAGATAATATACACAATGATGAATCATCTACTTATACATAAGTATGTTTGACAGATGCAATCTGCATCATTCTGTTGACAAGGCTATTCACATCAAGCCATACTTTACAATGTATTGCCACTACTTCTTAAAGTGTAATGCTGAATGACAAAGCATGCCAGTCCATCATTTATTTACATTCTTGGTTAATAAAAATTATAATGTAGCTGTATGTAATAAGGCTTTACCACAAACAGTAGCTGTGCTTGTAATATGGTTCAGTTTCCTACTGATAAACAAATGCCGTGTGACGTCAGCTTGTCTCCTACTTACAAGCATAATATTCAAGTTTTCCCTAACTGGCATTGTTGGCAATTAATATTATGTCATTAGAATACTATAGGTGTATAATTATATTTGGCAGAGCTAATCAATCACACAGTAAACAAAGGAAACATTTTGTTTATACAATCTTTTTATATAATGTTTGTGTGGAATAACACACTATAATCTCTTTCATACGCATTATATACATAACCTAAAGTATTTTTATGAGGGTAGGCAAAAACTACAGTACACAGTGCTATGATTATAACATTCTTCTTTTCCTTTGTCCAGATCCATACATCATGTCATACTTGCAATTCTTTGTGTGTGTGTGTGTGTGTGTGTTCTATTTCTAAATTATTTTGTAATAGGAATAAATTGCCCATAGGTACCTGTTTCTTCTCCATCTTGGCCTTGATATCTCTTGCTAGGGTATAAAACGCTGACTCAACATTTAAGGAGTCTTTTGCTGAGGTTTCTATAAATTTAATCTGATATTCTACAGCTAACTGTTCACCTCTTTCCTTTGAAACCTAGAAAAATAAAACAAGTTTATGTTAGATTAAATTAATCATAGTTTTATATGGATTGGAGTTGACCATTTTGTAATGTGATGAATATTATCTTAACTAGCTTGTTAGCCGTTCTCCCTGTTAATCCCCAGTTACTCTTATCATGTAGATAAAATACCGCCAAAAGTATGAGTCACGAGTGTGATTGGTATAACATTTACAGTTCCATTTGCCACTTATCAATACCAACATAATATTATTGATAACAAATTAATGTGTTCATAGAGCTCAAACAGTAGGAAAATCATATTACTTTCATGGCATTATCAATACATACTAAGTGTTTTATAAAATAACTGAAACCATTATCCTGTTTTATTCGATCAAGGTTAAAATAGATTAATTATTATTAATGATTAGGATAATTATTATCACCTCTAGATTTGTAATAGTTTAAAATCAACATGAGACAGAAGTCTATGATCTGATGTATTGATTTTGAAGATGAGTATGAAATAAGCATTCATATTTAATGAGGGTTCATTGACCTCTGAACATGAATGACTTCAAGTATTACTGTCATGCTTATAATTAATAATTAATGTATAAAGGTAAATCATAGATAGATAATTTCTCAAGTATGCAAGAGAAGGGCCATTGCCTATATGGTCTGTTTTTACCTGTCTTTTCGCCTCTAAATCACATTTGTTTCCAAGAATCATCTTTTCAACATCGGCACTGGCATTTTCTTCAATATTCCTGATCCAATTCTTTATATTTTCAAAACTCTTTTCGTTTGTAACATCGTAAACCAGCATTATACCCATTGAACCCCGATAATATGCTGTTGTGATTGTACGAAATCTTTCTTGACCAGCGGTATCCCTGGAACACAATCATATTCACAGTTCAACAGAAAATTTCATAGATTCAAAATGAATATTGTTACAATTATTAGGTATGCATTTAATAAATAATTAATTTGTTCTAAACAATAATAAGCTGAAAATGTTTTTCCATTTACATAACTACCACTTTTAGATAACTAGCACCATATAATTATCTTATAAATTTGCAAAGGTCAAGCATGACTATGAGACTAGAATTGCAGTGCAAATGTAAATTGTTGTTTTGTTCCCTGAATGTCTTACAGAACAGCTTGAGCCATTGTGTTGATAGGCTGAAGAAAGGAAGTGGGTACATTGTGCTAGCCTCATTACTCATTTACGATTGCAAAACTGGCCACTAGCTTCAACTTGACCGCGCCTCGTAACAGGACTGGCTTTATAACACTAAGAAAAAGGAACACAACAAATAAAACTACATCAACTTACCATATTTGTAATTTTACTTTCTTCCCGTCGAGGTCTATCGTACGAATTTTAAAGTCGATACCTGCAACCAACAGTCCAGTTATTCGGGAGTCAACTAATTAATTAGTGTGTATGATGTCATGAACTCTCGATTCATTTAATTCGATAAGGGCTCCATTTACCGAGGCGCCGCGCCCTAACCGCCTCAAATATGTGGAACGATAAAAAATAGACACAATGATCGTGGAAACAAAAAATCTGTTCCGTGACAATACGTAAAAAATTATCTGACAATAACCTTTGATAGAGACTTGAATCAAAGTACTCACCAATTGTTGATATGAATGAAATATTAAACGCATCTTCTGAAAATCTGAATAATATAGATGTTTTTCCCACACCTGAATCACCTATCAAAAGCAATTTAAATAAATAATCGTAAGTTTTTGCCATTTTTTACAACAATCTGATTACGATACACAGGTCTGCTGCCATTCATTTGGCATTTTTGAGTAATCACTAGTGTTGTCAACTAAGTTGGAAATTATTATTCTATCATCAACTGTAAAATCGATTAACATTTCGATTCGATTAACAATATTTACGTACTACAAGAAGCAGACGGAGATAAAAAGCACTCATAATTAATGAAAATATAAATTGATTTCTGTAGTGATGGTTTGAAATTCAATCTCAAATCTTCATGCATTTTATGAAAATTAAACGTAGAATTTTTTACCACTTCAACACTGTTGCTGACCGTCATTATCAGGCAAGTGACAACGTCATTTTTTAGGGTCCCTTATCAAAATGGCAAAAACGGAAACCTTATAATTTCGCCATGTCAGGCTTTCCGATGAAAATTTGAAAGAAGGTGTATTCGGTGCGCTGCTAAACTTAAAATTACGAACAAAAAGAATAAGGGGTCGTCGGACAGAAAAATAGACGGAAAAATTCGTTTTCGCGCAGTGGATTTTCAACGCTCTGCTTAGCGCCGAGAGCTGAAAATCCAACAGTGTGTTTTTTCGACGTGCTTGGAATGCACTCTGTTGGATTCTCAATGCTCGGCACTGAGAATTGAAAATCCAGTGCGCGATAAAAACCCACCACGATATTTTTACATCCGTGCAAATGTCAGCTAACTCAGGAATGAAAAAAAGTCGGGAGGTGTCGTGGGACACCCATTTGGAACGATGCTACTTTCGCTGTACCTATATTATGTACATCTAGTACAGTTTCAAGTGTCAAAAGTTTTTGTTCTTTAATTCAGAGCCATCTAGTATAGTTTTAGTGTATTAAAAAAAAAAATAGCTTTTTCGTTCGTGACGATTTCTACCAGTCAATTCCTACCGCACGGAGTACATTATAATATACTTCCTACCGCAAGCCGCGTTATAGAACTTCTTTCAACAAATAATTCAATGCACATACGTGTTGGATCCCCTCATTAAAAAGATGATAATGTATTACGTGTAATTATAGTAGTTTGTAACGGGTTGTTTTTAGTTGCAACCGCACAAAAAAAACGTTAATGATAGTTTATTCTAGAAATCCTATGAAATACAAACTTATTCTTGCGGTCGATAAAATCAATACTATGCATGCGTTTTATTTATCTCAACTACGGAACCCTACACCATGCGTGGTCTGACACGCACTTGGCCGGTTTTTTGACATTTATTTTGATTGTGAGACGCTTTTGCTGTAACTGTTTGCAGATGAATTTAGTTTTATGAAAATTGTTTGTAATATGAAGTAAAGATACATAAAAGCGTACATATTTAAACTCCACAATGTTTTATCATGTGAGTGTATAACATAACATTCTTATCACTTATTAATTTCGCCTGATACGAGATAACTTGTTTTGTAAACAAATGTTTCAGATATCTTTAGAACACGAAATTCTTCTGCACCCTCGGTATTTTGGGCCGCAGTTGCTAGATATCGTAAAGCAGAAGTTATATACTGAAGTCGAGGGCACGTGTACGGGAAAGTAAGTGATAAATTGAATTTTAAAGGTTATGTACTAAGAACGACTGAGAATAACGTTTTCTAATTTTACTTAGATTAGATTGTACTTACTATGCAACAGCAATTTTAGGAAGTTTAAAAAACTGTATCGCAACTTTCAAATAGCTGAAATATTAAAAGCCTAAATAGCATTACAATATAATAGTTATGTATATAATTTAGACCAAAAGGAAAACTGATTATATTTGAATCAGAATTATATACAAGCTTTTCTGTTTTCAGGTATGGTTTCGTGATAGCAGTGACTGCAATAGACA
This sequence comes from Fissipunctia ypsillon, assembly GCA_947568875.1. Classification (NCBI taxonomy): domain Eukaryota; kingdom Metazoa; phylum Arthropoda; class Insecta; order Lepidoptera; family Noctuidae; genus Fissipunctia; species Fissipunctia ypsillon. The sequence continues at coordinate 16,690,008 of OX387661.1, read as the reverse complement.
GCATAGGTGCTGGTCTGATCCAGCCAGGACAAGGGTTTGTGGTGTACCCTGTCAAGTACAAGGCTATAGTGTTCCGGCCGTTCAAGGGAGAAGTTCTTGATGCTATTGTCACTCAAGTTAATAAGGTAAGTAATGAATATAACCATCTTCCAAATGTTAGTTTACTGAGTTGTTTGTAGGTAAGGTTATTTTATTATATTATCAGACGGAATCACCATAATGCCTTGAAAGGCCTTTGGTGTGGGATGCAACATGTGTTGACACCCTTGTGCCATCCCATCTTCCTAGCATGGCAGGCTATACTGGGGCAGATGCAGAAAACCTCAAATGGTGCAAATACTCTAATCTTATTGGGACTAATATATTTGAGCCGTTTGGGGTTGAAACACTAGGGCCATGGGGTCCGAGTGCCCACTTAGTTTTTTGAGACATTGCCAAGTGGTTGATCGACTCTGCATGTAACCAGGGGGCTGGCCTACTTTTTGGCCAAAGAATCAGAATTGCCATACAATGTGGCAATGCTGCCAGTCTTTTGGGCACTTTTCCTGCTGACAGCAATGCAGTCGAATTTTTTGATACCCTCTGATTATTTCCCCTCCTCTTTTATACATGTACTTGTACATATTAATTTAAGACTGTTAGCTAATAAATTATGTAAATGTTATTCTTATTTTACATTCTTGGTTATATACTAGTCTTTGTTCTTGGTCTCCATCTGCATTAATATATTAAATTATAATAAAACAAGCTGTGTGCTCGACTGGATTTTCCATTAGCTAAAATGATGAACTGCTATACAAAGTTTTATCTCTCTTACTTTGTTATTAAAGGAGCTCTTGTGTAAAATATCACGCTTCTTGACTCAGGAGTTTTAGGTTGTGCATTGTCTGTCAATGAGTGAAATTTCAAAATTAATTGATGTCATTTTATTTGCGCTAAACATGATGCAAATATGCGTCACATCCACGCAAAACGGCCATCGCTACCATAATGCTGCGACCTTATGCGAGACAGAGTTCCAGCCATGGTTTTCAGCGACAGCCGGAATTGACGACCAAAAACCGAAAACGCTTTGCGAGACACTAAGGCTAGGTTTACACGGCATTGTACTGCACGTTTTTTTGTGGGATAAATGTTACCGAATAAGTAGTGGCGCATACACTGAGTATAGACTCGTTCACACGTCGTATGTTCTGCAAAAAAAAACTTACATAGCTAAATACGTTTATAGAATACCCACCGGACTTGTCAAGCAAACCAAATGAACTTTTAACGTATTCGATCTGTGTGTGGAAGTGGCTATGCGGTATCACTGCCGCTATTCGTTTTTACGCGGAGAAAAATGTATTGAGTGAACAGCCTGCTGTTAATAACGTTTAAATCGAATATTGTAAAATACGTGCGGTGTATTGCCGTGTGTACCCAGCCTAACGTGACACAATAGAAGTTTTAACGTTATCTCTGCTATAGCCATCTAATGTCCGTGCGTTACGACGCTATTGTGACTGACTAATTTCGGGTTGTTGTTTTTTCTTCAGGTTGGAATGTTTGCACAAATTGGCCCATTGAGCTGTTTTATTTCTCATCATGTAAGTGTTTGATCTTAAAACTATTGTCACTTTAAGAGACATAAAACTGGTTCCAACTTTTTTTAAGATTCCTCTAAGGTGTTAACTCCTCCGGGCAATATTAACTTTCCATTTGGATGAAGCAACCAAACTGAATCATGTAAACATCAATCATTCATTTCTGTGATACTGGGATCTAGGGTCCTTTTAATTAGAATGTGGCGACATCTATACCGAACTACGCAAAACATCCCACATGACATCATACCAAATGGCAGCTGTCTTGCCGTTAGCAACCATGGTTCAGCTACAGCTCATTTTTGTACGCTCGTAAACGGACGCTATCATGATGAATCCATTTAGCTCTTCACAAAGTTCTCTTTCTATACTGATCAGTCAATACAATGAAATTCTATATTTTAGTCCATCCCAGCTGATATGGAGTTCTGTCCAAATGTGAATCCTCCGTGTTACAAGAGCAAACAGGAAGACAACGTCATACAAGAAGAGGATGTTATCCGGCTCAAAATAGTCGGCACCAGGGTTGACGCCACGGGCATTGTGAGTATACCATAAAGTTTTTTTAATGGGCTCATTTCACCTCTGTCGACCCTGTAAATAGTTCAATCAAACAATATAGCAATCTGCCTAGCCTTTTCCCAACTATGTTGGGGTCAGCTTCCAGTCTAACCGGATGCAGCTGAATACCAGTATTTTACATGGAGCGACTGCCTATCTGACCTCCACAACCCAGTAACTGGGTGATACGATACCCCATGGTAAGACTGGTTGTCAGACTTTCGGGCTTCTGACGACCCGTAACGACTGACAAAGATTTATGAATGACAGCCGGGACCAACGGCTTAACGTGCTTTCCGAGGCACGGAGGAGTCTCAGTATGTAAAGATGGTCACCCATCCACAGACAACCCCGGCAAGCTTAGCTTAACCTGATGGATCGACCCGTCCGGCTGTTATTACTTAGCCACGAGCTCCTCGATAAATATCAGAGATTCAATAATCGAAATAGTTCAATCAAACAAGATTTTAAACCTAATAAGCACTGATCCTCTATTGAAGAATCTTCTTGGGAGTGGGCGGGAAACATTGTTAAGCACTTATTAAACAGACTTATATAAAGAAGGTTCTGTATTCAACCAGTATGTATATATCTGCGATTTTCCCAAGAACCACTGAACCAATTTTAATGGTTTTTCATTTGGTTGTTCTAGTTGTTAACACGTTGACTGTCCCGTCTATTTTAGGTAATTTCGTGGTACGTCCAATGGGTTTTTTTAGAAACTGCTTTATTTCATACGTCCCTAGAAAATCATAGATCATCTTACACCTCTGGACGTGTAAGCTAGATCTTTGATTTTCTTATTTGATCTTTGATTTGACTGAACCGCGTTTCCTGGGCTGGCCTAGGAAACGCGGTTCAGTTGCCTTTGACTATTGCATTAAGTATATGTAATGCACGAGCGTCGCAGCCAGACCAAAAATCCATTACATATAATGCACGGACAGTCAACGTGTTAATATGTTTAGTAATGCGAATTTACACACGAGACAAAGGCAGGAAGATGATGCGAATTTAGTAATTGTTTGTTTTATTTATTTTATAATTTTTCTTTCCAGTTCGCCATTGGAACATTAATGGACGATTACCTAGGATTAGTGACACAGTGATTTTTATAAATATTGTATAATAAGTGTACAAAACAATTTTAAAATAAAAACAGAAACATCACTTTGTAATCATTTATTTGGCATTCAAATTATAGGGTAAAATTTCATACACAATGTAACAAAAACAATCCATCAAAAATGATAAAATATTTGGACACCTTCAGTCTATTTGGGCAGTATGAGTGGTGGTACACAATGAAACACGTGGTGAGTGTGCTGTCGATGTTTCACCGACATTCATTATCCTATATTAAAATAACTTACTCCTATGAGAAACAATTATAATTATTTTGAAATATTGTCTAAACGTCTATAGATTAGTGCTCAATGTTAGTAATATAACCACCCGTGGTTGTGACGGAACTGGGGGGCAACTTGCTATTTTCTCCGATAACCTCTCGTTAACACTAAATTTCAATAATTGCTGGTAATATTACAACATTCATTCGATGTTATTTTACGGCTACGGAAAAATCCAACAGTGGCAGTCCTGTATCAACCACTTGCGATAAAATTGATAAATTGTTTTGTAAATACATCAAAGTGTTAGTTAATTAGATTAAATAATTGACTAATAATAAGCCCAAGCCGAAAACATACCGAATGCCAAATGTTCCAATAATTTAATATAATTTCAGCCTCTATGATATTACGAGAATTTCACTTCAATGAGTATGCTATGTCTATAGTTATTTACAAATGTCTAATTGGAATCCATAAAAGATAAAATATCCAAAGGGACGAATCGAAGTCTTTGGTTCACCGATTATATACAAGTTATCAAAATAGATAATTAAAAATAAATAGAACCTAATCAAATATTGCTCGTAAATCAAAATATGGCATCTAAATAAATAATACTCAATATGAGATCAGAAACACAAGCTAAGAAACTCCTGGATATCTAAGCACCACAGAAGTCCAAAATAACGCGTGTCCTCTTAATTATATAAGAACGAGGTCTATTAGACATATCAATATTAAGCGACAACATGTCAATTTATAACAAAGGGATATCTTTTCTCAATCGAATTTAATTCGCTACTATTCTGCTCCTTTGTAAGTAACACAAAATCCTGTTTAACAGTACAAGAACGGATACAATGGAGCTGAAAGGATGTCGATGAACTATTGAATCTACAGTACAGTTTGAACACAGTTCAACAACATCATTATTATTTATATTCATACGTTGTAGCGTTAGACAATAGACCACTTGCTATAAAGGAACAGAATACGCAGCGTCTAAAAACCTAGTGTTACTAAAACAAAGTAATTGCTTACTTGGCTTGCCCCCCTATTACATGGGACTTATCTGGCTTAACATATCTGGCGAAAAATGTAGGTGTACTACAGGTACACCTCTGCCCAACCCTTCGGGGAAACAAGGCGAGAATTATTTTATTACTTACATTCCAATTAGCTCTAATATACCAAATATATTTTTTATTATAATAAAATATTGAGACATAACATTGTGCAATATAGTGTAATATGCATGATAGAAGTTATACTTTGAAACAATCTGTAATTATTTTGCAGTCACAATAAATTTGCACAAATCGCTCACTGAATTTAATACGCCTAATAATGTATGCTGACAGCCGATAACACAGTATAACTCATTATTTTAATTGATAAATACAATTTATAGAGATTCATAGGCTACTTCAGCATAATTATGTCAGCTTTATACAAGGCACAAAACAAGAGTTCAGGATAAATATGCATTACAGACAAGACTAAACAAGGTACTTATATAATTTTACATTTATAATTGGTATCTACTGGGACGATATTTGACGTCATCATGCTGCCAGGCGGAACCACCTTTGATTTTAGAAGTATAAGTTACATAAAAATGTCTATGGAATGTCTATAAAATTCTAGTCCTATTAAAAAAAATCTCTACTTTCGACGTAAACTTTTATTTAAGTGGTTGCGCTGCGGAGTATCCTTCCCGGCGAAACCACCATGATATATCTATTACTGTACATAGTATAAGCAAAAATATAGTATTAAATAATTCTATAACAATTCTATATTGAAATGGTACCTCAAATATACGAACAAAACGATGCCTCAAACTTTCTCTTCGAAATAGTCGCTAAGCGCCTAGATTAAAGTTCTTAGCAAATAACGTTTATATCATACAATATTCTTCAAGGAGTTTAGTTTATTAGCATACAAATAATAATATATTTTCTTGTGGATAAGGATTTGGGGTTACTAGTTCAATATAGAATTATTTGATACTATAAGACTTTTTTTTCGTAGGACTAGACTTTTATAGACATTCCATAGACTTTTTTTATGTAAATTATACTTGCTAAAGCAAAGGTGGTTCCGCATGGGAGCATAACGTGATATTTGTAGCGAATACACTAAAATAGGACACACAGTAGGAATCTGAAATGTTAAGAGCTAATAGTGGGAGCACAATCAAAGAGGAGTGAGATTACTTATCTACTCGAGTCGCTGAGCCCAGACACACTTCACGATACAAGATTCTGTCTAATAGGTACCATCGCGGAAATTACTGAGGTAATAAGGTCGAAACGTGGTTCACCCCGCAAATATCCGCGATGGTACCAATCTGACAACTTTCTAATGGAACTGTACATACAATACAATAACAACTAACTCCCGTCTCACTTCACACTTTACACCTTATGGTATTCTCAATCCTGTAGTCGACTATCTATTACACAGTCACTATTACAAATAGTATTTTCTACAACAAAGATATCATGTCATATTAGAGTATCATAATACAATGATTTACCGTGGGTTGGCTTAGCCGCTTGCATCGACATTTTATATAGTTCAGAGTTCACATCAAACACATATTTCAAAACTGTCAATACAACAAGATCTTTATTTACCAAAGACTAAAGGGGAATAAGATTGATTACTATCTACCAGACAAATCTTAACATCAACGGTCAATACATCTAACTGCAACATTAAGTCTAACACTTTAACGGTAATAATACTGGCATAATTTTATTTTGAGGACTTTAATAGATTGGAATATAACAACTATTACACGATAGTGGGTTAAAATTGTTTTATTTACTGACTATGAAGGTATGTGGATTAATTTTATTTTTGCTTCCCCGTCTTTCTGGCAACTTAATTCGTCCATTCTGTCACTCAAAACCGAACACCACTTGATCAGGTCTGTTGCTGTGAAGTAAATGCTAATCGTTCACAATGATATTTAACTAATTGTAATAAAACTTAAAAGAGTAAAGAGTGTGCGGCCCGCGTCGGTCGTTACCGCGCTGGGGACACTTGAGCCAATGCCTTCCGCATTCAGATCCATTTACTTGTCACCATCAACCTTCACTTCTTCTGTGACTGGCATTCCCTTCCCTTGTTCGACCCGCGAGCGTATCTACTCCAAAGAGACAATATCATCTCTAACAGACTGTTTAACGTTTCCTTGGAGTGGATTCAACAACAATTATAACTAGAGAACTAGCTTCAACTACAACAATCACGTGATTTTTATTCAGATTTAACTAAACAAATAAAACCTGAGTGGAAGACTCAAATTATAATAAGTTTACTTGTCTCAAACTTGTCATTGGTCATCAATATTTTAAAGGCTTCATTGCTGAATCGATTGAATCTTTTTTTTTTAATTCGAGACAAGTTAAGTGTTTTAAAATCGAGGTTTTGTTTAAATCACGTTGTATGTGTAGTGTGGATCGCGAGTGGAACATTCCAGCGTGTGTGCCGTGTCGAGCTGGCGAGCTACTCAACGCCTGACGTGGAAGCACTGGGCACTAGGCGGCCGGGTGTCACGACGCGGGCGGCGCCGGCCCGGCCGCCGGCACGGCGGGCGACACAGGCCCGCGCACCGCCTCGATGTAGTCCTTGATCAGCGTCGCGATCTGGTACGCCTGAGGGGAGGAAATAATTTTCATGTTACATTCTCAATATATTGTAGTTACACCATCGTACTTTTCTTGTAGGTAAAAACTTTTAAATAACCGATAAATGGTATAAATACCAAAATGGTTTAATTTCCTCAAATATTAGGCAAATAACAACGAATCAATACCTACGACTCTAGGCTAGCTTACCATCTACAGCTTAGAACTTGCTTCCTCTACATACCTGATCAGTAGAGAGCACGAGCTTGGCGTGCTTGCGGTCTGCTCTCGTCACGAGCAGTAACGCTCGCGGTGCGGGCGACACGGCCAGCAGTTGGTCGTGGTCGTGCGACACTAGCGCCGCGCGGGTGCCGCGTCGCAGCAGGGTCAGGCCTCGCGCGTCCACTGCCAGCCACAGTGCGCGTGGCCAGTTCGATGTGAACGATTGCTGTGATACAAAAAATATATAATTTTAAAAAGGTATAGCTGTTTGTACGTTAGTTTTAATCTCTGGAAATACTGATTCGAATAAAAAAATATTTAATAGATTAACTATTCTAATTTAATTATTTCCGAGAGTTATAGGGTAGTTTTTACGCTAGAAATTTATTCCGAAAGGTAATAAATTAATATTAAACTACGTGATAGTAATACAAAAAAATGACTTTTGTCAACTCTTAAAAACAGAGGGGTCGCAGCTGGTCGAAAATAATCGTATGATACACTCACCATGACATCAAAGATGGTGGCCCTAGTGAGCGGCCAGGACGACGCGAGGGTGAGTGCGCGCTGCATGGCGTGCGCGGGCGGCGTGCCGCGCAGCGCCAGGTGGTGCAGGCGCACGGCGGGTGCGGGCAGCGCGGGCTGCGCCAAGCGCGCCGGCAGCACGGTGCTGGCGGCGGCCGCACACTCCTCGCCGCCGCCCGCGCACTCGCCGTTCACCACTTGCGCGTGCAGCGCCGCCAGCATCACCTGGACACACACAGATTATCGAAATATATAAACCCAAGTGAATCTTTTGGGTAACAATTAAAAACTATTTCAACCGTGAAACTACTTAAACTTACATACATTTTTGACGTCGCGTCGGTTATAAACTGGGAAAACTTCGTCTATTCCAAAAGGATAAATAATTCTTACGCAATCATTGAATAAAGGGAATATGTAACACATTAATCTGTATTTAGAAGGTCTCATCTCACCACTTTTTAGAACAATTATTGCTTGAATAAAACATTATTCATTTTAATTTAAAAAAAATCAACGAAAATTGAGGTTATAAATTTAACCTGGGGTTTAATAAGTATTCACATAATCAAATCTAAGCACTCAATTTGTAAGTGCCGCTACAAATTAGCAACCATAGATACTTCTTCTGATCCATTTGTCTCAATTTTTATCAAATATTTACTTTTGAAACAGATCATAGCACTGACAAAGTAATAAAAATGCACTATTGATAATATGAATGCAAAGTAACACCAATACTCACAGCCTCGTCGGTCTCTATGGGCAGTCGGTCGTGGCGAACCGAGTGTAGGACCTGGTAGTACAACAGCTCCATCTCGGCCGCGCATGACGTCTGTAGCGGACGCTCGCCCAAGAATAGGCGTTTCTTGAACACCAGCCTAACAGAAAAATAGGCTAGTTAGGAAATATGATTTATTTTTAGTTTTTGGAATGTACTCCACATTTCCTTCTCCTTGGCATTTGTTGTGGTGGATGACCCAGGTGGATGCCATCTTCCTGCCAATTCCCAGACGCAGATCTAACGTCAAAGAATGTTTTAATTCGCTATGTAATCATGTGTTTGATAAAACCAAAAAATCTTATTTGATAGTACAGGTGCTTGAACTTGCTTTGGCATAAAGCTGAAATTGGTTTAACAAAAACCCACAATTCCAAAGCATTTCACTTACAGGCACTTTTGAACTGTCAGTCAGAAAGATGCAAGCTAGTTGAAGATTCCATGGACTCTTTTAAATCAAAATAAAGTTGAAATGTTCTGAAAAATAAAACAAATAGTCCAACATGCTGAGCAAGAGTTTAAATAATTTATTTTTTTCTTCACACACAATGACATCATAATATTTAAAACAAGCTTAAAAAACTACGTGACACTAGTTTGTGAGAGACTGGTATCCGCAGTTCTGCAATAGGAATACCTGTATAGGAGATCACCAGGGTCGCACCAGACGGTATGTAAACACAATTATTACAGTAAATGTGAAGGAATGGGGCATAACATAAAGTTCGTACCTGCAGGCGGCGGCAGTAGCGCCGGCCTTCTCCCAGCGCGCGAGCACATCGCCCACTCGCTCGCTGCCCGCCAGCGCGCGCTCGCCCGCGCCCGCTGGCGTCGAGTTCGCGCACACCTCGTATAACGCGTAACCTGTGCACGTGCAACGAGACCAAGATTATAGAAGTCCAGCCGAGTTAAAACCAAATAAGTTTGGCAGTCCAATGTTCTGTCGGTATCAACAATTATTTACCTGCCGCCTCTGCCTCGTCGACAATAGAGATGATAGTTGACAGACAGAAAGTAAGAAAGAAAAACATTTTATTTGAGTCACGCACAGAAAATAAAAACAATTAAAAAAATTTGGCAGTCATGGGGGGGACTGTCGACAGAAGTGAGAAAAGTGAAAGTGAGTGAAGTGGGGGCATGTCCCATGTCGCGAACCCATAAGATTTCCCCCTACCAAAAATCGATCGACGCACCTAAAGTTTTCACTTCAAAAAGGAACATTAAAAACAGGTAGTATTTAAACGCAAATATCAAAAAAAAAAAAATCCTTTTTGGATCCAAAAATAATCCCGAAGTCCAATCAAAATTACTGATTGCACAGCAAAACACTCAACTCAAAATATAACTAAATAAGCAACAATTTATATTCGTGGCGCACCGCATCTTAAAGCTTTTTTATTAATGCCTGGCTCTAATAATGCTGCTAGTCATTATTAGAGCTTTTACCATTCTTGAGAAAAACAAATAATTGTAACTTACCCTTCGTGCCCGTCGTTCCCTCTTGCATCCTATGTCGACGGAGCCCCGCTTGGCGGGGCTCCTATTTCTGTGTAAAAGGTTTTAAGTAACCTAACCAAACATAACCTCGTGGTTAATTTGCTGTGCAATCAGTATTTATGATAGGATTGTCGTACTTTTGTACTGGAAATAAATTATTGATAGGTGATTATTTATTTGATGTGCAATTAATAAAATCCCATTAAAAACTAACAATTATAATAAGTCATTAGTTGGGCAACAGGTGCATGAAGTAATTACTGGCATTATTGCTTTGCAGAAGAAAAGATTTGAGTAGAATAGGCATACTAAATCATGAATATAATGCTTGATAAGAAACCCCTGTTATGTTCTACTGACCTGTCGCAGCGTCACTAAGTCCAATCTTCTCCCTCAACATGGCGACGAGATGGTCTGCAGTGGCGGCCGGCCCGAACACCAAGCCATGCTGCTTACCGTCCAACAGCAAGACCCGCACGTGCATGGGTCGCCGCGCCGCCGCGCATAATACCTCCTCTTTAGAAGGGGCGGCGAGGCGACGGGGCACTTGGGCTATGCTTAGAGCGACCTGGTAGACAGGAAACGTAGGTTAAAAACAGCATTTAAATAATAAGAAAGCATCCTCCAACTAAAGTAAAATATTTGAAAACTGTTTTTAATTTTTTTTGGTACCTAGATGAGAAGATTTTGATGTTCAGATTAGATAACATCATGCCTGTATTCCCCGTAGGGCTAGGCAGAGGTGTACGTATAATACACTCAGATTTCGCCAGTTATGTTTAAGTCCCACGTAACAGGGGGAGAATCTACTGCTATCAACCAGGCACAAATCCAGACTCCGGGCTGCTACTGCGAAATTCCTGATGGAAAAATCCAATAACACTTTGCCCGACCTGGGAATCGAACCCAGGGCCTCATTCTTAGTCGTAGCGCTTGCGACTACTAGACCAACAAAGCTGTTCGGATTATTCCAGCTTTGTGGTACACAAGTGTAGCAAGGGTATCTGAGAGGTAGCGCTGATTATGTTGTTCATTGACCAGACTTGGCTCAAATTATTGCAGTTTCTTTTTAGCAGGTAAAAATAAAATTTAACCAGACATAGTATCAAATTATATAGCATTAAAAAGTTTTTTCTCAGCCTGTTAGTAAAAGCTAGCAATACTGTTATTATAATTATTTAAGTCTGTGCGCAACAGAAAATACGCTTTTTCGTTTTAGTTTATTAATTTAGATTTGGAAAAAGTGTTATTTTTTTTTTGTTATAAAATGGTGGAGGTGGTCTTACCGTCGTACGGACGCGTCCGTTAGACGTTGAAGTGATAATATATACAGAAGGGGTGGTGGGCACTGTGTACAGCATTGTAAGCAGGTTGATGTAAAGGATGATATGGAGGCCAATGGGCTATCTGTTGAGCAATTATTAAGGTCAAGCAAAGCGGTGGTTAGAAAAAGTCTGACCCTGTCCGGGCAGATTTATGGTGCCTGCGAGGCACCTCATCAATAATTTTTATTGTTTCGCACGTCAAAAACGGTACTTTGATTTGTCTGCGATCAAATTAAAAGCAATTTGAAGCTTGGCTCTTGCAATTTTTATGAAAACGTGAAATTTTCTTTCGATTCCTTCAGATTTCGTTTAGATTTACAATTTATTTTTATTATTGGAGAAAACTACTTTGTACAAAATCATCTTCCGCATGCCAGGTGCATCTAGCTTTGCGGTCCTCAATCCTTGCTTATTGACCTCTTCTCTTTTTAAACTGTACCTACATGTATAAGCTGGTTCATTTATGCTGTTTATTTTGTACTTAAAACGGTTAAAAACCAATTACAATAAAGACACAGTTTAGATACACACATAAACATAAAATATAAAATAGAAATCATTAGCTTCATACCTGTTCCGCCCGACGTGCGAACTTGCCCTCCTCCCCTGCATGTAGCGCAGTGCCGCGGTAACGTAGATGTGCCAGCAGTAAGCGCCGCAGCGGCTTGGCGGGCGGCAGTGCGGCACCCACGGCCGCGCACAGCAGGGCCCAGTGTCGCGCTGATACGCGGGATGAAGGCTCTGGGTGGTCCGTGGTCTAGAGAACGACACAAGTATTCGTATCCGAAGAATTTTAGAGGAATATTGTCGAAGCCGCATAGGTGGAAAAGATGATGAAAGCTCTAATCACATCATTATTATTAATTTATACTGGGTCAAATTAAATTAGCTAACGAAACTCCGGCGATGTGGTGGGTAGCGATATTTAAACGCGATAAAATAAAAAGATTTGATGATTTTTTGGGGTCAATGACCGCTGGTATGTTGTTGCTTGAAGTGTGAGTTGATAAAATTAGTTTTATCGTGTTGAGATATCAATACCCATCACGTCTGTGAAGTTTACACAAAAATAAGATTTTTAAAGTGATATTTTACGGCCGAACCCAATAACCTATCTATCACCAGTTTTGGCATACTGGAGATAGAAAAATAGATATATCAAATATATTAATATTAATATATTATTATTGATATTAATAGATATATTATATATATAGATTATCTATGGTTTCGTTTCAATAATCTAAAAGAGACTATGGAATCTTACCGGCCTGACATAAGGACAGATAGAATTATACTATCAACCATCAATAGCGATCTGTCTTTTACTGAAAATAGGTTACCTATTGGGTTCGGCCGTAAGTGACTACACTACCTGCGGTACCTAGATGACCAAAAAAAACATCATCAAATTAATTTCTTTTTTGTTTTATGTATACCGTCTGCAGAGGTTCGGTAGATAATTTAATTTGATCCTGTATAATGAAAAGCATCTCCGATACAACTTCGTGGGTTTTCGATATGTTTATTAATGTTTTACGTGCACCTATGAACTAATAATAAAGGCTCTATTCGAGTCCGGGGGGTATTCAGAAGCAAACATGGCTAATTTCCACAATAGTAATACAATAATCCCAGCGTGTCGTTGTTTATCATAACAATCAACATACCTACAGAACATCAAATACAATAATGCATTCAAGGTGCTGTTGGGGCTGCCTCGCTTCTGTAGCGCTTCGGGGATGTCGGGGAGGCGCGTTCGCCGAAGCGCGCGTGGATTGTTTTTATACAACCATGCGCAAGCGGTGCACATCCCTGGTGAGCAGGGTGCGGGTCAGCCCGAACAGTATCCTGAGCGCCTTCGTCCAGCGATTCGCCTGCCAGTACATGTATCACTGTGACATGGTACATGTACGGGCTAATGTGGAAATATTATTTTAATTGTTCTGTGACTAGTATTTGTGTTGTATTTTTGTATTAAAATTGTATTTAATTGTATTAGTTTATTTTATAACTGGTCCATGTTGGCTTTTAATTCAATAATAAATAAAATAAATAACGCTAAGCTAACTGTTCGACCTCAACGTCATCTGTTGTGTGGATCCAATGATACTTTACAAAACCTACTGAGATTTTAGATAATAACAAACTTGAACAGCGAGCCTACTCCGAAGTATCCGAAGGATCCGAACGAACTTCATTTTGATGTTTGGTCGAATCCGAACCGACCGAACGAAAAAGAAAAGAGTGTAGTAAGAAAACTTCCGAACATTCGGCCGATACTTCGGATTTACGCTTCGGGAGTAGGCCCCAAGGTATTCATCAAACCACAAACCCTCACCTGTTTAATAAGCTGCATATACAGCTCACAGAGCAAGGTATCCTTCTGCAGACATCGCTGTAGTAAAGCCTGCGCCAGCGCAACGCGGTCGTCGCTATCAGCCTCGCCGTGCTGCGTCACGTTGTTGTTGGCTAAATTGGTGGTGCTGCCATCGTGGGTGGCTGTTAGACCCGCGTGGCTCATTATATCCTGCGAAAAAGAGAAGTCTTTGTAGATGTTTTTAGAGATAGGTAAGACTTTAGAAACGTTGTGGGCGAGTGTTAAGCGCCTCGCCCTCTGGGTCTCGGGAGACTTATTCACACGATGAGCAGTCAACGTTGTATGCGAGATGACCCTAGCAAGGTTTACATTACACATGAAAAAAATTGATTTTAGATTAATTTCTGAACTAGGGAGTAATAGGCAGGAAAAGCACAATCGCTCGGCTTTTCACCATGCTCTCAAATCAACCTGTAATAAGATTGTTTTCACGTGGAAGATGATCCTACCGTTATAATACTGTAGTATTATTAATTGCAAAACCTATTATTAGGAGACTTACAGTAGGAGGTAGCGGTATGACTTGACGCGTACCGTGATGGCTGGCTCAAGATGGCATGGGAAAACTGTTCCTAGAGGTTGAAGGGGGTTTTGCCCAGAAGTGGAACAACTAGAAAAAAACATAACTCCTTATTTTTGGGCAGTCGCGTAAAAAGTGTTACCTTGAATATCTGCATGGCGGCCACCTCCTCGGCCTCGTTGAGTTTGGTGAGGCTGTGCGGCAAGCTGCGCGACCAGCTCCAGTAGCCGGCCGGGAAGCTCTTGTAGCTCTCGCCCTGGCTCTCTGCCGCCATGTCGAGCCGCATTTTCTCTAGTCTGTGCTTGCTCAACCTGCGTTATAAAAGATCGGTAGGTTAACCTCCCCATGTTAATCGCAGTTACTGTCGCAAAACACAAAAAAAAAAAAACAAAAATTTAATGAAAAACAAAAGGCGAACCGAATAATATTTTAAAAAAAATCCTCTCCATATTTTGGCACTAGAAGTTTGTCCAGAGTAGGCGTTGTAGTCACGTTCATGGCGCGTAGATGCTGCGTTAAGTGTATAAGTACGCTAAGCTAGCATAGTGTTCATGCGATTGTATCGGAAATACATCGCTTTGAAGCCGCGTCCGCGCAACGTCTTCGTTGTGTAACTAACGTTAGGTTGTATACAATCCAGCCGGGGTTGCGGGATGTTCGAAAGAGATACCGTGGCCCCGGCAAAGGCAACAGAAGGAACACGGGTGGGTTTTAGTCAGTAAAAGTCTGAGACGCCCTCCCGCTCCGCCCAGAGCGGGAGAAGTCATTTGATGATTTCCCATCCAAAAAAAAAAAGGTATACAATGTCCAATTGACTTTTTACTCATGATGGAAAAATAAAACGGAACTTGTCGAATCTCTTTAAAGACCAGGACCTTTTTCTAATTCCCAAAAAAAAAAAACCTTGAAACAGACTACCAACCTTCGCAGAGTATTCCTCAAGAAGTTCCCAGCAGAAGCTTCAGTGGGTCTCCTGAGCATGCCCGAGTCAACCAGAGCTCGCCTGGCACTCTTGAGCGCGGCGGCCAAGCGGGACCTCTCAGACGTAGGGGCCGCGCGTCTGGGAGGCTCATCTGCTAGGCCGTTAGCGAGAACCGGACTGTATGCGGCCATCAACCATGCTGCCTCGTTCTTTTGTGGAGACTCCAATACGATGCACCTATTGGATTTAGGGAATCAATTTTGTGACCTGAGATAATGAGGTATCTCAAAAACGTATCGCAGACTAACAGCTAGGTATAGTACTTGCAAATCATGAGCGCACGTAAAGTGTCTTTCACGTCAATGATATAAGGTTTAAAATGGAAATAATTGACAAGCGCTCGTGAAATGCGACAACTACATAAAGGCACATGGAGCGTTGGCTGTTGAGCAGTTTTATAGCAGTAATGTTGTCAGCGGTCACGGAGAGAGAAGCCTTCTCTTACTTAGTTGACATTAGAAGCTTTACTGGCCTTGCGAGTTAGGCGTAGTTCACATTGCCCCGAGCCACGCGACGGAGCGCGGGGTAGTGTGAACGTCGCTGTACTTCATCATGGTTGCAAGTTGCAAGCTGTTTGACTCTGCAGGTTCACGTTCATTTGTTAGTTTTTCGTCAGCAGGAGGCAATATTTCGTTACGTTTTCAAGCTTATACTAATCAAGTGAATCATACCGATGTCCCTCATCCGTTCCATGCTGGTTCAGATCTTCGTCCTGATCATTAACAACATACCGGTGTCCGTCGTGCTGTCCGTGGTGGGTGAGGCTGATGGTCAGACCGTTGTCCACGGGGTCCATGAGTAGGGCTGCGATGTTGGTGTACGGGTATTCAGCAAGGACCACCTTGTCTGTAGGACGAACGAGGACCACGCCTTCGGAGCCCACACCAAGCAGGACGTTGGGACCTGAGGAGATGATATATTACGTTAGTTTTTCAACGCGGTCTCAATTAATTATCGCGTGTAAAAAGACCCATGCCATAGCCGTTATCTACGCATTCTGTACATCAAACTAAGTAACATCAGCAAAAATATATTGCTGGGCAATTACTATACTATTAAATGTGAAAATTCGTTATTTACGGAGGCGCGCAAAGTAAAATTGTGCTTTTGACTGCATGCAACAGTACAGGAGTTGGGTGGGGAGGGGGGGGGGGGGGGGGTAAGTTATCTTTCTATATAAATAATGTTTGTATGTTTGTCCTCTATGCGTTCTTAAACCATTGATCAGATTGTGATGAAACTTTGGTAGGGTCTTCTGAGGACGTCCACGAGGGTTTCTGGTCCAAAAAATTACAACCAAACACTCTTTTACTTTTGTGACATGCCGGGTACAGCTAGTAACATATAAAACTTGTTTTCGTAAAAAAAAAGTTGGAACTTTGACCTGTATCAAGTGTCATCCACCCAATCGAGTTACACGGGAGCAAATCAAAGAATTACAAAATGTTTTTTTTTTTTTGTACACCTATGTCATTGGTTGTCCTTTTAAGCAAACGCTTATATTTTCGTAACAAGAAGGTGTGAAATTATAACATTGACGGAGAGTTCAAGTGACTCACGGCTTCGTTAAGCGTTTTTTTACACCCGTTATGCTACGAGACCCCCCGGGGACTAACGCGCATCAATGGATAACGATCGTAGCTCTCTGCAATAGATTGCTTAAGCCACCAAACATAAGTACTTTTGCACTGATATAACTTGTGACAAGTGTCATTTATCCAATCAAGTTACACGAGAGCAAACCAAAGAATTACAAAATGTTTTGTTTTTTTGTACACCTATGTCATTGGTTGTCCTTTTAACCCAAAGGCTGACTGGTAAAGAAAATGCTTTGTGACATTAAGTCCGCCTATGTACAACTACAGTAGATGAAGTATTATTAATAAATAAAATCAATGTATTTTACGTAAATTGTACTTACCATGTGCCCAATAGCCTTTGTAGGTAACAGGGAAGAGTGTGACTCCATACAGAGGGTATTGCATCACGCATGACAGGTATAACGCCTTCGCAGTGAGCTCCGCTCGTCCGGCGCCATATTGACGATGCGCTTGCGCAAGGATGGTGGCCTGGTGGGAATAAAACACATTTTTCCGTCACATCATATTTAATTCAGGCTGAGTCCGATTCTTGCAGCCCAAATCGGTTCTGTTGTAAAAATAGTGTAGTGTGTAATAGTAAAAAATAAAAGAAGTATGTTTGCACTGAGAGAAAAATTGCGTATTCTTAAGTTAGGTCATATGACAACTTATATGATTAATTATTTTGGGCAGCCAACCATAGCATCTCACATACCATTTGTCTACAGTTTAACAGATCAGATACCATAATCATTTGCAGGCCAGGCCAAGGTTGCCAGTTAATTGTGCATATGGTACAAATTCGCATGACACTTCATTTTTTACCATTATATTGAGCTGCATTAATGGTGGGTGTATGTATGTAATATAACATACGTAGATCATGGCGTCAAATGTCAATATGAAAGAAATTCGCCTAGTTGTATTACATTGCATGTTGCATTGCATATTACATTTAAAGCCATGTTCGTTTCTATGTTACATGTCATGTTACGTTTCACATCATTTGTACCCACCATCGATTACATGGCCGACTCATGTGTAAATACCTAACATTAAGATACTGACCCACTGCTGCGCCGATCTGGCCCTCGCGATGCGCGGCGGCAGGAACTGCTCGGGCTGCGCGTAGTACGCACGCGTGTGCGGCGGCGGCGGGCTGGGCGGGGGCTCGCCCAGTGACACCTGGGCCTGCAGCCCGGCCAGTTGAAGAGCCACCTTCTCCGAGACCGGGAACTCGTCCATCTGGGCCATACAACGATATATAATAGCAACTGTTTTAGAATGTTGACTGTACTCAAAATTTGAAAGTATTTTAGAAGGCAAGGTCAAAAAATCAGAATAATCACTGCAATATAAATATAAGTAATCTGTAGTTTTGTATCTGTTGCTTTTTTCCAGTCAGTAAACATTTAATCACTAGAAAATTGTCTAATTTTACATATGAGGGACAGTGCTTTGAAGTTGTATACGATTGACATAAGCTCAATGTTTCTATTTTAGATAAATCTCTGTGGAAAGAGCACCATCCATTTTGTGGGTGGGGCTTATCTTCCGAACAACTTCCGAAGCTTCTGTTCGGGCTATAAGCCCCGCCCTGTTCGCCCCGATGTTACCGTGTACTGTGTTGTCTGCTTACCTTGACGACGCTGTGCACGGCTTGTGCGTATAACAGAGCGACTTCGACGGGGTCGTGCGGAAGCTCGCGCCCTCCACGGAATAGACGGCGTTTGAATACGAAACGATTGTCTGCGGAACCACCTCCGGGACCTTGTTGCCTGTATGAAGTAAAGAGAGAAATATTACAGGTTCACCTTTAATCGCATCTTGGGAAATAATTAAAATATAGCGACATCATTTTACAGAAACGAATTTTATTGCGAGTCAGGATGGCCATTTTTGTGAAGCTCGATTATGCATGCATGATACGGTGAATGTTACATCTAACAAGTGACAACTCGCCATAGTTCCATAGTTCCGGGATATTTGGCAGACGGTGGGAATTAAATATGACCTTTTTGAGGCCTGTGGTGGCCCATAGTGGACCTCGCTTATACGCATATTTACAAGGGTTTAGCCGAAATGTTGGTGTATAATAAATGCTTTTAAAGCTACTCACATCTCCCACGCAGCGATGACATCATACAAATAATGCGTGGCCCGCACATGTTCTTCCGTCCCCGCTCGCTGCTGGTACACAGCCCAGCCAGCGCGGGAGTGAGGTGATAAGCCGAGCTTGTCAGCCAACCGGGCGGCGGCAGCCGCCGCGGTGTCGGCCGGGTGCACGTCGATGGCCTTTGTACGGCCGTCCAGGAAGAAGAAGCGGCAAACTATGGTGCCGAGGCGACGCATGGCCTGGAATAAACATGGCGTTTAAAAATATTGTAGTTGTTAGACATATCGTAAGCTTCTTTGTAGTGTAGAAATTAAGGAATATAGGAGGGAGAAAATTATTTCAGAAGATCCTGTTTAAACTACTGTTGATCTTGGTCTTGATGTAGCTTTTATAAACGGCGAGTATCAATTGGCAAAAATTTACTCGAAAAAAATATTGGACCGCGGATATGAAATGAGTAACACACACAATATGATTTGTAGTTACGTAACTACTGTGGTCTCAAAGTCTCAATAGACCTTGCAGCGATGTTAGCAATTATAGTCCCAAGAGGGATTAGCTGTTATCTAGTATACTCACGGCAATCTCCACAGTGCTAGGTGGCAGCTGCCTCGGCGCGGCTCCGCGACAGTTATCAAGACACCACTGCGCACAGTGCGCCTCGCGCGCAGCTGGCGAGGCGGGGGACGCTGGTGAGCCAGGCGACAGCAGGCGTGCACGAGCTCGCAACCACGCGCTGTAGTAGCGCGCCAGGCCGCGGCTTGGCTGCCACGCCACTGCGCATAGGCACAGGACCAGCCATACGCGCTCCGCCCAGTCTTCTACTGGGCATTCCGTCAACTGTAGAGGAAACGAATGTTATAATATAGTGCTAAATGTAACCTACACATTTTTGACAATCTTGGAATGACAAATTGGATACAAAACAATATCTTATCAATATCAAGACAGCAGACATCAACATAAGAATGTGCAGTATGTTAGGCAGATTCCGAGTTAGCCCACTTGGAACCATGCCATTTATTGATAGTAGGGTGTACCTAAACTGACGAAGCTTGACAATTATCATAAAAAACATATGTAGATGCAATAAAAATTCGACAAA
This sequence comes from Fissipunctia ypsillon, assembly GCA_947568875.1. Taxonomy (NCBI): domain Eukaryota; kingdom Metazoa; phylum Arthropoda; class Insecta; order Lepidoptera; family Noctuidae; genus Fissipunctia; species Fissipunctia ypsillon. The sequence goes on along the minus strand of OX387661.1, from coordinate 16,669,835 downwards.
CTATGAAATCAAACAGTCACAATTTTAAATTAAAATGTATCAAAAGAAAACTCACCTGTCGAACACACTGCACCAGAATCTCGTCTCTCAACTCTTCTCGCTCTATGCCCTTGCCGATAACTGACTGAATCACTTGCGTCTCCTTTTCAGCCGTCAGCTCTCCTCGCATGTAGCGACATAGATCCTAAAGAAAAAAACATTTTTAACAATTAACTCGGAGAGAGTGAGAATTGTGTAACAGTTTATGCAAACATTATTATATGCGATTTATGGAGCAGCTGATTTCAGGATTGTTTTATAGCATAGTAAATGTTGATGATGAAAATGACTCCTGTTTTAAAAGATATGTTCAAACTTACTCTAAATATATTGACAGCCGCAGTAACGCTATCGGGATCATGCAGTTGTATGTGTGAGGTTGGAATGTTGTTTCCTTTGTGGTACGTAATCATTTCCTCCTTGGTCAGCAGTTCCATCGACTTGCTCTTGCGTGTTAACGTCGCCATAATAGTACCTGATAAGAATAAAAAAAGGTTATTTTATTGGTTCATTCCAATTCAAACCTTATGATCATAAACACAGAGTTCAAAAGACTTTGCATCCGTGTGGTGTGAAGGTATTCGCAGGCTGATTGGGCACGATACCCGACGCAATTTGAAACTTTATTTCAATATAGTTATGGTTGACTTTACCTTCAGGCGAGCGCGGGTGGTCATTGAAGTATAACTTGGCGAACTCCGACAAGTCGTTGGTGACGTCAGCAGGTGGTGTTGTGGGAGGTACCGTGGTCGCTTGAGCCTCGATCTGATGTAAGCGACGTTCTACGCGCTCTTTGCGACGCGCGTTGCGGTCTATGCTCTGTTGGGAGAAAAGTTTATTAACACATAACATCACGTCTTTGTTCCCCGAATGGTTGGTAAAGGTGTGCCTATATTACACCCAAATAAATAAGATAAGAAAAATTAATTATTTGACAGGAATCATTATGATTTTGATACAGTATATCGTCTGAGGTCAAGTAAAACAGAGTATTAATATTAATGTTATAGAGAAAAATTTCCCTCAATAATACAATTTAGGGTTTTGGTTTTTTTAAATTACATATGTCTTAAAATATAAAGAATTAATGAATGCGACATAATGGAAGCCCAATGGGTAGATTTTTAAGCAAGGACTTTAGTGTAGTACCTATTATCAAAAATCACACTAATAAAATTATTTGATTTAGATATGAGACTTACTGTAGACTCCCCATTCATCATAGGTGGCGGACTGATGCAGGTATCCATGGGCACGGGAAGCGGAGATGACCCATTGTCCATTGGCGGCAGCGGTGGAAGCGGCGCGTCTTGTGGTTCTGGCTCGATCTCAATCTCTTTGAACCTGTCGAGAAAAGTTGTTGATAATAATTGGGAAGCTTTACGAATCATAAGCTAGGAAAAGTTAAGAATTATACGAAAAAATTGTGAACGTAAAATCTGTCATTTTCACAAGTGATGCCAAAAAAATGCTCTGCATTTGTACAGCCGTTATTGTGTGATCGTACACCGCTTTCATGGGAAATCAAGCTTTACACGATCCACCCTGGATCTTTCTGTTTGTGAAGTTAGCTGCTGCACTGGATTTTCTCGTTTTCCTTTGAAAAGGATGCGTTTTTTTTATGCTCGACATCATTTTCCCCGAGATTTCTGGGATTCCTTCCAAAAAATTAACAAAACGTGACTAACCGTAGCTAGCTTCACAGACACAAAGATCCATAGTGCGTAGTGTATTCGGCATCTTTCATTTTCATTGAAATGGAACATGTTTCAAATTTTTCCTCTTCCTATAATATGGGATCCTGGATGCTGAAGATCGAGTCTGTGACCCCTTCTCATTAGTTTGCGAATTGCCGATGGCAGATCTATGATCAAATGGAGATTTTCTACGGTCAATATAATATGACCTGTTGCTTGATGGAATGTTGAAATGTTTCGAATGAACCTAGAGTCAATTTGAAACTCGTTGTTGTGTGAATGAGTTATTGAAATTCAAATTAAATTGGATTAGATTTAGAAACAGACCAGTTTTGAGAGTAAAAAAACCCTCAATTATATTCTCCTTAACAGATTAGCCGTGGTATCTGCGCATATATTTTGCGCGTTTTTACAGCCCCGTATTCACGTATGTAGCGTACATCCGAAACTTACGAGCGTGCACGTACGTATACAAGCATGTTTTTGTGCACGTATATTTGCGTCAGTCAGTAGCAGTTTTCGCGCGCACAAAATCGATCTTATACGCGATGAAAAAACACCAATTTATAACCGCTCTAAATTCTCAAACTCAAAGCATTTATTTCAGGCATTTTTGAATAGTCAAGGAGTCGTCGTTCAGTCGGAAAGATGAAGCTACATTTTAGAAATTAAATTAAAGAATAATCAGAATAACTTCTGATTAACACAGTCAAAAGTTTTTGTTAACACAAAGGATCAAAATAATTATTTTACGTAATTGAGGAGTTATTAAGACGGCACCGCGCGCGCAACTGAGCTTCTCCGTTTTAAGGATTGTAATAAAACTTAACAATGTAAAACTACTGTTTGTAATAATAATAACGTATAGTCTTGTGGAGCACAACGTAGGGCAAAACTTGGCTAATCCGTGATATGTAGCTATTCGGTGATAGATAATATGTGTTTTATTACCAAGTTACTACTGACTTGATAAATGTATATTTTTCAATCATTATAGTGTTTGCCACATTTTTAGATATAAGTTAGCAAAGCTTCTTTTGTCTACTGTATCACAGTAAATTTAAAAAATAATCTGATCAATGAATCGAATTTTACAATTAAAAAACAAAACTATCACCGATTACCCAAGTTTTGCCCTAACATGCTTATTTTCTGCATTTTCTTAAATAAATAGCCAAACAAACGACGAGGGCGCCACTGCGCGCGCGGTGTCGTCTTAAGTGAAAATATGGGGAATAGTAAAGTGCGCGCCGCCGGGTGTGGGAATGAACCTGTAGTCCCGATGCGCATCATCTTATATGGACTCCGACTATGGACTCTGGGCTGGTCGGAGGGGTAGGTTGGGGATGCAGCTAGCAAATTTCCCATTCCAAAGCGTAGTAGGTTCCTATAGAGAATCCTAATTTAAACCATTTTATTCCAAGCATATCAACATACCCATTATTCTCAGGTGGTGTGGGTTGTGGCGGAGGCGGTTGTGGTTGAGGCGGCGGCGGTGGCGATGGTTCGCTGTTCGGTTCCGGCGCCGGTCGAGGTATCACCGATTCGTAGATCGGCTCCTTACTTTTGACCACTGATAGTTTTCCGTTGGGGATAATGCCGTTGGTCAGCTCTGGTGGTGTTGTGTCTGTGGGTTTGAGATAATAAGAGTTTTAATGTATGGAGTATCAACTAGTTGTCATGGTTTACAAGAATAGAATAATCTTTTTTTTTATAATTCGAAATTTAATTTATTTTATCTTATCACATCAAAACGGTTTTTCTTTGCACAATTTTTTTTCTTTCGATAAATGTATCTTGGTTAAAACCTTGTTTGATTTACCTTTAGCAGGAGGTGGCGGCGGCGGCGGCGGTCCGGCCGGTTCCGGTAACGTGCATGTGGTCGGAGGCGGCGGGAACACCGGAGACTCTTCCAGCAACGGCTCTATCGGCGGCGGCGGTGGCAATATCAACGATGATGTCATCGCATCCCCATTCGACATCGGAGACATACCGTTCATCGAATTACTCATGACACCGTTGAATGATGACGTCATAGACGCCGGCGGCGGTGGCGCGGGGGGGACGCACGGTTGTATGGCGAGCGTGGAGGGGGGTGGGGGAGGGATGGACTCGGAAGGCGCGCCGTCTGGCTTGCGTTGCGCTTCCGTGTGAGACTTGCTTAGCTCGTTCATTTCGGCGGCTAAGACGTGTTCCAACTGTGAACGAAAACGTTTATATGAGTGATATTTTCTTGAAATTTTTTTTTTTTTGGTATGTTTCAAAGATTAGTGCCAGTATCTTGAGGAGACAAAATGTCCGTAAACAAAGAATAGGATTTACCTATTACCGTTTATTGTATGTGAAACCCTTATTTTATGTTCATAGGTGAAAAAATGATACTAGAAAATAAGTAAAGGGAGCTATGTCTGCTAACAAACTGCTTTGCAGTGTGGTTTTGGTTTGGTATTCTAAGAATTATTGGCTGTGAATAAATACTTCTTTTTTAATATCATTGTTTCTTACATCTCTCCGATGCTAAAAAACAATGGTTGTATACCTTTTTTCTGCCCATACTTTTCAGTAAATAACGGCCCTACTAACTCTTCCAATATAACAACAAATCGTATCTAATGTTATGTTATGTCAATTCACCTCTTGATGTAGATCATCAGCCAGCCTCTCCATAGAATCCCCGATTTCTGCGATAGTCGGTTGATGCGTATCCGGCTGTCCATCGGGCGCCCCTCGTTGTGTGGGCACGTCTGCCAAGAAGTCGAACAGATTGTCCAAGTTGACCGACTCGGCACGAGTGCTGGTCGGGCAGGAAAGACCTCGCAGTTGGTCGGCCATATTCTCGAGTTCTGCCCGTTCTTGGTTCGCTTTTTCTTGGAGACTGGAATAGAAAAGAGATATACACGCTATAAAACTTATTTACATTCGTAAGACCTCTTCGTCACATAGGGTCAAGTTGAAAACCAGCGTCAGCCAGGCACTAGGTGTCTGGCATTTATGCTGAACTGGGGGCCAACCACCACCTCTTAAAGCAGTATTATTTTAAGGTTACTTCAGTGTGAGAACGAGATGGAGCTATACAGGACGTCTAGCTCCATCTCTTTCCCACACTGAAGTAAGATTACAATAATACTGCTTTAAGAGGTGGTGGTCTAGCTCCTGGGCCTATTTGGCGCGGCCCGTGAGACCCCCAATAGTGTTACTAAGTTTTTTTGTGTGTGTTCCTGTGTACCTGGGGCAAATATATATTTTATTTTCTTTTTTTCATTTATACAAATAAGTCAGAAAAAAATATGTACAGGATAGAGGTTCATTGGGGATGGGGTAAAAATTGTGTTTGGTAATGAGTCCCAGTTATTTTATTCATAGCCTACGATATTAACAAAGGGCAGTAGAACAAGCAAGACGTTTGTGAGCTATTTAAAAAAAAATAATATTGCATGTTGGAATCCATCTTTAATAAAAAAACCCCCAGCCAGATGCTTTTATTTAAAATACCGTCCAGCCAGATGCTTTTATTTAAAATACCGTCCAGCCAGATGCTTTTATTTAAAATACCGTCCAGCCAGATGCTTTTATTTAAAATACCGTCCAGCCAGATGCTTTTATTTAAAATACCGTCCAGCCAGATGCTTTTATTTAAAATACCGTCCAGCCAGATGCTTTTATTTAAAATACCGTCCAGCCAGATGCTTTTATTTAAAATACCGTCCAGCCAGATGCTTTTATTTAAAATACCGTCCAGCCAGATGCTTTTATTTAAAATACCGTCCAGCCAGATGCTTTTATTTAAAATACCGTCCAGCCAGATGCTTTTATTTAAAATACCGTCCAGCCAGATGCTTTTATTTAATATCGTCCAGCCAGATGCTTTTATTTAAAATACCGTCCAGCCAGATGCTTTTATTTAAAATACCGTCCAGCCAGATGCTTTTATTTAAAATACCGTCCAGCCAGATGCTTTTATTTAAAATACCGTCCAGCCAGATGCTTTTATTTAAAATACCGTCCAGCCAGATGCTTTTATTTAAAATACCGTCCAGCCAGATGCTTTTATTTAATACCGTCCAGCCAGATGCTTTTATTTAAAATACCGTCCAGTCAGATGCTTTTATTTCGCTCGCTTGATTATCACTTGTGGATAATCTATCTCTAGGCAATAAGCTTGCTCCCTATCTCACGGGACTCTATTAAATGTGGGTACAATGTACGGTCACGAGCACAAATCGTTTATACACTTAGCCAAATTCAATAGCGATTTTCAGGTGGAATAACGATTGCAACTGTGAGATAAGACGTATTTCATAACAGAGATGGTTCCAAAATATTATGTTCGACATCGTCTGCCTGCCTTTTCCCAACTATGTTGGGGTTGCCTTCCAGTCTAACCGGATGATGCAGCTGAATACCATTATTTTACACGGAGCGACTGCCTATCTAAACCTTTGCAACCTAGTTATTGAGGAGTAGAGGATAGATTAGATACTCCTTGGTAAGACTGGTTGTCAGACTTTCAGGCTTCCGTCGTACCGTACCGATTGTCAAAGATCCACAGATTGACAGCCGGGACCAACGGCTTAACGTACTTTCCCGTGGCACGGAGAGGTCTTGGTATGTAAAGATGGACACCCATTCACGGAACAACCGCGGCAAGCGTAGCTTAACCTGATTGATCGACCCGTGCGGCAGTTATTACTTAGCCACAAGTCCCCCAAATACTATGTTTTGTAACAACATAAAATTTCAATCAATACAAAACGATAAAATCACTTGGAAAGAAAATAAGTTAGCTAAGTGTATAATTTAAGTGTTTGTGAATGTACACCCACATTGCATGTTATGTGAGATCTGTCAATCCTCTTACCTGTTCCTCTCCTCCCTCAACTTGATCTCCTGGTTGACTCTCCTCATCTCTCTCAAGGCAGCGGCCACTTCCCTTGCGAAGGCCCCTCTGAGATGTCTCTGGAGCGTGAGGGCGGCGCGGCGCAGGCGCAGGAAGGCGGCGCGTTCCTTCCAGCCGCGTAGTGCCGCTTGTAGGACTACGGCTGCGTTGCGCCAGGTTAGGTATTGGCGGCGTTTCACTGAGCCCTTGTACCACTGTGGGGTTTTGTCATTTCAAGTAATTTGTTTTTGTCAAGGATTGCTAAAAAACCGAATGAATTGGCATTACACTAGACCAAGCTAATATTCGCATATAGGGAGACGATCATCAGCAAGAAACAGTGAAGTTTGCACGTGCAACGGTATTTCTTTCTTTCACGATGCTGATGACAAAAGCTTAAAAAATAATGGTGTTCTGATTGAGCTTTAAAAAACATTGCTGCAGTAAACTGTGTAAATGCATGAAAGATCTTTGATTTACCTTCTGTATAAGTAGAGCAGAAGATTGCAGCAGCGCAGTTCTCTTGGCTTCGAGTGGAGCATGCACCGAACTCCTCATGAAAATCTTCGTGTGTCCGATCTGCCAGTCGTCCTTCGGTGCATTAACTATCGCTGTGATTGCTCTGCAAAAAAAAAAAACATTTTAGATCAAAATGCTGCGGCTAATCTGCCAGTAATACAACGGCAATTTTTAATCTGAGGGGCAATTCTCGTAATTTTAAGAACGTTTACAGTCTGATTTCAGTCTCAATGTGTCAAAAATACCTCCATTTTTGACAGTTTTTGACATTTTATTGTCGCTTAGATGAGATTGCGACTGGATTTTTAACGTTTTTAATTACGGGAATTGGGCTTCAGAACACGCCAGCCTTTCATTTCGATAGTAAAATGCTTGCATGTTCCAATTATACAGGGCCAAATGAAATTAGTTAGCGAAACTCCGCAGACGTGATCTGTATCAATATCTAAATACGATAAAAGAGAAATAAGGAAGGATTTGATGATTTTTTTCTCGGGTCAATGACCGCTATAGGCCGACCGCATAACTGAGACGTTGCCTGAGGTAGCAGCGCGGCTAGGGAGGGGTTTGGTGACGTGATGCGAGAGCTCAATGATGATTCGTCAACTTGTGACAACTATCACCCCTCTCGCACCGCGCTGCTACCTCAGGCAACGTCTCAGTTATGCGGTCGGCCTATAGTAGTGTAGTTACTTCAAATTTGTGTTAAGAAAATATGTTTTATTTTTATTTTATCATGTTTAGATATCGATACCCATAACATCTGCGGAGTTTCGCTAGCTAATTTCATTTGGCCCTGTATATTCTATTTCGGGCGGAACTAAAATTGCAAAATTTTCTCAAATCATAACATGAAGCATCCTCAAAGTGCAAAACTGCAAATTTAGTTTTGGTAGGATAATAAACACTCACTGTATCTCCGGGCTCTGGGGCCGGGGATGCGGCAGCAGACACCTGTAGCGCGCCTGGAAGTGCGGCGCGGGCAGGTGGATGGGGTACCCGTCGCGGCGGATGCGCACGATCTCGTTCATGCCGAGGTACTTCAACTGTTCCAAGACTAGCTGCTCCGAGTACTTGCCCGCTTCTTTGTTCTCGTTGGGTTTTATGCAGCGGACGTACCTGTGGGAAGGACTTATATTTTAACTTACCCAAAGATAAAAGAGATTTGAGTTAGACCAAGAAAAGTGTACTGTTTGAGCTATATGTCGGGCACCATTGTTGTCCGACATTATGCTGAAATGGGCCTATTTGGCGCAGCCGTGAGTCGCACAGTATTTACCTACATGCTTTTTTTTGCTTTGATGTAGGTAATTGTACTTTTTAAATATTGTTAGTTTTAAGTTCTTTTTCTTTGTTTCCTTTCGTGATACTGTGTGCACTTGTGGCATGTGCCAATAAACGTTTTTTTCTTTCTTTCTTCTTTCCTTCTTTCTATATTTAGACGATAATTGAACGATAATGTAATACAGATGTAAGGTACTCACCAAACGTCGGTAGCTTGCAGCATGTCGACAAGTGACTGTAGTTGTGCTCTAAACGTATCCACGACAGTCGGGCGACCCTTGGACGTGCCGCGCTGTGTGGTTCCAGTTGAGTTAGGACTCGACAGCGACGTATCCTGAAAGAGGATTAATGAATCACAAACAAACTTAAGAGACGGAGTAGATTTCAGACACCCCGGACTATTAAACCATAATTCGGCTTCCCTGAAAGCTTTAAACTGACTGATTTGGCAGCAGAAGTAAGAAAGTAGCACTGCTTGTGTCTTTCAATAATGTACCTTGCTAACATTAGAATAAAGTTCAAAATAATTAGGACACATAGGTACCTGTCCGGGCGGCGCCAAGTCTTGCACATAATCAGCGAGCTCCCTCACAAAGGGGTTCGCCGACCGACTGAGATGGTCAATGAAGGCGTCCTGCTGCGTATCCCGGTTTTTATCCACAAAGCTCTGGACGCTGTAGCTGACGGTACCAGCGTAGTGCTGCACTCCAAACTCTTCCTCCCATTTCCGACGGGAGCCTTTGACGAAGGATTGATGATCGCCGAACTCGCCTTGGATGTTTGTTAGGTAGGCGCCGTCTGAACCCTGGAATAAATACGTGGATTTTAGATACAGAATGTACACATATAAGGTTCTATGGTACGTCGCGGTAAATATGGCAACATCGCCACTCTACAAGCCGATCTTTTTCAAAAAACGTGTGTCAAATTTAAGGCCGGACATTGAACAAAAATAATAGGCGTGTAATAAAGACATAACATAACAACATAACATCACGCCTTGATTCCCCGAAGGGTTAGGCAGAGGTATAGTATAGTACACCCAAATTACGCCAGTTATGTTTAAGTCCCATGTAATAGGGGGCGAGCCTATTGCCATCTACCGGGCACAAATCTAGGCTCCGGGCTGCTACTGAGAAATTCCAGATAGAAAAACACAATAACACTTTGCCCGACATGGGAATCGAACCCAGGACCTCATGCTCAGCAGTAGCGCTAGCGACCACTAGACCAACGAGACCTGTTTCACAATATCCAGTCACTAGATAGTGACCACTAAAACAATTGCAAGTGGTACTAGAATGCGTTTGAAATGATCTGCGCCGTTATGTACTGTAACTTATCCGGTGGTGGAGAAACAGGTCATACTACGATGACTGACAGCGTAGTGCATATTTGGGTTGAGTGGACCTTACCTTGGGCATATGACATTGTTCACTGAGCAGCTTGAGCAAACTTCTGGGCGGTTTCTCCAACAGTTCCAGACACGCCGCATTGTCCGTGAACTGGATCTGATTGTACACGATGCCTTCCTGACGATACTGGAGCGAAAAAATATTGGTATAAAACAAATTGTTGTAGTACATGGCTCAAAAATTTGACCCAAATTACTATGCAAAAATCGGTTGAAACAACATTTTACAGTGCAAGTTTAAAAAATATACAGGATGTAAGGGACAGCCCTCCGCAAACTATCAGGGTGCATTCAGCTCCTTATTTTAAATCATATTCCACAGAAAATACTCTCAGGAAAATTTTCATTGTTTTTATCGATTTTTCAGTTAGTATTCCTTTTTTCAATGTAAAATTACATTCTCTATATGTAGCACTCAATTTACGTAAATAAAACAGCTAATATAATAAAAAAAAATCAGCAATGGATGTTGAAATAGGCTCGCTGCGCCGCCGTACGCTACGCGCGTTTTGCCACGGTAACGACACATTGCGTGTGAGAAAATAAAACAAATCAGGTTTATTGGATTCCCATAACGTTCCTGAAAAAAAATCATGTAGGTACCGGTCATCTTAAGTATGATATACTGAATTCACCCTGTCAGTCTGCGGAGGACTGTCCCTTACACCCTGTATATATTACTAGTTGCGCCCCGTGATGTCACCCGAATAAGCCAAAATCAATCAGTCTCAATGCCGTTGGGATATCGGGATAAAAAGTAGCCTATATGTTAATCCAGGTTACAAACTATCTGTGTGCCAAATTTCATCCAAATCCGTTCAGGAGTTTTTTTGCGTGAAAAAGTAACAAATATACACACACACTCACAAACTTGCGCCTTTACAATATTAGTGTGAAGTGTGATTACAATGCGACGTATACTCACAATATCCTGCTCCAGCGCAAACACATAATTATTGAAGAACATGTGCAGCTTTTCATTAGCGTAATTAATACACAGTTGTTCTAACGAATTCGTCGCGAAGTTCTCAAAGCCGAAGATGTCGAGTACGCCAAGCGCCCGCGCGGCGCGTCCCGGCGCCGAACAACTGTTCACGTGACGAACTAGCCACGCGAACGTTCGCGAGTACAGCGCGCGAGCCATCGCGTGACGGTTCTCGCGAGCCTGTAGAGGAAATGTGATTTTAGACATATATGTGTAAACTATTGGGGAAAACTGTCAAATGCAGGGCTCCGGTTGCTTCACAGATGCCATGCTTTTCCAGAATTCTTAAATTTTTATGTTCATATCAAGAAATAATGCCTCGTAAATATAAGCAGGCACAACAGTAAAACAATGGACTTGAATAATATTTGAATATGGGACAGAAAAGGGTTAAAAGAAAGGTAAGGCATAGTACCTCAGGCAATCGCAGCGGAATATCCGTGACATTGCCTCGCACGTTGATCTGTCGTTCTAATAATACTCGTTTTGCGGTAGGCAGCGGCAGCCCTAACAGATTAGCAACCGCGTCCACTGCTTCCGTATCTTCTCCTGCCAGGGTCGAACGCTCGCCGTCCACATCCTGAAAACCAAAGTTCATTATTATTAAAGTGAAAATTTATTAAGGCGCGTTGAGCGATTTTTGGTAGGGGAAATCTTACGGGTTCGCGTCACCGACATGCGACATGCTATGCATAGTTTTACGTCAAAGTTTCACTTCTGTCGGCAGTCCCCATGACTGCCATTTTTTTTTAACCAGGTCTGAATATTATTGGAGATCTGAAGATCAGAGGGGCAGTTCCCGTATTTTTAAGAACGGTCCGCACTCGATGTCTATAGATGTCAAAAATATCTCGAATTTCCCTATATTTTTAACGCTGTCACATTGTCGCTGACATGAGAACAATCTCATGTCAGCGACAATCAAGCCTAGATTTTGAACATTTTTGAATACGGGGCCCTTCTGATCGTGTTTGCAGGGCACATAGGATCCGACAACGTAAAAGATTTTGGAAACAGAAAGAGAAGACTTTTGCTCATTAGTGGGACACAATATTACTATTTAAAGCAGGGGGGTTCCCAAACTTATTTTGTCTACTGCCCACAATTTTTCACCTGCTTAATAACCACTCCCTAGATGAAATTACAAATCGCCCCCTAAGCCTCTACACAACGCCCCCATTTTTTTCTGGGTCTCTTACTGCCCCCATTTAGGCCTGCAGCGCCCACAAGGGGGCGTTATCTCCCACTTTGGGAAAGGCTGATCTAAAGGCTAACAAAAAAATGCTCATATAGCCAACACGCCACAGTGTTCTATAAGCAATAAGTAAATGACATAGCGATAGTACAAATATAACTCTCTTCACTCCATAAACATACCTGAAACTGTATATTCCCTAGCCACAGTATGGCGGCCAGCACTTTGAACAGCCCCTCGCACATGAGCGGCGGCACCTGCAGCACAGTGAGCGCCAGCTGCAGAGCCTCCAGCTTGCCCTGTTCCCCCCCTCGCCCTCTGTGCGCCTCCTCGTCTTCAGGCCGGAGGTATTTGTACTGCACATCTTCGCGCAGGCGGAGGATGGTGCGGAGCTCTGCGTTATGCTGGAATGGATTAGGAGGTTTTAGTACGAGTGAGTTTGGGATTGAGCAACTTTGAAGGGGTCTGTATCCAGCAGTGGACAGAAAAATGCCTTCAGAATCTAGATGAGAGATTTCTGAGCCTTATTTCGATTTTGGTCGACGGATGAAAGGAAATAAGGTACAGAATTACAAAATAAAGATTGCCAAAATAAAGAAAGCCAAACTTTTCTCTTTAATTAAATTAACAGTTAGACAAATTATTGACATTATGTCCTCAAGATAAGTTTTTTATTGGCTTCGAAAGCCTAACAAATTAGTTTCATAACCAAATTATAGAAGTACGGCTTACCTTAGCACCCTCAACGAGCTGGTAGAAAACATGGTAGTTAGTTTCCCTCGGGGCCGGTCCAGTGATCCTGGCTCGTTCCAGCAGAAAGTCTCTCAACACTGCGCCCTTGATCCCGCCGCGGTGATCTAACCGGACTTCGACGAATTTGCCAAACCGGGATGAATTGTCATTACGAACTGTTTTAGCGTTTCCTGCAAAAATATGATAAGCAATTTTAGGTATTACGGCTATCAGTATAATATAAGTACACGCCTAAATAACGCAAGAATGACACACGGTTCATTTTTGCTTTTAATTTGGGTGAAGCAACCAAATAGAATCGTGTACAAACATAAAAGTGAATCCTCCGACCTGATCATAACCATACCCTTCGTTTCTGCACCTTTCAACGAAAATGAATCTATCTAGTGGAATCGTGTGATACTGCCATAAAAGTATGTATTCGGAATAAAGCTACAAATTACTTTTTTTTACAAACGTCACTGCTTTTGAAGGTTTCAATTTGGGTGCGGCGTAAGGAACTAATGATTTAGTTTGTCAGCCCCTCCTTTTTATACAAAACGTGAGGTAATATCTACACGACAGGTTGAGTAGTTGATGACACGACTCACGACGTTATTAGTGAGGGGGCGTGAACAGTGATATGATAGCTTGCAAAGCTCGTCAAAAAATCTAAATTAACATTATGGACATGACATTTGATGTCTGTTGCTTAATAAATTGCTACCAAGTTTTATTTCAGGACATATACAATACTCGAAGACTGAACTGAAATGTGTTAAGATAGAAAGGGTCACCCCCCCTTTCTACCGAGATGACGACTAATAGAAAAGTATCCATGGAAAAAAGACATATTGCGTCGACCCCAAAAAAAATACACAATACCCGAGGCATCGTGAACTACAATACAATACGGCCGACGTATCTTGGCGAGTCTGAAAATAGGCTCTGCGAAATTTCGCGCATGTTCTCTCACTCACACTCGCCTCATGTCACCATTTGGTTCCTAAAAATGTTACTGTGCAGCCTTCTGCGCGAAGTTCGGACTCGCCAAGATACGTCTGCGTCGGCCGTATTGTGGTGTGTGCTTATAATTACACCGGCTGTCAGAATAAAGCAACGTTGTTTGGCGGCAGAATCTAGGTCTTTAGCAGAATTCGTCTCTTACCAAAGGCCTCAAGCACAGTGTTGGCCTCCAATATCTGTTGTTCGGCCCACGAGGCCTGGCCCCCGGCTGCACAGAGGTACTGTAGGATCAGCTTGGTGGTCTCCGTTTTGCCGGCGCCACTCTCTCCTGATATTACTACCGATTGGTTCTTCTCTCCATTCTGTTCAGAAAAGACAAAATTAATATAATTTTTTTTTGCTGTGGTGGTTTAGAAACGAGGTCGTAAGTGGTTCGGAAATGGATTAGAGAAGAATGAAATAATATGATGTTATATATCACACCATTGCTATGATCTAGGATTCCCTCAAGATAATAATGAAATAACACCGATATTTCTGTACCGTCTTGTAAAGACAACGTTATATGAAGCTTATTAGAATAATACAGATTTCGTTCACGTGAATCATGACAAGAAAACTGATTCATGTTCCTTCGAAAAACTGACGAAAAACTCAATACATTATGAATAATCTGACATTCTGTTATAAGTAATTACTTTCAAACAAGAGTGTTATTTAATAAGTAGATGGTCATACCTGCAATGAGCTGTACGCTGACTCAGCGAGCGCAAACACATGTGGCGGTAGAGAACCGAAGGCTTTGCCTCGGTAGTCCTGCATATGATCCTGTTAAAAATAATAAACACAATGTTTTTTTTGTTAGCATCTTTCCACGAGCTGTGAAATTTAATAGCGCTCAGAACAAAACAGACTACTGAGTTCAAATTAGAGTAATCCATTTAGCATTTAGCGGTTGACAATAATGATCCCGAATTAACATGATAATCGAATACACTTTCATTACGTATTATCGCTTTTAAATTGGTCTATTCGTTCTATAAAAAAGGATATCAGGATTGAAGTACCTAAACTCTTTTCGTATTACGTTTTTAATTACCGTATAATTGGCAACTAGTAGTATTAGGCCTACTAACAACGTTAATGTATGCAGTCTTCATACATAATAGATAATGAATCGCTGAATAATGTATCATTTCCTCTTGTTTATCTGCTAAAGGAAATTGATGGAAACTGACGGGCTATTGTCACGATCAAGCGATCGGTATCAAAAGAAATGTGAACACAATTATAAGGAACTGTTAAATGCGATGTTTGCGTCACCTATGATGCGTTTTTTTTTAATTTATTGCCTGGTAATGACAGTCTTTAAAAGGCGACGACAAAACCAACTCGACTTTTTCTGTAACTTCATTTCAAGTGTAGAAATCTTGATATGAAAGAAAGTGTAATCCTATTATACATATTATAAATAAATTAAAGTCGCTTTTCGTGTCTGTCTGTGTGTCCGCGTTGTTCTTCTAAACTACATAACGGATTGTGATGCGGTTTTCACCATCATTTAGAGAATTTATTCCGGAAGGTTTATGTGTATAATACATTCATATTAAACTTACCTACATATAACAAATAAATCTCGATGTTTTGTCAACTCGTAACAAACGTGCCAAGCAGGTCACCACTAGTAGTAATGAATTAATAAATATTGAGAGACTCACCGTTGTGTAACATCCTAACTCCTTATAAGGATTCACTGCGACTAGAATAGATCCTGTGTATGTCTGTATAAAATATTAAGGAAAAATCTCAGTCTCATATGATCACAAAAATTCAGCAGTAAACTT
This sequence comes from Fissipunctia ypsillon, assembly GCA_947568875.1. Classification (NCBI taxonomy): domain Eukaryota; kingdom Metazoa; phylum Arthropoda; class Insecta; order Lepidoptera; family Noctuidae; genus Fissipunctia; species Fissipunctia ypsillon. The sequence continues at coordinate 16,654,284 of OX387661.1, read as the reverse complement.
TGGTACTTCTTCAAGTAGATTAGCCGCTAAAGGCCGTTTCAAGTTCCCAAGCCTAGACGGGAGGAATCGTAAAACGGAATTTCATGATTTCAGAAATTCAAATGAAGTGTATACGTCAAAGTTGGTGGCAGCTTGAACCACCGAGGTTATTGCGAGGCTGTCGGGCTATCATAACCAGGTTGGCAGTCTTAAGAACGAATATGCTGATGTGCAATCTTTATCCTATTTATGGAATTCTAACCCATATTTTTATTGCATCACCACTGCTTTTTCAAAACGGTGAAGGAAAACATCGTGAGGAAACCGGCATGTTCTAGAACCAAAAAAATCGGAGACATGCGTGGCATCTATCAATCCGCACTGGGCGCTCGCGTGGTGGATTACAGACCACTCCCTCTCACAGAGAGGAGGGCTGTGTCCCAACAGTGGGAACGTTATAGGCTGTTTATGCTAACCCATATTTTCATTAAAAAAAGTGTAGATTGCTATAAGAGTAGAGGAAGACCAAAGAAACGATGGATGGACGGTGTGAAAGATGATATGGCTGGAAAGGGGGTGACTACTGCGATGACTTGTAGAGAAATATGGATGAAGACATGTTGCGCCGACCCCAAATAAATTGGCATAAGGGCAATAGAATGATGATCATTTACTTAAACAAAGGATACGTAAACTAAGTCGTGTATGTATCTCTTCTTGAGATTGTCATTGATGGCTTGCTCGGTGATCTGCGGCATCATGGTCATGTCGGGGACGCCATGGTCCGCGGCATTCTCCCGCTCCTCCATCTTGTCTGAAAATAAAGAAAAATAAACTTTAGTTTTACAATACAATACATTATTACTCTTTATTGTAAACGGAACTAATAATATGTATATCACTATTTAAAAACAGAAATGTAGGTACAATTATTAATAGTTATGTGTTGTATATTATGTAGTTATGTAGTTATGTACCTATGTGTATTGGAATTTTCCCCAGATCTGTATGATACCTCAGTTGTATTTATGTGGTAGATGACACATTTACACCCGGAAAATTGTAAATAACATATCAGTCAACTAGAAGTTGGAAAAATGGGTGATTTGAAAAATAACCAACATAATTGTACGTCATTAGCAAGCATTTCTATCTAAATTGACTCAGGGCGTATCAAATAAGAATCCTTGAACTAATTTCAGGAATTATGTATATTCATTCATCCGACGCTGAATAGCCTGCGCGGGACTTACCCAAGATCGTAAGCGGCTATTTGGCTAATCATGAGCGTAATATTTGGAGGGGAAGAATTCTAGAGAAACTCATTGCTTACTATGACGTCTTTTCGTTATACAACGTGTATCTGGATGTACGACATTAAATGAAAACGAGCACAGTACTAATCCATCGAAACATTTTAAAACACGAAGATTAATGGAAATTAAAGAAATTCAGTTTTCAAACAAAATAAATAGCAGAATCAACTGCATAAAAAGAAAACACGCTTTATCTACGAAAAGTCACTAACCAACGGTGCGGTGCGGGGTGCGGGGCGCCGCGGCGGCAATGTTTACCTATTATTACGGACTCAGATCTACATCATGTTGGAAAATAAGAAAATGTGTGAGAGTTAACAGGCTTCTTCTGGGTAAGTTCGCTCCTTCGTCGACTTTGTCTCTGTCATCTCTGACCTAGACTAGAGTCAAGAGCAAACCTATCTTAATAATAAAAACAAAAAAAAAAAAAATTTAAAAATTAAAAATAATTTCCTGTGGCTAAAGTATTCTTTGGATTTGATTGATTTTTTGTATACGGTAAAGAACACGATTCTCTTTACGTGGTTTAAAGGAATGTCAACCCTCCTGTCACACCTTGTATTTGTTAGACAATAAACTGAAAACAAAACAATTATGGCTCGAGTGCTATAATATGCTATACAGTCACAATTTTATTAGTAGTTTCGGGATCAACAGATATCCTCAACGTGATTGCTTCTGTTCAAAGTTCTAGAATTCAGTCCAACTTATTTAGATTACTAGCTTTTGCCCGCGGCTTGTCCCCCGCGTGCAGTACATCTACCATGAGTTGTTAATGAAAACCTACTCGCTAGCGTTAAAGTCGCTAGCGTATTGACGTCGATCGAATAGATTTCGATAATGCTTGCACCATGAGATTTACGGAGTCATACGCAGGCGCTCGCGTAAGCTCGATAGATCGTGTCGTCTAGCTAACTTCACTCCTTATGTTTTGTTTCTTTCTTTCTCAGTAATAAGAAGAGAGGCTCCCATGTCGTCTATTCAATTTTTAATTTTGTTTACGTTGTGTGGTTCGCGGCGTTTTTGTTTTATGCAGGCCCTACACGTTCAAGTAATTTGATCAAACAGGCTGGTCCAAACAGTTTTATCAAATTGGCATGAATGTTTGTGGGAAAATTTGATCAAATTTAATGAGTCGTCAAATGGCATGAAAAAATATGAATTTTCGTATTTCTATTCGATCAAACATTTTGATCGAACGGTTTGATCAAACAATTTGAGCATGTGTGTTGCGAGCGCTCAGTTGCTGCTGCGTAGTGTCTTAATAGTGTCTTTCTTCTTAATTAATGGACTGACTAACGACAGAAGCATTAAATATGTTTCCTCATTCATTCGCAAATAATTATGCCAGTCTTTAAGAACAAATTTCAATGTATTTAACAAGTTTATTTAGCGAATATTCGTCTCTTTTCATGAGCCTCTTTTTATACCACATAGTACGACTTTATGTCCTTTTTTGGGCCTTCAAAACAAACACTAAGCTGTCTATTGCTAAGGCGTTATCTGTAGACATTGTTAAGAGCGTTGTCACATTTTATCACCCCTCTCGCTCACACAGGATCAATTTTTTAAGAATGTTAAATGAAAAGATGATTTTTTGAAAAATGTGATCAATGGGCTCCCTACTAAATAATATTAATTTAATAGGTAATTTTTAAATACACATTTCTATTGTGTTATCTAATAAACTTAGCTCAATAAGTATTATGATCTGTTTTTGAGAAGATTTAAATAAATGTTACAATAAAAATGTGTTTTTAATAATTACCTATTAAATTAATATTATTTAGTAGGGAGCCCATTGATCACATTTTTCAAAAAAGTATATTTTCATTTTTTTTTTCAAGCCTGCATGAAGATGTGTAGTCACTTGAAAGATCATGCCAATTTGATAAAGCTGTTTGAATCAGCCTGTTTGACCAAATTACTTGAACTTCTATGGCCCGCATTAGATAAGCCAAGCCACTTGAAACTTTAAAAGTGTAATAAATTAGCTAAGCTCAAGTGTCGTAGGTAATAAAATGCAACATTATTCAATAATATACACAAATCTTCAAATGCTTCTTTAGCGAGTCTGTAAAATTTGATAAACTATTTTCCAATTGGTATCCAACATTAATTCTCATTTTGGATTGAAATTCACGTTATTTACGTAGTTGGTCTTCAAATTCAGCGGCCACTAACATATTCCATGCTAAACAAGCTCTTCCAGGCTTTATTTTGACTTTAATAGACTGAAAAACGTATATAATTATAATGTAAACATATGTTTCACACCTCAAAACGCTAGTGAGCTACGTTACTACTATCGCAAGCGTATTTTTCGATAGCGTCTGTCGAATTAGTGACTCATGGTGCCGTTTTGTATGGTGACAGCTGAAAAACGTCAGTGACTATCGAATAGATTACGTTAGGTGTCTTACCTATCGAAATCTATAGTGCTCATGGTACGAACTTTAATTCTTTTTGTGACCGCTAGGGGCGCTGTACAATATTTCATAGATATCATTTACGGAGACGCTAGCGTGGTTTGACTGTGTAAACTCATGGTAGAGCTACAGGTCGAAAATTATCCCACGAGAACGTACTTCCCTGTTTTTATACAATTTCTCTATGGTACTACCATACCGGGATAAAAAGTATCCTATGTGTTAATACAGATTATAAACTACCTGTGTGTTGAATTTGATCCAAATCCGTTCAGCCGTTTTTCGTGATAGAGTAACAAACATACAAACTGTCACATTTATAACCAGTGATCGGAATAGGTAGAGCTAATTTGCCTAAACTTCGAGGAAGGAAGTAACAGAGTGGATAATACCTCCTCTAAAATCCCAGAATAATTTTAATGACGTTCGTTTAAATCCCGAGATTTAAAACCACGAATTATTTATTGGGCCTTATTTATAGATAGATAGATTACTCTTTACTATGTACACCATAAAAATTACAGATAAGTATAAATGTGTGTGTGTGTAACCCTAAAAAATGTTATGATTTTTCAAATCAATAATTTGTAAGTACAAATAAAGTCCAATAAATAATTCGAGGTTTTTAAATCCCGGGATTTAAACGTCATTAAAATTATTCCGGGATTTTAGAGGAGGTATTATCCACTCTATGTTACTTCCTCGTAGTTTAGGCAAATTAGCACTACCTATTCCGATCACTTTATAACATAAAGTAGGATTAAATATTTTACAGAGGATTGCCTCTACATTTTACAAACGTCTTCCATAAATGCGTAACTAGTGTTAACAGGCCATATTCCCAGCGTTTTACTACAACACTTTTCACAGACAGTTAAGAGACCCCGCCGTCGCTCGCTTATTGCTTTAGTCTAGCCTTTTAAGACGTGGTTGAAATAGAAAGCACTAACTAAATTGGAGAATCCATTTATCCCAAGGATCTATAAAGTGGTAAAAGCATTTCCACAGATTACGGATTAGTTACTGTTACTGCTATAATTTTAGAGACCTAAATGAAGTTTCAACGACAAAGTTCTGAACCCGAATTCATCCAGAATTTGGGTTCAGAACTTTGTCGAACTGTGATTTTCACAATGAAATGTCCCAAGTTTCAGATTCTGAGTTAAATCCATACATACTTACATATATATATATATACATGTAATTACTTGTTCTGATTCATCAACGCAGAGCCTAAACCGCTGAAGACTTGGAACGTTAAATTTTACACACGGCTTCCTTTTATAATGTAGGGGAGCACTAAGAAGGGGTTTTTGGAAAATCAACTTTTAAGGGGGTGAAAAGGGGGAATTTTGTTTCTATGAAAAAAAAAAACTTGATCTCGTGAGCTAATAAACTTGAAACTTGGCACGAATAAGTAAATTATGAAGTTTGTCATTTTTTGTTTTCTAAACTACCTCCTAAACGTTGATACCCCCAATCCCCCGATTGGTGGGGTGTCAAAATTTGTATGAAAGTATTTTAACGCGCAGTCCGATTAACTCGAAACTCAGTATTACTTAAGCCATAAAATAAAGAATAACGTGCGTCAGAGTTTTTTGAAAATCTACCCCTAACTAGCGGGATAAAGTACGAAATCTAAAATATGTGTCTCTTAAAACAGGGATTGTAGTTTTAAGAGTAAAAGTAAGAGATCATTACTACTAATAAGGTTTATTAATCTTTGTTCTGCTAAATTCTAGTTTTAAGAAGGGCTTGAAATTTGCCAAGGGTTGTAAAGCTTATTAAATTATTTAAATGAAATGTTTGTACGAGGAAATTTGTAATAAAGGTAACAAGGTAGGTACATAAGCATAACATAATCGTTTTAATTAAAATAAATTAACTTTGCCGGATTAAATTAAAAGCCCGTCACGCTCAACTCTTAAAAAGGGCACGGTTACCCGCTATTAACGAGGGGGTGTACTATGTTCATGAAATTAAAACACCTACGATATATGTATAAGGTGTAATTTAAATAACTTTTTTTTTGTGGATGGGAAATCATCAAATGACTTCTCCCGCTCTGGGCGGAGCGGGAGGGCGTGTCAGACTTTTACTGACTAAAACCCACCCGTGTTCCTTCTGTTGCCTGTGCCGGGGCCACGGTAACTCTTCCGAACATCCCGCAACAAGTATCTAAGGGTATCGTACCTATACATATAGTATACTCATACATGGAAGAACAATGGGTTTCTAGTAAAATTGCAAGGGCGTTTATAAGCTGTAATTTAAATAACTGCCAACCTCTTGAGGGGTCATTATGACCAACTTTTACTATGGGACCAAACCAGAAATCGCGAAAAAAAAAATCATCTGTTCCCTACATTTTGACGAGTTATGCGAACATAAAAATTTAAGGACCAGCTGATTTCTTTTTCGCGATTTCATATTTGGTCCCATAGTAAAAGTTGCCCATAATTTTGAGTATAATGACCCCTCAAGAGGTTGGCAGGTATTTAAATTACACCTTATAAACACCCTTGCAATTTTACTAGAAACCCATTGTTCTTCCATGTACGAGTATACTGTATAGGTACGATACCCTTAGATACTTGCCGTTGGTAAATCTTTACTCCAAATAACAAGCAGTGCATCGAGCGAAAGCTCGAAACTAAAAACCGAATTCCAGCGAGATCATTCAATCAACCGTAGCTTTTTCAACATAAATACCGTTTTCTACTTTCAAAACCGCGTTAACAAAACCGCGTTAACAAGGCCAGTATTTTTCGCCTCGTCTGTATGATTAGGTCAATAAAATTATAAATAATCCTCTGAGAGGGCTGCAATGTTGTCTCAAAGTCGACGGGCTACGAGCTGAGGGACCGAGGGCACTACGTCGACATTGCTCGACTTTTAAAAGGTGTAAAAACTGAACTGTAATGGCAGGTGATTTACTTAAATGGACCGCGTTTTTTTTTCAGGCTCTTTTATCTCTATTGTTTACATTATTTATAATTTTTTTCGAACCGCGTAAAATAATTTTAAGTGCCTACAATCCATCAGTTTATATTTTTATGAAAAGTCAAGCGTAGAGGCATTAAGACAAAGTCAACTGTCGGACATTTTCATCCAGAGCTTGTTAGAATCTTTAAATACAAAAATAATGAAGCAAGAGGCCTTATTATTTTTGGATAGAAGACAAGTAGCTTAACGTACAATTAGGTTGTCTACCACCACCAACTACATAGCTCTGTAAGCTCAGGTTAGCACGGGCGATTTTTTATCGCGCACTGGATTTTCAACTTTGGGTTCATTTCAGCCGAGCATTGTGATCAAACAGAGTGCATCCCAGCGCGTCAAAAAAATACACTGTTGAATTTTCAACTCTCAGCGCTAAGCAGTGCGTTGAAAATCCAGTGCGCGATAAAAAATCGCCCGTGGGTACGAGGACTAAGAAAAAACGCTAAAGAGATAACTTTACCATAGCATTTTACTCAAACAAAAACTGCTATAAAGTCACCATTTTTAGAGAGTGTCTTTGAAGATAGCACCCACGACTTTATCAATTTACATCGATCTGACTTCGCCCTTGCTCCCCCGGGCTCCCTAAATACGATGTTATCGACTGAGCGATTGATAAAGCTGTGTTTATTACTAACACACGAATATGTTTGGTCAATAAACGGGTGAAATGAAAGCTTTATGAGGAGTTATAATGTTATGATATTTCTACGAATGTGTAAGTAATTCAGTCTTATGAATAGATGTTATAAGACAGAGAGGATAAAGTGATCTAACTGGGTAAATAATATTCTCAAGACATATTTACGTAATATCAAAACATACAGATTAGTTAAAGCTATATTCCATACACCTGGCAAGATGCAGTGATGACAGGTGGAGTAAGGCAGTGACCGAGTGGCGCCCAAGGACTGGAAGCCGAAGCGTCGGCCGTCCGGCGGCGAGGTGGGCGGACAACATTGTTGCCATCGCGGATAGAACCTGGATGAGGTTGGCACAGGAGCGTGGGGATTGGCACAAGAAAAGAGAGGCCTATGCTCAGCAGGGGGTCAAGTCGGGCTGTGGATGATGATGATACTTCCATAAAACATGTATTTTTTTTATTTAGTATCTGTTAGGTAATTCTATCTAAGGTCAAATTAAATTAGCTGTTGAAACCTAACATACATACGTGATCAGTATCGGTATCTAACACGATAAACCACCCAATCAAAGTCTATGAAGATTCGCCACATAATTGAATTTTACCATGTATATACAATGAAAATATACGCCGCATAAAAGCAAAATAAATTGAATCTCGAGAGCTTGTTCTAATCACATTGATACAATATTGGAACCAAACAAAAGAGCTCTCAACAACTGAAACTATTGGATTTTGGAACGAAAACAAATCCATTTTACCAATAAAACTGTAATACGGTAAATAGAAACATATGAAAAAATGTTCCTGAACCAATACTCGATAAGTTTATCACAAACAAAAAAAAAAATGTTTTGAAGACTTCTCCGTAATCTCCCAAAACCATTTACCCTAACCTACTCGTAACTATTGAATTCCAGGTGCAAATTGTTTGCTATCACCAAACCAATAAACAGACTGTCTATCCTCCATCAATGATATTCCTAACATATCAATCTATTAACATGAACATCAGATAACAACAATGTTCTTGATGCGATGGATGGGACATTCCCACCAACTTATCGGACGGAAATGTCACTTGCGGATAAATACGTCACTGGAGCCCTCGCACTTGCTACTTATCAATATTACACATTATTTGCACAGTTACTACAAGCACTGAGCTCTGCCACTGCGTCTATATGGCCGTGATTCATCGCGGGCGGTAGTTGAAGATTGAAGACAACAGGAACAGGATGTGAGGATATTTTTACGATTATGTGCTTGCTTTTTATGTTGTTTTCGTGCTGATTTGATACAAAAGGACAAAGAATAACTACTCAGGATTATAGCGCAAATAAAATCTTCCGGGGAAAGGCGGTCAAATAAACTGTAGATTTGACAAGTAATCAGCCCAAAAGAAGTACGGAAAACACATGCTGACATGGAGGAAAACAATGAAATTCGTATCGATATTGATACTGATTTTGTTGTTGAACATAATCATAATACCGAAACATTGACACTCATCGACAATATTGACTCACTAAAATTATACGTTCATGGGAAGCGAGCCAATAGTCGTGCAGCTACAATATTTGCTACAGAAACCACTTATATAACTCCATCTCGTCGAGCCTCACCTCGTTGCTCTAGTGGTCACAAGCGCTACTGCTGAGCATAAGGTCCTGGGTTCGATTCCCAGGTCGGGCAAAGTGTTATTGGGCTTTTTATTAATTAGGAATTTCTCAGTAGCAACCCTTAGTCTAGATTTGTAATCAATTGATGGCAATAGGCTCGCCCCCTATTACATGGGACTTAAACATAACTGGCGAAATTTGGGTGTAGTATAGGTACTTATCTGCCTAACCCTTCGGGGAGTACAAGCGCGATGTTATGTTTAAAATTGTGATTAAAGGCGATAATCCTCGCCAAAAAACCCTTGAACGATGGAAAAACAAGTCCTGTAGTAATGAAGATAATTATTGGCGTGATCGATACGTCGCGGTGATGACCATAAAAATAGGCGGCAATGCGGTACACACGGTAATGACTAACATGGCTAATGACAAGGTTATTTGTGACAATTGTACGACAAAACTTCCTGTCATATCACTAATGTTGTGTTGCTACGCTGGAAACCACAAAGCTTTTGATTGTTTGTTCACAACGGTTATGTTTAAAAGCTATTTCCACAGTATTGTTAATGCTTTATTAATTGCAAAGTTCAAATTAATAGAGACTATTGTACGAGGAAGAGACGCTAATGCTTCTCTCTCTTTCCTTCTCTTTTTGTCTAGCGACTACAGTGGTCAAAGACAGAGACAGCAGACAAAGTAAAGAAAATGAAAACACTTTACAGAACCAGTTACGATATAACAATGTATGCAGCTTCAGTCAGTAATCTTGTGTACGAAGGTGTGCCTCGATAAATGTAAAGTACCTATATGAACCTACAGTCTCCGTAACTTAAACATGTTGCCATATTAGTACCAGGAGCTGTGATACAAGTTATTGTTCCGGCGCAGACAAAGAGATCCCAATCTTCACGCAAATTTATTTACTAAACATAGGGCCGCAGGCGCTTAGCTTTCCTTAGTTTCCTTATTTAGATTACGCTCATTTCGCTTGATAGACTCTAGAGAGGCGTTTGATCATGATTTTTGCATATTTCACGCGAATTTATTTACTAAACATAGCGCAGGCGCTTAGCTTTACTTATTTAGATTAAGCTGTCTGCGCTTGAGCGTTTGATCTTGCATATAAGTGGCACTCTACACTGCATAGTAGGATGACGATATGATGGCGTCGCAAAGTCGGTGCATCATCTCTGATACAGTTAACAACATTATCAATTTTATGACCTATGTAATCAATCGGATCTTGTTCTCCATGATTATAAATAGTTTCGTTGCACTCATCATCATTACACATTCATCAATTCGGCTCTAATATACTGCTGCGTTTTTGTTCTACCTACTGTTATTTTAGTTTAAGTTAATACTAGCTGTTGTCCGCGTCTTCGGCCGCGTGGATGTCAATACTTCCTTATTTGAATCGGATTTTGTTAATTATTTCATGTGTTTTCATTTTTATGCGCGGTACCCTAATTCTTTTTCTAAAATAAAAAAGTAGCCTAAGTTACTCCAACATCAGCTAACTGCCAGTGAAAGTCCCGTCAAAATTGATCCAGCCGTTTCGGAGATCATCCGGAACAAACACACAGACAAAAAAAAATTAAAAATTGTTTTTTTTTTTGTTATAGTAGGTACCGTACCTATAGTATACTTTCATATGCATTTAGTAAAAAGCTGTTATTTTGACATTACAAACAGACGGTTCAATTTTATTTATTTGTATAGATGTATAGAAGATATAGATGATAAGTTTGAAATCGCCATCCCGTCTTGAGCAAGCGTGGTGATCAATGCTCATGCCTTCTCTGTATGAGAAGAGGCTTTTGCTCAGCAGTGGGACAGTAACAGGCTCGTATTATTATTTTTAGTCTCCTTCACCCTTTAAAGCTAAGTATTTATTTATAGAATTTATACCACCCTAAATACCCGATCATTTTATTGAATCGTAAGCTCAATAGCAGCAATCGTTCCGCAGCGCCATGTTTACCGGTTATAAAGCTTTGAACAAATATTGATGAATGAAAAGCCTCTTATAAAGTAGGGTTGCCAACTTGGCACTTCCATTAAATAAAAGTGAGCTCTTGAAATTGGTACCTAATTAAAATAAATAAAACACGTAAAATAATTTTATTACGTTATTTTTGGCAATTTAAGTACTTACATTTTAAACTAAGCTTTGGAAGGCCGAAGAAACGATGGATGGAATGTGTGGAAGATGATATGGCTAGAATGGGGGATGGGGGGGGGGGGCTACCGAGATGACGACTAATAGAGTAGCATTAAAGAAAAAATAAAAACACGACTAAAAATAAACTAACTCATCATCTGCCTAGCCTTTTCCCAACTATGTTGGGGTCGGCTTCCAGTCTAACCGGATGCAGCTGAATACCAGTATTTTACATGGAGCGACTGCCTATCTGACCTCCACAACCCAGTACCTGGGCAATACGATACCCCTTGGTAAGACTGGTTGTCAGACTTTCGGGCTTCTGACGACCCGTAACGACTGTCAAAGATCCACAAATGACAGCCGGGACCAACGGCTTAACGTGCTTTCCGAGGCACGGAGGAGTCTCAGTATGTAAAGATGGTCACCCATCCACGAACCAACCCCGGCAAGCGTAGCTTAAATTGATGGAGCGACCCGTGCGGCTGTTATTACTTAGCCACGAGCTCCTCACTAAAAATAAACTAACTAAAAAGTAAAAAACAAGTTGAATTAGTTAATCTTCAAGTACAAAGCGAAAGGTCACTCATTTAAAATTAAAATTGCTGTCATTTTCATTGCTGTCGGGGGTCCGTTCTGTGTGTCTATTTAATCTAAGAGGTTCCCCGATAGCAATGACAATTTTATTTATCTGTTTAGTCAGGGAGTAAATGAGTGACCTTTCGCTTTGTACATAAAGGTTTAAACACAACTTGTTGTTTTACTTTTTAGTTCGTTTTTGGCAGGGCAGTCGTGTTTTTTAATTTTTTAAATAATTTATTTTTATTTTATACATTTTAGCGACAAGTTTTTTTTTTAACGTGCTCATCAAAGCCTTTAATTTGATACCCTTATTGTAATAATTGAAGAAAAAATATTTTTATCGCATTTGAAAATGGAGCCATACTGCCGTCATTTTGATATAAAAAAATATATACATAGCCAGTGTCATTCGGGATGATCTAAAGATTCTAACGATACCACATACATACACACATAGGTACCTACATGAACCCTGAAAACATTATACTCCTTTTTTGGGGCAGTCGTGTAATAAAAGACACGTTGCGCCGACCGCGAATAAATAGGGATAAGAGCAAGAGAATGATGATGGTGCTTTTGGCAATTTACATCTATACTCTCATTTGAATTAAGATTAGAAATTTAAACAAACCTTTTTTACAGTCTGTTCAACCGTTTTGACTTCTATTCCGTAGCCCTAAGGATGGCATTAAAACCAAAAACGTGGTGTCATTACCAACTATTTACTGCAGGTGCCATTTATCATGCCACCAATACAATAGAAGTTAAAATCGGTTGAACGGACTGTAAAAAAGGTTGAGTTAAATTTCTATTCTCATTACAAAATGGAGTTTATAAAATAAGAGCACGAAATGAAACGTTGAACCAAATCCGTGCTCCACAGCTCATTAACGACATTTACTCGGGAAAAGGTTTCTACAGAAATCTAGGTCTTTCTATCTATCCTAGCCAGGATGTCTGATAACCCTATCAGGAGCCAAGCATCTAAGTACTGTAGACACGCACTTGCGTGCTTAGCCGCTGCGTTGGTTTTTTATGTCATTTCATTTCTGGGGAGCTCCCCTAATATATTTGTTACGTAAATCTATCACCCCGATATGACTCAACGCTTTTAAAGCCTCCATTGAAAAATGTGTCTAATCAAATTTTTTCGACTGGGGATTTCTTTCGCGAAGCTTTGAGTGTTTTATCACTTTGTTTGATTAGACTTTTTCAATGCTTTCACATCTCTATTCATATCATTTCCGAGTTTGTCTTCCTTCTCTTTTCCAGGCTGTATCCAGTCAGGAACTGGAAAAATATTGCTGACCGCTATGACTGAATATGCTGAGAACCCTTATATTTAAAATTTAAATGTCGTGTCGGTTTGTGCGTCTAGTGCGTTATAATCGATTAATTCGATAGACGGCGTGTGACAAGTGTACGACGTTCAAAGACCGTGGCTCCCGAGGGACTGTTGCATTGTCTGGTACAAGGCATAAGAGATACGTGCACTGATGATTTTATACCTACTGTTTAGTTCAGGCAACTTAGAATATGTGCCCTAATTCAGACTAATCAAAGTATGGTAAGAACAAAAACATGCTTGCTCACGGATTATGTTTACCTAGACCAGTGGTTCCCAAAGTCGTCCAGGTGGACCCCAGGCGGTCCACGGGAGACTCGACGGGGGTCTATATTGGCGTGACAAAAAAATGGAGGTTCGCAATTCGTAAGCGGGGGGTCCACGAAAATTGTTTCCTTGTGCTGTGAGTACCTACCTAAACGTCAAAAAAGTAAAGTTGGATGGAATCACTTTTTTGATTGGCTTTTTTGACATCCACTCACAGCACAATCAGTTAATTAACCAATCAGTTCTCACTTTTTTTTTCGAAAACTATTAATGCGTGGTTGGAACTCAGCCGCAACGCAAAGGACAATGCCAGAGACTCTATAGAGCTTTGACCCATCAAATAAATGTTGGTTTACAAGTATGCCAAATGGTAGCATTCTATTGCTGCTTTATTAGTGATAACTAAAACACGTTTAAATGTCTTTAGATTTTGCGGTTTCTGTTTAAATCTAAGAACAATTATTACATTTAGGTTAGGTACCTTAAGTTTAGGTTAATTGCAGTTATAATTGTAGAAATAATTAAATAAGTGCTGTATATTGTTACAACGCTATCCTAGGATGTTTGGCTATGAAAGGAAGGAATGATATAACACCGACATCAACCTTAGTAATACTTTTGACTTAGGACATAATTGTAGTACCTACATAGTAGTACGTAGTACCTACATACCTGTTGCAAGGATTTCCATTTTACGAGAAGTGTTTGCAGTGCAGGTTGTAATGAAGACACAACATGTCTTTGCATCCTGTCGACGCACAAGTGCCAATTTAAGCACCTCATCATCGTTAACCAAGTCGAAAGCAATGGTCAGAATCCGTAGTAAATAGCACAAAGTCGGCGAGTAGGCGAGAGCGAGTCCGTGTACAAAAGCGAAAATCGTCGTGAAAATATGACAGTAATATGATCACAAAAAACAAACAACAATGCAAAATGTCAATGAATGACTTTTGGACATAGCTAACATTAGCACGTCAATGACGTTTCATTACACCTAATCACCTACTAGGGCTCAAATGCGAAATAATGATGAGAATATACATTCATAATAATATACAATATTATTAAAAAAAACATTATTTTCATGAACATGTGTATTTTAATCAAATCCATATTAAAATCCATTCATAATACATTAACCCTTTAACCGCCTACGACGGATTAATCCGACAAATATTTTCGTGTCCATTTCGCCAGGGTCGTATATTTACGACCAAATATCGTAATGATTCAAGTTGCCCGGCGCTGGGGGCACGACAACTGATATGAAGTCGGGCGGTTAAAAGGTTAATAGATGTTATTTATTTTATGAAATAACTAGTTTTGTTCCACGTGTATACGTACTAAGTAACGCAGATAGTCGCGATCGATATAAATAGGAAATGGACCTCGGGTTTTTAAATTCCTTTTATCATTAACTTTTTAGCCGCATCATTAAAAGAATAATTGTTAAGTAACCAAGGGTCATATTTTCATGCGATAATTTTGATAAATTTACATTTCTTGGAGATTAATGTAAGGGTGGGGCAGGATCTGGCATTGTCATTTCCATAGATAGATCTAATCTTCACTTGTTTTGTCGAGTTTTGGGAATAACGTAGAAATGTAGCTGCAGGGGGTCCCCACCGGAACCAGCTAAATTTTTAAAGTGGTCTATGAGAAAAAAAGTCTGGGAACCTCTGACCTAGACAAAAGTTCCGTTGTTTGTTATGGCTAACAATATCACCCTACCCAACATAAAGGTAACTTTTACATATAATATTCTAGATTGCCACGAGCCCACTTTCTCGTGAGCAAAACTCCAGAGAAGCAGAAGTCGTAAAGTCAACAAACATACTACCTACCCACATTCGAAAACTTTGTCGGAACAATCGCTGTCACTTGTATCACAACAAGAAACGGGTCTGTGGCGCCGGGCGCTACCCACGACGAATACAACGCAACGCGGTGTAAGGGACCCTACGTACTGACGGTCTGACGCGAAGGGAACACCCATTCAAACTCCCTGATTTAATGGGGCCATTCAAACATCCAACCATGACCCAAAAGGGAAATGAAATTGGATATCATTATACGTTTTCATCATGTTGATTTGGGTTCATTGAGTTAGGTTTGTATGAAAAGTTTTGAGACTTTTCAATTGATCTATCAATTCAGTGCTATGGATAGATAATAGTGATGAGAAACTTGTACGTAAAGGGTTAATAGAATGAAGAGGTACTTATTGTGAAAATAGGATTAGCAATTAGATTTATTGATTGGCAATTATCCTAAATCAGAAAATTGGTTTCATTTGCCAATTTGCGTCGAACACCTTTCAATGCGATGTATCGATCTGTGTAAAAGTAAAACAATAAAACTCGAGGTAAGTAACAAGCCCAGTATATAAACAATTGCGACATTTCGCTAAATTGAAAAGAAATAAAGGACACACCAAGGAAAGAAGGGAACCCGTGGGCGGACTCGTGCGGGCGAGAAAACCTAGAGTTGCGAGTAAAAAGAGAACCTGGGGCGCTGGCACTAGCGTGGGCGGCAACTCACAGCGTTTATAGGCCGGGAGCTATTCTTTATTTATTACACAACGACACTTTTACTCCACAAAGCTATTTAGGAATTTATAACTTCACCAACATACATTCTTTATAACAGATTCTCGGAGAAATTACACAGTTTATTATAAGCTCCTAATTTATGTAGGCGTAACAATGGAATATGTTAATAGGATAATTTTGAAAGAAACTTAGAAAGTTTTAGCAATTTCGTGGAGACCTAAATGATAGGTATTGATATTTGAATAGATGATTTAGTCTGCCACTTGATAAGGGTTCGTAATAATTACAATCGTAGAACAAATATAGATATGTCATGTGACGACCACATTTTTCGTTGTATGGTCAAAGTTGAGTTAAAACCTAATATTGTTATGCCTCTTATCTATACAAATAAATAAATATGAAGTCCGTTTGTTTATTTTTTACTAATGCATAAGAAAGTATATTCGGTACTTATAACAAAAAAACAATTTTTAAATTTTTTGTCTGTCTATCTGTTTGTTCCAGCTAATCTGCGAAACGGCTGGACCGATTTTGACGGGACTTTCACTGGCAGATAGCTGATGTTACGGCGGATAACTTAAGCTACTTTTATTTCAGAAGAATAGGGTTCCACGCAAAAAAATTAAAACCTATGAAATTATGAACATAAAGTCTGATTTGAAAAATTCTATGTGCGTTTGGTAGCCCAATTCTTGAGGATGGTTATAGGCTATTTAACATCACGTTATGACCCTTAGGAGCCGAGCAAAATGATAAAAGTCAGAAAGAACACAGTGAAAACGAAGTAATAGCGCGGGCGGGCGATGCAATGCGACGGTTCGGGAGCGAGTTTCATTAAAATGTGTCTGTTACTTTAGTATATTGTGTATCTTACGACATCCACGCGCACGAAGTCGCAGGGCACAGCTAGTTTTAAATAAAACAGACAAATTAGGTACTCCGAGGACATAATACGAGGCTACAAAGAATTAAAAAAAATAACCTTAGTTGCGTAAATGCGTAGGTATAATTTATTCCGTGACACGCGCAACAATAAAGGCTCCTGCAAACAGGCGCGACAACGCGAATGGCGCTCAGCACAAAGGCAGCGCTCGTCGCGCACCACGCGGTGCCTTTGTGTCGCACCTGTTTGCAGGAGCCTTAAGAGAGAGGGAGACTAGGTTTTGCAAACAATAATAGCAGAATACTCCATGTAAATGTCTGCCAATCCCGAAAGTTACATATTGGAGTTATTTGCCGAGGACGGTATGAATCCTAGTAATACGAAGAGCTTATAAAGAGCTGTTACGGATTTAGGGAGGCTGAAGAGCTGAAGACCGATGACAAGATCGGTCGACGATATAACCTCGTCAGCAATATCTGGGCGCCAACCACCACCTCTTAAAGTAGTATTATTTTAATGTTACTTTAGTGTGTGCAAGAGATGAAGCTACACAGGACGTCTAGCTCCATCTCTTTCCCACACTCAAGTAAGATTACAATAATACTACTTTTAAGAGGTGGTGGTTTAGCTCCTGGACGAGGTCGGCAAAAAAGGCCAGCGTGGTGTAAATGGGGAAGAAGTTGATTAAAGGCATCGGTTGTCAATAATGCCCATAAAAATGGAGTTACAATTCAATACACCTCCAGAAGTTCAACAATTTCCTGAACACTCCATGACAGATTCACAAACAAAATATACCTACACACAACAGTCAATCACGTCTTGACAATCCTAACATTGTCGTTAACGTATGGAGATGAGATTGAAACAACTGACAGCAATGACAGACCGCCTTCTAAATTAACCACCTCCAGCGCCACTGGAGCCCTAACTGGGCTCAACCCTAATTATTTTAGTGCAGACAGATCTCATCTGAATGTAGGCGTTAAGAATAAAGCGTCTAGGGCGTTGACCATTTAGCGAGCCAGATTACGCTGGGCGATGACATGTTTGGAATGAACGAGTGAATGAACTAAGTACTTTGACGAAAAGAGAGTAGTTAATAGAGAAAAAAGAGAAAAAAGGCTAAGTAGATAATTTTGACTACATCGAAACAATTCATAGATTTTTATACTATAAAGGGGGTTTCTGAAAAGAGTTTTCTGCACTTTAGCGATAAAGACTTGATTGTTTCTTCGAATATTCGTATTTAAATCTAGACATTTAAAACATACAAGTCGACACTGCAATATTATTATAGCCCCATATGCACAAAACTGCCCGTTGTGTTTCTACCGCTAATAAACTCCGCGAAGTATTCAATAATGAAACGCTCTTCGCCTCTTAATTTATGACCAGCGCGCGATTATTAGGTTACGTTTATTAACGTGTTAATCGTTCTAACACAGAATACTGATTAGCCGCCAATTAGTAATCACGAGACGCCTTGTTATAAATGTTTTATGTATATTCATCTTCTTGTTTTTCACTTACACAGCTCGTAATAAGACTTTTGGTACGTTTATTACAAATTAAATACAGGGTTAGTTTTCAATAACCGGCCAAATTTTCACAGGGTGTTCTACCCATGAATATTTACAACTTTCACTGTGGGGCTAACTCTAAAATCACGAAAAAAAATCTGCTGTTTCATACAAAAGTTCAATACCTACTCGGCCAAAATTTATGAAACAGCCGATTTTTTTTCTCTCGATTTCAGAGTTGGTCCTATAATGTAAGTTGTTCATATTCATGGGTAGATCACCCTGTGAAAATTTGGCTAGTGATTAAAAAATTGCCCTGTATACATAATTGAATACCTAAGGTGTAAATATTGTGTACTTATGGAGGCTATAAAAAAGCTGTACATAATTACATATTCATGTATTAGAGGGCCACAAAGCCCTAATAGAGATGTATATAAAAATAAGGCAACGTTCACACGGACGCCAGCGACCGTAACCAGGCGTCCCGGTCCCTTGAGAACCAACTATTTAAATCACTGCTTTAAATCAGTCTGTATAACCACGTAGATAACGACATCATTTATTATACAAACATTTGTAGACATGTGAAATAAACTAGATTTTGTCTGTGTTGACACGCTTGTCAATTATGGTCATAAAGCGTACGGCGGCGGTTTGAAGGTGTACTTATAAGTTCCACCATCACCACGCTAGAATCTGGAGCACAGCTTACAAAACGATTTAAGAGAGAAACGATAAGCATGAAATATTCAATTAATCAAGGGTTATCACAACACAGTTAATCCTGGAAGTGTTGATGTAATCACAGACACACCGCTAAACGCACGATTAAGTGCTAAGCTCCTGGCTCAACCGACCAATCATCATTACTCTTTTCTACGATAAATAGGTAGATTATTTATGGTGAAGCCTGATAATTTCTCACATAACACTGAATGCATTGAGAGGGTGGCTGGTAGTATACCATGCGTAGCGACAATCTTATCTGGCATCTATCTTGCTTCAATGAGTACAATAAAAGCTAACGACGATGGCCGATTTCAGCGAAGGTTACGTCTTTAAAGCACCATAAGTTTATGTAGAAAATGAGATTTTGTGGTGAAAATTGTCTATAAGGTAGAAGCTCGTCTAAGCTGAAATGACGCGCCCCACTACCGCATTTATACCGTGTGTACTACTATCGAGGAAACTTACATGTGACCAATTTGAAAACAAAATCCCGTGCACACGATGACCACATCTGTTAGCAAGCATTACTATATAGCGGCGGAGCGCTGCAAGCAAGAATAGTCCTTACGGTGTATAGATGTTCGTTTCTCCCATGGCACGTATACTAATTTAAGTAGTGGGGCGTGTCATTTCATCTTAAGACGAGCTCTACACAGTTTCAAGTACAGGAGGAGTCTTTCTGACACCAAATTTAATTTGAGCTGGTGTCAAATAAGATTTATGTATTTTTAAGTCCGTTCTTGTATAATAAAATCAATAAGTCTCTAAGTATATATAGTGTAAATTGTAAAAAATGTAGTGAAATGTTGAGTGAATACTTAGCGAAATTTAATTACTCAGACACTGAAAAATTGCTAGAAGTAATGCAATAAGTTTATTAATGTTAAGTCAATTTTTATTTTAAAATATAATTATTATGTATCAATGCTAGCTCTATGTTCAGTAACATAATGGTCCACTAAAGTACTCAGCGTTGTTAAGTGATGGCCTGAAACACAGGTTTGAATAAACCTACATCAGGCAGGTCGCTATTGAACTCAGTAGGCCTTTAACCTATATACTTATATATAAGTTATACACTAGATTTATTTTAGGCATAGTTTAATATTTTCTTCATAATATTTAACTTTGTAATGATATAACTTCTATGTAATTTATACTTATGTCAACTTATGTGTGAACTTATGAATAAATTATTCTATTCTATCTAAATATCAGCATGTAAAGTAGACGATATCATTAGGTGCTGCTCTGTCCTACCATCTAACATTAACTATGACAGCAAATTTATTGATCAGGCTTCCCGAAACCGGAGGCAAGTCATCATAAATCTTAACCCTGGCACAAATACAGCGGTACATGGCGAAAACAATACAACAACCAAGCCTGGCATGCCAGTATGCAGACGTACTGACAATTAAACTGCCATTATACATGCATTATGATTTTACTGGCATTTGTGTGCACGGAGTCAAAACGATACCGTGGCATAAAAATGTAAGATCGCTGCTCGTAAATAATTACGGTGTAATTGTCTTGTTTTATTGTACAGTGGATGTGTTACGTATTGGATGTGTTTAAGGCGATGATGTAAAGCGTAGCGAGAGAGTCAAGCAACAGACTGTGTGGGGATACATCTATAAGCGTTACCGCCATCGGAAAGATCAAATTGTATGGAGTTGACATTAGCTTTAGAGATGTCACGTGACTGCTAATGTCAACTCCATACAATTTGATATTTCCGCTGCCGTTAACGTTTACAGAAAATGGATTATGTCTAGGGGCAAAACAACACTGTCTCATACAAAACGGCCGATTATTTTTTCGCGATTTCGGTGTTGGCCCCATGGAAAAAGTTGTTCAGTTTGTTGTTCTGTGTACCCCTAAATATGTATAACTAGACCTTTCTCATACATCAGAGGCGAAGCCTTCATACAACCCGATTCCTATCGGCTTCCCTTCGGAACAACCACTCTTCGTAATGTCTACTAGTGTCAAATAATATGGTACACCTGTGTGTTACTGTGTATCACATCACATTACGTAGTTATATTTAATACCAGTATATAACACCATAAGATTAAAACCTACAGTTTTTTTGTCCGAGTTTATGAGAACTGAACAATTTTTTCTTCGGCTTCCCTCTAATGATGATTGTGTCTGCGCCACTGTCATACCTGTTGTATAGATAAGTCTGAATCTGAATCTAAGCAGTAAATGTCAGAACTAAAAGTATTTGTGAAAGTCAAAATGAATGGACATTTGTATAATGTTTATTACCCAGAATCATTCATTGTAGCACCACAGGAGAGAGCCCATGTTTGGACAGCGGACATTTCCGAGCTCATATGATTGATCACAGCGCTTATTTGTGCGATCATTTCAGTATTGATAGGTCTCGGGTATCTCGAAACAATTACAGCTCTCCATTACTTGGGGAACACAACAGTCACGCAGTAAGACATCGCCTTAAGAAAATACACTCCATTAAGGCAGGAAAAAGAAAAACTATGTTATTATTGTTAACGCCTATCAATTCTGCTGTGTCTCTGGTTTTATTGGTGGTAATGAGTGTTCTTATAAATACTCATAAACTAATACTCTCTCTCGTAATTATTATTGATTACAGTAGCTTAACTCAATTTCCCTTTGTTACTCTTGTAAATTATGCTAATAAGTGTACAGTACATGTACTATAGTATGTTGCCGAGACAGTATTTTGTATTTTAGCACTCATAAAACAATTACGATGTCCTAAACTTGAAGACGTTACGGACAAGAAGCATCAGTCGTAAAACCTCTGTCCGCCATCTTAATTATTTTCGTGGGTGATGCATGTGTGTGTGTGTGTGTGTGTGTGTGTGTGTGTGTGTATGTGTGTGAGGGGGGGGGGAGTAACAAACCATAATTCATACGTGTGAATTTTAATTTTTTGTGTTTATTAAATTGTAAAGCTAAGTGGGCTAATTTTATAGAATGCCTAAATGAAAAACAAATCCTTGACATTCACCGTAACGAAAAGGCTATCTTGCGAAAGAGCGCCTGATCTGTGCAGGTAGGTAGGTACTACGTGCAGTTCTGCACTATCTGCAGCTTTATACTTTAAAACATTGTTATCTACACGCCGCATCCATAATTTACAGAGACCTGTCTGAGGACACGTGAGCCCGCAAGATGAGGCGGCGAGGACCTCCTCGCAGGAGTGAGAGGGATGGGGAGGAACATGCCTTTACCTAATCTGGAAGACAATGCGGCTCTCAAGGACCTGCCAATGTTATTTTTGGAACTTGTGGAGCGAATAGCGCTCTCGTCAGATAGGTATTTTATTAATAAAAAGTAGTTTTGTCAAACTGGTTCGATATTGATGGCTGTTAATTATTTAAGACTTGGGAGTTGGAACCTCGGCGATAAGTTTTTTGTTTGTGTCATTGCTGAGGTATTGTTTAGTGAACCGTGGTGGATTATTTCACGGGTGGATGGTTAGGTTAACTATTAGGTGTGAGCGCCCGGTCAACGCGGGGACGTGTCGAAAATGGTTTCTTAGAAACCTTCTAAGCCACTGTCTTGAAACAAATTCCATAATTCCGTATCAATCAATCAATCAACTCCGCCTATCGCAGTCCACTGCTGGACATAGGCCTAATAATTCCGTATAGTCAGCATGTATAGGTTACACATGCTGACGGCCTAAAACATGTCTATAGAATATCAAATCAAGTAAATGGACATTTCAATTATAATATTATATCAGTCAATTAATAACTTAGGACTGGGGTATATTCAATTTTAATATAGTAACAAGCGCCAACTTCAAATTATTCTGAATTCCGATCTTCCTGTGGAACTGGTTCAATGTCCAAAAGCAGAAAATCAAAAAAAAAAAAAAAAAACTCGAAAACAGTGCTACAAAGTCTGCGGGGTGTCAGTGACACAAACAAAACGAAAGAGGTGAAGGTGACGCACCCCTTTACAATAATATGTATAGTTAACCAACCAGCACCGACGTCGAAATGTGGGCTTGGGGGCTTATTGAGCCTGCAAATTAAATGTACCTACTTCAAAACGACATTTCGATTTCGAGTAAGCTTTACATAGACTTCATACTGGAAGATATATTGTCATCTGGTAGATTATGATTTATTTTTGCGTGTTCTATTTTTGGTAGTAATTTTGCACGGCAACAAACTGCGAATTGGACCATCATACAAACATTGTTTCAAATATTTTACACTATCGCATCCCGTTGCTGACAGCTTTTCCATTTATGCTATCTACCTCTAAACGCGTAGCTGACAAGCGAAAAATGCGGTGTTTCATAGGTTTATGGTAAGTCGGCAAAGCTCATGTTTCCCTGTAATACCGCAATATTGTACTCGCGCAAGGACGGGTCTGATTGCATGTTCCGTTAAAATTTTTACTCGGTGCAGAATTTGAAACTTCATTCGCGGTGTGTTTGTGGGCGGCACGTATACCTAGAATACAACGTAGAACTTTTTCATAAATAAAGGTACACGTTTAATCGTAAAGCAATAACAGGATATTGGAAATCTTTCTTAACACGGAAGAATGTAGTACTGGCTGAAGCAAGCTGTGTAGCAAAAGCAAGTAAAAATAGAATGCGCAACGAAGTACCATAATGTTGCGTAGTAGAATAGAAGCGTTTTAATAAAATGTAAGCTATTGCAACAAGGAAATTATATGAAGATACTGAATGCAATGGACCAAACACGTAGTGCTGTGGCTCGACCTTAGAACACCACTATGCCTCATCAACGAATTACCTAAAAAGTATGCACTATAGCTACAGATTTACAAGAACGTGTAAAGATGCAGAAAATTCTCCTTAATGAGAGCACAGATAATAAAACACTATACAGAAGAACTGTCACTTCCCATTTAAAAACACAATGTAATTAATACCAACATCAGACACTACAACAAACTCGTATTAGTTGTCCGAGCCTTCGGATTATCGTCGTTAGTGTGGGGCTCACCTCGCCGCGTTGAACGCTCTTTACTGGGGATCAATTGACTTTAACTTTGTCTTTACAAGGCGCTACAAGGCTCCATTTAATTTAATTGATCTGGAACTAAATACTACTGAGTGCAGTAAGCCGCTATAAACATCTTAAGCGACCTTATGGAACCCTTTTACAGTAACTGTGCGTTTTCTGCGAAGGTAAAACATAACCATAGTATTACTTAAATTCTAAAACTCATTTGTGAAAGAACACTATTGACTTCGATGATTATGGATTTCGTTTTTCATTTTGTAGCGCACAACTTAGAATGAGAACCGTTGCTTCAAATTCAAAGCAATCAAAGGTTGGAGTGGGGGCGGAGGTGTTTATAGCTAATAAAAAGGATGAGTAAATAATCGTGTATTGTAGATAGCATTAAAACTCGCTGAAAGCATCCAATAACGTCTCAATGACGCAATTCGCAATTCCAAAGAAATAGGAATCTTTTACAAAGACAGTACAACATAAAAGCGTGATATACGAGACATATCAAACACTTCTAGCACAAACTTAACGACAGTTAAAGCTATAAGGCGGTATTTATACACACCATAAAGCTTTAATAATGAAATGAAATAAATCATTGATAATATCCATCGTAAAGTCACGGCGTGTTTCAGTGACTGGCTCGTCACAGTAAAAAGAGGAACACTGTAAGTAACAGAGAAGCAGTGTTTTGTAAAGCTATCCGAGGACGAGGATTGGATTAACGTCACTCTAGCAAGGACTTGTCTCTGTACTCTCATCGAGCTAGTTCTTTGTTAAAGACCGATGCAGGCAAACATAGTATCATAGAAATGATGTTACGAGTACTTAGAAAATCTATACAAATAAATAAAATTGAAGTATCCGTTTGTAATGTCAAAATAACAACTTTTTACTAAATGCATAATAATATGAATGTATATGTATATGTATACGGTACTTATAGAAAAAAAATAGTAAAAAAGTAATTTTTATTAAAATTTTTGTCTGTTCCGGCTAATCTCCGAAACGGCTTAGACCGATTTTGACGGGACTTACACTGGCAGATAGCTGATGTTATAAGGAGTACCTAACTTAAGACTACTTTTGTTTTAGAAAAATAATTAGGGTTCCGAGTAAAAAAATTATGAACAAAAAGTCGGATTTGAAAAATTCTTTTTGCATTTGGTAGCCCAATTCTCGAGGATAGTTACAGGCTATTTAATATCACCCTACGACCCTCAGAGCTCAGCAAAAAGAAAAAAGTCGGAAAGAACACTAAGCGAAAAACGAAGTAATAGCGCGGGCGGGCGATGCAACGCGACGGATCGGGGGACGAGGGAGTTTTATTAAAATGTGGCTGTTATTTTAGTATACTGTGTATCTTACGACTTCCACCGCGAACAAAGTCGCGGGGCACAGCTAGTGTTAAAAATAAACTAAGGACGATTATAAAAGTTATGTTGTGGGATCCCATCTTAACAATAATGAGCATGATATCGAAAACCGTCTTGTAGAAGGAAACATCAAATTTTAGAATTATCAGGATCAGGGCAAAGATTCCGATTTCCAGGCTATTATTATAGATAAAATCCAATTAACTGCATTACAATCATCTACATTATAAAAAGTCACCTTTGTTCAAAGCTCGAAAGAAGCTAAGGCAAAAAGTAAACATAACATCACGCCTTGTTTCCCCGAAGGGTTAGGCAGAGGTGTACCTATAGTACACCCACATTTCGCCAGTTATGTTTAAGTCCCATGTAATAGGGGGCGAGCCTATTGCCATCTACCGGGCACAAATCCAGACTCCGGGCTGTTACTGAGTAATTCCAGATAGAAAAACCCAATAACACTTTGCCCGACCTGGGAATCGAACCCAGGACCTCATGCTCAGCAGTAGCACTTGCGACCACTGGACCAACGAGGCAGTCAAAAAGTCACAACACCAAAAATATCTACAAAAAAAATATATTTATGATATTTTGACAAATCTTAAATACAGTATCCAAGCTAACACTAAAATATATATTCAATGTACAAATTAAAAAACGGAAGAACTCATTGGGCGTCAAAAAATTCGTCCGCATCACTGTCAATGGAAAACGTGACCAAAAGACTGGCAGCATTGCCACGTTGGATGGCAATGCGGATTGATTCTTTGACCTAAAAATAGGCCAGCCTTTGACCTAAAAATAGACCAGCCACGTGAAGAGTTAAAAAAATGTTAAAACATTAACTCAATGACATAAATATTATTTCCGCCACCTGATTTATGAATCCTTCTCCGTGTTCAGAGAAAGAAACGCGTGTTCCACCTTTTATTTTCAGGCGATAAATTATTACTTTGTGTCCCTGTGTACATATATTAAAATACTTAAAAAGCTGGGTGGTCTCAATCCTAGATCACAGCTTCTTTTTGGAATGAGAATAGTCTCATGATTAACAGGAACAGCGCAAAGATTCCGATGTCTAGGCTATTATGGATGATAGATACGATAGAATACTCTCTTTATTCTTTCATTTGTTTTCTCTCTTTTCTTTGGATTACATAACATAACATCACGCCTGTATTCCCCGAAGGGTTAGGCAGAGGTGTACCTATAGTATACCCACATGTCGCCAGTTATGTTTAAGTCCCATGTAACAGGGGGCGAGCCTATTGCCATCGACCGGGCACAAATCCAAACTTCGGGCTGCCACTGAGAAATTCCAGATGGAAAACCCGAATAACACTGCCCGATCCGGGAATCCTGAATCTCGGACTCCCGGGAATCGATTTCTGGCGGTTGCGACCACTAGACCAACAAGACAGCCGGTATTATGGATAACATCCAATTAAAAACTATTCTAGCAAAAAGCTACGTAAACCTTATGAAAAGTTTTTGTTTTAGCATAGTTTACTTTGAGCCAAAGTTGGTTTTCGTAACCTTTTCCAAGATAAAGTAAAAATGTGGATAGAAACTTGCGCCTTGGCGGAGATAAAGATCATATTATTCCTTTTTGGTTATTTGTAAGTTATAGGGATATACAACCCGTCTGCCTTCAAAACAAGAGTGAACAGGCATCTTCTGGGCACGCTCGTCCCATCACAGACCTCATCCATCGCTTTCCATCAGGCGTGATCGAGGTCAAGAGCTTCAGCAATACATAAATAATAAAAAAATATTTTAAGAAAATGTATATTTGGCTTTCATGTGGAAATTGTGTAAAAAATATCTTGTATTATAAAACACCCAAAAGATCTAGACTAAATTCCTTACGAGAAGACCTCATAAAATTTTAATAGGAAGAATTTACCAAATTCAGATTAGCGCTCTCGTTGGCGCTCAAGCAAGATAAAATACGCTTCCTCGCATTCTACAGACTGGCATCCTCTAACAGACGCGGTCGTAAACTTTCCCACCGTGACACACTCGTAAACACTTATAATATCCAAGTTTGTCCTTTACCTATGGTACCTATACAGGGTGTAAGGGACAGCCCTCCGCAGACTGATGGGGTAAATTCAATATATCATACCAAGATGACCGGTACATGAAATTACTTCAGGAACGTTATGGGAATCCAAAAACCTGATTTGTTTAATTACCTCACACGCAATGTATCGCAACCGTGGCAAAACGCGCGTAGCGAACGGCAGTGCAGAGAGCCTTCGGCGGCCGAGTATTTCAACATCGATTGCTGATTTTTTTATTTTAGCTGTTTTATTTACATAAATAGAGTGCTGCGTACAGATAATACACACACAACACAACAATACAATATTACATTGAAATAAAGGAATAATAACTGAAAATACGATAAAAAAAAATCCTGAGAATATTTCCGGTGGAATGATTCAAAATAAGGAGCTGAATGCATCCTGTTAGTTTGCGGAGGGCTGTCCCTCACACCCTGTATGTCGCCTAAGAATTGCCCATTGCTACTAAATCATCATCATCTGCGTGCCTTTTTCCCAACTATGTTGGGGTCGGCTTCCAGTGTAACCAGATGCGAGCTGAATACCAAGGGACCTACTCCGAAGCGTAAATCTGAAGTATCGGCCGAACGTTCAGAAGTTTTCTACAACACTTTTTTCTATTTTGTTCGGTCGGTTCGGATCCGACCAAACGTCAAAATGAAGTTCGATGAACAAACGTCAAAATGAAGTTCGATGAACAAACGTCAAAATGAAGTTCGATGAACAAACGTCAAAATGAAGTTCGATGAACAAACGTCAAAATGAAGTTCGATGAACAAACGTCAAAATGAAGTTCGATGAACAAACGTCAAAATGAAGTTCGATGAACAAACGTCAAAATGAAGTTCGATGAACAAACGTCAAAATGAAGTTCGATGAACAAACGTCAAAATGAAGTTCGGTTGGATCCGAACCGACCGAACGAAATAGAATGAAGTGTAGTAGAAAGCTTCCGAACATTCGGCCGATACTTCGGAGTAGGCCTCCTGCATTTTATATGAAGCGACTGCCTATATAGCCACAGACAAACATAATAGCCTAACTAAATAAAACGTTTGGTGATAATATTAAATGCTGGATGTGAGTTGCTGAGAATCGAGCTGAATAGCGTGCAATTGGAGAGGCCTATATCCAGCAGTGGACTGCTATAGGCTGATGATGATGAGCTGACTGAACTGAAAACGGTTTGTCACGCAGTTGTCACGTTGATCTCCATTGACGTAAAACCTCAGATTGGAAGTCATGTCCACAATGTCATGAAAATGGACCACTATAATGTTATCGTACGTAGTCTCGACGGCCACCACAACTTCATACAATAACCTTACTTCCACACGAATGTGCGGTAGGAATACTACCTACAATACGTACCATTTTCTTCGGGAGCGTCAGTAACTGGTGCATTTTCCTCCGTCACAAGCCTTTCTGTGCGGCACATCGTCGACTGTAACGAACACGCCTATGTACCACATACACAACTACACATCAACGGGCAATGCACTCTGCCTGCTCTATTAGCGTTATGGATGGAAAACTGTTTACTTTACACTTTTCAAGCCTTCTGGAAAACCCATTAGACAGACCATGCTTGATCAAGACTTGATATAAACACACTTTATTACAAACATTACACGAAAGCGAAAATGATCGGCTCAAAACAAATACGTATTGTAATTTTGCACAGATTTTGCGATCGTCTTTTATTCGTCCATAGTAAAAATGAAAATATTTAAATGTCAAAGAGGGACATTTGAATTCGACCTTTTTAGAACGTCGTGTGAAATCAGTGCAACCCTCAAATGTTGACTCGGGTGTAAAATAACGAATTTGATTTTGTGACTAAAATATGCCAGTGATATTGTATTTTGTTTGGTTGTCTCTTTAGAATTCCTTAATAAAATCTAAAATAACGATATTTCTATATTACTTAAGGGAATTATAGCCTATTAAAATAACCGATCCTGATGATGTAGGCTACACTAAACAATAAACGCCTAGGGACGCTAGTCTCACCAGTTAATTACAGCCTCCGGGAATACGTGATATTGGTTTTCTGATTGCGTACACCAGGCACGAAGTAATTTGTAGGCAAACATGTCGCGTGTGGGAAATATTTCAGATCTGATGAAGGTTCATATTTGTGTCATAATAATCTGTAAAGGGACTCGTGGCTAAATAATAACAGCTGCACGGGTCAATCTAAGGTTAGGTTCGTGGATGGGTGACCATCCATTACATATCGAGACCCCTCCGTGTCTCGGAAAGCACTATAAACCGTTGGTCCCGGCTGTCATTCTTGGATCTTTGACGGTCGTTATGGGTCGTCAGAATCCCAAAAGCCTGACAACTAATCTTACCAAGGGTATCGTGTTACCCAGTAACTGGGTTGTGGTGGTCAGATAGGCAGTCGCTCAATGTATAATACTTGTATTCCGCTGCATCCGGTTTGACTGGAAGCCGACCCCAGCATAGTTGGGAAAAGGCTAGGCAGATTCGCTGAATCCTTCATGTCTGGCTTTTAACCCGAATTCGTCTGTGTCCACAGAATGTAATAATCGTTTTATTTGATCGTCCTAAAGCACCTTTTGTATAAAGTTGAAAGGTATTTTCAATTGGAAAAGAAAATAATATTTGCGAATGAAAGCCAGAAATTGAAAAGCAATTTTTATTTTGTGACCTGACAATGTTCCAATCTAAAAGAGGTGCACAGACACTTCATTTCCTTAGCGCTGTTTGCTTCGTTTTTTGTAGGGCGCTGACTCAGATTTACGCGGCAGTATAAAGGGAAGATTATCTTACGATAACATAAATACTACTAGCACTGAAATGTGATGCTTTCTTGGCAAACAGGAGCGCCAGTTCGTCTTTTAACCACTTTAGAAGCGAATTCATTAGTCTCGCGTATAATAATATCAAAAGTAGTCACCACATCCTCGCTAAAGTGGCCATTAATTCAACCCGACGATTAGTCAACTTTCTGTGGTAACGTGAACCTAAACATCCGTCCAAAAAGTTTTGATTTTTATTTTTATAAGCCCGCTGTGGCACGCGCGGTGGCTGCGCTCGCGCCGCTCCGTAATTTATCTCCTGTTATCTAATGGCCGTAAAAAGTGGCACGTGCTTCAACTGAAATAGATGCCATATACACATGCACCGGTCTAAATGTATCGTCTTTATGGCTCTTTGAGTGAAATGAGATAATTAAGCCGCATTCAAAAATAAATAAAAATTATAAAGCTCTCTCATTTCTTTCAATCTTATTTACTGCTACGGGATTAAAGTCAGACCCGGTTTCAAGTCCAACAAGTAGTCGAGAAGACTGAGACTGCTGAACCGAATGTTTAATCCGGAAGGAACCATTGAATGAGGATATTCTTGGACCAACTGTCGGCATTGTACTAGTTGTTTTTTCTTATTTAATTCAGAGATGACAAAAAAAGAAAGTTCTATACCTGGATTCCCGTGTATTGTTGGAAAGAAAATACGTAGGCTGATTAATACATCAAGTCATTAATCAATTAATTACTATCAGTTGACAAACACAGTGATATTGTGTGACTAATTTAATTATTGTGATCTTCGCATTCTCGAGGGTCAACGCCAGGGCCGATATCTAAGGACCAGTCTCGACGTAGTGTCGGGAACTAATAAAGCTGGTTGGTACTTCAATATTTGCTTTACATTCAAACCTGACAAAGATTCTATGTAGGTATAGCAAAAAGGAATTTAGACTAAAATAAATCCATGTTTTAGCTTTTAACAGCCCTAATTTCGTTATCATAGTTTGGATATTTTCATTCGTTACAAAGTTGTTCTGGATTAGGGACGTTAACTTTTAGTAATCCTATATCTGTGTCATAGTCACTCCGCGAGCTAATTTATTCTAATGTAGAAAAATTGTCGCCTGACCCGAAAATATACGAATTAACGTCCATTCATGGACCCACACATAGAAATGGCTGATTATTCTCACATCCTTTACGTTGGAATGCTTGCAAAATTTCTTGGGAGTCTCATTGGGCTTTATTAAAAGGTGTTAAGGACTAGAATATAAAAATTCAGTAGCATCAAGGGTGTCCGTAATAAACGAATAGAAACAATTGCGTTGGCGGCCGCAGATTGAATAAAGCATTTAACCCATGACTTTAGGCTTACTCTGCAGCGCTATTTTGACATTGAATTGAAACCCTCAGGTCCTGGACAGACGATTGATTTTTGATCGGACGAAAACTCTTCAGTGAAAAATGCTGATGCGGAACATGTAAGCGACTCGACGAAAGCATTGTTTTGTTAACAATTCGTAGGTAAATGAACCTCGTCTAGCACAATAAAACACGAACTTTGGGAAAGCCCTAAAGTTTCTATAAATATCTACAATTGTACTCTGAAAACCAGAAAAATGTAAACGGAAGTAAACTAATTATCGTTGGATTAAATAATAGTGCTGAATCACTATGATGAATGGTGCCAATTTAAAACGAAACATTACAGTAGCTGATAACTTAACGATAGTCATTTTAACACATAACACCGATCTATAATTACGGAAAAAAATGTTCCGGTCTCATGATAAATGGACAAAGTTGTTTCATCATTCATTCACTCTGCTTGTTATTTTTTTATGGACAGATGTTAATACAGCTTGATGTTAGTTTTTAACGCGTCACGCACGCATTTCACGTTAGTATGATGTCTACTGTAAATGACTCAATTTTTGGTACAGTAAAACTACGCGAAGGCGAATGGGTTATGATTTTTGGGGCGAATATTTTTACTCTTAATTTTTGTACAATGAAAACTTTTCGAAATATTTATTTCATCAAATTGAATTTCTCAAAGGAAGTCCTATTTAAATATATATTTTTTTTGAACGAAGATCTATACCGCACGTCATACCTGAGTATAATAATACATATCGATAGACTGCAAACTTGGCAAATGAGAGTTAGACCGAACAAAATGTAACATTTTGACCGTCATTTGATAGGTAGGACTTTCTTAGAGATATTCAATTTGAGGAAATATTTCGGCCTAGCTCTCATTCGCCAAGTGTGCAAAAACGAAAGAAACTTCCTTCCAACCCACGGTTGTCCCACGACACGTCTGAGGGCCAACCACCACCTCTTAAAGCAGTATTATTTTAATGTTACTTCAGTGTGAGAAAGAGATGGAGCTATACAGGACGTCTAGCTCCATCTCTTTCTCACAGTGAAGTAAGATTACAACAATACTGCTTTAAGAGGTGGTGATCTAGCTCCTGGGGGTCAACCAACACTTGAGTGTGGGAAAGATATGGAGCTAGACGTCCTGTATAGCTTCATCTCTTTCTCACACTGAAGTAACATTAAAATAATAGGTACTGCTTTAAGAGGTGGTGATCTAGCTTCGGGGGGCCAACCACCACCTCTTAAAGCAGTATTATTTTAATGTTACTTCAGTGTGAGAAAGAGATGAAGCTATACAGGACGTCTAGCTCCATCTCTTTCCCACACTCAACCCTGGACCGTTTTTTTTAAGTGAAAACTTCTAGCACGTTGAGCTCTTTTTGGTAGGGGAAAATCTTACGGGTTCGCGACCTGCGACATGCTCGCGTCACCGACATGCTAATGTGACATGTTGCGCCAGACTGGCGACGCGCAACGACCTGTGTAGGTACATGTTAATGTTTTAAGTTTTCACTTCTGTCGGCAGTTTCTTTTCTTTCGTTATCCTTTCCTAAGCTTATTTCGAGCTTCTGATTACAGACATGTGCGGATTCGTCGCACAATACATCTTTGTAATCTGTGACATGCGTAGTAATGACGGAGTGAAGCCTGAGGGATGAATAGGAGAAAAAAGGCGCGGCTTGAATGGGCCCGCGATTGTGGTACAAAGGCTTCCTTCCCCTTGCGAGAAAACATTACTCAGTGCTCGTGCCATGGAAGAGTCGCCGACGATAATAATAGGCAGTGTTTATGGTAAGGACTGAGGAGTGACTGACAAAGAATATGGAAATATTGTTTTGGTTCCAGCTCCTAGATCTGGGGCCTTATCTATACAAATAAATAAAATTGAAGCGTCTGTTTGTAAAGTCAAAATAACAACTTTTTACTTAATGCATAAGAAAGTAACTATAAACACATACATACATAAATAAACTCACGCCTTCTTCCCATGGGAGTAGGCAGAAACTACAGAACGCCACACATACTCCTTTTGCCTCGTTTACGTTAAAACATCTGGATATACACGCACGCCGGTTGCGAGTACTACGCACCTGACCTTTCTGAAGAACATCACCAATAAGATCACTATATGTCTTCCTAGGGCGTCCCCTCCCGGCGTTTCCACTTACATCTGTCGTGTGTGTCGTGTGGACCTTTTACACATAAGAAAGTATAATAATATACAGTACTTACAACAAAAACGCAATTTTTTTTTGTCTGTCTGTCTGTTTGTTGCGGCTAATCTCCGAAACGGCTCGACAGATTTCGACGGGACTTTCACTGGCAGATAGCTGATGTTATGGGGAGCACCTTAAGCTACTTTTGTTTTAGAAAAATCATTAGGGTTCCGCGCAAAACAATTAAAACCCATGAAATTGTGAATAAAAAGTCGGATTTGAAAAGTTCTTTTTGAATTTGGTAGCTCAATTCTTGAGGATAGTTATAGGCTATTTATTTAACATCACGCTACGACTCTTAGGAGACAAGCTAAAGGAAAAATTCAGTAAGAACGCTAAGTGAAAACGAGGTAACAGCGCGGGCGGGTCGGGGGACAAAGGAGTTTTATCAAAATGTGGCTGTTATTGTATACCTACTGTGTATCTTACGACTTTCTCGCGAACGAATTCGCGGGGCACAGCTAGTTATGAAGTATGCCATCATGATTCCAGTCCGAAAAGGGATGGCGTTATCGGTCATGTATAGCTAGGTCTCTCTCGCGCACTGGAATCATGATGGCATTAGAACGTCATAATATGGCACCAGGTGCCGTATTATGACGTATTAATGCCACCATTGTTCCAGTGTGTGAGTGAGACGGAGCTAAGTCTGATAGCACACCATCCCTTTTTGGCAATGGAAAAATGATGGTTTTAATAGTTTATAATATGGCCCCTAATACTAATTTAAGAGGTCGCTGCTGGTCTATTCTGTAAAAATCTAACAGTGAAAACTTATGTGAAGTGAGTTTGAAGTGAGCTGTTATTCCAACTGATGCTAGGGATTGAAACTTATGTGAAGTGAGCTGTCATTCCACCTGATGCTAGGGATTGAAACTAATGTGAAGTGAGTTTGAAGTGAGCTGTCATTCCACCTGATGCTAGGGATTGAAACTAATGTGAAGTGAGTTTGAAGTGAGCTGTCATTCCAACTGATGCTAGGGATTGAAACTAATGTGAAGTGAGTTTGAAGTGAGCTGTCATTCCAACTGATGCTAGGGATTGAAACTAATGTGAAGTGAGTTTGAAGTGAGCTGTCATTCCAACTGATGCTAGGGTTTGAAACTAATGTGAAGTGAGTTTGAAGTGAGCTGTCATTCCAACTGATGCTAGGGTTTGAAACTAATGTGAAGTGAGTTTGAAGTGAGCTGTCATTCCCTCTCATGCTAGGGATTGACACTATTGACAGCTTACTTTTCACGGTGCGATTTTTACCAAGTAAATCGGCTACACTAGTTGCTCTAAGCGAAGTCAAATACCAATTAGTATGAGAGCCCACGACCAAAACCATGTCGCATCGTTTTACGGCCAAAACCGTATAAAATCGTTAGTTTAGATGATTCTGAATCCGACTCGGTGCCGGTGGACAGCACCGGTCAGAAACGTCGCAGTTTTATGGAGGCCCATTTCTGATATGTCAAAAAAAAAAAACAAAAAAACCCGTCTGCAAAAACACATAACTAAAAAGAGAAAAACAAACCTTAGGTAATATCTATTGAACTTTTATTTGTCAACAAAAGTTACACCATATTTCAGGTCATTGGTTTGTCCCCCGCCTGTAATACCTTACAAAAAACAAAGTTCAATAGATAATAATGCTTGTTTTTCTCTTTTCAGTTATGTGTTTTTGAAGTAAGGTTTTTGTTTTTTTGAATAATTTGCTTAATTAAATTTTTGGAATTTGCAGATGCAATATACATAAATATTATATAGCCTATGTCACTCCCATAATTAAGACGAATCTAACGAGCCCTCATTGTTAAAATCCATCAAGCCGTTAAGGCTACAGAGCGAGCCAAAGAAATAGACATAAAAATTAGGTAATGTTTTTCAAGAGTATATATGTACTTACATACATACTCTCGAAAAACATTACCCTCCTTTTGGCGCAGTCGGGTAAAAAAAATTAGGCAGATGGGTTGATCACAATATGTCTTATACTAAACATGTACATAGGCTTCGGCATTTTATTATGGAAAAGTTTGTTTTCAGACATTTTGCGGCTAGCGCATAATTTACAAAAATGTCAAAAATAAAAATACCGACCTGGCAACCTGGTTCAATTTTAGTTTTAATCTTTTGTATGGCTGCCAAAAACCGTTACCAAAAAAGGGTTACCAAAAAACTATTTTCAGACATTTTAAATGTCACCAAAAAAAGAGAACGTTTCGGAGTCGCCCGGCAAATACGCGGTGCTTGTTACGCTCCTATCCCTCACATGATGATGAGTCCGAGAATGATTTTTTTTCAATAAACAGTATTTATCAAATGTTATCCCTGTTTCATTTTGTCCAATTTATTAAAAACAGTCCTTCAATTACAGTTCGATGGTTTTGGGTAAGCTCGTTATTAATCGTACGTAAACACGATTTTTTAATAATTTCTGACTAGGTATCGAAAAGTTGTCTGATTAGTAAGGTGCTAGTTACACTAAATTTGTCCATTATAATTTTTTTCTACATCTGGGCAACTTTTTTCAACATGTCCAACAGTTTGAAGACAGAATGCTATGTTACCGATCGGTAAAATTTTTCAACACCTTCAAAATGGTTTCAACGTATAAGATGCTCACACTTTCTTCTGAAAAATGATTTAATTGCATCGACTGACTAATGTTCACTTAAAACAAAATTTTCAGACGGTTTGCTACGGATTTTTTTTTTGCCTAATTTTCTCAAATGGTTTCCTGTACGTGGGACGCTACTGGTATCTGAAAATTGTATTTTCGGTATCTATCTAAAATCTGTCGTTCAACTACATTCTGAAAATCAGACAGATTGCTATGAAACAGTTCGGTATTTTTTTTTGACGTATTTGAAAATGCGATCTGCTAGACCACCACCTCTTAAAGCAGTATTATTGTAATCTTACTTCAGTGTGGGAAAGAGATGGAGCTAGACGTCCTGTATAGCTCCATCTCTTTCTCACACTGAAGTATTATTATTTTAATTTTATGTGTCCAATTTCATTGTTTTTATTTTTAATTTTCTAATTGTGCCATGACATTGTTAATTCTATTTTATTTTCTTTAATTTTATTTTTCCAATTTTAGTACCAAATTTGTTTTGTGTAGAATTTTGATTTTCATTTGTTAGCTAGCTATATATTCTATTAGGTATGTTGTACACGTACGCGATACTTTTGTCTTTGATCATTTATTCCACGTGTTTGTGTATATCCTTTGTTGGAGATCCTAAATAAATAAATAAACATTAAAATAATACTGCTTTAAGAGGTGGTGGTTGGCCCCCTAGTCAGGCGTGACGCGGAAAAAATCAGAAATTAGGTTTTTTGGATTCAGAATAATGAAATCTGACGATTTTATATGGTTTTGGTCGTAAAACGATGAGGCAAAAATTTTGGTCATGGGCTCTCATATAAAAGTTTTATATAGGTGGAAGATTTATGAAATGAAACAATAGTTCACTAAATAGTATGACATAAATCATTATTATGAAAACCAAAAATTTTACAGAAAATGGCACAGTTATAATGTTTTCCGTGTTTAATGTTTTCCGTACCGTAGCATTCACAGGGTTGTCCAAATAGTTACTAACTACGGAATTTCGCTAGTTTCCTCGTAAAATTGTATTTGCCTATCGCAAACACTTTTATTAACTTCGCTTGGTATCTGCTTTGATATTTTCCCAGAAATATTGTTGTTTAAAATAATAAGCAAGCAGCTTTCAGATTCCAAACTAAATCCATTATTCATCGCAATACAAAAAGAAGGGAAAGCTTGGAGAGTTTTTGTTTGTTTTCAGAACAGTTAAATGTAATCACTCAAGTCTAGGCCTGGATAAAAGCCGCGGTCTGATGTCCCGAGTCTGGGGGCTCGCGCTCTATTGTCTGCCTAGCTTCGGAGACAATGCCGTAGACGACGGCATCGGTTCTTAGAGAGCTCTTCTATATGCCATACGCCTTGTTTGGCTTTCGTTAAGTTACTATCATCTAGGAATATCATGACTGAATGAATGTCTGTTTATAAAATCTTTGGAAATGAAGCCGTTAAATCCATTGTAAAATGTACAATGTGAAAATGTAAACACAATCATCATCTTTAAAGAAAAAGCCAAAGAGAGTCGAGAAACAGAGATTTTAGTGAAAAAATATCAAATACTTAAAGCTATGTCAACAGATAGCTTAATAGATCCTGATTTGATCAATCTACAGATATAATACTAATAATAAAGCTGAAGAGATTGTTTGTTTGGACGCGCTAATCTCTGGAACTGCCAGTAGACATGAAACATTCTTTTTGCATTTAACAGCCCTATTCTTGAGAAAGGTAGGCTATTTAAAAACACGCTACGACCCTTACGAGCCGAGCAAAAAGAAAAAAGTCAGAAAGAACACTAAGCGAAAACGATGTAATAGCGCCGACAGGCGATGCAACGCGACGGACGGGTCGGGGGACGAGAGTTTTATTAAAATGTGGCTGTTAGTTGAGTATATTGTGTATCTTACGACTTCCACGGGAACGAAGTCGCGGGTAGAAGCTAGTGATTAATAAAATACTGTTTTAAAGCTGCGTTGATACGAAGATTTATAACCATTAATTTAGAAAGCACAAAACACCTTAAACTTGATTAATTAAATACGTCTACAATACAACAAAAAAAAAAGCAGTCCGCAGAAAATATATATTTAAGAAAGCTTGATGCCGATTGGTTAAATCAAAATCAAAAGTCATTTATTCAAATTAGGCTGAGAATCAGCATTTTTCGAAAGTCAAAATTACTTAAAAGGCAGTCCCCCAAAACGCCCGCCCTTTACCGCTTCCTAGTGCTTTAGCTGGGGAGAAGTGGCGCAACAAACTCCCCAGCGGCACAGCTGTCTGTTCAGTTAACAATCATGTGTTCTATCATAGAACTTAAGATTATGAATACTAACCAAGCAAGTGTAACCGTTGGCAAGAAATTATTTAAACTAGCTACTTATCCAGATGCGGCTCAAATCATAATTATGACTAAACCCCAGAGGACGTGCTAGCCTAGTTAATTATTGTTGGCATTACTAACCTTAACACCGGCTGTCCTAACTACCGCATACCGGTTACGGGACGTTAAATAGCCAGTAAACGATTACGGAACGTAAACCGTCCGGTGAGCTTAGCTCTTATGTGGTCCAATTAAAAGTTTAATAGGTCATAAATCTATTGCAAGAGCATTTATTTCGCCATTAATTCAGAATTAACATGTGTTGCGATAATTTAATGATACATTCATGTTCAAGTCCGATCCGATAAACCAATGAACGTCCAGGTTGCATGCTACTAAGCCAATCCTTTAGATGCAGCAGGCTGCGTTAACCAATTAGGTTAGACGTGCCTACAGTACCGGAATTCTCGGAAGAAGCTTGGTTGTACTTTTCTTGGTGTAAACTAAAATAGGTTACGTAAACACTCAGGAAGGCTTCAGACGAGAAACCCTTCATGAAAATTGCAAACTTTGATATTTAATAACTTTGTTTTTCTAGTTAAAATCTATACTAATAATTATTATTATTAAGGGGTGAAATTTGTTAGTTTATACAGGGTGTAGCCCTCCGCAGACTGATGGAGTGAATTCAGTATATCATACTAAGATGATCGGTTCATGAAATTATTGCAAGAACGTTTTGGGAATCCAATAAACCTGATTTGTTTTATTAGCTCACACGCAATGTATCGATCTAATACAAAATGGTCCAATTGGGTATAAAATCTTTATACGGGAAGGTCGATTTTTTTTCTTGCGAATTCTAAGTTGGTCCCATAGTAAAAGTTGTTCATATTGATGGGTAAAACACCCCCTTCAATTTTGTCGCATGTTTTAAAAGTCACCCTGTATATTGTGGTAGGGAGAAATCTTCGGAAGTACTGGAGATAGACCACCACTTCTTAAAGCAGTATTATTGTAATCTTACTTGGGTGTGGGAAAGAGATGGAGCTAGACGTTCTGTATAGCTTCATCTCTTTCTCACACTGAAGTAACATTAAAATAATACTACTTTAAGAGATGGTGGTTGGCCCCCAGATCCGATTACGAAAATTCTTTCACCAATGGGAAGCTACTGTATTGCCGAGAGTACTAAGATATATGCGAACGAACTCGCTGGTAGAAGCTAGTGTTATCACTTTGCGGAACACTAAACGCCCATAGACGTCACAACGCAACATTATTACTTCTATTGTGTCTCGTTCAGTGTCAAGCAAAGTGCATAAACATCATCAATTTAAAGGCAAACTTGCCGTTTTGTGTGTATTCTATATTATGCATGCGTGAAGTTGTCGGGACAATTTGATAAACATGTGTTGTGATCAAAGGTGATGGGGACTAGTCACATCCTGGTTTGTTCTCCATTCCAATAATTTGTTATTTTTTTTGCGACGATAAGCTTGATTTTGGCGTTAAACGTTTTGCCAGTAAAGCTACGATTTTCTAGAAGAGCGGTGGCCACGACAGCGTTTGCAATTTACCGGCAAAGGTCGTCACTGTAACGTTATTTATGAAAGTAAAATGGGCCATTATTTTTATTTATTTATAATAAGCACACCAACACCACAACCACTTGGTATCTCAGTAACCATGCAAATAACAGGCATGCATGACATTAACATATGAATACTAGAGACAAAGGAGAATAATAAAAAGCGTGTCAGTAGACCTAAATCTAGAACACTACAAAATAAACCAATTTGAGCTGCATACACGTGCACTCTTCAGGGAACGTCTGTATGAAGCGAAACTCATGCAGAAAAATATCGATAGGGTAATCTGTCAAGTTGGACCTTTCATTATACTGGACGATTTTTTTTACCGTCTCGAAATTTTTACAGGGTGTTCTACCCATGAACATGAACAACTTTCACTATGGGACCAACTATGAGATCACGAAACACACGACGATCACGGAACAGTTGTTACAAACATTTTGGTCAAGTAGGTTTGAACTTTTCTATTAAACAGTAGATTTTGTTTTCGTGATTTCAGAGTTGGTCCCGTAGTGAAAGTTGTTCATATTCATGGGTAGAACACCCTGTAAAAATTTCGAAACGGTAAAAAAAATCATCCAGTATAGCCTTGCCACAGGGTGCTTACATAAAGAAACAGGTTTCCGGTGCAGGCGAGCCTGTGCGGGTCGGCACCGACAAGTATAAACCTGTTTCTTTACAAGTGAGCGCATAAGATAACATGGAAATATACCTGCACCGATCGGTACCGACCCGCACAGACTCGCCTGTACCGGAAATATTATACCTGCACCGATCGGTACCGACCCGCACAGACTCGCCTGTACCGGAAACGTGTTTCTTTATGTAAACACCCATATGATACGTGTTAGTGGGCTATTAAATTATAACAGCCGTCACTGCGGAGTGCGGCGGTTATCTATGTGGCTGCTAGCGCTCTTCTAAGAAATCTTAGCTAAACGTTGGAGAGATGACTCAAACAAAACCTTTTGCTTGTGACTTGTGAAGTTGTGACCCTGCTGATACGACAGGTATTGTAAAAGTGTTCTTTTTAATTAATGCCATTTTACATCAGTTTGTTCGTCGCGCGTCGATTGTGTTTTATTAAATGTTTAACAAATGGGACAGCAATGAAAACAAAGTAGGTATCTACCCAAACTAAAACAGAGAAATATTATCACTTTGAACACAAACTTTAAAGCCGCGTTCTGACTTAAACATTATAGTTTTATTATCATATTAATAGTATTTCCCTTTTGGTGCCGGAATTAGGTCAAAACATCCTGCAGTCGACGTCCCAGTTTCAGATATTACCTGGCGACCTGTGACCCCATTAAAAATAGACAAAATTGAAACACATGTACGAGCAGTGATATATTTTCGGAACAAATCAATATTGCAATACACGATGTAAGGAACGTGACGCGCATACGGTCTAATGTCTATTCTGTAAAAATATCACCGTAAAAACTTAGGTGAAGTGAGTTGTTATTTTATTTGTGCTAGGGTTTGACACTGTTGAATCTCACCGTGAAAACTTAGGGTTGTTATTCATGCTAGGGTATGACACTGTTGAATCTCACCGTGAAAACTTAGGGTTGTTATTCATGCTAGGGTATGACACTGTTGAATCTCACCGTGAAAACTTAGGGTTGTTATTCATGCTAGGGTATGACACTGTTGAATCTCACCGTGAAAACTTAGGGTTGTTATTCATGCTAGGGTATGACACTGTTGAATCTCACCGTGAAAACTTAGGGTTGTTATTCATGCTAGGGTATGACACTGTTAAATCTCACCGTGAAAACTTAGGGTTGTTATTCATGCTAGGGTATGACACTGTTGAATCTCACCGTGAAAACTTAGGGTTGTTATTCATGCTAGGGTATGACACTGTTGAATCTCACCGTGAAAACTTACTGAAGTGATTCACCAAATTTTTCATGGTGAGATTTTTACAGAATATATTGCCTGTTACCAAAATTTATCGTTATTAAAAAAACTGCTATTCCATACATTTTGACCGTGTGGTTGAAACAGCAGATTTTTTTTTTAATAACCGGTGAAAAAAATTAACCCTGGTACCCACTTTGGAGGGTTAGAATCATGTGCTGAATTCATGGTAACAGTACGCTTCGACGTCACTTATATCACGTATATCGAGAAACTTCACAGGAATTTTCAGTGTAATAGGTACGCTTCTGAAAATAAGGAATCTTTGCTTTCAGTATGAATATTGTGACGACCAGTTTGTTACGAATTCTCAGAATTAGGAACGAGTTTTATTGCAATTGTCACACAGGTCCCAGGAACAAACCCTTTGAATTCAGCGTACTTCCGTCGAAATGATTACTCGGAGCTAATATCATGTTGAGTTCATATTTTCCTAAGGAAAATTAGGGCATATTCATGTACGTCGCGTAACACAAATTATGGTTGCGAATCAGCAAAAATGTCTGTTTAAATCACAGAAGTACCTATCTACAAACACAAACCGTTTTTGCAAAAACAAGGGGTTTGGTTATGTATGTACAACAAATAAAGCCTTGTTTACCAGACACCCATAACATTTTGAAATATTTACCCATCGCTTAGAAACGTAAACCACAATTATTTTAAACTCATGACGTCACCTTTCTAGCAAATATAATTAGGTCAACAGGTAAAAATGATTACGCATATTTTTTTATAAATAAAGGGCACGCCGCACCCTTGCTCTACACGAACTGTGACAATACAACTGTCCATCGTGCCGTGTAAAATAGTTGTTTACTGCTCTGTCCAACTATAACATGTCTCTAACATGCTCATTTTATGTATGATCTAGACAATTAACTGTGTAACTAACTATACGTCAAGGATTAAAGCTCAAAATCTAATACACATATTAAATTACATATAATATTCATAGGAATATTAATTACTACCCAAAATGAGCCATAAAACTATATTAGGAAATTATTTCTTTTCACAAAAACATGGCCTTTCACACATCAAACATGTAAAGAAAGAAAGAAAGAAAATACGTTTATTTGCGGTAAACATGACGCAAAAAAAAAGAACACAAACACAAAAAGAAGCAAGTTGGGGGAAAATATGCGTCACATCCACGCAAAACGGCCATCGCTTAGCATAATGCTGCAACATGTCCATTTATCAATAAAAACGATAATTACCTCGCTTTCATAATTAATTCACTACTCCCTTATATAGTAATTAAGGCTCGATTGTTTCACGTTCAATGACGCGACACGTAATTAGACTGTTGAATAGAGTTAATCGATGTATTTTTATACTCCCACCTACAGCTATTAACTTCAATGAGCGAAAGTAATCTAACAACGCGACTCGATTTAAAATCGATTAAAGTTTTCAATGAGAATACATTGCAAGTGATTCGACTAAATGGTAGATACATGACATCAATCTGTCAAGCTCTATCCGTCTCATAAAGTAACAAATGACCCACTAATTTGTATGTCGTGAGCCTGAGCCTGTATAGAAGATGTAACGAACCAACTGTGTTTGTCAAACTAATAGTTCTGCGAAAACCCAGGCACATTAAAAAAAAAAAACATGTGAACATCAGCATACAATTTAAATGAAGAACCGTTGCTTGCAGCAGCTAGACGGCCAATGTTCCACACGATATCACGTAAACACGCATCAAAGAGACTGACGGCCAGCACCCGCATTGGATAGCCTACAGTGTGTGTTGGTGTGCCTGTAGTGTGTAGTGCAGTGTGTGTTTCACACTCAAAGCGTGTCCTAGTTCGGCACACTTCCACCATCTGCAGAATTTAACAGCCATCACGTCGACAGACTTGTTGCATTTTCATGTGTAATCACATTTCCGTGGGTATCATAAGAGGTTGCAGTAAATTAAGGAAGACAGAAGCAGTTGGAAGAATTTTGATTTTGATTAACGAAAAGGAAAACCAAAAACAAGGTCCACTTTTAGCTGATTGAAAAAGCTTCCACCAAAACTACAATGAAGTTATAATAAGTTCGCTCCCAATCAGGCGGAGAAAAGCAGACCACATAAAACAAAAAACAACATCCTGGTCGATGCAGCTAACAAGTTGTCAAAGACAAATATTTGAGTTTACCACAAAACCAAAACGTTCGGAATTCCTCGATTTACATGACACAAGAGTCTGTTAAACTAATCAACGGACGAGTCTGTGGGAAACGCTGAGAACACTGAGAGAATTAGGTCGCGGATGCTCAGAAATTAGGTCTCAGGTCTGTGAGATCCTAAGTGGCAAGTTAGGGTTAAGGCACGCTCGAAAGCTTTGCTAGCGTGAATTTGTGGGTTAAATTTTTAAGTAGTCTGACGTAAAAAGTTGTGTACCTACAAGTTTTCAAGGTGTTTTACGGAGGAGTTAT
The DNA here is from genome assembly GCA_947568875.1 of Fissipunctia ypsillon. NCBI lineage: Eukaryota > Metazoa > Arthropoda > Insecta > Lepidoptera > Noctuidae > Fissipunctia > Fissipunctia ypsillon. The sequence continues at coordinate 16,609,529 of OX387661.1, read as the reverse complement.
GAATTTCAAATAACGTTATGACAATACTGTGACTTTTAAAATGAATAAGTAATCGTAGTATTTTAACTTCAGAATTCTCACATTTTCTTCGACTCATTCACGACGCTGTTGCTAATGTTCAGCACCCTAATTGCGTAACACACTATCAATCAGAATCTGGATCATTTTGAAGCAAATTGCTAATCCATTGCTTCTTGTGTTCGAAAAATTTGTCTGCTCAATAACGTAAATAGCGCAATGAATGTTGTTGAACTGTCAAAATGAAACCGATTCCTACTGTAAGTATGTTACGCAATTGCCCCGCAGCTCAGCATTTACATTTTGCAATTGCTTTCAAAGCATTGTTCATTAAATTGTATTAATAAATCTTCATCTATAAAATGTCCACAGATTGCTGTCTCTGCAATCATTCGATATGACACGAACATCTCGTCTCAGCAGTAATTAATAATTAATAGAAATACCAGCTTGTTATGAATGGAGAAAAAATCTGGGCCGCACTCAAGTGGTCGTAGAGCTAGGAGGCGTGCGCGGCTCTATTATACCCGTCAGCAGTTTAGGGTTAGTGAACCCGTATGTCGCGTTTTTTTGTGTTATTTTTTAAAGGCGCGACTTGAAAATTTGAGCAATAATGTTTGTTAATGAATTGAGGGGTTTGGACCTCGTATTAACAGGAGGGTGATATTTTTGACGCTACATTAAGTTTCCAGTTTCCTGTACCCATGGTATCGGCCATTTAATATACCAGTTTCTAATTTACGTAGCTACATTGACCCCTCCTCATAATTATGGATTATTTCCTTAATTAATTTGTTTACTGTATTCTTTACGCTCTTAATTTTTGATAAGTATTGCGCAAATGAAAACCCTAACGCAACTTTAAGCTTTTCCGTCATTTCATTAAACAACTCACATTTAATTCAGTTCACACATTTGAAATGATGGCTGCCACACAAAAGAAAAACAATTAATGAAAATATTCCCATGACAAACCACAAAACCATTTAGAAATAATCGAACGGAAATTAATTCCCATAGCGGTGGGTGCTACAGAGTATGTTGACGACAAGAAGTATGGATTCACCGCGCCACCGCGACATTAGTACAACTTCCACAAGACGTGCCATCCGGAATTACAATCAGCCTATTGTTTATTGTAGTCGCCAGTATGGCCCTATTGATGCATTGAGTTCTGGGACCTTATACCGTATCGATGGGTGATAGGCGAAGGCTTTAAAACTAGGGTCTTTGTTTTCAAGAAGGGCATGCAGCTTTATGTATGGCGATGGCATTTGAAGCGAATATTCAAATAAAGGACTATTGCGAATGTAAATGTAGGTATGTGTCGCATTCCCGAGCCCTTTTCCACTTCATTGACGTCAGTGATGCGGAAAGCGGCCACGGTAATAATAGCCTATTTATTTATAAAACAATATCCTAGAATAACATTGTTAGAATTTTGTCAAAGTTAAAAGTCTCCATTAATAACAATAAAGACAATATCAAGCTTAAAAAAAAACCGATAAATTCTAAAAGAGGCTGAACGCGAACGTGCCACAGATAACAAATGAGTTGTTCTTAGAAGCAGGTGTTACGTAACCGACGTAACGCACCCTCGAAGGCTCGGACCCACCTGTTCGGTTGATACGTGTCGGGATGAATTAGCTTCGTTACGGCCGTCTCATCGTTCACGATCTGAAAAGAAAATAATCACATAAGTGCTTTCGTCCTTTTACAGGTTTGGGGCTTTATTTATAGTTTGTTCTTGTTGTTGTTTTGGACAAAAACAATAAGATCAATTTCCGTAAATTGGACATAAACGTTCCGTTGTTACTGTGCATGAATTTCTTATTATTGGGACTGGTTTTAAACGATTACATTATCAAATCGTTGAGCTCCTTAACTTTTATGTTGAGCTGTATGATTAGACAGATGCTTGCACTGACTGGACAGGTCCACTCAATCTGTGTGGTTCTTCCCTCAAAAGACCATTTCAGACACCAACCTACATGGTCTTTACATGATCTGACCAAGATTATGTCTGGACTGTAAAAGAGACTGTGACCTCTGAGTTTGTTTCGGCCTTTCTTCTCAGAGTAGTCAGATAGGAAACGCCAGCCTCATCTAGTTTAAAAAAAAATGTTTGACGTGTAAAAGTGTTTGTATAAACCTACTTACAGAAATAAAATCATTTATCATTTATCAAATTTTTCCTTGCTTTGACTAAGACAGGCAAAATGAGATACTATACGGCAATCCACCCCTTATTATTTCATAGCAACTAATAGATTAACTCTGGGAGCCGTCAAAATTAATCTCGCGAAGCTGGTGAAGCAGTGTTTCGCAGGGGTCCGATTATTACTGTTTTCAAAATCCGACCAGGGACCCTACAGCCCTCATGCACCCCTTGTATAATATGACCATTAATCTTCCTAACGTAGCCGTAAGGTGCCTTATTTATGAACACAGAACAAAGTCCTACCAACTTTCATGCACAAGCACAACAGCTATCATAGTGGATATAAAGAAATATTCTCAGAAACACGTAATCCCATCGCAGTATTGTGATATCAAATGTCAATAATTTCCCCGTAGCGGGAACCAGGTCGCATCGGGATGGAAATATTTTCACCGGTAACGGGTAACAGGTATCAATATTGAGTTTTCTATCATGGCGCTTCGAACCTCCGGCACATAATTATTTTCACTGAGTTTCTGTGCTATTGCGCTAAGTTCACAATGTGGAAATATTCCATTTTGTTGTAAATTATTGAACTGACCATAGAAATATAAAATGCACTGAACTAGTATCCTAGTCATGTCAATTAAAGTATATAATAAATTACCGGAAATAATTAAAAATGAACAAAGATTGTGTACATTCATAAATGACTAGTTTTATCAAATAATTACTTAAATAATAAATAGTATGTCAGCTAATTATGTATAGTCAAATTAAATCCCTTTTATTTTATTATTATATATTTTTTTTTGGTTTTGTAATATTGAATAACTATTTTTATATTAGTAATAGTTTTAATTTTGTTTTTGTAATTTTGATGGTATCCTGTTGCTGTGCCCTTACAGGGTACATATTTTTGTACCTAGCTTTAAGCCTTCTGTAACATCTTTTTTTTTACAATATTGAATGCAATAAAAAATGAATAAGTATGAATATAAAAAAAAAACAAAACTGACGCCTGATGTGAGAGTAGTGGTGCGGAATATCTACAATTCAGTGTTGACGGAAGTTCCAAGCTTTTTCAATTACTTACCTACTTGGGTACAATTTTTAACTTCGGGTTCCTCTGCTCCCGAGTCGTTACTTTGCTCAATCATTCTTTACATTCAGAATTTAATTCACTACAGTCGGACCATAATGAAGAGAATAATTATGTACACAATGTGTGGCTCGGGCTGTAAATCCGATACTGCCGTTGCAACTATAGAATACACATTACAGATTCTGATAATTAACACAACATAACATTACGCCTTGTTTCCCCGAAGGGTTAGGCAGAGTTGTACCTATAGTACAGCCACATTTCGCCAGTTATGTTTAAGTCCCATGTAATAGGGGGCGAACCTATTGCCATCTACCGGGCACAAATCCAGACTCCGGGCTGCTACTGAGAAATTCCAGATAGAAAAACCCAATAACACTTTGCCTGACCTGGGAATCGAACCCAGGACCTCATGCTCAGCAGTAGCGCTTGCGACCACTAGACCAACGAGGCAGTCTGATAATTAATTAGTGAATATTCTGATATTGACTGTTCAATATTGAGTTTCCGAATTCGCCGCAGGCCATTCGGTATATTGGATCGAGTTGTTGTGGTCCAGTTTAGCGAAGTGGTGATATTACCAGTTCCATGTAATATTGTATGGCCAAATACTATTCTACACAATGGTATTCAGAAGCTGCATCATATTATATTACTTCAAGCCTCGGTTAAAACATTTTCAGCCAGTTGCTATGATTTGAAATTGCTAACTTGACGTCTTGGGCCTTGGGTCTTCACTTCTGCTAAAATATTACCAGAATACAGCTGTGTTTATGTTCAATTAGTCTAATAGTGAAGTTTCGAGCCAGGTTTTGGCAAATTAGGTGCTATATGTAAGCGGAGAACTGGGTCAGAACTGTTTATTGGTGAATCTGCTTGATCTTCTTAGTGTTAGAATGTAGGTATTCCACTTTATCATTTAAATGAATGAAGCAGATAGGTGTTGAGCCTGCCCTACTTCTAAGATGACGTTCCGGGCGGAGATCGATTTTTCAACGAGAAATAAGTTTGCTTAGGTAAGGAGCTCTTTTCAGCATTCAGTATGATATTTGTTGGACTAGGATGATACCGACGGCGATGTTATGAATCCTAGATGGAAAAACTTTCAAAATGAATAGAGTCTAGAAAAATATTTCACCATGCACTGACATTACGAAAATAATTTGTTTATAATGTATTCGAGCAAAAACCAAAAAATATTGTCACTTCCTGACGGATACGGATTTCAGGATAACGTTATCATTTCAGTAGGAAATGACAACGCCTGGGATTTCAACTTATTTAATTATACATTAATTACACAGAGAATTATTTTAATTATACAGAGAGCAGTGGTGGCCCAGTGGTAACGGCCCCGACTTACGAGTTGTAGGTCGTGGGTTCGAACCCAGACAGGCGCATTACTTTGTGTAAATAATTTCATCACCACTGCTCTCAAAACGGTGAAGGAAAATATCGTGAAGAAACCGGCATGTCCTATAACCAACATTCGAAGATGTGTGATATCTACCAACCCGCACTGGGCACGCGTGGTAGCCCACGCCCACTCCCTCTCGAAGAGAGGAGGCCTGTGTCCCAGCAGTGGGAAAATTATAGGCTGATTATGCAATTAAATATAGAATTTTATTTTCAACATCTGTTACTACTGAAATAGTTTCTGTATAAACGAATGACCACAAAAAGAAATACCTAGTAATTATAAATACATAATATTATTATTAAAAAAATCTTTTTGCCTGTTTGTGCTACATTGCCACATAGGTAACGGATATCATAAATGTGTCAATATATAGTTTTAGAGGCATCATTCAGAATCTGACATCATATTCTATTTATTATATTTGCGCAATTTTCAGGATTCAGGTTTGAAGCCAATAGGTAATTATATTGTGTATGTGTAACAGAATGTTAACATTGATTACAAAGAATGCAGAGGCGAAGCCCTCACACAACCCGATTCCTATCGGCTTCCCTTAGGAACAACCACTCTTCATAGTGTCTACTATTGCCAAATAAAATGGTACACCTGTGTGTGTAACTGTGTAACACATCACATTACATAATTATATTTAATACCAGTTTAATAGATCATAAGTTTAAAAGCCTATAGTTTTTTGTTTGAGTTTATGAGAACTGAACAATTTTTCTTCGGCTTCCCTCTAATGATAATTGTAGCTGCGCCACTGATAGAATGAATAGGTACTGGGGAAAAAATAAGTGTTAAGCAGACAATTGACATTTATAATTGAGAAATACCGACACGGCTCACAATTGGCACGCGTGCAGGAAATTCGCGAACTACCTACATATTTAAATGCACGATATGTCAACGTGCATCCATTAAAACCACATTACACAGTTATTAAGCAAAGACATTATTAAAATTTAGTCACCGCGACATTTTGGGCGGGCACCGGAAAATAGCGGGATCCAAAACGTATTTCAATTTCTTTTTTAATTTGATTACGTCACGCGATCATGTGTTTCCGAGCGTTCCCAGTCGCGGTGTGCTTATAAACGTATTGATTTGAATATGATTGAAACAATGTGCGGAAGGATCTATTACTTTATATTTATGAAACGTTATTTTTGGGGGCAATATACTTAATAATATCCGACTTAGGCGCAGCTATAAAATTGTATGGAAGCTTTTACAAAAAAAAAAAACAAGAAACTTTTTTCTATTTGTGTTTCATGAAATTGCATAAGTTTAGATAAAATAGTGTATGAAACTGCACATAATTATTATTGTTTGTCACATTACTGTTTGTCTCTGCATCACCCAAAGGTTGACTGGTAGAAAATGCCAATGGCATTAAGTCCGCCTCTGTACATTTCTGTGCTTGAAGTATTAAATAATAATAATAATAACCCCATCGCCGTATCTCTACGTTGACGTCGTGATGGGGCTTGCGCGCTCCGAACTCTAGGTCTGTGCCGGTAGAGGTTACTTTGCCGGAACAGGTCTAGGATGAGGAGCCAGACCAAGAGAGATACAGAAACCCGCAGGGCAGCATGTGGCGAGCTGCTGGGCAGTAGCGACCCCACGTACCCTATCTCCCGGGAGAAGTCATGTTCCTCATCTCTGGCTTGCCTTTATTGGCCGGCTGGAGTGAACACTGACGAGAACTGACCTCCCACCTCATTCTTGCCTTTATTGGCTGGCTTGAGTAGAGATTCGCAAGAGCAAACGTGCTCGGAGGAAGGAAGTAGTTCAGTAAGATGCTGGTAGGGATCTTGACCGTACTTCCGGGATTGTCCTGATAGCCGTGGAATACCTCTCCACTCCTCTTAAGCACCTCAAGACATGTTGCCCCCTTGTCGCTACGACACTATGTGCTAGCGACCGTTTCCGGGGGCCCATTGTTGAGTGTGCAAGTCACCCCCTGCCATTTTATCCGTGTATTGTATTTATCAAACATTGGTCAGGCAGGGGCCATAGTCCTTCCATAGTTTTAGATAACCAGTCCACTTTAGCCATCCAAACCCATAGCCCAATTTTTTTTGTCTCTATACCCTGCAATAGTCCTACACCAACCGGGGGTTGTCCTTGGGTGCACTTGCATAGTACGCACAGGGATAATCGTCGGTTGGTGCCTCATTTCCATTGAAAGCGACTAACGGGCCTCTGCGAGTTGGCTTCGGCCTCTCATATGCCTTCCAAAGGTCCGGGACCCTAGGGTCCCGAGAAATATCAAAATATCATAATAATAATAATAATAAATACGTTTTCCCCGGTTATTTAACAGTTTCATAAATACTAATGTTAATCGAATTGGTTCTTATTACCTCGCAGTTAAGGTATAAAGGTGTCTTCGTCTTGGGCGAGCTTGAATGCCGAACGCAACGAAGGATTCTAGGGCTCCCGAGCGCAGCGAGGGAGCTGTGAGTTAACCCCTGAGCGAAGCGAGGAGTTGACTAGAATCCTAAGTGATTCAAAATAGAGCCCGTGACTCTACTTTATCTTCTTAGTGAATAATTTACTAATATATATCTGCATAGCCTTTTCCCAACTATGTTGGGGTCGGCTTCCAGTCTAACCGGATGCAGCTAGATATCAGTATTTTACATGGAGCGACTGCCTATCTGACCTCCATAACCCAGTTATTGGTAACATGATACGCCTTGGCATGACTGGTGGTCAGACTTTCGGGCTTCTGACTACCCGTAACGACTAAAAGATCTACGAATGACAGCCGGGACCAATTGCTTAGCGCGCTTTCCGAGGCACGGAGCGGTCTTTGTATGTTAAGGATGGTCACCCATCCACGGACCAACCTCGGCAAACGTTGCTTAACCCTGAAGATGGACTTGTGCCGCTGTTATTATTTAACCACGAGCCCCTAAGGTTATGTTTAAAAATAATATCTTTTTTACAGTTTCCAAATTATCTTCTAAATAGACTTAAAAGGTATATTTTCCTACATAGGTTTTTCAGGTCGCATATAAAAGACATATTTTTCCTTTGTGTTGTTTGCCAGGGAATTTAATATGAAACAAGAATTATTTTTCCTTTCTATGGCCATTGCAGGATTACGCAGAAATGTAGAACGCCAGGAAATGAGGGATAAACCTGGAATGCGTAGGTGGCGCGAGGAAGAAAATTATAATTTATTACTGTCGTTTGTAGGGGCGCGGGCGCCAAGAAGAAATGTACGCCATTATTGGTCATTTAATTGAGTTTCTGATTCAGATGAACGATTTGAAAATAGAATAGAAAGATCATTCCAAATTTCGAATTTTTTAAATAACCATGGCTCGTTAATTTTTTTCCACAAAATGATCAAAGTCCAGATACCAATGATACAAGAATAGCAACACCAAAAAAAAACCTTAATTATTGTGAACAATTCCTCTCCACATATGCGGACTCATTAAGCTTTCATTAAGGAAGTAGTCATTAAAAGTGTGGAGCAATGAGCAATTTCCGTCGAGTACCTCGCGTCGATACAAGGAAGAATGCACCATTACACGCAAATATCTGATTCACTGCACGAATATCAAATTATCTAAGCTTTTTGATGCATAAAGACTTTTTATCTACCTACACCATAGCGCCGCTATCGCTATCTTGTCGATTCCATCGTAATGTATAGAAAAACTCCTTACTTACTTCTTCGATTAACTACAGTAACACTCGCAAGTCTTCTTGATTTGATTTCCCCAACGAAAAGACACCAATATGGAAGAAATTAATATCAGCACTCATTTGTCTCATATTCCTCGCCCACAAATTGAGTGAACGTCTGCACGTCTACACAATTTCCTCACGGTTGGGTAAAGATTTTATCTCCATCAAAAACACGAAGGAACCTCACATGGGTCTGAATGGTTGCAGAATTGTTGGGACACTGTCCTAACGACATGAGGACATTGCCAGAGCTGTTAGGAACTAGAATGAGCGTTTGAACAGGACCCCAACGGCCGGTCAAGTTAAAGATAAAGCGGCTTATGGACACGACCTACATAGTCGTTATGTAGGTACGTACGAGTATGTATGTTGTGCGCAAGCCGAAGGAGTATGTCCGTAGGAAACGCTTTGACCTAGTCAACCCCGGTGCAAAAGGAAGGCGGAAACCGGGATCGATTACGTCATACAGAGGAAGAAAACGGTACTCTCGGTACTTTAATCATTCGAGTCATCGTAGCGGCATATTTACTGACAGTATGAAGTAAATAGAGCTTTTACAAGTGAAAAGACCATTCTAACATCATCATCTGCTTAGCCTTTCCAAACTATATTGGGGTCGGCTTCCAGACTAACTGGATGCAGCGGACTACCAATATTTTACAAGAAGCGACTGCCTATCTGACCTCCACAAACCATTTACTAGCTAATACGATACCCCTTGGTAAGACTGGTTGTCAGACTTTCGGGCTTCAGGCGATCCGTAACAACAGCTGCCAAAGATCTATGAATGACAGCCGGGACCAACGGCATAACGTGCTAAAAAGACCATTTTAACAATAATCATCATAGTACCTACATAATAATTATCCTTAGTGTCAGTTTAGCATAGAATGAGCGCGGCTGGCCGAAAACGTTAAGTTGGATCACTTCCAAGCCTGGATCAGAGGTCAACAGCCACGTTACGTATATAATTATATACATACAAGTACCAACAAAACATAAACCGCTTTGTTTTAACACGCAAACAAGTCTAACGAAGCCCAGCAGCGAACTAGACAAAACAAACAACTGATTTGGTGTTATTAGACAATCTATTGGCCGAGTAAACAGTAGTAGGAGCAAAGTTTTTTTTCTTTTTGTTGATCAATGATTTCAATGATTACTTACTAATTAAAGATCAATAGGAAACTGCCCAGTTTGATATCTGTACGGCAGTAGCTGATCAAAATGTTTATTGATAATCAATTGTTTCTTCATGTACACAAGCTACACATAGTTCTACACATAGAATAATAAAGTTCTAAAATCCTGTAGCAAAGAAAAATGATTCGATTTAAACACGCAACATGTTTTAAAATCTGATAATATTTTATTGGGACCTAAAACCATCTCTTTTCTTTTTAAATTCGTCTTTGAAGGGGATGCAAAGCGTTTGCGAAGCAAATTACCCCCTTGGGCTGCTTTTATTTGCTGTTTGGAGTCAAGATAGCTAAATATATTATGTGACCTACCCTCAAATTGATACCCTAAAGAAACAACGCATATAAAAAGTGAAGTTTAATTTGAAATAATTTGAAGCATTTTGAGACTTGTTTTTTTTTTTTTGAACGCGCTATCTCTGGAACTACCAGTCTGATTTGAAAAAATATTTTTCATTTGATAGCTCCATTCTTGAGGAAGGTCTATTTAACATCACGCTACGACCCTTAGGAGACGAGCAAAAAGAAACAAAGTCAGAAAGAACGCTAAGCGAAAACGAAGTAATAGCGCGGGCGGGCGATGCGATGCGACGGGGTGGGACGGGGGCTGATATTTCATATTTCAAGTCGCGGGCAGAAGAGGCTAGTACTTTTATAAAATTAATACTTTCACTGATGGCTTGTAGTTGAGTTTTGTTAGTATTTTCGGTATGATTTGATTTATTTGAATTGAATGAGTTTCGTACTTTTTTCAATAACGAAGCGTAAACGATATTCGTCATCATAAGAACTTTAGTCAGGTACAGGGAGAATTTCCTTTCGAGGATTTTCAAAGCACCATATTCGGCGATACCAAATTCTACGATTGGCAAAACAAAGCGATCCATTTTTAGACATCAGGAATCAGGACTAACCGCGCATTACCTACCAACGTAATCATGGAGTAGCGAAATTAATTATCATGATGTGGGGAAAATCGGGCAGGAAGGTAGATACCGAATTATACTATTTGCAAAACAGAGTGACCTATTTTTGAACACCAGCATCAACACAACACGTGTTGCGTAACACAGTTACAAGTAAGAATCGGTTTCATTTGGACAGTTCAACAACATTCATTGCGTTATTTACGTTGTTGAGCTGATAAATCATTCGAACATATGAAGCAATGGATTAGCAATTTGCTTCAAAATCATTCAGATTGCGATTGATAGTGTGTTACGCAATTAGGGTGCAGGAATCAAACTCAACTCAAAACTCAAAGCATTTATTTCAAATAAACGAATTACAAGCACTTTTGGATTGTCAAGGGGTCAGTCAGTCAGAAAGATGAAGCTAGTGGTTCATTCCAAAGCGTCGTAGGTTCCTATGGAGAAGCATGGGCTAGAAACTCCACGGACACTCTTTTTAATCAAAATATTGTTACAAAATATTGGTTACATCATTCATGTTGAAATTATATGTATTAGTATGTGAAAACAATGTAGAAAGACGTCCACGTTAAAAGCGTCCGTGTAATAAAAAGATAAAAACCAAAAACGATTAAAAAATACTAAAAATTTTACACAAATTGCTCAGCAACCATATTTATTTATTTAAAGTAATCGAATCGCAACCCGTGAAATACTTATTACTGACTAGTTCCGGTGGCCATCTGTGGTTTTCATCATCAGTTCCACTTCACCAAATGGTACTATCTGAGAGCAAATGCACGAGTTCCATAAAAAATACCCAAATCGCTATAGTAATATTTGAAGAGTTCCCTCGATTTCTCCAGGATCCCAGAATCAGATCCTGACCTGGTGACGATGGGACCACCTGGGAAGTATACCATTTCAAACAAAAAATGAATTTTCCAAATCGGTCCAGCCATCTTCGAGTAATCGAGGAACATACATAAAAAAATGATTCTGACGAACTGAGAACCTCTTTCTTTTTTTGAAGTCGGTTAAAAGTAAATTAAAATAAGCCGTGGCTGCTAAGAGATGACCAGTCCCTAATGACGGCGCAGGAATCGCGTAATACATAATGATAGAGTAGAAATTAATTCTCCATGTGTCGAAAATCGTGCAAGAAGGTATATAAACTATGTACAATAATAGGTAATGTAGGAAGGAAAACCACAGCATTTAGTATCAAAGTAGCTGTTGCTGCTGTTTATTTCAGCAATACCTCTCATAATATTATGTGTTATTAACATATAATACTTATAATTAAACAATGTCCGATATCATGTACTTGTATCATGACATGTACTTGAATGTCCGATATCGAGTGTGTTTAGTCTGCGCTCAATGGCGTTTGAAATAAGATCCAAGTCAACTCAAATAAAGTGTCACTTTTCTATAGAACACGTAATAAACAAAAGCTACATATTTCCCATGTTCGAAAAATATAAAACTATATCACAGACGTACAGCTTCATCAATCATTCCTAATATAAGAAATAATAACAACTCATTACCATAGCATTAATAGTCCAAACACACGAGAGCTCGGAACAAACTGTTATGTATGGACAAATACAGATCATTGTGAGAAAATCCGCAGCTTTTCGAGACCACATAACGTAGATGGCCTGTGATCACGATCCGTGGGAGTATGCGGTACCTATTTGCATAGAGCCGCAACACAACATCAACAAGCGAACGGTACTACCGCTGCTTTCATAACCTATCCGCTCTACTGTCAACCCGTCAACACACTGCCATGTTTGTCAATCAACAAACATAAAAAAAAAAAAACTGAAAGATCTTTTAATGAAGTGACTAAAAAACGTCACGAACCATACTTCATCAAAGTTACTTACGATATTTTTTCTGGCAACACTTACAGCCCGTATTACTCAATCATCTAAGGTGTTTAAAACTGTCGTGAATGGCCCACGTCGCGTGGCTCAAGTCGCGCTCGATGGCCCATAGTAATGGCCGCCGACACGCAACCTCCGCACATCTTACTATTTTACTACTACGAATCTTTACTTCCGAGCATGCGAGCTAATTGTTACGTCAAGCTGTTTTTACTATCTTCGATTTTAATGATCCTCTCTCTTACACATATTATATCGTTTATTTGTTTTTTCGTGCACATCACGCGATGTTTGCTTTTTGTACATTCAACGTGATCTTTCATTGCAGCCATTCTAAAGTTCAACCGATGTGTTGGCACTTGTCAGAACGGTACTTTATGTCAATAAAAAGAAAATGATAAAAAAAGACAAGTAGGTATAGAATCTATAGTTACAAAAAAGTTGGTACTTACTTAATATAATAATTAACAAAGTTTAGGTTAGTTTAGGGTTCAACAAATGTTTATACTGTTTTATTGATTAAAAAAAAAAAAAAAAAAAAAACAACGTATTACATGAAAGCGAAAGACATAATGTTGTTGAATTACTCTGATGATTGTTGAGACCACACCTCCCGATTTGGTTGAGAATGTTGCGATCAGCCTCTTTTAATACACGAATGAGAAGCATGTTACGATTCATTACATCAAGACTGAACAAAGCTTTGTAGAAACAACAACTATATTGTTCGAGCCAGCATAGCAACTAACTGGCCGCTATATTGTAGAGCAAAATCGTTTCAAATTCAATCTGAAACGCGGAGGAAAACTTAGTGTAATTAATTAATTAAAACTGCTTTTACTGTTTGTTCCAGCTGAACTAATTAACTAATTGAATGCTTCGAAAGTGTTTTTAAACAATGAAGTTACAATGTTTCAAGAAGATGTCAGATTGACGACACTAAATTTTTTCTCAAGAAAACTATAAAAATAACAACAATTACCGTATAGGTAATTGAGTGTTGTTATTTTTATGATGTAAGATTACCAGCCATATGAGTTACTACAGTCTTTATCGCGTTGGGTATTAGTAACGCTTATTTTTGCTTGATGTATAAACCGATGTACGTTAGCATTTCACACATCTCTAAAAACGTTTTCCAATTAATATCGTAGGTGGGGGCAGCAAACCCAATTTCAAAGGATCGTGTTTCTGAATTAAAAAGAACTGAAATTGACGAGTCAACCCGGAGCTCCATTCGTGAAGGTACTCGTAAATGGCGTCGAGAGCTCTCCTACAGTTTGTGAACGGTTCTACCCTGCACTTGCCCTATTGGATGAGCATGCGAATGTAGGAAGCACTTGATCGCCTTTTTAATATATTCCGGAATGTGAGTATCGCAACAGACCAGCAGCCTGATTGCGTAAAGGGTTCTGCAAACAAGCGCGACACAAAGGCACGGCAAAGGCAAGGTCGCGCGACGAGCGGTGCCTTTGTGTCGCGCGCAATTCACGTCAGGTATCGCGCCTGTTTGCAGGAGCCTTTACACACAGTAGGAATCGGTTCCATTTTGACAGTTCAACTACATTCATTGAGTTATTTACGTTGTTGATCGTACAAATTTTTCGAACATTATAAAGCAATGGACTAGCAATTTGCTTTAAAATCATTCAGATTGTGATTCTTCTTCTTCTTAGCGTGTCGATGGTAATCTAAATAGACTCGGCCCAGAATTCGGCTATGAGTTTGGCGCCATCACTAGCGTCCATCAGTTCCTGTAACGTGCAGCTGACAGGAGACGCAGGACATGATATTAAGTGTCCCAGATTGTGATTGATAGTGTATTAGGTAATTAGGGTTCAGTCGTTGGAAATCGTTGTTGAAAACTCCAACCGAAAAATATCATTTTTCGCAATTGTGTTGAAAATCTTGTACGAACGAGGCTTTCCACTGCCGTTTTTGTCTGCCAGAGTCCGATAAGTACTCGTTGGGCAAACAAATACGCCCTTGCAATAGTTTACAACCAATATAGGACGTTAATTGACCTACAAATCGTAACGAGATCTATCAATAGCCCGACCATTACCACGTTCTCTCGTTATATGCAAACATCGTCTGAGCCTGAGTAACCCATGTGTTCGCCGAGGGGGTTACAATACAATTTCGGCCATACGGGTCAACGTCCTGGCCACGTGTGTAATCACAATTTATTAGCCATAATTTGGTCCATACTCTATTTGTTTTAGGTCAATACGCGAAGGATGTGACGAAGGCCAGATTTGCGCCCAAATTATCAGCAACAAAATTTATTTTACCATAAACTGAGCTTGTTACGTCGTTTCATCAATGTCCGTAAAGAATAAATATGTTAATTTTAGTACCAGGAAAATTGACCGCCATAAAATAATCGTTCTCCAGTATGCAGCACCTGCATGCATACATTTTGTCTCGGGGATTCTTAGGAATGTTCAATTGTTTATTTATAAAACTAACGTTAGAGCCTATAAAAATACTTTTAGAATCAATTTCTCATTAGTAGCACCGTTTATTTTCACAGTAAATTATATTGAAGGTTCGTGTAATGAAGATTGATTCGTTTGAATAAGAATATGGGCTGAATTAGATAATTTAATCTATTGATGTGTATCAATCGCCATTTTATTTGTTATTGATTGAGCGGTATTCAATTACTTATAGCTTATAGTATAATTTGTTTATGTCTAGTCTATTTCAGAGTCATTAACGTCGTTCTGAATGTCTTGTTTTTTCGGCTGCCCGATCTTTAGCAGCTTGCAAAAATTTACGAGCAGCTGGTGCACAATTCTTTTTTACGGACAGAACTTTTTGGCGTTCCCTTTTTATTTACTCTCAGATGAGCAAGACGGAACATAATTTACTTGATGACCTTCGAAAAGGTCACGCCCGTAGTACTCGAAACGCACATGGTATAAGGATGCACGAGGGATTTGTAAAGGCACGAGCACGTTGCGTTTTGTTCCTGCCTCTAGAGGGGATGCCATGTTTGTGAAGAACTTGTCTATTGAGATGAGCATCTACCTGTTAGTCTAGCGTTATAACTATAAGTAAGAATCCTTTATTGGAAAAGGCAAGATCACATATTGAAGTAGACAGTAATGATGTTGAAAATATGTTACAAGTTTTAAATTAATAACACTGTTACACTAAATATGACCAAGTATTTACACATGTAAAATTTTCAGACTCATTCCATAGTCCATACAAAACAATATAATTTAGTCACACGCATTCCCAGATGTTTGCCTCAAACAGTGAAACGAGAATAGAGATCTAAATGCTGTGTGAAGAATTTTTATGACCTCCGCTGCCGTCTACGATAGTCATACAACTTATACATGACCGTTCTGTGTACCTGGAGGGTAGACCAGAGATGTGTTATCATAACTAGCCAAGTAATAATAATAATAATTGTGACCTCGGCTGTCATTGTGCCGATTGTTGTAACGGCCAATGGCCTGATGGCCGAAAGCCTCGACCAACATCTCTCGAGGCTGTCGTTAGGCTGTTGGATCAAGAGCCTGATCCAGAAGGCAGTACTCCTCGATACGGCTCGTATTGTGAGGAGGTTCCTGTCTCTGCAGCCCTAACCACCGGTAGCTTGGACCCTGCACCCGATACCGGCGGACCTCTATTTTTTTTATTTTTAAATGTTTTTTTGTATATATTTTTATTAGAAATATTTAAACATGTAAATAGATAAGAAAGAAAATAAATAAACGAATAATAATAAGTGTAATGGACTATCTGGAATTTCTCAGTAGCAGCCCGGAGTCTGGATTTGTGCCCGGTAGACGGCAATTATAGGCTCGCCCCCTATTACATGGGACTTAAACATAACTGGCGAAATGTGGGTGTACTATAGGTACACCTCTGCCTAACCCTTCGGGAAAACAAGGCGTGATGTTATATGTATTACGTAATGGACCCAAGCCTGAGACGGGAGGATAGGTTATAGGTATATTGGCAAGAGACATGGGCAAACATTTGCTATCACTAACTGAGAAATTTTCCAAACGACCTGGCATCATTAGGGTATTTCCTATAAATACGGACTTACATGTGGTGCAGGGTATGATGATTGATAATACGGGGCGAGTTTGCTTGACTGCCTCGTTGGTCTAGTGGTTGCAAGCGCTACTGCTGAGCACGAGGTCTTGGATTCCCAGGTCGGGCAAAGTGTTATTGGGTTTTTCTCTCTGGAATTTCCCAGTAGCAGCCCGCAGTCTGAATTTGTGCCCGGTTGATGGCAATAGGCTCACCCCCTATTACATGGGACTTAAACATAACTGGCGAAATGTGGGTGTACTATATAGGTACACCTCTGCCTAACCCTTCGGGAAAACAAGGCGTGATGTTATGTTTGCTTAGCTAATAGGAACAGTGAGATATTTAACACGGATACGGAAATCTCATCTTACTTCTAAAATTATCACGCATTAACAGCTGAGCAGATTTGGATGAACTTTAGAATTTGTAGACAAGATTAACACTAAGATGCTTTTTATCCCGGGGACATGAAGCTTCTAAACATGAGTGAAACCGTGGGGAACAGCTAGTACAATATAAACCTAGTTAGGTAATCAAATAAGAAACCTCAAGGCTTGCAGCTTAGTTCTAGCTAGACCAATTAGGCGCCATATTGTTTATTTTGTAATAGAACGTGATCTAATGCGTTTACGCTAGTCTAGCATTATTGGTCAAAAGAACATATCGATAAAATAGTTTCACATTTGATATTAAACTGTCTTCTAATGAAATATTGACATTACGGTATGACTTTATTACAAGTTATCTATGAATATAGTAATAATTGATTGCTAGTTATGTGTATATTGTATATATTTCTAGGTTGTGACATTACTTACTTGTGTGTCCTATTGAAACACAGTGTGAAATTATTTTCTCTATAATTATGTACTCGTATTTCATAACTCCACTGATCGTGACAAACAAAATATTACTAAAACTATAAAATTTTATTACACAGCTACCAAAGACTAATACCAGGATAATTAAGTGTGGCAAATTATCCTTGTTCAAACCGCAGAGAGGAATGTGTACTGGCGCTCGCGCTGGCGATAAGTTGCGAAGCGCGGGCGCATGATAATGCGAGATACTGGATGTCCGGTAGTGTATTTTTAGGATGGGCTTCATAGGGACGATATTCTGTTGTTGTGAACTTAATAAAGTTTATAGAGCATTCAATTTATAATTTTTGACCAAGTTCCTTTCGTTCGTAAGGAGTTCATGCCCTCTCCCGATCTCCGCGACTTAGTGCCCAATCATCTCTCTTCTTAATTTAGACTACTGTGCTGTGATCTAAAACACTCATGTTCTATACAAGCCCATAACTGTTACTAAACGACCTATTCTGCCAATCTTTAACTTGTTAGATCAGAACCAATGACATAACAATGCTTGCCTTTGTCCGTTACGAGTTTGTGGACACAATTACGTGACTTCCAATCACCTCCGATGCATCCTCCGAGTCGATAGTTCTCGTTCGATTCGGTTGAACTATTATGTAAACAATAACACGCATGTTTATGCGTTATCACATTGAGTAACGCGTTAACTGCGCATGATGTTTTTATATGCACACGCATGCGTTACGTTGCGTTTGATAAAAGTTGCGCTTGGTAAAGCGTAGCGTCTTTGAGACACTGAAGAAATATGTAGAAACAAGCAGGAGTAGATAAGAAAATTCAGTTGTGTAATAAGAAGTAGGTAAACTGTAAGAAGGATTTTTACTTTCAAGTAAAAATCCTTTCAACTTTGGTATTCATACCATACCAAAAATAGACATCCTCTCAGACCAAATATGAACATAAATCTTGATAATGTAACTAGACTCTAGACACATACATAAGTTAATTAAATAGTTGAACCTTTATACTATGTTAATGTAAAAGCAATAAATATCGCTCTTGTAGACCTGCCAACATTTCCTACATCCTTCTATAGGAAACGAAGGTTAAAATAAAAAGTAAAATGGCGCTTTCGTTTATTTATTGGTAGGACAAGTCGGGGATATAAAAATAAACGATTTGGCTCCTAAAATAGACCGTCGTCTGAAGTTACAGCCGTGCACTCACTTAGCGACAAGAATTAGACAATAATAGACAATAATTGTTGAAGTAGACGAGCACGATGGATCGCGAGTTGGAAAGCCAGTCATTTAAATGGACCTTAAAACTGCGGCTGAGGCAAGTTGGATGTGGAAAGTGCAGGACAAAGTGTTGTGGAGCAACTTGGGAGATGAATACGTCCAGCAGAGGACTATGGTAGCCTGAGGCTCAATTCACACCGGAATAGCAGCGGGCGGCGGCGAGCATTTTCAGTGTGAAATAATTTTAAACTTTATCTACCCATACTTAAAAGACCAGTATCGCTTGAAAAGATCTCGCGGCCGCGCGCCGCATCGCGACGACGCGCGTCTTGTCAGCAGTCGTGGGCGCCGCGGGCAGCTTCTTTCGTAAATCACGAAACCATATCTCTTTTTCTTACTTGTTCTTCTTCAGATAGAAGTGCTATAATGAGAAATTCCATCATTTTCAATCCACGCGTTTCCTTGTCGAATGTAGAAACTAGACTGGTCAAGAGAAAACTGCCGCGCCCCGCTCTGCCGGCTGCTGCCATAATCGTCATGTTGCTGCAAGCTGTTGCTGTCTCAGTGTGAGCTGAGCCACACAGCAAAGCAGTTTACTTAAACTGCTTTCAAATATCGCAGATAATCGCCATCCGTCAGTCACAAGTAGTGCACATCTAGTAGGGTTTATTTTATGAGGCGCTTGGTAGCCCGTTGTTGACCCATGTCACGTCATTCTCATTATTTTGTCATCTCGTGAATAATCGAATTTAGTTTAGACTCGTCTCAGGTAATACAGACTTTAAAGGTCTGTCACTTTGCCAGAACTTGACTGAATTACAGCTGTAGGATGTTTTTATTCTTGTCTGTAGTGCTTTCCTGATTTTTATGGGATTTTATAGCACTTTGCAAGCCTTATTTTAATCGTTTAGCTTGGCTTAGCCATTTTGTGCAGTGTTAAGGAGTCCAACTAAGCGAAAAAAGAATGCATATAAGTAGACCCACTTATTTCAAACACCGCTATACTGCCAGTGAAGCTGTTAATAATAAATTTTAATTTTTCGTTCGTTAAGGCTCCAGCAAACAGGCGCGACACGAGACGCAAATCGCGCGCGACACAAAGCAACCGCTCGTCGCGCGACACACGGTGCCTTTGTGTCGCGTGCGATTCGCTTAATTCGTGGGATAAAACTTTTTATAGGAAAAGACACAAAAACTTCTTATTCCGGACAAATTGTAACTACTAGTTGTCCAAGTTAGCCCGAAAGAAAGTCTTTCCTGCGTTACCAAAACAAGTTGATAGTTTTTTAAAGTTTCTCTCGCGAGAAAAGCCAGAATACGTATATGTACGTGATAATATATGTATACTACTTAGTATAGCGTTACGATACAGATAGACAGGAACCTATTTTCATGAAAAACACCAACATTACCTCATTGCCTTGATAAAAAAAGGTCCGCGAAGGTCACACTGAAGTAGGGGGCCTATTATGCGGCGATTTCCATCCCTGTCGCGGATGATTGATGCCACGCTCATAACCGGACATTATCCACCATCAGATTACGAGAAAGTCAAGACACGCTTGATCACAATCGTTAAACTTATTTATTCATGGCTACGTTAGGTAATAGCTTGTAATTGGTCTCGGAGAATGTTTCTTTTAGTTACAGTTGGAAGAAATTATCTCATCGAGGTAATAACTGTGCGCAAGATTTATGTGTGCGCAAGCAATAAGTCAAGTTCGGAAACTGCTGGCAAATTAACACATCGCGAAGAGGTTGATTCATGACTGCAGTGAGAAAAAACTAGTATACGACAGGAGAAATAAGGCTGAAATGCGATGACAAAGAATATTTCTCTCGTTGGTATCGAGGGGAACATTGTCGTCCAAAACTGCGTAACTTTTCTGAATGTTACACCTGTAAGTTCTTCCTAACACCATTAAACCAAAGCTTAATTTAAACCGCCCGCTGAATATTCAACACTTGACCTCCGCTGTCTTCCGAGTCTGCAGACTACGGTATTAGAAGCGATTTGTAACTCCGTTGCGTTGCTAGCCGAAAGCCATTATGTGCCGTTCGATGGAGCATTTGATGTCCTTTGAAGTCCTACGAGACTCGGGTTATAGGAGACTTGGCATTGAAGATGTAAACCAGATGTTTACGGCACATGTGACCGAGTTAATCGAGGGATCACAGCGAATTGGCTAATGGCTAACCTCAGAGCGATTTTCCGAGACCAGAATGTATCTTATGGACTAACTCTTGGTATTTAGTGCTTACGATACAGAAGTAGATTGATAACAGTTGGCTACAGTAACGATGTTTGATGCGTAAAATACTCCTACAAAAAGCTTCGAAATAGTTTAGCGTATTTTATTTCGTAAATGTGGCAAACAAAACAAAGGAATGTATCAGAGTTATGTGAACTTATTTTCCTAAGCCTTCCTTTTATATTACGCCCGGACCTTTCATCACATGACCCTGTGTACAAATGCCTTGAATTTTATTTCCAACTGGGTTTGAGTATTGCTGAATTCTTCATAGGTAAACTTACTGAAAGGGCTATTCGATTCAGAACATCGAGTGTATAATATAGGCTAGGCTAGTTGATGTTACTTTTGCGTTTGCGAGTTTCCCGCTCTGCGTGGTGTATTTAACAAGCTGGTTACAAAACGTATTCGAGTCGTTAATCTTGGATTATTTCGCACTGAATGCAGATGCATACTATAAATATTTTGTGCCCAGCAGGTAGGAACATTAAAGGTCGGAACCACTTGCACGAAAATTGCAAATCGATGTCTGGTGTATTCGTGCAAAAAATACAAAATCTGTCACAGCTGCCGATGCAGGGAGCCAGGCAGCGCACGCCGAGGCCCGCGCGGTATCGATGCACGATAATATCGATATAATTTGGCGATTTTTTTTTGCTCACAGAACGGGTTCCGATGGTTTTTGAGATACTGCGCAAATATTCGAAACATGCTGTCCGCAGTAATTATGATGTGACTGAAAATGCGGTTTGCGTTTTATCAAGTTAATTTTAATTAGCAGACATATTTATGCGGTACTTCTGCGGGTTGTGTTAATTAATAGCCTTTATTTGCAAATGTTGTTTTCTCTTCGACGATTTCAAAACGAAGTTTACTTTTTGCGAATTAATTAAGTGAGCGAACTGTTTCAATTAATATTAACGTCAGGAAGATATAGCATTGTTTAAAAGCTCTGCACTGTCATAAATTTTTACTGTCATCATCGATGACATTACATTATCGTGTAATTTTTTCGCCAGTTATGTTTAAGTCCCATGTAATAGGGGGCAAGCCTACTGCCATCAACCAGGCACAAATCTAGACTGGGCTGCTACTGAGAAATTCCAGATGGAAAAACCCATTAACACTTTTCCCGACCCGGGAATCAAACCCAGGACCTCTGGCTCAGCAGTAGCGATTCGACCACTAGACCAACGTAAAAAATAAACCTATGTAAATGCAACACTCACTATTACAAATTGACATAAAATGATTATTACATTATTTAATACATTTTTATTCGATAACAACTGTCACCTCTCTTTCTACAATCGTAGTCGTTATCTCGAAAGAGCGAGACGGTGCATAACGGAGTCATAAAAAAAATTAAGGCGCGTGCACACCTGTTGTGTGGCGAGGGTTCCGTACATCTGTCCCGTCATTATATTGAAACGAGTACCTACCGGTAAATTACAGGGTTGCTACAGCTACAACAACCGAATACTTAGAGGAGGTGATAAAATTCCAGTCGAAATGCGAATTGGATCCAATTCATTCCATTTGTATTGGATGCAGTTTCTCCACATTTTATTTTAACCCAACAAAGGGACACGAAGAACGTAAGTGGCTAAAACGAAAATATAAATTAGATCCTACGACCAACCAAGTGTTTCAAAAGAATGTCTCAACTTAATTAAGAGCCTTTTAGAGTGTTGAGAACTTGAAAAACAACACTATTGAACTTGACTACATTCTCACATCTTCTTGAACCGAACCATATTTCTATCCTCTACTATTCCGAATACTAACTGTACTGTGGTATGTCTAACAATTTCCAAGGAAAAAGATAAAGCTGTACTTAAAACACGACCCGAAACTCGTAACTGTTAAGTCTTAACTTTTAACACAATTCTTGTTAACTATGAACAGCTACAAAATAACGCAGCTTAAAGCGTTGCCCGCTGTTGAAGAGTTAATTCTTGATGTAATAAAATCAGACATTAAGTATGTATGTAGGTACTTTATTAATGACATCATCATCACGCAGAATTTCTTTTGATTAATTAGTAATATACTTCATACTTTGTTATGTTATTAGCACTGTAACTTACTGCTTACATTAACATTTGCAAGGTAAGATTGATGACTGAATTTAATGTGCCCATGTTATAAAGCATGTTCGAAAAAAACATGGCTAGATAAAAATATATCAAGCTAAACGAAGCATGTTTCAAAGAGACTTGACTTTAGCACCGTAAGAACGCGAATTAAATTAAATTTTCAGGGATCAAACGGCTCGGCTTCTGTAGAAAATTCCATCTTTTAAGTTAGCATTTATTAATTTTATGTAAATATTATTATGGCCAAAGAGTATGGAGACAGTAAGGTTTCGAATACAATACGCTAAACGATTAAATGTTGCATTGAATTGGTGCTGAAGAACTGAGCTTACGTCTTAACATGCACGCGCTAGAATTTAGTGCATAGAATTTGGATTGGATACCAATTGTATTTTTAGGAACCTTATCATAATACTACACGACCAAACAATCAGCGTGCTGGTGCACTCGCCACTACATCGTAGAATAGAAGCAGTACCTCATAATAAAGGTAATAAGATAAACTACACAATAAGATGTGACATAAAGTCCCTTCCATGTCGTGATAGTAAGGGCAAGTGCCCCGGGTCGGGTCACCGTCGTGTCCACTTCCAGTCTCATGCCTATTATGGGCACAAAACCGCGATTTTATCTCACTGACAACCATTTTGTAAGACGCCCGAGCTTTATACTCTTGCCACACTCCCGGAGCCGTCCGCCTGGTGTTTTTGACATTGATAACAACGCGATTGAGTGACTGAGATAGTGTTTATTTTTAAACGTCCCCTACTGAACCTAGATTCCATTGCAGACTGCTCAACAATGAACGATTGTCAGAAAATTTTGTACAGAGAAAAATGTTCCCAGGATTTAGACATAATTAGCAGGTTTCTTTTCATGAAACTAAAATCCTCACGGAGAAAAAGTTGGTTGCTCATTCAAGTAACACGGCCAAAGGACC
Organism: Fissipunctia ypsillon; assembly: GCA_947568875.1. NCBI lineage: Eukaryota > Metazoa > Arthropoda > Insecta > Lepidoptera > Noctuidae > Fissipunctia > Fissipunctia ypsillon. The sequence goes on along the minus strand of OX387661.1, from coordinate 16,585,688 downwards.
ATGGAACCATAACAATAACGAGAAACAAGAAGGAAGGAAATACAAAGTGCTTGAGCTGCAGACTTAGGTAGCCTTTAAGGTTTCTCCGCAGCTTTCCTTACCTCGCTACGCTATTGAATAACAAACTAACAAGACTTTCGCATTTGTTATATTAGCCAAGATTATGGGCGACTCGTGGTGGACAATACCCCTTGCCCAAGGCGATACGAAAGACGTTAACAGGCATGGATACTTGAGTAGCCTTAGCGGTAACGGTTTCTTGATCTTTAACCAACAGTTTGTATTAACCTTTGAAGAAATAATTACACAGTATCGATGCGGATCAAAATTAATTCCTTTTTTCGCTCAACCATCCAAGCGCGTCGGCGACTTGGAGCAAAATTGCGGAATACATATATTATAATTGAGCGCTATAATTAACTATACAAATGTACACTTTTTTTTTTAAGTCTAGTTCAGAGTCTGGTGTAAGTCCACTTGGGCTTAAAATACACATCTATTCCAAGACACAGGGAACAAGATAAATACTTAATTAGTTGCAAGATGATATTTTGCGGTAAAGTCCAATAGACCACCTCATTATTTCTAGTAGTTGCAGCGAGAAGCAGCCTACAGGGGATTATATTAGAAGCCTTAGGTGTTAGGTAGATTGTTTACATTTCGAAGTGATGTAAGATTAGAAGATGGTTAAATCATAGGTAAATCCAGTTTTCTGTTGCAAAGTTGCTATGAGAGGTTTCTTTTATGGCGTTTTGCAACAGACAAGCTATAATGACCAACTTTTTTACTAAACGGAACCCGGAAAAAGAATTTCATACCGAATTGTTTATTTACAATACAACTCAGTGATTATGATGGCAAATGAAAACCTTTTAAAGCAGGCGTTACTTTAAAAAATGCTTTTAAAAACAGTTTATTTTTCCTTACACGCGCCTTTGTTATGAACGCGTTTGTTTTTCTTTTACTCTGTTTTACTTCACGCGACGAAAACTGCACCTATTTATAAAGGTATCCAGACCAGAGGCGTCTGCTCTGCACTCTCTCAATGAGAATACAGCAACATGTTTTGATATTGAACACTATACAATGCGCCAGCTGAATGAAAACTCTAACTTCGAAAGTTTGAAGGACTAAAGTTCGAAGTTCTGCCAGTTTTATTTTGATGAAAACATTTTGAGATTTTGAGACATGTGGTTACCAGTTTCTCGCCATTCGATCTGGTACCAAGGACCGCTTTATTTAAATAAATTCTCACACCCAAAACCTTAAATTAATGATGAGTTTCTGGTTTGATGTGGTTTGCGGGGCGACAGCTGTCAGTGGGCTTGTACTTTCCACTAATTGATCATAATCCTGTGACACTTCATTTAAAATTTTACGCAAAAGGAGAAATCTCGTTAGCTGAGTTCTGGGGCTGAGATTCTTGAAATTGTTTTTAGGAGTGATGTATATGTGGGGCTCGTGGCTAAATGATAACAGCCGCACGGATCGAAGGTTAAGCTACGCTTGCCGCGGTCGGTTCATGGATGGGTGACCATCCATTACGTATCGGGACCCCTCCGTGTCTCGGAAGCCGCGTTAAGCCGTTGGTCCCGGTCCCGGATCATTCGTAGATCTTTGACAGTCGTTACGGGTAGTCAGAAGCCCAAAAGTCTGACAACCAGTCTTACCTACCAACCAAGAGGTTTCGTGTTACCCAGTAACGTGGTTGTGGAGGCAGTCGCTCCATGTAAAATACTGGTATTCAGCTGCATCCGGTTAGACTGGAAGCCGACCCTTATGGGAAAAGGCTAGGCAGATTGATTGATTTTTAATTTGTTGTCGATATCGTAAAATGGGTCATATTCATATTAAATTCCAAGAGTATGCTCCAACGCGCAAATTGTCTGCATCGATGCTTCTCGTACACGTTATAACATGTTGTGTGTAATGAACCGATGCAGATTACAATACATGGAGCATGATGCTAAGCTTACGTTGTGAAATTGACTATTGACTGATGGATGCACATCCAGTTGCCAATACATTCGTGCAATGAACGGCAGGTGGAGTATATTTACAAAATAATAGACTAGGTAAGAACCGAATGAATAATTTAGCTTTTAGGGAGATCGGTTTTGACCTTTATATTTATAATTCAGTAAATTTGCTGTGAAATAAGACTGAACGATGATGGTGCGAGTTCAGTTTCCAACCACATCTGTATTGTGTATAATTTGCTAACACACAGGCGTATCTAGCAAGTCTGAAATGCAACCAAGACGTTGTGAGTACAAAGTTTGAACCTCAAACACCTCTTTTGAGTAAGCGCAAAAGTCACGTAGGTAGGAGGTCTGCTAGCAAAACAAGTTAATTAATTTTTTATATACATATCTCTGAATCATATCCCATAATTTTCTAGATTTGTTTGTTTTCAAAGTTTGATAACTTATAAAACTCTAGTGAAATGAGCTAAGTTTCATCGACTTACTTTCATTTAAGTTATAGTTTGTACACTGAAGTTTGGCAAGTCTTGGCGAAATGCGATAATAAGTTTGCAACTTCTCTCTTTTTATTTATTTTGAAACTGCAGTCACGTCAGATCGTAATTCTTGCTAGGTATCTTTCTTGAGTTGTGTATAAAACTGTACAACTTATCGTTTTCCATGGCCATTCCATACCCGTTCCACAGCCATTTACCAGCAACGTTACCCTGCTTTCAACTCCGGTAGTTGGTTAAATGTCATTACACAACTAAGGTAACGCAACACCCAGGTCATTCAGTAATCTTTCTCGGAAACCGAGCGAAAGATCCGTGAATGGCCTGACGCATCATCAGCGTACACGCAGTACCGGTGTTATGACGTCATTGAGACATCGACCCAGTTGTCTTAGGACCCCGGTCACATGACGCGCATTTGGTCGAAAGATTTGTAGTATTAGCTACGGGTGGTGGTGTACGCACTTTCGACGGGTTTGTAATCTGTGCTTTGGTGTCGTTTTGCCTACAAATAAAGAGAACGTGTTGTGTCATTGACTCGTCAAAACAATTTAGTCGATCGATCGTCACCGTGCCTAACGGTTTTTTACACTTTCTACAGTTATATTTTCGACTCAGGTGCCTCGTTTGTTAAATTAGTGGGATTTAACGAATGAGTAGCTCAGTTTATGAGCTTATTCAAAGCAGTTTCTTAGTAGTAAACCGTCAGGGTTTTAATAATGGCCGAGTGTTGTATTACGGCGGTAAGGACCTATGAAATATGATGAGGTGTAGGTAAGCTTGTTAGCCAGTCAGCTGTTGCGACGACAAGGTGCAAAATTAATACACCTATCCAGCAGCTAGCAGTACATATTAATTGAGGTTATAAATAATGTTACAACAGATGACTGGATCGGATGCACATGCATTGCAATTACTCACATCTTACATAAATAACCCAGGATGATCGAATTTTGAATAACATTTTTGATACCTAACTACAACATAATTATCAGTTCACGATTGACGACCTAAACATTCTGACTTTGTCTTCCACAAAGAAATATTACGAGCAGATATTATTATGGTAAAACCAAAAGGCACCTAATTTACGTTCATAAACAAGCCCGTCATACAAGCTCAACTCATAATCACAGCTCATTTACTAAGTACTAATCTACACAGATTACAGATAGGAGTTCCCTCGGAGGTCGGATTCTAGCGCGATGACTCACACGATAATGACACGCTGATCTTGAAAGATTTTACTCATTTCGAACTGGTTCCGTTTACACTGACTCACGAACTCACGCGCATTTTTTTCTTTCGAAATGCATTTTTTAATAACACTCCTCTAACAACCGCAGGGATGTTTGTGAGTGAGTCAACAGTTCGGAATTTGATATTTATGTTATTGGTGCAAGGGTGCATAAGTTGGGGTCATGACCTTTTTTGATGTTTTTATTTAGAGCAGGTACTTATTTAGGTGTTTTGAGTGTTAAGTTCTTTGGTTTAGAATCATTTATTACTGTTACATGTAGTATCTAATGAAGTCGTTTCTCATATGTTAGATGTAAGCAGGCAAGGGTTCAAGTTGTTTGCCAACCATGTAACATGCGTCAATTGTTGACCGTTGGTATGGGTATACGAGTAGAGTAGGTGAAATCAACTATATTATCAACCCATCAAAGTAAGCTAATTGCTTATTGGTTACGTAGGTATGTAGATATATGCTTCGTTGAAGTGGGGTCATTAGGTAAGGTACAAGTTAAACAAGTTCTCTTGATTTCTAGCTTTGCCCGTTGTGCTAATTTATTTATTCAGGGGTAGTTATCGGATTATCTATCTTATTAGCCAGAAACATGAGTTATTCCAGCTGCATTCTCCAGCTGACCTAGGTAGATTATAGAGCCTAGATTAGCCAGTGTTATCTATTTAGGACACACATTTCCCACAGGGCTCGTGAATACATAAACACACCTTCATAGATATTGTAAGCCCTAGGTCTGTTTTCAAATCCGCACACGAGAATATCAGAAGCAAATTTAAAACATTTTGTTGGGATGTGGGTAGGTACGTAACAATCAATTTACCAACCGGAAAATGCGAACAAATTGTCAAATATACAGTAAATTGTATCCGCAGCATTCAACTATTAAAAAAGCTGAGCCCCACCAGCAATAAAATAATCGTGAACGGAGCGCGCGCGGCCAACTGCGGCCAACCCTCGCAATAATATATTTTTCGCAATGGGGCGGTGTGCGCCCGACAGGGGAAAACAAGCTCTCCAACGACCAAACGACTAAATACAACATTCTTAATTCATTATACGTGCAAAAAATAATACTTTCATTCATACATACCCCTTTTATCGAAGAAATGTCGCGATTATTTTATTGATCACATGTGTTTAAGTACACAAACCATAAATTAGAATTGAAAAGACCAAAAAACAATACAAAACGAGAAAATTTGGTCCTCTATGAATCTTCAGTTAATACAATAAAATTAAAATGTATAAGTCAAAACACTACAATTGAAAATGTTTTCAGTTCATAACAATTTTTAAAATTCATCTAATTCTGAATCACACAACACCACTCCTGTCCAGTTGCACTGTGAGACTGAATGATATGAATGAACAAATTGAACGCTATGAACATTGAACAGGACTGGTTGAATGAACTAAATGTTGCAGATTTGTGATTGGTCGTCCGCATTGGCCCGGGTTGAGCTAGCTGTTAACTTCAAGTAAAGCACCATCTATTGAAAACGCGAGTAACATTTTACAACGCTAACTTTTGCTTTAGTCTGAAATGGAAATAGCGCCATCCATTAGGCAGTAAAACAACCACCATGTTCGAGTTAGTTTATGCTTTTTGCTTACAGATGGCAGTAATAATGACTCTTGATTTAATAGGTTGCTACTTATTATTAATCTGTGGATTAATTAAATGAGAAAGAACTGAAGAAGAAACAAGCTGGAAAAACCTTTTTTTTTCGACTGTTATTTTAATACAGCATAATTTTACAATAATATATATATTTTTTTATTTTGTTCTATTTGGACGAATGGAATGAACACTTTATCAAAACGAAAGGTCATTGCACCTGTTTCCCAACTATCTAACTTCAGTCTATTCGACGCTGTCATTTACACACGTCAAAAATGGAGGAGGAACGTCTTTTCGATGAGAGAGTTTCTATTCGGGATTCAGCTCGCCCTCTTAAAAAATATGGAAGTACTTGTAACCACATGAAAAGGAACGAAGAATACATCAAGCATGTGATGGCAAAAGGCGATACTTTGCAAGGGCTTGCCCTCAAATATGGTGTTACCGTAAGTGTACTAACATCGCAATAAAAGTGTTATTATCTCGTTAACTCTTCGGGTTCTGAACGGAACGAGTGTTATATGTGTCGTTTGGTTGTTATAGATGGAGAAAATTAGGCGGGCGAATCGTTTATTCGCTACGGACAGTTTGTATTTGCGGGAGTATTTATTGATCCCCGTCACCAAAGATTCTCCGTTCTACGAGAATGGTGAGCGTGTGACAGAGCTACCCCCGCCGAATCATCGGGCATCCATCGCAGGCATGCCCACCGGAGACTTCTCGCCGGGCAGCCCGGACGAAAAGAAGAGTTTCGACGAGTTCCTCAATAGACTGGACTCTTCACTTGCTGATATCAAAAAGCATGTAGAGAAGACCAAGGAAACCAGCGAGTAAGTATCGTAACATCATTTATTAGTTTTCATCATTATTATTCAGCAAATATCCTGAAATAAACATCAACTATTGTCAGAGGTTTAGACCTTTGCCTTGTTGCCTATGGTTTCTTTAGGACAAGGAATAGAAACTTTTTGCTTCAAATAAAATGAATTTGTGATGAAAAAGGCTCTAATGGGCTCCAACTTTATACACTGTAAGTAACTTATTATGGCAATTGCTCCATGTAAAATACTGGTATTCACCTGCATCCAGTTAGACTGGAAGCCGATTAGCGATAGTCTAAAGTTTTATTATAATAATTTAAATATGCTGAAGTAAATTTAGGAATTGTAAAATACAAAACATTTTATGATAAAATAATCTCAATGTTGAGTAAACAAATGTGGAAGATGTCTGCTCTTATGATAAAGTGTGTTTGTGTAACATTGATAACCGCATGCTTATTTGATGTTCAGAGTGTACATATATACAGCCCGTTATCAGTATGTACAGCATCTATTTTAATATATAATATTCCAACATTTGTTCCTATCTTTATTGTACAAATAATCTTTACACATAACATCACGCCTTGTTTCCCCGAAGGGTAAGGCAGAGGTGTGGTGTGTGTGTGAGGTGTAGAGGGTGGCGAAACGTGGGTGTACTATAGGTACACCTCTGCCTAAGTAATCTTTATTTTGCAATAAAGGCGAATGGCAGGCTTGTATGGGAATTTCGTACAGCTAATAAAATTTCGTGTTTTGGGATTTTTTTGTTTTAATTGGTAGTTAATATGATAGATGAGCCCTTTTTAAATTCTTAGATTTTTAGAACTTGGGACATAAAAGTTATAACCAGTTTTATTTTTTTATGTTCTAGTGTGCCAATGTAGATTGTTACATAAAGGTACATAAACATTGTTTTGGTGATAAAGTACATGTTCTAGATTGCTTGTCGAAATCTTTGTAATGTTTTACTTACCAGTAAGTAGGTAGATTGAGATGAGGATCGTACATACCTACTCTTACTCAGTGGGGTGCATTAGGAGATACCTATTTCTAATTCTATTTCTAATAATATTCATGTTATTTCTATTTCTAAATAATTGATTATCATTTCGATATTTGTGTTATTTTACATTATGCCAACTTCTAAAAACATAACTGCATTTAGTTTACGATTTTATTATGTTTATTTATTAAAATCTTTTTATTGATATTATTAATTAATCCGAAGTTCTAAAAATAGTACACTTACATGAAAGTAAATGGCTTAGTTGCCTTAATAAGTGGTACAAATTCTGTAACAGAACAACAAACAAAGTATGCTGTACTAAATCTGCCGTTCACTTTTAAAAAACTCCCGACACACATCTATCTATAACCTATTCATTGATACCATTCCAATGAGTCCAAACACGATACCTCTGCTGTAAGTTGTTGAGGGAGATGGGTATCCTGCAAATTGCAGGTAATGCTGCAGCATCAGTTCAAGGTTACTTTGTTATTCTAATATCATTGAAGTAACAGACTACCAAATTTCGACTTGATCAGACCTGTAGAAGATGCTCACATCCATTCATCAATTATAGCTGATAATCTTCAAACGGCTGAATAGATTTTCTTGAATCATAGCTAAGAACACTTTTTTTTTTTTTTTTTTTTTTTTTTTGTGGATGGGAAATCATCAAATGACTTCTCCTGCTCTGGGCGGAGCGGGAGGGCGTGTCAGACTTTTACTGACTAAAACCCACCCGTGTTCCTTCTGTTGCCTGTGCCGGGGCCACGGTAACTCTTTCGAACATCCCGCAACCCTAGCTGGCATCGGCCCTAGCGGACCCCGTCAATAGTGCAGCTAAGAACACTTGTGATTAATATCACCTTTGAAATAAAACAAAACAAATCTAAATCGGTTCAGACTTTGGGAGCTCCGATGCTACAGACTGGATACACACATTGAACTTGTAATACTTGTCTGTTTCCGTCGGGGATTAAAAATAGTTACTAATTATAGTCACATTTGTTTTCCCTAAAGGGGTAGTGGCATGAATATGACGTGTCTATTAGGTAACTGACTGCATGCCATAGTTGGCCATTAACTGAATTAGCTTCGATTAGCTTCTTTAGCCTTCATATCATTGCAAGAAAATTGTATAAAACTGTAATTGACCTCATAAAATCCCAATAAGTCGAAACACTGCTTGTTCAGAGTTGTTTATTATTATTTTTCCTAGGTATTGTTTGGGTGGAAAAGGATAATAATAAAAGGGTTTCACAATTTAAAAATATTTGTATGCTATGGAAAATAAATTATATGTAGGAGCGAAATAAGCCGCAAAATAATAAACGTTATGATAATGAAAAATATTGATTCAACAAACAAACAACCAGCATTGATTTTCTCATTATGTTTATCTAAGGGGTGGTTGACGCTCACGCTACTATGTTTAGCATTCAGTATCATCATCTGCCTAGCCTTTTCCCAACTATGTTGGGGTCGGCTTCCAGTCTAACCGGATGCAGCTGAATACCAGTATTTTACATGGAGCGACTGCCTATCTGACCTCCACAACCCAGTTACTGGGTAATACGATACCCCTTGGTAAGACTGGTTATCAGACTTTCGGGTTTCTGACGACCCGTAACGACTGTCAAAGATCCACGAATGACAGCCGGGACCAACGGCTTAACGTGCTTTCCGAGGCACGGAGGAGTCTCGGTATGTAAAGATGGTCACCCATCCACGGACCAACCCCGGCAAGCGTAGCTTAACCTGATGGATCGACCCATGCGGCTGTTATTACTTAGCCACGAGCTCCTCATTTTTAGCATTCAGTATAAAGAACAATATAATCGGAATACTGTGGAAACATGAAAGTGCCTAAATTAAAATGAAATAAAAACGGATATGACTTAATGATAAAAACAAATATTGGTATAAATGATGGCAACTTATAATAATTTATCGTCATTGTATGGCCGGCCTCTATGTAGCATTTTATTATTTGTTTTGACTATAATTGAGGCTTCAGAGGTTGGCTCTACTAGATTTATTTATTAAAAACATAATTGATTACTTAGACAATCTTACATCTACTCCATATTTCGATTCTTCCTCTGCGCGGCAGTCATTAAGGTGAAAGCGCCAGGGTAGCTCGCGAAATTCAAATTTTCTTAAGTTTTTTGCAATTTGCAAGTCAGTATTTTATTTTATTTTATTTGTTAGGGACAAAAAACAGTTACATGCCAAGCTTAACTAGAGATTCTTAAAATAGCACAAAACTTAGAAATACATTTATACACAATCTATACCATATTTATATTATTATACATGTAACCCACAACATTGTCCATTGTATTCAGTTATATGTTGATCAAAATATGATTCGCGACCGTAGCAAATATGTATTTATGGAATTATAATAATTAAAGTCATAAATACAACTCCCTAAGACCAAGTAATTCTATTGAATGACTATTTCATGAAATCTAAACATTTCAGGATTATACTAACTTAAGGAATTTTATTAGTGCTTCTAATATTATAATTCTGTAAATACACATTTGTTACGGTCGCATATCATACTTTAATCAACATACACCCAGACACTGAACTGCAAATTGCAAAAATCATAAGAAAATTTGAATTTCGCGGCTACCTTAGCGCTTCCCCCTTAACCATCTAATGTGACTACCATTTTTAAGGTTCCGTAGTCAAACTCAAAGCATTTATTTCAATTAAACCAATTATAGGCACTTTTGAATTGTTAAAGAGTCAGTCAGTTAGTCAGAAAATTGAAGCTAGTCGCCCATTCCAAAACGTAGATCTCTATGGAGAAGAGTCAACAAGGAACCCTTATAGTTTCGCCCTGTCCGTTCGTCCGCAGTTTAGCTCAGAGTACTAGAAAGCTATAATTTGGCATGGATATTAATATTAATCACACCAACAAAGTGGTAAAATAAAATCATGAATAAAAATTTCTTTAGGGTACCTCCTGTACACGTAAAGTAGGGTTGTTTTTTGTTTCTCGTCTATCCCATGGTGTGGGGTGTTGTTGGATAAGTCTTTCAAAAATATTGCGGGTTTGTGAAAACAATTTTTTGATTAAGGGATCCGTTTTTGAAATATTAGTGCAAATTTTTGTTAGTCAAGTGTCCCCCCTCTGCCAGCTAAGCGGTTAGTTTTGGATATGTGAAAAAATTCACGGTAGTAGTATATACAACGAAGTTAAAAAGAAAATATCACAACTAAGTAGGCTTTATAAGTTAACGAGTAATAGTCGACCAACTTACATTTGCAGTTGCAATGTATGGGAGAAAGAGAAAGGTGAAGAATGGACAACGCACTACTCTTACGTATCGTAATATTAAATCGATTACGTTATGCATAGGTACTTCTCTGTAAGACAGGTTAAGAAGTGCATCGGACGATTATGTTGCTCTATAGTAGGGCAAGACCTAAAAACGATGAATGGACTGTGCGAAAGATGATTGATGAGGGGGTGATTACTGAGATAAGGATAAATTGGGATAACCCAATTTATTTGAGGTTGGCGTAACGTAACATGTCGTCTTTTTCATACTTGTAGTCGTCATTTCAGTAATCACCCCCTTTTCAGCCAAATCATCTTTCGCTCTGTCCATCCATCGTTTTTTGATTATTCAAGAGGAGAATGATGAAGTAATATTAGCTGATTTAGATCCAGTATTCATTGTTTCTGTTAACAGAATGGTTAAAACTATTTAGATAACACATTATCAGCTAATTGTCTTAACTCTTTCAGACTATTGTGGTTTGCGCTGTTATAATGATTTTTTAGCAATATACTGATTATGGTCGTAAAGTGACCATATCTTATGGAAACATTTGTATATTGCGTTGTTTCATCCTTGCCTCATCCAAATCCTCTAAAATTACGAGTTTTTGGCATACCTCTCAAGGGTTTACTTACTTGGCTACTATCGAAATAAATAAGTCCAGTTCCAGTCCTGTCCTGTTCTATTTTTACATCTGTAATGTTTTGTAAAAACATGAAATCACGATAGGAAGTCAATTATCAGTATAACATTTAAGTACCACAGTCACGCATACACAAACAATACATTCTGGCTCTGCTCTATTAGAAATATTTCATCCAATGTTAACAGTTTTATCATCTGTAGGTACTCAGCTTATAAAATAGGCTCTAATAGATGTAGGGGGCCATACATAAATTTGGTCTTTGCTATTGTCAAATCACCTATTTTGCCATTTGAAATGAAACCTTATCATAATATAGAATAGTGTTGGTAATATTTTAGTTATTCGTAGTGCAGGTGCTCAACACCTTAACACATATTGACCACAGAAGAGACGAGGTCCTAACTGACATAGCGTACTGTCACTGTCATATATTCAAGACCAATGTTTCTCTATCCTAGGCCTCCACCCACAATACATTTAAGCCATGGAACTAGCTGCTTTCAACAATAAAAACTGTTGATAATTTTTTCCTCGCGACTGCGCGAAGGTCGCGGCGCTCGCGTCCAACACTTTCTATGCGCGAGCGCAATCACATGACAGCCGCTTCCTTTCTTGCCTACGTATGCCATTTGACGAACGATTATTTTCGTGTTTATGAAAGTAGCGATATGTGAAATGTAACATTTTTAGATAGATTGATAGATGACATCAGTTGTTCTTGGTAAATATTTTTCCTTTGCTGTCTGGCGTGCTAGCGTGCCTATGCAGAATTCCTTGGCTTTGCTTGACCATATTTAAATTATAATTTTGCAATGGCTGATCGTTTGCTGACACACGTCATAAAAAGGTTTTTTTTATAGGTATTTATTATAAATTATGTAAATTAGTTTGGTATAGATAACATCTACTTAAAATAATGATGATGGTTTTCATCTTACTGATGTAAGGGCAAGTGCGAGTCGGACTCGCACACGAAGGGTTCCGTACCACCGTACAACATTTAACATTACTTACATATTAAAAAAAAACTTAATACACGTTTCTTGTATGGGGACTCCTTTAATTTTTAACTTTATTTAATTTTTATTATTTGTTGTTATAGCGGCAATAGAAATACACTATCTGTGGAAATTTTAACCGTCTACCTATTACGGTTCATGAGATACAGCCCGCTGACAGACAGACGGACAGTGGAGACTTATTATTACGGTTCCGTTTGGCACCGTTCGGGTACGGAACCCTAAAAAGTATCCAACTGCGTTTGTACCAAGTCTACCTATCACTAAGCCATATTGAAATCTAAATATTTATGTTTATCTAAGTTTATTTTTTCTGTGGATTGCGGTGTGCAACCTTGCCCTAAACCCATAATGTACGAAATGTTTGCGTCTTTTCGTTTCTATTAGTCCAGTTCGATTGACCTAGCCAATGTTCAGGTGAAAATGTAGTTCTAGATTTACATACATAACACCAATTGATTAATTAAGTATTTCATTTCAAACGCAATTTTCCAAAACTTAGTTGCTATGCAGTAATCGCATAATATACCTAACGAAACCGTTGTTGTTACTGTTAGTAAGATAATTATGTTATGCATGCGACCTAATTGTGCATTTCTGATGCAGTTGCGCAGCCGAATGCATCAACTGTATGCTAACTGCATCCTAAATTCCTAAAGGTTCCTGCAAACAGGCGCGACACAAAGGCATTGCTCGTCGCGCGACACACGGTGCCTTTGTGCCGCGCCTGTTTGCAGGAGCCTTTACTCGGAGTCGGACTAGTCCAGCACCCTAGTTGCGTAACACACTATCAATCATAATCTGAATGATGTTGAAGCAAATTGCTAATCCATTGCTTACAACGCTTACAACGTAAATAACGCAATGAATGCTGTTGAACTGTCAAAATGAAACCGATTCCTACTGTAAGTGTGTTACCAATAGCCCCGCAGCTTACGTTTTGAAATATCTTTATTAATTACCTTACGAGAAACCCAACGAGCTTTGGTTGGCCTTGCCCTTTGCTATTAGATATCATGCTTTGTACCTATAATGTATGCGTTTATCAAGTTTTCACGATTTGGTAACTCTAGATGTCTGTGGTTATGGCTGCATAGATACGGCCGTGCATCGAAAGAAAATATTCTCATAAGAGTACAACATAGGCTTGGAAAATAAAATGTTTTGGACTGACCACAGGAGAGAGAAGCAGCATCATGTCTCTAGGATGGTCGTAATAGTTTGAAATATCTAAGCATCAATCTAAATAATATAACAGTTGGTTATCCTTGAAAATTCAAATAGCTGCTGTCTTAGTACCGAGTGGAATCAACAGCAATAAACATCTTTTAAACAGTCACCGTGAATTAGTTTGCCCATTGCCAACAGATTAAGTCGATTACTCCGTTGCTAACTACAATATTAAAACTGGCTAAAGAGTGCAGTAATGGGCGTAATCCTGTACACGTTGGCCCACATTGGCCTGCCAAGAAGGGGAGCGTGCACAGTAAACCATTTTCGCTCGTTGATAGGTTGATAAATTATTTGCTTTCAGTAATATCACATTCATAAGTTTTTGAAGTGACGTATTTGAATCTGCGCAAATGGGATCTCAGCATGACAGTGTGTAAACTAATCGATCGATGAAATGACGTGATCTTCAGCTGTTTAGACAGCTAAATAAATAAATAGTCGGGATATCCTCGCTGCGCCGTAGAGATAATGCATCGTTCGTCTATTGAATTCGTTAAATACCCTTTAGCAGTTATTTTTCCACTCCGCAATTCGGTTTTTTGTTTTTGTTTTGATTGTTTTGTTTGATATCATTTGCCAGTGTCGCAATACCACAGAACACTATACTCACAGACTATACTCATATCAGAGCGCAATATGCACACAGAGGCAAAGTAAATTGTCTTTGGTCCCTGGCTCGGACATCAAGCAATGGACAAAAAATTTGTAAACTTTATGCGGATTGATTAAGAGGCTTTTGGATACTTTGTATGTGTGTACTTTATGTAATTTTTTTTTGTAATGTGCGTTTTGTTTGTGCAGAATAAGCATTTTTTCTTTCTTTCTTTTTTAACTATCCTCAAGAATTGGGCTACCAAATTCAAAAAGAATTTTTCAAATCCGACTTTTTGTTCACAACTTCATGGGTTTTTTTTGCGCGGAACCCTAATTATTTTTCGAAAATAAAAGCAGCCTAATACTCCCCATAAAATTACTTATCTGCCAGTGAAAGTCCTGTCAAAATCGGTCCAGCCGTTTCGGAGATTAGCCGGAACAAACAGACAGACAAAAATTTTCAAAATTGCTTTTTTTTTATAAGTACCGTATGGCGTATATACTTTCCTATGCATTTAGTAAAAAGTTGTTATTTTGACATTACTACAAACCGAAACTTCAATTTTATTTATTTGTGTAGAATAATGTCGTAACACGAATTATGCAGACTCGTACTAGTTTTAAAGTCAAGAAAAATTTTATAAAGGAAAAACGTATGTGTCATATTTGTATTATGATGACAAATGACCCGCTTACGTTTATTGAAGTTTCCAATACTTGTGTAAATATTATCCACATAATAATATACATAGTTGATATTAGTTGTGATATAGCTTCCGAAGTTATTGGCCTTACCACGCAGCTGTCGCGTTGTTATCTCTCACATTTCGGTGCCGACTCATGGGATATTACAGAACGTAACTCAAAACTTAAGCAGGTATTACTTAAAAATATCATACTTTAAAGCCATTTGATTGGTTGAAACTAGTTTTAAGTAATGCTTGAGTCTTGAGTGAGGTTCTGTAATACGGGCCTTAGTAGGGACATTCTGGACACGCCTTGGCAAATTGAGTCTTAACTTCGTAAGAGAAATGTGTAATTTATATTTTACTAGCGCCCCGCCCGGCCTGTTCGCACGGTTTTTACGACTAGATAAAACATCGCGATGTCTTTAATAAATGGGAGTTTAATATGAACGTATTATACACATTAACCTTCCGGAATAAATTCTCTAAATGATGGTGAAAACCGTATCACACCGTTGTGTAGTTTAGAAGAACAACGCGGTCTTACAGAGACAGACATGAAAAGCGACTATAATTTATAATCTATATAAATAAAGCCAATCTATTCATACACTAAATCTCTTAAGGGGTATTTGTACTCATCTTTATGAACAACTTTTACCATGGGACCAAACTGGAAATCGCGAAAAAAGACGCTTCCCTACATTTATGTTCGCATAACTCGTCAAAATGTAGGGAACAGCAGATTTTTTTTTTTACTAAAGCGGCCGCCCGTTTACCGTACTATTTATATACGGTTTTCAGAAATGTCATGAAACGGTTTTCCCGTCCTACATCTTTGCTATTAATTTAATAAAGCTGAAGAGTTTGTTTGTTTGAGCGCGCTAATCTCTAGAACTACCAGTCGGATTAAAAAAAAAAAATTTTGCATTTGATAGCCCAATTCTTGAGGAAGGCTATATGCTATTTAACATCACGCAGATCATGCTAGGACCCGTAGGAGCCGAGTAAAAAGAAAAAAAAAAGTCAGAAACAACGCTAAGCGAAAACGGAGTAATACCGCGGACATGCGATATGCGACGGGGTGGATCGGGGAGCAAGAAATTTGACGCGGGTAAAGTCGCGGGCAGAAGCTAGTTAATAACATCCTCCTAGAAATTTAGTTTCGCAGCAACCCGTTAATAATATTACTGCGGAATGCTGCTGGCTGATATTGTCACAACGTAGGTAGGCATTTATTTACTTGAGGATGTTATGACGTCCCGTCTGATAAAATTTTGATTAATTAACCTTTAATTTACGATTTGTGGTTTCAACTGAACCGTCTCAAGATAAACATTCGAAAGATATTTTTAACGGGTGAAGAGTTACATGATTTATATGATTGCGTTTTTAAATATATCAGTTTGTAAGATAAATACCTATTTTAATGAGTTGTTAACAAACATCGCTTGGTCTTAGTTTGCAGTTGAAAATAAGTTCAATAATTGGATCCTCAATACGCATATTAACTGAGTCTGTAATTTCCAAAGAGCTAACATTTTTTGTTCAATTAAAGCTGCCTCGTTGTCGAATTAAAGTCACGATTAATTAACGTAGAGACTAAAACCTAGTTGAAGGTTGGCCCAAAGAATTAAATACACACTTGGGTGGTAAACATAAATTGAAAATGTCTTTGCAAAGAAAGATTACATTATCAACAAGGCCTGAAGAAAAATGAAGATGTAAGAAGTCTAATAAATTCAGTCGCCGTTGTTCTTCGAAGTCTCGTCAAACTAGATAAACAAACAAACGATATCGATCGATGACTAGACAGGCTAACGTAATTCGTCGGCTTGAGGGAGACGATTAATGTGACTGATATTCAAAGGTGCTCTGAATGTCAGCTAGAGGTAGGCTTGCCATAATATTTTTAGAGTGTAGTCCGGGCGGGCCAGCGAAGTCAGAGTAATTTTTTTATTCGTATTTTAATTCAGCGTCGGTAAAGCTACTGTAGGCGTAGAGACTGTTGAGTGTACAGGAGAGGAGAGAGTCTCTACTCTCAGAGAAATTAAGATTATTAATTTGTTTTTTTTTTTTATATTTCCCGGGACCCTAGGGTCCCGGACCTTTGAAAGGCATATGAGGGGCCGAAGCCAACTCGCAGAGGCCCGTTAGACGCTTTCAATGGAAATGAAGCACCAACCGACGATTATCCTTGTGCGTACTATGCAAGTGCACCCAAGGACAACCCCCGGTTGGTGTAGGACTATTGCAGGATATGGAGACAAAAAAAATATTGGGCTATGGGTTTGGATTAATCATATATTAATAATATTAAATTAAAATTAGTAAATATAGGACCAAAGTCAACATTAATATGTAATATGTATTTATTAAAAAAAATTAAAACACAATATTGTGCAGTGGCGTATATACAATCATCATTAGAGGGAAGCCAAAGAAAAAAATTGTTCAGTTCTCATAAACTCAAACAAAAAACTGTAGGTTTTTAATCTTATGATGTATTAAACTGGTATTAAATATAATTGTGTAATGTGATGTGATACACAGTTACACACACATGTGTACCATATTATTTGGCAATAGTAGATATTAAGAAGAGTGGTTGTTCCGAAGGGAAGCCGATAGGAATCGGGTTGTATGAAGGCTTCGACCCTGACATTGTGCTTATGCTGCATAAATATGCTGCTGGGGGAGAGGTGGGGTGTAATGTAATCGATTTGTGGGAGCAAATATTAAAAATCCGGACGTAATTACGAGTCCGGACATGGATGCCAAATCCAGACAATCCGGACTAAATCCAGACGTATGGCAAGCCTAGCTATAGGCCAGTCCACGCACTCACACGACACAGAAAGGGCTAATGTATTTAGGGCTCGTGCCGTCGTAACTTGTATATTGGTTATAGCTTACGTCAAGACGAAGAAGAAACCCGATTACTCTTAAGAGCGGCCAATCCGTCATACTTTTCATACAAACGCTCATACGTGATTATGGCGTTGTAATTGTAACACATATCTCTTTGACTTTTTTGAACTAACAGGTATCTTGTGCTCGTGCACAAGGTTTCTATGAAAGCAAAAAATAAAAATTTGGAGAAACTAATTCTCTAAGTATAAGCCGAACGTTCGTACGGACGTAAAATTTTTATCGCGCACTGGATTTTCAACGCACTGTTTAGCGCCGAGAGTTGAAAATCCAACTGTGTTTTTTTGACGTGCTCGGATACACTCTGTTGGATTCTCAATCAAAGGTATTACTGATTCTAATGATTATAATTCTGTAAATACATATTTGTTACGGTCGCAAATCATATTTTAACCAATATACATCCAGACACTGAGCTGCAAATTGCAAAAATCGTAAGAAAATTTAAATTTCGCGAATTACCTTGGCACTTCCCCCTTAAATAAGGGATGGTATTTAAAAGTACTTCAATTTATTCCCATTTCATTTACCTAATTTTGCCTGTGTTCCACCAAATATACTGAATGTGCACCAAAATATGTTCATTAAAATATGTATGTCATAACGAGCATCTATTTAACAACTGTTGCAAATTTGTAAAAATAGTAATACACCTAATTTTAAAAACAAGCATTTATTTTTTTAGTTTTACTTCAGATAATGCACTGCAAAATGTATTTGAATCAAACACCAATTAATGTCCAATGTAGCTTTATTAATAAAAAATGAACACATTATAAAATGTAATGCTTACTAAAAATGTAAATGGGTATACGGTACTAGGATGCATACTAAATATTTTGTGTAACATTCAGGAATATTTGGTGCACGATCAGTATTTTTCGGGGAAGAATAAAATAGTTATTGTTACAATAGAATATACAGGTTCAGGGTTGGTTCAGGGTTGGAACAGTGCCCGATAAATTGTGAACTTGCCTCCGTAACATTGTTACCTAATGCTGCTTTCAGCGAAATGTGGGTGTACGGAAGTACTAGTTTGTGTATACAATGTCTACCCCTTCGAATTACGTCACCGTTAAGGTCAAGTTGCTGTTTGATGAGTGATTGTTTACTTTCTATTCGTAATTAATGTGTTTATGGATCGAGGTTGATTTCTAAACTGTTCAATCTTCTGAGATTGAACAGTTTAACTTGTCTGAGAAACCAACCTTCCAGCCACCCTTCAGCCTTCCAACCAACCTTTCAGTTGGCGAAAAATACAAGAATGGTAGACCATTCTTGTATTTTTCGCCAACTGCTGTATTCCCGTTTAAAAGGCAGACTATCGGTGAAATTACAGACAGAAAAGACTGTTTTGGGGTCCCCGAAACGATCAGTTGCAATTGATGAATTGCCATCAATTTCTATTGTAGTAATATTGTCAATCACTTCAATTGCATTTGGTAGACGATCAATTTGCGTATCAGTGTGTATTAATCAATCACGTAAAAATTGACAATTGCAATTGATCGTTTCGGGGACTCTTTAGCTTAGTCTCCAAATACATTGGGAAATCCCTTGGTGTAGCAGGTCAACAGGCGACAGTAATCCCGTTCTTTCAGGTGGGTCGCCAACCAATACCAATCAACTAATCAACCACTAGAAATATAACTTCTTGGGAATTTGACAGCGAGGTTTTAAAAACTTGGATGATAATTAAGGCTTGTGTTATTGAAATATAGTCGAACGAAACGTCCAGTTATAAATGGAAGTGGGTGCGTAAGACTACAATAAATAGGTATTATTCGTCAACTCATTGTGAACGAGTGTTTTGTTTACAACTACATACAGAAGTGTTATTTCATCATTCACTGATTTTTGCATATGGAAGTAAAGACGTTATAATATAAAATATAGATTATAACAGTGTCTGCTGTATTAATATTCACGATAACATGTTCGTGAGATTTTATCGGTTGATTAAAATCGTTCGTGCAGATGTTATTCTCCACTTCGCCTCTCTGCGTCGGCAGCGGTGGGTGGAAAGGCGAACGGCAGGCTTGTATGGGAATTTCGTACAGCTAATAAAATTTCGTGTTTTGAGATATGTTTTGTTTTAATTGGTAGTTAATATGATAGACGAGCCCTTTTTAAATTCTTAGATTTTTAGAACTTGGGACGTAAAAGTTATAACCAGTTTATTTTTTTAAGGTTATGTACTAGTGTACCAATGTAGATCGTTACATAAAGGTACATACATAGACATTGTTTTGGTCATAAAGTAAATGTTTGCTTGTCGCTATACAACGTGTATCTGGACGTACGACATTAAATGAAAACGAGCACAGTACTAGTCCATCGAAACATTTTAAAACACGAAAATTAGTAGATAATGGAAAATTAAAAAATTGAAGTTTTGAAACAAAATAAATAGCAGAATCAACTGCATACAAAGTAAACACGCTTTATCTACGAAAAGTCACTGACCAACGGTGCGGTGCGGGATGCGGGGCGCGGCTGCGGCAAAGTTTACCTATTATTACGGACTCAGATCCACATCATGTTGAAAAATAAGAAAATGAAAAATAATTTCCTGTGGCTAAAGTATTCATTGGATTTGATTGATTTTTTGTTTACGGGTACAGAACACGATTCTCTTTACGTGGTTTAAAGGAATGTCAATCGTCCTGTTACACGTTGTATTTGTAGTGTTTTACTTACCATTAAGTAGGTAGATTGAGATGAGGATCGTACATACCTACTCTTACTCAGTGGGGTGCATTAGGAGATACCTATTTCTAATTCTATTTCTAATAATATTCATGTTATTTCTATTTCTAAATAATTGATTATCATTTCGATATTTGTGTTATTTTACATATGGCAACTTCTAAAAACATTACTGCGTTTAGTTCACGATTTTATTACGTTTATTTATTAAAATCTACTATTGATATTATTAATTAATCCGAAGTTCTAAAAATAGTTCACTTACATGAAAGTAAATGGCTTAGTTGCCTTAATAAGTGGTACAAATTCTGTAACAGAACAACAAAAAAAGTATGCTGTACTAAATCTGCCGTTCTCCTTTCAGAGATGGTGAACAAAAGACCAAGTAATTTATCACAGACGGTATTTAGGTTAGTTAATTCGCCTGTAATGGAGAGGAGTTCATTAAAAACCTACTAATTAATGTTTGAAGTCGAGTAAGCGTGCCAATGTCAAGGTCTGTAAATAGAAATGGACTGCGATAGGATTAATGAAGAAGCAGAATAATTCGACGTTACTTGATTACCACCTTGCCTTTGCCACTACGAAACCCAACCAAATGCCACCTGATGGTTGAGACCCTAAAAAGAGTACTAACTCTTTTACCATAGTAATGGTACATTCAAAATAAAAATGGAGTTCGCACAATCATTTTGATTGTTTGTAACCTTGGACCACATTGCTTGGTAGTTCCCATAGCACCTTGAATATGGTGCATACGTGTTACACACGACTGTCACCTAAAAGTTTTAAAAATCACACGTAAAATAACATAATTTGTGTCAGCAACAACTATTGCTTACATAATATCGCACCTTTAAAGACAAACCGTTACTAACGAAAATATAAAATTTTACACAGGAGCTTAAATAAAAAATATGCACGACTTTTTCGCAATAGAATTTAAGATTATGGTGCTTTGAGCCATCTTTTGAGGTCATAATGATGGATATTTTACGTAATTTCATTTTATTCATCGTATAGTTTACGTAATTTAGAAAGATGGCATTAGTAACTCAATTCTTGAAAAATTTCGTTTAGTAACGGTTTGTCTTTAAAGGTGCGATATATCATTGCTCTTTTAGATTTTGTATAACACCAACAGCCGCACCCTTCAAATTCGCACCAAATACGACATCGCAAACCAAGCCTTTTGTTGCGGGAATAGAAGTTAGTTTGCCTTGGACTTGCGATAGGACGTCGTGAGTGTCAATTGTGCAGTCGGGTTTATTCCGCCAATTGGTTCTAAAAATAAGATTCTTTGCGTGTGGGCTAGTTTACTGCTGATCCCGTGACCGTAACTTCGTGATCATGCGTGTGGTATCGTATATCGATGACGGGATAAGGCTTTAAAGGTTCTTGCAGGAATTCCTTTTACATAAATATTATTATGCCTTGGCAACGTCGATGCTTGCTTGTGGTGTTAGGTGAACAGGGAAAAATAATTTTATGCTAGATTTATAATGGAGGTGTCTAATTTAGGGTTGAGGAACGATAAAAAATAGAAAGAAAAGAAAAATATTTTGTTTGGGACACGCACAGGAAATACAATAATAAAAAGAACATTAAAACTAACAACATCATGACATGAACACAATTATAACAAAAAAAAAAAAAAAAAAAAAACAAAGAAGCACTGTGAAATAACTATATTTATTCCTTTTTTACAGTCCATTATTAGATCTTTTTTATTTCTAGAGGTTTCCTATCGCTGGTATGCTGAAAGAGATTTCTTTAGAAATAAGCATCACATTTGTACGTATTTTTCTGTTCCTTTCTTGTCTGTTTATATGTGTGTAGGTACATAAACTGTTAAACAAATAAATAATAAACAATAAATTCGCAGAACTTTCGGTTCTACGGCTGCTCCATCAGCTCAGATTTGCTGGAGATGGAGACCATGCTAACTTAAGCACAAAACGACGGTAATGCGAAAAGACTTCGACAAAACCTATAGGCGGACAATGCGAAATCGATAAGTTTTCACCGAAAATTCGATTTCCATTTTAAGAAATGTCTATGTGAATACGTAAGTCAGGTATCCATTCAGGGTGTTCTTAGATTCATCGCGTAGCCTTGCCCTGGCCTGCTGCCAGTCTCCGCTTATAACAAACAAATACTGGGTTATGACTGTGGTTGCCGACAGCACGTCATTTCCGAATTCCTGTTATCTCGTGGCTCGCGATTTTCAGAAAAATAATTTCTTCTTTTAACTGCGTGAGTAATTAGAACGTTGATGACGGCTAAGTTTGGAATAAAGTGTAATAAAACTGGGTATTTTCAGCTGGGATACTTTATTTCAGTAGTCTTGGAAATTAATCAGAGTAAATACGACGTATACGTTGTCTCATTGTCTCATTCTCTTTAAATATAACATCCGTTATCTCGAGTTCTCTAATGATAAACATTGCTTTATTAAGACAAAGGTCCAAGGTTGTTTTCTGTTGATAAAACCAAGAATATAGACGCAGTTCTTCTTTCCCAAAGGAAGGCTTGGATAATGCCAATACCAGTATTCAAACAAGAACTTCCACATCTTTATTGGTTTCTTTTTAACTTTTTACAACTACATCTTTTCCTCAATCATGTTGAGCTAGAGCTTATCTTCTAGCCTCACTAGAAGCAACTAAATTTCAGTATACATTATACACGGAGAAACTACCATCCGATCCCTGTAGCCTAATCAGTGTTCCACCTAGCTTATGCGTATAACTAATCCCATATTCATTAACCATTTCCAGATTCGTAAAAGACCTGGAGGACGGCTTCGTCCGGCATCGGCCGACGGCTCGGCTCCGGCAGTCGGCGTCCATGGGCGCGTCCACTTCGTACAACGAGGTGATCCCGCCCCCGCTACCGCCGCCGCCGGTCGGGCTCACCCAGGGCCGGCGTGTCGACACCTCGCTCAGACGCCTGGAGAGGGCGCACGACGACCTGTTCCAGTTGTAGCGGCCGAAACAGCGCAGGTGTGTATTGTCAAGAAGTTAGGTAGACACTCGCTGATCTATGCTGTAGGTGAAGTGAGCTGGATGAGCGCTATCAATAGTGTCAATCCCTAGCGTTAGGTGGAATGATAGCTCACTTCACCCGTTTTCACGTTAAGATCATTACAGAATAGATCGGCCAATCTTCTTAGCACTTGATCTTCAAAATTTAGGCCCCTGAAGTTCTAGTTTACCGCTTCAAGCGTGGGGATATCACACAGTTCATAGTTGGCCAATCAACAGATTGGTACTTAATGCTGCTCATCCAGGGTAGCTATTGTTCGTTTGATTCCCGAAGTGCCGATGCTGGACATAAACACGACGCAAAAGAACTTTATCGCTGGTAGTCCGATGATGCGTAAATCATACTAATAGCCGTCAAAAACCGAAATATATACAGGGTGTAAGGGACAGCCCTCCGCAAACTAACAGGGTGCATTCAGCTCCTTATTTTGAATCACATTCTACCGGAAATATTCTCAGGAAAATTTTCATTTTTTTAAATCGTATTTTCAGTTAATATTCCTTTATTTCAATGTAAAATTACATTCTCTGTACGCAGCACTCCATATTTTATGTAAATAAAACGGCTAAAATAAAAATCAGCAGTGGATGTTGAAATACTCGGCGGCCGAAGGCTCGCTGCGCTGCCGTTCGCTACGCGCGTTTTGCCACGGTAACGATACATTGCGTGTGAGGTAATAAAACAAATCAGGTTTATTTTATTGGGTTCCCATAACGTTCCTGAAATAATTTCATGTCCCGGTCATCTTACTATGATATACTGAATTCACCCCGTCAGCTTGCGGAGGGCTGTCCCTTATTATACTCTGTATACTTAAATAACAGAAATCTGACAAAGAAAGGCAAAGTTGTCGTAAAAAGCTCTTCGGGGATTCAGTCAGCAGCATCCTTTGGCAAATTGTGATGATTATGTAATTTTTATGAAGTGAAAACTCCTTTAGGCGCATTGAGCGCTTTTTAGCTGGGGAAAATCTTATGGGTTCGTGACGTGCGACATGCGACATGCTCGTGTCGCCAATATGCTAAAGTGACGTGGTGCGCCAGACTGGCGACGCCCGCTGCGCGTCGCCTGTGTACATGTACCTGTGTACATGTTAATGTTTTAAGTTTTCACTTCTGTCAACAGTCCCCATGACTGGCTACTTATTAATTTCTTTTTAATTTTTTTTTATTGCTGAATGGGCCTGCTCTTGACCTCGATCACGCCTGATGGAAAGCGATGGTTGAATTACGAATATTTAGCAGCCCATGAGCAGCAGTAGGACAAGTCACAACGAGCTTCTATAATGACTTGATTTCGATGGATTGTGATTCCAAACTGTATTGCAAATAACCCACTAGCTTGTTCCAGTTTGCACTGGTTCCTCTCAAAATAACTGCTGACTCAGAAAAGTAACAGAAAATGTTACGTTTTCATTGACATAGTTCATTCGCTGCCCATCAGTTTTATGATCCAATGATCTGTTAACATTCATACAGGATAGTCCGGGAGATTGTTTTTATTGCAATGCTTTAGGCTTTGACGTCATCGCAGTTACTCATGTTATTATATAAGTTCTAGATCGGTATGCATATTTTTGTGGTCCAGATTCGGTTGGGAGTGTGTGCCAATCTTAATATGTGCAAATAGAACAGTTTGGATTACAGAAAAAATGGTTTATAGATAGATAGAATACTCTTTGTTATGTACACCATAAAATGCCATCACCATGGCCTTGACCATGGTATGGTTTATGTTAACTTTATTCAGAAATAATTAAATTAGCTTGGCTATACTTCTTTTTTCGTCTGTTAGTTTTGATTGGTTGTCAATCTTAATGTTTAGACATTTCTGTTCCTGTTCAATTCCTTTTGGGATACTTCCATGTACATGTTCTATTGTACATATGATACATATCTTCTCTCTTCAATCTAAATATGACATAGTGGTAGGTAGTGTAACAAGTGTCTGGATTATGAATGAACATGTGGCGGCATCGCCACAATGGATCGCGTCACACTGACGTCACGCAAAATCCTGCATCGCGCAAACAGAGTTTACCGCGCGACTAGCATATATACAACATCCCGACATCAACCGTCGGGCAGTAGCCCACCAGACATAACACTCGTCTGGTCGGAGGATCCTCCCTTTTCTATGGAGGATGAGTGAACTTTACACCCTGTTCCTCATGCCTCTATACTGGTGACCCCGACGTGATCCATTGTGGCGATGCCGCCACAAACAGAACAAAATAGATTATCTTGGAAACTTGGTGCATCTAAACTGTTGGCCAGCACCTGCTATTAATAAATATTATTAACACCGGTGACCTTTGAACTCCGATGATTCAATTTTGCCACGCGACTGTGTTGGAATGTTCTTACATAATTAAGGACAAAATATTGTCTACTTATGAAATATAGAAGGTGTTTGTTATTTTGGTAAAACATCGAAACCAAAAAGTTCTGAAGACGAATTTTAGTTTTTTATAGAAAGTATTTTACAACGATTCAATTCGAAGGCCAATAGACCACTGTAGTTTCCAAAAGTGTCATTACTAGACATCGGATTAAATATGCACTAAACAAGTGCCAAAATATGCATGCAAATATGCATTAAAAAAAAGCCGAAATATGCACTAAAAACTCTTCACAAAGGCCGATGTGCACAATGCTATAAAAAAAAATATATATATAGGTATTTTAATTAAAGACGGTACAAAAACAGCGAAATATACCTACTTCAAATTATGCATAGTTTTTGTGACGTATTTTTCCAAATTTTCAAGAGCAAATTTGTGACGTTTGTCACCCAGTATTATTTTGTATGCCATCGCCAGTCAGATCAGTCAACTACCGGACTCGCGTCCTACACGACATCATCACCTAGCTCCCTATATATATACGTACCTCCCGCTACTAAACGAATTATGCACGATTGGGAAAAAGGATAAAATATATAATATCGCCGTAATTAGAGAGTTATATGCATTATATGCAAACGCATAAAATCCGATGTCTAGTCATTACTATGACGAACACTATACAGCATGTTTCAGAAAGGTGTAGTCAAATTTAAGGGTGTAGTACAGACACCACTTTCTCCATGGGACCAACATCGTAATCGCGAAAAAATAATCAGCCGTCCCATACATTTGGGTCGAGTAGTATTGGTGTTTTGTATGGGACAGTTGAATTTTTTTTCGTGATTATGGTGTTGGTACCATAGAGAAGATTGTTTAGTTTGTTGATCAGTACCCCCCTTAAATTTAACCACACCTTTCTGATACATGCTTTATTTATCCATGCAAATGATCTGAGGCACATGAAATAGCCATTAATACGCTTTTAATTGTTACAAAGTAACGCCGCACGATATTGTGCCACGATCGCTTTATCTGTGAGTTTATAGCAGCTATGATATATTTTAGTGTGTCACTGATAACAGTGTAATGAACTGTAACCCGCGCCCACTTGAATTACGAATAGTTCACGTGTCACATGTTTTATGAGTCAATTAATTGTCGGGCAGTATTATTGGGTTTTTCCTTTAGAAATTCTCAGTAGCAACCCGGAGTCTGAATTTGTGCTCGGTTGATGGCAAAAGGTTCGCCCCCATTGCATGGGACTTAAACATAACTGGCGAAATGTGGGTGTACTATAGGTACACTTCTACGTAATCCTTCGGAGATTACAAGCGTGATGTTATATTGTGATTTTAACATCGGTAGGCCTCTTGTATCTGTGAATACAGTCATACGATTTTCTGTAACAACTGTTTGTTACTATAATAGGATGTTTTCATTCTTATACCACTCCGAAGCTCCGGATTCTAATCATATCTTATTCTCTTTCATTTTTTTTGTTAGCTTATATTTAAAATCAAAATCAAAATTTGTAATCAGCACTTTTTGACGTCAAAATTACATAAGACAGTCCCCCAAAACGCCCGCCCTTCACCACTTCCTAGTGCTTTAGCTGGGAAGGAGAAGTGGCGCAACAAACTCCCCAGCAGCACAGCTATCTGTTCAGTTATTGTATTCCGCTGCTGCTGGGCAAATGCCTCCCCTTTTCTATTCAAATCTATAGTGCGTTTTCTGGCCACTATCTGGTCATAATTGCAGGCAGATCCTTACTTCACCTTCACCGCCGGTCAACCATATTATCTTTAAATTGTTTGCTCTCTCATTACCAACGTGTTCCTTATTGCCTCTTATCAATAATTAAAACGTTCAACTAACGTTTTCGACACATAGGTATGTTCCGTTTCGATTGCATTAATGACTAATCAGTATGACAAATGTGGGGGCTATAAGAATAATAAATAACAGAGAAATTCATTCTCATGTAGACAGGGGGACGATGTCTCCTTTCCGCGGTTCCAAAATATTATCAGATAGGATATCTGTTTGGCCAAGAATGAAAAATTGTCAGTGGTCTTCAGCACCAAATGACCTATCAGTACTAGGGGGAGAAGCCCTAACCGCGTTTTTGTGCAGCAGCCGCGTTTTTCGTCTAACGTATTTTGAAGAAATTTAGCAAAGAGATAGATCATGACCTGGGTGAGGACATAGGATACATTTCTATCTCGGTAGTACGTTCCCGTGGCATAAATTCCGACCTCCACGAGTTCGAAGCCGTGAGCAAGAGCTAATATTTGATATTTGAGAACGATAATCATGAATGATTCGTTTCAGTTTGTCTAGGTAGAGGTAGGCTATGACACTCAGTTTGTCTGATATATTCGCGACTAAGGCTCGGACTCCACCGAAGCGGAGATGTCCGAAGCGGAGACGACAAGAGATGTCGTCTCCGTGGGGATGCGTACTGGCTAGATTGGAGCGGAGATGTGTGCTGGCTAGAGCGAAGATGTGTACTGGCGGTCGCGGCTGGCGGGTTGTGCGACGCGGGGGTACTAGCGGCACCGCTCACTGCACGCCGCTCACATCTCTTCTCGCCCTCGCCAGTTTGCGAGGCACAGCTCGCATCTCCGCTTTGTACCGCCGTCCAGCTCAATCTCGGCGAGGCACAGCTCACATCTCCACTTTGTACCGCCGTCCAGCTCAATCTCGGCGAGGCACAGCTCACATCTCCGCTTTGTACGGCCGTCCAGCTCATCTCGGCGAGGCACAGCTCACATCTCCGCTTTGTACCGCCGCCCAGCTCAATCTCGGCGAGGCACAGCTCACATCTCCGCTTCGATCACGCCATACAAATATAATACATCTCCGCTCAGTGGTATCCACTAAAGCTGAGTGGAGACGAGATGTGTAAATAACGAAATTCTATTGATTGTTTAAAGCACATCTCCTCTCCTCTCGTCTCATCTCTGCTTTAGTGGAGTCCGGGCCTAACCCTCCTATTTACTAACCGCTATCATTTAATACAAATATACATATCATGTATCTAAATCGTTCTAGGTATGCGCGGTTACAATGAACGCGATGCGCCTGCGCTGTGCTGACGTCACAGCGATCGGTCGTCGGCGATCAAGACAACGGTCGCGTCGCGCGATCGTGTCGCTGATCGCGGCCGCACTGAACACTCAAGTACAGTCGGTGAGTCAGTCGTGAGGCCACGAAGTGATATTAGATTACTGTATTCTTAATGTGATGTGCTTGACTTCAAAGTAACGTATAATTACTGTCTATAAGATGTAGCCAGGGTTTATCAATAAGAGGTGTCTTTATAGACTTGTGGGCCGTTCAATTCAAATACTTAGTTTTAGGGTTCTCCGCACTAAAGCATAAGGGATCATTTATGATAGACCGTCACGGGCGCGAGCCGCATCCGTCTCTGGGGTTCTACTTGCTAAGTCCGTCAACGAAGATACGGGTCCGTCCAAAAGTAGTTCGTAACTTCGAAGTGAACCCTACACCCGCTTAATTAACTTTTTCGGACGGGCAAAAACACATTGGTAGTAGAGACAACTGACAAATCGTGTTGTCATTCATTTTTAATTCGGGCCGCAAACTAATCTTATGTCCGTAGGTGATACGGAGCAGGAAACGCCCGTAACTTCAGCCGAAACTACGGATATCGTGCGTAGGGAGTAGGCCTCGTGCTCAATTTGTAGGGACCAAGACTCGGACGGGACACGGACTGCACGATGTAGCATGAACTGCTTCATATAAAATATTTGTGAAGTTTTGGATCCCTGCCTCGCCCGCGCCTCGTACATGGCACAGCTGGCGCCCGACACGGTCTAGCCTAAATCATCCTTATGTCGCAACACATGTATAACGACTTGTACCGGGTGTATGTATACATGTATAAAACTGGTTTTATTTCATGTTGGTAAAGTCAGAATCCTGGCTAGATTCCTATAGAGTTATCATTTAATATGTATTGCACTACGAAAATGTAATAAGACTATAATTCTCATTCAAACGTCTCAAAATCTATGACTAATTACTGCTTAACAATGATCCAATTAGTACGAAATGTAGAGACACGTTGTTTTTAAATTCGCGAACGAATAATGTAACCTTCATATGATTGATAAAATGGATATCACTGTCGATAAGATAATGTTTTCTTTTCGTCTGTTCCATATTTTGGAATACGTAACACTTTGCAGTCAAGAATTGAGAATTGCATGAGAAGTTGAATAAAAAACAATACCTATTTATGTAATCACAATTTCAATCTCCATAATTTTTTATGTATTCAAAACATCGTTCTGTTTCTGTCAATGGTTTGAAGATGACAGAGACCGAGGGATGATTAAAATTCGTTTAGCGTAAACCGTATTTAGTGATTTGTAGTGCTAGTGGGCCTTAATAAGGGCGAAAATACACATGCCTGTAGCTTGTACAAAACTATGCAAGTAGCTTGCATGCCATTGTGAGATTCACCAATCAGAAGCTGGTATATTGGCACGCAAACTACTTGCATAGTTTTGTACAAGCTACAGGTATGTGAATTTTCGCCCCTACGTTCCAAATACAGGGTGTAAGGGACAGCCCTCCGGAAACCTAACAGGGTGCATTCAGCTCCTTATTTTGGATCATATTCCAGCGGAAAATTTCTCAGGAAAATTTTCATTTTTCTTTTAATCGATTTTTCAGTTTTTATTCCTTTATTTCAATGTACAATTACATTATCTGTACGCAGCACTCCATTTATGTCAATAAAACAGCTAAAATAAAAAAAATCAGCAATGGATGTTGCAATTGGCTGAAAGTGGCCGGCAAGTGGCCGAAGGCTCGCTGCGCTGCCGTTCGCTACGCGCGTTTTGCCACGGTACCAATACATTGCGTGTGAGGTAATAAAACAAATCAGTTTTATTGGATTCCCATAACGTTCCTGAAATAATTTCATGTACCGGTCATCTTAGTATGATATACTGAATTCGCCCCATCCAGTCTGCGGAGGGCTGTCCCCTACACCCTGTATAGTAAAACACTATACAGCCGTGATATTATGATGTACAGAGAATTAGCGTGGATAACAATAGTTTGTATTCTTTCATCAACTCATGAGATGTATTGACTTCGTACCTACTTACTGAAAGTAAACATTATCTAACGCAGAGTGAGCACACATACAGACACATGAATGAAAGCAATGCATGAAAGTAATTATAATACTTTTAAATTGTTACGTGATTCTATCTACATATATATCTTTATTATCTTTATGTTTAACTGTAGTTGACGTCCCTCGAAATAGCGTTATTGTTAAAGTTTTAAAAAGTACTATAATAGTGTAAATAATGAAATTGAGACTTCTGAAATGCGTCAAAAGTTATGCGTATGTAAACATATTACTTTATAATAGTCTCCGTATTCGTTGCAGCTGTATTAACTGGGTACACCATAAAGTGTCAAGAAAACAATATGACTGGTTATTTTCGTTGCTATATCGTTATTTTATTTTATTTATTGGGGAAAACAAACTATGACTGTTAAATGGTTAAGCGAGGGCCATCCACTAACGGCCGAACCCATCTATAACCAGTTTTGGCATACTGGAGATAGAAAAACCTATCTATCTATGGTTTTAACATCCCAATACAATAAGAGATTATGGAATCTTACCGGCCTGACATAAGGACATATAGAAATTTACTGTCTACAATCAATAGCGATATGTCTCTTACTGAAAATAGGTTATTGGGTTCGGCCGTGAGTTGTGACCACACTACTAGTATCTAAATGTTATATATTAAAAAAGCCTCACGCGACTCATCGTCTAACGTGATATACATAAATATAAAACATAATAATGTAATGTTATTGTAATAATATATATCGATATACTATATAGTGCTAGGGTTTGAATACATGTGACCAATATGGATGATGACTAACAAAAAATTTTGTCCATCAGGTAGATTCAAAAATATTGGACACGTATTTTTTATTTTTTTACGTAATCTAAAAATTACGGCGATACATTGAGTTAAAATGTTAAAATGTCACGCCTTGCTAGATTTTATACTTAGTTGTGACGTAGCGAGCCCCCGCTCCCCAACTTTAATGCGTTTGATCTAAGTGAATTTTTTATTAATATGATAAAGCAAAAAATACGTGTCTAATATTATTATTATTTGACTGACGGACTAAATAGAATTTCTTTTTTTTTACCCAAAAATCATCCCTATTGTTAGTAATATTTTCCTATGAAATTTTGGGAGTTAAAAAGAAACGATATTGGTTGTAATTATAATGACTCCAACTCAAATTTCAAGCATGAATCATACTTAATATCACCCCATGTAACAAAAGTAGCTAGCTAACTCTCCAATGGTGTTCCGAATTTTTTTTGTGTTAAACTTAATTTAACCCTTAATTGGGCATGCCGTGTGTGGGTTCTACTCGGTTTTATAAACCTAGTGGGAATTTTTTATTTAGGTATCAGATAAAAAAAAAAAAAAAAAAAAAAAAAAAATTTTTTTTATTATTTTAATAAAAAAACAACGTGGGAAATATACTCCTACTGCAAGTGTAGGGCTAAATGAAATGAGCTCTATGTGGGAAATAATCTACATGTTGGAGAGTGCTGGTCTAGAATGATAATTCTCAAAGCATGGATCAGCACATAAGGATACCAAACATATGGAACAAGAATATTTTGTCCTCTGCTCTTTTGCTCGGGTGCTACAGAATTTACACCTTCTATATTTACTAATGCGTGGCATATGGGCAAAGACACATTCTTTGTTCATATAATAATTGATATATTGTGGGATTCATGTAACTTTTGACGGCTTACAGACTCTTAAAATGATGTGGGAAGCATTCTCCTTTAGTCCAATTAAGGGTTAAAACATTAGTTGTCGTCATTAGACAAAAAATATGAACTGATTGCTCGAATTGGTCACATGTTATTAAACTCTTATCAGACGTCCATAAACCAGTGTATAAATTATAAATAACTTGTGAGGCACTAAATACATTTGTACGTGTTGTTGAGCTTAACGTTTATCTAAAAATCAAGTAATAACATAAATAACTTAGCTGTAAGAAGTCTAGTAGGAAATAAGTTGATACTCTTTATAGTCCAACATCGTGGATGTTAACTGTGCATATGTTATAGCTTATAAAGATGTTTTAAAAGCTCCTGATATAAATGTGAATAATCCGAGTAATAAATGTAGCAAAAACATGGATAGCATAATATAATACTTAAATAAAAATGTCCTAATCACTAACATGTCAATAAAAAGATAATAAATCTTTTTATGGTATATCTATTCATACACGAAATTTTTTAATGGCCATTGTTTGTACTCATCATTATGAACAGCTTTTACTGTGGAACTAAATGTGAAATCGCGAAAAAAAATTAGCTGATCCTCCCTACATTTATGTTCGTTATCTCGTCAAAATGTAGGGAATAATCTGATTTATTTTTCGCGATTTAGGTCTGGTCCCATAGGTAAAAGTTGTTCATAATGATGAGTACAATAACTCCTTAAGAGATTTCGTGCATGAATAGATAGACCTTATATAAATATGATTCGATGTCTATTAGTCGTGACGGCATATCGTTATAGTATCCATATTTATGTCTCCCTTGCCATTGACTACATAATATGTAAATATAACTGTTACTTCCAGACCTTTACCTCATCTGTCACAAATGTATGTATTTTTAACCTTATTGTATGTAGTCATGTAATATATCGATAGCTGTATTTTCTTGATAAATGTATAAAATTAAACTTGATAATATCGATGCTTCAGTTTGAAAGAAATGTATTAACCCTTTACCGCATGAATTTTTTATTTTTTTTCAAATTAATGTATGCTACTTTACAGGCTTAGTATGATTCAAGAAAAATATTCAAAAAAAATAAAAACATACTTTCAGGAAAGTTACAGTCAAAAAACCTTTAGTTCCAAATCTGGAACAACATGCAACACTGCATACGAAAGTTATAGTTCCAGATTTGGAACATCATGCAGTTTACATATTTTGGAATTGGTGGGGTACTTACAATAAAAAAAAAACACATTATTTTATACAGAAATAACAAAATATAATATAGTTCTAAGTATGAAAGTGAGCAAAACAATTACGATCTTTGTTCAAGCACAAGTAACATTTGCACTTTTGGCAATATATTTGGGATTTTTGCTTACATCCAATCATCTTACACCTTTGACGCTCAGACTTCCACTCGGGCCAGTGGTTAAATCCATCCCCAGCTACTTCGATTGGAGGCATTTCCAGGCGTCGACGTCTTTTTATGTTATTGATATTATCAATGTCTTGGTTCAAAGGGCGTCCTCTTTTACGTGTTGTAGGTGTAAAAACTCTTGTATCTTCTTGCATTAAAATATCCGCCAACATTAATTTGAAATCTAGTAAAGGCAAATAAACTTGCTCATCTTTCTGTTTCATACGTCGTCTCCATAATAACCAACTATTTACACAGACGAGGTCAATGAAATGGATAAATAATCGGTGGTACCATTTCTTGCTCCTAATCTTTATTCTGTAAAACCCTAACATTGAATCAAGCAAATCCACCCCACCCATGTATTTATTATAAATTGATATAGACTTTGGGCAAGGAATATCAATTCTAGTCTTATGTTTTCTTACGAATCTATTGACTGTCTCCATTGGTTCTTTACCGACATAAGATGAACATAAGCTAACTACCTTATTGTCGACCCAAGTAGTAACCGATAATTGGACGTCATCTACGACTGTAGATTTCTCCACACAATAACCACGTTCACTTTTCATCAAGGCTTTTTTCTGCAAATCAAGACCTGGTGCTCGATTCAGCTGGATAGTCCCTAAAGGAAGGTAGCCTTTTTGATGTAAAGTAGCCATTAGTTGCAAACTTGTGTACCAGTTGTCCACAAATTTTTTGTAATTTAAGTTATTTTGAACGGTCTGCAATAACCTTTGAACGATATTTCCCGGTACTCCTAAATCTGAACAATTTTCTGGTGGCCCAGGATGCTTACCCGTGAAAACTTCAAAGTCATAACTAAATCCACTAGATCCACTCAATACGTAATTCAAGTAACCCCACTTATGTGGTTTTTTGGCATTATACTGTCTTATACCTGAAGTACGAGCTTTAGTAGGGATCATTTGCTCATCAATAGCTAAAAATTCTTCCTTTGGGACTTTTAAAAGCCTATCGCGTAATATATTCAAGAATGGGCGTATTTTCTGAAGCTTGTCATAATTGGGATCATCAGGTTTCCGCTCTTCATTTTTGTCAAAAAAATGTAAGAATCTTTTTATCTGCTCGAATTTATTGCATGTCATTACGGATGCCACCTTTTCAATAAATGTCCCATCTTTCCAATAATGACGCGTGGTAGGAAGATGTACTACTGACATATAAATTAAAATTCCAATAAATTTCCGGATGTCTTCATGGGTCACTTCAGTCAAATTTTCTGGTGCAATTTGTCTTGCATATATATTACTCTGAGTTTCTATTAGGTTTATCACTGATGATGGAAAAAGAAACTTGAAAAAATCCATGGGTGTTTCTAGCCGCATAATTTCGTCAGGAAGGGATTCACATCCAAGAAAAACGTTACTAGATTCATTATAATGAATGCCTTCATCTGTCCACACTGCCTTATCCTTCTTAGTTTTTTTTACTGTCGAAGATGAAGAAGAAGAAGGTTGATTCCTCATAACATGTTCTTCAGCGCCAGAATCAGTATCGCTGCTGCTTACTTCGCTTTCTGGTAAATAAACACTTTCTAATGGCTTAGGAATTCTGTAGTCATCATCATCTGAAATATCTTCATCCTCACTAGTGTCTGGGACAAAGGTCACAACATGAGGTCGAGTAGACATTTTGTCTGTAACAAAATATTAAATAAGTTACTTAATGCATGATGTTCCAAATATGGCCATAAGCATTTTAGTGTTTATTTTTCCCGAACTGCATGATGTTCCATATTTGAAAATAAAAAAAACATGTTACTGCATGTTGTTCCAAATTTAGCACAAACTTCGAAATACATTATAATCAAGATATTCATGTCATTACTTACGTTTCTTTCCATAGAAGTGTTGGGGATCCATTTTTCTATGTCGTTAATCACTTAATTATTTTATTTTAAACTTTAAATGACTTTAAATCTCTCTCCGTAACTTTGCAAACTCACGAAAGGGCAAAATGGCGGAATCGACTGTTTTACCGATCGAGTATGGTGATAAAGCAGTACAACAAAACTGCCATCTGTTATTTTTTCGATAAAACAGTCCATGAACTAACATATTAATGGCAAACAAGAAACAAAGATGGCATCACTAGTCCTCTGCAACGAATGTAAGTTAGTGTGACAATTTTGGCACTGTATGCGGTAAAGGGTTAAATATGGCAAGTTTTTGTCTATATTTAAAATTGAGTCAAAAGTACGATGGTATGCCAAATAGAATTGCTACATTTGGAGTCTTATTCTCGATGCCAATTCTGTAACATCTTATAAAAAGTAATGATTTCTCATTTTTGACAGCTCGAAAACAGCAACAGTAATCAACCCAATTGTTTAAGTACTGCATTGTCTATTAAATAAATCAGAACTGGCATCGATAGTAAAGCCTTCAGAAATATTCATTTAGTGTAGACTTTTCCTAAAAAAAAATATGGAAAATACGAGTATCAATGTTAATGTTCGCGAGTAAAATTTACGATATCAGTGCCTTGTGATAGCTAATAGTCCGATAGACTACCCGTAGCAGCTATATATGTAATGTTAAAGTTCTGAATATATCGACTTGACATCTCTTAAGTATCATTATTATAGATTAGAAGAGCAATCGGCGATAGTTGTGGTCATAAAGGCTCGTTTCGCGGATTCATCTGACGAGCCTTTGAACATGACTATCTACTGCTCGTTCAACAAAACGGCACCTTAAATTCATTCTGTAATTTGCTAGTTAAGTGGTGTGCAGCACTTGCATTGTATTAAGTATGTAAACAAACATCAACATCTCAGGCAGCTGAAAAAAAAAAATTAAGTATAAGATGGTTTTTTACTAAGCAGGCTACAACTACAGGAGTAAAAGTAAACGGCTTGTTTCTCGCCATTTTTGTCTATTATTAATACATCAACGCGAATTAGTAACTGGATAAAAAGGTCTACTTCAAATGAGTTGTCAAGGACGCTTCTATCATATATACTGCGTAAAAACTGGTGAAAATATAAATAGTTTATTTTCTCTCATTGCTAAACTGGTGCTAATATAATCTGTCATAAGCATTCGATTCGGTTTAAGGCTGTCTACCTACAGGATGACATCAATCAACTCAGCCTATCGCAGTCCACTGATGGACATATGCCTCTCCCAGGCTGCGCCACAACACCCTGTCCTCCGGATGACAGGATGACATAATATCATGTATTTGTGAGGAGCTTTTGCACACATCGATTTCAAGCGATCGAGAGTTAATTTATTATTACCGAAATACTTGTTGGATCCTCATGAACCTGTTTTTATGAATTATACGACAGCCTTGTTTATTCGAAGAAAACTATCGACCGTTTAAAATTGGTTGGGTGTTGGCCGAATACATTATACTGTGAATGTGTCCGTGTAAAGCTGCGTCCTCACATTGTAAAATGTTCGCAAGCAAAACGCCCAACATGTGAAATACGAGTGGCTAAATGTGACGTCACAGCGCTATCCCTTCCGAACTCTCATAGAAAATCTCGACGTTATGTCGGTCATACCTTTTTACGACGTCGACGCTCTTACACTTTGCAACTTCGTTGCTAAATTTGTTCAGATGAACCTCAACCTCCGCCGGCGGTTTTATCAAAGGATTCCTGTGATCTCCATGTATGTCACGTCAGTGGGTGTGTTGAGAACATTCTCTGGCATTTTATAGCCTTTTATCATTGGAACTTGGAATACCAATTTTTAGTTTTTCGCAAATATCTCAAAAATTAGGCGTCCTTGGTCCCCCTTGGATTAGACCCCCTGGGATTTGGTCTACAAATTAATAAGTCTTTTAATTGACCTTGACCGTGACCTTTGTCTAAAATTGTGAGTAAAGAGCCTAAACTTCCTAACATGTTAGTCACTTAATGGGGAGAGTTGTTGGCATGTTTGTTACAAGTGAGGACTCAGCCTTAAATATTTAAAATGTTAATAATGCACCTATTTAATATAAAATAAAAATTGCTGTTCAGGGGGCCAACCACCACCTCTTAAAGCAGTATTACTTTAGTTTGAGAAAGAGATGGATCTATACAGTACGTCTACCTCCATCTCTTTCCTACACTCAAGTAAGATTAAAATAATACTGCTTTAAGAGGTGATGGTCTAGGCTCAGCAGTTGTGCATGTGATTTTCCGATGCAATAAAATTTTTGAAATATGTTTGGACTTGCAATATAAGTCACTGTAAATAATGAATTCGTTATATGTATAGTGTGTCAAAATTGTATGATAGCGAACAATTTGTTAATACTATCGTTTGCTGATTAGTGTATGCTTTTTTATTATCAACTTCTTTTATTTATTTTTGCTAGTTGAGCTTTAATAAAAATATTTTATTACTCGTTTCATGGGCGTTTTATTGATCTTACCAGCATTATAATATTTTGATAGAAAAA
This sequence comes from Fissipunctia ypsillon, assembly GCA_947568875.1. Classification (NCBI taxonomy): domain Eukaryota; kingdom Metazoa; phylum Arthropoda; class Insecta; order Lepidoptera; family Noctuidae; genus Fissipunctia; species Fissipunctia ypsillon. The sequence goes on along the minus strand of OX387661.1, from coordinate 16,547,299 downwards.
TTGAGATGCTTTTGTTTGCTTTGGCGTATAATCAAGGTCTAGGTAAGACGTTGAAAGGGTGAAAGCAGGTTCAGCGCCATCTAGCAGAGAAATGGCTCTGAGTAGGCCTTATTTATATACGACTGCCCCAAAAAAGGAGTGTAATGTTTTCACTTCTAGTGCATGCCACTGGCGACTAGATGGCGTTCTCAAGCATTTTGGGCACGAGGATTTCCTAAATCGTTATAACCATTGTAATTTGGTCACAAGTGTAAATTTGTCAACAAAAAATCAAACAGGTTTTTTCAAAATTAATTGCCATATCTTGGACTTATGCAATAAATGGCATTTTATGGCATATCAATCGTTCTCATAGCACAATATTTAAATTATTTAATTCTTTTACTAAAACCACATTTCAAGTGAGCCTTAAGGTCGCGTCCTATTAGAAAGCTATTGTCGCACGAATATGCGATCATCGCGTTCATTAAGACACGCGACGCATATGAACGCGACGATCGCGTATTCGCGCGACGAACGCTTTATATTAGGATGCGGGGTAACGCTCGCGTTGGCATCGCTACCGCATTATCGAGTTCTCGTAACATTACTAAATAATAATAATCCTGCAAATAATTCAAATCCGATTCAATTCTGAAGTTAAACGGAACTGCGCAAGTGAATAGAGTTCGAGAAACATAGGGAAGCATAGTCAGCCTATAATGTTCCCACTGCTGGGACACAGGCCTCCTCTCGGTGAGAGGGAGTGGGCCATAATCCACCTCGCGGGCCCAGTGCGGGTTGGTAGATGTCTTCGAATTTTTGGTTCTGGGACACGCCGGATCCTCACGATGTTTTTCTTCCCCGTTTTGAGAGCAGTGGTGATGAAATTTTTTACACAAAGTAAAGCGCCTGTCTGGGTTCAAACCTACAACTCGTAACTCGCAAGTCGCGGCCGTTACCACTGGACCATCACTGATTCTGGCGTTCGAGGAGGTGGAATAAGGCCCACTTGCGTGAAAAATTTAGCTCAGAGTTAGTTGCTAACACGAGGTTAAATTGACAGTTTGTAATACAATATTGTCAATTTAACCTCGTGTTAACAACTAACTCTGAGTTAAGTTTTTCACGCAAGTGGGCCTAAGAGAAATGTAACGTGTTGCTACTTTGTAGACGAGATTTAAGCGGGTTCAAATGAGCTGTACGAGGCTACAGATGAGAGCTGGTGCAGCACACGGTGAATAATGCATGTTGATCTCAGCGACGCGCGGACGCTGGATAAACTTCAGTGCCGGAAGTGTAGGTACCTACAGCATGGACATTGCGATTGTTTTATTCAGAAGTTTAGGGATTTAAGTGTTTTGAATATCAAAATTTCTCTTCGAAAGAAGGTGCTGCACTAAGCTAGCAGATAACTATTATAATACGAGTATTATTCAGGCAATTTTACGGGTATAAATGAGATGAAAAGTTCAAATTCAAATTCAAATTTATTTATTTGTGACACATAGGTATAATGTTGTGGTACATGATGTTATAAAATAAATGTATTGTATCACTATGCGCTGCCTTGCAAGGCGTACAAATATTGTTTGCGTACACAGTAATAGTTGTACAGGTGGTACTTATAGCCTATAAAATATAAAAAAAGATTGCTAAGCTACTTCTTAAATCTTTAGCAATAAAACAAACATAAACAAAACAATACAAATTAAGGTAACAATATTAATAGCTAACTAAAGTGAGTAGGTAACAAATATATCTGAGAATAAGGCATAACGGTTTTTATTTTTCTTCTAAATATTCATGTACGCTGTAATATGCTTTCTGTATTAGGAACTTATGAAGCGTTTTTTTAAGGGTATTTAAGTCTTTTGAAGCTCTTATAGGTTTAGATAATTTGTTATATATTTTTGGAGCCATTCCTAGAAAGCTTTTTGAGAATAGGGCGGTTTGGTGGGTTTTTGATTTAATTGCACCTTGATGGCGTTTAGTGGAAAGGGTTTCAAATTGGTTAAGGTTATTTTTGATAAACATGACAACTTCATAAATATATAGGGACGGAAGTGTTAGTAATTTTAAATTAATAAAAAATGGTTTGCAACTATCAGTGTTTTGGATCATGCATACTGCACGAAGACACTTTTTTTGGGCTTTAAAGGCCAATTCTCTATCCGTAGAATTACCCCAGAATATTACGCCATATCGCAGAGTGGTGGAGACAAATGCTTGGTATGCGGTAAGAACGGTGCTACGATTGGCGACCTTGCTTAAATTGTGTAAAGCATAGCAATATTGATTTAGTTTTTTTACTACATGATCAATGTGTGTTTTCCATGACATGTGCTGATCTAACCAAAGCCCTAGAAATTTTGTGTTGTCAATTTTAGTAATTGTATTATCTTTATATTTAATATTTGTATTAATGGAGTTTGTTCGCTGGTTAAAATTCATGATATGGGTTTTGCCTAAATTAATTTTTAAGTTGTTATCGATTAGCCATTGAATAATTAAGCCTAAACTATTATTTATTTCATTTTCATGTCTTTTTAAGTTTTTCCCTATAAATATTGTAGTACAGTCATCAGCAAATAGAGTCATGGGGTGTTCTATGGTTCTGGGAATATCATTTATGTAACATAGGAATAACAACGGACCAAGTACACTTCCCTGGGGTACGCCGTAATTTATAAATCTTTGTTTTGATAAGTAGGTTTTTTCTGTGTTAGTTCTATGACATATTTTTGCTATTTTAGTAATTTGTTTTCTGTTGACTAGGTACGACTCAATTATTTCTAGGACATTGCCCCTAATTCCAAATTTATATAATTTTATGAGAAGGAGTCTGTGATCTACAAAATCGAACGCCTTCGTCATGTCCATGAATAATGCTGTAACTGGGATTTTTTTGTCCATATTTGAAATAATTTCATTTATTAATTCGTAGATGGCCATATTAATATTTTTATGTTTCCTAAAACCGTACTGTTCTTTAGTTAGAATATTGTTTTTTTCTAAGAATGAATAAAGGCTGTTATAAATAACTTTTTCGATTATTTTGGAAAACACTGGGATGAGTGCAATAGGCCTATAGTTTTTCATATTTTGTGGATCATCCTTTTTATGAAGAGGTTTTATAACAGATAGTTTTAAGTCTTCAGGGAACTTGCCCTTATCTATACAGAGGTTTACTATATAACTAAGAACTGGTGAAATTTCAGTAACTACGTTTTTGATTGCATGTGTAACAATGTCGTCATAGCCGGAACTATTTGTATTTTTTAGAGCAATAATAATTTTATGTATATCATGTGGAATAGTGGGTGCTAAGAACATTGAATTAGGGTTTGAATCTATTAAGGTCGATTTATAGTCGGCTTTGTGGTTGTTTATTGGGTGGACCTGATCAATGAAATAGTTATTGAATAATTCGGCAATCTCATTTGGTTCTGTAGTACATTTATTATCTGTAAGTATTTTAGATGGGTTTTCTATTGGGTAATTAGATTTAGTTGAGTTTATAATTCTCCAAGTTGCTTTAACCTTGTTGTCAGAATTATTAATGAAGTAGCTGTTTTGCGTTTTTTGAGTCAGTTTGATAATTAGTTTTAGACGCTTAGTGTATGAGTTAAATATTTTTTTATTAGTTTTATTTGGTTCGCGTCTTAATTGCCATAGCATTTCACGCTTACGCTTACAACATAGTTTTATACCTTTAGTTATCCATTTCGGATTTTTGGAGCATAGATTTTTAATTCTCACTATGGGGAAGCAAAGATCGTAGAATAATTTAAACAAGCTATTAAATTCACGGAATGCATTATTTGGGTCTGTACAGTTGTAAACATTATTGAAACTAAGGCTTTGAAGAGCATTCCTAAATTTAAGCATATTTTCTTGACAAAAATCTCGACTGAAAGTATGCCAATGTGTAATGGTACAAGTTTTTTTAACAGGACATCTTATGATTTGAGCTGTGTGGTCGGATATAGCTAATTCCATCACCTCACTAGTGCTGCCTCTAATATTGTGTATTATATTGTCAATACCACTATCTATTCGGGTCGGTTGACGAACACTTAATTTCATACGGTAGTTATGAAGAAGATTTTCAAGCTGCGTAGAGAATTTAGTTTTTTTTTAAATATCAATATTAAAGTCTCCACAAATCAAGACTTTCTTTTTGTTATTGTAACACATTTTATTTAGTATACCTTCAAATTGGTAGAAAAAGGAGTTTAAGGTATCAATTTTGAATTTGGGTGATCTATAAATACATACAATAGTTATATGATGATCAATCAATTCGATAGCACAACATTCTGAAACATTAGGACAGCAGTATTCTTTTAAATTAAGTATTTTGTACTTATGTTTATTGTTCACCAGAATACATGAGCCCCCTCTTCGATTGTTTCTAACGTAATGGGTCGCAAGTGTGTAATTTGGAATATGTAAATGTATGTCATCGCCTTCTTTCATATTGTGTTCTGTTACACAGAGCACATCCACCACCTTATTGTTACAAGCGAGTTCGTGTAGATGTAAGCTCAATAGATCCGATTTACTTATTAAGCCATTAGTGTTTTGATGTAATACATTTATGTGATTATACAAGAAAAAAATTACTATTATTTAGAAGATTAGGGGTAACAATATTAACATTATTAGGAGACATATTATGGATATCTGACAAATTACTGATATCGGGGTTAGACACGATGTCAGCATATAAAGGAATATCAAGAGAATTTGTATGAACAATACATTGCAGGTTTCTAAACATATTTTTCATCCCATTATTATTTATCGTACCAGTGTGCTTTGAAAACATGGTATAATCGTATTTCAGGTCAAGATTGGAGTCAAACAGTAATGCATAGTTGTGAGTTTGTAAGTCCAGACACAGTAAATTATTAAACATTTCTAATCTTGCATTGTACATCATACTAGAAAGGTAACAGAATTTAAAAGTAGGTAAACATAGTATTATATTAGTGTTTTGCAGAGGCATTAGTGTCTCCCGTATATTAATAATCAAATCGAAATAATTATCGGTTCTACGAAAGTCTTCCTCGCCTATGAGAATAATACAGTAATCATTCATCGTGAAGTCAGTAAGTTTTACGTTGATGTTATTAATGAGTTCATTTACTCCGCCATAGGGTGTAAGGTAGTGACATAGTTGATAGTTCGGGAACGTTTCTTCGGCTACAGACAATATTTTATTCATCTTATCGCTGCTTAAAATGCATATTTTCTTTCTTTGTTCATGAGTTACCTTGTTTAAACTATGTTCGGTAGTCTGTGAAGAGATGTCATTCGGTCCTATTTGGGTGGATGTATTCAACATTGGAGGTTTATTTGCTGTAGTGTTGGCTAAATACAGTTTCTTCTTAGATGAATGCGATTTTCTGTTAGGGGTAGACTGCTTAGTATTTCGGTGAGGAATCTCAATGTCGCTCAACAATTTTGGGACCTGTTCGTGTTTACTCGTATTCAAAGAAGTGATGGTATTTTTTAAGTCCATGTTCTCGGACGATAACTAGCTTATCACCTCACGGGCCTCTAATAAATCTGAGTTAAGTTTATCGATTTGTTTTTTAAGTTCTAGGATCTCGTCGTTCTCGTCATCCGATATTGTTGGTAGGCTATTAGTGGTGCCATTTAATGTTGATTCATTAGAGTTGCATACATCGATTACGGCTTCTGCTTTTGCCTGTGAACGGGTTTTGCGAGTTCGCAGCGTCATATTTTCGAAGAAATTCATAGTTCTTAGCCAATGTAGGTACGTTAATTAGTTCAAAATTAAGAATTGAGCTAGAACTCAAGACCAATAGGTAATTTATACTTTTAATTGTGTCGTCTTGACACATTCAACACTTTTGTGATAAAATTGTGACAAGTGTTCACTTCAAGCTTCATCCCTTCCAATTTTATCAGAAAATGTTCAGAAAATATGAAAAGAAGTATAAAATAAAAAAAAAAACCGCAATTTATCAATTAAGCAATAAATTCTTCGTAAACAAATCTTGGAAATCCATAAATTGATGTGCACAGATATTGGGGCGCGAACTCGCGACTCTTGCACTGCATGTCACTCATTATAAATATGAGCCATTTGGTTATTTGTATAGTACTCGAAATACGTCTTCTGTTTGATATACAAATAAAAAAGTTCGTTATGATGCATCTATTTTCAAATTCAAAATTTTTAATGCGCGCGCACTTGTAATTTGTTAGTTCTGTTTTATTGTTATTATTTTGTGATTACCACTTTGCTATTACTTATATATGAACACTATAATAATAATGCAGTGTATCTCTACGTTGACGTCGTGATGGGGCTTGCGCGCTCCGAACTCTAGGTCTGTGCCGGTAGAGGTTACTTTGCCGGAACAGGTCTAGGATGAGGAGCCAGACCAAGAGAGATACAGAAACCCGCAGGGCAGCATGTGGCGAGCTGCTGGGCAGTAGCGACCCCACGTACCCTATCTCCCGGGAGAAGTCATGGTCCTCATCTCTGGCTTGCCTTTATTGGCCGGCTGGAGTGAACACTGACGAGAACTGACCTCCCACCTCATTCTTGCCTTTATTGGCTGGCTTGAGTAGAGATTCGCAAGAGCAAACGTGCTCGGAGGAAGGAAGTAGTCCAGTAAGATGCTGGTAGGGATCTTGACCGTACTTCCGGGATTGTCCTGATAGCCGTGGAATACCTCTCCACTCCTTTTAAGCACCTCAAGACATGTTGCCCCCTTGTCACTACGACATTATGTGCTAGCGACCGTTTCCGGGGGCCCATTGTTGAGTGTGCAAGTCACCCCCTGCCATTTTATCCGTGTATTGAATTTATCAAACATTGGTCAGGCAGGGGCCATAGTCCATCCATAGTTTTAGATAACCAGTCCACTTTAGCCATCTAAACCCATAGCCCAATATTTTTTTTGTCTCCATATCCTGCAATAGTCCTACACCAACCGGGGGTTGTCCTTGGGTGCACTTGCATAGTGCGTACAAGGATAATCGTCGGTTGGTGCCTCGTTTCCATTGAAAGCGTCTAACGGGCCTCTACGAGTTGGCTTCGGCCCCTCATATGCCTTTCAAAGGTCCGGGACCCTAGGGTCCCGAGAAATATCAAAAATGCAGTGTTATTGTTTGCTGCTTTAAATTTTTAGAGAGTTTTTCACTTCTTAAACACAGTTTTGGCACAGTTTGATTAGAACACACTTTAACTTTCTTAAATGCGAAAATTACGTTTTGCTAACACTTCCACTTAATCTTTACACTTTACTGTTTATTATTATATAGAAATATCATGGATAAACTGACTTTTTAAATTTTTATTAGAGATAAATACGGAGCTCAATGTTTATGTGACGGCAGCGCCATCTTGTTCAAGTTAATCAACTTACGTATCTCACATTGTTGTACCCCATCTTTTGTTCCACCACATTATGCAGTGGTCAATATATCTTTCGTTCCCGCACATTATGTCCGTACTACTGTGAACAATCCCGTTGATTAGACTTTATTTTGTGATTATTATCTTTAGTGTTTTGTATGTATAGTTGCTTGTAATAAATCGTGTTCTGACAGAATAATTTATCCTAGCAACTATACCGCAGTGCGGAACACTCGAGAGACCCTTTTGTACAAAGGATAATGTTCAAGGTATAATAAATTAGTTATTTTCTCACTATGTAAGCGGATAATGATTCACGATCGTTCGCTGGAGTCAGAGTTTGTTTTTATAAGCTTTCAGAACAGTTAGTAGGTAGATATCTAATGGTGCATAAACAAAAAAACTTGCTAGAAAGGTTTTACATAATTTTACAGATACATACTTTCTGAGTATTCCTTGACAGAGACCATGGTAGAGCGGACAGATTTGACCTTAAGCCTTGTCTCCCAGTGGGGTGATGATAATCTGGTCTCTTTTAAAGCCACCAAAACACAGGCGAGTCTTTTTACCGCTAAAAGGAGTCGTTTCTACCAAACTTCTACTTTTCGGGGTACATCTGTTCCTGTAACTGATGGGCTCGAGCTCCTTGGCATGGAGTTGACATCATGTCTCAACTTCGGTACCACCTCGAGTACAAAGCCCAAACTGCGGCCAAGAAACTGTGCATCCTAAACAGGGTGAAGCGATACTTTACGCCTGGACAGCTTTTAACCCTATGCAAAGCGCAAGTTCGATCCTGCATGGAGTATTGCAGCCACCTTTGGGATGGCTCAGCCAAATACCAACTTGCCGCGCTTGACTCGATGGAACGCAGAGCTAAGAGGCTCATTGGCGACGTAAAACTGGTGGATGCCAAGCTTCACAGGTTGCCTGCTTGTCGGTCTTCTACAGATTGTACATCGGTGAGTGCGCTCAAGAACTCCACGACCTCATTCCGCCGGCCCCCTTGTAACATCAGACATCTAGACGCACTGCAGGTCCCTATCCCTACCTAGTTGCTATTCCACCAATTCGCACTGAGCGTTTCCAAATGTCTTTTGTGATGCGCACAGCAAAGGAGTGGAATTCTATGTCTGCGTCTGTGTTTCCGAACGCATACAACCCCGATCTCTTCAAAGTGAGAGGGAACAGGCTTCTTCTGGGTAAGCTCGCTCCATCGTCGACTTTGTCTCTGTCACCTCTGATCTAGACTAGAGTCAAGAGCAAACCTGTCTTAAATTAAAAAAAAAATCCTGACCCATATTTCAATTTCTGTGTGTGACTGACAATACTCTCTTCAATTTAATTTTATTTCCTGGGTTTCTTTGTGCGTTTTATTAAGGAACAAAGAGAGGTTAACTATAATTGATGAAAAGTTTTCACGGCAGAACAACTTTGAATTTGAAGTTGACGTTCCGAACATAACAATTACAACTCAGTGCTGTCTCAATGCAGTAGTTGTTAAGTCCTCACGAAGTTCTTACAAATTTCAGACCCAAGTTTATAACCGCGGTATTCGTAAATCCGCTTGCAAATAATTTATCGTTCATGTACACTCGTGAAGGGGAATATCCTGATGAAATGTAGGTGACGTTGGGGAGTGTGGAATAGGTAAACATAACACATGAAGCTGTATACTCTTACAATGTCTCTGTGTCTACTCTTCTTATAGTTCAGTGTAACTTAACTGTTCTTCAAAGACTCAGACCAATTATAAAATGGATGTGGCTAAAGAAACAGTCATTCCAGAGGAGCTTTCATGAAGTCAAAGACCTGACCTTGATGCTTCAATACGGAGCGAAGTCGTAACCTCATTATACTGCTCAACGTTTTCTTATCTAAGTTAGAATTAGCAATTCAGCGTAACGAGATGCGGCTAAATGTTAGAATTTTGTAAAGTTTTCAGTGTTGCTATTAAATGTTTCCTAAGAGGAGAGAACCTGGTTTTAAAGAAGTTATATAGGTTTTATGACACACATTTTTTTCTAAGCTTGTTCCATGTTTTCCACCTGGGTATAGCTTGTGCCGCGTCTCAGTGATGCGAGCGTGAGCGGCTCTGGGTCGCTCGAGGCAGCCGGAGATCAAAGAGACGACACTCGCCACGGAATAGCTTTTATAACGACATGTTTTAAACATGGTAAACTAAATGCTAGTTTATGTGCATTTGAGGTCAGTGCAAGAGGAAGATATATAGAGTGTTTGAGGTCGTGATTCATGGCAATGTAGGTAGTGACTTATGTAGTACTCGTCTCGACATAGTCAGGCCCAGGTAGGTACCGTAGGCGCGGGCTTGCGGACGGCGAGCAATGGGTAGCTCGCCGACCGGTAAGGACCAAGCCCGAGTCGACGGCGCGTCGTGTTGCACGCGCGCCTCAAAGAGATGTCAGCACTATTGACGGGGTCCACTAGGGCCGATGCCAGCTAGGGTTGCGGGATGTTCGAAAGAGTTACCGTGGCCCCGGCACAGGCAACGGAAGGAACACGGGTGGGTTTTAGTCAGTAAAAGTCTGACACGCCCTCCCGCTCCGCCCAGAGCGGGAGAAGTCATTTGATGATTTCCCATCCACAAAAAAAAAAAAAAAGTCCCAGGTAGGTAAGTTTCAGAGCGGCCAGTGCTCTTAACATCTTGAATAATGTATCACATAACAATATACTATCAAAAACGAAGAACATGTTTAAAAAACACTACACCCAGTACTAGCTACATAATTAAAGGGTAAGCATTTAAAACATGAAGTAACGAACCGCCGGGTTGGACTGCTGAGTTAATAGGCTCACGAGCCGCCTTAGTGTTTATGTTAATTTATTTAAGGATTACAAACGAGATACATTACAATTATCTTTTACAAAAATATAACGTGCATAATAAATACGTTACTTATAATAATTACAGGTAACCACAGCTTACGATTAATGTTGTCATTTATGTAGTAAATGAAAACTTACACTTATGTTCTGAATCGTTGCTACGGCGTAGTCCCCCTACGCGACTGCTACGTGAGCTACGCAACGCTACGACAACGCAGTAACGGCATTTGTCAAAATATTGATTTATACAAAACTGTTCTATAATGAACTGGTTAAATGTTCTTATTAACTCTGATATCCGAATTAATATTAAAAAGAGCCAAAAAATATTTTACAACTGCCTCGTTCGTCTAGTGGTCGCAAGCGCTACTGCTGAGCATGAGGTCCTGGGTTCTATTCCCAGGTCGGGCAAAGTGTTATTGGGTTTTTCTATCTGGAATTTCTCAGTAGCAGTCCGGAGTCTGGATTTGTGCCCGGTAGATGGCAATAGGCTCGCCCCCTATTTCATGGGACTTAAACATAACTGGCGAAATGTGGGTATAGGTAAATAGGTACACCTCTGCCTAACCCTTCGGGGAAACAAGGCGTGATGTTATGTTATGTTTTCTCTACGTTCCTTGAACGGAACTGGTGATAACGTACGCTTGTTCTCACTTTTGACGTTATTGTCTAAGATTTTATAAGTACTCTAGCTGACCGGACACATTGTCCTATTTTCTAGAACTCGATCTCAGCGCCACCTACCGAGTCCAGTTGTGATCTAAACCATCCAAGGACCCACTCAAATGCACACGAAAAAATTTCATCAAAATATTTACAATATTTTAAAAGAACCAACTTTTTAAAAGCTTGCGAACATTTTCTTCCACTCGTCGCCCGGTCGGCCCGGCTGCGTCATTTGTTAATTCCCAGACCAGTCGTGTATTATGCAACAACAATTTTATTTTTATGAAGAACGTTTCATAGAGCGGAAATAATTCCGTTTATAAGCGATTTTTAACAGGAATATTAAACTGCTTTCCTGAATTAAATAAAAACCTGCAAAAGAATGAAAGGCCTGTTGTAAATCTTAAATACAATAATTACAAGATAACACTAAAATATCATAATATATACATGTCCTGGGAAAAACGCACAACCTCTTAAGGGGTCATTGTCCTCATCATTATGAACAACTTTTATTTTGGGACCAAACCTAAAATCGCGAAAAAAATCAGCTGTTCGCTACATTTAAGTATATTCGCTTAACTCGTCAAAATGTGGGGCACAGCTGATTTTTTTTTAAAGATTCACTAGAAGGATTTGAAGTTATACCAATTCCTTTTGACGTTTCATTTAGTTCTTGTCAAAGGCAAAGATGATTTCGTGGCTCCTTTATCACAAACATGTCAAGGTACGTTTTATGGAAAATATCAACACTGTCAGCCGGAAAATTGTGAGGCCCACCAGTGTCTTTTATTGGACCGTAACGGTTCCAAGTGTAATTTATTTCCCGGTAATGTATTAAGAACGTTGATAACGTTTTTCCAGTTCTGACAAGGACAACAATTAATTCGCTACAAAGTTATAAGTTACCTACATCATTAAAAAATACATCGTGCGAATGTGACTATACGATAATCGGCTCTAAAAACTTGACTGGTCTGTAGCCTACTATACCTACACTGGCACTACCTATAACAATTGATTTTGAATAATATACATAATGCCAAACCGCCAAAAAGGAATAAGCGACATTTTTTGCGAAATCGACTTGTGTATATCGATACCTAACAGCATATACATGAATAGTTTAAAGATAAAATTAGTAAAAACTGGAAATCTTCTTCTGCTTCTTCGTCGTATCGATGAATGTTCTCCTTTATTAATTTTAAGCTTCGACCAGAATTCGGTTACTTCGACAGCGTCAGCGTTGGCCTCGCAAACGTCTTCCATAGTGCAGGTGTGTTTACACAGAGAGCACGACAAGAGGTAAGGCATCGTTTGTGATATGGCTCTACAGTCGCACTGTGGCTTATCGGAGTACCCCCGCCTGACTAATTTGTACCTGCAGCGACCCACCTGGCTTCTTAGTCGGTTAAGAGATTTCCAGGTGGGCCATGGTAGTTGGTGGCCCGCTGGGAGCTTTCCTGCAGGCTCAACATACTCAGCTGGAGGGGGATGTTTAAGCAGCCACAGTCTTAATCGTGCCGCGCTAAAGTTGCCGTCATTTAGTGGGATGGTTGACTTGAGGAAACTGTTATGGCTCTTCAGTCTGCCCCTCGGCTTCGTTATATCGTAGAGTGAATGAAGTTTGTCTTTCTCCTGCTTCAGCTTAAGAAGAAAAACTGAAAAAGAAAATAGAACAATTATTATAAAATACATAATCTTGCCATAACTTTGATGCTTTTTATCAAAGAATTCGCCCTCAAACCAATTATTTCTTGATTTATCTATTTTCTTTACAATGTAATTTGCTCGACGTCACTCATGAATCAAACCGTAACAAAGCTGGAAGCTGGTATATTAGGTTTCCAAGCAAATATTGAATACAAAGTTATGCAAGAATTAACTTGAAAGCTCGCATAACTTTGTCAAGGAAAAGAAAAGTGAAGATATGAATAATGAAATAAAATGTAGTAACTGTCAAAGTAACGAGGGGAGACGTCGAGGTGGCAAATAATAAAGGCATTAGGTATTCATTTAAAAGTCTCGCGACGAATTTGTTAAAAAGTAAACGAAATAAAAGAACGAACAGGTGACTGGTAATTTGAATACGAAGCCACAAATTGTTGATTTGATTCAATTTCCAGAGGTGGCAATATTCTGCTTCAGATTTCATTGTCGCTACAGTTCATTTTACAACTCAATTTCCAACGGTATCCCGGAAAATAAAGTAATCTAAAAATATGAAATGAAGCAACGCGTTTACTACCTCAGTTTGCTTGTAAAAAGAAATGACGTGATCGAGAAAATACAAAAACGGAAGGTTTTATGGAAAAGTTAACAGAAATAGTTATGCTACAAGTGCGGAAAGTAGGCGATTGCCTTTGACTGAGTGGCATTTTCACTCACGAGCGAGCGAAGCGAGCGAGTGTATAAGTCGACACGAGTCGGGAATCATCTTACGCACGTGTATCATACAACATTTTACTGTGCATTGTGCGAGGAAATAAAAAAATTCGACTCCGAACTATGCAAAAATTTGTAAAATGGTGGGCTTATTTTAAATACATGCACGCTCAGCATATCTACTACTGCGCATGTGCAAATAGCTGCCACGTTGTATCGTAAAAAGGCATGAGCAAAATATACGTCAAACCAAACATATTTAATCAATATTTAAAATTAATTTATGGATCAAAATCTAAATCTAGAGTAATTAATAACGCGTGTTAGTTTCATTGTACCTTCTACATGAATGATAATCTGTACTTGACTAATTTGTAAAACTTTTCTCAAATTATAAAAACTCTTTGCGTCGGGCTCGTAGTTAGAAATAAAAAAAAAAACTGAAAGTACTCAAGTGCACTAGTGTGAAAAAATGGCACTTTCCGCACAATCTGGCTGCGTGGAAAACGCTCTTTTCGAGCACATGCATTGTAAACATCCTTTTTATATCTCGTAAGTACCTATTATGTAATAAAATCATAAAGATTCATGATACTGGTGGACTCACTATGAACGTTAACTTAATTATTAATAAGACTTTTTTTGAGGTTAGCATTCATATAAACAGGTACCTATAAAATATTATATAATACCTAATATAATCAGATAGAATAGATACTGTTTGAAAACACACTTACCGTTACACGTAGATATATAAAACCACAACTGCCTATAAATGATAACGTTTGACCTGTTGTCTGGAAATAAATAGTGTATCTTAGGGCAAATAGAAAGATGAAAATAACTTATTTAATAACTACTTCACGCAACTCGTATTTTTGCTAGATTTTTGCTGAAATTCCTCGTCAGTATGCTGAGTCTTAGTTTGTTGAAAAAGTTGTAACTTGTGCTAGGTAATGAGACAGTAATCGCTCAAATCCTACGCATTTTGTGCGCGAGTAGGAAAATAATCTTAGCTCTTTCAACGAGGGTCGGGCTCTATAATTTTTTTATGAAATCTAAGAATCATGCCAAGAGTAGAGATATTATTTTGTAATATATATTTCACTATTGAATAGCTCCAATTTTAAAACATTCATAAGAATTAAAACTGAAACTAACTGACAGGTAATACAATTTTTTTAATGTAAACAGTGTTAATGACGACAGCGTTGGGCTAAGCATTCATTTCAACGAAACAGTTAATACTTTTTCAGTTTCCAGCTAGTTTAAATAGCGAAGTTTTCGTGAAAGACGACATTTACATTTAGATGTGTTACCCGAGATGAGTGCTGGTGCAAACTGGGGAAGGACAAAGTGCTATTTAAAAAGTCATCATCATTTCAGCTGAAAGACGTCTACTGCTGGACTTAAGCCTCCCCCAAGCACCGCCACTTCGACCGGTTCTGTGCTTTTCACATCCAGCGGATTTCTACGGCTTTCACCAGGTCATCGGTCCACCTTGTGGGAGGCCTTCCAACGCTACGTCTTCCCGTGCGCGGTCGCCACTCCAAAACCTTTCGGGCCCGGCCATCTGAAAAAGTGTTACCATTTAACTGGGTAGGTACTCTAACGTAAATGAGTTGAGGTTAGAATTAAACGATCGCCCATGAAATTACATACTTTACGTATTTTCAATTCAGTAAAATTCACCGGAAAAGAGTTCACTCTTTGAAAGATATTCAAAATCTTGCTACCTCTTTTCGTCTAGTCTAATAAGCTTGTTTAAAAGAGACGACGAATGCTGATCCGTAGATATTATATAATATACCTACTCACATATGCGGATGCCCTGGTTCCATAATTATGTAAATGAATGAAATAACTTGGTTACTATTTTTCTTTTCGGGTATGAAATATTTTAGTCTGTCTTAATGCTTCCTGGAAATATGAAAAATGGAAATTTCATGGTTTTGATTATAAAATTAGAATATTTAAAGACGAATTAGAATGTCGAGTCGAAGTAGAGTAAAGGCGGGTTACAATTAATATTGTATGCAAGATTGACCGTGTGTTATTTATGTTCCAGCTGTCAATCAACTCAGTTTATCGCAGTCCATTGCTGGACATAGACCTGTCCCAGGCTGCGCCATAATATTCCGCATCCAGTCTGTCCCAGCCACCTTTTTAAGGTCATTGGTCCATCTAGCTGTGGGGTGTCCCACACTACGCTTGCCGACAAGCGGTTTTCACTACAGTACCCTAATTGCGTTAATTACGGCGCTGTAGTAGTTTATAAGTCACACTATCAATCACAATCTGAATGATTTTGAAGCAAATTGTTAATTCATTGCTTCATATATTCGAAACATTTGTCTGCTCAACAACGTAAATAACAGTGGCGCAGCTACAGTTATCATTGGAGGGAAGCTGAAGACAACATTGTTCAGTTCTCATAAACTCTTATATATATGTATATATATGCTTGATGTTGTGGATTGCAGTTTACGAGAGTATCGTGTTTCCTATCCTCCGATTTCGCCAACCAAACTTGTAAGTTTTGTAATTGTTCTTTTATTCGATGAGAAATGGCAGTTGCAATTTTGATGAAAACCACTGAATGAATGGCCTCTGATTTCAATAGTTTAACGATTGGATAACCAACCAATATAATTCTAACAAGACCTTTCCTGTAAAGAAAATGGAGGATGACCGCGTTCATGCTTAAGCTGGTCGGTAGTGAACAGTTTAGTGTAGACCAAACCAAACTGAAGTGCTATAATTTCAAGCGCTGCAATAGAATCGGTTATATCCAAGGGAATTCTCCGATAAATCTTGCCTCTGTAACTTGGAAGTCTTAGCACGGAAACCTCGCTGCTAAACCACTTTATCAGCGACGTCGACTATTTTAATTTACCAAAACGCATTTTATCACGAAAAAGTTTCTTTCTTGAAAATAAACAAAACGTACTATACCAATTATTTGAAAAAAAAAAAATACTGATTTCTTGACATAGAAAAAAAAAGTAAAATTTAAAAGTAGCCAGTATCTGCAGAATATAATATTATGGTGCCTTTTTTTTTTTTTTTTGTGGATGGGAAATCATCAAATGACTTCTCCCGCTCTGGGCGGAGCGGGAGGGCGTGTCAGACTTTTACTGACTAAAACCCACCCGTGTTCCTTCTGTTGCCTGTGCCGGGGCCACGGTAACTCTTTCGAACATCCCGCAACCCTAGCTGGCATCGGCCCTAGCGGACCCCGTCAATGGTGCTGACATCTCTTTGAGGCGCGCGTGGAACACGACGCGCCGTCGACTCGGGCTTGGTCCTTACCGGACGGCGAGCTACCCATTGCTCGCCATCCGCAAGCCCGCGCCTACGGTGGCCGGGAATCGGCTGCCAATTCCCGACGCCCAGGGCGTCTCCTGCGGCGACTAGGGGCGTGAGGGCGCAAAGCTTGCCTCTCCCTCACGCGTCCCGCCTCCTCCTTCACGAGCATTACTGCTTCGCAGAAGGAGGTAATGGCTTCCCATGCACTCTCGCTCCGTATCATGGCCTGGACCAGGGCCGGACGCGAGAGATCGCCGCCGCCGATCGCTTCCGCGAGGACACGGCGGTGCTCCGCCCAAGCCGGGCAGACCTCCACCGTATGCTCCACCGTGTCCTCCGGGCGATCCACACAGTGGTGACACCCGGGCGTTTCCTCCCGCCTTATCCGGAACAGGTACCTCCCGAAGCACCCGTGTCCGGTGAGGACCTGCGTCAGGCGGAAGGTGAGGACGCCGTGGCGCCTCTCTAGCCACTCCTCAAAGAGGGGACTTATCGCCGCAATTGTGGCGTGCCCAGCGCTGGGTTGCGACAATCGCACTCTCCATGCCGCCATGAGATCCTGCCGGAGCTCTGTCCGCCGTGCCGCGATTTCTCGCGGCAACGGAGTTACTCCCCGGCGTCCTGCCTCCTCGCGCCACTCCCACATGTGCGCGAGGACTTTTGCCTCCAGATCCCATGGCGGTTCATGCTTAAGCTGGTCGGTAGTGAACAGTTTAGTGTAGACCAAACCAAACTGAAGTGCTATAATTTCAAGCGCTGCAATAGAATCGGTTATATCCAAGGGAATTCTCCGATAAATCTTGCCTCTGTAACTTGGAAGTCTTAGCACGGAAACCTCGCTGCTAAACCACTTTATCAGCGACGTCGACTATTTTAATTTACCAAAACGCATTTTATCACGAAAAAGTTTCTTTCTTGAAAATAAACAAAACGTACTATACCAATTATTTGAAAAAAAAAATACTGATTTCTTGACATAGAAAAAAAAAGTAAAATTTAAAAGTAGCCAGTATCTGCAGAATATAATATTATGGTGCCTACGGAAACCAAAGAAGTTGCAAACCAATTTTGAAACTTGAATATTTTAATAATATCTGTAACGTTGTTTGTGCTGCGATGAGAATATCCGAGACATTTCGGAATAACCGTCAGTTATGTTTTATTGTTTGAACTGTTTTAATAGATATTTGATGTCGATTGCTTCATTCACATTAACGATTATTGAATAAGTTTAGCAATATCTTATTTATTGCTGAGGGTTCGGTGACACACATAGTTTTGATGAAACCGATTGAACTTATGAGAGTCGTTTAACTTTCCTTCATTTTGTAGGCTACAGCTTCAGAGTGTCATCTGTTTCCTCATAGGAAAGTTGAGTAGTAGTTATGTACCTAACTTAGTATCACATGTAAATAATCATATTAATATACATCAAAGTATTATAATATAATATACAATATCATACCATATGCTGCCATATGTTTTCTCACCGCAGGCCTCTAATCAAACTTGAACATTATGCGTAAACTAAATCACTTGTGTCTCATGAACGCTCGACTGCTCTCTTAACCGTACCATTTAGGATGGTTTATGTTAATTGTCTATTCCGGGCAGTGCGGCCTTCCGGGAACATGTTCATAACGACGGAAGGATATCGTCACTGCGCCTTTGTCAATGACTTCTTTGTTCGATGTCCGACTACAAAAGCTTTTCCTGCTGCGAAAAGTGATGTGAGAATATGATATTAAACTTACGGCATCTATTTACGCTAGTAAAAATATTAAAAGCGGATACAGTAATTTTAATACTTTTTTTTTTAATGAAAAAAAAATTACATGGACATTGTTTGTCCTATAAAAGATTTTAATACCAAATTAGTTTTTATTAAATCGGTCTTTTATGTTTACCAACTGTCGGTAGGTATGTCAATTTGCAGGCTGCACAGGTTTCTAATTCGCTCGAAATGTTGTCCAGTGTATTTGAATTCAGCACAAAGATGTAGACACACACACATCCACACACACATACACACGTACACCTGCCTAGGTATTTACCAGTTCTATAGGCAGATGCATCTCAGTATAAAATTCATTTTAAAACTTTATTTAGAACACAATTCTGCTTGTGCTGTTGGGCAGAAATGTCCCGGGAGAGTGGAATACTCTACGAAAGCCTTCTTACGGTATATCCGAATAAGATCGCTAAAGGAAAGAGGATTTTCCTTTTTGAAAACGAGGTATCTTATTGCAATGCAGACGAGAATGATATCGAAACGAAATCCCATGGATCTTTTTGAGAGCAAAGCTGAAACGCTGTAAGCTAAACGATATACCAAACAGCGTTTAGCGTTTTGTATACCTGAAAAGCTTTTCACTTGACCAAATAAACGAATTTATGTTCTACTTTATACAGGAAAATTGGTCATTAATGCACAGATAATGAATCAGTAATTTTCTTTTTATTTTCCTGGCTATCGCGGTTCTGGCGGATTGTTATTTTAAAGCGGAACAACAAACGGAGATTTCACAATAAAAGTTACCAATGACACAGAGGTTTAAAAAAAAAATGTTTACAAAATCCTTTGTAATGAAAACGAAACAAAGACATAGTTAACAAGAACAAAAGAATTAGATAGCTGTCTGCTGAAATTATATTAGGGGCAAATATTTTCTACTTCCCAGACATTTTTGGTTGTCCAACCCATGTCTATTTGTTTATTTCAAAGTAAAGGTGAGAAGAAAAAGTAGGTACTATCGAGGAAACTTAGGTACATCTGACCAATTTGAAAACAAAATCCTGTGCACATGATGACCACATCTATTAGCAAGAGTTACTATAGCGGTGCTCGGCTGCAAGTAAGAATAGTCCTTATGGTGTATAGATGTTCGTTTCTGCCATGGTACATAAAAGTAAGAAGTGACGATATAACAAGTACCAAAGTGCTATTTGAACTAGAATAACTGCTCATACCGTAAATTAGTTTCCAATACTTTCAGCAAAGTTAGCTCACCTAGCCACTACTGCGTTTAAAACTAATAATTGCTCACATACAAGTTAGTCGTACCAATACACTTGCCGCCGATAAACTGACTATACTACTAATATTGACTTTAATTAACAGTTCAATGAACTGTTTATTACTTTCACATATAGAGTTTGTAGACCTAGCATACATAACCATAATAGCGATAGTTTTCAGACAGACAGACAGACTTTAACAGCAGTATTTTGTCCATAAAGTTCACGTTCCATCATAAAATAATATTATATGTTCGAAATATAACTTTTCGGGTACGAACTAAAAATACTTTGATAAAGTAGGCAGATTCTTCCAAGACACTAATATGCTTGATTCACATAAAATATCTCCACATCATACCTACAGTCTTATGATGCGTCTAGTGAGATGCACTTACAATAAAAAAGAACGATATAAGAGTAAGTAGTGCTTCTGGAAACTTGGCCATTAAAGCTTCTAACTTAGTGTCTACTTAGTCAAGTTGTAATGGAACGCCTCGAGAAATCACTAACGTCATAAGTTATTTAATAACTCGCATTAACTTTTATTCACGATTTAATGAGAATCATTTATCATTTCGTCTATTTCAACGTCTGTCTCAATAAAACCTATCTCTTACTGTTTGCATCGTTTATAACGTCAATTTTTCACCAATGCCTTCCATTTTGATAATTCTACAATATTCATTGCGTAATTAACGTTGTCGAGAAGACGAATTTTTCAAACATATGAAGCAATGGATTAGCAATATCCTTCAAAATCCGTCGGGTTGTAATTGAAAGTGTGTTACGCAATTGGGGCTCGGGTCGACTGGACATTCAATTCGACGAGAATGGTTAAAAGCGCGCGCAAGTCAAAGGTCTCGACTGTTGCCCGAGACATCTGTGATTATATGGAACGTTCACGGTTTTATGCCTTTTGTGATTAGCAGGGGTCCAATTGGAAATTGAACGCGCGAAATTTGAGTGTTATTATTTTATTGTAGCTTATTTATTTTTCTCTCCTTTTCTTTCTACTTACTCTCACATGTCTTCCTTTGCTTGAAAACTTTTTAATAAACTTGAGTTCACACGGTCATTTGTTTTCACATTCTATTTCATCGCTAGATTAGTGAGAGTATTAATAGTAAATCTATGTGGGCACGCTTGCTCCGGCCCCCGAGGGGGTCAACTGAGTGGAAGGGTTGGCGATGCGTCACACACTAGATAATGACAGAATAAATGCTCACTTAGTTCTATCTGAAGTGTCTGTTTGCGCGCGCATTCATTTAATTTCGTTCAGTTCAGACTTACATGTTGGAGGCTTTTTCTATATCTATACACCTATACAAATAAATACAATTGAAGTGTCTGTTTGTAATGTCAAAATAACAACTTTTTTCTAAATGCATAAGAAAGTATATACGGTACTTATAACAAAAAATCAATTTTTAACATTTTTGTCTGTCTGTCTGTCTGTTTGTTCCGGCTTATCTCCGAAACGGCTGGACCTATTTTGACGGGATTTTCACTAGCAGATAGATGATGTTACGGGGAGGAACTAAGGCTACTTTTATTAAAAAAAAATTAAACCCATGAAATTGTGAACAAAAAGTCGGATTTGAAAAAATCTTTATGCATTTAGTAGTCCAATTCTCGAGGATACTTATAGGCTATTTAACATCACGCTACGACCCTTAGGAATCAACCAAAAAGAAAAAAGTCAGAAAGAACACTAAGGGAAAACGAAGTAATAGCGCGGGCGGGCGATGCAACGCGGCGGGTCGGGAGACGAGGGAGTTTTATTAAAAATGTGGCTGTTATTTTAGTATATTGTGTATCTAACGACTTCCATGGAAAGGAAGTCACGGGGCACAGCTTGTTATTACATAAATTCAGCCATTGCGATTGCGATTGTTTTATAAATATGATAAATAAAAAAATAATAGTTATGAAAAATTATACATTCAATTATTTTCTTCATGTAACAAAATTCAATGCATTCTTGTCCAATGTTTAAATGGCAGAAAGATAACTATTGAAAATGAATGGGAGTAACTGAAGACTGAATATTTTGGTGTACCTACGATTGTCACCCATGCAAGTGAATATACGCTCAGGGGGCCAACCACCACCTCTTAGAGCAGTATTATTTTAATGTTACTTCTGTGTGAGAAAGAGATGGAGCTATATAGGACGTCTAGCTCCATCTCTTTCCCACACTGAAGTAAGATTACAATAATAGTGCTTTAAGAGGTGGTGGTCTAGCTCCTGGTATTCCATTATTGCTTTTGATATTACCTGATAAACGGGGCAACAGAAATGCAATTTTATTCGCCTGAAAATGCAATCGATAACGACCAGCACCCTAATTGCGTAACACACTATCAATCGGAATCTGAATCATTTTGAAGCAAATTGTTAATCCATTGCTTCATGAGTTCGACAAATTTGTCTGCACGACACGTAAATAACGCAATGAATGTTGTTGAACTGCCAAAATGAAACCGATTCCGATTGATAATGTGTTACGCAATTGCCCCGCAGTAGTCATTCAAAAAGTTAGATGGGGTCAAGTCATTATATTCCTATGTGTTAGAAACATTCAGATGACCCATGGTGATCAGTGATCTGGGCTATGAATCTTAGCATACCGCAGATTTTTTTGTGTTTATGTAATAAAAAATGCCCATTAGAATAAAACAAGCTTGCAACAACGAGGGGCTTGTGGCCAAGTAATAACAGCTGCAGGGGTCGATCGATCAGGCTAAGCTACGCTTGCCGCGGTTGGTCCGTGGATGGGTGACCATCTGTACATACCAAGACCCCTCCATGCCTCGGAAAGCACGTTAAGCCGTTGGTTCCGGCTGTCATTCGTGGATCTTTGACAGTCGTTACAGGTCGTCAGAAGCCCGAAAGTGACAACCAGTCTTACCAAGGGGTATCGTTTTACCCAGTAACTAGGTTGTGGAGGTCAGATAGGCAGTCGCTTCATGTAAAATACTGGTATTCAGCTGCACCCGGTTAGACTGGAAGCCAACCCGAACATAAAAAAAACTGGCAACCCGAAACGGTTATATTAAATCACGCAGAAAAAAGAAATACAAATGCATTGCATCATATAATTCAATTAGCAGTGAATCATAATAAAAAATGAACGAATGAAAGGAACGAGTGCAACTGGCGAGTTTAGATAAAAACATAGTAAATTATGCAATGCAATAAAGAATAATTGAATTGAATCGAATTAAAATATGCGACAGTGGGTACAAACATGTGGCGATCTATAACATTCATCTTACACAATACAATACAATAACACAATGCAATACTATATATCTGTCTTAAACAATTATCCCTATACACATTATACAATTATACACTTATATCTACCGATCATATTTACACTTATATTATTTTAATATTATCTATGTAAATTCATCACCATCGTACACACGATACGGTGCTGTGGAAACGCGCCGCGTCTACGTCACACGGTGACGTAGTAGATGCGCAGGAGTGGGGTCGCGCTACGGAGCGCGCGTTCGTCCGTTCACCTTGGCTGCCCTTGAGTCCGATCTCGCTGTCGCGACGCGAAGCCCACGCAACAATTAATTAATTCTTAGTTTAATCATTTCCGGTTTATCCCTTCAGGATTCTCGTAGTACGTAGGTGTTTTGGTGTACGAACTGTTCTATTATAGATAAGACTTTCTTCAGTGTGTAACTATCCCAGTGTCTGTCGAACTATCCCAGTGAATGTCGAATTGTAAATGTCTGTCTTCTGTGAATGTTTCTGTGCTTTGTGTAAGAACATTATAACCGTGAGTAGCAAACTACTATCTTTTATTTGCCACTGCGCACCTCACAAGCACAATAATTAGTGTACCCTCAACACTAAACTGGTGACCCCGCCTAGAATACGCCAGAAAGGCTCGACAACCGCCCGGGTGCCCTGAAAAGGAAGTTCGAGATTTAAAGAAGCGAAGAAAAATCACAGTAGCACGATGAGTGATAGCAGTGACTCCGCAAAATCGGTCGGTAGCACCAGATCGCGTCAACAACTACGACGCGCAAAGTGCGTGTCCATTGACGAGCCATCCGACATTTGCCGCATCGCGGTACGTATACCACCGTTTTGGCCGGATGATCCAGAGATTTGGTTTGCTCAAGTGGAGGCTCAATTCGCGAACGCAAACATCACCAGCGACGCGACAAAATTCAACTACGTCATCGGCAACCTTGAGCACCAGTACTCCAAACAAGTAAGGGATATTTTTCTTAACCCGCCGGAGCACAACAAATATGAGAAGCTCAAACACGAGCTCATTAAGAGACTGACTGCGTCACACGAGAAGAGAGTGAAGCAGCTTCTCATACACGAAGAGCTCGGAGATCGCAAGCCTTCACAGTTCCTGCGACATCTCCAAAGTTTGGCCGGACCGAGCGTCCCAGAGGACTTTCTCCGGACAATATGGAGCAGTCGTCTGCCGAGCAACGTCCAGACCCTACTGGCTTCACAGCCACATACTTCCCTAGAGGGACTAGCAGACCTAGCGGACAGGGTCCAGGACATCGTGACCCCATGCCAAGTCGCCGCAGCATCGGCGTCGGGTCCTAGCATGCACGAGATGGCGAATGAGATCGCCGAACTAAAGAAGGCCGTGCGGAACCTGACGATACAGCTGAATAGAAGACCTCGTTCGCAGTCGCGTTCGAACCACCAACAGCGCCATCGATCCAGACAGCGGTCCGCGTCCAGCCACCAGAAGCAACCGTTCTGCTTTTACCACTCCAAGTTCGGGGCCAACGCTCACAAATGCATTAAGCCATGCGATTACGAGAAGTCGGGAAACTCCAAAGACAGTCGGTAATGGCGGCTGACGGCTGTCTGACGACCACAGGTCGCCTCTTCGTCACGGATCGAACATCAAAGACACAGTTTTTAGTGGACACGGGTAGTGATTTGTGTGTGTTTCCACGGCATGTTCTACGTGAACAGCGTGTCAAGTCGAACTACCAATTATCGGCCGCTAACGGGTCTATAATTGATACTTACGGCTATCTTCAGTTAAACTTAGACTTAGGTTTGCGCCGTAACTTCCCATGGCGTTTTATTGTAGCTGATGTCACCAAGCCAATCATTGGTGTAGATTTTTTAAGTTTTTATGATTTGCTGGTTGACATCAGAAATCAACGTCTGGTGGACAAAACCACGTCCATGTTTGTAACAGCTTCCGTTGCAAAGGCTTCAGCGACGTGTTCAGTAAAGGTCTCGGTTGGAGATTCCAGGTATCACTTGATACTCAATAAGTACCCCGAGATCACGCGACCCGCTGGCACACACCGAAAAACCACACACCACACAGTACACCACATACGCACCACACCCGGCCCGCCCATCTCTTGTTCCCCTCGCAGACTAGCTCCAGACAAACTGCAGATCGCTAAGCAAGAATTTGAGATCATGCTTAGCAACGGCACTGCTCGACCATCTGAGAGCCCTTGGTCAGCACCACTTCATTTAGCGCCGAAGAAGGACAACAGCTGGCGACCCTGCGGCGACTACAGGCTGCTCAACGCGAGGACTATACCTGACAGGTACCCCATTAAACATGTCCACGACCTTACCCACAGCATAGCTGGTTGCACGGTCTTCTCGACCGTTGACCTGGTTAAGGCGTATAACCAGATACCGATCAGCGAGGACGACATCCAGAAGACGGCGATAACAACTCCGTTTGGTCTGTACGAATTTCCATATATGACCTTTGGTCTGAGGAACGCAGGCCAAACATTTCAGAGATTCGTCGATGAAATGACGCGCGGCCTTGACTTCTGTTATTGCTATCTCGACGATTTCCTTATCTTCTCGAAAGACCAGAAGCAGCACGAGGACCACCTGCATCAGCTCTTCACCAGGATGCAGAAATATGGCATTGTCATTAACACCTCGAAGTGTGTGTTTGGAGCTGACGAAGTCACATTTCTAGGTTACCGCATCTCTGCAGCCGGAACGAGACCCTTGGAGTCCAAGGTGGAAGCCATCAAGGAATTCCCTACCCCTAAAACTGTTAGGGAGCTTAGGCGTTTCTTAGGGATGTTGAACTTTTACAGGCGGTTTATACCCAAAGCCGCAAAATTTCAAGGTCCCCTTAACGCCCTGCTAACTGGCTCAGTAAAAGGTCAACATCCCGTGGAAATAGCAGGTGAGGCGCTCACCGCCTTTAATATGTGCAAAGACAGCCTCTGCAACGCTGTGTTGCTTGCACATCCTGACTACCAAGCGAAGCTCGCCCTAGTTACAGATGCGTCTGATCTGGCAATGGGTGCAGTTTTGCAACAGTTCAGGGACAAACAGTGGAAACCACTTGCTTTCTTTTCACGGAAGTTGAGCCCCGCTCAGCAGAAGTACTCGCCATACGATCGTGAGCTACTCGCGATATATGAAGGCATAAAATACTTCCGCCACATGTTGGAAGCGAGACACTTCACCGTCTATACAGATCACAAGCCGTTGACATACGCTTTCCATGAGCGAAAGCACAACTGTGCTCCACGCCAGTATAGACACCTCGACTTTATTTCGCAGTTCACTACGGACATTCAACATATTTCCGGTAAGGACAATATCGTCGCCGATACATTGTCCCGCGTCAGTGAACTGCAAACTCCGGTCGATTTTGAGGTTCTCGCTAAATCTCAAGCTTCAGACCCAGAACTGTTGCAACTTCTACAGTCAGAAACATCTCTTCAACTAAAGAGGCTTAAAATCGACGGCAGTCCCGTCGAGTTGCTCTGTGATGTGAGTACAGCCACTCCCAGACCATTCGTGACAAAACCCTTCCGACGGCAAATTTTTGAGAGCCTTCATTGCCTCAGCCATCCAGGAGCAAACACATCCGCAAAATTGATTGCACAGCGATACGTTTGGCCTGGAGTCCGCAAGGACTGCCGGCAATGGTCACGAACGTGTCTCAGCTGTCAACGCACAAAGGTCAATCGCCATGTGTCATCACCATTGGGCACATTCGAATTACCCCGTGCTAGATTTGCCTTTGTGCACATCGACCTAATAGGCCCTCTTCCTCCATCACAGGGATACCGGTACTGCCTGACGGCCGTGGATCGTTTCACTAGGTGGCCAGAAGCGGTACCGATTGCAGACATTACCGCAGAGACAGTCGGTAAAGCGTTGCTGACCAACTGGATCTCCCGCTTTGGTTGTCCAACGGATATTGTTACAGACAGAGGACGGCAATTTGAATCCGCACTGTTCCAATATCTAGCCAAAATAGTCGGTTTCAGACATCGGAAGACCACAGCCTACCACCCAGCATGCAACGGCCTGGTGGAACGATTCCATAGGCAACTCAAAACGGCGATAATGTGCCACGCTGACCATAACTGGACAGAATCTCTGCCCTTGGTTTTACTGGGTGTCCGGAGCGCTATTAAAGAGGATCTTCGGACTTCTTCCGCGGAACTCCTGTACGGTGAGCCATTACGACTCCCGGGAGAGTTTTTCATTTCCGGTGACAGCGGCACCACCGACATCTCGGAGTTCACCACTCGCTTACGCTCGTTTGCCGCAAAATTGCAGCCCACTCCAGCTGCACGCCATTCCAGGGACAAAATATTTGTCCACAAGGACCTCGCTACCTCAAGCCACATATTCCTCAGGGACGATGCGCTTCGAGGTTCATTGCAACCAGCTTACACCGGCCCCCATGAAGTGGTGCAAAAAGGCGACAAAACCTTCACAATAATGTGCAAAGGTAAAAAGGTCAAAGTTTCTGTGGACCGCCTAAAACCCGCCTACATATTGGCTGACATCCCACCTAGCGACCAAGATGTTCAAAAAGAGGAAAAACCGCTCACGGATACTCCCGTCAGAACGACCAGATCTGGGCGAAGGGTTCGATTCCCGGATTATTATCGCCCGTAGGACGGTCTCTGGAGGGGAGTGATGTGGCGATCTATAACATTCATCTTACACAATACAATACAATAACACAATGCAATACTATATATCTGTCTTAAACAATTATCCCTATACACATTATACAATTATACACTTATATCTACCGATCATATTTACACTTATATTATTTTAATATTATCTATGTAAATTCATCACCATCGTACACACGATACGGTGCTGTGGAAACGCGCCGCGTCTACGTCACACGGTGACGTAGTAGATGCGCAGGAGTGGGGTCGCGCTACGGAGCGCGCGTTCGTCCGTTCACCTTGGCTGCCCTTGAGTCCGATCTCGCTGTCGCGACGCGAAGCCCACGCAACAATTAATTAATTCTTAGTTTAATCATTTCCGGTTTATCCCTTCAGGATTCTCGTAGTACGTAGGTGTTTTGGTGTACGAACTGTTCTATTATAGATAAGACTTTCTTCAGTGTGTAACTATCCCAGTGTCTGTCGAACTATCCCAGTGAATGTCGAATTGTAAATGTCTGTCTTCTGTGAATGTTTCTGTGCTTTGTGTAAGAACATTATAACCGTGAGTAGCAAACTACTATCTTTTATTTGCCACTGCGCACCTCACAAGCACAATAATTAGTGTACCCTCAACACTAAAAACATATTATTTTAATGTTCATGGAAATAAATGAGGTCTGCAGTTTACAATATTATTTATATATAAACTTTTTCAGTAAAACTGGATTTCCAAACGTTCAACATCAAACGCTCGTAATAAGCAGCGTGGTGCTGACATCTGTATGACGTCATACATCACGTGACGTCACGCCTGTAATGTCGACTGTAACGGCCGCTTATTTATTTTCATATTATAATGCTAAGCTTTTTGTTTATTACTTTTTCTATTTAGTCTGGCATTAAATGTTAAATAAAATTTCTCATGTCTTAAATGTGAACATTTATTTACCTACGTTTAAGACCCGTGAGACAGTGGACAGCTGTATTAGTCTAAAAGGAGACAAAGAAAAATCATTGTTGTGCGTCATTGATTCTGGAATTTATAATTATTTATTTAAGTATTTGTTAAAACTTTATGCACCAGTAAAAAAGTTCTCCTGGTTCTTACTAGGAGAACTCCTCAACAATCGACGTCTCAGCATTCGGAAAAGCAATATTTTGTAAAAGGTCATGAGCAGTTGAAATTAACCTATTTGTAAGTAAAGTAAAAAGTTGACAATAAACTGACCCACTAAAAAGAAATATTTTTTTTTTTTTTAACATCATCATAACATCACGCCTTGTTTCCCCAAAGGGTTAGGCAGAGGTGTACCTATAGTACACCCACATTTCGCCAGTTATGTTTAATATAATATGTTATATGTTTAATATATATATTAGTTATGTTTAGTTATGTGTAATAGGGGGCGAGCCTATTGCCATCAACCGGGCACAAATCCAGACTCCGTGCTGCTACTGAGAAATTCCAGATAGAAAAACCCAATAACACTTTGCCCGACCTGGGAATCGAACCCAGGACCTCATGCTCAGCAGTAGCGCTAGCGACCACTAGACCAACGAGGCAGTCGTTTTGTCAGTCTTGAAAAAAATTCTTACAAAGAAAAAAAAAACAACCGACTTCCAAAAAAAAAAACAAAACACTGCAAAGTGAAAAATAAATTTAATTTCGAAAATCGGTGGTAAAAAACTAAAATTTCTCACTTTGTAGTGTTTTTTTTTGGAAGTCAGTTGTTTTTTTTTTTGTAAAAAAGTTTTATAATCAACAGTTCTATCTCGGACACCCGATATATTCAATTACATATTGCTAAGTCGAGGTATTCACATTTTGCTTTTCGTTTTACAAACAGTTTATTTATTTAAGGATTACCAACGAGATACATTACAATTATCTTAAACATTAATAAATCTTGTATAATGAATGCGTTATCCTGTAATGTAGACTAAATTACAGGATTTACACATTACACAAGAACGGCTGCGAATTAAATAAATAGGGAATTATTTTAGAAGTGGAGGGGGATCGTGAAAACCTTTTTTTTTTTTTTTTTGTGAGCCTCATTACAAGTCGGATTAGTGTAGTGAATGTAGAAAGGACTTTAAATTGTATACCGTAAGCCCAATTCCCGTAACTAAAAACGTTCAAAATCTAGTCGCAATCTCATCTCAGCGACAATCAAATGTCAAAAATGTAGGGAAATTATAGGTATTTTTGACATATTGAGACTGAGATCAGACTGTGAATGTTCTTAAAATTACGAGAATTGCCCCTCGTACGGCAAACAATTGCGATTAATGTTATACGTTTATACTGATTAGCTAAAGATTATTGCAAAAAGCTTGTCACACTCACATTATTACTTGTCAGCGACACAAAAAAACTCAAATGGATACATCTCATTGCCATACTGGATTAACATACGAAACGACCGTGGTCGCATGTGGTAACGAGTACAGTTCATATTCATCTGTATTCCCGCTCACATGCTGCACTGGAGCCTCACTTCCGACATTCACCGCCGGCCGCCTTTGTGCTCGCCACAAGATTGTAAGATATAATACAATACGCAGTGACTCGTGAGGTACAATATTATTGCACATCATTGAACGCTACTGATTGCTATGTAATGCTGAGTATTTGCTCCGGAGGAACGCCGGTGAGAGAATTTGTCACAAATGCGAGGAACCGGTCTTGTTTGTAGACAGGATTTACATTGTTTCTTATCACATTTTCAGTAAACGTCTTGTTTAACCTTTTAACCGCCCGACTTCATATCAGTTGTCGTGCCCCCAGCGCCGGGCACAGTGAATTATTACGGTATTTGGTCGTAAATATACGACCCTGGCGAAATGGACACGAAAATACTTGTCGGATCAATCCGACGTTGGCGGTTAAAGGGTTAAATAACAGAACATCATGCCTGTCATCATCACAGAAGGGCATCACTATCACCGAAGGGTAAGACAGAGGTGAACCCATAGTACACCTACATTACGCCAAATGAGGAGCGTTTTTACAAAACGATAAATCTTAAAATAATTAATTTTTCAATAACGTCGGCAATTTCATTTAACATACCCTATCTAAACCCTGATAAATAAATAAATTACATTATTGAAAAATAAATTATTTTACGATGTATCGTTTGGTAAAAACGCTCCTTAATTATGTTGTAAGTTTCATGTAATAGGGGGGCGAGGTTTGTTCAAATTGTGGCGGCATCGCTACAGTGGAACGCGTCACACTGACGTCACGCAAAATCCTGCATCGCGCAATCAGAGTTTACCGCGCGACTAGCATATATACAACATCCCGACACCAACCGTCGGGCAGTAGCCCACCAGACACAACACCCGTCTGGTCGGAGGATCCTCCCTTTTCATAGAGGATGAGTGAACTTTACTCTCTGTTCCTCATACCTCTATAAAATAATAGAATAAAGAAAAACCTCGAAAAAAGTACCTTTTCCAAAATGTAAAAATTATAATTTATTTAAACACAGCATCAGTAATCACTTTTAACAATGTTATGCTGTCTTCCCACGGTGCTTGATATTGCGGACGGACGCGGACAAGCCCGCACCGACGCATCATGGGAAGAGTATCGTCCGTGGTAGCGCAGACGCGTCCGACCCAGAGCAAGCCGGTAACTTCAAAGATGCGGTGCAAGCTTCTCTTTTACCAACATTTTGGAATGACAAAATGGCTTGGAATCTCAAGACCCACACAGACTGACACGCACCGTTGGAAGAGCCTTGTGTGCGGTGCGTAGCTGTCCGTAGTCGTCAGCCGTGCGTGATAATCCAAAGAATCACGCACCGTGGGAAACCAGCTTTCGAAACAATATTCATATTCAGTGAGGACTGAGAAAGATGTGTTATAATATTTCCTTATACAAGTACGTTTGTGTTGCCTCGCGCATCACATAATGGTACGAGCTCTCAGAGTTTGTAGAGTAGATGCTGCGTGAGACTGGAGTAATGCCCTTTGTACACGGAATGGTTTCTTTACGGTATGGCGCGTAAACTGAGCCGTAGAAAAAACGTGTCTGTCAACAGGCTTCCATAGTGTTCCATACAACACTGACGATCGTGCCTACACACAGCGAATAAACTGTAGTTTTTCACGGCACGAAAAAGGTGTGTACAAAGAGCCTAATGGTAGGTAAATAGACATGATATTCATGAAATTATATAAACAATTGTGTACGCATATCTTCACAAATGTTTACGTATTATTTTCGGTTCGAGTTCGGCAGTCTTTATTGATTAAACATCATTATTTTTCCCTTCGATCCATCCAACGATAAAGTAAATCCTGATCTGGCTACCTCATCAATCGTTTCTCCGTCAAGTACTAGCAATTCATCAAGCTCTCGCTTCTAATCTCCTCTCTCCGTCTAATTGGAGATATCGTAACAGCCTACAATGGTGGGTTACGCTCGCTGGACGGTATGCTCTGACGACGCTGACATCCGACTAATTTACGATGTCATAACTTTCTCGCCGACACTACGTCTGTTGTGTTGTTTTGTAATTTGTTGGTTTATAGCACATATTTTTTGAGCGTTTTTTGGTATATTGTGTGTTGAAAGTCTATTGTATGAGTAACGAGTTTTGGGTCCAGCTTTGTGTTTCAGCAAATTAAGTGTACACAGGATGAAAGGTTGACTGTATCGCAGTCCAGGGCCAGAGTTGCCTATGGTATATTTTATCACTGAAATACATAAGCCTCCATTTTTATCATAGCTTAGTCGAGTAAATATTAAATTTTTCATGATACGGGTATTCAGAATTTTTGATTTTGCTCATCTTTTTAACACGGTTTTCGGTAAATACAAAATATTGGCCAAATAAAATGTTGGTAGGTATTTATCGAATTAAAAGTCAGCCTCATCTTTTTCATTGTAAATATTCTGTTGTTACCTTCTGTTGTTTTCTGAACGAGAAGACATACTACTCTACTGAAGAATTCCTTAATGACCAAATAATAGGTAGGGGAAAAAGTTTTTTCGCATTTTATAAGAAAATTCAAAACATTTTTTAATATAGCTTATTCACATTTAACTAAAGTATGCAGGTACCATTTTGTTCTATAACTTTTTACCATCTTGTACGTAGGGACATGATCCCATTGCTATAGAAATTTTGGGACTTCTGATCAAAATACCGCTACAAGTGGTTTTGGCAGTCCTCTCGTGATGTTAACCTGACACTGCCTAAAGAATTCTGAAGAGACCGAAACAGGTGGAAATCTGAAGGTGCAAGGTCAGGACTATACGGCGGATGCATTAACACCTCCCAGCCAAACTCTCTTAATTTTTGCTGAGTGGCTAAAGATGTGTGAGGTCTAGCGTTATCATGATGAAAAACCACACCCCTTCTGTTGATTAATTCCGGCCGCTTTCTCTCAACTTCTTGCTTTAATCTCATCAGTTGTTCGCAGTAGAGTTCAGAATCGATGGTCCTGCCTGGTGGTAACAGCTCATAATGAATAATGCCCTTCCAATCCCACCACACACACAGCATCACCTTGTTGCGAGTTAACCCGGGTTTCGCCACAGTCTGTGAAGCCTGACCGGCCTTTGACCACGACCTTTTTCACACGTTCTTGTCGTACGTGATCCACTTTTCATCACCAGTTATCAGCTTCTTTAAAAATGGTTCGGTTTCATTACGTCGTAATAAAGAATCACAAATGAGTACACGGTTCATTAGGTTTCTTTCAGTGAGCTCGTGAGGTACCCAAATATCGAGCTTTTTTGTGTACCCACTTTTTTTCAAATGCGCCAAAACTGTTTTGTGGTCAATTCCCAGTTCTTCAGCTACGTCGTAACTACTGATATGCCGATCTTGCTCCACTTTTTCAAAAATGGCATCCATTTTATCCGTAATAGGGCGACCAGAGCGACGTGCATCTTTGACATCAAATTTCCGGATTGAAAACGCTTAACCAAATTTGTGCTACTCTCACAGACACTGCACCAGGTCCATAAACATCGCAATTTTTTTTCGCGGCTTGCGTTGAATTTTTACCTTTTTTGTAGTAAAATTTTAAAATGTATCGAATTTCTTCATTAGATTCACTCATCTTGACAGTACGAAAAACAAATGAAAATCACACATTTTCCTAATTTGAATTTGGAACTATGTTCTTTAAATTTTAAACTTTCAATGATACTCAAACCAGCCAGATACAAATAGTATAGCCAAAGAGATTTTATTACAAATTCATACATACTATAATGCGAAAAGACTTTTTCCCCAACCTAATATAATCTTTTTATGTGTAATTGTTTGTGAAGTATTGCTTGCTTGTTGCAATAGTGTGACTATATGTATAGGTTGACTGATATTCTAATTATGTAATCTAATGCTTTTATCTGACATTTCCTGCTATTTTAATATTGTAATCATGATTAATTATTGACATTATTATTTTATTATTATTTGTACATCATCAAGTGGTAGGACATAGAGATCATAATATACTTGACTGTAACACCTATTGTAACCTATGTTCACAAATAAATAAATTGAATTGAATTGAATTACCTTTTAATTCTTTGCTAAGTGCCTAATATACGTTGTTAATAATTAAAGTTAATGAATGTTAATTTTAATTAGAGAATCGTTTACTCGTGTTTATTAAGACAGGAGCTTAAAGTGTAATTATATAATAAATTGAAGTAACTCTGCATAAACACGAGAAAATTTCGCGGAAATGAGCGTAGTTAGCGTGGAAGTAACAATATTAGCGTTCTAATTCTAAAGTTGAATAATAATATCTTCAATGTGTGTGGAGGTACCTTCTTTGTGACTTTCATAATGTAAATAAAGTTCATTTGTGTTGTTTTACACTTCAAAGTTATTATAGTATGAACCTGCTTCATCTACACTCTCTCAATGGGAGTTACCTTCTGAAACAATGACTAACGACATTGTTGTTTCTAGCCTACACTTCAGGGAGGAATCGGTACTGGCTGAACTGAAATCCCTTGATCCATCTAAGGGACCAGGTCCTGATGAGCTTTCCGCGTTTTTTCTTAAAAATACTGCTACTTCCATGTGTAGGCCCCTAACTATAATCAACAATAAATGTATCACAGAAGGTGTTATGCCAACGGTGTGGAAGCAGGCTAATATCACACCTGTACACAAAAGTGGATCGAAGCGTTGTGTCGAGCAGTACCGACCTATTTCTATTTTGTCTGTCTTGTCGAAGATTTTTGAGAGGCTGATACATAACGAAGTGTACCCTGTCCTTCATAATACTATTATACAGCAACAACATGGTTTTGTGGAAAAGCGATCCACGACAACTAATTTATTGGAATTTACTAGTGACCTATTTAATAACATCGACAGTCGTATACAGGTTGAAGCAGTGTACACGGACTTTCAGAAGGCCTTTGACAAGGTGGACCATAAATTGTTGCTGAGCCGAATAGCTTTCAATGGTATTCGTGGTAACTTGTTGCGATGGTTCATTTCGTACATCACTAACCGATGTCAACGGGTTGTTATTAATGGATACCACTCTCATACTACTCGTGTTACATCTGGTGTTCCACAAGGGTCTATTCTCGGTCCTCTCTTGTTCATTATCTTTATAAATAATATTGGTAACTGTTTTCATCATTCCAAATTTTTGTTATACGCCGATGATCTCAAAGTATACAGACCTATTCATAGCATTCAGGATTGCTATCTTCTCCAAGAGGACTTGGACCGACTGACGGACTATTGTTACTCTAGTAAGCTCCACCTGAGCATTCCCAAGTGCAACTACCTAAATTTTACCAAAAATAAAAACATCATAAGGTTTTCATACTCATTGTGTGGTGCTTTATTGAATAAAGTGAGTTCGATTCGTGATCTTGGCGTATTGCTCGACTCCAAACTCTGCTTGGATTTGCATATCGACCAAATCGTAATTAAAGCATATAAAATGTATGGGTTTATTATGAGATCCACTCATGACTTTAAGCGGACCTCTTCGTACCTCTGCCTGTATAAAACACTAGTCCGTCCCCAGCTCGAATATGCTGTTTCCATCTGGAACCCGTACTATGGCAAGTACACTGACATGATAGAAAACGTCCAACGTAGATATCTTCGTGCAATGCACTACAGGTGTCACAAAACCTATTTAGAGTATAATCAGTTACTCAGTAAATACAGACTTTTGACACTGAGCTCTAGACGTAGGCAATTAGAGGCAATAACATTGTATAAAATTGTTAATGGCAATTTTGACTGTATAGCTTTAAATAATGTATTGTGCTATGCAGTTCTCAGAACTGTCCATAGAAGGCGGGTGCGTGCGGGCAAGCTCTTTGCAGTAGGTACTTGCCGATCAAACACTGGTCTCCGTTCACCAATTCGGCGAATGGCAGCAACCTATAACGAAGCATTCGAACACGTAGATATATTTGCATGCACTTTGAAAAGGTTTCGTAGTCTTTTGTATGAGGCACTTGAACTCAAAGACTAAATTTTTAAATTTTTGTTATTGTTTTTAAATACAATTTTTTTTTTATCGCTTTCGTAACATTAGTGTAACTGTCACGCATGAACAGTTCACCTCCTAGTGACTGTAAGGTTTTATCTATTAATGGTAATCTGTGGACAGCGCTGTGGGCTACATTATTACTTAAATTATTTATGTTTTTCTGCTTGTAAAATTACATTTTGTAGCTGTTTGTTGTTCCTATCTAATAAAATAAAATAAAATAAAATAAAATAAAATAAAATAAAATAAAATAAAATAAAATAAAATAAAATAAAATAAAATAAAATAAAATAGTACTTATTTATTTTTTGGTTATATATTTTCTGGTGTACAATAAAGTAAATCAGCTGTTACCTAAATTTATGTTCGCTTAACTCGTCAAAATGTAGGGAACAGCTGATTTTTTTTCGCGACTTCAGGTTTGGTCCCATGGTAAAAGTTGGTCATAATGATGAGTACAACGACCCCTTAAGAGGTTGAGCGTTAATTCCGGGACACGTTGTATATAAATAAAAGAATAATAGTGAATGTTGCTTTCGGAAAAAAAATGCCGAGAAAGGTTTTCCCTGGTAATTATTTTATTTATTTTTATTTAGCCTATTTTACAATTTGGTTTTAGCTGCACAACGAAAACCTCTTAGGGTTTATATTTGCGCCGGCGAGCCGTTCATTTAAATTTTACAAAAATGTTAATTACTACAATAATACATAAAATACTTTTATAATGATGATGATAATAATATTTTAAGATTATAATAAATTATGAAATTTATAGACACATTAATGCATTGTATTGTATTGCATTGTATATTAGGAGAAATTTTGTGTAAGGAAACCTTTTGATTTGCATTTATAACTTATCGAACTCATTTTGTAGGTATAACGTTTGCAAGTCTTCTGGAAGTTTATTAATAAAAAAGGTACTAAAGATTTTGCAACCCTCATCCCATACACGTTGTTGAATCTTTGTAGGATGTATTTATTTTTAAGTGGTATCATTCTCAGACAGTCGGGTCTAGTTTTTTCGGTTAGCAGTTCACGAGCTAGACCACCACCTCTTAAAGCAGTATTATTGTAAGATGGAGCTATACAGGACGTCTAGCTCCATCTCTTTCCCACACTGAAGTAACATTAAAATAATACTGCTTTAAGAGGTGGTGGTGGGTCCCCAGGTCTATTGACTTCCGCAACAGTAAAAAATCAACTTTATTGAACACATTCATAACATTACAATATTTAAAGAGGTCGTCGTCACTGTTTTTAAATTTCTTGTTTATATTTTTTGGCGTAATTATTTTAATATTCCTAGTTGTAACTTATAAATATCTGTATAATACCTATAACCAGGAGTCTATAGTCTAGATAACCTACCAGATAGTAAAAAAAGTCGGCAGGTGTCGCGGGCCACCCGGCTGGAACGAAGTTCCTTCCTTCCTTCCTTCGATGCATATTATGTATTAATACAGAACCATCTAGTATGGTATGAAGTTTCAAGTGTCAAAAGTTTTTGTTTTTGTTGCTAAAAATATGTACATTCCTATATACTATATGACTCTTTAACGCTTTTTCGTTACGTCACAATTTCTGCCAGTTTATTCCTATCACTAGCCGCGATAAAGAACTTCGTTCCAAATAAGTTTTATTTTGTTATACTTAACAAGCACACCACAAGTCACGTGTTTCACAAAAACTCCGTTACTGTAAGTACAAAGCATAACACAATCATCCTATAACGTTCCCACTGCTGGGACACAGGCCTCTTCTCTGTGAGAGGTAGTGGGTTGTAATCCACCACGCGGGCCCAGTGCTGGTTGGTGGATGTCATTATGTCTACGAATTTCTGGTTCTAGGACCAGCCGGTTTCGTCACGACGTTTCCCTTCACCGTTTTGAGAGCAGTGGTAATGAGATAATTTACACAAAGTAAAGTGCCTGCATGTCTGGGGTCGTTTCTACTGGGCTACCACACTGCTCTCACACAAAAGCACAAAGGTCGATTCCGATTAGATACGAAATAGTTAAATAAAAAGCTGTTTTAACAATTTGTCACGGTAGTCATGCAATAAAACCGAATTGGCGATAGACGTGTTAGAAACAATTTAGATTCTGTTATTCTGTACCTACGTTTGGTCATCATCACCTTTACAACCATTGGAATAAGGTGGGATATTGGTTGGATACAATTCTGGAAGGACGTTTTCCGACAGAAAACTAACTTTGTCTGGATTCACTTTCCGTGTCAGGAAATAAAGCGTGTTTACGGCGGTCGCCCGAGGGACATCGTACTGTCCACTAAATTGACGACAGATGACAATAAACGAAACAGAAAACCAATAAAAGCTGTGAAAATAAACAGCGATGGTTTCATTGGTAATAAAATGTTTTATGTACCTACTTTTATTAAGAGTTTGTCGTATTTTAAGATTAGGTATCGGACTATGGGCCAGTTTTTCAAACGAAAATTATCGCTAAATTTTAATGTGACAAATTGATAAGCGCGCGTACACTGCTGTGATTGGTTGAATGATTTATCAACAGCCAATCGCAGCAGTTTTCGCGCGTTTGACATTTTGTTACATTAATTTTGCTATAATTTTCGTTTGAGAAACTGGCCCATAGTCCGATAACTGTCCATAGGACGCGACACAGGAGCAATTTTATTAAAGGTTTCAGTATACAGTGTAAATGCGATTTTCCTAATACTGCGCGGAAAGACTCGCAAGCGAAGCTTGCTTTTATAACAAGTACACAAATACCGGGTCCATGCACGTATTTGAGCAATAAATTGCTAAACTTAGTAGCAGCAGTGGCTCCCTCTTGAATAAATTTCACATTTATTCCGGACGCGTCCTCGATGCCGACACTTCATGGCAACGAAAGTAAAACTCGCGTTTTGATTAATTGTTGTGACGCCTGCAGTGGACAAGTGATGACATGTTAATCCTACCTCACTTACGATGGATTTTTTTTATTTGTGTGCAAAATTAGCATGACCCATGGAAAAGCCTCCATTTGAGTGCGAATAATGCACTTAACATTATGTTTGTACACAAGGAAGAGGCTACATTACAGAGGTAGCGTTGTTTATAGTTAGTTAAGGGTACCGTGCGGACGGGCGACCAAAATATATAAGTTTAGGATCCTTAACTAACTTACCTTAACAGTCTAATTACTACACCAGACATGGCATTTATAATGAGGTGCTGCTCCAGAGTGGAAAATCGTAATGAAAAAAATGAGAGCAAGTTCGGAGCTCGACATATGAGAAAAATAAGAAAAGGCTTGTCTAGAATTTGGAACCGAAAAGGTTTTATAAATTCAAGATAAAGCGCTTACCTTTTTGTCTTATACTAACTCACTTTTCTGGGAGGCTTTCTCAAAATATAGCGCTATTGTCTTTTTACACTCGTTGTTTTTAGTTGACTTGGAAGAAACTGGCGTGGCCAGCGACTTTTTATAAAGGGTTATACCACGTGCCGGCTTGTAATGCAGTCATCCTTTTTTTTTTTGTCAAAAAAGTGGAAAACCTGAACAGCCAATTTAATTTTATCGCTTCTGTATGGTAATGAAGCGTCCCTGGGTATTAAACGCTGTTTTAGTATCATAAAACCCTCTTAAAATTTTGTCCTGTGGTCACAAAGAGACTGAGAATTAACCAGCCCGCCTTGATAAATTATGGTAATAAACTGAGCAGACCTAGTTACATCAAGATAACAATATTTTAGTACTTTAGCATTATAAGGCTATGATATAAGTCGGGTATACTTGTGGTTTGTATGTTATGTTCTCTCTTACTAGTTTCGTCACGATTTGTCCTGTGCGGATACATGAGTCTTCGTTATATAATTATTTCACAAAGTTAGGTTTGACACTGAAACCCAAATTTAATTAAAACATTAATATTATTAATTCGCTGCCCTACACTACATTGTACTGATATCCAGCTGCATTCAGTAAGACTGGAAGCCGACCCCAAAATAGTTAGGAAAAGGCTAGGCAGATTGATTAACAAATTAATTAGCAATAACTCTACCCTCCCTCTCTTGAATTTATCGAGACTTGTTCAAGCTTAAGACGTCCCTACTAACTTACTTTCAAACGAACTTCTCAACAATTACTTAGAGAGAAGCATTGAGTGAATTACTTAATTGATATTAATTGGCTTTGAAGTTCTGAGTTGCTATGATATTCTCAAAAGTTTAACGTAGGTATAAATAAACCCTTGCCGGCTTTGCTCAATCAATATCATTGGACAAACCGATTTCATCTGCAAATTATAAAAGTGATAGGGCTCAGAAATGGTGGACATTTTTTACTCATGTATTGCTGAAATCATCGTCTAATTAGAGGAATAAAAGGGACCGATTTATTTGTCGAGTTGAGAGTAGTATTCAGCGTTGGGTCTCAGTCTGAGACCCAACGCTGAATACTACTAACTAAGTATGGCATTTAGTATAATCCGCTAAATACTGAAATCTAATTAAAGCAAAAAGAGGGTCTTTTTCTTAATTAACTTTTCTGTTATGAGAAATGAATTGCAAAAGTTAAACAAAACTAGAAAGACAAGCTTTTATTTATGTAGGAACCTACGAAAACTAACCTAATAATATACCTTTTCAATCAAAAATTCGATTACTAAATAGTATAAATTTTCAATTTTTATACTATTTAGTAATCGAATCACATTAATCACGTGAGGACAACCTCATTTATTTCCCTATTCAATCTGTTGATCTCAAAATGGCGAGCTATCCGGTCAATTATATTATAAATAAAACGCAGTCGTGGTTTTCATGATGAGGGTACATTTCATGTCGCGCGGTAAACACGAAATTGGGTATTATAGTCAAAAACAAGGAGATTAGGAAAATCCATTTTTTAAGTGCTCTGTATTTTAGGGTATTTGTAATTAAAACAAGTGAATACTAAATGCTTTTTGTACTGCAAAGATAATAGTTGGGTACCTTCTATTGGTAAGCTTGCATCCTAATCCTTGATTGCTTCTTTAAGCCCTGTTTGAAGTTCTAGTTTTATAAGTCTATAAGTATTTCAGACCTATGTTTCTATTCTGAGAATTCATTAACGAAACCTAGGATCTAAATTTCAAACCCTCGCATTTAATTACGCATATGTACGCAATATAACAAGCGTATCTATTATGTTTGGGCGTCTATGAATACACTAAGAGACCGCAGAGCACAGACCACAGACTAATAATATGAGCAGAGCACGTGAAACAGTTTACAATAGAGCTTCACATGTGACGTTGTACTGTATCACTAGCTACGTGAGACGAATAATCTCACGCAGCGTATCTTTCTATACTATACTCTCTCTCTCTCTGCTTTCTTTTTTTTTGCAGTAGTTACAATTTATTATTGCGTCGGTTGCTTGTTGTCAGTGTGTGCGTAGTATAATGTGACATCCCGCACTTTAAGGTTGATCTAGTCGCGGGCTCGAACTCACTGGTGG
The DNA here is from genome assembly GCA_947568875.1 of Fissipunctia ypsillon. Taxonomy (NCBI): domain Eukaryota; kingdom Metazoa; phylum Arthropoda; class Insecta; order Lepidoptera; family Noctuidae; genus Fissipunctia; species Fissipunctia ypsillon. The sequence goes on along the minus strand of OX387661.1, from coordinate 16,505,777 downwards.
GCGTGTCTAAAAAGCACTCTGTCTCACCTGGCATCGTGTCCGACAGAGATAGTAACCTAGACAGTATGAGACAGAGATAGAATGTAGCAGTTAGACGCTATTCTACACGCACAACATCTAGTTTGCACGCATTTAAACACCGTTCCGTCAATTCATAGTAAAATGAGCGCGTAAAAAATTACGAAGAAAAACTGCATAAATGAATTACAAATAAAGTTTATTAAACACTTCGATAATTGAGCTTTGTCGGTGCCGATTTTGTTTCTGGAAAGAAGATAGAATACATGACATAATATCTGTACTAATACTTATATAATAAAGCTGAAAATTTTGTTTGTAAACGCGCTAATCTCTGGAACTACCAGTTGGATTTGAAAAAATCTTTTTGCCCAATTATAGCCCAATTTTTAAGGAAGACGCAAAATTTTTGTCAGAAGACCAAAGCCTTCTTAGAAGAAATCATTCTACAAGTTGATTTCTATCAAAGTTTCGTATATTTGCGGCTCTGGTCCCAAATATTTTAAATGAATGTGTTCCAATGGTGTTACATGTGTTTTTGTGCGTCATGAGACCGCCACAGATGTTACAATATGAAATGAAAGAAGATATCTGATATTGCAAAAGGTAAAATTCCCAAAACTCATACATGATACAAGACTATCCCTAAAAATGTTCATTGGAAGCATTGATAAAGATTTGAAGAAAATATTTTTTTTTTGCTTGTGAAATGGCTTTCAAATAAAACCTCACTCACTATCACTCTAACTAAAAGCTCCGCTCGCAAAGTTACTGATATTTTTCGAAAGCTTTAAAATCTCTCGAAACAGTTTCACCAATTTACGATTCCGAGTGCCGGATAAATATTCAAGGGATAAGGCACAAGCTCTCGCCGCAGTCAATGTTTGAATAAACGCTATTTTGCAGCAAACAGTAAACATCAACGTATACAATATATGTACAAGCCTTTAATCGTGCAATATCAAACTCTATTTGCTTCATAAATAGAGTTCAAACTAACTTTCAGCTTACGAATCAATAGTCTACAATCCACACAAGCTTCGGATGCATCTCATTGACAAGTCTGACCGGTATAGGTCGGTAAAACTTATGTAATTAGTGTTATTCAAAACTGTCAGAACGAAACAAAACATTTTTATTTTTATTAGGAGTGTATGCACGTATAATTATAGTTATCCAATATATTTTCAAATACTCCTTAAGACCTTTCATTTGATATCAAACACGATATATACAAGGTGTAACATAAGTAACGCACAACCTCTTAAGGGGTCATTGTACTCATCATTATGAACAACTTTACTATGGGACCAAACCTGAAATCGCCAAAGAAAAATCAGCTGCTCCCTACATTTATGTTCGCATAACTCGGCAAAATGTAGGGTTACATATTGTATATACAATATATTTTTTGTTATACTTTTTGTCTCGTCGAAATTTATTTTTGTCATATTTGATTTAAAATTTATTTCCTTTAAACAACCTTACAATAAAATATATACGTTATATACAAGTATATAAAGGGAAGAGCTCATTGGGCATCTTTAGTTATGTGTTTTGGTAGGTAACACTTTACATCCGCTATAAGCCGCCATATTTTTATGTGACGTCATCATACCCTATAACCCGCGGAACAACATGACGCGTCCAACGATACCTAGTCATGATATTTTAATTCTTTGGAATTCATGAATTTTAAATTTAGTCCTGGGATTCTTTCTATGCAGCATGTATCAGAAAGGTATCATATTAAGGGTGTGGTATAGACTATGAAACGGAAACATTTTCTTTATGGAATCAACATCATGATCGCGAAAAAAATATCAGCCGTCCCCTACGTTTGGGTGGAGTAGGTTTTGAAGTTTTGTATGGAACAGTTGATAATTTTTGTTTGATGGTCTGTACCACACCCTTAAATATGACCACGCCTTTCTGATACCCGCTGTATAACGGCCGAACCCAATAACCTATTTTCAGTAAAAGACAGATCGCTGTTGATGATAGACAGTATAATTATATCTGTCCTTATGTCAGGCCGGTAAGATTCCATAACCTTTTATAGATTATTGGGACGTTAAAACCATAGATAGATAAGTTTTTGTATCTCCAGTGTGCCAAAACTGGTGATAGATAGGTTATTGGGTTTGGCCGTAAGAGATTATGGAATCTTACCGGCCTGACATAAGGACAGATAGAATTGTACTGTTTATCATCAATAGCGATCTGTCTTTTACTGTAACGGCCGAACCCAATAACCTATTTTCAGTAAAATACAGATCGTTGTTGATGGTGGACAGTATAATTCTGTCTGTCCTTATGTCAAGCTGGTAAGATTCCATAATCTCTTAAAGATTATTGGGACGTTAAAATCATAGATAGATAGGTTTTTCTATCTCCAGTATGCCAAAACTGGTGAAGATAGATTATTGGGTCCGGCCGTAAGTAGAACCTACCACTCCTAACCTACCTACAATATCAGAAAATTACAGAACTCGTACGGTATTTCAACTAACAATCCGATTATCTGAAAGAAAAACGAAAAAACTTCTCCCCAAATGAAATGGGTCTAAACTCCGCGAAATAACCGCTTTAACTTTCAAACGACACCTAAAATTAATTTGAGTTTTTCGTTTTCTCTCTAATAGCCTTTTTCAGTAAAGTAAACAACCTTAAGAATGTTTAAGCAAAGCCATCAACGGGAAAAGTTTAACCTTGAGACGCCGACCATTACCAGTAATTGAAAAATATTGGAAAACTTCCAAATTAATATTTTCCAAAATATCACGTTGTAAAAGAGTGTTGTAAAGGAAGGATTTCGTGTAATAGGCTCCTTTTATGATTATCTATGCTAATATCATTATTTATGTATTGGTTTAAGTATACATATGTTAATTTTTTGCAAAATGTTTTTGGGTTTTTCCATCTGGAATTTCTCAGTAGCAGCCCGGAGTTTGGATTTGTGCCCGGTAGATGGCAATAGGCTCGCTCCCTGTTACATGGGACATAAACATAACTAGCTAAATGTGGGTGTACTATTTGTACACCTCTGCCTAACCCTTCGGGAAAACAAGGCGTAATGTTATGTTATGTTAAAAAAAAAGAAAACAACCTACTTCCAAAAATAACACTACAAAGTGAAAAATAACTTTAATTTCGAAAGTCGGTGGCAAAAAACGAAAATACAAAACCGAAAACACCGATTTCCGAAATTAAAGCTATTTTTCACTTTGAAGTGTTTTTTTTTGGAAGTCGGTTGTTTTTTTTTTTCTAAAAAAAGTTTTTATTTTTCATGTTTTAGTTGTGATACCTACCCCACGGAAATTCGAAGTTATTATAACATCATCCACACAGACTAGGTGGGAAAAATACGTATTATTGAAGCTAACTCAAAACTACCCAAGCTAAGTTAATAAATCGTCGTAAAGCGCCGATCGTCGATACTACAAAATAAATGTATAATAATGAAAGAAGTATAATGTAAATATGCTAGAATCGACTTGACTTTATAAAAAATAAATAAAATAGATAGTGTTTTATTGCAGGCAAAACAAAATCCATATACAAAAAATTGAATAAATAGTAAAAAATTAAAACATGGATGTATGTTACGTATAGGCATGGGGCATGGGGTATATTTATGCAGTAGGAACTGCAAATCAAATAATTTAGTAATTTTATACAATCGCATGCTTATTGCATCTTGTTCCATCGAGGTCACAAACGCTCGTTTCATAAACAACGTCACCTGATACAGACATTGAACATGGCTCGATAATACACGATTCATATTCGTTTGACCTATTTGAATGGATTTGATTTTGCGATTGAGCTGTTCGAAATTTGTTCAATTATGGCTAGTTTACCTATTTCTGTTTATATTACTGTTTGTGTATTTCAGTTATGTGTCAGTCTCAGTTACAGAGTAAATCTAGTGATAAATATCGAGCAGATACATATACTAGGCGCGCATATAGGCGAGCATATTGCTCCTATTACATGGGACTGGCGAAATGTGGATGTACTATAGGTAAACCTCTGCCTAACCCTTTGGGGATTGCAGGCGTGACGTTATGTTTATGTTATGTACAATATATATGTATACGAATTTCCTGAAAATAGTAAATAGGTCGGGACGGTGTTGACATCTACTCGAACAACTACTTTTCAAGTACCTAACTATTCGTATACTCTGACTTTGATCCGGCCACTCAGTCTTCAGTGGTCTGGAAACCTTATGTGCCCTTCTGAGGAATATTTTCTTAACCTATTACGTATTTTAATGGAATAAGTCTCTTTTAGCAATATGCTGGCAGTTTCAGAAATGCTTGGGCTTACAGTCTAATTACTTGAAGTTAAATTTAAATTTTATGCGGGCAACGAGAACCTTGCCCGCTAATGTTGCATAATAAACTAACAAAATAATTACCTTAAAGATCCTTGTTTACTTTTACAAAAGCAAGTTCATGAATTTTAGATGAGAAAGCAAACAAAAAATAAATCTTGAGCGTCCGGAACGATGAAAACAAATGGCTTTTACGCCGTAGTAGTTTCGTTATACTAAGTGTTAATCGAGAGGCTCTCACGCACAATAAAGCTTTCATAGCTTGTTATCTAAGCCTACACCCAACACTACCGCATAATACCGTCCCTCTCTGACTCAATAGCCCATAATGTACTGCGCTCTTTTCTTTTGCTCACGATTTAAAAATTCTCTCTTGTGTTCAGTAGATGCTCGCTTGTGACTCGATCCCTGTTTTCATATTTATAGTCTTGTGTTCTCGATGATACTGTTTTGACATCCAAATTAGAGATCCCGAGTCGCAATCTATTTGTCGTCTCAACATTTTGTGAATACATTAAAACCTCATATAATTAAGAAATCTCGACATTATGCCGTAAAAACCGTGAGAGGCAGGGGCCGGTCGCTAATGAGTGCTAAGTTCAACAAAAACAAAACAAACTTTCATTGATACTTATATTTCATTGAAATAATCTGTTGAGGAAACTTTAATACGAACTGAAAGTTAATGAAATGAGAGCCAACTATTAGCCTATTTCTATTAATAAACACAAAACCCGAGGGAAAGCGGAACTGAAATTGACGATGAGAAACTTGGAATATTCAGAAAAAATATTGAAAATATCGAGAACTGTGTCATTGTTATGTGCCGTGTTGAAATATTGTTATTGGAGAGATCCCTTTTGATTGTGAAAGTTTTGTTAAGGAACGAAGTTTTATGTATGTTTTCTCATTTAAATAAAATTACGAACAAATTCTTTACTAGGTTAGCAAATGTATCTCAAATTAACAGGTTTACGAGCAATTTAACTGACTCTTAGAATTTATAGTATCGTACAAACAGCGACTGTCAGCGTAGCCGTTCGTAGCATTTCGTAGCAAGACGTGGCGGCGTAGCGGATCGTAGCGATTCGTAGCACGTCTGCTCCGACTGCATACAAATCGATACCAATGATCTTCCTATACATATTGAACTAATTCCCGTAATCGGAGTGATTGCTGACATTATCATTGTATCGTTATAAGCATTTTGCAGTTTTACTGCAAAAATAAATAACTTGTTGTCATCAAGATTTAAGCTGAAAAAGTTACTTATTTTCATTGACAATGTAACATTGAAAAACTCGTTCCATTTCATATTTAACCAGATATTTTTGGTATATATGAATCCGCTAAGGTTAACTCTCTTGCATACGAAATTGTATGATCACATGGTATCCAATAAATGCAGCAATAAATTAGGCACTAAACACACTACGAAATTGCCAACGTTAAAATCATTATCTAAATTAACCACTGTTATGTTTCGTGTGCCACATAAAAGCCTCATCATCTAGCTAATTTATCAAATTACTACCGGCTTGTTTATCAAAGCCAGCGCAATTGGAACGTGATTCCATTATTTGTGAAGTGTTATAATATAATTAGGCCCTTTGTACACGGCACAGTTTCTTTACGGTACGACGTAGAAACCGCGCCGTAGAACACACTTGTCTGTCAACAAGCTTCCATAGTGATCCATACAACACTGACGACCGTGCCTACACACGGCGAATAAACCGTAGTTTTTCACGGCACGAAAAACGTATGTGTACAAACGTTACGGCCTCTAGAGTTCCGCAAAAATATTCTGAAGCTTCGAAGTTCATGTTTAGGTATCTATTTTGAAGTTTACATAGCCTACGTACCTAGCGTATCAACACAGTTAGCGTTGCTTGTACACACACGATTTTCTTGCGGCGAAAAACTACGGTTTTTTAAGTTGTGCCCTCTTTCTAATCATATCTAGGGTTTACAGAGAAAATCAGCTAAAAAACGTTTTTAGCAAAAATTTGTTTTAAAATACAAAATTCTTATCTTTTTGAGCTTAACAATTTCATGTTTTTAACAAATTTTTGCCAAAAATGTTGGTTAGCAGGTTTTCGCAGTAAACCCTTGATATAATATGGCCTCTCCAAAAAAAGTTCATTGTGGATGTAGTAAGGCGCCACTCGTGGATCATCTCAGAAGAGCCATTTAGTTCAAGTTACTATGTGGCTGAGCCCTCACAGGAGGAATTCGAGATATCAAAGTACTACATATTGCAGCATAACTCTGCATGTCAAAACTTTTTGGTTCCATAATATCAACCTTTTTTCCGTTTATCATTGATTCTAGTCGATATTTTTTTACCTTTTTATTTCGTGATTCGAATTATTTTTTTCTGACAGATGGGTCCTCATTTTTTTCAGTATGGTGCATCAGTTGCAAAAAGTTGATCTGTTGATACTGACCCAGTTAGTTGAAAACTTACGTGTCTATATATTTAATACGATTTTCTTGTGTTATATAAAAATAGCAAGTTGCTATCCTCGTCGCTTGTCTTCTACTTTCGGAACGTTTTTTTCAAGTTCGAATCCCATACTTCCATGGTTTGAGTCGAGAAGTTTCGTCTTAATTAACCAGGATTAATCAGTTTAGAATTGGCTGTCTTTCGGCCTCTAGGTTCTGGCCCAAATAAACGCTTGACATCAACGGTCAACGCGGAGTAATTGGCCGCATCCAGCCGCGAAGGCCACACAACCACGTGGACCACTCTGCCTGTGCCTCCTGCTGTCTGCGACACCTCGCCGTACGTAATTACGTTGGACAATGATTTTTTACGATATTTTTCATATACTAGCTAAGTAACGTAGTTAGTTTAACTCTCTGCAAACTTTTAATTCGTTGACAATTTTATTTTAAATTTTCAAGCCTGTAAAATGCGAGATACCTTGGTTCTCGTTATACAACATCCAAGGCACGTGATTTACGCAGTCATACTCCGCTATAGGTAACAAACCAAAACTAGGATAGATCCATGTTAGCCGTCTGTCTACCGTCACATACAACTGACACATGACGGTATTACGTAGTTCAATAGTGTGATCACAACGAGGGGCGATAACGTGATGTAGTCATGTGTGGTGACGCAACGACGACGTGGTGAAAAAAAGTTAATATACAGGGTTAGTTTTCAATAACCGGCCAAATTTTCACAGGGTGTTCTACCCATGAATATTAACAACTTTCACTGTGGGGCCAAATCTAGAATCACGAAAAAAAAAATCTGTTGTTTCATACTCGTACAAAAGTTCAATACCTACTCGGCCATAATGTATGAAGCAGCTGATTTTTTTCTCGCGATTTCAGATTTGGTCCCATAGTGTAAGTTGTTCATATACATGGGTAGATAATCCTGTGAAATTTTGGCTAGTGATTAAAAAATTGCCCTGTATATTTAAAAAAAGATAATTTTAATGTTTTGTTAATAGGTATTTTTAACATTTCAATAAATCGAATGATGAAAAGCTTAAGTTTTTCATCAAGCCACATGCAAGACTGTTAAGACTTCGAACGCAACGCACCCTCGTATAATACTACAGTTCAGCCAGGATCGAGTGTGAGGAATCTTATATTGGTTCCGTAGGTTAGGTAATACATGAATGCAAATGCGCTATGACTTGGATTTGGCATTAAATTCATACGGTGTTTGATGTTGCTGGAAGTATGAAAAATATTAAATAATAGATGTATGTATGATTGCGGATGTATTATAGAGCTCATAGACTCTTTAGCTATTTCTAGAACAACAACAATAATTAATTACTAAGGCATAATTATCATGTTTGTCTCAGCTTTTCTATTCATCCCTAATTTCTAATTACACACCACTGTCTATCATTCTTTGTTTGATTAATTAGATCAAATAGATCATTACTTTCCCATTGTAAACAAAGTAACTTAATACTGATTAATATCGGTACAGATCTACGTACATAATTAGTGAACATAAACTGTAAATTTATTATTTAGCTTCATAATAGTTAGGTAATGGTTCTTTGTAAAATGTAGTGGATTAGCAATCCATGTTGGAGTGTGTTTCAGTGCCCAAGTTTTCACATTATAGTAATTCACGATCATGGGGCCAACCACCACCTCTTAAAGCAGTATTATTTTAACGTTACTTCAGCGTGAGAAAGAGACGGAGCTATACAGGACGTCTAGTTCCATCTCTTTCCCATACTGATGTAAGATTACAATAATACTGCTTTAAGAGGTGGTGGTCTAGCTCCTGAAGGTCGGAATGTGAGATGGAACGACTTTTGATTGTGAACTACATAAACTTGAATGAGTTTCAGTCAGCATACGTTCTACATTTAACGTGATGAATGTACTTCTCTGAGTTACTAACTTACGGGTACAAACCAGTGGCGCAGATACAATCATCATTAGAGAGAAGCCGAAAAAAAAAATGTTCAGTTCCCATAAACTCAGACAAAAAACTGTAGGTTTTTAATCTTATGATGTATTAAACTGGTATTAAATATAATTATGTAATCTGATGTGATACACAGTTACACACACAGGTGTACCATATTATTTGGCAGTAGTAGACATTAAGAAGAGTGGTTGTTCCGAAGGGAAGCCGATAGGAATCGGGTTGTATGAAGGCTTCGCCTCTGGTACAAACTTTGCTCCGATAATGTTGATAGGACTTCGAGTTGTAGATATTATTTTTTCGTAGAACTTCCTGCTATTTCTTGTCAAACAATAAGTAACAATATATATCGCCGTATCCTCGTCACCCGCGTCCCTCGGCGATGAGCTGACAAATGTAGTGATAGTCTTTAGTCTTGGGACCAGTCAGTAACATTACCATTCCCTATTTGTATAATAATAAAACCATGAAAATGCGATGCTATTTCGAGGTGATTTTAAATATACATTTTACTGAGATCTTACTTCTTAAGTATTGACTTTTTTCTGTGCTTCCGTGTGCGTTGTGTTTTCGTATAGGATCTCTTCGCCGTTTCAAAAGTTCAAGTTTTTAATTATTTTATTTTATTTATTCGGGAAAATAGACGGTTATACATTTTTTTAAATTTATTTATTGCATTCATGTTGTTTACAAGATGTTACATGGTATAAGTTTTAAACATGAACCCTGCTAGGGTACAGCAACATATTTGTAGACAGGTACAATAGACTTATAAACTATTGCATACATAAACACAACATTAAATTAACTTACATTTTTAATCACACATAACATTAACTTATTATGAAATGGAAATTTTACATTGAGTCAATACATTATATTTTATCTGTAATTAAACGAGTTTATTATATTATTATTGCATTGAATTATTGTTGAATAATTACATGAGATTATTATAACCTTTTAATATCATAAATAAATTATTATTATTTTAATGTCATTATTATAATTATACGTATTGCATGATCAACATTATTATATTTGCACCATCTAGTAGGTAGTAACATTGTTAAGTGAAACATTCGTTGAGGCTGTAATAATACTTCTGCATAAGGCGTTTTTTAAGTGTGTTTACAAAATTTACATTCATGTTTTGTATTTTTAATGTCGTTTGGTAATTTATTGTAAATTCTAAGTAAGTAAGTAAATCATTTATTTGCGTAAAACATGGTATACATTGATGTTAATATTATTACAGTAGCTCAACATGTTTCGCTAAGATATAACATAGCATGCAAAAAAAAAATCTATTTTGACAAAAGGAATCTCACATCCATAAAATCTTTTAAACTGTAAAAATTACATTCAATAAGCCACTTGTGTAATTCTGTCTTAAATTTCCTCGAGTTCAATGTTTTAAAGCGACTTGGTATTTTGTTATAAATACGTACGCACATTGCTAGGCAGTTTTTGTTGTATTTGGCAAGTCTTGGCAAATCACTTAATACCAGGGAGGATCTCGTCTGTTTCTAGGATTTACATCATTTGCTGATTTAAATAAATGTTTGTTGTTAACTACAAATACACACACACTACAAATACACAACACACATTACAAGCGGTTCTGATTGATACATAGCAAGTTTTGATCTCGGCTGCGCTGGTTGGTTTTGGGATCTTATGTTCAACTGCGGCCGTTGGTCTTTAACTAATGGGAATAGTGACACATGCTTTCTGACAAACTTGCCTACTTCCAAGATGTATACATACCTGTTAATGTGAGTAATTCATATTTAATTAAGTAAGGTTTGCAGCTCTGCATTTGGTCAATGTTCGCTAGAATTCTTATACACTTTTTTTTTTTTTGTAAAATGAAGAGTTTCCCTACTTCTACACCATTTCACCGCACTATAATTCTATACAAGATGTAACATTATAACGCACAACCTCTTAAGGGATCATTGTACTTATCATTATGAACAACTTTTACTATGGGACCAAACCTGAAATCGCGAAAAAAAAATCAGCTGTTCCCTACATTTTGACGAGTTATGCGAACATAAATGTAGGGAGCAGCTGATTTTTCTTTGCGATTTCAGGTTTAGTCCCAGAGTAAAAGTTGTTCATAATGATGAGTACAATGACCCCTTAAGAGGTTGTGCGTTAACTATGTTACACCTTGTATATTAACCATGAGTAGGCGTAGGCATAGTATGCCGACATAGCTGTTCTTGAATCGGTTGACCTTTTTAATTCATTTAGAGCGTATATGATACTTGCAAGTCTACTGGACACAGCCTCAATATGGGCCTTCCAATTTATATTGGTATCAACTGTCAGACCCGATCATTTAAATTCATCTACACACTAAAGCTGTATGTTTCGCGGGATGTTCGAAAGAGTTACCGTGGCCCCGGCACAGGCAACAGAAGGAACACGGGTGGGTTTTAGTCAGTAAAAGTCTGACACGCCCCCCCGCTCCGCTCAGAGCGGGAGAAGTCATTTGATGATTTCCCATCCACAAAAAAAAAAGAAAAAAAAAGCTGTATGTTATTGTACCAATAGCTAAAATTCAGTGTGCGTTTTTGATAAGTTTGGTTTTAGAGAAGTTTATTTCCAAATTATGATCTTTCAGCCAGGTTACTATTTTTGAGAGATTATCGTTTAGGACTGAATTTACCTTACTACACTATTCAAATGCCATCGGCAAAAAGGACACTGGGCATTTATTTCTTTCGGCAAGTCGTTTATGTAGATTAAAAACAGAATACATCCTAGCACACTACCCTGTGGTATGGACATGGTTACATTAGCTGCTTGTGATCTTACGTGGGTTATTGTGCCAGTGTGCGGGTGATTATATTCTACTTCAACGTACTGAGTGCGATTTTTTAGGTATGAGAAAACCACTTATGCGCGTTGCCTCGAAGACCGATTTGGTAAAGTTTATCAAGTAATATTTTGTATCATAGCCTATCGTAGGCCTTACTCATATCCAATAGTAACCCAATTGCATATTTCTTATTATTCATTATACTCAACGCTTCTTGAATGTATTTAAATACTGCTAGTGTTTTAGATTTATTTTTCCTAAATCAATTCTGACTGTCAATCAATCTGCCTAGCCATTTCCCAACTATGTTGGGGTCGGCTTCCAGTCTAACCGGATGCAGCTGAATACCAGTATTTTACATGGAGCGACTGCCTATCTGATCTCCACAACCCAGTAACTGGGTAATACGATACCCCTTGGTAAGACTGGTTGTCAGACTTTCGGGCTTCTGACGACCCGTAACGACTGTCAAAGATCTACGAATGACAGCCGGGACCAACGGCTTAACGTGCTTTCCGAGGCACGGAGGAGTGTCGGTGTGTAAAGATGGTCACCCATCCAGGGACAACCCCGGCAAGCGTAGCGTAAATCAATTCTGACTGTCATTACAGATTTTTCACAGAAAGTGTTTAGTCGTTTGGACATACCTAGCAGTTTCAAATATTTTTGAGAATGTCGGTAGCAACGCTATAGGGCGATAGTTTCCTGCGTCTGTCTTTTTGCCTTTTTTGTACATAGGTTTTACTATAGACATTAAAATCTTATAGTAAGTTATAAATACATAAGAATTTTATTATAAATGTATACCTACGACATTTTCCATAACATATTAACAGCTATATCTAACAGTGCGCTATTCTAAGCTATTAAAACAGAAAAGTAGTTAGTAGTGAGCTTTAACATTGATAGGCATGCAAACAACAGAGAAAGAGACAGGGAGAGAGAATGAGTTAATATTATAATCTAAATCATTTTGTGGATAAGACTTCTAAATTTTTGAGCAGAGACAGAAAAGAAGTCGATGTCTTCAAAGATCTTGTTGTATTGATTGGTATGGTGGCGTAGGGGCGCTCGTAAGCCTGCGTTTGTACGACAAGAACTTATTGCAAATAAAGGTCTTGCGCGCACCCCACGGCATATCGTTGTTCATTATTCTATTAATCTGACTGATGGTAAATTCTTTAGTGGACTTCGTACACATGACACTTAACCTGTTTGTTTAGGGAAAAAGGTTTACCATACGGACAGGCTTTTCCGCACCCTTTCAGAGATGAAATTTATAAATGTTGTATTTGATATAGGTTTTTGAGCAGGGTCACGAAACTTTAATACTTGCTTTACCCCAAATACTTTTCGCACAAAAGGGTATATAGAAATATAATAAGTTTACCTGCATACTTGTACATGTTTAGCCCGTTTTTTGCTTACCTGTACTGTCCCACTGCTGGGCAAAGGTCCCCCAAGTCCTTCCATGAACTCTTTTCCAGCACCACCTTAAACCAGCCCTCACGGTACACATCGAAGTCATGTCGCCACCTCTTTCTGGGCCTTAAATAAAAAGCATATTATAATATATCATAGGCTCATAGCAAACATCGACAATAAAAGTTGGCGATACAAACAGAGACTGTCAAGTACCTCGCACAATACATTCTTCATGTTAGCGTATCGATGGCAAATAAGAAAGTTGGTAAGAAAGTTCAAAATTGATGTTTAGCCCAAAATTCAGCCACGCGAACACCGTTCGATTACACAGTCATCAAATCCTCAAGTGCACAGGCGGCGCAAGATGGAAGGTACCCATTGTCTGTCGGGAAGCTTATTTTATCGCCACTGCTGTCAAAACGGTGAAGGAAAACATCGTGAAGAAACGGGCATGTCCTAGAACCAAAAATTCGAAGGCATGTGACATCTACCAACCCGCACTGGGCTCGCGTGGTGGATTACAGCCTACCTACAGAGCAGGCCTGTGTCCCAGCAGTGGGAAAATTATAAACTGATTATGTAAGCTTATTTGGCCAGATTTAATTTAAGTAAAAAAATTTGGATGAATGCGGAATAAAGTTTCTGGATTTCCTCTACACAACTAGCCCCCACGGCTAGTTGTGTAGATAACGTTGTGTTTTGCATAATTGTGTAACGTCTTTATATTATTAGATAGGGGGAACCTCTGGAAGGAGGAGTCAGGAATTAAAAATCTGTGTTTTGGTTTTAATTTTCACGCTGCATGTAAAACATGTAAATATGACAAAATAAACTCAAGGACGTTTACTGAACCGTCCACTTCATTATGCCTCTCCCAGTACTTTATTTTCCTTTTACAAATACCGAGAATGCTATATCAACAAGACTGACCATTTAATTTAAAGGGATCTTCCCTTAATATTAAAGTGTAGGTACCATTTTTTTGTGTGGGAAATCATCAAATTACTTCTCCCGCTCTGGGCGGAGCGGGAGGGCGTATCAGACTTTTACTGACTAAAACCCACCCGTGTTCCTTCAGTTGCCTGTGCCGGGGCCACGGTAACTCTTTCGAATATCCCGCAACCCTAACTAGCATCGGCCCTAGCGGACCCCGTCAATAGTGCTGACATCTCTTTGAGGCGCGCGTAGAACACAACGCGCCGTCGACGCGGGCCTGGTCCTTACCGGACGGCGAGCTACCCATTGCTGGCCATCCGTAAGCCCGCGCCTACCGTGGCCGGGAATCAGTTGTCAATTCCCGATGCCCAAGGCGTCTCCTGCGGCGACTAGGGGCGTGAGGGCGCAAAGTTTGCCTCTCCATCACGCGTTCCACCTCCGCCTTCGCGAGCATTACTGCCTTTCAGAAGGAGGTGATGGCTTCCCATGTACTCTCGCTCTATACCATGGCTGGGACCAGGGCCGCACGCGAGAGATCGCCGCCGTCGATCGCTTCCGCGAGGATAGGTGCTCCGCCCAAGTACGGTGAGGGCTGACGTCACGAGCATGAAAATTAATTTGTAAAGTACTTAATTTTATGTGAAGTAGGTACAATATTTGTAATAATTTTGATTTCAATAATCGTCAATAAAATTTCTGTAAAATAATTGGAACACGGCTAGGGAGGCCGCCGAAAGGTCCTTGACCCAAGTTATGATCTGGTTGGGCAATAATGGTTTAACCTTGAACGTCAGCAAAACGAACTTTATTACCTTTGGTTCCAGACCCTCTACCCTTCCATCTGACTTCTCTCTACAAATCAAAGCCCATGTGTGTCACAAGCGCGACAACAACAATCTGTGTTCATGTCAAATTGTGACGAGAGCTTCCTCCGTCAAGTATCTCGGCCTTTACCTTGATTCTAGTCTCAGTTGGAAGACCCACATTGAACCTCTGTCGGCGCGCACTAGAAAACTCATTTATGTGTTCAAAAAGTTGAGAACGTCTGCCCATAAGGATATCCTAAAAATGTTATACACCGCCATATGTGAATCAACACTAAGTTACTGTATCGTCACGAGGGGTGGTGCAGCCAAAACAATCCTCATACCAGCTGAAAGAGCCCAACGTGCAGTAATCAAAGTCCTGTTAAGCAAACCTTTTAGGTATCCCACTCAGCAAGTTTATTCCGACTTTAAGGTACTGACAGTCCGCCAGACGTATATTCTTCGTGCCATCTCACGTACACATAAAATTAATCCGCCTAATAGATGTAAAAGCCCTACGCTCAGAAGAAGACCCAAACCCGTTTGTCCCAGAGTTTGTACAAATACCACCTTTGCACGTAGGCATAACCGTTACCTAAGCACATCACTATACAATAAACTGCACAACACATTAAACATCCATTATTTGAACAAATTCCAATGCAAACAAAAAATAAAAGAATTTCTGCACACCCTAAATTATGACGACACGGAAGAAATTCTCTAGCCATAACCCAAACAAATCAGGCACCCTCTCACTCATACACACCTACACTCATTCATACATATCCACATCACACAGACGCAGCTACACTCACACAAACAGCACACGCCCGACTAGAAATCCCTTCTCCTTGTTAGTAATTTAATTTAAAAACCCCTCTTACTTTATTCCCCCGTTTCTTATCCTCAAAATTATTGTATTAGTCTAGTTTATTTTTTATTTCTACAAAAGTGCACGTCACTTTTTTATATTGTAACATTTTTTTATATTGTAACATTGTAATGGACGGATGGATGACTCCTGTAACACAGGTTTACCCTAGCATGGGGGTCATTGATCATTCTTTTGTACCAGGATATTTCCACGCTTAAATCAAGTGTCAACCTGTATCTGTGTACTTTTTTATGTCAAATAAATAAATAAATTGAACTGTTTTAATTAATTTGCAAACAGTTCACAGCGTTGCTGAATCGTAGCTGTGAAACTGCCACACGTTTCATTGCGTATTCAATTGTCAGTTCCACCGACCGACAGTAAGATTAAAATATTCATGGAAAATCTGCGAGTAATATAGTATTCCAGTACTCTAATAAATGTAGGCTGTATTTATTTTTCCATGAAACAATTAAATATTCTCGTCATGTTCTGGTGATCGAGTGGTGACGTGTCTGATAGACGTGTGTCACATTAGTAAAAATAGGTTGGCAGGGCAGCTTGCTCTGAAATCCTAACGTTAAACGACTATTTGATAAACATTTTTTTCACATCTATTCAAAAAGAGCTAAACTCTATTTGTAATAAGATTAGAAATTTAACTAAACCTTTTTTACAGTCCGTTCAACCGATTTTAACTTCTATTGCGTTGGTGGCATGACAAATAGCACCTGTAGTAAATAGTTGGTAATGATACCACGTTTTTGCTTTTAATGCCATCCTTAGGGCTACGGAATCCACGGCGTCCTCACCTTCCGCCTGACGCAGGTCCTCACCGGACACGGGTGCTTCGGGAGGTACCTGTTCCGGATAAGGCGGGAGGAAACGCCCGGGTGTCACCACTGTGTGGATCGCCCGGAGGACACGGTGGAGCATACGGTGGAGGTCTGCCCGGCTTGGGCGGAGCACCGCCGTGTCCTCGCGGAAGCGATCGGCGGCGGCGATCTCTCGCGTCCGGCCCTGGTCCAGGCCATGGTACGGAGCGAGAGTGCATGGGAAGCCATTACCTCCTTCTGCGAAGCAGTAATGCTCGTGAAGGAGGAGGCGGGACGCGTGAGGGAGAGGCAAGCTTTGCACCCTCACGCCCCTAGTCGCCGCAGGAGACGCCCTGGGCGTCGGGAATTGGCAGCCTATTCCCGGCCACCGTAGGCGCGGGCTTGCGGACGGCGAGCAATGGGTAGCTCGCCGTCCGGTAAGGACCAGGCCCGAGTCGACGGCGCGTCGTGTTCCACGCGCGCCTCAAAGAGATGTCAGCTCTATTGACGGGGTCCGCTAGGGCCGATGCCAGCTAGGGTTGCGGGATGTTCGAAAGAGTTACCGTGGCCCCGGCACAGGCAACAGAAGGAACACGGGTGGGTTTTAGTCAGTAAAAGTCTGACACGCCCTCCCGCTCCGCCCAGAGCGGGAGAAGTCATTTGATGATTTCCCATCCACAAAAAAAAAAGAAAAAAAAAAGGGCTACGGAATAGAAGTCAAAACAGTTGAACGGACTGTATAAAAGGTTTGTTTAAATTTCTAATCTTAATTCAAATGGAGTATAGTTTATTCTTCCTAAACAGGGAATAAAATAGTCTGTAATCCGTCGAGACTAAAAGTGATTTGAATTTGGAATGTGGATATTGTTAGTAAAAGTTCAAATTACCAAAGAGATCAATCACGAACATTGTATGAACAAGTAACAGGCTGTTTGATAAAGTAAACCGTAAGCGAGTCAAAAAAAGTGTGAAAAATAAAAAAAAAAACGCGCGAAATGCATTCGGCCTTCATTCGTAATTGTTTACTCATTCGAATTTTCTTCAATTTTATAAAAAAAATATTATTTCTATGATATGTTTTATTGTTCCTAATTGTGTGTAAATAAATAAACGTACCATTCTTATTTATAAGTTGCACTTATTTATATTCTCATAGAGGATGATAAAAAGTTGAGTGTCCACCTCGGGAGCAACTACTATTGTCTTAACAGAAATGTTTTTACTAGCGCAAATATAAGATTTTACCTGTTTTA
The DNA here is from genome assembly GCA_947568875.1 of Fissipunctia ypsillon. Classification (NCBI taxonomy): domain Eukaryota; kingdom Metazoa; phylum Arthropoda; class Insecta; order Lepidoptera; family Noctuidae; genus Fissipunctia; species Fissipunctia ypsillon. The sequence continues at coordinate 16,488,055 of OX387661.1, read as the reverse complement.
ATAACTTATTGAAAACACTTCAAAATCACACTGACACTGACACTTTCGATAAACAATCCATGTTTGGCTGGAATATAAAATTTTCAGTTTTCCACACACCAGTGAGGTTTTTATCGAATATTTTGCTGAATGTACTTTTTCATTTGAAATAAAAATCCCGATCCCCACCAGCGCACATAGAACATTCTACTAAAATTGTCGACGAGTGCGGCTGTAAAATGTTATGTGCGCACAAATTGTCCATTTCGTCCTCTAACGCTCGGCACAGCTACATGGAACGATTAAATAAATACAAACTATGATTTATACTGAATAAATGGACTTTGAATGTGTACCTTTCTGTTCTTGTTATTTGTTGGTTTGATTCTAAACGTTAGGAAATCGGAAAGTCTAAAATAGAAACACATAGATCTATAAAATGTCTTAACTAGAAGGGCCACGATTCATGGTCGAGAAAATAACAGAAGATAAAGAACCGCGTAGTTCTTACCTACGAGTATCTCCCATCTTACAAAAAACCGGCCAAGTGCGTTTCGGAACACGCACAATGAAGGGTTCCGTAGTTGGGATGAAGAAAGAAGAGACAGAATTATCCCAAGAAGACCATAGACTTCTTATAGGTTTTCCTGTAATCTATTAATAAGTATAGAACAATTTTCTGTACTTTTTTCAAAATTTTTAGGCTCAGTAGTTTCGGAGATATTTTCGTCTCTTTTCTTAAAAAACTTTAAATGATAACATAACATCACGCCTTGTTTCCGCGACGGGTTAGATAGAGTTGTACCACCTACATTTCATCAGTTATGTTTAAGCCCCATGTAACTTTAAATGATTTTAAAACTATAAAAAAAAACTATTCGGGACCTCTACAGTAAGCCCTGTCATTTGATACGTCACACACACGGTATAGTTTGAAAACTTTTTAAAAATATTCTTATTTGCACCCTCAAAAGTGACCCCATTTTCAAAAATCATTTATTTTTGTTACACCGGACGTGTTTGGGTCACAGACATTCATTTGTGTATCAAATTTCAACTTAATCAGTCCATTAGATTCGGAGCAAATTGGCTGTGATAGACGGGTAGACAGACACACGAGTGGTCCTATAAGGGTTCCGTTTTTTCTTTTGAGGTCCGGAACCCTAAAAACCTACTAATAGTTTAGCGTCGATCTTGAATGTGCCACCTAACGGTCGCCCGTCGGCTCCTTGCTCGGTCAACTGACGAAGGTCTCGGCCGCTCGACCCCTGTCACACGCTACAATAGAAAAAACTAAAACGGATAACTAAGTAATATAAATTCATCTCGTTTGGAAATAAGTGGAGGAAAAATCTTTCTCATATTTCACGGTCAATTTAATTTAGAGATTGTAGAAGTCTGTAATAAAGGGTCCTTGTTTGAGGCAAAATAAAGAAATCGCTTCAGGGAAAGTATAATTGGATTTCAGGAATTTTGCTATATTCTGTATTTCATTTCGTGGAATATGATTCTTTTGAGAGGAATAATTATTAACGTAAGGAAGTGTTTAATATGAGCGCATTTTAAATTGAAGAGAGCTGTCAGAGCCATTTAAAATCTACAATACGTCGCCGCGAATTTCTTAGGGAACTATTTAACCTTTTGAACGCCATTGTCACATATACGTGACAAGCAAACGCGTGCCCTGTACGCCAACGACACAAATATGTGACAAAAAATGCGGTGCACTTTATCACGAAATGAACAATTAAATCATTACTTTTGTGTGTTTTTATTTGTATACCTTAAATATATAAGCTCTTGTCCATATTTAATTGCTTGAAACGAATTAAATTATACCATGGATATAGAGAAATTTGATGATAAAAAAAGAGAAATTAAACGTTTAAAAAGTGTGGCTTGGCGTGGAGGGCACGCGCGTGCGTTTATGCTCTGGCGTTCAAAAGGTTAAAAAGATTATTATCATGACGGTACGTTGCCAATTCATTTATGAAAATAATTATTATGTACCTATGTAAGAAAAAATCTACATCGTTTAAATACTAGAAATAAGGATAAAATAGATCAACCATTTTTCAGATTATCTAAAGTACATACATCTATGGGGTGTTAAATGTTACAACAAAACACAATTAAATTAAAGAAAATTTAAAACTCATATTAAAAGTATACTTTGTAAACAAGCATATTACAAATTACAGGATTATATCCAAGACAAGAATTCTTGGAAACATGCTCGTCCTGCTCCATAGGACAATGTAGAGTCTAGACAAAATCAAGATAAGGTAAGATATTTTATTTGCGTAAAACATGATATACAAGGTGTTATAAAAAAAAAATTGATCGAACATGTTTTGCTTAATAGGTACTAAAGAATGCTAACTTACTTACTAAAGATACGTTATGACATTGAGATATATTACATTGAATTCATATTAAAAAAATCATGAATGCTATAGAAATTATTATTATTGAGCCATTTGTATAATTGGATTTTAAATAATTTACAATTTAATGTTTTAAAAATTTTTGGTAATTTATTATAGAGACGTACACACATAGCCAGAGAGTTCAAACTGGTTGCTAATTTAATTGTTTAGTTTATTATTTTTATAACATTGATTTTACATTCTGTGATTACTTTGATTCATACACTGACTCATTATTTATCAAAATTTTAGGAAAATTGTCTACTTTAACAATACAATTTGTAATTATGTGAGCACCATGTATATATCACATAATTAATTTATCTGTCATTGCTTCATTTTTAATTTTTTTACCTGTTGTGGCATAGACATTTTATTCTAGATATAATGATATAATTGATGTGTACAAAATATTGTAAAAAATTTTAAAACAGTAACGGTGGAGTTTCTTGCCCATACTTGTCCATACGAAACTACCTTTTGGAAGGGGCAACTAGAATTAATTCTTTTTTTTTTGTTGACTTTCAAAAGTGCCTTATAAGTGCCTGTTTGAAATAAATGCTTTGACTTTGATGTTACCAAATGTTCTGTAGGTACATTTAATACGGCTTAAACATATAACATTCCATTTCCAACCTTATTCTTTTTGCAGTACCTAAATAAACAATAGTGGTAAGATCAAGTGGGAGCAAACGAAAGCCGATATTCAAAGCCGTGAACTAACAGGACAAAAAGCAGCTGAGCCTGGACAATTGTGTTCCGCGTCGGTGTAGTACTGGACTCTATTGGTAACAGGCTCTGTTTCCGAGTATAAGGTTTGCGAACACTCTCTCGGTAAAACAAAGAGGCCAAATACCTAGCTTGCTTTATGATTTTATCCTTCGGTATCTATATAGCATGTATCAGAAAGGTGTGGTCTTCATTGGTGTTTTTTCGCAATTACGATGTTGGTCCTATGGAGAAAGTTGTTCAATTTGATGGTCTGTACCACACCCTTAAATTTGACCACACCTTTCTTATTTACGCTGTATTTAAATGATAATTATGTTTTCAGCTATTGCAGGAAAAAAAAAGTTTATCCTCGCCTCGCCTAGCCTGTAGGCTGGGACAAATTTTCCTTGTGAATGAAATGGACCTATTCTGTTTCTAAGAGATAAATAATTCAGTGATTATGAAGGGTAAATTTACCTTACATCCATGCAATACATTACTACCTAATTTGTTAGTAATATATGTGTACAAACACAGCTTATAAAGTCAATCAAAACTTTTTTGTTTTGTGGATTTGTGCAGCGAAAGTTACGAGTGCTGCCTTCACTCGCGAACTGCCTACATACCGACGTCATCTGTGAAACTACTACGTAACTATTTGCAGTATGTCCCTGTTTAACTAACAATGTAAACTCTTTTTTCAGCAGTTATATTTCCTTCAAAATAAAGTAAGAAATTGCATGTACTAGACTAGCCAGCACGTTTAGATCACACACTCTGCCTCTATCCTACAAAGCCGATCACATAAATGGCCGGCAAATTGGACGCCAGTACCAATCCTACCATCATCCCTGTCGGTCGTCTGAGTCTCGTTGTGTAACCGCATTGTGCAACAGGAGCTGATTACCTACAAAGCGGCATTAAGAAGCGCCAGTCGATTGTTTGGTTCGACGGTACTTTTATCTAGTTTATGAAACGTACCTAATGAAATGTTAATGAACAGTGTGTTCTGTTTGTTACATACATCGCCACCTCTCATTCTGAAAGAAATAGTAAATTACATACATGACACGTGTTTTGGTAAAATGTTCTATTCCACAAATCCACTCATTTTCTCTTACTGAAAGTAATGTAACAACCCGTTGCCAAGGTCCTTTTTTACAGAAAGAGATCGCCTGTGTGCTGGATCAAATAAACCGTATTACGTTCCATTAGGTTAACGACCCAGTCTGATCCTAGAATCCTAGGTAATGCTGAAAGTCCTGATTTTACTTTAACCCTTTTTTCCAATCCCGTAGATCAGGTTTAGTGTGTGAACAAGGGTGAGATTATGGCTTTCACTACGGTTTGTGACATTGCTTGAAAAAAAATGGGTTTGCAAACAGTTACGTTCCTAAGTTGTTTTTAAACTCGTTTCCACTAACGGCAATCCGACAGACCGGTCCACAAAGTTAGTAACTTCTCTCACATTGTGTTGTTTTCACACAGGCTCGCTTGTTACAAACAGAGCTGGTGAAGTTTACAACAGAAGAGTTCCGTACGGAGGCAATTAGTCAAGCGGTTGGTTGGTTACTGAGAGGTATAATTGTTGTTTTAGAACGACGAGGAAAGAAATGGCAGTGACGCAAGTTCCACAAACGTATTACAAGTGTTACGAGGTTTTTCTTTATAAGTCGGACAGCTTTTAGGGTCCCGTAGTCGACAAAGAACCCTTATAGTTTCGCCATGTCCGTCTGTCTGCCCGTCTGTTCGCGGCTTAGCTCAGAGGCTCTTAGTACTAGAAAGCTGTTATTTGGCTCACGCCGACAAAGTGGTAAAATAAAATCTAAAAAAAAAGAAAACATTTTTTTTACACGTAAACTGGGAATGACTTTTTTTCGTCTATTTCATGGTGTGGTGTGTCGTTGGATAGGCCGTTAAAAATATTGCGGGTGTTTTAAAAACATTTTTCGATTCAGGGATCCGTTTGCGACATATAATATTCAGCTTTAAAGTGCAGATTTTTGTTACAGTTAAGTGTCCTCTGCCAGCTAAATGGTTGTTTTTTCTGGATATGTGAAAAAACGATGACGACGATGGATATGTGATTCACGGCAGTAGCAGGTATACATAACGAAGTTACGAGTACAAGGAAAACTGTCACAGCTAAGTAGGCTTTACAAGTTAACGAGCAATAGTCGGCCATTTTAAATTTGCGGTTGGAATATATGAGAGAATATGTTTTTCAACTACAATGTAAAGGTTATTCTTGGGACAAATTCATCCCAACTACGGATAACTTCAGTGTGTGTGGTCCGACAAGCACTTGGCCAGCTTTTAAGAAATAAAACCGTATTGCAGGATATACACTGTATTAGGTCATTTATTCTAAAAAAAAAAACTAAAAATCATGTATAAGTTTTCAGCCATTTTTACGCACAGAGACGGGTTGTCCTTAAGCCAAGGAAAAGAAAGTTCGGATTAAATACTTATAAAAAGATGGAAACGATTCGTAACACTCCCATTGTTCCTATCACGTTGTTACAATAAATTTACTGATAAACTATTCTGAAAGTAATTGTTTTATTTATTTATCTTTCCTTGGGAAATAAAATTTTATGAACACTTAGTCTTTATTCCATTGCTGTGAAAGCATGGCAAAATACGATATAATTTTGGTTCCATAGATTTTGACTCACCAAAAATGTAAAAAAATGTTATTGACAAAAAAATGTATAGCTAATTTAGTAATCTCATGAAAAGAGCCTAACTACATTCACGCTCAACGTACCCTATGACAAAAAAGTTGAACTCGCGTGGTCAGGGTTCCGTAGGATGAATATGTTATCTACCATGTTTTTTGTCCCATTAACAAACTTAACATTGTAGTTGAAAAACATGTTTTCCCATACATTCCAACTGTAAGTTTGTACGCACAATATTGAGAGATTTACCGTTTTATTTTAAATAAAACAATTTGCCCATTAAAAGTGACCCCCCATATTCAAAATTCATTTATTTACGTTAGAGACACGTCCATCTTTGGGTTACGGAAATTCATATGTGTACCAAATTTCAACTAAATTGGTCAAGTAGATTCGAATCAAATTGGATGTGACAGATTGAAAGACGAGTGATCCTATAAGGGGTCCTTTTGCATTCGGACATACAGAACCCTAAAAACGTCACGACCAAATACGTGTGGCCAATTAATTGTGTCCAAATAAGCACAATAATAAGTTACATTCTATTTGATTACATAGAAAAGACTACAGTTTTACATTGAAATAATTTAATGTAATCAATCTATCAATAAACACGAGCTGTCTCTGGATAACATGAGCTACTTTACTATCAATTACACAGATTGATTCACAAGGCCATTACAAATTCAATCCAATCAATCTATTTTCATGATGTGGCGTCCAAAATCGATTAGCTTATTGAATGCCAAAATCTAAAAGGCTTAGGTTCGATATCCCGTTTGCCATCCAGCGTGCATGCAACACACCGGAACATTCCCACGGTAAATATTTGATTTGGCTTCAACTCAAGCGGGTCACGTGCCGATGTTGTTTTTCAATAGCGTTACGAACGGCTCGATGAGCTCCCAGCCTATTTCAGCTACAGTTGATACGGAGCGGATTTCTACTTTGAGTGTGGAAAAGCCAAAAGGCTGTGGAAATCGATGAATATTTGTTGTATAAAGCTTTTAGTAGTTTTGGTGGTGAGCTTGTAATTAATGGAAAAGTTGTGCAGGTACATTTTAATTTAAGTGAAGTATTAAATTATTGTTAAGGTCATTAACCGACAGACGACCGACGACCTTAAGAAGGTGGCTGGGACAGACTGGATGCGGAAGGTGGAGGGCAGGTGTTGTGGCGCTGGCAGTCTGGGAGAGGCCTATGTCCAGCAGTGGACTGCGATAGGCTGAGTTGGTTGATTGATTGAAGGTGTATGCTTATGTTAATAAAACATTTCTAAGATGACATTATATTACATTATTCATTAAATCAATTTCTAAACCGCAAACAGAAATCAAATTAGTATGTAAACATAAGCAAAACTAACAAGGTTTCTATTTGAAGTACAGTCTATTTACGGCCGAACCCAATAACCTATTTTCAGTAAAAGACAGATTGCTAATGATGGTACACAATATAATTCTATCTGTCCTTAAGTTAAGCTGGTAAGATTTCATAATCTTTAGATTATTGGGACGTTAAAACCATAGACAGATAGGTTTTCTATCTCCAGTATGCCAAAACTGGTGATAGATAGGCTATTGGGTTCAGCCGTGAGTCAACCTGTTTCTTTTGAGCTTTCATGACGACTGACTTTGCTGTAGAATACTATTTATTTAATTATTTACTCTCATGCACATCACACTGTCATACATTTTACAAATATTACTGTCGGATTTTGTGACCATGAACCCTGTCAGGGCGCTGTAAAACACAATGTAATCATAATCATTTATTCATTTGCGAATATGGGTACAAAAGAAAGGTCTTATATAAACAATAGTGTCCATTAGCTATATCCGGTAGGATATGGCTAATGTAAATTTGCATGCCGTATGGTACGGTATGGTATGGTATGGTATGGTATGGTACATACGGCATGGAAATTTACAAATACACAGATCTATGAAACTAGAATTTAACCATTAAAAGACGTTATTTAAAATATCGTATGGAGTAACATTTCAGGTTATTTTTTCAGGTTATTTATTTATTTCATAACAAAAATACATTTGTGTCGAAATATTTGCACAGTAGGTACACAAAAAAAGCAACACAAACAATAATAATTAATAGGTAACCTCGTTCCTCACCCATTCGAAGTTAGAACGTCTATCCAAATTAAAACCAATTAAATTTACAAACATTAATAGTCATATTGATACAGATTATAGTCCCTAGCAAAATGATACAAAAATACATTTAATATCGACAAGAATATAAAAATAAAAAAACCAAAATTATAACAAGTCAAAGAAGAATGGATACAGATATTTAAGTATTATGTTTAAGATTTTTGCCATTACAAAATTCATCAATGCAATAATAGGCCTTCTTGATTAACAAAGCCCTGAGTTTATTATATAACCTAATCCTGTAAATATTCAGTGACAGAGTAATATGCATTTTTAGTAACAGTGGTTTTATATTGTTTTTAAATATATTTATATGACTTATCTCCAGAAGTCTTTGAAATGTTTGTTTGCTGTTGAGTTTGAGGCGAAAATTAACATAAATTGAGTCAAAAACTTTTCAACTCACAATACAATAAATTTCAGAAAAATAATAGGTATGTTTAGGTGTCGTTACGATTATTAATTAATTAAATAAATGTTCCCTTATTTTATTATGCTGGTTCCTTTGTGCTGTAAATTCTACATTCATTATGGCAAAACTTTTGTCCCTGTGTAACAAAAGCAGACATCCTACACATGGAAAATCGAATTAAAATTGTCCTGTGTCGCCGCGGGCTCACATCCGACTTCCCTCTGTCCTCTTACTGAGTTCGCTCCAACAGGAAATTACTATTGCTTCATACATCCCTCTACTATACATTTTTACTTAATTTCTCTACTTTCCTGCCTCGGTGGTCTAGTGGTCGCAAGCGCTACTGCTGAGCATGAGGTCCTGGGTTCGATTCCCAGGTCGGGCAAAGTGTTATTGGGTTTATCTATCTGGAATTTCTCAGTAGCAGCCCGGAGTCTAGATTTGTGCTCGGTAGATGGCAATAGGCTCGCCCCCTATTACATGGGGCTTAAACATAACTGGCGAAATGTGGGTGTACCTACTATAGGCACACCTCTGCCTAACCCTTTGGGGAAACAAGGCGTGATGTTATGTTATGTTTTCTCTACTTTCCTTGAACGGAACTGGTGATAACGTACGCTTTTTCTCACTTTTGACGTTATTGTCTAAGCTTTTATAAGTACTCTAGCTGACCGGACAGACATTGTCCTATTTCCTAGAACTCGATCTCAGCGCCACCTACCGAGTCCAGTTGTGATCTAAACCTTCCAGGGACCCACTCAAATGCACACGAAAAAAATTAATCAAAATCGGTCCAGTCGTTTAGGAGGAGTTCAGTGACATCCACACGTACAGAAGAATTATCTGTATAAAGATAGATCTGAGTTTTGAAGACTATAATTAAAACTTATTATCAAAATTACCAAGTAGACAGCGACAAAAATAATGTTTCAAATAAATTAGATACATAGTGGAAAATTAATTAATTCTATTTACATAACTGTAACAGATTTTAATTAAAATCATTAATGAGGTGCTTGTATCACCTAGGTATCTACACGAATTAATGTGAACAATTAAAATAATGATCTAATGAATGTAACGTGAATACATTGCAGCCATCAGAATTAAAATAAACGCAAGCTTCAATTTAGTTTGCGGTTTCATGAATGTGTTTGAAGAGCGGAGTGACTTGTGTCATACCAAACAACAAACAGTCATTATTTAATTTTAATCACATCATATGTAGACTTTAACAAAATAGCGCTGCAGTTTCAAGCTCATGTATTAAATTTTAAATACAGAAAAGTAAAATCTACAATTTATTGCACACTAGCGACCCGCTCCTGCTTCACGCGGTTTTTACGACATTACAAAAAAACGAGATTTCTTTATTATACACACAAACCTTCCGGAATAAATTGTTCAAAAGATGGTGAAAACCGAATCAAAATCCGTTGCATAGTTTAGAAGATCAACGCGGTCACATTGACAGGCTCGCAAAGCAACTTCATTAAATACACACGCCGAGCCAGGAAGATGGGATGGCGCAAGACTATGGATACACGAGGAGGAGTGTGTAAGGATCGTAGCAGGTGGCGTTCTGTAGTTTCTGCCTACCCCCATGGGAAGAAGGCGTGAATTTATATATGTACGTATCGACACACGTTGCCTCCCACACTAAAGTCCTACCCACCTTCCATGGAAATAAAGACATGCCGTCCGGTCTCATGCCATCATCGCGTGCCAAGCCAATGGATACAGCTGGAACGCCGACGGTAACAAGAGCTCGTCGGAGTCGTTGGACGATGTCATTAATATTCGCGTACCGCGCTAAGCGGTCCACACTACAGCATCAAGACAGGCCGTAGTGTCCGAGGCTGTTGACAACTAGTGTTATATAAATGAAGAAAGGTGACTTAGATTGAAATGAGGTGTAAAGTTTAACCAAAAGGTTTAAAAAATTGGAGTACTTTTTCTGGCTTCGTGGAAGCGAACCATCTCGGTTGTTTGATGTCCACAAAATCGAGACACCATTGTTTCCTCTGGAACTTTGACGCTGCTCGGGAAACGTTTAAATGTATCTCACTTTTAAGCTACGAACTAAAGGATGTCTAGAAATTCATCATCATCTGCCTATATTCCCAAGTACGTTGGGGTCGGCTTCCAGTCTAACCGGATGCAGATGAATTTTATGTTTAGAAGTTATTTTACTAGGTAATTTTTTTAACAAATATTAAATACATTAAACAATCCACTAAAATATTTATATATATTATTATTATATACAAGTATTATAAAGAAAAAAAAAAAGAAAAAAAAGGGCAAGAGCTCATTGGGCATCGAAAAATTCGTCCGTTTAGCTGTCAGTTACTGACAGCTATGCAGAAGTCTGCCCAAAAGGTTGGCTCAATGCCACGTTGGATGGCAATGCTGATTCTTTGACCTAAAAATAGGTCAAAGAATAATGCTTATGATTAAAAGTCCTAATTTAAACAAAAATGAAATCATTGGAAAGAAAATAAGCATAAAATAATTAGTTCATACCAAAATAAGGAAAAAATGAACTCGTTTTCGAGCATCATTCATGTTCGCTTCAAACGTATAAAAAGTCAACAACATTATTTTCTCATTCCGCGGTACAGTCGACGACAACCTCGTTACGTTGAATAATTACAGTAATGTGGCACATTATTAACCTCCTTCCCACAGTGAGCCGCTCAAGGCAGGGAACGAGCACCATTTCCTCCGTCATAATAAGAATCTACGGGTATTTGCCTCACGTACCTGCACTTCCTCTTCGCATGAAGTTTTAAAGGATATAAATGTGCATTTCCATTTTCTTACACTAAGTTATATTGGCTGTAAAATTGTGTAATCTTTAATTCCGTAGACAATTTTGCAGTCAAAATGTAAATACATGACACTTTAAGACTCAGCAAATAAAATATTATCTGGCCGCTGTAATCACTTGGTCTCCTATTTAGTGCTTTGACATTATTTTAGTGCTTTATTTTAGTGCTATGAGATTGTCATTAAATTAGTACTTACAGTATTATTATGCCCCAAAAGACTTACTTGCATAAAATGTAACTTTTAAATATAATTATCATGCTTTAGGTTTACAGTTTAGCGCGTGAGTGTATTAGTAAACATGATGCACGTATTTTTGAAACGTCAGCGCCATAGAAGCTGCTGTTTCCAAAGTAGAACTCTGAGCACTTAGACTGTGCACCGGAAATCAACGCAAGACCCTCATAGTCATATAGTAACCCAGTCCGTTCATTGATTGGGGAAAGTACCCAAATAGTTTTGCATAAAGATCAACTTGATACAAGGAAACGTACCTGAAGCCACTTGATCCTGGTGATATTCTCGTCGGTGACGGTGAGCGCTCTCCTCTCGCCCAACTTGTAGGACTTGTCATAGTACATGTACTCAGTGAACGTCAACCCACTGGTCGTGTACTGCTGAGTAAAGTATATCGATATAGTCCCATTCACTATGTCGTGTTCTATTATCCATTTACACTTTATCGGGACGGGGAAAGGGTTGGGGAAGTTTGGTGTCGTTATCGTACCCACGGGAGCTTTCAAGTGTCCGCCGCAGGTTTGTGGTCCCTAGTGCTCCCTGTCGCGCTGCTGCGCGTGCGCAAGCCCTGCGGCGATGCTGAGGGATTGATGGTGAGCAAGCGCCGTATCACGAGCTGGAACGGAAAAAAAAACTATTGTTAATATATGTATATTAGGTATGTCCACATTCAGAAATTATTATTACGGTGAAATCAAATCTCATGAAGAATTATCCAAGTCTTGAAACTAAACATTGATGACATTGTTCGACCATTCCTCACTGATCTTCTATTTCACCATCTTTAAGTGTAAAGTTTTTAATAAAAAAAGCGATCATTACTTTTGTGGAAAAAGTAGTGGGAAGAGGACAAAGTCTAAAATGAAGTCATTTATTAGATGTCCCTTGCGGTACCTACTTTAACTGTCCATTTCGTGATTAATGTCCCCCTCATTTGTCTTTTTAAAATCCTTTAATCCAATTCATTGACCCTCGTCATTGCTCTTAGGAGTTAGGTAAAAAAAGGATGATTTCAGTTCGTGATTTTAAGATGTAATCTTTTAAGTGAGCTCCAACTTACAAGAGAAATTTTCGTGTCATATTCATTTTTAATTTGGCAACGTGACGCAGTTCAGAGGTCCGTGGAGCGTCACCATCATCAGCGAAAATTGTTATGAAACCCACAAAGAGACATCGCTAACATGAGTATGTCGAGGAAATTAAGCTACTAGACAACACGGATATAACGCGTAGGTTGAAGAGAACTAAAGCATTTGTATTAGTGTAGTGTATAAATATTGAATGAATAGAAGTAAAAGTAACAATGTTAAGCTATGTTACACATGAATAAAAGTTTTTTTTAACAAAACTATCAGACCCTAACAAACTGCTATGGACGCAAAAGTGCAAATGGAAAATATAACTTACCGATACCGAATATAACTTAACGATTGTGTTATAACTAAGAAGTTATAACACAATCTATCACGTAAGTTAAAGTTAAAGTTGGAAAGTATAAAAACCGGCCAAGTGCGAGTCGGACTCGCACACACAGAGGTTCCGCACCGTAAGATTAGCTGCAAAAGTTACAGCACAAGTTTTATGAGAGTTTTTCCATACCTTCATAACTTTATTATTCCTTGGACAATTTATGTTACGAGTTTCGCGCTGAAAGTGTTGTTTTTGTAAGGGTTTCGGAAGTTACGTATTGTATTAAAATGTTCTTATGCCATTTAGTCGATAATTTCTTTGTTTCCACATGATTTTTAAAGCTCCATTATTTTGACTAAACATTTCGCTATAGAAGTAAGAAGATAATATGAATGACTCGATTTGTCTTCCAAAACCGTAATAAATTACAAGAATATAAATTCACTTAGATATAACGTCTTTAGAGTGGTCTAACACTAACTATAAGGTATTACTAACGAAGAAGATTTTTAAGAAGATAAGAAATTTTTGATTTGATTTGATTTAGGGTTCCGTACGTCCGAATGAAAAAACGAAACCCTTATAGGATCACTCGTGTATCTGTCTGTCCGTCTGTTACAGCCGATTTGCTCCGAATATACTGGACCGATTAAGTAGAAATTTAGGTACACACATGAATTTCTGTGACTTAAACACGAACGTGTAACGTAAATAAATGAATTTTGAATATGGGGTTCACTTTTGGGGGAGAAATTAAAACACGATATGAGGGTTTCAATTTTTTTAATATTTTTAAAATATACAGGGTGTCTAGTAAATAGTACGATATAGTGCAGGGGGTGATAGCTTGGGTTAATACCTACTAAAACAACACAATATACTTATGTTCCGCAAAATGTTACGGATTTTTTTTTTCACCAGTGTAGGTTAAAGTTAAGCGATAAGAAAATCGTTCAGTAAAAAATATTGTATTTCTTGAACACATTCTTGTTTTTGATAGAAAAAAGACTTGTCAATGAGTTTCTACTCATTGATAAACTATTCACGAATAATGTGATGTAAAAAAAATACTAGAAAAGGAATTTTTCATTACGAGATGCTTTAATTCTGATTCAACGTAGAGATTTTTATATATTTTTATAACTTTAAATCCGTAACATTTTGCGGAACATATATTGTGTTGTTTTGATAGGTATTAACCCAAGCTATCACCCCCTGCACTATGTCGTACTATTTACTGGACACCCTGTATAGTTTTAAAGTTATTAAAGAAAAAGAACAGAAGAGATGAAAATTGACCATTCTCCCCCTTATCTAAAAATAAAATTACCGCTAGTAGTATACTATACTTGTAGATTACAGGAAAATTGATAAGAAGTCTATGGTCTTATAATAACATGGTAAATCACTCGATATTGAGCGTACAAACTTACATTTGCAGTTGGAATGTATGGGGGAACATGTTTTTCAACTACAATGTTAAGTTTGTTCTAGGGATAAATTCATGTCAACTACGGAACCCTTCATTGTGCGTGGTCCGACACGGATTTGGCCGGTTTTTTCAATGTACATACTATTTCTGAAGTTTTGAGTATGAATGTGGATGTCTATACGAGTAGGGGAAGACCAAAGAAACGATGGATGGACTGTGTGAAAGATGATATGGCTAGAATGGGGGTGACTACTGAGATGACGACTAATAGAGAAGTATGGATGAAAAATACATGTTGCGTCGACCATGAATAAATTGGGATAAGGGAAGAATGATGATGATGACGATGACCTACTATTTCTCAACAATACGCATATTTTGAACGGAGTAGGTATGAATTTGCAAAAGAGGTATAAACATTCTCAGTCTCTGAAATACGTCCGAGATATATTGCAGCGTTGCGTAGACACCGGCGCGGCGGCACTGAGGTGAACGTGAAATATTTTCAACTAGTAATATGTATGATGACAGACGAAGAATTCGATTTCAGTTCCAGGAGTCTACGAAGCCGTGTTGCGATGTTACATTTAAGCAATTTTGGTCGTAGCCTGATTTTGTAGTGAACGGCTCACACTGTCGTTTTTAGTATTACCTAATGAGCATACATTTCGGCATAAATAAATATAGGACATCTTGCTAATGTTACATTTTTTTTTTCTTTTCCTGTGACTTAATAACAAAAGAAGTAAGTTTCAAATCACCAGTGTACTACGTAAAATATTCTATGAAGACAAAACCAAATCAAGTAGGTATCCACCTACCATCGAGGAAATGAGAAATAGGAACTAAAGTAAAATGCTAAAAATTTTAAGAAAACGAAACAAAAGAACACCTAAAATCTCGAAGGTCAGGTTTATGAGGCAGGCCCTTTCGTTATTAGGGTTTCATGTATTTTATCAACATTCAGAAACAGTCTCTGAGATGTACAGACGTATCGTTGGCAGTTTGATGCTGAAACTTGCGCACATTTGTGTCAGCGACGTTACCCGAATAAACTCGGACTGTTCAGGTAAATGGAACTGATATCTGTTTGGAGAATAGAATGTAGTTAGTGAGATCATACGCAGTTAAAGAAATTTTGTTTTTTTATCCTGTCAAGAAGAAGTTACAATAAAACTAGGGACTGCGTGGTATATCCTAGATGTTTTCTCGAGAGTATTGCATACAAAAATTGCTACAGAATCTTATTGAGCTTTGTTTTGTGAATGACACAAAATACCTTTCCACAAAAAGGATAAGCGCAAATCACTCTAGATTGGAGCTGAATTGTACCTGAGTTCTGAAGATAAAGGTTTACCTCGAAAAGCCAAGACGAGTCGCAATAAATAAGTTGTGTCCATGAAACTTGCAGGCAAACGGTGGAAAAAGGCGGAATAAGACAAGGGAAGGACCACTCGTGGTTAGTTATTGTGTTTAATCTTTTGAAATACTAAAGTAAAATGATTTTGGTTTAAAGCATATTTTTTAATTTGTTGTAAAAGCACAATTAACATAACATAACATCACGCCTTATTTCCCCGAAGGGTTAGGCAGAGGTGTACCTATAGTACACCCACATTTCGCCAGTTATGTTTAAGTCCCATGTAATAGGGGGCGAGCCTATTGCCATCTACTGGGCGCAAATCCAGACTCCGGGCTGCTACTGAGAAATTCCAGGTAGAAAAACCCAATAACACTTTGCCCAACCTGGGAATCGAACCCAGGGCCTCATGCTCAGCAGTAGCGCTTGCGACCACTAGACCAACAATCAACGCGCGCTCTAAGGGATGATTTATGCTAGACCGAGCCGCGTCCATGTCTGCTCAATTTGTAGGGACCAAGACTCGGACGGGACACGGAAGCTGCACGGTGTACCCAGACTGCTTCATATAAAATGTTCGTGAAGTTAGGCACGGCTTGCGCCCGGCACGGTCTAGCATAAATGAGCCCTAAAACTTAATTGGTTCGCACTGCGCGACAAGCATCGCTTTACTTCGTGGCGTCTCATCTCACGCATGTCACGAACACGCGCGTACGTAAACAAACATGAGCATGATGTCTGCAAGTACACAATAATCTTTGAAACACAATTCTACAAACATGACCGACATAGAACCAACGACTGAAGATAAAATACGTGGTGAACAGAAGCACAATCTGCAAGGAAACTGTAGCTACAAAATCGAAATCAAATTAAAAGTCATTTATTCAAACTAACGCTCGCCCTTAACCACTTCCTAGTGCTTTAGCTGGGATGATGAAGTGGCGCAACAAACTCCCTAGCAACACAGCTGTTTAGTTAGGAAAATTTGATTCTATATAATAGTATGCAAAATTACGCAATACAAAAACATTGAATAAAATTATTTTCCATGTGTCAGCTAGCACACGCCAATATACCAATAAAAAAAAAACTTCGAAACTATACTGAGGCAGAAATAAAAATTAAAAACTAAAGACGTAAAAGAACTTTGTACCTAAATAAAAGCCTCCAGGCATAAAGGGCGTGTCCGCTTACATATAGCTATATATAGCTGTAACTCGAAGTCACAAATGATAAACTAGGACCATCGAAGTAAAATAAACAAGCAGTTAATTACTAATAAAGATAATAAAACCATGGTCAGCAAGACCTAAAGTCACCACAAGTAGCACCCGTTCACGAAAATTACATGACAATCCCCCGAAACGCCCACCCTTCATCAGTTCCTAGTGCTTTAGCTGGGAAGAAAAAGTGGAGCAACGAACTCCCCAGCAAGGAAATGCACAAGGAATTGTGTTTGACATAAGAATAGAGAGAAGTTGATAAAGTTACATAACACGGTCTAGACTACTCTTATTTCGCCCGATATCTGAATGCATCATTGAGTTAGCTATTTGCTGTTCAATTGGATAAGTTCTTTTGGTAACGTTACAAAATAAAAGCTTTCCTCTGAATTGTACTATAATGGTATAGCGATTTATTATATTTTTTCTAAACTATGACTAAGTACCTACCTACCTGACTCAAAGAAGTTTGATGATGCTAGATGAATATAATCGAAACTCATGACGTCTGAAACAATGTGTTTTCGAATAAGGCAGGTTAGAAAGCTTGAGAAAATTATTAAAACAGTAGGTATACATACAGGGTGTAAAAATATACATATATCACGAATCCGTCATCCACGCAAAATGCGTAAATACATCAAACTAAGTAACTATGTGCAAACATTATTATTATTCAATTATTCAAAAGCATATTTTTGCTCCACGGTACGTGTTCGTAGTACTTAATAGGTAAGTTGATCATAAAGTAAATATTATATATCTAAAAACTATTCATAAATATAATTGAAAATACTAAAGAGTCAACATAAAACATCAAATATCCAATACAATGTTACATTTCACATACAGAGAAGGGAAACTCTTCCAGTTTTTTCTTTCTATAAAAACCTGATTCGGACTAAGTATTAGGAACATTTTAAAACGAAAAATTGCAAAATCAGTCGAGCTGTTCTCAAGTGATGTGCTTACCATCAAACAGCATTTCATTTTTATTTCGTCGATGTCCCTGCCACCCTGTATAGAAAATAATGTCACGGCTATACCTATTCCCTAAACGGACTGATATCATGAGCAACAGTTTTATCAAATGTACCGAGACCATGCGACAGAAATAGGTACTTTCCCATTTATTCTCATCTGTTCAAATAATATAGAACCACAACACTAAAATACTTCCAAAATACGGAGCTAAGTATATTCCCTAACGTTATTTGTGAACAATTGTGAATACAAGTAAAATGGAAATGACGTAATCCTTCAAAAGAATCAAGTATGATTTTCATGAATTCTTTATTAAACATACCGTTGAGATTTCTGCGAAATCGTATGTTGTTGATAATTCTATACAAGGTGTGACATAAATAACGCACAACCTCTTAAGGGGTCATTGTACTTATCATTATGAACAACTTTTACTATGGGACCAAACCGGAAATCGCGAAAAAAAATCAGCTGCAAAAAAATTCGCATAAATCGTCAAAATGTAGGGAACAGCTGATTTTTTTTCGCGATTTCAGGTTTGGTCCCATAGTAAAAGTTGTTCATAATGATGAGTACAATGACCCCTTAAGAGGTTGTGCGTTAAGTATGTTACACCTTGTATATGCCGAATTTGGGAAAGGCTCATCACTAGAAAATTGTCGGGCGAGAAAAAAGTATGGAGAAGGTAAACTTTTTAGAAATCAAATCAAGCTATTGTTGCGCGAATAAATCCGTTTTGGTTCTACAGTTTGATTACAAGGGCTTTGTTTTCTCTTCGGCTCTCACTACACACGACTGCTAAAAGGTCAGTCTCGAGGGACTGACGTACGTTTGTTAACTCAATAGTCGAGTTCACAAAGGTAAACGTTTGTTCACACACACAAAGCGTATTGATGCTGCTTCGTGGTGAATCTCAATTCTGTGGAGGAGATGAAAGGATTTGTGTTTAACTACAACAGATTATAGTGACTGTATGTATTGTTTGTTAGAAACTAAACTTGACATGCTTACTGGGTAGTCATTTTGGGAAAATTTGCTGAAAACGAGTCATACTTTAAACGTGTTCGCCACGTCAAAAGTCGTATTCATTCATAGTACTTGTGAAATATGTTATATTCAATAAAACAATTATTTTATAGATGGTAGTAAGGCATGATGAAATTGTTCGACAAAAGTTTCAATTTGTAAAATAATATTATAGTTTTGACTTTGAAACAATCCATATTGTAGGTAGATAACTACTATTTGTAGGTAAACTCACTGTTCTGTCGTTTATACAGGGTGGCGATTAGGTTATCACATTAATTGAAACCACGCATTCAGTACATGATGCTGGACCCCGCTGCGTTGAAATTTTTTGTCGGTTATTAAAAAAAAAATTTGCTGCTCCATACATTTTTGCCTATCTACGAGGTCAAAATGTATGGAGCAGCAAATTTTTTTTTTAATAACCGACAAAAAATTTCAACGTAGCGGAGTCCAGAATCATGTACTGAATACGTGGTTTCATTTAATGTGATAACCTAATCGCCACCCTGTGGATTATAATTAAAGGCTGCTGCAAACAGGCGCGACACGCGACGCGACATAAGGCACCGCGTGTCCCGCGACGAGCGGTGCTTTTGTGTCGCGTGTCGCGCCTGTTTGCAGGGGACTTAACGCGATCACCTTTTCTCTGTGTTCATATCACGCAGCATCCCTTGAGATATAAAATGATCCATTCTACTTCCATCTCTAGAGGATTTTCCGCGAGATGTTTACACTTCAATAGCTTTACGTACAATATGCAAACAGAAACAGACTTCAATACACAATTTTATGGCATGGGTATACGATAAGACTCCACCAGCCGTCTAGTATGAAAGACTTTCATTTATCACGATATTTACAACGTGGTGCCCACTAACGTTAAGCTTCCTTATTCTCAATTCTTTGAATTCGTCCAGATTCAATAAAATAACGTTCGGATAAGGTTCGCTTGGTTTAACTCGTCCACAAATGTCCATTTTGTGCACCTGGACGTGTGGGAATCCCCTCGCAACACATTTTATAAGCGCCATACAATTCCTTCCCTTTAACCGACTTCAAAAAAAGAAGGAGGTTATCAATTCTGTTGTTTTTTTTAAATGTCTGTTAGCACAGTACTCAGTCATTTATAAACCGATTTGGAAAATTATTTTTTTGATTGAAAGGACGTACTTCCAGATTGGCCCCATTTTTATCCGATTTGGAAAATTATTTTTTTTTATCAAAATCCAGTTTTGATGATATGATCCATGAGGAATTGAGGGAACTCGTCAAATATTATAGGCAAACACATAGTGACTTTGATATTTTTATCAACAAGTCAAGTATTTGCATTCAGAAAGTATCATTTGGTGATGTGGAATTGACGAAGAAGACCACAGATGGCCATGGGAACTCCTCAATGATAAGTATTTCACGGGTGGCGATAAGATATCTCGATTAAGATAGTTAAACGACTATGACGGAGCCAATTAAAATAAATGGTTCTGATGAAAATGGTACCATCGAACTGATCTGATGATGAAACCGAAAGGTAGGCACCGGAACTCCGTAATAAAACAATGTATCCTAGCCGTCTTTAGGCTTATTGGGATTGTCATGAGATGCACTCTGGCTATAAATTATTTTTAACCGACTTTAATAAAGGAGGAGGTTCTCAGTTCGTCGGAATCTTTTTTTTATGTGTGTTCCCCGATTACTCGAAGACGGCTGGACCGATTTGAAAAATTCTTTTTTAGTTTGAAAGGGTATACTTTCCAGGTGGACCAATAGTCATCAGGTCAGGATCTGATGATGGAATCCTGGAGAAATCGATGGAAATTTCAAATAGTATAGGCACATATAGCGATTTGGACAATTTTTATAGTATCTTATGCATTTGCTCTCGGAAAGCACCATTTGGTGAAGTGGAACTGATAACGAGGCCCACAGATGGTAAGGTAGCGGCCGGAACAACTCAATAATAAGTATTTCACGGGTTGCGATTCGATTACTTTAAAATTATTGCTAAGCAATATAAGCTCGTCACAATTTATATGGTGAAGTGGAGCTGATGGTGAAGTACCAGGAGAACTCCTTAACAATTAACGTCCCTGCATCGGGAAAAGCAATGTTTTGTAAAAGGTTTTATTTTTCACTTTTTAGTTGTGGTACCTACTCCACAAAAATTCGAATATTACTATTATACCTGATATGTAAATTACAATGAAAGGATGTATAATAACTTAGAAAATCATCCACATAAACTAAGTCGGAAAAATACGTGTTATTGAAGCTTACTCAAAAACCACACAAGAAAAGTTAATAAATTTTACATGAGACCAATTTCGAGGTATACCCTTCCGAATAAAACCAGAATCATTAAAATCGGACTATTCTGTAAAAAGTTATGATAAAAAAAACATACGCCTCGACATGAGAGCCTTCTTTTTTCGTCGGTTAAAAAATATCACAATGGGAATTTTAAAAATACCAAACATTAAAATGAAGCGCGATAAGTAGGTAATTAAAAAGGTCCTCATCATTTGAAGTTCAAAAAATGGTTTGACGCGCATTTAAATAAATGTCCCTTTAATTTTCTGCTACTAAAAGCTCAACAAGAAGAATTTGCTTATCTAACATTCTTGCACTACCCAGGAATATGTAAATATATACTTGTATTTAGAGATGAGAGTGTCTATGAGTGTGGCGGATGAGCTCGCTTGACGGGATGTACCACAATGAGCATCCGGTTGCAGGGTTACTATACTACGCTTATTTTTTATTACGTCGCATAATAGGAAAAGAACTCCATTCTGCGAAAAAACGCAGAGACTGCTTTTAGAAATATACTGATATTTTATCGCATTTTATATGGCTGTGGGGGAAAGCACTCGCTCGGAACATAATATAGTAGCGTAATGTTAGGGTACAACCCGAACTCAAGAGCACGTAAGTAGCTTGTAAAACTCTATGACGCCTACAGTTCAGTTTGGAATCAAAAGAAAATCCGGCAACCTGCTAAATATTCAGTTTGTATCAAGAAGCATCGTAAATCTTTTTTGCTGGCAGTTACGCTCACAAATTGTCTATAGGCACTTCGAGCTTATTGAAGCTCGAATCGCGAATTGCATGAAGCGTGAATTGTCGCGCATCAATTATACTTAATTCTCTTTAAATTGACTTCTTCGCACTCTTTGCTTTATTTTAGCTGCTAGCATAATCAGCCTATAATCTTCCCACTGCCTCTGTTCCCAGGCCTCCTTTTTTCGAGAGAGAGTGGGCTGTAATCCACAACGCGGGCCCAGTGCGGGTAGGTGGATGTCACATGTCTCCGAATTTTTGGTTCTAGAACATGCCGCCGGTTTCCTCACGATGTTTTCCTTCACCGTTTTGAGAGCAGTGGTGATGAAATTATTTACACAAAGTAAAGCGCCTGCCTGGTTCGAATCCACGACCTGAACTCGTAATTCGGGGCCGTTATCACTGGGCCACCATAGCTGCTAGCTTTTCCGAAATATTGGTAACTAGATGTGTGGACTCTGTAGCTAGTGATAATGATACGGAATGATTTAGGTGAGGTTAAATGACGGTATGCCTCCGAACTTTTAATAACATGGAAGCCATGTGTGTGAGGTATGGAAGATTTTTATGTGTGCCAGGCCGAATATAATGAAGACGGCGGCTATATACGGCTCTTATATAAAATTGCTTCAAGATTGAATTTCTAACCAGTTGATTAGTGGCGTAAAGAACTAAATTAATCAAATAACATGATAAATGATTTTATTTCTGTAAGTAGGTTTATACAAACACTTTTACACGTCAACATTTTTTTTTAAAACTAGATGAGGCCGGCCTTTCCTGTCTGACTACTCTGAGAAGACATCGTCACGCCTGTATTCCCCGAATGGTTAGGCAGAAGTCTACTTATAGTTCACCCATAAATTTGGCCAGTTATGTTTAAGTCCCATGTAACAGCGGGCAAGCCTATTGCCACCAACCGGGCAAAAATCAAGACTCTGGGCTGCTACTGAAAAATTCCAGATGGAAAATCCAATAATCCTTCGCTTAACTCGGGAATCGAACCCAGGACCTCACCCCAGGCTCAGTTGTAGCGCTTGCGACCACTAGACCAACGTGGCAGTTATTAATCCCATAATAAACCACAATTGGTGCTGCATATTAATGTCTGCAGAGAGTTGCAAGTTCGCTGCACGTGTCACCGATGTAAGCGTGGCTCGCGGCTGTGAGGTGCATTAAATTGTATCAGACGGTTAGGTAGGTATGTTTAGTGTTTAACTTCACATGTTGCAAGATGGTAGCTAGATTAGTGCAAAACTTTTGGATGATAACAGAACTATACTTGTATTTAACAATATCGTCAGACACCATACGATTAACAAGGCTTTACTTAATTAAAGCACAAAAGTGCGTGAACCCCGAGAGGTTCCAATATTCACGTTGTAATTATCAATTACGAAGACCAGTGAGACTGAATGATTAATTAATGAACCGCCGTGGTCATCTCTAACGAGAAAACATATGTATTACTTTTAATTATGCATGAGCCTCCAATTATACATGATGTAATTTTAAACAGTGTTAATCTCTTAAGGGGTCATTGTACTCATCATTATGAACAACTTTTACTATGGGACTAAAACTGAAATCGCGAAAAAAAAATCAGGTGTTCTCTACATTTTGACCAGTGATGCGAACATAAATATAGGGAAAAGCTGATTTTTTTTTCGCGATTTCAGGTTTGGTCCCATAGTAAAAGTTGTTCATAATGGTGAGTGAAATGACCCCTTAAGAGGTTTAAAGTGCTTAAAATTACATCCTGTATAGGTACAAAATAACATTAGTAACTGTAATTTAATTAATAACATAATCCATATTTATTTACCTAATAACAAGCGCGGTAGCTTTAATTACAAGCTTAACCAGAATATTTAAGGTATATGGCTTACAATTACGAATGAAAAGATTTTCGATAATTCTCTCTAATTAATTTATTACTCAGGTTTTTTTTAAATAGATAAGGCCTTTTCATGACAGCGTAAAATGCCTAGTGGTAATGGCCTCGACTTACGAGTTGTAGGTCGTGAGTTCGAACTACAGAACAGATAAAAGAGGTACTGATAAAAGAGTAACTGAAGGAACACGGGTGGGCTTTAGTCAGTAAATGTCTGACACGCCCTTCCGCTCCCCCCAGAGCGGGAGAAGTCATTTGATGATTTCCCATCCAAAAAAAAAAAGCATGCAGGCACTTTACTTTGTGCAAATTATTTCATCTCCACTGCTCTCAAAACGATGACGGAAAACATCGTGAGGAAACCGGCATGTCCTAGAACCAAAAATTCGAAGACATGTGACATCTACCAACTCGCCCTGGGCCCGCGTGGTAGTTTATAGCTCTCTAGAAGAGACGAGGCCTGTGTCCCAGCAGTGGGAACATTATAGGCAGATTATGATGTGATAAAATGTTTCCAAATAACGTCTCTGCAAAGTAAATACTTTCTGTGTGCTTAGTCTGCAGCTACCACTTTTAGACAGTGAAAAACCGACCAAGTGCGTGTCGGACCACGCACAATGCAGAGTTCCGTTGTTGGGATGAGTTTATCCCAAGAACAAACTTAACATTGAAAAACATGTTCTCATCGATATATATGTACTACGCACCATGTTCTATTATACATTCCAACTGTAAATGTTGGTCGACTTTTACTCGTAAACTTTAAAGCCTACTTAGCTGTGATACTTTTCCTTTTAATTTCGTTGTATATACTATTACCGCGATTTTTTCACATATCTAAAACTAACCGTTTAGCTAGTAGGGGTGGGGGGGGGGGGGGGACACTTGACTCTAACAAAAATTAGCACTTGAAAGCTTAATATTTCAGAAACGGATCCCTTAATCGAAAATCAATATTTTTGAAACACCTATCTAACAACACCCCACACCATGGGGTAGACGAGACATAAAAACATCCCCACCTTAGGTGTACAGGAGGTACCCTAAAAAAAATTCTTTTCATGATTTTATTTCACCACTTTATCGGTGTGATTAATATGTGTATCCATGTCAAATTATAGATTTCTAGTACTAAGAGCCTTTGAGATAAGCTGCGGATGGACGGACGGACGGGCGGACATGGCCAAACTATAAGGGTTGACTACGGAACCATAAGAACCGGCCAAGTGCGTGTCGGACCACGCACAATGAAACTAAAAATGTAAATTTGTACGTACAATATTGAGAGATTTTTTAACTACGTCAACAATAAGAAAACGATACGAAATCCACGCAGACGAAGTCGCGCGGGAAGTGCCAGTAATATATTCTCTGATAACAATTCTTGCAACAGTTTCCACTGATTTATTTATTACCTAGTCTAAGTTTCTTAGAAACACTCAAAACGTTTAGCCGTGTCTATTTGCTGTCTCAGGCCATGATTTTATATTACTTTCGTGCTAAATTACAGACAATCGTCCGGACAGGGACCGCAATTACCATCGATTGACCGAAAAAAGGGTGTCAGACGCATAAAATTTCGGAGACTTACCCTAATCTAGATTCCCGAACGTACAAAGGACTCTCGTATCAATCTCGGAAAGCATTGCCCCGAGAAAATTCATCAAAGTCATGAAGTTTACGTGAACAACCGTAACTTATTGATATTGTCACGGTTTTTCAGAATTTTACGGTTCAGTTGAATAGTTTTCTTATGAAAGAAAATTCAAATTTTTTTCTTTAAACTGTCCTCCAGATAATTAGGTAGGTACTTAGGTTAAAATGTGGTTGCCTATATGTGCTTATTTATATTATATATTATTTTACTAAACACTTTATGAATAGACTTAATTAACACTTGAAAAAGCTTTCGGAACTCAGAGCTCTCTTGGATTAAATTAGTTTGTGAACTGCTTAACGAAGCCGGTTTTTGTTCATAATGAAATGAAGTAACTAAATTTCACTGAGTACAACTCTGATTTAGGTTATTTATTCCACCATTCCATTAAATAACACGTTGATGAACATATAAGTTGACTTAATTAAAGTTTGCAAGTTAAATAGAAAGGTGATTTTTTTTCTATAATTTTTACTAGGTTTATGGTGGGTAGGTAAATGTATGTTAAATTACGAAGACAACCTCTTGTGTACGAAAGAGCTGTATTTTATTTTAATTACATTATCATCGTGTTTAAAGTGTTCAAATAGTGTCGGGTAGTGCATCTTTTGAGACGAGAGTCGCTATATTCAGTGAGAAGAGCCATTTATAAGAACTATGCGTTATGGTGGAGGAAACTATATTACGAGTATTACGTGCATCGATGTCAGATCTGAATATGTGTTTAATTAAACAGGCGCCAAGGTAAATTAAATTTTAGATGGTTTTACATTTCTTGGAGAAACATTGTTTACTTTACAAAGCTTACTGATAACAGGTTCGTCATGAATGACAATGTAAATTCTATATCAAAGTGAACATAATCAATTACCTAAAACCTCTCATCAAAATAATTTCACAAAATGAATATATAAGCTGTAAGATTCTGTTTGTTGTTGTGCTCGATTTAACAGAAGCGGCTCCGGGTCGGAGTTGATAAAGTTCTCGTTACTAAACTTTCAAAGATACTTACCACTGACATTTAATTGCTTCTTAATTAATTAATTACACTTGCTACAAATTTAGACGACGTAAATAACACCCTTCTACAGGTCCAAAACTGGTTTACTGCTAATAATTTAGTATTAAAATGGAAACAAAATAAAACCGTAAACCGTAATAATGTTTTTGTCTTATATAACATATTGCAGTCAAGGATTTGTGTTGAAAAAGGTGTATTTGTCCTGTTTTAGCTAACAAAGTCAAAACCACGCAATGAAATATAAACTAAGCAAACGCTAATCTCGCGATATAAATCTCGTCGCGTCGTGTCCGCAATCGTAGTAAGCGACTTCTCTTCCCACCTTCAAAGGAGTTTAAGCCACAGACTATGACGTCACAGTTTCACGTCACCGCTTTCCCGCACTCTTTTGCTTTGTGCCGAGACCGGGCAGTGCGGCTTTTGATATGCTAATCTTGCTCGGCGGTGATACCCCTTTATTAATGCTTACTTGCAGCGTAATCGTGGCTACACTTTTATAAACTGTTGACCTCATTTTGTAGTGTTATGTAAATACCAATAATAACGTATGAAAAGCTAAAACTAATAAGTTACCAAGTTGTAACAACAAAATTGGTAACATTAGTTATCATTTAGTACGCAGTACGATCGTATTTAATATTCAATTATGTGCGGTTACTATTGTAACGGAAGCATACTGAAAATGTTTCGAGGTGTAGGTAACACAAATTTACAGGGCTGCTGGCAGCTTTAAAACTTCTCGTACAATAAATGTTATTGTGTTTAAAAGTCTTGTGAGAATAAACCCCAGGCCTGCGGCGGACAGACAAACAAACCTAGGCAAGACAATACCCAATTAACTGAAATTGGTCAGAGCAATCATGATATAGGATCTCAAGGATCCTGTCTAAGATTCGGAAGAAATCTAATTAAATACTTATCAGGTCCCCTTAAAGATAGAGAGAGATAGATAGAGTGGGGAGTGAGTGATAGTGTGAGTGTAGATAGAGTATTAAAGGGCAGCTTCACAAAAAATAAATATTTCCGACAATTATGATCAAATTATAATTTATACTGAAAAGAGCGAGGGCTCTCAGTGATACTTCTCAATTTTCCATTATTGTTTAAAAATTATGTTGAATTGTTACTGGAAACTTCCACGATTTCAATGAAATAATCCACGATTTGTATGTCACCCGCAGTGTGACAGCCCTACGCTACGAACATGTTTATTGTCAGCTTAATTTATTCGCTTTTCAGCTTTCATTTCAACAATATACGATTCAACAGAGGAATCATTGTGTAAACGTTGTGATTACGGTTGGATTGAATCGGCTCATTATACTCGTGCCTGCGGGACACTGGATTGCTAAAGCTTTTGAGCAGCAATAATATAATTTTGGTTCATAGCAGAGGAAAGTTCTTATTGTATTTCTTTATGATTCGTTACACTGAACGTTTTCATATTGTTTTGCTTAACATCATCATAATAATTTAAATAATTTAAATTCTGAAAAACGTTTCAATGAAATATTAAAATATCATCCGGGCCAATTTTCTTAAAAAAGTGCATTGCCGTTTAATAAGAAATGAAAAGATTAATAAAAACAAAAACTTAATGGCATCTCAGTATTTTTTGAGAGTAAGTAGTTAGTATTTTTAATAAAAATCCAAAAAGGTTGGCCCAAAATAGTTCTTGATACTTTTTAATCAAAATTTGTTTCTCTAGTTTGATTGATAATCTTGTAAAATTATAAATTGAACATTGAATTTCCTCAATTTTTTGCGATGTAACTGATCCACAGTAACCATTTCAAAAGCGGCCAACACCCAAAGCAACACGCGCTGTTCTCCTTATCTATTTCCACATTCACACAGAGTCGGTGCGACGATTGTCGAAGTGCCAATAACATTGTAAATGTTCACCATCTACGTTGATGTTGGTCATAGGAATGCAATTATAGAAGACCGACTCATGTGATACGACACATATTGATGCGCTATTATTTACGGTTGCTCGCTGATGGTGCTATTTTCGCAGCAGGTATTGTGATTTGAGGTCAGACCTTGATCTTAAGTTTAGTAACTTATCTATTATCAGTTTCGGTACCCATGAGGCTACACCTGAAACTTTAACCAAGTTTGGAATTAAGGTATGATCATACCTACCAATAATAAAGTTTGTTGCAAAAGTTACTAGGTAATGAAGGTATTAACTGACCTTGTCCAGAAGCCCAATTCTCGTAACTAAAAACGTTCAAAATCTAGTCGCAATCTTATCTCAGCGACAATCAAATGTCAAAAATGTAGGTAAATTGTAGGTATTTTTGGCATGAGACTGTGAACGTTCTTGAAATGACGAAAATTGCGTTAAATTCTTATGTAATCACTCACTAAGTAACGAGAATAAGTAATACATTAATCTGTATTAAGAAGGTTTCAAGTCTCAACTTTATATCACACCACTGTTTCGAATAATTATTGTTTGAATAACATCATTAAATTGAATTTAAAAAATCATTGCATAAAATTAAGGTTATAAAATTGACCTCAATTATTGTCAAATGAAAAACATCTTTAAGGTGAATTCAATATAGAATTAGTGGTTTAACGCTGTTTACACACTGACGCTGCGGGAAGCGAAAACTTGGCGATAACTGATCATATCGTATGAAAAACTACTGCGTTTCACAGTGAAACCGCAGCGGTAAGCGTTAATGTGCATGGCATAAGTATTCAAATAATCACTCAATTTGTAAGTGGCACTACAAATTGGCATCCACAGGTGCCATATTATGACGTTCTAATGCCATCATGATTCCAGTGCGCGAGAGAGATCTAGCTATACATGAGCGATAGCACCATCCCTTTTTTGGACTGGAATCGTGATGGCATTAATACTTCATAATACGGCCCCTGGCACGTTTTCTGATCCATTTGTTTACATTTTCATCCCATACTTTTGGAACAGACCACATAGCTTAAAGATATATATAGGTACATATAGACAGAATACTCTTTATTATGTTTAGCACAAAAATATCTGATATATAATGTAGAAATTTTACGTACTACACTATTAATATTTTTTTAGGGTGACACAATGGGGCAGTCTTATCGCTAAAAGCGATATTTTAATTACAACCTTTGGATGGATTAAAAGGAGAAGGAGAGACAACACTTCAGGTAGTCTGTGGTGTATCATTTACATATAAAATACGTAAAGCATATACCAGTGGCGCAGATACAATCATCATTAGAGGGAAGCCGAAGAAAAAATTGTTCAGTTCTCATAAACTCAGACAAAAAACTGTAGGTTATTAATCTTATGATGTATTAAACTGGTATTAAATATAATTATGTAATGTGATGTGAAACACAGTTACACACACGGGTGTACCATATTATTTGGCAATAGTAGACATTAAGAAGAGAAGGGTTCTATGAAGGCTTCGCCCCGGGCATATACTTATCTACGTGAATATAGGTAATATTACTGTATCAAATTCAAAGGGATGCCATAAAACCACTAAAAGGTTTTATAGTGGTTGTGCGATATTTGTTTTGTTCGTAGATTCTCTTTCACGCGATCGTTATCCGCGACAGTGCATCGTGAGTCGAACTTTAAAAAACTCATCAACAGCAGGTGCGAAATTTTCAAAGGAATATGATCAATTTGGCTTTGCATATGAACTGAAGCCAGCGCCACCGGGAGGGATCCGAGAATTAAATCCTTTTCATCGCACATACATACCAGTCTTTTTTAAGGTTCCGTACTCAAATGGCAAAAACGGAACCCTTACAATTTCGTGACGTCTATCTGTCCGTCCGTCAGTCCGTATGTCAGTTTGTCCGTCTGTCCTGCCATCCGGATATTACACAGCCATTTTACTCTGACACTATTTGCACCATATCGATGAAAATTGGAAAGGTGTATTCTGTGCACCGCTTAACCATGGTGTAGTGAAATTATTCTATTTTGATAAGTACCTGGTACTTGTTGACAGGCCTACACTGTCCTCCCATGCTTAATAACAATGTAATTTGAAAACATTGTAAAAGCCAATAATTTTTAAAAGAGTAACCGTGGAGTTTCTTGCCGGTTCTTCTCCATAGGAAATGACCAATTGGAACCGTGCACATAGCTTCTGACCTTTCATAAGTGCCCATGTAGGCTTATGTGAAATAAGATATTTTGATTTTGATTACGAAAAAAAAACAACTAGGGGAGTCTGTCCCCATAATTGTTTTTTCAATCCTTATGTATGATAAAAAGGAAATTTAGAGCCAATAAGCGTGTGGGGTGTTGTTCTATTATTAAAACGATCATAATGTTCCGCAATTATTTATTTATTTATATATACTTTATTGTACACCAGATTACACATTACATAAAGATACATCTTAAACTACAAAATCTACAATTGGCGGCCTTATCGCATACTGCGATCTCTTCCAGGCAACCTTGGAATGGACAGTGATTTTATGGACATTAAATGGGGTTGTTCTTGGTGCAAATAAAAAGTATATAAGTACAGTATACTATAATAGATACACAGATACATACATATGCTATATAGTAGATAAATATGCCATATAATATATACATAGATACATACATACTAAATATATAAGAGACGAAAACAAAAGAAGACTGTCAGCCAGCAACGAGAACAAAATCACAACGACAAGTAATGTTCCTTCACGAGTCGTTTAAACACAGGCAGCGATTGCGCGCGCTTTATTGAAACTGGTAATGCATTCCACAAACGAGCGGCCTGGACAGTAAAGGATTTGTCAAGAAAAGTTGTGGAATGCATAGGCATTTTAAGCTTCAAGTTATCTGATGACCTTAAGGATTTCGTGTGGGAGTCGCAAAGGAACTGGAAGCGTTTCTTGAGATAGAGAGGGGTGAAAGGGGAAAAGAGCACATTATACAAAAGGGAAAGAATATAACCACTGTAACAATTAACCACTTGAGCTTCACGCGAAATTCGGAAATATGGTCATATTTGCGCAAACCGTATATGAACCTTATACAAAAATTTTGGAGCCGCTCAAGTTTATCGAGTTGGTCTTGAGTAAGGTCTAAATAGCTGGCATCAGCATAATCAAGGATGGGTAGAAGAAGCGATTGTGCAAGCGCAATCTTGGTGGCAGTCGGCAGAAAATTACGCAGTCTCTTCAAAGATGCAGCGGAAGCAAAAAGCTTGCGGCCAACCTCCTGTAGCTGGGCAGTCCAAGAGAAGTTCTATTTAAGAGAAGTTCTATTTTTCAATTACTTTTTTATTTAAGTCAATAGTTTTGAGATATGGGATATTTTATTTTTTATTTTAACCGAAAATACAACAAAGTTATTACTGCGGTTGTAACCATAGTTTTTGCAAGTAATACTAAACTAAACCTAAACATAAACAAACTTATTTTTGCGATCGCTGAGAACAATACTGTGCATACGTAAATATTCATCCCAACTGCCCCCCTTCACTGTACGTGTACTGATTCCCTTCACTTTACGTGTACTGATTCCCTTCACTGTACGTGTACTGATTCCCTTCACTGTACGTGGTCCGACAAGTACTTTGCCGGTTGTTGATTTGATCAGGCAAATCTGATGCATTGCAAAATATTTATTAAACCAATACGTTACTCTTTTATAAAATTATTTTATGGATTACAGGTATTCATTTAACAAAGTCGGTACCTGTTAATATTCCACCCTGACCTCAACCAATTAGCAGCTAGAATACACAAAGCCTGAAACTAAACCTGTGACCCCAGCGCAGAATGCCATCGACCATGATCCCACGTTTTACGACTACCCGCAACTTGCACACAAATAACCGGAAATTAGACACGCGTGCGTTTGACCGCACAGAAGGAAGGAGCGTTTAATAATACGGACTGCGGATGTCTATAGAGCTACTTGAAAAGTGATAAATCGTGAATGAATTAGACTTTCCTTAACTGAGCGTTTCTGGAGGATCACGGACTATTTACATTGTTGTTAAATTGTTCGGGTCAAAGCGATTATGTTTGTGAAGGCCTTTATAATTTTCCACCAAAATATTTTTGTATTAAGAGATCTGTTTTTGTAATAAATTACTTGTCACGGTTCTATTGTTCACATACCGACCGATATGGATTTATTAATTGTATGTGTTGATTCTATTTAGACAAGATTGCTCGCTGGAGTTAGTTCTCAAGAGTTTCTTACTAGTTCAAGCTATTAGTTATTAGGCAATTATGTTCGCATAACTCGTCAAATTGTAGGGAACAGCAAATTTTTTTTTCGCGATTTCAGGTTTAGTCCCATAGTTAAAGTTGTTCATAATGATGAGTATAATGACCCCTTAAAAGGTTGTGCGTTATTTATGTTACATCTTGTGTAACTTGCCCTGTTTCATACAAAAACAGATCCAGCAATAGTTTAATTATGTAGGTACATAATAAGAATGATGACTAATCATTATTTTTTGTCGGTCATGTAGATTATAAAAATATAGGACACCTATTTTTTTCTTTTTTTACGTAATCAAAAGATTACGGCGACACACTGAGTTAAAATGTGGCATGACGTCACGCCTTGCTAGATATACTGAGTTGTAACGTAGCGAGCCCCCACTCTCCAACTTTAATGCGTTTTATCTTAGTCTTTTTTTGGGAGGAGCTCGTGGCTAAGTAATAACAGTCGCGCGGGTCGATCCATCAGGTTAAGCTACGCTTGCCGGGGTTGGTTCATGGATGGTTGACCATCTTTACATACTGAGATTCCTCCGTGCCTCGGAAAGCACGTTAAGCCGTTGGTCCCGGCTGTCATTCGTGGATCTTTGACAGTCGTTACGGGTCGTCAGAAGTCCGAAAGTCTGACAACCAGTCTTACCAAGGGGTATCGTATTACCCAGTCACTGGGTTGTGGAGGTCAGATAGGCAGTCGCTCCATGTAAAATACTGGTATTCAGCTGCATCCGGTTAGACTGGAAGCCGACCCCAACATAGTTGGGAAAAGGCTAGGCAGATGATGATAATCTTAGTCTTTTTTTATTAATATGATAAAGCAAAAAATACGTGTCTATTTTTTTTTTATTATCTGTCTGACGGACTAAATAGAATTTCTTTTTATTACCCAGGCATCATTCTTATTATAACGTGATAATATAGTCAATGTTGCTTTCCACAATATAGGCATAATTCTGTTGATCTTGTGTGGTGTTACAGAAAGTTAAACAATGGTGGCAATAATGACTATGATTATAACAGATCCGCGTCTGTTTGTTTTTAATCTAAGAAAATAAACACCTGAGCTAGTTGAGCACCTTTGAGGAGGTTGAATTTAATTGTTTACAATCGCAATTGAGTTAACTTGGTGCGTAATAATAAGATTTATTATAATTTGTAATAGTTAAATAGGTAAATTTACTCAAATGATAACTATTATTAATTTACGTAACATAAAACATCACGCCTTGTTTCCCCGAAGGGTTAGGCAGAGGTGTAACGATAGTACACCTATATTTCACCAGTTGTGTTTAAGTCCCATGTAATAGGGGGCGAGCCTATTGCAATCTACCGGGCACAAATCCAGACTCCGGGCTGCTACTGAGAAATCCCAGATAGAAACACCCAATAACACTTTGCCCGACCTGGGAATCGAACCCAGGACCTCATGCTCAGCAGTAGCGCTTGCGAACATTAGACCAACGAGACAGTCCAATTCGAATTACGTAAGTGTATTAAATACTCTGCGCTGTGCTTAAAACATACGAGGGTCCAGTTCTGTGTGTTCAGCACACAGAACTGTAGAATCTCAGAGATGCTGAACTAAACCGTGGACCGTAACCGTGAAATTATTCAAATAAGGGTCGATTCTATTCTACAATGTCGCTTAAATATCCGGAAATGGTGTCGGCAGCAGATGTGAATATTCACGTTGTTTTGCTTACTACAGATTTTTAAAGGTAACTGTAACTATGTATGAATATTTCTTATGTTTTATTCCAGAATTCCCAAGATGGTAGTAACAAAGCTGGGAACCGTACTCTAATGTACCTCCTCTAATGCAACTAATCCCCTAATAGATTTATTAGGGAATGAGTTAATTCTATATTTTAATAAAACAAAAAACAAAAAACAAGCTATTCTGAACTTCAGCTTGTTTTGTAAAAGTTACGAACGTTTTAGGGACTTAAGCCAAAATTCTATAATGTATCTCAATCCCAATCTTGATCCGCAGTCTTTGACGGCGCTTGTGATTCGCCGTCACAAAGACTCAGATTGGCAAACTCGGCCGTTGATTGGTTACAGACAAGGATCGGGATCAAGATTGGGATTGAGATATATTATAGAAAGCGGCCGTTTGTGGTTGTCGTTGTTAACAGAAGCCTACATGTGGGGTTCCGCCACCGTTCTCCTAAGACCGATACGCCATTGGATTGTTCGTCGACAGGATGATTCATTTATTTCCGTTTCCCCAGCAGTCTTTCACCTACGGACTTTATTACGGACATTGTATTAAACATCTCTCTGACGAGCAAATTGTATTTATTTGTAATTCGTATTTCTGATGTTTCGAATTATCATTAAGTCGGAATTTTAGTTATTAGATCTATTGAAACTCAGTACTTTGAGAACAGTAATTATAAACGTTAGAAATATCGAAATTTCAGAAATCGAATCGAATAAATCGGAGTTGTTATGTTAGAAATTTTAAACCATTCGGAATGATGAAAATCGGTATTTTGAAATTCGTATTTGTGTCTGACGAAATAAAGTTATTCGTATTTATGTAGTGTACCCATTTAGAATCAAGGTTAAAATAAAACAATGTACGTAATAACAGGTAGGAAGTGCTTAATAGATGTTTTCGAGCAACTTATACATTTAACTTTTTTCTAAAAGTGGTTTTTATGGCCACATGTAGATTCCGCAACCGTTCTCCTAAGACCGATTCGAATATTTTATTTCACATAAACCTGGGCACTTATGTAACGTCAGAAGCTAGGTGCACGGTTCCAATCGGTCGTTTCCTATGGAGAAGAACCGGCAAGAAACTCCACGGTTACTCTTTTAAAAATAATTGACTTACAATGTTTTCAAATTACAGTGTAATTAAGTATGGGAGGACAGTACGTTTTGACTTTAATGTTCCTGAAAACAGGTGCGACACGCGACGCGACACAAAGGCACCGCTCGTCGCGCGACACTCAGTGACATTGGGTCGCGTCGCGTGTCGCGCATGTTTGCTAGAGCCTTTATTCAGAAAAAGTAATGGCTTTCACTAGCGCATTATTCGTCCAAAAAGTTGTAACTAAGGACGCCCGGGCCGAGGTTTCTATCTGCGTAAAATAATAAAAAAGAGTGAGTGAAAGAGTTTATTTTGTAAATTATTGTGACTGTAATTCATTACAAGTAAATAAATCTAAACTTTTTATGCTA
This sequence comes from Fissipunctia ypsillon, assembly GCA_947568875.1. Lineage (NCBI taxonomy): Eukaryota > Metazoa > Arthropoda > Insecta > Lepidoptera > Noctuidae > Fissipunctia > Fissipunctia ypsillon. The sequence continues at coordinate 16,452,110 of OX387661.1, read as the reverse complement.
AAGCGGTGTCAAAGTATGACAATCTGTAAGTTTAATACATAAATATGTTTGGGTGATGATTCCAAATTACAGCTCATTTACACAAACAAATAGGTATTTTGATAATTATTACCTATGTAATAACTTTGCATCCATTAAATCAAAACCCGAATATTGCAAACCACATTAAAACATACAAATTAATGACTCCTAATGGTTTGTTTATATAAAACATGTTTATTTGTCGTAGTATTTAATGAATGTTTAGTATATTTGTGCTCACAAATAAAACCACCTCATTTGCGTGACGAGAGTTTCATTTTATGTTTAATGACGCTCCACCACTGTATTTACAGAAGTTGGTACCTACATTTTACTTATTTCATTAATTACTAGCTGTTCACCGCGATTTCGTTCACGTGGATCTCGTAAGATACACAATATACTAAAATAACAGCTATATTTTAATAAAACTCCCTCGTCCCTCGATCCGTCGCGTTGCATCGCGTTGAATCGCCCGCCCCCGCTATTAGTTCGATTTCGCTTTTTGACTTTTTTCTTTTGATCGGCTCCCAAGGGTCGCAGCGTGATGCGTGAGGCGTGATGCGTGAGGCGTGATGCGTGGTGGGTGACAGCCTATCTAGCAAAAATAATTTTTCAAATCCGACTTTTTGTTTATAATTCCATGGGTTTTAATTTTTTTGCGCGGAACCACAGATTACCAAATAAACCACTCCATGTACTTTCGCGCGCTAACTACCCACCGGCCACCAGGCCGCACGCGGCCCATTTCTCAGTCAAAAACGTACGCATATATTTCGGTCGACTTGACGTACTTAGTATAAAATTCTTATAATATGGCTGGTTCTGATGATGGATGTAGGTCCAGCAAGAGAAGAGATAAAAACTTATCTTTTTTCAGTTTCCCTGCTGATACAGTTATATTATCGTTTTTTTTTTTTTATTTGAGATAGGTTTGCTCTTGACTCTAGTCTAGGTCAGAGATGACAGAGACAAAGTCGACGATGGAGCGAGCTTACCCAGAAGAAGCCTAAACTAAGCTAACTACACTTTTTTAATAAATTGTTCAAACCTGCATGTTTCGTGTTTTGTATTTTATTGGTAGGTACGAAATTACTTCTACTATGCGTCTACGATAAGAATAGAATAGACAATGACCTCCATTTTTCAACTGTCATTTGAAAATTACGTTTAGCAAAAATCTACTTTGTGCAAATTAATTTTTAATTATCGTTATTATCTTGTTAATGTTATATACATATGATTATTTGTTTATTTAAAAGCGTGCAAGTGTTAGAAAAGCGTGCATGACGTCACAATATGGCGCCAGCGCAGGTTTGTTTATAGTGTAGAAGCGTGGTAGTTACGCTAATTGTGTAAAGGAACGAACTAATCAATTAATCGTGTTTTCAGTTTCCACCATTTCGTATTTCATTCGTATTTGTGGCCATGCGTAGTGGTTACGTCACTGATTATTAAATAGTTAGGTACTACACGTTGCGTACGATGTGTGGCTTACTTGTCTTACAATTGCAGTTTCCGGGCGTGGTCACAGATTACTAAATAGTTACCTACCTAGCATGCAAATATTCCTCGGTCTTTCATAAGTATTTTTAACAATTAAACATGCTAAAACATTAAAAAGCATATTATTTTATTTCATAAAATGTACTTACAAATACTTACTGACATCTTTATCAAAAAAGGCAGCCCTGGCAATTCACAATGACCACGCGGCGGCACGCAGCTACAAAGCAAAACTCACTTTACACTTGTACGGTTAAGTACACATCGTCGCAGCGTCGTTCGCAGCGTCTAGCGACTCGAAGGTGTAAGCTATTATAGCAATAGGTATTGAAAATTTTGTATGGAGTGATTTATTTGACTTTTTTCTTTTTGCTCGGCTCCTAAGGGTCGTAGCGTGATATTAAATAGCCTAGAACTATCCTCGAGAATTGGGCTACCAAATGCAACAAGAATTTTTCAAATCCGACTTTTTGTTCATAATTTCATGGGTTTTAATTATGTTGCTCAGAATCCTAATTATTTTTCTAAAATAAAAGTAACCTAAGTTACCCGCAGTAACATCAGCTATCTGCCAGTGAAAGTCCCGTCAAAATCGAATCGATCGGAGATTAGCCGGAACAAACAGGCAGACAGACAGACAGACAGACAAAATTGTTAAAAAATACTTTTTTGTTACAAGTACCGTTTATACTTTCTTATGCATTTAATAAAAAGTTGTTATTTTGACATTACAAACAGACACTTCAATTTTATTTCTTTGTATAGATACAGATGTATAGATATAGACTAGTTGTCAGCAGTGGACTGCGATAGGCTGAGTTGATTGATGTTTATGTAAATGTATGTATGTATAGATAGATAAACTTAAGTCAGCCTAGTACATTGATTTAATACATCTCTAGTTATAAACTTACAAACAAACTACCTCCCTATATTCTTGTTCTCATTCAGTAAAAGCAGGTGGTATTTCAGACGTTCCTTCAAGAGCCAACTTATCAAATATGTATGGATTACTTGGACTCGGGTCAACTCTCGTACATATCTGCGGCAATTCTGGTAATTTTGAGAACGTTCGCAATCTAATCTCGGTCACAATCTGTCAAAAATTGTATAGCGTTTACCAAAATTTTTGACATTTGATTGTCGCTGAGATGAGATTGCGAGTAGATTATGTATGTTCAGGTAGTAGGCCAGGCGAGTTGGCAACTCCTTGCACAGCAGGAGTAACGCTGAACTTTAACTTATCGAATGTGAATTTAGATGAGTAAGGTTATTCATAGTGTACACTTGTACCGCCTCATTTCGGACGTGATCAGACTGAGGGATGGAGATGTTTTAAGTTAGGAACTTACGTTGAAGTTCAAAGGAGATGTTCCAAAATGTATGGAGCCTGGGCCAGGTCCTTGTACACTATACTTAAAAATATGGAAATACATTTAAAACAGTTCATAACTGTCCAATTACTTTAAGATGGCTTTCTTTGCTGGTAAAACACTTGAAATTGCAAGACACAACAAAACCCGTTATGGCGGTAAGCTGTAATTTTGATTGAATAGTGACGTTTGACATGTTGTGAAGTGACACTGTTGTGACAGCTGACAGTTCTCTTTCTATGATCAATGGTCGATCTATGGTTTACTGTCATTGTTTTTAAGCACAGGGTAACTAAATCGGTGAGAAGCCATGTTGAAAGTCGATAAAATAATTGATAAATATCAATTAAATACCACAACAGTATACATTTAAATGAATTATCTATATTTTTCCTGAATTCTACAAATTTTACTCATTTTTTTTGAAGTATAGTACCTCCATTTTGAAACATCTCCTTTATAAGGTTCAAGTCAGGGCAACAATTGGCTGTACATCTCTTAAAAAGTTCCACGGAGTTACCTTTCGCAACATTTTTACCATCATTTGGTCAAAACTACTGGACTTTAAGCATATTGGCAAAGTTGACGTCCTTGTCCTCATCCCTTGGGTAGTTCCAATAATCATCGGGATTACAACCACATTTGCCAGACCATTTGATTAAAACCTCAAATGCTAACGAAACTAAAGCTTTTTGTCAAACCTAAAATGTTGACAACAGAAACGTGTCTGTTTAAGAACGAACTTGATATCGTAAGATATATTGGTAACGAATTATACTATGAAGTCGTTTCATTTTATTTTCTATTTCAAGTTCCTTCCACAAATAACCAATTTGCTTATATAAAATTTCAGACAAGACATTTTGTACACACTCGTTTTTCTTGCCGTGAAAAACTACGGTTTATTCGCCGTGTGTAGGCACGGTCGTCAGTGTTGTATGGATCACTGTGGAAGCTTGTTGACAGACAAGTGTGTTCTACGGCGCGGTTTATATGCCGTACCGTAAAGAACTTTCAGTTACGTAATTCGTCTAGAGCTCAATCACAAACTATCATAATTTATTACAAAGTCAAAGAATAGCTTAATCCGTAGACACACAGAATCTTGTCGGTTGAGTAAACTTATCAACTCACGGTGCTCGACAGGGTGAGCAGCGCGCTGATCTAAATGTATAACGAGCTCCTCAGAAACAGTTAATAATCGACTCTCGTTGTTATACAAACAAACTTAGATTACTATCGCTTGAAACAGCGCGGGAGCATTAAATAGACTAAAGTGGTGCTACAGTTTTAAGTACGTTCCAAACTTTCCTTATTTTGTTCTCAAATAAGAAAACTAAGGCAGTTATGATGGGGTGCTTGGACAGGAAACCTCCCCGTGTGCCTGTGGGCTGGAATTCCCTTATGGATGCGTCCGGGGGGAAGGCCAGTCACCGGGACGGTGCACCCTGGGGTACGGGCAATGACTCCCCATTAGGTACTGTGTGCCTAAGGGGTCTTGTTGCCCGTATGCCAATATCCTGTCAGAAGTACGCTCCAACGTGTGTCTCTCTGCGCTCTAAGCAGAGACGCACAGCGGCGGAGTAAGAGCGGGCTCGGTGTGCACTAACTCTGCCGCCGGGCAGGCAGGAAGAGGCCTTCTCTTTCTGCCACCGTTGTTCTCGTAGCCCCGAAGATTGTCAAGGTCATGTCTCTGACTTTTGACGGGGGTCGAGGGTCTTGGCTTAACCGCCCGGGCCGCGAGGAAGAAAACCTCTATAAAAAATCACCCCAAACCTCCAAGCGGCGGCGCACCGTGAGGGAGGTTGATAGCTTGACTAATGGGTAGCTAAATTAGTCGCTAGTGCGAACCACTAGATTTTGAGACAATATAAAGTTTTTACTCGTGGGAACAAACATGGATCCAATAACTAAAAACAAAAACCGTAGAGAAGAGGAGGGAAGTGATGCGGGGTCGGAGTCCGACGCCGTATCTGGCGCGAAGGGCTCATATAAGAGCCAAGAGCGCGAAGTGGTTGGGGCGGCTAAGAGGAACCTAGAGTTCTTGAAAAAGCGCCCCAAACCGGGGGATGGCCAGGAGTCTTCCTCGGATGGTGGGCTGAGCTCGGCCCGTAAAAAAATCAGCCGGCGGGGTGGGGCCCATGAAAGGGGTGTGGGCAGAGGGCTCACCAAAGAAGCCAGCAAGCCGAGCCCAGCCAGCCCGGCCGAGCCAGAGTCGCAGTTGGGGTCAGTCTCGGCTGGGTCGGAGTCAGCAGGTGGTGAGCCGGACGCCGCTGGCGGCTCCAATTCGGAGCAAACGATCAGGTTCGCAGAGGTCGTGGCAGCCGCGATCAAGAGTGTGGCCTTGAAGAGGACTCAGTCCTCTAAAGACAAGGCCATATCGGCAGCCAGGGCCTCAATTATGGCGGCAGCGGAGGCCAGTCACCTCAGGCCCCCGTCGGACGGAATGACAGGGATGCGGGCGGAGGTCGCTCGCTTGACAGCCGCCATGGAGCTTCTCCGAAAGGAGAATGAGGAGCTCCGAGCGGACCTGGCCAGGCTCCGAGGAGCTGGCCCCCGGGAGGTGCCACAGGGGGAGGCGCGGCATGGGCAGGTCGGGCCCGTGCCTGCTGAGGACCGGGTTCTGGCCCTGGTCCGGCAGGAGCTGGCTGCCTTCCGAAGCCGGTTTTCCGCCCTGGAGGCCATAGTCCTGCGGCCCCCGCTAGCGGCGAGCCAGCCGGCCTCGGGCCAGCGGAAGGCGGCATCGTATGCCGCCGCCGCGGCTGCCACGGTCAAGCCTGCATCAACGGGGCAGGCGAAAGGCGGGGCCGTGCAGGAACCCGCGAGGGCCCCAGCCCCGGCGGCGAAACGGCCGCCCCCGCCTCCTAAATCTCCTCCGGCTGACGCCGAATGGCAAGTAGCCGGGGAGAAGAGGAAGGCGGGTAAGGCAGCAAGGGCGGCCAAAAAGAAGGAGAGGCGGCAGCGGCGCAAGGAGCGAATCGTCGCGGCTAGGCTCCGTGCCCCGAGGTCCGCAGCTGTAGTGATCACACTACAGCCGGAAGCGGAGAAGAAGGGCGTGTCCTACCGCGACGTGCTTGCCAAGGCGAGGGAGGCGGTGAACCTCGAGGAGCTCGGCGTTGCCGATGGCATCCGGATAAGGGTCACTGCGACTGGGGCCCGGATGCTGGAGGTTCCCGGTGCGGCCAGCGGCCCGACCGCTGACGCTCTGGCCGAGAGGCTTAGGGCGTCCCTAAATGCGGACGAGGCCCGAGTGTCCAGACCCACCAAGTGCGCGAACATGCGCATACTGGGTTTGGACGACTCAGCGACGGAGGGAGAGGTGGTGGCCGCCGTTGTTAGGACTGGAGGGTGCTCAGCCGAGCAGGTTAGGGTAGGCACCATCCGTCCTGACTTCACGGGGATGCGAACTGTTACAGTGAGCTGCCCCGTGGCGGTGGCCCGAAAAATAACTGGGGAGGGCCAAAGGCTCAAGGTGGGCTGGGTTTCCACGCAGGTGAAACTGCTGGAACCCAGACCTCTGAGGTGCTTCCGCTGTCACGTGGGCAACCACGTGGGAGCTAAATGCACCTCGGAGGTGGACCGTAGCGGCCATTGCTTCTGCTGTGGTCAGCCCGGTCACAAGGCCGGCTCGTGTAAAGCCGCGCCGCACTGCTTCGCGTGTGCGGCAGCTGGCAAGCCGGCCAATCACCGGGCTGGGAGCAAGGCCTGCGCTCCACCCGCCAAACCCAGGGGCAGCAAGCCCTCTGCCACCAGCGTCACCGCCGAAGCCGCCACCACTGCCGCCGTCGCCGCTGCCGCCTCCGCCGCTGCCGCTTCCACTGTCGCCGTCGCCGCAACCACCGCGGCAGGGCCCTCACAGGGGGTTCGGGAGGGGGCTGATATGGAGTGCCAATAATGGCCCCATTACGCCTCCTCCAGGCGAACATCAACCACTGCGCCTCCGCTCAGGATCTGTTGCTCCAGAGCATGGCGCAGTGGTCGATTAACATCGCCGTGGTCGCTGAGCCGTACTTTGTCCCGCCCAGGGATGACTGGGTGGAGGACCTGAGCGGCTCAGTGACTCTAATTTCATCGGCCGCCGCCGGTACCCCGTCCCTCGAGGCGGTCAAGAGGGGACGGGGTTGCGTGGCAGCACGGTTCGGGGAGATTGTCGTGGTAGGGGTATACTTCTCCCCGAACCGAACTCTCGCCGAGTTCCACAACTCCCTTGCGGAGTTGAGAGTCGTCGTCGTCGGATTCCGTTCCCTCCCTGTACTCGTCCTCGGGGACTTCAATGCCAAGAATGTGGCTTGGGGTTCCCGGCATACGGACACACGGGGCAGGATGGTGGAGGACTGGGCTCTGGAGACGGGCCTGGTCGTCCTAAACCGGGGTTCTGTCCCCACGTGTGTGCGGATGCGGGGTGAGTCAGTGGTGGACATTTCGTTCGCCAGCCCCGCTCTGTCGCCGCGTGTCCTCGACTGGCGCGTCATGGAGGGGGTGGAGACCTACTCCGATCACCGGTACATCCGGTTTGACGTCTCCGCCCAGACCTCGAGCGCGCCGGTCCGACAGGCCCCGAGTGGTCCGCGGTGGGCGTTGAAGCAGCTGGACCGGGAGCTCCTCCTGGAAGCCTCGATCGTGCAGGCCTGGGTGTCACCACTGGACAGGCCTGCTGACATCAATGACGAGGCGGGGTGGTTCCGGGAGGCCATGTCCGAAGTATGCGACGTGGCAATGCCCCGGGTCCGGCCCGGACGCGCCCGGCGCCAGGTGTGCTGGTGGTCGCCGGAGTTGACGTCTCTGCGCGACACGTGCGTTGCTGCGCGACGCCGGTACACCAGGCACCGCAGGCTCCGTATCCGCCCTCCGGATACGGAAGCCATTCAGGCGGAGCTGTACGAGGGGTACAGAGCGGCGAAGACCGCCCTCCGAGCGGAGATCCTGCGGGCCAAGGGACTGGCCCGTGAGGAGTCGCTGGAGACTCTGAACAGGGACCCGTGGGGACGCCCCTATAAAATGGTGCGGAACAAGCTCCGCCCATGGGCTCCCCCGCTGACGCAGAGTCTCCGGCCCCAGCTCGTGGAGGACGTGGTGAGCGCTCTGTTCCCTTCGCGAGGGGAACATACTCCCCCGCCCATGGCTCCGCCTCCTGCGGTGTCGGATGCGGACCACGCAGCCGACGATGACGACGATGCTCCGGAGGTGACCGAGGTAGAGCTGAGAGTGGCGGTGCGCAGGCTGAATGCCAAGAATACCGCCCCAGGACCCGACGGCTTACCTGGAAAAGCCTGGGTCCTGGCCTTGGAGGCTCTCGGGCCTCGACTAAGGGGGCTCCTAAGCGCATGCTTGGAGAGGGGCCAGTTCCCGCTTCAATGGAGGACAGGGAAACTGGTCCTCATTAAGAAACCGGGGCGCCCTGCGGACTCGCCGTCCGCTTACCGGCCCATCGTGCTGCTCGACGAGGTGGGCAAGCTCTTTGAAAGAGTCATTGCAGACCGCCTTGTCGGGCGGCTGGTGAGGGTGGGGCCGGATTTGGCGGAGAGCCAGTTTGGTTTCCGCAAGGGGCGCTCTACGGTGGACGCCATCATGCGCGTACGAGCCCTCACGACGGGGGATGCTGTGGCCCGGGGTGGGGTCGTCTTGGCGGTGTCTCTAGACATCGCCAATGCCTTCAACACCCTGCCCTGGAGTTGCATCAGGGAGGCACTCCGGTATCACCGAGTGCCGACCTACCTCTGTCGCGTGGTCGAGGCCTATCTGACGGACAGGGCCGTCATCTACCCCGGTCACCGGGGAGAGTGGAACCGGCGAGAGATGTCGTGCGGTGTCCCGCAGGGATCGGTTCTGGGACCGCATCTGTGGGACATCGGGTACGACTGGGTGCTGCGCGCCGACCTCCCTGGTGGCGTCAGCGTAGTTTGCTACGCTGACGACACGCTGGTCCTGGCGCAGGGGAGGTCGCACCAGGCGGCGGCCGAATTAGCGGCACGCGGGGTTGCGACAATCGTAGAGAGGATCCGGCAATTGGGACTCGAGGTGGCCTTGCACAAGTCCGAGGCCATGTGTTTTCATGGTCCTCGGAACGCGCCACCATCGGGTTCCCAAATAACGGTAGGAGGGGTTCTCATCGGTGTCGAGTCGACGATGAAGTACCTGGGACTCGTCCTCGACAGCCGGTGGAATTTCGTGGAGCATTTCCGACGTTTGGCTCCCAGACTGGAGCGGGCCGGGGCTGCCTTGGGGCGGCTCCTGCCCAATCTGGGGGGTCCAAACGCCTCCTGCCGGAGGCTCTACGCGGGGGTCGTGCGGTCCATGGCCCTTTACGGAGCTCCGGTGTGGGCGCGTTCCGTGAGGCGGCGACCGGTCCGTCGGTTGAACGCGTCCCAGAGGGTCATGGCCATCCGGTTAGCCCGGGGATACCGCACGGTCTCCGGGGAGGCGGCGAACCTCCTTGCCGGATTACCGCCATGGGATCTGGAGGCAAAAGTCCTCGCGCACATCTGGGAGTGGCGCGAGGAGGCAGGACGCCGGGGCGTAACTCCGTTGCCGCGAGAAATCGCGGCACGGCGGACAGAGCTCCGGCAGGATCTCATGGCGGCATGGAGAGTGCGATTGTCGCAACCCAGCGCTGGGCACGCCACAATTGCGGCGATAAGTCCCCTCTTTGAGGAGTGGCTGGAGAGGCGCCAAGGCGTCCTCACCTTCCGCCTGACGCAGGTCCTCACCGGACACGGGTGCTTCGGGAGGTACCTGTTCCGGATAAGGCGGGAGGAAACGCCCGGGTGTCACCACTGTGTGGATCGCCCGGAGGACACGGTGGAGCATACGGTGGAAGTCTGCCCGGCTTGGGCGGAGCACCGCCGTCTCCTCGCGGAAGCGATCGGCGGCGGCGATCTCTCGCGTCCGGCCCTGGTCCAGGCCATGGTACGGAGCGAGAGTGCATGGGAAGCCATTACCTCCTTCTGCGAAGCAGTAATGCTCGTGAAGGAGGAGGCGGGACGCGTGAGGGAGAGGCAAGCTTTGCACCCTCACGCCCCTAGTCGCCGCAGGAGACGCCCTGGGCGTCGGGAATCGGCAGCCGATTCCCGGCCACCGTAGGCGCGGGCTTGCGGACGGCGAGCAATGGGTAGCTCGCCGTCCGGTAAGGACCAGGCCCGAGTCGACGGCGCGTCGTGTTCCACGCGCGCCTCAAAGAGATGTCAGCACTATTGACGGGGTCCGCTAGGGCCGATGCCAGCTAGGGTTGCGGGATGTTCGAAAGAGTTACCGTGGCCCCGGCACAGGCAACAGAAGGAACACGGGTGGGTTTTAGTCAGTAAAAGTCTGACACGCCCTCCCGCTCCGCCCAGAGCGGGAGAAGTCATTTGATGATTTCCCATCCACAAAAAAAAAAAAAAAAAAAAGGCAGTTATGATGTTTTTTCACAACACAAACGATGCATAAATTATATATTAATAAAATTATGCATCGTTTTAAGTGGCTTGATTAGACCAATATCAGGCTAGTAGTTCTAGTAACAGCGAAGTTAGTTTTGTTTCAATAGGGTATTTTGGCCGGATTTAATTTTTCGAAACATAGAAAAAGGTAAGCCACAACATAAAATGTTGTTTAAATATCTGAACAAACGGCAAAGTTGTATGTGGTTTAAAATCTATGCTAAACAGAGACAGTACTGCTGCGATCTGACGTCACAATGTGCTGATAGCAAAATTGACTAATTTTAAGACCATAAATAATGTACCATATTCTGACAAATAAATGATTATGATTATGAACGCCATAGTAACTTTAATAGATAAACGTATTATAAAAAGCATTGTATAACTATACAGACGATATACAACGTTTATTAGTAAGGAGGTTATTTTATTGGTTCACCCACAATTGTTTACACAGGTTCTATGCTAAAGGTAACATGTGAAAGTGTTTATGCAACAGTGCAACAATCACTTACAGGCATACTCCGCAAGCTTAAAGAAGTTGTACAAAAATTATTATGAATCTAGTTTTAAATTACATAAATAAAAGTGTAAATAATGAATGTAACGATATACTGTAACAATTTAAGTTACTTATTATATGGAAACAGTAAAAACACACATCTATTTAGGTTTAATCGACTGTAGATTTGTAGACCATTTTCTATTTTGTTAAGTACCTGGTACTTGTTGACAGGCCTACACTGTCTTATTTTTTTGAATGGGAAATCGTCAAATGACTTCTCCCGCTCTGGGCGGAGCGGGAGGGCGTGTCAGACTTTTACTGACTAAAACCCACCAGTGTTCCTTCAGTTGCCTGTGCCGGGGCCACGGTAACTCTTTCGAACATCCCGCAAAGACCTATACTGTAATTTGAAAACACAGTAAAAGCCAATTATTTTTAAAAGAGTGACCGTGGAGTTTCTTGCCAGCTCTTCTCCATAGGAAACGACCAATTGAAACCGTGCAGCCAGCTTCTGACGTTTCATTAGTGCCTACATAGGTTTATATGAAATATTTTATTTTTTATTTTGAAGGTATTTAAGAATTGGGGAATTGGCGCCTAGAACCGTTCTTCTCTGCGGTGGGCAGAGTGATGTTATGGGACTGCGAGGAATTCTTGATTGAGCACGGAAATTAAAGCTGTGCATTGGCAATCAGTTTTATGGTCCATTACTTAATTAGCTAGCTTCCATTCTGAAGGAAAAACCCCAGAAGCTAAAGACTTAGCCGGTGTTCGCACAGACGTAAAAATATCGCGGCGATTTTTTTCGCGCACTGGATTTTCAACGCTCTTCTTAGCGCCGAGAGTTGAAAATCCAATAGTGTTTTTTCGACGCGCTGGAAAGCACTCTTTTGGATTTTCAATGCTCGGCTCAACACCGAGAGTTGAAAATCCAGTGCACGATAAATCCCGCCGCGATATTTTTACGTCGGTGCGAACGGGAATAAAAACAGGTGGTATTTTTGGCCCAGCAACTTATTGCAATTCCGGTTAACTTCATGTTTAAGGCCTCACAGTCAATAACTATTTAGATTACATAAACATAAACTATAATGTGGAAGATTAGTTATATAACTCTGCCTTCCCTTTATATCTTAGAAAGTATTTTGTATGTTCGAAAAAAACTTAGGACTATTCAAAATAAGAAGCGATTTCCATAATATAAATACACGTAGTAAACATGAAATTGTGATACCCAAATTTAGATTAACTAAAACAAGCAAGCCATTTCTTATAAACAGTGTCCGCTTTTATAACAAGTTGCCAAAGTCGGTTACAGAACTTAGCGATGGAAAGTTCAAAACCCACATAAAACGTGTCCTTATTAAAAAAGCATATTATAGGATTAAAGACTACGTTGAAGACAGGGAAGTTTGGCGCTAATTTGTTCTGCACATGTGGCTTCCCTGGTACCTCAGTAACTATTTATGTAAATGTCTATTAACTGCTCCAAAATTACTTTAATTTAGTTTATTTATTGTTTTTTTTTATATGCTTCCAGGACATAATATTTTAATTATTTTACATTACATAGTCTTGTCTTTTAAATATATTCTTTTATGTTTTGTGAATGTGAGAACGTTGTAGGCTTAATAGACTGTAGATTTGTAGACCATTTTCTATTTTGTTAAGTACCTGCTACTTGTTGACAGGCTTACACTGTCCTCCCATACTTAATAACATTGTAATTTGAAAACATTGTAAAAGCCAATTATTTTTAAAAGAGTAACCGTGGAGTTTCTTGCTGGTTCTTCTCCGTAGGAAACGACCAATTGGACCCGCGCACCTAGCTTCCGATGTTTCATAAGTGCCCAATGTAGGCTTATGTGAAATAAAATATTTTGAATTTTGAATTTGAATTATGTATGTATTATTATGCGTATTGCCACCATCCTGAGCAGGACTACAAACAGAAAAAAACTAAGATGCAAAAACTCGCATATTTCTGTTCCGTCAGATGACATAGTGTTACCGTCTGTCATCGACCTCATGCTAGACACCCGTTTAGATGGTTAGCTTTTTTTTCCTTCTAGTAACTTTTTCCCGCGCCACCTCGAACCAACCCTCACGATACGCGTCCAAGTCATCCCGCCATCTCTTTCTGAACCGGCCTCGGCGGCGCCGTCCATCTTCAGGTACCCATTGTGTGAAGACTTTTGCCCAGCGGTCATCGTGCATGCGGCTGACGTGACCCACCCAATCCCATTTTATCCTGGCAGCCTTCTTGCCTACGTCCATTATACCCGTTTTGGAACGCAGCGTGGTGTTCCGCATTCTGTCCTGTCTTTTTGCGCCTAAGATGCTGCGTTCCACCTAAGATGGTGCGTTCCATAGCTTTTTATATAAACTGTGCAAAACAATTTGGGGTTATATGTGAGTTCGCCTTCCAAGTTCTATATGTAGTTATGGTAGCAGAAAATTGCAAGGTGATCACAGCGTTTACTGATTATTTTTAATTCCATTTTATGTAATGGGTTTTTGTAAATATTGTAAAGTTTTCTGATCTAATTTTATTGAACTTAACATAATATAAGAGTTCGGTTAAACCGTGGTCCCACCATGCCCACCAATTTGTTACTATTGGGTAGGTACTTTAGTAGAAATAAACTTTTGTATAGCTGTAGGTATTAATAATGTCGTAAAATACCTGCACCATCCCACTGACGTCATGGTCCCTCAAATTCGCACCATTCAGTACAATGATCGTTTTGCGTGACAAGGATAGAAGAAGAATTTCAAAAGCGTGTAACTTCTCAATTTTACCACCGATTTTATTTATTTTTTGCCTATTCGTGCGGAACTCCAACTTTTAGACACGTATCGTAATTAAAACTAAAAGTGTCGTAAAATAAAAGTCACTTAAACTCCCAATTACTATAAGTTCTGCCTTAAACTCTAATAAAACCTACGGCTAATTGGGACCGAGAGGATAACATAATATTTTTTTCAACGAAGTTGATTTGTGTGAAAGAGAAACTTCGGAACAAAGATAAAACTGTTTTTCAGACGCGATTTTTCAGGAAGAGATTAAATTACTTTTGAAAGACCAAGGGCGACTTGCAGCTTTTACTTAAATCCTGATTTAAACTCGACTTAGACTTAAACATAATTTAACGACTTGTATGGACTTAGCTTAAATCTCGATTTAAATAAACGTCAAAGTTAAACTGACATCTAGGTCGGTTTATGTGGAGTTGCTAAATCTCGATTTTAGACACATTTTGATATTTTACATTTATCGAGAATTTTTTTACAAGACGTAATAATTTAAATGCATTATATCTGTCCTTGTAAAATTAGGTGCCCTAGATTTCTTCATTGTAATTTATGTTAAGTAGGCATGTATCTTAAATCGAATGTGAAATGTGACTGTGTAAGACATGCATGATTTAAGTCGAGTTTAGGGCATAATCGAGATTTAATTAAACCGAGATTTGTATTATTTTGCTGCAAGTCGCCCTTAGACAAATGAATAATGATACTAAACCGCTCCACTTAGCCATTTCCAGCTCACTTCTCTTTCGCGGTGGAAAACGGGCTTTAAGATATTTTAAATGTAAAAATTTTACAAACATTCTAATTATATACATTTAAAACCTGCCAGATAGTTGGTTAGATGAGGTTATATTTTATAATGACATGACATAATACGTATATCCTTTTATTCTTTTCTTGACATTTGTAACGATGTTAATGTATCTACTATTGAAGACAAAAGTGCATGGAGAGCCTAAGGTCGACTTTTGACTGAGGTTTGCATTACGTTTCATGACTTTCATGAGACGACTAGATGGCGCTGTTCAAACATGAAAATAACACCGCAAAGCTTAAAAACCTTATTATGCAGAGGCACATAATAAGGTTTTTAATACCTAAAATAATTACTAAGAAATAATAATATATTTATATTCAAATAAACATAAATTATTTTATTTTCTTATTTCCGAGTACTTAATACAGCGCCATCTAAACCAAACCAAATAAACCAATTGATTAGTTAATTCGACTACAAATGGCGTAGATCATAAATAATAAAAATCCCTACATTCACAAACTAGCTCTCATTTTCGCATTTTACAACAAGTAGATCGTAGCTCAGGTGGATAAACATGACAGAATAACAAAGCTCGTTGCACAGGGCACTGGTTCGAAACCCAGTTCACAGTCGGTTTTTTTTTAATTTTATTATTATATAATGTAATTTATATTCTATTTTTTATATTTTTAAACGTTTTTTATTTTATTTTTTGTTATAAATAATATAAGGTATAAGATGTATAAATGAATAAAGGCATAATATACAAGTATACATATACTACTCTACTATATATAACATTATATAAATAAATATATATAAATTACTTTCGTAATTGGTGGTAAGTATTAGTATTATTAGTAAGAAACATTTATGTAAGAAGATTTAGATATATTTTTCTTACAGATTAAGATTTACTAAGTTTAGTTCTCGTAAAGGATAAGAAATGAAACTATTTTAGTGATATTATAGTTTAAGACATTTAATTCTCAAAGAAGAATACAATTTATTTCTTTCTTTCTTATACAGTGTATAACCTAACCTAACAGTTTTACACCCAATTGACAATTATTTAATTCACTTGTTATGAGAAATACAAGTAAAATTTATAACTGAATAACTCTATTATAAAATGGAAGACATTAACAAAGTAAAATGTATAATAGATGTTATAAGTATTCAAGTCAAAACTGTGTTGTGCTATTCTTATAGTATTTAGTTTTATTTACATAATGTTATAATACCTTACACTATATATATGCAACCTTAGTTCTGTAAATATTTTACCTACTCACAAATTATAAAAATACATATTACGTTTTGCATAATTATGGTTAGTGGTATTGACTATAATGATTGATTTGTGCACTATGTTATGACTAAGGTTCACAGCTTAAGTATTCGTTCCAGAACGAGGAAGAAATTGAAGCTAAACCTCAAATCAATAACAATTGTAAGACCGGGTTATAGCTGTCATTTTGGGACCAAGTTGTTTATAATAATAAATAAATAATTAATTATATTAGAAAGGAATCTATATTTATATTGTTTTTATTTTAATTTCTTATATTATACAAGAAATCAAAATCATTAGTGTAAAAACATTTTGTTGTTATAAAGTAGTGAATAAATTTATCCCACTTACACTAAGTTTGATCACTGTAATTTATCAAATAAATTATAGCTACCCCGGTCTTTGTTATTACTCAATCCAATAGTCAACACTTTATATTATTTTTTTAATATTTCGTGTGTCCGCCATTTTGATCGATTACAGCTTGCAACCGCGAACCCATGGAGTTTATTAATTTTTTACATAAATTTAGACCCCGTATAGAATCCCATACCTGCATGCAGTGAGTACTCAGTACTTCCTTAGTCCTTTCGTTCCTATTGTCCCACCTTTGAACCATAACGCCCCATAAATTTTCAATGGGGTTTAAATCTGGCGATCTCGCAGGCCAAGGAATAATCTGTATATCCGATTGCTGGCTAAACCACTCTTGCACAATTATGGAACGGTGTATAGGACAATTGTCCTGCACGAACGTTATCACTGGCATGTCTTCTACAGGAAAAACATTCCGCACGGTGGGCAACATGACGTCATTCAGCACATCTATGTAGTTTACACTGTTTGCACGACTGGGTATTACAGTAAGTTCTCCTGGTCCTGCAGCACTCATCCATCCCCAAATGTTTACTGTTATACGACCGGATTCAGAGTTAGGCACAACGTGATCACTATCATAACGCGTATTATTCCTACGCCACAACCTAACTCGCCCATGCTGGCTAGACTTGAAAGTCTTTTCATCACTGAAGATGACTCCGTTGCTCCAGTCGAAATTTCTGTATTTCAAAGCGAACTCCAATCGTGCTCTTTTATTAGCTTCGGTTAGCAATGGCTTAATAGCATGACGACGATAATGCAGACCTTCACTATGAAGAGCACGATACACCGTCCGCAAAGATGTATCAACCAACTCTGCGTAATATCTTGTTGGTGTAAAGCCATTTTCCTCATAACCTTGCACCATAAGTTGACGCTGGTCTGAGTCAATATGGCGTCTTCTGCCAGATCTACTACGGTGTTCCAACGAACCCTCTTCTTGAAACCGCTTTATCCATAAAGTGACAGTCTTTACCTATAAGGGAAATATATTATTTATTATTTTCGTGTATCGATAACCATGGATAATAAAATAAATAACGAACAGTGATTTTAAAACATTACTTACGTTTAAGCCAGTTTCTCTCGAAATTTCAGAATAATTTAAGCCTTGATTATGCAATGCTATTATTTGGGCCCTCGTAGCCATATCAATATTTGAACGCGAACTCATGATAAAAATAAATATTAAAAACTTGTAAACGCAATCGTAACTGAACTCACTCAAAGATAGTAAAGAACATTATGATTGAACAAAAAGATTTAATTTTTACACAGTCAATATTAAACTACCCTCAATTCTTTTGAGATTTATGATACGGGAGTCACTTAACAACTTCAATATAATAAAGAGAAGGATAATTTCAACTCAATGCGTAATGACGCAATGGTCCAGTGGCTAATGGTATCGGTAAATTTTATGCCACCGAGTTCGAATCCTAGTTATTACGTGCTTTGCTTTATAAGGTTTGTAATGTCGTAGGAGAATTTTGTGTTAAAATTGAGTAATATTGTAACTAGCAAAAAACAAGATAATGTTCTTGTATATTTTCCAATCCAACTACTATACTAGCGCCATCTATGTCATCCAAGACATATTATTAAGGCGATGAAACCCTGTACAAACGATTTTGGTTTGGAACTCTCCATGCACTTCTGTCTTCATTAGTACCTTGGAATTCTATTTTTGATAAAACTGCATAACAGTGAATTTGAAATTTTGAAACCTGTCACTCATTTAGGTATCCATAATATTTTTTAAGTTATATGTCTTTTTGTTGTTTTAGTTTTTAATTAATACATTTCAGTAGAATGGAAAAATTGTTAATAAAACAAATAAATACAAATACTCATTATCTGTTAATGGATTTGTGTTATAAAGTTTATGCAATGTGATACATAAAAGTTGTCTTTAAAAGATCGCTCTTAGCGATAAGGCCGCCCATTGTGTTACCCCTTGTAAAATTTCTACTTTTTATCCGTAATATTTATGGTATGCATAATAAAGAGTATTCTTTCTATCTATCTATCGCAGAGGTAAACCTCGAAAATTATTTGGATAAAATTTGTCACATTAATTTTGACTGTAGAGTATAAATTGTACTCCCCTGTTTGGCACCACAAATTAAAACGATCAGTTTTGGAATATACGGTTTGAATAGATTTAGCTGAACACTTATTGAGTAGGTACAATATTTTAACATAATAAGAAAATCGTGTGACCTCTAAGTTTAGCAAAGGTACGCAATGAAAGTTAATTCGGTACAAGCACAATCTGAAAAGTACTCTCTAGATAAACCTCAAAGTTAAACAAAAATAAATAAAGTTAATATCGAGTGCCAACATAGTTATTGGAGCTTGTTTGTCCAATAAACGTTAAATTGCTGATAACATTAAACTGGCAGTATTTGGCGTTTGGCTAAACTTTTAACGATGATTAGATATTTTTAGTAAACTTGTGTGTTAGATAACTTGTTGTAAAATTTGCTTTATTGTTTTAAATCTAGTTGTACATATTTCACGATTACCGTTTAAAGCAAAAGCGCCAGGGTAGCCCGCGAAATTCATATTTTCTTACATTTACTGCAACTTGCAGGTCAGTATTAGGTTGTGTGTTGATTAAAATATGATTCGAGACCGTAATAAATACGTAGTTAGCGAATAATAATAATTAAAGTCATCAATACAACTTTCTAAGACCAAATAATCCTGTTGAATGACTATTTCATGAAATCTTGACATTTGAGGACTATACTAACTTAAGGAGTTATATTACTGATTCTAATTATTATAATTCTGTAAATACATATTTTTTACGGTCGCGAATCATACTTTAATCAACATACACCCAGACACTGAGCTGCAAATTGCAAAAATCGTAAGAACATTTTAATTTCGCGGGCCGAGAACAGGTTTTAAAAGATAAACACCGATTGTTGTTGATACAGTGTTATTGAACCTTTAAAATAGCAATCAAATGATAAGTTAAGTTGTAAACAGCTTAAACGAAATGCGGTCACATTGTACGAATATATCGCGGAAAACAATTCCGAAATGGGTCTAGTGAAAATAATATTTCCACGCAATATTTCAGTCCTCGTGGTTGAACGTTGAAAATGCCTTCAGTGACTGTAAATTCGTGAAACATTCTTTGAAGTTCCGTCTTAAGCAGCTCTGGAGTAAATAAACATGTTTATTTACTTTCGAAAGCCAAGGAAACCTCGTGAAAAATTCAGGAATTACGTCGCTTGAACAAATTGCGGACGCGTTTTTATAAAATACCTACTTTCTCACGGCAGAGGTCGGGAGTTAAATTATAAGAGAAGGAATCTCTTGTCAACTTAGAGGAAATGGCCCGTGTGATGACCACTCAGTGTTTTACGGAAAATTCTCGAAATTCAAGCTGCAAACGATATTTGTGTGTTAGGAATTTATAGCTTGTACAGCTAGTTATTGGTCACGTTCTAGTTGGCAGGTGCTGAGCTGTGGTGCTATTCTGGCAAGATCCCACCGTGAAAATTTAGGTGAAGTGAGCGTGATGTGAACTGTCATCCCACCTTACTCTACTAGGGATTGAGCTCACTTCAAACTCACTTCACTTAAGTGCTCACGGTGTGATGTTTACAGAATAGATCGGCTGAAGTAAGTCACTTTAGGTTTATAGTTACCACAACATACAAAATTGCTAAGCCAAAAGTTATATCATCATCATCTGCCTAGCCTTTTCCCAACTATGTTGGGGTCGGGTTCCAGTCTAACCGGACGCAGCTGAATACCAGTATTTTACATGGAGCGACTGCCTATCTGACCTCCACAACCCAGTAACTAGGTAATACGATACCTCTTGGTAAGACTGGTTGTCAGACTTTCTGGCTTCTGACGACTCGTAACGACTGTCAAAGATCCACGAATGACAGCCGGGACCAACAGCTTAACGTGCTTTCCGAGGCACGGAGGAGTTTCGGTATGTAAAGATGGTCACCCATCCACGAACCAACCCCGGCAAGCGTAGCTTAACCTGATAGATCGACCCGTGCGGCTGTTATTACTTAGCCACGATCTCCTCTAAAAGTTATAAATAAAAAAAATAAAAAAAAATGTTTGACGTGTAAAAGAGTTTGTATAAACCTACGAGTACTTACAGAAATAAAATCATTTATCATTTATAATAATTTTTTGTTGCTTTTTGGTTTAGTACACTAAATAACCATGCTTAATTAAGTACTTACATACAATTGGTGTAGGTAATAGAATCTTCAACATACAAGGCATTCTATTTCGTTGCGTATATTGTGTTTTTTGGTAATCAGAATCAACCAAAGTGTAAAAAAATATACGGGCAAAGGCAGCTTTCACCGAACAATTTAATGAACTACTGAATGCTATGCACAAGTTGCGGTATCATGTGAAGTCAGTCAATATGTAGTAGACAAGTGTAGCGACGTAAACGGGTCAACCTGATAAGCTCGAAACTTTGGTTTGCAAACTTTTGAAAAAGGAGTTTGTAACAGAATATGGAAAGTGATGCGACCATTGGTTAATTAAAATGTATGGTTGGTTGGTTGGTGGATTAGATGGTAACTAAAGAAAGTCACGGCACAAATATTTTTCATAATATTTGCTTGTTTACTGAATGCATCAATGTATTTGTAGCTAGCATCCCAACTGCAACTATCGGAAAGTATGACCGTCTCGATGTTTGCCACACCACTTAATGCTTGGTCCCGGCACAGGCAACTGAAGGAACACGGGTGGGTTTTAGTCAGTAAAAGTCTGACACGCCCTCCCGCTCCGCCCAGAGCGGGAAAAGCCATTTGATGGTTCCCCATCCTAAAAAAAAAAAAAAAAGGTACACCGACTTATCCTCGTCAGCTAAGCTTACGACCAATCGACCATATAGAGGTAAACAATTAGAAGACGGTTGCCCGAATTTGGGGAGAGAAGGAGGGGGAGGGTTATTGACCCTGATACCAACCCCCCACTTACGGACATGCTTAATTACAAAGATATCTTAATTTGCAGTTTCTCAAAAACTAACAACCAATAACGATCTTTAACCGACTCATTGCCACCATCATTTTCATGCATACTTTAGCCAGGCCCCGAACATTGGACGATGACGCGCCAGGCGCGTCATGGGCCTACATCAAGGACGCACCTAGGGCGTCATTGGCCTCCTGTGATGTTTTATGCGTATTTCGCCGTTATCTTGCGTCTTTATCTCAATTTTTTAAAATCTGTTTTTAAGTAAGTGCGATGTGACGCCAGGTGCGTCAATGGCCTCCCGTGATATTTGCTTATGACGCGCCTGGGGCGTCATTGGCCATGACTCGGTTAAGGACTTCTGTGTCGTGGACCTACTTTTTTACAACCATTACATAATAAAGTACCCCATTACTGCTTACTCGTTCATTCTGAACCACATAGCAGTAGATATTATGAAAGGATCACTTAAAAATTAATGCGCCTTTAAAACCAGTCTAGCAAAAATGCAGTAAAGTGCGGACAATGCCCAAAAGTTTTCGTATATCATACAAACGAGGCCATTATTTATCAAGTTATTGTTTTATTATATACATTTATTTTTCTGATGCCTTCAGGAAAACATCAGTCACAAATTATTGGGTTGGTTGAATGGTCACTGGGCAACTTAACCAGTTTCAGCTAAAGACTTTTGAGCAGCATTCTTATGTGTAGCATTCCTGCAAATAAATCTTTAGTTACGTAATTATGCTAGAACTGTTTCATGGAGTTTAACAGAAATTCCAACTATTGATTGACCAATATTGGACAGTTCGCTTCTCTTACTATATTGACAAAGCAAGTCATCGAAATTCAAATCGTGTACGAAATACAAATACGGCGCCATGCTTTAAACGGTTCCCTCAGCGTGTTCATGTGTACCAGCGTTACTGATCACTGATCAGTGACGTCATCTAGGAGACACGCTGTAAACAATCGATGTTACAGACCGCGAGATATTTGTGGCTCGTAACACAAAGTTACGTGATAAAAGTGTTTCCCTTGTGTTTGTGCTTGTGGAGTTTCGAACATTCGGGTTTGGGTTTTATGTATCACAAAGTTAGCTCCTTGTTGTAAAAAGTTTGTTGGCTTGCTGATATCAGTTTTCTGATTACAGCAGATGATATAGTTATATGACCTGTCGCCTAGACATCCCTTTGTATGAACTTAGATAAGTATTCGTGCCAAGTTTCAAGTTTATTAAATCAAGGAATACGATTTTTCATACAAACAAAATCCCTCTTTTCACCCCCTTAAAAGTCGGATTTCCAAAAATCCTTACATAGTGGATGCTTACAACATAAAGGCTAAGTTTAGCTTAATATGTTCTAAATGGTCTAAGATATCATCCCCTTCAGGCTTTGCACCCATCTCGCAAATACCCTGTATATGTGTATGTAGATTAAAAATGTATCACAAAGTAACAAACTCTTAAAAGTCCGGTAATATTTGCACCATTAATTCACATGCGGGCCTATAAATGGCCTTAAAATAAACATTAAATTCTAAAGAAAAATGCTTCTGATAGTCAAATTGTAATCTCTACAAATAGTTTTAAATAAATAAACCTTTATTTCAGACTTTCCGTCCATATGTACACTTACAAAACAGAATGAAACGTACAATAAAAATACACATAATAACAAACTCTCAAAATACACAACACATAAAAAGTTACAAACAATAAGATACCAGTGACAACACAGAAGAAGCAACAATATCTACGATAATTCCCTACGCGAAACTGGACCATGGAATATGCACAGGACCTGGTATTAAACCAGGGGGGCAATTCCCGTATTTTTAAGTACGGTCTCATTCTAATCTCAGCCTTAATCTGTCAACAATCGTATCGGATTTTTGACATCAATTGTCGCTGCGATGAGATTGCGACTAGATATTTAACATTTTTAATTACGGGAATTGGCCTTTTCAGATAAACGAAACTGTTTAGTCATTTAAATTGTATTCCAGCAGTGTTTTCCGACGGTTTCCTATACAGAGTTGACTTTATTAACATTAACAAGAAAAGGGATAATTTCAAAAGGATCGTTCATGTGACGATAAGCATCCAACAGCAAATATCGGAAGCAATTTATGAGAATGAGCTGAAACCATAGTGCAAAGATAAACATCAGTGTCCCTTCATTAGTTTGTTTAGAATGGTTTAGATCCAGCCATAGACCATCTGGTACAGCAAACAAAATTGTAAAGGTGTAACTCAAAAGCACATAATGAGAGGATGTACTAACTTTACTTCTGTCGCCAACAGAAATACGAACGTAAAGACAAACCTAAAACGCGACTTACCCACAGAATGGTCCAATTCACAATTTATCAAAGTTTCAATTGCTGACCACCATAAAGCGAATTCCTAGCTGACCCTTATGTTTAAAACAGACATAATAGCTCGTACGGGCCGCAGGGTTGTCCTCAAGTATTTACAAATTCCCAACTATAAGTATTATTCAGTTATTTACGAGTACTGCGAGCGCCCTCCCATTAGTGCGGTCTCGTTAGCTGCTGGTAAACAAAATCAAGTGATTATTAAAGGAGACAAGCAACTAAACGATAGAATTATGACAGCCATTGAAATCCGTCATAAGTTGGAAGATAACGAAGTTTTTACAGCTTTGTTGAAATGGAAACCTTGTTGGAGAAATATTTACTCAAATGAAGAGCGAAGATAACAAGGAAGGCTAGTAAGAGGTATTCGCTTTTGCTTTAAAAGCGCTATAAATTCTCGATTGAATTTAATCATGGTACTTTATAGAAGTTAATAGGCATAACTTACGTAACGCTTTTTTACGTTACACGTTATATAGAAAGAGAATCTTTAAACGCCTTTTTTACTGAGACAAATAGACGTGCTATCTCCCGATTGATTGTTGTATTTGTATCCCTGAATCCTACCTATACAAGTACTCGTAGATGTGTCATTGGCAATCCCTGCTACACTTGTCCCGATTCATTATTTACGAGTCCCTTATTTTTTGTAGTGAGCTGAACCTCTTCTGAAGGAACCTACTAACAGAGATTTGGATTTATTGTGACTCGTAAATCAACAAGTGTAAGAAACTGTTTTACTGTTTCCTGATATACCTTTACAATAATGATTTGAACAGGTTCTTTGCTCAAAAGACCAATTCAGATATCAATCTACATGGTCTTCACATGTTTTGACCAAGATTATGTCTGGACTTTATAAGAGGCTGTGACCTCTGAGTTTGTTTCGGCCTTTCTTCTCAGAGTAGTCAGATAGGAAACGCCGACCTCATCTAGTTTAAAAAAAATATGATTATCATTTAATCATTTACACAAAACATAATATTACCTAGTTGTTGTTAAGGTAGGTAGTAATTATCTCAATTTGTCAAAAATCGTTTACGGCTGCGTCTCAACGTTCTTCTACATATTCATTCTTATTATTTTTTTAGCCACAGACTAGGTATAGTCCGTTCGCGTTAAGAAAATAGTGAGTCATCGTTGTCCGCCGGCCTAGCCCCGCCCCTCGACTGATTAGGCCGCAACATACTAGAAAGCTAAGTTCACAGTAACTAGTTGACGGCAGATTTTTCTAATCTGTTGCGACCTAATTGGTCGAGGGGCGGGGCTAGGCCGGCGGACAACGATGACTCACTATTTTCTTAACGCGAATGGACTATAGTACTGTTTTAGTTGAGATATATGGTAAGCCGTTATGTTTATATCTAAGTTGGATACAAACGTTATATCTGGTAACTATAGCAATCAATTACCTACATAAAAGACGCCTCCCATCCACTAACGTCCAGGCGTGGTAAATGTGTCAGTACCCATTAACCTCCGTAATGTCTTTATAACAATAAAACTCGTCATTACTTTTACAGATGGCAGCACATGCGCAACACATTCAGAAAAAAACGTTCAATTTATCGCGCGCTTAGCAGACATTGCACGTATCTCTCACAAATCGACGGACAGGCTGTAAATAGAGAACATATATGCAGATGTGACTCGCTTCCTGTACAGTGCCTTGGTGAGAGTAATCTCGTTTATATGGGTAAGTAGAAATTGCTTTATCTAGCGTAAGCTAGGGAGTATTGTGGCTATAAACTTTATGAAAGTGCATCAGCAGCCTTCATCATAAAACAACCACCTTAGTAGGTGCTCCAAACAGGTATTTTAAACATTCATTTGCAGCTAGTCAATAAGTCAACTCCGCACGCCTAATGTTGGTAAAAGACCACAATAAAGCTTAATGGATTCCTGATTCGAAAAAATGATCATCTTACACCACCAATATTTTTGAAAGACCTATCCATCGACAGGTGTCGTTGGATAGACAACACGCAATGGAATAGACGAGTAAAAAAAAAACATCCCCGCTTTACGCATAAGGGAGGTAGCGATAACATCATTTTTTTAAATCAATATCTTATTCATAGTATCATAACTCTATAGGCGTGATTAATTGTATAACCATGCTAAATTGCAGCTTGTTGGTACCAAGATTTAAGTAAGTTAAACCGCGAACAGACGCAAACAGACGGACTTAAAAAATATAAATATATATATTGGATCTATAAAGGATCCTTGTTTTAACTACTACGGGACCATAATGAAGGAGAATTTGATCGGATTTTCACTAGTTTTAATTCTGTCAAACGAAGTTTGATTCAATGAAGAAAATTTTAATTTAGATTTTTTCCTTGGCGTTATAAGGTGGTAGGTATCTTATTGAAGAATATAATTCTAAATGTTTTTTTTTCATCCACGAAGGAGGATATTGTCGAAAGATGACTTTAGATAAGATGATATAGGGACTGGAAAAACGACGACGAAAAAACGGTGGCTCTTATTGTGTAATTCTTTGTCACCTCCGGGAAACCCTAAAAAGTTCGCTTATCCGAATACAGTTTATGATACGTTGAACAACAAAGTGGTACGATAACATTCTCATGAATATTGTGAAATGTGTCGTAAAGAACTCTATTTTGCTCGATGATAAAAAAACATTAACGTTTTCGTTTTCTCTAAGGACTGGAAACTGAAAAATGCCTTATCTTCTTAGTTTTTTTTTTTCATTTTTGTTCATATTATTACATTGTAATTTGTATCTTACTATAAACTTAGCTAATCCAAACAATAACATTGTCTTCCTTCATGTCACAATCAAGGGTTCTCTGAATTTATTAAGGTAAGTAGGTATGATTTACAAAATCACTTGGGGCCAAGAAAACGAATAAAGCGAACCGTTCAGCTTAAAAACAAAGAATTACCATAATCTGCGCAATTAACCGTGTTGACAAGCTCAGGGGAGGAGGTCTTCGCAAAAAAGCGTGTTTGATGACCCATTTTCATAACATCATAAAATTAATTTCTGTGAAAACAGTCAAGGTTTTTTTACAAACTATTAAGTTGATAAAATATTTTCACCGCGACAATAATACGCCTTGTGTTGGCGTCTTAATGAATTGGAATCTTTTAGGCGTTACTTTTTTTATTCTTACCTCATAATATAGGTAACATCACGCCTACAATCCCCGAAGGGTTAGGCAGAAGGGTTACCTTGGTACACCCACAGTGCGCCAGTTACGTTTATGTCCCATGTAATAGGGGGCGAGCGTATTGCCGTCAACCGGGCACAAATCCAGACCCCGGGCTTCTACTGAAAAATTCCTGATGGAAAAATCTAATAACGCTTCGCTCGATCTGGGAATCGATCCGAGGACCCATGCTGAGTACCGCTCCCAACCACTAGACAAACGACTCAGTGTTTCTTAGTATTACTAACTCAATGTGCCATGGTGGTTCAAATAGTGACGTTTTTGTAGTTTTAAAAATACCCACTACAAAAAACTATATGAATTTTTGAAGCTCCACCGACAGAAAACTATAAAAAATTACAAAAAAAATAATCACTCGAAAACTAAAAAAATCGCGGAACATACATCTGGTATTTTCGAAAATCCCTGGGCACGAGGAATTCAGATTTCTCTTTTGGACGTCACCATTTGGACCAACCTGTATAATGATGTCGATAGTTTACTGTTTACTTTCTAAGAATCATAATCGTGTCATGAATAATACATTAACAACAGACGAGATAAACGTATGGACTCGTAAATATATCTCATTTAAGTATGACTGATCCTAAGAATGTACGGGATTATCAAATAAAATACATCAAATGTACACCATATCTACGTCTCCTGACGTTCGAAGTCTCCATCGTCTAAGACGCGGTGAAAGTGAGTAAATCCCGCTTAATTAGTATAAACTTCGTAAAGTGTTCGCATTGCGTCAACTGAAGCGCGATATTACCACATTACGAGTTTTTTAATATCCGTCGCGGAAATACGTCGAATTTAACCTACTTACTTCTTAACACGCATTTTACCAAAATTATCTGAAAATGTAGATTGATCGTTTTGTACTTTACGGCAATTACTAATCTAAACTCAGTCTTACATACTACAAGATTCTTCGTTTCATCGAGTGTCTATTAGTTAAAACCTTAAAATTATTTAAAGGAGATCTATCTTCCAAGTCTGAGTCGGCATTAAACGCAAGTCCGTAAAGCAAAGCCGTAATTTAGTGATTCTGTTCAAACACAATCATTTTATTTGAATGAATCCCCATTTTCGAAGTAATCGCTTTCTTATCCCATTAAAATTATTAATTGGATTTAATCAGAAGGTTTATTATCTATGAAGTGGTGGCTACCGTAGGTGGTGAAAGGAATTCAAGAAGAATAAAATATAATGAGACAATTTTATTAAAATCGCAACATAAATGATGAAATCAGCGCATTTTCCCACATATACCTTGTCTTCAGCGACTCTGACGTGATACTGCCTGTACATAAACACCTTGCTACACAATATCTCCTTTTTATGAACAAGTAAAGAGGATATCTCTCTACGAAAAAACTGACACACTTGATACATGTACCATGGGAGAAACGAACAGCTGTACACCGTAAGGACTATTCTTGCTTGCAGCGCTCGGCTGCTATAGTAACGCTTGCTAACAGATGTGGTCATCGTGTGCACGGGATTTGGTTTTCAAATTGGTCAGATGTAAATTTCGTCAATAGGACATAGGACATAGGTACGTAACAGGTTATCACAACATCACAGTTTACTTATAGAACTACTGAACGACAACGACCAACAACATGAGCAACTGAACATGAGGAAGAGAATCGGTTTGATGTTTTTTTAAGTGGTCTGCGAGTGTCAGAGGGATACTGGTTTCCTTAATCAGTATCACACACTATACACATACAGGGCAATTTTTTAATCACTATCCAAAGTTTCGCAGGGTGTTCTACCCATGAACACGAACAACTTTCACTATGGGACCAACTCTGAAATCACGAAAAAAAATCAGCTGTTTCATACATTTTGGTCGAGTAGGTATTGAACTTTTGTATGAATCAGCTGATTTTTTCTTCGTGATTTCAGAGTTGGTTTCATAGTAAAAGTTGTTCATATTCATGGGTAGAACATCCTACGAAAATTTGGATAGTGACTAAACAAATGCCCTGTATATTAAAATAAAACGGAAATATAAATTTTACGGCAATTCAAGCCCTCCAGTTTCATATTGCAGTAACATGACTTCTCTTTTTGTGTTAATGAGTTACTTCGCTACTTTCCTTATATCAAAACCAAATAAATAATGAAGACGATTGTGCCAAATATCAACCCACCAAAAGCATTGTCATGTAAAATGTTGCCAAGATGAGACCTTAAGGCTCGCACTGTCAAAAAGTTATCAGATCTCATGTAGAGCCAAGCTTCTAACTCTACACGCCCTAACTTCACAAACTCTACACCTTAGTCAAAATATGAGGCTTGGCCGTTTCGTTATTACAAGAACTATTGTATAACAGAAAAGTAATGAACAGTGAATACATTTTTCACCTTACGCCCATGTGACGGTAATGAAACGGTCAAGCCACATATTTTGACTAAGGTGTAGAGTTTGTAAAGTTAGGCCTTGTAGAGTTAGGGCGTGTAGAGTTAGAAGCTTGGCTCTACATGAGATCTGATAATTTTTTGACAGTGCAAGCCATAAGGTCTCGTCTTGGCAACCGTTTACATGTAAATGTTTTTGGTGGGATTTCAGTTCTTTTTGTAAGTTGCCTACGACAGTATTTTTTTTTTATTTATTTCATTTTTTCTTTATTTTTTTGGGGTGTATTCCCATTCCATAGAAGTTTTCTTTTGTAAATACTTGTCATCACATTTTAATTTTTAACGAAGTATAAGTACAGTAATATTATTCATACAATATAAGTATAATAAATATAGTAATATTCTGAAACCTGACGAAAGCTCCATATACACTTTTCCCCTAATTTAAGGGGTTGAGGGATGATTTTTTTAAAAACCTGTAACACATAACATCACGCTTTGTTTCCCCGAAGGGTTAGGCAAAGGTGTACCTATAATACACCCACATTTCGCCAGTTATGTTTAAATCCCATGTAATAGCGGGGCGAGCCTATTGCCAGCAACCGGGCACAAATCCAGACTCCGGGCTGCTACTGAGAAGTTCCAGATAGAAAAGCCCAATAACACTTTGCCCGACCTGGGAATCGAACCCAGGACCTCATGCTCAGCAGTAGCGCTTGCGACCACTAGACCAACGAGGCAGTCCTGCCCAAAAACCTGAAACACGTATTTTTTTTTAAATTTGTAATAAGAAGTCTGTGTATTTGTATAATTTTCAGATCTAGCATGAAATTAAGTTTGTATGGGAAAACCCATAAAAACTTCCAACCCCTAATTTTAAGGGTGGGGGATGATTTACTAAAATTCCTGAAATATGTATTTTATTATATTAGGTCCTTACATATGAAATTAGCGTTTTGCCGTACTGACCCCTTTGATCTGAAATATCTCCTCTTTGGTTAAGAATTCCAAATTCAAATTTATAAATTCATTTAGCTGGTACATTTGAGTTTTGAAAACAGTCATTCATTTGTTTTTTTCTCATTATTTTTTTCTTTGGCGTCGCTTATTACCGCACAATGGAAAACATGAAATATCGGTATATTTACGAGTACGAGTTCTACCGTGGCACCAGTGCTGCAGAAACAGCTCGAAGGATTAATGATGTGTACGGCGCTGGTGTCGCAAAAGAAAGCACGGTACGTTTTTGGTTTCAACGTTTTCGTTCTGGAAATTTCGACCTTCAGAACCAACCCCGTGGACGGCCGGAGACCAAAGTAGAAAATAAAGAATTAAAGGCTATTGTGGAAGCGGATCCATCACAAAGCA
The DNA here is from genome assembly GCA_947568875.1 of Fissipunctia ypsillon. Taxonomy (NCBI): domain Eukaryota; kingdom Metazoa; phylum Arthropoda; class Insecta; order Lepidoptera; family Noctuidae; genus Fissipunctia; species Fissipunctia ypsillon. The sequence continues at coordinate 16,421,741 of OX387661.1, read as the reverse complement.
CTTCAGAGATAGCTGCAGGCTTCGGGGTAAGTGATAAAGCTGTATTAATCCACTTGAAGCAAATCGGGAAAGTAAAAAAAAACTTGAACGATGGGTACCTCATGAATTGAGTGAATTGAACTTGCAAACACGCATCGCCTGCTGTGTTACTTTGCTCAACCGACACAATAATGAAGGGATTTTAAATCGAATCATTACTTGTGATGAAAAGTGGATACTGTACGATAATCGGAAACACTCGTCGCAATGGTTGAACCCTGGAAACCCAGCCAAATCCTGCCCTAAACGAAAATTGACTCAGAAAAAGTTACTTGTGAGTGTTTGGTGGACTAGCGCCGGTGTCGTTCACTACAGCTTTCTAAAATCTGGCCAAACGATTAAGGCAGATAACTATTGTCAGCAACTGCAAACCATGAAGGAAGAACTAGCTGCTAAACAACCGAGATTGGTCAATCGCTCTAGGCCACTGCTGCTTCACGACAACGCAACAAACAACCACTAAGTTAGATGAGCTACAAATGGAATGTCTGCGACATCCACCGTACTCCCCGGACCTTGCTCCAACAGATTACCATTTTTTTCGGAATTTGGACAACTTCTTACAAGGAAAAAAATTCAGCTCCGATGCGGCAGTCCAAACCGCCTTCAAAGAGTTTATTGATTCTCGCCCCCATGGTTTTTTTAGTAAAGGGATCAATGAACTACCTATGAGATGGCAAAAGTGCATAGATAACAACGGTGCATACTTTGATTAATTAAATATATTTAACAAAATAAAAATTGTCTTTATATTCCTCCCGTACAAAACGCCAATTTCATATGTAAGGACCTAATATATAACAAGGAGTTCTCTATATCAATTTTCAGACCTCTAGCATCAAAATTTGCGGAAGTCTCGTACAAACTTCCATCCCCTAGTTTAAGTGGTTGGGGGTATAAGATCTAAGTTTTAGAACTTTTTTGTTGTTTGTGTGCTAATACTAGCTTACATACCAAATTTCAGCTTTCTAGGACTTTAGGATGAGAAATTTGATGATCATCAGTGAGTCAGTGACGAAATCGGGGTTTTTTTAGATATCAATAAGAGCTATGCAATTGAAACTTTATAATTATGTTTAATAAATCCACTATATATTTTTTTTCGTTCAACCTATGTTATTCCACTGCTGGGCAAAGGTCTCCCCCATATTTTTCCAATATTCTTTATGCTGTGCCTTTCCCGTCCAATCGGTTAGCAACGAGTCCAAATCATCACGCCAGCGTTTTTGAGGCCTGCCTCGGTGACGACGCCCGTCTTCAGGCACCCACTGTGTGACGATCCTGGCCCATCTGTCTGGCTGCATCCTATAAGTGTGACCCGTCCAGTCCCATTTCAACCTCGCAGACTTATTACCAACATCGGCGACACCTGTCTGGGAGCGTATTATGGTGTTGCGAATTTGGTCGGTAAGTATGATTTTTAAGATGCTACGCTCCATCGCCCTTTGGCAAACCTTGAGTTTGCACTTCTGAGTCTCGGTCAAAGACAAAGTCTGAGCGCCATTCAATCCCGAGAATTTTGTTTATCTGTAATAATCCAAACCCAAGTTATGAGGGCTCAAAAATGACGAAGCGCTTCGAGAAAAGGTAGGTAGTGCTCTTGCGCTTCGCTTGGCTCGTCTTGGCGGGGGCACGGTAGTGCGCCCAGATCTAAACCGTTCTAAACCGTTGGGTCGGTTTGAGAGGTCTAAACGAAAGTGACCACTAAAAAGCATTTTTGAAAATTAGTCTCCTAAAGAAGTTAAATAGGGAATGAAAGTTTGTGTGGAAGTTCGTCACTTTGCCGATGGATAATCCCATCGGTCGCACAGCTTGGAGCAAATTAATTCGAAGCTACAGTTCATTTTAATTTTCTTTTCATCTAAATCAGCGTATCCACAATTCAGTCATCCAAATGTCGGAATAAAAAAGGATCCATGACTAATTTGGCAGTATGTTCATCACTCAACATGACTCTACAAAAGACTTTTTATTTAATAAAGATCGTGTATGGTCGAGAATAAAAACCAGACTCGACGAAATCCATTGTCAGAATCAAACAATATGTTAAATTATTCAACAGGCCCTGTTAATCTTTGTGATGTAAATGTCGCATCTATTTTTTATGAAAATAGTTTCGTTTCACAAAAACAATAAAGATTTTTTAACCAAAGTACCTACTTGCATACAATGTTCCAAACTAATATCCAAGTTCTTTCAATGTATCCGTTTTAGAACACATCACAATGTTACTAGAGAAGACAAGGGTTTTCTATGGTTTTGGCAAGTTTTCAAGATTCCGTAAGGGATTCTAAAAACTTTAGAGTTTGTTGTCAGCAGCCTGAAAAGTGAAAAGAATTATGCGCTTAGAATTTGTAATACTTTAAGTATAGCAAAACATGAAACTTTTCTTGCTATTCGCAATAAAAGTGATACCTATGTTATTGAAATAACATCATCATGTTTTGAACATCCATCCATTGAAATTCCATTTTATATTATCAGGTAATTATTTAAAATAGATTATTTACTAAAAATATAATATCCTGAACTAACTAAAACTATTAAAACACTAAAATATGGCATCGAAAAATTCCTCCGCACCGCTGTCGACTGGTAATGTACCCAAGAGACTGGCGGCATTGCCACGTTGTATGGAAATGCTTAGTTTTGAATGTTTTGAACTAGAAAACCTTTGTACCGATCTAATAATAAGGGTGTCAGGAAACTATATTAATACATGAACCCGAACCCTTTCAACAATCCGAAAAACTTCTGTTACACATTGTGTAAAAATATCAAATCTATAAAATTCGTTGCTGTTTACGTGGGTCAGATGGACCCCTCACAGAACACATAAAGTTTACGATTCTTGGACTGTGTCCAGGAGACCCGCCCGTCGCCTATCCCTTCATAAAACAATTGTAGCGATGCAAAAAATTTTGAGTGTCAGAGTAATATATAGTACAGCGTAATTGTTATGTGCACGCTGTTTCACGCGCGAGGTGAGTAGAGTACCAGTTAATTAAGGCTTTAATTTTAATTTTCATGGGAATGGTAATTCCTTCGATTGATTGACACGGCCATTTTGATTGCCGTCTAACCTTAGTTGTAGCTTTAGTAGTATATATTTTGTGTTGTCTCTTACATGAAAAAAAAAACACAAAATGTTAAATAACTACATAACTTTTGTAATCCATACTTCAATACTAATATTAAAATTCGAAAGTAACACTGTCTGTCTGTTTGTTACCTTTTACGCCTAATCCGCTCAACGGATTTCGATAAAATTTGGCAAGGAGATAGGCTTCTTTTTGTCTCAAAACTCATCCTAAAGGGGACAAGGACGGATGGGGGGGAGGGGGGGATTAAAGTTTGTATGGGAGCATTTCTTAAGTTAGGGATATGAAAATTCAAAATGCTTTTGCTAAAAAAATTAAAAATTACGTCTTTCAGCGTTTTTGTAAAATCATCCCCCAAAAGGGTAAAATAGGGGATGATTTAAAAAAATTCACGTGATTATTGAAGTTTTGTTTTTTAAGAAATTTAAGAGATCGGAAATATAGTCCGTATTTTGAGGTAATATTTATTTTAGTATTTATTTATTTAAAATCGGTCCACCCGCATATAAGTTATTACAATTGAAAGTTATAAAATAACTTACTTAATAATAATATCACACAGGTCCTAACACAGGTTTCCATAACCTAGCTATGAGAGCAGTGCTCACACGTTTGTAGAAATAGTACTTGTTTTGTAAAAACTGTATTTTTAACGTAATCCTTTGTTTCCAGTAAATAAATAAATAAATATGTAGGTATAATATTGCGTAATCATTGGCGGCGCTAGGGTTTTTCAAATTAATAGTGATAATATTAAAATGAATTATTATTATTTTCAAGTTAGACATTTAGAATCATAAAACTTGTTTAATTAAAAAAAAGAAGATTATTTCCATTTATCGTCTGTCTGTCTGTTACATTTTACGCTTTAACGGCTGAATGGATTTGGATGATAGGTATACGGATAGGCCATGATCTGGGTTAGGAAATAGGATACTTTTTATCCCGGTAGCACGTTCCCGTGGCATAATTTCCGACAACCACGCGGGCAAAGCCGCGGGCAGAAGCTAGTTAGCTAGTAAAGCTCGACTTTACTATTTAGTGACAACCTAAATACCACCAAAATTATTATTTATATTAACAAGACAATATTATTAGAAAAAATAGTTGCTAACTCTAAATTACCTAAATATTACCTCATAAATAAATATGTTCTGTCTCTATCATGTAACTGGGATGTTCTTTTAGATCCACTCTCTGAGAAAAACACGATAGAAAAGCAATATACAGTCCAATAACAACACGCTTATAGAGCACTTTACTTTTATTGTAGGTACTCGTAAAAACTAAACGTGATAATATTTCGGTACAACAACGAGTTTTCTCTTATTGGGATTATATTTGTCTTACTCGTTTTGATCTAATAATTCTGGCCAATTACCAAGCCAATAAAAGTCCCAAAACCACCCAAATTCTAATACAATTTAATTATATTAAATTGTATTTTATATTTGATACACTTCTACAGAGCTCTGGTAAACGATAACGTAAAAGGAAAACGAAATATACACGAGTTACTCTCGCATACAGTACATTTTAGGAACATATTAAATTGGTTCTAGGAATACCTCGATCGAATTGTGGTTTATTCTTAGATGGATTTGTGGGTATCACGAGCAACGAAAATATTCCTTCATGTTTAAATTGAGGAAGATTGTTATATAATAGGTAAAAAAACTATCCGTTGCGACATTATTTATTAAATTATTTTGCTACAGGCAAAAAAGACGTTTGCAGTTTGCATATCCAAGTTCTAACAGCGTAGCAAGCGTAGCGATGACGTCACGCAAGCTACGTCGTAGCAACCGCGTAGACCTGCACAACACTATTGGAATTTGCCGAATTGTAAAAGCGATTCTATTCAATTGCCATAGAAGGCATTATTTTTCTTCCAAGTAGTAGGGTGTCATGAATTAGTATCTAGTTATCCAAGCACCAAGGATAACTTCTAAAGCGTTAACCCTTTACCGCATCGTGGTTCATATATGAACCAAACCATATTATCTTAAATATTTTTAAGTTTCAAACTGATTTTCTTATTTTATGCACACTGTGTCAAATTCGTCTCAGACGAGCTTCATTTTATTTATAAAACCGCCATCTATGAGCAAGTTGTGTGAACTACATCCTTCATCAAAGTCAGTGAACAGGTACGAACCGGTGCGGAGCGAGTTTTTGATTTTCGAAATTGTGTAAAAAATACAAATCTCAGTGTTAGTGCTTGCAAATAAATACTCCAGGAAAGAAAGTTATCTAAATATTGGTACTAAGGTAAGTTTTTATTGTTTTAAAAAGTGTAAAAGTTCATTTTCTGCTCAATGTACCAAATGTGATCCAAAGTGGAAAAGTGTAAAATTTTCAGAAAATATTCAATAAAAAGAAAAATCCTGAAACACGTGTCTATTTATTTAGTGTATCCTACCACATATATTTTTTCTAACATAAATAAAAAATCATGCAGTAAAGGGTTAAGCCAAAAGTTAAACTGTTACACGAAGAACTTAGCACACGGCTGCCGAGTTTTTGTCACGTGAGTGGTTTGAACAGGGTCTATTATTGAATTTTATTCAACTGTATCATAAAATTTCAAACAAATATTCGAAGAGGAAAAGTAGATCGAGATTCCCGATTTCTGAAGCATGACATAACTTAGTTTACGATGCTATAAAAATTAGGGTCTTGTAAAAATATATCTGGAGTCTGCGATTTCGATAGCAGGACAGAGGCAAATAAAATAGTTATACGATTAGAAGTTAAAATAGTTATATGATTAAAACTTTACTGACATTTAAGAAATTAATTTTACCATAGGTAAATACATGTAGCGATAAAAGATAATCCTTGTCCCAAACCATTGTTCGCTCAAATTCGCGTCTTCATTGAAAATGATGAAGTGTTTACTGTCGTCCGTCGAGCAGTCGAGAGCTGTCTCTTGTCTGTTATTAATGGAGCAGAGATTTCCTGAATGCTATTATGTGTAATAAAAAGAACATTGTAAATGCAATGCCTTCTTTAAGAATGGTCTCGCTAAAAACGAAAGACGATTTGTATCCATTCATTGCCAGCAGTCGTCTTTTTCCCATTTCAGCGTGTTGCCCTCGCTGTCACTCCAAAAGTGACGCATTTTAGTTGCGTATAGAGGTATGCGGAACAGGGCGTAAAGTTCACTCATTCTTTATAGAAATGGGAGGATTCTGCGACCAGACGAGTGTTGTGTCTGGTGGGCGCCCAACGGTTCTGTGGATGTCGCTACGTCCCCGTCAGGGGGCGCGGCTAGTGGTGTCGGGGTGTATCCCCCTGCGCGCGGAGGCCATACGGTGGCCCGTAAAGATGGGCCCCTCATCTTGTTGCTATCTTGGCGTAGGGTAATTGGGCGCAGCAACTACGTGCGCCCATGTGTGTGGTTGCTATGTGTTCTTCTGTAAGCGCGTTACGACGTTGTCCCACAACGCCGCTTGCTTCACGACACCTCGGCGGTCAGCCCCCGCCAGGTGAGACCCCCAGTTACCTGGGGCAGGCCCGACGAGGACGACCAGCGACAGAGGTGCCGACTCGACGCTCCTACAGATAAGGTGAATAGCCCCCGCCCGTCCTGATCTCAGAGCTAGCCGATCACAGTCCGGGCTTAGAGGCTGTCGCGGCCCGACGGTTGGTGTCGGGATGTTGTTTATATGCCAGTCGCATGGTAAACTCTGCTTGCGCGATGCAGAATTTGTGTGACGTCTTTGATGCGTAGTTCGTATTTGGCGTTGTAGATACATATGCACTAATTGCCACAGTTTAACCGAACCAAAGATTTTGTGGGCTCGGTTGTCTTTATATGACAGTGAAATTAGATTGACAAAAAATTATAATAAACTTTACATCGCATTTGAACGTTGTTATTATGCTATTATGGTGGAGAAAATATTCGTTGTCTTATGTATCCCTTCATTTCACTAATAAGTATAACATTAGCATTTTTTTTACACAGATTTGTAAGCTGTCGGCGGAACAATAATATACTTACATTGGTAAAATTAATTAGGTGCTATACGAAAACCGCCAATTATTTTTAACTAGGTGGCTGATTGAAATATTGATAAGAGTACGTAATTATCACTTGATGGCTCAGTAACATCTCCACACAATACTTACCTGACGAGATGGTTTTATTAATTGGGTTTCCGTGCGCATTTAAATAGTAAATGGAAAACAAAAATAATTATTTTACTTTTGATGTTTTTGGAATTCCCGTGCGACCTAGAGTGCCATTATACTGCAATGCAATAATTTACAAACATTCCTTTTAGTAACCAAAACAAAAGGTCACCCACTTTGTTCACTTTTTGGGACGTGAAAACCGTCGATTTTCATAACCTGCTGGAGCCGCCTAGTTTACCGATTTTTGACTTGCGTGACCTTCTTAGTGCTTTATCGGTGAGCATATATTCACGTAGGTATTTAAGAAATTGAGCTATTTCTATATATTATTTGACCTATAATTAGGCGCATGAAGAAAATCACGTAATTGCTCACATGCGGTTTGTAGAAACCCCAATTTGTAACGGCAAATTGAAATCGTTTATTATTCTCAATGTAATAATTTATAAGTTCTTAAGAAAATATTATATTTAAGCTATAAAATATAATAAAATCAACTTGAAATAAAATATATCTGGACCCAATAAAAGAAAAATCAAAAACTTCCAGTTTTGGGGACGTTTTTGGAGCATTATGAGATCAAGGGTTAAAATATTATTAATTATACGTGCTTTGTGAATTAACGTCATCACAGTTTTGAAAGTATATAATGAGGTGTTATAATAGATAAAAATGTGAATTTACTTGCTTTGCTTTCTTAATATGAGTAACATACCTTGCTCTAAAAAGTTACTAAATTACTCGCATGGGATCACGACTCAAGAGAGCAGCGACGCATCCTGCAGCTACAGTAGACTAATCAGTGCTAAAGTATAATCTTTGAGGCGTATTGTGAAGCTACTTGGAGCGCCAAGACGTTTCAACCAATGCAAGTACTTTCTCTGGTCACACGAAAGTGCGGCGGCCCCCGAGTAATTAAGGCGTTAAGTGGCTTAACCTTCTGTGGTACGTCAGGGAGCTTGTAAGAACAATAAATGGATATTAACTATGATCTATGCGGTATCGAACTTGACTTAATTATAACATTATATAAACCTATTTTACCTTTAAAACGCTCAAAATTGAATTTGATGATCATAACTTCATGAACTTCTAGATTACTTAGTCAAAGCTGCACTTGAATTAATTAGAAACTGTTACAAGCGACTCCGCGAGTCTTTGGGAACATCGAACGTCTAATTTCTACTCCGTGCATACTTTCGGTTGTTTAGAAAACTTTACGAAAACCTCTGAAACTAGTTAGCTCGTTCCCTGGGGAAATAAAAAAATAAAAGACTACTTTGTTTTGAGATTACTCAAAGCTACGTAACAAAAGTTGTTCTTTAATAATACATTTTTCTAAAAATATAAGAAACTTTCATTTATTTTATGTTTCAGGCTTTGTAAAGATAATTTATGTATTACGATGTTATGAGAGCATTAACTTACGCCCACTACTCACGAGACGAAAATAGGTAGGTATGTATAGGGTGTCTCAGTAAGAGTGCACTTTTTAAAATTGGAATTTTTTTTTTTTCATGCAAGTGGCAACTCTGAAATTTGACAGCTGTCACCTCTGTTTATTCCGATTATTAAAAATGGAGCGTTTTTCGAAAGAACAACGCGTTATAATTGTGAAAACTCATTACAACGGTGAACGGCATTCGTTACAGGAATATGATAACGGACTTCTTGTGGCCTCAACTGGACGGCATGAATCTGGACAACATGTGGTTTCAGCAGGATAGCGCAACCTGCCACACCGCGCATGAAACAATCGACTTATTGCAGCAACGATTTCCAGAACACATTATCTCACGAAATTCTGATGTCAACTGGCCACCAAGATCGTGCGATTTAACGCCGTGCGATTTTTTTCTTTGGGGTTTTATGAAATCTCGGGCTTATGCGAATAAACCCAAAACAATTCCTGAGCTCAAATCGGAAATCCAACGCGTCATCGGTGAGATACAGCCACATCTCTGTGCAAAAGTCATGGAAAATTTCATGAAAAGAGTAATGGCCTGTCATCGGAGCCGTGGGGGTCATTTGCCGGATATTTTATTCCATACTTAATCGGAACATGTCTTCTTTACAATACAATAAAAATATCACAACTGTCATAAAATACTTGTTTTATTTTAAAATGAAAAAGTGCACTCTTACTGAGACACCCTTTACCAAGACTGGAACTACTTTTTAAGTTTTAATGATAGCAGGTATATATATACCTTATACATACTAACATATAAACTAAATTTGAAAAATCACCTCTATGATCCTCAAGTAAGTAATAGAAAATAACATTAAAGTTATGCTTTTCACTTCTTTATCTGGAAAAAGAATTCGATATTCCTAATTACGTATTGCCGAACTTTGGCAGAAGACGTTCAGATCAATGATGTACAGTCGATGCAGTACCCAAGTCCAGTCTACAGTGGGCACTACTGGCAGATTCAATGTCGCCGTCGGCTTGCACCAAGGATCGGCACTCAGCCCTTACCTCTTCGTAATGATAATGGACACTCTTACGTCGGATATCCAGGAAGAGGCTCCTTGGTGTATGCTGTTCGGTGATGACATAGTGCTGGTTGCCGCGAGTGACTTAGAGGTCCAGAGCATATTGGAGGTGTGGTGGGCAAGACTGGAAACCGATGGCCTGAGATTAAGTCGGACCAAAACAGAATATTTGTTTTATTATTTTGGCGGTCTCTCCAGTCCTGTGCCCATATCTCTCGCCGGAAGGCCCTTACCGATATCCTCCGACTTTCGGTACCTCGGGTCGTTTGTCCAACGGGATGGCGAAGTAGACCAAGACGTAACGCACCGGATCAACTCAGGATGGATGAAATAGCGACAGGTCACAGGAACAACTTGCGACCCACGGATGCCCTTCAAGTTAAAGGGGAAAATTTACAAGTCCATGATAAGGCCTGTCGTACTGTATGGATCGGAATGCTGGGCCGTGAAGAAGACGGTTGAAAAAATATTGCATGCAGCGGAGATGAGAATGTTGAGATGGATGTGTGGTGTGACGAAAATGGATAAAGTAAAAAATGAGTATATAAGGGCAGGTTTGAAAGTGGCGTCAGTGACAGAAAAAATTAAAGGAAATCGTTTGGCTTGGTGGGAATGTGATGAGGAGCGAGGAAACGCATGACGCTAAAAGACTGATGAATATAAATGTTGATGGATTTAAAGGAAGAGGAAGGCCAAAGAAAAGATGGATGGATTATGTGAGGAATGATATGAAAGAGAAGGGAGTGAATGATAGCATGACTTTTGGCAGGGGAAAATGGAAAGAGAAAACGTATTGCGCCGACCCCAAGTAACATGGGACAAGGGCAGGAAGATGATGATGACGTTCAGTTCAACACTTTCAATTACAGTCACAGACTAGAACTTTGCCAGACGAATAGTAAGTAATACGAGTATCTATCATAATATAACATTGTACTTAATGCGGTCAAACTATCTGTGTCATAGTAGTAGTAGTAGTAGTATCATTTATTGCATTCATGTAGTTTACAAGATGTTACAAATATTAGGTATCATACATGACCCTGCTAGGGCACAACAATATATAAGTATTTTAAAGCGCTATCTTATATCACAACAATAAAATAATAAAACAAATCACTCTCTGCTTATATAAATATAAAAATTCTAATTTAAACATTTTCATGTCCGTTATTTGTTATAAGTAGGTACAATAAATAAGAAATTGTCGTACAATGGGTAGAGGACAAATAATTGCTTTCCATTTCCGTTCACATTACAAATTAGATAAAATTAAATTAAAATAAATGTCGATAACAATATTAATAATAATCATAAAAAAAAGATAACATTGGTTGGTAATGAGTCAAAATTATAGGAACTGTGTGTGTATAGGATATGTTTACAATGTCAAGAATACTTTTCATCTAAGAGTTCCTTTAGAGTGTAATACGATTTTAATTCAAGGTATTTTTGGAGACTGTTTTTAAATTTGTTTTCGTACTCTATGTCCTTAATTGAGTTTGGGAGCTTATTATATATTTTCACGCACATAGCTAAAGATCCTGAATGAAACATAGTTAATTTTGAGCTTGGTACGGCTAATTCGTTGTTGTTTTTACGTCTAACACTACGATATTGCGGGCGAAGGTCCGTAGTGAGTGGGAATAGTGACTTGTGTTTCCTTACAAATTTGCTAACTTCTAAAATGTAGATACTGGTTAGAGTAAGGACTTTATATTTTATAAAGAATGGCTTGCAGCTTTCTGTGTTTTTTATATAAGCAAGAATTCGTATACATTTCTTTTGCAAAATAAAAAGCCTATCTTTGTCTACACAGTTTCCCCACACCACGATTCCATAATTTAGCCAGGAGTATGCGTAGGCATAGTATGCTGTGAGAGCAGTTTTAAAATCAGTAGATCTTTTAAGCTCCCCCAGGGCATATGTAAAGCTGGCTAGTTTATTTGCCAATGTATCTATATGAGCTTTCCAGTTAATATTAGTATCTATAGTCAAACCTAACAGTTTAAATTCGTTAATGCATTGCAGTTTTATATTGTTATTTGAGTAATTTATATCCAATTTGCTTTTTTGATATGGTCTATACTGCATTAGCTTTGTTTTTTCAAAATTTGATTCTAAGTTGTGGTCTTTTAACCATGCTACTATTTTAGAGAGCTTATCGTCTAAACTTAGGTTTAGGTTTTCTGTATTGGTGTAAGGGAAGATTATAGAAATATCGTCAGCAAATAAAATACTTTGAGCGTCAATTTCTTGAGGGAGATCATTTATGTAAACTAGAAATAATAAATATCCCAAAACGCTGCCTTGTGGTATTGACATTGTTGTTTTTGCCTTTTTAGATCTTACGCGTATTATTTGACCAGTGTGTTGGTCGGTTTGTTCTATCTCTACGAATTGTTCTCTATTTTCTAGGTACGAGCAGAACCACTTGTGTGCTGTACCTCTGACACCTATTGCGTATAATTTATTTAGTAAAATTTCGTATGAAACTCTGTCGTATGCTTTGCTCATATCCAGTAGAATACCTACTGCATAATGCTTATTATTGATTATATTTAAAGCTTCCTGGATATACTTAAATGTTGCTAATGTTGTGGATCTGTTTCTTCTGAACCCATTCTGACTTTCATTGAAAATTTTGTATTTTTCGCAATAGGAATAAAGTCGTTTTGACATAGCAGTCTCCAATATTTTTGAGAAGGTCGGTAGTAATGCTATAGGCCGGTAGTTACTAGTGTTGGTCTGGTCTCCCTTTTTATATATTGGTTTCACTATCGATACTTTCAGCAGGTCAGGGACTGAGCCTTCGTCTAAGGATTGATTTATTAAGTAAGTTAGCGGTAACGTTAATTCTTCAGCGCATGCTTTTATAAGTGTAGATGGTAACTCGTCATGTCCATAACTTCGCTTGTTTTTCAAACTTTTTATAATAAACTTAATTTCGTTAGGGTCAACAGGTCTTAAGTAAATGGAGTTTTCACTTTGGGACGAGGTGTGGCGGCCAGTTGGACAGACGTTCCCGTTTGCGGTATCCGTTTTTCCGACCGATACAAAATAATCATTGAAAGCATTGACAATGGTAGTTACGTTATCTGTCACAGTATTCTGTACACGCAATTTTATGTTATTTATTGGCTTTTTGTTGTTTTTATTTGTACGCTCTTTTATTATTTGCCACATTGTTCTAGTCTTATTTTCTGATTTATTCATTATTCTTATGTAGTTTAGTTTTTTAGAGTGAGCTACTGTTCTCTTTAGTATTTTTTCGTAACGTTTATAGTGCTTTTCCAAAATATTGTTATTAGTTGTAGTCATTAATGCTTTTATTTGTCTTTTATGCTTGCATGTTATTTTTAATCCAGTCGTTAGCCATGATTTAGATGATCTATTTTTAACTTTTACGGTTTTCTTAGGTAAACACTTATTTAATGTTTTGTAAGGTGTTATTAAATGACAGATAATTAGTGTTTATATTTCGGTGTTCATTTATTATTTTGCTCCAGTCTAATTTTTGCAGTTCTTCTTTAAACGAGTCTATGTTTTGTTTGTTATATATCCTCTTCAAAGTTACTATTTGTTTTTTATTAACTATTGTATCGTGGGTAGGTACAGTGATTGCTATTCCTCTGTGGTCGGAGAGTCCAAGCTCTACTACTTCTAAATAGAATTTGTCGTGTGTGTTTGTAAATATTAGGTCAATGCATGTGCTGCTTGTGGTTGTTACTCTGGTAGGTTCCGTCACTAGTTGTCGAAAGTTGCATGTGGTCATAGTATTTATAAGATTAAATGAATTGCGATTTTTTTCGAGGATATTTACATTGAAATCCCCGCCTATAATTATGTGTTTATGTTTGTCTTTTATGTTGATTTTAAGTAGCAGATTTTCCAAGGATGTGTAGAATGTTTCTGTTTCCCTATTTTTTTGTGGCCAATAGATAACTATTAGTAATAAATTCATTTTAGGAATTTCTACAGCACACGTTTCGAATATAAATTCTATTGTCATTTCTGTTAAATCTTGCCTTTCTTTGAATTCGATATCGTTTTTTAAAAATATGCACACTCCACCTCCCGCGTAATTTGGGCGGCAGTATTTAGCGGCTACAGTATATCCTTCCAAACTCAGTAGGTCTTGTTTTAATGTTGTAATCCATGTTTCCGTGAAACAAAACGCTTCTATTTTGTGTTCGTTCGTGATCGCTTCTAATAGGTAACGTTTATTTTTTAGGCTTTGTATGTTTTGATATAGGATGATTAAATTATTATTGCATGAATGTGTTTGTGTACTGTTTTTTGATGTGTTGTTAACGAAAAAGCTTAGGCTAGCATAACGACCTGACAGAAAATTTATATTTACCTACTCTGAAGTGTTCTATGAAATTGATTGGTACATGGAAATAGAAACATTCCCAATAGAAAAATTACTTGTGAGTCGCAACTAGAGGCGAGTTTGGTAGTAAATACATGTGTCAAACGCCATATGCGATACTCGAGATGCATTTATGTGGTGCGCACAGAATAGGTCTTTACGCGTCCAGCTAAAAACCTGTTCCAAAAAGCTATCCCACTATACATATATACGTCTCTTGCCAGGGTCACGGGATGTTCGAAAGAGTTACTGTGGCCCCTTCGATAGGCAACTGAAGGAACACGGGTGGGTTTTAGTCCGCTCCACCCAGAGCGGGAGAAGTCATTTTATGATATCCCACACGAAAAAGTAACAAAAAATTTATACGTCTCACCTCTACCAATATACCTACAATGCTGCTCAGTATCACTTCTCAATCTAACTCAGTGAAACTGAAATAAAAAGTTCAGCAGGCACAGCGATGTAGGTCACAAAAAAGTGTGCAATTCTTTTATAACATTTCGTCACTATGCCGCAAGCCCCGAAATAGTTAAATGAAATAGTTTTTCACTAGTACGTACCTCAAGAGACATAAAAAGAGAACAACTGTTTGTTTCTGGGAACAAACAGTTCCCAGTGGGGATGCGAATTTCCCATGGATTTGTTCCTAGTTTCCGAAGTAGCTACACTATCCGATGTTAGGTAAATGGTTCCTTTTTCAAAGTCCCAGTGATCGATAAATGGATTATAAGCCATCCTTCTTTGCTTTGGCGTTTTTACCGGTTTACAATATTCCACTAGATTTCCCGAAAACAGATGATGGAAAAATATTTCTGGATTTTGAGTTGGCATTTCCCGGCCCAATTAATTACTAAAGTCAGGGTTTTCCTAGTGTGCTAACGGATACGTAGTTATGTGTGGTAGGATGATGGGGATGGTATTAATAATGTCCCATGTGGTTTATAATCCTCAAAATATGAATATTCCATCGAAAAATTAACATTAGCAGCACTAATTTTTAATTTTTATGATTCAATTATATTTTGATTGTCAAAACGTATTTTCAGCTCAGAACTTATTCTACAAAACAAAATTCATAATTCACTGACACAATTTTTTTTTTCATTTTTAGGGTTCCGTACCTCAAAAGGAAAAAAACGGAACCCTTATAGGATCACTTCGTTGTCCGTCTGTCTATCTGTCTGTATGTCAGTCTGTCTAGGTCCTTTTTCTCAGGAACGCGTGGAGGTATCAAGTTAAAATTAATATCAAATACGTAGATTTCTCACTTCGAGCTCTAAAAAAATCAAGCTTCTGAGTCAGCGCAATAAAAAACACCATTTAAGCGACATATTTTGATACTCGCAAATAAATCAAAACCTTTAGGGTACTTACCGTTGACCTTGAATCATGAAATTTGGTAAGAAGCAAGGTCCCACTGCAGTAAAGGAAAAAGTCGGTCGTCAATTTGTAGTTTTATCACGTAAAAACATTTTTTTTGCGATTACAAATTTGCAGTTGGAGAATTGACCGTGACGTATTTCAAAGTATAAAAGAACACGTTTTTCAACTACAATGTTAAGTTTGTTTTTGGGATAAATTCTTTTAACTACGGAACCCTTCAGTGTGCTTGGTCCGACACGCACTTGGCCGGATTTTTTCTTACTGTCAACTAGCTTATTCAAATAGAATATTTATTATATCGTCTTGCTCCACAATTTATTTCCAGTATTAAAATACTGGAAATAAATTGTGAAAAATGAAAAGGAAAGAAATGTTTAAAAACATTTCTTCACCGCGGCCTCTCTCGTGGTTCCGCATATTTTATGAATATCATGATAGATGCGCTGAATGAGATGAGGGAGCGATGGTACAAAAGATTGTATGCACATTGTGTTACATAAAAACTGTGGGTACATTAATTAAAAAAATGTTTGTAAATGAAATAGCGAACGATCGCAGCATTCTTAGCTAAATAGATGAGTCGTTGAACTTGGCAGCAGTTCATGTTGCTAAGTACACATGGGAGGCTATAGTTAGAATGTAGTTATGTGGGTAATTGCATGCTTTTACGTTAATGTCGGAAGCAGGCACAAATGCGGTGTGTTGACATTTTAAACGCAGTGCAACTGTGGTGCTATTCTGGAAAGATCCCACCGTGAAAATTTAGGTGAAGTGAGCGTGATGTGAACTGTCATCCCACCTTACTCTACTAGGGATTGAGCTCACTTCAAACTCACTTCACCTAAGTGCTCACGGTGTGATGTTTACAGAATAGATCGGCTGATCTACGAACTAATTATACCTGCCAGCAACAATATTAGCGACTGTAAAATTGAAAATAAGTTTATGGTATTAGTTTGGTTTTCATATTTCACAACCTGGAAGAGAATGTGCATCCACTAAGCGCCGAGAACTTTTCAAATGTCATAGGATTAGTCTTCACGTAGTATTTTTAGTTTAATCCAAAACTATTCATCTTGTAAATGCGGGGGAACTGCAGCGGTTGTATTACACCTAATGAATAAGGAGATAATCATTTACCAAATGCCTACGGTTGTAAATTGAATAAATTTGAAGACCCTCTGTGGTATCAATGGATAAAAGGACCACCATTTGTGAAGGTAACGAACTTCAATGTAAATTCTTGTTTCAATAAACCGCTGGATTAGTTTCCATTAATTCGAGAGTGCTCCGATTCAATTTTAATAGTCATGCAAACAATTTTTTTGAATAATTTTGTCATTACATAACTTTCATATTTTTATAATTTTTTTTTTACAATGAAATTGAAGCAGAAACCGCTCAACAATCACTCATAGACGCACAACCACCCCGAGGATGGAAACAAGAACTTGAAATAAGTTTGAATATAATTTACAATAAATTCAATTTTAATCTTGGACTAATTTAATCCGGAACCGCCGCGATTCCTTTCTCACTCCACAATTTAACTCAGTAAACGCATAATCCTTCTATTGAATCATAACGAGAGGGGGATCTTTGCGAAAGGGCTTAATTTTTCGTGGAAATAGGACAAGAAAATCAATTGACAACCAACCAATCATTTGATTTTTTTACACCTTTCATTTTGTTCAATATCTGTGCGTGCAGGAACTATCCTTTTTGATATCTCATTTTGCTATACAAGCATAAAATTGCAGACTTCTGGTATTATAGTTCCATAAAAAAGTATGCAATTTTAATGAAAAAATGGATGCAGTGAGTTAAACTTTGCTACTTTACTGAACGTTCCACTGCCTCCGGCTGCAATATCGTCTCGTTAGAAACACGGCAATGGTATTCTGCGCTATTTTTAAGTGGTATCTATTCAGAATCGATAAACACTATTGTATCCTAATTGGTTTGAAAGTAAAATACTTGCCACACTAACGCCGTCCACAGATTACGATTGACGGATCATGAAAGCATCAAGATTTAACAGAATTTTCTGCATTATTCATTCAGTGTCACCTTTAAAATACCGAAGCAATTACTTATACAATTTGTCACGAAAATACATGAATGAGCAAATCCAAGTTAAATAGTATTATATGAACACGGCGACAAATTAATTAAATTTTGTTCATTATTAAGAGAGATTCTCCAGACGTATCATCAGTATGGCTAGACGACATCGCGTCGTGCCGAGGTGCGTGTAGGTATTACAGCCTTAATTTTGCTTCGAGAAAATGAAATTCCTCGACGTAAAGACCGCACAATGTCTTATAGAAGTTTTGGCCTGTGGTACGAAATATAGGTATTGAGTAATAAGGTATTTATTGTGGACTGTATATTTTTTCTTCTTGGCTTGAGGGGTGGAGGAATGAAAGATTTCTTGATTTTCTTCCCTTTATTCTTCCTAGTGGTTCTTCTAGTAGAGCTGGAGGCCGACTGTGTCCTACCAGTTTTTTTGTTTTTGGGGAATGGCATCTCGCAGTTCAACCTATAGGAGGTTGTCGACTGCTTAACCGGGCTTTCCTGTGGATGCCTCAATAAATTAAGGCCTCCAGCCAGGCTTAAAACTAAGACTAAAAACTAAGCGACTACACGCTAAGGGCACCCCCTGTGGGGTACGGACCTCGGCTTAGGGCGTCGCTGGGAGAGGACAGCAATGGGACATGCTGGATCGGATTATTTGGGGGGCAAATTTAGAATTACGGGCTCAGCTGCGCGGGCTGGCTCGAGCAAGGGTCGGGGTGGGTATGGACGGGGGCGTCGCGGTGGCCCTCGGCGGCGAGGGCGGAAGCACGGCGGTCTCGATTTGAGTTTCCGGATCGTGCTGGTGGCGGGATTACTCTCCTGGAGGAGAGTTATGGCGTCATCCGGGACGGTTAGGGCGTGCCTAGGACGGCGGATGCGACTTATGCGCGACGGTGCGTAGCGGGCGGCCGCCGCAATCAGGGGATTCGGGTGTTTAGATGCAGATTCGAAGAAACGCTTGGCGAGGCGTTTCATGAACTGCTGGACGGTTGGGATTTTTAGATCAACGTGAAGAGACTCGTTGCGTACATAATAGGGTGCCCCCGTGACCTTTCTGAGGAAACGGTTCTGTAGGGTCTGCATCCTATGGAGCAAGTGTGGCTTAGCGTGCGCAAATACAACACAAGCATACGTCATGATGGGACGGATGACTGCGGTGTAGATGCGCAGCTTGCACTTAAGAGATAGTTTGCTACGCGCGGTCAGGATGAAATGAAGCCTGCCGAGAGCGCAAGCGGCACGCGAACGAGCCGTCTTGATGTGCTCTCTGAAGGTCAGGTGTTGATCCAAGATCACGCCAAGGTATTTGGCTTGCTTCTCCCAAGGGATCGGCTTGCCATACATGGTGATCGGGCTATGTGTCCTACCAGCCAAATGTTCCTACTTTTATAGTCTAAAATATCCTATATTTTTTGGTTCTTGGAAACAATTATTCAATATTCTGAGAAGTTGAACAATGCCTCGGACAAATTCTCAGAAATAGCTCAAAAGTTTCGACCAATCAGAGCGCAGCACAAAAAGGCGTCCCGAACCTTAACTATGACGAAACTTTACCGTAACGGGGACCTTTTCGCAAAAATGAATTATTTCTACTTTTATCTTAACAATTCCTTATCCTAAACTTATGTACTATCGCTATATAATTAAAATATGTGCCTACCTAATATAAATAAGTTAAAACTATGCCTATTTTATGTCTATCCTAATACAAATGGGTCTTAACTTATATCTACGTATGGCTAATGCTCGGCGTCCGTTACAGTATTGAGTATTGAGTTATAAAGGTAATGAGTAAAAAGAATTGAGTTTGAGTTTTAATTCTTGCATTTTCACGATAAGCCCCTGTTTGCTGAGCTTTCTTTCTTCGTTTGAAAAACGAAGCGTTTTGAAAGATGAATAGTCTCTAATCTAGCGACACTGAGACGAGACTTACTTACAATCGCAGTTTTAAAAGTCGAAAGCATTTTCCACATAAATCCAGTTGCTTCATCTACTTGATAGACATTTTCCTCGGTATGATTTGAAATCAAATGGCTTCGTTATCGAGGTATTCAAGAACTATTTGTCACAAAGAGCACTGGGCCTAAACAAACGATATACATATTTTTTTTTTAACTTTGAATGTAAACAAACACACAAAAAAAATTAATTGTAACCAACAATTTACTAACTGTACAAAGCGAGCGAGCTAAACTTGTCTAGAGGTGCACCAACCTGAATGCTAGAGTCGAGTTGAAGAGAACTAATAAACTGAACACCTTGAGTAATCTAGTGGGAACTGTTCACGCTTCCGAAATGAGGTTAAGTTATATAGTGAAGCGAAGAGGTGAAATTCAAAGAATTTAGCAATATCAATATAGGACTAGGTCGAAACGAACTTGATATAATTGATAGTAGTTCTCGCTCATTGTTAGGAACCTAATGATTTGCATAATAGCAAAGAGCCTCGACTAGAATTAAATTATATTTAACACATTGGTTTACCCAGTGCTTGAATATAATACCACCATATGGAATCCTAACTATGAGATTTGCATTAAACTCTTGCAAAGTGTACAAAGACGTTTTCTATACCGTCTTTGCTATGAAGGTCGTCTGGCAAAAAAAAAAATAGGAGCTACGACTTAAGACTACAACATTATAAAATTTCCTCGTTGGTAGATCTCAGAGAAGAGAGAGAGAGACTTATAAGCAAATTTCTAGATCTCAAATTTCTTAATAAACTGTTCAATGCGGTTGATGACTGTACCGATCTTCTTGGAAAGTTACAAATAAGTGCACCATCTCGCTTGCCGTAAACGTAACTATAATCTTTTCTGTGTCGGGATCCAAAACAAACCTCGGACGCTTTGCCGTTTTGCCAAGGCTCTGTAAGCAGTCTAACGAAGTATCGAAGCATAACGTATTGGATTTTACATGAAAATTATCAAAGTTAAAAAAAGACATGAAAGTCACAGTATCCAAGTAATAACATTTTGTTATTTTCTTTATTCTGTACACAACTATGGTTATTCTTTAACTATTATTTATTTTATTTTATTTGAATGTATTTAATATTAATTTGTAATATTTTTTTATTATTTTGTACCCTTACTGTTTTGCTTTCATTTTGTTTTCCTTTCTACGGTTTGTATTGTTTTTTTATATTGTATTCTGTACACGTCCTTTTCAAACTTGTTGTACCTACAATGGTGGTCACATCATTCACTTATTATCTAGAATAAGTGAATGATGTGGTCGCCTATAATTGGAAGCGCACACTTGTATTTTTCTCTGTTTATGTTAACATGCATGTAATTGTGTAGCTTCTGTTGGCGATCCATTAAATAAATAAATAAGCCTGAAATTTACTCTTAAATAAACATGTGATCATTATAATATTGTATTGATTGGTTGAGCTGAATGGTGCTAATCCATGCGTCATGTTCGTGAACGGGCGCCGTCAGTAGGGACTGGTCATCTCTTAGCTGCCATGGCAACGGCTTATTTTAATTTTTGAATCGTTTTTGGTTTTTACTTTTTTGTTGCGGACGCTTTTAACGTACACGTCTTTCTACATTGTTCTCACATACTTAATTTCAACATGAATGATGTAACCAATATTTTGTAACAATATTTTGATTTAAAAGAGTGTCCGTGGAGTTTCTTGCCCGTTCTTCTCCATAGAGATCTACGCTTTGGAATGGGCAACTAGCTTCAACTTTCTGACCGACTCTTTGACAATTCAAAAGTGCCTGTAATTGGTTTATTTGAAATAAATGCTTTGAGTTGAGTTTGATCGAATATTGAATTCAGATACATTGGAATATGTAGAGCATTGACGTGGCGTTCAAACTGCTATCGAAAGTCGAGCTCTTGGATGTAATTAGAGTTTTAGTATAAAATGTGTAGTTAGTAAAAGGACTGGATAGAATTTTACTCTAATAAAATTACGTCAGGTGCTTGGGTCTACTATGAAAGTATATATTTATGCAAAACAAAAAACATAAATGTTAGAGCAAATAAAAATTGTGCTATTGCTACTGAGGCTCAAAATACAGATCATAAATGTACATTTATTACTTGAGATATCCTACCTTTTGTGCAAAATAGCGTTCGCGAATCTCAGCTTTTTAAGCCACTCTTGCAGCTGTAATTCCTACACCCACACCTCGACTACAGCTAGAATTCTCGTCTGTAAACTTATATAGTTCACAGTTACCGAAAGTGTGTCCACAACACGTGTGTGTGTGTGTGTACAACGTCGATTAACGTTCTTCTGTCTGCGACTGGGGTTATAAACGTTTTTCCTTTTATAATGGCCAAACGGCTTCCTTTTTTAATGTAGGGTAGCACTAAGAAGGGGTATTTGGAAATTCGACCTTTAAGGGTGTGAAAAGGAGGGATTTTGTTTGTATGAAAAATCTTATTCCTTAAGCTAATGAACTTGAAACTTGGCACTAAGTAAATTATGACGTTTCTCATTTTTTGTTTTTCTAAACTACCCCATAAAGGAAGATTAAGGGGTGTCAAACTTTGTATGGAAGAATTTAAACGTGCAGTCAGATTAACGCGAAACTCAGTATTTATACTTCATCATCATCTGCCTAGCCTTTTCCCAACCATGTTAGGGTCGGCTTCCAGTCTAACCGGATGCAGCTGAATACCTGTATTTTACATGGAGCGACTGCCTATCTGACCTCCACAACCCAGTACCTGGGCAATACGATACCCCTTGGTAAGACTGGTTGTCAGACTTTCAGGCTTCTGACGACCCGTAACGACTGTCAAAGATCCACGAATGACAGCCGGGACCAACGGCTTAACGTGCTTTCCGAGGCACTTACACATACACATACTTAAGACCGAAAATAAAGAATAACGTGTATCAAGATTTTTTTGATAATCTACCCCTAACGGGGTACTGAAGTACGATATCCACGCGGACGAAGTCAGGGGAACTGCTAGTTTGTTTGTTAGGCTTTTTCCGACCAATAACACCGTAGAAAAAACTTATATAAAATTATTTTTAGGCTTTTGTCGAACATGGACTGGAACTTACTATCTATAACTAAAATATCCTCTAAATACCTATTAAACAAAGGTTTAATAGGTATTTGATAGAAGAGTTTAAACTTCAGTCTGTAGAACTACGTAACGATCATCTCTGGCATTCAAAGTTTGAAGAAATTCAGTCGAACATCTTGAATGACACTGAAATAATTTACCAATAACGTTTCTCATTGTTCTTGGATTTTTTGTGTGACTTTAGATTGGTAAATCTTGAATTGATTTAACGCTTTGTTTGATTTGCGCTCGTGTAGACTCAATCTTATTAAGTTACGAGTTTCATGGAACTTTGCAAATCCAAAGGAAACTCTCTAGATAACAAAATTTATTATCATGTCACCTTTTGATTTGATCCTTTACTCTGTTCAGAGAGATTACTAGTCTACATTTAAAAACTATGCCTTTTTCTAAGAAAAATATCTTTGTTTCCTGTTGTTGCCTTTCTTGTTATATCTTTTAAACGAGTAAGTATAAAACTTAACTTTCCGTCGTCAGATTTGCTATCAACAGGATTTAAAGCCAGCAGTTCAAAGCCACGCGGTTGAGCACCGTCATGTTCCCGGTCTAAAGCACGTCATTTCACGGTAATTTTAGCACTTCTGTAATTTGCTGGAGTTTAAATAAGTGACCTCCTGACTCAGTTTTGGGTTACACCTTAAAAATAATTTTATTTAGATCCACTAACATTCAGTTCATGTTTCAGCACATGCATTTCCGTTAAGCTTACACGTGGACATGAAAAACAAAAAAACAAAATGATGGAGGACACGTCCCGTTTATGGTCATCATGCACACATTTTGCTTACCCAGCACTCGGTGACGGGTGCAATGATCTCGTGAACAAGCTACAGTTTGCATATCGTTACAAAGCTATTCTCTGCTCATTCGAATTTTATTGATACCGTGTAATGTATCACCATAGATAGCTATTGTGGAACTTTTGCACGTGTCATTTAAAAGTAATGCAGTTTTAGTGCCATTTCTATGGCTTATGAGGTAATTTCTCCATAATATAGAGAACTTACCTATTATTGTTAAAGCTTACGGTACCCACTGTTTAAAACAGGATCGTGCCCTAATTTCTACGATTTAATTAAAAATAATAACAATACCGAATTATAATATCCACTGTGGCAACACTGTCCAAGTATAAATTGTTGTAACAAACTTTTAAGTGTATTTCCATTATGGCAACTGAGTGTATTATTTTACTTTGGCAAGACTTAGAAATAACGGTTATGATATTATCATTGTTTCTTGGTGGGGCAAAAGTCATTTAAAGTGGTAAAATGTAGTGCAGAGCCAGTCGTTGTTTGGTTGAATAGTACCGTTGTGCGGAGTAAAAGCGTTAGCAAGAAAATAGTTTTATATTCAAATAGAAATCAAAATACAGAACTTAACTAGCTGATTATCTTACAAAAGTAACAGGTCAATTCAACTCTACTTTTTGAGCGAATTTAATAAGCGTGATCTAATTTACATTATATATTTTATTCTTTGTTGACAATTTTACGATTTACATTCATACGGTGAGATACACTTGCGTAATGACGATCAGTGTGTGTTATGTGGGGAAAGTTGTTTACAAAAAAAAAAGTGATTTTGTTTGTGATTAAGTAATGAAATACTAGCCTTTCTTCGTAGCTCAACTAACGTCGTTCTATTTGAGAATAAAGCCTCAATATTGCGGTAAATTTTCCAATAACTGCCACAAAGTTTAGAGCATAATTTACAATACATTTTTTAAAACATTTTTTATAACTTTGAAAACTAACTTTTTTAAAAAACGGAAATACAAAACCAAGGACACCGACTTCCGAAATCAAAGTTATTATTTATTTCTCATAGCTAACAATTTACTATTTACATAAAATCAAAGTTATTTTTAACTTTGTAGTGTTTTTTTCGGGAAGTCGGTTGCTTTTTTTTTGGATTTTATTTTTTATTTTTCTCTTTTTAGT
This sequence comes from Fissipunctia ypsillon, assembly GCA_947568875.1. NCBI lineage: Eukaryota > Metazoa > Arthropoda > Insecta > Lepidoptera > Noctuidae > Fissipunctia > Fissipunctia ypsillon. Next base: position 16,397,112 of record OX387661.1, on the reverse strand, counting down.
TATGGTACCTACCCACCAATTCATATACCACTATTTGCTATGTAAACAATAGTAACAGGAAGAATAACATCATCAATATACACAGTTTCTATAATACCTATTTAATCCACTTATTAAATAGGTATTATAGAAGCGAACTCAAAAACTACGCAAGCAAAGTTAATAAAATTTATATGAGACCACCGTGCAAGCTTTTTCTACCAAATGAAAAAGGAATTTTTAAAATCGGTCCATAATTGACGAAAATATCAATAAACATACTAAAAAAATACGTATACATACAGACGAACATACATATAACCACCCCCTTTATAAAGTCGCTTAAAAAGGCCAAATTGGACTGTTATAGACAATTTCACTATTCTGGCACAAAACAAAAGATTTTCGAATACCAATAATTAAAAGTTTGCCTATACAAAAAACTTCGTCGATCTAACTTTGTAGTGCATTTTGTAATGGCTGCCACCTCGCTGTAGATTTGCATCAAATTCTCGAAGGGGAAGTAAAAAAAATAAGCGGAAAAGCTTTTATTATTTCTTGCAGTAGTGCCGCACTACCTAATGGAGTGGATCTGTACCAACAAGCTCCAGTAACAACGTTTAGCAGTGTTGTTCTCACAGCACATAATAGAGAAACGAGTCCTTTGTTAGAGTTGAAGTGAACGAGCACAATGCAGGCGCTGTTGGAGTTTAACGTTCATTAAGAAAACGCTGAGAAGACATTAAGGTGTAGCGCTAAACAAAAGCGGTGTAACTGTCCGCTGACACTATAACAACTTTCTTGCGAAGTGAAACATAAAATAGTGTCAACTTGCAGCACTTCATTCGATGCAAGTCTCTAGAAACTATTTGCGGAATAGTTAGGTGACATCACACATATAAAATAGATCATAAAATAGATGAGAGGCTCGTGGCTAAGTAATAAAAGCCGCACGGTCGGTAGATCAGGTTAAGCTACGCTTGCCGCGGTTGGTCCGTGGATGGATGACCATCTTTACATACCGAGACTCCTCCGTGCCTCGGAAAGCACGTTAAGCCTTTGGTCCCAGCTGTCATTCGTGGATCTTTAACAGTCGTTACGGGTTGTCAGAAGCCCGAAGTCTGACAACTAGTCTTACCTAGGGGTATCGTTTTACCCAGTAACTGGATTGTGGAGGTCAGATAGGCAGTCGCTCCATGTAAAATACTGGTATTCAGCTGCATCCGGTTAGACTGGAAGCTGACCCCAACATAGTTGACAACATAGTCGGGAAAACGTTAGGCAGATTACCGATCCGATTACCTAAATGAAACCGTATTAAATCATAAGTCATTTATTCATTTTTAACACTAAACAATAAATAAATTAATAATAATATAATATAATAATTATTAATTAATTTGTTGTGTTTGTTATTAGATCCGCTTATTTTTTAAATATTTTAGGTGATCTATCTGAGAGCCCGTAACGAAAACATTGAGGTGGATGCGCAAAGGTAGCCCGTGAAATTCAATTCAATTCATTTTCTTACGTTTTTTTGTAATTTCTGGGTCAGTGTCAGGTTGTATCTTGATCAAAATATGATTCGTGACCTTCTGTTATGAGACACAATTAAATTTCTATTGTTACCGGGCACTCAGAGGCCGGTCGACCGCGGAAAGGATAACAAATATGTATTTACAATAATCATTAATACCTACATCTCTCTGTGTTATAATTGGTCTATTGAATGACTTTTTCATGAAATTATGACATTTGAGAGCTTCACATCAAATAAACAATTGATGACACATTATTATTGTAAGTACCTATACCCTTTAGAACTTAAAATATCTTATTTCTGATTTCACTTAGATTCCAATTCAGATCAAGTTGTTTATTGCTTGAAAGAAAACAAACAAATTAAGTATTATAAAAAAAAAACATATTTTTTTTGTGGATTTATGTTAAGCTGAGCGATTTAGACGTTGGATATTCTTGCTACTTTTTATTGATATGGCGTCATTATTATTGTATTATTGATCGCTATTTTTAATATAAATTATTGCTAATTACTAAATGTGTACTGCATGCTATTAGTGTAACCAAGATGTAAAATCTAAATATTAGTTCGGCGGAAATGCCGAATATAGTGAAACCCATACAACTTAAGAACTTATGTTGGCTACCTATATTCTTGCAAATAAATAAACATCGATAAATAATTTTGCAGAAACGCAAACAGATTGATTCAGATTAACATAATATTAGAGTACAGAATTTTAAATTTATGATAATCTGAATCGAAGTTATCTAAGTCTCTTAAAATACACAACTAGACTTTTTTACGGTCCAATATACGGAACAATAATTAACATTTTAAGACCTATTAAAAAAAAAGTGCCAACTATTCAATTTCACATCACGTCTGTGGAGAAATGGCGGCCGAGATGATCCCGCGTAGTTACGGACTGACACATACATGTTACTACTACAGATAATATAATCTGTTCTATAGAAGTCTGTATCATGCTGTGATAAGCAATAAAAGCAATGAGATATTTCTTTGTCAACCTTACATTGTTTAAACTTTTATTTACGTTTTAAATCAACAACCCACAACCCATCCCAACCCATTAATTCACCTATAATCATTTGTTTACCTATTTGTAAAAACTTGTAATTGGCCATATATTGTAAAATAAAAGAAATAAAAAGTGTAAACAATACTCTGCTTAGTTTCCATATCACACTTCCAATAAAATAGCGTTACAAATCGAAAAACCTGGATTGTCAGGAAAGCGAAAATAAACTCACGGATTTGTTATACAGTCTTTATTCTTGTAGTATTAGCATAATGTGATATAAATTATATATACTTGAAAATCTTACAATGACACGTTTAAAAGACAAAATACGGCTGTTTTCCTTTCCTGAAAAACAGCCTGAAAATGTAACCGTATTTTAGATAACTATTTAAACTTCTACAAAACAAAACTACAATAAAATATGATAAATGTTCAAAATTAAAAAATCAGGCAGTTTGTATTTCTGAATCTTTAACTCAAGACTAAACTTTTTCGAGTTGTAACCCTATTTTATCGGAGGCGCGATATAGTAACTAGATGATGCGTTTCTACCTTATAAATAGATGGTCTTACAATAGTGTCCATCCCACCAGCATAACAGATGTGGCTACACTGTTGGGAAGGGACTTATGTGCCTATTCAAAGCCTACGTTTGCCACAATCTGCAGGACAATGTCCTCCAGTTTAGTTAGGACTCTTGAGATGTATACAACACGTAAACAACCAAGATTGTTGTTCGATCAACACATAGTCCATTGAATTCCCCTAGAAGCCTTCCACCCAAAATATAATGCAACATCGGTGCCAGTATACAGACTACGGATAACATTGATACAGAGATCTTCATTGGATTAAAATAGAATATAATTTATTGTGATAACAGATCTATCCAATTAACAGAAATATCCAGAGAAAATTAAGCGTATCGGATAATCAGAAATTGTCACATTTATATATTTGTTATGGAGTACCCACGCCTTGTTTCCCCGAAAAGTTGTATAGAGGCATGAGGAACAGGGTGTAAAGTTCACTCATCCTCCATAGAAAAGGGAGGATCCTCCGACCAGACGGGTGTTGTGTCTGGTGGGCTACTGCCCGACGGTTGATTTTTTTTTTTTTTTTTTTTTTTTCCTATCAATGGCATCTCGTAGTTGGCCAAGAGTGGCCGTGACTACTTAACCGGTCAATCCTGTGGCTGCCTTAAGCTAACTCAAAGCCTCCAGCCAGGGGCGTGTTACTTACAATACTAAGTGACTGCGCGCTAAGGGCACCCCCTGTGGGGTACGAACCTCGGCTTAGGGCGTCACTGGGGGGACAGCAAGTTTGGGACAGGCTGGATCAAAATTGGATAATTATTATTAATCTGGGGAATTTAAAGCTACAGGCTCAGCTTCGGCGCGGGCTGGCGCTTCTTCGAGCAAGGGTCGGGGGGAATTATTAACTCGGGGTTTTCGCGCTGGACCTCGGCGGCGGGGTCGGAATGTCGGTTTTTTGTGTTTGTGTACTGTACTGGTAGCCCTATTGCTTTCCTGGAGGAGAGTAATAGGGTCGTCTGGGTCTAATAGTGTGTGCCTCGGACGGCGGACTTTGCTAATGTTGGAGGGGGTATATTTAGCGGCCTCGACAACTAGGGGGTTGCGATGTTTGGCGGCGGTGTCAAAGAAACGCTTGGAGATACGTTTCATGAACTGGAGGAACCGACGGTTGATGTCGGGATGTTGTATATATGCTAGTCGCGCGGTAAACTCTGATTGCGCGATGCAGGATTTTGCGTGACGTCAGTGTGACGCGTTCCACTGTGGCGATGCTGCCACAGTTGGAAGAAGTACGCCGACGGTGTACCTATAGTACACCCATTCAGTTCATCCATTTTAAGTCGCATGTAATAAATAGGGGGCGAGCCTATTGCCACCTACCAACTGTGTTATAACACAATGTATATAATAAATCACCAACCACCGCTCGTTACAATGCAACTGTCTGAAAGCGAGTCATCATCATCATCATCAGCCTACAGAAGCCCACTGCTGGACATTGGCCTTTCCAATTGCACGGCAGCCACCCTGCGAAGATCGTCGCTCCACTTAGCCTGAAAGCGAGTGTTGTCACGCAAACCGATCACGTCTACCCTCAGAGACACGCACGTGAACCAATGTCCAACATTATTACCTACTCTCCCAGGACCTTCACACACACACTTCACGCGTGCCTCACATAATACACGACAATTACCCCAGACGCTTCCAGTAGGACATTAAAGGATGGCCCCTTAAGTGACCCTTTCTTCAAATGTACTCCGGTATAGCCTACCTGATAAGTGCCGTGCTGACATAGGTCACTGCATAATGTTCCCACTGCTGGGACACAGGCCTCGTCTCTTCTAGAGAGCTATAATCTACCACGCGGGCCCAGGGCGAGTTGGTAGATGTCACATGTCTTCGAATTTTTGGTTCTAGGACATGCCGGTTTCCTCACGATGTTTTCCTTCATCATGACTGAATGACAGCTTATAATGGTAGTACAACAATCAATCATTTCTCTAAAAATACAAGTGAGTAAGCAATATCTTGAAAATATTGCAGGATACGTTATGTGTATACGCTAAGTTTCCACAAAGCTCCAGGAACAGACATCATAAGTGTTCTCCCATGCACAAAGTCTCTCAGACGGTACATAACATTATCCAGGTCTTCCTCGAGCTTTTTGCCTGAAACTCCGACACACTCCAGCGCTATAATCAGAATATTTACTTAGCACTTATTATGCCTACTAAACTGCTTTCTCTAATTCCGGGGTTTTACTTTGTGATACGAGTACGAGAAGCGTACTTAATAGCCAAAGGAAGCGCTTGGAGCGCCGACTTTATGGTAATTTAATTATATCTGTCTTAGAAAACAATGCCACAGAAAAGAACAATTTCATATTCGATTAATTTGTGTTTGTCATCCAATATATTGGACGACAAACAAACGATTCATGATTATGCTCCCAAGCGTCTTTCAATTTCATCCTTTATCCCAACTTAAGTTTTTTTTTTTAATAACAATGAAGCGCATTAATTAAACTCCGAGCCACTTTCACCAGACATTTTTTTCAACAAAGATAATCTACAACATGCGAACATTTGATTGGGTAAGAAAATAATGTTAACGACTCAAAAATCTTTGTTACCGTTTTATTACGCACACAAACAACTATTAATCACATCTAATGTAACGAGCTATACCTACATAAGATCAAAGGCTGAATTTCGTTCAGACTTTATATATATGACGTGTATTCGTTCGAAGTTTAAATTTTTTTTCGGCAATAGTCGGCGCGCAAGTGCTAGTCTCTGCCTGACCTCAGGCAGAGACTAGCACACACACTCAGTGATCTTTTAATTAACGCATAACTTTGAGTTTGTATTGTTCTCCGACTAAAGTACCTGCACCCCGCACCGCCGCCGCCGCGCCCCGCACCGCACCGATGGTCAGTGACTTTTCGTAGATAAAGCGTGTTTACTTTTTATGCTATTTATTTTGTTAGAAAACTGCACTTTATAAATTTTCCATTAACTAGTAATGAATGAGGTCCTGGGTTCGATTCCAAGTTGGGGCAAAGTGTTATTGTGTTTTCCTATATGGAATTTTTCTGTAGCAACCCGAAGTCTGAATTTGTGCCCAGTAGATAACAATAGGCTCGCCCCCTATTACATGGGACTTGAACATAACTGGCGAAATGTGGGTGTACTATAGGTACACCTCTGCTCAACCATTCGAGGAAACAAGGCGTGATGTTATGTTATTGACTAGTAATCTTCGTGTTTTAAAATATTTCGGTGGACTAGTACTGTGCTCATCCACGTTGTATAAAAAAACGTCTGTGATTTTAGAGGGCTATTTGGCACACAAAAAACACTTAATTTAATGTCACAAATTGAATAAGCCATAAATACAGAACAGTTTTTGGTTCAGAGGGCTTGGTCCTAGTAGAATTAACTTTAGCACCTACCTTCATCTCTGTATAAACATACCTGACAGACAGACAGATAAATAACGCGACTATTTTAACAGGTAACCTAATGAATGCCTCTCCCTCAGAGGCTACCCAAGTATACGCAGTGGCTTGCCAAAAATTCAAATTCAAATTCAAATTCAAATTCAAACAATTTTATTGTGGATCATAGGTTCATAAGATGTTGTGCTAACTACAGGTAAGTCTGCTATGTCCCGCCATTAAGGCATACAAAATTCATGACACAAGTTCGGTAAATATGCAGTTAAAATATAATACATCTAATTGTCATGGAATATATTATAATTAAATTAATGAAATAGTTAAATATTTATGTCAAATTACAAATTATTCATTCAATGGATTCGCTTCAATGTACTGTCATCTAGAAATTCTCTTATAGAGTAATAACATTTACTTATCAATAATTCGTGTAATTTTTTTTTGAAGGTATTTATATCGCTCATAGTTCTGAGAAAAGGTGGAAGATTATTAAAGATACGTGGGCCCATACAAAAAATGCTTTGGTGCAAAAGCTTTGTTTTACTGGCTGCGATACGCAGCTTGTCTTTGTGTCTGGCCCTAGTGCAAAATTCAAACAAGTTTGGATTTGATTTTATGAACATTACGGTTTCATATATGTAAACACAAGGGAGAGTAAATATTTTTAAATTTGTGAAATGTGGCCTGCATGAATCTACTTTGTGTATATTGCACATCGATCTGATACACCGTTTTTGGGCTCTAAAAGCACGCTCTTTTTCTACAGAGTTGCCCCAGAATATGATGCCATAGCGTATGATTGGAGCAACATATCCATGATATGCAGTTAGAAGTGCAGACTGACTGACAGTGTTCCTTAATCTATAAAGGGCATAAGAGCCCTGACTAAGTCTTTTGCAAACTTGCTCAATATGTGACTTCCAATTTACTTTGCTATCAATATAGAGACCCAGAAATTTGGTTACATCGATTTCTTCTATGCTGGTTTGAGAGTAACATATATTTAAATTGGCATCAGGTTGAACTCGCTGCTTAAAATCCATTATTTTTGTTTTGTCTAAGTTTATTTTTAAGTCATTTTCATCAAGCCATTTTATGATTGTAGTTAGGGTGCTATTTAGGTCAAGTTTTAAATCAGATCTGTCATTACCTGTAAACAATATAGTACTATCGTCAGCAAATAAGGTCATATGGTGCATTGTAACTGTCGACATGTCATTTATATAAATTAGAAAAAGTGGTGGGCCTAGAATACTGCCCTGAGGGACACCAGAGAGGATATTTCTAACCTTAGACACAACGGTTTCTTCAGTTCTGGTAGTTAAAGAGACTCTTTTTAATTCTACCACCTGTTTTCTGTCACTGAGATATGATTCTATTAATCTGTATACGTTACCTCTTACGCCAAATGCATACAATTTATTCAAGAGTATTTTATGACTGACTCGGTCAAATGCTTTTGACATGTCCATGTACAGCGCTATGGCTGGGGACCTAGTGTCCATATTTAGAAGGACTTTGTGTAAAAAGTTATATATAGCTATATTAACCGATTTATTTTTCCTAAAACCATATTGACATGGGGTAAATATGTTATTACTTTCGAAAAATGGGTAGAGGCAATTATATATGGTTTTTTCAAATATTTTAGAGAAAATGGTTATTAAAGCAATTGGCCTGTAGTTATTCATGGAAAATTTGTCATCTTTTTTATGTACTGGTTTTACTACTGACAGTTTTAACTTCTCTGGAAAAATACCGTGTTCTATGCCCAGGTTGATAATATAACTTAAGGGAGCTGCAATTAAAGTTGCTACATCCTTAACGATCTTTGTAGTAATACCGTCATAACCTGCGCTATTTGTATTCCGCAGAGAAGCTATAATTTTAAGAATGTCTGGAGGAATTGTCGGGGGCATGAATATTGATTTAGTGTTAAATGTCAAGTTAGTGGAATACGATCGTGTTGAGCCAGGAAAAAGATTTTTATTAGTATTTTTAACAATGTCAGCATAATAGTCATTAAAGGTATTTGCAATAGTCTTAGGATCAGTAAGTACCTCGTCATTGATTATTAGTTTATCAATGCCCTCCTTAGGATAATTATATTTGGCGTTATTAATTACTTTCCATGTTGCTTTGGATTTATTAACAGCCGTATTAATAAAATAATTGTTCTGGGACATTTTTGTCAGAGAGATGATTTTTTTGTATTTTGTGGCGTAAGCTTTAAACTTCATTTTATTGACGTTGTTTGAGTTTTTCCTATAATTCCAGAGAAGTTCGCGTTTACGCTTACTACACATTCTTATACCTTTTGATAACCATTTAGGTCTTGAAATATTACTAACGCGAATTTTTTTAATAGGAAAGCATAAGTCATATATCAAGCTGAATATATAATGGAATGAATTGTAAGCACTGTTAGGGTTTGTAGACTCATATACAGTATGATACGAGATTTGACTTAAATATTTAGCAAATATACATCTATTTTCTTTAGTGAAACTACGTTTATATACATACCAATATTCAATTGGACTACACTTTTTTACCGGACACTTCATAATTTGTACAGTGTGGTCTGAGAGCGCAAAATCTCTAATTACACCTTTGCATCCCTTAATGTTATGAGCTACGTTGTCAATACAAGTGTTACTGGCGCTTCGTGTTACCTGATTAAACTGAAGGGTTATATTAAAAGTTAACAGTAGTTCTACAAATTCAGTACATATTTTTGAATTGTTTGAAATATCTATATTGAAATCCCCACAAATAATAATTTTCTTACTTTTACATAGCTTATCTAATATTTTACTTAAAATTAAAAAGAAAGAATTTATTGATCCGATTGTTTTGTTCGGCGGTCTGTAAATACATAAAATATATATGTTGTGGTCTATTAATTCAATAACAGAGCATTCAATAATATTTATAATAGACATTTTGTTAATATCATCGAGACCTTTTAATCGCAATCCATTCTTAATTAAAATACATGAGCCCCCATGTCTACTACATCTCATAAAATATGATCCCAAAATAAAGTTCGATAACTGCAAGTAATTCTCGTCACCTTTCCTCATGTTATGTTCCGTAATACATAATATATCTACCTTCATACCTTCTGTCGCCAACTCATCCAAACACACTGATAGCATGTCCGATTTATTAATCAAACCATTAATGTTTTGATGCATGATAGTTAAACAATTATTCACGAAATAAATTATCACAGCTTAAATCTTTGTTTGTTTGAATTACAGAATTTTGGTTACTTATTTCAGATGATACAGAGTTGTCATTTTGTGTTATGCAGGCGTTGAATTGTATAATACTTTCAATTTGTGCTTTAATGTCCCTGAAAATTGTGTACACGCCTAAATTATTGATAACGCCTGTTTTCTTTGAAAACATTGAGTAGTCATACGTTAAGTGCTTGTTTGAGTCAAGTGTATAGCAATGTTCGTGAGTCATGATATCGAGATACAGTAGGTTATTAAAGTTTTCGATTCTCCAATTATACATATTAGCATAACTTTTGTACTTAAACGTAGGGATGCATAAAATAACATTTGTGTGTTGCACTTTTTGTAGTGATTCTCTTATGGCTAGTATCATGTTGATGGAGTCATTTGTTGTGTTGAAATCAGCCTCGCCGATTAATACTATACAGAAGTCTTCCATTGTAAAGTTTGCAATTTAAGTTCAATTCCCTTCATAATTTCTTTGATTCCACAATTTGTCTTTAAGTAATGACATATTTGCGTGTTTGGGCCTAAGGTGTTGTCAGCAATTTTAAGTATTCTGTTGGAGTTGTTCGTACTCAATATGCAGATTTTCCGAGCTACGGTCTTTTCTTCAGTTAGTCTATTATTGGCGTTTGATGTTGAGGCGCTCGCCAGTTTTGATACATTGTTCCGTCCATTTTCATTGATTTGTTTTTGTTCTGATATGTTTGCCAGTTTTATTACGCTTGTGTGTTGTGAACTTCCTGCCAATTGGTTTTCCTGTGTGACGTTGTGGTTAGAAGTCGAGTCAATTACAGTGTTTAGTGTCAGGTCCGGTACTGGCATTCGATCGGCCCGAGTCAGTTTTGTTGATATTGTCTGGTTTTTGTTGTAAGCTGGTTCATAATCCTCTCTGTTTTGTATAGAGGTGATTGGTTGCCTATTCTTTGTCACAGGCGTTCGTTTGCTATTCTGGTTTACTTTACGTTTGCGTCCTGACTGCGGAGTCAAATTATTTAAGTCAGTAACATTTATTTCCTTGTATGCATTTATAATTTTAATGTATTTTTGTATATCCGTTTTTAGTCGAACATTTTCCGAGTTTAAATTTTCAATTTCCTTATGGCACTTAGTAAATCATTGGACAACTGTTCGTTTTTTTCCTGAAGTTCTGTAATTGTTTGGCCGGAATTTAGTGATGTATTAGGTAGACTCATCATTGTAGTCTCAAAAAGAGCAGAACTATCTGCAGTCACATCGCATAATGAGCTTGTTCTGAATATTTTACGGCTACGGTAGGTTATGTTGTCCTCCATATTATTTTCCAAAACAAAACTATTTTCTACCACTTACTAACTATTTTTTAGTCTGGTATCACTGACCAACACTTTGTCCTCTAGCGACTACCAGTAGTAGCTTTTTTTGTTCGTCTACTCACCACTTGGGGACGTATTGGCGGTAGTAGTCGTACAATATTTCGTCTTGTGTATTATTTAGTCTGGTATAACTGACCAACACTGCCCTCTGGTGACTAGTAGTAGTAGCTTTTTTTAGTTCGTCTACTCACCACTTGGGGACGTATTGGCGGTAGTAGTCGTACAATATTTCGTCTCTGTATTATTTAGCCTGGTATAACTGACCAACACTGCCCTCTGGCGACTAGTAGTAGTAGCTTTTTTTTTTAATGCGTCTACTCACCACTTGGGGACGTATTGGCGGTAGTAGTCGTACAATATTTCGAGTCCAAAGTCCAATATTTAAAAAATCTGTTGCAAAAACGGTATTCCAGTTCTTGGTATTTTAGGTAAATCACAAAAATGTTGTTAGACTGCACCAAAAGTAGTTATTTACTCGTAATGTTCTATGACAAGATGTTATTTTGCGTTGACGCACACAGAATTATTGTTTATACACTGTTTTGCACTGGAATTTTTATTGTTTTCTTATGACGTTGTATTAGCTTTTCCACTTGTCGTAAATTGTCACCAATAATATCACTTGTTTAACTCAGTTTTTACACTCCCTCTAACCACTTTTAATACTATTTAGACAACATCTAATATTATTTCGAAATTAAAAATTATGCCGCTCTTGTAAACAGTGCGAGTGTTGCCACTTTTTCCTCCAACCGACCGAAAATTATTCCCATAAAATGCTTTCGTGGACGCCAAACGAGACACAATAGAAGTTTTATTGGAATAGCGTCTATAGACGTCAAGCGCCCGCGAAAGCGTAAAGCGCTTGCTACACGGTCGCCAAACGCGTCCCGATAGGTAGTGGCGTACCTTGGTGGTTTACAACCAAACATTGAGTCATCTCTAGTAGCAGGCGCTTTAATCGAAAACGAAATCTTCGCACTTCGCTGTGATTTATTATTCCTACTCCAATTGTGAGCAAAATTTAATTTGCATATCTTCGGGGAGTGCAAGCGTTAAATTATAGATTTATATGTCGCCTTCAACCGTCAAAGTGCAAAATAATATTAAGAATTTAACTTTTCGTTTTAAATTGGACGTTTTACTTTCAGGATTTTACGCTGGTTTGTGAGCAAAAACTGAATACAAAATGTACTTACGATTTATCTGTACTTACATATTATTGGTGTAGGCTTTCATTTCAGTCGCATAGCTCTGCAGTCCAACTATCACTTCCAAGTTTCCCTTTGTGTGTTGAATAACAGATAACCGAACCGCACTCAAATATTATCTAAAATGACCACGTATCGCTCAAAGTGAACAGGAATGCCTTTTAGAATATAAAACGACCCACTCACTCCTTTCAATCATTGAACGCCATTGTAAGATTGTAAGGGCTCATAAAATGTAACATGGCGAGATTTTACAGGAATTTGGATAGCTTTTTTTTTTGTGGATGGGAAATCATCAAATGACTTCTTCCGCTCTAGGCGGAGCGGGAGGGCGTGTCAGACTTTTACTGACTAAAACCCACCCGTGTTCCTTCTGTTGCCTGTGCCAGGGCCACGGTTACTCTTTCGAACATCCCGCAAAACTTGGATAGCTTAAAGAACCGACATTCTGTTTGGCAGCTGGATAAGGCTTTTGAGGTTTTCGGGCTTTTGGCTTTGTACTTTTAGATAGCTTACGTTCAGTAGCAAGTCTCTTAGAATCTAAGACTCGTGGCAGTGTCCTATCCTCAACATCAATAGACATAACTTTACCCAGTAAACAGGCATTCAAATCTCGTTTACACCTCATGAGACTGGCCTCAAAGGGTACCTACCGCTATTAAACTTTTATGAAACGAATCGAGGTGGGCCGCGTACCTTTTGAAATTCACTACAACGTTGAAACTATTTTCATCTCAGATAGATCTATTTCGAGGATATTCAACTTTAGCAAAATCAATATCTTCTGTTAAAGTCATAACTAGCTTTCGTAATTCGCAGGTGTTATTACACCTGCCGGCCGGAATAAAAAGCATCTCTGTTTTGATGAAGATCTCCGCATTCATTTTAAGCGCAATATTGCGGTTGGAGACCAGCATCCGCATTCATTTTAAGCGCAATATTGCGGTTGGAGACCAGCATCCGCATTCATTTTAAGCGCAATATTGCGGTTGGAGACCAGCATCCGCATTCATTTTAAGCGCAATATTGCGGTTGGAGACCAGCATCCGCATTCATTTTAAGCGCAATATTGCGGTTGGAGACCAGCATCCGCATTCATTTTAAGCGCAATATTGCGGTTGGAGACCAGCATCCGCATTCATTTTAAGCGCAATATTGCGGTTGGAGACCAGCATCCGCATTCATTTTAAGCGCAATATTGCGGTTGGAGACCAGCATCCGCATTCATTTTAAGCGCAATATTGCGGTTGGAGACCAGCATCCGCATTCATTTTAAGCGCAATATTGCGGTTGGAGACCAGCATCCGCATTCATTTTAAGCGCAATATTGCGGTTGGAGACCAGCATCCGCATTCATTTTAAGCGCAATATTGCGGTTGGAGACCAGCATCCGCATTCATTTTAAGCGCAATATTGCGGTTGGAGACCAGCATCCGCATTCATTTTAAGCGCAATATTGCGGTTGGAGACCAGCATCCGCATTCATTTTAAGCGCAATATTGCGGTTGGAGACCAGCATCTGCATTCATTTTAAGCGCAATATTGCGGTTGGAGACCAGCATCCGCATTCATTTTAAGCGCAATATTGCGGTTGGAGACCAGCATCTGCATTCATTTTAAGCGCAATATTGCGGTTGGAGACCAGCATCTGCATTCATTTTAAGCGCAATATTGCGGTTGGAGACCAGCATCCGCATTCATTTTAAGCGCAATATTGCGGTTGGAGACCAGCATCCGCATTCATTTTAAGCGCAATATTGCGGTTGGAGACCAGCATCCGCATTCATTTTAAGCGCAATATTGCGGTTGGAGACCAGCATCTGCATTCATTTTAAGCGCAATATTGCGGTTGGAGACCAGCATCCGCATTCATTTTAAGCGCAATATTGCGGTTGGAGACCAGCATCCGCATTCATTTTAAGCGCAATATTGCGGTTGGAGACCAGCATCCGCATTCATTTTAAGCGCAATATTGCGGTTGGAGACCAGCATCCGCATTCATTTTAAGCGCAATATTGCGGTTGGAGACCAGCATCCGCATTCATTTTAAGCGCAATATTGCGGTTGGAGACCAGCATCCGCATTCATTTTAAGCGCAATATTGCGGTTGGAGACCAGCATCCGCATTCATTTTAAGCGCAATATTGCGGTTGGAGACCAGCATCCGCATTCATTTTAAGCGCAATATTGCGGTTGGAGACCAGCATCCGCATTCATTTTAAGCGCAATATTGCGGTTGGAGACCAGCATCCGCATTCATTTTAAGCGCAATATTGCGGTTGGAGACCAGCATCCGCATTCATTTTAAGCGCAATATTGCGGTTGGAGACCAGCATCCGCATTCATTTTAAGCGCAATATTGCGGTTGGAGACCAGCATCCGCATTCATTTTAAGCGCAATATTGCGGTTGGAGACCAGCATCCGCATTCATTTTAAGCGCAATATTGCGGTTGGAGACCAGCATCCGCATTCATTTTAAGCGCAATATTGCGGTTGGAGACCAGCATCCGCATTCATTTTAAGCGCAATATTGCGGTTGGAGACCAGCATCCGCATTCATTTTAAGCGCAATATTGCGGTTGGAGACCAGCATCCGCATTCATTTTAAGCGCAATATTGCGGTTGGAGACCAGCATCCGCATTCATTTTAAGCGCAATATTGCGGTTGGAGACCAGCATCCGCATTCATTTTAAGCGCAATATTGCGGTTGAAGACCAGCATCCGCATTCATTTTAAGCGCAATATTGCGGTTGGAGACCAGCATCCGCATTCATTTTAAGCGCAATATTGCGGTTGGAGACCAGCATCCGCATTCATTTTAAGCGCAATATTGCGGTTGGAGACCAGCATCCGCATTCATTTTAAGCGCAATATTGCGGTTGGAGACCAGCATCGCATTCATTTTAAGCGCAATATTGCGGTTGGAGACCAGCATCCGCATTCATTTTAAGCGCAATATTGCGGTTGGAGACCAGCATCCGCATTCATTTTAAGCGCAATATTGCGGTTGGAGACCAGCATCCGCATTCATTTTAAGCGCAATATTGCGGTTGGAGACCAGCATCCGCATTCATTTTAAGCGCAATATTGCGGTTGGAGACCAGCATCCGCATTCATTTTAAGCGCAATATTGCGGTTGGAGACCAGCATCCGCATTCATTTTAAGCGCAATATTGCGGTTGGAGACCAGCATCCGCATTCATTTTAAGCGCAATATTGCGGTTGGAGACCAGCATCCGCATTCATTTTAAGCGCAATATTGCGGTTGGAGACCAGCATCCGCATTCATTTTAAGCGCAATATTGCGGTTGGAGACCAGCATCCGCATTCATTTTAAGCGCAATATTGCGGTTGGAGACCAGCATCCGCATTCATTTTAAGCGCAATATTGCGGTTGGAGACCAGCATCCGCATTCATTTTAAGCGCAATATTGCGGTTGGAGACCAGCATCCGCATTCATTTTAAGCGCAATATTGCGGTTGGAGACCAGCATCCGCATTCATTTTAAGCGCAATATTGCGGTTGGAGACCAGCATCCGCATTCATTTTAAGCGCAATATTGCGGTTGGAGACCAGCATCCGCATTCATTTTAAGCGCAATATTGCGGTTGGAGACCAGCATCCGCATTCATTTTAAGCGCAATATTGCGGTTGGAGACCAGCATCCGCATTCATTTTAAGCGCAATATTGCGGTTGGAGACCAGCATCCGCATTCATTTTAAGCGCAATATTGCGGTTGGAGACCAGCATCCGCATTCATTTTAAGCGCAATATTGCGGTTGGAGACCAGCATCCGCATTCATTTTAAGCGCAATATTGCGGTTGGAGACCAGCATCCGCATTCATTTTAAGCGCAATATTGCGGTTGGAGACCAGCATCCGCATTCATTTTAAGCGCAATATTGCGGTTGGAGACCAGCATCCGCATTCATTTTAAGCGCAATATTGCGGTTGGAGACCAGCATCCGCATTCATTTTAAGCGCAATATTGCGGTTGGAGACCAGCATCCGCATTCATTTTAAGCGCAATATTGCGGTTCGAGACCAGCATCCGCATTCATTTTAAGCGCAATATTGCGGTTGGAGACCAGCATCCGCATTCATTTTAAGCGCAATATTGCGGTTCGAGACCAGCATCCGCATTCATTTTAAGCGCAATATTGCGGTTGGAGACCAGCATCCGCATTCATTTTAAGCGCAATATTGCGGTTGGAGACCAGCATCCGCATTCATTTTAAGCGCAATATTGCGGTTGGAGACCAGCATCCGCATTCATTTTAAGCGCAATATTGCGGTTGGAGACCAGCATCCGCATTCATTTTAAGCGCAATATTGCGGTTGGAGACCAGCATCCGCATTCATTTTAAGCGCAATATTGCGGTTGGAGACCAGCATCCGCATTCATTTTAAGCGCAATATTGCGGTTGGAGACCAGCATCCGCATTCATTTTAAGCGCAATATTGCGGTTGGAGACCAGCATCCGCATTCATTTTAAGCGCAATATTGCGGTTCGAGACCAGCATCCGCATTCATTTTAAGCGCAATATTGCGGTTGGAGACCAGCATCCGCATTCATTTTAAGCGCAATATTGCGGTTGGAGACCAGCATCCGCATTCATTTTAAGCGCAATATTGCGGTTGGAGACCAGCATCCGCATTCATTTTAAGCGCAATATTGCGGTTGGAGACCAGCATCCGCATTCATTTTAAGCGCAATATTGCGGTTGGAGACCAGCATCCGCATTCATTTTAAGCGCAATATTGCGGTTGGAGACCAGCATCCGCATTCATTTTAAGCGCAATATTGCGGTTGGAGACCAGCATCCGCATTCATTTTAAGCGCAATATTGCGGTTGGAGACCAGCATCCGCATTCATTTTAAGCGCAATATTGCGGTTGGAGACCAGCATCCGCATTCATTTTAAGCGCAATATTGCGGTTGGAGACCAGCATCCGCATTCATTTTAAGCGCAATATTGCGGTTGGAGACCAGCATCCGCATTCATTTTAAGCGCAATATTGCGGTTGGAGACCAGCATCCGCATTCATTTTAACCCTCTGCAACTGACGTGGTTAAATTTTTACAATTCAACTGAGGTGGTAGTATACGAGACACCATTTCAACAGCAAATATTTTTGTAGAATTAAAGTATGCAGCTAATTTATTCATATTTATTAAATTTCTTGCCTATTTTATATGTTATATTTACTTGAAATAAAGAAAAACAATATGTATTTTTAAAATTAAACAAGGTTTATTCACTTAACACAAATCAGTCTATAAATTTCTCCTTAAACATTTATGACATAAAAAAAATAACAAAATCAACTTTTTCAAATTTCACAATATACTTTTTAAAAGTTCACAATAACATTAATCAGTCTAGGAAAAATGAGATACATTCGTTGGTCAACTTAAAAACTAGAGAGTTTCAAAATCACAGCTTTGTTTGACAATTATCACACAGTGGTTTAGAGCACTGAAGGCAAATTGGCTTCGAACAATCACAGCAACGATATTTCGTTTGTCTTTTTATTTTAGTTGGACAAATATAACATAATTTTTTGCCACTTAGTGGAACAAATCGAACTACTGGAGGTGGAGGGGGGCTATCCTTGCCTAAAACTCTAGTGATAGTTATTCGCAGCTCCCTTGGCAATCTTTCATTGTACACTCGGTTTTTCATGTGATCCAGCACTAAGTCTCTGGCCATATTCAACAAAAAAGTTCCTCTCCTCATTTTGCCATCACTGTCATCACAACTTTGATACAATACAAAGCTGTTTATGCCTGCCATGTCCAGAATCCTTTGAAAGATTGCCATAGGCCAACGACGAGTTTTACGACTGCAGCAATATATCGAACATTTTTTATCCACCTCGTCTACCCCACCTTTTGTACGGTTGTAGTCTGCTATCATAGCTGGTTTTCCTGTATCTTCATCTATTTCTTGTATATGGTGAGAAGAAGAAATCAACAATACGGCTTTATTAGGTTTCGGCACATGTGATAAAAGTGTATAATCTTTAGTAAAACCATATAACGAACTTTCTGCCAGTCTACTTTTGTTCGGCAAGAAACATGGCGGTATTTCAGCTTTATTTTTTTTCAGAGTACCCAGGTAAGTCAGTCCTCTTTTCAGCAATGTTTCGACTAGTGGTATCGAGCTGAACCAATTGTCAGCAGTAATATTTCGGTTCGAATTTTCGACCACTTTTGCAAGTCTTAGAACCGACTGAGTGGGTACTGCCATTTTTTTTTCTTGGTCGGTTAAACCTTTACCATCGGAATTCTTCCCATGGTATATATAAGCATTGTAAATGTAATATGTACGAGCATCCACCAACAATAATATTTTGATACCATAGTTTGCTGGTTTTTGAGGCATATAAATTATGAACTTGCAACGACCTCTAAATGGCAGTAACATTTCATCGATGCAGAGGTATGCTCCAGGGGTGTATTCAGACTGACTGTTGGATATGAACTTATCAAATATTTCGGATATTGGAGCAAGTGTATCATCTTTTAGACGTTCCTGTCTGGTAGTTGAGTCATCAAATCTAAGGCAGTTGATCAAACACGAAAAACGCCATTTGGACATCACGCATCGGAATATTTCCCGACCTGTTCCGTTGGTGGCAAATATTGTGTTGAGATCTTCATCGTTACATTTGAATACTGATGAATAGTACATCAAACCAATGAACGCTCTCATCTCGTTTACATTTGTGTCCACAAGTTCGGCCATACTATTATTTTTGAACTTGGTACGGTACGAACTGAGTTTCTGGTTAGTATATCGCACCAGAGATTCTAACATTGTGGGGTCAATCAGCTTACTCCAAAGTTCCGAGTAACCTTCAAATTTTTTTGTTATAATACGGCCTGGTAATCGAATTATATTATGAGCTGAAATGCGTGATGTCCTAGGACGCTCTTGTGCACTCCAAATAAAACCGTTTTTACCTGTGTAGTGTTCTTGTGACTCGTCTGATGATTGTTGACGTTCATCCTCCATAGCAGGTTCTTGTTGCACTTCTAAGATTGACTCTGAATCTTCTTCACGTGAAATGACGTCATCTTCATCACGTTGGATTTCAGGCTCGAAACTTGGATCTTCATCTTCATCATCAATACCACTAAAGCCATCGTCACTTTCCTCTTCCAGCCAGTTTAATATTTCCTCTTCCTGACTTACAAAAGTTCCAGCCGAAGTTCTCTTACGAGCAGAAGTTCTTGGTTTAGGGGTGTTACTTGAGATATCCATCTAAAAACAAGTCAAGTACTGTTAGTTTTCCAGCACGACTTAACCTGTGTGTGCTGTATAGATATTGTTTTCTGTAGCCTGTGTTACTCAGAGATAATATGTATACAATTCTATTAGGGAAAGAATTACAAAAAATCGGCTTACTATTCAATTTAATTGATTACAAACAAAAGTACAAATCTATCCTAATTGTAACTAGTATAAGTATAGATATAATAGTTTATGAAAATTGGAAAATAACATGAAATAATAAATCATTTAAACTTATTGACTGACGTGGTTGTTTAGGAAACACTATGAAGATATAACCATTTGACTGAGGTGGTAATCTCGTGGACACTTACCTTAACGCTGACGTGGTAGTCTTGTGGACACCTTCCCTCCGCTACGCACGCGTGCGCTCACTGCGACCCCCCGCCGCACACTGACCGACGCGCGAGCACTCTACGGTAAGGTACTCGCAGCGGTGGCGCTCATATTTGAAAAATGCCGGTAAAAAACGTGATTTTGTATTTCGCGGTGTCTGTGGGACTACCGCGTCAGCCGCAGACGGTTAAGCGCAATATTGCGGTTGGAGACCAGCATCCGCATTCATTTTAAGCGCAATATTGCGGTTGGAGACCAGCATCCGCATTCATTTTAAGCGCAATATTGCGGTTGGAGACCAGCATCCGCATTCATTTTAAGCGCAATATTGCGGTTGGAGACCAGCATCCGCATTCATTTTAAGCGCAATATTGCGGTTGGAGACCAGCATCCGCATTCATTTTAAGCGCAATATTGCGGTTGGAGACCAGCATCCGCATTCATTTTAAGCGCAATATTGCGGTTGGAGACCAGCATCCGCATTCATTTTAAGCGCAATATTGCGGTTGAAGACCAGCATCCGCATTCATTTTAAGCGCAATATTGCGGTTGGAGACCAGCATCCGCATTCATTTTAAGCGCAATATTGCGGTTGGAGACCAGCATCCGCATTCATTTTAAGCGCAATATTGCGGTTGGAGACCAGCATCCGCATTCATTTTAAGCGCAATATTGCGGTTGGAGACCAGCATCGCATTCATTTTAAGCGCAATATTGCGGTTGGAGACCAGCATCCGCATTCATTTTAAGCGCAATATTGCGGTTGGAGACCAGCATCCGCATTCATTTTAAGCGCAATATTGCGGTTGGAGACCAGCATCCGCATTCATTTTAAGCGCAATATTGCGGTTGGAGACCAGCATCCGCATTCATTTTAAGCGCAATATTGCGGTTGGAGACCAGCATCCGCATTCATTTTAAGCGCAATATTGCGGTTGGAGACCAGCATCCGCATTCATTTTAAGCGCAATATTGCGGTTGGAGACCAGCATCCGCATTCATTTTAAGCGCAATATTGCGGTTGGAGACCAGCATCCGCATTCATTTTAAGCGCAATATTGCGGTTGGAGACCAGCATCCGCATTCATTTTAAGCGCAATATTGCGGTTGGAGACCAGCATCCGCATTCATTTTAAGCGCAATATTGCGGTTGGAGACCAGCATCCGCATTCATTTTAAGCGCAATATTGCGGTTGGAGACCAGCATCTGCATTCATTTTAAGCGCAATATTGCGGTTGGAGACCAGCATCCGCATTCATTTTAAGCGCAATATTGCGGTTGGAGACCAGCATCCGCATTCATTTTAAGCGCAATATTGCGGTTGGAGACCAGCATCCGCATTCATTTTAAGCGCAATATTGCGGTTGGAGACCAGCATCCGCATTCATTTTAAGCGCAATATTGCGGTTGGAGACCAGCATCCGCATTCATTTTAAGCGCAATATTGCGGTTGGAGACCAGCATCCGCATTCATTTTAAGCGCAATATTGCGGTTGGAGACCAGCATCCGCATTCATTTTAAGCGCAATATTGCGGTTGGAGACCAGCATCCGCATTCATTTTAAGCGCAATATTGCGGTTGGAGACCAGCATCCGCATTCATTTTAAGCGCAATATTGCGGTTGGAGACCAGCATCCGCATTCATTTTAAGCGCAATATTGCGGTTGAAGACCAGCATCCGCATTCATTTTAAGCGCAATATTGCGGTTGGAGACCAGCATCCGCATTCATTTTAAGCGCAATATTGCGGTTGGAGACCAGCATCCGCATTCATTTTAAGCGCAATATTGCGGTTGGAGACCAGCATCCGCATTCATTTTAAGCGCAATATTGCGGTTGGAGACCAGCATCCGCATTCATTTTAAGCGCAATATTGCGGTTGGAGACCAGCATCCGCATTCATTTTAAGCGCAATATTGCGGTTGGAGACCAGCATCCGCATTCATTTTAAGCGCAATATTGCGGTTGGAGACCAGCATCCGCATTCATTTTAAGCGCAATATTGCGGTTGGAGACCAGCATCCGCATTCATTTTAAGCGCAATATTGCGGTTGGAGACCAGCATCCGCATTCATTTTAAGCGCAATATTGCGGTTGGAGACCAGCATCCGCATTCATTTTAAGCGCAATATTGCGGTTGGAGACCAGCATCCGCATTCATTTTAAGCGCAATATTGCGGTTGGAGACCAGCATCCGCATTCATTTTAAGCGCAATATTGCGGTTGGAGACCAGCATCCGCATTCATTTTAAGCGCAATATTGCGGTTGGAGACCAGCATCCGCATTCATTTTAAGCGCAATATTGCGGTTGGAGACCAGCATCCGCATTCATTTTAAGCGCAATATTGCGGTTGGAGACCAGCATCCGCATTCATTTTAAGCGCAATATTGCGGTTGGAGACCAGCATCCGCATTCATTTTAAGCGCAATATTGCGGTTGGAGACCAGCATCCGCATTCATTTTAAGCGCAATATTGCGGTTGGAGACCAGCATCCGCATTCATTTTAAGCGCAATATTGCGGTTGGAGACCAGCATCCGCATTCATTTTAAGCGCAATATTGCGGTTGGAGACCAGCATCCGCATAATTTTATAATGTGCTTTGCATCAAATATTTTTCGTAAAAGAGCGGTTAGCTTTATAATAAAATTATTACACAGTCTAGTTATTTCTCAATTCACGTTTATTCCAGAATTTACAATTACAAGGAGGAATTGAATGACTATTTCGTTAGGTAGATAAATACGTGAATTCTGTCCTTATTTCTTTTTATTCCATATACAAGAGAATAAACATAATTCTACAATTTTATTGTATTTGCATTCACTATGATAAACATTAATCCAAACATCGTAAGAAAATACGCAAATAAACAACGAACACAACACAAATTACTATATTTGCACATCATTATGCTCTTCAACTACCGGAGTGCGTCAATCGATACAACGTTGAAAAATCGTTAGTGACAATGCAGTAGTTATAAAAATAAATATTTATTTTTGAATAAAAAATATTTTTTCCATTTTTTATATAGGGCGACTTGTGATTTGACGTATTCCTTCCAGGACGTTATAGTGGGACCCATTTGCAACAATTAAGCACCCCATAAATCCTAGGCGAAAATTCATGGAATTCGAGAAAACCCATTTTTTATGTATTTTTGAAAATTTTCCAGAATTCTAACTTAACCCATTTGGTCGGGGTGCCACTAGTGGCTTGAAATGCAACTACTTTGCGATATACCCAGTGGTCAGCTGGGAATGTCGATAAATAGGTTGCTTTCGTCACGATATGGCCATTTCTACGATCGGACCACGATATCTGTCGTGGTCCGGTCGATCGTCGAGCATTTGCCGTAAATTAATGATAAGGCCAAATGTTGACTAACATATCATTAAACGTTGACGTTTAAAGGATGCCCAATGATGGATGGAATGGCCAATTTTAGTTGGCCATTTCATGAAATGACCGAACTCTTAATGAAATGATAAATTCTAAGATCTGGCCACGACATGTATAATACTCTTATATTGAACTATTATTTATTAAGGCGAGAGCGCCAGGGTTGTCCGCGATATTAAATTTTTCTTACGTTTTTTGACAATTTGCAGGTCAGTATTAGGTTGTTTGTTGATTAGAATATGATTCGAGATCGTAACAAATATGCATTTACAAAATTATAATCATTACAGTCATGAATTTAATTCTCTAAGACCAAGTAATCTTATTGAATGACTATTATATGAAATCTGGACATTTGCGGATTATAGTAACTTAAGAAGATTACTGATTTTAATGGTTAAAATTCTGTAAATACCTAATTGTTACGAACGCGAATCATACTTTAATCAACATACACCCAGACACTGAGCTGCAAATTGCAAAAGTCGAAAATTTGAATTTCGCGGGCTACCTTAGCGATTCCCCTTAAATAAATCTTGATGTTTTGTCAAGTCATAAAAACCGTTCGAAGCAGGGGCAGGAGACCAACCACCACCTCTTAAAACAGTATTATTTTAATGTTACTTCAGTGTGAGAATGAGATGGAGCTATACAGGACGTCTAGATCCGTCTCTTTCCCACACTCAAGTAAGATTACAGTAATACTGCTTTAAGAGGTGGTGGTCTAGCTCCTGGTCGCTAGTGAATGAATAATTAAAAAAAAAAACAACATTTTCGAAATTTACAAAAATATAATTATCATACCTTAAGGTAGGCCCATGTCCAGTGGACATCTTTCGGCTGAAACGATAATGATGATGATATTTTTATAAGTAAACTAATTAACAATGGTCAGATCTATCGTGTGAAGAACAATTCATTTTATTTATGCTTATATTGTAAATTGTTGTTACGAAAATACAATACATTACAAGTTCATTAATATTCTATCCTAAGTTATAAGTATCTATACAATCTCTATTACAATATGTACATTATTATCTCTAAGGTTGTCATATCACATCCCTGTTTCCATGTCACTAGTTTACTACAACTACTATCACTTATCCCGCACTACTAAGTGGGCGCTTCTTCTATGCGCTGTGAGCAGTGTTTGGCGGCTCGGCTCGGCGTCCTGTTGAGTAGGAAGTCCAGGTCATGTGATATCTTGTGCAGCACTTTGTCACCGTGTGTGTGTGTACTGTGAGTAGTTGTTGTGTCGTGTGAGTGTGTGTTGACTGGTTGTATGTGTGAGTGTGTGTTGACTGGTTGTATGTGTGAGTGGTTGTGATCGTCACTGAACTCGCGGTGGATGGACGGCAGCGAGCTGCTGCTCGACAACTGCGGCGCGCGCTTCTTGAGACAGCTCTTGATCGGACGAGCCGACACGTCGGGCGTCGACTGACTGCAGATCGTACAGCTCTCCTAAGAAATTATGATTAAATTAGATTTCGAGTTGATATTTTAGGCGAATTTACGTCTTTTTAATTTGACCTACCTTGGGCGTGTCGGTGCTGTCCCTACACGTGTCCGTGTCGTGTGGTGGCACGAGTGTCGCGGGCAGCACGCGCAGCTCCATACACACGCGCGACATGTGCGACTGTCTGCGCGCATGCACACCGTCACCGTCTGCGGGGAATCACACATGTTTTATGTAGGAACCGAAACCGGTATGATCAACACAGGTATTTTAAAGGTTACCTTAATTCTTAAATTGAATACAACATACCGGTAACCGATATAACAATTACCTTTATCTTACACGTGTTCGTCGAGTCGACCCGCGCTTCGGCGAACGCCGACCAATCACGGCCCTAGCTGGCAAGCGATATTCTGTTTCTTTCTCATAATCAAGGTCATGTTTATGTAACCGGTATTAAACGGTAACATATTTCTTAATCTTGGTCACCCTGATAGCGGTAACCTTAGTCGTAGAGGTAACCTAAATTCTTCGAAACCTTTATCGAAATAGAAATAGAATAGAAATAGAAATCATTTATTTGCCAATAATGTAGGTATACAGATATGGTTGTTATTTTGATGAGGATCCCGATACATTTTGCCTTACGGCATGCAAATTTATTTAATATTATATAATACATTTACTAGAACAACAAAAAAAACATAAGAGAAAAAAAAATACTAATAACTACAAATGTCAACAAATTAAATTTAAAAAATGGCAGTCGTAATTTATATCGTAATTTATAAAGGTTTTCGGTTCCTGGTTGTATGATGTCCAACGTATCGTTTCACGGCTAACGTTTGTTCTGTTAGGTATGTTACAAGATAAATAAATGAAAAGGGTTGGAAAGTCAAATTACAGATGACCTGAAGTGGTCTACAAAATGACCCAAGTTTTTAAACTTTCTCAAACTACAAACAATCCCGAACCCGCTACAGACTCCAGCTCTCACAAAGGTTACAAATTTGATGGAAATAATATGTCACGAACCAATGTCTGTACCTTTTTGAGAGAAATAAATCTTATTTTGAGAGAAATAAATCTTGACCTTAAAGAAGTATTCACGTAGCGCTACCTGTGGGTATGAGGTCGCACAGTGCCGTGTGTGTGCGCGGTGACTGCAGCTTGTGCTTGTACTCCACGCACCGCACTATGTCCGCCACACACGCGTCGCTCGACTGACGCCTGCAGCAACAAGGGAACATGTCAGGTCTGATGTAGAAGGGAGTTCGTGTTCGCGTCTGAGTTAAAGTGAAGTTGTACCTCAGTCCTCGCCTGTACATGGTGTTCGGGCTCTCTAACGTCGGCGCTTGCCAGTAAGTGTTAGCGGGCGACGCATGCGACGAGGAGCACTCCACCTCGCGAGCTTGCTTGATATACACTATAAATGTGATGACAACAGCCTATTAAGCAAGTAGACACCGCTATACACCACACATATAATTTGACGACCGAAATAAGAAATTTACAAAATATACAAACATATTGCTGGAAGTAAATTAAATGAAGTCGTGCATTGGGCTAATAGAAACAACCTCAATCACTTATCAAAGACGAAAAGAATTTACTACAATGTAAGTTCTGGGAAAACATGAGACGTGTTTCTGGAATTAATAACATTTATAAACATGTTAGGTCCAGTAAAATTATGTTTCCATCTATATGTGCATATTCATGTATCATGTTAGACATGTTTGAACAAATAAATTTATCTATAACTTTAAGTAAGGAGTGGGACAGAGTAAATAGACTAGTAAAAAAAAATATTGACAAGTAACGAGCCGCTCGAGAAGCTCGTGGCTAAGTATTAACAGCCGCATGGATCGATCGATCAGGTTAAGCTACGCTTGCCGCGGTTAGTACGTGGATGAGTGACCATCTTTACATACTGATACCACTCCATGCCTCGGAAAGAACGCTAAGCTAACAGAGACCGAATGATGACGTAGAACGGACGGCAGTAGATTATAAATTCATCGCAACCGCAACACGCTGGCTTGTTGCTGAAAACTGCCGTATATAATGGCTACGTTGGGCGATGCTCTTTTTGTAAGTATTCTTTAGAACAGTTGTAACAAATTCAATGTTATAGCATTATAATATTTTAACCCTTGAAAGGTCCTCACATAGCGACGCTGTCTGTACATCGAAATCCTGGCAAAGTATGTGTCAAAAAGCAGAATCTCACTCACGACTATGCGATGCGTCTCCTTCGGGTGCATCCTGCCACTCGTTGTGTGAGGAAAGCGTGAGCAGGCGCCGCGCTGCCTGCAGACACTCCTCGTCCATGATCACGTAGCACACCAACATTGCTGTACCCTGGACAAGCAATGGGAGATTTTGGCAGAGTCCATTGGTCTATGGCAGTATGAATCAATGTCGAATTGAGTTGACTTACATTAGCTATTGCGGCGGCAGCCAGTACTACCACGTGTGGCATGCTGGTCTCTGCGGGCTGCACGTACGTCACACCGGCCGCTTGCGTCGCGCACGTAGTGACCAGCAGCACTAGCGTGTGCCGCACTACTCGTGCTCCCTCGCGTACGTGTTCTTGTATCCCCGGCTTGTGCTCGCGTGCTCGCCCTTTAAACGCGAGAGCGAGTGCGAGCGCGAGCGCAGCTAGTAACGCTTGGCCTGCAGCACACACGGCGTTGGCGGCCGCGCCCAGCTGCAGCGGCGCGCCGCCCCACAGTCGAGCTGTCAGCCAGCATAGTGTGCACACGCCTGCAACCAGTTCACGTGAGTATAGCGACACGCCCGGCCCTCCTGCACACCGGCCCGTCTGCACCTACACGTACCGCACAATATTCCGATAGAGGGCGCGCGCGTGGCTGTGGCAGCCAGCTCAGCGTGCAGCAGAAGCGGCACCGCACAAAGTGTGGTGCAGCCCGCCATCCAGCACAGCGCCACAGCCCAGCCCACACCACCTGGACATGCTACATCCTGCCCGACATAGCAACAACTCACTCACTTATTATCTGAAGCATTAACACAGGACTCAAGTTATTATAACTCACCTGCCTCGTGTCACATTCAAGTAGAGCCAACAAAGCTGCAGAGTGAAATCCCGCAGTAGCAGCTTTAACCAGCACTGGCAGCCTGGTCTTACTGCCAGCTACCAGGCCGAGGAGCTGCAGTAATGCCGCCACAAGACACATCGCACCTCCCAGGCTTACTGTGATCTTCACGATGCCTCGTAAGTCATTCTCTGTACCTGTCTGAAAAAATCATTTTTGAGTGCTTATCGAGTTAAGTAGCCTCATATTATATCCCTTCTCTTATAGTACTCACGAATGTCTCCCTGTGAACAGTGAAGAGAGCGATGGTCGCCAGTCCCCGACAGCGGCACGCGACGTGTGAGCGCTCCGGTACGCGCAGCTCGCACGCCTGCGTGCTCCACACGCGCGGCGCCGAGCGCGACCGACCTCCACACGCGAGCTGAGGTGCTGGACCAGAACAACTACATGAGCGAGCGTACATTCTAACACCATTGTGGAGCCTTGTGTTTGTTGTCCCACTCACCAATAGCGCTATAATTCTTGTAGTGCGCGAACAGCAGTGTGACAGTGTGAGGGAGCGTGGGATCAACTCCCGCGCCGGTGACAGACACCTGCACCTGTTGTGATGCTACTGTGTACTCTGTCGCGCGGCCGGACCTGGAACAGTTACCGCTACAACTACCGTGTAGGAGGGAAACGAGAAAAAAAAGTAAATAAAAACAAAATGAAACGAAACAAAAATAAATAGCAAAAAAATACAGACAAGAAATAAAAGATCTACTACGTAAACACTGTAAATTGTAATGGAAGCTAACATCAGTTTTAATTTAAAAAATATGTGTTAATAGAGAATTACGCAATACATAATCAAACAGATTAAAACCTTGTTAAATGTTCAGTAATCTTCTTTAGCAGGAAACGTATCCTCTCCTTACAACTTATAAACTTAAAGGGCAGTTATGGCAGAGATGCGATGGTATACGCGTCCTAGGCGTTTTCATAATTTCAAACTTTTGTTTAACGTGCACATTGAGCTAATAGTGGCCAAAGCTTCGAAGTCACTGGGTTTTATTATGAGACTCGCAGGGTGTTTCAAGAAAGCCAAAACCCTTAAGATTGCTCATTTTAGTGGGAACTCATCTTGAATATCTAGCCACTGAAGCGTCCGGGCGACGCAGCAAATAAAGACAACTTGCAAATACATAAATCGCTTTGAATATAAACAAAAAAAAAACCGTCGTTTTCTATGTTTTCGTCTAGGTATCATTCTTGTACGGGTCAACCACACCGTACAGTCCGTTTACCTGGGTCATCATTATTGCGTCACCCGCTCAGTGTGTTTCCATCATTTATATTATTGCACTTACACAGCAATAGTTCAGTACGTAATTCGGCAGCATACCGTGAGCGTGACTCATAATCCCATATCGTTCACCATAGTATAAATTAATCTTAATCTTGTATTTGTGGAAACAGACAATACAGTGAATTTATTAACCTTAAACTGACTTGCATCTTTTATCTCATCCTTTATCTCTATCTTATCCCAACCCCGAACATTGGTCCTTCGAGCACGTTAGCGGGACCGAAACGCGTGTGCAAAACTTTGAGCTTTGTTCTTTTGTGTGTGCGTTTTACCGGTTTCGTTATACGCAATTAGAAACCTTGGAAAATACAGTGCTTCATCTCGTGATCCCGGTGCCTAGGAAGGCGCCACTTTGCTTCATCTCGTGATCCCGGTGCCTAGGAAGGCGCCACTTTGCTTCATCTCGTGATCCCGGTGCCTAGGAAGGCGCCACTTTGTTTCATCTCGTGATCCCGGTGCCTGGGAAGGCGCCACTTTGCCTCATCTCCAGGTTTTGTTTAATCCTATTGCCTAGGAGGGCGCCACTCATCTCAGCTCGCGATCCTGTTCGACCCCGAAGAAACCCTACAAGTAAGGTATCTTTCTTCTCACTTTAACTATGGCTACAATGGAAGACATTCTAGCTACTCAACAGCAAATCATTGAAGTCATAGATAGACTTTACTCCAACTTCAAGAAAGATGGAGCAGAGCGGAAGACCCCCGACTACCTACGTCGACGATTAGAAAGCCTGGAGCAATATTTTACGGAGTTTCATAACAATCATATGAATTTATTATCCTTTGGTGATCGATCTCATGCGTATTTCAATACCAATCAGTATGATCAAATGAAGGTGAAATACAGCAATATTAAAACAGCCATTCAGAATTATAAGCCTTCCACAGACAGACCTCAAACCCCTGTTTTGAAACCCCCTACTTTTCAACCATCTTCAATATCTCAAACCTCGGACCTCTCATCTCAAAATAATCCTCCTAAGGATAGCGTAAATATAGAAGACCTCTTGAAGAAACAAGCTACTAATTTTAGGGCATTTTCAAGAGAAGCTACTGACATTGACCTCAATCTTATCTCTGAAAAGTGGGAGTTTGAAGACATCCTAAAAACTTTAAAAACTCGTTGGGCAGCTATTGACACCCTACACTGGGAACTGGACAACGAGCTCAACGGCTCCAACGCCCAATACGACGAGCAATTCTCGAACTACGAGAAATATTATAAAACTCTGAAAAGGGATATTAACCGAAAGATGTGGTCGGTGGCTCATATCGAGAAATCGACTCCAAAAATGGAAATAGCTACCTTTGAAGGAAGTTATACGTCCTGGATATCCTTCAAAGATCTTTTTACAGAAACAGTACACAATAATCCATCTTTATCGAACGCCCAAAAAATGCAGTTCCTGAAAAGTAAGATCAAGGGCGAGCCGGAAAAATTAATCCAACATCTTCAAATAAGTTCAGACAACTACCTCGTCTGTTGGAATATCCTTACGCATCGCTACGACAATAAGCGTCGTATTTTTATGTCTCATCTCAAAAACCTCCTAAATATCCCGACATCTCAGCAAAAATCAGCGAGTCACCTCAAACGGATCCACGATACAACGTACAAAAGCGTGAACGCTATAAAAAATCTCGGAATCGATGTATCTACTTGGGATCCCTTCATCGTATGTATCCTAGCGGAGAAATTAGACTCTGAAACCAACGATGACTATATAGATTCGTTGAAATCTCCAAAGGAGTTGCCAGTATTGGAAGAATTTCTTCGGTTTTTGGAGAATAAGTTTACGTCGCTGGAAACTTCTCGGAAGAAGCAAGAACCCTTCATTCAAAAGTCATCTCAATCCCAACACGCATCTTCTTCATCTAAAGGCCAACAATCTCATTCAAAAGGATTTAATTCTCGTTTCAAACAAAATAATAACACCTCAAACCATACCTATTCGACAAACCAGGTCATTTCGCAATCGTCAAAGTCCAATTGGAAAAATAACGAAAGACGTAAACAATGTGGTATTTGCAATTCAAGCGATCATCGCATACAAAATTGCCAAAAGCTGGCAAAAATGCATCCATCGGCTCGTAGAAACGAAATCGCAAATATGAACCTTTGTGTCAACTGTTTGCACTATCACGAAGGTAGAAAATGCCTTTCGGAAGTAAAGTGTAAAGAGTGCAATAAAGACCACAATACGATTCTACATGAATGTTTTACGTCAAGAAATGCTAATTCGGATGCGTCGCGATCGGGGCCGAACACGGCCACTATTACGAAATCTCCACCTCACCAAGATATGAACACCTTAGTATCTATGCAAAATGATCCTACAGAAATACTCCTCGCGACAGCAATTATCAAGGTTCAAGCAGCTGACGGATCTTACGAAAGAATGAGAGCTCTTCTAGACCAGGGATCTCAGACCTCAATCATTACTGAACGAGCTGCACAGCTCCTGAACCTGCGTCGGCAAAAATGCACTGGACTTATCTCTGGAATTGGAAACAATGAAAATAGCTGTAAGGGCATGATCACAATTAAGTGTATGTCATTAATTAATGACTTCACTTTCGATTCCGACGTATTTATAATGAAAAGATTAGTCAAGAACTTGCCTAGCCATACCTTCACTAAACCTAACTGGCCAACTCTTAACCAAATAACCCTAGCTGATCCTGAATTCAACAAAAGTAGGCCAGTTGATATCTTATTCGGCGCTGACGTTTATTCCCAAATCCTATTGGATGGTATCTGCCGTTTCGAGGGAATGTTACCCATTGCCCAGCAGACACAGCTGGGATGGATCCTAAGCGGTAACTGTAAAACATTTCAGTGCAATGTGATCCTAAACAATCTCACCGATATCCAACAGTTCTGGGAAATGGAGGATATTCGCGAACCCTTATCAATATCTCAAGAAGATCAAGCTTGCATTGACTTCTTTCAATCCTCAACCTCAAGGCGCGAAGACGGCAGCTATGTCGTGAAAATACCTTTTAAAGAAAATTTTGAAGAACAGTTGGGTGAATCTAAAAATAAATCCATTGCGCAATTCTTTCAAATAGAAAGGAAATTAACTAAACAACCAGAATTGGCACGTGATTATAAATTGTTTATGTCCGAGTATTTAGAGCTCGGACATATGATCCCCGTTGCGACACATGTCAACGTAACCCCAGATTGCTACCTTTCGCATCATGGCGTACTTCGTGCTGAGTCATTAACTACAAAATTACGAGTTGTTTTTAATGCCTCTGCAAAAACCTCAACAGGTCACAGCCTCAACGATCTTATGTGCAGGGGGCCGAACCTGCAGCAGGATCTCTTAAGTCTCATCCTAAAATGGAGACAGTTTAAATACGCATTCACGGCTGATATTGAAAAGATGTTCCGTAACATTTGGCTACATCCTGATCATCAAAGGTTCCAGAAAATTATTTGGAGAAATTATCAATCCCAACCTCTGCAAGAATATCAGCTAGCGACTGTCACCTACAGTACAAAGGCCGCACCTTTCCTGGCCATGATGACACTGAAACAACTTGCCGTCGATGAAAGGCCAAATTATCCCAATAGCAGCTCTCCTGATATCTTAGAAACCTCATTTTACATGGATGATCTCATGCATGGAGCTCATACCGCGACAGCTGCTAAACATCTCAAAGCAGAGATGACAAACCTTCTTAAGTCAGGCGGCCTCAATCTTAGAAAATGGCGCTCGAACTTGCCGGAACTTTTAGACGATCATATTAATCCTCAAGATGAAGAATTTCATTTTAAACAGCCAGAATCTACAAAGGCTTTAGGTCTTCGTTGGAGTCCAAAAGAAGACTATTTTATCTTTCATCCAATAGAAATTATCACAGAAGGCATCCCAACAAAACGACAATTCTTGTCAGAAATATCAAAAATCTTTGATCCCTTGGGCTGGGTGTCACCAGTCACAATAAAACTCAAAATACTATTCCAAGAGACATGGAAAACGGAATTAGGTTGGGATCAACAAATTCCTCATAATATTGCCCTGGAATGGAATAGAATAAAGGCCGACTTACATCATATATCCCAATTTAAAATACCTCGATGGATACAAACCATGGAGAATGATATAATTGAGCTTCATGGATTTTGTGATGCCAGCACAAAGGCCTACGCTTGCGTTGTTTATTGTAAAATTACAAGAAACCACAAGACATACGTAACTCTTGTTGCTGGAAAATCAAAAGTGGTACCTCTGAAAAAATCACAATCTATGCCTCGCTTGGAACTTAGTGGAGCTCTTTTATTATCAAAACTTATGGCCAAAATAATCTCATCCCTATCTGATCTCAAAATCCAAGCTTATGGCTGGGTAGATTCCATGGCAGTACTAGGATGGATATGTGGGGAACCAGAAAAATGGAAACCCTTTGTGGCCAATCGAGTAAAAATGATTTGCGAAATTATCCCAAAAAATAGGTGGCGGTATGTGAAATCCCAAGAAAATCCCGCAGATTGCGCTAGCCGTAGTCTGACTGCATCCCATTTAGCAAATCATTCACTTTGGTGGCACGGACCCGATTGGTTACCTCAATACAATCCTGAAAAGAATCCTGAACTCATCTCATATAAAACAACTGAAGATCTCAGAAAGAAAAAGCTAGTAAACACTATTACTGCTGACTCTAGCAATTCCGTTATAAAACAATTATTAGAGAAATACAGCAGTTATAAGAAAATTATTCGAGTTTTAGCCTATGTAAACAAATTTACCGACATCTTGATTTACAAAAAAAAGTGTGAAAACTATCTCACTCTGCATGACCTCAAACGAGCGACGGAAATGTTAATAAAACATGTGCAACAAGAATACTTTTTCAAGGAAATATCTCAACTTGAAAAAAGTGAACCTTTAAGCAAAAAAAGCCGGATCTTGAATCTCAATCCTATCTTAGACAGTCACGGAGTACTCCGTGTCGGTGGACGGCTAAAACATTCGAGTTTAGACCCCGAAATGAAGCATCCCATTATCATCCCAAATCAAACTAAATTAGCTGATCTTATAATAGACGAATCCCATAAATTAGTATTCCATGGTGGAGTGAAAATGACGAGTGGATTTATACGGCAAAAATATTGGATAATTGGAGGAAACCGCGCTACAAAAAAACGATTAAGAACGTGCATAAAGTGTAGGAGACACGATCCCATTCTAAAACATCAACTCATGGGTGACTTGCCTTCATCCAGATTAAATCCTAGTCGACCCTTTTATCATACCGGTATTGACTACACTGGACATGTTTTGGTGAAAGCGAACAAAGGTCGCGGCATCAAAACAGATAAAGGATACGTTGCAGTATTCATATGTATGGTTACAAAGGCCATACATTTAGAACTCGTATCTGATCTCACTGCGTCGGCTTTTATTGCAGCACTCAGACGTATGTCAGCCAGAAGAGGAGTTCCCGGGCACATCTACAGTGATCAAGGAACTAACTTCATTGGAGCTAACAAGATCCTAAAACAAGAAATCTTACAAATCTCAGAAATCTTATCAAGCCAAGAAACATTATCTATCGTCGCAGAAATGAACATTGAGTGGCATTTTAACGCTCCGTCATGGCCTTCTGCCGGCGGACTTTGGGAAGCTGCGGTGAAAAGTTTAAAACATCATCTTAGGCGTGTTGTTGGTGAGCAAAAACTCACCTACGAAGAATATAGCACCCTCCTGTCTCAACTCGAGGGTTGTTTAAACTCTCGACCACTTTGTCCTTTGAAGGAGGATCCCGAGGACATAGACTTTTTAACCCCGGCACACTTTCTTGCAAGTGGGCCTACCTTAACGATCTTTGAAACAGAAAATGATCTTAGGACTCGGTGGCACTTGATACAAAAAATCTATAGACATATTTGGGCCCAGTGGAAAAATGAATATCTCTCACAGTTATCCATTAGAGCTAAATGGAGACAATCTCAAAGGAATCTCAGTCTCAACGATATTGTTATCATCAAAGATGAAAACCTCCCGCCTGGGAAGTGGGCTCTAGGGCGTATAGTAGAACTGCATCCTGGTTCTGACGGACACGTCAGAGTCGTTACCCTTAAAACCAAAAATGGTTTCCTAAAACGGCCTGTTGTTAAGCTATCTCTATTACCAGCGGACAGAGACAATAATCCTCCTAGTGACACGAAGGTTAAGGATGAAGCACCAAGGAAGAAAAATCCCAAGCGTATCTCCTTCTCGACTATAGCTCTGTCAGTAACGCTATTCTTACTGTCCCTAATAAACTTATCTCAAGCATCTTATAGTTTTACCCCTTTGAGCAACAACAGCGTTTATTTCGATAAAATCTCCAACATGCATCTTATTAGAGACGATTGGCGTTTAATTGTTTATTACGACACATATCCCTACAAAGAAGGCACGTCGGCACTTGAGAAGTATATCAATTATCTTGAAACATTATGCTCCACTATTAAAGAACACACGCCTTGCGACGGTATCATCTTACAACTCGGGCACGAGTTCGAAGAAATTAAACATTATAATAGTATGTTGACAATGAATGAATCATTTGTAACTGGAGACGAGCGGCGGCGCCGGCGTCGTGGTCTGATAGACGGAGTAGGTTACGTCGCAAACAGCTTGTTTGGCGTGCTAGATCAGCGTTTCGCAGAGAAATACGCACAAGACATCGACCTTTTGAAAGAAAATGATAAACATTTGTATAACCTCTGGAAAAACCAAACCTCAATAGTGGAAGCCGAATTTAATCTCATGAAAAGAATGGAGAAGGCTGCGACCAAACATCATAAATCGATAAATCAAAAGTTTAATTACCTTAAAGAATCCTATCAAGATCTTCAACGCCATGTACAGAACATGACTTTAGTTACCGACTTCTTAGCATCTGCTATGACGGCGAATAACTTACTGTATAGCCTCAGGAAAATACAAGACTCCATTCTCGATACGGTAACTAATATTTACAATGGAAAATTGGACTTCCATCTGATATCTCCTAAACAGCTGAGAACGGAATTAAGTTCTATATCAGCACATATCCCCAAAGACATGGCACTTCCTGTCAACCATTTGAATCTCAAAGATCTCTACAACTTGATAAAAGTGCGGACTAAGTACTATAGTAAGTACTTGATCATTGAAATAAGAATACCCCTCATCGAAAGAGACCTTTACGAAATCTTTAACCTCATTCCAGTCCCACGATTATTGAACCACGACATGATACATGTGAAAGTTATCTCAAGTTTTGCTGCCATTAGCCTCAGAAAAGACGCATACGTAACCCTTACTGATGCTGATCTCCAATCTTGTATAAGACAAAATCCTGGGATGATTTTATGTCACACAAAAAACCCTATAAATATCTTAAAAGATGACCACAGCTTGTGTGAAACGATCCCACACACAAGAACCTGTGAAACTATTAGAACCCCTTGTAAAAACATTTGGAAAGAATTAACAGCGGATAATAAATATTATTATTTTTGTTGCAAAGAATGCAACTTTAAACTTCTCTGCGACGGCGAAATTACCGCCGTTAAATTGATGAATGCAGGTCTGTTGAATGTGGAGGAAAGCTGTATGATAAAGACGGACAATTTCGTTGTCCATTCTAACAAAAGGCTGTCTAGCAAAATGAGTATTGGTGCAAGAATTATTGCGCCGCAAATATCACCTATTAATCATATATTCAACATATCTACCCCTGAATCTCCTGAAATTAATCCTAATAATTCAGAAATATTGCGGCAATTTGAAGATATACAGAAAAACATTGAGATCATGAAACAAACTGAACCATGGAGTGATAAAATATCCTATCACGACGTACATCTTTATAGCGTCTTGTATGCCCTAATCTTTGGAATCCTGATAACTGTGGCGGTATACTGTTGGCGGCGTCACAGGCGGTCAACACGTCGAGAACCCTCAGTGCTTGCTGGAGAGGCATCTACTGCTACTGCGATCTCTTCACATCCCAGAAATGAGAGTGTTATAAGTGAGTGTAGTGCGGTTAGGGAAAAAAGGCAATCTTTAATCAAAGTGAAAAGTGCAGTGAGTGAGTGTTGTGATCTTAGGGAAAAAAGTCAATTTAGTCAATCCGTGAAAAGTGATCCCAAAAATCTTATTAAATCTAGCGAGTGTTTACAAACAGAAGATAAGGCCTCGTCCCCTATTTTTCGCGTACTTTCCCTTCCCGATCTAAGATAAGTAGTTGCTAGACTACATGTAACTGTTCAAAATATTGTTAATCATTCATTACTAATCCTTATCCCTGTCATATAGTTGATAAGTTGAATATTGTTTATCATCTTGTAAATCTCATCTCCATCTTTATCCTACTAACCCCTATCTTTGCCCCCGGGAGCATGTACGGGTCAACCACACCGTACAGTCCGTTTACCTGGGTCATCATTATTGCGTCACCCGCTCAGTGTGTTTCCATCATTTATATTATTGCACTTACACAGCAATAGTTCAGTACGTAATTCGGCAGCATACCGTGAGCGTGACTCATAATCCCATATCGTTCACCATAGTATAAATTAATCTTAGTCTTGTATTTGTGGAAACAGACAATACAGTGAATTTATTAACCTTAAACTGACTTGCATCTTTTATCTCATCCTTTATCTCTATCTTATCCCAACCCCGAACAATTCTGATTCTTAAATCTTTGCTCTTGCAAATATTTAAGAATCGAAGAATTTACAGCAAATCGGCGTCGACAAGCAGATTGCACTTTTATATAAAAATTATATCTAATGCTTTTAGAGTCAATCTCGTTGCATATAAATTTTCAAACGCAGTTTATGTAGAAACATAAAATGCATTTGAATGTCCCCCAGAGATCAGTTCAATTAATCTGCCTATCTTTATTAATTTTTCCTCTTGTAACTACAAAAAATCATACATTTATACTACGAGCGAGGAACTTTAATAATAATATTTTGTAAGGAGTTCTCACTCGACTCACAACCAAGACTTCTGCACGCACACGGCTGAACGCTGACTTTTTAAAAAGTACATAGTGCTTTCATCATCATCATCTGCCTAGCCTTTTCCCAACTATATTGGGGTCGGCTTCCAGTCTAAACCGGATGCAGCTGAATACCAGTATTTTACATGGAGCGACTGCCTATCTGACCTCCACAACCCAGTTACTGGGTAATACGATACCCCTTGGTAAGACTGGTTGTCAGACTTTCGGGCTTCTGACGACCCGTAACGACTGTCAAAGATCCACGAATGACAGCCGGGACCAACGGCTTAACGTGCTTTCCGAGGCACGGAAAGTGAAAAAAGTACATAGTGCTTTATTGTACGTAATTTTTGTAAATAGTGCTTTTTAGTGATCCTAAGATTTCCATTACTTTACTGTTTTTACCCGTGAGAACTTGTAATTGGCTCTGTATTACTTATACATTTGTATTGTTATAGCTGTTGGTTCTCCTGTACTTAAATAAATAAATAATCATAATACATATAATTATTATGATATGGTATGTATTGTGTAATTCTGATAATACACATAAAGGCGGTCCTTACTTATACTCGATGTATCTTCTCAATGACGGCAACCTTGCTCCCAGATCATGATACACCACGGTGACCACGGAAACATTGCCAGTTATATCCGCCAACTCCACTCCTGCCTCCGTAACGAGCCACTCCTCGCTCCCCATTGGAGTTGGCTGAAGTTCGAAGTGCACCGCGTTGTCGTCGTGTACTAGTTTCGTTATGGCTGTGAACTCGTTGTAGCGCTTGTCGAAACTACTCCTCATGCCCGTTGTGTCGACTACCGCGTTTTGAAGATCGAAGATTTTCTAATAGATGTAGTACGATCAGTCAATGTAACATTCCAAACTACTGAAATTGACTTTGCTTTAACATCATCCTAAATCTTTAGCAACTACTTGCCTCTTCATCCAGAAAAGCATCAGGATGTGTGAGCAGGTGGTCATAGATGTGTAACAGATGTTCCGCGCTGTGGTGCCTGTCATCTGGCTGAGCTGCAGCAGACATGAGGTAGTGCAGCATGTGTGCTGCATGCGTGAGGGGAGGCTCGCCCTCGCCCGGCTGTGTCGGCAGGGAGCGCAGCACTTTGCCGTACTGCCGCGACACGTGCGACACAGCGCGCCAGGAGTAGCCCAGCGATATCAGAGTGAACTGATATCAACATACGCTTTAACTGGTTGTTAGATTTAGACAAAATCATCACAATAATGTCGTTTTGTTTTTATTTACCTGCTCATAAATATCCTTAAGCGAGTCTGCAACACAACCAGAGAAATCTGGTAGCCTCCACTTGACGCCATGTTGGCCGGTTTTCGGCTCACAAAACCTGAAAATCAGTTACCTACATAAAACTTACTACTACACGATATTAATTATTATTGTCTTTAGGTCGACTATTTATTTTAGTTTAAGTATTTTTCACTTGCCTGGTAGTCTCTCCGCTGTGTCCAGGTGGACAGGCGGCTGTTGCGTGTGCTCCAGGAGCAGTCTTGGGCCAGAGTATGCCAAGGGAGGCGTCGCTCTCACACGCTACGTCGTCGGCTCCTAGTACCCACACGGTCACGCCTTTGGCGTTTGTGCCAGCTGCCGATGACACTTGACATCGGAACTCGCTGGATTTCTATTTAAAAACCAAAAATATATATCGAATAGTACGAAAGTGGAAGTCTAAAAGTAATCAACACAATACGTAACGTACCTGTATATTATAAAGCTTGAGCACACTCCCCGCGGGGTACAGGTCCTCCCAGACCTCTCTGCCTGGCGCCATCGGCAGCAGTGTCCTCTCCCTCGCCCAACTGAACCCGAGCGCGCCGTGCACCCGCCCCGCTCCCGCCAGACATGTTATACTCAC
Organism: Fissipunctia ypsillon; assembly: GCA_947568875.1. Classification (NCBI taxonomy): domain Eukaryota; kingdom Metazoa; phylum Arthropoda; class Insecta; order Lepidoptera; family Noctuidae; genus Fissipunctia; species Fissipunctia ypsillon. Next base: position 16,356,942 of record OX387661.1, on the reverse strand, counting down.
GTTGTCACCCTGACACACATTTATATCAACTGTTATGTCAATGTAACTTAAGAATTGATCTAACCGCCGGTCTAGAATGACTCACCTTATTGACAGTGATTGTGGAAGGCATGAGTCGTATATCGGGCGGTCTCAGCACCGTCAGCCTCAGCGCTCTACATCGTCTCCTGCCAGCATCGTCTGCTGCACAGGACCACTTACCGCTGTCGGGCCTCTTCGCTTCTGATATGCCTAACACTGACATGCGGCGACCGAGTGCGTCTTCTGACACTGTGCGCGTCCAAATGTCTCTGGAAAACGAAAGCTATTCTAATGGCAATGCTTACTTTCTGCTAGCAGCGAACGTATTGTGTCGTCTCGTTTTTCCAAGTATAATGAAAAATTACAGTTTATTTTAAATACAGGGTGTAAGGGACAGCCCTCCGCAGACTGATGGGGTGAATTCAGTATATCATACTAAGATGACCGGTACTTGAAATTATTTCAGGAACGTTATGGGAATCCAATAAATCTGATTTGTTTTATTACCTCACACGCAATGTATCGTTAACGTGGCAAACGCGCGTAGCGAACAGCAGTGCAGTGAGCCTTCGGCCGCCGAGTGTTTCAACATCCATTGCTGTTTTTTAGCTGTTTTATTTACATACATGGAGTGCTGCGTACAGAGAATGTAATTTTACATTGATGTTAAGGAATAGTAGTAGCTGAAAAAACTAAAATAAATGAAAATTTTCCTGATTTTTTTTTCCGGTGGAATATGATTCAAAATAAGGAGCTGAATGCACCCTGTTCGTTTGCGGAAGGCTGTCCCTTACACCCTGTCGAGTGTAAAAACCCAACTCAATTCTTTTGAATATACTTGTTTATGTATACATGAAGTCTAAACGAAATGAAACCACCAGGAAACGGGCCAGTTGCAAGTTTTGTTAGACCGATTAATCGGTGCGGTTAAATAACAGTCGCCGGTAATTGGATGGACGCTCGTTAGGCGCCAGGACTGCACGGGCTCGCTCACTCGCCGGTGTCGGCGCCAGGCTATTATGTAGCGTCCGTTATATTCAGGTGTATCAGCCTGGTTAGTTTTTAAGGTTTAATTTGTCAAACTATTGTATAAAACACAGCCTCATACACATTTAAAGTCACTTACCTCGTAGTGCCATTGAAGTTTATCTTGACACCGTCTTTGTACCACGTGAAGGCGATGTTCTGAGATCCATACGCCATACATGTCAGTATGAACTCCGACCCCTCCCATATTTCTGGACGATGGTTCACAACCAGAGTCTGCAAAATGACGTCAATTGAAAATGTCCAAGCATTAGTTATCGACGGTCTGAAAACCAGATGTGTCAAAATTTTAATAATTCTTTGTTCGTGTAATCTCCATTTCTCAAGGGCTGGGGGTGAAATCCAATCTCAATAAATATTCCTTTATATGAACCGATCATAACTTAATGAGATTTAACTTTAGTTTTCGATTAAAAATAATGAGTTCCGCTCGATTTTGTTGGAGTGAATCTGATAAATCGTGGTTTATAAGATTTATAAGAGTGAAACGCTTTTTGGGTGTTCCTAACAATGAGCATCCTAAAGAAAGGGCTGAGCCAGGTTAACGAGTGTTATCTGGTAGCATGTGTGCTGGACCAATGCCAAATGTATAGACGGCATCAAACGCTTATTTTAATTGAACGCAGGATTCAGCCATATTGTTACATATTTTGTCTTTTATATTTGGAGAGTTTAGTTGAAAGACTTCAATTAACTTTATTCAGCTTTTACAGTTGAGTTGCCTTAAACCAGGACGGTTTAATAAGTCTATAGAAAACCATTGTACCTACCACTACCACGACGCGAAAAACAATCAATTAAATTTTAAACAGTGGCGTGGGAGTCTGCTTCTACAGCATACATACACACACGGCCATTATAGTTGCGTAGGAGACTAAAATGAAGGCATCTCCACGTCTCCACCAGGCATCTCAACTTTTTCAATTAAGCTTTCCACGCTGTTTCAAGAATGTTAATAACTTGTAATACAAAACTCTGGCGTGCCTTGGCATGTACCACGTTCCCGTCTATATAATATTAAGATTCCAATTATATTATATAGTACATACAAAAGGGATAAAGCAGGCTGAATGTGCCCTTTCTAAAATATACCAAAATATAGGCAGACTTCAAAAACCATCATAATTAAAAACGACATCAAATTTGCTCACTGAACTTTAGTTTTGATTTTGTATTCTATGTCAAGGGATGCTGTAGTTATCAATTGATAATTTTTGATCCTCTGAAAAACACTTTTCCGGTCTAAAAAAATTAACGGGATCATGTTTTTCATCACCCTTCCATGTAATATGACGACACTTAGCGCTGTAATTACTTCGCCAACTTTTGGCTTCATGACACATGGCCGCTGTTTCAAAATATGACCTTAATTTTATATTCAAGAGCCGTAAAGCCATTAAACGCGTGGGATTTTCTTTTTCTCGGGTTAGTAAGAAAATACTTAGATCATTTACAGTTTTGATCAGCATAATATTGCTCCTCACATTCCGATTACATAATTATTCAAATGTTTTACAAGCTTTTTATTCGTATGTTTCCGGTTACTCGCATTGTCATCCATTTATCAAGCACTTCCTGGTATCCGACTGAGCTGAAACTTGGCATACTTATATAAGTTCGGTGACCGACCGACCTATATTTGCTTCATTGACTTCTTAAAGGCGTTCGACTCAGTGAAATGGCCAATTATTATTATTATTATCTATTTATTTCGGACAGAAATCCATAAGTGTTAGTTAGAATTTTTCTTAAGATCTATGTTGGTAGGAACATAATATGACAAAAATACATTTTTTAACAACTAAAATTAACAATTAAAATTTTCCCGTAACTATTCCCACCCAGTGTGCCTGTATGGGACAGTCATGGCGGGATGCAATCATTTGCAAAATGCTGTTGGTGCTACCGCGCAGTCTTTGAAATAATGACGCCACTTTCTTACGCACTATAGCGTAATGTTGTGGAATACTCTATTATGAATGGCCACGCCGAAACACCTAGTGCATCTATTATAAAAGCTATATGTTTCATATAGCAGGCACAGCTTCAGTTCGAACCGATGAACTCTTGTCGAACAATTTCCATTCTAGTGCAGGTGTCCATGAAGACTGCATAATATTTCATTTGCACCGAACTCATCATGCGCATTATTCTGGAAGACTGGACAAACGTTATCTCAATCGGTGGCTACAAAATTGCAAATCTGCGATACGCTGATGACACCACGCTATTTGCTACTAGCGCAAGTTATCTAGAGGAATTACTTCGTAAGACGAAGAGTGTGAGCCTCGAATTCGGACTAAAGATTAACCGTAAAAAATCTAAGGTAATGATCGTGGATCGCGCTAACAACTACTCGCTCGAAATCTCTAAAATTACGAACTGCGATGTGGTCCAGTCGTACATTTATCTTGGATCTATAATCTCAAATGGGAGTGGATGCATAGATGAAATTGAGAGACGTATAGCGATAACTAAATCATCGATGGACAAACTGAAAAAGTCTGGAGGAACAGAGATATTACAAAAGCCACCAAGATCTGGCTTGTTCAAACTCTGGGTTTCCCTCTGTTCTTATACGCTGCTGAGACGTGGACGCTGCGTGACATCGAGAAGAAGAAGATAGACGTTCTGGAAATGTGGTGCTGGAGAAGAATTCTTGAGATATCGTGGATCGAATCGCGCCAACACCTCTATTCGCCAAAAACTCGGCATCAAAAATCTTCTATTTGTTCTGGTCCAAACGCGCATCCTCAAATACTTCGGACACGTCTCGAGGCGTGACGGTGACTCTATAGAGCGCCTTGTTGTGCAGGGTACAGTGGAACGCACTAGACCACTCGGACGCTCGCCCATGAGACGGCCTGACCATACTAAATCTGCAGTGGGCGATTCCTTGTATGAGTGCAATAAAATACCAAAAATCGGAGTAGATGGCGAGAAATCGTGAGGCGAATCACATCACCCCTGGACAAGAAACTACATGAAGACCACGACCGCTCTAACAAGAGTGCTACGAAGAAGAAGAGGAGAGAAGAAACCCAAAACTTTAATATTTTCATAAAAGCTTGAGGCGTGAAAGTCCTTCTAACACTTAAAGATAAGCCTCAAGCTCCTAAGAAAATAAGTTCTACGTTTATGTAAGATTTATTTCATACCTTTCAGTTCATTAATAGCTTGTTTTTAAAAAGATTTTACTTATATTTGATTCATTCATTATTTACAACTAAGCTGACCCAACAGACGTTGTACTGTCAAAATTTGAATCTATAGAAAAAAAACACTTTCAGTTTTTCTCGAGTGATCCAATTTTGCGGGCAACTTTTCCAAATATCTTTCAATAAAACCTAATTCGGACTATTAAGAACATTTTAGAATAAAAAATAGTGGTGCGCTAATCAACAAACCGCATTTCATTTTTATTTATATATAAACAGATTAACGAAACAAAACATACACCATGGTTGGTTGTCCCATTTATCCCATGTATCCCGTGTGCGGTTTCCCCAAATTTTCAGTGTGCCGACTCCGGATTACTCAAACCGAGCAATTAATTTCACTAAGCTCATGTAAGTATGAACAAATAGAGCAGATAGACTAATTGCTAAATGAAATAAACGATTATAATATAAGTACAAGATTATTAGGCATTAAAAAAAATCGTTTGAAACAATTAAAATTTTCGTACAATGCTCTTTCCCGAAACTCCATCCAGGTTCGGGAATCAAACTCGAGCCATTATTTTCTTCAACTGCGAATTGATAAATTATCAAGATGAGATTTCCCCGAATCCCTGAAGCACTCATGATTGCTCTAACGTTGATTTCGCTGTGTTAAGATTGATGGTGTCACTATGGTCGTGCGTCTAAGGCTGCGGACATGAAACCAGCAGCAAGGAGCGGTGGTTTCGTGCCCGCAGCCTTAGAAGCGAATTAGAGAATTTAATTAGTAATTTCATCACGTTCAAGATAAGAGAATGATTGCTTTACGATGACAGATTAATGGAATATAGGTAGCTGTACTCACGTGCAAGCTCAACGCAGGTTGCATGTAGAAGTGCAGCGTGTCGGTGCGCAGACGCACGTGGTGTGTGCGCATGCGCGCCAGAGCCGAGCGCAGTGCGTCAGCCTCGCGCCGCACACCCCACACGCGCACCCACACCCCGCGCGTGCCGCTCGCAGTCACCGCACTGACACATACACAGACCATACTTATACTATAACGAGATACTCAACAATAGTATTTAGTGAAGAGAACCTTACCTTATGTTTAGAATTTCTATTCCATCTTCTAACGTAATGTTTGACGCCTTTAAATAGCTTGTTAACTGAAAGAGGTAAGATAGTTGTTTTAAACAAATTTTCCCTCTGGAATAATTATAATTATACTAAGGTTTTATTTCTTAGTAAATACCTGTTTTATTAATTCTTGAGATATATTTACATCTGCTTGATCCACTACTTCCAGTTTTGTTTCAAATCGTGCTGATGCTATAAACATACAAACGTTTGGCCACATGAGTAAAGAAACGGAACAGAGACAAAGCTTCGTACAACCGTGCTATGATAGGTATACTACTACAAGCATGAGGCGCGTATGTACGTGTGTGCGTACCACTGGCGGCTTCGTTGCGTACGGAGAGAACCCGGACTATACCGGCTCGGTCAGCGGTAACGCTCAGGGCTGCGCGTGCGCTTCGCGCGTCGTGTTTGTTATCATATCACGTTTTAATTTAATAATAGCACACGAGTAAAAAATTATTACAGTAGTATCTACTACTTAATCGAATTTGTCGCGTTTTCCTAGCATTATCGATTAATGTAAACACTCACAGAAGTCTGCATCCTTCGGGTTACAGTCACAAGCTGTTCCTTCCTTACAAACTTCTGAACATTCTTCCACACCGCACTCTGAAACAAAATTCACACAAATAATGATATCATGCAAGACATTATTACAAGTTTTAACTGTAGGTAGTAAACCTTTAATTTATTTGTAAACGAAAATTGAAATAGTTGGCATAAGAAGGAACCCATTTTCTGGGAGGCAGTGCTGTTTTTAGAAAAAGAAAAGCAAAAAAGTATAAAAATATTTCTCACCGGCTGATGCTAGCGGAGCCTCGCACAGGTCGCCCGTGTAGCCCGGCGCACAGATACAGCTGACGGCGGCCGGGCCCATCTGTCTGTCGATACATACAGCTTGTACATTATAGTTTAATGATCGCCCGTGTAGCCCGGCGCACAGATACAGCTGACAGCGGTCGGGCCCATCTGTCTGTCGATACATACAGCTTGTACATTATAGTTTAATGATCGCCCGTGTAGCCCGGCGCACAGATACAGCTGACGGCGGCCGGGCCCATCTGTCTGTCGATACATACAGCTTGTACATTATAGTTTAATGATCGCCCGTGTAGCCCGGCGCACAGATACAGCTGACGGCGGCCGGGCCCATCTGTCTGTCGATACATACAGCTTGTACATTATAGTTTAATGATCGCCCGTGTAGCCCGGCGCACAGATACAGCTGACGGCGGCCGGGCCCATCTGTCTGTCGATACATACAGCTTGTACATTATAGTTTAATGATCGCCCGTGTAGCCCGGCGCACAGATACAGCTGACGGCGGCCGGGCCCATCTGTCTGTCGATACATACAGCTTGTACATTATAGTTTAATGATCGCCCATATAGCCCGGCGCACAGATACAACTGACGGCGGCCGGGCCCATCTGTCTGTCGATACGTACATACAGCCTGTACATTATTGTTGAATGAGTAACGGCTAACGGTTGATGTATTATGAGCATTTTGATCGAGTCGACGTTTGTTATACACTCCTCTACCAGAAAATACATCTTTACAAAACTTCTGTCCACATTGATAAATGTGCCAAAAATCAACAAAACAACGCAACTTAAGTTAATGGTACTTTAATTCCAACCCCTTTTTGTTCCAGAACAAAGAAACGACGACGTTGAGGATATAGTACATGACGCAAAAACGGGAATTGTCTCTAAAGCTAAATGGGACCCTTACGCACAGATGTGGCCCAGTCCCCGAAAATAAAAAATCAGTAAGTAAGCTGTAGCTTAAAAGAAATATGTTTTCTACACATTTTCTTGTTAAACTGCTTCAAAAAACTTAAACATGTTATTATTGCAGGAATTTGACAAAATTGCATTACGGAAAAGAAAACTGGTGACCACCTTATTCGTAAATTATGACAAAATTAATGTGAATGAAACTATGGTAAGTAGAAGGTTCACTCACCTGCAGGTACCGCCGTTCTTACACATGTTGGAGGTACTCGGGCACAGCGGACCGTCTCCGCAGTCCGCTCCCGAGTAACCCTCGAAACACGAACAGTAAAACTCTCTGCGATGCGGAAAATATTGTGGAGTTAGCAATAAACTTTGTAAATAATGGCGTGGAAATGTCCGCAACTAGGTTATAAATACTCACTGATATTCCCGCCTGGCGTAGCAGTGTCCCAGCAGTCTGCACTCGATGGCGCTGCATGAAGTGGGTCCCGGTGACTGCGCTGCTCCTCGCACCTCATACGTCACGTTGAACCCGTACACGGACAGCAGACCCAGCGCCCTGAGCTGTGTGCCCTCAAGTCTGTCCAGGTCTAGCTCCACCACCAACACTGGACTCTGGACCTGAAAATAAATCTAAGTTTAGATCGTGCTGAAATAGTGCAATCGAACGTTCAGATATACTTTGATAAACACAAAGTATTTAGAAAATTGTAACCTTAACCGAAAATTCTAGACTTTCATTTGACAGTGAACCCCTATTTCCCATCTATATAGATGGGAAATAGGGGTTCACTGTCAAATGAAAGTCTAGAATTTTCGGTCTTTTTCTGTGTCTGTCATACAATCTCCGTAATTTTATAGAAATTTTTCCTAAAGATTAATTCTTTACTCGTAATGTTGACCTTTATAAAAACCTATTGAAAATATTTGCCAAAACATGAAAGCTATATTGTTATAAGTTTCTATGTAAATGTGAAACGCGCATGGTATTAAAATATTATTTAAAGGATTGAATGAATGATTGATAACTTTATTTGCTAGAATATAGGATGTACATTAGATGTTATACAATTTGTTTGTTACGCTATATTCAACCTTTCGGTCGTGCAAATGTTAAATCAAAAAATAAAATTAATAGTAATAAGGAACATTGACATTTTTAAACTGAGAATATATCTACTTATATGCAATTTTATACTTGATTAACAGTAGGTCATTAAAATCATTTATAGATTATAGATTTTCAATATTGCTAATGTTTGACATTTGTAATATCCGTTTAAGTATTCATGCGGAAACGTAATGACAGTATTTAGAAGAAGATCTCAATGCAAAATATTGACATTACATTAGATCGATATATCCTTATATATTAGATATCATGGCAGATCAATTTGCTTTTAATAGACGTTACAATAGTCAAATATAGAACGGTACTTATGCGGAAAAGTGTCTTTTGCATGGCTCTAAAAAAAAACCCAACGATGTTATAAAATCTCATTGTAAAAACCTACCTAAAAGCTGGAAGCAGTTAAATGATGTAGCGTTCAAAAAGAAAGTTTCAAGCAGATAAAGCTTATTAAAATAATTTGAAAAAGTTTTAGATGAGCGATTTTGATCAGTTTTACTAATTTATTATTAAATGATAAATGATTTTATTTCTGTAAGTAGGTTTATACAAACACTTTTACATGTCAAATACTTTTACATGTATTTTATTATATCATCACATTTATCACGTCATTTTTAAATAATTTGACTCGGAATGATTGATACATTATTTTATTAATATTTGGATGACATTGTCTAAGGCATTTATCTCATGAGCGCAATCTACAATTTTGAATTACAAAAGGTTGCGTTGATGTTTTTGCTTTTTATTTGCGAGCAATAAAAGTCACTTATGGCTGAGTTTTATAAACGAGTATGCTGCAATATTTACGAATTCTCAGTGGCGAGCAATTTCCATAGCACTTTTAAAACCAAGAGCGTTTGGAATGGTAGCTGCTTTCAGGCGACACGAATTTTCACGAAGTTATTGCGACTCTCATTTGAGCTCAAATGATAAAAAAGGTAAAAGAGAGTTCTCTTTTACCATTGTAAAAGAGAGCTTGAATGTTTTTAAAAGTGTTTTTAGAGGTATTCCAGCTAGTAAATAAAGCGGGTCAGATTTAATTAATTGTGGGAATCTGAATAACTACACTCATAATATTACGGACTGTGGTCTGTGGTAAAATCACTATAAAATTGTTTCAAAACTCTTGCTCTGCAACAAATCTACGGGAAATCTTTACGAGTTCAAATCGTTGACTCCCTAAGCTAGTGAATGATATAGTAAGTATGCACATTCGCAGTTCTGTCACGAGCCTCTCAAATTAGCACTTCATCTAGCTTGCTGGTTGTATAAATCTATAGTTTGGGTAGTTGCCAGGCGAGTGCATTGTCATCGTCATCCGAATAAGTGACAACATTACAGACACACAAGTTTAATATTTATCCACCCATACCGCCATAATACACAAACAATAACCGCATGAAAAAAAAAGTCTCAGATTTTTAAAATAATAAACAGCAAGTTTTAATTTGTAGAATTATTGATCAAATTAATATTCTTTTACATAATATACCACAAGCCCAATTCTCGTAAATAAAAACGTTCAAAATCTAGCCGCAATCTCATCTCAGCGACAATCAAATGTCAAAAATGTAGGAAAATTATAGGTAATTTTGACATATTGAGACTGAGATCAGACTGTGAATGTTCTTAAAATTACGAGAATTGCCCCTCTGATCGTCCGACACTTTATTTGTAGTGACCACAAATAAATAAAAGATAACTTGAACATTTCAAAATCGAACACGCGCGGTTCGCACTCTATCAAGCCAGTTTTTTTTTTCACGCGAATACATTTAACCTCATTTTTCGTATAGTGAAAGTCCTGTACACACTTTCGAATACAAAGATTAACTCGGGAGTCATTTCAGTTAAGTCGGACTTGGACGGAGTTGTCGAAAGCTGAATTCATTCGTTCGTGAAAGATCGCTTTTAGCGATAAGACCGCCCATTGTGTCACCCTATTTGTAAAATTTCTACATTTATATCTGTAATTTTTATGGTGTACAATAAAAATATTCTATTATATTATATTATATTCCTTCAACAACAGAATAGCAGCAAATAAATTAAGATAATTAAATTATTCAACTAGGTAATAAGTTTTTCAAGGAAGTCTCATCTCGCCTCGGCGGCTGAATTCATCAAGTTAACAATGAAATAGTTACTCACCTACTTATATTAAAATGCTTCATTCTTCGATGTGACTCTTTCTGTGCTTTTCCTTCTGAGATTGAATTCTTATTACTCACGGAGAAACTTTATTAATTAATGCTGACTAACGAAATTCAGTTGACGTGAATGTACCTCTTTACAACTGCAATGTTTTCTTGGTTACGGGCACATGGGTGCGTACACATTGACCATCCCTTTTTATTCAGTTGCCTGTGCCGGGGCCACGGTAACTGTTTGGAACATCCCGCACCCAAATTGCATAACACACCATCAATCACAATCTGAATGATTTTGAAGCAAATTGCTGATCCATTGCTTCATATGTTCGAAGCAGAATTCGTCTGCATAACAACGTAAATAACGCAATGAATGTTGTTGAACTGTCAAAATGAAATGGATTCCGTCTGTAAGTGTGTTACGCAGTTGCCCCGCTGGTCTGGTCTCACCTTATTCTATGAGCACAGTACTTTTAGAAAGGTAATGAGATAACTCTAGGGAGGATATTACTTATAACTGCTTTATTTATACCGGTGGTCGCAGATTATTTTTTCTCTGAAAGTGCTCGCTCCAGGGAGCGGTAAAATAACGAACGCGGTGCGGCGGTCTACAGCGTGGGTTTACATGAATCTCAAAAATATCGTCTTGGAAGGTGAAACAACGAAATATCAGTAGGTAATATATTTCTATAAATATTTTGCACGTTCTTGAAACATTTGTGTGTTATCATATTGTTACGGTTCACATAATAATATGTGTACCAACCACCAGTTAGATCTCGCTGCAGCATTAAGGCGCTTCCCCGACCGAACGACCTCGAGAGTTCGGTCCTTCTCTGTTCCGCGGTCCCGCTCTGACCTGCTCTGTACCGCTCCCTCCACGCGCCCATTTCTTATAGAACTGACACAATTTTTGTAATTATTTTAATAAAAAAAAGAAAAGCGATCTTTTGAAATAAAATAAAACGTGTTTTTTTTAGATTTGTAAATTATCTATCCATTAGGAATTTAGGAATGAAACTCGGTCCAGTTCTAATAGATGTGTATTTGTATGACAACACAATATCCATACGACAGCGGAAGAATATACATTAACACAAACACAGGATAGGAATCTAGTTGGTTATTATGTTTATACATTCAGATTCAAAATCTTGGTGAACCCCACGTGATCAGTGACCCATTAGTGTAATTCTCAAATTAATAGAACGTCTCCTATAACAAAAATACATGCACTCAATAATTTTAGTACTTTTTTTACAAGGAGATTTTAAATGTATAACACATAAAAACAAATAAGAATGTGCAATGTGATGATAGTTTATTTCTCTTAATAAAATTAACGAGTTAATAGCCTCTGAATAACGTACTATCTATAGAAAGATTTTGCTCGGGGTAGCGCCTTAAGTGCCTTGAGCACAAGGACGGTAGTTGGTTATAGTGCGGTACCTATTCTCAGGAATTCTAGACGATGAGCCAGCAAACGGTAGCCACATGGGTACCTAAGGAATATGCAGATGAGATCCTCAAGCCGAACACGATAGTGCTTTCAGATCGGGGTGATACATTTTAGCAGGTAGCATGAGATTTTCAATTTGGCGTTGTGTTTAATTCTAGTTAGTAGGTGCATACATAACAATACCAGTAACCAGACAAACCTTAAAATGAGACCAAAGTAACTTGTACACTTGAATTAAAAAAATATATATGAAAAATATAATAATATATAATAATACTGCCTCGTTGGTCTAGTGGTCGCAAGCGCTGAGCATGAGGTCCTGGGTTCGATTCCCAGGTCGGGCAAAGTGTTATTGGGTTTTTCTATCTGGAATTTCTCAGTAGCAGCCCTGAGTCTGGATTTGTGCCCGGTATATGGCAATAGGCTCGCCCCCTATTACATGGGACTTATAACATAATTGGCGAAATATGGGTGTATTATATATAATAGGTACACCTCTGCCTAACCCTTCGGGGAAACAAGGCGTGATGTTATGTATGTATGTATGTATAATAATATTACAAAATGCAATGTAACATTTGTAAAATAAGTACAGTCACGAGAATTGCAAGCGTTTTCTCGTAAAGTATTGATAGAGATTTTATGGCTTTACGAATATAGCAATAGTTGTAGTGGATTCGATAAAGTATACTATTTTGAAATAGGCCTTTTCTCAAAGTTACAATTTACATTTACGAGACAAACGCTTTTGAATTTTGCGTATTCAAACTATACTGAGAATCAGCACTTTTCGAACGTCAAAAGTTACATAAGACAGTCCACCAAAACGCCCGCCCTTCACCACTTCCTAAGTAGGTAAAGTATTTATGTCCGTGACTGTACATTGCATAGCAATATAACACTGGCCACTTACTTTAAAAAATATCGAAATGCCATTAGGTTTTTGTTTTAATTTATTTTTCTTATTTTTTAATGGCAATGCACATTTTTTTTCATCAACACTGGCCTGGATGTCATTTAAATATTTGATTGAACCTAAACTTTTTAATATTTCAAATAATGTGGCTTTTATTAAACTCCATGGAAAACCCCGAGACCAGCTTACAAAGAAACTAACCCTGAAAGTGATGAAGTTTGACCGAGTATGGTTTATTTATTTATGTATTTCTTTCCTAACTTATTATAGATTGTAATGGTAACTCATTACAATCTAGAATAATGTAGGTACCGTCTGTTGGCAAGGGTATAGCGATGATGCTAAACTTAAAGCCTTAAAAAGGCTAGATAGTAATAAAGATGCCAAGGGCGGCTAAACAAAACCGTGAAAGCAGGTTATGGGGTACCCAAAAAACTCTTCAAACGTTACGAGAGTTAGTACGGGAATCGCTGACTCGAGCTTTGCGTTTATTGACTGATGTGATCACAGTTTTACTTTATTTATCTTTTCGTTCTTTTTCGGGAAAGTAGTAAGCACAATGATGGATTTGGTTCAGACACTTGAGTTGGCGTGTCGGTTACTTACATACATACATACGTAAACTCACGCCTTCTTCCCATGGGTGTAGGCAGAAACTACAGAACGCCACCTGCTACGATGCTTACATACTCCTTTTGCCTCGTTTACATTCATACATCTGGTCATAGACGCACGCCGGTTGCGAGTACTACGCACCTGTCCTTTCTGAAGAACATCACCAATAAGATCACTATATGTCTTCCTAGGGCGTCCCCTTCCAGCGTTTCTACTCACATCTGCCGTGTAAATACCTTTTGTTAGTCGACTTTCATTCATCCTCTCAACATGACCAAACCATCTAAGCATACTCTTTTCAATTTTTGTCACTACATCTTCTTTTAAACCGCACCGTTGCCTTATGCCGTGTCGGTTACTTATTTGTTTTATACTTTGTGGGATTAGTATGTTTCCTAAGAGAAATTACTGCAATACTACCTGAAAATTGCTTCTACCCCACTGTTTCAAGGAACTTATCGTGTGACTTTTCGACACGTTATTTTGAGAATTTCAGTCTGTGTCTCGGGAGCTTTGTTGTACAGCGCTTTGGGGTAAGAGCTTATTTACTCAAATACATTTCTAAGTAAGTAGTTTCCGCTCGAGTTTAAGCCCGCATTGGTTGTTACCTTTAAGTATCGTACACTCCTCGCACGTTAACGAAAAAGGCTTCAATAAAAGTAACAAGTTTATTACAAGCATTTCTCCGAAGTTTCTCGAAGTGTTTCGTCGTAATTATCGTTCCTCCAATTCGGAAGGATAATTCTATCAAATTGGTGAAGTTACAATTCCATTTTATTTTCTCTTTGAGCCGTTAAATTTTTGACTTTAATTTTGACATTACGAAAAAAAATATTTGGGGTGGCTCACTATAGATGTAACCGAGGCATGAAAATAAAAACTCAGTGCATATAAGCGTGTCTTAATTAAAAGGATGATAGTTCTAAATACCTTTTTTATTTAAGTCAATAGTTTATGATGTTTGTCTGATGTTTTCAGTAACAACCGCAGAATTAACTTTAGTTTTCATCGCTTTAATGAGAAGTACTATGAGATACAAACTTATTTTTGCAGTTGGTAAAATCAATACTGTACACTCACGAACACTAATATGTATAAGCTTAGGTAAATTCAAAAGCGATTTTCTCGTGGAATAACGATGGAGCTTAGAGATGCCTACCTATTTAATAATTCTATGTGTTTCAAAACACTATGCTCGTAACAATTTAAAATTACAATCAATACAGTAGAAGAAAATCAGTTTTAAAAGTAGCTAAGTGTTTACTAATTAATGCTCGTGACTGTATATGCGTAAATAACATAACATCACGCCTTGTTTCCCCGAAGGGTTAGGCAGAGGTGAACCTATAGTACACCCACATTTCGCCAGTTATGTTTAAGTCCCATGTAATAGGGGGCGAGCCTATTGCCATCTACCGGGCACAAATCCAGACTCCGGGTGCTACTGCGAAATTCCAGATAGAAAAACCCAATAACACTTTGCCCGACCTGGGAATCGAACCCAGGACCTCATGCTCAGCAGTAGCGCTTGCGACCACTAGGCCAACGAGGCAGTCGTAAATATTCATCCTAATTACAGAGCCCTTGACTGTTCGTGGTCCGACACACACTTGGCCGGTTTTTTATGTATTAAATAGATAGGACAAATTATACTTCTTTAACATAGTAATAAAATTAGCTACAATTATGTTTACTACAGATTTACGACGTGCTACGTCAACTGTGTAATGGTCCAGCCAACAGAGGTTTCCAATGAACTGAGATGGGACAGGAGATTACCTAGCAACAGAGACAATCTCTCAGTAGTAATTACAGATAAGCTGAGTACTGCTGAGTGTACACGACGTCATGAGGGCGGTTAGTTAAAGATAGAGCAAGAACATTGCAATTAGTTTATATCGTAATTTGGTACTTGGAAAGGTAGATGAACAAGATACCAGGCAAAACACACTAAAGAAAACATTATTCGGCTAAAAGTGTATCATATCCAGATGAATATTCATACGTCACTGCGCCATTCTAGTATCAAACCAAGGTCATTCCATTTTTAAGTTCACCGAGTCTTCCTACGGAGTCAAACTTTCCCTTCGATATTTCCTTTTGCTTTCAAACATTTTCTATTTCCGTAAAAAGTAACAAAACACAACACTCTGTCATTGAGTTTGATAAAAATCGAGGCATTCCACTCAGAGCACTGATTTCAACAGCACTTGACCGAACGGCACCCAAGCTGTTCCACTAAACGCATTGAAACAAAACTTTGATGAGTACGGATCGGTGGAACAGTTAATTAGATTGCATTACAAAGGGTAATTACAGACAGAGTAGACGTATTTTAAGGGTAGGTATTTAATAAAATTATTTTAAGTGGTGACCCAAATCTTATTGAATCAATTCAGAGGTTGCTCGCGAAGGGAGTTTCTATTTACTCGCCATATGTTGATTACCGCAGCCCGCGTCTAATGGAGGACCATCAACGATCCGGACAATAAGCACGTAATAATAGGGTATAATTTGATTGAAGAAGACGTATATTTAAACACAATGACTGCTGCTTTAGCATTATGTTCCAGAGAAATTCAATACTTACTTTTAGACATTAAACACTTTTAGCTCACATATTACTGGTCCAAAATGGCACGGACCATTTGATAATGGCACTTTCTGGAGCTCAAAAAACTGCAAAACTTTGTTAGTACATGTTCTTTGACGTAAGTACAGCAAAAGTAAAATAAGTGCGACTGTGCAATATTTTACGCTTTAGATAATCTTTCAACTAGAACAACATTGATGGCGAACCTTCCCTAATTCTTTCTAGTAGTGCAACACATATTACATATTAACGCATACATACATTACATATTAACGTAGCCACTCTCAACATTTGCTTGCGATTATTTCAGCGTAAAAAGCGCTTTTTATTTTAAACACACGCTGCGTGCTCTTCTGTAAGAATGTTACTGTAACTGTCTCAGTTATTTATGTGAGCGAGAAGAGAAGCCAGTTCGCGTCTGCAAGTTGTGTTTACTCGTATGCCACCAGTTGGACGCGCGCCACACACATCGCCTTATATCGAGGATCGAACTGGAAGCCAGGAAGTTCAAGTTAACTGCAATAAGATTTAGTTTTTTTTTTGCAACGATTCGAAGCGACAGGAAATTGGGAGAAAACTTACTTATAGGAATGGTTGGTCGACTTGACAGTGGTGCCCCTGAGCAACTAACAAAGACATTTTTCTTTTGACCCAGAATCCTAGAAATGAAATAAGGATCGGCAGGAAATTTATTCTACTTTCTCAGTGCTTTTCCTAAATTATAGTATAAAATACCTATATCTACATGTCCGATTCTAATGTCCACCATTTTTTTTTGTTAAATCAGTTATTCCAGAGCTATCAGCACAAAAGTTTGATCGAGCATCTCTACAAAAAAAAAAACTTGTTCACAGGCTTGCTCGATAGATGGTGTTGGCGTCGAATTAGAATTAAGTCGCTATGGTTTCGTTACACGGGCTATCTTGTAACCACGGTGCTTATGATAAAACCACAATAAACAGGATACACGATATTACTGATGGCTACTTTTAATATGAAACAATTTTTTTAAGAAGGTTTGTGTGTTTGTGTGTTTCAATCTTTGTACCTACTTTATGATTTGCCAATAAGTTTTTAGATGCTGCTGAGCATGAGGTTCTGGGTTCGATTCCCGGGTCGGGCAAAGTGTTATTGGGTTTTTCCATCTGGAATTTCTCAGTAGCAGCCCAGAGTCTGGATTTGTGTCCGGTTGATTGCAAGAGGCTCGCCCCCTATTACTTGAGACTTAAAAGTAACTGGCGAAATGTGGGTGTACTATAGGTACACTTCTACCTAACCCTTCGGGGAATACAGGCGTCATTTTATGCTTTTAGATAATTTTGTGTAATTTAACCACAGAAAGTAAGCATTTGAAAATTAACTCAAACTCAAAGCATTTATTTCAAATAAACCAATTACAGGTACTTTTCAATTGTCAAAGAGTCGGTCAGTTAGTCAGAAAGTTGAAGCTAGTTGCCCATTCCAAAGCGTAGATCTCTATGGAAAAGAACGGGCAAGAAACTCCACGGACACTCTTTTAAATCAAAATATTGTTACAAAATATTGGTTATAATCATTCATGTTGAAATTAAGTATGTGAGAACAATGTAGAAAGACGTGCACGTTAAAAGCGTCCGCAACAAAAAAATAAGAGTCAAAAACGATTCCAAAATTAAAATAAGCCGTGGCAGCTAAGAGATGACCAGTCCCTACTGACGGCGCCCGTTCACGAACATGACGCATGGATCAGCACCATTCAGCTCAACCATTTTGGAGGGAACTTAATGATCCAACATACACGCGACCACCAGCGAGACATTTGAGTGAGCATGACATACTCTCAGTCCCCAGGGCAAATTTAAGTCACTAAAAGACGTAACCAGTTAGTGGTAGCTTTATAGTAGGTAGATACATAGTGCTCACACATATGCAAACTAACTACCTTATCTGTGAATTATGCTGCAAATGGTATTTTACGGCAATATTAAACCTTTTTATAGCACAATATTTAAATTATATCTTTAACTAAGACCACAATTTCAAGTAAGCCATAACGCTCACTTCATTTTCAGGTTCTCGAGACCTTTCTTAAAACTTTTCCTGGAATACATTTAAACCCGATTCGATTGTGAAGTCAAACGGAACTACACAAGTAAATAGCGTGCGAGGAGGTGGAACAAGAAATGTAACGCGTTGCTAGTTTGTAGACGAGGCTTAAGCGGGTTCAGGTGAGCTCTAAGAGGCTACAGATGGGAGCTGGTGCGGCACACGGTGAATAATGCATGCTGATCTCAGCGACGTGCGGACGCTGGATAAACTTCAATGTCGGAAGTGTCACACAGCATGGACACTTTTTTTTTTTTTTTTTTTTTGTGGATGGGAAATCATCAAATGACTTCTCCCGCTCTGGGCGGAGCGGGAGGGCGTGTCAGACTTTTACTGACTAAAACCCACCCGTGTTCCTTCTGTTGCCTGTGCCGGGGCCACGGTAACTCTTTCGAACATCCCGCAAACAGCATGGACACTGCGATTGTTTTATTCAGAAGTTTAGATATTCAAAACTCCCAAATCTCTGGGTTCTGTTTTGGCCAGCAGTATGTTAGTAGAAAGAGGCTGCTGTCGTTTACAATACTAGCACTTCCCGCACGACTTCGTCGGCCTGGATTTCGTACTTTAGTACCCCGTTAGAGAAGTGAAGTGAAGTATAAATACTGAGTTTCGAGTTAAATGATAAATGATTTTATTTCTGTAAGTAGGTTTATACAAACACTTTTACACGTCAAACATTTTTTTTTTTTAACTAGATGAGGCCGGCGTTTCCTATCTGACTACTCTGAGAAGAAAGGCCGAAACCAACTCAGAGGTCACAGTCTCGTTTAAAGTCCAGACAAAATCTTGGTCAGATCATGTGAAGACCATGTAGGTTGGTGTCTGAAATGGTCTTTTGAGGAAAGAACCACACAGATTGAGTGGACCTGTCCAGTCAGTGCAAGCATCTGTCAGTAATCGTACAGCTCAACATAAAAGTTAAGGAGCTCAACGATTAATCGAACCGCACGTTAAAATTCTTCCATACAAACTTTGACACCCCCCAGTCCCCCTTTTCGGGGTAGTTTAGAAAAACAAAAACAAACACCCCCCCTTTTCACCCCCTTAAAGGTCGAATTACCAAAAATCCTTTCTTAGTGGATCCTTGCAACATAAAAGGCATCAACTGGTAAAATTTCAAGTTTGTAGCCCCAGTGGTTTAGGCTCTGCGTTGATGAATCAGTCGGGACAACTAATTATGTATATACAAGGTGTAACATAATCAACGCACTACCTCTTAAGGGGTCATTGTACTCATCATTATGAACAACTTTTACTATGGGACCAAACCTGAAATCACGATAAAAAATCAGCTGCTCCCTACATTTATGTTTGCATAACTCGTCAAAATGTAGGGAACAGCTGATTTTTCGCGATTTCAGGTTTCAAATCAAATTAAAATCAAAATATTTATTTGCTTGAATATGGTACATACATAAGGTGTTACAGTAAATTTGTTTCAGCATATCTTGCCATAACATGGCGTGCAAATGTATTCATAATCAGCGATGTCAATTAATCCAACTTATAAATTACAGATTCTATTGACTTGTCTTCTAAATAGTCCTTAATAGTCCCATAGTAAAAGTTGTTCATAATGATGAGTACAATGACCCCTTAAGATGTTCTGCGTTATTTATGTTACATCTTTGTGTTGTTTAGAATATTTATCTATAGTAATTATGTCCTTCCAAAGTTATAATCAAGGTCATGTCAAAAACCAAAAAACATCGTGAAACTGTTGTTGTTGAACACTGTTGAAAATAGAGTGACATACCGGGGTAAGATGTGGTGATGACCTTATAAGGAAACTGTTAATATATATTTATAAGATACACTTCCTTGGTATATTTTCGAACTTATTTTCGGCCATAAAAGTCAAAGCAGGTGCTGTTTTATGGATAAGGTTATGTTTGTTTCATGTCGCGATATTTGAAAAGTGTTGCGCGTGTAGTAAAAATATAACTAAGAATTAGGTGTGTAACGGAAGTCATCTTAGCGGAGGCGGCGGCGGAAAAATAATGAAAAAAGAATAATTTAAGAAAAAGGTAGATAGGTATTGTATCCGAGACTATGTGTGAGTAAATAACATTAACATACTATTATAGTTTTGTTTAGTATTGTGTACCTATACGAGAGTTCATAAATGCTGACTATTTTACGAGAATAATTGAGACAAAAGGCACAGAATAACTGCTACGCCTTTATTTACACAGCACTGTTCGTGGTCACTTTGTTCGTTCTATTGTGAACCATTTCGTTTCATCATCATCTGCCTAGCCTTTTCCCAACTATATTGGGGTCGGCTTCCAGTCAAACCGGATGAAGCTGAATACCAGTGTTTTACATGGAGCGACTGCCTATCTGACCTCCACAACCCAGTTGCTGGGTAATACGATACCCCTTGGTAAGACTGGTTGTCAGACTTTCGGGCTTCTGACGACCCGTAGCGACTGTCAAAGATACACGAATGACAGCCGGGACCAACGGCTTAACGTGCTTTCCGAGGCACGGACGGGTCTGGATATGTAAAGATGGTCACCCATCCACGGATCAACCGCGGGAAGCGTAGCTTAACCTGATCGATTGACCCGTGCGGCTGTTATTTCGTAGCCACGCCCAAACCAAGCCCCTCCTGTGAACCATTTCGTTTATTGGACTTTATTTTGTGATTATCTTTAACGTTTTTTATGTAGAGTTGCTTGTAATATATCGTTTTATGACAGAATTATTATGTAGCAACTCCGCAGTGCGGAACTGTCGAGAGACCCTTTTGTACAAAAAATAATGCTCAAGGTATAATAATCTAGTTATTTTATCACTATATACTAGCTTCTGCCCGCGACTTCGTACGCGGATCCTGTTGCTTATGCCAGCGACAACGGGGTCGTCAAAATCGAAGATCTGAAACGTCTGATGTCGCATTCCAAGAGCCCGGCGACGGGACAACAACGTGACGCGCGAGGCGATTCGAGTCGTTCCAGATCTTTCATTTTTGTAAGTCAACAGGAAATGCCCATCAGACTAAACAACTTTTGCTAAGACGTCATTCCTATACATGTTATAGTGTCGCTGGGCTTTGGAGTTCCACAACAGGTGTTCCAGATCTTCTTCATTCTCACAGCAGAAAATGCTCTTCACGTGGAATATTTTTTGTTACGGCACCATTTTTATATCTCTTATACTTTAGCTGGTCTGTTGCGGTTCTGCATCAGGTGTTCCATTTTCCAAAATACATTATAGACTATATGTTGCCCAGACTTAATACCTATACAACAAAAACTTTTCTCGCTTTCGCAGCGGATCCCAAGGGTACACTGAATTAACAATAATATCGCAAATAACTTTAAAAAAAATTCTTTATAAACTATACTTGTATCCGTGGCTTTTTCCACGTATCGCATATGTATTTTTTTTATTCTATTTTAATTTTAATAATAGTTAGTGATAGTTTGTTGATTTACAGAAACACTCAAAAGATGCGTCCCATACTATACTATAGCTTAGATCCCTCAAAAACTATTTGGCTCAAAATTTGAAAGTTATGTAGTTAATTTACTGGTAAGAGACGTCAGGTTAATAAGGAAATTTAGGAGACGTCGAATAAAACAAGTGTTATAATTTACTGTATCACTTCTGTGTAAACAACGTTCGTTGTTTTCCCCTCGGTCTCATTCAATATGTACAGCGAGTCAGGACTGGTGACGCGGGAGCAAGCGACATACAGTTGTCCGTGTGAGAAGCAGCTCGACCTGAGGTCGATACCCGCAGCCTTCAGTGTCTACCGCTGCGACTTATTTATTGTCAAGGCGAAGCACACGCTCACAGGAAACTGCACGTGCTTGAATTTAAAGGGGTAACTGTGGGAAATCAGTGGTATACGTGGTAAACACTGTCTCGCCGACACCACCACCCGTTAGAATTTCCGCTTCAATGATATTTCTCTGCAGCGAGACGACTTTGAGCCGGGTCCCATTGCACAGTTTCGGCGGAGTGAGATTCCAAAGAAGCATAATTGGGACACCGACCTTTAGCTTAATGGTGTGCGCTGGTAGTCCACTTGCACTGAGGGAATTGAGAAATTCTACGGGGTAATGTGTGGCGTCATCTTGGTCGACAACAGTGTTTATTGAAGTGTAGATCACTTCATTTCCCTCAATTTCCGCGAGAATACATTCATTGATCGCTGAAGCTTGGTTGTTTCTGGGTGTTAAAATGGCTCGTTCACATACCCAAGAATTATCTTGGTGCGGTATCCTATTGATGTCCCCGTACACCAGGTGAATCAAATCTTCTAAGGTGGACACCACTCTCCCAAGTATCTCAGGGACCTCCTCACCTGTAAGAGTTTTGCTGCTAAATCGCTTCGGGAACCTTTTTGAGCACCGTCCGTCCCTCATGCAAGGAGAATTGCGATTTAGGGCTCCGCAAGGACCATGCACCATGTGACCATTTACAATTTGATACAGAACGGGGTCAACGTCGGGATCTGGCAGCTCAGCACTTATGACATCATCGATCTCGTTGAGCCTGAACAATTATTCGCAGGAAAATTAAACACATCAACCAACACAGGCAACAAAGGTAACCCCCGTTTCTATAGGATGAGAGCGGCACATTGGCACCTATAACATCACTTTTTGGGAACGAAACCATAGCGCGATCTAACTCGACGCCAACGCCATCTAGTTAGACAACGGAAACTACATATTATTTACCCAAATTAAATTATGACTATAACTAAATTGTCGTTAATTTAACAGACAACTACATTATTTTTGTATTAAAAAAAATATGGTAACAGCAGCAAGGAACAAAACTAAGAATTATTACATACTTAAATCAATTACCTACAACAAATGTGCTTGGTAAGTTAAAACTTAGAACCAAAACTTTGACTTGACTTCATGATAGTGTAGCTTGTTGTACCACCAATCAATCTGTTTAGTAATATTGGTGTGAAACTCTCCATACAATTAGATAGGACATGTAAAGTTCTCAGATTTCATAACAGTATCGTTCCTTATGCACATAAAAATGCAAAAACTAAAAAAAAAAGAATTTTACGATTTTTTTAAAACAATATTTTGGGATTTGAACTCGCACCATTTAGTGCGATAAACGGTCGCCTGACCTTACCGCTTCATTCCCCGTTGACATATTGTTGAATAGCTGTTCCCTTGCAATTTATAATATTACTGCCCCGCTCCTTTATAAAAATCGCGTGATTATTATGTTCCTAGGGTTAAATTTTTATTATTAATTAAATAACATGTCATTTTGTGCATTAAATTATTTTGTGCATTCAATTACGAACAAAAACCTTTTAAAATCAATATTCCTTACCTCCCATAACATACGGCGTGATAATATATAGCCTAAAGCCTTCCTTGGTTTACAAAGAACATTTTTGCTGAATTTCAATTCAATCTATCCAGTAGTTTTGGCGTGAAGCCGTACCATACACACAGACAAACAGACAAACAGACAACAATTCTAAAAAGTCACTTTTTGTCATCAGTTACGTTTTTCTAACAAAAGCCACTTATTTTTTCTCGAAAATTCTCAATGTACAGTTTTTCTTTCGTTACTGTTTTATTATATGTATAGATTACAAAAGCCGATAATGATTCATGATCGTCTGTTCAGCCGAAGCTCTTAGTTTTTAACCGACTTTTTCTGCTTTCAGCACAATTAGGAGATTTCTAATGGTGCTTTTATTTGCGGGCGAGAATACGCTGTTTTACCTTTACAAGTAGGTAATCAAAAATGGAAGCCAAGCAGAAAGATATTCCAAGAAAACTGGACCAAAGTTGTTATGACTCACTAATATTATATAACTCTAATCAGTGTTTATTAGTTTGTAGGCTCGAAAATTAAGCAAGTTTAATTTCCATGATAATACACAACATTACATTATATTTCCATAATTTAAGAAGTTAACAAAATAATATAATAATAATATGTACAAATAATTAAACGGGACGCCCACGAGCTACATAGACCAATGACCTTAAAAAGGTGGCTGAGACAGACTGGATGCGGAAGGCGGAAGACAGTGGTGTGACGCAGCCTGGGAGAGGCCTATGTCTAGCAGTAGACTGCGATAGGCTGAATTGATTGATTGATTGAATTAAATCTAATTAGATCTTATTCACTGCCATTTGGAGCCTTGTCTCCAATACAGGTACCTACTAGGATCGTAGCACGTGGCGTTCTGTAGTTTCTGCCTACCCCCTTGGGAAGAAGGCTTGAGTTTATATCATGTAGGTACCAATTAAATGTGTAACATTCAAAATACTCTTTTCGCTTTAGCGGTGGCTAATATCGCTCCTCCGTTATTTTTTTAATTTTTTTTTTATTTGAGGTGGGTTTCATCTTGACTCTAGTCTAAATCAGAGATGAAAGAGGCAAAGTCGTCAATTAATTATTTCCTAGGTGCCTGCTTATCAATTAAATTATCACAACACAACTACAATTCAGTTATTTTAATGCAGTAGTTGTTAACAACTACTGGGGTTGAGTCCACACGAAGTTCCCAAGAATTTGAGACCCAAGTTTATAACTGAGATATTTGTGACTTCGTTTGTAAATATTTTATCTGTCATGTACACTGGCAAAGGAGAATATCCTGAAGCTTGTATGTTTTAGGTATGATGAAATCTAGGTGGTGTTAGGGAGCGTAGTCAAGGTAAAATAATACAAAAAGCTGTACTTATTCTTCTACAAAGTCACGCTTGATCTACTAAATAAATTTAAAATACTATGCTTCTGATTGTCAACAGACAATTAAACTTATTCTGCAAAGACTGTTTGATAACATATTGTGCGAGTCTTTGACAAAGACTAGTACCAATTAAGAAATGGATGTGCCTAAAGAAACAGTTTTTCCGATGGAGCTTTTATAAAGTCAGAGAGCTGACCTTGATGCTTGAATACGGAGCGAGGCCGTAACCTCGTTATACTGTTAAAACATTTTTCTTTATAATCTAAGTAAGAATTCTCCCTTTCATGGAGAGGTGGCCTGTCCTAGCAGTGGGAACATTATACACTGATAATAATACATTACTTATGCTAAGTTAGTTAGAATTTGTAATGTTTAAAATTTGTAATGTTATCAGTGATAGTATAACAATGTTTTTCAGGGGGGGCTTGTAACCTGATTTAAAAGTTTTTAAAGAAGGAATTTAGGTAAATTATACTACTTTTAGCTAAAGCTAAAACTGCCATGTGTCTCATCAAGAATCGTTTGAGTCGCGACTCAGTGACGCAAGTGTGAGCGGCTCTGAGTCGCTCGAGGCGGCTGGAGATCAAAGAGACGACACTCGCCATGGAATAGCTTTTATGACGACACGTTTTAAAATTTGAGCTGCTTAAGAATGGTAAACATAAATGCTATTTAGTTTATGAGCAAGAAGCAGGTGAAGTGAGTGTTTCTGTCATAATTTGGCCTATGTTGTCAAGCAAAGTAAGTCTCATAGCGGCTAATGCTTTTAACATCTTAAATAATGAATCAAATATAAAACATGCTTCTAAAATAGTAAAACTTGTATACGTTGTAAATTATAAATAGTTTGAACGAGTACCGTTGCTACGGCGTAGTAAGCCTACGCGGCTGCTACGCGTGCTACGCTATCGTAGCATAAACATGTCGTAGCCATGAGTGACTCAATATTTCAACAATAGTTTAAACTTCTTATCTGTTTTATAAAACTTAATATCTAAATCTAATAATAATATTAAAAATAGTGGAAAAAGCATCTTATAACAACCAGCTATATAAAAACTTGCAAACATTTACACCATTCTATCGTCGCCCGGTCGAGTTCTGAGTCGTTCAATAATTCCCAGAACACAGATCGTTTGAAAATCCGGATAAAGCTCTGAAGTCTCAAGACATGTATTATGCAACGAACTCTTTATTCGTTATTAATAATACTTTCCTGATTCTTGGAATAAAGCGTTTTCTTTGTCTAGGTAATATTTTATTATACCAAGGGATTCTTGGAATGTAGGTGTACATTATAATATTTTATGAACGTTGAAAACAATCACTTACTATAAAATTAGTGTTTCTTATCAGATCGAAGAAATGGTTAGGTTAGTCTGTAAAACAACTTACATAAAAACTAAAAAAAAACAATATTTGAATCATTCATACAGTATTAGAAAAATTCATCATGCAACCCATTTAGACTCACCGCAGTGACACAAAGAGGAAATCCTTTTACCGTCAAAACCGTTTTAAAACTTAGTTTTCTACGAAACATTTCGCCGAGTGAACCGTTTTTAAACGATTTTTAACAAGGATATTAAAACTGCTTTCCTGAATAATTCATTTCCAAAATAACATATGCAATAAAAGATCTAAGCAACAAGGTTAAAAGGGGGAAAATACTTGTTAGTTTTAATTGTTTATAAAGGCACTAAATTAACTAACCAACTATTTAAAAAAATATAATAACCTAAAACTAAATAAACAACTAAATAAAAAAAAACTAAATAAATATAATAAACTAAAACTATTAACAAACTAAAATATGGCGTCGAAAAATTCCTCCGCATCGCTGTCGACTGGTAATGTACCCAAGAGACTGGCGGCCTTGCCCCGTTGTATGTCAATGCTTAGCCTCTGGCCAAGGTAAAAGCCAGCCCTTGGGTCACGGGAAGTGTCAACCAGCCGTTTCGAGATTTCCTTAAAGAGACCATGAGCAATCGGACCCCACGGCCCGAGGTTTTCAAACCCAAACGGCTCGAAAATATAATTACCGGTAAGGTTATTACACTTTCGCTGCTTGAGGTTTTCTGCAGCCAAAGCAGCAGCGCCAGCACAGCATGCCGAGCCAGGAAGATGGGATGGCGCAAGAGTATCGACACACGTTGCGTCCCACACTAAAGTCCTACCCACCTTCCATGGAAATACGGACATTCCGTCTGGTCTCTTGCCATCATCGTGTGCCAAACCAATGGGCTCTAATACAGCTAGAACGCCGATGGTAACAAGGGCTCGTCGGATGATGTCATTAATGTTGGCGTGCCGCGCTAAGCGGCCCGCACTTCGGCTGCAAGACAGATCGTGGTGTTCGAGGCTGTTGACAACTTCGCCACAGTGACAGCGATGAGAAGTACAAAAAGGAGGTCCTAGTCACAGGGAAGCAGCGAGGCAGACATATATGCAATAAAATATTAATTATTAATCTTTTATTGCAAATATATTATATTTTGGACTTCTTGTCCTACAAAGTAATTTGGTAATCAGTGATTTTTAAAGGTTTTTCTCCATGTAGTTGGGTAAAAATTCATGATGTCATCGTTCTAAATAAACACCGGAAGTATGTATTTCAGAAGACAGCTACATTACGTTACAAAAGATGCGACGGTGTATAAATTTCCATGCATATGCACCACACAGTAGCCATTACTTATTGTTTAAAAAGTTCAACATCCCGTATTTAAGTTTTCCGTTTGTAATTCAACGTCTGTATTCTCTAGAGAGGAAGAGGAAGGGGCTGTAACAAGCGAGCATGTGAATATATACCGTTCCAAGGTTTTCCAGCTATGGAACGCGTTTCTTTTTTCAATCCGTCATGTTAAAATATTTCCTGATTTACATAATATTTTACCAAAGGGTGGTGGTAGTTAAAACAGCGTTAGTATAGTAATTCACACAGTTTATTAACAAAATGACCTAGCCTATATATACTTTCTGAGTAGCACTGGTGGCACTGATGACACCATCCGAAATATTGTTCAACCAATCACGAGCGAGCTTACGCGCCTGTGGAGTCTAGAACCTCGGTGGCGCGGCACGTAAAAACCACGCATCTGGCGCGGCACCTCAGTGTCCGATGCGCGCGCTTCATGTGCGGTGGTGTCGTCAATGCTTGCATTTTCTTCATAGTTTGGTCAGCATGACGTCACGTAAATCGTAACATAGCTGGAAGTAGGTATACCAAGCAAGTATAATATAAAATTAAGCAAGAATAAACTTGAATGTTGTGAAGACATGAATAAAGAAATGAAATGTAATAAAACTATCAAAGTAACGAGGGCAGACGTCGAGGTGGCAAAAAATAAAGCCATTATTTATTTCCTCCGCCCAACCCTTCGGGGAAACAAGGCATTATGTTACGTGTGTGTATTATTCACTAGCTTTTGCCCGCGGCTTCGCCCACGTGGATGTCGGCAAATATCCAATAGAAACGTATTATCGGGATTAAAAGTACCCTATGTGTTAATCCAGGTAAAAACATATTGTTTCATATAACTATATTGGCTTACGTGACGCACGCCAGTAAAGTTCCCAGTCGCCATGAATTTTCCGACATCTTCAACAATCGTCGTCATATTTCAGCCAATTTACACAAAACCTTAATGAATTAGGTATACTATTAAACCTACCTCATGAATCACTCCATCCATTGGTGAAAACTGTATATAAATCCGTTGGGTAGTTTTTGAGTTTATCGCGTTCAAACAGACAGACGCTGTGGGGGGACTTTGTTTTGTTAATATTATGACGGCCATGCTCTAATAACAAAAAACTTTTGACCGAGTCGACTGATTTTAATTATATAAAGATTAAATATTACCTCAAAATACGACCTATGATTACATTTCTAATCACTTTAATCTTTTAAAAAGAGGTAGGTATCTACACAAAAAAAAGTTGTGACTTTTAAAGTCAACCCCTATTTGACAAATATCGCGTATCAATCACGTATTCATGCTGTTTCAGGTTTATTAACTTAAGAAACAAAATTTTTCATACATTATAAATCCCCCTTTTCACCCCCTTTAAAGGTCGAATTTCCAAAAATCCCTTCTTAGAGCTCACCTATATTATAAAAGGAACCCTTGCGCCCGCGATTTCGTTCGCGTGGGATTCGTACTTTCTCATTTAAATACTAATAATGCTTAAGATCTTTATTATTTATTTATACATTAGTAGACATGTTGCCCCGACCTCAAATAAATTGAGATAAGGGCAGGAGAATGATGATGAAGTATTCAGATCAAGTTTCAAGTTTATAGATCAACGAAATATGATTTTTTTTTCATAAAAACTGTATCGCCCCTTTTCAACCCCAAAGGGTTAATTTTTGAAAAGTCTTTTGTGACGTTTCCATTATTTTACTTGTAGGTTATTTACACCAATTTTCGAGTTAATCAAGCCTCGCAGTAAAATCCTGCCCTGTTAAATTGACTACCCGTTTTCACCCTGTTAGGGGTAGTTTTTTTTAAAACCCTGATACACGTTATTCCTTATTTTTGGTCTTAAGTATAAATACCAAGTATCGAGTTAATCACACCGTACGTTAAAATTCTTCCATACAAACTTTGACACCCGTTAATCCCCCTTTAGGGGCTAGTTTAGAAAAACAAAACATGACAAACTACTTTGATAAGTATTCGTGCCAAGTTTTTAATTTACTATTTCAAGGAATAAGATTTTTCATACAAACTGTATCCCCCCCTTTTCACCCCCAAAGAGGTAAATTTTTGGAAAAGCTTTTGTGTTGTTTCCATTATTTGACTTATTAGTTATTTTTGCCAATTTTCGAGTTAATCCAGCCACGCAGTGAAATCCTCCGCTGAAAAATTTACTATCTCTTTTCACCCCGTTAGGGCTCGATTTCTGAAAAACCGTAATACACGTTGCTCTTTATTTTCGGTTTTAAGAATAAATGCTGAGTTTCAAGTTAATCGGATCTTGAGTAATTTTTTTTTCATACAAACTTTGACACCCGCCAATCCCTCTTTAGGGGGTAGTTTAGAAAAATAAAAATGTTCAACTTTAAAATTTACTTAGATAAGTATTCGTGCCAAGTTTCATGTCTATTAACTCAAGGAGTAAGATCTTTCATACAAACGAAATCCCCCTTTTCACCCCCTTAAAGGTCGAATTTTCAAAAACCCCTTCTTAGTGCTCCCCTACATTATAAAAGGAACCCGTGTGCAAAATTTCACGTGCCACCCAGTAGTTTCGGCTGTGCGTTGATATGTCAGTTAGTCATTCAGTCAGTCAGTCAGTTTCTCCTTTTATAGATATAGATTTAAACGTAAAATAATAACGAACAGGTGACTTGAAGACGAAGTCACATTGTTGATTTGATTCAATTTCCAGAGATGGAAATATTCTGCGTCAGTTTTCCTTGCAGCAACAGTTTTATTTAATTTTATGATACAATTTACAACGGTGTGATCTCAGAAAACTAACTAATCTAAAAGAATATAAAATAAAACAACGCGTTTACTCCCGCAGTTTGCTTGTAGAAGTAATATGATCGAGAAAATATAAAGACTGGGAAGGTTTTCTCAGATTTTATGGAAAAGCTGGCAGAAAACAACTTTTTGTCTCGTAGCTATTACGTTATTAAATTTTGAAGATTTATAATACTGATGGACTCTATGGGTACATTTACTTAGGGCTGATTTTTCAATCGTCAGATAACTTTTATCTGGGGAATATGTTTAACGTTTTGACAGCTTTTGTATAGAAAATATGTCAAACCGCCATATTTATTCCTCAGGTAAAAGTTATCTGACGATTGAAAAATCAGCCCTTGATTAAATATTTTAACATACACACATATGTACTGTAAGTACCTTATTTCCAGTTACATAAATATTATATAGGGTTCGGGGCGAAGATGGAGGTTTTGTAAATTGTATAACATAGACTTCCTTTCTCGGTGCGCAGCCCTAGAAATCAGAAGGCTGATGACAAAAGAAAGGTGCGCATCGTTTGTTTTTAAGGAAGCTTCTAGAATGTTCTAGAAGCTTCGGCTCACCCTTGTTGGTCGAGCGGGAACGAGAGGCGTTTCCGCTAGAAGCGTGTGGATTGTGGCGGGAGCGGTTGGAAATAGTTTCGCGTTATAACATAAATTATTCGAGCGCAGCATTGACTAGATATTGATAACACGTATAGATAGAAAACCACAACTGCCTGGAAAAAAATAACATATCATAAATCTTGAAGCAAATAGAAAGATGAAATAACTTAGGTAGGTATTCAATTACTTCTTCAACTCAAATTTTTGCAACATTTTTGCCGAAATTCCACGTCAGTACTATTCCGAGTCTTAGTTTACTGAAAAAGTTGTAACTTTTCATAAGTAATGGGTTCAAAGGCTACGCATTTTGTGCGTGAGTAGGAATAATCTTTGCCCTGTACAACGTGGGTCTGGTTTCGAAAAAGTGTTGTGAAATCTAAATAAAGATGTTATTTTATACAGAGATGTTATTTTATACTCCATAGTAAACAATTTTTTTCTTATCGTACTATTTAAAGTCTTCAACTTTAAAACATTCATAAGAATTAAGTAACACTGTAAATAGGCATTAATAGGTGTAACAATTTTAATTTAAAATACGCTGCAGGCATTGATAACGACAATGGTCTGAACTATAATTTCAACGAAACAAATTATATCGCGAAATATATTTCCGCAACTCTACAAAATACGTTTTCAGTTTCCAGCTAGTTTTAATTGCGAAGTTTTCTGGAAAGACGACATTTTCATTTAGATGTATTTCCCGGGATGAATTTAAGGTAAGTAAAACATGGACGGATTGAAATTGCTAATGAAAAGCGTTGAGGGGAGTAACAGGAATGTATGCCATTAGTTCAACAAACAAGTGTGCCACATGTCATTAGGTCGACAGGTCGTTAGTACGACAAGCAATGGATGTTTAACAAATATGACTTCTAGGTCCCATTCGGGGATATCGACGAGGCTACTACTTTTTATATTTTTTATAAAATTCGAAAGATTTTATTTCACATAAGCCTACATGGGCACTTATGAAACGTCAGAAGCTAGGTGCACGCTCCCAATTGGTCGTTTCCTATGGAGAAGAACCGGCAAGAAACTCCACGGTTACTCTTTTAAAAATAATTGGCTTTTACAATGTTTACAAATTACAGTGTTATTAAGCAATAAATAATAATAAATAATAAATAAATAAATATCTTGGGACAACTCACACACGGCCATCTGATCCCAAGTTAAGCAGAGCTTGTGTTATGGTAACCAGACAACTGATATACATACTTATATAATTTATAAATACATACATATTATAGATAAATTACACCCAGACACAGAACAAACAATATGCTCATCACACAAAGTTTGTCCTGGGTGGGAATCGAACCCACGACCTCCGGCTTTGCAGTCAGGGTCACTAACCACTAGACCAACAGGCCTGTCAATGCCTGCCCAATGGGAGGACATTGTAGGCCTGTTAACAAGTACTTAACAAAATAGAAAATGGTCTACAAATCTACAATCTATTAAGCCTACAACGTTCTCACATTCACAAAATATAAAAGAATCTATTTATTCTAAGACATAACTATATACTGTAAAATAATGAAAAGATTATGTCAAGGAAGCATGTAAAAAACAATAAAATAAATTAAATTAAAATAATTTGGGAGCAGTTAATAGACATTTACATAAATAGTTATGCTGTTAATGAGGTACCAGGGAAGCCACATGTACCGAAGGAATTAGCGCCAAACTTCCCTGTCTTCAACGTAGTCTTTAATCTTATAATATGCTTTTTTAATAAGGACACATTTGATGTGGGCTCACACAATCCATCCATCTTTTCTTTGGCCTTCCTCTCCCTCTCCATCCATCAACATTTATATTCATCACTCTTTTGGTCACATGCGTTTCCTCCCTCCTCATCACATGCCCATATCAAGCCAAACGAT
Organism: Fissipunctia ypsillon; assembly: GCA_947568875.1. NCBI lineage: Eukaryota > Metazoa > Arthropoda > Insecta > Lepidoptera > Noctuidae > Fissipunctia > Fissipunctia ypsillon. The sequence goes on along the minus strand of OX387661.1, from coordinate 16,324,169 downwards.
TTCCTTTCAACTTTTCTGTCACTGGCGCCACTTTCAAACTTCCCCTTATATACTATATACTCACTTTTTACTTTATCTATTTTCGCCACTCCACACATCCATCTCAACATTCTCATCTCCGCTGCTTGCAATCTTTTTTCATCCGTCTTCTTCACGGCCCAGAATTCTGATCCATAATCCTAAAAGAGTGATTAATATAAATGTTGATGGATAGAAAGTAAGAGGAAGGAAAAAAAAGATGGATGGATTGTGTGAGGAATCATATGAAAGAGAATGGAGTGAATGATAGCATGACTTTTGACAGGAGAAAATGGAAAGAGAAAACGTGTTGCGCTGACCCCAAGTAACATGGAACATTTTGTTCGAAGCATCAAATTCATTTCGGATTCGGAGTACTTACTTGAAATGTCAAGTCAAGCAACGTGTAATAGATTTGATGAACGGTAACGATTTCGATTTGGTTCATCAATTATGTGAAAATAAATTCAAGGAAATTGATGTTTGACTTTGTAGCTTTCGTTTCCAGCTGCTTGTTACAGTGGGTACCTACTGAGTAACATTATCATGTCCTTATTTGTAAATGGAGGTAAAATTAGGTAAGTATCGAATATTTTGAAAGATACTCGGCATTTCTAATGTTAAGCAAATTAAAACTCTAATGGTAAGAGGTATTGATCATGTTCTTCCCAATAAAACATATTTCAAGGAATACGTCTCCAGTTCTTCAAATAGGCTGTTGCGCGAAAGAAGCTGAAGGAATCCGAAAAGGATTAATGAAGTAATAACATAACTTTTGGTCAAATGTTCGACAATACCAGAAAACATATCACGTGCCGCAATTTCTAGTTCAGTGGAATCAGCTGTTAGCAGTGTCGGTGAGCACTCAGCGTGCGCCGCGGGCGAGCTCTATACATCATAGCACGTCAAATGTAAGGAAGCGTGGGATCCCGGAATACGTTACGCGTATCATCGCGCTATTACGCCGTCAGTCATATTACCAGGTGATTTATGTGAACGGAAATACAGTCAGGTCAAGTCACGTGTAATCAAGTTAGTGTGGGTTTTATTTATTTTCGTGAACATCCAGATTAATACAATAATATCTGGATTCTGCCATATTTTGTTTCTATGATATTATTCCAGAAAGCTTTTGGTTAAGCTAATTAAGTTTAGCATAAAATACGAGTAGCTCTCTCCACTTGTATAATTTCGGTGCCGCTCCTAAGTGCGACAAGCATAATGTTTACAAAACCAGCTAATTAGCATTGCACTAGTGATTTAGGCAAATGCTTGTAATGCGGAAATTTTACAGGTGTTCAAACAACATAAGTACAGTATTCCCGAATTAATAATGCGCATGCAGTTCTTCGCTAATTGTCGTATTCCCGGAAACACAGTTCACAAAACACATAATTCTACTAAATTACGCATGAAGAAAATGCACTTAACCACCCTATATACATATCGTCTTCCGACGCTCGGGGAATACGACCGTTGCCGAACAGTGACGAAGATTTCTATGCGCATTATCACTTTGGGAGACCTGTAAGTACATTTTTATTACATCTTAAGGTTCATGCTTGTGGCGTTCATGCATGTTGACGATAAATTTTACGGAAAAAATCTAAGAAAATTCATCGATTTTTGTTAATATCTTTGAAGTTATGAGTTTGATAACAAACATCAGTAGGGCTCATCCGAAGGATGAAAGAGAACTTATAGAAGAAGATTTAGAGTAATCCATTGTTTGTGTTGACGCTAATCGTGATAAGACGACAAACACACACACTTCCGAACGGAAAGCAATACACGTAATTTTTAAATTACATTTTTTTGAAATATATTAATCTTATAATGTCATGTCTCTAGTTTCTAAAACTTCCCTGCTAATATGAATCCCATGTATAATTGAGAGTATAGAAACGATTTTACGTTGGAAAATTTTGACAAGGCAACATAATATCCAGAGTTGAGCACTCTCACACGCTGAAGCGTTGTTAGGCGTGCAAAACTCAGTGGGTGCATTTCATCACAGTGTCTCGCATCAAACAGTCTGAAACTTGTTAGTCTGTGTGAACATAGGTATGAGTGTGACATGGGTATGAATCAGATAAGTTGTTAGAGGGACACGTTTTCTCTTTAAGGCTTGTATTGCAAACTGTTAAGAAACTGTTTGGAGCTACTCAAAACCATTTAAGAACAAGAGTTATGTGCGGTGTGTAAACAAAATAAACCATGAAAAACTTGTATTAACACCGATCCAGGACTGCCCAGGATAGACAATGCAAGTATTGTTACGATGAACTCATTGTGGAGGATATTATCTTTGAATAGAGTGCCAGTAGCCAATATTGCCGCTAGATGAATTGAAATGTGTGCTCTAAGTGTGAAAAATAAAGCTCAATTTACGATAGAAGTGCAAGTGGTCGAAGTCGAAGAAATGTTGGGACAGCTGAACAGTTGATTGCTCTGATGACATCTATTGAAAGGGTAGGATTTACACTGCCGCATTATTGATGAATAAACAACTTTCTATAAAATTATTTCTAGTATTTATTGCTCAGTATGTGTCAGATGAAGACATAGAAAGTGGCGGGATGAGCGAGAGAAAACAAACGACCAGTGGTCTACATTAGTCATGGATTGAAAGACTGGAAGTCATGAGGAGAGGCCTTTGCCCAGCAGTGGGATGATGCAGGCTAACAGTAACAGTATGTGTCAGAAAAGATCGTTGTTATTGTAGTTTGCAGTAAGTATTGTGTCTCCTCCCACTTCGTTCACTAAACTTGTAAGTTTTAAGTGATACTTTGATTCAATGAGATTTTGATGGCAGTTCTGTTGTGGGATTTTCAACATTTACTGCCGATCGATTCGATATTGGTGATTCAATTTATATCCACACAACTGAATGGCCTCTGATTTGAATAAATCAACGATCGGATAGCCTCCATTAAAATAATAACAAGACCTTTCCCGTAAAACAAAACGGCGTATGAACAAGTTCTTGGTTATTTAATAGTTCATCATAATAATCTCAGCCAAAATACGTCTACTGCTGGACATAGGGGTCCCCCAAGCACTGCCTCTTCAATAACAGGAATGCACTAGATGCAAGAATGGTTCAGTGTAGACCAAACCAAAGTGAACGCAATAAATTAAAGCGTTGCAATATAGTCGATTAAGTCCAAGTGAACGCACGTGATAAATTTCGCCTCTGAAACTCGAACGTCTTACTTACATTGTTACTTGGCACAGACATCTCGATGTTAAAACTCTTTACTACCGTCGTCGACTACTTTAATATCTGTCATGACAACGTAAACTTTGCGCTGCGGTGAGAATATCAATGACATTCCGGAATAATTGTCAGATATGTTTTATTGTTTATACTGTTTTAATAGATTTCTGATGTCGATTATTTCATTCACATCAACGATTATTGTATAACTACCAATCGTATTTATTTCTGGGAGATCTGGGGGTTCGGTAGCATAGTTTAGTAGTTGTGGTCTGTGTTTTAGTTTTGGTCAAATCAATGGAACTCGGGCGTCGTTTAATTCTCAAACATATTTCGTAATTTCTGAGTGTTATTCGATCACTTTTGGAAAAAAATATACATAACTCATACAATTTACTACCCAATTTTCTTTTTAATACTTATAAAAAGTATATTCAAGGTAAGGGCTGATGCATTTACATTTAACTAGGTAATTACTGGAATCATTTTGTGTATGTTCATATATTACTGTCATGTTTTGCCTCCGCAGACCAGCATTAAACTGGTCTGAGAGAACATCAGTCATTATGCGTAACTAAATCACTTGTGTCTCATGAACGCTCGACTGCTCTCTTAACCGTACCATTTAGGATGGTTTATGTTAATTGTCTATGTTCATAACGATGGAAGGATATCGTCACTGCGCCTTTGTTAATGTGGTTTCGTTGTCTATGTGGGAATGTTAAACCTACAGCATCTCTTTACGCAACATATATTTTTTTTCTGAATTGTTAGTCTTGTATAAAAATCGAACACAACTGCAGGTTTGTCAATTTGCACGCAATGTGGGTTTCTATTTCGCTCGCTATTTAAATACGTGAAATATTTTATGTTGTTCAGTGTATTTGAAATTCAGCACACATATGTCGCCTTTATTTACCAGTTCTGTACACAGATGTGTTTTAGTATAAAATTCGTTTTTAAATTTTATTTAGAACACAATTATGCTTGCGCTGTTTGGCGGAAATGTCCCGGGAGAATGGAATAGGCTGCAAAAGCCTTCTTACTGTAGGATGTCCGGATAAGATCGCCTTAGAAAAGAATCTATACGAAATTGCGGGAAAACAGCTTTGTGAATGAACTTAGTCTTTTGACTCTTTAATGTTTGCAGATCTTAGGTATATACAATATTTATTAAAGTACGGGGTAGTATAACATATGTAAATGAGTAGGAGGTACCGACTACTATCCTATCATTCCCATATAATTTATAGTATTCAGTTTCCCTTATATCTTTCTCTTTGACAACCCTACGCGAACATTTCGCATAATTTGCGAGCGGTTTGCCGCGGTTAGTCGATCAAATTCGTGTCAAAGTTAACTGTTCAATCTGGTTCCGACCTAAATTGATTGTATAACTACCTACTATTTCAACTGATCGGAACTGTCGCAGCGTTTATGTTGAGAACGATCCTCATCGATCGTTCTCATTTTCTCATGTTCTCATTCAAGTAGATACATATTATATGATATTTAAATTGGATAGCTGAGAGCTTGTACTTAAATGATATATTATTATGTTTTATTAAGTCAGATATTATGAATTGCTATGGGTTGGATTACTTGGATACAGCTGTTTATTTTTTTAAATACCAAGGGAGTGTCGGTAGGTAGGTACAGGAAAAGGTTGCAAAATAACATGAAAATGAGAATTGTAAACAGACGAATTTGGATTCCATTGTGCAGGACAATTGTTCTGTAATGTTCGGAGAGTGAATCATAAATATTTTTTAATTGTCCGTGTTTTTCATAAATGGGCAATTGTTGTTTTAATGCTAACCAAAGGCGTGTAAATGTTTTTTAAAATAAAAATCGTTTGCAAAATCGTTTGTTTTTTGTCCTTTGTTATCAAAGGGGTATGATGGTAGGTACTGAAGCAAACAGAAAATCATATATTGTTAGGAATCAGAAAGTATTTCTTGTTTTTCTAACAAATATAGATATACTAAAACTAGCTGTGCCCCGCGGCTTAGTTCCCGTGAAAGTCGTAAGATACACAATATACTAAAATAATAGCCACCTTTTAATACAACTCCTTCGTCCCCCGACCCGTGGCGTTGCATCGCCCGTCCGTACTATTATGTACCTACTTCGTTTTCGCTTAGTGTTCTTGGACTTTTTTCTTTTTGCTCGGCGCCTAAGGGTCGTAGCGTGATGTTAAATAGCCTATAACTATCTAAGAGAATTGGGCTACTAAATATAAAAATAATTTTTCAAATCCGACTTTTTGTTCACAATTTCATGGGTTTTTTTTTTTTTTTGCGCGGAACCTAATTATTTTTCAAAAATAAAAGTAGCCTAAGTTACTTCTTGTAACATCAGCTATCTGCTAGTGAAAGTCCTGTCAAAATCGGTCGTTTCGAAGATTAGCCGGAACAAGCAGAAAGACAGACAGACAAACATTTTAAAAATTGCTTTTTTGTTATAATTACCGTATTTTTATGCATTTAGTAAAAAACATGTTATTTTGACCTTACAAACAGACACTTCAATTTTATTTATTTGTATAGATGTATAATCCAACCTGTACTCCGTTGGTTTAGGTAGTTAACTAATGGTAAACAAAAAAAGCACGTGACGAGGTTAACCGACTATATGTAAAACTAGTCACATCAGTAGTCATGCTACGTCACAGTTGTACTCTTAAATTTAGCAAAGTTACAATTCGTTGTAGAGATCAACTATTTTAAAACTGCACGCCCCTCCACTGAAATTTTAGTACAAACATTTGAAATGTGTACGCACAAAGCAGTGGAGGGGCGTGCAGTTTTAAACTAGACGATCCCTACCTATTTATTTAGGCTCTTTACAATAGACAGATTACAAAATATTATCCTTTACTGTATCATCGCGATGCATTATAGATGCATTGCACATTTGATATTTTTATTAGATTTAGGGCTGATTTTTATCTGGGGAATATGTTTGACGTTTTGACAGCGTTTGTATAGAAAATGTGTCAAACCGCCATATTTATTCCTCAGGTAAAAGTTATCTGACGATTGAAAAATCAGCCCTAAATCTGATAAACAGTCACCTGTTTTTAGCACAAACGTACTATTTAATTCCTGTTTTGCGGTTTTTACGGAAACTGGTATTTCTCTACGAGCTCTATTGACTGTGCCCACGATACTGGTATTTTTATACTTAAAATATTCCGCAAATAAAAGCGAAATAGAAGTGACAAAATTTGTCACGAATAACATTTCTGCAAACTTTCTGACATTTTCTGACAACTTTTTCCAAGAAGTCCATCAATTTCTTCACAATCCAGTCAAATTAAGTAAATTCAACTTCAATCGTTTGTTGTCTCACGCTTAAATACCTGAGAGGAACGCTACAGTTCAACCTTCTATTTGAATCATCGATGAATTAATGATTGTAATATATCCATTTTGATATGAATGAGTACTTCAATTCCACAACAATATAAAACCCCGACAGCGCAGATAAACTTGGAAAGAACAAAAATTGACATGACAATCTATGCTCGAGCGCGGTCTCGACCACAATTGGGTGATTACAGATCCAATCACTGCTCGGGTTTGATTCACGAACTGTATAATAAAGCTAGACTCAGCTCATCTATGATCAATGAATCTTTGGTTGAGGAACGTTCTAAAATTAAAACTTGACTCAAAACTAGTTTTAAACATAGATCAGTAATGCTTGTGTTTCCTTCTGTAATACGGGCTTTATAAGTTTAAACTTCGCTTAAACTCGTCAATTAACGAAAGATGTACCTAAATAGTAAATTGTTTTTTTTTTGTATAATTTTAATTTCTTGGATATAATACTTATAAAAATCAATAGCCAAAATATATCCTGAAGCTATATCATATAACTTCTAAAATTACAAAGAGAATAATTTGGTGTAAATTATAATACATTTCGGCAACTGCCTGGTAGCCGCCGGTCGAAGATGACCCGGAAAATCCGCCGGTGATTAGCCGGTAATTATGTAAACAACCGGCGAACGGGCCAGATTAACATAAACACACACGTGTATGTATACAGAGCCCTTAAGATTATTACATCTACCTATAGAAATAAATAAAATTGAAGTGTCTGTTTGTAATGTCAGAATAACAGCTTTTTACAAAATGCGTGAAAGTGTATACGATACTTATAACGAAAAAGCAACTTTTAAAATTTTTGTCTGTCTGTTTGTCCCACTAATCTCCGAAACCGTTGGACCGATTTTGACGGGACTTTCACTGGCAGATAGCTGATGTTATGCGGAGTAACTAAGGCTACTTTAATTTTAGAAAAATAATTAGGGTTCCGCGCAAAAAAAAATTAAAACCCTTGAAATTCGAAACGGCTGGACCGATTTTGATGGGACTTTTACTGGCAGATAGCTGATGTTATAAACAGTTACTTATGCTACTTTTATTTTGGCAAAAAAAAATTGAATTTCACGAAAAATAAAACCCATAAAATTATGAACAAAATCCGATTGAATAGGGAAGTATTGATATCAACGCGGGCGAAGCCGCGGGCAACAGCTAGTTTTAAATAAATATCTTAGTTAAGAGAAACAAATTTTGTTTAAGTAGGTACTAATTAGTAAATTTAATAGCATTAATAATGGTAGAATGTAAAGAGGCCAATAGATATAAGATCTTTTTTATTTTTATTTGAGATGGGTTTGCTCTTGGCTCTAGTCTGTGTCAGAGGTGACAGCGACAAAGTCGACGATTGAGCGGGCTTACCCAGAAGAAGCCTGTTCACTCTCACTTTGAAGAGATCGGGGTTGTATGCGTTCGGAAACACAGACGCAGGCAGAGAGTTCCACTCCTTTGCTGTGCGCATCACAAAAGACATTTAGAAACGCTTAGTGCGAATTAGTGGAATAGAAACTAGGTAGGGATGGTAACCCGCCGTGCGTCTAGATGTCCAATGGTAGCAGGGGGCCAGTGGAATGAGGTCGTGGAGTTCTTGAGCACATTCACCGAAGTACATTTGTAGAAGATTGACAAGCAGGCAACCTTGCGGCGATGAGCCAGGCTGTGAAGCTTGGCACCAGTTTTACGTCGCCAATGAGCCTCTTAGCTCTGCGTTCCACCGAGTCAAATGAGGCAAGTTGGTATTTAGCTGAGCCATCCCGAAGGTGGCTGCAATACTCCATACAGGATCGGACTTACGCTTTGTAAAGGGTTAAAAGCTGTCCAGGCGTAAAGTATCGCTTCACCTTATTTAGGATGCCCAGTTTCTTGGCCGCAGTATGGGCTTTGTACTCGATGGTGGCACTGAAGTTGAGACATTATGTCAACTCCATGCCAAGGAGCTCGAGCCGATCAGTGACAGGAACAGATGTACCTGATGTCCTTTTAGCGGTAAAAAGACACGCCTGTGTTTTGGTGGCGTTAAAAGAGACCAGATTATCGTCACCCACAGATCATACATTGTAAACCTACATTCTGGAAAATGAATGAATTTGTTTTAATACTTACAAATTTTATGTCCTTAATTTGAGGCTACCGAAAAATTAATTGATACACAAATTCCGTCAGTATTTCAAAACATCTTCTGTTTCTGATTTCATCCTCCATTGACTTGAAAAAGTCCACCCGTTCGTGCTGAAACGCTCTTGAATACTAATTCTGTCGAACTTTGTAATCAACATTTCTGTCTCGGACTCCCGAGATATTTAATTACACAATGCTAAATTCAAGTATTTACTTAATGCCTTTCGTTTTATAAACAGTTACATAAGAACGGACGCTGAGTAAATATATAGGGAATTATTTATGGGGTTAAGGGGAGAGGGGAGCGGTGAAACTTTAATAATTTGTTTGTTTGTGTGCGCTTCGGTGTGGTTTCGCTCATTACAGGTTATTGTAGGGTATGTTGAATTGGTTAGACAGTACTGTAGAGGCTTTAATCGGGCCTGCCTTCAGCATGAAAAATTGTTTTGTATTGAGTCAGTGCTAGTTTACATAAAGTGCTAGTATTACGTTGATATTTGTAACGAGCTTTCTATAAGCCATCAAAATAATAGTGCACCCATGTGTCTCTGTTTGTAGTGTCGGTACCCTCCCCCACACAGTAACTTACATATCTTACACTACATAACAGACGCGGACACACGTAGTGATCTGCTCGGTCCCCTGCTACCCCGGCAGATCATTACATTACTAATCTGCTGTTGTTCTATTGGATTTAGAATTGTTTAGCGTAGTGCAAACAATTTGGTTAATTGGATAATTGAACAGACTCCTTGCTAGATGTTGCAAAACGATATTATTCTCACCATACTCCCTCTTTCATGGTAATCGCACTTGAAAGACCTTATGAAACCACAATCAGTAGCAAGCTACATAACAAAAATGCAAACAGAAGCTTGAAAGCGATATTAATTAATTCGTCGACTAATCAACCCAAACCCTGTGTCTACGAAATAGTGAACAGATAAAATGAACAGAACATTATGATCCAAATTCACCTGTATCCAGTCACTCGCTCACTAGTTTACGCTGCACTGCTGCACTGGAGCCTCAGCTCCGATATTCGCCACATATTACTACAACTCACGTTGTTCGACGACCTTTCACCGATGTGAAACTGAAAATTTTCCGGCCATAGTATTGTTTCTATTTGGTTTATGTTTGTATGTTAATTAATTATACTAACATAGTTTAAGTAATACTAACAAATTATGGGTAATGTGCCTGAATTAAAGATGAATAAATAAATATCTACTCTATCTAGCTACTGTTTGTGTAAAATACTTCGTGCGTTTTTATTTTAGAGTTACAGTTAACGGATATGAGCTATATGCTTGTAGGTACAGTATTGTAGAAATCATACGATGTTGAACATACCTCACATACATTTTCCTTTCCCAGCAAAATATGATATAAGTCAACAAAATACCAGTGCATTATGCAGTCGATTCGATACAATGCGCGTTACGATGCTGTCTAAAGAATGCCAAAGGTTGTTGCTAACGGTATCGAAAAGACACTTGACGTGATGTTTTAATATGTTAGATACGCCATTTAGAAGGCTTTGTTTTAAGTTTAACGGCAGCCAGCTTGATCAATGTGATTAATAATATTTAAGGGTAAAATTGCAAAAAAAAAACATGCGTAGTCCCAATTTATCGAATCACAAAAAATACTGAAAATTGTTAAAAAAAGTGTTTCGATCAATGTCACATCACAGAACATTATAAGTAACTATTATTATTGTTATGTACAGTGCTAATCCTCTACTTATTCATTTATAAATAGTTCTAGAGGCAAGGAGCGGGTGGAGGCAGTGACTCGCGAGGTATCACTGACTGTCTCAGATTGCTATGTAATGCTGATAATTTGCTCTGGAGAAACACCGGTTAAGGAAACTAAAATGTAAAATTCATGGAACACATCTTGGTTGAAGAATGGTTTTCTACCGAGTTTATCACAAAATAATCAAGTAGGCGTCCTGCCTAAATAGTTTTCTTTTTTTCAAATAGTAGATTTGCGTTTGCTAGCGAAAACACGTGGAAGTATTATTAGTACATTTTTGAAAATGTAAAAATTATAATTTGTCACAACATCAGTTTTTTTCACTGAAATATTTTAAAAGCCTTAATTTTTATTAAAGCGTAGTCGAGTAAATATTACATTTTTCATGATACGGGCATTCGCAATGTTTGATTTTGTTCAACTTTTTACCACAGCTAACGCAAAATAAAAAAAAATATTGGCTGTAAATATGATATTATGAAAAAAAATATGTAGGTACTTATCGAATTAAAAGTCAGCCTCATCTTGTTCATTGTAACCTTCTAATTCTTTGCTAAGTGCCTCTTATACGTTGTTAATAATTAAAGCAATTACGTTAATTTTAATTAGAGAATAAACGATTCTCTAGTTAAAATTAACGCAATTGCTCGTGTTTCACGTTCGTCCATCAATGCCCGGTTGCGGCCAAGGCTTGTATAGTACTTTGCTCAAATAATGCGCGGAAATTCAACAATTAATTATACATTTCAGAATCATTAACGAACAACAATAATTTTTCACGCGCCAATATGTTCACTTGTTTCTTTTTTACTTTAAACAGCTTTATTTGCTAAGCCAGTTCGAGATTTAAATAAAATCCTTGATAAGCTACCTCCTTGAAAAATTGGAAATCTTCCACTTCCTAGCCTTTACATTTTTGAAATTTGTATGTTTGTAAAAAGGTATCCGCATATGTTCCCATTGTATGAACACATTTCTACAATAGTTAAAAGCAGAAGCCCAAATAAATTACTTGCACCTAGCCAGAGACCACAGTTATATAGCAGGAATTCCAATTGTATGGCAATTAAAATCTTCAACAATTTACCCCCACGCATTAGTGTTGCCCATTAATAAAATTAAGGAATTTTTAAATCATAAATATTGACATTACATTTTATCAAAACTGTGTGTGTATATCGACTTTTATTTTATTTTTTTTTAGCATTTGAAATCATACAATTAGTAAATTTTGAAATTTCACTCATTAAGAATTAAAAAAAAAATGCAAAACTTGACATTGTATAAATAATTACTTATTCTCATTTCAAACTAATTTATAATTATATTAATGGGGATATTAAATTGTACTTTAATTTTAATATTTCTACACCGGCAACGGTAGTATATGTGAAGCTATTTATTAATATTAAGATCTTAATATACCATATACTCAGAAATAAATAACATAACATAACATAACATAACATCACGCCTTGTTTCCCCGAAGGGTTAGGCAGAGTCGTACTTACTTGAGTTGTAGTAACACCCAAATGTCGCCAGTTATGTTTAAGAAAACGCATACAAAACATACATGAGAAATAAATAAATAAATCTAAATCTTGGTAGCCATGTGTACAAGTAAAAAGTTCGTTCCGTTTTTAAATTGCACGACAGTTATGAGTTTTCATAGTAATTTAATCGGCCGCTAAACACGACAGATATGGATTTTTATACTAACATTGCTGGCCGCTGTTCGCATGTAAATATGTACATGCAAACAGCGGCCAGTAATGTACTGTTCAAATGAACAGTACAGCATTTTCGATTTATCTCACAGAAGTTTGTCAAAATAATGCCCGAATTTCCAAGCATGTTTGAGAAAAATGTTTTACGTAGGTACTTTCATTTAGATTTTGCAGACTTTGCCCTATTTTAAGATTGGTTATAACAAGTAGGTACAAGATGCAAGCAGCAATTTTATTAATGGTTTTCAACTTCCGAATTCTGCGCGGACGGAATCGCAAGCGAATCTAGTATGTTTTATATTATACGTACACAAATACCGGGACCATGCACCAAATTAAGCAATAAATTGCGAAACTTAATAGCAGCAGTGGCTCCCTCTTGAATAAATTTCACATTTATTCCGAACGCGCCTTCGATGTGATACTTCAGGGCAATGAAAGTGAAACTCGCGTTTTGATTAATTGTTGTGACGCCTACAGCGGCCAAATGCTGGCATGTTAATTCTAACTCACCTAGGAAGGTTTAGAAAGAGAGAACCGTTAAACTAACAATTGAAATATACTTTTTATTTGTTTGTAGATGTCGACGCCAGCTCCATCTGACGGACACAGGGCGTACCTCGTCGAGATGTGGGAGCGCTAGCGCCATTTGACGGTCGCCGAGTGCCACTTTTAATAGCCAATCCATAAACAATATTTCTGTCAACGAGTTTAAATTATCTATGCAAACCTTCACCTTTTTTCAAATCAATCGACGAGAAAAACGACTTTTATCTTCTTCAAATCTTTATTAATTTAAGTTAGACTTCCCATGTAATCTTCAAGTCAAAATAAACGAATTGCTAAGTACTATCGTTACCATCATTGAAGAGGACCTGAAAACCCCCTAAAGCTGAAACATTGGACCTTCGGAGCCGGGTTATAGCTGAAGATTGGACCTGCAGTCGGGCTACCTAACTGAGAGCGCGATAGAAGATATCTTGGACAGGAGTCTGGAGCAGCCTTGCCGAGTTCACGAGAAGGACGTCATTCAAATACGCGACGACGAATGCGTTGGCCTCCTCTGCACATCGTGAATACGACTTCAGCAGCTCGACGGTCAGGTTTTCCTTCCCATATCCTCCTTCCTGTGTAGCGAATCTGTGTTGAAACCGTGCTGTTTTAAAATTACAGTATATCGAGTGCTTGCCGAGTAAGTGAGGAACCTGTGGTTGTTCACTGCTGTGCAGGTGCTAACAGTACCGAAGTGGAAGCCGTGAGTACCTTGTCTTTCTTTCCTGTAAGCCTTCAAAATGACTAGTGAAGATAAATTGTTATCAGTTTCTCCCATGAAGAAGCGTTTAGGTGACCTTTCTGACCTTAAAAAGCAACGGGGTATTGTCAAAGGAAGATTAACAAATTTTAAAAAGTATTTAGATCAATTTCAAGACATTACACCGTCTGAAATTCAAATTAAAGAGATTAAATTCCGTATGCAAGCTTGTAAAGATTTATTTAAAACTTTCAATGACATCCAAGGTCAAATTGAATTACTGTCACCTGATTCAGACATTTGCTTAAACATTGAATATGTAGAAACTCTGGAATTAATATATTTCAACTCTTTAGCTATTGCTGAGAGTTTAGTTGAATGTGAAAGGACTGGTAACAATGTTGGTGATTCAAAATATAACTGTCAGTCATCTCGAGCAAACATCAAATTGCCTGAGATTAAGCTGCCTACTTTTGATGGATCATATGATCATTGGCTGGAGTATAAGAATTCTTATATTACTATGATCCACACGCGTTCAGATTTAGATCCAATTCAAAAATTCCATTATTTAAGATCTTCACTCAGCGGCACAGCATTACAGGTTATAAGTGCATTAGAATTTACAGCTTCCAATTATTTACATGCGTGGGAATTACTAGAAAATAGATTTCATAATACCAGACTTTTAGTACATAACCATTTAAAATCTTTATTTTCCATAACGGCTTTGAAACAGGAATCAGCTTTACAAATAAGAAAATTAATTGATTGTGTTTTGCGTAACTTACGTGCTTTAGATACCTTAAAAGAACCCACAGATTCATGGGACACATTAATTATATACTTGATTGTGTCAAAATTAGATGTCAATACCGAGCGTGATTGGGAAAAGCACAAAGGTTCATTAATAACTAACTCCTGTTACAAATTAAAGTTGGATGATTTGCTTACATTTTTAAGAAATAAAGCTGATATATTAGAAATGATTCATGCTAATCACAGTACTTCTAACAATAAATCACACTCTAAACCGGTTGGGTCAGAGACAAGGAGCGCTCAACACAAACCTAATCAGTCAATACATAGTTGTGTTGTTACAAATACCACAAGTACTAATAATGGTTCTAAAAACAAGTCGTCCAACAGTCCTAACAAATACAGCCGTAGTAACTGTCCCTCCTGTAATGGTAAACATCCTTTATATGCGTGTTATATGTTCTTAAATTTAACAATTAAGGAAAGAAATAAATTTGTTGAAGATAAACAAATATGTCGTAATTGTTTACGGTCGACGCATTCATTAGCGGACTGTCGATTTGGTCCGTGTCAAGTTTGCGAACGTAAACACAACTCTTTGCTTCACATTACCGGTTCTGACAATAATTCATGTGTGCGTAGCGAGAATACAACTGATAATAGTGTGTCTCATCAAGCTAGCACGTCAACCGCGCTGCATTCCGTAACTTTAAAGTGTGAATCGAATACATTAAAAGTAGGTTGCGCCGGCGCTGACAATATTGTTGAACGAGGTGCTTTGCAATCGGTATTGCTCTGCACAGCGTTAGTGGAGTTAATTGATAATAATAACCGTGTTCACACAGCCCGAGCGCTGTTGGATAATGGAAGTCAGCATAGTTTCATTACGGATAAACTACGCCGACAACTCAATGCGTCTACTATACAGTCCACTATACATATATCGGGCGTCGCACAGTCTGTGACTCAATCGAATGAGTCGTGTGACGTTATTATGCGTTCTCGATTATGCGATTACCGTACTAAAGTTAAATGTTTTGTCTTGCAGCGTATCACTAGCAGGTTACCCGCGACTAACATTGATACTCAACATATACGTATACCGAATAATATCCAGCTAGCAGATCCCACATATCACATTTCTTCGGAAATCGATTTGTTGATTGGTTCGGATCTCTTCTGGGAACTATTGCACGACAATAGACTTCGATTAATTAACGGGCCTTATTTACAAAATTCGAAGTTAGGATGGTTGTTAGCCGGCCCTATTAACTCTAAAAATATTTCCGTTGATAATAAAATTTATTGTAATTTTAATCAAACGTTAAGTGATCAACTTCAGCGGTTTTGGGAAATAGAAACTGTTCAACAGTCAGGTAATGTACTTACTCGCGACGAACAAATGTGCGAGGAATTGTTTGTTACCACGACCAAGCGTGAGGCTGATGGTAGGTTTTCCGTACGTGTACCGCTGAAAGAGTTACCTACTGCGTTAGGCGATTCGTATGCCATGGCCAAAAATAGATTCTTATCTTTAGAGCGTAAATTAGAGCGTTCTTCCGATTATAAACGGTTGTACTGCGATTTTATGCGTGAATACGAGAACTTAGGTCATATGACGCGGGTCGATAAATATGATAATATTAATTATTTCTTGCCGCACCACGGGGTGCTCAGAGAAAGTAGTACCACTACAAAACTGCGAGTAGTTTTTAATGCCAGTGCTCCTACCACATCAAATAAGTCACTTAATGACATTCAGTGGCCAGGGCCGGCACTTCAAAATGATATATTTTCTATACTGTTGCGATTTCGACAGTATAAGTACGTGGCTTGTGCAGACGTGGAAAAGTTTTTTAGGCAAACATTAATCCAACCAGATCAGCGATCGCTACAGCTCATTTTATGGCGAGAGAAACCAGTAGATCCTCTGTATGTTTATCAACTCAATACAGTAACATACGGAACTGCGTCGGCTCCATACCTGAGCATGCGCTGCATTCGGCAGCTGGCGAAGGAATGTGAGGATGAGGTAGTGTCGCGTGTTATTACTGAGGACATGTTTGTCGACGACTTAATTTTTGGGAGTAACAGCCATGAGGAGTTGTTGTCAATGTGCAACCGAATATCTAAAGTGTTACAATCGGGTTGTTTTTCACTTCGCAAATGGACGTTCAACGCCGAGGCGACTCGTAGTGCGCCAGTTGATCTGTTCACGGGTGAACTAACACAAAACAAAACACTAGGTGTAGGTTGGCAGAACGATTCTGATGAATTATATTACGTTACGAAAGTTGACGAACAATCTAACGTAACTAAATTAACTAAACGCATAATATTATCAACAATTTCGCAAATATATGACCCATTAGGTCTACTTTCCCCTATAGTTATAGTTGCAAAAATATTGCTGCAGAAATTATGGCTTAGCAAACTTGATTGGGATACGCCGGTCCCACAAGATATTGCCGTGATGTGGAATAATTTTATTAATAAATTACAACAATTAAATCAAATAAAGATTCCTCGTTATGTTTTGAGTTCCCACGATCAGCACAAAGAACTTCATATCTTTACTGATTCTTCACAAGACGCGTACGGAGCATGCGCATATATACGTACATATAGCGATGATTCGAAATGTTCTGTTCAACTACTATGTGCTAAAAGCAAAGTAGCACCATTAAAATCAATCAGTATTCCTCGTCTTGAACTCTGCGGAGCGTTGGTAGGCGCTAGACTATATAAAAAGATAGTCGATTAATTAAGATTGGAGTTCACGAAAACATATTTCTGGACTGATTCGACTATAGTTATCGGTTGGGTTCGAATGTCTCCACATCTTTTAAAAACGTTCGTTCAAAATCGTGTTACCGAACTAAACGAACTTACAGGTGACTCGATTTGGCTTCATGTAGCCAGCAAATATAACCCAGCTGATTTACTGTCCAGAGGATTGAGTCTGGATTTATTAATTAACAATAACTTATGGTGGAACGGACCGTCCTATTTACAATCGCAAGATAATACATTTAACTCAAATATTCAAGGTCACGACGATTCACAAGAAATAATCAATTTGCCTGAATTAAAATCGAAGCAAGTATTCAACTTCGTAAGTACTTCCGGTAATGTTTTAATTAAATTTAATGATTTTTCTTCATTCAACGAAATGAAGCGTGTAGGTGCGTACGCACTAAGATTCATAACATATTTACATAGTTTAATTGTCGAGCGGCGGTCGGGATGCAGTGAAGTTGTACAACAACAAACCGGTTCGTTATCTGTCGCCGAGCTCACCGCGTCGCAACGTATGTTAGTCAGATATTCGCAAAAACATTCTTTCCCGGAAATCTATGATAAACTTGTGAATAAATTGCCGTTAAACGTAAATAGTAAGGAAAATAGTCGCATATCCGGGCTAAATGTTTTCATGGATAATCATAATATTATTCGAGTTGGTGGACGTCTTTCAAATTCTTCCACTTTTGATTACAACAAGAAACATCCTATCTTGTTATGCAGTAAACACGAGTTCACAATTTTGTTGGTCAGACATGAACATAAACGGTTACTCCACGCAGGACCCCAACTTCTTTTGTCTACTTTGCGTGAATGCTGGTGGCCATTGAGTGCAAGAAATCTAGTCCGTAAAATAGTAAACGAATGTTTTATATGTACCCGACATAAAGGTAAAACTTTAACCCCTATAATGGGTAACTTGCCGTCTTCACGTTTGGATCCTGGATTTCCGTTTATGAGAACAGGTGTGGATTATGCTGGGCCAGTTCTCATATTGAATCGAAAGGGGAGAGGCAGTCGATTAACTAAAGCATACATTTGTCTTTTTGTTTGTTTTCTCACTCATGCGGTTCACATAGAACTTGTAACCAGTCTTTCTGCAGACGACTATATTTTAGCGCTAAAGCGTTTTATTAGTAGAAGGGGCAAACCCACTGCTATTTTCTCCGACAATGGTAGGAATTTTGTCAGAGCAGAAAAAGAATTTAAGGAAAGTTTAGAAAATAATTTTCAACATATTAAAGATTTTGCTGCCACGGATGGCATTGAGTTTAATTTCATTCCACCCTATTCACCACATTTTGGAGGCTTGTGGGAGAGTGGGATAAGGTCTTGCAAACACCATATTAAACGTATAATAGGTAATGCTCACTTGACCTATGAGGGGTTCAGCACCGTTTTGGCACAGTTATAAGCTGTCCTGAATTCCCGTCCCCTCTCTCCTCTATCCGCAGATCCTCACGACCTGACCCCGCTGACACCAAGTCACTTTTTCATCGGTCGGCCACTCACTGCACCGCCCGTCGAAGACCTAACTGAGGTGGCGACATCGCGCTTAAATCGCTATCGCCGCATCGAACAGTTACGCCAACACTTCTGGCAGCGTTGGTCCAAGGAGTACGTTGTGGAACTGCAACAGAGGACGAAATGGAAGGGGAACAAAGACGATATCGCCCTAGACAGTTTAGTTCTGATCAAGGAAGATGGACTGCCGCCTCTCAAGTGGAAATTGGGACGCGTGCTCAAGGTTTTCCCAGGAACAGACGGAGTTTCACGGGTAGCTGACATCCGCACTGCAACTGGAACGATACGGAGGGCGTTCTCCAAGATATGTCCACTACCACAGCAGCCTGAGGACAACAAAAGCATCGACGCTTGATTCTCCAACCTTCTTGGAAGCTGGTGCTTCCAACGCCGGGGCCATGTCGACGCCAGCTCCATCTGACGGACACAGGGCGTACCTCGTCGAGATGTGGGAGCGCTAGCGCCATTTGACGGTCGCCGAGTGCCACTTTTAATAGCCAATCCATAAACAATATTTCTGTCAACGAGTTTAAATTATCTATGCAAACCTTCACCTTTTTTCAAATCAATCGACGAGAAAAACGACTTTTATCTTCTTCAAATCTTTATTAATTTAAGTTAGACTTCCCATGTAATCTTCAAGTCAAAATAAACGAATTGCTAAGTACTATCGTTACCATCATTGAAGAGGACCTGAAAACCCCCTAAAGCTGAAACAGTAGAATTAGCACGACCCAAGGAAAAGCCTCCATTTTTTGTGCAAATAATACACACTTCTTATCATTTCACACAAAGAAGAGGCTGCGTAACAGGTAAAGTAGGTAATGCCTAACTAAGGTAGGTAGTAACTAGGTAGTTACTTATTTAGTTAAGTGCATCGTGCAGAGAAGCGACCGAAGTATGTAAGTTTAGGATCCTTAAGTAACTCTGTAAATATGAACAGTATAATTACTACACCAAACACGGCATTTATAATGAGGCGCTGCTCTACAGTGGAACATCATAATAATAAAATCTGAGCAAGTTCGGTGCTCGACCTACATTCTTTTAATACGAAAAGATTTTTCCACAATTTGGAACCAAAAAGGTTTTATAAATTCCAAGATAAAGCGCTTGCCTTTTGTCTTTTAGCTAACTCACTTTTCTGAGAGGCGTCTTCAAAATATAGCGCTATTGTCTTTAAATATTCTGTGCTTGAACAAATTGGTGCGGTTAATATTACAACCAGTCGCGCTTTTAACGGATTCTTTAGTTTAGTTCAGTGACTTTTTATAAAGGGATAAATTCCTCACCGTGGCTAGAATTGCAGTTAACCAAAACAAAGTGTGGTAATAAAGCTTCCTTTTTTTTTTGTGGATGGGAAATCATCAAATGACTTCTCCCGCTCTGGGCGGAGCGGGAGGGCGTGTCAGACTTTTACTGACTAAAACCCACCCGTGTTCCTTCTGTTGCCTGTGCCGGGGCCACGGTAACTCTTTCGAACATCCCGCAACCCCGGCTGGGATAAAGCGTCCTTGGGTATTAAACATAGTTTAAGTATCATTAAACCCTCTTAATATTTTGTACCTACTTACTGTGGCCACCAAGAAGCTAAGCATTACATTCCACCTGAATAAATATTAGAGCAATAAACTGAACAGACCAATATCGAGATAACATGGTGTGGTCTATATTTAATTTGAAAGTTAGGTCATGATTGGTCCTCCATATATGTATACTTATGATAAGTTCATAGTGTGGTTAGTGGTAGTTCGCGGGAAAATAATTCCTAGAAGGACTTGGGGGAGGCCTTTGCCCAGCAGTAGGACAATATATAGGCTAAATAAAAAAAATACTTCATAGTGATCGTTATAAAACAATGAGGAATTGTTTTTGAATCGTCAGATAACTTTTAATTGTGGAATAAATAATTATGACGGTTTGACAGCATTTTTATTGAAAACGTGTCCAACCTCCATAATTGACGATTGAAAAATCGGCCCTAAATAAGGTTTGTCACCGAAAACCAGAGTTAATTATTATTATAATTATAATTTTATTTATTTCACTTCAAATCACAAACATCTGTGCAGCCCTGTATCTTGTACTAGGAGTTCCTGCTTCGCAAGAGCCCGAATATTATATCTAATGTTAAGTCGTCGTTTATTATGCCTATAATATGTTAAGTCGAGACGACTCTAACTCCCTCTTCAATTTATCAAGACCTTCAGCGTGTCAAAGTTTCCGACATTCCAATTAACTTACACTCAAATGAACTTATCAACATTGACAAAGAGAGAAACATTAGTGAATTGCTTAATGGGGAAAGCAACTGTCAAAATGGCGCTGTCGTAGCTAGTTCCCAACACAAGCCAATAATACAAGGCGTGAGGTGGTTTTATTTTATTTTTGCGAAAATGATGCGTTGTTGTGTTACTAAATACTCGAAATTGGAGTCCACCATTTCCCGAGAGACCCTAAAATTAAAAGATGGCGGCTTAAAGCTATTCGTAGAGATGTTTTATAAATTAAACAGAGTAAAAACATTTTGGAGAAAGTGACTTTGAGGATATATTTATGGTTTTAAATTCTGACCATTTCCATATCATTTACTTGATTTAAAATATTGAAATCACCGAAAATAACAAAATAGCGAAATAAAAGTAAACTCATGACTGAACGAAATGTCAAACTTATTGTAGGCCGTGGGCACCTAGCTATGATCACGCCATCTACAATTAGCTTTGCTCGACCTTCCCCATTGTTAATTGGGTTTGGATACCAGGTTGCTATGAAATCATCTAAAGACTAACGTGTAAAACATCGCTGTTTTGCTTATTACCCAATTACGAATTTAATATAATTAGACTACCAGATTTTTTTGTAATTAGTAAAGCAATAGGGCTAAGAAAAGGTTGACTTTTGTGCCTAAGGCTGCGGGCACAAAACCAGCGGGACAAAATTGTTCCCCCCGCTCGGTCACCGCTCCTCGCCGCTGGTTTCATAATATCGCCTAATTAGAGGAATAAAAGGGACCGCTTTATTTGCTGAGTTGGAAGTAGTATTCAGTGCCAAATATGAGATCTGTATTCCGCTTGCCACAGGATAGCAAACAGCAGTACCACAGAGTAGCGAAATCTAATTAGGGCCATGAAAGGGAGCCTTTTTCTTAATTAACTTTTCTATTATGAGAAAAGTAGTTAAACAAAAATTGAAAATACAAGGTTTTAGTAACGTACGAACCTTAATTAGTTAACTAAATAATCTACCTTTTCAGAGATTCAAACAATACGTTGGAACCAAGCGCAATAGCAGAAGCACTACAATCATTTATTTGCCATACTATCCAGTAATCTAATCACGTGAGGAAAATCTATTTTTTCCACTATTCAATCTGTTTTAATCACACAATGGCGAGCTGTCCGGTCAATTAAACCATAAATAAAGCACGGTTGTGGCTACCATAACGAAGGTACATGTCATGTCTGTCTACCCGTAATTGGGTAATAGAGGGACAAAATGGTAGACTGGTTAAGTTTATTGTGGAAGTTTTGGGGGATAAATGTCCAAATTGAATTTTTAAGGATTTTTGTACATTGTAAACGTGAATACTCTATTATACATATACATAATGTTTTTGTATGCTACAGCAGATACACGATATTAAAGGTGAACGTAAATATAAAATTGAGAGGAGCTCGTGGCTAAGTAATAACAGCCGCATGGGTCGATCCATCAGGTTAAGCTACGCTTGCCGGGGTTGGTCCGTGGATGGGTGACCATCTTTACATACCGAGACTCCTCCGTGCCTCGGAAAGCACGTTAAGCCGTTGGTCCCGGCTGTCATTCGTGGATCTTTGACAGTCGTTACGGGTCGTCAGAAGCCCGAAAGTCTGACAACCAGTCTTACCAAGGGGTATCGTATTACCCAGTAACTGGGTTGTGGAGGTCAGATAGGCAGTCGCTCCATGTAAAATACTGGTATTCAGCTGCATCCGGTTAGACTGGAAGCCGACCCCAATATAGTTGGGAAAAAGGCTAGGCAGATGATGATGTAAATATAAAATTGCTGTAATCTTCGTTTTAAAAGTTCCTATGATTTAGAAGTCCAGTTCTAAAGTATTACATACATACATACATAAACTCACGCCTTCTTCCCATGGGGGTAGGCAGAAACTACAGAACGCCACCTGCTACGATTCTTACATACTCCTTTTGCCTCATTTACATTCATACATCTGGTCATACACGCATGCTGGTTGCGAGTACTACGCACCTGACCTGAAGAACATCACCAATAAGATCACTATATGTCTTCCTAGGGCGTCCCCTTCCGGCGTTTTCACTCACATCTGCCGTGTAAATACCTTTTGTTAGTCGACTTTCATTCATCCTCTCAACATGACCAAACCATCTAAGCATACTCTTTTCAATTTTTGTCACTACATCTTCTTTTAAACCGCACCGTTGCCTTATTAGGTTTAAAATAATTATTAAGAGATTTGAGAGCTGTATTGATCCCAAGAATCCTAAACTTAATTTAGTCACTAAACCAAGGCGGTGGTTTGACCTTTAAACTCACGCATTTAATTACGATAATACATTTATTATTATAAGCAATAAATCAAGCGCTACGTTCAGACACACTTAATATAATTATTACGTTCGGGCTTCTATGAATACACTGACAGACCGCAGAACACAGACAGTAACGTGGGGAGAGTAAATAAAATAGTTTATATTATTTATAGAGCGTCACGGAGGGACTCTTGGCTAAGTAATAACAGCCGCATGGGTCGATCGATCGGGTTAAGCTACGCTTACCGCGGTTGGTCCATGGATGGGTGACCATCTTTACATATCAAGATAACTCCGTGCCTCGGAAAGCACGTTAAGCCGTTGGTCCCAGCTATCAATTGTAGATCATTGATAGTCGTTACGGGTCATCAAAAGCCCGAAAGTCTGACAACTAGTCTTACCAAGGGTTATCGTATTACCCAGTGACTGGGTTGTGGAGGTCAGATAAGCAGTCGCTCCATGTAAAATACTGATATTCAGCTGCAACCGGTTTGACTGGAAGCTGACCTCAATATAGTTGGGAAAAAGCAGCTAATGATTTATAGAGCGTCACATGTGACGTTGTAAAGTGTTGGCTACCAACACAACCGTCATTCTTTGACAGTTGTACGAAATGACCACAGCAAATTGACGTGGGGTTTCAATTTGCTTAATAATTAATTTCTGCTAAGCTAAGTTAAGTATACGCGACATGTTTTTTTATACAGTAGTTACAAGAGATATTGTTTCGGTTCCGTAGGATAATGTGACATTGCGTACCTGAAACAATGAAAATGCATAATTAGAAAAAAGGTGAGAATGCTCGGAAGAAGTTATTAATTGTGATGTTCACTAAAATCTGTATGCAGACATTATTTAATGTTCAAAACTGGCATGTAGTGGATAAATGATAAGTGTCGTAACTTTGTTCCATAAACTTATCAATTTCAAGATGTAAATAGACACTATCTTACTGACAGAATTCAATAATAAGTTTATTATAATTATAAGTTTATTTCAAGCAACAATTTATATTATATTTGTTTTGGAAATGTTTCGTTTGTAATGAAGTCTGTACCTGCTTGAAAACGTTTAAACAGTATTTTTAAGACCTAAATGAAAAAGCTTGAGTGATGTCTCTGAAAAAAAATTCCATCTATTGACGCCACAATTAACGACAGACGAAGAAAACTTTTATTTTCATTAATCATACAAAAGAGGCCAGATCATCGATCAGCGCTCCCTGTCGTACATCCCTCTCAACGTTCTGCATTTGTTTCCATTCCTCGCTGGCAGCTGGTAAAGCGAACATTCTTATTCAACCCGCGTGTTTGTACTTTGTGTGTATCACTGTTTTTTATAGAAAAACTTGTGTTTGTGTTTGTATTCTAGTTGGTATTCGATGTTTTGTACCAGACAGTACTTCTATGAAGGTTGTATATTTTGGGGTTTATTGGTTATTACAGACCGTTTTGTTTTTGTGCTACTAGTATTATCCACGTTAGTCTTTATAAGATTGCGAGACGTTTTAACACCATCATTAATTATACTTACAACATTATGATCAACCACATCACAATATGCGATTCACTATTGGCAATTCTGCTCGAGGTATCTATCTCACTAAACGGGTATCATTTTCGTGCGCACGCTGTGTGCGCCCCTTTCAATTGGTACGTGGAATATGGAATTTAATGTAGGTAAGTGTATATTGTTAACGAAAGAACTTGAGGTTTCTTTGGATGGATAAGCTTTTCTTTACTAAAACTATAAAGATCTTTGTGGTCTGAAAATAGACGTTTTATTATTCAAATTATTAGAATCTATACATATAATAAAACAGTAACGAAAGAAAAACTGTACATTGAGAATTTTCGAGAAAAAATAAGTGGCTTTTGTTAGAAAAACGTAACTGATGACAAAAAGTGACTTTTTAGAATTTTGGTCTGTTTGTCTGTTTGTCTGTGTGTATGGTACGGCTTCACGCCAAAACTACTGGATAGATTGAATTGAAATTCAGCAAAAATGTTCTTTGTAAACCAAGGAAGGCTTTAGGCTACATATTATCACGCCGTATGTTATGGGAGGTAAGCAATATTGATTTTAAAAGGTTTTTGTTCGTAATTAAATGCACAAAATAATTGAATGCACAAAATGACATGTTATTTAGTTAATAATAAAAATTTTACCCTAGGAACATAATAACCACGCTATTTTTATAAAGGAGCGGGGCAGTAATATTATAAATTGCAAGGGAACAGCTATTCAACAATATGTCAACGGGGAATGAAGCGGTAAGGTCAGGCGACCGTTTATCGCACTAAATGGTGCGAGTTCAAATCCCATAATATTGTTTTAAAAAATCGTAAAATTCTTTCTTTTTTAGTTTTTGCATTTTTTATGTGCATTAGGAACGATACTGTTATGAAATCTGAGAACTTTACATGTCCTATCTAATTGTATGGAGAGTTTCACACCAATATTACTAAACAGATTGATTGGTGGTACAACAAGCTACACTATCATGAAGTCAAGTCAAAGTTTTGGTTCTAAGTTTTAACTTACCAAGCACATTTGTTGTAGGTAATTGATTTAAGTATGTAATTCTTAGTTTTGTTCCTTGCTGCTGTTACCATATTTTTTTTAATACAAAAATAATGTAGTTGTCTGTTAAATTAACGACAATTTAGTTATAGTCATAATTTAATTTGGGTAAATAATATGTAGTTTCCGTTTTCTAATTAGATGGCGTTGGCGTCGAGTTAGATCGCGCTATGGTTTCGTTCCCAAAAAGTGATGTTATAGGTGCCAATGTGCCGCTCTCATCCTATAGAAACGGGGGTTACCTTTGTTGTCTGTGTTGGTTGATGTGTTTAATTTTCCTGCGAATAATTGTTATTTTTCTACTTAATAGCAATTCATACGTAC
Source organism: Fissipunctia ypsillon (assembly GCA_947568875.1). Classification (NCBI taxonomy): domain Eukaryota; kingdom Metazoa; phylum Arthropoda; class Insecta; order Lepidoptera; family Noctuidae; genus Fissipunctia; species Fissipunctia ypsillon. The sequence goes on along the minus strand of OX387661.1, from coordinate 16,298,129 downwards.
TTATTCGATTACTTTTCATTGATTTGAATATCGTTAGTATCGGATTAAGAAGGAATTTTAGCTATGCCTTTTAGAAAAAGATCAAATCTGTCTCGAAACTCAAGGGTTTCTAGGATGCGCAGGTTAGTTCGATCTCTCGAAACTGACGCAGAGCGTGAACAACGGCTAGGTGCTAACCGTGAGCGTAATGCACTAAGTTTGTTCGCAGAAACTAGCACGCAGCGGCAATTACGACTAGAATTTAAACGAGTCCACACTACTGCTTCTCGATCTCAGGAAAGTGTGGAACAACGAGAAATGCGTTTAGCTATCGACCGGGATCGTTACTCTTTGCCTCGCGCATCCGAAACGGTTACACAGAGGGATCAGAGGTTGAGTCTTCAGAATATCCGCTCTGAGACTGCTCGATCACTTGAGAGCAGTCAGGAGCGAGAGACACGACTTGCGCGTGACCGAGAGCGTCATTCTTTATCTCGCGCTTCCGAAACAGATACAGAGAGAGAGCAGAGATTAAGTCTTCAGCCCGCACTGAGACTGCTCGGTCGCTCGAGAACAGTCAGGAGCGCGATACACGCCAAGCAAGCGATCCCGAGCGCCACGCAGTATCTCGCGCTTCGGAGACTTACACGCAGAGAGACTCGCGTTTAAGCTCCCAGCGTATTCGCACTGCCACATCTCGATCACTTGAGAATCCTGAAGAGCGTGATACGCGCCTTAGTGCAGACCGCTCACAGCATGTTCTAGCTCGGTCTTCGAAGACAGACGAGCAGCGCGAGCAACGCAACGCACTTGCTCGGCAAAGATATTACGACATGCGTGTTGAGGTATCTGTTCATTTCACGCAAGAACGTGAGTGGATTCAGGAAATTCGGGCAAGTCAGTTAGTCGAACAGCGTGTGGCCCAAATTGATCTAGACCATACGGTCTACACACACACACACACGTATACACGTCGCAATCTTTGCAATTCATCCTCATCTGATACTGAGTCTATGGTTTATGATCCTGAAGAGCAACCGTGGTTCAATAAAGAAAGGAGCGCGTTTTCCTATGACCCATTTATTAATTACATCGAACACGGAGACATTGGCACCATGTCTGAGGTGTGTGCACACTGTCACACGCTTAAGTGGAAGGGAGAGACCAAGGGAATGTGTTGTGCGTCTGGAAAGGTACGACTAAACTCTATGCAAGAATCACCGGAGATCTTACGAGTTTTCTTTTTTAATGGCGAGCATCCCAAGTCCAGCCATTTCTTAAGCAATATTCGAGCCTACAACAGTGCTTTCCAGATGACTTCATTTGGAGCTCATCAAGTCACTGAATCTGGATTCATGCCGACTTTTAAAATTCAGGGGCAAGTCTACCATCGGATAGGTGCTTCCCACCGAAATGCCGAAATTTTTGGAAATATATTTCATTACAGATTTTGCTGAACAGGCTAATGTCCGATGCCGACACATTCTTTATTTAGACTTGAGCCTTATAAGGAGATTACAAAACACTCTGCACAGTATCAACGTTACCGATTTCAAAACCGCTCTGGAATCGGTGCCTGAACACGAGCGCGATAATTTTAAATTCGTTATTAGCGCAGACAAAAGACCGACCGCAGCCAACGTCAAACGAGGTAGCCGTCCTCTTGGTTGACCAGGAATGCGACAAAAGGGACATTGTTTTACGCACATGTGATGATCGCCTACAGCGTATCAGCGAGACACATCGCTCTTATGATACCCTACAGTATCCCCTAATGTTTTGTCGCGGAGAGGATGGCTACCACTTTGCCGTATACAATGTAGACCCGCATACAGGTGCCCCAAATTATAACAAAAAGACTTCCGCCCTCCAGTTTTACAGTTAAATGATTCAGTTCCGTTCCAACGACAACTCTCATCTCCATTATTACCGTGCACTCTTTAGTCAATTTCTGGTAGATAAGTGTACTAAAATTGAAACGGAGTGGTTGGTGTTCATTAGAACGAATCAACGGAAACTGAGGGCGGAAAACTACGTGCACCTAAGGAACGCCATGCGAGAGGACTCTAATGCGGAAAATGTTGGACGGATGGTGATACTTCCTTCCACCTTTACGGGAGGTCCGCGGTACATGCACGAGCGGATACAGGACGCAATCTGTTACGTGCGGAAGTATCATCACCATCACTACCAACCCTAAGTGGCCTGAGATCCCGACGTTGACCCCGTTCTGTATCAAATTGTAAATGGTCACATGGTGCATGGTCCTTGCGGAGCCCTAAATCGCAATTCTCCTTGCATGAGGGACGGACGGTGCTCAAAAAGGTTCCCGAAGCGATTTAGCAGCAAAACTCTTACAGGTGAGGAGGTCCCTGAGATACTTGGGAGAGTGGTGTCCACCTTAGAAGATTTGATTCACCTGGTGTACGGGGACATCAATAGGATACCGCACCAAGATAATTCTTGGGTGTGTGAACGAGCTATTTTAACACCCAGAAAAGACCAAGCTTCAGCGATCAATGAATGCATTCTCGCGGAAATTGAGGGAAATGAAGTGATCTACACTTCAATAAACACTGTTGTCGACCAAGATGACGCCACACATTACCCCGTAGGATTTCTCAATTCCCTCAGTGCAAGTGGACTACCAGCGCACACAATTAAGCTAAAGGTCGGTGTCCCAATTATGCTTCTTTGGAATCTCACTCCGCTGAAACTGTGCAATGGGACCCGGCTCAAAGTCATCTCGCTGCAGAGAAATATCATTGAAGCGGAAATTCTAACGGGTGGTGGTGTCGGCGAGACAGTGTTTACCACGTATACCACTGATTTCCCACAGTTACCCCTTTAAATTCAAGCACGTGCAGTTTCCTGTGAGCGTGTGCTTCGCCTTGACAATAAATAAGTCGCAGGGGTAGACACTGAAGGCTGCGGGTATCAACCTCAGGTCGAGCTGCTTCTCACACGGACAACTGTATGTCGCTTGCTCCCGCGTCACCAGTCCTGACTCGCTGTACATATTGAATGAGACCGAGGGAAAAACAACGAACGTTGTTTACACAGAAGTGTTACAGTAAATTAAAACACTTCTTTTATTCGACGTCTCCTAAATTTCCTTATTAACCTGACGTCTCTTACCAGTAAATTAACTACATAACTTTCAAATTTTGAGCCAAATAGTTTTTGAGGGATCTAAGCTATAGTATAGTATGGGACGCATCTTTTGAGTGTTTCTGTAAATCAACAAACTATCACTAACTATTCAATCTGCCTAGCCTTTTCCCAACTAGGTTGGGGTCGGCTTCCAGTCTAACCGGATGCAGCTGAATACCAGTATTTTACATGGAGCGACTGCCTATCTGACCTCCACAACCCAGTAACTGGGTAATACGATACCCCTTGGTAAGACTGGTTGTCAGACTTTCGGTCTTCTGACGACCCGTAACGACTGTCAAAGATCTACGAATGACAGCCGGGACCAACGGCTTAACGTGCTTCACTAACTATTATTAAAATAAAAATAGAATAAAAAAATACATATGCGATACGTGGGCAAAGCCACGGGTACAGGTATAGTTTATACAGATTTTTTTTTAAAGTTATTTGCGATATTATTGTTTATTCAGTGTACCCTTGGGATCCGCTGCGGAATTACGGGAAGAAAAGTTTTTTGTTGTATAGGTATTAAGTCTGGGCAACATATAGTCTATAATTTATTTTGGAAAATGGAACACCTGATGCAGAACCGCAACAGACCAGCTAAAGTATAAGAGATATAAAAATGGTGCCATAGCAAAAAATATTCCACGTGAAGAGCATTTTCTGCTGTGAGAATGAAGAAGATCTGGAACACCTGTTGTGGAACTCCAAAGCCCAGCGACACTATAACATGTATAGGAATGACGTCTTAGCAAAAGTTTTTTAGTCTGATGGGCATTTCCTGTTGATTTACAAAAATGAAAGATCTGGAACGACTCGAATCGTCTCGCGCGTCACGTTGTTTTCCCGTCGCCGGGCTCTTGAAATTCGACATCAGACGTTTCAGATCTTCGATTTTGACGACCCCGTTGTCGCTGGCATAAGCAACAGGATCCGCGTACGAAGTCGCGGGCAGAAGTTAGTACATAAATAAGTTAAAAGTTTTTGTGGTTTTTCAGTGACCAACAAAATAATTATTTTCCCGCTGAGGGCTAAAGCCTTCTTAGAAGAAAACTTTCTTCAAGTATCAAAGTTACGCATTTGCGGTTCTGCGGGGTAATTGCGTAACACGCTTACAGTAGGAGTCGGTTTCATTTTGACAGTTTAACAACATCATTGCGTTATTTACTTTGTTGAGCAGACAAATTTTTCAAACATATGAAGCAATGGATTAGCAATAAGCTACAAAAGCATTCAGACTCTGATTCATAGTGTGTTACGCAATTAGGGTGCTGGCCCTAAATCTTCAAAACGAATGTGTCCCAACAGTGTAAGTTACTTGAGTTGTGTTTGTCGGTCATGGGACTGACACAGCTGTTGTATGAAATTAAAGAAGGTACCGATGAAGGTAAATGGGTGAGATCAATCAACTCAGCCTATCCCTGTCCTCTGCTGGACTTAGGCCTCTCCCAGGCTGCGCCACAACACCGTGTTTCCCAAGTTCCACATCCTGTCTGTCCGAGCCATATTTTTAAGGATGTCGGTCCATCTAGCTGGAGAGGAGGGGGGGGGGGGGGGGGATCGGTCACTCACTTTTCTTGCCGATACGCCGTCTCTACTCCAGGACTCGTCTGAGTGGAGACCTCAATGGGTAAGGTATAAAACATGATTTGTTCAAACCTATGTTAAGTTATAGGAAAATATATCTTTAAAATGTTCATTTCAATTTCATAAATGTAATATTTACCAAACCAAGCTGTTTGTTTAAATGTTAACTCTGGCAACAGGGTCCATTCGAAGCACTTAATTCCGTTTTTCGAAAGTCATGGATCCTAAAAAATCGCTGGAAACATATACGATTCCGAGTGCCGGATAAATATTCAGGGGATAAAGCACAAGCTCTCGCCGCAGTCAATGTTTGAATAAACGCTATTTGGTAGCGAGCAGTAAACATCATCGTATACAACATTACACCGAACCTTAAACCAAGCTATATCAAACGCTAGCCTTATAGAAATAGAGTTCAAACTAATATTAAATCAACGAACCATCAGTTTACAAACCACACATGCTTCGGATGCATCTCATTGCCAAGTCTGACCAACACCACATTACATTTAGCAGATATTTTTTAACTTGGCTGATAAAATTAGATAATGTTGGCTGATAATGCAGGTTATTCGAGCTGCTAGACTTATTGATCAGTTAGGTGTTAGATGAAAAAAGTGACCATAAAATTACGATGACACCGTTAAAAGCACCGTAAAAAAGGTCACCGTTAGAATTATTATAAGTAACTATTTCTATAATTCGGTCTCATCAATCTTAGCGTAGCGCCAGTGACACACGTCGTATCCAACTGCATACAATTCGATTATACTGAGATTCCTGTGCATAAACCAATTACCTTTATCGGAGAGATTTTGATTTTTATGTAGGTACCTACCTGGTGCAAACTGGTTGCACTGTGAACAATAATCAAACCGTTCCATCCTACAAATTACTACCAACTTGATGATCAAAGGTGCAATTGGATCGTGATTCCGTGTTGCAAGTGCTGTAATATGATTAGGAAGGGTTATTGTGCTCCAGAATACCGTAATCAATATTCCGAAGCTTCCTAAGTATTCAAACATGATACGTAGTTAGTATCTCTCTTAGCATCTCTGTAAGTACCACACAGCAGAGCGTTGTCGCCGTGCAGTCTGTGATATGTAATATAGCTTTGTGTTAAGCAGAGGGGCAATTGCGTAACACACTTGCAGTAGGAATCGGTTTCATTTTGACAGTTCAACAACATTCATTTCGTTATTTACGTTGTTGAGCAGACAAATTTTTCGAACTTATGAAGCAATGGATTAGCAATAAGCTACAAAATCATTCAGACTCTGATTCATAGTGTGTTACGCAATTAGGGTGTGCAGGTGCAGGACCAACGGCTTAACATGTTTTCTGAGGCACGAGGGTGTCACACCGCTAACTTCCACACACCGGGCTGTTACTAAGAAATTCCTAATGGAAATACCAGTACCACTGGTTCGACGAGTCTGACAAACATATTTCAACACGAAATATGTCGATGGAACGTCCGAGCTGACTGATCGAACAGACACACTCCATCTACGAATGTTTCATGTCGTCCGTATCTCCGCACACACGTTAGGGATCAAATGCATTTCCAATTTCAAAACGGAATCTCTTGGCCAGAATGTGTTTGTATTTTTGAAGGAAGGTAAGGATCCTAATAAGGTTCTTATAATATTCTTTTATTTGCAGAAATAAAGAAAAGGTCGTGTATTCTATTCTAGTAAAATAACTACAGTTTGGCACTAATTGGTAATTTATTTTAAACTGTCACACTTCCGTGAAAAAATATGTAAGAGTCAATCCTGGAATGTATGTGGTGGTACAAGATCAGTAGCTAAAAGTATAAATTCGTTTTGCAATCATATCCCCGAGGGAACGTTATGACCGACATAAATAACCTACCCTCTTTCTAACGAAAATGGCATCTCCATAACTAAAAAGGTATTTGTGGATGTAAAAAGTAGTCAACCTGTGGAACATCGTTTGTCTTAAAAGAGCCTTTTAGTTACTGATAAAGGTATTGGAGGAATTTGGAATCTCAGAATACTGGTATCCAACTAAAATAACTTCTTTAGTTAAAAGGTGTACCTAACTTTTATTAAACAAGCAATCAATACACCATTAATATATACCTCCGTGACGACGGGAGGGAGCAGCGGTGGCCCAGTGGTAACAGCTCCGTCTTACGAGTAGGTCGTGGGTTCGAACCCAGGCAGGCGCTTTACTTTGTGTAAATTATTTCATCACCACTGCTCTCAAAACGGTGAAGGAAAACATCACGTGGAAACCGGCATGTCCTAGAACCAAAAATTCAAAAATATGTGACATATACCAACCCGCCCTGGGCCCGCGTGGTAGATTACAGCCCACTCCCTCTTGAAGAGAGGAGGCCTGTGTCCCAGCAGTGGGAACGTTATAGGCTGATTATAGACGTCCCTATTGTTCTCCTAATCAATCAGGTCGCCTATTATCAATGGTGTGTTGAGTTCAAATTTGTTCCATACAGATTAAACCGATATGCATAAAGCATTCAAGAGGCCAATCACCACCTCTTAAAGCAGTATTATTTTAATGTTATTTCAGTGTGAGAAAGAGATGGAGCTATATAGGACGTCTAGCTCCATCTCTTTCCCACACTGAAGTAAGATTACAATAATACTACTTTCAGAGATGGTGGTCTAGCTCCTGGACTGTCCGTTAAGGTTTGAATGCGAATAATATCTATGAATATAAGTACTTATCGTCAGAGGCTATATAGGTAACATAACATAACATCACGCCTGTAATCCCCGAAGGGTTAGGCAGAGGTGTACCTATAGTACACCCACACTATTTTCACCAGTTATGTTTAAGTCCCATGTAATAGGGAGCGAGCCTATTGCCATCAACCGGGCACAAATCCAGACTCCGGGCTGCTACTGAGTAGTTCCTGATAGAAAAACCCAATAACGCTTTGCCCGACCTGGGAATCGAACCCAGGACCTCATGCTCAGCAGTAGCGCTTGCGACCACTAGACCAACGCGAACGAGGCTATATAGTTAATAATAACTAATCTAATCCTATTTAACTAGCCTTTATTGTCCCACTGCAGTGCAAAGGCCTCCCTATATCAGTAAATAATATAATACGGTGTAAATCTAATTGCCATTACTTTTTCTAAGTAAAATTGTCTTCGCATTAAAAACTTAGAAAACCGCTTCGACTTCTCAGTATCAGAGTTGTGGAGACTGCAAACATATATAAGTCGATTTAGAGTGAATCCTTAACAAACAAAACTTTTGCCTTTTCAGTATTGATCTGATAAGCAAACTTCAGAATAACATGATATAACATGACATAACATAATAGATAGAATAACATAATGGATAGCTATCCTCTAGAGTATTAAAGTTTCGTCTGATCCTTTACGTCAAAGGAGGTTATGATTCCCGCAAGCTATTAATAAACAGTGTTGAGGTCTCGGATGGGGAAAGTATCATAAAAGGATACTTGTAAAGGTTTACTAAATAGGAGAGAAATCAAGGAGAAATACTCATAATTCATCTTTTGGTACAAACTACGAGAAAGGCACAGTCTACATATAATTCCCCGCTGTAGGTTACAAAACAAGCTAAAATAGAGTCATGCCCATTTTACCAGTCATAAAAACATCTAGATATTTTTTGGAAATGAAACTAATAAAATTGAAAACTTTACCAAACAACAAACATTCGATATTTTCATAGGCAAAAATTAATAAATTACCTATTGAGAATGACACCAGCTGAATGTTTTTAACGTTTCAATAAAAAAAAATAGTGGTGAAAAGGTTTTTTTTTTCATCGGGCATCATGCAAGACTGACATGAGCTCGAACAGAACGCACACTCGTATAATATTACAGTTTAGCCAGAAGTGATGGTACGAGAAATCCTATATTGGTTCCGTAGGTGAATACATGAATTTATATCAAAAGGCAAATGTGATATGACTTGGATTTCACATAAAACGAGTACAACACTGCTGTTTTCATGCTATTATAATTTGTATTCGCTAGAAGATTGAAAAGTATTAAAAAAAACGGTGATATTAGGTATTACAATTGCGGATGTTAAAAGTATCGTGTTCAAAAGACTCTATTAAGCTATTTCAACACAACAAGAATTCCTTACTTAGTACCGATTCATCTCTCATTTCTAATTACACATCATTGTCTATCGTCCTTTGTTTTAGATCAAATAGACTAAATACTGTTTCCTATTGTAAACCGGGTAATTCAATATTAATTGATAACGTTTGGGTACAGATAAATACATTATTAGTAATCATAAACCATGTCTATTACTTAGAATTATCTTCAAATCTTCGGTGTGGTTTAAAAGAAAATGTAGCGACAAAAATTAAAGAGTATCATTAGATGGTTTGGTAATGTGTAGAGGATGAGTAAAAGGTGGTCAAGAGGTATTTACAAGGCACATGTGAGTGGAAACGCCGGGAGGGAACACCCTAGAAGGACATAATTATAGTGACCTATTGGTGATGTTCTTCAGAAAGCTCAGGTGCGTAGTACTGGCAACCGGCGTGCGTGTGTATGACCAGATGAATGAATATTAATGAAGCAAAAGGAGTATATAAAGATCGTAGAAGGTGGCGTTCTGTTTCTACCTTCTGCTTATTACTGTTTCTGTTTAAGAAGGCAAGAGTTTATACAGGGCATTTTTTTAATCACTATCCAAATTTTCGCAGGGTGTTCTACCCATGAATATGTACACTTGAATTACTGTGAATGTGAAGACTATGTGGGTCCTTGTTTTTTTTTTTTTTTCTTTTTCTTTTCTCTCAGCTTTTATCATAGTTTGCCAGTTTGAGTAAATTATGCGGCCTACCCAAATGTCCTTTCTTTGGTATTGTTCGTCGAATCGTTGAGCTCCTTAACTTTTATGTTGAGCTGTACGATTACTGACAGATGCTTGCACTGACTGGACAGGTCCACTCAATCTCCGTGGTTCTTTCCTCAAAAGACCATTTCAGACTCCAACCTACATGGTCTTCACATGATCTGACCAAGATTATGTCTGTACTTTAAAAGAGACTGTGACCTCTGAGTTTGTTTCGGCCTTTCTTCTAAGAGTAGTTAGATAGGAAACGCCGGCCTCATCTAGTTTAAAAAAAAATTGTTTGACGTGTAAAAGTGTTTGTATAAACGTACTTACAGAAATGAAATCATTTATCATTTATCATAACAACTTTTACTATGGGACCAACTCTGAAATCACGAAGAAAAAATCAGCTGATTCATACAAAAGTTCAATACCTACTCGACCAAAATGTATGAAACAGCAGATTTTTTTTCGTGATTTCAGAGTTGGTCCCATAGTAAAAGTTGTTCATATTCATGGGTAGAACACCCTGCGAAACTTTGGATAGTGATTAAAAAAATGCCCTGTATACGTGTATGTATACTCAGCTAATGGTTCTTTGAATAGTTTAGTGGGTTAACAATCCGTCTTGGAGTGTGCTTTAGTACCTAAGTTTTCACATTATAGTAGTTTTGGGTTTGAATGTAATGAAGGTCAGAATGAAAGATCAAACGACATTTGTGAACTAAACTTAAATGAGTTTCAGTCAGCATTCGTTCCACATGTAATATGTTTAATGTACTTCTCTGCTGAGTTACTAACTTATAGAAACTTTGGCTCGATAATGTTGATAGGACTTTGAGTTGTATCATTTCGTCGTAGAACTTTGTTTAGAAATGCGTGATCGAGGGCGGTTACTGTGATTATGATATAACACAAACTTGTAAGAATATAAGTATTATAAAAAAATACAAATACCGATTATTCCTTCAGACTTACATCAGATTCCAAAGTCAGAAGCGAAAAGCTTTGTTATTTCTTGTAAATATGAGTCACTTTCCCGAAAACATGAGTTCTGTTAATATATCCATACCGACACGTGTTTCATACAACAATATGTTTTATATCAAAGTGTTAAACAATAGGCAACATAATATTATTGCAGTACCTTCGTCATCTGCGTCCCTCAGCGATGAGCTGACAAATGTAGCAATTGTCTTAGGACCAGTCAATAACATTACCATTAACTATTTGTATAAATAACACATACTTTTGTAATGAGAATTTACTTCCAAAGTAAACATTGAATTCCAATTTATGTGCTATTTTATACAGGAACCTTTCACCGTTTGCGAAGTATAAGTTTTTATACATTATTTTGATTGATGGTTGGACCTTTATAGTTGACTTCATACACACGGCACTTAACTTGCTTTTTCTGAAGGTAAAACGTTTACCATAATAGTGAAAAGGCTCTCCGCACCTTTTTAGAGATGAAATTTACGAGTAAGTATGAATGTTGTACTTGATAAAGGCGTATTACTGCATATTACAGCAGGGTCACGAAATTTTAGTACCTACCGCAAATATTTTTCGTACAAAAAGATATTAAAATATATAAAGTTAATCTGAGGGACAGTTCCCGTATTTTTAAGAACATTCGCATTCTAATCTCAGTCTAAACCTGTAAAAATTCCTCTAATTTCCCTACATTTTTGACAAGTTTTTGACACTAATTGTCGCTGAGATGAAATTGCGACTAGATTTTAAACGTTTTTAATTACGGGAATTGGGCTACTGATATTCAACCATGTTTAGCCCTTAAATAAAAAAGCTAATATACATAACAAAGGCAAACACATCGAATTGCGATACAAACAGAGATCGTCCGATTACCCCGGGTGGAAATTTCATTTAATTAAAAGACTTCGGAAGAATCTGGAATAAAGTTTTTTCCCCTCTTATGCTGGGGGTACCGTGTGTAGAAAGCAGGTTTGCATAACTGTGTAACTTCTTTATCTTATTAAATGATAAATGATTTTATTTCTGTAAGTAGGTTTATACAAACACTTTTACACGTCAAACATTTTTTTTTAAATAGATGAGGCCAGCGTTTCCTATCTTAGTATTATCTATTCTTCTATTCTATCTTTTAGTTGGGGGAACCGCTAATGGCCGAGTTAGGAATTATGAATGAGTATTTTAATTTATATGTAGCTAGTTTGGTTATAGTATTTATTCAATTGTTTTTTATGATCGTAATTCTCCGCTGTTTGTAACTAATACCTGAAAATATGATGAAAATAAACACAAGGAGGTTCACTAAACCAACCACTTCATTATGCCTCTCGCGGCGCTGAATTTTCCCTTTACAAATACCGTGAATGCTATATATCAACGAGAATGAACATTTAATTTTACGGGATCTCCGTATTATTATCACAAGTACCTAAAATTGTGAAACATCATACCTACATTAGACACACGTTTTGTATATTTAACACTAAAATAATAAAAGACGCACGGATCGCTTTATACATGGGTATGTAGAAAGCTAGGTATAAAAGCGCCATCATAATAATTCCAACATGGCTACTAGGTGAGAAAGGGATTAGGATACCTAATGATGGTGTGGATGCAGATTTTAGATTTGATACGTGGAAATAATTTAAGTAACTCATATAAAAGAAAGCTACCTCACCTATTTAAGGTTTTATTGAATAATACTAATTTTATTAAAATTACCTAGGTGTAAGACTGCCTCGTTGGTCTAGTGGTCGCAAGCCCTACTGCTGAGCTTGAGATCCTGGGTTCGATTCCCGGGTCGGGCAAATTGTTATTCGGTTTTTTTATCTGGCATTTCTCAGTAGCAGCCCGGAGTCTGGATTTGTGCCCGGTAGATGGCAATAGGCTCGCCCCCTATTACTGACTTAAACATAACTGGCGAAATGTGGGTGTACTATAATAGGTACACCTCTGCCTAACCATTAGGGGAATACAGGCGTGATGTTATGTTTGTACCTAGGCGTCGTTCATATATGAGTGACAAGGATGTCCAGCTGATTCATTATGAACCGGCGCGGGCTTTGTAAGCGATGAGATCATTTAAATTGTTTTCCCGATAACAGAAAAAGATATTTTAATGAGCGAAACCCTTTTATGTAGAAATATGGTGGTAGATAATATCAATCCAAATTCTACAAAATAAAATAATCAAAATATTACACAATTATGATTTCTTAACCCCGTCAAAAACTATTTACAAAGAGACGAAGTTATTAAACAATTATCTACGGTTACACAGGATACTGGCAATTTATTCAATAAATAAATCTAAATCAGACAAGTACTTCAATGATCACCAATAAACTATCATCAAAATGATTGAACTGAAATTATTTTAGAAGCTGATATAAATTTTATTATTACTACCTAGCATACACATCGTTGCTGAAGCGTAGCTGTGAACCTGACTCACGTTTCATTGAGCATTCAATTGTCAGTTCCACCGACCGACAGCAGCATAAAAAAATATTTATGGAAACAAACTGCGATTTTTTTTTTTTAATTTTAACAGTATTCTAATCAATAAATAACGCACTTATTTTTGTGTTGAATAATTGAACGTTCACGTTGGTTTTACAAAATACAAATACAAAAAGTGTTATCGGCAATAAAGAAATGGTTATGGCAGACAGTAAGATTACATTTAATATAACTTTTTGTGATAGGGCTACGTGGTTAGATCATTACCTAAATACGTAACCCTACCACAAAAAGTAGAGTATATCCATGAACAGGTATCATAACACGTTTGTTTTGATACCTTTTCGTGGATATACTCTCATTCAAATGGATTGGCAGAACAGCTTACTCTGAGATGATGTTAAACGATTCTATTAGATAAACTTATTTATGTATTTGTGTTTTTCGACTTAGAAAAGGTTTTTACTAACGCAATTCATGAAGTCATCTGTTTTTTGTAACTACCGTTAAATTAGGTCTTAATAATGCCGAATCACAACATTTTCAATAAAAAAATTCATGTTGCTATAGAAATTAGTGTTCAGTAGGTATTTAGTCTTTGACCTTAATAATGCCGAATCTCAACATTTTCAATGAACATTTCCATGTTGCTATAGATATTAGTGTTCAGTAAAAAAGTAAAAAAGTAGGTCTTTGACCTTAATAATGCCGAATCTCAACATTTTTAATGAACATTTCCATGTTGCTATAGATATTAGTGTTCAGTATTTAGTCTTTGACCTTAATAATGCCGAATCTCAACATTTTCAATAAACATTTCCATGTTGCTATAGATATTAGTGTTCAGTATTTAATCTTTGACCTTAATAATGCCGAATCTCAACATTTTCAATGAACATTTCCATGTTGCTATAGATATTAGTGTTCAGTATTTAGTCTTTGACCTTAATAATGCCGAATCTCAACATTTTCAATGAACATTTCCATGTTGCTATAGATATTAGTATTCAGTATTTAATCTTTGACCTTAATAATGCCGAATCTCAACATTTTCAATGAACATTTCCATGTTGCTATAGATATTAGTGTTCAGTATTTAGTCTTTGACCTTAATAATGCCGAATCTCAACATTTTCAATGAACATTTCCATGCTGCTATAGGTTTTTAGTTTAGCTACCCTACAAAGACATTTTCGTCCAATTTTCACTAAATATCTTTTTTCAATCGAAACAAAAATGCTATTCCCATTCAGCGCACCATAGAATATTCTAGTAAAATTGTCGACGAGTTTGGCTGTTAAATGGTAGGTGCACATATTGTCCACTTCGTACTTGAACGCTCGGCACAGCTAAATGGAACGATTGGATAAAGTATAAACGATGATTTATCCATTTATAGCTTTAAGCTCCATTTACGCGGTGCAAGTTTCTGGAACGTTCAAGAGCAATAATCGCATGGCATATAGCACTTTAAATTTTAATTCCATCCGAGAGTTGCATGACAATGTTCACACGCGTGCGATTTCCATAAAATAGCTTACAATAATTGAATGCAGACTTGCACGTGCTTGTACAATTGATTTAAGTATTGCCCGTATTTGCGCTGCCAAATATGTCATTAAAATTTTATTGAACGTCTTCTCAAGATTTTTTTTTTACTTGATTCATTCGTTCATACTTGTAGAGTTGAATGCGATTTTATTGTATGTGCTGTTTACACCTGTACCAGTTTTGAACGCCAATTAACTTGCACGTATCGTGCAACAATATTGTAAGTGATGCATTGTAAGCATTTTATTTTTAGGTTAGTTGCGTAGGGAAATCGCAAAAACTTAAATAGAAAAAGATAACTATCTGAAAATGCTTTACTAAGTGCCATCCACAGCAGCCACGGTCTTCATGGTCAAGAAAACAATACAATATAAATAAGCAAGTAGCACTATGTAACCTCTAACAACAAAATAAATGCTACTATGATTCATACAAAGCCCACGCAGAGAAAAACGTACTCATTAAACATACGTAGGTACTGTACTGTACTCTTGGGTCCGTAAATTACAAGTCGACAGTGATGCGGAGGAATTTTTCGACGCCATATTTTAGTTTTTTAATACACTTCTGGACACATCTATTGGCCCACCTTGTATTTTCAGTTTCGTTTGGTCCTAGCTAAAATTTTATATTAGGTCGAGCAAAAAGTTTTTATGCAGTTTTGAACCTGGCACATTCACAATTTCATTCAATAGTCTTTTTTTGAATTTCGAACACAGAATTTAAGGAAACAAAAGACAATTTGGAGCCTGTTTGTTGATATCAAACAATCGAATACTAAGAAAACTTGGTTTTATTGGTTTACTTGGATTTAATTCTTGAAAAAGTGATTAATATCTTTGGTTTTGCAACAAACATTACTTATTCTTAACATTAAGGTGAGGTTCTATCAATAATCTATGGATACTTCACCTGAAGTCGCCGCCCAAGCTGTGGCACTTATTCAGGCCGGACACAGCCAAAGAAACGTGAGTGCTCAACTTAATTTAAGTCGATCTGCGGTCCGAAATGTTTATCGGAGGTACCTAGAGACTGGCGGCTTTGTTCGTCGCCAAGGAAGGCCACGATCTCGGGTCACAACTGAAAGGCAGAACCGATTCATCGTGACAACCAGCTTGAGAAATCGTCACCTTACCTCCATTGAGATACAAAACCAACTTCGCGACTTCCACGGAGTATCTGTGAGCGATCGAACTGTTCGGAGAAGGTTAAAAGAACGCGATATGGTACCACACAAGCCAGCTAATGGGCCCAAACTAACGCGAGCCCACCGAACAGCGCGCCTTCATTTCGCACGCAGTCATTTAAATTGGACACAGCAAGATTGGAGCCGTGTACTCTTTTCTGATGAGTCTAAAATTGTGTTACATGGCAATGATGGAAGGAAGAAGGTCTACCGACGTAAAGGAGAGCGTTTCGCACAATGCTGCTTTGAAGAGAGGGTTGCTTATGGCGGTGGCTCATGGACTGTCTGGGGCGGAATATCCGCGAGCGGCAAAACTCAACTTGAGGTTGTTACAGGACCACGGCTGCCAACATTAAATGCTGAAAGGTACATTCGTGAGTGCTTAGAACCTCACGTGATACCATACGCGGACTATGTGGGCCCAAATTTCCTTTTTATGCATGATAATGCAAGAGCCCATGCGGCCGGCATCGTCAGGGAATATCTTCGGGATGTGAACATCACAGTTATGGACTGGCCAGCCAGAAGCCCAGACATGAACCCCATTGAGCACATGTGGGACGAGCTAAAAAGACGTGTTAGGGCTCGTCAGCCAGTTGCCCAGACGATGCAGGAGTTGAAAACTGCCATAGAAGAGGAATGGGAGATGATCCCTCAAAATTTCATAGAGCGGTTGATAAACTCTATGCCTAATCGTATGAGAGCTGTGGTAGATGCCCATGGAGGCAACACGCGTTATTAAATTAAACCTTTATTTGATAAAACATGTTTTTTATTCAAAAATCAATTGCCTTTAACAAGGCGCATATCCGACTTGTTAGGCGTAGCTCCATGTCGTATGGTATTCTGAATTCAAATTTAAAACAATACGATCGAAAAAGATGGTAAAATGTATCAGGTTTAAAATTGCATCAACAGTTTTTGTTCAATCTAGCAATCATATTTCGGTAGGGGCCATCGAAACCTAAACTCTAAGGTGGGCCAATAGATGTGTCCAGAAGTGTAGTTTTAGATTAGTTTAGTTTAGTTTATATTTTTATGTTAATAATCTGTTAGTAAACTGTATCAATTATTTATTTACAAAAATAAATTACACGCAGGTACTTATTAAATAAAGCTGCTTACTTTCAGCGGGTTAAAGGTCGCTCTTGGATTAACCGGACAATCTTCAACTTTATTTGAAAAAGAGTTACAAAATGTGATAAACAATAACGTAGCAACAATATTTAACTTTGTTACATTTTATCAACGTAAGTAGCAAGAGACTGGGCGGTGTGGCTTGTGTTGGAAAAAGTTATACAGCCGATCTACTCTGTAAACATCACACCGTGTGCACTTAGATGAAGTGAGTTTGAAGTGAGCTCAATTCCTGGTAGAATAAGGTGGGATGACAGTTCACATCACGCTCACTTCACCTAAATTTTCACGGTGGGATCTTTACAGAATAGCACCACAGAGCTGTGATGTTAAAATGAACTTGTACGATACAGTCATGATAGAGCCTATGGTCTGTTTTTTAATCTTGGAGACTAAATTGACAAGTGCAAATGTCAAACTGACTTACATTACATTATCACGTAAGTCAGTTTGATATTTGCACTTGTCGATTTAGTCTCCGAGATTATAAAATAGACCATAGTCGCTGACAATGCCAGTTTTTTTTTCAGAATCCCTTTAATAAGAAAACCAAATTTATTTTCGTAGTCACTGGACACATACGCGTTGTTTGTTTAAGTAACTCGCAAGTGGGTCGAATTCAAATAACCTTATGAATTAGATCTCTTATTATTATAAGTACAGTTTTATAGTAAATTTTGTTGAGACAGTTTTGTTAGTTACTTTTAATTATTTAATTTCGCTGCCATTTCTGCATTATACAGTGTGAGTCTTTATAATCTGCACATATCGAAATGAGGGAATCTATGCTTAATTTTATCGACGGAAAAAATGTTAAAAAAAATCTAAATATTTATTAATATTTTTTATGGATTTTTAAAAAAAATTGTTTGCTTTTGTGACCCCAGTGTATACAAAACTGTGTAACTTTTAAACTAAACGATTTATCACGATGAAACAAACTCCATAATGTTTGGAAGTAATTAGGTGTCGTCATAAAATAAAAATTATGGAAAAAAATAGCCATAATCAAATATAAACATTTTTTTTTGGCAAAAATCTGATTTTTTTTCATTAATTTTTACAAAAATTGTAAAATTTCTCAATAACATGCCCCCATCACCTTCTTTTTTTATAACTTTAAGTTATTCTTCATTGTATTAGGAACCTAACGGTAAAAATTGCATGTTTTTAACTCAACCCCAACATTTTTTATCAAATGTCAAAGAAAGGCCCAACGCATAGCTACGCACATTGTTTAGCAGGTAGATAAACTTTTTTTTGTTAACTTTGTTGTGAATGCGCGCGGGTCGTTTCAAAGATGGCACTCCGAACGCGGAATCGTATTGTTCTCATAAGGGTGGTTTGTTTGGGATGATAATTAATGCAAAAGAGTTCAATTGAAACCCATTTATTATTAAATACAAAATTTAATGCATCAGGTTCTCAAAATGTCCACCTCGTTGTTGTAAACACAAAGCCGCGCGAATTAGAATTTGGTGTGTCGCTCTCCTTATCATTTCGGGATCATTGCGAATATCATTCGCACAGTTTATTATGCGGTCACGCAAATCGGCCTCACTGTTGATGGGGGTACTGTAGACGCGTTGCTTCATGGTCCCCCATAGGAAATAATCAAGGGGCGTCAAATCGGGTGAACGCGCAGGCCACCCTACAGGTCCTTGCCGGCCGATCCATTTGTCATGATAATTTTCGTTTAAAAATCTTCTTACATTTGTAGCGTAATGGGCAGGACATCCGTCCATCTGAAGAAACATCCTTTGACGCACAGCCAGTGGGACATCTTCCAATAACTGAGGCATATCATCTCTCAATAGACTTAAAAATCTTTCACCAGTCAACGTTCTCGGCAATATGACTGGTCCAATCAACATGTTATCGATAAGACCAGCCCAAACATTTATCGAAAATCTTACTTGGAAAGTAGATGACCGTTTCAGTTTCGGGTTTTCACCTGCGCGGCACCATCTGTGTAAATTTCGACAGTTAGTAATACCGTCTCTAGTGAATGTCGCTTCGTCCATCCATAGTATTTTTCTTGGAAAGTTTGGGTTTGCTCTGGTTTTTCTTTGAATCCATGTGGACATCACACACCTTGGACGCCAGTCTACGTCTTCATGTAGATGTTGCACCCTTTGATAGTGATAAGGATGCAATCCTTCTTTCTTTAAAATACGCCACACTGATTTTTGGGATATTCCGTGACGAAGAGCCAGTCGTCTAGTACTTATGGATGGATCAGCAAACAAATCACTTAATACTGCTTGTTCAGTAGCCGCATCAATAATTACTTGAGGTGGCTCGCGACGATCTCTACTTGATCCAAGTCCAGTGATCGACAACCTTCTGTGAACTTCCTGGAAGTTTCGGGCAGATGGCACTGGTTGCCTGTTAGGATACGCAGCTATGTAAGCCGCGCGCGCAGCTCTGGCACTTCCTTGTCCCACTCCATAATAAAAATGTATGTCGGCGATGTGTGCCGGGGAAAATTCACTTAAACGCGGCATCATGTAGCAGCGAACGAAAGTTATGAAAGTCCAGCGAACGAAAGTACCGAAACACATGTAGCAGCGGCGAATAATTCGGAGCGACTGCCAGTCTGACATCTGTCATAATTCAAGTTCCTTTGGCTGGCCCTACCTCCCCGACCTGCGCACATTCAAAAGAAAGTTTATCTACCTGCTAAACAATAGCTATGCGTTGGGCCTTTCTTTGACAGTTGATAAAAAATGTTGGAGTTGAGTTAAAAACATGCAATTTTTACCGTTAGGTTCCTAATACAATGAAGAATAACTTAAAGTTATAAAAAAAGAAGGTGATGGGGGCATGTTATTGAGAAATTTTACAATTTTTGTAAAAATTAATGAAAAAAAATCAGATTTTTGCCAAACAAAAATGTTTATTTTTAAATGTGGCTATTTTTTTTCCATAATTTTTATTTTATGACGACACCTAATTACTTCCAAACATTATAGAGTTTGTTTCATCGTGATAAATCGTTTAGTTTAAAAGTTACACAGTTTTGTATACACTGGGGTCACAAAAGCAAACAATTTTTTTTAAAAATCCATAAAAAATATAAATAAATATTTAGATTTTTTTTAACATTTTTTCCGTCGATAAAATTAAGCATAGATTCCCTCATTTCGATATGTGCACATTATAAAGACTCACACTGTATAAATGCAAACTGAACCATGAAAACTTCCAAAATTTTAAGTTTGACCCCACTTTCGTCCACCAAATGCTTCCCTCACGGTCGGTACCAGTCAACAGACGAAGGTCGCGGCCGCTCGACCCTTGTCACACCCACGTTATAATACAAAAACTCAAACGGTTAGCTGAGTAATAAAAAATCATCTTGTTCGGGAACATTAAGAATCTAGAGGAAAAATCGTTCTTGTATTTCAGGGTCAATTTAGTTTGTAAGAGGTTGCAGCAGTGTGTCCTGAAGGGTCCTTGTTTGAGACGAAAGAAATCGCTTCAGGAAAATATTCAGTACTAACCGTGCCCGCGGCTTCGCTCACGTGGCTATGTATTCTGTTGGCATCGTATGCTAATGGGAACATGAAGTCACATCCGCAATTTCCTCCGCAACATCAGTTAACTTTGATAATTTAAACTAAAACTTGATGGCAACTCTTTGGTTTGTATATAAACGAAAGGATTTTCCAAGGAATTTCTCAGTAGATAAACTTTTTTTTGGCATCTCAATCGTTCCCACACATCTCGCAGAAATTACTCTATGCATAGTTTTGACTTCGCTACAATTTTATTATAATTATGTATAATATAGGTAGTTGTGCGTATAAATTGTAATAAGGTTTCCAATGAGGGTTTTCATGAAAATTCACGCCACCAGTTGGCGTGACATTGACAAGAGGTCATATTAATTATATGACGTTCATCATTCGTTTCATTCATTTGTTCATCATTCAGTCACGATTAAAGCAAATATAGGCGCTTTGACAGTTTTGACAGGTGCCCGGACCTGACGTACCAGTGCTGCCACCTAGTGAACGTCATTTTAGAAAACCCTCATTGTTGTGTATATTTGTTACGGCTAAAACAACAGCCCGACCTTATTATTTTCGCATTACTGAAAGCACCCCAGAATCTTGCAAAAGGGAACGGTGAATAAAATATTCAGCTGGCACCTAAATAAACAATAGCGGCAAGATCAAGTGGGAGCAAACGGAAGCCGATTTTCAAAGCCGTGAATTAACAGAACAAAAAGCAGCTGGACAATAAATTGTGCTCCACTCTATTGTCACCAGGCTCTATTTACGAGTACTGTTTGCAAACACTTTTGGTCTCGGTAAAGCAAAGAGGCTTTATAGCTCGCGCCCGCGTGCATTTTTAGGGCTTTTTCATCCCCGGTATTATGGTTCAATAACTACAACAAAAGGACTCAGGTGTAAAGGTAAGATCAATAATTATAAATCTGTATACTGGATGATTTTTTACAATCTCAAAATGTTTACAGGGTGTTCTACCCATGAATATGAACAACTTTCACTATGGGACCAAATCTGAAATCATGAAAAAAAAATCTGCTGTCTACTTGACCAAAATGTATGAAACAGCTGATTTTTTTTCGTGATCTCGTAGTTGGTCCCATAGTGAAAGTTGTTCATGTTCATGGGTAGAACACCCTGTAAAAATTTCGAGACGGTAAAAAAAATCATCCAGTATAATAATTTTAAGTACAAAAATAAATCTTTGAAAATTATTTCAGGATTCTGGTCACCAGTTATAAGCTGGAACACATTCACCGTCTCATTCCTAGCAGAGAACTAACCTAGCTGTTCATACTAGATAACAACTCGAGTCATTGAATGATATTTTAAAGCGGAAGTTTAGTTTGAAAGGTAATGTCTGTTTAGTTCTCCACAAACACAGCTAATATCGCCAATCGAAACTTTTCTTGTTTCGTGGAGTTGCGCAGCGGGTTGTAAGTACGTACTGACGTCATTTGTGTAGCTACTCGCATGTAAATAAATATTCGAACCTTTGTAATTTGATCTGAAGCTTTTTCCCTGGAATTGGAAGTGTTGACCACTCCTACAGACCTTAAGGCCTTCATATCACACAGTTTACCTCTTCTCTGTTTGTTTCATTTAGCTGGCTAATTGGAAGCCAATCCATTCGACGGCTCTTCAGCGACACGGTGTAATAAGATCCATGTTTTTTTTTAAGGCCATTTGCCAAGTGCCGTTTATACGCAAAAAATGCCTATGTGCTAGATCAAATGACCCGTTTTCACGTTGACGATCAGATTTTACGTACAGCGACGAGATTTGACAGTTAATGCTGTAAATCATGATTTCTGTTAAAACCGATATTCCAACTTTTTATTTTTTGTTCTTTCTTTTGGACTGCCTCGTTGGTCTAGTGGTCGCAAGCGCTACTGCTGAGCATGAGGTCCTGGGTTCGATTCCCAGGTCGGGAAAAGTGTTATTGGGTTTTTCTATCTGGAATTTCTCAGTAGCAGCCCGGAGTCTGGATTTGTGCTCGGTAGATGGCAATAGGCTCGCCCCCTATTACATGGGACTTAAACATAACTGGCGAAATGTGGGTGTACTACTATAGGTACTACACCTCTGCCTAACCCTTCGGGGAAACAAGGCGTGATGTTATGTTATGTTTATGTCCTTCCTTTTATAAAGTATCACGGTCAGTGATACTTTATTCACATAGCATTCCAGCCTATTCCTTAATAAGTAATTTAAATATAACTCAAACTGCTAAGTAACTATAAAATTAAGAAATCGTCCGATAACGTCTTTCTTATTCATTTTATGTAAAGGGGAAGACACTTAATTCACGTGTTCTGTAGTCAGCACTTGCAGTACAGTTTCACTCACTCTGCACTAAATTAACTCAAAAAGTTTTACCCTTTTTAGTCTTCGCACCAATTCAGTGATGTCAAGAAGTTGGATCGCCTCGACATTCACGTGATGATGAAGTCTGTGTTCATGAGCTTCTGCATATTCTCGGTGGAGGTCGCTGTTTCTAATGTACCAGGGCGGGTTATTCCAAATGTGTTGGACTCCGCACTTCAGCACATGAAGATTTCAGATTAACCAGTTTATGTTTTCCACATCGCCCGCAATGTTACGGGCGGTGTAAGGTTAATCTTATGAGTTTACTAGATCTATTGAATCTCAAACTAAGTTATACTAAATGACAAAAATATACAAAAAGCTTGTACATATGTAACCGCTTTTGTTACGCACAAAGGCGAATTTTGCTTTACTGAAGCACAAAAGAAAATCCAGCTCAAATATTCCTACCTACTTATAAAAAACCCAGACAAGTGTTAGTAGGATCCACGCCCTCAGCTGTGCCCGAGGTTTTATTCAAGTGACACGGCCTATAAATTTCCAATTCCGTCTTGAAGGACAAACTTAACTTTGCAATTGAAAAAAAATATTGATAGAGTGGAGAAAGAACCGACTTGAATGAAATAATTTCTCAGAATATTGTGACTGAAACTATCTATACTAACAGAGTTAATCCACAAATAAGAGATACTTATCATATAGCTATCTTGTTAAAGTGAATCATACCTGAAGCCACTTGATCCTGGTGATATTCTCGTCGGTGACGGTGAGCGCTCTCCTCTCGCCCAACTTGTAGGACTCGTCATAGTACATGTACTCAGTGAACGTCAACCCACTGGTCGTGTACTGCTGAGTAAAGTATATCGATATAGTCCCATTCACTATGTCGTGTTCTATTATCCATTTACACTTTATCGGGACGGGGAAAGGGTTGGGGAAGTTTGGTGTCGTTATCGTGCCCATGGGAGCCTTCAAGTGTCCGCCGCAGGTTTGTCGTCCCTGGTGCTCTCTGTCACGCTGCTGCGCGTGCGCAAGCTCTGCAGCGATGCTGAGTAGAGTGATTCTGAGCAGGTGTTGCATTACGAGCCTGAAACGGGAGAAACTGTGATTTAACTAAATGACAGATATTGTTAAGTTAGTTACTTGGCTTCACAACATAAACTGTTCAAAGCTTAGCCTTACATCAGAATGAAATGAATTGAACATTAATGACCACCTTTAATCCATATGGATCTTTTTGTAAAATATTTGTGAATTGTCTCAAAATGCATTTGGAATTGCAAGGCAAACACAAGCAAATTACTTATGTAGAAAAAGGCAATGGAAAGAAGACAGATACTAAAATTAAGGCATTTATTAAGACGTCCCTTGCATTAACTCGTGATAAATGTCCGCCTTATTTGTCATTTTCAAATTCTTTAATCCGATTCATTGACCCTCGTCATTGTTCTCACCATTTTGGTTCATCTTTTTATGATATAAATTTTTAACCCTCTGTGGAGCAAGAAAGCATTGGGATAGTTAAACCTTAAGTGCATGTGGTTTGGGATTATTTGGAGTGAACACTTTCTTCCCCGCATCTTAATATACATACCATAAAAGCTTTACCACTGGTTTTATTACGATGCTTTTTAGGAAAATCTCAAGAAATGGTTTAATTGTGTTGTATTTGATTTTGTAGGAAATTAATGGAAGTAGTTACGTTTTACCTTGAGAAACGGCTTTGTATAACATTTCGGACAACAACTAATTGCTCGACCAGTTGTACTACAGTTCCTGTGGCGACCCTTCTTTATAGCAGTAGTATCATAGTATAAAGAGGGGAAGTAGGCTATCTCCGGCACAATCCGCAATATAATTGCCTACTGTCTCAGGGTTGTCACTTTTAGTTAAATTTTAATTCAGTGCCAAAAAAATTGGCAAGGGTCGGGAAGTTGTATTTTTTACTTGTATTGTCTGGGTACCTAAACGCTGATGAAACCTTTCACGATGAAAGAAAGAGCGACGGGCCAGCAGACGGGCGGCGCGGGGCGGTGATGAGCACGAATAAACGGTAGGTGATTCGAACTTTGCTCTATTTATCTGATTCACAATTAGTCAATTACTTATTTTTTAAGTACGATTTTATAACTGTAAGTAGGTACTTAGTTACTATACCTACAATAGGTACTGAGAAATCGGCATGACTAAACATAAACAAAGCAATAGCGGCAAATCAATTGACAGATCAAAAGTACCTAGTACATTCTAGTGGGAATGTAGGCCTACCTACTTCCTCTGTCTGATAGAAAACTAACACAACAAAAAATAAGTAAGTAGGTATCTCATCATCAAGTAAAAATGATATGCTAGAAAAAGTGACTTCTTTCCTGTTCAATAGGTAATTTGAACAGAGACAATTCTGGAATCGATGAATTATTAAGACACCCAAACACACAGCAATACGTTCTCCTGCGATTATCACACATTTTTCATTCATTTAGCGGTGCCGAAAAGCCGTGACTCGCGAACCTCGTGCGATGTTAGCCCCGACTGGCGCGCTGCGAAACGGGCCGAGATTTGTTTAAGTGTGCGTGCGGCGATGCATAGATACTTTGGCGCACACATACAAGCCGCGCGCGGTGCGTTTGTATGAAGATAACGTACTTCCTCTCTTTATACTATGGTAGTATGGTATAATCTATCAGTGCAGGAATCCCTCACCAGCCTTGGCACTTAGGTTGTTTAGTTTTTACTGAACTAGTTGTCATTCTCCTGACCGTTTTTCCCCTCTATAAAAGTTGCACATAACAACCGTCTGTCGCATTGCCACACAGAGCTTACACCTCTGATTCAACGACTTCATCCTCACGCTGACGTCACAGTATAAAGATGGACGTTTTCCGGAGTCCTCGAGTGGTTAGTCGTGTTTTATAAAGTACTAGCTGCGCCCCGCGGTTTTACCCGCATAAGTCTCGATCCCGTAGAAATATTGAGATAAAAAGTATTCCATGTCCTAACCCAGGTCATGGTCTACCCATGTGTTAAATTTCATCCAAATCCTTTCAGCTGTTTTAGCGTGAAAGCGTAACAAATAAACAAACTTACTTTCGCATTTATAATATAAGTTAGGTTAGGATGGACTAATATTATACTCGTATTCGTTTCGCATTTAAATGATTTGTGCATATTTAGATACAAAAGCAGTTAATGGTTTAAAGTTCAGAGGTCCGCGGAGTAATATTTAGATTGGCTGAAAACGTTTTAAGTTTCATGATACTTTTTCTTTACCTTCATAACTTTATTATTTCTTATAAAATATTGTGTTAGAGGCTCGCGCTGAAAGTGGTTTTCTTTTGAGAGATTTGGCCTTATGCTGTTTTAATAAGGGGTTCCAGAGAGTTCCAGTTGCTAAATTGCGCTAATGGCATTGCGGGTGTTTTTTATAACAGATCGCTAGTTTTTTAGTCATTTATATAGAAAAACATTAAATCAACTTAACATGTAAAAAATCTCGCGACGTTTCTCCCAAAAAGGTAAAGTATTTAATGTGCAAAAGAGGTATCTTCCGTTATATATTGCAGCGTTGCGTTGACTACGGCGCGCGGCGCTGCGGTGAACATGAAATATTTACAACTAGTGTGACAGACGGAGAATTTGATTTCAGTTCCAAGAATATACGAAACTGTGTTTCGATGTTACGTCACAGGAATTTTGATCGTACCCGTCGCGTGATCAAGATACTCAGCTTGTTATGTAGGTTAGGTACTGCTCTTGCTTTCGTCGGAAAAAGCTGGCATAGTTTCGCTTTGGTATCAAATCAGGAATGTTTTACATAAAATATCCTACAAAAATCAAATCAATGCTATTAGGTAGGTACCAGAAAGAGAGCGAGCACACCAAAAAAATTACCAAGAATTTTAGGAAAACGAAATAAAAGAACACCTACCAACACCCCCCCTCCCCCCCCCACACACACAAAGGACACGTTTATGAGGCAGACCATTTCGTTATTACTTAAGGTTTCACGATTGTATTTTATCAACATTCTGAAATAGCTCCAGCCTTACAGTTAACATTACGATTGCCTAGATACCTTTGAAATCTATACTAATACTAGCTGTGTCCCGCGACTTCGTTCGCGTGGAAGTCGTCAGATATACGATATACTAAAATAACGTGGAATGCCAGCTCACTTCACATAAGTTTTCAATGGTGAGATTTTTTTTTCAAGATGAGAAGCTTCAGTGCTTCGAAAATGAACATAGCACCTTTGTTAGTCAATTCCATAAGACTTCAAAGAGAAAGGATAAACACCCGTCGTTAGAAATAACAACGGGAGTTTATCCTTTCTCTTTAACATTTCTCTCTGCAAGAGAAACGTTGCAGAGAGAAATGTTAAAACACGACAATCTTCAAAGCTCTCACGTGAGTAACATGTTGCCGTATTAACTAACACTTTCACGCTTCCTTGTTCATATCATCTGCAGTACTACAATATGAGTGATTAACTATGACGTCACCCCGCAGTTTATGTGATAGGTACTTCGTATTCGTATGTGACAGGCTTATTTGTTGTGTTGTGTTTTGGATTAAATTTATAATGTAGGCTGTTTAAAGCATTAAATACAATGTCTTGTTATCCTTTTCCTGTAATAAAACATTACTTAATACTTGATGCCTATTCGGTTTCCATTATAATTAAATCTTTCATTCCTGGGATTACATTACATTAATATGGTATTAGCACTGGCTATTATTTAATGGAAAAGCACTTCATTACACAATTTAAATAGCGTCGTGTAAGTATATAAATTAACTTTCGTGTATTATTGAAACCGCACATTACGAGCGTACTGGATTTGTGGCAACATTGTGGGATTTTCATTGTTGCATTGGCTTAACTAATTCCATGTCATTTAGGCGACCCATCAATTGTTTACCTTAACGTATCTGTAACTTTGACAAAGAAAATAATAACAAAAAGATTTTTGCTGTTTTTCCAGAACAAGAAAACTAAAACATGTAACTCAATGGGAGATTATTCAAATATTGCTGTTACAAAGTAAAGTACTAAAACTATAAAATGTAAACTTCTGTATCCGACAACATCCGAGTATAATATACTCGGATGTTGTCGGATACAGAAGTTTAAGAAAGTTAGCTCAGATACCTACCAAGAAAAACAGTGGAGAAAAGTACCAATACTTTACTAACTATTCTCTGAATCAAAGAAAAAGGAAATTCATACTAGTAAGAAATAAAAACGTTGTTTTATCAGAATTCGTCGTAATATACATCAACAATCATAAAATATACAGTTTTTTTTTAATTCAGGTAATTTATTACCAGAGGATGAGTGACAATTTTATTAAATCAACGGCTATGCCTTGCGAAAGAAATATTTACCAATTTCTTCTTATTTGTTCAAAGTATATAAAATTAAGGTAAAGCCTCAAAAGAAAAAAGCTAAAAGATTTCACTAACGTTATTTGTTCAGGGGCGTTGTTTGTACAAATATTGAAATTCCTGTATGAACTGTCAATTTTACATGTGAAATGGAAATGACGTAATCCGTCAAAAGAATGTATGATCAGTATGATTATCAAGAATTCTTTGTTAACAATATCGTAGAGATCTCTGCAAAATCGTATGTTGATGATTTTGGAAAGGCTTATTACTCGAAAATTTTTAGGTGAAGATAAAGTATAGAGAAGGAACATTTTAGAAAACAAACCAAGCTGATTGTTGCGCGAATAAATCCGTTTTTGTTCTACAGTATAATTACTCATGGTTACTTATTACTCTCACTACACACGACTGCTAACAGGTCAGTCTCGAAGGACTGACGTACGTTTGATAACTCAATGGATGGTTCACGAAGGTAATCGTTTGTGAACAAACGAAAGAATTTAAAAAGTTTACCGACCTATCAACATCTTATAATCCAATTGTATTGTACCTACCTATAAACATCGATTTTAAAAAGTTTAGGTACCATCAAGTTTCATGAAAGGCTTATAAAGGATGGGTATTTCTGATGTCTATCAGAACAGTAAAGTCTGCGAAGTTTAGCAGACTTTATTTATTGTTTTGTTTGAAGTTTGTCTTTCAATTCCCTTATTTATAGATGGTAGCATGGCAGCGACTTTATCAATTGGAAAACGAGGCAACCGAAGTCAAGTTGGACCTTATAGGCCAATTAAAGATTCGTAGAAAAGGCCAACCTGCGGATAAAATAAGTTACTAGAAGAGTAACTTATTTTAGACTAAGGGCCGATTTTTCAATCCTCAGATAACTTTTATCTGAAGAGTAAATATGGTGGTTTGACATATTTTCTATACAAAAGCTGTCAAAACGTCAAACATATTTCCCATATAAAATTTATCTGACGATTGAAAAATCGGCCCTTAGAAGACTAAGAATTTAGACAAGACGAAAGTCATGTAAACTATGTAAAGTCAAAGTCAAATCTTTTATTTCAAATAGGCATTAAGGCACTTTTGAACGTCAAAGATTAACAAGAAAATAGAACTAATTCTAGTTGCCCCTTCCAAAACGTAGTTTTGTATAGAGAAGAATGGGTAAGAAACTTCAGAGTTACTCTTTTAGAATGTTGTACAATTCAAACGTCTTGCCGAGTCCAATCCACATTGAAGGGTCACTTTTCGAAGTTGTGATGGAGTATGTCTACCTAGGGCAAGTTATCCAGCTCGGTGGATACAATTTTGAGAAAGAATCCTACAGAAAAATCCAATTGTATTGGGCGGCGTTTGGAAAACTTCGTCCAGTCTTCTTGACACCTATCCCGCAATGTATGAAGACTAAGGTCTTCAACCAGTGCGTCCTACTCGTTATCACATACGGTGGCGAAACGTGGACACTGACTGTCGGACCGGTTCACAAATTCAAGGTCGCTCAGAGCGCTATGGAGCGGGCTATGCTCGGAGTTTCTTTAAAGGATATCATTAGAAACGAAGAACACCTCTTTGTGTTCGGCAAGGGGACACCATTTCTCCCAAGTGGTTTTCTGCTGCCTTGCTTATAGTATAATAACGGCCGTCGTTTTTGGAGAATATTTATTTTGGATTAAACGATGTGATTTTTCTATGTATGTTTCTGTATATATTTCTGGTATGTGTAGTGCAGGTGCTTTTGTAATTCCAACACTGATCCCAAACACAGGTTCAAGCATTAAATTACATGAAAAAGCCCAGCTTTTTAATCAATCCATATTTTATTTGAAGCTACAGTATTTATTCACTGCTCTATTGTTTATACATTACAGTTAACCTGATCACCTTTTCTCTGTGTTCGCATCCCTTGAGATGTAAAGTGATCCATTCTACTTCAAGCGGACGGCATCTCTAGAGGGTTTTGTACGAGATGTTTACACTTCAATACCTTTGCATACATGCAAATAGAGATTTAGCTTCTAGCCATGTATAATTTTGAACAAAGGATTGTATCGCAACAGAATACATAATGTAAATATGGCACGTCTTTTCCATTATGTCTCTGGAACGGTATTTATCACGACTGGCGTTAATCCATTAGCTTAAATATCTGTAGGTATAATCATCATCATCAATCATTTATTTCGGAAAACATCCATATCGTGTTAGTATTAGAACTTAGGTACCAAACTATGTTAATAAGTAGCATGAAAATAAAAAAATAAAATCAAGATTACAATCAAAATCCAAAATTAAAATCAATATCAACATTTAAAAAAATCAAAATCACAAAATTAAAATTAAAATCAATTGCAAAATAATAATTACAATAAAAAAATGAAAAAATAATAATAATAAATAAATAATACCCCATCGCCGTATCTCTACGTTGACGTCGTGATGGGGCTTGCGCGCTCCGAACTCTAGGTCTGTGCCGGTGGAGGTTTCTTTGCCGGAACAGGTCTAGGATGAGGAGCCAGACCAAGAGAGATACAGAAACCCGCAGGGCAGCATGTGGCGAGCTGCTGGGCAGTAGCGACCCCACGTACCCTATCTCCCGGGAGAAGTCATGTTCCTCATCTCTGGCTTGCCTTTATTGGCTGGCTGGAGTGAACACTGACGAGAACTGACCTCCCACCTCATTCTTGCCTTTATTGGCTGGCTTGAGTAGAGATTCACAAGAGCAAACGTGCTCGGAGGAAGGAAGTAGTCCAGTAAGATGCTGGTAGGGATCTTGACCGTACTTCCGGGATTGTCCTGATAGCCGTGGAATACCTCTCCACTCCTCTTAAGCACCTCAAGACATGTTGCCCCCTTGTCGCTACGACACTATGTGCTAGCGACCGTTTCCGGGTGCCCATTGTTGAGTGTGCAAGTCACCCCCTGCCATTTTATCCGTGTATTGTATTTATCAAACATTGGTCAGGCAGGGGCCATAGTCCTTCCATAGTTTTAGATAACCAGTCCACTTTAGCCATCCAAACCCATAGCCCAATATTTTTTTTTCTCCATATCCTGCAATAGTCCTACACCAACCGGGAGTTGTCCTTGGGTGCACTTGCATAGTACGCACAAGGATAATCGTCGGTTGGTGCCTCATTTCCATTGAAAGCGTCTAACGGGCCTCTGCGAGTTGGCTTCGGCCCCTCATATGCCTTTCAAAGGTCCGGGACCCTAGGGTCCCGAGAAATATATATAAAAAAAAAAAAATAATACCAAAATTACAATAAAAAAAAAAAAATAATAATAAAAAAATAAATTAGAAATAAAACCAAAATTAAATTCAGTTGAGACCAATCAAAATTAAACAAAATAATTATCGTTTGTTTATACAATCATTAACTCATTAACGGCCTTAAAATAGAGCGCGACAATCGCATACTCGCGCGACGGTTGCTTTCTGTCAGGACGCGGCCGTCCACAATGGTTGCCTTTGTGCATCTGGACAGGTGGAAACCCTTTTTTTTTTTTTTTTTGGATGGGAAATCATCAAATGACTTCTTCCGCTCTGGGCATAGCGGGAGGGCGTGTCAGACTTTTACTGACTTAAACCCACCCGTGTTCCTTCAGTTGCCTGTGCCGGGGCCACGATAACTCTTTCGAACATCCCGCAACCCTAGCTGGCATCGGCCCTAGCGGACCCCGTCAATAGTGCTGACATCTCTTTGAGGCGCGCGTGGAACCCCCCTGAGAATACACTTATAGCGCCATAGAATTCCTCCGATTTTCCTGTTCCTGGTAAAACAATGTTGTTCCTTATAAGGTTCTATAAGAAAAATAATCCACTTATTTAACATTCTTGCGTTGCGTTACTCACATCATCAAAATATAAATTGAGTTAGTGAATGTGACGATGACGCTCGACGGGATGTACCACAATGAGCATCCGTCTGAAGGGTTACTGCGTTGGGCCTTTTATACGTCACACAAAAGGAAAAAACTGCCTTCTGTAGAAAAATGTATGGAGCCTCCTTTTAAAATATCTCCGGGTATTTTATGGTACTTTATATGGCTGTGGGTGAAAACATTCACCCGGAACATATTATGGTATCCTAATGTGAGGGTGAAACCCAAACTGAAGAGCACGTAGGTCGCTTATAAATCTTTATAACCTTTTATAAGGGCTTCAGATTAAGTTCCGAATCAAAAAATGGTTGGGGAGTCTGCTAAATATTCAGTTTATATCAAAAAGCCTCGTAAATCTTTTACTAGCAGTACCGCTTACAAATCGTCTATAGGCACTGCAAGCTTCAGTTCGCTCATCAATACTATCTTCTCTACACATCGACTTCGCCGCCTTATTTTGGGTACTTGGTACTTTTTTGCTTAAAGAAATTTCTTCTCATTCGTGAGATGTGCGGACTAGCTAGCTAGTGGTAATGGCATGGAATGTTATAGGTGATAAATGATAAATGATTTTATTTCTGTAAGTAGGTTTATACAAACACTTTTACATTTTTCTTTTTTTTAAACTAGATGAGGCCGGCGTTTCCTATCTGACTACTCTGAGAAGAAAGACCGAAACAAACTCAGAGGTCACAGTCTCTTTTAAAGTCCAGACAATCTTGGTCAGATCATGTGAAGACCATGTAGGTTGGTGTCTGAAATGGTCTTTTGAGGAAAGAACCACACAGATTGAGTGGACCTGTCCAGTCAGTGCAAGCATCTGTCAGTAATCGTACAGCTCAACATAAAAGTCATGCGTTGCTGATTGGTGCGTTGCTGATGGTATGCCTCCCAGTTTTTTAATACATTGAATTCCGCTAGAATACTGTACTTGATGTGTGTGAAAAGAAAGGTTTCGATGAGGCCAAATCTGGACAAAGAATATATATTGATATTTATTTATTTATTAACTATGGATGACTTACAGCTAAATCAAACAGAATAAAAAATAGTATGTGAGACTGACAGCCAATTAAAAGTCATCACTTCTAAAAACAGATTAGAAAGAAAGAGCGTGAACAACACAACACAGCTACCAAAAAAAAGAGAGAAAAAAACAATATTCAAGCTTAAACTAAATTCACATTTTATATTCAGTACATGAGTAAAAACTTAAACATACAAATTTTTAATTAAAATTTAATTTAATTAAAAATTAATTTAAAAAAATTAATTTAATTTATTTGTTATATTTAATTTAATAAATTTAATTTAATTTTTAATTTCTCAGTAGCAGCCTGGAGTCTGGATTTGTGCCCGGTAGATGGCAATAGGCTCGCCCCCTATTACATGGGACTTAAACATAACTGGCGAAATGTGGGTGTTACTATAATAGGTTTACACCTCTGCCTAACCCTTCGGGGAAACAAGGCGTGATGTTATGTGTTTTAATTAAAAAAAGCTAAGGCTGAGGTACTTTCTGGCCGAGGACACACCTGTGAAAGGATCAAAATCATGCTGTTTACACATGTCATTAAAGTTTCTACTTGCACGCATACTGCGTGCAAGTAGAAACAAAAAATGTTTCGACCTTCGCTTCGACGTTCCAGGAACGTTAAAATAAAATTTGGATAGAATATCGGGGTTATTAATAAAATTATTGAAAATCTTAAATAATGAAATACAGTCAGAGATTTCTCGCCGATTAATTAGGATAATATTATATGTACCTCTTACAGAGGTTACGATGATCTTCAGACCGGTAGGGCAGTTTCTGATGATAACACAAAAACTTGATGAACCTTTTCTGGATACTCTCTATACGATCAATGTACTTGTGATAACATGGATTCCAGATTTCAGATGCGTATTCCAAGTGGCTTCTAACAAAAGTACAGTAAAGAATCTTTAAAGTTTTGGCTTGAGTGAAGCACTTGGATAGCCGCATTATGAAACCTAGTGCTCTAGATATAAAAATATCATTAATTATATCAGGGAAATATCATTTTAACGATCGAACAAAGTATTTCTGGTCCAAAATCATCCATAACGCTACTCACAATATAGAATGGCTAACCAGTTGAACAATGTCGTCAGGATATAAATTAATCCAATAGTAAACCGTAATTGGTGCGCCATACTAATGATTGCAGAAACTTGCAATATCCGCTGCATGTGTCGCCGATGTAAGCGTGGCGCACGGCTGTGAATCAGACGTTTGGGTTTCAGTGTTTTGTCATCACTGCTTTCAAGATTATAACAAAATTAGCATTGGCTTGCAATCACCTAAATGTTTGAAGCGGCTCAGCATTTGTACCAAACCAATATCTTCGGACATCACACACGGATTAACAAGGCTTTACCTAAATAAAGCACGAAAGTGCGCGAAGCCCGAGTGATCAATATTACTTTAACCAGTGTAGTTGATAGATTAATAAATAATGAACCTCGGTGATTGTCTCCAACGAGAAACCATATTAATTTCCAATAATTATACCTACACAACATAACGTTAATAATTACAGTACTTAAATTAATAAAATAATCACTTTTTACTAGCTTATTAGCTTGCTTCTTTCGTATGTGTTTCCGGTTAGATGCATTGTCATCCATTTTTCAAGCACTTCCTGGCATTCGATTAAGCTGAAATTTGGCATATTTTTATATCTACGGTGACAACTCAAAAATATGATACCATGGAGCTGGTATGATGATGGAGCCCAAGGATGGCCCTAGGAACTCCTCAACTAAATATGGTAGCGTCGTTAAGTTTGAACTTGTTGGTTTGGTCTTGACAAGGACCCAAGATAGTCTCCCGCAACTGATGATGGAGCAGGAAAGTGGCCATAGGAACTCCTCAAATAAACAAGATAGCACTGGCGTGTTTGAACTCGTTGGTTTTGTCTTGAAAAGTACCAAGATAATGCCCAGGGTCTGATGATGGAGCTGGAAGGTGGGCACAGGAACTCCTCAATCAAAGAACATAGCACAATTGTGTTTGAACTCACTGGATATGTATTGACATGTACTACAGCCCCTGTTATGTTGAGCTCGTTGGATTTGTCTTGACAAGTAAATACCTTACAAGTGAAGGTGATAGAACAGATATTTAAACAAATTCTAATGCTAAAAAGAACAAAATAATATATAAGTAAAAAAATCTTTTTATAAACAAGCTTTTAATGACTTAAACATAACATAACATCAGGCCTTGTTTCCCCGAAGGGTTAAGCAGAGGTGTACCTATTATTAATGACTTAAAAAGTACTAAATAAAACTTACGTAAATTTCTATGTTTACGTAAGTTTCATTAATATTCTCTTAAAAGCTTGAGGCGTGAACGTCCTTAAAGATAAGGCTGGGGCTCGGGGGCTGAGGAAGCGGGTGGTTTTCAAGAACATACTATATCCTAGTAGAATTATTTCATAATTAATCAAATGCGCGCGCGCGGACGTGAAAACTATAAAATAATATAACTATATATAATAGTATGTGCTTGAAAACCGCCCGCTTCCTCAGCCCTCGATTCCTCGGAGCTCGCGCGCGTACTGTAATTATAGTTTCTTTACTGCTGTGCCCCGCGGTTTCACCCGCATAAGTCTTGATCCCGAAGGAATATCGTGATAAAAAGTATCCTATGTTCTAATCTAAATCATGGTCTACCTATGTGCCACATCCAAATCCGTTCAGCCGTTTTAATACGAAAACTTAACAAACAAACAAATAAAAAAACTAACTCACTTTTACATTTATAATGTTAGTTAGAATTTACTTACATCTACCAAGCCAGAAAAGCAGATGTATTGTTTACAATTAGGAATGAAAATGTTTTCGTCTTTTCTACAAAAGGACGCTGAGCAGTTTGGTTTTGTTGAACTAGACA
The DNA here is from genome assembly GCA_947568875.1 of Fissipunctia ypsillon. Classification (NCBI taxonomy): domain Eukaryota; kingdom Metazoa; phylum Arthropoda; class Insecta; order Lepidoptera; family Noctuidae; genus Fissipunctia; species Fissipunctia ypsillon. Next base: position 16,262,177 of record OX387661.1, on the reverse strand, counting down.
ACTTTGTTAAAAATGTAGTCAATGTGTTCATTGTTTCGATAATTTATTTTCTTTTTACAGCACGAACAATGCAATAACACTAGAAAGGCATTGTCTTATTACAAACACCATCGTCAAAGTAAATTTTCACTTTGTCGGATAACTTTAAAAATGCTTTTAAAAATTATAATAGAAATACACGAACGCTTTTGTGTTGTTTGATATGAAAAACGTGGTGTCACAAAGAAGAAAATTTTACGTGGATGGTACACATGTCAAGTAAAATTCTGCATCGAGTCCTGGCTTCATGCTAAGAATGAAAGTTTGTACTAGATGGATATATCCACAATGAAAATAACTAACTGCCTTGGTTTGCTTTACTCGTCATGTTTTTAATTAAGTCTGACAAGCGCCCCTTGGTCATAATTAATAAACCCTTCAAGATAGTAATATAAATTACGACCGTAAAAATATGTACGTAATTATTATTCCATAAATCACGTGGAAATTAAATAAGGGTCTCATGTGACAGATGTGTCACATAGCTACCGTGACTCGTGCGCGAGAAACTTATCTAATATCAGACATATTGGATGATATTGTTTATGGTAATTTGTAACTCAGACCTCAATAAGGGGCTGAGTTATGAGGCCCAATTAAGCATAGAGCGATAACTATTTCATACATATTCCGGTCTGTCGATCGCTGCGGGATATTGGAGATTTTCCGGAAAGTAGTTTTAGTTTTAACGGAGTTCAAATACCGAGCTTGTAGAACACAATACGATAACCGAATATTTTTTTGAAGAAAAAATCAAAGCAAAGCTAACATATTAACTTCTTCTTTTCTATCTACATACAATTTACTATTTTCAAGCGATTTAACGAAGACGAAGAGTTAGCAGTTTTCCTCAAGTTATAGTTCTTTATTTCCTTTAAAATAAAGCTACAAACATAAAGGTATGCAAGCCAAAATTATAACGATTTATATTTCCAAAAACTGTAACTCATTAATTCAAAGCGGTGTTTTATGACTTATATACTTTTTGCTCTACGGGGACGATTTATTTATTCATTCATTATACATATTATCCACTCCAACCACTTATTCACAAAAAAACATTAACAAAGAGCTTAGCGTAAAAAGCACTTACATAGACTATTGGGCTACTGGTGGTAGCCCGGACACTAAAGTGGTAATTACACATAATAAAATAAAATCAATAAGTTACACATACATATATAAACTCACGCCTTCTTTCCATGGGGGCAGGCAGAAACTACAGAACGTCACCTGCTAGGATCCTTACATACTCCTTTTGCCTCGTTTACGTTCATACGGTCATACACGCACGCCGGTAGCGAGTACTAAGCACCTGACCTTTCTGAAGAACATCACCAATAAGAACTTGATATGTCTTCCTAGGGCGTCCCCTTCCGGCGTTTCCCTCATATCTGCCGTGTAAATACCTTTTGTTAGGCGACTTTCATTCATCCTCTGAACATGATCAAACCATCAAAGCTTACTCTTTTCAATTTTTCTTACTACATCTTCTTTTAAACCGCACCGTTGCCTTATGACATCATTCCTCAGCCTATCATTCTTAGTCACACCACACATGCTTGGCAAGGAACGAATTTCCACAGCATTTATTCAACTTTCATGCTCTTTTGCCACACCCAACATCAATAAGTTAATAATATAATAATAAAATCAAGATATATATGCAATAATTGAATAAAATTAATAGAAGATTGTGAAATTGAGCCAGGGTGTTGGAGAAGATGTCAATCCTACTGGTGCGAGAGTGGCTTTCATTGTACGTCCTCATGAAACAATAGCGCAAACATCTAATTTGCGGTCAGGCCTGGGTCGACTACTCAAATTTAAATTCAAAATATTTTATTTCACATAAACCTACATTTATTTATTTATTTTATTCATTAACACATACATTTCTTCTAACAGGTGAGACACAAGCTAACAAAAGTAGTCATGAATTGCTAACTGTCGAGTCCCGAGTACCGGGTCTGGGTAGACCACAAGTTACAGAGTGGACAACATACTAAGTGTCACCCTCTGGAATTCCGCCAAAGAGCAAGAAAATATGTCCAAGCGCAGAGAGACACTATTAAGTATTCTTACTGTACGAATCACTGGCGCAAGCTTTAATTTTGTACGGGTTGCCGGAACTTTAAAAAGTCCCTCCCTCGGGCCCAACCGTAGCCTCCTGTCTGGAACGAGCAATCCCAACGATACCAATATTTGCGGATTATTCAACATATCGCAAAAACCATAAAAACATATTTCACAAGAGGGAGGCTCCGCCTTACTTCCAACTTATAGTACCCAACCATCCCTATAACAAAGAGAGTTGGATACAAAAGTGGGTAGAAAGGGTAGACACCAAACTGCTTCCAGTACAGTAATCGAATAAACTTGTTCTGCATCTTTTCCAGCATCTGAGAATACTTCATAAGGATTCCAGATGATAGCTCTAGTTTCCAAGTTGCTTCGCTCCAACGCATTGTAAAGTGCTTTCACTGCTGCCATATTAATGAAGTCACGGGTTTCCCGCATGACAAAACCAAGATTCTTAAACGTTTTTTGCACACCTGCACTACATGAGCACGAAACGAAAGATCCCCAGAGAAAGTGTACATGGGTAATTATGAAACGTCAGAAGCTAGGCGCACGGTTCCAATTGGTTGTTTCTTATGGAGAAGAACTGTCAAGAAACTCCACGGTTACTCTTTTAAAAATAATTGGCTTTTACAATGTTTTCAAATTACAGTGTTATTAAGCATGGGAGGACAGTGTAAGCCTGTCAACAAGTAGATGGTACTTAACAAAATAGAAAATGGTCTACAAATCTACAGTTTATTAAGCCTACAATGTTCTCATATTCACAAAATATAAAAGAATCAATTTAAAAGACAAGATTATATAATGTAAAATAATGAAAAGATTTTAGCATGGAAGCATGTTAAAAGAAAATTAAAGTAATTTGAGAGCCGTGAATAGATATTAACATAAATAGTTATGCTGTTAATGAGGTACCAGGGAAGCCACATGTGCAGAAGGAATTAGCGCCAGACTTTCATGTCTTCAACGTAGTCTTTAATCTTATAATATGCTTTTTTCTGAGGTGGGTTTTGAACTTTTCATCACTGAGTTCTGTCACCGACTTTGGCATTTTGTCATAAAAGCGGACACTGTTTATAAGAAATGGCTTGCTTGTTTTAGTAAATCTAAGTTTAGGTATCACAATTTCATGTTTACTACGTGTATTTATATCATGGAAATCGAAAATCTTCTTATTTTGAAAAGTCCTAAGTTTTTGCGAACATACAAAATACTTTATAAGATATAAAGAGAAGGCAGAGTTAGTATATCAATTTCCTTAAATTTGTTTCTAAGGGACTCACGAGGGCCCATTTTATAGATCGCGCGGATTGCCCTCTTTTGTAAAATGAAAATTAAATCTACGTCAGCTGCCGATCTCCACAGCAGAACGCCATACGACATAATACTGTGGAAATAAGCAAAATATCCTAACCTAGCTGTGGCTATATCAGTCAGCCTTATTTTTCTTACTACGGGGAACAGATACATTTATGTCTTCCAGAAGTTTTAGTCGGGAACGTGACTGAATTATATGGCAATGTGGTCATGAGCTTCTCCCTGCTTCTTCCTGCTTCTTCCTGTAACCTGCAGCATACCGGCAGCACGTGATACTGAGCTGGGCATGAGGTAAAGGGGAAGGTGTTACTTGAGACGTTTATAGTTAGATATATGAATATGGCTTGTGACCTTATTACTTTATGACTGATGTAGGAGTGGATGAAAGAGTTTTCTAAAAAGAGATCTTTGTTCGTCGAATCATTATTCCGAAATATTTTTTTTTTTCTAATAATGCCCATCACGGTTGTACTCTGTCATTATCGTTCGGCAAATAAAGCTATGTTAACATAGAACATAGAGCATACCTCAATGTGCAGTAACATTGACAACAGAAGCACTTGAGCCTGCGCCTCGTGATCAAGGTGTAACTGTGACAAATGGTCACACTCGAACATATCTCACACGAATACGATGTGATAATTACACTGTGAATACATTAGTATCGAATGCTAGGAAACGCCGAGCTAGCAGCTCGTTATTTTGAAGTTTCCAGATAACACAATAAATAACATAGGATAACGGGAACGTACGATACAGAATTATATCAAAGCGTATTTCCGTATCGTGTCTCCATTCTCACTACATAGGTACGCCTACTTACGAGCACTCTTCGAAAACAATTGCTACTTATGCTTTTAAAGATCAAAGGTTGAATTCATTAACCATCCACGGTTCATAGAAAAAATGCTTGTGAGCCTATTCTAGTACCTATTGGAACTGAGGAGAGTATCTTATCATAAAAGAACCTTGACACATGCGATTACTTGACATTACAATATTAATATTCCTTTCCCTTTATAATTTATCTTTGTCCTGTCCGCTATATCCAAATCGTAGGTACCGCACTGTTTGGCATGTCGACGTTACATTCGCGGGCAGCAATGTATCCGACGAATGGCGATTTATCACGCGGCAGTGAACCGAAGCCAATGTGAAGATAAATGCTCCTGTACAGTCATTACTAGTGACCTCACTGTACTGAGCTAGAATAAAGATATGTTACTGAACAGATGGCTATTACTGGTTCTATTAGGATTTTTTATTTTTTTTATTTGAGATAGGTTTGCTCTTGACTCTAGTCTAGGTCAGAGATGACAGAGACAAAGTCGACGATGGAGCGAGCTTACCCAGAAGAAGCCTGTTCACTCTCACTTTGAAGAGATCGGGGTTGTATGCGTTCGGAAACACAGACGCAGGCAGAGAGTTCCACTCCTTTGCTGTGCGCATCACAAAAGACATTTGGAAACGCTTAGTGCGAGTTGGTGGAATAGCAACTAGGTAGGGATGGTAACCTGCAGTGCGTCTAGATGTCCGCTGATATTTATTATTTATTTATTTTATATTTATTTGATTATTCGTTTAAAGAAAATTACGAGTACATTTACATTCTCTGATGTAGATATAACTTGTATGAGTGCTTTAAATATATGTAGTATGAAAAAGTACGAACAGTTTCACGATTATCGATTATGTTCCTGCTTACCCAAAATGATTCTCCTAATAAAATATAGTCTAACTATGTATTAAAAGTTTATTTAATGCAAAGATTTCCTAAATATTCCTTACTTGAGCTTGTAAACCGGAGGAGACGATGAATTAAGTAACTAATGAATCGCTTTGATATTTTTTGATGCCGAAAATGTAACAAGATTTTTCAGTCAATTTCTTATTAACAATGCGCCTAAACATATTTTAATTTTAGAACAAAAGAAACACACACATTCGTCTAGCATGGGTGCTAAACTTTTTAGCCCAAGGGCCAGACTTGCTCCTATACTAAAGCCCCCAAGGGCCAGGACCAGCTTATCGTAGCAACATACCGTAGTTTTGAATTAGGCGCAAATTTTCGTTTAGGGACTAGTCGGCGAGTAAGATATCAACGGCGCAAGCCGGATTATTGGTGGTCGCGGACCAGACCTGGCCCGCGAGCCGTAGTTTGGAGACCCCTAGTCTAGACTAGGTAACACGGGCTGGTGTCCGCAACTCCACGTCAATGCGCGTATTTTGCGTGATGTAGTCTAGACTATTAGAAATATTATTCTCGAACTTAATATGTTTTTTGTAAGAAAACTGTTTCTTAAAACAATTTACGCAATCGTAATTTTTTTATATGCGTTTGACCTTTATATGTATAAACTTAGCCATTTATTTTGCTACGAACACACTAAGTTATTCACATTCATTCGTGATAAATCGAAGTCTATCGTCCGGACAGTAGCCACAATTTTGATCAAAGTCTGACCGAAGGAAAGATTTTCAGACGCATAAAATCTCGAACACTAAACCTAATCAAGATTCCGGACCGTTCAAAGGATTCATGAACCTTTGAGAGCCACTTGTCCTTGTCGTTGACTTTTATTGAGAATCTTTCAGATAAGTTTTTCAGTAGTTTTGATTCTTCAAAATCAGATAAGTACAATTTTACAAATTTATACAAATAAATGTAATTAAAGTGTTTGTTTGTAATGTCAAAATAACAACTGTTTACTAAATGCTTAGGAAAGTATAAACGATTCTTATAACAAAAAGGCAATTTTTAACATTTTTGTCTGTCTGTCTGTTTGTTCCGGCTAATCTCCGAAACGGCTAAACCGATTTTGAAGAGACTTTCACTGGCAGATAGCTGATGTTATAGCGGGTAACATAGGCTACTTTTATTTTAGGAAAATAATTAGAACTCCGCGCAAAAAAATTTAAACCCATGAAATTATGAACAAAAAGTCGGATGAAAAATTCTTTTTGCATTTGGTAGCCCGATTCTCGAGGATAGTTATAGGCTATTTAACATCATGCTACAACCCTCAGGAGCCGAGCACAAAGAAAAAAGTCAGAAATAACACTAAGCGAAAATGAAGTAATAGCGCGGGCAGGTGGTTCAACGCGGCGGTTGGCGAACGGGTCGGGGGACGAGGGCGTTTTATTAAAATGTGGCTGTATTGTGTGTGATATATTATGTATCTTACAACATCCACGCAAACGAAGTCGTGGAGCACAGCTAATAAAATGTAATACAATTAAAATTATAATAATAGTTTTGATAAGGTTCCCTATGACAAAACAAATACGGTAAGTAGTGACATTTCATTTTAATATAAGAAATACGCGCGTAGTTTAGCGAATACGTCGAGACGATCAATCTTGTTTGTGAAGTAACATGCGGCGGCTACCAGTCATATTACTATGAAAATTATAATCAGTGTTCTAAAAACTCATCTTAAATTACTTAAGTCTTGAATAACGTCTTTGAATAGGAAAAAGCAACAAGATGAGGATTAAGTTTTGTACGTGGTGAATGTATCAGGGTCTTGATAAGCTCATTAAAAAAGCTTTTGTAGGCTTAACACCTTAATGCTGTTGTCTACTTGTTTATGTATTATTTAAGCCCACGAAAATACAAAATGAACTCCAAAAGCTTTTATGAAGAAAGATTTATTTGAAACCTTTATATTAAATTACTTTGTAAAGTTCTAAATTGAGCTATTTTGTTTTGTTCATAATATTAAATTAAGATGCTTAAATTCATAGAGAAAGACTCTAATTTAAGTTATTTATTGTACCTTCCAATTAAACAACACATTGATGAACTTATCAATCGACTTTGTTAATGTTTTAAGGTTGAATATAGAACAGAATTTCCATAATCAGTAAATAACTTTGTTAATAAAAACTTGTTACCAAAGAACTGCATTTTACTTTAATTAGATTGCTATGTTTAAAGTGATCACATAGTGTCGGGTGGCGCGTCATTTGTGACAGCTTCGTTCCGTGAAAAGAGCCATTTTGTAAGATTTTTATGATGTAGGAAACTAATTACGAGCTTGGATGTGCTGGATTTTGCTAGAGCTGTGTTTCTATGGGCAAATGTCAACAACATGCCTATAGACAGTTTCTCATTTCTGGGAGGAACATTGTTTACTGTTTTATGGGCCAGGGTTCGGTTCGACTCAATCCAATGTTACGCTTCAGTTCGTTTCCCCGTGTGAATTTAACAGGCGTCTACAGTTTTGACATATTCCACTGATGAATTTATAGAGGCATGAGGAACAGGGTGTAAAGTTCACTCATCCTCCATAGAAAAGGGAGGATCCTCCGACCAGACGGGTGTTGTGTCTGGTGGGCTACTGCCCGACGGTTGATGTCGGGATGTTGTATATATGCTAGTCGCGCGGTAAACTCTGTTTGCGCGATGCAGGATTTTGCGTGACGTCAGTGTGACGCGTTCCATTGTGGCGATGCCGCCACAAATTAATCAGTACTTGCACAACTTCAGTGAACACTGTTATTTACCACTCAAATAGGCTTAGAATTGATTATACCATAAATATATTTCGTGGAACACTACGTGGTAAAGCTGCCGACTCTCGCCAGCCATTTATCAATAGAACTGTAATTAATTACCGCTACGCTTCATACACGGCGATATACTTTATTAGGTTAGGCATCCATTGTGTCTCTTCCTCACGTTGATATAGTGAACGCCCTTAATACCGCGTAATGTTTGCGTCGCACTCCGAGTTATCTTTATAGCCTCTCTAATTACGCACTCCAGCTCAAACAATTTGATTAGCTCTGTGACGTCACTGAGACATGGACGCGGACGTGCGGTTCAGTCAGCAGAGATCCGGGTAATTGAGGAAAATGAATGAAAGACGAAGAAACAAGGTCCAATTAATTAGGAAGACTCGGAGTGTTGGGCATCAGCGTAGTATTTATTATATTTTTAGTATATTATCAAAGGACTTACTGTGTGTAGATAAGGAAAAAGTTCATTACACCGCGGGAAACGCAGGAGAATTATGGAATTCTCTAAAATGGATACCTAAGAATCTAGTAGGAGTTCGACACTTTTCCAATATGATTACAAAACACCAACACAAAAAAATATACATTGAAGCTAAGTTAATGAACATATCACAAATAATAATTAACATAATATATTAACATAGGTACTTTGCTGGGTGACTCAACCTTCCGGCTCGCTACTTGTCTGCGTCTGGGTGCTCCATGCGGGGCTCCACATCGCTGCCAGTGCGGTGAAGCCGTCGACTGCCTCGGACATCATGGCCTGTCTTGTAGTAAGAGCGCAGGCCGGATAGCACGGCACGCCAGCATTAATGACATTATCCGTGGTGCTCTTGTCACCGCCGGGGTGCCAGCTGTTTTAGAACCCAACGGCTTGGCACGCGACGATGGCAAGAGACCAGACGGAATGACCATAATGCCTTGGAAGTTAGGCAGGCCTTTGGTGTGGGATGCAACATGTGTCGACACCCTTGCACCATCCCATCTTCCTAGTACGGCTGGCTGTGCTGGGGCGGCTGCTGCAGGTGCGGAAAACCTCAAACGGCGAAAATATTCCGATCTTTTTGGGAGTTATATGTTCGAGCCGTTTGGGGTTGAAACACTAGGGCCATGGGGTCCGAGTGCCCACTTGGTTTTCCGAGACATCGCCAAGCGGTTGGTCGACTCTTCACGTGACCAAAGGGCTGGCCTATTCTTTGGCCAAAGAATCAGCATCGCCATACAACGTGGCAATGCTGCCAGCCTTTTGGGCACTTTTCCTGTTGACAGCGATGTGGACGAATTTTTTGATGCCCTATGATTATAAATATATATTTTTTTACATTTGTACATATTATAATTATTATTTTAAGTCTGTTAGCTTATATATTATGTAAATATTTTGTTCAGTTATAGTGAATAAAAGTACATATCACAAACATACATATATAATACTTGCATCATAATAAGAAAAACAAAAAGAAAAGTCCTGACTGACTGACTGATTCACTGACTGATGGATTGACTCATCAACGCCCAGCCCAAGATGGCGGCATCGAAAATTTTGTTTTTGTTTTATATCATATGTGAGAAGAAATTTTGTTTGCTTTGTGTACTAAAGATGGAATTAGCAGGAAACCTTGCAACGTAACCCGTAAACGACATTAACAATAATTGATATATTCGATGATTCGATGAATAATTGATAATCGTCGGTTGGTGCCTCATATCATTAAAAACGTCTAACGGGCCTCTGCGAGTTAGCTTTGGCCCCTCGAATGCCTTCCAAAGATCCGGGACCCCAGGGTCCCGAGATATGTCATGTGCATAAATTCTGTTAGCTTACAGAGATCGCTATCGGACGCCATTACCGTCTCCACACTAGTGTCGTCCATCTCTCATCTACTATTCACTAGTGATGCCCCTACTTACTAAATATACATAGTACATTACTGTTTTACGTTCTATAACAAAAAAGTTTTATCGGTATTTTATTTTATTGTTAACATAACTTAGTTTAAATTTTACTTTTAGTTTATAAGCAGCTTAAATAACTTTGTTTAATTTTTACTTTTAGTTTATAAGCAGCTTCTGTTCAATGTCTTATTTCTTTAAATGTTATGTACACCTATAATTTGTGTATACATTAGCAGTTATATTTTCCTAAATACTCTTATAAAACAATGTTGAATGTATATGCTGTTGGTGTTCTTTAATAAATAAATAAAGATACATACTACACCTTCTGAGATAATAAATATTCGAAGAGTAAATCAAACGAAAGCTATGAATTATTTTACTGTGCACAAAGCTATGCACGCGCCAGCCTGGTTAAAAACTATTTGTACCCCTAGAGTTTAGGCTTTTGAGATTTCAGTTTTATTCAAGTATTTTGTTAAAGTGCAGAGGCGTATAATCGTTTGAAAGCTGTATTTTTGAAAGATAAATTGTCTGCTTTGTGAATATGAACAAGTCATAAAACATGTTTCATGTATAAGAAAATAAAATAACTATATAAGCTGAGCTCATGCATCACCTGTGGTATACAGGTACCATGATGTTGGAGCAACAGAGACTTTTCTTATTTCCACACGAACAGCGACCGACATTCGAAGAATCTAAGCCGTTTGCCAAAGTTGCGTTATAAAAATATACATAATTATATTTTCTTGCTCACAATTTAGTGACCTAAGTGACGATTTCGAAGAATTATGAGCACTAAATCCAAGATTTCGCAACTACTTGCCTTCTGTGTTTCAGTTCTCGTGTAGTAATTAGTTCTCGTGTGAATGAAATCTTTTTTTAAATGTACCTATTATCCTAGAATTATCAAAGACAGTAGTTACTAGCTGGTTATTGTGAAATTCTTTTGGCGAGTTTTTCTCGACTTGCTTGTTTTTCTCGTCAGCCTGTTCTGGCGAAAAATATGAAATATGAAGTAGTAGTTAGTTATGCATCGTTCTTAACTGTAAAAATAGGCGGTCCTTCTAGATTTGAATGGCAAACAAAAAAAAACCGGTTATATTCTTTATACTGCTCTGAAGTAAAGAAAATCAACGTAACAATACGTTACAAGAGATCGTTTTGTTTTACAAAGAGCAGTTTCAGAATTGGTGACTTTCAAGAAACTTCATGAATTTGAAACAGTTTTTACTGCACATTTGGAAAAACGTTTGCTCTCTTGTTTCTACTTTAAAACCCGTAGGAAAATAAACCCTATCGTGTTGACAATTCGCAAATGCAGTTCGAAAAGAACAATACAGATTATCTGATGTAAAATGGGGCGAGCAGGATCATCTTATGTGGTTTGAGCCAGACACGTTTTGTAAGTACTTTTCCTTTTAATTTACATCGCTATGATTATTTAAAGGAAGAAGCTGCACTTCTTTTTCTCCAGAGGGAGAGACCAAGACATAACATAATTACTGTTTTAATTTTTACAGAATCTCATTAATTAATGAGAAGGCTGCGATGGAAGAATTAATTACAAGGAAATATTTTAATTAACGATGGCTCAAGAACCCTTTTACATTTTGTTTTTTTCTAGTGGCGAGGAAAGGCATCTAAAAGATGATTTTATAAGTGTAAGCAGAGAACTCTACTGAGGTTAGCAATAGGGTTGCCAAGAATTTACAACAAAGTGAACAACAGAATTAGTTCTCATGTTTCCAGTAAAACAGTTAAGTACCTAAACTTCTTTCACAATGGATAATTATCTAAGCTGTAAGATGTGTTGTTATGCTCCGTCATTAATTAGGTATCTCTCAGTAGAAACTCAAACACAAAGTCATTTTAACAGAAGCGGCTCCGGGTAGGTACTGATAAATTTCTCGTTACTAAACTTTCAAAGGAACAGTTAACACTGATATTTAATTACTTCTTATTAACATAATTAGTTCCGGAATAATAGTGTCATTTGAAGCACTGTTGAACTCCACCGTGATTACCCTTGATATTCTATTGTTAAACCCCGATTTGAATACATACCTGAAACAAAAACGAATATAACGTTATTTTTTTTAGTGAAAATAAGCGGTTTATCGTAATAAAAAAGTTTTTTCGATACCGCATAAAAAGTACGGCTTTTCAGACCTACATACACATACACATAAAGAAAATATTCTTCAAAAACCCATTCAACTTCGATATCAAAATACAACACACAAACAAAAACAACAAAAAATTACAAAAAAAAAAAAAAATACTAAAAACTTAAAAGATTCAAAGTAACAAAACAAACAAAAAATACTATTGTATTTATTTTGGATGTAGACAAGCTAACAACATGGCGGAATTATGTTCATTTTGTATTTAATTAAAACGACAGCTGACGTGTAAAAGGTATAAAGTTACGTAGATATTAGAAAGACAAGGGTTGTTGCGATATTATCTTAAATAAAATAATGAGAACGCTTTAGTGTATTATAATACCAGCCTGTTGCTGTCCCACTGCAAGACAAAGGCCTCTTCTCATCCAGAGAAGGCACGAGCATTGATCAGCACGCTTTCCCAAGACGGGTTGGTGATTTCTGACCTAAATAACTATAAGTCCAGGTTTCCTCACGATGTTTTTCCTTCACCGATGCCAGACGATTTCTTTAAAGTTTTATATGAAGTAGACATCAAGCGATGAAATCCACATGCAATGTTAGATTTCATCATAACGGCCTGTTTCACACAGTAATTTATTTCACGATCCGTTTCAATTTACAGTGGTAGCATAATTTTGTATAAGCGTGTGCATGTGGACTCGTGTAGTTTTGTAACTACATACAGCATTTTAAGCCTACTGGGATTTAGTTTCATATTAGGACTACGTTTTCAATTATTATTTGGGTTTATCTAGTAAGTTCATATTTAAACGATTGATCGTGCAAATAGATCCCGTAAACTTATACTTTACAAAACTTACCTATTTGAAATATTTTTTGTCTGAACAAAACGTGCAAAATAAAATGAATTTCTCCGTGAAAATCTCGAGCTAACAAAGTCCTTACATAACCTTACACAGGTATAAACTAAGACAACAGAGGGGCAATTCCCGTAATTTTAAACACGTTCACAGTCTGATCTCAGTCTCAATATGTCAAAAATCCTATAATTTCCTTACATTTTTGACAAGTTTTTGACATGTGATTGTCGCTGAGATGAGATTGCGACTAGATTTTGAACGTTTTTAGTTACGGGAATTGGGCTTCAGATCTCGGTAAAACGAAAAATCGCTTGGATCTAATTGTGTTAAGAGATTTAAATCTCGTCGCGTTGTGTCCGCAGTCGTGGTAACCGACTTCTCTTCCCGTCTTCAAAGGAGTACTTGAGCCTCTATGACGTCACAGTTTTGAGTCACCGTTTTTCTTGCACTCTTATGCTTTGTCCCGAGACCGGGCAGTGCGGCTTTTGATATGCTAATCTTGCTCGGCGGTGATACCCCTTTATTAATGCTTAGTTTCAGAGTAATCGTGACTTCACTTTAATAAACTGTTGACCTTATTCTATAGTATTATGTAATACCAATAATTACGTATGAAAAGCTAAATCTAATAGGTTAGTTATCATTTAGTACGCACTCTGATCGTATTTAATATTCAGTTATGTGCGGTTACTATTGTAACGGAAGCATACAATATTGTTTCGATGTGTGTTACAAAATGACAGGGCTGGCAGCTTAAAAATGAATCTTATAATGTTATTATTTGTGTCTTTGATATTATCTCGGGACCCTGGGGTTCCGGACCTTCAAAGGCGTACTGGGGCCGAAGCCAACTCGCAGAGGCCCCTTAGACGCTTTCAATGAAAATGAGGCACCAATCGACGATTATCCCTGTACGCACTATGCAAGTGCACCCAAACATAACCGCCGCTTGGTGTAGGACTATTGCAGGATATGGAAACAAAGATATTGGACTATTGATTGGGGTAGCTAAAGTGGACTGATTACCTAAAACTATGGAAGGGCCCTGCCTGACCAATGTTTTATACATAGAATACACGGATAAAATGGCAAGGGGTGACTTGCACACTAATTAATGGGGCTTCGAAAATGGTTGCTAGCATATAGTGTCGTAGCGACAAGGGGGCAACATGTCCTGAAGTTCTTAAAAGGAGTGGAGAGTTATTCCACGGCTATCAGGATAATCCCGGAAGTACGGGCAAGATCCCTTTTTGCATCTTACGGAAAACTTCCTTTCTCCGAGTACGTTTGCTCTTGCGAATATCCATTCAAGTCGGCCACTAAAGGCAAGAATGAGGTGGGTGCTCCGTTCCTCGTCAGTGTTCACTCCAGCCGGCCAATAAAGGCAAGCCAGAGGTGAGGAACATGACTTCTATCGGGAGATAGGTTCCGTTGGTTCGCTACTGCCCAACAGCTCACCACATGCTGCCCTGTGAGTCTAAGTATCTCTTTTGGTATGGCTGCTCACCCTAGACTTGTTTCGGCAAAGTTTTTTCGGTACAGCCCTAGAGTTAATATAATATTATTATTGTTGTTTATTATGTACAAAACACGTGTTTGTAACTTTGCACGATAAATCTAAAACCTGCGAAATACTATCGATAACTTTAGTCCTTACCAACTGAAATATTTTGAAAAGCATACCTAATTAGTTTAGATGTCATGAACGCGGTTTAATATTCAGATATTTATTACAATTTAATAACTAGGAGACATTAAAATTCCCCTTTTAACTTTATTAAGTTTCCACGTAATTATGATTATAAATTCTAATTTATATTGAAGGGAGCAAGATCTTTGTTAATTGAAATAACGAGATAATTTTTAATGAGATACTTTCTATTATTGAATAAAATTCGTGCACTCGTTGAATTTTCTCTGGAAAATGCATCTATTACGATTCTCGTAATGTTTTTTTTAGAATCAGACAATGTGTAGGTTCATATGTCACCTGGCCTCAGTGTGACAGCCCTACTCTACGAACATGTTTATTGTCAGCTTAATTTATTCGCTTTTCAGCTTTTATTCCAACAATGTACGATTAAACAGAGAAATCATTGTGTAAACGTTGTGGTTACGGTTGGATTGAATCGGATCATTATACTCGTGCCTACGGGAAATTGAACCGCAAAAGCTTTTGAGCTGCAGTTTATAGCAGAGAAATGTTCTTATTATATTCCTGCTTTTTATGATTCGTTGACTACGTTGCACTGAACGTTTAGATTTCTTGCCTAACATCATTATAATTTAAAAAAGGTTTCAGTCAAATATTTAAATAACATCCTGGCAAATTTTCATTAAAAAATGTGCATTACCATTTAGTAAGAAAGGAAAAATAAATAAAAACAAAAAAACTTAATGGCATCTCAATAGTTATTAAAAACAAACGGCCAGTGTTTTTAATGTAAATCCAAAAAGGTTGTACTAAAACAGTACTGGATACTTTTTCGAAGCTTTCAATGGAAAACTGTTGCTGTACAACGCTACAAGGTTCTTTTGGCACGTGACCAAAATCGACACTAATGCCAATCTTGTTTTGCGAATACAATTTCCATGGATTTAGTATTTACTCAATTTCTGTGACAATGAGTGCTTTTCATGACAGCTCTCACTTGAGTTTCACCAGACGGTGCTGACGTATGCTCTAATGTCAAACTCAATACTTCTCTTTTGCGAGGACCGAGGACGTGATGCCGATAAACATGGCTAGCCCATGCATTGTGAATTATTGCAAAAATATAGGCACCCACCGTTTTCCTAAGGACGAATTACAAAAAGCCAAGCACAATGGAGCACAATGGATTCAAGACATAAAACATTTTAAGCCTGGATTAAAATTAAAGAATTATTCTTTTATATGCTCTGCGAACAGATTTCGCAATAACCCCGGAGAAATTAGGTTAGATTAGATATTAGATTAGACAATAGCGCTTACTCATCGCCATTTACTGATCACACTCTGTACTTTAAAAAAAAAATACTGTTTGAAAAGAATTAATTTCACAAAAGTCTATAACAACAATGTCAATGTCATGTCAATGTCATTCGGCACCAACAGATCCTTCTAGCACTCTAGTTGAATTTCCTCAATAAGCGGTTTTTGTGGTGCACAACAACCATTTCAATGGAATCAGCGGACAGTAGTACCTACCCAACGCGACACACGCTACTCTCCTCATATAATTCCACATTCACACACGGCGCGGTGCGGCGATAACGACGGACGACAATAACATTGTAAATGACATTTATCATTATTCATTTTTTTTATTCATTATTTTTTTATATATTTTTTTTATCTCCATGGATGTCGGTCATAAGAAAGTAATTTTATTACAGAAGATTTAATCATCTGATTTGATAAATTGACGTATTATCATTTTGCGGTGGCTCGCTCAATAACTCGGGTATTATATTCGCTACTTAAGTTCGTTCGTTCTAATAATATTAGAAATAATTATATTTATAATTAATTGAACATAAATCTTTTCCTGTAGTAGACGGTCTAAGGCCACACTTCAGCTTAACTTTAGTAATGTATTGACCAACAGTTTCAGTACCCACGAGGCTACACCTGGCATTTTAACCAATAAAGATAGAATAAATAGTTGTTTAGGGGTTCTCGATTGATTTTATCGGATCTCGATAGTTTGATATTAATTAATCTAAACTACCTGACTGAATTTGTAAATACCAAATTTAATCATTTATAATGTTTTTCAATTTACATTAATTTATTATTATTTCAATTTATTATTATTATTGTACCTACCTACTGTAAAATTTGTACGCCGCTGGCAAAACATAGAGAATCAACTTAATTATTACTGAAGACCAAATGTATGTACCTGTGTTTACAAATAAATATTCATTCAATCATTCATTGATTAGAATTATAGTTTCGTTGTAACATACTCATATGGTTACGTTTTGTGTGCCCACGACCTCGCCGAGTTGAAAACTATGAGTGATACTAGGCGCCTCCAAAATGAGTTTAAGTTTGCAAAATATGAAATCGTAGCATTGAGCGTAGTGCTACGGCGTAGCTCCGTGCTACGTCACAGCGACACCGCTACGCTATATTTACGTTGGTTGTACGGTTTTGCGAGCAGGATATTTATTCCTTTGAAATAGGTGTATCTCTCTGTTTATAACATTCTGCTATGTGTGTATCCCTCGATCGACCGGCTAGTGGTCGGTAACAATAGAAATTTAATTGTATCTCATATCAAGACAGTTGAAGGTATAAATGGCCACAACAACACACAAACTTTAAACACAAAAACATTTTTATCTAAAACTTCCTAACTTAACTAAAACTATTCACAAACTAAAATATGGCGTCGAAAAATTCCTCCGCATCGCTGTCGACTGGTAATGTACCCAAGAGACTGGCGGCATTGCCACGTTGTATGGCAATGCTTAGCCTCTGGCCAAGGTAAAAGCCGGCCCTTGGGTCACGGGAAGTGTCAACTAGCCGTTTGGAGATTTCGTTAAACAAACCATGAGCGCTCGGACCCCACGGCCCGAGGGTTTCAACCCCAAACGGCTCGAAAATATAATTACCGATAAGGTTATTATACTTTCGCCGCTTGAGGTTTTCCGCAGCCGCAGCAGCAGCGCCAGCACAACACGCCGAGCCGGGAAGATGGGATGGCGCAAGAGTGTCGACACAAGTTGCGTCCCACACTAAAGGCCTACCCACCTTCCATGGAAATAAAGACATGCCGTCCGGTCTCTTGCCATCGTCGCGTGCCAAGCCATTGGGTTCTAATACAGCTGGGACGCCGACGGTGACAAGAGCCCGTCGGATGATATCATTAATGTTCGCGTGCCGCGCTATGCGACCCGCACTTCGGCTGCAAGACAGGCCGTGGTGTCCGAGGCTGTTGACAACTTCGCCACAGTGACAGCGATGAGGAGAGCAACAAGGGGCTCCTAGTCGCAGGGAAGCAGCGAGGCGGAAAGTAGTGTCGTCAAACAAAGTGCCTATGCTCGACGACGGTAGTGCATGAAGCCACAGACCCGACTCCCACTTACCCACAGCCAGCAGGCGCGCACGCTCCGCAGTAGTAGCAGACGTGTCAAGTAAATTTTTCTGTACTACTCTACAAAGCGGCTCATCCCACCGTCTCTGGGAAGATGGATTGTCGGGTGGATCTGAATTCGGGCAAGCGAGTCTCCAGGCATCCATAGCCTCGGTGAAGCACGGCACATCAAAATTAATCAGTTTCGAGGCTAGGATTTTCCTGATTAAATTCTCAGTGCCGTGGATCGAGGATATAAAAGCCGGTAAACTGATACTAGAAATTTTGCGGACGCCGAGGCCTCCCATACGTATGGGAAGAGTAGCTTGTGCCCAGGCTCGGTCATCCATGGCCACATTTAAGATCGAAGTTAATGTATGCCGGATAATTTGGTCCATTTTGTCTAAAAGATGAGTGTGTTTCCATAAATGGGAAGCGCGAAGGAAATATGTTAATTTAGGGCCGAAACAGCAGTAACGAATTAAGGTTATGGCCGAATGCATGTTAATTTGGAACAATCTTTCCGAAACGTCATTAAAATTTTGTATTTTTTCCTCAATAAAAACGGGAAAGGAATTTTCAAAGATTGGGGAACCAAGGAGGCGGAGAGAGCTTTTATCAATAATTTTGATATCTGGGGCTATTGCGTTAAATTTGGGAAGTGTCAAATGTCTGTCAGTACTGTCTGCTAAGAATAGTTCACATTTCGAAAGGTTGAGATCAAGGCCAATGGAATGAAATTCATTTTTTAAGAATTGAAGGTCATTTAAAACAGTTTCTACATCGCCACCCAAGGTTCCATCATCAAGATACCAAACGTTAAATTTGGAATTTAGCTGTCGAATAATTGGGTGAATGGCTAAACTAAAAATCACTGGCCCGAGGGGATCACCTTGTTGACAGCCAACAGCAGATTTCAGAAGGTTGTCCCGATATAGTAATTTCGAAGGGTGCCTGTAACATTGCCAAAGGAAACTATAAATTTGGGGTATTTCTTTTTTAGTTTCTGCCAGCAAGGTGTCCCTATTAACAGAATTGAAGGCATTCCGTATGTCAACCTTCAAGATGACCTCTCCTTTGCCAGAATTTAGGTAGGTCGACAGGGCGTGCACGGCAGCCTCACAGCCCCCTTTGGAGCCGTAACCTAGCTGCAGGGGCTGAAATTTTTCCGAAACCACCTCACCATAAAATTTACAACAAATCTTGGCTGCCATACGTCGGTAAGTAGTTCCCACGGCAATGGGACGAATGCCGCCATCCTTCTTACACAGGGCGCATAGGTTCGCCCCGTACAGAACGTCGATGACGGCCTCGTTCACCTTGCCGGAGAGCATAAGGTTGATCAGAGCCGTAAGCTCCTTCAAGAGTAACTCACCAGCTGCCCCGGCGCCTGGACTGATAAGGTCCTTAAGGTGTTGAGGACTCAGGCCGTCGAGGCCGCCAGCGGAGCCGCTCCGGAAGGAGCAAACGGCAGTGACCAACTCTCGACCTGTAACGGTGAGGGAGTGATTAGCCGGATCAGGGGGTTCGGGAAAAGAAAGGCCATCCGCTGGGGCAGGGTGTTTGCTCTCCAGAGCTGCGAGCGTTTCTGGAGAACATGGTGCCACCACATCACTACTGAAAAGAATCCTGGCTGCTCCGCTAATGTCACCTTCCCCTAACTTAGATTCTACCAGATGGGATATACCTCTTGAAGAGGTATATCTCTGTGTTTGTAATTTGGAATCTAAAATATGAGCCGAAATATTACAGTTTTCTTTAATTTGTGCAGTTAATGTTTTTTTGGTTGCCAAATATTTTTCGACGCCATATTTTAGTTTGTGAATAGTTTTAGTTAAGTTAGGATATAATTTTGTTATTTTATTAATTAATTAGTTATAAGTTAAAATATTAATGTATTGAAAAAATAAAAAAAAAAGCAAAAAAAAAATAAAAAACTTCCTTAAACAACATGGAAACAAACAATGAATATCGATTTTCAATTATACACTGCCAAGGAAAGTAATGAAATGCAAATATTCGCCTCGAAGCGATCGACAACTTTATGAAGCGTGACACTTATTTTCCCGTAGAGTAGGTACACTTTCATTTTTTTTTTAAATATTTATTCTAACGTCTGAAGTTTTAAAAACATTGCTCCATCACGTTTTTTATGAAACTTAAAACTGAGGTTTATAGACAAAGATAAAGAATCAAAGTGAATCCTTATTTATCATGGTAGGATGATTTTGTATTGAGTTCGAAATAACTTCGATTAAAATAATATGATTCATTTGTCTACAAACAGACTATTTCGTAACGTTGGAAACTAGAAAGTAGCTTCAAATCAAATCCAATATAATTATTTTGGATTAAAAAAATATATCCATAGGTGTTAGTAACAATAAACTTAGCCTAGTGTTAGTACAGTTTATTCATAGGTATAATAATTGGATCGATTTAAGCGCCCCTCGCATGAACACTCATCCACTGCTTCAACAGTGGAGAATTCCCACCTGTTTGCCAACGCATCCAGGGGGCCAACCACAACCTCTTAAAGCAGTATTATTTTAATGTTACTTCAGTGTGAGAAAGAGATGGAGCTATACAGGACGTCTAGCTCCATCTCTTTCCCACACTGAAGTGAGATTACAATAATACTGCTTTAAGAGGTGGTGGTCTAGCTCCAGGATGCCGTTCAACAATCATTTTTGTTGCTTCAACAAGTTGACAGCATGTTTCCGACAAACGTCGTTTCCGCATACTCAAACTCTACCAAGTAGTTATTAAAACTTGCAAATATTGTAATTCAGTATATTGTTATGTGACGTCACACATCGTCGAGTTCTCTCGCGTATTGCAAGGAAGGACTTGAAGGAACTTGTATTATCAGCTCACACAGTGTGGTACGTCTTGTGAAATATAGAGATTTGTTTGAAGAGGCAAACTAAATGTGTGGTGTTAATATTGAATTCAATATTAGTATGAAATCCTATCGGTACTTTAACGACCGAACCCAATAACCTATTTATCACCAGTTTTGGCATACTGTAGATAGAAAAACCTATCTACCTATTGTTTTTAATGTCCCAATAATCTTGATTTTATGTGATTTCGCCAGATGCAAAGATCTGCCTAAAATATTTTAATTGTAGAAAACTGAAATTCTGAAAGCAATAGTATAAATATTTGTTTTTTTATTTTATTAAATTGCCTGATCTATTAGACATTACCGACCTGTTTTGATTAAATCTCTATGTTGATTCTACCTTAACCCCTGTGCCAGCTGGAGTTAAGTTCTCGAGAGCTTCTTATTAGTTCAAACTCAAACTTACCCTGTTTTTTCATCTGATAGTTTGATTATGTACATAATTATAATATGGTTATGTAATCAATGTTGCTCACCACAATGTAAGAATCATTCTGTGGATTGTGGTGTTATAGAGAATAGTAAACAATGGTAGCAATAATAAACATGATTACAATAGATCCGCGTCTGATTGTTGCTAATCCAAGAACGTTAACGTGTACATAATTTAGATAGCTAACTACCAGTTAGATAGCTAGTCCTTTGAGGTGTAGAACGTAATTGTAAACGGTTGTAATGGATTTAACTTGGTTTGAAAATAAATCTTACAGTACACAATAGGTTAAAGCCATTTTGGAACCAATAGGGACCTTTGGCATACAGCTCTGGGGTAGGGCCAGCAACAGTAATTTATTGAGATACTGAAAAGATTCCAAACCAAAATTATGAGGTTCATTTTTAACAGCCCCCAATACATCAGTAATAAGAACACACACTTGACTTAAATGTACCAACTGTCAAACAGGAGATAGCAAAATATAGCGCCAACTACCAGAAAATACTCTTAAATCACAAAAATGAGCTTGCCCTAAGACTCAATGCAGATCACGGCCTTCAACATAGAAGATTAAAGAGACATAATGTCCCAACGCTACAAGACAGAATCGTCAGGATGGAATGAGACACCTGAGAAGTGTCTCACCAAGCTAAAAAGCCTAAACAGATACAAGTATCAGACAGAGCAGTGGCTTATTGTTGTGTCCAACAGATTGCCGCGATGCAGAAAGGGAGAATAAAGTACAATAGGTATACAAGGGTATATTTTATTCAAGTGAATGCTTTGATTACATATGTGATCCTTACATCTGGTCATACATGTTCGCCGGTTGCGAGTACTACGCACCTGACCTTTCTAAAGAATATCACCAATAAGATCACTATATATCTTCCTAGGGCGTCCCCTCCCGGCGTTTCCACTCACATCTGCCGTGTAAATACCTTTTGTTAGTCGACTTTCATTCATCCTCTCAACATGACCAAACCATCTAAGCATACTCTTTTCAATTTTTGTCACTACATCTTCGTTTAAGCCGCACCGTTGCCATATTACATCATTCCTCAGTCTATCACTCATGGTCACACCACACATACTTCGCAAGAAACGCATTTCCACAGCATTTATTCTACTTTCATGCTTCTTTTGCCACACCCAACATTCACTTCCATACATAAGCGTAGGCACCAGCACACCATTGTGAACATCCAGTCGGGCTTTGATTAATGAAGTTATTTTTTGCTAGGAGATATGAGAGTAGTTCCTTCACTTCGATTAAATATAACATAAAAAACTTAATAAATTGTTCTGTGAAATATATTTAAATAGTTAAAATATTCAGAAATTAGTAAACATACAACTTACCCGTTTATGTTGCATAAAATTAAACGTTCCTGTTCTTCTTTTAACACACGAGGGACGATAAATAGGCATAACCGGCTAAACTATGACACGGTCCTATACACATATAACAGATTGTGAATCAGAGAGAGCTTCAAGTAAACCGAGGGCTAATGGAAATTATTCAGATAAGGATCGATCCATTCTATTAGACCGCTCTAATATCCTGAAAATGAATGTGGTGGACAACAGATGTGAATACTCACATATATTTTACTTACCACTGATTTTTCGAAGAAGCTTGTGCTCAACTTCTTAAAAAAACTAGAGGTGTCGTGGGACACCCGTTTGGAACTAAGTTCCTTTCGCTTTTGCACACTTGGCGAAAGAGAGCTAGACCGAAAAAAATGTAACATTTTGACCGTCGAAATAATAATATAGAGATAGATACGATAAGAAACGTCATTCCAATAAAATAGACAAAGTTGACTGCCTCGTTGGTCTAGTGGTCGCAAATGCTACCGCTGAGCATGAGGTCCTGGGTTCTATTCCCGGGTCGGGCAAAGTGTTTTTCGATTTTTCTATCTGGAATTTCTCAGTAGCAGTCCGGAGTCTGGATCTGTGCCCGGTTGATGGCAATAGGTTCGCCCCCTATTACATGGGACTTAAACATAACTGGCGAAATGTGGGTGTACTATAGGTACATTTCTGCCCATCCCTTCGGGGAAACAAGGCGTGAAGTTATGTTATGTTAAGATGACAGCTATTCCTATGCAACTGTGTTCTCTAATTAAATGGATACCAATAACGTCACTGCAAAGAGAAATGCCGCGAGAAGCTGTTTAGTTTGTAACGAGTTTATGTGACTTTTATTTATTAAACAGGAACGCATTTTAGAATTTCAGTATCCTTTGTAAAAAGGTTGGGTCATATTAGGGACTTAGTGGTTGCGGAGTTCAATAGAAGCCTGCATGTGGACAAAAATATAACTTTTGGAAAAGTAAAAAATTTATACATAAGTGCATGTTCGAAAAATGTGTGTCTCAGTATGTTGTTTCTTCAGCTGGTTGTCTATTATTAGAACTTTTGTGGCCAGATTACCAGCTGATGAATGTTTGAAACATTAAATAATGTGTCAGCTGATGGAGCTTTTACAAAACTTTTTCTATTACGTAGATGCCTAACTTTGATGTTTTAATATAACTTACGGAACAAAATACATAAATTCTGCTTAATGGCAAAGTACACATTGTATATTATTGATAGGATACCTACATAATAAACAGCTGAACTTTCGTTTATTTTAGTAATAAAAATATTTTTTATCGATACGTTGAACGCTTGTCACCAACATGCGACCGCGGTAAACACTTCACCTTGATCAGTTATTTACTTGTCAGAGATAATTCAACAAAAATGTTTTTGTGAGATTTTATTATGCGACACAAAACTCATTAATGTTGTCGCTTCGAAGACAAACATACGTAGGTATTTACATATAAAATAAGTTATTTTGATTTATTATTTAATTATTATAAACATATTAAACACATATTTAATTAATAACCTTTTAAGGGGTACTCAAAATTAAATACATTTACCTATTTAAAATTAAACATAATATCTGATTAAGGTTAGCAGCACTGGTGTCGCGCCATCCTTGTTCCATAGCGAACTTCCGCAGCAATGGTGGAGCGACACTTGCTACACAATTATTAGAAAGAGAGATCGGCAGTTGGTCGTCGCCTCGTCCGACACAGTGCGAGTAACACCTCCAGAATTGTTATAAAATAGTGTGGTTATATTTACATAACATCACGCCTGGTTTCCCCGAAGGGTTAGGCAGAGGTGTACCCATAGTACATCCCCACTTCGCCAGTTATGTTTAAGTCCCATGTAATAGGGGGCGAGCCTATTGCCATCTACCAGGCACAAATTCAGACTCCGGGCTGCTACCGAGAAATTCCAGATGGAAAAACCCAATAACACTTTGCCCGATCTGGGAATGGAACCCAGGACCTCATGCTCAGCAGTAGCGCTTGCGACCACTAGACGAACGAGGCAGTGGTTATATTTTAGACTAGAAAATAAAGTTATAATTATTGTTTACGTGTGCAGTTTGATTAAAGTATTTTTGCTAATTTCAGGGTACCTACTGGTAAGCTTATAACGTATCAACGTTATGATAATTCTCGCCATTTCAAAGCGGGGGTTATTTTCAGTAATCTCTTTCGAAACGGAAATTCATTTTCGAATAAGGCGAAAAAATTACCTTATTTAATATAATATATTGTTCAATACGGTGGCAGATTGGAAGATAATATTATTAATTAAATGTTGACAAGATCATGTGAAGGCATCGTAATTTATAGGTTTTAGGTTCGTTCCGTGGCCTATGTAGAAGCTTAATAAGTTGCTATCGTAATAGAAAATAAATAACACAAGTAAATTAAAAGCTATCATGATTCTAGCTATATATTATGTTGTCCTAAGCTGGGAATATATTGCTGTCAGATATTTGCGGCGCCAGCAAATATTCAGTTCCAGTGTGGGCAATTAGAATTGAGATAAATAAAGCAAAATCTTAGCGCTTAGCTTTACTAATATTTACAGTTTGAGGCAAAGATTTTCTGTTTGATACAGTATATCTCTATAAGGACTTTATAGTCAAATATAGATTTTGATTAGGTAAATAGAACCGATCATGAGCAACTGACGAAACACTTGACATTCTATTATTTTAACAATAATTTATGTTTCAGGTAGGTACATTGTTTATGCACGCACCTGCGATGCCTACGGAGGCATTTTTGGGTTATTTCATAATATTTATTCATACCTACTTATATAATATATTTGGTTGTATAGTTGCAGCATATTTTAAGTTGTTACTGGTTCTTTTGTTTTGTTATGTAACTATTTATGTACTGATCACTGAATCTGACTTGATTTCCGTACGTCTTTTTCGGGTGACTACTGAAAATCAGCGCTGTGCTGTGGGTCCCTCATAGCACAGCATCATGCTGAGTGGAAGCCTTCTTGTCATAGTCATGACGTGCAGCTTCCGACTATTTCTGTTTTGAGCTCGTGAGTATAATGTGGATCTATTTTGTTTTATTTTTCTGATTATTCTTATCGTTTTGTATGCACGTGTTTCTGTGACAAATAAACCTATTTTTCTTTCTTTCTTTCTTTTCTTTTTCTTTCAACTGACTAATAGTTTCCTGCTGGTGTTTGTTTAGACAATCACTACTTTATAAAATTGTTTCTTGATCAGTAATCAATTGAAATAAGTAATAGCTTTCCGAATCAATTGATTTAATTTGATTTAATTTCGGTATTATAATATTAATAGTTATTATGTTCTGACACAGAGCATTCGGTAAGGTCAAAATAAAAAATCGTTCTACGGTAAATTATTTCTATGAATATTTCGCGTATTGAGTTAATTAATAAGGGTCAGATGTTGTCACAGAACTTTGGGTTTTAATCAACTCAAGCAGAATGGCTGTCAACAGTCACTTTGAGTTTGCTCTTTGTCTTGTACAATATAGTAGGTCTAATTAGAAACCCTATGACTTTGTCTACGATTAATATTCACGGCCAAAACTTCATATTCTACATACTTTTAACCTTATTACCTAACTTAACTCAAATATTGACTATAAATGGTGTTATTTAAACACCACGTTTTATTATGATTTATTTTATGTACCATTAAAATAATAAAATATCATTTAGTAACGTTTATTGATATGTTATTAACGATGTGTTGTATGCACGCTTAACACATTAATTTGTGCTCACGAATAAAACCGCTTCATTAACGCAATGATGTAGCTCTACCATACAGAACGTTTGAGTTTACACAAACGAGTCCCTTTCGTTATAAATTACATTATTACGAAACTATACGAAGTTTTCCAATGAAATCAATGTAAGCTTATGGTTGCCGGTAGAGAATACAAATTTAATGATTGTGTAGTAGTAGGTTTAGGAACGTTTATATAAAAAAAACTGGTCATTTGCATGGCGGACCACGCACAATTAAGGCTTCCTCTGTTAGGATAGATTTATCCCAAAGACAAACGTAACATTGTAGTTGAAAAACATGTTCTCCAATACATCGACATACGTCACGGTCAATTCTCCAATTGCAAATGTAAGTTTGTAATCGCAAAAAAATGTTTTTTTGACTGGCCTGTTGGTCTAGTGGTTAGTGACCCTGACTACTAGGCCGGAGGTCGTGGGTTCGATTCCCACCCAGGACAAATGTTTGTGTGATGAGCACGATCATTTGTTTCTGTGTCTGGGTGTTATTATCTATAATATGTATGTATTTAGAAATATATAAGTATGTTTATCAGTTGTCTAGTACTCATATCACAAGCTCTGCTTAGTTTGAGACTAGATGGCGTTGTGTGAAAGTTGTGGAATATTATTATTATTATTATATTATGTTAAAACTACAAACAATTGATTTTCGGACTTTTTCTTTTACTTATGTTGCGAGGCTACTTCTCGCCTTCTAGGTCA
Source organism: Fissipunctia ypsillon (assembly GCA_947568875.1). Lineage (NCBI taxonomy): Eukaryota > Metazoa > Arthropoda > Insecta > Lepidoptera > Noctuidae > Fissipunctia > Fissipunctia ypsillon. The sequence goes on along the minus strand of OX387661.1, from coordinate 16,235,037 downwards.
ACGGGAAGTACCCTATAGGTTTTGATTTATTTGCGAGTATCAAAATATGTCGCATAAATGGCCGTATTTTTTTATTGCGTTGACTTAGAAGCTTGATTTTTTTAGAGCTCCAAGGGACCGTAGACCTAAATATTTGATTTTAATTTCAACAATCAGTTCCTGAGACAAAGAGTCTTGACAGACAAACGGACAGATACACAGACGGACAGCGAAGTGATCCTATAAGGGTTCCGTTTTTTCCTTGTGAGGTACGGAACCCTAAAAACGATTGTAATCGACACATCAATTCTGTCAAACAATTTGTAGGTAAAGCTAACAGTTGAGCAAAAGTAATAACCGTAGTCGCAGTGTGCAAAAGGAATAATAATTATGATCTAAAAAATATGTAATTAATAGGTTATCAAATTTCTAAAACTACATCTACGAAATATCGCAATCTAGTTCTACTTCAGTAAAAGCTCGTGATATATCAGACTTTTAGAGCCAACTTATCAAATATGTATGAAGTATCTCGCGTTAACATGGACTCTGGTCAAGTTCTCGTACGTAATGTTCGGAAGTCGGATAGACGAGTCGGCAACTCCTGCTCTGAAGTAACTGTACGCTAATCGAGTGAGAGTTTAGATAAGAAGGTCATTTATACTGTACAGCCTCACTCCGGACGACACCGGACTGTAGCGTAGAGATAAGCTTTGAGTTAGTTAACGTTTATAAGGTTTACATCAGGGTAGCAATTGAGTAATTTCAGTATCAAAGAAAACCGTTTGAGAGACCTTTCTCCCCTTCGTAACTTTATAACCGTTATTGGGTCAGAGCTACCGGACTTTAAGCATATTTGTAAAGATCACATCCTCGTCCGCCTCCCTCGGGGTAGATTCAACAATTGTCGGGATTAAAGCCGCGTGTGTCCGAATCCTATATACCTTTATACTTTTATATAGTAATATATAAAGTATATAAATGTGTAAGTGAGTTTGTTTAGATATATAGAATACTCTTTATTATGTACAGCATAAAAATATATTTATTTGTTTGTTACGCTTTCACGCTAAAACGGCCGAACGGATTTGGATGAAATTTGGCACATGGATAAACCATTGCCTGCATTAGGACATAGGATACATTTTATCCTGATATTGCTACGGGTTCAAGACTTATGCGGGTGAAACCGTGGGGTGCCGCTAGTATTTTTATAAATCGTTCAATGTTAACGAAGCAAAAGTTTTGCAAAGCTAAAGTGTTAAAAACAAGAGAAACTTGATTGTTTGAAGGAACCTGATTTTTACTAAATATATTATAGGTATAAATTTATACGAAGAACGTACCTAACGTTGTATTATCTGCTATAAGGTCTTTTCACAAATTGTCAATTTAAATTCAATTTCAGGCAAGTCATTACTTGGTTAATTGAAATTGGCAATTACAAAGTGCACTACCGGATCGCTCGCCTTTGATATTGAAACTGTTTCCTTTGACAACACTGCAACACGAGTTATTTAAGGTTCACCCTTTATATTGATGCAAAATAACATCCTACCTTTTGAGGATAAAGTGAACATGTATAATCTTTTACGTACGGTAGCACCGTTCGATTATGACATCACACAATACAAGAAACAGCTTACCGCTATCGATGAGCATGCTGCATTGTTTTTTTTATTGAATAGTGCCTAGAGAGAATGTAAGCAACAATCGTTCTGTAACTATAAATCGCACAAGTAAAGTTCTCTTAACGACGTCACTATCTGGTTAGTTTGATGGCGTGTTCAGCATGGTGTCGTGACACCAAGTACTCAAACTCAAACTTAAAGCATTTATTTCAATTAAACCAATCACAGGCACTTTTGAATTGTCAAAGAGTCGGTCAGTTAGTCAGAAAGTTGAAGCTAGTGGCTCATTCCAAAACGTAGATCTAGAGATCATTGCCCGTTCTTCTCCATATATGGAGAAGAACGGGCAAAAAACTCCAAGTACACTCTTTTAAATCAAGATTATTACAAAATCATGGGTACATTATTCTTGTTGCTTCTATATGTGAGAACAATGTTAAAAAAACAATACAAAATATAAGATTAGAAATAAGCCCTGGCAGTTAAGAGATGACCAGTCTCAACTGACGGCGCCCGTTCACGAACATGACGCGTGGATCAGCACCATCCAGCTCAACCATTTTCTACGTGAAACTCGATTTTCAAGTATTTATTTCAGAGGAAAGTGGGGCTTCTGTTGCAGAAAGTAATTTTATGTTATGGTGTGAGGATGTATCTCGTTTAATAAGATAAGACCGTTTGTAAATAAAATGTTTATAACCTTTTGTATGGAATGCTAAATTATACATTATTATCGTCTTTGATCTCGTTGTGAGATCACTGTTCTAGTTAAATGCACTGCAAACTGAAACTTTTGCTTAATTGATACGATTCAATGAAAAGAGGACCGGGGCGACCAAGTTGTGCTCTTCCAAAGTAAATCAGGTACATCTTAAAGGAAATTCGACTTAATTTTTTCCCGCACTGTCTAATTAGATCCCAAGGATCGCTTCATCCATCCATTCCATCCGTTCCATCCATTTTCATCCATTTGTATTTAAATACCTCTTTACAAGTTAAATAGAAACGCGGTAGGCGTTTTCAAGTTACGGTGCGTTGTATCGTTTAAAAAGATCTTCAGTTCAATTAAACTTTACTGCGTCGCCTGAAATGGGTGGAATGGTATTATAATGTCGTTTATTAATTTTCATTCTTATTTATTTGAATTTTTAAATATTTCTTAAAATAAAAATATATAAAAAAAAAACATTAAAAACATAAAAAATAGAGTTCCACCGGTGTTGGGAGCAGGGTCCAAGCTACTAGTGCCGTATCAAGGAGTACTGCCTTCTGAATCAGGCCCTTGATCCAACCGCCTAACGAGAGCCTCAGAGAGGTTGGCCATTGGCCATTACGATAATCGGTACAATGACAGCCGAGCTCACATTCCACATGTCAACAACCTCGTGTGCTAAGTTGAGATATTTTATTTGTTTCTCCTTCTCAGCTTTCACGAAGTTCTCGTCATGTGGGATGGTAACATCGATTATCATTGCGCGGCGCGCTAATCGATCTATCACCACTATATCAGGCTTATTGGCGACAACAGTCCTGTCAGTAATGATAGACCGATCCCAGTACAACGTGACATTATTATTGCTATATTCACTAAATGAAATAGACAAGTGAAGCTTTAATCAGGTCAACCATTGTAGTAACAGTGGAGTTAGTTTTGTTTCATTAATTGTGAACGAATAATTTAACCAAAGTTTAGTTACGAAACGTGCAAAAATTACCGAAGCTAAATAATAAAATTTTAGAGCTTGTAGGTAACATTTTAGATGTTAGTTTACCTTTGTACCTACGGCTGTTATGTCTACGTCTTTTGTACGAATACCTATACGATGATAATATGTCACAACATAAATGGGACACTCCCATTTTACTCGGGAACAGGTATTCGTGCGGAACCCTAACTTTCGGACACATAACGGAATTAAAACTAAAAGTGTCGTAAAATAAAAGTCACTTAAGCTCCCAATAACAGCAACGTTCGTCATGAACTTTTATATTACGTAATACCTACTAACTGGGACTGAGAAGAAAACAAAACACTTAAAAAAAGGTTGATTTATGTGAAAGACAAACTTCGGAACAAAGATAAACCTGTTATCCAGACGTAATATTTCAGGAAGAGATTAAAAGACTTGTAAACAACTTGAATAAAGTTGATGATATTCATTATCTGTTTATTTTTTTAATTTAATGCAATGTGATATCGCAGAAATAAACGTCGAATTTTTTTCGGATATAAATCGTCGCATTAATTTTAACATTATCATGAATATTTTGCGCTTTAATTTGTTATTTTTAAACCATCCATTTTATTTAAATTGATTTAGCTGAAAACATCAATGAGAAGAATCTTAACATAGAACATAGTAAACTCACAAGTAATATATGCAAGAGCACGGAATGAATGAATGAATGAATGAATGAATGAATGAATGAATGAATGAATGAATTATGTACGAGTATTAAGTTCAGATAAGGGTATGAACAAATTTAATTTTTTTTTTTAAATTAAATACTTGACCTTGATTATTTTATCAGTAACTATCTTAAAAATCAGTTTGATTGGACGGTGGTCCCCAAACTGGGTAAAACGTGTCTCTTGGGGATATGGTAAGCACAAGCTGAAAATTCTATATATAAACATCAAAGTTAAACAAAAAGAAAAAAAGTTAATATAGAGTGCTAACAGAGCATGTTTATCGAATTTAGTTAACTTTCTGATAACACAAGACTGCCAGTGAGTAATTGGCGTTCAGATAAACTTTTATCGATGATTAGCTATTTTGTTGCTAAGCTGTTATGTAATTTGGTATCTGGCTGTAACTATTTCACGCTTAACGTTTTAAATAAAGTACAACAAATAGTTCCAAAAGATAAACACAATAAACTCCGTTGGTGGTACAGCATATTCGAAAAACTATAAAATTGCTTTAAAATTCATGTGCTAAACTTTAATTGTGAACAATTTAAACGAACTATAGTCACGTTGTACGAGTATACAGCGAAAACAATTCAGGGAGGAAACTAGCGAAATTATATTTTCACACAATATTTCAGTCGTGGTTCAACATTGTAAATGCATTCGGTGATTGTTAATTTGTAAAAGATTCTTTGAAACATCATCTTAAGCAGCTCTGCAGTAAACAAACATGTTTATTATACTACTTCGCAAAGTCAAGGAAATCTCGTAAAACATTTAGGAATTACGTCGCTTGAACAAATTGCGGACACGTTTTTTGTAAGATACTTCCTCACAACAGAAAGGTTGGGAGTTAAATTTTAAGTTAAGGAATGTCTATCAAGCCTCTTGTAACTTGAGAGGGAATGTCCCGTGTGACGACCACTCACTGTTTTTTTACTGAATATTCCGGAATGTCAATTTGCAAGCAAAATGTGTTTAGAAATTTATAAATTGTATATATGTGTGCGTCCAAGTAAAAAGGGTCCAGTAGTGGGGTATTGAGTTAAGACCAGATTCGGTATCTAGAATAGTCAATTGATAATAAGGATTAAAAAAATATTCAAAAACTAACACTTTTTTTTATCAGACATTCGAAGTTGAAACTGAAAAAACTTGATTTGAGAAAAAGCATTTTCAAAGTTTGATTATTGGTATAACTTAGTACATTTTCTGATATTTCTAAGTACATCTTCTGGTACTTAGAACCATCACATAAAGTCATTTACTATATGAACTTCTAGATAATTGAGCATTAATTAAATTAAAATCGAGAAATGTAATTTTTTTACCCAACTTTACAAAACTGCGTACTTATATCTCGGAAACTAAACGCCGAGAACTGGACCCTTTTTGTTTAGACGCTCACATATAGCTGGTCTGTGTGATTAGTGGTCACTTTCTAGGTGGCAGGCGCTGAGCTTTGCTAACAAATATTTCGCTACAGGTTTATGCTTTATAGTTTTCCAATAGGGACAGGTCGATGTTGACAGTCTGTGGCAGCCATGCTGTTTTTGTAGGATCTGTCAAATCTGTTGTCTATTATTCAGTCACTGATGCCAAATCATCATGGCAAGTAACACGAATGAGCAGCACGTCCTAATGATAAAACTTGATTACCATTCTCTCAAATCGTTCATGCAGAATATTCATCGTGGCGTTCGCTGTGTGGCACGTAGCGCCGTTCTGCTGGAACCACATCGACCCTTTTCAGGAAAACCATCGTAAGCGCCAAAAATCACAAAACTATTTTTTCTTCGTAACCTCTTAATTAGACAGTTTTACATCTTGTCGCGATTACTCTTAAGTTTTATTTTAAATTCACACGACTTTATTGTTGTAAGAAATCATCATCGTAAATGAAAAACATCGTTAATTAGCAAAGAAAAAACCCTTTTCTGTAAAAAGTGCAAATTGTCGCTTACGATGTTCTTCCTGAAAAGGCTCGACATGTCGTCCATGTCGTCCGTGTCGACCAAAATAAATTGGTTATCATTGATCTGTAGCGCTCACCGTTGACGGTGATGGTTTTAAAAATGACGCTGCCGGCCCATATTCAACCAGATCTATGCGGCAGAGTCATTTGAATTATGTCATATTCCATAAATAATGGCATACATAAGCCTTTCAAATAAAAAAAAGAATTTAATTAATACCTCACACACAATTTGTTTTATCCCATTTCAACATCGACCTCCGCCCTTATTGGAAAAACCTTTAGTAACCACAACATTAAAAATTTCCGAGCCGAAAGTTATCCTACTTGCATTCCTTTTTGGTCTAGTAATCATGCCTGTATATATTGATGCAGTATAATTACTTATCTTCATAATATGATCCAGGATCGATTTGCGCCTGCGATACAGGGCAACAAGAGTGAAAAATTCTAAAAAAGGTAGTGTCTACCCGTATAATAAACTACAAGTGTATGTATACAAGTTGCGGTAGTAGTAGTCAAGTGTAGCGACGTAAACAGGTCAATGTGATAAGCTCGCAACTTTTCAATCAAAATCAAAATCATTTTTTAATTCTCATTAACCTACATGAGCACTTTTAAAACGTCAGAAGCTAGGTACACGGTTCTGATTGGTCGTCTCCTATGAAGAAGAACCGTCAAGAAACTCCACGGTTACACTTTTAAAAATAATTGGCTTTTACAACGTTTTCAAAGATAGGGGAACACAGTGTATGCCTGTCAACAAGTACCAGGTACTTAACAAAATAGAAATTGGTAAAAAAATCTACAGTCTACAAGGCTTATAACGTACTCACTTCGCTGTTATACCTACAAACTTTTTATTCGGTCATTTCATAAGCAATTTGTATCAAAACATGGGGTGTGTGATCCTACCCTTTATTTAAAAAATATCGTTGTTACGAAAAAGTCGAATAAATTAATCACACAACCCGAGTAGATGGTAACTATGGACACAGAAAAAATATATTTGATAATATTTTCTCATTCAACGTGCCTACCTGGCATCCCAACTGCAACTATCGTGAAGGATGACCATCGGAATGTTTACACAACACAACTTTACGAGAAATTGACGAAGTCTTTTATAATCTGCTCCGTGGGTAGTTTAGCAAGATGCTTTATCCCACAGCAAAAATAATGCTTAATGTACAATGTCTGCCTCATCCTCGTCAGCGTAGCTTACGACTTGATCTAGACATTTGTATCATTTATCATTCGGCCTGTTTCCACTAAACCGTCTACTTTTATTAATGTAGTTAGATTGTGAAACGTGTTAGTCGTTATGTCTCAGAAAGGTACCTACGTGCTTTGCGTTATAACGTGTGACACAGGCTCAAGAGGATCCCAACTTATTTCCTCACACAGGAGTAATCAATCCTACTATAGGTATCGATGTTTGGAAGTTCACTGAACTGAACTTATTTGGATGAAAATGGCACATAGATATTTTATAACCTGGATTAAAACATAGGATACTTTTTATCCCGGAAATTTCCGACTTCTATGCAAGCGAAGCCGCGCTATTAAAAACGGCCATATTAAAATGAATTAGTAGGTACTCTTAATAACGCAGCCACAATCTGTTCAATCAACACAATGTTACAGAGCTATGCAGTTAATTACTGGCAACACTAGTTAACGATGACGTCACATGCCAGCGTGACGCGCTAACGAGAAAGAATCCAAGCTCCGTCAAAGGGTATCAATGTGTAACGTCATGGTAAGGTATTTATTGATTCGGTATACCAGTTCTGTTACTACACTTCCATAGACAACCTAAGTTTAATTTACATTATGTCACCCTAAACCTATGTTCATAGCACTCATTTAAAATATTAGTATGTCGTGGATGGATGGTGCCCCAATACAGCAAACAACGCCATCTAACAATTTGATTCGTAAACGAACGAATAATCATGTATTGCGATCGGAAATGCAAGCGAGCCCTACCGCTTGAGCACGGTCGGTGGAAGGGATGCAGCGAGGACTGGCGGACAGACCGAGTGTTCCAACATCCGCACGACCATGGTTTTTATATTTCTATGGACACGACAGTCTACAGCCGACAGTCGAGCTCGGACAGTCTTGGCAAACTCTCAGTACCAACGCACGTGTTTGTTTTCCGTCGAACGTGTTTGTTTGGTTTGCTAATCGCTGATTTATAGTTATTTTAATTCGAATTTCCTACTGCAGTACCCACACCTATCTAAACTATGTAGGGTCGTGAAGAAGATTCAATGTTTCGCATTTCGGCCACCCATGATGCGACAAGTAAAAATACAGCTCTAAGCTATTAGCCAATTGTACATAAAATATACCTACGTTATAGACAAAACCACACAAATGTGATAAAATAATACAGACATTACAGAATAAAGTATCTACCCATTACCGCACATTCATTCATTCTGAACCTTACAGTAGCAGGTATTATGAAAGGATCACCTAAAAATGAATGTGCTTTTATAACCAGTCTAGCAGAAACGCAGTAAAGTGCTGAAAACGCCCAAAAGTTTTCGTATATCATACAAACGAGGCCATTATAACAAAGTTATTGTTTTTTTTATTCGATACATTTATTTTTACTGATTCCTACCTACTAGTAAATAGTCACCTCTTTGCTAAGTTTGGTTTTTTTTTTTTTTTTTTTTTTTTGGCTTCGCACGGTTTGTGCATTTAGCCAATGTCACGTTTAGATGAAACGGAATTAAAAAGATTAATTAAAACGGGATTTAGAGTAGGACGATATAGGATCCGTATTTACTAATGTGATGATACCATGATGATTAATGAGCAAATTACAATGACGAAAGATTATAACTTAATATTATTTAAAGTAATAAATGAGACTATACATTTATATACAGGAAAGTTATTTGTACAAAGTAAAGCAAGTATAGAGGTAGGAAAAGGAGTACGAAGGGACAAGAGGTTACTGAGAAAGGAAGAACGGTCATATAGGGGACAGGAGAAAAAAATATGATTTAAGTCGCCTACCTCTGTGCCACACAAGCAAATAGGGTCGTCTATGATATTCAGTTTGGCAAGATGGGATGGACAGCAAACATGACCAAGTCTCATCCGTATTAGAATGGAGGTCTCCATCTTGCCAAACTTTGCCCTGCCAAACCACGGTTTTTCCGGAACGTTGGGTTGAATAGTAGAAAAATAACGGCCCTTCAATTTGCTTCCGACATCCCAAGCTACCTTCCAGGTATCCCGAAGAAAAGTCTTTGGTAACTTCACCAGGTCGATATTAAAATTTATATATGGAACTAAGTCCCCACACTGCACCGCATCACCGGCAAGTGTGTCAGCCATTTCATTGCCATGGATCCCAGCATGGGCCGGAATCCACGCAAATTGCAGTGTATTGCCCTCAGAGATGGTTCTGAAGGCTAATTCCCTTATTAAGTAAATGACAGGAAACTGCGATTGCGAATTGTGTTCAAAAGGGGATTTGTTGATGGCCAGAAGAGCACTTTGTGAATCAGTAAAAATAATGGTTTTTTTGAGTTTTAAAACACGAGTGTATTCTATGGCTTTTAAGATGCCGTAACATTCCCCCGTAAAGACGGAAGTTTCCGGGGGCAGTTTTATTTTTTGTACAATATTGTATTGAGAATGGTAAGTACCTATCCCAACACAACCCGTTGGAGAACGCTTGGCAGCATCCGTAAATACATGATGGTACTGTAAGTGTTCAGCCAGAAAATGATTAAAACTTAAATGACAATCGGGATCTGATTTACTAACACAGTATTTAATGGTGGGGCTGAATTGTAAACTCTCATAACTACTGCTAAATAAGGGAAGTTTATTGGAACGGTGAATAGGAGAAGAAAGAGAAAGGAATTTTTTATAGCTTATGACTAAGCATGGAGCACGTTTATGGGTCCAGTAATCTAAAGATTCAATCTGCGACACTAAAGTGTCCAGTTTAGGAATGAGAGGATGGGTTGAGAACTGAAGAATCCGGAACAAATATTTGTCAGATAGGAATTGTCTTCTAAGATATAAAGGAGCTTCCCCGCATTCGACTTGGAGTGCATTAATGGGACTAGACTTCATGGCACCCGAAATAATGCGTAACGCTTTAGACTGGATGCGGTCCAATTTTTTAAAAGCCATAACACTACCAGGTTCTAGAACAAACAATCCATAATCCAGAGTGCTTCTGATGATTGCGTTGTAAATTAGTTTCAAAGAAAATGGATGTGCACCCCACCACACACCAGACAGGCATCTAAGCATGTTTAGGTGATTTTCACATTTGTTAACAATATAATCGCAATGAGGGACACTACTTAGTTTACAGTCAAGTATTATGCCTAGGTATCTGAATTTATCTTTAACTGGAATAGGTGTTTCCTTATAAAAGAGGTTTAATAAGGGAATATTTCTCTTCCGGGTGAATAAAACAGCCGCGCTTTTAGACGAGGATAAATCCAGACCGTTTAGATGTAACCATGACTCCAAAGTAGATAAAGCAGAATTGATAGCATAGCTAGCTTGTTCAACAGATTGGCTTGAAGAATATAATAATAAATCGTCGGCATATTGAAGAACTTTAACATGGTTAGTTAAGGACGAGTCTAAATCAAAAGTGTAAATATTGTATAGAATGAGACTGAGCACAGATCCCTGTGGAAGACCTCTCCATACTAGATGAGATACCTCATGACCTCCTATTATCATGATAACAGAGCGTTCAGTCAGGATTTTAATAATAAAATTCGACAAATTCAAAGGAACTTGCAAGGCTTTTAATTTATTTTGTAAAACTGATAATACAACATTATCATAGGCTGCATTAACATCAAGGAAAACTGCAATAGTGGAATGGTTGTTAGAGAAGGATAACCGAATATCGGATGTTAAGATACTTAAACAGTCAGTTGTACTTTTACCTTTTCTAAAGCCATATTGAGATTCTGCCAAAAGACCCTTACTTTCAACATACCATTCTAGGCGATTTTTAATTAAGTGTTCCGCTAATTTCATCAAAATTGAAGACAAGACTATGGGACGGTATGAAGAAGCGTCAGATGGAGTTTTATTTGGTTTAAGAAATGGCAACACCATTTGACGTTTCCATTTAGCAGGGATGTTTCCTGTAGTCATGATAGAATTGATAAGTTCTAAATAATAACTGAGGAAGTCATCATTTAAGTTAGCAAAAAAGGAATACGGGATGCCATCAATGCCTGGTGCAGAATCCCTAGTTTTATGAATAACACCCTTAAGTTTGGTTGTATGTACTGTCACGGGAAAACATATTATAAAACAAAGTCCCCCCGCCGCGTCTGTCTGTCTGTCTGAACGCGAAAAACTCACAAACTACCGAACGGATTTTCATACGGTTTTCACCATTGGATGGAGTGATTTATGGGGAAGATTTAACAGAATAATTCATTAACGTGTTGTGTAAATTGGCTGAAAAATGACGATAATTGTTGAAGATAGCGGAGTTAAAGGATTTTGTTTGAGTCGGGGGTTTTACAACTTTTATTTTATATTCGTAGTACTAGAAGTAAAGACTAACAGACAATTTTAGTTTTCATAGTTCACCCATTAACTAACAACGGGTACGCACAAATGCAACCCAATTTGTGGTTTGTTTAGGGTAGTAAACTATAAGGTTAATTAAATATTACCACAAAGTAACAAACTTTTAAGCGTCGGGAAATATTTGGATACTGTATATATTTCTTATACGCTACTACATGCGGGACTATAAATTAATGGTCTTAAAATAAACAGGATATCCGAAAGTTAATTGCTTTTGGTACTTTTTATTATAATCTCTACAAAACTATGTTTTTACTAAACCCTGCTGTTGCGCAATTTTTTTTTATAATGGAAACGATGTCAGATATTTTTTATAAGCCAATCTTACCAAAAATATGCAAAATACCTGAAACTAAATTTGAATTGCGTTCTAGCATTGTTTTCCGACGGTTTTGTATAGAAAGTAATTGACCTTATTGTCGTTAACAAGAAAAGGGTCAGTTTTAAAAGCATCGTTCAAGTCGCGATAAGCATCTAACATCAAACATTGTGAACAGACCTTTGTCCCGGAAACAATTTATGAGAATGAGCCGAAATCATAGTGCAAAGATAAACATCAGTGTCCCTTCATTAGTTTGTTCTGTGTTTAGAATAGATTAGACTCAACGGTAGGCAATCTGGTTCAGTAGAAAACAGTAAAATCATTCGCAAAAGCGAAAATAGTGTAAGGCTGGAACTTTTCTTCTGACGTAAACAAGAATACGATCATACAATAAAAACTAAAACGCGCGACTCACCTGGAAAATGGTTGAATTCCCAATTTATCAAAGTTTCAATTGGTGACAACCATAAAGCGAACCTAAAAGCTTACCCTTACATTTGAAACAGACATAACAGCTCGTACAGGCCGCAGGGTTGTCCTCAAGTCCTAAAACATTCACAAATTCCCAAAGTAAGTATTATTCAGTTATTTACGAGTACTGCGAGCGCCCTCCCATTAGTGAGGTCTCGTTAGCTGCTGGTAAGCAAAGTCAAGAGGTTGTGAAAGGAGACAAGCAACTACTTGGCCGAATTATGATAACCCATTGAAATCCGTAATGAGTTGGAAGATAATGTTTTTAAGTTATGTCGAAATGAAAACCTTGTGGGAGAAATATTTACACAAATGACGAGCGAAGGTAACAAGAAATGTCAGTAAGAGGTATTCGCTTTTCCTCTTTAGACAAGCTAATATAGCCTTCGAGAGAGACTGTAAGAAAAGTATGAAGATTGAATCACGATTCTGTATATAATTAGAAGTTTATAGTAAGGATAGTTGTAATGCTTCTTGCATGTAACGTTTCTTCATATTACAAGTTAAATAGAAAGCGAAAGTTTTAACGCTTTTGCTGAATTTATGCTCCTGAACACACCCTATGTATTACAATCACACGTAGATATATTACGATCTCTGTTACTCTTCTTCCGATACATTGCTTATGAGGCTCCTACTGTTTGTAGTGAGCTGAACATATTCTGAAGGTATCGGACAGGCTATCGGATTTATTGGGACTCGTAAATCAACAAGAGAAGATAAAACAGTTTTATTTTTTCCTGTTACCCTTCACAATAGTGGATTTGTGGCGGCATATCTACGTCGCCACATGCGAACTACGCATCACATTGACGTCACGCAAAAATCCTGCATCGCGCAAGCAGAGTTTGCCGCGCGACTAGTATATGTGTGTGTAGGTACAACGTCCCGACATCAATCGTCGGGCAATTGCCCGCCAGACACAACACCCGTCTGGTCGGAGGATCTTCCCTTTTCTATGGAGGATGAGTGAACTTTACACCCTGTTCCTCATGTAAGTAATATCACCGTGTCTAGTTGCTGTTACAGTAGTCATTTTCTCAATTTATCAATAATCCTTTGGGGCTGCATCTCAGTGTTCTACCTTTTCATCCTTTGTATGTTTTAGGTGAGATAAATAATGATGATGATGTTTTAGGTGGTGTTTTAGGTGTAATGTTAAATCTTAGAGCCAGTCCACACTGCTCCATTGCGTTGCAATGCGTCATTGAAATACGACCACGCAACGCACCGTGTGGACTGGCTCTTACTTGGATACCTACAGACGTAATATCTGTCAACTTTAGTCTTAGATTCTGTAATGTCTCAGCAATAATAAAACACGGCACTGCTTAGACAGATGGCAGCACATGCACAACACATTCAGCATAAAACGTTCAATTTATCTCGAACGCTTAGCAGATATTGCAGGTATTTCTCAGAAATCGACGAAAAGGCTACAAATAAGTAGATATTAAGTATATATGCAGATGTCACTCGCTTCCTGTGCAGCACGTGTTGAGAGTAATCTCGTTATTATATTTTATGAGTAAGCAGAGATTGCCTTATCTAACGCAAGCTAGTGAGTATACGTGTTATGTGCTCACGCGTCGTATTATGTGTCACATGGGATAGTATTGCGGCTATAAACTTTATGTAGTCCATCGGCAGCCTTCACTTCATCTTCTGAGAGAAGTGAGTCACTGTGTTGTGAGCCGGTAAGTAATTGAGCTCGCTTTACAAGTAAGTATACATACAATCCCGATCTTTTCAAAGTGAGAGTGAACAGGCTTCTTCTGGGTAAGCTCGCTCCATCGTCGACTTTGTCTCTGTCATCTCTGACCTAGACTAGAGTCAAAAGCAACCTATCTCAAATAAAAAAAAATAAAAAAAGTATAAGCTGTAACTGCTGCATGGATTGTAGATACGTTCTTCATGCGTTTTAAGAACAAAACTATGATCAAGTTATTATCGTACAGCCAGCATCTGAATACGCGCTAAAAACACAGAAATTTCCAGCTTGGAAATTTCTCTGTTTACAGCGTGCCAATAAGTTTACCCAGTAACTTGGTTGTGGTGTGAAGTCGTTCCATATAAAAAAAAACTTATATTCAGCTGCATCCGGTTAGACTGGAAGCCAACTCCAACCAAGAAGAAAAAGTAGTGTCTGTCAACGAGTAATAATTCATATTTAAGGCGACATAAAACAAGACACAATTACCTTGACCATAGCTGCATCTGCAAACATTTAACGATAACATTGGATCATAAAAGCTACGTTACTTAGCTCTGTGCGATGTGAAAGTCTATGACACCTCCGGGAGAAATGTTTTGAAAAAGAAAAACTATAAAAAGTTTGCTTATCATAAATACGGAACAGTTTATGATACGACACTGACATTGATTAACAAAGAGATACGATTAAGTTATTAAATTTTTTGTTACTTAACTCGTAAGAAGCTCTTCCTTTCCTGGGTTAAAATTTTATTTCCTGTATGAGCGATTACACAAAGTCCAGGCATTAAAATAATGTTAAAGTGGTCTATTTGGTCAAGCGTTCATTATATTGGGTATCCTGACGTTATGCTTATGTATGTATTAATAGCTAGCGTAAAAGTTTTCTCTAAAGAATTGAGGCTTTTTGTTTAATATTGTTCAAATATTAACTTGGATGGCCCAAGTAATAATCAACCAGTAGCAGCCATATTGCATTGTCAAAATATTTCATTTATCCACTGAAGTAAAAGAGAAAAAGAGACCAGACGGAATGACCATAATGCCTTGGAAGGTAGGTAGGCCTTTGGTGTGGGATGCAACGTGTGTCGACACCCTTGCGCCATCCCATCTTCCTAGCACGGCAGGCTGTGCTGGAGCGGCTGCTGCGGGTGCGGAAAACCTCAAACGGCGCAAATACTCCAGTATTATTGGGACTTATATGTTCGAGCCGTTTGGGGTTGAAACACTTGGGCCATGGGGTCCGAGTGCCCACTTAGTTTTTCGAGACATCGCCAGGCGGTTGGTCGACTCCACACGTGACCAGAGGGCTGGCCTATTTTTTGGCCAAAGAATCAGCATTGCTATACAACGTGGCAATGCTGCCAGCCTTCTGGGCACTTTTCCTGTTGACAGCGATGCGGATGAATTTTTTGATGCCCTCTGATTATTTACCCCCTCCCTTTTTTATATACTTGTACATATTATTATTATTATTTTAAGATTGTTAGGTTTTAAATTATGTCAATAGTAAAAAGAATAATTGAACATCATTATCAGTAAAAACCATTGGCTGTCTCAAAGGTTCGCCCAAATTATTGGAAATATAGGTACTGTTTACATAATCCCTTGGGTCTAAGAGAAAAATTGGGAAAATCTTTCAGCTACATTTTTACACAGAATTACCATTAATCTGAGCAATTAAAACAGTGTTGACAAGCCGAGGGGAGACCTTCGCAAAAACCTGCTTGATGACCCATTTTCATAAAGATATACAATTAATTGCTATGAAAACAGTCAAGGTTATTTACCTACAAGCTATTAAGTTCACACGATGTTTTCTTCTTGAAAGAAACGCCTAAGTAGTCTTAGCCCTTGAATTAAGGAATTACTAACATTTCCAAAATAGTCCATACCGCTAATTTCCCTATACATAATACATCACTCATTTTGCCACTTTATTACTTCTATTCTGTTTTATTGCTTTTATTCTGTTGAGTTTATAATTGATTTTTATATTATACCCTATCCCTTCACATTTACTAAATAAATGATAATGTTTTCATACCGTGTGCTGGGACCCTGGTGATCTGCTATACAGGTATTCCTAGTGCAGACACCAGTCTCTCACAAACTTGTGTTACTCAGTTTTTAAACTCGTCTAATCCCATAAGATGCTATTGTTTGTGATGAGAAAATAAATTATTTGAATTTGAATTAAATTAAATTTTTCGGGCAATATTTAAAAAAAAATAATGAAAATAGGTAATAAAATAGGTAAAGGAAAACGTTCTTGCAATAATTCATTGCAAGAACGTTTGCTTGCACAGAATATATATATATAATAGATGTAAACCGAGACTTAGATGCAATCAAAAAGTGGTCTGATAGTTTTGGGGTATCAGTGAACCCCTCAAAGTGTCAGGCCATTGTAATTGGAAGCTCGCGCATGATGGGTAGGGTGACGCTTAGCTCTCTTCCTCCTCTCATTTTCAATGGTACCGTCATACCCATTACCCCTACTGTGAAAGATCTCGGTTTGCATCTTGACTCGACGCTTAGCTGGCAGCGCCAGGTCTCTAATGTTAGTCAAAGGGTCAACGGTACTCTACGATCTCTGTATCGTCTGAGAAACTTTTTGCCCGCTAAGACGAAAACTATGCTTGTGCAGACTTTGATTTTCCCTATCATTGACTATGGTGACGTGTGCTACTTTGACTTGAATGCGGTGTTGCTGGATAAGCTTGACAGACTGCTTAACAATTGTATCCGGTTCATATTCAACCTCAGAAAATATGACCATGTGTCGAGCTACAGGTCTGAGCTCAAATGGATGCCCATTCGCCAGAGAAGAAATTTGCGTGCTTTGACCACGCTTTTCTCCCTTCTTAACTCTCCCACTCCTCCTTCTTATCTAGTGTCTCACTTCCAATATCTATGTTCTTCACACGCTAAGAATCTTCGTTCTTCTAACAATCTTCTCCTACTCTGTCCTTCTCATACTTCTGACTTTGTTCATTCTTCCTTTCATATTCAGTCCATTCTTCTCTGGAATGCGCTACCTCTTGACATCAGGATGGCCACCAGTCGGTATGCATTTAAGCGGAGATTGCGGAGTTATTTTCAAAATAAATAGCGTAGAGTCATCTCAAAACCTCTCTCTCTTGAATTTGTATATAATATATGTATATAATATAGGTATATATTATAGTAAATATGTATGTATGTGTATTATAAGTTTATGACTTATTTATGTACAAATTGTTCCATTTCTAACAGAGCACCTGCCATCTAATCTCTTCACCACCCTTGGTTGACTGGTAGAGAATGCCTAAGGCATTAAGTCCGCCTTTGTACTTTTTTAAGTGCGAAAAGTTTAAATAAATAAATAAATATACCTAGGTACGTATTTTCCACTTAAATACATGAAATATACGCCGTATCTAAATCTCCTGACGTTCGCCTCCGTTGTCTCCGACGCAGTGAAAGTGCGTATACATAAATTTTATAAAGTACCTATTCGAGTCGCGTTGGCAAAAGCGTGTACATAAATATTCCCGTATTACGAGTTTTCAACATCCATCGCGGAGATACGCCGAACTTTACCTATTTTTTACTTACACATTTTCGCAAAATGTATTAAAAATGCAAGTTGATCGTTGGCTTTATCTAATTTAGGATTTTGTTGTTTGTAAAACTAATCCAACGTGAGTTAAAACTTTAAGCTTAATAAAAGAACACAAAGAAGTGCAGTAAATAAGACGTTTATTTTAAAGTAAATAAATGAGATCAGAGCTTTAATGTCTGAGTCGATGAAATGTCGTTTTCAAAGCCGTTTCTTCATTTTAATTTAGTTATTCTGCTCAAACACAATCATTTCATTTCATTGAATGAATCACCGTTTTCAAAGTAATCGCTTTCTTATCCCATTAACATAATTCATTGAATTTTGAAAGGATATTATGAAATCTTAACAACACCTACCGTAGGGCTCGTGAAATAAATTGTAACGTAAGAGAGATTATTATCTACTAAGAAGAGTGAAAAATAAGGAGACTTTGTATTTTATAAAATCACAAATTAAATACTAAGAAACTACCGCAAGCGTATTCAAATTGATATCTCCAGCGACGCGGACGGTATAAAGTACTGTCTGTACATAAACACCTCGCTACATAATATATTATCCCCTTTTTATGAACACGTAAAATATCCTCTCTACGTAAGAACAGATACATGTACGTGTCAGTTCATCACACGCAGCCAGTTTCAACTACTGAACATTATTTATGAGCAACTGTTATTGAACAAGAGGAAGAGAATTGGTTTGATGTCCTCGCGAACTTCTTGGTGGTCTGCGAGTGTCCGAGAGATATTGGGTTTGACAGGTGCTACCGTACCTGTGATATAATTTTTGTAAAGAGGAACTAGCTGTGCCCTGCGACTTCGTTCACGTGGAAATCGTAAGATACACAATATTCTAAAATAACAGTCGCATTTTAATAGAACTCCGTCGTCCCCCGACCCATCGCGTTGCATAGCCCGCCCGCACGATTACTTCGTTGTCGCTTAGTGTTATTTCCGACTTTTTTTCTTTTTGCTCGGCTCCTAAGGTTGTAGCGTGATGTTAAATAGCTTAAAACTGTCCTCGAAAATTGGGCTACCAAATGCAAAAAGAATTTTTCAAATCCGTCTTTTGGTCACAATTTCATGGCATTTTTTTCCCGGAACTCTAGTTATTTTTCTAAAATACAAGTTGCCTAAGTTACTCCTCGTAACATCAGCTATCTGCCAGTGAAAGTCCCGTCAAAATCGGTCCAGACGTTTCGGAGATCAGCCGGAACAAACAGACAGACAAGCAAAAATTTAAAAAATGCTTTTTTTTGTTATAAGTACGCTCAATCGTCGACTTTGTCTCTGTCATCTCTCACCTAGAATAGAATCAAGAGCAAACCTATCTCAAATTAAAAAAAAGAGTACCGTATATACTTTCATAAGTGTGTAGTAAAAAGGTGTTATTTTGACATTACAAACAGACACTTCAGTTTTATTTGTTTGTATAGGTAATATCAAGCCGGTCCTGCATGTTCTTAATTAGCAAATTCAATTAGCAGGCGTACGCCAGAGGTCAGCCAATTAGCTAGCCGTTCACTTAATGAATCCAGCCTCAATATGGCGTGTATCGGTAATTCCATTTAGACGATTTTCACAGTTCTCTAGCTACGAAAAGCGAGCGGAGCGCAATCAATTTCACTAAAGATTTTAGATCCGTCGACCGTGAGCACACGCATACTAGGGTTGCCCGATGGAGATATTATCGATACCTGATCAAAAACTATCAACCCATTACATTGCCTGCTGACAGACTATAACATAAGTATTCGTGGACGAACATTTCCAAAACCATGACGATGGTGCTTTAACCTGTTGAAGTCTGCAGTACTTATTATTTAATGTATAAAGTTATTACTTTTCTTAAACACAAAAGTAGTGATTAAATATGTAACACGGAAACAAGTAGGTGTGAATGCACAAACAAATTATTGAGTATCAATTTTCCGCGTCACGTTTTGTGACAGCCCTTTTTTTTTTTTGGATGGGAAATCATCAAATGACTTCTCCCGCTCTGGGCGTAGCGGGAGGGCGTGTCAGACTTTTACTGACTAAAACCCACTCGTGTACCTTCAGTTGCCTGTGCCGGGGCCACGGTAATTCTTTCGAACATCCCGCAACCCTAGCCGGCATCAGCCCTAGCGGATCCCGTCAATAGTGCTGACATCTCTTTGAGGCGCGCGTGGAACACAACGCGCTGTCGACTCGGGCCTGGTCCTTACCGGACGGCGAGCTACCCATTGCTCGCCGTTTGCAAGCCCGCGCCAACGGTGGCCGGGAATCGGCTACCAATTCCCGACGCCCAGGGCGTCTCCTGCGGCGACTAGGGGCGTGAGGGCGCGAAGCTTGCCTCTCCCTCACGCGCTCCGCCTCCTCCTTCGCGAGTATTACTGCCTCACAGAAGGAGAAAGAAAGAAAATACGTTTATTTGCGGTAAACATGACGCAAAAAAAAAGAACACAAACACAGGAGGTGATGGCTTCCCATTTACTCTCGCTCCATACCATGGCCTGGACCAAGGCCGGACGCGAGAGATCGCCGCCGCCGATCACTTCCACGAGGACACGGCGGTGCTCCGCCCAAGCCACGCAGGCCTCCACCGTATGCTCCACCGTGTCCTCCGGGCGATCCACACATTTGTGACAGCCCTGCAGCGTCATACTGGAGCAACATGTGTGACTAATATATTTTTATGTAGAATTTAGTCACGTATCTGAATTTATTTCTCCGATTTTCAAAAGGAACTCGTATACGCGTTGCCTTTTGAAAATCGGTACCTACTCGGGTTCCTCAATTATATTCGTGTCACAGAATTTCTACTCTACTTTTCAATAAAAGTCGTGTTTCATAAACGTTAAACGTAGCATCCATATAATTAACATCGCTAATTACATATTGAATAAGAATTAATTAAAATGTGGTAGATGGAGAAGAAATCCTGTAATTTATTTCAGCTCAAATAAAACTTGACACTTCGTTAATGAACATCAAAGTCAAAATTGCTTCGCCCTGATTTTCAGATAGAGTAAAAAAGTCGTACAGTCCGATACAATTTCCTTTTAATCTGAATCAGCGTGTCAACAATTCAATTATTCAAATGTCGGAGTAAAAAAGTTTCATCTCTAATTTAGCAATTCATCGCTTGAAGCGTTCGAGTGGACGAAATGACTCCACAAAAACCTTTTTATTCAAATAATGATCGTGTATTCTCTAAAGTAAATACCAGACTCGACGAAACCCATTGCCAGAATCAAACAATCTGTTAAATTATTCAGCAGACCTTGTTATTTTTTCTCTGTGATGTGAAAGTCACAAAGGTTTCATTTATTTAAAAAACTGCCCAATTACGTGTCAGAACACGCACAATACAGGGTTCCGTAGATGGGATGAAGAAAGAACAGACAGAATTACCCCAAGAATAAACTTAACACTGTAGTTGTAAAATATGTTCTCCCATATATTCTAACTGCAAATGTAAGTTTGTACGCACAATATTGAGAGATTTGCCGTGTTATTTTAAGACCATAGTCTTCTTATACGTTTTGCTGAAATCTATAACTTTTTTCTGTAATTTGACCAAAATTTTAGGCTCAGTAATTGCGGAGATGTGGCCCCGGCACAGGCAGCAGAAGGAACACGGGTGGGTTTTAGTCAGTAAAAGTCTGACACGCCCTCCCGCTCCGCCCAGAGCGGGAGAAGTCATTTGAAGATTTCCCATCCAAAAAAAAAAATGGGTATGGTTAATTTCCGTCTATTTTCTTAAATACTAATTTTCAAATTATAAAAAAATCTATTTGAGACAGTAAACCCTTTCATTTGATATGTCACACGGTATAGTTTGCAAAACTTTTTTTTAAATTTTTTATTTGCCCCTCCATATTCAATATTTATTTATTTACGTTAGACGTCCGTGTTTGAGTCATAGCAATTCATATGTGTACCAAATATAAAATAAATCAGTCCATTAGATTCGGAGCAATTTGGCTGTGACTGACGGACAGATGGACAGACAGATAGACAGACACACGAGTGAATTTATAAGTGTTCCGTTTTTTCCTTTTGAGGCACGCAAAAAAGTAGATACCGTTTTTAAACCCGCGTCTAATAAGCATGAACATATAAAATGTACTTTTCGTATACACTTTACAATGTTACAAAGAAAGACAAAGAAGAAAGGTATTTGACAAAGCTCAGCTTTACGAATTCTGTAACTAAGAACACAGAAAACTTTACAGTTTGTATAAATTTTCTTATGAGTATAATATTGTAGTTGACGGTGTTTTTCTAATATCTACTTTACTAATGAACGATAATTAAGTGTTAACTGTTGACAACATGAAAGCCATCCTATTAAATATAAACTACTAATACAATCAGGCAATTGATTTGAATGAGTCTTTAAAAAAAGCCACTTTATATAATTTCTTTTGATAACGACACCTACATCCCACTGCCACTGTCCGTATTATTGCCCTCACGACTTTGGAGACCTGCCAACACGGATATCGATGACGGAAGCCGATGTCTAAGAATGCCGTTACAATTTTTACTACGACTCCTATAAAACTAATCGCCTGAAAGTTTCTTTGAGCCACAAGATAATCTTAAGAATCTTATAAGACTGATTACACTTTGAAAGCGATGAGTCATCGAACCACTAACTTAAAAGAAAAGAATATTTTTAAATAGATATTTTTTACAAAATAACGACAGTCAAGTGTGGTAGTTTTTAACGTACAACAGGCAGCAATCACGGATCTTATCAGATTATAATCTCAGAATCAGAGACCACAGACGTTCGCGCTAAAATACGTAAATTTCAATAATCTATTATATTTCTCAGATTTATTGATGGGTTTAAAAAAATTCAGTGATTTATTATTTTTGATCTTTATTTTAATACCATTACGTTAAATATAGTATTAAAAAAATCATGAAACTTGCTCATTATAAATATCAAATCTATATCATTCGTTGGTCAGATGGACCCCTCCATCTGACCAACGAATGATAGAACAGAACGCAGAACTCATAAAGTTAACGATTCTTGGAGTGTGTCCAGGAGACTCCTGTCTGCTGCCAAAGCCTTTATGTACCACTCTTCATGAAACTGTCGGCGATGCAAAAAAAATTTGAGTGGGAGAGTAATACATATACAGTACAGCGTATTATTTATGTGCACGCTGTTACGCACGTGGGTTGAGTAAAGCACAAAAAGAAATGACTCTTTACGTATTAATAGTGCGGAAAGTAGCTTCAAGTAAGTTAGACACACAACGACAAAACAAAGATCAAAACGCTTTTTTTATCTCATTTTGCCTCGACTGCCTCGTTTGTCTAGTGGTTATAAGCGCTACTGCTGAGCGTCAGGTCCTGGGTTCGATTCCCGGATCGGGCAAAGTATTTTTGTTTTTCTATCTGGAATTTCTTAGTAGCAGCCTAGAATCTGGATTTCTGTCCGGTTGATGGCAATAGGCTCGCCCCCTATTACATGGGACTTAAACATAACTGCCAAATGTGGATGTACTATAGGTTCACCTCTGCCTAACCCTTTGGGGAAACAAGGCGTGATGTTATGTTGTTACGTGTTTGTCTCATTTTGAGTGTCCGAACTTTTCTTTTTATTTATTAGCACGCGAATGGAAGTTGGTCTAACCTCAGTTGCAATGTGTAAATTGAGTATGTTGTGTGTCGTCTCTTACCTGAAACAAAAAGTAAACAATATGACAAATAACTACATTAGTATCACTTCAATAAGCTAATAAAGCTTGATTGTATTACTTTTTTTTTAACTTGATTTTGTGCAAAATAGCTTTTATATACTAAATGATTATTAACATAAAAATATAATATCGTTATCTACCTAAAACTATTAAAAACTGAAGCCTTGTCAGGAAGAACATCGTAAGCGACAATTTGCACTTTTTACAGGAAAGGGTTTTTTCTTTCCTAATTAACGATATTGTCATTTACGATGATAATTTCTTACAACAGTGAAGTTGTGTATATTTAAAATAAAATTGAAGAGTAATCGCGACAAGATGTAAAACTTTCTAATTAGGAGGTTACGAAGAAAAAATAGTTTGTGTTTTTATTTTATTTTTTTAATTAAGTACTGCCACATCACATACATTTAACATACTTGGTAAATAGTTACGAGCATATAGTTAGGTTAATAGTTAGGTTTTTCCAGAAAAGGCTCGATTATGGCGTCGAAAAATTCCTCCGCATCACTGTCGACTGGTAATGTACCCAAGAGACTGGCGGCATTGCCACGTTGTATGGCAATGCTTAGCCTCTGGCCAAGGTAAAAGCCAACCCTTGGGTCACGGGTAGTGTCAACCAGCCATTTGGAGATTTCGTTGAACAAAACATGAGCACTCGGACCCTACGACCCGAGGGTTTCAACCCCATGCGGCTCGAAAATATAATTATTGATAAGGTTATTATAATTTCGCCGCTTTAGGTTTTCCGCAGCCACAGCAGTATTGTACTACTTAGTAACAACCTAAATACGACGAAATGATATCTCTATTGACAAGAAAAACAGTTGCTATCTCTAAAGTACTTAAATGTTACCCCAAAAATAAATACGTCCTGTCTCTGTCGTGTAAGTGGGAGGTTTTATTAGACACACTTTCAGAGGAAAACACGATAGAAAAGCAATATACAGGTCCAATAACAACACGTTTTATGAGCACTTCTCTTTTATTATACCTAAGTAAGTACTATTTCTTAAAACTAAACGTGATAACATTTCGATAGAATAACGAGTATTAGGTTTATATTTTTACTTATTCGTATTGATCTAGTAATTCTGTGGCATGATTTATACTTAGCCAAAATATGCCCCTTTAATACGTAATAAATAGTATTTAATTTGGATACCTTTCCTTTCTACAGTGCACACGAAAACGATAACGTCAAGGAAATAAAAAGTATATGCAGTCCTTTCAGAAACAAATGAACTGGATCTAGAAAGGAGACGGAAACGATTACATGCAATCTTTGGCCTGAATGTAACGAGATTAAATTGGTGTGAATTAATAGATTTAAACTTATCAGTCCCTCGCTGAAAATTCTTTAAGTTTTATGTTTAGTAATAGTAAGGATATGTCACAATCTGTAACTAACAACTGTCATGATTTCCAAATATTAATAAGATTTGTAGTGGTTTTAGATGCTAAATATAAAATTGAAAGTATGTGATTTGACTCAAATGATTTTTATATCAGTGTAGTCAGGAAGTTTAACAGTATCTCATTTGAGAGTTATCGTAAAAGTACTGGTTTTTTAACGAAAGGGAAATGGAAACATGATGTTTGGAGCGTGGCGCCTGTTTTGCTAAGTTAGTGATCTTCGAGCTTCGGAGCCAAAAGGTTATCTTTAAGAAGTCTAAAGTATATACTGTTAAATTGAGTAGTAAATAGTACCAAGTTTATATATATATATGTGTGTGAGAATATAAATACAGCAATATTCGTACTGAAAAGGTTTATCATTTCACAGCTGATTCTTGAAGTGCAAAAGGTGTTCTTTAAACACTATGTTTATTATATTTCGTTTAAGGGTTGTCGGCCTAGTGTATTGCAGGGACTAGTTGCTATCCCTCAATTCACAGAGCAATCCATAGTTTCAACAATATCCAATCCACAAGGCGGCGATAAAATCCAAAATAACAAATTCAAGTCAAATGTGTGAGCGATCTTCGGTGTCCAGTGTGAAAGCAAGGGTCATACAAGGTAGGCAGGGTCAGAGTCCGTAAAAAACAACGCAGTGGTCGTTAAAAATGAAATAATCTGGAAAGCACTTAAAACGTATCCTGTCAATGTCAACATTTGCTAACTCACAGCTGTCATGCCAGTGACATTGACTAAATAAGACTGATTTTAATCGATATGAAATCAATAATCCTTATAATGGTGTTTCAGTAATTGATTGATATTCAATTTATTAATATGACGTAATTATATATTGTATATAAGTATATTTAGTGCATTTAATTACTCGAGTTAATTAACTAATGCGAAAGTTTTCTTTTTGTAATTTTGTATTCGATTTTATTTGAGTAAATTATATAATCGCCAATCTTACGAAAACTATATTTCTCTTAATTCTCCGCTTTCAGGTTGAGAATTGAGCTGATTTTTGATATTCTAAGATAAAAAATAAGACTAATTTTTTAAATCATATCCTTACATTTGGGCCCTCCGTATTCCATCTCCTTTCTGTATCGGTTTTTGATCCATTTTTAGAAGGATTGATACCTCGAGTAGTTAAAACGAAATAAAACACTTTTTTGCATTTATAGAATTTTCATGTTTTAATTCAGAAAAGTTTACAAACGGTTGTAGGCACTGCTCGCAATTATAGATTAAATGATTTTGCTACAGTCGAAACAGAACACCAAAGCTTCAACAGCGTAGCGGTCATACCGGTGACGTCATGACATCGGCTATGTCGTAGCAGCCGTCGGCTCCGTCGTAGCAACCGTCGGCTACGTCGTAGCAACCGTCGGCTACGTCGTAGCAGTCCGCTAACTTCACAATACCATTTTTTGTTATTATCTAAATTCAACGGCGTCTATTTCATTCAATCTTTTAAAGGGCCATTCACGTTCCTACCATGATGTCAAAAAATAGTATCAATTTATCCAAGTACAAAAAATATTTTTCCAACTCAGAGCCAAAAGTTAAACTGTCATAGTTCACGAGTTTAGAAAGTTTCCGTTACACGAGTGGTTTGAACAGGTATCATAAATATTACGACAAATCTTTGAGGAGGGAAACTAGATCGTTTGTAACCCGTCATCAGCAAACTGTTTTGAGGTACTGAGATAAAAGTGGTTGAGTGTTTTCGCTTTCCCTGTGTTACACAATGAGAGTAGTTTCTTTCATAGTATTTAAAAAAAAATACAACATGTCCCGCATGCACAACCTCTTAAGGGATCATTGTACTCATCATTATGAACAACTTTTACTATGAGACCAAACCCGAAATCGCGAAAAAAAAAATCTGCTGTTCCCTATATTTTGACGAGTTCTTGAGTTGAAGTAGTGAACACAAAATAATATAATATTTGCTAATAAAAAAAAAATAATAATAAAAAAATACTTTAATTCAGACCTTGATCCATATCAGAGGTTCCCAGACTTTTTTTCTCATAGACCACTTACAAAATTTAGCTGGTGGTGGTGTGATGGACACCCTTTTTTTGTGGATGGGAAATCATCAAATGACTTTTCCCGCTCTGGGCGGAGCGGGAGGGCGTGTCAGACTTTTACTGACTAAAACCCATCCGTGTTCCTTCTGTTGCCTGTGCCGGGGCCACGGTAACTCTTTCGAACATCCCTCAACCCCGGCTGGCATCGGTCCTAGCGGACCCCTTCAATGCTGCTGACATCTCTTTGAGGCGCGCGTGGAACACAACGCGCCGTCGACTCGGGCCTGGTCCTTACCGGACGGCGAGCTACCCATTGCTCGCCGTCCGCAAGCCCGCGCCTACGGTGGCCGGGAATCGGCTGCCAATTCCCGACGCCCAGGGCGTCTCCTGCGGCGACTAGGGGCGTAAGGGCGCAAAACTTGCCTCTCCCGCATCTACATTTCTACCATATTCCCAAAACTGTGACAAAAGATGTGAAGATAGACCCCAAAGAAGACCCCCGTCGAGCCTCGCGTGGACCCCTGGGGGTCCACCTGGACCACTTTGGGAACTAAAGATCTAGTTGATGTTAGTAATACACATTATTTTTATAAGCTAATAGCTAAAGCTGCATGTCTCAACTGGAAGAATTGTATGAAATTTAATAATAAGAAAAAAGTAAAATTCGCTTCTTCATCGAAAATAATTAAGTGCTCTGGTGGTCAGGAATAGTCTAGCAGTGGAGAAGGCTCTCGTCTGACTTTTGTCTGTTATTAATGGAGCAGAGCCGTCCCGAATCGTTCAAGACTAAACATTGTTAAACACTTCTTTTAGGAGTTTCTCGATGAAAATGAATGGTTGTGCCTGTCGTTGCCTGTTTTCCTGTGGGTTTGCCCGTTTTAACGTGATACCATTGTTACCCTCGCTGTTACTCCAAGAAAGTGTCGCAGTTTAATAGGAATGATGACATTTTTTGTTTTGTCCGTCAGGTAAATTTTTTTAAGTAAAAGGTAAATTTAAAAAGTCTAAAAACCAGACTGCGTAAAAAGTGAACTTTAAAAAAGATGGAAACAAGATGACCTACTTTTTCTCCAAACAATCTCATACAGTCGGAGGCATCTTCTTAACAATAAACATCTATTATCTATATACCTCTGACTGCATGAGACTGTTTGGAGATATAATAGGTCATCTTTTGTTGTTTGTTTCTTGTTTGTTTGTTTTGGTTTGTGGTGAGATTGTTTGTTTATTATATTAATTATTTTGGCGGCAGCGGAACAAAAAATATAAATAGTTAAAAATGTTTTTAACTAATTGGCAGTATGAAATATTGACATGAGCATACAATTAACATATTACAGCTCAGTTGAGAAACATCATAACAGGTGACAACAATGCGAATACGACAAAATGGTTTATTAATTGGGTTTCTGCAGTTTCATTAAAAAAAGATGCCTTGATATAAAGCTCACAGTGAAAAGATAGGTCTGTAATTAACTTTAATTCACATAACATAACATAACGGCTTGTTTCCCCGATGGGTTGGGCAGAGGTTTATCTATAGTACACCCGCATTTCGCCAGTTATGTTTAAGTCCCATGTAGTAGGGGGCGAGCCTATTGCCATCAATTGGACAGAAATCCATGCTCCGGGCTGATAGTGAGAAATTCCAGGTAGGAAAGCCCAATAACACTTTGCCCGACCCGGGAACGAACCCAGGACCTCATGCTTCGCAGAACGAGGCAGTCATTATAATAAATATTGATAAATTTCGGAATTCCTATAGCGGCTTTGTAGTGGTTTTTGTGATGTTGTGCTGTAATTCTATAGGGTCTGTACTGCACCGGAATAGGTAACAAAATATTCCTTTTCATTCAGAAACTAAAATAGTGTGTCACCTACTTTATAGCTTCGTGAAGTTAAAACACTCGCTTTTAATTAACTACATAGTTTACCCATTTTTGGTTCGTCTGACCTCACTTAAAACGAGGCTTTACTGGTGAGCAAATGATCAAGTTGGTAATGTAGAAGCTGAGCTATAAGTTTTGTATACTTATTATTTAAGTGGTTTCACCTGTACGAGCTCCTTAGCAACCGTCACTCAACATCCTACAACGATTCTCGCAGTGGCTAAATTGTCTTATGGTAGGAAAAAAGGAGGTCTTATCATCTGCCTATTTTCGTACACATTTTATTGTAAAAAATTGCGATGGACCACAACTTCATGAACTCCTAGATTACTCAGTCAAAGCGGCACTTGAGTTAGTTAGATACTGTTCCAAGCGAATCCGCGAGTCTTTGAGAAATCTAAAGTCTTGTTTCTACTACGTGCATACTTTCGGATGCTTTACAAAAGCCTTTGAAACTGGTTAGTTCGCCGTGGCTGGGGAAAAATATACGAGAACGATGGACTTTGTTTTGAGATTACTGAGAGTAAAACTACGTAAACATAGTTGTTTTTTTTTTTAAATATAAGAAGCTTTCGTTTATTTTAAGTTTCAGGCTTTTTATTGAGTGCAAAATATTATATTATTTACCCCACTACTCCTCCGTGCCTCGGAAAGCACGTTAAGCCGTTGGTCCCGGCTGTCATTCGTGGATCTTTGACAGTCGTTACGGGTCGTCAGAAGCCCGAAAGTCTGACAACCAGTCTTACCAAGGGGTATCGTGTTACCCAGTAACTGGGTTGTGGAGGTCAGATAGGCAGTCGCTCCATGTAAAATACTGGTATTCAGCTGCATCCGGTTAGACTGGAAGCCGACCCCAATATAGTTGGGAAAAGGCTAGGCAGATGATGACCCCACTACTCTCGAGACGAAAATAGTTCCAATCTTGTTATAGTATGTCCCAAGATTGGACATATTTTTGAAAGTTTTAATGTAATAATGTACAACATACTCTCATTAAAATTATAAATAAATCACCAATATGATCCTCAAGTATCTAAGTAATAGAATATTACATTTTAAATTCAGTATTTCACTTCTTTAGCTGGACAAGGCTTTAGATATTAACCTAATTACGTTTTGCCGAACTTAGCCAGATGTTTAGTTCCACATTTTCTACTGAAGCTTCAGACTGGAACATTGCCAGACGAACAGTAAGTAGTACGGGTAAATATGTATCATAATTATTATAACACTATTATGCAGTCAAACTGTGACGGGGTGGAACTCTCTACCTGTGTCTACGTTTCCGAACGCATACAACCCCGATCTCTTCAGAGTGAAAGTGAACAGGCTTCTGCTCGGTAAGCTCGTGCCATCGTCGACTTTGTCTCTGTCACCTCTGACCTAGACTAGACTTAAGAGCAAAACAATCTATACATCTATTCTAAAAAATTGAAGTATCTGTTTGTAATGTCAAAATAACAACTTTTTACTAAATGCATATGAACGTATATACGGTACTTATAATAGAAAAGCAATTTTTAAAATTTTTGTCTGTCTGTCTGTTTGTTCCGGCTAATCTCCGAAACGGCTGGACCGATTTTAATGGGACTTTCACTGGCAGATAGCTGATGTAACTGCGGGTAAATTAGGCTACTTTTATCTTAGAAAAATAATTAGGGTTCCGCGTAAAAAAACTAAAGCCCATGAAATTATGAACAAAAAGTCGGATTTGAAAAATTCTTTTTGCATTTGGTAACTCAACTCTCGATGATAGTTGTAGACTATTTAACATCACGCTAAGACCATCAGGAGCCGAGCAAAAAGAAAAAGTCAGAAAGAACACTAAGCGAAAATGAAGTAAAAGCACGGGCGGGCGATTCAACGCGACGGATGGCGACGGGTCGGGGGACGAGGGAGTTTTATTAAAATGTGGCTGTTATTTTAGTATATTTTGTATCCTCCGACATCCACGCGAACGAAGTCGCGGGGCACAGTTAGTCTCAAATAAAATAAAAAAATCTCTCAAGGACCCGAAGAAAGAAATAAATATGCACCTACACTTGCGTGTTCCAAGAAATTGATTGGTCCATGGAAATAGAGCCACTCGCGATTAACTATACTTTCCAGTGCTCACGTTATTTAATTCTGGTTTCGCAAAACTATGTAAAGCCGAAATAAATAGAATAAACGTTACTATGCTGCATGCCTCGATACAATAAACTGAGATAGCTGTTCACTGATAACTCGAAGGGTATAAAAAGCGGACAACATGTTTATTCAAGCAAATGGCCAATGTTCTCACACAGGGTTGGTCATCTAGTCGAAGTTCACTTGTTCTTCCTAGTACTGCAATAGCTATAGCAATGGGTAATTTTACAAACTCCCAGTGATCGATGAACGCGTTACAAGCCATTCATAATTGCCTTGTGTTTTTTACAGACCTTAATATACTTTTTTTACCTGGGATGAAGTTTTTTTATCAGAAACTAATCAAGCAATGGAACCGAAATGAAACGTCAACTGTAATAAGTACAAAGAATGCAAATGAAAGGTTCTCGTTAGTTGAGTTCGAACATGCGGCATAGAGAACTCCGAGCGGCGCTGATGTTAAAGGAAACGAATGAAAATTGGAAACCTGCGATGACCTAGACTTTTAATTTTCACTGTTTAAATTGAATGTGGACGTACGACGATACGAGGATATTTTTAGTATATTTTACAATTTTGCAAAGCAAGATATTCAAAAGACCTAAGGAAGGAGTAGAACTCTCTGCCTGCGTCTGTGTTTCCGAACGCATACAACCCCGATCTCTTCAAAGTGAGAGTGAACAGGCTTCTTCTGGGTAAGCTCGCTCCATCGTCGACTCTGTCTCTGTCATCTCTGACCTAGACTAGAGTCAAGAGCAAACCTATCTCAAAAAAAAAAAAACCTACAGATTTTTGTTTTAAAAACATAAAACAAACAATGCAAACAAACATTGTTCTCATTTATTGATACTTAAACATCGTTTTTCATTAAGAAATGTCAAAAATAGCCAAGCAACTGCAAAAGCATTGCAATACGTCATACACTTGGTTATTACCCCGAGCTCATTCGTCTCGCTCCACATTCTAATTTCCAGTATTTTAATTAGTGAAGCATTTCTTCACCGCGGCCTCTCTCGTGGTTCCGCACATTTATGAATATCATGAGAGATGCGCTAAATGAAGCGAGAGTGCTATGGTACAAAAGACCGTATGCAATTGTATTACATAAAAACTTTTGGTACATTCATTAAAAAGCAGGAGCTCGTGGCTAAGTAATAACAGCCGCACGGGTCGATCCATCAGGTTAAGCTACGCTTGTCGGGGTTGTCCGTGGATGGGTGACCATCTTTACATACCGAGACTCCTCCGTGCCTCGGAAAGCACGTTAAGCCGTTGGTTCCGGCTGTCATTCGTAGATCTTTGACAGTCGTTACGGGTCGTCAGAAGACCGAAAGTCTGACAACCAGTCTTACCAAGGGGTATCGTATTACCCAGTTACTGGGTTGTGGAGGTCAGATAGGCAGTCGCTCCTTGTAAAATACTGGTATTCAGCTGCATCCGGTTAGACTGGAACCCGACCCCAACATAGTTGGGAAAAGGCTAGGCAGATGATGACATTCATTAAAAAGCACCTGAAATGTTCGCAAATGAAGTAGCGCGCGAATAGATGAGTCGTTGAACTTGGCAGCAGTTCACTTTGCTAAGTGCACATGTCAGGCTATAATTAGAATGTAATGTGGATAAAATATTAGCTTTTTCGATAATGTCGTAAGCAGGCTTAAATGTAGTGTGTTGACATTAGAAACGCAGTGCAACTGATTTACGAACTACATAGTTACACGAGCCAGCTTCAATCAACAGAATAAGTTCCTGACTGATACCGACAGGTGTGACATGGTGCTTCTGTTTTATCATCAAAATAAATTTACTTTTGCAAGCAAATATTTAAATTTTCAAGTTATAAGACTTTCAAGTAATAAATCATAAAACGTCGAAGTTTATCTTCATTTTTCTTGTGAAAGTCTTCCACGTAGAAGGTATTTCTCATCATTTTCTCTTAGTTTTGTTTATTAAGTCTATTCGCTCGAAAATCTATGAAATTCTGAATATGACAAACAAATTGTGTTTCGACCATATTTATGTCAAGCTTAGCGTCTCTAAATGCTCCCGCATCGATATACATCGTAGTTATGAAACGAAACATTTCGACATATTAATTCTTTGTAGAAGATAATATTGCAAAAATTATGCTTTAAAAATTACTGTAAGTTTAACACAAGCTCTTAAAAGTCCACTGTTGAACAAGCAGATAAAAATAGATAGGTACTTAGACATGATATGAGGGATTATAACATCAGCATTTTTATAAAGAATATTAGAACAACACAACAGTTTCTTTATCTTAACTCGTTTGGGTCGACGGACAAAAATAGGTTTTCACTTGTTTTTACATAGGACAGCAGATAAAATAAAAATAAGGACCGAGCAATTCTCTAGGCTGCGAAATTGCGACCAATCTAGGTTGCAGACTAGCTTTCCCTGCTCTTGATTACCAATATTAAGTTACGTAACCTGCTATTTGGTATCTAAACAAAAGATATTGTTTAAAATTGAAATTTGGGAGACTGGATATTGTTATCAAAACGAAATCCTCACGGGAATAAAAAAAAAACAACCGACATCCAAAAAAAAACGCTACAAAGTGAAAAATAACCTTAATTTCGGAAGTCGGTGTCTTTGGATCCGTATTTTAGGTTTTTGCCACCGACTTCCCAAATTAAAGTTATTTTTCATTTTACAGTGTTTTTTTTTTTTTTTGGAAGTCGGTTGTTTTTTTTTTTGCAAAAACGTTTTTTATTTTACACTTTTTAGTGGGTGGGTTTGTAATTTATCTAAGTTATAATAGACTAATGACAACTGCTCATCACCTTTTACAAAATATTGCTTTTCCCGGTGTAGGGACGTTAATTGTTGAGGAGTTCTCCTGGTACTTTACCATCAGTTCCACTTCACCATATGCATATTAACAAGCTTATATTGCTTAGTAATCATTTTAAAGTAATCGAATCGCAACCCGTGAAATACTTATTAATTATTGATTTGCTTCGGTGGCCATCTGTGGTATTCATCATCAGTTCCACTTCACCAAATGGTGCTTTCCGAGAGGAAATGCACAAGTTACTATAAAAAAATACTTAAATCACTATAGGTGTGCCTATAATATTTAAAGAGTTCCCTCGATTTCTCCAGGATCCCATCATCAGATCCTGAGACCTGATGACAATGGGACCACTTGGGAAGTATACCCTTTCAAACAAAAAAGAAATCGGTCCAGCCGTCTTCAAGTAATCGGAGAACACACACACAAAAAAAAAAAGATTCCGACGAACTGAGAACCTCCTCTTTATTTTGAAGTCGGTTAAAAAGTAAAATTATTGTAATTTAGCACATATGTACGTGTAAAAAATTTTTATCTGTTTCATAAGCAAAGCTCTAAACAGGAATTCTATAAATATCCTATATATATATTCTATGAAGTTAGAAGAGAATTTGCATCCATTATGCTCGGAAAACTTTTCAAATTCGGTGGGATTATTCGCACTCCAAATAACATTGTAGTCCAACATCACACCCTTGTTAATCTTCACACACCTCATGTAGTGTTTCAGTTTAATACGAAACTATTTATGTCATTAATGAGTACATTCTGCGGTGATATTTCACCTTTTTTTTTGGATGGGAAATCATCAAATGACTTCTCCCGCTCTGGGCGGAGCGGGAGGGCGTGTCAGACTTTTACTGACTAAAACCCACCCGTGCTCCTTCAGTTGCCTGTGCCGGGGCCACGGTAACTCTTTCGAATATCCCGCGAGCCTAGCTGGCATCGGCCCTAGCGGACCCCGTTAATAGTGCTGACATCTCTTTGAAGCGCGCGTGGAACACTACGCGCCGTCGACCCGGGCCTGGTCCTTACCGGACGGCGAGCTACCCATCGGTCGCCATCCACAAGCCAGCGCCTACGGTGGCCGGGAATCGGCTGCCATTTCCCGACGCCCAGGGCGTCTCCTGCAGCGACTAGGGGCTTGAGGGCGCAAAGATTGCCTCTCCCTCATGCGTTCCGCCTCCTCCTTCGCGAGTATTACTGCTTCGCAGAAGGAGGTGCTGCCTTCCTATGTACTCTTGCTCTGTACCTTGGTCTGGACCAGGGCCGGACGCGAGAGATCACCGCCGCCGATCGCTTCCGCGAGGACACGATGGTGCTCCGCCCAAGCAGGGCAGACCTCCACCGTATGCTCCACCGTGTCCTCCAGGCGATCAGCACAATGGTGACACCCGGGCGGTTCCTCCCGCCTGATCTGAAACAGGTACCTCCTGAAGCACCCGTGTCCAGTGAGGACATGCGTCAGGCGGAAGGTGAGGACGCCGTGGTGCCTTTCCAGCCACTCCTCAAAGAGGGGACTTATCGCCGCAATTGTGGCGTGCCCACCACTGGGTAGCGACAATCGCACTCTCCATGATGCTATGAGAGCGGTGGTATTACACCTGATGTTTGAAGAGATCCTTTACCAAATACTGTTGTAAATTGTATAAATTGAAGACCCTAAGAGAGAAGAATTGTTGTTTCAATGGATAAAAGGACTCAAAGTTATTTGTTAACTGCAAATACATATATTTGTGACCGTAATGGACTTGTAAGTTCTTGTTTCGATAAACCGTTGTATTGGTTTCCATTAATTCGGGAGTGCTCCGAATTTATATTAATAGTAGCTCTTCAGCCAAACAGTAGAGAATAATGGACGTAATTCAAAACTTACTCATTATTTTAATATACATTGTATAGGAGTCAAGAAACAAATTCCTATTTTTTATTTTTTTATTGCATTGCATTAATTTTACAATTCATTATTTTATGTTGCTTTTTTTTCCGTGGAACAGAACACAAAACGTGTCGCCTTTGACAATGCTAGAAGTGACGTAAAAAACTATGCAAATAAAAATCTATTCTTTGCAAATTGCTTCAAATCTCACTAAGGAACTTATTGCGATTTCTGCTATAAAGCACCAAAAAAATAATAATTTATATGATTTGTGGCTAAAAAAATCTTAAAAGAGAGATGTAAACAAAGCAGTTACGTGATAAATGACGTCAAATCATGACAGCGACAGAAACGGACTTTTGAACTGTAGTAGAAAATTGTTGGAGTTTCATATTTTTTTTTTAACAACAAGCAGTAGTTGAATCTAACTTTTAATCATTTTCTTAGTTTTATATTACGGTCATTTATTACATTTCCGTTTGTTTTTAGTGACTAGAGGTCATTGGTCATTTTATTGCTTCCTCATTTATTTGAACGATGAAAAGTGGAGCAGAAACCATTCAACAATTACCCACTGATTTACAACTTACAACCGAGGATCATTTAACTTTAAATATATGAATATAATTTAAAATAAACTCAATTTTAAACTTGGACCAATTTAATCCGGAACCGCCGCAATCCATTTCTCACTTCACAATTTATCCGTTAATTGGCTGTTTGAGTAAAATTTTTTGACTATTTCGTATTTTCGCGGTATCTTTCAGTTTGATTAAAAGGCTTACTATAACTACAAACAATCTCACTATTTCACGTACTCTGATAGCCCAGTTATCAAAACTAGCACAACAGTTTCCCTATACAAACTTTCGGTGAGCTAACTTTGTAATGCATATTGTCATTTTCATTAAATTTTCAAAGGGGTAAAACACAAATGAAGGGGAAAAGTTGGAATTATTACCTGCGGTAGTGGCGCGCTGCCTAATATAGTGAGTATACAAACAGGCTGGCAGCAACAATGATTAGCAGTGTTGTTCTTGCGGCGCATCATAGAGAAACGAGTCCTTTATAAGGGTGTTGGTCCACCGCAGCCGTCACCGGGACTTCACCGAGAAACGAGATTATTCAGACCAAACGTGAAGTGTGAGTTAGGTCGTGGTGGACAAACGATTGCCGTCAGTATGTTAAGATAGACAAAACAAAATTTAAAACCGGGCGTACTGCGAAGGTATGACGGCAGTGTGTAGACAAGATCAAACGTGTTTTGTAATATCGGCACATCGGACCGTTACAATCTCGGCCCGAGTTCTAGCGGTCGTGCCGAACTACTTGAAACTCCGGTGGCCGGGGTGAAAAGATCGGGGGACGGATGTGTGGTGGATACGCGGCCGTAGTAAATGTATGTAGAATCTGTTCGGATAGAGAGCCATCGTGGGATGTGAGGCGTAGCTTGCTTAATTACCTTGTTTGTTTAGCAAGCAACACAATAGCGCATCTGTGCCATTTTGACCCTTATAACTCTTTCTTTTACTTTATTATTGCTGATACCGGTTGAAAGAAACCAGCGCATATTTATAGTTAGTGCACAATTTGGCAGCCATCTCGTTCTCGGTGGCGTCCCGATGATGGTTGTGGTGGACAAACGTTCTAAGAGTTGAAGTTTGTCTTTCACTAAGAAAACGCTGAGGCGCTTAACAAAAGCGTTTTAATTGTTCGCTGAAACTGGTACAATTTTTGTGAGTTACTATTAGTTATAAGAAATAATAGCATAACATAACATAACAGAAAATCACGCCTGTATTCCCCGAAGGGTTAGGCAGAGGTGATAAGAAAAATATGCAGAATCACATAGCAACATCACGCATCTGAAAAATTATAGAGTGGGTTTTCCCATTTAGTAATAGTTGGAAACTACACTCGAAAAAAAGAGCGACTTTTATATCGAGTATACCAACTCACCTGTTGGATTTCTGAGACAGACTTTTTTTAGCAACACAATTTAGGAAAAACATAAACGAGCTAGAAAAAATTAGTTTTATCTACTTTCTTACATTTTGGTTTAATAGGAACGTTAAAAGGCTCGACTATTTGAATGTACTTCTTTGCTAATGCCAGCAAGCTTCACAAACGCCGCATACAGTATTTACCAGATTAATCCTACCTTAATTAGGATTATGAAGGACA
Source organism: Fissipunctia ypsillon (assembly GCA_947568875.1). Taxonomy (NCBI): domain Eukaryota; kingdom Metazoa; phylum Arthropoda; class Insecta; order Lepidoptera; family Noctuidae; genus Fissipunctia; species Fissipunctia ypsillon. The sequence goes on along the minus strand of OX387661.1, from coordinate 16,197,266 downwards.
CAGGTTAATCTATTCGTGTTAACGTGAACACATACGGCATTACACGGTGAGAAGCAACCGTTGTTTTATAAACCAGAGGGTCACGTGAAGTATGGAGATTTGTGTAGACGACATTAATGTGCTAGTAGCTGAGATGCTAAGATCATCACCCAGTTAAATAAAACCGATTTATATACACATACATACATAAACTCACGCCTTCTTCCCATGGGGGTAGGCAGAAACTACAGAACGCCACCTGCTACGATCCTTACATACTCATTTTGCCTCGTTTACATTCATACATCTGGTCATACACGCACGCCGATTGCGAGTACTACGCACCTGACCTTTCTGAAGAACACCACCAATAAGATCACTATATGTCTTCCTAGGGCGTCCCCTTCCGGCATTTCCAATCACATCTGCCGTGTTTTGTTAGTCGACTTTCATTCATCTTCTCAACATGACCAAACCATCTAAGCATACTCTTTTCAATTTGTGTCACTACATCTTCTTTTAAGCCATACCGTTGCCTTATCACATCATTCCTCAGTCTATTCACCACACATGCTTCGCAAGGAACGCATTTCCACAACATTTATTCTACTTTCATGCTTCTTTTGCCACACCCAATATTTACTTCCATACATAAGCGTAGGCACCAGCAAACCATTGTGAACAGCCAGTCGGGCCTTTTTGGACCGATTTATATAAATTTTTAAAATTTGAAATACTTAAACATATGGCCAATGGGGCCGAAAAGTTCTGAAGATGTAGTAGCGTTGGAAGACCCTCCACAAGGTGGATTGATGATCTAATGAAGGCCGCAGAAAAGCGTTGGATGCGAGAAGCACAGAACCAGTCGAAGTGGCGGAACTTGGGGGAGGCCTATGCCCAGCAGTGGACGTCTTTCGGCTGAAATGATTATGGTGATGATGAAACAGTATCAAATAAATAAGCTTGCTTGTCGCAATCCTTTTCACCTAGGCGACTGGATTTAAAAGGAAACGATAATGTTAAAATCGAAAGCAACTATATTTTAAAAGTTTATCAAAAATTCCGAACGAGAGGGTAGGAGGTAAGGCCGGTCAAAGGTCGGACCACGTAGGAGGCCGTCAATACCGCACTCTCCTGCTTGGTGCCGGTCGGTGACGTCGGTGATGGCTTCGGAGTCAGTCCAGCAGGTGGTCCAATGGTGCCAGGTGCCGGTTCAAAGGGTGCCTTCCAGTCAGCCAGCTACGCTGATCTTCAGCCGTATAGAAGTTCCCAGTACGGGAAAAACACTAGGCACTTACTAATTACTTCAATAACCAAGTATATTTATATTTTGATAAAGTTACTAGGTTACCTAGTTACTAGAATAAAATTAATATGGAGTACGAGGAGCAGAGGTAGGTACTGTTCAGAAAAGTTAGTACGCGTGGTTCCTCGATAGCCGATCGACTGTGCTGGCAGCTGCCGCGGAATCAATGCGCTCGCGGTTCATGTGGTAGGTGAAAGGAAGGGATTTATGAATATATATAAAACCGCGCGTCAAAAGAAGTTGCGGTGTCCGTTTGTTCATAATTTAATATTTTTTTGCATCATAGATAATTTGTTGCATAGATTATTTAGCAGCCTTAATATTTATAAATTAAGTAGGTAAGTAAATCGTGACATGCTGTTACAAACTAACATAAAATACTAAGAACATTCCTTATAAGTATCTACACTTCAAAATTGAAAATGTCTTGTTTCTGCTTTTACTTAGATTTCTAGTTAGGTATTTCAACTTTAAAAATAAAACAATATATTTTGTTTGTTTTGGATTGGAAATAATGTTTGGTAGATACGTGAATGAATACGTTATGAAGTTATGATTTACAGTAACGTAAAGCCATAATAGCGTCATATTGATAATTAAACACCCATTAGAAATAATATCCGCATAATAATATCTGCTAACTAGGTATTTAAACAGTTCGCGCAATGTGTCAAATTAACGACACAACTTATCACAATATCCAGCTAACGTTAGTTTATATTTTAATCTCAACTAGTAATATCAGATTTCAGATATTACGGCATTTCATCCAAACTTTCTAGTCCTTGTTTTTAGAAATGAATGAACTGATTTTAATGTAACTTCATACTCATAAGCAGGATACATTGGTCTAAAAATTAGTTAAGAACACATATTTCAGCCAATATGTGTTCAAAACCCTAATGAACACCTAAACCTTCCTCATAAATCATTCCGTCCATTAGTGATAAACTGATAACCGTTTGTAAATCCGTTCAGTAGTTTTTAAGTTTGACGCGTTCAGACAGACAAACGCGGCGGGTAGACTTTGTTTAGTTAAAATTATGTCGGTCACGCTCTAATAATAAATAAGAAATAATTTTTGACCGAGTTGACCGATTATGAAATAAAGACTAAAATGTTACCTCAATAAATCAAGATACGAACTTTGACTACATTTCCAATCCCTTAAATCTCTTAAAAACAGGTACACAATATTTTAAATATTATTAGTGAATTTTAAAATCAACCCCTTAGGAGACGATTTTTCAATAAGTCTGAATCAAATAATTTATTTTTTCCTACCAAAGACATAAATTTGAATTTTCATATCCCTAACTTAAGAAATGCTTGGTTTTCCATACAAAATTTTATCTCTATATCACCCCCTGTAGAATTATTATTGAGCCAAAAGGAGCCTATGCCGTTACCCAGGATGCCATCTATCGACTTGCCAAATTTTATCGAAATCCGTTCAGTCGTTTAGGCGTGAAAAGGTAAACGATAAATAAATGATAAATGATTTTATTTCTGTTGTGGAGGTCAGATAGGCAGTCGCTCCATGTAAAATACTGGAATTCAGCTGCATCCGGTTAGACTGGAAGCCGACCCCAACATAGTTGGGAAAAGGCTAGACAGATGAGATTTTATTTCTGTATGTAGGTTTATACAAACACTTTTACATGTCAAACCAACATACAGACGACAGACAGACAGAGTTACTTTCGAATTTATAATATTAATATGTATTACCAGCTCATCCTGAGAATTGTAAGGATTTAATTATTCCGTTTTAAGAAAGAAACAATGTTCTCATATAAAATTTTTGAGTTTATTAGGTTTAATATAACAGAATGATATTCTCTATTATGTATAACGGTAAGTGCTCATAGGGTCTATTTTCATCTGTTGTCTCGTAATCTCCAGAAGGGGCTTAGGTTACATCTATAATACAATGGTCTCCAGACAGTGGTTATCGGAGTTCTTAATAAACAGTATTAGAAATAGTGTTAGGTCGGTGTTTGAGGAAATACGCAAAAACTATTTCACTGATAAACTAGTAAGGGTTTGTAATCAATCAACTCAGCCAATCGCAGTCCACTGCTGAGCATAGGCCCCTCCAAGACTGCACGACAACACCTTGTCCGCCTCCACATTCCGCATCCAGTCTGTCATAGCCTCCATCTAGCTGTGAGTTCCACACCATGCTTGCTGGTATGCTGGGTTTGTAATATTGAAGAGTTCTTAATTTATCACGCACCAATAGGTATATATTCGGAATAAAGATTAACGGCAAAAAACTAAGGTGATGAAGTGTTGATCATGGACCGCGCTAACAACAACTCGCCTGAAGTCTCTAAAATTACGAACTGCGATGTGGTCCAGTCCTACAATCTTGGAGCGTAAATCTCAAACGGGGGTGGAAGCATAAATGCAATTAAGAGACGTATAGCGATAATTAAATCATCGATGGACAAACTGAAAATGTCTGGAGGAACAGAGATATTACAAAAGCCACCAAGATCTGGCTTGTTCAAACTCTGGTTGTCCGTATGTTCCTTAAGCTGCTGAGACGTAGATGCTGCGTAATCTCGAGAAGAAGAAGATAAACGTTCTTCAAATGTGAGGATGATGGAGGTCTGCCTGACCTCCACCGTATGCTCCACCGTGTCCTCCAGGCGATCCACACAGTGGTGACACCTGGGCGTTTCCTCCCGCCTTATCCGGAACAAGTAGCTCTCGAAGCACTCGTGTCCAGTGAGGACCTGCGTCAGGCGGAAGATGAGGACGCCGTGGCGCCTCGCCAGCCAAAGGGATCAACACCTACTAGTATGTCTACAACAAATTAAACTTTTATGTCATAGCTATTCATTTACCTGCATGGTAACGTACTCGAATTATTGTTCCAGAGCTACTAAAAGTAAATATCCTTTAACGTATAATTTCAGCGGTCCATTTAGCTATATTTGATTACTGAATGATAAAACAGAATTGACTTTACGGAGCTGAACGCTATTCTCAGTAGATACTATAACATTAAAGATAGGAGCGAATATTTTATTATAAATGAGTTAGCATACTAACGACGACGGTTAGCGATTAAGGTGTTCAACCAATACGTCCTGCCTGTTATGACATAAATGGTGCCGAAACGCGGACAGTGACAGTTGGGCTGGTCCACAAATTCTCTCATCGCGCTATGAAGCGGGCTATATTTGGAGTTTCTTTGAAGGATAAAAACAGGAATGAAGTTATCCGGAAAACAACCGGAGTAACCAACATAGCCTGCAGAGTAAGCAAACTGAAGTGGCAGTGGGCTGCCCATGTTTGTCGAAGGACCGATGGCCGGTGGAGCAGACGAGTCCTGGAGTGGAGACCGCGTATCGGCAAGCATAGTGTGGGACGCCCCCCGGGCAGATGGACTGACGAAGATCTTAAGAAGGTGGCTGGGACAGACTAGATGCGGAAGGCGGAGGACAGGGTATTGTGGCGCAGCCCGGGGGAGCCCTATGTCCAGCAGTGGACCGCGATAGGCTGAGTTCATTCATTGAGTTAGCTTATGTTAGTAAAAGTATTTATTTACGTTGTGAGTTCGTTTATTATATTTTCGTGTTAATTCCAGAAAACTTGCGTTAGAAACGGTCAATTCGTTTGGCAACATTAGGACAAAATAATTATCTTTCCCAAAGTAAGTTCTTTATAGGACCACGACCATCAAACAGATTTGCTAACCCTCCCGCGTGTAATGACACACGGTCAGGTTAGCAAAGTCTGAACTTAATCATTATTGTCATCCCACGTAAATCTGTATAGATAGACCGTACTTAACCTTTGTGTTCTCGCGAGAAAATGTCCAAAGGAAATTAGTTCGCAGTGACTCCAGAAAATGGAGGCGTCCTAACGTCTTTTATGTATGTCGGGGTCAAATGGCTTCAGGTAATCAGGGGAAGAGTAAAATGTTTTACTGGCTTTAGCAGTACCCTGCAAGAAAATAATAAAATTATGTCTATGAAATGGACGCCCCGTTAAGTATCACCTGACTAAACATACTCGGTGTTATTACCAAATAATGCATAGCTCCGTATTTATTATATAATAGCATTCTTATATTTTAGTTGAGACGGACAAATATTGTGTTTGACTTTTTGAAAATAAAGATTTATTTATTTATTATTATTATTTTTTTGATCTTTCTCGGGACACTAGGGTCCCGGACCTTTGAAAGGCATATGAGGGGCCGAAGCCAACTCGCAGAGGCCCGTTAGACGCTTTCAATGGAAATGAGGCACCAACCGACGATTATCCTTGTGCGTACTATGCAAGTGCACCCAAGGACAACCCCCGGTTGGTGTAGGACTATTGCAGGATATGGAGACAAAAAAATATTGGGCTATGGGTTTGGATGGCTAAAGTGGACTGGTTATCTAAAACTATGGAAGGACTATGGCCCTTGCCTGACCAACGTTTGATAAATACAATACACGGATAAAATGGCAGGGGGTGACTTGCACACTCAACAATGGGCCCCCGGAAACGGTCGCTAGCACATAGTGTCGTAGCGACAAGGGGCGACATGTCTTGAGGTGCTTAAGAGGAGTGGAGAGGTATTCCACGGCTATCAGGACAATTTCGGAAGTACGGTCAAGATCCCTACCAGCATCTTACTGGACTACTTCCTTCCTCCGAGCACGTTTGCTCTTGCGAATCTCTACTCAAGCCAGCCAATAAAGGCAAGAATGAGGTGGGAGGTCAGTTCTCGTCAGTGTTCACTCCAGCCGGCCAATAAAGGCAAGCCAGAGATGAGGAACATGACTTCTCCCGGGAGATAGGGTACGTGGGGTCGCTACTGCCCAGCAGCTCGCCACATGCTGCCCTGCGGGTTTCTGTATCTCTCTTGGTCTGGCTCCTCATCCTAGACCTGTTCCGGCAAAGTAACCTCTACCGGCACAGACCTAGAGTTCGGAGCGCGCAAGCCCCACCACGACGTCAACGTAGAGATACGGTGATGGGGTTTATTATTATTATTATTAGATAAGCATCTCTCGAGGGCTTTCTCAGACTTCCAACGTATTCCAACTACACCACACTTAGCAATAAGACCAGGATAATTCGAACACTGTGTCTTATACTCAACACGCGGCCTGTCAGTTGTTTGATTCAAGCATATCTCTGTGGTATGATTAGTTTACTTAGATAAAATAGTTTCAGTCAGGGAAATCAATTGTTTACCAAATTATTTTTAAAAGAGTTACCGTGGAGTTTCTTGCCGGTTCTTCTCCATAGGAAACGACCAATCGGAACCGTGCACCTAGCTTCTGAGATTTCATAAGTGCCCATGTAGGCTTATGTGAAATAAAATATTAAATTAATTAACAAAATATAAAAGAATCTACCTTTATAAAAGATAAATAAAATAGTAAAAATCAACTCCCCCAACCAAACCAACCCAAAAACAAATGACATGATTGCCATCAGTTCTCTCAGGCCCACTTGCGTGAAAAACTAAACTCAGAGTTAGTTGCTAACACGAGGTTAAATTGACAGTTTGTCTTACAATATTGTCAATTTAACCTCGTGTTAGCAACTAACTCTGAGTTAAGTTTTTCACGCAAGTGGGCCATATTAGCTATGTTTGCGAATAAGAGACCGGAATTGCAAGCCAGGTATTCGTGGTTGTGTTCAGAGTCTAAACTCTTTGAAAGCATTCAAAGAGTTTCACTCGCAATTCTACTCGTATCTAACCAATAAGCCAATTAATGTTTTACTGAATGAGCAAACTCGCCTGAACGTGAACACAAATTAGTTCAATAATGGATGCCTAAACAAACAGAGATTCTGGTTCTAATCAAACCGTTAACATTGGTTTTGAAAATTTGTTATAATATAAAGATAATGTAATAATGTACTCAAACTCAAACTCAAAGCATTTATTTCAATTAAACCAATTACAGGCACTTTTGAATTGTTAAAGAGTCAGTCAGTTAGTCAGAAAATTGAAGCTAGTCGCCCATTCCAAAACGTAGATCTCTATAGAGAAGAATGGGCAAGAAACTCCATGGACACTCTTTTAAATCAAAATTATTACAAAATCCTGGGTACATTGTTCTTGTTGCTTCTATATGTGAGAACAATGTAGAAATAGATAATTAAAACAATTCAAAATATAAGATTAAAAATAAGCCCTGGCAGCTAAGAGATGACCAGTCTCCACTGACGGCGCCCGTTCACGAACATGACGCGTGGATCAGCACCATCCATCTCAACCATTTTGTAGGGAACCGAATGATCCAACACTGAAAGGTACTTAGGGTTGATACTGACGCGAATTTTTGTAAAATTAATTCGATGTTATCGTTAATAGTATGGTAAGTAATTAATGCCTTATAGTGCCTTGGTAAACGTTATTTGCAATTCTGAGGTTTATAAATATTTCATTAAGAAGTCTTATACAAAGCCAACATGAACAAAAATGGCTTAGCTATATTATATTTATGAATAAATAAATAAATAAATATCTTGGGACAACTCACACACGGCCATCTGATCCCAAGTTAAGCAGAGCTTGTGTTATGGTAACCAGACAACTGATATACATACTTATATAATTTATAAATACATACATATTATAGATAAATTACACCCAGACACAGAACAAACAATATGCTCATCACACAAAGTTTGTCCTGGGTGGGAATCGAACCCACGACCTCCGGCTTTGCAGTCAGGGTCACTAACCACTAGACCAACAGGCCTGTCAATATATGTGTATATGTGTATTTATGCAATCCTAAATCCAGCGAACATTTCACAGCTGAATAAAACAGCGTTTGTGTGGGTGCATCACGGAGCTATAAACTAAATCCAGCGAACATTTCACAGCTGAATAAAACAGCGTTTGTGTGGGTGCATCACGGAGCTATAAACTAAATAACTAATAGAGTGCCGCTACCCTTGAATTTAACTCATCATCATCATCTGCCTAGCCTTTTCCCAACTATGTTGGGGTCGGCTTCCAGTCTAACCGGATGCAGCTGAATACCAGTATTTTACATGGAGCGACTGCCTATCTGACCTCCACAACCCAGTTACTGGGTAATACGATACCTTGGTAAGACTGGTTGTCAGACTTTCGGGCTTCTGACGACCCGTAACGACTGTCAAAGATCCACGAATGACAGCCGGGACCAACGGCTTAACGTGCTTTCCTAAGCACGGAGGAGTCTCGGTATGTGAAGATGGTCACCCATCTACGGACCAACCCCGGCAAGCGTAGCTTAACCTGATGGATCGAACCATGCGGCTGTTATTACTAAGCCACGAGCTCCTCACCCTACCCTACCCTTGAATTTAACTAATTATTGTTATTATTATTGAATCTATACAAATAAATAAAATTGAAGTGTCTGTTTGTAATGTCAAAATAACAGCTTTTTACTAAATGCATATGTATATATTTGGTACTTATAGCAAAAAAACAATTTTAAATTTTTTTGTCTGTCTGTCGGTCTGTCTACCTGTCTGTCTGTTTGTTCCAGCTAATCTCCGAAACGGCTGGACCGATTCTGACGGGACTTTCACGGGCAGATAGCTGATGCTATAAGGAGTAACTTAGGCTTCTTATTTTAGACAAAAATAGGGTCCCGCGCAAAAACAATTTAAACCCATGAAATTATGAACAAACAGCGCGGGTGGGCGATATAACGCAGCGGGTCGGGGGAGTTTTATTAAAATGTGGTGTTATTTTAGCATATTGTGTATCTCACGACTTCCACACGAACTAAGTCGCGGGGCACAGCTAGTATTAACTATTAGTTAAATTACACTAAAGTCCAAGTTCCAGAGCAATTAGTTGGAAACATTCACCTTAATGTCCATAAAGTAAAAGTTACGTTTTATGGTTGCTGTTATCATGGTCGGAGTAAACAAACGTTCGTACGGACGTAAATATATCGCGGCAATTTTTTTTTCGCGCACTGTATCTTCAACGCTCTGCTTAGCGCCGAGAGTTGAAAATCCAACAGTGTGTTTTTTCGACGCGCTGGAATGAACTCTGTTAGATTCTCAATACTCGGCCCAACACCGAGAGTTGGAAATCCAGTGCTCGATAAAATCCCGCCGCGATATTTTTACGTCCGTGGTCACGTTGGCTTAGTGAAGACAATAAGAAGTTGTTCATATTAGCAGTAATATTGCAGTCTGTTGTGACGTGTGCCGTAAGCACGTCAGTAAAACGGTTAATGCCGAGTTACAGTTAGCACTAATTACTTAATACACAACAACAATGTGTAAAACAAACTATTTACAACAAAATACCGCCGCCCAATTAATATTTCCGTTTAATTAGGCAAACACGAAGACACGAGAAATTCGGTGAAAACACTTCCGTAACTTTGGATGAAAAGTCAGAGAAAATATAATATCATGATAAAATAAGGTTTTAATTGTAACAGGGCAGGCTTTTGCTGAGGCTAGGCCGCATTCTCCTTGTCGGAAAATTCGAGGAGACTTGTGAAAAAATCGGCTTTGAAGAGAAAATTTCGTATGGGTATGACGAATTTTCCTATTAGCAAAAAACCTAATGTTTTTATTTAATCGAAACTCAATTGATTACCATTTCGCTTTCCTAAAAATATTAAGTATTGAACACTTAATATAATGAATGCGCCTCTTTTTGTGAATCTCAAATCATTTCTATTTTAGGGTCCTTAAAATACTAAATAGCCAAGTAACTGCAACCAACTTGGACGTAACGCTCGCTGGCTGCTGCCGCGTTAGCTTTTAGAGGTTCAATCATTTAAAAAAGCGTTCATCATTAGAAGTTCAATAAGTTATTCGAAGATCAGTCAAATATTTCCCATAGGAAACTGTTGCGTGACAAACACAGTACAAATATAAATTACCTACACATGGGCAATAACTATCATTAATGAATGTAAATAGTACGCAGTAGGACCATTTTCGACAATGTGTGAAAATGCATGTAGTCAGTGTGTAGTCATCGTAGGTATGCATCGGAAAAATGAATAAGATTATCGTTCTCAAATATCATTACTCGAGTAGGTACCATCGCGGACATTTGCGGTGAACCACTTTTCGACTGCGATAGTACATAAGTAAAAATCTTGACCGATTTCTCAAGCGGTATGTGAGTCAAGGCAATGAAAGGCTCACTAGTCTGTCCATCGTGTGACGCCAACAAACTGGGTACAAAACACAGCCATTCTTGGATAATTAACGTTTAGGTAATTACAGATATCTTGGTGATGACTGGAATCTCATTCCTGCAGGGAACTACTTAGGTATTAGCTCCAATAATTATGGTGACTGCAGCTAAAGCGCCGAGGTAAGTTAGTAAATAATTACTGTTTAGTTCCGTACGCGAAGGGTGCCAAACGGAACCCTATTACTAAGCCTCCGCTGTCCGTCCGTCCGTCTATCTGCCAGCGGGCTGTATCTCATGAACCGTCATAGGTAGATAGTTGTTTTTACAGATTGTGTATTTCCATTGCCCCTATAACAACAAATATTAAAAATAAAATACATATAAGAAATGTGTTTTTTTTTAAACTGAAGTAAAGGGTGTCTGTAAGAGTGCACTTTTTCATTTTAAAATAAAAACAAGTATTTTATGACAGAGTTGTGATCTTTTTATTGTATTGTAAAGAAGACATGTTCCGATTAAGTATGGAATAAAATATCCGGCAAATGACCCCCACGGCTCCGATGACAGGCCATTACTCTTTTCATGAAATTTTCCATGACTTTTGCACAGAGATGTGGCTGTATCTCACCGATGACGCGTTGGATTTCCGATTTGAGCTCAGGAATTGTTTCGGGTTTATTCGCATAAACCCGAGATTTCATAAAACCCCAAAGAAAAAAATCGCACGGCGTTAAATCGCACGATCTTGGTGGCCAGTTGACATCAGAATTTCGTGAGATAATGTGTTCTGGAAATCGTTGCTGCAATAAGTCCATTGTTTCATGCGCGGTGTGGCAGGTTGCGCCGTCCTGCTGAAACCACATGTTGTCCAGATTCATGCCGTCCAGTTGAGGCCACAAGAAGTCCGTTATCATAGTCCTGTAACGAATGCCGTTCACCGTTGTAATGAGTTTTCACAATTATAACGCGTTGTTCTTTCGAAAAGCGCTCCATTTTTAATAATCGGAATAAACAGAGGTGACAGCTGTCAAATTTCAGAGTTGCCACTTGCATGAAAAAAAAAATATTCCAATTTTAAAAAGTGCACTCTTACTGAGACACCCTTTATTTAAAAAAAAATGTTTTGTTAAATACTGTACGGTGGTACGGAAACCTTCGTATGCGAGTCTGACTCGCACTTGACCGGTTTTGTTTCTTATTTAACTCCCAAATAAAATATTAAAATGTATGATGTATAATTGTGTATAATATACCTATATAAAAGGGTCAAGAAAAAAAATAGGACCTGATTATTTAGTTCTACCCGTTCAAATTATATCTACCAATGACATCTCCACAAACATGCGAATGGAAATTGAATTACATGTTTCTTAAAAGAAGGAGACATTGCCTACTACATAGTAGGAACTGTCTCCAATCCACGACGACCTCCTTCAGGCCTAATATTAAATTGGGTTTGCAAATTAACGCCAAAGCTTACTTCGCACCCTAAAAGATTCAACCTTGACACGAAATCTTGAGAAGCGTGTTATTTCACGAGCTCGAGTCTTTTATGATTCTTTAAAGAAATACTTATCTCAGTACCACGCTGAGATCCCAAGCTATATGTGCTAATAAAAGTTCAGCCGTGGAGAGTTATAATTTAATTAAGGTATCTGTGGAGTGTAGCAGTTAGCTCTGCTCTTTCGATTGTTTTCAGTAGAAATGTATCGTTTGTTGTTATGAGACTGATTTATCTATACAAACATACATACAAATAAATAAAATTTAAGTGTCTGTTACAAACAGACACTTCAATGTCAAAATAACAGCTTTTTACTAAATGCATATGAAAGTATACATATACGATACAACGAAAAAGCCATTTTTTAAATTTCTGTCCGTCTGTCCGTCTATCTCCGAAACGGCTGGACCGATTTTGACAGGACTTTCACTGGCAGATAGCTGATGTTATGAGAAGTAACTATAGTACTTTTTATTTAGAAAAACAATTAGGGTTCCACGCAAAAAAATTAAAACCCATGAAGTTGTGAACCAAATCCTATTCAAATAGGGAAATATTGACATCCACGCAGGCGAAACCGTGTGCAACAGCTAGTAAATAAATAAAGATCATCATAAAATTTAATTTTAATTCCTCCATTTAGTTTAGTTTAATTGCGCGTTACGACTTTAATGTGAGTAGGTAATGGCAACGACGATTCGACATTATCATCATATATAGGATGACTGGTAATTAGTGACCGATACTTAAACACATGATTTTACACATGATAACAAGCAACTTTTACTATGGCACCAATCCTGAAATCGCGAAAAAAAAATCAGCTGGTCCCTACATTTTGACGAGTTATGCGAACATAAATGTAAGGAAGAGCTGATTTTTTTTTCGCGATTTCAGAATTGGTGCCATAGTAAAAGTTGCTTGTTATCATGTGTAAAATCATGTGTTTAAGTATCGGTCACTAATTACCAGTCACCCTATATATGGAAACTCAGTAGATTTATGTCGCAAGAGAGGTATTACATTTTAATCCTATAAGAAGGTGACAACCCTATAAAATAAACGATAGAATAAGAAAATAAATTAATTAACCTACATAATGCAATCTAGAACCTAGAAGATAATGAAAATACATCTAACAAACGACATCGAAATGCAGCAGATACAGAATAAAATCGAAAGGCCCTTCAACTTAGACGTTATCAGCGCGAGCTCCAGATGTGTCCACTTAATCTGAGTAACGAAATTTGTAGTTGACTAGTCTAACTATAAGGTCAATTTTATCAAAAATCTTCTTTTTTTTATTAAAAATCGACCTTAAAGTTAGACCAGTCAGGTGGTTACGGGCACGCCACAATTGCGGCGATAAGTCCCCTCTTTGAGGAGTGGCTGGAGAGGCGCCACGGCGTCCTCACCTTCCGCCTGACGCAGGTCCTCACCGGACACGGGTGCTTCGGGAGGTACCTGTTCCGGATAAGGCGGGAGGAAACGCCCGGGTGTCACCACTGTGTGGATCGCCCGGAGGACACGGTGGAGCATACGGTGGAGGTCTGCCCGGCTTGGGCGGAGCACCGCCGTGTCCTCGCGGAAGCGATCGGCGGCGGCGATCTCTCGCGTCCGGCCCTGGTCCAGGCCATGGTACGGAGCGAGAGTGCATGGGAAGCCATTACCTCCTTCTGCGAAGCAGTAATGCTCGTGAAGGAGGAGGCGGGACGAGTGAGGGAGAGGCAAGCTTTGCACCCTCACGCCCCTAGTCGCCGCAGGAGACGCCCTGGGCGTCGGGAATTGGCAGCTGATTCCCGGCCACCGTAGGCGCGGGCTTGCGGACGGCGAGCAATGGGTAGCTCGCCGTCCGGTAAGGACCAAGCCCAAGTCGACGGTGCGTCGTGTTCCACGCGCGCCTCAAAGAGATGTCAGCACTATTGACGGGGTCCGCTAGGGCCGATGCCAGCTAGGGTTGCGGGATGTTCGAAAGAGTTACCGTGGCCCCGGCACAGGCAACAGAAGGAACACGGGTGAGTTTTAGTCAGTAAAAGTCTGACACGCCCTCCCGCTCCGCCCAGAGCGGGAGAAGTCATTTGATGATTTCCCATCCACAAAAAAAAAAAAAAAAAAAGTCAGGTGGTTACAGGCACTGTACAAATTTTATTACTGCCCTATAAAGGGTCAAGTCATTGGTTTATTTTGTTCCTATAATAGTTTATTCAGTTACATGTGGTAAATAGTGTACCTAACTTTAAACTATAATACGTGTGTAACAACTTAATATTAACTGCAAGTTGGAGTTTCACTTCCGCTCTTCGATCACAACTTCAACTCCAATACGCGTAAGAGGAGACAGGTAGAATACCTTCCATCTATGTCCCCAAAATGGTAACCCCACTGTCGGATGACATAATCCCATCCTCGTCGCCACTGTTAGCTTTGTAGGAGGAAGGCAAGTAATCCAAGTAATACACATGAGAGTGGTTTATGCACTGACGCTTTATTTAAGACTCCAAGTGACAAAAGGGCGGGGCTTATGTCATCCTGACAGTTGTGTCCTGATATTAATCAATCGCAGCTATTGCTGCGTTCACACATAATAACTTCTTATACAACATTTACTAACCAGGCCAGCTCTCTACGATACCATTCTACAACTGTGTAATAATATCAAAACTGCCCCGTGTGTCTCGTGGTCACAAGCCGGACTGCTGAGCGTGGGGTCTTGGGTTCGATTCCCAGATCGGGCAAAGAGTTATTGAGTTTTCCATTGGGAATTCCTTATTAGCAGCACGGAGTTTGGAAATTGGTGGTGTGCTACCCCCGTGCCTCGGAAAGCACTTTAAGGCCCACTTGAATTTAAAACTTAACTCAGAGTTAGTTGCTAAAACGAGGTTAAATTGACAACATTGTATGACAAACTGTCAATTTAACCTCATGTTAGCAACTAACTCTGAGTTAAGATTTTCATGCAAGTGGGGCTAAGCCGTTTGTTCTACGCCTTATCTCTCCCCGGTCGTGTCGCCTTGCCGTCCCATCGGACTATGAGAGTAAAGGCACAGAAAGTACACCTTTGTTTGCGCACGCATACATACATCAACATCGATCGGCAAGAATGATCAATCAGCTGTTATCCGTTAATAGTATTGTTTGTTCGGTAACATAGCATTGTCGCACTCGCACGACTGTTTCAGAACAGTAACAACACCTCTCTAACAAAACAAGCATTTTACGCGTGCAAACTCGGGAGATGCATTGTGTCCAGGAAGCCAACCACCAGCTCTTAAAGCAGTATTATTTTAAGGTTACTTCAGTGTGAGAAAGAGATGGAGCTATACAGGACGTCTAGCTCCATCTCTTTCCCACACTCAAGTAAGATTAAAATAATACTGCGTTAAGAGGTGGTGGTCTAGCTCCTGAGCTGCTTGTACATTGTCAAGGTTTGCAGACTATTATTATCTAGTGTATGTTTATTGTAAACAAAGTCCATTGCAGATATGTATGTTTGTTTGTACGGCTCTAATCTCGGAAACTAATACCTACAGATGTTTGGATAATATTCCATTCCTGCTGAATATGATATAGACACAGAGATAGACCTACGTACTACGCTACGCATCAATTAATTGTACGCAATAAAAGGATATATATATATATATAACAGTTTTCCGACAATCTATCACGTTTCTGGGAACATTGTCAACTTTATGCTGCGGTCCCACGGCCCACTTTCTGACCGGCCTGATCGCAATTTAAATAAATCAGTTATTCGCTACATCTACTCGTAATTTCTATTATCAAATTTGAATAAATAGTACTCACATTTTAATCACCAGCGATGTTTACTTCTGCTGAATAAAGAACATCCCAGGGTATCACTCACTATTTTCACTTTTATTTACGCACCACACTCGACATCGTACTCACCCTCGCAATCACGAGAACAACTGATACAGGACACACGTCCACTCACTGCGACAGACGCCGCGGTACTGAAGCTTTGATGCTGTAAAGTGGAAATCAGGGTGAGTTTTCCCTCCCCCATACGTACTGACACATAGCTCTCGTAATTTAACGCACTGACACTTGAAGCGATCATTGTTCTTTAACGTAAGGGCCGGCGCACATTTGGCTAGGCGCAGCGCAGCGCGGTTGTCACTGCCAAACAAATATCAACTTTGCGAACCTTAAAATATAGCCGAGAATAAATAATATGAGACGCGTGCCTCTTTCCGCTTGGATGCGCTCTCGAGCTAATGAAATTTTGTTTATTCTCAACTTTATTTCAACTTCTACATGATCGATATATTTGAGCGGGTATGAAGAATATTAAGTTGGTACACACGGTAAGTATAATATAATTATACTAACTACGGAATACGGCACAAGATTTACTAAAATGCCGGTTAGAGACCACTGACTTTATTCTAGTCTGTTGGCGGGCGCCACGGCCGCGCGAGTGGGCAAAGGTATTTACAACAAAGACAGAAAAAATTCTCACTCGCACAACTCTGCCTACCCTTGATTTGTGAAATAAAAATATGAACGTCGGTAATTATGGTCGTATCTGAGAAAAACTATTATTAAAATTGAATTTCATCGTTACGTTTGCCTCACTCAAAAATGAAAAGTTAAGACACTGCTAACTGAGCAAATGGAAACTTGTTACGGCCTCTAGAAAAGAACAGTATTTTAAAAATTTTTTTTATTGAAAATTTATGATCAGATATTATTAAACAACTCAAATACCGAACTTTTAGGTTACATATTAGGTTGGGGAAAAAGTCTTTTCGCATTATCTCTTTGGCTATACTATTTGTATCTGGCTGGTTTTGGTATCATTGAAAGTTTAAATTTTAAAGAACATAATTCCAAATTCAAATTAGGAAAATGTGTGATTTTCATTTGTTTTTCGTACTGTCAAGATGAGTGAATCTAATGAAGAAATTCGATACATTTTAAAATTTTACTACAAAAAAGGTAAAAATGCAACGCAAGCCGCGAAAAAAAATTGCGATGTTTATGGACCTGGTGCAGTGTCTGTGAGAGTAGCACAAATTTGGTTTAAGCGTTTTCAATCCGGAAATTTTGATGTCAAAGATGCACGTCGCTCTGGTCGCCCTATTACGGATAAAATGGATGCCATTTTTGAAAAAGTGGAGCAAGATCAGCATATCAGTAGTTACGACGTAGCTGAAGAACTGGAAATTGACCATAAAACAGTTTTGGCACATTTGAAAAAAACTGCGTACACAAAAAAGCTCGATATCTGGGTACCTCACGAGCTCACTGAAAGAAACCTAATGAACCGTGTACTCATTTGTGATTCTTTATTACGACGTAATGGTGTAGTGGATCACGTACGACAAGAACGTGCGAAAAAGGTCGTGGTCAAAGGCGGTCAGGCTTCACAGACTGTGGCGAAACCCGGGTTAACTCGCAACAAGGTGATGCTGTGTGTGTGGTGGGATTGGAAGGGCATTATTCATTATGAGCTGTTACCACCAGGCAGGACCATCGATTCTGAACTCTACTGCGAACAACTGATGAGATTAAAGCAAGAAGTTGAGAGAAAGCGGCCGGAATTAATCAACAGAAGGGGTGTGGTTTTTCATCATGATAACGCTAGACCTCACACATCTTTAGCCACTCGGCAAAAATTAAGAGAGTTTGGCTGGGAGGTGTTAATGCATCCGCCGTATAGTCCTGACCTTGCACCTTCAGATTTCCACTTGTTTCGGTCTCTTCAGAATTCTTTAGGCAGTGTCAGGTTAACATCACGAGAGGACTGCCAAAACCACTTGTCGCGGTATTTTGATCAGAAGTCCAAAAATTTCTATAGCAATGGGATCATGTCTCTACCTATAAGATAGCAAAAAGTTATCGAACAAAATGGTACCTACATACTTTTGTTAAATGTGAATAAACTATATTAAAAAATGTTTTGAATTTTCTTAAAAAAATGCGAAGAAACTTTTTCCCCTACCTATTATTATATGTGTGATAAAGCAGTGTTTAGACGGTCAATGACATGAGAAAAGTCAGGTATGAGTACTGGAAAATAAACCTTATGTTCACAAAGTGTTTCTACCGGTGAAAATGTATTCGGCATCTTATTTATTTTTTTTTCATAAATATGTGTGTTAAAAGTAATTTCAAGCTACACGATAACTTTTTCCGACTTCCTACACACTTTTATGCCAATGTTCAATCGCTAATTGCTATAAAAGCCAAACAGACAAACCGATTAGGAACAGTCCAGTGGAGACAAATTGAAAATAATTCAATTTAACATCCCATCGCATCGGTGACAGTGGAGAGATGGCGGCCGAGATAATCCCGCGTAATAACGGACTGACAAATAAATGTTACCACTACAGATAATGTAATCTGTTATAAAGATAGAAGACTCTGTCCTGTTGTGATAAGCAATAAAAGTAATTACTAAGCAATGCTCTGCTAAGTTTCCATAGTACTGTAGAGATCTTAACCTATTTGGTTTTACCATGCAACCTTTTCGAGTAATTAAAAGATAATGGAAAGGACGGTCAAAGCTAATTGTAGATGGCGTAACCATAGCTAGGTCCCTACTTCCTACAACGAATTTGACATTTCGTTCAATAACTCCATTTCGTGCTCATTCATGAGTTTGGTTTTATTCTACTATTTCGTTATTTTCGGTGATTTCCATATTTTAAATCAATATTTATTCGACACGGAAACTATCATAATTAAAAACCTTACATATTGTTTATTTTCTCGTAATCACTTTCTTAAAAATGTTTCCGACATAACCTCGAACTCTGTTTAATTCAAACAATTCCCTCCCAATAGCTTAGTCTTTCGGAAAATGGTGTACTCCAATTTCCGAGCATTTAGGAACACAACAGCGAGCCATTTTCGTAAAAAATATATAAAAATCACCTCACGCCTTGCATTATTAGCTTGTTTTAGGAACTAGCTACGACAGCGCCATTTTGACAGTTGCCTTCCCCATTGCATAAGGTTAAATAAAAATATGGTTTAATAAATTATGCTATTACGAATTTAGAAGTCAAAAAGAATTAGGCGTATAAAAAAAGGTGACAAGCGCGTGTCATGATGTAAAAATATAAAATAATATAAATTTATTTAATGATCTTAGTATATACGATTTATAAAATTAAATAGTCTTTTATTCGTTTAAATTACCTCTCCCACAGTACCTACCTAGCTGATGCATTACCTGCCTAACATCATGGCTATGCCAATGCCAGTAGGATCTACTGCGTCCACACAATGCCTTTGTGTATGCCAAAATCTGAGACACAATATCCTCCGGTTAGTTTAGGTCTCTTGAGATGTATGCTAAATGTAAACTACATGCATTGTTGTTTGATCAACACAGCCCATTGAATAAATTCCCCTAGAAGCCTGCCATACAAAATACGATGCAACAACATCAGTGTTAGTTTAGACAGCGATTATATTCGATACAGAGATCTTCATTAGGATATTATTATAGTAGAATTTAATTAATTTTTGTTACAGATCTACATTATTATTTAGTCTTATCCAAAATGCATGCAGAAACTTTTAAATATAATAGAGAAAATTAAACACTTCAACAGTGGATAAGCTTATCGGTTAGTCAGATATGATCAGATTTATATTATTTGCTAGGACCTACCTACTGCTAATAAAAGACATACTATAATATAAATCACCACGAATGTTGTCACGCAAACCGATCACATCTGGCCTCGGGGACACGCACGTGACCCAATGTCCAACATTATAACCTACTCTCCAAGCCCTACATATAACGTGCACTGCACACACTTCACACGCGTCTCACATACAGACAGCAATCACACTAGACACTAATGGGACATCAAAAGGGTCACTTTAATTAAACCTTATTTCTTCAGACAGGTTTATAACTTACAGAGGTAACGGAATTGAAACTAAACACGAAAAAGCTCCTGCGAATACCTACTACAGAATGCCTTACGTAATTTTCTAGAGCCGTCTTTGTGCTCATTAAAAAAAGCATTTCTTTACATCTCGACATGATATCTTACGTACAACTCACAAAGTCTCTCAGATGGTGCAGAATAAACATTAAGAACATTATCTAGGTCTTAGGAGCTTTTTGCCTGAAACGCTGACAAGTTCTGGCGCTCTAATTAGAATATTTACTTGGCATTTCTTATGCTTACTACACTGCTTTCTCTAATTCCGAGGCTTTAATTTGAGATACGAGTATTAGAAGCGTAATCTTGGCTTGGAGTGCATCTTTATAGTAATTTAATTATTTATGCCTTAAAAACAATGCCTCGAAAAAGCCTTGTACTATTTCATTATCGATTAATTTGTGCTTGCAGATGCCCAAAATATCAAAGAAACCTTTAGAACATCATCATTGTGATCCCAAGCCTCTTGCAATTTCACCCTTCATCACATTGGTTTTTTTTACAATGAAACGCATTAATCAAACTCCCAACCATTTTCACCAGACAATTTCTTCTACAAAGATAATCCAACGTCATGCGAACGTAATTTGATTGGGTAAGAAAATAATTTTTGTGACCTTTTTATTACGCGCACAAGCAACTATTACTAACATCTAATCATCTAATGTTACAAGCTAAACCTACGTAAGATCAAAAGCCGAATTTCTTTACACGCCACCTACGGTTTTGAAGAAAAAAGAAATGAATACTAAACACTTATAAGCGACGTCTCAACTTGAAAATCATTAATTAACTTCTTGTTGTATCTTTTAACTGTTTGATGTTCACCATTGGTTAGGTCGATAGCTTTGTTTACATACTGTTAACTAGATACCCGTAAAATTATATCATGCCATGCTTATGATACATTTACTTTGCGTACATCAGTTATATTTATTTTCGTGATTGTATGTATTTGGTCTATTATAAGAAAGACGTTCCACCTTAAGTACTTCATGCATAGTAGTTGTGAGTTTATTAATGTGAAGCCGGGAATTTGTTTGTTTGGGGCAGCTAGCTGAAGTTCTGTACATTCTTAAAACATCGTACCGTAAAACGGAGTGAATAGGGATGCAGTGGTGAATCGGGACGAAACTTTAAAAGGGATTTTAACATTGAATTAATATAGTTTGTTGGCAAAAATTACACTTATGTGTTTATTGTATTATAATTAACGATTAAGTGTCCTTGTTGGCAACAAACTATATTATTTCAACGTTATAATCCATTTTAAAGTTTCGTCCCGATTCACCCCTGCATCCCTATTCACCCCGTTTTACGGTAATTGAAAAAGTTTGAGATGCCTATATTTTCGTTTTTTACGCAAATAAGTAATAAGGTATCGTGTATAGCCTTGACTTCTTAAATCGTCCTGGCTCAATACAACTTTGCCGGTAAAGCAGGACAAAGAAAAGCGAACACTTGCAAATAAAATTATAAAAAAAAAAAAAAATTAAGATAGGTTTGCTCTTGACTTCTAGTCTAGGTCAGAGATGACAAAGACAAAGTCGACGATGGAGCGAGTTTACCCAGAAGAAGCCTGTTCACTCTCACTTTGAAGAGATCGGGGTTGTATGCGTTCGGAAACACAGACGCAGGCAGAGAGTTCCACTCCTTTGCTGTGTGCATCACAAAAGACATTTGGAAACGCTTAGTGCGAATTGGTGGGATAGCAACTAGGTAAGGATGGTAACCTGCAATGCGTCTAGATATCCGATGGTAGAAGGGGGCAGGCGGAATGAGGTCGTGGAGTTCTCGAGCATATTCACCGAAGTATAATCTGTAGAAGACCGAGAAGCAGGTAACCTTGCGGCGATGAGCCAAGCTGTGAAGCTTGGCATCCACCAGTCTTACGTCGGCAATGAGCCTCTTAGCTCTGCGTTCCACCAAGTTAAGCGCGGCAAGTTGGTATTTAGCTGAGCCATCCCAAAGGTGGCTGCAATACTCCATGCAGGATCGGACTTGCGATTTGTAGAGAGTTAAAAGCTAAAACTAAAAACAAAACTAAAAGCTAAGCTAAATAACTTAAAATTAAAAAGTGTGCAACAATAAGCTCAAATCCTGCGTTTATTTACTACTATTATGAGTTAAGTACCGTATACCTAGTGACATCTGGCGTCACATTCAGCATGCTACCAGATTATATGATGCACGACAATATACGCTACCAAAAGTATTTAGTGGATAGGTAGGTATGTGCATAGAATCCTATCTCACGTTTAGAACTTCCATTTCATTTTCTAATGAAAAGTTTGACGCCTTTAAATAGCTTGTTAACTGAAAGAGGTAAGATAGTTCTTATTAATTTATTTTTCCCCTGGAATATAATTATTATGTGGGTTAACGTCTCAGTAAGTACCTGTTTTATGACTTCTTGAGATACGTTTCCACCTGCTTGATCCACTACTTCCAGTCTTGTTTCAAATTGTGCTGATGCTATAAACATACAACTTTTACACACCAGTCACACAGCAGATACTACAGTAATTTATCACCGCTTCCTAGCATTATCGATTAATGTTGTCTGTTGTTGTTGTTAATGTTGCGTTGTTGTTGACTCACAGAAGTCTGCATCCTTCGGTTTACAGTCGCAAGCTATTCCTTCCTTATTACATTACTTCTGTACATTCTTCTATACCACATTCTAGAACAAAATTCACACAATTAACATTAACGTATGGCAGATGTTAAATATTACAAGTTTTACAAGTTCTAGTAATTAAAGTTTGAATAATAGGTTGATCCGTACTTTTATGTGAAGACGGATTTGTTGGGCGCTAAGTTTTTAGTTTAATTTTCTCTTTGACTTCATTTAAAAATAAATAAAAAGAATGAAATCACCTTTGTACGTATTTTTCTGTTCTTTTCTTCTTGTCTGTTTATTTGAGTGTACATAAATTATTAAATACATATTGTAACTAATACATGTTGCTAATATCATAATCATAATCAGCCTAGAATATTACCACTGCTGGGACATAGACCTCCTCTCTTCGAGAGGGAGTGGCTATGATCTACCACGCGGGCCCAGTGCGGGTTGGTAGATGTCACATGTCTTCGAATTCTTGATTCTAGGACATGCCGGTTTCCTCACGATGTTTTCCTTCACCGTTTTGAGAGCAGTGAAAATTTACACAAAGTAAAGCGCCTGTCTAGGTTCGAACCCACGACCTACAACTTGTAAGTCGGAGCCGTTACCAATAAGCCACCGCGGCACTGATACATGTTACTGAAATCAAATAAATTATAAGTTTACCTAAATATTTGTCTTTGACATAGATACGTAAAGAACAAATAATTACTATACAATTTATAATAAATAATAACAGCATTATGAAATAATACGGTTCAGTAGTCGAAACATTCTCTAATCGTGTGTTGTACTGGCAGAAAGCTTTCATTCCTTTGTAATCCTAATTCATTTCCTGAAAGCGCCTCGTTATTTTGGAAGCGGCTTCGTAATGATGATAGATCACGAGATATCAGCGGCCAGGCCCATCTGTCTGTCGATACTTACAGCGTGTACATTATTATTCATTGAATAACATCTGTAGGTTTAAAATTAGTTTACAGCATTTAAGATCGAGCCGATGGTTAACATACCTATGTATTTATCAGAAAATTTACTCATTTACAAAACTTCTGCTAACATTGAAAAATGTGCTTGAAATTCTACAAAAAAAAAAAAAAAAACGTAGAAAACCTATTTTTATGCTACCCTTTTTGCTCTCGAACAACAATCCAACGAAATTGAAGTTACACGACAGACGCATAAAGCGGAATTGTTTCAAACGCTTACCGTGACCTTTACATACAGATGTGACTCTCGTCTCGGGAAATAAAAAACCAGATCTATACTACACAAAGAAAATAAATGTGTTTTCTACACATTTTCCTGATTTGCTGTAATGTTGTTACCTTTTGCTGTTGAATAAATATTTTATTACGATAAAAGCGATTAAGCTATCAGCATCAACTGAATGGCAGTCATGGAAACATAGTGGTTGAAATAATGGCAAACAGAGAGTCATAAGTTCACTCACCTGCAGGTGCCACCGTTCTTACACATGTTGGAGGTCCTCGGGCACAGCGGACCCTCTCCGCAGTCCGCTCCCGAGTAACCCTCGAAACACGAACAGTAAAATTCCCTGCGATGCGGAAAATATTGTGGAGTTAGAAATCTTACTTCATACTAACTTATCTTACTTATATAATATTATAAACGTGAAAGTTTGTGAGTAAGGATGGATGGATGGATGTTTGTTACTCTTTCACGCAAAAATTACTGAACGGATTTGGATGAAATTTGGCACACTTATAGTTTATAAGCTGGATTAACAAACAGAATACTTTTATTCCGATAGCCTTACGGAATTGAGACTTATGTGGGTGAAAACGCGGGGCGCTGATAGTAAATAATAATCGCGTGGAAATATTCGTCACGGTTTTTTTGTTTTATACCTACAGCAGAATTCGCAAACAGCAAATGACATTCAGTATTAATTTTGTCATCAATGACTCAGGCACCCGTTTTGTCCTCGCTTTATTGCCTTCGTTGATGGGTTTCTAGCGGAGACAATGCTTTGTTTGAATATAAAGAATTGTAGTAAATAACTGCCAATTTGGAAAAAAAATA
Organism: Fissipunctia ypsillon; assembly: GCA_947568875.1. Lineage (NCBI taxonomy): Eukaryota > Metazoa > Arthropoda > Insecta > Lepidoptera > Noctuidae > Fissipunctia > Fissipunctia ypsillon. The sequence goes on along the minus strand of OX387661.1, from coordinate 16,172,720 downwards.
AGCCATTATTGTCACTTATTGATAACTAGCTTTTGCCCACAGCTTCGCCCGCGTGCAGGTCTGAAACAATCCCACGGGAACGTACTACCGGGATAAAAATTATCCTATGTCCTAACTTAGGTCATGGTCTACCCGTGTGCTAAACATGCAAATCCTATTAGTGGGATAATACTAATGATTTACATACTATCTTGAATTCATGCAAGCCTAGTATTATTTGTTAGGTTAGAAAAAATATGACACAAAACCAAAAACAAAAAATCTGTTGATCGGATCGGATCCCGCTGGGCTAATCTACGATTTCCTGAAACCTTCATAAAAATTGCTCCAACCGTTTTGGAGTCCTTAGGTAACATACATACCTACATACACACATCCATTTATATATACAATCAAATTCGTTCGTGTGGTATCAAATACCCCCACACTCACAAATCAAATCACTCACTCTTAAATCAATCATTATAATAAATTAAGTTTTAATTTCTTTTGGCAAATTACGAAAAATAGCATCGGTCAGCTTATATCTCGAAATAACTCTAAAATAACAAACTATGGGTAAATTTAAATAATACATCATTTAATATTTACATAATTTAAAAACTAACAGTCTTAAAATAATAATAATAAGATGTACAAGTATATAAAAAAGGGAGGGGAAATAATCAGTCAGAGGGCATCAAAAAATTCATCCGCATCGCTGTCAACAGGAAAAGTGCCCAAAAGGCTGGCAGCGTTGCCACGTTGTATGGCAATGCTGATTCTTTGGCCAAAAAATAGGCCGACCCTCTGGTCACGTGTAGAGTCGACCAACCGCCTGGCGATGTCTCTAAAAACTGAGTGGGCACTCGGACCCCATAGCCCTAGTGTTTCAACCCCAAACGGCTCGAATATATAAGTCCTAATAAGATTGGAGTATTTGCGCCGTTTGAGGTTTTCCGCACCCGCAGCAGCCGCCCCAGCACAGCCCGCCGTGCTAGGAAGATGGGATGGCGCAAGGGTGTCGACACACGTTGCATCCTACACCAAAGGCCTACCTACCTTCCAAGGCATTATGGTCATTCCGTCTGGTCTCATCCCATCGTCCCGTATCAAATTAAAAGGAATTTCCAACATTGTAAACCTCAAAACATTCGTAATATTAATTTGAACATTCGTGCAAAAATGTTATATTAAACGGTAAATCGACTTAAAAATTTTAGGTACTTCAGTGTTTACACAGAGAGCCCTAATACATTAAATATTTTATATTCATTCTTATTCATCATTATGGAAGTAAAGATATGCTCGAACACATTTTCGGATAAAGGTCAGCGTAACAATTCTTGCTTATTTCCAATTTGCCTCATTCTCAATTCTACAACAAAGGAGGAGACGTCAAAGAAACGCCCCGTCGAATTATTTATGAAGATATTCGTCAGCCTCCCCGCGCTGGAATCAACACGAAGAACGGGAATTACGAAATAGACTTTTAAGAATTGGCAAATCTCCAGATGAAGACATTATTTCTTTTCTTTTTGCAAACACGTCATGATTAAGTTGAACCAAACTACATAGAGTTACAATTTTTATGGGCATACAACTCTTGAAATTCTTTCCGTCGAGCGATATTTACATTTAAATTGCAAAAGGTTGTGTTGATATTTTTGATGTTTATTTGTGAGCGATAAAAGTCACTTATTGCGGTGGCTGAGTTTTATAAACGACTGTGCTGCAATATTTACGAGTTCTCAGAGGCGAGCAATTTCCACAGCACTTTTGAATTCATGATCGCTACGTTCTGAAACGGTAACTTTGAGCTTAGACTTTGAATCAAGAGGTTACAACGACTCACGAGCATATATTGATATAGCAAAAAACGAAGTAAAGCTGTATTATTTATTTTCTAGTAAGGCATAGTGGTCATCATTTAGAGGCTACCTGCACAACACAGTTGGCATACAGTGTTTATATTATGGGCATCAAATATTACATCAGTGCTGTGGGAAAACCTGAATATAGACAAGGAAAATAGTGTGTGTGTGTGTGGGGTATGCGTCACGGCAACCGATCAACTATTGCGATGACATACCACACCTACCGCCATAGATAACGTAGAAACAGCGGTTGGGCGAGTCTAATATGCACATTAGTCAATCATTTTGGACTTGACCATACACCGAAAACAATTGTTTTATTGTTGTTATTATTGTTTAACCTGTATTTAATTAACATCCATAACAGAGCATGACGCCTATATTTCCCGAAGGGTTAGGCAGAGGTGTACTTATAGTACACTCAGATTTCGCCAGTCATGTTTAAGTCCCATGTTATAGGGGGTGAGCCTATTGCCATCAACCGGGTTCAAATTCAGACTCCGGGCTGCTACTGAGAAATTCCAGATGGAAAAACCCAATAACAATTTGCCCGACCCGGGAATCGAACCCAGGACCTCATGTTCAGCAGTAGCGCTTGCGACAACTAGACCAACGAGGCAGTCATTACACTATGTATCATGTATGTAACAATATGTTTATTGTTACATTGTACCATAATTTAAATATTGTGTGCGTCGACAGCAACTAACACGACGAACGCATGCAACCCCGATCTCTTCAACACAACAAGAGTGAACAGGCTTCTTCTGGGTAAGCTCGCTCCATCGTCGACTTTGTCTCTGTCATCTCTGACCTAGACTAGAGTCAAGAGCAAACCTATCTTAAATAAAAAAAAATTAAAAAAATAAAACTATGAAGTGTGAATTCTTTTGTCGAGCTGTACCTACCTACTTTAATAGTTTCTTTTTTGGTACTTCATATGATTTTTTTATTTGAGGTTCCAAATTCAAATCACATTGTTGACTTTTGACTTGAATTTTTGATGCCCTATGATTATATGTTTTTTTTTTACATATGTACATATTATATCGTTGGCTGGCTGATGCCGCTGAGTGTAGTAGCTGTGGTTGTAGAATATGTGGTTGTGTGGGTAACTACTCCGTATTCACAAGCGGAGTCTTTGCCTACGGAACCATGGTCTTGGTTTCAGAGTTGATTTTAATGTTCATTTTATATAGATTCGTGCAAAATCCACGAGAACCTACTGCCGACAAATTGCTTTGCAGTTTGGCTGATGCTATGTGAACATAAAACTGTATCATAATGGATTAAATAAATAAATAAAATAAAAAATAATTGTAATTGTAAGTTTTATTTTTTTATTTTTTTTAATTTATTTAATCCATTATGATACAGTTTATTATGGAAGTTAAGTCTATTATGGAAATATTATGTTCCGAAATAAAAGAAAATTAATTCGTACAATGTTGACCAGCGGGTAATAATGAAATTCTGTACAATATTATTGCCCAGCTAGAGGCTTGAATGACGGCTTTAGTGAAAAGCAACATCCTGAGGATGGATAGACGTTTCTTACTCTTTAACGCAAAAAACTACTGAACGGATTTGGATGAAATTTGGCACACATATAGTTTATAACCTGGATTAACATAATTATGTTTATCCTAAGTATCCTATATTATAGGATACTTTTTATCCCGTTATCTCTACGTGGTCGAGACTTATGCGGGTGAAACCGCGAGGCGCTGCTAGTTACTTATCTCTCTAAGTATTAATATTAGTTAGTTAGTAAGTATTATTATTAGTATTAGTCTAAGTATTTGCAAAGGACATAGTCTTAACGACTCGACAACAAAGGTGGTAGGTATCAAGTAAGCAAAAAGAAAATGAAAACCTAGGTTTTAATTTTCTTTGAACATAATTCTATTAGCTAGCTTATAGAATTTTCTTTGAAAATAATTCTATTAGGTAGCTAATAGAATTTTCTTTGAAAATAATTCTATTAGGTAGCTAATAGAATTTTCTTTGAAAATAATTCTAATAGGTAGCTAATAGAGTTATTATTTTCGACTGAAATTACTACTACGACTACCGTAACTATATGTTGTACATATAATCATGTACAGAATAATGAGGATTACAGACATTTCTAAAGATAACAGTTTCAAGTCTGACAGAATCCTGTAACCACAGAATTGCTTCCAAGAAAAACTCACAGCACAAACCTCTTTAGACGCCGCAGCAATCAATTTCACGTTCTCACGTAGTTACTTACATCTCTGTTTCAATTTAAGTGCTAACAGCGCAATTTTGCATCAGAACGCTCTGCCGCAGACGTGACCTTTCATAAAATGGTTAAGATTAAGTAGGTAGGATTAAAATGGCGTTCGTTGCAGGAATTGGTTACGGACTGTGGTTCGTGGTAAAATAAGAACAAATCTACAGAAAATCTTTACGAGTTCTAGTCCTCGTCTCGCTAAGCTAATTGTAATTGATTGTGTCCATTCGCAGTTCTGTTACGAGCCTCTCAAGTTAGCGTAGCGTGTTGATTGTATAAACACAATCATAGTTTAGATGGGTGGCAGTCGAGTGCATTGTCATCGTCATCCGAAAAGTGATCGAAATTACAGTCACACAAGTTTAATATTTTCTTCACCTATACCGCCAATATACAAAAAATATATAATCGCATGTAAAGAAAACAAAAATCTAAGATTTCTAAAGTAATCAATGCAAATTCATAAAATCAATAAAATTTATTATTGGTCAAAGACGTAGTTTAAATACTAATGTTTAGCATACCTAATCGCCAGACATCTCCTTTTTAATTATTAACTGTTTTATATACAATTAGTTTCCCGGCTTCATTTAAAAATAATTTCACTGGACTTAAATCGCAATCTTTAAATTAACAATAGCAAACAAAACTACGCTTTGTAGAGACCACAAATAAATAAAACATAATTTGATCTTTTGAAGATTGAACACGAAAGTCAACGTTTTACTATGTTAAGTTTTTTCTTACGCGAAGATAATATTGTAGCCTCATTTCATGATGCAGATATAGAACGGGAAAGACGGGCGCTCTCGGTACGGTGCAATATGCTTGCGCGCAGATTTTCCGTTTGCAGCACGTGTGTTAAAAAGACCTTGTTCCGTGCCTATTGCCTCTGTTTTTACACATGCCAGCTATGGACAAAATTTAAAAGGTCGACACTAAGTGCCATGCGTGTGCAGTACAATGACGCCTACCGCATCATAATGAAACTTCCGCGGTACTGCAGTGCGTCGAGCATGTTCGCTGAAGCGAGAGTGCCTGACTTTTATGCCGTTGTTAGATCGCGCATAGCATCATTTTCCAGCCGCTTAAGAAAATCGACCAATCGACTGTTGAAGGTCGTTGGTGAGGATTGGAACAGTCCGATCCGCAGATATTGGCTCGAAGTCCATCGGAGTGCCAACCGACGATGAAACCTGTGTGTAATTTATTTGTTTATTTTTTTTTTGTTTTTAATGGAGTTATATTTTAATGAATAAGTATTCAGATTTAATGTAATGTATTTTATTTTGTGATTTTATTTTATTTTAATGATTTAATGAATATTAATGTATCTAATTTTAATTATTTGTCGTGCTGAATGTATTTGTTGTCCGTGTGACTTATTGGGACTTGGTGCCTTATTAAATAAAATATAATAATAATAATAATTTCTCATTCATGTAAAATGTAAAACCCTGTACACACTTTTACAGACATTACCTCGGCAGACATTTTCATTTCAGTAAAGTCGGACAAAGTTATCGAGAGCTGAATTCGTTCATCAATTATACACAAATGTTACAATCCGCGTCCGAGAAGCAGATAGAATTAAGATTTATATTTATTCAGCTCGGTAATAAGTTTTTCACAGAAGTCTCATCTCACCTCGTCAGCTGAATTCATCAAGTTATCAAGGAAATAGTTACTCACCTATCGTATCATACTTCATTTTGAAACATAGGGACTTTTGCTCTACTTTTCTCTTTACATTGAGTTTGGATTCTCATTACCGAGAAACGGTAATAATTAATGCAAACCAATCTTGTTGATGGAAATCCAGTTGGCCTGAATTACCTCGTTACATCTACTAATTAGCCTTGTTCGCACATAGCACAGTGACCAACCCATGAAGTTAGTAAATGAGGAATAATTCGCTAAGCACTCAGCGCATAAAATATTCAGTGAGTTGTGTGGTGTGGGCAAACACTGTCTTTAATATGAGGCTTTAAGTGTGCGGTCGGACGGCCGGCATAATTGCCCAGGGGTGAACCCGTTTAAAAGAACATATTATATTCCCAGCGCATGTTTAATACAGGTTACTAGTATTTTGAAGTGATTTAGTATGTTATGAAACCTATGAGGAAACCGAGGCGCTTCTGGAATGTTGAGTAGCCGAAACATATCACAGATATTTGACTTACTTAAAACACCACACACCTACCCATACCACACCACACACCTCATCATACGCACCACAACACAACACACCACACCACACCACTCCACACCACACCACACCACACCATGCTATACTCCTTACCCCACACCACGCACCATGCCACACATCACTCCACATTGCGCGCCTCATCACATACCACAGATAACACCGTATTACTTACCAAACCACACTATGCACTATGTCACATGCACTGGGAATAAGTTTACTTTTTTTTTTAAGTGTCTTAATTTTAAGTTTTATTATTACTGTTAATAATTTAATTTGCAACTATACTTATAGATTTTTATTATTAGTTTCTTGAGATTATTAGTAGGGAAATAAATACAGAAAATGTACTTGCATTAAATATTTACCCTTTTTTTTTTTTTTTTTTTTTTTTTGTGGATGGGAAATCATCAAATGACTTCTCCCGCTCTGGGCGGAGCGGGAGGGCGTGTCAGACTTTTACTGACTAAAACCCACCCGTGTTCCTTCTGTTGCCTGTGCCGGGGCCACGGTAACTCTTTCGAACATCCCGCAACCCTAGCTGGCATCGGCCCTAGCGGACCCCGTCAATAGTGCTGACATCTCTTTGAGGCGCGCGTGGAACACGACGCGCCGTCGACTCGGGCCTGGTCCTTACCGGACGGCGAGCTACCCATTGCTCGCCGTCCGCAAGCCCGCGCCTACGGTGGCCGGGAATCGGCTGCCAATTCCCGACGCCCAGGGCGTCTTCTGCGGCGACTAGGGGCGTGAGGGTGCAAAGCCTGCCTCTCCCTCACGCGTCCCGCCTCCTCCTTCACGAGCAAAATATTTACCCTTAAGGTCACAACACGTCTAAATGTATTGTAATTTTCTATTTTTCACAATAATCGATTTTGTATTTGTATTTTGTATTGTATGTTCAAAAGAGGCGATATAAAAAACATTTTAGCCTGTAGTCTTCTACAGATTAACTTTATATAAAAACCCACAATATTGATCAGTTATACTGTGGATCCGCCAAAACGATAAACTTATTTAAACCCAACTTTGATGCAGTTGAACCGGAAGGCCTGGTATGTCTGCGGGTATATTGCGGCCCGGGGGCACACCGGCGGCGGCCCGCAACAAGCGTGTCGCGGAGACCGCACATAGCGGCAGGGGATTTATATCCGTACTTGACTTTTTTATATGTTATTTAGACTGCTCTTTTTCAATAGTATTTCTTCGTATTTTGCTGTATACTGTTATCGACAGTGTCTTATTTAATTGGAAAAGGCTTCATGACGTCATGTCCGTCACCTGGCTGCGGGCCGATCAGCAAACGAACGTTTAGTAAAAGGCGTTTTCACGAGTTGATCGTTCAGTCTGCGTGCAATTCTCAACGAGTTCACAGGTATTCATCTACAGTGTGTATACAGTCTGTGAAAATGGGTAACAAGTATCGACGTGTGCATAAGTCCTAATTATTTTGTAATTCCTAAATTAGTTTGATTGTGGCATGTAGGTATGTATGTGCTAGGAGCTATGATGAGGATGCTAAGAATCGTGGCTAAGTAATAACTGCCGCACGGGTCGATCCATCAGGTTAAGCTACGCTTGCCGGGGTTGTCCGTGGATGGGTGACCATCTTTGCATCCGAGACTCCTCCGTGCCTCGGAAAGCACGTTAAGCCGTTGGTCCCGGCTGTCATTCGCAGATCTTTGACAGTGGTTACGGGTCGTCAGAAGCCCGAAAGTTTGACAACCAGTCTTACCAAGGGGTATCGTATTACCCTGTTACTGGGTTGTGGAGGTCAGATAGGCAGTTGCTCCATGTAAAATACTGGTATTCAGCTGCATCCGGTTAGACTGGAAGCCGACCCCAACATAGTTGGGAAAAGGCTAGGCAGATTGATTGTGCTTAAATTAAATTTAAATGAATATTATACTAATCTGTGTTATTTTCTACAATACGAACAAACTAGTTCTTTTAAAAGATTAATTTTACTTAAGGCTTACTACTTTCCAGCCGTGTTTGCTTTGTTTCACACGAATTCAGGACAAAAGGTCGCCATAAAAGAAATAGAGCTATTCGTTTGTAAACACTAAGCTCACATCTTTGAGTAACTTTTGCTTGAACTAAATACTGGCTGGGTTTATGGAGGTACCTACGTAGAATTCTTATAATATAAGAATTAGCTAAAAAGGTAATATTATTACCTTATTTTATTATATTATTATGGAACGAATAATAATATGACTCTGAGGATAAAACTCTTACAATTACAAAGGATGAAATTGAATTCATGGCCATCCTCTTAACAGATCATTGTACTCATCATTATGAACAACTTTTACTATGGGACATAACCTGAAATCCCGAAAAAAAAATCTGCTGTTCCCTATGTTTATGTTTGCATCACTCGTCGAAATATAGGGAACAGCAAATATTTTTTTCGCGATTTTATGTTTGTTCCTATAGTAAAAGTTGTTCATAATGATGTTTACAATGATCCCTTAAGAGGATGCCCATGAATTCAATTTCATCCTGTATATTGGTGGTCTCAAATTATATTTCTTTCCCTGAAAGTGCCTTTCCTAGCTTGCGCCAGAACACCCTGTCCTCCGCCTTCCGCATCCAGTCTGTCCCAGCCACTTTCTTAAGGTTGTCGGTCCATCTAGCTGGGAGACCGGCTGAGGGTTTAAATTAATAAATATTTTGCACGTTCTTGAAACATTTTACTTCGGAGTGATTAGAGATCTCCAGTCATCGATCAACAGCATTTGCGTTTTGTGTATTTAAGCAGAGAAGCGGGTCATAGTGGGGTATACTCAGAAATTCTAGACAGCAAACACAGCGGACAGCATTCTAGCTATTCTTGAGCAGTAAACTGTATTCCCATAGTATGCAAATGCGATCTCTAAGCCGAACACGATAGTGCTTTCAGATCGGGGCAATACATTTTACCAGGTAGCCAGAGAATTTCAATTTAGCGTTGTGTGAATTTCTAAGTTCCTACATGACAATACTAAAGACATTCAAAAAAAGATAATGTTCGATGTTTCCATTTATAATTTCAAAAGATATCTGTTTGGCAATTCCCTTATTTATAAGAACCTTAGCATTGTAATCTCAGTGTCAATCTGTCAAAAAATACCTCTGATTTACTTACATTTTATTTACTACTAGCTATGGCCCGCGACTTCGTTCGCGTGGATGTCAATACTTCCCTATTTGAATCGGATTTTGTTCACAATTTCATGGGTTTTAATTATTTTGCGCGGAACCCTGATTAAACATAATTTCTTATATCATCAGCTCAAGTGAAAACCAGCCAGCCAGTGAAAGTTCCGTCAAAATAGGTCCAGCTGGTTTGGAGATTAGCCGGAACAAACGGACAGACAGACAAAGAATTAAAAAAAAAAATTGTTTGTTATAAGTACCTACAGTAGATACTTTCATAATTATACATTTATTAAAAAGCTGTTACTTTGACATTACAAACAGGCACTTCAGTTTTATTTATTTGCATGTATGTATGTAATTATGTTTAAGATACCTTTTAACTTTCTTTTAAAATTTTCGCCTTTTTTGAAAAACACTTATTTATGGATTAAAATATTGTTGCTAACCATTCTCACGTAATTATCAAAGACACTTATTATAAGTAACAGTCTATTTGGAATAGCTAAGTTCTTAAGTATGTTGATAACAATAAGGTCCATGATAACATCAAGAAAATTTCAAATGGTTTCTTGATCGCTAAATTCGTGCCCCAATTACTAATGATCCTGCCTGTCATAGCAGAACCCCAGCAGTCTGCACTCGATTGCGCTGCATGAAGTGGGTCTCGGTGACTGCGCTGCTCCTCGCACTCCAAAAATCACGTTGACCCAGTACACGGACAGCAGACCCAACGCCCTGAGCTGTGTGCCCTCGAGTCTAGCTCCACCACCAGCACTGGACTCTGGACCTGGAAAAAATATTACGACTTTTGCTGAAATAGTGCAATCAAACCTTCAGATGAAACCTTAATTTATCCACCTGAATGCAAACACTTTGACGGTGAAGGCTTTTCCCTTTTTATTGTTTGTCAATTTTTATTTCTGTTATTTTATTATTATAAACATCCTTTCACAGAGCGCAGTTCGTTACCCGTTTTACTCGTGACCTATAAACAAAACCTACTACCTAAATTTCAACTATTACCTACAAGCCAAAATGTTTGTCAAAACATGACAGCTAGTGAGCTTCTATATAAGTATAAATTAAAATATTATTTAAAGGATTTCCAACATTGCCAATGTTTGACATATTATTCTGTTATAACTATTTGTTTAACACACGTTCATATCTGATGTATGTCAATAAGAATATCCGACTTTACTATTTACAAGAAGAGCTCTCATTTTAATTTCAAATGCTATTAATAAAGACCAAAAAAACGCTCGAATATATTTTTGCATAAATGCTTAAAGTTTGTAAGGTCAGCGTAATAATTCTCGCTTATATCACAGCATCATCCTCAATTTAAGGACAAAGGAGACATACGTCAAAGAAACGCCCTGTCGAATTATTTATGAAGATGTTTGTCAGCCTCCCCCGCGCTGGAGTCTACACGAATAACGGGAACTACTAACTGGACACGATAATACAGGGTTATTTGAATTGACTAGCTGAACTCCGCAAACGTGATGTGTATCGGTATCTAAATACGATAAAATAAAAAAAGATATGATGGATTTTTTGCGAGGTCTACGACCGCTGTAGGTAAGGATTGTTACTTGAAGTATGAGTTGAGAAAAACAGTTTTCTTATGTTTTGTCATATTTATATATCGATACCCATGTCGTCTGTGAAGTTTACACAAAAAAAAAACACATTTTTAAACTGGTATTTCAAGTGATTACAATAACAATCATCAAATCATTTTTTTTTGTTTCATAATTGTTTAGATATTGACACCCATCGCGTCTGCGGAGTGTAGATAGCCAATTTAAAATAACCCTGTATAGGAATTGGCAAATCTCCACGCGAAATAATTATTTCTTTTCTGTTTTTTGCAAACTGGAAGGCTGTTAATGTTGTAACAGAAATAATTGTGACGAGACCAGTTAACACGACGCGATACAAACCGTACAATTTCTTTGGGAATAAAACTCATTTAGAATTCTCTCGATCTGTAAATACCGTATTTCTCCCACGAGCGAGATTTACATTTAAATTGCAAAAGGTTGTGTTGATATTTTTGCTGTTCATTTGACAGCAATAAAAGTCACTTATTGTGGTGGATGAGTTTTATAAACGAATGTGCTGCAATATTTACGAGTTTATAGCGAGCAATTTCGACGACAAAGAATCACGAAAATAATTTTTATAATGCAACAGATGAAGATTAGATAGAAAATAAGACATAGTAGTACAACTCACTTGGCTGTATAGTGTTTATATTAAAGGCATTTAATATTGATAAATAATAAATTATTTTATTTTTGTAAGTAGGTTTGTACAAACACTTTTACACGTCAATCATATTCATATCTGACTACTCTAAGAAGAAAGGCCGAAATCAACTCAGAGGTCACAGTCTCTTCTAAAGTCAAACATAATCTTGGTCAGATCATGTGAAGACCATGTAGATTGGTGTCTAAAATGGTCTTTTGAGGAAAGAACCACACAGATAGAGTAGACCTATCAAGTCAGTGCACGCATTTGTCAGAAATTGTGCAGCTCCCCTCAAAGCATAAGGAGCTCAAAGATTCGACGAACAATACCAAAGAAAAGACATTTAGGTAGGCCGCATAAATTACTCAAACTGCTAGACCATGATTAAAACTAACATAGAAACAAAAAAACAATGACCCACATAGTCTTCACATTCACAATAATTAAAATAATACACAAACAAAAGTAAATATTTATGTCATTGTATTGTAAAATACTTATAGAAAAAAAAAATAGAAAATACTGTTACTTCAGTGCTTATAGCAAAGGAAAATGCACAAAGTGCTTGCAGCTGCAAAACAAGGAAAGCAATAGGATATTGTTTGCATGAGTCATACATTGGTTTTACACCTATGAGCATTACTGCAACTGGGCAGTGCGCATATTTATTTTAGTTTCAGCAATTTTAAACAAAATAATAGCTAGACCGATGTTTTACTTCTATATATTATGAATATCATCGAGCTTTTCAATACAAGTTATTCCGAGCAGACATAGAAAGGAACAATTTTAAACTTTTTAAACAAAGTCGTTACTTCCTCAGTCTTATTAACAACCCGACGACAAAGTATTAAGCAAAGGGAAAATTGAAAGTTTCCTCGATTCCATTTTCATCTAATTATCACCTACCTAATATAATTATTTTTCACTGAAACTAAACTGTGAACACAAAAGGCGAAGAGCGTGGCTTTATTAGTGAACTGAAACTTACTCGTACATTAGGTTGAGGGCTTCTATGTATTTCATCTTCGAATGTTTGCCGGCTTTAAATAACTTGTCAAATGAAAGAGGTAAGTTGTTGGCCAAAGCATTAGCATTGCCATTCAACGTGGCAATGCTGCCAGTCTTCGGGCACGTTTCCGGATGACAGCGATGTGGACGAGTACTTCAACGCTTAAGTTCCTTTTGTTTTTGTATTTACTTGTATAGTTGGTACGTTAGTCATTTAATTTAGTACCTTGAGTAAATATTTAGTTGTGTTATTATATTGTGCATACATATGTATATAATATGCATTTTAATGTATATGAAATAAAATAGATCTAAAAAATCACGCCTATGATTACCAAAAGGTCAAAGACTCGCACCAATTAAGGAAAGAAATGTAAATAAAGAAACAGTAATATGGAACGAGCAACTCAACGTTTTTCTTATTTAAGTTAGAATTAGCAATTCAGCGGAATAAGATGCGGCTAAATGTTAGAATTTTGTAGATAAAGTTTTTAGTGTGGTATTAAATATTTCCCAAGAGGAGAGAGCCTGATATCAAAGGTTTTAAAAGACACACATTTTTTCTAAGCTTATCCCGTGTGTTCCACCAAGAGCTAGACCACCACTTCTTAACGCAGTATTATTTTAATCTTACTTGAGTGTGGGAAAGAGATGGAGCTAAACGTCCTGTATAGCTCCATCTCTTTCTCACACTGAAGTAACATTAAAATAATACCGCTTTAAGAGGTGGTGGTTAGCCCCCAGGTATCGTTTGTGCCGCGCGTCTCAGTGACGCAAGTGTGAGCGACTCTGAGTCGCTCGAGGCGGCTTTTATAATTCTACTTTTTTCTAACATTAAGTTACGTAAGTATGGTTAGTATAAATGCTAGTTATAAGCACCTGAGGTCAGTGCAAGCGGACGATAATGAGAGTGTTTGTGTCGTGATTCATGCTTAAGTAGTGACCTATGTAGCATTTGTCTCGACATAGTCTGGCCTAGGTAGCTTAGTTTCAGAGCAGAGCAGTCAGAGCAGCAATTTAACATCTTGAATAATGACTACCAAAATAGAGGATCATGTTTTATAATAGGGGTACCCTCAAGGGAGTACACACAGAAAGGTAAGCCATTTGAAACATTAAGTAACGAGCCGACGTGGGGTCAGACTGACGACTAAATAGGCTCACGAGCTGCCTTAGTGCTTATGTAAATGTTGTTAATTATAGACTGAACCAGTAGGGGAAGGTGGGGGGAAACCGGACAGGGGGTGAAACCAGAAAGTTGCTATTTCATTACTCCGCGTACAGCTGTTTCGCTCTAGCGAGTGGTGAATTACGCGCGAACGCTTACTCAGTGCAGTTGCAAATGGCGGCGACGGTAACATCTCAGCGCGTGCGTCTATAAACGAAAATTGTAAACAAAGGTAAGTTATCTAATATTTTGACTTTTTTAAAGTGTTATCATTAAGTTTAGCTACAGTTGTATTTTTTATGAAGTAATACATATGAAGGCACAGGATCAGACTTATTGTAAAAATAAAATAGATTCTTTAACGGTAAGAAGATATAATTTATTTTGTCTTAGTTAATTAATTAATTTTATAAGAAATTACACTTAATTAGCAGCTCTTATATGAAAAGCGTCTTATGAGATAATTACTTCAATACCTTACAATTATGACCATGGCACCCAGTAACACCTTAGTTCAGATAAAAGAGTAACAATGTGCAGAGAGGCACAGTAGCAATAATAATCAAGAGTTATACAACCTGTGCACCGGGCGACGCCTGAAGTCAGAATGCCATTTTGCCTTTTTTTTTTTTTTTTTTTCCTAACAATGGCATCTCGTAGTTGGCCAAGAGTGGCCGTGACTACTTAACCGGTCAATCCTGTGGCTGCCTTAAGCTAACTCAAAGCCTCCAGCCAGGGGCGTGTTACTTACAATACTAAGTGACTGCGCGCTAAGGGCACCCCCTGTGGGGTACGAACCTCGGCTTAGGGCGTCACTGGGGGGACAGCTAGTTGGGACAGGCTGGATCAAACTTGGGTGATTATTATTAACAGGGGAATTTAAAGCTACAGGCTCAGCTTCGGCGCGGGCTGGCGCTTCTTCGAGCAAGGGATGGGGGGAATTATTAATTCGGGGTTTTCGCGATGGACCTCGGCGGCGGGGTCGGAATGTCGGTCTTTTGTTTTTGAAAACTGTACTAGAAGCCCTATTGCTTTCTTGGAGGAGAGTGATGGGGTCGTCTGGGTCAAGAAGAGTATGCCTCGGACGGCGAACTTTACTGATGTTGGAGGGGGTATAATTGGCGGCCTCGACAACTAGGGGGTTGCGATGTTTTGCGGCGGTATCGAAGAAACGCTTGGAGTTACGTTTCATGAATTGGAGGATGGTGGGGATTTTGAGATCGAGGCGGAGGATCTCGTTCCGGACATAATAGGGGGATCCCGTGATCATTCGGAGGGCACGGTTCTGGAGGGTCTGCATCCTATGGATGTGTAAATGCGCAACTTGCACTTTAGTGACAATTTGCTTTTTGCATTCATTATGGAGTGGAGTCTACCGAGAGCGAAAGCGGCGCGCGAACGAACCTGAGGCTTACCGAACATGGTGAGTGGTCGGGGGGGGGGGGGGGGGCTTAAGGCGCGGTTTGGAGTAAAGAACCGCTTGGCTTTTGTCAGGATTCACTTCGATTCTCCACTTCCTGAACCAGTCGCCAAGTTTGTTGACTGCTCTTTGGAGAGTGAGAGAGATCGGGGCTTGTTTGAAGCCTGAGCAGTAAATGGCCGTGTCGTCTGCGAACAGAGCCAACTGTGCCTTTTTGCTCCTGGGTATGTCGCTGGTGAACAGCGTGAAGATGAGGGGGGCAAGCACAGAGCCCTGGGGGACGCCTGCGTGGATAGGGTGGGGGGAGGATAGTGCTCCTTCGATGCGATAGCGGAAGGTGCGGTTCGACAAGAAGTCTCGTAAGATGAGTACGAGACGGTCCGGCACACCGAGTTGGTAGAGCTTATATAATAAGCCGTTGTGCCAGACTCTGTCGAACGCTTTCGCTATGTCGAAGTATATAACACCCGTCATCATGCCACGCTGGAAGCCAGCGTTTATGTGTTCGATGATGCGGTGGGCCTGATGCACACAAGAGTGCTGGGTTCGAAAACCAAACTGTTCGTTTGGGATGAGGCCTTTTGTTTCGGTATAGTCTCTGAGACGCTTATAAATAAGTTTCTCATAGACTTTGCCGAGGACATTGAGCAGACTGATGGGGCGGTAGCTTGAGGGCTCAGATTTGGGCTTTCCAGGCTTGGGGATGCCGATGACAGTGGCCTTTTTCCATGCATCTGGGAAGATGTTATTGCTCATGGCACTATTGAAGATGGTGGTCAGTAGCATTATAAGGTGGGCAGGGAATAGTTGTATTACCCTGTTTGTGATACCGTCTGAGCTGGGAGCTTTACGGGGCTTTAAACCCTTGATGATATCGTGCACTTCGTCTGGAGTGACGGGAGGCAGAGGATAGTCAGGGTTTTCAACGGGGGGAAGGGAGGCTCTACGTTCGACTTCAGCGTCAACTTTTGACAAGTGAGCTTGGTCTACTGGTTGAGAGCTGGGAGAGCATTGGGCCTCAAGGCTATCGGCCAGGTATTCAGCCTTGTCGGCATCGTCGAAAGCGATAGTCTTGTCAGGGCGGAGTAGGGCGGGCATGGAGACTACTTCTTTGGACTTTAGTTTCCTTTGGAGTTCCCAGAAGGCCTGATGAGTGGGCTCTAGGTCGTTGAGCATCCTGTCCCAGCCAGCGGTACGCAGCTCCGCTAGGCGTGTCTTTACAGCTCGCTGTAAATGGCGCATATGGGCTTTGTTCGCAAGGCAGGGAAAGTTGCTGCATGCACGGACAGCCGCGTTCTTCTCGCGCAACAGTTCACGCACACCGTCCGGCAATCTCCAGCGACGGTCATCGTCCGCTGGAGTTACCTTTGAACAGTCGTTCAGGACTGATTGTACGTGCTCAGTGAGCGAGTCGATCGCGGCCGTCGTGTCCGCGACAGAGTCGAACTGATCAGGGATGGAGTCCAAGTGATGGGAAGAAGTGGATTTCAGGCTTTTGCTTACTTTCCTCCAATCTGTGACTATTTTGGTGAGAGGGGGTTGAGTGGGGTCATGGAGACCGACACGGGGAGCCAGTTTCATGACCACTGGTCGGTGGTCAGAGGAGAGCTCTTGTACCGCCTCTATAGAATCCAACCGTAGGTTGATATTCTTCAGAAGCGCTATGTCGAGGACGTCGGCGGTATGGTTGGGGTTGTGGGGAAAATGGGTTGGAGTCATCGGGGCGATGACATCGAAATTTAGTATGGGGCAGAGACCGAACAGTTGTCTGCCTCTGGCTGAGGAGGTGTTGCTGTTCCAGGCAGGGTGTTTGGCGTTGAGGTCGCCCGCTATGATAACGGAATCACTCAGGCCGAAGAGGGCAGGGAGGTCGTCAGAAATCGACTGGGGATTTTCTGGCGAGGTTTGGGGGGGGAACATAGGCCGATACTAGGGTGATCGGTTGGTGGCCTGACATGCCTAGCCGGCATACAGACACTTCTAATTTGGATAGGGGGGGAGGGTCCATAGGGATGCAGTGAAGAACCTTTCTATAATATATGAGGGTGCCGCCCTTGTGACACCGAGACCTGTCGTTGCGAACTATGCAGTAGTTAGCAATTGACGGGTTACGGAAGTTGGGCTTGAGGAAGGATTCCTGTATAAGGAGAATATCAATTTGATGATCACGGAGGAACTCGGCGATCTCATCGCGTTGTCCGCGAATGCCGTTGGCATTGAAGTAGCCTAATTTAAGGGATCGGGGCTTAGTTCTCCCTTTGGCTTCTTTATCCATAGTGGGGGTTAGGAAGGTTGGAGAAGGAGGATAAGGCTTGCGTGATCTCGGGATACGCATTGTATATCTCCAGAATCTGGAGAAGGTTGCCGGCATTTCTGGCAGCAACTAATTCGTTTGCCATTTTCCTGGCGCGTGGGGTGAGGAAGGCCGTGAAGGTGCCCGAAATAATGTTGAAGGGGTCGAGGGGGTTAGGGCCAACCATAGTCGGTGAGTGGGGGGGTGCAGTACCGGCTGCAGGGGCGGTTTTAGGCGCTTGCACCGGTCTCGAGGGGAGGGCGGGGGCGGGCGCGGCGGCGCGGTTGCGGGGGTCCATCAGCGCTGGGATGGATGGAGGTGGGGGGCTGGTTTTGGCCAGGGCCGGAAAGCCCTTTGGTGGTTAAGGGCCGTCCAGGGGCTAGGCCTTTGAGGGCTTAGCCGTTCTGGCATTTGGGTCGAAGGGGCGGGGGGCCCGTTTAGGGGGGCTTCCCTTTGCTGGCGGGCGACTGCGCGCTTGGCCAGTTTGGGGGATAATTTCGGGGCTTTAGGGCAGCCCCGGTAATTTGCCGGGTGTCCTGACTCACCACATAGCACACAACTAGGTGGCTCGGTGCAGAGGGTACGGTCTTTAGGACGGGGGCAGTCAGAAGTGCCGTGCTCGCCCAGGCACTTGACGCACCTGGGTTTGGCGTGGCAGTTCTTCTGCGCGTGGCCGTATAGCTGTTATCGGTGGCACTGACCGATGAAGCCATATTTATTGGGCTTCTGGATCTCAAAGCCCATGAGGTGGCATATGGTTTTTACACCAAAAATAGGGTGATGCCCTTCAGTCGGGGGACAGACGACAAGGACCATGTCGAATGCATGACCGCCTCTGGTGCGGTGCATTCGGTGGACCTCCGAAACTGGGATATTTTGGGCCTCTAAGTCGGCCTTGATGGCGTCAGTAGGGATTTCCTTCGGAATCCTACGAATTACCACTCGAGTTTGGCGCTCTTCGGGAAGAGTGTAGGTGTGGAAAGACACACCTCTCGCCCGAAGGAGCCTGGTGAGCTCCCTATAGTCCTTGGACGTAGTGATGCTCACTTTGATACCCTGCTGGGTGGAGCGGGCATTGGTGAAGCCGATCTTTTGCTCGGTGCACCATTGGGACACATTTGTCCACTTTGCCTTGTCCTGAATGAACACAGGCGGGGGGGGTGCCAGCTTCTTGGGGGCAGAAGAAGCAGGAGTCAGGGCGGGGGGGGGGGCATCCTGCGAGGAGGATGTGAGGGCGCTATTTTTTGCCGCGGAGGCAGGGGTAGAAGATCCAGGCTTACCGGCCTGGGAAGGACTGGCTGAGATGGGTGCCGTGGGGACAGGGGCAGAGGAGGAGGTGGAGGCAGGGGCGGAGGGGATGGCTGCCGCCAGAGGCTTTTTGGCCTTGCCGGCCTTTGAGGAGGCGCTCTTCTTCCTCTTCCCTCCCTTTCCGACGACTTGATAGTCGTCTGAGGAGGAGGAGGAGGAAGTGAGTGAGATTTCGTCTTCGGACTCTGAGTCCGAAGGAGGGGTGGAGGTGTCCATCACCTCGGGCTGGGGGGAGACTACAGACGGCATCGAAACCGTCGTAGGAGGGGTGCCCCTGTCTGCTACAGGGGGGGAAAGCGGGCTCTCTAGAGCCTCACTTGGGTCAAGGTGGCGACTACGCCAGGTCTTTCCATATTTAAGCAAGAAGTCGGGGTCCTTGAAAAGGACCTCTCTTGCGAAGGCTACGATGTCTGCGTCAGACATCGTAGCAATAGGGAATTTAAAAAAGAAAAATAAGGGGACCTAATGATCCTACTCCTACTCCCCGGGTGGATGGGCCCGGGGGTGTGTGGCCCTCCCTGTCGGGTGCAGACAGGGAGGTGAGTGCCTACTTGTGAGCCCTAGAGCTGAAACCTGTCGCCAATCTTAATGTGCGACAGGGCCCTGACCAGTCTAGCGCGAAGGGTGTAGACACACCCTAAAGACGCTAGGTGTGTCGTTGTGGAAGCAAAACTGTCACCAGAGCCGACTAGGAGACCCCCCAAGGCCGGTTAACTCTGGGACCCGTCCAATTAACTGCCTTACCCTGAAGGGGCTCAGCGGGTGTGTTGGGTCAACACCCCCTTGACTTGGTTGTCACCGTGAGGTATCCGTCAAGGACCACGAAACTGTGGTTTTTACCCTGAGGGGGTCAAGGAGACACGCCGAACGTTTGTTTGACGGACGACGTTAAAGAAATAGTTTATCAACGATCGCCTTGAAAAAGGCAATGATTGACAGCGGGTGCAGTCAGAGACTACAGGAGTCGGTGCGTGACGTGGCGTCACGAGCGAGCGTCGATGGCGGTGAGTCAGCAGTGAGTCAGCGGTGCAGCGAGCGAATGCGTCAGCGGCACGACCGTCCACAGCGGAGTCGAGCGAGCGAATGCCACGAATGCCATTTTGCCTTTTTTTTTTTTTTCCTAACTATGGCATCTCGTAGTTGGCCAAGAGTGGCCGTGACTACTTAACCGGTCAATCCTGTGGCTGCCTTAAACTAACTCAAAGCCTCCAGCCAGGGGCGTGTTACTTACAATACTAAGTGACTGCGCGCTAAGGGCACCCCCTGTGGGGTACGAACCTCGGCTTAGGGCGTCACTGGGGGGACAGCTAGTTGGGACAGGCTGGATCAAACTTGGGTGATTATTATTAACAGGGGAATTTAAAGCTACAGGCTCAGCTTCGGCGCGGGCTGGCGCTTCTTCGAGCAAGGGACGGGGGGAACCATTTTGCCTTTTTTTTTTTTTTCCTATCAATGGCATCTCGTAGTTGGCCAAGAGTGGCCGTGACTACTTAACCGGTCAATCCTGTGGCTGCCTTAAGCTAACTCAAAGCCTCCAGCCAGGGGGCCATTTTGCCGCTGTGCGGACCGTTTTTATACGCTAGTATTGGAGGTGTGGTCGCAGCGCGCCCCAACTCTGCCCCGTAGCGAGGAGGTGGGGGAATGACGCAGCGCGTGGCCCGATACACGTGCTGTTTAAAATGCAACGCCGACACATATTTAACCTTTTAAAACGGTATTTGTTGTTGCTGTGAGTGTAAACATAATCTGTGTTAGTATTACAATTTCAAACATGGCATCTGTGGGGTACAAGCGGACGGGGTGATTTCGACTATCCGGTTTCGCCCCCGATTGATTTTATATGTAGTTATTGCGGGCGTTTGTTTTATTCCTCTGTTTAATTACTATTTTTTTACTTTTTAGTGCGAGCGTCAACATGCCACGAACATATGTGAGAAAGTCAAATAGGCTGCAGTGGTCGGAGTCAGACATGCTTTTAGCCATAAATTCAGTGCTGGAAGGCAGAATGGGATATCTTTTAGCGTCACACACATATAGTGTACCCAAAAATTCCTTAGAAGATCGTGTAAAAAAGATCAAAGCTGGAAAATCCAAAGACGAAGTGTTTACAAAGTGCCCTGTTACTGCAAAATGCGTCTTCACTGCGAATAATTTGATTATTTAGTTTTATTATTAGTATCTATATTCACCCCTTGAATAAAAACTGCCTATCTGGTTTGACCCATAGGTATGGAGTGAATTCGGATTTATAATTTTTATTAAAAAAAAATATATAGTTTAATTACTAAGATTGATCTCAACACGGTGGAGCATACGGTGGAGGTCTGCCCGGCTTGGGCGGAGCACCGCCGTGTCCTCGCGGTAGCGATCGGCGGCGGCGATCTCTCGCGTCCGGCCCTGGTCCAGGCCATGGTACGGAGCGAGAGTGCATGGGAAGCCATTACCTACTTCTGCGAAGCAGTAATGCTCGTGAAGGAGGAGGCGGGACGCGTGAGGGAGAGGCAAGCTTTGCACCCTCACGCCCCTAGTCGCCGCAGGAGACGCCCTGGGCGTCGGGAATTGGCAGCCGATTCCCGGCCACCGTAGGCGCGGGCTTGCGGACGGCGAGCAATGGGTAGCTCGCCGTCCGGTAAGGACCAAGCCCGAGTCGACGGCGCGTCGTGTTCCACGCGCGCCTCAAAGAGATGTCAGCACTATTGACGGGGTCCGCTAGGGCCGATGCCAGCTAGGGTTGCGGGATGTTCGAAAGAGTTACCGTGGCCCCGGCACAGGCAACAGAAGGAACACGGGTGGGTTTTAGTCAGTAAAAAGTCTGACACGCCCTCCCGCTCCGCCCAGAGCGGGAGAAGTCATTTGATGATTTCCCATCCACAAAAAAAAAAAAAAAAAAAAGATTGATCTCAAACATTTTTATGCCAAAGTTATGCCTAAGGTATACTTAAACATTTATGACATTGATTACCTCAATAAATAACATAGTGATTTATTTATTATTTCTTTTTCATAACTATCCGGTGTCCCCCCACCTTCCCCTACTTACATTTATGGTTTATACCGCTGCTATCTCTATTTCGGCATTCCTACTAATATTATAAACGTGAAAGTTTGTGAGGATGGATGGATGGATGGATGGATGGATGGATGGATGTTTGTTACTCTTTCACGCAAAAACTAATCAACGGATTTGGACGAATAGTTTATAACCTGGATTAACATAATATACAAGACATAATAACGCACAACCTCTTAAGGGATCATTGTACTCATCATTATGAGCAACTTTTACTCTGGGACGAAACCTGAAATCGCGAAAAAAAAATCAGCTGTTCTCTACATTTTGACGAGTTATGCGAACATAAATGTAGGTAGCAGCAGATTTTTTTTTACATACTATTATTATAATGGAATAAGAATATTGATCAACGCCATCTACTCAAAATTACGTAAATTAAATTAGGCCACTATGGTTTCAAAGATCGATACATCTACTATGTAAATATCTACTTAACTCTGTTTCTATAAATTTGTGCATTAGGCCACTCTTCCGCTGAGCGACTCAATTCTGACAGTTAGTCTTGGATCTCTGACTTATGTATATCTAGTTATCTGTGGTCTTAGACAATACTTTGCTAAGAACGTGACTCAGTTCAAAAATATACCGTTTTGTTAAAAGTATTAAATAATATTATTCGACCAAACTCCTGATTTAAAACAACCAGGTTTTTAAAAACTTGCCAACATATGCTGAGTCGTTTGATAATTCTCAGAGCACAGATTATTTGAAAATTTGGATAAAACTCTCAGAGCCCCAAGACATGCATTATGCAACAACAAGTTTATTTAACAAAACAATTACTTCACTCGCTAATACCTTCGTTCCTGGAATAAAGTATTTTCCGTATAATTTTAATGTTCTATTCAGGGGCTTTTTGGAGAGTAGTTAGTTTACACATTTTACATATTTTATGAATGTTGAAAACAATCACGTAGATTGAAATAAATGTTTCTTACAAAAGAGCGAAGAAAGCGTTATAGTCTGATAAGAAAACAGGTTTGTTAAAAAGGTTAAAAAAAAACGGTAACTTTTGTCATTCCTCAATCTTCAGAAAAATTAATTTAATTAATCAACCCATTTCAGACTCATCGAAATTTAACAATTGGGAAAACCTTTTACCTACTTCTAAAAATCCATTTGCTACATAACGTTGCATCGCGCGGGATTAATTCCATTTTGTGAGTAATTTTTAACGTGGATTTTAAAACTGCTTTCCAGAATTCAGTGTCATCAGATTTTTATACCAGTTCAGGTCAAACCGTAAAATAAGAATGTTAGGGTAGGTACTCATGCAACTGTAACTGTAAGGCTCGGCGCAAACGAGCCACCGACCACAGCCACCGGTGGCGGTCGCCTCTTGCTGGGGTGTTGAGTACTGCTGTAGCGGGTGGCCGCCACCGGCCACACGTGTGCGACGAATCCATACGTTTTGTATGAAAAAGCATCTGAGCTGCTTGTCGCTGGGCTACCGGTGGCTGTAGCCGGTGACTAGTTTGCGCCGAGCCTAAACCACACCTCTTAACGATACGGGTCCACGATTTATCTACAGCATTTAATTAAGACGATTTGAATTCTGCTTCTACCTTCAAATCATCCATAAAATGTACGGCAAATAATAAATAATTTGAAAAACAAAGTAACTTCGCGAGGAAGTAAATGTTACAACCGGGGAGTCCTCTCGGTAAGTTATGTCTTCCTGAAAACAATTAATGTACCTGGAGGGAGCAGAATTATTCATAGCCAGGTGTTAAAGAAGTGACAAAATGACGAATTTTTACGTTTGTTTTATGATGTAGTCCGCGAATGGGCTGTTTTTATTAGGGTACGTGTATATTTTTAAGAACCGCTGTGAACTTAAATTATAACTAAGTAACATAATATTATGTCGTTTCTTGACTGTTACATGGTGATGGTGGAATACGAATCACTTCAAACATTGTATTGCTTGATAGACTGCACATCAATCATTCTCCCAAGCCTTTTCCCAACATGTTGGGGTCGGCTTCCAGTCTAACCGAATGCAGCTGAATACCAGTATTTTACATGGAGCGACTACCTATCTGACCTCTACAACCCAGTTACTGCGTAACATGATCCCCCTGATAAGACTGGTTGTCAGACTTTCGGGCTTCCAACTACCCGTAATGACAGTCAAAGATCTACGAATGACAGCCGCGACCAACGGCTTATCGTGCTTTCCGAGGCACGAATGGGTACCGATATGTAATTGATGGTCATCCATCCAGGAACCGACCACGGCAAGGCTAGCTTAACCTTCGATCGATTATCATTTAGCTCCCCCCCCCCCTTTCTTGTTAGACTGCACATATTTAATAATAATAGTCTTCAAGACCGAATTTCGGCCATGGCGACCAATCTCAGCGGAGACCAGCGGTGCGGGAGATACTCTAGTGCACAAGTGTGTGCGTAGACATAGGTGCATTCTCTCTTCCCTCACTCGTCCCATCGGTCCCATCGGACTATGAGACGGCAATCCACCACGACCAGAGGGAGATCAGGCGCAGGATCAACGGCTGAACGTGCTTTCCGAGGCACGAGGGTATCACACCGCTAACTTCTAAACTCCGGGCTGTTACTAAGGAATTCCTAATGGAAAAACCCAATAACACTTTGCCTGACCCGGGTATCGAACCCAGGACGTCAGCCATCGCGCATGTGACCATGAGACCAACGGGGCAGTCCAAGACTGCACATACGAGGGTATTGTCAGCCAGTGCGGTTATCAGCTATAAGTTGAGAAGGAATAGTTCTCTCTTTAAATCTTGTATGGCAAACTATTAAGAAAACTGCTAGGAGCTACGTGTTCTTCTTCGTTTGAAGTCGATAGCAAAGGAAAAATATAATTAACATAATTATATTTTTCTTTTGCTATCTTGAAACATTGTAAATTATATTTTTGTCATCTGGCCACGCCAATTGGATTGCGATTCCAAACGTCTAGTCTATCTGACCAATTCTTTCATGACGATGTAATCCCAAACGGCTCGAAGCAACTTAAAACCGTTAAGAATAGAAGTTCTGTGTTATTCAGCAAAATAAGTAAACGGAACTAGTTACTTTTGATTCAACTGAGCCACGAAGAAAGTAAACTTATATACCTAAACACTTTTAACTGAAGATACACTGTGGTTAATAAAATCTGAACAGTCAGCCAGTAGCCAATAATGCTGTTTGATTCATTGAAATATATGCTCTATGTATGAAAAATAAATCTCAAATTACGATGAGAGCGAACTCTGTAGGGACAGCTGAACAATTGATTGCTTTGGTGACATCTATTGAAAGGGTAGGCTTTACCCTGCCGCACTATTGATGAATGTTATCGAACAACCGTGTATAATGTTACTGATAGTATTTATTGCATAGTACTTATGTGTCAGATTAAATTGATGATATTGTAGTTTACAGTTTTAGATAGTTTAAAATGTGTCTCCTCCGAGTTCCTTATAACTTTTATACAGCGAGATTTAAACCGAAGTTTTATCGGGCTTACAAGATTTACTGCCGAATTTTGCTCATATATGTAGAATCCAATGAATGGCCTCTGATTTCAATAGGTTATCGATTTGGTAATCTCCATTAAAATTCTAACAGGACCTCGACTGCAAATCAAAATTTATGATGACCGAGTTCTTGCTTAAACCGGTCGTTATTTGACGGTTTAGTGTAGACTGAACCAAAGTTAATGCTATAAATTCAATCGTTGCAAAAGAATCGGTTATGTCCAAGTGAACTCTTCCATAATCTTATCTCTAGAACTTGTACGTCTTGCATTGTCACTTGGCATAGAAACCTCGACGCTAAACCTCTTTATCAGCGTCGTCAACTACTTTAATATCTGTCACGATGAAGTAAAGTTTGTGCTGCGATGAGTATATCTGAGACATTCCGGAATAACCGCTAGTTATGTTTTATTGTTTGAACTGTTTTAATGGATTTCTGATGTCGATTGTTTCACTCACATTAACGATTATAGTATAACTTTGGCAATATCTTATTTATGGCTGAGGGTTCGGTGACATAGTTTTGGTCTAACCAATGGAATTTGAGCGTAGCTGAACTCTCAGTCATATTGTAGTTTCGGAGTGTTATTTTTTGTTCACTATAAATAACGTAATTTTCATTAAATACAATAAGTATGTTCCAGTTAAAATCTACTTAAAATAGTTTTGTGTATTACTGTTACGTTTTGTCTCCGAAGACCTCCATCAAACTTGAATGTTACATAGGTATGAACTAAATCAATTGTGTCTCATGAATGCTCAATTGCTCTCTTAATATTTAGGATAGTATTATGTTCATTGCCTATTCCGGGTAGTACGGCCTTCCGGGAATATGTCCATCACGATGGAAGGATATCGTCACTGAGCTTTTGTCAATGGCTTCTTTGTCCGATATTCGACTATAAAACCTTTTCTTGCTGCGAAAAGGAATGTACTCGTAAATGTTTGAAAATATCTATTAAAACTATATCATTTAATTACCGTACAAAAATATAATTATGTAACTGCATGCAAAGTAATAGTAAAATCAGTTACAGTAATTTGGTGCGTTTTTTTTTTTAATTTGTGGCGGCATATCTACATCGCCACAATGGAACGCGTCACACTGACGTCACGCAAAATCCTGCATCGCGCAATCAGAGTTTACCGCGCGACTAGCATATATACAACATCCCGACATCAACCGTCGGGCAGTGGCCCACCAGACACAATACCCGTCTGGTCGGAGGATCTTCCCTTTTCATAGAGGATGAGTGAACTTTACTCCCTGTTCCTCATGCCTCTATAAATTCAATTGCGATTTTGTTTTTAATTTAATTGAAACGTAAAAGGATAATAATAGAAAAAGATTTTAATGCCATTTTTTTATTTTCGTCTTTTGTTTTTATCTACTGGGTGTATGCCAAATGTCCACGGTCGTCGCAGCCGACTAGCTTAATTTGCCATTTAGTTAACAGCCTAGCCTTTTCATTAAACGGCGCCGTTCAATTAGCGGCCTGAATGATATTCAATTATAGGTCAGGTTGGAATTGTGACCAACCACGCGCAAGCCGAATTGGTCGCAGTAACTAAGCTGGGGCACGCCGACCAAATGGGTTAGGTTAGGTTAGAACTGACCAACCGCGCGCCGCCGAGCGAGCGGTGTTATGGTAGCGGCCGGCGAGCGCTACTTTCAAAGGCTAGACTAATTATTATATTTATTTATATTAATTAACTTAACAGCTAATTAATCTAGTTGACTGCGATATACTATTGGATACACGGGTTTTTATTTCGCTCGCTATTTAAATACGTGAAATGGTTTTAATGTGGTTCAGATTATTTTAAATTCAGCACACAAATGTTGCCTTATATATGCAGACGTGTTTCAGAATAAAATTCGTTTTATAATTCCATTTAGAACACAATTCTCGTCTCCGTCCGGTGGGAATGTCCCAGGAGATTGGGATAGGGTACAAAGCCTTCTCAGTATGTCCGAATAATATCGATATAGGAATGAGAAGGATTTCGCTATTTATAAAACGAAGTCCTATGTAAACAGCTTTGTGAGCGAGCTTAAAGGCTTTTGACTGTTTTAAATTTTGAGACCTTACCTAAAAGGCATGTTTCAGTACGGTTATAGCAAAATACAAATGAGTAGATAGGTACTTATATTTTCCTATAATTTATAGTCTGCAGTTCTCCATAAATCTGCTCTGTGATAACTCTACAATTTCGCATAACCTGCGAGTGGTTCGGCGCGGTTAGTCAATTGAATTCGTGTCGAAGTTAAATGTTCAAACCATATATAAGTCAATGGTTCAAACCGATCTAGACCTACATGGATTGTATAACGACCATTCTTTGACTGGGAATGTCTCAGCTTCGATATCGAGAACGTTGATGAGTGAGATAAGTCAAATATATAGAGTTGTCAAATATAATATTATAGACGATTAAATGTAAACTGATAGCGTATATTTCGACTCTATGGGATGGGCAGCATGTGTTAGAAAGAAAGAAAATTAAGTCAACGAACTCTTATATTACTGTCAGTTTAGACTAAGCATTTCCCCTAGTTTCCCCTAAAACGGAAATTGATTCTAAAAATTGTTTTTATTCCCGAAAAGTTTTTCACTTGACCAAATAAGCGAATTAATATTCCACTGTACACGGAAAATGAATCAGTTTTTGTTTTCTGGTTATCGTGATTCTGGCGAATTGTTATTTTAGAGCAGAACAACAAACGACATTTTAAAAATAAAAATTGCTAAATATACAAAGGTTTAAAAAATAAAAATCTGTTCGAGTAAGTTCTGTTTATAGTTAATTCTATGAACTAAACTAACTTCTTGTGGTGTAAATTAGTTTCCTATGTATTTAAATGACTTTCAGCGAAGTATGCTCACGTAGCCACTACTGCGTTACAATTATTGCTCACATACAAGTTAGTCATAGGCACCTACACAACTGCCGCCGATAAACTGACTATAGGTACTCCCAATATTGACTTTAATTAACAGTTTAATACGGGTTGCAGACCAAGAGCTAAGCTAAGTTAGTTTAGCTTAGCTCGCATAGCTGACGCAGTTTTTCATACTTGTGTGCAGACCGCCAACTATGACACAAGTATGAAAAATTACCTCAGCTGTGTGAGCTAAGCTAAACTAACTTAGCTTAGCTTTTGGTCTGCAACCGGCTTAAAAGGGAGCCACTGTTTATTACTTTAACATACAGAGTTTATAGACTTAGTAAGTTTAAGTTCGGCTAAATTTATCATTGTTAAGCTTAGCTTGCCTTAGCATACATACCCTTAATAGAGATAGTTTTCTTAAAGAACTATAATGTGAGATACGCCTAATAAATAAGTTATGGTCACGTGACTATACTAAAGTGCATGTCATACTTTAACCAGAATACAAATATTATTATTGACCTCAAACAGCGCAGTAGGCATTTCCAGCATACTATTAAGGCTCCTTCAAACAGGTGTGACTTCCGACGCGAATGCGGTGTGCTGATTAGCATTACCGTCTTTTTCGGGTGACCACTGAAAATCAGCGCTGTGCTGTGGGTCCCTCATAGCACAGCATCATGCTGAGTGGAAACCTTCTTGTCACAGTCATGACGTACAGCTTCCGACTATTTCTGTTTTGAGCTCGTGATTATAATGTGGATCTATTTTGTTTTATTTTTCTGATTATTCTTATCGTTTTGTATGCACGTGTTTCTGTGACAAATAAACCTATTTTTCTTCTTTTCTTTCTTTCTTTCTATTACGTGCGCCGCACAGATTAATAAGCTTTCACTATGAGTCTTCACCTGCTCTATTACCTGCATGAACTAAGTTAGCTGATGCTGTGGTTATTATTAGGATTTGATTAGCTGTTCAGCAAGTGAATGTTTTAACTTGATTCATGTTAATTAGTTTGTGGCTGAAGTTCGTGTAAATCAATGTGAAACTTTACGTAGTAATCGCACCCCAGTTAGGTTAGGTTAGGTTGGTGGTGCCTGGAGGTGGCCCTCAACAAGTCGGAGGTCATGGTATTCCATGGTCCCCGGCGGGCGCCGCCGCCCGGATCACACATAGTGGTCGGGGGGGTCCGGATCGCTGTCGAGTCTACCATGAAGTACCTGGGATTGGTGCTCGACAGCCGGTGGGACTTCGGACCCCACTTCCAGCGGCTGGTGCCCAAGTTGATAGGCGCGGCTGGGGCGCTGTCAATGCTGCTTCCCAATCTGGGGGGCTCGAGCGCCGCCTGTAGGCGACTCTACGTGGGGATCGTGCGATCGGTGGCCCTGTACGGGGCCCCGATCTGGGCGGCTGACCTGACGGCCGGTAGCATTGCTGTTCTGCGGAGGCCGCAGAGAGCGATGGCCGTCAGAGTCATCAGGGGGTATCGCACGATTATGTTATGTTACATAACGGTGATCTTGTCTACTTATATCGATAAAACCTAACGTCGAGTGAAAACGTTTGTTTGTCTTTGTAAATACCTAATAGAGTGAGACAAAAGTTGGAAAAATAAGAAAAACATTTATTTATCAGCAGTATTTTTTCGCTCCGGTTCATATTTCATCTTAAAATTATTACTCCAAAAATAGCTGAATCCCTTTTAGCGTACGAAGTAGAAAATACTTTGATAAATTAGGAAGTCTCTACTAAGACACGTACATAACACACTCACACACTTTTACATTAAAATATCTTCAGAATAACAGGTCGGTAAGTCTTCTTCTAAGTCTTGTAATGCACCTGGTGGAAGCACTTACAATAAAAAAGAAGATAAAACATTTTGCATGCTACTAGGAACTTAGTCATTACCTCGTGGCTCTAACTTGACGTCAACTTGGTCAACTTTTGATTGAGGACGTCACAAGTTATTCAATAACTCACGTTCCTTATATTCCCGATTATTTTAATTAAGAACCATTTACCATTTTGTCCATTTCAACATATGTATAATTCAATAAATTGTCACATCCCTTACTGGTTGCATCGTTTATAAAGGTAACTTTTCACTCGAACCCGGGTTGGACGCTGGCTGCACATTAAATTCGACGAGAATGATTAAAAGCGTGCGCGTGTTAAAGGCCTTAACTGTTGACTGTGAATTATGTAATTGTACGGAACGTCCACAGTTTTATGCATGTTGTGATTAGCAGAGGTCCAAACAGTAATAGAAACGAGCGAAAAGTGAGTGTTATATTTTTTAACTTATTATTTTGCACTACTTTGCTTTCTACCTACTTTCACAAGTTTACGCGATCATTTGGTTCCTCATTCTCTTTCATCGCTAGATTAGCGAGAGTACTAATTGTAAATCTATGTGCACACGCTTGCTCCGGCGCCCCGGGCAGCCGGGGCACCCGGGGGAGTTGACTGAGTGGAAAGGTTGGCGATGCGTCACATACCAGATAATGATAGTTAATGGTCCATTACATTCTATCTGAAGTATCTATCTGCACATACGTTCATTTCATTCCATTTAGTTCACACGCAGGAATATTGCAGACATTTTCTTTGTGGTTGACGCAGAAAACTGTGAATTTATTTATCTTTTGTTCTGAAAGTTAGCAACTTTTATTAACATAACGGTGCTTATAAAATTGTTTCAATAAATCAATAAAAAGCTACTGCACACTTGTTGAAATAGACACACTTTGAAGCATTTTGTTCGCGTATTAAAGTACACTGATGGCAAGTTCCTAATGGATGACTCAAAACTGCGGAGTCTGATTGTCATCCAGCATGATGCATCTGCCTCTGAATTTAGACTGTCAGGTGTATAAGCTCAGGTATTTCATTACTGCTTTTGATATTCAATGATAACCGGGGCGATAATGCAATAAAAAGTCAACGAAGACCAGCAGTCACTCAAAAACATAGATGGGGAAATTATGTGTTTCTACGTGTTAGAAATAATCACACGATCCGATATGATCAAAGAACTAAGCTATGCAGCTTGGCTTGCTTCATGTTTTTGGTTGTGTTCTAAAAATTTAATAAAATGGGCAACTCCCCAGCTATGATGCAGAAAAAATAAATTCAAAAGAATTTCATCCTAAAATACTCTATTTGTAGTATACATCATAACAACGAATGAATGGAAAAAGTGGAATTGGCGAGTTTAGAAAAAAAAAACATGAATAAGCAATAGATTTTGTGCAAACATAATATTATTATTTAAATGTTTCCTTACTATATTCTCATTTTCCTTGGTTGTGTCTGCAGTTTACAATAACATTTACAAACTTTTTCAGTAAAACTGGATTTTCAAACGTTCTATCTTACAAATTCATATCTTAAAGTCAAACTCTCGTAATAAGCAGCGTGGTGCTGACATCTGAATGACGTCATACATCATGTGACGTCACGCCTGTAATGTTGACTGAAACGCTTCAGTTAGCCGCTTATTTATTTTCACAAAATGCTACGCTTTTCGTTTATTACAATTTATTTGTTTTTCTATTTATTTTGGCATTAACATGTTAAGTTTTTGTTGACATAAATATGAACATTTTCGTTTGAGAGCCCGTGTCAGTAGACAGCAGTATTTATCTAACAAAAGACAAAGATAGAGATATTATGAGCTGAAATTTTGCACAAGCTTGTTCATAATACCTACGACAGTAGATTTCGTGTTTTGCTACGAGAGTCATGTCTAGAATGTCGTGAGTATTTTGTATTACTATTAACACACGAACTAATATTATTCTAAAGTAGTAGATAGGCCTTAATATTCGTTCATTTGGTGCAACAATGACGTAATTACACTTTTTTCAAAAAACAAGTTAAATATGCCAAAATGTGCGGAAAGACTATATACGTTGGGAGAAACATCGACATAATTAAATTTGTAGTGATTTGCCGCGAGATGGCACGAGTGTCGTTGTAGAATTGAGTAAAATGGCGCCATTTCTGTTGCAACAACGTCTGAATGGCCAGTTGCGCGCACAGAACACACGGGAAGAATGTTAACTTCATACAAAGAAAAACTATTTGACTCTAACGCCATCTCTGTGATTCCCAAGTACAACAATCGAGGCGGAAAATTTGAACCAGATCACGTGATTTATAATATATTTGAAGACTAGAAACAATTCTGGCACTCCCAGATTACTTCAGAAAGGTCGCCGAGTACTTTTAAAATTTAGACGCCTTTCTGGAGTAATCTGGAAGTGCCAGAATTGTTTCTAGTCCCCAATCTTTCAAGATAGAGGGGAGGAGAGTTTAATGAAACAGGTATTTCTTTAAGTTTTATTAAATTAGCAAATCGTATGTTACTGCTTACAGGAAACTTACGGGAAACAGAATTTGGCCCACAATTCACATCTGAAAATAAATAAAGACTTGTTAAATCGATTGATTTGAAACAGATTTTAAGGTTATGTTAAGATTGATTTATGTTCTCTTACCGTTGTGCATTTGTTGGTCCAGGATTAGGGAATCGGTACAATTTAATGTTGGGGTCTACACAAGGTGAGCTCCCACATTTGAGACATTTACGTCTCAGATTATCTCCCATGATTGGAAATTCACCCACACCCGGAAAACAAAAGTGTCTCTATCACAAAGTGTCTATAACATAAATAGCAACGACAACACCACTTGATTCAACACGGTTACGGAGGAGAACGTGCTCAACTCGACGTAAAAACAGAAAAAGAAATGGCAAATCGTAAAAACTACAAACAGCGCGTCAGTCGTAAACAACAAACGGCGGCCCTATTTGTACAATCAAAATGACATACGTCGATGAGTGTTGCCAAAAAATAAAAGCCATTACTTTTGCTGGCAACACAGAACAATCCCCAGTAGGTATAATCGCAACGCCCAAGAAGTTGACCGGGCCTGGTTGCGCGGGGCGCCCTGCTGAGTGTGGTTGTGTTTGGGGGCTACAACGACGTAAAGGTATTTATGACAAATAATCAGATATTTTTTGGTGCAACAATGGCGTAATTGAGCAATTGCGGCGTTGTTCCAAAAATTAGTATTTTCTTGGTGAAACAATGACAGAATTGCGTAATTATGTCAATTTTTATCCAAGTAAAATATCTTCTTGGTGAAACAACGACGTAATTTTGTAAATATGTCATTGTAGCTCCAAATTTGGTATGTTTTTGGTAGTTCAATGACAAAATTGAGTAGTTAAGTCGTTTTTTCTCCAGATAAAATATTAAACTGTTGAAACGATGTCAGATTTCTGTAATTATGTCGTTATTTCTGCAAATAAAATATGTTCTTTTTTGAAAATAGACGAAATCACGTAACTGTTTCATTGTTACTTCAGTACTTTTACGTGTATTGTAATTAAGTAGAATTATAATAAGTGAGAAAAATAATGACTGGGTACTTATTAAATGTATTAAAGAATAGGCCTTTAATAGCTAATACCTCTGGGACTAAATTGATTTAAACTTTCAGTTAAAAATATTATTAATGATGGATAACCGTGCAAGAAGATTGGTGAATTATTGTACAATGGAAGGGAAAGTACCCCCATTTGCAAAACCAAATGCTTCAGAAGTCCGTAAACGATGTAAAGATGGTAAGTACGTAGTATGTAAGTTTTATTCTACTTAATAAATAACAATCAAAAGTACCTACCTGTCTCATCAACCTATTAAAAGTAAGTAGTAATCGGTTGATGAGGTAGACGGTACTTTCGGTTGTGATTTATTAAACAAATATTCATTTTTTTTGTAGCTAATGATAAAGATACATTTATACCAAAAAATAAAGTAATTCGTGAAAATATTATGCCACAAAATGATTTGCCAGACTTAGACATACATGCATCTAACTTTCAAGCTCCAATTGATTCACCAACTTGTGTTAACCTATCTATGAATTCTGATATAACATCGGGAACAATGTCAGAAAATATAATTCTACAAAATGATTTGTCAAACTTAGACATATGTACATGCATCAAACTTTCAAGCTCCAATTAATTCACCATCTTGTGCTAGCCAATTTATGGATTCTGCTGATATAACATTGGAAACAAAGTCACAGTTATTGACTTATGATGATGTAGTACCTGAAATTAATACACAAGATGATGCGGATTTTTCTCCAGACGATAGTGGAGAAGAATACCGTCCTGAAAAAGTTAAACATACATGTCCAGTAATAAGTAGTAGGCAAAGATCGTCATCATCGAGCTCTTCTTCGTCTTCTTCTTCAAGCTCTTCTTAATCTTCCTCATAATCGAGCTCTTCGACTTCTAGGAACACGTCTATACAAAGTGTTTCAATTTTGTCGAATCAACATTTTATTTCAAACCAAGACAACAATCCCAGTACTGTAAACGTTAACGATTGTCAAGATCCATCTGAAGACATTTCCATTAACAATAGTATTCGAAACAATGAATCTACTGACATTGATCAAAATCCAGAATCACCTAATAAGAAAACAAAAAAAAGGTTAAGAAATCCGGTGGCTTGGAAGAAAAATAAACGTGCTCAGCTGAAGAATTCAGGTCAGGAGTATACTTCTCGGACGGGCAAGATCATTACTGCAAAAAATATGAAGCCCCCTTGCTCTAACAAATGCAAATATAAATGTTCAGAACGCTTCTCAGAGGAGCAAAGGCACGATATTTTCAAGATGTATTGGGATTTATCCTCACTTCAAAGACAGCGTGATTTTTTGAATTCGGTAGTAACTGTGCTACTATTGGCACAACGTCGTTTGAAAACTGGTGTAGAAAAGAACAGAAAACCTAATACTTATTGTTCCTTGATGTCTAATGGTAGGAATTTCAGGGTATGCAAATTATTTTTGTTGAATACGTTGGGGATTTCCGATCGTACTTTACGTACAGTAATTGAGGCCAAGACAAGTAATGAATCTAAGGGCGTAGGACCAATTGACAAACGCGGCTGCCATGAAAATCATAGAAAGACTAGTTCTGAGATCCAAGAGTCTGTTAGGATTCATATAAATTCAATTAGTAGAATTGAAAGCCACTATCTCCGCGCCAATACTAGTAGAGAATATATTGATGGTGGCCTAACAATAGCTGAACTGCATCGCGATTATAAGAGATTAAGAGAATCCGAAAACAAAGAGGCTGCAAATTACAATTTATACTTTCGCATATTTAATACGGAATTTAATATTTCATTTTTTGTGCCAAAAAAAAGACCAATGCGATGTCTGTGAACAATATAAAAATGCTGTTGGAGAGGAAAAAGAAAAACTAGAGGCTGACTACTCAGAATATTGCCGCCAGAAAGTACTAAGTTGGATGGAAAAGAAGACTGACATAGCAAAATGTAAAAATACAGATAGTAACGAAATAGTCGCAATTTATGATCTTCAAGCAGTTATGCCAGTGCCAGTCGGGGAGTCCTCGTCTTTTTATTACAAATCAAAATTGAACTGCCTAAACTTTACAGTATGTCTCTATTGTGGCTCTTAATATTTTTTTATTTGTCAATAGTTTGATAACCGCCTTGTTTTATAGGTATCAGATGTACAGGACAAACAAACCTATTGTTACTTTTGGCATGAGGCTATGGGAGGTAGAGGAGCAGTTGAGATTGGTTCCTGTGTCCTTAAGTACCTGCAACGTGTGAGTAATAATCACCCGGGTTGTAACATCACTTTTTATAGTGACAATTGTGGTGGGCAACAAAAAAACAGGTTCGTTTCATTTGTTAAGAACTGTTTTTGTAGGTTTGTGTAAGTGTCTAATATTTTCTATATTTTTTTTCAGATATATATTTTCCATGTACTTGTATGCAGTAAAAACTCTACCAATCAATAAAATCACACACAAATTTTTAATAAGGGGACATACCCAAAATGAGGGAGATACAGCCCACTCCATAATTGAAAAGGCAATAAAAAGAACAAACAAATCGGGCGCTATTTACGTACCAGATCAGTATGTACAAATAATAAGATCTGCACAGAAAAAAGGTAACCCTTTTAAGGTTGAAGAACTGAATTTCGATGATTTTTATGATTTGAAAAAATTAACTGACGAAATCGAACTTAACACTGTCAAAGATGTGGAAGGGAACACCATAAAAACATCAGATATAAAAGCAATAGAATTTACAAAATACAATGATGCAGTATACAAGTACAAACTTAAATTCGACGATGACTGGAGTGAAGCTGAAATAAAAAAAAGAAACAAAGATCTACTAGTCAACGAATAATTACTACTAAGCCCAAAGAAGATATCAATGTGGTTCCGGCGTATACTTCAAAAAGAGAAATTGCCGCAAATAAGAAACATGATTTAAACGAACTGTTACAAAAAAACATTATTCCTCGCTTTTACTCTGCTTTTTATGAAAGTATTTTGTAAAGGTTTTTCTATTGTTTTTAAAGTATTTTTCACACTTTTTTCTTGTTGGCTATACCCCTTGTCATGCATACTGGCGCATATTACTTAGTTAAAAGTAGGTAGGTAACTTTAGGTAAGTAATTAAGCTGTGATTATTCGTGCCAATTAAAACTAACAAATTATTTTATGTAAGTAATTAAACTGTGATTATTCTTGCCAATTAAAACTATCAAATTATTATCATACGTAAGTAGGTATTTAGATAGTGACACTTTTTAGCTTAAGTAAGTACCTAATGGACATACATGGTCGTTTTCTCATAAGTTTAGTTTTGTTAAACATTCATAAATAAATCTTTATGTTGATTATATTCAATAAATTAGTTTTATTTTGTCACAAATGCAAAATTTTGTAGCGAACGCGTTATTTTTTATATTGAATTCTGGAGCAACAGTGACGTATTTACAGGTACCTTCTTTTATTTAAGTTTACAATCTAGGTTATGTACAAAGTACCGAGTAGATTGGGACTATAATAGAAACTACACATATTGAACTTACTTGTAAAACCACAACGATCGTCATAAGACTCTTCAAAATGCCATACTTTTAATCGGAAACTTTGATTGCATCTCCTGTAATATTTCAAAATGTGTAATTACGTCATTGTTGCATTAAATGAGCGAATATCATAATGTTAATAAAATTATGTTAATTTTAGAGAACAAGGGTGAACTAATGGATTTTCTTTATTTACTTGACTTCTTAGAAAATATGAATACCTATTAGATGGAGCGATTTTAGGGTTCCGTACCCGAAGGGTGCCAAACAGAACCCTATTACTAAGCCTCCACTGTCCATCTGTCCGTCTGTCTGTCAGCGGGCTGTATCTCGTGAACCGTAACAGGTAGACAGTTGAAATTTCTACAGATTATGTATTTTTATTGCCGATATAGCAACAAATAATTAAAATACAATAAAGTTTAAAATTAAAAGGGGTCATACAGTAAATTTTTGATTTTGAAAAAAAAAAATTCTTACCCTGGCTGCGAGGTGTCATTGTCTAGAACTCATCCAGTAGAGTACAAATATATATATTTTTTGTCTTCATAAATGAGGAAACACGGGGCCGCAAAATTTGTCAGTTTTAGACCATTTCTGTACGAGCTCTAGCGCAATAACTAAACAAGTTTGGAACTTTAAACTTCTGTATAATGATATACAGAAGTTTAATATTCAAGTACCATATACGGAATTTAATCAACAAATACTAAAAACGTCGATTTAAAAAGTATTTTGTTTAAAAATGGGCGATTTCCTGCAATTGCAAAAAAATAAAAGTTATTTTTTAATTCATTCATTATGAAACACAAAGTTATCTGTTCGAATGTTAAAATCTAAGATGAAAAACATTCTTCGTTTAGGTTTAGTGTATGTAGAGTAAAATATTGTACGGTGGTACGGAACCCTTTGTGTGCGACTCGCACTTGGCCGTTTTTTTCGGTTTTTATAAAAGATGTATAAAACTTTCATAAGCCTGATTTTTTTAATGAAAACATTTCTTTTAGCAAATTATGAGTCCATTACCTAAGTAGGTATGGGTACTCCAGTATAATGTAGAAACATAATAATAGATAGCCAGAATACTTACCCTGAATGAATTAACTTTTAAAATTACAGAGAGAATAATCCTGTCTAAATTAAAAAGTGAACAAGGATGGAAACAAGATGTCCTATTTCTGTCTCCAAACAATCTCATGCAGTCACCCTATCTGTAGGAGCGTCGAATCGACCCCTCTGTCTCTGATCGTTCTCGCCGGGCCTCCCTCAGATAACTGAGGGTCTCACTTGGCGGTAATTGGTCGCTGAGGTCTCGTGAAGAAAGCGGCGTTGTGGATCAACGTCGTAACGCGCCTACAGAAACAATCATAGCATCCACTCACATGGGCGCTCTCGTTTATCGAATAATAAAAGAACAGAATGAAGATTATTTTTAAAAAGAAAAATAAAAGATTCATCTCGAGATTGGAACCCAGACCTATGGGTTTCAGAATCCAATACGGTATGCTACCAGCTATCGGAACTTTTTTGAGGATGTGAATTTTAGCAATCGTATGAACCAACCAAAGTCATACGTAATTACATACTTTGCATGTGAGAAAAAGCTATGTTTCATTCGACGCCCGCCAGTGTGTGAATTCTGAGGTGTGCGTTCTGTTCTGTCTTGATACAACACTTAAACACACAGACGTAGGTTCGGCATGTATCGCGTGTTCACAGCAATACAATACTTAGCATACTACTGCACTTATGACCGCTTACTGTACATCACTGACTACCGGAAATTGCTATGTAATGCTGAGTATTTGCTCCAGAGCAACACCGGTGAAGCAATCCATTTTGAATTCATGGAACACGTCTTGGTTGAAGACAGGTTTTCTATTGAGTCTATCACATATTCAGTAGGTGTCCTGCTTAAATAGCTTTTTTCTCATAGATGTAAGACTGCGCTTGCTAGTGAAAAACGTGAAAAACGTGAAAAAATAACAGTGCAATTTGCGAAACGTAAAAATTACGATTTATTTAAATACAGTATCAGTATGCATGACTTTTCACAAAAGAAACAACAATCGTGTTTAGTGAGAAGTTGTTTTAATATTTCCTGATAGAATTTTGCCTTAGGCATTTCGTGGCGGTACGAGTTTACAGAGTTGATTTGATAATGCATGAGATTTAGTGTAATGGTAAATAGGCATGACATTCATTTACTGTGTTCACACGAACACAATAAATTAATACAATTACCTACTATATATTTACGTAAATCTCCGGAGACTTGGAAATTCTGACTGTATTAATTTCATATTGCAAAAAGTGACATGAACCTACAATCTTCGTTATTTACAAATTCTTTTCTTTCCTTGATCCGTAAAAAGTATACCTATCCTGACTCATCGCCACCTCATCAAGATCTTAAATACCTTCGAATATATTTGCTTTTTTTTGACTAGGAAGAAGCTGGTGCGGTTATCGTAACAGCCAGTCTCGTCTTTAAGAGGGCTGTCCCATTTTTTCACCTCTCTCGCTCACACGGGACCAATTTTTTAAGCCTGAAAAGATGCTTTTTTTGTTATCTAATAAAATCAGCTCAATAAGTATTATGATCTGTTTTTGAGATATGTTAAATATATGCCACAGTAAAAAGTGTTTTTTTAAATAATTACCGATTAAATTCATATTATTTATTAGTTCGCTAATTGATTACATTTTTCAAAAAAGCATAATTTTATTTAACATTCTTAAAAAATTGGTCCCGTGTAAGCAAGAGATGTGACGACATGCCTCTTTACAGTTTCTTCTGGTTAGTTTAGTGACTTTTTTTATAAAGGGCTACATTTCCCGCCGTGGCTTGAACTGCAGTCAAACATTTTGTAAAATTTTGGGAAACCTCTACAGCCACTGTAATTTTATCGCTTCTGTATGGTAATAAAGCCTCCCTGGGTTTTAAACGCAGTTTTAGTATCATAAAACCCTCTTAACAACTTGTCCTGTGGCCATAAACGGGCTAAGGATACTATGCAGTCCGCCTGAATAGATTAGAGCAATGAACTAAACAGCACGGTAATTGCACAACACACTTAATTTGCAATGTCTTTCATTTTGACAATTCAACAATACTCATTGCGCTATTTACGTTATCTAGCAGATGATTTTTTCTAACATAACAACATAAGCAATGGATTAGAAATGTCCTTCAAAATCTTTTGGATCATGAAAGAAAGATCAACGTCAAGATAACTTTAGTAAGTACCTATAATATGCAATAGCTTTGATGTAATCCGGGTATACTTGTGGTTTGTAATTATTTATTTTCTTACCTCCTAGTTTGGTCACGATTTGCCCTCACATGAATCTTCGTTATAGGATTATTTCACAAATTGAGGTTTGTCACCGAAACCCAGAATTAATTAAAATATTAAAGTCGCAATAGCTCTACTCTCTCTTGAATTTATAAAGACAATCAGAGACGTTCCTATTAACTTACATACTTTCCAGCCTCGAATCAAATGTGCATAAGTTAATTACTTAATTTATATTTATTGGGTTTGGAGTTGTGTAGCTAAAATGTTCTCTTAAGTCTAACCTAACATACATACATACATACATAACATACATAATCAGTCTATGATGACCTGATGCTGGGACACATGCCTTGTCTCTTCAAGAGGGAGTGGGCCGCAATCCACCACGCGGGACCAGTGCATGTTGGTAGATGTCTCACGTCTTTGAATTTTTGGTCCTAGGACATGCCGTCTACTCACGATGCTTTTCTTCACCATTTTCAGAGCAGAGGTGATGAAAGTCACACAAAGTTAAGCGCCTGCCCGGGTTCGAACCCACGACCTACAACTCGTAAGTCGGGACCTCCACTCAAATTCAAATTCAAAATATTTTATTACACATAGCCTACATGGGCACTTATGAAACGTCAGAAGCTAGGTGCACGGTTCCAATTGATCGTTTCCTATGGAGAAGAACCGGCAAGAAACTCCACGGTAACTCTTTTAAAAATAATTGGCTTTTACAATGTTTTCAAATTACAGTGTTATTAAGCATGGGAGGACAGTGTTAGGCCGGTCAACAAGTACTACGGGTGGTACTTAACAAAATAGAAAATGGTCTACAAATCTACAGTCTATTAAGCTTATAACGTTTTCACATTCACAAAATATAAAAGACTATATTTAAAAGACCAGACTATATAATGTAAAATAATGAAAAGATTATGTCATGGGAGCATGTAAAAAAAAACAATAAAATAAATTAAATTAAAGTAATTTGGGAGCAATTAAAAGACATTTACATAAATAGTTATGCTGTTAATGAGGTACCAGAGAAGTCACACGTGCAGAACAAATTAGCACCAAACTTCCCTGTCTTCAACGTAGTCTTTAATCTATGCTTTTTAATAAGCCCACGTTTGATATGGGTTTTGAATTTTCCGTCGCTAAGTTTTGTAACTGACTTTGGCAACTTGTTATAAAAGCGGATACTGTTTATAAGAAATGGACCGCACTGGGCCGCCACTGCTCTCCTTCCTATTAGTAGGTAATTTTCTAAAGTAAGTAAAAACCCATGACTGCATCATTGGTATAACGGTTGCAAGCGCTACTGCTAGGCTAATTAGCCTTTTATGTGCCTATTTGAAATAAAAGATTTGACTTTCTGAAGAATATTTTTGAAACCTTTTAATTTATTTTGATGAAATCTCTTAAGAAATAAACTGGCAATTTCAGAATTATTCTGGCCCTAAAGTTTGTGACTTAAGTTAAATTCTAATTTATTGTGGGACACAAAAACCTTGGTCTATGATACTAATGCTAGCAAAATTAGTTAGCAAAACAATTACCTAAAATATCCTTGTTCATCTTTTACAAAATAAAACCTAAGTTTTCCCGATAACATCATGAATTTAAAATGAGAAACCCAAATGAAAAATAATTCTTGAGCGGTTAATCGAAAGGCTCTCACGCACAACAAAGCTTCCATACCTTGTTATCTCTTCCTCTACCTAACACTACCGCATAATAGCGTCCCTCACTGAATTAATAACCCAATTACTGCGCTCTTTTCTTTTGTTCTCGATTTAAAAATCCGCTCTCGCATTCAGTAGATGATCGTTTGTAACTCGTTCCATGGTTTTATCTAGTCAAGTATACTTGGTGGTAGGTACTGTTTTGTCATTCAGCGCAATCTGTTTGTCAATTTCAAACAGATTGTTTTTTTTTCTGTTTTAATTTTTTGTTTTGTTTGTTTGTTTCTTATTGACAACACAGCGGCGTGCAGTGGTTTTTAGTCTAGGTAGGCAGATCAATCAGATGGAGCAAAAAAAGAAAACCAATTTTGGCAACAACTGATATATTTGTTACAAACTAATTACGATAATGTATATGACGGAGAAGGTACATCTCTCTCGTTATCGTCAGCCATATTTTAACTATGCTGTGGGTAGTGTGGATTATTGCGCAATAGAAAAACCGGTTGCAGTTCAAATCAAATTATATTTACGTTCAAACTAATCACACTAGCAATTTACACACAGTAGGTACACGACACAACTGTACAGAACGCGCGACAGCTTCTAAACGTGTTCACTGCTCGACAGCCACCGACCAACTAACTCTGTTTAACTCCGATCGACGAGCGTTATGTTGTAGACTCTATCAAGCGCCGCTTGGTGGCGCTGGCATCCCGATTAGTCAAATGACGACTAACGTATTTCCGACATGTATACATATTTACACAGAGACAGCAATTCTTGTTTCTAACAGTCCACAAAATCACAATAAGAAAAAACAAGAATGAAGTGAATTACCTAATGCAATAAGACGCGCGCATGTAGCGAGCAAAATTTCGACAGCAATACTAATACATTGAAAATATTTATTTGAGTTGCGTAACATAGGCGAGCAGGCTTGTCTACTTAGGTCGAATTTGCGAATCTCAAAATTGTGTGTTAGGCATGGCAAAACCGTGATTTATGATTTCATGTGAGCGTATCTATACGAATAAGCAGAAATCGTTTGAGTGTGCGTGAATTCAATAGTGATGGTGACAGTTTTGCAAATATATGACAGAGATGCAGAGGGATTTAAATCCAAGATAACATCGGTATCAGCCATGTTGAACGTGGTTGAGCAGAATCATTGCGCACACCCGGCGCGGTCGAGCTCTGGATGTCAATTCAAACTCAAACTCAAAGAATTTATTTCAATTAAACCAATTACAGGCACTTTTGAATTGTTAAAGAGTCAGTCAGTTAGTCAGAAAATTAAAACTAGTCGCCCATTCCAAAACGTAGATCTCTATGGAGAAGAATGGGCAAGAAACTCCATGGACACTCTTTTAAATCAAAATTGTTACAAAATCCTGGGTACATTGTTCTTGTTGCTTTTATATGTGAGAACAATGTAAAAATAGATAATTAAAACAATTCAAAATATAAGATTAAAA
Source organism: Fissipunctia ypsillon (assembly GCA_947568875.1). Lineage (NCBI taxonomy): Eukaryota > Metazoa > Arthropoda > Insecta > Lepidoptera > Noctuidae > Fissipunctia > Fissipunctia ypsillon. The sequence goes on along the minus strand of OX387661.1, from coordinate 16,128,909 downwards.
ATAAGCCCTGGCAGCTAAGAGATGACCAGTCTCCACTGACGGCGCCCGTTCACGAACATGGCGCGTGGATCAGCACCATCCAGCACAACCATTTTGTAGGGAACCGAATGATCCAACACACGCGCCACCATCAGCGAGACATTTAAGTGAGCATGACATACTCTCAACTGCCATACTCTTTCAAGTCAACATACCTACATCATAACATAAAACCGCTCCATGGTACTGTAGTGTGCGGTCTCGACTTCGAGGTGTGTTGGGGGAACTTTCTCGAAGATATTTATGAATATAAAGACCGTTGCACTCAATGAACTGGTTTATTAGCTTTAGCAGCTATAATTATAATAATATTTCAACAGGCAAAGACTGGGGCTAAAACTATATTGACTCCATACAGAACAAAATCACTGTATGTCATTATTTTTCACCTATTCTAAATTCCAATTGAAACCAGCGTTTGTCTAACCAGCCAATGTCATAATCCAAAGAGGATTCTTGCGGAAGGCAGGCTCAACTAAGGCCTCTACATCAGCTACGCCCCCACTGGATAAATTGGGCTACCAGGGTGCCCCATTTTATCCATAGGAAATAAGACAAACGCTGCTTTAATCCTACCTATGCCTATCTCGAAAAGGACCTACGTACTGGTATAAATATATAATATGGGATCAATCCCTTACAAGAGAAAGCTGGGCTCAGCAAAAACGATCCGCGAAGCTCCGGCACTCTGCCGAGCGTCCGTCACACTAATCTTTAATACGTGCCATAAAGCACCCATATAAGCTAACGTTTTGCTGTCCCAACTTCGTTGGCCAAAAACCAGTACGTCAAAAAGAATTCCAACGTTGTCCCGTAATCGATAACACATAGTTGTGACAAATTCACAACTGCCCAGATGGAGCTTAATGAAGAAAATTTAAACTAGTCAACCTAAACTTTCAACGCCGGTAGGGGATGACCCTGAGGGAGGTAAAAGTCCAAGAATCATTAGTTCATGTATAGTCCTAACTCATGGTCACACTCCAGAGGAAAAAATTGCAAAATATCGCGGAACTACTAGGCTCCATTGACTGTCAGACAATCCTGACCTAACTGTGGGTCCACAAACGTCAGTTGGACCAGTTGTGTCAACCTGATACACCTCGCAAGGACTATGCCCCGTCAGCAAGGTTGGTTTCAACTTGACTGCTTATCCCCCCCGTTCAAGGCTGGAACCACAGTTTTCATTAACTATTTCCCTCTTCTAATTCGTCTTAATAAATCTGGAGGATGACCGTCCTATTCTGGGCCGCGCGCATGTTTAAATATCGAAGATGGTGCACGTAGCTGGTGCACTGGATGGAGAGGCTCAGATGAGGCTCTAGCGCGCTGATGTGGCCCGAAAACACTCCCTCAAGCTCTGATTAGAGCCGAGAGGCATGGCGCCTCAACAGCTCCCCCTGCCGCATCCAATGTGGCTCGTACATATGAAACATACACAAACAATGCATTAGAATAACATTACATTCACCAAACTAAAATAATGCGCTAATAAAAATGATGTTTACATCTAAATCACATTGACATGACAATAACAGTTAACTGACATAAGAAAATATTTACATGACATTACAAGACAATCGAAAAAGTTAAATGATTCTTAAAAGAAAAAGTTTCCATTCATTATTACTAATAAAAGTATCTATAAATAATTTACCAGGTGGCTTATTTAATTTAAAAAAATTATATTTTATAATAGAAATTGTCTTTATAAACTTTTCATTTATATTTCTAGGCCATCTTTTGAAATTATTTTGTTTAAAAATGAAGCTTTCCTTTTTGGTATTTTTAATAAATAAATTCTTTTTCTTCGTCGATGTTATGGATGAACTGCGTCTAGCACGCATGCGTCGTATGGGGACACTAAGGATAATACTATCTTTTCCTTGGCTACGAGTGCAATTATTTTCTGTTTTACCCGTATCCGGTACACATGTCATGACGTCATCACCATCTATTTCACCATAAATATTAAATGCATTAAGTCCATCTCTGGACAGTGACAAAGGCTCGTCATTCATAATCTCTGAGGTTTTTTCCTCTGAACTAAACTCGAAACATTGAATCTCGGCGTCGTTATTATTGACGGATTGGACGTCGTGATCAATACACTCGCTTTGTTGTTCTAAAAAAAAGTCATTAGGTTTAACACAAGGACTGGGTTCACCAGATACTTCCCTTTCTATCTCGTGTTCTGTCTGGATCGCTTGAGCCGACTCCAGCTGCTCATCGTAGACGGGGCTGCTCTCAATAGAGCTTGGCTTGTAGTCATCGTCATTCTCATCGTAGATGACATCTAGTGGATCTTGTGGATTTCCGCTAGAAATTAGGGGTGCATCAACAACTGGTATAATAACATTTTCCGGTTCGGCCTCTTCCGCCGGCTTTTGTGTGATTAGTTCCTCTGGCACCCTACCATGGGCAATCCCCCTATGGCATTTGCACCCGAGTTCTTCTCTGAACACCTTAATTATATCAATAAAACTCACGCCCTCGCGATAGAAACAATTATAGCATGCTTTAGCAGTGCCACTAAAGGTGCTCCGAAGATTAGCGCCCAATCTTCATGTGGCCATCCGCTACGAACGGCTAGATTTATAAAATCCATAATAAACTTCTCAAGGCACATATTGTAGCCCGAGTAATATTGAATATCTAGCGACATCGCACTCGATTATCACTCCTTAATAATAAATATAAATAAACCATTCAACTTCGCATGGGGGCACTTTTCTCTGGGCCTAGAAACTTCCTTACATCGTCTTCAAAAATAATACCGCTTGGCTTTATAAACGAGAGGTCTCATTGTATCGTCTTAGGCGCATTCCACAGCGCTCACATACGGCGCTCGCCTTGTAGTAATCTAAAACACACGCGAATTATAATATGACGCCTTTAAAATTAGGCGCCTCCACCATATGTAGTGTGCGGTCTCGACTTCGAGGTGTGTTGGGGGAACTTTCTCGAAGATATTTATGAATATAAAGACCGTTGCACTCAATGAGCTGGTTTATTACCTTTAGCAGCTATAATTATAATAATATTTCAACAGGCAAAGACTGGGGCTAAAACTATATTGACTCCATACAGAACAAAATCACTATATGTCATTATTTTTCACCTATTCTAAATTCCAATTGAAACCAGCGTTTGTCTAACTAGCCAATGTCATAATCCAAAGAGGATTCTTGCGGAAGGCAGGCTCAACTAAGGCCTCTACAGTACTCACATTTACAAAATTGAAAAGATGCTTCTAATTTATACAAAACTATAGTTTGCAATGATTGTATTAAAAGATTAGTAAACAATAAATCTATAGTCTATATATATTTAATAAGTCTATAGTAATAACATAATGCCAGAAAAAAAGGGACGCATTTCTTCCAAACAAAAAAAAACAAAAATTTAACAAAGCCCAGGTGGCTGTGGAGCAGGACCAGCATTTAGCCAAGCATTTTTATCTATGATATAATCCTTCAACCTATAATATGCTTGTCTACATAGTGTGCGTTTAATGCATGTTTTAAATTGCTTCTCATTTAGTTGAAGAATATCGAGAGGTAATTTATTATAACATTTTACACAGTACCCCATAAAAGAAGTGATCATAGATAATATACTATATAAAGTAATAATATCAATTGAATCGAGTCGCTAACACACTAGTCTCACCTTGGCATCTGACAGATGTCAAACGCCACACGCAACATTTCACTGACAGCTTCGACGCGAACTATTGACTCAATGACAGTTGTTGTCGATTTGATTAATTGACTTCGGTATCTCAAACGCTAATAGATGGCGCTACTAGTATGTAAACAAGCCTTTACTTCACTCCTCCGGCATATAGTACACACTACATGTAATGTATACTTGGTAAACACACTGTGAATGTGTGCGTGAAGACAACTAGCGTTAGCACATAACACACAATGTGTGAGGGTGTGTGTGCATGACATGCAAACACACCCTCACACATCCGACCTCGCCATTGTCTCGGACGGTATTGAGAGAATAGAAGGCGCATGGACATCTCCATGCCCTTCTATCCTCTCGGTACTGTCCGCATAACGCTTTTTGGTTACGTGACTACCAGTTCGCTCCTACCGCAACGCGCGGTCAAAAAATTCGTTCCAATATGAATGAATGAATATGTGAAATGCACCAAGCCCAGCGGGGTTTGACCAGACTCGATTACTTGAATGAACCCAAAAATTCACACTAGCCCCTGTAGCCTCATATTTCATGGTGCAACAGAGACCATTGCATAGACCGGGGGACGCGATAATGGTATGGAAGGCGTGCCCTTAAGATATAGAAGGATTATTAGAGCCTACCGGGTATGGTAAACAATGGAATTATGGAGAGACGGGTAATATTAATTAATAGTGGTATGAATCCATATCGCTAACGTGTTTGCAAATTCACTGATTATGACTGTTCTTGCGCGTGGAATCTAACTGTAACTGTAGTTTGCACTTGGTACACTGACAATGATGAAATAATAAATTATTTGTTCTTATTTTTAAACCGGCTGCGCCATGTTGAGTAGGTGCGTAAAGGATTTGACAGTCAAACAAGACGTTCAGATTCAGACTGGATTATTAGTTCGTGACATACGACACCCTATTATATGTAGCCTCATACAATCACATATTATATATAGCAATCTACCGACAATGCGAACTGAAAGCTAATTATATACCTAATATCATTTATAGTTATTTAATTTATTATAAACTCTCTATAAGTTAACTTCCAATGTTCTACAGCCTACATACGTAATTAGTTTGGGTCCAAAACTTATTATTGATAAACAATTATTGGCAATAACTTATATCGCCTGGGGAATGCCAAGCTATCGAAATAACCCAAACAATGTTTACAATGAAGGAACATAATGATGAAATTATTTACTTTGTTAGTCAACATATCTCAAATTAACATGATAACGAGGTGCAATTTAACAGACTCTTTGAATTTATCATTTAGAATTTTATAGCAAAGCGCGGCGAAGTGGGTCGTAGCACGTCGTAGCGGTTCGTAGCACGTCGTAGCGGTTCGTAGCACGGCGTAGTGGTTCGTAGCACGTCGTAGAGGTTCGTATCACGTTGTAGCGGTTCGTAGCACGTAGTAGCGGTTCGTAGCACGTCGTAGCGGTTCGTAGCTCGGTGTATCCGACTACATACAAATCAATTGCAATGGGCATCTTACGCATAATAAACCAATTGCTGACCATTTTTTTCTATTACTTTATCAATCTATAATTAATTTGCAATTCACTGTTCTGATACAAACACGTTATTATAACTTGCTCTGCAAATTAAACAATAAAGAAAGAAACAACAACAAAGTTTGTGAAATTTAAAAGCTCGTTCCATTTTACATTTTTAACCGGATTTACGGCATTTATAAACTCAACTTAGGTTAATCCATTTATATATGGAATTGTATGCATACGGGGTATCCAATAAATGCAGCAATAAATGAGGCACACTACGAAATTGCCAACGTTAAAAACATTAACTAAATTAACCACTGTTATGTTTCGTGTGCCACATAAAAGCCTCATCATCTAGCTAATTTATCAAATTACTACCGGCTTGTTCATCAAAGGCACAATTGGAACGTGATACCATTTTCTGTGAAGTGCTGTAATATGATTAGGGAGGGTTAATATATATACTCTAGCTAAAGTTCCGCAATCAATATTCTGAAGCTTCAAAGTAGGTACCCAAACAAGATACGGTATTTACCTACAAGTTACACTCACACCTGCTGAGCGTCCATGCCGTGCAGTCTATAATGTGCAATAGCTTTGCAGTTAAAGCGCATGCTAGACAATCACGGTCAAATTTGAATGATATAAAACCGTTTTTCAACGACCTGAAAAAAAAACCGGCTAAAATTAATGACGCGACATCAAACTTGGAGGCCAGTCACGATTCTATTCCAATACCATCACTCAAATAGTGAGTCATTGCAATGTACTCGTACCTCATTGTAATAAGGTATACATTAGAATTATTGCCGAAAGTTTTTATAAAACTCACATCGACTTAAAAAACTGCTTTGAGTGCATGCTCAAAGCGCTCAAAGCACGCTAAGAAGGTAAAAGTTTGCCTTTGACGATGCTGAAACTATAGGCCGCCATTATAGGGTAAAACATCAGGAGTCTTAGTGCAAACAACGAGGAGACTATTTATGAAGCGTTTAGCTAAAAGAAAATATATATTATATATATTAATATTGTCAAGTAATAATATTGTCAGTAATAATATTTTCAGTTTTCCCAGACCAGGTTTAGCTGTTGTCAAATTTTACGGATTGTTTTGATAGATTTATTCAATTCAAATAAAAACCCCGATTCCATTCAGCGCACATAGAATATTCCAGTAAAATTATTGTCGACTAGTGTGGCTGTAAAATGTTATGAGCGCACAAATTGTCCATTTCGTCCTCTAACGCTCGGCAAGCTAAAATCGAATGATTATATTAAGTACAAACTATGATATAGACCAGTGTCACAAATTACCTATACTAATTTGTTACTTGATTTATTTTACAACATAAGGAAATCGGAAAGACGTCACAAACATCTTCATGATCGATAGAAGAACACAAGTTAAAAAAACGTTGTTAAACCTGACGACAAAAAATAAAAAAATGGCATGACTCATACAAAGCCCACACAAAAAAAGGTACCTAACCTCAGGTACCTTTTTACTTTTACTTTAGTAATAAGGTCGAAAAGTGGTTTACCGCAAATGGCCGCGATGGTACCTAACAAAAAATTCCTATTTATGAGGTACCTGAATCTGGTTCATTTCAGAAAAGGGTGACCGGTCAAAGGTCGCTACCGGATTAACTGGAAAATCTTTTTACTAGAAACTTTAATAGAAAAGGTCACAAAATATGCTACACAACAACGTAGCAACAATATTTGACTGTGTTACATTTTATCGACGTAACAAGAGAGGGCAGGCGGTGTGTTTCCAATCTTCATATATATACAGTATACAGAACTGCGAGTACGATGTACGTTTACATCAGTTTGATAAATTCGTCTGCCTAACAACGTAAATCATGCAATGAACGTTGTTAATTGTTATTGTATGTGTGTTACGCAATTGCCCCCCAAACCTTCAAAATTCCTTTATTGACCTGAAGATTACAAAAACAGCAGATTCGAATCGCATACCAATATATTATGCATTCAATTCACTGGACCCCTGCGCAATGTTTGTTTAAATAACTCGCAAATGGGTCGAATTCAATGCCTTATGAATTATTAGATAAAAAAAGTATAGTTTTGTAGTGAATTTTGTTAAGATATCAATATTAGTCCTATCGTTCTCCATAAAAAAAAAAACTCTACCACTTTTGAATGTTTCTGGCAGTTATAATTGATAAATTTTGCTGTCATTTCCGAATTAGATATATACGTTAAAACTCAGCCATGGAAACCTCCAACATTTTAAGTTTGCCCCCACTTTTGACCGCCAACTGCTTTACTCACAGTCGGTACCACATCGGTCAAGTGACGCAGGCCTCGGCCGCTCGACCCCTGTCGCACGCAACAATACAAAAAGCTGAAACGGATAACTACGTAATAAAAAGTCATATCGTTTGGAAACAAGAATCTGGAGGAAAATTGTTCTTGTGTTTCATTTCAGGTTCAATTTAATTTATAAGAGTCTGTTTTACAGAGTCCTGGTTTGAGACAAAAGAAAGAAATCACTTTAGTGAAAGTATAATTTAAGTTTCAGGAATTTTGCTATATTTCTGTTTAATTTCGTAGAATACAAATTTTCTACAAAGAATAATAACGTAAGAGAATGTTTAATATAAGCGCATTATTTTATTGAGGTTTACAATTGCTGTGTATTTTTTACGGCTAAAACATAATTCACAACCCCTAACTATTCCTTTGTTTTAACGCAAAAACTACAAAATGCTTCAAAAGCTTAATAAATTAAGTACTCAGCTGATACCTGAATAAACAATAGCGGTTAGATCAAGTGGCAGCAAACATAAGTCAATATTCAAAGCCGTGAACTAACAGAACAGAAAGCTGCTGAACCTGCACAATTCTGTTCCGCGTCGGTGTAGTACTGGACTCTATTGCTAACAGGCTCTGTTTCCACGTATAATGTTATCAAACACTTTTCTCTCGATAACGCAAAGAGGCTTTATAGGGTAAAACACCCCGTAGTCAGCCATTTAGCGAAAATTTTCTTTGAAGAGCTGTCAGTTCAAGATTTGTGGATATAGAATCAAAGTTGTGCAATCAGCGTCAATCAATCAGATCATTAATTAAATTATATGATTATTCAGTAAAACATTAGAGAATCTTCTGTAAATGTGCCAAAACAAAGGGTGCTTTTCGCCAGTAGTCAGCTACTTGGTACCTGAGATCAACCTTTGCGGATCCAACAGTCAGCGGCTTATCGGCCATTATAATGTGATCTAGTAAATTTAAATCCAGAGAGCGAAAAAGCGAAAGACTTATAACACATTATAATTTTTACAATTTTCAAATACTGCATAACATCACGCCTGTAATCCGCAAAGGGTTAGGCAGGGGTGTACCCATAGTACACACAAATTTCGCAAGTTATGTTTAAGTCCCCCGTAATAGCCCCGATGTTCTATTCCACAAATCAACTCTTTTTCTCTTATTTAGTAAAAAAAAGTATTACTGGTTGCCAAGGTCCGTTTATTTTATTTTTATTTTACAGTTTTTGGAAAACTTACAGCTAAACACTTTTGCACGATTGAAACTGAAAGTAACAAAAATAAGGCCAATTAAAAGTCGCTTGTGTGCTTGATTAAATAACCCGTTTTTACGTTCCATTAGGTTAAGACGGAGTCTGATATTAGTTAAAGCTGAAAGTGCTGATCTTGCCGTAACCGTGTTATTTAATTCCCTAAATTAGGTTAAGTGTTACATTTCACACGAACAGAGTCAGATTAATCATGGTTTTCACTTTAGTTTTTCACTTTGCTTGGAAGAAATGTGTTTGCAAACAGTAAAGTTGGGTTCTAAGTTAGTTTTTAAACTCATTTCCTCGGCCTCTAAAAGCAAACCATCAGGCTCGTCCACAAAGTTACTAACTATTTTCACATTGTGTTGCTCTCATGTTACAAACAAAGTAACGAACAGGAGAAGATTAAAAAGGAAGAGTTCCGTACGGAGGCAATTAGTCATGCGGTTGGCGTTTACCTCTGTTGTTCCAATATGAACAATTTTTTTTCTCTTTAAGTTGGATAAAAAGCAACCATATCGTAGCGTTATAAGGTTCATGAGGAGTTCACCAGCACTAAGTATAATTAATCACTTGGTTCATAATTCTAGCAAAAATAGTAACCTATTTTGTATGCACAAAGGCGGGCTGTAGGTACTTTACTGAAGCAAAAGAAAACCTGGCTCGAACAGGCTTATAAAAGAAGGAAACGGTTCGTAACACTCTCATGGTTCGTATCACGTTGTTACAATAAATATTACTGAGAAACCATATTATTTATTACGTGAACGTTTAGTCCGAAATAAAGTGTTACGACCAACTTAAAACTATAAGTTGGTCGTAACAGTATTTACTGCTTTGGAACTAATATTTTATGAACACTTTTTTATCGGAGTTTGCTGGGTAAGGCCCTTTGTACACACACGTTTTTCTTGCCGTGAAAAACTACGGTTTATTAGGATGACCTTTTTGCACAGAAAAAACAAAACTGAGCCGTAGCTAGCCGTTGTGGGGTCCGGTTTTTTGCCGTTTCATGTACAAGCTCAGACATTTCTTCTACGGTGCGGTTTTTTCACCGTACCGTAATGAAACTATGCCGTGTACAAAGGGCCTAACGTATAGAATTAACCATTAAAAGTGTCAACAAGTGCTATCAGGATTCTTCAATAGTCCATCCAAAAAGACAATTTTTTTTAACAACAATGAATTTAGGTATAACGAAAATTCTTGTCGTTCAGTTGAGGCGAGAATAGGCTAGTTGATAGATTTCCAGAATCCGATTAGTAATGTTCCGTGTGGTCTATTTTCTAAAAATATGAATAATATAAAAAAAAACAACGCCAGTAAAATAAAAGCTTTAAGGTAATAATATATTACCCACCTAACCCACCTACGTTTGTCGTTCAGCATACAAGCGACACACCGGTACATTCCCACCACGGTGAATATTTGATTTGCGAACCAAACTGTAACCCTTACTTTAAAATCCCTGTATTCATTGTTAACAACAAGACATAAGTTACCATTATACTACATTGTAATGTAGTTACTTATAAGAACACCTCTGACTCTTCCCAAAATTATTAGATTAGAAAGACTATTTGTCAATTACATTGTAATGTACTACATTGAACTACGGTTTATATCAACTTTGACCCTTCTATACAGAGAATTTTGGCAAAAGAAAACCACATTGTATTAAAACAGTAGTATGCTAAACAACCACTTTAATGCATTCAAATATTCTTATAAGCGATTCGAAAATTTAATTAAACCAGTTATACCATCAAACTCCGTGTGTTTCATTTGTGCTACATAACCCCGAATTAGTACGCCTTTAACATTGGCGCTGTCGCTACCGACACTAGTATCCTACGGTATTAGTGAAGTAAAGAACACTTTGTGTTGAAAACCTGCATGTTTTCGTGAACGATTATATACGAGTGCATATTGAGCGTTCCGAGCTGCACCTGGAAGGACGACCATGATCGATGACAATGATCGTGCTGCTGTAAGTCTTTCATATTTGGCTCTTTTTCAATTAGATATTGGTTTTCCTAATTTTTCTTCCATTTTTTTTTTCTATGTACTCGTAAATAGAATCATGCTGATTAGTTCTTCTGTACACATCTCGTTTTGCACGTCATCAGAGAGCTCACGGAAGGAATGAAAATTTGTCGTAGTTGTTGTCGCCCGATACTGTGAAGAGGACTATATTTTTATTAGTTTTTTTTATTTTTATAAAAGGCTTTTCCCAGTCTTTCTGCAGCTAAAGGCTCTAGGCTAGCTCCATTATCATATTTTATGTAGACATCATTTACGGGGCCATTACGAATACAAGAGCTTTATCGGCACGGGAAACATTACTAACACGATAGTTTATTGTATTGCGAACAGATTCAGGTATATTTCCATCCCTTGTTCGGCAGTCGACTGCTCCTTTGTAACCTCCGGTAAATCGTTTCAAGTAATGACTGATATGTTAGAATTCTTCTGATTATAGTTGTACTTTTCTTCCTGCAAAATTCTATCGTATGCTCGGAAATTTTGCAGTATAAACAAAATCTTTTCTGACGATCGATATTTATTCTTGTTTTTAATAATCGAATCACTCATTTTAGAGTTATCGTTTAATTTTGGTTTACGTGCCCGATCTTTTTGAAGGTGCGGTTATTTAAAAATCAAGGGCTAGAGCTTCTTCAAGATCCGTTTGAAAAGCTTCCTCTGAGTTATTTGGTTATGAATTTCTAACTTTATTCGGTTTTCAACGTTTTCAAGACTTACGATGAAGTTGTTCATAATTAAACTAGCATATTATTATGGTAATTGCTTTGAATATTCTTTTGACATTAGATCGTCATTGCCAAATAATTGGTCTCTTATTTTTTTTAAATATTCAACTTAATTTGCCTTCGATCCCCTTTGTCTAGCCAGCCGAATCTCTAAGAGGATTTCACAGATGGGGCAGTTTTTCCCGAAATGTTTTCTCCATTCTTCTAACATGCGCTGTAACTTTCAAGCTGAGCTTTACATATAGTCGCAGTATTTGATTCTGAACTGGACTTGCAAGATTAAATGCCGTTTAGCAATTATTTATATTTTTAGTATTCCCACTGTATTTTGGAATAATGTTTAACATTTGAGGTGTTGGAATTATGAGATCCATTCGTTTTGTTTTTGAATGAGTAGCTATTTTTATCTGAAATTTAGGACAAAAAAAATTACAACAAAATTGGAAAGAGGAAAAATATACTCGTAGAAAAAAAAATTGGAAAACCAATACCCAATTGGATAATAGAAAACTATGAAAGACTTACAGCGATACGACATAGCTTGCAGAGTAAGCAAACTGAAGTGGCAGTGGGCTGGCCATGTTTGTCAAAGAACCGATGGCCGGTGAAGCGACGAGTCCTGGAGTGGAGACCGGGGTTCAGCAAGCGTAGCCTGGGACACCCCAGCTAGATGGACCGATGACTTTATGAAGGTGGCTGTGACAGACCGGATGCGGAAGGACAGGGTGTTTTGGCGCAGGCTGGGAGAGGTCTGTCCAGCAGTCGACTGCGATATTACCACCGAATTGATTGATTGACAGCGATATGACCACCAGCACGATCAATACATTAAATTAAGAAGATTCTATTCTTCTCTACGTAATAGCCGTGTGCGTTGGGACTTATGTTTTCTACCGTATATGCTGTACGCCGAGGAGAGCACAGCGGGTCTCATGTATCTACAACACGGGTTGCACACTTCGAAAACGACGAAGCAGCGGGGACATCGAGATGCAACAGCAGCATCACCACCAACGTCGAACACTACAATGCCACCTGAGCCAGATGAAAACGTTTCGTATGCAAATCATCACCAAGTATCTTACAAATCGTGTCAAAGTGAAAGTGAATAGTAAAAGCAATTTAAAATCAGCAAAGTTGTGTTCAGTGTAATTTTAAAGCAACATTAGATTAAGCTTTTCGTGTAACTTACCTTTTTGATACCTTTTACAAATATTTTTTTAACATTTTTATAAGCGCTTCCAAACTTTAATTAAACCAGTTATACTATCAAACTCCAAGTGTCTCACTTGTAAAAACACGGGTGAGTTTTAGTCAGTAAAAGTTTGACACGCCCTCCCGCTCCGCCCAGAGCGGGAGAAGTCATTTGATGATTTCCCATCCAAAAAAAAAAAAAAGTGTCTCACTTGTACTACAAATCAGTACGTCTGTAACTTGAACGATGAATCTGAGCGTGTCACGCGTCGATGTTTTTCAATAGCATTACGTACGGCTCGGTGAGCTCCCAGCCTATTTCAGCTGCAGTTAATACGGTGCAGATTTCTGCTTCGTGTTTGAAAATGCCAAAAGGCTGTGGAAATGGATGAATATTTTGTAGTATAAGTAGAATGAAACTGTTAGTAGTTTCGGTTTGCAGCTGGTAATTAATGTAAAATGTTGGTACATTTTAATTTGAGTGCAGTATAGAATTGTACAGCCAAATAATTTAAATGCCAACGGTACGCTTTTGTTCTTAAAATATTTCAAAGTTGATACTTTATTACAGTATACGTTAAATTACTTTCTAAAGTGCAACACAGAAATCAAATTAGTAAAAGCTTTAATAAATATAAGTATTTGAAATTATATCAACCTAAGCAAGAAAGCGCTAATAGGTTTCTATTTTAAGTCCAGTATTTTTATTCAACTTGATTCTTTTGAAATTTCATAAAGCCTAACGTTGTTTTTGATTAATTAAATAAAAATTAAATATATGTTTATTATAATGCTGATTCTCTAATACTGTAAATTCTATATGCATTGTGGCAAAATTATCCTACGTATGGAAAATTTAATTGAAAATATCATCATCTGTCGTCGCACGCTCACAGCCGACATTCCTTTCTCCGTCCTCTTCCTCAGTCCTCAGTCTATTTAACAAGAAATTACGTTTGCTCTGTACATCCTTCTTTATAAATATTAGTTACAGCAATATTTTCGTATAATTATGTTGATCGGAACTCGTTATACAAGGTGGGGACGATAATACGACAATAAATTAAACTTCGTATATCTAATGACGTTCCCAGCCTGCATACAAAAATTCAACCAAATATATCCAATAGTTTAGTCACTATAGCTAGTCAAAGATTGGCAAAACCCATAGTCGGCTCATTACTACTATTTATTTTGTTAGAAAAAATCACGTTTTCAATTTCAATGTTAGGATTTATTTGATAGTTCCAAAATAATCCTATGTATTAGTATTGTAAGAGTTTTTATTATTATTGTCGTATTGTCATCTCCGCGTTGTATATCGGACGCTTTATCTCACTTTTTTTTTTTGTAAAATCATGGTGGAACAAAGAAACGACAAACTACTGTGAACATGGTTTCAAATAAATTAGATAGTGAAAAATTAATCAATTTAACTCATAAATCGGTTACATATTTGAATTAAAATTATTACCGATATTCAATTTTCTACTACCTATATGACACAATAACATAATACCTACTTGTTGTAGTTTTTCTTGAGATAGTTTCTAATTTTCCAGTAACAATAAGTTCCGTTTTCGACGAAAATAATAAGAAAATGTCTGGAATATTACGTTTAAATACATTCATAACATCACGCCTATTATCCCTGAAGGATTAGGCAGTGGTGTACCTATAGTACCTACATCCACGTTTCGCCAGTTATGTTTAAGTCCCATGTAATAGGGGGTGAGCCTATTGCCGTCAACCGGGCACAAATCAAGACTCCGGGCTGCTACTGAAAAATTCCTAATGGAAAAACCCAATACCACTTTGCCAGACATGGGAATCAAACCCAGAACTTGCCCCACTAGACCAACGTGGCAACGATGTTTTTTGTTGTATCAATGAAGAAAGGTAACTTAAGGTTGAAAGAGGTATAAAGTTTAACTGGAAAGCAAAAATAAGTCGTATTTGTTCTAGCTTCATGGTGGTGAATCACTTCGGTTGTTTGATGTAGGTACGCAAGTTCGAGACATGTTCTTTAGTCAGTAACTTCCATTATTTATTTATTCCATACTAGCAGCGCCCCGCGGTTTCACCTGCGTAAGTTTCGATTCCGTCGGGATATTGGAATAAAAAGTATCCTATATCTTAATACAGGTTATAAACAATCTGTCTGCCAAATTTCATCCAAATCCGTTCAGTAGTATTTGCGGGAAAGAGTAACAAACATCCATCAATCCATCCATCCATCTATCCTCGCAAACTTTCGCGTTTATAATATAAGTAGGATTTAATTAATACACGGTGCTCATGAAACGATTCTCATCTAAGTTTTATTCTACAAATAAAATGTTATTTAGAAGTTACTTTAGGTAATAAAGCTTGTTGATAGTAGGCTTTATACAACCAAAATTAATTCATTGACAGGAACGTAAGCATACAATAATTAGCTCGTACCAAAATACGGAAAAAATTAACTCGATTTCAAGCATCATTCGTGTTCGCTCCAAGCGTATAAAAAGACAACAATATTATTTTCTCATTCCGCGGTTTAGTCGACAACAACCTCGTTACGTTGAATAATTTATTATTTTAGAGTAATGTGGCACATTATTAACCTCCTTGCCACAGTGAGCCGCTCAAGGCAGGAACGAGCACAATTTTCTCCGTCATAATAAAAATCTCAGGCTATTTATCTCGCGTACCTGTAATTCCGCTTCACATGAAGTTTTAAGGTTATAAATTTGCATTTCCATTTTCTAACACTGAGTTATACTGGCTGTAAAATTGTCTGCGGAATCAAAAATGGCTTTTAAAGTCACCAGATAAAATATAATATCCATTAAAGGATTGATGACCGCTATAAAACGTTTTACTAAATCAGCTGGTCTCACCGCTGAAATGGCATAAGCCATGGTACGGTCCAACTGTCAAACTAAGTCCAATGGCGCGCGCCGTACCATGGCACGGCTATTCTATTGCTATTATCTTTTGAAATAAGCGCCCTATCTCTTTCGTTTTTATGTCAAAATGACCGGGAAAGACAGAGCTAACAATAAAATATACCATACTAAACATCATGCTAAACGTCATAACGAAAAAATGGCACTGGAAATTCTGTTTCAGAATTTGCAAAAAAATGGCGGATAATCGCAAAAATTGCGATTTTATATTGTTATATTTTATTTCTCAAATTAATCAGTAAATCAAATAAAAACAGTCCTGCTTGTAATAAAAAGGTAATTTATGGTGGTTTTTGTTAAAATTAATAGACAATGACGAACAAAAGTGACACTTTGTCTAAAAAAAAAGGTCGATATGCACCGCCGCCCGTCAAGTGGTTTTGTATTTCATCAGCATGTGGTATTTGTTAACTTGTTGAACGTTTAAAAGCTTGCATTGTGTTCGTAGACGGTTAAACTTGCAATATAACACTTAACAATAACAACTGTGATATATTTACGATAATTACAGCGTTTGATGACTTATAGTGACACTGCGAAATTCTATGGCGTGTTTCAATTCGTTATTTAGACATATTTGTGAATGGTTTTAAGTATATTATTATTTTATCTTATTGATAGGTTAATAAACTTCGTAGGAAAATGATTTTAAAATGTAAAAATATACAGAATTTTGATATCTAAAGGCCTGAATGAAAAAAAATGGGTGGAAATAACAAAACTTGATTTTGGTTTGAATTATGTTGGTTTTATTGTGAACCAATTTACATGAAAATCATACCACGAATAGGAAATATTGTACAAATTACGAAACAGTTACGAATCAGTTATAAAGTTTTCATAGTAAAATAGCGAGAAATCGGGGTTTAAACGCAAGTAGTCCGAAAAGGGGCGGAGCCTCAACAAGGTCGCCGCCATTAGATCGAATTAATTTAATTTGCGAAATGCCAGTTATGCCAGTTGAAGGGTAGTAAACTAGTGCTTTGATATTTTGGACTGTTCGGCGATCTACGCTGAAATATATCATAGAATTACAATAAAAATCACATTATATTATGTAAACATAATGCAAGTGATTTTGAGTAGAAGCTACCGTTTCTAAAGATGAATTCTGAGACCCTAGGCTGAGCACCAACAAGCAACGCAATACTATTCCCAATGATACTAACCTACTCTATTCATTTATTCATTGATTGGGGAAAGTATCTACTCAAATAGTTTTACATAAAGATTAACTAGATACAAGGAAACGTACCTGTAGCCACTTGATCCTGGTGATATTCTCCTCGGTGACGGTGACCGCTCCCCTCTCGCCCAACTTGTAGGACTCGTCATAGTACATGTACTCAGTGAACGTCAACCCACTGGTCGTGTACTGCTGAGTAAAGTATATCGATATAGTCCCACTCACTATGTCGTGTTCTATTATCCATTTACACTTTATCGGGACGAGGAGGGTTTGGTGGTTAAGTAAGGTTGAGGAGTATGCTGTCCGCCGTAGGTTTTTGGTGCTCCTATGTCGCGCTGCAGCGCGTGTGCATGCTGAGCAGGCGCCTCATTATGAACCTGGAACGGCAGAAACTTTTGTTTATGTCCTCAGAAATTATTATGACGGTAAAATCAAACCTCAAGAAGAAATTATTCTAGTAGAAAGTAAACATTAATGACAGTGATTGACCAATCCTCGCTAATCATTAATAGAAATCTACTAGTACCATCTCTTAATGTGTTTGTAATTGTAAGCTACTGAACGTTTCCTATAAAAAAATAAAAGATTCGGACGAACTGAGGACCTTGTCCTTTTTTTTATGTCGGTTAAAAAGCAATCACTAGGTACTTTTGTGGGACGCGATTCTGGCAGAACAATTTCAAGGAAGTTTTCATAGACATTGTTCTACTAGTCACGTCGCGGCTGTCTTCTGCTTTAACTATCCTCTTCGTGATTAATATCCGCCTCATTTGTCATTTTAAAATCTTATAATGCAATTCATTGACCCTCGTCATCACTCTAAGGTGTTAAATTTTAGATGACAATTTCGGTTCGTTTATGGCATAAACTTTAAATGAGCTCCAAAATACAAGATTACAAAGAGATTGTCGACGTGACGAAGTTCAGAGTTCCGTTTAGCGATATAAGATTGGCTGAACACGTAACAACACAAGTTTTATAAGAGTTTTTCCTTACCTATATAACTTTATTATTTCTTGCACAATATTGTGTTAGGGATTCGTTATAAACTGGTTCCCTTTTGAGAGAAAGCGCCTTATGTTGTTTTTCGAAACTTGCCAAATAAATTGATTCAAAATATCTAATGGAGTTTTCTTAAAACTCGCTAGTTAGTTACCTAGTTTGCGTTTAGAAGTACCATGATTATGTCAACTGATAATACTCCTATTATATAAACAACTAGCTTCTGCCCGCGACTTCGTTCGCGTGGAAGTCGTAAGACACCACAGTATACTAAAATAGCAGCCACATTTCCCACCTCGCTATTAAGTATTTTGTTTTCACTTAGCGTCCTTTCTGACTTTTTTTCTTTTTGCTCGGCTCCTTAGGGTCGTAGCGTGATGTTGGCTTATAAACCTTGCTCAAGAATTGGGCTATCAAAGGAAAATTATTTTTCAAATCCGACTGGTAGTTCCAGAAATTAGCGCGTTCAAACAGTCTTCAGCTTTATATTAGTATAGAAGATAGATATAGTATATATTATACTAGCTTCCGCCCGCGACTTTGTCCGCGTCAAATTTCTTGTTCCCCCGACCCACCTCATCGCATCGCATCACCTGCCCGCGCTGTTACTTCGTTTTTGCTTAGCGCTCGTTCTTACTTTCTTTCTTTTTGCTTGGCTTCTAAGGGTCCTAGCGTAATGTTACATATTCTATAGCCTTCTTCAAGAATTGGGCTATAAAAGGCAAAAGAATTTTTCAAATCCGGCTGGTAGTGACAGAGATTAGTGCGTTCAAACAGTCAATAAAAAAATAAATGTGTAGGTAGCTAATAGACTAAGCGTATTTTTCTTACTTTAAGCATTTTTATACCCGTCGTAATTTCTAAACAGAAGGTCCGATTCGAATAATTTAAAAAGGAATTTACGTGTGCTTAATCAACCTTGATTATGAAACTATTTATTTGGATAAGGATTAATACCATGTTTGTGAAAAGACTTTCGCAAATAATGCATTATTTTATAACAAATTTGATTACCATTAAAAAAGGTATAGTGAACTTTTTAAGGGGAACAATTCCGTCATACATGATTTTTGCGTAACTTTAACCGTTTACGCAGCGCACGCAACGGAAGCTCTCAAAAGGAATACATTTTCCCCGTTTTTTTGCGATATTTTTCATTGATGCTCCGCTCCTATTGGTCGTAGCGTAATGTTATATAGCCTTCCTCGATAAATGGGCTATCTAATACTAGAAAAATGTCCAATTCAAACCAGTAGTTCCTGAGATTAGCGTGTTCAACCAAACAAACAAACTCTTCAGCTTTATAATATTAGTATAGATATAGATGTATACATTGTACAGAGTATGATACGTATGAGCGGAGAGGTGTATAAGTGCGCATACTCTGAGACACGTCTGTGATGTAAGATATAATGCAGCGTTGCATTGACTGCGGTGATCTTGAGAATATGATTCTGGTCGAGTTCCTTGAGTTCCTGGAATCATTATTATGCAGAATGGTATGTTGCAGAATTTTTGATCATAACCGTCACATGGTGAATAACTCTTTCCTTCCAAGTGTGCAGCTGACACAGTTTCATTCTTAACTAGCTTATAGACCTAAGTATCCTGCTTATGCGTAAGAAGTTTCATTAAAATCGGTTCATTAATTTAAAAAAATAAGGACTTGAAAGTTTGTATGAAATGCCGTACGTGGTAAGCGCTCTTAAGTCGTAACATTTTGGCATATCTAACACTTTCATGCGTTCTTGTTAATATCCTCCGCAGTAAGAATGTGAGTGAATATGTAAATGTGACGCGACGCGCAGCCGCGTGGTGGTGCGCCACTTAACTGTGACGTCATCCCGCAGTTTATGTGTTACCTCGTATTTGTATGTGACAGGCTCATTTTGTCTGTTGTGTAAAGAATTTAATTTAATACTCTTAAATTAGCCATTTCCCGCAATAACAGTCGAAAGCACAAAGCAAAATAATAATTAATTAAATAGGACAATGAATTAAATTAAGTAAATGAAGTTATGTCAGAAGTAAAAATTATAATATCCATATGACTACATCATTACATCCATACTTAATAATATAAATTCGAAAGTAACTCTGTCTGTCTGTCTGTATGTAACATTTTGACGCCTAAACCACTGAACGGATTTCGACAAAATTTGTTAAGGAGATAGATGGCATCCTGGAGAAAGACAAAGGCTACATTTTGTCTCAAAAATAATTCTACAGGGGTTGATAATTTAAGGGATGAGAGTTTGTATGGGAAACCCAGTATTTCTTAAGTTGGGATATGAAAATTCAAATTTATGCTTTTGGTAGGAAATAAAGAATTATTGTGGTTCAGCGTTTTTAAAGAATCATCCCCTAAGGAGGTAAACTAGGGGTTGATTTTAAAAATCACAAATAATATTAAAAATGTTGTGTACCTTTTTTTTAAGAGATTTAAGGGATAGGAAATGTCATCATAGTATCTTGACTTCTTGAGGTAACATTTTAGCCTTTATTTTTAACCGACTTCAAAAAAAGGAGGAGGTTCTCAATTCGGTTGTATATTTTTTAATTTTTTTTTAATGTTTGTTACCTCAATACTCCGTCATTTATAAGCCGATTTGAAAAATTATTGTTTTATTTGTAAGGACATACTTCCAGACAGGTCCCATTTTTAACAAAATCCAGTTTTTATGATAGGATCTGTGAGGAATTGAGGGAACTCTTCAAATATTATAGGTATATACATAGAGATTTTAGTATTTTCATTAACAAGTCAAGCATTTGCATTCAGAAAGTATTATTTGGTAAAGTGGAACTGATGAAAAAGACCTCAGATGGCCAAGGTAACTCCTCAATTATAAATAATTCACGGGTGGCGATAAGATATCTCGATTAAGATAGTTAAGCGACTATGACGAAGCCAATTTAAATAAATGGTTCTGATGAAAATGGTACCATCGAACTTATCTGATAATGAAGCTGGAAGGTAGGCACCGGAACTCCGTAATAAAACAATGTATCCTAGCCCTGTTTGCGCTTATTGGAATTGTCATGAGATGCACTCTGGCTTTATATGATTTTAATGGTAATAAGCTTCAAATTGCGCTACTTGAGTCGTATGTTATGTGTGGCCTTGATTGTCAGAAAACAGATTTCGTCAACGATCTATCATCATGTGGTTGATTTAATAATTTGTTGGCGGCGGCGCACAAACCTGATAAAACTACGCTTTTCAAACTTCTGACACGACTTATATTTTCCTTTTTGCAAAGTTTTATTTGAAAGGGTATACTCCTGAGGTGGTCGTATTTAAATTTGGTTACATTCCGATGAGTAGTTTTTGAGTTAGCTTCAATAATAAGTATTAATTTTTACATTTAGTGTTTTTTGATGTTGTTATAATAACTTCCTGTCACTGTTATTTACTTAGCAAATAGTGGTATACAAATTTGGGTATATAAAAAAAACAACCAACTTCCAAGAAAAACACTACAAAGTGAAAATTAACTTTAATTTCGGAAGTCGGTGGCAAAAAACGAAAATACTAAACCACAAACACTGTCTTCCGAAATTAAAGTTATTTTTCACTTTGTAGCGTTTCTTTTTGGAAGTCGGTTGGTTTTTTATAAATAGGTTTTTATTAAAATCGGTTCACTCGGTCAAAAGTTATTTCTTATTTGTTAATAAAGCGTGACTGGCATAATTTTACCTAAACAAAGTCCTGCCACCGCGTCTGTCTGTCTGAACGCGATAAACTCAAAAACTACCGAACGGATTTTCATACTGTTTTCACCATTGGACGGAATGACGAGATGTTATGTGACATACTAAATAATTTTGTTAATTTTGATTAGTGTTGTACCTTTGATATTTTGTATGCCTTTTGGCGGGGCACAGCTCGGACCTTATGTATTATAACACCTTCTGTATGTACCCTGTGTTCACGAAATAAATGAATTTGAATTTGAATTTGATTCATGAGGAAGGATTAGGTGTATAATTCATTAAGTTTTTATATAAATGGGCTGAAATATAATGATTGTTGAAGATGTCGGAAAAAATCATGCCGACTAGGAGTTTTCTGACGTGTGCCGTGCAAACCAATAGAGTATTACGGAACATAAGGTACTTTTAATCGCAGTAGTACGTTCCCGTGGGATATTTTCCGACATCCACGCGGGTGAAGCCGCGGGTAAAAGATAGTAATTATATAAAATCAGAAATCAAGCACCAGCAATATGCCTTCTACAACAATGCCTAACGTAGGGTCAATCTAGTCGCTGAGCAATCATCGCCAGGACAGTGTTGGAGCTAGCTCGCAACCTGCGCAGCAAGGATGCGCACCGCTTGCGCATGGTGGCGTGGAAACAGTCGGTGCGCGCTTTTGCAAAACTGCCCGAGGTGTATGTATCTTACGTTATTCTACGAATCGTAAATACAAAGAAGTGAAAGAAATTACAATGAAGGTTTATTTTAATCAATCAATTAACATTCTTAATTAGGGCAACCAAGATCAGAATCATGAGTTACAATTATTTTCTTTCGTTCAACTTAACGAAGATCGCCTGACCTGCCCTTAAGATCTCATTTAACTTAACTCACAAACATTGGCAATTCAATTTCAATTTAGATGAAATGATTACCTACCAGTACATTCACATTTGTCTGATTAAGAGCTCACAGTTAGAGTCACCGCGTCGTGTGAACACGAGTGTCACTTGATGATAATTGGATTTGAGGATTTTCGAATTTATTCGGGATTTACTTCAGCTGTACAGGGGTAATATATATACGGAGTGATAAACAAACTAAGGTATTTGTTGCTGCTGAATTAAAACAAACACTGCATATATTGCCGTCGTAATTTTCTGTCAGAAAGTGTCAGTACTTATCATGCGTACGTTATCATGTGACGCATCCGCAATATTTCCTAGTGAAATACGAATTTCTATTATTTAATCGTTCATGCTACACTCCAGTAGTTCGTAGCTCCATGTTCCACAGACACGAAGTAACGCTGTTTTATTCAGTTGTAATTCATTCGCAGAATTTAGGATTGCATTAATATTGGATAGCTAAATTCTTTTGTTGAGGTTGGCTTTGTACAAAAATCCTGAAATTTTATAAGCCTTACATTTGAAAATGGTATGTAACTTTAACGTAAGAATTTGATAAAATCGTTATTGCATTCAATAAACTTGTGGTGGCATCTACATCGCCACATGCGTTTCTGCATTCCATGAGCGGAAGCATAGCTGCTCACCCAGACAATTCTGGTATTTGGACTATATCGTCCAGTTCACGGCAGACATTAGGCATATTTCCGGCAAAGATCACGTAGGGGTCACCAGTATAGAGATATGACGAAAAGGGTGTAATGTTCACTCATCCTCTATAGAAAAGGGAGGATCCTCCTACTAGACGGGTATTGTGTATACTAGTCGCGCGACGTGAATGACACTTGTAATGAAAAATTTTCTCACCACATCTATATAGTATGGAACCCACATATATACAATAAATAAAACCGTTAGTAATACTAGTCCACAGAAGTATAGCAAAATTAAATATTAAATTAAAAACCGTACATTAAAAAAGTTAAATTTTCAAACAAAGTATATATTAAAATAAATTCAGTAAAAGTAAACACTCTGTTTAGACAACCGAGCTGGCCACCTGCGGTGCACCACAGCGCCCAATCCATTGTTCGCCGCACATGTTTTTTTTTTTGTTTGCGCACATGTCCAAGGATTCAAGTTCATTGAATCGTTGACTTAGTGATCCAATTCTACAGAGTGTTCAAATTTGCTCAAAATTAAAACTATACTTTTTGACCTAATTACTGGACCGATTTCGTAAATTTTTTGTGTATCGTTTTGTGGGTTGATTTATTGCATAAATGTGGTTTCCATACTGTATGTCGCAGATGGTTGTAGCCGTAATATAGTTTTATGAATGTGGTTCATAACTGTCGAAGTGCCCTAATTTTGTTACTGCGACCAATTACGACGTAGCGCTCGCCGGCCGCTGCCGCGGCACCGCTCGCTTCACTCGCTTGACTCGCGTGTAGTTAGTCACAGTTCTAACCTAACCTATTTGGACGGAGTGCCCTAATAACTACATTACTAGATCGTGCTCGTACCATAATTATGTTCCTAGTAAAATAGTTATGAACCGTTTTCATGTAAATAAATTACGGTATTTAGCTATATTCCTAGGGAAATAATTATATGACGGCTACAACCATCTTACTCTGACATATATACCATTACACCAAGTTTCAATCATCTAAAGGGTGTTTCAGTAAGAGTGCACTTTTTAAAATTGGTATATTTTTTTTTCATGCAAGTGGCTACTCTGCAATTTGACAGCTGTCACCTCTGTTTATTCCGATTATTAAAAATGGAGCGCTTTTCGAAAGAACAACGCGTTATAATTGTGAAAACTCATTACAACGGTGAACGGCATTCGTTACAGGAATATGATAACAGACTTCTTGTGGCCTCAACTGGACGGCATGAATCTGGGCAACATGTGGTTTCAGCAGGACGGCGCAACCTGCCACACCGCGCATGAAACAATCGACTTATTGCAGCAACGATTTCCAGAACACATTATCTCACGAAATTCTGATGTCAACTGGCCACCAAGATCGTGCGATTTAACGCCGTGCGATTTTTTTCTTTGGGGTTTTGTGAAATCTCGGGTTTATGCGAATAAACCCGAAACAATTCCTGAGCTCAAATCGGAAAGCCAACGCGTCATCGGTGAGATACAGCCACATCTCTGTGCAAAAGTCATGGAAAATTTCATGAAAAGAGTAATGGCCTGTCATCGGAGCCGTGGGGGTCATTTGCCGGATATTTTATTCCATACTTAATCGGAACATGTCTTCTTTAAAATACAATAAAAATATCACAACTTTGTCATAAAATACTTGTTTTTATTTTAAAATGAAAAAGTGCACTCTTACTGAGACACCCTTTATTTACTCAGCAGGATAACACGATGATAGTTATTATAGATAAACATATTACACTTTCTTACTATTTCAAACAAAAGAATGCTACGGTTCTTGTTTAACAATCACAGAGGACTGTCTATACATATGTATAGAAAAGAGAAACGTGAACCTGTAGTAGAAAAAATGCGAATGGCTTACCACAAACGATGAAGTTCGGTGGAGTGGTTTCATCTGACATAGAATCTCGGTCCTGGCTACTCCGCACCAATCTTGTAATCTCTATTAACATTACTTTTTGTGGCCAATGAGATCAATCTGGAGTGTACCATAAGGAATTGGAATAATTTTTGGTTTTGGAAATTCATATGTTCTGATTTACACATGAACACAAATCTATTTATCTTTTATTTACTTAATACTTTAAGCGCACAAATGTACAGAGGCGGACATAATGCCATAGGCATTTAAAGCTATAATGGTAGATAAATCGTAATGACCTTCATAATATCCGCTAACTATCTAAACACTTCGGGCAATGCGTCAAATTAACGACACAACTTATCACATTAATACACAATAACCAGCTAAGGGCGCGTTCACATATACGTACGTTTTTACAGGATCCTTTTTAACGGATCCGTCGCTACTGGAGATAGTATTCACACAGCATTTATAGGATCCTTTTTAACGGATCCGTCGCTACTGGAGATAGTATTCACACAGCATTTATAGGATCCTTTTTAACGGATCCGTCGCTACTGGAGATAGTATTCACACAGCATTTATAGGATCCTTTTTAACGGATCCGTCGCTACTGGAGATAGTATTCACACAGCATTTATAGGATCCTTTTTAACGGATCCGTCGCTACTGGAGATAGTATTCACACAGCATTTATAGGATCCTTTTTAACGGATCCGTCGCTACTGGAGATAGTATTCACACACCGAAACTGACCGAATGACTGATCAGTATACTGGATCCGAAATACTGTATTATGTGTGAACTGGCTCATACAACTACATACGCTAATAACACATACGTTTAAATGGACCCGTAAAACGGACGTTAAATGTGAACGCGCCCTAACGATGGTTAACATTAATCTCAACTAGTATTAACAGATTTCAGATGTTAATACTGTTTTGAAGTAGGCTGTTCTGTTGTGGTTGAACTACCTAAGCCGTGGTTTGGTTAATCCTACTGAGTCTCCCGGTTTACTGTTGTATGGACAGAGCAAAGTAGAACGAGTTCTGAGCACTTATATCTAAAATGGATTGCTTTCGTTCAGTAAAATGTGTAGTGTTCCAAAATTAGGAAGGCACTGCTCCTGTGCCAAGAGATTTTCTTGTTTACACAGCAACCCACAATAATGCATTATTGGGCCATGTGTTGTTCGAGGCCCATTTTATGGAATTACGTTGAATTTATAGCGGATTACTGGATCATTCTGCGTTTGTAAGGTGTTGGAACAATGAACAGTAGAATGATAATATCGATTACATTTTGTTTCTGTTATTGGAATATCGAGTACCGACAATGATGTTTTTACCGAACGTAGTTGTTGAAAACATATTTTTCTACCGAGATAAACAGCCTAGCGTGACTGTGTATTCTTTGGCGTTAGGTATAATAAATGGAAAAGTGAAGTCATGGTATATTCGCATGAAAACACGATTAAACTTATGGAAATATTATTCAATACCGTATCATGGCAATCCGCCTGCGTACCTGGTTGGTCACTATCGCGACTGCTGAAAGTTGTGTGGATTTTCCCATTAGGAATTTGTCTAGAGATATAATACTACCCACACGCACAAAACGCGTACGGACATAGTCGTTTTTCCGGTAGCAATAGTCAAGTTCACGTCGCGTAAATTTTAGTTTGAGAATGTGTAGTCCTCTTCAGAGAGGCGAATTCACATGACACGAATTGTTGATAGTTAAATGCACTTGTATAAGGTGTCAAGGGTGTACACCACGGCAATCTTACAGCTTCTGCAGCTTGCTTACTCTTCAAGTTATCAGGGATGCCTTTTTAAACCTCCTAGCGTCGTTAGAATTTGTGAACTAACCAGTTGATTTCTATAATGACTTCTACTCATTATAATATTATTTTCAGCAGAAATATTTTAAATATTAAGAATACAAATGTATGTTATGTAAAAACTAAGGAAAAACCTGTTTTATTATTATTTGGAACTCTAAAAAATGAAAAAGATGATTAAAGAATTACAAAAAGTATCAATAGCAGGTGATCGAACTTACGACCAGAGGCTTGCAGAGCAGTCGTCGAATCACTAAGCTATTCGCTTTGTTGACAATTGAATAATGTAGCCGTTCTTATATATGTATGTATGTCATAATTGACTACTTAAATGGCTGCGTAAAGGTATAGCGTGACAAACTGACAAACATTCTAAAAACTACATATATTTTCGGCATTAGAATCGATCCCAGACTTCATAGCAATTACTTTTTTTTGAAATACCGCTACGATTTTATGATAAAAAAATAACAATGTACTTAACTATAGATTTTTCTAAAAATTTACTCATTTCGAAAACGTTATCAATTATAATTTAACTAGCTTTTGCCCGCGGCTTCGCCCGCGTGTATGTCGGAAAATATCAAATCAGTACCTACCCTACGTGTTAATCCAGGTTCTAAAACATCTGTATGCCAAATTTCCTCTAATTTCAATCAACTTTTTTTGCGCCAATCCGGAACATACATCCCGACAAACAACAAACGGACAAAAATTCTAAAAACTATACTTAGTGTGCGCAACAGACTCGTTCAATCACTTCTTTATGCAATGCACCTGTTCTGACTTCGTTACTATTTTTAACTGACTTCAAAAAAGGAGGAGGTTATCAATTCGGTTGTATGGTTTTTTTTTAATGTATGTTACCGTTACTCCGTCATTTATAAACCGATTTAAAAAAATATTTTTTATTTTAAAGGATTGGACTTCCAGATTGGTCCCATTTTTATCCAAATCCAGTTCTGATGATAGGATCCATGAGGAATTGAGGGAACTCCTCAAATATTATTGGCAAACACATAGTGATTTTGGTATTTTCGTCAACAAATCAAGCATTTGCATTCAGAAAGTATGATTTGGTGAAGTGGAACTAACGAAGAAGACCACAGATGGCTACAGGAACTCATCAATGACAAGTATTTCACGGGTGGCGATAAGATATCTCGATTAAGATAGTTAAACGACTATGACGAAACAAATTTAAATAAATGCTTCTGATGAAAATGGTACCATTGAACTCAGAACAGTAATAAAACAATGTATCCTAGCCGTGTTCGGGCTTATTCGAAATGTCATGAGATGCACTCTGGCTATAAATTATTTTTAACCGACTTCAAAACAGGAGGAGGTTCTCAGTTCTTCGGAATCTTTTTTTTTATGGTTCCCCGATTATTCGAAGACGGCTGGACCGATTTGGAAAATTCTTTTTTTGTTTGAAAGGGTATACTTTCCAGGTGGTCCCATTGTCATCAAGTCAGGATCTGATGATGGGGTCCTGGAGAAATCGAGGGAACTCTTCAATATAGGCACACCTATAGCGATTTTGGTATTTTTTATAGTAACTTGTGGATTTCCTCTCGGAAAGCAACATTTGGTGAAGTGGAACTGATGACGAAGACCACAGATGGTAAGATGGCCACTGGAACAACTCAATAATAAGTATTTCACGGGTTGCGATTCCATTACTTTAAAATTATTGTTAAGCAATAGAAGCTCGTCACAATGCATATGGTGAAGTGAAGCTGTTGGTGAAGTACCAAGAGAACTCCTCAACAATTAACGTCCCTGCATCGGGAAAAGTAATGTTTTGTAAAAGGTGATGAGCAGTTGTCGTTAGGCTATTGTAACTCAGATAAATTACAAACAGACCCACTAAAAAGTAAACAATAAAAACAACCGACTTCCAAAACAAACACTACAAAGTGAAAAATAACTTTAATTTCGGAAGTCAGTGGCAAAAACCTAAAATACAGTTCCAAAGACACCGACTTCCGAAAAAGTATTAGTACCGAGTTTCGAGTTAATATGACAGCGCGTTAAAATTTTTCCTTACTGTTCTTAGTGTCCTAGTGTTCCTTACTTGTTTTAAAAAAGTAAGAGTGACAATTTTTATTATTTCCTGAGGCAAATATTGCCATGTTTCAAGTGTATTAACCAAAGGAATAAGATTGTTCATATAATCTGTATCCCCTCTTTTCACCCCCACAGGAGTGGAATTTCGAAAAATCGTTTCGGATTTTTCCATAACTGAAATCAAAGATTTCTTATACCAATTTTTGAGTTAATCAAGCCACACAGTAAAATCCTCCTCTTAAAAATCTAATTACCCCTTCTCACCCCGTCAGGGGTAGTTTTGAAAAACCAATAGTAAGAAACTTTATTGCTTATTTAGGCAAATATTCGTGCCAAGTTTCAAGTTTATTAACCAAATGAATAAGATTTGTCATCTAAACTATATCCCCGGTTTTCACCCCCACAGGTGTGGAATTTAAAAAAATCGTTTAGGATATTTCCAAACCTTGACTCAAAGATTATTCATACCAATTTTCGAGTTAATCAAGCTACGCAGTAAATTTTTCTCCTGTAATATTGACAGCCCCTTTTCACCCCGTCTGGGGTAGATTTTCGAAAAACCTTGATACAGGTTATTCTTTATTTTTGGACTTAAGTATAAATACTGAGTTTCGAGTTAATCGGACTGCGTGTTAAAATTCTTCCATACATTTTTTGACACCCCCCAATCCCTCTCGTGGGGGTAATTTAGAAAAACCAAAAATGACAAAGTTCATAATTTACTAAGATAAGTATTTGGGCCAAGTTTCAAGTTTATTAACTCAAGGAATAAGATTTTTCATACAAACGAAATACCCCCTTTTCACCCCCTTAAAGGTCGAATTTCCAAAAACCCCTTCTTAGTGCTCCCCTACGTTATAAAAGGAAGCCGTGTGCAAACTTTCACGTTCCTAGTCCCAGTAGTTTCGGCTGTGCGTTGATATGTCAGTCAGTCAGTCAGTCAGTTTCTCCTTTTATATATATAGATAAGGTCAAGTCCTATTAGATCATTCATGACGTTTACACAGATCCTCATACTTCACGTGACTTACGTTTTTATGACGATGGTTGACGGATCGAGCACCGAGCACCCTGCTGCCCGAGTTACCGGAAAAGATTAACTTGTGTTCCTTCCTAATCCTAAATTTAGTAAATTTGGGGCAATTCGGGCAAAATCCACGAGAACGTACTGCCGACAAATTGCTTTGCAGTTTTACAGGTAAAACTGTGTAACATTATGGATTAATACAAATTAAAAAGTTTTCTTGGAAAGCCAACTGGCATGTTTTTTCAATATTAAATTGCTATTTTGCTGCAACGCATTTTCCAGCTATTAATAAATAAGTCTATTTCAGATGCGTGATATCCCCACATTATTTCACGATTTACTTCTAATTCTAAAGCCTTGCACAGAATGAAGCCCTGACAATATTATAATAATATATGACTTACATTTTGCAAGAAAGTAGTAGTATTATTAAGTTGTAGTAAACGCTTTTGTTTGACGCTACTGCAATAAACTTCATTTTGCTGCATCACTTTGACTCTTTGGACTGCCTCGTTGGTCTAGTGGTCGCAAGCGCTACTGCTGAGCATGAGGTCCTGGGTTCGATTCCTAGGTCGGGCAAAGTGTTATTGGGTTTTTCCATCTGAAATTTCTCAGTAGCAGCCCTGAGTCTGGATTTGCGCCCGGTTGATGGCAATAGGCTCGCCCCTATTACATGGGACTTAAACATAACTGGCGAAATGTGGGTGTACTATAGGTATATCTCTGCCCAACACTTCGGGGAAACAAGGCGTGATTTTATGTACTTTAACTCTTACGAAGGATTCGTTTGTCTATAATATGCCGTGAGAAAAACACTGCTAAACATTGTTACTGGAGCTTGTTTGTGCACTTACTCTGTTAAGCAGCGTGGCACTAATATAGGCTTCACAGCCTTTTCGCCTCTTTTTAATTTCTCCCTTCGAGAACTTTATGTAAAGTACGGCGAGGTGCCGCCACTGCAAAATGCACTACAAAGTTATTCCGACTAAGTTTTTGAATAGCGGAACTTTTAATGATTGATTTCTGAAAATGTTTTGTGCCAGTTTCGATAACTGTGCTTTCAGAACACGTAAAATAGTGGAATTGTTTGTTGTTTAAGTTGGCCTTTTAATAATTGTGTATTGTGCAGCTCGTGGCAGTTAGGTATATGGTTAATGTTGAGTTAAATGTTTCAACCTACCGCACCGTGAAATTCATTACTTTGTACATTGGAGAGCTCGTGGACGCACCCACGTTCAAGTTTACAGTCTGCGCGGCTGTAAACTTGGACGTACTACATAATACAGACTGCTCGTCATTACAGCGGTGTATATCTTATTGTGGTGACATAACCGCTGTGACGTCATATTGCAGATTCACGATAAGCGCGTACTATTTATAGGGTATACAATACGTGACTTTAATAGCGTTTTATTTACTATTGTAAACAAAAAATCGAATGATGTACGTACCTAATGCAAATAAGATCATTCTTGTTAAATTATTTCTCTTACAAAACTGACAAAAATAGGTCAATTCAGTTTTATGTACCTAATGTCTGTATTTTTCCGTCACTTACAAAGCTTTACGACGTGACCACTCTACAGTAACTATGTGGTAGATAAAAGAAAGAAAGAATAACGTATATTTGGATACAGTTCGTAAAACATAAAATACAAATAACGTTTTAAACAACAAAAAGTGAAAATAATGTTTTAAACAACAATAATGTGTACCTCACGGCTGCGCCAAAAAGATTAATTTCAGCATTGGATTTAGATGACACACGGCCACATTACACGGTATCAAAAAAACACAAATGTGCGGGTTTTGTAACGATATGCAAATTGTTGCTCGTTCCCGTGACCATTACGTCGGTCACCGGAGTGCTGGGTAAGCAGAATGTGCGCACAGTCTCCATAACCGGGACGCGTCAACTTTTTTTATTTTTCACGTCCATGTAAAAGCTTTACGGTACATGTTATGTGCTGAATATTAGTGGATTTTGATTGTGTCTAGGCAGAATATTTATTTTAGTTCTTACCAAAAACTGTGTCATCTCGTCGCATTGCTGGATGCTTTTAATTACTGAAATAAAGCGGTCACTTCAGCGAATTAAAGAAATTCCAAAATTACCTTGAAATGCTTCGGTTAATGATGACGTGATTCGATGGAGAGCATGATGGTACTCAACCTCGTATCTTCAAATCTAGGTTTTTAATCCTGTCGATTGCAGATCTGACGATAGAATAATGACCATTTCAGATAATGTATAATGTCATACTCTGACCTCCTTACTAATAAACGTTGTATAGCGTCTGTATAGTTACATAACGCTTTGTCTTCTTCTTTCGAAAGTCAAATTACTGACGACAGAAAGAGAGAGATCGGTTTGTAACTATTCACCTGATATAATACGTTTATTAGTAAGGAGGTTAAAAGAAAAATTAAAAAATAATTATACAAAAAAGGCATAGTTTTTAGGGTTTCGTTTCCGATCTTAAAAACGGAACCGTTTATGATAACTTTTTGTATATGATAACTATCACACAGATATTTTAGATCCAGACAGTGTCTTAGATCAAATCAAAAGGTGATAAAATAAAAATATTATTATCTTCTGTTATCTGGAGAGTTTTCTTTGCATTTGTAAAAGTTCCATAAAAAGTTTGTATCTCTTAGTAGCTAACTTGTAATTTAATAAGATTGAGTCTACACGAGCTCAAATCAAACAAAGCGTTAAATCAATTTGACGTAGTTATGCAAAATGGATCCAGCCCACAAAAACCGTTTTTTGAGTTACTGTCATAAATGGCATCTACACATCAACTTTAGTTTATGCAAAAAATATCCAAGCCGCAAAGTACCTTTTTTCTAATGAAAAACAGACCTTAATGATACCAAGTTGATGTGTAGATGCCATTTATGACAGTAACTCAAAAAATGTTTTTTGTGGGCTAGCTCCATTTTGCATAACTACGTCCAATTAAAGTGTGACTTATCAATCTGAATCCACACAAAAAGTTTCAAGAACAATGAGAGAAGTTATTGTTAAATTTATTTCAGTGACATTTAAGAAGTTCGGCTGACTTCCAATACTTCAGGGAAATCTGTTGGAATAACTTAAGTTCAGTCCTACTGCGGGGAAGTTGCGTAATACACTGACAATTCAACAGCACATTGTGTGATTTGCAGATATAATAATTGTACATTTAAAGCAATGGATAAGCAATTTCTTTCAAATAGGCAACCCAATTGCATACGATTGGGGCTTTGATTATGGTTATACGTTGTATTATCAAACTTACATGCCACACAGCCCTGCGTAGGCCGCTTAGCTAGAAAAGCAAGAGAAGTTCAATTATCTCGTGAGATTCGTGTTCTTGCCAGATTGTGATTGCATACTTGGGCCACATTTACTGCCGCTGAATGTATTTAGAGAATATTAAATCATTGGCATTAGATATGTCGCAGAGCATCATCGTTTTAGAACATTCAGTGCAAAACCTACATTATTTAACACATGCAAACTATCTACAAGATTACAATCGATTCTAGCAGTAATCGAAATCATTTGATATATTAATTAAGGCCGAAACGCCAGGGCAGCCCGCGAAATTCTAATTTTCTTACGTTTTTTGCAATTTGCAGGTCAGTATCAGGTTGTATTATATTGATCTGAATAATTATGATTTGCGACCGTAACAAATATGTATTAGAATTATACATATTAAAATCATCAATACAACTCTCTTAAGTTCATATTAACCTATCGAATGATTATTTCATGAAATCATGACATTTGAGGCCAATTCTAACATAAGGAATTGTATTACTGATTGTAATGAATATAATTCTGTAAATAAATATTTGTTACGGTCGCGAATCATACTTTAATCAACATACACCCAGACACTGAGCTGCGAATTGCAAAAATCGTAAGAAAATTTGAATTTCGCGGGCTACCTTAGCGCTTCCCCCTTAACCCCATTCGGAAGCGTGAACAGTTTCCACTAGATTACTCAAGGTGTTCCGGAATAATTTGTTCTGTTCAACTAGACTACAGCATTTAATTTGGTGCGCCTCGAGATAAGCTCGCTAGCTTGCACAGTTTATAATTTTATTTACATGGTAACGTTCAAAGTCAGCAAATACCTACCCACATTTATGGAACGTTAGCTTTTGCCCGCGGCTTCGCCCGCGTGTAGGTCAGAATTTATCCCCAGAGACTGTCTAAAATCGCCGTCTAGCAGTACCATCATATCTTCCGTGATAATTTGGTTGCTTTGGTTGATCTTTGATAGTTCGATTTAGTTCTTTGATTACACTTTTGTAGGACATCGTACATTCATTCCAAACCAACAGTTTACATTGCTGCAACATTGAATCTTGCACCCGCCGTATTGCACTGTTTGTCCCCGCTCGCTGTTTTTACTAATGTTACAAACTGGCATTTCCACATGGGCTAAGTTTAATGGCTGTTCAAGTACCGAAAGTGCCGTTCGGCTACCATTTAGCAACGTGGCGGCTATTTCAGAGGAGACTGGCTACTGCAACAGCAACTCCTTTATCTTTCTGGATTTGAGTTAAAATCAGATTTAAAAGAAAAGTTTATTAGTCATCTACCAGGGCATCGAAAAAACCATCTTCACCGCTTACGATTGCAGAAAATTATGAAAAATTAAAAAAAATATCAGGTTTTTATGATTCTAAATGTCTGACTTAAAAATAATATTAATTATTTTAATATTATCAACATCAATTTGAATACTCTAGCGCCGCCTTTGACCACAAATGTGTACGTGTTAGCCAATTTATTCTGAGATTTTAAATTTTAATTATTATTTGACTTAATGGCCCTAAACAAAAACTAAATGTGGAACATTTAGTCAAGATGCGGATTATGACACTATTTCCAATCCCTTAAATCTCAGAAAAAAGCGGTACACAAAAATTTCAATAGTGCCAACATGTAAATTTTAAAATCATCGCCTATTTTACTCAAATTATGCTATTTTATCTAACTTCAAATCATGGGTTTACCGTACAAACTTTCATCCCCTTTATCACCCCCTGTAGGATTATTTCTAAGAAAAAATGTAGCCTATGTCCGTCCCCGGGATGCCCTTATGTATCTCCTTATCAAATTTTATCGACATCTGTTCAGCGGTTTAGGCGTGAAAAGGTAACATACAGACAGACAGACAGACAAAGTTACTTTAGAATTTATAATATTATATATAAATAAATATATACTTATACATATATAGTATTTTAGAGTGGTCTAAAACTTTTATACGTCGAAAATGAAGACATTTGATTTAAAAAAAGGCTAGCGTTTGTGCTGGTAGTGGGATCAATCAAGTAGATTAGGACCCAGTCTGTCAGATCAAGTAACTTGATTTGTACGGAAAATGCTTTCAGCTTTTGAATCTCCGTTTGTAATTAATTCTTGTCTCCGTTTTCTAGACTTTCATCATTCAAGTTGGATCTGCATTTTTGCGACATCTGTTCAGCGGTTTAGGCGTGAAAAGGTAACATACAGACAGACAAAGTTACTTTAGAATTTATAATATTATATATAAATAAATATATACTTATACATATATACCTGTAGACAATATATTAACCTATTATCTAGCGATTTAATAATAAAGAAAGAACATCTACAATAGCTAGGCTTTGAGGCCGCTAAGTATTTTTTAAATTTATTTTAAGCTCTTGACAAGTGTATCCGAGACTAAGTTAGAGACAAAGGGCAGCATATTTTATACACCCATCCAGATATTGAGGTATGTGCACGACCTTAATGTGCTCGGAAGGAGCCTGCCTGCAGTGGAGTGTGCTTTCCGGGCCGTGGCAAAATCATGTGTGGAGGCTGGTCTACGGGGGGAACATAACCAACGCGACCAAAATGTACGCCCATTGCCCACCCTAACAAACGTCACGTAAGGTCGCGGGAATGTTGAGGGTGTGACTGTACATGAAAATATATGATAAGTTAAAGGACCTACTCAGACCTAACAGCCTAACAGTCCCTAAGACCTATAAGCCCTACAGCCCTAACCTACCATATACCTAATATGTGATAAATAAATATATAGATAAGTTCAGGATGTCTGCGCCATGCG
The DNA here is from genome assembly GCA_947568875.1 of Fissipunctia ypsillon. Classification (NCBI taxonomy): domain Eukaryota; kingdom Metazoa; phylum Arthropoda; class Insecta; order Lepidoptera; family Noctuidae; genus Fissipunctia; species Fissipunctia ypsillon. The sequence continues at coordinate 16,092,783 of OX387661.1, read as the reverse complement.
ACCTAGGGTTACAGACGGATCGTGGACAGGAATTCCAGGTTCGGGAAGGGTACACTCACTGCCAATCCCGCAGACTCACGAGACTGATCAGAGATGGCTAAAGGTGTCTTGGCCACAGTGAGGGGTAATGAGAAAAGAATATACAATTCTAATCTGCGATATTATATTTAAGAGTGTCCAAAGACCTGCACGTGCCTGTAACACCTTTGGTTTTGTCAGCGAATTTGTGTATCTTGGCTCCTTAGTAATGAATAAAAAACTAATCTTCTGAAATAAGCAGGAGAATAATGGCGGCCAACAAATGCTATTTCAGCCTGCTTAGGGATTTTCGTTCTAAATTAGTATCAAGAAGCATTAAAATTCTCCTCTATAAGGCCCTAAAGATGAGAACTTGGAGAGAAGAAGCCGGATATAGGTCACATTGGAGACCACCAGACTCCGGACTCGACCACGGACTCGTCGGGTCGGACTTGACCAGACTACGGCCCGACTGCAGCTGTACAGCTTTAGTTGTGTTAATGTTCAATTTTTTTCTAATCATTAGGTACTATTCAAAGATTCCATTTTTTTAATATTATGTAGTTCAAATTAAGATTTTAATTAAGGTTGTAATACCTTCAGCCACCACGACGTCGTAAAGCCCACGGTCTGGATAATCGTCTCCTACTAATGAATAAATAAAATTAAACTTGTCGTGTAATGTTGATTTGTCGTACCTCTATTTAACTTGGATTCACTAATTAATGGATTATCGTGACAAATTGTTTAAGTGATTGCTTCGGTGTTTTGTGAGGTGAAGCTGAATGAATAATGTATGAATTTCTGTTAAATCTTGCTGCTTTTATGATTCGTCAATCGTAATATGTGGTTACGGTTTTTTTTTTGCGGTAAGTTTCTAATTTTCTTTCAAGCTGATTAGTCGGCTAAGCCTAATACGCGATGACGTCAACGACGCTCAAGCCCCGGGAAAATTCCGATGGCACGGTACGTTTGTCACTGCGCTCACAAAAATTGCCATACGATTATTTTTGGTTTAGAATTATTTATTTGACGAGAATATCTTCCATACCATAGAGTAAAACTACCCACAGCCGATATAAGACTGAATTATAGTAATTTTACCCGTGCGTGAAACGCGCGAGTCACCGGCGCCGGCGTGGGGCTTTCGAGGTTAGGACACAAAAGTGTTAATGGATTGTGAATAAACTGCACCACTTAAAAAGTAGCGTAGAATAAATTTAAAGCACAATTCTGGGTCTCTAATTAGAAGATGTTGCACCCCGAGGCAGAGGAACGTTCAGGAAAGTAGCGATGTTTAATTTACTGCGTTCATTAGTATTGCAGATATTTTTACAGAACTTTTCCAGAAGCCTGCTGAACCTGGATGTTTGTTTTGTAAAATTATTTTGTTAAAGAAAAGAACTTGACAGTCTCTACACTGGTTACATTACACAAACAAAAGGAATTGTATAAAGAATCAAATGATTCGCACTTTCAGATTTTCTTTTCCTATTTCCACCAAAATTAAGCGTTTTACATAGATATAATTTTCTAATACTTTTGCCATCCTTATTATTCAATAGAAAGATTATGCATTTTCCGAGCTAATTAAATTGTAGAGTGAGAAATGGATTGCTCTGGTTATGGATTAAATTGGTCCAAGTTTAAAATCGAGGTTATTTGAAGTAATATCTATACATATTTATTTCAAGTTAAAGGTTGTAAGTTGTAACCCAGTTCATCGTTATTGAGCGGTTTCTGTTTAAATGATAATGATTTTATTGCTGTAAGTAGGTTTGTACAATACAAACACTTTTACACGTCAATCATATTTTAAAAACTAGATGACGTCGGCGTTTCCTATCTGACTACTTTTCATTGATTAAATAAGTAAATGAAAAGTAATGAAATTACCAAAATAATGAGCAAATCACTTAAAAGTATTTGTTTGGTTGAATACCTACTATTAATATTGAATCGGAGCACTTTCGAAGTAATGGAAACCAATCCAGCGGTTATCAAATCACTTTGGACTCCATTTATCCATTAATACCACAGAGGATCTTCAATTTATACAATTTACAACAGTATTCGGTAGAGGATTATCGCTTTAATCATCAGGTGTAAAACCATCGCAGAACATTGGAATTTACATACATAGTTTTGTATTAAACTGAAACACTACACGAGGTACGTGAGGATTAAAAAGGGTGCGATGTTGGACTACAATGTTATTTAGTGTGCGGCTTATCCTACCGCATTTGAAAAGTTTTCAGAGATTATTGGATACAAACTCTGTTCAAGGTTGATAAATATTTGCAGGATTCGAGTAAAGAGGTTTGTTTATTTACGAAACAGATAACGTTCTACTGCCAAATGCTAAAAAACGATAGTTTTGGATTCGATGTTCCCGGTAAGTTTTTTTTTTACCGGACTTCAAAAAAGAAGGAGGGTCTCAATTTGGTTGTTTTTTTTTAATGTTCGTTACCCTAGAACCCAGTCATTTATGAACCGATTTGAAAAAATATTTTTATTTGAAAAGATTGGTATGTTGATGATGTTATAATAATTTCCTGTCACTATTATTAACATTGCAAGTAGTGGTATACGATTTTGTGTGGGGTAGGTACCACAACTAAAAAGTAAAAAATTAAGACCTTTTTGCAAAGAAAAACAACCGACTTCCAAAAAAAACGCTACAAAGTGAAAAATAACTTTAATTTCGGAAGTCGGTGGCCAAAAACTAAAAAACAGATCCAAAGACATCGACTTCTAAAATTAAAGATATTTTTTAATTTGAAGCGTTTTATTTTTTAGAGGTCGGTTGTTTTTTTTGCCAAAAACTTTTTTTTAGTATAAAGGAGAACAGTTACCAAAAAAACATTTGCTCTTAAAAAATCTCCTGGCTCCAAAATTCTCAATTTCGTTATGTAACTATGATCTTGGCTATCAAGGTCGGGGAAGGTGATTTCAGACTAGCTCAGCCGCAATTTTCCCATTTCAACCCCAATATTTTTGCCCCGTTTAAAAGCCTACAGAATTGCTCGGTCCTACGTGAAAGCTTAATTTTTGTCCATCGACCGAAACAGCACGGCTAGAGATAAAAGAACTGTAATTTAGGCTTTATTCATGTTTCAACCGTTGGTTATTTATTATTTCACATAAGACAATGCGATTCCTCGCAGGTGCCGTTAGAAAGAAAGAAGAAAAGAAAGAAAGAAAATCCGTTCATGGAAGTGTTCCTTGAGATCCTTGTTCAACAGTGGATTTTTATGGCGTTTTTAATAAAAGTAATTGTACTTTTATGAATAAAAGCCATTAAAAGCAAAGCATTTCTTCAAAAATATACATACATACATAAATATTGATACATATTGAGGTATATGAAACAATATTTTTGAAGAATTAATGTGTCATATTTATTTTCATAATCAAGAGATAGGACGCGAGAACGTTTTGAGATGCTTTACTAGATACACGGGCGATACACAATTTATCACCAGTCTTAATAGTGACTGTCACCTTAACCATTTCACAATAATATTTCTACGCAAATCCGTGGAAGCGCTTTTGCTCAATACGTTTGTCTTACTTTAATACTAAAGAGAAAATGAGACGAAAGGTGTAATTCTAATTTGGGTGTGGCGCCATTTGCAAATTCGCGCCATTTTCATATTAGAAACGTCAAAGATGTTTGCGACTTTCCGATTGTTATCTACTAACAAAATAATAAGAGTTCAAGCGAGCAATCCGATATTAATATGGAATTTACTCCACCTGATATCTTGAAAGAGGCGCAAATTGCGGAAAATGGTCTCTTGCCGTCTGGAAGACTCGAAAAATAGTCAATTATTCTCTGAAAATGTTTTGACGGCTTATTTCAATGAATTACGTGTGAAGTATAAGCTGTCCTCAATCAATCTGCCTAGACTTTTTCCAACTATGTTGGGGTCGGCTTCCAGTCTAACCGGATGCAGCTGAATACCAGTATTTTACATGGAGCGACTGCCTATCTGACCTCCACAACCCAGTAACTGGGTAATACGATACCCCTTGGTAAGACTGGTTGTCAGGCTTTCGGTCTTCTGACGACCCGTAACGACTGTCAAAGATCTACGAATGACAGCCGGGACCAACGGCTTAACGTGCTTTCCGAGGCACGGAGGAGTCTCGGTATGTAAAGATGGTCACCCATCCACGGACAATCCCGGCAAGCGTAGCTTAACCTGTTGGATCGACCCGTGCGGCTGTTATTACTTAGCCACGAGCTCCTATAAGCTGTCCTCAATGTGGTCAATATATTCAATGTTAGAAAGCACTTTTAAAACCAATTATGACATAAATTTAACAAAATACATAAAATTACATGTTTTTTTTAAAACGACAGTCAGATGGCTATACAAGCAAGAAATCAAAAGTATTCATTGCAGCTAACGTAGAAAAATTCCTTAATGACGTTCCAGATGAAAAATATTTAGTGGCTAAGGTACGTTTTTAAAACTTTACTTTCATCCTTTTTGTAGGCACTTACATATTTGCTATAATAGTTTATTAGGCAATGCTTAATTTAGAAGTTAGTTGCTAATTTAGTAGGGTATTTACTTGTTTAGAACTACATAAAGCATACTTAAATAGTATTTTATTACAGGCTATATTAATTTTTGGTATACCTATCTGGGGCGCGCAGACGACAAGAATTAGCCAACATAAATGTGAGCGATATCTAAAACCATGCGGACTTATTGCTTCTCAAGATACCTGACACAAAAACCAAAATCCCTCGTTCATTTACCATACATGGTGAGTTCTACGCAACTGTCAAGAAGTATCAAGCACTAAGAATTACGAACGCAAAGAGTAACAGATTCAGAAGTACCAAAACGGTAAATGCATGCGACAAGTCGTTGGCGTTAACAAAATCGGTAGTGTACCTACCAAAAGAAACAGCCACGATCTTGACATTGGAAAATCCTATAACTAGCCGAATTTTCCAATTTCAAGATCGTGGCTATTTCTCCGGTCACAGTTTTAGAAGAACTTCTGCAACATTACTAGCGAAATCCGGAGACAATAACATTACACTGAAACGCTATAGAGGATGGCGATCGAATAATGTAGCAGAGGGTTATATTTTTTATTTATATATTTAGGATCTCCAACAAAAGATGTACACAATACATGCCACATAAAAAGGGCAACATCAGGTATGAAGTAGGTGTACTCCTTCACTTATAGGAGACCACAGCATGCACAATGAAGTTAACAACTAGGCTAACAAAGTTAAAATATTTAAAATACTTAGTTAAAATTTGGAAGATTGATTTGATTGAAGACTCGGTGCACAATAACATTGAAATAGGCGACAAGATATCAAAGTCTATAAATATAAATAATGCTGTGGAACTGCGCCCTTCTAACTCACGCGAAAATCCAGCCACCGCTGCCGCCGCTGCAAGCTCCGCCGCCACCGCCGTCGTCGCCGACGTTTACGCCACATTCTCCTGTCCAACATAATAATTGTAAAATTAATAATGTCAGTCAGTGCTTCCAAAGCACCAAATTACATTGAGTTTTATTATTAAAACTCAATGAAATTTGGTGCTTTTTTTTATTTGAACACTTATGTGTTCAAATTTCTCGCCAATGAGTTGAAAAACGTTGTACGAGTATGACACATGTGCGGAAATTGGTATTTACAAACTCGTAACTATGGTAAGCCCTCGACTTCGTCTTCTTCTTCTTCGTCGACTTTCCGCACTGGTATCATAAATAACTATTCCTACCACCGCTCCAAATAATAGCAATGCAATTTCAATACGAGTACTCGTAAAACGTCCATATTCAAAGTACAGCGAAAATCAAAGCTCTAGGTCACCGCAGGGTTCCAATTTCCATCCATTTCCTTCAACATCGCCCACTGGAGCCCGGAGCCGGAAGTTCGGATCCTGAACTCGACTAACGAGAAACTTTTATTTGCATTCTTTGTGCTTATGGTTACAGTTTAATTTCGTTCTTGAACTTTCTGCATACATTTTGTGAGTTGATTTGTTTCCGATAAAAAATGCCAGTAGCCTGGATTCGGTTTTATAGATCAAATATTTTATTTGAACATCCAATTAAATTATTTAAATCGGCGCTCCAAGAGGCGTTATTTGTACCCTTATCTTTTGCGTTTAAGGCCTTTTCTCAGTCTGCTATTATATTTATCATGAAACATTAACCCTCGCATGTCACAATAAAGTTTCTACAACACCTACCTACGCATCCATTAGCCACTCGACTGATTGAAACGATACGAAAGGATTACACCCTTTAGGACAGGGAAATATTAACTCAAATTCCGGTTATATTTCTTAAAAATCTGTGTTCGGGAAACCAAAAAGAATATTGAAAAGCCCGTATAAACGCCAAGGCAAAACATAATGGCTTATAATCCTTCCCTCGATTTCTGGTACTTTCTTTACCTTTAACTTCGGATAGTTCCTACTTTGGAAAGTAGGAACAAATCCATGGGCAATTCGGATAGATGTCCACTCTGTGTGAGATTTCCCAGAAACTAAATGATGTCCTCATTTTGTGTCCTTTGGGTTACAAGTGAAAAACTATTTTAGTTTACTTTGTACGATTTACATCAACCGGTGCACGTCGGCCCGCATTGGAGCTCATTTCACAATGTCACAACGGTGTTATAGGAAATTGAAGAGTTTATGAAATAGTTAGTTAAATTTCATTTTTGCTTGGAACCCGGTCAGATCCGTGTACACGCTGTGGTAGCCGGTCGGCTTCTCGCGTACGCGGGCGGTTGCGTTCGCTGCCGTCGCGTTTGGCCGGCTCTGTTGGCGGGTGTCGTCGCCGGCCGGCAAGTTGAATCATTCAAATCGCTGTTTGTTGCTCTAGTCATGATCGGATGCGCGTGCACGTGCACAGTTTCCAGCGGATTTTAGCAGTCGGGAGGACGCAGTCGGTATGTACCCGCGCGTACGCGCGTCCGCTACGACGTGCTGCGCTGCGCTCTGGTGCAGCCCGGTTGTTGATGGATATCCACCGATACGCCCCGGTTAATAGAATGCAAGTGTTCGGTTACTATTAAAGAGATTTTTACACTCCGGTGTAGGTCACAAAAAGCATGAAGGTATCTCTGCTTTTTTTTCAGCTTTGCATACTTTTTAGAAACTGAGAATTAGTAATGTCATAATCAATTTCATGAAAACACAAAGAGTTTAATAGTAATTAATGTCAAGGGGCGTCAAGCTACAACCAGTAGCAGTCTGTTAATGACTGCATTACAATATTACGTACTAGAGCTCGACCCGTACTCATCTGGCATCATTCCAGTCTGTGGCTTCCCTTGAAAATGTTAAACTGAACGTCTGGCAAATTGGACAAATTAGGTTAATACCTAATGCCTTATTCAGCTTAAGAAAAGCAGAACTTTTATAGTAATTTTCTATTTCTTACTTGAGAGTCATAGCGGCGATTTATTAAATTAAAAGTTTTACTGTTTTGATAATAGTACCTATGTAGGCACTAATATTGGAATTACGTGGCGTAAGTTAATGCTCTTATAACATTGTTATAAATATAATATTTTTTAATCTTTATAAATTATTTTTACTTTTTATTTTTTTTAATTTGCTTTTGTTAAATAGTTTCGCAAGGTACGAGCTAACTTTATCTATATTTATTATAACTTTAGAAAAATAACGGTTATTACCTTTTCGTTATTTAGATATAAACTCCGTTATCTCACGATAAAAACAAAGCAATGTAATCTATTTAACATTTACATTAAAAAAATAACTCTTAAGTGTAGTAATTTCAACGATATTATATTACACATAATCTATCGTTATTTTTCTTATGCTATAATGAATGCTGCTTCTTTCAAAGGCTTTTTAAAGTGTTCAAAGCAACTAAAAGTATGCATGCGGTAGAAAGTAGACCTAAGATTTCTCAAAGCTTGAACAGTTTCTAACTTACTCAAGTGCAGCTTTGACTCAGTCTTGAAGTTCATAAAGCCGTGACCTATCAAACATTACATACCGTGGCTTTTTGGCGCCACTTGTGCAGGATTTCGGAAGATTGTGCAACGGTTTAATAGAGAGGTTTGGTTTTCTGCGGCACTGTCACGATATAGCGCGGACGTACACGTTAAAACCAGAGCTCGGAATTAGGTAGATTTATTTATGTACTTACACTGATTTCATACAGCGAAATCTTAGTGGTACTTTGAATGGATCGGACAACAAAATGATTCTGATGGGCTGTTTGAATAAGCAAACCCTCACGAGTCTAGGCTAGAAGCAAAAGTATTTTCTTATTTATAAAAAAGGCGAGGTATAAGTATGAGAATTTGCTTAAGACTATTAATAATTTGTATTGTGAATTAATGTAAATGCTAATAAAAATTGTATGTTAATTATCTTTGTTTTATTTGTCTGTCTATCTCTGAGGTTTTTATTATTATTTATTTGTAATATTGTTGGCCACACGGGATTGTCCATTAGAAATCCCGGGAAGATCGATATTAATATCAACATTTCGATGCAAGTACATAAATAACTCAACCTAATTCCGACCTCTGGTTATAATGTTATCGTGGACGGAAATTTAAAAGAATCTTCATATTATTTCCAGACATTTATCTTCCCTGTATTATCGCGATGCCGTGAACGTCAATGATAATATCGTCTCGTTAGAAATTAAAAAGCGCACAATATGTACAAAAATAAATAGTTACTGTATATATTTATGATTAAGCCAGTTCAGACATTGAATAAAATGACAGTATTTATTATCCACTAAAAACTCCCACCCATGCTCGTAATATAATATGATCCCATTAGCTTCCAAACTATTCACCACAGATAAATCCACTTCTGCAATCCTCACTGCACATTTCCTCACCGGTAAAGCTTCGTCTTAAACTTGTGTGAACAAGTCAAAAGTGGGTAAACTAAAGGTATGCAATAGGTCATGAAAAGCGATTGTTCTCACGTTAACGATAGCGAAGTGTAGAAAGTGGGTGACACGCTGTTTTGGTAAGTGAATTAAAATAAATGTTTGTAAACTATTTCTTTGCAGTATTACGGTACTACTAGTGCCTATGTGTAATAAGTCTCATGAGAATTAAGAATACATAAAACATTTACACGGTTTTATTATTTACCATTGACATACGTAGGCTTCATGACAAGACCATCGAGAAAAACCATCGTCGCGTTTATATGCAACTAGCTTTTGCCCGCGGCTTCGCCCGCGTGTATGTCGGAATATATCAAACTAGCTTTTGCCCGCGGCTTCGCCCGCGTGTATGTCGGAATATGTCAAATTAGTACCTACCCTACGTGTTAATCCAGGTTATAAAACATCATAAACATCAACATAGAACCTATCGGCCGTCAGAGTGCCGGCGGGCAGGAGAGGGCGAGGTCACGCAATTAGAGTAGCGTCAGCTCTTTCGACGTCGCGCGACTCTCTAGGGCGCTTTCTCAAGCGCCCTGACACGCCGGTACCCAGCGGAGGAAGTGACTCGGGGACCAAGCAAGCGGAGGGTGCTTGCTCACAATACTCCACCTCTCTAGTAAGCACAAAGGGGGAGATCAACTCCGCTAGGAGAGAGGAGAGACGGGCAGTGGCTCTAGACGAGGTGGCTGAAATGGCCCGTCAGACCAGAGAGCGGCGGTCTGCTCGCTTGACCGCTGCCGAGGACCTGTCAGCGGCGGCTCTTAACCGCCAAGTAATGGACAGCGTGGACGTGGTCCTAAAAGTTGCCACCAAGTCTGGCAACTTGAAGGGCACGTTCACGCGAGCGCTAAAAGAGGCGGCGGAAGAGATTAAGGAGGCGGTGGGAGTCCTCCTTAATCGCACGGCCTCAGAGGAGACGGCAAAGCTACAGGAGGAGAACAGCCGTCTCCAAACCGAGATGGAGGTCATTCGGCGGGAACTTGCCGCTCTAAGGGCCGACTTTTGTCAACAGCAAGAGCGTGTGACCCCTGCACCTTCTGCGTCCACTCCGGCACTGCAAGCCGAGTTGGTTGCAGAAATAGCCCGGACCATCATGATCCAAGTTGGAGACATGATGAATGCCCGCCTCGAGGGGTTAGAGTCGAGGCTCCTCCCAGCCCAGATCCTCCGGCCACCTCTCGCAGCGGACAATCGGGGGAAAGAGGTGACCTCAAAGGTGGGGCTCTCTCAGGTAGCCAAAGAATCAGCGGCTGGGGCCAAAAAGCCAGCGGAGGTGGCCAAAAAGCCAGTGGTTGGGGCCAAAAAGCCCGTGGCTGAGGCCAAAAAGACATCGCAGGTGGTCAATAAACCTGTGGCTGGGACCAAAAAGTCAGTAGAGGGGGGCGAAAAATCCCCTGAAAGGACTTCCCGCCTAGAGGGAGCCGCAGAACTTGCGACCGCAGCCAGGCCAGACGCCGAGGCCTGGTCAACGGTCGTAAAAAAGAAGAAGGGCCGCCAGAGCAAGGAGGTGCCGGAGCCAAAGGGCTGGGCCGCCTCAAAAAGTGTGAAGCCGCCCAAGGTTCGCATCCCACGCTCTGCGGCTGTAGCAGTCACGCTGCAGCCTGGAGCCGCGGAAAGGGGCGTCACCTACAAGGCGGTCCTATCGGAGGCGAGAACCAAGTTCAAGTTATCTGAACTTGGCATACCGTCCATCCGCTATAAAATAGCAGCCACGGGAGGGCGGCTAATCGAGGTGACGGGTGCCTCAAATGGCGAAAAAGCGGACGCCCTGGCCGCTAAACTGAGGGAAGTCCTTAATTCGGAGGACATCCGGATCTCCAGGCCCATGAAAACGGCTGAAGTGCGCGTTGGTGGGCTGGACGACTCGGTGACCTCAGAGGAAGTGATGGCGGCTATTGCCAAAATCGGAGAGTGCCCGCCTGAAAATCTGCGGGTAGGCGAAATTCGCCACGACGTTGGCGGGCTGGGCACGATCTGGGTGCGGTGTCCGGTAGCTGTGGCGAAGAAGGTTGCCGACGAGGGGCGTTTGCAGGTGGGGTGGGCTGCGGCGAGGGTTAGGCTGCTGCAACCCAGAGCTATGCGGTGCTACCGATGCCTGGGTATTGGGCATGTCCGAGCACAGTGCACTGCCGAAATTGATCGCAGCGATCAGTGCTATCGATGCGGTCAGCCCGGCCATAAGGCGGCCCAGTGCTTCGCAGCACCAAACTGCAGTCTCTGTGCGGCTGCAGGAAAGCCCGCGGGGCATATAGCCGGTGGCAAGGCCTGCGCCGCGCCCCCCGCTAAGGGGGCCAAACAAAAATTTGTTGAGAGGACCATGGCTGCCGGGGGATCCGCACCCCCCCCGCGGTCTAATTGCCTGTCGGTCGACTCCCGACCCCAGGAAGAGGTGGCCGAGGAAATGGAGTACCAATAATGGCAAACTACCATTTCCTCCAGGGCAATATCAACCACTCTGCCAGAGCTCAAGATCTTTTGCTCCAGAGCATGGCGGAGTGGTCGATTCACGTGGCGGTGGTCGCTGAGCCGTATTTTGTCCCTCCCCGTGATAACTGGGTGGGGGACCTCGACGGTTTAGTGGCTATCATTGGCGGGACTCTTGTCAACCCGTCCCGAGGTCACGGCTGGGTTGCCGCCCTTGTGGACGGCGTGGTCGTCATTGGGGCATACTTCTCGCCCAACAGGAGTCTCGCCAACTTTGAGAGTTTCCTTGTCGAGTTAGGTGCCGTCGTGGGCCGGTACCACCCTCACCCCGCATTACTACTCGGTGACCTAAATGCCAAATCGGCGGCTTGGGGATCGCCGGTCACTGATGCTAGGGGAGTGGTGCTGGAAGAGTGGGCAATCACGACGGGTCTGGCCGTCCTAAATCGGGGCTCGGAATACACGTGCGTGCGGCAGCGGGGCGGGTCCATAGTGGACGTCTCGTTCGCTAGCCCCGTGGTCGCGCGCCGTGTCCGGGATTGGCATGTCGCGGTGGAGGTGGAGACGTTATCGGACCACCGATATATTCGTTTCGACGTCTCCACCCGGACCGCGGGCGGCCGCGGTCCACCGGCCCCGCGAAGGGACGGTCCACGCTGGGCGCTCAAGCGCATTGACAGGGAGGCTCTCGAGGAGGCCGCTATTGTCCAGGCCTGGAACAGGGAGTCGACGACGGACGGGCCCGTTGACGTCGAAGCGGAGGCTCTGTGGTTCCGTGGGGCGATGACGCTAATCTGCGATGCGTCCATGCCCCGGGTCCGCAAACAGTCCGCAAGGCGCCAAGTGTACTGGTGGTCTGCCGAGATCGCGCAGCTGCGCATCACGTGCGTAGCGGTTAGGCGCCGGTACACTCGCTACCGAAGGAGACGTCGACGGGATCCTGAAGAAGAAGCAACGCGGTATGAGGTGTACCGCGCGGCTAGGAAGACTCTGCAGCTGGCTATCGGCGAAGCCAAGACACGAAGCAGGGAAGAGTTGCTGGAGACCTTGGACGGGGATCCGTGGGGGCGTCCTTACCGTATGGTACGAGGAAAACTTCGTCCCTGGGCCCCCCCACTTACGGAGGGTCTCCAACCTCAGCTGCTAGAAGAAGTAGTTGCGGCACTCTTCCCTGCAAGAGCGGAACACGTGCCACCATCAATGGCTCCGCCTGCTACTGCAGAGTCGGAAGAATTCGTCAGCGCGGGCGTCCCTGAGGTGACAGAAGTCGACATGAGGGCAGCCGTGATGCGACTCCGGGCGAAAAACACTGCCCCGGGGCCCGACGGAGTACCCGGCCGCGCCCTAGTTCTCGCCCTTAAGGCCCTAGAGCCCCGACTAAGAGGACTCTATTCAGCGTGCCTCGAGCAGGGCCAGTTTCCCAATCACTGGAAGACCGGTTCGTTGGTCCTGCTCAGGAAGGCGGGACGCCCTGCGGAATCTCCGTCTGCGTACCGGCCCATAGTGCTGCTTGACGAGGTGGGCAAGTTGTTCGAGCGGATTATCGCGGACCGCCTCGTCAGCCACTTGTGCAGAGATGGGCCGGACCTGGACGACAATCAGTTCGGTTTTCGGCATGGGCGCTCCACCATAGACGCAATTATGCGGGTGAGAGTCCTGGCGGAGGAAGCGGTGTCTCGGGGCGGGGTGATGCTGGCGGTGTCCTTGGACATATCCAACGCCTTCAACACCCTGCCCTGGAGTTGTATTAGGGAGGCGCTGCGTTATCATCGGGTGCCTCCCTACCTCCGCCACGTGGTCGGGGCTTATTTGGCAGAAAGGAGTGTCACCTACAGGGGACGCGACGGCAGAGGTCAGCGAGAGATGTCGTGCGGTGTTCCACAGGGTTCGGTTCTAGGACCACTCCTGTGGGACATCGGGTACGACTGGGTTCTGAGGGGCGAGCTCCAGCCGGGAGTGAACCTGACGTGTTACGCGGACGACACGCTGGTCACAGCTCGGGGGAGCTCACACAGGGAGGCAGCGTTGCTGGCTACGGCTGCGGTCTCGCAGGTGGTGAACCGCATCCGGCGCCTGGGCCTGGAGGTGGCCCTCAACAAGTCGGAGGCTATCATTTTCCATGGCCCCCGACGAGCGCCGCCGCCGGGATCACATGTCGTGGTCGGGGGGACCCGGATCGCTGTCGAGTCAACCATGAAGTACCTGGGATTGGTGCTCGACAGCCGTTGGGACTTCAGCCCCTACTTTCGGCGGCTGGTGCCCAAGTTGATGGGCGCGGCGGGCGCGCTGTCAACGCTGCTTCCCAATTTGGGGGGCCCAAGTACCGCCTGCAGGCGGTTGTACGTGGGGATCGTGCGATCCATGGCCCTGTATGGGGCCCCAGTGTGGGCGGCTGACCTGACGGCCCGCAGTACCGCAGTGTTGCGAGTACCGCAGAGGACGATGGCCGTCAGAGTCATCAGAGGGTATCGCACGATCTCCTACGAGGCGGCTTGTGCGCTGGCCGGAACCCCGCCGTGGGACCTGGAAGCGAGAGCCCTCGCGTCACTACATCGGTGGCGTGAGGAGGCGCGGACGCGGGGCGTAGTACTGGTGCAGCGGCAGATTACGCTGCTCCGGTCTGAACTCCGTCAGGTCTTGGTGGCGGAGTGGCGTGACAGGCTTTTGCGCCCTACCGCCGGCTTCGTCACCATCGAGGCGGTCCGGCCAGTGCTCGACGATTGGCTCGGGAGGAGGCACGGCTCCCTGTCATTTAGGGCGACGCAGGTGCTCTCGGGGCACGGCTGCTTCGGGAAGTACCTGTGTCGCATAGGCAGGGAGCCGGACGCTCGGTGTCATCACTGCGTCCATTGTCTGGAGGACACGGCGTGGCATACGCTTGCAGAGTGTGCAGCTTGGGAGGAGCCGCGCCGTGCCCTCATTTCGGAAGTGGGAAGCGACCTGTCGCTGCCGGCTGTGATTCGTTCTATGGTCGGTGGCGCAGCGTCGTGGGACGCGGTGATCTCCTTCTGCGAAAAGGTCATGTCCCAGAAGGAGGCAGCGGAAAGGGAGAGGGAGATTTCAAGTGCTCTCCCGGCCCGCAGCAGGCGCACCGGGCGTCGGCAGAGGGCTGACAATGCCCTCTTCCGGCCCCCCTAAATGGGTCCAAGGGCGGCGGACTCGGGGACGTCTGCCGCCCCCCACTCCACAGGACCCGAGGTGGTGGCGCGTAGTGTTCCACGCGCGCCCCTCTCAGACGTCGCGGGGGGAGTCAAACACCTCACTCCCCTCGCTCGACAAGACGGAGCCCGCAGACGCGGGCTAGCACCAGTCGGGGGCTACGTTGAAGAGTGCTTAAGTGCCCCCGTAGCCCCCGGTGCAAGTGTGCGAGGGAACACCGGGGTGGTTTTAGTCAGTAAGAGTCTGACAGACCCCTCTGTCCACCCCAGGGCAGAGGACATCCATGAGGATTTCCACCCCGTCACCAAAAAAAAAAAAAAAAAAAAAGGTTATAAAACATCTGTATGCCAAATTTCCTCAAAAGTCAATCAACCGTTTTTGCGCCAATCCGGAACATACTCTTCCCGACAAATAACAAACGGACAAAAATTCTAAAAACTATAGTGTGCGCAACAGACTCGTTCAATCACTTCTTTTCAAATATATGCAATGCACAGTTCTGACTTCGTTACTATTTTTAACCGACTTCAAGAAAAGGAGGAGGTTATCAATTCGGTTGTATGTTTTTTTTTTAATGTTTGTTACCGTTCCTCCGTCATTTATAAACCGATTTGAATTTTTTTTATTTTTATTTGAAAGGAAATACTTTCAGATTGGTCCCAATTTTATCAAAATCCAGTTCTGATGATAGGATCCATGAGGAATTGAAAGAACTCTTCGAATATTATTGGCAAACACAGTGATTTTGGTATTTTCGTCAACAAATCAAGCATTTGCATTCAGAAAGTATGATTTGGTGAAGTGGAACTGACGAAGAAGATCATAGATGGCCACAGGAACTCATCAATGATAAGTATTTTACGGGTGGCGATAAGATATCTCGATTAAGATCGTTAAACGACTATGACGAAGCAAATTTAAATAAATGCTTCTGATGAAAATGGTACCATTGAACTCAGATCAGTAATAAAACAATGTATCCTAGCCGTGTTGGGGCTTATTGGAAATGTCATGAGATGCACTCTGGCTATAAATTATTTTTAACCGACTTCAAAACAGGAGGAGGTTCTCAGTTCTTCGGAATCTTTTTTTTTATGGTTCCCCGATTATTCGAAGACGGCTGGACCGATTTAGAAAATTCTTTTTTTTGTTTGAAAGGGTATACTTTCCAGGTGGTCCCATTGTCATCAAGTCAGGATCTGATGATGGGGTCCTGGAGAAATCGAGGGAACTCTTCAATATAGGCACACCTATAGCGATTTTGGTATTGTTTATAGTAACTTGTGGATTTCCTCTCGGAAAGCAACATTTGGTGAAGTGGAACTGATGACGAAGACCACAGATGGTAAGATGGCCACTGGAACAACTCAATAATAAGTATTTCACGGGTTGCGATTCCATTACTTTAAAATTATTGTTAAGCAATAGAAGCTCGTCACAATGCATATGGTGAAGTGGAGCTGTTGGTGAAGTACCAAGAGAACTCCTCAACAATTAACGTCCCTGCATCGGGAAAAGCAATGTTTTGTAAAAGGTGATGAGCAGTTGTCATTAGGCTATTGTAACTCAGATAAATTACAAACAGACCCACTATAAAGTGAAAAATAAAAACAACCGACTTCCAAAACAAACACTACAAAGTGAAAAATTACTTCAATTTCGAAAGTCAGTGGCAAAAACCTAAAATACAGATCCAAAGACACCGACTTCCGAAAAAGTATTGGTACCAAGTTTCGAGTTAATATGATAGCGCGTTAAAATTTTTCCTTACTCTTCCTTACTGTTCTTACGGTCCTAATGTCCCTTACTTGTTTTTAAAAAAAAATATTATTTCCTGAGGCAAATATTGCCAAGTTTCAAGTTCAACCAAAGAGATAAGATTTTTCGTCTAAACTATATCCCCGCTTTTCACCCCCACAGGGGTGGAATTTCGAAAAATCGTTTCGGATTTTCCATAACTGAAATCAAAGATTTCTTATACCAATTTTTGAGTTAATCAAGTCACAAAGTAAAATCTTTCTCTTAAAAATCTAATTACCCCTTTTCATCCCGTCAGGGGTAGTTTTGAAAAACCAATAGTAAGAAACTTTATTGCTTATTTAGGCAAATATTTGTGCCAAGTTTCAAGTTTATTAACCAAATGAATAAGATTTTTCATCTAAACCATATCCCCGGTTTTCACCCCCACAGGGGTGGAATTTTAAAAAATCGTTCAGGATATTTCCAAAACTTGACTCAAAGATTACTCATACCAATTTTCGAGTTAATCAAGCTACGCAGTAAAATTTTCCTCTGTAAAATTGAAAACCCCTTTTCACCCCGTCCGGGTTAGATTTTCGAAAAACCTTGATACAGGTTATTCTTTATTTTTAGACTTAAGTATAAATACTGAGTTTCAAGTTAATCGGACTGCGTGTTAAAATTCTTCCATACAAACTTTAACACCCTTAAACTGCCCTTTGAGGGGTACTTTTGAAAAACTAATAGTGAGAAACTTTATCGCTTACTTAGGCAAATATTCCTGCCAAGTTTCAAGTTTATTAACAAAATGAATAAGATTTTTCATATAAACTGTATCCCCTCTTTTTACCCCCACAGAGGTGGAATTTAAAAAAAAAAAATAAGATACTTCCAAAACTTGACTCAAAGATTGTTTATACCAATTTTCAGGTTAATCAAGCCACGCAGTAAAATCCTCCCCTGTAAAATTGACTACCCCTTTTCACCCTATCAGGGGTAGATTTCGAAAAACCATGACACAGGTTATTCTTTATTTTTGGTTTTTAGTATAAATACTGAGTGTCGAATTAATCGGACTGCGCGTTATAAATCTTCCATACAAACTTTGACACCCCCCAACCCTACTCTTGGGGGTAGTTTAGAAAAAAAAAATTAAAAAGTTCATAATTTACTTAGATAAGTATTCGTGCCAACTTTCAAGTTTATTAACTCAAGGAATAAGATTTTTCATACAAAACGAAATCCCCTCTTTTCACCCCCTTAAAGGTCGAATTTCCAAAAACCCCTTCTTAGTGCTCCCCTACGTTATGAAAAGAAGGCGTGTGCAAAATTTCACGTTCCTAGTCCCAGTAGTTTCGGCTGTGCGTTGATATGTCAGTCAGTCAGTCAGTCAGTTTCTCCTTTTATATATATAGATTTGGAAAATTATTTTTTTATTTGAAAGAATTGGACTTCCAGATTGGTCCCATTTTTATCCAAACCCAGTTCTGATGATAGGATCTATGAGGAATTGAGGGAACTCCTCAAATACTATTGGCGAACACATAGTGGTTTTGGTATTTTCGTCAACAAATCAAGCATTTGCATTCAGAAAGTATGATTTGGTGAAGTGGAACTGACGAAGAAGACCATAGATGGCCACAGCAACTCATCAATGATAAGTATTTCACGGGTGGCGATAAGATATCTCGATTAAGATAGTTAAACGACTATGACGAAGCGGTTCCTCGATTACTCGAAGACGGCTGGACCGATTTGGAAAATATTTTTTTTTGTTTCAAAGGGTATACTTGCCAGGTGGTCCCATTGTCAGCAGGTCAGGATCTGATGATGGGATCCTGGAGAAATCGAGGGAACTCTTCAATATAGGCACACCTATAGCGATTTTGGTATTTTTTATAGTAATTTGTGCATTTGCTCTCGGAAAGCAACGTTTGATGAAGTGGAACTGATAACGAAGACCACAGATGGTAAGATGGCCACCGGAACAACTCAATAATAAGTATCTCACGGGTTGCGATTCCATTACTTTAAAATTACTGCTAATCAATAGAAGCTCGTCACAATGCATATGGTGAAGTGGAGCTGATGGTGAAGTACCAGGAGAACTCCTCAACAATTAACGTCCCTGCATCGGGAAAAGCAATGTTTTGTAAAAGTTGATGAGCAGTAGTCATTAGGCTATTGTAACTCAGATTAATTACAAACAGACCCACTAAAAAGTGAAAAATAAAAACAACCGACTTCCAAAACAAACACTACAAAGTGAAAAATAACTTTAATTTCGGAAGTCAGTGGCAAAAACCTAAAATACAGATCCAAAGACACTGACTTCCGAAAAAGTATTAGTGCCCAGTTTCGAATTAATATGACAGCGCGTTAAAATTTTTCTTACTGTTCTTAGGGTCCTAGTGTTCCTTACTTGTTTTAAAAAACTAAAAGTGTCAATTTTTATTATTTCCTGAGGCATATATTGCAAAGTTTCAAATGTATTAACCAAAAGAATAAGATTTTTCATATAATCTGTATCCCCTCTTTTCACCCCCACGGGGGTGGAATTTCGAAAAATCGTTTTGGATTTTTCCACAACTGAAATCAAAGATTTCTTATACGCATTTTTGAGTTAATCAAGCCACACAGTAAAATCCTACTCTTAAAAATCTAATTACCCCTTCTCACCCCGTCAGGGTAGTTGTGAAAAACCAATAGTAAGAAACTTCATTGCTTATTTAGGCAAATATTTGTGCCTAGTTTCAAGTTTATTAACCAAATGAATAAGATTTTTCATATAAACTATATCCCCACTTTTCACCCGCACAGGGATGGAATTTAAAAAAAATCGATTACGATATTACCATAACTTGAATCAAAGATTCCTTATACCAATTTTTGAGTTAATCATGCCACACAGTAAAATCTTCCTCTTAAAAATCTAATTATCCCTTTTCACTCCGTCAGGGGTAGTTTTGAAAAACTAATAGTAAGAAACTTTATCGCTTATTTAGGCAAATATTCCTGCCAAGTTTCAAGTTTATTAACAAAATGAATAAGATTTTTCATATAAACATTGTCCCCTCTTTTCACCCCCACAGAGGTGGAATTAAAAAAAAATGTTTATGATACTTCCAAAACTTGACTCAAAGATTATTTATACCAATTTTCGGGTTAATCAAGCCACGCAGTAAAATCCTCCCCTGTAAAATTGATAACCCCTTTTCACCTCGTTCGGGGTAGATTTTCGAAAAACCTTGGTACAGGTTATTCTTTATGTTTGGTCTTAAGTATAAATACTGAGTTTTGAGTTAATCGGACTGCGTTTTAAAATTCTTCCATACAAATTTTGACACCCCCCAATCCCCCTCGTGGGGGTAGTTTAGAAAAACCATAAATTACAAAGTTCATAATTTATTAAGATAAGTATTTGGGCCAAGTTTCAAGTTTATTAACTCAAGGAATAAGATTTTTCATTTAAACTATATCCCCGCTTTTCACCCCCACAGGGGTGGAATTTAAAAAAATCGTTTAGGATATTTCCAAAACTTGACTCAAAGATTTCTTATACCAATTTTTGAGTTAATCAAGCCACACAGTAAAATCCTCCTCTTAAAAATGTAATTACCCCTTTTCACCCCGCCAGGGGCAGTTTTGAAAAACCAATAGTAAGAAACTTTATTGCTTATTTAGGCAAATATTCGTGCCAAGTTTCAAGTTTATTAACCAAATGAATAAGATTTTTCACCTAAACTATATCCCCGCTTTTCACCCCCACAGGGGTGGAATTTAAAAAAATCGTTTAGGATATTTCCAAAACTTGACTCAAAAATTATTTGTACCAATTTTCGAGTTAATCAAGCCACGCAGTAAAATCCTCCCCTGTAAAATTGATAACCTTTTCACCTCGTTCGGGGTAGATTTTCGAAAAACCTCGGTACAGGTTATTCTTTATGTTTGGTCTTAAGTATAAATACTGAGTTTTGAGTTAATCGGACTGCGTTTTAAAATTCTTCCATACAAATTTTGACACCCCCCAATCCCCCTCGTGGGGGTAGTTTAGAAAAACCAAAAATTACAAAGTTCATAATTTATTAAGATAAGTATTTGGTCAGTCAGTCAGTTTCTCCTTTTATATATATATATAATATTCATTTCACGGTCAGTCCATCGCGCCAAATGGCGTGATGTATGTACATCCAAAAGATCGTGAATGTTATAATCCGTTGGCGTGATGTAAAACTCTGGGTGTCCAATCGCTCCATTTGACTTTAGTCGTTTGGAGCCACGCCGAATGGCGCTATAAGGAATGCCCACCTTAACAAAACTGAGATGTGAAATGATAATTGTGTTAAATTGTGTACTCATGTCAATATTTTATTCTGGCACCTGGTTAAAAATAATTGGCTGGTTTTGTTTGGCTCCTACAATTTTGACAATACAATTAATTCAAGGTGATTTTTTTCTGTCAGGTTTTTTCTAAACTTGTATTTAAATTTTTCTTTGAAATTGATTTATTTATTAAAATGTTCAATAGGTACCTACCTAGTAATATTAGCCATGTAGCAAAAAAAAAATCCACGCCAATTTACTTATATACAGCAAATTTTTTTTTGACACTTTTGAAACTTTTTGGAGTGACAACGAGAGGCAACACCCTGAACCGGGCAAAAAGTGAACTTCTGCCAACGGCGACGGGTACACAAATCGTCATTCGTTTGTAGCGAGACAATCCTAAGAAAAATAAGGGATTTACAATGTTCTTTTTATTATACATAACGATTCCGGACGTCTCTGCTCCATTAATAACTGACAAGAGACAGGCTCTCGACAGCTCGACGCACAACAGTGAACACTTCATCATTTTCAATGAAGACGCGACTTTGAGTATTTTCATTTCTTCAGAAAAATTAAGCAATTGTGATGATTTATAGAACAGGATTATCTTTCTTCGTTACTGGTATTTTCTCATGCTAACATTAATTAATTTACAGCCAGACAACATCTAATCATAAAACTATTTTATGTGCCTCTGTCCTACTGTCGGTATCGCAGACTTCGGATTATCTTTTTACGAGAACCTATTTTTTTATAGCATTGCATAAAAGTTGTTCCAGAATGGTCGGAGCGGAAATTCCGATATTACGCGTTTTCAGCATCCAATAAATTTTGAATAGACTTATTTGATTTAATGGTGCAAGTATTCGTCGTATGTCGTATGGGTTGGGCATTTGAGCACATGATTTTTTCTAAACAATCGACCAGTTTTAAGATCTAACGTGACTCCCGATTTTGATATAAATATCTAAACAAATAACCAGACAAGAAGTTATTTAGAACGTTAATTAAGAAAATTTTGTAATAAGTTGCCTACCCATATCAGGATAAATTCAATAAAGGAAGATAAATTGAATAAGGGAAGTCACTTCAGTTATATTATTTAAAACTTTTTGATATTATATGGAATCCCGCGTCTTAATCGATTTCGGGGACCCTTAACATTAATAGGCGTATCACCTCTTATTATTTATTGATGTGAGTGCACATACAACTTTCGAAAAGTTGTGTGTGCACTGTAGTGCAGAATAAAAAGAAAAAGTCAGAAAGAACACTAAGCGAAAACGAAGTAATAGCGCGGGCGGGCGATGCAACGCGACGGGTCGGGCGACGAGGGGGTTTTATTAAAATGAAGCTGTTATTTTAGTATTTTTTGTGTATCTTACGACATCCACGCGAACGAAATCACGGGGCACAGCTAGTTTGAAATAAATGCTTTGAATTTGAGTTTGAAAGTAGATCGTCACGAGTGAATGCCGCGCGTGCGTATAGCGTTCTCATCGACGTTCATTAGTCACAACCGCACACGCTTTTGTTGTACTCCTTTATACAAACCCTTTCTTATTTCTCTTTCACAGTATCAAGGTTAATTAGAAATGTTTTTTTAAATAAACGTGATGCTGCACTTTTGCCTGTTCCTTTAAAATAAATGATTACTATTAAGATGTATTGAAGTAGTCAGAATTATGTTCTAAAACTATTTTACATAGCATGATATGAGGCTGCAGTTGCTGAGGAAAATAAATATCAAAACTTCATCTCGATTAATATTAAGGTACTCTGGTATGTTAGCTGAACCTTAGATATTCAGGGTGAGGCGAAGCTTGCGTAATATTCTAGAGAATATTACGCGAGAATAGTACCAGAGTACCTTCATATTGGTGCAAGCTTCGCCTTCAGTATCTTTAACAATAATACCGAGTGTAGATTTTAGTAACAGTTATTTGCCTTAGGTAAGTATACTTAACATCGGGTTGTTAATTTTAAGACAAAATTAAAGAAGTTTCATAAAATAATGTGTTCTTTTCACGCTTGAAGAGAATTCAATATCATACCATTTGTCAAAGCGGCGGAAAGATAACGAGAAAATGGCAAATTACTATGTAAAGAATTTACTTGACTAATATACAACGAGCTAGCTGTAATTTCTTACTTTGACATCGGGGTCAAACTATTTTTTTTTTTAGTTTTATACTAGTTTTGTAACACAGACACACTATCATTAAAACTAAATAATAGTTCTATTTGATGAGTGAATGATCGAGAGCCCATGTCTACTAGTTGTTTTTATAAGACAGGCAAGGAATCAAAAGACCATTTCAGACACCAATCTACATGGTCTTTACATGATCTGACCAAGATTGTGTCTGGACTTTAAAAGAGACTGTGACCTCTGAGTTTGTTTCGGCCTTTCTTCTCAGAGTAGTCAGATAGGAAACGCCGACCTCAACTAGTTTAAAAAATACTGTTAGAATTTAAGATACTTACAGTTGAATAAAATAGGTCCTGCGGGGTTATTGCGTAACACAGTTACAGTAGGAATTGGTATCGTGTTGACAGCTCAACAACATTCATTACGTTATTTCCGTTGTCGAGCAGAATTTTTTCGAACATATGAAGCAATGAATTAGCAATATGCTTCAAAATCATTCAGATTGTGATTGAGTGTGTTACGCAATTAGGGTGCTGTTAAAATGCAGTGGTGGCCTAGGGGTAACGGCCGTGACTGACGATTTGTAGGTCGAGGTTCGAACACAAACAGGTGCCTTTACTTTGTGTAAAATATTCATCACCACTACTCTCAAAACGGTTAAGGAAAACATCGTGAGGAAACCGGTATGTTGTAGAACCAAAAATTCAAAGACTTGTGACATGTACCAACCCGCACTGGGCCCGCGTGCTGGATTACGGCCCACTCCCTCTCACGAGAGGAGGCCTGTGTCCCATCAGTGGGAACGTTACAACTGAGGTAAGGCCTCACTTAAAATGGCCGTATTAATCAAGCATAGAAATTACCATTTGCATGCTAGTAACTATAAAAAAGTTCGTATACTCACAATGAGCCGTCATCATCATAAAAAAGTGTTTTTAAGTTTATTTTCAACCTTTGTTAAACTACGGTCGATGTATCTTGGCCAGTCTGAACATAGGCCCTGCAAACTTTTGCGCATGTTCTCTCACTCACACTCGCCTCATGTTACCATTTGATTTATCAATAAAGTTATTGCGCAGCCTTCTGCGCGAAGTTCGGACTCGCCAAGATACGTCGGCCGTATTATACTGAAAACTACTTTCCGTGCCAATAACACTTTAAAGCAGCCTCAATTCACTTAGTACTCTACTCACCTCGCGTGAAACAGCGAGCACATAACAATTACGCTGTACTGTTTATTACTCTCACACTCAAACAGTTTTTGCATCGCTCCGACAATTTTATGAAAAGCGGGCTTTGGTTACAGACGGGCGTCTTCTGGTCCTTCTCCAAGACATAAACAACAACACACAAAACATGTGTTCTGCGAGGGGTTCATCTGACTCACATAAACATCATCGAATAATATTTATGTATTTGATATTTAGACACAATGTATGACAGAAGCTTTTTGTATTATTGTGAGGGTTTGGGTTCACATATCGATGTAGTTTACGTCTCTCAAAGAACCTTTCAGGCGATTAGTGTTGTAGAAGCCGTAGTAAAAATGTAATGACACTATTAGAGACCAGTTTCATTTTTGGCAAGTGTCCAAAGTCGTGGGGGCAATAATACGAACAGTAGCAGAGGGATGTAGGTGTCATTATCAAAAGCAATTGTCTTGAGTGGCTTCCACATTAGTTTCAATTCTAAATGACTGAAATGAGAGACTTTGTGTTTTCCATTATTAAAAGTATTTTGAATTCCAAACAAGGCACAGGTTTCTTGTGATACTCTTTATATTGTTCCAATATATGGTTACAGTTCGGGCACAAGCAGAGAGATATTAATAGAAGGAGAAAGAGTCAAGAGAGATAGATTACTTTCCACAATTTGCTTTATTACGACTGCACGGAAGTAAACAAAATCAATGGCGCGGGAGGGCGAAGATAATTAAATATATATATATTTATTTGCTCAAACATGTGTACACATACAGGGATTGAATGCATGCAGGATAACAAAAAAATAAATATAGGTTCAGACATGTTTGCCACATACTATGGCGTGCAAATACATATTATGACTATGATTGGTAATGCGTACGAATTGATAATAATGAGGCGAATGATAAGCATTTCGCGACGCAGACATGTCTCGACCACGGGGTGTTAGCTTTTTTAGCGGCTAATGCCAATAGTGACATGATTTTCAAAAACAAGATAGCGCTCTACAAAAGAATGGGATAACCAGATCAGTGATGTCACATGCCCGATTGAATAGTTAAGTAACCATCATTTCAGTAGCTGCAGAATCAAGATAATGAGATGTGTCGATTTTAATTTTTATTTTAATATTATAAAACGATCATTTAAACCAGTTAAAATCCTTATTTTATATTTTAATTGTCTAAAATGTTGACTAAAAGATAAAACTTAAGAACCAAATAAGTCGTTATTTGGTGTATGGGTATGGTGATTTTTTAATGAAATGGCCGCACTCATTTCTGGTACAATAAAGCGGATTTGTCAGGTGAATCAACCAATCACAATAGTTGAAATCCTCATCGCGTCTCTCGTCTCGTTTGTGATTGGACGATTCCTGCACGTCTCCGCTCAGCTCCGCTCGTCTCTGCTTCAGTGGAAACGCACTCTTAAGTTTGATTGATTCTTACGACAATCTGACACTTGTTTTGTTGTGATTGTTTCCAAGTATTATTTTCTGCCGGTTCTACATTGTTTGTGAATAATTGTTGCCTTAACCACTACGAGCTACGAGATATAGACTCTAAGGGCCTAAGCACATAACCGCGTCGCGGCGCCGCAACGCCGAAATCGGCGTCGCCGCGAAGACATTACAGGCATGTCAATAGACGGCAGATAAGATACTGGCGACGCCCATTTTGGCGTTGCGGCGCCGCAACGCGGTTTAGGCCCTAAAGTGAGAAATTGACACTTTGTGTTGTCAAATCAACAAACACAATCTCCAGTGCGGAATTGACGCTTTTATGTTTACGAGATAGAGACTCATCATATTTGTGCAATATTGACGCTTTAATTCTGTGTTTTCTCACCATGGCAGGAAAGGGAAATTTTAAATTCGCAAAATATGGCATAAGTCCAAGGGATGAGTCTTCTTTGACCTTCCAAAAATAAATGTTGAACATGTAGAACATGTTGTAAAACTTTGTTTCATTTTGATTTCTATTAGGTACATCAAATTTTCTTTTTGCAGTTTTTGCCAAAGGAATATGTATTATAAGTAACACATCTGCAAAATGAGAATTCGTTGTAGATATAAATTAAACTAAAAATAAATAGTAGGTATGTACATATCTGTTCATAATTCCCGCGCCTCACGAGTTTATGATGGCATACACTGGAGCGTTGGTGTGCTTCTATGTACGTATTTTTAAAGTATAAAGTTGACGTTCTTCCCTTTAGGGTACATAATTATGTTCTGTGGTCTCGACTGACTATAACACCCGTCCCGCGACCGCGCGCGTTCCCCTCAACGTTCCAACGTCTGCGGCGATAAGGAACCGGTCGCCGTGGTGCCACAGATTACCAGAAAAATCACTCCATGTACTTATGCGCGTTAACTACTTACCGGTCGCAGGGTTGCCGACAGCCGCGAGGCGCGTATGTACGCATATATTTCGGTCAACCTGACGTACTTAGTTTCAAATTCTTATGAACTAAGTACGTTAGGTTGCACATAATAATGTGCAGTTGATGGATGTAGATCCAGCAAGAGAAGAGATAAAAACTTATCTGTTTTCAGTTTACCTGCTGATACAGTTTTACTATCGTTTTTTTAAATAGGTAATAAACTTGCATGTTTCGTGTTTTTTATTCTATTAGTAGGTACGTAATTACTTCTATTATGCATCTGAGATAAGAATAGAAAGGTCAATGACCTCCATTTGTCAACTGTCATTTGAAAATTACGTTTAGCAAAAATCTACTTTGTGCAAATTAATTTTCAATAATATTTATTATTGTCATTATCTTGTAAATGTTATGTTCATATGATTATTGTATATATAAAAGCGTGCAAGTGTTAGAAAAGTGTGCAAGACGTCACAATATGGCGCCAGCACAGGTTCGTTCATAGTGTAGAAGCATAGTAGTTACCTGTTACGCTAATCTATATGAACGAACAAATCAATTAATCTTGTTTTCAGTTTCCTCCATTTCGTATTTCATTCGTATTCGTGGCCATACGGAGTGGTTACGTCACTAATTATTAAATAGTTAGGTAATACACGTTGCGTACGATGTGTCTTACTTGTTTACAATTGCAGTTTCGGGGTGTGGTCACAGAACACTAGATAGTTACTTAGCGCATAAAAATATTCCTCAGTCTTTCATAAGTATTTTTAACAATCAACTTTCTGACTAACTGACCGACTCTTTGACAATTCAAAAGTGCCTGTAATTGGTTTATTTGAAATAAATGCTTTGAGTTTGAGTCGCTTCTTATTTTGAAAAGTCTTAAGTTTTTGCGAACATACCAAATACTTTCTAAGATATAAAGAGTCTCTATCGAAACTGCGACTGTTTTACCAATAAGGAGGAGTTTGAACACTTTTTTCCCCCGTCCAAGACTTTATGAGGCCCAATGTAAGATGGTACAAATGAAACAAACGAAGAGGCGTCATCTCTTAAAAATATGTGAGATGCTGTGTGTGTGTGGGTCTTTAAATATAAATTTTGCCCATTTATTACCGTGTCGTGAAGCCGGTGATGGTTGTAGGTTTCTTGCGAACATGCGTATTCTTCTTACACAAGGTGTTATTTAAATAATGCACAACCTCTTAAGGGGTCATTGTAGGTACTCATCATTATGAACAACTTTTACTATGGGGGTAAAAAGTCTGCTGTTCCCTACATTTATGTTCGCATAACTCGTCTAAACATCGTCAACAAAGCTGATTTAGTTTTGCGATTTCAGGTTTGGTCCCATAGTAAAAGTTGTTCATAATGATGAGTGTCTTGACCCCTTAAGAGTTTGTGCGTTATTTAAATTACACCTTGAATGTTCGTTTACGTTCGCAGCGATGTCGTTTTCCGGTTGGAAGAAGTCTCCCAGTAATCGTAGTCTCCCCGTGTACCAATTCTACAGTAGTTCTTTAATGTCTTATTTTTAGGCACTCCGCATGCCTAGGAGAACGTACGTATGTACGTGTTAGTATTACGGGGAAGTGCTCTACCCGATTTTCGTGTCCGTGGCAGGTAATGGCCGTCTTCAGCTGTCTATGGAAACGCTCAACTAGTCCATTGCATGTCGGATGGTAAGCGGTCGTTCTACAGTGCTCAAAATCTGATATTTCTGAGAATCGTTTTCATTAACAATTTACATTGTATTGGAAATAATTCTAAATAATAACTAAAAAAAAAACACTCATAACAAGTAGATTCGTACACATTGGACATTTAAAAATTAACAACCCTTTCGAATGTCCCAACCCCTCTAGTGGACTTTAGCAAAATCTCTGAAATGTACAAATCCACTTGAGTGGCTTTGAATTTTTTGCGTTGACAGCGCGTTTTGTTTTTTTATGCAGCGACAGCTTTCGTTCTTGTATTCACAGAAAGCCATCGAAATTCCTGATATTTTCCTTAGGTGGTGTTGGTTGATAGGGGAATAATAAAATATTGTGTTTGTGGTTGAAATCACCTATAGGCGCGGAGGGCTCGCGTGGGTGGCGGTTTGTACCAAGTCAATGTTATTTGTATTTCAAAACTTTATTCAAACAATGGTTTGTTAATTTTTTATGCAACAAACTGAATCTGGCTATATTTTAGGAAAAAAAACATAGGGTTATAGCTTTAGATTTTGAAATAATACGAGTTTTGTTTTTTATTGGCGTATTGAAAAAAAAATGATAGATTTAAAAAAAAAACAAAGTCAATTAAAGTTACAAAACAAGTTGTGTAGTGTAAGCCAGGTCTTACCACTCGACGATACAGTCATTAGTGTACTATCAGTTCATAGGAACTTTTTGTTTAGAAGCCGTGTTTATTTAACACGATAACGCGCCGCGCCGGCGAAAAAAATGTTTAAGGACAAATTCATCCGGGGTTGCGCGGGGTGTGGACATTTGAATGGATAACTCAAATCAAAAACAACAATACTAAACAATGTCTTTATCTGTTATTGTCAATGAAAATTATTATTAAATTCAAATAAAATAATTAAAAAAAAAATCATTCAAAAAATCATTCAAAAAAAATAATTCAATAACCAAATGAATAAAAGGCGTTCAGGGCAAAATGTCCAATTCTCAAAATGTCCAACGGTGTCAAATCCGAAAATTTCCAATTGTCAAAATGTCCAATGTCAAAATGTCCAATTGTCAAAATGTCCAATTCCCAAAATGTCCAACTCCCAAAATGTCCAATCTTTGACAATGTTGCAGTTCAATAACTCATCAAAGCACTTTTTTTTTAATACTTATGACAAACAATAAACACAAAATACTGAAAGAATCAAAATATGTTTTATTTATAAGTAACAAAAATTACGACCAGAGAAGACCACGACATACCCGAAATCACTATTTTTGTCATAATGTAATATAAAAAAATACAATAATCAACATCATAATTTTTATAATTATAAATTGAAACAAACATTAAACATAGTTATAAATAACCAAGGTAAGACAAAAAATACTTTATGTCCTGCCTTGCTTAGTCGAGCAATCTCGTCAACCTGTAACGGAGAGAAACTTCTCTAGTAGGAATGCTTGAAGCTTTTTATTTAAATGTGAATGTTTGACGAGGTTGGACTCGAATTACTTACCGCAGTCTGTAACAATTTGGGTGAGGCAATTGAATCGTGAGATCCATCCATTTAAGAAAGCTCTCGCCACTGTTTCTGAATCATTATACTTATATAAATTAGTTAAGAAAGAATAAGAAACAAAGAAAATACGTTTATTTGCGGTTAATATGACGAAAAGAAACAACACAAACACGAAAAAGAACAAGTTGATACAGGTGAGTTGGTTGTTGTTTTTAATTGTGTAATAAATAATGTCACTTAGCCTACAACCAGCAGACCTTCCTCAGCAAAGTGATATGGGGGAACTTCGAGGTTACGGGGGGCGGGGCCCTTGCGGACGCGGCCTGAAGCATCAAAGTGGGAGCCGTGGCAGGGGCAGTAGTAGCCCCCAAAGTCCCCAGCGTTGGCGATAGGGACGCAGCCCAGATGCGTACAGACCCCAATGACGACCAGCCACTTGGGATTCTGTGTGCGTTGGTTGTCATGCTGCGGGTCGCGCAGACTTTCGACAGGAACTGCCTGCTCGGTGGAAATCTCGTTTTCGGTTCTGTGACGGATGAACAGTGGCTTACCACGCCACTTCAAAGTAACAGACTTGCCCTCAGGGATGTCTGACAGCTTGATCTCGATCTGAGCCAGGGCCAAGATGTCGGCAGCAGCGGCCATTGATGACACAAAGTGCGTCACCACGGATTTGGCAGCGTAGGCGCCTGCGACACCACCAGCTCCAACGATAAGATAAGTGAAGGACTGGCGTCTATCAGCGCTCTCTGCATTCTTCGCGGTAGGGTCCTGGGTCTTCTTGCGACGATATGCCGAGAAATCGGGGTAGCCGATGTCGGTATGCGCGAAGCGAATATGAGTTGGACCATGACCGCTTACTTTAGCTTTTATAACCTGGATAGGCAAGGATCCATGCAAAGACTGCACAGTCGTGGTTTTTGACAAGGGGTTCACCAACACCTTTTCGCTCGATGAGGACCCCACTACCAAGGGCTTAAGCCGATTGGAAGCCACTGATGAACTTGCCTTAAAATAAGGAGCCAGATGCCCAGTCCTTGTCACCGAAGTCATTTTTACAGCAGAAATACGCAACAAAATTGCTGTACTATTTTCGCTAAGTGAAGTGTCGGGGTCACCAATTTAAGTCTTACGTCGCCGTAGTTGTGGGAAATCCAAGGCACGGGTTTCTTGTGATACACTTTATATTGTTCCACATACACGGTTACAGTTTGGGCACAAGCAGATAGATAATAATAGAAGGAGGAAGGGAGAAAGAGTCAAGAGTGATAGATTACTTTCCACAATTTATAACGATCGCACAGAAGTTAACAAAAGCAATGGCGCAGGAGGGCGAACGATAAACGCTCCGCGTCGCAGACGTATCTCGACTGGCGAGCGGCCGCGGGCGCGGAGCGATGCCCGCGCGCAGCTAAGACACCCTTCCCGCGACCGCGTCCGTTCTCTACATTGCGGCGATAAGGAACCTGTCGCCGTGGCGCGTTAGCTAGATCATTAATGGTAAATACATAGTCTGTTTGTTAGAATATTAATACATACATTTATGAATACTTGCTGCTGCAAAATAATACCTACTACGACACCTAATACTTATATTAAAGCAGATATATAAGGTGAGACTTAAATAACGCACAACCTCTTAAGGGATAATTATGAACAACTTTTACTACGAGACCAAACCAGAAATTGCGGAAAAATGAGACGTTCCCTACGTTTATGTTCCCATAGTTCGTCAAAATGTAGGGAACAGCTGATTTGTTTTGCATTTTTTACATCGTAAAAGTTGTTCTTAATGATGAGGAAAAGTGCATTATACAAGTTACACCTTGTATACTAAGAACTTATAACTAAATAAGTACATACTTCTGATCCTGCTATCCTACTAATATTATAAACGCGATAGTTTGTGAGGATGGATGGATGGATGGATGGATGTTTGTTACTCTTTCACGCAAAAACTGCTGAACGGATTTTGATGAAATTTAACACACAGATAGTATAAAACCTGGATTAACACATATAATACTTTTATCGCAATATCCTCATGGGATCAAGAGTTATGCGGGTGGAACCACGGGTCGCTGCCAGTATAAAATTAAATAAATATTAAATAGGTATACATTCAACG
This sequence comes from Fissipunctia ypsillon, assembly GCA_947568875.1. Lineage (NCBI taxonomy): Eukaryota > Metazoa > Arthropoda > Insecta > Lepidoptera > Noctuidae > Fissipunctia > Fissipunctia ypsillon. The sequence goes on along the minus strand of OX387661.1, from coordinate 16,061,092 downwards.
GATGTGTGGAGTCCACTATAATTGTATGAAAGTTGAAACGTCACATAAAATTTATTTAAGTACCTATATTGTATTTGTGAAACGAAATTATCGACGATAGCAAAGAAGAAAGAATAAACTGCACGTTTTACGAAATTCACTTTTTTACATACCTAATTTGACTCAGAATTCTTTGTTTTATCATAAGATTTCTGTTTTGTTTAATTCTCAACTTTTACTAATATTAAGTCACGAGACAACTGCACCTAATTTGCACAAAGTGACGAAGTGTACACGGACATGTACCATTAGTCCTTGTAGGTACACTTCGGACAATCGGGCGGCGGTTCACCAGCACCTTAATTGCATAACATACTATAAATCACAATTTAAATGATTTTGAAGCAAATTGCTAACCCATTGCTTCATATGTTCGAAAAATGTATCTGCTCAGCTACGTAAATACCGCAATGAATGTTGTTGAACTGACAAAATGAAACTGATTCCTACTTAACTGTACGTTAGTGTGTTACGCAATTGCCCCGCTGGTCCCTCAGTCCTCACCTCCACTGAAATGACTTGTGCAGGTGCTAGCTGATTGACGAAAGGAATATCAAAAAGTCTAGTGTACCTAACTTTTAGTAAAAAGTTTATACTAAGTAATAGAAAACTAAAATTGTGGACTGCTTATCTCAGTCACATAACTGAGATAATATTGTTTTTATAATCCTATGAAAGTAAGAATGAAGATCGAATAGTTTCACCACACACTGAAACAAAATGTAGATAGAATCGTAGTTATGTATAAGTTATGAATATTCGTTAATTTGTATAATTGTATTGCTAGGAACAATGGATGATAAAGACCACGCTCATACCTTTACAAATATCGCTAGGGAAAAACCCGCCTGCAGTTATGAATAGCGCTCCCGGCCGCATCGCTAAACAATGTTACCTCGGCCGACGGGCCCATCACCCTTATTTTATGACCATTCGGAAGGCGCATAACAAAAACACCGAGGTTTTTATTTGCTTGTGTGTGCGAACCATAATTTGTTCATATAAAAAAGTAATTAAAATTAAATCCACTTCAAAAAATAAAAAACTACAAAATAACCATCGATTTAGAAATCAGGATTTGCCCTTACCGTATTTACGTCGCGCGAAAAGTGTCCCTCCTAAACTGAGCGACGTCGCACACTCCGGTTCAGTTGCTCATTCATCACAGTTCGTAACACATCGGAGCAACTTTCTTGTTTTTAACACAAACAGCGGTAGGTATAAAATGCCCTGTTGTGTCTTCAGAAAATGTACCAACAATTCAAAACACTCAAATAAGCTAATGGTATTACTTTCCACATTTTTTTCAAATTTATTACGATTTCTAAAATAAATATTATGACGATGACCTTGGATGACGTATTACGTTCATGGACAACGAACGATAGGGTAGTGTAGTGTTGACAAAAAAGGTTTGAAGGTTTGGTTTGATTTTGACGAGTTATGTGAACATAAATGTAGGGAACAGCTGATTTTTTTGCGATTTCATGTTTGGTCCCATAGTAAAAGTTGTTCATAATGATGAGTACAATAACCCTTAAGAGGTTGGGCGTTAATTATGTTACACCTTGTATATATTTAATCTTCAAAAATGAAGAAATAGGGAACCGCAAAAGTTGTCAGTTTTACACCATTATTGTACGAGCTGTATTGCAACAACTAAACAAGTTAGGAATTCGAAACGTCTGTGTATCATTCATGTACCATATACTATAATGGATGATATTTTTTACCGTCTCGAAATTTTTACAGGCAGACCCATGAATATGAACAACTTTCAGTATGGAACCAACTATGAGATCACGAAAAAAAAATCAGCTGTTTCATACACTTTGGTCAAGTAGGTATTGAACTTTTGTATTAAACAGATGATTTTTTTTCGTGATTTGGGAGTTGGTCTAATAGTGAAAGTTGTTCATATTCATGAGTAGAACATTGTGTAAAAATTTCGAGACTGTAAAAAAAATCATCCAGTATTTAATCAACGAATGTTAAAAACGCCGATTCATAAGTTAGTTTGTTTAAATATGGCCGATTTTCTGCAATTGCAAAAAATTACGTTGTAATTCACAGTATCATTATGAAGTACAAAGTTATCTGTGTCACTGTTAAAATTCAAGATGAAAAATAGTCTTCGTTTAGTTTTTTTTTTAATATGTAGTGTTAAATATTGTACGGTGGTACAGAACCCTTCGTGTGCGAGTCCGACTCGCACGTGGCCGGGTTTTTAGATTATTTTTTCTTTGCAACTATGTTTTCGAATAAAAGTTTTTATTGTAGTCACATACTAAGTTCCTTTTAATATAACTATATTTAATAAAGACTTTAAAAACAAACATTTTATTATTTCAAAAGAACCTCCTTTTGAAAATAAGTACCCTTTTCGAAACGAGTATGCTGACGGTACAGTCGACAATTCACTACGTCATTGTGTGACAGTCGTGACGTAATCTTTTGACGCGGTAAGGCTGATTTCTAAATCGATAAAAATAACTAATTTCGGAATTCTGTGTCTTTGGATTTGATCTGTATTTGATGTGTATTGTGTGTGTGTGTGTGTTGTTTGTGTGTGTATGTTTGGATGTTTGTGTGTGTGTGTGTTTACTCTTTTGCCACCGACTTCCTAAATTAGTTATTTTTCACTTTGTAGTTTTTGTTTTGGAAGTTGGTTGTTTTTTTTTTTTTGTTAAAAACTTTTTATTTTTCACTTTTTAGTGGGTGGATTTAAATTTATCTAAGTTACAATAGCCTAAAGTCAACTGCTAATCTCCTTTGACAAAATATTGCTTTTCCAGATGCAGGGACGTTAATTGTTGAGGAGTCTTCACTTCACACTTCACTATATGCATTGTGAAGACCATAAATTGCATAGCAACCATAATAAAGTAATCGAATGATAATGTGAAATACATATTATTGAGTAATTTAGGTGACCATCTGTGGTCTTCATCATCAATTCCACTTCACCAAATGGTGTTTTCAAAGAGCAAAGTAGGTGTGCCTAAATAATTTGAGGATTTCCCTCGATTTCCTTGGGATCCCCTCATCAGATTCCAACTTGGTGAAAATAGGACTACCTCGAGAGCATATCCGTTAAAAAAAAAAAATAAAAATCGGTCCACAATTAATGGAGAAATCGGAGTACAACATAAAAAATATATATACAGGGTGTTAGGGACAGCCCTCCGTAGACTGATCCAGTATATCATATTAAGATGACCGCTACATGAAATTATTTCAGGAACGTTATGGGAATTCAATAAACCTGATTAGTTTTATAATCTCACGCGCAATGTATATTTACCATGGCAAAACGCGCGTAGCGAACGGTAGCGCAGCGAACACTCGGGCGCCGAGTATTTCAACATCTATTGTAGATTTTTTTGATTTTAGCTGTTTTATTTACATAAATGGAGTGCTGCGTACAATGAATGTAATTTTACAAAAAAAATCCTGAAAAATCCGGTGGAATATAATATAAAATAAGGAGCTAAATGCACCGTGTTAGTTTAAGGCGGTCCCTTACAACCTGTATATGTATTTAGGTATACCTAATAATTATAGATGTGACGAATTGAGAACCTCCTCCTTTTTTTGAAGTCGGTTAAAAAAAGACTTCACGAGGGGCTAAGTAATAACAGCGGCACGGGGCGATCGATCAGGTTAAGGTACACTTACCGCGGTCGGCCTGTGAATGGGTAACCATATCCCTACATACCGAGAACCCTCCGTGCCTCGGAAAGCACATTAAGCCGTTGGTCCCGGCTGTCATTCTTGGATCTTTGATAGTCGTTACTACTCTCTCTGACAGACTTACCAAGGGTTATCGTATTACCCAGTAACTGGGTTGTGGACGTCAGATAGGCAGTCGCTCCATGTAAAATACTGGTATTCAGCTACATCCGGTTAAACTGGAAGCTGACCCCAACATAGTTTGGAAAAGGCTAGGCAGATGATGACTTTTATAATTAGGACTAGAAATAGACACACACGTAAATTGGAAGTCGCATATTCAAAAATTAAAAGCAAAATTATTAAAATTTTCATACGCCCTTCGGGGAATCAAAAAAACTACAGACATTACAGCGTTAAAAACTACAGACATTACAGCGTTAACTAATACAGCGTTGGTAACATACATATTACGCATATGCCTATGCATAGCTTAAATTCGGTGTTATATTATGGGGAAATAGTACAGACGCACCCACACTCTTCACCCTACAAAAAAAACTTATTGGAATTCTAGTCAATATTGAAAAAACGGATAGCTGTAAGCCCCACTTCCTGGAACAAAAATTTTTAACCCTACCGTGTCTTTGAACTATGTAAACTCTTACGTAAATATCCGGAATTCTGCACAAAAAGAGAAGACATACGAACTAAGATTAGTATATAAGACATAAAAATTGATTAAACATACCTACATCCCGATTAAAAATACACTCCTCAAGTACCTACATATGTCATGTCGATAAAAATATATAATAAGTTACCAGAAGAATTATGAAATATAAATAAATACAATATTTTTATTAATAAACTAGCTGTTGCTCCGCGACTTCGTTCGCGTGGAAGTCGTAAGATATACAATATACTAAAATCACAGCCACATTTTAATAAAACTCCCTCGTCCCCCGACCCGCCGCATTGCACCACCCGCCCTCATTATTACTTATCAGGAAGTTGTTCCAGAATATTTCACAACATTCGAGAGTGTTCTGGAATATTCCACAATGATGTGAGATGTTCCCGAACATTCTAGAATGTTGTGGAATGCTCTCGAATACTCTCGAATGTTCTGGACTGTTCTAGAAATTTCTAGAGGGCGAAACTTCCAGCCCTTATAATATATCTTCAGGTAAATATGGGAACCTTCTTCATGAACGGGAGATAGAGGGCTACCACAACCTATAATTCCCTTGATCGTACCGGGACTCATTTCTGAGTTTTAACGGCATGCACATTGTACACTTTCTTTTATCATATATGTATTGATAAGACTGTTGTATAGAATATATGATATTCACTACTTTAAGCAATTAACATTCACTAATATTTACACTAAAAAATTCTCACTAATCTATAAGAAAAGTCCTGACTGACTGGCTGACTCACTAACTGACTGACTGACTCATCAACGCCCAGCCCAAACCCTTAGACCTAGAAAGCTGAAATTTTGCTGAGGTTCCCTTTATGATGTAAACGAGGAATAAAGAAGTTTTTTTTTTAAATTCAATCCCTAACGGAGTAAAATAGGGGATGAAAGTTTGTATGAAAAACCGTCATTTTTGTAGTTTAAACCAAGAAATTTGCATTCTGGTTAAAAATTAAAAACTTCATGTTTCAGCGTTTTTTGAAAATCATCCCCTAAGGGGGGAAATAGGGGATGAAAGTTTATGAGGAAGAAATTGGTATTAAGCTTTTTGTTTAGAAATTACGAATGACGTGTTTTGGCATTTTTGGAAAATCATCCCCTAGGGGGTTAAAAATCCCTACTAACTCATCAACGGTCAGCCCGACTTTCGACATCGCCAAAGACACTTTAGGAAGTGATTCAGAGAAAAATAACTTTACTAAGTCCCGTACTTGTAATTACTTAGGCAACAATTTTTTTCCGAAATTCTAACAGGATAGCGATAAAAGAGAATTTATATTTTCACTTTAAAGTTGCCTTCAAATTTGGCATGCATGTAGGTAATTTTCCGTTCCATTATATATTGCGTTACTGTTGTTAAGTTTTAGGATTTTTTGGACGAAGTTCTTTTACGCGGCTTGCGGTAGGAGTAAACTGGCAGAAATCGTCACAAACGAAAAAGCGTTCATAGTTGTATGATGATAATGGCGGCTGTGAATATTTTCAAATTTTTTCATCATAGGTGTCATTTTCATAGTTTTCGAGGGTGTTAAAGCCGATAGTGAGGTCAAAATAGAAATTCAAAATGGCGGCTGCGAATATTTTCAAATTTTCCGTCATGGGTGTCGTTATCATAGTTTCCGAGGGTGCTTAAGCCGATAGTGAGGTCAAACTGAAAATTCAAGATAGCGGCTGTGAAAATATTTAGTTGTTAGATTTTATACGTTTATAAAATAAATAAAATATTACTTTTATGTTTTTAATTTAAAAAAAAAATGTAAAACATACTCTTTCACATCAAAATTGAATAAGTTTTCTGAATAAATAAAGAAGTTTTCATTGTGTAAGTAGGTAGTCACAATTTTAACACTCATGTAAAATAATGCAACATTAATTTGAAAAATATTACCCTTTCCTCTGCTGTACTAGAGATAAAAGCATTACTAAACGAATTTTTGACTAAACGACTTTTAGCAAAATGTACAAATTAAAACAAGTTTTTCTTGAAATAAAGTTACATCAGCAATTATTAAAGTTACCGTCTACAACTGCTAATTCCACAATTAGCAGGTTTTTAGCGTTTTATCTCGAAGATCTTGTGAACTTGTAATGCTCCAAGAAATTTTTTCTGGTCAACAGAACAGATTCGTAATTTTTGCTATCTACATTTCGGTGTTAGAAGAAGACGTATCGTGAAAGTATAATAGATTTTTAACTTTTTTTAAATTTTATTGCATAATATTTTGGCAGTATCATGCCTGTGTTGCCTTCAGAAGGTAGAGTAGAAAGCTCTATGCCCAGCAGTGGAACAATACATGAAAAAAAAAATCATGAATCCCTTACTGTAAAAAATTACGTAATATTTGTATTTGTTTCAGGTATCTATTCAAATCGGGGCTTAACAACAGAATATTATGGGTAGAATCAGCACCCTAATTACGTAACAGACAGTAGGAATCGGTTTCATTTTGTCAGTTCAACTACATTCATTGCGGTATTTACGTTGTTGAACAGACAAATTTTTCGAACATATGAAGCAATGGTTAACCAATATGCCTCAAAATCATTCTGATTGTGACTGATAGTGTGTTACGCAATTAGGATGCAGGATGGAGTTCAGCAATGGTTCAAAAACCAATATTATTCCGGAACTAATTATGTTAATTAAGAAGCAATTAAATTTCCGTAGTAAGTACCTACTGTTCCTTTGAAAGTTTAGTAACGAGAAATTTATCAGTACCTACCCGGAGCCGCTTCTGTTAAAATGACTTTGTGTTTGAGTTTCTACTGAGGTGTAATTACTGACGGAGCACAACAAACAAATCTTAAAGCTAAGATATTCGTTGTGAATAATTTTGATAAGAAGTTATATGCAATTGTTGAACTGTTGTTGTTCTTCTTACTGGGAACATGAGAAGTGAGTCTGTTATAGTTTGACCGATACCGCTGTACCGCCCCTTAGGTATGTGCGCGGCGAGACGGGGGGGCAGTGCCAGCCGCTCACTCGTCAACGCTCACGGTGTTTCGCCGCTCATTCGTCAATGCTCACAGTGCCCCCCCCCCCCCCCCACACAGGGGTATCGGTCAAACTATAGTTACTTTGTTGTGGAACCAACATTGTCATTTTGTCATCCAAATTTGATTGACGTTTTGGAAAGATTGTTCCGAATTAACATGCATTCGGCCATAACCTTAATTCGTTACTGCTGTTTCGGCCTTAAATTAACATATTTCCTTCGCGCTTCCTATTTATGGAAGCACGCTCACCTTGTTGACAAAATGGAACAAATTATCGGCATGCATTAACTTCGATCTTATGTGTGGCCATGGACGACCGAGCTTGGGCACAAGCTACTCTTCCCATTCGTAAGAGAGGCCTCGGCGTCCGCAAAATTTCTAATATCAGTTTACCGACTTTCATGTCCTTGGTCCATGGCACTGAGAATTTAATCAGGAAAATCCTAGCCTCCACACTGATTAATTTTGATGTGCCGTGCTTCACCGAGGCTATGGATGCCTGGAGACTCGCTTGCCTGACTTCAGATCCACCCGACAATCCATCTTCCCAGAGACGGTGGGATGAGCCGCTTTGTAGAGTAGTACAGAACAATTTACTTAACACGTCTGCTACTACTGCGGAGCGTGCGAGCCTGCTGGCTGTGGGTAAATGGGAGTCGGGTTTGTGGCTTCATGCACTACAATCGTCGAACATAGGCATTTTGTTCGACGACACTACTTTCCACCTCGCTGCTTCCCTGCGACTAGGAGCTCTTTGTTGTTCTGCTCATCGCTGTCACTGTGGCGAAGTTGTCAACAGCCTCGAACACCACGGTCTGTTTTGCAGCCGAAGTGCGGGATGACATCATCCGACGAGCTCTTGTCACCATCGGCGTTCCAGCTGTAGTTAAAACCCAATGGCTTGGCATGCGACGGTGGCAAGAGACCGGACGGCATGTCTTTATTTCCATGGAAGGTGGGTAGGTCTTTAGTGTGGGACGCAACTTGTGTCGATACTCTTGCGCCATCCCATCTTCCTGGCTCGGCGTGCTGTGTTGGCGCTGCTGCTGCGGCTGCGGAAAACCACAAGCAGCGAAAGTATAATAACCTTATCGGTAATTATATTTTCGAGCCGTTTCGGGTTGAAACCCTTGGACCGTGGGGTCCGAGTGCTCATGGTCTCTTTAAGAAATCTCGAAACGGCTGGTTAACACTTCCCGTGATCCAAGGGCTGGCTTTTACCTTGGCCAGAGGCTAAGCATTGCCATACAACAAGGCAATGCCGCCAGTCTCTTGGGTACATTACCAGTCGACAGCGATGCAGAGGAATTTTTCAACGCCATATTTTAATTTTTTAATTGGTTAATTTTGGATATTATATTTTTATGTAAATAATCTGTTTTTAATAATTATACCTATTAAAGAGACAATAAGACTAACATTGTCATTATTGACGGACCTTATCATTAAGCTTAGTAGAATTATCTGCTTCCACTAGTAAAATTATCTCTTAGATGGTTTTATAGCCACTAGAAAAAGTAAATCGTAAAATGTTTCAGCCAGCGGTATTAAAATTTTCAATTAATTTTTCCATCGCAGCCTTCCTTATAAATGAGATTCTATATCAAATTAAAAATAATTATGGTATGTCTTGGTATGTCTCTGGAGAAATAGAATTGTAGCTTCTTCCTTTAAATCGTACTTTAAATGATTATATACAAAAATAAAAAGGAAATCCTGCACTTTATATCAGACAATGCTTGTAACGTTCTTTTAAAACTGTATTTGCAAATTGTCAACACGGTTGGATTTATTTTCCTAATGCTTTTATAGTAGAAACAAGAGAACGAACGTTTTTCCAATTGTGCAGTGACCCAAAGGCCGGCTTTTACCTTGACCAGAGGCTAAGCATTGCCATACAAAGTGGCAATGCCGCCAGTCACTTAGGTACATTACCAGTCTACGATATGGAGGAAGTTTCCGACGCCATATTTTAGCCTGTGAATAGTATTAATTAAGTTAGGATATAATTTTATTTATCAACTCCTAAAATCTGATTTAAATCAAATAAATACAATTATATTGTGCAGTTCAAACTGTTTTAAACTCATGAAGTTTGTTGCAAGTTACAATTTACAAAACTGTTCTATGTTATTATTACAGTGATTTCCTACACTTCAGTGCATCATAAAAAATATTCCTGTTTTTTTTTGCAATTTGCCATTCAAAAGAAGTAAGATTTACCTACTTTTACGGTAAAGTAATACCACAGAGCGGTGCAAAAAATGGAAATACCATACACGACTTTACATCTTTTGGCCAGAACACAACCATAAATCAGGATGATAAGTCGAGAAAAACTCGCCAAAAGAATTTCACAATGAACAAGACTAGTAACCCCAACTTGGCTTAGATAATTCCAGGATAAATATAAAAGGAAAAGCACCCTCTAAATAAGGCAAGTAGGGAAATATTGGGTTTAGTGCTCATAATTTAACGAATTAAACACTTAGATCAATAGGTTGTGAACGATCGCAATGGAATATTATAATTATGTATGTATATTTTTTGCCCTAGCCTGACCTATTAATTCTTCACACTCAAACTAATTTTTATTCAAATTTTGATTGAAATTAAATTTGCAATTAATTAATTTAGATTAACTTCTATCTGTGATATATAAGTATTAATTTGGTCTAGTGGTCACAAGCGCTACTGCTGAGCATAAGGTCCTGGGTTCGATTCCCAAGTCGGGCAAAAGTGTTATTGGCTTTTCTATCTTGATTTTCTCAGTAGCAGCCCAGTCTAGATTTGTGCCCGGTTGATAGCAATAGGCTCGCCTCCTATTATATGGGACTTAAACATAATATAGATGTACTATAGGTACACCTCTGCCCAATCCTTATGGGAAACAAGTGGTGATGATATATTATGTTTATTAGTATTAAGTTATAAATGAATTGCTTTTAAAAAATTATTAAATGGATGTATTGTAATTGTAAGGAATATATTATAAAAGCTTTTACTATTTTATTATCATTGAAATAAATTATTTTATTGTCGACAGAAACATTAGCAAATAATTTCATTTCATTTATTCTATATCAATTTATATATTATTGTGTCTGAATGTGAGCAAACGAGATGGAGTCGCAGTATCTTGATAATATCAGCACACCTGATAATGCCGCTGTTAATGTGCAAATAAGGAAAGTCTCCGCAGATCCAACATCATGGTATCTGTTTACCACAAGGTATGCACGAGCTCAGGCCGAGCCTCTGTCCTTATTTCATTTTCTTTGTTCCACACGGAACATGTTTTATGACTTGTTCATATTCACAAAGCTGGCAATTTATCTCGGTAAAATATTGGTAGTATCTAGCTTCCAATTAATGATTTTATTCGACTCTGCACTGAAAAAAAAAGCCTTTATTAAAACTGTAATCCCAAAATTCTGAGCTCTAGGGGTAAAAAATAGTTTTGTAGCCATCTGGCGCGGGCGTACCTTTGTGCATAGCAAAACAGTTGAAAGCTCGATTGATTGATCCTCGAATATTTATATAAGCGCGGAGTTGAAGAGGCTAGCAGTTTTTAGAGTTCCGTACCCGAAGAGTGCCAAACGGAACCTTATTTCTAAGCCTCCGCTGTCTGTCTGTCTGTCTGTCAGCGGGTTGTATCTTATGAACAATAACAGGTAGACAGTTGAATTTTTTACATATTGTGTATTTTTATTGCTGCTATGACAGCAAATATAAAAATTTAATAAAGTTAGAAATTAAAGGGGGTAGTATTAAAAATTGTACGGTGATACGGACTCGCAATTGGCCAATTTTTTATTTAATTTTAGGTTATCCCGTCACGAAAATTAAACGCAGAATCGTTGTTAACGTGGCAAAACCTCGTATACGAAATATCTTCACATCAATGCTTGTCCAAAATTGGCTATGATTTGCTGTTAATTGCTTATAGTCTCGCACAAGATTAAATTAGCTGCAATCAATAGCCAATAAGCATAGTCTGGCTTCGACCCGTAATCGAAATGGAGATATTAATTATTCATGTCGTCTAGTGGCAAAACTGCAAGGTTTGTTATTAATTTCTTCTTTTTGTGATATACTGACGAATCCCGTTTGAGTAATTACATTGCATGTGGGAATAATTTTCAGATTATATATAGATACCTATAGCTACCAATTATTCTGCCGTTATAACCTTTAGGTCTAGTACAGTGACAAGATTCCCCGCTCTCAGAAATCTACACTGCAATCAGGAACGTGAATCCCCAAAAAAAATATTTTTTAGTCACTCCATATTAGTCGATATTACTTCACTACTACGTAGTACTTTCAGTGCTGTGCAGATTGCTCTTAAGTGTAATATTATTTGAAAACTTTGCGTTTTACGATTTTTCCAGTTTGTGTTATTATTTTAATATTATTAGTATTCCAACTAGATTCTTCGGCAAAGCTATAGAATATTTCGGAGTTTTCCTTAGAAAATAAGTCCTTTGATATGTACTATGTAGTAAATATTACGCTGATTTATGAACATTACTCGCGAGTCATTATATATAATATATAATTGAGTGGCTCCTTTTTCTTCTCCGCTCATACATTTTCCTTAATCATCCGGAGCTCTGCCGACTGAACAGCAGGTCCGTGTCGTGTGAGATCACTGAGCTAATCAATTTGTCTGTGCTGGAGCGCGTAATCAGTGGGGCAATTCCCGTAGTTTTAAGAACGTTCGAATACTAATCTCAATCTTTAAACAAATATCTCTAATTTTCTTAATATTTTGACTAGCTTCTGACATTGATTGACGCTGACATGAGATTGCAACCAGATTTTGAAAGTTTTTAATAGGGATGATGACTAAAATGCTATCTTAGTAGTATTTTATTAATATTATAAAGTAAAAAATACGTGCCTAATATTTTTTTTATTATCTGATTGACAGACTAAATAGAATTTCTTTTTTGTTACCCAGGCATCATGTCTATCACGGGAATTGGCCTTCTGAGAGGATGTTAAGATAACTCGGAGTGTGACGCAGACATTACGCGGTATTATGGACGTTCATTATTTGAACGTGAGAGAGAGAAGCAATGGATGCCTAACCTAATATATTAAGGCGATGAGTATGCGTGGTAGCGGTAATTTATTATGCCGATGTCAGACGCTTCACTCGAGTAAAGGTTCATTTGTATATTTGTATGTATATTTGTATGTCCGCAATTTTCTCAAAAATTAATGAACCAATGTTTGTTTCATTGCACGTTCACACGACACGCCGTTAAGCCGTTGGTCCCGGCTGTCATTCGTGGATCTTTGACAGTCGTTACGGGTCGTCAGAAGCCCGAAAGTCTGACAACCAGTCTTACCAAGGGGTATCGTGTTACCCAGTAACTGGGTTGTGGAGGTCAGATAGGCAGTCGCTCCATGTAAAATACTGGTATTCAGCTGCATCCGGTTAGACTGGAAGCCGACCCCAATATAGTTGGGAAAAGGCTAGGCAGAGGCACGTTCACACGACACCGGCAAAATTATAAAGGAATAAACGGTTCATTCTCTCCTTTCATTTCATTTTTCGATTATTCTGTAGGCGAGTGAAAGATGCCGAATGCTGAAATCCAACATCGTTGGATCGGTTCACTAATGAATTAATTTTTCACTTTTGATTAATTTTGGGTTCAGACGGTTCACTTCGATTGAAATATCTCGAATGAAAGGTAAAAATAAACGAAATGTTAAGCGTCTGTTATCGGCCTTATGGATAAATAAATGGCTGTCTAGCATTTTGGAGGCGGCAATTTTATGACCACCTAAGTAGAGTCTCACAACATATATGACGGAGAAGGTACATTTCTCTAGTAATCGTCAGTCATATTTTAACTACTGCGAGTGGGCTGTGGCAGGCCTCCGTCACTCCATGTACTTGCGCGCTATAAGTGCCTACCGCCCAGCCGAGCGGTCTCGGTCCGCCGGCGGATCAAATTCAGTGCGGTTTTCGCAAGCGAAGCGCGCGCACGCCGTTCAATTTTAATAGTGCTGTACGTTCGTACGCGTATTACGATGACGAAACAAACTTTAAAAAAGAGAACCGACTTCAAAACACTAAACCGTAAGAAATAATTTCTTCTTTGATGTCGGTGCTTTTTCGATTCGTAATTACCAGCTGTTAGCACTAACATAAAAAAAAAACAAATTATTTCTTACGGCTTAGTGCTTTATTTGAAGTCGGTTCTCTTTTTTTAAGGCTTTTTTTTTCATTTCTAGTGAACATCTCCGAAGATCATCATCAAACTAAGAAGTATTATACTTATTTTAAAACGTTCTCCTAAATGTAACAAATCCTTTTCTGAAAACCGCATCGATATCGGTTTAGCCAAACGCGAGATTATCGCGCACAAACATACATACCTACAAACCATACAAGTCAAACTTCTCAGTTTGACCTGTATGTCTGATCACCTCCTTTTTTAAGTTGGTTAAATATTTTATAAATGATAAAATTTTTAACTGCCACATAAAAGTCAGAACATATTCACAGTTCTCAATAACATAGATAAAAAGTTATGTTAATTTAATTTTATCGAAGAGGCAGCCCTGCAATTACTGTGGAATCGCGCGGTGCGAAGCAATCACTGCTGTACGCTTGAGCATTTAGGCGCATTTTAGCATACAGTGGTTGTTGACGCGAGGGAGTAGGCAATTATCGTAATAGGTATTGGAAATTTTCTACTGAGTGAAGTATCTGTTACGTAGTAACTATTCAGTAATCTGTGGCTGTGGGTAGTATTGGTTATTGCGTAATAGAAAAACCGTTTGCAGTTCAAATCAAATTATAATTCACGATCAAATTAATCACACTATAATAGCTATTCACACACTGTAGGTACACGACACAACTATACGGAATGCGGGACAGTATTATTAGCACCATCGTCCGACATCCTGCCGGCGTTTTAGCTAGGGTGATTGAGCCAGAGAAACAGCGAATGTACTGTAATCACCTTTATTATCGTTCAACAATTAAATTATGAAAATTATAACCACACCGAGCAAATGAAACGAATGAAAGTTCCAACGGTGGAGGTACTGATCTCCTCGACGGCAGAATGGTAAGTGTCCTCTCGTCCCAGCGCTCCTCTATCAGCCAGGCTCTGTCATAGCACGAAGTTAGTCGAGTATCCACGTTGTCGCGACGGTGCTGTCACCTCTCGGAACTCGTGCTGTGCTTCGTTTAGTGTCTAAACTAATGACCGTCTCCGACATTTAAATTACCTAAGGTATACGACATACATCGTAAGATAAATGAGGAGGTAGGTTATAACAGCATTCAATGAAAGCGTGCACGTTCTTCTAAATTACTCAGTGAATTTTTAAACTATCAGTGCCTCTTGAATTTATTCATATTTATTTTTCATGGGTATCTAAATCAAGTGAAGCGAAAAATCAGATTGAATCCAACCGAATTATTAAAACAGTAAAGAATATTAATAAACTATCTACGACGTAAAGCATTTTGCTGGTAATTTAAATACAGCTAAAGTAAAACCTAGCACATTTTTGCCCGAAACTGTTTCCCAAAATATTAACGCATAGCTCTTACAAAATGACTCTCCTCACTTAACAAAGCAAATCCCTGTCACAAAAGACGCACTACCCGATACTTTGTGAACACTTTATATCTACACAATGACAAAATAATTAAAGTGAAAAGCAGCTCTTTCGTAAGAAGCTTTTATTAAGAAAGTTATTTTGTGATTGTGAAAATTCTGTTCTATTGTAATGTTGTTCTTTTCATTTCGAATATTTCTGTTTTTATATACTGCGAGAATTAACTAACTTAGAAACTAGGCGCCACGTTCCGAATATCATGTTTCCATTCCCATTTCGTTAAGAAAACCAGTAGTTTTACGGTAACTGTCAAATGAGATCATTTTAAACTTCATGACTACACTGATACAAAAATCGTTTGAGGCCAATCACATAATTTCAATTTTATATTTAGTGTTTAAAATCACTAAAAATATTATTAATATTTGTAAATCATGACACTATATTTAACCTGAAAACAATAAAAAATCAATTTATAAGGTAGAATAGAAGCTTCAATCAAAGCTTTACTCCGTAAACTTTAGTTACTTCATTTAATTATGAACAAAATCGCTTCATTAATCAATTATTAAAGTAAATCTGTGTTCATAATTGTTTTGTAGTACATTTTGTATTTTCGTGGTATGAAATAATACGTAAACAAGTAGACAAAAGCATTAAATTAACTATATTATACATATATTTTATAATTTTTATTATAAATTAAAGTCGTTATTCGTGTCTGTCTGTGTTACCGCGTTGTTCTTTTAAAATACGAAACGGATTTCGATGTGGTATTCACTATCAAGTAAAGAATTTATTTCGGAAGGTTTATGTGTATAACACATGAATATTAAACTAACATATATAATTATGTAATAAATAAATCTCAACGTTTGTCCAGCCGTAAAAAACGTACGAAGCAAGGCGGGTGACGTTACTAAAATATTATTTTCGATTGAGATTATGTAGTCCCTGTCTGACATACCTAAGTTATTCACCTTTTATGCCCCATCTTGTTGCTTTTTTCTATACAAAGACTTCATGGTATTAGCATGTACTTTACAGATAAGCCAAGTAATTCCATGTGATTTTGAAGAAGATTTATTATAATTTAAGTAACAGTCTGAATGGCAGCCGCCGCATGTTGGTTCACAAACAAGATTTATAGTCTCGACATCGACGTATTTGCTCCACGACGCGCATGCTCGTTACGTAAAATATTGTCATCACTTACCGTATTAGTTTTGGTATCGTATTTTGTTTTTTTTGCTTGGTTATGGCCATAAAAAACTATTTATATATTAGAACTATTTTTCTTTATCTGTAAAATATAGGTAGGTAGTAATAGTAATTTCATTCTGAAAAAAGGTTTTTCTAGCTAATCAAAACTACTGAAAAACTTAACCGAAAGATTCGGAATAAAAGTCAACGACAAGGGCAAGTAGCTCTCAAAGATTATTGAATCTTGTGTGCTTGAGAACCTAGATTAGGTTTAGTGTTCGAAATTTTATGTGCCTTACAACCTTTTCTAGGTCAGACATTGATGGAAATTGCGGTCATTGTCTGGTCGTTTGGCTACAATTTATTACGAATGAAAAAGAATAACTCGCTGTGTTGGTAAAAAAATAAAAAGACGTAATATTTTAAGTATATCTAAAGAACTTACGGTTGAAGAAAAAATAGTTATAAGAAACAGTTTTCTTACTAAAGTTATTACAAGAAAAATATTAAATTTCGCTGTAATACGTCTTCAAATTGTCTAGACGATGTTTGGTTTCATTGAAATTATTGTAAAATAAAATATTGTTTCGGCGCATTGTTGAAATATGAAACGGACAGAAAAAGACATTTTATGTTTTCGGTATCAAAAATATCAAGTTATTCATAGTCTGCTCCGGTTTACAAGCTCAGCTACAATCGTAAGTCCAGAATACATAAGTATCATAATAGAGATGACGGAGAAGGTACATCTCTCTGTTATCGTCAGCCATATTTTATATACTGCTTTTACAAACTTCGCTCGCACATGTTGATAGGACTTCCAGAAGTATTACTCTGTCGACACATTATTCCGAAATATCGAATGTGGATTCTGATTTATTGATCTAACACAAAACTAAAGTTACCATCATCACAAATATTGCAACCGATTATACACGAATTTTTCCTAACATTTTAACAACCAATAAATCATTGTGGTTCTCACAGAATGTAGAATTAATGACATAAAAACAATGAATTATGTATTTAACTCAGCAAATAGTTTAATTTTATCGAGAACCTGATCACCTCTAATATTTAATAAACATGACCAGCACACAGGAGTGGTAAGGATTACGCAGACTTATCTCTGTCCAGCTGCTTTATTAAGTACCGGTGCGGGCTTTGTAAGCTATGAGGTTATTTAAATTGTTTTCACGATTACAAAAATGTTAAGCTAATCAGTGGAACTCTTTTTAAGTAGAAACATGGACGTTCTGGATGTAAATTTTAGAGTAAATGCAGAAATTAATCTGTTTGGTGATAAAATACTAATGTCTACTGGAATTTCTACTTACTGTCCACAAGAACAGAATTTCTTATTTGATAAATGTTACTTCTCTGAAGCATTTTGTTTTAAGTCCTCGTCGTGTGAATAAATGGCCATATCGTGATCTTCCTGCCATTTCACAATACGCCGCCATTTCATGATTTGACCATCTAATAACTGCCATATCGTTCAACGCTCAGCCTTCGACGATTTGCCCAGCGATGCTTGGGCATATCGAGCCAGTTACGCGTAAAAAACAAAACCCTGTCTTTGCTGTCGCGCTGGTACTAGCTCCTAATCGACCTATTCCTACTCGAATAATTCCAATTTCAGGGTCCTAAAAATACTAAGTAGCCAAGTAACTGCGACTAACTTGGGTGTAGCGCTCGCCGGCTGCTGCCGCGGCACTCGCTTCGCTCGCTCGGCTCGCGCGTGGTTAGTCACAGTTCTAACTTAACCCATTTGGTCGGGGTGTCACTAGCAGCGTGAAATGCAACTACTTTGCGATATGCTCAGTGGTCAACTGGGAATATAAATAAATAGGTTGCTTACGTCGATTCACCCAACTTTCGATTAGGCGCATCATGATATAAAAGGCCTAATCATGAAATGGCAGCGTGAAATGGCCAGGCAGATCACGATATGGCCATTTCTACGATCGGACCACGGCATATACATTATTGCTACCAAGCGCATATTATCATGAGCCGAGCTAATAATATGTGCGGTTGAAGGGCTATTATGTCATGTCACAAGCATTATTAATTTTGTGGGACCGAATCCAGTATTTGGGATCACTTTTGATTTTAATAATCATTAATAAACTTTTAGTAATAAGTGAACTATTAAAATTGATATTAAAACAATACACAACGTTGCTTTAGTGTAACCTGGCACACGTTTCTTTGTGTATTCAATTGTCGATTCCACTGATTTTATTATCTGTGGACCGACAGCAGGATAAAAATTGTAATTTTAACTCGTAGTTACGAGTTGAATAATTTTTCCAGTATTCTTTAGATCAAATGAAAGCTTTATTTTTTGCACGAGATAATTAAATATTCACGTCATGGCTTGGTGGTCGGGTAGTAACGTGTGGGTATGAATGACGTATTATGATACCTATTCATGGAAATATTCAACTGTCAGTCAAATAGATTGGCAGGTCAGCTTTCTCTGAAACATTAATGTTAAACGGCTTTAAAGGATAATTTTTTTTTTCTTGACGGAGATGTTTTTATTGACACAATGATACTATTTCACCTATATCTTTCAATAATATAGCTAAAATTTAATTGAAAACCGCACAATCATTTTACCCAAAAACTTTAATTGAAAATGGGTCACATCACAAACCGTGTTACAGTACAGCATAGCAATAATATTTAACTTTGTTACATTTTATCAACGTAAGTAACAAGAAAGGGCGAGCCTTGTATGTCTTCGTAAAAGTTATACAGAACTACGAGTGCGATACGGTGTACATATTGTATGATACAGTGCTAAAGGCCCTCACTTACAATACTAGTTTTCCTTCAGAATTCCTTTATTTACCTGAAAATTACGCAAACATTTGTTATGCATTCAATTCTCTGGACACCTGCACATTGTTTATTTAAATTACTGGCAAATGGGTCGAAATCTAATAAACATAAGAATTATATGTACAGTTTTGAAGTAAATTTTGCAAAAACTAAGATTTCAAGTTCATTAAACTTATGACATCAAGTCCTACCGTTCTATAAAATTCTACCACTTTAGTAAGTTACTGGAGATTATGTTAATTTCGCTGAAATTTTTGCAGCATATAAATGAAAACTAAACCATGAAAACCCCATTTTAAGTTTTAAGACATTTTAAGTTTGACTTTAGTCCGCCAACTCCTTCCCTCACGGTCGGTTCCTTATTCAGTCAACTGATAAAGGTCTCGGCCGCTCGACCCCTGTCACACACTACAATAGAAAAAAACCAAAACTAACAACTACGTAATAAAAAAATCATCTCGTTTGGAAACAAGAATCTGGAGGAAAAATCGTTCTTTTATTTCAGGGTAAATTTAATTTGTAGGAGATTGTAGACGTCTGTTTTGTCCTTGTTTGAGATAAAAAAAAACAGAAATCTCTTCAGGGAATGTATAATATTGGGTTTCGCGAATTTGTATGTCTTCTTTTCGTTCATGTTATGCAAATTGTACACAATACATGTGTTTGGGCGTAGTACCGAACTCCACAAAATCCTGCAGAGAAGTCAGCGGTAAATAAAATATTCAGCTGGCACCTGAATAAACAGTAGCGGTTATATCAGTGGGTGTAAACAGAAGCCGATACTCAAAGCCGTGAACTAACAACACAAAAAGCAGCTGAACCTGGACAATAAAATTGTGTTCTGCACCAGTGTTGTACTCGACTCTTGTCACCAAATGTACAACTTAACATTGTGTGTAACTTAACATTGAAAATACTCGTTTTGCACAAAAACATTTAATCAATGTTTTTTAATAACATATAATTTAGTTCTAGCCACTTTCTAGTTAACCTAGCTTTGTCAATGCCGTGAAACTCTACTATTCGCTTAAAAGATAACTGTCATCATCCCGCTATCAATTTTCAGTGTATGCAGACTTTAAGATGCTAGTACCTAACTTTGTCGCAACTGCATTGGGCTGTTCATTGGTGGTGAGGTGAACATTCAAAACTCATGTAAAGTTTGATCTTTGGTTTGTCTGTTGAGTTTCCAAATAAATAAATGTAATTTTAAATTTTAATTTAAAAACACATAACATTCAGTCAATGTTTAATGAATAATTTAGTCAATAATATCAGTATTATACACATAAACCTTCCGGAATAAATTTTCTACATGATGGTGGAGCTGGAGACTGCATCAAAATCCGTTGCGTAGTTTAGAAGAACAACTCGGTCACGCAAAAGGACACGAAAAGCGACTTTAATAAAGTGTAAGTTTAATTCCAAACTAACTTGTTTGTGAAATAAATTAGTGTCAAAGCCCTTTGTTCTTTGTACACAAGTTTTGCTTGCCGTGAAAACAACGGTTTATTCGCCGCGTGTAAGCACCATCGTCAGTATTGTATTTATTAAAGAGCCTTAGTGTTTTCCCTTCAAATAAGGTTTATCATTACACCAGCACAGACAGAGTAATAAGTTCCGATTCGCAGAGACCAGAAAACTTAAGAAAATGTCAAGATTAGTGATGTATAAAAGAAGAAAGGTGACTAAAGCTGGAATGAGGAATAAAGTTTAACCAGAAGACAAAAGTAAGTCTTATCTGTTCCGGCTTCGTGGAAGCGAATCATCTCAGTTCCAGCTTCTATGTGACCATTAACAAACGTTACGCTGCTCATAAAACGTTTAAAATTGAAATGAAGTGTAAGTAAGCATACAATAATTGGCTCATACCAAAAATAAGGAAAAAATAAACTCGAGTTCAAGCATCATGTTCGCTTCAAGCGTATCAAAAGTAAACAACATTATTTTATCATCCCAGTAGCGGTACAGTCGACGACAACCTCGTTACGTTGAATAATTACAGTAATGTGGCACATTATTAACCTCCTCCCCACAGTGAGCCGCTCAAGGCAAGAACGAGCACAATTTTCTCCGTCATAATAAAAATCAACAGGTATTTGTTTCACGTACCTGTACTTCCTCTTCACATGAATTTTTTAAGGATATAAATGTGCATTTCTATTCTTTTGCCTGCAATGAGTTATATTTGTTGCAGTATTATCTGCAGTAGTTTAGATGGGTTTTAGTATTACCAAATGAAATATTAGAATAGCCATTAAAGAGTTTATAGACGCTATAAAACTACTAAAGTATAACCTACGAACAATAAATGTTGCAATTTCCCAAAGCACTTTACCGTTTGTGATTTCTGAGAATTGTGACTGAAACTACCAATACGATACGATACGGCACGCTACGATAGACTTCGTCCACAAATAAGGGATAAATGATAAGTTATTTTATTTCTGTAAATAGGTTTGTACAAACACTTTTACACGGCAATCAAATTTTTTTTTAAACTAGATGATGCAGGCGTTTCCTATCTGACTACTCTGAGAAGAAATTCTGAAACAAACTCAGAGGTCACAGTCTCTTTTCAAGTCCAGACATAATCTTGGACAGATCATCTGAAGACCATGTAGACTGGTGTCTAAAATGGTTTTTGGAGAAAATAACCACACAGATTGAGTGGACCTGTCCAGTCAGTGCACGCATTTGTCAGTGATCGTATATTAAACATACAAACGTATCTTGTTAAATTAAATTATACCTGAAGCCACTTGATCCTGGTGATATTCTCGTCGGTGACGGTGAGCGCTCTCCTCTCGCCCAACTTGTAGGACTCGTCATAGTACATGTACTCAGTGAACGTCAACCCACTGGTCGTGTACTGCTGAGTAAAGTATATCGATATAGTCCCATTCACTATGTCGTGTTCTATTATCCATTTACACTTTATCGGGACGGGGAAAGGGTTGGGGAAGTTTGGTGTCGTTTCGTGCCCACGGGAGCCTTCATGTGTCCGCCGCAATTTTGTGGTCCCTGGTACTCCCTGGCGCGCTGCTGCGCATGTGAGAGAGTGATGGAGAGTGATGCTGAGCAAGCGCCCCATCGCAAGCCTGTAACAACATAAAAAAAAACTTTATTAATTTTTTATTTATTTTCGTATATGATCCAACTGAATTCATGTTATACCGCAATGGATTTTCAATAGACATCTCCTAGAACCTTCTTCTAATGTGTTTTAATTTGAAATTGCAAGCTATTGAATGTTTCAAATTAAAGCAATTTTTACTTTGGTGGAACAAATAATGGGAAAAAGACAGATTAAAATGAAGTGATTTATTAGATAGATGCCCACCTCATTTGTCTTTCAAGCCAAATCATTGACCTTTGTCATTGCTTTTAAGCGTTCAGTTGTATAAGATGTTTTTGGTTCGTCTTTTTGAGATATAAACTTGTAAGTGAGCTCCAACGTTCAAGATTACAAGGACAAATTTTTGTATCAAATTAATTTGGCAACGTGACGCAGTTCGGAGCTCCGTATAGTGTATAAGATTGCCTGAAAAGTTACACTTCTTGTATTAAAACTTTTTCCTTACCATCATACATGGACAATATTTTGATTCAATTCGCGCTGAAAGTGGTTCTTTTTTGAGAGATTGCGCCGTGTTTTGTTTTTATAAGCGTTTCGAAATTTACCAAATTGTATCAAAATGTTCTAATAACTTTTAGCCAGTGTTTTTTTTTCAAGCTAGCTAGTTAGTTACGCGTTTTTAGTGTCTGTTTTGAATAATCATTTTCCTATAGATACAATAAAAAGATTTCGATTTGTCTAAAAAAACATTAATAAAAATTTGATTGGCTTCAGCGTTATTCCAGTGAACTATTTCTAACAATACGTTCAATTCGAACAGAGAACCAGCGTATGTGTTTAAGTGAAGTAAAAACGGGCTTTCTCTGAAACACGCCCGTCATTATATTGCAGCATCGCGTTGACTCCGGCGCTGCGGTGAACGTAAAATATTTTCAACTGGTATGACAGCTTCGGAATTTAATTTCAGTTCCTGGAACCCACAAAGCCGTGCTTAGACGAAATGCTACAGGAATTTTGATCATCCATCGAATGATGAAGATATGATAATTATTTTACACTTTTTATACGTATTTTTTTATGTTACACTTTTTATCTTTTCCGGTCGCCTAAATACAACAAAATAAATAGAAACTTAACAATATTTTACGTAGCATAATCAGCCTATAGTGTTCCCGTTGCTGGGACACAGGCCTCCTGTCGGTAAGAGGGAGAGGGCCGTAATCCACCACGCGGGCCCAGTGCGGGTTGACAGATGTGGGTTGACAGATGTCTTCGATTTTTTGGTTCTAGAATATGCCGGTTTCTTCACGATGTTTTTCTGCACCGTTTTATGTACTTAGACAAAACCAAATCTACCTACCTACGAGGAAAAGAGAAATAAGATTCATGCAAATGCTAAACCTTTAGGAATACGAAACAAAAGAACACCTAAAATCGGATCATAGCACAGGTTTGGGATGCGGACCCTTTCGTTAAAAGAACAAAGGTTTCATGTATTTTATCAACATTTGGAAACAGTCTCCGAGATGTATATACGTATTCAGTGGAAGTTTGATGCTGAAACTTGAGCACATTTGTCTAAGCGACAACGGCGACGTTACCCAAATAGGTTCGAATAGAACGTATTTTAGTGGAATCCGCGTGTGTGTGCAATGGCATCTGCAGTTAAAGAAGTTTCGTTATTGACTTTGGAGTTTGTAAATTTTACTGCGGAATTTGAGCATGTTATTACTTGTTTGCAAAAGTTACATTTGATGATTTCTCGAGAGCGCTCATTGTGTACTGAGCAATAGTATCTGAGGCAGGGGTGGCAAGCCAATGGCACGACGACCAAGACATAATATTTTGGGCACGCCACCAATCGAAACGGTTTGCATTTTAATACAAACGGTTCAAAGTAACAAAGTTCACTATGGCTGCGGCCACATTGTCTCAGTAAGGCGAACTACATTTCGCGCGCTCTCTCTCTTGCACACCACTCAGCATATCGCTGTGAGCGCGCGAAGTGCAGTTCGCTTTATCGCGACAGTGTAGCCGTAGCATGAGAATTTCCTTACCAACAGAAAACCCAATGTCGTTGCCCAAAATAGATCTAGCTCTCTGTTGTACAGCGAGACGTTAACCAGTGTGCGAGTGAGAGCGCGCGAAGTATAGTTCGCGCTACCGCGACAATATAGCCGTAGCATCAGGAACAGCGTGTAGTGGTTCAATTTTTGATCAAATAAATCTGCGCTGCGCACTTAGGCCCTATATAGGTTTTGATTTATTTGGGAGTATCAAAATATGTATGGCAGTATTTTTTTATTGCTTTGACTTAGAAGTTTGATTGTTTTAGCGCTCCAAGGAACCGTAGACCTACGTATTTGATATTAATTTCAATTTGATACCTCCGTTCGTTTCTGAAAAAAAGGGTCTAGACAGACAGACAGACGGGTAGACAGACAGACGGACGACGAAGTGATCCTATAAGGGTTCCGTTTTTCCTTTTGAGGTACGGAACCCTAAAAAAGACTAGATCGAGTTATGAAAACTGCCTACGTTGGTTTATTGTTAACATCATTACGCCTGCATTCCCCGAAGAGATAGGCAGAGGTGTTTTTTTGTGCACCGCGCCCGCGCCGCCACGCCGCGTCGGGGCGGTTTATTCATAGAATAAGGAGTAAAGGATTTATACAAAATGTCTCAAGCAATTTTAATATTATAATAATTACGTAAATAAAAACCTAGGTAATTTTTTTTTTCATTTATATGGCTTCTTTACCACCCTTGGACGTTTGTCTTAAAATATTTCGTGTATGAACAGATAGACCTTATATTTATCAGCTTTATTTTTTAAGTACCTACTTAACATTGTTTTCTACTAGAAGTTACCTTCTGAAATTAATGGCAGAATAAAATTCTCAAAAAGACAAAACTCCTTGCGACAAAAGAGCAAGTATAGATAACTCGGATTTGGCTCTAAACGTAACCGAGTTGAAAATTAACGTGTTCCGCAGAAAGTAGTAGCGGGTCGTAATAAATAAGGTGTCTCAATAAAACTTGCAGGAAAATGTGGGAAAAATGTGGGAAAAATGTGGGAAAAATGTGGGAAAAATGTGGGAAAAATGTGAGGAAGCAATAATATACAGGATGTTTGGTAGATGGGTGCAAAGCCTGAAGGAGGTGATATCTTAGACCATTTAGAACTTATTAAGATAAACTTGTCTTAGACGAAGTCTGTTCCTTGTAATTTTTTTTAAACTAAGGTTTTTGACTATAATACCCATTTTTTTTTCTAATTGTTAATAGTGTCCAGTAAAACCTGTTATGTTATTATCACTCAAACAAAATAATTCCCAAGCATCCGTGTCATCAGAGAAACATTCTACGCCATATTCAAGTTTAAGAAACTTTTAAAAATCTTGTATATAATACTTTAGAGTATAAATAATAATGTATAACAACAACCGACTTCCAAAAAAAAACACAACAAGGTGAAAAATTACTTTTATTTCGGAAATTGGTGTCTTTGGTTTCGTATTTTCATTTTTTGTCACCAACTTTGGAAATAAAAATTGTTTTTTCAAACCGCCAAATGGATAACCTCCCCTTTTTTGAAGTCGATTAAAATTAACACTCGCGGTCATTGTAGCTCTTTGAATTCTAAAATAAGATATGTTTTCAAGTATAGATAATGTTAGGTTTTTCCATGTACATATGTTATGATATGGGTACCCTTGTCATCACAAAGTTAACTTACTGGTTCGCACTACGCGACAAGCACCGCTATATTTCGTGAAGTCTAATATCACGCACGTCACAAACACGCGCGTTCATCCTACTATCCTATCCTATCCTACTAATATTATAAATGCGAAAGTTTGTGAGGATGGATGGATGGATGGAAGAGTAAAGTTTGTTACTCTTTCACACAAAAACTATTCAACAGATTTGGATGAAATTTGGCACACAGATAGTTTCTAACCTACTAACTGATGGGGTTCGCTAGGGTCGATGCCTGCCAGGGTCGCGTGTATGTTTGAAAGAGTTACCGTGGCCCCTGGGACAGGCAACTGAAGGAACATGGGGTAGGTTTTAGTCAGTAAAAGTCTGACACGCTTCTCCCGCTCCACCCAGAGCGGGAGAAGTCATCTGATGATTTCCCACCCAAAAAAAAAAAATAGTTTACATATAACCTGGATTAACACAAAGGGTACTTTTATCCCGATATCCCTAGGGGATCGATACTTATGTGGGTAAAACCGCGAGCGCTGCTAGTTTAATATAAACATGAGGATGTCTGTAGATATACTTACAACAGCATCTGGAACACAATACTACAGACATGGCCTTGGGCAACATCCAACGAGGGAAGACAACATAGGTAGGTACGCGGTGAACAGAAAAGGTTTAAATAATGTTTAATTTAAGAACAGAGAGGATTCTTTGGATTCTTTTGTTTAGTTTGTAACCTATACAATCTCATATCAGCACCCTAATTGCGTAACACACTATCAATCACAATCTGAATGATTTTGAAGCATTTTGCTAATCCATTGCTTGATATGTTCGAAAAATTTATCTTTTCAACAACGTTAATAACGCAATGAATTGCCACGCAAGATCTAGGTACGAGCTAGCTCTAAGATGGTGCTAGTATCCAATCCGATAAGTCAATTTTGTGTTGACATCGGGAAACAAACAAAGCTTTTCTTTGAGTTAAAGGTTACTTTGAGGATTTCTAAATGTAAAAGAACAATATCAATTCAATTATGTGCCTTCTAACTCAATGAATTTTGATGATACTAGATGAATATAATCGAATCACGAAATCGAATGAATATAATCGAATTGATATCATTATGTAAGAAATTCATTCGTTTCATCAAAAATATATTGAAGTTTTTCTGTGCGTCTCCAAAATTAATTCTGCCAAGTTGATATTTGGAAATTCCGCCGCTTGATCAAGAAGTTTCATTTGCGTGGTTATTTTCGCTCTTCTTGATTTCTCGTCACGAGACAAATTATGCAAAAATCTTCGAACGAAGGCAGAGTTAATATTATGATTAGATTCTATGAATCGTTACTTTCTATAAATATTTACTTTGTTGTTAGGTACTTAGGTAGTACTGAAGTACTTCAGAGTCACAAGTTAGGGCTTCGGTTCTTTGTTGTTATTTGTTGAGTTCAAAGTTATGTTATATTCTAAGAACAATATTTTTCTGCGGTCTTTCAAATCAATGTTCACTCTGGATCGAAAAAGGTGGAAGGTAGTTTTACAAAAAGATCCGGTCTTCCAATTTGCCTACATTAATAAAGATATTATGTCCACCTACTAGGCTCAAGTCATTTAAAACAAATCCATCCTTTCGAAAAGAAAAAAAGAAGATAATATTTGTGAAGATATTGACATTTCTCACAAGCTGTAAATCTCTCTTGACCATATCTGGCACATCTTATAGATTCATGAGTATTTCATCCGAACAAAGGCTGTGATAAATATGTAAATACCACGATATACCGGACACGGGGTAGCGGAAAATGATCCGTTCAGCGTGTGACGTCACACAGCGGTATTTATCCGTCACCAACGCGGTACAAGTCAAAATATATATATGAAGTGAACAGAGGATCTACTTCCGCATATGAAACAAATGTAACCAACACTTTCATGCGTCTTTGTTCGTATCATCTGCAGTAAGAATGTGAGTGAATATGTAAATGTGAGGGGGGTACGGTTGCGCCACTTAACTGTGACGTCATCTCGCAGTTTATGTGTTACCTCGTATTTGTATGCGACAGGCTCATCTGTTGTGTTGTCTAGCAAATTGGATTTGTTATATGTAGTTGAGAGCATTAAAATCTATAAAAAATACTATATACTTGATGTGCTTTTGTCCTACTCAGTTACTATCACAATAAATCTTTTTGTTCCTAGGATGATACCAACGACGTTAAGAGGCTCTGACACACTGGCGCGACTTTCGTGTGTTATTGAAACCGCACATTACAAGTGTTCTGGATGTATGCCACAGTATTGCAACTTTATTGTTATATTGGTTTATCTCTTTTAAAGCAATATTTATTTCAGGTTCAATCCCGAATTTAGGTGACCCATCAATTGCGGAAAATATTATCTCAAACTTTGACAAAGAAAAGAAACACAAAAAGATTTTTGCTGTTATTTCCCGAAGTTAACCAAGAACCTAATTTATCTTCCCCAGACATTGTACTCAAGAACAATAAAACAAGTAACTCAACAGGAGTTTATTTACATAAATTATTGTTATAATAAAGAAAAGAAGAGCTATTATACTCGGATGCAGTCGGATACAGAAGTTTAAGAAACTTAGCTGAGATACCAAGAACAACACAGTGGAGGAAAGTACTTAACTATGTATTTATGAATAAAAGGACATTCTTTAGAACATTCTTTTAGGTCATTCTTTACATTTAGGACATTCTTTAGAAGAAATATAGATGTCGTATTTTTTTGAGTTTGTCATAATGTAATCAACAACAATAAAAACGTTTTTTTTTTTAAAGTTAGCTAATTGATAACAAGCTGATAGGATCAACGCATTAATTAAATCAACGTGAATTGTGTCTTACGAAAGATTTATATTATGTTCAAAGAATATTAAATTGAGCTAAAGCCACAGCAGAAAAATATTTCTAAAACACAAAGTCTAACGTTACGTTAACGTTATTAAAATTTGTTTAAGCGTGCTTTTTCTTGCAAGTATAGAAATTCCGATCGGAATTTTTCAAGTGAAATGGAAATGACGTAATCCGTCAAAAGATTCAAGTATTATTTTCATGAATTAAAAAATACCATAGAGGTATCTGCATGATCCTATGGTGTTGATATTTATTTAGAATTGGGAATTTGAGAAAAGCTTATCATTCGAAAATTATCAGGCGAAAAAAAGTACATACCTATACATAAAGTAAACATTTTAGAAAACAAATCGAGCTGTTGAGCAAATATCGTTTTTGTTCTGCAGTTTAATTACAAGAGCTTTATTTCCTCTTCGTTTCTCACTACACACGACTGCTAAAAGGTCAGTCTCGAGGGACTGACGTACGTTTGTTAACTCAATAGTCGGTTCACGAAGGTAAACGTTTGTTCAGGCATACAAAACGTATCGATGGTGCTTCATGGTGAGGGTCTCAATTCTGTGGAGAGAATTAAAGGAAGTGATGTACAAATAGAGTATAGTCAGCTGCAAGTAGCTTTATTGTTCGTCTGAAACGAAACATGACTTATTGGTACGAGGAGGGATCAAAAAGTAGTGAGAATGAGATAGAATATAATGACTATTGATAACATAATAATTTATTTTTCTACATAGTCTCCGAGTCTCTCTACACACCGAGTCCAGCGCTTTTCTAAGGCTTGAATCCCTTTAAAAAAAAAAGTTTGTCTTGGTCCTGCAAAAAGCTCTCCACGGCATCCATCACCTCGTTATCGTCTTCGTACCTGTTTCCCCTCAAGTATTCTTTCAATTTGCGGAACAGATAAAAATCGCTAGGCGCCAGATCTGGTGAATAACGGGGGTGGTCAACCAATTTGAAGCCAGCTTGCTGAATGGCAGCCATCGCAACTGCCAACCTGTGCGCGGGTGCGTTCTCGTGATGAAACAGCACGCCCCTTCGAAGTTTCCCTCTCCTTTTCTCTTTGATGGCATTCCTCAACTTGGGAATTAAAGCTGCATAATATTGGCCTGTAATAGTGGTTCCACGCTCCAGGTAATCAATCAACAATATCCCTTCTGAGTCCCAAAATATTGAGGCCATAACCTTGCCAGCCGATGCCACGGCACGAAACATCTTCGGGGTCGATGATGATGGCCGTTTCCATTGCGAAGATTGCTATTTTGTCTCGGGATCAAAATAATGGACCCATATTTCGTCCATTGTTACGAAACGAGACCAAAAGTTTTCAGAATCTTCTTGACACTTGTCCAACAATATCTTCGAAATGTCAAGTCGATTTTGTTTCTGACTGTCGGTTAACATTCTCAACACCCATCTTGCGGAGACTTTTCTCATATTCAAAGATTGTTTCATTATGGATTGAATACTTCCATATGAAATGCCCGTTTCTTGAATTAAGTACCGGATGGTAACTCTTCGATCGCGCAATACAATTTTCTCGACATTCGCAACATTTTCTTGGGTGACTGACGTCGATGGACGGCCGCAACGATGTTCGTCTTCCATGCTCGTTCTCCCTACTCTAAATTGAGAAGCCCACCTTGCGACAGTGGAATACGGCGCAGCAGACTCTCCTAATGTTGCCTCCAAATCGCAATGAATCTCTTGCGTCGTTAACTTTTTTAAACAGGTATTTAATAACGGCTCGCTCTTCGTTTTTTTCCATTTTCGAGAACACGTTCCAAACACGAAGCAAACAAATGACTACATTCAGAAAAAAACAAAAGAGAATCGAAGATTTTTTTCTTTATTAATATTACAAATATGTATCTGAGCTATGCCTGCCAGTATTTATTTTTTTTCTTACCAAGGAGTATGTCGTTCTCACTACTTTTTGATCCCTCCTCGTATTTTTAGGAAAATTTGCTGAAAACGAGTCATACCCACCATCAAACGTGTTCGAGACGTCAAAAGTTGTATTTGTTCATAGTGA
Source organism: Fissipunctia ypsillon (assembly GCA_947568875.1). Taxonomy (NCBI): domain Eukaryota; kingdom Metazoa; phylum Arthropoda; class Insecta; order Lepidoptera; family Noctuidae; genus Fissipunctia; species Fissipunctia ypsillon. The sequence goes on along the minus strand of OX387661.1, from coordinate 16,030,312 downwards.
TTGGGACTTTAACTAACTGGCGAAATGTGGGTGTACTAAAGGTACACCTTTGCCCAACTCTTTGGGAAACACAGGCGTGATGTTATGTGATAGGATTGCGAAATATATTTTATTCTATAAAATAACCAAAATTGATTGCGGAACGCATTTTTCATTAACTAATAAAAATATACGATTCCTCTCGGATTTCTTCTTGAACATTATGAGCAAATTGAATCAATAAGTGATATCGGAGCTCGATTGTCCATTTGATGTTATGGGCTTTAGTTACCCTACTAGCAATGTAGTTGTCATGTTTAATGACAACTACACATAGTGTGCGCTAATACACACAGTATTAATTGTCATACAAATGTTTCACTTAGCGTTCTTCCCTCTTCGATATACCTACCTGATTATTTTTGATTTAAAAAAATAGCCAACAAAGTCACATACTCAGGTTATTAGATTTATTCATAGACAGCTTTGTCAGAAACTTGTCGCAAAAACTAAATAAGAACTTGTACGCATTAACAACTTTTTTATTGTTCGACGTTTATTGACCTAGGCACAATTTAATCTTTGTCTCTACAAAAAAGGTTTAAATATTTGGCTACCGTGACAGTAGAACGTTGTAGATGTATTTAAGTATAAATTGTTATGGTATTTAAGTGTGAATTGTTGTTGTCTAAATAAATATAGCTGTAGTGTTTATAAATCTGTTGTCAAATGAACAACGCAATTATTTAGCAACTAGCTGTGCCCCGCGACTACGTTCGTATGGAAGTCGTAAGATACACAATATAGGGCAAAACTTGGCTAATTCGTGATATGCAGCTATTCGGTGATAGATAATTGTGTTTTATTACCAAGTTACTACTGACTTGATAAATGTACATTTTTCAATCATTATAGTATTTGCCACATTTTTAGATATAAGTTAGCAAAACTTATTTTGTCTACTATATCACAGTAAATTTAAAAAAATAGTCTGATCAATGAATCGAATTTTACAAGTAAAAAACAAAACTATCACCGATTACCCAAGTTTTGCCCTACCAAAATTACAGCTACATTTTAATAAAACTGCCTCGTCCCTCGACCCGCCGTGTTGCATCGCCCGCCCGCGCTATTTTATTTTATTTTATTTTATTTTATTTTATTCAGAAAACCAACAGCGATACTTATGAAATAGTACAGAAAATATAAGTCAGTTTTGTAAGGCTAATAATAGGTTTCCCTGATTAACATAATGTGTGTAAACATGCGAACGGACTTCAGACAGTATGTATATAATAAATTTAAATTTAAAGATTGTAAGTTAGATTAAATATACACGTAAAGATCTGCTAATTAATTAATTGATCGTGATGAATGCTTGTTGATGATGATGAACAGAGCGTAGTTGCAGTTCGCGTTACTTGCTATTCGTTATTCAAAATGATATTTTTAACCTGAGCTTTAAAACTAGGTTTTGTACAATTAAATAAGTCAACCTGAGAGAAATAAGCGTTGTAGGTTCGAGCAATGCGAGTTAATACACAATTTTTAGCGTAGTTAGTTCCATGCCGAGGCACATGTAACAATGGTGTATGACGAGTGCGTCGCAGGGGAGCGCTAAATTTGATCTGCGCAACCAAATCCGGGCAGTCCAGCCTACCATTAAGAATGTCGTAAAGTAAACTCATATCCAACACTTTACGTCGTTCATCGAGTGTAAGCAGACCATATTCGCGACAGCCATTTTCATAGGTCATCGGCGGTTGGCGGAGGCGATAGTTGAGGTGGTTTATAAATTTGTGTTTGTGTGTTTATAAATTATTGTTTCGTATTCGCCTAGTGTTCTTTCTGACTTTTCCATTTTGCTCGGCTCCTAAGGGTCGTAGCGTTATGTTAAATAGCCTATAACTATCCTCGTGAGTTGGGCTACTAAATGCAAAAAGAATTGTTCAAATCCGACTTTTTGTTCACAATTTCATGGGTTTTAATTTTTTGCGCGGAGTCTTAATTATTTTTCTAAAATAAAAGCCTTAGTTACTTATTATAACATCAGCTAAATTGTTCCATTTCTAACAGAGCACCTGCCATCTAATCTCTTCACCACCCTTGGTTGACTGGTAGAGAATGCCTAAGGCATTAAGTCCGCCTTTGTACTTTTTTTTAAGTGTGAAAAGTTTAAATAAATAAATAAACTGTCAGTGAAAGTACCGTCCAAAATCGATCCAGCCATTTCGGAGATTAGCCGGAACAAACAGACAGACAGACAAAAATTTTAAAAAATGTTTTTTTTTTGTTATAATTACCCGCCGCATATACTGTCATATGCATTTAGTAAAAAGCTATTATTTAGACATTACAAACCCACACTTCAATTTTATTTATTTGTATATATGTGAAAGTTGTGTGTGACACGCTGGCATGGCCACCATTAGGAATTTTAATTTAGATAACACAAAAAATTTGTCGCTAATTAGTCCTTTGTCGCCAAAGGTTTGTGGTCACTGGTTCAAAAGTTATAAGGGTTTGTAGGTGGCCGAGCATCTCCCCAGCTTGGCCTAATTTGAATATCAAAAGCTAGGGAACCTAGCAAATATCTGTTTTCTCCCAAATTTTGTCGCTAATTAGTCGGAATCAGTCGCCAAATATCAGAATCATCATCAGAATCTGTCGGTCACTGGTCCAAAAGTTATAAGCGTTTCTAGGTGGCTGACCTGGAGAAAAACTCCCCAGCTAAGCCACATTTATATCTCAAAAACTTGAGCACCTAGCGAAGATCTGTTTTCTCCCAAATTTTGTCGCTAATTAGTCACAATTTTTCGCCAAGTCACAGATTTAGTCGGTTCTTAGTTTATAAGATATAATGACTTAAATTTTTAAGATATAGCCCAAGAGCTAGATCGAAGAGTTTGCGAAAAATTGCCAAAAAATATTTCTATTCATATGTGTAATGAACTTCTAGTTTTATCGGTCTAAAATCCTTAGAAATGTGAAAGAGAGATAAATTCTTAGTTAAATACATGTTTTATATTTTACATTACTAGGTAAGAGTGGCTTAAACTTCTTTGAAAGCATTAAGCCTTGCTCTTGGTCTATTTGGTGTCAAGACGTACAGTCGCATGGAATTGTTTTACCAAATAACGTTAGACTCTAATTTACGTTACAATAATAATACGTCTGTTGCCGAAATAGGACTTACCTAAAACGTTAAAATTATAGTACCTTTAGTAAAATGTTTAAAATACTTAACGTTAAAAACGTTTTGTAAGTTAGTAAGTATCCTATTAGTATATACCAATTGATTGAAATATATTACAATATGTACGTTACAAAAGAAATAATACATACGTAATAATCTTAAGGGGGAAGCGCTAAGGTAGCCCGCGAAATTCAAATTTTCTTACGTTTTTTGCAATTTGCTGGTCAGTGTTAAGTTGTACGTTGATGAAAATATGATTCGCGGTCGTAACAAATATGTATTTACAGAATTATAATCATTACAATCAGTAATAAAACTTGTTAAGTTAGTATAATCCCCAAATGTCAAGATTTCATGAAATAGTAATTCTTGGGGTTTACTTGGTCTTAGAGAGTTGTGTTGATGACTTTAATGATTATAATTCTGTAAATACATATTTGTTACGGCCGCGAATCATATTTTCATCAACGTACAACTTAACACTGACCAGCAAATTGCAAAAATCGTAAGAAAATTTGAATTTCGCGGGCTACCTTGGCGCTTCCCCCTTAAATCAAACATGTATACTTATAGATACCTAATATGAGCATATGACTCCAATTAAAGTTAGAATAACAAAACTTCTGTTCTAGAAATATAAAATAATTTATTACTTTAAAATTATTTATAATTACAGTAAAATGTTAAAAATACCTACTTAATCAAAGATGTAGGTACCTAGGTACTTAGATACCTATTAGGTTATATCTCTCAATAAAAATTACAATGGGTGTTTCTTCATTGGAACACGCTGCTAAGTAGCTCGTCTGTACACGCGCATCTATCTCTTTCTTACAAATGAAACGGAACTCAGCGACCTATCTGCCAGCGACTTATTGCACAATTTGGTTCGATAAATAATTTCATAAATAATATATTTTATGGTTGGCCGAAGCAGGGAAAACCTGTTCAGGTGGAGATTCATTGGCAAACGATGGGACACTTAATATCATGTCCTGTGTGTCCTTTCAGCTGCACGTTACAGGAACTGATGGACGCTAGTGATGGCGCCAAACTTGTACCTACCCGAATTCTGGGCCGAGTCTATTTAGATTGCCATCGACACGCTAAGAAGAAGCAGAATATTTCATGTACATAGATCTGTTTATAGGTAATGAATACAGCTTTCTATGGTAGGTTCAAATTATAGAAAAACTTTAATTTTATTTCGAAACCAACATTCCACCAAATGACATCATAGATATTGTCTAGAAACTACTTAAAGTATTTTGTGCTTGCTTGTACCAATGTATGGAGAAATTGAATTGTTTAATTCTAAAGAAGACAGGGAAACCTTCAAACCTGAATATTCATTTTGAATCAAGAAGCTTAGTAAATCTTTTTTACTGACAGTTATTCTCACAATCGTCTACAATACAACACGTATCACAGGAGTTTGTTGCGCCACTTCTTCCCACCTAAACCACTAGGAAGTGGCAAAGCCCAGCCTCAAAGGCGGGTGTTTTGGGGGACTATCTTATGTAATTTTGACGTTCGCAAAGTGCTGATTCACAGCCTAGTTTGAATAAATGAATTTTTATTTTGATTTTTTATTATGATTTGATTTTGGTAATACTTAATTATCTTTACATCGACCACTACTTCGTACTCTTTGCCTTGGCTTATTTTGGCAACTACCCAGGTTTTTTTATCAAATTTAAAGGTCGTCTATTCTATTTAGCTAACGAGATGTGCGAACTAGCTGGCTAGTGGTCATTAGGCGGATTGATTTAGGTGAGGTTACAGGTGTCAAGAACACTAAACGACCATAAATAACGTCATAACAATAAAACTTATACTGTGTCTCGTCCTTGAAAGAATCAATGATGGTTTTGCCTCTGAGCTTTATGTAACATGGAGCTACGCTGAGAGGACTGCAGTTGATGTTTGTGAGACATGACAGATTTTGAACATGAGGCAAAATCTGGTCAAAAAATATATAACGATAAAAAGGGTCAATATCCAATTCAAAATATTTTATTTCACATAAACCTCCATGGGCACTTATGAAACCTCAGAGACTAAGTGCACGGTTCCAATTGGTCGTTTGAAGAACCGAACCGACAAGAAACTCCACGGTTACACTTTTAAAAATAAGTGGCTTTTACAATGTTTTCAAATTACAGTGTTAATAGATATGAAAAGGCAGTGTTGGCCTGTCATCAAGTACCAAATACTTAACAAAATAGAAAATGGTCTACCAATCTACAGTCTACAATGTTCTCACATTCACAAAATATAAAAGAATCTAATATGTGAAATACAATCATAAAAATATAAACCTAATGACATGATTACCAGTACAACAGTAACAAATCTGAATTAATATCCCGGGTTACCTATAATTATAGGTAATAATATAAAATAATGAACAAATAATAAATAATAACAAATTGAACAAACCTTTTCTAGTTCAAAAGCATTCTTAACGCGACTCACAAATAAAATTGCTTCAAGATTAAATTGCTAACCAGTTGAACAGTGACGTCAAGATATAAATTAATCCAATAATAAACCATAATGGGTGCTGCATATTAATGTCTTTAGAGACTTGCACTATCCGCGGCATGTGTTGCCGATGTAAGCGTGGCGCGCGACTGTGAGGTTCATTAAATTATATCAGACGTTTGGGGGCAAGTGGTTTGTCTTAACTTACATAAAACATAACATCACGCCCTGTTTACCCGAAGGGTTAGGCAGAGGTGTACCTATTATGGTACAAAACCCACATTTCGCCAGTTATGTTTAAGTCCCATTTAATAGGGGGCGAGCCTGCAATAAATTGTATCAAGATTATAACAAAATAAGCATTGGCTTGCAATTTTTTATATGTTTGAAGTGGCTCAATACTTGTATATATCAATATCATCGAACACCATCCGCGGATTAACAACGCTTAATTAACACGAAAGCTTGCGAAGCCCGAGTAGTTCCAATATTCACGTTGTAATTACTAATTACGAAGACCAGTGTCATTGAAAGATTAATTAATGGATCCCTGTGATCCAACGTCTCCAACGAGGAACCATATTAATTTTAATCAGGTACGAATAATTAGAGCTTCTAATCATTATACTTACACAGCATAAAGTTATTAATTACAGTAATTAAATTAATTATATAATCACTCTTTTACATCTACCAAGAGAGAAAGGCAGATATTTATATTATTTACAATGATAAGGTTTTCGATAAGGCGTTTTGAGCTAGGTAATACATTTTCATGACAACATAAATGTTTCCATACTTCTCTGAAAAGAAAACATTTTCTGTGTGCCGTAGTCTTCAGTTGCCACTTAATAAAAAATGCATTAAAACTTTACATTATTCTAATCTACTCAAGCGAAAATAATTCTTCAAATGAAACTCAATCATTATAACACAGATTACAAAAGTTTCTGATTGTACACTCTTAAAATTCAGCCACATAATATAGTAAATACGTATTCCTTTGATCTAAAACGACCGGCTTATAAGTAGTGTTATTGTTCACCCTCATATTGGATAAAATAGAATGCCAAAAACATTTTAGTACTTCCCGTTAAAAATGGCAAGACGGAAGTTATGATTGAGTTTTTTTTTTGAGAATTATGTGACGCAAGTAATACTGAATTAATAAATCCATAGTAATTTTAATCTAATTTTTTAAATCTTACTGTAAAACCTTAAATCATGAACATTTGTAGATACCAGAGGGCGGGGCAGAAACTGGACATGTCCTTTACATTACAATAATAATACGTCTGTTGCCGAAAAAAGACTTGCATACCTCATACCTTAAAATTATTGTACCTTTAGTAAAATGTTTAAAATACTTAACTTTAAAAACGTATTGTAATATAATTATGTAGTCCCTACCTGACATACTTAAGTTATTCACCTTTTATGCCCCATCTTGTTGCTTTTTTCTATACAAAGACTTCATGGTAATAGCATGCACTTTACAGATAAGCCAAGTAATTCGATATGATTTTGATGAAGATTTATTATAATTTAAGTAACAGTCTGACTGGCAGCCGCCGCATGTTGCTTCACAAACAAGATTTATAGTCTCGACATCGACGTATTTGCTCCACGACGCGCATGCTTGTTACGTAAAATATTGTCACCACTTACCGTATTAGTTTTGGTATCGTATTTTGTGTTTTTTGCTTGGTTCAGTTTTTTTTTCCTTTTGAGGTACGGAACCCTAAAAACAACGTTCTCAAACTAAATTTTATTTATATTTGTACTTAATAAAACACCTTTATACTTTCTCCCAAAGATAGCAATGTTAATAAATTAAGCCCATGCAACGAAATTTGAGGCATATCCGAAATCTTGTTTCAGTATAGTAACTATGCGAGGCAGGAAGTTAATAGCTTGGCAAGTTACACCAGTAAGATTGAAAAGGCTGACTAGTAGCAACGAATCAAATAACTAAAAACATTCCGACTTATTGGATTTCTTTGCACCTTTTTTTTTTTTTTATTTCTTTTAATTTTAGGGACTTTTATGACGCACAGCGCATGTCAGTCCCATCGTAACCTAAAACAATATAAAAAAAGGAGATCAATGTATCAGGGCCATAAAGTCGAACAACTTTCTTGCTTCATCTGAACTCGGTTTAGCTAGCAATCGGTGGAATGTACCTATGTCGTTCTTGTTCAACTTTCGAGCCCTGAACAACCTGGTCCTATCAGCCTCATATCGGACACATTCCATCAACAAGTGATGTATGTCCTCTATAACTCCACACACCTCACAGTTGGGGGAGGTATTCTTTTTCATCAAGAAGGCGAATTTGTTACATGGAATGTGTCCAGATCTAAGTCTGTGAGCTGTGACTACAAATTTTCTGCTCAAGTTAATATTAATAAACCAGGGTACACGGGGAGGCTGACATTGTATGGTTTTATACCAGATTCCTTTTTCTACTGAAATTTTGTTAAAGTATTCCTTCCAATGATCATAACAAACATTTTTGAATTTAGGCAATATTTCCGAGTAATCAAGTTTAATATTAGTTTCTTTTCCGTGTTTGGTTGCATATTTCGCCAACATGTCAGCCTTCTCGTTACCCTGTATTCCAATATGCGATGGGATCCATTGCAATCTCAGCTGAACACCTTTTTGATTAAGTTCATCTATCTTAGAAAGAATGTCATATGCTACCGAAGCGCCTCTGTGTCCAGAGGCGCATCGAGCTATATGCTGTAGTGAACTTTTACTATCAGAGCAAATAACAATATTTCTGTCATGACAATTTGTGACAAATTTCAATGCTTCTGAGATCGCAATGAGCTCCAGCGTCATAATAGATGCAGGTTCACTTATTTTAAAGCAGTTATTATTTGAGCTATCTACGTTATTACGGGATATATAGTAAGCCGCTCCGTGTCCATCTATACTCTTCAACCCATCTGTAAAAATAGTAACCCAACCATTATATTTTGTACATAATTCTTTGGTCACTTCGTGTTTTAGTAAAGTGCAATCATAAGACCCTTTCGGTGACCTTACAGCCTCTAAATTACATTCAATAATCTCGTTCATATTAATGTTAGTGACCCATGTTCTTAGGGTGAACATCAATAAAGGGTTGGAAGACGCTACCTCAATTTCTTTAACCTCGTTATATGCTACGGCTAATATAGGAATAACCTTATTGCGCCAGTAACTATTCAGTCGAAGAGTATGGAGTTCATCCAATAGAGTATTCGTTATATTATTTTCTATGGATTTGGCTTTCAGACAAAACTTATAAGCTAAATATTTTCTTCGTATGTACAGTGGAACCACACACAGCTCACTCTCCATGACGTGTATCGGAGTGGATTTTACAAAACCTCCTACAATACGCAATGCTTGATTTTGTAATTTATTTAGCTTATCTAAGTGACATTTTGCACTCGCATCATATAAATAACAACTATAATCTATGCGACTTCTAATCAGGGCTATATAAATATGTCTTACATGTTGAGGATGCAATCCCCAAGACCTACCCGCTAAAACTTTAAGTAAATTGAGGTTTCTTTGAACTTTTCCAACAATTGTGTTAATATGTTTACTCCAGCGTAAGGACCTGTCGAGCCATACACCTAAATATTTGTAACTGACAACTATATCTAAATTATGACTATTTATTTTAAGTTCTACCTTTGATCTTCTAAAACCTCTGCTAAAAATACACACTTTAGATTTAGCGGCCGATAGTTCTAATCCTAATTCATCTAACACATAGCACAATCTATCCAGCACTATTTGAAGTGCTCGTTGGGTTTCTTTGAAATCTTTAGACGTTCGATACAAGACAAAATCGTCTGCATATTGGCACATAGTAACATTCTGATTTTCATTGAAACACTTAATTGTGACGATGTTAAAAAGTATGGGCGAAATTGGGTCGCCCTGAGCCAATCCTCTATCTGTATATCTGATGAAAAAATTGTTTTTATCCATTTCATCTTTTATCATAAGATGTCTTTCACTCAAAAAATTCCATAAATATTGGCAAAACTTTTTTCCAATCCCTATCTCATCTAAAGTGTTCACCAGTACATCTATTAACACATTATTATAGGCATTCGTAACATCAAGAAAACAAGCTACTGTTGGAGTTTTATGTGAAAATCCTGTGTAGATTTGACTAACTAACTTAACTAAACAGTCCTGACAAGATTGGCCTCTCCTAAAACCAGAGGTATACTGAGATAACAACTTACTTTTTTCAATATACCACTCAAGCCGCTTTGTCAACATAGAGTGAAAGACTTTACATATGCAGGATATTAAGGAGATAGGTCTTAATTTAATACTATTATTATCTGGTGAGGATTTTGGTATTGGTGTTACTAATATATTCCGCCATTGTTTTGGAATAATCCCAGTGCTAAAAATGAGGTTGTACAATTCCAGTAAATATTTTCTGCTAATAGGAGACAAATGAAATATCAAAGAATATGTAATCCCGTCCGTCCCAGGCGCTATGTCTTTTCGTTTAAAGCAATTAATCATTTCTTGTAAAGTGAACTTGTCCTCGAGTACTGTATTATTTGATTTAAATTGATGGTGTTTTGGGTAGACGTAATCCGGAGCGAGACTACACAAGAGTTGTACCTTGTGTTCATTTGAAACAGATGACCTGGGCGATCCACGTCCCTTAATCCATCCCATACGTTTCCACATTTCAGAACTAGATGTTTTTTCATTAACACTACTGCAGTAATTTTGCCAGTCTTTTAACTTCTCCTGACTGATAGCTTTTTTAGCAGCTTTCGTTTTGTGATCCAGTAAACTTAAATTATTTGGTGTGGGATTTTTCCTAAAATTTTTTAATGCTAATCTACGTTGTGCCACTAAATGAGACAGAGTAGGATTCCAGTAAGACTTTGGCCGAAAACCATTTGTAGGATTATTACAAATTTTATTAAAAGGTATATGTTCATCCGCAGCTTTGTTCAATTGTTCTATAAAGTTATCATATAAGGATTGTACATTTCTTGGAACGATAGTTTGTATCAAATAGTTTTCTAGGGTCTTACTATAGTCTGACCATTTCGCTAGTTTGAAGTTCCGTTTTTTAACTATATTATCTGGATTTAAGCAGCTATTATATTTGTATGAAAATTTTATAACCAAATGGTCACTTCCTAAATTCTCGTTTATAACTTTCCAGTCCAACAAAACAGATAGATCGGAGGATACAAATGTAATGTCAGGAGAAGTAGTTTGTGCAACTCCATCAACCAAAGTCACCCTTGTCATACTACCGTCATTAAGGGCAATAAACCCCGAGTCTAAAGCCGAATCATATAGCTGTATTCCTCTTGCGTCAGTATTGGCGGACCAAGTTACATGGTGTCCATTAAAGTCTCCGGCAACAATACAATTGTTTGAGAATACTGAAAATATTTGTTCCCAATCAGAAAGAAAAGTGCGAACCGAAGAAGGGCAATATATTAACACTATATTTTTAATTTCATAGCAATTTAAAAGTTTTAGGCACATAATTTCTATACCAGGATTATTGATATTGGTGCTAAACTGTTGCACTTTTAAAGATTTATGTGTTAAAATAGCTAGCCCACCATAACCATCTAATCTATCCTTTCTAAAAGTATTATATCCACTTACATGTAAATGTTTATCCGGTTCCAACCAAGTTTCTGATACTAGTGCTATGTGTACTTTTTCTTGTGCTAGTAATAATTCAAATTCATTACGTTTAGGCAATAAACTACGTGCATTCCACTGTACAATACTAAGAGATAACTTATTTCTATTATAGTTAGCCATTGTTAAACATAAATATAATTTTTCTCCATACATCATCACTTTTGAAAGCTTTAAGGAATAATCTACTACATACGTCAAAGATAATTTTGGCTAATTCCTGTATTTTCACATGCCAGGTTTTGTCGGAAAAACATATATCTTTAACTTTCTGATATATACTAATAAAATCTATGTTAGAGCTTGTATTCACTGTCTCTGGCAGTTCGCCTTTGTCAGTTTCTTTGCATGTACTCGTAGTTTCTCGTTGTATATTGCGGCTGTCTTTTTTCATATTACTACTCATAGAGCTGGTCTCAGTTTGCTTCTTCCTCGGTATATATCTCTGTTGGTTATTTTTATTTCCTAAGCTGTCTATGTTTGTCATACTACCAGATGCAACACTTAAACTTTGAACATTTGATTTTACTGTCACTGCGTCCTTGTATGTTCTTATCTGTGTATAATTTACATTCTCATTTTCTAAGCTTTCCGAATTCGTTTTCTTCTCTGTGTCCGTTGCTGTGATGTTCAGTTACGAGTCCCTTTCTCTTTTAGATATAATTCCAAACCCTTTCTGTATGTACAATTTTCTTTGGTCATAATATCTCTAATTCTTTTTTCTTTTATAAAACTTGGGCACTTCTTGTACATTGCCATGTGTGGTCCTTTACAGTTAACACAAACATATTCATTTGTTTCGCAGTTTTGATGTTGATTGCCACATTTGGGGCATATTGTTTTATTAGTTGGGCAAGATCTCGATAGATGACCGAATTTCCAGCATCTGGAACACTGTGACACTGGAAACGTATAGGGTTCCACTTTAAACCTACAACCGTAGCCGTATACGTACGGTGGCAAAGTAGAACCTTTAAAACATATCCGAACTGTTTCCGAATCAATCCATTCTCCATTGTCCGATAGTTTTTTAAGTCGTTTAACTGATAGAATTTCATTCTCACAACTCACATTTTCCAAAATTTCTTTCTCATCTGTTTCCAAATCTACTTGCCTCAGAGTCCCATAGCATAAATTGAGTTCATCTGTCATCTGTGTTCTATAACCTAAATTGGTCATCTTTTCACAATTCATCAATTTTGTAGCACTTTCTCTATTTTCGAAATGAATCAAAACCCTGAATGCACTTTTATACACCATTTTAATTATATTAGGAATATTACATGATCGTAACAGCTTCGCCATTCCAAATTGTTTCGGCAAAGTTTCTTTTCCAGTCTCACATATAATATGCTTCTCCTCTTCAGTATTCTTATCATCTTCCGTCACCAAACTATTGTTGACCGAGTTTTTCCTGTTTGGTCTTTTATGCCCCCTAACTACTATTACAAAACCATCTTCCTCCACGATCTCCTCATCATCCTGCCGCCCTCTCTTCTCCACAACTCGTTGATCACACTCTTCACTCTGCCTCACCTCCTCCATTAACGTAGTATTAAATGATTGCTCACTTTCCATAACTATGTTCTGCGTTTCATTATCACTTGAGTCACACGTACTCACATTATTACTTATTTCATCCATTTAAAATTAACATAATTATTAAGTGGGTAGTCTTAAAAAAAATGCCGCGCGATAGTAATATTACGGGCCGACGTTCCAAACGTGTGCGTCCGACTTGGCTGCTCACGCGCAACTTGTTCTTTGCACCTTATAAACTAGTATAGGTCAGGTTCTTAACTGAATAATGTGGTAAAATGATCACGAATTAACTACGTGTCACGTGACCTGCACATTTGCAGTACAGTACGTGACCTTCACTGCTCTGACTGCTAACTGAGTTTCATTTGAAGAGTTTTTACATAAAGTACAAAAAAAAGAGTCAAAAAAGACAAAAAAGAGTCATCAGGGTCATAGAAGCGGAACTCTCTGCCTGTGTCTGTTTCCGAATGCATACAACCCCGATCTCTTCAAAGTGAGAGTGAACAGGCTTCTTCTGGGTAAGCTCGCTCCATCGTCGACTTTGTCTCTGTCATCTCTGACCTAGACTAGAGTCAAGAACAAACCTATCTCAAATAAAAAAAAAAAAAAGTAGGTACTGTTTTCGTAAAGAGATTCCAATAAATGTTAATTGTTACGATCAACAATCGAGTATCACTACTCGCTGATGGGTATGTCATTTACATAACTATCGGCGAGTAGTGATGGAATTAATCTGCCTAATCACTGAACACATGAGATATATTTCCCGCTAATTGGTTGCGGGAAACGGATAATCCTTTCCGAAAATGTAATGCTAATGTAAAACTACCGTCATCCATTAAAATGTTTGCTGGAAAATTTGCATCAACATTCTCATAAATATATTATGCGTTGAAGGATCAGCAAATATATAAACAATCAATCATCAATATTGATTCTTTACTGCAGATTGTTTTAACTTTACTCTCCCTATGCAGCAGTTCTGATTTATATAATATGTCGGAAATACGTTAGTCGTCGTTTGACTAATCAGGACGCCACCACCACCAAGCAGCCCTCGACAGAGTCTACAACATACACCCGTCGACCGTTAAGCAGAGTTTGTCGGTGGCTGTCGAGCAGTGAGCACGTTTAGAAACTGTCGCGCGTTCCGTATAGTTACACTAGCACAGACACAGACGTTCCCTCTGTCTCAAATAATGCATAGCGTTGTAATTCTTATAGTGGCGTTTGTATGTTTTGGTTGAGATTTACAAATTGTATTTGCTTTTTGATTATAAAGATTATGATTATGAGTTGTGTCGTGTACCTAAAGTGTGTGAATAGATAGTGTGATTAATTTGATCGTTAATAATTTTACTTTGAAATGAAAACAGTTTTTCTATTGCGCAATAACTAATACTACCCAAAGCACGCCCACAGTAGATAAAGAAACATATTAAATACATTAAAATATGAATAACGTATCGTCGTTGTCAAACCAAAATCTGCTATGAAAAAAAATGTTCTGTAAAATTTTATGAAGGTGTATTTTAAGAACTATATATATAAAAAAGGTCGTAGATCATCGTGCAGTGCTCAGAGGCACTTAGCAGTTTTTTATATGGTAGACAGGGAAGTGAACTGTACGCAAAGGTCAAAAAGTAGTAATCTCAAAAAGTGCACATAGCAGATTTTGGTTTGACAACGACGGTATGCTAAAACTCATTCAAGTTTAGTTCACTAATGTCGGTCGTTCTTACATTCATTCCTTCGTTACATTCAACCAAAACTACTGTAACGTTAAACTTGCTTGAACCCCTTCCAAGATGAATTATTATTGTTTTCAATCTACATAACTTTCATAGCTAGTTATTAATACGGCTTCAAAATGATGTATGTGTTTACTTTCAATAAAACAAGTTTATGTAACTATGTATTGAACATTCTCATCGTGGCAGAATAATTGCAAACTACGGTCATGAGCTATTTGTACTTATTCAAACTACGGTCATGAGCTATTTGTACTTATTCAAACGACGGTCATGAGCTATTCGTACTTATTCAAACTACGGTCATGAGCTATTTGTACTTATTCAAACTACGGTCATGAGCTATTTGTACTTATTCAAACTACGGTCATGAGCTATTTGTACTTATTCAAACTACGGTCATGAGCTATTTATACTTATTCAAACTACGGTCATGAGCTATTTGTACTTATTCAATGAAATAAAATAGGCAGTCATGGCGACTGCCGACAAAAGTAAAAACTTAAAACTTTGGAATAACTGTGTTTTTTTTTGGAACTGCAATATATTGACATAATATGATAATCTATTAGGGCTACAAATCAAATATACAAAAATTTATAGGTGTATGTATGTTTGTCGACGCATTTCTTCTAAACTATCGATCGGATTGTGACCATTTTTATTGGCTTAAATTTATTTCAACTTAGGGAATTAAGATAAGGACTCATACGTGTAAATGTGACGGCCTCGCTTATTGATACGTTCTACGGGTCAAAGGAAAAAAAAACATCTCAAAACCTTGGTTAAATTCCATGTAGTGCAATATTTACTACAAAACTAATAACAACTACAAACAAATATTCCAGTTTTTACTTAAAACTAAAAATTACGAAATACAAAGTAATTTAAAAAAATTAAATCGACTTTAAAAAGAAATTAATTGAAAATAATTAGGTATATATTATTATATTTATAGTTTGTAATAGGTATATGTGTATCTTTATATTTAAATAAATATGTATTCCACAATTTCTCATAACTACACCTACCACTGTTTGTCTCTGCATCACCCAAAGGTTGACTGGTAGAAAATGCCTATGGCATTAAGTCCGCCTCTGTACTTTTCTGTGCATGAAGTATTAAATAAATAAATAAAATCATGAAATAACTTTAATTTTGGAAGTCAGTGGCAAAAAACATAATTCAGATCTCCAGACATCGAAATCCGAACTTAAAGTTATTTAATAATTTTTAGTTAATTTCTTTTTGAAATCGAATAATTATTTTAATTTTTTTAAGTTACTTTTTTTAATTGTTAGCATCATTGTCATTGTTAGGTTCAACAACACTCAGATTATTTACTGTACTTTCAATCATTTAATTATATTCTTAAAAAGATACAATAGGCTTATAGTAACTAAAATAACGTTAAAGAGACCGTAGCATTAAAACTGCTTTATGTCAGACCGCCATGCCAGTCCGGGTCTGTATGGTGGTTGGTAGTTTTAGAGATTAGCATTTTTAAACGATCAATAAAAAAATAAAATGTATATGTAATTAAAAAAGACTAAGCGTAGGGCCGTTCGTTTACACCGCGGAATTTCTCTTACTTTTAGCATTTTTATACCCGTTGTAACTTCTAAACGAAAGGTCCAAATTTAAAGAGGAATTTACATATACATAATCAACCTTGATTGAAGAGCAGTGGTGGCCCAGTGGTAACGGCCCCGATTTACAAGTTGTAAGTCGTGGGTTCAAACCCAGGCAGGCGCTATAATTTATGTAAATAATTTCATCACCACTGTTCTCAAAACGGCGAAGGAAAACATCGTGAGGAAACCGGCATGTCCTAGAACCAAAAATTGGAAGACATGTGACATCTACCGACCTGCACTGGGCCCGCGTGGTGGATTGTGGCCCACTCTCTCTAAAAGAGAAGAGGCCTGTGTCCCAGCAGTGGAAACATTATAGGCTGATTATGCTAATCAACATCGATTATGAAATTACTGATTTGGATTACACACACCGTCACCTTACTCCTGACTGAACGATATACGAGTGTGTATACGTTTGATCTCATTTCAGTTTTCGTGTGATGATACTTTTCACCCTTAGTTTGTTGAAAAGTTTAACATAATATTTCAACAATTTAAAATTTCTTCTTAAAAAATACGAGCATCTCTACAAGTTCCGGTTACCAGAAGCTGTCGTACTTGCAAACGCGTTTATGTCATAGAATTGAGTTGGTACTGGATTAATTCTATCAAACAAAACGAGTGATTGAATCATTCTCACATGACTGTCACATTGTCGCTGCCCGGTGTCCCGGTGTGATCACACTTTGAACTATGTATGTATGTAACACCGTGTGTCAGCTGTATGTGGCAGCAGACAGACGCGCCTGACATGGGTCTATCCTATCGTTATTTTGTCACCTATTGACAGCGGAGTATGATTGCGTAAATCCCGAGCTTTGGATGTCTCGTAACGCGATTTAAGGTTGTGCCTTACTATTAGTTTGTACCAAAAAAGATTTCCCAAATATCATAAACCTACACAAGTAAACTTTCATGTATCTTTACTTTGTCCGTAACATCAAAAAGTTATATAGCTTGCGGGAATCACGACTTCGTGTGACGGAAAGGATCAGACGAAGCTTATACATAGTATGTATGCATGTGTGTGTATGTGTTTTTGTTTTTTTTTAATATGCCAGAGATGAAAGACGTGAGTTTATGTTTGTGTGTATGTATGGCATTTTTTAAATTTGTTTTATTGTATTTTTCTTCTATATCAACTTTTTTTAATTGTGTTTTTTTTATGGATCATGTTACCAGGATTGTTGTGGTAGAATGGTTCTCAAGTTTGCTTATCAGATCATCAATACTATAAAGGCATAAGTTTTGTTTGGCTAAATCGGCTTATCTGTGTTTTCAATCACCACAACTCCGACATTGGGAAGTTGAAGTGATTTTTTAAGTTTTTCCAGAAATAATTTTTACCCTTACTATTTGATTTAAAAAAATCTGGTGTTCCCTAAATTTTGACGAGTTATGCGAACATAAATGTAAGGAACAACAAATTTTTTCGCGATTTCAGGTTTGCTCCATAGTAAACGTTATTCGTAATGATGAGTAAAATGACCCCTTAAGAGCTTGCGCATTTAATTCCGGGACATTTTGTATATGCAACACAATATTGAACCCAATAAACCATTGATATAGACGACCTCATTGATCTCCATACTATGACTTCTTGTCTAAACAGAGCGTCGCACAGCTTTTACCTGAATAAGAGGTTGCGGTTGTATAAGAGGTTGTCTCATAATAACTTTGACTTTTAAAGGCTCTTTTACAAATAAATAAAATTGAATTGTCTGTTTGTAATGTGTAAATAACAGCTTTTTACTAAATGCGTATAAAAGTATATACGGTACTTACGACAGAAAATAATTTAAAAAAAACTGTCTGTCCGTCGGTTTGTCTGTCTGTCTGTTTGTTTTTCCGGCTAATCTCCGAAACGGCTCGAACGATTGTGACGGGACTTTCATTAGCAACTAGCTGATATTATAAGGAGTAACATAAGCTACTTTTATTTTAGAAAAATAATGAGGGTTCCGCACAAAAAAATTAAAACCTTTAAAATTGTGAACTAATAGCGCAGGCGGGCGATGCAACGCGGCTGGTTTGAAGACGAGGGTGTTTGATTAAAATGTGGCTGTTATTTTATTATATTGTGTATTTTACGACTTCCACGCAAACGAAGTCACGGGGCACTTCTAGCTAATCTGAGATAAAGGATGATCCACGAGTGACTCCTTTCTTCATTCACATGGACCTTTTTTGGAGAAACTATTTTCTTTAGGAAGAGGGTAGGTTATTTATATTCGGTCACAACATTTCCTCGGGGATATTATATCCGTTAAAACGAATTTATATTTTTAGCTACTGATCTTGAACCGCATTACAGCATTGCCTCTTTCATATTTATATGGAAGTGTAACAGTTAAAATAAATTTTCTAGTGCAAAAGTGTAGTTCTGTTAATAAGATAACTTACATTACACGGTCTCTGCTACTACAAACATAAAAATATTATAATATCCTTTTTATATCATTGAGATCCTTACCTTCCTACGAAAATATGGACACATTCTGGCTAACAGTGTCCGTTTTGAAATTGGAAATGCATATTTTACTACTGAGAAATGTGGAGAGACGGACGACATAAACATTCGTTGATGGAGTGGATTCAATCGCTCTGGAAACTAGACATATTTTGTGTTCAGATAATTTGATCTGATTGAATGTCATTTTGACCTTTATGGATATAAATGAAGCATTTCATAACCTACAGGCTGTAAAACGTTTCATTTAAATTCATTCATCTATACAAATAAATAAAATTGAAGTGTCTATAATGTCAAAATAACAGTTTTTTATTAAATGCATATTAAATTATACAGGGTGTAAAGGACAGCCCTCCGCAAGCTAACAGGGTGCTTTCAGCTATTTATTTTTAATCATATTCCAGCGGAAATATGCTCAGGAAAATCTTCATTTTTATCGTATATTCAGTTACTATTGCTTTATTTCGATGTAAAATTACATTTTCTGTACGCAGCACTCCATTTATGTTTGTAAATAAAACGGCTAAAATAAAAAAAATCAGCAATGGATGTTGAAATATTTGGCGGCCGAAGGCTTGCTGCGCCGCCGTTCGCTACGCGCGTTTTGCCACAGTAACGATACATTGCGTGTGAGGTAATAAAACAAATCAGGTTAAACCCAAAAAAACCCATGAAATTGTAAACAAAATCCAATTCAAATAAGGAAGTATTGACATCCACGCGGGCGAAGCCTTAGGCAATAGCTAGTTTATAATCTATGAATGACTTTTTTTTTGTATACATTTTATACAAAAGAAAGCCTCTATGAATGTGATAGGTGTTATCTGAAAGCTCTCCCTTTACGTTATCGGATTTTTACATATGAATGTTAAATTCAGTTCAGTCCTTTAACCGAGTAATTCGTATCGATTTTACATCAAAGCTCGGTCTATAGCAGCGAAGGTTCCGCTTACATCACCTACTAAGGAATCAATCACACTTGTACGTCATCATTTCTCATACAAACAACACCGACTGCAGTGTTGCTTCTTAAATACAATGCACAGGAATAGTGAAAGTAATACAATCATTAGGAAATATACAGGATAAGCTATGTATCATTATATACCAAGGTTTGAAGTGGTGGCAAAAGAACAACCTTGACTATTAGGTGGGCATTCACGATAGCGCCATTTGGCGTGGCTCCAAAAAACTAAAGTCAAATGGAGCGACTCGACATCCAGAATTTTACATCACGCCAACGGATTTTATCACTCACGATCAAATTTTGGACGTACATCACGCCATTTCGATGGACGGATCGCGAATGCCCGCCCACCTTTAGGTAAACCTCAAACTAGATGATCACGAGACAACGAAAGGGTCACACTAGATTGATACGATATCGTTTCTGTTCTATGAAGAAATTCGGTATTATTTATTTATTTAAACTTTTCACACTTAAAAAAGTACAAAGGCGGACTTAATGCCTTAGGCATTCTCTACCAGTCAACCAAGGGTGGTGAAGAGATTAGATGGCAGGTGCTCTGTTAGAAATGGAACAATTTGTACATAAATAAGTCATAAACTTATAATACACATACATACATATTTACTATAATATATACCTATATTATATACATATATTATATACAAATTCAAGAGAGAGAGGTTTTGAGATGACTCTACGCTATTTATTTTGAAAATAACTCCGCAATCTCCGCTTAAATGCATACCGACTGGTGGCCATCCTGATGTCAAGAGGTAGCGCATTCCAAAGAAGAATGGACTGAAAATGAAAGGAAGAATGAACAAAGTCAGAAGTATGAGAAGGACAGAGTAGGAGAAGATTGTTAGAAGAACGAAGATTCTTAGCGTGTGAAGAACATAGATATTGGAAGTGAGACACTAGATAAGAAGGAGGAGTGGGAGAGTTAAGAAGGGAGAAAAGCGTGGTCAAAGCACGCAAATTTCTTCTCTGGCGAATGGGCATCCATTTGAGCTCAGACCTGTAGCTCGACACATGGTCATATTTTCTGAGGTTGAATATGAACCGGATACAATTGTTAAGCAGTCTGTCAAGCTTATCCAGCAACACCGCATTCAAGTCAAAGTAGCACACGTCACCATAGTCAATGATAGGGAAAATCAAAGTCTGCACAAGCATAGTTTTCGTCTTAGCGGGCAAAAAGTTTCTCAGACGATACAGAGATCGTAGAGTACCGTTGACCCTTTGACTAACATTAGAGACCTGGCGCTGCCAGCTAAGCGTCGAGTCAAGATGCAAACCGAGATCTTTCACAGTAGGGGTAATGGGTATGACGGTACCATTGAAAATGAGAGGAGGAAGAGAGCTAAGCGTCACCCTACCCATCATGCGCGAGCTTCCAATTACAATGGCCTGACACTTTGAGGGGTTCACTGATACCCCAAAACTATCAGACCACTTTTTGATTGCATCTAAGTCTCGGTTTACATCTGCTACAGCATCCAATAAACCTTCCACCCGCGCAGCTGTATACAATTGAAGATCATCGGCATAAAGATGATACGAACACCGAAGACAGTGAGTTATAAAATTAATGAAGATGGAGAATAACAATGGAGAAAGAATACCACCTTGTGGAACATCAGCATCCAGGTCACGCCAACTCGAAGAGCTCTCATCAACGCGAACCGACTGCCGGCGTCCCCGAAGATAAGAAGAGAACCATTCCAGAACCTCGGACGAAACCATGAGATGAGAGAGCATAGTATTATTATTAGGTATTAAGTTAAGTCTGTACTAAGCTTTAATCCTAATTGGAGCATAGCTATTGCACATCATAGACAGCCTTAGCCGGTGTTAGTGTAGCTGCCTATCTACCTACTTCTTGTACAGTAAAAGTTCTTAACTAAATGTCGTGTTTTACCTACTTCGAAGATTCGAAATATTTATTGCGGAACTCTAGAGTATATATTATTTCTCCTTCGTCATCTTATAGCACTCCACCTGGAATCACGTTCCAATTGTGCCTAGCCTTTGATGAACAAGCCGAGTTGATGAGCAATTTGTAATTTGATATATTAGCTAGATCAGAGGTTCCTAGACTATTTTTCTCATAGACCACTTTCAAAGCTACATTTCTACCATATTCCCAAAACTTGACAAAAATGTGAAGATTAGATCTAACTATGAAAATTTGCGTTGGTTGTGTTTACCCCCCTTTTTTTTGGATGGGAAATCATCAAATGACTTCACCCGCTCTGGGCGGAGCGGGAGGGCGTGTCAGACTTTTACTGACTAAAACCCACCCGTGTTCCTTCAGTTGCCTGTGCCGGGGCCACGGTAACTCGTTCGAACATCCCGCAACCCTGGCTGGCTGCGTTGACCCCTGGGAGTCCAGCTGGACCACTTTGGGAACTAAGGAGCTAGATGATGAGGCTTTTATGTGGCACACGAAAAATAACAGTGGTTAATTTAGTTAAAATTTCAACGTAGGCATTTCGTAGTGTGTTTACGTGCCTCACTTATGGCTGCATTCATTGGATACCCGTATGCATACAATTTCTAATGTAAGAGGGTTGACCTAAGGGGGTTCACAAATGCCGTATATCGTGTTAAAAATGTCAAATGGAACGAGTTATTCAATTTCACAAACTTTAGTTGTTTCAATTGCAGAGAATGTTAAAATAACTTAACTTAATTAACATACATTAACATACTTAATCACAATATTACAATGCAAAATAATGATAAACTGATAATGTCGACAATCCCTCAGATTATGGCAATTGGTTTATTATGCATAGCAAGCTCATTGTTATCGATTTGTATGCAGTCGGATACGACGTGATAGCGCCGTACGCCACGTCTTGCTACGAAATGCTACGAATAGCTACGACGTGCTACGAGCCGCTACGCCATGTTTTGCCTACAAAATGCTATGAACGGCTACGTCGATAGTCGCTGTACGATCTAAGTTCTAGAAGCCGGTTAATTTGCACCTCGTAATGTTTATTTGAGAAACAGGCTAACATAGTACAGAATTTTGTCATTCTATTCTTTTGTTGTAAATGATTGTTTGAGTTATATCGAGATGGTTGGTATTACTCAGCCGATATTAGTTACCGAGGAACTGTTTAGCAACAATAAGTTTTGAACTAAAACTAAACACGTAGTCGTAAGCAATTGGAAATAAACTAAGGGAGTTTATACAATCATGGAATGAGGTGATTTCCACTGAACATTTGGTGAGAGCATTTAAGTCAGCCAGACATAGTCCACATTAACATACTTACTACTAATTTAGCATTATATAATGCAATAAATATAAAGAAGTATCTTGCTTATTCAATCTGAAAAACTGTTACCATTAAAATAGGGTTCAAATCGAACTCCACTCCACAATGCTTTCAGCAAACATCAAAGTAAAGCGCACTATTCAGAAGCTCACAATCACAAACTAAACATTTATTGCCTCAATTGTTCCGACGACGGGCTAACAGATTGCGGCTCGCGATTTCATAACTGAATATCAAAACAGTACCATATCGAGTACACTAGTATAAATGAAAACAGGGATCGAGTCACAAACGTTCATCTACTGAATACGAGAGTGGATTTTTAAATCGAGAGCAAAACAAAAGAGCGCAGTAATTGGGCTATTCATTCAGTGAGGGACGCTATTATGTGGTAGTGTGAGATAGAGGAAGAGATAACAAGCTATAAGGAGGCTTTGTTGTGCGTGAGAGCCTTTCGATTAACACTCGGTCGTTCCGGCCGCTCACGATTTACTTTTTTGTTGAGTTTCTCACTTAAAATTCATGAAGTTGTTGGGAAAACTTCATGAATTTTTCATTTTGCAAAGTAAAATATACAAAGGTCTTTTAGGTAATTTATTTTGTGAACTAATTATACTGGCATTAGCAGACCAAGGTTTTCGTTTCTCGGAATAAATTAAAATGTAACTTAAATTAAATAGCAGACCCAGTGAGCCCGAAACTTTTCTGAATTTACCAGCTTATACTGATAGATAATTTGATCAGAATATGTTATAGGTTAGATAAATTTTCCTCCGTAGAACGCAGATAGTTTCCAGACCACTAAAGACTGTGTGGGTGGATCAAAGTCTGAGTATATTCATAGAATGTTTTTGTCCCAGTACCAACTAACTCCGTCCCAGCCTACCTACAATTTAGAGTAAAGCCACTCGTTTTAATACTATGGATTATTGGGTTTACTTACCCGAAAACTAAAACCTAAATGCTGCATAGTCAAGAAAAAATAATAAACATTCTAAAGAATCATAACCTAAAAAAAACCATAATGATTTAACAAATTTGAAACAAAACACATCGTCAAAACTAAATCCGCTCAAATAGGTGAAACTCAACTCAATAGCTCCGTGTTTGTATCACATGTCCGTATCACGTGACTTTGTTTATGAAACGAGCGTTTATGAGCTCAAACGGCACAAGGGGTCTCCGCAGCGATAAACCGAAGTATCGGCCGAATGTTCGGATGTTCAATAATACACTTTTTTCTATTTCGTTCGGTCGGTTCGGATCCGACCAAACGTCAAAATAAAGTTCGCCGAACAAGCGTCAAGATGAACTTCGTTCGGATCCGACCGACTTCAAGTTTACTTCACCTATGTTTTCAAGGTATGATTTTTACAGAATAGACCTGATGATTTGTTTTATATTGCATATAATATTGCAGATTTGCGTATGTTTCTGTATCCATAAAACGTTTTATTTTGCAGTATGACTGAGCATTTCACGATGGTGTACAGTCAGCCTCAAAAAGAAGACATCGACAAGAATTAATTTGATTGTCTCCAATTTTTGTTCCACAGTACTGTCTCATTGTGTAACCATAACAAATATTAAGCATTGGGTACTTAACTGTAGCCCTCAGGTCTGTTTGAGGCTGACTGTACATACATTATGTGACAGTTCCTAAATTACCGTAGGCTAATAAAATTTTCTCAGCATTACATTTTTTACATTGCTCCACTGCGTATTAACATAAAGTATTTGTACTAGCAGGGGCCAAATTTCACGCACTGTTAATACTTATAGCATTTATAAAAAGAAAAGTTCGCTTTCAATAAGAACTAATTTGTGTACGCTGCCATAACGCCAAAAGACTTATTCAATATCTCCGTTCCTTTACGAGCAATCATTATGAAATTTCGCATAGCGCACGCTCTATTTATGAACTATTTTTGTGTGTCAATGTGTGTTATGCCAGCGTACACAAGAAAATTATCTTTATTTCTTAAACTAAAGAGGCACAATTTATTTTTTATTTTTGCACTAATTAACCTTTTTTTACGCTGTATTTATTGCGCAAAACAATAACCATGATTTACATCATGTGTACGCTACCTTCACGGACTTGATTTTATCCATTAAAAATCGACCTTAAATTAAGAATACTCAGGGTTACAGGCGCTGTACAAATTTCGTTTCTGCTCTATAAAGAGTTAACACGTGAGCTTATATAATAATATCACTTAAATGTATGAAGGTACAGAAGATTGTCTAATCTTCTGTACCTAACACTTCTGTACTAATCGTCGGAAAATATTGTCAAAAATCAAAAAGGCGCCTTTTACATGAAATGTTTCCTCTGCAACAGTTCTTTTACAAAGTGATAATAAGGAAAATGCTAATTTGGAAGTTTACCTATATTTTAATTACTCGTAATGGTCGGCCTTCTCAAGATTAAACTTGTTCCTGTTGACGGCTTCGCCTAAAAAATCTTGAGCTTGTTTACTAAACTTTACTGTACACGGCTATTAGAGGGGAAAACAAATTAATTTAAAGTGTCGTTTGAAAGATAAGGCGTTTGTTACGCTGAGTTTAGACCCATTTCAATTGAGATGGTTTTTTTACTCAGTAGATACTATATTTAACTGTTAAACATTTTGTGTCGTTAAAGATAATCTGGTTGTTAGTGTTACTATCTGTAGGTAGGTTACTAACGGCCAAACCCAATAACCTGTCTATCACCAGTTTTGGCATACTGGAGATAGAAAACATATATATCTATTTTAACGTCCCAATAACCTATAAGAGATTATGGAATCATACCGGCCTGACATAAAGGCTGATAGAATTATACTATGTACCTTCAATAGCGATCTGTCTTTTACTGAAAATAGATTATTGGGTTCGGCCGTACGAGGACAGTGACTTGTCATACTATTAATAGTTAGGTTGTTGGTACTTAATAAAGATCAGTCTTGGTCAACCCGTCTTTCATTTACAACAGTTAGCATGAATCTCCATGAGAGTTCTGTAACCTCCGATGGTATACTTAGATATACCCCACAGTCAAACCATTACTGCAGTTTTGTGAAAATAAGCCCAGTTTATAAGTTATTTATCATACTGTGAACTTATAATAAATAAAAAAAGTTAAGCCTAGGAATAAATTCAATATTCATGAATCCCAAAGATTTTTTGAGATGACTCTTATTGTACAAAATAAAATCTAGATTAATGTGGTCGTTACATAAAATAGCTTCTGTGACGATGGACTTTACGATATATTATCAGATCGTGTCATCATTTCCAGGTCACTATTTCCGTCTAACTCTAATTAGTCTAGCAGCTCGAATAACCAGGACCTAGACCACCACCTCTTAAAGCAGTATAATTTTAATCTTACTTGAGTTTGGGAAAGAGATAGAGCTAGACGTCCTGTATAGCTTCATTCCTTTCTCACACTCAAGTAACATTAAAATAATACTGCTTTAAGAGGTAGTGTTTAGCCGCCAGCATTTTTTGCGAATACCACCAAGTTTTAAAAGTACCTCCTAACATGTTTGAGGTTTCGTCAGACTTGGCAATGAGATGAATCCAAAACATGTGTAGACTATGGTTTGTAAGTTTAATGTTAGTTTAAACTCTAATTATAAAGCAAATACAGTTTGTTATAGCATGATTGAAGGCTCATAATGTATGTTGTATTTACGGTGATGTTTACTGCTCGCTGCCAAATAGCGTTTATTCAAACATTGACTGCGGCGAGAGCTTATGCTTTATCCCCTGAATATTTATCCGGCACTCGGAATCGTTAATTGGTAAAAATGCTCCAGGCGATTTTATTCCATCAATAGCTTTCGAAAAACCGAATTTAGTGCGTCAAGTGGAGCTTTTAGCCAATGTTAAGAGATTAAACAGTTTGCTTCGATAATGGAGGTTTTATTTAGAAGAGCTTTTTCAAGGCTAGAGATTCCATTTATGAACTTACTATGAATTAGTAAGATTACCAATAGGTATTTTTAACACCGGCCCCCAAGATACAGGCGCTGCCTAGTTTGGGGACCACAGTTCAAATTATAATATTAAATATTCTAGTTACAGTAAGCATAGAATATTATTATTATTTATTTTATAATAATGGGCCTATAAGTTATTCCTATTCTTAAATACACAAAATCACGCCTGTATTCCCCGAAAGGTTAGGCAGTTCGCCAATTATGTTTAAGTCCCATGTAATAGGAAGCGAGCCTATTGCCATCGACCGGGCACAAATCCAGACTCCGGTCTGTTACAGAGAAATTCCAGATGGATAAACAAAATAACAGTTTGCCCGACCCGGGAATCGAACCCAGGATCTCATGCTCAGCAGGAGCGCTTGCGACCACTAGACCGAAGAGGCTGTCATATTCCTATTCTTATTCTTCTTAGATATTGTTCTTCATGTAGATATCATGATTCTCTACAACAACAAAATTATGTTTTTATTATATTACCTATTTACCTTTTTAGGATATCAGATAAGTACCTCTTATTTTATTTCACATAACATCTGTATCGGTCCCACGACCCACAATATAAACAACAAAATATGTAACTCGTACTTTTGGGACACATTCATTTTAAGGATTTAGGACCAGACCCGCTAAATGCGTAACTTTGATACTTGTAGAAAGTTTTCTTTGAAGAAGACTTTGGTCCTTTGAGGAAAATGAATTGTTTCGTTCGTCTTTGAAATACCACAAAAAAGTGGGCAAATGCGAGTCAGACTCAAAGGGTCCCGTATCACCGTACAATATAAAATGCCGAACAAACCACGTTTCTGCTAAGCGGACCTCCTTTAATTTTAACTTTTTTAAAAGAATATTTGTTGTTATAGCAGTCATAGTAGTACACACGCTACTTTCAAGTATGTGTATTTAAAAGGTATAGTCCTGTTACAGACGGACGAACGGACGGATTTTATGATTTGCCATCCCAGACCAATAAGGTTTGCCACCCCGTAATATAACAAAAAAAAGGGGAAAAATCTTAGTGGTAATTTTACAAAAAGAATCAATAATATGCGAGAACGAGCGAAGCGAGCTTGAAAATTTTAGCACCACCTATAGAATATATTTTCTTTTTAACACATATTAAGGCGGATCACTCCTCCGTCAGTAAGTTCAATTCAACTGACATGCATGATGGTTCGCTACTTGAATTGTAATTCGAGAAGCGGAACATCATGCGGTTTCGCGGCGGAGGTGTGATACCCGCCTCAGATAGAGAAGTTTCTTCATCGACTTATGCATAATAGTTTGAGAATCCGCTAGCAGGAGTTCCGCTAGAGGATCTCACTAGCAGGAGTTAATCCCTGGCCCTCAGGATTCCTTTTACCTCAATCTAGGGGTTCTACTTCTAAGCTAAGGGCTGGACCTCGCAACCGTACACGCTACCTACCAGCTGCCCCAGACTGCGCGCTGCACGCGTAGCCGGCGTGCGCTACTGGCGGCCTATAGCCTGCGTGAAACGCGGCGCTCGCTGAGCCGAGCTACGAAGGCCTCTTGCCACGCCTGCTGACAGACCCTACGTCTGCCACCTCCAGCCAAGGACGGTACCTTTCTAACCCACCTACCTAGTGTGCGAGTGCTCAGAATAGACAGTGACTTGACCCAAAACCCAGCCGTGTTCTTACTAATTACCTATTTACAATATTTAATTATATGTATTAACCTAACCTGTTAGTTTCATTTATCTCTACACTATCTAATTTGTTAATGGCCTCCGCAGCCTATCTGCGGAGCCCTAGTCGTTACACAACATCTAGTGCCTGAGGCAACTCAAACATATTTGTATACGGAAATGTTATATTACAACTGCTCACTGAATACGAATGTTGTTTCTGTTTTGAAAAGTCGCATGACTACAATTTCGAAAATTGCGATTTATATCGTAGATTTTAAACGGTTTTCACTAGTAAACGCAATCTTACGTCTATGAAAAATAATCCATTTAACCTTTTAACCGCCCGACTTCATATCAGTTGTCGTGCCCCCAGCGCCGGGCAACTTGAATCATTACGATATTTGGTCGTAAATATACGACCCTGGCGAAATGGACACGAAAATATTTGTCGGATTAATCCGTCGTAGGCGGTTAAAGGGTTAAGCAGGACGACGCTTACAGTATATGTGATAGACTCAACAGAAAACCTGACTTAAACCAAGACGTGTTCCATGAATTCAAGATTCCTTCGCCAGTGTTACTTCGGAGCAAATACTCAGCATTACATAGCAATCTCCGGCGGTCGGTGATGTGCAATAATATCTCGCGAGTCACAG
Organism: Fissipunctia ypsillon; assembly: GCA_947568875.1. Taxonomy (NCBI): domain Eukaryota; kingdom Metazoa; phylum Arthropoda; class Insecta; order Lepidoptera; family Noctuidae; genus Fissipunctia; species Fissipunctia ypsillon. The sequence goes on along the minus strand of OX387661.1, from coordinate 16,000,979 downwards.
CCTCTGCCGCCCGCTCCTTGCCTCCAGATCAATGATGTATGAAAGTGTAAAGGAGGACCACAGTACAGAACAAGAATAACTACTTACATAAAATTTTCTGTAATGTTAAGCTGATCTGATAAAGGGTTTCCCTTTTAAAAAAAAAACAGTATTTTTTTGTGATTCGATACCTATGATAATAAAACGGGACTATAGTGTGGGATACTACCTTTTCTGTTATTTTTTTTTTTCAATTTTACCCATAAATGTCATAAAATTACATTGATCAAGCTGGCTGTGTTAAACTTAAAACAAAGCCTCCTAAATGGCGTATCTAATATTTCAAAACTTCATGTAAGGTGTCTATTCCGCTCCGTTAGCAGCAACCTTTGGCACTCCTTAGATAGCATCATAACACACATCGTTTCGAATCGACTGCACAATGCACGGGTATTTTGTTTGCTTGAGTCATATTTGCAAGAAAATTAAAAGTCATTTTATGTTGTTGTATGATTTCTATGTGGCGGGCATTGATATACAAAAAACCCAAGATGCACAGTCTCGAATAAAAGTAACGCTCGAAAGTGTCCCGAAACACTATTTCTGTCTCTTTCTATATAAGCTACAAGCATATATTATCGCAAGTTCAACCTTACGCGAATTGTTTAAAGCTGTTATTACAACGCAGTGTACTTAAAGCAATAAAATTTTACGACAAGGCATTGAGTGGAGTCGAACATGACTTTTTTTTCATTATACATTATTAGTCAGTATTTCAAGAGTTTGTTTAATTGTGTTTTAAACACATAACTATACTTTTATTTGTGCATAAACATGTTTTGGGTAGCCTATGGGTATATCAAAAAAACAAATAATAACTGTTAAAATTGTTTATTCAAATATTTGGTTCAAAACGATAATGATGAATGGTATTTATTTTGCAAAAATCTAATTAATCAAGGCATTTATTTCAAGTTACAGGCACTTTTGAATTGTCATAGACAATTAAAAAATTTAAAATTAAAATACAACGAAATTAAGTGTCCATAGCAAAACTTGACGTAATATTTTCACAATTTCTCACAGAACACTTCGGCATTTTTAACGACTGCTCCCAGACGCGAGTGACGCGAGACTATTTGAAATGAGCGCACAATTTAGAATGTTGCGCTCATTTTTTGCGGACGTTTTTTAGACGTTAAGTGTGCATCTTGGGTTTTTTGTACATCGATGGTGGCGGGTATCACCCCTCCGCCGCCAAACCGCTCGATGTTTAAACTGTAGTTTAAAAAAAAATGAATAAACAAAGTATTTTTAATAAACACTAAACAGTAACTACTACACTAAATTATTACATATGAAATTTTGAGTTTCATATTGCGAAAAACATGAAAGGACGTCGAACCATATGCGTTGTAGTATAATGTGGCGAGCACAATGGCGGCCGGCAGTGAATATCGGAAGTGAGGCTTCATTGCAGCAGTGCAGCGTGTGTGAGCGGGAAAACAGAATAATAATGATGTAAATGGATGGACCGTATTTATAGAACACTATATCCTAGACACCGGTGTTGGATAGATTAATCGACGAATTAATAATAATTGCCGATTTGATGTTTTACATTTTTGATTGTTGTTGGGTATTTAGCCTGTTACTGATTGTGATTCCGCAAGAAGGTCCTTCAAGTGTCACCACGAAAGGGTGAGTATAATATAGTTTTGTCACATCTAGCAAGAATTAGTCTGTTCAATTCTCCAGTCAATCACATTGTTTGCACTACACTAAACAATTCTAAATCCAATAGAACAACAGCACATAAGTACTTTAAAGCCAATTCAACATCCCCACACTAATCTAACTTGTAATGAGCGATACCACATCGAACAGCACACCAACAAACAGATTGTTGAAGTTTCACCCCCCACGACTTCACCCGCCCCTTGAACAAGAGTTTATTTATTTATCCCGCAGCAGCGAATTCAACTATCCATATGCGACATCGGCACCACGCTGCTTATTACGAGTTGGTAAGAGTAAGAGTTTTTGCGACAAAACTTTTGAACATTCAGTTTTGCTGAAAAAGTTTGTAAATGATTGTCAACTGCAGACACAAAAAGGGAAATGAACTCTATTTGTAGTGAGAAAACCTCATTTATTTCCTGTAACATTATATTTATGTTTGCAACTAATTATTCCCGCATAATGACTAACGACTCTTCCATTCATTCGTTAATTTGTTATTGTGATATACTATAATGGAGAAGAAAACTGCCAAATTAGTTCATTTAGCTGCCAATGGAGTTCCTTGCTTAAAACTTTGCCCTGAAATGGTGTTAATTTGTATTTTTTCTTGTCGCCGATTGGTCGCTTTGTCTTCAAGATGACTTTGACTTTGTGATTTTACGATGCAATTCATTTGACTTGTATTTTTTTTTGCCTTCTTTATAGCTCAGTTCTTTGATAACTACGGATTGACTGAGTGTTTCCGACCATTAAAACATAATTATTTCCCATCTTACCTTTTGACTGACTGGCCTTTTTATTACATTGCCAGATGAATAAAATGCGGCGCGCACCGCGTTTATCATTTCATATTAAACGCAATAATGAAATACCTGAGCTTATTCACCTGACAGCCTTAAAGAAGAGGCAGATGCATCATACTGGGTGACAATCGTAAGCCTTAATATTGAGTCATCCATTACTTCCCATTTACAAGGTGCAATTTAAATAACCGACAACCTCTTAAGGGGTCATTATACTCATCATTATGAACAACTTTTACTATGGGACCAAACCTGAAATCGCGTAAAAAAAATCTGCTGTTCCCTACATTTTGACAAGATAAATGCGAACATAAATACAGGGAACAGCAGATTTGTTTTTAGCGTATTTCATAATGATGGGTACAATGACCCCATAAGAAGTTGTCAGTTATTTAAATTACACCTTGTGTATTAGTTTATTGTCATATCCATTTTCACCGGTTATCTTTCTGTCAATTAAACTTTGAACAAGAATGCACTGAAAATATTCAGTCAATGATTTTCTTCATTTATCAAACATGAATAAAATTATTGAATGTATATTTTTAAATCACTATAACTTTTTATTTATCATATAAAACAATCCCTCGTTAATCTAGCGATGAAAGAGAATGTGGAAACAAATGATAGTGTGAACTTGAGTTTGTTAAAAGGTTTCAAGCAAAGGAAGACAGGTAAAATTAGGTAGAAAGAAAAGTAAAGAAAAATTATAAGTTCCAAAAAAATAATAACAATCACATTTCGCGCGTTTCAACTTCCGATTGGACCACCACTAATCATGAAATGCATAAAACCGTGAGCGTTCCATACAATCGCGTATTATGCCACGGGCTATACATAGTTGAGACCTTTGACACGCGCGCACTTTTAAACATTCTCGTCGAATTGAATGCCCAGTTCGGTCCGATATGTGGCTAAAAAATTGACATTACGTCGATGCAAGCAATAACGGATTTGACAATGTATTGAGACTAACGTTACGTTAAAATGAACAAAATGGTTTCCACTTAAAACAATGTTGAATAACAGAAATGCGAGTCATTATATAACTCGTGATGAAAGTAATTTCTCGCGAGGTCCTCTATCAAAATTTGACGAAGGAAACAGACATTAAGTTAGAGCCACTAATGGCCAAGTTCCTAGAAGCCACATTTATTTTTACTGTGGTTTTTATTGTAAATGCTTCCGCAAGACGCATTGTAAAACTTATACCCTTATACTTGTTGTGTGCATATTTTTAATTCATTTCTAAGTCAATGGAAAAGCATCTTGTCTAAAGGAAACTTCCTGATTTATAAAAAAAATGTTAGTCTATCCGATAATACGCGTTAATAATTATTTATCGAGATAAGCAATTAGTACCGCGGGGACGAAGCTAAAACGCCTTACTTGTCGCTATTCTCTCTCGATACAAAAAGACAAATAGGTACACTTTATAGCGACATTTACACAAAGTACATTTACATGTCAAAAGGTTATATTTATTTCAAAGGAGGTTACACTACGTTATAGCGCTTTGTTCAGCTTATAAATATGAATAGAAAACGCCCTTGTCTTTCAGAGTATTTTTAACCGACTTAAAAAAAAGAAGGTTATCAATTAGACACGTATGTACGAGTATGTAGGTAATATTATTGGAACTGTAATATATTCAGATCTGATAATCTATTAGGGCTTCCAAACAAATAGGTATATGTATGATTGTCCACGCAAAAATAATTTTCGAATAAATTCGAGTAATTGGGGAACACACATAAAAAAAAAATTCCGACGAACTGCGAACCTCCTTTTTTTTGAAGTCGGTTAAAAAAATACTAACTCAAAATTATGAAATAACTTTAATTTCGGAAGTCGGTGGCAAAACTTTCGAAATTAAAGTTATTTCATAATTCTGAGTTAATTTATTTTTTAAGTCGTGTTTAAATTACTTCTTTATGACTATAGTTTCTGAGAATCTATTCTCTAATATGCTTGAAATGATTTCAAATCCCTTACAGTAAGGGATAACATGATCAGACATGTTATTATTTACTATAAGGTATAAGTAAATAAATTCGTCTTTCATATACTTATATTGCCACGCATAAATTATCGATACAATCTTAGAAAGTGGAAAGTAAACACAAACAATAAATTTATGCTTTACAACATTTTCCTGTTTTTTGTTTCACGAATTCTAATAAGTAGCAGATGATTATAGCTCTTCAGTAACCAGTCCGAGTGCACGAATATTGGAGAGTAGGTATAATAAGATGGAAATGCCTTGTAAGCTTCTGCAGGTCAAGAATTTGAATAATATTTTAGTATATCGACCATAGGTGGCTATTGTTGCGAATCTTTATCTATTCTCTACCAGTTTGTCTTCAAAAAAAATTATCCTGAAGCATTAGAATGCACGGTAGCAGTGTGCAGTGGCTGATTAGTTTATGGGAACTTAAACTTCTTAAGTCATCAAAATTTGTATGTGAAACTAGTAAACAGTGACTTTCTTGTTAATTAAAATCAATATGGCGAATAAAGTTAGTTTATCGGCGGCAATTGAGTAGGTACAACGAAATTGTATGTGAGCAATTGTTAGTTCTAACGCAGTAGTGGCTACGTGAGCTAACTTCGCTGAAAATCATTTGTAGGAAACTAATTTCCAGTATGAGAAGTTAGTCTATTTCGTAGAACAGCACTTGCTTGTGCTGCTTGCTTTACTTCCTTGAATATCTTTACAGGTATTGGTAATGGTAGGGAAAGTTAGGTCAGTTAGTTAGAAAGGCCAGTAATCATAAAAATTATAATAACATAAAATAATTCATAAATTGAAAAATTAAAATTTCCAAACAAACTAAATAAAGCTCTCTTTCCTTCAATTCGCCTACTCTTTGCACGTTTTAATTTCATTGATGCGATGTTATGATCCGTGACCCCGGCAAATGACCTCTGCACTACAGTTCTTTAAGTACAGGTTGCTCCAAGATACTATTTTAGAGAATTGTAAATAAATCAATAAATAATAACGTTTAAAAAAAATATTATATCTTCGTAATACGAAAACGAGAAAACTTATATGTGTGTTAAATTAATGTCACAATTAAAGCGGCACGGTTTATACTAAACCACATTTCGATCGAAATTGAAATCGGTGCAACCTGCAAATTGACATACTTACCGACAATTGGTAAAGACAAAAGAGCAATTTAATACAAAAAAATGGAGTTAACATTTCCAATTCATTTGCCATTGAATTAGAATTTTTTTCGAAGTCGAATAAAAAAACAGTGTGTAAAATTTACTGTGATTGCTTTTAATATTTCTTTGTACGCAGACAAATATTTTTTTTCAGCGTAAAGGATAGCTGTAGTTTTAACATTCTCACACATTACATTCCTTCTACAAGCTTGTGTAGTCGGACATCAAACAAAGAAGCCATTGACAAAGGCGCAGTGACGATATCCTTCCGTCGTTATGAACATGTTCTCGGAAGGCCGCACTGCCCGGAATAGACAATTAACGTAAACCATCCTAAATGTTACGGTTAGGACACAGTCGTTCATGTCACACAAGCGATTTAGTAAAGACATAACTCTCAAGCTTGTTAGTAGATAGTATCTTAAACTTCACAAGTTTGACCAAAACTATGTCACACTAACCCCACACAATAATTACGACACTTAGGGGCCTATTTCACCACCTACGATTAGCAACTACTCATCGGATAAATTCAAAAATGGAACAGAATTTGTATGAAATTATCTGCCAAGTAAGTAATTAGGAACTTAATCGTAGGTGGTGAAACAGGCCCTTATTGCATAAGTTAGGTATGCAATCATCGTAATTCTGAACGTAACAATCGACATCAATAACATATTTAATAACGGCCGAACCCAATAACCTATCTGTCACCAGTTTTGGCATACTGGAGATCAGTGGCGCAGATACAATCATCATGAGAGGAAAGCCGAAGAAAAAATGGTTCAGTTCTCATAAACTCAGATAAAAAACTGTAGGTTTTTAATCTTATGATGTATTAAAATGGTATAAATATAATTGTGTAATGTGTTGTGTTACAGAGTTACACACACAGGAGTACTATATTATTTGGCAATAGTAGACATTAAGAAGAGTGGTTGTTCCGAAGGGAAGCCGATAGGAATCGGGTTGTATGAAGGCTTCATCCCTGCTGGATATAGAAAAACCTATCTATCCATGGTTTTAACGTCCCAATAATCTTTATAAGATTATGGAAACTTACTGGCCTGACATAAGGACAGATAGAATTATAGTGTCTACCATCAACAGCGATCTTTACTGAAAATATATAGGTTATTGGGTTCGGCCGTAAAACAATAAACCATAATTGGCGATTATTCCAGAATATTCCACATATTCTCATCTCAGCACAAACTAGGTTAGAGTTGAATAAATATTGAAGTTTCAAAATTGGCTCGTAACCTCTTTGATTTCCGTAAGCACCGTAATAATTGTTTATACCAACTTTCACGGTGATCGGTCAAACGGTATTAGAGGAGGAGGAGGGTTTCTTTAAATACCATCCATTTTTATAATTATTTATACTAGCTTTTGCCTGCGCCTTCGTAAAATTTTCGCCAAAAAATTAAATAAAATATCCTAGAACTCGATAGCAGCGACTCGTACCGTGTACAAAAAAAAAAACATCAAAATCAGTCCAGTCAGTAGGAGGAGTTCAGTGACATACAGACGTACTGAAGAATTATATAAGTATAATATAAGGATATTTTTTTATTTGAGATAGGTTTGCTCTTGACTCTAGTCTAGGTCAGAGATGACAGAGACAAAGTCGACGATGGAGCGAGCTTACCCAGAAGAAGCGTGTTCACTCTCACTTTAAAGAGATCGGGGTTGTATGCGTTCGGAAACACAGACGCAGTCAGAGAGTTCCACTCCTTTGCTGTGCGCATCACAAAAGACATTTGGAAACGCTTAGTGCGAATTGGTGGGATAGCAACTAGGTAAGGATGGTAACCTGCAGTGCGTCTAGATGTCCGATTGTAGAAGGGGGCCGGCGGAATGAGGTCGTGGAGTTCTTGAGCACACTTACCGAAGTAGAAGACCGACAAGCAGGCAACCTTGCGGCGATGAGCCAAGCTGTGAAGCTTGGCATTCACCAGTCTTACGTCGCCAATGAGCCTCTTAGCTCTGCGTTCCACCGAGTCAAGCGCGGCAAGTTGGTATTTAGCTGAGCCATCCCAAAGGTGGCTGCAATATACCATGCAGGATCGAACTTGCGCTTTGTAGAGAATTAAAAGCTGTCCAGGCGTAAAGTATCGCTTCACCCTATTCAGGATGCCCAGTTTCTTGACCGCAGTTTGGGCTTTGTACTCGATGGTGGCACCTAAGTTGAGACATGATATATAACATGAGATATAACAGGTTTATTCAGCAGATATATAAATTTTGCAATACTAGCTACTTTGGGTAAAAAAAATATAAAATGCCACAATTTTTTATTCTGAGTAAATAAAATGGAATTCTTATTTTTTTTTTAAAAGCGGTCCAGAACATTTTGTTTACCTTCAAGGCATATAAACTTTTTCGTGATAATTGTCATTTGGTAAATATTAAAGAAGGTGGTCGATGATGCTGAGAAGTTTAGCATCGAGATGCCATGTGATAATGTAAATACCACAAGTTACAGAGATAAGATTCTATTGCACCGCTTAAATTTTGGGCATCCCCTTTTATTTTGGTATATGTACACTGAACCACTAAATAACGACCAGCTTAACCAAGAACTCGGATTCCACTCCTTTTACCTCACGGGAGGGATCATGTTAGTATTCTCATTGAGATTATCCAATTTAGTTGACCATTTAGTTGTTTTCACCTAAATTGGATCAGCTAAATTCGGCAGTATTATGTTGTTAACCCAACTGAACTACCATTTCAATCTCATTGAATCTAACAAGTTTGGTTAGCGAAATATAAGGAGACATTGAAAACTACAATATAAATGATCTAATCTGACTAATACTGTATAAATAAACACTATCCATTATTCTAGTGGCAGTGTAAAGCCTACCCTTTCAATGTCATCAGAGCAATCGATTGTTCAGCTGTCCCAATAGACTAGACTTGCACTCCCATTGTAAAACGAGTTTTATTTGCCACACGTAGAGCACACATTTCAATGATTCAAGCTGCAATATCGGCTACTGCAATCTGTTCAAAAATATTATCTACCACAATGTCGTCTACATTTTATGTAGGTACTTACCCCCCTTATTCATAAACGTTGCTTAAAGTGAAGGAATGATTAACGACTTTAAGCAATGTTTATGAATAAGAGGGATAGTGTTTGACGAAACATTAGGCACATTTTCACTTCTTCGTGGCTCAGTCAATTTAGCTTCCGGCTGTTTATTTTGCTTTCCACACAACGCGTAACTTCTCTTCTTAACGGCTGTGAGTGGCTCCGACCAGTTCTTTTTTATAGTTTGCAATAAATGATATAAGAGAAAACTTTACCTTCAGTGCTAATACCGCCACCGGCTGACAACACCCTCGTATGTGCACTAAGACTAACAAGCTTCAGAATGTTTGAAGCGAGACGCTGTGACAGAACGCACCGACTGAGTTTACTTACTAACGTCGTTTGAACACCTGTAAAACTTCCGAATTACAAGCATTTGCTCCAGTCACATGGCTGGTTTTGTAAACGTTATTCTTGTTGCACTTGGGAGCGTCACCAAAATTAAACAAGCGCAGCTACTCGCATTTTATGCTAACCTTAATCAGCTTAAAAGTTTTCTGTATATAATATCATGGAAACATAATCAAACTCAAAGCATTTATTTCAAAAAAAACCAATTACAGGCACTTTTGAATTGTCAAAGAGTCCGTCAGTTAGTCAGAAAGTTGAAGCTAGTTGCCCATTCCAAACCATAGATCCCTATGGAGAAGAACGGGCAAGAAACTCCACGGACACTCTTTTAAATCAAAATATTGTTACAAAATATTGGTTACATCATTCATGTTAAAATTAAGTATGTGAGAACAATGTAGAAAGACGTGCACGTTAAAAGCGTCCGCAACAAAAAGGTAAAAACCAAAAACGATTCAAAAATTAAAATAACCCATGGCAGCTAAGAGATGACCAGTCCCCACTGACGGCGCCCGTTCACGAACATGACGCATGGATTTCCAGGTCCATTCAGCTCAACCATTTTGAAGGGAACTTAATGAACCAACACACACGCCACCACCAGCGAGACATTTGAGTGAGCATGACATACTCTCAGTCGCCAGGGCCAATTCAAATAAATGAAAGACGTACCCAGTCAATGGTAGCTTTATAGTAGGTAGGTACATAGTGCTCACATATGTGCTAATAATATTGTGGAATACAGATTCTATCAGAGATGATATCTATTAAATTTATATTCAGCGATGGATGTTAAAATGAATAAAACCCATAATCTTCTGAACCTGATTGCACGTGACTTGACCTCACTCTATTTTTCTTGACAAGAGTAACATAATATTTCATCTATCTATAACATAGATCTCGGCCTAACATTTCATTCCAGTAAACTGACGAGTTCGTAGACTTGTGGCATAAGTAATTCATCAGACAGTTTTCTGATCCGAACATATTTAAACAAACATAAACAAAAAACTTTTTTGCAAAAAAAAAGCAACTGACATCCAAAAAAAAACACTACAAAGTGAAAAATAACTTTAATTTCGGGAGTCGGTGTCTTTGGATCTGTATTTTATCATTATTTATTTTTTACGTCTTTGATATTTCTCGGGACCCTAGGGTCCCGGACCTTTGGAAGGCATATGAGGGACCGAAGCCAACTCGCAGAGGCCCGTTAGTCGCTTTCGATGGAAATGAGGCACCAACCGACGATTATCCCTGTGCGTACTAAGCAAGTGTACCCAAGGACAACCCCCGGTTGGTGTAGGACTATTGCAGGATATGGAGACAAAAAAAAATTATTGAGCCATGGGTTTGGATGGCTAAAGTGGACTGGTTATCTAAAACTATGGAAGGACTATGGCCCCTGCCTGACCAATGTTTGATAAATACAATACACAGATAAAATGGCAGGGGGTGACTTGCACACTCAACAATGCGCCCCCGGAAACGGTCGCTAGCACATAGTGTCAAAGCGACAAGGGGGCAACATGTCTTGAGGTGCTTAAGAGGAGTGGAGAGGTATTCCACGGCTATCAGGACAATCCCGGTAGTACGGTCAAGATCCCTACCAGCGTCTTACTGGACTACTTCCTTCCTCCGAGCACGTTTGCTCTTGCGAATCTCTACTCAAGCTAGCCAATAAAGGCAAGAATGAGGTGGGAGATCAGTTCTCGTCAGTGTTCACTCCAGCCGGCCAATAAAGGCAAGCCAGAGATGAGGAACATGACTTCTCCTGGGAGATAGGGTACGTGGGGTCGCTACTGCCCAGCAGCTCGCCACATGCTGCCCTGCGGGTTTCTGTATCTCTCTTTGTCTGGCTCCTCACCCTAGACCTGTTCCGGCAAAGTAACCTCTACCGGCACAGACCTAGAGTTTGGAGCGCGCAAGCCCCACCACGACATCAACGTAGAGATACGGCGATGGGGATATCATTATTATTATTATCATCATTTATTTTTCAAGTAACACGGACTCAATTACACATTTTAGTTTTTTGCTACCGACTTCCGAAATTAAAGTTATTTTTCACTTTGAAGTGTTTTTTTTTTTGCAAAACATTTTTTATTTTTCACTTTTTAGTTGTAGTACCGACCCCACACATAGTCGTATACCACTACTTGCAATGTAAATAACAGTGACAGGAAATTATTATAACATCATCAATATACACGAAGTGGAAAAATACGTATTACTGAAGCTAACTCAAAATTCTGTGTAGGTGTTATAATTGTGGTTTAAATAAATAAATAAATAAAAATCACTCATCAGAACTTGACCAAATTGACCATATATGGGACCAACCTGGAAGTAGGTATATCCTTTCAAATAAAAAAATCAACAAATCGGTTTATAAATGACGGAGTTCTGAGGTAACAAACATTAAAAAATATATATATACACAACAGATTTAAGAACCTCCTCCTTTTTTAAGTCAGTTTAAACGTACTATTAAGTAAGTAATATGTAGATAAGTAAGTAATATTACTTCAACAACCGCGTCTTCAGGGAAATAGCCTATTTGTGAAACCAGAGACGTACCTATTGATTATATATATTTTATTTCAACACACTTGCTCATAAAGTGGCTCTTATTGAACCGCTTTTAGGTTCATAATGCAGTGTATTACACATGCGTGCTTTTTAATTAATATTACCACACTAGTGCGGTAATGTGCGCCACATATCACTATTTACAAGTTGGAGATGTGCGCTTTTTTAATCTCATCAAAGAGAATTCATGCCTTTTTATGCCAACTGTGTACTTAAATAAAATATGATAATAATTTAACATAATATTTCATCAAATTATTTATTTTTGTCAAAAATATAACATTCTTTCGTGTTCTACATCCAAATGACATACAAAATATTCAGTTTTTATGCTTTGAATTCCTATTAGACTGTTCGAAAGCTTCGTGCCTTTGCCTCTCCTTCAACCTGCGAAGACACCGCGATAAAAGGAATCCGCGGGTCATATTTCATTTTTTTTTACTTATGTAATTGTTTTAAGAAACTGCATTTATTTTTTGCCTCGCAAGTGTGATGCAAAGTTCCGGATAAGGCGGGAGGAAACGCCCGGGTGTCACCACTGTGTGGATCGCCCGGAGGACACGGAGGAGCATACGGTGGAGGTCTGCCCGGCTTGGGCGGAGCACCGCCGTGTCCTCGCGGAAGCGATCGGCGGCGGCGATCTCTCGCGTCCGGCCCTGGTCCAGGCGGTACGGAGCGAGAGTGCATGGGAAGCCATTACCTCCTTCTGCGAAGCAGTAATGCTCGTGAAGGAGGAGGCGGGATGCGTGAGGGAGAGGCAAGCTTTGCGCCCTCACGCCCCTAGTCGCCGCAGGAGACGCCCTGGGCGTCGGGAATTGGCAGCCGATTCCCGGCCACCGTAGGCGCGGGCTTGCGGATGGCGAGCAATGGGTAGCTCGCCGTCCGGTAAGGACCAAGCCCGAGTCGACGGCGCGTCGTGTTCCACGCGCGCCTCAAAGAGATGTCAGCACTATTGACGGGGTCCGCTAGGGCCGATGCCAGCTAGGGTTGCGGGATGTTCGAAAGAGTTACCGTGGACCCGGCACAGGCAACAGAAGGAACACGGGTGGGTTTTAGTCAGTAAAAGTCTGACACGCCCTCCCGCTCCGCCCAGAGCGGAAGAAGTCATTTGATGATTTCCCATCCACAAAAAAAAAAAAAAAAAAAAGTGTGATGCAAAACGTCTTATGAAACTCGTGTGCATTGATCATTACACACCCTGTCCCTTATCGCGCTGGCCTACGACTCGCGCGAATAATACAGCCTCGAGTGTAATGACCAACATAGCACACTTGTATAATACAACTAGCTTTTGCCCGCGACTGCGTTCGCGTGGAATAGTGACTTCCGGCAGATTTTTGGTTTTACCCACATAGTTCCCGATCTCGCGGGATCTCTTCAAAAATGAAATGTGGAAGATATTCTAGGGAACTCTTCAAAAATCAACATAATGAGCTCTGCGTTTGAATTGAAGATATGTATACTCACTTAGGGCATTAAAACCGTTATTGCCGATCGAAAAAGGCGAAAATGTTATTTTTCCCTTATTTTCAAAATATTATTTTGATTTGCCATTTCAGAAAAAAATACTGTTTCTCCCTTGACAAATTTTCTATTATTTTAGGCTTTAAAGATTATTAAAGTTTCTTACACCAAGACATTTCTGTATACCACGTTTTTAGTTTTGCCATCCTTTGCAAAAATATATAGGTCTTGTGGTTTTGACACTCTTGAGCACGCAACGTAGAGTTGTCCATGGGAGAAACAGTCTTTTTCAATATGTACCCCCGCAACTTTAAGCGTTTGCCCTTGGGCTTTATTTATGGTCATTGCAAACGCAGTTTTCAGCGGAAACTGAACTCTTTTGAATTGGAATGGCAAATCAGTTGGAATGATGGGAATGCGGGGAATAATTACAGTTTCGCCTTTTGCCATTCCAGTCATAATAACGGCTTTAATGACATTCCGTCCTAAATAGGTTACTTGTAACCGTGTGCCGTTACATAGCCTTGGTGGATCTAGGTTTCTCATAAGCATCACAGGAACTCCAACTTTCAGCTTCAACTTGTGAGAAGGCACTCCTGATAACTCTAAGGAGTTGAGAAACTCTGTTGGGTAAGATGTCACTTGCTCGGTATCCACGACGTTATCTACTGATAGATACTCGATGACATCTCCCTCTACGTCAGACATAATTTGGTCATTTATCCGGCCTACTATTTCATTTGTTGGCGCCAATATCGCCCTTTCGCATAACCATTCCCGATTTTCGATATTAGCGCGTAAATCCGGATAGACACTATTTTTTAAATTGTATGTGCTATCCACAATTTGGCATAATTCGCTGCTCAGCGTGATCATACTCTCGGAGTCGGTAGGCATACGATCCTCGCCGATCTTCAGAAGAGCAGCAGCATACTGCCCGGCTTGACAATCATTATGGAGTAATACTCGCATATTCGTCGACAGTGAAACCTTTTTCACATGTGTCCATAGCACAGATGCTTTTAAACAGGCATTGATTTCATCTGCCGGTGTGCCCCTTGCTATAACCGGCAGGGTCTGCCGGAAGTCACCGGCCAATAGAACCACCATTCCTCCCATAATACCTTGATTGTTTTTAATGTCTTTCATCGTGCGATGAAGTGCTTCGATTGCTCTTTTATGGGACATCGTACATTCATCCCAAACCAGCAGTTTACATTGTTGCAACATTCTTCCACGCTCACTACTTTTACTTATGTTACAAACTGGCATTTCCTCATGAGCTAAATTTAGTGGCAATTTCAGAACTGAGTGGGCCGTTCGTCCTCCACTAAGCAGCGTAGCAGCTATTCCGGATGAAGCTACTGCCACAGCGACTCCTTTATCTTTCCGGATTTCAGCTAATAATAAGTTTAGAAGAAAGGTTTTGCCGGTACCTCCTGGAGCATCCAAAAAGAACAAACCACCTTCACCACTGGCAACTTTGTTGATGATTGTCTCAAAGACTAATCTTTGTTCTGGATTTAAAAGTGGAAGGGCCTCTGTTATTTGTTGCTGTAACAAAACTGGATCATAATTTAGCTCTCGCATTAAATCATTACTGACTTCCCCAATTCTTTGTGGTCTGCTCATACCAAAATCGGACAAATATTTACCAGTGATAGTTATCACTTGGTCCTCAACCTTGGTCAGAGCGTCGTTGTAAATTACATCATTATACGAAATATTTGGGTCCTCTTCTTGAAATCTGCGTAAAATGTCGTCCGCCATATCATTTTTATATTTTCCCCACAGATATTCAGGGTTTGAGAGTCCACACGTTGCTATTAATATAGCAAAAAGCTCTCTCACCTGTGGCGCAGATTTGCATTGTGCGGCCTCTTCTAGAGTTAGATCCCAATGATTATCGTTCTCTAATAGTCCTCTTGCCTCACATGCCTCTCTAAATGTCGAGAATTCTTGATCATTTAGCTTTTTGAGATCTGCAAAAGAAGTTGGCCCCCGCACGTGGTGTAACAGTATTCTCAGACAAAAACACTCCATATTAGTAACGTGGACCGTGTAAACTCGGCCTAAGGCATCTCCAGATTTGACACCAGGCCAATTCTGAACCGGTACTCCTTGGATTCGTCGTTTCCATTCCCTCCTTGTTGCGTTCCAAGTGTAATATCTTGGTAAATCAACATAGAGGAGCGTCCTTGCAAAATCATCTCTTGTGCAGAGCTCAAAAAAAGCGGTGAGTGTTGTTTTTGGAGCAGAGGTTAATCTCTCTTGGAAATTGTTTGCAGTAAAATAGACACGTTCACCATTTTCCAAGTGTACAGTCAGGTGTGTGACTGTCGGGTACCTTTCGTGTAACGGGAAGGCTAAAAGCCGCCACACGGCTTCGTTGCTGCTAACATAACGACCAGACTGATACGTTTGGACTTCATTTATGGGATTAGCAGCATCGGTGTTTTTAAAATTAAAGATAGCTTGGTCGCTACCTTTGTTTATGTATTTACATATATATTTGATAGCGCGCACTGAGCTGCAAGCCTCTACGTTAATATGGGCGTTAAACATTTTTGACAATACGGGCGAAAAAGGAACTACCCAACTATTATCAATAGTAACATAAACATTTCGAACTTTTACAGACGCCGTTTGTCCCCCATCTCCTGGTGCTCTTCTACGATACAGCGGATATCCATTGTCATTATGGACAGTTTCTTTAATAAGCGCGCGAGGATATTTTTTAGAGCATTTTCCATTTTTCATGCAGGGGCTTTGAGGATTGTCAGAACCGCAAGGACCATGAATCATATTTTTAATAATAATTTCATGAAGTGCCTGGTCACTACTTGGATCCGGTATTTCCGCTCTAATAACATTATCTATTCGATCTAGTCTCAGCTTGTCCTTCAGCCAGATTAAAATATGCACGTGAGGAAGCCCGCGTTTTTGCCACTCTATCGAGTACATAAAGCATAGTACTTCACCGAACACATTTCCTTTATTGACAACTTCCATAAGCTTTTTAACTTTTAATCGAAAAACCCTTGCAACAATATCATGTCTATCGATTGCCCTCTGTCCCGGCAGCAACTCTTCAACTATTTCAGGCCAGCTTGGGTTGCATGTAAAAGTCACGAACAAATCGGGGCGACCATATGTACGTACGTAAGCGAATGCGTCCTGTGTATAAGCGTGTAAATATCGGGGGCTATTTACAAAAGATGATGGCAAAATTACCAATTTACCTAAATCGTTAGGGTTAACATTACCATCATTTGCCACAGCATCTTGAAGATGGACATAGTTCTCCGCTCTCAATTTGTTTTGGTTTAATGATATGTATCGTAATCGTTCGCTTTCAACTTTTACATACATATCAACATAAAACTGATTGGCCAGTTGTCTACATCGTGATATTATATTAAAATCATTTTCTCGAACCATGATATGGTAGGCATAAAAATCCATGCATGAGACTTTTTTGTTGTTTACAGGCAAACCTGTTACAGGACTGACTTGGGGTATTTGAAAGTGGTACCCCTCTTGCCCCTTGCTGAATATCAACGGATATTGCAATGCGTCGTAAAATTTGTGTGTATCTGGTACCCTACTTAAAATTTCATTACGGGCATGCAAAATAATGTCACGGGAAGCAAACTGTTCGCCTGTGACTACAGCTGCTACTTCATTAATAAGCGGTGCATTGTACCGTCTTTCATGTTCCCCAGTTGGTGTACGGTCAGGGTGCATAATCAACTTGTATTCTTCTCCCGGTATTCTTTCTAATGCTGTTTTGAAAGTATTAATGAGGTTGTTATGCTCGTGCAACATTCTCTGGATTTTTAAGACAGTATCCCTTACAACTCCATTAATATTCTGGCATCTACGGTTAACTTCACTATTTTCGTCTCCCATAAAATAAATTTGCAAAAATTTAGGCTGATCGTTTGTAGGCAGTAAAGACCCAACCCTATGGTAAACTTGACCTTGTATTTTAAATGTACTGGAAAATCCAGGCATAATAACCTCATGATCTACCCCAAATGACGTCATTTGGAAACAGCTATTATATTTCCTTATACTGTTCAAAAAGAGTCGTGACTCATTACTATCGCATAAAAGGAATGTTTTCAGGGGTTCTTCTGGAATACCGAGTGATGGAAGTGAAACTTTACCTCCAGAACAGCACATACCCGGAGTTTCCTCTTTCCATTTTAGTGCCATACAATATGTGCACTTTTTAGCCATCCGTCCTAAGAGCACTAATCGATGGTTCATGTAATCGATTAAAGGGTCGTAATCAAAAGCAGCATCATGAAATACCTCCCACGTATTACGTGTAAATATATTTCATCTTTGTGCTTGCCGTGCAGCTAATAGAACACGTCGTCTATGAGATTCTTCATGTGACTCTGCAGAAATCAGAGACGCATGACGTTCAGCATCCAAAAGCCGACGTACTCGAGTTTGATCTACAGTTTCGGAAGCTCTTTGAGTTGCATGACGCCTGGCGTCTAAGAGCCGTCGCTCCTGCCTCACCTCCTCAGTCTCAGCAGCTCTTTGAGCAGCGTGACGTTCGGTGTCTAAGAGCCGGCGCTCCCGAGCCATCTCTTCTGTCTCAGCAGCTCTTTGAGTTGCATGACGCCCAGCATCTAAGAGCCGGCGCTCCCGAGCCATCTCTTCTGTCTCAGCAGCTCTTTGAGTTGCATGACGCCCAGCATCTAAGAGCCGTCGCTCCCGAGCCATCTCTTCTGTCTCAGCAGCTCTTTGAGTTGCATGACGCCCAGCATCTAAGAGCCGTCGCTCCTGCCTCACCTCCTCAGTCTCAGCAGCTCTTTGAGCAGCATGATGTTCGGTGTCTAACAGCCGGCGCTACCGAGTCATGTCAGCGGTCTCAGCAGCTCTTTGAGTTGCATGACGGCCGGCATCTAAGAGCCGTCGCTCCTGCCTCGTCTCCTCTGTCTCAGCAGCTCTTTGAGCAGCGTGACGTTCGGTGTCTAAGAGCCGGCGCTCCCGAGCCATCTCTTCGGTTTCAGCAGCTCTTTGAGTAGCGTGACGCTCAGCGTCTAAGAGCCGTCGCTCCTGCCTCACCTCTTCAGTCTCAGCAGCTCTTTGAGCAGCGTGACGCTCGGCGTCTAAAGTTAAACGGGCTTGAGTCTGTTCTTGAGACTCTTGACTTCTTGCAACTCTTTTAGCTCGAGCTCCGCTGGAACTACGTGCTAAATTGGACTTGCGTTTTCTCGTCATTGAAAAAAGTAGTTTAAAAAAGAACTTAAACTAAAGAAATATTACAATCTTTCCGAACTTAAATTGAAAACTAACTGAAAACAAAAGAATTTAAAAAAAATACGAATTACGAACTTGATAACAATTTAAAAGAAATTATATTACAACCTATTCTCTTAATAACCAAGCTTAAAACTAAATAATTTAAAAGGAACGATCTAATTAATTTAAAAATTAAAACGAATTTAGACATATAATTTTAGTATCTACTAATAATCGAGATCAAACTAAACTTACATTATACAACAACCAGACGACCCAACAAATAAACCTTTTAATCGACAAATACAACGGAACCAATTTTGAAAACAACCACCAGACAACCCAACAAATAAACCTTTTAATCTACTAATACAACGGAGCCAATTTTAAATTTACGAAACGATTAATCCACAATTCCACGACAGTACCGAAGCGCTCGGCCGATACCCAACCAAATGCGTGTAACGAAACCATAGCGCGATCTATTTCGATCCCAACGCCATCTATCGAGCATACTGACAACTCGGATTATTTATCTATACTCTGTTCGGGCATTTTCTTTGTACTAAAAGTTTTATTATTTATTGATATTATTTTTTTCATACCTTTTTACTATTTATTTACTTTTTTCCGATGAATTAAAACAATAACATGAACCGAACTCGTGTAACGATCGACACCATTGCGCGATCACCAACTCGACATATAGTACTAATAGAATTATCTATACTCCGTTAGAGCATTTTCTTTGTACTAAAAGTTGTATTATATTATATTTTCATACCTTTTTACTATTTATTTACATTTTTCCGATGAATTTTCAGTACTGAATTGATGCCGACTCTTGACCAATAGATGGCGCTGTATTCCCCGAATAAATTTTATTTTTTATTTTATTTTTTATTTTATTTTTTGTAATAAAAACTATCCTATGTCCTTTCTCAAGTTCCAAACTATGTCTGTACCAAATTTCACACAATTCGGTTCAGTAGTTTAGGCGTGAAGCAAAGACAGACAGACAGACAGACAGAGTTACTTTCGCATTTATAATATTAGTTTGGATTACATAATATACAATTACGTAGGTAGTGTTTTTTCCTGCAATATTTTATCTATACAAATAAATAAAATTAAAGTGTCTGTTTGTAATGTCAAAATAACAGCTTTTTACTAAATGCATATGAAAGTACTTATACCAAAATATCAATATTTAAAATTTTGGCCTGTCTGTTTGTTCCGGCTAATTTACAAAACGGCTAAACCGATTTTGACGAAACTTTCACTGGCAGATAGCTGATATTATAAGGAGTAATTGAAGCTACTTTCATTTTAGAAAAATAATTAGGGTTCCGCGCAAAAAAAAAAAAACCCATGAAATTTAAGCTATTTTGCGCTAATCTCTGGAACTACCAGTCGGTTTTGAAAAATTCTTTTTGCACCCCGTAGCCCAATTCTCGACGATGGTAATAAACTATTTAACATCACACCACGACCTTTGGGAGCCGAGCAAAAAGAAAAAAGTCAGAAAGAACGCTAAGCAAAAACGAAGTGCTATATAGCGCGGGCGGGCGATGCAACGCGGCGGGTCAGTGGACGAGGGAGTTTTATTAAAATGTGGCTGTTATTTTAGTATATTATGTATCTTACGACATCCACGCGAACGAAGTCGCGGGGCACAGCTAGTTTGTAACAACATTATCAACATCGTTACTATATTACTTCAACAACCGCGTTTTCGGGGAAATAGCCTATTTCTGGAACCAGAGACGGAGACAGATTCCAGAAACAGATTACATTTTCTTACGTAGGTAATTAGTTTTTTCCTGGAACATGTTTTATTGGTAATAACATTATCAACATCGGAGTCATAATTTTATTGACATCAATAATGCTTAGCGTCCGTCATGATATTCGATACTTACCTAATTCTATTTTAGTTTGTGAATAGTTTTAGTTAAGTTAGGATATCATTATGTTATTTTATTAATTAATTAGGTATAAGTTGTTATGTAAAATATTAAGTTTTGTACCGTTTTAATTAAATTCCATTATGTAGAATGCTAATAAAGTCGTATCTGTATGTATTTTACAGTGTGTACATAAATAATAAAATCTATATATACAAATAAAGAAAGTATTCTACTTCCATTTACAAACAAGACCAGGATATTATATTTCAATCCTTTTATTACAAGTTTTTATTACAAGTTGAAACAAAAGCTTATAAGTAGGTGCAACCTAAAATGTGAATTTCTTTATATTTCCAGACTCAGTTCAAGCAACGTTTTGATGATCAAATTAGAAATCGATTTATTTGTCAAATCTTCTTTGCCAACGTTGCTATACTTGCAATTTTCTTTGAAAATTCAAAGAAAAAATCAAATCAAATGATTTGATAGTTTGAACGAAAATGTTAGTGTTTCAAAATTCTGCATATTTTATATTGAAAGTCGCAGATTTAATTTATTTTTGTCGAGGACGGAATTCAATTGCATACAGCTCTTGTGATTAAAAGGATCTAGGGTTCCGTCAGACATCTGAACAACAATTTAACGTTAGCATAATACTCAGACTCTGTTGTTTTTTGTTTCATTGACATTTTTAAGTTCGAACTGTGTTTTAATTCTACGCAGTTTTGATTTTACCATGATACAGAATGGAACATAAATAATACACGATCAAGCTAGCATACAATATTAACACGTACCTGATCAGCTTTTTCTCTAACTAACTCGACTCGGTATTTGTGATATTAAAATAAATATTTGTCGGAAATACGTTAGTCGTCGTTTGACTAATCGGGATGCCAGCGCCACCAAGCGGCGCTCGACAGAGTCTACAACATAAGGCTCGTCGACCGGAGTTAAGCAGAGTTTGTCGGTGGCTGTCGAACAGTGAACACGTTTAGAAACTGTCCGCATTCCGTATAGTGTGTCGTGTACCTACAGTGTGTGAATAGCTAGTGTGATTTATTTGATCGTGAAATATAATTTGATTTGAACTTTCTATTGCGCAATAACAGACACTACCCATAGCACGCCCACAGTAGTTAAAATATGGCTAACGATAACTAGAGACATGTACCTTCTCCGCCATATTAATTCCCGAAAAGATCGTAAAAGAAAAGTAGGCAGGTACCTAACCAAGTTAATATCATTCATTTACATAACTATGGTACCAGGGCATCCGCATAATATTATATCTACGGATGAGCATTCGTCGTCTCTTTTTAACGCTAGCTTATTAGACTAGTCGAAAAGAGGTAGCAACATTAGAATTTCATATTTTTCTTTCATAGTGTTGCCCGGAGAATTTCAACTGAAATGAAAATGTATAAAATTATGTTATTTTGTGGACGACTGCTTGATTCTTGTTCGTAATTTGTGATCAATGCAACCGGTGACTCCAATAGATGATCATTCTCATTCTTCGTTAGTCATTCTTCATAGCTATAGGTACGAGTATAATAAAGACAAGCTTTTTAATTTTAATAACCTTCAACTTTATTTACAATTCTCCAAGTCTTACTTACAAATAGCTCTTTCTGGGAAATGCATCTAAATTAAAGTGTCGCTTTTCCCGAAAACTTCGCAATTAAAACAAGCTGAAAACGGAAAATGTATTTTTTTCCAGTTACGGAAAAATTCGAGACTTATTTCATGTTTCTTGGAAACGTAAGTTCGGACCGACGACAACGGTCATTATCAACGTCCGCAAGATGCTTTAAACACTGCTCTTAGAAGCATTCGTGAATTTATTATTGCGCTAAGTAATAAGTGGTACATAGTCGCAGTGTTCATTCTTGAGATAACTTAAAGTTTGTTCCATCAAATATTAAAATAAGAATATATAATGGAACTGCGTTCATGAATATTAATTTATGAATACCGTAAACTTGAAACTTGGAGTAGTGAATCATTTTTTATCAGTTTTGGAACGAGCTACTTTAACACGGCTTATGGTAGGAGTAAACTGGCAGAAATTGTGGCGTAACGAAAAATCTTTAAGCGTTATGCCGTCAGTTTCAAGTGACAATTGTAACTTGAGACCATACTAGGTAGCCTGTTTTAATATACAGGGCATTTTTTTAATCACTATCCAAATTTTCGCAGGGTGTTCTACCTATGAATATGAACAACTTTTACTATGGGACCAACTCTGAAATCACGAAGAAAAAATCAGCTGATTCATATAAAAGTTCAATACCTACTCGACCAAAATGTATGAAATAGCTGATTTTTTTTCGTGATTTCAGAGTTGGTCCCATAGTAAAAGTTGTTCATATTCATGGGTAGAACACCCTGAGAAAATTTGGATAGTGATTAAAAAAATACCCTGTATAATATACAGCGAAAGGAACTTCGTTCCAACCGACACCCCCACGACACCACCCGACTTATATAAAAAAAAAGGTATCTTGAGATTTTTCTTTCAATTCTAAGCCTTCTCGTAAAGAGCAAATTTATAATACTTTTTAACGTACAAAATACGTAGCCTTATCTGTATGTACTGTCTCAAGTTACAACTTAATTTTAATTTATTGAATTTATTTGTCACTTTACAACTTTATCAACAAACTGGAACACAGGAAAGCACTGACGCGGAATTTCAGCACAAATGTAACAAAAATACAAGTTGGGTGAAGTAGTTATTAAATAAGTTATTTTATTGTTCTGTTTGCCCTAATATATTATTATAAGATACGCGATTGTTTCCTGGCAATTGGCGCCCTGAGAGTTATCAATATTTGCAGACAGCTGTGGTTTATTGTCTATGTCTTGTTATTGTGTTTTTAAAGAGTAGTGTATTATACTATACTAAAAGTATCAGCTACGTGCAAAAAGTTTAATTAAGATGACACTGCGCACGCAGAGGTCATTTGTTTGATTATTTCTTTTATTTTAGAATGAAAATGCAGAAAATAAGCATGTTACGTTGTGCTCCACAGGACTGTAAGTTATTATTATTACAAACAGTAGTTTTACATTGTTAAGTCTTATTATAATCCTTAAAACGGTAAAAAGTGGCCACTAAGGTCGTGTACATTTTTATTATTACATTTGGTTTCTAACAAGTTCGTCACCAGACGTTTAAATGAATAATGTCTTTATTATTTGCCACCTCGACGTCTGCCCTCGTTCCTTTGACTGTAATATTTTATTACGTTATGCATGTCTTTGCTTTTCTTTCATTGTCAGAGTTATGTCAGCTTTCAAGTTTACTTTTTCATAATTTGATATTTAATATTTGCTTCGCATACTTTTACCAGCATTGTTACAGTTTGTTCTTTGAGTGACGTAGAACAATCTACATTGTAACGAAAATATCTAAATCAAGAAATACCTGATTTAATGGCGACTCCTTTGAAAAAAAAAAGACCTTCAAATAAATGGCACGAAAAACTATTATAAAATAACTCATCGTATTTATTTTTACTATCTTAAAACTATTCATGTTTAAGACCAAATTATATACATTCATTTCAAAACCAATTGTTACAAAAAAATGTTTGACGTGTAAAAATGTTTGTATAAACCTACTTACGGAAATAAAATCATTTATCATGTAGGTAACTTGGTAACTTTCTAGGAAATTAATTGTCCTTGTCGGAATTGGAAAAACGTTAGCAATGTAACTTATTTCATTGCCGAATAATAAATTACGCTCAGAACCGTTCGGTTATGGTCGAATAAAAGGCACTATAATGGTGAGCCTCACAATTTTCCGGCTGGTAGTCTTGATATTTTCCCAAGGAGCCATGAAAATCTTCAGCTGCAACTTTTTACCAGTAAATAAAACGAAACGAAACGTCAAAAGGAATTGGTAAAAGTAAGTTCAAATCCTTTTATCATAAGTATATAAAAACTTTTTACATTAACATTATCGTACCGACAAACCGACAAATCCGTAAAAAACGTTACACCGATTCACATTATCCTACATTTCTGGCATTAAGAGAACAATTACTTAACTAACAATATCACGGTAAGTTCCTACTGAACTCAGTCTCAAGTCTAGTTCCCTAGGACGCGAGCCAAGATAAATGATATTAGCTTTAAGTTGAGCTCTACAAAATACTTCGTCAGACTTTATGTAACAAGTTTAAGAAAAACGATCGCTTTTTATTCTTAAGAAGATTGAAACAATTTAAGTTTTCCGCATCATATACAAACTGGTGGCTTTAGGAACCAACATGCTTCATGAACCGTGGTGATTAACAATAACATTCTTGTTTCAGGTAATGTGGCTCCTTTTGGACACAAATTCTTACCATGCCATGCTCCCAGTACACGTAAAAAGGCGGTTTGGATTGGCAATAAGATCAACTAAAGATGAAACCAAAAATGCTTCGGAAATGTTCACATTTTATTCATGTTGCCTTATTTTTGTACAAACTGTGCTGGTGAAGTATCGATCAATAATCCCTTACCTCTTATTTCCATCAGGAAAATACGTCATCAAAATACAGAATAGTGTAACCATGTTATAATTTAGTTTCGAAGGAGCTCTCCGTAAGTAAGTAATACGATACAATAAGATATATATTATACAACATAGTCCATTTATCCTACATAACATGATACAAAAATAAACGCACACTCCGTACGCTTAAGAGCGTTGTCACATTTTGCACCTCTCTCGCTCACACAGAACCAAATTTTTAAGAATGATATGAAAAAATGCTTTTATGAAAAATGTAATCAATGGGCCGTCTACAAAATAATATTAATTCAATAGGTAGTTATCAAAAACACATTTCTATTGTGTTATCTAATAAACATATGTAATTAAGTATTATGATCTGTTTTTGAGATGATGTAAATAAATGCCGCAATAAAAATGTGTTTTTAATAATTACCTATTAAATTAATATTATTTTGTAGACCGCCCATTGAATACATTTTTCAAAAATGCATCTTTTCATTTAACATTATTAAAAAATTGGTCCCGTGTGAGCGAGAGCGGTGCAAAATGTGACAACCCTCTTAATCTCATAGCGAGTGAGACGGACTTATTCTGTTCTTCTCTGAGTGAATTCACAAGGAATGCATTGTTAGTAATTTGTTATAACAGATTTTAATTGTAGTATCGATTAACTGCCCAATCCGCAAAGCGACACAGAGAAACAATTACGCGGTCCCTAAGGTGAGGAATTATTTTGGTCAAAGGACGAGACAATGGCTGGTTCCAACATTGTTAAACGAATTGCCTAAGGAAATTTCTACTGAAACAGTGTCTAAAAGTGCCTTAAAAAATATCCTGCGTAAGCACTATTTGGGTCTGTGTCCCTAGCGCTGGAACCTAAATTGTTAAGATGTCGCTTCGATTGACGTACTTGTCCGGAGATTCGCGTTAACTTGCTTTATGGAAAGTGCAGCTTAGTTCTATCGAAATAATGTTCATTTTTAGCGACTGGATTGGGCGAGTGCGTCGTGTGAAGTGTACTAGTTAGTATGTACTAACGCAGAAATGGGTCGGCCATGCTAGCATGCGCGCGCGACGTGCTGCGGGCGGTCGGGCGGCCGCTGTAGTGTCTCACTCGCGCTGGGTAGCTCGTCTCCCACCGGGGGGGGTCGGGACGCTAGCATGTGCTTTCGCCGCGCGTGATGGGATGGTGGGCAAGTAGAATATTTAAGAATTGTGTCCACGAGAACACTGCCGACAAACTGTCCTGCAGTTTGGCAGAAGATTTGTGAAATTGCATCTATGTAACTTTTGTTGAAATAAATTTAAAAAAAAAAGTTAGGATAGGCGCATTTATCGTATTGAGTTATCCTGTAATGTTAAATGTAAGAAGATAAATAAATAAAATCCCTCTTTTCGTCACATGATCTTTAAACCTCGCTGTGCAAAATTTCTGCTTCCTTCAGGTACATAAATTGTTTTCAGGAAGACATTTGTCATAACTTACCGACAGGACTCCCCCCGGTTCCTCGCCTGTAATATTCACTTCCTCACCACGTTTCTTTGTTTTTCAGTATATTTATTTGTTGCGGTACAAATTAAAGAGCATTTGAAGGAAGACGCAGAATTAAGATCGTCTAAATGATTGTAAAGGCTAGTAGGTATAATAAATCTTAGACGCATGTTGTAGTAAGATGTTATAGTTTAATGGTACAGCTGCTTGACGGTCCCTACATTCCAATCTTTATATTTGAGCTAAACTACTTACTGCTCTCATCATCTGCCTACCCTTTTCCCAACTATATTGGGGTCGGCTTACAGTCAAACCGGATGCAGCTGAATACCAGTATTTTACATGGAGCGACTGCCTATCTGACCTCCACAACCCAGTTGCTGGGTAATACGATACCCCTTGGTAAGACTGGTTGTCAGACTTTCGGGCTTCTGACGACCCGTAACGACTGTCAAAGATACATGAATGACAGCCGGGACCAACGGCTTAACGTGCTTTCCGAGGCACAGACGGGTCTTGATATGTGAATATGGTCACCCATCCTCGGACCAACCGCGGCAAGCGTAGCTTAAGCTGATCGATTGACCCGTGCGGCTGTTATTTCTTAGCCACAAGCCCCTCTCAAACTACTTACTGCTCTATGAACTTAATTATTCTGATGATCTAAAAATAAGATAAAACCACCAAGAAGCCCTTTGAACATAACATTACGTAAATAAAAGCACTTTATTCCAAGAACCAGAAAGGTATTAATAGCGAATGAACAAATTGTTTTTCTAAAATAAACCTTTTGTTGCATAATGCATGTCTTGAGACTTGAGAGTTTTATCCAGATTTTCAAACAATCTATGCTGTGGGGATTATTGAACGACTTAGCACTCTACCGGACGACGATAGAACGGAAAAATGTTAGCAAGTTTTTAAAAACCTGACTGTTTTAATAATTTCTTTCGATTATTTTTAATATCGGTTTGGGTATAAAATTTCATAAGAATAGTTAATAAGTAGTTTAACAATTGAACGTTCAACTATTGTCGAAATATTGAGTCACCGAAAAAGTACGACATAAGTGTTTGTGCTACGACAGCGTAGCTCACGTAGTAGCCGCGTAGGCCTACTACGCCGTAGCGACGGTTCACAACATAAAACATGTAAGTTCTCATTTAAACTATAATTTACAACATTAACATAAACACTAAGGCAGCTCGTGAGCCTATTAAATTGTCAGTCCAACCCGTTGGCTCGTTACTTAATGTTTCAACTTACCCTTTAATTATGTTGATAGGACTGCGTGTACTCCCTTGAGCAACCCCTGTTAATAAACATATTCCTCGGTCTTGATAGTATGTGGTTATGTGATACATTATTCAAGAAGATGAAAGCATTGGTGGCTCTAAAACTAACTTACCTGGGGCTGACTATGTCGAGAAAAAGACTACATAGGCATGAATCATGACGCAAACACTATCTTTAGTCCAAGTGCTTATAAACTACCATTTATGTTTACCATGCTTAAAGAGCTGAAAGTTAAAACATGAAGTTGTAAAGCTATTCCATGGCGAGTGTCGTCTCTTTGATATCCGGCCGCCTCGAGCGACCTAGAGTCGCTTACACTCGCATCACTGATACGTGGCACAAACTATACCACGGGAAACACAGGACAAGTTTAAAATAAAAATAATATACAATGTGGAAACAACAATAAGACAATAAATGAAAACATTGGCAGTACTAATGCTTATGCGTATTTTGTTAGTGTCAAATAAATCTTAACAACGAAATTAAAAAAGTGATTTTTTCATACAAACTAGTAGTGAACTAGTAGTGTGACTAGTAGTGACTAGTAGTGAACTAGTAGTGTGACTAGTAGTGACTAGTAGTGAACTAGTAGTGTGACTAGTAGTGACTAGTAGTGAACTAGTAGTAGTAGTGATGGGCTGACTATGAGTTTTGCCAATCTTTGACTAGTTATAGTGACTAAACTATTGGATATATTTGATTGAATTTTTGTAGACAGACTGGGAACTGAATTAGATATACACAATTTAATGTGTTGTCGTCTTCACCTGTATAATAACTTCAATAACTTCTGTAATTATAAAACCTTTGTAATATTGTAACATTTAACGGCATCTCGTTACACTTATATATTCGTATGTTGATTCTTACTTAGATAAGAAAACGTTGAGCAGTATAATAAGGTCACGGCTTTGCTCCGTATTATGAACATGGTCAGTTCTATGACTTAATCAAAGCTTCACTAGTATGTCTGTTTCTTTAGGCACTTTTATTTCTTAATTGGTGCGAGTCTTTAAAGAACAGTTGAGGTTTGCTTCTGCATAAACTTGTGACAATTATTAACGTGGTGTTTTAGATCTATTTAACCCTTTAACCGCCAACGTCGGATTGATCCGACAAGTATTTTCGTGTCCATTTCGCCAGGGTCGTATATTTACGACCAAATACCGTAATAATTCACTGTGCCCGGCGCTGGGGGCACGACAACTGATATGAAGTCGGGCGGTTAAAAGTCTCACACAGTTTCACAGCACAGCACACACACAACTATACAGCTTCTTGTTTAATGCGTAAGCGCCGGGGTAGCCCGCTAAATTTAAATTTTCTTACGTTTTTTGCAATATGCAACTCAGTATTAAGTTTTATGTTGATTAAAATATGATTCGCGACCGTAAAAAATATGTGTTTACCGAATTATAATCATGAAAGTCACCAACACAACTATTTAGGACCAAGTAATTATATTGAATGACGATTTCATGAAATCTTGACATTTGAGGATTATACTAACCTAAGGAGTTGTGTATTACTGATTCTAATAATAATAATTCCGTAATCTTGACCGTACTTCCGGGATTGTCCTGATAGCCGTGGAATACCTCTCCACTCCTCTTAAGCTCCTCAAGACATGTTGCCCCCTTGTTGCTACGACACTATGTGCTAGCGACCGTTTCCGGGGGCCTACTGTTGAGTGTGCAAGTCACCCCCTGCCATTGTATCCGTGTATTGTATTTATCAAACATTGGTCATGCAGGGGCCATAGTCCTTCCATAGTTTTAGATAACCAGTCCACATTAGCCATCCAAACCCATAGTCCAATATTTTTTTTTCGTCTCCATATCCTGCAATAGTCCTACACCAACCGGGGGTTGTCCTTGGGTGCACTTGCATAGTACGCACAGGGATAATCGTCGGTTGGTGCCTCATTTCCATTGAAAGCGTCTAATGGGCCTCTGCGAGTTGGCTTCGGCCCCTCATATGCCTTCCAAAGGTCCGGGACCCTAGGGTCTCGAGAAATATAAAAAAAAAATCCGTAAATACATATATATTACGGTCGTAAATCATGCTTTAATGATACGAGTAGTATATTGTACTTATATACTTTTTATTTGCACCAAGAACAACCCCATTTAATGTCCAGAAAATCACTGTCCATTCCAAGGTTGCCTGGAAGAGATCGCAGTATGCGATAAGGCCGCCAATTGTATATTTTGTAGTTTAAGATGTATATTTATGTAATGTATAATCTGGTGAACAATAAAGTATATATAAATAAATAAATAATTAATGTATACCCAGACACTGAACTGCAAATTGCAAAAATCCTCCGAAAATTTGAATTTCGTGGGCTACCTTAGCGCTTCCCCCTTAATGGTTACCTTTTCCACACCTCCCAATGTCACCCGCAATTCATCGTACCAAAACATCAAGCTTCCGGATTTATTCCTCTTCGCCAGTTGTAGGTTTATGAACGATAAATTATTTGCAAGTAAAGTCACAAATGCCTAGGCTAAAAATGCCAATGCTTAGGTTATAAACTTGGCTCCGGAGTTCATGAGAATTTGTTGTCGACTTATTAACTACTAAATTAAAACCGAACTGAAACTCAAACTCAAAGCGTTTATTTCAATGAAACCATTTACAGGCTGAACTTTATTTAGTAGTTAAGTTCGGAATGTCAAATTCAACCTCAGTTCTGCCGTGAATCTTCATCAACAATTTGACCTCATTTTTTCCATCTAGTTAATTAAATAAAATGCACAAAAAACCACTAAACAGAATCAAATTAAAAGAGTATTGTCAAAGTCACAAATTTACGACCCGTTAATAAAATCATCCTCATCTCCTTATTGCTCTGAGAGAATATACTTATTTAGAAATCAAATGAAATCGTACCGAATCATTAATTATCAGCTTACATAGTAAGAAAATATCTAGTATATTATACCTACCTTGAGCATTATTTTTTGTACAAAAGGGATTATCGAGTATTACGCACTGCGGTATAGTTAATTACTACATAATAATTCCGTCAGAACGCGAATTACAAGCAACTATTACATTACACTAAAGATAATCATGAACTAAAGTCTAATTAACGAGGTTTACAACAATATGAACATAGTGTGTGGGAACAGTAGGTGTTGTGTAATGTCATTATCATCTCTCTTATACCGTAAAATGGGGATACTTTGATCAATTTTTAACTTTATATGACTGTAGCATTCTCATTTTTAGCGAGATTATTATTATTTACAAGTATAATAATCGGTTTTTTGTGTAGATTTGAATAAGCTAATTTTAACATGCTAAATTTTAATAATTTAAGAAAAAAAAAATTAAAAGTAAGCGATCAAAGTTAAACCGTGAGTGGGGATACTTTGATCACCCATGTTTTTACAACATCTGTGTCTAAATGGGACGATAAATTGTCGCCAATCATTACCTTGCGCCCTGGTAAATTTTTAGCATGAGGTAGAAAGCATTTAATAAACCAATCTCGAAATGTTTCAGAGTCAAACCACCCACTGTTGGTTCTATTAAATCTTGTTCCTCCCGCACAACAACGTTTATCACAGCAAGACGGTCCAGATGGCGCTCCTTCTTTTCATGTATCATATAAGTGTTGGCTCTTGTAAATAACATATGGTGGTAACATCACACCATCTGCTGATCCGCAAATCATAATGGACGTAGCACTTTTGGAAAAATTTGTCACTCGCTCAGGGTATTTAACACCCCGCTTGAAGATACCTTGCTTTTTTCTTGGGTAATTAAAATATTAGATCCCGGAAGATCTTTGATAAGTGGCTCTAAATTATCAAAAAATGCATTTAAACTTTCCCTTGAAACACCTGCCCTGGATCTTTTTATATTTGCGGCGACTCTTGTCGAATATTCGTCCTTGTGCCTTTTTAATATAGAATATGCCCAATCGGGGCCTGGGAGATTATTTTGGAATCTAGCAACATGTCGGCCTTGTCTGTCTAAATAAGCTTTTGCTAAAAACCTCAAATCAAGTGCGCTTAAAGGATAACCCCAGTCAGAACATTTTGCTGCCGCCTGCAACAGAGATTTTTCTTCGGTATGGCTAAAAATAGGTTGTGCACCTGGAGTTCTAGTAAAGTTTCCTTTATATTTATTGTACAGAGTTCCAAAGGGAATATTATATTCTCTGGATGCAGCCCGTAAAGACATAGCTACTCTTGACAAAGCTTCATTTAATAATTCGTCACTGTAGTTTATATATCTTCTCGTCCCGGGTTTTTTTTTGTAATCTCGCGGCATGATGTTTCTGAAGCAATAGATTAATAATAATATATAAAGAATCCTAAGAATCGGATAAAAGTAGTTAACCACACCCTTACTTTAAAACGTAGGGTTACTTTGATCACCGATCAATCTCACCCAGCCTGTTGATCAATGTCACCCCGCGTTAATTTTTTGCCAATAACACAAGCAAATTTTGAGGTTAGGAAATCACAATATTTTTTATAGTTCACAAATTAAAGTTAAACTAACCGAATATAAATTGCATTATGCCTATACACAAAGCCAATTAGTTACGGACAAAGTTTTGCAGGCTAAAAAAAGATATTAATATGTAGTTACTCACCTTTTCAACTGTTTTATGCAAAACGAGCCGCCGCACTCTCCTATGCTTCTAAGGGAAAGATGGCTGACAATCAGTGTTGCCAACCCGAAAAAAAAAGTGGGCTAGTGCGTTCCGTTTTCTCAATATTTGCACTTAAGTTTCTAAAAGAAGTTTCGATCAATGTTACCCCGCGATTTAAAGTAACCCCATTCTACGGTAAATAATTAACACAACCCAGAGCAAAATGCTTAGATACAAAACAAGATGTAAAAGAAAATCCAATTAGAATTTTTATCTTAACCAACCCTTCGTTCTTTCTTACAACAAGGAAAAATCTCATTCTTTAAAAAAATAAGGGATGTAAACGGTACGTCTGCAACTGACGTTGCACTTTGTAGGCCATTTACCCGTAGTAAAGATGTACCTAAAACTACGATGTACTTTGTAACAGAAATTTTATTTATTTGTGTATCATCTTACACTTAATATTTAAGGTAAACCCAATTCGATAAATGCGCTTATCTTAAATATCATCGATCCTGTAAATAATTTATATAAGAAAAAATACTTAGATATAAGATGTAGCTACAAGAAAAATCCAATCAGAATATTTATATTAACCAACCCTTCGTTCTCTTTTTACAAAGAAAAATGTCTTTATTGTTTTAAAAAAAGATATGTAAACTGTGAATCTACTGAAATTCTACCACTTTGGGCTTTTAGGGTTCATCTCATAAATACTAATTCTGGAAACGTGTGCCTAAACGGAGTCAGCAATCTTGGTACAGATAACATTTATTTTCCTCAGGAAAAAAATGCCTATATTGTTAAAATAATAAAAAAGAATTGTAGCCATTCACTACTAGAACTATCTTTTTGAATGGGAGGGAACGTCAATTACGACAAAACAGTTCGTGGAGCTTCGAAGAAATGCTTGTAACAAACTTGTTACTTTTTTATGCCTTTTTCGCTAATACCGGAGAAGTGAAGGAACCTTAAAGACAACTGTCAATAGGTACAGGCTTATAAACTCGAGTGGCAACTACTTACATAGAAATGTATTGGAGTTAATAAGCTTTTACTCGCGCTGAACAACAAAGCTCCCCAGACACAGATATTCTCTAACTAAAATGTTGAAAATTCACACGAGTAAGCATTTTTAAGTAGTATTGCATCGTCTGTCCCTGAGGCAACATTGTAATTGGACTACATACTTTTACTTCAATCTTTTTTCCACAGTTAAGCTAATAAATAAATTACAATAAAAGTATGGCCGCCCAGTTTAATTTATTTTTTTTACGATAAAGTATATACTGGTTGGCTGGTGCCGAGGTCCGATGGAAAATTTTAGAAACCTCTCTTCAAGGGCTTCCAGAACACTGTCATGTATGTTCAGAAATTATTTATAGTTTAGGAGTTTTTAATATTTTTCTCCCTTGACTTCAGACTTTTTTACTTTTCTCTTTCTGTGTCGCAATTTTTGAAAATGTTTGTTTTGATTACAAATCCTTAAACTATGGTCTACTATCGGTAAAACATACTATCTATCTAAACGTCACCCAAAGTTAGTCACCAGTCACCAAAAATAAGCTCAAAGAGAAAATTTTTGTTCGACAAGATTCGTTCTAGATTTTCAGTCTTTAAAAAAAGAAACAAAAGGGTGTCGATGACCCCAAACTAGTTAAAACATCCTCGGACCTTAAGCTTTTTAACGCAATACTAATATTAATTACTTTTTGGGGCATTATTTGGTGAAATTGAAGTTCGAACATGGCGGCGAAAACACATTTTTTCATACTTGGTAGTACTGTGTTTTCGTTTGGAGAAATCCATTTTTTATGCTCTTTCTGGCATCCAATTAAGCTTATATTTGACATACCTTTTGTCTCTGGTACTGACATAGAGGTACCTCTGAACTAGAAATACACACAACGCCAAATTGAGATTCTCATGCTACCTGCTAAGATGTATCGCCGATTTGAAAGCACTATCGTGTTCGGCTTATGAATCGCATCTGTATATTATGTCACTAACTGTTCACTGCTCATCGTCTAGAATTTCTTAGAATACCGCACTGTAACCCATTTTATGAACTGCTTGAATGCACAAAATGCAAATTAATGCTGCAGTGAGATCTTTAGACACTCTAAAGTAAATGTTTTAAAAACGTGCAAATTATTTATTCTTTTAGTACGTACCTACTAATTTCGTTGTATCCTCATACAAGACGATATTTTTGAGTTTCATACAATATTCAAACACACGCAGTCGATCGCCGCACCGCTTCCGGGAGCGAGCACTTTCAGAATCTGAATCAGAATCAGAACGTTTATTTGTGAAACATAGGTATTTACAAAAAGATCTTAGATTATTATATGTCCGCTATGTTTTGCCGTGAAGGCGTACAAATATTGAAATGAAAACAAAAATCATAAAAATAACAATTAAACTACTGACATATGAAGAAAACCAAATCAGACTCTTACATAAGAAAGGGAACTATTTTAGATAACTTTATAAAATTTATAATTTAAAAGAACTTAATAAAGAAACAATCTTAAAAATCACAAGACAGTCTTTAAAATTACATAGAACAGGTACATATAAGTATTTATCGCGTAAGAAATATCAAATACTTTTATCGTTCATAAAATCATCTACAGTATAATAACATTTTTCCATTAATAGTGAGTACAGAATCTTCTTAAATTTAATTATGGGCAATTTTTTAATGTTATCAGGTATTTTATTGTAAATTTTTCGGAGCCATGCCAAAAAAACTCTTTTTCATTAAAGCAGTTCTGCATTTTTTGTCGCATAGTTTATTTGTATATTGAGAACGCATTGGAGTTTTTTTTTAAAATCACAGAGTTTTTGAAACAGATGTAAATTGATTTTGACAAACAAAGCAGTTTCGTAAATGTACATAGCTGGAAATGTAAGTAAATTTAATGATTTAAAATGAGGTTCACAGGTTTCAGTAGTTTTTAAGCCACACATGGACCGAATACATCGTTTTTGCGCTTTAAAAACTGATTCTCTTTCAGAAGATTGCCCCCAAAAAATAATTCCAAACCTCAGAACAGATGCAGCCAATCCGTGATACGCTAATAAAAGTGTTTGTTTATTGACTTTTTTCGATAGCTGGAACAGGGCATATGCAGATTTATTTAGTTTTAGACAAATTTCTTCGACATAGGGTTTCCATGTTAGCTTACTATCAATAGTTATACCTAAGAATGTTGCCTTGTCCGTATCTTCTATTTGGCACTTGTCATATATGACATGAGCTGGAGGTTTTTCACATCTTTGACGAAATGTGTATTATGACGAAGTGCATTACTCTTGTTTTGTTTAAATTAATTACTAGGTTATTGCTAATAAGCCATTTAATTATTTTATTGAGGCAATCATTTATATCATTCTCGTAATAGTCAGGGTTATTACACTTTACAATGGCAGTACTATCATCAGCAAAGAGGACCATATTTTGAGTTATAAGTATTGGTAGATCGTTTATATATATTAATAAAAGTTGCGGCCCTAGCACGCTTCCTTGTGGTACCCCGTATTTTATAGTTCTTTGCTGAGATTTATGAATTGTTACTAATTTACTTTTTTGGCATAATTGGGAGATTTCAGTGCACTGTGATCTATTATCAAGATATGACTCCAAAAGTTTTAGAATATTTCCTCGAATTCCATATCCATACAGTTTTTTTAACAAAATCTTATGGTTCACATAGTCAAATGCTTTTGTCATATCTGTATATAAAGCACATACCGGAGATCTTTCATCGACAGACGTCATAATATAAGAAAGGAGGTCGAACAATGCCATATTTATATTAGTGTTTTTTCGAAATCCTTTTTGTTCGTTACAAAATAACTTATTCTTTTCAAAATAATCATATATGGAATTATAAATTACTTTCTCAATTATTTTTGAAAAAATTGGAATTTTAGCAAAGGGTCTATAATTTTTACATCTGATTTATCATCTCTTTTGAATGAGGGCTTAATAATAACTTTTTTTAGGCTATTGGGGAAAACACCATTTGCTATACATAAATTAATAATGTGCGCTAGTGGTGGTGCTATAACTTCTTTGACAAATTTCACAACTTTAGTGCTTACTCCATCATAGCCAACCGTATTTGATTTTTTTTTTTGATATTTCTCGGGACCCCAGGGTCCCGGACCTTTAGAAGGCATATGAGGGGCCGAAGCCAACTCGCAGAGGCCCGTTAGACGCTTTCAATGGAAATGAGGCACCAACCGACGATTACCCCTGTGCGTACTATGCAAGTGCACCCAAGGACAACCCCCGGTTGGTGTAGGACTATTGCAGAATATGGAGACAAAACAAAAATTAGGCTATGGGTTTGGATGGCTAAAGTGGACTGGTTATCTAAAACTATGGAAGGACTATGGCCCCTGCCTGACCAATGTTTGATAAATACAATACACGGATAAAATGGCAGGGGATGACTTGCACACTCAACAATGGGCCCCCGGAAACGGTCGCTAGCACATAGTGTCGTAGCGACAAGGGGGCAACATGTCTTGAGATGCTTAAGAGGAGTGGAGAGGTATTCCACGGCTATCAGGACAATCCCGGTAGTACGGTCAAGATCCCTACCAGCGTCTTACTGGACTACTTCCTTCCTCCGAGCACGTTTGCTCTTGCGAATCTCTACTCAAGCCAGCCAATAAAGGCAAGAATGAGGTGGGAGGTCAGTTCTCGTCAGTGTTCATTCCAGCCGGCCAATAAAGGCAAGCCAGAGATGAGGAACATGACTTCTCCCGGGAGATAGGGTACGTGGGGTCGCTACTGCCCAGCAGCTCGCCACATGCTGCCCTGCGGGTTTCTGTATCTCTCTTTGTCTGGCTCTTCACCCTAGACCTGTTCCGGCAAAGTAACCTCTACCGGCACAGACCTAGAGTTTGGAGCGCGCAAGCCCCACCACGACATCAACGTAGAGATACGGCGATGGGGATTTTTAAGGTTGTTAATAATTTTTATTATATCAACAGGTAAAACTGGTTGCATATATAATGACTGAGTAGTTAGATTGTTAAAAGTATTATTATTCTTCGAAGTAACGTTACTATTTACATTTTTTTCAATAACATCTACAAAAAAGTTATTGAATTCGTTTGCGATATCCGTGGGATGTGTGATAATAGAATTGCCTTTCGATATAGATGGTATTAAATGTTGTGGTAGACGAAATTTGGATTTGTTAATTAATTGCCATGCAGCTTTTGACTTGTTTTGAGAGTTATTTATGAAATGGTTATTTTGAGTGGTCTGTGTTAGTCGTATGATCTTTTTGTAAATTTTTGGATAATTTTTAAAATCTTGTTTATTTTTATAGTTAGGCTCTAATCGATACGACCAAAGTAATTTCCTTTGTATTTGACTACAGATTTTTATTCCACGGGAAATCCATTTAGATTTAGTATTTGTTTTTATTGTTACATATTTTATTGGAAAACATAGTTTATACAACATCAGAAAATCATCTGCAAAACATGCATATGAATCATTTACATCATCAGAATTATGAACTCGTGTGAAAGATAAATTGCTCAAATAAATTTTAAACTTCCTTAAATTTTCTGGGCATATATCCTGCTTCTGAGTTTTCCAATATTTAAGTTTACATGATTTATTAATAGGTACAGTTAGTATTTGCGATGTATGATCTGAAAGAACTAAGTCTATTATTTGTGCTTTACAGTCTTTTCTAAAGGTATGTGCAAAGTTATCTATGCAGGAATTGCTGCTTAATTTAGTAGGTTTATGAAGGGCTAAGTAAAGATTAAATTAGGCAAGAAATTTTTTAAATTCTATAGTAATTTTATTTCTTTTTAAGATGTCAATGTTAAAGTCGCCTGCTAGAATTACTTTTTTATTAGTGAGTAAACAGTATTTTCTTAATATATCCTCTAATTTTTCATAAAATATATTGTAATTGTGTTTGGGTATTCGATATATGCAAATAATAATAATGTTATGATGTGTTAGTTCTATGGCACATGATTCAAAAACACCTGACACTGACTGTTTTTCTACGTCAGATATTTCTCTAAATTGAAGTCCGGCTCTAACGAGAATACACGTACCCCCGCGCTTAGCCTTTCTGGAAAAGAAGGTTGCTCGTAAAAAGTTAGTGTGCAACAAATCTTCATACCCTGTCTCGATAAAATGTTCTGTGATACAAATCACATCAATGTTAGTTCCTGCATTGTGAAGCTCGTCTATTTTAACTGTTAAGGTATCTGATTTGTTCATTAGTCCCGCTATGTTTTGATGAAGAATATTTACATACTTACAGAAAAAACTACGACTTATTTTGCGAGTCTGCACGTGCTAAGTCTTTTTGAGTTTTTTGGGGAACAATCAACCTTGGAGCTAACAGTAGATGTTGTTACCATAGTGATACAGTATGATATCAAGTCTATTAAATCTAAAATAATAATTAGTAAACCTCTTTTATTAAGTGTCCCGTAATGTGGGTTGTATGAATTGTAAGTGAATGGTAATTCAAGTTCCAGTGTTTAAATTAACAGTAGTAATCTTCCCCAGAATTAGGCTACCTATATAATTATCCTTCCAAATAAACTAAAGTAACAAACAGCGTGCAGTCAGCCGCACATCCGTGGTAACAATTTGACATTGACAGCGCCTTTAAGACTTAACAGTAAGGCCGTTTGTCCACCGCCACGTCAACGGGACGTCAAGTCAACGAAAACGAGATACGGCGCCAAAAGTAGTGATACATACATTTACTGTGGTCGCGTGTCCACCGTACGCCGTCACCGGGACGTCACAGCTGGTTCAAATAATCTCGTTTCTCGTTGACGTTGTGCGGTGGACAAATGGTGTAAGAGCGCTTTTCGTAGTAAGTGTACTACCGATGTAGGTATCGACATAAACCCGGACAGTACAAGCGAACGTTACTCGGAACTGTGAGCTTAGTATTTACAAACGAATAGCTCTGAACTTTCTTTTATGACGACCTTTTGTCCCAAATTCATGTGTAATAAAGCAAATAGCTGAAAATTTGTAAGCCTTGGGAGTAAAAGGAAAACAATATTTTAAAAGTACCAGTTTTTCGTTTACGTCAAAATGCGAAGAAATACTCTTGAAAAAGAGCATCAGAAGTATCAAATTTAAAAGTCCAGTATGTAAATCGGTGCAGTCACCGTGACGTACTTGTTACTGCGAGCCGCAGGTGTGCCCCCGGGCCGCAATATACCCGCAGACTTATACCGGGGCTTGAGGTATTCCGCTTCAACTGCATCAAAGTCTTTATCATTTTAACCAGGCCTGCAGTATGATCAATTTTGTGTACTTGAATATAAAGTTATTCTGCAGAAGACTACGGGAAAAAATGCACTGTTATTAAGTTGCCTTTTTGGTACATACTAAGTCTCTTCAAATAACTATGTAACTGTATTAATACATGCGCTAGGGACTTATGTTCTTACAATAATTAAACGGGTTCACTCCGGGGCAATTATGCCTTCCATCCGCATATAAGCCGCATAATTAAAGACAGTTGGCCCACACCACACAACCCGTTGAATATTGTATGCGCTGAGTGCTCAGCGCTTTGTTATTCCTCACTAGCAGACTCGACAGACGTTGAACTGTCAAAAATTAAAAATCTATTATCTTGTTACTAATCTTTTTAATTGATTTTTGACGCCTTTACATAGCTTGTTAACTGAAAGAAGTAAGTACTCAGTTGTTATACATTATTTTTCACTCTGGAATATCTGTTGTTTAAATTCTCAGTACCTAAATATCTGGTTTATTAATTCTTACACCTGCTTGATCCACTACTTCCAGTCTTGTTTCAAATTGTGCTGACTATAATATAAATATACGACTTATATTTACTGTTGCATAGCAGTTGCTACCCCTCAGCTGTCGATCGACCGGCTAGCGGTCGGTAGAAATTTAAGTATGTCTCATATCATGACAGTTGAAGGTTCAACGAATTTATGACCGCTTCCAAGCATTATCGATTAATATAAATACTAACAGGAGTCTGTATCATTCGGGTTACAGTCACATCCTTCCTTCCTTACAAACTTCTGCACATTCTCCTATACCGTACTCTGAAACAAAATTCACACAAATAATGTTAACGTGCAAGACATTATAACAAGATTTTATTCAGGGTAGTAAATCCGAGAAAGAACCCATTTTGAGGGAGGCAGTGCTGTTTTTAGAAAAAGAAAAGTTTAGGAAGAGAAGGCATGTAACAAACACGCACATCCACGCGCCCGCGCCTCCCGCACCCAAGCCCCCGCGCCCGATAGTCCGACCCACACTGTCTCGGTGTCACACTCAACTTCCTTGAACTTTTAAATTTTTTCTTTGTGTTTTGTATTGTGAGAATGATGATTATTATTAGCTAGAAAATATCAAAATATTTCTCAACGGATCCGGCGCACAGATACAGCTGACGGCGGCCGGGCCCATCTGTCTGTCGATACATACAGCTTGTACATTATAGTTTAATGATCGCCCGTGTAGCCCGGCGCACAGATACAGCTGACGGCGGCCGGGCCCATCTGTCTGTCGATACATACAGCTTGTACATTATAGTTTAATGATCGCCCGTGTAGCCCGGCGCACAGATACAGCTGACGGCGGCCGGGCCCATCTGTCTGTCGATACATACAGCTTGTACATTATAGTTTAATGATCGCCCGTGTAGCCCGGCGCACAGATACAGCTGACGGCGGCCGGGCCCATCTGTCTGTCGATACATACAGCTTGTACATTATAGTTTAATGATCGCCCGTGTAGCCCGGCGCACAGATACAGCTGACGGCGGCCGGGCCCATCCGTCTGTCGATACATACAGCTTGTACATTATAGTTTAATGAATTACGTCTAATGGTTGATGTTTTATGAATATTTTCGACCGAAGCGTCGTTTATTATACACTCCTCTAGACAGAAAATTCACTTTACAAAATTTCTGTCCACATTCATAAATGTGCCAGATATCTAAAAAAATCTACGTTTATAGTAATTTAATTCTAACCCCATTTTAATCCAGTAAAAAAAAAAACGACGACGTTATGGACGACGCAAAAACGGGAATTGTTTCAAAAGCTAAATGGAACCCTCGTACAGATGTGGCTCAGTCTCCGGAAATAAAAACCGGAACTGTATGTTGTTTAAAAGAAAATGTGTTTCTACACATTTTCTGTTATACTATTACAAAAAACTTTTTGTTCATGCTTTTATTATTGCAGGAATACGAGGAAATTGTCCTCGTCAGGAATTTTTCAGTAACAGCTCGGAGTCTGGATTTGTGCCCGGTTGATGGCAATAGGCTCGCTCCCTATTACATGGGACTTAAACATAACTGGCGAAATGTGGGTGTACTATAAATACACCTCTGCCTTACCCTTTGGGAATTATAGGCGTGATCTTATGTAATGTGTACTATGATAAAGAAAACAAGTGACAACCTTATTTGCAAATTACGAGAAAATGTGAATTAAATTATGGCAAACAGAAGGTCAAGGGTGTAGGCACCTGCAAGTGCCGCCGTTCATAGACATGTTGGAGGTCCTCGGACACAGCAGACCCTCTCCGCATTCCGCGCCGGAGTAACACTTGAAACACAAACAGTAAAACTCTCTGCGATGCGGCAAATATTGTGGAGTTAGCAATAAATATTGTAAACAATGGCGTGGAAATATCCGCCACCATTTTATATTATGAGAGAGAGGTTCTGTCGTGTGATTACGTCCGGATTTGTTTCCTGGCGCGCTTTATATTTATTTTATTGGGAAGTGTTGCTTTGCTTGCTTATGTTATTGCTTGATATCGACTCTAAAAGAACCCGCAATAGAATCCTAATTGAAATGTTAATTTAGTATCCGTATTGTATTGTGTAGTGAATTTTACTCATTACGCGCGGCGTCTGGTATGTTCTTTGAAAACAGAGTGGGTGACTTCTTTTCCGTTCTGAGAAGGGCAAGGGCTTCTTTTCGAACACGATTGCTAAACTGCAAAAATAGTATTGTAGCCACTGTATTCCGCACAATTTTCGTGACTAGAACCGAATTGTTCAATCTCAGCATTGTCTATGACGTAATCAGGTAATAATAATGACGAATTAATTTATCTAATAAATATACGTATCTAATAATAATGTGTAATAATAATATCTTATGAACGTATTAATTTAATTTCAATTTAATTTGTAATACATATAACTTAATAATACATACTTAATGTTTACTTATTTATGACATGTAGTCTCTATGGGTGAAATGTATTTGTATGTACTTATACAATGCCTGAAATAAAAATTATTTGATTTGATTTTTTTTTATTTTGATTACGCTCTCAACTCTCACTGATAATCCCGCCTGGCGTAGCAGTGCCCCAGCAGTCTGCACTCATGGCGCTGCATGAAGTGGGTCCCGGTGACTGCGCTGCTCCTCGCACCTCGTACGTCACGTTGAACCCGTATACGGACAGCAGACCCAGTGTCCTGAGCTGTGTGCCCTCAAGTCTGTCCACGTCTAGCTCCACCACCATCAATGGACTCTGGGCCTGCAACATAATCACGACTTTAGCAACCTGGAATACAAAAACAATGACAGTGAACGCTTTCCCCTGTTTATTTTCTGTCCGAAAATTATTTTTCCTTTTTTATTTCTGTAAATAATACAGTCCCCATAATTCTACAAAAACCTTTCACAAAGTTCAATTCTTTACCTGTTTTAGTATTAGGAACCTACTTACTCCCTACAGACCAAAGGATTTGCCAGAACATGAATGCTATGTATTGTGTAAGCTTCTATGTAAATGTGAAACTCGCATAGGATTAAAATATTATTACCACCATTGCTCATGTTTGACAGTTGTAATATCCCTCCAATAAGTATTCATACGAAACTTGATGTTAAACAGTACCTATGTCAGTAAGTATATCCGATTTCAGTGTTTACAAGAAGACCTCTCATTTTCATTTGACATAGAATAGAAAAAAAAACGTTTTGGATTTATGAAAACTAAAATGCTTGCAGGCAAACATCACGCCTTGATTCCCCAAAGGGTTAGGCAGAGGTGTACCTATAGTACACCCACATTTCGCCAGTTATGTTTAAGTCCCATGTAATAGGGGACGGGCCTATTGCCATCTACCGGGCACAAATCCAGACTCCGGGCTGCTACTGAGAAATTCCAGATAGAGAAACCCAATAACACTTTGCCCAACGTGGGAATCGAACCCAGGACCTCATGCTCAGCAGTAGCGCTTGCAACCACTAGACCAACGGGGCTGTTGGAAATATTAAAGCATGATA
The DNA here is from genome assembly GCA_947568875.1 of Fissipunctia ypsillon. Classification (NCBI taxonomy): domain Eukaryota; kingdom Metazoa; phylum Arthropoda; class Insecta; order Lepidoptera; family Noctuidae; genus Fissipunctia; species Fissipunctia ypsillon. The sequence continues at coordinate 15,957,334 of OX387661.1, read as the reverse complement.
CAAAATTACGCGGCTGCTGACCGCATTAACTGCAATTGAAATAAATGCCGCGACCCTCATCACAAAAACCTTGCTTTTTACTACGGATATCTCACTTACATCGTTTCGAAATCTATGACTTTTTTTAGCGCAGATATTGATTTTCAACTTCAAAATAATAGTAATGAAATAAAATATCCTCAAAATAGATATATCTCGAATGAAAGTCACTAGTTTCAAATGAAAAGGAGTGTGTCCCACCTGGATTCTTTTCATAAAAGTTTAGTGTTTTAGCGGTACCTTGTGATGCCAGTCTCGGGCTAAACGAGATTTGAATGGCTGTTTTCTGGGTCCAGTAATGTATAGGTATGTTGATGGTGAGGATAGGACACTGCCACGAGAGCCTTTCCAGACTAGTTTAGAACTGAATGAAAGCCGTCTAACGGTATGACCTCAAAAGCCTTTTCCAGCTGTCAAACAGAATATCTGCTCTATAAACTATACAAAAGAGATGCTAGATTTTGATATTTAATCTTTCAAATGAATGAGAAAATAAATGTCGTATTGTCAGTAGGCAAATAAGTAAGACAGATAAGTTAATAGTTAGAGCAACTATCTCTTTATTTCTCCGTAAAATCTTCTCACGTTACATTTTACGAACCCTTAGAATCTTACAATGGCGCTCAATTGAAAGCAGTGAGTGGGCCGTTTTATATTCTTAAAGGCATTCCTGTTCATTTTGAGCGATGCGTGGTCACTTTAGGTAATATTTGAGTGCGATTCAGTTATCTTTGATGTACTACACAAGCGGAAACTTGGAAATGGACTGTCAAGCGGTGCGATAGAAATGAAATCCTAGATGCATACAAAATGCACATATAACTGATATGTGCATTTTGTATTCTGATTTTAGTTCCAAACCAGCGTGAAATTCTAAATGTAAAACCTTCAACTTAAAATGATATGTTAAATAATATTTGCACTGTGTCGGTTGAAGGCAGCAAATAAATCTTTAATTTAACGCTTACACTCCCCGAAGATATGCAAATTCAATTTTGCTTACAGTTGGAATGGGAAAAATAAATCAAAGTAAAGTGCGAAGATCTTCGTTTTCGATTAAAGAAATAACTTTTGGCAAGCCATCGCATATTCTTGTATAAACCTCTCCCCGCGTCCTATTTAAAAGCGATCGGCGCGTTCTTCAGTCAGTGTTCGGAAAACCGGAAAAAACATCGAAAACTATACTCAAGCAGAAATAAAAAAATAAAAATGTAAACAGAACTTTATACCTAAATAAAAGCCTCCCGGCATAAAGGGCGTGTCCGCTTACATACAGCTATATATAGCTGTAAGTCGAAGCCACAAATGATAAACTAGGACCATCGAAGTAAAATAATCAAGTAGTTAATTACTAATAACAAAACCATGGTCAGCAAGACGACCAGTCACGAGTATAACGTAAAGATCAGCCATTAACCCCTCGCTATATTTGAGCTAAGGAGGCAACCCGACCCCCCACGCTACCGCAAGCAGTGACATCTAAGGGAGTATGACTAACTTGCTGCCGGTTGCTCAGGCTAAAAAAATATGATCAATTGAGGTCGCTAGCTAACTACATATCTACATATTGCAATACAACTAATAAAAAAAGTAATTTAAAAAAATTAAATCGACTTCAAGAAGAAAAATTTTAGTAAATTTTGGAAGTCGACACGTAAATAGGATGCTAGGCCTGGTCTACCACTACTATCTGGTAGGAAGGACCAGTGACCCGCGGGGAATTGCAAATATGTTTATGGAAGATTTTAAAGCGCAATCTCCACTGGGACCTTCAGTTGCAGTGGTCGATGCTGATGACGGACTCAGCATCGAGCATTTCAAACATGCGGGGTGTCACCTGCCGAGGGTCCTGTCCTGGTTTTTTACTATGTGCATCAGTCACTCTTATTTACCTGCTGAGCTGATGCATACTATTGTAGTACCTATTGCCAAAAACAGGACAGGGGATATCTCGGACAGGGGAAACTACCATCCAATCTCCCTTGCAACCACAGCGGGTAAAGTATTGGACAGTATGCTTGAATCGTGCTTGAATATGTATATGTGTTTGCACGATGCACAGTTTGGTTTTCAACCTGAGCTTTCTACTGAAAGTGCTGTGCTGTTTAAAGAATACTGTCCAATATTACACATAACGAAATTTCCTGGATCTCTCCAGAGCTTTCGACCTGGTGTCATATGATGTGCTCTGGAGAAAGCTGGGTGACAAGAATGTACCGGCATCAGTGCTTAAGCTCATGCAGTATTGGTATACGGACCAAACAAACTATGTAAAGTGGGCCGGAACGTTTTCTGAGTCGTATGGGTTGGAGTGCGGTGTGAGGCAGGGGGGTTGACATCTCCACGGCTCTTCAACCTTTACATTAATGATCATAGTCGAGCTCAGTAGTATGCGTGTCAGCTGCCGGGTTGGTGGTGTTAGTATTAACACCATCAGCTACGCGGACAACATGGTACTGCTGGGTCCGACTGACGGATCTATCAGAGAAATGTCGAAGGTCAGCGAGGAGTATGCTGCCTTGCACGACCTTGTGTACAATGTTCGTAAATGTGAATACATTGTCTTTAAGGCCTTAATCACGAACCTAGTTTTTCTCTAAATGGTATAAAGTCCAACAATTTAAGTACTTTGGGCACATACTTAACGACGACTTAAAGATAATATAGATATTGAAAGGGAACGTAGGGCACTGGCGGTCCGAGGGAACATGTTGGCCCGTAGATTCTCTCGTTGTGCGGATCAAGTCAAAATCACCCTGTTCAAGGTTTTGCCAAGGTCTGTACGCAGGGGTCTATGGGTCAGCTACACCAAAATATCGCTATATGTCTTACGTATCCAATACAACAATGTTTTTAGGATGCTGTTGAAATTGCCCCGTCTCTGTAGCGCATCGGAGATGTTTGCTCAGAACCGAACTGACGGCTTCCATGCAGTGATTCGCAAAAAAGTCGTATCGCTGATGCGTATAAAGCGGGTCAGTGACAATAACATCCTGAAACCAGTGGTGGAGAGTCCTTACTCTCCTTTTCTGAGGCACTATGTGGGGAGAGTGGTCAGGTAGCTTATTCCTTGCTTTATCGTTCTCTGCACATCCTGCCTCAGTCACCTTCATTCTTCTCTTTGTTTGTCTACTACTAACACTAGTTATAAGATAGTTTACAAATGAAATGGACTTTATTTTGTCCGAAGTGAATAAATAAATAAATATAAAAAAAACATTGTACTGAGTAGATTATGTCAATAATCTATACAAATAAATAAAATTTAAGTGTCTGTTTGTCATGTCAAAATAACAACTTTTTAATAAATGCATAGGAAAGTATAAACGGTTCTTATAAAGTCGGATTAGGAAAATTCTTTTTGCACCCCAACCTACCCACCACCCAATTCTCGAGGATATTTATAGGCTATTTAACATCACGCTAAGACCCTTAGGAGCCGAGCAAAAAGAAAAAGTCAGAAAGAACACTAAGCGAAAACGAAGTTATTGTGTGGGTGGTCGATTCAACGCGACGGTTGGCGACAGGTCGGGGGACGAGGGAGTTTTATTAAAATGTGGCTGTTATTTTAGTATATTGTGTATCTTACGACATCCACGCGAACGAAGTCGTGGGGCACAGCTAGTAAATTAAAATAAAATTGAAAAAAAATTGACTACAGTCAAATAAAATAAACAATTATAATATATTAACTCATACATCCCATCAGTAGATAAGTTAATTCTGGAAACATAAGTATAAAACCACTCCTTTAATAGCAGTGTCCATATTATGTATATGTGTTTATTACGTATTTAAGCCGAGCACTATTTAAGTGTCCAACTTTAGACGTACCGAAATCGTGTCGCAGTTGGACAGTTGAGATTTAGCGCTCAATTAAGACGCGCTGGAGGCGCTTCAACTAACTCTCTTAACTGTTCACTAAGTTAGCTGCTTTTAAACACCCACATTCACTCTTAAAAATATATTCATAAGGACTATAACTCCATGCAAGCATTTACTTTGGGTACGCCAAAACTACTTAATTTGACTGTAGAAAGAAAGAAAGAATATTAGTTTATCTCACGTCATTCGATTTCAAGTACTGATTTCAAGACCCGACGTGATCGGTCTGCGTGACAACACTCACTTTCACACATCGTAACGAGCGGTAGATGGCAAATAAAGAGATCATCATCTGCGTAGCCTTTCCCGAACCATGTTGGAGTCGGCTTTCAGTCAAACCGGACGCAGCTGAATACCAGTATTTTACATGGAGCGACTGCCTATCTGACCTCCACAACCCAGTATTTGGGTATTACGATACCCCTTGGTAAGATTAGTTGTCAGACTTTCGGGCTTCTGATGACCCGTAAGGACTGTCAAAGATCCACAAATGACAGCCGGGACCAACGGCTTAACGTGCTTTCCAAGGCACGGAGGAGTCTCGGTATATGAAGATGGTCACGCATCCACGGAGCAACCGCGGCAAGTGTACCTTAACCTGATGGATCGACCCGTGCAGCTGTTATTACTTAGCCACGAGCTCCTCCTGTGGCGGGTAAAGAGATATTAATAGTCTGCGAACTTTGACAATAGGTACATTAGCAGCTCTAGACAGAGTACATCTCCCGAGTTGGCACGAGTAAATGCTTGTTTCATTAGATAGTCGATGTTACTGTTTCGAAAAGAGCAGTGGTGCGACTGGGGCAATTTTATATTAGCGAGCGAGCAAAACTATTTATGTAGGATAACAGCTGATTTCATCCTGATTGATATTGTAATAAATTAGGTACATTAGTAACTGGACTGTTCTCATAATTTTTACGTTGTTTCCGTGTAGTACCATATATGTACCTACCTAAATGAATTGTGTCGAAGAACTAATTTCTATGTTTATGCCTTTTTGAATCCCAAATTATGTCACAATTTTAGACATACTTCATTGAGGAGCTCGTGGCTAAGTAATAACAGTCGCACGACTCGATCGATCAGGTGAAGCTACGCTCGCCACGGTCGGTCTGTGGATGGGAGACCATCTTTACATACCGAGATCTCTCTGTGCCTTGGAAAGCACGTTAAGACGTTCGACCCGGCTGTAATTTGTGGATCTTTGACAGTCGTTACGGGTCGTCAGAAGCCCGAAAGTCTGACAACGAGTCTTGCCAAGGGGTATCATATTACCCAGTTACTGGGTTGTGGAGGTCAGATAGGCAGTCGCTCCATGTAAAATACTGATATTCAGCTGCATCCGGTTAGACTGGAAGCCGACCCCAACATAGTTGGGAAAAGGCTAGGCAGATGATGATGATGACCCTACATACTTCATTATGTGGATAGATCGTTGTTTTGTTAGTCAGTCTGCAGGTATGTATACAGATTTGTATTTGTATAATAGCACAGGGAATATTACTATGCAAACTGAACTAATGTAAAGAAAAATTGCAACATCATCATAACATTAAATATACTATAACAGTACACTTCTGCCTAACCCTTCGGGCAATACTGGCATGATGTTTCACTATACAATACTTCGTAAATGTAAAATTGTAAATATTAGCTTTCTAAAGTTAACCAAAGAAAATTCTAACATTGCGACAATATTTTTGAAGGAAAAACATCGAAACCCAGAAAAATAGCGGCAGTAGGTACTACAAACAAAAATACACATTTCTCGCGTTTTGGGATCCCCAGGAGTGTACTCCATTATTGGGAAAAGGGTGTCAGATTAACTGCTCGGCCTTGCTCTTGCACGCTCATTGTTAGTATCCCTTGGAAACTAATGACTGATATAAATACACTCCAGTCTTACCAAAGGGTATCGTATTACCTGTTACTGGATTGTGGAGGTCAGACAGGCAGTCACTCCATGTAAAATACTGGTATTCAGCTGCATCCGGTTAGACTGGAAGCCGATCCCAACATGGTTGGGAAAAGGCTAGGCAGATGATGATTGATATAAGTACACTTGCCTCTTGCCAATTTTATGCTATCGATACATGACAACAACATGAATTTTCTATTCTGAACCTTAGGGCTGTAAATTATTTATCAAAATGTAGTCGAAAGATACAAGATAAGGCAAACATTAGGTAGGATTTTCTTCATCCTATACGTAAAAATGTGGTGTTCAAAGTATGGGTTTCCAATCACAAAAGAATTATCCATTCTCATACCTGCAGAGGGACAATTCTCGTAATTTTACGATCATTCATATTCTGATCTCAGTTTCATTACGTCAAAAAAACCTATAATTTTCCTACATTTTTGACATTTGATTGTCGCTGAGATGAGGTTGTGACTAGATTTTGAATGTTTTTAGTTACGGCTTTAGGTCGTGTCCTTAAAGCCAACTGATTTAGCTGCAATCACCATATTAGCACCTACACAGCGACGAAATTCCAGTCATGAACGATGTATTTGTAATTAATTAGAAGCAGATTATGGAGGTATGACTGAGTGATAAATGTACATATTTGAGCTTCCAAGCATGTCGGTTCTAAGTCACTTATTGGGCTGACTGAACCATTTTGTTTTTTAATCTGTTAATGCAATTAGCAATTACTCAAAAAGTAAAGCACGATCTCTTGCTCTCTCTTTTACGAAAAAAAGGCCTTTTTTAATTAATTACATTAGCTTTTTTCTTATTTTATACATCATTCATAAGTTACGGTAGTATTTCGGCCAAATTTCTCTTTTAGTTAACCCTCTCTTCGTGTTAGCTTAATTAGATGTAAATGTTAATTAGGCGATGGTTGTTTGTTGCCATCAGTTGTTTGCGTTGCTGTTGAGATACCATCTAGGTAATCAGTGCTAACTGGTTCGACATTGACAGTTTTATGGTTCATTTTCATTAGTCGATAACTCGGTCGATATAAAGAATGCGGGGACTCCCCGCGGCGGGTTAATGACTTATGAAGGTCTTAAGTTGATAGCGCGATCGGCACACCATCTGCGGGGAATCCTCGTAGCGGGCGTAGCGACCAATGAAATTCATCGGTCGGTAAAAAACGTGCGGAGACTCACACTCAATAAAAAATGAGTCTATAAAGCAACTCCCAAACGTGCGGAGCAGGTTCTCTGTACACCGCAATCGTTCCCTATCGACTAATGAACACGGTTCCCCGAAAACGGGCCCCATGGCATGCTTACAGAAATCTCCAGCACCCCGCATTCGGGTACCTATCGATTTATGAAAACGGTTCCTAGCTTGCGGGCCTTATGGCATGCGTTACAGAAATCTCCCACACCCCGCATACGAGCTGTGAAAATGAGCCTTTTAGGACGTGACGTGCTTACATCACAAATGCCCATACGACTGCAACATTATTGCCAATGTCAATTAAATGAATTGTCGTCATAATGTCGTCACTTACCCCCGACTGTGACAAATTCTTAATCATAAAACGTATAACCTCTACTTGATGGATATTAAAGTGAATGTTTCCAACCATTGGCCCCTGAATTTGGCCCTGAATGTAATTACAGATATTACTAGTGAAGAGTAGAGGGAACGTTCCAATTAATCCAACATTTCAGTTTGATCTGTATTCAGGCTGATATCAATATTTGATTCAAGGAAGACGTGATTTATTGTGCCACTAGCGGGGCGCTTCTTTGCACGGCTTTTACGACTTGACTTAACTTGGAGATTTCTTTATTTTAAGTAAGTTTAATATGAATTTATTGTGCATAAAATACCATTTAAGTCATTTTCTTGCTGCGATTTTTCTTTCTCAAAATCACTTATGAAAGGAGACGGAAACGATTACATACAATCTTGGGCCTGAATGTAACGAGATGAAGTTGATGTGAATTAATAGATTTAAACTTTTCATTCCCTCGCTGAAAATTCTGTTAGTTTTGACAATCTGAGAGCCGAGTTATTAGAGATTTAGTAAAAGTAAGTTTATGTCACAATCTTTAACTAAAAACTTATTCCTGAAGTGTAAAAGATGTTCTTTAAACACTAATGTTTATTATATTTCGTCTAAGGGTCGTCCGCCTAGTGTATTGCAGTGACTAGTTGCTATCCCTCAATTCACACAGCGATCCAGTTTCAACAATATCTAATCCACAAAGCGACGGTAAAATCCAAAATAACAATTCCAAGTCAAACGTGTGAGCGATCTTCGGTGTCCAGTGTGAAAGCAAGGGTCGTACAAGGTAGGCAGGGTCAGAGTCCGTAAACAACAACGCAGTGGTCGTTAAAAATTAAATAATCTGAAAAGCAATCAAAACGCATCGGAAAACACGAAACGAGTGAACAAGCCAAGCACACACGAGCCAAGCATGAGTGCCAACTGTTCTTCAGTTGGCAACTGTCTACTGTCAATGTTGAGCTGGCTCACAGCTGTCATGCCAGAGACATAGACTAAAATATAAGACTGATTTTAATCGATATGAAATCTATATTCATTATATTGGTTTTTCAGTAATTAACTAAATTCAAAATTTAACGTGTGGTATTTAGACGATGGAACTCTAGGTGATGCAGACACCGTTTTGAAAGACCTACAACTTCTCAAACAGGAATTTAAATCTATTGGCTTGGACCTTAACCCCTCAAAATGTGAAATCTATCTTCCTGACATTACTGACAGACAATTGACCCTAGATAAATTTAATGCAATAGCCCCACTAATTAAAATTTTAGAAAAAGTTCACTGCACCTCCTAGGTTCCCCAATTTTAGAAGACAGCTTTTCTCCTTTTATCGACGAAACAATCAAAACATTTCGGACAGACTCCAAAATTAATTTACATTCAGCATTCATCTTTATTAGATACTGTTGTTTTGGCCCAAATTTTATATATTTTCTACGTTCTTCCCCTTTATGGAAGTAGCCACATCTGTTGGACAAAATTGACCAAATTATTGGACCATGGGGTCCGAGTGCCCACTTGGTTTTCCGAGACATCGCCAAGCGGTTGGTCGACTCTTCACGTGACCAAAGGGCTGGCCTATTCTTTGGCCAAAGAATCAGCATCGCCATACAACGTGGCAATGCTGCCAGCCTTTAGGGCACTTTTCCTGTTGACAGCGATGCGGACGAATTTTTTGATGCCCTATGATTATATATATATATATATATTTTTTTTTACATTTGTACATATTATAATTATTATTTTAAGTCTGTTAGCTTATATATTATGTATTGGTTTAATTGAAATAAATGTCCTCAACCTTGTATTAATTGATATTTAATTTATTAATATGGCATGTACGTAAATGCACTATATTGTATATAAGTATATTTAGTGCATTTAATTACTCGAGTTAATTACCTAGTGCGAAGGCTTTCTTTTTGTAATTTTGCAATCGATTACTTATAACTGTATTTCTCTTAATTCTCCGCTTCCAGATTGAGAATTGTGCTGAATTTTGATATTCTAAGATAAAAAATATGACTAATTTTTTAGATCATATCTCAACTTATTACATTTGGGCCCACCGTTTTCCATCTCCTTTAATGTCAGAAGCTAGGTGCACGGTTCCAATTGGTCGTTTCGAACTCTATGGAGAAGAATCAGCAAGAAACTTTTACTCTTTTAAAATTAATTGGCTTTTACAATGTTATCAAATTACAATTATGGGAGGACAGTGAGCAGTAAAGGCCATTAAGTACCAGGTACTTAACAAATGGAAATGGCCACCAAATCAAAACTATCTACAAGTTTATAAGGCCTACAGCGTTCTCACATTCACAAAATAGAAGACAATCTATATAAAACTGCCTCGTTGGTCTAGTGGTCGCAAGCGCTACTGCTGAGCTTGAGGTCCTGGGTTCGATTCCCAGGTCGGGCAAAGTGTTATTGGGTTTTTTCTATCTGGAATTTCTCAGTAGCAGCCCGGAGTCTGGATTTGTGCCCGGTAGTTGGCAATAGGCTCGCCCCCTATTACATGGGACTTAAACATAACTGGCGAAATGTGGGTGTGGGATAGGTACACCTCTGCCTAACCCTTCGGGGAAACAAGGCGTGATGTTATGTTATGTTATCTAATAAAAGAAAACAAATAAAATAATAACATTTAAAACAAAACTGCAATACATTCTGTTGATCCACTTCACTAAATAACTACTTTAGTTCGTACAAATACTTAGGTATGTAGCTATCTTAAGCTATAACGAAAGTAAGAAGGAAAAGTTTACATGAATGTCTTTCCAATATGTGTTTGTTTTACGATTGTCTCCCAGTAATGAGACAAGTTCGGTAGTTACCGATGATCTAAGTTTACTAATATTATGTGTCTTTGCAGAGAAATTGAAAGAATAATATGAAGCTGACTACTAAAAAGAACTATTAAAAATATATCATAATGAATTCATTATGATATATTTTTTTTATCATTGTTCCTCTCAAACAGAGCACCTGCCATCTTACCTCTTCACCACCCTTGATTGACTGGTAGAGAATGCCTAAAGCATTAAAGTTGAAAAGTTGTTGGTGAAAAGTTAAATTAAATAAATTAATAATAAATAAGTCAACAGTTTACGACTACTTGCTCTCAGATGAGTCACATGACATGGTGACAAACATTTCCAATTCAATTTCAATTTAGATGAAATGAATACCTATACAGAGTGTCCGGTAAAGAATGGATAACCTTCAAATCGCATATAACAGACCTTATGGCTGTTCTAAAAAAAATACAAAAAAAAAATATATCCCAAGTAATAACTAAGATTTTTTTGAAAAAGAATACTAACTTTTTTTACATTTTTCATCACCACAACCACAAATGAATGAATTCCATCGGTTATCTGTTGTTATAATATTGTACGTTGACTATGCCGCCGACAGAGAGGCAATAAATAATGTGACTAGAAATTACACAGATTTTTTTTTCTAAAAAAATTATATCTTAGGTACTTACTACTTGGGATATACATTTTTTTTGTATTTTTTTTAGAACGGCCATAGGGTCTATTATATGCTATCGCAAGGTTATCCATTAATTACCGGACACCCTGTATAAGCCAATTCTATTTCAATTTAGTTGAAACAAGCTGTCCCCCGCGACTTCGTTCCCGTGGAAGTCGTAAGATACACAATATACTAAAATATCAGCCACATTTTAATAAAACTCCCTCATACCCCGAGCTGCCGCTTTGCATCGCCCGCCCGCACTATTACTTCGTTTTCGCTTAGTGCCTTTCTGACTTTTTTCTTTTTGCTTGGCTCCTAAGGGTCATAGCGTTATATTAACAACTCTAAACTATCGTCGAGAATTGGGTTACCAAAAATGCAAAAAGAATTTTTCAAATCCGACTTTTTGTTCATAATTTCATGGGTTTTAATTTTTTTGCGCGGAACCATAATTAATTTTCTAAGATAAAAGTAACCTAAGTTACCCGTCGTAATATTAGCTATCTACCAGTGAAAGTCCCGTTAAAATCGGTCCAGCCGTTTTGGAGATTAGCCGGATGAAACAGACAGACCGACAAACAGACAAAAATTTCTAAAATTGCTTTTTTGTTATAAGAACCGTATATACTTTCATATGCATTTAGTAAAAAGTTGTTATTTTGACATTACAAACAGACACTTCTATTTTATTTATTTGTATAGATGTGTAGATGATTACCTACATTCACATTAGTCTGATTAATCGCTCACAGTTAGAGTCACCGCGTCGTGTGAACACGAGTGTCACTTGATGATAATTGGATTTGAGGATTTGTGAATATATTCGCGTTTGCATGCAAATGTCACTGTGCGGGTGCGCCACGGAGTAATAAACTAATGGAATGCTAATGCGCTGCCGGCCTAGAAACAATGTTGTGTGAGTCGCATGGTATCCGGTAATTGAATTTTGCTAGTAAACTAGTAGTTTCATGTTGAACAGGCACAAAGTAATACAGTTATTGTGATTCGTTCGTGGGATTTAGGATCGCATAACAAATTTGATGACTAAGTAGTAAATCGTTTTGGTTGAGTTTGGCTTTGTATCGGGAAGACTCCTAAATACAATATTTAAGAACCTCAGACTTAGAAATAACAAATACTTGGGCAATTAACCACTTACTAATCTATAGATACATACAACGTGAAGTGTCTGTAATGTCAAAATAACAGTTTTTTTATTAAATACGGTATATACGGTACATATAACAAAAAAAAAAAACTATTTTTAAATTTGTTAGAGCTTGGCTTTATATCGGCAAGACTCCTAAATAAAATATTTAGGAACTTGAGAATTAGAAATAACAATGACTTGGCCAGTTACAAATCTATAGATATATACAAATTGAAGTGTCTGTAATGTTAAAGTAACAGCTTTGTATTAAATACGGTATATACGGTACATATAACAAAAAAAAAAAACTATTTTTAAATTTGTTAGAGCTTGGCTTTATATCGGCAAGACTCCTAAATAAAATATTTAGGAACTTGAGAATTAGAAATAACAATGACTTGGCCAGTTACAAATCTATAGATATATACAAATTGAAGTGTCTGTAATGTTAAAGTAACAGCTTTGTATTAAATACGGTATATACGGTACATATAACAAAAAAAAACTATTTTTAAATTTGTTAGAGCTTGGCTTTATATCGGCAAGACTCCTAAATAAAATATTTAGGAACTTGAGAATTAGAAATAACAATGACTTGGCCAGTTACAAATCTATAGATATATACAAATTGAAGTGTCTGTAATGTTAAAGTAACAGCTTTGTATTAAATACGGTATATACGGTACATATAACAAAAAAAAACTATTTTTAAATTTGTTAGAGCTTGGCTTTATATCGGCAAGACTCCTAAATAAAATATTTAGGAACTTGAGAATTAGAAATAACAATGACTTGGCCAGTTACAAATCTATAGATATATACAAATTGAAGTGTCTGTAATGTTAAAGTAACAGCTTTGTATTAAATACGGTATATACGGTACATATAACAAAAAAAAAACTATTTTTAAATTTGTTAGAGCTTGGCTTTATATCGGCAAGACTCCTAAATAAAATATTTAGGAACTTGAGAATTAGAAATAACAATGACTTGGCCAGTTACAAATCTATAGATATATACAAATTGAAGTGTCTGTAATGTCAATATAACAGTTTTTTATTAAATACGGTATATACGGTACATATAACAAAAAAAAAAACTATTTTTAAATTTGTTAGAGCTTGGCTTTATATCGGCAAGACTCCTAAATAAAATATTTAGGAACTTGAGAATTAGAAATAACAATGACTTGGCCAGTTACAAATCTATAGATATATACAAATTGAAGTGTCTGTAATGTCAAAGTAACAGCTTTCTATTAAATGTATATGCAAATATATAAGGTACTTTTAACAAAAAAAAATTAAATTAATTGTCTGTCTGTCTGTCTGTCGGTCTGTCTGTTTATTCTGGCTAATCTCCGAAACGGTTGGACCGATTTTGACAGAACTTTCACTGGCAGATAGCTGATATCATAAGGAGTAACTAAAGCTACTTTAATTTTAGAAAAATAATTAGGGTTCCGTGCAAATAAAACACCCATGAAATTGTGAACAAAAATAATAATTTTGGAACTACCAATCCGATTCGAAAAAATATTTTTCTATTTGGTAGCAGAATTCTCGAGGATGGTTATAGGCTATTTAATACTACACCACGACTCTTTGGAGCCGAGTAAAAAGAAAAAAAGTCAGAAAGAACGCTAAGCGAAAACGAAGTAAAAGTGCGGGCGAGTGATGTAACGCGGCAGGTCGGGGGACGAGAAAATTTTATTGAAGTGTGGCTGTTATTTTAGTAAATTGTGTATCTTACGACCTCTACGATCACGTAGTGCACCGCGACTTTGATCACGAAGTCGCGGTGCACTCATCAAAATCAGCAATCATGAAAAAAAATAAGGCAAATCTCTAGTTTTTGGGGCCAAAAATTGATTTTGCGAGCAGTCGAAATGCGACAAAATATCAATTTTGGGACGCATTTCGCCTTAATAATACAATCTAATCTCTCTCGTAAATTATTTAGCAAATAGACGCGACAGTAACAACCCCATTTAAATTATCGTTCTATTTCATACAACACACATGGGATCAACGAATTTTCAAAATCAATGTAAACGCATTTGATTGGAACCAGAATTTCTATTTGTTTAAGCATCCATTTGAACTGATCTGTTTTTACATTCAGTCGATTTTGTTAGTCAGCCAACTTGTTTTATTGGTTCCGCTAGCAAGTACGAGCAGAATTGTGAAAATCCGCAGCTTTCAGACAGTTTACACTCTGAACAAAACCGTGGTTTGCAATAATTATGTTATCTTATTCACAAACAGCACATTCTAAGGGACCGGATGGTTCGCTTAATCGCTTGCTAATGAAAGCACGACTGTAACTATTCGAACCGGATTTTACTTATAGTATAGGTAAACTCCGGTTCATTTACTAGAATGGATGTCAGTATAGGACCTCTAGGCATAGAATGGATCTCTTATGACATCCAGTCTATGTCTGTAGACACCTAAAACGATGCGAAAAATAGATATTTTTTTTTAAATGAGATAAACCTTCCTCCTCCGGCCTTGGTGTAAACAGAAGTCGTATGCAATTATTGAATGGAAAATTACTATATGCTATTTTACGGAAATCGCACGCCTGTAAACACTTGCATGCAATTCTTTAATGCCAATGATTGAACGTGCTTTATGCTATGCGATTATTGCTCTTGAACGAGAACTAGAAACTTGCACCGTGTAAATGAGGCTTTATGGATGGACCCTGCCTGAGATTGCAAGATCATGTACAAACACATTATTTTAAAAACTCAAAATGTTTCTACGAGAAATTGAGAACATTGTTTCTTCGGGCAATATTTGAGTTCGTATATAATCTCTGTATATTTATCAAGGCTGTTTACTTAGGCAGAAAATGACCTGTTTAATAACTACGTTTATAATAACGAAACAATTAAATCCTTACAAACGCAGGATGGGCCGGTTCTTACCGGCTCATTCTGCGTTTGCTATAAATGCAACGTAATTCCATAAAATGGGTCTCGAATAACACATTACAGTATACATAATGCAAACAAAAGCAAATCTCATTTTATAGTAATGTATGCTAAAGACGCACCTAGCAGTAGTTAATTTTAGAAAACTACACGTTGTATGAATGAACACAACCCCATTGGGGTGGTAGTGTTCAGAATTTCTCCTACTTTGTATTGTGACGTATAAAAGTGCACCGAGAGAGTCAGTATAAACTGCGACTTAATTCAGCCATAACAAAACAGATGGCGTAGTTTTATCACCTGAAATCTATATCAATCTCTATCTATACTAATAATACAGCTATGAGTTTGTTTTTTTGTTTGTATGTTTGAACGCGCTAATCTTTGGAACTACCAGTCGAATTTAAAAAAATCTTTTTGCATTTGATAGCCCAATTCTTGAGCAAGGCTATTCAACACCACGCAAGGAACCTTAAGAGCCGAGCAAAAAGAAAAAAACCAGAAAGAAGGCTAAACAAAAACGAAATAATAACGTGGGCAGGCGATGCGATGCGACGGGGTGGGTCGGGGAAAAAGAAATTTCACGCGAAGGAAGTCGCGGGCCTCGTCTAGTACTAATATAAAGCCGAAGAGTTTTTTATTAATCTCTGAAACTGCCAGTCAGATTTGAAAAATTATTTTTGCATTCGATAGCACAATTCTTGAACGAAGCTATCAGCTAGTCAACATCACGCTACGACCTTTAGGAGCCGAGCAAAACGAAATAAAGTCAGAAAGCACGCTAAGCGAAAACGAAGTAATAGCACAAGCGGGTGACGCGATGCGACGCAGTGGGTCGGGGGCCGAAATTTCACGCAGACGAAGTCACGTGCAAAAACTAGTCCGTTATAAGGTACTAGTTGAGATTAATGTTAACCATGTTGTGTCGTTTATTTGACGCATTGCCCGCAATCTGCTTGCTTTAGATAGTTACCGTGAGTTATCCAATATCCAGGTTACTACAATCGCGAATTGGTATTTAACTATAATTATGCCGCTAAAATGGCTAATACATCGATATATATGTTAGTCAAAACGCATTCCCAAAACCAAAGATTATTTTCATTCCAAATGACCCAGTAGTATGTAAAGGTTTACGCACACATGCGTAAAGTAGTCATTCATCTCTTCAGCCTCGAGGAGTTATGTAATGTAAACAGAGAGTACAAGACGAGATTGGTGCGGAGGAACTCGGACCGAAGCCTTCAGGCAACGGAATACATTATGCATTGAGTAATCGCGAGGAAACTTGTAAGCGTTATTTAGATCGCCGCCATCTATATAGTACAAAGATTGTCGTGTAGTACCAGGCTACTGCACATACCTATTGGCATATGAAAGCATGAAATTGATGTATGAAATAAAACAAAAAAAATCACTTGGGAAAACTTTGCATTTAATCGTAAAGATCAGAATAGGTACATAAATTATTATTTTTCATTTTATGAAAATCTGAATCTACCCATTTGTTACCCATCGCCATACAACGTGGCAATGCTGCCAGCCTTTTGGGCACTTTTCCTGTTAACAGCGATGTGGACGAATTTTTTGATGCCCTATGATTATATTTTTTTTTTTTTACATTTGTACATATTATAATTATTATTTTAAGTCTGTTAGCTTATATATTATGTAAATATTTTGTTCACCCATTTGTTGACTTTTGTGCTGTGCAACGTTGTTAGTCCAACGTTTCGATCGCTCAGCTTATAATGGATCTACTAGAAAATATCTCGTTTTATTAAAAGAATATTTTTTTGGTTTCCTTTAAATTAGAAACAAGATATTTTAAATTCTGTAGGGTAAGACGATATTTCAAGTATTTATTTTTTGTAATAGTAAGCTAGAGCTAGTAGTTATTTGATACTAGCTTTTGTCCGCGGCTTCGCCCGCGTTGATGTCGGAAAATATCCCACGGGAACGTACTACCGGGAATAAAAGTACCGTATAGTATGTTAACACATAGGGCACTTTTGTTTCGGGTTATACTATATTAACTGTGTGCCATATTTCATCCAAATCTGTTCACCCGTTTTTGTGTCAATCCGGAATATACAACCAGACAAACGGACAGAAATTCTGGGTTACTAGTTTATTATATGTATAGATTATGCATTTGTTTCAAATTAAAATAATATTAAATTCTTAACACAAGATAGGCTCTTAGATAGATCACTTCTAAAATATATTTCTAAAAAAAGTACTTTCAAAAAATTAAATCGACTTCAAAAATAACTCGAAATAACTTTAATTTCGGAAGTCGGTGTCTTGGGATCTGTATTTAAGTTTTTTGCCACCGACTTCCGAAATTAAGGTTATTTCAATTTTGAGTTCATGTATTTTTGAAGTCGATTTCATTTTTTTTAAATTACTTTTTATTTCGTAGTTTTTAGTTTTAAATAAAAAGTGGAATATTTGTTTGTAACAAGTAGCTAATAGTTTTGTTGTAGACATTGCACTAGAATTTGACCAAGGATTTGAGATGTTTGCCCTCTGACATCATACCCGTAGCTCGTATCAATAAGCCAGGCCGTCACACTTACACGTATTAGTCTATATCTTGAAAACTCCTGAACCGATTTTGATGAAACTTGCACTGTTCCCTAAATTTAAGTAAATGCAAGCCAATCAATAAAAATACATTTACAATCCGAATAATAGTTTTGGAGAAATGCGTGGACAAACATATTTACAAAAATACATACACTTATAAAATTTTGTATATAATTTGATTAGAAGCCCTAATCACTATGTCAATATATTGCAGTTCCAATGATATTACATCTCCTTCTTTTTTTGAAATCGGTAAAAAAATCTATAAATATAAATTTTGATAACGCTATAATTTAATAAGGATAAGTCCTATTGGTACATTCATGACATTAACAGAGCTCCTCATAGTTTATGCCGACGATTGACGGCTTGAGCACCCGACTACCCTCTCACCAGTATTAATGTTAAAGGCTCCCGCGGACAGGTGCGACGCGACGGCGCGTGCGTCGTGACTCCGGTAGAACAATTTTAATGAAGTTTTCATAGAAATTGTGCCACCAGAGTCGCGTCCCGCCGTCGCATCGCGCCTGTCTGTGGGAGCCGTAACCAGAAAGACTAACTGTTCCTTCATAATCTTAAAGGATTAAAGTAGTAAATACTGTGTACGGTGTTTGTGAAACTTGCTTGCTTATGTAAAGAAGCACACGAGTGGCGAGTAGGGATGTTAAGCAAAAGGCTTTCAGTAAGTAGAAATAACAGATTTTTCCAGGCTCGTGTATGCTCTTAATATTTTTTATACATTACTTTAATATAGTTCAGGGATCTTTATCGTTAAAGACCCTTCATGTTTTGGTATAATTTACAATAAAACACAGCTATAAATTCCAAGATAAATGTCGCTTAATACCTATATCGCCTTATTTCTAGAGTAAAGAAAAAAGACTCAACTTCCAACAGTGTCACCAATCAGCAGCAGGTAAAATGATTTACGTGCTTTTTAGAATAAGTTAGATTATAAGATAAAGCGATAAGTCCTCATCACTCCCTACTATCTTTCTTTTGCTGTGCCCGACAGGGTCCACGATTGTTCTTTTTCTAATGTTTACCACATAAGCATATACATTGTGGAATGAAATAAAGTATTGAGTATTGACATTATTCCACAAAATACCCATATATCTTAATAGAAGCGCTGACAATATTATTACTTTTCTTTCTCAAGAAAGTCGTAATAGTGTCAGCGATCACGTAAAACGCTTTTGTTTAGCGCTACACCTAAATGTTTCCTCACAAATTTCAACAAGGATTTCAACTCTTACAAAGGAATCGTTTCTCTATGACATGCCGTGAGAATAATACTGCTAAACGTTGTTACTGTATCCTGTTATAGGCTGACCGCATAACTGAGACGTTGCCTGAGGTAGCAGCGCGGTGAGGGAGGGGTGATCGTTGTCATAAGTTGACGAATCACTGAGCATCACGTCACCACACCCCTCCCTCACCGCGCTGCTACCTCAGGCAACGTCTCAGTTATGCGGTCGGCCTATAGTAACTGCCTAACAGAGTGAGTGTACAAATGAAGAAGGCGCAGGAAACAATTACCTACTGCTTTTTCGCTTTTCTTTTATTTCTTCAATTCTAGAACTTTATGAAAATCAACGGCGAGGTGGCGGCCATTACAAAATGCACTACAAAGTTAGCTCGCCAAAGTTTTTGTATTGCGAAAGTTTTAATTATCGATTTTCGCAAATATTTTGTGCCAGTTTCAATAACTGGGCTTTCAGAACAAGTTAAATAGTGAGATTATTTGTAGTTAAAGTTAGTCTTTTAATTACTTTGTGCAGTGAAGTTTGTGTCAGTTATAGAGTGAACGTTGTTTTAATTGTCTCAACCTACTGTTACACTGTAAAATTCATTACTTTATACATTAAAATACTCATTGATGCCAAGCATATTACAGACTGCTCATCATGACAGCGGTGTATCTCATCGTGGTCACAAAACCGCTGTGACGGCACATTGCAGATTGGAAAAAAGCCAAGCGCGAATTATTTATAGAGATACTTACTACACTTTACTATATCAAACAAAGAGCTAATGATATTATATGTACCTAATCTTGATTAGATCACTCTAACTAAATTATTTATCTTACAAATCTGACGGCAATAGGTTAATTCAGTTTTATAAGTCTTTATTTCTCCGTCATCGTCACTTACAAAGCTGAATATTATTTATCTATGGTATTTGTAATCTGTAAATAAACGTCAGTGTGCCACCAGCTAACCGTCGCTTTATTTCTCCTTAGTAAGTACCTATTTATAGTGGTAAGTACTAGGCCTTCGCCCTCCGCAATATCCGCATACGTATCACTTTACAATATAACCACACAGCAATAGCTATTTACGGTGACAGATGACACACGGCGACATTGCTGGATATCAATAAAATTCAAATGTGCGGGTTTTGTAACGATATGCAAATTGTTGCTCGTTCCCGTGACCATTACGCCGGTCACCAAGTGATGGGTAAGCAGAATGAGCGCTGTTTATATCGTGTCACTGGCGCACGATGGCCACAAACGGGACGCGTCCGGTGTCATATTTGTTTTTTTCTTGTCTACGTGGAAGCTTTATGGCACGTGTTATGTGCTAAAATATGAACTAATAAGGTTCAACATTTTTCGGTTTATTTATGTTTACATACATACAAACATACATAAGCTCACGCCCATGGGGGTAGGCAAAAACTGGAGAACGCTACCTGCGACGATACTAACCTTACAAACTCTTTTTGCCTCGTTTACAGAAAATGAACAGAAAAAAGAAATGTTAACATGTAGATACAAAACCTATGTGCAACCATTTATAACCCGAAAAACTGAACCCGATAGTTACATTGCTCTTGAAGCCTTGAAATAATAAGCTGAAATAAAGAGGTCACTTAATTTGATTCCGGCAAATTACAGAAGTGCCGACATTACCGTGAAATGGTTCGTGAAATGATGTGCTTTATAGCGGGAGCGTGATGGTGCTTGCTCAGCCGCTTGGTTTTGAATCCCACGCTCAAGTTCTTCGAAAAAGGCAAAGTTTTTTTAGATCTAGACTAGAAGCTTACGTTTAGACAGTGTCTAGGATTAAATCAAAAGGTGATAAAACAGTATCTTCTTTTATCTGGTGGGTTTTCTTTTTATTTGCAAAAGTTCCATGAAAAGTTCGTATATCTGAGTAACTCATAACTTAAGGCGCGGTAAGATGCAAATCTTTAGGTATTTCAGGAGGTAGACTAATACGGTTGAAAATGGCGATGCGTTTAATTTTAGTTGAGTCAAAGCTATTTCGCAGTTAGAATTTAATTTAAAAATAAATACACAAATACTGTAACCTTATCGGTAACTACAGTTTTGAGCCGTTTGGGGTCGAAACGCTCGGGTCATGGGGCCCGAGTGCGCGTCTCCTTTTTAAGGAAATTTCTCGCCGACTGGTCGACACTTCATGTGACCAGAGGGCTGGCTCGTTCTTTGGCCAAAGAATTAGCATTGCCATTCAACGTGGCAATGCTGCCAGTCTTCTGGGCACGTTTCCGGATGACAGCGATGCGGACGAGTACTTCGACGCCTAAGTTTCCTTTTGTTTTGTATATTTATTTGTATAGTTAGTTAGTTCGTTAGTTAGTGGAAAAAGATATTTTAAGTTTTTTTTATTAATTAATTAGGCTTATATATAATGTAAATATTTTCTTCAGTTATAGTCTATACAAATAAATATTTTTTTTAATAAATACACAAATAAGTTGAAACGTTTTTACGCATTCCTTTATGTAGTTGATTAAATTTCTTTTTTTATAGTAACAAAAATATGAATAATTGTCACTGAATATTGAGCATTTCGAGACTACAAGGTTTTTTCGCGTTCTTTCTTGCGATTTTTTTTTCAAGATGCTTGATCATTTCTATTAAATATCTTTGTTTATGTCTTTTTTGCCCTTGACTATACTCTGTTTTTTTTGGCTTGTAATATTTTATTGTTTCTAGTATTTTATAGTTATTTTCGTGTTATCTGTCCCTTATGTTGCACCTGCCTTGTTTTCTCTCTGCATCACCCTAAGGTTGACTGGTAGAAAATGCCTCAGGCATTAAGTCCGGCTTTGTACGGTATTCTTTTTTACTTGTGCATAATTTTTTTTATAAATAAATAAATAATAATGCAAACCGGTTAACAGTGCGACGAAAAAGTGGACGCTTTACGGTGTCCCTGATTCGGCAGCGCCTTAATAAGATTAAGTCTAGCTAGCATAATCAGCCATGTTCCCACTGCTGGGACACAGGCCTCTTCTCGGTGAGAGGGAGTGGGTGGTAATCCACCACGTGGGCCCAGTGCGGGTAAGTAGATATCACATGTCTTCGAATTTTTGGTTTAAGGACATGCCGGTTTGCACACGATGTTTTTCTTCACCGTTTTGAGAGCTGCGGTGATGAAATAATTTACGGAAAGTAAAGCGCCTATCTTGGTTCGAACCCACGACCTACAACTTGGTAAGTCGCGGCCGATACCCATAGCCACTACTGCTCTTAGATTAAGGCTACACGAGCGCAAATCAAACAAAACGTCAAATCAATCAAAAATGTATAAAACCTGAATCCACTAAAAATTCCATGAACAATGAGATAATATGTTATTGTTAAAATATTTCAATGACATTTAAGAACTTCGGTTGACTTTCAATACTTCAGGGAAATCTGTGAGAATAATCTATAATGTAGTTCTACTAGTTATATTGAATTTTTTGTATGACTGCATATTTTATAACATAATTTCGTGTTCATCAAACTTTATTCGAATGTCTTAGATGATAGTTACATAGCTCAAGAATTTTAAACTTGACAATAATAGGTATTTAGAGGACATTGATACATCGACAGTCAGTAGGTATGTCGTCAGTCCTTCAAAGTTTTAGAGAATTCAGGCTAACCAGTCCCATATCTATTGCTACTGGTGAAATAACTACAAGTTCATAGTCGATTCTAGCTGTTATCAAACACTTTCACTATACAGGGTGTCTGGTTTCGGAATAGTAAAACTTAAAGGGGAGGTAAAGACCATCAAACTGAACAACTTTTTCCCGGGGACCAACATCGTAATCGTGAAAAAAAAATCAGTCATCCCATACAAAACTTCAATACCTACTCGAACAAATGTATGAGACGACTGATATTTTTTTTGCGATTACGATGTTGGTCCCCGGGAGAAAGTTGTTCAGTTTGATGGTCTGTACCTCACCCTTAATTTTCGTCACACTGTGTACAGACACATTGTATAAGTTAACCCCAATTCGGAAGCGTGAATAGTTCCCACTAGATTACTCAAGGTGTTCAGGGTTTATTTGTTCCATTCAACTCGACTGCAGCATTTAGTTTGGTGCACGTAGAGATAAGTTTAGCTCGCTCGCTTTGTACAGTTTGTTAATTAGTTGTAATTTGTTATTTTATTTACTTATTCACATTATAGCAAATACCGTATAGTTTTAGAAAAAAAAAAAATGCCTAAAGTCACCAATTCTGTCTGCAACCTTATTCGATATTTAAAAAACTAAGTTATATGATTTCAAAAGAATCTCGCGTAGGTATCGGCAGTAGGATCAATCAAGCAGATTGTGACCTAGTCCGACAGATAGAATAACTGGATTTACGCAGAAAAACACTGTCCGAGTTTGAATCTACGTTTAAAACTTAAATGCTCTCATCTCAGTTTTGCTAACTTAGATAGTCGTTAATCATCTTTCAAGTAGTTTTGACTTTTAAATTAAAGAAATTTCAGTTCGTGATAAAATGAAGCAAGAAAAGCTAAGCAAACAGTAGCTTATCGCGAAAATACGAAATATCCAAAAATTTAAACACAAATTCAGTTATAATTATTTAATTTCGTACCACGGACCAAAATGTCCATAATCATGTCATGTGTTAAGGGGGAAGCGCTAAGGTAGCCCGCGAAATAAAAATTTTCTTATGATTTTTGCAATTTGCAGCTCAGTGTCTGGGTATATGTTGATTAAAGTATGATTCGCGACCGTAACAAATATGTATTTACAGAATTATAATCATTAGAATCAGTATACAATTCCTGAAGTTAGTATAATCTTGAAATGTTAATATTTCATGAAATAGTCATTCAATAGAATTACTTGGTCTTAGAGAATTGTATTGATGACTTTAATTATTATAATTCCATAAACACATATTTGTCACGGTCGCGAATTATATTTTAATCAACATACAACCTAATGCTGACCTGCAAATTGCAAAATAACGCAAGAAATCAAGGTTACCCTGGCGCTTTCACCTTAATGGCAGGGTCTTTACTCAGAGGTGTAAAATTTTCTCCAGACAAAAATTAAGCCTAAAATATAATACGAACGCGCGCCTCGCTACGACGTCATCAAGCTACACCGTCTGGAGAATTGTTGCCGACTGAAAATAAAATTAATCTTGTCGTGTTCAGGTCATACTATTTAATGTTGGTCTACTAATAAATGGATGTTCGTTTAAGTAATTGCTTCGATGTTTTAGAGGTATAACTGACTAAATGATATAGGAATATTCTGCTGCTTTTATGATTCATCAATAGTAATATGCGGCTACAGTATTTGTGGGGCAAATAATTTTCTTTCAAGTCAATTACGACACAGTACTGTTTACCATTCCAACACAACTCACAACAAAAGAAATACAGAACAGGATAAAATCTTTATGGACAAGACACTGGTCTCTAAAAGAAATATATAAAATCAACTAACCTCAAGCTAAAGAGGCACACACACATTCAACTCTTGGCAAACATGGCCCCTAACAAATCAAAATATTTAACATACCAACATCAAGGAGATCTCATCAGCATCTCAAGAAAATAGATAAAATGAAACTAAAACTTATAAGAAAAACACTAATACCTATTACAGATGTGACATTCACAATAACACTCAAACTCAAATGGGCAAGCCATCCTAAAAAAAATCAATCTGCCTAGCCCTTTCCCAACTTTGTTGGGGTTGGCTTCCAGTCTAACTGGATGCAGCTGAAAACCACTATTTTACATGGAGCGACTACCTATCTGACCTCCACAACCCAGTTACTGAGTAATATGATACCCCTCAGTAAGACTGGTTGTCCGACTTTTGGGCTTCAGACTTCACGTAACGACTGTCAAAAATCTCCAAATGACAGCTGGGACCAACGGCTTAACGTGCTTACCTAAGCACGAACAGACGGCGGCAAGTGAAGGTTAACCATCTATCGACCCATGCGGCTGTTATCATTTAGTCACGAGCCCCCCATACTATCAGAAGCATAATAATAGAAAAATGGGCCAAAGACGTCACTGAATGGTAACAAAGACCGGTGCGTAGGATGGACTTGTTGGAATCAACAGCAGGTGCGACATGGAGAAGGAAAGATCATGATCAATCACTGTAGAAGAGTTTGGGGAGGCCTATCCTGAAAAGCTAAACAAACTCACTACCGATGTCAAAATGGACAAAATGTTTATTGTAAAATAGCATAAGTTTGTTAATAAAGGCTACTTGAATTCGAGTCTTTATCGATTGTGAATAAATACCACCTAGAAATACAGAAGCGTAGAATAAATTCAAAGTACAATTCTGTGTCCCTAACGAGACAATGTTGCACCCCCGAGGCAGAGTAGAACGTTCAGTAAAGTAGCGATTTGTTCATTAAAATTGCATGCCTTTTTAGAAGTCTGCAACTGTACGCTTACATAGGTATTATGCAAAATGAATGGTGTAAAAAATCAAATGGATGACACTTTTACGTTTTCTTTTCCTATTTCTCTTTCGCAAAGGAATCATAATATACTGAAACACTACGCGAGGTACGTGAGGATTAACCAGGGTGTGACGTTGGTCTACAATGTTATTTAGTGTCCGATTAATCCTGCCGCAATTTGAAAAGTTTTCCGAGCATAAGGGATGCAAATCCTACTCTAGGTTGATGAATATTTACAGGATTAGGGATAAAACCGCTGTTTATTTACGAAACAACTTTTTTACCATCATGATCTCTTTGCAGTAATTTTGTTTTCCTTTTTCGGTAAAAGATTCGTTTTAAGGAAAATCCTTGAGGTGTAACGAAAATTTTTCTTTCCGGTCACGAATAAATTATGATTTTCTTCAAAATTCCCAATTTTATGCAAGATCTTTTGATGAAGTGCCAAATGCCAGTTTACGTAACTGCAATCTTGGCTATCAGGGGCAAGCTTAAGGAGAAGCTGGTTTCAAACTAGCTCGACCGCATTTTCCCATTTCGACCCCGATTTTTTTGCCAAATCTTTGTTTCGAAGCCTAGAGTCCTCGGTCCATTTTTTCGTTTTGTCTGCTGTCCTGTGTGAACACCTATTTCTTTTCTTTCGACCTTTGGGCACAAAGAAACTGTAAGTAAGGTTTTAAGTATGAGTCAATTCTTGAACTAATATGGATTATTTGCCAAACAAATCTTACATTATTATTCCGTTCGTATACCGTCCGTAAGTGTTTCGGTAACTTCTTGTTCAACAATGAACTTTTGACTGTGTTTATGATAAACTTACAGTAGATGGAAGATCTTTGCATATTTTTAGCAACATTTTATTTTACTAAGCATGAATGTGTCATAATTTTTCTTTTCATAATCAAGAGTTATAGCGATACAGGAACGTTTTGAGAAGCTTTACTACGGTACTTAACATATGTGGGCGAAGTAAATTTGTCATCGTTATTTTAAGAGCGACTTTCGTCGTTGTCGTAAATAAACTAAATTAATAATGAAATAACTTAGGGTAAATTATGAGAAACACCTGGAATACACAAAGTAGAAGGGAGAGTCAGTAATTAACATGTTGTTTGAAAACTTCAACGTCTTATGGTTTATTTATATTGCGTGATTGTGTTATATGTATCCTCGTAGCTTGCTAGTTTTGAAGGTTAATCTACAGTTTGATGATAAAACAGAAGCAGCTTGTCTCATTTGCAGGTATCCATCAGTAACTTACCTACTTGCAGTCGCTGATTGCTGCAGGCAGATGTAATTATTTCGTAAATCAGTCGCACTGCGTTTTAGATGTCAACACACCACATTTGAGTCTGCTTAAGACATTAATGTTAGAGCATGAAAACAAAATCCACATAACTACATTCTAATCATATCCTCCCATATGCACTTAACAACGTGAACTGCTAGCAAGTTCGACGACTCATCTATTTAGCTACGAGGGATATTTTAATTGTACCAACAGTTTTCATGATGTAACACAATTGCATACAATATTTTATATCATCTCTCCCGCGCTTCATGCAGGGAATCTCTCTTAATATGCGGAATATTGATTCCGCTTCCGATTAAAATAATTGTATTATAATAAAAAAAGAGGACGTAAGAATACGGAGCGAGAAAAGTGACGTCGAGTAATAATGAAGTGTGTGACATAAACAATGCTATTGAAAGAAGTACGCGGAAATCGGTTGTCATGATATGGGCATGTGATGCGGAGGAATGAGGAAAATATCGTGAGGAAAGTTTTGAGTATGAATGTGGCTATAAGAGTAGGGGAATACTAAAGAAACGATGGATGGGCTGTGTGAAAGAAGGGGATGACCACCAAGATGATGAGTAATAGAGAAGTATGGAAGAAAAGGACATGTTGCGCCGATACCAAATAAATTGGGATAAGGGCAGGAGAATGATGATGCTTAAAAGAAATTCGGATTTTTGTATATCAAAATGAAAAATAAGTTCATTTGCGTTTATATTTTGAAAATAAAAATCCGTACGAGGTCTTTTTAATAGTTTATGAATGCGGCGGTTCAGACTTTGAACTGAACTAACGAGAACCTCTTTCATTTGCATTCTTTGTACTTATGGTTACAGGTTGACGTTTCATTTAGTTTTTGGCCTTTTTGCATCAATTTATACCGTGATCAGTTTCAGAAAAAAAAATCGCATTGTTTATTTGGATCAGGTCATCGTTGAGTCGGCGTTCGAGACGATGTTCTTTCTGTATTCTGAGGAGGCGTTATGTGAACAAACCTGAGTGCCTTTATTTTAAGGTCTCGGGCTTTTTCTCAGCCTATCATTTTATTTTTCAAACATGTACCCTCGCAGGTCTCGGTAAAGCATCTACAATATTGTCTGCCCATTTGTTTGCCAATCTATTCTACTTAGTGAAAATATACCTCTATCTTTAGTAATATACATAAGGGACCGGGAAATGTTAATTTGAATTTGACAATATTTTCTCCATCATCTGTTTTCAGGAAAACCTTAAGAATATTGCAGTCCGTAAAATTGCCAAACCAAAAAAGAACATTGCTTTCATCGATCGCTAGGACTTTGAAGGTCCCTTTAAATACCGGATAGTGTAGTGCAGCACCTGCTAGGAACAAATACATGTGAAATCCGAATAGGTATATCGCCACCCTTTTTTTATGGGAAATCACCAAATGACTTCTGCCGCTCTGGGCAGAGCTGGAGGGCGTGTCAGACTTTAACCCACCCGTGTTCCTTCAGTTACCTGTGCCGGGGCCACGGTAACTCTTTCGAACATCCCACAACCCTAGCTGGCATCGGCCCCAGCGGACCCCGTTAACAGTGCTGACATCACTTTGAGGCGCGCGTGGAACACAATGCGCCGTCGACTCGGGCCTGGTCCTTACCGAAAGGCGACCTATCCATTGCTTGCCATCTGCAAGCCCGCGCCTACGGTGGCCGGGAATCGGCTGCCAATTCCCGACGCCCAGGGCGTCTCCTGCGGCGACTAGGGGCGTGAGGGCGTAAAGCTTGCCTCTCCCTCACGCGTTCCGCCTCCTTCTTCGTGAGCATTACTGCTTCGCAGAAAGAGGCGATGGCTTCCCAAGTACTCTCGCTCCGTACCATGGCGCCTCTCCAGCCAATCCTCAAAGAGGGGACTTATCGCCGCAATTGTGGCGTGTCTTGGCTATTTCCCGAAATAAAATTTTGTCCTCCTTTTATGCCCTCGAGTTATTAGTTAAAAACTATTTCAGTTTTCTATTTTGGGGCATGCGACGTAAAGAGAATGTTGGTTTTCGGTTAACATGTTCATTTTATTCGGCTTTACATAGTTTTGTTTAAAACAATTAATATCATGACGGTACCTTGCCAATATATATACGAAAATATTATGTATGTTAGAAAAAATCTACATCTTTTTAGTAAGATAAGTGATCAGCATAATTTTAACAATATAAATAGGAACAAATTAGATCAACCACGTTTTAGATTGTCTAAGGGTTTTAAGGGTACTTCTTTTATGGGGTAATGTGTAAAATGTTATAATAAAATCCCTCTCGATATTCTTCAACTAAATGAGAAGCAATTTAAAATATGCATTAAACGCACACTATGGAGACAAGCATATTATGGGTTGAATGATTATATCATAGATAAAAATGCTTGGCTAAATGCTGGTCCTGCTCCACAGCCACTTGGGCTTTGTTAATTTTTTTTTTTTGGAAGAAATATGTCCCTTTTTTTCTGACATTATTACCTTATTGTTTACTAATCTTTTAAATACAATCATTGCAAACTATAGTTTTGTATAAATTAGAAGCATTTTTTCAATTTTGTAAATGTGAGTACCATGGAGCGGTTTTATGTTGACTTGAAAGAGTATGGCAGTTGAGAGTATGTCATGCTCACTTAAATGTCTCGCTGATGGTGGCGCGTGTGTTGGATCATTCGGTTCCCTACAAAATGGTTGAGCTGGATGGTGCTGATCCACGCGTCATGTTCGTGAACGGGCGCCGTCAGTGGAGACTGGTCATCTCTTAACTGCCAGGGCTTATTTTTAATCTTATATTTTAAATTGTTTTTCATTATTTATTTTTTACATTGTTCTCACATATAGAAGCAACAAGAACAATGTACACAGGTTTTTGTAATAATTTTGATTTAAAAGAGTGTCCATGGAGTTTCTTGCCCGTTCTTCTCCATAGAGATCTATGTTTTGGAATGGGCGACTAGCTTCAATTTTCTGACTGACTGATTTTTTAACAATTCAAAAGTGCCTGTAATTGGTTTAATTGAAATAAATGCTTTGAGTTTGAGTTTTGCGAAACCGGGATTATAGAATGTCGGTACCGGGAAGTATGGTATTGTACAATATATTTGGAATGTCTTGTTTCATGATTATAACATAACATCACGCCTTGTTTCCCCGAAGGGTTAGGCAGAGGTGTGCCTATTATAGTACCCCCACATTTCGCCAGTTATGTTTAAGTCCCATGTAATAGGGGGCGAGCCTATTGCCATTTCATGATTATAATTTTATTGTAAATATATATTATATAGATAAGCTTTATGTATGTATTTATTGCATATTATTATATGTATCATATAAATGGTACACAACAGACTATTATATACAATTTTATCGTTAACGCTAGTCGGGGTGAAGTTGATTTATTGACTGAGGTGGCAAGTAGATGTTGAAAATCCCTCTGTGTTAGCGTATTCAGGTGGTTGTTTTTCTAAATAAATCTTGGTGTTTAGATATTCTTAAAGTGGCCTCATAAAGAACTTTTCGACGTTCTGCGCAGTTCAAACTCAAACTCAAACTCAAAGCATTTATTTAAAATAAACCAATTACAGGCATTTTTGAACAGTCAAAAAGTCGGTCAGTTAGTCAGAAAGTTGAAGCTAGTTGCCCATTCCAAAGCGTAGATCTCTATGGAACAGAACGGGCAAGAAACTCCACGGACACTCTATTAAAACAAAATATTGTTACAAAATATTAGTTATATCATTCATGTTGAATTTAAGTATGTGAGACCAATGTAGAAAGGCGTGCACGTTAAAAGCGTCCGCAACAAAAAGATTAAAACCAAAAAGGATTCAAAAACTAAAATAAGCCGTGGCAGCTAAGAGATGACCAGTCCCTACTGACGGCGCCCGTTCACGAACATGATGCATGGATCAGCACCAGCCAGCTCAACCATTTTGAAGGGAACTTAATGATCCAAAACAGTTTAATGTACCTACTACCTGTTACTAACCGGATAACAACACACAGTTACTCACTTCTGAAGAAAGCCTGCTTATGCAATTCATAAAGTTTATAGCTGCAATACTACACGTGACACATCTTAATACGAGACGTGGGCACCACACATACTCACCAGCTTACGCTAGATAAGGCATTCTCTACTTATACCTAAACGAGATGACTCTCACCGAGGCGCTGTACAGGAAGCGAGTCACATCTGCATATACCTGTATCCTCTATTTATAGCGTTTCCGTCGATTTGTGAGAAATACGTGCAATATCTCCTAAGCGCGTGATAAATTGAACGTTTTTATGCTGAATGTGTTGTGCATGTGCTGCCATCTGTCAAAGCAATGCCGTGTTTTATTGTTGTTGAGACATTACGTGGGGTATTTACTAATACAATGCTTAGGGAGTGGGTGGCGTCGCGCGTCGTTTATGTCATTTGACTGCTAAAGTTGACAGATATTGTAAAGTGCGACGTTTTGATATCCAAGTACCCCTTACCATATATCGCAACTCAAACAATAAGGACGAACAGGTAGAACGTTGATACGTAACCACAAAGGATTTTTGACAAATTGAGAAAATGAATAATACTGCAACAACAGTTAGATAAAATAAAACGGAGCCTTAGTTGATTTATGAGCCGCAATAAATCGGAGAACCTGTTAGTACTGTAACAATTCAGACAGATTGATACGCTTACGGGGCTATTGTTGTATGCTTAATAATATACTTGAGGACTTTTAACTGTTCTCTATTCATAAAATAATTTATGACATATTTTATAATCAGATCATGGCTTGTCAGGGTCAGGACCTACCCCTGTTTTTTCCTATTCTATTTTTAAACCAATGCTTGTTTTTTATAACTAATTATCATTTAAACCCGCGAAGGTTGCATACTAATAGCACGCTCAGTTAAAACCTCTACAGTACCTTCAGAAGATGTTCAGCTCACTACCGAAAATAGAAGACTCATAAATAAGGAATCAGAACAAGCGTAGTAGGGATTGTAATAGATCTACGGGTGCTCGGGTTGCTAGAGCGTAGTTCAGGGATACAAATTCAACAATCAGTGGGATGAAGCAATTTGACTTGTTTCAGGAAAAAAGCGTTATTATACACATTCGGTTTCTATGTAATATGTAACCTAAGGAACTAGGGGTAGCTTTGCTATAACATTCTACAAACAAAATAAAAACAGCTTGATGCTTTTCTTACATCGCCGAAGGCTACATTATCTTGAAGAAAAACCCCTTACTAATATTATCTTCGCTCTTCATTTGTGTAAATATTTCTCTAACAAAGTTTTCATTCTTCGTTATCTTTCAACTCATTACAGATTGCAATGGCTATCATAATTCCGCCTACTATGTAGTTGCTTTTCTCTTTTCATAACCTCATCATTTTGCTACCCAGTGGCTAACGAGACCTACTTAATGGGAGGACGCTCGCAGTACTCGCAAGTAACTCATCTGCGTAGCCTTTTCCCAACTATGTTGGGGTCGACTTCCGGTCAAACCGAATGCAGCTGAATACCAGTATTTAACTTGGAGCGATTGCCTATCTGACCTCCACAACCCAGTCACTGGGTAATACGATACCCCTTGGTAAGACTTGCAGTCAGGCTTTCGGGCTTCTGTTGACCCGTAACGACCGTTAAAAATCCATGAATGACAGCCGGGACTAACGGCTTAACGTGCTTTCTGAGGCAAGAAGGGGTCTTGGTATGTAAAGATGGTCACCCATCCGCCACGCGGCAAGTGTAGCTTAACCTGATCGATCGACCCGTGCGGCTGTTATTACTTAGCCACAAGCCCCAAAAGTACTCGTAAATAACTGAATAACACTAGGAATTTGTGAATACTTTAGGACTTGAGGACCACATTGCGGCCAGTACGTGCGATTATGTCTGTTTATTAAACATTAAGGGTGTGGTTGTGTTGTGGGTGAGTCACGCATTTCAGGTTTGTCTTTACTTTCCTATTTCTGTTTATAACAGAAGTGATGTTACTTCACTATTTTCGTTTTTGAGTTATTGACTACTTTGGTTTTGCTGTACCAGATGGTTTACGACTGGATCTAAACTATTGTAACAAACTAATAGAGGGATATTATTGTTTCTCTTTGCACCATGGTTTCGGCTCAATTCTCCTACACTGCTTCTGAGACATTTTTTATTAATTATAAACTTTAGTATCCTAAGCAAACCACAATTTGAGTTACATGCGTACCCGAGTTATTGGGCGAACTTTCTTGTGTAAGATTGTTTGTGTTGTGTGTCATTAGTTTACTACGATTATAAAATGGATCCAGTATACCAAACACGCTTTTCTTCGTAAGTGTTTACTGACCAGTAAACAATTTTCCTTTATGTGTCCAGTAGCTTCAATATGACCTATCTTAACGTTAAACTAAACTTTATAACTGTTATAGATATTAGCTTACAGATAAATCAAGTCACGGATAAAAAAGTCTGGATCAAATTAAACACGTGTCATATTAGTGATGTTTGCAATTTTTTTTAAAACAGTAATATTGAAGGTTGAATATTGAAGCTACACACAAAAAATTGCGTTTATTGGATATTTGAAAATAAGAAAGTCATAATCGTAGAAAATAACTAAACGGATTTATACACCGGAATGTCTAGACGGCAGTTCACATAACTATCGCGTCTACTATAATCAGAAAACAACTGATAACAGCAAATCAACAAACTTTTTACAACCACAAGTAGCTTTCGGTAATTTTGTGATACATAAAACCCGAACCCTTATATCCGCAACTCAACACACAAGGGAAACTTTATGTTACGAGCTACAAATATATCAAGGACTGTAACATCGATTGTTTACAGCCTGTCTCCTGGATGACGTCACTGATCAAAAGCACTGGTACACAACACGCTGTGAGGGAACAGTTTCAAATGTGTTTCGTTCCTGATTTGAATTTTGATGACTAGAAGCGAACTGTTCAATGTTGTTCGATACTAAGAAGAAAATGTTTGTTTATCAGGTAAACCCCAGTTAACAGTTTAATCACAACCAGTTGGTATTTACAAGGAACTTCAATATGTAAGACTTGTGTGTTTGATATTTCGTAGTTAACAGTATTCAAAGCAAATAGGCAAATAAATAGTATCAGTAAATGATGGATGTATCGAATAAAACAATAACTTGTTATAATAGCCTCGTTTATATGATTTACGGAACCTTAGGGCGTTTTTAGCACTTTACTGGGTTTCTGCTCGACTGGTTATAAAAGCACATTACTTTTTAGGTAATGCTTTCGTAATACCTGCTACTGTGGTTCAGAATGAACGAGGGAGCTGTAATTAGGTACTTTGTTTTGTATTCGTTGTAATATTTCATCACATTTGTGTAGTTTTGCCTCTAACGTAGGTATATTAGTATAATTGGCTATTAGCTTTGAGCTGTATTTTTATACTACTATTTTAAACTAGCTGTCCCCGAGAGTTCGTTCGCGTGGAAGTCGTAAGATAGACAGTATAACAGCCACATTTTAATAAAACTCCCTCGTCCCTCGACCCGTCGCGTTACATCGCCCGCCCGCGCTATTACT
This sequence comes from Fissipunctia ypsillon, assembly GCA_947568875.1. Lineage (NCBI taxonomy): Eukaryota > Metazoa > Arthropoda > Insecta > Lepidoptera > Noctuidae > Fissipunctia > Fissipunctia ypsillon. Next base: position 15,923,183 of record OX387661.1, on the reverse strand, counting down.
TCGTTTTCGCTTAGTGTTCATTATGACTTTTTCTTTTTAATCGGCTCCTAAGGGTCGTAGCATGATGTTAAATAGCCTATAACTATCCTCGAGAATTGAGCTACCAAATGCAAAAAGAATTTTTCAAATCCGAATTTTTGTTTACAATTTCATGGGTTTTAATTTTTTTGCGCGGAACCCTAATTAATTTTCTAAAATAAAAGTAGCTTATGTTACTCTCCATAACATCAGCTATCTGCCAGTGAAAGTCCCGTCAAAATCAGCCCAGCTGTTTTGGAGATTAGCCAGAACAAACAGACAGACAGATTTTTTTTTAAAAAATTGCTTTTTTGTTATAAGTAACGTGTATATTTTCATATGCATTTAGTAAAAGTTGTTATTTTGACATTACAAACAGACACTTCAATTTCATTTATTTGTATAGATGAGTGCTATGCACACGGGATGTCTATGAAAGTGAATGAACTAAACTGGTATTATGAATACATAAATAGTTATTTATTCATTACTTCACCGATATAATCACACATATTTGATCGATCACCCTTCGATAGGGCTACAATACTATGTGCAGTTGTTAATTGGTTTCTTTCTCGTTAACGCGTCACGGTCGCGTGTTACGCCATCATCGACGAGTGTTGCCAGTAATTAACTGCACAGCTCTATAACATCATGTTGAAACAACAGACGAACACTTCAATACATCTCCACGTTAGCTCTGTTGTTAATATAATTTATTCTAGTTATTATTATTAGCCGCGTAATTAAAAGTACCAACAAATTAATCAGTATTTCGAAAGTTTCATCATGGGTGTCGTTTTCGTGGTTCGAGGGTGCTAAAGCAGATAGTAAAGTCAAAATGAAAATTCCAGATGGCGGCTGTGAAAATTTTCAAGTTTTTCATCATGGGTGTCATTTTCATGGTTTTCGCGGGTGCTAAAGCCGACAGTAAAGTCAAAATGAAAATTCAAGATGGCGGCTGTGAAAATTTCCAAGTTTTTCATCATGGGTGTTATTTTCATGGTTTTCGAGGGAGCTGAAACTAATAGTAAAGTCAAAATGAAAATCCAAGATGGCGGCCGTGAAAATTTTAAAATTTTCCTTAATGGGTGTCGTTTTCAAGGTTTTAGAAGGTGCTGAAACCGATAGTAAAGACAAAATGAAAATCCAAGATGGCGGCCGTGAAAATTTTCAAATTTTCCTTCGTGGGTATCGTTTTCAAGGTTTTTGAGGGTACTGAAACCGATAGCAAAGTCAAAATGAAAATCCAAGCTGGCGGCCGTGAAAATTTTCAAATTTCTAATCATGGGTGTCGTTTCCATGAGTAGAAAGGGTTCGAGGGTTCTATAGCCGATAATAAAGTCAAATTGAAAATATATACATAATTTTAATTCGCAGTAACTCCATGTAAAACGTTTCAGATAGGCTGGAATCCTCTTGATCCCATTACAAAAATTATGTAACATGTAATCAGTCGTCACTGACTTGTTTTAACTGACACCCTATTAATCATCAACTCAGTTCAGAGTTGACCTTACGAAAGGTCACACGTTGAATACACATATTATTGTCTAGCACGAATATGAGACATTTCGTCTAACATATTGAACAATTTTAACTACGAACGACAAAAGTTGACTAATTAGTGTTAATAGTCTGCATGTTATTAGGGATGATGACTAATTGTTTTTTTGTCCGTCAGGTCAAAATTTATTGGACACGTATTTTTATTTTTTTACGTAATCAAAAAATCACGGCGATACATTGAGTTTAAATATGGCATGACATCACGCCTTGCTAGATTATATACTGAGTTTTGACGTAGCGAGCCCCCACTCTCCAACTTTAATGCGTTTTATCTAAGTCATTTTTTATTAATATGATAAAGCAAAAAATACGTGTTTAATATTTTTTTATTATCTGACTGACGGGCTAAATATAATTTATTTTGTTTTTACCCAGGTATCATTCCTATTAGTACCAACATCTAGATCAAGGCGTAAGCTAAGCCGACGAGGATAAGTCAGTCACTGTACTAGGTTATTTTTGGTGTGGGATAAAATGTTTCGCGGAACTACGGAACAGATTTATAAAGACTTTTTTTTTATTTGAGATAGGTTTGCTCTTGACTCTAGTCTAGGTCAGAGATGACAGAGACAAAGTCGACGATGGAGCGAGCTTACCCAGAAGAAGCCTGTTAACTCTCACTTTGAAGAGATCGGGGTTGTATACGTTCGGAAACACAGACGCAGGCAGAGAGTTCCACTCCTTTGCTGTGCGCATCACAAAAGACATTTGGAAACGCTTAGTGCGAATTGGTGGAATAGCAACTAGGTAGGGATGGTAACCTGCAGTGCGTCTAGATATCCGATGGTAGAATGGGGCAGGTGGAATGAGGTCGTGGAGTTCTCGAGCTCACTCACCGAAGTACAATCTATAGAAGACCGACAAGCAGGCAACCTTGCGGCGATGAGGCAAGCTGTGACTTCGTCAATTCTCGTACACAACTTTACGAGGATGACCTTTGCTATATGATATTGTTGCAGTTGGGTTCCTAGCTCCAATATATTAGATGAAGTTTGAATATATAATCGGAGTTAATTTTATCCGTATTCATAGTTCACATTTACTCCTATTATTTAAATTATTCGTGTTTCATACAAATTGTACTTTCTAGTAATAAACGGTCGCCGCTGTCTATATTTCGTTATAAATTAATTGCTTATGAAATGACCTGAATAAAAAGTTTGTGAATAACAGCGAAGTGAAAAGTTGTGAACGCATCACATTGACCCATTTACGTCGCTGCACTTGACTAAACTACGGTTTTGGCTATCACTTAACTTGTTTCCCGCAACTTGTACCTATCTTAAGGGGCTCATTCAGTTTTTGTCTGTAATTCTCCATAAGTACCTACTACGCTTTGAAATGGGCAACTAGCTTCATCTTTCTCACTGACTGACCCCTGGAAAATTCAAAAATGCCTGTAATTGGCTTATTTGAAATAAATGCTTTTGAGTTTGAGTTTGAATTATATGGGCGGATGTAGTATCCACCTACAAAAAATTTTTACATAGTTAGGTACTCATTTTGTCTTATATTACAGGGGGAAATCGGTCCTACTTCATATTACAAAGATGTACTGTTGCAATGTAAATACGCACGTGTTCCTTTTGATTCCCATAACTCTAGGAGGTCATTGTACTCGTCATCATGAACAACTTTTACTACGGGACTAAACTTGAAATGCGAAATAAAAATCAGCTGTTCCCTACATTTATATTCGCATAACTTGGTAAAATGTAGGGAACACCTGTTTTTTTCGCGGTTTCGGGTTTGGTCCCATACTAAAAGTTGTTCATAATGGTGAGTACAATAACCCCTAGAGTGATGGGATATCAAAAGGAACACGTTGTATATATTATTCCTCTTCACCGTGTCCGGCGACAGCGACCCAGACTATTTTTCTTTTCTTTCGTGAGCTCTCCGATGACTAGCCAAACCAAATTGGTCTTGAAAACCCGGTAACACTGTGTACAGAAGAGCTGGACAAAGCTGAGCTGCAATCTAAGTTAACAGAAAAACCTTCGGCTTGGCAATTTTTAATGGTGTACTCTAAACTTATAGCGAAATATTTGTCAACAAAGCTACAGCGGCTGCCAACTAGAACGTGACCACTAACTAACTAGCTGTACAAGCTATAAATTCCTAAACACAAACTTCGCTTGCAGCTTAAATTTCGAGAGTATTCATTAAAACAGTGAGTAGTCGTCACACGGGACATTTATTTTCAAGTGACAATAGGTTTGATAAACATTCCATTAACTAAAATTTAACTCACATGCTCTCTTCGGTTGCCGCAATTGCGGACGTATTTCTGTAACGCGTCCACAATTTGTTCAAGTGATGTAATTACTGAATTTTATAAGTATTATATACTTGTTTTATTTTTTGATTTTATAGAACTGTAGATAGGTACTAAAGAAAATAATAATTAAGAAAAGGAGAATGAAAACTAAACGAGCAGCAAGCATGATGTATGTATAGTCCTCACCTTGTGCTTCCTAGCTTACCTTTCATTCCGTGCTTTTGCATTAATTAAAAGGTTTAATTTTCTTATTATGTTAAAAGATTGTACCTGAGTAGGTACAATCGAATCAATTAATCGGATCAATAAGTATTAATGTTATCAACTAAATTTATTCAAACTACACATACCTACAAAACGGATTGTTTTAAAATTCCAAATTATTCGGAATTGAAATCCAAATATCTGAATAATTTTTGACTGTTTTATATCCACTTTGCGTTAAAGGACCATGCCCATATTAACATGGAGGTGAATGTCAGCAATACCATGCAATGCTCAAATTGCAGCTCTATGTCATACGATAACTTATTAACAGTATTTTATGATATCTAGATTTAATGTCATATAAAGCACTAATTGAAAAGTTATTGGACGTTAAACATTAACTGCCTACTGGTATTGTTTATTCATTTATCGTTTACAGACAGCATTGCTATTAGTTTTCCACTACGAACTTCAACTTTTCGAAACATAATTTAAAAATATTCAATAGAACAGTCTCAAATAAATACGTAATCTATATTCAAAGCACTATAGAAGGCACACAATATGAATACCTACTATAATCTACATGCGGCTACTTTTTGTGAAGTTTTATCTTGCCGATCGTATCAATAATACGCAAATAAAACCGCAACACTATAATAGTAGGTATTCGTTATCATCGGTAACAAGTAACAACACTATCACAACGAATGAATAAATCGGCCAAAGGACGTGATTCCAGACCGTTCCAGACCGTAATAAACTGCACTTTTAGTGCATGAATGAATGAATGAAACTTTATTTATCATAGGTACTGCAATGTAAACAAGTCTTTTTTTCGTTTTTTTTTTATCCAGTGCTTGTTAGGTTTCAAAATTAACAACTTAATTCTAGTTTTCATTTATTAGTCCAATGTTGTAATTTACTTTATCTGGGCATTTCTGGGGCACAGATGGGCATGATCTTTTAAAACACAACTCTTTTCACAGATAACGAGTGTGTTTCTAAAAAAACAATTTCATCTTTGTTCCGAAGTTTTGTCGTTTTATAAATTTACTTTGTTAAAAAAAAGTATTATGTTTTCCTCTCGGTTCCAATTAGTAGTAGGTATTATTAGGGTTCGGGACAAAATTTGCTGTAATTGTTACTTTTAACTTATTTAACGACCCTTTTTAGTTTTAATTCCGTTACGTGATTAAAAGTTGGAGTTCCGCACGAGTTTCATCGTTTATTCGTACAAAGGTTCAAATTTATGACTAGTACCTCCATCATTACAGAGGTACTGCTTTCGCTTAATCCATGTCTAGTTAAGTTTAATATAATAAACCTTAATAAGTTCCTAGTTACGTATAGAGAACTGGAAACCTTCCGACATTTCAGTAAAGTTTGCCTGAACTTTACAAACGATACAATATTCCGTACTTTGAATACGCCTGCCGCGTTTCAACTCGTATTTAATTTGTAAAGAGGTATTTTAAATACAAATGAATCGTAGCATTCCTTGAGATCTAATTACAGAACGCAGAATAAAGTTTTAGTCTGGTTTCCTTCAAGTTGTGCCTGATTTACTTTCGAAGAGACTAACTTGGTTGCCCCGGTCTTCTTTTCATTGAATTGTATCAATTGAGCAAAAATTTCAGTTTGTTATATAATACTCGTACATTTAATAACTAGAGCAGCAATCTCACAGCGAGATCAAAGACGACAATAATTTCGTATTACATACAAGGTTATAAGCATTATATTTATATACTGCCTCGTTGGTCTAGTGGTCGCAAGCGCTGCTGCTGTGCATGAGGTCCTCCTGGGTTCGCTTCCCAGTAGTACTATTGGGTTTTTCCATCTGGAAATTTCAGTATCAGTTTGGAATTTTTGATTTGTGCCCGGTTGATGGCAAAAAACTCGCCCCATAACATGGGGCTCAAACATAACTGGCGAAAAGTGGATGTACTATAGGCACTCCGCTGCCTACCCTTTCAGGAAAACTAGGAGTGATGTTAAGTATGTTTATGTTATCTTTAAAAGATGATAACTCACTAAACGAACACACCACCACGAATACTTACTAATCTTCACACCATGACATACAAATTTCCTTCTTCTCATTTTCTGCGTCAGAAATCCAACTTGCCTCCAAAAAGAAAAAAACTTGAAACTCGATTAGGTACTCTGGACACCATGCTTGCACGCCATCAAACTAAACAAACAGTGATGTGGTTAAGAAAACTGTCTTGTACGTTACATAATTAGTATTGCTAACGTTCTCTCTAGCCACTATTAAACTTATGAAACAATGGAGCGTGCAATTTAGCAGCTTTGTTTCCTGTATATCATCTTATTATGAGGATGGTGCTGTAATTTCAGGCTCCCAAGATACAGGCGCTGCCTAGTTCGGGGACCACTGTTCAAATAACTATGTTAAAATATTCTAGTTACAGTAAGCATACATTTTAATTATTTTTGAAATTTATTTTGTAACCATTATATGATTATTATTCTTATATTCTTATGTGTGCAACATGCTCTCTTTTTCCTTCAAAAGATAGGGTTACATTAATCTAAAGGGTGGACTTAAAATAACTCGTCCAGAGATTACCTCCAACATTGCAGTGTTGTCAAAGGAAACACTTTCAACATCAAAGGCGATCCGGTAGTGCGCTTTCTAATTGCCAATTGCAATTATCTAGGTAATGACTTACCTGGTGGAATTGAATTTAAATTGGCAATTTGCGAAATGATTCGTTTCGTCAACAGAAAATACAGAATGTAATTCTTAGATTTCATCTCGTTGCAATATCGAATGAAACACACGCGGCTGATGGCTGGAACTACCCGAGCTGTGATGTATTGAGTCCACTTTTACGCAGCGCAATAATATTCGCTTTCAAATCAATATATATATTTGCTTGCATTTCAAAATGAACTACAACACCGTTATTAGATTAAATACACGTCACAAACCCACAGTAACAATCAACCAACAACGATTTATTTAGTCGCGGTGAATGAGTCGTAAGTTAACAGCATCTGTCTACCTTATAGTAATTTATTTACTTATTTAGATCTCTGTGGGTATAATCATAAAGTTTTTTGTGTTAAGTGAACTTTAGTCAATAGTGTGTTATTTGAGTTATTATTTAAGCATTTAAAAAATTATAACCGCGCGTGAGATTCGAACCCACGGCTTGCTACGCATGAACGCGCTTACTCAAATACGATAACCGCTAAGCAACCATGCCTTAAGTAGGTACTAATGCTTGAATTTACGAAATACAATTAGTTGCAAAAGAATGTGAATGTGTGTATCTTTAGTATAAAAATGACTTAATAGAAGAAGAAGAAGAAGGTGAAGGTGAAGGTGGAGGAGGAGGAAGAAGAAGGTGTGAAGAAGGTCGTAAGTTAAACCGAAGTGTCAGTCTATTGCTTTATGAGATTGCTACTCCATATATGACCGCTACTGTACATAAGTCTGTTTTATATCACTTTCTATTGCTTTTGCAGTGGGGTTTTTGTGTCTTTTGTTTGGCTAATATTTAGGTACATGTGTCTTATAATAATAGGAAATTGTTATCGCTGTATAAGTTCGTTCTTTCTACTAATATTAGAAGTAGTATGCCGTAGGAGACCGTGGTCATGTCAAAACTTGAGCTTAACTGTCGTAATTTATTGATCAACAGTTCCGGTACCCACGAGACTATGCGCCTGAAACTTTAACAAATTATGGTAGATTGATAAGTTTAATCTTAAGAGGTTCTCGATTGATTTAATTTGATCAAATCTTGGTAATTTAATTAGAATAGCAGTTTCATATAATATATTGTATTTATTAAATGTGCATTCGTTTAATTTAATTACATGGTTTTTGTTACTAATATATGGGTCATTTTATGTACATAGCGAGAGCATAAATAAAACCTTTATACCTAAAAGGTTAAAAAAAAATTAATTAATGGGTCTACTCTTGCCCATGACCGCGCCTGCTTTCAAGCAATGGATGATAACAGGCGCCTCATAATATGGTTTATTTTGTAGAACATAAAATCATAGTATTGAGCGTAGCGTGTCAGCTACGCGCATGTTTCCGTTGCTTGCAAAATTTTGCGAGCAGGATATTACCTAATTACATCACTTAGATCTGACATTATAAATAAATAGGTGTAACCCTGTGTTTGATCTTATAATTTTTTTAATGTATAATAAACTTTAAACACAATAATGTTTTCTATCCAATACTTTGTTAGACAGAATAGAAATAAACGCTGAATCGCCACTCAACTATTCACTGCCAAAGAATGCGATAAAACGCAAATGTTCGCCTCGGAGTGATCGACAACTTTTCGAAGCGTGATAATTATTTTTCCATTTTATTTTTATTTATTTATTTAACAGTTTATGTACACACATATAAACAGACAAATAGAAGGGAACAAAAAAATACGTACAAAGGTGATGCTTATTTCCAAAGAAATCTCTTTCAGCATACCTGCGATAGGAAAGTAGATAAAGAGATGTAGACAACGTGTGTAAGAGTAAAAGACAAAACAAAATACATAAAATCCCAAACGATACACTAATATGAATATATACAAATATATATATATCGGGTGACTGGTAATTAGTGACCGATACTTAAACACATGATTGTACTCATGATAACAAACAATTTTTACTTTGGGACCAAACCTGAAATCGTGAAAAAATAATCTGCTGCTCCCTAAATTTATGCTCGCATAATTCGTCAAAATGTAGGGACCAGCTGATTTTTTTTTTCACGATTTCAGGTTTGGTCCCATAGTAAAAGTTGTTTGTTATCATGAGTACAATCATGTGTTTAAGTATCGGTCACTAATTACCAGTCACGCTATATATATAAACATAAAATATGAGTACATACAAATACATACATGTATACTACCAAAATAAATGTCACTAAAATATATACGATAATAATGAAGCATAACATAATGAATACTAACAGCTATGACGAAGTGGAAAGATAGTGTTCTTTCACTCTTCTTTACTCTTCTTTTATTTAGTTGTGCTTAATTAATTATTTAAGTATGCTGTTGACATTACAATAAGGCCGCCAGTAAAAGTCACAATACCCCACCCCCCATACTGTACTACAGTACACTGACTCACTGTGTGTTGAAACAGCTAATACAGTAGCAACTAGTACAGGGTGCATGCCCATAGCCTACCTTTTCAATACATAACATCATAACATCACGCCTTGTTTCCCCGAAGGGTTAGGCAGAGGTGTATCTATAGTACACTCACACTTCGCCAGTTATGTTTAAGTCCCATTGTAATAGGGGGTGAGCCTATTGCCATCTACCGGGCACAAATCCAGACTCCGGGCTGCTACTGAGAAATTTCAGATAGAAAAACCCAATAACACTTTGCCCGACCTGGGAATCGAACCCAGGACCTCATGCTCAGCAGTAACGATTGCGACCACTAGAGCAACGAGGCAGGCCTTTTCATTTTGTTCTAAATTATTTTATCGATTAAAGTTTTCAATTGAAAACAGCCTTATCCCATTATTATAGAAACTTGAAATTAATTTAGAAAAATAAACTGTGTTATGTATCCTTGTTAAGCTAATTATGGTACACTTTCCTGCTGCCAACCATAGCTGACCTAAGAGTAGGTACTCTTATAAACTGTATACAGACAATATTCTCAGCAAGTAAAGTGAAAAGTAATTCAACTTTTATTGTTGAGCTCCTGAACTTTATTTATACGAATGTAAATCAGTTCGTTAACTATGTATTCAATCTGATGCTTTGGTAGATACAAAGTATTCCAAATGATAGCTGCAACACTTTGTGCGTCTACAACAAGTTTATCTATCAACAGTAACATAGGACGACGAGCTATTTTATAAAATAGCAGTTTCGTTTACGTGTTATCTTTTCTTAACAGAAATCCTAACCTAATCACATCCATAAAGTTAGTGACAGGTTAATTACTTGGACGTCATGGCTTTGTCCAAACGACGACAGCGCATTGAGAGTCCAATTAAAAAAAAAAAACACTAATCAGCATCTGGCGCAAAATTTCAAAGTTTGATCAATTTGGCTTTGCATGGACCGAATCTAGCACTACCGGGATGGACTAGTGAATCAAAATATTTTTTCATCGCACATAGAAACATACAAGCCTTTTTGATTTCATCAGGCAAATCGGGTGTTTTGCAAAATATTGATTAAACAAACACATTTACTCTTTTATAAATTATTTTTTTTAGGTATTCCTATTCATTGAACGAAATACGCATCAATAAGTATTCTATCCTTACTCCAACCAATTAGCAACTATCATACACCATACACAAAGCCTAAAACTAAACCCAACCCGCGACCATCCGCCCACAGAACCTGTGACCCGAGCACAGAATCTCATCGACCGTAACTCCGATCTCACAGTTTACGACTACCCGCACGTTGTTCACAATTAGCCGGAAATTATAGGTGCTTGACCACACAGAGGCAACATTCATTAATGCTGCGGATGTCTATAGAGAAACATGTCAAGTGATGAATCTTGGATAAATTAGACCTTTGCTACCTGAACATTTTAGGAAGATTACGGACTACATACATTTTTGCTAGGTCGTTCGGGTCAGAGTAATCACGTTAAGGTCTTTTTAAATTATAATATATTGGTTTGATTATGTACATAATTATAACTATTATGTTATCAATGTTGTTTACAACAAGGTATGCAAATTATAGGTAGATTGTGGTGTAAACAATGGCACCAATTATAAACATGATTATAATATTGATCCGCTTCTGTTTGTTGCTAATACAATGAATATTGCTGCTAGCTCAAGTGTTAAATATTCACACTTCGTTAACTCAATTTATTATAATTGTTAGCAATTCAATTCAACCACCTCAAAGGATACTGTGAGCTCAAGTGTTAATTATAACAGGTTATACATAATTAAGATTTACTAATTCTATTTTAAATTTATACCGTTATTTATCAAGTTTGCATAACGTTCAGTTTATTCTTGCAAATAATGAAATTGCTTTTGTGAGAAGACAGTTGACTACAGTATATCAAAAAAAAAAAAATGCACCATGCATGGTCCTAAAAGCATTGAAAATAAAGAATAAAAGTTATTGTATCGTTTTACATCACCAATTTTATGACAAAGACAATTAAACTTGTCTGTCTTTCCTAAAACATTATGAGAAAGAGGAGTCTGGTCCTTAACACACAAAACTGTGTCATGCTAATTAAACCGCGGGCTAATGAAAATTATTCAATTTTTCAATCTCACTAGGATGCTCAAATATCTGGAAAATGAATGTGGTGGACAACAGATGTGAATACACACATATTACACACATTAAACTTACTTAGACTGCCTCGTTGGTATAGTGGTCGCAAACGGTACTGCTGAGCATGAGGTCCTGGGTTTGATTCCCAGGTCGGGCAAAGTGATACTGGGTTTTTCCATTCGGAATTTCTCACTAGCAGCCCGGAGTCTGGATTTGTGCCCGGTTGAAGTCAAAGGGTTACCCCCTATTACATGGGACTTAAGCATAACTGGCGAAATGTGGGAGTACTTTAAGTACACCTCTGCCCAACCCTTCGGGGAAACAAGGCGTGATGTTACCTATACTATTAAACTTACCCCAGATATATTTACGTATCAACCAAATGAGAACCATTGCATTCGTAAAACTTCAAAAGCACGTAACTCATAGTTGGTAACCGCCCATAACATTTTATGATTGTGAAACTGTGTTCTATGCTGAAATCTATTAATGACTGAACATCATGAGGTACAGGGAAAGTCGGTAAGAGGATATTTATTAAATAAAATAAAACATGCTTTTTCATTTGCAACGAGTTTCAATGTGACCTTTTATTTAACAAATAGGAAACGACAAACAGTTAGGATTTCAGTATCCTTCGGCTTCGGTCATACAACGGACTTAGTGGTTACAGGGGTCACCACAAGCCTGCATGTGACTAAAAAGGCAACTTTTGGAAAAGTGAAATGTACAAGTTGCTTGGAAAATAATATTTGTCTAAGTATATTGTTTGTTTTGTGTTTGTGCAGCTGGTTGTCTACTAATAGAACTTTTGCGGCCAGATTACCAACTGTGTAACATATTTAATGTTTTTTTCTCAGATCTTGGGCTATTACTAAAAAAAAAATCTGATACATGTCAATATAAGTATTGATGTTTTAATATTAAACTGCTCGATGGCGAAGTTATAAAATCGTACACGTATTTCTCATGACGGATCTAGAATAAACAGCTGAACTTTAGTATAAATAAGTGATAAAATAAAAATATTTTGTATTATTGTGACGTTGGAAGCTTGTCACAAACACACCACTATGCCAAATACTTCACCTTGATCAGTTATTTACCTGGTAAGAGATATTTCAACAAAAATGTTTTCTTAAAATAGATTTTGGTAATGAAGCAAGTTAGCGAAGAATAAGGTAGCCATAACGTATTTAACGTTATTTTTTTTTATTCTTTATTACTAAGGGGTTTTTATCCACACAGATACGTCAACCCCATTGTACCTTATATTCTATTTATACAAAACTATACACCTGTAATTATACTATATTTTACCACACTACTATCCACCACCACTCTAGATAAATTCTATGAAAATAAAAAAATTAATCACTGCCTAGAATTCTGCATTAGACCACAAATTATGCGTTTAGTTCTTTTTGATTCAGGGTATGCCAAAATATTCTGAATAAGTCCAACATCCCACATGTTTGGTTTAAACTCCCTAGCCAAAGATTCCCTTTTATCCTTGTGTTAGCTTAATAATATTTAGTCGAGTTATTTCTCACATTGGTAACATTTAAATCTATTGCCTTGATGTGAAGTGTCACTTTTGATGTCTGTCGACATCAATGTGACAACTATCAATACTTGCCAGCCATATTGAAATGAGTTATTCATTCAAAACTCATCGGTTGAACTGTACGGATTAAATCCAAATATTTCTGAGCAATCCGTATTTTATTTGAGCGAACCTGCACTGATCCTTCACTTGTTCTTAGCACATTTCATCAGCAAATGTTGCACATCTTCAATTTTATTACATACCTCACAATTGCGTTATAATAAGTGTTGCTATTTCAAAGCGTGTGTTATTTTCAGTAATCTCTTTCGAAGCGAATATTTAATTTCCAATAATAACAAAGTATTCAATACCTAAAAGATCAGAACAACGAATCATAAAAAAAAATACAATCAGATCTTTTCCTTTGCTATGAACTGCAGTCCAAAAGCTTTTGCGGTTCAACGTTCCGTGCACACAAGCAAATATAATGAACCAATTCAATCCAACCGTAATCACAACTTTGCCATAATGATTTCTCTGTTTAATCGTATATTGTTGGAATGAAAGCTGAAAGGTGAATAAATTAAGCTGAGCTGATTAAGGATGCGAGCCGTATAGCATTATTTTTCATTTAAAATTGAACAAATAGACATTCCAGTTTGTTTTATATTTCCATGAAAACTCAACGAATACATGAATTTTAAACAACAATGCGAAAATCATTGAAACATTATCACGCTATTTTGATGATCATTGAGAGCGCTTGCTTTCTTCAATAAATTTACATTATAATTGATCATAATTACGAGAAGTCTTGTTTGTTTCTTAAGCTGGGCTGTTAATTCTCTCACCTTTATAAAATTAAAAGAGGATTATTATTTTAATGGTTGTCTTACATAATAAATATCTGATGCCAGGGCTAGCTTTAAGAAATCGATAATAATGAAAGTTAAATTAATTTCAGTTGATTAGGGAGGTAAATTTATATATGTAACATATTTCGTTTGCCTGTAATCTTCCAATACAGCCCTACAATGTGTAACACACACAAAAACAATGTTGTGTGCCTCCGTTACAATAGTAACCGCACATAATTGAATATTATATACGATCAGAGTGCGCACTAAACGCTAAGCAAAGTTAGCAATTTATTATATTATTACTTGGTAACATATTAGTTTTAGCTTTACATACGAAATTAATACTCTAAATATAATTTGGAGTATTAATATCCTTAGTATTAATCCTCCACATTAAATTCCAATAGTCCTTAGTTTATCACGATTATACTGAAATATGATAATGTTATCGTCGAGCAATAATAGAAAATCAAAAGCCGCATTGACCGGTCTCGGGACAAAGCGAAAGAATGCGGGAAAAATATGACGCAAAACGGTGACGTCATTCTGTGGCTCAAGTACTCCTTTGAAGGCGGGAAGAGAAGTCGCTTACTACGACTGCGGGCACAACGCGACGAAATTTAAATCTCCTAACACAATTACATTTCAAGAGATTCACAGTTTTGCTGAGATCTGTTACATTGTGAGGTAGTGTGGTATTAACTTTTTAGCTGGAGATTTTTACGAAGACAATTTTTATTTTATAAAACTAAAGTGTTCTCATTATTATAATTATCCTTGTCTTATCGTAGTATCTACGTACAGTTTTATACTTTTTTTCACACCACCTGCTCAAAAGAGTTGTACCTGCATAGTGAACTTTAGTTAGGTGCTTCATTTAATTATGAACAAAGTAACCGGCTTCATTTAGCAGTTTACAAACTAGTTTAATATTATAAGTCCGTTGAATAGAAATAGACTAACATTTTCTCGTTTTCATAAAACCTTTATTCATTAATGCTTTTGGCGTTCATTTTATATTTTCATGGTCGTAAACAAGTAGACGACAACATTAAGATTATACATATAATAATTACTTTAATCAACAAAAGCCTTTTGATTGAGATTATCAAATCTTTGACATTAAGTCGTTCATCTTGTTGTTTTTTCCCATACAAATAATTTAAGTTAAGCTTCAGATGAGTTAAGTTATTCCACGTGATTTGTAGAAGATTTATTTTAATTCTCATAGAGCAGTATGACTGGCAGCCGCCGCCCGCACGTTGCTTCACAAACAAGATTTATCATCTCGATATCGACATAGTTGCTCCACAACGCGGGTTCTAGTTACGTAAAATATTGTAACCACCCACTAAATTAGATTTGGTATTGTACTTTTTGCTATGGAGACTATTTTAAGAACCATTTTTTTTTCTGTTAAAATATCGGTGATAATTTTAAAGGTAGGATTTTATACAAATAGGTACAAAAATATTAAAGTTATCTGTAATACGTCTTTTAATTGTCTTGACGTTGTTTGGTTTATATTATTCAAAAATAAAATATTATAAGAGGAGAAAATATTGTCACATATATTGTAAGGAGCATTGTTGAAATAGGAAACTGACTGAAAACATCTTGTCGTATTTTCGGTATCAAAATATCAAAGCAATTCAAGACTTATTCATCGTCTTCTTCAGTTCACAAGCTCAGCAGCGTTCGATAGTCCGGAATACATACATTATTTATTCGAAGATCAGACAAGCTCCTCAATTCTCGAGCGTCACGCATTCGTAAGTTTTAGGTTCTACATTCTCCAGGTTCCCACGTTTCAAAAGGCTGTCGTCCTCAGCCCAGAACTTGGACGCCGGGAGAGGTTATGTACAGGGAATCATGACGTGACCACGAAGCGCTCAAGTGTAGTGTGATAATTATGTTTTTGTGGTTCATAATTGAGTTTATACTTAATCTATGTATGCTAGTCTGTAAAGTATTTATTCAAAGGTACTTTTATCCTGAATTAAATGATACACCTAATTATTATTATTGCATTACAACAGGGCTACCAACATGATGCACATTATTGTACTGGACAGATAGATAGTAGTCCGCAATATTTTGAAAAAATAACAAGCTATTAATTGGCAAAATAGAAAACAAGAACTAGAACTAAATCTTAAAGCGTAGAGTTTTAAACATTACCTTCTACAATTTTTTAAGTTTTATTTAGCTCACTAACACTTACTCACCTATATTTTTAATTGTGTTAAACTATGTAAATTACAGTTTGCACAAGTCAATTTTGAACATAAATCAGCACTGCTGCTACACAGGGAGGGTAAAGCTAAATCAAACTGCTGAAAAACATCAATCAATCAACCTACTGATGATTGATCATTTCTGAGAACAATGTTTTATGATCCTTCGACGCATAGATAAGAGAGCAGATAAGAGAGCTATGCTTCAAATATTTACGATAAGGTTGGTGCCAATTTTCCAGCAAACATTTTAATGGAGAACGGTAGTTTGTCAATAGCGTTAAGCTGCGGTCTCACGATCCGTTAACTGACAGGCCGCACCAGACGTTGTCACGCCTGTCGAGGCCTGTCACAGCCCGTCCTGAGCATTCCCACGGCGTGTGTTGGCTTGGTGAGGCCTATTGGCCGCTACGTTTTTTTTAAAAATCGGAAAGCCTATGTCAATAGTTTAGAATATAAAACTGATGCGAATATACATAAATTAGTAGCAGAATAAGAAATAAAATATGTTAGAATAATTTCATATACTTAATTTGTTTTTGGTTTATTTTACTATTAATTACAATATAATTAGATAGGTACAATATAAACTTATAAAAGTTCAATTGTTTTTTATTTAAATTTTTCAATAATTGAACAGTTATTGTTCACGATATCTCGAGATTGGTCATCACTGTCTAATCTCATGTGCGTTGCGAGCAGTAGGCAACCCGCCCCTCACCCCTGTCGCCACCTAAGGCGTGGCCAACTAGTTCCGCGCGCACTATACTCAGACTATTAAAAGCACGTTAAAAACAGAAAACAAGTTTCCATGAATATCAACCTATGAAAAAAGCAATAAATTGTGTTCATTGTACGAATGTGCAATGTAATAACACTAAAAGACATTGTGTTATTACAAATACCATCGCAAAAGTAAATTTACACTTTGTCGGAGATGAAAATGCTTTTGAAATAATAATGAAAATACACGGACGCTTTTTTGCTGTATATATGAAAAACATGGTTTCTCAAAGAAGACATTCTGTGAAATTAATTTTACATAAATGGCAGACAAGTCATCTAAAATTCTACATCGAGATCTGGCTCAATTCGAAGCATGTTTTAGTACCTGGTGGATGAAAAGAAGTATCCACGATGAAAATAATTGCTTTGAGTTGCTCTACTTCAACAAGTCTGACTAGCGTCCCTTGGTCATAATTATTAAGACCTTCTACATATCAATTGCGACTTTATTCCGTATAAATATGGTTTAAAGTACAGTGCAATGTTAATAATTATTCCAAATCACGTGAAGATTAATGATAAGTGTCTGGTGTGACAGATGTGTCACATAGCTACCGTGACTCCCGTGTGCGAGAAATTTAGCTACTATCAGACATAATTATTGGATTAGAGGAATAACAAATTACCTGTTACAAGATAATTTGTTATTCAGATCTCACAAAGGGACTGAGTTATGAGGCCCAAGTAAGTATAGAGCACTACATTGTAATAACCTTATCGGTAATTATATTTTCGAGCCGTTTGGAGTTCAAACCCTCGGGCCGTGGGGTCCGAGCGCTCATGGTTTGTTTAACGAAATCACCAAATGGCTAGTTGACACTTCCCGTGAACCAAGGGCCGGCTAAGCATTGCCATACAACGTGGCAATGCCACCAGTTTCTTAGGTACATTACCAGTCGATAGCGATGCGGCGGAATTTTTCAACGCCAGATTTTAATTTGTGAATAGTTTTAGTTAAATTAGGATATAATTTTATAACTTAGTTTTTTTAATTTTTTTTATTCGAGATAGGTTTGCTCTTGACTCTAGTCTAGGTCATATATAGATGACAGAGACAAAGTCGACGATGGAGTGAGCTTACCCAGAAGAAGCCTGTTAACTCTCACTTTGAAGAGATCGGGGTGGTATGCGTTCGGAAACACAGACGCAGGTAGAGAGTTCCATTCCTTTGCTGTGCGCATCACAAAAGACATTTGGAAACGCTTAGTGCGAATTGGTGGAATAGCAACTAGATAAGGATGGTAACCTGCAGTGCGTCTAGATGTCCGATGGTAGAAGGGGGCAGGCGGAATAAGGTCGTGGAGTTCTCGAGCACACTCACCGAAGTACAATCTGTAGAAGACCGACAAGCAGGCAAACTTGCGGCGATGAGCCAAGCTGTGAAGCTTGGCATCCACCACTTACGTCACCAATGAGCCTCTTAGCTCTGCGTTCCACCGAGTCAAGCGCGGCAAGTTGGTATTTAGCTGAGCTATCCCAAAGGTGGCTGCAATACTCCATGCAGGATCGGACTTGCGCTTTGTAGAGAGTTAAAAGCTGTCCAGGTGTAAAGTATCGCTTCACCCTATTTAGGGTGCCCAGTTTCTTGGCCGGAGTTTGGGCTTTGTACTCGATGGTGGCTCCGAAGTTGAGACATGTTGTCAACTCCATGCCTAGAAGCTCGAGCCGATCAGTTACAGGAACAGATGTACCCTGAAAAGTAGGAGTTTGATCGAAACGACTCCTTTTAGCGGTAAAAAGACACACCTGTGTTTTGGTGGCGTTAAAAGAGACCAGATTATCATCACCCCACTGGGAGACAAGGCTTAAGGTCAAATCTGTCCGCTCTTCCATGGCCTCTCTTAAGGAACGAACTTCGGCCCCGCTGGTTTTTGCGCTGGACAAGTATCTCTCTGAAACTGTACTGTCATCTGCGTACCCAACAATACCAGGTTGAAGTAGGTCAGTTGGTCATTGGTTTATTGGGATTGGTTGGTTACTTTAGAATAAATGTGAACCTACAACAAGAGCTGTAAAATTCCAATTTACACTTGAGTAAATAAAGAGCAGTACTTATTTCTTATATTTTCCGGTCTGTTGAACACTGCGGAAAATTTATGATTTTCCGGGAAGTAGTTTTAGTTGAAACGGATTAGCGAATACCGAACTTTGAAAACACAATTTATTATACGGTAACCGCATATTTCTATGAAGCAAAAGTAAAAGCAAAACACACAGGTTATTTTTTCTATTTGAATTTTCATATTTTCAGGTGATTTAGCCTTTCGTTTATTTTGTTAGATTGCATTTTTCACAATCAGCCGCCATTCATTTTCAGCGATTTGCTGGAACCAGCGAGTAATGCATCACGGTTTATAACTGTACTAAACTGCTGTAACGAATACTTTGTAGATTGCACCAGACAGTCATGTTAATAAATAGTCATAAATGTACCTTATGAGTCATGTCATAAGGTACATTTGTGACATAAGTTATGACAGGGAAATTCAGCAGCCAAATTAAATTATGTTATTATTTAAATTCAATCTTAATAGTATTTAACAAAATTTCGTCGTATTTTATACCAAAGATAATGTTTATAGTAACGAACCGCAATTTGCGGCAGATCCGTTTTGTTTGAGTATCGTAACTATGCAAAGCACGGAGCTTGGTAAGTTACACCTATAGGCTTTGAAAGGCTTACTATATAGTAGCATCAAGAGCATCAAGAAATTTGAAATTTTCCACCTTAGTGGGATTCCTTTGCATCAATATGATCACGAATATCGCTACATGACACGTAACTTTCACACCTACAGTACCAACGTGATCTTCGCTGCTCTAACTCGTATTTGAGTTTCATTCGTTTTGGTAATCAGATTCCTATAGCAAAGATAATTATTTTATTTTATTTTATTTATTTGGGAAAACAGACAATCGTACATTGTATATTTGAACTACGTAAATACACAGTATGCTATTAGTAAATGTACAATCCACTACGTTTCCACATGTTACTAGCTTATAAAAGATACAGTTATGGTAAAATTATGTAAACTCAATACAATTATTTCACAATCTAAACCTAAAAACCAAATAGTTAATACATACTTAACTAATAATATAGTAATTAAATTTTTTTAGCAATTACAGTGGATTTCGGGTATAACGACAATGAAGGGACCACTCTATTTTCGTCGTTATATCCGGAAGTCGTTACAAGCAAAGGTAAAGAGATACAGACACGTACACATGTGTAGTTTATATTCATTTATTATTGAAAATATTTGCACACATAGTTATTCACCGGTACATTTAAAAAAATGTGTAATATTAGTTTGCTTCAATTTATTTTTTTGTGCTAGTGTACGCTGTAGGGTGTATTCTATTTTCATTACTTCTTCAATATCTATAATATCCTTTCCATCACCAAATAAACAGTATCTTTTAAGCTTTGTTACAACACCTAACACATCCTTAGTTGTAGGAATCTCACCTTCCTTGCAATCTTCTTCTTCCTCCTCATTTTCCTCATCTTGCGTCGTATGTGATGGAACAACAGTTTCAACAATTTCACTATCGGACAAATCGCTAGTAGTGATAAGTTGACTGTCAATATCAACATATGTTGCCCAGTCCGCAACATTTGTTCCGCTTGATGATACTGTAGTCAGTTGTGCCAATGGTATGTCCAATTCATCATCGGAGTCGTCGTCAATTGTTGTGATAGCCGAAGATTTACGGAACCCAGCGTGTAGAAAACACTTTTTGATCGTATCTGGAGTCACCCGAGCCCATGCCGTAGTTACCATTTCAATGGCATCTAAAATATTAACGGAAAACGGGCCTGCCGAGTTTTCAATGTCGTTCATCATTTTCTGTACTAAAATCTTCCTATAATGACTTTTGAGGGTTTTAATTATCCCTTGATCAATCGGTTGAATCACTGATGTAGTGTTTGGTGGTAAAAATGCCAGTTTTATGTTGGTCAAATTCTCTATTTTAGGATGAGCTGGGCAATTGTCAATAAATAAAATGATCTTCTTTTTGTTATTTCTTAACTGGGAGTCCCATTTGCGTAGAACTTTTTCGAAAATCTCTGAAGTCATCCAGGCCTTTTTGTTTGCTTCGTAATCAACTGGCAAAGATTTAACATTTTTGAAACATCTGGGTTTTTTTGCCTTGCCTATGACCAATAATTTTCTTTTTTCCCCTGCCATACTTGATGCAACAAGCACGGTGATTCTATCTTTTGATAATTTTCCACCAACGCACTTTTCCCCTTTAAATTTCAAGGTTTTGTCAGGAGTTAACTTAAAAAACAAACCTGTCTCGTCAGCGTTCCATATTTGGCTATCAGTATAACCTTCAGTCAATTTTGGGAAAACTGTTTTTAGCCAGTTGTCACAGTCACTTTGCGATACACTAGCGGCTTCTCCACAAACTTTGCCTACTACAATATCGTGTCGTTGACGAAATCGGTATATCCAGCTTTCCGAACACTCAAAATCCATTTTTCCAAACAGTCTGCCAAATTGATTAGCCTTTTCTTGCAGCAGACGACCGCTCAAAGGTACGTTTTGGCTTCTTTGGGCTTTGAACCACATTAGAAGGGCATTTTCGATATCTTGATGCGTCGGTTTGCGGTTTTTCTTAATTTTTAAGGATTTGGATTCAAAGCATTCTAATATTTTATCACGGTTTTTCCACATCGTAGATACTGTTGAATGGGAAACTTTGTACTCTTTGCACAAATCAGCATTGTTTTCACCGTTTTTCAATTTTGAAATGATTTCCGCCTTTTCTTTAACAGTGAATGTGCGTCTAGCAGCCATACTTATTCAAAAGTTTACTAAACCCAGTTGCTACTCAGAATATCACTTTGTAACTGAACCATAAAAGCTCCGAAACGTACACGCTTCCCCTACCTACTTAGTTGATATCTATAAACAAAAGGTAAAGGTCTCCACACTTGCTGACCATCTGTGTGCAATGGATGTAAACAAAAGATAAGAAATGTTTGTGAAAGAAAAAAATCTTTGTGTCTTTGGCGGCCGACTCCGGTCGCAATATCTGCATGGGATTTCTAGGAATTTGTTACAAATGATTCATTAAAAACAGTCGCTACACCCGAACTCGGCGTTACATCCAAAGTCGCTATAGCCACATGAATTTTGTACTAAAGTATGCTTTAAATTCAAGGGACTTAGATTTAACGTCGCTATAGGTAAATGGTCGCTACAACCAAGGTCGTAATAAATGAAATCCACTGTATTAGGATTAACAATCGACCATCAATCGTTAATGGATGTAGGTAAATGAATGGAACTAATCTGACTAAACATCGAACATGTGTTACTTTTGCATTTACCTGCCCGCTAATATGTTGCGGGAAACGGATAATCCTCGCCAAAAATATAAAGCTGCGGTCCCACGCCCCACTTTCTCACAGGCCAGATCGCGCCAAGCCAGGCCGACAGGACGTAGGAACAGTCGCATCCGATGAGGCCTCCGGTGGCTGTCGTAGCTCGTCTGATCTGTAAGAAGTCTGTAAGTTCAAAGGCGTGGCGTGGCGCGGCACGAGGACTTAACGCGGCCTGTACAGGCGCGTTCCGTCTGCTTTCTTTTTGTTAGGTATGTTGTTCAAATGTTGACCACTGAATAAAACCACAGCGCCTGTATACGCAGCCATGCGCTCCATATCACTTGACAAGGAAAAGTACAAAATCATTATCGTTACGTGTAAGCAACGCAACGCAGTTTTGTGATAACATCAGATTGGATACATCAATTTTGAAAATGTAGTAAATGAACTATATATAACTATTATTTCCTTTTTATCGGCGGACTCATCTCGCTATTGCAATCTCATGTGCGTTTTGTCTAAACTAGCCGGAACTTCCAACGCGTGTTTCCGTCGCGAAGTACGGCGCCGCACTGAGTAATGACAGCAAGCGCCCCCGCCTCTCCGCCCCACCGCTCACATACCTAAGGCGCGGCCAACTAGTTCCGTGCGCACTATAGTTTCACAAGAATTTTATTATATCGGGAATTAATTACCTGAAATATTCATGACAATCTATCAACTTGACAATGTATTAAAACTTAAGAAACTCCATTTGAATCTTAACTTTCCTCAGCAGGTTGCGAAAACAAAACAAAAAAAAAACAAACAAAAAAACAAATGCACGCAAAACTTTTGTGCAGCGCTTACACTTACTTTGCGTTAACCAGTCGGTTAGAATATACAAAGTTAATTTAGTATTTGTGTGAATATGAGGTTTACATAGTTTATCACAGCCTTGTGACATATAAGTATATGGTCAAATATTTTTAACGTGATTCCGAACATAATATAACATCACGCTTTGTTTCCCCGTAGGGTTGGGCAGAGGAGTACTTAAGAAACACCCAAATTTCGCCAGTTATGTTTAAATCCCATGTAATAGTGGGTGAGCCTATTGCCATCAACCGGGCACAAATCTAGACTCCAGGCTGCAACTGAGAAATTCCAGATAGAAAAATCCAATATCACTTTGCCCGACCTGGGAATCGAACCCAGGACCTCACGCTCAGTAGTAGCGCTTGCGACCTAGTGGTCTAGTGACCAACGAGGGGGGGTGTTCCCGAAATATCGCAAAAATCCAAACTTGATGATCGTGATGAATAATACTAGCTACTTGATTAATTTCTATTATCCCATGAATCTCTAATAGAGAGGTACCTAACTTTTGCAAACACCAACAAAGAACGGAAGCCCTAACCTTTGACTTTCAACTAATTACTCCTGTAATAACCAAATCTTTGGAATATTATTAGAGCATAAGGTCACGTTTCCAAGTATTTACTCTGGCATCGTTAATTATCGAGTTAAAAAAGATTGAGGAAAATCAGGGAGAGGGAGAAAATAATTTGGCAATACCTACGTAAGTACATAATTAGGTGGTGAAATTTCCGTATTATCAACTTGGTAGAATTGATTTTAGGGTCACCAATGATTGGTAATTATTTTCATTTTGAAAGTGTCAAAAATTTACTTTATTACGAATGAATCAGTTCATTTACTACATTTTCAAAATTGATGTATCCCATCTGATGTTATCACAAAACTGTATTGCGTTACTTATATGTAACGATAATGGTTTTGTACTTTTCTATTTAGAAATGCTCAACAGAGAATAGCTTAGTTGGTTTTCCAATACCAACGCAACATCTACTTATCCGACTGTGTAACAAATCTATACAAATAAATTAAATTGAAGTTTCTATTTGTAATATCAAAAAACAGCTTTTACTAAATGCTTAAGAAAGTATATATATTAGGATAGTTATAACGAAAATGCAATTTTTCAAATTTTTGTCCATCTGTCTGTTTACTCCGGCTAATCTCCGAAACGGCTTGGCACATAGCTGATGTTAAAAGGAGTAATCTTACTTTTATTTTAGAAAAATAATAATTAGCGTTCCACGCAAAAAAATGAAAACACATGAAATTGTGAATAAAATCCGATTCAAATAGGGAAGTACTGACATTCACGCGGGCGAAGCCGCAGGCAATAGCTAGTTCTCTATAAAACGCGAAAAATCTAAACAAGAAATTTTATATTTTTGTCTACTACCGCGTCCGTTATCATTTCTCTCGTTGGTTGTATGTCAGTCACATCTGTGGTATTTTGTTGCTGATACTGTAGTATACCTGCAGACATCACCATCATGGTAATGCATTTATGTACGCACGTGTTTAGGACGTGCGTGAGAGGAAACCGTAGCTGTACTTGCCGCGGAGTGGTAACCAATTAATCCTAGAACCATACCCTGGGTTACAAATCAAAAAACAAAAAAATTGCAACCACTTCTGATTCTAAATCTGGGAGTTGTTCGTTATTTCCAAGGTCAAAGACCGTAAATCACGAACTAAATGTGATAAAATTATATATATATATATAATTATAAAATATAATTATAAAATTTTCTTTTCAAATCTTAAATACCTACACTACAAAAAAAAAAAACTTTTTTGCAAAAAAATCACTACAAAGTGAAAAATTACTTTAATTCCGGAAGTCGGTGTCTTTGGATCTGTATTTTAGGTTTTTGCCATCGACTTCCGAAATTAAAGTTATTTTTCACTTTGTAGTGTTTATTTGAAGTCAGTTGTTTTGTTTTTTGTAAGTTAGTGGGTCGGTTTGTAATTTATCTAAGTTATAATAGCCGAATGACAACTGCTCATGATCTTTTACAAAATATTGCTTTTCCCGATGCAGCGACGTTCCATTCAAAATATGCATTGTGATGAGCTTATATTGCTTAGCAATTTTTTAAAGTAATCGAATCGCAACCCGTGAAATACTTATTATTGAGTTGTTCCGGTGGTCATCTGTGGTCTTCATCATCAGTTCCACTTCACCAAATAGTGCTTTTCGAGAGCAAATGCCCAAGTTACTATAAAAAGATACCCAAATTGCTATAGGTGTGCCCATAATATTTGAAGAGTTCCTTCGATTTTTCGACGATCCCATCATCAGATCCTGACCTAATGACAATAGGACCACCTGTAAACCCTTTGAAATAAAAAATTATTTTCCAAATCGGTCCAGCCATCTTCGAGTAATCAGGAACACACATAAAAACAAACAAATGAAATCACGCGATCCAGTGTCTATGAAAAGGACCGTCTAAGTAACTTGGGTTACTGGGTCACCGAGGACCTCGCTGATGACGTGGCCGTTGAGAGAGGCAAAGGGCGTTGGCTGTCCGTGGAAACATGCAGGCTCGCATATTTAAACGGTGCCCGAATGAGGTAAAGTGCACAATGTTCAGGGCATACTGCCAATCGTTTTATTCGTGCACCCTGTGGGTCAGCTGTACTCAGTGGACACTCAATGCCGTTCGTGTACAATATAATAACGCTTTTAAGATGTTGTTGGGTCTGCCGAGATGCTGTAGTGTGTCTGGCATGTTTATCGAAACTCAGATTGATGGCTTTCATGCCATCATGAAAAAGAAAGCGGCCTCCATATTGCACCGTATCCGAGCAAGCTCCAACAGCATTCTGAAAGCAATAGCGGACCGGTTAGCCTGCCTCACTCTGTTAAGCAGTACACTATTTAGTGTAACAGATGGGACGGTGTCGTCGACTTTAAAATTCCGCGGTAGGAATACCAACAACTGGCTTTTGTTCGCATTGGACCTGAGCCTATGAGCCGCGGCGTAATTCTCACATGTCCTAACAAGTTTCCGTAAACTGCTAATTGAAGGACTCAGCAACACCATATCATCCACATAGCATAAGTTGTTATAGTGGTGCAATCAATAGTGCAGACTGCAGTGTTACGGAGACCGTTAATCAACTCAATAAAAATAAAATTGATATGTTTAGAGCACCAAAATAAAAATATGCCAAAATTGTTAACTAAACTTATTTTTGTAAAGATTGTTGTATTTTACGCTGATTTTTTTTAACATTACCGAAACTTCAAATTATACTTATAATTATTTTAGTAGAAATTCAAAAGATTAAGGACAATGACCCGGAATGATCTTTATTCATTGAAATCCCGACTCAGTCTATGGTAATGTGCTCTCTCACGTGCGTTACAGGTTTTTCACACATTTTGCGTGTAACTTTTATGAAGATCTTATTTATTGCAGCCCGCCACGACTTACCGCGGTAATCGTTTATCTTCAAAGCTCGGGTACAATTTGGATCCAAGTCTGAATAAAAACAATGTCTCTCTAAGAATAGGGAATATGCATGAATTTTTTTTTCTTCACTTAATTAAGACGTGACAGTGATGTAAACCCAAGAAAAAGTATACTGCTTGTTGCTCAAAAAAAAGAATTTGTAACAGTTTTCTACTAGTTAATGTTTTCTACTAAGCGTCCGTTACTGTCACGCCCATTATTTGACGTCATTATCCACGAGACTGCTTTATTCACATAGCTTTTTAGCCCCAAATAAAATAAATTAAATTATTTTTGTGCTTTATTCAAACAGAAATTACATTTCGTTTAGAGAGAATTCAAGCAAGAATAGATATAATTCACAATGCTTTTGAAGTCACCTCCGGCATTTTCGAAGATGATGCAAGTACAGAGACAGACTACAAACTCAGCACAGTTATGACAACATGCAGTATACAAATCTGAAGTCCAATTATTACTACTGTTTGCGTTCCATTCCACCAAAAAGGCGCAACATAGAATGACGATTTGTAAATACAATTTGTTTCATGACTACTATACAATGTATACTCATATTGAAATAGTGAAAAAGTTTTGAATTAGTTGCATATTGGCTATTATTGTTATTCGTTCCCAACGATAGTAACATAAATACATACATATATTGTTTCTTTCAAACCAGAGCTTATTAACATTCTACAACTATTACTGAGTGAGATAATTGCTATATTAGCATCTTTAGTGGGCAATAATTTCGCGAAAACATCTACAAATACAAGTAATAACAGTAGAATCAACAAACTCCAAAGTTTCGTTATAAATACTTCCTGAACTAAACTTTAATAAAAAAAAACTTCTTTATCTGCAGATTGTCCCACTAAAAATACGTTCAACCCTCCAAACAGATTTTCGTATTTCAACTAACGTCGCTGAGAGAGTGTGCTCAAGTTTCATCATCAAACTGCCAACGAATTCCAGGCCGAATGCCATATATGTCAGGGACTGTTTCTGAATGTTGATAAAACACATGAAACCCTAATAACGAAAGGGTCTGCTTTATAAAACTGGCCTTCGAGATTTTAGGTGTGCTTTTGTTTTGTTTTCCTAAAGTTTTTAGCATTTAGGTTTAGTACCTATTTCTCTTTTCCTCGTATGTAAGTAGTACCTACTTGATTTCGTCTTATCTCCACAGAATATTTTACGAAGAACACTGGTGATTTCCTGTTTACTTGTTTTCTTCTCAGGCTATGGAAACTGCTAAAAAGGTGTTACATAAACAAGATATACATCATTTATTTTTACGAAAAAGTTTTTATTTTATTTTATTTATTCGGAGACAATAAACAGCTACAATATCTGTTGAAACAGACAAAGGATAATACAAAGTATAAACAATATTGCAGCCCACTACATTACCCGCATATTAACAAAGGAAAATATGATAATAAGGGCCACTAAATAGGTGATAAAATAATAATTACATCACATTAATAATAACTAATTACATCATGCAAAATAGAAATAGAAATTTTAATTGATTGCTTGGTAACAGAGTAATAAATAACACTAAAAACAAATAAATAATGACATCTAGACTAGCTTACACTCCTGATAACATTATTGATTAATAATAATTTTCATAACATTACATTTAAATTTGGATTTTGAGCATACAAAAATATCAATATTAACAAAATTACAATTATATCATTCAACCATTCGACAGATAGGGCAGCGCAAACCAGAATTAGTTCGACAGGTATTGACAGCAAATAGGAAACTTGCACGGGTACTACGTATATTAACAGTGCGTTAATTAAAGTTAGGCATTAAGTAATAAAAACGACAGTGTGGCCTTTCACTGCGAAAGCAAGAGAAACACAATACACGGACTATTTTCGTCTTTCGACGCATACGATTAGAGGGGCAATTTCCGTAATTTTAATAACGTTCACAGTTCGAGTCCGGTCTCAATATGTCAAAAAAACCTTATAATTTCCCTACATTTTTGGCAAGATTTTGACATTTGATTGTCGCTGAGATGAAATTGCGACTAGATTTTGAACGTTTTTAATTACGTGAATTGGGCTTCTGAATTTCTGTAATATTACATTGAAACACGACATCATAGTTTTAAGGAATTTAAATCAAACCTTCCGTCTGTCATACTAGTTGAAAGTATTTCACGTTCAACGCAGCTCGAGAGCACGAGTCAACGCAACGCTGCAATATATCAAGGGCATCTCTCAGAGGCTGTGTACCTCTACCGCACATTAAATACTTTAAGTTTTTGGTAGAAAAGTACACAATCCAGTTTTAGTCGAATTAAGATACCTATTTCTGAAAACTTGACTGAAACAAACTAGCGAGCTGGAAAAAAACACCCGCAATGCCATTAGCACATTTTGATACAATTTGGTCATTTCTGGAACCCCTATAAAAACAAACTTTAGAACAAATCCCCAATACAACAATATTATCCAAGGTAATAACAAAGTTAGAAAGGTAAGGAAAAACTCTCCTAAAACTGGTACATTTACATTTTCAGCCCATCTAATATCGCTCCACGGACCTCTGAGCTTTGCCGTCACGTTGCCAAATTAATTTGATCTCTTTATAATCTTGTTTGGAACTCACTTAAAACTTTATATCTTAAAAATAAGAACCGAAATCATTCTATTAAACACCTAAGAGCAATGACGAGGGTCAATTATTTGGAATAAAGGATTTTAAGAGCACAAATGAGGCGGATTTTTATCACGAAGTGGAAAGTTAAAGGTTGGAGTGACGCAAGGGACATCTAATAAATGACTTCATTTGAGTCTGTCGTCTTTCCATTAAATTTTCAGCAGGCAAGCAGGCAGGGTGCACGCTTTAGCTATTAAAAGCTAAAGCTAATATAGCCATTGGAAACGTTCAGTGGCTTGCAATCTAAAATATGTTAATTTTTTGGCGATTTTAACTGAGAATTAGAGAGGGGTGGATACAGGAATAATTGCTGAGATTTGGTCAATACGTAATTATTGTCTGAAACTTGTGCGAAACGAAAGCGGACTGCAATTCAAAGATATACTCATTCAACAGTATCCATTTTTATTTTGTTCTAGGCTCGTGTTGTGGCGCCTGCTCAACATTACTCTCTTCAGCATTGCCACAGAACACGCACACGCGCAGCAGTGCGGCAGGAAGCACCAGGAACCACAAACCTGCGGCGGACACTTGAAGGCTCCCGTGGGCACGATAACGAGACCAAACTTCCCCAACCCTTTCCCCGTCCCGATAAAGTCTAAACGGATAATAGAATACGACTTAGGGAATGGGACTATATCGGACGACATAGTAAACGAGAGTGAATGGGATTTTACTTAGCAGTACACGACCAGTGGATTAACGTTCACTGAGTACATGTATTATGACGAGTCTTACAAGTTGGTTTGACTGCCTCGTTGGTCTAATGGTCGCAAGCGCTACTGCTGAGCATGAGGTCCTGGGTTCGATTCCCAGGTCGAACAAAGTGTTATTGGGTTTTTCCATCTGGAGTTTCTCAGTAGCAGCCCGGAGTCTGGATTTGCGCCCGGTAGATGGCAATAGGCTCGCCGCCTATTACATGGGACTTAAACATAACTGGCGAAATGTGGGTGTACTATAGGTACACCTCTGCCTAACCCTTGGGGGGAAAACAAGGCGTGATGTATGTCTTACAAGTTGGGTGAGAGGAGAGCGCTCACCGTCACCGACGAGAATATCACCAGGATCAAGTGGCTTCAGCACCCTAATTGCGTAATACACTATCAATCACAATCTGAATCATTTTGAAGCAAATTGCTAATCCATTGCTTTATATGTTCGAAAAATTTGTCTACTCAACAAGGTAAATAGCTAAATGAATGTTGTTGAACTGTCAAAATCAAACCGATTTCTACTGTGTGTTACGCAATTGCGTATTGTATCAAGTTGATCATTATGTACGTAAAACTTTTTGCGTACTTTCCCCAGTCAATGAGCGGACTGGGTTAGTATTTGACCATAAGGAATAGTATTGCGTATCTTGTCGGTGCTCAGTCTAGGTTATCAGAATTCGAAATGGAATATTTTACAGAAAATCATTTGCATCATGTTTACAAATGCACCCACGCTCTAAATCTAAAGCACTTAAATTATCTTTAGAAGTTATGTTTAGAGCAAGTAAGTGCTTTGGGACTTAAATACTGTAAGTACTATTTCTATGAGCTGGATGGTGCTGATCCTCGCATCTTGTTCGTGAACGGGCGCCGTCAGTTGTGACTGGTCATCTTTTAACTGCCAGGGCTTATTTTTAATCTTATATTTTGAATTGTTTCTAATTATTTTTTTTTACATTGTTCTCACATATAGAAGCAACGAGAATAATGTACCCAGGATTTTGTAATAATATTGATTTAAAAGAGTGTCCATGGAGTTTCTTGGCCGTTCTTCTCCATAGAGATCTACGTTTTGGAATGGGCAATTAGCTTTAACTTTCTGACTAATTGATCGACGCTTTGACAATTCAAAAGTACCTGTAATTGGTTTAATTGAAATAAATGCTTTGAGTTTGAGTTACGACATATTTCAGCGCAGATCATAATGTCAAAGCACTTGTTTACGTAATAGACCAATTGATTTATTCAAATTTTTATAGCGGCAATCAATCCTCTATATAAAAAATCCCAATCCTGTATGTAACATTTTATTTGATGACTTTAATTTATTTGCCACCTTTTATATAACCGCATTTAAAACAAATACATCACTTTGAATTCCGCAGACAATTTTATTTTGCAGTGTTAGAAAAAGTATAATACATCAGTCACAATTAAATTTGAATGGTGTAAAAACATTAGAAAGTCATTGCAATATAACTCTTATCTCGGTAATGTAAGGTATAAATTTGATTGATTGCCGAGAGATTTACGAGACACGGCAATTATTCTATTTTACATTATGTAATAAGAGTTTTATATAAATAAAGCAAAATTTATTTATGCGAGAACATCACGTGGGATACTCTACAGTAATCACGGAAAAATCGGTGTACTTATGTACATGAAAAAAATATACCTACTCACCGAATGGATAACCTCCTCTTTTTTGAAGTCAGCTAAAAAGTGAGATACGGCACAAGCCGACGTCTCACCGATCAACATATTATGGAAAACATTACTGTTACAGTTATTATGGAGAGATGCACAGAGCAAACGTAATTTCCTGTTAAACATGAGCAAACTGAGGAAGAGAATAGAGGAAGGAATGTCCGATGAGCACCTGTGGCGAAAGAGGACGATTTTAATTTGACTTTCCATACGCAGGATGTCTGCTATCGTTAGTCAGAGGCAAAAGTTTTGCCATAATGAATGTAGAATCTTCAGTATAAAGAAATCAGCTTATAATATAATTATACTAAATAAATATTCAACATCAAAGTCATTTGTAATAAAAGTTCAAAAGTTGGTTAACTCGAATAAAAAAATTGGATCTCAAATAGAAACTTTTTAGTTTTGCTTAAGTTTACATAATATAATTGTATTTATTAAAAGGTTATTACTTTGATTTTTGTTTTGCATTTTAAAAACTAATTTAATGAATACTGTAAAGAATTTCAACCTTGAAATATATTAATAACAATAGCAATTCCGTTGGCATTTAATTTTCGTACTGCAATTAAATTACAATGTAACAGCAAAACTTTTTAATTAATAACCAGCTCAACACCGAAACTACTAACAGCTTTATACAATAAATGTTCACCCATTTTCACAGTCTTTTGTCTACACACGAAGCAGACATTCGTTCCGTATCAAGTGCAGCTGAAATAGGCTTGGAGCTCATCGAGCCGTACGTAATGCTATTGAAAAACATCGACGCGTGACCCGCTTGAATTGAAGCCAAATCAAATATTGACCGTGGGAATGTCCCGCTGTGTCGCATGCCTGCTGGACGACAGACACAGGTAGGTAATAAATAACCTAAGCAACTTTTTATTTTACTGACGTTTAATATAAGGAATCCATGTGGAATATACACTCATCTACCTATGTAACAAAGTAGATTGATTGGAACGGTTGAATTTTGTAGTGTCCCTAAGCATTCTCAATAAATTGATAGTGCAGTGTCACATGTTGTTCAGAGCAGGGTGGGCGTTTTTATTGACAAATTGATTGCCATTGGTGACGTCAACAGAATAGATATATTGCTAAACTAAGTTATGTCATTATTCCCGCCACAACTGAACGACAAGAAGTTTTATTATAAAACTAGCTGTGCCACACGACTTCGTTCGCGTGGATGTCATAAGATACAGAATATAATAAAATAACAGTCACATTTTAATAAAACTCCCTCTTACCCCGACCCGTCGCGTTGCACCGCTCCACAGACAGGTATTTGGCCCTAAAAGTCGGACAAAAATATTTTTTGCGTTTTATAGTATTATTAAAGTATTTCGTCCCATTTTGAGGCATAATAGAGTAAAAAAAAGGCATACATTATTCTTAACAAATTTTATTTCTAATTTTCATCATCTTCAGAGTCATTTTCAATACTAATATTGCAAATATCATTTTCCTCCAAAAGATTCATGGTATCCACTGAAAGAGGACTCTTTCTTTTATGTTTAATAGCGTTCCTCATTCCCGTCAGCAAGGGGTCTGATGTCAAGAGCAACCTATTTAAAACGTCTGTGTTGCAGGCTACTCTCGAAAATTTTCGGGCGTAGTTTAGCCGAAACGCTCGGATGTGCTTATTGCGGGCTTCTGGAGCTTCTTCAGACAGTTGGCCGATTGGCAGAATCGCCTCCTTTATCACGGCTGCCCCATGACTCAACACCTTATGTAATGTCGGCGACATTGGATGAAACTTGTACAAAGAAACGTACAATTCAGCAGTTTCTTTGCAGTAAATTTCGAATTTTTGGATGTTAATTTTTATCCCGCAGCACATTGTGTCTAGGATGACTTTTAATCCGTAGATTAAATTCTGGTCAATCCCAGTTATTTCTGCAGAAATAGGGGGCCGCAAAAGTTGTAAGTTTTAGACCATTTTTGTATGAGCTCTATCGCAACAACTAAACAAGTTAGGAATTTGAAACTTCTGTATATCATGTGGCATAATACTGTATTTAATCAACAAATACTAAAAACACTTAAGGCATTTTGTTTAAATATAGGTGATTTTCTGCCATTGCAAAAAATAACTTTGTAATTCACAGTATCATTAAAAAATACAAAGTTGGCTTTGCGATTGTTAAAATTTAAGATGAAAAATATTCTTCGTTTAGTTTTTTTTTTTTTAATAAGTAATGTTAAATATTGTACAGTGGTACGGAAACCTTCGTGTGCGAGTCCGACTCGCACTTGGCCGATTTATTATAATTGTTATTGTAAGATGTAGGTTACATGGGACTAAAACGGTTCTTTATCTTTTCACTTTCCCTATTTTAGAAAACAAACCAACAAATCGAACAACAAAAGATTATAAAGTAATTTTCCGCACTCAAAGTCCATGTATTGTGAAGCTGACAGTATAAATCATCGTTTGTATTTAGGACGAAATGGACAATTTATGCACACATAACATTTTACAGCAGCACTCGTCGACAATTTTACTAGAATATTCTGTTGTGGGCCAAATGGTATCGGGATTTTTATTTCTATTGAAAAGGAATTTCAGTTGAAATCGAGAATAAGCCTCGGTGTGTGGAAAACATAAAATTTTATATACCAGCTAAACCATGGATTTTTTAATCGAAAACAATCAAGCTTTTAATGTGTATCCAATTCCATTTTAACTATATCGAAACGTGTAAAATCAAGCTGCCTTGCCTATCCATTTGACTGTCAGTTGTACGAGTATATCCCCCTTAACAACACGTCTATCGGACACGTTACTACCCGATCAACACAACATGACGTGAATGTTCAATTGTTTCATGGAAAAAATTAAGCCTTCATTGTTTAACCAATAATAATACAATATCACTCGCGGATTTTCCATGAAAATTTTAATTCTGCTGTCGGTTGGTGTAACTGACGTTTGAATAACCAATAAAACGTGTGGCAGGTCTGCAGCAGTGTTTCAGCTACGTTGTGTATTGTTTTCAAATTAACTATAACAGTTCAATTATTTTACTGAAAGTTTATTAATGATTAAAATCAAAAGTGATTCCAAATTATTGTACCTATTTGGTCACATAAAATTAAGTAAATGAATGCTCATGACATCACAATAATGACCCTACAACTGCACACATAGTAATGTACAGCCAGGAAAATTAATTGTTTATTAAATTGACACACTACGACCTACTTCATATAATAAAAGCACAGCATCAGTCATGGGGACGGCCGACAGAAATTAAAACTTATTAACACGTACACAAGCGTCGTTTGTTTACGTAACATTATAAACTCAAATAAAATATACCTATTATGTTTTTTCGTGCAAATATCATCTAAAACGATGTAATAACTACTTATAAATGAATATTCATCCACTTACCGTCGATTAGAGACGAAAACACTTAATTTTCACTAAAAACACGCGGAGAAATCATTAATATGTCATTGTCGAAACGTCACTTTATGGTTTTTTTTTTCAAGTTTTCGTCGTTTTCCGAACGTTACTTTTGGTTTAGAATCATTTAGTTGACAAGCGTATATCCATTTTACCATGGAGTAAAACACTAACATATAGGATATTAGCCCTTATTCATAATAATAACAGAGGTTAAAACCGCGTGAATCGCGTGTAACCAATGTGTTACAGTCGCCCTTGACGTTTTTTGCCAGGTGTAACCGCTAGGGCACCATCGCGATTGTTCGGATAACCTTTCCAGCACCATCCAAAGGGCTTCTCGAAGCACGCTGTCAAAAGCCATCTCAAGGTCGACAAAACAGAGATACATTCGACGACCCTGTGGTGTCACATTAATAAGACCCATACTGAAAATAATAAACTATTGTTCACAGTACTAACTTTTTGTTGCAGTGCTAAATTTGATGGTGTGAAGGTGCGCGCGCGCCACGCTCCGCCGCTGTGCGAGCGCTGCCTGCCGCGGAAACCGTTCGGCCTGACTCACCCATCGCGCTGCAACTGCGTCGCCTCCGCAGACCGCTCAAGACGCAAACGGCGCGGCGGCGACCGCTGGACAGTGCAAACCGCGGGTGAAGCCGCAGGTAACAGCTAACTTTAAATAAAATTCAACCTAACATAAAACTTGATATCTAACAAAACGAAAAAACCATACCAAAATAATGATTTGTAATTCCTACCACCAGCGGTTCCCCCAACTAATTAGATAAAGAAGTTACACAGTTATGAAAACCTGCTATCTACACACGGTGCCCCCAGCACGAGAGGAAATTCAACAACTTTAAAGATAAAGATAAAGATATATTTATTGCATAACTGTGTACATTAAGTTCTTAAACATTACATTTCTTGTTTCAACAGTCTACCCAAGTCGGATATGCAATAGTATTTTAACAAATTAGGTAGGTACTTACAAAAATGATTTTTTATCAAAAAACTCATGCAGATTATAAAATACATTATCAATTAACATATTTTTCAATTTATTTTTAAACATATTTCCATTTAATTCCTTAATTGCTGGCGGTAACTGATTGTACACACGAATAGCAGTAACATAGGTACTTTTATAATACATCATATTGTTAATAACAGGTAGATTAATGTCATATTTATATTGTTTCCGAATGTTTCTTTTAGATTGAGATTTGAAATTGAAATATTGCATATTGTTTTTAACAAATACACATAATTCGAGTATATAAATACCAGTCAGTGTTAGGAAACCCTCCGTTCTGAAGACATCTTTTAATGATTCGATACTATACATGTTATATATTGTCCTAAGACATCTCTTCTGGAGAATGAATGTAGATTGTACATTTGTCGAGTTCCCCCAATATATGACACCATAAGTTAACAGTGGGTACACATTTCCAAAATAAGCATTTCTAGTAACACTTGGATTTGTAGTTTCTGCCAGAACTGACAATGCGTAGCAAGCACTTGATATTTTTTTATTAATCTTTTCAATATGTGCCTTCCAGTTTAAATGTTGATCTATAGTAACTCCTAAGAAATTTGTGTCTTTTACTTCTTCAATCGCTGCATCAGACATGGTTATATTTAATTTATTAGGTTTACTTTTATAATTGCTAAATTGAATCAATTTTGTTTTTGAGACATTGACTTTTAAATTTATTGACTGCAACCAATTAGTAACAGTTATTAATGTGCTATTTATTTCACTTTCGTAAATAATATTATTGGAATATTCATTTGAAATAAATATAGTTGCGTCATCAGCATACATTACGCAAAGATGGCTAATTATATTTGGAAGCTCGTTTATATACAATAAGAACATTATTCCACGTTCTTCCGAAATCTTTTAATTAGAATATAAATTCGGCGCGAGGAACAGTGCCGACTGTCGATTAACACTTCAGTTTTCTAAATCCTAACTATTGAGCAAAATATTCAAATCGGACTGGAAGTAAAATGTAAATAATGTTTACTCTTAGTAATATTATGCAATACTCAAAAGTAGATTATTGGATCGTTTTGTTTAAATTTAGTTGATGTGTAAAAGTAGCAGTGTTACGGCTGAATCCAATAACCTAGTTTCAGTAAAAGACAGATCGCGATTGATGGTAGACAGTATAGTACTATCTGTCCTTATCTCAGGCCGTTAAGATTCCATAATCTCCTATAGATTATTGGGACGTTAAAACCATAGATAGATCGGTTTTTCTATCTTAAATATGCTAAAACTGGTGATAGATAGGTTTTTGAGTTCGGCCGTTAGTCGACTTTTGTTAATGACCGTGCTCGGACGTCCTCTGTATATCGATGTATGTTTTTCATTCAAGGGCAAAACATGTTTGCCAAGCTTATTAACTTAATACATTTCGATATCCTTTTGTACGAAAAATATTTGCAGTAGAGTACTTTCGGGACCCTTCTGTAGTAAGAATGCAAAAACCTACCTATGTCAAATACAACGTTGATAAATTCGATCTCTGAAAGGGTGCGGTAAAGCCTGTCAATATGGTAAACCTTTTACCTTCTGAATAAACAGGTTAAGAGCCGTGCGTTTGAAGTCAACTAAAGAATTTACTATCAAAAAACTTGTACTTCGCAAGTGGTGAAAGGTTCCTGTATAGAAATAGCACATGAAATTAAAAATCAATATTTACTTTGGAAATAAATTCTCGGTGTAAACATGTATAGTCGCTCAACACAATGGGTAACGCACTTTCATGTTTTATTTTTACAAAGGTTAAAATCTTAACCCGACTAGAACAAAATCGCCTACTTATAGGGGAAAACATTTTTTTGCAAAAAAAAAAAAGAACCGACTTCCAAAAAAACACTACAAAGTGAAAAATAACTTTAATTTCGGAAGTCGGTGTCTTTGGATCTGTATTTTAGGTTTTTGTCACTGTTTTCCGAAATAAAATGTATTTTTTACTTTGTAGTGTTTTTTTTTTTGGAAGTCGGTTGTTTTTTTTTTGAATTTTTTGTGGGTCGGTTTGTAATTTTTCTAAGTTACAATAGCCTAATGACAACTGCTCATCACATTTTACAAAACATTGATTTTCCCAATGACGAGTTTATATTGCTTAGCAATCATTTTAAAGTAATCGAATCGCAACCCGTGAAATACTTATTATTGACTGGTTCCGGTGGCCATCTCACCATCTGTGGCTTTTATCATCAGTTTCACTTCACCAAAAGGTGCTTCCCGAGAGCAAATGCAAAAGTTACTATAAAAATACCCAGAACCCAGGTGTGCCTATAATATTTGAAGAGTTCCCTCGATTTCTCCAGGATTCCATCATCAGATCCTGACCTGATAACAATGGGACCACCTTGAAAGTATAC
This sequence comes from Fissipunctia ypsillon, assembly GCA_947568875.1. Taxonomy (NCBI): domain Eukaryota; kingdom Metazoa; phylum Arthropoda; class Insecta; order Lepidoptera; family Noctuidae; genus Fissipunctia; species Fissipunctia ypsillon. Next base: position 15,884,781 of record OX387661.1, on the reverse strand, counting down.
CCTTTCAAACAAAAAAAGATTTTTCCAAATCGGTCTAGCCATCTTCGAGTAATCGGTGAACACACATAAATAAAAACAAAGATTCCGACGAACCGAGAACCTCCCCTTTTTTAAAGTCGGTTAAAAATCATTTATAGACATAGTGCATCTCATGAGAATTCCAATAAGCCCAAACAAGGCTAGGATACATAGTTTTATTAAGGAGTTCCGGTACCTACCTTCCGGCTTCATCATTAGATCAGTTCGATGGTACCATTTTCATCAGAATCATTTGTTTAAATTTGCTTCGTCATAGTCGCTTAACTATCATAATCGAGATATCTTATCCGTGAATCATTGAGGGGTTCCTATGGCCTTCTGTGGTCTTCTTCGTCAGTTCCACTTCACCAAATGATACTTTCGGAATGCAAATGCTTGACTTGTTGATGAAAATACCAAACTTGTTGTGTTTGCCTATAATTTTTGAGGACTTTCCTCAATTCCTCATGGATTCTATCATCAAAACTGGATTTTGATAAAAATGGGACCAATCTGGAAGTATTTCCTTTCAATTAAAAAAATAATTTTCCAAATCGGTTTATAATGACGGAGTACTGAGGTAACAAACTTAAAAAAAAACCGAATTGTTATCAATTCGGTTGTTTTTCCTCCTCCTCCTTTTTTTGAAGTCGGTTAAAAAACAAGACATCGATGTCGTTTTTTTCGGTTTTCCAATAGCCGGAGTCACACGGCATTACTAAGTCATGTATTTAAGGCATCAATCGTACATATTACGTATGACTCCGCCTATACGAAAACCGAAAAAATCGACATCGATGTCTTGTTTTTACCATTTAAGTTGTGTAAGTAGTGACCTACACACTTAAGTCTAATCAAATGATTAAATTAAAAGTAAAACAAAATTAAATATAAATTATGTATTCCTTAAATAAAATTAATTATATAAGTATACACATATTTACACAAGAACTTAAAACTAGACTTATTTATAATCAACATTAAAAATTCAATTTACAATAATTAACTTTATATTCAACAAACAAACAGACAAGTACAAACATTGTATTAGTTTTTTTTTCATTATCATCTGTTTATTTAAGAGTTAATAACATACATTAACTCACGCCTTCTTCCCATGGGGGTAGGCAGAAACTACAGAACGCCACCTGCTACGATCCTTACATACTCCTTTTGCCTCGTTTACATTCATACATCTGGTCATACACGCAAATTATATCTTAACTTAACTAAAACTATTCACAAGCTAAAATATGGCGTCTAAAAATTCCTCCGCATCACTGTCGACTGGTAATGTACCCAAGAGACTGGCGGCAATGCCACGTTGTATGGCAATGCTTAGCCTCTGGCCAAGGTAAAAGCCAGCCCTTGGGTCACGGGAAGTGTCAATTAGCCGTTTCGAGATTTCGTTAAACAAACCATGAGCGCTCGGACCCCACGGCCCGAGGGTTTCAACCCGAAACGGCTCGAAAATATAATTACCGATAAGGTTATTGTACTTTTGCCGCTTGAGGTTTTCCACAGCCGCAGCAGCAGCGCCAGCACAGCACGCCGAGCCAGGAAGATGGGATGGCGCAAGAGTATCGATACAAGTTGCGCCCCACACTAGAGGCCTACCCACCTTCCATGGAAATCAAGACATGCCGTCCGGTCTCTTGCCATCTTGTTTTAGTAGCTAATTACTTATCAGTTGGTCGGTGCTACTATGACGCGTCTATTGTTCTAGCGACGACCGGTCACTAGCGCTACGTCATGCGAGCCGTGTGCATGAGCGGGACGGCATCATCGTGCGTCACACTCATGCACCCGCGCCGTACAGGCGACGCACGCGCACGAGTGGACTTGCAAGTTGATGCTCACTGCGCGCACTGCTTTATGTATAATCTCGCGATTTCACTGCGCTAACTAATAACACTTGAGACCTTCTTGTTTTTACGGTTAACTCTTTATCCGTGCTGTTCTTTGCTATCTGCATTTCTGCCACTCCTTCTTAACTAAGTGTAATTCTTGTGTGTGAACTGAAACCTGTGTCTGTGTACCTAACAAACTTTTATTCTTCTTTTTGTGTACTTGGGCCTTATTACTTCACTCCCTATTTCTACCTACCACACACACCCCCTACGCTGCAATGGATCATTGAAAGTATAGGTGCCTACCAATTTTTTTTTTAATGGGAAATCACCAAATGACTTCTCCCGCTTTAGGCGGAGCGGTAGGGAATGTCAGACTTTTAATGACTAAAACCCACACGTGTTCCTTCAGTTGCCTCAGCCGGGGCCACGGTAACTCTTTCGAACATTCCGCGACCCTAGCTGGCATCGGTTCTAGCGGACCCCGTCAATTGGTGCTGACATCTCTTTGAGGCGCGCGTGGTGGGTGATGGCTTAACATGTACTCTCGCTCCGTACCATGGCCTGGACCAGGGCCGGACGCGAGAGATCGCCGCTGACGATCGCTTCCGCGAGGACACAACGCGACGGTGCTCCGCCCAAGCCGGGCAGACCTCCACCGTATGCTCCACCGTGTCCTCCAGGCGATCAACACAATGGTGACACACGGGCGTTTCCTCTCGCCTGATCCGGAACAGGTAACTCCCGAAGCACCCGTGGTCGGTGACTACCTGCGTCAGGTGGAAGGTGAGGACACCATGGCGCCTCTCCAGCCACTCCTCAAAGAGGAGACTTATCGCCGCAATTGTGGCGTGGCCAGCACTGGGTTGCGACAATCGCACTCTCCATGATGCCATGAAGTCCGCCGAAGCTCTGTCATAGGTGCCTACCTAACCACTTCTTTGGCTTAGAAAAACTGAAGAGATGTATCTCTTCACAATATTACATTAACAACCTTTCATAAAAAATGTACTTTTATGAACGGTAGTTAATGTAATGTTCTTGAAAACAGTCATAGTAAAACATTGTTTTTTATGTGACGCTTCCAACGATGCCTCGTTTGTCAAAATACAACGAGCAGTTTAGGAGTTACGAGGAGACATATGAACATATATTATATACATACATTTAAAGCCTATTGAAATTATAATCCTCCTCTGCCTTAGCCGTAGTCGAGTAATAAGTAGCCGATATTACATTATATTATCACAGACTGGTCCCAAGACTATCGGCCACATTTATCAGCTCATCGCCGAGGGATGCGGATGACGAGGGTACTGGGATATAAATATGTTTCTTATTGTTTGACACTTTGCAATAAAACATTGTTGTATCAGACACGTCTCCTCAGCTGTCAGTCAACCGGCTAGTGGTCGCTAACAATAGTAAAATTGTATCTCATATCATGACAGCTGAAAGTGTATATTCTATATATAAGGTAACATTTTAGTAAGCGCAAAGCGTTAAGGAGTTTACCTACTCATAAACTGAACAATTTTTCTTAATAAACATGGGTCGTAATACGATTTTTTTTTTGGACTGTCCATATAAATTGTACGCTCAACTGACTGGTTTAATATCGGGTTAGAATTTTTTTTTCCACATTTTGACCCATATTTACTGGGAAAAGTTGATTAGTTTTAGGAGTAGATAAACTTCTTAAAATATTTGCGCTTACTAAAATTTGACCTTATCATTTCTAAGAGACTTATTAACAGAAAACGTGTTTTTTGGAGAGTCCAGAATAGGCTTTGCTTTTTTATTCTTACTGCTACGGAATCTGATTTAAGTCTTAAGTGTTGATATTGAAGTAAAATAACGTTGTTTAAATTTTACTTTTAGTTTATATGCAGCTTCGTCCAATGTCTATTTTCTTTTAATGTTATGTACACCTATACTTTGTGTGTACATTGGCAGTAATACCATTCCTACATACTTTTGTAATCCAATGTTGAATGTAGATGCTATTGGTGTTCTCTTATAAATTAATACCCCTTACGTAACTTAGATTTGTGGCCCAAACCACTAAATAAGAAACTACCATTCAATATTTCCGAATAAAGTTACAACAGAGGAATACGACTTGGAAGTACTACCAACATTATCGAAACAAAGTTTGTATAAGCAGCAGGAGCTAGACCACCACCTCTTAAAGCAGTATTATTGTAATATTACTTCAGTGTGGGAAAGAGATGGAGCTAGACGTCCTGTATAGCTCCATCTCTTTCTCACACTGAAGTAACATTAAAATAATACTGCTTTAAGAGGTGGTGGTTGGCCCCCTGTATGAGTTAGTAACTATCGGAAAGTACATTAAACACATAACATGTAGAACGTATGCTGACTCAAATCAATCAAGTTTAGTTCTCAAATGTCTTTCTATTTCATAATCAGACGTTTATTAAATTCAGACCATGAACTACTATAATGTGAAAAGTTATGTACTAAAGCTGCTGCGGCTGCTGAGACCCTAAAGCAGAGCAAATACTGTAACCTTATGGGTAACTACAGTTTTGAGCCGTTTGGAGTCGAAACGCTCAGGTCATGTGGCCCAAGAGTGCGTCTCCTTTTTAAGGAAATTTCTCACCGACTGGTCGACACTTCACGTGATCAAAGGACTGGCTCGTTTTTTGGCCAAATAATTAGGATTGCCATTCAACGTGGCAATGATGCCAGTCTTCTGGGCACGTTTCCGGATGACAGCGATGTGGACGAGTACTTCGACGCCTAAGTGTCCTTTTGTTTTTGTATATTTTTATGTGTAAATTATAGTTAGTTAGTGATGGTAGATATTGATTGTATTCAAGAATTGTAGGTAAAATAATGAAAAGATTATGTCAAGGAAGAATGTAAAAAAAAAAATAAGCATACTCCAAAACGAACTGCTAATCTACAAAACTTTTCAAAGAATCTTTAGCTAACTATTATTAAGTTATGTCTAAATAATGCTATGTTTACTAATTAAACATGTAGATCTGTACATAGACGCTACCAATGTTGCATTACTCGGCATACAATAGGAAACAGTCTCTAATTTATTTGGTCAAGTTAATCAATCTTAATGGTCTTTGACAGAGGCACAACAGTATAAACTCAAGGTAGGTTTGTCATAAAGTGATGGAGCGTAGCATTTTAAAAATCAAACTCACCAAGCAAATTCGCAACATCATAATACGTTTCAAAACAGGCATCTCCGATGTTGGCGATAAGTCTGCGAGGCTAAAATGGGACTGGGTGGATCAAACCTACAGGATGCATCAAAACAGAATGGCTAGGATCGTCACACAGTGGGTGCCTGATGACTCGTTCCTGAACGATTGGCCGGAGAAGGCACAACATAAGGAGAACTGGAAAAGTATGGAGAGACCATTTAAATAAAGCATTAATCAAGGTATTGCTTTGCCCAGCAGTGGGACAACATAGCTTAGCTAAAACAACAAAAAGCTAAGGATTATAATATAATAATGTGTAATAATTAGTAAACTGCCTCGTTGGTCTAGTGGTGTAGTGGTCGCAAGCGCTATTTATTTATTTATTTAAACTTTTCACACTTAAAAAAGTACAAAGGTGGACTTAATGCCTTAGGCATTCTCTACCAGTCAACCAAGGGTGGTGAAGAGATTAGATGGCAGGTGCTCTGTTAGAAATGGAACAATTTGTACATAAATAAGTCATAAACTTATAATACACATACATACATATTTACTATAATATATACCTATATTATATATATATATTATATACAAATTCAAGAGAGAGAGGTTTTGAGATGACTCTACGCTATTTATTTTGAAAATAACTCCGCAATCTCCGCTTAAATGCATACCGACTGGTGGCCATCCTGATGTCAAGAGGTAGCGCATTCCAAAGAAGAATGGACTGAATATGAAAGGAAGAATGAACAAAGTCAGAAGTATGAGAAGGACAGAGTAGGAGAAGATTGTTAGAAGAACGAAGATTCTTAGCGTGTGAAGAACATAGATATTGGAAGTGAGACACTAGATAAGAAGGAGGAGTGGGAGAGTTAAGAAGGGAGAAAAGCGTGGTCAAAGCACGCAAATTTCTTCTCTGGCGAATTGGCATCCATTTGAGCTCAGACCTGTAGCTCGACACATGGTCATATTTTCTGAGGTTGAATATGAACCGGATACAATTGTTAAGCAGTCTGTCAAGCTTATCCAGCAACACCGCATTCAAGTCAAAGTAGCACACGTCACCATAGTCAATGATAGGGAAAATCAAAGTCTGCACAAGCATAGTTTTCGTCTTAGCGGGCAAAAAGTTTCTCAGACGATACAGAGATCGTAAAGTACCGTTGACCCTTTGACTAACATTAGAGACCTGGCGCTGCCAGCTAAGCGTCGAGTCAAGATGCAAACCGAGATCTTTCACAGTAGGGGTAATGGGTATGACGGTACCATTGAAAATGAGAGGAGGAAGAGAGCTAAGCGTCACCCTACCCATCATGCGCGAGCTTCCAATTACAATGGCCTGACACTTTGAGGGGTTCACTGATACCCCAAAACTATCAGACCACTTTTTGATTGCATCTAAGTCTCGGTTTACATCTGCTACAGCATCCAATAAACTTTCCACCCGCGCAGCTGTATACAATTGAAGATCATCGGCATAAAGATGATACGAACACCGAAGACAGTGAGTTATAAAATTAATGAAGATGGAGAATAACAATGGAGAAAGAATACCACCTTGTGGAACACCAGCATCCAGGTCACGCCAACTCGAAGAGCTCTCATCAACGCGAACCGACTGCCGGCGTCTCCGAAGATAAGAAGAGAACCATTCCAGAACCTCGGACGAAACCATGAGATGAGAGAGCATAGCAAGGAGAATATCGTGGCTGACAGCGTTAAAGGCATTGGAGAAATCAATTAAAACCAAAACAGTAACCTTAGTATCCTCCATCGCTTCTCTAACGTCACCAGTCACTTTAAGGAGAGCGGAAGCTGTACTATGCCCAGGCCTGAATCCAGACTGAAACGAGCTAACAAGGTTGTTCCGGTGAACAAACCCCGCAAACTGTCTGTGAACGCAGGCCTCAAGCACTTTAGACAGGAATGGGAGAATGGAAATGGGTCGAAAGTGAGTGGGCAGGGAGGAGTTTGAAACTTTAGGAAGCGGGCGGACATAGGCCATACGCCACAGGGATGGGAATTGTCCGGAATCAAGAGAAAAGTTTATGATGTGGGTAATCGGAGGAAGTAGGGTATCGAGGATCCAAACGACCATACTACGACTGATGCCGTCATCCCCCACAGCCTTGGATTTTATGGACAGGATGGTCTTTTTAATTTCGTCCAAGGTGACCGGAGAGAAGTGAAATGGTTCTATGATGGGACTAGCTAAGCCAGTAATGAAATTGACCGTCTGGGACAACATTTGGGAATCCAAATGACAAGTGGTTGTGAAGTGACGGTTGATATCATCAAGGCCAATTGTATTAGGAAAATCCACATGACGTGGTTTGCCGATACCAAGAGTACCAAGGAACTTCCAGATGTCAGCAGGTGAAGAAGAAGATATGTTCTCGAGAATATGGCGGCGCTTAGCGTTACGTATCATCTGATTACACCGATTTCTAGCAACTTTGAAAAAGTTCCGATTTGCTTCACTGCGATCCTTTTTAAATTTATGAAAGGCCCGATCCCTGCGCCTCATCGCCATTCGAACCCCGGTCGTCATCCAAGGAGCAGGAGGACGCCGAAGTTTATTTTTTTTAACAGGAGCATGTCTGTCGTATAGAGCAAGGACCGCCCGATTGAAAATGCGCAGTTTATCGTCTACAGCTGTCGCCGCTGCCAAGTGATCCCAACTGATATCTGACGCATCCTGACGAAGCTTCTCAATGTCCATGCGCGCAAAACTCCGCATGTGCAGAACTTTTGGGACAGGTTTAGGCGGTTTTAGGACATAGGAGAGGAGATTGAGGTCATGTTGGGAAAATCCAGGAGCGGGACACTGACCATGATAGGGAACTAGGGAGGGAGTGGACGTGAGAATTAAGTCGAGCCAAGTGTCATCGCCTGAGGTATTGAAATGGGTAGGTTGCAGTGGAAGTATATGGAGACTGACGGACTCAATGATGTGAAGGAGTTTACGGGATCGAGTGGTGCGGTGAGCAGGGTCAGTGTTGAAATCGCCCATGATGACGCAATGTGCATACTCTGACCCCACGGACTCTAGCGACAGTTCGAGCTCGGAAAAATAGTCAACGGCGGGTGGACAATAGACAACCCCAAGAAGGGTCTTGACGCCTTTGACGTAGACTTCTAAAAAGAGGTACTCGGCGGAGGCATGGTACTGTGAGAGGGATGAGGCAACGATTTTGAAAGGGAAATCGCTACGAAGATAGATAGCTACACCACCCCCTCCCTTTCCAATTCTGTCATTGCGGATAAGAGTGGAACCTGGAAGAGAGTAGGTGGTGGAGAGAAGATGAGGTTTGAGCCAACTCTCAGAAACCAGAACGGCATGGGCATTGGCGCCGGTAAAGGTGTCCAACAGATCACTGTAGTGACTTGGGACACTCTGCGCATTTATGTGGCAGACATTAAATAAGTGGCCTTTTTGTTGGCTGAAGCTCCGACGCACAAAGTCACCAATGGTATCAGTCAAGGAGCTAAAACTTGCATTTACAGATGAGCTAGAGGAATCAATGGCAGAGTAAAAAGAATCATCATCAGATGTCATAAAATACAAATACAATTAATATTAATAATAATAATATTAAAAGTCAACAAACGTCTGATTTTTCTTTTATCATATTTTCCATTTATTTATTACCTCAGCCACATTTTAGTATCAGAAAGCACGAAAATCAATAAAACCTTTAGAAATAAATTGAAGAGACAATAAAAAACATGAAAATGAGAAAACAAATAATTAGGTATGAAAAAAGCAAGAATGACTGCTGTCAAATTCGGCCTGATGAATGAATGATGATGAAGAAAATCAAATATAAAACGGAATGTTGACGAGATCAGCAACTCGCCGCGCACGCCTACCACCTCCGGACTCGTCGCTCAGCTCCGCCCCGCCGCTGCCGGTACCCAGCCCCATCGAGAGTGCTGTGATACCGGCCATGGCAGCTGCGTCGAGCTCGAGCGACGAATATTTTTCCCCGCCGACGTCGCCAACACCTGTACGTCGGCAGGGGAGAGGCCGGCCACCGAAGAGCTTGGGACTTAGGGGCCAACCGGCCCCGAGCCGGGTCCCCGCTGCCGGTGGTTGTGTGCAGCGCATGAGATGGACTCAGTCTATGAACGAGAACGTCATGCGCGCATATTACGGGTCTACAGAGGGAGGAACTAACCTCACTGCGTACCGCAATAGGATGCTGTCTCTCTTCCAGGAACTAGAACCAACCGTCAACACTTCGGCCCAACGACTGTCGGATCAGGTGCGGGTCATCCAACGCAATCACAGGTTGGACGATGCTGCACTTGATAGGCTGCGCTCAGAGGTACTGGACAACCATATCGTCTCGACTTCGGCACAAACCGCGGTACAAGCGTCACCCATAGATGCAATCCCGCCGCGGTTCAATCATGTTGAAGAAGAATATGATAGGGTTGGCACAGTAAGTAGCCAGTGCAACGTCCGATTGAGGAGCGCACTGGAGGATGCGTTTCGTGAGTATAGGTCAACTCCGACCGAACTTAGGCCCCGATTACCACGCTTACCTATGCACAAGAAAAATAGGGCGCTGGTGTGTGCCTTGGACTCGCAGCTTAAGAATGTGTTCGAAAGCAGCGAGGATCTTGTTGATACACACTCGATCCTGTATTGCGCGGCTGTTGCTGCATGTCGTTTAGCTAACGTCAAATTTCCAAACTGTGACGGAGCTACTCGACCAAAACCAGCCGTACCAGCCTGGCAGCGCAGGATCGAGCGTCGTATCGATGGGACCAGGGTACTCATCGGCAAACTATACTGCTTCAGGGAGGGCAATACACGACCACGAGTGATGGGCTTTGTAAGGCGGGCATTCTCGGGGACTGGAATCAGCCCTCGAGAATACATGTCCCGTGTCACAGAGCGCATCGACTTCCTGAAGCAGAAAGTTTGTGCATGGGCGAGTCGTATTCGGCGGTATAAGCGGCGGGTTGATCGATACACGCATAATCGCATGTTCCAGAGCGATGAGAGGTGGGTATATAGAGCTTGGGAGCGACCTGAACAAAATGTGACAGACGTGTGCCGCCCGGATGATGCCGCTACGAATGTATTCTGGCGCAGCATCTGGTCGGTGCCCGTCTGTCACACTGAGGATGGCTGGATGCAGGACGTCGAGCGAGTGTGTGAAACAATACCAGAAATGGAAAAGGTCGTAATTACGCCATTTGACGTAGCCAGAGCAGTCCGTCCGTTATCGAATTGGAAATCTCCAGGACCGGACGGACTGCACAACTTTTGGCTGAAATGGCTAACTAGTTCACACACTTGCCTGGCATCTCAGTTCCAGTCATCCTTAGAGTCTGGGGCGCTACCGCAGTTTCTAACAACAGGCGTTACCCACCTGCTCCATAAGTCAGGTAGTCCCGCGGAACCCAAGAATTATAGACCGATCACGTGTTTGTCGACAGTCTATAAACTTCTTACATCCATTTTGAGAGCGAAAATTAATATACACATTGAGAGTAACTTGATTATATCTGCCTCTCAAAATGGATGCAGGAACGGGTCCCGCGGTATTAAGGAGGTACTCCTCATCGACATGGCCATTAGCCAACAGGTTCGTCGATCCCGCAAGGATATGTCGACATGCTGGATAGATTATAAGAAGGCCTACGACTCGGTGCCACATACATGGCTCATGAGGGTGCTTGAGTTGTACAAGATTGACGCAACTCTACGCACCTTCCTTGAGTCGTGTATGGGGCAATGGAGGACGGTCCTTCGCTATCCAGGGTGTGGTCAGATCCAGAGGAATGATGAACCTGTATGGATTAAACGGGGAATATTTCAGGGCGACAGTTTGAGTCCACTTTGGTTCTGCTTAGCCCTGAATCCTCTAAGCACACTGCTGGAGGATTCAGGTCTAGGCTATCGGTTGAGGAGAGGTGGTCAGGTCATATCTCACCTCCTCTATATGGATGACTTGAAACTCTTTGCCCCCAACAAATTGCGACTGATGGAGCTACTGAAGGTAACTGAAACTTTCAGTAATGCCATCAGGATGGAATTTGGTGTGGACAAATGTGCAGTCATGCATGTAAAGCGAGGCGAGATTATGGAATCCGAGGGAAGTCAACTTTCGGATTCCATACACCTCAGATCCCTCTCCTCATCCGAAAGCTATAAGTATTTGGGTATGTCGGAAGCGTTAGGCATCAATGTCGCTGACATGAAGCAATCGTTGAAGGAACGCTTCTTTGGTCGCCTGAAGAAGGTATTAAATAGTCTTCTTTCGGGCGGAAACAAGGTGCGCGCCTTCAACGGCTGGGTCATGCCAGTTTTGATGTACTCTTTCGGCATACTCAAATGGACTCAGACCGAACTAGACGCCCTGGATAGGAGGGTCCGTACATTGCTGACCGCAAACTGGATGCATCACCCACGATCATCGGTGATGAGACTGTACATCCCGCGGAAGTGCGGGGGTCGAGGCTTTTTAAATGCGAAGACCCTCCACAACCGCGAGGTGTGCAGCCTCAGGGAATATTTTTTAAAAGTCGACGTGGGTATGCACCGTGATGTGGTCGCAGTGGACAATGGGCTCACCCCGCTCTCCATGGCTAAAGAGAACTGGCGCAAACCTGTAGTACTTACTACAGATGACCGCAAGGCGGTATGGCAAAACAAGGAGCTTCACGGGCGCTTCTACCGGGCTCTTCATGAACCCGGTGTAGATTTCTTAGCGTCCGTATCCTGGCTACGTTTCGGTGACCTCTTTGGGGAAACTGAAGGTTTTGTTTGTGCAATTATGGACGAAGTTATTTTGACGAATAACTACCGGAGATATATTATGAAGGACGGGACGGTTGACGTGTGTCGGGCATGCCACCGTCCGGGTGAGTCTATCAGACATATCATCTCTGGTTGTTCTCGTCTGGCTAACGGAGAGTACTTGCACAGGCATAACCAAGTAGCCAGGATTATTCACCAGCAACTTGCTTTGAAATACGAACTTGTGGACTCTGAGGTACCGTATTACAAGTATGTGCCCGACCCAGTTCTTGAAAATGACCATGTCACGTTGTACTGGGATCGGTCTATCATCACTGACAGGACTATTGTCGCCAATAAGCCTGATATAGTGGTGATAGATCGATTAGCGCGCCGCGCAATGATTATCGATGTTACCATTCCACATGACGAGAACCTCGTGAAAGCTGAGAAAGAGAAACAAATAAAATATCTCGACTTAGCACACGAGGTTGTTGACATGTGGAATGTGACCTCGGCTGTCATTGTGCCGATTGTTGTAACGGCCAATGGCCTGATGGCCGAAAGCCTCGACCAACATCTCTCGAGGCTGTCGTTAGGCGGTTGGATCAAGAGCCTGATCCAGAAGGCAGTACTCCTCGATACGGCTCGTATTGTGAGGAGGTTCCTGTCTCTGCAGCCCTAACCACCGGTAGCTTGGACTCTGCTCCCGATACCGGCGGACCTCTATTTTTTTATATTTTTAAATGTTTTTTTTTTTGTATATATTGTTATTAGAAATATTTAAAAATGTAAATAGATAAGAAAGAAAATAAATAAACGAATAATAATATAAATAACTGCTAAATATGTAAATAAACTAAAAGTAGCTAATATTGCTTTCGCTTTAGGTGCAACAACCACTATCTGTGCACCACCCACCAGCAGTACCAGTATAGACGTACATGGATCTCTTGACGCGTGGCCAAAATCGGAACTAAGGTGTATTGTTTCGAAAATCGTCAAAGTTTATTCAAGCGCCAAAAGATCCCTGCAGCACTGTACAGAAGTAACAATACAAAACAAGAAAAAAACATGAATTAAGAATAGGATACAGTATCACAAACATAAACTTAAGAAATGAACAAATAAAGAACAAAATTATATAATGACAAAGTTACATGAGCCAAAACGGAACGTAAATTACGAAACTGAACACAAGAATGTGGAACAAGGAAAATAGGACGTCATGGTCATAGACAAATTCAAGATTGACAGGTGACAGTAACAAGTAATGGCGAAACAATTTAATATTTTAGTAACACAAACAATACGCAAATTACCGGCAGAATGTGATTTTAGTAGTTTTGAGGTGAAAAAAAGAAAAAGTAAGCAGGTAGACGTGTACGATAACCATAATAATGGCATGAACTGACGTCCCAAGCACAAAAAACTGTTAAGTTGGAGAACCGCACAAACAGGTTGCAAGCATTTAGATTTTACGCACTCCACTATCCGGCTTGCCTCCAGTACCAGCGGATGATTCGCCGGTCTTCTTAGGGTACTTAGCCAACAAGGGATTGAGTTCCTCCAGAGTACAAATCTTATGCCGTGTTCCATCGGGGGATCTAATGACAATAATGCCATCCTGAGTCCAGCATGCCGGCATCCCGAAGTGCAGGCGTGCCCTGCTGAATACGGTTTGCCTAGACCTGGTCAAGAACTCCTTGACTGTGACCGTAGAACCCTTCAATGCAGACTTTGCCTTCCAAACAGTGGATTTCAGGTCAACATTGGAGAATCTTACCAATATGGGTCTGCTAATTGCTGGTCCTCTGCTTGATGTTCCAAGCCTATGACACACTTTGATGGAAGATGCAGTGATGTCAGGCAGCGCTAATTTGTTCTTCAAAATGTCCAACACAAGAGCCCTACAATCCTCCCCGTCCGCCTCAACAAACCCAGTGAAAATGAGAGCTTTCTGACGAGATCTTGTCTCCAATCCATCAACCGCTCTAGAGCACTCTAGTATCTGCTTCCTAAGAAGTCCCAGCATGCCAAACATAAGCTCGCGAAATGACCGGAACTCATCAGCAATCTTTGCTATAGTGTCCTTTGCGGGACCAGCACATTGAATCTGTGCCTCAAGCTCACCCATCTTTTTAAGGAAGCACTCCTCGAGATTCTTCTGGGCCGATTGGATCTCTTCCAGTTGAGATGACATGGCAAGTGTGCAGAACTTGTAGCGACTATGACAACACTAGTGAGAAGCTGGCAGGTGGTGTAGTTTTAAGAAAGTGTGTTACATGGAATGTTTCACCAATGTGAGCGCTGCTTATTTAGTAGTTTATAGAAAAGATTCTAAACTCGAAAGCAAGAAAAATACTTTATAATAATTTTAATTAAAAAAGATTTACAAAGTTGCGTGTTAACTCTTTTCACACCTACCCGCGAAAAAAAACCACTACCGCTATTGCTGAGCATGAGGTCCTGGGTTCGATTCCCAGGTCGGGCAAAGTGTTATTGGGTTTTTCTATCTGGAATTCTCAGTAGCAGCCCGGAGTCTGGATTTATGCCCGGTTGATAGCAATAAGCTCGCCCCCTATTACATGGGACCTAACCCTTCGGGGAAACAAGGCGTGATGTTATGTTAATTAGTGTAGATGAATCGAAAACCTCAGGTAAATATAAGTACTAATAACTTAGTAAGGAAATCTTGTTGTTGTGCCCGAAATAGCCTAATAGAGTCTATTAGTACTATACTTATAACATCCGCTGTTGTAACACCTAATATAGTAGTTTTTTAGGGTTCCGTAGGCAAACTATCAATCCTAGCAGCTCGAATAATCTACTCTTAGAAACCAGAAGTGAGGACAGTTTTTAAAAAAAATAACGCACAAGTATTTCCTAAAATTATTTAATTAACAAACAAAACTTAATAACCAAAATTACAACAAATGATAATTTAAAACTATGACATCCGAAACTCTAATTACTGCAAATCATATAAATTAATTACCAAAATAACAATATCACGACCGAATATAAAAGTACAAGCGAGGGTAGCGATGTTCAACCGTTGCCGACCGATAAGAAAAGGAGCCCGTTGCTAAGCGCGCGCCGTCCTTTATAGCGCACCGCTTGAGCCAGGTCTTGGAGAGGGAGATTTCGCTAATACGGCCGTTCCTGACAGCGAGGCGTCCTCGACCGCATCTTGCCTTGCGCCAACACTAGGTCCACCATCACCAGACTGGCCGTCATCCTCAGACTGGCCATAATCATCTGCAAAGAAACACATACTGTACATTTGTTTTCTTGCGTTACTTATGTGTCTGAAGCCAAAAATAGTGAGCACTTGGATGAATGTTGTTAAGTACGCGATAGTGAGCGTGCACTCCCACCATCAGGCACCCAACTAAACAGGAAGGTTTCTTAGGTAATTGAAATGTAAATTTAAATGCTTCAGACTAAAACAAAAATGTTACAAAGCAAAAACAGTGATGTTAAGTATTAAAACATAAATGGAACTAAATAGCATTCTAAGCAATGGAATTCCGGACTTTCATTGGGTAGAATACTAGCCAAGATAATTAAACAGTAGTGAAGCTAATATACTTAACCAGAACAGAAACCATGAACCATAGGTTCAGGCCAAACAGAAGTCATAAGCCAGGAGCTCAGACCTTACGGAAGTCATAAGCCAGGGCTCAGACCTAACAGAAGCCATGAACCAGGGGTTCAGGCCAAACAGAAGTCATAAGCCAGAGGCTCAGACCAAACAGAAGCCATGAACCAGGGGTTCAGGCCAAACAGAAGTCATAAGCCAGAGGCTCAGACCAAACAGAAGCCATGTACCAGGGGTTCAGGCCAAACAGAAGTCATAAGTCAGAGGCTCAGACCAAACAGAAGCCATGAACCAGGGGTTCAGGCCAAACAGAAGTCTTCCGGTTGCTTACCAGCCTCGAAGAAAGCGGAGCATGCGTCAGGCGTCCACTCGCCGCGCCAGAGCACCATATGCTCGGCAGCTGCCTGGGTTTTTTTTGTCATACGAACCAGCTAGTAGTTCCAGCTCGTAGCGATGATGTGGCAGTACACGCAGGACCTTATAGGGCCCCCGCATGCCAGAGTCGAGCTTTCCTGTGCTCTGCGATGCCTTGTTGACAAAGACATAGTCCCCAACAGCGTAGGCTCGTGGTTGTCGCCGGTTCTGGTTGGTGTATTCATCTTGACACCGCTGATTAGCTGTAAGTAAGTCTGAGGCTCGCTGTCTCCTGAGCGTCATAAGTGCTTCTCGATTAGGGTTACGATTCTCAAGTGCGACGTCACGCACTAGAGATCTTATTACTGGGGTAGCTGCATCGATCCCAACAAGGAGTTGTAATGGCGAGGCTTGTGTAGTGGCCTGTCTGGTGACATTTAAATTGAGCTGCACCTTCCATAAAGCGTCAGCCCACTGAGAACCTTTATGTCCCACCTCTACCCGTAACATGTTTAAGACAGTTCTACAGTACCTCTCTGCTTGTCCGTTTTCTCGATGCATTCCAGGTGTGATGAAATGAATGCAGCAACCCAAGCTGCTAACCCAGTCTCGGAAGGCTACGCTTTCGAACATTCTCCCTCTATCACATATTATACTACTTGGAGACCCGAACAAAGCTATCACATTAGTGAACACCCGTTTTAATTCGCCTGAGTCTTGACGATATATGGAGTACAGCAGACAAAATTTTGAAAAGCTGTCAACTACTATCAAGACGTACTTAAACCCGTTAGATTCTGGAAGCGGGCCCAATACGTCAGCATGAATAACATGGAATGGGTCATCAGGCTTTGACCAAGACTGAATCGGTTGTGGGGGTGCTTTAGGTATTTTCTTATGAGCTAAACATACAAGGCAATGGCCAACATATTTTCTAACAAATTGCCTAACACTCGGAAACCAAAAGTGACGTAATATGAGATCCGTTGTTCTGTCAGCTCCAACATGATCATGCTCATCATGGAAAGCTCTTAAAAGGCTAAGCCGGTAACCTTTAGGTATATAACACAACAAGCGTGGCTCTTCCCCGGTTGGTGTATATTTGTAATACAAGAGTTCATTTTTAATTAAATACCTTGAAGAATCTAATTGGCCCTCTCTTAACTTAACAATTAAATTTTGGGTTTCCTCATCCGCAGTCTGAGCGACCTTTGCCCAATTATTAGAATTGCGAATGTGTGACACGTTTACAGTTTCAGGAGGATGCCGGCTTAGAAAATCAGCGTGCTGCATCATGGATCCTTTTCTATATTCCAAGGTAAAGGTAAAGTCTTGGAGGTAAACCCACCAACGCGCGACACGAGGCAACAAATCTTTTTTTGTTTCAGTTAACTTCAACGAATTACAATCCGTCACTATTTTGAAATTAATGCCAATTAAATAATGACGGAAGTTCTGAAGTGCGCGCACAATGGCTAGGGTTTCCAGCTCGTAGCTGTGATAGCGACTCTCTGCGCCCTGTGTGGACCTACTATAGTAACTGACTACTCTCTTTCCTGTACCGGCATGCTCCTGTAGCAACACCGCGCCGACACCGATAGAGCTGGCATCGGTATGAAGCTCCGTAGGCATACTTGGGTCAAAGATCGCTAAAACTGGTTCATGGGTCAAACAATGAATAATATAGTCACGAGCCACATCTTGTTCTGAACCCCATTTGAAAGGTTCTCCCTTTCTTAACAATCTGGCTATGCAGGCTGTTTTAGAAGCGTAACCCGCGACATAACGCCTAAAATATCCAGCAAGACCCAAAAATTGGCGAACCCCCTTAACATTTGTAGGTTTTGGAGAATTTACCAGCGCCTCTGTTTTTCTTGGGCTCGGCCGCACCTGACCATTACCAACTACCCGTCCTAAGTATTCTATTTCGGTATCTAAGAAGGTACATTTTTTTAAATTAAGCGAAAAACCGGCATTCGTGAGAGTACTTAAAACTTGACGTAGCAAGTCGAGTCCTTCAGGAATTCCGTTTGATATAAGAAGCACATCGTCGATATACGTCAACACTCGCCCACTTTCAATATAGGGTTTTAAGGTTTTAGATATAATTCTTTGATAAACTATGGGGGCGTTAGCTAACCCATAGGGCATTTTCAAATACTCAAAATGCTCTTCGGGCGTCACAAAGGCGGTTTTGGAAATCGAATCGTCATCCTTTAATGGCACTTGGTGAAATCCAGTTGTCATGTCTAAACTGGTGAAGAACTTGAAACAACCAAGCCTATCGATGTGGTCATCGATCAAGGGCAAAGGAAATCGTTCTTTGACCGTTATAGCATTAAGTGCGCGATAATCGACGCACATCCTATCACTCCCATCCTTCTTCTTGACGAGGATGATAGGACTGGCATAATCGGACTGTGACTCACGAATTATTCCCTTTGAGAGTAGTTCATTAATAATATCCCGAACTCTATTTTTTTCGTCACAAGAAAGCCTATAAGTCCTATGAACTACCGGGGCACTCGATGTTAATCTTATTTCCATACTACCCGTATTCACCGTTGATGTAGCAGTCCCCGTAATGAAAGAACCCGAAAACTCGCGGATGATATCAAGCAAAAGATTCCTGTCATTGCCAACTAACGGCGTTTTAATGTTTTCATACTCAACGGTGGATACGTGCAGTACGGAGGGCACACTGTCTAATCTCGTGAGCCGGTGTAAGTTATTACTACGCGTGTAGGTAATTCCCTCTCTATCTAATACGTCCGTGCCAATCAAAATAGGCGCCGTAATGCACCCAACTGGGACCACATACAAATCAACTTCCAAAGTCACTTCAGGAAATTCAATCATCGTCGTAACATATGATGTTGATTCAATCTCCTGGCTGCCTATACCTCTCAACAAACGATACGTTGGGATTCGATTTAAATTAAAATATTTAAGAACCGACTCTAAAATTAACGAGATATCAGACCCACTATCAATCAAAGTATCTATAGGCACCTTTTGAATAACAGCAGACATTATGTTGTCTCGTTTCGATTGACACTTGAGCAAAAATTTATCTTAGCCAATTTCTTTTGATTACGTTCAGTCTCAGACTTTTGTTTCGAAAAGCATGTATCAATCACGTGACCGTTACGTTTACAATATGTGCAAAACTTGACTGATTTATCACCCGATGTTGTGGGCGTTGACATCACGGTATCTGCTGATGATGGCGCATTAGTATCAACTTTAGGTCTTTTCCTGCAGTCATATTTTGTATGACCAGCTTTACGACAATAATGACACACTATTTTACTATCTCCCGATTTGATTGCTTCGCGTTTACGCGATGATGACGGTCCTACATTGTTGGAGTGGGAAGGATTGTTTAAACTGCGCGTCTCGGTTTTTGGTTTTATATATACCGACAAAAATTCGACTAAATCTTTTATGTTAAGTTTCGCATTCGTTGCCGCAGCCTTTATTTGAGCATCAGTAATACCTCGCACAATTATTGCAACTTTCTGCTCGTCAGACAAGCCCTTTACAATATTAAGACGCAAAAGAGACTTGCGAGCATATTCGGCGTATGTCGGGAATTTATTTGAATTGTTACACATGACCTCAAATAAAATTGTAGCAACATCTACATTACGTGGGCATAGTGAACGAAACTCTAACTTGAAGTTGCTCCACGCACGATCATTTGTTATCCAATCGTTAAGCCATGACTTCGCGTCACCACGCAAACAACTTCCTATGCGCCCTAGACACTCGCGATCGTCCCATTTATTTAAATTACGAGCGCGGTCTACTTCTGAACACCAAACGTCAAAGTCGTGCAGGTTAGGATCGAAGGGAGAAATATAAAAATTATGCGATCTCTCTTGAACTAAGCAAGACAATGCGCCAACGAGCTTATCTGTCACGTCATTATCCCGATCGAGCGTTCGCGACTTCTGCCTAGTGAAAGTTTCCTGCCCCCGTGGGTTATGCTCCTCAACAGGCGTAGACACGCGACACGTTGTCGAAGTCGGCAAACGGTTCTCAATAGAATTCAAGCGAGCTAATATTTGACCTAAGGCCTGATCACGTGGAGAATCACGGCGGCTATATGAGGTATTACGACGTGTATGACCATTATGTGGACTACGGGACACATTACGATATCTCGAAGAGGTACGTTCGCGACCACGAGAACGCTCACGGTATCTACGCGGTGAAGGAGTGTGATTGCTCGTTCCGGAACCATGGCTACGATTACGCGATCTATTTCTCAACGTTCGAGAACGATTACGATGCGGCCGACGCGAATCGTCTAGTTTTTCAACACTTGTCGAACGTCTCGGCATATCTCAGAAATTGAATGATCAGGAATAAAACTTAACACTCACCGATACGCGCAAAACCACAAACAACAAAACTTGCAGTAATTAGGTCAAATTCAAACACTAGAGGACATTTAGTTAACTTAAAATAGATGGCACAAACAGCACTAAGCACGTGGTCTATCCCACTTCTGATCTTAGAAACCAGAAGTGAGGACAGTTTTAAAAAAAAATAACGCACAAGTATTTCCTAAAATTATTTAATTAACAAACAAAATTTAATAACCGAAATTACAACAAATTTAATGATAATTTAAAACTATGACATCCGAAACTCTAATTACTGCAAATCATATAAATTAATTACCAAAATAACAATATCACGACCGAATATAAAAGTACAAGCGAGGGTAGCGATGTTCAACCGTTGCCGACCGATAAAAAAAGGAGCCCGTTGCTTTTTTTTTTTTTTTTTTTCCTAACAATGGCATCTCGTAGTTGGCCAAGAGTGGCCGTGACTACTTAACCGGTCAATCCGCAATTTAAAGCTATAGGCTCAGCTTCGGCGCGGGCTGGCGCTTCTTCGAGCAAGGGACGGGGGGAATTATTAATTCGGGGTTTTCGCGATGGACCTCGGCGGCGGGGTCGGAATGTCGGTCTTTTGTTTTTGAGAACTGTACTGGAAGCCCTATTGCTTTCTTGGAGGAGAGTGATGGGGTCGTCTGGGTCAAGAAGAGTATGCCTCGGACGGCGAACTTTACTGATGTTGGAGGGGGTATAGTTTGCGGCCTCGACAACTAGGGGGTTGCGATGTTTGGCGGCGGTATCAAAGAAACGCTTGGAGTTACGTTTCATGAATTGGAGGATGGTGGGGATTTTGAGATCGAGGTGGAGGATCTCGTTCCGGACATAGTAGGGGGATCCCGTGATCATTCGGAGGGCACGGTTCTGGAGCGTCTGCATCCTATGGATGTGGTGGGGTTTTGCGTGTGCAAAGACTGCACAGGCGTACGTCATAATAGGGCGTATGCACGCCGTGTAAATGCGCAACTTGCACTTTAGTGACAATTTGCTTTTTGCATTCATTATGGAGTGGAGTCTACCGAGAGCGAAAGCGGCGCGCGAACAAACTTGCTTTATGTGCTCTGCGAAGGTGAGGTGCTCATCGAGAATCACACCTAGGTATTTGGCTCGCTTCTCCCAAGGGATAGGCTTACCGAACATAGTGAGTGGTCGGGGGGGGGGGCTTAAGGCGCGGTTTGGAGTAAAGAACCGCTTGGCTTTTGGCAGGATTCACTTCGATTCTCCACTTCCTGAACCAGTCGCCAAGTTTGTTGACTGCTCTTTGGAGAGTGAGAGAGATCGGGGCTTGTTTGAAGCCTGAGCTGTAAATGGCCGTGTCGTCTGCGAACAGAGCCAACTGTGCCTTTTTGCTCCTGGGTATGTCGCTGGTGAACAGCGTGAAGATGAGGGGGGCAAGCACAGAGCCCTGGGGGACGCCTGCGCGGATAAGGTGGGGGGAAGATAGTGCTCCTTCGATGCGATAGCGGAAGGTGCGGTTCGACAAGAAGTCTCGTAAGATGAGTACGAGACGGTCCGGCACACCGAGTTGGTAGAGCTTATATAATAAGCCGTTGTGCCAGACTCTGTCGAACGCTTTCGCTATGTCGAAGTATATAACACCCGTCATCATGCCACGCTGGAAGCCAGCGTTTGTGTTCGATGATGCGGTGGGCCTGATGCACACAAGAGTGCTGGGTTCGAAAACCAAACTGTTCGTTTGGGATGAGGCCTTTTGTTTCGGCATAGTCTCTGAGACGCTTATAAATAAGTTTCTCATAGACTTTGCCGAGGACATTGAGCAGACTGATGGGGCGGTAGCTCGAGGGCTCAGATTTGGGCTTTCCAGGCTTGGGGATGCCGATGACAGTGGCCTTTTTCCATGCATCTGGGAAGATGTTATTGCTCATGGCACCATTGAAGATGGTGGTCAGTAGCATTATAAGGTGGGCAGGGAATAGTTGTATTACCCTGTTTGTGATACCGTCTGAGCCGGGAGCTTTGCGGGGCTTTAAACCCTTGATGATATCGTGCACTTCGTCTGGAGTGACGGGGGGCAGAAGATAGTCAGGGTTTTCAACGGGGGGCAGGGGGGAGGCTCTACGTTCGACTTCAGCGTCAACTTTTGACAAGTGAGCTTGGTCTACTGGTTGGGAGCTGGGAGAGCATTGGGCCTCAAGGCTATCGGCCAGGCATTCAGCCTTGTCGGCATCGTCGAAAGCGATAGTCTTGTCAGAGCGGAGTAGGGGGGGCAAGGAGATTACTTCCTTGGACTTTAGTTTTCTTTGGAGTTCCCAGAAGGCCTGATGAGTGGGCTCTAGGTCGCTTAGCATCCTGTCCCAGCCAGCGGTACGCAGCTCCGCTAGGCGTGTCTTTACAGCTCGCTGTAAATGGCGCATATGGGCTTTGTTCGCAAGGCAGGGGAAGTTGCTGTATGCACGGACAGCCGCGTTCTTCTCGCGCAACAGTTCACGCACATCGTCCGGCAATCTCCAGCGACGGTCATCGTCCGCTGGAGTTACCTTTGAACAGTCGTTCAGGACTGATTGTACGTGCTCAGTGAGCGAGTCGATCGCGGCCGTCGTGTCCGCGACAGAGTCGAACGGATCAGGGATGGAGTCCAAGTGATGGGAAGAAGTGGATTTCAGGCTTTTGCTTACTTTCCTCCAATCTGTGACTATTTTGGTGAGAGGGGGTTGAGTGGGGTCATGGAGACCGACATGGGGGGCCAGTTTCATGACCACTGGTCGGTGGTCAGAGGAGAGCTCTTGTACCGCCTCTATAGAATCCAACCTTAGGTTGATATTCTTCAGAAGCGCTACGTCGAGGACGTCGGCGGTATGGTTGGGGTTGTGGGGAAAATGGGTTGGAGTCATCGGGGCGATGACATCGAAATTTAGTATGGGGCAGAGACCGAACAGTTGTCTTCCTCTGGTTGAGGTGGTGTTGCTGTTCCAGGCAGGGTGTTTGGCGTTGAGGTCGCCCGCTATGATAACGGAATCACTCAGGCCGAAGAGGGCAGAGAGGTCGTCAGAAATCGACTGGGGATTTTCTGGCGAGGTTTGGGGGGGAACATAGGCCGATACTAGGGTGATCGGTTGGTGGCCTGACATGCCTAGCCGGCATACAGACACTTCTAATTTGGATAGGGTCCATAGGGATGCAGTGAAGAACCTTTCTATAATATATGAGGGTGCCGCCCTTGTGACACCGAGACCTGTCGTTGCGAACTATGCAGTAGTTAGCAATTGACGGGTTACGGAAGTTGGGCTTGAGGAAGGATTCCCGTATAAGGAGAATATCAATTTGATGATCACGGAGGAACTCGGCGATCTCATCGCGTTGTCCGCGAATGCCGTTGGCATTGAAGTAGCCTAATTTAAGGGATCGGGGCTTAGTTATCCCTTTGGGTTCTTTATCCATAGTGGGGGTTGGGAAGGTTAGCGAAGGAGGATAAGGCATGCGTGATCTCGGGATACGAGTTATATATTTCCAGAATCTGGAGAAGGTTGCCGGCATTTCTGGCAGCAACTAATTCGTTTGCCATTTTCCTGGCGCGTGGGGTGAGGAAGGCCGTGAATGTACCCGATATAATGTTGAAGGGGTCAAGGGAGTTTGGGCCAACCGTAGTCGGTGAGTGGGGGGGTGCAGTACCGGCTGCGTGGGCGGTTTTAGGCGCTTGCACCGGTCTCGGGGGGAGGGCGGGGGCGGGCGCGGCGGCGCGGTTGCGGGGGTCCATCAGCGCTGGGATGGATGGAGGTGGGGGGCTGGTTTTGGCCAGGGCCGGGAAAGCCCTTTGGTGGTTAAGAGCCGTCCAGGGGCTCGGCCTTTGAGGGCTTAGCCGTTCTGGCATTTGGGTCGAAGGGGCGGGGGGCCCGTTGAGGGGGGCTTCCCTTTGCTGGCGGGCGACTGCGCGCTTGGCCAGTTTGGGGGATAATTTCGGGGCTTTAGGGCAGCCCCGGTAATTTGCCGGGTGTCCTGACTCACCACATAGCACACAACTAGGTGGCTCGGTTCACAGGGTGCGGTCTTTAGGACGGGGGCAGTCAGAAGTGCCGTGCTCGCCCAGGCACTTGACGCACCTGGGTTTGGCGTGGCAGTTCTTCTGCGCGTGGCCGTATAGTTGGCATCGGTGGCACTGACCGATGAAGCCATATTTATTGGGCTTCTGGATCTCGAAGCCCATGAGGTGGCATATGGTTTTTACACCAAAAATAGGGTGATGCCCTTCGGTCGGGGGACAGACGACAAGGACCATGTCGAATGCATGACCGCCTCTGGCGCGGTGCATTCGGTGGACCTCAGAAACTGGGATATTTTGGGCCTCTAAGTCGGCCTTGATGGCGTCAGTAGGGATTTCTTTCGGAATCCTACGAATTACCACTCGGGTCTGGCGCTCTTCGGGAAGAGTGTAGGTGTGGAAAGACACACCTCTCGCCCGAAGGAGCCTGGTGAGCTCCCTATAGTCCTTGGACGTAGGGATGCTCACTTTGATACCCTGCTGGGTGGAGCGGGCATTGATGAAGCCGATCTTTTGCTCGGTGCACCATTGGGACACGTCTGTCCACTTTGCCTTGTCCTGAATGAACACAGGTGGGGGGGGTGCCAGCTTCTTTGGGGCAGAAGAAGCAGGAGTCAGGGCGGGGGGGGGCATCCTGCGAGGAGGATGTGAGGGCGCTATTTTTTGCCGCGGAGGCAGGGGTAGAAGATCCAAGCTTACTGGCCTGGGAAGGACTGGCTGAGATGGGTGCCGTAGGGACAGGGGCAGAGGAGGAGGCGGAGGCAGGGCGGAGGGGATGGCTGCCGCCAGAGGCTTTTTGGCCTTGCCGGCCTTTGAGGAGGCGCTCTTCTTCCTCTTCCCTCCCTTTCCGACGACTTGATAGTCGTCTGAGGAGGAGGAGGAGGAAGTGAGTGATATTGCGTCTTCGGACTCTGAGTCCGAAGGAGGGGTGGAGGTGTCCATCACCTCGGGCTGGGGGGAGACTACAGACGGCGTTGAATCCGCCGTAAAAGGGGTGCCCCTGTCTGCTACAGGGGGGGAAAGCGGGCTCTCTAGAGCCTCGCTTGGGTCGAGGTGGCAACTACGCCAAGCCTTCCCATATTTTAGCAAGAAGTCGGGGTCCTTGAAAAGGACCTCTCTTGCGAAGGCTGCGATGTCGGCGTCAGACATCGCAGCAATATTGAAATTAAAATGGGAACAAATAAGGGGACCTAAAAGATCCTACTCCCCGGGTGGATAGGCCCGGGGGTGTGTGGCCCTCCCTGTCGGGTGCAGACAGGGAGGTGTGTGCCTATTTGTGAGCCCTAGAGCTGAAACCTGTCGCCAATCTTAATGTGCGACAGGGCCCTGACCAGTCTAGCGCGAAGGGTGTAGACACACCCTAAAGACGCTAGGTGAGTCGCTGTGGAAGCAAAACTGTCACCAGAGCCGACTAGGAGACCCCCCAAGGCCGGCTAACTCTGGGACCCGTCCAATTAACTGCCTTTTCCTGAAGGGGCTCAGCGGGTGTGTTGGGTCAACACCCCCTTGACTTGGTTGTCACCGTGAGGTATCCGTCAAGGACCACGAAACTGTGGTTTTTACCCTGAGGGGGTCAAGGAGACACGCCGAACGTTTATTTGACGGACGATGTTAAAGAAATAGTTTATCTACGATCGCCTTGAAAAAGGCAATGATTGACAGCGGGTGCAGTCAGAGACTACAGGAGTCGGTGCGTGACGTGGCGTCACGAGCGAGCGTCGAAGGCGGCGACTGTGCGGTGCGTCAGTGGTGCAGCGACCGGAATGCGTCAGCGGCACGACCGTCCACAGCGGTGTCGAGCGAGGGAATGAGCCCGTTGCTTGTTTTTGTTTTTGGGGAATGGCATCTCGCAGTTCAACCTATAGGAGGTTGTCGACTGGGCTTTCCTGTGGATGCCTCAATAAATTAAGGCCTCCAGCCAGGCTTAAAACTAAGACTAAAAACTAAGCGACTACACGCTAAGGGCACCCCCTGTGGGGTACGGACCTCGGCTTAGGGCGTCGCTGGGAGAGGACAGCAATGGGACATGCTGGATCGGATTATTTGGGGGCAAATTTAGCATTACGGGCTCAGCTGCGCGGGCTGGCTCGAGCAAGGGTCGGGGTGGGTATGGACGGGGGCGTCGCGGTGGCCCTCGGCGGCGAGGGCGGAAGCACGGCGGTCTCGATTTGAGTTTCCGGATCGTGCTGGTGGCGGGGTTACTCTCCTGGAGGAGAGTTATGGCGTCATCCGGGACGGTTAGGGCGTGCCTAGGACGGCGGATGCGACTTATGCGCGACGGTGTGTAGCGGGCGGCCGCCGCAATCAGGGGATTCGGGTGTTTGGAGGCAGATTCGAAGAAACGCTTGGCGAGGCGTTTCATGAACTGCTGGACGGTTGGGAAATGAGCCCGTTGCTAAGCGCGCGCCGTCCTTTATAGCGCACCGCTTGAGCCAGGTCTTGGAGAGGGAGGTTTCGCTAAGACTACATATATATTTTTGGTCAGACTGTACATTGCAATGTGATGTATCCGAAACATAGGGGTTTGTAGACTGATGATAGCTCGTAAGTAAGATGTTAGTGTGAACTCTATATTAGCCAAATACAGTTGGATATTAAATGAATAAAGGCTTTTATGTTGTAAACGGCAATGTTTACTGAATTCTGCTAAATTGCGTTTATTCAAGACTGCGACGAGAGCTTGTGCCTGATCCCCTGAATATTTATCTGGCACTCGGAATCGTAAATTGATAAAAATGTTCCAGACAATTTTATAGCATCAACGGCTTTCGCAAAACCGAATTAAGTGCGTCGAGTGAATGTTTCAGCCATCCTACTTCCTATCCTACTAATATGATTATAAACGCGAAAGTTTGTGAAGATGGTTGGATGTTTGTTACTCTTTCACGCAAAAACTACTTAAGAGATTTAGATAAAATTTAGCACACAGATAGTTTATATCCTGGACTAACATATAGGATACTTTTTATCCCAATGCAATCGAGACTTAAGCGGGTGAAACCGGGGGGCGCTGCTAGTAGTGAATAGATTAAACAAACAGTTTGTTTTTATAATAGGTTTTATTTAGGAACCTAAATAGATATTCCATTTATAAACTTACATTGAATGATTAACAGTCTATAAAGGTAGGTACTCATTCATAATTTCATAATAAACATACGTCGATCTCGTGATTCTATGCAACAACAAAATCATGTTTATTTATTTAAGTTTTTAAATCTTAACCATACTTATTTACCTTAGAAGGGACCAAATATTTTCTTTCATTCCATGTAACAGCTGTGTCGGTCCCATGACTTACAAACAATAAATATAAGTCGTTCTGTTGGGACACATTTATTATGAGGATTTGCGCCCTAGAACCACATGACAAATGCGTAACTTTGATACTTGTAGAAAGCTATCTTCTAATGGCCGATTCCTATAATTTACGGACCGTTATTGGTTAAAAATAAGACTCTTGTATCTTTACCAATAATAAAGTAGACCTCATAGCTTTGCATAGTAGATCCTCCCATATGGAAGTAGCTAGCACAGGTAAAATTAGTTTACGAATCTATTTATATGCCCAGTTCGGCAATAAACAATGCTACCATTGGTACACAAAACGATGCGTTTTTGATTTTAGGAACCGAGTGGCTTTTGGCCCGCTGAGTGATATGAATTGTCTTGTTCGTTACTGAAAAACCACAAAAAAGGCGTAATATCTATACTTATATGATAATACCAATCTTAAGAAAGATTACAAGCTATTTAACATAACGCCACGACTCTTAGGTGCCGAGCAAAAAAAAAGGACTGAAATAACGCTAAGCGAAAACGAAGTAATAGCGCAAGTGGGCGATGTATTGAAATACATAATTAAGAATATTATGATCATAAAATTTCCTTTTATAGGGGTGAAAGGGGTGTTGGAATTTGTAGGAGAAAATAAAGAATTCACGCCAACGACGTCACGAGGAAAGTCCTAGTATTTTATATTGTGTATCACCTTTTCCCATCCAAAGAAACCTCAAGTTCTTTGCATAACCAAAGATATAGCTACATGTAACACCATATATCACTGCGGATTAATTGAAAAGGGCGCACACAGCGTGCGCGTGAAAAATGATACGCATTCAGTGAGATACACTCCTTGATGAGGATATCCAATAGGGAATCACTAAGGATTACAAGATATATGATTCGGTTGAATAATGCTGTCATAAAAATTATTGATGGTGTTAAAAAATATTGCAATGATATAATGGTACTTACTGTACCGTGGATACTTACGAGTAGCGTAAAAACAAAACGGTTTGAAAAAAACCAGTGTACCCTAACAATACAAACCTTCTTATTGAGTACTTTCTCTCACAAAACATCAGATTCAAACTAATATAAAAACAGCAGCGTCTCTGCAAAAAACGGTGATACCACACAATATGTGAAGTTCCACGGTAAAGGTACCTTGTGGTCGGTATAGAGTTATGCATACCATAATAATTTGGAATTAATAAGCTGTCGATATTAAAAAGATCAAGCTCCTACGATGTGTAGTTACGGAGATATGTTTGTTTAAAGATTGAATTGTAAACTGTGCAATTAAAAAAAAACAGATAATTATTTTTAGCCACCTCAAATACAATGTTGTCGTTGTAAGTCACATAGTGGGCTATGGAAAATAACTCCTTGGGCTCCTGTCCTTCAAAAAATGTTGAGATAAATTCTGTACTACAAATCAGAACGGTTATATGGACTAATGAATATGCCTAATAACTAATTTCTAAAAAAAAAAAAATTTTCTTAATTTTCACGATTTTTTGCGATGAGAACGCCAGATTTTTTATTGATCAATTAGAAAACAATTATTAGATAAAATCTAAACAAAAAAAAAACGAATTGGAGGTAAGAATAAATTTTAATATTTTCATGCAAAATCACAAACACAAATTTAAGTTTTGATTTAAACAAACAATATAAATTCTTACACACAAATCAACGATATTCTTTCATTAACATAATATGTACCAAATAAAACTGACAATATCGCAATTAGAAACTATTTTTTAACTTTTTAAATGATACCCATGATGAAAAACTTGAAAATTTTCACGGCCGCCATCTTGGATTTTCATTTTGACTTTACTATCGGCTTTAGCAGCCGCCAAAACCATGAAAACGACACCCATGATGAAAAACTTGAAAATTTTCCCAGCTGTCATCTTGAATTTTCATTTTGACTTTACTATCGGCTTTAGCACCCTCGAAAACCTAGAAAACGACACCCATGAAGGAAAAATAAAAATTTCACGGCCGCCATCTTGGATTTTCAATTTGACTTTACTATCGGCTTTAGCACCCTCGAAAACCTTGAAAACGACACCCATGAAGGAAAATTTGAAAATTTTCACGGCCGCCATCTTGGATTTTCATTTTGACTTTACTATCGGCTTTAGCACCCGCCAAAACCATGAAAACGACACCCATGATGAATAACATGAAAATTTTCACAGCCGTCATCTTGAATTTTCATTTTGACTTTACTATCGGATTTAGCACCCTCGAAAACCTAGAAAACGACACCCATGAAGGAAAATTTGTTTCATACATTTAAGAAAAGGTACCTTATGGAAATTACGTAACAAACAATATGTCTGGACAATAAGATTAACATGTTATACATTGACAATAATCTTTTTATTAATTATAATAAACTGCTACAAAAATAATCAGTTATTTCTTATTCTTGTTTTAAGACTTACATTTAAATTCTTGTGTAAAGAAAGGGTCATTATGGCCGAGTTACATGATTTTATAAATTCGCTTGATCAGAACGCATTATTTTTACAAAAATAGACTCCGCCGCGGACTTGGTTTGTGTGACCAACCTCACCACAATAGGTGCATGTAGGATTTTTACGTTTTATAGTTGGCAAAGACTGAAGGCCACTGCAACTTGGCTGAGACTGAGCAGGAAGCACTTCCGGAAGATTTTTTAAAGGATCTTGATCTAGAGATACTCTCAGATGGGGTTTAGGGCACAGTATATCTTGTGATTCAGATGGTACAAATTGTCTAATTTTTTCAAATAAAAATATTTGTCTGTCGTAGGAGAGTCTTTGTGGCTGAAAAACTTCAGGAATTTTCTCGTAACCAAATGTATCTTTAAAGATAATGTGTTGGACACAAGTTTCGTCATTGGCAGACTTTTTGCATGCAACTTTAACCAATTAAAGATAACTTTGTTTTAAAATGATTGTGAGTAAGTTTGGTATAGTGGTCGGCTTCTGAGTTTTGAAATTTGATTGCAAGTATTATATTATTTTCTTATTTTTCTTATCACACGGCCTTATGGTACCTTTCTACTAAACTTTGAGGCCATGTTAGGGGCTAATAACTTACATTTAATACAAAATAAAATAGGAAAATAAATGTTACATCTTGTGGTTTACGAAAGAGAAACAAAAAAAAAAATTACAAACTTTTACGAAAGATTTAATATCTCCAAAACTAAAAACGACCATAAGGTACCTTTTCCCGTGGATTGACTCATACATATATGAACCCCCCGCGGGTTTATATTTTGTGTGTATCACCATTTTTTGAATAAGAATATTCGCTTTACCAGCTGCTAGCGATTAATGGAAACAAATGAAGACCGTGGTGAGAGATGCACGCTTATCGATGATATAAGTCATTTGTAAAAGGATGAAAAGCCAAGTCAAGCTTTTTTTATTTAGGTCATAAAAAATGCTTCTTTAAACAATTAAATACCTGATTGGGTCTTTATAAATACCTTATATAATACTATACTACAACAACAACACAATACTATACTTATATATACTTTATATAATTTATTTTGGCTTGTTTTGCTGAAACAATAATTAGATCAGCCCTTTAAAACAAAATAAAATGTATTGTTTGGTCCATTTTAAAGGAATCTTTAATTTTTTAAGGAGTTGTCGGCCAACCTGAATATTTTTAGGTCGTAAAGAATATTAAAACCACATTTAGGTATTAAAACAATTTTAGCAGTGGACATAAAATAAAATGAATACCATCCTCAAAAAAATAATATAATAGATTGATAGAAAAATGTACCGCTCTCAAAATTATTTTTTGAAATTACCACTTAACTGCTTTCCCACGTTTTTATAATAACAAATTTTATTGAGAATTAATACATTTTTAAGTTAAATATATTTAACCACTCCTACTGAGTTTTGGATTTTAGGAAACAATATTTTGGTAGTATTTTATGTATGTTGAGCAAAATACAAGCACTCACTTGATCACAAAGTAAACAATTTCGA
Organism: Fissipunctia ypsillon; assembly: GCA_947568875.1. Classification (NCBI taxonomy): domain Eukaryota; kingdom Metazoa; phylum Arthropoda; class Insecta; order Lepidoptera; family Noctuidae; genus Fissipunctia; species Fissipunctia ypsillon. Next base: position 15,853,303 of record OX387661.1, on the reverse strand, counting down.
TACAAGCGTAAATAATTGTTGCTTGAAATAAATAAAAGCGTACCCTTGTCTGAATTCAGTACGTTTGCCTCTAAACATAGATAAAACGAACAAAGTTATGACACTCACAAGTAACATGTCACATTTAAACATTGAACAATGGAAGCATACAGATTTTAGTGACTATCACAATAACATCTTACGAGCTATCTAATTTCTTAATCTGAATTTTCATTCTTTCAGGTCTGTCATGTCACAACATCCTACACATACAATGAAGATAACAAGCAACCGACACAGCAGCTAATGTTGATGACCACACATGTCGTCATGTTTCATGGTCACAGACTGGTCATCTTTTAACTGCCAGGGCTTCTTTTTAATCTTATATTTTGAATTGTTTTTAATTATTTATTTTTTACATTGTTCTCACATAAAGAAACAACAAGAACAATGTACCCAGGATTTTGTAATAATTTTGATTTAGAGTATTCATGGAGTTTCTTGCCCATTCTTCTCCATAGAGATCTACGTTTTGGAATGGGCGACTAGCTTCAATTTTCTGACTAACTGACTGACTCTTTAACAATTCAAAAGTGTCTGTAATTGGTTTAATTGAAATAAATGCTTTGAGTTTTGAGATGGCTACCGGAACTACACAATGATAAGATTTCACGGGTTGCGGTTCGATTACTTTAAAATGGTTGCTAAGCAAATTATGCTCGTCACAATGCATATGGTGAAGTGGAGCTGATGGTGAAGTACCAGGAGAACTCCTCAAGAATTAACGTCCCTGCACCGGGAAAAGCAATATTTTGTAAAAGGTGATGAGCAGTTGTCATTAGGCTATTGTAACTTAGATAAATTACAAACCGACCCATTAAAAAGTGAAAAATAAAAAACTCTTTTGAAAAAAAAAATACAACCGACTTCCAAAAAAAAACATTATCATCATCTGCCTAGCCTTTTCCCAACTATATTGGGGTCGGCTTCCAGTCAAACCGGATGCAGCTGAATACCAGTATTTTAAATGGAGCGACTGCCTATCTGACCTCCACAACCCAGTTACTGGGTAATACGATACCCCTTGGTAAAACTGGTTGTCAGGCTCGGGCTTCTGACGACCCGTAACGACTGTCAAAGATACACGTATGACAGCCGGGACCAACGGCTTAACGTGCTTTCCAAGGCACGGAGGGGTCTTGATATGTAAAGATGGTCACTCATCCACGGACCAACCGCGGCAAGCGTAGCTTAACCTGATCGTTTGACCCGTGCGGCTATTATTTACTGCCAAAAAAAAACATTATAAAGTGGAAAATAACTTAAATTTCGAAAGTCGGTGGCAATAACCTAAAAAATAGATCCAAAGACACCGATTTCCAAAATTAAAGTTATTTGTCACTTTGTAGTGTTATTTTTTTTTTGGAAGTCGTTTTTTTTTGCAAATAGTTTTCAATAATAAACAGCCTTAAAAACAGAGCATTTCAGAAATGGATTCTCCTAATTTCCTATACCTTACTTAACCTGTGTACCATTTTTATCTCTATTACCCAATTACGTGTGTCAGTGTGTGTATCGCGCGATATGACATGTACCCTCGTCATGGAAGCCACAACCGCACTTTATAATAAAATTGACCTTGCAGTTCGCCATTAGAACAGAAAGAATAGTGGAAACGAGGTGTTCACATAAACATAAATTCACGACTTTTTCCCATTGAGGTAGGCAGAAACTACAGAACGCTGCCTGCTACGATCCTTACATACTTCTTTTGCTTCGTTTACGTTCATACATCTGGTCATACACGCACACCGGTTGCGAGTATTACGCACCTGACACGTCACCAATAAGGTCACTATGTATCCCTAGGGTGTCCCCTCCCGGAGTTTCCAGTTACATTTGGCGTGTTAATACGTTTTGTAAATCACCTTTCATTCATCCTTTCAACATGATGAAACCATCTAAGCTACTCTTCTCAATTTTTGTCACTACATCTGGACGAGGTGTTCCTCACGTGATTAATTAGATTACTGGATAGAATGGCAAAAAAGCGATATAGTGCTGCTGTTATTGTGCGTAGTACCTACGTGCTATTTTTAAGATGTATAATTGAGGCTGCTAAGTTAATAAAACGTTTTCTTTTCTATTTTCATTTACTTATTCACTTCTTTTCTCCTAATAGAAAAGTTAATTAAGAACAACGTCTTCTCTCATGGCCCTAATTAGCTTTCGCTAGTCAGTGGGCTAATTTACTGAGGCAAGCGGAATTGAGGTCTCAGATTCAACACTGAATACTACTCCCGACTTTGAAAATAAAGCGGTCACTTTCATTTATCTAATTAGGTGACATTATTTCAGCAATACTTAGGCACAAAGTTCGACCTTTTCTAAGCCCTATCGCTTTTATAAATAAAGACAAAATAGGTTTGTATAATGTAAATATACATTTTTTAATTGGTTGGAAAAGGTGGCAAGGTTTAGGTAGACTTTAGCGAAATTACTACTTTAACATAGCCAAACACAAAGTTATAATAAATAGGTATGTATGTAAAGAAGATTCCACTGAAAGTAATGGTTGAAGAAGTTTTTTATCAAAGAAAATTAAAAACTAAAACCCAAACTCGACAATAACGCCAAGTAAAAAGGTATAAAAAAGACATCACACACCGACAAATTAAAAATAACACCAGTTTTCGTATAACTGGACTCACACGTAATCTGTTCAATTTATGCTTTAATTACATGACATATTAAGTAAGTCAGTTCAGTTTATTACCCTAATTTACTGGATAATATTCTCAACCAGTTTATGGTCACAGGACAAATTCGTTAGGAGAGTTTTATGACACGAAACCAGCGTTTAATACGCAGGTACGCTTTATAACCATTCAAATCGATAAAATTACGGTAGGTACTACAAACTTAAAACTGAAACTACAAATTTAAAAAAGTGGTTGACTGCAGTTGAAGCAACTTCGGGAAATTTAGCCCTTTATAAACAGTCATTTAAGTCACCAAAGAAACCGTCAAAGGCGCCACTGGCTGGCACGTTAACCACACCAAATTATTCCAAGTCTATAAAGCAAAAAGTATAAAATAATAATAGTGCTAAAATTTTGAAGAAGGCTCTCGGAAAAGTAGGAAAGTACCTCAACGACAAAAGCGCTTTATCTTGAATTTACAAAAAAATAATCGGTGTCAAATTCTAGAATAATCATTTCTTATTTTTCCAACAATGTAGGTCGAGTTAGACTTGCTGTGATTTTATTATTATAAAGTTCCACTGTGGAGCAGTACCTCATTATAAATGCCGTGTCTGGTGTAGTAATTAGACTGTTCATATTTACAGAGTTAGCTAGGGATCCCAAACTAATAGACTTTGGTTGCTCGTCTGCACGTGTATGTACGGTGCACTTAACTAACTATACATGAAGCTACCTCTGTGATGGAGCACCTCTTTCCTGGTGTGAACATAATGGCTGTTTTACGTGAGGTTTGAAATAATTTTTTTTTTTTTTTTTTTTTTTTATTTGAGATAGGTTTGCTCTTGACTCTAGTCTAGGTGAGAGATGACAGAGACAAAGTCGACGGTGGAGCGAGCTTACCCAGAAGAAGCCTGTTCACTCTCACTTTGAAGAGATCGGGGTTGTATGCGTTCGGAAACACAGACGCAGGCAGAGAGTTCCACTCCTTTGCTGTGCGCATCACAAAAGACATTTGGAAACGCTTAGTACGAATTGGTGGGATAGCAACTAGGTAAGGATGGTAACCTACAGTGCGTCTAGATGTCTGCTGATAGAAGGGGGCCGGCGGAATGAAGTCGTGGAGTTCTTCTGATTTATATGAGACTAAATGTTTATCCAAAATTAATTCCGTTATTTATAATTATAATTACTTAACATAACATAACATAACATAACATAACATAACATAACATAACATAACATAACATAACATAACATAACATAACATAACATAACATAACATAACATAACATAACATAACATAACATAACATAACATAACATAACATAACATAACATAACATAACATAACATAACATAACAACAGGCCTTGTTTACCCGAAGGGTAAGGCAGTGGTGTACCTATAATACACCCACATTTCGCCAGCTATGTTTAAGTCCTATGTAATAGAGGGTGAGCCTATTGCCATCTACCGGGCACAAATCCAGACTCCAGGCTGCTACTGAGAAATTCCAGATAGAAAAACCCAATAACACTTTGCCCGACCTGAGAATCGAACCCAAGATCTCATGCTCAGCAGTAGTGCTAGCGACCACTACACCAACGAGGCAGTCAACACACACTCATTACTCAACACTCCTCACCACTCATTCACCACACTCATTACTTAACACTCCTTTCATAATAAAAGGAGTTAACGAAATGCTTTAATTATTAACGTTAATTTGCTTTCATTATCAACAACATCATTTTATCAGGCAATAACTACTATTTGCAATTAAGAAAATGTGGCTGGCTTTTGTAATTGATAGGTACGTTTTTTTTTCATAATAATTGCCAATATTTGTATTTACCGTAGCTGTGCTAAAAAGTTGAACTAAATACAGTAAAATCCAAATACCCGTATCGTGGACAGTGTTATAATGACTGTACTAGGCTTTGATAAATGGAGGCTTATAAATATTTCAGTATAAATTTATACCACAGGCCCTGGACAGCGATACAGTCAACCTTTCATCCTGTGTACACTTAACTTGTTGAAACACAAAGCTGGACTCAAAACTCGTTACTCATACAATAGAATTTTAACACACAACATAAAACGCTCAAAAAAATATGTGCTATAAACCAACAAGTTACAAAATACCACGTGGTAGCCGTAGTGTCGGCGAGAAAGTTATGATATCGTAAATTAATGGGATATCAGCATTGTCCGAGCATGCCTTCTGTAGAGTCCTACCATTGTTGTATTACGGCATCTACAATTAGACGCAGAGAGGAGATTAGAAGCGAAAGCTTGATGAATAGCCATCACTTGAGTGAGAAACAATTGATGAGGTGGCGATGAGTCAGGATATACTTTGTTGTATAAATCGGAGGAAAGAATATTGTGTAAATAACGAAGATTGTGGTAATCTCTCTTCTAAAATAAATACTTACATAATTATAATCTTTCCAATTCTCCAAAATGGAACATTCTTTTGCGGGTAAAAAACATATAACATGTTAAAATTAAATTCTATTTACTATTACTCTAATCTCACGCTGCATGTACTCTACAAACTATGTAAGCTTATACCACCATGTATTGTCTGAGGTAACATAAACATACATGTGTACGGAAATATTATTATATGACCACTGTTCACTAAATACGAATATTGTTTCTGTTGCAAAAAGTCATAATATATATATATATATATATTTAGGCTGATCACCACGTATATTGTATGTAGGGTCTCGACTTCGAGGTGTGTTGGGAGACGAATGTAAAAATAAGGAACACGGCAGCACTATAATTCCTATTTATTTGCTTATATGAAAGCAAGTTACACTATTAGGCGCAAGGCTCGCACTTCACTGACTCGATATAAAACAATATGACCATACGTCATAATTTTTACCTATTCTAAATTCCAAATAAAACCAGTGTTTGTCTTATCAGCCAATGTCACAATCCGAGGAGGATTCACGCAGAAGGCAGGCTCAACTAAAGCCTCTACAGTACTATATAAATGCGGTGTTTATGATGTTTGAATAAATTGTAATTTTCATATTTTGGAAAACGTATTTTAAGTTTTTCACGGGTTTTCACTTAGATAATAGGTAATACGGGCTGATGTCCGCAACTCCACGTCAATGCGCGTATTTTGCGTAATGGGTGGGAAAATCGATTATTCGATCCACCCCAGCTCCTCAAGGAAGGCTAGCAACGCCTTGGTGTTACTGACAATCTCACGTAGGGTACCTGAGTTATCGAAGTACTTTGCCATGTATGTGCTGAGCACTGGGCAGTTTAGTAGCACATGAGCTGCTGTCTCGTCGTCCTCCATGCAGGCCCTGCACAGCGGACTGTCTGTGACTTCTATGACAAAGAGGTGATTATTAAATGACCCGTGGCCAGTTATAGCTGCTGTAACCGTACGCAGCTGCTGTTTAGTTAGTCAGAGAAGCCGCTTCATGAGGCGGCCATCAATTGCAAAGACTGCTTCCTTGGCCTGCCTACACTCACCCTGCTCCAACCATTGCTTGTGGTGTTGTTCGGGTTTTCACTTGCAAACCGAATGAAATTGTGTAAGAAAAAAAAAAGAAACGATTTAAAAGCAGGACGCCTAGTAGTCGTCTAGTTTAATGATAGACTCAATAGAAATCCTATCTATAGACAAGACGTGTCCAACAAAATTGTGACACATTTTCTTACCGGGCGGCGTTCCTACACCCTCAGAAAAATACTCAGCATTATCTAGCAATCAGTGGTGGTCAGTAATGTGCACCTCACGGGTCTTTACGGTAAACAGCTGTTTTCCTCATGATTGAAGCTATTATTTCAAACCAAAGTATTTCACACCAAATTGTCTTGTACAAAAAACGACACTGGACTACATATTCCCGGAGCATTTTCACATTGCGAAAATCGTGAAAGGCCGTCGAACAATACGCGTTGCATTGTAATGTGGCGAGCACAATGGCGGCCGGCAGTGAATATCGGAAGTGAGGCTCCATTGCAGCAGTGCAGCGTGTGTGAGAGCGAACACAGACGAATATGAACTGTACTCGTTACCACATGTGGCCAGGGTCGGTTCGAAAATTAATCCATTATGACAATCAGATATTTCCAGTTGTGCTTTTTTGTATCGCCGACAAGTAATAATGTGAGTGTGACAAGCTTTTTGCAATAACATTTAGCTATTAAAATATAAAAACAGTATTTAAAAAGTATAAGATTAGCGATAAGGCCGCCCATTGTATGTTTTGTAGTGTTAAATTAATTTTTTGTTATTTATTTTCTGGTGTACAATTATAGTAGATTTTTTTTTGCGAAGGGAGCAAACTACTATTTTAAAGGCGAGAGTGTATATTTGAATCCAGAATGGAGCGAAGGATTCTACAGTAAAATCCTGAGCGCAGCGAAGGATTCAAAATACGTCACTCGAGTTTAAAATAGTGTTGCTCCCGAGGTGGACACTACTTTTTATCACCCTCTATGAGAAAATAATAATAATAAAAATAGTTTATTGACCAAATAATGTTCTTACATTTCTTTAAACTAAAGTACTTTAGTTTAAAGAAATGTAAGAACATTATTTTGTACAAAGAAACTACTCCTAAAATTATTGTTACAAGGGAAACATAATTTTAATATTTTAACTTGTGGACTCCATACTAGGACGAGCCTGTCTCGTGGAGTCTTTGAAAGTTTTAAACAATTGGAAATTTCAGGGTCGATACTGTATTGTAAATTTATTTAATACACATTGCATTGAAAGTTTAACGTAAAACCAAATCAATATAGAAGACTAGAAAAAATAAAATAAAATCGTGAAGACAACTATGTTTGAAATAGCAATTTAGCAAGGGTGAGGGGGTGGGGAGTCATTAGGGTGTTTATTCGAATCACGATGAAGTTTGTCTCTGTGGTTCATACATCTAATAAGTCCGGGTGTAATCTAGGGTTTTCTGATGAATTTAGAGCGGCTAATTGTCTTTTCTGTCGTGTGTTTTTGTAATACGCTGGTTAGAATGTTGTGGAAATTAGTTTAAATCTGGTTCGGATACCACTCCAGACCAGTCCATATATTTAAGTTCCGTTATCAGTACAGAGAAATTGATTTTATTTATTTTGGGTTGTTGATAGTTTGATCCGGTAGACGTGAGCATGTTGTACCCCGTCATTACCATACGGTGATCGGTGATATCAATATCACAAACTAATCCTATAGCAGTCTGATATATCTTGATTTAAGGATATGTGATCTTAGCACGAGTTTTGACGAGTTGATTTCGAAATAACAAGTTTAAGTCCGTGTTCGGACATTAAACATAAATAATCCGACTTTGAAACGTCTGTCGTCGATAAAAGATTGATATTGATATCTCCGGTCATAATAATTGTTTGATATTTGCTTAACTTGATCTAGAGAGGAAATAAAGCTATCAGTTTTGCGTGATGGGGAACGATAGATGGCAATTAGAAAAATGTTATTAGTTAGAGAGTTCTTCTAAAAGAGATTCAGCGTCTTGAAGCAAAGGTTCTAAAACAGTTGCGTTCCAGCAGTCCCTTATTCATCAACTCCTCCACTCTGATTAAAGTTATTTACTGTGTGATATGAGGTGTAACCTTCAATCTGTCCAATTAAAGAGCCATCTGTTTACCAACATTTCGTAAGAACAATGACGTCATACATGATACTAAGCCGCCTTAACGCAATACGAAAGGTATTGATGTTACGCTGTGTACTGCGGCTATTGATAGTCAAAATCTTTAAGTTATATTCAGCTCTGTCAAGTTCCTGACACTCCAAGTCAATGCTGTAGTCTATACTTCATAAAAGATAGATTGATCTCTGCGACAGCTGTCAGTAAAATCACGCCTTGAAGTCCTGAATTTCATAATAGTACAGACAGTACCTGTCAATGTCATACTTTATGGGCATGCCGACCTAATTAGTGATGGGCGATGAATCATCGTGACCACAAACTATAAACTATGGATATTTTAAATAAAACTTAATTTAAAATTAATTTATCTTTTTATTTTATTGTATATTTTAAGATCATAACATTATTTACATTTGTACATATTTGATCTAAAATAATAGTGAGTAAATAAAATATAATTTCTCACCTACTCATGTAACATTCCATCCGTCAACGTCCCATCCTTGGGTTTTGGGAGAAGACACGCCACGTTATTTGCGAACAAGAGATAATAAATTTACAAGATTATTCTAGCGATTCAGAAACTGATTCAGATATGGATTTGGGGTGTACTCCTGTAAGAGAATAAATGTATTTTATATTAAAATATTCGTTTAATTTACTAACGTTTGTAATTAAATTAAATTTAAAAATATATATATATGTTACATTAGCATCGATAATAGTAAGAAACGTCGATAATGTCTATCGTCAATTTTTTATATCCTGACAACCCTAGGAATGTCAGTTTGACATATGTCGCAGAGATCAAGCTATCTTTTATGTAGTTCATTGGATATAAAGTTCGTCATTTTATAGAGTACATAAAAAAGAGTTGAATTGAACTATAAGCTAATTTAATGGCAGTAACTTGGTGGGTAGAGTTGAAAATATTTGACAGAATTATATAATAACTTTATTTGTCATGGAACTGTAATTAATTTTTAGCACTCGTAAATATGGTTTTGGATCGTTATTGAAAGATGTGATTTATCATGTTTAAACAAAATAAAGCTGATTAAGAAAAATAATATTAAATAAATAGCATGTTTATAACATGCTATTGTGTAAGAGATGTGTATGTGTTTGCCGAAATTAGATATTTTTGAACTGACTGTAGTTTGTGCGTGTAATAAAGTATTTGTTTTTGTATCTGATGTGTAGAAAAATAACATGATGCCATTCTTGCACATTTTAGTAAGGTTAAACAAGTTATATAAAGTAATCAGAATAAATGAGAGTTAAGTACTGCAAATAAAGTAAGTAATGAATGGGAAATTTTAAAACATAGAAAAAAATATAATTCACCACAGACGAATCCGTGGTTTGGGAAGGTCCTTCGTTATCATCCAGGCAGACGGAATCCACAGCTTGGAGGTGACCAACCGAGTCCGAATAGGGATGGATGCCTGTTTTTCTGCTTTCCACAGGTAAATGGTTCCATTGCGTACCCAGCAGAATTGAAACCTGTATAATTGCGCGCACATACGGGCTTCACGAAATAACATTCTGTTGGTTCGCGACAGGCGTTCGTTTATATAAGCTCTTGAGGAGGTTCCTTGGATGATGTTATCAGAGGTGAGGGGTCGTCTCTCTTTGGCAGCTTTTAACATAGCTGAACGTTTAGCTCGGCGAGTGAGGTGCAGGACAATAGACCTTGGTTTTCCTACAAGGTTAGTGTGTCGATGGCATGTACGGTAAACCTCGTCTATGTCGTCTATATCAATAAATAAGTACAACTTCTGAATAAAAATAGTTCGTTTATTTATTAACATACAATTAGGAACAATAAGACATATCATAGAAATAATATTTTTTTTATAAAACTTAGTAAAACCTGAATTTGAGTAAGCAATATTACGAACGAAAGCGGAATGCATTTCGCGCGTTTTTTATTTTTTACAAACTTTTTTTTATATTTGGCTCGCGCGCGGTTAATTTTATCAAACAGCTTGTTACTTGTTCGTACAATGTTCGTGATTGATGTTTTTGGTATGGGAACTTTTATTGACAATATCCACATTCCAAATTCAAATCACTTTTTGTCCCTAGGGATTGAAGAGTTATTTTAGTCCCTGTTTACAAAGAATAAACTAGCTCTTTTTGAATAGATGTGATAAAAAGTATATATAAATAAATAAACATTAGTAATCACAATATATTGTTTGTGGTACCATAAACAATTCTACGTTCTTACTCAAATATTTGAAAACTTCCTAACCACTTCGGTGTCCACAACACCAATCCAACTTGTAATGAGCGAGACCACATCGAACAGCACACCAACAGATAATTTGTTAAAGTTTCACACCCCCACCCCTTCACGTCAAAGAGGTGGCTCTTTGAATAATTCCTCATTTAATTTATTCCACGTCCATTCATGTTTACCTGTTTGTAAAAGGAAAAACAAAATGTAAATATCTAGATTTAGCATTGTGTACGTAATTAAATAACTTGGGAGTCCGAGACAGAAATGTTGATTATAAATTACGATTAAATTAGTATTCAGGAGTATTCCAAATCAATGGAGGACGAAATCAGAAATGCTTTGAAAAACTTTTGTTGCGTTGGATTAACTTTCGTTAGCCTGAAATGACGGACAAAAAAGTTCAGTCAGCCAAGGGACCGTAAACAATTATCTATTCTTAAGGGTTCAAAATCCACGTGTGTGTTTATGATAATCCGGTCCGTTCGCCGGTCGTTGTACATAATTACCGGCTAATCACCGGCGGATATTCCGGTTTACCTTCGCCCCACCGGCACCGGCTGCTACTCCGTATTTAACGTTAACGCTGCTGAAATGTATTATAATTTAGTCCGCATCAGTCAGATCGGATCAGTCAGGCTTTGTAATTTTAGAAGCATCAATTCAGAATATGTTTTGGCTATGCTTTTATAGTAGGCCGCAGAAATCCGCTGGATGCTTGAAGCTCAGAACCTGTCGAAGATGTTTGCCTATGTCCAGCAGTGGACGACTTTCGGCTGAACGATGATGTTTTTTTAACCGACTTTAAAATAAAATAAAAAGTTAAAAAACTATAACCCGACTACGTAAAAAAGGGGTCTAAAAAAGACGAAACAAGAAAATAATTCAAATAGAAGTCCAGAAATGCATAAGTACAAAAATGATCAATTGGAGAATTAGGAAACTCAGTTGGATATTTAAAACCCTAAGACATATTGTTCCTACTAAAATGGAGAGCTGCAAGAACCGTCCCAGAAATCTCCTAAATGAAGTTTATGTAGCACTGGCCCAGTCTGTACTATTATATTGTATTCCAATTTGGGGCGGTGCAGCAAAAACAAAATTTATGGGCATAGAACGAGCTCAGCGTGCATTAATTAAAATAATGTATTTTAAAAATAAAAGATTCCCTACTTCAAGCTTATACCAAATAAGTAATTTACTCTCTGTAAGGAAATTGTATGTAACCCAAACCATACTAAAAAAACATAAAACCCTACCATATAATGTTAACGAAAAATCTAAACGGAGAAAAGATTTAGTTGTTCAAGTTCCCCAAACTAAAACAAAATTTGCAGGTAAGCAATTCAATAGACGCTCTACTCAGCTCTATAACAAAATTAACAAATATGTTTATGTCTACAATAAAGGTTACCACGACTGTAAAAAAAGTATAATAGACTGGATAAAACCACTTACCTATGAGGAAACCGAGGCGCTCCTGGAATGTTGAGTAGCCGAAACATAACACAGATATTTAACTTAAAACACCACACACCTACCCATACCACACCACACACCGCATCACATGCACCACAACACAACACACCACACCACACCACTCCACACCACACCACACCACACCACACCTCACCATGCTATATACTCCTTACCCCACACCACGCACCATGCCACACATCACTCCACATTGCGCACCTCATCACATACCGCAGATAACACCGTATTACTTACCAAACCACACTATGCACTATGTTACATACACTGGGAAGAAGTTTATTTTTGGTTTTTGTTTTTTGTTTTTTAAGTGTCTTAAGTTTTAAGTTTTATTATTACTATTAATAATTTTATTTGTTACTGTACTACCTAGAAATGTACTTGCATTAAATATTTACCCTTAAGGTCACAGTACACTATATTGACTCCTGTTAGTATAGTGTACGACTATGATGAGAAAGAGCGGAGCCTTCTAATACAGGCATTGTTTGCTTAAAGGGAGGCTCCAAACACGTTTAAATGTATTGTAATTTTCTATTTTCACAATAAACTATTTTGATTTTGATTTGATCAAGGTAGAATCGTGGTCGCACCCACTGTATACTATACATACCGTGTCTGTTTAATGAAGGTGTTCCTGGCACCCACATAATCATAGTAGGTATACAATAAGTGCGACCACGGTTCTACCTTGATCATTATTGTATGGACGGCAGCACATCAAGCTACTACAATCTGTCAAATTTCTTTAATAGATTTTCAACTTTATTGCTATCGCGTTAGGTTCAAGATTGATTGGGAAAATTTTACAGTTTCGGGTAGCTTGACCTGCTGGCGTCTGTACGTATGCATTTCTGGATTTCTGTTTCAATTATTTTCTTGTTTCGCCCGTTTAAATTATTTTTTTATGAGCTTTAATTTTTAGAACCCGTTTTTTGCGTAGTCGAGTTATAGTTTGTTTAACTTTATTTTTTATTTAACACTTTTCCGTTTAGTATAATAAAAATAATACCGAGGAGCTCGTGGCTAAGTAATAACAGCCGCATGGGTCGATCCATCAGGTTAAGCTGCGCTTGCCGGAGTTGGTCCGTGGATGGGTGACCATCTTTACATACCGAGACTCCTCCGTGCCTCGGAAAGCACGTTAAGCCGTTGGTCCCGGCTGTCATTCGTGGATCTTTGACAGTCGTTACGGGTCGTCAGAAGCCCGAAAGTCTGACAACCAGTCTTACCAAGGGGTATCGTATTACCCAGTAACTGGGTTGTGGAGGTCAGATAGGCAGTCGCTCCATGTAAAATACTGGTATTCAGCTGCATCCGGTTAGACTGGAAGCCGACCCCAATATAGTTGGGAAAAGGCTAGGCAGATGATGATGATAATAAAAATAATACCATTATAATTTAAAATTCTAAGGTAATGTTGATTTGTTATTTACTAAAACGAATTATTAAATGAAACGACTGGACCACGCGAACTGCCGATCTATTCTGTAAACATCACACCGTGAGCACTTAGGTGCAGTGAGTTTGAAGTGAGCTCAATCCCTAGTAGAGTAAGGTGGGATGACAGTTCACACCACGCTCACTTCACCTAAATTTTCACGGTGGGATCTTTACAGAATAGCACCACTGTACGACCGCATTTTAAACATATATTTTGACTTAAGCAATATGACATATATAGATATTTACCTTGTGCTCACCAAGACCTTTCTTTTGATACCAAACACGTGATGATTATCTCAGTTTAATTTTTTTGAGAGTAGAATCTTAGGTTTAAATCCCGTCATATAAAATTTTGATAAAATGTATAAAGACTATGTTACTTGGGCTATTATTACGAATTTATTGACACCTCATTCATTAAAATCGGTTCAGTAGTTTAGGCGCTACGGTGGAACATACAAACATACATACATAGACTGCCAAAATCATGACCCTTCCTTTTGGCTTCGCCGTAGTCGGGTAAAAAGGAGGAGGTTATCAATTCGTCGGAATTTTTTTTTTTTTGTGTGATCCCCGATTACTCGAAGACAGCTAAGCCGATTTGTAAAATGTGATGAGCAGTTGTCATAAGGCTATTGTAGCTTAGATAAACTACAAACCGACCCACTAAAAAGTGAAAAATAATAAAAAAAAAATTGCAAAAAATACAACTGACTTACAAAAAACACTACAAAGTGAAAATAACTTTAATTTCTGAAATCGGTGGCAAAACCTTAAATACAGATCCAAAGACACCGACTTCCGAAATTAAAGTTATTTTTCACTTTGTAGTGTTTTTTTTGAAGTCGCTTGTTTCTTTTGCAAAAAAGTTTTTTTTTGTAGGTATTATCGCCAAAAGCTACGAATTACGAATCGCTCCATGTAAAATACTGGTATTCAGCTGCATCCGGTTAGACTGGAAGCCGACCCCAATATAGTTGGGAAAAGGCTAGGCAGATGATGATATCGCCAAAAGCTAACATTATGGAAAAATATAAATTCCTAATTACAATTTATATTTCTCATTCATTGTTTACCTTTTATACACATACGTATGACAGTTTATGTGATAGGATTCCATAGACTGAAAAAGGCTACACTACATACTCATTTCAAAGAACACCATTTCAAAATCCGAGTCAAAAAGAAATCACGTTCAGTATGATACAATTTACAATATTATTACTTTAGGTTACTTTAGAATATTACGTTGTGAATAAACAGAAATATCTCGACGAAATTCTGGAAATGAGGGGACTTTCGGAGCGAACTACAAATAAATTTAAAGATGTTATTATATGCATACAGTTCTGCAAAATGTTAGCTGGTAGTAATAATTATACGTTTATCTTTCGTTTTAGATAAATACCGCTTTTCATGTCATACGGGGATAAGCGAAAATGTTCACGTTTGAGACAAAATAATCTAAACATGTTGCTGCCAGAATAAATAGTCTCTCTATTTATTCGGGCAAAAGAAATAGTAATAAACGAAAAGCGAGTCATTATGTAAAAAAAAAATAAGTGGCTAACTGGAACGTTTCTGTCGAAATTACAGGCTGTAGCGAAATCAAAATGAAAATTCACCACTTTTACACGTATAATAATTTATTAATATTTTTAAAAAATCGCACCAAAAAAAAATTACAAAAGCTAAAATCAAATATGATTAAAAACAGTTGTAGAAAAATTAATTTGGCCTAAATGAAAAGAGATGACAGAAGAAGATGATGATGATGATGAGAAGATGTAGTGACAAAAATTGAAAAGTATATGCTTAGATGGTTTGGTCATAGTGAGAGGATGAATGAAAGTCCACTAACAAAAGGTATTTACACGGCAGATGTCAGTGGAAACGCCGGGAGGGGCGCCCTAAGAAGACATATAGTGATCTTATTGGTGATGTTCTTCAGAAAGGTCAGGTGCGTAGTACTCGCAACCGGCGTGCGTGTATGACAAGATGTATGAACGTAAACAAGGCAAAAGGAGTATGTAAGGATCGTAGCAGGTGGTGTTCTGTAGTTTCTGCCTACCCCAATGGGAAGAAGGCGTGAGTTTATGTATCATATAAAAAAGAGGTCACGCTGCAAGATGTGACGTTACATGGTGAATGACGCCATACAGATGTCGGCACCACGCTGCTTATTACGAGCGTTTGTCTGTAACATTTCTACGTATGAAATGAAGTTAACGTTTTGTGCAAACAGAAACTTTAGATAGAATTTAATGGACCGTAAACTCAAATAACTTTCCCACTCAGTCGACTCTCTCGAGGCGCCGGAGAAAGTGTGTGAAAATAGATTTACAATTGATTCTCTCGCTATTCTGGTGATGAAAGATAATGTGGAAGCAAATGATAGTGTGAAATCAAGTTTATTAAAATTTTTCAAGCTAAGGAAAGACATGAGTGTACTTACTCGTTGGTAGAAAGTAAAGAAGATAAAAATACAAAACAATTTTTCTCGAAATACATTACAAAAACATCTAACAAACACATTTCACGCATTCTAATCTCCGCTCGAATCTTTGCTAAGTAATCACAAAATGCATACAACTGTGAACGTTCCGTACAATAAAATATGTCTCGGACAACCGCCGAACCCTTTGATACGCGGGTGCTAACAATCATTCTCGTCGAATTGAATCTCCAGCTGCCCGGTTTCAGCGAAAAATTGACGTTATGAACGATGCAACCAGTAAGGGATATGACAATTTATTCTACTAAACGTTGAAACATGTAAAATGGTTAATGGTTCCCATTTGAAACAATCTTCTTCTATACAAATAAATAATATTAAGGTGTCTGTTTGTAATGTCAAAATAACAGCTTTTTACTAAATGCATATGAAAGTATATGTATACGGTCTTCTTACAGAAAAACAGTTTTAAAAAATTTTGTCTGTCTGTTTGTTCCAGCTAATCTCCGAAACGGATGATTTTGACGGGACTTTCACTGGCAGATAGCTGATGTTACAAGGAGTAACTTAAGGTACTTTTATTTTAGAAAAGTAATTAGAGTTCTGCGCAAAAAATTAAATTCCGAGCAAAAATATAATAATTCTGGAACTACCAGTCGGATGTGAAAAATTCTTTTTCCATTTTGTAGCCCAATTCTCGAGGATAGTTATAGACTACTTAATATCACGCTACGACCCTAAGGAGCCGAGCAAAAAGAAAAAAGTCAGAAAGAACACTAAGCGAAAACGTAATAATAGCGCGGGTGGGTGAAGCTATGCGGTGGGTCGGGGGACGAGGGAGTTTAATTAAAATCTGGCTGTTATTTTAGTATATTGTGTATCTTACAACTTCCATGCGAACGAAGTCGCGGGGCACAGCTAGTCGTGAATAAAAGTGAAGGCGAGTTATTAAATAAACAGTGGCGGTAGTCATTTCTCGCGGCATCTTCCATCACAACTTGACCAAGTATAGACCAAGTTAGAGCCACTAATGGGTAAGTTCCTAGTCGCAAAATTATTATATTCTTTTTTATTGTAAGTGCTTTCACCAGTGACCAGGGGTATCATGACATTTTTATGTGAAATCCAGCGTGTCTTGGTAGAGGCTTTCTAGAAAAAAAATATATATATATATATATTCCTTTTAGCGTAAAATTTAAAATATTTTTAGCTAAGGACTACTCATTTCGACCTTAACGATGGAATGTGAACTTTGTGAAAAAATACTGCTGTTAAATACATATGTATATGCTTTTCTTATTTTTGCAACATATTATTATAAGGTACAGTCAAGTGCACATCAGTAATAACAATTCTGCACTTCGAAAACCTTCCTTACTGATATGAAGTAAAGGCTCTGTTAATGTCAAATTGCTACCACTGAGGTGCGCTTGTCCGTACAAAAACCTGCCAAGTGCGTGTTGAACCACGCACAATAAAGGGTAGTTGGCATAAAGAAAGAATAGACAGAATTATCCCAAGAACAAACTTAACATTGTAGTTGAAAAACATGTTCTCCCATCCATTCCAACTGCAAATATAAAGTACACACAATATTGAGAGATTTACCGTGTTATTTTAAGACCATAGACTTTTTATAGGTTTTCCTGTAATATATACGTATAGAACTATTTTCTGTACTTTTTTCAAAATTTTTGGCTAAGTAAACTACTGAGCCAAAAATTTTGGAAAAGAGATAAGGGGGTAGGGTCAATTCTCGTCTATGTTCTTAAATAACTTTAAAACTATTATTCGAGACCTCCGCAGTAAGTACACGGTAGATTTGAGTGGAAACGCCGGGAGGGGACGCCCTAGGAAGACTTATAGTAGCCTTATTGATGATGTAACTCAGAAAGATCAGGTGCATAGTACTCGCAACAGGCGTGCGTGTATGACCTGATGTACGAACGTAAACGAAACAAAAGGAATATGTAAGGATCGTAGCCTGCAGGTGGCGTTCTGTAGTTTCTGCCTACCCCATGGGAAAAAGGCGTTAGTTTATAATGTATAAAAAAAAATTCAAGACCCCCACAGTTAGCCCTTTCATTTGATATGTCACACGGTATAGGTTCCAAAACTTTTTTGCCCCCAAAAGTGACCCCCATATTCAAAATGTATTTATTTACGTAACACGTCCTTGTTTGGGTCACAGAAATGGATATGTGTACCGAATTTCAACTTAACCTGTCCATTCGATTAGGAGCAAATGTGACAGACGGACAGACAGACACACGGGTGATCCGATAAGAGTTCCGTTTTTTCCCTTTGAGGTACAGAACCCTTAAAATAAACAAACATGTCCAATAGTTATTCTCGCTAGGTTTAAAAAGACAAGAACATCTAAGCTACAAGTAAAGCCGCTGTTCCACTGTGGCGCACGCTGTGCACGGGTACGCGGCGCATTTTAGCTGCGTGTGTTCATTTGTTTGACAACGTGCGTCTACGTTTCAACTGCAGCCCACACTATACACGAATGTTAACCCACGACTATGCACAACTTTATCGTTTTCTGTATCGTTTCCCCACCCGTCCCACCTCCCGCAGTGAAGCTACGCACGCTTACCACCACCACCACACACCACGCAACACGTGCATAGCGTTGTCAGCGTTGAAGAGCTGCGTAGGCGCCATATTCGAGCAAGCTACGTGTGTAGCAATGACGTCATTAATTGTTGCTACATAGGTTTGCAAAGTGTACAGCACAAGTAAAGGTAACTTTGTTTAGAGCCTACTGCCAATGTTTTTACACCAGCGCCCTATGGACCAACTACACGCAGCGGGCCTACAATGCTCTCAGAGTACAGTACAACAACGCCTTCAGGATTCTGGTGCGACTTCCTCGATTTTGTAGTGCCTCGGGTATGTTTGCCGACGCGAGGGTGGATGACTTTTACGCTATAATGCGCAAAAGGTCAGCCTCACTAATTCGCCGAATTCGAGGGAGTGGCAACGGAATCCTAAAGATGATTGCAGACAGACCAGTATCGGCAGCTGTGGGAAGGCTCATCAGGCTGCATGTTGCATGATGAATTTTTGTATTTTAATTTTATTTATTTATTTTGATTTATTTTTGTTATTTCTCTTATTACTTAGTTCAGTTTAATTTTAATTAATTTTCAATTATTTATTTCAATTTTAAGTTTAATTTATTGTTAATGACCAATTTATTTCAATCTCATTTTAATTTATTTGCTATTTATTATTTATTTATATTTTGTTATGAAGGCATTTAATTGATCACGTCACTACTAACATAGTTTTTAAGATAATTAATGTAAGACTAACAAATGATGGACAGTTTTTTGTCTGAATTAAATGAATTTTATTTTTTTTATTTTTATTAATCTTGTATTCGTGCGTACGGTGATCGTGGGTTGCAGTGGACGTTATCACAAGATTTGCAAAGCGAAGCTAGACACACGTGCGTAGCCTCTCCGTGCGCAGCAGTGGGGCTGAGGCTTTATAGTGACACTGGCTGTGCCCCGCAACTTCATTCGCGTGGAAATAGTAAGGTACACATTATACTACAATAACAGCCACATTTTAATAAAACTCACTCTTCCCCACTGCGTTTTCGCTTAGTTTTCTTTCTAAGTTTTACTTTTTGCTCGGCTCCTAAGGGTCGTAGCGTGATTTTAAATAGCGTATAACTATCCTCGAGAATCGGGCTACTAAATGCAAAAAGACTTTTTCAAATCCGACTTTTTGATTACAATTTCATGAGTTTATTTTTTTTACGTGGAACCCTAATTATTTTCTAAAACAAATACTTCCCGTAACATCAGCTATCTGCCATTGGAAGTATTGTCAAAATCGGTCCAGCCGTTTCGGAGATTCGCCGGAACAAAAAGACAGACAGACAGTCAAAATTTTTAAAAATTGCTTTTTTGTTACAAGTACCGTATACAATATGTACTTTCTTATGCATTTAGTAAAAAGTTGTTATTATGACATTACAAATAGACACTTAATTTTATTTATTTGTACAGATTTACGTACAGACCGAACACTATAACTTGTCCCTTGCTTAAAATTAAAATGTTTTGACTAAATTTCCTTTAGTTACTTTCTTAACAGTATAAGATTTAAAAATATACAAGTAAATACTATGATTATGTATTGTAGTGGGGTGAATACTGCAATAATCATTTGATTGGCAACACCATCGGCAATGCTGCCAATTCTAAGGTATCATATGTTATTATGGCTAACGCTCTGTACACATTAGTGTAAAAAGGTTATCTGTATTTCAACATTGCATTATAGAGGGGTTTTATGTTCAGCTTATAAATTGTTTTTTTATTTGTAATAACACATAAAAAACAATGTTAGTAACGTTAATTATTTTTCTTACTAATACCTTGTAGAATTTTGGTGGACAATGATTACATTAGGTATTAGTTTTTGCGAATCTTATGTTTACATTAAAAAAAAACTATCTTATCTAAAACTTAGGTACTTATATAGATTTGTACGTTAAACTTGGCAAAAACCATAGATTAGTTTTTGCGAAGTTCAAGTTCCTAAGTCAACTAACTTTGTATATTAAATTAATAAACAGTGGCTTCTATGTAAACTGTTAATTAAAGCCAATGTGAGGAGTAGTGAAGTCAGTTTATCGGCAGCAAGATTGTAGGTACAGCTAACTTGTATGTGAGCAATTATTAGTTGTAATGCAGTTAGTGAGGGGTAGGTGAGCGAACTTCGCTGAAAGTCATTTATGGAAAACTAATTTACGGTATGAGAAGTTCGACGAGTTCATAGAACTGAGCTATAAACAGCACTTACTTGTTGTATCGTCACGTCTGATTTTTACCTTATTTCCTTCTGTAAACACCATAGACTAATATCATATAATAGGAGATTGAACACCTTTACAGGTATGGGTAGTTGAAAAAGTTAGGTTAGGTTTTACCATTGGCAGCGAGGAGTCTTGGGACGCGGTGGTTTCCTTCTGCGAGACAGTCATCTCGCACAAGGAGACTGCGGAAAGGGAGAGGGAAATCACATCCTCTCACCCAGCCCGCAGCAGACGCATCGGGCGTCGGCGGAGGGCGGACAACGCCCTCTTCTAGCCCCCCTAAATGGGTCCAGGGGCGACGGACTCGGGGACGTCCGTCGCCTCGTCGTGGCGGCGCGTAGTGTTCCACACGCGCCCCTCTTAGACGTCGCGGGGGGAGTTAAACACTTTACTCCCCCCCTCGACACGAGGAGAGACCCGCCATGGCGGGCCGGCACCAGCCGGGGGTTGTGGAAGGATCGTAAGTTCCCGCGACCCTCGGCGCAGGTGTGAGATGGAACACCGGGGTGGTTTTTAGTCAGTAAGAGTCTGACAGACCCCTCCGCCCGCCACAGGGCGGAAAACATCCATGAGGATTTCCCACCCCGAAACAAAAAAAAAGGTTTTACCATTAGCCCCGAGAAATAGTATATAGTGGCCTGCTATGGCCTATGAAAAATTTCATCATAAGGTTTCTCGCAAAGGTCCTTTGTTTCCTTTACATTTATAATAGCAGCAATAAAACAATGTCAATGAAGATATGTAATTAATTTGCCATTTTTGTATACTAGCAGATTCTGTTGAACCAAATTTGTAATTTCTTAGTAGGTACGCAACAGGTAGCTCGTAGTGTTGTGTTTCGTTCATTACAGTAACAATAGAGCGAGATATAGTTGTCAAAGTGACGCACATTGTGCGCGGGTGCATGTTTACACGATGGCTTGGTGCCGCTGGGCTCACAGTGTTCCATTCGGGATATTTCCATTGTGTTCTAGGAAGAAAAACATGTAGCTAACTGTTCACAGAAATAAATGTCAAGTAGACATGGGTCGAGTTCCAAACGTCCAGATCCGAAGACGTACGAAAGTTTTCGATATCGGAAAATGAGTTATGGAACTCAAATGGAGTTGGGGAGGGCATTTGGCAAGGCACAGTGATGACAGGTGGAGTTACCAAGTGGCGTCCAAGAACTGCATGATGAAGCAACAGACGACCGGTGGCGAGATGGGCGGACAACATTGTTGCCATCGCGAGTAGAACCTGGATGACGCTGGCACAGGAGCGTGGGGTTCGGCACAAGAAAAGAGAGGCCTATGCTCAGCAGTGGGTGAAAACGGGCCGTGGATGATGATGATGAGACACGGGTCAATTGGGCAAACAAAGTCTAGCAGAAAATATTGGCCACGAATACAATTTCAGCAGACAGCTAACCTAAATAAATTCTCTTGTTTTTGTTGCCTTTCTCAGAAAGAATTTTGTGAAAGAGTTTTAATTTTAAAAAGCTTTGCTGCCTTTGTTCTGAATTAAAATAACAATTGCCACAATCACGATAACCGAAAATAAAAATAAAATTACTGATTCATTTTCCGTAGATTACAGAATTTTTTCCTCTACAATGGAATACAAATTCGTTTGTTTATTCAAATGAAAAGCTTTTCAGGGACAAAATAATTTGTAGAAACGTTTCCTTTTGCATATTTTGGGGGAAATAAGGTTATTTGAGTATTTCTTTTGGGTATTTGTTGACTTGATTTATTTAATTATAATCTCTAATTTTGTTACCTATATGTTTTATAATAATATATTACACTGTAGTATTACTATCCATCCCATAGAATTTCCCTAATCATGGCTGACTTAAGTACCAACACGCTATCAGATTTCCGCTAATTATCTATTATACTCATATCATAACAACGTTCTCGAAATCAAAGCTAGAAAGTTATACAATCAATGTCGGTTGAATCAAATGGAACACTTTCACCTTTGACCCGAATTTAATCAACTAAATACGGTAAACCGCTCACTGATTATGTGAAATTGTCGTGTGGGGTTGTCAAAGAGGGACAGATTTATGGGGAACTGTGGACAAAACTATGTGGGAATGGTAAGTAGTAGGCACTTACAAGTTATATACTACTATTTACGCACTTTAATAATTATTTTATTTACCTAAAATCTCAAAATATAAAAAATAACTCCTTAAAAAGCTATATCCAAACGATTCCGTTTCAATTCTTTGTAGCTCGGCATTGCAATAAACTACATCGGTTTTAAAAAAGATATATTCTTCCTTTTCCTGAAGCGATTTTATTCGGACATAGGTACTGAGAAGGCCTTTGTAGCCTATCTCCTGGGACATTCCCACCGTACTGCAGATACAATTTTAAAATGAATTTTCACTGTGCCTAAAGAACTGGTAAATAAAGGCAATATCTGTGTGCTGAATTTCAAATACACTGAACAACATTCAAAACATTTCACGCATTTTAAATGGCATCGATATAGCTAGTAGGTATTCTGTGTTATATGCCAATTGGCATTTCTACATGCAATTAAAAAAAAAAAAAACAAAAAATAGGCAGACACTTATAATAAAATAATAATTAAAAAAAAAAGGTTTAGTGTTAATCCGAACTAACAATTTCCATCAAATTAGAAAATACTTCTCAATTGCATACTTGCATTAACAAAATATGTCAAAACATCACTGTCTTTTTTTGTACGTTGTTAATCATATATTTTTTTTATCAAGAGATGCTGTATGTTTAACAATTTCACAAATACTTCCTACTCACTGCAGGAAAAGCTTTTGTATCGGACATCAGAAAAAGAAGCCATTGATAAAGGCTCAGTGACGATATCCTTCCGTTGATATGAATATGTTCCCGAAAGGCCGCACTGCCCGGAATAGGCAATTAACATATACTATCCTAAATTTTACGGAATCGAGCGTTCATGAGACACAAGTGATATAGTTGACGCGTAATGTTTAAGTTTGATAGATGTCTGCGGAGACAAAACAAACAATAAAATGAGTTAATAATTATGAAAATAACGAACTTCCTTTTCTCTATAAAAGTAGATTACACACAGATAATATTAATTTATTTTACTACACAACTTTCGTATGGGAAAAACAAGAAACAAATAACACTCTGAAGCTATACAAAATGAAGGTGAGTTCAACGACTTTCAAATTCCATTCCAGTTTCATTAAATCTACAATATATCTCCAGCGCCCCTAGCATTAAAAACGATATTACTGATTAGGTATTCAGTAATATCTACTGAAGTTATGCAATAATCTTCATTCTGAATGGTAACAATCAGACGACATCTATAAGATATCTATTAAAACAGTTCATACAATAAAATATAACTAACAATAAAACATAAATAAAATAGTTTCAAAATTGGCTCGCACCCTCTTTGGTTTCCGTAAACATTAATTTAATAGATTCTGCTAATACTGGATACTTTGGAAAGAAAAAAATAAGATACCATTAAATTAAACTTTTTATTTATTTTTTAATGGTCAAAAAAATGGCATTCATAATAATAAGGCTTATAATAACCCCATCGCCGTATCTCTACGTTGACGTCGTGGTGGGGCTTGCGCGCTTCGAACTCTAGGTCTGTGCCGGTAGAGGTTACTTTGCCGGAACAGGTCTAGGGTGAGGAGCCAGACCAAGAGAGATACAGAAACCCGCAGGGCAGCATGTGGCGAGCTGCTGGGCAGTAGCGACCCCACGTACCCTATCTCCCGGGAGAAGTCATGTTCCTCATCTCTGGCTTGCCTTTATTGGCCGGCTGGAGTGAACACTGACGAGAACTGACCTCCCACCTCATTCTTGCCTTTATTGGCTGGCTTGAGTAGAGATTCGCAAGAGCAAACGTGCTCGGAGGAAGGAAGTAGTCCAGTAAGATGCTGGTAGGGATCTTGACCGTACTTCCGGGATTGTCCTGATAGCCGTGGAATACCTCTCCACTCCTCTTAAGCACCTCAAGACATGTTGCCCCCTTGTCGCTACGACACTATGTGCTAGCGACCGTTTCCGGGGGCCCATTGTTGAGTGTGCAAGTCACCCCCTGCATTTTATCCGTGTATTGTATTTATCACACATTGGTCAGGCAGGGGCCATAGTCCTTCCATAGTTTTAGATAACCAGTCCACTTTAGCCATCCAAACCCATAGCCCAATTTTTTTTTGTCTCCATATTCTGCAATAGTCCTACACCATCCGGGGGTTGTCCTTGGGTGCACTTGCATAGTACGCACAGGGATAATCGTCGGTTAGTGCCTCATTTCCATTGAAAGCGTCTAACGGGCCTCTGCGAGTTGGCTTCGGCCCCTCATATGCCTTCTAAAGGTCCGGGACCCTGGGGTCCCGAGAAATATCAAAAAACAGGCTTATAAAATTTTTCGTTTATAAATTGCCATCTGGTAAATAAAAGTAGTCGACGACGCTGTTATAGTGGTTTAGCATCGCGGTTTTTACTTCCCCCATATTTATGGGGGAAGTAAATTAGCTCAAGTTACAAAGATAAGATTTATCGGAGAGTTCACTTGGACATAACCGATTCTATTGCACCGCTTAATTTTATGGCATCCCCTTTGATTATGCTCTACACTGAACCACTATACAGAGCGGCGAATAGGTTATCACATTAATTTAAACCACGTAAAAAAAAACTCATTACATGATTCTGAACCCCTTGCGTTGAAATTTTTCGTCGGTTATTAAAAAAAAATTGCTGTTCCATACATTTTGACCGCGTAGCTGTTTTACTTTTGTAGAAAACAGCAGTTTTTTTTAAATAACTGGCGAAAAATTTCAACGCACGGGTTTCCAGAATCGTATACTGAATGCGTGGTTTAAATAAATGTGGTAACCTAATCGCCACTTTGTATAACGGCCAGCTTAACCAAGTACTCAGTATTCTACTCCTTTTACTTCGCGGGAGGGGTCTTTTTAGTATTTTAATTGAGGTTACCCAATCGATAAACTATTGAAATCAGAGGCCATTCAGTGGTTTTCAACAAAATTGGATTAGCAAAATTCGGCAATAATTAATGTTGTAAATCCCACATAACTACCATTTCAATCTCACTGAATCAAAGTAGAACTTGTTTACAAGTTCAATTGGTGAAATAGAAGAAGTTAAAGGTAACTTTCTTGTAAATGTAGGTAGGTACTTCTGTATCAGATTGGATCGTGTTTAAATAAATACTATCTATTACTCTGACAGTTGTGCGATAAAATTCATCAATAGCACGACTTTACACAGCCATGCTATTGATGAATTTAATAGATGCCTACATTTCAATAGATGTCATTAGAGCAATCAATTCTTCAGCTGTGGCTATTGGCACTCTATTCAAAGATGTTATCAACCGCAGCTCGAAGAATTGCCAAAATTAAGTGGCAGTGGGTACGGCACATTGCTCGCAGAACAGATGGCCGATGGGACTGAAAGGTTCTGGAGTGGCGATCACGAGCCAGACGGCATAGCGTTGGAAGGCCATCCACAAGGTGAACCGATGATCTGGTGAAGGCAGCAGGAATCCGATGGATGCGAGAAGAACAGAACCAGTCGAGGTGGCAGTGCTTGGGGGAAGCCATGCCCAGCAGTCATGGACGTCTTTTTATATGTAGGTGTTCAGTAGGTTTTTGACGAAACATTAGCTGCATTTTCACTTCTTCATGGCTCAGTTAATTTAAAAGTATTCAGTTTTTGTTTATTAATTTTGATTTGAACAGCACAGAACTTGTGTTTTTTTACTTTTATATTCGAACGCAATGTGAATTGTTATTGAATAAATTGAAATTGAAACGCCTTAGAGTAGCTCCGAGCAATTTTGCAACACGAAACTTAAAAAGAAAACTTTTCCTTTTAACAAATTAGATGATACCGCCATTGACTGACAGCCCCCAGATAATGTTACAAGCTTTAGAATGATTGAAGCGAGACACGACGAAATGCATCGACTGATTGTACTAACCAACGTCGTTTGAACACGTATGATATAAGTATAATTTCTAAATTACTAGTGCAATGTTAATTGGTTGGTTTTGTAAACAATATGCTTTTCGCACTTAGGATCACCGCCAAAACTATACAAACACAGCTACTTGTTTTTTTATGCTAGGTAACTTTAGCATAAAAACCAAAAGCTTTTTCGAAATAATATGGCGGATATATAATTTCTAAATTCAGAATGTCGATCAAAGAAAAATAATATCCAAGGAATCAGCATTGCCATCCAACACGGCAATGGTGCAAGCCTTTTGAGCACTTTTCCTATTGACATCGATGCGGACGAGCTACGCTCGCCGCGGTTGGTTCGTGGATTGGTGATCATAACATATCAAGACTCTCCCGTGCCTCGGAAAGCACGTTAAGCCGTTGGCCCTGGCTGCCATTTGTAGATCTTTGACAGTGGTTAGGGGTAGTCAGAAGCCCGAAAGTCTGACAACCAGTCTTACTTGGTTACACTGGAGTCTGACCCGAAAATAGTTTGGAAAAGGCTAGACATATTAATTGACGCTTAGACTCCTCGTAGTCGAATAAAGCCTTAGCCGTGCACCCAATTTTCCGGCAGGATAGCTTCCCATTTTACCCAGAGTTGTTTTGTGGTAAAGGAACCAGTATGCTCCACTGCAGCCGCAAAACCTAATTTATTTCAAAATAATAGATGCAGAAACTATACACAACTTGCAACGTCAGCTTTTCACTAATAAATAAAACGAAATGAAACGTCAAAAGGAATTGGTGACTTCAAATTATTCGAGCGAATGAATCTTTGATGATACAAATCTGGTTAAAAATTAAATTCGTTCCAGTTCCGCATCGAATCTTTCCACAGAAAGAGCAATGAATAATAATTTCAGAGAAACGTCGGTAAGCCGAAACTTATGAAATCATAAAGTGTAATGTTAATTTAACTTAGCCTTATGGCACGTATTTATAACATTACATTGAAAAAAAAACACGTTTCTATAGCTAATTTTGTAGGTTCAACTTTTTAATATCCCTTCTGATTGCCTCTTCCTCTCGAGAGTACAGACGTTGAATTTTAAACAGAAAATCTAAATACAGATTGTTGAAGTTTTTAAACAATATGTAATGGCTACTATTTAAAGTTCTACGCGCTTGGCTTACCCGCAGTGTGAATAGCATGGAAATTTATACTCCGATGAATCTTTTGTTATTTGTAATGCAGCTCTACTGCAAACCTACATACGGGATATTTAAAATGATGACAAACATTTAAAAAATACCCAACTACAGGGAGATAATATTGAAAAGGATTATCATTTTGTGGAAAAATTTTACGTTATCATTATCGTATCTACACCCGCAAAAGACTGCACCGATTCACGTTACTATGCACATGCATAGTAACGTGAATCGGTGCCAAATCAGTGTCTTTGACGAATTGGAAGAAAATAGCGGCTATTTGCTTTGTGTTAATTTTATTGTAACTTTTAGGTAGGTATACTATGAGTTTCTATCTTAATTATAATTTCATATGAATTATTTATATTGTACAAGTTTCACAGTAAAAGTGATTAGTATTGTTGTGGAAAATAGTTTGCATTTTGAAAACAGAATGTATTGCAGCAGTCATTCATAAATTTTTTTGGCATCCATTAACGTTATAAAACCTAATTTATACTAATTGTAAACCAACTTCCAAAAGGGAGGCGGTTATATATTCGGCTGTATGTATGTTTAAATGTATATTCATCGATTTCTACGTCAATTGTGGACCGATTTTGTAAATTATTTTTTTCATGTATGTAATTGTTATCATTTTCTGTTACAGTCTGCTATTTAGTTTGGTTTGGTAAAATATTCTGACCAATAGGTAGGTTACTTGACGATGCTGACTAATTATACTATTAATGTAATTTTAATGGAGTACATAATAAACTTTGTTATTTTCACTTTCGAATATGCACAAATAGTTCTGTTTTTGAAAACTTTTTCAAATACTTAGAAGGTCTCGACTCAGTCTCAAGTCTAGTTCTCTACGACGCGACGACACGAGCCAAGATAAATGATATTGACTTCAAGTTGCACTACTTGTTCCTGCTCCATTTATAATTACGAAGTTTAAAATAATTTAAGTTTGCTGTATAAAGTTTAGGTTTGAAGTGGTTATTTAATAAACTGAAATGCTTCGTGAACCTACAATAAGTACAAACATAACATAATCAGCCTATAAGGTTCCCATTGCTAGGACACAGGCCTCCTCTCTGTGAGAGGGAGTGGGCCGTAATCTATCACGCGGGCTCAGTGCGGGTTGGTAGATGTCACATGTCTTCGAATTTTTGGTTCTAGGACATGTCGGTTTCCTCACGATGTTTTCTTTCACCGTTTTGAGAGCAGTGGTGATAAAATTATTTAGACAAAGTAAAGCGCCTGTTACAATTCGTAAGTCCGATCCTGCATGGAGTATTGCAGCCACCTTTGGGATGGCTCAGCTAAATACCAACTTGGCGCGCTTGACTCAGTCGAACGCAGAGCTAAGAGGCTCATTGGCGACGTAAGACTGGTGGATGCCAAGCTTCATAGCTTGGCTCATCGCCGCAAGGTTGTACTTCTTCTACAGATTATACTTCGGTGAATGTGCTCAAGAACTCCACGACCTCATTACGCCGTCCCCCTTCTACCATCGGACATCTAGACGCACTGCAGGTTACCATCGCTACCTAGTTGCTATTCCACCAATTCGCACTAAGCGATCTCTTCAAAGTGAGAGTGAACAGGCTCCTTCTGGATAAGCTCGCTCCATCGTCGACTTTGTCTCTGTCATCTCTGACCTAGACTAGAGTCAAGAGCAAACCTATCTCAAATAAAAAAAGCCGTTACCGCTGAGCCACCATTGCTCTCAAATAAGTATATGTTGGAGATTGAAGTGTGGTGATCAACAATGACATTCTTGTTTCAAGTTCAACTACAATTTTACACTATAGAATAAAATAGAAAATGTTTATTTGTCTAGAATGTAGGTATACAGGTAAGTAATTGTTGTTGTAGTTACTTGGGAATAGTGCATAGTAGTCATGGCTGGTACAATGCTCGATGATCTCAGTAGAGCTTCCGAAAGAGTGGATCTTAAAATGAACATGGTCAAACAAAGGTCATGTAACCGATTTAGCCCGAAGAATTGCCAAACTTTAGTGGCAGTGGCCAGGGCACATTGCTCGCAGAATAGATGGCCGATGGGGCTGAAAGGTTCTGGAGTGGCGATCACGAACCGAAAGGCCATCCACAAGGTGTACCATTGACCTTATGAAGGCCGTGGGAATCCGTCGGATGCGAGAAGCACAGAACCGGTCGATGTGGCGGCGCTTGATCCTGCCTTTGGCCAGCAGTGTCTTTCGACTGAAATGATGATTATAACAAATAACATCACGCCTTGTTTCCCCGAAGGGTTAGGCAGAGGTGTACCTGTACACCCACATTTCGCCAGTTATGTTTAAGGCGCCACAACACCCTGTCCTCCGCCTTTTGAATCCACTCTGTCCCAGCCACCTTCTTAAAATCGTCGGTCCATCTAGCTGGGGGGTAGCCCACACTACACTTGCCGATACGCGGTCTCCACTCCAGGTTTCATCTGCTCCATCGGCCATCGGTCCTTCGACAAACATGGTCAGCCCAATACCACTTCAGTTTGCTGACTCTGCAGACTATGTCGGTTACTCCGGTTCGTTTCCGGATAACTTCATTCCTCATTTTATCCTTCAAAAAAAATCCAAGCACAGCCTGCTCCATTGCGCCATTATGTTTACAGTGTAACAATTTAGGTTCACAGGGCTTCTCCATATTGCCCTAAAAAACAGTCCATTCATCCTACTTATCATAATACAAAGATAAAATTCATCATTTCTCCACGTCTTTAACGTCTCGCTTTGCACAATTCAGCTCCCTTCAGGTACTCTCATTGTTTTCCGGAAGACATAACTTACTGGGAGGACTCCCCGTTCCTCGCCTGTAACATCACTTCCTGACGACGTTACTTTGTTTTTCAGTTTACTTATTTTTCCATTACAATTTTATGGAGCTTTAGAAGAATGACGAAGAACGTAAATCGTCAATCATAGGCAATTATAAATCGTGGTCGCGTTTTAGGTATTGTTCGATCGTTTAGGTTACTCTTACAGCTGCTTGAGTGTCCTTACATTCTTGATTACCATATTACTCAAGAATGGGAACACTAAAAAACATGCTGAACCTGTGTGACTATTGATTTTATTTCTGTAAGTTGAGCCTTTTAATTTAATTACTACATAGGTACAAGATAACACTAGTATATATATATATGTATATATTATGTACAAGCATACAATAAAAAATAAAAAGGGGGAAGAGCTCATTGGGCATCAAAAAATTCGTCCGCATCGCTGTCAATCGGAAAAGTGCCCAAAAGGCTGGCAGCATTGCCACGCTGAATGGCAATGCTGATTCTTTGGGCTAAAAATAGGCCAGCCTTCTGGTCCCGTAAAAAGTCGGCCAACCGCTTAGCGATGTCCCAAAATACTCGATGAGCACTCGGACCCCACGGCCCTAGTGTTTCAACCCCAAACGGCTCAAACATATAGCTCCCAATGAGGTTGTTATATTTGCGCCGTTTGAGGTTTTCTGCACCTGCAGCAGCCGCCCCAGCACAGCCCGCCGTGCTAGGAAGATGGGATGGCGCGAGGGTGTGGCTATTTAAATTCTTAATTTATGTATTCACAAACTTGGCGTTATATCAAGCAATATTATCAAACTGCGCCTTATTAAATGATTTACCCTCACGCTCTATTTTGTCTTTTCGTCGAAATGGATTAAAATTATGCTTGATTACAATATTGGTATGAAAATGAAAATTAAAAAAGTAGGTATCATAAATTTTTATGTTTGATGACTTTTTAAATTTTTAACATACATTACAACAAATACACAACCTCACGCCTGTGTGTTTTTTAATTTTCCGCATGTTATTTTCTGTTCGTGACTATAGCATGTTCGATATAAAAATACGTGTTCACTTTTATTGCCAACGACCTCTTTACCACTATTGATACCTAACAACCTCTCAGACCACTACAATACCTATGAATAATCTGATGAAGAAATTATGAACTTCAGGGCATTGTTTGACTAAAAGT
This sequence comes from Fissipunctia ypsillon, assembly GCA_947568875.1. Taxonomy (NCBI): domain Eukaryota; kingdom Metazoa; phylum Arthropoda; class Insecta; order Lepidoptera; family Noctuidae; genus Fissipunctia; species Fissipunctia ypsillon. The sequence goes on along the minus strand of OX387661.1, from coordinate 15,821,332 downwards.
AGGCACATAAATTAATGAAAATCTCTGTCGTATGATTAGTTCATGAAAACAGTTTTAATATCGTTATTAAAAATCGCTTACAAATGGAATTACTTCCGCTCGATGGAACGTTCTGCAGCAAAAAATGGGTAAATAAAAGAAAATCGACAGTAAAAGGTTTTCCTCTTTGTATAATTTTGGAGAGTCTAAACGGATTTCTTTATGAACTTTCTCTAACGATGACAAATATTGATTGTTACAATTTTTTAAACTGAAATTGTTTAACATCTTTGAAAAGCCTTTTTCTTAGTTCTGATATTAAATATTTACCTTAAACTACGTGATTGTTTACAACATTCATAAAATAATAAGTAAACGAAATTATTCTCCGAGAGATGCTAAAACAAAACATTACATGAAGAAAACGCTTTATTCCAAGACGCATGAAGGTATTAGCGAATGAAGAAATTGTTCCATGAAAATAAGTCTTGTGTTGTTGCTTAATGCATGGTCTTGAGACTCTGAGAGTTTAATCCGGATTTTCAAACGAGTAGTCCTCTGAGAATTATCAAACGACGCAGAACCCGACCGGGCAACGAGTGGAAAAAAATGCAAGCAAGCTTTTAAAAGCTTGTAGTGGTAAGATGTAATTTTCTCTCTTTTAGATGTCCATTCTCATATCAGAATCTTATTAAATAATATTAACAAATTCAATACAAAACTAACTGTCGAAATAATGAGTCGCCCTTTTATTTATTATTGAGATTGTCGGTTGCTTAACTGGTCTTACCTGTGGGTGCCTCAATAAATTAAGACCTCCAGCTAGGGCATAAAAACTTATAAACTAAGTGACTACTCGATAAGGGCATCTCGTAGGGTACAGGCCTCGGCTTAGGGAGAGGACAGCAGAGAACAGGCTGGATCGGATTATTATTATGTCGCACTTGGCTACGACATGTTTTTGCTAAGATAGTATAGCTCACGTAGCGGCCGAACAAGCTTACTAAGCGGTAACAACGGTTGAGAACATAAATGTAATGACATAATTAACAAAAATAAGTCAGCTGGTGAGCGTATTAACTCGTCAGTCCAACCCGTCGCCTTGTTTCAAATGCTCGGCCTTTAATTACGAAGGAACACAATATCATCAGTTACTAAACATGCTCGATCATTTTAATAGTGTATATGTTGTTAAGTGATCCATTATTTAAGATTTTAAGAGCATAGGCCGCTCTGAAACTTATCTACCTGGGCCTGACTTCTTCGATAAGAAGACAATATAGGCCAAATCATGACACAAACACTCTTTGTACCTTCCCCTAGCACTGTCCCCAAGTGCTTATAACCTAGCATTTATGCTTACCATACTTAAGTAGCTCAAAGTTAAAAACATGTAGTTATAAAAGATATTCCGTGGCGAGTGTCGTCTCTTTGATCTCAGGCCGCCTCGAGCGACTCGAAACTCCTAGACACAAGCGCAACACGCGACGCGAATTGCGTGTGACACAGTCACCACTCGATGCGCGACACGCAGTGCCTTTGTGTTGCGTCGGGTGTCGCGCCTGTTTGCAGGAGCCTTCAGAGCCACTCACACTCGCATAACGTGTGTCGCATAAACGTGGGGACAAACGGGAGTGTAATAGCTTTAGCTAAAAGTACTACATATTATATAAATTACTTCTTTAAAAAAAAAACATTATAATACCAACTCCACCATTGAAAACTGTACAAAATTCTAAAACTTTTCCGCATCCCGTTACGCTAAAGGCTAATTCTAACTTAGATAAGAAAAACAGAGAAGTATTATAATGAGGTCACGCCTCGCTCCAAATTGAAGCATTAAGTTCAGTTCTGTGATTTTATGAAAACATCACTAGAATTACTCTTTTTATAGGAACATTCGCTACTAAATTGGTGCGAGTCTTTAAAGAAAAGTTATGTTTTACATCTGTATAAGCTTGTCTCAACCATAACCGTCATGTTCTCAATTTATATAGCAGGTCATGTATGAAATGGTAGGAGTATAAAGCTTTTACTTTCATTTTTACCCTGACCACGCTCTCTATTATCACTTTCATCGTACATGAACGATAAATTATTTACGTGCGAAGTCACGAATGCTTCGGTAATAAACTTGGCTCTGGAATTCGTGAGAATTTGCTGCAGACTTAAAAGTAAGTACCTGCTGCATTAAAACAGAACTGAATTTTAGTTGTTGCTGTGGTGATACATTCGGAACGTTAAGTTCAAAGTTGTTCTGCCTCAACAACACCGCATCAACAAGTTGAAATCTCTTGGATCTCTTCGATCTCGTGAATGATATAAAACTCACAAAGAAACTCATCAAATTTTAATAGAGTCAAATTGAAGAGAGTATTGTCAAAGTCACACATTCAGAAATTTAAATATGGGGCAAGGAATACCTAAAAACTCTTCAAACAAGTTGTTTTGTTTTTGTTAAAGCTTTTTAAAGTTTAAGTGTAATGACAAAACAATGTAACTGTTTCGACCCATAAATAAATGCACGATTATCTCCTGGTTGCTCTGAAAGCATATAAAAAACAAACTATCGGACATAAGCGAACGATCGTGAATCATTATCGGCTTACCTATATTGTGAGAAAATAACTAGGTAATTTTTTTTTATAACTTTAGCATTATTTTTTGTCATTCGAGTGTTCCGCACTGTGGTATAGTTGCTACATTATTATGTGCGTGGTCCGACACGCAGTTGGTCACTTTTTTTTTCACGTACCTACAGCAAAATGCTTGCTGACAAAGAGCAGCAAAAATGCCATATCAAAAAGTCCAGTAACTAAATGTACATCCCCTGCCGTTATGTGCGATCACCGCGACGCACTTGTTGCGAGTCGCCAGTGTGCCTCCGGGCCACAATATACCCGCTGCAGACTATACCAGGGTTTGAGGCATTCCGCTTCAACTGCATCAAAGTCTGGGTAAATATGTTTATCGTTTTGAGTTTGACCGGACCTACAGTGGAATCGCAATGTAGTGTTTTAATATAAAAATTATCCGTTCGCACACTTACAATCTCATAATTAATGACAGTGTTTGCCCACACCACACAACTTACTGAATATTGTATGTGCTGAGTGCTCAGCGAATTATTCCTCATTTACTAACCTCATGAGAAAGGCAATGAGTTCCTATGTGCCTGCAAACAAAGCTACTTTGTAATGAGGAAGTTTCACGCCAACTGAATTTCCATTAACAAGATAAGTCAGCATTAAATATTTATAACGGAACCCAGCTTGAGTTCTTTCCGTTCCTCCATAATGAGAATCCAATCTAAATGTATGGATAGATACTGAAGTAGAGTCAGTTTCCTTATACTAACGAATGAATTACCTACCTTTCTTATTAATAACTTGATGAACTCAGCGGACGTGTAAAGTTTTGTGTAAAAGTTATTAGTTGAATATATTAATTATGCCAATTCTATCTGCTCCTCGGACGCGGATCGTGACTATTCTGCGTAATGTAGAACGAATGCAGCTCTCAATAACTTCACCCGCATTTCCTAAAACGAATGCCGAGTTGTATTCGAAAGTGTGTACAGGGCTGCTTGAAAAAAAAAATGAGGCTGAATGTCGCGTGAAAAGAAACAGGCTTGATAAAGCGTGTTCGATTTTCAAATGTTCAAATTATGTTTATTGGTGGTCACTACACTCACTAGAACGCTTAATTTTGTTTGTTATTCTTACTTTATTGCTACGAGTATTAATGCTTTGTTCAGTGTAAGGTTCAAAATTACGCCGGGAAAGAGATTTTATAAAAAGAAAAATTGGATTATGTAACACACAAAGGATGCGTTTAAGGATCTGGTATGTTAAACATTAATTTATTAAAATTACATCTTTGACCAATCATTTTACTGATTACGAATTTGCATTGATATTTTCGAAATCTGAGTCTTATGTTTTCCACGCGGTTATTGTTTGTGTATTGGCAGTATGGTTGCACAAATTAATCTCGTGTGTCTGTAATGTTATCACTTTTTCGGATGACAGTGCATTCGCCTGGCAACTAGCCAAACTACGAGTTTATACAACCAGCACGCTAGTTGAAATGCTAACTGGATGGCTCGTGACAGAACTGCTAATCACTAACTTAGCAAGTCGACGAAATGGAGTTGTAGAGATTTCCTATAGATTTCAGATTTGTAATGAACGTGTAGGTTAATTTTTAATGGATTTTATAGTTCTTACTTTTTACAAGACCATAGCCCATAATATTCAATTTCCTGCAACTAATGCTATAATTTTAATCCTACCTACTTTACTAGCCTAATTACTCTTACGCACACGGTCAACAAAAGTGACTAACTTCACCATCGCCGAGCTCAGTGATAGTAACAATCATCATCATCTTCCTGCCCTTGTCCCATGTTACTTGGGGTCGGCGCAACACGTTTTCTCTTTCCATTTTCCCCTGTCAAAAGTCACGCTATCATTCACTCCCTTCTCTTGCATATCATTCCTCACACAATCCATCCATCTTTTCTTTGGCCTTCCTCTCCCTCTCCATCCATCAACATTTATATTCATCACTCTTTTAGTCACATGCGTTTCTTCCCTCCTCTTCACATGTCCATACCAAGCCAAACGATTTCCTTTCAACTTTTCTGTCACTGGCGCCACTTTCAAACTTCCCCTTATATACTCATTTTTTACTTTATCCAATTTCGTCACTCCACACATCCATCTCAACATTCTCATCTCCGCTGCATGCAATCTTTTTTCATCCGTCTTCTTCACGGCCCAGCATTCCGATCCATACAGTACGACAGGCCTTATCACGGACTTATAAATTTTTCCCTTTAATTTGAGGGGCATCCGTGGGTCGCAAGTTGTTCCTGTGACCTGTCGCCATTTCATCCATCCTGAGTTGATCCGGTGTGCTACGTCTCGGTCTACTTCGCCATCCCCTTGGACAAACGACCCGAGGTACCGGAAGTCGGAGCAGCTCGGTACGGGCGTTCCGGCGAGAGATATGGGCACAGGACTGGAGAGACCGCCAAAATCACAAAACAAATATTCTGTTTTGGTCCGACTTAATCTCAGGCCAGCGGTCTCCAGTTTTGCCCACCACACCTCCAATCTGCTCTGGATCTCTAAGCCGCTCTCAGCAACCAGCACAATGTCATCAGCGAACAGCATACACCAGGGCGCCTCTTCGTGGATATCCGACGTAAGAGCGTCCATTATCATCACGAAGAGGTAAGGGCTGAGTGCTGACCCTTGGTGCAAGCCGACAGCCACATTGAAGCTGCTGGTAGTGCCCACTGTAGACCGGACTTGGGTACTGCATCGACTGTACATCGCTCGAATCAACTGCACATACTTCCCTGGCACACATTTCTCCTTAAGGGCCCACCACAGAACTTCACGAGGCACTCGGTCGTATGCCTTTTCGAGGTCAATGAATACCATGTGCAGGTTTTTATGCGCACCTCTGTATTTCTCGCACAGCTGGCGGATAGCAAAGATGGCATCTGTTGTTCCCCGACCAGGCATAAAACCGAATTGGTTTTGCGAAATTTCACTCTCTGCTCTCAGTCGCCTTTCAATAACTTTTTCCCAAACCTTCATACTATGTGATATTAGTTTTATTCCTCTATAGTTGTTGCACTCCAGCACATCACATAAAAACTCGCGTCACTCGAAAGCTAACGTTCCAAAATTATATGTTCGTGGATTCAAAAGCGCTGTGGAAATTATTTGCCATTGAGAACTTGTAAATTTTGCAGCACAGCCGTTTATAAAACTCATTCACCGCAATTCCCAGTGAGTGACTTTTATTGCTTACAAATAAAAAGAAAAAATATCAACACAACCTTTTGCAATTTAAATTTAAATCCAGCTCTTGGGAAATACGAAAAAAATACAATTCGGTAGAATTTAAAATGATCTATATTCCAAAGAAATTGTAAACTTGTTTGTTTACACCTAACCGTGTCGCATTAGCCGGTCTGGACACATTACTTGGCTTAAATCAGCCAGAGTCAGTGCTGACCAAATAGTGAGCAGCAATAACTGTTTGCGAATTTAGGTGTATATACAAAGTGAAAAACCTCGCTTTCGTACCGTGCTGCTGCGTGTTGCTTTAATACCGTGTAACTCCACAATATTTTCCGCATCGCAGGGAGTTTTACTCGTTTCGTGTTTCGAGGGTTACTCCGGAGCGGACAGTGGAGAGGGTCCACTGTGTCCGAGGACCTCCAAAATGTATAAGAACGGCGTCACCTGCTGGTGAATGAACTAATAACCCTCTGTTTGCCATCATTTCGACCATTATGTTTCTATGACTGTCATTCAGCTGATGTTGTTCGCATAACCATGTTTATGTTTAAAGTTTTACCGTAACAAACTAGTTTTGCTATTAGAGGGTCCACTGTGTCCGAGGACCTCCAAAATGTATAAGAACGGCGTCACCTGCTGGTGAATGAACTAATAACCCTCTGTTTGCCATCATTTCGACCATTATGTTTCTATGACTGTCATTCAGCTGATGTTGTTCGCATAACCATGTTTATGTTTAAAGTTTTACCGTAACAAACTAGTTTTGCTATTATAAAATGTAAATAATTATAGAGCAACAGACAACACAGGAAAATGTGTAGAAAACACGTCATTTTCTATTCTTTTGGACAGTTCTGCTTTTTTATTTCCTGAGACGAAATCGCGTGTGTATGAAAGGGTCACATAAGCGTTTGAAATAATTCCACTTTTTGCGTCGTGTATCCTCAATTTCGTTGGTTAATGTTCTAGAATAAAAAGGGGTTAGTAATGTTAGCATTAAACTGCTTACCATAAACTTGGGTAAATGTTGTTTTGTAGAATTTTAGGCACATTTTTAAATGTGCACAGAAGTTTTGTTACTGAGTGTTTTTTTGCTAAAAGAGTGTATATCAAAAGTCAAGAGTCAAATCGATTATTTTAAATAGGCACTTAAAAAGTACTTTTGAACGTCAAAAATTAACAAGAAAACAGAATTGATTCTAATTTCCGCTTCCAAAAGGTAGTTTCATAATATGGAGAACAATATTTTGTATACATTAATTTTATCATTAAATTATTTGAAGACGATGCACTTAGAATAAAATTATACAAAGCATGCCACTTTAGGTTAACATAATTAAAAATGAAGCAATGGCAGATAAATTAATTATGTGATAGACATATGGTGCTTACATATTTACAATCATTAATTATATCAAAGTACAATAGAATCGATGAATAAGATTTAATAAGGGTTCATATTATTATGCATAATGTATAAGCCGCTTGTGTCGATAGATAGATGAGCCCAGCCGCCGTCAGCTGTATCTGTGCGCCGGGCTACACGGGCGATCATTAAACTATAATGTACAAGCTGTATGTATCGACAGACAGATGGGCCCGGCCGCCGTCAGCTGTATCTGTGCGCCGGGCTACACGGGCGATCATTAAACTATAATGTACAAGCTGTATGTATCGACAGACAGATGGGCCCGGCCGCCGTCAGCTGTATCTGTGCGCCGGGCTACACGGGCGATCATTAAACTATAATGTACAAGCTGTATGTATCGACAGACAGATGAGCCCGACCGCTGTCAGCTGTATCTGTGCGCCGGGCTACACGGGCGATCATTAAACTATAATGTACAAGCTGTATGTATCGACAGACAGATGGGCCCGGCCGCCGTCAGCTGTATCTGTGCGCCGGGCTACACGGGCGATCATTAAACTATAATGTACAAGCTGTATGTATCGACAGACAGATGGGCCCGGCCGCCGTCAGCTGTATCTGTGCGCCGGGCTACACGGGCGATCATTAAACTATAATGTACAAGCTGTATGTATCGACAGACAGATGGGCCCGGCCGCCGTCAGCTGTATCTGTGCGCCGGGCTACACGGGCGATCATTAAACTATAATGTACAAGCTGTATGTATCGACAGACAGATGAGCCCGACCGCTGTCAGCTGTATCTGTGCGCCGGGCTACACGGGCGATCATTAAACTATAATGTACAAGCTGTATGTATCGACAGACAGATGGGCCCGGCCGCCGTCAGCTGTATCTGTGCGCCGGGCTACACGGGCGATCATTAAACTATAATGTACAAGCTGTATGTATCGACAGACAGATGGGCCCGGCCGCCGTCAGCTGTATCTGTGCGCCGGGCTACACGGGCGATCATTAAACTATAATGTACAAGCTGTATGTATCGACAGACAGATGAGCCCGACCGCTGTCAGCTGTATCTGTGCGCCGGGCTACACGGGCGATCATTAAACTATAATGTACAAGCTGTATGTATCGACAGACAGATGGGCCCGGCCGCCGTCAGCTGTATCTGTGCGCCGGGCTACACGGGCGATCATTAAACTATAATGTACAAGCTGTATGTATCGACAGACAGATGGGCCCGGCCGCCGTCAGCTGTATCTGTGCGCCGGGCTACACGGGCGATCATTAAACTATAATGTACAAGCTGTATGTATCGACAGACAGATGGGCCCGGCCGCCGTCAGCTGTATCTGTGCGCCGGGCTACACGGGCGATCATTAAACTATAATGTACAAGCTGTATGTATCGACAGACAGATGAGCCCGACCGCTGTCAGCTGTATCTGTGCGCCGGGCTACACGGGCGATCATTAAACTATAATGTACAAGCTGTATGTATCGACAGACAGATGGGCCCGGCCGCCGTCAGCTGTATCTGTGCGCCGGGCTACACGGGCGATCATTAAACTATAATGTACAAGCTGTATGTATCGACAGACAGATGGGCCCGGCCGCCGTCAGCTGTATCTGTGCGCCGGGCTACACGGGCGATCATTAAACTATAATGTACAAGCTGTATGTATCGACAGACAGATGGGCCCGGCCGCCGTCAGTTGTATCTGTGCGCCGGGCTACACGGGCGATCATTAAACTATAATGTACAAGCTGTATGTATCGACAGACAGATGGGCCCGGCCGCCGTCAGCTGTATCTGTGCGCCGGGCTACACGGGCGATCATTAAACTATAATGTACAAGCTGTATGTATCGACAGACAGATGGGCCCGGCCGCCGTCAGCTGTATCTGTGCGCCGGGCTACACGGGCGATCATTAAACTATAATGTACAAGCTGTATGTATCGACAGACAGATGAGCCCGACCGCTGTCAGCTGTATCTGTGCGCCGGGCTACACGGGCGATCATTAAACTATAATGTACAAGCTGTATGTATCGACAGACAGATGGGCCCGGCCGCCGTCAGCTGTATCTGTGCGCCGGGCTACACGGGCGATCATTAAACTATAATGTACAAGCTGTATGTATCGTCAGACAGATGGGCCCGGCCGCCGTCAGCTGTATCTGTGCGCCGGGCTACACGGGCGATCATTAAACTATAATGTACAAGCTGTATGTATCGTCAGACAGATGGGCCCGGCCGCCGTCAGCTGTATCTGTGCGCCGGGCTACACGGGCGATCATTAAACTATAATGTACAAGCTGTATGTATCGACAGACAGATGGGCCCGGCCGCCGTCAGTTGTATCTGTGCGCCGGGCTACACGGGCGATCATTAAACTATAATGTACAAGCTGTATGTATCGACAGACAGATGGGCCCGGCCGCCGTCAGCTGTATCTGTGCGCCGGGCTACACGGGCGATCATTAAACTATAATGTACAAGCTGTATGTATCGACAGACAGATGGGCCCGGCTGCCGTCAGCTGTATCTGTGCGCCTGGCTACACGGGAGACCCGTGCTAGGTGCAGCTAGTAGCCGGTGAAAAATGATAAATTTTATACTTTATTTTATATTCTAGCTCTTTTAGGTATCTAAAAACAAAATTACCTCCCACAAAGTGGGTTCTTTCTTGTGCCACTATTTCTATTATCATTTAAAATCCGTGTAGAGTTCACCTCGAACACACAGGCCTATCTTATTAATATACTTGATTTACTAATTTGGCAGTAATTTCGCAAATAAACAAAATTAACAATCCTCCTGCAAACGACAATTTTTGCATCTCATGACCTCAAATATCTTGCGATTTGTCATCATTAAGAAGTCACTTCCAAAATAACGAGGCATTTACAGGAAATGAATAAGGATTACAAAGGAATGAAAAGCTTTTGTGACAGTACAACCACGGATCCGGAATGTTTCTGGTCTACCACTAAACTGCTATATTTCATGATGTTGTTTTCTTTTATATCTTAGTACAATAAATATAATAATAATTTTTCCTTGACCTACCCAAACTATCAGTAACATATTTACTGAAGTCAAAGAGACACTTAAACTAAGAACTAAACACCAAATAAAACCGTCTCCCCATAAAAGTACAGACCAGTCATTCAAAGTTTATTTAGAGTTAAAACTTGTAATAACGTCTGCCACGTAAATATTTTTGTTTGGATTTTGTTCTAGAATGTGGCATAGAAGAATACGCAGAAGTTTGTAAGAAAGGAATAGCTTGTGACTGTAACCCGAAGGATACAGACGTCTGTGAATATTTACATTGATCGATAAAGCCAGGAAACAGTGGTGAATACAATATTAGTACCTGCTATGTAATCATATCTAACCATTGTCTTTTTATAAAATCAGCACAATTTGAAACAAGATTGGAAGTTGTGGATCAAATAGGTGTAAAAATATCTCTAGAAGTCATAAAACAGGTAATTACTGAGAATTAAAACCACAGAATAATTATATTCCAAAGGAAAAATAATTAATAAGAACTTTGTTACTTCTTTCTGTTAAAAAGTTATTTAAAGGCGTCGAACATAACATTAGAAGTTGAAATAGAACTTCTTACCGTAAGGTACCTAAGTTTCTGTTCACTGTGTATCTCGAAGTTTTTACAGAATTTTCTAATATCGTAAGCCTGTCTAAGTAGGCATATTTTTTACAGGAAAAAAAAATATTATGTGATAGACGGCGACCTTGACTACAGTTGACTTGATACAGAACCAAAACTATAGGGCAGTGAGCAGATGTGATGTTGTTCTTAATTATGTATAGAACGCGTATGAAGGCTCCCACAGACAGGCCCAACGCGACAGCGCAACGCGATTAGTAAAACAATGTCCATGAAGTTTTCATAGAAATTGTTCTATTAGAGTCACGTCTCGCTGTCGCGCCGCGCCTGTCTGAGGGAGCCTTAATGGTTTTTGAAGTCAGTCTATATTTGGTCTACGTTTAGAAAGTGTACATTCCCACATTCCGCCACATTAACGCCTCACTTTCCCTCTTATGAGTACTAATAATATTAACATTACAACATCACGACTTGTTTCCTCGAAGGGTTGGACAGAGGTGCATCTATAGACCCATATTTTGCCAGTTATGTTTAAGTCCCATGTAATAGGAAGCGAGCCTATTGCCATCAACCGGGCACAAATCCAGACTCCGGGATGCTACTGACAAAATTTCAGCTAAAAAAATCCAATAACACCAAATAACACAATTATTAATAACCCAATACTTAATACTATTATTACATAATAATATTACTCAGTTGAAATTTTATTATTATTATAAAGACGGGATTGTGGTAACATGCCAAGGCACGCCAGAGTTCCGTATCTACTTACAGGGTATTAACATTCTTGAAATAGCGCGGTAAGCTTAATTGAAAAAGTTTGTGGAGATGCCTCCATTTTCGACTCCTACGCGACTATAATGCCCGTGAATGTATGCCTTGGAAGCATACTGCCACGCTACTGTATACCTATACAGGGTGTAAGGGATAGCCCTCCGCATACTGATGGGGTGACTTCAGTGCATCATACTAAGATTACCGATACACGAAATTATTGCAGGAACGTTATGGGAATCCAATAAACTTGATTTGTTTTATTACCTCACACGCAATGTATCGTTACCGTGGCAAAACGCGCGTAGCGAACGGCAGCGCAGCGAGCCTTCGGCCGCCGAGTATTTCAACATCCATTGCTGATTTTTTTGATTTTAGCTGTTTTATTTACATAAATGGAATGCAGCGTACAGAGAATGTAATTTTACATTGAAATAAAAGAATAGTAACTGAAAATATAATTCAAAATAAGGAGCTGAATGCATCCTGTTAGTTTGCGGAGGGCTGTCCCTTACACCCTGTATAGAGTGGTGATGAGGTTATCACTATTCTTATATATTTTGTGAATGTGAGAACGTTGTAGGCTTACGCCTGCTTTCTATAATATATAATATTAGTGTAGATATCTCGATCCCAATCTTGATCCCGATCCTTGTCTGTAATCAATCAACGGCCGAGTTTGTCAATCTGAGTCTTTGAGAGGGCGAATCACAAGCGCCGTCAATGACTGCGAATCAAGATTGGGATTGAGATACATAATAGAATTCTGGCTTTAATAGACTGTAGATTTGTAGACCACTTGACAGGCCTACACTGTCCTCCCATACATTAACACCGTAATTTGAAATCATTGTAAAAGCCAATTATTTTTAAAAAAGTAACCGTGGAGTTTCTTGCCGGTTCTTCTATGGAGAATCTAGGTGCCTAGATTCTGATGCCCAAGCCATAAGTGCCCATGTAGGTTTATGTGAAATATATTTTTTTTGATTTTGATTCAGCTTGCAAGATTGACCAATACATACTAACTAACTAATAAGGCAAATTAAGTAATAAAATAATAATAAAAATTGCCTCATTCCATTTAGGGGCGGGGCCTCTGCGAATTGGCTTCGGCCCCTCGTACGCCATCCAAAGGACCGGAATCCCATGGGCCCGAGATACGTAAACATATAAAAATAAAAGTTTGTAAAAAGGAATTGGGACCGATCTCAGGTATTTATCAAACCAACAAAATAGTCATTCAATTTCTGAGTTGAGAAATAACTAGAGACCGTTATAACTTTATACTATAGCAGACCGCTTTTTCAAGAGAAATATCTGTTGTAAAGCACATTATAAAATTACGCGGCTGCAGATACCCAAACGCATTTAAAGCGCTTAAAAAGAATGCCGCGATCCTCATCAAAAGAGCGATGCTTTTTATTCCGGCTAACTGCGTAATTACGAACACTATAAATTTTTAAACAGATATTTGATTTTCAACTTCAAAAAAGTAGTGTTAAAGTCGAATATCCTCAAATAGATCTGTCTAGAATGAAAGTAGTTTCAACATTGTGATGAATGTGAAAGGGTGCGCGGCCCACCTCGATTCGTTTCATAAAAGTTTAATAGCGGTACCCTTTGAGGTCAGTCTCTGATGTAAACGAGATTTGAAAGTCTGTTTACTAGGTCAAGTATGTCTATTGATGGTGAGGACAGGACACTGCCACGAGTTTCAGTTTCTGAGAGACTAGTTACTGAATGTATGACCTAAAAAGCCTTTTCCATCTGTCAAACAGAATCTCTGCTCTATAAACTATACAAGGGATATGCCAGATTTTGCTATTGTCGTACCTAGGTACGATTATATAAGTAAGTAAAATGGACCTATCTCGAGTTATTTGCTGTAAAATCTCCCGTTTCAGTTTACAAGCCCTTACCCAACAAAAAATTAAACTATTTTCGAATAATGTTTACTGTATGGCAATTCAAATTTATAATAAATTACCTAATGTTTTTAAAAGTCTTAACCTCATGACATTTAAAAAGAAACTATTTAACGTTCTATTGCAAAAGTGTTACTACTCAACGAATGAATTTTTAAATGAAAAATTTGATTCTAAATTTAAATTAGACGACGACTTACATCCTAATAATTGAATGGAATTTCATTTCTATGACATTGTATTGAAATTTTTTGTATTTTTTTTCTCTTCATTGTATTTAATAATTCTTGACACTATAATTAATAACCCTTGACATTGTATTTAATAATTCTTGACATTATGATTAATAACCCCTGACATTGTATCATTCTTGACATAATTAGTAACCCCTGACATTGTATTTGATAGTAGTTTTTTAACGTTTTCTTTATTCTCGACATTGTATGGTTTATTATTAATTTTAATTCTTTGAAATATTTGTACGCTGGAAACAGTAGAATATTATGGACATCATATTTTTTGTGACATCTATGTAACAACAATATTCTAACAAATAAATAAATAAATTAAAAAAAAATTAAAAAAATTAAAATCTTACAAGTGATTTTATATTCTAAAAAGCATTCCTGTTGACGTTGAGCGATAGGTCTCTTTAGATAACAGTTGAGTACGGTTCCGTAATCTTTCATGTACCTACACAAGCGGGAAGTTGGATGCGACTAAAGTGAAATCCTAGACAAATAATATGAACTGATAATAAGTATATACCTTCCTACATTTTGTATTCAGATTTTACTCCCAATCCTGAATGAAATTCTCAATTTGGTGGTTGAAGGCGGCAAATAAATCCTTAATTTAACGCTTGTACTTCCCGAAGATATTCACATTCAATTTGGCTCACAGTTGGAGTAGGAAAAATAAATCAAAGCGATCGAGACGAAGATCTTCTTTTCGATTAAGGTAGAGTCCGACCGAATGTCGTTTTCGGTTCTCGGCATTTTCGGGGATCTGGTACAATTACGCGAGACATCTCCGCGAAAGACATTTGCGCGAACCCACTTGCGCGAAAAGACTTTTCCACGAATGGACTTTTGCGTGAAGGGACACTTGCACAAAAATCACTTGCGCGAAAATGCATTTTTGCGAAAAACCATGAAAACGACACGCATGACGAAAAATTCGCGAAATTTTTTGGCGGTGCCATATTGAATTTTGATTTTGATTTTTATCATCCCATACCCATTATCGTTGTTGAGGGGCTTGTGGCTAAGTAATAACAGCCGCACGAGACGATCGATCGGGTTAAGCTACGCTTGCTGCGGTTGGTCCGTGGATGGGTGATCATCTTTACATATCTAGACCCCTCCGTGCCTTGGTAAGCACATTAAGCTGTTGGTCCCGTCTGACATTCATAGATCTTTGACAGTCGTTACGGATGGTCAGAAGCCCGAAAGTCTGACAACCAGTCTCACCAAGGGGTATCCTATTACCCAGTAACTGGGTTGTGGAGGTCAGATAGGCATTCGCTCCATATAAAATACAGGTATTCAGCTGCATCCAGTTTGACTGGAAGCCGACCCCAATATAGTTGGGAAAAGGCTAGGCAGACGATGACCCATTATCGTTGTCAGCACCCTCGAAAACCATAAAAACGACACCCATGACGAAAATCCAAATCAGGCCGAATTCCGTTTTCATTAACAGCCGAAAAAAAATCATTTTCGGTCGGACTCTAAGATTATTCGAATAACTTTTGGCAAGCCATCGTGTATCAGGTAAGCCTCAAGTTACCTGTTAAAATACTCATACTTGCGTTATTTTATCCGTCTATTTCTCAGTTATGTTCATACAGTGATGAAGATAGCACTAAAATAAATTCTACTAGGATAAATGCTTGCTCGCAGGTTCGCTCGATGTGCAACTCAAGTAAAGATAACGCTCTTTAAAGCGTATTGTCAATCTTTTTACTCGAGTGGCCTGTGGGTGAGCTATACGCGACGATCGTATGACACCCTGCGGGTTCAATATAACAATGCTTACAGAATGTTGTTAAGGCTACCGTGGCGCTGCAGTGCCTCCGGGATGTATGCAGAAGCCGACACGGATGGCTTCAAGGCCATAATTCGCAAAAAATCGGCTTCTTTGCAGCAGCGTCTGCAGGGTGCTGAAAGTGGCATTCTGAAAGTCATTACTGCTCGATTTGACTGCCCCATTCAAAAACACTGGGTGAGGGTAGTGAATGGTTTTATATAGTAGTCCACATAAAGATAAGTCCTAACAATACTAACATAACAGTAGGCTAATATTGTTGCTAATATGTATGCATTGATAATTACAATTGAGATAATTAAAATCCATATCTTGTTAGTATTAACAAGATATGGATTTTAATTATCTGAAATAAATTGTTCTATTCTATTCTACAAGGTGGAACAGGACGATTGACATTCCTTTAAACCACGTAAAGAGAATCATGTTCTTTACCCGTATACAAAAAATCAATCAAATCCAATGAATACTTTAGCCACAGGAAATTATCTTTCATTTTCTTATTTTTCAACATGATGTAGATCTGAGTCCGTAATAATAGGTAAACATTGCCGCCGCCGCGCCCCGCACCCCGCACCGCATCGTTGGTCAGTGACTTTTCGTAGATAAAGCGTGTTTACTTTTTATGCAGTTGATTCTGCTATTTATTTTGTTTGAAAATTGCATTTTTTTAATTTTCCATTATCTACTAATCTTCATGTTTTAAAATGTTTCGATGGACTAGTGCTGTGCTCGTTTTCATTTAATGTCGTACGTCCAGACACACGTTGTATAAAGCCCTTTGAACCCGAACATTGTTTTGAATTTATGACTCATTCAATTTGTGACATTATATTATGTGTTATTTGTGTGCCAAATAAACTTCTAAAATCAGACACTTTCTTTATATGGGTAGTGTAACCCTGTGTATAAAACCGTTCCTTAAACTGCACTACTCAAATGACTAGCTTTGTGGAAGTACCGACATCGTGTCCCAGTTGGACAGTTGAGACTTAGCGCTCAATTAGAATGCGCTGGAGGCGCTTACAACTAAATCTCTTAACTGTTCACTAAGCCAGCTGCGTTTAACACCAACATTCACTCTTAAAAATTTACCCGTAAGGACTACAATTCCATGCTTACACTTACTTTGTGTACCACACATCTACCTAATTAAACTCTTTGTATAAAAGATTTCCCGAGTAGATGGGAAGTCTTTTTTTATGAATTTTAAATTAGATTTACAAAGAAAGAAACTTAGTTTATTTGCAGAAATAAGAAACGCATATAATAAAATAAACATAGAATATACACACTTATACAAAGTAGTTAAAAGACCAGTTTTCGATTAATAGGTTAGTAAAAACGAAATACTTATTAAAAAAAAGGACATAAAATAGACAAAAAAAGTTAAAAGTTTTTGTCGACTTGTAACTTATCTGAATAGAAATTCAATTCTTTCTATTTCCACGATATCAGCAATTGAGAAATCTGATATGCAAAGATTTTGCGTAGCCTATACCTTCCCAATCCTTCATCGTGTGAAGCACATGCTTTTTCTTTTTTTCCTCCAAAATCGTAATTCGCGTGTAAAGACTAAACCAAAGACTAAACGAAATTCGGCCGTTCATCTTATTTTGTATAGCTCGTTTGATGTGATTAATAGTTGCTTGTGCGCGTAAATTGTATCAAAGATTTTTTTTCGTGAGAGTGATTAACATTTCTTACCCTATCAAATTATGTTCGCATGATGTAGGATTATCTTTGTTGAAAAACTTGTCTGGTGAAAATGGCTGGGACTTTGATTAATGCGTTTCATTGTAAAAACATTTATGTCCCCGATGAAGGGTGAAATTGAAAGACGTTTGAGATCACAATGTAATGTTCTAATGGTTTCTTTAGTATATTGGATGGTAAACACAAATTAGTCGAATATAAAACTCAGTAGGTACGGAGGGCTGTCGCTTTTGCGAGCATTATTATGTAAGACTGAAATTGTTTAATTATCGGTAGGTAATTATTACCGGTAGCTGGAATTGTTGTTTTGGCTTGGAGTGCAAATTTTATGGTAATCAAATTTGCACTCCAAGCCAAAACTGACGAGCGTTACTCCTTCTGCGAAGCAGTAATGCTCGTGAAGGAGGAGGTGGGACGCGTGAGGGAGAGGCAAGCTTTGCGCCCTCATGCCCCTAGTCGCCGCAGGAGACGCCCTGGGTGTCGGGAATTGGCAGCCGATTCCCGGCCACCGTAGGCGCGGGCTTGCGGACGGCGAGCAATGGGTAGCTCGCCGTCCGGTAAGGACCAAGCCCGAGTCGACGGCCCGTTGTGTTCCACGCGCGCCTCAAAGAGATGTCAGCACTATTGACGGGGTCCACTAGGGCTGATGCCAGCTAGGGTTGCGGGATGTTCGAAAGAGTTACCGTAGCCCCAGCACAGTCAACAGAAGGAACACGGGTGGGTTTTAGTCAGTAAAAGTCTGACACGCCCTCCCGCTCCGCCCAGAGCGGGAGATGTCATTTGATGATTTTCCATCCACAAAAAAAAAAAGCCAAAACAATTCCTTTGACTATCAGTTTCACCTCTTGTACTCGTATCTCGAAGCAAAACATTGGAATTAGAGAATTAGGTATAATCAGCCTATAATGTTCCCACTGCTGGGATACAGGCCTCCTCTCTTCGAGTGGCTGTAATCTATCACGCGGGCCCAGTGCATGTTGGTATATGTCACATGTCTTCGAATATTTGTTTCTAAGACATGCTAGTTTTTCACGATGTTTTCCTTCACCGTTTTGAGAGTAGTGGTGATGAAAATATTTACACAAAGTAAAGTGCCTACCTGGGTTCGAACTCACGACCTACAACTCTTTTTAAGTCGGAGCCGTTACCACTGGGCCACCACTGCTCTCGCAGTAGGTATTATAAGTGCTAAGTAAATATTCTAATCAGAGCGCTGGAGGGTGCTAGAGTTTCAGGCAAAAAGTTCAAGTAAGACCTGGATTATGTTAATGTTACTGTGCCGTCTGAGAAACTTTGTAAATGGGTGAAGCACATGAGACGTCTTGATCTTGAGCTTTGTTGAATATTAACACGTATTCTGAAATATATATGGAGCGGGCAATGCTCGGAGTTTCTTTGAAGGATAAGATCTGGAATGAAGTTATCCGGGAAAGAACCGACGCCCTTAAGAAGGTGGCTGGGACAGACGGGATGCGGAAGGCGGAGGAGAGGGTGTTGTGGCGCAGCCTGGTTAAGGCCTATGTCCAGCAGAGTACTGCGATAGGCTGAGTTGATTGATTGAACTACTCACTTGCCGTACAACTATGAAGTGATTATCTGTTTGTTTAGAGAATTATCGATTATTTATATTTGTACTAGGTGCTATAATAAGCTATCATTCAGTTTCTACCTTTGTCCCATGTCAGCACGACACCTAACAAGTAGGTAAACACATTATGTTAAACCGGAAGAACTGACACTAAAGTGTCCCATTAGTGTTTGATGTGATTGTCATGTGTATGTGAGACGCGTGTGCAGTGTTCGCACGTTATATGTTATAGATCTCGGGAGAGTAGGTAATAAAGTTGGACTTTGGTTCACGTGCGTGTCTCCGAGGACATACGTGATCGGTTTGCGTGACAACACTCGCTTGCAGCCTTTTACACCGTAACGAGCAGTGGTTGGTGATTTAGTATGTGTATACAAAAAGAGACGTTGACTGCCTCGTTGGTCTAGTGGTCGCAAGCGCTACTGCTGAGCATGAGGTCCTGGGTTCGATTCCCAGGTCAGGCAAAGTGTTATTGGGTTTTTCTATCTGGAATTTCTCAGTAGCAGCCCGGAGTCTGGATTTGTGCCCGGTTGATGGCAATAGGCTCGCCCCCTATTACATGGGACTTAAACATAACTGGCGAAATGTGGGTGTACTATATAGGTTCACCTCTGCCTAAACCTTCGGGGAAACAAGGCGTGATGTTATACAAAAAGAGAGGCCTATGCTCAGCAGTGGGTGAAAACGGGTTTTGGTGATGATGATGATGATACAAAATGTGACCGTATCCTGACTAACCCATACGATTAACTAGTGTTTAAGCTCGGTGCTATAAGGAAATAAAGCAGAACATTGTTCAGTTGCTGATACACGACACTGTCTTCTTTAGAACAGATTACTTTATCTGTATTGGTGACCTTTTATTTGGCAATCCGTAACTACGCAGGATTATCTCTCCACAAGCGTGATGTGAAATTGGATTATTTTAAAATTCTCGCCGCTAGGCTGTACCAAAGCAATTTTATCTGTTTGGCCTCGGTAGTCGGAAAAAGTTGTTGCCTTTAAGTTTCTTTTAATACACTAGGCTTGTGTTTAAACACCGCCCAAAAAAGTACCTATTTTACTACCAAAAAAATTCTAAACGGTTACCAAATAACGTTTCCTAAAATATTGTGAAATAAATCCATTTTTTCGTATTATTGACTGCCATAAAAATATATGGACGCCTTTAAAATACACTTTAGACTAAATATTATACATATATTGTCACTACTTAGATGTTACCAATTATGTAATACCATGAGTTCTAATTTGGTAATTTTTGCTTAATAAGAATTCTTCTTAAGTCAGAATTTGGTGACCGTTGATCCATTTTAGGAACCTACCGTCTAAATTATACCTCACTATAAATAGTACATCTTTACTGGTGGGTAAACTTTGTAAACATAGGGAATTATAAAACTTTTTTGCTCGGCTAAAATGAAATCACGTTGGCAGGTAATACTTTACCAAGTAAGAATTTATTAGAAACTAGCTGTGCCCCGCGCCTTTGTTCGCGTGGATGTTATAAGATACACAATATATACTAAAATAACAGCCACATTTTATTAAACCTCCATCGTCCCCCGACCCGTCGCCAACCGTCGTCGCGTTGAATCGCCTGCCCGCGCTATTACCTACTTCGTTTTCGCTTAGTGTTCTTTCTGACTGACTGGCGTGATGTTTAATAGCCTGTATAATAACTATCCTCGAGAATTGGACTACCAAATGCAAAAAAAAAATTCAAATCCGTCTTTTTGTTCATAATTTCATGGGTTTTAATTTTTTTGCGCGGAACCCTAATTCTTTTTAAATAGAAGTAGCTTTAGTTACCCGCCTTAATATCAGATAACTGCCAGTAAAATTGGTCCCGCTGTTTCAGAGATTATCCGGAGCAAATAGACAGACAGACAGACAAAAATGTTAAAAATTGCTTTTTTGTTATAAGTACCTTTATACTTTCATTTAGTAAAAAGTTGTTATAAATGATAAATGATTTTATTTCTGTAAGTAGGTTTATACGTAAACACTTTTACACGTCAAAACGCACGTCACGTGTTATTTTGACATTGCAAACTGACACTTCAATTTTATTTAATTGTATAGATAGCTGTGCCCCGCCACTTCGTGGATGTGGATGTCGTAAGATACACACTATACCGAAATAACAGCCACATTTTAATAAAAGTCCCCCGTCCCCCGACCCGTCGCCACAGATTACCAGATAAATCACTCCATGTTAAGTACATGGAGTGATTTATCTGGTAATCTGTGCCGTCACGTTGAATCTCCCGCCCGCGCTGTTACTTCGTTTTCGTTTAGTGTTCTTTCTAACTTTTTTTTCATTTTGCTCGGCTCTTATGAGTCGTAGCGGAATACTAAACAGCCTTTATCTATCCTCGAGAATTGGGCTACCAAATGCAAAAATAATTTTTCAAATCAGTATTTTAGTTCATAATTTCAGGGGTTTTTATTATTTTTCGCGGAACCCTAATTATTTTTCTAAAATAAAAGTAAACCAAGTTACCCGCCGTAGCATCAGCTATCTGCCAGTGAAAGTCCCGACGAAATCGGTCCAGCCGTTCCGGAGATTAGCCTGAACAAACAGACAGACAGACAAACAGACAAAAATGTTAAAAATTGCTTTTTTTATAAGTACCGTTTATACTTCCTAATGCATTTAGTAAAAATTTGTTATTTTGACATTACAAACAGACTTACAGAGAGATTACGAATAGATAACTTTCAGATACCTGGATTTATTTTCCAGTAGGTATACCTAACTTTTCTCATTTGTTTTGTATACCGAGCGCGACGGTCGCGTACTCACACATTCACTCACTCACTCTTGGACTCTATCACAAGTAACCTAAATGTTCGGTGTTTGAGTTGTTTTATAATATCTGATCATATAAATTGCTAAATATATACTTTTAATAAAAATTATTTTCCTTCTTAGGAGCCGTAACAAGTTTTTGTTTGCTCAGTTCACAGTTTGTTGGCTTTTAATTTTTGATATATTTTATTAAAGCAAAGACTGAAGCAATGAAACGAGACTATGAAATTAAATTTTTAATAGTTTTTCTCACATTGGGTCGTACCTAATTATTTTAATTTTAAAATCAAATTAGCGTTAAGAGTTAAGCCTTTTTAACCAACTTCAAAAAAAGGAGGAGGTTATCAATTCGGTTGCATGTTTTTTAAATTTTTTTTTTATGTTTTTTACCTCAGTACCTACTCCGTCATCTATAAACCGATTTGGAAAATTCTTTTTTTATTTGAAAGGGCATACTTTCAGATTGGTCCCATTTTTATCAAAGTCCAGTTCTGATGACAGGATCCATAAGGAATTGAGAGAACTCCTCAAATATTACAGGCAAACACATAGTGATTTTGATATTTTCAACAACAAGTCAAGAAAGCATTCAAAAGTATCATTTGGTGAAGTGGAACTGATGACGAAGACCACAGATGGTAAGATGGCCACCGGAATAACTCAATAATAAGTATTTCACGGGTTCCGATTCGATTACCTTAAAATTATTGCCAAGCAATGTAAGCTCGTCACAATTTATATGGTGAAGTGGAGTTGATGGTAAAGTACCAGGAGAACTCCTTAACAATTAACGTCCCTACATCGGGAAAAGCAATATTTTGTAAAAGGTGCTGAGCAGTTGTCATTAGGCTATTGTAACTTAGATGGATTAAAAACCGACCACTAAAAAGTGAAAAATAAAAAACTTTTTTACAAAAAAATACAACCGACCTCCAAAAAAAAACACTGCAAAGTGAAAAATAACTTTAATTTCGGAAGTCAGTGGCAAAAACCTAAAATACAGATCCAAAGACGCCGAATTCTGAAATTAAAGTTATTTTTCACTTTGTTGTGTTTTTTTTTGGAAGTCGGTTGTTTTTTTTTTGTAATAAAGTTTTTTTTAGGTACTTGACTGACTACTGTACTCACGTCTAAAGCAAAATTACCAATCGTTAATTTGTTCTTTCATGAAATTGGCAACTATATAAATAAAATATATAATATTAGCAAGTGTTTTGTTTTTGTCGAACAGAAAACATAAATTTTTCTCCAAAGAAAAACATCACGAAGTTACCTCTAATTTCCACACATATTCGGTTTATACCTACCTAATATGCTAATGACCAGTAGCATAAAAAATTAATAATTTATTTGTGTTAATACCTACATGATGAAGAATTTGAAGAAGATTAGAAGATTACTATGCATTTTAAGAACTTAAAATAAATAAAATACAAAATAAATTATGTAAAATAATATGAATAAAATGCTTTCAGCACTGACTATGTTCTTATTCCGATTAAAAAGACATCTTTCATCGCATATTGTGTGTAGGTAAGGTCTAAGGGGGAGCGATTGAGATTTTTTTCTGTCTTTATGTGTCGTGGTGGCTCGTAACTAAACAATAACAGCCGCACGAGTCGATAGATCAGATGAAGCTACGTTTGCCACGGTCAGTCTGTGCATGGGAGACCATCATTACATGCCGAGACCTCTCCGTGCCTTGGAAAGCACGTTAAGCCGTTCGACCCGGCTGTCATTCATGGATCTTTGACAGTTGTTACGGGTCGTCAGAAGTTCGAAATTCGGACAACTAGTCTTACCGAGGGGTTTCGTGTTACGCAGTTACTGGATTTTAGAGGTTACATAGGCAGTCGCTGCATGTAAAATCTGGTATTCAGCTGCATCCGGTAAGACTGGAAGCCAACCCCAAAAAGTTGGGAAAAGGCTAGGCTGATAATGATGATG
Organism: Fissipunctia ypsillon; assembly: GCA_947568875.1. Taxonomy (NCBI): domain Eukaryota; kingdom Metazoa; phylum Arthropoda; class Insecta; order Lepidoptera; family Noctuidae; genus Fissipunctia; species Fissipunctia ypsillon. Next base: position 15,797,703 of record OX387661.1, on the reverse strand, counting down.
GGTCATGATGGTCTATTGGCCTTGCCTCATGCATGAGGATGTGGGTTTGAATCCGGGCAAGTACCAATGTGACATTTTCAATTCACATTCCGAGTTTATCTTGGACATTACTGACATCTATGAAGGAAAACATCATCATCCAGTTTGGCGATTTCTGGCTGAAACTCATAAATAATTATAAATCAGAAATCGCTAAACCGTCTTGAGCAAACGTGGTGATCAATGCTCATGCCTTTTCTGTATGATAAGATGCCTTTGCCCTGCAGTGGCATAATAATAGACTGGTATTTTTATTATTATTTGTACTTGCTCTTAATAGTTATGTTATTGGTGTGAAGAGTGCCTTACATTACCTAATCCTAGATTACTAAACAATCCAGCAGGTGACGTTGCTACTTATTCGTAAAACAAAACAGCGTGGAAATAAAACTGAATAAATTGAAGAATCATAAACTTTAATTATTTTAGAAGTTACAATTACATTCTATGGATATAACAGGTTATTTGCGCTTATTTATATATAATTAGGTATATATTATTATATTTATAATTTGTAATAGGTATATGTGTATCTTTATATTTAAATAAATATGTATTCCACAATTTCTCCTATTTGCACCTACCACTGTTTGTCTCTGCATCGCCCAAAGGTTGGCTGGTAGAAAATGCCTATGGCATTAAGTCCACCTTTGTACATTTCTGTGCATGAAGTATTAAATAAATAAATGAACAGGTTAACGAGACACAATGGAAGTTTTGTTGTTATGATTGAATTAGCCGTACAGTGTCCTTGAGAGTGTTGTTAAGAAAATAATCACATAATAATGAAAATAGTATTATTTTTTTTACTCTACATTGTTCTTCGGACACCACATTATTCATGGTATGCCCCCTACATATGGCTCGAATGCACAAACTTTTGTTATGTTAACAAGGCACAATATTGCTTGCTATAGCGGGAAAGACGCGAACTTTATTTTTTCTAGGAATTGCAATTTTGCCGTCGTAATGTTTACGATAGTTTAGTAATCTAGGTTTAAAGGACAAACAGTGAGCGCTTCAAGTGTCAGCGCGTTAAGTTGTGGGCGCTAAGTGTCAGTACGCACGGGGGAGGGAAAACTTACCCTGATTTCCACTTTTCAGCATCAAAGCCAAGCTTTAGTACCGCGGCGTCTGTCGTAGTGAGTGGACGTGTGATCTGTATCGGTTGTTCTCGTGATCGCGAGTGTAAATACGATGTCAAGTGTGGTGCGTTAATTAATATCACGCCTTGTTTTCCCGAACGGTTAGGCAGAGGTGTACCTATAGTACACCTACAAACAACGATGTCCAGTGTGGTGCGTTAATAAAAGTGCAAATAGTGAGTGATGCACTGAGATGTTCGTTCTTCAGCAGGAGTAAACATGACTGGCGATTAAAATGTGAGTACGATTCAATGTAACAAAAAAAAAAAAAAAAATATTTATAATTAGATGCAGTTATAATGACAAACTGGCCTAAGTTCGTTATGGTTTTATTTAAATCGTTTTAAAATTAAAATAAACTTTCCATTTTCTTCGAAAAGATATCGCAGAGATTTGTTCTACAATCTATATGTATTTATAGTATTTTCTTTCCTTATTATAGTATTTCACGAGACTAACTGTACCTACCTACATTGGCAATAATATTCTATTTGTTGATGCTTTATGGTCGTACTAAATCTTACTTACTTTTATGTATACAAGTCAGAAATTTAAAGACGTTTCCGTGTATAAACAACAGCAGATCGCCATTAAGTACGTTCAATATGAGAGAAAAAACTTCACAATAATTATTGTAATGCTACTTGCTCAAGCTCAATCAATACGTCAGGTTAACGTAAGATGTCAGCGCTATTGACGGGGTCCGCTAGGGCCGATGCCAGCTAGGGTTTCGGGATGTTCGAAAGAGATACCGTGGCCCCAGCACAGGCAAAAAAAGGAACCCTGGTGGGTTTTAGTCAGTAAAAGGCTGACACGCCCTCCTGCTCCACCCAGAATGGGAGGTCATTTGTTGATGATTTCCTATCCAAAAAAAATAGGTTAACTTAAGTAATGAACAAAAGAACTATTATTTTTGTGTGTGTTTATGACTGGCATAGTACCGCCCTAGTTAACTAACAGTCACCTACAGAGTGTTTCAGTTTTAAGAAATTTAAAACGTCATCTTCACAATGACAATGTTCCCTGAAATGTGATAGATAATTCTGGGAAATCCGTTATTATGTCGGTACATACATTTCCTTTTATTGCGCAGAATATAAATAGATGCGTATTAATATTAAAGCGGTACAAACGGACACATCTGCAATAGATTTTGTTTACAATAAACAGATTATGATAATAATAGTCTGCGAACCTTGACAATTTTAGACAGACAACTCTGGACACAATGTATCTCTCGAGTTGGCGCACGTACGTATACAATGCTTGTTTTGTTAAAAAATTACGTTAATGTTCCAAACAGAGCAGTCGTGTGACTGAGACAATGCTATATTATCAAACAAACGATAATAATTACGTACAACAGCTAATTGCTCATTCGTGCTGACTGATAGATATACATAGATAGTATATACATAGTAGTTGTACGGCATTGTCATGCGCTAGCTAGGTTAGTATGTGGACTGTCCTCTTAAATCTATGTAGTACTCATGCAGCGACAAAACACTTCTGTAAGGACGACTTTGTCAACTCATCGACTGCTTTGTAATTATTTACTAACTTGTTGTATTAAGTACTCAAATAAATCATTTAATACGCAATTAAATGCCACTTGTAATGAATGATTCTTAACTCAACAAGATACGCTAGCTAAAGAAGATAAATGGCAAGATTAACAATATGTGTGTAGATATACAGGACATTTTTTTAATCACTATCCAAATTTTCGCAGGGTATTCTATCCAAGAATACGAACAACTTTCACTATGGGACCAACTCTGAAATCACGAAAAAAAAACAACTGTTTCATACATTTAGGTCGAGTAGGTACCTATTGAACTTTTGTATGAATCAGCTGATTTTTTCTTCGTGATTTCAGAATTGGTCCCATAGTAAAAGTTGTTCATATTCATGGGTAGAACATCCTGCGAAAATTTGGATGGTGATTGAAAACATGCCCTGTATAGATACAATATTGTGTTATTCTAAGACTCAACGGAAAAGCGCTTTTTAGCTCTTATTCATTAAACCTATGTGAGTCAACTTTGTGAAGAGCTCGTGAAACACGAGCTTCATAACGTCAATAATCCTAACTAATATAATATGTCGTAATGTAAGATGGCTTGAGCTGTTTTCTACGAGTATTCTTTGTCAAGGATCAGGTTGTCAGGGTAGACACTTGTGTAGGCGAAAGTAACACGCATCAATAAGATGGAAAATTGTAATTTACATTCTTAAAGTCTTACATGAAAAACACACTAAGTTTTAGTTACGTCTAAATATGAGAAGAGGCGTTCACGAGCTCACGGGACTCGGAAAATTGGGAACCACATACGTGAGAGTTAATAGTTTTTCTCTCGACCGTATGGTTCACTTGCCAAAAATAGAATGTCCAAATTCCAAACCCTTCACCACTGAGCCTAGGGCTCTACTTCCCGCCCCTTGCCCCGTGACCTCGTTGGACAACAAAAAATGTTGCCTGCGAATGCGAATGTTGCCTGCGAATGTGATTTTGTTTTGTTTGGTACACTTTCACACTAAAACGGCTGAACGGATTGGGATGAAATTTGGCACATGGGTAGACCATGAACTAGATTAAGACATAGAATACTTTATATCCCAATATTCTCACTTAACGTACCGAGATCCCTCCGTGCCTCGGAGTTGGTCCTGGCTGTCATTTTTGGATCTTTGACAGACGTTACGGGTCGTCAGAAGCCCGAAAATCTGACGACCAGTCTTACCAAGGGGTACCGTATTACCCAGTTACTGGGTTGTGGAGGTCAGATAGGCTGTCGCTCCTTATAAAATACTGGTATTCAGCGGCATCCGGTTAGAATGGAAGCCGACCCCAACATAGCTGGGCTAGGCAGATTGATTCCCACGACATTGAGACTTATGCGGGACGCAGCTAGTCTTTTAAATAAAGGTGATGTAAGCTTCGGCGGTAATTTGCAAACCCAATATAATATTGTGTCTCGAACAGGTCATCTAGGTAATGGACTCAGTATCTACTGAAGACGGAAAACTTTAGGAAAAAATTTAATTTGCGAGGAAAGTCCCGTGTAGAAATAGAAATGCCTACTTGAACAATTAGAACGAAACAGGATCAGACAATTTTTGAAGTCATGCCATAATATTGTATAATAATTTGTTGTAAAAATAATTGCTACTTAATTTTTTCCGAATATATAAAAGTAAGATTACTTTTTATGGTGTACTTTTGTAAGTATGATAATCTTGGTAGAAATATTAAAGAAGAGCTGTTAAAAGTCTGTTTGTAGTAACGCAGATTAGACGCTAATAATTTTTAACGTTAAATTAAAAATGTGTGGACTTAAGCTCAAAAAGTTCCTTTGAAGTGGTTTTTTACCTTAATTGAAGCCTTGTTTAAGAGCGTTTACGACGACCGGCATTTCATACAAACTTTAAAGTCCTTGTTTTTCGAAATGAATGAACCGATCTTAATGAAACTTCATACGAATAAGCAGGATATTAGTCGAAAAATAGTGTTACAGCTAAATTCAACCGATTTAAAATTTTCTTTAGAAACAGATTTTCATTTATCTTTTTTTTTAATAAGACATTTAAGAGTATATATAAATAAATAAATAAATAAACAAGGACTTGAAAGTTTGTATGAAACGCCGTATGTCGTGAGCGCTCTTAATTACCTATCTCAAATTAATCATTCGGATAGGGTCTGTTTATAAATTAATTTTAGATTAATCAATTATTAAAACGTCCGTACCTACCTAAAACTATTGTGTCTAAGAACCTGCTTTATTTCTTTCTGCCTTCTTACTGCGTGTTTGAATCCCGAATAAAGGCTTCATCAAACAACCGCGACTCGTGACGCGTATCGCATGCGACACAAAGGCACCGCTCGTCACGTGCCACGCACGCGGTGCCTTTGCATCGCGTCGCGTGTCGCGCCTGTTTGCAGGAGCCTTAATTATGGCTCAATTTTAGGGGGTTACTCTACATGCATAATTATGTAGATCGTTGTTTGGTTAGTTAGTCTGCTGGTAAGTCTAATTTGTGTATGTAATGGCTCAGGGAATGTCAGTGTGCTGAACTAGTTTAAACTGTTTCTGTAACTATCGTAATCATCAAAACATGACTGTTGAAATGTGGGTTTTCTGTAGGTACAATTATATTGTTAACTGAGTTTGGTACCTATCTGCAGCTCTGTTTAGCCTTATGGACAATACTGTCATGATGTTTTGTATGTTGATTTGTCTTACAGTACATCGTAAATATAAAGTTAAAGACAGTCAGTCTTGTAAGGTTGGGTTGTTCAAGTAGTAACCAGACAAAATTCTAACCTTGTGACATTACACAATATTCTTGAAGGAAAACATCTAGGATAACTCAGTCTACTTAGTATAGTCAAGGCAAATAGTACTTACAAATAAATACACATTCCCACGTTTTTGGGTTCCCAGGCGTGTACCACATTAGTGGGGAAAGGGTGTTAAGATTAACTTGACCTTGCTTACACACGCTTATAGTTATGAATCCCTTGGAAACTACCCCTCTCCCCCTACACCCTCCTTTCTGAACTTGAGCTGTCGATACCATAACATGACATTTCTGAAACTGTCAGTCTTAGTAGGTATTGTAGAATATTTATCAAAATAAATCTACTCGTACACCTGTCAGATTGCATATTGACTTTATTCGTCTTTTCGCCTCTAAGGGCGTGGACACATGTCTACGGTACGGCACCGGCCACCGTGTAACGACACGATGCCGCCGCCGTGCCACGGCACGGCGCCGCGCCGCGGCACGGTGTCACGAACGATGCGCCGTCCATTGCCCCACATGCGCGCACGCCAACAGCGAAATATCGACTGAATAGGGGCAATGGACGGCGCACCGTTCGCGACACCGTGCTGCAGCGTCGTGCCGTTACACGGTGGCCGGTGCCGTACCGTAGACATGTGTCCACGCCCTAAGGCCGCGTCCCCATCATGCACGGCGCGGCGCCGTCACCGTGCAACGTCACGACGCCGCCGCCGTGCCACGGCACAAGGAGTTCATTCGTTACCATGCCCACACGAGATCGTGATTTCGTGAGTTTAAAACGCTGACTGAACAAGTTTAGCTGAAGCCAGCTACCATATAGTAGTGCTAATAAGTACAGCATCGAGATTACGATTCCAGTCATCACCGAGGTATTACCTATACAATTTATATTTATATAATATACTTTAGTGCAAGTATGTACCTACACCAGAGAATATATAGCAAAAATTAAATTTAACACTACAAAATATACAACGGGGGGAACTTATTGCTTATCGAATTTCAATTGATTAGGCGTTAATTATGCAAGTCTGCATTAAGTACATTATTATACGGCTTTATTCCATGTATTTACTTGTAGGTACATCTTAGATGAGATTGTAGAGAAAATGAGATTGTTCATCTTAAAATATCAAAGGATCAAAGGATCACATTGACTTATCAAAATTTTAAGAAAATCGTCTACTTTACAATGTTTGTAAATATGTGAGCACCGTGTATTTATCACATAATTAATTTATCTGCTTCATTTATTATAGTATTTTTACCTATTTGTGGTAATGAATGAATGAATGATATGCACCGACCTCAGTGTGGTTTTACCAGACTCGACTACTCGAATGAACCCATAGATTCACACTAGCCCTTGTTAGCCTAATGCTTCATGGTGCAACGTAGTTTTATTCTAGGTCCATCGTCATCACATAATTATAATTATAAGATTAATGTATACAAAATATTATGAAACATTTTGAAAGAGTAACTGTGGAGTTTCTTGCCCATTCTTCTCCATTCGAAACTACCTTTTGGAAGGGGCGACTGTAATCGATTCTATTTTATTTTTGTAAATTTTGACGTTCAAAAGTTCCTTATATAAGGTGTATCTATATATACACGAAATCTCTTAAGGGGTAATTGTACCCATCAATATGAACAACTTTTACTATGGCCTACATTTTGACGAGTTATGCGAACATAAATGTACGGAACAGATGATTTTTGTTTCGCGATTTCAAGTTTGGTCCCATATTAAAAGTTGTTGTATACGAAATTGTATAATTAAATAGATCCTACTGCACCACTTACTGCTCTACTACCTACGAGTACGTTGTAATCCATACACTAATGTCATGAGTCACATTGTTTACGTTTAGCGTTTGATAACTCTATTTACATTTATAAATGATAGTTCTCGTCCACGCATAATCTGCATAATTAATCATTATTATGGTTGTTTGTCGCGCGACAAACGTTGTTGTTGTTAACTTGGTTTATAACAATCACCTAAGTCGTAAATGCACGATGCTCGAATTCAAGCTTGGCATTTGTAGATTTAAAAGCCGTTACCAGCATAGTTGGGAAAAGGCTAGGCAGATTGATTTGTAGATTTAAAAGCATAATCAAGCTTTTTCCAGTCCAGTAATCGAACGAGGATGAGGTGAAGCGCCTGCAATAATTTCTAGTCAGATACGAGTCCCTCTTATTTTAATCGCTCCGCACTCCACTGTATTATTCAGCTGTAATTCGTTCGCAGGATTAAGGATTGTATAAATATTAGATAGCTAAGCCATTTTTGTTGAGGTTGGCTTTGTATAAGATTGTCAATTGAAAATAGTGTTGACTGGTGACAGTGCTATTGAACTTTAACGTTTAGAGAATGTGGTAAAATCGTTATTGCATTGAATTAACCCAAATATGCCTACTGTCCTTTCTAATGAAAGGACAGTGGAAATAAAAAAATATTACTTTTGGTCTCTATAACCATAAAACCAAATAATATTAACTTTTTCAAAGTTTTTAGAATAAAAAAAAAGTTTCAGGTTTATCTGGGTTGATTCGTAATTGTTTGTCACTATGAAAATGAAACTTGTAATATAGAATTTTCTCACACACCACATTTTCTCATCTCAACCTTATAACTTCTGGTTGTGCAAACTTGTTTCCATAATCTATCTACTCAGCAGGATAACACGATGTTATTAGGTAACGAAATTACATTTTCCTACTATTTTAAAATCATTTTAAACAACACGCATTATTACGGCGAATTTTCAAAGTCAATATTCAAGAATATAAAAATGCAAGGTAAGCAAGCCTATTCGATTAGGACCAGAATTTCTATTTGTTTAGGCATCCATTATTGAATTAATCTGTGATCATTGCTCTCACATTCAGTCGATTTTGGTCAGTCAGCTAGAGCGAACAGGTTACATTTGCAAATGCGAGTGGAATAACGAACCTATTTGAATCTTAATTTGGCGCAAATTATGACAGAAATTACCTACATAATTTTAGGTGATAATCTCGATTTACTTTATCGATGTAATAATTATACGTACCGATTATAGCAAGCGCATTTTTTATTATATCACGAGAAGCAATTATATCAAGTACTGTTAGCAAAAAAATCATGCCTTAATGTCCGTTTAATTAGAACAGCTGACAGCTATTACAGTTACTAAAGCCAGTAAAACATTTTCCTCTTCCTTTGCTTACTAATAGATTGTAGACTGGTTACCTGAAGTTCGACCTCAATGTATACAAAAGACGTTAGGATGCCTCCATTTTCTCGAGTCACTGCGAACTAAATTACTTTGGACATTTTCTCGCGACAACACAAAGGTTAATTACGGTCTAGACAGACTAACGTAATAGTACAACTTGACCTTACGTAATGACTGATCCTATCTGAAACTTTTTTAGCCAAAGGACTTTGGGAAGAAACGTCCCAACCCTCCAACAAGTTTGAAATAAGTGCAAGTCTGGTGGGTTAGATACTTTTTTTATTATGGCGACATTCTTCATATTATGTGGGGTACCTGGTACCTGGAATATAATTTTTTTATTCAATATTAGCATTATATTACATTTATATATTTTCTTAGTGTGCAATTAAGAGGAATAGAATATAACAACCCAACTATGGTTCTCATTTATTTTTACCAGGGACCATTTTTTTCTCTCGGTACCTTTATTAGGTGAGGTTAGCCTAACCTTACCAGCTGTTTTCTTTGATATTTTGCACAAATTCCCAGTCACAAGCATATGCAAATGCTGTTTATCTTTAATGAGTTCCATGTAATCTAAAATCCATGATCGTTTTATCACTATTCGGTTAGGTTGGGTTATGTTAGCCTAACCGAAAACCTTTTTTTGTTACAACAAAATCACATCGATTTTCCAATTGAATAAATACAGTAAGTCTTTTTCTGTATTCATAAAAACATGTTGACATGTGTTCTATGGCTGTTGGAGGGTGGGGACGGGGTCTATACAAAATCCCCCATGGTCCTTTATCGAAACATAATCCCTTAATTCTGTTCTAATCTAGCGTTGTCAAAACAAATGATTTTAAGCTTTTCAACGGAAGCTAATAACCCGGCAATATAAACGAACAAACACCATAACAGTATCATTTCGGAAAACTTAACTTTAAGCTACATAATATAATTTAAAATAAAGGGTATTGGCTGTTATCTTTAATGTTATAATACTGAAAATGGTTTTCAGCTCCGTAAAGCCAATTCTGTTTGATCATGCAGTAATTAAGTTAAATGAACCATTGAAGTTGCAGCATTAAGGAAATTGCTTTTATTAGCTCTGGAACAATTCTATTTCGTTCCTATGCAGGTAAATGAACGTGGCTATGTATAAATAGGTACCTACACCAGCGGCGAGGTGTCAATTTTTGTAAGAGAGAAGCCGAAGCAAAGCCGGTTTTAACTTTATTGGCAATAGTAGACATTATTGACTGTACCATTTACTAGCGGTACAGTTGCTGATGCGAACCTCCGAAGGAAAGCCGGTCGGGATCGTGTTACATGGTGCTTTCGCCACTGACCTACAAAATTATTTGATCGTAATCGTTAAATATTTCCACGTGTAGCTGATAATATGAATGTACTCGTTTCCTTATGGTATCACATAAACATAAACATAACATCACGCCTTGTTTCCTTGAAGGGGTAGAGGTGTACTTACTAATAACACCCACATTTCGCCAGTTATGTTTAAGTCCCATGTAATAGGGGGCGAGCCTATTGCCATTATGGTATCAGTGACTTACATAATATGTATGATGTTCACAGTACGTGTCATAAATCATCTATTTAATTTTTTTTACGTGTTGTCTACAAGGTACTACAGAGCATAAAGGGGTTCGGCGAGAGCACTGCGTTAATTGTTGCAAACCCATGTTGCAGTATTATTTTTAAACACTACCGTGGCCTTTGCTTTGACCTGGGTTTATTGTTTTGTTTGCATAATGTAAATACGCGGCACGCGTATCTTTTAAGCGCTGAGCAGACGATGGACAATTTGGAACCTTATGGAAATCCTGGGAATTTATTGGTTCTACGTGTGCATAGATTGCCAATACTATTTCGTTCTATCGTCGCGGACAAATTGTCCATCATCTGCTCAGCGCCTTAGTGACTAGTATGGCGAACAGTTACTGGATATAGATAGACTTCCCCAAATGAGTTTTTGTTCGCAGTTAACACGCTGGAAGCAGCTAACGATGTCTCTGTCTTTCAAAATAGCAAATTATATAGAGTGGAGTTAGGCTATATATAATTATAGCCTAACTCCACTCTAAGTTCACTCTCCTAAGTTTGTACAAAGTAAAAACAAAGTACTACAATTACCTTATTTTCATTGTGCTCTCATTGCACTGTTTCGAGGTACGTAAAGCTTGTTCCCTACGAGCTATGTTAGCGCTTCCTCTCCAGAGTTTTGCCGATAAGGGTAACCGTTCCAGACTTTAATTTGTGCTGTTTGGGAATAAAAAACTTTTACAAAAAAAAAAAAAAACAACCGACTTCCAAAAAAACATTACAGAGTGAAAAGTAACTTTAATTTCGGAAGTGTCTTTGGTTTTGTATTTTTGTTTTTGGACACCAACTTCCGAAATCAAGTTATTTTTCACTTTGTAGTGATTTTTCGAACTCGGTTGTTTTTTTTAAGTTTTTTATTTTTTACTTTTTAGTGGGTCGGTTTGTAATTTATCTAAGTTGCATTGCCTAATGTCAACTGCTCATCTTTTACAAAATATTGTTTTTTCCGTTACAGGGGCGTGAATTGTTAGCAGTTCTCCTGGTACTTCACCATCAGTTCCACTTGACCATATGCATTGTGACGAGCATAAATTGCTTAGCAACCATATTAAAGTAATCGAATCGCAACTCGTGAATAACTAATATTATATTATTGAGTAGTTCCGGTGGCCATCTGTGGTCTTCATCAGCAGTTTCACTTCACCAAATGATAGTTTCTGAATGCAACTGCTTGATTTATTGATGAAAATACCAAAATCACTATATATGTGCCTATAATATTTGAGGAGTTCCCTCAATTTCTCATGGATCCTACCATCAGAACTGGATTTTGATAAAAATGGGACCAATCTGGAAGCATATCCTTTCAAATAAAACATTATTTTCCAAGTCGGCCTATAAATGACGGAGTACTGAGGTAAGAAACATGAAAAAAATACAACTGAATTGAGAACCTCCTCCTTTTTTTTGAAGTCGGTTAAAAATAAAGTAGCACAAACGTCACTCTAATACTTTTCTAAATTATTAAAATTACAAAGATCATAATCGTTATTTTCTGAAAATTAACATTTAATGGGAGTGATTAATTTAATAGGGGGAATTACGAAATCCACGCGGACGAAGTCGCGGGGAAGTGCTAGTTTTTTTAATTTTTATTTGAGATAGGTTTGCTCTTGTGTTCAATATCTAGGCAGTTATAACGTTTACTCACCCTGCGGTACCTAATTCAATTGCAGTGTGTTTGTTAGAACTGAAACTGATGGATGGAGCAATGAAGAGTGATATTTTGTATGGTGTCGAAGAAAATTGTAAGAGTTCGTCTGTGCGAGTGAGAAAGGAAGCATTTAGTGTTTTCTGATTGTAAAATGTACTTATTGTTTTATTTTGCGAGTCATATAGTGCGTAGTTTATTTAGCGAGTCATTTAGCGAGTTATATAGTGTATAGTGTGTCAAATTGTTGATGTGTTTCATGAATTATTCTGCTATAATTTTCGTCGCCACCTGCCAGAATGCTGCAGCTTGTTGTTACACCCAACTTTATAAAAAAAAATGTGATTCCTGTAGTCATTTAAGCTATTATTATGCTTTGATGTAGTTTAAGAAGTTATTCCTGCAAATCGATGAAGGAATCAGTCATGCACGTCGTGTGACTGTCGATAACCACTTAACAGGATCTGAAAAGATGTCTTCATAGACGGTAAAAGTAAACCTCTCTGTTAATACTCGATATTCCAATAACAGAAACAAAACGTAATCGAAATTATCATTTTAATGTTCATTGTTCCAACGAAACAATTAAATCCTTGGAAACGCAGGATAATCCGGATCAACGTAACAAAGTATTTCAATCTTTGTGTAGTTGAGATTAATGGTAACTATTTATGCTGGTTATTGAGAATTAATGTGATAAGTTGTGTCACTAATTTGACAAATTGCCCGGACTGTTTAGACAGTTTCCGAGAGTTATCCAGTATCCAGGTTATTACAATCACGAATTGGTACGTTCTCCTTGTCTTTGGTAGACTTTCCTAAGTCCATCATTGCCATACAGCATAATCTTGATTTCATCCGTAAAAAGGACCTGGCTCCATTGAAGTTGAGTCCAATGCAAAAGTTCACGTGCTCGTTGTTTCGTTGCTCGTATCACTTTGGGACTATTGGCTGACTTATTCGAGTTTTTCAAGTCTTCACGCCACGTTTCTCGAGTTCTTCAGCCACGTTTTTCGAGTCTACTTCTAACAGTTTGAGCGCAAACAGTCAGTCCATGAAAGTCTCAAAGCTGTTTTCCTGTTCTAAGGTCAGGTGACGATTACGCAGGCTGGTAGTAATGATAAACCGATCTTGTCGTTCTCTAGTGACCCGGTTTCGTGGTCCTCCTGAACGGTGCACAAAGCCGCCAGTCTCCAGGTAGCGATGGAAAACTCTTTGAACGCCAGAACGACTTACATGAAGTTCTGCACTTACGTTTCACTGACTAAACCTAGACTGAAGAAGTGCCACAGCTTGCGGGGCTACTTCAGGTGCAGTATCCATAATTTGAAAATCAAAATGGATTAAAAAGTAAGGAAAACAATTTCGATACTCTTTTTATGCAAAACTAAACAAATAATGAAATAATTATTGACTTATATTGCTTCTTTAAGAGCGACCAAACTCCGATTTTCTCCTCTTTTTCAAATTCGTGAATTCAAATTTGGAACAATGCGGGTACCGAAATGATGGCCAGTATGTCAGCTTTAAAACTGCATAAAAACTTTTTCTCTGACTAATCAATATTTAGATGTTTTAGGCCTAAAAACATAAAAATGCACGGTGGCTGGATTAAGGAGTCCGGGAATGTATTAGTTTGTAATAGCAAGCTTGTTTACTTGAAACTGTTATGTGTTCAAGTTAAATTTAATTAATAATAAATACTTAACACAAAATATGGTCGCAAATAATTTTCTTTTAAAATTTTTACCAATTTCTAAAATGTTCTCATCAAATTCCCATTAATTTTGACCATTAATATCTTACATATTAGAACATTCATGATGTTAATACAGGTTCTCATCCTTCACGTGATTCTCTGGTTTATGATGACGGTTGACAGCTCGAGCACCCTGCTTCCCTCTCACTGGGTAATACTTTATGTAATCGCGTTAACCCGAAAAGATTAACCTATGTTCCGTTGTCATCCTAATTAAGATAGGATTAAACTGCTAAATACCTTGCACGGCATTTGTGAGGCTTGCTTGAATAAGCAGATAAGTTCAAAAGAAGAGAACATTACCTAAATAATAAGGTTTCAGTAGATACAACTGAGTTTTCTTGTCGTAAGTTCTTGCTACATTATGTAGATGAATAAAGTTTATTTCGGAAAGCCAGTTGGCGTATTTTCTCAATATCAAATCACATTTTTTTAGCAGTCCTAAGCTACTAATAACAGGGAAAACCCAGTCTATTTCAGACGCGTGATGTCCTCACATTATTCCGCAAACTATATCTGAAAACTTGCACAGAAGTAAGCACGAACAAATAACACACTATTTTTACTCTAGTTGCTCAAGAAAGTTGTAATAGTATCAGTGAACAGTTTAAAAACGCTTTTGCTTAACGCTCCACCTTAGTGTCCCCTCAGCGTTGAAGCACAATGCAGCCACTGTTAAAGTCTATCTTTCTTAATGAACGATAGACTCCAACAGCGGCTGCATTGTGCTCGTTCACTTTAATTCTAACAAAGGACTCGTTTCTCTATGAAGTGCCGTGAGAACAACACTGCTAAACGTTGTAACTGGAGCCTGTATATACACTCACTCTATTAGGCAGCGCGCCACTATTATAGGAAATAATTACAGCCTTTTAGCCTATTTTTTATTTCTTCTCTCAAAGAACTTAATGCAAATCTGCAGCGAGGTGCCGGCTGGCGGCCATTACAAAATGCACTACAAAGTTATCCTCACGATGTTTTCGTATGGCAAAACTTTTAATTATCGATTTTTGAAAATGTTTATGCTAGTTTCCATAACTGGGCGTTCAGAACACTTAAAATAGTTAATTTGTTTGTAGTTAAAGTTGGCCTTTTAATATTTGGGCAGTTCGTGGCAATTTCAAGAGTACACGTTGTCCTTATTTTTCTGCTCTTGTTCTATTTTACTATAGGCGCATCCTGCCATTCCATTCAGCCTTAACGTTAGGAGTTAAAACACTGATGAGTCTTTATTTTCATAGGTGTTAATTAAGTAATTATGAGCTATGACTTTTTTACATTAGAAATGTAAAACATACAAAAAACTCGAGGAACAGCAAAACACTGCTAATGGTTTGACAGTAATTTTAAAATGAGTGCGGCGGCTAAACGGTATCTACTAATTAATTAACGTAGAGTATTAGGTAGGTAATAACAGGCTTGTGATTATAATTTAGACACTGTCTTTCAACGGAGATCGCAAAGCAAACAACTACTTTTTGACATATTATTGGGGTTTATTATCACAGTTTTCTTACAATAATAATACGATTTTCAACTTAAAAAAATTAATTTGGAAGTCTAGTGTTTCATTTTACTTTTTACTAGACAACCGCGGTGTCATCACATTGCAGATTGGACGCACGCCAAGCGCGTATTATTATTGATACGTTAAAAGTACGTGGTTTTGATTTACCATGCAAACAAATAATGTGTGAGCACTATGTACCTACCTACTATAAAACTACCATTAACTGGGTACGTCTTTCATTGACTTGAATTTGCCCTGGCGACTGAGAGTATGTCATGCTCACTCAAATGTCTCGCTGGTGGTGGCGTGTGTGTTGGAACATTAAGTTCTCTTCAAAATGGTTGAGTTGAATGGTGCTAATCCATGCGTCATGTTCGTGAACGGGCGCCGTCGGTAGGGACTGGTCATCTCTTAGCTGCCATGGCTTATTTTAATTTTTGAATCGTTTTTGGTTTTTACCTTTTTGTTGCCGACGCTTTTAACGTGCACGTTTTTCTACATTGTTCTCACTTAATTTCAACATGAATGATGTCACCAATATTTTGTAACAATATTTGTTTTTTTATTTGAGATAAGTTTGCTCTTGACTCTAGTCTAGGTCAGAGATGACAGAGACAAAGTCGACGATGGAGCGAGCTTACCCAGAAGAAGCCTGTTAACTCTCACTTTGAAGAGATCGGGGTTGTATACGTTCGGAAACACAGACGCAGGTAGAGAGTTCCACTCCTTTGCTGTGTGCATCACAAAAGACATTTGGAAACGCTTAGTGCGAATTGGTGGAATAGCAACTAGGTAGGGATGGTAACCTGCAGTGCGTCTAGATGTCCGATGGTAGAAGGGGGCAGGCGGAATGAGGTCGTGGAGTTCTCGAGCACACTCACCTATTTTGATTTAAAAGAGTGTCTGTGGAATTTCTTGCCCGTTCTTCTCCATAGAGATCTACGCTTTGGAATGGGCAACTAGCTTCAACTTTCTGACTAACTGACCGACTCTTTGACAATTCAAAAGTGCCTGTAATTGGTTTATTTGAAATAAATGCTTTGAGTTTGAGTTTGAATTAATGATGTAGACCGTACCTAATGCAAATTAGCAAAATTGGTCAACTCAGTTTTAAAATGTCTGTATTTCTCCGTAACCAAGAACACGTCCACACAGCAATAACTATCTATGGTGACAGATTTCATGTCATACAGCCCACACGGTATCAATAAAACACAATCGTGCCGGTTTTGTAAGTTTATGCAAATTGTTACAACTCGTTCACGTGATCATCTTAAGAATATAAATAATAATATGTTTAGTAATAAATTAAAGCTATTTCTAATAAACAAATGCTACTATAATATAAATGAATTTGAATGATAAACTGTGACTGGAATTGCAATAAATTTTAAATATTTAATTGTGATTACTTCTACAGTTACCTACCTATTACATTCATGCTTATAAAATAAACAATAAATATTGTATAATTATATTATAATCTTAATACATTTAATATAAATAAGGATTATACATGTTCTAAATGCTGTTATTTAATTTTAATTTAATTATTTATCCTTGTTACTTATGTTGCTGTGCCCTTACAGGGTTCATAACTGTATCTTAGCTTATAGCCTATTTTTAACACCCTTATTCACATTATGGTGCGCAAATAAATGAAATGAAATCTTTACGCTGGACCCTGACTGCTGGGATAGAACTAAAATGTACGCACAATACCCATACACTGATCATGTCCAGTTGTCAGCTCCGTTTCGTTTTTTCTCATCCACGTTAAGCTTTATAGGTGCTGGTTTGTGTTGAAATATGAACTAAAAGTTCAGATTTAGTTCAAAGATGGGTGACACGAAATTTTCACGTTCATATTATTTGAGGGTAACTGATGAAGATTAATCTCAAACGACAATAATGAAATATATTTATGATAAAAATATCTTTTGCTGATTCTATCTATGGCTGCATGTATTCACATATAGGTGTCAGACACAGGATGTACAATTGTTGAAATAAAGAGGTCACTTAATAAAACTCTTATAAAATTACAGTAATGCCAAAATTACCGTGAAACGCCTCGGTTAATGGTGACGTTTAATGGTGACGACTTTCAATAGCAATTTTAACACCAAGTGTTTGCTCAATTTTAGTGTAGCCGTATTTACATTCGATGAATACAAAACCATAATGAAATGTGTGAAAATAAATGAGGAGCTCGTGGCTAAGTAATAACAGCCATACGGGTCGATCCATCAGGTTAAGCTACGCTTACCGGGGTTGGTTCGTGGATGGGTGACCATCTTTACATACCGAGACTTCTCCGTGCCTCGGGAAGCACGTTAAGCCGTTGGTCCCGGCTGTCATTCGTGGATCTTTGACAGTTGTTACGGGTCGTCAGAAACCCGAAAGTCTAACAACCAGTCTTACCAAGGCGTATCGTGTTACCCAGAAACGGGGTTGTGGAAGTCAGATAGGCAGTCGCTCCATATAAAATAATGATATTCAGCTGGATCCGGTTTGACTGGAAGCCGACCCCAATATAGTTGGGAAAAGGCAGGCAGATGATGATAATATCATACTAGCCTATTTTTATCTCACTGCAGGACGAATGACTCTTCTCATACCGAGAAGGCTTGCTCTAGTTTTTCTCATATAATATAACTTCCAATAAGGTAGTTATATTTGCGCCGTAAGATAGGCAGTCGCTCCATGTAAAATACTGGTATTCAGCTGCGTCCGGTTAGACTGGAAGCCGACCCAAATATAGTTGGGAAAAGGCTAGGCAGATGATGATGAATACAAAACCATAATGTTAATTATAACCTATCACTAGACAAGAACTTCTATCAATTCTATTCGACGTTTCTCGACTGTCACACTTAAACTGTAGTCCTACAATCAACATTACCACCATCATAATTTCAGCTAAAAGACGTCCACTGCTGTACTCCTATAAGAATATTGCTAAATTCGTTGAACTTCATATTCTTTCCCTTTTGTATAATGTGCTCTTTTCCCCTTTCACCCCTCTCTATCTCAAGAAACGCTTCCAGTTCCTTTGCGACTCCCACACGAAATCCTTAAGGTCATCAGATAACTTGAAGCTTAAAATACCTATGCATTCCACAACTTTTCTTGACAAATCCTTTACTGTCCAGGCCGCTCGTTTGTGGAATGCATTACCAGTTCCAATAAAGCGCGCGCAATCGCTGCCTGTGTTTAAACGACTCGTGAAGGAACATTACTTGTCGTTGTGATTTTGTTCTCGTTGCTGGCTGACAGTCTTCTTTTGTTTTCGTCTCTTATATATTTAGTATGTATGTATCTATGTATATATTATATGGCATATTTATCTACTATATAGCATATGTATGTATCTGTGTATCTATTATAGTATACTGTACTTATATACTTTTTATTTGCACCAAGAACAACCCCATTTAATGTCCATAAAATATCTGTCCATTCCAAGGTTGCCTGGAAGAGATCGCAGTATGCGATACGGCCGCCAATTGTATATTTTGTAGTTTAAGATATATCTTTATGTAATGTGTAATCTGGTGTACAATAAAGTATATATAAATAAATAAATAAATAAACTTCACCACTTCGCTCCACTATCTAAGTTAATCCGAATTCGGAAGCGTTAACATATTCCCACTGAATAACTCAAGGTGTCAAGGGTTTATTTGTTCTGTTGAACTCAACTACAGCATTCAGTTTGGTGCACCTCGAAATAAATTACCTAAGCTCGCCAGCTTTGTACAGTTTGTTAATAGTTGGTAACAATTTATTGTTTTATTTACTTCTTAACATTGACAGTTTGTGTACAGCATCTACCTTAAAAGCTTCTTAAAAACATTTTACACAAAGCTATCATCAGTTCTTAACGTGACGAGTACTTTTTGAATAGCTCGAAAACGAGAAAAACTAGAGCAAGCCTTCTCGGTATGAGAAGAGTCATTCGTCCTGCAGTGAGATAAGAATAGGCTAGTATGATATTATCATCATCTGCCTGCCTTTTCCCAACTATATTGGGGTCGGCTTCCAGTCAAACCGGATGCAGCTGAATATCATTATTTTATATGGAGCGACTGCCTATCTGACTTCCACAACCCCGTTTCTGGGTAACACGATACCCCTTGGTAAGACTGGTTGTTAGACTTTCGGGTTTCTGACGACCCGTAACGACTGTCAAAGATCCATGAATGACAGCCGGGACCAATGACTTAACGTGCTTTCCGAGGCACGGAGGGGTCTTGATATGTAAAGATGGTCACCTATCCACGGACCAACCGCGGCAAGCGTAGCTTAACCCGATCGATCGACTCGTGCGACTGTTATTACTTAGCCACAGGCCTAGTATGATATTATATGATAAGAAAAAGAGAACCTTTAAGCAAACTGGATCTTATCGTGAAAATATGAAATAACTGCATACTCAAAAAATAAAATACAAACTCAGTTATAGTTATTTAATTTCGTACCACGGCCCGAAACGTACATAACCCAGACTTGGTAGGTACAGACTTGACTCCAATTTTCTCGAAACAAAATTAAGGTTGTTATAAGCACGCGCCTCGCCGCGCCGACGACGTTAAACCACACCGTCTAGAAAATTGTCTCCTAATGAATAAATGAAATTAACCTTGTCGTATTCATGTTTTACTATTTAACGTGGATGTACTAATTAATGAATTTTCGTGCAACTGAATTCATGATGTTAGTTTATGTTAAATCTTGAGGCTTTAATATATTATTATATCTAGTAATATTTTTATAGTTTTTTTTTATAGTTAGTTATTATTTTATAGGAAGTTGTATAGCAAGAAAGCAATTAGTTCAGAACGGCGTTTAATTATTGATTTTGAACAGACAAGTACTAGTGAAAGAAAATGTAAAAAAAAGGAAAAACAACGTACAATTCCTTATTTTTAACAAGAAGATGCTGCACCCCAGAGGCAGTAGAACGTTCAGTAAAGTGGGGAAGTTTAACTCACTGCTTGCAATTTTTAATTAAAATAATTGTATACTTTAATTTTCTAACGGGACTTTAACAGTAGGTATTGCAGGAAGCTCAACACTTCGTAGCTCAAGGCATCGTTCATTTTCCAGTTCTTTTAGCGTCATTATTACGCAATAGAAGGATTATGCATCTCCCGAGTTAAAATTATAGAGCAATCGCTCGTCAAGTAATTGTACCAGGTAGATTTAATTGGTTCAAGTTTAAAATTGAGTTTATTACGATTTATATTCAGATTGGAAAGGTTAAATACCCATTTGATTGTGGCTAAGCGGTTTTCGCATCACTTTTTATAATTTAAATGAATGAAAAAGCAATGAAACAACCGATAAACAAAAGCAATTGTTTGATTAAATACTATTACGATTAAAACGGATAACTATTGTATTCATGGAAACCAAATCAATATTTTGAAGAAGAATTTACATTCAAGTTAATTACGTGAACAAAGTGGATTTCCGGTTAACAAAATTTCACAGAAGGTCTTCAATTTATGCAGTTTACAACTACCACCGCAGAACGATCAATAGTTGTGGATTAACCTGAAACACTACGTGAGCTGGTATGTGAGGTTTAACCAGGGTGTGGCGTTGGACTACAATGTTATTTAGTGTCCGAATAATTCAAGCATATTGGATACTAATTCTATTTTAGCTTCATATAAATTTTAATATGTTCATTAACGAAACAGATGAAATTTTACTGTCCTGTGCTAAATAACTATAGTTTCGCATTTGTTATTCTTTGAAGAGTTTGTTTTGATGATAATAAAAATTACCAATTCCAAACAAGGTCTTTTTAACCGACTTCAAAAAAAGGAGAAGGTTCTCAATTCGTCGGAATCTTTTTTTATTTTTTTTTATGTGTATGCTGATTACTCGAAGACGGCTGGACCGATTTGGAAAACAATTTATTTTTTGTTTTAATGGGTATACTTTCCAGGTGGCCCCTTTGTCATCAGGTCAGAATTTGATGATGAGATCCTGGAGAAATCGAGGGAACTTTTCAATTATTATGGGCACACCTATAGCGATTTTTCTAAAGTAACTTGTTCATTTGCTGTCGGAAAGCACCATTTGGTGAACTGGAACTGATGGCGATGACCACAGACTGATGGCCACCGGGACTACTCAATAATAAGCATTTCACGGGTTGCGATTCGAATACTCTAACCCTTCGGGGAAACAAGGCGTGATGTTATGTTATGTTATTAATGCCCTTTTACTCCAAATAAGTTTTTTTTCGAATCTGGGTTGTCTGCCCGTAGATTTTTGGGCATTCTCCAAAGACGTACAGCGCGGAATACCTACTTTCGCAAGATAAATGGGAGGGTTAGTAATTTCAATGTTGTTTGCAAAGATCGACGTCTTATGATTTATTACTATCGCATAGTCGTATAGGTAAATTGGAAATATATTGTAGGTATCATCTTTGCTTGATAGTTTCGAAGGTAAATATTCAAAGTATGACTAATAGTTGTGGGCAAAGCAAAACCGAAATACTAAAGGGTTTTCCAATAGGGACGGGTCGATGTTGATAGTCTGTGGCAGCCATACTATTTTGGTGGGATCTGTAAAATCTGTTGTATATTATGCAGTCAGTGATGCCAAATCACCATGGCAAGTTACACGGTTGAGCAGCATGTGCAAATGATAAAACTTTATTATCAAAATGAGTGTTCGTTAGTGCAAACGTTGCGCGCATTGCGCCCATTTTACGGCAGACGCGGTGGCCCTTCAAAGTCCACTCTCCAACGATTGGTGACTAAATTTGAGACGACCGGTTCGGTAAACAACCAACCTTTACGTCAAAGGAACGCCAGATCGGCCGAGAACATCGCCGCTGTACGTGAGAGTGTTCAGGAGACTCCGAGGCAGTCGATTTCTCGCCGTACTCAAGAACTCGGCCTTTCGCAGACCTCAACGACACAATCTACATTCTGCATGAACGGTTTGAGGGTAGAGTTATCTCTCGCAGAGGTGACGTGAATTGGCCACCAAGATCGTGTGATTTGACTCCGCTAGACTTTTTCTTGTGGGGTTTTCTGAAGTCGCAGGTCTATGCCAATAAACCACATTCGACCGTTGCCCTGAAAGCCAACATAACGCAGGCCATCGCTCGGATTCAGCCGGATATATGCAGCAGAGTCATTAAAAATTGGACCTCTCGGATTCGTGCCACCATACGAAGCCGCGGCGGACATTTGAACGATGTCATATTCCATCCATAATGGCATAAATGAGCCTTTTAAATAAAAAATAAATTTCGTTAATATCTCACACACATCTTGTTTTATTCAATTTTAACATCGACCCGTCCTTGTTGAAAGACCCTTTATAATAAATAGTCACATCTGTATCAGTAACTTACTCTGTTGCAGTCGCTTTAAGCTGGCAGGTGTAATTCGTTCGTAATTCAGTTACACTGCGTTTCAGATGTCAACACACCGCATTTGTCTGCTTACGACATTAACATTAAGACCATGCATTTACTCACCTAACTTCATTCTAATTATAACGTCACATGTGCACCTAGCAACGTGAACTACTGCCAAGTTCAACGACTCATCTATTCAGCTATGAAAGCCGCGATCGCTCACTACTTCATTTGCGAGCTTTTTAATTAGTGTACCCAAAGTTTTTATGTAACACAAATGCATACAATTTTTATACCATAGCTCCCTCATCTCATTCAGCGCATCTCTCATGGTATTCATAAAATATGCGGGGAACCACGGGTGACGCCGCTGTGAAGAAATGATTCACTAACTAAAATACTGGAAGTAAGAATGTGTTAATCCGCTGTTTTACAAAACGGCTAGTTGTCTTACAAAACAGCTCCGTTATGTAAAACAACTGAACGACTTATAGCGGTTTTATATTACAACTGAGCATCTGAGCAGTCCGGAGTCTGGATTTGTGCCCGGTAGATGGCAATAGGCTCGCCCCCTATTACATGGGACTTAAACATAACTGGCGAAATGTGGCTGTACTATAGGTACACCTCTGCCTTACTCTTCGGGAAAACAAGGCGTAATGTTATGTTATATGATAACTGAAATTTAACACGCCAGATTGTTTAGACGTTTTGCTTTTATCAATGCAGTGGGTCAACGATTAGATGTTATGTAAAACAGCGTGAAATGAAACGTCAGATTGTAGATTTTAGTTCAATGTTTTGACGCTCGTGGCTCTGTGTGTCATGACAACAATTATGGCGTCCGAAACGAAAATAAATAAAACCAGTAATATGAGTTTTAGGAAAGTCAGTCCTAAAAATACAACTTAATAAAAACATTCTCCAACTAGTAGCACTCCAAATACAAGCAAACTAATTTCAATACGAGTACTCAGAAATCGTCCATATTCAATGTACAGCGAAAACTAAAGCTATATGTCACCACAGGTTTCCAATTTCCATCCATTTCCTTCAACATGGCGGCGCCGGAGCCCGGAGCCAGAGGTTCGGATCCTGAACTCAACTAACGAGACCTTTCATTTGCATTTTTTATGGGTACTTATGGTAACCATTGACGTTTCATTTCGTTCTTGAATTTTTGCATCAATTTTGTGACTTGATTAATTTCCGTTAAAATGCCAGTAGCAGGATTCGGTTTTAAAGAACAAATATTTTATTTCAATAACCAATTCAATTATTTAAATCGGCGTTTCAAGAGGCGTTATTTGTATCTTTTTTTGCGACCCAGGTTTTTCCTCCTTCTCCTCGCAGATCTTAGTAAAGCATCTACAACACTTATCTAAGCATCCGTTATCTGTTAACCTCTCATCGGAGTGAAAAATATTCTTGCAAAAAGAAGATCCTGCTTTAAGTATTTTTTAGGACTGGAAAATACCAAAGCATAAAATAATGGCTAGTAATCCTTTTATTTATCACTGAGATTTTGAAAAATAACCTCTTTAACATTGAATAGCGTAGCTACTTCGGAAACTAGCAACAAACGGGAAAACCGAGTAAATAACTACCCTGAGAATATTGGCTACTGCCCAAAAACAAAAAGTGGTCCACTTTTTGTGCCTCTCGAGTACTACTAGTTTACTATTTCGGTTTGGTAACGGAATGTTAGTGTTAGGTTACGATAAGAGATTTTTACACTTTTTGTGACCTAAATCGTTGTAACTTTGTTCTTTTTATTTCAACTTTAAAATACGTTGGGGCCGGGAAGTATTTATATTAAGTTAAGCTTAAGTTCTGTAGCATATTGGAAATGGTTCTAATACCGTATACCAATTAATTTCATAGATACACAGAGAGATAAATATTCGTTTATTTATCGGGGCACGGAGACACAGCTAGTCACATTTTATTAATTACCAACTTACGATATTACTAGTTCAAGCTCGACCCGTACTCAACTGGCATCATCCCAGACGGAGGCTTCAGTTGAAAATGTTAAACTCAAGTCGTGCTAAGTTCGGCAATACGTAATTATGACAAATTAATATCTAATGCCTTGTCCAGCTTAAGAAGGGAAATGCAGACTGAACTGAAAAATGTTATTTCCTAATTCTTTCTTGAGAATCACAGCGGCGATTTATCCATTTTAAAAATAATTCCAATCATGGTACATGCTAGCTACTCGTATGTACCAGGATTTAAACTTTTTTCGTCTCAAGATAAGTGAGCGTAAGTTAATGCTCTTTTAGCGTCGTAATAAATATAATATTTCTTTTTCTTTATAAAGCCTGAATACAAAATAAACAAAAGCATCTTACCTTTTGAAAAAAAAAAAAAAAATATTATTCTCTAGTAACAAAAGAGCAATTTCTGTTATGTAGGTTTACTTTAAGTATCTAATCTCGTAACAAAGTGATCCTTTCACATATATAATAGGTATATACGAATAAAGACTCATGCCTTACATAGTGGTTTCGGGTGTTTTAAGAGGTTTTTTTTTTAATTTGAGATAGGTTTGCTCTTGACTCTAGTCTAGGTTAGAGATGACAGAGACAAAGTGAACGATGGAGCGAGCTTACCCAGAAGAAGCCTGTTCACTCTCACTTTGAAGAGATCGGGGCTGTATGCGTTCGGAAACACAGACGCAGGCAGAGAGTTCCACTCCTTTGCTGTGCGCATCACAAAAGACATTTGGAAATGCTCAGTCCGAATTGGTGGAATAGCAACTAGGTACGGATGGTAACCTGCAGTGCGTCTAGATGTCCGCTGATAGAAGGGGGCCGGCGGAATGAGGTCGTGGTGTAATGCTGTACAATTCAACGTAGCTTGAATAAGCTGACTGTAGATCTAATTGACAACGAATCGGGTGATAAATTGTATAGCCATTCGCTATAAATATAAACCTAGTTAGTTTAGCTTATAAAGTAGGTCGTCACGAGTGAGTGCCGCTCGTCCGTAGTGCACACATCGACGTTCATTAGTCACAACCACGCCAGCTTCTGTTATATTCTTGTAGAAAATCTTTCTCCTTTTTTTTTCAGAATATGTTTAATGGTACCTAATGTTTTAGAAAATGTGATGCTACACTTTTGCCTATGCGTCGTATGACCAGCTAAAAATAATAATTACCTATGTATTTTGCTCATTATTCCTTGGATTGGTATCATCATATTCAAAAAACCTAATTCCTTAAGGATAAAAAAAAGTCGGAATACTCTCTGAAACTATTTAAATAAAACAATTGAACCTCAGTATTTCAACTATGTACTCTGGTATGTTAGTAGTGTCTCAGATATTCGAATAAAACAAAGCGTACGTAATATCTTCAGTAATAATACTTAGCTTATCTTTTGGGAACAATTATTTGCCTTAGGTAGGTATATCTAAAAGCGAATTGGTAATTTTAAGACTAAATTCTGGCGTTTTCTTTATGTAGTAATAATATGTTCTTTTCACGCTTGAGGAGAATTTAATATCACATCATTTGTCAAAGCGATTGAAATAAAATGTCGAATTACCTCATAAAGATTTATCATAAACGTAATTTATTACTTGGGGTTAATTGTAATTTGTTATACTGACTTCGGGGTCAAAGTAATATGACCACTCAAATTTTTATGTAATTTTGTGAAAATTCTTGCACAACACAGTTGAAACTATCATGACTTGCGAAAGTGTAGACTGCTCGTCTGCTTTATATCACGACCAATACAGAAACGTTGAAACGTTGAAAAGCAAAACAACAGAACAGAACAACACAACAAACAGCAGAACAGAACAGAACAGAAGACACAACAACAGAACACAGAACAGAACAGTAGACGAATACTGGTTACGAATATTTAAAAACATCTTTAGAATACGATAAAATAATGTACTACAATATAAACAGAGGGAAAGCGAAATTACACATCCAGTTTTGTCTCTATAGCTGCCTCAAAACAGTTCGCTGGTGACGGGTTACAAACGATCTACTTTTCCTCCTCAAAGATTTGTCTTAGAATTAGTTAATGGTATAGTTGAATAAAAGAGAATCTGTCCGAACCAGTCACGTAACGGGTACTTTAGACATAAACTATGACAGTTTAACTTCTGGCTGCAGGGTTTGGTAGAGATATTCTTTGTGCTTGGATAAATTGATACTTGGACGATAAGTGAATATCCCTTTATAACAATAAATGAAAAGTCGTCGTAGTAGTTAGAAAACAGAAAAAAAAAACAAATGCATTGTGAAGTATTATAAAGGACTACACGGTTGCTACGACGTAGCCGACGTGATGACGTCACCGCTACGACCGCTACGCTGTTAAAGCTTTGGTGTCTATCTTGACTGTAGAAAAACATATCACCAGGCGTAAATGAACCTTTCCGAATTTGAAAAGTAAAGCTTTTCATAAGTGCAAAAAAAAACGATTTCATTTATTTTAGGATACTCGTGGCACGATCTTTCTAAAAATCAAAAATCAATGAGAAATTCTCAGACCCAATTTATTTATTCCTGGGATGGGCTGTACGTGAGTATAACTCGTGTATATTTATGATTTATTTCATCTTTCGTAATCCTTTTACGTTATCGTTTTCGTGAGCTCTGCAGAAGGGCATAAAATACGAAGAACAATTTAATATGTATTGAAGAGGCTTGTATTGACTTGGCAAAATCTTAGCTCAGAATTCAATACGAATAATAAAAAACAAAACCAATAAGAGTAGGTATACTCGTTATTCTATCGAAATGTTATCATGTTTAGTTTGTAGAAGTACTTAGTTATAATAGTGTTAGAAGTAGTGAATGTCACGTAGTATTGAAAAAGAAAAACTACAATTCGTCGAACAGACTGTTTTCCTGGGAATTACGCTGGACTCAAAGCTGCAGCGGAGTCCTCATTTAACATCACTAGCAGGGCGGCTAAGCTCGGCTGCTTACGCTGTTTGGAAAATCCGCCAATTAACAGACGTCGATACCGCGAGACTGGTCTATTTTAGTTACTTTCATAGCGCCATGTCTTACGGTATTTTGTAATGGGGACGGGCTGCAAATATTGATTCTATCTTTATTCTGCAAAAGAGGGCTGTCAGAGCCATCTACAACCTCCGCAGTCGCGAATCTCTAAGGGAACTGTTTAAAAAAATTAACATCATGACGGTACCTTGCCAATATACAGGGTTACAGGGAAAGTCGTACTGAATATTAAAGGAGGTTATTATTCAGGTCATTTTTGATGATTTTGATTCTGAAATAAAATGTCCGAAACTTAACCGTTATGGAGATATTTTTAAAGATTATTTTTAAAAATCCTTTATTTTTTGGCTTTTAGTCGTTTTCTTTGGGATTAGAGCTCCTAGAGTCGGTTTTTTTGATGTATCTAGTTAGAAGACATGTCCATTAATAAAAATGATCAATAGAAACTGAACCTACTACTAACAGCTTAAAAAACTGCTCGACAACAGTTAGCATTATGAATTTTCTAATAGTGTTCTTAACTTTGATGGGCTTTAAAAAAAAAATGTATGGAACTTATTCTGCGAATAACTTTACAAAGTTCTACGTCTCTTTAGCTATTCAAAAAGGTATATCATCTACTAGGTTTGTTCATAAAATCTTAAAATAATGTTATTAGAATAGGCCCATCTGGTAGTACAACATAACAGAATTTCGATACAAAAGAATCCGGCTTACTACCTGGCACTTTTAAACAATGAAAAAAGGTTTGGGTAGACATTGCTTGTGTTTGGGAGACGTGCGGAGATAGGTATTTATGTCATTTTAAATGTCTGAATTGTCAAATCGTGGATCGTGGTGTTTGTTTAGTCTGCTCATGCGATTCTTCCATGGTAGATGTGTTATCCGTGCCCTCCGATTTTTTTTTGTAAAAACGCGACTTGGCTTGGATTTTTGGACTGTTTCATCTTCTAACTGTGTGACGTGGCTTGTAACTGGACTTTGATTTGTGTTGTGAACATGGCAACATTTACCAACGAGGAATATGCTGACATCCTAATGTGTTATGGATTTTGCGAAGAAGTGTCGTTGCGTGCACGCAATGAATACATGCTAAGGTATCCTACTCGCCGAGTACCTGATATTGGCGTATTTGACAGAGTTTATCGAAGACTACGAGAAACTGGTTCTGTGCTAGTACGTCGGACTGACATGGGACGACCTCGTGTTCTTGATGACGACGACGAAGATAATGAAATACGACGTCTCTTTGAAGCCGACCCAACCACGTCAACAAACGTTGTCGCTCGACGGCTTGGTATTTCCCAGTGGAAAGTCTGGTTTGTAATGCACAGTTCTGGGCAATACCCTTACCATTACATGCCAGTGCAAGTAATTGAAGAAGGGGATCCATTGAGACGACTAGACTTCTGCAGATTTATGCTCAATGCCGATAATGAAGATCCGGATTTTTTAAAGAAAATCATGTGGACAGATGAGTCGAAATTTGACAAAGACGGCATCACAAACTATCATAACACCCATTATTGGGCTCCCAAAGCGCAAGGTAACCCCAAGAAAAAAAGACCAAAAGGGTCACAAAGGAGATTCAGTCTTAATGTGTGGATGGGTATAATATCAAATAACTTGATAGGGCCATACTTCCTGCCCGATAACTTGAATGGCGAGACATATGAAAACTTTTTGAGGGAGGAGTTACCCTCTTTAATGCAAGACTTGCCTATTGCATTGAGACGAGACATGTTTTTTCAACATGATGGCTGCCCAGCGCACTACAGAAGAAGTGTTCGAGCATGGTTGGACGAGAATTACCCAAACCAATGGATTGGAAGAGGCGGACCCATAGCATGGCCGGCGAGGAGCCCCGATTTAACGCCGATGGATTTGTATGTGTGGGGTCATATGAAAAGCCTAGTATACGACCAAATGACACCGATCGCAAATGTCGATATTCTAAGACAAAAAATTATTGATGCGGCTGAGGAAATGAGGCGGAACCTACGAACTTCTGTCGTGAAAAGTAATTTAAGAAAAGGAATGAGACTTTGTGTAAGAAATAGCGGCGGCCATGTAGAACATGAATTATAAAAATATTGCTAAAATTTTTGTCTTTTTTTTACGTATTTTAGCTATTTTTACCTCAAACTAAAAATGTACCCTCTCCTAACTTAACTGTTATTTGGGCAATGTTTTGCCTATTTAATAGCAACTGTTATAACTTTTTGAATAGCTAAAGAGACAGAACTTTATAAAATTATTTGCAGAATAAGTTCCATACAATATTTTTTATTAAAAGCCTGTTAAAGTTAAGAACACTCTATTAGAAAATTCATAATGCTAACCGTTGTCGAGCAGTTTTTTAAGCTGTTAGTAGTAGGTTCAGTTTCTGTTGATCATTTTTATTAATGGACATGTCCTCTAACTAGATACATCAAAAAAACCGACTCTACGAGCTCTAATCCCAAAGAAAACGACTAAAAGCCAAAAAATAAAGGATTTTTAAAAATAATCTTTAAAATTTAATATCTCCATAACGGTTAAGTTTCGGACATTTTATTTCAGAATGAAATTCATCGGAAATTACCTGAATAATAACATCCTTTAATATTCAGTACGACTTTCCCTGTAACCCTGTATATATGAAAATATTATGTATGTTAGAAAAAATCTACATCTTTTTAGTAAGATAAGTGATCGGCATAATTTTAACACTATAAATAGGAACAAATTAGATCAACCACGTTTCAGATTGTCTAAGGTACACACTTCTTTTATGGGCTACTGTGTAAAATGTTATAATAAAATACCTCTCGATATTCTTCAACTAAATGAGAAGCAATTTAAAACATGCATTAAACGCACACTATGTAGACAAGCATATTATAGGTTGAATAATTATATCATAGATAAAAATGCTTGGCTAAATGCTAGTCCTGCTCCACAGCCACTTGGGCTTTGTAAATTTTTTTTTGTTTTTTTTTTTGTTTGGAAGAAATGCGTCCCTTTTTTTCTGACATTATGACCTTTTTGTTTACTAATCTTTTAAATATTGCAAACTATAGTGTTGTAAAAATTAGAAGTATTTTTTCAATTTTGTAAATATGAGTACCATAGAGCGGTTTTATGTTATGATGTAGGTATGTTGACTTGAAAGAGTATGGCAGTTGAGAGTATGTCATGCTCACTTAAATGTCTTGCTGATGGTGGCGCGTGTGTTGGATCATTCGGTTCCCTACAAAACGGTTGAGCTGGATGGTGCTGATCCACGCGTCATGTTCGTGAACGGGCGCCGTCAGTGGAGACTGGTCATCTCTTAACTGCCAGGGCTTATTTTTGATCTTATGTTTTGGGTTGTTTTTAATTATTTGTTTTTTTTACATTGTTCTCACATATAGAAGCAACAAGAACAATGTACCCAGGATTTTGTAATAATTTTGATTTAAAAGAGTGTCCATGGAGTTTCTTGCCCATTCTTCTCCATAGAGATCTACGTTTTGGAATGGGCGACTAGCTTCAATTTTCTGACTAACTGACTGACTCTTTAACAATTCAAAAGTGCCTGTAATTGGTTTCATTGAAATAAATGCTTTGAGTTTGAGTTGAATAAAAGTGAAGTGCTCTTTAAGCGTGTGGCTATTGGACCTGTTAAGTGTTTTTCTATCGTATTTTCTTCGGAAAGTGGGTCTAACAGGACCTCCCACTTACATGAAAGAGACACAGAACACATTTATTTATTTATGTATAGAGATTTACTTTAAAAGATAGCAAAAATATTTTATTTATTTTCTTGTTAATAGAAATACAATTGTTTGTGTTAATTAGGTGGTTAAAAAAAAGCTCAATTGTACTACTTATTAAAAATGAGTTTTTTTACCTATACTGTCATACTGCTGCCAAAGGTTTCCGCCATACTTTCCCAATCGTCTTTTTCTGCTGACTTTTCCGGCCAATCAGTCAAGAAAGAGTCTAGGTCACCGCGTCAGCGTTTCTTAGAGGTTGAGATTTAGCTAAGAAAAATGTTATAAGAGTTTATTATGACTGTTGTTTGTTATTTATCATTTTGTTTCAGGTAAGAGACACACCACCACCACCTCCACTCCACCTCCACTGTTTTCAAGTTACAACTGATGTGAGACCGTAATTAAAATAGCTATGTCAAATAGATAAAGACAATAAATGAAGCAAAAGTTCTGACACCAACAATGAGCTTCCAGAAAGAAACGTTCCGATCTTTATTTCGAACCAGTAACATTTATTATGCGCACCATTAACACTTTAAGACCCAATTTACTTTGTACTCTACTCATCCCGTGCGTGAAGCAGCGTACACATAAAAATTACGCTGTAGTGTATATTACTCTCACACTCGAACATTTTTTGCATCGCTCCGACAGATTTATGAAGAGCGGAACATGTAGACTTTGGCAACGGACGGGGTCTCCTGAACATACTCCAAGAATCGTAAACTTTATGTGTTCTGTGAGGAGTCCATTCGACCCATATAAACAGCAACGAATAATAGGTAGACTTGATATTTATAACCTACTAGCTGTTGCCCGTGACTTTGTCTGCGATCCAGGATGAAAAGTAGCCTATGCCCTTTTCCAAGATTCATGTTATCTATCTGTCAAATTTCATCCAAATCCGTTTAGGCGTTTTAGCGTGAAAGCGTATTATAAATAAACAAACAAACTCACTTTCACATTTATAATATTAGATAGGTTTTATTTATTGATTTATATGTAACAGAAGTTTTTCGCATTATTGTTTGGGTTCGGGGTCACATATTAGGTAATGTAGTTTCCTGAAACCTTTATTACTTGATCGGTGCCTGGTTTCCTTATTCCAAACATGTTTTTCTTTTATTAGTGAGATAATATCCTGATAAAATCCGTGATCGCTGCCTTTGTAAGTAAACAACTGCCAGAATTGAGTGTCATTTGTTTTCGATATTATTTTCTTTTAATTAATTACTTCGATCACTCATCGCTTTCAGAGTGCAATCATAATTTTTAAGATACTTAACATTATCCTGGTGCTCAAAGGACCTTTTCAAGCGATTAGTTTTATTGGAGTCGCAGTAAAAATTGTAACGACGCTTTTAGATACCGGCTTCCGTCTTTGGCAGGTCTCCAAAGTCGTGGGGGCAATAATACGGACATTGGCTGTGGGATGTAGGGGTGTTGTTATCAAAAGCAATTGTCTTGAGTGGCTTTAACATAGGATTGTTTTTGAATCAAATGTCTGGATTTTGTTAATTAGGAGTTAACGTTTTATATGATGGAGATTTTAATGTATTCTGTAAAACCATGGATTTGTTCCAGTCTCGTTTTCGTGTTGTTACGAGTTTAAAACTTAAAAATCTAGTATATTAGTAAAGTGGAATGCAAGACAAAAATAGGCAGTCATGGGACTCCCGACAGAAGTGAAAACTTAAAACATTAATATGTACACAAGCCGCTGCGCGTCGCCAGTCTGGCGCAACACGTCATATTAGAGTTGTGCCGTGAGTATGTCGCATGTCGCGAATCCGTAATATTTCCCCTACCAAAAAGCGCCCAACGCGCATAAAGAAGTTTTCACTTCAAAAAACCGACAACTACAATACAAATAATATACGCACAATCTTGTGCGTAGTCAGGATTCCATGTGACATCATTAGGATCATCGACATACCCAGGCTATGTTAGGGATCTCCCTACAACTGGATTTATGTACTAAGATGATACTTTAAACTGTTTGTTTTATTCATTTATTAACTGCAGAACCCAAGTACCGTTTCTCAACAGCCAACGCGTATAAAAATGTCTCTAAAGCCACACTGGAAACGAAGCCAAACGAAACGAAGTTCATTTAGCGTCCTTCCGCGTCTTTTGATACTTCGGTTCACACCTTCACACCGCGTACTATAAACGGAAGGATGAAAAGACGCGGACGAAAGGTATTAAACGAACTCAGCTTCGTTTCCAGTGTGGCCTGCGCTTCACACATTCGAAATATTTTTTTAACTGTAAATGCTCCCGGAGAAATAAATCCTGATACGTGACTAAATTCTTTAATAAAAGTAATTAAACATTGATTATTATATTGGTCTCCCATGTTGCTGCAATATGAGATTGCAGGGCGGCCACGGAACGTGACGCGGAAAATTTGATAGTCCATAATTTGTTTGTGTACATTGCCGTATAACATACATATTTACATAATCACTATTATCGTTATTTGATCGTTATTTCTCCTGACAATGTTTATTTTGTTTATATAATTATGTATGTATGTTTTAGTCTTTTTTTTTTAACATAACACATAACATCACACCTTGTTTCCCCGAAGGGTTAGGCAGAGGGGGGAGGGGGTTAGGGGTTTTTTTTGTCTTTATTAATAGCAAAATACCAGTTTGACACAAATTAAAGTACACATAGTATTCACTAGGGGACAGATAAATTAACAAACAGAAATAGTGTACAAGAGATGGGTAAAGTACGGTCAATACAAAATTTTTGAGCCCTGACTCCTAAACTAGGAAGATCCTGTATCTTTTTTTTTTTTTTTTTTTTTTGTGGATGGGAAATCATCAAATGACTTCTCCCGCTCTGGGCGGAGCGGGAGGGCGTGTCAGACTTTTACTGACTAAAACCCACCCGTGTTCCTTCTGTTGCCTGTGCCGGGGCCACGGTAACTCTTTCGAACATCCCGCAACCCTAGCTGGCATCGGCCCTAGCGGACCCCGTCAATAGTGCTGACATCTCTTTGAGGCGCGCGTGGAACACGACGCGCCGTCGACTCGGGCTTGGTCCTTACCGGACGGCGAGCTACCCATTGCTTGCCGTCCGCAAGCCCGCGCCTACGGTGGCCGGGAATCAGCTGCCAATTCCCGACGCTCAGGGCGTCTCCTGCGACGACTAGGGGCGTGAGGGTGCAAAGCTTGCCTCTCCCTCACGCGTCCCGCCTCCTCCTTCACGAGCATTACTGCTTCGCAGAAGGAGGTAATGGCTTCCCATGCACTCTCGCTCCGTACCATGGCCTGGACCAGGGCCGGACGCAAGAGATCGCCGCCGCCGATCGCTTCCGCGAGGACACGGCGGTGCTCCGCCCAAGCCGGGCAGACCTCCACCGTATGCTCCACCGTGTCCTCCGGGCGATCCACACAGTGGTGACACCCGGGCGTTTCCTCCCGCCTTATCCGGAACAGGTACCTCCCGAAGCACCCGTGTCCGGTGAGGACCTGCATCAGGTGGAAGGTGAGGACGCCGTGGCGCCTCTCCAGCCACTCCTCAAAGAGGGGACTTATCGCCGCAATTGTGGCGTGCCCAGCGCTGGGTTGCGACAATCGCACTCTCCATGCCGCCATGAGATCCTGCCGGAGCTCTGTCCGCCGTGCCGCGATTTCTCGCGGCAACGGAGTTACGCCCCGGCGTCCTGCCTCCTCGCGCCACTCCCAGATGTGCGCGAAAGATCCTGTATCTTAGGAGGCAGAAAAATTAATTAGTATTCTATGTATTAGTATTTATTCTTGTATTTTAGAATTATTTCCGAGCTAACTAACTCATTTTCTCTGCACCACACACTGTTTTCTGTGTGTTTCTTGTGTCTGCTGGTTGACTGGTAGAAAATGCCTCAGGCATTAAGTCCGCCTTCGTGCAGTATTTTTTATACTTGTGCATAAAGTTTTAATAAACAAGTAATCACTATCTCTGTGTTTAAGAAAGCACTAACCTCTACAGGATCAAAGCACCATTTTCATGGTTTTGGGAATCTTCCTCCACGAATATAATAATCTTGATAATAATCTTTCAGGAGGCAATGTAATGGCTGGTAGTTTATGATCAGATCTCGAAAATCTTTATATCTTTATAGGCAGCCCTAGTGTTTGTGTGCTCACGGTCGACTGATCTAAAATGTTACTGATATGGGTTGCGCTCGCTTTTCGTCGCAAGTGAACCATGAAAATCGTCTAAATGGAATTTGCGGAAACGTGCTATGTTCTGGGTTGATTCATTAAGTGAATATCTAACTAATTGGCTAATGACTGGGCTCTGTATAACGCCCGTTAATTGAATTTGCTAATATGATTATACAGGACCCGCTTAGTATATTTCTTTTCCATTCGCCTTCCTTCATAAATGGTACCCAATGTACGGTACCACCTGCCAAAACTAATATTTCTCTGTCACTCGTAGACAAAACAAAAAGGTTTCCAGGACCGTTAAATCGATTCTCTTCCTCTTGTTCAATAACAGTTGCTCATAAATAATGTTCAGTAGTTGTAAATGGCTGCGTGTGATGAACTGACACGTACATGTTTCAAGTGTGTCAGTTCTTTTCTAGAGAGGATACTTTACGTGTTCGTATAAAGGAGATAGGTGTTTATGAACAGACGGTACTTTGCAGGTAACGACCGCGTCACTGAAGATATATGTCTCTAGCGACGCGTATATATTCAAGTTTTTTTATAGACACGAAATGACGTGAAAAATGTGTTGATTTAACAGCATTTAACTACTGTTTTTATTTATATTCTTCTTAATAAATTTCTTGGACTGCCTCGTTGGTCTAGTGGTCGCAAGCGCTACTGTTGAGCATGAGATCCTGGGTTCGATTCCCAGGTCGGGCAGTGTTATTGGGTTTTTCTATCTGGAATTTCTCAGTAGCAGCACAAAGTCTGGATTTGTGCCCGGCAGATGGCAATACGCTCGCCGCCTATTACATGGGACTTAAACATAACTGGCGAAATGTGGGTGTACTACTATAGGTACACCTCTGCCTAACCCTGCGGGGAAACAAGGCGTGATGTTATGTTATGTGTTATGTGTAATAAATTTCTTTGAAGTAACTATTTCTTTCATGAGCCCTATGGTAGGCGCCCCTTCTTAAATTATAAGCCTACTTATTAAATCTAATTAATCATTTTAACGGAAAAAGAAAGCGATTAATTTGAAAACGGGCGTTCAATGAAATAAAATTATTGTGTTTGAATGAGCAGAATCACCAGACCGCCCATTGAGTATTTTGTAGTGTTTGAATTATTTTTTGTTATGTATTTTTGTGGTGTACAATTATATATATATATAAATAAATCACTAATTGAAACTGAAGAAACGGCCTTTTCATGGTGACTAAGACTTGAAAGCTTAGATCTCCTGTAACTAGCGACCCGCCCCGGCTTCGCACGGGTGCAATGCTGATACTAAATACAGGGTGTAAGGGACAGCTCTCCGCAAATTAACAGGGTGCATTCAGGACCTTATTTTGAATCATATTCCATCGGAAATATTCTCATGAAAATTGTCATTTTTCTAATCGTATTTTCAGTTAGGTACTATTCCTTTATTTCAATGTAAAATTATATTCTTTGTATGCAGCACTCCATTTATGTAAATAAAACAACTAAAATCAAAAAATCAGCAATGGATGTTGAAATACTCGGCGGCTGAAAGCTCGCTGCGCTACCGTTCGCTACGCGCGTTTTGCCACGGTAACGATACATTGCGTGTGAGGTAATAAAACAAATCATGTGTATTGGATTCCCATAACGTTCCTGAAATAATATCATATACCGGTCGTCTTAGTATGATATGCTGAAGTCACCCCATCAGTCTGCGGAGGGCTGTCCCTTACACCCTGTATACTACAGGTAATCAAAAATTATCAACAACAAAAAATACCTACCTATTCTATTTAGTTCTTTTTTGAACTTAAATACCTTACCTTAAACTACGATTTTCGATAATTAAAAATACTTGCCCTAATACTAAATTGCCTTAGGTAACTCTAAATTCAAACCAAGATCTTAATAGAAGAAATACAATAGATAAATTATGGTTTAAATCTAATCCTATCTAACCTAATGTACTTACTATAAGTGCGGTTTAAAAATTAACCTTAATACCGACTAAAGTACGAACATATAATTTCGTAAAAATTGTCGCGCTGAAAAGCACGTTTTGTCTTAAAAAATAATTCATACTATCATACAATTTCGAATATACTGGATGATTTTTTTTACCGTCTCGAAATTTTTACAGGGTGTTCTACCCATGAACATGAACAACTTTTACTATGGGACCAACTATGAGATCACGAAAAAAAATCAGCTGTTTCATACATTTTGGTCAAGTAGGTTTGAACTTTTCTATAAAACAGCAGATTTTTTTTCATGATTTCAGAGTTGGTCCCATAGTGAAAGTTGTTCATATTCATGGGTAGAACACCCTGTAAGCATTTCGAGACTGTAAAAAAAATCATCCAGTATATATTTTTTTTATTTTTTTTTATTTTATCGTGCCGTACTTATAAGTACGGATTACGCTGTCGCGCTGAAAAGCACGTAATAATTGTTATTTTCCTCGCTAGAGAGCTAGTGCTACAGGGCGAAGCGCGTGTTGTTTTTTTTTTGTTTTTGGGGAATGGCATCTCGCAGTTCAAGTTGTCGACTGCTTAACCGGGCTTTCCTGTGGATGCCTCAATAAATTAAGGCCTCCAGCCAGGCACAAAACTAAAACTATGCGACTACTCGCTAAGGGCACCCCCTGTGGGGTACGGACCTCGGCTTAGGGCGTCGCTGGGAGAGGACAGCAAGGGGACATGCTGGATCGGATTAAGGGCGAAGCGCGACCTTCGACGCGCTATTTATAGGCACGCGCCGCCGGCCTTTTAAACTGTAATATCTTCGAAAATATTCATTTAAATTACACGCTGTAAAGGGCCATATTGATCTATATTACATGCACAATATACTTAAGGTACTTAATTGGGTAAGGATTTATGCTGTATTGCTTAAAATCGCTTCGTAAATAAGCCATTATTTCTCGTAAAAAGTAAAGGAGAAAAAATGGTTATTGTAGGTTATCTCTAAGAGATATATACCATCGCGGACTTTTTTGTAAATCTTTTTAAGGTGTACAATACTGTAGTACATTATTTTGATCTATCTCGTAGGGTTCAGCCAGCGTTTGCAATGTAAGCGCAAAAAAATGTTTTTATTTACGACATCACATTAGAAACCTCTAAAGTTATCAGTGTTTTTCTACTATATTATGCATGTATTAAACCTTCCTCTTGAATCACTCTATCTACTAAAAAAACCCGATCAAAATCCGTTGCGAAGTTTTAAAGATCTAAGCACACATAGGGACAGACAGACAGCGGGAAGCGACTTTGTTTTATACTATGTAGTGATAAGCCAAGTCTTTACTAATAGGCATTCGTAGAAAATAATAATTATGAAAACTATGCATAACACAATAGTAAATTAAGTTTAGTTTTTGATGCTATCAGAAATGCCGTAAAGTATTTGAATGATTAATAAATAGTTAAGATTCTCGGAACAATTTGGTAAAATAATTAAATACGCGTTATTGTTCGACACGTTTCCACGATGGATATTAAAATCTCTTATTACGGTAATATGCGCTTCAGCCAACGCGACTCGAGCACTTTACAAGATTTATGCAGATTAACCGGTATTTACCCACTTTTTCCGTATCTGAGACTATGGAGGCTGCGACTGTCGCCAGGAGGTGTAGACATGGCGTTCATTTGATGTATCTTAGTGGAAAATGGGAAAATCCCGTACATTCTTAGCATGAATCATACTTAAATACGAATCTCTTGAAATGCCTTAATACTTACGGTTATGGTTCATTGAAATAGCTATACAATGAACTAGAACATAATTATATTTAGCCACACTGAGATGGTAATCAAAAAGTAACGCCTAAATTAATCTAATCCATTCAGACGTTAACATTAGGCTTATTATTGTCACGGTGAGCGTTGAATGTTTTTTTCATAGCAATTAATTTTATGGTAAAATGGATTGCCCAGTTAGTATAGTGACTGCCTCGTTGGTCTAGTGGTCGCAAGCGCTATTGCTGAGCATGAGGTCCTGGGTTCGATTCTCATCAGGTCGGGCAAAGTGATATTGGGTTTTTCTATGTGGAATTTCTCAGTGGCTGCCCGGAGTCTGGATTTGTGCCCGGTTGATGGCAATAGGCTCCCCTATTACATGGGACTTAAACATAACTGGTGAAAAATGGGTGTACTATAGGTACACCTCTGCGTAACCCTTCTGGGAAACAAGGCGTGACGTTATGTTATGTAATTTTATGGTTTTTAATAAAAATGGGTCAACAAACACAAGCACTTAACAAGACAAAACACAAGTCACAAGTGCTCAAGAACTCCACGACCTCATTCCGCCGGCCCCCTTCTATCAGCAGACATCTAGACGCACTGCAGGTTACCATCCTTACCTAGTTGCTATTCCACCAATTCGCACTAAGCGTTTCCAAATGTCTTTTGTGATGCGCACAGCAAAGGAGTGGAACTCTCTGCCTGAGTCTGTGTTTCCGAACGCATACAACCCCGATCTCTTCAAAGTGAGAGTGAACAGGCTTCTTCTGGGTAAGCTCGCTCCATCGTTCACTTTGTCTCTGTCATCTCTGACCTAGACTAGAGTCAAGAGCAAACCTATCTCAAATAAAAAAAAACATCTTTTATTGTGAAGGGTTTGACTTGTAAAAATATGGCTAAATGTTTTGTCTAAAAGTACTATTTTTTTGACCCGAGTGTTTATTTAACCATACCTTAGTAATTTGTGAAAACCCTTCAGACAAGAAATTAATGTTATCTTAAGGTATTTTATTTTTAAAACCACGTTACTTCATAGGTATTTGCTTGGATCATCGAGGTTTGTGTTTAGTACAAATTACGATTTAATAATAATATTGACAGGGTTACTAAAAGTTTGAATGACTTTTTCAGACTCCGTTCCTCACAGAAAAAAATAAAGGTGCCTATAGTTTTAACGGTGAGATTATTACTATTATGATCGCGTGACTGACTTTGACAAACTTCAGATACCTTGAAGAAAAAACATAGGTACTATCGCGGACAATTGCGGTGAACCACTTTTCGACCTTATAACTAAGGCAATAAGGTTGAAAAGTGGTTCACCGCAAATGTCTGCGATGGTACCTATCTGTATTTTTTGCGGTTGGTTATAATATTTTCAACAAAATATCTAATTCCAGTCACGAGACATTTATCAAAATACATGAGAATATTATCGTATCTCTTCGTTGTTCAATGTATCATAAACTGTATTCGGATAAACTTTTTAGGGTTTTCTCCCCATAACGTCTCCCGGAGGTGTCATAGTAATTCACATTAAGTGGTACCAAGTGCCGGTGGTTTTCAAGTTCTAATTTTTTATTTTAAAAAATGTTATATAGTTTTAAATATTTTTTCGGTTAATAAAATTAAGCATAGTTTTTCACTTTTCAATATGTGCACATGATGAAGACACACAGTGTATTAGCGACAAGTAAAGAACCTCTTTCAACAATCACACTTTGTTTATGTAGTAGGAACACATTATTTAGTCATTAGATAAGCACCAATCCCACAAATCTTCTCCAAGAATCTTCACCAAGAAGTATGGTGAAGGATACAGGGAAACATAAAATTTGTGTATCTGTAGCAACCTACCAACCAACTAATTTCTTGCAAGACTTTTGTTATGCATCAAAATCGTCGCACTTATCTTCAGGGTCTTTGATTAATTTGTTAATTAAAATGCGTAGGTTGATGAAATTGATATTGGCAAATTAAAAGATGCGATCAGATTCTGAAGCAATTCAGACTTACTTATTGAAGCAATTTGGTTTTCCTTTAATAGTCTGGAATTTTAGAATTATTCGTTTCACGAGACGGAGTTATCTGGCAGCTGATGTTCGTAATTCTTAGTTTCCTGTAGACAGGTCCAAGACCTAGACCCTAGAGATAGGTTGTTTTACCTGTGCCTGCTTTAATATTTCCTTTAGTTCGATGAATCTTGATCTCAGAGTAAATATGAACATTAATTTCTCTCACATAATGTTGTACACACTAGGAGTAATAATAGAAGTTAGTACCTAATGACTATCTAATAACTTCATATCCTAGTGCACTGTGTACTTTAAACATAGTTTTCGCATTACTGTGCACTTCATCACTGGCTCACAAAACAGTGAAGTGACCCATTTCTCTCAAGAAGATGAAGTGAAGACAAATAATGCACGTCATAAACTTTATAGCCGCAATACTATCACATGTGACACATAATACGAGACGTGGGCACTCAGCACGCATACTCTGCTTACCCATATAAACGACATTACTCTCACCGAGGCATTGTACAGGAAGCGAGTTACATCTGCATAGATATTCTCTATTTACAGCCTTTGAGTTGATTTATGAGAAATACGGGTAATATCTGGTAAGTGCGTGATAAATTAAACGCTTTTATGCTGAATGTGTTGCGCATGTGCTGCCATCTTACAAAGTAATGCCTTGTTTTATTGTTGTAAAGACGTAACGAAGGGAATTTTATTTAACACGGCTAGAAGTTTAGTGAGTGGGAAACGCATTTTTTTACTGATGGGTAATTGATTGCTAAAGTTGACAGATATAACGTCGGTATCCATTTAAGTTATCAACAGTACCCCTTACCTTATCTCAACTAAAACATAATTAGGATAAATATTTACCACGTTGAGACCCCAAAGTATTATTAACTAATTGTGGAAAATATACTACGCTTATAAGTGCCTACAATAATGTATAAGTAGATTTATATGTTTTGTGAACTGTACAAACCATTATTATAAAGGATATCTGAGCAAAACTTTACGGTTTTTTACCCCTGATGATTTACTAGTCACAATAAATCCGAGTCCTTGTGATCCACCTTCAGAAGATGTTCAGCTCACTATACAAAATAGGAGGCTTGTAAATAATTAATCGGAACAGATCTACGGGTACTAGGGTTGGTTGGGCGTGGTTCAAGGATACTAATAATAGTGGGGTGAAGTACGTTGACTAGTTTTAGGAAAGGCGTTAAAAGATTTGCTTTCTATGTAACTTGTAGCCAAAGGAAATTAGCTTTGCTATATTCATTCTATAAAGCAACCATCGTTAAATAGAAACGATAATTTAAAAACGGCTTCATGTTTTTCTTATAGCGTCCCAGTCGTAGGCTATATTGGCTTGTTTTGGAAAGGAAAAACGAATAACTCTTGCTAACATTTCCTGTTATCTTCGATTTTCGTTTGTGTAAATATTTCTCCAACTTGTTGACCTTGGTTTTCATTCCAATAAAGGCGTAAAAAATTCACCATTTTCCAACTCATTACGGATTTTAATGGCTGTCATAACTTTGCTAAATAGTTGTATTTTTTAATAATCTTGATTTAGTTTACCAGCAGCCAACGAGACCTCACTAATGGGAGGGCACTCGCAGTACTCGTAAATAACTAAATAACACTAATATACCTGTACTAATATACAGTTAGGAATGTCTGAATATTTTAGGACTTGAAGACAACCCTGCGGCCTGTACGAGCTATTATGTTTGTTTTAAATATAAGGGCCAGCTAGGAATTCGCTTTATGTTGATCACTTTGATAAATAGTGAGTTCTATCATTGTTGCGCGTTTTAGGTGTATCTTTACGGTCGTATTTCTGTTAGCAATCCTTACACTATTTTTGCTGGGATATGACTGGTGGTCTATGAATAATAGGTATGAGGATCAGGGTGTAAAGGTCACTCATCCTCAATAGAAAAAGGAGGATCCTCCGACCAGACGGGTATTATGCCTGGTGGGTAACTACCCGACGGTTGATGTCGGGGTGTTGTATGTTGCGCGGTAAACTCTGATTGCACGATGCAGGATTTTGCATGACGTCAGTGTGATGCGTTGCATAGTTTGCACGTGGCGATGTAGATGCCGCCACATTACTCCCCTCCGGAGACCGGAGGTCGATAGTGAGCTGAGTCGTGTATCTTGCGATGCTTGCCAGTCCCAGTGTGTTGGAACCGGGTGATGCATAGTTCACGATGAGTCAGAACTGTCTGCGGTGATTCCAGTGAATCGAAGTGGTGCTGCGTTATGATCCAGTGAGTGGATGTGGTACAGCGCCAGGTTGGGGCTGACTTCTGGCGTCGACCAGGAGAGAGCTGAAGAGCTCAGCTTGTTGACCGGCCGAAAGTACAGTGTGCTGTGCCAAGGTTCCTGCTGGGAGTTGAGGGTTATGACTAGCTGTTGAAGACGTAGCTGCTGGCTGGATGTGTGACTCGCCGCTCGAAAGCTTGAGGAAGTGATGATGATGACGACACGCTGAAGTAGGTGCACAAAGGCTGCGCTGACGATCAAGTCGGGGTCACTAGTATAGAGGTATGAGGAACAGGGTGTAAAGTTTACTCATCCTTCATAGAAAAAGGAGGACCATCCGACCAGACGGGCTCTGTTTCTGGTGGTCAACTGCCCGACAGTTGATGTTGGGATGTTGTATATATACGTGGTAAACTCTGATTGAGCTATGCAGTATTTTTCGTTACGTCAGAATTATGCATTGTGTAGTTTGCGTGTGGCAATGTGCCACAGGTATCATCTGTTTCTATATGCATTCAAAACTAATGAATGGACATTGGACGTTTATATTTGCACTATAGTTTTGGCTCATTTTTCTTAATTGTTTCCAAGATGGAGGTCTCAACACTTTATTTAATGTTTGATGCCTATCGTCAAAGATACGATGCTTTCACACCGACCCTTTTCTTTGTAATGTAAATAGAGCCAATGGTTCTATAGAAAACCCTCCTAAAACATTGTGGAAATAGGCTAAAATTTCTAAACAGGCTTGTTTTACCTTTGAGCTGATTTCGGGTCCTTTGTGTATGTATTATATATATTCACATTTATACTCCTGCTGTTTAATTCATTCGTGTTTCATACAAACGATATATTAAAATAATAAAAGGGTCGCCTGCCTCGTTGGTCTAGTGGTCGCAAACGCTACTGCTGAGCATGAGGTCCTGGGTTCGATTCCCAGGTCGGGCAAAGTGTATTGGGTTTTTCTATCTGGAATTTCTCTGTAGCAGCCTCAGGTTCTCAGGATTTGTGCCCGGTAGATGGCAATAGGCTCGCCCCCTATTACATGGGACTTAAAACATAACTGGCGAAATGAGGGTGTTACTATAGGTACACCTCTGCCTAACCCTTCGGGGAAACAAGGCGTGATGTTATGTTAAAAGGGTCGCATCACACTCTATATTTTGTTAAAAATTGCTTATGAAGGAATGACCAGGATAAAAAGTGTAGGTATACAGCGAAATGAATACGACGATATTGACTATTTTTCCACTCGATTACCACAACTTGTGCAAAAAAATAAGCAGTTCGTTAT
Organism: Fissipunctia ypsillon; assembly: GCA_947568875.1. NCBI lineage: Eukaryota > Metazoa > Arthropoda > Insecta > Lepidoptera > Noctuidae > Fissipunctia > Fissipunctia ypsillon. Next base: position 15,752,829 of record OX387661.1, on the reverse strand, counting down.
GTTATGTGTGTTCTCCGTACCTTAAACATATGCAATACATAAATCTATGTATTAATTACAACTAAACCAAAAAAGAACGTGACCACTAACTAGTTGTACCTAACTATAAACTTTTGAACACAAACAGCTTGAATTTCACGAGTGTTCAGTGAAACAATGAGTGGTCGTCACACGGGACATTCCCTCTTAAGTGTCAAGAGGCTTGATAAACGATCATTTACTTAAAATTTAACTACGACACTCTCTTCTGCTGCCGCTATTTACAAAACCACGCTCGCAATTTGTTCAAGTGAAGTAATTCCTGAAATTTTCACGAGTTTTCCTTTGCTTTGGGAAGTAAATAAAGATGTTTATTTACTCCTGAGCTGCTAAAGAATAAGCTTCAAATGATTTTTTATGAATTTACAGTCACCGAAGGCATTTTCAACGTTCAGCCACGGGGACTGAAATATTGTGTGGAAATGTAATTTTTGCTAGATTGCTCACGGGGTTTTTTCGAGTTATACTCTTACAATGGCCATATTTATTTATTTATATATACTTTATTGTACACCAGATTACACATTAGTTAAAGATACATCTTAAACTACAAAATATACAATTGGGGGCCTTCTCGCGTACTGCGATCTCTTCCAGGCGACCTTGGAATGGACAGTGATTTTATGGACATTAAATGGGGTTGTTCTTGGTGCAAATAAAAATTATATAAGAACAATATACGAGAGATACACATATACATACATATGCTATATAGTAGATTAATATGCCATATAATATATACATAGATACATACATACTAAATCATATTTCATGACTTGTTTATCTTTATGAAGGGCTGTTCTACTTTATTTAACGGTGAGTAAATTAATGGTCGCAATTAGATACGTAATTATAAAACTGGCAGCTTTACAACAAATTAGGTATTTTGTATCGTCGTTAAACGTTTATCCAAACGCTAATTACTGCCCATTTTATGTTATCAGCGAGTTAACGTTTATTCGATAAACGAGCTCTAATAATAAGTATTATGTTAGCACTCTATATAAACTTTATTTTTGTTTGTTTAACTTTGATGTTTATCTGTAGAGTTTCGTTCCGAATTCCGTACGTTTGTATATTACCTAGATGACTATTTCCTTAATAAGTTAAAAGATTGTACCTACTCATTGATGTTTTCAGCTAAATCTATTTAAACTAAACGGATTCATAAACGGATTGTTTTAAAATATCAAACGGAAGAGTACAATTTTCATGATGCAGTAAAAATAAAGCGACGATTTATATCCGAATAATTTTCGACGTTTATCTCTGCGATATCTTTTTGCATAAACTTTAAACACAACTCCATTAACAGACAACGAGTATCATCAACTTAAATTTCGTTAAAGTCTTTTATCTTCTTGAAAACTTGCGTCAGAAAAACAGTTTTATATTTTCTGTTCCGAAGTTTGCCTTTCACATAAATCAACTGTGTTGACAAAAAGTATTATGCCTTTTTCTCGGACCCAATTAGTAGAGGTATTATTCAGGTTCAGGACAAAAGTTGTTGTAATTGGGAGTAGTGACTTTTGTTTTACGACACTTTTTGTTTTAATTCCGTTATGTGTCTGAAAGGTGAAATTCGCACGAATAACTGTACCCGAGTAAAACAAAACTTTAAATTTATCACTCATCGTATCGTTGTTTTATATGTTGTATGTTAAGTTGTGTGCCTTTTAGTCTGTGCTAAATAAATGTATGTTCTTTCTTTTCTCTATTCGGAATCTATGGACAGGGTGAACTTAAATAAAATAACTCGTCAAGGGTTTACCCTCAACATAGACGTATTGTCAAAGGAAACACTTTGATCGCTGTCAACATCAAAGGCCAGCGGTCCTGTGGTTCGCTTTCTATAAGTAGTTTCCACTTTATGACTTGCCTGAAATTTAAGTTAAATAGGTAATTTGTGAAAGGAACTGTTGACAAAATATAGAAGGTAAGGAATTCTATAATGTTTCCATTATATCGTACAAAATCAGTTCGTTCAATTAATCTAGTTTCTATTTTCAACATTTTATGTTTGACAAAACTTTTGCTTCGATAACATTGAAGGGTTTAGAGTAGACAAATATTCGGAGACACGTATTTATAACCCCGACGATTATTGGCACTACCCCGAGGGATGCAGAAGAGGACGTGTTCTTTACAAACAGTTTAAAGTCAAGTAGTTCTGACCCAATCGTGGTAATAACGTTTCAAAGGGCAGAAGAGAAAGGTTTGACAAAAGAGTTTTCTTTGGGAACTCATTTTTGATCCTTTATAACGTTTATTTGTAGCATAAATATAGTTATAATAAATTTCTAATAATAATAATACATTTCTTTATTGCCATAAAAACAGAGGTTACAGAAAAATGTGAGACCCTGGCTCCAGAGCTAGGTTAGAATAGATCCCGCCTATGTGGTATTTCAGGAGCCAGTGACTTCTTCCATTCAGGTTACAATTGGGCAAGTTTTATACAGCAAAAGGTGACATAATTATATTACATAAAATTAAGTTCAATATATAATATTTAATATATAAAGTATAATATGTATGTAAAATATTATAACATTTTACGTAAACCATTTTTAAGGAAATGTCAAAAGACTGCGAAACATTGCCCTACTCAAACTCAAACCATTTGTTTCAATTAAACCAATTACAGGCACTTTTGAATTGTTAAAGTGTCAATCAGTTAGTCAGAAAATTGAAGCTAGTCGCCCATTCCAAAATGTAGATCTCTAAGGAGAGAATGGGCAAGAAACTCCATGGGCACTCTTTTAAATCAAAATTACTACAAAATCCTGGGTACATTGTTCATGTTGCTTCTTTATGTGAGAACAATGTAAAAAATAAATAATTAAGAACAATTCAAAATATAAGATTAAAAATAAGCCCTGGCAATTACGAGATGACCAGTCTCCAATGACGGCGCCCGTTCACGAACATGACGCGTGGATCAGCATCATCCAGCTGAACCATTTTGTAGGGAAACGAATGATCCAACAGACGCGCCACCATCAGCGAGGCATTTAAGTGAGCATGATATACTCTCAGCTGCCATACTCTTTTAAGTCAACATACCTACATAACATAACATCACGCCTTGTTTTCCCGAAGGGTTATGCAGAGGTGTACCTATTATGGTACACCCACATTTCGCCAGTTATGTTTAAGTCCCATGTAATAGGGGGCGAGCCTATTGCCATCTACCGGGCACAAATCCAGACTCCGGGCTGCTACTAAGAAACCTACACCCCACAACCATACCTACACCAACACCAAACACATACGTACATCATAACATAAAACAGCTCCATGGTACTCACATTTACAAAATTGAAAAAATGCTTCTAATTTATACAAAACTATAGTTTGCAATTATTGTATTTAAAAGATTAATAAAATCTTAACACCAAAAGGAAAGAAAATCCTGCCTATTGAATTACTTATTCAACATCTAAAACTTGATGAAATAAAAATTAAAAGTAAACAATAAGGTCAGAATGTCAGAAAAAAAAGGGACGCATTTCTTCCAAAAAAAAAAGTTAACAAAGCCCAAGTGGCTGTGGAGCAGGACCAGCATTAAGCCAAGCATTTTTAATCTATGATATAATCATTCAACCTATAATATGCTTGTCTACATAGTTGCGTTTAATGCATGTTTTATATTGCTTCTCATTTTGCTACTTCAGTCATTATTCAAAAAATCAACACTGTTAACTTCCAACAAGATCACTGACATTTAGAAAAACACAGCAACTGCTACAAGCTTATATCTACGCAAAAGACTGATGTCATCCGAAGTGAGGTGACACTATAAACAACCTTCTTATCTGAACTCTCGCTAGATTAGCCAATGTTCAGTGTTATTTCAGAGCAGGAGTCGCTAACTCGCCCAACCGTCTTCCCGAACATAACAGATATGTACGAGAACTTGACCAGAATCTAAGTTAAGGCAAAATATTTCATACATGTTTGATAAGTTGGCTTTTGAAGTTTGATATATCGCGTGTTTTTACTGAAACAGAACCAGACTGGGACAGTTCATAGATAATTTTGTAGATGTATTATTCCGTTTGAACACTGAATATATAGACTTTTAACTAGAAAATTGTCCCGTTTCTAATCTCTCTTTTTAAAAATACAGTACTACACAATAATTTATATTCTCTACCGCCAACCCCGCCATTAGTTTTTATTAAATCGGTATAAATATTAGACCTCACGAATTAACAACAAAAGGGACTCGTTTGTGTAAGCTCAAACATTCTGTATGGTTGGACCTTCAACATTGCCATAATGAAGCGGTTTTATTCGTGAGCACAAATTAATGTGTTGAGCGTTCATAAAACACATCGATAACCACCGGTAAATGCTATTAATTTATGCATAAAATTAAATCAGAATAAAACATGTCTTTAAATAACAAAATAATGGATAAAAATATCCATACTTTAAGTTAAGGTTCAGAAGCACACGTTAAACTGTAAGTTTAGGTTGTGAATCTTAACCGTCGCCAAAGTCGTAGATCTTCTTACTACAGTCACCATATTTTACAAGACAAAGAGCAAGGTCATAGTGATTTTTGGCAGCCATTCTCCGTTAGGTGGCTTAATTAAAAGCCGAAGTTCTCCGACAACATCTGACACTGATTTATTAGGTCGCCACGTGCAATATTAAACGAATTAATTAATTACACATAACATAACATCACGCCTGTAATTCCCTATAATATTGGTTATAAATTAGTGGTACTATAAATTGGTGTTTATTAATGTATATTAAAACATTTTAGTCACGTTCGTTTAAAGCATTTTATTAGAAATATACCTATTCGATTTAATTCAAGATAGAATTTAATTGGCTACAAAACCATAAGTGACTGTCAAAACACCAGAGAACTAAACTTTGACTAAATAATGTCAGTTGTACGCGATCATTTCTGATTTATCGTTTAGATTTGACTGTAAAACATTTTATCCTGCGAAAAAAAATATTAAATATGTTAATTAGTAATGTATCCGTAAAAGTTCTAATAGTAGACAACCAGCTGAACAAACACAAATCTAACTATACAACTGAGACAAATATTTTCACAGGAATTAGTTGCTGTGAAAATATACATATTTCACTTTCCAAAAGTTGCCTTTCTGCCCACATGCAGGCTTACATATGTTAACCTTCTCAACAACTAAGTCCCTAAAATGACCGAAGCATTTTACAAAGAATAATGGAATCTTTAAATGTTTGTTGTTTCCTGTTTATCAAATAGAAAGTCGCATAAACTAAAGTGCAATTTTTTATTAAAATTAGCATCTCGACGACTTTTTCTTTGTAGTGACGTCATTAGTTCATTATGAAATAGATTTCACGTCGATGACACATGGCTGCTAAAGGACATCACTACTTTGAAAGCGGAGATGGCCAGGATGCAGTCCAGAATTAAGGTTTCAGAAAGGAACAATACTGAACTACGTGCAGAAATCACATTCAGAACTACGTGCAGAAATCACGTGTCCAGTAATTAATTGGGTCACCTGAGGCCTCAAAGGAGAACACAGGTCATGGGGCGCAGAATGCATCAATCGGCAGTTTTGAATCGGCGAACATAAATGCGTCATCAGCTGCCGATAATGCCGACCAAGCGCCGCCCGCCGCCGCCGTCGCCCGCGCCTCAACACCAGCTACGGAAATGTCACGCATGGGTACGTCGACCCCAAAACGTGCCTACGCTGCTATTGTCACGACTGGCAAATCTGATGCGTCGCAGCCTAAGCGATAGGCCAAAATAGGGAAAAAACTGAAAAAAAGGTGCTCAACTTGCCCTGATTGCGGTCCATAGCTTCTCGCCAAAATCGGGCCAAGTTGATGAAGAGCGTTTCATTAAAGTGGAAAAAAAAGAAGAAGAAGCCTTGTTCCCGTAACCAGTGCGGTACCGCACCGAGTGGACCCAACATGCTGCTGCATCCTGCTGTGCCAACGACGCAGCAGTATATTTCGCGTCTGCATTACTCCACGAAGATTGAGGAAGTCGTGGAGTATTTAAGAGTGAATACCAACTAGACTCTCAAAAGGTTGGAGTTGCGCCACAGCATCAACTTTAAGTCGTTTGTGGTACGAGTTCCAATCCACCAGCTACAGACCTTCTTGAAAGAGGAATTTTGGCCGAAAGGAAAGTCGTATATCGACGTTTCCGAGGTCAGTTACGCGACACCACACAGCGAAACACGACGCCGACAATGTTACGTGTATAGTTATTAAATAGTTTAATAAGGTTTTTAATATATATTAGTTTATTGTTGTTTCAATTTATTTTGTGTATTTTGTCTATGGGCCTCAGTTGCCTGATATTAAAATGATTATTATTATTATTTCTTATAAAAATTACCGACTGTGTGTGCTTTAGAAATGTTACGCAATTTTTCTCATTTGGTAGATACATAGGTATACAAAGCTGTAGTTAGTGTAATGTGTGTAAGTATTCGCATATATTATCCACTACATTAATTTTCCGCATATTTGAGCATCTTAATAGGGATGATGCCTGGGTAAAAATAAGAAAATCTATTTAGTACGTCAGTCAGATAATATACAAAATTATTTTAGTATATGCGAAACCTGAATATAGTTTGTTCAGAAGAAGTAACTGAATCGATTCCAATAATTTTTACACCATATTATATTTTGTCCCAAAAATATTTAAAAAAGGGAACAAGTTGGACACCGTGCGACATTAAATACCTATCCGCAATCATACGCGCACAATACTAGGCATAGCACCAGGCAGGCGCGGGCGCACAGCGGGGGGGGGGGGGGGTAAACAACCCCTTCAGTCGCCCGGATGCTACAGGTTGATGCGCACGTGTCACGCTCCCGTTCAGTTACATAACGCGAACGCGATCGCAGTCGCCGTGGGCCTTACAGTTGTTTCGGTTGATCGTGTACCTATCGTATGTAAAATGTATCATGCAACCATGTCTTTCTTATACTCAAACGTCCAAGTACACAGAAATGGCACGACATTGTAAATAGTGATCAAGTCATTAGTGCACCTAGCTTCTGACGTTTCATAAGTGCCCATGTAGGCTTATGTGAAATAAAATATTTTGAATTATTGTAAATAGTGATGATTAATATATTTAAATACGCCAAGGTGGTTAATTTTAGAAAGTGATTATTTGTACCTACAGCCTGCTGTGGTTAATAATGCGATGTTTAACACTTTTCATCTACTTTGAACTTTAAGTGGTTGGCATAAGGTGCAACAAATCACATTGACTACATTTTATCACTTCGGCTGCATTTACGAATAAACTATGAGAATAATGTCAATTGACCATTACGACAGTCGAAAGCCTGCAAGTGTGATGGAAAATGTTATCACCAGTTAATTACAATACAATCGCCGTCCGGTTAGGTTCTATTATAATAGTTATATTCTTTGCGGTTAGGTACCTACTGCCAAATTATTATCAGCTAGCTGTGCCCCACGACTTCGTTCGCATGGAAGTCATAAGATACACAATATACTAAAATGCTGTTATTTTAAATATATATACTATATTTAAAATAACAGCCCCCTCGTCCCTCGACCCGTCGCCAACCGTCTCGTTGAATCGCCCGCCTGCGCTATTACTTGGTTTTCGCTTAGTGTTCGTTCTGACTTTTTTTATTTTTGCTATCTGTCAGTGAAAGTCCCGTCAAAATCGGTCCAGCCGTTTCGGAGATTAGCCGGAACAAACATACAGACAGACAGACAAAAATGTTAAAATTTACTGTTTTGTTATAAGTACCACTTATACTTTCTTATGCATTTACGAGTAGTAAAAAGTTGTTATTTTGACATTACAAGCAGGCACTTCAATTTTATTGAATTGTATAGATATAGATTTAGAAGATAGATGAGCGCAAGACGACGCTAGGGCAGCGCAGGGACGCCGCGTGGTGAGCATGTTTTTGTACGGACAACCAGATAACATAACAAGCTTATAACTTTGTGTTTTTTTATGATACAGTTTTGAAATTTTAAACATAGATCGATTGTTTACATAAACATACTAGACTCGTGTTTCGGGTTTCGCACAAACTAAAACTAAAGTTGTATAAATATAAGTCACGTATTTTTTGTTTTATCATATTCATAAAAAAAATACTTAGATAAAACGCATTAAAGTTGGGAGTGGGGGCTCGTTATGTCACAATCAGTGATCGGATATTCGGATGCATATTTACCTTAAGTTGAGGTTTTGGCTAATATGGATTGCACTTTTGTATCGATCGTAAAAAAATTGCGATTCAGGAATTGATAAATTTAGTACTTTTTGACTATAGAATCGACACGCACTACCCTTCCTCTTACACCCTACATACACATATATTTGCATCGGGGGTTAAAAATGAATTTCAAGTAAACAAGTAAAAGAATATTTGATCCAGGTGTCTCGGTATTTTTTAAATAAATAATACTACATGTTTTAGAAGTCGTTTCCATACCATGTATTTGATTAGTTTTGCATTCCCGGATTTTCTGGAATCCCGGGATTTATATTAAGAAAGAAAAAAGTAAGAAGCCGCTTCCATAATTTCTAAGCCAAAAAATAACTTTAGGTAAATATGCATCCGATTATCCGATCTCTAGTCATAATTCATTATAAAATCTAGCGAGGCGTGACGTCCTGCCACATTTTAACTTAATATTTCGCCGTAATCTTTGATTCCGTAAAAAAAGGTAAAATACATGTCGAATACTTTTTATAATCTACCAGCTGGACGAAAAAAATGTTTGGTCATCTTCCCTATTATGTGGGACCGACCCTTATTTGAATAATTTCCATTAGCCCTCGGTTTATAGTTCAATATCTCTGTGATTCACTTAGTTCTGTGTGTTTAGGACCAAACTCCTGTTTGTCATATGTGTGTGTCTTAGGAAGGATGGATAAGTTTAATCTTCTTTGACATAAAAGTAGTTGATGGATTTTGCTTTGGCTTCCACTATAAATCCCGCCAAAAACGCCATCGGCTCATCTCGGCGCCAATCAACGGGCGCGAGTTGTAAAAGTTCCCGACTCACCCACGCCCACGCGCGTGGCGCTAACGTCAGTCTCAACAAAGTTAAAAGTTAACTAAAACCTAACAAAACCTGAGTGCCTGACCCATATAACTTCCCACTAATACGGCCTAAGCCTTGTGAAACCCGTAAAACTATCAACCCGTCCCGGGACGAATCGGAGCAGCATCAACATCCTGGGCGCAGAGCTGGTCGGCGGCGGGTAAGTGAGGCCACTTTTCAACCTTAATCAATAATCATTACAGTATTGGAAAAAAGATGATTATTTTTTCTTATTTATTTTTAACGTTTTGTTAATGTACAGCTACAATAAAGCATTTCTACAGACAAACAGTTACATTATTTGCAGGAATAAAATAATCATTAAATATATACTAATATTATATAGCTGAAGAGTTTGTTTGTTTGAACGCGATAATCTCAGGAATTACTGGATGGATCGCCCATTTATCGAGGAAGGCTATAGGCTATATAACACCACGCTATGACCAATAGGAGCGGAGCATCAATGAAAATGTTACAAAAACGGGGAAAATTCCTTTTGAAAGCTTCCGTTGCGTGAGCTGCGTAAACGGTTAAAGTTACGCCACAATCATGTATGACGGAAATGTTTCTCTTAAAAAGTTCTAAAAAAAGTTCACGATAGCATATACATATACGTCTATCTATTACTCGTAAGGTTGGCTCACTACAACTTTTTTAATGGTAATCAAATTTGTTATAAAATAATGCATTATTTGCGAAGGTGTTTTCATAAACATGGTATTAATCCTTATCCAAATAAATAGTTACATAATCAAGGTTGATTCCTTGTAACATGTAAATTCCTTTTCAAATTATTCGAATCAGACCTTTTGTTTAGAAATTACGATGGGTATAACAATGCTTAAAGTAAGGAAAATGTGGTTAGTCTATTAGCTATAAATAGTTACATAATCAAGGTTGATTCCTTGTAACATGTAAATTCCTTTTCAAATTATTCGAATCAGACCTTTTGTTTAGAAATTACGATGGGTATAACAATGCTTAAAGTAAGGAAAATGTGGTTAGTCTATTAGTTACGTACACATTTTATTTTTTATTGATTTTTTGAACGCGCTAATTTCTGACACTACCAGCAGGACCTTGAAAATTTCTTTTTGTATTTTATAGCGCAATTCTTGTTAAAAGCTATATATATACCATTATTTACTATACTCTGTTACACCACAAACCACAAAATCAAAACGAAATTGTGGTACGCAACATTAACAACATAATAATTATAATGAAACTAGTAGATCTGTTTTCGTAAGCATACACAACTACTTAAGAAGATCTTGAGACTTAACTCCCCCTAATTCCAGCTAAGACAGTTGTGTAGATAGAATCAACATAGAGATTCAATGAAAACAGTGCAGTAATGTCTTACTATAGATCAGGGAACTTAATATAATAACAAATAGGAATAGGTACCTACTTTTGATTTCAGAATTTAATTTTTCGCAATTAATTAGGTACTGAAAGCAGATCTTTACATTTGCCGAAATTACACAAAATCAACCCCTGTCGACCCCAATGTTTACCTTTCGGAGAAAGAAGGCTCACGCCTTCTTTGTTATGTGTGTGTATACATAATCGAGGCCTTTGCCCAGCGGTGGGATAATACAGGCTAACAGTAACAATGTTTTAATGGAAAGTTGCCTATAACGCTTCAGTCCGTCAACATAATCGCTTTAACCCGAACAACATTGCAACAATGTAAATCTTCCCGAAATGCATATTTAGGAAGGGTGTAATTCATTCAAGAATCATCATTTGGCATGTTTCTCTTTCCGCAGTTCGTATTAATAAATGCTCCCTCTGTGCGGTCAAGCGTGTGTTTCATTTTCAGCTAATTGTGTACAAGTTGCGGGTAGTCGTAAAATGTGGGATCTGAGTCATGGTCGATGAGATTCTGTGCTCGGGTCGCAGATTGAGTTTCAGGCTTTGGTCAAGTTGCTAATTGGTTGAGGTCTGGATGGAATATTTATAATACGACATGTGAATATCTGCAAACCCGCACTGGGCCACGTGGTGGATAACGGCCCACTCCCTCTCACCGAGAGAAGGCCTGTGTCCCAGCAGTGGGAAGATTATAGGCTGATTATGACGTGAAAATCCCTTAAAATAAAATTTATTGTAATCGTCACAGAGTAAGTAACTTATTTGTTTGTTAAATATTTTGCATTGCAGCCGATTACGACGTATGTGCTAAGAAAATAATTTAATTCACCGATCCGTCCCAGTGGCGCTGGCTTCAGTTCATATGCAAAGCCAAACTGATCAAACCACTTTGAATATTTTGCACCCTCTGCTGATGAGTTTTTAAATTCGGCTCACGATGTGCTGCCGTGGATAACGATCGCATGGGATTGCATGAAGGTATACATAAAATGAAAGAGGAATTATGGAAAACAAGGGTAATTTTTGCATTGGGAAAGATTGGGCAAAGCCATGTCGCCCAAGTAATTAACCTGTCGCTTGATGGATTTGATTAGGTTAGGTTGGATTTCTGTCTAGATACGATTACATGTAAATGAAACTGAAAAAAAAAATGTTATATTTCAGTTCGAACTTTTGCTAATATTGATAGCTTGAAATTTGTTGTAGACGCACACAATTGCATTGCTATCGTTTGGAACGTTTTATATCTGTCACCGTATGCATATGAAATTCGTTAGTTTTCTATCTCGCGAGATTATAAACTATTGAAAAATTGTGACCTTTAACAAACCGTTTACAATTTAACACATTATTTTTCCATAGTTTATAATATATCCAGGGTAAAACGACCAATTGTGAACTGGTATCAAGCTTGCACCCGACGAAGGCAGCTTGTGCTGATACTACATAGCCAAGCAACTGCGACTAACTTCGAAGAAGCGCTCGCCGACCGCTGTTGCGGTACCGCTCGCTTCGCTCGCTCGGCTCGCGCGTGGTTGGTTAAAGTTCTAACCTTACCTAACCCATTTGGTCGGGGTGCTCTGGCTTAGTTACTGCAACCAATTCGGCTACCGCTAAGACCTACCGATCAGGGACGGTTCACAATTTTACGAGCGATAAAATCGGACAGATTGTGAACTCTGTGGATAAGTGCAGGTTCATTCACAATTTGACAGTTTGACATAGATAGATTATAAACTATCGAAAATTAATACATATTGCTTGCAACACGTATTAATGGTACCATACTTCAAGAAGTATGGTACCATTAATACGTATGGTACCATACCGCCAGTACCAGTTTACAATTTATAGATAGTTTACAATCTCGCGAGATAGATTGTAACAAACTAACGGTGTTCAAAATCATACGGTGACATATCCATCGCAGCGTCGGATCGAAGACATAGTTAACGAACTAAATTACATTAGTATTATTAAAATACAGTAGCTCAACAATAAAAGCTGAAACTGAATCTACTATAAGCTTTATATATTAGCTTGCTTCGTTCGTATGTGTTTCCAGTTAAATCATGTTTTGTGAATGTGAGAACGTTGTATTTTAAAACATTGTAAAAGCCAATTATTTTTAAAAGAGTAACCGTGGAGTTTTTCGCCGGTTCTTCTCCATAGGAAAAGACTGATTGGAACCGTGCACCTAGCTTCTGACTTTTCATTAGTGCCCATGTAGGCTTATGTGAAACAAAATATTTTGAATTTGAATCATTGTCATCCATTTTTCAAGCACTTCCTGACATCCGATCGAGCTGAAACTTGGCATACTTTGTATAACTTTGGTGAGAACGCAATCATATAATCATGGAGCTGGTCTGATGATGGAGCCGGAAGGTGGCCATGTAACTCCTCAATAAAAAAAGATAGCACAATTGTGTTTGGACTCATTGGATATGTATTAACAAGTACTGTAACACTAGGTGGTGTCCAGGTTCTGATGATAGAGCCGGAAGGTGGCCATAGTAACTCCTCAACCAAACAAGATAGCACCATCGTGTTTGGTCTCATTAAATATGTATTCACAAGTACTATTACACTCGGTGGAATTTCGTGGAGCATTTCCGACGTTTGGCTCCCAGACTGGAGCGGGCCGGGGCTGCCTTGAGGCGGCTCCTGCCCAATCTGGGGGGTCCAAACGCCTCCTGCCGGAAGCTCTACGCGGGGGTCGTGCGGCCCATGGCCCTTTACGGAGCTCCGGTGTGGGCGCGTTTCGTGAGGCAGCGACCGGTCCGTTGGTTGAACGCGTCCCAGAGGGTCATGGCCATCCGGTTAGCCCGGGGATACCGCACGGTCTCCGGGGAGGCGGCGAACCTCCTTGCCGGATTACCGCCATGGGATCTGGAGGCAAAAGTCCTCGCGCACATGTGGGAGTGGCGCGAGGAGGCAGGACGTCGGGGCGTAATTCCGTTGCCGCGAGAAATCGCGGCACGGCGGACAGAACTCCGGCAGGATCTCATGACAGCATGGAGAGTGCGATTGTCGCAACCCAACGCTGGGCACGTCACAATTGCGGCGACAAGTCCCCTCTTTGAGGAGTGGCTGGAGAGGCGCCACGGCGTCCTCACCTTCCGCCTGACGCAGGTCCTCACCGGACACGGGTGCTTCGGGAGGTACCTGTTCCGAATAAGGCGGGAGGAAACCCCCGGGTGTCACCACTGTGTGGATCGCCCGGAGGACACGGTGGAGCATACGGTGGAGGTCTGCTCGGCTTGGGCGGAGCACCGCCGTGTCCTCGCGGAAGCGATCGGCGGCGGCGATCTCTCGCGTCCGGCCCTGGTCCAGGCCATGGTACGGAGCGAGAGTACATGGGAAGCCATTACCTCCTTCTGCGAAGCAGTAATGCTCGCAAAGGAGGAGGCGGGATGCGTGAGGGAGAGGCAAGCTATGCGCCCCCACGCCCCTAGTCGCCGCAGGAGACACCCTGGGCGTTGGGAATTGGCAGTCGATTCCCGGCCACCGTAGGCGCGGGCTTGCGGATGGCGAGCAAAGGGTAGCTCGCCATCCGGTAAGGACCAGGCCCGAGTCGACGGCGCGTTGTGTTCCACGCGCGCCTCAAAGAGATGTCAGCAGCATTGAAGGGGTCCGCTAGGACCGATGCCAGCCGGGGTTGCGGGATGTTCAAAAAAGTTACCGTGGCCCCGGCACTGGCAACAGAAGGAACACGGGTGGGTTTTAGTCAGTAAAAGTCTGACACGCCCTCCCGCTCCGCCCAGAGCGGGAGAAGTCATCTGATGATTTCCCATCCACAAAAAAAAAAGTACTATTACACTAAGTGATGTCCAGGGTCTGATGATGGAGTCAGCAGGTGCTCACGGGTACTCCTCAACTAAATAAGGTTCTGTTGTGTTTCAGCCATTTGGATTTATTTCGACAAGTACCTCAAAAGTGAATGCGATAGAACAGATATTTAAACAAATTCTAATGCTTAAAAGTACAAAATAAAATGAAGTAAAATAACAATGACTTCCTTGTTGGTTTAGTGGCCGCAAGCGCTATTGATGAGCATGAGATCCTGGGTTCGATTCCCAGGTGGAGCAAGGTGTTATTGGGTTTTTCTATCTGGAATTTTTCAGTAGCAGCCTATACCATAGCCTAGTAGTACTATTCCTTTATTTCAATGTAAAATTACATTCTCTGTACGCAGCACTCCATTTATGTAAATAAAACAGCAAATATCATAAAATCAGCAATGGATGTTGAAATACTCGGCGGGCGAAGGCTCGCTGCGCTGCCGTTCGCTACGCGCGTTTTGCCATGGTAACGATATATTGCGTGTGAGGTGATAAAAAAATAAGGTTTATTGGATTCCCATAACGTTCCTGAAATTATTTCATGTAGCGATCATCTTAGTATGATATACTGAATTCACCCCATCAGTCTGCGGAGGCCTGTTCCTTACACCCTGTATTTACAGCTGTATTTTCTAGGCATAAACAGAGAGATATCTACTTCTAGGTCTCTGAGATGTAAATTAATGATAACATTCTGGTCGAAAAACTTGGCAAGCCACGTAAATATGTGCGTAGCGGTGTTACTACGTCGTAGCTCGCATTGTGTTGCGGCGTAGCCACGCTCAATGCTACGATTTCAGGTTCAAAAACTAAAACACATTTTGGAAGTGTGTACTATCCATCGTAATTCGTAAAAAAAAACCTTTTTTTATCTTTAATTTTACCATGGCAGGTTAAATATACAGAGTGGCAGCGCTAGGAACACCGACGCGCAACTTGTTACCATTTATTCAGTACATGATTCTGGACCCTACAGCGTTGAAATTTTTCGTCGGTTATTAAAAAAAAATTGCTGTTCCATACATTTTGAATCATGTTCCGTTGATTCATGTTTACAGTTTGCGCGTCGATGTCCCTGCAACCCTGTATACAATCGAATACATAACTAATTTATATAACACACAAAATTATAATTCTTAACAAATTACCAAGATTCGATAAAATTAAATCAATCGAGAACCCCTAAACATTCTATTATTGATTGCACCTCGGTTGAAGTTTCAGGTGTACTCTCGTGGGTACTGGAACTGTTGATTAATAAATTACAAAAGTTTAGCTCAAGTTTCACCTTAGACCACGGTCTAACACATTATGAAAATATTCAAGTACAATGAATTATATTTCCAATATTACTAGAAGGAACGAGCTTATACAAATCATATCAGTTTATTGCAAACATGTCGTAGAGAAGTTAGAACGAATATAACACTTAATGAGCGTGCAACAGCAAATGATAACACGTCAATATTATGTATCACAGAATCGATCTCCAATGACCAACATCGACGTACGTAGATGGTGAACATTTACAATGTTATTGGCACTTCGACAATCGTCACACGAATGTAGAATTAGATCGTCGCCGTTGCGTTTAGAAGAAAAACGCAGTCACACAGACAGTTACGTAAGCGATATTAGATATTCATCAATCAAACTACACTAGCAATTTTCTATTAAAAAGTGTCAAGTACTGTTTTGCCAAACCCGTTCTTATTTGCATTAAAAATCTGGCCACTTGCTGTCAAAAAATACTGAGATGCCATAAAATTTTTGTTTCTTTCATTTGTTTGTTTCTTATTAGAATAGAATAGAATAGAATTTCTCTTTATTCAAGTGACCATGACTCAACAAGACTGTTAGTAAAACTTACGACTATGTTAGTAAATACAGACATTAAAGAAACGAGGAAAAACAAAACAAAACATTAAATAATGGCCGATCACTGCTGTGACATCCCATGAGAGACGGCATAACAGCGACCCACATACAAACAGTCCAGGCGACTTACAACCATGTCTAAGACACTATTGGATATTAAACGACAATGAACTTTATTTTTAATTGGCCAGGTTGATATTTAAATATTTCATTAAAACCTTTTTAAGCATAATCCATCTTAAGAGATGTTACGCAAAGTAATACCTAAAGGATCAGTACAACGAATCATAGAAAAACATACAATAAGAACTTTCCTCTGCTATGAACAGCAGCTCAAAAGCTTTCGCGGCTTTTGCGGTGTACCTCAATAAATTTCTCAGATAAATTCGGAAATTTATCTGTAGTACGAGTATAATGAGCCGATTCAATCCAACCGTAATCACAACGTTTACACAGTAAATTCTCTGATCAATCGTTGGAATGAAAGCTGTTAATATACATGTTCATAGCCACACACTGGGGGCCGGATGACATACATTCTCAATGATTGTCTCACTGAAGCATGACGCAGCAGCTAGGGTAATCGCGTGAAATAACCTGTCGTATACATGTTTATGTTGTGAATCGAATTGAAGGTTCCGAGCTGACACCATATTTTTTCCATATAAAATTAAACAAATTGACATTGTAATTTGTTTAATATTTCCAAGACCGAAGGAGTACATGAATTTTAAACAATAATGGAAAATTGAGAAGATTATAACGCTTATATGATGATCAATGAGAGCTCTTCCTTTTTTCAATATAAATAACAGTTAATGATAATAATTACGGGTTAGCTTTATTGTTTGTTAAGCTGCCCTGTTGATACTCTTACCTTTATAAAATTAAAAGCGAACTTTAATCGTCTTCTAATTATGTAATTGTTTTACATAATAAATATCTAGAGCTCGAGGCAGCTTTAAAGATATTTTAAAGCTGCCTCAGGCATACGGGATACTAATTACTACACAACATCACGCCAGTATTTCCTGAAGGTAAGTAATAGTAGGTATTAAAGTTGAGTAGATAGATAGAACAGAATACTCTTTATTATGTACACCATAAATAAGGCATAGGCAATAGATGACGTGACTCATGTCTAAGTATTTTTTTAATTTTTTTTATTTGATATAGGTTTGCTCTTGACTCTAGTCTAGGTCAGAGATGACAGAGACAAAGACGAGGATGGAGCGAGCTTACCCAGAAGAAGCCTGTTCACTCTCACTTTGAAGAGATCGGGGTTGTATGCGTTCGGAAACACAGACGCAGGCAGAGAGTTCCACTCCTTTGCTGTGCGCATCACAAAAGACATTTGGAAACGCTTAGAGCGAATTGGTGGGATAGCAACTAGGTAAGGATGGTAACCTGCAGTGCGTCTAGATGTCCGCTGATAGAAGGGGGCCGGCGGAATGAGGTCGTGGAGTTCTTGAATGAAGAAGTTTGAAGTATGTTTGCCTGTAAGCTTGTCAGCCCTAAAATTTGTAATAAACATCGAAACAATTTTGAAATACGATCAGGGGGCCAACCACCACCTCTTAAAGCAGTATTATTATAATGTTACTTCAGTGTGAGAAAGAGATGGAGCTATACAGGATATCTAGCTCTATCTCTTTCCCACACTGAAGGAAGATTACAATAATACTGCTTTAAGAGGTGGTGGCCTAGCTCCAGAGTGCGCTGTAAATGATAACTAAGCAATTTCATTTTGATTCATTTTATTTGTCGAGTTTTTTTTTCATGGAGTTAATATTTAGTGTTTGCTTCTTTGTACTTTGTTGGTGGCAAGCGTCTCATGTCTACCCTTATCGCTCTAATCCCTTCCATTATTGTGAATCACAACTGTTGTTTGAACGTTTTACCATATAAGCACTAATATAAAGTCAAAATGAAAATGAAGCCACGATGCCACCCACAATTACGACGAAAATAAGCATTAATAAATGCATATCACCCCCTAGCAAGATTAGGATAATATCATTAATCGCATTTCCCGGTCTCGGGAAAAATAATGCGGTAAAACGGTGCCCCAAGACAGTGACGTCATAGACTGTGGCTTAAGTACTCGTTGGAGGCGCGAAGAGAAGTCCTTTACTAAACTGCTGCGGACACGACGCGGCGAGATTTAAATCTATTAACACAGTTACATTCAAGCGATTCTCCGTTTTGCTGAAATTGTTATCTTAATTTATACTATTGTGAGTTGTTTTTGTGGTTTTGACTTTGTTTTGTAAGAGATTTTTTTTTCCATGTTTCGTACAGACCAAAAATATCGAAAAAAACTTCTGTAAAGTATAGTATACGAAGTCAAATTATCTGCAGGTATATCCAATCAATTTGTACGTTCAATAAACAACCTTTCTTTCATATTATTTTATTAACTATTTAAAATTTTATTTGTTACAAGCTCGTAGCATGATAGCTAGCGTTTATAATTTTCTGAAGAACTAATATGAATTTACCGTATCACATGCAGAGTCTAACTGTTATTAAAATTTTGTCTCATTTAAGAATATTTCGCAGCGCACAGCTGAATCTACAGGGGTTAGTACAAAACTGTACAACGGATATTAAAGGAAGAGAAAGAATTACTAATAATTATTACAAAATAATAAATAGTAATAATAAAAAATATGTTTATTTTTTTTAAATACTATTAATTATTAGTATTTTTTTTTTGTTTTTATTTTTATTATTATGTCATTTATAAATTTTTGTTTCTTATGTAATTACACAGCAGATGTTGTTCGGAGCACAATACCTCCATAATTTTCACATCACATGAACGGAACGATCATATCACATGTACCCGTGTGTTAAATTAATGTCGCCATTGCAGTGGCACGTTGTATATAAGTGTTCTCATTATTATAATAAAGTATATATTGCAACGACCTTTTCTGTTTAATATCTACGTAACGTTATAGGTACATTTTATTCGTCTGTTGTCGTATTGATTAAATCCGAAAGGAACATAATGCCGCCATCTTGTAAGCTTTTGCACATCACAGTTTTTCACAACATAAATAAAATTTTATTTTTTGTAAAATAAACTCTGTATATGTACATCCAAGTTGAATAGGTTTTCAGATAAAGAAGTTTTCTTTAAATAAATAAAGACTACATTTAGTGCATTCCTTGAACAGCTGAACGTATTCATGACAAATTAATAATTGATTAAGGAGCTAAACAAAGAAAGTTAAATTTTATCTTTCTTTTTTAATCATAAATTAATTATGCCTCTACAAGTGCTAATTCCAAAATCAGCAACTCTTTCGCGTTTTATCTCGAAGATCTTGTGAATTGTTTTCCTCCCTAAACTTTTAATGCTCTTCGAACTTATTTTCCGTTATATCTACTTGCTATCTACATTTTCAGTTGTGAAAGACGTATCGTGAAAGTCGAGTTCCATTTTTTTAGTTTATTTTTTGAATAATATAATCGCTTTTTAGGATCCCGTATGTCCGAATGAAAAAATGAAACTCGTGTGTCTGTCTGTTTGTATGTCTGTCCGTCTGTCACAGCCAATTTGCTCCGAATCTAATGTACCGATTAAGTTGAAAGGTACACATCAATTTTTGTGACCCAAACACTGGCGTATTACGTAAATAAATGAATTTTGAATGTAGGGGTCACTTTTGAGAGACAACTATAAGAAAATTTAAAAAAAGTTTTAAACACTGTACCGTGTGATATGTCAGTTTAATGAAAGGGTCAAGTACAATTTTTTTTATAATTTTAAAATAAATTGTTTTAAAGTCATTTAAATGCATTTATAAAAAAATGTTAAATAATCTGTTTTAAATTTGTGTAATATAATAAATAAAAAATAAATGATAATAACGATATAATAATATTGAATGTACTGTAAAATAATGAATAATAGAAACTAGCATTTAAAGCATGCTATTGGAAATACCTACTTATTATAATATTATACTCTAGCATTAAATTCATAGTAATGTTTTGCATGTCAAAAAACATGATAAATCTCCTAATATTGTGCGTACAAACTTATATTTGCAGTTGGATTGTATGGGAGAACATGTTTTTCAACAACAATTTTATTTATGTAAAGCTTGTTCCTGGGATAAATACATCCCAACTACAGAACCCTTCATTATTCGTGGTCCAATACGCAGTTGGCCGGTTTTTAACTATAAATACTGACTGATGCTTATTTTTGTTTCAGGTATGTTATCAAATCAGAGTTTGAAAATAGAATAGAATTGTAAAGGTAATCAGGATGAAGTTCAACAATACCTCAAATTACATTATTATTCCGGAACGAATAATGTTATTCAAGAAGCAATTATATGTCAGTATTAACGCTTTCGCGGGCGCTTGACGTCTATAGATGTCATAATAATAAAACTTCTATTGTGTCTCGTTTAGCGTCCGCGAAAGCATTAAGTACTGTTCCTTTGAAAGTTTAGTAACGAGAACTTTATCAACTGCGACACTGCCTTAAATCGACTTTGTGTTTGAGTTTCTACGGAGAGTAACTAATTACGGAGCACAACAAACACACAGATCTTTCAGCTTAGATATTCATTGTGTAATTATTTTGATGAGAAATTTTAGGTTCCTACTTAATTGTTTTAGGCTTGAAACATGGGAACTAAGCTGTGGTTTACTTTGTATTCATATGTACTCAAACTGACATTCTTGATAAATCTACTTAGCTATGGACTTACCGGGATGAGTAATGAAAAGGCGTATTTTATATTAACATAGTCATTATTCCTAGATTTGCATCTATTTCTTTTACATTATTTGTCGCGCTCTGACAGCTTCCAAGCTGAGGCTCAATTTTTTTCTACATACTTCTAAATATGAAATAGTGTTGGTCTCATTATACATGCCATAATCTTATAAAATACTCGTGGAATTTGTATGGAAAAGCCATGCGGGCTAAAATCAACAGCACTTATAATAAGTATCTAAGTGGAGTTTTTTCCTTGCACTAATAAAATTACTTCATACATGGTTTCTTAGCCACTAAAAAACAAAACGTAAAAGGATTCTTGAGCCAGCGCTCATTCAAATCTTTCGTTGCAATTAATTCTTCCATCGCATCATTCCATGGATTAATGAGATTCTGTTTAAAATTAAAAAATAACTATGTTATCTATGGAAAAAAATGTTTTGTAGATTCTTTTTTAATTTAAACGGCGAGAAAGCTAAGAGGAAAAATAATTTACAAAATGTGTATTTTTGGCTCAAAGTATAAAAAGAAAATCCTGCTTCGTCCACTTTACATTATCTGATGTAAGCCTTATCCTTGTAATGTTGCTTTAGAACTGTATTTGCACATTTTGCCAACATGATTGTGTTTATTTTCTGAATTTAGTTTAGAAACAATAGAACTAACGTTTTTCCAAATGTAGAACACTTGTTTCTTTTTTTTTTTGTGATTTCAATTATATATAAATATTTTTTTTTGTCTTTTGTAATTTTTAGGTTTTATAGGTAATTGTTTGTAATTATTGTAATTTTCTTCTGTTCATTTCTTGTTATTGTGTGTACATAGAACACTGAGTTTGCCACCAAGAAACAGGCTATGCCTAGTTTGGGGCCCATGGCCACTTCTTCTGTGTTTTCTACTTGCTTTATTCTCAATTGTGTTTTTCTTTTCTTTTTTCATTTTAACTTGTGTGTGTCAATAAATATAGAAATTAAAATTAAATCAAATTTATTTCAAAGTCGTGAAGTTCTAAAACTGCTCTTTGTAAAACATACAGCTCTGTTTTAACGTATTGTGATTTTCTTCACTTTAGCGCATCATAAAGAATATTACTGGTTATTTTATTCAATTTGCCATTTACAAAGAGTAGGACTTACCTTCATTTACGACAAATGGAAATACCATACATGATTTATTTTGGCCAGAACACCACCATAAGTCAGGCTGAAGAGAAAAACTCGCCAAAAGAATTTCACTATGAACAACTAGTAACACCACCGCAGCTTTGATAATTCTAGAATAATAGGTAGGTACATACATACATTTAAAAAGACTACAAACACACGTGATCTAATAAGACATGTAGGGGAAATCTTGGATTTAGTGTTCACAAATTTACGAAATCTTCACTTAGGTCACTAAATTGTGACCGGTCACAAAGGAATATTATAATTATGTATATTTATTACCCAAGCCAACCTCAAGAAGAGAGTGCTTGTGAGATTGGACTCGCAGTATCTTGATAATATCAGCATATCTGAAAATGTCCCTGTTCGTCTGCAAATAAGAAAAATCTCAGTAGATCCAACATCATGGTATGTACCTATAAGTACCACAAGTTATGAACGAGCTCAGGTTGAGCCTCTGTCATTATTTAATTTTCTCTGCTCCATATGGAAAATGTTTTATAACTTGTTTATATTCAAGAAGCCGGCACTTTGTCTCTCTACGAAGTATCTGGTCCTAAATGATTATACGTCTCTGCACTTTAACAAAATCATTGAATAACACTGAAACCCCAAAAATGTATGGGGTAAAAATGAAACAGTTGAAAGCTTTCGAGGGCTTGACTCCTCGAATTTACATTACTTTTATAACTACTTGAGGAACTCGTGGCTAAGTAATAACAGCCGCATGGGTCGATCCATCAGGTTAAGCTACGCTTGCCGGGGTTGGTCCGTGGATGGGTGACCATTTTTACATACCGAGACTCCTCCGTGCCTCGGAAAGCACTTTAAGCCGTTGGTCCCGGCTGTCATTCGTGGATCTTTGATAGTCGTTACGGGTCGTCAGAAGCCCGAAAGTCTGACAACCAGTCTTACCAAGGGGTATCGTATTACCCAGTAACTGGGTTGTGGAGGTCAGATAGGCAGTCGCTCCATGTAAAATACTGGTATTCAGCTGCATCCGGTTAGACTGGAAGCCGACCCCAATATAGTTGGGAAAAGGCTAGGCAGATGATTATAACTAGCAGTTTTATTACTAGCTTTTGCCAGCGGCTACGCCCGCGTGGATGTCGGAAATTATCCCACGGCAACGTATAACCGGGATTGGCTGCGATTTGATGTTGATTTGCTACCGTCTCGTGCTTCGACCCGTAATCGAAATGGTTTCGCTTCCAAATTATTCATGTCGCTTACAGGCAACACTGCAAGGTTTCTTACTAATTTCTTGTTCTTACTAATGTTTGTGTTTACATTGCAATATGATTCTTTTTCTTTCAATTTTTTTTTAATATCATACTATTTTTATATTTATTACCACTGCTTATTTAAAGTAACGCTTGGCAAACAGTCCGCCTCGTCTACACTCAATTTTGTAATTATTTCGAAACGAAAATTGTTTTCTGTGAAAAATGTAGCCCACAAGAGAACAGAAAAAATAATGAAAAATGCTCCAGAGTCGAATATTTTTGAAAACTATTAATTTCATTATTCCAGTTTGTTTCATCAATATTGTATAAGCTACAACTCTTGCTTTATGTGTTTTAACGGTAATTACTTTCGTAGATTTCCAGAATTTTCCCGTAAAGAATTTTCTTTTTTGCCCGTCATCTACTACATCACCTACAACACTTTGAGTATTCATAATTAATTAGATCATGCTTCATCGTTGTTCATACATTTTCCAGAATTACCCGGAACAAGCAAACCAAACTGCACGTCCGTATCTCAGTGACGTCACAGAGCTAATCAAATTGTCGGAGCCGAAGCGCGTACTTGCAGAGAAGCTATAAACATAACTTGGAGTGTGACGCAAACATTACGCGGTATTGAGGGCATTCATTACCTATATCAACGTGAGGGAGAGATGCAATTAATGCTTAAAGCAATACACATAACATGTAGTTCATCGCTGAGTGTGCGTGGTAGTGGAAACTGATAAGAGTTGTATAGATAAATGCTAGCTTTTTGGAGACGACAGTTTTACAACGTAGTGTTCCACGAACGTGGAACGTTCCACGTTCCACGTGTTCCCATTTGATTAGTAAATAGTTTGTAGTAAATTTGAGTAGTTCACTGAAGTTATGCAAGTACTGATTAATTAATCAGTGGAATAAATATGTTCAAACTATTTATTCCAGTTGAATTCTCGTTGGTGAACGAATAATTGAAGCGGAAAAAAATGTTAAAACAGTCATATTATTATTATGATAGGAACTTAGTTACCTTGTTGGTCTAGTGGTCGTAACCGCTACTACTGAGCATGAGGTGCTGGGTTTGATTCCCGGGTCCGGCAGTGTTATTGGATTTTTTTATCTGAAATTTCTCAGTGACAGCCCGGAGTCTGGATGTGTGCCCGGTTGCTGGCAATGGGCTCGCTCCCCATTACATAGGACTGTAACATAACTGGCGAAATGTGGGTGTACTATTAGCACACCTCAGACTCTGCCTAACCCTACAGGGAATACAGGCGTGATGTTATGTGTTATGATAGTTCTTACAAATTGGCTCTTTTCACGGAACAAAGCAACTCCCAGTCACAAAAGATGCGCTACAGACAGTATGTGGACACTTTAAAAATGACGACAATGCAGCACTAAAGGCAATGCAGCACTTTGGTAACCAGCTTTTACTAAGAAAGTTATTTAGAGACTGTGAACATTCTGTTCTGTAGTCAACCTGAAAACATTAACGAAGTCAATATAAAAGTTCATTAACGTGTTGTTTAATTGATGGTTAGACTAAATTACTGAAATTAGAGTCTTATTCCGTGAATTTTAGTTAGTTTTATTTAATCATGAACAAAACAACCGGCTTCATTTATTAGTTTACAAACCAATTTAATATTATAAGTCTGTTAAATAGAAGTAGACCAGCTTCTTCTCGCTTCCATTAAATCTTCATTCAAAGCCTATTCAGGACTTAATTATGTAGTTACACGAACAATCGGGTAAAAACATTACTAATTTTATAATCATATCAGTCTAGATCGAGCTGATATAGTCCCTGACATACCTTCTTCAAGTTAGATTTCAGATGAACCAAGTAATTCCACATGATTTGAAGAACATTTATAACATTTAAATTTTTTTTTTTAACATTTTTATTTTTTATTTATAACAGTATGACTGACAGCCTCCGCATATTGCTTCATAAACGAGATTTATTGTCTCGACATCGACATAATCGCTCCACGACGCGCGTGCTCGTTTACAAAATGTTATCATCACTTACCGTATTCGTTTTGGAATTCAATTTTGTGTTATGGAGCCATAACAAAAATAAACGTAACAATTATTTTAATTTTATAACAGACATTTAAAATATACTCATTTGGTAATGAAGATACGTTTTTCAAGCTAATCAAAACTAATGAATTTAGCTATAAGATTCGGACTAAAAGTCAACGACAAGGACCAGTAGCCACTATTATTCCGAATCTTTCAGCTACGTTTTTCAAAGACTCATGAGTCCTATTTGCTTGAGAATCTATGGTTGGTGGTTAGGTGGTCGAAATTTTATGCGTCTCGCGGTCACTCACCGAACGATTGACTTTGATTTATCACGAATGAAAAATAATAACTTATTGTGTTCAAAACAAAATAAATGTGAAACATTTTTAAGTTTATCTCACGAACTTGCAGAAATAACTGTTTTAACGATAGATAAACAACCTTACAAAAAATATTGTGAGACTGGAGAAAATTATCAGATTTTTTTTTAAAAGTTGGCTTATGTCTTTTTGTCTAGACGATGTTTGGTTTCTTTTATTCAAAAAATATTATGTAGGCGCATTGTTCTAAGAATATTATTGTAGGTATTTTTGGTATTGAAATATCAAAGCGATTTCGTAGTTATTCATCGTCTGCTCCAGTTTACAAGCTCAGCAGCTAGCGGTCGATAATCCAGCTTACATATTTACTGTAAGATCAGACAAGGTCCTGCAAGGTTGTCTTTACAATATGTAAGGAATATTTGTAGTAAATAAACCTTCAAGCCTCACTTAGACTATAATTGATTAGAAGAACGCATTTTGGTAAACAGGGACATTATCGATGATTGTGAAACTGTCAATTCTTTTAAACCGACGTCAAAAAAATAGAAGGTTATCAATTCGACACATATGTATGTAATATTATTGGAACTGCAATATATTGACATTTATGATAATCTATTATGGCTTCCAATCAAATACACAAAATTTTATAGGTGTATGTATGTTTGTATGTATGTTGGTCCATGCATTTCTCCGAAACTATCTATCGGATTGTAACCATTTTTTATTAGCTTACATTTATTTCAACTTTGGGAACAGTGCAAGTTTCATCAAAATCGGTTCAGTAGCTAGATATAGACTCATACGTGCAAGTGTGACGGTCTTTTTTTTTTTTTTTTTGTGGATGGGAAATCATCAAATGACTTCTCCCGCTCTGGGCGGAGCGGGAGGGCGTGTCAGACTTTTACTGACTAAAACCGACCCGTGTTCCTTCTGTTGCCTGTGCCGGGGCCACGGTAACTCTTTCGAACATCCCGCAACCCTAGCTGGCATCGGCCCTAGCGGACCCCGTCAATAGTGCTGACATCTCTTTGAGGCGCGCGTGGAACACGACGCGCCGTCGACTCGGGCTTGGTCCTTACCGGACGGCGAGCTACCCATTGCTTGCCGTCCGCAAGCCCGCGCCTACGGTGGCCGGGAATCAGCTGCCAATTCCCGACGCCCAGGGCGTCTCCTGCGACGACTAGGGGCGTGAGGGTGCAAAGCTTGCCTCTCCCTCACGCGTCCCGCCTCCTCCTTCACGAGCATTATTGCTTCGCAGAAGGAGGTAATGGCTTCCCATGCACTCTCGCTCCGTACCATGGCCTGGACCAGGGCCGGACGCGAGAGATCGCCGCCGCCGATCGCTTCCGCGAGGACACGGCGGTGCTCCGCCCAAGCCGGGCAGACCTCCACCGTATGCTCCACCGTGTCCTCCGGGCGATCCACACAGTGGTGACACCCGGGCGTTTCCTCCCGCCTTATCCGGAACAGGTACCTCCCGAAGCACCCGTGTCCGGTGAGGACCTGCGTCAGGCGGAAGGTGAGGACGCCGTGGCGCCTCTCCAGCCACTCCTCAAAGAGGGGACTTATCGCCGCAATTGTGGCGTGCCCAGCGCTGGGTTGCGACAATCGCACTCTCCATGCCGCCATGAGATCCTGCCGGAGCTCTGTCCGCCGTGCCGCGATTTCTCGCGGCAACGGAGTTACGCCCCGGCGTCCTGCCTCCTCGCGCCACTCCCAGATGTGCGCGAGGACTTTTGCCTCCAGATCCCATGGCGGTGATCCGGCAAGGAGGTTCGCCGCCTCCCCGGAGACCGTGCGGTATCCCCGGGCTAACCGGATGGCCATGACCCTCTGGGACGCGTTCAACCGACGGACCGGTCGCCGCCTCACGGAACGCGCCCACACCGGAGCTCCGTAAAGGGCCATGGACCGCACGACCCCCGCGTAGAGCCTCCGGCAGGAGGCGTTTGGACCCCCCAGATTGGGCAGGAGCCGCCCCAAGGCAGCCCCGGCTCGCTCCAGTCTGGGAGCCAAACGTCGGAAATGCTCCACGAAATTCCACCGGCTGTCGAGGACGAGTCCCAGGTACTTCATCGTCGACTCGACACCGATGAGAACCCCTCCTACCGTTATTTGGGAACCCGATGGTGGCGCGTTCCGAGGACCATGGAAACACATGGCCTCGGACTTGTGCAAGGCCACCTCGAGTCCCAATTGCCGGATCCTCTCTACGATTGTCGCAACCCCGCGTGCCGCTAATTCGGCCGCCGCTGGTGCGACCTCCCCTGCGCCAGGACCAGCGTGTCGTCAGCGTAGCAAACTACGCCGACGCCACCAGGAAGGTCGGCGCGCAGCACCCAGTCGTACCCGATGTCCCACAGATGCGGTCCCAGAACCGATCCCTGCGGGACACCGCACGACATCTCTCGCCGGTTCCACTCTCCCCGGTGACCGGGGTAGATGACGGCCCTGTCCGTCAGATAGGCCTCGACCACGCGACAGAGGTAGGTCGGCACTCGGTGATACCGGAGTGCCTCCCTGATGCAACTCCAGGGCAGGGTGTTGAAGGCATTGGCGATGTCTAGAGACACCGCCAAGACGACCCCACCCCGGGCCACAGCATCCCCCGTCGTGAGGGCTCGAACGCGCATGATGGCGTCCACCGTAGAGCGCCCCTTGCGGAAACCAAACTGGCTCTCCGCCAAATCCGGCCCCACCCTCACCAGCCGCCCGACAAGGCGGTCTGCAATGACTCTTTCAAAGAGTTTGCCCACCTCGTCGAGCAGCACGATGGGCCGGTAAGCGGACGGCGAGTCCGCAGGGCGCCCCGGTTTCTTAATGAGGACCAGTTTCCCTGTCCTCCATTGAAGCGGGAAAGTGTGACGGTCTGGCTTATTGATACGAGCTACGGGTAAAACAAAAACATCTCTAAACCTTGGTCAAATTCTAGTGCAATGTTTACAACAAAACTATTAACTTCTTATTACAAACAAATGTTCCAGTTTTTACTTAATCTATACAAATAAATAAAATTGAAGTGTCTGTTTGTAATGTCAAAGTACCTTACAACTTTTTTCTAAGTGTATATGGAAGTATATATGGTACTTATAACAAAAAAGCAATTTTTAAAATTGTTGTCTATCTGTGTGTCTGTCTGTTTGTTCCAGCTAATCTCCGAAACGGCTGGACCGATTTTGACGGGACTTTCACTGGCAGATAGCTGATGTTACGGCGGGTAACTTAGGCTACTTTTGTTTAGAAAAGTAATTAGGGTTCCGCGCAAAAAAAAAACCCATGAAATTATGAACAAAAAGTTGAATTTGAAAAATTCTCTTTGCATTTGGTAGCCCAATTCTCGAGGGTAGTTATAGAACTACCCTCGAGAATTGGGCTACCAAATGCCTATGCCTACGCTAATTAACATCACGCTACGACCCGTAGGAGCCGAGCAAAAAGAAAAAAGTCGGAAAGAACACTAAGCGAAAACGAAGTAATAGCGCGGGCGGGCGATTCAACGCGACGGGTCGGGGGAGGGACGAGGGAGTTTTATTAAAATGTGGCTGTTATTTTGTATATTGTGTATCTTACGACTTCCACGCGAACGAAGTCGTGGGGCACAGCTAGTTACGAAATTAAAAATTTATTTAAATAAATCGACTTCAGTTCTACTGCTTCATAGAATAAGGTCCAATAAAAGATCAAAGAAAAATTCTCATTCACAGGAAAATTCAATCTTTGATTCCGCGAAGTATCCCTTATTTCTGAAATGTGCTCTCAATTCACTTGAAACTTACACTTCCATTAACTTATTATTGTAGACACCGAGCTGACAAATAGTTGTCTGCAACATTCATAATAACATGGTGATAGTTAGCAGAAAAGATGATAAGAACTACAGCTAAATCTAAAAGCATCTAATTGAGCTCTAAACATTCCTTTAAGTTTTATTAATTTCACTTACTTTCTAATATTTAAATTTTTTAGACGAAATGGTGTGTCGCACTATGCGAAATAAGTGTGTTTAATTTTACAAGCGATCCTCATCAATCCTTTCTTTCAATATTATAGTTCGTACTAGTAACTATTGAACATAAATCAGGAAAATGATACACAGGGAGAGTAAAGCTAAAAAATTGCAATAAAGAATCAATATTCATGATTGATCGTTTCTGTGAATAATATTTTATGATCCTTCGACGCTTCGATAAGAAGAGCTATGCTGAAAATATTTACGAGAAGGTTGGTGCGAATTTTCCAGCAAACATTTTAATACGTACGTTAAATTTTCTAAAAGGATTATCCGTTTCCCCGGACCAATCAGCAGATAATACATCCCACATGTTCAGTGTTTAGTCAGATTAATTCCCGGACCAGAAATACTTTCTTCGATCGTTAAAGTCCTAGTTGTTTACATTTTAACATACTTTCATCACACAGAAAAACATTTCATACCCCACACGCATCGACTGCAATATTATGAAAACCTCGGAAGCACACCGTGACCGTCACCGTCATTAACCTCACCTAAATCATTCCGCGCATAGCACGACCTAGCTCGTATGCATATATCGTTATCAATATAAATGTAGAATAGCCAAACTTCTTATATGAAAAAAAAACCTGGTAAATTTAATTAGGCAAGACAAAGAGTGCAAAGAAGTCGATTAAAAGAGAATTAAGTATTGATGCGTGAATTTATTGAAGCTTGGAGTGCCTATAGACGATTTGTGAGCGTAACTGCCCGTAAAAAAGATTTACGAGACTGCTTGATACGAATTGAATATTTAGTAGGTTGGGCGTCTTCTTTGACTTTGCATATAATCTGTGGAAATTTTGGTTATAAAACTTTTTACGCGACTTACGTGATCTTGAGTTTAGGTTGTACCGTAACATCGCGCTACTATGTGTATATTCAGGGATATTACGTTCCGCATGAATGCTTTCAGCCATAGCTACATAAAATGTTCATACAAATTTGAAAACGGCAACTATTGTAACCGTGGACTGCAGAGATTAGTTTTACTTTGGCAACGGCGGGGGCCATGAACTGACAACTGGTTAAAGACGAGTGTTATGCCTTTTCTTCACAACGCAGATTTTTCTTTTGTGTGATATATTAAAACCCAGCGCAGTAACTCTACCAAGCCCAATTCCCGTAATTAAAAACGTTCAAAATCTAGTCGCAACCTCATCTCAGCGACAATCGAATGTCAAAAACTTGTCAAAAATGTCGGGAAATTATTGGTATTTTTGACATATTGAGACTGAGATTAGACTGTGAACGTTCTTAAAATTACGGGAATTTCCCCTCTGATGTTCATTGTGGTGCATCCCGTCGGGTGCCGTCATGCGCCCGCTATACTCTAATATGCAAGGTAGAGAAAGAATGTTAAATTAGCAGATTCTCTTCCGTTTCGAGTCATAAAAAGCTGGAAATGAAAAAGGCAATAATAGTTTTTCAGAAACAGGAAAATAGCAGGAAAACTATGGCACTAACATGTAACATGGTATTCTGATGGGTTTCCAACATGTCCATGTGTACGTACGGTAACAAAGACAACCATGGTGGACGAGTTTTAACTCGTTTAACTCGACAAAACATCGTTCAGACCGCGTCCGCTTGATAAATCAAGCGGACGCGATCTGAACGATATTTTATGAAAACTCGCCGGATTCAGACAATAGAGAAGGATATGGAAGCTTAAAGTTAGGAATAGCACTATGATCTATGAAATGTTAAGGTTTATAATGGGTATGTAAGGTGTAGTGAATTAGTGTTACTGTATGTAAACAAAGAATCATTATTATACGTTATATTTTAAGCTACTAAATCAAACAAGTCGCCATAAATGCCGTTTTTATTAGAAATGTGAAGGAGACGTGTCATATATGTATGTACGATGTGTGTCGCAATGAAAGCCTTTGCTCAAAATAATATATGTAATATAATATGCCTAGAAGCTAAAATCACTTAGTTCATATATGCAAAGGTATTGAAGCGTAAACATCTCGTACAAAACCCTCTAGAGATGCCCTCAGATTGAAGTTAAATGGTTCACTTTATGTCTTAGGGGATGTGAACAAAAAGAAAAGGTGATCGGTTTAACCTCTCAAACGTCGTATGAACACCCATAGGTATATAAGCAAAATACTCTCGAGACGACAATAAATATAATCGTGAAAACCGTTGAGCGCTCACATGCAAACGGCTTCTAGTAGGCGGACGTTTGACGGGTTAACTGTGATAAATAATGTACGAACAATAGAATGAGTTTTTGTTTTCGGACAATATGGTGTGGTAAGAAAAGCACTTAATTACTTTTTTGTTTTATTTACAACAAAACCAGGGCTTGGAACTAATAGCGACACGATACATACATTTTTAACCGACTTCAAAAAAAGGAGGAGGTTCTCAGTTCGTCGGAATGTTTTTTTTTATGTGTGATTACTCGAAGACGGCTAGACCGATTCCGAATTTTTTGTTTTTGTTTGAAAGGGGGTGGGGGGTGGTGTATACTTCACAGGTGGTCCCGTTGTCATCAGGTCAGGATCTGATGAAGGAATCCTGGAGAAATCGAGGGAACTCTTCAAATATGATTTGGGTATTTTTTATAGTAATTTGTGCATTTGCCCTCGGAAAGCACCATTTGGTGAAGTGGAACTGATCATGAAGACCCTGTGGTCTTCTGTGGTCTTTCTGTGGTTCTTCTTGGTGTGGCCATCTGTATGGCCGCCGGAACAACTTGATAATAAGCATTTCACGGGTTGCGATTCGATTACTTGGTTGCTAAGCAATATGAGCTCGTCACATTGCAAAGGGTGAAGTGGAGCTGATGGTGAAGTACCAGGGAACTCCTCTAAAATTAACGTCCCTGCATCTGGATGAGAAATATTTTGTAAAAGGTGATGAGTATTTGTCATTAGGCTATTGTAACTTTACTAAAAAGTGAAAAATACAAATCGTTTTTGCAAAAAAAAAAAAAAACAACTGACTTCCAAAAAAACACTACAAAGTGAAAAATAACTTTCATTTCGGAGGACAGATCCAAAGACACTGACTTCCGAAATTAAAGTTATTTTTCACTTTTTAGTGTTTTTTTTTTTGGAAGTCGGTTGTTTTTTTTTGCAAAAAAGTTTTTATTAAAACAATTTTACCATATCCTACCTAACTTATCAAAAGAAACAAAAGTATTGTGTCTACTAAACTTGTGACAGTAAGCCGTTCTGAATTGGTTTTACTGAAAGATATACATATATTAGAATCTTTTGCTTATTGAACTACAAGGTAGGAAATTTGTGCTTAGAGCCACAGCTCCTAAAAATGTGTGAAATTGTTTTAATTTGCAAAGAAAAACCGTTTATGTTGGTCTATGATAAGCTAAATGCCTTTTGATTCTAATCGAAGAATGAAAGGATATGTTATAAAGATGAACTAGATTGCTACAACAAAAACATCAAGTCGACAACAGAATTTCAAAATAACTTATTGGTTCAAATTGCTCATCATCTTAATTTATGTTCCAGGAGGAATCCGAGGGGAATCGTATAATTTTATTGGTTAACGAAAAATGGGTTCCGCAATCAATTTTGTTTGTCTGTGAATAGGACGATATTTAGCTATTTACTTGTTTTGTGTGTGTGTGTGTGTGCTTTAATAAAGCATTTTTTTTTTCAGCAGCATTTTGATTCTGTTGCCAACTTTGTAGGCACTATTAGCCTTTTGCCAAGCACAAATCCCAACACCGAGTTGAAACCGAGAATTTTCTATAGAAACATTACAATAAACAAATTAGGTGCGATATCAAAGTCGTACCCCAAGTATACCGTAATTCTTCATTTCAATAGTAAAATTTCACATCGGGATTTTTTTGGTTTCCGTAAGGGCCTGTCTACCGATTTGGCTATCTTTGCCTTGAAGAACACGGTATATAAATACGTACAAAGAAACACTAGTGTGTATGCGTGTTTCCTTGATTTAAGCCGCGCGTTTGATAGTATCAATTATGAATTATTATGGAATAAGTTGCGAGATTCTAAAATACCATCTAAAATTGTAGACATTTTAGAATACTGGTATGCAAATCAATGTAATCAAGTGAAATGGAATAATACCCTGTCGGAAACATATAGGTTGACGTGTGGCGTGAGGCAGGGTGGACTCACTTCACCGATTTTATTTAACATGTATACTAATGAGTTGATTGAGGAACTGAGCAGTACCCGAGCCGGTTGTCATATAGGTGATATAGGTTTGAACAATCTTAGCTATGCGGATGACATGGTGCTGCTCAGTCCCTCAGCCAACGGTTTAAGGAGACTTGTTGCGATCTGTGAGAGATATGCAGCTGAACATTACCTCACCTATAATGTTAAGAAGTCGGAGGTCATGATATTTAAATATGGTAAGGGTCCTGATCATGTTTTACCGATCAATCTGTGTGGAACTGCCCTAAACATTGTTACTAAGTTTAAATATCTTGGTCACATCATTAAGGATGACTTAGCAGATGATGCTGATCTGGAACGACAGAGGCGTAGTCTCGCGTGTCGAAGCAACATGTTGGCTAGACGTTTCGCTCACTGCTCCAACCAGGTTAAAATAACTCTGTTCAAGGCTTACTGTCAGTCGTTCTACACCAGTCAACTCTGGTACCGGTACACGAGGAGTGCTTATAACACTCTTCGTGTACAGTATAATAACGCTTTTAGAGCTGTATTAAAGCTGCCCTGGCGGTGTAGTGCGACTGGCATGTTCGTTGAGAACAGAGTTGCTGATTTTTACGGGCTCTTGAGGAAACTCAAGGCATCTTTCCTGACTCGGATATGTGCATGTACTAATCAAATAGTGTCTGTAATATTGCGCTGTGTGTACATGCTAAGACGCTAAAATGCTGATATGTGTGATTTTAATGTAATTTAATTTTTAATTGTTAATAATGTAATATAATTTAATTTTAATTTTTGATAACTTTAATGATAATTTTAATAATTTTAATTTTTAATTATAATTTAATTCATTGTAAGGTATCTAATAAGTAATTTTGTTATGGGTTAATACCTGAAATAAACGATAATAATAATAATAATAATAATAAGCCCCCTAAACAACCACACGTCCTGATTGACCATCTAATCACGTGGGGGGCGGATACACAAATGAGAAATTACTGGCGTGGCTAACGTGGCTCTGGAAACCCACTCAAAATGGAGACTCGTTCAAAAAGAAAACGTATAGGACCGCTGCCCGGGGGCGATCGCCGGGGCGCACCTGGAGCTGACGCTGGGTGTCTCAGCATGCGAACCGTCAGCGGTGAAGAGCTGAACAGGCGGGCTCCCACCGACAAAGATGTTACAGCCGAAATCATTGACGATGGTGACAGACTGACGGACAGGACAAACACCCCCGTAGAACCGTATAGTCCAAGTACAGTATCTTACACACCTTCTAGACCATCATCACCATCCATACCATCGTCACCCATACCATCATCACCTGCCATTATTAGTTTAAATACAGTCCCACCCACTCCGACCTTGAATGTTGCGCGGGAGGTATCTACCTTTTTACCCGCGTCCACCAAGGCTGGAAAAGCAAGAGTTCGCATGAGATGGAGCAAAGAAGTTAACCTATTCATCATGCGAACTTACCTACACATCACTAAATTAGAGACCGACTTGACCACGTACAGAAAACAATTACATGAACTTTTTACACGTCAATATCCTGAGATTTCCGTTTCAGAACAACGGATTTCAGATCAACGAAGAACTATAATTAGGAATAAACTCTTATCACAAGTCGAATTAGATCAGTTAAAAGAAGAAGTACGCACACAATTACGACAGGGGTCGGAAAACTACACTGACACTATCATACTAACACAAAACACAAACGAAAATATTCTGCAAGAACAACCACAATCGCTCACTCAAACACATCCTAATAGTCAATCTCTAACATACAACCAATCGCAAGCTTACACGCAAACTGCACACACATCCACACAAACCGATTCCTTAACCCTAACGCTCGAAAATGATATTGAGACCTTAGTTGTCGCTGATCAAAACCTAGCCACAGATACCTACATCCAAGAAATACATGACAAATTTAGAACAACAATAACACTATACTCTGGGATGGATCCAGCAGTCCGACCAAAACTACCTAAACTTAAATACACCCCTAACCTATTTCGTTTAGTTAATTTATTTAACGAAACTTTACTCATACAATTTATGTCGGATGACACACAACTTATAGACATACATTTACTTATTTATTGCACAGCGATAGTTATATCTGAAGAACTCAACTTTAAAATTACGGACCACACTGGAATCTCCAGAACAAGTCGTAATGTCAAACCAGCATGGCAACAGAGATTAGAAAAAGAGATTGAAAAATTAAGAGCGGACTGTGGTAGACTCACACATTATATTAACGGCATCAGATCAAATAAAGTAGTTAGGAGAGTTGAAACAATATTTAAAAATTATTCTAATCACACTAGACACGAAAGTAATAATAGGAAACCTGAGGAGTTTTTGGATACATTAAAACAGAAACTAGCTCTTAAAGTTCATAGGCTTAGGAGATATATGAAGGCACAAAAGCGCAAAAATGATAATGCAACATTTGCAATGAATGAAAAAGTATTTTACAGAAACATACAGAAATCTCACACCGACACAACAATAGAAAACAACACAGACGCACCATCGAAAGAACATCTAGAAACATTCTGGTCCAGTATATGGGAAGAACAAGTGCAACACAATGATAAAGCAATCTGGATTACAGAAGAAGAAACAAAATGGCGATCAATAGTTGAAATGGAATTTAAAGAGATAACAGAAACTGATATTATAAATATAACAGCTAGATTACATAACTGGAAGTCACCAGGTATAGACAAAATACAAAATTTTTGGTACAAAAAACTAACGACACTACACAAGTCTATAGCAAAAAATTTGACAGCTATTATATTAGGACAACAGAACATACCCGAATTCATTGCTACGGGAATAACATACATGCTACCTAAAACTACACACACAACACAACCTTCCCAATATAGACCAATCACATGCCTACCTACTATTTACAAAATATTAACATCAGCAATCACAACAAAAATTAACGCACACATCGAACATCACAATATAATAGCTGAGGAACAGAAGGGTTGCAGACGGGGCCACATGGGATGTAAAGAACAGTTGATTATCGACTCCACTATTCATAAACATGCTACCACAAAAAATCGAAACCTTCATTGTACCTATATAGATTACCAAAAAGCTTTTGATAGTATACCACACTCCTGGTTGATAAAAATTTTAGAGATTTACAAAATCAATTCAAAAATAATAGATTTTTTGCGTTTCATAATGCCACATTGGAAAACGACACTACAGCTAAACAACCGCCACATCTCTCTTATAACACGACAGATATCTATTAGAAAGGGTATCTATCAGGGAGATTCCCTGAGCCCTCTGTGGTTTTGTCTCGCCCTTAACCCCTTATCTCACTTGTTGCGCCACAGTCAGGCCGGGTACAACCTTAAACATAATACTGAAGAAACAGTTATCTCTCACCTGATATATATGGATGACATTAAGTTATACGCAAAAACCGAAAAAGAAATGAAAAAGCTTATAGAAGTCACGACAGAATTTAGCCAAGATATAAATATGAAATTTGGGTTGGATAAGTGCAAAACATTACATATCATAAGAGGTAAAATCAAACCTGGCAGCTATACAGTTAACGACACGGACACAATTGCAGCAATGGACCCAACAGATCTATACAAATATTTAGGATACAAACAACTTAAGGGACTCGACCACACAGCAATTAAACAGACACTAAATACAGAATATCGAAGGAGAATTAACGCAGTTTGCAAAACACAACTATCAGGAAAGCATCTTATTAAAGCCTTGAATACTTTTGCCATACCAATATTGACCTACTCATTCGGAGTAATAAAGTGGTCAAAAACTGACATAGAACAGTTAGAGAGGACCACGCGCACAATACTCTCAAAACAAAACAACCTGCACCCTAAATCTGCGATCGAACGACTCACCATCAAAAGACAGAATGGAGGGAGAGGCCTAATCGACATCCATCACCTTTGGCAGAAACAAATCACTAGGCTAAAAACATTCTTTTATTCCAAATCTCGCACTAGTGACATACACAAATATATCTCTCTAAATGATTTTAACTACACCCCACTTAACTTAAATGAACAAAATATACAAGACACAAATAACACTGACCCACAGAACCAAAAAATTGAAAAATGGAAGAAGAAAGTCCTTCACGGTAGGCACCCTCGTGATTTAGAACAATCCCATATTAACATAGTGGCGTCTAATAAGTGGCTTAAAATAGGCAATCTGTTCCCTGAAACAGAAGGCTTCATCATAGCTATACAAGATCAAATCATCAACACCAAAAACTACAGGAAATTTATCATTAAAGACCCTACCACCACAAACGATAAATGCCGAAGATGCCACATTCAATCAGAAACCATACAACACATAACTGGAGCATGCACAACCCTCACACAGACAGACTACACTCACAGACACAACCAGGTTGCAAACATCATTCACCAAAAACTAGCACTCAAACACAATCTCATACAAAACTCTAACACTCCTTACTACAAGTACACACCACAAACTATTCTAGAAAATGATACGCACAAAATGTACTACGATCGCGCCATACTTACAGATAGGACTATCCACTATAATAGACCAGACATAACCCTACAGGATAAAATAAGAAAAATTACCTACCTTATAGACATTGCAGTTCCTAATACCCATAACCTACAAAAAACCATATCAGAAAAAATAAGTAAATATGCCGATCTTAAAGAAGAAATCGCAAGAATCTGGAGACAAGATAAAGTATACGTTGTCCCTATAGTTCTCTCCACGACAGGCGTTATCCCCAACCATCTTCCCCGTAGCCTTAAATTAATAGATTTAGAAGAATTCGTTTATATCAACCTACAGAAAGCTGCCATATTAAACACCTGCAGAATAGTTAGGAAATTCATGCAGTTAGATGAAGAAAACACACCCTCATCTTAAATACACACCACAAGCTGCATTTACTTGGCTTTGACCCGTAAATGTAGCTAAAACCAGCCTAGAGCTGAGAAAAAGAACACTCCCGAAAATAATAATAATAATATCTGTAGGAAACAGCGCGCTTGAACAAATAACGTTAGATAAATCTTTTAGGTTCGCAGTATAAAAGTATTGTTCTGTTGTGGCTTTAGGTTAATTGTATATGCTTTGAACAAATAAGAATAAATGGGGAAGTATTTCTTTCACAAGACATACGTGTTGATTTAGTCAAATGGTTGCTTATTGTTATCAATTAGCCAACTTAAAAGAACTGTATATTTTGTAATTTTTAATGTAGATTATGATGAACTCTGAAAGATACGACGTATTTATTTCTTACTGGTAATGAATTTCCTTATTCTTTTATTCATAAATACGTAGTTTACGTATTTACTTACTTTCCTCCACTTATTTTCTTTGTATCTGTGTTTATCTTTCGAAGTTTCTTAAACTTCTGTATCCGAGTAAATCCGAGTATAATAATAGCTCTTCTTTTCTTTACAATAACAATAATTTGTGTGAATAAACTTCTGTTGAGTTACTTGTTTCATTGTTCTTGTGTAAAAAAATATCAGGAAATAATGGCTAATGTCTTTTTGTTTTTCTTTTCTTTGTCAATGTTTTGTAGAGAAAAGGTTTTCTAGAGTTGGTGGATCGCCTGAAATGACGCAAAATTAATTATGTCGATTAAGCTTAGCTTAAGTAAATATTGCTTGAGAAGTGATAAATCAATGCAACAATTAAAAATCTGACAATGTTGCCGCAGATCCAGTACGCTCGTAATGTGCGGTTTCAATTTACACAACGCTGTTTACACTGTGATGTGTTTCTCCAGTAAATTATAACAGCCAGTGTTATATCAATGAAACAAATGATCTTTTGTAATGGTAACTAAATAGGATAAAAGCATCAAGTATTGACGTTTTTCGGCGGGATAAGGCTGATATTAATACATTGTAGGTAATGCTCAACAGCCATTCATTATAAAATAAATAAAACAACACACTAAATGATGACGTCATAATTGAGTGGCGCACCCCCAACATTTATGCTACGGCTACACTGTCGCAATAACGCGAACTACACTTCGCGGGCTCTCTTTCGCACACCGCTCAACGTCTCGCTGTACAACAGAGACCCCACGAAGTGTACTTCGCGTTATCGCGACAATATAGCCGTAGCATTACATATTCACTGACCTTTTACTGCAGATGATTTGAACAAAGATACTTTGAAGATTGTTGTGATTGTACATTTACCTCTTCAAGGAAAATAATAACCGGAGTTTATCCTTTCACACTTTGAAGTTTTGTAGCATTCTCGTTCAAAGGATCGCATTTTAAAGGCTCAGAAGCTCCGCAAATGAACAAGGCGTGTCTACGGCTTCTTCTTGTGAAATGACTATTTTGTTTTCCATTGAAACAAATACAAATAATTTCTGGTTCTTATATTTCATGGGCCATCCCCTAAAATAAATCTCATATTAAACAAATAAATTACGTGTGTCACCTCGGTGATAATAAATACCGCTGTGTGACGTCACACACTGAACGTATTACTTTCCGCTGCCTCGCTTCAGATATTTACATATTTATCACACCCTTGTGCGGATGACATTCTCGTGAATCTATATAATAATTTGTCACATGTGCCCGGTATTGTCAGGAGAGGTATAAACCCCTCTTGACCATACCGTTTGTCTTTTTTTACTGAAGGTGGTATTGTAAAACTACATAACTACTTCTTTTTTGATTTAGGGTGAACATTGATTTGAAAGACTGCAGAAAAATATTGTTCTCATGATAGAACATAACTTTGATAACCTTGACGAATAACGGAAGCCCTCATCTTTGATTTCGAAGTTGTTTAACCTAATAACAAAAGCGTTTGGAGTATATAGCTATTCGAAACATCTAATCATAATATTAACTCTAGCTTCGTTAATATTGTCGAGTTAAAAAAGGAAGCAGGCGGTGACATACATAATTAAGGAATATTTTTGAATAATTTGCCTCGATCCGAAAAATCAAGAAGAACGAAAATGAATACGCAAGCGTACCTACTTATTCAACCGGCGTACTCTCCTTAAATCAACTTGGGATAATTGATTTTGGGGACGCACAGAATAAATCTTAATTTTTTTATACTTAATTTTATGTGATGAAATGACGTGTTTTACGAGTACATTCATATCAAAAAACTTAACCGAGTGGGAGGGCACTTAAATTGATTTTGTGCTTTTTCAATTAAAAATCCTCAACTGATATTATCCTGTCTGTACCTACAACACAAAGGGAAACCCGTTGTTGAAATAAAAGTGACTTATCGTATTTTAAACTTTCACCATCAGAGAGCTAGCTCGTGCCTAGATCTCGATATCGAGATAATTAACAAATTATCCAAACAAATGCTTCACAGACAGTAATATCAAATCTTGTGCAAAACAATCTTCCCTCTATTCTTATCTCAAACACGATTCAAAGTAGGTACCATAGGAGAAACGAACATCTATACACCGCACCGTTAGAACTATTCTTGCTTGCAGCGCTTGGGGTATAGAAACGCTTTCTAACAGATGTGGTCATCGTGTGCACGGGATTTTGTTTTCAAATTAGTCAGATGTAAGTTTCCTCGATAGATATATAGATAGGTGTAACATAAATAACGCACAACCTCTTAAGGGGTCATTGTACTCATCATTATGAACAACTTTTACTATGGGACCAAACCTGAAATCGCGAAAAAAAAAATCAACTGTTCCCTACATTTTAACGAGTTATGCGAGCATACTTTACGCGATACTTTGAGCAATACTTTACGCCTGGACAGCTTTTAACTCTCTACAAAGCGCAAGTCTGATCCTGCATGGAGTATTGCAGCCACCTTTGGGATGGCTCAGCTAAAAACCAACTTGCCGCGCTTGACTCGGTAGAACGCAGAGCTAAGAGGCTCATTGGCGACGTAAGCCTGGTCAAGCCAAGCTGCTGGTGCTGGTGGCCAAGCTTCACAGCTTGGCTCATCGCCGCAAGGTTTCCTGCTTGTCGGTCTCCTACAGATTATACTTCGGTAAGTGTGCTCAAGAACTCCTAAACCTCATTCTGCCGGCCCCCTTCTACCATTGGACATTTAGACGCACTTCAGATTACCATCCCTACCTAGTTGTTATTTCATCAATTCGCACTAAGCGTTTCCAAATGTCTTTTGTGATGCGCACTACAAAGGAGTGGAACTCTCTGCCTGCGTCTGCGTTTCCGAACGCATACCACCCCGATTTCTTCAAAGTTCTTCTGGGTAAGCTCGCTCCATCGTCGACTTTGTCTCTGTCATCTCTGACCTAGACTAGAGTCAAGAGCAAACCTATCTCAAATAAAAAAAATAGACAAATGTTTTCAAGTTACAGCATAAAACTGCCACTGGATGCGTTTGTACATCTCTGAGACAGTTTCTGGATGTTTATAAAATACAGGTAACCCTTAACCACCAATCTTTGCGTTATCACTCTCTATCTGGTACCTAATATAGCTTTGGTTATATCTTTGTAGGATATTTTTTGTAGAACATTGATGATATCCTGCTTACATGTTTTATTTTGTGTCTACAGGAAAAGGTAATAAATTGAAACTGTGCCAGCTTTTCCTGACGAAGGCAAAAGCTAAGACTAGTTAGATAACAAGCTGAATATCTTGACCATACGACGGACAATATCAACATTTCTGTACCGTAACATCGAAACAAGACTTCGTATAAAAACACTGGCAATGTCATTAGCACATTTTGATATAATATGGTACCTTCCGGAGCCTAGAGCCATTCCTCACCGGAAAGCCATGGCGGCGTAACTAGGTCGCGTCGCCAACAAAATATATGGTTGCTTGGCTGCGTGTGCGTAACCAAGCGGACGCCAGGTGAGCCACCCACTATAAATCTTCATATATTTAGTTGGTAGCGCGACCTGGTGACGTCGCCATGGCGTCCCTATGAGGTATGACTCTTATACAATCAATCAGCCTGCCTAGCCTTTTCCCAACTATGTTGGGGTCGATTTTCAGTCTAACCAGATGCAGTTGAACACCAGTAATTTACATGGGACGTCTGCCCATCTGACCTCTACAACCCCCAGTAACTAAGTAATACGATTGTCAGACTTTCGGGCTTCTGACAACCAGTAACGTCTGTCAAAGAGCCTCGAATGACAGCCGGGACCAACGGCTTAACCTGTTTTCCGAGGCACGGAAGAGTCTCGGTATGAAAAGATCCATTCACGAAACAATCCCGACAAATGTAGCTGACCGCTTTAGAACAAATCCCTACAATATTGTCTAAGCAATAATAAAGTTATGCAGT
Organism: Fissipunctia ypsillon; assembly: GCA_947568875.1. NCBI lineage: Eukaryota > Metazoa > Arthropoda > Insecta > Lepidoptera > Noctuidae > Fissipunctia > Fissipunctia ypsillon. Next base: position 15,709,586 of record OX387661.1, on the reverse strand, counting down.
TACGTTTTCAGCCAATCTAATATTGTTCCACGGACCACTGAACTTCGTTACGTCGCCAAATTAATTTGACCTCTTTGTAATCTTGTACGTTGGAACTCACAAAATGTTTGTACCATAAAAAGATGAACCGAAATCGTCTTTTAAAACTTAACATCTTAGATTGATGACGAGGGTCAATGAATGGGATTAAAGGATTTTAAAAAGACAAATGAGGCGGATATTTATCACCAAGTAGACAGTTAAACTAACACAAGAGACATCTAATAAATGACTACGTTTTAGTCTTTTCCTTTTTCCATTTCTTTTTTCAAAAAGTAATGCTTCCTTTTTTCGTAACGTACAGAACGTTTGCAATTTCAATTTATTTGAAATACATTGAAATAAAGACATGGAAGCCTTAGCAGGATGACATCAGTAGGTATCTTATTCTAAAACAAATTGACATTAAATTAGTATTGCTTGTCTTGTTCTAGGCTCGTGATGCGGTGCCTGCTCAGCATCACTCTCCTCAGCATCGCCGCAGAGCACGCGCATGCGCAACAGCGCGACAGGGAGCACCAGGGACCACAAACCTGCGGCGGACACTTGAAGTCTCCCGTGGGCACGATAACGACACCAAACTTCCCCAACCCTTTCCCCGTCCCGATAAAGTGTAAATGGATAATAGAACACGACATAGTGAATGGGACTATATCGATATACTTTACTCAGCAGTACACGACCAGTGGGTTGACGTTCACTGAGTACATGTACTATGACGAGTCCTACAAGTTGGGCGAGAGGAGAGCGCTCACCGTCACCGACGAGAATATCACCAGGATCAAGTGGCTTCAGGTACGTTTCCTTGTATCTAGTTGATCTTTATGTAAAATAATTTGCGCACTTTCTCCAATCAATGATCGGAGTGGGTTAGTATTTGACCATTGCATACCATTACTATTATTTCCAATGCATTGGAAATAATAGTATTGCGTTGCTTGTCGGTGCTCAGTCTAGGTTCTCAGAATTTATCTTTAGAAACCGTAGCTTCTGCGATGTTTCACAAGCACTTGCATCATATTTACTGATACACCAAGGCTCTAAATTTGAACCATGTAAATTATCTTTAATGCTTAGAGACATACATAAATATAGCTATTGTAAATTCTTTTTCAACGCATATCGCCGAATATCTCATATTGTCAAAGCAATAGTTTACGTAAAAGACCAACTGATTTACTAAAACGTTATATAAGGGCCATAATCCTTTAATGCATATAATATTTCATTTGGTGACTCTAACTGCCAACTTTAACTCCGCGGACAATTTTCCTGCCAATATAACTCAATGTAAGAAAATGAAAATGCACATTTATATCCTTAAAACTTCATGCGGAGAGGATTAGGTACAGGTACCAGGGATGTTGCGAACATTCGCATCCGCATCCGCAAATGCGGATCATCCGCATAGATTTGGACATCTGCATCTGCATCCGCATCCGCATTAATCAATGCGGATGTTCATGCGGATGCGAATATCATGCAAGTAGCGACAAGAAAGCATTGGGCGGGGCCCGGCGATTGGCACGTGCCGGTCGCACGTGGCAATGTCCAATGGGAGCAAAGAAATTGGTGACAAGATTCGACACGTTTGTTGTGGTGCATCATTTGTTTCTTGTAAATAAACCATTACGTTTTTGTTTGCGCTGCGGAATACTTATCGTATAAATAGATATTTTAAATGTTCTTGTAATACAGTGATCATTGTGTGTAATTGTGTATTAAGAGTTTACAAAATAAGTGTTTATGGATAAACTTTAAATTAGTTGGACTAATATAAGATCGCAAGGTAAATTCTATTATGTTACACCGGTAATACGTTTTATTGTAGGTAAAAAATATTGTTTTATGACCAAACTTCTTTATTTTTCTAGTGTGGTTCCTGTTGTTGATATATTATCAAACTAGTTTCTTAACAATGTCTCCACCGACCCAAAGTAATATATGGAACTATTTTGAACCAAATAAAGAGGACCAGGATAGAGCTAATTGTAAAATATGCAATAAAAGCTACTCTCGCAAGGGCCGAACCACATCATCCTTAAAAAATCATCTTAAGTCGATGCACTCAGAAGAATTTTCTGCATTTGAGAACATTAGTAAAGAACAAAAATTACAGAAGATGAAATCTGACGCAGGTAAGTTTCATAATTTTTTTTTAGTTTTAATTAATTAATATTCACTTGATAAAAGCATAATTTTAGCAAGTTTGTGGTATCTGGCCATGTTTTTACTCAATGTTATCGTTAGTTACAGTCAGATAACTCGTCACTTGTTAAATATAATTATAATGTTAAAATTATAATAATGTATTTTTTACGTTCCATTTTCACATTCTTGATCGGTAATAATTTAACTAATAATTAAAGTCCGGTCAGTTTGGGATTATTGGATGATATAATTTTTTTTTTTTGTAATATAAGTTGGACATTTGATTTTGAGAGGTATTTAAGTATATAAATACGTATTTTTTATTTAAAAAATTAAACACGTCCTCACTTGTTCATTACTTTTAGGTAAATAGTAGTTTTTATTTACGAAATTTTTTATTTGTATGTGTATTTTTTTTTAGATAAAGTTACCACTCCTCTGCAAGAAGCAAAGAAACAACTGTCTTTAGAAGAAGTTATTCTAAAAGAAAAGAAGTGGGACATCAATAATTCAAATTCTAAAAAGATTGATAAACTCATTGGAGAAATGATTGCACTTCAAAATTTACCATTCAATTTTGTTGAAGGACTGGGTTTTCGTAGATTGATACAAGAATTGGCACCACGATATAATTTTAGAGGACGCAATTTTTTTACTGATTTTGTATGCAAGGAATTATATAACAAAGTTGCTCAAAAAGTTAAAGAATTAATCAAAAAATTTGATTACATGTCGTTTACGTCTGACATTTGGTCGGATCCAAGCTCAAACGCTTCTTTGCTTAGCTTGACTTGCCACGGAATTGCAGAAAACTTTGATAGATCGTTGATTATATTGAAATGCGAGACATTTGATTGCCGTCACACTGGTGACATAATTGCTGAAAAATTTAACACCATGCTTTCTGAATGGAATATTAAAAAAGAACAACTGCATTGCCTAATCAGAGATGAAGGATCTAATATGAAGCGAGCAGGGCGATTAGCAGCAGTGAATGATATAGATTGTACTGTTCACAAGATACAACTAGCTATCCGTAGTTGTTTAGGTTCGCAGGAAAACATAAAAATACTAAAACAAAAATGTAAGAAAATTTCGACTCATTTCAATCACTCTACCATTGCTCAGAAACAACTGCAATCTATTCAGGACAGACTGAATCAACCGCATCTGAAAGTGTTCCAAGATTGTGTTACGCGATGGAACAGTACGTTCTACATGTTCGAGCGTTTTTCAAAGGTAAAGGATGCATTGAGTCTTTACATGAATGATAATGAAATTGACCCTATTTTGCCAGAAGAATGGAAAATCATTGAAAGTTTTATTCAATTACTGGGACCTTTTGAGGAAGCGACGCGGGAACTAAGCAGCTCTCGTGCTCTTATTTCATCTGTGATCCCAATAATTCAAATGCTTGAAAAAAAAGTTGATGACTATTTAACAAGATCACAAGAGTTTGATCCGATTCGACAGGCTGCTACGACTTTGAAGAATGAACTTTCAACAAAGTTTTCCAGCTTGGGAGAAAACAATTTGTATACCATCGCCACCTACTTAGATCCTCGCTATAAGCACAAATTTTTTACACCGGTGGCTGAAGAAAAAATTAAAGATAACATTTTAAAAATGATAAGTACTGAAAATGACGTTTTTGAATCTACCAATACCGAAAGAGCTAAGACAATAAAAATATCTGATTTGACGGAAAATCACATGGAACAACTAGGACCAGGGACATCAGGTTTCAACAGAAAGCCATGTTTAAAAAACGACCTTGCGATGATGTTAGATTCGTCGAGTGAAGACGAGAGTACAGAAATGCCAGAAAAAGTTAGCATGGAAGCTGTACTCAAAAAGGAATTACTTTCTTACCGCGCTAAAAAAAGAATAAATGTGGATGAAAATCCTCTTAATTGGTGGAGTGCTCATCGAGAGGAGTTTAAGGTATTATCGCCGATAGTACGAAGATTTTTATCCTCTCCACCGGGCAGTGTTCCTAGCGAACAATTATTTAGTAGCGCGGGTTTAATTTACGAACCTCTGCGTAATCGCCTTGAATCAGAAAAGGCTGCAATACTACTGTTTATTAAGTATAATGCTCCTATTTTTAATTTCAATTACTAATATAAAAACCAGTAGGTGTTTTATATAAAAATAAGTACTTATGTTTGATTTGATTACAATAAAAATATTAACAATTAAGTTATCATTGTTTTAATTCTTCATTAACAGACTTTATTTACATAATATCTTAAACATCCGCATCCGCATCCGCATCCGCGGATGTGAGCCTTCAAAACTCCGCATCCGCATTCGCATCCGCGGATGTGAAAAAATCAGCATCCGCAACATCCCTGACAGGTACCTACGTGAAACAAATACCCGTAAATTTTAATTATGACGGAGAAAATTGTGCTCGTTCCTGCCTTGAGCAGCTCACTGTGGGAAGGAGGTTAATAATGTGCCACATTACTGTAATTATGGCTGAGGGGCTTGTGGCTAAGAAATTACAGCCGCACGGGTCAATCGATCAGGTTAAGCTACGCTTGCCGCGGTTGGTCCGTGGATGGGTGACCATCTTTACATATCAAGACCCCTCCGTGCCTCGGAAAGCACGTTAAGCCGTTGGTCCCGGCTGTCATACGTGTATCTTTGACAGTCGTTACGGGTCGTCAGAAGCCCGAGTCTGACAACCAGTCTTACCAAGGGGTATCGTATTACCCAGTAACTGGGTTGTGGAGGTCAGATAGGCAGTCGCTCCATGTAAAATACTGGTATTCAGCTGCATCCGGTTTGACTGGAAGCCGACCCCAACATAGTTGGGAAAAGGCTAGGCAGATGATGATGACTGTAATTATTCAACGTAACGAGGTTGTTGTTAAGTGTACCGTGACCGCGATGAGAATAATTAAAAAGAATTAAAATTATATAAGTAACAAATTATTTTAAAAGTTTTAGTTTTGTACTAAAATATCAGTAAGTTCAATTGCTTTCACCCTCACACCCGAATCCTATATTTGTAGTTATTGAACCCGAAAAAAACCTTGAAACAACACGCGGGCGCAAGTTCTAAAGACCATAAGTGTTTACAAAAAGTTCTCCCAAACAACGGAGCCTGGTGACAATAGAGTCCAGTACAACACTGACGCGGAACACAATTGTCCAGGTTTAGCTGCTATTTGTTCTGTTAGTTCACGGCTTTGAATATCGGCTTTCATTTGCTCCCACTTGATCTTACCACTATTGTTTAGTCAGGTACTAGCTGCAATTTTCTTTACCGTTGGCTTTTGTAGGATTCTGGGGTATTTTCAGTAATACGAAATGAATACGGTCGGAATGTTATGTTTTAGGTGTAATTTTACATAACAATACTAAACCTTAATACAATATGCGCTCAAATAAAACATTTTATTACGTTAATATTCCTTCTAGAGTTATAAAATAAAAATCATATTCCACGAAATTAAACACAGAAAATTGACAAACTCCTAAAACATAGACTTTCTCTGAAGCAATGATTTATTTTGTCTACAATCTCTTACAAATTGAACTAACCACAAGCATGATTTTTCCTCCAGATTCTTATTTCCAAACGAGATATTTTTCATTACTTAGCTCTCCGTTTCAGTTCTTTGTATTGTTGCTTGTGACAGGGGTCGAGCGGTCGAGACCTTCGTCAGTTGACCGGTGAGATACTGAACGTGAGGAAAGCAAATGGCGGAAAAAAGTGGGGTCAAACATAAAATGGTTGAAGTTTCCATGGTTGGGTTCGCAATTATATGATGCGGAAATGTGAGCAAAATTAATCTTATGGCTGTCAGTAACTTACAAAGTGGTAAAATAATATAGAACGGTAGGACTTATATCTTGAGTTAGCAAAATGCACTACAGTGTAATAGGGATGATGCCTGGGTAAAAAATAAATCTATTTAGGCCGTCAGTCAAATAATAAAAAAAATATGAGACACGTATTTTTTGCTTTATCACATTAATAAAAAAATACTCAGATAAAACGCTTCAAAGTTGGGGTGGGAGCTCGCTACGTCACAACTCAGTATCAAATCTAGTAAGGTGTGACGTCATGCCACATTTTAACTCAGTGTATCGCCGTAATCTATTGATTACGTAAAAAAAGAAAAATACGTGTCCAATATTTCTTAATAATCTACCTGACGGAGAAAAATAAAATTTTTGGATGTGCTTAATATTAGATCTATTTCATGCGGCTCTTTGAGTTTGACCTATTTGCGAGTTATTTAAACAAACAATGCGCAGGTGGCCAGTGAATTGTATAATACATTATAATGCGATTCGAATCTGATAATTTTGGTATTTTTAGGTCAATGAATGGATTCTGAAAGAAATCTGGTGTTGTAAGCAACGGGCTTTATAACTTTATCGTACAAGATTGTTATCGTCATAGTTCTGTCTTTTTCCAAGATATAAGACATACTACCGGATAAAAGGATAGTGGGCAAAAATGTATGGGAGCCGGTCCCACACTGCCACAGTTAAAACCACTGTAGTTTTGCAGATATTACTTCTCCCCTTACTCATGTCAAGGCGCATCAAAATCTTTCCCAGGGTTATTCAGTTCTGACAATGTTAGGTTAGATCAAGTAGGGTCTTACGGTTGTGACACGTATAAACCAGTTTAGTTTAGATTAGGTGTCAGTTTAAGTTAGGTTAGCAATTAGATATATTCGTGTATAGATATGTGGCGGCATCGCCACAGTGGAACGCGTCACACTGACGTCACGCAAAATCCTGAATCGCGCAATCGGAGTTTACCGTGCGACTAGCATATATACAACATCCCGACATCAACCGTCGGGCAGTAGCCCACCAGACACAACACCCGTCTGGTCGGAGGATCCTCCCTTTTCATAGAGGATGAGTGAACTTTACACCCTGTTCCTCATGCCTCTATACTGGTGACCCCGAACATGAACGTCAGCGCAGCCTTCGTGCAACTACTACAGCGTGACGTCATCAGCATCACTTCTTCGAGCTTTCGAGCAGCGAGTCACACAGCCAGCCAGCACCCACGGCTTCAACGGGTATCCTGACCACCAGCATGCAGCGACTGCGCTTACCTGGTCATCACCCTCAGCCCCATCAGCAACCTTGGCACAGCACACTGCACTCTCGGCCGGTCAAACAAGCAGAGCCCTTCAAACCTCTCCTGGTCGACGCCAGCAGTCAGCCTCAACCCGGCGCTGTACCACATCCGACGCACTGGAGCATAACGCAGCGCCACCCCGACACACTGGGGGCATCTCCGCAGACAGTTCCGACTCACCGCGAACTATGCGGCACCCGGTTCCGACTCCCTGGAACCTCAACCAACTGGCCCTGGCAAGCATCGCAAGATACACGACTCTGCCCACTATCGACCTCCGGTCTCCGGAGGGGAGTGATGTGGCGGCATCGCCACAATGGAACGCATCACACTGACGTCACGCAAAATCCTGCATCGCGCAAACAGAGTTTACCGCGCGACTAGCATATATACAACATCCCGACATCAACCGTCGGGCAGTAGCCCACCAGACACAACACCCGTCTGGTCGGAGGATCCTCCCTTTTCTATGGAGGATGAGTGAACTTTACACCATGTTCCTCATGCCTCTATAGATAGATAAAATAAAAATTTATTAATGAATAAGATTACTTACATTATTTCTCATGCGACAAAAAATCAACATTTTGATTTATTCAAGCTTCTGGGTCGATAATAATAGAGTCGTAAAACAGTGCCAGGCGAAAAAAAAAAGCAAAAATAAAACTTAACAACTCAGTATTTTTTATGTGTGTAGGCACAACAAAGTTAAAGACTGTGCCGACGTCGAAACATACCAACACCAGCGCATGTTGCGAGGGATGGAGATATCGAGGCATGCCAATCAACGCGCAGCTTGTGTCCATTTATTTTTCAATCTTTCATTTCGTAATGTTACAGTGTCTTGGTAGCTTTTTATTATTCTTAAATCTAACTTTTATAGAATGCACTTCAAACTGATTAATAATTAATGTAAAGAAAAATACTTTAGATACACATAGATCGGTTCCTCTCAGATATATGTTGATGGTGACATAATAAAAAAGATTCAGAGATTCAGTATTGTTTGCTCTTTTAAGTAATTCACATTTAGTGGCTGGCGGTGTAACACATTCTGCGACCCTTTTTCAGTTAAAGTTTCTGGTAAAAAGACTGCAAGCTTTGACCGTTTGTCCCGTAGCGCTTTTTATTTTAAGCACAATGTTTGCTGAAATTAAACAGTTTCATGTGATAAGTACTTAAGTTCGACATACGTAGGAACGTATGTTTGTTAGGTATCTTTATCTCTGCGTGGGCTTTTTATGAGTATTATAAAGAGCCATTTTTGAATTATTTTCGTTCTAATATGTAAAATGGAATTACACGATTCTTTATCTTGTGTCGTTTTCTCGAGAAGGAAGATCGGACTAGGTTTTATAATTTATTTTTTCCGATTTTCTTACGTTAGTCAATAAATCAAGAAACAAAATAAAATAGATTATTTTCTACAATCAAAGCCCATTTATTCAGAAGTTTACAATAAGTACCTATAAATTATCGTTTGCACTTTGCTCAATCGTTCCATTTAGCTGTTCCGAGCTTTAGAGGACGAAATTGACAATTTGTGCGCACTCAACATTTACAGCCACACCCATCGACAATTTTACTAGAATATTCTATAGCACTGAATGGAATCGGTATTTTATTTGAATTGAAAAAGTACATTCAGTAAGTTTACTTTTTCAGACAAAAACCTCTTTGTTGTTTACTTGAATATGCCAAACATGAATGTTTATCGAAAGTATCGCCGTTCAGGAATTATTGAAACAGTAAAATCGTAAATTTGCGCTACTAAAAATATTTCCGTAAAAAAAAAACATACTTATTCATTGTAGCCGTTTAATATTAACATTTCAGAGTACGCTTTCCTGCCAATCCATTTAACTGACAGTTGAACATCAACCAACAACAGTAACTACACGTCTATCAGACACGTATCCGTCCCCTCGACCACGAAAACATGACGTGAATATTGTTTCATGTAAAAAATCAAGCCTTCATTTATTTAATTCTTTTAATGCGAGAGAAATGATATATGGTACTCGCACATTTTCCACGAAAATTTTAATCCTGCTGTCGGCCGGCTGCCCAATGAAACGCGAGGCGGGTTTACAGCTACGCTTCAGCTGCATTGTGTAAAATAAAAATTAATTTCAGCTTCAGCTTCAGCTTGTCTGCCTCGTTGGTCTAATGGCTGCAAGCGCTACTGCTGAGCATGAGGTCCTGGGTTCGATTCCTAGGTCGGGCAAAGTGTTATTGGGTTTTTCTATCTGGAATTTGTCAGTAGCAGCCCGGAGTCTGGATTTGTACCCGGTAGATGGCAATAGGCTCGCCCCCTATTACATGGGACTTAAGATAACTGGCGAAATGTGGGTGCACTATAGGTACACCTCTGCCTAACCCTTCGGGGAAACAAGGCGTGATGTTATGTTATGTTAATTTCAGCTTGTTAATTAATTTCAGTTCAATAATTTTAATGAAAGTTTATTTCTGATTATTGAAATGCATGCCCGATTTAAATTTATTTATTGAATAAATTACCAGTATCCTGCTTTACCTCCAAAAATTAAATCCAACTTCATAAATTAAGTAGACGTCCATAAAGCCCGCAACGGTACTTCATAAAGCAGCTGGACAGAGATAAGTCTGTGTAATCCTTGTGATACATGTTGTCAAAGGTGCCAACCAACAATTCTGAGACAGTAATTATTTGATTAAATGACTTAACTACAAATCAATTGTATAGTATTGTATATATTACGTAATATTAATAGATATCCCACCGCTCCAGGGTCATCGCTAATTATTATTATAATACAGGGCATTTTTTAATCACTATACAAATTTTCGCAGGGTGTTCTACCCATGAATATGAACAACTTTTACTATGGGACCAACTCTGAAATCACGAAGAAAAAATCAGCTGATTCATACAAAAGTTCAATACCTACTCGACCAAAATGTATGAAACAGCTGATTTTTTTTCGTGATTTCAGAGTTGGTTCCATAGTGAAAGTTGTTTGTATTCATGGGTAGAACACCCTGCTAAAATTTGGACAGTGATTAAAAAATGCCCTGTATATACATATATATTTCTTCTTTTGATGTATAGTATAAATAAATTAAACCATAACTGGAATTAAGTTGAAGCGTTTATGGTAAACAAAAAAAAACTCCTTCTTTTTTTGAAGTCGATTAAAAATGCGGTAGATCATATATAGCGATGCGGAAGTGAAGAATTATTGAACGCGACTGACATCCAAATCAGAGGAGCAGTATGAGAACCATTGCAAGATTTCTGCATCAGGACCTGGCAGATGATTCAGGCGGCGAACAAATTCACAAGCGTTTTCAAAGCGGTTAAAGTTCGTATTTCGTATACGGCTATAGCAGGTTAGCCACTACGCAGCTCGCATGCGAGAGAGGAAATTAGACCGTTTTTTTTAGAACGATTTGCAGTAAGTAGTAAAAAAAATGTAAAAAATGGCGGCGAGACGCAAGCGCGTGCGAAGATAACACTGGTAACACCCCATTCGGTCCGCTGCTCCGTTCATTCGCACGTGAACTGACTTAAGCGATTGAATGATCTTAAAACCTTCGCCGATTAGGTGAGATCGGCGCGAACAAGTAGTTCTACCCATTTTTGCAAATAAATTATTTGATTTTGAAATTGAAACTTTGTAGGTACGTAAACTTACTGAGGTAGCAATTTTTTATTAGAGTTACATAAATTATTTCCATTTAACATAACATAACATCACGCCTTGTTTCCCCGAAGTTAGACAGAGGTGTACCTATTATAGTAACACCCACATTTCTTCAGTTATGTTTAAGTCCCATAACATAACATCACGCCTTGTTTTCCCGAAGGGTTAGGCAGAGGTGTACCTATTATAGTAACACCCATATTTCTGCAGTTATTTCCATTTAAGTAGGTAGGTACTTAATGTAAAATCTGCATCCACATCATCATCATTCTAATCAAACCTCGTAACTACGTTATAATTATTATGATGACTCTTTTAAACGTAGGTAATAAACCAACCCATTTTTACGGCGACCTGTCTTAAATTATTTCAGTATTGAATATATAAAACGTGTGTCTAATGTAGGTAAATGATGTTTCACAATTTTAAACACTGCAGTAATATTACGCAATTCCCTTTAAATGACAGGGTAATTTTTGATGATACAGAATTTCTCGGTATTAAAAGAGGAACAAGGATATTTATTTTAAATAGTAAGAGAGTCAAAATGAAGATAACAGTTGGGTTACTGCCCCTGAGTTTATTCTGTCATAATATTTTCATGTAGGTGATGATTAAAATGAAAGGATAGAAAGCGAAATTCATTATGACTCATGAATGAGTTTAGCCTGAATATGACCCCAACATACTTGGGAAATGAATGGACAGATGATGACTAGGTATTAAAAACTGCTGTTAATAAAATTGTGCTGGTATTATTAAAATAGAAGTTGATAGCTAACTAAACGAACAAAACCAAACCAAAACTCTCATTTGTATTTTCTAACTTTGGCTACATGGAAACCTGCTATCTACTCACGGCGCCCCCAGGAGAAGAACTTCTCAAAACTTTATTCCACATTCTTTCTAAATAATGTTGGCGCAAAGTACTCGCACGTTTCTACATATTTGCACCGCAAACTCTTACTGTCGATGTATTTGCTACTATATATACCTATTTTATTATTTGGGGCTTTTTTATTTAAGGGCCAAACATATTTGGAAAATATATTAAATACTGTCCTATATCCTTTTGTACGAAAAATTTGGGGTAGAATATACATTTGATAAATTCAATATGCGGTCAATATAAGAAATCTTTTTTCTCCCGGGAAAGCAGGTTAGTGCAGTACATATGAAGTGAACTATAAACGTTTTACCATAAATCAGAATAATCTTCTATCTGTACATATATGTAAATAAAAGAAACTGACTGACTGACTGACTGACTCATCAACGCCCAATCCAAACCCTTGGACCTAAAAAGCTGAAATTTTGCACAGAGGTTCCCTTTAAAATGCAGACAAGGAATAAGGAAGGAGCTAGTGCAATGATAAGAAACTTATAAGTCTTTTTATTATTACATTATTGTAATTCTAATAAGTATTTTGCAAATGGCGAAGTTTCCGGTATAAAATAGGACACAGGAAATAATCAATATTTGCTTTGGAAGTGCCTACTCGTAAGTTCTCAAAATTCAAATTTATTTATTAATCACAATTTGTACAAGAATAGAACAGACGGTGACCCCCAAACTAGGCATTTTCCTGTATCTTGGGAGTCAGAGTTGCGACATTTTCAAAGTGTATACACAGTGATTATTGCGAAACAGGAAAACAAAAACTAAAATTTAACTAAACTAAAATCAATTAAAATTAAAATAAGATAAAACGTTAGAATATCTATTGCCATCAGCGTGAGATCAAGTTAAGCAAAATATAATCAACAGTGTGAGATCAATTAAATAACAAAATAATAAGTAATAATATCGAAACTAACAAAATATAAATCAACGAAAATATAATTAATTATATAAATCAATTTAAGAAAAAATATAAAAATAAAGTGTAGAGTGTAAGCGTGAGTATGTGTTAGAGAGTGGGGGTGTGTTAGTGTGTGTTATTGTGTGTTGTGAACGTGAGCGAGAGCGTAATGTACTACATTTAGTCTGTATAATGTTGCTTATCTGTATAAATATATTTTCTGTTTCATCGTAGGGGAGTGTAAAAAGCCATTTTTTTATTACCTTTTTGCACAGAGATGTTTTGAGGTTTTTTATGTTGCAGCACCTCATGGCATTGTTGTGAATGCATGGAAATAAGTAGTTCGTGGAACCTCTAGCCATAAGTGAGTTTACTTGGGGAGTGGGAATTCTAATTGTGCGCTTTGGCATTATTTCTTGGTAATCTGTCCTGAATTTTAGTTACCTATGAATAAACTTCTTACGTACGCGTCTGTTCCAAATCTATATTTATACAAATTATATTTTATTTACCTAACAATACTGACTGGTACTACCAATACTATTACTACATTTGTCAGCTCATCGCCGAGGGACACCGATGGCGAGGGAATTGCGATATACGAGTAAATATGCTTCTTATTATTTTATGGATTTGGTAATTCAATTTTTTTTTTTATTTAGACACTGATAGAAAAACGTAATTGTGATATCAAACATGTTTCGTTATGGAGATGCCAACTTGTACCTATTTTTGTTGGGAAAGTTTACATATAATATTATGCGTTTTTATTAATATCTGATTTATGTCAGAAGCCATGATGATATTTTTACAATATTCTCTTCACTTAACTTAGTTTTGAGGTTAATAATAAACTCAGAAACTATATTCGATAGCGTATTTCTGAATAAAGTCTCATGATAAAGTTACACTTACTACTGAAGTCGTATATCATTGTCAAGACAAAGTTTCTATAAGTTAGTAGCAAAGTAGAGAAGTACATGAAACACATTACGAACGTATGCTGACTGAAACTCATTTAAGTTTAGTTCAAAATGTCGTTCGATCTTCCATTCTGACCTTCATTAAATTCAGACCCTGAACTATAAACTTAGGTACTAAAGCACACTCCAAGTCGAATTATTAATCCACTAAGCTTTTTAAAGAACCATTAGCTAACTATTCTAATAATTCTTAATACATAGATAGAATACTCTTTATTATGTAGATATGCCACAAAAATTAGATGTAAATGTAAAAATGTTACATAGGGTGACACAATAGGCGGTCTTATCGCTAAAAGCGATCTTTTACAGACAACCTTTGGATGGATTAAAGGGACGAGGAGAGACAATAATGTAGGTAGTCAGTGGTGTAGCATTTACATTTATACATATAGACAAATAAATAAAATTCAATTATCTGTTTGTAATGGTAAAGTAACAGCTTTTTACTAAATGCATATGAAAGTTTAAACGGTACTTATAACAAAAAAAAAACATTTTTTTCATTTTTGTCTGTCTGTCTGTTAGTTCCGGCTAATCTCCGAAACTCCTCGACCGATTTTGACAGGACTTTCACTAACAGATAGCTGATATTATAAGTAGTATCTTAGGCTACTTTTATTTAAGAAAAATAATGAAAGTTTCGCGCAAAAAAAAAAAATAAACGCAATGAAATTGTGAGCAAAAAGTAGGATTTGAAAAATTCTTTTTGCGCTTAGCGTTGCGAAAAAGAAGTAATAGAGCGGGCAGGGATGCCACGCGGCGGGTCGGGGGACGAGGGAGTTTTATTAAAATGTGGCTGTTATTTTAGTATATTGTGTATCTTACGACTTCCACGCGAACGTAGTCGCGGGGCACAGCTAGTGACTAATAAGATCACGGGTCTCATGCTTCCGTCTGACGGAAGGGATCAGACTAAGCTTAACCTCTCGTCTGTCGGAACGTAGATCTTCGCACCAAATTGTGTACCCGTTGTCTGCCGGAACTTAGATCTGCGCTAGATCATCGCCAGTTGAAAATGAGCGCACGCGCGGAATTTGTCCGACAGACGGCGCCTTTTTTACGCTGCGCGCCCCGACAGACGAGAGGTTATATAGTTAATAGGATTGTAGTTAACTGGTTACTGCTATACAGGCAAAAATTTTGTTTGTAAAGAATTCACCCTAAATCAGCTTATCTATGCTAGCAATCTCTACAACCCGTTTTGGGAAGTTGAAGCGATAGATATTTTTTCCCTGTTAAATGAGTAGCGAGCTTACTTATAGTGGCTATTTCGCTTACTATTATTATAAATACCTCTCCTCTGACGTACATATACAGGTATTATGTGCATTTAAACAAACGTAAGCGGTGACAGTCTTGAGGCTGAATTTATGTATATTATGCAACACATTTGAACCCAGTCCACCATTTATAAATAATCGACCAGATTGATCTCCATACACAACGTATTGCTTGCATGTCTAATCAAAGCTTTGTACAGTTTTTAACTAAATAAAAATTTGCAATTGCTTATTTCGAGATCTCCAGCTTCACAATAACTTAAACTCTAAAAGGCTTCTCTGAGATAAACAATGATCC
The DNA here is from genome assembly GCA_947568875.1 of Fissipunctia ypsillon. NCBI lineage: Eukaryota > Metazoa > Arthropoda > Insecta > Lepidoptera > Noctuidae > Fissipunctia > Fissipunctia ypsillon. Next base: position 15,694,222 of record OX387661.1, on the reverse strand, counting down.
ACGAGTGACTCCGTTCTACATCCACAACGACCTTTTGACTTAGAAAGGGGATAGGTGATTTATATTCGGTCACAACGTTTCCTCGGGGATCGACCGCAAAACGAATTTATATTTTTAGCTACTGATCTTCTCTCACATGCTTATTACCTACAGGATTACTTCATACTTATTTTTACGGAAATGTAACAGTGGGATGCAACCTGTGTCGACACCCTCGCGCCATCCCATCTTCCTAGCACGGCAGGCTGTGCTGGGGCGGCTGCTGCAGGTGCAGAAAACCTCAAACGGCGCAAATATAACAACCTCATTTGGAGCTATATGCTTGAGCCGTTTGGGGTTGAAACACTAGGGCCGTGGGGTCCGAGTGCTCATCGAGTATTTCAGGACATCGCTAAGCGGTTGGTCGACTCTTTACGGGACCAGAGGGCTGGCCTATTTTTAGCCCAAAGAATCAGCATTGCCATTCAGCGTGGCAATGCTGCTAGCCTTTTTGGCACTTTTCCGATTGACAGCGATGCGGACGAATTTTTTGATGCCCAATGAGCTCTTCCCCCTTTTTATTTTTTATTGTATACTTGATTATAATATATATATATTAGTTTTACCTAAATATAAAATTAGTGAATAAGTGTAGCTGTGTTATTACACCTTCATTGATGGAGTGTGTCCGGTCAATCAGTCAGCTAGACAACTGCAGCTGATTGGAAATACCAGCATTCCGGACATATTTCGGGATGAAATATGTTTGTCAGACTCGTCACACGAGTGAAATTCAGAACCAAATCAGATTTATTTATATTCACACGAATAATATTAAACTCAGTTAAATCCTCTCACCGAATATGTATCGATGTTATATCAAAGCTATATTGATACAGCGTAATATTCAGCGCACGTTCCGTGTATGTAACCAAAGGATCAGTCAAACTTGCGTCGCTATTAATTTATCAAATAATGTTTTTGAGATAAACAAAATTGATGGCTTGTAAATACATTCCTATAATAATACAAATCAAGTTGCGTGGAGAGTTGTGAAATCATAAAATAACCACAGTGATAAACATAATAAACAATGTAGTTCAAAGTTTTTAGAGGAAACATAAAAAGAATGTCGACCTCCAAACAGATGAGTGGGGGAGAGTGCAGTGAGAAAATAATGTCTTTTTAACACCAGACACGCAATAAGTCCCATGTCTTGTGTTAAAAAGGCATTACTTTTAAATCGCAAATTATTATTTTGACAGTATTAATATCCTTTCTCGAGGAGCTCGTGGCTAAGTAATAACAGCCGCACGGGTCGATCCATCAGGTTAAGCTACTCTTGCCGGGGTTGATTCGTGGATGGGTGACCATCTTTACATACTGAGATTCCTCCGTGCCTCGGAAAGCACGTTAAGCCGTTGGTCCCGGCTGTCATTCGTGGATCTTTGACAGTCGTTACGGGTCGTCAGAAGCCCGAATGTCTGACAACCAGTCTTACCTAGGGGTATCGTATTACCCAGTCACTGGGTTGTGGAGGTCAGATAGGCAGTCGCTCCATGTAAAATACTGGTATTCAGCTGCATCCGGTTAGACTGGAAGCCAACCCCCACCATAGTTGGGAAAAGGCTAGGCAGATGATGATGATTAATATCCTTTCTATTAGTCTCGACGTAGTCTGCACTAAGCTTTGAGCCAACTTGAAACATGGTAGCTATTGCACATCACGGACTGCATGGCGTCGACGCTCAGCAGATGTTACGTGCACACATATGAGACGTAGTTAGTTAGTACAGTAACCGTTACTAACTACGTATCATGTGGATACTCAAGAAGCTTAAGAATATTGACTGCAGAACTGTAGATAACATTAACCCTCCCTAATCATACTGTCACACTTTACAGGAAAGCGTATCACGTTCCAATTGCGCTGGCTTTGATGAACAAGCCGGTAGTAATTTGATAAATTAGCTAGATGATGAGGCTTTTACGTGGCACACGAAACATAACAGTGGTTAATTTAGTTAATGATTTCAATGTAGGCAATCTCTTGTCTGTTTTTTATTGCGTACCCCGTATAAATACAGTATTATCCGGTTAAAAATGTAAGATGGAATGAGTTTTTTAATGATACACACTTTTATTATTGCATTTGCGGAGAATGCTAAAATAACTTGTTTGGATATTGCAAAGCAAAATAACGATAGATTGATAATTTCGACAGTCCCTCCAATTAAAACAATGTATTTACTATGCATAGGAATCTCATTGTAATCGATTTATATGCAATCGGAGACAGCGTACTACGAACCGCTACGCCGTGCTACGACCCGCTACGCCCCTTCGTCTTGCTACGAAATTTTACAAACGGCTAGATCTATACACGCTGTACGTAACTAAATTCTACGATCCAGTTAAATTGCTCGTAAGCATGTTAATTTGAGGTACATAGGCTAACCTAGTTAAGAACATGAGTGAGAAGTGTTTTTGTTGTAAATTATTGTTTTAATAACGGAATTATAACTAATATCACCTGACGGGTAACTCAGGCGATATTAGGTCCCAAGAATTATTTAACAATAATAAGTTGTATGCATCATAGTTTCTTTATAAAGGGTCAAATTGAATTAGTTAGCGAAACTCAACAGACGTGATGGGTATCGTTTTGTAAACATAATTAAAACAAAAAAAAAATGTTTTGATGATAATTTTTTTCGGGGTCAACAACTGCTGGTTGGGAAGTCTTAGTATGAGTTGAGTATATCAGTTTATTATTATTTTTTTTAACTTGAAGTTTACACAAAGAAATAGTTGTTTTTTCAAAATTATATTTCAAGTAACAATACTAACTACGGTTGTTGACCACAAAAAAATGTCATCATTTTTTTATTTTTTTTATTATGTTTAGATATCGATACCTATCACGTCTGCAAAGTTTCGCTAGCTAATATAATTTGCTCCTATATAAGGAAATTATGAAATGTGGTAATCGTGGCAGAGCAGAGAATTCAATCTACAGTCCACTGACACGTATTCCGTGCTCCGCTCGATTCTTTTAGCTGCCTTATTCAGAGATACCTACTAAGTCTTATTTACCTACATTATTTAACATATTCTAATATACAATAAAAGTAGCCAAAGTTACTCTCCGTAACATCAGCTATCTGCCAGTGAAAGTCTTGTCAAAATCGATCCAGCCGTTTCGGAGATTAGCCGAAGCAAACAGACAGTTAGACAAAAATTTTTTAAATTGTTTTTTTTTTACCTATAACAAAAAAGTTATTTTTCTTTCGTACACGGTACTTATACCGTATATTCTTTCTTATGCATTTAGTAAAAAGTTGTTATTTTGACATTACAAACAGACACTAAAATTTTATTTATTTGTATAGATTTATAATTTATTTTCTCACATGACAGGTCAGACTTTACCCATCTAAAGGCTCACGCAACAGTCTAAAATCTCTTCAATAGTAAAAACTTAACCCAGAACATATTGACACAGTTCTCGATATTTTCAATAACTATTCCGAATATTATCCAAGTTTCTTATCTTCTATTTCATTTCTAAGGTCCCTTGGCTTTTGTATATCAACGGAGTTCAGACTTACAGTTGGCTGTTATTTCATTAGTTTTCAGTTTGTATTTAATACTTTCAGTATTTTTGTTTCTTCAACAGACTATTTCAATTAAATAAAATTTGTTTTGTGTTTATTGAACTTAGTAGTATAAAGTTACAAACCTAGTAGGGATGGGCCGAAATTGATTTCACATTCGGTTTAACCGAACTTCGGCATTCGGCCGAAATTCAGTTCAAATTATATTTTTCATTTAATAGTTTTTTAGTTAATTTGGTAAGAAGTACCTATAAGAAGTTTATCCAATAAATAAAAATAACATATTTTTTCCAAATCATTAATTTTTTTTTAAATAACTCAACTGTTTTGACTAAAATAATAAAACTAAACCAGTAAAATAAAATCATAGGCATTCATTTATAGTTAATTACTTGTTAACTATTTAACAATTACATGTTACACATGAACATTAACAGAATTTTGACATCTAAACATTGAAATAATTATCTTCAAAAATCACTCTTTTTTATTCTTATAAAAGTGTTATATGGTACTGATAAGTGGTATTTATAATTTGCCAATTGCAGGTTATGGCGTAAAAACACCAAGGATTCTGCGTTATCTGGCAGGAGTCTGTTACGTTTTTGTTCGTATACATTTCTCATAATATACCTACGGAGCTTCCAGGAGACGAAAAAAATTATCGTCACAAAAAACTGTGCAGCGTGGTGAAAATAACCGACGTTCGACCGAACATTTTATTATCACCAAATGTTCGGCAGATGTTCGTATTTGGTTCAAACCAGCTCATCCTTGAAACCTAGAGAAGTTCTTCACTCATGAGCACTTACTACTAAGAATATTTAATAGTAAAGGTCGAATTCCACTCCAAACTCCAGCGAACACCAAAGTAGCTTTATAGCTTTTGCTTTTTTTAGCTTTTAGCGTACAATCACAATCTAAACAGTTGTTATCTCAAGTGTGAGACGACAGACGATCAGATTGCGGCTCGCGATCCCTAATCTGAATGTCAAAACAGTACAATCGAGTACACTAGACTAGATGAAAACCGGGATCGAGCCACAAACGATCATCTACTGAATACGAGAGTGGACTTTTAAATCGAGAGCAAAACAAAGGAGAACAGTAATTGGGCTATCTATTCCGTAAGGGACGGTATTATGCGGTAGTGTTGGGTGTAGGCTGAGATAATAAGCTATAAAGAAAGCCATACTATTTTCTTTGATCGTTCTGGCTGCTAATGATATTATGAAATGAAGTTGGGTTTCTAATTTAAAATTCATGAAGTTGTTGGAAAAACGTAGCTTCTATAATGTAAAAGTGAAACGATTAAGGGTCTTTTAGGTCATTTATTTTGTGAATTCATAATACATTAGCAAACCAAGGATTTCGTGTTCTGAAAATTAGAATTTACAATACATACAATAGCCCTTTTTATCCTGAAACTCCTTTCTTGTGCTAATTTAATTGTTGTTATTTTATTTTCTAAGTTAAATACGCATATATCTCGGAGTACAGTGTGCCTCTTGGCAAAGGCTTCATCTATCGATTTCCATTGCTTGCCCGTTCACCATTTTTCCCTGTATTGCCCAATTGTGCGAAACCGCGTGCCCAATTGTGTACCGCGTGATATGACATGTACCCTCGTCATCGAAACCACAATCGCGCTTTATTCATGGTGTAATTGACCGGATAGCTCGCCTTTGTGTGATTAACAGATTAGATTGAAAAGTGGAAATAAATTAAGTTTTCCGAACGTGATATTGTCATTAAATTACTGGATAGTATTGAAAAAAGGTGTACTGTTTTAAATTTCATTTTACTGGGGTGTATTCATAGAATGATTAAAATGTTAGATTATTAGGTAAAATTACGTTGTTGTCTTTTATAGTTTTGTTTAACATAACATAACATCATGCTTGTATTCCCCGAAGGGTTACCCGGAGGTGTACCTAACAGTACACCCACGTTTTCTTTAATGTTTTCTCATAATAAAATAGTTAATTAAGAAAATACCCTCTTTTTTCTTTATTTTAATTATATTTCACTACTTTACGGATTAATCGGAGTACGATTCAAAATTCAAATCTAAGACCCAAAACTGAATACTACTCCCAATCTAAATAAAGCCATCTGTTTTATTCCTCTAATTTAGACGACATGATTGTAGCAAAACTTGAGTTAGTATTTGCAACATTTCTGAGCACTATCGCTTTTATAATTTGCAGAGAAAATCAATTTGTCTATGATATTAACTAAATAAGTAGACAAAGCCGGCAAGGGCAAGGGTAAGGGTTTATTTATACGTAAGACTTTAGAACATATCATAGCACCACAGAACTCCAAAGTCAATTAATATTCATTAAGTAATTCAATAATGTTTCTCTATAAGTAATTGTTGAGAAGTTCAATTGAAAGCAAGTTAATAGGGACCTTCAGATTTTACTTGTTGATTGTCTTAATAAATTCAAGAGAGCGGAGATATTTCGATTTAATAGTGTTAATGATTTATTTAACTCTAGGTTTCGGTGACAAACCTCACTTTGTGAAATTACTCAATCTTTAATGAAGGCTCACGTATCTGCAGAGGACAAATCAATGCAGTTACATCGGAGCATTAGGGATGATGCTTGGGCAAAAAAAAAAGAAATTCCATTTAGTCCGTCAGTCAGATAATAAAAAAAAATTTAGACACGTATTTTTTGCTTTATCACATGAAAAAAATTACGTAAATATAACGAAAGTTGGGGAGTGGGGGCACGCTACGTCACAACTAATTATAAAATCTAACAAGGCGTGACGTCATGCCACATTTTCACTCAATGTATAGCCGTAATCTTTTGATTACGTAAAAAAAGGAAAAATAAATGTCCAATATTTTTTAATAATCTACATGATGGACAAAAAAAATGTTTAGTCATCATTGCTATTTCGTAATAAGCTGAAGTAGTAAAGGCTGTTGAGTAGTTGCTCTAACTTCTTCGGACAGACTGGATAATAATCTTAGATCGTTTATAGCCCTAGGTCAAGTTGTTAGGACGGTTTTATGATACTTAAAGTGCGTTTATTACCCAGGGACTCTTTATTACCATACAAAAGCGATAAAATTAAAGTGGCTGTTGAGGTTTCCCAAACTTTTACAAATTGGTTGGTTGCAGTTCAAGCCACCGCAAGGAAGATAGCCCTATATAAAAAGTCACTTAACTAACCAAACAAAAGCGTTTAAGGAGCTACTGGATGATATATTACCCGCACCTTTTTTCCAAGTCAACTAAAAGCAACGAATGAAAACAGACAATAGCACTATAATAATAATAAACATTTATTTCTGACTTTCCGTCCATAACACTTACAAAACATAGAATGAAACGTACAATAAAAATACACATAATAACAAACTCTCAAAATACACAACACATAAAAAGATACAAACAATAAGATACCAGTGACAACACAGAAGAAGCAACACATTAAATTTGATGAGTAGGAAATGTCCACTGCTCACATGGCAGTGTGCAGGCGCATCCAGTAGCGCAGCAGTGGAGATTCCCACCTGTCCGCAAACATGCTTAATAGGCTGTTAAGTACTATACGTATGTATTTTGAAGAAACCCCTTAGAAAAGCCAGTTAGCTAAAAGACAAAAGACAAGCTCACTACCTCGAATTAACAAAAACTTTTCGTTTCATAACTGGCAAAATGTGCGTGCACTATAGGTACACCTCTGCCTAAACCTTCGGGGATTACAGGCGTGATGTTATGTTATATGTGTGTCTTTGTTTCCAAATTCTAGAATAAGTTTACCTCATACTAGCTTCTGCCCGCGACTTCGTACGCGTCAAATTTCAGCCCCCGACCCTCCGCGTCGCATCCCATCGTCCGCCCTCATTGTTACTTAATTTTCACTTAGTGTTCTTTCTTTCTGACTTTTTTTCTTTTTGCTCGGCTCCAAAGGGTCGTAGCATGAGGTTAATTAATAAATAATGTTAAGTGTGCAAATGATAATGAAAGCTTTTCTTCGTAAACGTCACTAAGGCTATTTGCTCAGATTAATTCTTCAAACAAATAAAAATATATATCTAAAATTGTTCACTTCTTTCTTAATCTTCAACTGTTAGCAGTAGATTAACATGTCAGCAGTTTGTCTGCTGGTAGGCGTCACAACAATTAATCAAAACGCGAGTTTCATTTTCATTGCCCCGAAGTGTCACATCGAGGACGCGTCCGGAATAAATGTGAAATTTATTCAAGAGGGAGCCACTGTTGCTGCTAAGTTTAGCAATTTATTGTTCAAATACGCGCATGGTCCCGGTATTTGTGTACTTAACGGGGGACTAAAACAAAATAGCCATCGTAAATTTGATTGTTCATGAAATTGACAAGACTGACTTAAAAATAGTGCCTACCTTTAGTTTTACTTAACTTTTTGTGCAACACAAACATAAATTAACATTTTATCGATAAAAAAACACCACGAAGTTACCTCTAATTATTACGCATTTCCGATTTGTACATTTACACAAAGGCGATCTCGTGTTTGTCCAAAATTACTTTAATTAATTATATTTACACTTAACGCTCCTTTCTAAATATACACGAGGAAAGACATTCTCTTATTAGAATTAATGTTAATTTGCTTTAATTATTAACAAAGCATATTAGGCATTTAGCGAAGAATTAGAAAGGTGACAACATAATATTTACAATAAAGAAGATGAGGCTGACTTTTAATTGAATAGGTTTTTTTCATATAATATATTTCCAGCCAATATTTCGTATTTACCGTTATCGCTGTGCTAAAAAGATTTACAAAATCAAAAATTCCGTATACTTATCATGGAAAATTTTATATTTATTCGACAAAGCTTTAATAAAAATGGAGGCTTATAAATGTTTCACTAAAATAACCGGACAAGTGCGAGTAGGACTCGCGCCCTGAGGGTTCTGCCTAATACCTGCGCTGGGCTGCCCGCAGCTTCACTCATGTGACATGGCCTATGTTGCCAATTCAGTATTATAATCATTTATTAGTCAAGTAACATGGACTCAATTACACAATTCACATTAAATCACATTAGTCAATTCATAATAATTATAAACTTAAGTAGGTATGTCACTTCAATCATTATTATAAAATTAAATTACACATTAATATTACATTTCATCAAATTAAAATTTCATCTAATTTAATTTATTTCCAACCCAGGATAACGCTCAAGCACTGTGCACAATGTGCAAACTACAACAGTGATTAATATAAGGGTTATCAAGTCTTATCGCGAGCGCGGCCAGCATGCTGTTGGCCCTCCTCCGCACGCGCCGCACCAGTTTCGTGACTCGCTCCCGCATTGTTGTTTTGAAGGACAAACTTTACTTTGCAATACAATACGTAAGATAGCGTTTTTCGAGCATACCGTCAGCATAATCCCACCATAGGCTAAAACGGTATCTACAAGTAGACGAAGAGAGGAGATTAAAAGCAAGAGCTTGATGGATTGCTAGCACTTGACCGAGAAACAATAAATTGATGAAGTGGCGATGAGTCACGATATATTTTGTTGTACGGATCGAAGAAAAGAATATGTGTATGTCGGAAATACGTTAGTCGTCGTTTGAATAATCGAGACGCCGCCAAGTGGCGCTCGACAGAGTCTACAACGTTGCGCTCGTCGACTGGTCACCGGAGTTAAGCAGTGTTTGCAGGTGGCTGTCGAGTCAATACTACACGTAACGTATTCAATAATACGTTTATAAACTGTCGTGCGTTCCGTATAGTTGTGTCGTGTGTAGTGTGAGAATACCTAGTGTGATTAATTAGATTTTGAATTATAATTTAATTTTAACTCCAAACAGTTTTTCTATTGTGCGATAACCAACACTCACCATAGCATGCCCAGAGTATTTAAAATATGGCTGTTGATAACTAGAGAGATGTACCTTATCCGTCATGTAAATAACGCTGACCACTGTAGGTACATATCTCTCTTCGCTATTATGAACTTTCCAAGTCTCCGATATAGTAATTATATTTACCATCAGGAAATCTAAATCTCGTGCCGCATCTACTTTACAAGCTCTGTAAGCTCATACCACCATGTACTGCCTGAGGCAACACAAACATTCTACTTGTTTAAGGAAAATTATAACACATTCTTCACTGAATACGAATGTTGTTTCTGTTGTTAAAAGTTATTCATAGTTACTGATGCTGTGTTTGAATAAAATGTAATGTTTACATTTTGGAAAATGCACTAATTTTATCATGGTTTTTCACAAGCAAAAGCAATCTTACGTCTATGAAAAGAAAACTATTTAAGCAAGACGTTTACTGAAAATGTGATAAAAATCGATGGTAAGCCTGTCTACAAACAAGACCGGTTCCTCGAATGTAAGATACATTCTGTCACCGACATACCTCTGGAGCAAATACTCAGTATTGCATAGCAATCACTGGTGGTCAGTGATGTGCAAAAATACCTCACGAGTTACTGCGTATTTTATCATCTTACATTTTTAAAGGAATATATGCATCTATACAAATAAATAAAATTGAAGGGTTTGTAATGTCAAAATAATAGCTTTTTACTAAATGAATATGAAAGTAGGTACGGACGGACGGGTACGGTGGGGGGTAAGATACGGTTCTCATAACAAAAATAATTTAAAAAAAAAATATCCGTCTATCTGTCTGTTTGTTTTGGCTAATCTCTGAAAAGGCTGAACCGATTTTGACGGGACTTGCACTGGCAAAGAGCTGATGTTATAAATATAATATATATGATGTTATATAGACAACTTTTATTTAGAAAAATAATTCTAATTATTTTTTAAAACCCATGAAATTGTGAACAAATTCCGATTCAAATAGTCATCCACGTGTTGATATCCACGCGGGCAAAGCTGCGGGCAACAGCTAGTTTATACATAAGATTCTGTAGTTATTTTGCCCTTGTTATTTTAACCGAAGTTATTCACACAAAAATGTACTGTACTTGAACTTCAGTAAACTGGAAATAGCCGGAAAATATTGCACATAACGAAAATCGTGAAAGGACGTCGAACATTATGCGTTGCACTGTAATGTGGTGAGCACAATGGCGGCCGGCAGTAAATATCGGAAGTGAGGCTCCGCACAGCGGCATGTGTGAGCGTGTGAGAGCAAGAACACAGATGAATATGAACTGTATCACCACATGCGGCTTGCGTCGTTTCGTAGGTCAATTTATTATGATAACATTATAGTTTTATAAGCTTTTGTTTTTTACGTCACCCATGCCAAATAATACTGTGAAAGAGTGTCTATAAGTAGTAATTAATAATTTCAATGTACTGTAGACAAAAAATCAAGTTGAAATAATTTTTTATGCTCCAAGGAAAACAGTTCTCAGCAAAATACCAATCTAGCAGACACTTCTAACCAGTTGTTCAACATCCACCACACTAATCAAACTTGTAATGAGCGATACCACATGGTACTGCACACATACAAATAAATTATTAAGGTTTCACCGTTCCCCCCTCCCCTTCACCCCGTAAATAATTCTTCATTTATTTATTCCGCGTCCGTTCTTCTGTAACTGTTTGTAAAACGAAAAGCAAAATGTGAATATCTCGACTTAGCATTGTGTAATTAAATATCTCAGGAGCCCGAGAAAAGTTATAAAGTTCGACAGAATTAGTATTCAAGAGAGTATCAGCGCGAATGGGTGGATGTTTTGAAGTCAATGGAGGATGAAATTAGATACTGAAGATGTTTTGAAATACTGATAGAATTTGTTGGTTTAAAATAACTTATTGCTAGTCTGAAATTACGAAAACTTTAAATATTCAAAACAATATTAGTATTATAACAAAATTTATTTATCTTAAATAATTATGTTTTAAAACTAAGATATTAATATCAAATGTATCATAGGTCTTAAGAGTTCAACAACCACGTGTGTTTATGTTAATCTGGCCCGTACGCCGGTTGTTGTACATAATTACCGGCTAATCACCGGTGGATATTCCGGTTCACCTTCGCCTCAGCGCCACCGGCTGCTACCTTCAAAAGGGCAGCTGCTGAACTGTGTTATAATTTAGTCCGGATTATTCTCTTTGTAATTTTAGAAGCTTATTAATTCAGAATATATTTTGGCTACAGTTTTTTAAATGAGCCCAGAACCCATAATTATGCAAAAACATAAATTCCCAAATATCAACAGTTTATTTTAATAAATTTAGCTTCGTAACTTTTATAAGTACATAGGTAAGCATGACGATTTATGTAATGGGATTTCATAGAATTATATGAAAGAAGCTACGCTCCATCCTCGTTTTCAAAGAACACTAATAAAATTCATAATGTCAATAAAGAAACCAAGTTCATGTTCTCTAAAATTTGAAACTTTAAATTACTTTAGTAGGTACTGTATGTAAAGAACCGCACGGATGTTATGGTGCCGGGCGGATTGTTATTTGTGTTGAAATGATACACTAACGGTTGAACCCAATAACCTATCTATCACCAGTTTTGGCATACTGGAGAGAGAATAACCTGTCTATCTATGGTTTTAACGTCCCAATAATCAATAAAAGATTATGGAATCTTATCGGCCTTTTAATTTTTTTTTTTTTTTTTTTTTGTGGATGGGAAATCGTCAAATGACTTCTCCCACTCTGGGAGGAGCGGGAGGGCGTGTCAGACTGCCACGGTAACTCTTTCGAACATCCCGCAAAATCTTACCGGCCTGACATAAGGACAGATAGAACTGTACAGTTTACCATCAATAGCGATCTGTCTTTTACTGAAAATAGGTAATTGGGTTCGGCCGTTAAGGACTTTTCACTGGTAATCTGTTCATGAAAGAATCTGTTACATACATCAACACTAGTCTGGGCCGGGAGGCAGACTGTCAACCTATCTTGTTTTTTCACTCTTCCATCTTAAAAATCAATGCTTGTGTTCATAAAGCAATAAACGTTTAAGCTTGCGAAGGTTGCATGCTTATGACACGCTCGGTTAAAACCTCTACAGTACCTACTTCGTGAATAAAATACAAATATCACTACGACATTCTCGACATGCTAGCAAACTTTACAATGTAGTGTCATATACTAAATATAAACTTGTGCGAAATGTTAGCATGTAATATGTTTATCTCCATTTAGATAAATACAGCTGTCCACTGTCACACGGGTCTTAAACGAAAATGTTTACGTCTGAGACGACAGGCACTTATAACATGTAACTTCCAGAACACAGAAACACACACAGAGAAGGGAAAAGTAATAAATGAAAATAGTAGCGTTATGAGAAAATAAATGAACGTCTAACTGGATCGTTTCAGTCGCCACTACAGGAGTGCCGTCACATGATGTATGACATCATGCAGATCCCCCATAGCACAGCATCATGCTGAGCCTTCTTGTCACACTCATGACGACGATTTCTGTTTTCTGCTCGTGTGTATAATGTAGATCTATTTTGTTTTATTTTTCTGATTACCTTTTATCCTTTTGTATGCACATACCTGATCTTATCTATTTTTATGCACGTGTTTCTGTGACAAATAAACCTGTTTTTCTTTCTTTCTTTCTTCTTTCAGATTTCGGCACCATGCTGCTTATTACGAGCGTTTAACTTATGAGATAAGAATTTATTTGACAAAATGTTTAAAAATCCAGTTTTACTGAAAAAAAATGTAATTTTTAATTATGATTTACTGCAAATAGTGTTTTTACGATGCAATTTATTTGTATTGTATTGTCATTTAATAAAACGGCTTCGGGTTGCCAGTTTTTTCGCATTTATTTTTAATGTGCGGCATGCTAAGCTTCATAGCCCAGTTTTTGATCACTATTGATCGTCTGAGTATTTCTAACAGAACATAGAAACATAATTAAGTTTTCCATCTTATGGTTTTTGATTGACTGTTGGTCGTCGTCGTCTTTTTAATATTGCCAGATGAATAAAAACACGTTTCACGCGCCACGTTTATCATTTTAATATCAAACGCATTAATGAAATACCTGAGCTTATTCACTTGACACCGGAGCAAGCGTGTGAACATAGATTTACAACAAATGAATACTCTCGCTAATCTGGCGATGAAAGAGAATGTGGAAACAAGTGATCGTATAAACTCAAGTTTATTAAAAGGTTTTCAAGCAAAGGAACACATGTGAGAGTAGGTAGAATTAAAAGCAGAGAAAAATAATAAGTTACAATAAAATATTATCACTCTAGTTTCGCGCATTTCAAGATCCAATTGGACGTCTACAAATCACAAAATACATGCGGGAAATAATTGAGGCCTTTGAAATACAAGTACTATGAATAAATTCACGACGAATTGAATGTCCAGCCCGGTACGGTATATGACTGAAAAATTCCCACAAAAAAAAAATGGAAAAAAAAATGGTTCCCATTTACCAATCGTGAATGAAAGGAATCTGAGATAATGAACAACTTGTGATAGAAGTTATTTCTCGCGACGACGTCCTCCATCAAAAGTTGACTAAGTTGACGCCAAGTAAGACCCACTAATGGCCAAGTTCCTAGTAGCAAAATATTCTTATATTCTTTTTTATATTTAGTGTTTTCACCAGATACTATAAGTCGATATATTGTGACGACATTTTTATGCGGGTAACAGTGGGTCAGTGACTTGTCTTATTAGAGACTTCCTAGTTTATCAAAGTATTTTCTACCTCGTAGATTAAAAGGAATATCTTTTATGCGCTTATAATTTTACGATGGAATGTGAACTTTACCGAAAAAAGTCTGCTGTTTATACTGCTGATATATTTTTCTTATTTTTTCAAAATTTTTGTCTCACTTTGTACAAAGAAGTTTTCACTCGACGTTACTCTCGTTCGGTATAAAAAGACAAGATCAGTGACCAACACATTTACATGCATTTACATGTTAAAGGTCATTTATTTCAAAGAATATCATACTGCACTATATGGCTTTTATGTACAGGTTATACATAATAACAGAGAAAAGACAAAGTTGATAACGATAATAATTAAAAAAAAAAAGTGTGCGGTCGGGGGAGCGTCAGGAAAGAAGTTTCTTCTCACGTATGATTTAAAACAAAAGCAAAATTTTCGCAGCCGCCATCCTGGATTTTAATTTTGACTTCACTATCGGCTTTAACACCCTCAAAAACCATGAAAACGATACCCATGATGAAACATTTGAAAATTTTCGCAGCCGCCATCTAGGATTTTCATTTTGACCAAATTCACACTTACTGAAAATGTGAATTCGAAAGAAGAAAGTCGCATGGAGGGGGCATACAAGTATGAACGCTTTTTCGCGTGACGATTTCTACCAGTCAACTCCTACAGCAAGCCGCGTTAAAGAACTCCGTTCCGAAAATTCTTCAGTAGTTTGTAGGTATTAGTTTCATTAATCATCCATTGAAGAAAAGGAAAACGTAAGTAATCTAACGTAATGTTTTAGAGCTGTTTACTATAACGTCACCTGTAATATTAACTTAACTTCAACATTTGTTTCTTAAAGTTTCCACGCCAAAAAGCGTCGACACAATCTTAGGAACTGTAAGTAAACACAAACAATATGTTTTACAACATTTCCCTGTCTTTAGTTTCTTGCGTTTGTGTTTTACTATGGCAATTAATCTAACTTAATGCCATAACTTTAAGGGGAGCAAGCCCTATTGCTCGCTCCCACTATTTCCAATCTTTTACTACCAATACGTTGGAAAAGTCACCACCCTGGGGTGCGATTAGTACGTCAAGATACACATTGCTTTATACGCACTTAAATCACAAGTTCATTAACGTCAGTCAAGTTTAACCAATCAAATCCGCAGCAACAGCTGAATGAATTTATTTAGGTAAGCAAGTGAAGACTAAAAGCTTATTAAAGCAAACTTTTTTTTGCAATTTGCAGGTCAATGTCAGATTGTATGTTGATAAAAAAAAATATGATTCGCGATCGTCACAAATAATTATGTATTTACAGAATTATAATCATCAGAATCGTAAATACCACTGTCTAAGTTATAATTGGCCTCTAATGTCATGAAAGAAAAATTAATGAATGATGAATTTCATGAAAGGGTCATTCAATAGGATAATGTGTATTGTTGTAAGAAAATTTGAATTTCGCGGGCTACTCTGGTGCATCCCGCTTAATATATGCAACGCACGGAATACTAATATGTAGATATTAGGGAGCACAAAAATATGCTGGAAAAGCCTCGTAGGCTTTTTGAGGTAAATGGTCATAATTGTATTATAGTTTTGGTTTGACCTGCTACGGTCACACGATCGTAAATTATGAAGCGTATCTCAGGTGATAACTCTTCAAGAAAACTATCGTTATTAAAAGTATGTATACTAATGCAAGTTAATCTTGACGATGACGCGTTAAGCTGACCATAAACTTACTGAGTAAGCAAACTTTGTATGTGAAACCTTGTAACTGTAATTGAAAACAATATGGTCAGTGCCTCGCTGCCTCGTTGGTCTAGTGGTCGCAAGCGCTACTGCTGAGCATGAGATCCTGGGTCGGGCAAAGTGTTATTGGATTTTTCCATCTGAAATTTCTCAGTAGCAACCTGGAGTCTGGATTTGTGCCCGGTTGATGGCAATAGGCTCGCCCCCTCTTACATGGGACTTAAACATAACTGGCGAAATATGTGTCTCTGCCTAACCCTTCAGGGATTACAGGCGTGATGTTACGTTATGTTATGGTCAGTTTATCGGCGGCAAGTGTGTTGGTACGACTAACTTGTATGTGAGCAATTATTAGTTCTAACGCAGTAGTGGCTACGTGAGCTAACTTCGCTGAAATGCATTTATAGGAAACTAATTTACGGCATGAGAAGTTAGTCTAGTAATCTAGTTCATAGAACTAGGCTATCAGAACAGCTTTTGGCCAAAAGCACTTTAACTTCATTCAATTCAATTTATTCAGGGACAATTCACATTGTGTTTGAAATCATAAATAAATAAATAAATTACATCACGTTCATTAAAATTATAATACCAACACATTCGTAATACAATCAATTATAAAAAAAAAAAACAAAAAATCAAAATCAATAACATATTCATATTACCCAGACACACATTACAAGGTAATACTTATAAAATCATTGCTCCTTATGTTTTCAAAAAATGCAATAAAACTAACTCTATAGGTACGTAGATAAGGCAACAATTAGGAAGTTATCTTCATCTGGCTAAAGTCGCTTGACTACGCAACGGTAGGAAATCTTGGAAGGATAATGGTGACTTAAATTATATAATTAGTAATAATTACTAGTTTACATTTGCCCAAGTGCAACTTCGTGCCGCTGGCATGGGTGGGCTTTAAATTGGCCGTACTAATTGTCGTTTTGGTGCTTACCTTATCTGCATAGTTTTTGTGACGCGACAGGATCAGCCCTGACTTAGACTAACAAATAATTCAAGCATGCAAACTCACACATACACACACACACCCCAATACACACATACACCAAGAAACATACTTTCGCGCAATAGAACCAATGTATATTTATTTTATTTTTTTGTAATTTCTTGGCTTGCACGTCACTTTTCTTTTTTAGAAAAAAAAAATTATAGACTCTTTTGTTTCCTTATATTTAAAAAAAAATAATTTTGTGTTATCATAAAACAACAAAACTTTGTGGCTTTTTATTACGGGAGGACACTTGGCTCCTGCAAAACTGTTTATAACTAGCGCAGGAGCTAGACCACCACTTCTTAAAGCAGTACTATTGTAATCTTACTTGAGTGTGGGAAAGAGATGGAGCTAGACGTCCTGTATAGCTCCATCTCTTTCTCACACTGAAGTAACATTAAAATACTATACTGCTTTAAGAGGTGGTGGTTGGCCCCCAGGAGTCAGAGAATTCTATAATGTGTGTACTATTTGTTTTATGTCAATATATACTCGTACTTTTTGTATTTGTATCAGCACTTACTTGTTGTATTATCTTCTTTGAACACCTTTATGGGAAGGTAGTAGGAAAAGTTAGGTTAGTTTTCAATTGCCACTAGTCCCAAGAAAGCGTACCTACTGACCTGCTATGGCCTACGAAAAACCTCATTTTTTTGTCCCTTTCGTTTATGGCATTAACAATAAAACGAAGTCAATTTGAGGTAATAAGATTGGCCATTTTAGTTAATAGTAGCTTATGTTGTATCAAATTGTAAATTTCATAGTAGAAACGCAATAACGTAGCTCATATTGTTGGTGGTTCGGTCATTACAATAACAATAGCACGTGATATCGTCGTCAAAGTGACGCATTGTGCGCGTGTACACGTATGCTGCGACACTCAGCGCATCTTTACACGATAACATGGTGCGGGTGCCTCTAGGCGCACAGTGTTTTAGTATAGATATTTCCATTATATTCTAGCAATAAAAGCGTGTGGCGAGCTGTTAACAGAAATAAATGTCAAGTAGACAATTCGATTGCTATCTAATATAATTTCTGCAGATAGCTAACCTTATTAAATTGTCTTGTTTCTATGACCTTATCACAAAGAATTCTGTGGTAGAATTTTATTTTAAAAGGCTTCGTTGCTTTTTATTCTGTATTAAAATAACTATTGCCACAATCACGATAACCAGGAAAGGATAAAAGAAAATTACTGTTTCATTTTCCGTGCGTCACAGACTAATATTCTTGTACAGTGGAATATTAATCCATTTATTTGAACGCTTTTCAACAAGCGTTTTTACAAAAAAAAAAATCGTAGAAACAATTTCTTTTTCAAGGGTACCTGGGGCAAATACATGGTGTAAATTGAGTGCAATGTGGAAATTCGATGGCAGATTTTTCTTTTGGCAGCTTACATTACTTTATGGTGCTACCGATCCCATATAATTACCCTAAATATAAAATATTAGTTTACATTTTATCAACGTTTTATACACTTAAACCTTTCGGAATAAATTCTCTAAATGATGGTTAAAACCGCATCTAAATCCGTAGCGCAGTTTAGAAGAACAACGCGGTCATACAGACTGACACGAAAAGCGACTTTAATTTATAATACGGGTATGTACTTATACATTATAATCGACTCATTTCACTCGTCAACGCTCTCGATATCAAATCTGAGACGTTCCTAGTCAATGAATGGTCCTTATACAATCCATGTAGTTCTGAATCGGACTGAACATTTAACTTCGACACGAATTAAATCGACTAACCGCGCCGAACCAATCGTAAACTATGCGAAATGGTCGTACAGAGTTGTCACAGTCACCGAGCAGACTTATAACTACAAAATATAAAAGCACCATCTCAATAAATAAAACGGTCAAAAGCCTTTAAGCTCGCTCACAAAACTATTTCCGTACGATTTCGTTTCAATTCTATGAAGGTCTGCATTGCAATAATATCCTCTCTTGAAGCGATCTTATTCGGACATACCTGAAGGCTTTGTAGCCGATCCCATTCTGCCGGGACTTTTCCAGCAGACTGCTAGTGAGAATTGTGTTCTAAATAAAATTTTAAAACGAATTCTATTCTGAGACACATCTGCCTTTAGAACTGGTCAATAAAGGTAACATCTGTGTGCTGAATTTCAAATACACTGACCAGCATAAAAAAAATCATGTATTTGCATAGCGAGGGGTGCAAATTAACAAACCAACAGTTGGTAGAAACAAAAGATGAACATTATTTTCGTCTTTAATATGTATAAAGCTTTGGTGATAAAAATTTTTACAAGACTAACAATTTCACTATTAACTATTACTACTAATATTTCTTTGTACTCAGCAAATTTGTTTTTTCAGCACGATGAAATGCTGTTTGTTTAACATTCTCACATACATTTCTTCTCGCAGCAGGAAAAGCTTTTGTATTCGGCCATCAGATATGTAGAAGCCATTAACAAGGGCTCAGTGACGACATCCTTCCGTGGATGTGGACATAATCCCGGAAGGCCGCATTGCCCGAGAAAGGCAATTAACATGAACCGTCCTAAATGAACCAGTTGAACGTTTATGAAATACAAGTCATTTAGTTGACACAAAATGTTCACGTTTGTTGAAGCTCTGCGGTGAGAATAATTAATCTAATAAGAAAATAACAAAGATTCTATTTTTATTTTAAAAAAGCACATATTTACACATTAACATGCGATCAAATTTACTCATTTAAGTTATACAATAAAACAAAACTGGCGATTATTCCACAATATATCAGATAGGTATTCTCATCGCAACACAAACTTTACGTCGTCATGACAGATATTAAAGTGGTCGTTGACACTGTTAGAGAGGTTTAGCATCGAGCTTTCTGTGCCAAGTGACAAAGTACCTTAGTAGCCTAAGTTACAGAGGCAAGATTTATCAGAGAGTTCACTTGGACATAACTGATTATATTGCACCGTTTGAAGTTACGGCATTCACTTTGGTTTGGTCGACACTCACCTATTAAATAACGACCAGTTTTAACCAAGAACTTGGCCATCCTCCATTCTGTTTCGCATGAAAAGTCTAGTTAATATTGAAATACAGAATATCGATTCGATAAACTTTTGAAGTCAGACGCCATTCAGTTGTTTCAATATAAATTGGATCACCAATATTCAGTAGTACTACACTATCACGATCTAATCTGACACAGCTTCAGCATAAATAAATACTTTCCATTACTCTGACGGTTGTTCGATAACATTCATCAGTAGTGCGGCAGTGTAAAGCCTACCCTTTCAATAGATGTCATCAGAGCAATCAATATTTTAGCTGTCACAACAGACTTCACTAGCTCTCCTATAGTAAAATGAGCTTTATTGCTCACGCTTAGAGCATGAATTTCAATGAGTCAAGCTGCAAAATTGGTTTCTGGCAGTCTGTTCAAAGATGTTATCCACCACAATGACGTCTTCGTTTTATATAGCTTCTTAGTATTGGACGAAACACTGGGCGCATTTTCATTTCTTCGTGCCACGGTTAATTCAAAAGTAGGTGGTTCCTGTTTATTTATTTATCGTCAAACAAAACAGAGTAACAAAGAACTACTGTTTGTTCTTAACGGCTTTTAGTAGCTCCGAATAGTTTGCTTCAGTTTGCATACATAAAGACAAAACACTTTCACTTAGCTGTTACTGCCATCGGCTGGCAGTGTCCGTGGAGTTTCTTGCCCGTTCTTCTCTATAGGAACCTACTACGATTTGGAATGAACAACTAGCTTCATATTTCTGACTAACTCATCCCTTGATAATTGAAAAGCGCCTGTAATTGGTTAATTTGAAATAAATGCTTTGAGTTTGAGGTCTTTTGGGGAAGCAGACAGCCTATTGATACAGCTGTAATATTTCTTGGGAAACGCGAGAACATGTACACTTTCTAGCAGAAGAGGGGTTGTCACTACTCGCGAATAACCTGGATAGTAACCTGCTCACGCTAAATGACAGTAAAACTAAATATATTGTTTTCTGCAACACCGCCGTTCAAACTCACCGGTACACATAAAATCCAAACTGCATCACTGCTCTTCTAGCATTTCTACTTCCCCTTGTGACTGTCCTCCTCTTGAACGTAACACTTATATTACAATACCGGCCAAGTGCGTCTCGGACCACGCACAATGAAGGGTTCCGTAGTTGGGATGAATCTATCCCAAGAACAAACTGCAAATGTAAGTTGGCCGACTATTATTCGTTAACTTGTAAAACCTACTTAACTGCAGTAGCGCAGCGACAATTATCGTTAGAGGGAAGCCAAAGAAAAAATTGTTCAGTTCCCATAAACTCTCGATAACATTAAAATGAATTAACTCAAATATTAAAGTCATTACTTTACTATTCTTAATTTAACACCATCTTTGGTCAAGTAACATAAGTTATCACAACACAAACAGCATATTTTATCATTTTTTTACAGGAATAAACGATAAAATTACCTATTACAGTTTTATTTCTAAAAAACATTATATGACAAAAATATCCTAATGTTATAAGTATAACGAATAAAATGCAAAAGTGCAGATGAAAAGAAAATACACAAGAATTTATGTGTCATGAAATCAACATTTTAACAAAAAACATCAATATAGAAAATGAATAGAAAGAAAATACATTTATTTGCGGAAAACATAACGCAAAAAATCACAAACACAAAAAAGAACAATCATTTATTCTATCTCGTTCTCACCTACATATTTTTCTATTTATGTTCCATAACTCGCTGCAGTTCGGCTTCCCCAGTTACTTACGCCGCCGTGCTGTGGGACACAAATTTATGAGTGTTCGTACCTACGAATTTATTACCTCATGACATGCACACACACACACGAGGGACGGTTTATTTTGACGCTGATGTTATCTGAAATCTATGTTTAGATAAAAACCTTTAGGCATTTTTGTAATGTGTTTAGTCTTATGATGTATTAAACTGGTATTAAATATCTGTAATGTGATATGATTCACAGTTACACACACAGGTGTACCATTATTGTTTGGCAATAGTAGACACTAAGAAGAGTGGTTATTCCGACGGGAAGCCGATAGGAATCGGGTTCTATGAACGCTGCGCCACTACTCAGCTATGATAGTTTTCCTTGTAACTTCAAGGATAGTAAAGAGAATTGTTCCACATATCCTAAAACAACCATTAAGCTACACCATTTTTGAACCGGCTTGTCCAACGACACCTCGCACTGTGTTAGACGAGAAAAAAAGTCATCCCCACTTTACGTGTAGGGGTGGCATCCTAAAATATACCTGTGCCAAATTATAGTTTTCTAGTGCTAAGAGTCTCTGAGCTAAGCCTCGGACAGACAGACAGATAAACAAACGAACAGACAGACGGACATGGTGAAACTATAAGGGTTCCTTGTTAACTACGGTTTTTCTGTTACTATTTCAGGTTTTAACGGCTGAATAATTTGGATGATAGGTGTACGGATAGGCCATGGCTTGATTTAGGACAAAGGATACTCTTTAATGGGAAAAGATCTCCCGGATCTACAGTAAAAATGGGAGTCCCGCAAGGCTCAATTCTTGGTCCTTTCTTGTTTCTTATTTATATTAACGACCTGCCTTACCTCGTAAAAAACGATCATCATATACTTAGTGTTGTTTGCGGATGACACTTCACTTTTGTTTAAACTTAAACGTCAGCAGCTGGTTACTGACGATGTTAATAGCGCGATCTCAATAGTAGTTCACTGGTTCAATGTAAATAATTTACTTCTTAATGAAAAAAAAAACCAAATGCCTTAAGTTTACGCTGCCTCACGTTAGGCAGGTGAAAACTAAGGTGTTGATAAAGGGCGAAGAATTGAATCCTGAAGACAGCACAGTATTCTTGGGCTTAACTTTGGATGCTAAGCTGCAGTGGGGCCCACATATAGATAAATTGTCAAAAAAACTAAGCTCTGCAGCATACGCTGTTAGAAAAATTCGTAATCTAACTGACATAGAGACAGCCCGTTTAGTGTACTTTAACTATTTTCATAGTGTAATGTCATACGGTATTCTGTTGTGGGGAAATGCCGCCGACATTCAGACTATCTTTGTTTTGCAGAAAAGAGCTGTTCGATCAATTTATAAGTTAAGTCCAAGACACTCTCTCAGGGAGAAATTTAAGGAGATTAATATAATGACTGTGCCTTCTCAGTATGTTTTTGAAAATCTTTTATATGCCCATAAAAATATAAAATTGTTCAAAAAATACAGTGATATCCATAATATGAACACTAGGAACAAACACAAATTTGTTGTACCTACAACAAGGCTCAAGAAAATAGGTGGCTCGTTCAGATGTCAATGTATACGTTTTTATAATAAACTTCCAAGCCCCGTTCAAGATCTGAGCCTTAATAAATTCAAATCATTTATTAAACGTAAGTTGTGCCAGAAAGCCTTTTATACCATTAAGGATTACATTGATGACAAAAAGGCGTGGGATTGAGCTGCTCCAATTTTTTTTTTATATACATACTGATTTTTTTTTGTTCTTTTCTTTTTGCTAAGTAATTTTTTTTTCTAATATACACATTGTCATTGATGAATTTTATATATACAATGACATGAATATTTACTTTGTAAAATGGTATATTATTTTAATTACTGTGAATGTGAATACTATGTGGGTCCTTGTTTTTTTTTTCTCTCAGCTTTAATCATAGTTTGCCAGTTTGAGTAAATTATGCGGCCTACCCAAATGTCCTTTCTTTGGTATTGTTCGTCGAATCGTTGAGCTCCTTAACTTGTATGTTGAGCTGTACGATTACTGACAGATGCTTACACTGACTGGACAGGTCCACTCAATCTGTGTGGTTCTTTCCTCAAAAGACCATTTCAGACACCAACTTACATGGTCTTCACATGATCTGACCAAAATTATGTCTGGACTTTACAAGAGACTGTGACCTCTGAGTTTGTTTCGGCCTTTCTTCTCAGAGTAGTCGTAGTAGTAGGAAACGCCGGCCTCATCTAGTTTAAAAAAAAATGTTTGACGTGTAAAAGTGTTTGTATAAACCTACTTACAGAAATAAAATCATTTAATCATTTATCATTTATAACCCGGTAACGCGTTTCCGTTGCATAATTTCCGACATCCACGCGGGTGAAGCCGCGGGCAGAAGCTAGTATTATATATACTTACAAATCAGCATTCGCCGTCTCTTTTTAAAACGAGCTTATTAGACTAGTTGAAAAGAGGTAGCAAAATTTGAATTTCATATTATATTTCAAAGATTTGCATGTCTGGAGAATTTCAACTGAAATGAAATTATGTTACTTTGTGGACGACCGCTTGATTCATAAGTTCATAATTTGTAATCAATCCAACAGGTGACTCCATCAGCTGATCATTTTATTTCTACTGTAGCATACATGATACATAGTTGTATCATATGAGCATAATAATATTTACTTTACCACAATACATTGTTAAAATGTTCCAAATTACTACAAATATTATGACTTGAATCAGTGACTCCTAAGTCACAGGAATACTTACCTAGTTTAGGAACCTCTTTTGTTTATAGTTATAAGGATAATAATATTATTAAAGGCGTTTGGGGAAGTAAATATATAATTATTATTTAATTGTAAAAGCAAAACTTTAAAAAACCGCATACAACAAGGTTCTCCTTACTTACATCTGCCTTACTTAAAAATAGCTCTATCCGTGTAATTTGTCTAAATTAAAATGTCGTCTTTCAAGAAGACTTTGCAATTAAAACTAGCTGGAAACTGTAAACGCAATTTTCTTCAGTCGGAAAATTTCAAGATTCAGACCGACAATGTCGCTCGTTATCAACGTCAGCAACATGTTGGTAAATATTACTCTTATGGTGCATTCGTGTATTTAGGATTGCGTTAATTAATCGGTAGGTAAGTGAGTAGTTGCTGTGTCAATTCTTGAGATAAGTTAAAGTCAGTCAAGTAATTTATGAACTCCGTATAATTGGGAGAAGCGAACTATATTTTTTCCGGTTTTTTTTATATACTTGATTATCCAACTTTGAGGTTTTTCTTCTAATTCTAAGCCTCCTTGTAAAGAGAAAAGTTTATAATACCTTCTAACGCACAAAATACAGAGCCCTGGAACAATTACTGTCTCATTAGTTATCACGAGTTAAAATTTTTCCAACAAACTGGGAAGCGGAACTGGGAAAGTACTGGCGCGGAATTTCCACACAAATGTAGCAAAAATACGAGTTCGCTGAAGTTGTTATTAAATAAGTTATTTCATCTTTCTGTTTACCCAAAGACATTAGATACGCGAATTGTTTCCAGGCAGTAGGGTAGAAGTTATCAATATTTGCAGACATTTGTGGTTCATTATGTCTACATAATATATGTACATCGAAGAGTTTACAGGGTGTTTGGTAGAAGGACCGACACAATTTCTTTATGGTTTGGGGAGTCTTATACTATATGTGTTCACCCATAGCAAATATGTTTTAAGTGACACGGTAATTGAGATGATTATAATTTTCTTCATGTCGTCATATCTTTTTTGGTTGTGGTTTGAACGTTTGTTTAAAATTTTAAAATTCATAACAAATAAATTATAAAACAATTCTGTGCTAGAAAATAATACTCACTACCCCTCAAAAAATTGTGTCGGTCCTTCTACCAAACGTCCTGTAAAATCTATTTTATACAATGAGCTACGCGCAAGAAGTTTGATTAACTTCCTATTGAGTCCACCAGAATCGTGAATCTTCAAGATTTATTTTTATCTTCAATTACGTAATAGCTACGAGAAAAAAAAGGTTTTTTTTTTGCTAGCTTTACCATAAAACCTACCGTTTATGTATTTTCTCTGTAACTGTGTATAAACTGTGGTAGTAAACGCGTTGTTTCATTTCATATTTTTAGATTTATTTGTTTTCGTGGGGCATACCGTTGTAAATTGAATTGATAAATAAACTATAGCTACTCTTACAAAGAAAACTAAAGCAGAATATTTCCATCTCTCTCATAAAAATTTAATCAAAACAGCAATTTGTGTCTTCATGTTCAAATGATTAGTCATCTGTTCGTTCTATTATTTCATTTTCTTTTAACAAATCCGTCGCGAGACGTTTATTAAATGAATAATGTCTTTACTATTTGCCACCTCGACGTCTGTCCGTCTTCCCTTGTTATTTTTGACTGTAACATTTCTTGCGTTATTCAGTCCTTGTTTTTATTTTATTTTCCTTGTCAGAGTTATGCCAGCTTTCAAGTTTATTCATGCATAATATGATAATAAATATTTTGCTTGGCAAACCTATTACGTTTTGTGACGGTTTATTTTTTGAGTGACGTCGAGCAAACTACCTTGCAACGAAAATATCTAAATCAAGAAATAGTTGAATTTGATGGAGAATTCTTAAAAAAAAAGCATCAAAGATATGGCACGAATAACTATTTTATAATAACTCATCGTATTATTTTATCTTTAAACTGTTCGTGTATATGACCATATTTTATCCAGTCGTTTCAAAACCAATTGAGTGCCAATATTTAGACCCTATTAGCGTATAGTTAGTCAAATACGCACGATGTATTCGTTAACGATGTAGGCAACTTGAAACTTTCTAGCAAATTAATTGTCCTTGTCGGATCTGAAAAAACTTTAACAATACATACAGAACCACACACACACACACACACACACATAATACAATTAATACATTAATTAAAATTAATTAATTACATTAATTAATTTAATACATTACCGTACAATAAATTACGCTCAGAACTGTTCGCTTATATGGTCGAATAAATAGCACTATAATCGAGACTTACAATTTTCCGGTTGGTAGTCTTGATATTTTCCTTAAAGTACCCTGACATGCTTGTGATAAAGGAGGCATGAAATCTTCAACTACAGCAAGAAAATAAAACGACATGAATTTGTCGTCAAAAGGAATTGGTATAACTTCAAATTCTTCGAGTGAGTAAATGTTTAAAGATACAAATCGGTAAGCCGAAACTCGTTTACCGATATGCGGGGATTTAAAAACTTAGAGTACATAGGTACAGCATGTTCATATCCACGCTTGTATCAGTCGCTTCCTATTCCCCTCTAGAGAATAGAGACTTTCAATTTATAAATGAAAAACTTATTTACAGTTTATTGAACTTTTTAAATAATAAGTAATGGTTACTATTTAACTTTCGGTTCACCCGCACTCAGGTGCATGTGCATGGATATTTATGCTCCGTCTTATATTCTCTCTTTCTCTCTGATTTATTATATTTTCTTATGTAATGCACATCAGCTGTCAACTGAAATACAGGATACTTAGAATAATGACATTATAAAGTTATTACCCAACTACAGGGCGATAAACTTGAAAAGGATTATCTACCATTTTTAACTTTAACATTATCGTACATTTATTATCATTAGGTACTCGCAAAAAAATCTGTACCGATTCACGTTACCGTACATTTCTGACATAACAGGGACAGTTACTTATCTTACAATATCACAGGAAGTTTCAACGCCTTCATATATCACCAAACATCTAAGTACACCTCAGACACATAACATAACATATATAAAATAGGTAAACACTCAAGGGATCCAACCAGATTGGCGCTGCCTAAGTGTAGAACAGCATTTTGCCATAAAAACGCCAGTCGAATGGCAATAAAAATATATAATAGGATACCTAAGATAATTAGAGAACTACCAACGAATCTATTTAAAAAAAGACTCCGAACATGGCTTATTGAAAACTGCTTCTATTCTATTAATGAATTTATGAATTATAATACGAAGGGGAATTTATTGCAGACATAAATAATGTAATTAAATTAACTTTGTCATTTCTGTATGCTTATCTTGAACATTGTAATTTTAATAGTTCTAACATTAGTAATTTTAGAGTTTGACATTTCTAATTTTCATAGTTTGACATTTGTATTTTAATTTATTGACATTTTCCCATCGTGGCATATTTGAATTATTACAATTATTATTTAATTCATTACAATTATGGCACAATCTAAATTTGCATGCTGAGTTTAGTAGGCGGAATATGAAGTACTTTGTATTGTATTATGAGATCTGTAAGCACCATATTTCATGCAAATAAACGATATTACTATTACTATAATATCTCGCCTGTAATACCTAAAAGTTAGGCAGAGGTGTAGCTATAGTATACCCATATTCTGCCAGTTTTGTATGTCACATGTAATAGGGACTTGCCTATTACCATCAACCAGGCACAAATCAGACGGTGAAGAAAAACACCGTGAGGAAACCAGCATGTCCTAGAACCAAAAATTCGAAGACATGTGACATCTACCAACCCGCACTGGAAACGCGTGGTGGATTACGGCCCACACCCTCTCACAGAGTGGAGGCCCGTGTCCCAGCAGTGGGAACGTTATAAGCTGATTATGTTATGTGGGCACAAATCCAGAATCCGAGCTGCTACTAAGAAAATCCTCAGACACAACTTCTCACACATCTCAATCATAGATACACTCGAGGCGCTATAAGCAATCAATCAGAAGGTATAAAATGGTCGTACATAATATATACAAATAGCTTGTGTTACGATCTGCCTATATTACATGCTCTGTTGAATCACTCTCTTCGAGAGTTGAAATAAAACGAATGTCTATTTCCTTTGTCTTTGTTGTTACTACTACAACTAGGAATATGAGAACCTATAAAAATAAAAATCAGATTATTATTGTTATTGTGTAACTAATTAGTATTGTTGCGGAATATCACGCATACATACATACAGACATACCTACTATGAAACATACTCACACACACACACAATCACAGATAAGCCAAAATAGTGTTAAGTGTATCAATTTCATAGCAAAATTATTTTTAGTTTTCCATTTGTTTAATTTTCTTTTCTTATGGAGCCTATAAATATCTTAAGTTCTCACTCGTTTGTTACTCTACGGGTCACAGCAATGAGGAATAATATC
Organism: Fissipunctia ypsillon; assembly: GCA_947568875.1. Lineage (NCBI taxonomy): Eukaryota > Metazoa > Arthropoda > Insecta > Lepidoptera > Noctuidae > Fissipunctia > Fissipunctia ypsillon. Next base: position 15,665,242 of record OX387661.1, on the reverse strand, counting down.
CCACTGTAATACAGTATCAACTAGTACGGGGAGTATTGTGACTGTTACTGATTGCCTTATATATTGTAATGTCAACAGTATACTTAAGGTAATAACTTGTGCACAAATAAATATATAAATATCCTTTGCATTATTATTATTTTTTTTTTATATTTCTCGGGACCCTATGGTCCCGGACCTTTGAAAGGCATATGAGGGGCCGAAGCCAACTCGCAGAGGCCCGTTAGACGCTTTCAATGGAAATGAGGCATCAACCGACGATTATCCTTGTGCGTACTATGCAAGTGCACCCTAGGACAACCCCCGGTTGGTGTAGGACTATTGCAAGATATGGAGACAAAAAAAATATTGGGCTATGGGTTTGGATGGCTAAAGTGGACTGGTTATCTAAAACTATGAAAGGACTATGGCCCCTGCCTGACCAATGTTTGATAAATACAATACACGGATAAAATGGCAGGGGGTGACTTGCACACTCAACAATGGGCCCCCGGAAACGGTCGCTTATAGCACATAGTGTCGTAGCGACAAGGGGGCAACATGTCTTGAGGTGCTTAAGAGGAGTGGAGAGGTATTCCACGGCTATCAGGACAATCCCGGAAGTACGGTCAAGATCCCTACCAGCATCTTACTGGACTACTTCCTTCCTCCGAGCACGTTTGCTCTTGCGAATCTCTACTCAAGCCAGCCAATAAAGGTAAGAATGAGGTGGGAGGTCAGTTCTCGTCAGTGTTCACTCCAGCCGGCCAATAAAGGCAAGCCAGAGATGAGGAACATGACTTCTCCCGGGAGATAGGGTACGTGGGGTCGCTACTGCCCAGCAGCTCGCCACATGCTGCCCTGCGGGTTTCTGTATCTCTCTTGGTCTGGCTCCTCATCCTAGACCTGTTCCGGCAAAGTAACCTCTACCGGCACAGACCTAGAGTTCGGAGCGCGCAAGCCCCATCACGACATCAACGTAGAGATACGGCGATGGGGCATTATTATAATTATTAACGTTAAGTTATTCTGAAAACAGATTCTTTTATACAGTTTTGCGGTCATCGCTGTGTATTTTAGGTTCTAATTAACGTTAATAACCCTTATTGATACGGTTTAAATGTTTGACTAATAAAATATCATTTTCTTTTCAAAAGCCAGTTATTTGGTCTGTATTTAACTATTTGTTTTGCATTCTGAATTGACAATACAAATATTTGTAATTTGACGCCGCTATGATAAAATTAGAAAACTTGTTTTCGCAATCGAATATAGGAAACACAGTGCTGAGCGATGGCCATTTTGTGTGGATGTGACGCATATTTTCCCCCAACTTGTTTCTTTTTTGTGTTTGTGTTCTTTTTTACCGCAAACAAACGTATTTTCTTTATTTTTTTTTCTTTAATGTAGAGGTTTTCACGAGTTTCAATGACGTTTAGTTTAAAAAGACAAGCATTGATTTAAATAAAGAATATGGGAAAAAACAGTTGACAGTCGGCCTCCGGGCTCGGACAAGCGGTGATCTTATTATTGTAAAATATGTGATGGAATCCTATATGAATAGATAACAGTTAATATCACATATAGTCCATTCTTTGGCACACATCAATCCCCCCGTAAACGCATGGGGAATGTTACAGTACCGTGCATGTTCAGTTCAGTTTTGCTTTTCAACACGTTTTCATCTAGTTGGTCTTGAGTCTCTCAACTCAGTCTCAAGTCTAGTTCCCTACGGCGCGAGCTAAAATAAATGATATTGACTTCAAGTAGCATTCTATAACAAACTCCGTGAGACTTTTTTAAAACAAGTTTAAAACTGCGACATTTATACTTACAAAGTTTAAATTATTTAAGTTTGACGTAAAAAGTTCGAGTTTAAAGTAGTTATTTTAAGAACAATCATGCTTCATGAAGATCGGATTGGGATTTGAGTGTGGTGATTAACAATAACTTTCTTGTTCCAGGTAATGTGGCTTCTATTGGACACTATTTCTACCATAACACGCTCCCAGTACAAGTAAAGTAACATGGATTGAATTGACAGCAAGATTAACAAAGAAAAAGCGCTCTGAAAATGGTAATAGTTTGCACCTGCTACCTATCTTGTGCTGGCGAAGTATCGATCAATAATCCCTTACGTATACAAGGTGTAACATAAATAACGCACAACCTCTTAAGGGGTCATTGTACTCATCATTATCAACAACCTTTACTAGGGGACCAAACCTGAAATCGCGAAAAATAAATCAACTGTTCAGTACATTAATTTTCACATAACTCGTCAAAATGTAGGGAGCAGCTGTTTTTTTTTTTGCGATTTCAGGTTTGGTCCCATAGTAAAAGTTGTTCATAATGACCCCTTAAGAGGTTTTGCGTTAGTTGTGTTACACCTTGTATACTTCGTATTTTACATGTAAGTATATCTTACAACCGTCAGGAGAAAAGACATCAAATATTTGATGTCACCATGTTATAATTTTAGTTCACAGGGGATCTCCATAATATATAACATGCCCTAATAAAAACATAGCCCATTCGTCTTACTTTTCATAAAACTAACATAAAAAGCCATAATTTCAACACATCTATAAACCTCATCCTAAACATTAATCGTCAACCGGAAGACATAACTTACCGACAGTTTTCCCTTCTGGTTTCTCGCCTATAAGATTCACTTCCTCAAGAAGTGACTTTGTTTTTCAATGTATTATATTTTCGGTACATTTTGTGGAGCTTTAGAAGGAGTACGCAGGATACAAATAGTCTAAATGAAAGGCTGTTATAATAAATTGTATTAACGCTACGCGCGTCTACAATTTATTTACTCGATATTATGACAGAATACTTTTAGAACTAAAGATAAATAGATAGATATAGAATAGATATAGAGATAGATGTTAAACAAAATTTCGGGATTTTGAACATTATTGTTACTGAAGTTTATAGCAAACGTGTTATTGATAATGATTTTCGGACAAACAATTTTAGGAGAAGAAAGGAAGTACCAAGTTTACGCATCAACTGTTTGGTCACATCAAAAAAATATATAATATGTATACGCGTCGAACTGAGAACTTCCTCCTTTTTTCGTCGGAAAAAAATTAAAAACGCGTTGGTGTTGTTTCCGATGCGACGATCCGACCGGATGTGTTCTGAAACACAACAACAAAACACTCGTGGCAAATTAGTTTAGTAAGTGATATTCAAAGGTAAAAGTTGACTGCCTTATACATGATGTTTGGGTCGAATTAGAAGTCGCTATGGTTTCGTTATACGGGCTAATACTTTTTTAACACGGCTCCCATGATATTTTTAAATTTTACTTTAGATTATTTTGTGTAATTCAATCACAAAAAGCATTTGAAAATTAATTGTCATAACTATGAATAATGCAGCAAATGGCATTTTATGGTAATGTCAATCGTTTTCATAGCACAATATTTAAATTATTTAATTTACTAAAAACACAACTTCAAGTAAGCTATAACGGTTGCTTCATTTTCAAGTTCTCGTTAACTATTACTTCAACTTTTCCTGCAATACATTTCAATCCGATTCAATTGTGAAGTCAAACGGAATTGCACAAGTAAATAGCGTGCGAGGAGGTGGAATAAGAAATGTAACGCGTTGCTACTTTGTAGACGAGGCTTAAGCGGGTTCAGGTGAGCTGTACGAGGCTACAGATGGGAGCTGGTGCAGCACACGGTGAATAATGCATGTTGATCTCAGCGACGTGCGGACGCTGGATAGACCTCAGTGTTGGAAGTGTCATACAGCATGGACACTGCGATTTTTTATTCAAAAGTTTAGAGATTTAGGGATTTGAGTGTTTTGAATATCAAAACTGCACGTGGAAAGAAGCTGTTGACGAACACTTTCTTGATTATAATATTCTAGACGAGACTGTTACAGTCAGTTTATTATATTAAAGTTAAAAGTGTTACTTAGAAAACAATAATGACGTCCTTGAAACGGAATATATATGGTAATGTAAAAATTCAAAAATAATGTGAAACGAATACTATCGACAATAGCGTAACATACTGAAAAGGGTGTAGAGCTTGTAGCCCCTCAGCAGCTGTCGATCGACGTCAAGAAATTTAATTGTGTCTCTTATCATGACAGTTGAAGGCAAAAAAAAAACTATCAATATAAATATGATATTTTTTTATGATACACTTCCTTGACTGCCTCGTTGGTCTAGTGGTCGCAAGCGCTACTGCTGAGCATAAGGTCCTGGGTTCGATTCCCAGGTCGGGCAAAGTGTTATTAGGTTTTTCTATCTAGAATTTCTCGGTAGCAGCCTGGAGTCTGGATTTGTGTCCGGTAGATGGCAATAGGCTCGCCTCCTATTACATGGGACTTAAACATAACTGGCGAAATCTGGGTGGACTATAAGTACACCTCTGCCTAACCCTTCAGGGAAACAAGGCGTGATATTATGTTAGGTTCCTTAGTATATTTCAACTTATTGGCGGTCATAAAAGTCAAAGCAGATGCTATTTTATGGTGTGTATTAGTTTTTGTCTGTATAATGTCGCAATGTTGAAAAGTATCGGATAAATATGACTTAGGATTATTGCCTCAATTTGTTTAAAGAGAACGAATAGGTATTGCAGTTATTGCAGTTCGAGACTACGTAGGATAACAGTAATATTCACTTTACAGCCAGATAACTGTGATAATATTATCCTATTATAGTTTTGTTTAATGTCACGTATACGAGAGTTCATAAGCAGGCTATTTTACGAGCATAAATGAGATGAAAATTTAATTAATACGCTACACATTACATAACACCTACTGTTCCCGCATATTATGTTCATACTGTTGCTAACAATGTCGTTGATTAGAATTTATTTCGTGATTATCTTCAGTGTATGGTAATAGTTGCTTGTAATAAATAGTTAAAAACAGTTAAGAAGTTCAATTCAGTGTTAAACTTTTGTTGAAACATCGAGCAACTCTTGGCTTCCACAAGACGTCACGATTTTTTTAAATTCCACCCCTGTGGGGGTGAAAAGCGGGGATATAGTTTAGACGAAAAATCTTATTCCTTTGGTTAATAAACTTGAAACTTGGCACGAATATTTGCCTAAATAAGCAATAAAGTTTCTTACTAAATCTAAGTACCCCTTTTCACCCCGTCAGGGGTAGTTTTAAAAAACCAATAGTAAGAAACTTTATTGCTTATTAGGCAAATATTCGTGCCAAGTTTCAAGTTTATTAACCAAATGAATAAGATTTTTCATCTAAACTATATCCCCGGTTTTGGGCGTGTCAGACTTTTACTGACTAAAACTCACCCGTGTTCCTTCAGTTGCCTGTGCCAGGGGCCACGGTAGAATAACTCTTTCGAACAGCCACAAGCCCTTACGACTCTGCCCAGAGCGGGAGAAGTCATTTGATGATTTCCCATCCAAAAAAAATAAAAAAATAAAAAGGGGCTTGTGGCGAAGAAATAACAGCCGCACGGGTCGATCGATCAGGTTAAACTACGCTTGCCGCGGTGGGTTTAAATGGGTTGCTATTCTTACGATCCAAGAACGCCAAATATTGTTTTTTTTTTTTACATTTTAAACAAATTGTTTTACAGACTATACCTAACCCTTTTTTAGATCTGATACGAAACAGTCTTTTCAAACAACGTGATTGTTTTCAACGTTCATAAAATTTTTAAAAGATCCCAACCAACATTCCAAGGATCTTTAGTGTTGAGGGTACACTAATTATTGTTTGTGTGGTAAGCAGTGGCAAATAAAAGGTGATCGTTTACTACTCACGGTTATATTGTTCAGAAAGTATGATTTGGTGAAGTGTAGGTAACTGACGAAGAAAACCATAGATGGCCACAGGAACTCATCAATGATAAATATTTCATGGGTGGCGATAAGATATCTCGATTAAGATAGTAATAAAACAATGTATCCTAGTCCTGTTGGGGCTTATTGGAAATGTCATGAGATGCACTCTGGCTATAAATTACTTTTAACCGACTTGAAAAAAGGAAGAGGTTCTCAGTTCTTCGGAATCTTTTTTTATGGTGCCCCGATTACTCAAAGACGGCTGGACCGATTTGAAAAATTCTTCTTTTGTATGAAAGGGTATACTTTCCAGGTGGTCCCATTGTCATCAGGTCAGGATGTTTCAAATGCTCTGCCTTTAATTATGTTCAACCTACTGTGTGTACTTCTTGAGGGTACCCCTGTTATAAAACATATTCCACCATTTTAGTCGTATGTTGTTATATGTGATATATTATTTAAGATGTTAAGAGCATTGACTACTCTGAAACATGCATACCTGGGCCTATATTCATATGTCGAGAAGAAGACTACATGGCCATGAATCACGACTCAAAAACTATTTATCTTCCCCTTGCACTGTCCTCAAGTGCTTATAAACTAGCATTTATGTTTACCATACTTAAGCTGAAAGTTCAAAACATGTAGGTAAATAGCCATTCCGTGGCTAGTGTCGTCTCTTTGATCTCCGGCCGCCTCGAGCGACTCAGAGCCGCTCCCACTCGTCTCACTGAGACGAGGCGCAAACTGTACTTGGTGGGACAAACGAGACTGTATAACCTTTAGCTAAAAATAGTACATATTACATAAACTGCTTTAAAAATAATATCCAAAACGTTAAAAAATTTGAAAAAAACATCTTAAAACTAACAGGTTTTAAAAACTTGCGAACATTTTTCCATTTTATCGTCACATAGTCGAGTGCTGAGTCGTTTGATAATTCCCAGAGCACAGATTGTTTGAAAATCCGGATAAAACTCTCAAAGTCTCAAGACATGCATTATGCAACAACAAGTTTATTTTAGCAACACTTTATTCGTATTTCTAATTCTTTCCTGATTCTTGGAATAAAGCGTTTTCTTTGTGCAGCTAATATTCTTTTTGAGCAAGGGATTTATCTTACACAATACAATACAACACTATGTATCTATATTAAACAATTATCCCTATATACATAATAGCATAACATACACATTATACAACATAAACATAACATCACGCCTTGTTTCCCTGACGGGTTGGGCAGAGGTGTACCTATAGCACACCCACATAAGCCGTAGCAGCTAAGAGATGACCAGTCCCAACTGACGGCGCCCGTTCACGAACATAACGCATGGATCAGCACCATTCAGCTCAACCATTTTGAAGGGAACTTAATGATCCAACACACACGCCACCACCAGCGAGACATTTGGAACTTTGGAAATTAGGAAGTACGGTACCTGTGAGCAGTAGCGAATGTTGAAAAAAATATAGAACGGCGTTAAAACATTTGACTAAGAATCGATAGCAAGCCGTAAAAGATTGCACAGTTGCTTCCTGTTTTACTTTTGTTGTACCTACGACAGTGTATATGTAGACAATGTTGTAGTCCTTTGACTTCCAGAAATTTCCAATTAGTTTTCAATTAGTGCGTGCCATCTTAAAGCAGTAATAATGTGAATAATTTCTAAATGTAAGTATTGACTTTCTCTTTGTACTGTGGACACTATAGAAAACAGCAGTCACTTACTTTTTAATAAACGCAAAGTTTTAATGTAAATATATTACTTAGCTGTAGGTAAGCCTTCGTCAATAAAATTGCACCCAATTATTACCGAATTTCCGGACCGGATCGGGTCAGTATTGGTAAATTAAAACACATTAATCGTTCTCCATTATACGCGGACTTCCGTAATCAACAGATGGCGAGTACCATTGTACCTAAATAGAAATTCCTTTCCCGAGCAACCTCTGAATGAATTCAATAAGATTTGAGTCACCTAACTGAATGAATACCCTCCTAACACTTTCTTGTAATTATCTTTCTGTAATGCGACTTACAGCGAGCGTTTGCACGGACGCAAAAATATCGCGGCGGGATTTTATTGCGCACTGGATTTTCAACTCTCAGTGTTGAGCCGAGCATTGAGTATCCAACAGAGTGCATTCCAGCGAGTCGAAAAACAAACTATTGGATTTTTTAACTCTCGGTGCGATATTTTTACGTCCGAGCGAACGTCGGTTTAAAGGCAATGACCGCGTGTTTTGTTTTGTCAATTACAACAAAACAGTTCGAGAAACTTCGGAGAAATGCTTGATGTTTTAATTTATTAGTATAAAAACGGAACCTTGAAGGTACAGCCAATAGGTACAAATTTATAAACTCGAGTAAATAAGCTTTTACTCCATAGCGCAGAATATTAAAGCTCGAGGCACAGATATTCTCAAAATAACATGTTGAAAATTCACATGAGATATTTGATGAAACAGAAAAAGAAATTTTCAGGTACTATTAACTAAGGCAACATTGTAAATTCACTGTATTATTAGAATAAGTGAAATTCGAACCAAATTCTTCATCAGTTCTTCATCATTAACTACTTACTAACTTGGGTATCCAAAAATGAACCAAAAGGTAAACAGTAAAACTGTCATCACATCAGTCAATAAATCCGAAGCAGATGTCAGCAGTTCCCGAGCAAACTCTCGTAATGTTTGAAGATTTCTTTGGTTACCCCATAAAGTACCTTCAAGGGTTCTTCAGAAAACCTCACATTTTATTTCGAGGGCCTTTTTATGGGTCTGAGCTTAGAATCATCACTGTATCCTGCTCACGAGACGATGCATTGCATTATTAAAGATTGTGGTTGTGACCGATAAACTATACTCGGTCATACTTCGTCACATTCAGGCTTAAAAGCGTTTATGACGCACAGCATTTCATACAAATTTTCAAATCCTTGTTCGTAATGAATGAACCGATTTTAATGAAATTTTATACGCACAAGCAGGATACATAGGTTTAAAAATTTATTTAAGATCATTTTCGAAATGTCTTATTTAAAAAAGATAATTGGAAATCTCTGTTTCCATGGAAAATTTAAAATTGGTCGAATTTAGTTGTAACACTATTTTTCGAAAAAGTTCACAATTACCTTTTTAGGCCTATGTATCCTACTCATGCGTAGGAAGTTTAATTAAAATTGGTTCATTCATTTTGAAAAATAAAGACTTCGAAGTTTGTATGAAATACCGTACGTCGTAAACGCTCTTAAGGTTTAGTTTTTTAAAATTATTATTTAAGATAGGTTTTCTCTTGACTCTAGTCTAGGTCAAAGGTGACAGAGACAAAGTAGACGATGGAGTGAGCTTACCCAGAAGAAGCCTGTTCACTCTCACTTTGAAGAGATCGGGGTTGTATGCATTCGGAAACACAGATGCAGGTAGAGAGTTCCACTCTTTTGCTGTGTGCATCATAAAATATTTTTGGAAACGCTTTATGCGAATTGGTGGAATAGCAACTAGGTAGGGATGGTAACCTGCAGTGCGTCTAGATGTCCGATAGTAGAAGGGGGCCGGCAGAATGAGGTCGTGGAGTTCTTGAGTACACTCACCGAAGTACAATCTGTAGAAGACCGACAAGCAGGCAACCTTGCGGCGATGAGCCAAGCTGTGAAGCTTGGCATCCACCAGTTTTACGTCGCCAATGAGCCTCTTAGCTGAGCGTTCTACCGAGTCAAGCGCGGCAAATTGGTATTTAGCTGAGCCATCCCAAAGGTGGCTGCAATACTCCATGCAGGATCGGACTTGCGCTTAATAAAGGGTTAAAAGCTGTCCAGGCGTAAAGTATCGCTTCACCCTATTTAGGATGCCCAGTTTCTTGGCAGCAGTTTGGGCTTTGTATTCGATGGTTTCCTTGCAAAAACTGTCTCGGGGTTTTAACCTACGGAGTTCTATTAAAAAATGATTGTTTCTTTGCTTGCATAGTAGGTCTTTACACATTTTACAATACGTTTTGCATTAATGATTGACTACCTGTTGCCCGCGGCTTCGCCCGCGTGGATGTCAATGCTTCCCTATTTGAATCGGATTTTGTTCACAATTTCATAGGTTTTAATTTTTTGCGCGGAATCCTAGTTATTGTTAGAGAAAGTAACCTAAGCGACTCCTTATAACATCGGCTATCTGCCAATGAAAGTCCCGTCAAAATCGGTCCAGCCGGAAACGGAAACTAATTTTTTTGCGCGGAACCCTAATTATTTTTCGAAGTTAAGAGTACCCTATGTTACTCTTTATATCATCGCTATCTGCCAGTGAAAGTCCTGTCAAAATCGGTCCAGCCGTTTCGAAGATTAGTCGGAACAAACAGACAGACATACAGACAAAACATTAAAAAAAATGCTTTTTCATTATAGTTATCCTATGTACTGTCATATGCATTTAGTAAAAAGCTATTATTTTGACATTACAAACAGACACTTCAATTTTATTTATTTGAATATATTATTTTGCAATTATGATTGACAAAATTATTTTTTTTATATTCTTTCAAAATTTTAATGTACAATCAACTTTCATCTCTAGTATTTTTAAGTATGAATTAGCAATATTGTAGACACACCAATCAATCTGCCTAGCCTTTTCCCAACTATGTTGGGGCGGCATCCAGTCTAACCGGATGCAGCTGAATACTAGTATTTTACATGGAGCGACTGCCTATCTGACCTCCACAACCCAGTAACTGGGTAATACGATACCCCTTGGTAAGACTGGTTGTCAGACTTTCGGGCTTCTGACGACCCGTAACGACTGTCAAAGATCTTCGAATGACAGCTGGGACCAACGGCTTAACGTGCTTTCCACGAGGCACGGAGGAGTGTCGGTATGTAAAGATGGTCACCCATCCACGGACAACCCCGGCAAGCGTAGCTTAACCTGATGGATCGACCCGTGCGGCTGTTATTACTTAATACTCAATACTCAATATCTTTATTGCTTTACCATAATGTGTACTTAGGTGGTAACTATAATATATAAATGAGATCATTATGGACCCTGTAGGGCACAGCAAAAGGGTAGGAGAGAGGAAGCTCTGTTTTAGGAGATCATGAATAATAATTATTGCTATATTATTTAATTTACTTATTAATATTTTTTATTTTATTATTATTTTTGTTCTATTATTTCTTTATTAATATATTATTTATTACTAATTACCATATCATTAATATATTTTAAACATACCCTATAAATTATAATACTTAGCCACGAGCTCCTCAATATTGTACACACACCGCCTAATTGAAATTCTCAGGCTATCTGCACCTAGCACCTATATATGTACCTATTTATTTATACATATTACGATCTAAAATCCGTATCGTGTTCGGCTAAAGGATTGCATCTGCATATTATGTATCTACAGTTTGCTGCTTATCGTCTAGAATTATAGTGCGGTATTTTCAGGAATTCTAAACGATGAGCCGTTTCCTTGCTTAAATGCACAAAATGAAAATGCTGTAGAAAGATCTTCAGATGCCAACTCTAAAGTTAATGTTCCAGGAACGGCAAAATATTTATCGAATTATATTACCAACTGATAATTATTTGTTTCAACAAGACAATATTTTTGAGATTAATTTATAATATTCAAAAACATGCATTCGACCGGCCCACCGCGTTCGTTACTGTACCGCTCCCGGGAGCGAGAACTTGCAGGAGGCCAACCACCACCAAGCAGTATTATTGTATTTTAATCTTACTTCATAGTGAGAAAGAGATGGAGGTATAAGTCCTGCATAGCTCCATCTCTTTCTCACACTGAATTAAGATAAAATACTACTGCTTGGTCGTAGGCCCCCAGGTAAAATACATATATAATACTATAATAATCTGAGACCATCAATATAAATGTAACAATTATATCCTCAGAGTTAAAAGTATCATTATCGTTCCAAAAGTTACAGCTTATAAAATAAAGTAAGTTAAGAATAGGTACCGCGTACTTACCATAAACCCGGCCAGGTTTTGAGTACAAATAAAAGTTACTCAGACCTGTGAGCTTAGTATTTACAAACGAATAGCCTTGAGTTTTCTTTTATGACAACCTTTTGTCCTGAACTCGTGTGTAACAAAGTAAACACAGCTGGTATTCTTGGTAGTAAAACACAGGGAATTTTTGAATGATACAATAGTTTTTTTTTTTTATATACAGCAAAATGCGAAGAAATATTATTGAAAAAGAGCAGTAGAAATGCCAATCAAAAAGTCTGGCACATAAATACTCACACGCTAAATACGGTCAGCGTGTCGTAGTTTTTGCGAGCTGCCGGTGTGCCCCCGGACCCAGTATAATACCCGTAGGCTTATACCAGGGCTTGAGGCATTCTGTTTCATTAAATAGCTTGACCAGAGCTTCAGCGTAATGGGTCAATATTTTATTAGGATTCCGTACCAAAAAAAAAGGAACCCTTATGGTGCGACTCAGTCTGTCTGTATGTCTCTCTCTGTCTGTTACAGCTGGATATCTCAAGAACTACTAATGCTAACAACTTGAAATTCGGAACAGTTTTAGGTGACGTTTGCCCAACTATTTTTCAAATAAGAAATTCTTTTTTAAAATTTTTATTTGCAACAGGGACTGGAACGGGGTCTTAAAAATTTCGAAGTGGGGTTACTAGGGCATGTGGGGTATTATATGAAATAGCGCTGTTTGCACATTCGCAAACATGTTTTTTTCTTATTTTTTTAGGCCGCATAGTTTTCGACTTCTAATGAAAAATGTGAAAAAAATACCGTTCCCCCCTTATCTCCGAAGTTTGCATAGAGAAAAATCTGAAATTATTTTTTTTAAATATTTTTTTTATGTAAAGATTACAGAAAAAATAAAACGATGTCTCTAAATAACACAATTTTTCAGAAATCATCAACAAAAATTACATTAGTTCCACTAATCGGTCAAGAGATAGCGCTTATTTATATATAATTAGGTATATATTATTATATTTGTAGTTTGTAATAGGTATATGTGTATCTTTATATTTAAATAAATATGTATTCCACAATTTCTCATAATTGCACCTACCACTGTTTGTCTCTGCATCACCCAAAGGTTGACTGGTAGAAAATGCCTATGGCATTAAGTCCGCCTCTGTACTTTTCTGTGCATGAAGTATTAAATAAATAGCGCTGACCTAAAACTGCAATATTCTACACTGCAGTGGTAAAATTCCTACTTTGAAGGACTGTACGTAAAGTAAAACATCCGAAATATTTATATATGATGGTACGGAGTCCTCGGTACGCGAGTCCGACTCGCTCTTGACCGGTTTTAGAATAAACTTAATCTGTGTAAACTGTGGACAAAAATGTTTTGCCATTACGTCGCCTCTCTTGTACAAACTAAACCTCTTCAAACACCCGGTCTACCTACCGATATTCAAAACTACTATTTACTTTAAAACATGCGCTGGGTGAACCCGATTAATTATTATAAGAACGTATAAACGTTCTTATAATAATTAAACGGGTTCACCCCTGGGCAATTATGCCAGCCGCCTGACCGTACACCTAAAGCCTCATAATTAAAGACAGTGTTTGCCCACACCACACAACTCACTGAATACTGTATGCGCTGAGTGCTTAGCAAATTATTTCTAACTGTCTAACCTCAGGGGAAGGCCAGTGTGTACCTATGTGTCTCGATTGAGATAGTTATACCTACTAATGTAGGTACCTGTGAATAAAACCACTTTGTAAAGAGGTAGTTTTATGCCAACTGAGTTTCCACCAACAAGGTTAGTCAGCATTATATACGAGGAGTAACATAATTAACGCACAATCTCTTAAGGGGTCATTATACTCATCATTATGAACAACTTTTACTAGGGACCAAACCTGAAATCGCAAAAAAAAATATCCAAATTGGAAACTGACAATTTTGACAATCCTAAAATATTGCCATAAGAAAACTTTTGAAAATAATTTGTGGTCAGCTTTCGTTGGCCAAACTCTACACTCACTATACGATTAATTTTGTTTGATAATGTTAATTTATTGATTGCTATTCGTTGAGTTATAATATTTTGAACGAACAACGGGATTTTACCTATAAAAAAGGAAAAAAGGAATATTTAACAAAGGAGGCGTCTAACGATCAGGTATGCCAACATTATTATTTACGTCTTTAAAAGGAGTTACCCGGGAAGAATCATGGCCACGCTTCTAACATGCTTGGACTAGTAAAATTTAACAAAACGACTCTTGATGAAACATACGTTGTTTCATTTGTCTAAATAAATGGTAACAAGTACGGCCTTCAAAATATTTTTAAAAGATGGGAGAGAGTCAAGTAATTAAGAAATATATTTTTTGAGGTTAGGTGGTATATTATTAATCTGTGGCGTTTAATTGAGAGGTTTTTCATCTGTTTTTTTTATTAAGTTACAAATTATGTCAAATGCAGGGCCCGTACTCTACATATCCGTTAAGGTTGAATTATCTTCATTCATAAGTAGGTACCATAATAGACATGGACACGTTAAATTTGTCCCTGATAATAGAGGAGTTTCCAAGAAGACTGCTATACATACTGTAGCGAAAAGAAAATAAAAGAAGGAGAAGCACTTTTTTGCTACAACACGTTTAATTTTGTTTTAAAATAAAAGTAGAAAAACATTAAAAGGTAAAAAAAATATTATGGTATCAAATGAGTTGCAGGTTGATTTTGTGTGAAGGAAAAATAATTAGAGAACTTTGGTCCAATAGATACGCGAATAACGAAAGAGGAATAAAACGTACTAACTAGTAGATTGCAATCGCTTTGTAAGTAACGCTACCAAAATATATCGTTATAGAAAAAGATCAGAGAACCAAGGTATCTCGCATTTTACAGATTTGAAAATAAAATTAAGTAGTCAATGAATTTAAAAAAATCCACAGAGGGTTACTAACTACACTATTAAATTAGAACGTAAAAATATCATAAAAAACCGTGGCATAACGTAATTTCGTCCGGCGAGGTGACGTAGACTGTAGGGAGTTGTAGTTCTCTGTTCAGGAACTGGCGTTGGTTGCGAGACCTTCAGCGGTCAAGATGCGGTCCAACTCTCGACGTTGGCCAAAGACGTCCAGCGTTATTTTAGGCCAAAACCTGGAGGCCGAAAGGCGGCCTGTTCAAAGCTGTTCAATCCAGGAAAAATAAAGATGAAATCACTAGACTCGTACTTAATATACAATACTCAATATTGCCTTAATAATAATAATAATAACCCCATCGCCGTATCTCTACGTTGACGTCGTGGTGGGGCTTGCGCGCTTCGAACTCTAGGTCTGTGCCGGTAGAGGTTACTTTGCCGGAACAGGTCTAGGGTGAGGAGCCAGACCAAGAGAGATACAGAAACCCGCAGGGCAGCATGTGGCGAGCTGCTGGGCAGTAGCGACCCCACGTACCCTATCTCCCGGGAGAAGTCATGTTCCTCATCTCTGGCTTGCCTTTATTGGCCGGCTGGAGTGAACACTGACGAGAACTGACCTCCCACCTCATTCTTGCCTTTATTGGCTGGCTTGAGTAGAGATTCGCAAGAGCAAACGTGCTCGGAGGAAGGAAGTAGTCCAGTAAGATGCTGGTAGGGATCTTTACCGTACTTCCGGGATTGTCCTGATAGCCGTGGAATACCTCTCCACTCCTCTTAAGCACCTCAAGACATGTTGCCCCCTTGTCGCTACGACACTATGTGCTAGCGACCGTTTCCGGGGGCCCATTGTTGAGTGTGCAAGTCACCCCCTGCCATTTTATCCGTGTATTGTATTTATCACACATTGGTCAGGCAGGGGCCATAGTCCTTCCATAGTTTTAGATAACCAGTCCACTTTAGCCATCCAAACCCATAGCCCAATTTTTTTTGTCTCCATATTCTGCAATAGTCCTACACCATCCGGGGGTTGTCCTTGGGTGCACTTGCATAGTACGCACAGGGATAATCGTCGGTTAGTGCCTCATTTCCATTGAAAGCGTCTAACGGGCCTCTGCGAGTTGGCTTCGGCCCCTCATATGCCTTCTAAAGGTCCGGGACCCTGGGGTCCCGAGAAATATAAAAAAAAATAATAATAATAATAATAATAACCCCACCGCCGTATCTCTACGTTGACGCCGTGGTGGGGCTTGCGCGCTCCTGAACTCTAGATCTGTGCCGATAGAGTTTACTTTGCCGAAACGAATCTAGGGTGAGGAGCCAGACCAAGAGAGATACATGAACCCGCAGGGCAGCATGTGGCGAGCTGTCGGGCAGTAGCGACCCCACGGACCCTATCTCCCGGGAGAAGTCTTGTTCCTCACCTCTGGCTTGCCTTTATTGGCCGTCTGGAGTGAACACTGACGAGGAACAGAGTTCCCACCTCATTCTTGCCTTTATTGGCCGGCTTGAGTGGAGATTCGCTAGAGCAAACGTGCTCGGGGGAAGGAAGTAATCCAGTAAGTGCTGGTAGGGATCTTGACCATCTTCCGGGCTCTGGGATTGTCCTGATAGTCGTGGAATACCTCTCCACTCCTCATAAGCACCTCAGGACATGTTGCCCTCTTGTCACTACGACACTATGTGCTAGCGACCGTTTCCGGGGGCCCATTATTGAGTGTGCAAGTCATCCCCTGCCATTTTATCCGTGTATTACCTAACATTGATCAGGCAGGGGACATAGTTTTTCCATAGTTCTTGGTAACCAATCCACTATAGCCACCCAAACCCATAGCCCATTATGTTTCGTTTCCATGTCCTACAATAGTCCTGCACCAACCGGGGGTTGTCCTTGGGTGCATTTGCATAATGCATACAGGGATAATCGTCGGTTGGCGCCTCCTCATCGTTTAAAATTGTCTAAGGGGCCTCTGCGAGTTGGCTTCGGCCCCTCGTACGCCTTCCAAAAGTCCGGGACCCCAGGGTCCCGAGAGATATATAAAAATAAAAATAATAATAATAATAATAATAAAGTCTGTGGCCCGACTGTCAAGCTGACGGCCGAAAAAATTTAGTCCGTGTAATTTTTTTAGTATTTTTAAACTTTAAACATGCAACAATGTTGTGTTGTGAGTGTCTACACCATTTATAGAGATGTTTTTTTGAGCCTGATTTTATAACAGGCTCACAAAGTAAAAAACGACTTAAGACGGAGAGCGAAATGTTACACGGACAATAGTACAATGCTGACAAGAAGTCGGGCACGACAATTGACCCTAAACACACACCCAACATCTTCGGGTTCGTCGCTCAGCTCCGCCTCGCAGTTACCGGAACCTGCTCCAGATGTGAGTCCAGTAATATCGGCCGCTGCAGTTGCGTCGAGCTCGAGCGACGAATACTTCTCGCCGCCGACGACACCACCACCAGTACGTCGGCGTGGAAGAGGCCGACCACCGGCCAGCTTAGGACTCCGAGGCCCATCGGCCTCTGATAGGGTCCCCGCTTCCGGTGGAAGTGTGCAGCGCATGAGATGGACACAAACAGTCAACGAAAATGTCATGCGCGCATACTTTGGGGCTACTGAGGGGGGAAGTAACTTGACTGCATACCGTGGTCGAATGCTCTCTCTGTTTCAGGTGCTTGAGCCAGCTGTCAACGTGTCGGCGCAACGACTGTCGGATCAGGTGCGGGTCATCCAGCGTAACCATATGCTGGATGACGTCGTGCTTGATCGACTACGTCTCGAATCACGGAATAGCCATGTTACACCTGCTTTGCCACCGGTCGCGGTGCAACTGCAAAATCTCCCCAGTGCTTCACCGCGACCCGACCGCGTTGGTGAAGTGGATGATGACGGGGCTATATCCGTGAATTCCCAATGCAATGTACGACTGAGGAGCGCTTTGGAGGATGCTTTCCGGGAGTACCGCTCCACTCCGCCGGGACTTAGACCACGTTTACCTCGTTTGCCCATGCACAAGAAAAACAGGGCGCTGGTGTGTGCTCTAGACTCGCAGCTGTCAAATTGTTTTGACGGCAGCAAAGACCTCGCCGACACCCACTCAATCTTGTACTGTGCAGCTGTAGCGGCATGTCGTGTAGCTCAAGTTAAATTTCCTAACAGTGACAGAGCTCCACGACCAAAACCAACTATGCCAGCTTGGCAGTGCAGGATTGAGCGACGTATCGGTGAGGCTAGAGCACTCATCGGCAAGCTAATCTCTTTCAGGCAGGGCAACACTCGCCCTAGAGTGATGCGCTTTGTGAGGCGGGCGTTCTCGGGGACGGATATTAGTTCTCGAGATTATTTGAGCCGCGTCACAGAGCGTATCGACCTCCTGAAGCAGAAGATCTGTGCATGGGCAAACCGTATTCGTCGATACAGGCGGAGAATGGAGCGGTACACTCAGAATCGCACATTCCAGAGCGATGAAAGGTGGGTCTATAGGGCTTGGGAGCAATCGAACCAAGGTGTGACTGACACGCGCCTACCGGATGATGACGCCATGTGTTCCTTCTGGCGAAGCATCTGGTCGGTGCCTGTCAGTCACACCGAAGGTGATTGGACTGGGGGGCTCGAGCGAGCATGCGATCAAATATCAGAAATGGGGGCACTAACCATCAGCCCCCAAGATGTAGCTCGTGCAGTCCGTCCGTTGCCCAACTGGAAATCTCCAGGGCCGGACGGGCTACACAACTTTTGGATAAAGTGGCTGCAAAGGTCGCACGCCCGCTTGGCATCCCAGTTCCAGTCAGCCTTAGAATCAGGATCGCTGCCCCAGTTCCTAACGACAGGAATAACCCACCTGCTCCACAAATCAGGTAGTACTGCGGAACCTAAAAATTATAGACCGATCACTTGTCTACCAACGGTCTATAAAGTTTTTACATCCATTTTGAGAGCTAAAATTAACAAACATATAGACACTAACTCCATCATGTCTGCCTCTCAAAATGGATGTAGGAACGGATCCCGCGGTACTAAGGAGCTGCTCCTCATCGACATGGCCATTAGCCAACAGGTTCGTCGATCCCGCAAGGATCTGTCGACATGCTGGATAGATTATAAGAAGGCCTACGACTCAGTGCCACATACATGGCTCATGAGGGTGCTGGAGTTGTACAAGATTGATGCAACTCTACGCACCTTCCTTGAGTCGTGTATGGGGCAATGGAGGACGGTTCTCCGCTATCCAGGATGTCGACATATCCAGAGGAATAGCGAACCAATAAGGATCGAGCGAGGTATTTTTCAGGGTGATAGTTTGAGTCCACTTTGGTTCTGCCTAGCCTTGAATCCTCTAAGTACACTGCTGGAGAATTCAGGTCTAGGTTACCGATTGAAGAGAGGTGGTCAGGTCATATCCCACCTCCTTTACATGGATGACTTGAAACTTTTTGCCCCCAACAATTTGCAACTGCTGGAGCTACTGAAGGTAACCGAAACTTTCAGTAGCGCCATCAGGATGGAATTTGGTGTGGACAAATGTGCGGTCATGCATGTAAAGCGAGGCAGGATTATGGAATCCGTGGGAACGCAACTCTCGGATTCCATAAACCTTAGAGCCCTCTCCGCAACCGAAACCTATAAGTATTTGGGTATGTCGGAAGCGTTGGGCATTAATGCTGCTGACATGAAGCAATCGTTGAAGGAGCGCTTCTTTGGCCGCCTGAATAAAGTATTAAACAGTCTTTTATCAGGCGGAAATAAGACGCGAGCCTTCAACGGTTGGGTCATGCCGGTTTTGATGTACTCTTTCGGCATACTCAAATGGACTCAGATGGAACTAGACGCCCTGGATAGGAGGGTCCGTACACTGCTGACCGCAAACCGGATGCATCACCCACGGTCATCGGTGATGAGACTGTATATGCCGCGGAAGTGCGGAGGTCGAGGTTTTTTAAATGCTAAGACCCTGCACAATCGTGAAGTATGCAGTCTCAGGGAATACTTCCTAGAAGCCGACGTGGGGATGCACCGAGATGTGGTCTCAGTGGACAAGGGCCTCACCCCGCTCTCCTTGGCTAACGAGAACTGGCGCCAACCTATAGTATTAGATACTAATGACCGCAGGGAGGTATGGCAGAGTAAAGAGCTTCACGGGCGCTTTTACCGGGTCCTACATGGGCCCGATGTAGACCTCTTAGCGTCCGTATCCTGGTTGCGATTCGGAGACCTCTTTGGGGAAACCGAAGGTTTTGTCTTTGCGATTATGGACGAAGTTATGATGACGAACAACTACCGGAAATATATTGTGAAGGACGGCACGGTTGACATCTGTCGGGCATGCCACCGTCCCGGGGAATCAATCCGACACATTATTTCTGGCTGTTCTCATCTTGCTAACGGAGACTACTTGCATAGGCATAACCTTGTAGCCAGGATTATCCACCAGCAACTTGCTCTGAAATACAGCCTTGCGGAATCGGAAGTACCGTACTACAGGTATGTGCCCGACCCAGTTCTCGAAAATGACAATATTACGTTGTATTGGGATCGATCTATCATCACTGACAGGACTATTGTTGCCAATAAGCCAGACATAGTGGTGATAGATCGAATAGAGCGTCGCACAATGATTATTGATATAGCGGTTCCGCATGACGAGAACCTCGTGAAAGCTGAAAAAGATAAGCAGATTAAGTATCTTGACCTGGCTCGCGAGGTTGTCGACATGTGGGATGTGGATACAGCAGTCATTGTGCCGATAGTCGTATCAGCCAATGGCTTAATTGCCAAGAGTCTCGACCAACATCTGAGGAGGCTCTCGTTAGGCAGCTGGATCAAGGGCTTGATCCAGAAAGCGGTACTTCTCGATACGGCACGTATCGTCAGGAGGTTCCTCTCTCAGGAGCCCTGACCACCGGTAGCTTGGATCCTATTCCCGATATCGGTGGGCTACTATTTTTTATATTTTTAAATGTTTTTTTTTATGTTTTTATAAAAATATTTAAAAATGTAAGATATATGTATAAAAATGGAATAAAGGAAATAATAATAAAACTTTATTATCAGACACAATTAGTCCATACATTACAAAAAAAAAAAAAAAAAAAATTAAATTAAACAACAAACAACAAAATACACATCAAATGAAATACACATGCACATTATATAAAAAATAAAAACAAATACATACACAATTATTTAATGTATTGGAATGACGCTCTGTGAGTCGTCATCCAATGCCACATTATGGGGCTGTCCATCCTGCTGGCCACAATAGCCAACAGACTTTGACTTTTTTTTTTTTGGCTTTGCCATAATGTACTAATAGAACGGCAGGGATATAGTGTGCTTCACTTGAAAATAACTCGTTAATTTTCCACAAACCGGGTCAGTATCAATTGATTCAACTTTTGCAACTCTGAAAAAATGGGGACCCATCTGTCAGAAGAAAAATAATTCGAATCACGAAATAAAAAGATAAAAATCGACCAGGCTCAAATACAAACGGAAAAAAGATTGACCATAAAGAACCAAAAAGTTTTGACATGCAGAGTTATGCTGCAATACGTAGCATACGTACAATACGAGGAGAAATCCTTTCAGCAATAAAAGATACCACTCTTGTGTTTTGCTCTAGGACAATGTGTCGCGCAATACGATTTACACACAATCCACAGTTAACACACAGAATGGAAGACATTTTGCCACTTCCGATACAAGATCCAAAACGTGATGCAGTTCCAAGTCCAATATACGAAAGCCAAGTCAACTAGAGTAGAAGAATCAGTCGGTGTCCATAAGCAATGCAATATATCAGGAATTCAGGAAAATAACACAAAATCGCACAGAACACAGAGTCGTCGCCGAAACTACAACACAGTCTGCGCAGAAAACTGTCAACGTCAATCATTCTTTTGTTTATATTAAAATAGAGGAAGGCCACGTCATCGATCAATTTATGCAGTATCGATTTTGAGATGTAAAATCATTACTTTTAAACAGTTTACATTGCCCGGGGTTTCATTTCGATTAAAAAATAAAAATCTAATCTCTTGATTCAGATCTAAGTTAAAGTATGGACTTCTCTAGTAACGTTAATAATACAAATGCATTCAAAATCAATATTTTACACTGCGTTATGATAATGCAAAATTATATTTTTAATGATATAAAATATCTATACTTCCCCATCTTCAAAAAATAAACTGATGATCAATGTACTACATTTTGGTGACAGTCTCATCTTGGGACGAAATTCTGTTTTTTCTTAGTCCAAAATGACCATGATCCTTTATGTTTTTTTTGTGGCAGTGCTACTAGGCACCTATCAAAATTACTATATAAAGATAGTGTTTTGGAATCTGCAGTCGGTTTCATAGACGAAAAAATTAAACATTTCAACGATATTTCGAATTCGGTTCTGTTACTGTTGCGGTATACTGCTGTTTCGGTCCAGATTTTATGTATTTTCTCCACTCTTTCTCTTTATGGAAGCGGATAGATAGAATACTCTTTATTATGCACACCACAAATATAACAGAAATAAAGTAGAAATTTTACAAGGGGTGACATAATGGGCGGCCTTATCGCTAAGAGCGATATTTTAAAGATAACCTTTGGATGGATTAAGGCCATACCACACACACCACACCTTTTAGACCAAATCGATCAAATTATTCGAAGTACTGTAACATCCATTTTAATTAAATGTGGCACTGAACGACCGCACGTGTTGCAAGCTACACTACTCATTTGTTTTAGGGGCCTGGCGTCCGCAAAACTTCTAGTGTAAGCTTGCAGGCGTTGCTGTCCTCGGTTCACAGCACCGAAAAATTAACCATCAAAATCTTAGCCCCTTCTCAGGTTGAATCTGAAGTGCCGTGTTTGACCGATGCAATGAACGCCTAGAAGATGGCTTGTCCGGATACAATGCAGCCCGAGTACCCGTATTCCCAGAAACAGTGGGATGAGCCGCTCTACAGGTTGGTACTGAATAACCTCATTAATACGTCCACCAATACTGCTGAGCGTGCTTATCTGCTGGCTGTGGGAGAATGGGAGTCGGGCTTCTGGCTTCAACCGCTACCGTTACTCAACATAGGCACTATGCTGGGTGACACCACTTTCCGGCTCGTAGCAAGTCTGCGTTTGGGCGCTCCTTGCAGGGCTCCACATCGTTAGCAATGCGGTGAAGCAGTCGACCGCCTCGGACACCATGGCCTTTCCTGCAGTAAGAATGCTAGTCTGTTGGTACGGCATGCAAGCATTAATGACATCATCCGTCGGGCTCTTGTCACCAGGTGGATGAGTTAGCTGTTTTAGAACCCAATGGCTTGGCACGCGACGGTGGGAAGAAGCCAGACGGAATGACCATAATGCCTTGGAAGTTGGGAAGGCCTTTGGTGTGGGATGCAACTTGTGTCGACACCCTCACGCCGTCCCATTTTCCTGGCACGGGATGTGCTGGGGCGGCTGCTGTACGTGCAGAAAATCTTACGGCGGAAATATAACTACCTTATTGGAAGTTATATGTTTGAGCCATTTGGGGTTGAAACCCTAGGTCCGTGGGGTCCGAGTGTTCTTCGATTATTTTCGGACATCGCCAAGCGGTTGGTCGACTCTTTACGTGACCAGAAGGCTGGCTAATTTTCAGGTTAAAGAATCAGCATTGCCATCCAACGTCGCAAAGCTGCCAGCCTTTTGGGCACTTTCCCCACTGACAGTGATGCAAGCGAATTTTTTGATGACCAATAAACTCAATTCTTAATTTTTTAAAATTTTATTTTGACCTTTAAATAGCTGTAGTTGTTCTTATATATATTTATGTGTTGGATTGTATATTTTACTTAATATTTGTCAAGGTGCGTTCTTAAATAAAGTTTTTATCAAATTGTGATTAAATTACGTTTTTAATTAATAATTCTACTGATCATGAATTTGCATTGATTTGGAAATCTGAGAGTTATGTTTTTCACACAGTAATTGTTTTATGCATTTACGGTATGTATGGACAAATTAACCTGTGTGTCTGTAATGTAACATTTTTGAATGACAGTGCACTCACCTGGTAGACCCGTAGTTTGGCTAAACTACTGGTTTATACAATCAGCACGTTAGTTGAAGTGCTAACTTGAGAAGCTTGTGACAGAACACTTCTAATGAACTCAATCATCCACTAGCTTAGCGAGTGGGTCTGAACTTTTTTGTATACTTGTGGCAAGGCGTGTAATTGTAAATAACATTCAGTGTGTAGTTAACCTATGTTCCTGCAACTTTTCTGTTGGCATTTTATTTTTATTCTTTCTCCAGACAAACAAATATATGTAATTGGAAACTACTACTGGTGTACGATAATGATAATTATGTACAAAAATGCTTCAGTCATCGGTAAAGGTTAACTTAGCCGAGGTCAAATTATACCTTACTCTATATTTGTATACACATAGTCGGAACCTTCTTATGTAAACTCACGTCTACAGTAAATTGCGCTTTTTGCATCTACAGCAGTGGAAATAAAAATAGAATCGTATATAAAATAGGGTGATGACTTGTCGACGAGGTCTCTGTAATTGAATTTGAACGCAATTTTCGCTATGCGATAAGAAATAATATGGGAACAGTAAGTTTTTCGGTCAAGCTTGAATCGAGATACCAATTTATTTCTCATTCTTCTGTAGGTACTAAGGTACAGGTCCAAATAAGTTTTTTTGCACCTAAGAATTATAGTGATTTATTGTATCTACAGTGCATATTTTGTCTGTTAAGTCTTCGACAACTTTAGTTTTCATAATATCCATTCCGGACTACGCTGAAATTATATCCCATATTTTTTTCTCGTGTGCCCAGTTTGTAATATCCACAGCGTCTGGCCGCTTTGCTCGTCCTAATGAGCCTGGTAAACTTTAGCAAATGTGGAGCGTTTTCATATCTTTTTTCTGCATAGTTGATTCGATTAGCGACCATCAGCCTCGTTAGTAGGTCAATTCATTTGCACAAGTCCAAGTGGCAGATTATATTTTCTGTTATGACTAGAATATAATTATGTACTTATTTTTTTTTTTGTATTTTATTGTATTATGTGCCTAATTTGTTACGGCTAACATAGTTTTAAGTAACTTGTAATATTAACACTGGGCCTACGATGCTTGCCAATATAAAATATTTACTTTTTATTAAATATCCATTTACAGTTAACTTCAGTCGAAAAAAAATTTGTAGATACCTAGGTATTATTTAAGTAAAAATTTAATCATGGAAACTTTCAATTCTCCAATTGCTTAATACTTTGTCGTCGGGTTGTTACTAAGACTGTTGCCTTCGCAAATAACGACTTTGAAAGATTAAAATTGTTCCTTTCCACGTCCACTTGCAGGTATTAAAAAGCTCGATGATATTCATTATACATCTAACTAAAACATCAGTCTAGCTATTATTTTATTTAAAACCCTGAAACCAAAATGCGTGTGCGCTATACGCTATTTCTTTTATTGATTTGCGGCTGCAAGCACTTTCTGCATTTTCCTTTACTATGCACTAAAGTAATATTTGATGCCCATAATATACACTGTTACTATGCCTTATTATCTATCTAATTCGTTTGTTGCATTATACAAAGTATGCTCATGAATAATCGTCGTCGAAATTGCGAGCCCCTGTAAACTCATAAATGTTGCACTCGTTTATAAAACTCATCCACTGGAATAAGTGGTTTTTAATCAACAAAACCTTTGGCAATATAAATGTGAATCTCGCTCGTGGGATACATAAGATATTTATAATTCGGGACAAATATAAATGACTTTTATGCCCAAAGAAATATTGTATGTAGCTAGTTAGTTTTCAAAAGGGAGAAAATAAATAGTTCCTTCGTCTGGAGATTTGCCAATGTCTATATTATCATGTCTAGTTCGTAATTCCCGTTCAGCGCGGGGGAGGCTGACGAATATCTTCATAAATAATTCGACAGGGCGTTTCTTTGACGTATGTCTCCTTTGTCGATAAATTGAGAATGACGCTGCAAAAACCACGGAAATTATTACGCTGAACTTATAGGCATTTATGCAAAAATATGTTCGAGCGTTTTCTGATCTTTAGTTAATTTCTTAGTGCCTATGTGAAATGAAAATAAGAGGTCTTCCTGTAAGCACTGAAGTTGGATATTCTTATTGACATACTGTTTTATATAGATAAGTTTTCGCATGAATATTAAAATGGATATTACAAAATATATCATACACTGGCAATGTGGGAAATCCTTTAAATAACATTGTAATACAAGTGCACCAGTATACCGCGTTGTGTACCGAGTTTAACATTTACAAATACATAGAAGCTTAACTGGCTTTCATGTTTTGACGAATATTTTGGCCTGCAGGTTTTGTCACGAATAAAATGGGTAAATAATTGAACTGTGTGAAAAGTTTAATAATAATAACAGAAATAAAATATTGAAAAATATTTTTTGACTGAAGATAAAAAGGCCTTCATTGTCATTAATATTTTTGCATTCAGGTAAATTAAAGTTTACCTGAAGGTTTAATTGCACCATTTCAGCAACTTGCTAAAGTGGTAATTTTGTCTCCAGGTCCAGAGTCCAGTGCTGGTGGTGGAACTAAACCTGAACAGACTCGAGGGTACACAGCTCAGGGCGTTGGGTCTGCTGTCCGTGTACGGGTTCAACGTGACGTATGAGGTGCGAGGAGCAGCGCAGTCACCGGGACCCACTTCATGCAGCGCCATCGAGTGCAGACTGCTGGGGCACTGCTACGCCAGGCGGGATTATCAGTAAGTTGGGCACATATTTAACGATCAAAAAACTATTTGCAATTTACTTAATGTAATCTTTATTGTTACTTACATAATTAAGAACTTGGCTATTCCACATAGACTGTAACTTACAATAAGTACTTTTGATAATTACGTGAGAATGGGTGGAAACAACAAAACAACACACGGGGCTTGTGGATACGAAATAACAGCCGCACGGGTCGATCGATCAGGTTAAGCTACGTTTGCCGCGGTTGGTCCATGGATGGGTGACCATCTATACATATTAAGACCCCTCTGTGCCTCGGAAAGCACGTTATGCCGTTGGCCCCGGCTGTCATTCGTGTATCTTTGACAGTCGTTACGGGTCGTCAGAAGCCCGAATGTCTGACAACCAGTCTTACCAAAGGGTATCGTCTTACCCAGTAACTGGTTTGTGGAGGTCAGATAGGCAATCGCTCCATGTGAAATACAGGTATTCAGCTGTATCCGGTTTGACTAGAAGCGACCCCAATATGGTTGGTACAAGGCTAGGCAGATGATGATGGGCAGCAACAATTTTAATCCTTCAAAAAGTTTTTTTTTTCCAAAAAAGGTGAATATTTTATTTTAAAATAGGTAAGGCACAGTCTTTGTTGGAAACTCCGTTAGTAAAGGCAATAAAGCGTGGAAACTTAGTGCAAGCGAGACCAAAACGGATGCCAGAGTCACTGAAAAAATATCGTGAAATAACATTCTCTGTTTACGGGTTACACAGCGAAAAACCTCGCTTTCATAATATATTATTAAACTGCCGTAGCATATATTCCCACGCTGGTATTTACAATATTTATTGCTAACCCCACAATATTTTCCACATCGCAGGGAGTTTTACTGTTCGTGTTTCGAGGGTTACTCGGGAGCGGACTGCGGAGAGGGACCGCTGTGCCCGAGGACCTCCAACATGTGTAAGAACGGCGGCACTTGCAGGTGAGTGAACCCATGATCCTCCGGTTGGTATCGTTTGCTACATATTAACTCATTTCTATGACTGTCATTTAGTTTAATGTTGTTCACACAACCATGTTTATATTTTACTGTTACAATATATTTACAGTACGAAGTAAAGCAAAGGAAAATGTGTAGAAAACATTATTATGTATTAATGAAAATTAATAAATAATAAATAAATGTTTTATTGACATAAAAAAGGTATTACATTTCAGTTTGAAGCTAACTCTTAAGCTAGGTGGTCCCTGTGTTACAGGAGTCAGTGTCTTCACACTTTTTTGGATATTAACATTTTATGCAATAAAATTAAAATTACGTTAAATTAAAAGAATTTAGTGCATGCATGCTCTTGAGTAGTGTGTGCGCGTGTGTGTGTTTGTTGTGTACACCCACCCTCAACAAACGTCACGTAAGGCCGCAATACTGTTAAGGGTGTGATGATACAAACTTAAGGTTACAAACATAGTAGGATTTCCAGGTTCGGGAAGGGTACACTCACTGCCAATCCCACAGACTTACGGGACTGATCAGAGATGGCTAAAGGTGTCTTGGCCACAGTGAGAATATAAATTCAAATCTGATTTATTGACATTTTGTTACAGCTTATATATTACTTTTTCTTACACACACTATCGCACAATATCTTAGTGTCCTATGCATGTAAGATGCAACCAAATCATTATTTTATCTGGGCCGCGCATGAGCCGCGCCGAGTGCTGAGTAGTGATGGTAATTAATGCGATTTCACATAAATTTCATAAGCATGCAAATTTTGAGTCTTAGCATGCTAATTGATATTGCTATGCTATTTGCTAATATGATGATAATTCATAATAATTAATTTTGTGAATTTTGCTATTATTGCGAATTAAAGAGAACTTTGACCTAATACGACGCGCGTGCCATGCAAATTATTAATAAAAACTAAACAATCACACGCATTCATTCAATATACGACCCTAAATACGAGCAAATAAAAGATAGATAATTAATAATTGCTTAACTCATTCTTCGCATCACCTGCTAATAATTTTAAATAACGAGGTCAGGGTCACGTGAAACAGATAGATTTACTATTTCCGACTTCCCGTGGGTGCGACGGAGACGGAGAGTGCGCTTCTGGCTGACGTATGATAGTAAAGTACGAAACGAGGAATTGAAATGGATTCACACTTTTCAATTCATCGCTTCTGTGGAAATTTTGTGGAATTTTGCAACTACTTTTCATTTGCTAAATGCAAAATGAGCTTTCGCATGCTAACAATGAATATAAATGCTAATTAGTCCATCACTAGTGCTGAGTCAATGTCCAAAGGTAACATTGAACAGTTGTATTTTGTGTGAGTGTGTTGTATTTTGTATGCATGTGCAAAGAAATAAAGCAATGTCGCCCGTCATTTGGCATCACATCTATCTAATAGTGAGAATTACTGTTCGTTGGTAAGCGCATAACTTGAGAACCACTGGATCGATTTGGCTATTTTTTGTTTCAAAATGTCCCTCAATCAATCAACTCAGGCTATCGCAGCCCACTGCCGGACATAGGCCTCTCCCAGGCTGCGCCACAACACTTGTCCTCCTCCTTCCGCATCCAGTCTGTCCCAGCCACCTTTTTAAGATCGTCGGTCCATCTAGCTGGGGGGCGTCCCACACTTCACTTGCCGATACGCGGTCTCCACTCCAGGATTCGTCTGCTTCACCGGCCATCAGTTTTTCGACAAACATGGTTAGCCCACTGCCACTTCAGCTTGCTTACTCTGCAGAGTAAGCAAGCTATGTTGGTAACTCCGGTTCTTTATTTCTTTAGTACTATGTACGTACAGTTCTGATATTTTATTTCCCGAGACCAAGTCACATTCTGTATTCAGCGATTGAAACAGTTTCGCTTTTTGCGTCGTGTCATAATAATTTCGTTGGTTTTTTGTTTAAGAACAAAAAGGGGTTAGAATTAAAGTACCATAAACATAGGTTACCTTGTTATGTAGAATTCTGACACATTTTTATTTTATCAATGTGAACCGATGTTTTGTAAATGTCTATTTTCTGCCAGAGGAGACCAAACGTCGATTCAATCAAAAATTTCATAAAATGCTATGGTTAGACGTTGTTCATTAGGTACACCACAATGTACAAGCTGTATGTATCGCTAGACAGATGGACCCGGCCGCCGTCAGCTGTATCTGTGCGCCTGGCTACACGGGCGATCATTAAACTATAATGTACGAGCTGTATGTTTCGACAGACAGATGGGCCCGGCCGCCGTCAGCTGTATCTGTGCGCCGGGCTACACGGGTGATCATTAAACTATAATGTACGAGCTGTATGTATCGACAGACAGATGGGCCCGGCTGCCGTCAGCTGTATCTGTGCGCCGGGCTACACGGGCGATCATTAAACTATAATGTACAAGCTGTATGTATCGACAGACAGATGGGCCCGGCCGCCGTCAGCTGTATCTGTGCGCCGGGCTACACGGGCGACCTGTGCGAGGCACAGCTGGCATCACCCGGTGAGAAATATTTTTATATATTCTAGCTATTTTCTTTATTAAAACAGCACTACCCTTAAAGTTTTACGATAAACGACGATACAATAGATTAAATATTTACTACCTACAGTTTAAACTTGTAATAATGTCTTCCACGTTATCATTATTTGTGTGAATTTTGTTTCAGAGTGCGGTGTGGAAGAATGTTCAGAAGTTTGTAAGGAAGGAACAGCTTGTGACTGTAACCCGAAGGATACAGACGTCTGTGAGTATTTACATTAATTGATAATGATAAGAAGCGGTGATACATTCGTTTAAGTTCTAACTGTTATGTAACTTATGAATCTAAACGTTGTCCCCCTCATCAACAAACGCGGCACAAAGTATTGTGAAACTTAACCCACGAAAACTTTATGGGTAGATAGGTAGGTAATCTGAATAACTTTAACCCACATTTATTTAATAAAACATACACCCTATTTTAATAGCATCAGCACGATTTGAAACAAGACTGGAAGCAGTGGATCAAGCAGGTGTAATAAACATATCTCAGGTCATAAAACAGGTATTTACTAAAAAAAAAAAAACAGAATGTTTCATTATATTCCAGAGGGAAAATTAATTAATAACGGCTATCTTTCCTCTTTCAGTTAACAAGTTATTTAAAGGCGTCAAATATTACATTAGAAAATGAAATAGAAGTTCTCAACATAAGGTATGTTTGAGTTCATTAAGTACTGTTTCTGTTAGTGTATCTCGTAATGGTGTGAACTGGTGTGTGCTACACTGTACACGTATGTATGTGTCAGTGTGGGGTCTGCGGGCGCTGCGCGCGGTGTGTGGGTGCGCGTGTGGGGCGCGCGGCGCGAGGCGGGCGCACTGCGCGCGGCATTGGCGCGCATGCGCACACACCACGTGCGTCTGCGCAGCGACACGCTGCACTTCTACATGCAGCCTGCGCTTAGCTTGCACGTGAGAACTTACCTATACTTATTTTATCTGTCGTCATAAAGTCATCATTCTTTAAATGTCATTTTGTAGGATCTTGAAAATACGAATCTTTTATTACCGTGAAACTTCTTGTAACAAAACCCTCTAATAATAATTCGCTTACCAAGGCTCATGACTATAACGACACCATCAATCTTAACGCAGCGAAATCTACTAAAGAGCAATCATGAGTGCTTCAGGGATTCGGGGAACTCTCTGCTTGATTAATTCCTAAGTATCCCATCCGCAGTTGATAAAAATAATGGCTCGAGCTGGATTCCCGAAACTGGATGGAGTTTCGGGGAAATGGCTTGTACGAAAACTTTAATTGTTTTAAACTATTTGTCTAGAACATTCCAATGATTCCAAATAATAATTTTATTTGGAACGATTTTTCTATGTGCTCTATTTGTGCATACTATTAACTGCTCGGTGTGACAAAACCAGAGTCGAGATACAGAAAATTTGGGGAAACCACACGCGGGATAAACGGGATGACCTGTACCAACTACCTGTTTTAATTATTATGTAAACAGAATGCGAAGAGTACTATTTTATTAATTACTAGCTTCTGCCCGCGACTTCGTACGCGGATCCTGTTGCTTATGCCAGCGACAACGGGGTCGTCAAAATCGAAGATCTGAAACGTCTGATGTCGAATTCCATGAGCCCGGCGACGGGAAAACAACATGACGCGCGAGACGATTCGAGTTGTTCCAGATCTTTCATTTTTGTAAGTCAACAGGAAATTCCCATCAGACTAAACAACTTTTGCTAAGACGTCATTCCTATACATGTTATAGTGTCGCTGGGCTTTGGAGTTCCACAACAGGTGTTCCAGATCTTCTTCATTCTCACAGCAGAAAATGCTCTTCACGTGGAATATTTTTTGCTATGGCACCATTTTTATATCTCTTATACTTTAGCTGGTCTGTTGCGGTTCTGCATCAGGTGTTCCATTTTCCAAAATAAATTATAGACTATATGTTGCCCAGACTACTGTTGACCTATACAACAAATAACTTTTCTTCCCGTAATTCCGCAGCGGATCCCAAGGGTACACTGAATTAACAATAATATCGCAAATAACTTTAAAAAAAATTCTTTATAAACTATACCTGTACCCGTGGCTTTGCCCACGTATCGCATATGTATTTTTTTTTATTCTATTTTAATTTTAATAATAGTTAGTGATAGTTTGTTGATTTACAGAAACACTCAAAAGATGCGTCCCATACTATACTATAGCTTAGATCCCTCAAAAACTATTTGGCTCAAAATTTGAAAGTTATGTAGTTAATTTACTGGTAAGAGACGTCAGGTTAATAAGGAAATTTAGGAGACGTCAAATAAAAGAAGTGTTATAATTTACTGTAACACTTCTGTGTGTACGTTCGTTGTTTTTCCCTCGGTCTCATTCAATATGTACAGCGAGTCAGGACTGGTGACGCGGGAGCAAGCGACATACAGTTGTCCGTGTGAGAAGCAGCTCGACCTGAGGTCGATACCCGCAGTCTTCAGTGTCTACCCCTTTTTTTTTTTTTGTGGATGGGAAATCATCAAATGACTTCTCCCGCTCGGGGCGGAGCGGGAGGGCGTGTTCCCGTGTTCCTTCTGTTGCCTGTGCCGGGGCTACGGTAATTCTTTCAGTGTCTACCCCTGCGACTTATTTATTGTCATGGCGAAGCACACGCTCACAGGAAACTGCACGCGCTTGAATTGAAAGGGGTAACTGTGGGGAATCAGTGGTATACGTGGTAAACACTGTCTCGCCGACACCACCACCCGTTAGAATTTCCACCTCAATAATATTTCTCTGCAGCGAGACGACTTTGAGCCGGGTCCCATTGCACAGTTTCGGCGGAGTGAGATTCCAAAGAAGCATAATTGGGACACCGACCTTTAGCTTAATGGTGTGCGCTGGTAGTCCACTTGCACTGAGGGAATTGAGAAATTCTACGGGGTAATGTGTGGCGTCATCTTGGTCGACAACAGTGTTTATTGAAGTGTAGATCACTTCATTTCCCTCAATTTCCGCGAGAATGCATTCATTGATCGCTGAAGCTTGGTCGTTTCTGGGTGTTAAAATGGCTCGTTTACACACCCAAGAATTATTTTGGTGCGGTATCCTATTGATGTCCCCGTACACCAGGTGAATCAAATCTTATAAGGTGGACACCACTCTCCCAAGTATCTCAGGGACCTCCTCACCTGTAAGAGTTTTGCTGCTAAATCGCTTCGGGAACCTTTTTGAGCACCATCCGTCCCTCATGCAAGGAGAATTGCGATTTAGGGCTCCGCAAGGACCATGCACCATGTGACCCTTTACAATTTGATACAGAACGGGGTCAACGTCGGGATCTCAGGCCATTTAGGGTTGGTAGTGATGGTGATGAAGAGGTCCGGTCGACTGTACTTCCGCACGTAACAGAATGCGTCCTGTATCCGCTCGTGCATGTACCGCGGACCTCCCGTAAAGGTGGAAGGGAGTATCACCATCCGTCCAACATTTTCCGCGTTAGAGTCCTCTCGCATGGCGTCCCTTAGGTGCACGTAGTTTTCCGCCCTCAGTTTCCGTTGATTCGTTCTAATGAACACCAACCGCTCCGTTTCAATTTTAGTATACTTATCTACCAGAAATTGACTAAAGAGTGCACGGTAATAATGGAGATGAGAGTTGTCGTTGGAACGGAACTGAATCATGTATCTGTAAAACTGGAGGGCGGAAGTCTTTTTGTTATAATTTGGGGCACCTGTATGCGGGTCTACATTGTATACGGCAAAGTGGTAGCCATCCTCTCCGCGACAAAACATTAGGGGATACTGTAGGGTATCATAAGCGCGAGGTGTCTCACTGATACGCTGTAGGCGATCATCACATGTGCGTAAAACAATGTCCCTTTTGTCGCATTCCTGGTCAACCAAGAAGACGGCTACCTCGTTTGACGTTGGCTGCGGTCGGTCTTTTGTCTGCGCTAATAACGAATTTAAAATTATCGCGCTCGTGTTCAGGCACCGATTCCAGAGCGGTTTTGAAATCGGTAACGTATGGGTTGACACTGTGCAGAGTGTTTTGTAATCCCCTTATAAGGCTCAAGTCTAAATTAGGAATGTGTCGGCATCGGACATTAGCCTGTTCAGCGAAATCTGTAATGAAATATATTTGCAAAAATTTCGGCATTTCGGTGGGAAGCACCTATCCGATGGTAGACTTGCCCCTGAATTTTAAAAGTCGGCATGAATCCAGATTCAGTGACTTGATGAGCTCCAATGAAGTCATCTGGAAAGCACTGTTGTAGGCTCGAATATTGCTTAAGAAATGGCTGGACTTGGGATGCTCGCCATTCAAAAGAACTCGTAAGATCTCCGGTGACTCTTGCATAGAGTTTAGTCGTACCTTTCCAGACGTACAACACATTCCCTTGGTCTCTCCCTTCCACTTACGCGCGTGACAGTGTGCACACACCTCAGACATGATGCCAATGTCTCCGTGTTCAATGTAATTAATAAATGGGTTATAGGAAAACGCGCTCCTTTCTTTATTGAAGCACGGTTGCTCTTCAGGATCATTAACCATAGACTCAGTATCAGATGAGGATGAATTGCGAAGATTGCGACGTGTATACGTGTGTGTGTAGACCGTATGGTCCAGATCAATTTGGGCCACATGCTGTTTGACTGACTGACTTGCCCGAATTTCCTGAATCCGCTCACGTTCTTGCGTGGAATGACCAGACACCTCAACACGCATGTCGTGATATCTTTGCCGAGCAAGTGCGTTGTGTTGCTCGCGCTGCTCGTCTGTCTCCGAAGACCGAGCTAGAGCATGCTGTGAGCGGTCTGCACTAAGGCGCGTCTCATGCTCTTCAGGATTCTCAAGTGATCGATATGTGGCAGTGCGAATACGCTGGGAGCTTAAACTCGAGTCTCTCTGCGTGTAAGTCTCCGAAGCGCGAGATACTGCGTGGCGCTAGCGATCGCTTGCTTGGCGTGTATCACGCTCCTGACTGTTCTCGAGCGACCGAGCAGTCTCAGTGCGGAAAAGCTGAAGACTTAATCTCTGCTCTCTCTCTGTATCCGTTTCGGAAGTGCGAGATAAAGAATGACGCTCTCGGTCACGCGCAAGTCGTATCTCTTGCTCCTTACTGCTCTCAAGTGATCGAGCAGTCTCAGAGCGGATATTTTGAAGACTCAACCTCTGATCCCTCTGTGTAACCGTTTTGGATGCGCGAGACAAAGAATGACGATCCCGGTCGATAGCTAAACGCATTTCTCGTTGTTCCACACTTTCCTGAGATCGAGAAGCAGTAGTGCGGACTCGTTTGAATTCTAGTCGTAATTGGCGCTGCCTGCTAGTTTCTGCGGACAAACTTAGTGCATTACGCTCACGATTAGCACCTAACCGTTGTTCACGCTCTGCGTCAGTTTCGAGAGATCGAACTAACCTGCGCATCCTAGAAACCCTTGAGTTTCGAGACAGATTTGATCTTTTTCTAAAAAGCATAGCTAAAATTCCTTCTTAATCCGATACTAACGATATTCAAATCAATGAAAAGTAATCGAATAAGTACGTAAGAATTGCTAGTAAGTAGAAAAATAACAATTATTCGCAGGAAAATTAAACACATCAACCAACACAGACAACAAAGGTAACCCCCGTTTCTATAGGATGGAGAGCGGCACATTGGCACCTATAACATCACTTTTTGGGAACGAAACCATAGCGCGATCTAACTCGACGCCAACGCCATCTAGTTAGAAAACGGAAACTACTTATTATTTACCCAAATTAAATTATGACTATAACTAAATTGTCCTTAATTGAACGGATAACTACATTATTTTTGTATTAAAAAAAATATGGTAACAGCAGCAAGGAACAAAACTAAGAATTACATACTTAAATCAATTACCTACAACAAATGTGCTTGGTAAGTTAAAACTTAGAACCAAAACTTTGACTTGACTTCATGATAGTGTAGCTTGTTGTACCACCAATCAATCTGTTTAGTAATATTGGTGTGAAACTCTCCATACAATTAGATAGGACATGTAAAGTTCTCAGATTTCATAACAGTATCGTTCCTAATGTACATAAAAAATGCAAAAACTAAAAAAAAAGAATTTTACGATTTTTTTAAAACAATATTATGGGATTTGAACTCGCACCATTTAGTGCGGTAAACGGCCGCCTGACCTTACCGCTTCATTCCCCGTTGACATATTGTTGAATAGCTGTTCCCTTGCAATTTATAATATTACTGCCCCGCTCCTTTATAAAAATAGCGTGGTTATAATGTTCCTAGGGTTGAATTTTTATTATTAACTAAATAACATGTCATTTTGTGCATTCAATTATTTTGTGCATTCAATAACGAACAAAAACCATTTGAAATCAATATTGCTTACCTCCCATAACATACGGCGTGATAATATGTAGCCTTAAGCCTTCCTTGGTTTACAAAGAACATTTTTGCTGAATTTCAATTCAATCTATCCAGTGGTTTTGGCGTGAAGCCGTACCATACACACAGACAAATAGACAAAAATTCTAAAAAGTCACTTTTTGTCATCAGTTACGTTTTTCTGACAAAAGCCACTTATTTTTTCTCGAAAATTCTCAATGTACAGTTTTTCTTTCGTTACTGTTTTATTATATGTATAGATACTGGTAAAACGGTAAATGACCGGCAAACAAAAAGGCGTTATGTAAAATGACGGCAGCTTGATTACTCTTCGTTGTTTGTTTAGCGCCGACTCAAAATTAGTAATTTTAATTAATTTAGGAGCTTAGTTAGACAAATTCTTATTGTTTGAAATAGCGCGGTAAGCTTAATAATTGAATCTCTTCGTATTATATAGGTATAATTGCATAGCCAGGTGGCGCATAGCCAGTCTACCATTTACTGGGTAGGCACGTGTTTTCTTGACTTGAATGTGCCCTGACATTTGAGATCTCTGTCTGCTTGATGACCGTCAGTGAGACATTTGAGTGAGTATGACTCAAATGTCTCACTGACGGTGGCACGTGTGTGTTAGATCATTCGGTTCCTTTCAAAATCGTCGAGCTGAATGGTGCTGACCCATGCGTCATGTTTGTTGACTGGTCATCTCTTAGCTGCCACAGTTTTTTTTAATTACTTACTTTAATTTTATAATTGTTTTGTTTTTGTTTACTTTTGCTTTGAATGCTAATAACACGCACGTCTTTTTACATCGTTCTCACAATAATGTAACTATAATTTCAACATAGATTATATTACCAAAATTTTGTAATAATGTTTTGATTTAAAAGAGTGTCCATGGAGTTTCTTGCCCGTTCTTCTCCTAAGGAACCTACTGCGGAATGCAATGGGCAATTAGCTTCATCTTTCTGACCGAACAACTCCTTGACAATTCAAAAATGCCTGTAAATGATTTAATTTGAATATATGCTTTGAGTATGAGTTTGAAAAAAAATTCATTATTCATTTTTGTCTCCTACGCAACTAGAATACCCGTGCTTGCTGTTAAACCCGACTGTATACAGGGTCAAATTAAATTAGCTAGTGAAACTCCGCAGACGTGATGGGTATCGATATCTAAACATGATAAAATAAAAATTAAAAAAGTTTTGATGTTTTTTTTTTTTACTAAAATTAAATCTCATAAAGTTATGATCATATCAAGTTATGATGAAAAAAACGTTGCCCCACACTAGGAATTTCTCCTGTGTCGTGGGTGCGTTTATAAACATAGAAACTCACAAACACAAACGCCCAGACCCGAAACAACTACTCGTAGATCATACAAATATTTGCTTCGTGCGGGAATCGAACCCTCGACACGCAGTGCAGCAGTCCAATCGCTCAGCCACTGCGCTAACCATGCCGTCAACCCCCCTTCCTTTAAAGAGATATTTATTGAGATTGGATTCACCCCCAGTCCTTGACAAATGGAAATTACATTTATCGTCCATTCGTCGTTGCTTTCTTTTCTATAATTCCATTTACTTACAGGATAACGTATGGTTGGACATTTTTATTTAAGTAACGTCCTTTTGCAGACGCTGGTTGTGAACCATCGTCCAGAAATATGGGAGGGGTCGGAGTTCATACTGACATGTATGGCGTATGGATCTCAGAACATCGCTTTCACGTGGTACAAAGACGGTGTCAAAATAAACTTCAATGGCACTACGAGGTAAGTTAAGGACTGAGTATGTGTGTATGAGACTGTATTTTCTAGTTTTTCGATAAATTAAGCCTTATAAAACTTACCAGGCTGGTACATTTCAACGTAACGGACGCTACCTAATAGCCTGGCGTCGACACCGGCGAATGAGCGAGCCCGTGCAGTCCCGGCACCTAACGAGCACCCATCCAATTACCGGCGACTGTTATTTAACCGCACCGATTAATCGGCCAACTGCCAACATGCACGCTCCCTGATGGTTTGCTTTCGCTTAGATTTACATATATAATATTATGATGATAAGAGTATTCAGCTGAGGTGAAGAATTTAAAACGTTATTTGAAACAGACTGTAATTTTTCGCTATACTTGCAAAAACGAGTCGACAAAGTTCGGGAGAACGTAAGCATTGACATAAGAGCGTGCTATTTTCAGAGACATTTGGACGCGTGCTGTGTCAGAAGACGCGCTCGGTCGTCGCATGTCAGTGTTAGGCATATCAGAAGCGAAGAGGCCCGACAGCGGCAAGTGGTCATGTGCAGCAGACGATGCTGGCAGGAGACGATGTAGAGCGCTGAGGCTGACGGTGCTGAGACCGCCCGATATACGACTCGTGCCTTCCACAATCACTGTCAATAAGGTGAATCGATCTAAATATGTGGTAATATCTGGTGTTGGAATACTTTTCATATAAAATAGCTTTTTAATGATAAAATGGCAATAAATATTCTCAAGTTGTAGTAATAAGTTGTAGTTAACAGTTAATTTAAATGTGTGTCAGGGTGACAACGTAAGTATAACATGTCTGGCGGGAGCGGGGCGGGTGCACGGCGCGCTCGGGTTCAGTTGGGCGAGGGAGAGGACGCTGCTACCGATGGCGCCGGGCAGAGAGGTCTGGGAGGATCTGTACCCCGCGGGGAGCGTGCTCAAACTTTATAATATACAGGTAAGTTACATGTTGCTCTTCCATCCAAAAAATAACAGAAAGTCTTCCGTTTTCCTCCTATTAAAAATGCCTTTTGGGGTTTTTATAATTAGAAATCCAGCGAGTTTCGTTGTCAAGTATCATCAGTGGCTGGCACCAACGCCAAAGGCGTGACCATGTGGGCTCTAGGAGCTGACGACGTAGCGTGTGAGAGCGATACCTCCCATGGCTTGCGCTGGCCGAAGACTGCTCCCGGAGCGCACGTGACAGCCGTTTGTCCACCTGGATACAGCGGGGAGACTACCAGGCAAGTGGAAAATACTGATTAAAGTAAAAGAAACAGTTGAACAAAAGACAATAATTTATCATTTCTATGACAGGGAGTAAAAGTTTTTACGACGGTTACTTATTTTTAGATTTTGTGAGCCGAAAACCGGACAGCATGGGGTCAAGTGGATGCTACCAAATTTCTCTGGTTGTATTGCAGACTCACTGAGAGATATATATGAAAAGGTAAAATAAAATATAACAAACTTTAGAAGTTTTTATCTATTCATAAAAACCAGTTGAAAAGTATATTATGTTGATATCAGTTCACTCTGATATCGCTGGGCTACTCCTGGCGCGCTGTGTCGCACGTGTCGCGCCAGTACGGCAAAGTGCTGCGCTCCCTGCCGACACAGCCGGGCGAGGGCGAGCCTCCCCTCACGCATGCAGCACACATGCTGCACTACCTCATGTCTGCTGCAGCTCAGCCAGCCGACAGATACAACAGCACTGAACATCTGCTGCACATCTATGACCACCTGCTTACTCACCCTGATGCTTTCCTGGATGAAGAAGTGAGTAGCTACTGAAATTTAAGGTTACCTTGAAGCAAGGTCACGTTTATATTTAGGTTAGAATGTTGTTCTGATTGGCCATGCTATTTCTATTAGAAAATCTTCGATCTTCAAAACGTGATAGTGGACACAGCGGGCATGAGGAGTGACTTGGACATGCGCTACCATGAGTTCACAGTCAAAACGAAACCAGTACACGACGACAACGCGGCGCACTTCGAGCTTCAGCCAGCTCCAGTGGGGAGCGAGGAGTGGCTCGTGACGTCAGTAGGAGTGGAGCTGGCGGATAGAGCTGGCAATACTTCCGTGGTCACCGTGCTGTATCATGATCTAGGAGCCAGGTTGCCGTCGTTGAGAAGATACGTCGAGTATAAGTAACATCCATTATAACAATTTTAAGAATAATATTACAGCACTGGTTTAGAGCTTATAATTTGCAATAAGTTTACATTACACTGCAGCCTACCTTCAGTACACTCTACATTTATGAATTACTAGTTGACCCGTCAGACATTATCCTGTCCAGCAAAAGCTGTCCAGAAAATGCACTTCTACTATTGAAATTTGGACAGATCAGTTTATTAATAAAACAGATTTTAGCTCTCATTACAATTTGCAGCATTAACGTTGTAGATCTTTTTTTTCTTGGTTTGTTTCCGGTATTTTTTTGCTTATTTTTTTTGCGTTATTTTATTTTCATTTATCCATTGTTTTCGTTTTCCTCCTGCACGATAATTGTAGTAGTAACTGTTTCAGGTCCGGCCGCGCAACAGAGTACAGAGTAGCATCACAACAGGTGCAGGTGTCTGTCACCGGCGCGGGAGTTGATCCCACGCTCCCGCACACTGTCACACTGCTGTTCGCGCACTCCAAGAATTATAGCGCTATTGGTGAGTGGGACAACAAACACATCGCTCCACAATGGTGTTATCTAGAATGTACGCTCGCTCATGTAGTTGTTCTGTGCCAGCACCTCAGCTCGCGTGTGGAGGTCGGGCGCGCTCGGCGCCGCGCGTGTGGAGCACGCAGGCGTGCGAGCTGCGCGTACCGGAGCGCTCACACGTCGCGTGCCGCTGTCGGGGACTGGCGACCATCGCTCTCTTCACTGTGGACCGGGAGACATTCGTGAGTACTATAAAAGAAGTGATATAATGTGATGCTACTTAACTCGATAAGCACTCAAAAATTATTTTTTCAGACAGGTACAGAGAATAACTTACGAGGCATCGTGAAGATCACAGTGAGCCTGGGAAGTGCGATGTGCCTTGTGGCGGCATTACTGCAGCTCCTCGGCCTGGTAGCTAGCAGTAAGACCAGGCTGCCAGTGCTGCTTAAAGCTGCTACTGCGGGATTTCACTCTGCAGCTATGTTGGCTCTACTTGAATGTGACACGAGGCAGGTGAGTTATAATAACTTGAGTCCGGTGTACAAAAATGCTTCAGATAATAAGTGAGTGAGGTGTTGCTATGTCGGGTAGGACGAAGCATGCCCGGGCGGCATGGGCTGGGCGGTGGCGCTGTGCTGGATGGCGGGCTGCGCCGCGCTGTGTGCTGCGCCGCTGCTGCTGCACGCCGAGCTGGCTGCCACAGCAACGCGCGTGCCCTCTGTCGCACTTCTGTGCGGTACGTGTAGGTGCAGACGGGCCGGTATGCAGGAGGGCCGGGCGTGTCGCTATACTCACGTGAACTGGTTGCAGGAGTGTGCACACTATGCTGGCTGACAGCTCGACTGTGGGGCGGCGCGCCGCTGCAGCTGGGCGCGGCCGCCAACGCCGTGTGTGCTGCAGGCCAAGCGCTACTAGCTGCGCTCGCGCTCGCACTTTCGCTCTCACTCAGAGGGCAAGCACGCGAGCACAAGCTGGGGAGACAAGAGCAGGTGCGCGTGCGAGCACGAGTAGTGCGGCACACGCTAGTGCTGCTGGTCACTACGTGCGCGACGCAAGCGGCCGGAGTGGTGTACGTGCAGCCCGCAGAGACCAGCATGCCACGCGTGGTAGGACTGGCCGCCGCCGCGCTGACTAATGTGAGTCAACTCAATGACATTGATCATTACTGTCATAGAACAAGGACTCGCCCAAAATCTCCCATTGCTTGTCCAGGGTATAGCAATGCTGGTGTGCTACGTGATCATGGACGAGGAGTGTCTGCAGGCAGCGCGGCGTCTGCTCACGCTCTCCTCACAAAGTGAGTGGCAAGACGCACCCGAGGAAGACGCCTCACATAGTCGTAAGTAAGATTCTGCTTTTTGACACACATTTTGCCACAGTTTCGGTACAGTCAGTGTTACTTTGCGGGGACCCCTCCAGTATTAAAATATTATATTGCTATATCATTGAATTTGTTACAACTATTCTAAAGTGTTGAATTGAGTCCTGTGAACTACAATTGAAGTTAAATAAAAATTTATTTTTTATTATTTCCTGTATTCCATTTTTATACATATATCTTACATTTTTAAATATTTTTATAAAAACATTTAAAAATATAAAAAATAGTAGCCCACCGGTATCGGGAATAGGATCCAAGCTACCGGTGGTCAGGGCTCCTGAGAGAGGAACCTCCTGACAATACGTGCCGTATCGAGAAGTACCGCTTTCTGGATCAAGCCCTTGATCCAGCTGCCTAACGAGAGCCTCCTCAGATGTTGGTCGAGACTCCTGGCAATTAAGCCATTGGCTGATACGACTATCGGCGCAATGACTGCTGTATCCACATCCCACATGTCGACAACCTCGCGAGCCAGGTCAAGATACTTAATCTGCTTATCTTTTTCAGCTTTCACGAGGTTCTCGTCATGCGGAACCGCTATATCAATAATCATTGTGCGACGCTCTATTCGATCTATCACCACTATGTCTGGCTTATTGGCAACAATAGTCCTGTCAGTGATGATAGATCGATCCCAATACAACGTAATATTGTCATTTTCGAGAACTGGGTCGGGCACATACCTATAGTACGGTACTTCCGATTCCGCAAGGTTGTATTTCAGAGCAAGTTGCTGGTGGATAATCTTGGCTATAAGGTTATGCCTATGCAAGTAGTCTCCGTTAGCCAGACGAGAACAGCCAGAAATAATGTGTCGGATTGATTCCCCGGGACGGTGGCATGCCCGACAGATGTCAACCGTGCCGTTCTTCACAATATATTTCCGGTAGTTGTTCGTCAACATAACTTCGTCCATAATCGGAAAGACAAAACCTTCGGTTTCCCCAAAGAGGTCTCCGAATCGCAACCAGGATACGGACGCTAAGAGGTCTACATCGGGCCCATGTAGGACCTGGTAAAAGCGCCCGTGAAGCTCTTTACTCTGCCATACCTCCCTGCGGTCATTATTATTATTTATATATTTCTCGGGACCCTAGGGTCCCGGACCTTTGAAAGGCATATGAGGGGCCGAAGCCAACTCGCAGAGGCCCGTTAGACGCTTTCAATGGAAATGAGGCACCAACCGACGATTATCCTTGTGCGTCTATGCAAGTGCACCCAAGGACAATCCCCGATTGGTGTAGGACTATTGCAGGATATGGAGACAAAAAAATATTGGGCTATGGGTTTGGATGGCTAAAGTGGACTGGTTATCTAAAACATTATTAAAGAAAACTTTCAAAAGCGTGGCTTGACTTGGATTTAAACCAACACATTTCCCAACGTAGCCATTCAATATAACATCTATGTGTTATTGTATGTTTTTATTGTAAGTTGGTTGTACATCTAGAAAATATTTTTTTCTGTTCTATACACCAAAATGCTTATATTTGTGATATTATGTAGCAATAATTAAAATACACTTTAAGGTTACTAACTTTATATAAAATTATGAAATAAGATTAATTTCGGAAGTCGTTATCTTGAGATCTGTATTCTGTGTTTTTTGCCATCGACTTCCGAGATTAAAGTTATTTCATAATTTTGAGCTAATTTATTTTTGAAGTCGATTATTTTTTTTAATTACTTTTTCATTTCGTAATTTTTAGTTTTATGTAAAAACTGGAATATTTGTTTGTAATAAGTAGGTAATAGTTTTGTTGTAAATATTAGTAGAATTGTGTTGTGGGTGTTCTCGCGCAGCCGCAAGAGGCCTATGTCCAGCAGTGGACTGCGATAGACTGAGTTGGTTGATTGATTACTAGAATTTAACCAAGGTTTTGAGATGTTTTCCCTTTGACACCTCACCCGTAGCTCGTATCAATAAGCCAGACCGTCTTCACTTACACGTGTTAGTCCATATCTTGAAAACTACTAAACTGATTTTGATGAAACTTGCATTCTTCCCTAAATTGAAGTAAATGTAAGCCAATAAAACATAATCACAATACGATTAATAGCTTCGGAGAAATGCGTGGACAAACATACATACAAACATACCACCATCTATAAAATTTTGTATATTTGATGAGCTGGACTCCTTCAACAAGAACTGGTCCTTAGCAGCTTTAAACAGAGTAATGTAATTTTGTAATGTCAAAATGAAAACTAAGTTCTACGACTAGAACCTCCATCTGCTCCATCCTCATATCCCTTCTATTAATCTTGAAAACCTCCGATCTACCTAGACAGATACAAACATTACTTAAAAGTTCTTATGTACCTGTATTGTTGCTGGTCAATATATTATAAAAATGCTTTTGAAGATCTACAAAAAGGTGTGATGCAGTGCAGCTACCTATGTCTGATTTCAGCTTGCGGGTCGTAACAGTAGATGAGCTGTGTACCAGAAGCTAAATAGA
Organism: Fissipunctia ypsillon; assembly: GCA_947568875.1. Classification (NCBI taxonomy): domain Eukaryota; kingdom Metazoa; phylum Arthropoda; class Insecta; order Lepidoptera; family Noctuidae; genus Fissipunctia; species Fissipunctia ypsillon. The sequence continues at coordinate 15,620,671 of OX387661.1, read as the reverse complement.
GCACCACAATGATATTGAATGGTCCATCACCAGAAAAACATATTCTGATCTCAATTTATGTTTTTCCAGAACTTGCATTGTAGTTAAATTTTTTTTTCGTCTTTGATAAATTAAGTTCACACCAGCAATGACTTGATATATTTTGTAAATTTCTTATTTCGATCGTCAAATTATTATAGAATAAACAACCCTGTTGCCTAAACCCCTAATTAAAGTTATCTTCTCTTTCGGTTTGCTTCGTGTTAATGTTTAGAGGTGTGTACCTACTTACTATTTAGCTGTTGTCATCATATTCTTTTAGTGTACATAAAGCAAGCTTGCGAGGCGGAGTGCTCCTCATCGCATGCGTCGCCTGCTAACACCTACTGGCAAGCGCCGACGTTAGAGAGCCCGAACACCATGTACAGGCGAGGACTGAGGTACAACTTCACTTTAACTCAGACACGATCACGAACTCCCTTCTACATCAGACCTGACATGTTCCCTTGTTGCTGCAGGCGTCAGTCGAGCGGCGCGTGTGTGGCGGACATAGTGCGGTGCGTGGAGTACAAGCACAAGCTGCAGTCACCGCGCACACACACGGCACTGTGCGACCTCATACCCACAGGTAGCGCTACGTGAATACTTCTTTAAGGTCAGGATTGTTTCTAGTTTGAGAAAGTTTAAAAACTTGGGTCATTTTGTAGACCACTTCTGGTGACCTGTAATTTGACTTCGGTTACTTGTAACATACCTAACTGAAAAACCATTGCCCTCTGGACCCCCTACGTTACACTTGACATCATACAGCATAGTTACATATGTGACTCTCGTAGACGGTGACGGTGTGCACGCGCGCACACAGTCACACGTGTCGCACGTGTGTGTAGAGCTGCGCGTTCTGCCTGGGACACGCGCGCTGCCATACGACACAGACACGCGAAACTGCAGGGACAGCACCGACACGCCCAAGGTAGTGCAAGTAAAAATCGTAAATTCACTAAAAATGTCATCGCGAAATCGAATGTAATCATAATCCAATTGCCAGGAGAACTGTACGATCTGCAGTCAGTCGACGCCTGACGTGTCGGCTCGTCCGATCAAGAGCTGTCTCAAGAAGCGCGCGCCGCAGTTGTCGAGCAGCAGCTCGCTGCCGTCCATCCACCGCGAGTTCAGTGACGATCACAACCACTCACACATACAACCAGTCAACACACACTCACACGACACAACAACTACTCACAGTACACACACACACGCTGACAAAGTGCTGCACAAGATATCACATGACCTGGACTTCCTACTCAACAGGACGCCGAGCCGAGCCGCCGACCACTGCTCACAGCGCATAGAAGAAGCGCCCACTTAGTAGTGTTTGTAGTTGTAAGTAGCATGGATACAGGGAAGTGATATGATAACTTTAGAGATAATAATGTACATAAAATGTTATAATAGTAATTGTGTCGATGTACTTAATATAAATAATTTTGTAATGTATTTCCATAAAAAACATCGAACAATTTATGCTTAGTTAAAAGAAAAAAGGATTATATTACATTAAACTCTTGTTCATAACACGATTTACACGATAGATCTGACTACTGTTAACGATATTTTATCAAAAAGATAATCATTGCCATCCGAAAGAATAAGTTCAGCCGAAAGACGTCCACTGCTGGACAAAGGCCTTCTCCAGGATATGATAATTAATTATATTTTTGTATATTTCGAAAATGTTGTTTTCATTTCCTTTATTTAAAACTTTATTTCTGTAACAACAACGTTTCGCCACTAACGATTTACTCAACGTTGTACGATATGTGACGCGCTCCGATAAAGTTGAAGAGAAATAAATGTGCAAATACAATCATATTTCTGTTGTGTTCGCTGTTAACATATTTTCGTGTGGTGTTTGTATTGATATTTATAGAGGAGCTCGTGGCTAAGTAATAACAGCTGCACGGGTCGATTCATCAGGATAAGCTACGCTTGCCGGGGTTGGTCCGTGGATGGGTGACCATCTTTACATACCGTGACTCCTCCGTGCCTCGGAAAGCACGTTAAGCCGTTGGTCCCGGCTGTCATTCGTGAATCTTTGACAGTCGTTACGGGTCGTCAGAAGCCCGAAAGTCTGACAACCAGTCTTACCTAGGGGTATCGTATTACCCAGTAACTGGGTTGTGGAGGTCAGATAGGCAGTCGCTCCACGTAAAATACTGGTATTCAGCTGCATCCGGTTAGACTGGAAGCCGACCCCAATATAGTGGGGAAAAGGCTAGGCAGGTGTGTTTGTATTGATATTTATCACAAATCAATACAAAATAAGTAATTAGAACGTGAAATAATTAAAATGCGGAGCATTCTTTCACTTGACACATCGGTTGGAAATATTAAAGCACATTAAAAAATTACGCGGCTGCTGGTCTTCAACCGCATTTACCGCAATTAAAATTAATGCCACGACCCTCATCACAAGAGCAAAGCTTTTTCATAATTTCGAAAGGTGTATCTTCTATCGCAGATATTTGATTTTCAACTTCAAAACAGTAGTAATGAAGTCGAATTTTCTGAAAATAAATCTATCTCAAATGAAATTTAGTAGTTTCATCATCGCGGTATTGTAAAGGTCTGCGTCCCACCTCGATTCCTTTCATAATAGCGTTTTAGCGATACTCTATGATGCCAGTCTCGGGTTAAACGAGATTTGAATGCCTGTGGGTCAAGTACTGCCTATTGGTGTTGAGGGATGACACTGCCATGAGGCCCAGTTTCTTAGAGACTCGTTAGTTAATTCAAGTCGTCAAAAGGTATGACTTCAAAAGGAGTCCGCTACATGTCCTCGAAATATGCTACGCTGAATAAAACAGCGTCGAAAGTTGGCAATAACGAAACTATTGACGAAAGCATGAAGCAATGAAATATCGTTACAACGAAAACATTTGTTAGCGAATCCCTAAACAACGTACTGATACGTTCGTTGTTTCATAAACTAGTAAAACAAAACAAAAATGGTACTATTAATAATTTGGACATTAATTGCTATTAAACCCAAATCTGATAATTTGGAGTAGTTACTTAATTTTGCTAAAATAAAATAATGTTATATTGTTCTTATTGATCTAGAAGCAACCTTGGAGTGCTATTAAATTAGAGCGTAGAAATTGGAGATAGGTGTGAAAATGCACCCTTTTCAGTTTTTTCAATATATTTCGTAAACTAAGCAATTTTGATATACTTTGCATGGTAATTTTTGTAGAGAATTAAATTTCTCATCGAAATTACTTATTAAAAAAAAAATAAACATTTTTTTATGCCCAAAATAATCAAACAAAAAGAAAAAAAGCCAAAATTATGTTTTTTTTTTCTTTTTTGCCTATAACTTTTTTTTGGTCAGAGATAGGTATAATAACATTGCCTTATAGAAAAAAGTTGACAAAATTTCCTTTAAAATGCTAGGTCAAAAAAGTTTTGGGTTATAACTGACCGAAATATAAATACTCGAACATAGCTTTTTTTCGACTTACATCCTTTTATACAGATGTGGTTTTCATTCTCATTTTGTTGAAAAAAATATTTTTTTACTGAATAAAAAAGTTATTTTAAGTTTATTTTCCGTTTATTTACTTTCTTTTTTATCTATTTACATTTTTAAATATTTCTAATAAAAATATGTACAAAAAAACATTTAAAAATATAAAAAAATAGAGGTCCGCCGCCGCCGGTATCGGGAGCAGGGTCCAAGCTACCGGTGGTTAGGGCTGCAGAGACAGGAACCTCCTCACAATACGAGCCGTATCGAGGAGTACTGCCTTCTGAATCAGGCTCTTGATCCAACCGCCTAACGACAGCCTTGAGAGATGTTGGTCGAGGCTTTCGGCCATCAGGCCGTAACGACAATCGGCACAATGACAGCCGAGGTCACATTCCACATGTCAACAACCTCGTGTGCTAAGTCGAGATATTTTATTTGTTTCTCTTTCTCAGCTTTCACGAGGTTCTCGTCATGTGGAATGGTAAGTTTATTGATTATTAGTACATAACTATAACAACCAACCGTGTGCAATATTTCTTCAATAACATTCTCTGACTGTACAATATCATCATCTACAACTTATAACATAAATAACGCACAACTTCTTAAGGGGTCATTGTACTGATCACTATGAACTACTTTTGCTATGTGACCAAACGTGAAATCATGAAAAATATATCAGATGTTCCCTACATTTTGGCGAGTCATGCGAACATAAATGTAGGGAACAGCTGATTTTTAGACTTGAACATTACAACGTTATTAAATAGCCTTGCTTATTTATGGGTGATGGATGAACGGACGGACGGACTAGGTACGGAACTCTTAAAACATTATTTTTATACGTTTACTTAACTCGGGACCCTGGGGTCCCGGACTTTTGGAAGGCGAACGAGGGGCCAAAGCCAACTTGCAGAGGCCCCTTAGACAATTTTAAATTATGAGGAGGGACTAACCGACGATTATCCCTATATGCACTATGCAAATGCACCCAAGGACAACCCCCGGTTGGTGCAGGACTATTGTAGGATATGGCAACGAAACATATTGTACTATGGGTTTGGGTGGCTATAGTGGAATGGTTACCAAGAACTATGGAAAGTCTATGCCTGATCAGAAAAAAAAAAATTTTATTGTTAACAATTTAAGTATTCAATTTTCTGGTATTAAAATGGTTTATTAACAGAGTTTACCGATTTGTACTAATAGCTCAATAAGAAAAATATTACGTTGGCATATTTTATTTTAGCAAAATTTTAATTCTCCAAATTATGGGATTTGTATAGCAAATGTCCAAATTATTAATAGTACCAATTTTTTGTTTTGTTTTACTGTGCTGTCGCTGATACGTTCGTTGTTTCATTATTTAGAAACCACGTAGTTAGGTGTGAAGTTTTTCGTTGTAACGTGCATTCGTTATTTTGTGATTCGTTATCAAATGTTTTCGTTGTAAAGCTATTCGTTGCTTCATGGTTTCGTCATTAAATTATTCGTTATTGCGTACCTACTTTCGGCACTGCATTATTCGGCGTAGCATATTTCGAGGACACGTAGCGCCCCTCAAAAGCCTTTTCTAGCTGTCAAACAGAATTTCTGCTCTTTAAATGGGAGATGCCAGATTTTGATATTTAATATTTCAAATAAATGGCATATTGTAAGTAGGTAAATAAGTAAGACGGAGAAATGAAGAGTTTGTTGCTGGAAAATTATGCCACGTTACATTTTACGAGCCCTTAGAATCTTACAATGGCGCTCAATTGAAAGGAGTGAGTGGGTCGTTTTATATTCATAAAGGCATTTCTGTTCACTTTGAGCGATACGTGGTCATTTTGGGTAATATTTAAGTTTGTTTATCTTTGATGTACACAAGTTTAGTGGATACTTTGAAGTGGTAGATGGACTACTGAGCGATACTATTGAAATGAAATTATATGAGCTGACTAGCTGTGCCCCGCGACTTCGTTCGCGTGGAAGTCGTATGATACACAATATACTAAAAAAACAGCCACATTTTAATAAAACTCCCTCGTCCCCTGACCCGTCGCGTTGCATCGCCCTCCCACGCATTACTTCGTTTTCGCTTAGTGTTCTTTCTGACTTTTATCTTTTTGCTCAGCTCCTAAGGGTTGTAGCGTGATGTTAAATAGTATATAACTATCCTCGAGAATTGGGCCACCAAATGCAAAAATAATGTTTCAAATCCAACTTTTTGATCACAAAATTTTATGGGTTTTAATTTATTTTCGCGGAACCCTAATTATTTTTCTAAAATAAAAAAGTAGCCTAAGTTACTCCCCGTAACATCAGCTATTTGTCAGTGAAAGTCCTGTCAAAATTGGTCCAGAATTTTCGGAGATTAGCCGGAACAAACAGAAAGACAAAAATTTTAAAAATTGCGTTTTTCTTATAAGGTTGCGTGTTTGTACCGTATTGTATATGATACTTTTATGCATTTATAGGCCAACCGCATAACTGCGACGTTGCCAGAGGTAGCAGCGCGGTGAGGGAGGGGTGATAGTTCAATAATCACTGAGCTCTCGCATCACGTCACCACACCCCTCCCTAACCGCGCTGCTACCTCAGGCAACGTCTCAGTTATGCGGTCGGCCTATAGTATAAAGTTGTAATTTTGACATTACACAGACTCTTCAATTTTATTTATTTATATAGATATAGATAATATGTGGAGCAGTGGAGGCTCAGTGAATATGGCTGCAACTTACGAGTTGTTGGTCGTAGGTTTAAACCCAGACTGGCACTCTTCTTTGTGCAAATTATTTCATAACTACTGCTCTCAAAAATGGTGAAGGAAAATATCGTGAGGTAACCGGCATTTCTTAGAACCAAAAATTTGGAGATGTGACATCCACCAACCCACACTGGGCCTACGTAGTGGATGACAGCCCTAATCCCTCTCACGCAGAGGAGGTCTGTGTCCCAGCAGTGGGAACATTACAGGTTATGTACATAATACACTCACGCCTTTTTCCCATGGGGGTAGGCAGAAACTACAGAACGCTACCTGCTACGATCCTTACATATTTCTTTTGCCTCGTTTACGTTCATACATCTGGTAATACACGCACGCCGGTTGCGAGTACTGACCTTTCTGAAGAACATCACCAATAAGATCACTATACGTCTTCCTAGGGCGTCCCCTCCCGGCATTTCCACTCACAGGTTATGGATTATACTTAATTAATTACTAACAGGTTATGATTATGTAATATCTACATTTTCTTTCCCGATTTGGCTCCCAAATCTGAATGAAATCCTGACTGCAAAACATTAAATTTAAAACGAAATGTTAAATAATATTTACACTTGGTCGGTTAAAGGTCGCAAATAATTAAACGCTTGCACTCCCCGAAGATTCGATTCCTTCAATTTTACTCACAGTTCGAGTGGAAAAAATAAATTAAACTCAAACTCAACTCAAAGCATTTATTTCAATTAAACCAATTACAGGCACTTTTGAATTGCCAAAAAGTCGGTGAGTTAGTCAGAAAATTGAAACTAGTCGCCAATTCCAAAACGTAGATCTCTATGGAGAAGAATGGGCAAGAAACTCCATGGACACTCTTATAAATCAAAATTATTACAAAATCCTGGGTACATTGTTCTTGTTGTGTGAGAACAATGTAAAAAATAAATAATCTATATATATGTATAAAAGAAAGTCGTGTTAGTTACACTATTTGTAACTCAAGAACGGCTTTACCGATATGGCTGAAAATTTGTCAGGAGGTAGCTTAGAGCCAGGAGACGGACATAGGATACTATTTATTCCGTTCGACAGTGTTCCCGTGTGACTTGACATAAAACATCAGTCACTATAAAACGTGGTATAACAAAAAAGAATCAGACTTGGAATAACAAAACACAAATGACAGCTATGTAATGGACGTATGGATGACAATTTGATTTTTGTAAGAAATCAATATTAAAACTAATTTTGTCTATGAATGAATGGTTGAAAATTTGAGTTTTGAAATAAATATTTATTTATATTTATTGAAGTGAAGTGAAGTTTAATTTCTTATGCCGCGACCAAAACGATCGAATCTTTCCCGACAAAGCCGCAATGCAAGAAGGCTAAAAAACACTGCAAATGAAAGGACTGAAGAAGAACAAGAAATTGCACGTGAACAGCGCCGCGTTAGTATGGCTCGACTTCGTGCTTCTCAATCACAAGAGCAAAGTGAGGCAGCCCGTGAAACGGCTTGGTTGACAATGCAAAATCGTCGAGCGAACAACAGAGGTCAACAAATAGATCATTTGCGACGCAGAACAAGAGATTTATCAAGTGCTGATTTGAATCGAGCAGCGTTTGGATACGATTGCAGCAATGATTACAGCTTGCGTCCTAGCATTTGCATTGGGCAAATGGACGTTGTTTGCAAGTATTGTGGTGCATTAAAGTTTTCCGGAGAAATGCCAGGATTATGCTGCCTTAGTGGTAAAGTGATATTTCTATTGTTGACTCCACCACCTGAGCCATTGTATTCATTGCTTTGTGGCGAAACACCAGAATCACGCCACTTTCTTGCAAACAGGCAGCGATATGGCGGTTTTTGGATTGCAATCCTCAAATACCAACGATGAAATTTCACGCTATCAAGTTGGTCGTTATGTAAACTGTAATGAAACGATTTGGCGTATATTCGCATTCCCTATTCACGAACGTCATCCTACTGTTGTGCATTTGGCGGTGCATCTGGAGAATGGTCAACGAGTATATTTCACGGCTTCGAATGCTATGCAACGTGCTGAAACACCTCCAGCAACTACATTGACCAGTTTCTTTGCGATCTGCCAAAGCGATCCGTTTGCACGAACTTTGCTTTACTCGGAGATGCCACGTTATTATACTTGGAATGCTTCATCGAAGAATTTTCAAAGACAGAAGCAAGGCGATGCGGTTCCTGGGTATCTGGATGTGCGTTCTACTGATGCTCTTGGTCGTATATATACAGTTCATCCAAAGAATGATGAATGTTTCTATTTGCAGTTGTTGCTGGTAAATGTGCGTGGGTCAACGTCATTTGAGACACTACGGACTGTAAATGGTGTAATATTCCAAACATATCGTGCTGCATGTGAAGAACTGAACTTATTAGAAAACGATACCCATTGGGATACGACAATCGCTGAAGCCATTATCTCTGCATCTCCAAGTCAGATACGCACATTATTCGCTATCATAATTTCGACATGCTTTCCATCAAACCCATGTAACCTGTGGCACAAATACAAGGATAATATGTCAGAAGATATTTTACATCAAATTCGTGTCACTTCCAGAAATCACGATGTTGAGATGAATGAGGAGATACATAATCGTGCTTTACACTTGATCGAAGATATGTGTTACCTCATATGCGGTAGTTTATTAATCAGGTTAGGAATGCCAGCGTCCAATCGTGAAATGAATGACGCATTTAATCGAGAATTGGAACGGGAACGTGAATATGATCACCAGGAATTAGATTTAGTAGTTCAAACGAATGTACCCCTGTTGAATTCCCAACAAAAGGAAGTTTATGATACTTTAATGAAGGCAATCAATGATGGAAATGGTGGTTTATATTTCCTAGATGCCCCTGGTGGAAGAGGTAAGACATTCCTCATGTCAGTAGTTTTAGCCACTGTTCGTGCGAGATCCAACATAGCGGTTGCAGTTGCTTCTTCTGGAATAGCAGCCACATTGTTAGAAGGATGCCGTACGGCTCATTCAGCATTAAAATTACCGTTAAATCTTCTAAGTATTGAAGAACCAACGTGTAATATTACAAAAAATTCAGCAATGGCCAAAGTTTTATCGGCATCGAAAATCATCATCTGGGACGAATGCACAATGGCACATAAACGTGCATTAGAAGCACTTAACCGAACATTGAAAGATTTACGGAATGACTCGAGATGTTTTGGAGGAGCAATGATTTTACTGTCTGGCGATTTCCGCCAAACACTGCCAGTAATTCCAAGATCTACGGCTGCCGACGAAATAAATGCTTGCCTCAAATCGTCGAATCTATGGCGCTATGTGAAGAAACTGCAGCTGACAACAAACATGAGAGTTGCATTGCTTAATGATACATCTGCTGAAGATTTCTTTGAGCAATTGCTGACTATCGGTAATGGTCAAGTACCTGTCGATGAATCGAGCGGATTGATATCATTTCCAAATCATTTCTGTAATTTTGTCTCATCAAAAGACGAACTTATCAACAATGTATTTCCAGACATTATTTCTAAGTACAAAAATAATGAATGTTTGAGTGAGCGAGCAATTTTAGCGGCTAAGAATAAAGATATAGACGACCTGAACTATATAATTCAAAATAAGATCATTGGAACAATGCATTCATTCAAATCTATTGACTGCGTCACAAATGAAGATGAAGCCACCAACTATCCAATTTAATTTTTAAACTCCTTGGATGTGCCTGGCTTACCACCATACAATTTACACCTAAAGGTTGTCTCCGTAGTAATCATGCTTCGAAACATAAACCAACCAAAACTGTGCAACGGTACGCGTTTGGTGGTTAGAAAATTGATGAACAATGTAATTTACGCGACGATACTGAAAGGAAAATTCAAAGGTGAGGAAGTTCTCATTCCGAGGATCCCCATGATCCCAACCGATATGCCGTTTGAATTTAAAAGACTTCAATTTCCGATCCGTCGTGCATTTGCCATGACCATCAACAAATCACAAGGCCAATCCTTAAAAGTTTGTGGTTTGAATCTAGAACATCCATGTTTTTCCCATGGTCAATTATATGTGGCATGTTCACGGGTCGGAAGACCATCTGCGTTGTTTGTTTTTGCGCCTGATAAGAAAACAAAAAATGTCGTGTATCACAAGGTACTTAAGTGAAGAGCAACCTATGTACTGAAATGCAGAAACAATAATAAATGATTAATGTACTTCTTTTTTTTTCTAATAAAAAAATTAACTTAATAAATTCGAAAATCTGCTTATTTATTGCCTTTAAGGCGGAACAGAGTTCGCCGGGTCAGCTAGTTAATAATAATTCAAAATATAAGATTAAAAATAAGCCTTGGCAGTTAAGAGATGATGATGAGATGATAGACTGGCCATCTCTTAACTGCCGAGGCTTATTTAAAGGGTGAAATTCGGGATCGGATGACCTCTGATCCTATGTAGTCAATGCAAGAACAATTAAAATGATTGCTTGAGAGACAGATTGAATCCGGGCTTGTCCACAGCTGTATTTTTACGGGCCCGGGAGATTCCGGATGCTTGTAGTCCGAGCCTTAGAATCATAATTTTGGAGTGCATACCTTATGGTAATACAGCCATTTTCTTGTAGGTATCTTTGTTAAATCATTATGCCCAGGTTTCGGTGTCACGTGAGAGACGGACTGGTGAGCCTTTCATTGGCTTGAGAAAAGTAGCCAAGTAGTAGTAGGTGATTTGGGTAGGTTCCTATTAATCATGTAACGATATTTGAGAAAGGTATTCTTTTTAGTTGTTCCTATACCGATACAATAACCTAGTTCACGCCCAGGTTCAATATTAAATTATAATTATGCAAAGTCGTGAGTCATTTTGTTTACGGTTAGCTTTCATTACACTATTTATAATTTTTTTTTTTCAGACAAGGTCCATTTGGTTAGTACAACACACATACATTTACCAGAAAAACAAAACAAAACGATTATTAATTATACGCCACAGTGGCATGTAGGCGTATCCAATGCCCCAGTATAGGACTGTCCCACCTGTCCGCTATAGTCCTCAGGATGCTGTTGCCGATTTATGTAGGTACAATACATTCATTAACGTTAGATATCGCTCATTTATACAGTTTTCTATCGTAACACCAGAAAGTACACGATCACATAAGGTTTTCTGCTAATTGGAAATTATTCAAATTCATGTATTTATTTAGTTAAATACGAATACCTAGCTACCTAAGTATTTTTCTCCCCAAGGCCGAATTTTTCACGAGTCACCTCGAATGTTGCGACAAGAAAATTGCGACCTAGCCTCGGCAAAAGCCTGTCCTGTGATAATCAAAGTCTTATTTTAATGATGTTATCTTTTTTCCCACTTTACATTAAAAGTTACGAAGTATTTTCACCGAATTTCTCTTTTAGTAAACCCCATTTTAATTAGGCGGTGGTTTTTTGTTGAAAACAGTTTTTTTTATAGGTTGCTGTTGGGTTGGGATACTAATCAGTGCCAACTGTAGTTCGACATTGGCCGCTTTACTGACGTCCTTATGATAGATAAACACGATGCCACAACTATAGACTGTAATATTACTGCCAATAACAACAACATGAAGTGTGGTCATAATGTCTTAACTTACCCCTTGACTACGATAACATCGTAACCATAAAAGGTATAACTTCTTCTTTATGTACATTAAAGTGAATGTTTCCAACTATTTGATCTGGAACTTGGATTTGAGTGTAGTTATAGTTGCGCTACTAGTAATGTAATAATATAGGTACAATATTTGTTTGCTCATAATAGTTAGTTTGATTTGCGTTTAGAGAGAAATTAATAACTGATTAATTTGCCAAAACTTTGAGGAAGGAAGTAACATAGAGTGGATAATACCTCCTCTGAAATCCCGGAATAATTTTAATGACGTTTAAATCCTGGGATTTAAAAACCACGAATTATTTATTGGACTTTATTTGTAGTTACAAATTATTGATTTGAAAAATCATAACATTTTTTAGGGTTACACAAACACACACATTTATATCTGTAATTGTTATGGTGTACATAGCAAAGAATATTCTATCTATCTATAAATAAAGTCCTATAAATAATTCGTGGTTTTTAAATCCCGGGATATAAACGTCATTAAAATTATTCCGGGATTTTAGAGGAGATATTATCCACTCTATGCTACTAGCAAATTAGCACTACCTATTCCGATCACTGCTGATTATAGACGTGTTTGTTGGTTCGTTATTAAAAAGTAATAGCCAGATTACTTTTAACACATCTTTACAATGCAAACTAGTTTTCCAGATTCACTGTTCGTATTGCTCTTATGTCTATATTGAATTTAAAAAAAACTCCATAGGTTTGAAATCCTGATGAATTTTTCAGGGTTAGGATAATCAAAAGAATGACAAAGTTACACTGAAGAAAAAAAATCCAAAACCCTGTAGAATTAGATTTTTTCTGCAGAACATTCTGGATACGTTTTAATTTTACTACTTATAGCTGGATATACCTAATGTAGGTACCTATGTAAAAGTAAAGAAAGTAAGAAGGAAAAGTTTACGTGAATGTCTTTCCAATATGTGTTTGTTTTACGATTGTCTCCCAGTAATGAGACAAGTTCGGTAGTTATCGATGATATAAGTTTGTTAATAGTACGGGAGGTACTGCTCGACATTTGCGATTATCTTTATAGGTACTGAATAAAAATAATCATCAGAATGTGAACCCTCAGAATGGGGAACCCAAGCGGAATCCAAAGTTACAGCATATACAACATGTCCCGGAATTAAATACATAACCTCTAAGGGGTCATTGTACTCATCATTATGAAAAATTTTTACAACTTTGTTATGCCATGACTCTGGACCCCCCCCCCCCCCCCCAACTTAAGCAGCTGACGCTCAGATGCACTAAGGGAAATCTATTACTACTGCTATTCGTAAGGTGTATAAGGTATATACATAATAAAGAGTACTCTATTCCATTCTATTCTATTAATGTTATGATTTTCAACCGGTATGGAATAACTTGTTCAAACTAACGCTACCGCCCGTACTAAATGTTGTGACTTTGCTTAGAGATCAAAAATATGAAGCCGGCAGTTTTCGATTACAAGCTTTCAGTTTATTCAAATGAAATCGTGAGGAGCACCATCTGATTTGACTTAACTTGTCTACAAAATAATATTGAAAATTCAATATCAGTTTAGATGAAATGATAAGCTACACACACACCCCTACACACATCACACTCACATTAGTCTGATTAAGCTCTCATATTTAGAATCACCATGTCGTATGAAAACGAGGGGATTTGAGGATTTGTGAATATATTCGCGTTTGCATACACGTGTCACTGTGTGGGTGCGCCACGGCGTAATAAACAAATGAAATGCTAATCTGCGGCCGGACTAAAAACTATTTTGCGTGTGTTGCCATCGTAATTACCAGTCAGAAAGCATCAATGTGAGCTTCTGCAATCATTTCTATTCAGTGGCGCTTGTTCCAAGTAGAGTTGTACATAATAATTAGCCTCTATTAGTTTATAACAGGTGGGCGAAAAGTAATGTCATAATGTGAATATGCCATATTTTTTGCAAATGGCGTCATAATGTCATTGTGATTTGATACTTAAGTTGTAGAGAAATAGAGAATTAATTGACAATATGCAATGGAGTGATACACACAGTCACACAGCTCAGGCAACGATGGAGATTTGAAACACACTTTCTGTGGTGGTTTTAACTGGCTGGCCAGATAGCCAGATCTAACAGCGCCAGACTTCTTACTTTGCGGCTTTTTGAAATCTCGCGTTTACTACAATAAACCACAAACTTTGCAAGTCTTGAAAGCCAACATTGAAAGATAAATTACCAATTTGGTGGATGTTTTACGAGCAACAATTCAAAATGCAGCTAAAACGAGCACAAATGTGCATCCAGTCAGGAGGTGGTCATTTGATCGATATAATTTTTTTCGACTTGATGTCATAAATTTTACACCTTTAAATAAACTTTTCGTGAAAACCGAACCCAATTTTTTTCATGTCCAACCAAATGGCGGCCAATTAACAGTATGACATTACTTTTGCTCCGTCTTGTAGCTCCGTGGTGCGCACACACCCAAAGTAACGCTGTTTTATTAAGCTGTGATTCGTTCGCAGGATTTAGGATTGCGTAAATATTAGATAGCAAAGTCGATTTTCTTGAGGTTGGCTTTGTATAAGACTTCTTAATTAAATATTTATAAACCTCCAAATTGCAAATATCTTTAACTTCGTTATTATTTACACATTTAAGTACTTTACCATGCTATTAACAATAACATCTAATTTTTATCGCCAATTTATTTTGTCAAAAGATGCAGTGGTAACAATCTAATTTACCTTATTACATTATCATTCTATTTCATACGGCACACACAAGGAATCAACAAATTTTCAAAATCAATGTAATCGCTTTAATTTGAACCAGAATGTCTATTTGTTTAGGCATCCATTACTGAACTAATTGAACTGAACAAATCTGTGTATTCACGTTTGATCGCTGGTTTTGATCAGTCAACCAAACATTAATTTGGTTTTTTGGTTACGATAGCAAATACGAGCAGAATTGCGAAAATTTGCAATAAAGCTTTCGAAAGTTTGAACTCGGAACAAAACCAATACGTGGTTTGCAATTCCGTTCTCTTACGGCCTGGCCACGGGAACGAGCGTCACGAACGGCGGCGGTGCGGCGGGCGGGGCGGTAATCCATGCGGCACAATTTGCACGCCACGGGCAGTCGCGTTTGCCGCCGCGGCCGGTATAGATCGAGAGCAAAATGTCTTTATCAAAGTTATCTCGATACTGCTTGGAGAGTAGTAGTTTTTTGGTTCAAGAAATAATATTTGGAAGAGATTTTAGAGTACATGATTTGAATAAGAATCGATGTATAGACGGAGAATCCTACAAGAAGTACGAGAAATACAGACTTCCGAATAGCTGGCCTAGCTGTATTTTGGCAATAAAAGTTTCAGTATTCATTTTTTCGCGCGACGTATTCGTCGCGGCCAACCAAACCAAAGTCTGGTGTCTGCACTATTCGCCGCGTCTGCCGCTCGAAACCGTGGCATGCATGGTACATATACATAGGTACATTTGTTTCTGTCGCCCGCCGCACCACCCGACGCTCGCGAGTGCGATTCGCTCGGCAAATTTCGCCGGTTGTCCCGCCGTTTGCAGCTACGCGTGGGTATATTAATACATTTCGTTTTTGTTTTAATAGTCGCTAGACGCTTCGCTGTTCGCACCGCGCGAAAACTCGCTGCAGCGAATGTCCCGTGGCCAGGCTGTTGTCCGTTCATCGTTAATAGAACGCTTCATCGTTTGCTAATTATTGCTAGACTGTTACCAGTAAACGAACCGGAGTTTACCAATAACATAAGAATACATGTCATTCTATGCCTACAGACTAAAAAGGGCTGCAACAAAGATATGAAAAAGCTTAAATCGTTTATCTTAAGGTCATTATAAAAATATTAAAGAAAACACACCCACAATAACTGATCGTACTGATTGCTTGATCTGAGATGATACATAACTTGTAGCATAACTTTGCTAGCTTAGCTAGTTAGCTTAGTTTTTCCTTAACTTAGCTTATCTTGTAGCTTATGCTTGTTTTTGCTAAGCTTATTGTACACCGACGCGACAGGCGCAAGCATTGGGTAACTATCCAGAAACTAACTACCTTGTAAATCTACGTAAACTAATCACACCAGAGAGACTGCTTGGTTCAAACAACAGACAGATATTGTGTTAGATATTAGACACAGTGTACTGATTATCCTATATTGCAGAAGAGTGGTGTACTTGGAACACATTGGTAGTTCGAAAAGCCCTCGGGAAAAGTTTATCTATGTACCTACCATCGCGGACCTTTTTACCTTAGTAATAAGGTCGAAAAGTGGTTTACCGCAAATGTCCGCGATGGTACATGAGTATTTTTAGCTACGTAATGATTAACTGCTTAACGCTTTCAAGGAAACTGAATGAGACACAATATAAGTTGAATTGTTAAGACGTCTATGGCCGTTTAGTGTCTTTGAAAGCGTTAAGGTGGCGTTCATTTCTTAAGACGCAGATAAATGCCAATGGGCTTGAGTGCATAGCTTGCGTCTTCTGTGCTGAGCTCACGTAACGCGTCGTACGTCCACCCTGTAATAGGACTCGCCCATCAAGGAGCGCTGCCCCAAATTAGACGCATTATTAATTTATTATATATAAACCAGAGGTTTTATAATAAAACACTTATACTAAAATATAAATAATTAAGTTATATTTAAAATGGTGAAGGTTTAATAAAAATACGTTTGATAGTTTTTGCGTGATTCTCAGTTTTTATCCGCGTTAAAAATAACTTTACAAATGAATTACACTATGTTAAATAAACATAATATGAAATAGTTACATAATTAAATTATTAAAAATGCTCTTATTTAACACATATTTTTACGAATCAATAACACTACTCGTTTAGACGTGATCTTCAGTTTCAAATTATTAAAAGTCGGTTATCGTTGCCATAAATGGCTATTATTATCTCGCAGACTGCTACTAAAGAAAGTGAAACATTTGCCTCTCTTCTTGTTTTGTAATAAGTGTTCACTTGAAGCCATTTGACCTCGACATACCTGCATAAAAGATGTTAGAACGCCTGTATAATTACATTATCCCGAGTCAACTAATTTTCTTAAATTTTGTTCGCGACAGCACAAAGGTTAACGGTATGGTCTAGACAAACTTACGTGGGATGAAAATAATTAATAAGGTCAGACTTCACTAACATGACCTTCAGGGACTTTTTTATGCATATCCGAAGATTTTTTGTTCTAACGTTGACTAATCGAACTGACTATTTCTAATGTTTGAATTAACACGAAAATAATATTTATAAACGAACTAAAACCGTATAATTTCGGAAAACTTTACTTTTGGTTGTTATTATCTCAGGTACATGTTTAAAATAAAAGGTAAGTATTCGCTCTCGTAAAAGGTGTATTCGGGTGCGGGCCAGTTGGGACTGGCCCGCACCCGGCACACCAGGAAGGCGCATCTCTTTCGCATCGTAGCGTAGAAGCAATCAACACGATTTATATGTTAATTATGACAATAAAAAATAAATGTTTATTTCTTCACTTATGGATATAACTATGTTAGGTTTGAGTCACCTTTTAAGCAAAGATTTGCTTGTATTAGGTGGTTCCGCTCCTCCAGTTTACAATCATTCTACAGATGTGTGAGAAATAAGCAAAAAGATTAATTTAAGACTAATTAACATTTTATAATTCTTATATCAGTAAGTATGGTAGTAAGTGTGGTAGTAGTATGGTATGGTAGTGTGGTATGTGTAGCGCGAGGATGTATGGGTGTGGTGTGTATATGTGTACAAATTATATGTGTTTCCTAGTTATGTGATCTTGTGTAGGATATCGTCAGTTTCCTCGTAACTTTTACTCTTGAGCCATTCAGTTAATGTTTTTTTGCAGTCGTGGTATGTCATAGAATAGGTGGCACATTGCTCATTGAGAACATTATATATACGGGGAGATTGTTTAATAAATTGCCTTGTAGCAAATGTAGGATTTACCGGACTATCTTTAGCTACCTTATTTTTCCTCCTAGAATGTGTCTTGGAAGTAATGAAGGGAAGAGATTTGTGTTTACAATATCATTCATAGAACCCATGGAACAACATGACGCTTCCAATGATACCTTGTTGTCAAAATACTAAGAGTTGTTTAGGAATTATGAAGGAACAGATGAACATACATACATAGCCTGCTAAAATTATAACCTTACTTGGGCTTTGCCGTAGTCGGGTAAAAATAGGGATAAACTCAAAATAATAATATGGGAAATTGAGAACATTGTTTCTTAGCTCCGCATATTTGTCTAGGCGGTTTATCCAGGCTGAAAATTACGTGTTTAGTTAATAACTAGGCTAAAGTAGGTACACATCCTCACGTAATTTTGTAATATATTTATGAGAACAACGTAAAATGAAAATGTGTTTTTTTTCCATTATTCAACGTGACATTATTATAATGACTGGCGAAATTAACTGGCGAAATGTGGGTGTACTATAGGTACACCTCTGCGTAACCCTCGGGCAAACAAGGCGTGATGTTATGTTAAGTTATTATTATAATGATACGAGTTCACGTGAACATCATGACCGTTATAACAATGTTTTATGTGTTTATTAACCGATGAAAAAAAAAGGAGAAACTTCTCAAGCCGACGCGTATATTTTATTTTTATGTATGACCACGCATAATTTTTTACAGCCTAGTCCGATTTGAACGATTCTAGTTTTATTCGGGAGGGTATAGCTTGAGTTGGTCCCAAGTATTCATTAACTTTATTTTGGGTAAAGCGCCACGAAAACGTATTCCCAAAACCAAAAATTATTTCCATTCCAAATGGTACTCTCTAGAATCTCCACGAATGCGTATACCTAGATAGAAGCGAACCTCTCCTCGGCTACAAGGAGTTATACGTATAATGTAAATAGAGAGTACGAGACGAGAATGCCTTTAGGCAAATGAATACATTTTGTATTGAGTACTCGCGAGAGAACTTGTAAACTTTATTCATGTCACCATCATCTACACAGTAAATCACATAAAATGATAAGTGCTTCATCTTGTAGTACGTACCAAGTTACTGAACATAAATACCTACATACGAGAGTATAAAATTGATGCAGTAATGAGTTAGAACAAAATGATCACTTGGGATTCCTTTGTATTTCATCGTAATGATTCAATTGTTTTTTGATATCCAGGAAGAGGCCCCTGATGTATGTTGTTTGCCGATGAAATTGTGCTGGTTACCAAGAGCAGCTTTGAAGTGCAGAGCAGATTGGAGGTGTGGTGGGAAAGACTGGAGACCGTTGGCCTGAGATTTAGTCGGATCAAAACAGAGTATTCAAATTTGTTTTATGATTTTGGCGGTCTCTCCAGTTCTGTGCACATATCTCTCGCCGGAACGCCGTTACCGATATGCTCGAGCTTTTGGTACTTCGGGTCGAATATCCAAGGGGATGGCGAAGTAGACCGAGACGTAAACCACCGGATCCACTCAGGATGGATGAAAAGGCGACAGGTCACAGGAACAACTTGCGAACCACGGATGCCCTCAAGTTAAAGGGGAAAATTTACAAGTCCGTGATGAGGCCTGTCGTTCTGTATGGATCGGAATGCTGGGCCGTGAAGAAGACGGATGAAAAAAGATTGCATGCAGCGGAGGTGAGAATGTTGAGATGGATGTGTGGAGTGACGAAAATGGATAAAGTAAAAAATGAGTAGATAAGGGGAAGTTTGAAAGTGGCGCCAGAGACAGAAAATTTGAAAGGAAATCATTTTGCTCGGTATGGGCATGTGATGAGGAAGTAGGAAAGGCATGTGACTAAAAGAGTGAGGAATATAAATGTTGATGGATGAAAAGGGAGAGGAAGGCCAAAGAAAAGTTGGATGGATTGTGTGAGGTGAAGTGAATGATAGCGTGAGAGTTGACAGGGGAAAATGGAAAAGAAAACGTGTTGCGCCGAGCCCAAGTAACATGGGACAAGGGCAGGAAGATGATGGTGATGATTCAATTGTATTTTAATAAAAATCTGAATCTGTCTGTTTGTCTTTCTGCAACGATGTTTATCGAATGTTTATAATAATAAGAAAGTTAAAAAAAAAAGAAGTTTTGCAAACTATAACGTGTGACTTACCAAATGAAAGGACTTGCAGTGGGGGTCTCAAATTTTTTTAAAAATAATTTTGCTGTTATTTAATAAAATAGACGAAAATTGGCTTATCTTCGAAACTACTAAGATAAAATTAAAATTTTGAAAAAGTACAGAAAATAGTTATATACCTATATATTACAGGAAAACCTATAAGAAGTCTATGGTGTTTTAAAATAACACGGTAAATCTTTCAAGTATGCGTACAAACTTACATTTGTAGTTGAAACGTATGGGATACCATGTTTTTCAACTGTAATGTTAAGTTTGTTCTTCTGTCTCTTCTTTCTTCATCCCAACTACAGAACCCTTCATTGTGAACACACGCTTGGTCAGTTTTGATACTGTTTCTGTGTCTCAAATTAAAATATTATTAAATTCTTAACACGATTCAGGCTTTCAGACAGGCCACTTTAAAAATATTTCAAATTAATCGGATCTAAAGCTGTATCATTTAATTGGATCTCGTCCTTAACAGCTCACCTATATTAAAATATTCATGTCGTCTACACAGATCCCCATTCTTCATGTGGCCCTATGGTTTATGACGATGGTTGACGGCTCGAGCCCCCTGCTGCCATCTCACGGAGTAATGTTTTATGTACTCAGGTTAACCCGAAAAGATTAACCTGTGTTCCTTCGTCATCCTAATTAAGGTAGGATTAAACTGGTTAAATAATATATGTAGGTCTGTACGGCGTTTGCGAAGCTTCCCGCTTGCCTGCATGAGTAAAGATATAGGTATTTATTAACCACGACGATAAAGTGGTAAAATAAAATCATGAAAAAAAAAATTTTAGGGTACCTGCTGTACACGTAAAGTGGGGATGTTTTTTTTTCTCGTCTACCCCATGGTGTGGGGTGTTGTTAAATAGGTGTTTCAAAAATGTTGCGGGTTTGTGATCAGTTTTTCGATTAAGGAATCCGTTTCTGAAATATTAAGCTATAAAGTGCTAATTTTTGTTAGAGTCAAGTGTCCCCTTTGCCAGTTATACGGTTAGCTTTGGATATGTGAAAAAAATCACGGTAGTAGTATAAACAACGAAGTTCAAAGGAAAACTATCACAGCTAAGTAGAGTTTACAAGTTTACGAGCAATAGTCGACCAACTTATTGGGTTGGCAACTAAATACTGACTCACTTTCGAATGAATCAAATATTAATATTTGTATTCTTAAAAACTCTTATTTGACGATATAATCGCCGTGTAAATCTGTAATTTGTTTCCATCTATCTGGCAAATATTGAATGCCTTGATCCCAGAAATCAACGGACTGCTGTTTAAAAAAGTTATCCAGTGTATTCTCCACTGCGCTAAAACCATTAAAGCGCTGTCCACGCAGAAAGTTTTTAAGAGAGCGAAACAGATGATAATCGGAGGACGCTAAGCTTTACCGATTTTCTTATGCCCTATACATGCTAGGTAAAATTGCAAATAAAACTGCCCTCCTTACAGCATACCACAGATATGTAGCCTCCACATTAAGGTATGGACTAATATTCTGGGGCAATGCTACTAATATATCCGACGTATTATTGGCACAAAAAAGATGCATCTGAGCCATCTGCAAACTAAAAACAACGGATACTTGTAAACCACACTTAAGGAACTTAAAGATTTTGACAGTACCGTCGCTGTATGTCTATGAGGTTTTGATATTCGTAAAAACCAATATTCACTTGTTTAGTCATGTAGAAAGTCAACGTCGCTCTGATAACTTAAAAACACTATTCACCAGAACTACTTTCGCTTACAAAAGTATCTATGCAATGGCACCAAAGCTGTATAATAAACTACCTTGTCATATTAAAAACAGTAAGAATATTAATGAATTCAAAAACAATATCTTTAAGCTACTCAATGACAAAGTATATTATTCAGTTAAGGAGTATCTGGATGACCAATTTTTATATTTTTTTATTATTTTCAAATTGTTATTATCACTTAATTTATTTTATGTTATGCAATCTATTGACATTCTGTATTTTATTTTATTCTGTTGTGACATTTTCCCTATTTTATTATGATTTTTTTTCCTTAGTTAATTTTGTACTTGAACTGATTTTGTATGCCTATCGGCGGGACATGGACTGTACAAATGACATAATTATATATATTGAAAACACCTGTAATCACATGTGTTCACAAAAAAAATCATTTGAATTTGAAATTTGAATTTAAGTCTGGAGAATACGGTAGATGCGGAATTGTAGTCCAGCCTAACTCCAGCCTAATTACTGACGTGTGGCGGAAGCTACGTGAGGTCGCGCATTATCGTGTAGCAAGTGGATGTTGAATTTTCTTCGCCTTTTTTTTCACAGCAGCCGCGAACTTACGAAGCTGATTAACATAGACGTTGGCGTTGACAGTTTGTCCTTCGGGGAGTAATTCATAATAAATCATACCGCCTGCATCCCACCAACAACAAAGCAAAACCTTCCGTTTAAGAGTTTGTTCTAAGACTTGGATTGGCGGTTCTTCTCCTCGTGATAACCAGTAGGCTTTACGCTTGTCATTCTTATACAGTATCCAGCTCTCAGCTCCTGTTACTAAATCACTTAGAAACTCCTTTTGTTTGGGCTGGAGGAGCAACGATTGACAAATCGATATTCGGGCAGCTCGGTTTGCCATTCTCAACTGATGCGGAATCCATTTTGCCAGCACTCGCCGATATCCCAGTGCATGCAGTCGCTTTTCGATAGCCGTGTGACTGAAGCCAAGTGCCTGCGCTAACTCGCGAGTAGTAGCATCCGGGTTTTTATTTAATTCTGCCAGCAGCATGTCGACATCCAATATGACTCGTCGACCTGAACGGGCTCGATCCTCTAGTGCTGTATCGCTGGATCGAAAGCGATGAAACCATCGACTTACAGTTGACTGTGTGACTGTGCCCTCTCCAAATGCGTTGTTGATATTCGCATTTGTCTGCCTCGTACTGGAGCCACGTTTAAACTCGTAAAATATTACAGTTCGAATAGCGTGCTCGTCCATGTCATGGATTAAACTGCCAAAAACGCCCGCCGCCGCCGCCGCTGCTCTAGCCGCCTTTTATTCATTCAATAATAAAGCTTCTAGAATGTTCTAGATTTATCTAAAAAAAGAACTTTCTAGTTCATTTATATAAGTAGAAAGAATTTTTTTTTCAAAGTGAGTCAGTACTTAATTGCCAACCCAATACATTTGAAGTTGGAATGTATAAGAGAACATGTTTTTCAACTACATTGTTAAGTTTGTTCTTGGGACAAATTCATCCCAACTACGGAACCCATCATTGTGCGTGGTCCGACACGTACTTGACCAGTTTTTCCTGCCTCGTTATGTTCTTACTATATTGTTTATGTGAACAAAGTTTGATTCAAAAAATCAACTGGCGTGTTTTCTCAACACATTGCTATTTCCAGTTACAAATTTAAAGGAAAACCGATCTATTTTATTTACATGTGTGGTGTTCCGTCAATCGCTTCTAAAGACTAGCGTAGAATGAAGCACTCCAAGTTGTAGGTAATAATGTCAGCGAACAGGAGCTAGACAACCACCTCTTAAAGCAGTATTATTGTAATCTTACATCAGTGTGGGAAAGAGATGGAGCTAGACGTCCTGTATAGCTCCATCTCTTTCTCACCAGTGTGAGACCAGTGAGTGACAGTGTGTGTGAGTGTGTTACTTCAGTAAGTAACATTAAAATAATACTGCTTTAAGAGGTAGTGGTTGGCCCCCAGAGCGGTAATTCCGGTCATTTTAAGAACGTTCGCATTCTAATCTCAGTCACAATCTTACAAAAATTGTATAGCGCTTACCTATATTTTTGACATTAGAATGTCACTGAGATGAGATTGCGACTAGATTTTGAACGTTTTTAATTACGAGAATTGGCCTTCAGTTAAAAACAAGCTCAATTGTATTGTTTTTACTTTCAATTTAAAGGGGGTAGTAAACTTTATTCGTTTTTATTCAATACACTTCATATAGGTACTAAATTAACTTACAAACTATTAAAATAAAAATATAATAACCTAATTAAAACTATAAAAAAAAAACAAAATATGGCGTCGAAAGATTTCTCCGCATCGCTGTCGACAGTTAAAACGATTCTGTTTAGCGCTACACTTTAGTGTCTCCTCACCACTTTTATAATGAAATATAAACTGCAACAGCGGCTGCATTGTGCTCGTTCACTTCAACTTAACAAAGAACTCGTTTCTCTATGATGTGCCGTGAGAACAACATTGCTAATTGTTGTTACTGGAGCCTGTTTGTTTACAATATACACTTACTCCACTATGTACAAAAAACAAAACTAGTCCAGGAAATAATTCCTGCTTTTTTGCCTCTTTTTAATTTCTCTCTTCGAGATCTCTATACAAATCTACAGCAATATGCATTTCAAAGTTATACTGATAAAGTGTTTGTATGGCGAAACTTTTAATAAT
The DNA here is from genome assembly GCA_947568875.1 of Fissipunctia ypsillon. NCBI lineage: Eukaryota > Metazoa > Arthropoda > Insecta > Lepidoptera > Noctuidae > Fissipunctia > Fissipunctia ypsillon. The sequence continues at coordinate 15,596,231 of OX387661.1, read as the reverse complement.
CGATTATCGATTTTTGGTGCTAGTTATGATAACTGGGCATTCAGAACACGTAAAATAGTGCAATTGTATATACTGCTCTCTCTAAGTATGTGGCTTTATTTTCAAATCTAGCGCCGTAAGTCGAGTCATGGACAAAGGCCTTACTTAGGTACCTATTTCATTAAGTAATCACAGACAAACTCACTTTTCTGTAAACTACATACTTCCCCCACACAATATAGACTAGTCGTCATAATGGCGGTGTGACACAACACGGCGACGTCACATTGTAGATTCGAAGGACGGATTATAGAGATACAACACAGGGTACGTGGTTTTGATGGCGTTTAATTGACTATTGTAAAGAAAGAATGAGAGCTGTGATGAAAATTTGGATAATTTGTGTCACGTGCAAAAGCTCTACAACTTTTCGACGCAAAGTATACCTAATTCATAATAATAATTCATAATTCATAATCATTTATTTGCTAATATGGGTAATTACACAAAGTTATTGAGAGTAAAGCACAGTCCGACCATATTACACCTTGAGGCATGCAAATCACAAGCTTATTGTTATAGTACAATTTAGTTTTATTCATCTCACTGTAGCAATTTGCAAATAATAAAAGAAACATACTAAATAAACTTGATAATAATGTCACTTGAAAAATTGAAGTTTAAAAATAATGATGTCAAGATACAAATGTGAATAAGGAAATGTCATTATTTGGTAAAGTCAATATAAAAAATAATAATGTCAAGATATATCTGTAAATAAATGTCAATGTAAATGTCAAAGTACAATAATGTCAAAGTATATCAAATATTAATAATTAAATTAGTGCACTAGTTACATCAATATGTCCTTACATCCTCCATTAAATAATCCTGAACACTAGAGTAACCTAGCAACTATTATTATAGTAGTGGTGACAGATGACATCCGGCCGCAACACGGTATCAATAAAACAAAAATGTGTGGGTTATAACCTAAGCAAATTGTAGCTCGTTTGCATGACCATTACGCCGGACACTGAGCGCTGGGTAAGCATAATGTGCGCACAATGATCATAAAGTTTTATTTGTTTTTCTCGTCGACATTTAAGCTTTGCGGCACGTGTTATATGCTGAAATATGAGCTGAATGTTAGTAATGGGAGTCTAAATTAATTTTTAGCATTACCATTTAATCTATAACTGAGTCAGGTCGTTTCATCGCTATGGAAGCTTTGAAATTGCTGACATAAAAATGTCACTTAATTAAACAACAGCAAATTATAGAAGTTTTAAAATTTCCGTGAAATTATGTGATGTGACGTGCTTTAGAGCGGGAACACGACTATGGCTTTGAACTCCATAGTTTTAAATCCCGTTGATCGCAGCAGATGGAAAGTTCAGTTAAGTTTTATACAGGATAAAATTGAATTCATGGGCATCCTCTTAAGGGGCCATTGTACTCATCATTTTGAACAACTTTTACTATGGGACCAAACCTGAAATCGCGAAAAAAATCAGCTGTTCCCTACATTTATGTTCGCATAACTCGTCAAAATGTAGCGAACAGGTGATTTCTTTTTCTCGATTTCAGGTTTGGTCCCATAGTAAAAGTTGTTCATAATGACGAGTAGAACGACCCGTTAAGAGGATGCCCATGAATTCAATTTCATCCTGTAGTTAAATCTGGAGAGTTTTCTTTCAAACTCAAACTCAAAGCATTTATTTCAAATAAACCAATTACAGACACTTTTGAATTGTCAAAGTGTCGGTCAGTTAGTCAGAAAGCTAGTCGCCCATTCCAAAGCGTAGATCTCTATGGAGAAGAACGGGCATGAAACTCCACGGACACTCTTTTAAATCAAAATATTGTTACAAAATATTGGTTATATCATTCATGTTGAAATTAAGTATGTGAGAACAATGTAGAAAGACGTGCACGTTAAAGGCGTCCGCAACATAAAGATATGAGTCAAAAAGATTCAAAAATTAAAATAAGCCGTGGCAGCTAAGAGATGACCAGTCCCTACTGACGGCGCCCGTTCACGAACATGACGCATGCAATACTTTGTATGTATTTGCAAAAGTTCCATGAAAAGTAGCATAAGTTATTAAGTTACTCGAACTTAATAAACTTGAGTCTACACGAGCGCAAATCAAATTCAATATTTATCAATCTGAATCTACGAAAAAAGTTGCAAGAGCATTGAGAGACTCTGTTAACAACAAAGTCTCTATTATTTCAGTGACATTTAAGAAGTTCGGATGACTTTCATAATTCTTCAGGGAAATCTGTTATAACAACCTAAACTCAGCTAATTGATTATGGGTATACGTTGTGATATTAAACTTTATAATAATTTCGTATTGTACAAGTTTCGTAGCTCAAGAACTTTTAAACTTTACAATCATTGGAACCTATTTATTTAGAGAACATTAAATCATCGGCAGTATGTTCCAGTTCGTTAATGTTTCAGAACATTTAGCGCTAAGCCCACGTTCAATACTGGTGAACTATCTACAAGTTCACAGTCGATTCTAGCTGTAATCGAAATCATTCACTATTAAGCTCACCCCAATTCGGAAGCGTGAACGAATCCCACTAGATGACTCAAGGTGTTCGGGGTTTATTTGTTCTGTTCGACTACAGCTTTCAGTTGGGTGCACCTCGAGATAACTTGAGTTCGCTGTTCGCTCGCTTTGTGTAGCTGGTAAATATTAGGGGGTTAAATATGAAATTGCAGTTTTGTACTGAAAAATTCAAACATTTTTTTTTCTAAGGTAAAATATATTTATTTAATCAAAATATGTACCCTCATTGTCTTTACAATTCTGCTATAACATGGGAAGGTCATTTATGTCTTTGCGGTAGAACTCTGGGGACCTGGCCTCAACAAACTGTGTGTAGGCATTTTAAATTGCTTCCTGGGAATACCATGGGAAATGGAAAGGGGAATTTACCATGTACAAAATTGTCCAAGTCGCGAAAAAAATGGTAGTGGGTTAGGGCTAGGTCCGGCGAGTATGGAGGATGAAGGATGGTTTTTAACTGTAGGTCCTGTAGTGTTGAAACGGTTTCTCGAGCAGTTTGTGATCTTGCGTTATCATGGAGCAATAGTGGTGAAGATCGGTTGACGAGTCGGGGCTGTCTCGCTGCGAGTTTTACCATCATCGTTTACAGTAGAGATCTGCTGTTATTGCTTGACCAGATCTAAGGAAGCTGTAGTGAATCACACCATGAAGAGACTACCAAACAGTTAGCATCACTTTTCTATGGATAAGCTTCGCTTTAGGGCATTGTTGCGGCTTTTGACCTGGATTAGACCACTGCGTTTTTCGCGTGCAACTATCGTAAAGAAGCCACTTTTTTGTACCAGGATATTTCCACGCTTAAATCAAGTGTCAACCTGTATCTGTGTACTTTTTTATGTCAAATGAAATAAATAAAAACTTTTCATCACATGTCACAATTCGCCCCAAAATCCCTTAATTTCTGTACTGGTTCAACGTGCGCTTCTCTCTGCAGATCAGTCAAATCACTGGGTACCCAATTCTAAAGCTTATTTATTTTACCGATTTGATGCAAATGGATCAATATCGTGGGTATGCTAACATCAAACCATGCAGCTAATTCTTTGGTAATTTGATACGGGTCGGCTTCCACCATCGCATTAAATTCATCGTTAATTACCTTAGTGGCTGGTCTTCATCGGGGTTCATTCTTCAAGTCGAAGTTTCCACTACGAAAGCGATTAAACCAAAAAAGCACGGTTCGTTCATTAGCGGTATCCTCTCCAAACACAGCATTGATATTGCGAGCTGTTTCTGCTGCTGTAGATCCACGTCGGAACTCGTATTCAAAAATTCCTCTAATTTTCACTGTATCCATGTTTACTTTTAAAGCTGAATGAAAAAACAATTAAAAGTCAAACAATCGAATGTTGTACATTTTTCAAATTAAGAATGTTATAGATATCGCGTGAAAAAAGTTTCACTCTGGAATCTCACACCATTCAGGTTTAATTTTAATTCAAAGTGGCCAGTACGTTAAAACGGCAATTTAATATTATTTTTATTATTCTCTTATTTATTTGCTGTTTGTTTTTTGTTTACTTGTTTACATTCTAAGTCAGCAAATACCTACCTATTTTTTTTTAACGTTTAGGTACCCAGTCTAAACACCTCAAATTAGTTTAAGAATTGTAGAAAGCTATCACGAGTTATCTTTGTAACGATTTATTTCTTCAATACATTGAAAACTAAGCCATTTTGATATCGAAGGTACGTAGGTTCAATAAAGTCTGTTAGATGAAATAGTGAACTCACTCGGAATAATCGTTGTAGCTTTGAATCTTTGTTTGAAACTAACTCTTGTCTCTGTTTTCCAGGCTAGATACTTACTATTCATCTTTCTAGTCGCATCGGCATTTTTAATGGACAAGAATTAACTTTTACCTAACTATTTCTAATAATCCGGCTCGAAGGACCACGTAGAAGGTTGGAAAATACTGCTGCATTTAAGGTAAAATGAAACGGACCAAAGGTTATAATTTAAAGGAGCGAAGGAGCACACGCGATGACTGCTAATCATGTACTAATTGCTCGATTAGTAGAAATCAATGAGGTTACGTAAAAATGCTTAGTCGTCGGTAGTGTATGGTTTCAGCGTACAGAATGAACATCTAAGACAGCTGGACTCATAATGATAGTAAGAAAATATTCTATAGAAAACGCAACCTCAGTTACAATTATTTAATTAGCAAGGAACAAAACGTCCTAAATCTAGACCCTGCGCGATCTTTATTCCGAGGTATCTAATTTTCTCGAAACAAAATTAAGGCTGTAATACGTACACGCACCACGACGTCCTCAAGCCACACCGTCTGGAAAATCGTCTCCTACTAATGAATAAATGAAATTAACCTTGTCGTGTTCATGTCGTTAACGTGGATTTACTAATTAATGGATCTTCGTGACAAATTGTTTAAGTAATTGCTTCGGTATTTTAGAGGTGAAACTGAATGAATAATGTGGGTATTTCTGTTAAATTCTGCTGCTTTTATGCTTATTCAATCGTAATATGTAGCTACGATAATAGTGTTGCAAGTATTTATCTTTCAAACCGCTTAGGAGACAATAGTGTTAATCGATTGGAAATAAATAGCTTAAACAAAAATTTGCCTTTTATTGTCCCACTGTCCGAAGTTTTGTTCCGAAGAAATTTTTAACTTCTCATTGACCTATGAACTTGCAAGGTGATAATGTTTATTATTACGTATATTTTACTAAGAAATACCAATATATTGATAAATCAGATTTTTTCTTTGAAACTCCTTGGTACGGAACCCTAAATGTGCGAAGTCCGACACGCACTTGGCCGGTTTTTCTAAAACAAAAATGGTTTATTTTTTTGCTTTCCTTTCTTAATATGTACCTATGAGTGTCGGTAATGCGGCGACGTTTAGAGATCGACGCTACGCTTGATATGTGGGCGAAACGCAATTTGTCTTTTTTATTTTCACAGCGGCTGTCATATTCAGAATTACACACGTTTCTGCGGAAATTAAATTATCAAAGAAGAACAATTTAGGGAACTTGATGTGGAAGTCCCTCAACGCGGATTACTTATTACGCAAGATAAATGGGCGAGTAATAATTTGCATGTTGTTTGCAAACTTCGACGTGATACGATGTATTACTATCGCGTAAATCTATTCTTGCTAGTTTAAAAGGTTAATTTTATAGTTAGATATTAAAATAAAATCACCAAGTCACCCCAATCAGTATTAATCAGTAAATTACTCTGTTACAGTCGCCGACTGGTGCTGGCAGGTGTAATTAGTTCATAAATCAATTGCACTACGTTTCTGATGTCAACACACCACATTTGAATCTGCTTATGAAATTAACATTAGAGCATTCAATAACCAACATAGCTACATTCTAATTATAGCCTCACAAGTGCACTTAGCAACATAAATTTCTTCCAAATTCAAAAATTCATTCATTTAGATACAAATGCCGCGATCGCTCGCTACTTCAATTGTGAACATTTTAAGAGCTTTTTAATTAATATAGCCGCAGTTTTTATGTAACACAATTGCAAAAAATCTTTTATACCATCGCTCCCTCGTCTCATTCAGAGCATCTCTCATGATATTCATAAAATATGTGGAACCACGGGAGAGGCCGCGGTGAAGAAATGCTTCACTAATTAAAATACTGGAAGTAAGAATGTGGAGCGAGGTTGGGTAATAACGAAGTGTATGACGTATTACAATGCTATTGAAGTCGCTCATTCATATTTGTTTAATATTTTTTTAATGAAGGTTTTTTAAATGTCTAATGAGAAACTGGTTGGAAAAGTCTGTAGGAGGTCAGTTGAAAAGTTCCTTTGGATCGTTAGACTGAAAAAGAATTTTAATAAAAAAACAAATTTCGAACTCGGAAATTGTCCACATTCAAAGTAACGTCCACATTAAATGTCTTTTCATTTGCATTCTTTATTCCTCGAACGGTTAGGCAGAGGTGTACCTATACCTAGTACAACCACATTTCGCCAGTTATGTTTAAGTCCCATGTAATAGGGAGCGAGCGTATTGCCTATTGCTATTGCTTTTGTAATATGTATTTTTTTTTACTCTTTGTAAAGTCTGGAACATAAAAAACGAAAGCTTCTTATATTTTTAGAAAAAATGTATTTTTAAGTTTTGCTATACTTACCTAAGTTATCTAAAAACGAGTTGTCCTTTACTAAATATTGCCCCAAGGTAAGAGCTCAAAGAGAGAGAGAGTTTCAAAGGCTTTCGTAGTTTTTAGATAATAAATAGTGAGCACACAGTAGAAACTAGACTTAATTTTCTCAAAGAATCGCGGAGTCGCTTGCTTAAACATGTACGAAAATAGATTTAAGAAGTCAAGTTTATTAAGAATTAAGATTTATAACTAACAATATATAGTACATGTAAAACTGATATAACACGGTAAATAAATAGTAAATGTAAATTAATATTCAGAAGTCAAATTAGATACTGCGTAGATATCCACGTAATGTTAGTATAAGCTCCCTCGACGTTTGACTACACGAACAGTTAAACGCACAACTACTTAATTATGATTCGTAAAATAGTTAGATTATCCACCGGTAGAGGCGTTGATGTCACTTTGTTTTTGTTGTGCATCTATTCCTACTCGAATAATTCCTAAGTAACTGCTACCCACTAGGATATAGCGCTCGCCGGCTGCTGCCGCGGCACCGCTCGCTTCGCTCGCTCGGCTCGCGAGCGGTTGGTCACAATTCTAACCTAACCTAACTCATTTGGTCGGGGTGCCACTAGTGGCCACTAGTGGTAGTTGCATTTCACGCCGCTAGCGGCGTGTAATGCAACTGCTGTGCGATATGCCCAGTGGTCATCATAAACAGATACCCTACATTAATGATATGGCCAAACATCGACTGACATATCTTAGATGTTGACGTTTAAACGATATGGTCAATTTTAGCTGGCCAGTCATGAAATACAACAATTTCAAAAATGACCGAACACTTCATGACTGAATTCTAAGATCTGGCCACGACATTAACAGAGCCTCAAATATTCAAACTGAGGTGAAACTTGCGTAATAGCTCCAGGACTAATACTTAGATTAACTTTTAGTAGCACTAACATATATACCTAAAAGAGGTATCTCTAAAAGAGGGTTGGCGATTATAAAACAAAATTCAAGCATTTTCACAATATAAAATGTTCTTTTCACGCTTGAGGAGAATTTAATATCACATTTTGTCAAAGACGTTGAAAGGTTATAAGAAATTGGCAAAGTACGTCATAAAAAATCTACTTAAACATAATTTATTACATCGGGTTAGTTGTAATAAAATTTGTTACGTTGACTTCAGGGTCAAACTGATAATGAAAATAACACTTCAATTTTCTACGATTTTATTATGACAATTTTTATACATTCACAGTCCTATTTAATGACTGAGTGATCGAGAGCTCCTACTAGTTTTTTTCTAATAAGGCTGATCTACTTCTCCTCTCGAAGAATTGTCTTAGAATTGTATGATACAAAAACATTCTGCAATCGTGATCTAAGTTCTTCGTTTAAGAATTTAACTCTTAACTTAATGCTTTTGAAGATATCCTTTGGATAAAGTGATACTATATCATGACTACTTAGATGGACGAATAATCTATGGCAAATTAATAGAATCGCTTTATATTTAAAAAAATGCAATAGTGTTGTGAAGGTCTACACGGTTGCTACGACGATAATAGCGCAACGGGTAGTATCTATACCTACATACCTACTCGTATACAAGTAAACATAAAAGAACCTTTCACAATTTAAACATGAAGGATCATTTTCGTTAATCATGGTACTTACAAAATAATCTATCTAGAAATAAACCACAATCCGATAGAGATGTTTCTAGAACCAATTTATGTGCTGTACGTGAACTTGTAACTCGTGTATATTGATCTCTTTGATATTTCGTATTCATTCGTTATTCGTCATGAGCTCTGCAAATAGGTAACAAATATGAAGTACAATTTAATATATGTATTGAAGGGACTTTTATTGATTTGGCAAAATCTTAGCATCACATTATTTATTCAACACAAACATGAAAAAATACAAAACAAATTACAAGTGAAGTCGTTTTTATATCATAATGCCATCACGTTTAGTTTCTAAAAGTTGGTAGGTACTTAGATATAATAAAAGTGAAGTGCTCTTTAAGGGTGTTGTTATTGGACCCGTATATTTCTTGTCTATCGTGTTTTCCTCTGAAAGTGTGTCTAATAGGACCTTCAACTTACATGATAGAGATAGGTAATATTTATTCATAGAGATAACATTTTTGTTTTATTTCATTTTCTATACATACATATCAAATTTTATTTATTTTACTATTGACATAATTTAAAACCTAACAATATAAAAATAATAATAATAATATGTACAAGTATATAAAAAAGGACGGAAAATAATCAGACATCAAAAAATTCATCCGCATCGCTATCAACAGTAAAAGTGCCCAGAAGGCTGGCAGCATTGCCACGTTGTATGGCAATGCTGATTCTTTGGCCAAAAAATAGGCCAGCCCTCTGGTCACGTGTGGAGTCGACCAACCGTCTGGCGATGTCTCGAAAAACTAAGTGGGCACTCGGACCCCATGGCCCAAGTGTTTCAACCCCAAACGACTCGAATATATAAGTCCCAATAAGATTGGAGTATTTGCGCCGTTTGAGGTTTTCCGCACCTGCAGCAGCCGCTCCAGCACAGCCTGCCGTGCTAGGAAGATGGGATGGCGTAAGGGTGTCGACACACGTTGCATCCCACACCAAAGGCCTACCTACCTTCCAAGGCATTATGGCCATTCCGCCTGGTCTCTTCCCATCGTCGCGTGCTAAGCCATTGGGTTCTAAAACAGCTGGCACCCCGGCGGTGACAAGAGCACGACGGATGATGTCATTGATGCTGGCTTGCCGTGCTATCTGGCCTGCGCTCTTCCTGCAGCATAGGCCATGTTGTCCGAGGCAGTCGACACCGACACCGCAATGGCAGCGATGCGGAGCCATGCAAGGAGCGCCCAGACGCAGACAAGTAGCGAGCCGGAAGGTGGTGTCACCCAGCATAGTGCCTATGTTGGGTGACGGTAGCGCCTGAAGTCAGAGGCCCGACTCCCACTCCCCCACAGCCAGCAGGTGGGCACGCTCAGCAGTATTGGTGGTCGTATTAATTAGATTATTCCGTACCAACCTGCAGAGCGGTTCATCCCACTGCCTCTGGGAATATGGGTTCAAGGGCCGATCTGTATCCGGGCAAGCCACTTTCCAGGCGTTCACTGCGTCAGTCAAACATGGCAGTTCTGAGTTAAGAGGGGACTAAAATTTTGTCAGTCAACTTTTCCGTGCTGTGGACAGAGGACAGGAACGCCGGTAAGCTAATACTGGTAATTTTGCGGACGCCGAGGCCACCAAAACGGATGGGTAGTGTGGCTTGCAGCCACGCTCGGTCGTCCAGGGCCACATTTAAAATGGATGTTAGTGTGCTGCGAATAATTTGGTCAATTTTGTCCAAGAGGTTTGGCTGCTTACATAAAGGGGAAGAACGTAGAAAGTATATAAAATTTGGGCCAAAACAACAGTATCTAATCAGGGTGAATGCCGAATGTAAATTAATTTTGGAGAGCCTGTCCGAAATGTCGTTGAAGTTTTTGATTTTTCGTTGATAAAAGGAGAAAAGCTGTCTTCTAAAATTTTGATTTGTGGGGCTATTCAATAAAAAATTTCTAGGGTCAGTTGTCTGTCGGTAATGTCAGAAAGGTAAATTTCACACTTTGATGGGTTAAGGTCCAAGCCAATAGATTTAAATTCCTGTTTGAGAAGCTGTAGGTCTTTCAAAACGGTGTCTACATTACCTCCTACCGTTCCATCATCTAAATACCATAAGTTAAATTTTGAATTTAGTTTCTGGATAACTGGATGAATAGCCAAGCTGAAAATAACTGGCCCGACCGATGGCTGGCTAGTCACCTTGTTGGCATCCTACTGCAGATTCCAAAACATTGTCCTTGTCTTAAAAGGGAAGGGCACCTGTAACATTGCCACATAAAACCATACATTTCGGGTATTTCCTTTTTGACTTCAGCCAACAAAGTAACATTTAGATACTTTTCGAGTTAACAACACATATTTTTATATATTTCCATGTTAACATAGATAATAATTATGTTTTTTTTTTTTTTTAATTTAATTTTAAAGGGCTTTGTCGCTTAGCGACCACATCGCCCAATACAGAAAAAATCACAAATTATTACAGTCTACCTTAAAATTAACTCATATAGCTGTTTAGCATTATCCGATATTGGACAAGCGAGTATTGTGTTACAAATACCAACATCATACGATTTGCAGCGCCCAAAAACATTGATCCTCGAATTTTCATTCCGGACACACTCCATCAGGATATGAAACACATCATCAACTACTCCACAGTCATCACAATTTGGAGACAAAACTTTCTTCATTAGGTAGTAGAATTTATTTGATGGAGTATGTCCGGAACGAAGTCTTAAAGCTATAATGATTAAATTTCTATCTAAACTACAGTCAATCCATGGAACTCGAGAGATCTCTGGCTGGATAGTACGGTACCATATCCCCTTTTCTTTTGACCTTTGGTTAAAATATTCCTGCCAAAGTTCTAAGCATTGTTTTTTTGCCTTTCCAAAGTATTCCGAATACAGTAGGGTAATATTCATGGGTACTCCATCAACACATGCTTGTTTGGCGAGTAAATCGACCATATCATTTTCCTGTAACTCAACATGCGACGGAATCCATTGAAGACAAACTGTTTTAGAACTCGATTGCAGTTTTAAAAACAATTCATATATAGCGTAGGCTGTCGGAGTACCTCGCCTATGAGAAGTGTGCCGTGCCAAATGTTGCAGCGAGCTTTTGGAATCCGTCAGGATCACAAATTTATCGCCATTAATTGATTGAATATAGGACAAAGCTTCCAGTATTGCGATCAATTCAATGTGCATAATAGAAATATCTGAATCAATTTTAATCTTCATTTGATTCAGAAGGACGGGATCCAAAAAGGCAGCGCCTCCGAAATGTTTGTCTTTGGAGCCGTCAGTAAAAATTGTATGATAACCTGAATATCGTTCTCGGATGTATGTCGTACATAGGTGCTTTAATTGTACAGTACTGTAGCATCGTTTAGCTTGAGAAATGCTAGGAATTTTGTCAAATACTATATTAGATATATTAATACTACTTACCCACGTGTCAAAAGAAAACATTTCAAGTTGAACGCTTGAGTGTATTGGGACTGAATCATATTGTGCGAGGATGTCAATAAGTAATGGCAGCTTCTTGTTCTGCCAATAGTTGGAACCGGTGACGAGTGAGAGATTTTCTAGTGATTTCGTAGTTTTACTATTATAAAAAGACTTTGATTTAAGTATAAACTTAATGGCTAAATATCTTCTACGAATATGAAGTGGAGGGAGGCATAGCTCGCTTTCCATGACATGTATCGGGGTACTCCTTATAAATCCGCCAATAAGACGTAGTGCCTGGTTTTGAGCTCTATCAAGTTTTATTAGTTTAGAGTTAGAACTATTGTCAAACAAGAAACTGGCATAATCAATTCTACTTCGAATAATAGAAATATACAAACGTCTTAGGTGTTTTTGATGGAGTCCCCATCCCGGACCAGATAAGACTTTAAGTAAATTAATGAATTTCATCACTTTTTGTGAAATTTCATTGATTTGTTTACCCCATCTTAATGAACTATCCAGCCAAAGGCCCAAATATTTTACACAATTAACGACTTCAATTGAGACATCTTCAAAATTAAAATCAATAGACCTCCTAAAACAACCCTTTTTAAAAACACAAATCTTAGTTTTATTTGGAGACATAGTGAAACCTAGCTTATCAATTAACAATTTGGTGTATCGTAAGGCAGACCGAAGTTCTTCAAACGCTAGATCTAAATTACTTTTTGAAGAATACAAAGCAAAATCATCAGCATTTTGAGATATATTTACGTGGCCAACTTTCTTACATATATGTAGTGTTAAAATATTAAATAATAGTGGAGCCAGTGGATCTCCTTGAGCTAGCCCACGTCCAGTACATCTAACCATCTCACAATCAGATGTTGCCACTTGTAGATATCTATTAGATAAAAAAGACCACAAATAAGCACAGATGTTTGATCCAACCCCAAACTGATCTAAAATATGTAAAAGACAAGGAATATCAACATTGTTATACGCACTTTCGATGTCTATAAAACACGCCGCTGTAATCAAATTTTTAGAGAATCCAAGTTGAATTTCAGAAACCAACCGCGTAAGGTTATCCAGACAAGATCGTGCTTTACGGAAACCCACCATGTCCTCAGGAAAAAGACCTTGCTTTTCAAAGAACCATTCAATACGTTTGGCCAAAATGGCATGCAAGATCTTACAAACACAAGATATTAGGGAAATTGGACGTAAAGATGAAGATGAGCTACTACTATACTTGGGGATTGGTACTATTTTGATTTGGCGCCATTGTGACGGAACAAAAGCGAAAGAAAAACATTGATTATATATTAAAAGCAACATAACTTTACCGGAAGTTGGAAGGTGTTTAATCATGGAGAAGGAAATTTGATCTGACCCAGGAGCTGTGTCGGTGTTTTTAATACAGTTAACTAATTCCGACATAGATATTAGCGACTCCAACGTTGCGTTATTTGAATTAAAAGTAGGCTTCGCGGGACAAACAAAATCTGGAGTAAGTTCGCTAAGCAGGCACTCAGCTTTTTCTTTATCCACACAGGCGTTAGGAATTTGCCGACCCTTTAACCACCTCATCTTACGCCACACGTCGGACGCTGAAGAAGTTTCATCTACAGAGGAACAGAACTGCTGAAAAGATTTACATCTAGCCCGACGAATAAGCCTTTGTGCGGTACTAATTTTTTCTTTAAGAATATCCAAGTTTCTAGGAGAAGGGCAAGATCTCAGATTTTCAAGAGCCAAACGCCGCTCTGCAATAGCCCTGGACAACTCTGGAGACCAGTATGGTTTTGGCTTAAACACATTGCTGATACCTTGAGGGATTTTAATGTTGGGAATATATTTATCCGCAGATTTTTGCATAATGTTATACAGAAGGTCATACAAATCCTGAGGATCCTGGGGAGTAACGCAATTTTGTAAGTACTCATCTATGTATGCAGCATATGAAGTCCAGTCCGATTTTTTATAATTTCTTTTGCGTTGATATTCACGGTTAACAGTTAGTACTAAGTTTAATTTAATAATTAAATGATCGCTACAGAGTGTTTCGTTAGTTGGTATAATAATTATGATGGTATTTAGGTTGTTACTAAGTAGTTAATTCGAGTTTTATTACATTATTGAAATTTTACGTAAAAGTTATGTAGTTATTTATCCTTTTGTTTTCTTTTGGTTTCAGGTAAGAGGAAACACACCACGTATTCTATTTTAGTGGCAACTTGCAACTGAGGTTAGACAGCAATTCAAGTATCCATGCCGATCAGGCAAAGGACCGTCCATTAGGTAGCTACCTAATCTAGCAAGAAATTTACGATTCACTTGCCAATAAAAATGAAATAGAAGTTCTGACACTAAAAGTGCTTTGCAAGCATAGATATCTGTTTGCAAGCTATTAAAACTTAAAGCCTCAATTAACTTGGTACTCCACTCACCCCGCGAGTGAAAAAGCCTGCACATAACAATTACGCTGTACTGTCACACCAAACATTTTTTGCATCGCTCCGACAGTTTTATGAAGAGCGGCACATGTAGGTTTTGGTAACAGACGGGAGTCTCCTGGACACACTCCAAGAATCATAAATTTTATGTGTTCTGCGAGGGGTCCGTCTGACCCACATCATCATCATCATCATCTGCCTAGCCTTTTCCCAACTATATTGGGGTCGGCTTCCAGTCTAACCGGATGCAGCTGAATACCAGTATTTTACATGGAGCGACTGCCTATCTGACCTCCACAACCCAGTTACTGGGTAATACGATACCCCTTGGTAAGACTGATTGTCAGACTTTCGGGCTTCTGACGACCCGTAACGACTGTCAAAGATCCACGAATGACAGCCGGGACCAACGGCTTAACGTGCTTTCCGAGGCACGGAGGAGTCTCGGTATGTAAAGATGGTCACCCATCCACGGACCAACCCCGGCAAGCGCAGCTTAACCTGATGGATCGACCCATGCGGCTGATATTACTTAGCCACGAGCTCCTCCGTCTGACCCACATAAACAGCAAAATTAGAGGTAGTGTAGCAAAATAAAAATGAAAATTAACCACTTTAACTCGTTTATTAATTCACTAATACTTATTTTAAAAATCGCACAAAAAAAAATAAAAAGCTAAAATTAAATACCAATAAAAACATTTGCGGAACACGTAATTTGAACTCAATGAAAAGATTACGAGAAATGAACTTAGGGGGGACGCGCCAGGGTAGCCGTGAAAAGTTTCAAATTTGAAAAAAATAAATGCTATAAAAACGATACCCACTATGAAAAATTTGTAAATTTTTGCAGCCGCCATCTTTGATTAATATTTTGACCTCACTATCGGCCTTAGCACCCTCGAAAACCATGAAAATGATACCCATGATAAAAATTTGAAAATTTTCACAGCCGCCATATTGGATTCTCATTTATATTTTGACCTCATTATCGGCTATAGTACCCTCGAAAACCATGAAAACGATACCCATGATGAAAAATTTGAAAATTTTCGCAGCCGCCATCTTGGATTTTCATTTGACCAAATTCAATTTCAAAGAAAAAAGTCGCATGGAGGGATAAAATGTGTAAGTAAGCTTTTTCGTTACGTGACGATTTCTACCAGTCAACAGGATCCTTCGTTCCAAAAAACTAACTATGTTCTTACAACTATTTAAAAACTAAACATGATCAGGTATTTTTTTTACAATCTTTTTTTTGGCTCAGTCGGTAACAGAACTTAGCGAAGGCGGATTCGAAAAAATTGGCACACGTCCGACCTCCAACACGTTCCACTCGGGACTAAAGGTCACGGGACGAGCGCACGAAAAGATGAAAACACTTGATTTTGGAATTAGTGGTATAGGTATTTTGATATTTTACTTTATGTTGGCCGAATTTTATCACATTTTTTACGACCTTTATTATGGTATAATTTAAATTTTATTATTAAAAGCCTATTTATAACTCAAATGAAATAATAATTAGACCATTATTTAGACCTGTCTTTGTGATTTAATTGGATGCAGTAAAGTGCAAGTAATCGTGTATCACACGGCCGAAATATCTAGATCGTAGTATGAAATATGTTTTTTTCAAAATTTAAATTCGTGTAATCTACGAATAAAACACAATACAAGACGACGTTTATTCGGATAACCTCGCCTTAAGATAAAGCTTAATCAATATTTTTTTTAATATTTATAATCAAAAATTTATAAAAAAAAAAATCTGAATTCAATTCGTATTTTTCTGCAACTAAAGTTTTCCAATAAAAAAATTACTGCCTTGTTTACGTCAGTCAAATTTTGAAAATTTAAAGAAATTAAGAATAAAATATTGATGACCAGATACGAACAAAAAAATACATTAATAAATAGGTTGCAACCGCAGAGGTCACGCTGCAGTACGCACAGATTTGATATTTATACACAATGTGTAACAAAAGCTTTTTGGATTATTGTTGGGATTCGGGTTCACATAAATTATTGTGGTTTCCTAAAGCCCTTATTATTTGATCGGTGCAAAGGTTTTCTTGCTCTAAACATGTTTTTTTTTTATTGGTGAGATTATAATCGGATAAGATCCGTGATTTCTGCCTCTTGTAGATAAACAACTGCCACCTTTGAGTGTCATTTGGTTTCAATGTTCTTTTCTTTTAAGTAATTAGTTAAATCACTCATCGCTTTCAAAGTGTAATAATTACTTTTAAGAAGCTTAAGATTATCCTGTCGTTCAGAGAATCTTTCAGGCAATTAGTTTAATAGGAGTTGCAGTAAAAATTGTAACGACATTCTTAGAGATCGGCTTCCGTCTTTGGCAGGTCTCCAAAATCGTCGCAATAATACGGACAGTGGCAGTGGGATATCGGTGTCGTTATCAAAAGCAATTGTCTTGAGTGGCTTTCATTAGGATTATATTTTTACAGGTTCACGCGCGGTAAACGAGGCATAACAGAAGTTTTATAGAAGAAGTGATTAGAAGTTTTTTTTTAAAGTTTTATATTTAGTTTGACTACTATAGCCGTATAGTGTCCTTGAAAGTGTTAACTAAATGACTGAATTTAATAATAAGGAGTCGATATTTAATATGTATTGATTGATTGAAGTCTTTTGAAAAAAATATGAACTTGTTTCAGTTTGTTTCTCGTGTTGCCACGAGTTTAAATTTAAAAATCATTAGGTATGTTAGTAAAATTGAATACAAGAAAAAAAACCAACAACTACAGTAATATGCACTAGGAAGACATAGTACATACCTTATTGGTGATGTTTGTCAGAAAGTTCAGGTGCGTACCTAGTACTCGCAACCGGCGTGCGTGTATGACCAGATTTTGTAACATTACGATTTAGCCGGAAGGCTAAATTGTAAGTCACTATACAGAAATAATAATAAAAAATTATATAAAAGGGTTGAGAGGTCAGCGGAGTCTTACGGTAAGCACCAGGAAGGTAGGAAACGAGTCCACGCGGATTAAAGAATGCAGCAGGAATTAGGACTGTGGCCGAATGACGGCAGAGTCCCTCCAGTGATAAGGGGCGGCGTCTCACGTCATCCAGCGCCTGGACGTCGGCGATGAGGGTTCATATGGAATTCCCAGGGCTTCGGCGTCCTTACACCGTGTAACGGGGCTCTTGGAATCTGGGCAACATCGTCTATGCGTTGAACAGTTGGATTACCCCATCAAGGTGAGGGAGGACTTTGAGCTGGTCGCCGGTGCTCAGCGGGATGATGTTTGAGCTGGTTGTTGGTGCTCACCGGGATGTAATAAAAATCCTTTTGAAGATTGAAAGTAGACTGATTTATTTGGCCTGACGGCCCGTATTTTTGTAAATACGGACCGTCAAAATAATAAGAGTCAAGAAGTATTGTATTTCAAAAAAATTTCACTTAATCATAATTGGTAGTCGGAGAGAAACAATAAGACAGCTACAGTGAAGTCCTGGCCTTAAACACTAGCTTTCTAAAAGATTTGTTAACATTTTAGAACATTAAAAATAAAACTGATGGATAACTTATTCATAATTGATAGTCGGCCAAAATCAATAAAGCGGCTTACAGTGAAGACTTGACCTTATAATACTAGCCTTATAAAAGGTTCGTTAACTATTTAGAACATAGAAAAATAAACATGACAAATGACAATTTATGATGAAAACGTCAATGAATAAAAAAATTTATGTGTGTTACAAAAAGGAGAAGTACTCATGTAAAATACTTATATAAAGTATGTTTGTATGTAAAAGTATAGGTACAGGCAAACAGGTAACAAGAATTATTGAACACAACCAGCCCTTTTACTACAAAATATATAAATAAACCATATTACTTCAATAAAATAAACTTATGATTCTGTGAAGCGGAATACCACAATGTACTCGTATGAAAGTAAACGAGGCAAAATGAGTATGTAAGGATCGTAGCTGTTGACGTTCTGTAGTTTCTGCCTACCCCCATGGGAAAAAGGCGTAAGTTTATGTATGCAAGTTTTTATGTTTTCAAATAAAGAAAGCATTCCAAATTCAGTATTTGTAGTTCGTTTAAATTGTAAAACCAAACTGTAAAGATTTCAGTGTCCTTTAAGCCGCGTTTTCACTACCTTGCGGAGCGAACATTTTGGTCAGAGCAAACGTTTGCTCAAAACAGAAAACCTTTCTTCTTTGTCTTTCCTCGTAATATTGTTAAGTGATGGTACAAGTTTGTAATCAATTTGTAACATTGTGTGAAAGTTGCATACTAATGTAAGAAACACCGACAGGATCAGGACGTAGTCAAATAATGATTCAAGGATTACGTAACCGTCTTATATTTCAATTGAACTGCACATACAAAAATCAATACTTAGTACTAGGTACTTATTAACTCTAAAAAAACCTATCGCGTCGAGTCCTAAAATTCAAGAGCCCGCGCAACTGGCCAAGCGTTCCCTTAACGCGCGTAACCACACATTTTTTTTTGGGGGAAGAAGCGAGTTCTCTCATTGTTTCCCGCCATTTTTCGTCAACCAATCACAGAGCGACCACAAATATAAAAAGGATAAAGTTGCCAGTATAAAATATTAAAATGAAAGCTCTATTGAGACAAATATCGATGCAAATAATCGATTAGCAAAATCAAAATTCACAAAGCCTAACAATCGACCGTCCTGACAACGTGTGCGTCCCCGCACACGACACCAGGTGGAACCCTAACAATCGGAACGCTGGCCGGTAGATTGGTTTTACATATTTATTGTTTGAGCGTCAAATTACAATAGAAGGTAACCACCTGCTTCCCAAAGACAGATCAAAGCGTGACTCGTTAATCAGTTCCCCAGCAATTGCGGCTAAGTTTGTAACGACTTTACAAAATTAATAATAATTCTCAAACGAATTTACTAAGCTACATAATATAAATATTTAATTTAAATTAGGTATAAGTTCAATAAGGTATGTATAAATGCAATAGCTCACAGTTCATTAGGTTATTTTATCATTACCTATACAACGAAACAGTTTGTTATCCTTGACCACAAAATTATCTTTTATGTATCGGAGTTCCTTCTCATTAAGACTATCATTTAAAATATTTTTAATCCTACAGAGTTCGGTGTCTCCAAGCTGAAGCGTATGTAACCAATCCTCACTACTGATCGACATAACTGAAAATTGATCGATGGGATTGTCTCCTGAGCTCTCGATTGGATTACGGGACAGCGCATCTACATGGCCCATCCTGCTCTATACTCAACTGAACATTGAAACTCCTGCAGTAAGAGCCACCAGCGTGCTATCCTCGGGATTAGGTCTCGTTTTGAAAACGTAGATCGTAGAGCACTGCAATCTGTAATGTGCCTAAATGATTTCCCTAGCAGATAGACCCACAATTTTCGCAAAGAACAGATTACTGCTAGAGTTTCAAGTTCGTACGAATGGAATTTTTTTCCTCAGGAGAGGTTTGTCGACTGTAGTAAGCTACTGGACGGAAAGCATCATTTCCTTCGGAGCGCTGCAATAATATACCTCCAACACCTTGCTTGCGTCGGTGTGAAGCTCTGTCTCTGCTGCAGGATCATATATTGCAAGAATGAGCCTATCAACCAACTTAGATTTCAAGACTTCAAAAGCCTCCTCTTGACTATCACCCCATGTCCATGAGGTATCCTTTTTTAGCAACTTACTGAGAGGCAAGGCAATTCGGGCAAAATCTTGGATGAATTTGCGGAAATAACTAGCCAGACAAGGAACTGGCGTACATTGTGGACATTCTAAGGTCCTGGAAAATTCATGCCACTAATGATTTTTTTATCACCCGGCCTAACCCCAGCTGCACTGATTTCGTAACCCAGATAATCGATTTTGTCTCGTAAGAAGTCGCATTTGGATAGATTCAAAGTGAGATTAGCTTTCTCCAAAACTTGCAATACCTCCTCAAGCCGTGCCAGACATTCACTAAAGTCCTTACCGAAAATAAGAACGTCATCTCAATAAGCAGTTGCCTTGCTGAACCGAGCCGACCCTAATATCGAATTCATCATCCGTTGGAAAACGGCCGGTGCCAAATGGCATGCGATTAAACTCGTACTGTCCGTCTGGCGTGACAAACGAGGTGAGGTGTCTGCTCTGTTCTGAAATCAGCACCTGGTAATAACCCGATGTAAGATCGAGCGAAATAAAACAAGCCTGGCTAGTAAGACATGCTATTTCGTCTTCGATAATGGGCATAGGATAGCGCTCTTTCACCGTGATAGAATTAAGCATACGGTAATCGATGCACATTCGAAACGATCCATCCTTTTTGCGTACGAGTAGAATTGGACTGGCGTAGCCTGAGATCGACTCCCTTACTATCCCTGCATCCAGCATCTCCTTCACCATAGCCCGTACCTTCTCACGTTAAAAATACGACAACCTATATGGGCGATAGACGACAGGGCGTTCACTGTTTAACTCTATATTCATTTCGGTCGCGTTGGTACCACCTAGGTCCCTAAGAGAAGATGCAAAACAATGATTATATTTTCTGAACAACTCGAACAACCTTTGTTTCATGTTTTCTAGCACCTTATCACCGACACAATAAGATTCTCATCGAAGTCGCCCTCAATCGCTATAGGGATTTCTGGTGGTTCGACAACTACCCTACTAACAACCTCTACTCGCTTTGCACGACATAAAACTAAATTATTTGTGATCCAGCAGGAACTCGAACATGGGAACGCGGTTTTATAGACACGACTATTTTCAGAGCGATAGAGACCTCCACAAACAAAGTACTGCTTATTTGGTTTCCCGGCGACAACATTTTTCAAGAGAATGCTGCCACTTGTGGAGGGTTCAATCCATGCCTTCACTGATACTGCACCATAGAGCTCTACCGATTCTGTTGCCCTAATCTTAAGAGAGGACTCTGTTAGATCCGGATCTGGATATGGCATTTCATTGCCAATATCGATAAATTGTAGCCTAGATACATCCTTATAAACTATGATGTGAGGTTGTTCGGTGAAGGACTGCCCTATAAGCGCGGATTTATCTAACAAATTATCACACACAACCTTGCAAGCTTTGACGCCATCCACCTCAAAATTAAGTAACAACCCTCCTAGTGGCTCTACTATACCGTTTCCAAACCCTTTCAGTAATGATGGTATGTGATCGTGGGTCAAGCCTAACTCATTAACTACAGACTCCTTTATAAGCGTGACTTCGCTCTCAAAATCTACAAAGGCTTGCTGTAACGTACCGTTAATTTTTACATCCTTCATAAATTTCGAGTTCGGGTGCGAGTCGCGTCCTTGACTGGATAGCTTTTGGAATATTATTACCACTAGGTTTTGTGATGTTATTTTGTATCTGCGTGTTACAGTTAACAACTGTATGCCCTATTTTGTTGCATTTTGTGCATTTTATATGCGGTTTAGGACAATGTAAGAAGCTGTCACCCCTTTCTTTACAATTGTAACATCCAGGGAATGAACCCGACTTAGCACCCGACCTTTGACTGGGCTGACCATTAGGGGTACTAGAGTGATCGGTTTTCTTCTTGTTCGCAAGGGAAGGCGTTTATTAGTTTCTCTTGCCATTCATGCCAGTTAAACAAAACAGAGTTCAAACCTTCATACCATGTTTTAGCGAGGCCTTGAAGTTTCTGCATAGCAAAGTGAACGATAGTTTTGTCGTCCCAACCGTACACACTAACACACTCATTGACTTTCTTGAGCCATACATCAATTCGTTGGTTTTTTGTAAATGGATCAAAATTAGGCAGCATGTTCATGTACTTAATCAATTTTATGAAAGGACCGTGTGTCTCGGGCGGGTTGAGATGCCAAACTATCTTTCAAACATTTGAAAACATCAACAATATATTTTTTAGATACAGATGGGCTACATGATCTTTCAAAGTGTCCCGCGACGTTACGATGCTCAGCATGTGGGCCGTCACCGTCGTGCCGATTGGCTTCCGCTCGTCGCCGTTGATGGTCGAGTGTTCCACTGCGATGGCTGCGACTGCGGTTGCTACGCTGAGTGGCGTGCTGCGACGATTTACGCCGCGCGCTGCGTTGGCTGCGACTCCGGTTGCGGGACTTGGCATGTAGAAGACGCTCCCGTCCTTGTAGCAGCTGCCACTCTAGTAGCTTAACTCGTTCATGGCTCAAAGCCAGTTCTTGATCCCGGTTGCGACATGAGCTGCGAGTTCGCAACCGACTATGACTGTGGTCTCTCACCCGGCTCCTACTTCGATGCTCCATCGCGTAGGGCGTCTCAAGTCGTCGATGACTGAATTCCATGCTTGGGCGTCTCGATGTCGATCCATGATACAAGAGCTCAAAAGAAAAACAGAAAAACAACTTTAGCTTTTGATCTAAGCGATTTAAGGATTTTTTTTTTAATCTGTGATGTCTATTTCTACAGTGAAGCTATGTTCTCTGTATGCGTATGCAATTCAAAGCTGGCAATTGACATAACACCCAACTATTACTAAATTATGACTGCATTCCATTAACTAGTTAACCTATCTCGAAAATGGAGCGGTAAAATGTTGCTCCCCCCTATCGTAATATGTCTGAACATACTATGTGCAAATCATAAATTTAATAAAGTTTGTCTTAAATCTTTTAAGTTTCATATTTTTTTTTTAATCTGGAATATCTTAGTTAATAAAGATCTGTAATTTGAATATTCGTGATAAATATCAACACATTACTGTCCATAAAACTACGTTAATAATGAGCTAATATACCAAGCAATCTTACCAAAATGCTTGAGAGTACCTACATATATCGAAAAAACGATTCACACTACTTAAACTGAGATTAATGCAAGAAAAACAGTGTAACACAACATAGTCAATCATAGAATATCAATCCCTTTGCTCGGTAACGGATCGGTATAACGCAATTATAGTATGGGTAGGCACACAATCATGATTATGTAAAACAATTATTAAAACCATTGATTATTAAGTTAAATATTTAGGCAGACTGACTTTAAAGATCAATTTACAACTATTGAAAATAAAAAAAATAAAAAATCATGTTACCAAGCAGTGGCTATTGACAATGAATAGAAAATACAGATAATTGCAAATTAATGGGCGTGTACTAACGTTGCTATCCCACTTCTGAAATGTAAGAAACACCGACAGGATCAGGACGTAGTCAAATAATGATTCAAGGATTATGAATGAATGAATGAATGAATGAATGAATGAATGAATGAATGAATGAATATTTGTTTGTATTATGTAACCGTCTTATATTTCAATTGAACTGCACATACAAAAATCAATACTTAGTACTAGGTACTTATTAACTCTAAAAAAACCTATCGCGTCGAGTCCTAAAATTCAAGAGCCCGCGCAACTGGCCAAGCGTTCCCTTAACGCGCGTAACCACACATTTTTTTTTGGGGGAAGAAGCGAGTTCTCTCATTGTTTCCCGCCATTTTTCGTCAACCAATCACAGAGCGACCACAAATATAAAAAGGATAAAGTTGCCAGTATAAAATATTAAAATGAAAGCTCTATTGAGACGAATATCGATGCAAATAATCGATTAGCAAAATCAAAATTCACAAAGCCTAACACTAAAAATACATTTTAATATTATTTTATTTGTTTTGCGGAATGAAAAAAATTAGGTTTATACACAATAGACGCGGATTTAAAAAAAAAAGATAATATATTTACTTTTTTAAACAAATTAAGCCTTTGTGACTTTTACACCACAGAGAAAGAACAAGTGACCCATCTGAATAATTTAACAGATTGTTTGATTTCTACAATGGATTTCGTCAAGTCTGGTATTTATTTAAGGCAATACTTGATCATTATTTGAATATAAAAGGCATCCACTCTAACGCTTCGTTATCCACTCGAACGCTTCGAGCGATGAAATGCTAAATTAGGGATGGGACTTTTTTGTTGCGACATTTGAATGATTAAATTGTGGACACACAGATTGAGATGAAAAGGAAATAATATTGGGCTGTACGATTTTTTTATTCTATCTAAAAATCTGTATTTGATGTTCGTTAACGAAGTGTCAGATTTAATTTTGGTCGAAATAAATTATAGAATTTCATACCCATCTACCTCGTTTTATTAATTGTAATTCAATTTGTCAGTGTAGCTTTCTAATAATTAATGGTATGGTGTGTTGAATATTAATGACAGGCGACTTTTATTACATGGTAGCGTAGAAAGTCAATAATTATACAAATAGAGAAGTTTGTCAAAAATAACACCAATTAAATTTTATTTATAGCGGAACCCGACCAGGGGAAACTAAGGCTGGTTGACTAACGTTTCACTTTTAGGCTACGAGTATATATTTTCTTGTGTTTTAATATTTACATGCATAAAAATAAATTTCGAATGTAGTAGGAGGACGAGGATTATGTAAGGATCGTAACAGGTGGCGTTCTGTAGTTTCTGACTACCCCCATGGGAAGAAGGCGTGTGTTTATGTATGTATGTAAAAATGACTTCATTTGATAGTGATTCTATTAGCCTTATGAAATAATTAACATCCATATAATTATTTATCGTAGTTTTTTTTTATTTACAGATTTTAGCAGATAAGGAAATCTTAGTCAACCTACCCCAGGACCGGGCAGGTTGACCACAAGCCTGGCAGTCTAAAATAATGAGAAGGCATGAGTAATTAAATAAAAATTATATTCAATAAGTCTCAAAAATTACAACAAATTGTGCAACCTCAACGCCCACAACAAAAATATTTACCTTTTTTAAATTGACAGTCTCATATTTATAATTTTTAGACAAAGTTTCTTGTATTCCTTTTTAACTTCATCACGTTGCTTCTTTTGTCGAAAATAACTAATTGACAAACGTTTTCTTTAACATTTCTTGTGTACATTCTTACAATAAATTATTGTACAATGTTTTTTTTAATC
Source organism: Fissipunctia ypsillon (assembly GCA_947568875.1). Classification (NCBI taxonomy): domain Eukaryota; kingdom Metazoa; phylum Arthropoda; class Insecta; order Lepidoptera; family Noctuidae; genus Fissipunctia; species Fissipunctia ypsillon. The sequence continues at coordinate 15,571,047 of OX387661.1, read as the reverse complement.
TAAAGGTTTATATTTCCATATTAGCTTTGATCATCGACTTGGTTCGCGTGGAAGTCGTAAGATACACAATATACTAAAATAACAACCATAACAGCCGTGCTTTTATTTAGTTTTCGCTTAGCGTTCTTACCGACTTTTTTCTTTTTGCTCGGCTCCTAAAAGTCGTAGCGTAATGTTAAATAGCTTATAATCATCTCCGAGAATAAGGCTACCAAATGCAAAAAGAATTTTTCAAATCTAACTTTTTGTTCACAATTTCATGGGTTTTCATTTTTTTTGCGTGGAACCCTAATTATTTTTCTAAAATAAAAGTAGCCTAAGTTACTCATGATAACATCAGCTATCTGCTAGTGAAAGTTCCATCAAAATAGGTCCAACCGTTTCGTAGATTAGCCGGAATAAACAGAAATACCGACAGACAAAAAAAAATGTTTTTTGTTATAAGTACCGTATATACTTTCATATGCATTTAGTAAAAAACTGTTGTTTTCACGTTATAAACAGGCACTTCAATTTTATTTATTTGTATAAATGTATAGATATGTAAAATATCACAAGAGAAATAATGCCTATGTGGCGGCATCGCCACAGTGGAACGCGTCACACTGACGTCACGCAAAATCCTGCATCGCACAATCAGAGTTTACCGCGCGACTAGCATATATACAACATCCCGACATCAACCGTCGGGCAGTAGCCCACCAGACTCAACACCCGTCTGGTCGGAGAATCCTCCCTTTTCTGTAGAGGATGAATGAACTTTACACCCTGTTTGCCTCTATACCTACAAATCTAAATTAATTCAGGGGCCAAGACAAAGCGTACAACTTAATAACTTAGAAATGATCTGGACTGTTTTATAGCAAATAAATTTATGGTTCTATGAAATTGGGGCATCAAACACGGAGGTCTCCCCTGCGCTTGTCAACGCGGCTAATTGCTCAGATTATGGTAATTCTGTGTAAAATGTAGCTGAACGGTTTCCCGTATTCTTTTTCTTAGTCCCAAGGGATTATGTAAACAGTGACAGACTGTAAGGTTCTCCCAAACATACAGAATTGTTAACTATAATCATTAAAGTAATAACAGCCGCACGGGTCGATCGATAATGTTAGGCTACGCTTGCCGCGATTGGTTGTCCGTGGGTGGGTAACCTTATTTTTATACCAAGACCCCTCCATGCCTCGGAAAGCACGTTAAAGCCGCTGGTCTCAGCTGTCATTCGTGGATTTTTGACAGTCGTTACGAGTCATCAGAAGCCTGAAAGTCCGACAGCCAGTCTTACCAAGGGGTATTGTATTACCCAATAACTGTTAGACTTGAGCAAACAAATAATGAAAATATTATAAAATATTTATTTTGCTTCGTACATACATGAGATGACACATAGAAATATAAAAAACAAAAGAAGATGTAAAATATTTCAAATGAAGAAGAATAAAAATAAAACTATAAAAAGAGGTTTTATACCTTCTTGTTGGCTCTAACAGTAACTGGGTTGTGGAGATAAGATAGCTTAGTCGCTCCATGTAAAATACTGGTATTCAGATGCATCCGGTAAGACTGGAAGCCGACCCCAACATAGTTGGGAAAAAGGCTAGGCAGATGATGGGTAAATGAAACATTTTTTATTATACAATATGGCTGCTAGTGCTTCGTTATTATCTGGGGCCATAGAAATCGTAATTGAACATAATTATTAAACTAATAGCTTCTATACGTTAGAGAAAACTTGGAAGCTATCTGTTAATACATACATAAGTACCTAAGTATAACGTCAGGATACCCATTATTATGATCGCGTGACTGAACAGACTTTGTCAGATTTCAAACACTTAACCGTTATATTCATGTCTGAACTCTGTGTAGATAATCGTTTATAACGAAAATAAAAATTTAAGCCCGAGAAAAGAACAGCTTCACACGAGATATTAAACAGAAATGATAACGTTATGATCTCTTTGTTGTTCAATGTCTGTAGAGTATCATAATGATAATCTCTATTATGATAAGCGAACTTTTATGGTTTTCCTTTTTCCCAACATGTCTCCCGGAGGTATCACAGAATTACGTTAGTCCATCCATTATTACCACAAAAAAGTTTGCAAAACAGCTATGGTCAAGGACATTACCTTAAGCTTATATTTTTATGTCTCCTGAAATGTGAATTAATAATTATTAATTCACATCAGAGGTTCATTTCAACGATTAATTATAATTAATCGTTGAAATGAACCTCTTTCATATACAGCGTGTATCAAAAAGGTGTGGCCAAATTTAAGAATGTGGTACAGACCATCAAACTGAACAACATTCTCCATGGGACCAATATTGTAATCGCGAAAAAACTATCCTTATCAACTGTCGCATAGAAAACTTCAATACCTACTCAATCCATATGCGTAGGACGACTGATTACCAAAGGATTTTTGGCATATTGTAAAAATTACTACTGTAACACAAACAAGTATATAATAGTGGTTGGTATTGTATTCTATATTATTAAATCCTTCACAATAATAGCTTCTACAATCTGTAGAAGCCATTATTGTGAAGGATTTTGGCAAAAAAATAAAATGGTTGCTTCTTGCTCTTGCTTTTGATTTACGTGCCACAATAAACTTAAATCCCTGTTAGTACCTTCGGAAGATGTGTACTGTGTAGCTCACTACCAAAAATAATAGACTCGAAAATAATGAGGAATAATAATAAAGTTAGTGCGGAACTGCGGCTCCTGAGATACAAGTATATTTTTACTTAGTTCGGGAGCCACCTGTTCAACCTGGTTTTTGACCACCACATGTACAATCATGTTTTAGTGTATGACTAAATGTATTGTGTTTCTCTTTGTACAATAAACTTATTATTTATTTATTTTATTTATTTAATGAATCGGAACAAGTGTACAGAGATCGTGATATACAGGGGTCCAAATAGTGACGTCCAAATGAAAAATCTGAATTCCTCATGCCCCATGTATGTTCCGCAATTTTTTGTAGTTTTCGAGTTATTTAAAATTTGAGTCTATCCCACTAAAAACTTAAATACCTGTTGTAGATATTTTTTTGAGTAACTTATAGGAATGTTTGGAAGTTTATTATTTTAAGTATGAAAGTAACATTCGAGACAATTTATTATTGTCACAAAAAAAATAACTGAAAAATACCCACTACAATAAAGATATGAATTTTTTAAGCTTCACCGGCAGAAAACTCTAAAAAATTTAGATTTTTCTTTTGGACGTCACTATTTGGATCATCCTGTCTGTTTACGTGTGTTTGTATTATCAAGGCGTAGTTCAGGGTGCAGCATAACTCTGCATGTCAAAACTTTTTGGTTCTTTATAATCAACCTTTTTTCCGTTTGTATTTGAGCCTGGTCGATTTTTATCTTTTTATTTCGTGATTCGAATTATTTTTCTTCTGACAGATGGGTCCCCATTTTTTTCTGAGTTGCAAAAGTTGAATCAATTGATACTGACCCAGTTTGTGGAAAATTAACGAGTTTTTTTCAAGTGAAGCACACTATATCCCTGCCGTCCTATTAGTACATTATGGCAAAGCAATATTGAGTATTGTATATTAAGTACGAGTCTAATGATTTCATCTTTATTTTTCCTGGTACGTATCTTTTAACAGTTTTCCTCAATCGGAAGTTCAGTCTGATCACGCTAGTCTAACCCTAATTCATTTTGTCTTAGGATTAAACAGCTTTGAAGAGGCCGCCTTTCGGCCTCAAGGTTTTGGCCTAAAATAACGCTGGACGTCCTTGGCCAACGTCGAGAGTTGGACCGCATCTTGACCGCTGAAGGTCTCGCAACCAACGCCAGTTCCTGAACAAAGAACTACAACTCCCTACAGTCTACGTCACCTCGCCGGACGCAATTACGTTATGCCACGGTTTTTTTTATGATATTTTACGTTCTAATTTAATAATGTAGTTAGTAACCCTCTGCGGATTTTTTAATTCATTGACTACTTAATTTTATTTTCAAAAATGTAAAATGCGAGATACCTTGGTTCTCTGATCTTTTTTCCATAACGATATGTTTTGGTAGCGTTACTTATTAGTGATTGCAATCGACTAGTTAGTACGTTTTATTTATCTTTCGTTATTCGCGTACCTATCGGACCAAAGTTCTCTATTTTATTCCCTTCACACAAGTCAACCTGCAATTTTTTTATACCATAATATTCATTTTTTTTACATTTTAATGTTTTTTTCTATTTTTATTTTAAAACAAAATAAACGTGTCGTAGCAAAAAAGTGAATCTCCTTCTTTTTATTTTCTTTTTGCTACAAGGGATACAAATAAATATCAATCGATCGGGAGTACCATCACGTAACTTGTTACATAATAAAGTGTTACGTAAGCTATGCTACCTTTAAAATTCTATAAAACCACCACGGTTAAATCCAACCGAAAACATTAAATAGTACTCTTATTGCAAAAACCGATTATTTGCATTTTTTACCTAAATTAATTTAAATATAATAATCTCCTAGTCACGACGAAGCTACTGTCATGATTTCCAAGTATTAATAAGATTTGTAGTGATTTTTAAACTAAATATAAAATTGAAAGTATGTGATATGACTCAAATGATTTTTATATCAGTGTATTCAGGAAGTTTAAAAGTATATCCTTTCACTTCAGAAGTGAAATGATACACATTTTCAGTACGAATATTGCTGTATTTATATTCTCACACATATATATAAACTTGCTACTATTTACTATTCAGTTTAACAGTATATACTTTAGACTTCTTAAAGAAAACTTTTTGGCTCCGAGGCTCGAAGAGAACTAACTTAGCAAAACAGTTAGTTCTCTAGTTAGTTTGTTAACAGTTTTGTTAAAAAACCAGTACTTTTACGATAACTGTCAAATGAGATACTTTTAAACTTCCTGACTACATTGATATAAAAATAATTTGAGTCAAATTACATACTTTCAATTTCATATTTAGTATTTAAAATGACTACAAATCTTATTAATACTTGGAAATCATGACACTACAGGTAAATCCCGTTAAAAGAATGCAGATAATCGGTTTTTGCAACAAGGGTATGAAATACGACTTCATGTTTTTCTTACAGTCTCGAAGGCTATCTTAGCTTTTCTTGGAGAGGAAAAGCGAATACCCTTACTAACATTTCCTGTTGCCTTCGCTCTTCATTTGAGTAAATATTTCTTCAACAAGGTTTTCATTTTAACAAAGCTGTAAAAACTCCGTTATCTTCCAACTTATTACAGATTTCAATGGCTGTCATATTCTACCAGGTAGTTTCTTGACTCCTTTAACAACCTCTTGAGCTGGTTTACCAGCAGCTAATGAGACTTCACTAATGGGAGGGCGCTCGCATTACTACTACTACTAAAAGTGAATAACACTTATAGTTGGGAATTTGTGAATATTTAGGGACATGAGGACAACCCTGCGGCCTGTGCGAGCTGTTATGTCTGTTTTAAACATGAGGGTCAGCTAGGAATTTTCATTATGTTGGTCAGCAATTGAAACTTTGATAAATTTGGAGTTCAACCGTTTTGTAGGACCGTCATGCGTTTAAAGATTTATCCTTACGATCGTATTTCTGTTAACGACAAAATAAAAGTTCCTCGCTTACATTATTTTTTGCTTTTGAGTTACGACTTTCCTTTTTTTTCCTGTACCAACTGGTCTACGGCTATCTAAACAGACTAATGAAGGGACATGGATGTTTATGTTTTGCACTATAGTTTCGGCGCATTCACCTGAATTGCTTTCGGGACAAAGGTCTACTCACAATATTTTTTTTATTTGAGATAGGTTTGCTCTTGACTCTAGTCTAGGTCAGAGATGGCAGAGACAAAGTCGACGATCGAGCGAGCTTACCCAGAAGAAGCCTGTTCCCTCTCACTTTGAACAGATCGGGGTTGTATGCGTTCGGAAACACAGACGCAGGCAGAGAGCTCCGGGCACGCCACAATTGCGGCGATAAGTCCCCTCTTTGAGGAGTGGCTGGAGAGGCGCCACGGCGTCTTCACCTTCCGCCTGACGCAGGTCCTCACTGGACACGGGTGCTTCGGGAGGTACCTGTTCCGAATAAGGCGGGAGGAAACGCCCGGGTTTCACCACTGTGTGGATCGCCCAGAGGACACGGTGGAGCATACGGTGGAGGTCTGCCCGGCTTGGGCGGAGCACCGCCGTGTCCTCGCGGAAGTGATCGGCGGCGGCGATCTCTCGCGTCCGGCCCTGGTCCAGGCCATGGTACGGAGCGAGAGTACATGGGAAGCCATTACCTCCTTCTGCGAAGCAGTGATGCTCGTGAAGGAGGAGGCGGGACGCGTGAGGGAGAGGCAATCTTTACGCCCTCACGCCCCTAGTCGCCGCAGGAGACGCCCTGGGCGTCGGGAATTGGCAGCAGATTCCCGGCCACCGTAGGCGCGGGCTTGCGGACGGCGAGCAATGGGTAGCTCGCCGTCCGGTAAGGACCAAGCCCGAGTCGACGGCGCGTCGTGTTCCACGCGCGCTTCAAAGAGATGTCAGCACTATTGACGGGGTCCGCTAGGGCCGATGCCAGCTAGGGTTGCGGGATGTTCGAAAGAGTCACCGTGGCCCCGGCACAGGCAACAGAAGGAACACGGGTGGGTTTTAGTCAGTAAAAGTCTGACACGCCCTCCCGCTCCGCCCAGAGCGGGAGAAGTCATTTAATGATTTCCCATCCACAAATAAAAAAAAAAAAGGCAGAGAGCTCCACTTTTTTGCTGTGCGCATCATAAAAGACATTTGGAAACGCTTATTTAATGTTGATGCTTATCGGAACGATGCGCTTAAAACCGATACTTTTATTTTTATTTTATTTTATTTTAAGTTTTCGGAAAACTTACAGCTAGGCAGACACAATGTAAAAGATACTAACATGATGATGGCCAATTACAAGTTTTCACAGTTAACATGTACAAATAAGAACTTATGAAACCTGGGTATTAGACTGCGTTACATTCGCGTCTTTTACATGATTAATAATATACTATACAGTGCAAGTGTATTATTATAAAGCCAGTCTATTTTATGCTGTCGAAAAAGTGGTGGCAAAGAATCTTCTTAAATTTAGACACACTAGTATTAAAGAGATCTATATCAACTTCCTGGCAGGTTTCGTTATACATACGGCTTGCTCTAATAATGTAAGAGTTTTTTTTTTGTAATTAGTTCGTGTCGATGGTATGTGCAACAAACGATTTTCTTATCAATATGGTTAACTTTATATAAAAACTGTCGAAAATCACTGCTGGAATACAATTAATATTTCTAAACAGTTATGTTGTATCTCTGGATAAGTTTCGGTTCCTTTGCATATCCTTTGGTCATGTTTAGCGTAGGGAATTTTCAGATATCGTGTTCATTATTATTCAGATCTAATATAGATTCGACCTTCATATTTACCGAGACTATTAATTAGTCCCACTTAGTTCAAATATTAACAGGCGTTGAAATGTTTGTTACTTTGTTGTACATTTTAAATTAAATTTATACTTTATAATCCTAAACAAGCCACAATTTGGGTTCCATGCATACCATAATGAGGGATCTATGAACTTTCATGTATAACTTTCCAATAAAATTCTTTGTTGATCACTAGTTTAATATATCAATAAGGGTTTTGTTTAGTTATGTGTTTACAAGTCATTTAAAAAGTCCAATTTAATGACTGGACTTTTTAACGGAATATTAGATATCATACAAAGTGTAACATAAATAACGCACAACCTCTTAAGGGATCATTGTACTCATCATTATGAACAACTTTTACTATGGGACCAAACCTGAAATCGTGAAAAAAAATCAACTGTTCTCCCTACATTTTGACGAGTTATGCGAACATAAAGCAGCAGATTTTTTTTTCGCGATTTCAGGTTTGGTCCCATAGTAAAAATTGTTCATAATGATGAGTACAATGGCCCCTTAACATGTTGTTTTATGTTAGACCTTGTATATTCGTGGGAGCTATGAGTATGTAATTCAAGTCTTGGAGAAACAAGTTAAGGATCAAATTATGATAGTAACTATTCACATAAGCGACGTTTGCAAGAGTAATACAGAAACCACAGAAAGAAAGGGAAACTGTTAGTTCGATATTTTGAAGATAGGAAAGTCACAATCGTAGAAAACTAATGCCCATTTCACACTAGACATTAATTTAGGTGTTGCCTATTGTTAGAAGAACGCCTTTTAACTAACAAACGGATTTATACTACGGGATGTCTAGATGACAAGTCACGTAACTATCTCGTCTGCTTTAATCAGAGAACAACTGATATCAGCAAACCAACAAACTTTTTACTACCACAAGGAGCTTTAGATAACTTCGTGATACATAAAACCCAAACCCGTATGTTTGAAACTCAACACACTAGCGAAAAATTTTATCACGTAACTTTATGTTACGAATCACAAATATGTCGCTAGTAACATCGACTGCCTCGATGGTCTAGTGGTCACAAGCACAACTGCTGATCATGTGGTTCTGGGTTCGATTCCCAGGTCGGGCAAGGTATTATTGGGTTTTTACATATATCTGGAATTTCTCAGTAGCATTCCGGAGTCTAGATTTGTGCCCGGTAGATGGCAATAGGCTCGCTCCCTATTACATGGGACTTAAACATAACTGGCGAATTGCGGGTTTACCATAAGTACACCTCTGTCTACTTTATGTTATGTAACATCGATTGACTACAATGTATCTCTTAGATGATGTCTCTGATCAGTACCGCTGGTACCCATGAACATACTGTGAGGGAACAGTTACAAACATGGCGTCGTATTAGTATTTCGTAGACGATTTAATTTCGATGACTTGCTTTGTCAATATAGTAAGAGAAGCGATCTGTTGCATATTGCTCAATCAATAGTTGGAATCTTTGTTAAAGCCCATAAAACAGTTAAATTATATCTAACCTTAATAATTTATTTACAAGAACATATACTAAAAATATAGAATAAACTCTTGTATTTTTAAAGCTTCGTCGCGGTGAACAGTCGTCATTTTATAAATCGCTTCTCTGAAACTGCAATTTATTTGTCGTCCAGTGACCATTCAACCAAACCTATTATATGTGACTGCAGTTTTAAAGATAAGCATCAGAAAAAATAAATGTGTCGAATAGAAAACAATAACTTTGTTATAATGGCCTCGTTTGTATGATATACGAAAACTTTTGGGCGTTTTCAGCACTTTACTGCGTTTCTGCTAGACTGGTTATAAAAGCACATTTATTTTTAGGTGATCCTTTTGCTACTTACTATATGTGGTTCAGAATCTACGAATGAGCAGTAATGGGGTACTTTGCTCTGTAACGGCTTTATTATTTACCTATTATTGAACAGTTTTACGGTTTACGTACAGTTTGTACGACTGTATCTTTATACCCGTAAATAAACAAGAATGTAAGTCCTTAAGTAGTATCTACTTGAAGTGTGATCGGCCATCGTAATCCAAATAAAATCAATCATTTATAATTATGATCAATCACCCTTCGACAGGGCTACAACACATTATTGGATTCATTCTCGTTAGCGCGCCTTGCTCGCGTGTGATTTCACCGTCGTCGAGTCTCGCCAAGTACACGGTGTATAACATCGTGTTGAGTTAAAAAATCGTGGCAGCGTTATTAAAGTAAGGTCTACTTAATATTATTATGTTCGCATTTAAGTGACAGTAGCTCCATACGAAAGAAAACTCCTGTGTGTAGAAATGGCCTGGAATCCTCTTGATTCTGTAACAGAAAATAAGCTATTTTTATATGTAGTCACTTGTAAAAACTTTCTTTACTTATCGAACCAACTAATAATCTTCAACACAGCCATCACTTTACAAGCTTAGATAAGACTCCATAAGACCATTCCAAAGGTCACAATGTTTAATTGATAATGCCTAGCACGTCGTAAGTTTATGAAACATTACGACCAACGTTTTGAACAATCAAACTACGATGAACAAAAGTACTTACACGTTTTAGTGAGAATAGTCCAAATGATAATTGATACCAATATCTAGATCGTAAGCTAAGCTGGCCAGTGAAACAGACGAGTTCTGGAGTGGAGACCACGTATTGGCAAGCGTAGTGTGGGACGCCCCCCAGCTAGATGGATCCGACGACCTTAAGATGGTGGCTGGGAAAGACTGGATGCGGAAGGCGGAAGACAGGGTGTTGTGGCACAGCCTGGGAGAGGCATTGATTGAAACTAAGCTGACGAGAATGAGTCGGTCACAGTAGCTAAGCATTATTTTTGCTGTGAGATTAAAATAAAAATGTCTCGCTGAACTACGGAACAGATTAAGAAAAACTTCGTCAATTTCTCGTAAAATTATGTTATATACATTAGACGGTTATCCTTTTCTATACAATACTAGCTTTTGCCCGCGGCTTCGCCCGCGTGTATGTCGGAATATATCAAAATTAATACCTACCCTACGTGTTATTCCAGGTTCTAAAACATCTGTATGCCAAATTTCCTCTAAATTCAATAAACCGTTTTTGCGCCAATCCGGAACATACATCCCGACAAACAACAAACTGACAAAAATTCTAAAAACTAGTGTACGCCACATACTCGTTCAATCACTTCTTTTCAAATATATGCAATGTACAGTTCTGACTTCGTTACTATTTTTAACCGACTTCAAAAAAAGGAGGAGGTTATCAATTCGGTTGTATGTTTTTTTTTAATGTTTGTTACCGTTACTCTGTCATTTATAAACCGATTTGAAAAATTATTTTTTTATTTGAATGGATTGGACTTCCAAATTAGTCCCATTTTTATCCAAATCCAGTTCTGATGATAGGATCCATGAGGAACTGAGGGAACTCCTCAAATATTATTGGCAAACATATAGTGATTTTGGTATTTTCGTCAACAAATCAAGCATTTGCATTCAGAAAGTATGATTTGATGAAGTGGAACTGACGAAAAAGACCATAGATGGCCACAGGAACTCATCAGTCAACTTTTTTTGTTTGAAAGGGTATACTTTCCAGGTGGTCCCATTGTCATCATGTCAGGATCTGATGATGGGGTCCTGGATAAATCGAGGGAACTCTTCAATATAGGCACACCTATAGCGATTTTGGTATTTTTTATAGTAACTTGTGCATTTGCTCTCGAAAAACAACTTTTGGTGAAGTGGAACTGATGATGAAGACCACAGATGGTAAGATGGCCACCGGAACAACCCAATAATAAGTATTTCACGGGTTGCGATTCCATTATTTTAAAATTATTGTTAAGCAATAGAAGCTAGTCACAATGCATTAGGTGAAGTGGAGCTGATGGTGAAGGACCAAGAGAACTCCTCAACAATTAACGTCCCTGGATGGGGAAAAGCAATGTTTTGTAAAAGGTGATGAGCAGTTGTCATTAGGCTATTGTAACTCAGATAAATTACAAACAGACCCACTAAAAAGTGAAAAATAAAAACAACCGACTTCCAAAACAAACACTACAAAGTGAAAATTACTTCAATTTCGGAAGTCAGTGGCAAAAACCTAAAATACAGATCCAAAGACACCGACTTCCGAAAAAGTATTAGTACCGAGTTTCGAGTTAATATGACAGCGCGTTAAAATTTTTCCTTACTGTTTTGACGGTCTTAGTGTTCCTTACTTGTTTTAAAAAACTAAGAGTGACAATTTTTATTATTTCCTGAGGCAAATATTGCCAAGTTTCAAATGTAACCAAAGGAATAAGATTTTTCATATAATCTGTATCCCCTCTTTTCACCCCCACAGGGGTGGAATTTTGAAAAATCGTTTAAGATATTTCCAAAACTTGACTCAAAGATTTCTTATACCAATTTTTGAGATAATCAAGCCACACAGTAAAATCTTCCTCTTAAAAATGTAATTACCCCTTTTCACCCCGCCAGGGGCAGTTTTGAAAAACCAATAGTAAGAAACTTTATTGCTTATTTAGGCAAATATTCGTGCCAAGTTTCAAGTTTATTAACCAAATGAATAAGATTTTTCACCTAAACTATATCCCCGATTTTAACCCCCACAGGGGTGGAATTAAAAAAAATCGTTTAGGATATTTCCAAAACTTGACTCAAAGATTATTCATACCAATTTTCGAGTTAATCAAGCTACGCATTAAAATTCTCCCCTGTAAAATTGAAAACCCCTTTTCACCCCGTCCGGGGTAGATTTTCGAAAAACCTTGATACAGGTTATTCTTTATTTTTGGACTTAAGTATAAATACTGAGTTTCGAGTTAATCGGACTGCGTGTTAAAATTCTTCCATACAAATTTTGACACCCCCCAATGGGTGGTATCCATTGGCGGGTAGTTTAGAAAAACCAAAAATGACAAAGTTTATAATTTACTTAGATAAGTATTTGGGCCAAGTTTCAAGTTTATTAACTCTAGGAATAAGATTTTTCAAACAAACGAATTTCTCTTTTTCACCCCCTTAAAAGTCGAATTTCCAAAAAGTTCTTAGTGCTCCCCTACATTATAAAAGGAAGCCGAGTGCAAAATTTTACGTTCCTAGTCCCGGTAGTTTCGGCTGTGCGTTGATATGTCAGTCAGTCAGTTAGTTTCTCCTTTTATGTATATAGATAGGCAGTTGCATTTGAATGCTAGCTGGAATACATAAGAAATTTGAAAATATAATCGGAATTACTTTCATCCATTACAAACAGTAGTTTTACATTGTTAAGTTTTATTCTTTATCTTTAAAACTGAAAATATTTGCTACTTATATTTCTGGCAACAACAGGATAGTTTGTCCAATTCTAGCTTCAGCAGAAGGCAATAATTTGTTTGTCGTATGTCTCTTTACAACTTGTCCCGGAATTAACGCACAACCTCTTAAGGGGTCATTTTACTCATCATTATAAACAACTTTTATCAGAAATCGCGGGAAAAAAAATCTGCTGTTCCCTACATTTAGTAATCTTGTTGTTACTGTTCTGTTACTGACTACACAACTCCTATCAAAGCATTAAAACAGCGTCTACTGTTTAATTTATCCCTTCAACTTTCAGATATGAGACAAAATTAAATGTCTGTTGTTACCGACCACTCGAGTGGTATGTGGACTTTCACCGGTTATTTGCGTTTCGTAAAAGCGAAAATTTTTAATAAAACGGTCGCTCCTGGCGATTTTTGTAACAAATTGCTTATGAAATGACCTAAATAAAAAGTTTGTGTAACAGCGAAGTGTAAACTTGCGGGCTTATCACATTGACCCGTTTACGTCGCTACAGTTGACTACTACATATTCACTATCACTTCACTTGATACCGCAACTTGAGCATATACTATGTTGTTCATTATATGGGTGGATACTAATTGTGAATTTTTAAATAGGTAGGTACTGTTGTTGTCTTGTATCGCAGGCGGAAATTGGTCCTAGTTCATATTACAAAAATGTACGGCATCAATATAGAAAGGCATGATTACTTAACCAAAATGTGATCTAAGTTAATATATTTAATTATATTTTATATTTTGTTATGAAGGCATTTAATTGATCACGTCATTACTAACATAGTTTTTAAGATAATTAATGTAAGACTAACAAATGATGGACAGTTTTTTGTCTGAATTAAATGAATTTTATTTATTTTTTTTTTATTTTTTTTTATTTTAATAGCATAACTTTTGGCTCGGCAATTTTAATATTGTGGTTAAAATTGCGAAATATTTGTCAGCAAAGCTCAGCGGCTGCCAACTGGAACGTGACCACTAACTAGCTGTACAAGCTATAAATTCCTAACACAAAAACATCGCTTGCAGCTTGAATTTCGAGAATATGCCATAAAACTGTGAGTGGTCTTCACACGGGACAATTCCTCTCAAGTGACAAGAGGCTTGATAAACATTCCTTTGCTGAGAATTTAACTCCTCACGGGTAGAGAAAGCATTTTACAAAAACGCGACCGCAATTTTGTTTAAGCGACATTTTTCCTGAATGCTTCACAAGATTTCCTTGGCTTTGAGAAGTAAATAAAGAAGTTTATTTATTCCAGAGCTGCCTAAGATGAAGCTTCAAAGAATTTTTATGGTTACTGAAGGTATTTTCAACGTACACGAGGTGTGAAATATTGTGTGGAAATAATAATGTTTGCTAGATCATCCCGGAATTGTTGTCGTCATTTACTCGTACAATGTGACCACATTTCATTTAAGTTTTTGACAGTTTAACTTTGGTCGATACATTTTATAGCTATTTTATAGTTTTTCGATAATGCTGTATCAACGGCACCCGGTGTTTATAGTGTATATCTTTTGGAACCTGATCTACGGTGAGCATGAAATAGCCGCGTACAAAATTATACAACTGGCAACTTTACCTATAATAGGTACCTAATCACGTAACATCACGCCTTGTTTCCCTAAAGGATAGGGCAGAAGTGTACCTTTAGTACACCCACATTTTGCCAGTTATGTTTAAGTGCCATGTAATATGGGGCGAGCCTACTGCCATCAACCAGGCACAAATCCAGACTCTGGGCTGCTACTGAGAAATTCCAGATGGAAAAACCCAATAACACATTGCCCGATCCGGGAATCGAACCCAGGATCTCATACTCAGCAGTAGCCCATGCGACCACTAGACCAACGAGGCAGTTCTACCTAATCGTCGTCGTTGGAAGCTTATTTAAGCGCCAATTACTGCCAGTTTCGTGTTATCAGCGAGTTACAGTTTATTCGATAAACAAGCTCCAATAATATTATGTTAGCATTCGATATTAACTTTATTTATTTTTGTTTAACTTCGATGTTTATATAAAGCGTTATCAGTTTGTGATTCCCAGCTTAAATTAAATTTCATAATTTGTTCCGCATATTAACTTAGAATTCCCGATTTTCTTATTATGTTAAAATATTGTACCTACCCATTAAAGGTTTCAGCATAATCAATTCAAGCCGTACATTCCGACACGGATTGTTTTAAAATACCAAACGGGAGAGAACAATTTTCATTTATATCTGAATGATTTTCGACGTTTTTCTCTGTGATATCTCTTTGCATTTACTCTAAAACACAACTCCATTTACAGATGATGAGTATCATCAACTTGTATTGGTTCAAGTCTTTTAAAACCCTGTAATCTCTTCTTGAAAAATTGCGTCTGAAAAACAGTTTTATCTTTGTTCCAAAGTTTATTTTTCACATGAATGAATTTTGTTGAAAAAAGTTTTCAGTCTCGGTCCTAATTAGCAGTGGTATTTTTAGGCTTCGCGGCAAAAGTTGTTGTAATTGTGAATTTAAGTGACTTTTAAAAAGTTTCTGTTCCGCACGAGTAGATAGGTATCTTCGTACGGCCGAACCCAATAACATATCTATCACCAGTTTTAGCATACTGGAGAAAGGAAAATCTATCTATCTACAGTTTTAACTTCCCAATAATCTATAAGAGATTATAGAATCTTACCGGCCTGACATAAGGACAGATAGAATTATACTGTCTACTATCAATAGCGATCTGTCTTTTACTGAAAATTGGTTATTGGGTTCGGCCGTTAGTAGGTAAAACGAGACACTGAATTTGTCATCGTTTATTTGTACTTGTATAAAGGCCATTTATTTGTAAAACGTACAATCAAATATAGCACAACAACTAAAACGTAGATGTACTTAAATTCTGGAACTTTCAGAATAATTTAAAAAAAATAGCTTTAGTTTTGCAGGTTCCGTAATTACACTTTGACAAAATTATTCATTCATAATTGAAAGCTGCTACCCAACTGCTTCAAGCGATAGTAATGAGAGTCGATTAGTTACGGTTACTGAGGAGCTCATTACACATTTAGATCAGAACGGTGGTGCTCACCTCGTGACTTAAGTTCACTCAACTGAAAAAAAAATCAGTGTATAGACCGATTAATCTATTGCTTGGGTTTGTAATAAATTTTCATAGTTTGTGATTGAGCTAACTAAAATTAATTTTATTATTTATCAATTTTTCTATTGCTTTTTAATCAATAAATTATTTAGAAGCTTTGAGATCTGTGTAGGATTTGGCAGCAGGCCAAGCTTGAGTAGCTGAGCTGAGTTTAAAGCTCTCAACTTTTATTATTGAAACTTAGGTACTTACTCTAATTGAAAAATCGGATATATAAATGGGTGTTCAATTAATTAAAACCCGACGATTATTTGACCAACCCAGAGGGATGTAAACAAGGAAATAATCTTTACCAATATGCTTAAAGTTCAGTAGATCCGACCCATTCACGGTAATAAAGTTACAAACGGAAGAAAGGTCTGTTAAAAGCGTTTTCTTTGGAAACTTATTTTATGCAATTGCTACGTTGATTTTGATCTTTTAGAACCTTTAATAATGTATTCATTGTTACTAACTTATACTATTACACAGGAGGTAAACGACTGCAAACATTGTCCTATTCCAAATACAATGTTAACTTCCTACAGGATCACTGACATTTAGAAACACTTAGCAACTGCTACAAGCTTATCTCCACGCGACAGTCCGGTGTCGTCCGAAATGAGGTTGTACACTGTAAATAACCTTCCTATCTAACCTCTCCACTCGATTAGCTAATGTTCACTTACTTCAGTAAGGCTAGGAGTCGCAAACTCGCCTGACCGACTTCCCGAACATACCAGATATGTACGATAACTTGATCCGCGTGCAAGTTAACATAAGATATTTCATACATAAATCCAGTCGAAAAAAATACGGATACAATGCGCCTCTTTTATATATCCTCAGAAGCTGCAATGACTTGTTCCACAGTTGCGATCTTGATGTTTTCGGTGGTAAATTGTGAACAGTAAAAAAAAAATATGTTTAATAAAATGTAAAGTATTATTTAAAAAAAAACATCATATGTAAGCTCTATTCGTATTAAAAATTATTTTTTTATTGTTTTATTACTAATTGATTTTTTTTTTGTTTATATAATGTTCTAGTACGCTAATTAGTAGTGGCGTTTATAATAAATAAATAAATATTTTGATAAGATCGCTCTTGTAGGAACGCCGGATATATCACGTGCGTTACAGGAGTATTACAAGATTGGGAAGCATAGTGAATTTTGATAACGTAAAACTATGCAGATAATTATTCCATATAAACACTGCGACTACGGTTATTACTTTTACATTGCGATAGGCTTTATTGATTGTATAATAAACTTCAATAATATTTTCCATATTCCATAGCCTATAATGTTCCTACTACTGGGACACAGGCCTCCTATGTGTGAGAGGGATTAGGGAAGTAATCCACCACGCGAGCCCAGTGCCGTTAACAGACTGAATTTTACTAGAAAATTAAGTGTTTTGTTTTAAAAATTGTGTTCCCTACCGCCGAGCTTAGTTTTATTTAATTTGGAAACTTCATGTGTAGAAATATATATTCGTGCTCACGAATACATTTTACAACAAAAGGGATTCGTTCGTAATAACTTACTTATAGCTTCATCATTGCGTTAATGAAGCGGTTTTATACGTGAGCACAAATTAATGTGATGAGCATGTATGAAACTCATCGTTGAAATGTGCTTATATTTCGATATCAACCATGAAATGCTATTATTAAATTTAAAAAAAAATTAAATCGTTGAAATGTCGTTTGATGCCATTGAAATGTTATTATTTTATTTGTAGCAATTTTTTGTCTTTGACATATCTCGGGACTTTGGGGTCCCGGACCCTTGGAAGGCGTACAAGGGGCCAAAGTTACTATTATTATACTATTTTTATATTTAAAAGCTGCATAAAATAAATCGAGTACTTATTAAACTTCAAATATAGAGGTTTGGCTGTGAATCTTAACCGTCATAAAAGTTTTTAGACTCCTACTAATTAGGAGTCTTACAACTTCCAAACCAATCTTGTAAAATATGGTGAATGTAATTACAGTTACCATATTTTACAAGATAAAGAGCGAAATCAAGGTTACTGTTGACAGCCATTCTTCCTGAGGTGGCTTAATTAAAATCCGAAGTTCTCCGACAACATCTGACCCTGATTTATTAGCTCGCTACGTGAAATATCATAGAATTAATTTACCGTTGAACGATTCCCTTTTATGAGCTACTGAGGGCTGTAGTACCTATAGAACATAACATCGATTAACCTACCTAATCTACACAGTATGTTATAAATTTTAGTCGCATTTCAAATCTGTCTATGTAACCGCATTGATCTTATAATCTTGATGCGGTTTTCACTATCATTTAGAGAATTTATTCCGGAAGGTTTATGTGTACAATCATTGTTATTAAACTTACATAATTATAATAAAGAAATCTCCATGTTTTGTCGTCAAGTTGTTAGAAACGTTCAAAGCAGGAGCTTGTCGCTAATACCTTATATTTAATTCAATCAATTCGTATACATACTGTAGCGAAATAAAAAAATATGACTCGCCTCTTGTAACACGTATAATGTATTAGATTATAAAAAAGGTAACAATCAGAATCAAGAATTAAAATAATATAAAAATTGCAAACGGGGTTGTTTGCTTTATGAAATATTTACGCGAGAAAACTTAGACGCATCTGATGGTAAATTACTTTTTGTTATGGATCTGGTTCACATCCTACAGAAATTCGATTGCAATCGTCCTTCCTTAGGTTTGCGAACGCAAATTCAAGCTCTTTATGGAATATGAAACTTCAAAGTTGACGCCAAGTTGACCCGTGTCTGGACACAGTCCTAGTTTATTAAAATTGATAAAAATCAATATTTAAAGGCGAAAGTTATTATTATTTGAGTCATCCGGCTCCGAAGAAATTGACGTATTTAAAGATAAATGATGGCACGTGGATTCTGAACAGACTCCAAGCGTCGTGCGCCGGAAACAAGTTCGCGGGAGATCGACCCTCGTGGTCTCGACGCTGCTGGTTCAAATTAGCTTCGCTTCAGCTCAGGCCGAACGGAAATCACTTGGCCCGTAATATGGAGCTGAACTCAGCTTGATTCAACTGGTCCTACCTATGATAAACATGATAGGGAATAACACCAGATATACAAGATAATCCTTCGATAAAAAAGCGAATGAGAAAATTACAAACCAGTTATTTAGACATACAAATAAATACAATTGAAGTGTCTGTCTGTAATGTCAAAATAACAACATTTTACTAAATGCATATGAACGTATATATGGTACTTAGAAAAGCTATTTTTAAAATTTTTGTCTGTCTGTCTGTCCGTTTGTTCCGGCTAATCTCCGAAACGGCTGGACCGATTTTGACGGGTTTTTCAACTACAGTTGAAAAATATGTTTTGTATGTTTGTATTCGCAAAAAAATGTTTTAAAAACAAACTTATCATTGTAATGATAAGTTTGTTTTTGGGATAAATCCATCCCAACCACGTGGTCCGACACGCGCTTGGCCGGCTTATTTTTTTAATTAATGTACCTCTCTTGCGCCTAATATATTCTTCATTATGTTCGTGTTTTCTTTTCCCACGATAACTAAATTGAAAAATCTGTCGTAGCTACGCAACATGCGAAGAACGTATGATGTATCATACCTTATCCTGTAGGATAACCTACTCGTAATTCGTTAAAAAAAAAAAACACTTTTTTTTCATTGATCATTGTGGCAATGCAGTACGTTAAAAATGGACTACAATGTGTGTTAAATCTTGAGGATGCAATATTGAAGTACAGTTAACAGATCAAGGTGAAGTGTTTTGTAGTGTATAGTGACACGTGTTCAATCAATATATATCAATATAAATCTGGCTTATCATTTCCCAACTATGTTGGGCTCGGCTTCCTATCTGACTGGATGCAGCTGAATACCCCTATTTTACATGGAACAACTGTCTATTTGACCGCCACAACCTAGTTATTTGGTAACATGATACCCCTTGGTAAGACTGGTTGTCAGACTTTTGGGCTTCTTTCTGGCTATCCGTAACGACTGTCAAAGATCTACAAATGACAGAATGGTCCCACGGCTTATATGTTCAACGTTCAAAATTGTAATTATGAGAGTGTCTTCCGAAATATACATTGTTCACTTTGCCATTGCGCAGAATTTATTGTGTTTGCAATAAGTTTTAATAAAACATCAAAACTTATCTCGAGAAGTAATAGAAAAAGTTCTGTAATTGCCTAAGATTTGTAGAAAAATATGAAATCAGCTTCTGATGAGGCCGCAAAAGTTATTTGCAAGTTATTACTAGATTTTTCACTGTATTTTCATGCTGGCAACATAGAATCATGGATAATAAGGTAAGGAAAAGTTAGTAGATGTAGAAACATTTGTTTGGAAAAACCGGCCAAGCGCTTGTCGGAGCACGCACAATTACGCGCAAGAATTATCCCAAGGACGAACATAACATTCTAGATGAAAAACATGTTCTCTCATACAATCCAAATGCAAATGTAAGTTCGTACGCACTATATTGCGAGATTTACCATGTTATTTTAAGACCGTAGTCTTCTTATAAGTTCCAAAATTTTAGGCTCAATAGTTTTGGAGATAACCCCGGAATGGTAAATTTTCGTCTAAACTTTACATTTTTTTAAATTATAAAAAAAAAAATATTTATTTGAGACCCTAACAGCAAGCCCTTTCATTTGATATGTCACACGGTACAGTTTGTAAAACTTTTTATATATATAATATGTCTTCAAGTATTCTAGATAGCGCTACAGCGTTGTAAGTAGCTACAAATATTCTGATGTGGCACCCCACTGGATATGAATGTCTGTGACAGACATTCTGACAGACACAGACAGAGACAATCATATGTATACCAAATTTCTACTTAATTGGTCCATTAGATTCGGAGCAAGTTGGCTGTGACAGACGGACAGACAGACAGACACACGAGTGATTTTATAAGGATTCCGTTTTTTACTTGTGACGTACGGAACGCTTCAAATGTTATTTTTGCTAATATTTTTTCAGGTAGGTATTATTAAGAACATAATAAATTGAGATAAGGGCAAGAGAATGAAAAAAGTTATCAAGAACACAAACTGAAACAGGTAGAGTAGCTTGGCAAGCCGATTGTTGTAAACATAACATCACATCACGCCTTGTTTCCTTGAAGGGTTAGGAAAAAACGATTGTAGTAAATTACGTACTTGTTCCTTTAATTCAGCTGCACAGTTATCTATGCTACACTATTTAAAAAAGTTAAAAAGGGTTCTCCGAATGCGAACTGAAATAACCCAAAAAGGTAGCTTTTCGAGCAACTTGACCATTTCACTTTTCCAGAAGTTTCCTTTTTACCCAAATGTAGGCTTTTGTTGGCCACAGCAACCACTAAGACCTTAAAATGACCGAAGGTCTCTCACGATAAATGCTGAAATCCTTTTTTTCTCGTGGGGAAATTCTCATGGATACCCTCCGACTGGGGAGAATGGAGGGTCTTGTCGAATTCCTACCGACTAAAACTGCACTGTTCCTTCCTCTTCCCTGTGTCGGGGTCCCGGGTGATACTTGTACATTCGCCGCAACCCCGACTGGTATCAGCCCACCATACCTAGCGGTCCCGCTCACCACAGGCCGACCCGTCGTGGGATCCCTCCACGACCTCCCATAAAGGTGCGCATGGAACGTGCGTCAAACATCGAACGGTGCGTTTGAGCGACGATACAGCCCCAGGTTCACTGCCCGCAAGTCCTTGCCGCCCGCAGACCCAAAATGCTGGTTGTTTCCTGTTTAATTAACGTAACGTGTTTAGTACATACAAACAGCATATTATTATGTTCCATTTTATTTATTAAATAGACTCTCGCCGACTTTCCCTTCACATTGACATCATTAGTTCACTAGATTCCATTAGAATTTACAATTTCATCGTATTTCAATATTAAAGCTCTCATCTATTTCTATTAGCAAGTTGGTTGGGACTATGCGTGATTTTGGAATTTTAATTAAGGAATACCCTCCTAAGATTTACAGTAGTAAATAAAAACGTGAGTATTCACTTTGTTGTCAACCACATTAATTTTATGCATACTTGAGCGTCCTAATCGGCTGGGATCAACCCTTATTTGAATAATTTGCCCACGGTTTATATGAACGTCTCTGTGATTCACATCATGCAGATCTGTGTATTTAGGACCCTATTCTGACTTTATAGTTCAGCCTGTTATATTTTTCGTCCCTCGTGTGTTTATAATAGAATGGGAAGGTTTACGACACAGGAATGTATGCTGTAAGTACTTATGTTTAGGAATGACTGAATATTTTTGTTCACAAAATATATTTCACTGAAATGTTGCTAAGTTTATAACACATAACATCACCCCTGTCTTCCTCGAAGGGGAAGGCAGAGGTTTGTACACCTCTGGTGAAATATGGGGGTACTATATGTATATAGTAGCCCCACATTTCACCACTTATGTTTAAGTCCCATGCAATAACGGGCGAACCTATTGCCATCAACCAGGCACAGATCCATACTCCAGGCTGCTACTGTGTGATTCCAGGTGAAAAAACCCAATAACAATTTGCCCGACCTGGGAATCGAATACAAGACCTCATGCTCAGCTGTAGCGCTTGCGATCACTAGACCTGGCAAAGCAGTGTTAAGTTTATAAGTAGATATAATTATACCTAATCGGAGTGAAGTAAACAATTATTCGTATCTCCTTGCCAGAAGTAATTTCATTAATCACAGCATTCGCTTGAATAAATTGACCCTTAAACTATTGTGTACTACTATTGTATAAGATTTATTTTAACACCAAGTTAACCCAATTACAACAGTTTACAATCAAATTAAACCACCTCAAAGGAAACTGCCAACTTAAGTGTTAATTATGTACACGTTAATGTTCTTGGATTAACAACAATCAGACGCTGATCTACTGTAATCATGATTATTATTACTACTATTGTTTGTAATTCTCTGTTACACCCAACAACAACCAATCACACAGAACCACCCACACCCAATCTACAGAATTATGCCTTCATTGCGAATATCAATATTGATTACCTAATCACATTATATTTATGTACATAGTCAAACTAGTAGATTTGTTTTCGTGAGAAAACAGGGCAAGTACATAATACAGTGAGTTTGCACTACGAAGAAGCTCTTGAGAACTTAACTCGAGCTTATACAGTTGTCTAGCTAGAATCAACACAGAGATTCTGTAAAAACAGGTTTCTAATGTCTAACTAACAATAGAATGTCAAAGCATTTATTTCAATGAAACCATTTAAAGCCACTTTTGAATGATCAAGGTGTCGGTCAGTCAGAAATCTGAAGCTAGTTGCCCATTCCAAAGCATAGTAGGTACCTATGGAGAAGAACGGGCAAGAAAATCGATGGACAATCAATCTGCCTAGCCTTTTCCCAACTATGTTGGGGTCGGCTTCCAGTCTAACCGGATGCAGCTGAATACCAGTATTTTACATGGAGCGACTGCCTATCTGACCTCCACAACCCAGTAACTGGGTAATACGACACCCCTTGGTAAGACTGGTTGTCAGACTTTCGGTCTTCTGACGACCCGTAACGACTGTCAAAGATCTACGAATGACAGCCGGGACCAACGGCTTAACGTGCTTTCCGAGGCACGGAGGAGTCTCGGTATGTAAAGATGGTCACCCATCCATGGACAACCTCGGCAAGCGTAGCTTAACCTGATGGATCGACCCGTGCGGCTGTTATTACTTAGCCACGAGCTCCTCAAGCAAGAAAATCGATAGACATTCTTTTAAATTATTTTGTTACAAAAATATTAGCTACATCATTATGTTGAATTTGTTCCATCAGGTTAAGCTACGCTTGCCGGGGTTGGTCCGTGGATGGGTGACCATCTTTACATACCGAAACTCCTCCGTGCCTCGGAAAGCACGTTAAGCCGTTGGTCCCGGCTGTCATTCGTGGATCTTTGACAGTCGTTACGGGTCGTCAGAAGCCCGAAAGTCTTACAACCAGTCTTACCAAGGGGTATCGTATTACCCAGTAACTGGGTTGTGGAGGTCAGATAGGCAGTCGCTCCATGTAAAATACTGGTATTCAGCTGCATCCGGTTAGACTGGAAGCCGACCCCAATATAGTTGGGAAAAGGCTAGGCAGATGATGATGATTATGTTGAATTTGTAATTAAATGTGAGAAAGATGTAAAAAAGACGTACACGCTAATAGCGTCCAGAGCAGCAAGCAGAAATAAAGAAAAAAACAATTAAAAAATAATGTGATAAAAACAAGCACCTACAAAAACAAGTAAGAATCACTATTAATTTTAGAACTTCGAAATACACTGTTTTCCACAATCGTAACACTTTTGATAGGAAAGCACGCAAGCAGTTTAGTAAAAAGTTATAAAGGTCTTCGCTAACTTAATTGCTCTGACCCGAATATCATAGTAACAATAGAAATAGCCTGGAATCTTCCCGACACTTTAATTTAGGAAAGGTCTAATTCATTCAAGATTTATCATTTGGCACGCTTCTCTATAGACTTTCGCAGTCCGTATTAATAAACGCTACATCTGAGCAGTCAAGCGCGTGTTTCATTTCCGGCTAATTGTGAACAAGTGGCGGGTAGTCAAAAAATGTGGGGCTGAGCCACGGATACTGTGTTTGGGTCGCAGGTTTAGTTTAAGGCTGTGTGTATACTAGTTGCTAATTGGTTGGTAAGTAGGGCCTTTACCGCTTCACCATTGCGTGGATCGCCCGGAAGACATGGTGGAGCATATTGTGAAAATCTGCCCAGCTTAAGCGGAGCACCGCCGTGTCCTCGCGGAGGCAATTGGCGGCGGCGATCTCTCGCATCCGGCCCTGGTCCACCTCCTTCTGCGACGCAGTAATGCTTGTGAAGGAGGAGGCGGAACGCGTGAAGGAGAGGCAAGCTTTGCGCCCTCACGCCCCTAGTCGCCGCAGGGGACGCTCTGGGCGGTGGGAATCGAGAACCAATTCCCAGCCACCTAGGCGCGGGTTTGTGAACGGCAAGCAATGGGTAAGGACCAGGCCCGGGTCGACGGCGCGTTGTGTTCCACGCGCGCCTCAAAGAGATGTCAGTACTAACTGATGGAGTCCGAAAGGGCTGAGCCAGCCAGGGTCGCGGGATGTTTGAAAGAGTTACCGCGGCTCCTGGCACAGACAACTGAAGGAACACTGGTGGGTTGTAGTCAGAAAAGTCTGACACGCTTTCCCGCTCCGCCTAGAGCGGAAGAAGTCTTTTGGTGATTTTCCACCTGGGCCACCACTGCTCTCGATAAACGACATCAACGTACGTCGAAACATTGAAGCTTAACTTTCTAATGTTGTAAAATATCTGTTTTTAGAAAAGGGAATCATAATTATTTTTTCAATCGGAGTAATTTAGATGAGCTAATTTTATATTAAAAACCTCAAACCAATAATTTAAAACAAAATGAAAGTGTACTTACTCTACGGGAAAATAAGGTGTCTTCATAAAGGTGTTGATCAATTCGAGGCAAAGATTCACATTTGCATTTCAATGCATTCCTTGTTAGTGAATAATTGAGTGTCGATATTCAGTATTTATTTCCATTTTGTCTAAAGAAATATTGAACAGAAAATATTTTTGTGTTTAAAGTTTATCATACACACATAGCAGAATTTATAAGATCTATCATAGAGCTACACCTGTTTCTATTGTCTCTCAGATCAAAATCATTAATATTTAGGTAATTATTCTGCTCGCAAAACTTTGCAAACGACTCGCAACGGAAATGTGCGCGTAGCGGTGTCGCTACGGCGTAGCTCACACTGAGTTGCGGCGTAGCTGACACGCTACGTTCAATGCTACGATAGCATGTTCTATAAACTAAAGAACAATTTTAGAATAATTTTTATTTGTTCAAAAGAGAGGGGGAGGGGGAGAAGGTCTCGTGGCTAAATAACTACAGCCGCACGGGTCGATCGATCAGGTTAAGCTATGCTTGCCGCGGTCGGTCCGTGGATGGGTGACCATCTTTACATACCGATATCCCTCCGTGCCTCGGGGAGCACGTTAATCCGTTGGTCCCGGCTGTCATTCCTGGATCTTTGACAGTCGTTACGGGTCGTCAGAAGCCTGAAGGTCTGACAACTAGTCTTACCACGGTGTTAACCATTAAGTGGATTGTGGAGTTAGGACAGGCAGTCGCTCCATGTAAAATACTGGTATTCAGCTGCATCTGGTTAGGCTGGAAGCCGACCCCAATATTGTTGGGAAAAGGCTTGGGAGATTGATTGATTTTTATTAACCCATTTAACCCATTCGCTGCGGCGATAAAAATTACGCTTATTAGCCAAGTGCGGGACGATGTTCGTCGCGAACGCCGATGGGCGTCCTCCGCACCTCATAAGGATATTATAAAGATAAGATATAAGCAATTTTAAAAAAAACGCCAATGGGCGTATTTCGCACCTGAATGTTAAATCAAAAAACGCCGAAAGGCGTCCGACGCAGCGAATGGGAATATGATGATACACTCTATAATACACTTTATTCAAAATCTTTTTGATAAACTTTTTTGTCTGAAAAAATATTTGTATTTCAGACATCAGCGCTCTTCCCCTGTTGTAACCGACACTCAGAAATTAACTTTGTTTGACTTCTATACATATTTATAACACATTCGATCAAAGAGATATTGGTCGATTCTTTACGGGACCAGAGGGCTGGCCTATTTTTAGCCCAAAGAATCAGCATTGCCATTCAGCGTGGCAATGCTGCCAGCCTTTTGGGCACTTTTCCGATTGACAGCGATGCGGACGAATTTTTTGATGCCCAATGAGCTCTTCCCCTTTTTTATTTTTTATTGTATACTTGTACATAATATATATATCTAAATTAGTGTTATCTTGTACCTATGTAGTAATTCATCATCTGCCTAGCCTTTTCCCAACTATATTGGGGTCGGCTTCCAGTCTAACCGGATGCAGCTGAATACCAGTATTTTACATGGAGCGACTGCCTATCTGACCTCCACAACCCAGTTACTGGGTAACACGATACCTCTTGTTAAGACTGGTTGTCAGACTTTCGGGCTTCTGACGACCCGTAACGACTGTCAAAGATCCACGAATGACAGCCGGGACCAACGGCTTAACGTGCTTTCCGAGGCACGGAGGAGTCTCGGTATGTAAAGATGTTCACCCATCCACGGACCAACCCCGGCAAGCGTAGCTTAACCTGATGGATCGACCCATGCGGCTGTTATTACTTAGCCACGAGCTCCTCTACCTATGTAGTAATTAAGAATTATAAATAAATGAAAAGTACAGTCTCGCAAAAAAAAAGAGATATAATAATATTAAAAGGGACTGACAAATAGGAAAACAATCTTAAATTAGCTGTATAGTTATGGCTTCCGGTGAGTAGAGCGTAAATGAGTGGAGGTGTGTAGGAGGGTGAGTATCATAATCATAATCATCATTTATTGCATTCATGTAGTTTACAAGTTGTATCTATTGTTATAAGCTACTTAACTATAGACAACAGGTGTTCGGTCTCATTGTAGTTTAGCTTGCGAATGTAGTCTACTACCGTAGATTTACATTTGTTCCTATTTAAAGGGTTGGTATATATGGGGTGTATATAAAATACATTTTTGAGATGACTTGTTTCATGCTTCTGTTTCAACTAGCCGAAGTTACCTTCAAGAGGAGACCCATTAATTAGTTTAAAACAAAATCATTATGTACCTAAATCTTCCAGTTATCTTCATTAAATAATGCTTTAAGAAGTTAAATAATTTTGACCACTAAAAAAAATCGTGGTGGTCCAGTAACGCCCGCCTTTAATGCACGAGGTTGTGGGTTAAAATCCGGACAAGTACACATGTGACTTTTCAACTCATATTTTATGTTCTATCTAAGTTTATCTGAGTCTGAGAGTACTATCTGAGTTTACATATTATAAGTTGGAGGATTATATCGCTGACAAAAATGCTTGGCTCAATGATGGTCCTGCTCCACAAGGGCGCAGAAATAATTGATTAGCATTCGAAAATAATGTTGGAGCTGCTGAAGATTGTAAAACTATCTTTGCATTATATAGATTCAATCTCTTAGTATTGTATAATTACATAGCACATGTGTGAGCACTATGTACCTACCTAATATAAAGCTACCATTAACTGGTTACGTCTTTTAGTGACTTGAATTTACCCTGGTGACTGAGAGTATGTCATGTTCACTCAAATGTCTCACTGGTGGTGGCATGTGTGTTGGATCATTATGTTCCCTTCAAAATAGTTGAGCTGGCTGGTGCTGATCCATCCGTCATGTTCGTGAACGGGCGCCATCAGTAGGGACTGGTCATCTCTTAGCTGCCACGGCTTATTTTAATTTTTGAATCGTTTTTGACTCTTATCTTTTTTGTTGCGGACGCTTTTAACGTACACGTCTTTCTAAATTGTTCTTACATACTTAATTTCAACATGAATGATATAACCATTATTTTGTAACAATATTTTGATTTAAAAGAGTGTCCGTGGAGTTTCTTGCCGTTCTTCTCCATATAGATCTACGCTTTGGAATAGGCAACTAGCTTCAACTTTCTGTCTAACTGACCGACTCTTTGACAATTCAAAAGTGCCTGTAATTGGTTTATTTGAAATAAATGCTTTGAGTTAGAGTTTGACATCGATGAAGGAAAAGCATCGTGAGGAAACCTGGAGTAATTTAAGTCTGAAATCGCCAACCCGTACTTGAACAAGTGTAGTGATCAATGCCTTCTCTGTATGACAAGAGGTATTTGCCCTGTAGTGGGACAATAATAGGCTGGTATTATAAATATTATGTAACTTTTTAAACATTTATGCAGGAATGGAACGATAATAAATGCATGACTCTGTGAAAGAGCTGAATGCTAAGGTGTAAGTGAGACAAAGACGTATGCTCGGGATAACGTGGAAGATATTTAAAAAGTTAGAATGACAGTTGCTTTTCGAATAACGGAGTAAAGACGTTAAGACCAGTTAAGACGTGATTTTTAACTAAGATGTATTTTTATGTGCTTGATTAGTTTGTTTACAAGAATAAACCAGTTTAAGATATTCCTTTACTTTTTCCCTGACCTCAGCCCTTTTATTCCCACCTTTATGTAAATTAAACAAATGCAGAGTTAATTATTACAACATGCGAAACTCTAATTCTAATCTCCGACCAAGATCCGATAAAACTAAATCAATCGAGGACCCATAACATCAAACTTTTAATTGATCGTAGCTTAATTCCAAACTTGGTAAAAGTTTGAGGTGTAGTCTCGTGGGTACTGGAACTGTTGATCAATAAATTACTAAAGTTAAGCTAAATTTTTGACCCTTTGTTTTTTTTTTTTTGTGGATGGGAAATCATCAAATGACTTCTCCCGCTCTGGGCGGAGCGGGAGGGCGTGTCAGACTTTTACTGACTAAAACCCACCCGTGTTCCTTCTGTTGCCTGTGCCGGGGCCACGGTAACTCTTTCGAACATCCCGCAACCCTAGCTGGCATCGGCCCTAGCGGACCCCGTCAATAGTGCTGACATCTCTTTGAGGCGCGCGTGGAACACAACACGCTGTCGACTCGGGCTTGGTCCTTACCGGACGGCGAGCTACCCATTGCTCGCCGTCCGCAAGCCCGCGCCTACGGTGGCCGGGAATCGGCTGTCAATTCCCGACGCCCAGGGCGTCTCCTGCGGCGACTAGGGGCGTGAGGGCGCAAAGCTTGCCTCTCCCTCACGCGTTCCGCCTCCTCCTTCGCGAGCATTACTGCTTCGCAGAAGGAGGTAATGGCTTCCCATGTACTCTCGCCCCGTACCGTGGCCTGGACCAGGGCCGGACGCGAGAGATCGCCGCCGCCGATCGCTTCCGCGAGGACACGGCGGTGCTCCGCCCAAGCCGGGCAGACCTCCACCGTATGCTCCACCGTGTCCTCCGGGCGATCCACACAGTCGTGACCCTATTGAAATTTTTGACCCTAGACCGCATGAAAAGATTCATGTAGGTAAGTACAGTGAATTTTAATTCTAATATTACTGGGACGAAAGAACTTATACAGCGAAAATAACATTTATGATATTGAGAGTGCGACCACAAATAATAACACGTCAATATCATGGTCTAATCAAGACTATGTTTGGACTTAAAAAGAGACTGTTGACCTCTGAGTTTGTTTCGGTCTTTCTTCTCAAAGTAGTCGGATAGGAAACGCTGGGCTCGTCTTGTTTTTAAAATATATATGATTGACGTGTAAAAGTGTTTGTACAAACCTACTTACAGAAATAAAATCAGTTATCATTACTATTTATCAATATGTATCGTCCACATGACTTGAACTCCTTTAATTGTATTTCTATGACCAACACCGACTAGGTGGTAAACATTTACAATGTTATTGGCACTTCGACAATAAAGTCGCTCCGCACTGTGTATTATGAATGTGGTATCAGATAAGAACAAAACCGCGTTGGGTCGCTTTATTATGGTTGTTCTGCATCAAAACAACCGGTTATTAAGGAAATTCAATGTTCACTATACAAAAATAAATTACAATGGTGTTTAACAACTCAAAATATATCAACATTAATTATTCCATATAAAGCTTCGAAAAAGTATCGAGTGCTGTTTTGGCCCAACCTTTTTAGAATTTTATTTAAAATACTCCTCGCTTGTTCTAAAAAAATAAAGACGCCATTAAGTTTTTTGTTTTTTATTTGTCGTGTCTTATCAAAAGGCAATGCACATTACTTTATGAATATTGGCCAGGATGTTAATTAAATATTTGATTGAAACCTTTAAATTATGAAGATGTTGGGCACAAAATACCTAAATGTTCAGTCCAAAGAATCATTAAAAATAATTAAAATAAGTACTTACCTCTGCAATGAACTGCAGCTCGAAAGCTTTTGCGGTTCGGTGTTCCGTGTGTAAGAATATAATGAGCCGATTCAATCCAACCGTAAACACAACGTTTACACAATGATTTCTCTGTAAAATCATACATTGTTGGAATGAAAGCGGAAAGGTGAATGTTCGTAGCGTAGGGTTGTCACACTCCGGACACGGGTGCTTCGGGAGGTACCTGTTCCGGATAAGGCGGGAGGAAACGCCCGGGTGTCACCACTGTGTGGATCGCCCGGAGGACACGGTGGAGCATACGGTGGAGGTCTGCCCGGCTTGGGCGGAGCACCGCCGTGTCCTCGCGGTAGCGATCGGCGGCGGCGATCTCTCGCGTCCGGCCCTGGTCCAGGCCATGGTACGGAGCGAGAGTGCATGGGAAGCCATTACCTCCTTCTGCGAAGCAGTAATGCTCGTGAAGGAGGAGGCGGGACGCGTGAGGGAGAGGCAAGCTTTGCACCCTCACGCCCCTAGTCGCCGCAGGAGACGCCCTGGGCGTCGGGAATTGGCAGCCGATTCCCGGCCACCGTAAGCGCGGGCTTGCGGACGGCGAGCAATGGGTAGCTCGCCGTCCGGTAAGGACCAAGCCCGAGTCGACGGCGCGTCGTGTTCCACGCGCGCCTCAAAGAGATGTCAGCACTATTGACGGGGTCCGCTAGGGCCGATGCCAGCTAGGGTTGCGGGATGTTCGAAAGAGTTACCGTGGCCCCGGCACAGGCAACAGAAGGAACACGGGTGGGTTTTAGTCAGTAAAAGTCTGACACGCCCTCCCGCTCCGCCCAGAGCGGGAGAAGTCATTTGATGATTTCCCATCCACAAAAAAAAAAAAAAAAAAAAAAGGGTTGTCACACTGGGTGCAGCCGGGTGACATTCATGCTCGTTGGTTGTTTCATTGAAGCATTACATAGCTGCTACAGTTATCGGATAAAAATAATAACCAGTTTACTGTATTGGTTAAAGTTTCCAGTGAAAACTTGTCGACTGCAAGAATTTAAACAATACATGGAGATCTGAAGTTATTTTTTTGAAGTTTAGAAGTACGAGTATCTCATTGAAATGTTATCACGCCACGCAACTTTTTGTCAGTGCAAATTGTAGTTAAAAATTAAAGAAACATAACATAACATCACGCCTGTATTCCCCGATGGGTTAGGCAGAGGTGCACCTACAGTACACCCACATTTCGCCAGTTATGTTTAAGTCCATTAGTTGCTTCATTTGTCAAACAAAGTTTAAATCATGGAGTTATTGTTACTCGACTGCGGCGAAGCGAAAAAAGTAGGGTTATGGAATTGACCTGTATGTATACCTGTAATTATATCCGTACCTATGTTCTCTCGTAACTACTAAACGGCTAAACCGTTTATGATAAATGAGATGTCGTTTGATTCGTCTTTATTGCGCGAGTGTCACTGAGTATATTTAAATTATAAAAAAAAATCAAAATGACGGATTTGGCGCCAAGTTGTATGTTCTCAAAAAACCCGAGCCGAGTGGGGTATTAAAATTAAGGGTTTTATAAAGTGAATACAAAAATGTAAACAAATGATAAGTTTATATTTAATTTGGAATGAGAAATGATGGAAAAACAATCCCGAACTTTTGGAGTGAGTGAGTAAGAGGCCGTTATCATCCGATTATAAGTGGGTATTGTATTTACGACTTACTTGAAGAGTTGCTTAATACAGTGAAAGAAAAATATTCCTAACTAAAAATTGTAAAACCAAAATAGTAAATTCAAAAAATCAAAAAACCCGACCGTGTTAAAAGTGAACATTAAGAAAGATGGAAACAAGATGACCTATTTTGTCCCCAAACAATCTCATGCAGCCGGAAGCATCTTATTAAATTTAACAATAAAGACCTTTTTCTTCCGGCTGCATGAGATTGTTGGAGACAAAATAGGTCATATTGTTTCCATTTTTTTAAAAGTTCACTTTTTACGCAGTCGGGTTTTTGTTTTTTTTTAATTTACTATTTTTTTTGTCTTTGCTTCTTTGTACTTCATTTACTGCGCTGTGATCTCCTTCAGTCACATTTGAGTGCACTTTGAAAGTTTTCATCTATAACTAAGCACCAGAGCCGCAGCTACATTATCTTTATAGGGAAGCCGAAGAAAAAAATCTTCAGTTCTCATAAACTCAGACAAAAAACTGTAGGTTCTTAATCTTATGATGTATTAAACTGGTATTAAATATAACTATGTCATGTGATGTAAAACAAAAGAAAGCATTAAAGAAAGAAAAATTGTGCACAAACAAAACGCACATTACAAAAAAAAAATACATAAAATTCACACACACAAAGTAGCCAAAAGCCACACACATGTGCTACACAGTTACACACACAGGTGTACCATATTATTTGGCAATAGTAGACATTAAGAAGAGTGGTTGTTCCGAAGGGAAGCCGATAGGAATCGGGTTGTATGAAGGCTCCTGCTAAGCACTTAAATGACCATGAGTACGCTGAAACTAAACATTAATTCAGGGATATCACCGTCGAGTAAGATTAGCATATCAAAAGCCGCATTGCCCGGTCTCGGGATAAAGCGAAAGAGTGAGGGAAAATCGGTTACGCAAAACTGTGACGTCATAGAGGCTCAAGTACTCCTTCGAAGGTGGGAAGAGACGTTGCTTACTACTATTGCAGCTACAACGCGATGAGATCTAAATCCATTAACACAATAACATTCAAGCGATTTTCCGCTTTGCTGAGCTCCATTGTCTTGGTTGATATCATTGTGAGGGTATGTGGTGCTGACTTTGTTAGCTGGAAATTTTTACGAAGAGAATTTCATTTCAATTTGTAACGTTTTGTTCAGACCACCAAATTTTTTTAAATAACGTTTGTAAAGTGTAGTTTGCGACGACAAGTAATACTTTTTTTTTTTTTTGGATGGGTAATCATCAAATAACTTCTCCCGCTCTGGGCGGAGCGGTGTCAGACTTTTACTGACTAGTGTTCCTTCTGCTGCCTGTGCCGGGGCCACGGTAACTCTTTCGAACATCCCGCAACCCCGGCTGGCATCGGTCCTAGCGGACCCCATCAATGGTCAAGTTATACTTGGCTTTCAAACAATTATATGCCTCTGCACTATAAACTTTTGACTAAAAATCTGAGCTCTAGAGATTAATCTAGCTTTTTGGAGACGGCTGTTAATCAATTCTAAGTCTATAAGTGGTAAATCATGTAGCATGTGCATCATCTGTAAAGAATGTGAGTGGATTACGCCTCAAGTTAATTTATGATAATTAAGATACTTAATGCTTATTGTGCTGGATCATTGGGACATTAATTGAGTATAACTAGCTTTGAATTCTAACTATTGATGCCTGTTAAAATCACCTCATGAAACGTAATATCGTATGGAATCGAACCAAACTCCGGCCGTTGATAAAACAGTAAACAATGAAAAAAAAACTATCTGTGATCGAGCTATGTACGACATTTTATTGGCGTTTGCCAGTTTATACACAACTCTATAAAATACCACAGCGCGTAATTCTATTTGTAAGACTACAAATGGCTCTCTTCGCTGAACAAAGTGATTTCCTGTCACAAAAGACGCGCTACGAGACACAATGGGGACACTTTAAAAACAATGACAATTTAATTAAAGCCTGAATGCAGCTCTTTGGTAACAAGTTTTTATTAAGAAAAGTGATAACGAACATTCTGGTCTGTATTCAACCCTAAAACAGTATTGACAACGTCAGTTTATAAGTTAATCAACGTGTTGTTTAATTGGAGGGTAGAATAAGTTATTTAAATTAGAGTCTTACTTCGTCAACTATAGTTACTTCATTTAATTATGAACAAAATAGCCGGCCTCCATTCACCAGTTTACATACTCATTTAAATAAGTTCTTTGAATAAGATTTTCACCCTTTAATTAAATGTATAATTAAAATGTATTTGGAAGTTAATTACTGCAGGTAATAGAGCAGCTCATGACTAAGTAGTAACAGCCACACGGGTCGATCTATCAGGGTAAGCTACGCCTACCAGAGTTTGTCCGTGGATGGGTGGATGGTGACCATCTTTACATAACGAGTTTCCTCCGTGCCATTGATTTATCGCAATTATTAAAAAGCCTGCAAATTCTGGGGATGGGGGAGTTGGATCCGTGAAAATATTTGATGTAAGGAGCATGCGCGTCGTGGAGCGAATATGTCGATGTCAAGTCGATAAAAAAAAATAAACATAGCATGATAGACGGTAAAATAGACTGTCCCCAGTTGTTAAGTAAGTTTAATTTTAACCTACCCCACAACTACCCGCGTCACCTTATAAAACGATTAAGTCCCCTTTTCCGCAAAACTGTATCAGTTTTGGTATTGTGTTTTAAGGAGCTAAAATAAAACTAGTCTAGTGTTAATACTTTACTTTTTCGGCACTTTGAACCCTGGCCTCCTCTACATACTAATGTTGTTCGTTGGTAGATGGTCTTGTACTACTTTTATTACACAAAATGTAATTTTGTGTTAAAATAATTAATTGCAGTATCAAACTCCAAGATACACGAGATTAAGTGAAATTGCCTCAAACTATAGTCTTCATTTTCAAGCAGATTGGTGTAACTTTCAAACTACTTACTACACGTCTCGCATAGTTACGATACTTTAATAAAACTTCTCGTCTCAGCTGGTAACATGAACAAAATTTACTAATATGGCTCTCTTTGGGAGAAAGTATACAGAGATTTTGTTCAATTATACGAATAAAATTCATATTTTGATTTGATCGCTGAATTTTTCTGTCATTTAAAGGACATTTACGACCACCATAAACTAATATGTCTGGTGCAATTTGCAAGGTATACTCTAAAGCAGTTTAGCACAGTTATAAACCGTGATGCATCACTCGCCGGGTCCAGCAAAAAGCTCTGAAGATGGGTGATGGATGGACTGATTGAGAAAATTGCAATCTAACAAAATAAACGAAAAGGTAAATCGCCTGACAATAGGAAAATCCAAGTAGCAAGAAAGGAAGATTTTAACCTGTATGTTTTACTTGAGTTTTGCTTTATAAAAATATTCGGTCATCGTGTAATAATTATATTCCCTAAGCGCGGTATTCGCAACTCTGTTAAAACTAAAACTACTTTCCGGAAAATATTTAATATCCCGCAGCGTTCAACAGGACGGAAAATTTAAGAAATAATTGCCCACTGCTCTATACTTAAGGCTCACGCAAACAGGCGCGACGCAACTCTAGTAGAACAGTTTATTTGAAAACTTCATGGAAATTGTTCTACTAGAGTCGCGTCGCACTGTCGCATCACCCCTGTCTGCGCGAGCCTTTACTTGAGCTTATACCTCAGCCCCTTTGTAAGATCTGAATAAGAAATTAGCATAAGCAATATCTGTCTGATATCAACTATGTTTCTCACGCACGCGAGTTACGCTCAATGCACACTGAGAATGCAGCGACCGGCAGCACCCGGCAGCATAGAGCTCGGCAAGTAGGGTCACCAAGAGAAGGCGCGCAGCCGCGACTTCGCGCTATGCATTGGGGCAGTTCACATTCTAAATTCAACAAGAAAAGTAGCAGGATGCCGCCACTGGCCGCCCGCGTCTACGCGAGCAGTCGCGCGCCACCGGCACCGCTCGCCGCGAAAGCATTTTTAAGACTCTCAAGTGATACTACCTATAGGTATATTATTTAAGTAATGAATATAAAGTTTAAAATTATTTATTTTTATTTATTACGTGCACAAAGAGCTATTCTTAAGGTCTCTCATAATGTAGGAATCAGATACCCCACTGATATGCTATATCGAGAAACGAGAGTGCTTACGGTGCGCCAGCTGTACATTTTGTCAGTGCTTCTTAAATTTCATAAAACAGCAGCTTCCACAGAGGTAGCGGATCAGCGCTCACGTAGAAAACCTAAGTGAAACAGAATTTTCTGTAGCCTTAAATTTGGCAATAAGGCTTTCTCTCGTATTGGACCATACCTGTATGAAAAAGTTAACAATAAGCTTAAAATCTTCCCCTTGACAAAGTTTGGGTGCAAAAAACAGGTACGGGATTGGCTGCTTGGGCTTAATTATGCTGATACGGAAAATCTGTTATCATTCAACTATTAAAGTATACATCACCACATACACACTTACACTCAGCACATATGTACATACGTACACTCAACACATTCACCCATACTCTTGGTTACCTTTTAGTCCTAAATTTCTGAAACAATACATTATTATCTGTCGAAAGAAACTGGATCCTGCGACACCGGGTATCCTAGTGCGGGATCCAGTGTCATACCTAACCTTTGTTGTTTATGAATCAATAAAAAAACTTACTAACTTACTATTTAACACTGAAACTGCTCGCCACTTCGCTGACAGCCGCTGCCATCTCGATGTGAAATAAGCCTTATCTTAGCGTGATTTATGGAATCGTTATTAATATTCCACTATAGTTTGAACCATATTTGTACGGAATAAAGTCGTAATTGATATGTCGAAGGTCTTGTTAATTATGACCACGGGACCCTTGATGGGCTTAATTAAGAATTTAATGAATAGAGCAAATCAAAGTAATTATTTTCACCGTGGATATGTCCTGCTTTTACAAACTCTCATTAGTATATGAATCTATTACCTAGTTTTAGTCGACTATCAGTTTAAAAATCAGTTTTTTTTTTTGTGTAAATTCCACAGACGTGATGGGTATCGATATCTCAACATGATAAAACAGATTTTATAAACTCACACTTCAAGTAACAAAACTACCAGCGGTCATTGACCCAAAAAAAAATCATCAAATCTTTTTATTTTTAAATTGTCGTGATTAGATATCAATACCTACGACTTCTGCGGAATTTCACTAGCTCATTTAATTTGACCGTGTATAATATTAAGCTAAAAGGCTAAAGCTCTAAAAATCATGTCAAATGAGTGTTACGAACAATATCTTCAGGTTTCACATATCACAATTTAATGTATGTATAAATTGACGAAGTTTGAATACGGTAACACGACGTTAGTGTTTATTAGCACCACACATTTCTATTAACCCGTCAACTGTCGATCAACCTCCTAGAGATCGGTAACAATAAATTAAGTAATAAAGTTAATTGTGTCTCATAATATGGCAGTTGAAGGTTTAAGTACCAGACACTACATGTACCTTTTTTTTTTGTGGATGGGAAGTCATCAAATGACTTCTCCCGCTCTGGGCGGAGCGGGAGGGCGTGTCAGACTTTTACTGACTAAAACCCACCCGTGTTCCTTCTGTTGCCTGTGCCGGGGCCACGGTAACTCTTTCGAACGCTACTATCTCAAGCAAAACACAAGGTAACTACATAATTTCAATGTGTAACTAAACTAAACTGCTCAGCGTCCTCTTGTACAATGTATTCGGTGTTCGTCGAGATAACCTAGATACCACTAAGAGGTTGCGCACGCAAGGTTAGCTCTAACCACAATGTTAAATTATTATTCAAGAGTATTCTTGGTTCACAAGGATTATCAAAATCAAGAGGACTAATGCTTATATAGTGTGTGTATGTTCGGAGTATACAAGGTGTAACATAAGTAACGCACAACCTCTTAAGGGGTCATTGTACTCATCATTATGAACAACTTTTACTATGGGACCAAATTTTAAATCGCGAAAAAAAATCAGCTGTTCCCTACATTTTGACGAGTTGTGCGAACATAAATGTACTGAACAGCTGATTTTTTCGCGATTTCAGATTTGATCCCATAATAAAAGTTGTTCATAATGATGAGTACAATGACTCCTTAAGAGGTTGTGCGTTATTTTTGTAACACCTTGTATAACTAGAAACTTACGTAATCTAAGTAATAATATGATAATTATGATGACCGAGTTTAATTTTGATATAATATTTTCGCTTGAGTAGGTATGAGTATTAAGTGTCAATGATTTTTTTTTTCGTTTTATAAAAGTGGTAGCTGCATAAATACACAAGCCCTAGCCGTTACACCATATTACATAGGATTTAATGAACAAAAAAGCAAAAATAACCGCTGTTTGAACCCAACCCTTCGGGGAAAAAAGCTCGATATGTATGCCATAGAAAACCGTCGAATTCGTTGGTCGTGAGTTCGTGACAAATGAAAGCCGTTCTTACAACAAATTGGACGTTTCACAAGTGCATAAATTATAGGTATCGTGATAGAAGCCCGTGTTTTAATCAAATTTAGATTTATATAAATATTGATACCGAAATCCTTGTTTACATGCAGGTATGTAAAGTTATTGAAGTGTTAACAACTCGAGCAAATCCTCTAGGGATAGCCCTCAGATGGAAGTAGAATGGATCACTTTATATCTCGAGGGACGCTGCGTGATGTGAACACAGAGAAAAGGTGATCGGGTTAACAGTAATGTATGTAGCGATGTACGAACAATAGAATGAGTTTTGTTCAAACGATGTGTGTTGTGTGAAAAGGGATTCTTGCTTTTTTTATATTTATCAAAAAGGGTTTCAAACTTAGAGCGACGAGAAGGTACTGAAACTATTACTAAACTTTTTATTATGCCCTACCACATTAATGAAAATTCTATCTATATAATAAACTGCTGTTGGGAATTGGAAGGCAAACATAAACAAAACAAATATGTCTTGTCTGTTAAACTTCTGACAGTAAGTCGTTCTGAATTGATTGTTCTTAATACATTTAAAAACTATACTTTATAGGCCATTCAGTGAAGCTACCTAAAGTTTCATAGGTAGATACCTACAGAATGTTGTTAGGTAGGTAAGTTATTCCTGAAATCCTGTCGTATTGTTTTCTATACGATGAAAAATCACTGATTTTAATGATTATAAAGTAAAGTATTTATTACTTATGCGTATTTATTACTATACTCTTAATAGCTATTTACGTATTATTTCTATAAAAATTCTACTACATTCTTATACAATAATAGGGGTAAGTAATATGTGATATAATTACAAAATCTCTAATATTTAAAAGATATAACAACTGAATCTATAATTTTATTTGATATAATGATCAGTTAATATAATAAACGATTGATATAATTTTAATGTAACTAATTTTTATAAGCGTAGCATACATTGAATATAAAATCGTTTGATATACCACTCAAAAGACATAAAACCTATTTAGTCTATATGATAAAATGCTTGCAAGCAAGCATGCAGCATGCAAGCATGAACAGCAGGTCGACGGAGCCCCGCTGCGTGGGGCTCCTATTTCTGTCTGCAAGGTTTAAAGGAACCTAACCAAACCGAACCTCGGGGTACCCCTGACGTCGACCGTCTAGGGTTAGGATTTTTGGGTTAGGTTCGGAATAATCCTTTTATTCCGAACCTAACCCGAAAAAAACACCAAAAAAAAAAACAACGGAGCTCCGCTCCACTCCCGCCTTAGCCTTCTAAACTAACCTATCCGAGTCGAATTGCTCTGAATCGGGGTGTTAACCATAATGATGGTATCAATATATATTTTAAACGATATACCTAATGATTTTTGGTTAAATAAACGTGATATCCAATAACGTTATACGAAATAAGTTTTAGAGTGTATAAATGTTATATCTAAAGAAATTATATCAACAGTTGGTATAACTCACGTTTATTATATCTTGTGAACGTTATTGAAATGATAATATACCAAATAACTTTATATGATATGAGACGCACCCCAATAATAGACATATCTTTCAAATTATGAGGCACCACTGACAACCTACCACTGTTTCTTCTTATAATAATAATATAATATAATCGTTTATTTCGGAAATCAGGTTCCATTTTGTTAGTATTACAGTCTTAAAAATAATGTTAGTACGTAAAAATATTAAACTAATCGGGCATGAAAGGAGAACCACTCATCTCCTGTTGCAAAGAGAGTGCCACCCCATCCACGCCTGCAACATTGGTGAATCCCACCGTTCAGATAAGGTCTTCAGGAGAACGTTAGAGGTGATCCGCATCCGACTCAACAATGAAGCGCAGCGCGTGCGCATCACAGCGAAGAAATCCTGTGTGCGCGCTTCTGCGAACATGGCAGATGCGCTGCACCTCCGCGGCAGCCCCAGCATTCCCCTGAAGGTGTTGTTATATTGGACGCGAAGGGCACTGTACGCGCGATGCGTATAATTCACCCATAGCCCGCACGTGTACAGTGTCTGGCAGTACGACTTGAATAAAGTAATTTTTACGTCTCTTGTACAACGTGCGAACCTACGAGCGAGCATATTACACCGCACGGACAGCGCCCTTCGTTCCCTCTCAATGTCCATATCATCCGATGAGTCATCGGTGACCCAGTGACCAAGATATTTAATCTTACTCACCTGTGAAAGTGGTGTGCCGCAAAGAGTGATCACGGGCGCACGATATTGTTTTTTTCCCGCCTTAAATATCATAAATTCACTTTTTTTGGCGTTATATCTCAGCCCATGAGCCTCCGAATACGCCTCACAAATATTCAAAAGACACCTTAAAGCTCTGACTGAGGGACTTATACTTTTGTTTGTCTTTTTAAACTAATCATCAATTAAACCCGCGAAGGTTGCATGGTTATAGCACACCCGGTTAAAACCTCTACAGTACTTAACTATAACCAAAGTATCATGAATTCAAAAATCGAATTCTGAAATGACTTATTAGTTCAATTTGTTCTTCATCTCGATATATGTTCAAGAAGAAATCCGAGGGGAATCGTATATTTTTATTGATTATGATAAAAATGTTTTTTTAAATAAATTATTCATATTATGAACGCAGTGAATTTCGGATTAGGTAGGTATCTATATAAAGATTAAGGCTCGTTTTCCAACTTTCCCAAAATGAGGGTATTCATTTTAGGAAATTCAGAAAACGAGCCATTTATTCAGTTATAGATAGAATACTCTTTATTATGTATACCATAAAAATTACAGATATAAATGTAGAAATTTTACAAAGGTGTCACAAAGATCTGTTATATGTCATCATCATCATTTCCAGCCGAGATACGTCCACTGCTGGATATAGGCTCCCTCCTACCGTCGCCACATCTATCGGTTCTGTACTTCTTGCATCCAGCGGATTCTCGCGGCTTTCATAAGGTCAACGGTGTTTCGGATCAGACAAACAATATTCAAAAACACTAAAAAGGCTGCATGCCAAATATACTCCATGCGTACATATCTTCCTTTCATCCTCTCTACAGAATTAAAAACCTCACGACGAAACACCATCAATATATATTGTGGTAGTGTTTTGTGAACAAACGTTTACCTTTGTTAAGTCGACCATTAAGTCAGTCCCTGAAGACTGACCTTTAGCAGTTGTGTGTAGTGAGAGACGATGAGAAAACAAAAAAAAAACGAGCCTTGTTATCAAACTGCAGAACAATAAAAATATAAGTAAAAATCTTTTAATCTTTTTTTTTTAGGTAATATTTGTTTTTTGTCAATATTTTTTTTAAACAAGCTTTTAATTAACTTTTAGGTCACAGAATAAGCAAGCTGAAGTGGCAATGGGCCGGCCATATTAGCCGTAGCACCGATGATCGTTGGGGTAGACGTATTCTTGAGTGCAGACCGCGAATCGGCAAACGTAATATAGGACGCTCTCAGGCTAGGTGGAGCGACGATCTTCATAGGGTGGCTGGTAGCAGCTGAATGAGAGTTACCGAGAATCGATCTGAATGGCGTACATTTGGAGAGGCCTATGTCCAGCAGTGGACTGATGTAGGCTGATGGTGATGATGATGATGAATGAACTAAAAAGTACGTAACAAAACTTACGTAAACATAGAACTTTAATATTTACTTGAAGCTTGAGGCTTATTTTTAAGTGTAAGAAGGACGTTCACACCTCAACCCGTGTCGTTGAGCTATAGTACTTGTCAATACTTATCCAATGAATTCAAACACGATGGTGCTATCTTAGATGTTTGAGGAGTTCCTATGGCCACCTACCGGCTTCATTATCAGACTTTGAACACCACCTAATGTAATAGCACTTGCCAATACGTATCCAATGAGCCCAAACTTGATTGTGCTATCTTTTTTGATTAAGAAGTTCCTGTGGCCACCTTCCGGCTCAATAAACAGACCCTGCACACCATATTGGGCACCATATTGGGTTCTTGTCAAAACCAAGCCAATGATTCCAAACACGATGGTGCTATCTTGTTTGGTTGAGGACTTCCTATGGCAACCTTCCGGTTCCATCATCAGACCCTTGATACTTCCTTGGGGTGTAAATAGTACTTTTCATAGCAAAGCCAATGAGCCAAAGCACGATGGTACTATCTTGTTTTGTTGAGTAGTTCCTATGACTACTTTCCGGTTCCATCATCAGATCCCGAACACCACCTAATGTAATTGCACTTGTCAATACATATCCAATGAGTCCAAACACGAATGTGCTATCCTGGTTGATTGAGGAGTTCCTGTGGCCATCTTCCGGCTCCATCATCAGACCCTAAACACCATCTTGGGCTATAGTTCTTGGCTAGACAAAACCAACGAGTTGAAACACAACGACGCTATCTTATATAGTTGAAGAGTTCCTATGGCCACCTTCGAGCTCCATCGTCAAACGAGCTTTATGGTATCATATTTTTGCGTTATCATCGAAGTTGTATAAGTATGCTAAGTATCAGATCAATTGGATGCCAGAAACTGCTTGAAAAATGGATGACAGTGCGAGTAACTGAAAACACATACGAACAAAGCAAGCTAATACAAAGCTTGCAAAAACGGATTTCCAATTGTATTCTATTCCATGTATATGTAGATACAGGAGACGAGCCTTTCGCCAAGCAAAAATCCCAACTCGGGGCTAAAATTGAGAATTATTATTCTATAAAAAAATGACAATAAATAACGTAGGTAGGTACGATACCAGAAATTCCTTTTGGATGCCGTAATTTATCATTTCGGTAATAAAATTCACAATCCACATCGGAATTTCAATACCATTTTTCAGAAAACAAATAACGTTAGGGAAATCTTTTCGCTTCGAAGCATGACTGGTATTTTAAAAGTATTTGGCCGTTGTGACTGTCTTAATTTTATATCTTTGAACAAAAAAATATTAATAAATGGGGAAGTATTTCTTTCGCAAGGCAGAGCCGTTGACTTAGTAAAAATTGTTGCTCATAATATAAGTAAATTAAAAAACTGTATTATGTATAAAAAACAAACTCTAAAAAATAAGATATCTTAATTTCTTATTATTTGTATATCCTTTTTCTTTTATTCATAAATATCTAGTTAAATACTTTCCTCTACTGTTTTTTTTATATCTGAGCTGAATTTCTTAAACTTCTGTATTCAATTACATTCCAGCTCTTCTTTGTTTATTTCAACAATAATTTATTTGTGAATAAACTCCTGTTGGGTTACTTTTTTTATTGTTCTTGTGTACAATGCACTGGGAAGATAAATTAAGTTGTTGGTTATTTCTTCCGAAAAAAATTGCACAAATCTTTTTGTGATCCTTTTCTTAGTTAAAGTTGGAGATAAGGTTTTCCGCAATCGGTGGGTCGTCTTACGACGCGAAATTAGTTGTGTGCGGTTTCAATAACACACGATTCGATTTTACGTACGTAGGTACACGAACACTTCTCCATTAAATAATAACCTGTGATAATAATTATTATCTATACAAATAAATAAAATTGAAGTGTCTTTTTGTAATGTCAAAATAATAACTTTTTACTAAATAGATAAGAATGTACATATACAGGGCAATTTTTTAATCACTAGCCAAATTTTCACAGGGTGATCTACCCATGAATATGAACAACTTACACTATAGGACCAATTCTGAAATCGCGAGAAAAAAATCAGCTGTTTCATACATTTTGGCCGAGTAGGTATTGAACTTTTGTATGAAACAGCAGATTTTTTTTTCGTGATTTTAGAGTTGGCCCCTCAGTTATAGTTGTTAATATTCATGGGTAGAACACCCTGTGAAAATTTGGCCGGTTATTGAAAACTAACTCTGTATATGGTACTAATAACAAAAAAGCAATTTTTAAAATTTTTGTCTGTCTGTCTGTTTATTCCGGCTAATCTCTGAAACGGCTAAATCGATTTTAACGGGACTTTCACTGGCAGACAGCTGATGTTACAGGGAGTAACTTAGGCTACTTTATTTTAGAAAAATAAATAGGTTTTGCGTAATAAAATTAAAACCTATAAAATTGTGAACAAAAAGTCGGATTTGAAAAATTCTTTTTGCATTTGGTAG
This sequence comes from Fissipunctia ypsillon, assembly GCA_947568875.1. NCBI lineage: Eukaryota > Metazoa > Arthropoda > Insecta > Lepidoptera > Noctuidae > Fissipunctia > Fissipunctia ypsillon. Next base: position 15,526,050 of record OX387661.1, on the reverse strand, counting down.
CCCAATTTTCGAGGATAGGCTTAGGAGCCGAGCAAAGAGACAAAAGTAAGAAAAAATCAGAAAGAACACTAAGCAAAAACGAAGCAATAGCGCAGGCGGGCGATGCAACGCGACGGGTCGGGGGAAGAGGGAGTTTTTAAAATGTGCCTGTTATTTTAGTATATTGTGTATCTTACGAATTCTACGCGAACGAAGTCGCGGGGCACAGCTAGTTATATTAATATAATGTCATATTAATTTAATGTCATCTTAGGAACCAAATATTTATTGTAATTATAACTAAATAGGATAAAAGCATCACGCATTCAAGGACACTAAACGAGACACACTAGAAGTTTTATTATTATAAATGTTATGGCGGTTTAGTGTCCCTGAGCGTGTTAATATATTATTTTGGGAAAAACCTGATATTAATACATGTGTAACGCTCTCAACCACCATCTATTACATCTACATAATTATAAATCTACGTCACTCTACGTGTCTGTCTGTGACACCACGTTGTTCTTCTAAACTACGTAACGGATTTTGAAGCAGTGGCTGGTCGCTAGTTCATTATAAAATAATTAAAGAACACAACAAATGAGCCTGTCACCTATAAATACTAGTAACACATTAAGTGTAGAATGACGTCATAGTGAAGTGACCCCCCGCACCGCGGATGCGAGTCGTGTCACATTTACATATTCACTCACGTTCTTACTGCAGATGATAATGAATAAGGAAGCGTGAAGGTGTTAGATATGGCAACATGTTACTCACTTGAGAGCTTTGCACATAGCCTTGTGATTTTACATTTCTCTCTGCAAGGAAAATAACGATGCGAGTGTAGCCTTTGTCACTTTGAAGTCTTGTAGCATTCTCGTTCAAAGGTTCGTATTTTAAAGGCATCGTAGCTTTGGAAATGAACAAGACGTTTCGTCGGTTTCCTTCAGTTTTTAACAAAAAAGTATACCTACCTACCTTTTTCATCCAAATCTGCGTAGAATGTATGGATCCGTGTCTTGTTTTCTTTTTTAAAACAAATACGGAATGATATTTTTATAGTAATAACATTTTCATACGCCAATATTTTGTAAGCCCCGAAAACAAATGGCTCTTTTATTCCATTGAAACAAATTATTATAAATTCAAATTATTTTCGTTTAATATATTTCTTGTTCCATTAATCATACATTCGGCTCATATTCAACAGACAAATGACGTACATCGCGATGTATAAAAATAAAACGAATACGACGAAATATAACTCAATTAACGCTTTTGCGGCTGCTTGACGTCTATATAGACGTCATAACAATAAAACTTCTATTGTGTCTCGCGAAACCAATAATTAAGTGTACTTATCTTGTATAATGAACAATTCTAAGGCCCCGGGCACGAAACCAGCGGTGGCCGAGCGATGCGATGGCGACGCGCGACGGTACAAAATTGACACAATTATGGTATCAATTTAACCGCTGGTTTCTTGCCCGGGGCCTTTGTGTTTTCTTTTCCCTAAAAGGAAAGGATTCCAAGAAAAAGTTTATCACAAAATAAAATATCATATAGTCTCCCATGAGTTAATAATATCCACGTCCACACGCAAAGCCAGGGTAATAACTTCCGATTTCTTAAGTCCAGAAAACTTAAGAAAATGTCAAAAATATTATGTTTAGAGTTGTATATGTATATGAAGAAAGTTTAACTGGAGGACAAAAGTAAGAAGTATTTGTTCTGGCTTTGTGGATACCAACCAACTCAGTTGTTTGATGTCCGCCAGCTCGGTATTCTTACTCAGAAACTTCCGCCCCACCATTAATAAACATTACGCTGCTGAAATAACGTTTAAAAGTATCTCAGTTTTATGCTACGACTAAAATGATGTTTAGATCACTTTAGAAGTTATTTAATGTTTCATTTTATGATTGCCTAGAAGTACTACTGTCTACTTAAAGATTTAATAATGCCTGTGCTTATATAAGTTAATATAAAAACAAGTAGCAGTGAAAAGGAAAAGGGGGCACAAAATAATCAGCTCAAGTACTAAAATAAGGAAAAAATTAACCCGATTTCAAGCATCATGTTTGCTCCAAGCTTATAAAAAGTCAACCACATTATTTTCTCATCCCGCGGTACAATCGACGACAACGTTGAATAATTACAGTAATGTGGCACATTATTAATCTACTTCCCACAATGAGCCGCTCAAGGCAGGAACGAGCACAATTTTCTCCGTCATAATAAAAATCTCCGGCTATTTGTCTCACGTATTTTATTTTTATTTGGGATGGGTTTGCTCTTGTCTCTAGTCTAGGTCAGAGGTGACAGAGACAAAGTCGACGATGGAGCGAGCTTACCCAGAAGAAGCCTGTTCACTCTCACTTTCAAGAGATCGGGGTTGTATGCGTTCGGAAACACAGACGCAGGTAGAGAGTTCCACTCCTTTGCTGTGCGCATCACAAAAGACATTTGGAAATGCTTAGTGCGAATTGGTGGAATAGCAATTAGGCACGGATGGTATGAACCGGTACTTCCTCTTCACATGAAAAACAAACGAATAGAAATGTGCATTTTCATTCTATTATACTGAGTTATATTGGCTGATTGCCTGCAGTAGAATAGATTGACTTTTGATATTTGATATCACCAAATAAAATATTAAAATATCCAAATAAGGATATGTAGCCGCTATAAATCGCGTACCGGAAGACGTAGCGTTGGAAGACCTTCCACAAGGTAAACCTATGACCTTATGAAGGCCGCAAGAATTCGCTGGATGTGAGAAGCATAGAAGCGGTCGAAGTGGCGGTGCTTGGGAGAGGCCGATGTCCAGCAGTGGACTTAAATCTGATTGGGTTTCTCGGCTGAAATTATGATAGCCGCTATAAATCTGTTGGTCTCTTTTATAAGCTAGTGCTTTAACATTCTGAGATATTTGGCGATCAGCGCTTAAATATTTTATAGAAATAGTACTTACTAACAACAAATTTTTCAATTTCAAAAATCGTAACATAACATATTATATAAAGCTAATCGGTTTGGAACGTCAGTATTTAGCAAAAATGATGGAAATGTATTGAATCAGCAGCTCTACCATCTCAAAGAGGCATTTACTGAGAATTGTGACTAAAACTATCAATACTAACAGACTTCATTCACAAATAAGGGATTCTAAACATACAAACGTATCTTGTTAATTTGAATCATACCTGAAGCCACTTGATCCTGGTGATATTCTCGTCGGTGACGGTGAGCGCTCTCCTCTCGCCCAACTTGTAAGACTCGTCATAGTACATGTACTCAGTGAACGTCAACCCACTGGTAGTGTACTGCTGAGTAAAGTATATCGGTATAGTCCCATTCACTATATCGTGTTCTATTATTATCCATTTACACTTTATCGGGACGGGGAAAGGGTTGGGGAAGTTTGGTGTCGTCATCGTGCCCACGGGAGCCTTCAAGTGTCCGCCGCAGGTTTGTGGTCCCTGGTGCTCCCTGTCGCGTATGCGCGTGCTTTGCGGTGATGCTGAAGAGAGTGATGCTGAGCAGGCGCTGCATCACGAGCCTGAAAAAAGCGAAAATATCATCAATATTTTATTATTCCTTTTATGGATTTACATACATTTTAGAAATGTTTCAAACCGTTGAGACTAAAACTCATAAATTATCCCAGTCACAAAACTTAACGATAATTATGAGTTCGACCTCTCCCACTACTCTCTAATGTTTTAATAAAATCTATAAGAACTATCTCTTTATATTTGTAACCTACTGAACGTTTCCAATGGAAAGCGATTATTACTTTTGTGGTGAAAGTAACAGAAAAAGGGACTGAGACTAAAAAGAAGTCATTTAATAGATTTCTTGCGTTACCTTAACTGTCCACTTCATGAAAATTATCCGCCTCATTTGCATTTTAAAAATCCTTTAATCCAAATGATTGACCCTCGTCTGCACCGCTATTTCATGAATTAGGTTAGAAAAATGATTTTGGTTCCTCTTTTTAAGATAAACTTTTAAGTGAGCTCCATTATACAAGCGTAGGTACAAAGAGAAATTTTGTTTAAAATTAATTTGGCAACGTGAAAAAGTTTGAAGGTCCGCTGTGAGATATTAGATTGGCGGAAAATGTAACAGCACAAGTGAGAGTTTTTCCTTACCTTCATAACTTTATTATTTCGTAGAGGTTCGCGCTGAAAGAGGTTCCCTTTTAAGAGGTAGCGCCTTATGATGTTTTTATAAGGTACCAGAAGTTACCAAATTATATAATTAATGCTTTGTACTTCCATAATTATTGTGAAAGCACGCAACTTCATAGGTATAGTAAATACAGTTTAGATTGTTACATACCTACAAAGACAAAATCCAGTTGGCTACAGTTTTATTTCAGTGTCCTCTTTCTGATTCTGAGGTACTTATAATTTGAACACAGCTCGTATGTGGGGAAGAAATGTAAAAGTGCGCAGTTTCTGAAACATGTCTGTGATAAATATTGCAGCGGTGCGTTGACCCCGGCGCTGCGGTGAACGTAGTTCCTGGAATCTACGAAGCCGTGTTCTGATGTTACATTTAAGGAATTTCGATTCGTTTTCGTCGTAGGACGAAGATATGCAGTCTATTGTGGATGGCTATTGACTTCGTTGTGAAAGGCAGACAATGACGTGTTTGCTATTTCCTGAAACAGCATCCATTTTGGCAACACGAAATCTTTGAAGTGTTTTTTATGTTTCTTTTTTTTCTTTTCCTGGCCTGGTCTCAGTACAAACAAAATAAACAGGAAGTGACAAATGTTTTGCCAAATAACACAAAAACAAACAAGTTGAGTAATATGGAGTGATTTCCTGAAAACAGGAGTGGACTGAGGAAGTGGACAGAGGAAGGAATGTCCGATGTGAGCCCGCGATGACGGAGGACGATTTAAATGTATTTTTCCATTCGTAGGAGGTCTGTTTTCGTTAGAACAAGGCAAATATACATGGGTAAATTATATATCCAGCTTCAGCTTTAAGTGATACATAATGAGCAATGCCTATCGTATTAGAAGTTCTAAAGAAATATTTTTTAACTAGATTCAATTTCAACTTCACTTTTGCTTTTGTATAATTTTATTACATTAGAAGGTTTTTACTAATTTTATTTCTGTTTGTATTTTAGAAACGAATTCAATGAATAAAGTTAAATTTAAAGTAAAATTAAGTAATCATAATGTTAACTTAGAAAGATTTTAATAACAGAAGCGTACCATTTTAATTTTATTTAATAGGCTTAACAATGTCGTACTGCACTGAAATTAAAATGAACTTGCAAAAATATCCATTAATTACCAGCTCAAATACCGAAACTACTAACAGCTCAGCCCTATGCAACAAAATATTCATAAATTTCCACATCATTTTGGCTTATAGACTCACCAAGCAAAATCCACACCGTATCAATAGCAGCTGAAATAAACTGGGAGCTCTCGAAAAATATCGACGCGTGATACGCTCGGGTTAAAGCCAAATCAAATATTGACCGTAGAAATACCCCGGTGTGTCGCATGCATGCTGGACGTAAAAAGTGGTACTCGAATGTACCGAACCTGAAACCGTTTAGATTACTGGCGTTCAATATAATTAATCCATTTTGATTGTACATTCATGTAGATAACAAAATAGATTGATATAAACGGTTGAATTTTGTAGTCTCCTTGTGAAGCAATCTCAGTAAATTGATAGTGCAGTGTCAAATGTTGTTCAAAGCCCGGTCGGCATTTTTATTTATACAGGGTGGCGATTAGGTTATCACATTAATTGAAACCATTCAGTATATGATTCTGGACCCCTCTGCGTTGAAATTTTTCGTCGGTTATTAAAAAAAAAATTTGCTGCTCCATACATTTTGACTTCGTAGGTAGGCAAAAATGTATGGAGCAGCAAATTTTGTTTTTTAATAACAGACGAAAAATTTTAACGTAGCGGAGTCCAGAATCATGATTTGTGCTGAATACGTGGTTTCAATTAATGTGATAACCTAATCGCCACCCTGTATATTTATTGCTATTGATAACATTATTATTATTCAGCTGCATCCGATTAGACTGGAAGGCGATCCCAACATAGTTGGGAAAAGGCGAGCAGGTGATAATTGATTGCCATTGGTGACGTCATCATCCACAGCCCGATTATCACCCACTGCTGGGCATAGGCCGCTCTTCTCCTGTGCCAGTCTCATCCAGGTTTTATTAGTGATGTCAGTAGAATAGAAATCTTATCTCAGTTATTTCATTAATATTCTCGCCGCAACTAAATGACAACAATTAATTTTCATAATAAAATTATAATTTTTATGAAATTTTTTACACATTTAACACGTGCTAATAAAGGTCAACCATCTATGACAGGGATCAGAACTGTTTCTCCTAAACACAGTTTATTTTGTTACTTATCTAGAAGAACGGTACGGCACCCAGTTACTAGATTAAGACACTTTATGTTTGTACTTTATATATTACCTTGCCATGTAATCTAGTCCTAGATGAACAATAAAATATTACTATAATGAATATTTTATTGTACGCGCCAATTCTTCACCCAATCAGACAGTGAGTTTTGTAATCATTCACTTGCTGTTGAGTCAGTGCACGGAGTCTCAGGCGCGCGTCCCTCTGCCATTTTTATTTCTTCATGCAAATAAAATGCATTTTTTCTTTGAAAAAACGGTCTAATAAATCTCCATCGCATGCGCGCTGCGCAATGATAAATTTGCTATATCTAGCCATATTCTATAAAAACCACTAAAAATTAACTCTAAACGCTCTACAATAACGCTTGTGAATGTGTGCGCCGCCTGAATTATCGCCAGGGCCTGCTGAAGAAGACTTCGAAGACAGTGTGGCTGTTTAACTGGTAAGTGCAATGTTCCTCATGCTACTCGACAGATTTTGGTGTGAACGCGTTCAGTATATTTTTCCCCACATCTCTAAATCTCCTCGCATTCTTTGTATACCATAAATGCTTCACCATAAATCATGGTTGCGTCGTTCTTGTTAGAAATCCCCTTTAAAGTATAACGCTTTCCATTAGCATATATCATTAGCAGCAAATTTTTTATTTTTACTGGTTCTGGTTCGTGTTTCAGATAATCACCTCACACAGTCTCTCTTAACTCATTGATACGAATAGCTTTGTGTAATGTAACATAACAATACGCCTGGTTTCCCCGAAGGGTTGGGCAGAGTGTACCTATAGCACCCACATTTCGCCAATTATGTTTAAATCCCATGTAATATCTTTGTGTAATGATTTGTGCTTATTTGCTAACACTTGGCCACGAACATTGGTGGTAGCTCACTTTTTATCGTTACGTGTTTGTCTTGGAATCTTGTTGACACCAGACATTGGAATATGTTTCATGACAAATTCTATCCGTTATCCAGCAAAATTCGATAAAAAAGTTCTTAAAATATAGCTCCAAAGAAAAAAACATAAGTTGGCCGTAAACTTAACACTTTATTTTGGAGCAAACGTTCACATAATAAATAATATAGTTTCTCAGTAATATTTATTGTAACAACGTGATGCGAACAATGAGGGTGTTACGAATCCTTTCTTTCGTTATAAACGTATGTTCAAGCCGGATTTTCTTTTGTGCTTTAGAAAAGCAAAATCCGAGTTTGCGCGTAACAAAACTTATTTACATTTTTGCCAGTTATGTTAGAAGAAATGTAGGTACTTACTCGTAGATCTGATTGGATATTATTTCCCAAACACTTAGGACACTTAAAGACCAACTTTATCATCACAATCCACAGCCCGCCTTCACCCACTGCTGAGCATAGGCCCCTCTTTTCTTGTGCCAATCTCCACGTTCCAGTGCTAGCCTCATCCAGGTTCTAGCCACGCCACGTTGGGAACAATGTCTTCCGAACATCTCACTACCGGGCGAGCGACACTTCATCTTCCTGTCCTTAGACGCCACTCAGTCACAGCCTTACTCCATCTGTCATCACTGCGCCTTGGCAGTGTCCCCCCTAACTCCATATGAGTTTCATTATTCATTTTCCGATATCGAAAACCTTCGCACGTTTTCGGATCTCGACGTTTAGAAACCGGTCTAATAGCCATATGTCAACCATGGAACGTACACATGAAGACAGAAGTGCATGGAGAGTTCCAAACCAAAATCGTTTGTACAGGGTTTCATCGCCTTAATAATATGTCTTGGATGACATAGATGGCGCTAGTATAGTAGTTGGATTGGAAAATATACAAGAACATTATCTTGTTTTTTGCTAGTTACAATATTACTCAATTTTAACACAAATTCTCCTACGACATTACAAACCTTATAAAGCAAAGCACGTAATAACTAGGATTCGAACTCGGTGGCATAAAATTTACCGATACCATTAGCCACTGGACCATTGCGTCATTACGCATTGAGTTGAAATTATCCTTCTCTTTATTATATTGAAGTTGTTAAGTGACTTTAACCCGTATCATAAATCTCAAAAGAATTGAGGGTAGTTTAATATTGACTGTGTAAAAATTAAATCTTTTTGTTCAATCATAATGTTCTTTACTATCTATGAGTGAGTTCAGTTACGATTGCGTTTACAAGTTTTTAATATTTATTTTTATCATGAGTTCGCGTTCAAATATTGATATGGCTACGAGGGCCCAAATAATAGCATTGCATAATCAAGGCTTAAATTATTCTGAAATTTCGAGAGAAACTGGCTTAAACGTAAGTAATGTTTTAAAATCACTGTTCGTTATTTATTTTATTATCCATGGTTATCGATACACGAAAATAATAAATAATATATTTCCCTTATAGGTAAAGACTGTCACTTTATGGATAAAGCGGTTTCAAGAAGAGGGTTCGTTGGAACACCGTAGTAGATCTGGCAGAAGACGCCATATTGACTCAGACCAGCGTCAACTTATGGTGCAAGGTTATGAGGAAAATGGCTTTACACCAACAAGATATTACGCAGAGTTGTTTGATACATCTTTGCGGACGGTGTATCGTGCTCTTCATAGTGAAGGTCTGCATTATCGTCGACATGCTATTAAGCCATTGCTAACCGAAGCTAATAAAAGAGCACGATTGGAGTTCGCTTTGAAATACAGAAATTTCGACTGGAGCAACGGAGTCATCTTCAGTGATGAAAAGACTTTCAAGTCTAGCCAGCATGGGCGAGTTAGGTTGTGGCGTAGGAATAATACGCGTTATGATAGTGATCACGTTGTGCCTAACTCTGAATCCGGTCGTATAACAGTGAACATTTGGGGATGGATGAGTGCTGCAGGACCAGGAGAACTTACTGTAATACCCAGTCGTGCAAACAGTGTAAACTACATAGATGTGCTGAATGACGTCATGTTGCCCACCGTACGGAATGTTTTTCCTGTAGAAGACATGCCAGTGATAACGTTCGTGCAGGACAATTGTCCTATACACCGTTCCATAATTGTGCAAGAGTGGTTTAGCCAGCAATCGGATATACAGATTATTCCTTGGCCTGCGAGATCGCCAGATTTAAACCCCATTGAAAATTTATGGGGCGTTATGGTTCAAAGGTGGGACAATAGGAACGAAAGGACTAAGGAAGTACTGAGTACTCACTGCATGCAGGTATGGGATTCTATACGGGGTCTAAATTTATGTGAAAAATTAATAAACTCCATGGGTTCGCGGTTGCAAGCTGTAATCGATCAAAATGGCGGACACACGAAATATTAAAAAAATAATATAAAGTGTTGACTATTGGATTGAGTAATAACAAAGACCGGGGTAGCTATAATTTATTTGATAAATTACAGTGATCAAACTTAGTGTAAGTGGGATAAATTTATTCACTACTTTATAACAACAAAATGTTTTTACACTAATGATTTTGATTTCTTATATAATATAAGAAATTAAAATAAAAACAATATAAATATAGATTCCTTTCTAATATAATTAATTATTTATTTATTATTATAAACAAATTGGTCCCAAAATGACAGCTATAACCCGGTCTTACAATTGTTATTGATTTGAGGTTTAGCTTCAATTTCTTCCTCGTTCTGGAACGAATACTTAAGCTGTGAACCTTAGTCATAACATAATGCACAAATCAATCATTATAGTCAATACCACTAACCATAATTATGCAAAACGTAATTTTTTTATAATTTGTGAGTAGGTAAAATATTTACAGAACTAAGGTTGCATATATAGTGTAAGGTATTATAACATTATGTAAATAAAACTAAATACTATAAGAATAGCACAACACAGTTTTGATTTAGAATACTTATAACATCTATTATACAGTTTTACTTTGTTAATGTCTTCCATTTTGTAATAGAGTTATTCAGTTATAAATTTTACTTGTATTTCTCATAACAAGTGAATTAAATAATTGTCAATTGGGTGTAAAACTGTTAGGTTAGGTTATACACTGTATAAGAAAGAAAGAAATAAATTGTATTCTTCTTTGAGAATTAAATGTCTTAATGTATAATATCACTAAAATAGTTTAATTTCTTATCCTTTACGAGAACTAAACTTAGTAAATCTTAATCTGTAAGAAAAATATATCTAAATCTTCTTACATAAATGTTTCTTACTAATAATACTAATACTTACCACCAATTACGAAAGTAATTTATATATATTTATTTATACAATGTTATATATAGTAGAGTAGTATATGTATACTTGTATATTATGCCTTTATTCATTTATACATCTTATATTATTTATAACAAAAAATAAAATAAAAAACGTTTAAAAATATAAAAAATAGAATATAAATTACATTATATAATAATAAAATTTAAAAAAACCGACTGTGAACTGGGTTTCGAACCAGTGCCCTGTGAAACGAGCTTTGTTATTCTGTCATGCTTATCCACCTGAGCTACGATCTACTTATTGTAGAATGCGAAAATGAGAGCTAGTTTGTGAATGTAGGGATTTTTATTATTTATGATCTACGCCATCTGTAGTCGAATTAACTAATATACCAATTGGTTTATTTGGTTTGGTTTAGATGGCGCTGTATTAAGTACTCGGAAATAAGAAAATAAAATAATTTATGTTTATTTGAATATAAATATATTATTATTTCTTAGTAATTATTTTAGGTATTAAAAACCTTATTATGTGCCTCTGCATAGTAAGGTTTTTAAGCTTTGCGGTGTTATTTTCATGTTTGAACAGCGCCATCTAGTCGTCTCATGAAAGTCATGAAACGTAATGCAAAACCTCAGTCAAAAGTCGACCTTAGGCTCTCCATGCACTTTTGTCTTCAATAGTACGTCATGGTGGGTAGAACATACTGGTTATAGAGGCGAGACTTCAGACATTGTGGAATTTTGCCTGATTTCAGAATGTCGTCCATTTTGCTAAATGCAGCCCACCCAAGATGTATTCTTCTATATATCTCTGTTTTTTAATGCTCTTTGCCAAATGAAAGAATATGGCCAAGATATACATACTTCTCAACCATCTCTAACGTTTCATTTTATTTGAGTTGGTGAAGATGTTGGGCATAGTCTTCGTCTTGGCCATATTCACCCTAAGTCTTACCTTAAAAGAAGCATCATAAAGATTTTCTAGCAATTTCTGGAGATCTTTGATTTTTTCAGCGGAAAGCACATGAGGGGTTTAGCCTTAAAATGCCATGCTGGCCAATGCGTCTTGGCCCGTTTTTCTTCAGTTGCCTCTTCCGGGGCCACGGTAACTCTTTCGAACATCCCACGACCCTACTTGGCATCGGTCCTCGTGGACCCCGTCAATTAGTACTGACATCTCCTTGAGGCGCGCGTGGAACACAACGCGCCGCCGACCCGGGCCTGGTCCTTACCAGACGGCGTGCTACCCATTGCTCGCCGTGCGCATGCCCACGCCTACGATCGCGGTGGCCGGGAATCGGCTGTCAATTCCCGACGCCCAGGGCATCTCCTGCGGCGACTAGGGGCGTGATTGCCTCTCCCTCACGCGTTCCGCCTCCTCCTTCGCGTTACGGCTTCGCAGAAGGAGATGATAGCTTCCCATGTAATCTCACTCCGTGCCATGACCTGGACCAAGGCCGGACGCAAGAGACCGCCACCGCCGATCGCTTCCACGAGGACACGACGGTGCTGCGCCCAACCCAGGCAGACCTCCACCGTATGCTCCACCGTGTCCTCCGGGTGACATCCGGGCGTTTCCTCCCGCCTTATCCGGAACAGGAATCTCCCGAAGCACCCTTTCCCGGTGAGGACCTGCGTCAGATGGAAGAGGACGCCATGGCGCCTCTCTAGCCACTTCTCAAAGAGAGAACTTATTGCCGCAATTGTGGCGTGCCCAGCACTACAATACCGATGTGAAACGCACAGTCCAGGTTTAGCTGTTTTTTTTTGTTAGTTCACAGCTTTGAATATCGGCTTCCGTTTACTTCCACTGTTCTCATTGCTATTGTTTATGCAACACCAGCTGAATACTTTGATCATCTTTGCTTTTGCAGGAGTTTAGTTTCAATATTACAAAAACCTTGCCTTACGTTAATATTCATTTTATAAAAAATCTTGTTATTCGAAATGAAACACACAAAACAGCCAAATTCCTGAAACCCAATTGTAATTTCCCTGAAGCAATTTCTTTTTTCTGTCTCACAAGGACTCTTTAGAACAGACTAATACAATATCTTACAAAAATTCAATGAACTCTATAATACAAGTATTTTTACTGCAGATTCTTTTTTCCAAACGAGATGATTTTCTATAAATTAGTTATTTGTTCCATTTATTTGTATCGTTGCGTGTGACAGGGGTCGAGCGGCCGAGACCTTCGTCAGTTGACCGGTGAGATACCGACCGAGAGGGTTAGCAGTTGGCGGATACAAGTGGGATCAAACATAAAATAGTTGAGGTTTCCGTGGTTTAGTTTCCATTTATATCACAGAAAAATATTTGCAAAATTAATCATACAACTGCCAGTAACATACAAAACTGGTAGAATTGTATAGGACTTGATTAAGTTAACAAAATTCTCTACAAAACTGTGAACCTTATTCATAAGTGTATTTGAATTCGTCCCATTTGCGAGTTGTTTAAACAAACAATGCGCAGGTATCCAGTGAATTGGATACATTAGATTGTAATGCGATTCGAATCTGATGGTTTCGTAATTTTCAGGTTAATAAAGGGACTCGCGCACAGGCGCTTTACTTTGTGTAAATTATTTCATTACCACAGCTCTCAAAATGGTGAAGGAAAACATCTTGAGCAAACCGGCATTGTCCTAGAACCATTAATTCAAAGACATGTGACATCTACCAAGCCGCAGTGAGCCCGCGTGGTGGACTACGGCCCACTCTCTCACACAGAGACAAGGCCTGTGTCCCAGCAGTGGGAACATTAAAGGCTGATTATGAAGAGGGACTCTGAAAAAAATCTGCTAGTGTAAGCGACTGGGCTTTATCACTATATCGTTCAAGATGTAAACCTACATCGTACTTGTAGTTCAGGAGCTAGACCACCATCTCTTAACGCAGTATTATTGTAAACTTACTTCAGTGTGGGAAAGAGATGGAGCTAGACGTCCTGTATAGCTCCATCTCTTTCTCACACTAAAGTAACATTTAAATAATACTGCTTTAAGAGGTGGTGGTTGGCCCCCTGTATAACTTTCACAGACACACCGCCCGCCCTCTCTTGTTACTTACGTCGATAAAATGTAACAAAGTTAAATATTGTTGCTACGTTGTTGTTTAACACATACTGTGACCCTTGTTCAATTAAAGTGTCTGGTAAAAAGATTTCCAGGAGCGACTTTTGACCACTCACCCGTAGCGTTCTTTTACTTAAGCACAATGTTTGCTGAAATGAGACAGTTCCATGTATGGTATACCGAATGATAGTTATACAGTGTGTCTGTATACGGTGTAGCGAAAATTTAAAGTGAGGTACAGACCATCAAACTGAACAACTTTCTGCCGGGAACCAACATCGTAATCGCAAAAAAAAAATCAGTCGTCCCGTACAAAACTTCAATACCTACTCCACCAAATGTATGGACCGACTGATATTTTTTTTGCGATTACGATGATGATCCCCGGGAGAAAGTTGTTCAGTTTGATGGTCTGTACGTCAGCCTTAATTTTCGCCATACCGTGTATAGACACATTGTATATGTTGTTTGTAGGGCATGGATCCCGGAATTCCGAGATTTCGTAACTCCGGAATTTCGGATGATTTTTTACAATATTACAATTCCGGAACTGAAGTAAATATCGCAATCCGATACTCATATAATTATTTGTAACATAAGTTACCACAATAATAAAATTTGCATATTTGTACTCTCTTCCGAAATGTACCGTACCGCGCGCGAAGTTTAAATTCAAATCGCCGCCATCGACGCTTGCGTTTCGGTCATTTCGTTCGCCAACCAGTATGTAAAATATAATTGTATGCCTGTGTCAAATAAATACAATTTCAAATAAATATAATTTATTTGACACAGGCATACAATTATATTTTAAGTGTTCTTCCTACAAGTGTTGAGAGTGAGAGAGTATTTTCGTGTGCCGGGTACTTTTGTAACCGCCTAGGAACTCGCTCTCAGATAAAATGTTAGATGCTCTGATACTCTTGAGAACACATTACTTATCAAGAAGAGCGATCTTTTTTGAAAAAGTGATTCTTGTCTTATTTACTTTATATTTCTTTTTAGTATAAGTTGATTTAAAGATCTCAATTTCCAAAAAATACGACAACGTAAGTTTAGAGTTTTTTAATTATTTTTAAGTTTTGTTCTTTAAACCTATTTTCATGATCTCAGAAGAGGAGAACTTATTGATTTTGTTTATTGTGACTTGTTGAATCTTATATACATCACAATTTTTTTAGATAGTTATTTAATAAGCTACATTGCAATTGCAAATAGCTAGCACACGTTGATTTTGCTATAATGTATATTATTGAAAAGTTGATTATTTTTTGTTATATTTATTAAGAAAAACCTAATAGAAGGCTGTTTAATTGATCTCAGTCAAGAGTTTTGTCGATTTATTTAGTTTTTTAATAAAGATTTGATTGAACAAAACACTTAAATGCCTATTTTTTTTTATTTCCTATACTTTTTTCTAATTCCGGAACCGGTTCCGGAATTCCGGAATCGAACCAGTAGTATCGAAACTCAGCTCCGGAATCGAAAATCATCCGATATTACATGCCCTAGTTGTTTGGTTCCCTTTTTCTCTGCGTAGGCTTTATAATTATGAGTCTTGTCATTTCTATTATTTTTGTTGTAATATGTCACATGTAAAAACAACTGTTTTTTATTTATATGTTGTTGTCTCACTCAACCATGAAGATGCTTTTGATGTTTTTCTATTTTAGCCTTTCTGATTTCCCTTAGAAAACAAACCAACAAATCGAAGAACAAAATAATTTTGGTAATTTTCCACATTTAAGTTCATATACATATTATGAAGCAAAGCTACGTGAAACTTGTAAATGGCCTTCAGTATCATATTGTTTAAGGACACTGTATAAGTTAGTTGTAAGTTTCCCGAATATAATAACATTTAATAAATAAACAGTATAAAACTCACCATTTGTACTTTGCTCAATCGTTTCATTTAGCTATGCCGAGCATTACAGGACAAAATGGTCAATTTGTGTGCACATAACATTTTACAGCCACACTCGTCGACAATTTTTGCTGGAATATTCTATGTGCGCTGAATGGGAACTGGACTTTTATTTCAATTGAATAAGTAGGTATATTCAGTAAAAAAATACAAAAACCTCTTCGGTGTATAACTGAAAACCATATAAAGGTGCTCCCACACTGCTGTTAAAAATGTTTACAACCATTTTCTAACACTGTTAGGAATTGTTAGACGTTTTGAGTGCTCCTACACTGATAGAAAATGTTTACAAAAATTTTTATAACATTTGAAAACGTGACATCGAGCAGTTTGGATTTACGTTCCGAGGCGTCTACATGCGAAAATGGAAGAAGATTTACTCATTGGATTAGCTTTTCATATTATTTTTTGTTCAAAAAAAAAGAAAAAGCACTAGAGTGCTTTCCAGTTAGAACTGCATGCGCCAAACACTAAAAGCTAGAGAAAAGTGTAGTGCCACAGACTATCGCAAGGATTTGGGCATTGACGGTTGCTTAAATATTTTTTTTAAGAATGAACAGTTCTGAATTTGAATATCTACTTACATAATTTAATTGGGACGAAAATAGATAAACAGGACACGAATTTTCGAAAATCTGTAAGTATTACGGAAAGACTTACTGTAACGTAAAGATTTTTGGAAACTGGTAGCAGTTATAAAAGTCTTGGAAATGTGTTTAAGCTGTCAGACCAAGTTATATATTTATAATCGAACCAGAAGTGTGCGAGGCTCCCGAGCGAGCCCCACCGTCCCCTAATCGGTGCCGCTTGTCGCCACACCGTCAAACTCCACCGTCCCCGATTCGGAGACGGTGACTCGCGCGGTTCAAATTTCAATTTTTACTTCTAATTAAGGTCTAATATCATCTGTGGGCAGTTTCACTCTATGGTATGGAAGATATTCTCGTCAACTAAACTCCATTTGAATTAAGATTAGAAATTTAAACAAACCTTTTTTACAGTCGGTTCAACCGTTTTGACTTCTATTCCGTAGCCTTAAGGATGACATTAAAAGCAAAAACGTGGTGTCATTACCAACTTTTTACTGCTGCTGCCATTTGTCATGCCACCAACGCAATAGAAGTTAAAATCGGTAGAACGGACTGTAAAAAAAGGTTTAGTTAAATTTGCCCTTTAGGAACATTAAGTTTTTTAAATGCAAACCATTTACTCGAGTCATCAGCTCCCGCACCAGATTTAGATTTACATTCTCTGTTAAATTGACGTACGAGTGATCAAATTTTTTTTTTCAATGACTTTTTTATCCAGATTAAATTCATTGGCAATTTCTATCCAAGCGTCGTGTTTTTTTTATTTCGGTTTTTGTAATTCTCTGATATCGGGTTCCATATTCCTCTTGCTCGAAACAATTTAATCAATTTGGTAAACGTCTTCGTTACTTCAATTATAACCAGACATATTGTTTGTTATTTGCGCATGCGCAACCACTATACTAACAAACTGACGAAAATTATAATATCCGCACGCTTACACGGGTTATCCGCGCACTCTTCTCACGCCCTGTCGTCGACTGTTGCGCGTGCGCGACTAATGAAAATTGACTGACAATTCAAGTACACCGCCCGGCGCGGCGTACGATAGAACGGGCCCCACACTCTCCGCATACCCTGTTGTCGCCTGGATAAATGTTTACAAACAAATAATAACAAATGTTTTATTTGTTACAATTTGTTAACTAACAGTTTTGTTTAGAAATGTTTACTAACATGAACACATTTCTTAACATTGTGATAAAAAATGTTTGTTAACATTTTTAACAGCAGTGTGGGAGCACCATAATGTACCTACCAGCCAAACATGGATTATTTTTATCGAAAGTATCCGTAATTCAGGATTTTGAAGTGTTTTCAATTTGAATTTATTGAAACAGGTAAAATCGTACCTATCTTATTCGCGTCACTAAAACATATTCGTAAAAAAGTGTGTGTGTGTCAGCTCCGACGCACGACTGGAGACTGGGATTGATATTATTTTGGGAAATGAATAGATAGACCTTATATACAATAACAAAAGGATACTAAGGCGTCGAAGTACTCATCCGCATCGCTGTCATCCGGAAACGTGCATTAATATTTTTTATTTAATAAAACAAATTATACTGTATAGTTTCCTGAGATACACTTAATAGGTCCTCCTTTCACATAAATGGATGTTTTTAAGTGTGTGAAATAACTTAAACAGAACGTACTTCATTCACACGAGGAGGACTTAAGATGATATGCGTCAAAGACGAAACTTACAATAAACAAGTAAATTATGCTCGAGTAGACAATAAGCGAAAATACCAGTAGGTATACATTTGTATTTTATCACCCAGCAGACTAATTTCAGCACTAAAACCATATTTACTCCTAAATTTATGTTCTGAACCTCCATATTTCTACTCAAAAAGGGTTCCACTGATTAACTTAACATTTCTGTTATCGTGGAAACAATTAATGACCTCATCGTTTACAAAACCCACGCTGGTACATAACACCTGCTGGACAGAGATAAGTTTATGTAATCCTTATCACTCCTGTGTGCTGGTCATGTTTATTAAATACAAACAAGCATGCTTAGCACCCTAAATCTGTAAGCGATCACACACAGTATCGATCGCGTAACACACTATCGATCGGAATCTGAATAATTTTGAAGCAAATTGCTAATCCATTGCTTCATAAGTTCGAAAAATGTGTCTGTGGCTCAACACGTAAATAACGCAATGAATGTTGTTGAACTGTTAAAATGAAAACGATTCCGATTGATAATGTGTTACGCAATTGCCCCGCAGGTTCATTCGGTTGACTTGACGATCTTCTGACATTATTTAAATCGCTTTTTAATTTATCGCTGTGATACATGTTATCATTAGGTGCCAACAGTCCTGAAGGCGTAATTATTTAATTGACTGATTAGATATCAAATGTATAGATTATTATCAACAACTATTTCACCGCTGCTGGGTCATCGCTCATTATTATTATAACAATTCATCATTCTAATAAAACGTTAAGCCGTTGGTCCCGGCTGTCATTCGTTGATCTTTGACAGTCGTTACGAGTCGTCAGAAACCCGAAAGTCTGACAACCAGTCTTACCAAGGGGTATCACCCAGTTATTGGGTTGTGGAGGTCAGATAGGCAGTCGCTCCATGTAAAATACTGGTATTCAGCTGCATCCGGTTAGACTGGAAGCCGACCCCAACATAGTTGGGAAAAGGCTAGGCAGATGATGATGATCATTCTAATAATATTTCATATGTTACATCTGTCCTCTCGCTTTCCTGCAATCTGTTGGAGTAATTTCGTGAAAAGGGACGGAAGTGTGCAACAGGAAGCTGGGGAAGCGCGCGCTATTGGACTTGACCAATGAGCGCGCGCGGTGGTAGAGTTGGCCGTCAGATGGTAGCAACCCGTTAGACGGCTGTCATGATTATAGTGGTACCATTTTATGACGACCGTTATAGTAACTTCGTAGAAAAAATGATTATAAAATGTAAAAATACGCAGAAATTTAATACCTAAGGTCTTAAATGACGAAAATGCGTGAAAATAATTAAACTTGATTTTAGTTTGAGACATGTTCGTTTTATTGTGAATGAAAGTCATACAACGAATAGGAAATATTGTAGAGATTACGGATCAGTTACAGTTGAAACCCATATAAGGGTTTCATAGTAAAATAGCGAGAAATCGGAGTTTAAACGCAAGTAGTCCGAAAAGAGGCAGCGCCTCGCTAAGGCCGTCGAAAGACTTGCCAATTTTTACGATTTGCGCATGCCATCTGAAGGGCTACCTACATCTTGGTCAATTCATTTTATGGCATTAAATTGTAGTAACTTTTGACCGAATGGATCAATTCTTTTTTATTTTTTTTTATTTGAGATAGGTTTGCTCTTGACTCTAGTCTAGGTCAGAGATGACAGAAACAAAGTCGACGATGGAGCGAGTTTACCCAGAAGAAGCCTGTTCACTCTCACTTTGAAGAGATTGGGGTTGTATGCGTTCGGAAATAAAGACGCAGGTATAGAGTTCCACTCCTTTGCTGTGCGCATCACAAAATTAAATCATTTTAATTAACAAAAATGACTAACTGTTACCTCAAGGCACGGACTATGACTATATTTCCAGTCGCTTAAATTTCTTAAAATTACATATAAATTTTAATAATAAATGTGAATTTTAAAAACATCCCCTATTTTACCGCCTTAGGGGATGATTTTTCAAAGCACTGAATCACATAATTCTTTTTTTTTTACTAAAAACATATCTTTGAATTTTCATCCCGCTAATCCCTTATCCCTAACTAAAGGAATGCTGAATTTCCCGTACAAACTTTCATCCTCTATAATCACCCCCTTAACGATTATTTTTCAAACACAAAGGAGCCTATGTTCTTTCCCAGGATGCCTTCTATCCTTGCCAAATTTTATCGAAATCCGTTCAGTGGTTTAGGCGTGAAAAGGTAACATACAGACAGAGTTACTTTAGAATTTATATTATAATGATAACAGAATTCAAACATGGTAACATTAATTACCTAAAAAAGCAGAGTTTAACTATTTAGCTGTAAGTCCTGTTGGTGTTTTCGTTGGTGTATTGCTTATTATTATGCAGTTTGTGTTATATTTATTCCATCCTTTAATACGTTTATTTCGTAGTATCAATCAACATTTCACGACAAAAAATAAATTAATAAGTTACCCACATTCTGCGGCGCCTGCAACACAAAATTACGTCTACAACCACGTTATTTGACTCGACTGAAACTGGAAGCTGATGTTGCAGCAATACGGAAATCCAATCTCTTCCTTGGTTTGGTTCGTTACTTAGAAGAAATAATATTTTATTTTATACTAGCTGTGCTGTGCTGTGCCGTGACTTCGTTCGCGTGGAAGTCGTAAGATACGCAACATACTAAAATAATAGCTACATTTTAATAAAACTCCCGCATCCCTCGACCGCATCACCCGCCTGCGCTATTACTTCGTTTTCGCTTTGCGTTCTTACACACTTTTTCTTTTTGCTTGGCTCCTAAGGATCATAGCGTGATGTTAAATTAGTCTATAACCATCCTTGAGAATTGGGCCACCAAATCCAAGAAGATTTGTGCGTCTGTGTTTCCCAACGCATACAACCCCGATCTCTTCAAAGTGAGAGTGAACAGGCTTCTTCTCGGTAAGCTCGCTCCATCGTCAACTTTGTCTGCGTCATCTCTGACCTAGACTAGAGTCAAGAGCAAACCTATCTCAAATAAAAAAAAAAGAAGAGTTTTTCAAATCCAACTTTTTGTTCACCATTTCATGGGTTTTAATTTTTTTTTACGTGGAAGTCTAATTATTTTTCTAGAATAATGTAACTTAAATTACTTCTTATAAATTCAGCTATCTGTCAGTGAAGGTCTCGTCAAAATCGGTCCAGCTGTTTCGGAGATAAGCTGGAACAAACAGACCGACAGACAGCCAAAAATTTTAAAAATAGTTTTTTTTTATAGATACCGTATATACTTCCATGTGCATTTAGTAAAAACTGTTATTTAGACATTACAAACAGATACTTCAATTTTATTTCAAACTCATACTCAAAGCATTTTAAACTATTTACAGGCACTTTTGAATTGTCAAGGAGACAGCATGGGCAGTTACCCAAGAGGAGACGGTCAGTCAGAAATATGAAGCTACATAACTAGCTTCATATTTCTGACTGACCATCTCCTCTTGGGTGACTGCCCATTCCAAAGCGTAGTAGGTACCTATGGAGAATAACGGGCAAGAAAATCCATGGACACTATTTTAAGTTTTATCGTTACAATAATCTTAGTTACATCTATAAGTTGAATTTAAAATTAAATGTGAGAACGATGTGAAAAATAAATAAAAGGAATCATATTAAAAAGAGCCTATTTACACGAAGTCTCTCATTTTGAACGGGATATTATGGGAAATGGGGAAACTTTCGTATATTTTTCAATTACTCGTAATGGTCGGCCATCCCAAGACTAAACTTGTTCCTACTGATGACTTTGCTTAAACATTCATAAGATTTTTCACTAAACTTTGCTCTAAACTGCTATTAGGGGTAAAACAAAAAAAAAAGCAAATAAATAGGTGTCGTTTCAAAGTTAAAGCGGTTGTTACGCCGAGTTTGACCCATTTCATTTTGGGAGATGTTTTTCCTCTCAGTAAGTAAATGCTATTTAACTGTAAACCATTTGATGTCGTTAAAGATAATCGGATTGTTATTCTTCGTTAAGAGGTCTGTTGAGAACTCTCATACTTCGTAAATTGGTCACAAACTCTTTCAGTAATATACATAGATACCAAACACGATATATTATCCTTTTTTTTGGTAACACTACATCCTCTACAAGCCGCCATGTTGGATTTTTTGAGACGTCATACAGCTTATAACCCGCGGAACAACTTGACGCTTCCAACGATACCACGTTTGTCAAAATACATCGAGGAGTTTAGGAGTTATGAGGGATCAGATAAACATACATACAAACATACATACATATATAGCCTGTTAAAATCATAATCCACCTTTGATTTTGCCGTAGCCAGGTAAAAATTGTATGATAACTTTGCTCCTCATTCTACTATAACATGGATTGACGAGACCGCAATATTTATACATAAATAGCTACTTCATAATGACGACCTTTTGCTCTATACTCTTGAATCCTAATTTTTTTTCTAAAATAAAAGTAACCTAAGTTACTCCTTGTAACATCAGCTACCTGCCAATGAAAGTCCCGTCAAAATCGGTCCAGCCGTTACTAAGATTATTCAGAACAAGCAGGCAGACAGACAGAAATTTTAAAATAGTTTTTTGTTATTAGTATCGTGTATACTGTCATATGTATTAAGTAAAAAGTTGTTATATTGACACTGCAAACTGACACTTCGATTTTAATTATTTGTATAGAAAAGGAGAAACTGACTTACTGACTGAATGACATACCAGCGTACAGCCCAAACTACTAGGACTAAGAACGTGACATTTAGCACAAAGCATCATTTTATAAAGAAAACGAGCATTAATCGGATGATTTTGGAAATTGGAAAGTGAACAGGGGGATTTCGGCAAATCGTATTTCTTGGATCAATAATCTGGCACGAATATTAACCAAAGTTAATATTAAAGTTTGTAGTGATTACTTTTTTTAAACTACCCCTCATAGAGGAGTTAGGGGGAAAAACGTTAACGTTAGTATGGAAAAACTTTAACGCGCTGTCGGATTAACTTGTAACTCGGCAGTAATACTTACTAGTTTTATTTATTTCGGTTTCGGTCGCCATTATTATTGTTATGACAGACAGAGCCACGAGTGACCAAATTTTGAACTAAAATCTACAATCTGACGTTTCATTTCACGCTGTTTTACATAACATTTAATCGTTGACCCGCTGCATTGATAAATAGAAAACGTTTATACAATTCTGCGTGTAAAAGTTCAGAAATTATGCAAAACTGCTAAATGTCGTTTAGCTGTTTTACATAACGAAGCTGTTTTGTAAAACTGCTAGTGGTTATGTAAAACAGCGGATTCGACAATCCATCATCCATCGGTGATGATGAAATTAATTGTCTTGGTTGTCACTGAAAAGCCACACCAACTTAGGTTTTTTATGTATTCTAATAACTTTACATAACGAAAACAATTCATTTCACTCAGAGCACCAAAGCCTTGTAAGAAGAAAACTTTCTACAAGCATCAAAGTCACGTATTTCAGCCATGTATTCGGTTTTGAGCCCCAAATCCTTAAAGAGAATGTGCCCCGACATTGTGAGCTGAATACATGGTGTTTTGTTTGTAGGTCATGGGACCGACACAAATGTTATATGAAAAAACAAACAAAGAAACATTGCAAGTTGAATAAAATCTTGTAAGAAAGAAGATATCTTAAATTCCAAACGGGCAAATGGGTAAGATTTATTTTTACTGTTTACATAACATAACATTACGCTTTGTTTCCCCGAAGGGTTGGGCAGAAGTCTCATTTCATTTAATTTTATTTCATAAACAATTTTCATTGTGTTGAAATCAGAATATACATGCAATTTACATACAAATACATAAAAAGAAAAACAAAACCAAAAAACAACTGAATTATTAGTTAGCGCTCAAATAATGTGAACCTATAGTACACCCACATTTCGCCTATTATGTTTAAGTCCCATGTAAAAGGGGGCGAGCCTATTACTGTCAACCGGGCAACAATTTAGACTCCGGGCTGCTACTGGGAAATTCCAGACCAGAAAAATCCAATACCACTTTGCCTGATCTGGGAATCGAATCCATGACCTCATATTTAGCAGCAGTGCTTGCGACCACTAGACCAACGAGGCCGTCTCGCTAACGAAGCAGTTTTACTGTTATTCTTTATTTATTCATTTATGATTTATTTATAGGTTTGGTACACATTTGCAACGACGTCAATCTCATGAGTAAGACACAAAAACGTGATTTTTTTCTGGTAGAGAATGTCGAAACCCCTGTATAATAAAAGGCGTGTCATTAAAATTAATAAATGGATTTTTTCGCTTGAGAAAAGGTTTTCCAAATAAAAGCTACGAACTAGAGTTTGTTTCTCTCGAACTAGAAGCTCTGAACTTACTGATTTTTTTCGAAAGCTTTAAAATCGCTCGAAACATTTTCACAAATTTACGATTCCGAGTGCCGGAATAAATAAATATTCAGGGGATAAGGCAAAAGCTCTCGTTGGGTCGATTACTTGTAATTCTATTCCCTCGCTCAGAAATCTACGCTGCTTTTCAGAACTTACGTCACCAAAAAAATATTTTTTTTGTCACTCCATATTAGTCGATATTACTTCACTACTACGTAGTACTTTCGAAGTCCACGCATTTTCGTTTCGTGCGTTATTAAATTCCGAGCATTTTGATATACGATAATACTGGATAGAGTTTCGTCTATGATTCCGAAAAAAATATTATCTGTCAGTTTTTTGTTAGTGGTTGATTGTTTATTTATCGTGCTGTGTTGATTAATATAAATAATTATTAGAATTTATGCAAGAATACCGGGTAAAAACTATTTGTGTGTGTGTATAGACAATATTATAAGTGATAATAAGAACTAGTACGGGCTTCAAGTGGTAAGTAAATTATTACGTAATTTCTGTTTTTTTCCTTGACCGGGCGGTTTTTAGGTTATATTTTTTATGTGTCTTCAGATCCTTATTTCAAGTATATTGTTTAATTATACTGCCGCGGTTATTACAAATACGTTGAAGCATTAAAATAAGCTTACTACGGGTACCAATTTTTTTAATCTACGTATCAGATTTATGTGAAAAAAAAAATGTTTTGCCTGGGCGTTAAAACTAATAATAATAATAAAAAATATTCAACTTGGGATGCTTTTAAATAATGATTATTGTACTATGCAATGTCGTTTTATTTATTACTTATGTTGAGAATATGTTAACCATGCATTTTAAACCTTTAAACATATAGGTCATCGCTTGTTTTTTTAAACTATAGCCATTTACTTGTAATCTGAGATAAAAATTTTCATTGCGCATGTTTGCAACGAATTTAAAAATACAATACAATCATAAATTCAAATGATTTGCACACTATCGTACAGCTCTGTTCTTAAACATTAGGAAAAACACCAGTTGGCTACCTATTCCTAATAACTTGAGTCGTAAATAGCGTTTGTTTACAGACAGCCAGCTAGCGCGTTGGCTGACGTAATCGGGGCGGCAATCAACGTATTTTGACGCGACTTAGAGCAGTCGAGCGGATTTTATATCTTTATAAATATAATTTTGCTATATCAGAACGCAGTATAAAATATTGATTTTGAACGCATTTGTAATTATTAACGTTACTAGAGAAGTCTTAACTCTAAATCGATTTTATTTTTTTTACCGAAATGTAATCCCGGGCAATGTCAACCGTTTAAAAGTAATGATTTTACATCTAAAAATCGATACTACATAAATTGATCGATTACGTGGCCTCACTATTTTTGACAAGTATTATAAATAAAAGAAAGATTGACATTGACAGTTTTCATATAACATATTTCTTAATTACTTGACTATCCCATCTTTTAAAAATATATTGAAGGCCGTACTTATGTAGTAACATTTATTTAGGCAAATGAAACAACGTATGTTTCATCAAGGGACGTTTTGTTAAATTTTACTAGTCCAAGCATGTTAGGAGTGTGGCCATGATTCTTTCAACGTGTACAACATAGAAGTCTTTAATCATGTAATTTCCAACTCTATTTGCTTTAAAAACAAAGTGCACACTAACATTTAATTTACGAGCCATCAGTCTACTAACTACACATGTTTCGGATGCATCTTATTGCCAAGTCTGACTAAATACAGATGATGTTCGGTGAAAATACAGGCTATTCGAGCAACTTTACTTATTGATCGGTTAAGTGTTAGATGAAATTACGATCGATCGAACGCTCTTTACACTGTACATTACATAATGTAAAGTGTAAAGAGCGTTCACTTTGCATAATCTAAAGTCTTCATTATTTGCACTAAAAATGGAGAGTTTTCCACGGGTCATGCCAATTTTGAAAACAAATAAAAATATATATCCGTCGAGATAGGATTACCATGTCATTACTTTTCCGCTGTTAGTATGTGTCATAACAATAAATCAAAACGCGAGTTTCAATTTCATTTCCCAAGTCATTGAGGAAGTATTCGGAATAAATGTGACATTTAATCAAGAGGGAGCCATTCATTGGTCAAATACGTTTGTGGTCCCGGTATTCGTGTAATTATTATATAAAATACTAACTTCGCTTGCGATTCCGTCCGTGCAGTATTGGAAAAATCATATTCACACTTTGCATGCTGAAACCATAAATGAAATTGTTGCTTGCACCTTACATCGCATAATGAAAGTCACAGCGACCATCGCGTGATAGTCCGATACCTAATCCTAAAATAGGACAAACCCTAAATTATGGACTTTTTTTATTTATTTGGTATCACTAATCAAACGTTCCCTGTTTATTGTTTCAGTTTTTATTTGTTTTCTGTTTCATTTATTGTAATCTGACATCCATTTAGTGGACAGTACGATGTCCTCGGGTAGTTAATTTCCTGACACGGAAAGTGATTCCAGGCAAAAGTAACTTTGCTATTTGAAAACGAAACTTTATTCCACATACATTACACATACTATTCAATATTAAACCTTAAGGTTCCTGCAAACAGGTGCGACACGCGACGCGACACAAAGGCACCACTCGTCGCACGACACGCGCTGCCTTTGTGTCGCGTCGCGTGTCACTCCTCTTTGCAGGAACCTTTATGTTTATGGGAATAAAGGTGATGTAAGCAAACGAGGAGAGGCCTGTGTCCTAACAGTGGGAACTATATGGGCTGATTATGCTTGCTAAGCAAACGTACATAAAGCGAGAGATGAAACATGAATTGGTGAAATAATCAAAATTGTATTTAACAGGTATATTGCCATTCTGGTTTTATTGCGAACCTTGACAATTTGTGTAAATGGCTATGTATTGATTGCGGATCGACCGTTATGCTTACCGCTAATAAAGCAATTATTGTGATAGTACACAGACTTGTATTGTATTGTTGGATAATCAGTAAACCTTTTCCAAAAGAGGCATTAATTGTTGTTATAATGACTATCACCTGCTCTAAAATCATGTATAAACAAAGTACCTCCATATAAGTAGGTACTAAGAGAATATCCAACTTAATTTAGAATATTAATATTGTTACTTTCACCGCTCATTATCGTACATTCCCTCGTATTTACGAGAAATTTTCTCGTATTTATCTAAAATTACTTACATTAATTATATTTACACTTAACGCTCCTTTCCTTATAAACACGAGTAAACGAAATTCTCTTATTAAAATTAACGTTATTTGCTTGGCTTTGCTTTAATAATTATCAACGTATATTAGGCACTTAGCGAAGAATTTAAAAGGTAAAAACAACATAATATTTGCTACACCTTTAACTGCTATTGATTCTAAAACTGGATATTATTGAACCATTTAGTGTGGCGCAACAAAACGAAGGGAAAAAGATGAGGCTGACTTTTATTAGTTAGGATTTTTTTTTTCTTAAATATCTACAGCAATTACAGCCATCATGTTTACCGTTGCGGTAACTTTTATATTTACTGGACTACGCTTTCTTAAAAATGGAAGCTTATAAAATACTTTAGTGCAAAAATATACCTTAAACCGGGTCTAGACGTGTGTAATGTGTAATGAAATCTATGGTGTAATGTAATGCGAATAGTATAAACGGCATACAAACTCAACGCGAACCGTGTAGGTATGTGTTCGACTGTTCGCGCTAAAAGCCGACAGGCGATGGATTCGCGCGAGCGCCAGCCCGAGCGTTACATGTAATGCTCGCAGTGCCGTCCACACGTAGGATTCGCGTTACGTTACACGATACATTATACTACACATTACATACGTCTGGGCCCAGCTTTAGACCATGGACAGCGATACGGCAAACCTTCTATCCTGTGCACAGCTAACTTACTGAAACACAAAGCTGAACCCTCGTTGCTACACAATAAACTTTTAGCACACAATATAAAACGCTTTAAAAAAACATTCGGTTATAAAGTTACAAATACATACTAATGCTGTTTGAGTAAATCATAATTACCTACAGTCATTAATAAAATACTTTTATTTTCAGACAATGTCCATAGTAACAATTTTACTTAACATATAGTGTTATTAGGTACAGACACAGAACATAATGTACAATAAAAAAAAAAGGTAAATAATAATAATAATGTACATGATGGATGTATGTATGTATGTGTGTGTGTGTGTGTGTGTATGTATGTGTGTAATGTGGTTATGTATGTATGTGTGTGTATGTGTATGTGTGTGTGTGTAATGTGTGTATGTATGTATGTGTGTGTGTGTATGTGTGTGTATGTTGTAATGTAATGTGTGTGTGTGTGTGTAAAATTCAGCGCAGTCGCGAACACGCGACATTAGGGATGCACATCTTTTCTTCATTTTTTTTCCTCTTTTCCTTTCTTTTATTTTTTTTTTTTTTTGTCGCGAAGATAATTGTAATCTTTTCACTGTTTTTTCACTAGCAAACGCAATCTTACGTCTACGAATAAAAAACCTCGACTACTGAATATGTTATACATATACATATGAAAGACTCAATATAAAACCTGTCTTCAACCAAGACGTTCCATGCATTAAAGATGGATTCCTTTACCGGTGTTACTCCGGAGCAAATACTCAGCATTACATAGCAATCTCCGGCGGTCAGTGATGTGCAATATTATCTCACGAGTCACTGCCTCCGCCGCCCACTCCTTGCCTTCAGCAGAGAAATGATGTATGAAGTGCAATACAGAACTATAATTCCTACTTAAAAATATCTATAATGTGATACTGATCGAAACACTTTTTTAACAAACTCAAACTCAAGCTCAAAGCATTTATTTCAATTAAACCAATTACAGGCACTTTTGAATTGTTAAAGAGTCAGTCAGTTAGTCAGAAAATTGAAGCTAGTCACCCATTCCAAAACGTAGATCTCTATGGAGAAGAATGGGCAAGAAACTCCATGGACACTCTTTTAAATCAAAATTGTTACAAAATCCTGGGTAGGTACATTGTTATTGTTCTTGTTGCTTCTATATGTGAGAACAATGTAAAAAATAGATAATTAAAACAATTTAAAATATAAGATTAAAAATAAGCCCTGGCAGCTAAGAGATGACCAGTCTCCACTGACGGCGCCCGTTCACGAACATGACGCGTGGATCAGCACCAACAACTTTAAGTACTTAATTATTTGTGATAGTTTGAATATCAATGCATCCGAAACCTAGAATAAACAAAGTGACTATTTAAGGACTATTTAATTCGACCTAGCGTGGACAGTGCCTATTTGACTTTTTGCAATTTTACCCATGATTAATCAGAATGAGAAAATGATGAATAATGGTGATGAATGAGATGTTAATCAGATTGATTAAGTTCATTGGCTGCGTTTAACTCCTCAATGACGTATCCGCAATTTCAAACCATCATGTAAGGTATCTATTCCGCACAGTTAGCAACAACCATTTCTTAAACAGCTTCGTAAAACGTATTGATTCGACTGCACAATGCGCTCGTATTTTGTTCGCTTATGTCTTTGCAGGAAAGGGAAAATGCATGATAAGTTCAACGTCGTATGATTTAGTGACTGTACCTAACACACAAAAAATCAATTTATGATGTCTTTTACACACTGTTTGTGTAAAATACTTCATGATATTTTTTTTTACTTACGACTATAAATTATTAGATATGGCCGAAATTATGAAAGGCCGTCGAACAATATATGTGTGTGTATGGGCGCTCGCGCTGCTGGTACATTCATACATACACAATCAATCACCCGTGCACGCACACACAAACATTTTGATATTCAGTAAATAAGTAGCTTTGTAGTTTATAGAAATTGTTTTTTTTTTAATTTTTTCTAACATAAAACATCACGCCTTGTTTCCCCGAAGGGTTAGGCAGAGGTGTACCTATAGTACACCCACATTTCGCCAGTTATGTTTAAGTCCTATGTAATAGGAGGCGAACATGCGAGCCTATTGCCATCTACCGGGCACAAATCCAGACTCCGGACTGCTACTGAGAAATTCCAGATAGAAAAACCCAATAGCACTTCGCCCGACCTGGGAATCGAACCCAGGACCTCATGCACAGCAGTAGCGCTTGCGACCACTAGACCAACGAGGCAGTCAAGTATTTCTACTGTTATATTATTTTTACAAGTTCACCATGTAGCACGTTTGAAAATTTTTGTTTTAAATGTAACCTACGTTGGAAGGCGCTGGTGTTTGTGACACAATGATTTTTTCATTAGACAGACACCAACGATACACTTCTTTCTAGAATGTTCTATTTTTACTTGGATAATTGTTTTTGTGAATCATATACGTGTGTGTTTTTTCTGAAGTAAAAAATGTATTTGGTTTAATATATTATTCTCTGTACTATAAATAAATAGCGAGCACAATAGCAGCCGGCAGTGAATATCGGTGAAGTTGTAGGCATGTGAGGCTCCAGTGCCGCAGTGCAGCTTGTATGAGTGTGAATACAGATAAATATGAACTTTATGTACCACATGCGGCCTGTGCGCACAGTCTGATATTTACAGTAGTTGTGCTTTTTTATATTGCTGACAAGTACTCATTTTGGCGTTACATAACATAACATAACATGACATACCATAACTTAACATAACATAACAAAACAACATAACATGACATACCATAACTTAACATAACATAACATGACATGACATGACATGACATGACATGACTTGACATGACATGACATGACATGACATGACATGACATGACATGACATGGCATGACATGACATGTCATGACATGACATGACATGACATGACATGACACATGTACATGATGACGTAACGTAACATAATATAACATAACACTTATATCTTAAGCCTGCCTAGTAAGTAGTTTCATTAGAATGCGAGGTTAGCTTACGCTGGTTTTCTTACCATTGTCGTGCGGTCTATTTTATTACGTTATTGGGTAAGAGAGACAAATTTGTAAACTGGTTTAGTTCTATTGTGGAAGAGTTTTGGGGAACGAATATCCAAATTTTCATCTAGTTAAGGATTTTTTAATGAAAAAAATGAGTACCATAATAACTAATGATTTTTATCTACTCATATAATATCGTAAAGTTCGAATTATAAACTACAAAATTTGTTAATATTGACATACTTTATAAACACAATACCGAAAATTAAAAATATAATCATAATTATAACACTTTTTCTCTAACAAAATAATGTTATTATACTATTTTTTACCAATACGATACAGGGCAAATCCAAGAAGTTAATATTTTTATTTTATTTATTTATTTATTTTATATTATTTAAAATATCACGAAGGAGTTTCCATCAATTATTTTTTCTAATGGAACGAAACGTTTATTTATGGTTTAATTGACCGGACAGCTCGCTATTGTGTGATTTACAGATTAGATCGAATAGTGGAAATAAATGAGGTTTTCCTCACGTGATTAATGTAATTAGATACGCATTCTTTAAATGTTTAAAAAAGTAGATTATTAAAAGTTAGCCTTTTCTAGGTTCGTTTAACTTTTGCACTTCTTTCCTCATAATAGAAAAGTTAATTAAGAAAAAGATCCTCTTTATTGTGCCTAATTAGATTTCGCAACTCTGTGGGGTATTATACTGCGGCAAGCAGAATCCAGATCTCAGAGCCAACATTGAATACTACTCCCAAGTCAGCAAATTAAGGCGGTCTCTTGTATTTATCTCATTAGACGATATTATTTCAGCAGCAATGTTAAGCAAAATTCCACCGTTTTGGGTCCCTTTTACCCACTTTTATAGAATAAAAACGGTTTGCTTACTAAATTATAATTGAGCAAAATTTGATTAAGATTAATGCAAATATTATGTACCGAATTTTCTTTTAATCTATTTAACCTACTTTGTGTGGGTAAAAACGTGGAAGTTTTTGTTAAAAATGTTATTTATTTATTTTAGGCGTGCTAATTATTTAAATAGATAAGTATTAAGTACCTACAACCTGCTTTCAGTGTTCTAAAAAACAAAAACAATAGAAAACTGTGCTCAGCTGTTTCAATCAACGACTGTACAGCCAGGGGGCCAACCACCACCTCTTAAAGCAGTATTATTTTAATGTGTGTGAGAAAGAGATGAAGCTATACAGGAAGTCTAGCTCCATCTCTTTCCCACACTCAAGTAAGATTTCAATAATACTGCGTTAAGAGGTGTCGGCCTAGCACCAGATCAGCCGTTCCCCTTACTTCTGCTTTAGATCTCCGCATTCAATTAATTTCAATTAAGTTGTTCAAAAAATGATTTTGATCTACCTAATGACTGTAGATGGGAATTCATTTGACACACAATTAACAAATCCGTCAAAACTTCTGACACGTTAATGTTCTTGTTATGTTCAAATTACAGTGACAATGATTAAGTTCTAATGATCATTAACAAAATATGAGGGTGGATGACAAACTTGACTTTATGAAAAAGTAAATATCGCTTCTGCAACTGTATTACGATTTATCTTACCTTACCTTATACAAGCTTTGGTACCCTAAATATACGTCCAACCCAGAAATTGTTTAAAACCAAAATCTGTTGCTCCATATATTTATGTTCACTTTGGACGATAAGGAAAACATATATGGAGCAGCAGATTGTTTTCCGAGATTTCAGGGTTGGTCACATGGAAAAAGTTGATCAGAAACAAACAAACACCCCTTCAAATCGCGAAAAAAAAATCAGCTCATTCCTACATTTTGACGAGTTATGCGAACATAAATATAGGGAACAGCAGATTTTTTTTTTTCACGATTTCAGGTTTAGTTCTGTTTGCGGGATGTTCGAAAGAGTTACCGTGGCCCCGGCACAGGCAACAGAAGGAACACGGGTGGGTTTTAGTCAGTAAAAGTCTGACACGCCCTCCCGCTCCGCCCAGAGCGGGAGAAGTCATTTGATGATTTCCCATCCACAAAAAAAAAAAAAAAAGGTTTAGTTCTGTAGTAAAATGTGTTCATAATGATGAGTACAATAACCCCTTAAGAGATTGTGCGTTAATTCCGGGACATATTGTATATATTCTGCAGTAATAACATCATGATAAAAACCAAGGAACACACAGTACACTGGAGCTAGACCACCACCTCTTAAAGCAATATTATTGTAATCTTACTTCAGTGTGGGAAAGAGATGGAGCTAGACGTCCTGTATAGCTCCATCTCTTTCTCACACTGAAGTAACATTAAAATAATACTGCTTTAAGAGGTGGTGGTTGGCCCCCTAGTTACATTCAAGCTATTGCGTATTATGCTAAAGTAGGTAGGTACTAAAATAATGGTTATCGTGATGTAGGTCTGTTTATTTTACTATCATATTTTCTTCAGACGGTCTGGATAATAATTCTCAGCCTGTTTATGGGCAAGGGACAAAATGGTTTATTATAGCGTTTAAAACCCAGATTTGCTTTATTACAGAAGCGTGAAAATTACAGTGGCCTTTGAGGTTTCCCTAATTTTTAAATAACGTTTCAAACTATGCGAATTAGCGCTTTATAAAAACTTAACTAACCAAAATAAACCTTTAAAGGCGCCATTGACTATTATAACTAACCGCATCAATTTTTTTCAAGTCAATAAAACCAACGAGCATAAACAGACAATAGCGCTATATTAAGAAGAAGCCTCTCATAAAAGCATAGCATAATCAGCCTATAATGTTCTTACTGCTGGGACACAGGCCTCCACTCTTCGAGAGGGAGGGAGCTGTAATCTACCACGCGAGCCCAGTGCGGGTTGTTAGACGTCAATGTCTTCGAATTTTTGGTTCTAGGGCATGCCGGTTTCCTCGCGATGTTTTCTTTCACCGTTTTGACAGCAGTGGTGGTGAAATTATTCACATAAAGTAAAGCGCCTGCCTGAGTTCAAACCCACGACCTACAACTCGTAAGTCGGGGTCATTACCACTGGGCCATTACTGCTTTTCTTCCTTAAGTATTACAGCTTTATTTTCCATAAGTATATCACCAATTATCTCCACATACTAAGAGGATATTCAACTAAAATAAGAATGCTAATATTGTTACTTTCACGTTGACACCATTCCCGTACATTCCCTCGTATTTACGAGAAATCTTCTCCTGTTTATTCGAAATTACTTCCATTTATTAAATTTATACTTAGCGCTCCTTTCGCAATAAAGACGAGTAAATTAAATTAATTAATGAAACGCTATTTTGCGTTTATAAATTATTAACACTTAGCGAGTTAAAAATCGGTAACAACATAATATTTACTCGAAACAAATTATTCAATCAAAAAAGAAATTAATTATTCAATTATTTAATTATTTTATTGGATTTATTTCATTGAAGAAGGTGAGGCTGACTTATTTAGTTTGGCCGGTATGTTTCTTTATTTTAGGGTTCCGTAGTCAACAAGGAACCCTGACGGACATGGCGATAGGGTACCTCCAGTACACGTAAAGTGGGGATGTTTTTTTTTCGTCTACCCCATGGTTTGGGATGTTGTTGGATAGGTGTTTCAAAAATATTGCGGGTTTGTGAAACTAATTTTTCGATTAAGGGTTCCGTTTCTGAAATATTAAACTTTAAAGTGATAATTTTTGGTAGAGTCAAGTGTCCCCCCGCCAACTAAACGGCTAGTTTTGGATATGTGAAAATATTCACGGTAGTAGTATATACAACGAAATTAAAAGGAAAACTATCACAGCTAAGTAGGCTTTACAGGTTTACGAGTAAAGTAAGAATAGTGGACCAACTTACATTTGCAGTTGGAATGTATGAAAGAACATATATTTCAACTACAATATTAAGTTTGTTCTTGGGATAAATTCATCCCAACTACGAAACCCTTCATTCTGCGTTGTCCGACACACACTTGGCCGGTTTTTCGTATTTACAACCAATATTTACCGTACCTATGCTTATAAAAAACCCGTAACGTGGAAAAATTAATATTTAAGTATTGGACTACGCTTTGATAATAATGAAACTTATAAATAATTCAGTGAAAAAAGCATATTGAGAAAATCAAAATAGCCGACAAGCTCACTTTTCAAGCAAGCTGATGTGGTTGGTGGCAGTTATTTTAGTTCAATATCAATGAGCTTTGAACATTTTACATCTAAAATGTTCAAAGCTCATAACACACTAGATAGGAAACAAATCTTACTCCATCGAGTAAGATTTTTTAAATATTTGCTCGTTGCCTTTTTCTTGTGGAAAATTATCAAATGACTTCTCCTGCTCTGGGCGGAGCGGGGGGGCGTGTCAGACTTTTACCGGCTAAAACCCACCTGTGTTCCTTTAGTTGCCTGTGTCAGGGGCCACGGTGACTCCTTCGAATATCCCGCGACCATGTAATGCCTGAGGCAACACAAACATTACTTGTCTTCTTGTTTATGGAAATAATACAACTCCTCACTGAATACAAATGTTATTTCTGTTAAGAACAGTCATGCATATACTGATACTGCTTGAATAAATTGTAATTTTCACATTTTGATCAAGCTATTTAAATATAGATTAATGTCTATCTTTTTTCTTCATGTGAACACAAACACGTTACGGTATCTATATGTACAGTAACAGTCAGAAGTCGACTAGCAATCTCACAAAACTATGGCTCTATCCCGATATATCGATCCCGATCACATTAGCGAGTGCAGCCTCGTTACCGATCTAACTAATGTTAACCTATGTTCACTTGTCGAAATTTTGCATTAATATGAAAAAAATAATCAGACGGCGATAAAAAAAAACAAGTTATTGATATTGTCATCCTTGTCTAGTATTGACCACATCTGTAACTACTCGTAGCGATGCTACACGACATGTTAATTTGTTAGCGTTGGACCATCACTCACACAGATAAAAATGCGTGTGTGTGTGTGTAGGCGCCGCAGCCCGTATAGCGCAGGCGATAATGGTCATTGCGGTGGAAGTGGACTTCGTTGACTGTACCTCTAAGATTTTTACACGACGCGTCGTGTAAAAGTCTGTGATATCGCGACGTCTGCCACGAATTTGTGACACATTCTCTCACCGGGGCGCGGCGTTGCTCCACAGCAAATACTCAGCATTACACAGCTATAACTTGCAGCCAGTGATGTGCCTCACGAGTTTCTGCGTATTGTATCTTACATTTTGAACTGGAAAAGATTTTATATAAAAATTCTGCAGCCTTAATATTGAAGTTGTTATTTCAATCGAAGATTTTCGCACAAAAATGTCCTGTACACGGAATCAGAGTAAACCAATCTTGGTTTACTGTGGTTCTGTGTACAGGACATTTTGTCCTGCCTATCTATCTATGACCGAAAATTTTTTACATTGTCATGGCGAAAATCATGAAAGGCCGTGAATAATATGCGTTGTAGTATAATGAGGCGAGCACAATGGCGGCCGGCACTGAATATCGGAAGTGAAGCTCCAATGCAGGAATGCAGCGTGTGTGAGCGGGAAATACAGATAGATATGAACTGTATCTACCATAACCATGCGGCTTGCGGGGTTTTGTGGGTCAATTTATTATGACAATCCACATGAATTTAGTTTCAGAAGTTGTTCTTGCTTTTTACGTCGCCCATGCCAAATAATAATATGAAACGTGTGATAAAAGCAGTATTTACATTATCTGTACTCGAAAATATCACGTTATGTATTATGTATACGAAATTGATGTTTTTTATACGAAACATTTGAAAATATTAAAGTATACCTAGCAGACACTTTCTGAACAGTTATTCAACATCCACTTCACTAATCCAACTTCTAATGAGACACACCGGACATGGGGACAGACCACATCGAACCAAACGTACACAATTTTTTTTTTTAAAGTTTCACCTCCCTTTCACCCCTTGAGTAATTCTCTATCTTTTATAACCAGTGATAGGAATAGGTAGTGCTAATTTGCCTAAACTTCGAGGAAGGACGTAACATAGAGTGGATAATACCTCCTCTATAATCCCGGAATAATTTTAATGACGTTTAAATCCCGGGATTTAAAAACCACGAATTTTTATCGGACTTTATTTGTAGTTACAAATTATTGATTCGAAAAATCATAACATTTTTTAGGGTTACACACACACACACATTTATATATGTAATTTTTATGGTGTACATAGTAAAGAGTATTCTATCTATCTATAAATAAAGTCCAATAAATAATGTGTGGTTTTTAAATCCCGGGATTTAAACGTCATTAAAATTATTCCGGGATTTTAGAGGAGGTTTTATCTACTCCATGTTACTTCCTTACTCGAAGTTTAGGCAAATTAGCACTACCTATTCCTATTACTGTTTATAACGCGTCCGTTTTTCTGTAACTGTTTGTAAAACCGAAAGTAAAATGTGAATACTTCGATTTAGCTAAGTGTAATTCAATATCTCGGGAGTCTGATGATACAATATTAATTATAAAGTGCAAAATTATAATTCAAGAGCAGCAGCGCGAATGGATGGATATTTTCAAGTCAATGGGGCATGAAATCGATTTTTTGAAATACTGACGGAATTTGTTGGTTTTACTGTTAATAAATTTTTCGAAAGCCTAAAATTACGAACAGGTAAAAGTTTTAAAATATTAAAACAATCATAGTAATAAAACTAAATTGTTTTATCTTAAACAATTTGGTTTTTAAATTAAGTTATTTAATTAAAATGTGGGGTTCAGTGTCCCCGTGTGTGTTTATGGTAATCCGGTCCGTTCGCCGGTGGTTGTACAGACGCCAGCAAGTCAAGCTACCCGAAAGTGTCAAATTTGCCCAATCAATCTTGAACCTAATGATATAGCAATAAAGTTGAAAATCTATTAAAGAAATTTGACAGATTGTAGTAGCTTGATGTGCTGCCATCCATACATAATTACCGGCTAATCACCGGCGGGTAGCGCCACCGGCTGCTACTGAGGAGTTAACGTTAACAGGGCAGCTGCCGAAATATTGTTATTATAATTTATGCAAGATTATTCTCACTGTAATAAACTAATTCATTTAAAATAAGGTTAAGTAGTTACTCTCGTGGAGCTCGTGGCTAAGTAATAGCCGCACGGGTCGATCCATCAGGTTAAGCTACGCTTGCCGGGGTTGCTCCGTGGATGGGTGACCATCTTTACATACCGTGACTCCTCCGTGCCTCGGAAAGCACGTTAAGCCGTTGGTCCCAGCTATCATTCGTGGATCTTTGACAGTCGTTACGGGTCGTCAGAAGCCCGAAAGTCTGACAACCAGTCTTACCAAGGGGTATCGTATTACTCATAACTGGGTTGTGAAGGTCAGATAGTCGCTCCATGTAAAATACTGGTATTCAGCTGCATCTGGTTAGACTGGAAGCCGACCCCAGCATAGTTGGGAAAAGGCTAGGCAGATGATGTATGAATAGAAACACAAAATCCTCACGACGTTTTAGACATGACTTTCGTAGCAAAATACGAAATGTCGGTATAATAAACACAAGCTAGTGCGAAATGTTAGCTCGTAATATATTTGTCTCCTTTTAGATAAATACAATTGTCCACCTGTCACACGGGTCTTAAAACGAAAATGTTCACATTGAAGACAAGTGTAACTAAATGTGTTTCTGCCAGACAAAGTATAAAGAAAAAGAAAGAGTGATAAACGAAAAGCGTAGCATTATGTGAAAATGAATAAGTGGCTAACTGGAGCGTTTCAGTCGACATTACAGGCGTGACGTCACATGATATGTGACGTCATATAGCACCACGCTGCTTATTACGAGCGTTTGACTTTAAGATTCGTATGACAAAACGTTTGAAAATCGAGTTTTACCGAAACAGTTTCGTCTGGTCGTCGTGGTATTTTTATTACATTGTCAGGCGAATAAAAATGCGTCTCGCGCCGCGTTTATCACGGAATAATGGAAAACTCGGATCATCCATTATTACGTGGTTCTTCTATTCACCTGACAGTCTTAATGCAGATGCATCATGCTGGGTGACAATCCCACTCCGCAATATTTGATCCAACCTTCCTATCTATTAGTGTCATTCATTTTCACCTGTTATTCTTCTGCCATATTTAAACGTTTAAGAGCCTACTACATCAGCTAAAATTCACTCTTTATCTCGCACGCACGATACTGCGCGCGGAGTGAGTGAGAGCGGAACTGAGTGCGGTGCTGGGCGGCAGGGAGCACCGATAGTTTAGGTAATTACTTTTTACGGTGAAAATAATGGTAATTTAAAAAAAAAAACATAAGACCTGCTTTATAGTTAGTACAGTTAGTATGCAAAGTTTCATGATCTAATTTGGAGTATTTTTTTAATACCAGCGGTTTATTGTTCGGTTTGGAGGTAACTTTGGAATTTTTTCTATGAGAAAATTTTATGGAATCGTGTTTTCGACAAACATAGTACTTCACATTAATCCTCAACTTTACTATATATTTATTTAAAAATGGTGCTTAACAAGAATGCATGTTCTATATACGAATAAAATTATTGAAAATGAGTCTATCGGACGCACGTGTACTAACTTGTGTATAAGCAATTATAAGTTCTAACGCAGTAGTGGCTGGGTGATCTAACTCAGCAGAAGTTAGATAGCTTACGGTATTGGAAGTTAAACTGTATAGATTGACTTTAAATTGAATTTGTTCGTTATTTATTTATTTATTACATTTGGGAAAACAAACAGTAGTATGTTAAGAATAAACAGTGTTGTCTTATAATTAAACTTATCAATTATACTACCCACAACATTTTCCACAGATGACTATATTAAATAAAAAACAAGCTGTTAGCAAAACTTTAGCTGTAGCAGGGCTAACTTAATGAAAAAACAGTTAAAAGAAAAAAAACAAAGAAAAACAATACTCTATAAAAGA
Organism: Fissipunctia ypsillon; assembly: GCA_947568875.1. NCBI lineage: Eukaryota > Metazoa > Arthropoda > Insecta > Lepidoptera > Noctuidae > Fissipunctia > Fissipunctia ypsillon. Next base: position 15,485,910 of record OX387661.1, on the reverse strand, counting down.
TGTAACAAACAAAAAAATATATAAGAAAAAATAAAAATCGTTATCGCTATCGCCGACATCTACATCCATATCTATACAAATAAATAAAATTGAAGTGTCTGTTTGTAATGTCAAAATAATGGCTTTTTACTAAATGCATATGGCACTGTATACGATATTTATAAGGAAACAGCAATTTTTAAGTTTTTTTTTGTCTGTCTGTCTGTCTGTTCGTTCCGGCTAATCCCCGAAATGGCTGGACCGATTTTGACAGATAGCTGATGTTACAGGGAGTAACTTGGTTACTTTTATAATTGAAGAATGATTAGTGTTCCGCGCAAAAAAAAACCTATGAAATTGTGAACAAAAAGTTGGATTTGAAAAATTCTTTTTGCATTTGGTAGCACAATTCTCAAGGATAGTTATAGGCTATTTAACATCACGCAGGAGCCGAGCAAAATGAAAAAAGTCAAAAAGAACACTAAGCGAAAACGAGGTAATAGCGCGGGCGGGCGATGCAACGCGACGGGTCGGGGGACGAGGGAATTTAATTAAAATGTGGCTGTTATTTTAGTATATTGTATATCTTACAACTTCCACGCGAAAAGAAAAAAATTAAATACGAGTACCTAGTTTCTAGCCTTTGGAACGCGTAGGAAAATGTAAGAGAATTCAAAAATAACATTCAGTTCCGTACGACGTCGTCTCTATGTCATTATCCGACAGTTCTCGACTGCAGTAATCATCGTGTGGCGTTCGTTACAGTAACAAAAGAACGGAGCTGTATTTATGTGACAAACGCTGTATTGCGTCGTAGCGTCACTCGCAGCGTACGCCACGACCTGATTCACAACTTTATTTCCCGAATGTAAGTATGTACTTGAAAACTGTAAGCATTGTTTTAAACATCCACAAGTCGCTAATGATTGCGATGTAAGGATAACGTGTTCCCGCTGGGCTCACAGTGCTTCAATGTAGATATTTCCTTTGTATTTTAGAAAGTTTCCAAATGTCTTTTGTGATGCGCACAGTAAAGGAGTGGAACTCTCTGCCTGCGTCTGTGTTTCCGAACGCATACAACCCCGATCTTTTCAAAGTGAGAGTGAACAGGCTTCTTCTGGGTAAGCTCGCTCCATCGTCGACTTAGTCTCTGTCATCTCTGACCTAGACTAGAGTTAAGAGCAAACCTATCTCAAATAAAGCGTGAGCTGAACTGTGGCAGAAACAAATGTGAATTAGGCATGGTTTGGCAAACAATAAAGTCTAACAGAAAATATTGGTCACCAATATAATTTCAGTACACAGCTAATTCTCTTGTTCCGTTGCCTTTGTTTCATTTTCATCACAAAGGATTTTGCAAAAGATTTATACATTTAAAAAAACCTTTGTGTACTTAGCATTTTTTATTTTTAAAGCTTCGTTTGTTGTCCTCCTCTAAAATAATAAGTAACAATAACAATCACGATAACCAAGAAAAGAAAAGAGAAAATTACTGATTCATTTTCGTACAATATAGAAAAAATTTCCTATACCTACAATATCAATCAATCAATCTGCCTAGCCTTTTCCCAACTATATTGGGGTCGGCTTTCCAGCCTAACCAGATGCAGGTGAATACCAGTATTTTATATGGAGCGACTGCCTATTTGACCTCCACAAACTAGTTACTGGGTAACACGATACCCCTTGGTAAGACTGGTTGTCATTCATTTGGGGTTCTGCCTACCCGTAACGACTGTTAAAGATATACGAATGACAGCTGGACGGCCAACGGCTTAACGTGCTTTCCGAGGCACGAAGGGGTCTCGATATGTAACGATGTCACCCATCTACGAACCGACTGCGGCAAGCGTAGCTTAACCTTCGATCGATCCGTGTGGCTGTTGTTATTAAACCCCTACTAAAGAGGAATAAAAATCGTTTATTTTGTCAAGTGCAAAGCTTTTCAGGAATACAAAACAATTTGTAAAAATAATGTAGTTTTTAGGGGATACTGTTCGAAATACCTAGTGTACACTGAGTGTAATGTGGGAATTCGTTCACTTAAATATAAGCTGTCAGTTTACATTTAATACTTGGCTCATCTCACTTATCAACTTTCTCGATATCAAAACTTATGCGTTCGTCACAGTAAGCGCGGAAAGTATTCTCTTTGGGGATAAAGTTGTCTTCGTCTTGGGCGACCTTGAATCCTTCGCTACACTCAGGATTCTGGTCTTAATTCCCTCGCTTCGCTCAGCAGGAATCCTTCATTACGTTCGGGATTCAATATAGCACCCGTGACACAAGTAACTGCTTTATCTTCTTACGGCCGAACCCAATAACCTATCGTTCACCAGTTTTGGCATACTGGAGATAGAAGAATCTATCTATGGTTTTAACGTCCCAATAATCTCTAAGAGATTATGGAATCTTACCGGCCTGACATAATGACAGATAGAATTATACTGTCTACCAACAATATCGATCTGTCTTTTACTGAAAATATTTTTTCGGTCGTTTCTGAATAAGTAATCTACCATAGATCAATTCAAACAAGAAAACATAACTATCGATTATTTCAGAACGTCCCAGATATTCTCATCTTAGGACAAACTTTACGTCATCACGACAGATACCTATTTTGACGACGCTGATAAAGGAGCTTAGCATCGAGATTTCTCTGCCAAGTGACAATGTAAGACGTCCAAGTTCTAGCGGCAAGATTTATCGGTGAGTTCACTTGGACATAACCGATTCTATTGGGTCGCTTGAATTTATAGCATTCACTTTGGCCTACACTGTACCATTAATAACGACCACTTTAACGTAGTTCTCGGTAATTCCCCATTTTGCATCGCAGAGAACGTCCTGTATGAAAGTTGATGGAGGTTACCCAATCGCTAAACTATTGAAATTAGAAGCCATTCACTCACTTCTATTTCAGCAAAATTCGGCAATGAATGTAAAACAGTCAAAGTAAAACTTGGAACTTACAAATTTGGTTGATGAAATTGGAGGAGACACATTCTTAACTTTTTTAAATTCCAAACTACAATATCAACGATCTAATCTGACACGTACCTACTACGCAATAAATATCATTAATAAATATTGCTCCATAAACGGCTGTTCGATAACATTCATCAATAGTACCTATGGCAGTGTAAAGCCTACCCTTTCAATAGATGTCATCAGAACAATCGATTGTTCAGTTCCCAACAGAGTTCACTCCTGTCGTAAATGAGCTTTATTCTTCAGACATAGAGCATACATTTCAATGAATCAAGCAGCAATACTGGCTGACTGTTTAAAGATCTTATAACAATGATTTTCCCTTCTTCACGGCTCATTTAATTCAAAAGTATGTAGTGTTCTGACTGCTGATACCTCACACCATCGTGTGTGCGCACAGACTAACAAGCTCCAGAATGTTTGATGCGAGACGCTGTGGCGAAATGCACCGACTGAGTTTACTAACTAACGTTGTTTGAACACCTGTATAATTTCCGCATTACAAGCATTAATCACTAGTGGAATGATATTTGGCTGGTTTTGCATTATGCTATTTGCGTTTAGAAGCGGCGCTGAAATAATGCAAGCGTAACTTCCTACTCGTATTTAACGAACTAATAGATTTTCGGAATTATTATCGCGGAAACACAATTTGACGGAATCCAGATTCATATACCTACCTATCAATCTGAAATCCATATTTAGCAATGAATGTTCACGAAAATGAATAAAACCCACCTTATTACACGTAATCGGATCTTAATCTATTTAAAACATTACGCCTTGCTTCCCCGAAGGATAGGGCAGAGGTGTACCCATAGTATGTAGGTACACCCACATTTCGGTTATGTTTAATTTCTTACTCTATTTACCGTCACACAAATCACCTCGAAATATGACTAACGATGTAATTGTGCAATGACCCGCATAACGCATGCTATGTTGTATGAGCTTACACGCGGCGCGCGCTGACCGCTCACCGACACTACTAACAAGTGATTCCACTAAAATGAAGAGTTCTTACGTAGGTAGTTTTTTTCCGGAAAATGTTTTATTGGTACAAACATTTTTTTATTTTTTTATTTGAAATAGGTTTGCTCTTGACTCTAGTCTAGGTCAGAGATGACAGAGACAAAGTCGACGATGGAGCGAGCTTACTCAGAAGAAGCCTGGTAACTCTCACTTTGAAGAGATCGGGGTTGTATGCGTTCGAAAACACACGCAGGCAGAGAGTTCCACTCCTTTGCTGTGCGCATCACAAAAGACATTTGGAAACGCTTAGTGCGAATTGGTGGAATAGCAACTACATAGGTAGGGATGGTAACCTGCAGTGCGTCTAGATGTCCGATGGTAGAAGGGGCAGGCGGAATGAGGTCGTGGAGTTCTCGAGCACACTCACCGAAGTACAATCTGTAGAAGACCGACAAGCAGGCAACCTTGCGGCGATGAGCCAAGCTGTGAAGCTTGACATCCACCAGTCTTACGTCGCCAATGAGCCTCTTAGCTCTGCGTTCCACCGAGTCAAACGCAGCAAGTTGGTATTTAGCTGAGCCATCCCAAAGGTGGCTGCAATACTCCATGCAGGATCGGACTTGCGCTTTGTAGAGAGTTAAAAGCTGTCCAGGCGTAAAGAATCGCTTCACCCTATTTAGGTTGCCCAGTTTCTTGGCCGCAGTTTGGGCTTTGTACTCGATGGTGGCACCGAAGTTAAGACATGATGTCAACTCCATGCCTAGGAGCTCGAGCCGATCAGTTACAGGAACAGATGTACCCCGAAAAGTAGGAGTCTAATCGAAACGACTCCTTTTAAATATTTTACCTCTGGAAATTGAATCAAATCAACCATTTGTGGCTTTCTTGTTTAAATTACCAGTCACCTGTTCATTCTATTATTTCATTTGTTTTTAAGAAATCCGTAGCGAGACATTTAAAATATTAATGTCTTTATGCGTCGTTGTCCCTGCCACCCTATATTCATACTTTCTAGCGTTGTTGTCCTTGTTGGGAACAATAAAAGCATTAACAAGGTCCTTCATTTAATAAATTATCGTATTTTGCGCTCAGGACTCCTCATGGTCGAATAAATTACGGTGTGCCTCACCATTTTCCGGCTGGTTATCTTTCCATTTTGCTTAACCGGCTAAGCCTAATACGCGATGACGTCAACGACGCTCAGGCCCCGGGAGAATTCCGATGGCACTGTACGTTTGTCACTGCGCTCACAAAAATTGCCATACGATTATTTTTGGTTTACAATTATTTATTTGACGAGAATATCTTCCATACCATAGAGTAAAACTACCCACAGCCGATATAAGACTGAATTATAGTAATTTTATCCGTGCGTGAAACGCGCGAGTCACCGGCGCCGGTGGGGCTTTCGCGGTTAACGTAGATAGAGTTGTTTACATGTGACGAAGGAGCCAGTGTACTCCACAGTAGCCATAATATGATGAGATGCAGACACAACTGTAGACTACTTGCAATGACTGCTTTTGACTGATTATTAAACGAATTGAAACGTCAAAAGGAAATGGTAACCTAACGGCTCCCACACAAAACTGTGAATTCGCATCGCATCGCTATTTTATGTGGGAGCCCTAAATCTTTCGAGTGAGAGAACCTTTGATGATACAAATCCGGTTAAAAAATTAAGTTCGTTTCAGTTCGGCATAGACTTTTATAACAGAACGAGCGATTCACCGAAACATCGGATAGCCGAAAATAATTTAGAAATTACTACAATCAATCTGCCTAGCCTTTTCCCAACTATGTTGGGGTCGGCTTCCAGTCTAACCGGATGCAGCTGAATACCAGTATTTTACATGGAGCGACTGCCTATCTGACCTCCACAACCCAGTAACTGGGTAATACGAAGCCCCTTGGTAAGACTGGTTGTCAGACTTTTGGTCTTCTGACGACCCGTAACGACTGTCAAAGATCTACGAATGACAGCCGGGACCAACGGCTTATCGTGCTTTCCGAGGCACAGAGGAGTCTCGGTATGTAAAGATGGTCACCCATCCACGGACAACCCCGGCAAGCGTAGCTTAACCTGATGGATCGACCTGTGCATCTGTTATTACTTAGCCACGAGCTCCTCTCAATTTAGAAATTACTACATGCGTGGATTTGAAAGTATTTGAATTGTAAACGGAAAACCCAAATACAGGATAATAAACTTTTGAAACAATAAGTAATGGATACTATTAACATCCTGCGCTTGGCTCGCCCGGGATGTGTATGTGTATACTTCGTTAAAACTTTTGTTATGTAATGCTGCTGTTTACTGCAAAACATAGATACTTACGGGATATTTAGAATGATGACATCAACGTTTTGCCTGATTACAGATAGTGAAACCTCAAAAGGGTAATCGGTTTTACAACGATTTATATTACCTTACATTTATGGCAATAACATAGGTAACAATTACTTATGTTACAATGGCGACATTAATTTAACACACGTGTAGGGCTAGTGGCCAGTAATCATAAAAATTATATTAAGATAAAATGTTTCGTATATTGAAAAATTAAAAATTTCAAACAAACTAAATAATAAAGCTTTCAATTTCCTTCATTTCGCCTACTCTTTGCACGTTATTTGTTTTAATTCCATTGATGCGATGTTATGAGCCGTGACCTCTGCACTACAATTCTGTAGGAATAGATTGCTCCAAACCTTTTTATGATTGTAAATATATCAATAAATAATAACGTTTAGTGAAATTAAAATATCTTTATAAGACGAAAACGCGAAACCGTATACGTGTGTTAAATTTATGTCGGCATTAAAGTGGTACATTATACAGGATAAGTTTAAAATGAGCGCGGATATTTTAGGAGGTAATCAGGTGCATAAAACTGAACAACTTTCCCCAAGGAACATAGGTCGAAATCTAAAAAATAAAATTCAACTTCTCATACAAACATAAGTCACGTGACCAGTCACTTTGTATGAAAAGTCTATTTTCAATTTTAAGATTTCGACCTATGTTCCTTGGGGAAAGTTGTCCAGTTTTATGCACCTGATTACCTCCTGAAATATTCGCACTCCTTTTAAAATTATCCTGTATATGTATATTATTATATCACCTAATTCAAAGTACACCTCGGAGAAAATTTTCAAGCATTACAACATAAACGCATGGACTCTCCCGAGCAGAACAGAATAGAAAAGAATACTCTATATTATGTACACCATGCGAATTACCAGATATAAATGGGGTTATTTTACATAGGGTGATACAATGGGCGGATACACGATAAGCAGTCAATCAGAAGGTATAAAATGCTCATACATACAAATAGCTTGTGTTCAGAGGAACAAGCATTTTGTCATAAAAGCGACGATTGTCTTTAGTACTTACATACTCTGCTGAATCACTCTCTTTGACGAGTTGGAATAAACCGAATGCCTATTTGCTTTGTTTCATGTTACCACCATTCAGTATAATGATTATGTACCTATATATTGTGTAACTAGAGAGCACTGTTACAGAAAATCGTTTGCATTGTTAGGTTATACTGAAAACAGATGCATTTTATACAATTTTGCGGCCATCATTGTGTGTATTTTAATCAAAAATCAAAATATTTTATTTCACAAAAACCTATAAAACGTCAGAAGCTAGGTGCATCCTAATTAACATCAAAATGCTCTAAAATGATCTTTAAAAGAATAAACAAGTTTTTGACTAATAAACTATCATTTTTTATTTAAAAACCTGCTATTTACTGCTGATAACTACTCTAAGTGACTACTTGTATTGCGTTCTGAATTGTCAATATAAATATTAGTCATTTGACCATACTATGCTAATATTACGAGTTGCGACTTACGAGTTGTAGGTCGCAGGTTCGATCCCAAACAGACGCTTTATTTTGTATAAATTATTTAATCATCACTGCTCTATCTTGAGGAAACCGGTGTGTCCTAGAACCAAAAATTCTAAGACATGTGGCATCTACCAATCCGCATTGGGCCCGCGTGGTGGATTACGGCCCATTTCCTCTTACCGATAGAAGGCCTGTGTCCTAGCAGTGGGAACATCTTAGGCTGATTATGCATAACGCTTATATTACTATCGACATTGTTTTTACATTCTAATATAAGAACAAACAGTACCTACTATGTTCAGACCAGTTTTGCTTTGCAAAAAGTCTTCATGTAGTTGGTCTTCTTGCTCTCGACTCAGTCTCGAGTGTAGTTCCCTACGACGCGAGCTAAGATAAATGATATTATGCGTTGTTACAATTTCTAACGTCACGATATTATCGTGGATGTCCACGTCCATAGAATGTATGGAATTACGTGCACATTATTAAACTGTGGAGATTACCAATATGATTCTTGCTTCAGATAATAGCTACCATTTGATTTGATAATATTTAGGAATAGTGCAGGCCAGTATACTTATAAAGGTAACACTGTCAGAATTGACAGTGAAATTAATTAACGTGCTTTCTGAGGCACGGAGGAGTCGGCACGGACCAACCGCGGCAAGCGTAGCTTAACCTGATCGATCGACCCGTGCACCTGTTATTTCTTAGCCACAAGCCACTCAGTAAAATATTATGTACAAGTACAGAATAAAAAATAAAAAAGGAAGAAAGAGGTCATTGGGCATGAAAAATTGGTCCGCATCGCTGTCAATGGGAAATGTACCCAAAAAGCTGGCAGCATTGCCACGTTGGATGGCTTTGGGCTTAAAATAGGCCAGCCCTTTCCCACCTTACCTCATCAAAAAAGTCGGCATAAGCTATACAAATAATAATTTTTTTTTTGTCTGTCTGTCTGTTTGTTCCGGCTAATCTCCGAAACGGCTGGATTTTGACGTGATTATTGGCAGATAGTTGATGTTATAAGGAGTAACTTAGGGTACTTTTATTTTGGAAAAATAATTAGGGCTCTGCGCAAAAAAAATAAAGCCCATGAAGTTGTTAACAAAATCCGATTCAAATAGGGAAGTATTGACATACACGTGAACGAAGCCGCGGGCAACAGCTGGTAATTAATATAATGTTACCATGTTATAATTTGGGTTCACAGGAGCTCTCCATAATCAAACGAAAACCAGCCCATTCGTCCTCTTCATCATAAAACAAACAAAAAAAACAATAATTTCGGCACATCTTTAACACCTCGCTATGATAATATTCTGCTCCCTTCTGGTACATACATTATTTTCAGGAAGACAAAACTTACCGGGAGGACTCCCCGGTTGTAATATTCACTTCCTCGCGAAGTTACTTTGGTTTTCAGTTTATTTATTATTTGCCGTACAAACATACATAAACTCACGCCTTCTTCCCATGGAGGTAGGCAGAAACTACAGAACGCCACCTGCTACGATCCTTACATACTCCTTTTGCCTTGTTTACATTCATACATCTGGTCATACACGCACGCCGGTTGCGATTTTATTAAACTGTTATAATAAATTATAGACTCGCGTTCTTTTGTAAGTATTAAACTGATATAGCTGCTTAAGTGACCTTACTTTCTTATCTAATTTAATCTATACATATACAAACATACATAAAAATAAATAAAATTGAAGTGTTTGTTTGTAATGTCAAAATAACAACTTTTTACTAAATACATAAGAAAGTATAAACGGTACTTATAACAAAAAAGCAATTTTTAACATTTTTGTCTGTCTGTTTGTTCCGGCTAATCACCGAAATGACTGGATCGATTTTGATGGGACTTTCACTGGCAGATAGCTGATGTTACGGCGGGTAACTTACGCTACTTTTACTTTAGAAAAATAATTAGCGTTCCGCGCAAAAAAAATAAAACCTATGAAATTATGAACAAAAAGTCAGATTTGAAAAATTCTTTTTGCAATTGGTAGCCTAATTCTCGAGGATAGTTATAGGCTATTTAACATCACACTATGACCCTTAGGAGCCAAGCAAAAAGAAAAAAAAAAAAACAAAAGATCCTTAAGCGATAACGAAGTAATAGCGCGAGCAGGCGATGCAACGTGACGGGGTCGGGGGACGAGGGAGTTTTATTAAAATGTAGCTGTTGTTTTTAACCGACTTCAAAAAAGGAGGAGGTTATCTATTCAGTTGTGCTTTTTTTTAATGTTTGTTACCTCAGTACTCCGTCATTTATAAACTAACTTGGAAAATTAGTTCTGATGATAGGATCCATAAGGAATTGAGGGAACTCTTCAAATATTATAGGCAGACACATAGTGATTTTGGTATTTTCATCAACAAGTCAAGCATTTGCATTCAGAAAGTATCATTTAGTTAAGTGGAACTGACGAAGAAGACCACAGATGGCCACAGGAACTCCTCAATGAGAAGTATTTCATGGATGGCGATAAGATTAAGATAGATAAGCGACTATGACAAAGCATCGAACTGATCTAATGATGAAGCTGAAAGGTAGGCACCGGAACTCCGTGTTTGGGTTTATTGGAATTTTCATGAGATGCACTCTGGCTATAAATTATTTTAATGGTAATATGCTTCAAATTGCGCTTATATGTGGCCTTGATTGTCAGAAGACAAATTTCGTCAACGATCTGTCGTCGTGTGGTTGATTTAATAATTTATTGGCGACGGCGTCCAAACCTGATGAAACTACGCCTTCCAAACTTCTGACACGACTTAACGCGGCATATGTACCTATATTTGCCTTTTCGCAAAGTTTTTATTTGAAAGGGTATACTCCGTGGCTCTTTCCTGTGTGGTTCTTTCCTCAAAAGACCATTTCAGACACCAACCTACATGGTCTTCACATGATCTGACCAAGATTATGTCTGGACTTTAAAAGAGACTGTGACCTATGAGTTTGTTTCGGCCTTTCTTCTCAGAGTAGTCAGTTAGGAAACGCCGGCCTCATCTAGTTTAAAAAAAAAATGTTTGACGTGTAAAAGTGTTTGTATAAACCTACTTACAGAAATAAAATCATTTATCATTTAATTTATCACTCCTGTGGTCGCATATAAATTTGGTAAAATTCTGATGAGTGGTTTTTTAATTTGCTTTAATAATATTTTTTTTTTTCATTTAGTGTATGTTGATGATGTTATAATAACTTCCTGTCACTGTTATTTACTTACTGGTTGGTATACGAATTTTGGTGGGTAGGTACCACAACTAAAAGTGGAAAATAAAACTTATTTAAAAAAAAAACAACCGACTTCCAAAAAAACACTACTCATCCTTATGAACAACTTTTAGTATGGGACCAAATCTGGAATCGCGAAAAAAAAAATCTGCTGTTCCCTACATTTTGACGAGTTATGCGAACATAAATGTAGAGAGCAGCTGATTTATTTTCGAGATTTCAGGTTTGGTCCCATAGTAAAAGTTGATCACAATGAAGAGTACAATGACCCCTTAAAAGGTTGTGCGTTACTTATGTTACACGTTGTATATAATATGGAAAAAGTCACTCACCCTCCTTTCAACTTCGAATTAACAATATATTACAAGGTAAAACTGACTAAACCCTACATATTCAGATAGCTTATTTCATAACAATTTCAATGAGATAGGGTTTGTAGAGCTACAATGCGGAATTTCTGGGATATCGTATTTTTAGTGAACACGGAGAAATCGCGCGATTTCGGCCGAGCGCACCGTGACAGCGACTCGTAATGGCGCAATATGATAAATTTAGACATCAGGAAACAGTTTCTTCAAAACAAACTTTTTGACACGAATTGCTGTGAATGTTATTTGGAATAAAAGGAGCAAATTTTAATCCTTGTTAAAAATCGCTTACAAAATGGAATTACTTCCACTGGATGTAACGTTCTGGAACAAATGGGTTTTTAAAAGTAAAAGCCTTTTCTTGTTGAGTTTGGGTGAGTCCCAATGAATCGAGGAATGACAAATAGGTATTAATTTTTATAAAATTTTCTAATGAAAATATTTTACAGTATAAAATCTTTTCTTTGATCTGATAAATGATAAATGATTTTATTTCTGTAAGTAGGTTTATACAAATACTTTGACACGTCAAACCTTTTTTTTAACTAGATGAGGCCGGCGTTTCCTATCTGACTACTCTGAGAAGAAAGGCCGAAACATACTTTTAAAGTCCAGACATAATCTTGATCAGATCATGTGAAGACCATATAGATTGGTGTCTGAAATGGTCTTTTGAGGAATGAACCACACAGATTGAGTGGACCGGTCCAGTCAGTGCAAGCATCTGTCAGTAATCGTACAGCTCAACTTAAAACTTAAAGACCTCAACGCAGCATCTAACATGAAACACTAATTTCAAACTACGTGATTGTTTCCAACACTCATAAAGTATGTATAATATTTGTTATGTAAAAATTAATCTACTGTCCAAAAAGCCCTTGCTAGGGCGAATTCAATCTAACTTTTGTACCCAGTATAAGTGTAATCCAGCGAATATTTTTTTATTTTTTGACAGATTTTCCAAACAAAAACTGTCAGACGTCAATTTTATTCCGCGGATAAAAGATAAATCAGCCCTAAATAAAATTGAACATTAAAATTATAAAGTAAACGCTTTATATATTCCAGGAACGAAGGTTAGCAAGTGAACAGATTGTTTTGCTAAAATAAACTTGTTGTAGCGTAATGCATGTCTTGAGACTTAAGAGTTTTATCCGGATTTTCAAACAATCTGTGCTCTGGGAATGATCAAACGACTCAGCACTCGACCGGGTGACGACCGGAAACTAAATTTTTTGCAAGCTTTTAAAAAGCTGATTGAGGAAAGATATTTTTACAACTCTCTTAAATATCCATACGGATATCAAAATCATATTAAAACACTTTAACAAGTTCATTACAAAACTATTTAATTTTGTCGAAATATTGAACCGCCCTTGGCAACGACATGTTTGTGCTATGACAGCGTAGCTCGCGAAGCGGCTGCGTATTCTTACTTCGCTCGGTGTAGCAACGGTACAAGCGCTAATTGTTAGTAATCGTTCAAACTATAATTCACAATATAAATAAACATATAGTAAAAGGCGGCTCGTGAGCTTATCAACTCATCAGCAGTGAATAGGTAGATAGGTAGTAGTGAATAGGTAGTGCTAATTTACCTAAACTTCGAGGAAGGAAGTAACATAGAATGGATAATACCACCTCTAAAATCCCGGAATAATTTTAATGACGTTTAAATCCCGGGATATAAAAACCACGAATTATTTATTGGACTTTATTTATAGATAGATACAATACTCTTTACTATGTACACCATAAAAATTACAGATATAAAAGTGTGTGTGTGTGTGTAACCCTAAAAAATGTTATGATTTTTCAAATCAATAATTTGTTATTACAAATAAAGTCCAATAAATAATTCATGGTTTTTAAATCCCGGGATTTAAATGTCATTAAAATTATTCCGGGATTTTAGGGGAGGTATTATCCACTCTATGTTACTTCCTTCCTCGAAGTTTAGGTAAATCAGCACTACCTATTCCTATCACTGCTCATCAGTCCAACCCGACGGCTCATGCTCTCCCTATAAAATTGTGTGTGTTGTGTGCCCTGAGGGACCCCTAATATTAAACATGTTCCACTGTTTTATTAGTATATTGTGTACATTACACGATGTTAAGAATTTTGGCCGCTATGAGCCTTACTTATCTTGCATGACTATGATGAGAAGACGACTGAATACCAATCACATCACAAAGACTCTCTTTAAACTTCCCCTTGCACTGATCTCAGGTGTTAATAAACTAGTATTTCTGTTAAATGGTTACTAAAAATACTATTAAGCACTTGATGGACTCAAGTAGCTCAAAGGTATAAAGATGTAGTTATAAAAGCTATTCCGTTGCGAATGTCGTCGCTTTGATCTCCGGCCGCCTCGAGCGTCTTGGAGCCGGTCACACTCGCAGCACTGACACGCGGCACAAACGATACCTGGTGAGACACACGGGATAAGCTTGAACAAAAATGTGTGTCCTATAACATAAATAACTTCTTTAAAAAAAACTTTGAATTCAAGCTCCTCTAGGAAAATATTCAATACGAACTAAGGTACCAAAATTCTTACATTTAGCAATATCTTGTTCTGCTCAGTGCTAATTCTAACTTAGATAAGAATAACGTTGAGCAGTATAATAAAGTCATGGCCTTGCTCCGTATTAAGGCTATTAAAAGACGTTAGCTTTTAGTATTCGACTGATATTAAGGATATTCCACCATAGAGTAAAACATAGACAAGCACATTTTATAATTTTGTTACCTACTTACTAATAGAAGCATCAAGGTCAGTTCTGTGACTTTATTAAAGTTCCTCCGGAAGAACTGTTTCTTAAGGCAAAGGCACTAGGTTAGCGCGCGAAATTGAAAATTTTCTTGCGTTTTTGGCAATTTTCAGGTCAGTATCAGGTTGTATTATTGATCAAAATGTAATTTGCGATCATACGTGTTTACAGAATTAATTCACAAATCAACAACACCACTCTTTATGTTCAAATTACCCTACTGAATGAGTATTTCACGAAATCGTGACATTTGAGCCCAATTCTAACATAGGCAGTTGTATTGATGATTCGAATGATTCATGATTTCGATTTGATTTTGTTTTTTTTTTTTGGTCGGGTACGCCAGGGGGCCAACCACCACCTCTTAAAGCAGTATTATTTTAATGTTACTTCGGTGTGAGAAAGAGATGGAGCTATACAGGATGTCTAGCTCCATCTCTTTCCCACACTGAAGTAAGATTACAATAGGTGGTGGTCTAGCTCCAGGCTGGCAGTTAGACGGGACGTCACGCTGGTTAAGTACGTAGCTCGCATACTGCTAGGGTTGCTGCACCACCCGGAGGTGCTGGCGGGCGCTGCGCCTGCGCGCGCTGGATGGGTGCGTGGGTGCGCGTCGCCTCCGCTCTTTGTTAGACGTCCAGCAGCTTTGTCCCTATGTCACGAGCTACACGTATTGTTAACATTACTACAGTATCGGAGGATATATTTGGGCAAAACCTGCCGAAATTAATTCAAATGGCACAAAGAATAATTGAAAAAGGTTTGATATTATAAACGTTGTTATGTTTGTAATTGTTTTAGTACATGTAGTAAGTAGATTATTCTATATAATTTTGCTTACAGGTAATGTAATTTTGTATCAAGTGTAAACATTGTGACTTATTATAAGTTATAACATCGCCTTGGATGATTCTGTGAAGATGTTATAATCGTGGTTTAAATAAATAAATATAATTCTACATATTTGTTATTGTTGTGACTCATAATTTTTTGCTCAACGTACAACGTGATACTGACCTGAAAATTGCAAAAACGTTAAAAAAATTAATTTCTCGGGCAACCTTAGCGGATCACGCTTAATTGGTGCGAGTCTTTGTAGAGTTTTTCTTAAGCTTAACCTTTTGGCTTTTGGTAGAGCAGTGGTGGTCCTGTACAGCAGTGGTGGTCCTTTACAGCAGTGGTGGCCCCTTAGAGCAGTGGTGGCCCCGTAGAGCAGTGGTGGCCCAGTAGAGCAGTGGTGGCCCAGTAGAGCAGTGTTGGCCCTGTAGAGCAGTGGTGGTCCAATGGTAACGGCCTCGACTTACGACTTGTTGGTCGTGGGTTGGATCCCAGGCAGCCGCTTTACTGTGTAAATAATTACATCACCACTGCTCTCAAAACGGTGAAGGAAAACATCGTGAGAAAACCGGCACATCATAGAACCAAAAATTCGAAGACATATGACATCTGCCAACCTGCACTGGGCCCGCGTGGCAGAATACAGCCCACTCCCTCTCGAAGAGAAAAGGCTTGAGTCCCAACAATAATAACAATAAAGGCTGGTTATGCATAGGGTGGGGTCGTCTTGGCGGTCTCTCTAGACATCGCCAATGCCTTCAACACCCTGCCCTGGAGTTGCATCAGAAAGGCACTCCGGTATCACCGGATGTCGACCTACCTCTGTCGCGTGGTCGAGGCCTATCTGACGGACAGGGCCGTCATCTACCCCGGTCACTGGGGAAAGTGGAACCGGCGAGAGATGTCGAGCGGTATCCCACTAGGATCGGTCCTGGGGCCGCATCTGTGGGACATCGGGTACGACTGGGTGCTGCGCGCCAACCTTCCTACCGGCGTCAGCGTGGTTTGCTACGCTGACGACACGCTGGTCCTGGCGCAGGGGAGGTCGCACCAGGCGGCGGCCGAATTAGTGACACGCGGGGTTGCGACAATTGTAGAGAGGATCCGGCAATTGGGACTTGAGGTGGCTTTGCACAAGTCCGAGGCCATGTGTTTTCATGATCCTCGGAACGCACCACCGTCGGGTTCCTAAATAACGGTAGAAGGGGTTCCCATCGGCGTCGAGTCGATGATGAAGTACCTGGGACTCGTCCTTGACAGCCAGTGGAATTTTATGGAGCATTTCTGACGTTTGGCTCCCAGACTGGAGCGGGCCGGGGCTGCCTTGAGGCGGCTCCTGCCCAATCTAGGGGGTCCAATCGCCTCCTGCCGGAAGCTCTACGTGGAGGTCGTGCGGTCCATGGCCCTTTACGGGGCTCCGGTATGAGTGCGTTCTGTAAAGCGGCGACCGGCCCGCCGGCTGAACGCGTCCCAGAGGGTCATGGCCATCCAGCTAGCCCGGGGATACCACACGGTTTTCGGTGAGACGGCGAACCTCCTTGCCGGATTACCACCATGAGATCTGGAGGCAAAAGTCCTCGCGCACATGTGGGAGTGGCGCAAGGAGGCAGGACGCCGGGGCGTAACTCCGTTGCCGCGAGAAATCACGGCACGGCGGACAGAGCTCCGGCAGGATCTCAAGGCAGCATGGAGAGTGCAATTGTCACAACCTAACGTTGGGCACGCCACAATTATGGCGATAAGTCCCCTCTTTGAGGAGTGGCTGGAGAGGCGCCACGGCTTCCTCACCGGACACGAGTGCTTTGGGAGGTACCTGTTCCGGATAAGGCGGGAGGAAACGCCCGGGTGGTACCACTGTGTGGATCGCCCGGAGGACACGGTGGAGCGTACGGTGGAGGCATGCCTGGCTTGGGCGGAGCACCGCCGTGTCCTCGTGGAAGCGATCGGCGGCGGCGATCTCTCGCTTCCGGCCCTGGTCCGGGCCACCCATCATCTCTTCTGTGAGGCAGTACCTAATGCTCGCGAAGGAGGAGGCGGAACGCGTGAGGGAGAGGCAAGCTTTGCGCCCTCACGCCCCTAGTCGCCGCAGGAGGCGCCCTGGGTGTCGGGTATTGGTAGCCGATTCCCGGCTACCGTAGGCGCAGGCTTGCGGACGGCGAGCAATGGGTAGCTCGCCGTCCGGTAAGGACCAAGCCCGAGTCGACGGCACGTTGTGTTCCACACGCGCCTCAAAGAGATGTCAGCACTATTGACGGGGTCCGCTAGGGCCGATGCCAGCTAGGGTTGCGGGATGTTCGAAAGAGTTACCGTGGCCCCGGCACAGGCAAAAAAGTCACGCCCTTACGCTCCGCCCAGAGCGGGAGAAGTCATTTGATGATTTCCCATAAAAAAAAGGCTGGTTATGCGTATTATGCAACCTTTTAGCAATCTTAAGCGTTATGTTTTAGATCTTTTTAGTAAGTCATGCATGACATTGTAGGAGTATACAGCTTTTTGCTTTATTAACGTTGCTTATGTTTCATACTACCTAAAACATACAAGCTTCAGGATATTTTCAGCCCGTGTACAAGAACAAGCAATGTCTCAAATATCTCGGTTATAAACTTGAATCTGAAATTCGTGAGAACTTCGTGTGGACTTAACAACTACTGTATGAAAACCGAACTAAATAGTTGTTGTTGTGTTAAGCAGAGGTGTACCTATAGTTCACCCACATTTCATCAGTTATGTTTTGTTGGTTGTTGTTATGTTGTGTTGGTCTCAAGTATATATTTTTTATAATTTTTAAATAAATAGTTTTAAAGTTATTTAAGAAAATAGATGAAAATTGACCATTCCCTCCCTTATCTCTGAAACTACTGAGTCTTAAAATTTGAAAAAAAAAACAGAAAATAGTTATAGATTATACTATATTATTATTATTTATTTTATACTTATAGATTACAGGAAAAACTATTAGAAGTCTATGGTCTTAAAATAACATAGCAAATCTCCGAATATTGTGCGTACAAACTTACATTTAAAGTTGGAATGTATGGGAGAACATATTTTTCAACAATAAAATTAAGTTTGTTCTTGGAATAAATCCATGTTTTATTTCTAGGATTGGGGGTCAAAAGAAAATCTCATTGAATTGTCGTAGCTACAGTGAGACGGCCGTCCAATCGACCAACCATTCTCATAAGTTTTGCCCCCAATTTCCTGTCGGGTCAATGTCGTTGCTAAAAGAACTTCCTATTGCAGTTAACTAGAACTTTCTGGTTCGATCCTCGATATAAGGCGATGTATTTGGCGCGCGTCCAGCTGGTTGAGTTCTCTAGTACTGCTCTAAAACAGTTGAAGTGAACTACCTATAAAGACTTTTTATTTTCGGAAATAATTGCGATACTTGGCGCTGAAGTTACTATTTTTTTAAATAAACGTAATTCAATCGCAATCACTAATCAGTAAGTGTTCTTAAAATATATCCCAACATTTTACACCTGCCCTGTTAGCCTGAACGGGTCGGTATTTGTTAATTAATTCTCCATTGACGTACTCCGCGATACCCGAAGCTTCGCTTTTTCAAACAGGTGGCGAGTAAATAGAAATTCCCTTCCCGAGCAACTTCTGAATTAATTCAATTAGATTCTGGTCACCTTTATGGCATAACTACCCTTAAATCATTCTGGAATTATCTGTATATAATTCGATTTTGAAATGCACAGACAAAGTGTTGCGTAACATAATTCAGAGAATTTATTTTGGAAGGTTTATTTATACATACATAAACTCACATCTTCCCATGGGGGTAGGCAGAAACACCGGGTGTATAATAGATGTATATTTAAGTTAAACACACACATACACACATAATCACACACATTTACAGCACCTCCACCGCACAGACACACGCACGCACGCACACACTATAAATATTAATAATTATGTCACTCTCGGTATTTCTTATTTTTCTGTGTACTTGAATAATAATTATGTATACTTATTGTCAGCTGTGTAGCTACCTTATCATCATCATCTGCCTAGCCTTTTCCCAACTATATTGTGGTCGGCTTCCAGTCTAACCGGATGCAGCTGAATACCAGTATTTTACATGGAGCGACTGCCTATCTGACCTCCACAACCCAGTTACTGGGTAATACGATACCCCTTGGTAAGACTGGTTGTCAGACTTTCGGGCTTCTGACGACCCGTAACGACTGTCAAAGATCCACGAATGACAGCCGGGACCAACGGCTTAACGTGCTTTCCGAGGCACGGAGGAGTCTCGGTATGTAAAGATGGTCACCCATCCACGGACCAACCCCGGCAAGCGTAGCTTAACCTGATGGATCGACCCGTGCGGCTGTTATTACTTAGCCACGAGCTCCTCCTGTGTAGCTACCTTATATGAAATAAATAAATAAATAAAGAAATCTTCATGTTTTGTCAAGGCGTATAAACCGTGCGAAGCAGGGGGTGTCGAGAGCAGACGTCGAGGTAGCAAATAATAAAGGCATTAATAATCGTGACGAATTTGTAGATAAACAAATGAAATAAACAAGTGACTGGTAATTTAAACACGAAGCCACAAATGATTGATTTCATTCAATTTCCACAGGTGTTATTCTGCATTAAATTTTATTAAAGCTACATTTCATTTTATTTTATAATGCAATTTACAACTGTATTAACTATAATGTGTATCTATTCATACACGAAATCTCTTAATTCATTGTACTCATCAATATAAACAACTTTTACTATGGGACTAAACCTGAAATCGCGAAAAAAAATCATCTGCTCCATACATTTATGTTCGTATAACTCGTCAAAATGTAGGAACCAGCAGATTTTTATTTCGGTATTTCAGGGTTGGTCCTATAGTAAAAGTTGTTCATACTGATGAGTACAATGACCCCTTAAGAGATTTCGTATATGATGACGTTATATACCCAAACTAAATGAATTCAAAAGAATAGAAGAAAATAACGCGTTTATTCCAGCAGTTTGCTTGTAGAAAGAAGTAGGTAATGTAATCGAGAAAATGTTAAGACGGAAGATTGCTTTCACAGTAGACACAAAAATCGCGTTAGGTCACAAAAAATTGCGCTGTACTGATTTTTTGGGATGTTGTTACGATAGATACCAATAGTGTTAAACCAACTTTGCGGCTTCGAAAGACCTGTGCCAACTGAGCGTTGCTCGAAAAACCTTGAAATTTTCAGGGTTCCCTGAAAAAAGGAAAAATGGAACTATAGAGGCATGAGGAACAGGGTGTAAAGTTCACTTATCCTCCATAGAAAAGGGAGGATCCTCTGACCAGACGGGTGTTGTGTCTGGTCGGCTACTGCCCGACGGTTGATGTCGGGATGTTGTATATTATGCTAGTCGCGCGGTAAACTCTGATTGCGCGATGCAGGATTTTGCGTGACGTCAGTGTGACGCGTTCCATTGTGGCGATGTAGATATGCCGCCACGGAACCCTTATAGGATCACTCGTGTGTCTGTCTGTCCGTCTGTCACAGCAATTTTGCTCTAAATCTAATAGACCGATTAAGTTGTTTGGTAAACATGAGAATTTATGTGACCCAAACACGGACGTGTAACGTAAATATCATAAATGAATTTTGAGTATGGGGGTTACTTTTCGGGGGCAAATAAGAAAATTAAAAAAAAGAAGTTTTGCAAAATATACCAAAACTTATACATGACAAAAATAGGAACTAAGTAATTAAAAATATTGAAGAATACGCTTTTTTATTTTTTTTTTGTGGATGGGAAATCATCAAATGACTTCTCCCGCTCTGGGCGGAGCGGGAGGGCGTGTCAGACTTTTACTGACTAAAACTCACCCATGTTCCTTCTGTAGCCTGTGCCGGGGCCACGGTAACTCTTTCGAACATCCCGCAACCCTAGCTGCAGAAGAATACGCTGCAGGCATTGACTATGATATTATTTTTTTTTCTGTAAGTAAGTAGGTTTGTACAAACACTTTTATGTCAAAAATAACGACGTCGGTCTGAACTTTCATTTCAACGAAACATAAATTATATCGCGAACTATATTTCCACAACTCATGCAAACACGTTTTCAGTTTCCAGCTAGTTTTAATTGTGAAGTTTTCTTGAAAAACGACATTTTCATTTAGATGTATTTCCCGGGATGTAAGAAAAATAAGAACGGATTGAAAATGCTAACGAAAAGCGTTAAGAGAATTAAAACTGTCGTCTCAGTTAACGGTATATATACAGGGTTGTCCGTGAACCGATGTCCCCACACAGTACAGTTACAGTGTACACAGTGTGTGTGTGTGTGGTTACAGTGTGTGTGTGTTAGTGTGTGTTCAGTGTACAGTTTTGCTTCAGCAAAACTGTAGAAGCCTCTCTCTAAGGGCTTTCCGACATAGCT
This sequence comes from Fissipunctia ypsillon, assembly GCA_947568875.1. Classification (NCBI taxonomy): domain Eukaryota; kingdom Metazoa; phylum Arthropoda; class Insecta; order Lepidoptera; family Noctuidae; genus Fissipunctia; species Fissipunctia ypsillon. The sequence goes on along the minus strand of OX387661.1, from coordinate 15,464,471 downwards.
TCCATGTATATTAATTAAGCGATTATTTAACGTTTAGGAGCTAGATAGTTTTTAACAGTTTTAGGGAAATTCTCACTTGACTTTCGAGTTTTTTTTCTCGTTCTGTGTCGCATTCTCTTGGTATTTTTTTTTAAATTTTATGTCCTTAAATTATGGTCTACGATCGATAAAAAATATTATCTAGCCAAACATCACAAAAAGTGTCTAAAATTTATTTCAAAAGGAAAATGGTTGCTCGACAAGAATCGTTCTAAATTTCAGTCTTTAAAAAAGAAGGGTGTTACCCCACAGTAGTTTTAAAAACTTCCTCGGCTTTCGAAAGCAATACAAATAATAACTACTTTTCGGGAAATTATTTGGAGAAATTGGAGTTCGTGCATGGTAGGTACTGTAGAGATTCTTGACATGCAACCATGTGTTTTAACATGCAACCTTTTCTAGATATTATTAACTGGCACAAAATTTTGAGATAAAAGCTGATACGAATTAAGAATAGAAAACCGGCAAGTGTGTGTCGGACCACGCACAATGAAGGGTTCCGTAGTTGGGATGAATTCATCCCAAAAACAAACTTAGTATTGTAGTTGATAAACATGTTCTCCCTTATATCGATATACGTCATGGTCAATTCTCCTACTGCAAATGTAAGTTTGTAATCACATTTTTTTAATGTTATAAACAAAAAATAACTATTTTCGGACATTTTTTTTTACTTGTGCTGTGAGGTCATGCTTCTTGCCAAATTTCATGATTCTAGGTCAACGGGAAGTACCCTAAAGATTTCGATTTATTTGCGAGTATCAAAATATATCGCATAAATGGCCGTATTTTTTTTATTGCGTCAACTTAGAAGCTTGACTTTTTTTTAGCTCCAAGGGAATCTAGACTTACGTATTTGATATTAATTTCAACTTGATACCTCCACGCGTTCCTGAGAAAAAGGGTCATACAGACGGACAACGAACAGCCTGGACGTCCGTGGTGAGCTCCCGGCGCGCGCCACGTACGAGCACTGTACATCATAGCACGTCAAATGTAAGGAAGCATGGGATAGCGGAATACATTATACGGGTCATCACACTACGTATTGCGCCGTCAGCCATAATCATATTACTGGTGATTTATGTGAAGAGAAATAGTGAGGTCAAGTCACGTGTAATCAGGTAAGTTTAGGTTCGCTGAATATAGATTTGATGGATACAATTATATCAAGATTCCTCCAATCGCACGCTTAATCATATACTGACCGATTAGTGTTTTTCGGTCAAAATTTAATTAAGTATACCAAGAAGTTTATTTGAACGCCCTCTTTTGGCCGATCTCGGAATTTTTTTGATATCATATTTCTAGGCGGAGTTAACCTATATCTGTCTCTTTCACACGCAAACGTTTCGGCAAACGTTTTTACGAGACAGAGACAGCTAACAGTATTTTTTTTTTTTTTTTTTTGTGGATGGGAAATCATCAAATGACTTCTCCCGCTCTGGGCGGAGCGGGAGGGCGTGTCAGACTTTTACTGACTAAAACCCACCCGTGTTCCTTCTGTTGCCTGTGCCGGGGCCACGGTAACTCTTTCGAACATCCCGCAACCCTAGCTGGCATCGGCCCTAGCGGACCCCGTCAATAGTGCTGACATCTCTTTGAGGCGCGCGTGGAACACGACGCGCCGTCGACTCGGGCTTGGTCCTTACCGGACGGCGAGCTACCCATTGCTTGCCGTCCGCAAGCCCGCGCCTACGGTAGCTAACAGTATGCGTCAAGGACTATCAACTATCCCTACAATACATTATTTCATTATAAAAAGCTATTTTCTTTGAGTAATAAGCCATTTTGTAAGGTAAGTCAGGTTTGCTAAGTCGTTTCTTGCGATTTCTCGAAAAACGTTTTTTTTTTAGTTATGTCAGTATATGATTAAGCGTGCAATATTATGCTTCCATGATTCCAATTCCTGAAAGCTTTTTGGTTAAGCTGATTAAGTTTAGCATAAAACACGAGTAGTTACGCTAGTATAAATTCAGCGCCGCTTCTAAGTGCGCCAAGCATAAATGTTTGTGAATTCAGAAAATTAGCATTGGTTTAATGATTTAAGCAAAAGCTTGTAATGCGGTAATTATACGTTAGTTAGTAAACCCAGAGGGTGCATTTCATCACAGTGTCTCGCTTCAAACATTCTACAGCCTTTTAGACTGCACATACGAGGGTACTGTCAGCTGGTGGCGTTACCCACTAAATTGTTAGAAGGAAAAGTTTTCTCTTTATGTCTTGTGTTGCAAACTGTTTAAGAAACTGCTCGGAGCTACTCAAAGCCGTTACGAACAGAAGTTCTGTGTTGTGTGGAAAGTAAAATAAACAGTCGGAAGCTTCAATTGAATTAACTGGACCGTGAAGAAGTGAAAATGCATCTAATGTTGCGCCAAATACTTCGTTAGTACCTACATAAAAAGAAGATATCATTGCGGTGGATAAGATCTTTATATAATATATTTGGCCGGATTCATTAAAATGTAAGCTCTAAGTGTTGCCATGAAAGCCGAACGATGTGGAAGTCTATTTTTACTTAACTTTTTATAGGGGAAATGGGCCTGCTCTTGTCCTGGATCTTGCCTGGATGAGATCTACAATAGATGAGCGTGCTCAGAAGATCCCTGTTCACTCTTGCTTTGAAGGGTGCTGTGCTGTTGGGACAGCTGGACATGCAATCGATTGCTCTGATGTTACTGCTGCTGATGATGCTGCTGATTGTTCTGATTAAAAAGGTAGGCTTTACACTGCCATTCTATGGATGCATGTTATCGAACAACCGTCAGAGTAATGGATAGCATTTATTTAGGCAGTATCAGTAGGTACCTACATATGTATCAGATTGGATCGATGTCATTCGATATGATCGAAATGGTAGTTCTGAGGGATTTTTTACATTTATTGGCGAATTTTGCTGATCCAATTTTGATGAAAACCACTGAATGGCCTCTGATTTCAAAAGTTTAACGTTTGGATAACCTTAGTTAAAATACTAACAAGACCCCTCCCGCGAAGTAAAGTGGAGTGGTATCCTAGTTCTTGGTTAAGCTTGTAACGGCAAGGGCTTTGCAGGTAGGCTGAGCAGGCCGCTAAAGAACAGGTAATAGCATAGATATAAAAGAAATACTTATGTAAGCTTCATACATATAATAATAGTAATAGGCTAGGTCGCAGGTAATGTCACTGATACTTGTCTGAGTACTTTCACAGTTTAAATTATGAAGGGACCGTGCTTGGAGGCACGAGACGTAGGAGGGCTTGCCAGTACAGGCTCACCATGAGGCCGTTAGGGCACACTCTGCTACGCGTGCTGTGCACCTTTCCGAGCAGCGTGCAGATTGGACTAGCATGCAGTGCAAGGTAGGCGTCCTGCCCTCATTCTGGACATAGAACCCTGGAATATTAGATGTGGTGCGCAAACAGCAAGCCGCATGCAATGTGCCTAGTTTCATTCCCCTTTCAGCATCCAAAGAACGGTGTGGGAAGCAGGGTAGACGGAAACTTAACACATCGCAGCGGTTTACAGGCAGAAAATTTGCAAAGATAGCGTGGCACAATGACAGATGCACTTTGATAAATTATGCACTTTGATTAATATCGCGGATGGACGCGGACCAGCCCGCACCGCGCATCATGGGAAGAGTATCGTCCGTAGCGCAGACGTGGTATGTACGTCGCGGAGCATCCTATCTGCGGCGAGTCGGTAACTTCAAAGGTGCGGTGCAAGCTTCTCTTTCACTTTGCATTTCAGAATAACAAAATGGCTTCGAAATTTAAGACCCACACATACTGATACGCACCGTTGAAAGAGCTTTGTGTATGGTGCGTGGCAGTCCGTCGGCCGTGCGTGATAATCTGCAGAATCACGCGCCGTGGGAAGCCAGCTTAAGCATGTGGCTGCGTGTGGCTGTCGGAATCAAGTCAGAATGAACGAATATTTTCAGAGAATTAAGTGTTGTTCCATGATTTTAATGATGGGCTTAGCACATTACTATTGTGAAATATTTAGCATCACTCGACTATTTACCGTTGAGAAGCCATACAACGCTACAAGCTGATCGTTACTTAATGGTTCAGTGTAGAGCAAAATCAAAGGGGATGTTATAAATTTAAGCCGTTCAATAGAATTGGTTATGTCTAAGAACGCTTCGATATATCTTATCTCTGTAACTTGGGCTAACTTACATTGTCACTTGGCAGAAACCGCAATGCTGTCTGTATCAGCGTCGTCGACTACAACGCTACGAGGTTATTTTGGCGTGTGGCCAAATTCAGAACTAACGCCGCCATCTTGTTTTGCCAATACAATTTCTGTGGACAATTTCACAAATGATTACCAACTACGCCCCCATGTCAATGTTATTCAGGCGCCCACAAATCCTTGTAGCACTCTGTATCACGAAACAGTTTTTATATCTAGAAAATATAAACAAAACGTACTGGACAACTTTTTGGAAAAAATATAAGAATGCCATTTTCTTCGTAAATAAATATAAATAAAAGTATTTAAGTTTTTATTTTTTTGTGTTTTTTAAAGTATTTTTTTGTTGTTGTGTATTTTGTTTTTAAAGTATTTTTTTAAGTATTTTGTTTTTAGTATCTTATTTTTTTTTCTGAACGAGACACAATAGAAGTTTTATTGTTATGATTGCTTATATGGATGTTGAGTGTCCTTGAAAGCGTTAAGGTATTATGTCGCAGGGATATTGTCAAACTATTGATACGAAACTTTGTCAACCGCTTCCATTTCTTACAATTTAACGGACTTTTTTTAGTGTAATTGTAATTTCACGGGTGATTTTATCGTAACCCTAGGCTAGGTATATTATGAGTCAAGTTTGTAGTGGGGGACTTCGAGCATTTTGATTGGTTAGCTCTTCTTCATTATTTTGCAAAAAAACCAAAACAGTTGTAAACATTGAAGCCTGCTCGCAAATTTTCGTCTATTTTTACTATTTGAAGAGGTATTTTCTTGATAATGTCTACAAATTACTTTAAAATGAGTGAATGTGAACATTTGTAAGTGTCATAACCTTCAGAAACATTGAAATTAAGTGAAAATAAGTGCGAAATACTGGAATGAGAGGATTTCGACATAAAACTAAGAAGATGTTACATCACAATAACACAGAGAAGTAAAATGTATGGAAAAGGAAAACAATTTTTTTCCGTCCACGAAAACGTCAGAACGTGCACGTATTTCCATACATTTAATGGACATGGAAATGGACACCCACGATAATATCGTTGCTAACCTAACTGAGCAAGTGGGGACTTGTTGTATCTGATTGAGATATGTGTACCAAAGGGTTGGAAGTTTTTTATATGGAGCCTGGCGTACCTATTGTCCGCCATTTTGATATTTTTTCCAAAATGGCGACTACGCATGAAACCTTTATAAATCGATAGGTGACATCAATTCAAACCGAAAATATGATAGGACCAAACCCTTTAAAGCGTCACGAGATATTAACGTTCAAAGTTGATCGCGAAAGCTTTTATTTAGCCTCTTTTACGTCTTTAGTTTTTAATTTTTATTTCTACTTGAGTATAGTTTCGATGTTTTTTTTTATTGGTGTATGGGCGTGTGCTTGCTGACACACGGCAAATAATTTTATTTAATGTTTTTGTGTTGCGTAATGTAAATAATTTTGCATAATATTGTACAGAATGAAGTTTTACTAACTAAACAGACAGCTGTGCTGTTGGGAGTTTGTTGCAACACTTCATCTTCCCAGCTAAAGAACTAGGAAGTGGTGAAGGGCGGGCGTTTTTGGGGACTGTCTTATGTAATTTTTGACGTTTGAAAAGTGCTGATTCTCAGCCTAGTTTGAATAAATGACAGTTGATTTTGATTTTGATCACGTGACATCCATATTTTTTGAACTTGCGTACATCTTATTGCATAGATGTTTGAAATGATCACTCTAAATGTTTAAAATAATCATTACAATAATGACATTAAGCTAAAATATTAATTAGTAAAGGCAAACGTCTCCCCCAAGGATTTTTACGAGGACCAGTCCCGCGCTATCCTCATCCAGCCGGTTCCAACCTTCACCAGATTGTCGGTCCGCCTTGTGGGAGGCCTGCCAACGTTGCGTCTTTCGGTATGCGGACAGCCCTTGAGAACACTTTCGCCCCAACAGCCGTAAGTGTCACCAGCCAGTGACACCAGTTTTTTTTTTACTTGACACCTCTTCTGCCGCAACGACCGTCAGTCAGGCAGTGACACCAGGTTTTTTAAACAATTTATTTGTAAAGGAATGTTAACAGATTTATAACTAGCCATAACAGAAGAATGCTTACCATAGTAATTAATTTTTAGCTTAATGATTATTTCAAACATCTATGCATCTATAAAAATGTGCAAAGAATTTTTACCGAAACAATTAACTGAGCGTCATCAATTTCATTTCTGTTAATAAAAACTGCCAACTGTCAGAACAAAACATTAATACATTCACAATTATCTGCGTAAATTAAAAAAAAATTGTCTGCAACATTACCTATGTTTAAAATGAATGAAATGAACGTATGTGCAAACAGAAACTTTAGATAGAATTTAATGGACCATAAACTATCATTATCTAGTGTGTGACGCATCACCAACCGTTCCATTCAGTCTACTCACTCAGGGCGCCGGAGAAAACGTGTGTGCACATAGATTTACAATTAATGCTCTCGCTAATCTAGCGATGAAAGAGGAGGTGGAAACAAGGGAAAGATATGGAGTGTAGAGATCGTGAGTACTCAAGTTTATTAAAAGGGTTTCAAGCAAAGGAAGACATGTGAAAGTAAGTAGAAAGAAAATTATAGAAAAATTAAAAAAATAAAACACCGACATTTTGCGCGTGTCAATTTCCAGTGGAACCTCTGCTAATCACAAAATGCATAAAACCGACGTTCATTGCAATCACATATGTCACAGGCAACAGTTGAAGCCTTTGATACACGAGTGCTTTTAATCATTCTCGTCGAATTGAATGTCCAGCACAGTCTAGCATGTGAGTGAAAAATTGACGGTATGAACGATGCAACCATTAAGGGATATGACAATTTATTGAGATAGCCGTTGAAATTAACAAAATGTTTAACGGTTCCCACTTAAAACAATCTTGAATGTAAATGTGAGTTATTAAATAACTTGTGGCGGAATTGATTTCTCGATGCGTTCCATTACAACATGACTAACGGCCGAACCCAATAACCTATTTTCAGTAAAAGACAGATCGCTATTGATGTTAGACAGTATAATTCTATCTGTCCTTATGTCAGGCCGGTAAGATTCCATATCTCTTATAGATTATTGGGACGTTAAAACCATAGGTAGCAGAGGCGAAGCGCGCTAACAACTCCATTCCTACCGGCTTCCCTTTGGAAGATCGGGAACCTACCACCATTGAAAAATATCAAATTCAGTAATGTCTACGATTGTCAAGTAATATATATTCCAACAACGACACAAATTGTTTTAAATAAGCTGGCGCCACAACGTGATAATCGTATTTGTATGACTATTTATAACTAAACAATTTCTTCTTCGGCTTCCCTCCTACGAAATGTCAAGCCTCGCCACTGATAGATAGATAGGTTTTTCTATCTCCAGTATGCCAAAACTGGTGATAGATAGGTTATTGGGTTCGGCCTAAGGTGGACACTAAGTTAGAAGCTTTAATGGCCAAGTTTCTAGAAGCACTACTTACTCTTATATCGTTCTTTTTTATTGTAAGTGCATCTCACTAGACGCATCATAAGACTTAGGTTAATTGTGGAGATATTTTATGTAATAAAAGAAGCCTGTCTTGGTGGAGAGTTTATGTAAGATTTTTTTAGTTCGTACCCTAAGAGTAATATTTTTTTCGAACCTATTATTTTATGACAGAACCTGTATTTTAAAGGTGCGCAAGGTACGTTGCGCAGAAAAAGTAACGCTGTTGAGTTAACGCTTGTATTAAATTCACTTATCATAAAATTTCCATACCGGTGGTCATTTTAAACATAGGTAATGTTGCAGACCATTTTTTTTTAATTTCCGCAGATAATTGTGAATGTATTAATGTTTTGTTCTGACAGTTGGCAGTTTTTATTAACAGAAATGAAATTGATGACGCTCAGTTAATTGTTTCGGTAAAAATTCTCTGCACATTTTTATAGATGCATAGATGTTTGAAATAATCATTAAGCTAAAAATTAATTACTATGGTAAGCATTCTTCTGTTATGGCTAGTTATAAATCTGTTAACATTCCTTTACAAATAAATTGTTTAAAAAACCTGGTGTCACTGCCTGACTGACGGTCGTTGCGGCAGAAGAGGTGTCAAGTAAAAAAAAAACTGGTGTCACTGGCTGGTGACACTTACGGCTGTTGGGGCGAAAGTGTTCTCAAGGGCTGTCCGCATACCGAAAGACGCAACGTTGGCAGGCCTCCCACAAGGCGGACCGACAATCTGGTGAAGGTTGGAACCGGCTGGATGAGGATAGCGCGGGACTGGTCCTCGTAAAAATCCTTGGGGGAGACGTTTGCCTTTACTAATTAATATTTTAGCTTAATGTCATTATTGTAATGATTATTTTAAACATTTAGAGTGATCATTTCAAACATCTATGCAATAAGATGTACGCAAGTTCAAAAAATATGGATGTCACGTGATCAAAATCAAAATCAACTGTCATTTATTCAAACTAGGCTGAGAATCAGCACTTTTCAAACGTCAAAAATTACATAAGACAGTCCCCAAAAACGCCCGCCCTTCACCACTTCCTAGTTCTTTAGCTGGGAAGATGAAGTGTTGCAACAAACTCCCAACAGCACAGCTGTCTGTTTAGTTAGTAAAACTTCATTCTGTACAATATTATGCAAAATTATTTACATTACGCAACACAAAAACATTAAATAAAATTATTTGCCGTGTGTCAGCAAGCACACGCCCATACACCAATAAAAAAAAACATCGAAACTATACTCAAGTAGAAATAAAAATTAAAAACTAAAGACGTAAAAGAGGCTAAATAAAAGCTTTCGCGATCAACTTTGAACGTTAATATCTCGTGACGCTTTAAAGGGTTTGGTCCTATCATATTTTCGGTTTGAATTGATGTCACCTATCGATTTATAAAGGTTTCATGCGTAGTCGCCATTTTGGAAAAAATATCAAAATGGCGGACAATAGGTACGCCAGGCTCCATATAAAAAACTTCCAACCCTTTGGTACACATATCTCAATCAGATACAACAAGTCCCCACTTGCTCAGTAATCAATAGCGCCCTAAGTCTAGGTTCGAGTCCCGAAGGGGGCACCCTTAGACGTGCTATTTAAAAATTTTGTTACACGGTGAGAGGCCCTTCTGGCCCCACCAAAGCCCGGTTACGCAGTAAATGCTCCCGGAGCCAACTAGCAAAAGGTCCGAATCAAAAAAAAAAAATGGTACACATATCAATTTCTGTGATCCAAACATGGACGTGTTACGTAAATCAATGAATTTTGAATAATGTATTAGGTCCTTACATATGAAATTAGCGTTTTGTTGTACTGACCACTTTGATCTGAAATATCTCTTCTTTGGTTAAGAATTCCAAATTCAAATTTATAAATTCATTTAGCTGGTATATTTGAATTTTGAAAACAGTAATTCATTTGTTTTTTCCTCATTATTTTTTTCTTTGCGTCGCTTATTACCGCACAATGGAAAACATGAAATATCGGTATATTTACGAGTACGAGTTCTACCGTGGCACCAGTGCTGCAGAAACAGCTCGAAGGATTAATGATGTGTACGGCGCTGGTGTCGCAAAAGAAAGCACGGTACGTTTTTGGTTTCAACGTTTTCGTTATAGAAATTTCGACCTTCAGAACCAACCCCGTGGACGGCCGGAGGCCAAAGTGGAAAATGAAGAATCAAAGGCTATTGTGGAAGCGGATCCATCACAAAGCACTTCAGAGATAGCTGCAGGCTTTGGGGTAAGTGATAAAACTGTATTAATCCACTTGAAGCAAATCGGGAAAGTAAAAAAACTTGAACGATGGGTGCCTCATGAATTGAGTGAATCGAGCTTGCAAACACGCGTCGACTGCTGTGTTACTTTGCTCAACCGACACAATAATGAAGGAATTTTAAATCGAATCATTACTTGTGATGAAAAGTGGATACTGTACGATAATCGGAAGCGCTCGTCGCAGTGGCTGAACCCTGGAGGCCCAGCCAAATTCTGCCCGAAACGAAAATTGACTCAGAAAAAGTTACGTGTGAGTGTTTGGTGGACTAGCGCCGGTGTCGTTCACTACAGCTTTCTAAAATCTGGCCAAACGATTACGGCAGATATCTGTGTTCAGCAACTGCAAACCATGAAGGAAGAACTAGCTGCTAAACAACCGAGATTGGTCAATCGCTCTAGGCCACTGCTGCTTCACAACAACGCAAGACCACACATTGCACAACAAGCAACCACTAAGTTAGATGAGCTACAATTGGACATTGGATTTGGTTAGATTTGGATTGCGACATCCACCGTACTCCCCGGACCTTGCTCCAACAGATTACCATTTTTTCCGGAATTTGGACAACTTCTTACAAGGAAAAAAATTCAACTCCGATGCGGCAGTCCAAACCGCCTTCAAAGAGTTTATTGATTCTCGCCCCCATGGTTTTTTTAGTAAAGGGATCAATGAACTACCTATGAGATGGCAAAAGTGCATAGATAACAACGGTGCATACTTTGATTAATTAAATATATTTTACAAAAAAAAATTGACTTTATATTCCTCCCGTACAAAACGCCAATTTCATATGTAAGTACCTAAAAGTCACTTTTGGGAAACCAATAAGAAAATTTTAAAAAAGTTTGCAAACTATACCGTGTGACAATTCAAGTGAAAGGGCTTATTAGGAGAATTTCAAATATATATTTTTTATAATTTTAAAATAAATAGTTTTAATGTTATTTAAAAAAATTGACGATAATTTACCATACCCCCATATCTCCGAAACTACAGAGCCGAAAATTTTGAAAAAAATACAGGAAATAGTTCTATGCTTATAGATTACAGGAAAACATAAAAGAAGTCTATGGTCTCAAAATAACATGGTAAGTCTCATAATATTGTGCGTACAAACTTACATTTTCAGTTGGAATGTATGGGAGAATATGTTTTTCAACTACAATGTTAATATTCTAGTTATCACATTTTTTTTTATTTCTTTATCTCAACTACGGAACCCTTCATTGTGCATGGTCCTACACGCAGTTGGCCGATTTTTTTTTTATAGACGTAAGATTGTGTTTGCTAGTCAAAACCCGTGAAAGAATTATATAACGTTTTCCAAAATGTATGTAACTGTTCAAACACAACATCAGTATGCATGACTTTTCACAACAGAAACAACATTCGAATTCAGTAAGGAGTTGTGTTATAATATTTCCTTATACAAGTATGTTTGTGTTGTTTCAGGCATCACACGGTGGTACGAGCTTGGAGTTGATACTACATGCGATTTAGAGTAGATAATGTTTAATTATATAATGATAATAAAATACACAAGTGTGAATAATTAAGGAGACGACTTTTCAACGTCATGAAAATGTCAATATAACAAAATAGGTATTATCTGAAAACCAGCCAGTATTTTATTGCACAGTGTGCAATATGCAAGCTATTTGCTGCAAAAAGTAGCTAGGTTTTTCATATTATATTATAATAAATATTTTGATTTCGACTGTTCGAAACCTGATATATTGATAATCTGGTGTTTTGAGAATCTGGTATTCTGAGATCGAGCCGTTTCAACGATAGCCGTGGCCGCCACATCCCTTAGTGATTTGGTCATTCTCCTTTAGAAACGCCAGGGTTTACAATTAAAGTTATATTTATATTCTTTTCTTCGTACCTGCCTCATCGCCACCTCATCTTCAATTGTTTCTCTGTCAAGTGCTAGCAATCCATCAAGCTCTTGCTCCTAATCTCCCCTCTCTGTCTAATTGTAGATACCGTTATAGCCTACAATGGTAGCATTATGCTGACACTATGCTCGGACAACGCTGACATCCGACTAATTTACGATGTCATAACTTACTGGCCGACACTACAGCGGTGTTGTTGTTTTGTAATTTGTTGGTTTATAACGAACATTTTTTGGAGCGTTTTATATTGTGTGCTGAGTTCAGCTTTGTGTTTCAGTAAGTTAGCTGTACACAGGATAAAAAGTTTACTGTATTGCTGTCCATGGCCTAAGGCATATTTATATGGCTCCATTTTTAACGTGATCTTTCAGTCCTCGCCTCTGATGCACGCCTGCACGTGGTTGGGTTCAAATCCGGGAAAGTACCAATGTAACTTTTCGATTGATATAAACTTTCTCAGTTTATTTTGGTCATTACTGACATCAATGAAGGAAAACTTCTGGATGGTGGAAGGCTAACCATCTTTACATACCAAAACTCCCCCGTGCCTCGGAAAGCACGTTAAGCCTTTGGTCCCTTGGGTTTGAATAGGTACCTACAACACAAGTCCGTGTACTGTCACAATAATTTCTTTATTATAAACATATTATACATATCTATATTTAAGCATAAAGACCGATCCGCAGTAAATAAAAAGCTGTTTAAACAAATTGTCAATGTTCGCAATAAAACCGAACTGGTGATAGACCTGATAGATACAATTTGGATTATTTCACCAACTTATGTTTCATATCTCGCTTTACGTACGTTTGCTGACATCACCTTTATTTCTATAAACATAAGGTGGAACACTGAATGGTGAAAATATTGAAGTATCCTTTTCTAATAACAAAGTTACTTTCGTCTGGATTCACTTTCCGTGTCAAGAAATAAAGCGTTTTACGACGGACGCCCGAGGACATCGTACTGTCCACTAAATGGATGTCAGGTGACGATAAATGAAATAGAAAACAAATAAAAGCAAAAACAATAAACAGGGACCGTTCGATTGCTAATAAAATGTTTTACGAGCTTTTCTTTAAAGTGTGTCCTTATGTTAATTTATGATTTGTTTAAATTATGATGCGATAGATCTTTTTATACGATGCAACTCACAACCAGCTATTTTATAATGGTTTTTATCTTCCCAATAGCTACTGCGCGGCGGACGAATTCTAAAGCGAAGCTAGTATATTTTATATAAGGACCCAAATACCGGGACCATGCACATAACACGTATTTGAGCAATAAGTTGCAAAATTTAGTTGCAACAGTGGCTTCCTCTTGAATAAATTCCACATTTTTATTCCGGACGCGTCCTCGATGCTGACACTTTAAGGAAATTAAAATGAACCTTGCGTTTAGATGTAGATGATAAGTGCTGACATGTTAATAAATAGGCGATGAAGATTTGGTATCTGAGCTAACAGCTTTAGTCAAGTTTACGAGGAACAGCCTCCATATCATTAACATAGTTAACATTATATTCAAACCAGGAAGACGCTTCATCACAGAGGTAGATGATGATGGTTAGATGTATTAGTTAAGTGCACCGTACAGACACGTGCAGACGAACGACCAAAGTGTATTAGTTTGGTATACATAACTAACTTTGTAAAAATGAACAGTCTAATTGTACGTTACTGTACACTTTGCTGTGGCTGGGATTAGCGGAGAGTGAAAGACATGTTCTTTTTTCAAAGTATATTGTTCCGAGTACTGCTGCCAACTGTCTTGTACAAGATCTGAATACGAACTGATTTTGGTCGACAAATAAGGCCCTTTTATATGCTTCTGTAGCGTTATAGATAAGATATTTAAATTTGGATTCGATATTTTTTTTTTGAATATTCTAAATAGAACGCTTGCATTTGTTATTTAGCTTACTCGCTTTTTTGAGAGGCTTCTTTAAAATATAGCGCTATTGTCTTTTTACACTAAGAAACGGGTGCGGTTAATGTAACAGCCAGTGGCACCTTTAACGGTTTGTTTTGGTAAGTTCATTGACTGTCTATAAAGCGCTAAATAGTCCGAAGTAGCTCGCATTTTTTTATTAAGTATGTTGGAAACCTCAACAGCCACTGTACGTTTATCGCTTTTGATTCGTAATAAAGCGTCTCTGGGTATTATACGCTGTTTTATTATCATAAAACCCTCCGAACCGTTCTGTGACCATAAATGGGCTGAGAATATTATCCAGCCCACCTGAATAAATTAGAGCAATAAACTGAACAGACATACATCGAGATAACATTATTTTAGTAGGTACTTTAACATAATACTCAATATCTTTGCTATATCACGGCCCACGGGTAGGTACCGTGTCGTTTATCCTTTATTTCATGTATGTCCTTCTACATACGTTTATGAAGACGTTACAGTTAATTTCATCACTATAGGCACATTTTGATAATTATCTCACCTGTATATATTAATCAGTCACAATAGCTCTATATAAAGTTTGAATTTTCAAGACTCTCAGTATGTCAAAATATCCATTTAGGGGAGAATGTGCATGTACCAAAAATACTGCAAACTAACAATTTTCAATTTTCAATTCGTTACTTACATAATTATTATTTACTGGGTAACCAGTTATAATTTGTCGCGATGAATTTCTATAAAACGTGTAAAACCTTGCGGACTTTGCTTATTACCCAATTAAGAAATGAATAGCATTAGACAACCCGATTATGTCCGCAATTATTATAAAAGCGATAGTGCTTAAAAAGGTGAACCTTTATGCCTGTATTGCTGAAATAATATAACCTAATTAGAGAATTAAAAGGGACCGCTTTAGTTGCTGAGTTGGGTTCAGTAGGTATCCAATGCTGATTCTGAGATCTGGATTCCGCTTGCCACAGTATATTAGTCTACTGCGGAGTGAAATCTAACTAGTGCAATGAAAGAGGCCTTTTTTCTTAATTCACTTTTCTATTAGAAGAAAAGAAGTGAATAAGTTAAACGAAAACAGAAAAAATAAGGTTTTAAGAACTTAGAAACTTCAATTATAAAACCTACTTTGACAGAATACCCGTAATACAATGAAATTTATTACATGGGAGAACCTCGTTTATTTCCACTATTCAATCTCTTAATCACCAAATGGCGTACTATCCGGTCAAACAAACCATAAATAAAGCGTGATTGTGGCTTCCATGACAAGGGTGCATGTCATGTCACTCACACAGTACACACATTGTCGTAGGAACGTAATTGGGTAAGGCTTCCTGTACATGACGCCGGAGCCGCATCGGTGCCGGACCGCACGTTTATGTAAACGAATAAATATCGCCCATGCGCCGCACCGCCACCGCACTAGAGCTGCACCGGAGTCGCGTGTACACCGCATTGATACCGAGTAAAAAAAGTAAATCAACGAGCATGCGGTCCGGCGTCGTCGGTACGGCCCCGGCGTCATTTACAGGAAGCCTTATAGAGGGAAAAATGGTGAACGTGCTAAGCTAAATGAGATTAAAAGAATCCATTTCTTGAGAGCTCTGTATTTGAGGGAGGCTTTTTGTAATGCAAAGGTGTCATCTACTATTTGTAAGCTTGGAACAATGCATGCTCACCAGCCCCTGTTTGAAGTTCCAGATAACACCTAAGTTAATTCTTAATATTTATTTACATTCCAAAATGTGGACTTAGGTGATAGATTTTACAAAGACATGATCATTGTGGACCCTTTCGGGCACAGCAAAGTAGGAGAGAGGAAGAAGACTTTAATTTGAATAAGTAATACTTATAATAATGTTGTTTAATGTTATACAACTAGCTGTGACCCGCAACTTCGTTCGCGTGGAAGTCGTAAGATACAGAATATACTCGTACTAAAATATCAGGCACATTTTAATAAAACTTATTTATAAAAAAAAAAACAACCGACTTCCAAAAAAAAACACTACAAAATTTAATTTTAGAAGTCGGTCTATTTGGTTAAGTATTTTCGTTTTTTGCCACCGACTTCCGAAATTAAAATTATCATATTTTTCACTTTGCAGTACTTTTTTTGGAAGTCGGTTGTTTTTTTTATAAGTAAGTTTTTATTTTCCACTTTTTAGTTGTGGTACCTACCCCACCCAAATTCGTATACCACTACTTGCTAATAATTGCTTTGTAAATAACAGTGACAGGAAGATATTATAACATCCCTTTCAAATGAAAACTTTGCAAAAAGGCAAATATAATATGTCACGCTAAGTCGTAAGTGAAGTAATGAAGTTGGAAGGTAGGAAGCCTTCCGGCTTCATCACCAGATCAGTTTTATAGTATCATTTTCATCAGAACCATATATTTAAATTTGCTTCGTCATAGTCGATCAAGATATCTCATCGCCACCCGTGAAATAATAATAATCTTTGAGTAGTTCCCATGGCCATCTGTGGTCTTCTTCGTCAGTTCCACTTCACCAAATAATACTGTCTGAATGCAAATGCTTGACTTGTTGATGAAAATACCAAAACCGCTTTGTGTATACCTATAATATTTGAGGAGTTCCCTCGTTTCCTCATGGATCCTTTCATCAGAACTGGATTTTGATAAAAATGGGACCAATCTGGAAGTACGTTCTTTCAAATAAAAAAAGAATTTTCCAATTCGGTTCATAAATGTCGGACTACTGAGGTAACATACATTAAGCAAAAACATACAACCGAATTGAGAACCTCCTCCTTTTTTTGAAGTCGGTTAAAAAAAACGACCCGTCGCGTTGCATCGCCCGCCCGCGCTAATACTTTCGTTTTCGCTTAGTGTTCTTTCTGATTTTTTTTTATTTTTGCTCGGCTCCTAAGGGTCCTAGTGTGATGTTAAATAGCCTATAACTATCCTCTACAATTGGGTGATCAAATGCAAAAATTTTTTTCAAATCCGACTTTTTGTACACAATTTCATGGGTTTTAATTTTTTGCACGGAACCCTAATTATTTTTCCAAAATAAAAGTAGCCTGTGTTACTCCCCGTAACATCAGCTATCTGCCAGTGAATGTCACGTCAAAATCGGTATAGCCGTTTCAGAGATTAGCCGGAACAAACAGACAGACAGAAAAAAAAAATTAAAAATTGCACTTTTGTTATAAATACCGTATATACTTTCTTATGCACTTAATAAAAAGTTGTTACTTTGACATTACAAACACACTTCAATTATATTTACATATTTGTATAGAGTATAGATTAATTATTGATTAATGATGACATTGACATTATTATTGCCAAATGTGTGTGCTAGCTGACATTAGAGGTAAGTTATTTATGTAATTACTAAAAAAATGGATTATATTTTCTGGAAAATAAATGATAATTATTAAAAGTGATTTGAACCTATGTTTCTATTTTGAAAACTCATTCATGAAGCCTAGGTATGGTCTGAATTTAAAACCCACGCATTTAATTACGTAAGTGTACTTAATAAAACAATCGTATTACGTTTGAGTTTAGGTTCTATGAATACAGTAAAATAGGTACCAAATGCTTTTGCAAAGCTTGGACTTTGACGTTTAATTCCTGCTCGAAGTTATTCATTAATGAAACCTCTAGACTTTAAACCCACACATGACATTGCGAATATGTACGTAATAAATCAAGCATAATACGTTTGGGCTTCTATGAATACACTAATAGACCGCAGACTAAGTAACGTGGGCAGAGCATGCAATAGTTCACAATAATAGAGCTTCACATAGTTCACATGAACTCAAACTCAAACCATTTATTTCAAATAAACCAATTACAGGTACTTTTGAATTGTCAAGGGGTCGGCCAATGTGGGAGTGGCGCGAGGAGGCAAAACGCCGGGGCGTAACTCCGCTGCCGCGAGAAATCGCGGCACGGCGGACAGAGCTCCGACAGGATCTCATGGCGGCATGGAGAGTGCGACTGTCGCAACCCAGCGCTGGGCACGCCACAATTGCGGCGATAAGCCCCTCTTTGAGGAGTGGCTGGAGAGGCGCCACGGCGTCCTCACCTTCCGCCTGACGCATGTCCTCACCGGACACGGGTGCTTCGGGAGGTATCTGTTCCGGATAAGGCGGGCATGTTGAAATTATACATGTGAGAACGATCCAGAACGTTAAAAGCGTCCGTAATGAAAAGATAAAACAATAATAATTCAAAAATTAAATTAAAATAAGCCGTGGCAGCTAAGAGATAACCAGTCCGTACTGACGGCGCCCGTTCACGAACCTGACGCATGGAGCTAAATGATCTAACACACGCGCCATAATCGGCGAGATATAAGAATGATCATTCTCTCAGCCGCCAGGGCACATTGAAGTCAATGAAAGACGTACCCAGTAAACGGTAGCTGTGTTGTATGCATGTGACGTTGCATTGTATATCACAAGCTACACGAGACCAATAATCTCACGTATTACGCAGCATATTTTTCTTTTTATGCAGTAACTTGTAAACTCCATTGTACGCATAGGATAATGTGACATCACGAACCTGAAACTATGAAAACGCTTATTATGTAAAATGCCCTATGTAAACCTAGAAGTTATGTTTATTTGTATGCTTTGTTTAGTGTTCAAAAACGGCAAGTAACTTGTGAGTGTCTGTACTTTGTTCCCTATATGATCTACATATTTTAAGATGTAAACATACATTATCTTACTGACAGAATTCAGACGAGGGTACGCAATATATTGTAATTTATTTTAAACAACAATTTATGTTTGTATCGGAATTGTTAAGTTTGTAATGAAGTGGGGTACTGAAATGACTGCGTTTTGCTCAAAATATGTACATAGATAGAGCACAAAGTGAAAGTAGCGAGTAAATAGTAAAAAAATGAGCAAATATGAATATTAATTTAAAATAGTAAAAAGTTCGTACCGTGTTGAGTTTTGTATATATTGAACTTAGCAGTAGAAACAAATCTAGAAGACGTACGTAACTACTTAATAATTTATAATAATAAAATGACATCCTAATCCAAAGAATTGAGTTAAAGATCGAACTCCACTCTGTGGTACCTTTAGCGAACATGAAACTTCACTGTTCAAAAGCTCACAATCTGGAGCCTAATTCCCGTAACTAAAAACGTTCAAAATCTAATCGCAATCTCATCTCAGCGACAATCAAATGTCAAAAATGTAGGAAAATTATAGGTTTTTTGACATATTGAGACTGAGATCAGACTGTGAATGCTCTTAAAATTACGAAAATTGCCCCTCAGAACAGTTGTTGTGTCGAGTGTTGAGGCGACAGACAGATTGCGGCTCGCGATCTCTAATCTGCGCCCTAATTACGTAAACCACTTACAGTAGGAATCGGTTTTATTTTGACAGTTCAACAACATTCATTGCGTTATTTACGTTGCTGAGCAGATCAATTTTTCGAACATATTTATGAAGCAACGGTTTAGCAATATGCTTCAAAATCATTCAGATTATAATTCATAGTGTGTTACGCAATTAGGGTGCCGAATGTGAAAACAGTAACAACGAGTAAACTATAGACTAGCTAGATGAAAACAGGGATCGAGTCACAAACGATTATCTACTGAATACGAGAAGTTATTTTTAAATCGAGGGCAAAAGAATAGAGCGCAGTTATTGGGTTATTTATTCAGTGAGGGACGGTATTATGTTGTAGTGTTGAGAAGAGGAAAAGAAAACAAGCTATGGCTTTGTACTGGCGTAAGAGCCTTACGATTAACACTTGGTATTACTAAAATATTGCGGCATAAAAACCATTTTTTTGAGAACGTTTCGGCTGCATAAGATTTAATTTCTGTTCGGTTTCTCTATTAAAATTCATGACGTTCTTGTGGAAACTTAGCTTCCATTCTGTAAAAGTAAAATGAACATAGGTTTTTTATGTACCTTATTTATTTTGTAAACTAATTAATTAGCTTAGCATTAGCAGACCAAGATTTTCGTTTCCCGCAATAAATTAGAATTTAAATAGTGATAATTAAAAAAAAAGTAAATAGTAATAATTAAAATTAAAGTAATAGTAGTAATTTAAATAGTAGACCGTAGGCCCAAAACAATTATTTAAACAACTGCCAGTTTGTTGTTACAGAAAATTCCATCAAAGTACGTGATAGTTTACGAAAATATTCCTCAGAAGACCACATAATATTTCCAGATCACTGAAGATGGTGTGGGTGGATCAAAGTCCAAGTATACACATAGTTAGGTACTGTAGAGGTTTAATGCCGGTGGCAACCTCATGTGGGACAGACCGCTAAGTATTTGCCTATGGATACATTCGAACACCAAGTGGCGATTAGAATAGTTTGAATTTGACAGGATAGGAAAATTGTTTTGTATTGAGGCAGTGCTAGATTAACATTTATAATGTAATATGCTTTGAATAAGCCATTAAAGTATTATCATAGTGCTCCGGTGCACTACACTATACTACACACGTAGTGATCTGCCGTGGTATCACGGCAGATTGCTACAGTACCTACTTGAAAAGTTGTTGTTTGACTACCAACACCGTCCTAACCATTTCACTTTTTTTCAGGAAATTAATATATTTGCTCAAAGTTTAACACTTTCGCTTTGTACTACACCTGATGACTAAGACTTTTTGAAAACATAAACAGGAAAATACAGTAAACTTTGACTAGCCATCACTAACAGATTTCGAACACAGCTCTATCACGAAATCAAATCCATTCAAATAGGTCAAACGATTATCAAATGTGTATTATCGAGCCATGTTCAATGTCCGTATCAAGTGACGTTGTTTCGTCGCTGTCATTTCAAAAAGTCGTATGTTAAATTTTTGTTTTAGTATTATAAGTAATCGTTTATTTCCAGGGCAAAAGCCTCCATCTCCAAGTTGGATCTGCCAACCCATATTCTCAAGCTTACATTTTTTTTTTTACGTAAACTAGTTGTTGTAATTTAGTTTTAACATAATGTCGATTCTGTACAATTTCAGCTATACACACGTATTTTTACAATTGGAATCTTATTAGTAGTTTACTAGTAATAAGATTCTAATTAGAAATGGCACGAGGCGCTTGCGCGGCAAAAATTCCGATCGCGCGGCGGACACTAGACGCTCCTGCGCGGCCATTCACGCGTACATTCAAGTGGATGTACTTACGTTAGTACATAATATCTCAATGGGTAAAAAAACCACGTAACTGCCGCAGTCTACAGTCAACTAACATCCGCAGCGAATGTTAGTTGACTGTAGACTTGCGAGTGTTGGATCGACGACGCACAGTAAAACGGACATCACTTTTTTATACTATTTATTTATTTCATATAAGGTAGCTTCACAGCTGACAGTACGTATACATAATTATTATTAATTACTTAATTATTATTAATCAAAAGTATGAACTATTTTGGATGCGAGAGTAGAAAGAACTCCCAAATCTTAAAATATACTTTAAAACAAAGTTATAATATTTTTATTAGATTATTTTTGGATTTTCAGAAAAACGCAAGAATAAACGATGTGATGCAAATATTTGAACATTTGTTTTTCAATTTTATTGACATTATATACAAGGTATAAGGCAAATTGGCCTGAATTTATCTTAATTCCTTTAATTTTCCCTCGAACATCTTTTGTAAGTAGCACATAACATTTATGTTAAAATATTATTCTGAACTGTACCATTAGAAGAATATCTGGCAATAAACGATTTAATTTCATAAGAAATGTGGTGTCCTTACGCATTTTGACCAAAATTCATAGCATGCATACAATACTAAAAACAAAAATTTTACATACGACTTTTTGAAATGACAGCGACGGTTTATGAAACAAGCGTTTGTAAGCTCAACAAAATCAACATGCATGCGGCACAATGGATGAGATTAAATAGATAAATGATTTGATTTGCATTACATTAGGTCATGCCGGTTGTAGAATATTAACGTTACCATATTTTTATTTCGTCATTTATTTAATTTACGATTCAAATTCATGATGGGAAATAAATTACGTCAACCATGTTCTGCGGAGCCTGCAGCACAAAATTACATCTACAACCACGTTATGTGACTCGACTGAAACTGGAAGCTGATGTTGCAGCAATACGGAAATCCAACCTCTTCCTAGGCTTGGTTCATTTCTTACTGATAAAAATAAGATTATTATTTTATAGGGCTACTTAACTTTAACTCAACTTTGTGGTATGTATTTTTATTAGTATAAATGTGTGAAGTAATTACGCACGTCTTTAAGGTTAAATACAAAATTAACTTCATTGGTAATTTAATTTCAATAATTTGTTGAAGAAACAATCTATTTACTAAACTTCCTACTATTTAAAAGTAACTCTGTCTATCTATCTATCTACTTTTTCACGGCTTAACTGCTGAACGAATTTAGATGAAATATGTTACACACGTAGATCATGACCTGGGTTAGGACATAGGATACTTTTATCCCAGTAGTACGTTTCCGTGGGATAATTCCTGACCTCGACGCGGGCGAAGCCGCCGACAAAAGCTAATACGAACACGTATTGAATACGAACTGCAAGCTTATAAAATAAAATACAAATGTTAGGATAAATACAAATGCCGAGGGAAAGCGGAAATGAAAACGACGATGAGAAACTTAGAACATTCAGAAAAGTTATTGAAAATATCGAGGATTGCGTCAATATTATGTTCTATATTGTTTTTTTTTTATTGAAGAGAATTGTGCAACTCTTATAAGACCTGTATGGAAGTTATAATGATATTTGCCACATTTAAATAGCACCTCCTTGACTGCCTCGTTGGTCTAGTGGTCACAAGCGCTACTGCTGAGCATGAGGTCCTGGGTTCGATTTCCAGGGCGGGCAAAGTGTTATTGGCTTTTTCTATCTGGAATTTCTCAGTAGCAGCCCGGAGTCTGGATTTGTGCCCGTTAGATGGCAATAGGCTCGCCCCCTATTACATGGGACTTAAATATAACTGGCAAAATTTATAAGCTCTCCATTTCACCTCTTTTTTTTTGGATGGGAATCATCAAATGACTTCTCCAACTTTGAGCGCAGCGGGAGGTCGTGTCAGACTTTTACTGTCTAAAACCCACCCGTGTTCCTTCAGTTACCTGTGCCGCGGCCACGGTAACTCGTTCGAACATTTCGCGACCCTAGCTGAAACACTATAGGTACACCTCTCCCTTACCCTTCGTGGAATACAGGCGTGATGTTATGTTATGTTGTCTTTACAAAGTTAGTAAACGTAGGCGAGGTTTCTCGGGCCTTTAGGCTTTTGAAACGCTACCTCCGCCGCCCCCAACTGTAGCAAGACGTATTTATTTTTCGACCATTTCACGGAAAATCCACGCCACAGTATAAAATATTTGCAGTGGATCAACTGAATTAGTTTTTCTTAGGTTCGATTTTTTGAAGTGAATACTTCTTTAGGCGCGTTGAGCGCTTTTTGGTAGGGAAAAATTTTACGGGTTCACGACATGCGACATGCTTGAGCCAGACTGGCAACGCGCAGCGGCCTGGTACATGTTAATGTTTTAAGTTTTCACTTCTGTTGGCAGTCCCCATGAATGCCTACTTTTTTCCTTAGGTTTTTTTTTGTTTATTTGAGATAGGTTTGCTCTTTACTCTAGTCTAGGTCAGAGATGACAGGGACAAAGTCGACGATGGAGAGAACTTACCCAGAAGAAGCCTGTTCACTCTCACTTTGAAGAGATCGGGGTTGTATGCGTTCGGAAACACAGACGCAGGCAGAGAGTTCCACTCCTTTGCTGTGCGCATCACAAAAGACATTTGGAAACGCTTAGTGCGAATTGGTGCGATAGCAACTAGGTAAGGATGGTAACCTGCAGTGCGTCTAGATGTCCACTAATGGAAGAGGGCCGGCGGAATGAGGTCGTGGAGTTCTTGAGCACACTCCCCGAAGTATAATCTGTAGAAGACCGTCAAGCAAGCAACCTTGCGGCGATGAGCCAAGCTGTGAAGCTTGGCATCCACCAGTCTTACGTCGCCAATGAGCCTCTTAGCTCTGTGTTCCACCGGGTCAAGCGCGGCAAGTTGGTATTTGGTCGAGCCATCCCAAAGGTGGCTGCAATACTTCATGCTGGATCGGACTTGCGCTTTGTAGGGAATTAAAAGCTGTCCAGGCGTAAAGTATCGCTTCACCCTATTTAGGATGCCCAGTTTCTTGGCCGCAGTTTGGGCTTTGTACTCGATGGTGGCACCGAAGTTGAGACATGATGTCAACTCCATGCCTAGGAGCTCGAGCCGATCAGTTACAGGAACAGATGTACCCCGAAAAGTAGGAGTTTGATCGAAACGACTCCTTTTAGCGGTAAAAAGACACGCCTGTGTTTTGATGGCATTAAAAGAGACCAGATTATCATCACCCCACTGGAAGACAAGGCTTAAGGTCAAATCTGTCCGCCCTACAATGGCCTCTCTCAAGGAACGAACTTCGGCCCCGCTGGTTTTTGCGCTGGACAAGTATCTCTCTGAAACTGTACTGTCATCTGCGTACCCAACAATACCAGACTGAAGTAGGTCATTGATGTGTAGCAGGAAAAGAGTTGCAGAGAGAACAGACCCCTGAGGAACTCCGGCATCAATAGCCATAAGGTCGGAAGAGCAGCCGTCAACGACTACTCTGATCGACCGTTCACTAAGGAAGTCTGATATCCAGCTACAAAAATCAGCAGGGATGCCATATGCAGGAAGCTTGCTGGGTAGACCAGCGTGCTAGACCCTGTGAAAGGCCTTCGAGATATCAAGCGATACAGCAAGTGCTTCGCCGTGTTTCACGATGGCCTCGCCCCAGCAATGCGTGACATACACAAGAAGATCGCCAGTTGACCGTCCCCGGCGAAAGCCATACTGACGGTCACTGAAGAGATCATTGTTTTCAAGGTAGGTTTACATTTTTAGGTACCTACGACGTATTTAACTAAAATTATTACTTAAAACTTTATGTGTACCTAATGGGCGTTTTCACATTATCAGATAACGAGACCAACCCGATATCGATATGTAGGCAGCTATAACAACACCCATTCGATACCGATATTATTATATCGGCTCTATGATATTAGTGAATATTGACGACCATCGCGACGCACCAAACGATCACATTTCTAAGTCTCTACGTCTCGAAGTCAGCAATGCAATGTGTGATCAAGTTAAAGAATGCCCGTTACTCTCACCCCCCGCATCTTTGCCGGTAGATACTGTGTCTTTGCCAGTAGATATCGGGCCGATATATCGGTGTCGGTCGCTGTCTGCGACGATAAGGTGTCAATAACAACAATGTACAAGCGTTTAGTGAGTACTAAACGTATGCGATTATCTGACCGCCGATATCGTGTCGGTGTCGGGTCGGTGTTGTTATTGGCAATAAAATTATGCTGTGTTGTAACAATCAACTAAATTTGTTAATAAAGCAAAGGCAGAAATGTATTTTCATACAAAACTAGCTTTTGCCTGTGGCTTCGCCCGCGTGGTGGTCGAAAATTATCCCACAATATAATACTACCTATCGAACCGGGATAAAAAGTATCATGTGTCCTGTACCCAGGTCATGGTGTGCCATATGTAATCGAAATCCGTTCAGCCATTAAGACGTGAAAGTGTAACAAACAGAAAGACAGACATCTTTCATTCACATTTATAATATTAAGTGTGGAAGTATGGATAAGTAGTAAGAAATAACGTGGAAAAATGAGTCGCGATTCTTTTTTTTTACATTTTGGTATACTATTATTTTTTACCTTTTCTATCATCTATGGTTATAATAAAAATAAATATAAATATATGTATGGTTATATGACTGTTAATGTGAAATTCCTTGTGTACAACATACATCATATTTTTTTAGTGATAGCCGGGTTCGTCAGAAATCTGTAAGAATCAGTCAGAATATCAGTGTTGTACCATTGGGTAGTATATGCAGGAACGCAGGCGTGTATTAATTCAATAAAAACGAAAAACTTTGCAAGCCATTGCTTGCGCAGCCTTGAGTAAGGCTGCGGTTGTCGATCTCAAGACGAGCTGCTTCTCATACAGACAACTGCACGTCACTTGCTCCCACGTCACTTCTAACTCTCTGTATATTTTGGCTGCTGAGACAAAACACTACAAACGTATAGTAAAAGAGAGAGAGAGAGAGTGGAGAGGTTTACCAAATGTGGCCGTTATTGTAGTATATTCTGGTGTCTTACGACTTCCACGCGACAAAGGTACCTGTAGCCGTTTTAGCCCGATTTGCTATTCTTGCGTTTAAAAAAAATCAATTGAACTCAATAATCCAACCATGATATTCCCTGTAAAATACGATTACCTCATAAAACATGCAATTTTCATATTATTTTGTGCTGTAATTAGGAAACAAAACGAAAAATGGTTTTGAAATTGACCCTGTTTCCGATTTTTTTTAACGAGCGCAAGCGATCAGATTACAATTTATCATGTTTTATTCTAAAGTAGCTGCACCCCGCGAATTCGTTCACGTGAAAGTCGTAAGATACACAGTATACTATAAAAACTTATTTATAATAAAAAACAACCGACTTCCAAAAAAAAAAACGCAAAGTGAAAAATAATTTTAATTTCCGAAGTCGGTGTCTTTTTGGCCGGTGTATCGGTTTAGTATTTTCACTTTTTGCCACCGATTCCGAAATTAAGTTATTTTTTACTTTGTAGTTTTTTTTTTTGGAAGTCGATTGTTATTTTTATAAATAAGTTTTTATTTTCCACTTTTTAGTTGTGGTACCTACCCCACCCAAATTCGTAGGTATACCTACCAGTAGGTACTTGCTATGTAAATAACAGTGACAGGAAGTTATTCTTTCACCATCAACATACATTAAATGAAAAAAATACGTATTTTTAAAGCTAACTCAAAAACCACTCATCAGAATTTGACCAAATTTATATGCGACTACAGAATTATACCCTCTCAAATAAAAAGTTTGGAAGGCGTAGTTTTATCAGGTTTGGATGCCGCCCGTCGCCAACAAATTATTAAATCAACTACACGACGTCAGATCGTTGACGAAATCTGTCTTCTGACAATCAAGGCCACATATAAGCGCAATTTGAAGCATATTACCATTAAAATCATTTATATTCCAGTGCATCTCATGACAGTTCCAATAAGCCCAAACACGGCTAGCATACTTTGTTGTATTACGGAGTTCCGGTGCCTAACTTTCGGCTTCATCATCAGATCAGTTCGATGGAATCATTTTTTTAAATTTGCTTCATGATAGTCGCTTAACTATCTTAATCGAGATATCTTATCGCCACCCGTGAAATACTTCTTATTGAGTAGTTCCCGTGGCCATCTGTGGTCTTCTTTGTCAGTTCCACTTTACCAAATGATACTTTCTGAGTGCAAATGCTTGACTTGTTGATGAAAATACCAAAATCACTATGTATTTGACTGTAAAATTTGAAATTCTTTATGGATCCTATCATCAGAACTGGATTTTGATAAAAATGGGACCAATCTGGAAGTATATCCTTTCAAATAAAAAAAAAAATTTCCAAGTCGGTTTATAAATGAAGGAGTACTGAGGTAAACAAACAAAAAAAAAACTACTGAATTGATAACCTCCTCCTTTTTTGAAGCTGGTTAAAAATAACAGGCACATTTTAATAAAGCTCCCTCGTCCCCCGACCCCGTCGCGTTGAATCGCCCGCCCGCGCTATTACTTCTTTTTCGCTTAGTGTTCTTTTTGACTTTTTTCTTTCTGCTCAGCTCCTAAGGGTCGTAGCGTAATGTTAAATAGCCTACAACTATCTTCGAGAATTGGGCTATCAAATGCAAAAAGAATTTTTCAAATCCGACTTTTGTTCATAATTTCAT
Organism: Fissipunctia ypsillon; assembly: GCA_947568875.1. Lineage (NCBI taxonomy): Eukaryota > Metazoa > Arthropoda > Insecta > Lepidoptera > Noctuidae > Fissipunctia > Fissipunctia ypsillon. Next base: position 15,436,739 of record OX387661.1, on the reverse strand, counting down.
GGGTTTTAATTTTTTTGCGCGGAACCCTAATTATTTTTATAAAATAAAAGTAGCTTTAGTTACCCGCCGTAATATCAGCTATCTGCCAGTGAAAGTCTCGTCAAAATCGGTCTAGCCGTTTCGGAGATTAGCCGAAACAAACAGACAGACAGCCAAAAATGTTAAAAATTGCTTTTTTTGTTATAAGAACCGTTTATACTTTCCTATGCATTTAGTAAAAAGTTGTTATTTTGACATTACAAACAGACACTTCAATTTTATTTATTTGTCTAGATCACTGAATTTGTCCTGAAAAAAAAATATATCTTTTTTATCAGGGTTTATGTAATTTGACTATTTAAAATTGATTCTAAAACAGGTAAATTTAAATAAACCTCCGTTGACATGTTTACTGGCTCTTAGAATTTAGTATCGTACTAGACTAGCGATTATTGCGATGTAGCGACTCGTAGCACGTCGTAGCGGTTCGTAGCACGTCATCTCCGACTGCATACAAATCGATCACAATGAGCTTCCTTTGCGTAGCAAACCAATCACCTGTATCGGACGGATTGCCGACATTAACAATCGTTATTTTTCAATGCAATATCCTGATACTAACAAGTTAAGTATTCCAACATTCTCTGCTATTAAAACAATAAACATCTTTAACTGGTTACACGGCATTTATGAACCCAACATAAAATAACCTCTTACTTATGGAATTGTATGCATACGGTGTATCCAATGAATACAGCCATAAATGGCGCACACAAATATACGAAATTGCCTACGTTCAAATTATTAACTAAATGAAGCGCTGTTACGTTTCGTGAGCCACATAAAAGCCTCATCATCTGGCTACAAATTATGAGTGGTTTGTATAGCTAGGCACAATTGAAACTTGATTCCATTTTCTGTGAAATGTTATAATATAATTAGGGAGGGTTAATGTACTCAAGTTCCGCAATCAATATTCCAAAGCTTCGTAATAGGTACCCAAACATGATACGCAGTTAGTAACTGCAGTGAGAGCCAACCACCACCTCTTTAGCAGTATTATTTTAATCTTACTTGAATACGAGAAAGAGATGGAGCTATGCAGGACATATATCTTCATCTTTTTTCACACTGAAGTAAGGAGGTGGTGGTTGGTCCCAGCAGTTGTAAGTACTAGCTACTGAGCGTCGACGTCGTGCCTTGCATCAAGTAGGCTCACGCCAGTCTCTTGGGTACATTACCAGTCGACAGCGATGCGGAGGAATTTTTCGACGCCATATTTTAGTTTGTGAATAGTTTTAGTTAAGTTAGGATATCATTATGTTATTTTATTAATTGATTAGGTATAAGTTGTTATGTAAAATATTAATTTTTAACAAAATAAATAAAGTAGGCTCATAGATTAGTTATCTGAACACGAAATTTGTCCGATTTCCAGAACGTTTGAATTCCCAATCAACAGCAGTTGTCTAGCTGACTGATCGACCGGACACACTCCATCAACGAATGTTTTATGTCGTCCGTCTCTCCGCACTCTTCACATTTAGAGCAAATGCATTTCCAATTACAAAACGGAAACTGTTGACCAGAATATGTCCGTATTTTTGTACGACGGTATGGATACCAATGAAGTAAGAAGGTTCTTATAATTAGAGTTCGGCCGAATTTTATTTTCGGTTTTCGGCCGTGGCCGGAAAAAATTAAGTCTTGACAAATCAATACTTTCAATTCATTTATTCAAAGCTTATCAATAGTTCCAACAAATAAAAGAACAACTACTTATAAAATGCTGAAAAAATATCAGATTGTTTGATCATTAATAATTAAGTACAGTGCTAGATGGACCGACGACCTTAAGAAGGTGGCTGGGACAGACTGGATGCGGAACGCAGAGGACAGGGTGTTGTGGCGCAGCCTGAGAGAGACCATGTCCAGCAGTGGACTGCTATAGGCTGAGTTGAAATACAAAGTTTTGGTGTGAAATTTAAACGGTTAAATATAACGATTAAAATATAGACACTGCATTTTTTTTTACTTTTACCAAAGAAAAACCTATCGAAAACTAAAAGGATCATTCTTTACGTTTTCGGGTTCCGACCGAAAAAAAAAACGTTTTTGTTCGGACTCTTCATAAAATACTCCTATGTTTGAATAAGAGGCCGTGTTAGGGCCGATTACACCAATGAAACTGAATGTAATCAGCACATAAACCACGTTTATTATTATTCCAAAGAAAATAATGACACTGACAGCTCTTGAGCGTAGTTTAGATGCGCTAATCGCGTTCAGTTTCATTGGTGAAATCCGCACTATGTGTACATAGTTATCATAGCGACATAGCTACAGTTTTGCACCAAGTTATTTATTCTAAACACTTAGTTAAATTATATTATTATGTAAGGGGCATCCTGTAATGCATGTGGTACAAAATCAGCAGCAAAAAGATTTTTAGCTACTGATTTTGTACCACATGCATTTAATATAAATTCATTTTACGGTCATAGCCCCGAGGAAACGTTGCGATCGAATATAATTAACCTATCCTCTTTGGAACGAATGTTGTCTTTTTAAAAAAGAGGTCCTTGAGGATGTAGATCCACAATGATCTTTTCTAGACACTCGTGGATCATCCTTTATCTCAGAACAGCCTTTAGAGTAAAAGTTATCGTGAGGCTGAGGTCTAACTGGAAGAATTTTGGACTATCAGAATACTAGGATTCAACAAAAAACACTTATTTAGTTAAAAGCGGTACGAAGCTTTATTAGACAAGCAATCAATACGTTGTGTATGGAAATTTATCTGGTTGTCGATCAATTGTGCAATCAATTGGATTTAAATGTGTTCCTTAAAGACGGATATACATTCGTGGAAGAGCTCGTGGCTAAGTAATAACAGCCGCATGTTAAGCTACGCTTGCCGGGGTTGTCCGTGGATGGGTGACCATCTTTACATACCGAGACTCCTCCGTGCCTCGGAAAGCACGTTAAACCGTTGGTCCCGGCTGTCATTCGTAGATCTTTGATAGTCGTTACGGGTCGTCAGAAGACCGAAAGTCTGACAACCAGTCTTACCAAGGGGTATCGTATTACCCAGTTACTGGGTTGTGGAGGTCAGATAGGCAGTCGCTCCATGTAAAATACTGGTATTCAGCTGCATCCGGTTAGACTGGAAGCCGACCCCAACATAGTTGGGAAAAGGCTAGGCAGATTGATTGAAAGACGGATATACATTCAGAATTCAGGACTGACAGGACTTACCTTTCTTTGAATGTGAATAATACCTATGCACGTCCGTCTGGAATGAAGTGTGTATAAAACGATGTAATTCACTATGTAAGCTGCCAGTCAAGTAATAGAGGTAAACATGTCTTAACGCAAAAAACATATGAAGTCACTTCAACTTCCCAATAACGGAGTTGTGGAGATCACTAGCACAGATAAGCCGATTTAGAGTGAATTCTAAACAAACAAATCTCTTGCCTTAATAGTATTGATCTGATCAGCAAACTTGAGAACCCTTCAACCACAACAATCCTATTAGCTATTTAAGCTTCGCCAGACCCCTTCTGTCAGACGAAGTCGTCATCTATTAGTTATGGTTACAGTAGTAGGTACTGTGTACGTTTTGAGGTAGAGTAACATAAAGGATACTTGTGGAGGTTTACTAAATGGAGAAGATACTCTTAATCCATCTTTTTGGGTACAAACTAAGAGAATCAGAATCAGAATTAGAATCAGAATAACATTTATTTGCCTAGTTTGTGTATTACAAAAATAATGTCTGTGTGGCCGGGGTGGGCCCTACACAGGTGAGTCAGCTAACTTATGTGCTAATGGATCTATGTTTGCTGTGTTCTGTTTATTCGTAATATGTCTAGTATAGTATAGTCTCAATACACACAGATTACGTGTTTTATTTATTTTGTGTACTTAGTCTAAATCATTGGGGTAGTATTAATCATTGGGGTTTGGGTATTGGGTTATTATTCACTTTATTTTAAGTGGACGAGGGGCCTTCGTTTTGTCGGTAGGCCATCGCTTGTATCCTTTTTTGTTGGGGTCATACAATATGTCACCTATTCTGTGATTAACCCTGAGGGGGTTAAATATTCGCCGTGCGCTTGGTAGGCGTCTCCAGGGGATTCAAGATCTTCTATTTCTAATTTTGCAATGTTTTCCAACATTTTGGTATTAAGGTCCTCGGCGCGTAGGTGCCAGGCTTCTATGTCAGCCATCTCCCATATTGCTCAGCCATCTCCCATATTGTTACAAACAAAGAGAAAGGTACAATCACTCTCCGCTGCAAGGTACGAAGCAAACCTAGGATGGACCCATATCAGCCGCGTCTGTCTGCTGGCACTTACAAGTGACACACGACGGTATTACGTAGTTCAATAGTGTTTTAGGCGCATTATGGGCCGCCCTCTTAACTTGAATGACACTCGGTCCAGTTGTAATAGATGTGTATTTGTGTCATAATAAAGTATCCAAGCGACCACGGAAAAATATACGTTTACACAAACACAGTATAGGAATCTACAATAGTTGGTTAATCACACAGACGTTTTTAATATGTTTAACATTCAGATTCCAGGCTCCAGGCTGCTACTGAAAAATTCCATATAGGAAAACCCAATAACACGTCTACACCTCTACCCAACCCTTTGGGGAAAAGGCGTGATGTAATGTTATATTATATTATTTATAGTTTGGTAGATTAAAAACAATTAATCTTGGAAGGGTTTTTAGCATGTTTTAACCTTACAATCGTTCTGGGTTTCAATGTAATGAAGGTCGTAAGAACTAACGACATAATTTTATGAACTAAACTTGAATGAGTTTAAGTCAGCATGCGTTCTACATGTAATATGTTAAATATACTTCTCTGATTAGTTACTAACATATACTGCTTGTAAAAAACTTTGTTCAGAAAATGTTGATATGACTAAACTTCGAGTCGTATTAGAGGATTATAAGTAACTTAACACAGAACTAAGTTATAAGTGGGGAATATTGTATAAATAATATCATCTCTTAAAACATAAATCAGATTACATAAAAATAAGAATAAAAAGCATAGCACATTCTGGACTTTCCCAAAAACAAGTATTATGTACGTGCCTACGTGTTGGATACAACAGGTTTTATTTCAAAGTGTCAAACAATAAGAAACACATTTGTATCGCAGTACCCTCGTCATTCGCGACCCTCGGCAATGAGCTGACAAATATAAGCAATAGACATGGAACCAGTCTGTGATAATATAACGACTTTGGCTATTTATGTAAAAATACAACCATGAAAGTGCGTTGTGCGTTGTTGTGCGTGTTGAGCGACTATAAATGTATTTACCGAGATAATTCTATTCTGATAATTCTTGTTGTTTTTTCATTTAGTTACCTATCAAGTTCTAAGTTAGATTCACTTTACCCTTACATGTACCAGTATAGCGCTACAAAGTTATTTTGGCGCGTGGCCAAAACCGGAACTAACTCCGCCATCGTGATTTTCATTACGTTTCACAAAACAATTGCACAATCTAGGGCCTGCACACCTCTGCTGCGAAACTATAGCAGCGAAACCGCAGTAGTTCAATTCAACTGACTCGAACGATATTTTGCTACTCGAATCGCGATTTGAGTAGCGGAACATCATGCGGTTTCGCGGCGGAGGTGTGCTAAGGCCCTCAATGTTTACATGTCCTATATCAACGAGATTCCTTGTAGCAGTGTACAATTGTATTTAGGTACAGTAGATTTATTCATAAAGTCATAATATCTGCTCAGCCTTTTTCCAACTATGTTGGGGTCAGTTCTAGTCTTACCGGGCGCAACTGATTTGAGGCTGCATTAATTAATTATTCAAAATGAATTTCGCTGTCCTTTCTCTAATTATATCGTCAAATTTGGCCATAACACATGAAAATGACGCATTAAACTCAAGGACGCGGCCTCTTCATTATGCTTCTCTCAGCACATAATTTTCCCTTTACAAATACCGAGAATGCTACATCAACAATACATTTAATTTCAAGAATGAACATTTAATATAAAGGGATCTCCGTATTATTATTACCTAAAGCGTACCTAAAATGTAGTGTCCGTATGGATTAAGGAGCCATGTCTCATAATTAAACGCGATACTACCAATATTTGGTAGTAAATTATCCGATTTTGAAGGCCCGATCCTGGGATTTGTAGTAAAACCCTTAAAAAGTAACAGGACGTTTAAGATGGCTCCTTAATTCAGACGTCTGAATTGAGGAGCCATCTTAGAGCTAACTCAAAAACATGGTTGTCATGATTTAGTAGTGTTTAAGCGTAATCTGTACAAACAAATTGAGTTTTGTACAGCTGAATTTGAGATAGCTAAAATTAGTTTGTTTGATGATTAATTACTAACGTTTAAGTACTGATAGGTAATGATATTTTCGCTTATTGTTTGCCTTTTTCTGCAATGTTCATAATAACACAGATTATATCAAGTATAATTACCCACTATCGAACGTACATCATGATGAACCGAGCTAATGATGTGTGCGGTTGAAGGGCTATTGAGCTGTGACACATACATGAAAATTATTTTGTGAAGTATCAAGCTACGTACCTATTTGATTTATGAAAATGTATTTAAATTTCAACGGTTACGAAACATACTGGCAATTTATTCAATAAATAATAATCCCCAGACCGAATTTCGGCTATCGCGGCCAATCTCAACGGAGACTAGCCATCTGCGCGGGAGTTATCATAGTGCACAAGTGTTTGCACAGACACAAGTGCACTCACGTATTATTTTAATGTTACTTCAGTGAGAGAAAGAGAGACGTCCTGTATAGCTCCATCTCTTTCTCACACTAAAGTAAAATTAAAAGAATACTGCTTTAAGAGGTGATGGATGGGATACAGGTGCAGGACCAATAGCTGTCCCGTTGGTCTCGTGATCGCAAGCGCGACTGCCGAGTCCTGGGTTCGATTCATTAATCTGAATCGGCAAGCATTTCAATGATCAGAAGTATGGTACTCCCTTTCTTCTCCTAAAATTGTTTGTCCGAAAATCATTATCCATAACACGTTTGCTATAAACTTCAGTAACCATAATGTTCAAAATCCCGAAATTTTGTTTAACATAATTATCTTTAGTTCTAAAAGTATTCTGTCATAATATCGAGTACTATAATAATTGAATCCCTTAATTTTACATGACCTAAAGTCATATGTCCTAAGTATTGTGTTAAATAATGTGTATTATTCCGAATGTTCATTTATAATATTTTTTTTAGTCCTAAAACATTAGCTAAAAATTAGGTTCACAGAAACGAATCGCTGTAAATCCGACTCCACGCAGTCTTGTCTGCTCTACCCCTAGAGTGTAATTTAAAATCGCGTAGGCGCGGAGGGGCGAGGCGGCCCGCGAGTTGAGGAGCAGGTGGTTGTAACACTCGCCGCAGCGGCTGAGGCTGGCCGACGAAGCCGGCCAGCAAGCCGAAGCTGCGGTGGTGAGCGTTAAACTCATCTGCGACGATAAACTCGCGTGGGACCGCCGGAGCCCCGCAGCGCCGGAGCCGTGACAGAAACCATGCCTGCTGCATGTTGCATGCTTGCTTGCATGCTTGCTTGCATGCTGCATGTTTGCTTGCATGCTGCATGCTGCGTGCTTGCTTGCATGTTGCATGCTGCGTGCTTGCTTGCTTACAAAAACCACATGTTCACAATCAACTGCTTTATTGAGTAGTCTTAATTAAAATGACTAATTTTAATTCGTAGACAGATTCTAAGCTAATTTTATATTAGCTGCGATTGCCTTCAAAAAATCACATTTGGCATATTCTGATTGTTTTTTTAAAATGTTTTCAATTCTTGCTGTTTTGTCTTGAAATAAACATTATGTAATTTGAATTTAGGACTTATAACTTTTATTGGAAACGATTTTATGTCTTTTGTATATTATTGATTGTAATATTTATGACAAACTGATTTAGGACATATTATATTTAGGGATTTCAATTTTATGGCATGCGATATTATGTGATATTAAGTTCGGGTAAGTTATCATTCGGACAAATGATGATTAGGACAAAAAAAGTTATGGCACTTTAAATTATGGATAAAAAAGTTAGGTGACACAATAGAGAACCCAGAAGTATCAAGCTGATATTATTTTCATTTTAGTTAACGTTACAAGCGTAGCTATGAACTTGCCACACATTACATTGGATATTCAATTGTCAGTTCCACCGACTGACAGCAGTATTAAAACATTAATGGAAAATGCGCGAGTGATTTTATTTTTTTTGTATTCTATTAAATAAATGAAGGCTTTATTTTTCCATGAGTAATTGAATACTGACGTCATGTTATGGTAATCGTGTGGTGACGTGTGTGATAGATGTGTTATGAGGGATATGCAACAGTCAGTAAAATATATTGGCAGGCCAGCTTACTCTGAAATGTTAATGTTAATCGGCTGCAGTAGAAAAGCAACATTTAAAAAAAAAAAATTCTTTACGGAAATGATTTTAGTTACACAAATGGAATATGATTTTAACTGTTTGAATAGCGATACTTTCGATTAACAATCCATGTTTGGCTGGTATTCAGTTTTCTACACACCAAAGAGGTATTTTTCGAATTTTCTCTGAATGGACTTTTAAATTGAAATAAAAATCCCGATTCCATTCAGCGCATAGAGCATTCCATTAAAATTGTCGACGAGTGTGGCTGTAAAATGTTATGTGCGCACAAATTGTCCATTTCGTCCTCTAAGCCAAGCGTTAAGGCCAGCGCACATTGGCGGATACCGGGGCAGCGTATTTTAAATTTACCAACGAGTATGTATCTAATAGTATTTAAAAGATATAAATAAATAAATTTCTAACCTCTGATACCGACCACGGAGCATCAAAGGGCATTTCTCTCCGCGGTATTGAAGAGCGCACTGGATAGACTACCGCGGCGGGATACGATGACATGCATCGGGATGCGACAGCATGCGACGGGAGGTAAGGGCAGGTTGCGACGTCTTATTAGCATTGGCATGTGCTTGTTCTTTGTCTACGAAAATCGATAGTAGTACCAAATCTCAATCCACCATTTTAAAAACCACAACACAACTAACTCTTTCAGAAACAACTTTTTGACTGTTTTGCGTAGTCGCTAAACAAGCTCGACGGGACATAGGACACGCCCCGTGGCATACTGTGGGATTCTGCCGTCATGCCGCAGCATCCAGTAGTGCAACGGCATCCAGTGGCCGCCGCGGCGGCTTCTCGATGCCATCCCCCGCTGTCCTGGTGTGCGCTGGCCTTTAGATAAATAAATTAAATTATTGCATAAATACAAACGATGATTTATACTGTCAGATGCACAATAGGTCTTTGGGGACTTTGAATGTGCAAATAGACCTATATTTTTTATTAAAAGATTTATGGTATTCTATCGGTCAAAAGTCGCTCTTGGATTTACCGGGAAATATTTTTACCAGAAATTGTAATTGAAAAAGGGTCGTCAAAAAATGTGTAACTCAACAACGTAGTAAAAATATTTAATTTTGTAACATTTTATCGAGATTCCTAAGTAACAACTGGGACCTATGTTACTTATGTGTTTTTAGGAAATTGAAAAATTATAAAAGCAACTATAACTTAGGCTTTGAAGACTTGTATGGTGCAGTGGAAAAGCACTTATCTGCATTGACCTGGAAACTACAAACAGTAGGTACAATCCAATTAGAAAAAACAACGTACTATTGCCTGTTTACTATTAATTACTGGCAAATGGGTCAAATGGAAATAAGGTCCTAGAATTCATAAAATTTTGCTTAGTGTGTTATCTCGCTAGTCATGTCATTTCATTTTCCATGATAATAATAAAGAATGTAAATTTAACGATAGAAATTTCAACTATTTTAAGTTTGAACTCACTTTTGTCCGCCAACTGCCAACTTTTCCCTCACACTACCTATTTGCCCACCGCACAACGACAAAGGGACATCAACGAGAAACGAGATTATTCGAAATGAACGTGACGTCCGGTGGTATGCGGTGGACACGCGGTCACAGTAAATGGGGAGTATCGCTTCGTTCTCGTTGACGTCGACGTCAACGAGAAGACGTGAAACGCATAACTAAGTACTAAAAATCATCTCGTTTGGGAACAATAATATGGAGAAAAAAATCGTTCTTTCATTTCAAGGTCAATTTAATTTGTATGAGATTGTAGAAGTCTTGTCCTAAAGGGTCCTTGTTTGAGACAAAAGAAATAAATCGCTTAAGGGAAAGTATAATTGGGTTTCAGGAATTTGGGTATATTCTGTGTTTCATATTCGTGGAATATCATTTTTCTAAAGAGAATATTATCGTAAGAAAATGTTTAATATTGGGTATGAGCACATATTGTATTGAGGTTTCCAATGTTGTGTATATTTATTACAGCTAAAACATAACATTACAACCTTTTATAATTTTCGTATTACAGAAATTACCCCAGAATCCTGCAAAAGGCAATGATAAATAAAATATTAAGCTGGCACCTGAATAAACAACAGCAGTAACATCAAGTAGGAGCAAACAGAAAGAGATTTTCAGAGTCGGGAAGTAACAGAACAAAACCGGCCAAGTGCGTGTCGAATCACCCACAATGAAGGGTTCTGTAGTTGGGATGACTTTATCCCAAGAACAAACTTAATATTGTAGTTGAGAATAATGTTCTCCCATACATTCCAACTGCAAATGAAAGTTTGTACGCACAATATTGGGAGATTTATCATGTTATTTTAAGACCATAGACTTCTTATAGATTTTCCTTTAATCTATAAATAGGGAACAATTTTCTGTAAATTCATCAAATATTTAGGCTCAGTAGTTTCGTAGATAAGGAGGAGGAGGAGTAGGATATTTTCCTTAATAATTTAAAAACTATTTATTTTCCAATTTAAAAAATATATACTTGAGACAAGTAAGACATTGCCATTGTAAGCTCTTTCATTTGACACGGTAAAATGTACAAAACTTTTTTTTTTCTTATTTGTCTCTCAAAAGTGACCCCCATATTTAAAATTAATTTATTTACATAACAGTCCGTGGGGTCATAGAAAATGATATGTGTACCTTTCAACTTAATCGGTCCATTAGATTCGGAGCAAATCGGCTGTGACAGACTAGACGGACAAACAGACACCAGAGTGACCCTATAAAGGTTCACTTTTTCCTTTTAAGGTACGGAACCCTAAAAATCATCTAAACCTGTACAATTGTAATCCACGTCAGTGTCGATCTTAAATGTGGCCATGGATGACCGAGCTTGGGAACAAGCTACTCTTCCCATACGTATGAGAGGCCTCGGCGTCCGCAAAATTTCTAGTATCAGTTTACCGGCTTTCATATCCTCGATCCACGGCACTGAGAATTTAATCAGGAAAATCCTAGCCTCGACACTGATTAATTTTGATGTGCCGTGCTTCACCGAGGCTATGGATGCCTGGAGACTCGCTTGTCCGAATTCAGTTTCACCCGACAATCCATCTTCCCAGAGACGGTGGGATGAGCCGCTTTGTAGAGTAGTACAGAATAATTTACTAAACACGTCTGCTACTACTGCGGAGCGTGCACGCCTGCTGGCTGTGGGTAAGTGGGAGTCGGGTCTGTGGCTTCATGCACTACCGTTGTCGAGCATAGGCACTTTTTTTGACGACACTACTTTCCGCCTCGCTGCTTCCCTGCGACTAGGAGCCCCTTGTTGTTCTCCTCATCGCTGTCACTGTGGCGAAGTTGTCAACAGCCTAGGACACCACGGCCTGTCTTGCAGCCGAAGTGCGGGTCGCATAGCGCGGCACGCGAACATTAATGACATCATCCGACGGGCTCTTGTCACCGTCGGCGTCCCAGCTGTATTAGAACCCAATGGCTTGGCACGCGACGATGGCAAGAGACCGGACGGCATGTCTTTATTTCCATGGAAGGTGGGTAGGCCTTTAGTGTGGGACGCAACTTGTGTCGACACTCTTGCGCCATCCCATCTTCCCGGCTCGGCGTGCTGTGCTGGCGCTGCTGCTGCGGCTGCGGAAAACCTCAAGCGGCGAAAGTATAATAACCTTATCGGCAATTATATTTTCGAACCGTTTGGGGTTGAAACCCTCGGGCCGTGGGGTCCGAGCGCTCATGGTTTGTTTAACGAAATCTCCAAACGGCTAGTTGACACTTCCCGTGACTCAAGGGCCGGCTTTTACCTTGGCCAGAGGCTAAGCATTGCCATACAACGTGGCACTGCCGCCTGTCTCTTGGGTACATTACCAGTCGACAGCGATGCGGAGGAATTTTTCGACGCCATATTTTAGTTTGTGAATAGTTTTAGTTAAGTTAGGATATCATTATGTTATTTTATTAATTAATTATGTATAAGTTGTTATGTAAAATATTAAGTTTTAAAACCCTTAAGTATTGCAAAATTAAAGATACCTACCGTCAGTGTTGTATGTGAGTACTTGACTCTATTTTCACCAGGCTCTGATTCCGAGTACTGTTTGCAAACACTTTTGACCTCGGTAAAGCAAAGAGGTCTTATATCTCGCGCCTGCGTGTATTTATATGATTTACGATTTCATCCCTCGGTGTTAGAGTCTAATAGTACAAAAAATAGGATTCGAAACTGAGAGCAATAACACATCGGTGGGCTTTTGCTCTTACGGCTGACGTTTTAGTACTTACGAAAAAAAAACTTACAAAAATTGTTTCAGGATTTTGATAAGTAGCTGTAGGTTGAAACAAATTCACCGTGTAATTTCTAGCTGAAAAATAAGCTGTTCTTCTTCTGTTACAGATAATACCAGGAGTTTCCTGGTTGCAGAACAATTGGAACAACTCGAACCTTTGAATGAATACATATGAAGGGAAAATACTTCGTAATGTTTGTTTAGTTCTCCACAAACACAGCTAATAGCCAATCGAAACTTTTCTTGTTTGGTGTAGTTGCGCAACGAAAGTTGTGAGTGCCCGCACTCGCGAACTGCCTACGTAATGACGTCATCTATGTTGCTGTTTAGTTTTTTCCTTAAAATCAGCGGGGTAATTGCGTAACACACCTACAACCGCAATTGCATTAACTTCGACAGTTCAACAACATTCATTGCGTTATTTACGTTGTTGAACAGACGACATACACTGTTATATTTTGATTGTTTTAATCCCGGGGAGGGTCGATCCAGTGCATGAAACACTGTCGATTTGTAAAGATAAAATTTAAATAATAAAATTATTTTTATCTTTTGAACACGAATCAATTCTTGTATACGTGAAAAAATAATGCGAACCATTAGTAGGTGCTATTCGGAACTCATTTCCTACCATAGGGTGTGTCGAACCATTTCACAAATGACGCCTAAGTGTAGGTAGTTATGTGCGCACCGACGACGACACGATATAGGTAAGTAGGTGACTAAATCGTGGCGCTACTGGCACAATACTGGATGTTTTTTTTACAGTCTCGAAATTTTTATAGGGTGTTCTACCCATAAATATGAACAACTTTCATTATGGAACCAACTCTGAAATTACGAAAAAAAATCTGCTGTTTCATACAAAAGTTCAATACCTACTTGGCTAAAATATATATGAAACAGCTGATTTTTTTTTGTGATCTCATAGTTGGTCCCATAGTGAAAGTTGTTCATATTCATGGGTAGAACATCCTGTGAAAATTTCGAGAGGGTAAAAAAAATCATCCAGTATAAATATGGACAGTACGGAAACTACCTACAAACGCTCGAAACGGCACACTCACACAAACATGCGCTACGACGAGACTCCTAAGCGCTCGTCACGGTGCTCTCAGTAGTGAGTGCCGCGTCAAGACGAGTGGTCACGTTTATCTCCGCGATCTTTTTAAAAATGCCACGAACGGGTTGCATAGTATACGGCTGTTTGAACTCGGCTTCATCAAAACCGGAGCTATCGTATTTTAAACTTCCTGACTTATCGTATTTTAATTTTTCATTGTTGCTTTAAAAAAGAACACATAAACTGCAAAGTAGCTGAACTAATTTACAAAGAAATAAACAAAATCGGTTTCATAGTACCCTGTCCTTGTTTCCCAACAGTTTATTTAAAAAAACTATTCATTAGATTGAGAATTTTTATACAATTAAATTCAATAATAAAGAATTCCGAACATGTCGTAGCAGACGAAAATATTATTCTGTAAATTTTTTTAATAATGAAGAATAAAGGTTTTTTTTTTTTTGTAATGGGTTTTTAATTACTAGGTATCACACGCATTTTCGGATTGAAACGCGGTACGATTCGCAGCCGCTCATGAGCCTGGCCCGCGCGCCACCTGCTGCGCTGCGGCGTCTACCGCGCGCCCGCTCCGACGAACGCTCGAAACGTTTTCGTCCAACCGCGGCTCGCGTACGCTCCCGCCAAAACTTGTAACAGGTTACGCCGTAATGACAAAGTTAAAGATCTATAGTTCTACAAGTTGTTGTGTGTTAATATTAAAATGTTTTCCGTGTTTAAATTTTCGTCTTTTGCTGAGATTAACCGACGCCATGAGATTACCTATTTAAATTGTATTTGTAAGCTAGTTATTTAAATTCGATTGATTTGATCACTACGAAACAAAAATGAAAAAAAAAACAATATCAAAAACATTAAAAGTTACAACCCTATTGCTTCAATGGAGCAGCGTAGGTAATTATATTCTCAACTAGGCTTAGTTTCCGTACTGTCCATATTTATACTGTGCTCAAGTGGCAACGTTTACACACACATTTAAAACATAATTCGATAATTTATTAATTCCATAACATTCATAATTCACTATAAATATAAATATTATACATATAAATTCATAATTGATTAATTCCATATTTATACTGTGCTACTGGTTTCATGCATTTCGCGAATATTACGCCTATCCACTTTCACTGCCACTCCCCATCGCACTTCTAATTTTTTTTTAATTTTAAGAGATACAATGCTGTGTAAGTGGTTGATGAATAGTATTTTGTAAGTTAAACGGCCCGTCCAAGGGATTAAAACGATCAAAATGTAACGGTGTAAATGCATACATACATAAAATCATACCTTTTTGCCATGGGAGTAAACAGAAACTATATAACGCCACCTGCTACGATCCTTTCATACTCGTTTTGCTTCATTTCCATTACCCTGGTCATACAAATGCGCCCGTTGCAAACAGATAAATTAATTTTTAACCCTATATAGCAATTTGGATTATATAATCCGAACAGGCGCGACACGCGACGCGACACAAAGTTACCGCTCGTCGCGCGACACGGGGTGCCTTTGTGTCGCGTTACGTGTCGTGCTTTAATGCTTGATCGTGTTTGGCTGTAATCCGAAGAAAATATATATTATCCTTCAAAAGCCTTCAGATTAGGGCTTGTACACAAAACTGCGACGCGATGTCGAATCGTAAAAATCTACGAGCTCACACGGTGCATGGCAAGAACTTGCGAATTGATTCGCATCATGCATTTCTACGATGTTACGTCACACTTGTCGTCGAAGGAATGGTCACCCGAACCGTGGAAGGGACCCCTTGCCGCACGAAATCGCATCGCAGCAATTCGCGTCGCAGTTTTCTGCGTTGCGAATTCGCTTCGCGCCGATTCGCAGTTTTGTGTATAAGCCCTATGTTTGAAAGTGTGTACGGTGCAGTAGTGTTCGTACGATTTTCGCAAGACAATCGGATTGTTGACCACGGGCAGTTGTGTACTTTCACGCCACACCCTGTATCTCTTTTGAGTGTGTTCCATTGAGCTGGTTAATTGGATGTCAATCCCACCAGCGACAGGGTACAACCAGAATACAAGATCGACGCTATTTTTTTAAGGTCAGTTGCCAGTGTCATTAATACTCAAAGAAATGCGTGTGACCCGTTTTCACATTTCATTAGGTTAACGAGGGAATTTAATTCTAGGTAACGCTGAAAATTATCATTTGGCACGAAACCTTTTATTCAATACCCTAAATCAGAGTTAGAGTCTTTATTTCACACGAACAAGGGTCAGATTATATTATGGTGTTTTAATTTTTAATATTGCTAGCATAAAACAAGTTTCCAATTAGTACTAAATGTTTTTCTAAAATCGTATTTAACTCATTTCCTCAGCCTACAAACCGAGCAACAAAGTTATTAACTTCTCTCTCATTGTGTGCTCACACACAGGCTCGCTTGTCACAAACAAAGCATCGAATATGTGAAATTTACAAACAGAAGGGTTCCGTACGGACTGTACGGAGGCAATTAGTCAACGGTTGGCGTTTACCGATATATTGTTCCAATATTATGAGAAATAAACATGGTTTTAAGGCAAGTTTCGCAAACCAACGTATTTATAAGTCGGTAACTTTTTAAGGAATAAAACCGTTTTGAACCTAGAAGTGTAAGACCTAGTTTCACCATACCATATTAGTTAGTTTAATCTTCTGTTAAAATGTTAACGGTACATTAAGAGTAGCGAGTGTTTCATCAAGCGCTAATCTGTCTTAATCAGGCGTTAAATTTAATTGCTTCCCTAGGGCAGCAATTAAATTTTGGACCTCTAGAGGTCCGTTAACTTATTTACCGACATTTAATCAGCTGTCAAAATCATATAAATGAAAAACGCAAGAATCGGCTAGCTAAAATGATGCACTGTCAGTGAACACTGACATGTGACATTGCGACTTTTTATTTTGGTTGCTTTGACAACTGACCGATATTAGAGTGAATTGTGAACCTCCTAACGCCAGGTTTGTTATTTTTTTCTGAAGGAAAGTAAATACCATAATTAACATCTATGTTTATTTTAACAGCTGATTTACTAATGTCTGATTATAAACAGTTTGGTGAAACTAGGTCTTTAGTAGGTAAATTTTTCTTCCAACAAGACTAGGAAGAAGTAAAGAAAATCATATATGTAACCGCTTTCGTTACTTACAAAGATAGGACTTTCGTTACTCAAGCAAAAGAAAATTCAGCTTAAATGGCTTATCTCGTAATAAAAAGAAGGAACGGATTCGTAACTCTCTCATTGTTCCCGTTGTTGTTTAGGATCCAAACTTTGGTTCAAACAAAAATTCAAAATTATAATACTGACAAATGTCAGTATTATAATTTTGAATATATTATACATGATGGAAAAATTAATGGGTCCTGAAGGCTTAGGCACTTTAAATCCATAAGATAGATTATTTTACTTAAAGGAAACATTCCTTTATTTTTAAAAGAAACATAAGTGTATTGTAGGTGACTCACATTATATTTACACTACTTATATGTACATAATATATTTATACGTCCTACACAAATAAACACAAACAGACAATTATAATATACATTATAACAATAAACATAAAACACTAAACAATAATTATTAGCATTTATTATAACTACACTATCACGTTTACCGTACAGTCCGTCCGTCATTTACATAAGTACAGTGGACACGCGCGTCGCCTGCTGAGTCCCTTTGTCTAAGACGCGTGATGTTACGCATCTTATGACAGATGCGCGCACGCATTCCTCCGCCGCGAATTCGGAGCCTGCCGATCGCCAGTCCCGATCTATCGCAGACGTCGGACGCACGTTCGCTTGCGCTATTTTCGCGATCCCAAGATACCCTCGCTAAATCGCTGTGTAATGTGAACTTTCTTATGCTTACTGCTTGTACCCCTACGCTCGCTATTTACTGTGCCTTCATAACTGTAAACGTTGTAGTGTGTTGTGTGAGAGATTAAAGTGTTGGACTACCTAAGAGGATTATCATTTCTTCAGACCCAGTAAGTCTACCCTCACACGTCAACAACGTAACCAAACTGGTGACCCCGTTCAGAACATTGGTATAATAGTGAGTGCAGAGAGTTGGAAATTGCCATGAGCAGCGACGGCAGCGATACAGAAACATCGCAGCGCAGCCAACAGTCTGGCCGCCGGCCGAGTAAATGTGCGCGCGTTTCCACAGACCCGGAACCCGAACATCCGTCATTGGAGTTATTTCGTGTAGGCGTTCGCATACCACCATTTTGGCCTGAAAAACCCACCATATGGTTTTGTCAAATAGAAGGCCAATTCAAGATTGCCAGAATAACAGACGACTACACCAAGTTCCACTACGTCCTCGCTCACTTGGATCGACAGTACTCCGTGGAGGTCGAAGACATCATAACTGCGCCTCCTGCTACTGGCGCGTACGAGAAGCTGAAGAGTGAGCTGATCAAGCGCCTGTCAGTCTCAAAGGAAAAGAAGGTGAAACAGCTACTTCAGTCAGAAGAACTAGGTGACCGCAAACCGTCCCAGTTCTTGCACCACCTGCAACATCTTGCGGGACCAACGATCCCAGGGGATTTTCTGCGCACCATATGGACGAGTCGCTTGCCAAGTAATCTACAGACGATCGTCGCATCGCAAATGACCTTGACCCTCACCGAGCTCGCAGACCTCGCTGATAGAGTTCACGACATGGCGCCTCCTACTCCGCAAGTCGCAGCAACAACCGCATCACGAGCTGACCCACAGATGGACATGATGAAGCTCATTATGGAGCTGACGAGAAAGCTCGACGCGCTGACCACTGAAAGGTACGATCGCTCCCGCCAACGCACCAGGAAGACCTCCGGCCATAGAAGTCGCAGCCCATCACAAAGGTCGCAGTCCAACTACAGGAAGTTTCCGAAGTGCTGGTACCACTACAAATTCGGTAGCCACGCGAAGAAATGCGTCCGCCCGTGTGATTACAAGTCGGGAAACGAAACGGGCAGTCAATAATGGCGGCTGAAGATTGCCCATCCACCACTGGTCGCCTGTTCGTGACAGATCGCAGGTCGAAAGTCCAATTCCTAGTGGACACTGGAAGCGACTTATGCGTCTACCCTCGATCTGCGCTCCCACAACAACGTCGTGAGAAGACCGAGTACCAGCTGTGCGCGGCCAATGGTTCAACAATCGACACCTACGGTTACCTCCAGGTTGTACTAAATTTAGGCCTACGTAGGGATTTCCCTTGGCGCTTTATTGTTGCTGACGTCACTAAAGCCATTATAGGAGTAGATTTCTTATCATTTTTTAATTTAATCGTAGATATTCGCAACAAACGCCTAACAGACGGCACTACCAATTTGTCAGCTGTAGCTTCTATCGCCTCTCCTGATAGCTTAATCTCTAGTGTAAAGGTCGTGACTGGCGAATGCAAATACCGAAATCTCCTATCCGAATTTCGGGAAATAACACGGCCAGCAGGTGCACCATTCACACCAAAACACAACACGGCACACCACATTCGCACCACGTCAGGCCCCCCAGTATCTTGTTCACCACGCAGACTAGCCCCGGATAAAATGAAAATTGCCAAGGCCGAGTTCGAGGCAATGCTGGCAAACGGTACAGCACGACCGTCAGAGAGCCCTTGGTCGTCGCCTCTCCACCTCGCCCCAAAGAAAGATAATGGCTGGCGTCCTTGCGGTGATTACAGACAGCTCAACGCAAGGACAATACCAGATAAGTACCCAATCAGGCACATACATGACTTTGCCCACAGTCTATCTGGTTGTAAGATCTTTAGCACTATAGACCTTGTTAAAGCTTACAATCAGATACCAGTATTTGAGCAAGACATACCAAAGACCGCCATCACTACACCCTTCGGACTTTTCGAGTTTTCGTTTATGACGTTCGGTCTGAGGAACGCCGGGCAGACTTTTCAAAGATTTGTTGATGAAATGACTCGTGGCCTGGAGTTCTGCTATCCATATTTAGACGCACAGATCACAGATCACAGATTTCTTGACAAGCTTACCTAAACCGGGAATTGAACCAGCTAAAAATTCAAAAAGTAAACACTCGCTATGTTATTCTATTAGTCAGAGGTTCCCAGACTTTTTTCTTCCACTTTCAAAATTAAGCTGGTTCCGGTTGATCCCCTGCAGCTACATTTCTACCCATTTCCATTCTCCCATTCCTGTCTAAAGTGCTTGAGGCCTGCGTTCACAGACAGTTTACGGGGTTTGTTCACCGGAACAACCTTGTTAGCTCGTTTCAGTCTGGATTCAGGCCTGGGCATAGTACAGCTTCCGCTCTCCTTAAAGTGACTGGTGACGTTAGAGAAGCGATGGAGGATACTAAGGTTACTGTTTTGGTTTTAATTGATTTCTCCAATGCCTTTAACGCTGTCAGCCACGATATTCTCCTTGCTATGCTCTCTCATCTCATGGTTTCGTCCGAGGTTCTGGAATGGTTCTCTTCTTATCTTCGGGGACGCCGGCAGTCGGTTCGCGTTGATGAAAGCTCTTCGAGTTGGCGTGACCTGGATGCTGGTGTTCCACAAGGTGGTATTCTTTCTCCATTGTTATTCTCCATCTTCATTAATTTTATAACTCACTGTCTTCGGTGTTCGTATCATCTTTATGCCGATGATCTTCAATTGTATACAGCTGCGCGGGTGGAAGGTTTATTGGATGCTGTAGCAGATGTAAACCGAGACTTAGATGCAATCAAAAAGTGGTCTGATAGTTTTGGGGTATCAGTGAACCCCTCAAAGTGTCAGGCCATTGTAATTGGAAGCTCGCGCATGATGGGTAGGGTGACGCTTAGCTCTCTTCCTCCTCTCATTTTCAATGGTACCGTCATACCCATTACCCCTACTGTGAAAGATCTCGGTTTGCATCTTGACTCGACGCTTAGCTGGCAGCGCCAGGTCTCTAATGTTAGTCAAAGGGTCAACGGTACTCTACGATCTCTGTATCGTCTGAGAAACTTTTTGCCCGCTAAGACGAAAACTATGCTTGTGCAGACTTTGATTTTCCCTATCATTGACTATGGTGACGTGTGCTACTTTGACTTGAATGCGGTGTTGCTGGATAAGCTTGACAGACTGCTTAACAATTGTATCCGGTTCATATTCAACCTCAGAAAATATGACCATGTGTCGAGCTACAGGTCTGAGCTCAAATGGATGCCCATTCGCCAGAGAAGAAATTTGCGTGCTTTGACCACGCTTTTCTCCCTTCTTAACTCTCCCACTCCTCCTTCTTATCTAGAGTCTCACTTCCAATATCTATGTTCTTCACACGCTAAGAATCTTCGTTCTTCTAACAATCTTCTCCTACTCTGTCCTTCTCATACTTCTGACTTTGTTCATTCTTCCTTTCATTTTCAGTCCATTCTTCTTTGGAATGCGCTACCTCTTGACATCAGGATGGCCACCAGTCGGTATGCATTTAAGCGGAGATTGCGGAGTTATTTTCAAAATAAATAGCGTAGAGTCATCTCAAAACCTCTCACTCTTGAATTTATATATAATATATGTATATAATATAGGTATATATTATAGTAAATATGTATGTATGTGTATTATAAGTTTATGACTTATTTATGTACAAATTGTTCCATTTCTAACAGAGCACCTGCCATCTAATCTCTTCACCACCCTTGGTTGACTGGTAGAGAATGCCTAAGGCATTAAGTCCGCCTTTGTACTTTTTTAAGTGTGAAAAGTTTAAATAAATAAATAAATAAATAAATAAATAAATAAATAAATATTCCCAAAACTCGACAAAAATGTGAAGATTAGATCTAACTATTGAAATTTGCGTTGTCTGCGTCGATTCCTGGGGGTCCACCTGAACCACTTTGGGAACTAAGGTATTAATCGATTAGATTAAGTTCAAGATAAAATCTGTATAAACATTCGGTCTTAGAAATAAAAAAAAATCATGAAATCAAAAATTAATTTCATTTTATCATCAATTCTAATATGAAGGACACATAAACATGAAAGAAAATTATTATCTAGTAAAACATTGATACTTGAACTATTCAAAATTTCAAATTTTTTACACTATAATAATTTAACTAATAAGTTGTTCGAAATGGGACCCTTCGTTACGGTTACACAAATTTAGTATTTTTTGTTGTAGTTGCGAGTTTGCGAAGTGAATGCATCACTTCGCAAACTCGCAACTTCGCAACTTTGCCTTCTGCAAAGTGTTATGGTGTATGCTCCTAATAACATTTTCTTCCTCGACCCTTAGCTCTTCTACAGTTTCATAAGACTTTTTGTAAAAATAGTCCAGAGGCCAGGTCTGGACTTCTTGCAGCCCAACTAATCGCAAACAAAGTTAAACGTTCTGTTTTTAAACTTTTGTCAGGATGCCTCGTCTAAAAAGGAAATGTGCATAGAATTACCAATTAAACGATTTTCTTATCTAAGTCTTCAACGAGGTACTTAGAGATGAATTAGCAAGCTTCTACTTCATTGAATGTCTTTGGATGTTAGAGTTATAAGAAAATAATAACGTGTTTTTTAGTTATTGAAAGAGAACCGTTCTAGTCTAGATAATGTTGATTATAGCCCTTGTGTACTAAATATTAGATAAGAAGGATATCTTGTACGACAGACGAGTGTAAGACCTAATGTTTTTTGGAAAAATTGTAACTTTAACATTGAGTGTATCTACTAATGAAATAAAATAGCGAGTGTTTATTTTTGTGAATAGCATCTTTAACCGAGGCGAAGGTGAAAACGAAATGAAGTCGATGAAAAGTGCAGCCACATCATCTTGCTTTAGAAATTTAAGGTGGGCCATTCACGGTTAATCCATCGCGCCAAATGGCGTAATATACATCCATTTGATCGTGAATGTTAAAGTCCGTTGGTTTGATATAAAACTCTGGATATCCAATCGCTCCATTTGACTTTAGTCGTTTGGAGCCACGCCAAATGGCGCTATCGTGAATGCCCGCCCACCTTTAAATCAAAGCTCTTTTCTTCAAAAGAACTAGGTAACTAATAATATGTTTTATCACAAAATATGATGTGAGTTTCCTTGAGAAAGTATCTTACCCGCTAGCAAAGCCAGGGTAATAATTTCCGATTTCGAAAATATTATGTTGAACGTATAAATGAAGAAAGGTGAGTTAAGGTAAAATGAGGTAAAGTTTAACTGGAAGGCAAATGCAAGATATATTTATTCTGACATCGTGTAAGCGAATTATCTCCGTTGTTTGATGTTCACAAAGTTTCCATTAATAAACATTACGCTGCTCATTAAACGTTTAAAAATATTACTATTTAATGCTACAAATAAAATTATGTTTATAAGTTAAATTGTTGCCTACATACTTGTACTTGAAGCCTTAATAATGCCAAAAAGTAATAATATAGGTACATAGAAGACTTAAATTTAAAGTTACTGGTAAAACATAACAGGGTCACAAAATAATTAGCTCAAACTAAAACAAGGAAAAAAAACTCGACTTCAAGCATGTTTACCCCAAGCGTGCAAAAAGTCAACAACATGATTTTCCCATTCCGCGGTACAGTCGACGACAACCTCGTTACTTTGAATAATTACAGTAAAGTGGCACATTATTAACCTCCTTCTCACAATGAGCCGTTCGAGGCAGGAACAAGCACAATTTTCTACATCATAATAAAAATCTAGGGGTATTCGTGACACGTACCAGTACTTCCTCTTTGCATGGAGTTTTTAAGGATATATCCGAAAACACATGCTTGCATGAAATGTTTAATGTTCTCTAAATAAACGTAACATTAATATGAAGAAAATAATTTAGATTAGCGCGTGCGTGTACTACCAAACATGAAGGAAGTGCTTTTGAAACGTCATAGAAGCTGGGGTTTCCAAAGATGAATTCTAAACCAACAAAGTAACGCAACACTATTCCTTATAGTCAAATAGTAACCCACTCCGTTCATTAATTGGGAAAAGAACCCAAATAGTTTTACATAAAGATCAACTTGATATAAGGAAAATAAATCACACCTGAAGCCATTTGATGGTGATATACTCGTCGGTGTTGGTAAGCGCTCTCCTCTCACCCAACTTGTAGGACTTGTCATAGTACATGTACTCGGTGAACGTTAACCCACTGGTAGTGTACTGCTGAGTATACTACCAGTGGGTTAACGATATAAGCCCATTCACTATGTCGTGTTCTATTATTTGTGGTCCCCGGTGTTCCCTGTCACGCTGCTGTGCGTGCGTGTGCTCTGCAACGATGCTGAAGAGCGTGATGCTGAGGAGGCGCCGCATAACGAGCCTTGAATAAGAGAAATTGTTGTTAAGATTAGATCCTGTATCAAAAGTTATTATAACGGTAAGATCAAAACTCATGCAGAATTATCCTAATCTCGAAACTAAACATTGATGACATTGTTCGACAACTCCCGAGCAATCTTCTACTGAAATCTGTTCGAACGGACAGAGACTAAAATAAAGTCATTTATTAGATGTCCCTTGCGTTACTTCTGTCTACTTCGTGATAAATGTTGGCCTCATTATGTCTGCTTAAAATCCTTTTAACTTTAACCCTCGCTATCGCTCCTAAGAATAAAGTTTAAAATATGATTTGAATGAAATATGATTCAACTTTTCATGTCATAAACATTTAAGTGAGACCTAACGTACAAGATTATAAAAATAATTTTCGTATTGAATTAATTTGGCAACGTGACGAAGTTCAGAGGTCCGTGGAGCGATATTAGATTGGCTAAAGATATAACAGCACAAGTTTTATGAGAGTTTTCCTTACCTTCTTATCTTTATAATTTCTTGGACAACATTGTGTTAGAGGCTTGCGCTGAAAGTGGTTTCCTTTAGAGACGTAGCGCCTTATGTTGTTTTTAGAAGGTGCTGGAAATTACCAAAATTCATAAAAAAAACCTAAAGCTATTTTGTTATTTTTTGTGAAAGTACGCAATTAAGTTTATAGGGTGAATTTTTGAGATGAGGCTATAAGGGTACGTCTACCGTTGGTCCTACAGGATAACGGTCTTAGGAGTTTGTCCTTAATTTTTTTGAAAAACTTTGATATGCATTCACAGATTTTGCAAAAAAAATTACAGTCAGTAAGAAAATGGGAAATTTTCACAAAAACTTTTTTTAGATGCCAATCGATACTGTTTCATACAAGGATTAAAAACTCTAGAATACTAACTGAGGTTTGAGTACTAGAAACGTCAAAAACCACAAAAACTTTTCCCATACATTTAGAGTACTTGTTTTGGTAAGACCAAATCAAGGAAACAGACAAGGAAAAGAGAAATAAGACTAAAGCAAATGCTAAACTTAAAGTAAATAAAACAAAAGAATTCCTAGATTCTCGAAGACCATGTTTAAGAAGCAGACCCTTTCGTAATTTTATTTAATCAACATTCAGAAATAGTATCTACGATGTATAGACGCATTCACTTTAGTTTTAGTTTGATGCTGAAACTTGAGCACATTTGTCTTCACGACGTTACCCGAATAAGCTCGGACTGCCCAAGTAAATAGAACTGAAAATCTGTTTGGAGAATAGAACGTATTTTTATTAGGACCATCCGCAGTTTAAAGAAGTTTTGTTTTTATTGAAGCTAAGTTCAGGAAGTAGATAAAATAAAACTGGAGTTTGTTAATTCTACTGCGGGCGTGTAGTTACTTGTCTGCATAATTCATTGTGGTGCATCCGATGTTTTCTCGAGAGTATTGTGTACCTACATAAGCTATAATAGAATATGAATCTGCTTTAAGACTGAACATTATTTGCTATTATAGATTTTTTTTTCTTTCTAATAAATGGAAAGACAAAACTCCTTTCAACAAAAGAGCAAGCATAGATAATCCGGATTTGGCTTCAAATTGTAACTGAATTAAAGATAAACGTTTACCGTGGAAAGCCTGACGTGTCGTAAGTCGTAATAAATAAGGTGTCTCCATTAAACTTGTAGAAAATTGTGGAAAAAGCTGGAAACAAGTGTGAGAGAGTAATATTTTTAGAGCATGAATAAGAACGAAGAATGATCCCCGCGTCAAGTTCGTGAACGGGCGCCGTCAGTTGAGACTGGTCATCTCGTAACTGCCAGGGCTAATTTTTAATCTTGTATTTTGAATTGTTTTTAATATCTTTTTTTTTACATTGTTCTCACAAAATACTCGTCTATTCGTCGCATAAAAATCCCTTGCTGTGTCGTTCCGCCAGTGAGTGCCAGCCCTTATGGTACCTTTATAATAAATATCTCTTCCTTGGCTGTCATTAAATTGACTAGTAGATTGACTTTCAATTACCTACAGTGAAGCACGTCATTAAACGTATTAATAACCAGTTAAAACATATAACCGGAAATTAAGTGCTGAAACTGTAACACTGAAAATACTTTGTGTTGAATTTGTGGCAACATTGTCAGATTTTCATTACTGCACTGGTTTACCTCTCACATTATTTATACCAGCTAAGCCACAAATACAGTTTTCATAAATGAGAAAAACACAACGTCATTGTATAAAGAAGAGCTATTTAAGAAACTCAGCTCAGATACCTCGAGATCTGGTGTACAATAAAGGATATATAAATTAATAAATAAATCAATACCAAGAAAATTATGATGGATACTTACTACCTGTAAATATAAGAAAAATTTAATCATCTCTCACTACACAGGACTGCTAATAGGTCAGTCTCGAGGGACTGACGTACGTTTGTTAACTCAATAGTCGAGTTCACGAAGGTAAACGTTTGTTCACAAACACAAAACGTGTTGAAGCTGCTTCGTGGTGAAGGTCTGAATATGTTTAGAGGATGAAAGGAAGAGATGTATTCGTGGTGTACATTTGGTTGCAGTGACTGTAAATATTGTTTTGTCTAATACGAAATATGAAGTACTTGGGAAAGTCTGAAAACCAGCCTTATCTGTAAAAATAGATACAATAATTCAAAATTCGTCGTATTTACGAGTATAGTGTTTGCTAAATATTGCTTATTTTATATAAAAATCTTTTTAAGTCGGTTCATTTGGATCTGTATTTTAGTTTTTTGCCACCGACTCCCGAAATGAAAGTAATTTTTCACTTTGCAGTGATTTTATTGGAAGTTCGTTGTTTCTTTTTTTTTTTACCCCACACCAATTCGTATACCACTACTTGCTATGTAAACAACAGTAATAAGAAGTATTATAGCATCATCAAGGTACACAAATTGGATTAAATACCTATTATTAAAGCTAACTCAAAAACTACCTAAGCAAAGTTGTTTTTGTTTGGTAGCATTGCGCAAGCTTCTACTATCAAATGAAAAAAGAATTTTCAAAATCAGTCCACAATTGACGAAAATATCGATGAACATACTTATACAGGGCAATTTTTTAATCACTAGCCAAATTTTCACTGGGTGATCTACCCATGAATATGAACAACTTACACTATGGGACAAACTCTGAAATCGCGAGAAAAAAAACAGCTGTTTCATACATTTTGGCCGAGTAGGTATTGAACTTTTGTATGAAACAGCAGATTTTTTTTCGTGATTTTAGAGTTGGCCCCACAGTGAAAGTTGTTATCATTCATGGGTAGAACACTAACCCTGTATAATCTCCTCTTTTTCGAAGTCGGTTAAAAACAATTTCGTTTGCGTTGTTACACTTATATAACAAATAACTAAACATGGTCTACTTCCCAGACAAGCAAAATTGATTGCGGAACCCATTTTTCCTTAACCAATACGATTCCCCTCGGATTCCTTCTTGAACATAAATTCGAGATGATGAGCAAATTGAATTAGTAAGTTATTTCAGAACTCATTTGTTGAATTTATGACTGGTAAAAGGTTTGGTTACATTAAATACCTTAGTAGATATTCATAGTAGTTATAGATTTTCCTCTTTTACTAGATTTATAATCATTTTAATCTGTTGTTCTTTCTTCGTAGAAGCTAACAATACGAAACTATTTAGGGAACTACCTACCTTGCAATATCCTGCATTTACCTATAAACCAGTTGTACACATATCAAGCTATAAATTCCAGTATAAGCTAATCTCGCATTGTATAAGATTTCCGTACAGTGAGAGGTCAGCTTATACTGGACTTAAACATTGATTTTGTATAGTTTAGGTGCCTTCTAGTTCGATGAATGGCTTTAAAAAAATACTTCAGATGTCTTTCAGAACAATCAATTCCGAACGGCTTACTGTCAGAAGTTTAGCAGACACAATAAATTTGTGTTGTTTGAAGTTTGTCTCATGATTCCCAATAGTAGTTAGGTATTTATTTTATAGATGGTAGTAAGGCATGATGAAATTGTTCGAGAATAGTTTCAATTTGGTGTTGTCTTATGCTTCAATCCTTCGCAAAAGTAAAATAATATAGTTTTTACTTTTGAAACAATACGTAGTCTAGATACTATTTGTGCAATATTTATCTATTCACTGTTCTGTGGTTCATACATTACTGTTAACTCGATGACCTTCAATCTGCACTCACATCATACCATACAGTATCCCTAGAGATACAGTGATCCATTCCACTTCCATCTGAGATCATCTCTAGAGAGTTTGTACGGGATGTTTGCACTTCAATACATTTGCATACATGAAAATTGTGATTTTAGTTTCATTACATACATGATTTTGAACAAAGGCTTTCATCGCGACACACAATGTATTTGACACAAACATCTCCACCACCAGCTTTTGGATTCAGTCACAATATTAACTAACAACTATGAGGAGCTCGTGGCTAAGTAATAACAGCCGCACAGGTCGATCCATCAGGTTAAGCTACGCTTGCCGGAGTTGTCTGTGGATGGGTGACCATCTTTACATATCGAGACTCCTCCGTGCCTTAGAAAGCACGTTAAGCCGTTGGTCCCGGCTGTCATTGTCACGGGTCGTCAGAAGCCCGAAAGTCTGACAACCAGTCTTACCAAGGGGTATCGTATCACCCAGTTGCTGGGTTGTGATGGTCAGATAGGTAGTTGCTCCATGCAAAATACTGGTATTCAGCTGCATCCGGTTAGACTGGAAGCTGACCCCAACATAGTTGGGAAAAGGATAGGCAGATTGATTGATTAACTAATAACAATATTAACTATGCCTAACATTGTCCTTTATATTTCATAAATTATAGAGTTACTTCCTAACTTTAAGCTTTCACAAATTATCCTCTATTCTCTGAATTCGTCGAGAGTTTCAATAAAACATGATTTGGATTACGTCCGCGTGATGTCATTCATCTACAATGGTCACCTTTGTGCACCTGGACATGTGGAAATCCTCTCGGAATACACTTATAATGCCATACATCTCCTGCTATTTTTATGCTCCTGCTAGAACATTTCTAGCCTCTTAATTTTAAGATTATAAAGGAAAAGAATCCGCTTATTTAACATTCTCGAGTTGCGTTACCCACAGTCGTGAACAAAATATAGCTCGAGATATTGAGTGTGGATGATGACGTCACCCGACGGGATGTACCACGATGAGCATCCGCCGTAGAGTTACTGCGTTTTGTCTTTTATACGTCACACAATAGGAAAAAAATTGCTAGTGCGGAAAAAGTATAGTCTGCTTTTAAAATATCTACGGATATTTTATGGCATTTTATATGGCTGTGGGTGAAAGCGCCTCGTAACATATAATAGTAGCGTGATGTGAGCGTAAAACGCCAACTCAAGAGCACGTGTCGCAAAACTTTATAACCGAAATGTCTTCAGAGTATACAGGGTGTCCCGTAAATAATGGATCAAATGTAACGGATATGTAGCTCACCTGATTTCCAACAATTAATTGAATAATTAAAAAAAAACGGTAACCAAGAATTTTTGTTTAGAAATTTACAATTTTCTCTACCAGAATCCAGTTTTTTTAATGATTTTTGTTAAACATTTCTTGAATAGCTTACTAATGTAATAAGATACAAGTTTTAACCCCTGGCGGAAACAGACGGGTGTTGTAAATTTTACGTGTATGTATCTGTGTGTCTATCTGCACCATCGTAGGTCACAAACGGCTGAACCGATTATGTTTTTTTTTTTGTTTTGTTTAAAGGTGACTCGATCGAGAGTGTTCTTAGCTATGATTAAAAAAACCTGTTCGGCTGTTTGAAGATTATCAGCGCTTTTCTAGTTGGTGAAAGGATGTATTTTTAACAGGTCTAATCGAGTCGAAATTTGGTATTCTGTTACCTCAATTATTAGAAGGACATAGTAACCTTGAACTGATGCTGCAGCATTACCTGGAATTTGCAGGATACCCAACTCCCTCACCAACTTACAGCACAGGTATCGTGTTTGTGCTCATTTGAATGGTCTCAATGAACAGGTTATTGATAGATGATCAGGGTATGATGATGGAGTAGTAAAGAGGAATAAGTATAAATTATTAACTAGCTTCACTGTGGGAGAAATACTTGCAGCTGCGCAGATCTAAGAGAACCACGTGTCGATTGTAGCGTTCGCTGAATATTTAGTTCATATCAAGAAGCTTCGTAAATCTTTTTTATTTGAAGTTACGCTCAGAAATCGTTTTCAGACACTCCAGGTTTCAATTCACGCTTCAATACTTATTCTCTCATATCGACTTCCTCGTTATGAATAAAGTATGGAGTAAGTACTCGTAGAGTTATGAATAAAGTTTTCCATAAATAATGATGTGCCTTAAAAAAATTGATGTAATGGAGTTTCCTTCTTGTAACTAAAATAATTTCATAAACACTGATTGTATACTTAGCAGTAACTTTATTTACAACGCAAATAAGCAGATTTTCTAACATCCAATGGAATTCAAGCGTCATTCTCGCGTAAGCGTCTGTGCATAGTTGTCTCGCTGATAGTGGTGCATGTGTGGGATCATTCGGTCCCCTTCAAAATGGTTGAGCTGGATGGTGTTGATCGACGCGTCATGTTCGTAAAGGGGCGCCGTCAGTTGAGACTGGTCATCTCTTAACTGCCAGGGCTTATTTTTAATCTCATATTTTGAATTGTTTTTATTTTTTTACATTGTTTTCACAAGAAGCAACAAGAATAATGTACCCAGGATTTTTGAATATCTCGATTTAAAATAGTGTCCTTGGAGTTTCTTGCCCGTTCTACTCCATAGAGATCTACGTTATGGAATGGGCAACTTTCTGACAAACTGACCGACACTTTGACAATTCAAAAGTGCCTGTAATTGGTTTTAATTGAAATAAATGCTTTGAGTTTGAAATAAAAATTCATAACTAAGAGTACTTACCTAAGTTTCTAATTGTATACTTTTAATTTTCTGCCACATAAATAGTTGATACACATAAGCCCTTGATCTTGGTTATCCTTGTGGATAACGAATACAGTGGAATTATTAACACCGTGTTCGGAGCTAACTATGCGTGCTCAGTCCCTTTTGCTGAATCTCGTTTATCTCGACGAACACCTAACATATTGTACAAGAGGACACTGCGTAGTTTGGTATAGTTTTAAATTGAATATGTAGATGTTCTGCATGAAATCGTTTCTCAAGTAAATGTAGTACCTAATAGGACCGGTGGTGCAGATAGACATTAACGTCAAAATGTAGCCGCACTTATATTAATTTTATATATGAATTAACTTAAATTAGGTACGTGTGGCGACGACGGCAGCCACGGCTGCTGGCGGAGCCGCGCGCTTGGCCAGTCTTTTAAGTGAGGTGCTACTGACGCGTGTATTCCACACTCTCAACCTCATAGCAAGTGACACGGACCTATTCTGTTATTCTCTGAGCGAATTCGCAAAGAATGCATTATTTGTAACAAGTTACATTTAATTACAAAAATAAATTAATTATAAGATAGGATAAGAGTTTCGAATGTACACTATCACATTAGGTTACTCTGTAATGATAGACTTAAGCTGGAAAATAAAATAAATAAATCGTGTTTGTGTTATATCAAACTTGTAGAGACTGAATAAAGAATACTCGATTGATTCAACGTTCTGTTGACCATGTGCACTAATATCGACATAACATTCACAATTAACCAATCAATTGAATTTTGATCAACCAATCATGTGTTAGTAACCGCAAAGTGATCCGCAATACATAATCGGAACTCTGTAGTTGATTCAATAGTGGGCACTCGCCTTTTAGCTTCATACGAACAGGATTAAATTCAACATTGTAGCTTTAGCTTTAGATAAGTTTTTTACATGCCTGCTAAGGAAAATAATTAGGCTTCAAAATTAAATGGAGTGTCACAAGTTTTATTATATTTTCGAGCTATCAGATTTTCGTGAGTAATTTAAGTAAATAGTTCCTAACGTAATTAATTTCTAGAAAATCAATACTACATTTATTTATGTAAATGCTAAATGCATTAAGTTGAGAAAACACATTCTTGAGAGAACTATGAACTTTGTTAAAAACTATATTGTTATCAATGCTTCTACTAGTGCATTCTGAAAGTTAGTTTCTGTAATTAACGTCGCAAACATTAATCAATTTTTTTTTTTTTGTTCAACCTACATATGTTGTCCCACTGCTGGGAAAAGGTCTCCCCCATACTTTTCCAATTTTCTTTGTGCTGTACCTTTTCCGTCCAATCAGTAAGGTACGAGTCCAAATCATCACGCCAGCGTTTTTTAGGCCTGCCTCGGTGACGACGCCCGTCTTCAGGCACCCACTTTGTGACGATCCTGGCCCATCTGTCTGGGTGCATCCTATAAATATGACCCGCCCAGTCCCATTTCAATCTCGCAGACTTAGCACCAACATCGGCGACACCTGTCTGGGAGCGTATTATGGTGTTGCGAATTTGGTCGGTGAGTTTGATTTTTAAGATGCTACGCTCCATCGCTCTTTGGCAAACCTTGAGTTAATCAATATTACTAAATAATTAATTTGTGAAATGTTGCTCTTCACTGCATATTGATAGTCAATTGATTTAGCTAAAGTTTGCAAGTTAAATAAGGGTATTTTGAAGGTATTTTGGATTAAATTAGTTTGGTAACTGCTAAATACAGCCTGTTATTTTGATCGTAATAAAAGCAAATAACTAAAATTGACTGAGTATATTCCCAATCAATCAACTCAGCCTATCGCAGTCCACTGCTGGATATAGGCCTCTCCCAGGTTGCGCCACAATACCTTGTCATCCGCCTTCCGCATTCAGTCTGTCCCAGCCACCTTCTTAAGGTCGTCGGGTCCATCTAGCTGGGGGGCGTCCCACACTACGCTTGCTGATACCCGGTCTCCACTCCAAAACTCATCTGCTCCACCGGCCATCGGTCCTTCGACAAAGTGTGTATTCTAAGAAGTTATTTGTTCCAGCTTTCCATTAAATAACACGTTAATGAATTTACTTTGCTAAAGATAATAAGAATACATTAAGTCTGCAGTTTAAATAGAAAATTGAATGTTCTTTAGTGTTGAGACCAACATCGTCGCGCGCTGGCAGCAGTGAATGAGGGGTGCGGGGTCAGCGGCGAGTCTGCCGGCCGAACAGCCGAGCGAGCCCCTGAGGACATAAGTCAGCTGTTGCACGCCTCCACGCACGGTTGCGCTTCCGCATTTCATTAGTCATATTTTTCCTGTTCGATTTAATAACCGACATCGTTGTAATTTCTCACTCATCTTTAATTTTGCTCCAATACGACCTATCGTCGCGATCACTTAGAATGAAATTCCTACTAAATATATTGAAAGTTAGCACGTTAAAACTACCATCTCCAAAAAGCTAGGCAGCCAGTTATCTACGGAACTCTAATCAGTTACGGCTACCACACATACACGGCCACGTACTATATTGATTAGGTATCCATTGCGTCTCTCCCTCACGTTGATTTATTGAACGTCCTTAATACTGCGTAATGTTTGCGTCGCACTCCGAGTTATCTTTATAGCCTCTCTGATTACGTGCTCAGACTCCAACAATTTTATTAGCTCAGCGACATAAATGAGACAAGGACGTGCGGTTCCGTCAGCAGAATAAAATTGCGGGTAATTGAGGAAAATGTATGAACGACTAAGAAACATGATCCAATTAATTATGAAGACATTCATCTACTGTGTTATAAATATTAGGCTGATATGCCTAATATTTATAACACTGTACATCAAATATCGATAACGCTATTGAAGTGGCGAAGTTTTGGACACCTGGTTATTAAAACTATAACAAGAGCCGATTCTTAATACCTTCGGCGCCAAGCATTATATCCAGAATCACACTTTTTTTGTTATATATTTTTTATTTATTTATTGGGTTTTATTTATCATATTTTAAAGAAATGTATGAAAATCGTGTGCATTAGTGATACACAACGCCTTGAACGCAATGGGCATGATGTATCATTTTTGATACACATTATATTAACAAGTGTGTGCAAAAATGATACACGGGCGCCGAAGGTGTTAAGTAGCTTTGATGTCAATATGTTTCATTTAAATCCTGTGATGGAATGACCTTAAAGTACACACGGAGTATAAAAGGTTAGCCTTTTGAACCCCGTGTTTATAAATATTCGAGGAGTTAATCAATCGAAAGCTTTCAACTGTTTTGCTATGCACAAAGCTAAGTCTGCGTCTAGATTTTTGGGATTACAGTGTTTTGTTTAAAGGTATTTTTTTAAGTGCAGAGGCATAGAATCGTTTAATATCTACCACTACCTTTATTTTACAGATATAAATTGACGGCTCTGTGAATATGAAAAACTCATAAAACATGTTCCTTGTGGAACATAGAAAAAAAAAATAACGACACAGATTCGCCCTGAGGTCGTGCATAGCTTGTGGTATACAGATACCATGATGTTGGATCTACGGAGACTTTACTTACACAAACAGCAAAATTTTCAGGTGAGCTAATATTATCAAGGTACTGCGAGTCCAACCCGTTCGCTAAGGTTGATGTAGGTGATAAATATACATAACTAGCGACCCAGCCCTGCTTCGCAAGTTTTTAACGACTTGACGATTTCTTTATTACAATTATGTACTCGTAACTTTAATATTAATGCACGTAAACCTTCCAGAATAAATTCTCTAAATGGTGGAGAAAACAGCAACCAAATCCATTGCGTAATTTAGAAGAACAACCCAACAACGACACGAAAAACCGTTCACAATATAGTAATCTAAGTGACGGTTTCGTAATTGTACGTATATTTAATAATTTTACGCATATTCTACGTATATTTCAAATTTCCGTACTTACTTAAGAGTTCAAGTGTATATCAAATCGTTTCTTAAATTTACTATCCTAAAATTATCAAAGCCAAGTTAGCGTTACTAGCTTGTTCATTGTGATTTTTTTTTTAAGTTTTTTTCATCTCGGCAACTTGTGTGTGTGTGTGTGTACTTATTCCTTTTGCACCGTTCTGTGGTGTTTTACTTTACCGTAAAATAAAGCTTCTACTCGTTGTGAAAAGCAAATTGGAAAATACGTTAAAAACAATACGGTATGTTTTACAAAGAGCAGATTAAAAAAATGGGTACTTTCAACAAACTACATGAATTTGAAACAGATTTTACTGCACATTTGGAAAAAAGTTTATTCTTTCGTTTTTCTACTATAAAAGCGGAAGGAAAACAAACCCATGTTGACAATTTGCAAATATACAGCAACATAATATTTACATAATATATAAGCTAACAGGCTTAAAATAATAATTATAATATGTACATATGTAAAAAAAATATATAATCATAGGGCATCAAAAAATTCGTCCGCATCGCTGTCAGCAGGAAAAGTGCCCAAAAGGCTGGCAGCATTGCCACGTTGTATGGCGATGCTGATTCTTTGGCCGAAGAATAGGTCAGCCCTTTGGTCACGTGAAGAGTCGAACAACCGCTTGGCGACGGAAAACCAAGTGGGCACTCGGACCCCGTGGCCCTAGTGTTTCAACCCCAAATGGCTCGAACATATAACTCCCAAAAAGTTCGGAATATTTTCGCCGTTTGAGGTTTTCCGCACCTGCAGCAGCCGCCCCAGCACAGCTCGCCGTACTAGGAAGATGGGAAGCCGCAAGGGTGTCGACACATGTTGCGTCCCACACCAAAGGTCTGCCTAACTTCCAAGGCATTATGGTCATTCCATCTGGTCTCTTGCCATCGTCGCGTGCCGTTGGGTTCTAAAACAGCTGGCACCCGGCAGCTGGTGACAAGAGCACGACGGATAATGTCATTAATGCTGGCGTGCCGTGCTATCCGGCCTGCGCTCTTACTACAAGACAGGCCATGATGTCCGAGGCAGTCGACGGCTTCACCGCACTGGCAGCGATGTGGAGCCCCGCAAGGAGCGCCCAGACGCAGACAAGTAGCGAGCCGGAAGGTGGAGTCATCCAGCAAAGTGCCTATGTTGGGTGACGGTAGTGCTTGAAGCCAGAGGCCCGACTCCAATTCACTCACAGCCAGCAGGCGGGCACGCTCAGCAGTATTGGTGGACGTATTGATAAGATTATTCCGTTCCAACCTGCAGAGCGGCTCATCCCACTGTCTCTGGGAAGATGGGTTCACGGGCCGATCTTATATCCGGGCAATCCGCTATCCAGGCGTTCACCGCATCACTCAAGCACGGCACTTCAGAGTCAACCAGGGAGGGAGCTAAAATTTTCCCGGTCAACTTTTCAGTGCTGTGGACAGAGGACAGGAACGCCGGTAAGCTAATACTGGTATTTTTGCGGACGCCGAGGCCGCTAAAACGGATGGGTAGTGTGGCTTGAAGTCACGCTCGGTCGTCCAAGGACACATTTAAAATAAATGTTAGTGTGCTGCAAATAATTTGGTCAATTTTGTCCAACAGATGTGGCTGCTTCCATAAAGGGGAAGAACGTAGAAAATATATAAAATTTGGGCCAAAACAACAGTATCTAATCAGGGTGAATGCCGAATTTAAATTAATTTTGGAGTCTGTCCGAAATGTCGTTGAAGTTTTGATTTTTTCGTCGATGAAAGGAGAAAAGCTGTCTTTTAAAATTGGGGAACCTAGGAGGTGCAGTGAACTTTTTCTAAAATTTTAAATTGTGGGGCTATTGCATTAAATTTATCTAGGGTCAATTGTCTGTCAGTAATGTCAGAAAGATAGATTTCACATTTTGAGGGGTTAAGGTCCAAGCCAATAGATTTAAATTCCTGTTTGAGAAGTTGTAGGTCTTTCAAAACGGTGTCTACATCACCTCCTAGCGTTGCATCGTCTAAATACCACACGTTAAATTTGGAATTTAGTTTCTGGATAATTGGATGAATAGCCAAACTGAAAATGACTGGCCCGAGAGGGTCACCTTGTTTGCATCATATACATAGTTCTAAATAAAAAAGAACATTACAAGAATTATTTGTAGTGGGGGAGCGAGATTTTTTTTAAATATTTTGGGGAAAAACACTTATTGAAAGTTTTTTTTTCTATAATAATATATAATTTTAAAAAGGGGCTATACAAACCTTCGTTCTTCAAATCATCATTCTCCTGCCCTCATCCCAATTTATTTGGGGTTGGCACAACATGTCTTTTTCTTCCATACTTTATTAGTCGTCATATCGGTAGTCACTCGCCATGCCCTTTCTCGCTATGTCATCTTTCACACAGTCTGTCAATTGTTTTTTTTGGTGTTTCCCTACTCGTATCCACATTCATACTCAAAACTTTCTTCGAAGACATAACAACATTCTTTTTTAATTTTATACAGAATCTCATTAATCTATGGAATTCTGCAATGGAAGATTTAATTGCAATGAAAGATTTTAATTCACGCTAGTTCAAAATTTTTTTTCATTTTCCTTTTACCAGTTGCGAACAAACCGTTTGACAGATGATTTTACTAGTGTAAGCAGAGAACTCTTCTAAGCTTAGTGATAAAGTTCGTCTAGAAGATGAACTACACACTATAATTTTATAAGTTTTTTATGGTAAAAGTTTTCATACGATTTTTTTTGTTGACGTTTCAAATTCATAATTATCTCAATAAACACGAGCGGGTCATATTGAAATTCAGTACAATATTATTGCCCGGCTAGAGCTTAGGGCTTTAATGACTTCCTGTGTCAGGTTTGCATGAAATATTATTTTGGTATTAGCAAACTGGTCGTATGAAAGATTTATGATAATAACGAGAACACTTTAGTTTTGTAAAATTAAATTGTCTTTGTGAGAATCTCCAGCTTAGAAAGTCAACACCTCACAACACAGCCTTACAGTAGTATAAACGAAGACAATAGATCTCAGTAAAACGGAAAATCTCTTGAATATAATTGTGTTAAGACATTTAAATCTCGCCGCGTTGTGTCCGCAGTCACAGAAAGCAACTTCGAGCTCTATGACGTCAAAGTTTAGTTTTGCGTCACCATTTTTCCCGCACTCTTTTGTTTTGTCCCGACATCGGACAATGCGAGTTTTAATACCCTACTTGCCAATGATATTCCTTTATTAATGCTTAGTTACTTTGTAATCGTGGCATTTGTGCCTTCATTTTCATTTTGACCTCATTTTAGTCCTTATTAATGTCCTTATAACTTTCAAACAGCAGCTGTGATTTTTTATGATGGAGGAGAATAGAATAAAATAAAATATTCTTTATTATGTACATGATGAGAGTGATACGTACGTGTACGTCATCACGTCAACGCCGGCTGTCGCTGAAAACCAGCGCTGGGGCTCTGTCTCGCATAGAGTCGCAGCATTATGCTGAGCGATGGCCGTTTTGCGTGGATGTGACGCATATTTTCCCCCAACTGGTTTCTTTTTGTGTTTGTATTCTTTTTTTGCGTCATGTTTACCGCCAATAAACGTATTTTTTTTCTTTCTTTCTGATACAGGTAGAACGTGACACGCTTGCTATCAACGAAGTATCATACAAAGAAGCAGAATATACTAAATAATAACTCCATGAATAAAACTTCAACATATTATAAAGCAACCTGTTGCCTGTGCTAGAATAACAAAAACGAATAGCATAATAAAAATAACAAAAGGAAATTGCTAACATTCGCACTCTGACCGTGTTTAATATTCAATTATGTGCTGTTACTATTCTAAGGTTTCAATTTATTAATACATAATTGTTGGATATTTTACTGGTAACATTAAAGAAGTCTTACAACTTAGTATAAAACAGTTTGATTGTACTGGCAACACCGAGAGATTCAAAATATGAAATGGCGCGACAACGTGCCCTTCTTTGGTCGGGCGTTGACGACAGTAGGACGTTTCTAGTGGCTGTGTCGGTTAAAATATACATAGATGGGGACAGAATTGTTGGAGATCGGCTGTAGACCTGGGACGCGGATGACGTCAACAACGCGCCCGGGCAAATTCTGACGGCGCGGCATGTTTGTGACTGCGCGCATAAAAAAAAAACCTTAGGATATTTCGGGATATTTTTGGTTTGGAATGATTTAGTTGACGAGTTAATGTAACCTGTTATTTCTATTGTAAATATTAAAATACTTAATTAATAGTAGCTAATATTATTGTGTGGAGGACAGGAGATGTGATGGTATTGTGGTATGGTGTCGAATATTGAGTTTAATGTTGGCAAAGAAATATAAATGAATGACAAAATGTCTTGGTGTTTCATGTTATTTACCTTATCCCTGTAATATCATAAATATTCATAATAGACAGTTTATAGTTTGTGATATTGGGGTAACAACTTTAAGATCCATTTGGGGATCAGTATCCATTTTGAGGTTAAATAATAACTCAAACTCAAACTCAAAGCATTTATTTCAATTAAACCAATTACAGGCACTTTTGAATTGTCAAAGAGTCGGTCAGTTAGTCAGAAAATTGAAGCTAGTCGCCCATTCCAAAACGTAGATCTCTATGGAGAAGAATGGGCAAGAAACTTCATGGACACTCTTTTAAATCAAAATTGTTACAAAATCCTGGGTAGGTACATTGTTATTGTTCTTGTTGCTTCTATATGTGAGAACAATGTAAAAAATAGATAACTAAAACAATTTAAAATATAAGATTAAAAATAAGCCCTGGCAGCTAAGAGATGACCAGTCTCCACTGACGGCGCCCGTTCACGAACATGACGCGTGGATCAGCACCATCCAGCTCAACCATTTTGTAGGGAACCGAATGATCCAACACACGTGCCACCATCAGCGAGACATTTGAGTGAGCATGACATACTCTCAACTGCCATACTATTTCAAGTCAACATACCTACATCATAACATAAAATCGCTCCATGGTACTCACATTTACAAAATTGAAAAGATGCTTCTAATTTATACAAAACTGTAGTTTGCAATGATTGTAATTAAAAGATTAGTAAACACTAAATCTATAGTCTATATATAGTCAATAAGTCTATAGTAATAACATAATGTCAGAAAAAAAGGGGACGCATTTCTTCCAAACAAAAAAAAAAAAAAAAATTAACAAAGCCCAAGTGGCTGTGGAGCAGGACCAGCATTTAGCCAAGCATTTTTATCTACGATATAATCATTCAACCTATAATATGCTTGTCTACATAGTGTGCGTTTAATGCATGTTTTAAATTGCTTCTCATTTAGTTGAAGAATATCGAGAGGCAATTTATTATAACATTTTACACAGTACCCCATAAAAGAAGTGTGTACCTTAGATAATCTGAAACGTGGTTGATCTAATTTGTTCCTATTTCTAGTGTTAAAATTATGCCGATCACTTATCTTACTAAAAAGATGTAGATTTTTTCTAACATACATAATATTTTCATATATATATTGACAAGGCACCGTCATGATGTTAATTTTTTTAAACAGTTCCCTTAGAGATTCGCGACTGCGGAGGTTATAGATGGCTCTGACAGCCCTCTTTTGCAGAATAAAGATAGAATCAATATCTGCAGCCCGTCCCCATAACAAAATACCGTAAGACATGATGCTATGAAAGTAACTAAAATAGACCAGTCTCGCGGTATCGACGTCTGTTAATTGGCGGATTTTCCAAGCAGCGTAAGCAGCCGAGCTTAGCCGCCCTGCTAGTGATGTTAAATGAGGACTCCACTGCAGCTTTGAGTCCAGCGTAATTCCCAGGAAAACAGTCTGTTCGACGAATTGTAGCATTTCCTTATTCAATACTAC
Source organism: Fissipunctia ypsillon (assembly GCA_947568875.1). Lineage (NCBI taxonomy): Eukaryota > Metazoa > Arthropoda > Insecta > Lepidoptera > Noctuidae > Fissipunctia > Fissipunctia ypsillon. Next base: position 15,395,957 of record OX387661.1, on the reverse strand, counting down.
GTGACATTCACTACTTCTAACATTTGGTAACGTGAATCTTATGCATTTAGTTTTCTTCTCATTTAATACTAAATTATTTACAGTGAACCAATTATGGACCTTAAGCATAGCGTTATTTACGTCGTCGAGCTCTTGTGCATGTCTGTTAACTTTAAAAATTAGTGATGTGTCATCAGCAAATAACACCATTTGTGGTCGGTTTTTCAGTAAATGAGGTAAATCATTTATATATACTAAAAAGAGGAACGGACCTAATATAGAGCCCTGCGGTACACCCATTTTGACTTTTAATCCCAATGAATTCACACCGTTTATTTGAACTTGCTGCAGTCTATTATTCAAATATGATTTTACTAAGCTAAGTGCAAGTTTACCCAGTCCGTAATGCTCAAGTTTCAAGAGCAGTGTTTCATGATTCACGCAATCAAATGCCTTGGATAGGTCGCAAAAGATGCCTATTGCATCATGTGCCTCTTCCCAAGCGTTAAATATGTGTTTTAATAAGGTGACACCGGCGTCAGCTGTACAACGTCCTTTGGTGAAACCATACTGTTGATCGTGTAGGATGTTATTACGATTAAAATGATTGAGCATTTGATTTAACATTACTTTTTCAAACACCTTGCTGAAAACCGGCAAAACCGATACGGGTCTATAATTATTAGTGTCTTTGCTGTCCCCGGATTTGAAAAGTGGAATAATTTTACTGTACTTCATTAAATCTGGAAATACCCCTTGATCAACACACAAATTAAATATTAAAGCTAAATAGGGTGCAATTGTCTCAATAATGGATTGACATACTTTTGTAGACATGCCCCACAGATCTTCGGTAATTTTGATCTTAAGTTGCTTAAAAGCCTTTACAACGACCACAGGGTTTATATGTTTAAATTTGAATTCCTCAGGGCAGGCTGAAACATTCGCTCTTAATAAATCAATAGCAAGTGAGGGCGAGGATTTTAAAGTTTCTGTAGTTTTAATTGGAATATTTGTAAAGAAAGTTGCAAATTCCTGGGCAACATCGATGTTACCGCTAATGAGACCGCCGGAAGTTTCCAGTGTGTAATCAGTATTATGTCTCTTGTTCCTGTTCGTTTCATTGTTAATAATTTTCCAAACTGTCTTTATCTTATTGTCAGCTGACTTAACCTTGGTGCTAATGTATGAAGCTTTAGCCGCTTTGCAAATTTTTTTAAAAATTTTAGAATAAGTAGCAACATACTTATTAAAAGTTTCCGAGTTTATGTACGGCTTAAGGCCATACAGTTCAAATAATCTTTCCCTACTTTTCCTGATGCCTTTAGTTGCCCAGTCACTGAATAAAAACTTAGGGCAAATAGTTTTAGTTTTCTTTTAAATGAATTATTAAACTCAGTTTGCACTAATGAAAAGAATTCTTTATACAAAATATTGCCATTGTTCACATTTAGGCCCTGAGCACTTAACTTGCTAATTAAAGTGCTATTAAATTTATTCAAATTACCCGATGTTATTGGTCTAGTTTGTATCTGCACTTTTTGTAATGGTGCGTTGGACTCAAAAGTAACTGTTTGACCGGTGTGATCAGAAGGGAGATAATTAACAATGGCTTTATCTAAATAGTCACAGCAACAAAAAACATTATCAATACATGTAGCAGTAGCCGTAGTTATTCGCGTTGGTTCCACAAACACATTTGACAGATTAAATGATTTGAACAGGCTTAATAATCTACTACTAATTGAATTATTTTTCAAAATATTAATATTAAAGTCACCACAAATAATTACTGATTTATTACCAGTTGCAAGTTTAGCCAAAACGTCTTCCATTACTGACTCAAATATAGAGTAGTTTAGATAATTTGGGGGTCTGTATGCGCACACTATAAAATGCTTATCTAGCTCAACACAGGACAATTCAATGCTATGTTCAACCGATAGTTCCACTATGTCTTTACGAGACTTAAAAATTTTATACAGTTTTTAATTAAGATTAGTGAACCTCCACGCAGCATGGATTTTCGGTTAAAACAACTGCCCACACTATAGTTCTCATAATTTATTAACATTTCGTAATCTTTCAGCCAGTGTTCAGTTATACAAATAATATCATACTTTGTTTTTTCTAAAAACAATTCAATTTCTAATTGCTTGGAAGAAAAACCTTGAATATTTTGATGAAACAATTTCAAGGAATTCTGCTTAGTCCCTTTTTTACAATGAACTAATTGAGTGCTAGACGATACCTTGTTGATGGAGAGATTAACAACATTGTTACCGGTACCTTCTGTTGTCTTACTGCCTAGTTTAAAATATTAGTATCATTGCTAATTTTAGTAGTGCTAATTACAGTAGAATTCGACATACTACTTATGTCTGAGTTTATATTTAAAGCTAATAGCCATGCTATTTGACGTCTAAAACTAATAGGCAGATACGCTGTATCCCTAGTCGATCCCAATTTCTCAACAAAAGTGTTGATACATATGTATAAGCCGAATTAAGCTAGTTGGTACTTCTGTTACACTATTGTAACGGAAGCATACTAAAATTGTTTTGCTGATTATCGGAAACTAACTTTTGCCCGCGACTTCGACCGCGTGAAATTTTGGCCCCCGACCGTCGCGTCGCATCCCATCGCCCGCCCACGCTTTTACTTCGTTTTCACTTAGCTTTCTTTCTGACTTTTTATTTTTGCTTGTCTCCTAAGGATTGTAGCACGATGTTAAATAGCCTAACTTTGCTCAAGAATTGGGCTATCAAATACAAAAAGATTTTTTCTAATCCGAGTGGTTGAGCCGGAGATTAGCGCATTCAAACAAAAACAAAAAAACAAACTCGTCAGCTTTATTATCTGCTTTATTATTAGTACAGATATAGATAGATTGCCGGGGCTGGCAGCTGATATATTATTCATACTACATAAACTTTTAATGTCGTTTATTATGTACAAAACACGTGTTACTTTCCATGATAAATCTAAAGCCTGCACGAGACATAATATTAAATAACTCCAGTCCTTACCTACAAAAATATTTTAAACCATAATTATTTTAGCAATATTCATATATTAAGAGGCTATTAAAGTCCCCTTTTAATTTTATTTAGATGAGGGGTGTTAACAATACAGCTTAATTAACGATAACACTTTCACCTTATTATGATCATAAATTATAATTTGCGTTGCTGAAATTGAAATATCGTGATAATTTTTCAGTAAGATACTACTCAATTTTCTATTACCGCTTAAAAATCTTGCACTCTTCGAGTTTTCACTATGGAGACTTTTATCGATATAATCGTCAACATTGAATAAAATAATCAAAGAGTGCTTACGTATGTCATCCGTTCGCAGTGTGACAGTTCTACGCTACGAACTTGTTTATTTTCAGCTTAATTTATTCGCTTTTTAGCTTTCATTCCAACAATGTACGATTAAACAGAGGAATCATTGTGTAGACGCTGTGATTAAGGTTAAATGAAATAGGCCATTATATTCGCACACGGGACATCTAACTGCAAAAGCTTTTCAGCTGCAGTTCACAAAGGAAAGTATATACCACCAGTGTGTGTGTAGTGTGTGTGTGTGTGTGTGTAGTGTGTGTGTGTAGTTGTCTTCTTATTATATTTTATTATGATCAGTTCCAGTGAACGTTTAGGTATTTTTTTTCTAACATCATCATAATATTTAAAATAGTTTTAGGCAAGTTTTAGGCAAATATAGTTGCCGGCACGAATCGTGAGCACAAACTAAATTTTTAAACCTTACGAGCCTTATTTCCTATCACGGCAATTCGTACACGGGTAGGGGCAATGAGGTTAATATAAGATTAAGCTTATTTACGTACAGGTAGAAAACAAAATACAAGAGCCCGCTGACGACAGCAACAACAGTTCGTGTGGAATTTGTGCTCACGATTCGTGCCGGCAACTATATTTAAATAACATTCTGGCTAATTTTCATTAAAAAAAAATGTGCTAACCGATTGTCGAAGAGGCAATAACATTGTAAATGTTCCATATCAACATCGATCTCGGTCATAGGACATCCAGTCATGTGATACGATACATATAAATGTTTTATCATATACGGTTGCCCGCTTATGGTGTGGTGTTGTTTTCGCAGCATAATTTTATTATAGGCCTAGTGATCTGAGAAATACCTCGATCTTAAGTTTAGCAAATTATTTATTAAAGTGCTCGTACCCATGAGACTACAACTGAAACTTTAACTAAGTTTGGAATCAAGGTACGATCGATACCTACCAATGATTGTGTGATTTATGCTTTTATGTTTAGGGGTTCTCGATTGATTTAACTTCATCATGGATCTTGATAATTTGTTTAGCTTTATTATAAAGTTATTGGTGTTCGTTAGTTTCTTGGGTTATATAACTAAGTATGTAGTCGTTTTACTATTTTTTGTGAATGTACATAACTGAAGGCTAACAAAGGTTTTCTTGGGTCCAGTCTGAACCGTGACCTCGTTTGGTAGAAAACGATGGATGATAAATGGCTAGGTACTATCGTAGATACCCCAAAAGATCTTCCACACGAAAGCGTAGCATTGAGTGTAGCGTGCCAGCTACGCCGCAACACAGTGCGAGCTACGCCGTAGCGACACCGCTACGCGGATATTTCCGTCGCTTGTAAAATTATGCAAGCATAATTATGAATCGTTTAGATTTGGTTTCTGACTCTTTGTTTATTTCTCAAAAAAATCCTGTGTGTCAGTTGCCTCTCATAATCTCATATTTTTCTAAAATTAAAATGCACATTCTGTTTATCACTATAATAACACAAAAGGAAATCACCCTTGCTTACAACGGCCACTCAATATTATTCTCTGCCACAATAAAATGCTTATGTAAATCATCGCCTCGGAGCGATCAACAACTTTATGAAGCGTGACAAACATTTTGCGAGTGACTTCATTTTTAGTTTACCTTTCTATAGGAACATATCTAATTATTACTTGTCCTGACTGACTGATTCATAAACGCAGAGCCTAAGCCGCTGGGGCTACAAACTTGAAATTGGCATTTGACAGTTGATGCCTTTTGTTATCTGTAAGCATCCACTAAGGAAGTATTTTTGGAAATTCGACCTTGTGACTGTTTCTAAGTTACCCTAGGGTGATAAAAATTCCGTTTTTTCCTAAATATGTTAATATTTAATGCTTAGGCCTGTTGCCCCCGGGGTGAAAAAATCTTATTTCTTGAGTTAATAACTCAAGAAATAATATTTTTGGCACGAACACTAATCTAAGTAAATTATGACGTTTGTCATTTTTGTTTTTCTAAACTACCATCTAATGGGGGATTAGGGGGTGTCAAAGTTTGTATGAAAGAATTTTAACGTGCGGTCCGATTAACTCGAAACTCGGTATTTATACTTATGATCAAAAGTAAAGAATAACGTGTAACAGGTTTTTTTTTTTAAATCTAGCCCTAACCGGGTACTAATGTACGAAATCCACGCGGACGAAGTCGCGCGAGAAATGCTAGTTAAAAATAATTATACCTATCAATGAAAAGTTTAAATAGAAGGTACTCAAATTTGTGTAACCACTCACCAACACCCATATAGATATTAACACTTGCAAATACAGCAATTTAGTATATTGGTAGGTACATATGTGACGTCACACATCGTCGGGTTCTCTCGCATATTGCAAGGAAATGATAATTATTATCAGCTCACACACAGTGTAGTATGCCTTGTGAAATAGAGAGATGCGTTTGATTATGGAATCTAAACGAGTGGTGTTAATATTGAATTCAATATTAGTATAAAATTCATCGGTACTTTTAGTATGAACAAGAACAAAGGTAGGTTAACACAGACATGAAGGGAATTATGCTGAAAGTAATTTATATAGAAGATGCAGAAGATTCAGATTTTTTTTTTTTTGTTAGCCGTCTTTACTGTTCGTAACATTTAATATTCGTCGAGGAATGAAGGTAATTATTACTGTGCGGCTGCGACATTTGTATTGTTCGTAGATTTTCTATCACGCAATCGTTATCCAGGACAGTGAACCAAATTTTAAAATAATAATTCTCATCAAGGTCAGGTGCTACATATTCATAGCGGTTTGTTCTATTTGGCGTTACATATGAACCGAAGCCACCGCCACTGGGATAGATCGGTGAATTAAATCATTTTCATCGCATAAAATAAATACCAGTTTTGTTCGTTTCATTTGGTAAATTGAATGCAATGGAAAATGTTTATTAAACAAATACCCACGTTACTTTATTACGATTGAAGTAAATTTAATTTTATATGTATTCATACTATTCATGTAACAAAATATAATATAAACATTCCATACTGGCCTCAACCAATTAGCAACTAGAATACACAAAGCCTGAAACTAAACCTGTGACTCCAGCGCAGAATCTCATCGGCCATGACTCAGATCCCACATTTTACGACTACCCGCAACTTGTACACAATTAGCCGCGCTTGACCGCACCGAGGGAGTACGAACTGCGCGGAAAAACATACCAAGTGATGAATCTTGAATGAATTAGACCTTTCCTAAATGAACGTTTCGGGAAGATTTGAGACTATTACATTCTTGCTATGTTGGTCGGGTCAGAACGATTAAACTGACGAGGCTTTATAACTTTCGTGTAATTTCCGCATATGAAAATTTAAGATTGGCCTAACATATTTTAATTGCGGAAAACTGAAATTCTGAAATCAATAGTTCGCTATTTTTTTTTTTATTAAGTTGCCTTATTTGTGCGTTGTTGCGTTCTTATTGAATCTCTTTGTTGATTCTGTCTACACAGTTGTGCCAGTTGGAGTTAAAAGATCTCAAGAGCTTCTTAGTAGTTCACGCTCACTGTTTACCAAAAACATATTATCTACTAGTTTAATTATGTACATAATTAATGTTGCTTACCAGAATGTATGCATAATTCCGTAGATTGTAGTGTCACATAGAATAAACAATAGTTGAAATAATAAACCAACATGATTATAATAAAGCTGCGTCTGTTTGTTACCAATCCTAGAACATTAACGCGTACATAATTGTAACTTGAGCTAGCGGAGCAGTATCCTTTGAGATCTCTGAATTTAATTATAAACGGATGTAACTGAATTAATTTACAAACACACAACCCCGATCTCTTCAAAGTGAGAGTGAACAGGATTCTTCTGTGTAAGCTCGCTCCATCGTCGACTTTGTCTCTGTCATCTCTGACCTAGACTAGAGTCAAGAGCAAACCTATCTCAAATAAAAAAAAATTAAAAAAAATTGGTGTGAAATCTTATACAACACAATTTAGTTCAGGGAAACGCTTTGATTATTTAAATTATTGCTGGCTAGGAGATACGAGTACGATACGAGTACGATACGTATACGATTTAGGTACTTTGATTCGGTAAAATTATAAAGTTAACAACTTGATTCCGTCCACGTGTTTTTTTTTTTGTGGATGGGAAATCATCAAATGACTTCTCCCGCTCTGGACGGAGCGGGAGGGCGTGTCAGACTTTTACTGACTAAAACCCACCCGTGTTCCTTCTGTTGCCTGTGCCGTCCGTCCATGTCTAAACATGCAACATAAAATTTATATGTCTTATAAAATAAAACTTTACCGTTCTTCTGTAAACACACGGCGGATACGAAAAAACTTGTTAAAATATGACGTCACAGGAGATACGTTAAGTAAACCGGAGGCTAATGGAAGATTATTCAAATAAGGGTCGATCCCACTCTATTAGGACGCTCAAATATCCGGAAAATGAATGTGGTTGACAACATGTGACAAACACATTTTACTTACCACAATTTTTTGGAAGTGATACAAGATACTAAAAACGAAATAGTTAAAGCTGACAGCTATAACATTGAATCTGTTCTCTAAATCTATTAGTGAGTGAACACTAATGGTGTCTGTAAAGAAAAAGTCGGCGAGAGACTTTTTGAAAAAAAGAAACCCAACTCCAAAAAAATCAAAACAAGCTAACTTTTCAAGCAGTTTGATGCAGTTCATGGCAGTTATTTTAGTTCAATCTCAGATTTGATGCCACCAAGCATCACGTTGAAACGTCACTTGAAAAGTGAGATTATTTTGAGCTTTTCAGTTGCAATCAGGTTTTTCGTTTTATCAACTTTTGAGTGTGTTAGGTACATTTTTGGAATCGTCTTCTCAAGCACTTTATTTTGACACCCCACATGATCATGCTACTAAAACTTTCTAGTCATTTCATAATGACGTCTAAAATCTGTCCTTTTGTTTTTACAAAAACAAAACTATCGCTCGACCTTTGTAGACAAGTAGATTGGCATCGCATTTATTAAAATCCATCCAGCCGTTAGGGCGCTTCGAGGGTATAAAGAATCCCACATATAAAGATGCCTGCAAAACATAACCCTTTCTTTACTGTTGTGCAGTCGGGTAATAAATTAAAATGGGACACGTTGTTTCAGTTAACTTACATAAACAAGTATTTTATGAAAAAACACATCATTATTTTAATCAACAGGCTGTCCCAGACCGAGTGGTCCAAAGGCAAATGGGGTAAAGCGGAGGTGGCCACCCATCATTTAGAAAGTTTAAAGTTGAGACATTCTCAATTCTTTCTTATTATTTCTTATTCTTATGCTTTCTTATTTCCTACTAGAGAACTTTATGAGTACACGGGAGTGTTAACTGTACGTCAAATTTTCATTTTATACACGATCTTGCGCAAACACTCTCTTCTTACCTATAATCCTACTCTATTTGAAAGTAAGCGACGCAGGCACGCAGTTTGTCCCACAACTCGGTTCCATACTGCTTTCTCCCGTCGACATTTTGGTTTTCTTGGAAACTACTTGTATAACAAAATTAACAGAATTTTGTCAATTTATGCCCTACCCAAACAGCATTGCAAAAAATACTCTTAACCTCATTGTTCCTTCGTAATATTTAATTATTTCGAGTTCTTGACTGTAACTAACACCCTACACACTCACACTAACACTATCATTCCACCTCTCCTTACACTTCACCTGCACACTACACACACACATTATACTATACCAAACTGTTTTATTATCATTCAAATTCATTTTTATTTTTTGGTTGATCAATTAATAATTTTTCTAGAGTTTGAAAATTGACCATTGTAATGTTAATAGATTAAATTCGGGGTGAGAGCCTGGTGATCTGTCACACAGGGTATCTTAGTATGGACGCCAGTCTCTCACAAAGGACCATATTTTATGCTTTTTTGTCAAAACGCTATAATTTCTTGTCTCTAAGATTGTAAACATTTGAACCTTTGTGAAAAGAGAAAAAAATTATGAGTTATTATTATTCCCTTTATTTCATTAAATACATATAAATTATATTTTTAAATATAAGAATATAAAAAGTATAAAAACATTTAAAAATATAAAAAAATAGTAGCCCACCGGTATCGGGAACAGGGTCCAAGCTACCGGCGGTCAGGGCTCCAGAGAGAGGAACCTCCTAACAATGCGAGCCGTGTCCAGAAGTACCGCTTTCTGAATCAAGCCCTTAATTCAGCTGCCCAACGAGAGCCTCCTTAGGTGTTGGTCGAGGCTCTTGGCAATTAAGCCATTGGCTGATACGACTATAGGCACAATGATCGCTGAGTCCACATCCCACATGTCGGCAACCTCGCGGGACAAGTCAAGACACTTGATTTGTTTATCTTTCTCGGCTTTCACGAGGTTCCCGTCATGCGGGACAGTTACGTCAATAATCATTGCGTGCCGCTATATTCGATCCACCGCCACTATATCAGGCTTATTGGCAACAATAGTCCTGTCAGTGATGATGGATTGAATTATTATTATTTCCTTTATTACCATAAATACATATAAATTATATTTTTAAATATTAGAATATAAAGATTATAAAAAAAAACATTTAAAATATAAAAAATAGTAGCCCACCGGTATCGGGAACAGGGTCCAAGCTACCGGCGGTCAGGGCTCCAGAGAGAGGAACCTCCTAACAATGCGAGCCGTGTCCAGAAGTACCGCTTTCTGAATCAAGCCCTTAATCCAGCTGCCCAACGAGAGCCTCCTTAGGTGTTGGTCGAGGCTCTTGGCAATTAAGCCATTGGCTGATACAACTATCGGCACAATGATCGCTGAGTCCACATCCCACATGTCGACAACCTCGCGGGCCAAGTCAAGATACTTGATTTGTATATCTTTCTCGGCTTTCACGAGGTTCCCATCATGCATTATTATTATTATTTTTTTTTTATATTTCTCGGGACCCTAGGGTCCCGGACCTTTGAAAGGCATATGAGGGGCCGAAGCCAACTCGCAGAGGCCCGTTAGACGCTTTCAATGGAAATGAGGCACCAACCGACGATTATCCTTGTGCGTACTATGCAAGTGCACCCAAGGACAACTCCCGGTTGGTGTAGGACTATTGCAGGATATGGAGACAAAAAAAATAATGGGCTATGGGTTTGGATGGCTAAAGTGGACTGGTTATCTAAAACTATGGAAGGACTATGGCCCCTGCCTGACCAATGTTTGATAAATACAATACACGGATAAAATGGCAGGGGGTGACTTGCACACTCAACAATGGGCCCCCGGAAACGGCCGCTAGCACATAGTATCGTAGCGACAAGGGGGCAACATGTCTTGAGGTGCTTAAGAGGAGTGGAGAGGTATTCCACGGCTATCAGGACAATCCCGGAAGTACGGTCAAGATCCTTACCAGCATCTTACTGGACTACTTCCTTCCTCCGAGCACGTTTGCTCTTGCGAATCTCTACTCAAGCCAGCCAATAAAGGCAAGAATGAGGTGGGAGGTCAGTTCTCGTCAGTGTTCACTCCAGCCGACCAATAAAGGCAAGCCAGAGATGAGGAACATGACTTTTCCCGGGAGATAGGGTACGTGGGGTCGCTACTGCCCAGCAGCTCGCCACATGCTGCCCTGCGGGCTTCTGTATCTCTCTTGGTCTGGCTCTTCATCCTAGACCTGTTCCGGCAAAGTAACCTCTAACGGCACAGACCTAGAGTTCGGAGCGCGCAAGCCCCATCACGACGTCAACGTAGAGATACGGCGATGGGGTTATTATTATTATTATTTTAGTTTCTTTATGTTTGTTATTATAGATGAGCTAAGAAACCTTACACACGGGTCGGGACCAAGTATGTAAAGCAAAATGTAGATAGAAAAGGTGGATTACAGGGTTGAAGAAGTCAGGAACTTACGAGTTATGCGACAAGTGTTAAGGATGGTGGCTTTTTGGAGCATGTAAAGTGCGTTAGTAGCCATCTGTAAGGCTTTGTGAGAGATTTTGTTATTACGCCTGTAGATGAAAGAACAATGGGGATAATATGAACGGTTTGCGCTTTCCATTGGGTTTTAATTTATATAGCGAGATCTTGATACGAGTACTTTCTAAGCTTTTCAGATATGGTAGTTTCAATATTGTGTGTTATTTTTTTTTTTTTTAAATCTGGGCTAGAAAGCTTGGCTAAAGTTTATTAAAAAGTTATAAAAGACAAGTAAATAAAATCTGAAGCGTTGCAGAGCCACACTGAACGTAAATACCTTGTACCTGTAGGTACAGGATTATGTTCCTATCGACGTAATGTGTTCAAATCTGGCTGGAAGATGCCTTGAGCTCACTACGTCGATTTCTTGAAAATAATTAAATTAATGAAAATTTCTGAACTGTGCAGAATCCCAACTTTATTTTTTTTTTTAAATGATAGGTGGTCACCTCCATTTTACTACATTAGCCTTTAGACGACTTGGTCTGGGACACCCTGTATATTTCTTAAACATAACATCATGACTTGTTCCCCGAAGGGTTAGGCAGAGGTGTACCTATATAGTACACCCACATTCAAACATCAATTCTCTCTCTCTCTCTCTTCTTAAACATTAACTCTTAATATTTAAATTAAAACTATAAATGTACGAATTAACTACGATTGTATTAATTTAGCAAATATTAGATACGAACGTTTCTTGTGCTCAAGTGGTAAAATTGAATGAAAACCCGACCAAACGATTAAGTTGTACTTTTTCCAAAGTAAATTAATTAGCACAGCTTTGAGAAGCTCAAGACGAAACTTTCTGCATTCTTTAATTAAATCCCATGGATTTCCTCGGCTCATTTTCTATTTAAAATACGTATCTCTTTACAAATCAAATGAAAGCGAGGAATCCATCATGGGTGCCTCTTCAAAGTACGGTGCATTGTATCATTTTCAAATAATTGAAAGCTCCTATAAATGTCCGATGTTTTTTTAGAATTAGAAAGTTTAAATAATAAAAGTTTAGAGTTTAGCTTCAGCTACACGAGCTTGTTCTGCTATCAAGTTCCACGCAGAGCTCAAAGCTATTGTATAGATAATAACTATTATGTAGTGCTGTATTGTAACCTAGTTTACTTATTTACGGAAAAGCAGTAGAAAAATTGCGATTTTTCAAGATCAAAGTCACAAATTATTATAATCAAAGTCAAAGTCAAATAATTGATTTCAAATATGCACATACGAGGGCACTTTTGAACGTCAAAATTTACAAAAAAAATAGAATTGATTCTAGTCGCCCCCTTCCAAAAGGTAGTTTCATATGAAGAAGGATGGGCAAGAAACTCCAACTTTTCTCTTTTAATATGTTTAACAATATTGTGTATACGTATAATTATATGTGAAGACGATGCACCTAGAATAAAATTACTATTCCACAATATGTGTAAAAAGAATTAAAAATGAAGCAGTGACAGATAAATTAATTAAGTGATTGATACATGGTGCTCACACTTATTTACAAACATTGTAAAAGTATAAGATTTTTCTAAAGTAAGTCAGTGTGCGAGTTACAGTAATCACAGTGTAAATGTCATAAAAATAATAAACCGCTCGCGGCAATCTGGTGTCACATCAACACAGTTTTATTTTACCGTAAAATCCACATGTGTGGATCCTACACTACATTTCACCATACTCGTAGTGATTCCATTTTAGTCGATATTCCATGTGTTATAAGTCCACGCTTTCTAAATCCACGCATTTCGTTTCGTTCATTCTTAAATTTCGATCATTTTGATATACGACAACACTACGTGCGAGGTGTGTCCGCTTTAAGAAATATTACTTTGTCACTTTTTTCTGCGCGCCTTCGAGACGGATGTAAAAAGTTTAACTCTCTAAATTCTTGAAAAGTTTTCTGTTTTAGGTAGAAGACCAGGTAATTGTGTGTATTAACAATATTATAAATAATAAGAATTAGTACCGGATTCAAGTCGGTAACTGAAATAAATACGTAATTTCTGTATTTTTCCAAAACTCGGGCATGGTCGAACGATCTTGTTTGAAAATGTTTCGTGTTTTTTTGGTCTAATTGGGTTGATTTCATTTAGGATTCCTTCAAATTAGTCAGCAATTATTATCTAAATGATTATTGTGTCCATTGAATACGAAAACATTACAGTGTAACTTTAAAAATGTGAAAAGTATTCACGTGTCGACAAAATTTGGACGCCATCTTGTAATCTGATGGAATTTTACGTAAAGCTTTTTTTAAAATAAAAATTATATTATTAATATTTAATATATATAATTAATATTTAATATAATAATTATATATAATTATAAATATTTAAAATAAAATATATTTTTTTTCTCAGAAACGGAATTTCGGATTACGGAATTCGGGTCTTCGTAAGTTATCATTGTTTTGATAATGTCACGTGGTGGTGTTTTCTGCTGTTTTTTTTAACCGACTTCAAAAAAGGAGGTTGTATTTTTTTGCATTTTTTGTGTTCTACGTTGCATTTTGAATATAGGATGGATGGATAATGGCAACCGACATCTCGCGGCAATGGACGGGTGGCTCGCGGCACACTAGGGCGGCCTCGTGGCTCACGAGGTGGTGGGCGTGGGCGTGGTCGTAGCTCCCGTGGTGGTCGTGCTCGTGGCTCACGAGGTGGTCCTAGTGGGGCCCGCGGACGTGCCCCAGGCTTGCTTGGTGTGGGAACGTATGTTACTTGCTTGCTTACTGCTAAATTATTTATTGATGTCTGCCGTTAAGGAAAATTCTATAGTTTTGTTACTTTTTTAGAGTTCCAGTAGTAAAAGCAGCTTCAGTCCCAGCCCCGGACCCGCAGCCCTCTGTGTATGTATACTATTTAAAATGTGTCTCTGATACGACTGTTTTTTTATATTATTATTTTCTTTTAGTTCGCGTACGTTTGGTGAGGGGCTGCGACATGTCCGGCAAATGAGAGCGGCGGACAAGAAAAATATGTCTGTTCTGTTAGCGGAACAGAAAGCCCACCTGATCGTTCTAAGGGAGGAGAGGGAGGCAGGCAGGTTTATCCTGCCTGATGCTCCAGCACGGAAGCTGAAGAGGTATCTCACACACAACTGTTAACATTATTTTTATTATAATTTATTATAATGACTTGGATAAATGATTAGTCGTTGTTGATATTTATGACAATGTTATTTTTACAGACTCCTTATTTTTGCCCTCAACGGGCGTGCAAACGGCAGTGGCGTTGGATTCAGGACTTGGTGTAATCAGGGGTGCAAATTTTTGTATAAGTGTCGATGCAAAAATCGATTTTATTGGTTTCTCACCCACGTCCATTCCAGGACCCGCGCATTCGATCACGGCTCCCACACCATCGGCGTCCTCCATCACAGATGGTGAGTGATCTTTTACCATTTTTTGCTAACTTAGAATTTATTATGTAGTTTTATGTCAGAACCATCTATAGTCGTTTCGTCTCCCACAGCATCGACGTTCTCCGTCACGAATGGTGAGTGATCTTAGAATGTATTATTATGTGGTTTTATTTCAGAACCAATATTCTACCATTATTCTATTATTATATTCGAAAGTGTTGAGGACGACATTCTTGCGTGGGATGCAGCAGCGCTTACATGCCCTTGATTCTCGCGACGATGCCGCGTTGCGGGAGTTCGTGAGCAACGAGGACATGCGTCATTTTAGGTGGCACAGCTATCCCAATTGCTTCTCTGGCGAGTGGCAGTCTTTTATTGGTGTGGCTGGGCCAACTTTTGCGGCTGAGGGGATGACCCCCCTGGAAATTTTCGAGAGGATTTGGGATGAAGACATCGTTAATCTCATAGTTGCTGAGACTAACAGGTACGTCAGCCACCTGTTAAGTGCAAACCCCGAGGCACTTTTGCGCCAATCCCGTATCAATAGCTGGAAGGACATACGGTCGGACGATCTGTGGGCGTTCTTCACGGCTTTAATGGTGCAAAGCTTCATCCCAAATCCTGTCAAAAGGGACTATGGCACCCTCGGTTCTCATATCTACGGGTCGGGAATTTCAAAGACATGATGCCCTTCACAAAAATTTTGTTGATTAAGAAATGTATACATTTTGTAAACAATTCTGCCATTCAGACTAATTCCAAGCTTTCCAAAATAGAGCCGATTATTGAACACCTGAATCACAAGTTCGGCAGTTTATACATACCCGAGCAAAATATTGCAATATACGAGTCACTCCTATTGTGGAAGGGCAGGCTCAGTTTTGTCCAGCTCATCACCAATAAAACTGCTCGGGTGGGTATCACAAGCTATGAGCTTTGCGAGTCCCGAACGGGCTATTTATGGAGGTTTGAATATAAAAAAAGGAATCAAAGTCAATTTTCTGAAGGACATGATGTCAAAACGGGGTCCAATGAACCAGAGGGGGCAACATCCCAGATACTTTATAGATTGGTTCATCTCCTCTTAAATAAAGGCCATACACTAGTTATGGATAATTTCTACAATTCGCCACTGTTGTCAAGGACTCTAAAGGCGCAAAAAACACCATCGGGACCCTGAGACTTAATCGGGAATTTGTTCCCGATAGTCTACACAGCCAAATCAAGAGCAACATGCGCCCAGGGGAGATAGTCTTCAACGTCACTGATGATCTGTCTATTGTGGTTTGGAGGGACTCTAACCTGGTCTCACTTATTTCCACTTACCATAAAGTAGAAGTCAGTGGGGTTGAGAAATATGGGACCTACAAATACAAACCCAAGGTGGTCTTGGACTACAATTTTTCCGTGGGGGTGTCGATAAGAAGGACCAACTCTTACAGGCATTCCCTGTGGAAAGGGTTAGGAACGCTGTTTGGTATAAGACAATTAAATTAGCAACCAGTTTGATTTTGTCTAGACTCTAGATTGTCCTATGGAGTAGGCCCAGCATTTTCCCAAGCCTTCTTATCTTGGATAAAATAATCCTCTAATTTGTAATATGCTTGTTTACAAAGTGTACTTTTAAAATGAGTTTTAAATTTTCTTTAATTTAATTGCAATATTTTACAAGGTATTTTGCTGTAACATTTAATACAGTAACCCATAAAAGATGTATGTACCTACTTTAGATAATATGAAAAATAGTTTTATCTATTTCATCTTTATTTTTAGTATTAAAATTATGTCTAGCACTTATTTGATTGAAAGTTGTAGATTCTTTTTTCTTACATACATAATATTTTTGTTGTTTTTATCAATATATATTGTGTCACCATCTAGTGGTAGGAATGTGTTGACTAGTTTTATCTATATTTGAATACATGCAGTCCTTCTTTTGACACTGCAAGCGTTGTTTCATTTTAATTTTCATAAATTAATTGGCAAGATACCGTTATAATATTAATCTCTTAATAATATTAATGCACAATGCGCAATGTAAACTGAAAAGAGGAATAGACCTAATATCGAACCTTGAGGAACACCCATTGCCATTTCAGACCCTAACATAAGTTTATGCCGTTAAATTAGATTTTAATAATAATAATAACTACAGACCCTAATGAGTATATGCCGTTGAATTGAACTTTCTTTATCACAAAGTCAAATAATAGATTAATCTATAGACACACAGAATCTTAACAGTTGAGTGATATTCCAACTCACCGAGCGCGGCAAGGGGTAATATATGTACATACATATTATTATGTATGACGAGCTCGTCAGTAACAACAAGCGAACTTAGATTACTATCAATATTGAAGCTGCTTGGAAGCATCAAAATATAGACTTCAGTGATGCTACAGTTCAGTGGCGCAGCTACAAATTTCATTAGAGGGAAGCCGAAGAAAACATTGTTCAGTTCTCATAAACTCAGACAAAAACCTGTAGGTTTCTAATCTTATGATGTAATAAACTGGAATTTAAATATATATATGTAATGTGATGTGATACACTGTTACACACAGATGTACGGATTATTTGGCAATAGTAGACATTAAAGAAAAGTGGTTGGCCCGAAGGAAAGCCGATAGGAATCGGGTTGTATGAAGGCTTCACCCCTGCTACAGTTTACCAATAGGTTCTAAACTTTTCTTTTTTTGCTTTTGAATAGGAAAACTAATTCACAAACTAGGCATAAATTTATTAAGGCTTACGGGTCCGTGATTGTAGTAACAGTGGAGTTAGTTTTGTTTCAATTATTGTGACCGAATAATTTCGCCCAAGTTAAGGTGCAGAACGTGTAAAACTAACTGAATCTAAATATTTTAATTATTCTGAAACTTTCGGAGTTAGTTCTATTAACGTTATAGTTATTTCTCTACCTTTGTATCATACATGTACAGTGTACGAACACTATACTACTAAACGCCGACAGTCTGAACACCGACAAGACCTTACTTCGACGGGACTCTTCGCTGACAGGACACTTCGCCGACAGGGCATCCTTACTTCTGATTATTCCGAACCTGATCCGAAAATCCTAACCCTAGACGGTCGACGTCAGGGGCACCTCGAGGTTCGGTTTGGTAAGGTTCCTTTTAACTCTGCAGTGTGAAATAGGAGCCCCACGTAGCGGAGCTCCGTCGACCTGCTGTCAGTCTGTCGGCGAAGTGTCCTGTCGGCATTTAGTCGTACACTCGTATACGAATACACGTACATATACTTAGGTACGTCCTTTGAAGGAATATACTATAACAAATGTAGTGTCCTGTTTCACCTACTCTGTACCTTTTTATGCGGATCTCCAACTTTCAGACACGTAACGGAGTTAAAACTAAAAGAGTCGTAAAATAAAGGGCACTTAAACTCCCAATTACAACAACACTTTTGTCCCGAACCCTATTATTACCTACTAGATATTAATTGAGACCGAGAGGAAAACATCTATGGCCGCAAAGTATATACGGTTATCTAAGGTAAACATGATTTTACAGGATTTAAAAAAACTTAAAAAAAAAAAATCGACTTCCAAAAAAAACACTACAAACTGAATAATAACATTAATTTCAATAAATGAGTCTAACTGCTTAAGCTTATTGAATTTGTAATATTAAGACATTTATTATCTTTTGTGTTTTACATTGTTGCTATTCCACTAATTCGCACTAAGCGCTTCCAAATGTCTTTTGTGATGCGCACAGCAAAGGAGTGGAACTCTCTGCTTGCGTCTGTTTCCGAACGCATACAACCCCGATCTCTTCAAGGTGAGAGTGAATTCTTCTGGGTAAGCTCGCTCCATCGTCGACTTTGTCTCTGTCATCTCTGACCTAGACTAGAGTCAAGAGCAAACCTATCTCAAATAAAAAAAAAACATTGTTTATTGCTATAATAAATATGGGTATGTAATAACTTTCCTTTAATAACCTTTATTTGATTTTGTAACGCCAACGTGACATAGTATTGTTGTTGCAAAATAACGCAAGTTTAAAAAACCGACGTTAAAACTGCTATGTGAAATATCTTTGTTTACAATAGGTAACGCGCCAATTGTCCAACGTATACACGGGCTAATGGTATATGTCCTTGTCTACCTATTTCGTTACTTTGTGGTGTAGTTGTCTTTATATACGTGACTTAATATTGGTAAAAATTGAGAATTAAACAGAAAAAAAATCCTATGATAAAACTGAGTGAGTCGAATTTCATAAAAAGTGCAGTTGACTCTTTATATTTTGCTGCCGTCGAAATAATTAATACCTTTATCAGTTAAGTTGATTTATTTGATAGACAAACTTTGGAACAGAGACATAACGGTTTTTCAGACGCAATTTTTCATGAAGACATTGTGTTTTGAAGTTACTGGTAATGTAAAGTGATATAAATTTTGCGGAGATAAATGTCGTCTATTTGTTCGAATGAATTTCGCCTCACTTTTTACTGAGAACAAAACTGACCGGCTTGGTATTTAATAATGAAATAACCCATTTTGATATACTCGTAGTATAATAATTGTTTTGAAAGAAAGAAAGAATAACATTAATTTCGACTCAGAACGTGAAACACAAAATACAAATAAAAAACCGGCTAAGTGCGTGTCGGACCACGCACAATGAAGGGTTCCGTAGTTGGGATGAGTTTATCCCAAGAATAAACTTAACATTGTAGTTGAAACACATGTTCTCCTATGAGAGACCAACTTACGTTGGTCGACTATTACTCGTTAACTTTTAAAGCCTACTTAGCTGTGATAGTATTTCTTTTAACTTCGTTATATTATATATACTACTACTGTGATTGTTTTCGCCTATCCAAACCTAACCGTTTAGTTGGCAGGGGGACACACTTGACCTTAACAAAAATTAGCACTTTAAAGCTTAATATTTCAGACGCGGATCCCTTAATCGAAAAATTGTTTTCACAACCGCGGACAACCTGCAATATTTTTGAAAGGACCTTTCCAACAACACCCCACCATGGGGAAGACGAAAAAAAAAACATCCCCAATTTACGTGTACAGGAGGTACCCTAAAAATTTTGTTTTCATGATTTTATTTGACCACTTAGTCGGCGTGATTAATATGTATTTCCATGCCAAATTATAGCTTTCTAGTACAAAGAGTCTCTAAGCTAAGCTGCGGACGGACGGACGGACATGGCGAAACTATAAGGGTTCCTTGTTGACTACGGAACCCTAAAAAGTGACAATAGATTTTAGGAACAATGTGTGTGCCTCACGGCTGCGCCAAAAAGGTCCAGTTGAAATAACACATCGATGAGTAAAATGTAATAGGAAGGCTAGGTAAAGAAAATCGTGAATTTCGAAGTTATTATTCTGAATTAACCAACAGTACGGTTACAGAAGTTGTTTCAAGGTGAAAACTTCGTAGACAAACCACCAACTCCAATAAAAAGAAGAAATAAAGTTTATCATTGAGATCAAAAATTTTATTGAAGCTCGTTATACGCATATAACACAAACTGGCAATAATAATTGGCGTTTATATAAACTTTAAAATATGATTAGGTATTCGCTGTAAAACTGTCTGTAATTGCTAGGTACTTATTCGACTATAAGTTAGAGCAATGTTTGGTTCAAAATAAATTATCATTTCGAATGAATGGTAACTTTATTTGCTAGAATATAGGATGTAGGTACATTAGATGTTATACAATTTGTTTGTTACGCTATACTCAACCTTTCGGTCGTGCAAATGTTAAATAAAAAAAATAAATTAATAGTTATAAGGAACAGTGACATTTTTAAACTGAGAATATATCTATTTACATGCAATTTTAACTTGACTAACAGTAGGTCATTAAAACCATTTGGGTCACTTAGTTATAAGTCGAGACTACATACGAGACCCTGTCAATTCCTAATATTTGATAATTGCATTATTTAAATATTCAAAATTAATTTAAAATAATTGTATATTAGTTTAAAAATAATTCAAAGCATTTAAGACTGAAGACGTTTAAGATAAATTCATAATACATAATTTAAAATAGTAGAAGGTTTTAAATTAATTCATAATAAAATTGGTAAAATAACGATTTAATTTAAATAATAGTTTAAAATTGTAACTGCAATTATCAAAATTACATCAGTTGACACAGCATCATGCAGTTGTACTCATATTATAATATAAAAATACTTTATTCCTAAAAATAACCACTACCCAAGTTTATTGCTTTAAATTCATAAATTCATCGATTGAATAGAAACATCTATCACAAAGCCAATTATAGAGAGTCCTGCTAAATTCCATTCTTATGCCTACAGGTTTCTAAAAAGCTCATTGCTTTTTTAGTGTTCCGCACCTCAAAAGGAAAAAACGGAACCCAAATACTATCACTAGTGTGTCTGCCTGTCCGTCTGTCACAGATAATTTGCTCCGAATCTACTGAACCGATTAAGTTGTACACATATGAATTTCTGTGACCCAAACACGAACGTGTAACGTAATTATATAAATTTTATCATTTTTTTTTTTCAATACATTAATATTTTAGATAACAACTTATACCTAATTAATTAATAAAATAACAAAATTATATCCTAACTTAACTAAAACTATTCACAAACTAAAATATGGCGTCGAAAAATTCCTCCGCATCGCTGTCGACTGGTAATGTACCCAAGAGACTGGCGGCATTGCCACGTTGTACGGCAATGCTTAGCCTTTATTTCCATGGAAGGTGGGTAGGCCTTTAGTGTGGGACGCAACTTGTGTCGACACTCTTGCGCCATCCCATCTTCCCGGCTCGGCGTGCTGTGCTGGCGCTGCTGCTGCGGCTGCGGAAAACCTCAAGCGGCGAAAGTATAATAACCTTATCGGTAATTATATTTTCGAGCCGTTTGGGGTTGAACCCTCGGGCCGTGGGGTCCGAGCGCTCATGATTTGTTTAACGAAATCTCCAAACGGCTAGTTGACACTTCCCGTGACCCAAGGGCCGGATTATATAAATTAATTTTGAATATGGCTGTCACTTTTGGGGGCTAAATAAGAAAATTTAAAAAAAAAGCTATGTAAACGTGTGACATATCAAATGAAAGGGCTTAAACCTCTAAGGGCTCTCGAATAGATTATTTTTATAATTTTAAAATAAGTAGCTTTAAAGTTGTTTAAGAAAATAGACATAACTTATTGACCATATTTATCTCCATGTTTTTCAACTACAATGTTAAGTTTGTTCTTGGGATAATTCTGTCTTTTCTTTCTTCATTCCAACTACGAAGTGGTCCCACACGCACTTGGCTATTTTTTTTTTAATAACACACTACTGTCGATCGCGTTTCGTTGCACGTTGATTGAAAACATACCTTTAGTGACTACTTGTTTTTATTTTTTTTTTTATTTTGTAAAATTAAACTGAGATCTTTTCACAAACTTTAGGTATTTATATTTGTTCAACGTTTGGTGCTAGTATAACAAGTCTAGCAGCGTATACACTTTAAGCTTAAATTTTATTGCACCTGATACAAATGATAGACTCCATAAACACCGAGTGTTATTTAGGCAGCATTTTCGAAAATCTATAAAATTACAATAAAATCAAGCTATGAACGTTGTATTGTCATCAACGTCTACAAAATGTGGTCACATTTTGTATGAGTATGAAGGTATAAGGAGAACAATTCCAGGATGGATCTAGAGAAAATTATATTTACACACAATATACAGAAATAGAGAAAATTATATTTACACACAATACGTATACAGTCCTCGGGGCTGAACAATGAAAATGCCTGATCTGTTAATTTGTAAAACATTCTTTGAAGCCGGAGTATATATAAACGTCTTTATTTAGGTTTGAATATCAATTTGAATTTCATTTATCAATTTTTTCTGTTGATGTTGTATTTATATTGTATGTATTCGTTTGTATTTATTTATGTGTGATTTTGTATTTATTATTGAATAATCTAAATATGTTTTCTAATATGGGATGTGATACCTGAAATAAATAAATTTTAATTTTATTTATTTTCTTAATTTTAATTTACTTTCCAAAGCGTAAGAAATG
Source organism: Fissipunctia ypsillon (assembly GCA_947568875.1). Classification (NCBI taxonomy): domain Eukaryota; kingdom Metazoa; phylum Arthropoda; class Insecta; order Lepidoptera; family Noctuidae; genus Fissipunctia; species Fissipunctia ypsillon. The sequence continues at coordinate 15,373,253 of OX387661.1, read as the reverse complement.
TAGTGAACAATTCAGAAATTACGTTCGCTTGAACAAAATACGGACGCGTTTTTTAATTAAGTAACGCTGACCGACTGGTTTACTTCCCAAGCGTCTATTGGGCTGTAGCCCAGCAAGCTGATTCAGTTGAGTAACTATAGAAATTTAATTGTGTCTCATAACTGACAGCTGAAGGTCGGAACATGCTATTGCTCGTGGGGTTTAGTACGAAGGTGCCGTCAGGCTCCCGGCTACCAGGTGGTCTGACGCCACTCTCCCCAATTGATGCAAAGAAGTTATTGCTTCCACTGACTGGACAGGTCCACTCAAATTTGTGTGGTTCTTTCCTCAAAAGACCATTTCAGACACGGATCTACATAGTCCTCACATGACTTGACCAAGATTATGTCTGGACTTTAAAAGAGACTTTGACCCCTGAGTTTGTTTCGCCGTTTCTTCTCAGGAGTAGTAAAAAAAATAATTAATATGACGTGTAAAAGTGATCCGATATCCTATTTACAGAATAAACAATTTCATTTAATTTCATTTCATTAAAAATGTCGGCTACTTGTTTAGGTTCGGATGTTATGTTTTTATTTATTTGCAATTTTTATGTTATTTTTTTCGTTTTTTAGTTTCGTCTTCATTCTCTCATTTATGATACTCCACATTTAACTCTTTTTTGTGTACTCAGTCTTTTTTGCTGTCGTAACAATTTTTCAAAATATTTTTTTATAATATAGTCTAATTATTGGATTTTTTTTAACTATTAGTATTTTTAACAACATTTTGTTATTTTTAGAGATTTTAATGCTTGTAGTCAGCCAGTAATTATTAAATTTTGTTTTAAGTTTAATTGTACGCAAAGGATTAAATTTATTTAATATAGTTATCATTGTATGCTTTGTAGAGGGAACGAATATAGCAGATAGTTACAGATTTAACCTTTTAAATTATTATTATTCCGCTATGGAACTAAGTAATCAATCATAACATAATATAGAAACGGCTATATTAGTCAACTTTCAACAAAGCAAATAGTTTTTATTAGTTCGACGACTGCTTTGAAAACCTCTAAGTTCGATTCCCAGCAATTGATATTTACTCTGCTTCTTTCTTTACATTATGTTATATTATATTATTATAGGTAATTATGTTCGGCAAACATAAAAGAAAACATAAAGTTTAGGCATCTTCTGTTATGTTAGGTCACAATAAAAATATATGGTTAGGTGACTGTTAATGAGAAATCCCGTGTTTTTCAGAGGCTGTATACCGGGTGTGTGTGTATGTATCTGTATGGATTGTCATAGAAGTGTTTCCTTTCATTTTGCAAGACTTCTGTGTCAATTTAGTATTTCCTAGTACTTTTTTTCTAAGTTTAATTAATACACAACTAATTGTTTCAGTACATGTAACCTTTCTCTATTAAGTTTTACATTCCACCATTTTTATATTTTTAAATAAATTTTTATATAATTTTATTTTAAGAAATATTTAAAAATGTAATAAGGTAAGAAAGCAACGCAACCTGCCATTTGGCACCTCATCAAAAGATAGTTTGAGATAGGAATTTTGAAGAAAATCATTTTCGAAAGAATGAAATTTTTTTCGTCTGCAAGGAGCTTATGATAGTAACAAGTTGTGTTGAAATAAATAGAAATATCTATCTATACACATATAATTACTTGTCCTGACTGACTGATTCATCAACGCAGAGCCTAAACCGCTGGGGCTATATAACTTGAAATTATGGCAGTTGATATCTTTTTTGTTATAAGCATCCAATAAGGAAGGATTTTTTGGCAATTCTACCTTTAACGATGTGAAAAGGGGGATTTAATCTGTATGAAAACCCTTATTTCTTGAGTTAATAAACTTGAAACTTGGCACGAATACTTATTTAAGTAAATTATGAAGTTCATCATTTTTTTTCTAAACTACCCGCTTTTTTTGGGGATAGGTAGTCATCAAATGACTTTTCCCGCTCCGCCCAGAGCGGGAGAAGTCATTTGGGCCGCGCGTGTCAGACTTTTACTGACTAAAACCTACCCGTGTTCCTTCAGTTGCCTGTGCCGGGGCCACGGTAATTCTTTCGAACATCCCGCAACCCTGGCTGTAAACTGCCCCCTAAAGGGGGATTGGGGGGTGTCAAAGTTTGTATGGAAAAATTTAAACACGCTGTCCGATTAACTGGAAACTCAGTATTTATACTAAACAATAATAAAGAATAACGTGTATCAGGGTCTTTTGTACCCCGTGCTAGTATTTTATGAATCTAGAAGAGGATTTACAGCTAGTATGGTCGGAAAACTTTTCAAATGTGGTAGGATTATTCGGACTCCAAATAACATGCTATGTAAACTGTTTTTGCCGTTAATGCGCACATTCTGCGGTGGTATTACACCTGGTGATTAAAGAGATAATCCGATACTAAATACTTTAGTAAACGGTGTACATTGTAGACCTGTGGTATCAATGGAATATAGGACTCGAAAGTGATTTGTTAACCGCAAATACATTAGTGAACATAATGAACTTCAATGTAAATTCTTATTTCGGTAAACCGCTGGATTGGTTTTCATTAATTCGGGAGTGCTCCGATTTAATATTAATAGTATTCAACCAAATAATTGCTTTTTAGTGATTTAGCTCACGTTCGGACGGTCGCGAAAAACACGCGCGCGGAAATATCGACTGGCGCGATTTTTTCGCGCCAGTCAACAGTGTTCGAACGAGCGTGAAAAAATCTCTTCGAACTGATTTTTCGTGCAGTGCGGACGTACGATGGGTTTCGCAAAATTATTAGCGGTAGCTATTTGTGAGGCCAGGAGACCACAAAAGAAGCAAAGAAAATTTAGGATGCATCCCTAGAGTAATGAACAATATTTAAAAGGCGAATTTTTGATGCCGTAAAATGATTTAAGAAAATATCCTGAAAAATTATAATAAATAACAAGAGATACAGAAACCCGCAGAGCAGCATGTGGCGAGCTGCTGGGCAGTAGCGACCCCACGTACCCTATCTCCCGGGAGAAGTCATGTTCCTCATATCTGGCTTGCCTTTATTGGCCGGCTGGAGTGAACACTGACGAGAACTGACCTCCCACCTCATTCTTGCCTTTATTGGCTGGTTTGAGTAGAGATTCGCAAGAGCAAACGTGCTCGGAGGAAGGAAGTAGTCCAGTAAGATGCTGGTAGGGATCTTGACCGTACTTCCGGGATTGTCCTGATAGCCGTGGAATACCTCTCCACTCCTCTTAAGCACCTCAAGACATGTTGCCCCCTTGTCGCTACGACACTATGTGCTTGCGACCGTTTCCGGGGGCCCATTGTTGAGTGTGCAAGTCACCCCCTGCCATTTTATCCGTGTATTGTATTTATCAAACATTGGTCAGGCAGGGGCCATAGTCCTTCCATAGTTGTAGATAACCAGTCCACTTTAGCTATCCAAACCCATAGCCCAATATTTTTTTTGTCTCCATATCCTGCAATAGTTCTACACCAACCGGGGGTTGTCCTTGGGTGCACCTGCATAGTACGCACAAGGATAATCGTCGGTTGGTGCCTCATTTCCATTGAAAGCGTCTAACGGGCCTCTGCGAGTTGGCTTCGGCCCCTCATATGCCTTTCAAAGGTCCGGGGCCATAGGGTCCCGAGAAATATAAAAAAAAAATATATATAAAAAAATAAATAACAATTAAATAGCATGTTTATTATATTGTATTATCTTAAATTAAATCCATTTAATATTTACTTACTTTCTATACCTATGCCCAGGGGGCCAACCAACAAGCTATACAGGACGTCTAGTTCTATCTCCTTCCCAGACTCAAGTAATATTAAAATAATACTGCTTTAAGAGGTGGTGGTCTAGCTTCAGAACTATTTTAGGATTTTATATTATAGGAAGGTAAGGCTAAGTAATAACAGCCGCACGGATCGATCCACCAGGTTAAGCTACGCTTGCCGGGGTTGTCCGTGGATGGGTGACCATCTTTACATACCGAGATTCCTCCGTGCCTCGGAAAGCACGTTTAAGCCGTTGGTCCCGGCTGTCATTCGTAGATCTTTGACAGTCGTTACGGGTCGTCAGAAGACCAAAAGTCTGACAACCAGTCTTACCAAGGGGTATCGTATTACCCAGTCACTGGGTTGTGGAGGTCAGATAGGCAGTCGCTCCATGTAAAATACTGGTATTCAGCTGCATCCGGTTAGACTGGAAGCCGAAGCCGACCCCAACATAGTTGGGAAAAGGCTAGGCAGATTGATATTATAGGAAGGTAGTTACCTAATATTGAAACTGAAAACATCTGAGGTGTTCTAAACATCAAATAAATTACTTTAATTAGGTATGTGTCGGTAAATAACACATTAGAATAATCTCGACCAATCATTCCAATGTTATATATATTTACCTACGCGTCCTTCGACTCGGCATCGCTGTGCGCCACGGCCTTTAGCATGCGGTACGTCCGCACTCTACGAGCCAGTGCGCCGTACTGACCAACGCACGCGTGTTTTTCGCGTCCGTGGGACCACCAGTACAGAACTTCGTATGTCGTATTCATTCAACGCTCAACGCCGACCGTTGAAAATCAAATACTGCGGGGTTTAAAATCGCAGCGTGGAAAACACGCGGTCGTGTAAACAGATGTACCGTTTTCTATTTGTTCCATTCCTAGCGCGGCACGCGATTTTTCCGTGCGCGGGGTTTCCTCGTCCGTGCGAACGTGCACTTAAGGTCTTTTTTGTTTTTACATTTATTTATACAATGAAAAGTGCAAAAACCACTCAACAACTGTGGCGTTCTGCTTTAATAGGTCGTTTAATAGGGAAATTAGGGTAGATTGGATAAAAACAAGATCCCACTTAATAACACATTTATTAGAAACAGAGCACGAGCACAGAATCTAGGGGAGTAGGTTCTTACAGTCCTTAAGGTCTTTCAGTGGTCGTAGGTTGAGAATACAAGAGATACTGATACATGATGATGATGAAATACACAGAGATGGCGCACGCAGTCGCAGCTGCAGGGTCGTGTTGTTGGTGGCGCACGGTAGAGATGTGGCAGTGGTGGTAGCGGCCACGCGGAACCCTGCAACCGTATGTACCGTCCTGTACCGTATTATTGCGGAACCGCGCAACCCTGGGAATAGCGCAAGGAGCGCCCGTGATTTCCAGGAATGATTCCTGCGATGCGTGCAGCGTTTCCCAGCCAGGCAGAAAGCGCTAAAAAGCCCAAGGCAAAGCGAGGAAGGTGGAAGACGGAGGAATTCACACATCGCATTGGTTTACAGTGATTCAGGATGAAGTGAGCACATGGTAAAGCTATGGCCGTAACCTTGAACCGTAGGGGTTGTCGCACATACGGCAAGGCAAATTAAGCAAGCAGCTTGGTAGCAAGCGTGGCGAGCATGCCAGCGTGATTTAATAATGATAAAAATGGAGTAGTATACACGTGGTGAACATTAAATTATAACATACATGGTTCTCGGTAATGAATAGGTTACCGAGAACATTTACATTGCCGGCAGCCACGTCAAAAGGTCACAATTATACAAGTTAGGAAGTGGCCGTGGTGGTGGTGGACATAGATTAACCATAAGAACACAATAAAGTACGCACCCTATCTCAAGGGGTTCGATGTGAGGAGATTGGCGACGTGCCGGGAAAAGGAATGATTCTATCTAAGGGATCATCTTTTATAGTCGTTGAGAACGCTGTGTAGGGAAGTGACAGCGTTTATTTCAAAGACAATTTGATAATGCCATAGATAATTAGTCACTTTTGGGAAATAGACTAATTATGCTACACAACCACCAATTGATTTACAGCTTACAACCGAGGATCATTAACTTGAAATTAATCTGAATTGAATTTAAAATAAACTAAATTTTAGATGAACTTAATCCGTATTCATAGCGATCCATTTTTACCTCCACAATTAACTCGGGAAATGTATAATCCTTCCATTTAAAACCGAACTCTTCAGCTTTATTATTCGTTTAGTATTATCTATTAGCAGCAGATTTATTTTTAAAAAATACGCAAAACCAATCAACTGTATTTATTATTTTTAACAAGCGAAACTTAATATATAGAAAAACCTAGGAAACTATAATACTAACGCGCGTGCTTGACGTCTAGACGTCATAACAATAAAACTTCTATTTGTGTCTCGTTTACCGTCCGCAAACCGATTAATGAGCAATTAGGTAATCACTTGGCACCGGGAAAACGCAATACTGAGGTGGAGTGACGTCTGTCGCCGTTGGCTGTCGATCCAAGTGCTCCTCACCGTCCGCAGTTGCTGCTAACTATCCCCAATCTTGATGCAGCTGTCTTGACTACGCCCCTCGTCCCCTCCAACTTCTTTATTTTTCTAAAAACGGCCGATCCTGATTGCAAGACGTCCTCGTCTTCGGCTTGGTCACCTGAAGCATGCAGCGTTTATTTTATTCTAACATCACGCTAAGACCCTTAGGAGCTGAGCAAAAAGAAAAAAAAATAATCTGAATGAACACTAAGCAAAATCGATGTAATAGCACGAGCATGCGATGCGATTAAACGGGGGGGGGGGGGGTCAGGGGAACAAAAAAGCTAGTTGAATTATACTAATGTAAAATAAAAAAAAATATAATAAAAACAAATTAAAAAAAAATTGAATAGAAAATAAAAATAGAATAGAAAATTATTTTTTCTTTCTTTTCAAGGGCCTAATTTTTCGTGGAAATAGGAAAAGAAAATCTAATAGTGCCAACTGTTTTGATTTTTTACATAATTCATTTTGTTTAAGCCAGCAAGGGCTACCAAATCCCTCTCTATGACAATCTCATTTTGCATCAGACGTATAGCTGCAGGCTTCTGGAAAACTTCTGTACAATATGTAATTTTAATGAACAGATGGACAATGAATTCGACTTCGCTACCTTACTGAACGCTTCACTCCCTCGGGGTGCGTATCGTCTCGTTAGATACAGAATTTTTCCTACGCTACTTTTTTATATAGTATTTATTCACAATCGATAAACACCGTTATGCCCTAATTGGCTTGAAAGAAAACAACTTGCCACATCAATATTATTTATTATTTTAGTGTGTATAAATAATAAAAAAAATATAATGATACTATAGCCACATATTACGATTAACGAATCATAAAAGGAGCAAGATTGAACAGAAATTCTCAAATTATTAATTCAATTTCACCTCTACAATACCGAAGCAATTACTTAAACAATTTGTCACAAAGGTCCAGTAAATCCACGGCAAATAGTGCGACATGAACACGACAAGGTTAATTTCATTTATTCATTAGTATGAGACGATTCTGCAGACGGTGTGGTTTAACGACAGCACGGCGACGCACGTGTATTACAATCTTAATTTTGGTTTGTGAAAATTAGGTACTGTAGTGATCTGCCAGGATTCCACGGCAGATCACTACGTCTGTGTGTATGTAGTCTTATTTAAGAGGTGTCTTTTAGAGGACGTATAAATTAGACACACAGGGGCACCGTATTATTATTTTATTGCTTATAGGAAGCACGTTACATTATCAACGTAAAACTAGGAATCCCTCAATATAAAACCATCTTTCAATATGTCATCTTTAAATGTATTCTATTTGCTACTTGGCGTTCGAATGTTTCCATATGCAAATACTTTGCGGCCTGTCCCACGTGAAGTTGCCACCGGCATTAAACCTCTAAGTACCTCGAGTAAAAGCTCACGCCAAGGTAATGTACGTTTTAGTCCGTGGTACGAAATGAAATAATTGTAAACTGTCAAAAATGTCCGGGTGACACAGCTGGAATCCCCCGCGAAACGTCCACCCCGCGTGATTGATTTGCGTGCGCGCAATTCACGTGCTATTTTTAACTGGAATCTTATTAGCTTGTAAACTACTGGTGCTACACCAATATAAAAATACGTGGGTAGAGCTGAAACTATACAGAATCAATACAAATGTGATCCAGATCCAGTTTGTTAAAAGATCCTTTATTTCTCATGTCATAATTAAAGGGTTTCGCTTCTAAGAACAACTTTGACTGGATTTTTCTGAACTTGATTGACGATCTACTTTGCTCGGTACCTGCGTCAGTTTATTTTTCCTCGTTTTCGACGTAGATATTCTAAAAGTATTCGTCATAAAGAGAACTGATGATAGCTTTGTAAAAATTATCATGTTTTCTAAGAAGTATTCAAGGTATTTCCTGTACACAATTTCCAACTTTCAGTGTAAACAACTAGGTAAATAAAACAATAAATGGCCACCAACTATTAACAAACTGTGCAAAGCTAAACTTGTCTAGGGGTGCACTAAACTGAATACTGTAGTCGAGGTGAACAGAACAAATAAACCACGAACACCTTGAGTAATCTAGTGGGAAGTGTTCACGCTTGCGAATGTGTTCGCTTCACTAAAATTAATCATTTATTCTGTTCTAGCTTTTGCCCTCGGCTTCGCCCGCGTGGATGTTGGAAAACATCCCACGGGAACGTACTACCGGGATTAAAGTACCCTTTGTGTTAATTCAGGTTATAAACTATCTATGTGCCAAATTTCATCCAAACAACAGACAAACGGACAAATTTCTTCGGTACTATTTTAATATGTGTATTTATTACTTGTATAGATTGTATTGATCAAATATATACACAGCTACATTGAAATTGAGAATATGGTGTTAAAACTGCTATCGAAAGTCGAGCTCTTGAATGTAATTTGAGGCTACATTATTGTAATGAATGGGGCGTACTTTGTAAAATGACTGGAAAGAATTTTACTCTAGTAAAATGACGTTAAATTCTCAGCAAGTTTTTAACCAACCTTTGCAGCTGCTATTCCCATCCCTAAACTATTCCAGATTACTGCTAAAAGTCTCGTCTGTAAGCTTGTTGATAGTTCACAGTAAATTATGCGACCTACCCAAATGTCCTTTCTTTGGTATTGTTCGTCGAATCGTTGAGCTCCTTAACTTTTAAGTTGAGCTGTACGATTACTGACAGATGCTTGCACTGACTGGACAAGTCCACTCAATCTGTGTTCTCAAGAGAACATTTCAGACACCAACCAAAGTACATGGTCTTCACATGATCTGATCCAAGATTATGTCTGAACTTTAAAAGAGACTGTAACCTCTGAGTTTGTTTTGGCCTTTCTTCTCAGAGTAGTCGGATAGAAAACGCCGGCCTCATCTAGTTTAAAAAAAAAAAAGTTTGACGTGTAAAAGTGTTTGTATAAATAAACCTACTTACAAAAATAAAATCATTTATCATTTATCACAGTTGAACTGTGTGAGTTCTTAACAGACGAATGTACAGCAGAGCACTAATATTCTAAAACGTCGATTCACGTTCTTCTATCTAAGTAAGAGTTTGTGAATGATTTTCTTCCTACTGTAGTAGTTAGCTAAATTTTTCCACCTCTCTACCCATAAAACAAAGCACTCAGAATTATTTTAATACACTCATCACATGCATACTCACACTCATCAGATATGTACATACTGTAGCGAAAAAAAAAATAAAAAGACGGAAGATTCACTTTTCTGCTACGACACGTTTAATTTTGTTTTTAAAATAAAAATAGAAAATAACATTAAAAGGTAGAAAAAATTAATATTATTGTATCAAAAAGTTGCAGGTTGACTTGTGTGAAGGGAATAAAATAGAGAACTTTGGTCCGATAGGTACGCGAATAACGAACGAGAAAATAAACGTACTATCTAGTCGATTGCAATCACTAATGAGTAACGCTACCAAAACATATCGTTATAAAAAAAAAATTAGAGAACCAAGGTACCTCGCTTTTTTACAAATTTGAAAATAAAATTAAATAGTTAATGAATTAAAAAAACCTGCAGAGGATTACTATCTACACTATTAAATTAGAACGTAGAATATTATAAAAAAAACCGTGGCATAAGTAATCGCGTCCGGCGAGGTCACGTAGACTGTAGGTTGTCGCAGGTTCAGGAACTGGCGTTGTTTGTGAAACCTTCAGCGGTCAAAATGCGACCCAACTCTCGACGTTGGCCAAGGACGCCCAGCGTAATTTTAGGCCAAAACCTGGAGGCCGAAAGGCGGCCTGTTCAAAGCTGTTCAATCCTAAGACAAAATGAATTAGGGTTAGACCAGCGTGATCAGACTGAACTTCCGATTGAGGAAAACTGTTAAAAGATACGTACCAGAAAAAATAAAGATGAATGCTTAGAATAATACTTAATATACCATTCTCAATATAGTTTTGCCATAAGGTATTAATAGGACGGCAGGAATAGTGGTTCACTTGAAAAAAACTCGTTAATTTTCCACAAACAGGGTCCGTATCAATTGATTCAACTTTTGCAACTAAGAAAAAAATGGGGACCCATCTGTCAGAAGAAAAATAATTCGAATCACGAAATAAAAAGATAAAAATCGACCAGGCTCAAATACAAACGAAAAAAAGGTTGATTATAAAGAACCAAAAAGTTTTGACATGCAGAGTTATGCTGCATTACCCCATTTCCAACAAAAAAAAAGAAAAAAATACATACAACAGAAATGTGGCAACCCTAAAACAAAGTGACAACCCTATAAAATAAACGATTGAACGAGAAAATTAATTAACCTACCTATTGCAATCTAGAACCTAGAAGATACTTAAAATACATATAATAGACGACATCGAAGTGCAGCAGATACAGAATAAAATCGAAAAGCGCAGATGTGTCCACTAAATCTGAGTAACCTAGAGACTTAAAAGCAAAAGACTAAAAACTAACAATCCTAGGGACAAAGACTAAAAACCATAGAGACTAATTAAAACTATATGTACCTAACTAACCTAAATATGAAAGGAACCCTGAAAAAATAATATACATGAAACAACCTTGGCGAAAGAAAATAGCCTCAGTCAAAGACGATACAACATCAGTCAAAGACGATACGACATCAGCCAGAGATGATGTGACATCAGCCAGAGATGATGTGACATCAGTCAAAAAAAAGACAAAAGTGACATCAGTCAACAAAAGTAACATCAGTCAACAAAAGTGACATCAGGTTAACAAAAGTGACATCAGTCAACAAAAGTGACATCTGTCAACAAAAGTGACATCAGTCAACAAAAGTGACACCAGTCAACAAAAGTGACATCAGTCAAAAAGGGCGACATCAGTCAAAAAAGGCGACATCAGTCAAAAAAGGCGACATCAGTCAAAAAAGGCGACATCAGTCAAAAAAGGCGACATCAGTCAAAACAAACTTCTGTCGAAAGAGACTTCAGTCGAAACATGTCGACAGAAGTCGAAGAAAGTCCGTAGGACTAAGTGGTCCTAGTGATATTACTAGTAACACAGCCAAAAAATTAAGCGAGCTCATACGCTCGGGTAAATAAGGGGTAAAGCAATAGAGGGATTAATAGCGATGTTAACACAAAAACTCAGCAATGAATGAAAGGTAAGACGCGAGTTGAGTCCGACTTTCAGCTAAATTAACGCTTTGAGTCTGACAATCCCGCCTTAACCTCAGCAAAGGAAGAAAGATTCGATGCCTGTCGAGCCCGACTTTCAGCTAAATGGATGCTTCGAGTCTGACCATAAGCACAGGTTGAATCTATAAGGACTTCCCTGCTAAATCATTGGAGTTACCAACTGAATTAATCAAATAGAAACGTTAACAATATGTATTATGGTTAATTGCTCCATTGAAAACCCAGGATGATCGAGACTAGACTTTGTTAAACCACTTGCGTTTTATCGAAAAAATTTATCGACAATGGTACATCACTACACACAAGAGGTAAGCTGTAAATAAGACGTAATCAAAAAGTTCCACTTGTGACAACTAGATGTCGCTGTGGATGGTTTTAGAAATGGTTGTTTGTCGAAATATTTACGAAATTTAAAAATGAGTTTTTTGTTTACGTAAATATTTTGTAATTCTTGGTTACAAAGGATAGAAATTTATGTAAAACTAATATTCCAATTGAATTCGTGTAAATCGGACAACGCGTTTTGAAGTTGTGAGAAATTATTTAAGGATATCTTTTATATGATATGTTCCGGAATGGGCAGAATCATAATCTTGAAGGATATAGGTGGTTCTAGAAATAACTCTAGTCACACGACACTTAATAAAGCGAGGAGCAAGCTTTCCCGAAAAATAATCTGCTCGAGAGGATCTAGCAAAGTTACGTCTCCATACCGTGTCACCAACGTTAAGAGTAACAGCCGTGCGGTTCGTATTATAAGCCCGAGAATTACGGAGGAAAGCCATAGAAAGATTATCAGCTACTTTCGCATAAACCTCAACAAGAGAGGAAAGATTCGACGCGTGCTGAGCCCGACTTTCGGCTAAATTAGTGCTTCGAGTCTGACTATTCGCACGAGAAGAATTCATAAAGACCTCTCTGCCGAACATGAGAAAATTTGGAGTAAAACCTGTAGCTAAATTAATACAAGAGTTGAGATAGAGTTTGACTTTTGGAAGCATTTTCGCCCAATTTCTTTGATTTTCTCCGACTAAAATACTTAAAAACATGTAACCACGCTCTGGTTGTAACGTTCAATAGTGTTGGCTTGAGGAGTATAGTAAGGAGTGTAAGTAGGTGAATCGATGTGAAAAGAACTAAGGAAGTTTAAAAATATATTACTACGAAAAACAGTAGCATTGTCACAGAGAATAGCACGTGGTACACCAAAATTGAAAAATAATTCAGATTCCAGAGCTCTAATAACAGAACCAGCGTCAACCTTGTTTAGGGGAAATAACCAGACATATTTCGAAAAAACGTCTACCATGGACAGAATATACTTAAAACCATAGTAAGCAACAGGCAAAGGTCCAATGACATTGTTAGAAATTACCTGTAGGGGCAATGAAACATCTTTCGGACAAATCATTTGGCCTCGTGGTTGAGTGTTTGCAATTTTTTGAGCCTTACAAACCTCACATTGCCTCAAAGTTTCAGAAACATCACGAAACATGTTTGGCCAATAAAAAATCTCCTTGATCTTAAGGTAGGATTTGTGACACCAGGATGTATAGAAGGAAAGTTGTTGTTTGTATATAGGACAAATAGTTTAATATGAAAACGGGATAGTTTAATCAAAATTGTAGGGATATAAGAATAAACATCTATGAAAAATAAAAGCTCAAAAAGGGAATTAGTGAAATAAAAATGTTCAGAGCTACATTTTTTGAGTTAATGTTTAACAAAACCAAAATTTATGAAAATATGTCAAATATTATTATTTAATAAGATAAAGGGATAATTTAATACTAATAGGAGAGAAACCAGATGAAAATAGAAGCGAAAAAATGTTTTAGGCTGTATGATCATGTTGTCTGTGCTTTTGTTGAAAAAATGTTTTGTGCTTTTGTGTCAAAGGCATAGAATTAGAAAGTATTACCTAATAAAGTTCCTAGGACAAATTGGAAAGGAAGAATTCAACAAAATAAAATGCGGAGTAACCCTGAATGAAATAAGTAGAGGCCTGCAAATAAAAAGACTTCCACATCAGTGTCACACACATTGAATTCCTCCATCTGCTATATTAAATCATGAGAAAAACCAAAACAGAATAAAACAATCCACGAGCATGTTTACCAGTAGTTGGAAAGAGTTATTTAGCGAGTAATATGGCTGGTAGATGAATAGAAAGACACGCAATCGGCAAGCTAAACGGTCGGGCTAGGAGTCAAAGAAAGATAGGAATCTATTAGAAAAACAAAACGTGAAAGAGGACGCTTTGGGCTAATAGAATACCAAAAAAAACGAAACCAAGCACACAGCCGCATAAAAAAGCTTACCTTAGAAACACGACGCCTATACATTCACACACCAAGCATTCTCTACAGGGAACTACAAATACAGGCATTAAAATAAAACTCGGGATTAAAATATATTTGTTGGGAAGAAATGAAAAAGTTATTAATTTAGTATTATTATGGAATTAAAGTACAATCACACACAACATCCAACATTAAAGGGTGATCATCAATGGTATCATTGTATTGTAATGCATATTCTGCTCCACCCGTGACACTGGAAAAAGGACAAAAGGAAAAAAATATGGATTATATTTGCTCGAAGAGCATCACACACAAAATAACAGAAAAAAATATATTAAGTAACCATCAAAATTACTTACTTTAGTTCGGGCGGCATTTTGTAGCGAAAAAAAAAATAAAAAGACGGAAGATTCACTTTTCTGCTACGACACGTTTAATTTTGTTTTTAAAATAAAAATAGAAAATAACATTAAAAGGTAGAAAAAAATAATATTATTGTATCAAAAAGTTGCAGGTTGACTTGTGTGAAGGGAATAAAATAGAGAACTTTGGTCCGATAGGTACGCGAATAACGAACGAGAAAATAAACGTACTATCTAGTCGATTGCAATCACTAATGAGTAACGCTACCAAAACATAGCGTTATAAAAAAAATTAGAGAACCAAGGTACTTCGCTTTTTTACAAATTTGAAAATAAAATTAAATAGTTAATGAATAAAAAAAATCTGCAGAGGATTACTATCTACACTATTAAATTAGAACGTAGAATATTATAAAAAAAACCGTGGCATAAGTAATCGCGTCCGGCGAGGTCACGTAGACTGTAGGTTGTCGCAGGTTCAGGAACTGGCGTTGTTTGTGAAACCTTCAGCGGTCAAAATGCGACCCAACTCTCGACGTTGGCCAAGGACGCCCAGCGTAATTTTAGGCCAAAACCTGGAGGCCGAAAGGCGGCCTGTTCAAAGCTGTTCAATCCTAAGACAAAATGAATTAGGGTTAGACCAGCGTGATCAGACTGAACTTCCGATTGAGGAAAACTGTTAAAAGATGCGTACCAGAAAAAATAAAGATGAATGCTTAGAATAATACTTAATATACCATTCTCAATATAGTTTTGCCATAAGGTATTAATAGGACGGCAGGAATAGTGGTTCACTTGAAAAAAACTCGTTAATTTTCCACAAACAGGGTCCGTATCAATTGATTCAACTTTTGCAACTAAGAAAAAAATGGGGACCCATCTGTCAGAAGAAAAATAATTCGAATCACGAAATAAAAAGATAAAAATCGACCAGGCTCAAATACAAACGAAAAAAAAGGTTGATTATAAAGAACCAAAAAGTTTTGACATGCAGAGTTATGCTGCAATACGTACACTCATCACGTACACCCATACATTTGGTTACCTTTTACTCCTAAGTTTAACTAAGTATACTGAAACGATACATTATTATCTATCGAAAGAGACTGGATCCTGCGACACAGGGTATCCTAGTGCGGGATCCAGTGTCATACCTAAATATTGTAACCTTTGTTGTTTATGAATCAATTAAGCATACGTCACTCAAGACTGATGATTTACCTATACCGTCGATGATTTAACGTCCTCTAAACGTAAACGGAGAAGTAAAAGTTCAGTAAGTTTATTACTGTGTCTGAAATTAAAATTTTTATTAACTAGAGTTTATTTTTAGAAATGAATATTAAGTTTGATATCACCAATCATGGACTTTTCTGACAGATATGCCCAAAGTATTATAAAAGTCATCTGAACTAGTCATTTTTACTAATAATGTTTTTCATTTTTCATGGAATTTTGTTGTGGATTCAGGTTAATAAATCAAACGCCTGTGCTCAAAGTGATTGTCGCTCGTGTAGACATTGGTTTTAAAAAACGCGGCCTAGCACCGGCAGCGCTGAGCCGTGCCCGTCGTATAACCGAACTACCGGACGTCACGGTAATTTTGGCATTTCTATAATAATATAATTTTACCGAAGTGTAATTAAGTGAAACCTTTATTTCAGTAATTATGAGTTTCCCGTGCCTGATAACTACGCTCATAAATTTATTTAATTTATAAAGTACTACCGTTTTATAAATATATGGATTGCTTAGTAATGTTATTGAACTGACCACACTAGATAATGCAAAATAACAAACTATAGAGACTGAGTTTCTTTACCTACAACAAAAACAAAAGAAAATCATATGATGATCTTAAAGCATAACCGTTATAAGCGACTTGGTTCTATTTCTAAACTCCAGTTTTATTGAACTATGTCAATCACTGCTCTTGATTTGCAACTGTTTCATGGGCAGAATTCGAATTCATTACAAATTCAAACGTTTTTTTTTATGCATTTAGGCTAATAGCACAATATTTTTTGTCGTAATATATTGTACCTCGGAAAAGACTAAAGCCTTCATCCCGGCTACTGAAAATAATGTAACCGTTACTAAATAGCTCACTACCTAGGGGTTGTAAGATTACAACCCATATTTTTACTTAAACATCTTTACTTTCAGGTCAAATTTCAGCACAGCTTCAGCACCAATAAAGTTTACACTGACAGATGCTTGCACTGACTGGACAGGTCCACTCAATCTGTGTGGTTCTTTCCTCAAAAGACCATTTCAGACACCAACCCACATGGTCTTCACATGATCTGACCAAGATTATGTCTGGACTTTAAAAGAGACTGTGACCTCTGAGTTTGTTTCGGCCTTTCTTCTCAGAGTAGTTAGATAGGAAACGCCGGCCTCATCTAGTTAAAAAAAAAAAAATGTTTGACATGTAAAAGTGTTTGTATAAACCTACTTACAGAAATAAAATCATTTATCATTTATCATGGAGATGAAAAAACAAAACAAAGTTGACGCTAGATGCATCTCAGTTATGGTCACCGTGCGCCCTAGTTACATGTTATAAACAGCGCACAGCATTCTGCTTACCCAGCACTCGGTGACCGGCGTGTCACGTGAACAAACAACAATTTGCATACCTACCGTTACTAAACCCGCACATTTGTGTTTTATTGATACCGTGTAATTAAATGTGGCCGTGTGTCATCTGTCACCGTAGATAGCTATTGTTGTGTGGACGAGTATTAAAGCTTTGCACCTGACGGAGAAATAAAGACTTTAGGTATTAAAACTGGCCAGCTAGGGTTGCGGGATGTTCGAAAGAGTTACCGCGGCCGCGGCACAGCCAACTGAAGGAACACGGTCAGTAAAAGTCTGACACGCCCTCCCGCTCCGCCCAGAGTAGGAGAAGTCATTAGATGATTTCCCATCCAAAAGAAATACCGGGTCCTACATGGACCCCATGTAGACCTCTTGTCGTACGTATCTTGGTTGCGATTCGGTGATCTCTTTGAGGAAACCGAAGGTTTTGTCTTTGCGATTATGGACGAAGTAATGATGACGAACAACTACCGAAAATATATTGTAAAGGACGGCACGGTTGACATCTGTCGGCACAACCTTGTAGCCAGGATTATCCACCAGCAACTTGCTCTGAAATGCAGCCTTGTGGGATCGGAAGTACCGTACTATAGCTATGTGCCCGACCCAGTTCTCGAAAATGGCAATATCACGGTGTATTGGGATCGATCTATCATCACTGAAAGGACTATTGTTGCCAATAAGCCAGACATTGTGGTGATAGGTCGAATAAAGCATCGCACAATGATTATTGATATAGCGGTTCCGCATAACGAGAACCTCGTGCAAGCTGAAAAAGATAAGCAGATTAAGTATCTTGGCCTGGGTCGCGCGGTTGTTGACATAAGGGATGTGGATACAGCAGTCATTGTGCCGATAGTCGTAACGGCAAATGGCATAATAGCCAAGAGTCTCGACCAACATCTGAGGAGGCTCTCGTTGGGCAGCTGGATCAAGGGCTTGATTCAGAAAGCGGTACTTCTCGATACGGCACGTATCGTTAGGAGGTTCCTCTCTCAGGAACCCTGACCACCGGTAGCTTGGACCCTATTCCCGATACCAGTGGGCTACTATTTTTTTATATTTTTAAATGTTTTCTTTTTTTAATGTGTTTATAAAAATATTAAAAATGTAAATGAAATAAAGGTATTAAAACTGAATTGACCTATTTTATTAGTTTCTTAAAATAAATAATTAAACAAGTGCGATCTAATTGCTACATCATTCATTGTTTGTTTACAATGGTAAATTAAACGCTATCAAAACCACGTGCTTTTGTTGTATCCCGATAAATAATACGCTTTTGTTGTCCTTCGAATCTGCAATGTGACGTCACAGCGGTTGTGTGACCATGATGAGATACAGCGCTGTGATGACGAGCAGTCTGTAATATGCGGGGGCTGTTTACTGGAACGTGGGTTGATGAGCACTTTAATGTAGAAAAAAAAAGTTATTAACTACGACAAAAACGCCAACTAAAAAGGTACATAAACAAGACATCGTAACAAACTAACATCGGTTTTCGTATACCTGTGACTTCGGCAATCACAGGTTATCTGTACGATTTAGGTAATGCCTTAATAACTTGACATATTTAGTAACTAGCTGTTGCCCGCGGCTTCGCCCGCGTGGATGTCAGTACTTTGGGATATTTGTATCGGATTTTGTTCACAATTTCATGGGTTTTAATTTTTTTGCGCTTAACCCTACTATTTTTTTTAAATAAAAGTACCACAAGGTCCTCCTTATAACATCAGCTATCTGCCAATGAGAGTCCCGTCAAAATCGGTCCTTCCGTTTCGGAGATTAGCCGGAACAAAGAGACAGACAGACAAAAATTTTACCAATTAGTTTTTCGTTATAAGTATCGTGTATACTATCATAATTATGCATTTAGTAAAAAGCTATTATTTTGACATTACAAATAGACACTGTTGTGAACTCCTACTCCATAACGCACATCAAGGACTGATAGTGACATAATGATGATTACAATGACCGCTTAAGTGGTTGTATGGACGGCAGCACATCAAGCTACTACAATCTGTCAAATTTATTTAATAGATTTTCAACTTTATCGCTAAAGCATTAGGTTCAAGGTTGATTGGGAAAATTTGACAGTTTCGGGTAGCTTGACCTGCTGGCGTCTGTACGTTTTTTAAGTTACACCTAGTAGAAGGCAAAAAATAAAAGAGAGGCGAAAAAGCAGTAATTATTTCCTACAGTAGTGGCGCGTTGCCTAATAGAGTGAGTGTACAAACAGGCTCCAGTAACAACGTTTAGCAATGTTGTTCTCACAGCACATCATAGAGAAACGAGTCCTTTGTTAGAATTAAAGTGAACAAGCATAATGCAGCCGCTGTTGAAGTTTATCGTTCATTTTAAAATGCTGAGGGAACATTAAGGTGTAGCGCTAAACAAAAACGTTATAACAATTTTCTCACGAAATAAAAGTTAGAATATTATCAGCGTTTCATTCTGTGCAAGTTTTTAGTAATAAATTCCAGAATAATATGGGGACTTTACGTATCTGAAATAGACTGGGTTTTCCTATTTATTAGTAATAACTGAAAATAGAAAATGTATTGTAACAAAATGGCGACAATCAAACCAGTTGGCATTCTGAAACAGACTGTTATTTACCTACCAACACAATTTAGTAAGAACATAGACGAGCCAGAAAAAAACTGTTGTATCTACTTACATTTATCTTTCGGTTTAACGTCCCTACTCGAATATTGTGTACTTCATTACATAAACAAGCAATCTCCACAAACGCCGCGAATTAAGAAGGCACACAGGTTAATCTTTTCGGGTTAACGTAAATACCCGGTTCGAGAGCAGCACGCTTGAGCCGTCAACCGTCGTCATCAATCGAGACAAATGTTTAGTGTCACTAAATCCACACAACAGTTCCGTGAGTACGCGTTTATATCGCCATCTAGTATATATATATCCAATGGAACGGGGGACCGCCACAATCGGCGAGAGGCAGGAACGTTCCTAAGCGTCAGCGAGACCCCTGACGCAGACCAGGTGGTTGTAGGATGACAATTATCAACCACCCACATGACCCCTTAGTCGCCTTTTACGACACCCATTGGAAGAGATGGGGTGGTGCTATTCTTTGTGACGGAACAAAGTAGTAGTTACCGAAGGAATACGACGTTCGGTTGTGTGGTCGCGACACGGCGCGGGCAGTTCAAACATCAAGCCTATATTTGGGCCAAAGTTATGCCCTAGAGTCAAAGTAGCCTGCCTTAACGGTACTTGAAACATTATCTTTCTAAATTAAATACCTACACCTCAGTATTTAAAATATCTTGTTTCTGCTTTTTCTTAGATTCCAATTACGATCAAGTTGTTTATTTCAACTTGAAGGAAAACAAACAAATATTGTTTTAATAAAACGAGATATTTTCTAGTGGATCTATGTTAAGCTGAGCGATTGAAACGTTGAATAAACAACGTTGCAGAAAAGCAAACAGATAGATTCATATTTTCATGTTAAAATATTTAATGTATTGAATCATTACGCGGTGAGATGTAACGTATTCTCAAGTGATTTTATTATTTCATCCCTGTATCAATTTAATACTCTAGTTTGTATGGATTTATCTTCAGTGGCTGGTACTACGCGACAATTAGCACTTATCCTTGTACTCTGTAGATGGCGGCGACCTAAATAAAGTTTACAAGATCCTTCCGAGGAGCAGCACTTAAGACTCAATGCATAATTTATTCCATTGCTTAAAGGCTTCGGTCCAAGCTCCTCCGCACCACAATCTCGTCTTGTACAATGTTTACAAAGACATGACAGCCACAACATGACATGTACAGAGATGATACAGACAACTTTTACATCTTTAAAATAAGTAATAATTCATGTATGTATATTTTTAACTAGCTGTGCGCTGCGACTTCATTCACGTGGAAGTCTTAAGATACACAATATACTAAAACAACAGCCACATTTTAGTAAAACTCCCTCATCCCCCGACCCGTCGCGATGCATGCCCGCCCGCGCTGTTACTTCGTTTTCGCTTAGTGTTCTTTCTGTCTTTTTTCTTTTTGCTCTGCTCTTAAGGGTTGTAGCGTGATGTTAAATTATATAACAATCCTCGAGGATTGGAGTACCAAATGCAATAATAATTTTTCAAATCCGACTTTTCTCTCAATTTCATGGGTTTTATTTTTTTTTTGCGCGGAACCCTAATTATTTTTCTAAAACAAAAGTAGCTTAAGTTACTTCCCGTAATATCAGCTATCTGCTAGTGAAAGTCCTGTCAAAATCGGTTTAGCCGTTTCGGAGATTAGCCGGAACACACAGACAGACGGACAAAAAATTTTAAAATTGCTTTTTTGTTATAAGTACCGTATATACTTTCTTATGCATTTAGTAAAAAAATGTTATTTTGACATAACAAACAGAAACTTTAATTTTATTTATTAGTATCGATGTAGTCATATACTACTAACTAAGAACCAACTACAGTATTCCCAAATTAATCATGCGCATGCAGATCTTCGCTAATTGTCGTATTCAGGGAATTACAGTTCACAAAACACATAATTCTACTAAATTATGCATGAAGAAAATGCACTTAACCACTCTATATACATATCGTCTTCCGACGCTCGGGGAATACGACCGTTGCCGAACAGTGACGAAGATTTCTATGCGCATTATCACTTTGGGAGACCTGTACTAAGTAACAAAGTTGTTTTCAGTTATCGTCAATGAGAAAATCTTTTCAGATCCTATTTAGTGGTCATCCACAGTCACACGACGTGCATAACTGATTCCTTCATCCATGTGCAGGAATAACTTCTTAAACAACTTCAATAGCAATAATAAATCTACACTACAATAATCAAAGTTTTGGTAAGACAGTTAGGTCTAACAATGAGCTGCCGTCTGGCAGGTGGCGCTGAAAATTTGATCAGAGTAATATTCATGAAAACACAACATTGTTATAATGGTCATGGTGCTTACGTGAATTTGTCTCAATATAATAATGTCTCGTTGAATAATGGTAAAACACATTTTCACTTTACACTGTACACATACACCAACTACCACACTATATATTCACCGCAGGACTTATTAAACACATAATCTTCAGCCTAGATAAGTAAACATCCTAAACAAATATGCGGAGATCATTTACGAACTTGAATATTGTCTTAAGAAACAACGTTCTCAACAAACATTTTGAGTTAATTAGGTTTAAGGGTGTGCCGAAAGGAAAACTGCGTGAATTTGATTTACGATTGGATTAATCAGACAATCTTTATACTGATCTAGCGCCCGAAGAAAATTACGTAAATTCCCGACAAGTACACGCGACAGGAACACGCGCGACGTGACCTATGACCCCGCTCACAAAAAATGGTCTGCTAA
Source organism: Fissipunctia ypsillon (assembly GCA_947568875.1). Lineage (NCBI taxonomy): Eukaryota > Metazoa > Arthropoda > Insecta > Lepidoptera > Noctuidae > Fissipunctia > Fissipunctia ypsillon. The sequence goes on along the minus strand of OX387661.1, from coordinate 15,351,137 downwards.
TGTTTTTAGCAACTGCACTCACTTAACGTATTTTTTTTTTGTGTCCTTGAATAAACAGACCATCCTATAACATATGTATATACAATACTCGTGTAACGAGAGATGTATTTATAAACAAAACATGATGAAACAAAATATGTTTACCAAGTTTTTCCACCAGTAATTCTACATGTTATGTTTTTTCACCATGATTAAAGTGTGTTAAAAGTATTTCAATAAGTAAATACTACCCATTGTGTCACGCTATGTAAACTTTCTACACTTATATCTGTAATTTTTATGGTGTACATAATAAAGAGTATTTTATCTATCTACTACACAACAACTATTTTCAGGACTATTTACATACTTTATCGATGTTCAACCGCTATACAGCTTAAACAGACAAACTGGTTAGGGACAGTCCAGTGGAGACAAATTGTAAATGATTCAATTTCACATCACGTCTATGGAGAGATGGGGCCGAGATAATCCCGCGTAGTTACGGACTGACAAATAAATGTTAACACTACAGATAATGTAATCTATTCTATATAGAATATTGTGTCGTTTTGTGATAAGCAATTACTAAACAATTTTCTACTTTGTTTCCATAGAGTACCTAACTGATACGTTTCCTGCCTTATATGGTTTTACATAATATACATAATCAGCCTATAATGTTCCCACCGCTGGGACACAGGCCTCCTCTCGGTGAGAGGGAATGGGCTATAAACCACCATGCGGACCCAGTGCGGGTTGGTAGATGTAACATGTCTTCGAATTATTGGTTCTAGGACATGCCGGTTTCCTCACGATGTTTCCCTTCACCGTTTTGAGAGCAGTGATAATTAAATTATTTACAGATAGTAAAGCGCCCGCAGGGTTCGAACCCACGACCTAGATCTCGTAAGTCAGGGCCGTTACCACTGGGCCACCACTGCTCTCGGCTGTAAGGCTTTACTAGGACCTATTGTGTCTATTCAATGCCTTTGTTTGCCACAGTCTGCGGGACAGTGTCTTCGAGTTAGTTATTTAATAACACTGTAATTTAAAAACATTGTAAACGCCAATTATTTTTACAAGAGTAACCGTGGCGTTTCTTTCCGGATTTTCCCCATAGGAAACGACCAATTGGAACCGTGCACCTAGCTTCTGACGTTTCATAAGTGCCCATGTAGGTGAAAAAAATTATTTTGATTTTGTTAGGCCTCTTGAGATGTATGCAAGAATACACAACGAAGGTATATTGTTGTTCGATAACCTCAACAGTTTCAGTCTCTTTTACTCACAAACAGCGATTAACATCTGTACACAGACTTCCATTAGAATAGAATATAACTTTTTGTTGTTATAGATATTTATTATTATTTTGTCTCATCCAGTAAGTTTAAATAAGGTTTTAAATTATTTTTATTTTTTTTTATTTGAGATAGCTTTGCTCTTGACTCTAGTCTAGGTCAGAGATGACAGAGACAAAGTTGACGATGGAGCGAGCTTACCCAGAAGAAGCCTGTTCACTCTCACTTTGAAAAGATCGGGGTTGTATGCGTTCGGAAACACAGACGAGACGCAGGCAGAGAGTTCCACTCCTTTGCTGTGCGCATCACAATAATAGACACAATAATATGAAAATAATAGAAAAAATAAACACTGTATAAACGTATCAGATAAACATATAGCTACGGTCTGATTTATATTACTACTAGCTGTGTCCCGCGACTTCGTTCACGTGGAATATCTTGCGCCAGATACACAATACAGGGTGGCGATTAGGTTATCACATTAATTGAAACCACGCATTCAGTACATGATTCTGGACCCCGCTGCGTTGACATATTTCGTCGGTTATTAAAAAAAAAAATTGCTGCTCCATGCATTTTGACCTCGTAGGTAGGCAAAAATGTATGGAGCAGCAAATTTTGTTTTTTCATAACAGACGAAAAATTTTAACGTAGCGGGGTTCACAATCATGTACTGAATACGTGGTTTCAATTAATGTGATAACCTAATCGCCACCCTGTATACTAAAATAACAGCCACCTTTTAACCTCCCTCAACCACCCGCGCTAGTTTTTTCTCAGCTCCTAAGGGTCGCAGCGTGATGTTAAATAGTCTATAACCACCCTACCAAACTAGACTACCAAACGCAAAAAAAAAAATTCAAATCCGACTGGTAGTTCCAGAATTATTATTTTTGCATGGGTTTTAGTTTTTAACGGAACCCTAATTCTTTTTCCAAAATAAAATTTGCCTAAGTTACTCCTTGTATCAGCTATCTGCTAGTGAAAGTACAGTCAAAACCGGTCCAGCTGTTTCGGAGATTAGCCGGAACAAACAGACAGACAGACAAAAATTTAAAAAAATTGCTTTTTCGTTGTAAGTGCCGTATAAACTTTCATATGCATTTAGTAAAAAGCTGTTATTTGGACGTTATAAACTGACACTTCAGTTTTGTTTATTTGTATAATGTATAGATTGTAATACAACACATACTAAATTACCAACCACCGCTCGTTACGGTGTAAGTTTGAGATTGAGAGCTGTCACGCAAACCGATCACGACAGTCCCCGGGGACACGCACGTGAACCAATGTCGTAACATTATTACCTACTCCTCGAGAGCTATAACTGATAACGTGCACATTCTTCACACGCGCCTCAGATACGACAATCACCGCAGACACTTCCTAATGGCACATCAAAGTGGGGCTTCTTAGGTGACCCTATCGTCAAATATATATTCAAGTATAACCAACCTGTTAAGTGCCATGCTGGCAAGGGTCAAGGTTACTGAATGACAACTTATCACTGTACTACCTAACCTACAATAACATATCTATATAAAACAACAGAGTATGTTAGTAAAAGACTGTCGCACAGCCCAAACAGCTAAATATATAAACTTGATTTTAAACAGTATTTGTAGTTTAAAACATAGGGATGTACCTACTAAGAAAGGATTTGCGAAAAGCAACCCGTAAGGAGGTGAAAAGGGGGGAATTCGTTTATATGAAAAAAAAACATATTCCTTGGGTTCATAACCTTGAAACTTGGACCGCATGCGTACCTCGGTAAATAATAATTATTTATTTATTTATCCTCCCACTGGAATGCCATACAGCATTTTACAACGAGGCAAAAGATTATTACTTCGTGTACTTCTTTCCATCTATCCTGTGCGCAGTGGACATCGAACGGTCGGCGGTCAAAAAGTGAGACATTACTAGTTTTTCAAAACTACCTCCCTACAAGGGTTTAGGGGGTTTTCAAGTTTATATGGAACAATTTTAACACGCGGTCCGATGAATTTGAAACAGCATTAATAACTTTTTTAGTTTTTAAGGGAGGATTGTATCAACTCGAAAAATTTGTATAAATATTCTTAAAGTCAAATATTGGTCCGCAGCAAACGATTTTTCAAAAATCAACGCCTAACAGGGTGAAAAGGGGAGTATAGTTTTTATGAAAGATCTTATTCATTCGGTTCAGAAACTTGAAATTTGGCACAAATACATAATTATTAGGTAAGTAAAAAAGATCGTAATGGTTAATTTTCCAAAACTACCCTTTATAGAGGAAAGTACGAAATCACAGCGTCACTTTTGTACGTATTTTGCTGTTATTTTCTTTTTCTCCCTGTAAATGACTGCGTGTACATAAATGGTTAAATAAATCCACGCAGACGAAATCGCAGGTGAAGTGCTAGTAATCGATAATTTTTCTAAACAAAAATAATCGCTTCATATTGCACGACTAGACGACCCATCAGGTTAAACTACCCTTGCCGGGGTTGGTTCGTGGATGGGTGACCATCTTTACATACCGATACTCCTCCGTGCCTCGGAAAGCACGTTAAGCCGTTGGTCCCGGCTGTCATTCGTGAATCTTTGACAGTCGTTACTGGTCGTCAGAAGCCCGAAAGTCTGACAACCATTCTTACCAAGGGGTATCGTATTACCCAGTTACTGGGTTGTGGAGGTCAGATAGGCAGTCGCTCCATCTAAAATACTGGTATTCAGCTGCATCTGGTTAGACTGGAAGCCGACCCCAACATAGTTGGGAAAAGGCTAGGCAGATGACGACTATTGCACGACTACCTAGGTAAGGTCTTGAAAATATTTCAGAATACGTGCTTATTTTCAACAAAACTTGAGATAAAGACATCTTATGTGCTTCACCCATTTACAAAGTCTCTCAGACGGTATCTACAGAGTAAACATTAAGAACATTATCTAGGTCTTTCTTGAGCTTTTTGTTTAAAGCTCTGACAAGCTCCAGAGCTCTAATTAGAATATTTACTTGGCACTTATTATGCCCACTGCAGTGCTATCTCTAATTCCGAGGTTTTACTTTGACATACGAGTACAAAAAACGTAGGCAAAAGAAGCGTAGTCTTAGGTTGGACTGCAGACTTTATAGTAATTCAATTACTTCTGTCTTACAAAACAATGCCTCAGAATAGCGTTGTACTATTTCATATTTGAAATTTGCGTTTGTCATCCAATATACCAAAGAGACCATTAGAACATCATCATGATCTCAAACGTCTTTTAATTTCGCTCTTCATCCCCCACATAATATTTTATTTTCAACGAAACACTGTACTCAAGCTCCCGGTCATTTTCACCAAACAATTTTTCAACAAAACTGAACGTACATCATGCGAACACAATTTGATGGGGTAAGAAAATTTTGTTAATCACTCGACAATTTTTGTTACAGTTTTATTACACGCTCACGCAAACTATTTATCACACCTAATGGAACGAGCCATAGCTATGCACCCACATAAGATCAAAGGCCGACTTTCGCTCAGACTGTAGTGTACACGCAAACTACGGTTTAGGAAGAAAAAAGAAATTTAGACAAGGTGTAATTTATATAAGGCACAACCTCTTAAGGCGTCATTGTCTTCATCATTATGAACAAATTTTACTATGGGACCAAACCTGAAATCGCGAAAAAAATCAGCTGTTCCCTACATTTATATTCACATAACTCGTCAAAATGTAGTCCCATAGTAAAAGTTGTTCATAATGATGAGTACAATGACCCCTTAAGAGGTTGTGCGTTATTCAAATTACACCTTGTATGTATGAATGCGAATTAAATATTTACTGTCAATGTGCCACTATCACCGCGCGCCTTGCCGTTACTTCCACTTCTATGAAAACCTGAATATTTATTACTCGTGCTTCATGAGAAATTTATAGCTTGTACATTATGACTCAATGAATAACATCTAAAGGTTAATTTTTATAAGAATTTTCGATCGAGTCGACGGCGACAATTGACATTCTCTCTTCCATCGTTTAGAAAACACTCATTTACAAAACTGTGTCCACACTGAAAAAATCATGCACGGGATTCTACAAAGTAACGTAGATTGTCTTTATTTATGATACTTTTATTCTAACCTCTTTTTTGTTCCCCAACAAAAAACCGACGAAATTGATGATGTATACTCGATGCAAAAAGCGAAATAAAGTTGTTTCAAACGATGTGGTACCCTTACAAACAGATGTATTGTCTCCGACTCGGAAAAAAAAAACTAACTATGATACAAAAGAAAGGAATATGTGTTTTCTTCACATTTTCCTGCTTTGCTACTATAAAAAAGTAATTGTATCTGTAAAAGAAAGAAAGAAAGAAAATAAATTTATTTGGCACACAATATTCACACAAAAACAAAAAAACAGAAAAAAAACCTGGCCAACCCCCCTCCTCCCGCCTATCTATACTATCTATCTCTAGGTATTGCAAATTCGAAGAAACTGTAGGCACTTTTTCGTAAATTATGAGGAAATGTGTACGAACCGATAGCAAACAAAAGGCCATGAGTTCAGTCACCTGCAGGTGCCGCCATTCTTACACATGTTGGAGGTCCTCGGACACAGCGGACCCTCTCCGCAGTCTGCTCCCGAGTAACCCTCGAAACACGAACAGTAAAACTCCTTGCGATGTGGAAAATATTGTGGAGTTAGCAATAACTATTCGGAATGATCGCGTGGAAATACCCGCTACGGTATATTTTATGAAAGCGGGTTTTTTTTTGCTGTGTAAAGTCAAGCCTTTAATATTTTCGTTTTTTTTTTCAAGTTCCTTTATCAAGTCAGGACACATATTACCTTGAGCAGACTATTACATCAATCAATCAACTCAGCCTATCGCAGTCAACTGCTGGACATAGGCCTGTCTCCACATACGCGTCGTCTGTACATACATGTTTAATGTTTAATAATGAAGTCATGCGCACCTGAGATGCTACGGTTAAATGTATTTCTGAGTATGTTTATTATAGTAAAGTGGACCTAAAAATTCTGAATACCTAATTATTGTGACAGCGCGGTCCGCCGACCGGCGCATGTGTCGGCTTGCGCTGCCTCATGACTATCTGTATGTACCCTTGTACCCACTTTTTTTTGCAATTTTTTTTTTATTTGTTTATTTTGTTTCTTAATTAAATAGCATGTGAACCAAATGTACCGATTAAAACGAGCGCTAATCCCGCCGGCAAACTGTTTCGCAGTTTGGTGGGTTTACAAAATGTAAAACATTTTTGGTCCTAAATAAATGATTTATTTATTTATTACGCTGTCATCCGCCTTCCGCACCCAGTCTGTCTCAGACACCTTCTTAAAATTGTCAGTCCATCTAGCTGGGGGGCGTCCCACACTACACATGCCGATACGTGATCTCCACTCCAGGACTCGTCTGCTCCACCGGCCATCGGTCCTTCGACAAACATGGCCAGCCCACTGCCACTTCAGTTTGCTTACTCTGCAGGACTATTACAAAAAAAACTATGTTTTAACCTAAAACATTTTTAATGACTGGGCTATTTTATGAAATATATGTAATATGTAATTTTTTTTTATTAAAGTGTCAGTCAGTGTCTCATTTTCTATTCGGTCTGACATGCAAAGAAGATGGCCGAATGTCATTCTGCTGTATTGACTTTACAACGCATTATATAGTGTGATACAGTGTGTCAGGTAAAGAATGGATAACCTTGAAATAGCATAATATAATAGTACTTATGGCCATTAAAAAAATATCTCAAGTAGAAGAGTTTTTAGAAAAATATACAATTTTTTGTTTTACCTTAGTTTACATTCTTCTTCACCACGAACAAAAATGAATGAATTCCGTCGGTTATTTGTTGTTATATTGTTATACGGTGACTATGCCGACAGGGAGGCAGTAAATAGCGTGACTAGAAATTGCACAGACAATTTTATAAAAAATCGTATCTTATGTTACTATGTACTACTTGGGATATATATATTTTATTGAACGGCCATAAGGTCTATCATATTATGCTATTTCGAGGTTATCCATTAATGACCAGACATTCTGTATAATGCTGAGTCGGTAAAGCAGAATCGTTCGTGCAATGAGCAGACAAAAATAGCACTTAAGGTGACTAACATATTTTAGATGTGACTTTACCTACACCAGAATCCGTTAACAGTGAATAACGTTCACTATTTTGTCAACACTGACTCTGGCACCCGTTTTGTTCTCGTTTGCATAAAATTTCCACATTTTATTGCCTTCGTTAACGAGTTTCCAACAGAGACTATGCTATATTAGAAAATAAAGAAAAAGTATTTTTATTAAATTGTTAATTTTATGCCGTTACTGTAACTCACTGATAATCCCGCCTGGCGTAGCAGTGTCCCAGCAGTCTGCACTCGATGGCACTGCATGAAGTGGGTCCCGGTGACTGAGCTGCTCCTCGCACCTTATACGTCACGTTGAACCCGTACACGGACAGCAGACCAACGCCCTGAACTGTGTGCCCTCGAATCATTTCAGGTTTAGCCCCACCACCAGCACTGGACTCTGGACCTGGAAACAAAACCTCAATTTTAAACCTGGTAGTTAAAATACAGTGAATGATTGTTGTCGTCATAATTATTTATTCCCATCAGGTGCCTCTAAGAAATTATATTCTTATAGTATGTCGACTTCAACATCTTACTTCAGTAATTACCAGTGATCGGAATACTCGTAGGTAGAGCTAATTTGCCTAAACTTCGAGGAAGGAAGTAACATAGAGTGGATAATACCTCCTCTAAAATCCCAAAATAATTTTAATGACGTTTAAATCCTGGGATTTAAAAACCACGAATTATTTATTGGACTTTATTTGGGGTTACAAATTATTGATTTGAAAAATCATAACATTTTTTAGGGTTACACACACACACACACACATTAATATCTGTAATTTTTATGGTGTACTTATTAAACAGTATTCTATCTATCTATAAATTAAGTCCAATAAATAATTTGTGATTTTTAAATCCCGGGATTCAAACGTCATTAAAATTATTCCGGGATTTTAGAGGAGGTATTATCCACTCTATGTTACTTCCTTCCTCGAAGTTTAGGCAAATTAGCACTACCTATTCCGATCAATGGTAATTACACAGAGAGCTCTCATGCATTCATTGTTTTATATTCATCCATGTTCATCATTATAAAAGTAAAGATCACTATATGCTCGAATACATTTTTGGATAAAGGTCAGCGTTACAATTCTTGTTTATTTCACAGCTTCATTATCAATTCACCAACAAACGAGACACCAACGAAACGCCCTGTCGAGTTATTTATGAAGATATTCGTCAGTCTCCGCCGCGCTGGAGTCTACACAAAGAACGGGAATTACGATTAGGCACGTTATTTTAGCAAATCTCCAGACGAAGAAAATATTTCTCCCTTTTGCAAACTGGAAGCTTTACTGTGAATGTTGTAAGAGAAATAATTGTGATGAGACCAACTAACACGACACGATTAAGTTGAAACAAACTAGGTACAACTTCTTTGGGCATAAAACTCATTTATGTTTCTCCCGAATTGTAAAATTAAATATCGTGTTTCGCCCACGAGCGAGATTTACATTTAAATTGTAAAAGGTTGTGTTGGTATTTTTGCTGTTTATTTGAGAGCAATAAAAGTCACTTATTTCGGTGGCTGAGTTTTATAAACGAGTATGCTACAATATTTACGAGTTCTCAGTGGCGAGCAATTTCCACAGCACTTTTGAATCCATGATTAAGATTTGAAACAGTTCACGACGATTCACGAGTATAATTTGTATAATGCACAGAACAGATATTTCTCTGTACTGTGGTATAGTGCAAAAAACAAACCATAGACAAAAAGGCATAGTAACACAACACACTTGCGTGTACAGTGTTTATATTCATTATCTGCCTAGCTTTTTCCCAACTATGTTGGGGTCGGCTTCCAGTCAAACCGGATGCAGCTGAATACCAGTATTTTACATGGAGCGACTGCCTATCTAAACTCCACAACCCAGATACTGGGTAATACGATACCCCTTGGTAAGACTGGTTGTCAGACTTTCGGGCTTCTGACGACCCGTAACGACCGTCAAAGATCCACGAATGACAACTGGGACCGACGGCTTAACGCGCTTTCCGAGGCACGGAGGGGTGTCTTGGTATGTAAAGATGGTCACCCATCCACGAACCAACCGCGGCAAGCGTAGCTTAACCTGATCGATCTACCCATGCGGCTGTTATTACTTAGCCACGAGCCCCTATTCTACAGTGTTTATATTATTTATGGGCATCAAATATTACTTCAGAGCTTCAAACTTGAATATACCAAAAGAAAATGCACAAAGACTTTAATAAAAAAAAATAACTACAAGAGTGAGAGTGCTGATTTTCATAGAGGCTTTAATGTAATGTATGAACTATCGAATATATAGCAAATAAGTATGTATACATTTTTTTTTACATTTTATGCTCGCTCAAAAATGTAGGTAACCCTGTAATAATAATGATCGCCTCCCAGTCGTTTGCATAGACAATCTCGGTCACGGTGTAAGCTAGCCGGGCGCGGGATCACCTTCACGCGTTGCGTGTTTCCCTGAGTCGGCCCGAACGTACAACCTGATGTGTTCACATAATTTCAAATTAACCAAAAAATATCGGTTGCAGGCAGCCTCTCAAGCAATTATGTTTAACTCTAGGGTTAAACATAACTGGCGAAATGTGGGTGTACGGGTACACCTCTGCCTAACCCTGCGGGGCTTACACGCGTGATGTAATGTTTATGTTATTATCTTTCAAAGTCGTTATTTGCGTTTTTTAAGGAAGCACTCTTAATAACGACCCGACGACAAGGTATTATTGTTGCTATACAAAAAGGAAATTGAAAGTTTCTACGATTATATTTTTCAGTTAAATAACACCTACCTATTATAATTATTTTCTACTGAATTAAAACTATGAATGGCTATATTAAGTACTTGCATTCTAGCCTGAACAGAAAATATAATTCACCACTTGGATTTTTGCAAATGAAATGACTTACTAACGAGGCTGATGGTCACTAAAGCTAGAGTTTTCTAATACCTGTGTTATCGTTTTATTAGTTTCGTATCGTTCTAGTGTTTGCAAGCGCTACTGCTGAGCATGAGGTCTTGGGTTCGATACCCAGGTCGGGCAAAGAGTTATTGGGTTTTTCCATCAGGATTTCTCAGTAAAACTGGCAAAATGTGAGTGTACTAAATATAGGTACACGTCTGTCTAACCATTTGGAGATTACAGGCGTGATGTTATGTTAAAATGTATTGCTTATATTGTTACATATCTATCCAATTAACAGAAATATCCAGAGAAAACTGAACACACCTCACCTCTTGACATCAGGATGGCCAACATGCATTTAAGCGGAGACTGCGGAGTTATTTCCAAAATAAATAGCGTAGACTCATCTCAAAACCTCTCCTCTCTTTCTTGCATTTGTATATATGTATATATAATATAGGTATATATTATAGTAAATATGTATGTACACATGAAGACAGAAGTGCATGGAGAGTTCCAAACCAAAATCGTTTGTACAGGGTTTCATCGCCTTAATAATATGTCTTGGATGACATAGATGGCGCTAGTATAGTAGTTGGATTGGAAAATATACAACATTATCTTGTTTTTTGCTAGTTACAATATTACTCAATTTTAACACAAATTCTCCTACGACATTACAAACCTTATAAAGCAAAGCACGTAATAACTAGGATTCGAACTCGGTGGCATAAAATTTACCGATACCATTAGCCACTGGACCATTGCGTCATTACGCATTGAGTTGAAATTATCCTTCTCTTTATTATATTGAAGTTGTTAAGTGACTTTAACCCGTATCATAAATCTCAAAAGAATTGAGGGTAGTTTAATATTGACTGTGTAAAAATTAAATCTTTTTGTTCAATCATAATGTTCTTTACTATCTATGAGTGAGTTCAGTTACGATTGCGTTTACAAGTTTTTAATATTTATTTTTATCATGAATTCGCGTTCAAATATTGATATGGCTACGAGGGCCCAAATAATAGCATTGCATAATCAAGGCTTAAATTATTCTGAAATTTCGAGAGAAACTGGCTTAAACGTAAGTAATGTTTTAAAATCACTGTTCGTTATTTATTTTATTATCCATGGTTATCGATACACGAAAATAATAAATAATATATTTCCCTTATAGGTAAAGACTGTCACTTTATGGATAAAGCGGTTTCAAGAAGAGGGTTCGTTGGAACACCGTAGTAGATCTGGCAGAAGACGCCATATTGACTCAGACCAGCGTCAACTTATGGTGCAAGGTTATGAGGAAAATGGCTTTACACCAACAAGATATTACGCAGAGTTGTTTGATACATCTTTGCGGACGGTGTATCGTGCTCTTCATAGTGAAGGTCTGCATTATCGTCGACATGCTATTAAGCCATTGCTAACCGAAGCTAATAAAAGAGCACGATTGGAGTTCGCTTTGAAATACAGAAATTTCGACTGGAGCAACGGAGTTATCTTCAGTGATGAAAAGACTTTCAAGTCTAGCCAGCATGGGCGAGTTAGGTTGTGGCGTAGGAATAATACGCGTTATGATAGTGATCACGTTGTGCCTAACTCTGAATCCGGTCGTATAACAGTGAACATTTGGGGATGGATGAGTGCTGCAGGACCAGGAGAACTTACTGTAATACCCAGTCGTGCAAACAGTGTAAACTACATAGATGTGCTGAATGACGTCATGTTGCCCACCGTACGGAATGTTTTTCCTGTAGAAGACATGCCAGTGATAACGTTCGTGCAGGACAATTGTCCTATACACGGTTCCATAATTGTGCAAGAGTGGTTTAGCCAGCAATCGGATATACAGATTATTCCTTGGCCTGCGAGATCGCCAGATTTAAACCCCATTGAAAATTTATGGGGCGTTATGGTTCAAAGGTGGGACAATAGGAACGAAAGGACTAAGGAAGTACTGAGTACTCACTGCATGCAGGTATGGGATTCTATACGGGGTCTAAATTTATGTGAAAAATTAATAAACTCCATGGGTTCGCGGTTGCAAGCTGTAATCGATCAAAATGGCGGACACACGAAATATTAAAAAAATAATATAAAGTGTTGACTATTGGATTGAGTAATAACAAAGACCGGGGTAGCTATAATTTATTTGATAAATTACAGTGATCAAACTTAGTGTAAGTGGGATAAATTTATTCACTACTTTATAACAACAAAATGTTTTTACACTAATGATTTTGATTTCTTATATAATATAAGAAATTAAAATAAAAACAATATAAATATAGATTCCTTTCTAATATAATTAATTATTTATTTATTATTATAAACAAATTGGTCCCAAAATGACAGCTATAACCCGGTCTTACAATTGTTATTGATTTGAGGTTTAGCTTCAATTTCTTCCTCGTTCTGGAACGAATACTTAAGCTGTGAACCTTAGTCATAACATAATGCACAAATCAATCATTATAGTCAATACCACTAACCATAATTATGCAAAACGTAATTTTTTTATAATTTGTGAGTAGGTAAAATATTTACAGAACTAAGGTTGCATATATAGTGTAAGGTATTATAACATTATGTAAATAAAACTAAATACTATAAGAATAGCACAACACAGTTTTGATTTAGAATACTTATAACATCTATTATACAGTTTTACTTTGTTAATGTCTTCCATTTTGTAATAGAGTTATTCAGTTATAAATTTTACTTGTATTTCTCATAACAAGTGAATTAAATAATTGTCAATTGGGTGTAAAACTGTTAGGTTAGGTTATACACTGTATAAGAAAGAAAGAAATAAATTGTATTCTTCTTTGAGAATTAAATGTCTTAATGTATAATATCACTAAAATAGTTTAATTTCTTATCCTTTACGAGAACTAAACTTAGTAAATCTTAATCTGTAAGAAAAATATATCTAAATCTTCTTACATAAATGTTTCTTACTAATAATACTAATACTTACCACCAATTACGAAAGTAATTTATATATATTTATTTATACAATGTTATATATAGTAGAGTAGTATATGTATACTTGTATATTATGCCTTTATTCATTTATACATCTTATATTATTTATAACAAAAAATAAAATAAAAAACGTTTAAAAATATAAAAAATAGAATATAAATTACATTATATAATAATAAAATTTAAAAAAACCGACTGTGAACTGGGTTTCGAACCAGTGCCCTGTGAAACGAGCTTTGTTATTCTGTCATGCTTATCCACCTGAGCTACGATCTACTTATTGTAGAATTCGAAAATGAGAGCTAGTTTGTGAATGTAGGGATTTTTATTATTTATGATCTACGCCATCTGTAGTCGAATTAACTAATATACCAATTGGTTTATTTGGTTTGGTTTAGATGGCGCTGTATTAAGTACTCGGAAATAAGAAAATAAAATAATTTATGTTTATTTGAATATAAATATATTATTATTTCTTAGTAATTATTTTAGGTATTAAAAACCTTATTATGTGCCTCTGCATAATAAGGTTTTTAAGCTTTGCGGTGTTATTTTCATGTTTGAACAGCGCCATCTAGTCGTCTCATGAAAGTCATGAAACGTAATGCAAAACCTCAGTCAAAAGTCGACCTTAGGCTCTCCATGCACTTTTGTCTTCAATAGTATGTGTACTATAAGTTTATAACTTATTTATATACAAATTGTTCCTTTCTAACAGAGCACCTTTTTTTTTTTTTTTGTGGATGGGAAATCATCAAATGACTTCTCCCGCTCTGGGCGGAGCGGGAGGGCGTGTCAGACTTTTACTGACTAAAACCCACCCGTGTTCCTTCTGTTGCCTGTGCCGGGGCCACGGTAACTCTTTCGAACATCCCGCAACCCTAGCTGGCATCGGCCCTAGCGGACCCCGTCAATAGTGCTGACATCTCTTTGAGGCGCGCGTGGAACACAACGCGCCGTCGACTCGGGCTTGGTCCTTACCGGACGGCGAGCTACCCATTGCTCGCCGTCCGCAAGCCCGCGCCTACGGTGGCCGGGAATCGGCTGCCAATTCCCGACGCCCAGGGCGTCTCCTGCGGCGACTAGGGGCGTGAGGGCGCAAAGCTTGCCTCTCCCTCACGCGTCCCGCCTCCTCCTTCGCAGAAGGAGGTAATGGCTGCCCATGTACTCTCGCTCCGTACCATGGCCTGGACCAGGGCCGGACGCGAGAGATCGCCGCCGCCGATCGCTTCCGCGAGGACACGGCGGTGCTCCGCCCAAGCCGGGCAGACCTCCACCGTATGCTCCACCGTGTCCTCCGGGCGATCCACACAGTGGTGATACCCGAGCGTTTCCTCCCGCCTTATCCGGAACTTCTAACAGAGCACCTGCCATCTAATCTCTTCACCACCTTTGGTTGACTGGTAGAGATTGCCTAAGGCATTAAGTCCGCCTTTGTCTTTTTTAAATGTGAAAAGTTTATATAAACAAATAAATAAACACAGGATCAGCGTATCGGGTAGTCAGTTATGGTCACATTTATATTAGGTGTGACTCCATAAAAAAATATAAACACACAGTAGGTAGGTAAGTACCTACTTATTGGAATACCACAGAATATATGTACATTCTAAATCACCAACCACCGCTCGTTACGGTGCAACTGTCTGAAAACAAGTGTTGTTACCCAAACCGATCACGTCCATCCCCGGGGACACGCACATGAACCAATGTCCAACATTATTACCTACTCTCCCGACACCTAACTAGTCCTTTCACAGATACGGTTTTAGGCATTTATTTTCTCAAAAGATTTACACAATCACTTACAGAGAAAATACAATATTTAAACTTAAAAATACATAAAGCCGATTGGCGTAGTGGGTTAGTGTTATGACAAAATACATTAAGATTTCATAACAGTTTTAGTAATAATAGGGTAGTTGTAAATAAACAAATGTTCACACGAAACTAAGTGCACAACGTCGGTCGTATGCGCATCGCCACTGCGGGTAGGTGTGCAAGAGTTGAGGGATACAATATTTGTTTACTAAGGCCCACACACATTGATCGTTTCACTGCGTTTAGAGTACTTTGATGGTTGTTAATATTGTCTTCATTTTATATATTTTTAACTTACTATTGTTACGTTATGTTATGACTACATAGAATTTATTTATTATGATTCCTTGAGTTTCAGATAACCCACAGTTCGCGCGGGCGCAAAAATATCGCGGCGGGATTTTATCGCGCACTGGATTTTAAACTCTCGGCGCTACGCAGTGCGTTCAAAATCCAGTGCGCGATAAAATCCTGCCGCGATATTCTTACGTCCGTGCGAACGTTGGCTTATTTTACCTCTGATCTTGCATCACTTTTAAAACAGCAGTAATCTCTATTTTCATTACAATAAGGTTGCTGTTGGATTGCTGCCACTGTCAAGTATGTCAAAATCAAAATGATCTTTAGTTCCGTTACAATAAGGTTAATGTTGGATTGGTGCTGTCAGAAGTAAAATAACTCGAGTATTTACGAAATGTGGGTATAATATAGGTACACCTCTGCCTAACCCTTCGGGAATTACAGGCGTGATGTTATGTTATTGATTTATATTACTGCATCTCCATACTACTCATTTTGAGCTTAAACAGTGCAAAGCAACAGTGATCACCATAATTATTGGCAGTCTTGTTCCACCCACAGCTGAGTATAGGCCCCTTCCCTTTTGTGCCATGCTTCCCTGGTCTGTGCGAGTCTCAATCAGTGTCAAATACCTTGGCATACTAATAGACAACCTCTTATCTTGGAATGCCCAAATTGGGGCATTGTCGGGCAGAGTTAGAAAGCTAATTACCGTGTTTAAAAGCCTGCGGTATAGTGCTGACGTAGATACCTTACGTATGGTTTATCTCTCTCTCTGCCAATCAATATTAACTTTTGGCATAACGGTTTGGGGGGGTGCTTCGAAGACAAGTATGATACAGCTGGAAAGAGCGCAGAGAGCTGTCCTCAAGGTCATGACATTCAAACACTATCGGTATAGTACAGCTCAATTGTACAAAGATTGTCAGGTCTTGACCGTGAGGCAGCTCTTTGTGCTGAACTGTACGTTGCGCAGGCATACTTCCTTGCAGTTGGATCTCAATCGCTTAAAAAAACGTAGGACCACGGACGTGTGTCCCATAGAGAGGCGAAGAACGAAACTCGCAGAACGACATTTTAGAATCCTTGGTAGTCGCTTGTACAACTTTGTTAATAAACAATGTAACATTTACACGTTAAACAAATTTGATTGTAAAGGTAAGGTCTGTAAATGGATCATAACCCTTAGCTATGACGAGGTTGAAAAAATCCTTAATACGTAGCTTTGTCGATATCCCTTTTCACTCAAACAGTACCCCGTCCGACACATCACTAAATATATCCGCCTTTCCAACACATCACAATACAACAATACACTACACTATACAATACAATACAACACTACTACATAACAAAACACCGTACAACAATGCACAACACAACACAACACATGCAGTGACACTATACAGATGGTTTTCTCCTTGATTAGTTTATTTTGTTTTTGCTTAAAATGTTTGTTTTTAGTTTTTATTTTTATTTTTCTGTCTACAGTTCCTGAAACATAAAACTCTGAATTCATAATTGTCTACCTTGTGGCAACTTGAGAGCCCTGACACCCATAACACAAGTTTAATCTTAGCTTGGGTGTCGGAGGTTTTAACTCTGTATAAACCTACAATTTATAGGATACATATGGAATGTATACTAAATGGTACATGTAAATTGTAAAGCTGGAAATAAAGATTTTTATTATTTATTATTATTATTATTATTATAATCACTGTAGTAACCGTGCGAGGAGTTTTGTTGTCATCGTTGTATCAATTTATAAGTTATTATTTCCTTAAATTATCGATATCGATAACTTTGGAAGAAAAATCAACAAGGTAACCCCTAAAATACAGTCAATTTGCAAGTTTCCTTAGGGAAATCGTTGCGCGATACTACCTGAAAATTGCTTCTTCTAAACTGTTTCATGAAACTTCTCGTGTGAATTTGCAACATGTTATTCTGAGAACACCAATATGTGTCTGGGGAGTGATGTTGTTCAACTCTCCGGAATAACAGCTTATTTACTCAAATATCTACATTTCTAAATTGTTGCCACTCGAGTTTATAAACCCGTATTGGTTACCTTTTAGAGTCGTTCACTCCACACGTTAGCGAAAAAGGCTTCAATAAAAGTAACAGGTTTATTACAAGCATTTCTAGGAGGTTTATCGATATATTCCGTCGGCACTAACGTTCCTCTCATTCATAAAGAAATTTCTTTTGGTTATTGGCTATTGTTATATTAAGAAACCTCTTTAGCATCATACAACTTTTTGCAGAGACATATGATGTGAAAAAATCAAGGCATTATGCCTAGTTTAAGGTATGAGGAGATATCTGACGCTGCTATTTAAACTACACACCTTTTTCCTTTACAGCTCAAATGGGTAAGTGCTACCCGAATATAGTAAACTAGCTGCGCCCGCGGTTTTACCCGCATAAGTCTCGATTCCGTGGGAATATCGAGATAAAAAGTATTGTATGTTCTAACCTATGTCATGGTCTAACCATGTGCCAAATTTTATTTAAATCCGTTCAGCCGTTTTAGCGTGAAAGCGTAACAAACAAACAAACAAAGTCACTTTCGGCTTTATAATATTAGTTGGATTCTTCGTACAAAAAGCAAAGGAGTGGAACTCTCTGCCTGCGTCTGTGTTTCCGAACGTATACAACCCCGATCTCTTCAAAGTGAGAGTTAACAGGCTTCTTCTGGGTAAGCTCGCTCCATCGTTGACTTTGTCTCTGTCATCTCTGACCTAGACTAGAGTCAAGAGCAAACCTATCTTAAATAAAAATAAATAAAAAAATATCGTGCCTGTCACTAGGTTTTTAACAGCAAAGGTATTTTATACCAGCTAGGAAATAAATGTAAATTTTATCTGTGCCTAGCGATTACTTGTTCGTGCCGTGTAGATACACGTTCCTAGAATTAGTATTCATGAGACGAAAACTAAAAACCCAAAGCGATAGGATTTTATTATCACCGCTTATGTTCTCTTTTTGAACAAGAATTAGATTTTTCCTTGTTGTGAGATGGAACAAAAGGTTGGTTAGGAATGTTAGTATGCTGGTGGAATTCTGATTGGATTTTTTCATAGATCGTGTATTGGAGAGTAGATATTTTGTTCTGGGTTTTGTAGATTTTTTATTTATAGGACTAATGATATGAACGTTAAGGGGGAAGAAGGATCATAGTCAGTGTTTTTCATAATTAGAGGTAACAACGCTATCTAGTAGAGAGACTGGTGTTCTATGATATAGTGAAAACAGAAACACAAAAGAAAGATCACTGACCTCAGAGAGTCGATATGAAAGAAACTGGGTTCTTTAAAAAAAAGATCATTGTCAATAACATTCTTCGGGCGGATTTCATCAGCACTAAAACCACGTTTTAGGGCTGTCAGTGTCAATATTGGAATATTGTCACTGACAGCTCTTGAACGCGGTTTAGATGTGATCGCGTTCAGTTTCATTGGTGAAATCCGCACTTAGAAAAAGATCATAGTCTGTAGACTTATGACCTTACTTTGCGTTCATAGTAGAATGTAAGACTTTATTATTTATCTTGCTAATGTGATTAAATTTCATTCAAATAAAAACATGTTTTAAAATGAGGTAGTTTTGTTGGTCTATGTCCCATTGAGTATGACCCTTCTTTCCTCTTGCCCTTCATATTTCTTCATAGTAATAAACTTGGTAACGTTATGTTTATAACTGTACAGGTATATGGCCAACAACCTGCAACGTCGGCTGTATAATAGCGATGCGAACAGCAAGGTCCTAATGACAGGAGATGGGACAGAAGATTGTCTAGCAACAGAGATAAGTCTCTCAGTAATCATTACAGATAAGCTCAGTTCTGCTGAGTGCACACGACATCATGAAGGAGGTTTGTTATAGACCAAGAACATTCAAAGCTATTAAGTTCTATTACTGTTAGTAATTTGCTTCATGGAGAAGGTAAACAAAAAAGTTATGAAACTCAGGTAAAACTATCTAAAATATCATACCCAGGCGGATGTATTACGTCAACGCGCCATTATAGTATCAAACAATGTTTATTCCACTTTTAGTTCGTCCCGTTTTCCTTTTACTAAGTCAAACTTTTTCTATTTCCGTAACAAGTATAGTATTTTTATCTCACGAAGCGACACGCGCTTTACTTGTGTTAACCAAGTGTACAAACACACTGCGAATGTGTGCATGAAGACGAGTAGCATCAGCACATACACACCCACACACACACTTCCGACTTCACCATTGTCTCGGACGGTACAGAGAGCTCCTGCGCTAACACACACATTCACAGCGTGTTTGTACACTTGGTAACCACATGTAAAGCGCGCGTCGCTTTGTGAGACAAAAATACTGTAGCTAAAAAGGGTTGACAGACAGGGTTGCCTGGCAACATCCAATTACGTACGGATAATCACAGGGAAGTGTTTTCAGGGTATTTAAATACGATAAAGGTGACCCGAATTTTATTGAATTTTATATACTTAAAGGTTGCTCGAAAAGGGAATTTCCATTTACTCGCCATTTCTATATTACCGTAGCTTCGGGTATCATGAAGGACGATCAATGGATTATTAATTTACAGATACCGACCCGTTCTGTCTAAGAGGGCAGATGTTAAATATTAGGATATATTTTAAGAAGACTTACTGATTGGTGATTTCGATTAAATTACGTTCATATAAAAGTTGTGTAATTTCCGCGCCAAATATCGCAATCATTTTCTGAAAATAACAAGCCATTATAGTTCACTTTACTGCTTATGGGTGGAACTGGAAAACTAGAGAACTCAAAGACCTTCATTTGATTGTGTACCCCTCTTTGATGTTGGGTCAGGAAAAGTAAAATAGGAAGTCTGACTGTGCAATTTTGACTGTGACTGTGACTTTTCCAGCTTGCTATCGAAACCAAAGGTTTGAATGCAGCAAACTTTTTCAATTCAATAATAATCCTTTTTTATTTGTTTTGTTGTAATACCTTGTTTCTTGCGTTTGTGGACTTTGCTTTTTTTTATTTGAGAAGGGTTTGCTCTTGACTCTAGTCTACGTGAGACAGAGACAAAGTCGACGATGGAGCGAGCTTACCCAGAAGAAGCCTGTTCACTCTCACTTTGAAGAGATCGGGGTTGCATGCGTTCGGAAACACAGACGCAGGCAGAGAGTTCCACTACTTTGCTGTGCACATCACAAAAGACATTTAGTGGAACGCTTAGTGCGAATTAGTGGAATAGCAACTAGGTAAAGATGCAGTTGTCTAGATGTCCGATGGTAGAGGGGGGCCGGCGGAATGAGGTCGTGGATTTCTTGAGCACACTCACCGAAATATAAACTGTAGAAGACCGACAAGCAGGCAACCTTGAGGCGATGAGCCAAGCTGTGAAGCTTGGCATTCACCAGTCTTACGTCGCCAATGAGCCTCTTAGCTCTGCGTCCCACCGAGTCAAGCGTGGCAAGTTGGTATTTAGCTGAGCCATCCCAAAGGTGGCTGCAATACTCCATGCTGGATCGGACTTGCGCTTTGTAGGGAATTAAAAGCTGTCCAGGCGTAAAGTATCGCTTCACCCTATTTAGGATGCCCAGTTTCTTGGCCGCAGTTTGGGCTTTGTACTCGATGGTAGCACCGAAGTTGAGACATGATGTTAACTCCATGCCTAGGAGCTCGAGCCGATCAGTTACAGGAACAGATGTACCCCGAAAAGTAGGAGCTTGATCGAAACGACTCCTTTTAGCGGTAAAAAGAAACGCCTGTATTTTGGTGGCATTAAAAGAGACCAGATTATCATCACCCCACTGGGAGACAAGGCTTAAGGTCAAATCTGTCCGCTCTACCATGGCCTCTCTCAAGGAACGAACTTCGGCCTCGCTGGTTTTTGCGCTGGACATGTAACTTTTTTATTTTTTTTTAATTTAAGATAGGTTTGCTCTTGACTCTAGTCTAGGTCAGAGATGACAGAGACAAAGTCGACGATGGAGCGAGCTTACCCACAAGATATTTATCTTTCTGAAACTATACTGCCATCTGCGTACCCAACAATACCAGACTGAAGTAGGTCATTGATGTGTAGCAGGAAAATAGTTGCAGAGAGAATAGACCCCTGAGGAACTCCGGCCGGCATCAATAGCCATAAGGTCGGAAGAGCAGCAGCTGTCAACAACTACTCTGATCGACCGTTCACTAAGGAAGTCTGATATCCAACTACAAAAATCAGCTGGGATGCCATATGCAGGAAGCTTGCTGAGCAGACCAGCGTGCCAGACCCTCGAGATATCAAGCGATACAGCAAGTGCTTCGCCGTGTTTCTGGATGGCTTCGCCCCAGCAGTGCGTGAGCTGCAGAACTAACTATGCTTAGAATTTCTCTGAGGGATAAAATCCAGAACGAGATGATCCGGCTGAGAATCAAAGTTGTCGACATAGCTCACAAAAAAAAGCAAGCTGAAGTGGCAATGGGTCGGCCATATTAGCCGTAGAACAACGGTCATCCCGTTGGGGTAGACGGATTCATAATCATAATTATTTATTTCTTTGCAAACATGGGGTAGATTGGTACATAGATGTTCTCATAAAGTTAGTTCTCTATGTTCTGCCGTCACATAGGCATGCAAATATTAATCAATTAATATAATTTTAAATAACATAGAATATCATTATGATTCCATTTTACAAATTAATGTCAGTCACTTTAAATCACAATAAAATAGAAGATATCATAATATTACATCAAATGTCACTGGCCACAGTATTTAGTATTTGAGTGGAGACCGCAAATCGGCAAACGTTAGCGCCCTCACCAATCAACGGGTGTGCCACAAATCATAAGGTGACGTTTGAGAACGTCTTTGTAGTGTCGGTTAATTGCCCATCCTGTGCACGTTTTTGGGCGAGCTCTGAATAGAACGCGTTTTTAGAAAGTCTACTAGTATCCATGCGCAGTACATAACCACACCATGCTGATCAGCTCTTATGTACACGATGTGATCGGGTTTTCAAGACCAAATTTGGCTTTGCTATAGTCATCAGAGAGCTCACGATAGAAAAGAAAATTAGTCTGAGTCGCTGTCGCCGGATACGGTATGGTATATTCCACGAGCATAAATGAGATGAAAAATTAAATATCTGACACACCGCATATTATACAGCACCTCGTTGGTTAGGCTTTATTTCATGATAATCTTTAGTGTATCGTAATAGTAGCTTGTAATAAATCTGTGTTCTGACAGAATATTATGTAGTAACCATACCGCAGTGCGGAACACTCGAGAGACCCTTTTGTACAAAAAATAAAGCTCAAGCTATAATAAACTAGTTATTTTCTAAGTATGTAAGCCGATAATGGTTCATGATTAAATGTTTTTTATGTGCTCTCAGGGCAATTATGAGATAAGGGTACTTTTATTTACGGGTGGAATCAGTACCATCTTACCATTACATCTACATGTAGAACATAAACAAAAAATATTAGGTATAATAGTTGTTAATTTTGCAGATAATTATGTAGATAATAATACTAATAGGGATGATGCCTGGGTAAAAAAAAAGAAATTTAATTTAGTCCGTCAGTCAGGTGATAAAAAAATATTAGACACGTATTTTTTGCTCTATCATCAATAAAAAATTACTTAGATAAAACGCATTAAAGTTGGGCCTCGCTACGTCACAACTCAGAATAAAATATAGCAAGGCGTGACGTCATGCCACATTTTATAACTCAATATATCGCCGTAATCTTTTGATTAAAAAAAGAAAAAATACGTGTCCAATATTTTTTAATAATCTTCCTGACGGACAAACAATTTTTAGTTATCATTCCTATTATTGTTGTTTTATCAGTCGAGATTTTCAATACGATACTGTACAATTTAGCATATTTCCTTCGAAAGTATTTTTTTCTGGCATATATATAATGTCATGATACGAGACATATGTAGAACTAGACTTACGGCCGAACTCAATAACCTATTTTCAGTTAAAGGCAGATCGCTATTGATAGTAGACAGTATAATTCTATCTGTCCTTATAGCAGGCCGATAAGATTCCATAATCTCGTATAGATTATTGGGACGTTAAAACCATAGATAGATAGGTTTTTCTATCTCCAGTATGCCAAAACTGGTGATAGATAGATTATTGCGTTCGGCCGTCAGCGAAGATTGACCAGTTGGTAATTGCCAGTAGATTACGATGTTGTTCGCTCTGTCCCTTCATCGTTAATAGAGGAGACCGGAGTAAAGCCGTATAGCTAAGGGTTTAATGTAGTAGCACATTCATTTTTAGGGTCCTGTACGTCTAAATGAAAAAACAGAACCCTTATAGGATCACTCGTGTGTCCGTCTGTCCGTTTGTTACAGCTAATTTGCTGTGAATCTACGGGACCGATTAAGTTGATGATGATGCCACGAAATGCATAGAAGCTGGTAGTCGCTCCAATAGGAATAAATGATATAATTATCATTAGAAAGATATTAAGATTTAGTACAATGATTCCATCAGCCTTTGCCTCGATTTCTTCTCCGATCGGAGTAATACAAACGTTTTGACTCGCCGTTATTCTCGTTCGATATAAAAAGACAAGAACACCTAATATTGACAAAATTGTATACACATGCAGGTACTTTTACATATGTGTTTATTTCAAAGGATGTTACGAGTACATTACGTTGTAAGGCTCAAAAATAAGGACAGAGAAAAGACAAAGTTAGTAATACTCAATAATTTTATAAAAAAATAGTCTAATAGTTTCTATTATTTTCAATTATTGTCCCTTATAAGAAAGAAAAACGTATTCGAACGTAACGTTTTAGATCTTTTTATTTTAATGTAACATGACGTCATAACAATGTAACTTCCACCTGACATGTGTTTCTTCGCAAAAAAGTATCGACACAATCTTGGGAAGTGGAACACCAACTATAAGTCTGTTTTACAACATTTTCCTATTTAAAGTTTCAGGGATCCGTGTTTTATTATGACAATAAATAAAATATAATATCTTTACTTTAAGGGGAGTAAGCAATAAACATATTGGCGGTAAGATAGTGGAAATAATATTACAGCTGCCTTCGCGGGGTGCAATTAAACGTCAAGTTGCATATGATCTACACTATATTAAACCACAAACTCATTAACGCCAATCTAGTTAAATCATTAATTAGTTAAACAGCCAATCAAATGCTTATAACCGTAGCACCAGCTGACTTAGTTCATGTAGGTAATAACAGATGAAGACTCATAGTGAAAGCTTATTAATCTGTATTCTGTGCGGCTCACGGTATCTGGGGGCCTACTCCGAAGCGTGAATCCGAAGTATCGGCCGATTTTTTTTTTTTTGGGACAAAAAACAGTTACATATTACAACTTGAATATCGGAGCTAATTAGATTTATTTAATAAACGTATAACCCACACTATTGTCCACGGGTTCAATTAATAAATATCTAAAAGAGGAAAGGACGGACGGTCTCAGATATTAATTTGTGAATTAAAAGAAAAAAGAAAAGCAAGTTATGAAAGGTTGTCGATAAGCAAAGCTATAGCCATTTTTTTTTAATTTTGCAGGAGAAAATGCAAAAATATCTGAATCGGTAAAGTGTGTGTTATAAGCTACTACAAGGCGACGGAGAGGTGCCCGCTCACCGGCGTTTGTTTTGCACTTCCCAGTGTGAAACAGACGAGGAACGCGCACCTCTGAATTCGGAAGTTTTCTACTACACTTTTTTTCTATTTCGTTCGGTCGGTTTGGATCCGACCAAACTTCATTTTGACGTTTGTTCAACGAACTTCATTTTGACGTAGGTATGGTCGGATCCGAACCGACTGAACGAAATAGAAAAAAAGTGTAGTAGAAAAAATCCGAACATTCTGCCGATACTTCAGATCATCAGCCTACAGCAGTCCACTGCTGGACATAGGCATCTCGGCAACTCTCATCCAGCTGCTACCAGTAACCCTGTGAACCTAGCCTACCTAGCCTGAGGGCGGCCTACCTTTCGTTTGCCGATTCGCGGTCTCCACTCAAGAACACGTCTTCCCCAATGGTCATCGGTTCTACGGCTAATATGGCCGGCCCATTGCCACTTCAGCTTGCTTATTCTGTGAGCTATGTCGACAACTTTGGTTCTCTACCGGAACACCTCGTTCCGGATTCTATCTCCCAGAGAGATTCCAAGCATAGCTCGTTCCATAGCTCACTGAACGACCTTGAACCCTGATCTTTAGGTACTTAAATAAATGTCAAGTAGATATTGGTTGGACCAACAAAAATGTTTAAGAAGTAGAAAACATAATTTAATTAATAATATAATTTTAGCAGACAGGTAACTAATTCTCTTGTTTTCGTTGCCTTAAGTTTTTATTTCATTTTCATTACAAAGCATTTTATTTTTTAAAACCTTTGTGTACTTGGCAATATTTATTTTAAAAGCTTCATTTGTTGTTCTACTCCAAAAAATAATTGCAAGAAACACGATTCATTTTCCATTCATTGCAGGAAAATTTTCCTGTACAGTGGAACATTAATTCAATTATTTGGTCAGTGAGTCGCTTTTCAAGGATAAAAAACAATTTGTGGAAACATTTCCTTTTAGAGATAATCGGGGAAATAGGGTAATTTGGGTGTATAAGGGCATTCGATGACTTGATTTGTTTAATTAAAATCTCCATTTTTTTAAATACATTACATTGTAGCAGTACCCATCTCATAGAATTTCCCTAATCACGTCTGACTTGAGTACCAACTCACTATAAACTTTCCGCTAATTATCATCTATTATAGTCGAATCTTATCAGCGTTCTTGATATCGAAGCTGGGTAGATTGTAGGTCGAATCGGATGGAACAGTTAATTTTAACCCGAATTTAATCAACTAATCGCGGCAAACTGTCGTATCGGTTTGTCAAAGAAGGACAGATTTATGGGTAACTGTGGATAATAAAATAATTATAAGAGGGTTAGTAAGTAGAAGTTACTCGCTAGAGAAGCTCGTGGCTAAGAAATAACAGCCGCACGGGTCAATCGATCAGGTTAAGCTACGCTTGCCGCGGTTGGTTCGTGGATGGGTGACCATCTTTACGTATCAAGACCCCTCCGTGCCTCGGAAAGCACGTTAAGCCGTTGGTCCCGGCTGTCATTCGTGTATCTTTGACAGTCGTTACGGGTCCTCAGAAGCCCGAAAGTCTGACAACCAGTCTTACCAAGGGGTATCGTATTACCCAGTAACTGGGTTGTGGAGGTCAGATAGGCAGTCGCTCCATGTAAAATACTGGTATTCAGCTGCATCCGGTTTGACTGGAAGCCGACCCCAATATAGTTGGGAAAAGGCTAG
This sequence comes from Fissipunctia ypsillon, assembly GCA_947568875.1. Classification (NCBI taxonomy): domain Eukaryota; kingdom Metazoa; phylum Arthropoda; class Insecta; order Lepidoptera; family Noctuidae; genus Fissipunctia; species Fissipunctia ypsillon. The sequence goes on along the minus strand of OX387661.1, from coordinate 15,324,364 downwards.
GCAGATGATGATAAGTAGAAGCTACTCATTTATATCTGCAATCATATCGTTTAAAGCTCGCTTAAAAAGATGTCTCCACAGGATTTCGTTTCGATTGCATACGTCCACTTTGCAATAAACTACCTCGATTTTGTTATAGTAAAATCCTTCTCTTTCCTTTATCGATCTTATTCATAATCATATCTTTATTTGCATTCCATAATGTGTGACGTTCTTACAATGGGCTTAAAGCTAAGGTACCATTACGGACCTTGTAGGGCACAGCAGAAAGTATAAAATTAATGTTGAAATAAAATTAATAATTTATTTATTCATTTTATTTTAAAGAAGAGTTACAGACTAACAAACCAATGACATAAAAAATATAATATCAAGTGTCGGGTGTAGGCTATATGGCATGTTTCCATAGTCTTTAGACTCTGTGTGTGTCTGTGTATTATAGAATATTATACTTCTTCTTCCGTTTTTGCAGCCGAGCACGTTTGTATTAACTAACAATTTTAAATTAACTCTTATTCAGACATACCGTAAGAAGGTTTTTGTAGCGTATTTCACAGTCACGGGAACTTTCCGCCCAACAGCGCAAGCAGAATTGTGTTCTAAATAAAATTTTAAAATTAATTTTATACTGACACACATTTGCCTAAAGAACTGGTAAATAAAGGCAACATCTGTGTGCTGAATTTTAAATACACTGAACAACATTTCGAGCGCAATATAAACCAGGGATGATGACTAAAACTTTTTTGTTCGTCAGGTAGATTATTAAAAAATATTGGACAAGTTTTTTTTTTATTTTCTTTTACGTGATCTAAATAAATTACGGCGATACATTGAGTCACGCCTTGCTAGATTTAATACTTAATTGTGACGTAGCGAGCCTTCACTTCCCAACTGTAATGCGTTTTATCTAAGTAATTTTTCTACACAAATAAATGAAATTGAAGTGTCTGTTTATAACGTCAAAATAACAGCTTTTTACTAAATGCTGTACACGGTACTTATAACAAAAAAGTGATTTTATATTTTTTTTGTCTGTCTGTCTGTTTGTTCCGGCTAATCTCCGAAACATTTGGACCGATTTTGATGGAACTTTCACTGGCAGCTAGCTGATGTTATAAGGAGTTACATAAGCTTTTATTGTAGAAAAATAATAGGGTTCCGTGCAAAAAAATTAAAACCCATAAAATTCTGAACAAAACGTCGGATTTGAAAAATTATTTTTGCAATTAGTAGCCCAATTCTCGAGGATGGTTATATGCTATTTAATATCATGCTAAGACCCTTAGTAGCCGAGCAAAAAGAAAAAAGGCAATGAACGCTAAGCAAAAATGAAGTAATAGCGCGGGCGGGCGGGAGACGAGGGAGTTTTGCTATTTTAGTATACTGACTGAGTATCTTACGAATTCCATGCGAACGAATTCGCGGGGCACCGCTAATTATTAATATGATAGAGCAAAAAATACGTGTCTTATATTATTTTAATATCTGACTGACGGACTAAATAGAATTTCTTTTTTTTTCTACCCAGGCATCATCCCTATTGCTTTTAATAATTTGTTATTGTACTCATTTATTTATATATTTTTAGCTTAAAGGGTGCTGCATGTTTAACATTCTTTACATTCCTTTTTGCAGCAAGAAAAGCTTTAGTAGTTGGACAAAGAAGTCATTGACAAAGGCTCACTGACAATATCCTTCCGTCGATATGGATCTGTTCCCGGAAGGCCGCACTGCCCGAAATAGGCAATTAACATAGACCATCCTAAATGTTAAGAGGACAGTCGAGCGCTTATTGGACACAAGTGATTTAGTTTATACTTACTTAAGATTCGAGTTTGATAGAGGTCTGTGTTGCGGACTGTAGAGGTACGTGCAATACCCGATATCGTCCTGGGACAATCTCCCACATTTTTGACGTGCGTTCCTTTCTAGCTAAGTCGAGTGATTCTGCTGGCGACAAAGGTCACCACGCACCCCTGAGTGCGTATTTATGGGTGGGTACAAACCACAAGGACCTCGATGAGAAACGGGTAGCAAAGAAGTGGTGAAATAAGTAACTTTTCTTGATTTACATTGTAGATTACACATTGTACTTATCACTTATCGCTAGTAAGCTGCGAACTGAACTGACTTAAATAATTGTTTTTTTTTTTGGGGAATGGCATCTCGCAGTTCAACCTATAGGAGATTGTCGACTGCTTAACCGGGCTATCCTGTGGATGCCTCAATAAATTAAGGCCTCCAGCCAGGCTTAAAACTAAACTAAAAACTAAGCGACTGCACGCTAAGGGCACCCCCTGTGGGGTACGGACCTCGGCTTAGGGCGTCGCTGGGAGAGGACAGCAATGGGACATGCTGGATCGGATTAATGACTAAAATAATTCTAAACTCGTTTCTTTTATACAATTTGTTGGGTTTTTTCCCAGCGTGAACTAACATTTTGTTTACTTATATGAGAACTGCCGCCTGATTTAACCCCGGTGTAGTTTCAATACGTGTGGCTGGGCGTGTGAACTGCAACCGGGAAAAACCCCCATGCTGTTAATAGTAAACAAATCTATGATGCACGTCGTCGCCAACAGTCTGTGTGGACAAAAAATAGTAACACACAAAATTATTCCAATTACCTATGAAAATGTGAATGAAACAATGGCTTTACCTAGAATATACTGTTTATTAATATAACAAGTGTGAGTCGGACTTGCACACGAGGAGTTCCGTACTACCGTACAAAATGTAACACAATATATTTAAAAAAAAACACGTTTCTTGTATCACATTATTCGTTATTATAGTGGCAATAGTAGTACCTACACACTTTGTGAAAATTTCGAGTATCTACCTAATACGGTTCAAAAGACGGTCAGCGGAGCCTTAGTCCCGTTGGCACCCTTCGGGTACAGAACCCTATAAATTAAAATTAAGTTAATTATATTTTTTTTTAAAGTGAAAAAATAACACTCGAAAACAATGAGTTCAACAACACCCAATTTTTTTGACCAAAACCATATCATCGAAGCCCTCAGCAATAAATAAGTTATTACTTAAGTTATACCATAGTCGTTAATGTGAATGAAACAATCGATATTAGAAATCTATTAAAATTGTTCAAACCTTAATACATATCTGGCGATTATTCCGGAGTATCTCATATATTCTCATCGCAGCACAAACTTTACGTCGTCATGACAGATATTAAAGTAGTCGACGACGCTGATAAAGAGGTTTAACATCGAGGTTTCTGTGCCAAGTGACAATGTAAGTAAGACGTTCGAGTTTCAGAGGCAAGATTTATCGGTGCGTTCACTTGGACATAACCGATTTTAATGCAACGCTTGAATTTATAGCAATAACTTTGGTTTGATCTACACTGAAATATTAACATAACATAACATCGCGCCTTGTTTCCGCGAAGGGTTAGGCAGAGCTGTACTTGCCTCTAAAACACCCACATTTCGCTAGTTATGTTTAAGTCCCATGAAATAGGGGGCGAGCCTATTGCCATCAACCGGGCACAAATCCAGACTCCAGGCTGCTACTGAGAATTTCCAGATGGAAACTTCTTACACTTTGCCCGACCTGGGAATCGAACCCAGGACCTCATGCTCAGCAGTAGCGCTAGACCAACGTAACCAACGACCAACGAAATATTTAACTGATCCTCTAAACACTTAATAATCTTATAATGATGCATGCTTTTTAAATTAATGAACCTCTAAAAACTTTTTGGGCTTCTATTAGAGGACACATTTTTTATTAATGAGCCTCTTTTTAACTTTCTAGCCTTTTCACACAGTTGGTCAGAGTAACATAATAGGGTACCCTGATCAAACGGGTTACGTTAGGTTAGAGCTGTGACCAACCACTCGCGAGTCGAGTTGGTTCAGCGGCAGCGGCCGGCGAACGCAGTTTGATCGCAGTTATTTAGTATTTTAGGACATCAGAGGCCTTTCAGCTGCTATCAAAATCACTACAGCGAAATTTCGCAGTGAAAGTTGTCATTCGATAGAACTTCCCCTTTAATTTAATTTCAAAGTACATAATATGTGCTAAATACATAATATGTACAGTTAGGTAGGTACATATTATGTACCTTCCTAAATGTTGAAGCGTCAGTTTCTAATGAAACAAGCTTTGTAAGAAACACGTAACTTTTCTAATTTCATAGGTAGCAAGCAATTCAATAGGCACCATCCATTACTTTGTAGACGGTTGTTTGATAACATTCATCAATGGCGCCGTAGAGTAAAGCCTACCCCTTCAATAGATGTCATCAAAGCAATCGATTGTTCAGCTGTCCCTACAGACTTTACTAGCACTCCCATCGTAAAGTGAGCTTTATTCGTCACACTTAGAGCATACATTTCAATGAGCCAAGCTGCAATATTGGCTACTGGCAGTCTTTTCAAAGATGTTATCCCCCACAATGACGTCTTCGTTTTATGTATGTTCTTAGGCCGTGGCCACACTACTAAGGCTACTGCGACGCGACGGCGATTTCGTGAAAACAAACTCATATAAACAAATGTCGGTCGTCGCACTGCAAACGTGACTATTTGTTCACAAGTCGCAGTCGCCTTAGCACTGAGGCCGTAGCCTTAAGCCGGCTTCCCACGGTGCGTGATATTACGGATGGACGCGGACCAGCCCGCACCGACGCACCATGGGAAGAGGATCGTCCGTGGTAGCGCAGACACGTCCGTCGCGGTGCGTCCGATCCGCGGCGAGTCGGTAACTTCAAAGGTGCGGTGTCAGCTTCTCTTTCACTTAGCAGTTTGGAATGACAAAATGGCTTCAAATCTCAAGACGCACACAGACTGGCACGCACCGTTGGAAGAGGCTTGTGTGCGGTGCGAGGCTGTCCGTGGTCGTCGGCCGAGCGTGATGATGCGCAATATCACGGACCGTGGGAAGCAAGCTTTAGTATTTGACGCAGCTGTGTTGCTGGAGAGTTTGTTGCGCCACTTCTTCTTCCCAGCTAAAGCACTATATAGGAAGTGGTGAAGGGCGGACGTTTTGGGGGACTGTCTTATGTAATTTTTGACGTTCGAAAAGTGCTGATTCTCAGACTAGTTTGAATAAATGACTTTTGATTTTTTGATTTTGACGTAACATTAGGTGCATTTTCACTTCTTCGTGGCTCAGTTAATTCAGAGGTAGGTGGCTCTTGTTTATTTATTTTGTGTCAAAAAAAAAAAACAAAGAACTACTGACGGCTTGTAGTAGCTCCGAGCAGTTTTCTTAACAGCTTGTATACAGGACATAAAGATAAAACTTTTTCTGCTATGAACTTTCACTTCGCTGTTACCGCCACCGGCTGACAGTACCCTTGTATGCAGTTCAACGAGCTGTAGAACGCTTGAAGCGAGACATAACGAAATGCACCGACTGAGTTTACTAACTAAAGTTGTTTGTACACCTGTATAATATCTGCATTACCAGCATTTACCTAAATCACTAGTGCAATGCTAATTGGCTGCTTTTGCAAAAATAATGCTTGTCGCACTCAGGAACTGCGCGGAAATTATAAAAGCTTCTACCAACTCGTATTTGATGCTGAACTAAATCAACTTAACCGAAAGCTTTTTGGATTTAATATCGTGGAAACACAATTCGGCAGAATTCAGACTCATAATGTACTACGATATATCAGAATCAAAAATCCATATTCCGTAATGGATGGTTCATGAAAATGAATGAAAGCCACCTGACTTGACCTTACTGTAATTCCCTTCACATAAATCAGGAATAAATATGGAAATATGAGTGAAGACGTAATAATGTGATGACCCGTATAACGTATTCCGGGATCTCACGCTTCCTTGCAGTTGACGTACTCTGATGTATACAGCGTTATTTGTAATTCGGCGTATTCCTTCCAGAACGTCATAGTAGTAGGGTTAAAATGCAACAAATTAATCCACCAAATGTTCTGCCGAAGTCCTGTAGTTTTTGAGTAAGGTAGATTTTTAGTTTTTTTTTTTATAAAAATCCCAGAATAAATCATTTGAAGGCAATTTAAAATTATTTACGGCGTGATTGTATTGAATTGTAAGTTATTTGTTAATAATTAAAAGTTCCAAAATGCTCGGAGCTTTGGCAAAGATCACTAATCAAACATTTTATTTTTCGTAATTACTTCATAAAAAATGTTTGTATACTGCAAAAAAAAAACATTTGGTGGCTTACGCTATTGAGTTTTAACCCTACTATGACGTTCTGCAAAGAATATGTTGAGTTACAAATAACCCTGTATAATGCTCGCACGCAGCACACGCCGAGAGCTCACCGACTCTACTAACAGTTGAATCCACTAAATTGACGAGTCCGAGAAATTCCGACACAAGAATTATTATTTCTTAAATTGACATTACAAATGTCTTTATTCTAACTAAACTAGCTCTTTCGGGGGAACACACTGCCTATTGGAAGAATGAAAAATGTGTTGATTGTGAATTACTTACGTAGTATTTTCCTGCAAAATGTTTTATTGATAAAAACTATCAACATCGGAGACATAATTGTATTGCCATAAATAATGCTGAACGTCTGTCTGAGATAGAATTAGGTAACTGTCAAATATCATCGTATTCGAGTAATTCTACCTCCATTTGCAAACAAGAATAAGACCCGTTTTCACCAGTTACTGAATATGAAAGCATATGGTGTCTCAGTAAGAGTGCACTTTTCATTTTAAAATAAAAACAAGTATTTTATGACAGAGTTGTGATATTTTTATTGTGTTGTAAAGAAGACATGTTCCGATTAAGTATGGAATAAAATATCCGGCAAATGACCCCCACGGCTCCGATGACAGGCCATTACTCTTTTCATGAAATTTTCCATGACTTTTGCACAGAGATGTGGCTGTATCTCACCGATGACGCGTTGGATTTCCGATTTGAGCTCAGGAATTGTTTCGGGTTTATTCGCATAAACCCGAGATTTCACAAAACCCCAAAGAAAAAAATCGCACGGCGTTAAATCGCACGATCTTGGTGGCCAGTTGACATCAGAATTTCGTGAGATAATGTGTTCTGGAAATCGTTGGTGCAATAAGTCGATTGTTTCATGCACGGTGTGGCAGGTTGCGCCGTCCTGCTGAAACCACATGTTGTCCAGATTCATGTCGTCCAGTTGAGGCCACAAGACGTCCGTTATCATATTCCTGTAACGAATGCCGTTCACCGTTGTAATGAGTTTTCACAATTATAACGCGTGGTTCTTTCGAAAAGCGCTCCATTTTTAATAATCGGAATAAACAGAGGTGACAGCTGTCAAATTTCAGAGTTGCCACTTGCATGAAAAAAAAAATATTCCAATTTTAAAAAGTGCACTCTTACTGAGACACCTTTTATTATAAGTACCTACTACCTAAAATGGGAATTTCATTATATTATTTCCAGGCCCTCTTCAAGCAGCGTGATTGATGATCAAATTTGAAATAGTTTTCGTTCGTTAAATCTTCTCTGTCAACGTTGCTATAATTGACATTTTCTTTAACTGTTTTAAAAAAATAGGAGTAGGTTATTTTATGAACTACTTACAATAATTAGTTATGACACGAACCCGCGCAAGTTGGTACGGCCCAAAATCGTTCTTATTTACATATATCCAAAATCATTCTACTTTTTACCCGACTACGGCAAAGCCAAAGGAGGATTATGATTTTAACAGGCTATGTATGTATTGTAGCGAAAAAAAAATAAAAAGACGGAAGATTCACTTTTCTTTTCTGCTACGTTACGTTTAATTTAGTTTTTAAAATAAAAATAAAAAATAACATTAAAAGGTAAAAAAAATGAATATTATTGTATAAAAAGGTTGCAGGTTGTCTTGTGTGAAGGGAATAAAATAGAGAACTTTGGTCCGATAGGTACGCGAATAACGAACGAGAAAATAAACGTACTACCTAGTCGATTGCAATCTCTAGTAAGTACCTAACGCTACCAAAACATATCGTTATAAAAATTGAGAACCAAAGTATCTCACATTTTACAAATAAAATTAAATAGTTAATGAATAAAAAAAATCTCGTACTATCTACACTATTAAATTTGTACGTAAAATTATCATAAAAAAAACCGTGGCATAAGTAATTGCGTCCTGGCGAGGTGACGTAGACTGTAGATTGTCGCAGGTTCAGGAACTGGCGTTGTTTATGAAACCTTCAGTGGTCTAAATGCGACCCAACTCTTGACGTTGGCCAAGGACGTCCAGCGTAATTTTAGGCCAAAACCTGGAGGCGGAAAGGCGGCCTGTTCAAAGCTGTTCAATCCTAAGACAAAATGAATTAGGGTTAGACCAGCGTGATCAGACTGAACTTCCGATTGAGGAAAACTGTTAAAAGATACGTACCAGAAAAAATAAAGATGAATGCTTTAATACTTAATATACCATTCTCAATATAATTTTGCCATAAGGTATTAAATAGGACGGCAGAGATAGACTGGTTCACTTGAAAAAAACTCGATAATTTTCCACAAACTGGGTCCGTCAATCGATACAACTTTTTCAACTAAGAAAAAAATGGGGACCCATCTGTCAGAAGAAAAATAATTCGAATCACGAAATAAAAAGATAAAAATCGACCAGGCTCAAATACAAACGGAAAAAAGGTTGATTATAAAGAACCAAAAAGTTTTGACATGCAGAGTTATGCTGCATTACCCCCTTTCCAACAAAAAAAGAAAAAAATACATACAACAGAAATGTGGCAACCCTAAAACAAAGTGACAACCCTATAAAATAAACGATTGAACGAGAAAATTAATTAACTTACATGACGCAATCTAAAACCTAGAAGATAATTAAAATACATATAATAGACGACATTGGAGTGCAGGAGATACAGAATAAAATCTAAAGATCCTTCAACTTAGACGTTATCAGCGCGAGCTCCAGATGTGTCCACAAAATCTGAGTAACCTAGAGACTTAAAAGCAAAAGACTAAAAACTAACAATCCTAAGGACAAAGACTAAAAACCTTAGAGACTAATTAAAACTATATGTACCTAACTAACCTAAATATGAAAGAAACCCTGAAAAAAAATAATATAGATGAAACAACCTTGGCGAAAGAAAATAGCCTCAGTCAAAGACGATACAACATCAGTCAAAGACGATACGACATCAGCCAGAGATGATGTGACATCAGTCAAAAAAAGGACAAAAGTGACATCAGTCAACAAAAGTAACATCAGTCAACAAAAGTAACATCAGTCAACAAAAGTGACATCAGGTCAACAAAAGTAACCTCAGTCAACAAAAGTAACCTCAGTCAACAAAAGTGACATCAGTCAAAAAAAGGTGACATCAGTCAACAAAAGTGACATCAGTCAACAAAAGTGACATCAGTCAACAAAAGTGACATCAGTCAAAAAAGGCGACATCAGTCAAAAAAGGCGACATCAGTCAAAAAAGACGACATCAGTCAAAAAAGGCGACATCAGTCAAAAAAGGCGACATCAGTCAACACAAACTTCTGTCGAAAGAGACTTCAGTCGAAACAAGTCGACAGAAGTCGAAGAAAGTCCATAGGACTAAGTGGTCCTAGTGATATTACTAGTAACACAGCCAAAAAATTAAGCGAGCTCATACGCTCGGGTAAATAAGGGGTAAAGCAATAGAGGGATTAATAGCGATGTTAACACAAAAACTCAGCAATGAATGAAAGGTAAGACGCGAGTTGAGTCAGACTTTCAGCTAAATTAACGCTTTGAGTCTGACAATCCCGCCTTAACCTCAGCAAAGGAAGAAAGATTCGATGCCTGTCGAGCCCGACTTTCAGCTAAATGGATGCTTCGAGTCTGACCATAAGCACAGGTTGAATCTATAAGGACTTCCCTGCTAAATCATTGGAGCTACCAACTGCATTAATCAAATAGAAACGTTAACAATATTATGATTAATTGCTCCATTGAAAAACCAGGATGATCGAGACTGTTAAACCACTTGGTTTTATCGAAAAAAATAATCGACAATGGTACATCACTACACACAAGAGGTAAGCTGTAAATAAGACGTAATCAAAAGGTTCCACTTGTGACAATTAGATGTCGCTGTGGATGGTTTTAGAAATGGTAGTTTGTCGAAATATTTACGAAATTTTAAAATGAGTTTTTTTGTTTACGTAAATAATTTTGTAATTCTTGGTTATAAAGGAAAGAAATTTATGTAAAACTAATATTCCAATTGAATTCGTGTAAATCGGACAACGCGTTTTGAAGTTGTGAGAAATTATTTAAGGATATCTTTTATATGATATGTTCCGGAATGGACAGAATCATAATCTTGAAGGACATAGGTGGTTCTAGAAATAACTCTAGTCACACGACACTTAATGAAGCGAGGAGCAAGCTTTCCCGAAAAATAATCTGCTCCAGAGGATCTAGCAAAGTTACGTCTCCATACAGTGTCACCAACGTTAAGAGTAACAGCCGTGCGGTTCGTATTATAAGCCCGAGAATTGCGGAGGAAAGCCATAGAAAGATTATCAGCTACTTTCGCATAAACCTCAACAAGAGAGGAAAGATTCGACGCGTGCTGAGCCCGACTTTCGGCTAAATTCGTGCTTCGAGTCTGGCTATTCGCACGAGAAGAATTCATAAAGACCTCTCTGCCGAACATGAGAAAATTTGGAGTAAAACCTGTAGCTAAATTAATACAAGAGTTGAGATAGAGTTTGACTTTTGGAAGCATTTTCGCCCAATTTCTTTGATTTTCTCCGACTAAAATACTTAAACATGTAACCACGCTCTGGTTGTAACGTTCAACAGTGTTGGCTTGAGGAGTATAGTAAGGAGTGTAAGTAGGTGAATCGATGTGAAAAGAACTAAGGAAGTTTAAAAATATATTACTACGAAAAACAGTAGCATTATCACAGAGAATAGCACGTGGTACACCAAAATTGAAGAATAATTCAGATTCCAGAGCTCTAATAACAGAACCAGCGTCAACCTTCTTAAGGGGAAATAACCAGACATATTTCGAGAAAACGTCTACCATGGACAGAATATACTTAAAACCATAGTAAGCAACAGGCAAAGGTCCAATGACATCGATAGAAATTACCTGTAGGGGCAATGAAACATCTTTCGGACAAACCATTTGGCCTCGTGGTTGAGTGTTTGCAATTTTATGAGCCTTACAAACCTCACATTGCCTCAAAGTTGCAGAAACATCACGAAACATGTTTGGCCAGTAAAAAATCTCCTTGATCTTTAGGTAGGATTTTGTGACACCAGGATGTATAGAAGGAAAGTTATTGTGAATTTCCCAAATCGCGAGTGGAACCTTCTCGGCGGGTAAAACCACACGCCATGGATCAACGCTAAGAGGGCTAATAATAGGCATGCGTCTTAAGAGAACACCATTCTGAATCGCGTATGCAGGGAACATCTGAGGTGTATTGCGAACACCAAAATAAACCTTTTTGTACCATCTGTCATTAGTGTGCTCGGGACCCTGATCAAAAGTAACCGGACTTGCATAAATTCTAGATAAGGCATCTGGAACGACATGTTGTGAACCCTTGCGATGAACGATGTCAAAGGTATATTGAGAGATGATAGTAGCCCATCGAGCTAAACGTCCAGATGGGTTGTTTAACGTAAGGAGCCACTTCAAAGCCATATGGTCTGTTATAACAGTGAACTTCATTCCATCTAAATAACAGCGGAAATGCTTTATGGAATCAAGAACGGATAACAGTTCACGCTCAGTAGTACTGTAATTGCGTTCAGCTTTGGAAAATAAGCGAGAAAAATAAGCAACAGGATGTTCGACGTTATCGATATTCTGTGAAAGAACAGAGCCGAGACCGACTGCTGAAGCATCACACTGTAAAATGAATGGCTTAGAAAAATCAGGACAAGCCATCACAGGAGTGTTGATTAGTGCTTCTTTTAACTTAATGAATGCATGCTCGGCGGCGTCATCCCAGCTAATCGGATCGCGGCCTTTTCTCTTACCTATAAGGGCAGTGAGAGGAGCTATTATAGAAGAAAAACCGTCGACATATCGTCTATAATAGGAGCACATTCCAATGAAACCGCGCAATGATTTAGCGGTGGTAGGGGTAGGATAATCTCTAATAGCATCAAGCTTGCTAGGATCAGTTTGAAGACCCTTTTCATTAACAATGTAACCCAAATATTTTAGTTCGCTTTTACAGAATTCACACTTTTTTAGGTTAATGGATAAACCAGCTTCCTTGAGACGGTTGAGAACCTTCCTAAGGAGCGCGAGATGACTATGAAAGTCTTTGGAAATTAAAATTAAATCGTCAACATAACCAAAGACGCAGTCATCACTGGTCGAGGTGAATTCAAAATTAACGATCAAATCTGTAAGGCGCTGCATTTCCGAAGCCGCATTTGTAAGTCCAAATGGCATTCTGACAAACTCGAATAGACCACGTTGAGGGACTATAAAAGCGGTTTTCTCACTACTCTCGTTATCTGCGAGAGGAATCTGCCAAAATGCACTTCTAAAATCAAGAGAGCTTATGTACCTTGCACCACGTAGATTATCAAGAATATCTTGAATACGCGGGAGGGGATACGAATCTCTGATGGTGACGCTATTCAATTTTCTGCTGTCAACACAGAAACGAACAGAACCATCTTTTTTGGTAACCATAACTACGGGACTTGCCCAAGGGGAACGAGAGGGCCGAATGACACCCATCTCTAACATCTTATCAATTTCTTCATTGAGATTTTTTAGCTTAACGGGAGATAAAGGGTAAAACCTTTGTCTAATTGGTGGTCCTGTAGTATTTATCTTGTGTGAAAGCCAAGAAGTTTTTCCAAGACCAACCTTTTCAGACGAAATGACTTCAAACTCGTCAATGACTTGTTGTAAGCTTAACTCTTGGTCGGGTAACAAAACATTACGGGGATGTATGTAACGGACCTCACTAACACAAGATATCTGAGGAGGGGAATGACTGACAGAAGGGAGGTACATATTACCTTTGATATTTTTGTTAAATGCCTTACTAAAAACAGACGTTAAACCGAATTTATTCCAAAACTCTATTCCTAAGATAACAGAAGATGACATACAACGCGCTACTAAAAACTCGTGGACAAACGTTGTACCATTAAACTGAACCGGGAGATAAACGGTTCCTAAAATATCAATAGGCGAGTTGTTGGCAGAAATTGCACGGGGACATGTATCGCTAGAATTCAAAGAGATACCTAGTTCATGCGTTAAACTATCACTAATAAGGGACATTTGTGCGCCTGAGTCAAGTAGAGCCTTTATCAGACGTTCACACAACAAAATTTCAATAAATGGTCGGTTGTCAGATGAATCTGAAGTTATCACCGGCGACACTGTACGTGATTTATCGTGACCCCGGTGGCTTACACATTTTTTGGGTTGCACTTAGGGCAATCACGTGTAATAACACCTGGAGACCGACACTTGAAACAGAGCATGCCAGGGAAATCTGGGCAGTTGCGATATGAATGTCCGTTTTTTTTGCACTTGGGACATAACTGGGTTTCATTAGTTAAACAGGAAATTGATTTAGGTTTAGGTAAAAAGCTTTCAAAATGTGTTGCAGTGTCAATGAGCGCATCAAGATCAGTAAACCTGTGTATGGACAGACATGGGAAATATCTTGGATGCATGTTATGAGTAATAATTTCTAACAGGGAAGATTTGCCAATCGGATTGAGTAAAGTATCATTTAAGTATGATATTTGGATGACGAAATCTCTGACAGATTGATCCGGTTTCTGTTTTATATTTCTGACTTCTTGTTCAGTCTTGAACTCGAAATCAGTAGGACCAAATGTCTTGACAAAGAACTGCTTGAGTTCAGAGTAGGATAAATCGGGATGGCGTATAGACCTAAAGTATTTGAGAGCAGCACCAGATAACACTTCATGGAAACGCTTTATCAAGTAATGATCGGGTAAATCATCTGCGTCTTTATGTTCATCGATGCAAGTAAAAAATTCGCGAACGCAGGAGTTACCAGAATAATTTACTTTCCATTTCAAAAGTGAAATTGGTTTCTGAAAAAAACGGGGACAGTCTTCAGTTTTAATCGGAGAAGGGATATTAGACAAACTAGAGGCCTGCGAAGGCCTAGGTGGAATCGGTGGGGGTCTAGATATAATAGGACTTCCGCGGCGAGGTGTCTCGCCAATAGAGCTTCCTTCGTCGGCCATGTTAGAAGAGAAAAACGAAAACTGAATAAAACAATCCACGAGTATGTTTACCAGTAGCTGGAAAGAGTTATTTAGCGAGTAATATGGCTGGTGGATGAATAGAAAGACACGCAACCGGCAAGCTAAACGGTGGGGCTAGGAGTCAAAGAAAGATAGGAACCTATTAGAAAAACAAAACGTGAAATAGGACGCATTGGGCTAATAGAATACCAAAAAAACGAAACCAAGCACACAACCGCAAAAAAGCTTACCTTTGAAACACGACGCCTATACATTCACACGCCAAGCATACACTACAGTTGCGGCGATAAGTCCCCTCTTTGAGGAGTGGCTGGAGAGGCGCCACGGCGTCCTCACCTTCCGCCTGACGCAGGTCCTCACCGGACACGGGTGCTTCGGGAGGTACCTGTTCCGGATAAGGCGGGAGGAAACGCCCGGGTGTCACCACTGTGTGGATCGCCCGGAGGACACGGTGGAGCATACGGTGGAAGTCTGCCCGGCTTGGGCGGGGCACCGCCGTGTCCTCGCGGAAGCGATCGGCGGCGGCGATCTCTCGCGTCCGGCCCTGGTCCAGGCCATGGTACGGAGCGAGAGTGCATGGGAAGCCATTACCTCCTTCTGCGAAGCAGTAATGCTCGTGAAGGAGGAGGCGGGACGCGTGAGGGAGAGGCAAGCTTTGCACCCTCACGCCCCTAGTCGCCGCAGGAGACGCCCTGGGCGTCGGGAATCGGCAGCCGATTCCCGGCCACCGTAGGCGCGGGCTTGCGGACGGCGAGCAATGGGTAGCTCGCCGTCCGGTAAGGACCAGGCCCGAGTCGACGGCGCGTCGTGTTCCACGCGCGCCTCAAAGAGATGTCAGCACTATTGACGGGGTCCGCTAGGGCCGATGCCAGCTAGGGTTGCGGGATGTTCGAAAGAGTTACCGTGGCCCCGGCACAGGCAACAGAAGGAACACGGGTGGGTTTTAGTCAGTAAAAGTCTGACACGCCCTCCCGCTCCGCCCAGAGCGGGAGAAGTCATTTGATGATTTCCCATCCACAAAAAAAAAAAAAAAAAAAGCATACACTACAGGGAACTACAAATACAGGCATTAAAATCAAACTCGGGATTAAAATATATTTGTTGGGAAGAAATGAAAGAGTTATTAATTTAGTATTATTATGGAATTAAAGTACAATCACACACAACATCCAACATTAAAAGGTGATCATCAATGGTATCATTGTATTATAATGCATATTCTGCTCCATCCATGACACTGGAAAAAGGACAAAAGGAAAAAAATATGGATTATATTTGCTCGAAGAGCATCACACACAAAATAACAGAAAAAAATATATTAAGTAACCATCAAAATTACTTACTTTAGTTCGGGCGCCATTTTGTAGCGAAAAAAAAATAAAAAGACGGAAGATTCACTTTTCTTTTCTGCTACGTTACGTTTAATTTAGTTTTTAAAATAAAAATAAAAAATAACATTAAAAGGTAAAAAAAATGAATATTATTGTATAAAAAGGTTGCAGGTTGTCTTGTGTGAAGGGAATAAAATAGAGAACTTTGGTCCGATAGGTACGCGAATAACGAACGAGAAAATAAACGTACTACCTAGTCGATTGCAATCTCTAGTAAGTAACGCTACCAAAACATATCGTTATAAAAAATTGAGAACCAAAGTATCTCACATTTTACAAATAAAATTAAATAGTTAATGAATAAAAAAAATCTCGTACTATCTACACTATTAAATTTGTACGTAAAATTATCATAAAAAAAACCGTGGCATAAGTAATTGCGTCCTGGCGAGGTGACGTAGACTGTAGATTGTCGCAGGTTCAGGAACTGGCGTTGTTTATGAAACCTTCAGTGGTCTAAATGCGACCCAACTCTTGACGTTGGCCAAGGACGTCCAGCGTAATTTTAGGCCAAAACCTGGAGGCCGAAAGGCGGCCTGTTCAAAGCTGTTCAATCCTAAGACAAAATGAATTAGGGTTAGACCAGCGTGATCAGACTGAACTTCCGATTGAGGAAAACTGTTAAAAGATACGTACCAGAAAAAATAAAGATGAATGCTTTAATACTTAATATACCATTCTCAATATAATTTTGCCATAAGGTATTAAATAGGACGGCAGAGATAGACTGGTTCACTTGAAAAAAACTCGATAATTTTCCACAAACTGGGTCCGTCAATCGATACAACTTTTTCAACTAAGAAAAAAATGGGGACCCATCTGTCAGAAGAAAAATAATTCGAATCACGAAATAAAAAGATAAAAATCGACCAGGCTCAAATACAAACGGAAAAAAGGTTGATTATAAAGAACCAAAAAGTTTTGACATGCAGAGTTATGCTGCAGTATGTATGTTTTTATGTTCCCTCATAACTCCTAAACTGCTAGTCGCATCTTGACAAATGAGGTATCGTCGGAAGCGTCACGTTGTTCCACGGGCTCTAAGAGTGTTACGAAAAAAAAAATTTAACTTTATTTCGTTTATTTCGGCATGAATCTTTGATTTTAGAAAACATATATTGATTCAGACTTATATTGTAAAGAGCAAAAATGATTCCTACTCGCGTATAAATGCATGACCTTGAACAATTACTGCAGGCGCGCAGCCTTCATACAACCCGATTCCTGTCGGCTTCCCTTCGGAACAACCACTCTTCTTAATGTCTACTATCGCCAAATAATATGGTAAACCTGTGTGTGTAACTGTGTATTACATCACATTACATATATTTACTACCAGTTTAATACAGTCATCATATTAAAAACATTACAAAAATGCCTGCAATTTTTTGTCTGACTTTAAAAAAACTGAACAATTTTTTCTTCGGCTTCCGTCTTATGATAATTGTAGCTGCGCCACTGAATTACTGTCACATTATATAACGCAAGTGACAACTTTTTCAACAAACTGGAACTCAAGAAAGTATCTTCCGACGGTGAATATACCGTCCAGTACAATAACACATTCAGGGTGATTTTGGGGTTGCCGTGGCGTTGTAGCGCGTCAGGGATGTTCGCGGAAGCGTGCGTCGACGGGTTCGCTGCGATCATGCGGAAGCGGTGCGCTTCCATGATAGCGCGCTTGCGCTCCTCCTCCAATGGCATCCTGAATGTGTTTACACACCGGTGGGACTCTCCTCTCTTACGAAGGTGGGTAAGTCTTCATACTCACTTATCCAAATAAGCGGTGTACCATTGAACGAACAGTTCAATGGTACACTACCTACTTGTTTATTATTGTAAAAATTTAATACTAACATTAGGCTAAGTTATACTAACAATATATGGAATTGTAATTCTGAAATAAAATATTTGAATTTGAATTTGAATATCAGCACAAATGTAGCAAAAATACGAGTTCGGTGAAGTAGTTATCAAAAAAGTTATTTCATCTTTGTATAAGATAAGATATTATAAGATACGCGAATAGTAGTTATCGATGTAGTTTGTAGACAGTTGTGGCTCATTATGTTTACATTAATTTGTTTTCCAACAGTATCTAGTATAATTATCAATCAATATCTAGTATATATGTTGAGAGGATGAATGAAAGTCGACTAACAAAAGGTATTTACACGGCAGATGTGAGTGGAAACGCCGGAAGGGGACGCCCTAGGAAGATATATAATGATCTTATTGGTGATGTTCTTCAGAAAGGTCAGGTGCGTAGTACTCGCAACCGGCGTGCGTGTATGACCAGATGTATGAATGTAAACAAGGCAAAAGGAGTATGTAAGGATCGTAGCAGGTGGCGTTCTGTAGTTTCTGCCTACCCCCATGGTAAGAAGGCGTGAGTTTATGTATGTATGTATGTATCTAGTATATCCTATGCTGTGACTACCGGCTACGTGCAAAAAAAAATTGTTTACGGTCCTGTTGAGTCAACCAGTATCGTGAATCTTCAAGATTTAATTACGTAATAGGTACGAGAAAAAAAGGCTGTTTTTCTACTTCCATTGCCATAAAAGCCAAGAAAACCTTCCGTTTTTATTTCTTGATCAATAAATTACTTTTTTCTACAAGCAAACTGCAGGAGTAAACGCGCTGTTTTATTCCATTCTTTTAGATAGCTTTGTTTTCCTGATCATACCGATGTAAATTGAGTTATATTATAAAATGAATTTGTAGCTACAACGAAATCTGACGCAGAATATTTCCACCTCTGGGAATTGAATCAAATCAACAATTTGTGGCTTCGTGTTCAAATTACCGGTTACCTGTTCATTCTATTATTTCGTTTTCTTTTTAAGATATCCGTCGCGAGGCGTTTAAATGAATAATGCCTTTATTATTTGCCACCTCGACTTCTCCCCTCGTTACTTTGACTGTAACATTTTTATTTCGTTAAATATGTCATGATGTCTTGCTTTTATTTTCTTTGAAAGAAATATGCGCTCTCAATTTAGAAACTTGCATAAATTCTTGCCAAATTGCCAGCTTTACGGTATGTTTTCTAAAAGAATTCGAGCAAACGCAGAAAATATTTGATTTCATTGCGAATTCCTTGATAAAAACCACCAAATGTATGGCACGAATAACTATTTTTTAATAATTCTTCGTGTTTATTTTTACTAGTTTTATCTATAGTCTATATCTATAGTCATGTATAATTATGACCACATTTTATCCATTCATTTCAAAAGCAATTATTGTTACTGTGTATTATATTATATATTTATTAGTCCAGTCAAATTTTTAGACCCTATTAGCAAAGGTAAATATACCGTACGCTCGATTATTCTTTAACGCTATAGGTAACTTTTAGGCAAACAATTTGTTCTTTGGAACTGGAAAAATATTAACATTGTTCGTAACATAATACAAATTACCGGATAATAAATTACGCTCAGAACCAATACGGTCCAATAAAAGCCACGGTAATGGAGAGCCTCACATTTTCCCGCTGGTAGTCTTGATATTTTCTCTAACGTAACTATATAGTCATGTTGGTGATAACGGAACCGTGCAAATCTTGCAAAGTCTTTGACAAGAAACTCCAACAAAATGAAACGTCAAAAGGAACACAACTTAAAATCCTTCGAGCGAGAGAATCATTGATGATACAAATCCGGTTAAAAAGTTTTTTTGCTTCAGTTTGGCTTCAATTGTTTTCACAGAACGAGCGATGAATACTTTATTCACCGAAACATCGGTAAGCCAAAACTCGTTTAGAAATCATAAAGCGTAATTTAAACTTAGCCTACATGCGCGGATTTAATAACATTACGGATTGAAAAAAAGAAACACGTTTCAGGCTGAAGTTTATAGGTTTAACTTTTTCATTTCGTTTCTACGAGTAGTTACAGCCGCTTTCTCTTTTTGACTGGGGAATACAAATGTTGTATTCTAAACGCTGAACCCAAATACAGGTTGTTGAACTTTTAAATAATAAGTAACTACCTAATGGATACTACAATATTTAACTTTCCGCGCGCTTGCCGCCCGCTTTGGGAATAGATTTTTATACCTCGGTGAAATTTTTTTTATGTAATACTGTATTTATAGCTCTAACCCGCGTTCCTGATGTTTAGGCCGTAGATGCCATCAATTTGGTTTTTCCCAACTAATAGTACCTATTTAAACTGTACATAAACTGAATAGATAGTAAATTAGTAATATTATTTTTAATAGAAGAAATATTCGTTACTGCCTCGTTGGTCTAGTGGTCGCAAGCGCAACTGCTGATCATGAGGTCTTGGGTTCGATTCCCAGGTCGGGCAAGGTGTTGTTGGGTTTTTCTATTTGGAATTTTTCAGTAGTAGCCCGGAGTCTGGATTTGTGTCCAGTTGATGGCAATGGATTCGCCCCCTATTACATGGGAATTAAACATAACTGGCGAAATGTGGTTGTACTCAAAGGTACTTACACCTCTGCCCAACCCTTCGGGGAAACAAGGCGTGATGTTATGTTATTTATGTAAATATTAGTATTTTTATTAATTCATTAGGTTTATAATTGTTAAAATAAATAGAAGAGTATAAACAATAATAAAAAATATTCGATAATAATATAATAATATATTATTTCTTGCTCGCATTCGTTGACTTTGAAGTTATCTTTCAATTTCACAGTCCGTTCCTCCTACATCACAAAACGCCAAAGTACACCTCCGGGAACTCTTCGCAAATATTACCTTACGTAATAGCCACTCTCTAGAAACGATAAGCAATCAATCCGTGCGTATATTCTGCTCATACGTACAAATTGCTTACATTCAGAGGAACACGCATTTCTCACAAAGTGCTGAACTGTTAAACAACTCTCTTTGACGTGCCGGAATAAAACGGTCTCCTTGTTTTGGTTTGTTTCCATTGTTGTCATAAAAAATAATCCAATTATTCCAATTATTATTTTCACTGTGTTACTAATTTGTAATTATTGTATGATTATTTGTAATATTCCTGTCGGTTGTACGCGGTAGTGATATCACTACCGCCACAAGTTCTTTAATAACTCGCATTTTTTTTCCTTGCTGGTTCATAACCTAAATTTGTCACCCGAACCGGGCGGACATTCATTACGACGAGAATGATAGAAAGCGCGCGTGTGTGTCTCGACTGTTGACTGTGATATCTGCAGTGATTGTGTGGAACGTTCACGGTTTTATGCATTTTGTGATTAGCAGAGATTCAAGTGGAATTTGGAACGCGTGAAAAGATGTTTTATCATCGTGACTTGTTGTTTCGAAAAAATAAAGAATTGTTTCGTATTTTATCTCGTTTACTTTATACCTACTGTTACATAGGTGGGTACAAGTCATGTAGCTTGTAAACGTTTCATAAACTTGAGCTCACACGATCATTTGTACATTCTCTTTCATCGCCAGATAAATATATGTTCACGCGCCTTTACAGCTCTGCCCTCAGAGCCGTAAAGCCCTAGTCGACTGAGTGGACAGGTAATGATTGAAATATATTATGCTCCATTACATTCTATCTCAAGTTTCTGTTTGCACACACATTCATTTCATTTCGTTCAGTTCAGACTTAGTACATAAATGTTGGAGGGTTTTTCTATATGTATTTTGATTTTGCCATGTATTGTTATGATATTTGACAGCTTAAGAGTAATGGCGCAAGTTATGCGATAAATAAAAGTCATAGTTGGGTAAGAATAAATACGCATTTAATCATTTTTGTGTAACATTCTTGTTCAAAGTTTAAAAGACAGAAAGATAACAGGTGGAAATGAATGACGATATTAGATGGGAAGTAATGAGGCATGAGGAATAGGGTGTAAAGTTCACTCATCCTCCATAGAAAAGGGAGGATCCTCCGACCAGACGGGTGTTGTTTCTAGTGGGTATGCCGGTCGCGTGGTAAACTCTGATTGCGCGATGCAGGAATTTGCTTGTCGTCAGTGTGATGCGTTCCAATGTGGCGATAGATATGCTAGATATGCCGCCACAGATAGCTCAATATTGTGTAGTGCGATTGTCACCCAGCATGATGCATCTGCCTTTGCATTAAGACTGTCAGGAAAATAAAGCTCAGGGGCCAACCACCACCTCTTAAAACAGTATTATTTTAATATTACTTCAGTGTGAGAAAGAGATGAAGCTATACAGGACGTCTAGCTCCATCTCTTTCCCACACTGAAGTAAGATTACAATAATACTGCTTTAAGAGGTGGTGGTCTTGCTCCTGGCATTAGTATTATTGCGTCTGATATCAAATGATAAACGTGGCTCACGGAACGTATATTTATTCGTCTAACGTTGTAATAAAAAAACGATGACGATTCTGCCAAAGTGATTTCAGATATTTTCGATCACAACGAAATGTCACATTCTTCTGAATTTAACTGAGTAGGCAGATATTTATGGCGCAAGACAATATCAATAATGCATTAATATCGTCAATATTGCATTGACATATATTTTTGAAGCCGCTGAAGCATCCTATATTTTAGCGTCGCTGGTCTCGTTTTGGTGTCCCTTCGATGTTACATATTTGTGCTGCCACTAGTGTATTATGAATTTAATAAATTATCATATATATTTGCCGCCATAGTGTAATAATGGATGAATCATGAAATCAGATATTATTGCCGAGCTGTCCATAGTAATACCTATATTAATTTTATGCTCGTGACTGTACTATAATATAGCTGTCCAGTAAGCCGCTATTTATTTACAGGGGGCCAACCACCACCTCATAAAGCAGTATTATTTTAATGTTACTTCAGTGTGAGAAAGAGATGAAGCTATACAGGACGTCTAGCTCCATCTCTTTCCCACGCTGAAGTAACATTAAAATAATACTGCTTTAAGAGTTGGTGGTCTAGATCCAGATCATGCCATGCTTTTCATTTATTTTTAAATTATTGTTATACGTACGATTCCTTTTTCTTTCTTTCTTTATAGGCTGCCAGTAACATATTGTTTTATGTTTCTCTTGTCTTAAATGTGATCATTTTTATTTAAGACCCCTGTGACAGTGAAAATCTGAATTCATCTAAAAGGAGACAAAGATAAACGAACTATTATTATTATGAGCTAACATTTTGCACCAATTTAAGCTTATAAAACGACTTTTGATTTCGAAGTTTGCTCCGAGAGTCCCTTTATGTCTAGAATCTCGCCGAGACATTTCTGTTTATTTACAAAGTTAAATTCTAACTAAAGTTATCTAAAGTAATAAAATGTAAATTGTAGAGAACGTCAATTAAATGTCTTTATTGACTCGACCTTTGAACAGGTCAGCCATCTTTCGGATGCCCTTGTCTCAATGTATTTGAGATCGGCGCAACATGTCTTTTTGCTTCCATATTTCTCTATTAGACTTTTGAATAATTATGTATTCTTTGAAAATACGACGAACGTACGGTATGTATCGCAGCCTTTTTCAGGCATTGATATGAAAGCCAATCACACAAATTGTTATTGCTTAGAGTACCTATTACAAGTTATAAGGCTTCTGCAAACAGGCGCGACACGCGACGCGAATCACACGGGACACAAGAGCACCGCTTGTCGCGCGACACCCGATGCCTTTGTGTCGCGTCGCGTGCCGCACCTGTTTGCAGGAGCCTTCTTGCGACAGTGTGCCTAAAAAAACTGTAAAGAACAAATTAAACTGTTACTAGGAGTTCATGTTTTTGTATAATTAAGTAGGTACAGAAGCTTCTGTAGGCACTGAGAAGATACCAGGCATAATTGTGAAGCCATAAATATATTATGTTCTGCATTTTGAATTCTAAAATTACAATGAGAATAATCCAGACTAAATTATAATACATTTCGGCAGCTGCCCTGATACCCAGTAGCAGCCGGTGGCCAAGGTGAACTGGAATTTCCACCGGTGATAAGCTGGTAATTATATGCAACGCCCGGAGAACGGACTGGATTAACAAAGCATACACATGGAGCCCATAAGATTGAAACCACCCGCCCATTTTAAATAAATTATCCTAAAATGTGAGTGTGCTATAGGGACACCTCTGCCTAACCCTTCAGGGAATACAGGCGTGATGTTAAGTTATGTGAAATAAATATTAATATAATTTATTTCACAACATCACAAGTTTTATTCATAACTAATATATTTTTTTTAATTTCAAAAGTTTTCGTCCGTAATTTTAGACTAACGAAAAGTTAATTAAAAGTAAAACCAACAAATTAAATCAGTATTTTAAAATATCTTCAGTTTTTGATTTCATGCTCCACTGACTTGAAAAAATCCACCCATTCGTGCTTTAAAGCTCTTGAATACTAATTCTGTCTTATCATATAATCAACAGTTATGTTCTGTCTCTCCAGACTCGGACTCCCGAGATATTTAATTACACAATGGTACGTCGAGATATTCACATTTTGCTTTTCGTTGTACAAACAGTTAAAGAAGAACGGACGCGAGATAAATAAATAAATGGCTGAAGGGTGGGAGGTGTGAAACTTTGACAATTTGTTTATTTACGTTTGGTTCGATGTGGTCTCTCTCATTACAAGTTGGATTAGCGTGGTGGATGCTGAACTGGTTAGGAAGTTGTCAAATGTTTGAGATAGGACTTGTTTACCATACGGCAAACAATTAAAATTTTGTACTGATTTTATATTTTCAATACTCAATACTCAATATCTTTATTGCTTTACCATAATGTGTACTTAGGTGGTAACTATAGTATATAATTGAGATCATTATGGACCCTGTAGGGTAATTTTGAATAGCTAAAGGTAAAAAAACTTGTCACACTAACATTATTACTTATTATCAATATAAAAACCGGACAAGCGCGTGTCGGGCCACGCATAGTGACGGGTTCCGTAGTTGGGATGAATATTTACGCACTCACAGTATCGACCGCAAAAATAAGTTTATAGTTCATATGTTGTAACCGAAAAGATCTCATATCTCAAAATATATTGACTTAAATAAAAAAGTCAATTAAAAACATTATAATCTCTTTAATTATGGGATGCAACGATACACGCTTATGCGGTTAATTTTTTTTTTTCATTCCTCGTTTATAATGTATGAGGAGCTCGTGGCTAAGTAATATCAGCCGCATGGGTCGATCCATCAGGTTAAGCTGCGCTTGCCGGGGTTGGTCCGTGGATGGGTGACCATCTTTACATACCGAGCCTCCTCCGTGCCTCGGAAAGCACGTTAAGCCGTTGGTCCCGGCTGTCATTCGTGGATCTTTGACAGTCGTTACGGGTCGTCAGAAGCCCGAAAGTCTGACAATCAGTCTTACCAAGGGGTATCGTATTACCCAGTAACTGGGTTGTGGAGGTCAGATAGGCAGTCGCTCCATGTAAAATACTGGTATTCAGCTGCATCCGGTTAGACTGGAAGCCGACCCCAATATAGTTGGGAAAAGGCTAGGCAGATGTTTATAATGTATGGGGAGAGGTACCCCTAATTGTTTTTTTCACTACACCATTGTTTAGCGGTGCACAGAATACACATTTTTCCAATTTTCATCGATATAGTGCCAAAAGTCTCAGAGTAAAATGGCTGTTTGACTTCCGAACGGACATGACGAAAATTTAAGGGTTCCGTTTTGCCATATGGCTACGGGACCTATGGCAATTACTGGAACTATCAGATTGCGACACGTGAAGAAGTCCAAAAATGAGGTATTTCGAGCACCACGTAGTTAGCACAGTCTCTCGAAGCTGCAAACTTGGTTTTACACTATTGGTATCTATCCTAACAACATCCCAAAAACTCAGTACAGTAATGGTTTTCATCTTCCCGATACTACGCAGAGGGAATGTAGAACGAAGCTAGTGTATTTTATACTAAGTAGGTACACAAATTCCGGGACCATACACGTATTTGAACAATAAATTGCTAAACTTAGTAGCAGCAGTGGCTCCCTCTTGAATAAATTTCACATTTATTCCGGACGCGTCCTCGATACGACACTTCAGGGCAATGAAAGTGAAACTCGCGTTTTGATTAATTGTTGTGACGCCTACAGCGGACAACTGATGACAACATGTCAAAATGGGAAGTGTTAAGCTTACGATACAAATAGATATTTTTATTTGATTTAACTAGGCTTTATTACAGCGGTAGCGGTGTATAAACTTAGTTATCGCCGAACAGACTGGTGCAGAGAAGCGATCAAATAGAATTGTTTAGGATCCTTAGCTAACTTTGTAAATAACATTCTAATTACTTCACCATGTCCTCGACTCGAGAGTTTTCCTTAGTGGAGGTGAGCAATCATCTGCCAACCTCACGGTACCTCGAAACCTTCTTTAACATTGATTAAAAGCAGCACGCTACATGCTTAATATGAACTTGATAATGATGCACATTATCTTATGTAATTGTAGCACGGCCGCTAAAAGGAACGCTGAACACGTCACAAAAATCCTGAGATAAAATTCGAGGAACCTCAATTCACTCAAACTTACGACTGTTATGGCAACCAAATCGAGTATGAGTGGATGATGATCCTTCAAACGGACTTACAATATCGACTCAACGCTGGCTAAAAGCAGTGAGCAGTGTAGCGTTGTATTGCTTCTACAATATCAATTAGTCGAGTGAGCTAACTATTTCATTAGTTAACCGTAAAGTGTGACAACTCTAAAAGCGGGGTACAACACTAGCTGTCCTAAGGAAGACTCGTTCATTTCGATCGCTGACCGTCTTGCTGACAGGAGTAAATCCTTGAACCTTAAGATTCTTTGTGCCCCAAATCTAGGGTGAGTTCCTCATTAATTAGGATTTATAATGGACCCTATGCGCTGGATAATCTATGTTATTATCATCTCCAATGTGGCATCTGATTTTATAATGGTCCATCTCTGACCATGCGGTTGTCAATTATCCAGTGCGTAGGGGACTGAAATATGTGTGTATTGCTGTTGCATCGGGCTGTGCAAGCCCTGAGATGCCTGTTGATTTACCTTGTGATATGCTCGCGTGTCACATGCTTAACCTCACATTGCATCTGTCATTGTGACATGCCATCTTTGCAAACTTTCTGCCTAACTGACTGCCTGTAAGCCGCTGCGATGTGTTAAGCTTCCTGCCTACCCTGCTTCCCATACCGTTCCTTGGTTGCTGAATGGGGAATGGAGCTGAGCACATCGCATGCGGCTAGCTGCTTACGCACCGCATCTAACATGCGCACCCTAACGCGCTTTCCAGGGTTCTACGTCCAGGCTGAGGGCCGGTCTTCAATTGCTACAAGCTACCCTAGACCAGACTGCGCGCTGCACGTGCTGACGCTGCAAGCCATCGCGCGGGACCTACAGCCCGCTAGCAAATCTGACGAGGGCCTCTCACTGAGCCTGTCTTACAGGCCCCTACACCTGCCAGCTACAGCCAAGGACGGTACCCTCTTACCTAACCTAGTGTGCGAGTGCTCAATTCAAAAAGTTCAGTGACTACCTACCCACGACCTAGCCGTGTTACCCTTTTTTTTTTTTTTTTTTTTTTGGATGGGAAATCATCAAATGACTTCTCCCGCTCTGGGCGGAGCGGGAGGGCGTGTCAGACTTTTACTGACTAAAACCCACCCGTGTTCCTTCTGTTGCCTGTGCCAGGGCCACGGTAACTCTTTCGAACATCCCGCAACCCTAGCTGGCATCGGCCCTAGCGGCCCCCGTCAATAGTGCTGACATCTCTTTGAGGCGCGCGTGGAACACGACGCGCCGTCGACTCGGGCTTGGTCCTTACCGGACGGCGAGCTACCCATTGCTCGCCGTCCGCAAGCCCGCGCCTACGGTGGCCGGGAATCGGCTGCCAATTCCCGACGCCCAGGGCGTCTCCTGCGGCGACTAGGGGCGTGAGGGTGCAAAGCTTGCCTCTCCCTCACGCGTCCCGCCTCCTCCTTCACGAGCATTACTGCTTCGCAGAAGGAGGTAATGGCTTCCCATGCACTCTCGCTCCGTACCATGGCCTGGACCAGGGCCGGACGCGAGAGATCGCCGCCGCCGATCGCTTCCGCGAGGACACGGCGGTGCTCCGCCCAAGCCGGGCAGACCTCCACCGTATGCTCCACCGTGTCCTCCGTGCGATCCACACAGTGGTGACACCCGGGCGTTTCCTCCCGCCTTATCCGGAACAGGTACCTCCCGAAGCACCCGTGTCCGGTGAGGACCTGCGTCAGGCGGAAGGTGAGGACGCCGTGGCGCCTCTCCAGCCACTCCTCAAAGAGGGGACTTATCGCCGCAATTGTGGCGTGCCCAGCGCTGGGTTGCGACAATCGCACTCTCCATGCCGCCATGAGATCCTGCCGGAGCTCTGTCCGCCGTGCCGCGATTTCTCGCGGCAACGGAGTTACGCCCCAGCGTCCTGCCTCGTCGCGCCACTCCCAGATGTGCGCGAGGACTTTTGCCTCCAGATCCCATGGCGGTAATCCAGCAAGGAGGTTCGCTGCCTCCCCGGAGACCGTGCGGTATCCCCGGGCTAACCGGATTGCCATGACCCTCTGGGACGCGTTCAACCGACGGACCGGTCGCCGCCTCACGGAACGCGCCCACACCGGAGCTCCGTAAAGGGCCATGGACCGCACGACCCCCGCGTAGAGCCTCCGGCAGGAGGCGTTTGGACACCCCAGATTGGGCAGGAGCCGCCCCAAGGCAGCCCCGGCCCGCTCCAGTCTGGGAGCCAAACGTCGGAAATGCTCCACGAAATTCCACTGGCTGTCGAGGACGAGTCCTAGGTACTTCATCGTCGACTCGACACCGATGGGAACCCCTCCTACCGTTATTTGGGAACCCGATGGTGGCGCGTTCCGAGGACCATGAAAACACATGGCCTCGGACTTGTGCAATGCCACCTCGAGTCCCAATTGCCGGATCCTCTCTACGATTGTCGCAACCCCGCGTGCCGCTAATTCGGCCGCCGCCTGGTGCGACCTCCCCTGCGCCAGGACCAGCGTGTCGTCAGCGTAGCAAACTAAGCCGTGTTACCCTAGAGAAACAATATATGTATTAACCTACCTCCTTGTTTTCATTCTATTTCCACAACCTAACTTGTTAACGGCCTCCGCAGCCTACCTGCGAAGCCCTAGCCGTTACAGCAGTGGTGGCTCAGTGGTAACGGCCGTGACTTACCCGAGTTGTAGGTCGTAGGTTCGAACCCCGACAGGTGCTTTACTTTGTGTAAATTATTTGATCACCAGAGCTCTCAAAACGGTGAAGGAAAATATTGTGAGGAAACCAGCATAAATCCTCGAACCAAAAATTCCAGGATATGTGACATCTACCAACCCGCACTGGGCCCACGTGGTGGATTAAGGCAGACTCCCTCTCATCTCGAGAGAAGGCCTGTGTCCCAGCAGTGGGAACATTATGAGCTGATTATGCTGGCTAAAATGACGTTGCTTTTGGTTGGCGAATTGGATTATATAGACGGGATTTAATTAAAATACTGTCAGCCATTTTAGAAAAAAGTTTGGAAAAACCTCAACATCCACTTTCATTTAGGTATAATGGCTATTGTGTGGTAATAAAGCGTCCCCTGGGTATTAAACACTGTTTTAGTAGGTATCATAAAACACGCCTAACATTTTCTCCTGTGACCATAAACGGGCTGAGAATATTATCCAGTCTGCCTAAATACATTAGGGCAATAAACTGAACATAGGTACTATAGAGGTTTGATGCCGGTGGCAACCTTATGTGTCACAGGCCGTTAAGTATTTGTCTATGGGCACGTTCGAACACCAGCAAGTGTCGAACATATTTGAATTTGATCGGATAAGCCAATTGTTTTTGTATAGAGTCAGTCAATCAGTGTCTTGTAAATGTGTTTTCTATGAGCTTATAAAATATAACTATAAAATCATTATTAGTCTCCAAAGTTATTGTGGTGTGCCCCCCTACACTGCAGATACATCAAACACTACATATGAGATAGGTTACGTAATAATCTGCTGGGCCCAGTACCCCTTTTTTTTGTATGGGAAATCATCAAATGACTTCTCCCGCTCTGGGCGGAGCGGGAGGGCTTGTCAGACTTTAACTGGCTAAAACCCACCCGTGTTCCTTCTGTTGCCTGTGCCGGGGCCATGGTAACTCTTTTGAACATCCCGCAACCCCGGCTGGGGCCCAGTACCCCTGACAGATCATTACAGTACCTACATCAGATAACATTAGTTTAGTACATTAACATAATGCAATTGATTTGTTGTAACGTGGGTACCTACTGTGCTTATTCTCTATTTCTAGTTGGTCCTTCTACATGAGTACACTTCTATACAAAAGTTTGGAAGTACACCTATTTTAAAACAATACACAATATTCGGTAAAAATGAGTAACTACAGTAATATTTTTTTTTAAATGAGTGTAGTTATTACAATATATTTATGAAATTTTACGATTATTCGTAAAATATCATAAAATAGGTAATAACTATTGTATATGCAGGGGAGTTTATTGCGACGGTTCTTCTTCCCAGCTAAAGCATTAGGAAGTGGTGAAGGGCGGGCGTTTTGGGGGACTGTCTTATGTAATTTTGACGTTCAAAACGTGCTGATTCTCAGCCTGATTGGAATACTTCGAATAAATGACTTTTGATTTTTGAAGATCGTTAAGGCTCCTGCAAACAGGCGCGACACAAAGGCACCGCGTGTCGCGCGACGAGCGGTGCCTTTGTGTCGCGTCGCGTGTCGCACCTATTTGCAGGAGCCTTTACAGTCAATTTTGTCACTAAACGCAGATTATGATCATTATCAAGCCAACATTAATCAGCCCCAATGATAAAGTTTGGATTTACAAGACATTTACATTATGTTGAGTGAAATCTTCGTACTTACATAGCTGTTATTAATTGAATTTCTATCTATTTGTCGCTAAAAAATTACATAAACTCTAACGTGTAAAACGTCTTCGAGTTTACTTAGTAACCAATTATGAAATTAATTTAATCACACAGCCCGATTTGGTCTGCAATTATAAAAGCGATAGTGCGCAGAAAATGTGGACCTTTGTGCCTAAGTATTACTGAAATAATCCCCTAATTAGAGGCATAAGAAGGACCACTTTAGTGGTCGAGTTTGAAGTAGTATTCAGTGTTGGGTGTTAGATATGGATTCCGCTTACCGCAGTAGGCATATTGTAAATAAGTAGGTATATTAGTCCACTGAGCAGTGAAATCTAATTAGGGCAATGAGATTCCTATCTCATTGCCCTAATTAGATTGCCTTGTTAGGAGTTCGTACCCGAAGGGTGCAAACGGAACACTATTACTAAGCCTCCACTGTCCGTCAGTCTGTCTGTCAGCGGGCTGTATCTCATGAACCCAAATAGATATACAGTTGAATTGACAATTTTCACAGATTGTGTATTTCTATTGCTGCTATAACAACAAATAATAAAAAGTTAAAAATTAAAGGGTCCCTATACAAGAAACGTGTTTGTTTTTAAATTGAAGTTTTTTTTTAAATTTAGTTATGTTGAATGATGTAGTCTCCTTGGTGAGCCTGGCTCGAACATGCCAAGTTAACTAACTCTCAAAAACATCCGATTATTTTACCTAACCACCACAAATTATCAGAACTGTTGATTGAGCAAGCCCACAAGCAAACGCTTCATGGTGGTGCCAGGCTCACCAAGGTGACTACATCATTCCTAAGGGACATGCACAAATACAAACGGGCACCCAAGGCGAATCACACAAGCTCCGACAAAAATTGTCCTATCTGCAAAACAAATCACGTCTTAATTAAGTGCTCAACATTTCAAGAGATGAGTCCGGAACTTAAATTGAGGACGCTTGAGCAATTGAATGTTTGCAAGAATTTCATGTATTCGCACAAAGAAAATAAATGCAATTCGCATAAAAGGTGTAGAGTGTGCAACAATACACATCACACCATATTACATGACATAGTTCGTGACACTGCGCCGATGACTTTATCGAACGGTCAACGACCCAACAATAAACCGTCGACTTCACAAGGCACAGCCAATCACGTGTCAGGCAATTTCAATGAAGTTCTACTATCAACAGTCATGCTCAAAGTTAGAGCCATAGATGGAACATATACAACATTAAGATGCCTTCTTGATCAAGGATCCCAACTAAACCTTATTACGGAATCTGCGGTTCAACGACTTGGCCTTCGGAGATACAACCAAAACTCTACGGTATCCGGGATCGGAACATTTGCCAGTCATAGCTTTGTTCACAACAATTTTGATGCCATTGATCTAACGAGTAAGCTGTGTTATTCTGTCCCCCGAACAGTTCATGTACGTCAGGTTCGTGCACGTACTCTGTTCGCGCTAAATTCTTGTCGTACGAACTCTGGCTTACGCTGCCCTATTCATAGAATGTTGGAATCCTATAATTCGAATTTCATTGATATTGATATATTTGTATGTTCGAAAAATAAATTTAAATCTAATATTATAAAAAAATTATCTTAATTGTAATCTTATTATTATTTATTTATTGCATAAATTAGGTAAATTAAATTGTTTCTGATCTGATTTGGTTTTGTAGCTATTGCTGGCTTTATAGTAACTTATATATTTATTTCAAAGTAGGTATTGTTAATTTTGGTAATGCTCGTTTAATGATATATTTGCATGCTCGAAAAATAAATTTAAATCTAATATTATAAAATTTTTATCTCAACTGTAATCTTATTATTATTAGTTATTTATTGCATAATTTTAGTAATTGAAATTTTTTCTGATCTGATTTGGCTTTGTAGCTTTTGCTGGCTATACATGAACTTATTTATTTATTTCAAAGTATTGTTAATTTTAATTTTGGTAATGCTCGTCTAGTGGCAACCACTGATCTATAAATAAGTATGTCTTATCTGCGGATAATGCAGTGGACTGCAACATTACTACTTTAAGTCTTGTTAACCTTATGTGATAAATATGTTGTAGTTGTTTATTATCCCTTAATAAATAAAATAAAATAGCAATGGAACAGTTCAGCTGGAATGCGAGTCACTTTATGGGGACTACCAGTTCACAACACAGGCATTAGTTATGGCAAAATTACTTAGCAATTTGCCTAACTATTCCTTTGAGAAACAAGACTGGCCTCACATACAAAGTATCCAATCGGCTGATCCAAATTTCAACTTCGGCCAGTCGACATCCTACTTGATGCTGGAGTATACGCCGACATCATCATGAACAATATCCTCCGAGGAAACATATACGCACCGATTGCGCAACAAACAAAACTCGGATGGGTTTTAGTCGGAAACACTAAGACATTTAACTGCCATGCAGTGATAAATACTGAGGACATCTCTCGTTTTTGGTAGATGGAAGAGATCACAGCTCATGACGAATCCTTAACAGTCGAGGAAGACTACTGTGAGTCACTGTACACTCAAACTACAAAGAGGCTTGAAGATGGGCGATACGCTGTGAGAATACCTATGAAACAAAACTTTGATCAACATCTGGGACAATCAAAGCCACAAGCGGTCGCACAATTCAAACAACTGGAAAAACGATTTGCTCGAGATGAAAAGCTTGCAGTAAGCTACAAGGCCTTCATTGATGAATACATAGCTCTCAAGCACATGAGACCATGCACAATGCTGACAACACCCAGTTGCTTCTTACCTCACCACGGAGTACTACGACCTGAGTCAACTACGACAAAATTACGCGTGGTATTCAACGCGTCGGCGGCCACGACTACAGGACGTAGTTTGAATCAACTCATGGAATGAAAACAATAAAGAAACAATTAAATAAATGCATAACTTGTCATCGCTACAAAACGCAACGCAGCAATCAGCTGATGGCGGACTTACCGCCGGCTCGAGTTACGCCGTCCCGGCCATTCACACATACAGGTGTGGATTTTACAAGTCATGTTGAAATAAAAGCCAACAAAGGCCGTGGCATAAAAACAGTAAAGGCATACATTGCTATTTTTGTTTGTTTATGTACGAAAGCAACACATCTCGAGCTAGTGTCAGATCTCAGCACCGCAACATTTTTGGCAGCATTGAAGCGATTTTGTGCACGAAGGGGAACACCAAAACATGTCTACAGTGACAACGGAACAAACTTCGTTGGCGCAGCAAGAGCACTAGTAAAAGAACGCCAAGAGGCATTGCAACTACTAAGCAAGAACGACCTCATAAAAAACACTTCGGAGTACGGCATTGAGTGGCATTTTAATGCTCTATCATGGCCAACAGCTGGAGGTTTATGGGAAGCTGCAGTTAAAAGCATGAAGCACCATCTCAAACGTACTATTGGCGAACAAAAATTGACGTACGAGGAGTTCAATACCATCCTATCACAAATCGAAGCCTGCCTCAACTCTCGGCCACTTGTCGCTCTAACAAACGACCCCGATGACTTGGACTACTTGACACCAGGGCACTTTTTAGTCGGCGGTCCTGTGCTGGCGCCACCTATGACTTCAGAATTTGACAACACAACATTAACCATACGATGGCGACTGACAGAGCACATGTACAAGGAATTTTGGAAAAAGTGGTCCCAAGATTACCTTCAGACACTGCAAGTGCGAGGAAAATGGCAAACTCCTACGCAAAACATAGCAGTAGGTGATGTTGTCCTTATAAAGGAAGATCAGATTCCCCCTGCTAGATGGTTACTGGGACGCGTCACAGAAACACATCCGGGAGCTGATGACTTAGTACGAGTAGTGACATTGAAAACTAAGTCAAACATCATGAAGCGGCCGATAACAAAGGTGTCACGGTTGTCCATTGAAACAGGACGCCATACTGAGGACAAAACCACTGAAGAGCCTGACAAAATTCAAATGGAGACGACTTCAGCCACACCATCGCCGCAACGTCGAAAGAGACCTGCAACTGCCAAGAAAGGAATCTTCACAACGTGCTTGAGTACGATGCTGTTGTTCATGATGATGTGTGTGGCACCGTCTATACAACAATTAGTGAACGTCACGTCTCTCGACCCATCCCGCCTTGTATACTTCGATAAAACTGCAGACGTACAGATAATTCAAGATGAATGGCGATTGGTTATTTATTACAACATGTCGACATACTGGAGAAGTGTTTCCGCTGTAGAACAATATGTCAAGCAATTACAAGAACTCGATCAGCGAAATACAGGCTACTTTGCTATATCAACACAATTTGAGCACAACTTGAACGAACTAAGGCATTATCATGATGTCTTAAAATATGAACACGGAAAAAGTATTAGGAGAGGTCTTATAAACGGGATAGGTAACATTGCCAACTCCCTGTTTGGAGTGCTCGATAATAAATTCGCTGAGAAATACAGTCAAGACATAAAATTGATACAAAGCAACGAAAATCACTTGATAAATCTCTACAAGAACCAAACGTCAATCATTGAAGGCGAATACAATTTACTTAAGAGAAACGAGCAAGTAATGAACCGACAGTTCATCGTAATCAATAAGCAGCTAAGAGAGTGTATTCAGCAATTGAAAACAGAACAAGACAAGACAACTTTCATCATAGCCACTGCAGTAGCCGCGAATATGATGGTTGAGAACTTGCGAAGAATACAAGACACATTGATCGACCTTATCACAGATATTCACAACGGCAAGGTCGACACTCACTTGTTGAAACCAGATGCATTTGAAAAACAGCTAAACATTATATCAGGACAAGTGCCGAAAGGATTATCACTACCCTGTAAAAGTAGTCTCAAATGCATCAGAAAAATGTACAAACTATCAAGTGTTCACGGAAAACTTGTCGAAGACTTCCTTATATTTGAAGTAACAATTCCTTTGGTGACAGACGAGCAATATGAATTAACGCAAGTTATACCTATTAGCAACATAAACGGAAGCTCCATGGTCAGCATAGTACCTACAGCTAAATACATGGCCGTGAACTTAAGAAAGGACATGATAATACCGTTGCACGAACAACAACTTCTATCGTGCATACAAATCAACACAAATCAGCTGTTATGCAATTTCGACCTACCTCTTTATGAAATAAAAACAGCAACAAGCATGTGCGAAGCAGACATAATAAACAACCGAGTAGCATCCAGTTGCCGCTCAAGAATATCAAGTTGCACGAATGACTGGATTAAGCTACACAGCAAAGACGCTTGGTTGTTTAGGTGTTGCGAGGAATGCACTATGCGCATTTTCTGTCCAACTGGCATTAAGTCACAGACACTACGTAATACGGGGACGATCGCCCTAGCGACAGGATGCATGATGCGTGGTAACAATCACCTTATTCACTCGCACTATAATCTGCAAAGTAAAATGAAATTGGACCATGATGATGAAATTTACATACCGGAGACAAGCATAAACCATTTAGTTTCAAGTAATAGCAACATTGCCTACTTGACGAACATGACAATAGAAACGCATGAAGAGCAACTAAATGACCTGAAGAAGAAAATAGAGCTAATTAAGGATCAACAAGACATACAAACAATACGGTCAACCGATGCGGAACAACACCATTATGTTCTCTACGGTTTCATGACAGTCTGTGGAACGCTTTTCGGCATATGGATCTTCTTCAAAGTGAAAAACCGATGCTCCTATCTACCTCCATCTCAAGAACGCAAGGAAGAAATTGAAATGGTGGAACCTCACGAGAGCAGGAGACCTACAAGGGCACATGAATCGGCAACAGAAGAAACCACCGGGCAACTACGAGGTTGCCGAAGCAACATCAAGATGGACTGTGGAACATCTCCTATGTCAGTCAGAGCTGAACCGAGAGCGTCTTAATCTTTCCTTTATTTGTTTTAATGTATTATGCTTTATTTTTAGATTTACATTTACACAATTATTATGTCTACAATCTAATCTTTCATAATTCCTTTCTGTTTATTTTTTGTTGTTGGCAGGATGTACGAGCATCGCCACATGATTTTAATTGTTTAATTTTTTACATTACTTAGCATTAAATTGTTTTGTTGATTATGCTATTTGACTTACACTCGTAGTCGATGTTATTTAGGTTAATATTTTATATGATTAGTGTGAACAATAAACCCACTCCGGTAGCACGGACACAATACAGTGTTGTTATTCCCTATCTACATCCCGTCTACTGTAACAACCAACTTCACCACAACTCTACAAGCTACAACTCTACTGTACGGGTTAGCGGCTCGTACAATGTAGTGTTAAATATTGTCCGGTGGTACGGATCCCTTCGTGTGTGAGCCCGACTCACACTTAGCCGGTTTATCCTAATTAATTTTCTATTATGAGAAAACAGTGAATAAGTTAAACAAAAGTATATAGTAACTAGCTACCCGCCCCGGCTTCGCACGGGCGCAATGCTGATACTAAATATAGGGTGTAAGGGACAGCCCTCCGCAAATTCAGCTCCTTATTTTGAATCATATTCCATCGGAAATATTCTGGGCACGCCACAATTGCGGCGATAAGTCCCCTCTTTGAGGAGAGGCTGGAGAGGCGCCACGGCGTCCTCACCTTCCGCCTGACGCAGCTCCTCACCGGACACGGGTGCTTCGGGAGGTACCTATTCCGGATAAGGCGGGAGGAAACGCCCGGGTGTCACCACTGTGTGGATCGCCCGGAGGACACGGTGGAGCATACGGTGGAAGTCTGCCCGGCTTGGGCGGAGCACCACCGTGTCCTCGCGGAAGCGATAGGTGGCGGCGATCTCTCGCGTCCGGCCCTGGTCCAGGCCATGGTACGGAGCGAGAGTACATGGGAAGCCATTACCTCCTTCTGCGAAGCAGTAATGCTCGTGAAGGAGGAGGCGGGACGCGTGAGGGAGAGGCAAGCTTTGCGCCCTCACACCCCTAGTCGCCGCAAGATACGCCCTGGGCGTCGGGAATTGGCAGTCGATTCCCGGCCACCGTAGGCGCGGGCTTGCGGACGGCGAGCAATGGGTAGCTCGCCGTCCGGTAAGTCCCGAGTCGACGGCGCTTTGTGTTCCACGCGCGCCTCAAAGAGATGTCAGCACTATTGACGGGGGCAGCTAGGGCCGATGCCAGCTAGGGTTGCGGGATGTTCGAAAGAGTTACCGTGGCCCCGGCACAGGCAACAGAAGGAACACGGGTGGGTTTAAGTCAGTAAAAGTCTGACACGCCCTCCCGCTCCGCCCAGAGCGGGAGAAGTCATTTGATGATTTCCCATCCACAAAAAAAAAAAAAATCGGAAATATTCTCCTGAAAATTGTCATTTTTCTAATCGTATTTTCAGTTACTATTCCTTTTTTTCAATGTAAAATTATATTCTCTGTATGCAGCACTCCATTTATGTAAATAAAACAACTAAAATCAAAAAATCAGCAATGGATGTAGAAACACTCGGCGGCCGAAAGTTCGCTGCGCTACTGTTCGCTACGCGCGTTTGACCACGGTAACGATACATTGCGTGTGAGGGAATAAAACAAATCAGGTGTATTGGATTCCCATAACGTTACTGAAATAATTTCATATAGCGGTCGTCTTAGTATGATATACTGAAGTCACCCCATCAGTCTGCGGAGGGCTGTCCCTTATACCCTGTATACTACAGATAATCAAAAATTCTCTACAACAAAAGATACTTATTCTATTCAGTTCTTTTTTGAACTTAAATACCTTACCTTAAACTACGATTTTCGATAATTAAAAATACTTGCCCTAATACTAAATTTCCTTAACTCTAAATTCAAACCAAGATCTTAATAGAAGAAATACAATTGATAAATTATGGTTTTAATCTAATCTTATTTAACCTAATGTACTTATTATAAGTGCGGTATAAAAATTAACCTTAATACTGACTAAAGTACGAACATACAATTTCGTAAAAATTGTCGCGCTGAAAGCACGTTTTGTCTTAAAAAAGAATTCACTTTAGTATTTAAATACTATCATACAGTTTCGAATATATATTTTTTTAAATTTATCGGTACGTACTTATAAGTACGGATTACGCTGTCGCGCTGAAAAGCACGTTTTTATTAAGTAACAATTGTTATTTTCCTCGTTAGAGAGCTCCGATAAACGCGTGCGATCGCTACTAATCATAAAGTGCTACAGGGCGAAGCGCGTTTTTTTTTTTTTTTTTTTTTGTTCGGACCTTTTGCTAGTTGGCTCCGGGAGCCTTTACTGCGTAACCGGGCTTTGGTGGGGCCATAAGGGCCTCTCACCGTGTAACAAAGTTTTTAAATAGCACGTCTAAGGGTGCCCCCTTCGGGACTCGAACCTAGGCTTAGGGCGCTATTGATTACTGAGCAAGTGGGGACTTGTTGTATCTGGTTGATATTATTATTTGGGGCTATATTTAAAGCTACTTGCTCCGCACGGGCGGGCGGGGTCAAGGGTCGGGGGGATTGTCTTACTGCTTTAAGTCGCGGCGTAGGTACTCGCCGGCGAGTACGGAACGAGGGACGTATGTCATGTGTAGTGGTGATTGCTTTACGAGCTAACTTTTGGCTTTCTTGAAAGAGTGTGATATCGTCGTCTCTGTCTAGTAGTGCGTGTTTGGGACGACGTATGCTAGATATGTGTGATGGTGTGTATCGGGCAGCTGCTGCCACTAATGGGTTAGTGTGAGTAGTAGCAGAATCGAAGAAGCGTTTGCTTGAAGTTTTAATAAACTGCTTGATGGTCGGCAGATTTAAATCGGAATGTAATTGTTCATTACGTACGAACCAAGGGCTACCCGTGGCTCGGCGCATGAATCGATTTTGGAGGGTTTGCATCTTATTTAATTTTGACGGCTTAGCGTGTGCGAACACAACGCTAGCATATGTCATAATAGGGCGTATACACGTAGTGTAGATTCTCACCTTTGCCTTAAGGGCTAGTTTGCTACGTGTATTGAGGAGACAGTGGAGGCGACCGAGTGCAAAGTTAGCACGGTTACGTACTGACTTTATGTGCTCGGTGAATTTTAGTTGGTTGGGGCGAAGCGCGACCTTCGACGCGCTATTTATAGGCACGCGCCTTTTAAATCTGTAATATCTTCGAAAATATTCATTTAAATTACATGCTGTACAGGGCCATATAGATCTATATTACATGCACAATGTTTTTAAGGTACTTAATTGGGTAAGGATTTATGCTGTATTGCTTAAAATCGCTTCGTAAATAAGCCATTATTTCTCGTAAAAGTAAAGGATAAAA
Organism: Fissipunctia ypsillon; assembly: GCA_947568875.1. Lineage (NCBI taxonomy): Eukaryota > Metazoa > Arthropoda > Insecta > Lepidoptera > Noctuidae > Fissipunctia > Fissipunctia ypsillon. Next base: position 15,284,643 of record OX387661.1, on the reverse strand, counting down.
AATGGTTATTGTGGGTTATCCCTAAGAGATAGACATATAGCATCGCGAACTTTTTTGTAGACCTTTTTAAGGTGTACAATACTGTAGTACATTATTGTGATCTATTTCGTAGGATTCAGCCAGCGTTTGCAATGTAAGCGCAAAAAAATGTGTTTATTTACGACATCATATTAGAAACCTCTAAAGTTATCAGTGTTTCTCTACTATATTATGCATATATTATATATATTGTAGCGAAAAAAAAAATAAAAAGACGGAAGATTCACTTTTCTGCTACGACACGTTTAATTTAGTTTTTAAAATAAAAAATAGAAAATAACATTAAAAGGTAAAAAAAATGAATATTATAGTATAAAAAAGTTGCAGGTTGTCTTGTGTGAAAGGAATAAAATAGAGAACTTTGGTCCGATAGGTACGCGAATAACAAACGAGAAAATAAACGTACTATCTAGTCGATTGCAATCACTAATTAGTAACGCTACCAAAACATATCGTTATAAAAAAAATTGAGAACCAAGGTATCTCGCATTTTACAAATAAAATTAAATAGTTAATGAATTAAAAAAATTTCGTACTATCTACACTATTAAATTTGTACGTAAAATTATCATAAAAAAAACCGTGGCATAAGTAATTGCGTCCGGCGAGGTGACGTAGACTGTAGATTGTCGCAGGTTCAGGAACTGGCGTTGTTTGTGAAACCTTCAGTGGTCTAAATGCGGTCCAATTCTCGACGTTGGCCAAGGACGTCCAGCGTAATTTTAGGCCAAAACCTGGAGGCCGAAAGGCGGCCTGTTCAAAGCTGTTCAATCCAGAAAAAATAAAGATGAATGCTTAGAATAATACTTAATATACCATTCTCAATATAGTTTTTCCATAAGGTATTAATAGGACGGCAGAGATAGTCTGGTTCACTTGAAAAAAACTCTATAATTTTCCACAAACTGGGTCCGTCAATTAATTCAACTTTTGCAACTCTGAAAAAAATGGGGACCCATCTGTCAGAAGAAAAATAATTCGAATCACGAAATAAAAAGATAAAAATCGACCAGGCTCAAATACAAACGGAAAAAAGGTTGATTATAAAGAACCAAAAAGTTTTGACATGCAGAGTTATGCTGCATTACCCCCTTTCCAACAAAAAAAAAGAAAAAAATACATACAACAGAAATGTGGCAACCCTAAAACAAAGTGACAACCCTATAAAATAAACGATTGAACGAGAAAATTAATTAACCTACCTATTGCAATCTAGAACCTAGAAGATACTTAAAATACATATAATAGACGACATCGAAGTGCAGCAGATACAGAATAAAATCGAAAAGCGCCCTCCAACTTAGACGTTATCAGCGCGATCTCCAGATGTGTCCACTAAATCTGAGTAACCTAGAGACTTAAAAGCAAAAGATTAAAAACTAACAATCCTAAGGACAACGACTAAAAACCTTATAGAGACTAATTACAACTATATGTACCTAACTAACCTAAATATGAAAGGAACCCTGAAAAAATTAAAAACATGAAACAACCTTGGCGAAAGATAATAGCATCAGTCAAAGACGATACAACATCAGCCAAAGATGATGTGACATCAGTCAAAAAAAAAGACAAAAGTGACATCAGTCAACAAAACTAACCTCAGTCAACAAAAGTAACCTCAGTCAACAAAAGTGACATCAGTCAAAAAAAAGTGACATCAGTCAACAAAAGTGACATCAGTCAACAAAAGTGACATCAGTCAACAAAAGTGACATCAGTCAAAAAAGGCGACATCAGTCAAAAAAGGCGACATCAGTCAAAAAAAGCGACATCAGTCAAAAAAGGCGACATCAGTCAAAAAAGGCGACATCAGTCAAAAAAAAGGCGACATCAGTCAACACAAACTTCTGTCGAAAGAGACTTCAGTCGAAACAAGTCGACAGAAGTCGAAGAAAGTCCATAGGACTAAGTGGTCCTAGTGATATTACTAGTAACACAGCCAAAAAATTAAGCGAGCTCATACGCTCGGGTAAATAAGGGGTAAAGCAATAGAGGGATTAATAGCGATGTTAACACAAAAACTCAGCAATGAATGAAAGGTAAGACGCGAGTTGAGTCCGACTTTCAGCTAAATTAACGCTTTGAGTCTGACAATCCCGCCTTAACCTCAGCAAAGGAAGAAAGATTCGATGCCTGTCGAGTCCGACTTTCAGCTAAATGGATGCTTCGAGTCTGACCATAAGCACAGGTTGAATCTATAAGGACTTCCCTGCTAAATCATTGGAGTTACCAACTGCATTAATCAAATAGAAACGTTAACAATATTATGGTTAATTGCTCCATTGAAAACCCAGGATGATCGAGACTAGACTTTGTTAAACCACTTGCGTTTTATCGAAAAAATTTATCGACAATGGTACATCACTACACACAAGAGGTAAGCTGTAAATAAGACGTAATCAAAAAGTTCCACTTGTGACAACAGATGTCGCTGTGGATGGTTTTAGAAATAATAGTTTGTCGAAATATTTACGAAATTTCAAAATGAGGTTTTTATTTACGTAAATATTTTGTAATTCTTGGTTACAAAGGATAGAAATTTATGTAAAACTAATATTCCAATTGAATTCGTGTAAATCGGACAACGCGTTTTGAAGTTGTGAGAAATTATTTAAGGATATCTTTTATATGATATGTTCCGGAATGGACAGAATCATAATCTTGAAGGACATAGGTGGTTCTAGAAATAACTCTAGTCACACGACACTTAATAAAGCGAGGAGCAAGCTTTTCCGAAAAATAATCTGCTCCAGAGGATCTAGCAAACTTACGTCTCCATACCGTGTCACCAACGTTAAGAGTAACAGCCGTGCGGTTCGTATTATAAGCCCGAGAATTACGGAGGAAAGCCATAGAAAGATTATCAGCTACTTTCGCATAAACCTCAACAAGAGAGGAAAGATTCGACGCGTGCTGAGCCCGACTTTCGGCTAAATTCGTGCTTCGAGTCTGACTATTCGCACGAGAAGAATTCATAAAGACCTCTCTGCCGAACATGAGAAAATTTGGAGTAAAACCTGAATCGATGTGAAAAGAACTAAGGAAGTTTAAAAATATATTACTACGAAAAACAGTAGCATTGTCACAGAGAATAGCACGTGGTACACCAAAATTGAAAAATAATTCAGATTCCAGAGCTCTAATAAAAGAACCAGCGTCAACCTTCTTAAGGGGAAATAACCAGACATATTTCGAGAAAACGTCTACCATGGACAGAATATACTTAAAACCATAGTAAGCAACAGGCAAAGGTCCAATGACATCGATAGAAATTACCTGTAGGGGCAATGAAACATCTTTCGGACAAATCATTTGGCCTCGTGGTTGAGTGTTTGCAATTTTATGAGCCTTACAAACCTCACATTGCCTCAAAGTTTCAGAAACATCACGAAACATGTTTGGCCAATAAAAAATCTCCTTGATCTTAAGGTAGGATTTGTAACACCAGGATGTATAGAAGGAAAGTTGTTGTTTGTATATAGGACAAATAGTTTAATATGAAAACGGGATTGTTTAATCAAAATTGTAGGGATATAAGAATAAACATCTATGAAAAATAAAAGCTCAAAAAGGGAATTAGTGAAATAAAAATGTTCAGAGCTACATTTTTTGAGTTATTGTTTAACAAAACCAAAATTTATGAAAATATGTCAAATATTATTGTTTAATAAGATAAAGGGATAATTTAATACTAATAGGAGGGAAACCCGATGAAAATAGATGCGAAAAAATGTTTTAGGCTGTATGATCATGTTGTCTGTGCTTTTGTTGAAAAAATGTTTTGTGCTTTTATGTCAAAGGCATAGAATTAGAAAGTATTACATAATAAAGTTCCTAGGACAAATTTGAAAGGAAGAATTCAACAAAATAAAATACGGAGTAACCCTGAATTAAATAAGTAGAGGCCTGCAAATAAAAAGACTTCCACATCAGAGTGTCACACACATTGAATTCCTCCATCTGCTATATTAAATCATGAAAAAAACCAAAACAGAATAAAACAATCCACGAGCATGTTTACCAGTAGTTGGAAAAAGTTATTTAGTGAGTAATATGGCTGGTGGGTGAATAGAAAGACACGCATTCGGCAAGCTAAACGGTCAGGCTAGGAGTCAAAAAAAGATAGGAACCTATTAGAAAAACAAAACGTGAAAGAGGACGCTTTGGGCTAATAGAATACCAAAAAAACGAAACCAAGCACACAACCGCAAAAAAAGCTTACCTTTGAAACACGACGCCTATACATTCACACACCAAGCATTCTCTACAGGGAACTACAAATACAGGCATTAAAATAAAACTCGGGATTAAAATATATTTGTTGGGAAGAAATGAAAGAGTTATTAATTTAGTATTATTATGGAATTAAAGTACAATCACACACAACATCCAACATTAAAAGGTGATCATCAATGGTATCATTGTATTGTAGTGCATATTCTGCTCCATCCATGACACTGGAAAAAGGACAAAAGGAAAAAAATATGGATTATATTTGCTCGAAGAGCATCACACACAAAATAACAGAAAAAAATATATTAAGTAACCATCGACATTACTTACTTTAGTTCGGGCGCCATTTTGTAGCGAAAAAAAAAATAAAAAGACGGAAGATTCACTTTTCTGCTACGACACGTTTAATTTAGTTTTTAAAATAAAAAATAGAAAATAACATTAAAAGGTAAAAAAAATGAATATTATAGTATAAAAAAGTTGCAGGTTGTCTTGTGTGAAAGGAATAAAATAGAGAACTTTGGTCCGATAGGTACGCGAATAACAAACGAGAAAATAAACGTACTATCTAGTCGATTGCAATCACTAATTAGTAACGCTACCAAAACATATCGTTATAAAAAAAATTGAGAACCAAGGTATCTCGCATTTTACAAATAAAATTAAATAGTTAATGAATTAAAAAAATTTCGTACTATCTACACTATTAAATTTGTACGTAAAATTATCATAAAAAAAACCGTGGCATAAGTAATTGCGTCCGGCGAGGTGACGTAGACTGTAGATTGTCGCAGGTTCAGGAACTGGCGTTGTTTGTGAAACCTTCAGTGGTCTAAATGCGGTCCAACTCTCGACGTTGGCCAAGGACGTCCAGCGTAATTTTAGGCCAAAACCTGGAGGCCGAAAGGCGGCCTGTTCAAAGCTGTTCAATCCAGAAAAAATAAAGATGAATGCTTAGAATAATACTTAATATACCATTCTCAATATAGTTTTTCCATAAGGTATTAATAGGACGGCAGAGATAGTCTGGTTCACTTGAAAAAAACTCTATAATTTTCCACAAACTGGGTCCGTCAATTAATTCAACTTTTGCAACTCTGAAAAAAATGGGGACCCATCTGTCAGAAGAAAAATAATTCGAATCACGAAATAAAAAGATAAAAATCGACCAGGCTCAAATACAAACGGAAAAAAGGTTGATTATAAAGAACCAAAAAGTTTTGACATGCAGAGTTATGCTGCAATATAAACCTTCCTCTTGAATCACTCTAGCAATTAAAAAACCGCATCAAAATCCGTTGCGTAGTTTTAAAGATCTAAGCGGACATAGGGACAGACAGACAGCGGGAAGCGACTTTGTTTTATACTATGTAGTGATAGTGATAATAAGGCTTTAGTAATCTAAGCACCTAAATTAGTTAACTTAATACCCTACCTTTTCAGACATTCAAAACATACGTAGGAACCACGCACAATAACAGAAACACTACACTCATTTCTTTGCCATTCTATCCAGTAATCTAATCACATTTATCACGTGAGGAAAACCTCGTTTATTACCACTATTCAATCTGACAATAGCCAGCTGTCCGGTCAATAATACCATAAATAAATTGCAGTAGTAGCTTCCATGACGAGGTAACATGTCATGACGCGCGGTACACACTACACATACTGTCGTACGAAATTGGGTAATAGAGGAATGATAGTAAATGGGTTAAGTTTTGTAAAGGATAAAAGTATTTGGAAAAATTATATTTCTTTATTTGAGGATTTTCGTAATTGAAAAGAGAGAATAGGTACTGAATAAATACTTTTTGAAATGCAAATGTCATCTGTTATTTGTAAGCGTGGAACAATGCAAGCTCAACCGCTCCTGTTTGAAGTTCCAGATAACAGCATAGTTATAGGTAGGTATAATGATTTGTAACCTATGTTTCTATTCTGTGAATTCATTATGGGTCTGAATTTCAAACCCACGCTTTAATTACAAGAGTCTATTTTAGTAAATTTTGTTTGAGCTTCTATGATTAAAGAGCACAGACCACAGACTCAATAAACAACGTGAGCAGAGCACATGAGCCAGTTTCCAACAATACAGCTTCACATGTAACTTTGTACTGTATCATAAACTACGCGAGACAAATAATGTTACGAAGCGTATTTTTAGTTTTATGCTGAAGTTACGATTTATAATTATGTCGATTGCTGGTTACCTTCGTTGTACGCGTATGACAATGTGATATCGCGTACCTGAAACAATGAAAATGTATTATTAAAAATCTCGCCCCATAGAATTGTGGAATTTCGTCCGCAGCGTAAATAATAAATGGTGAGAAGACAAAGCACATCGTATGCAGTGGCTAGCTGACTCGAATCAACTAGGTGACTTTTTCGGGGAATTGCGTGCATTAACTGGCTCACAACACCAAGTGAATGTACCATTAAAATCCATCGATGTTACATTACTTACCAGTAGAGAGGAGGTTATAAAGCGATGGGCTGAGCATTTCAACACCTTACTCAACGTTGATCGATCAGCGGATCTTAATTACATATCAGCCATGCCTGCGCTTTCTCAAGTCACAGCACTGGACGATCCACTTATAGAAGCATGAGGAACAGGGTGTAAAATTCACTCATCCTCTATGAAAAGGGAGGATCCTCCGACCAGACGGGTGTTGTGTCTGGTGGGCTACTGCCCGACGGTTGATGTCGGGAAGTTGTATATATGCTAGTCGCGCGGTAAACTCTGATTGCGCGATGCAGGATTTTGCGTGACGTCAGTGTGATGCGTTCTAATGTGGCGATGTAGATATGCCGCCACATCACTCCCCTCCGGAGACCGGAGGTCGATAGTGGGCAGAGTCGTGTATCTTGCGATGCTTGCCAGGGCCAGTTGAGGTTCCAGTGAGTCGGAACCGGGTGCCGCATAGTTCGCGGTGAGTCGGAACTGTCTGCGGAGATGCCCCCAGTGAGTCGGGGTGGCGCTGCGTTATGCTCCAGTGCGTCGGATGTGGTACAGCGCCGGGTTGGGGCTGGCTAGTGGTGTCAACCAGGAGAGGTTTGAAGGACTCTGCTTGTTTGACCGGCCGAAAGTGCAGTGTGCTGTGCCAAGGTTGCTGATGAGGTTGAGGGTGATGACCAGGTATGCGCGGTCGCTGCATGCTGGTGGTCAGGATACCTGTTGAAGCCGTGGGTGCTGGCTGGCTGTGTGAAGTGATGCTGATGACGTCACACTGTAGTAGTTGCACGAAGGCTGCGCTGACGTTCATGCATGTTTGGGGTCACCAGTATAGAGGCATGAGGAACAGGGTGTAAAGTTCACTCATCCTCTATGAAAAGGGAGGATCCTCCGACCAGACGGGTGTTGTGTCTGGTGGGCTACTGCCCGAGGGTTGATGTCGGGAAGTTGTATATATGCTAGTCGCGTGGTAAACTCTGATTGCGCGATGCAGGATTATGCGTGACGTCAGTGTGATGCGTTCCAATGTGGCGATGTAGATATGCCGCCACACACTGATTCTCAGTCATCGATGCCATAAAACAGCAACGAAACAAAACAAGCACCAGGTGGCGATGGAATCCCTGGCGAGTTGTTTAAATATGGTGGGAGGAACTTGCACGTGATTATTTGGAAGTTTTTTTGCCGTATGTGGGAGGAGGAGTTGGTACCAGATACTTTTACTGTGTTTAACATCTGTACACTGTTCAAAGGCAAAGGCAGTTGTGCCGACTGCAATTCCTACAGTGACATCTCGCTCCCATCGATTTCAGGGAAAATCTATGCGATAGTCCTTCTGAATAGGTTAATAAAGTTGTCCGAAAAAACACTACCTGCGACCCAATTTGGGTTTCGTCCAAATAGAGGCACCTGCGAGGCAATCTTCTCTATTCGGCAAGTTCCAGAAAAGTGCAAAGAACAATCGCAACCGCTGGGCCTCTGTTTTGTGGACTTGGAAAAAGCCTTCGACAGCGTGCCTCGTGAAGCGCTTTGGGTAGTACTGCAAAAACTTGGGTGTACAGATAAGTTCATCAGATTGTTACGTCTCCTGCACGACAACTTGCATTGCTTTGTCGCAGTTAATAGTGAACAGTCGGAATTCTTCCATGTCACATGTGGGGTAAAGCAAGGATGTGTTTTAGCACCTACCCTCTTTGCCCTATATTTTGCGGTGGTTGTGGGAGAGGCTTTAAAGGACAATATGAGGGGCATTCATATCCGTTTCCGAACTGAGGGCAAACTTTTTAACCTAGCCCGATTAAAAGCTCGCACCGAAGTCATGTACGCTGATGATCTGTGTTTTGTAGCAGAATCCCCAGAAGATCTGCAAGAGTTAGTGGAAAGACTTGATAAGTCATGTCGTATATTCGGTCTAAAAATTAGCATCGCGAAGACTGAAGTCATACCATTAGACACAGTTAACCATGGCCCACTTGATATACGACTCGACGGTGCCGTCTTCAAGCAGGTGGACAGATTCAAATACCTGGGTATTACCTTAACAAGTAAAGGTGACCTGGACTCGGAAACTAACTGTAGAATTGGTGCTGCTTCGGCAGTATTTGGCAGACTACAGGAGAAGGTATTCCGCTCGCACGACCTAAAACTACAAACAAAGGTCAACGTGTACATGGGCACCGTCTTGCTAAACGTCCTGTAATCCTCTGATACGTGGTGCGTGTACAGGAGACACATACGCGCATTAGACCGATTCCAACTTAAGTGCCTCCGCGATATCTTAAACATCAAGTGGTCCGACCGTGTTAGAAACACGTTAGTCTTGCGAAGGGCTAATAACTGCGGAATTGAGATCTATCTTATGCGTGGTCTGGACACGTTTTGAGGATGCCTGACGAGAGGGTAGCTAAGCGCAACTTCTTTTCTGAACTCAAGGACGGCAAGCGAAAACAAGGCAGCCAGTTCCTCAGATACAAAGACGTTCAGGAAAGACATATGAAGAGATGCAAAATAGACCCCTCTCATTTGGAGGAGTCGGCAAAGGATAGACCTGTTTGGAGGCGTTTGGTGAACCAAAATGTTTATGACTTTGAGGACCAGCGGAAGAGAGATCTCGACAGCAGGAGAGATCACCTCAAGAGTAAACCGCCCTCCAACATACAAAACCATTACCACAATGGCATTCTAACATGTCCGCACTGTGCATGTACCTACCTTTACTGTAAAGATATGTACGTTACATTAGCCACATCAGAGCACACGACTGTAACATGCAGTCGTCGGAAACGAAAGTTGTCACCGTAGCCGAAATCGGCAAGGGATTTATGTATGTACGTATTATTAAAAATGAGAGAATACTCGTAACAATTGATTGTGATGGTAGATATTCAGAAGTGGCATGTAGTACATAGGGTAAACTGCAAGTTTAGTAATTTTGTTCCCTATACCTGTCTATTTTACGTTGTAAACACACGTTATCTTACTGACCGTTAAGAAACTTTAATTTTATTTTTATCATTTTACAAAAAAGCTGATCATCCTTCAGCGCCCCTATCGTGCATCTCGCATAACGTTTTCCATTTGTGTTTTTCACCGTTTTTAACATAGAGACTTCTGTTTGTATTTGCAATCTACAAACTGTTGTGTTGTTTGTGTTTTGTATGTGTGTGTTGTGTGTGTTTGTGTTTTGTGGGTGTGTATATGTGTATTGTTTGTCTGTCTTGCTGTTTGTTTGTGTTTGTAATGTTTGGTATGTGTTGTTTATTTGTGTGTTTGCATTAACATTAATATTGCATTGGGCTGGACACAACTGCCGCATGTCAGACGATCAATGGGCCAAACTAACGACCCAGTGGGTCCCGCTTAATGGCAAACGTCATCACGGCAGGCCCAGATGAAGATGGCGGGATGAGCTGGAGTCCTTTAATAAGGATTAGTCCTTGGCAGCTCTGGCCATAGAGAGGTGGAAGGAGACTAGGGAGGCCTTTGCCCAGCAGTGGGATAACAATGGCTAAGAAAAAAAAATAACATTGCGAGACTTTTTAACAGCACCATTGATTATATTTGCGAAATCACTATTCAATCCACATGATTTCCATAAATTTCTCATGATCTTCAATTATTCCTTCTCGATGTATTATCACACGAAACTCGTATTATTTTACACGTTCACGCTGTGTGCACTTTACAATTAGTTTTGAGTAATATATGGCGTTTTATCGGAGGTTTCTTTGAATTGGTAGAGGAGATAGAATACATTATCTATACAAATAAAAAAAAATTGAAGTCTCCGTTTGTGATGTCAAAATAACAACTTTTTGATGAATGCATAAGAAAGTATATACGATGCTTATAACAAAAAGCAATTTTTAAAATGTTTGTCTGTCTGTTTGTTCCAGCAAATCTCCGAAACGCCTAGACAGATTTTGACGGGACATTCACTGGCAGATAGCTAATGTTGCGGGGAGTAACTAAAGTTTCTTTTATTTAAAAAAAATAGTTAGGGTTCCGTGCAAAAAAAAAATAAAACCCATGAAATTGTGAACAAAAAGTCTGATTAAAAATTTTTTTTTTTGCATTTGCTAGCCCAATTCTCGAGGATAGTTAAAGGCTATTTAACACCACGCTACGGCCCTTAGGAGCTGAGCAAAATAAATAGAAAGTCAGAAAGAACACTAAGCGAAAACGAACTAATAGCGCGGGCGGGCGATGCAACGCGACGGGTCGCGGAGTTTTATTAAAATGTGGCTGTTATTTTAGTATATTGTGTATCTTACGACTTCCACGCGAACGAAATTGCGGAGCATAGCTTGTTATAACAGCTAGATAGCTAGTTATAATGTTTTTTGGTGGTTGACAACAATGAATTTTTCTCAGAGAATCAAAGCATTCTTAGAAGAAAACTTTCTTCAAGATACCTATCAAAGTTTCGTATATTTGCGGTTCTGGTCCCAAATATTTTAAATAAATGTGTCCCAACAGTATTACATGTGTGTTATGTTTGGGGGTCATGGGACCGACACAGATGTTTCATGAAATGTAAGAAGATATCTGATATTTCATAGCGTAAATGGGTAAGATAAAACCACGATTTGTTGTTGGTACGGAATCCCGAAACTCATGAATAATAAAATGATATCCCTAAAAAGTTTCATTAGCAGTAAATAAATTGATGTTTTCGCTTTTGAAATGGTTTTCTAATGAAGTCTACGAACACCCTATTCAAAAGTTCTGCCCGAAAGCTTTAAAATCGCTCAAAAAATGTTCACCAATTTACGATTCCGAGTGCTGGACATATATTCAAAGCGTAAGGCACAAGCTGCCGCCGCAGTCAATGTAAGAATAAACGCTATCTGGCAGAGTTCAGTAAACATCACCGTATACAACATACGAGCCTTTAATCAAGCAATATCCAACTTTATCTGCTTTATAAATAGAGTTCAATTTATCACCTAACTTACGAGCGTACAAACCAGAATGTTTCAAATGTATCATTGCGTTGCCAAGTCTGACCAAAACCACAAACATTTTATGCAGAACCGTTTTAACTTGGCTGATAAAAGTAAATGATGTGCGGTGAAAATGCAGGTTATTCGAGCTGCTAGACTTATTGATCGGTTAGGTGTTGGATGAAAAAAGTGACCTAGAACTTATTTCGTGTCTCGTTTGCGTCCCGCAAAGTGTTTAGTGGCTATTTCTATATATAACGGTCTGGTTAATGCAAGTTATATTTTAGAATAGTTCATCTCAGTTCAATAATGACCTTTAAATTTACTTAAATAAACCCCAGTCTCTAACTTATACAGTAGCTATAATAAGTTCTTAAGAAAAATTTAAACAAAGATCCAAAATAACGTTGAACAAAAAATCTGGTTGTTTGAGTAATTTATGCGGCCTACGCAAATGTCCTATCTTTGGTATTGTTTGTCAAATCCTTGAGCTCCTTATGTTCTGAGTTGAGCTGTACGATTACTGACAAATGCGTGCACTGTGACTGGACGGGTCCACTCAATGAGTGTGGTTCTTTCCTCAAAATAACATTTCAGACAACAATCTACATGGTGTTCACATGATCTGACCAAGATTATGTCTGGACTTTAAAAGAGACTGTAACCTCTGAGTTTGTTTCGGCTTTTCTTCTCAGAGTAGTCAGATAGGAAACGCCGGCCTCATCTAGATTAAAAAAAAATATGATTGCCGTGTAAAAGTGTTTGCACAAACCTAGGTTTATGATGATTATTATCAGATTATTGATTGATTATCTTCAACGACATAAAATGTTAACAGATAAATAGTATTTACTGATAGCAACAACATCTTCTAAAATGAACTGGGTCTAAATTCCCGCGTAACAACCGCTTAAACTTTCAAAAGACACCTAAAATTAATTGGATATTTTCGGTTTCCCCTATAATAGCCGTGTGCTGTAAAGTTTAATAAACAATCTTAACAATGTTTAAGCAAAGCCATCAGCAGAAACAGGTATTTTTTTCTTGAGACCGCGACCATTACGTAGTAATTGAAAAACATTGGAAAACTTCCAAATTGCTATTAGGGGAAAACGATAGAATGGGAATAATTTAAGGATGCTGTAAATGTTCTAAATTGTCAAAAAAAAAGCTGACGATTGACGACAAAAAAACTTCTTTACAAAAAAATCAGACTTCGAAAAAAAAATCACTACAAAGTGAAAAATTACTTTAAATTCGAAAGTCGGTGTCTTTGGATTTGTATTTTAGTTTTTTGCCACCGACTATTTATTTATTTATTTTAACTAGAACGGCCGAAGCCAATTACACTATTTAACATTTTATTTATTTAACCCAGTTATGTATTCTTCTCACAAAAAATCAAACATTCTGATAGTATCACCTTCCATTCATCCGCAAACATATCAAGACTTGTGTTTGAGTCCAGGAGAGAGTTAATAGCGGCTACTGTCCGAAGAATAGGTGACTTGGAGTGTGCAATAGTACGGCTAATTAAAGTTATATTTCACTTTGGGGTGGGAGTTTGTAATTTATCTACATAAGTAACAATAGCCTAATGTCAACCGCTCATCACATTTTACAAAATATTGCTTTTCCCGATGCTGGGACGTTAGTTGCTGATAAGTTCTCCTCATACTTCACCATCAGCTCCACTTCTCCTGTGACGAGCATAAATTGCTTGGCAACCATGTTTACTTTTAAGTAATCGAATCGCAGCCCGTGAAATATTTATTATCGAATGGTTCCAGCGGCCATCTGTGGTCTTCACCATCAGTTACACTTCACTTTAGGGTGCTTTCCGAGAGCAAATGCACGAGTTTCTATAAAAAAATACCCAAATCGCTTTAGGTGTGCCTATAATATTTGAAGAGTTCTCTCGACTTCTCCAGGATCCCATCATCAGATCCTGACCTGATGACAATGGAACCACCCTTTTAAACAAAAAAGATTTTCTAAATCGGACCAGCCATCTTCGAGCAATCGGGGAACATACATTAAAAAAAAATTCCGACGAACTGAGAACCTTCTCCTTTGTGTGAAGTCGGTTAAAAAAGATTTGTCTAGAAATGAAGTAAAAACCATGTGTTTGCATAAAATATCTTGCTGGTTGCTGGAAAAAATCTTATTTCATCGAAGTAACGAACCAAGCCTAGGAAGAGATTGGATTTCCGTATTGCTGCAACATCAGCTTCCAGTTTCAGTCGAGTCACATAACGTGGTTGTAGATGTAATTTTGTGCTGCAGGCGCCGCAGAATCTGGTTGACGTAATTTAATTTCTATCATGAAATGTTGAATATGTCTCGTACAAAAATAACGTACGATGATGAAAAAAGTATAATGTAAATATGTTAGAATTGGCATGACATTATGCAGTACTGTAAATCAAATAATTTATTATTTTTAAACTCGTCTCATGAACAATGTCATTTGATACGGACATTTCATATTTGATATTCGTTACACGGCCATTTGATATTCGTTTGACCTACTCAAATGGATTTGAGTTGTTTGAAAGGTCATTATTATTGTTTACCGGGTACTCCATTTTATCGTTTCTGTTTCCACGAATTAGAAGGTCTCAGTTATCAGTGGTGTCGTAGTTACAAAGTAAAAGTAGTTTAAACACGGAGCAAATGACATTAATTACCTGAAAATCGCAAATAGGGCATGACATTGTTGATACTTAAACAGCAACTTTTCAAGTAAGTACTTAACTGACTATGTGTATACTCGGACTTTGGTCCACCCACACAGTCTTCAATGGTCTGCAAACATTTTGTGGTCTTCTGAAGAATAATTTCGTAACCTTTTACGTATTTTGATGTAATTCTCTCTAGAAATATACTGGCAATATCAGATATGTTTTGGGCCTACAGTCTGCCCTCTTAATTAAAGTTAAATTCTACTAATTTATTGCGAGACACGAAAATATGAGTCTGCTAATGCTAGCATAATTAGTACACAAAATAAATTACCTAAAAGATCCTTTGAGGTTTATATATTTTTTTATTTCGGAATATAATATTTACATAATATATAAGCTAACAGACCTAAAATAATAATAATAATACCCAACCGCCGTATCTCTACGTTGACGTCGCGGAGGGGCTTGCACGCTCCTTAACTCTACATATGTTTATGCCGGTAGAGTATACTTCGCCGGAACAGGTCTAGTGAGGAGCCAGACCAAGAGAGATACATGAACCCGCAAGGCAGCATGTGGCGAGCTGTTGGGCAGTAGCGACTCCACGAACCCTATCTCCCGGGAGAAGTCTTGTTCCTCACCTCTGGCTTGTCTTTATTGGCCGGTTGGAGTGAACACTGACGAGAACTGACCTGCCACCTCATTCTTGCCTTTATTGGCTGGCTTGAGTAGAGATTCGCAAGAGCAAACGTGCTCGGAGGAAGGAAGTAGTCCAGTAAGATGCTGGTAGGGATCTTGACCGTACTTCCGGGATTGTCCTGATAGCCGTGGAATACCTCTCCACTCCTCTAAAGTACCTCAAGACATGTTGCCCCTTGTCGCTACGACACTATGTGCTAGCGACCGTTTCCGGGGGCCCATTGTTGAGTGTGCAAGTCACCCCCTTTTTTTTTTTTTTTGTGGATGGGAAATCATCAAATGACTTCTCCCGCTCTGGGCGGAGCGGGAGGGCGTGTCAGACTTTTACTGACTAAAACCCACCCATGTTCCTTCTGTTGCCTGTGCCGGGGCCACGGTAACTCTTTCGAACATCCCGCAACCCTAGCTGGCATCGGCCCTAGCGGACCCCGTCAATAGTGCTGACATCTCTTTGAGGCGCGCGTGGAACACGACGCGCCGTCGACTCGGGCTTGGTCCTTACCGGACGGCGAGCTACCCATTGCTCGCCGTCCGCAAGTCCGCGCCTACGGTGGCCGGGAATCGGCTGCCAATTCCCGACGCCCAGGGCGTCTCCTGCGGCGACTAGGGGCGTGAGGGCGCAAAGCTTGCCTCTCCCTCACGCGTCCCGCCTCCTCCTTCACGAGCATTACTGCTTCGCAGAAGGAGGTAATGGCTTCCCATGCACTCTCGCTCCGTACCATGGCCTGGACCAGGGCCGGACGCGAGAGATCGCCGCCGCCGATCGCTTCCGCGAGGACACGGCGGTGCTCCGCCCAAGCCGGGCAGACCTCCACCGTATGCTCCACCGTGTCCTCCGGGCGATCCACACAGTGGTGACACCCAAGTCACCCCCTGCCATTTTATCCGTGCATTGTATTTATCAAACATTGGTCAGGCAGGGGCCATAGTCTTTCCATAGTTTTAGATAACCAGTCCACTTTAGCCATCCAAACCCATAGCCCATTATTTTTTTTGTCTCCATATCCTGCAATAGTCCTACACCAACCGGGGTTTGTCCTTGGGTGCACTTGCATAGTACGCACAGGGATAATCGTCGGTTGGTGCCTCATTTCCATTGAAAGCGTCTAACGGGCCTCTGCGAGTTGGCTTCGGCCTCTCATATGCCTTCCAAAGGTCCGGGACCCTAGGGTCCCGAGAAATATCAAATAATAATATGTACATCTATTTAACAAAGAGTGAAAAAAAAACATGAGGCACCAAAAAATTCGTCCGCATCGCTGTCAACAGTAAAAGTGCCCTAAAGGCTGGCAGTATTGCTACGTTCTAAAGATCCCTGTTCATAGTTTACAAAATGGAACCACAGCAACTTCATGTAAAATATAACAAAAAAATTAATCTTGAACTGCCGGAACCGATGTAAGAAATTGGCTTAATATATAATAATAATAAATAATATATAATAGTTTGGATTTACCAAGCGTTAGTCTAAAGGCTCTCATGCGCAACAAATACTCGACATAGATTGTTATCTTTTCCTCCACCCAACACTATCGCATAATACCATCCCTCACTGAATTAATAGCCCAATTTATTACAGCGCTCTTTTCATGAAGTTCTAGTGTAGTCGATAATACTGTTCGGACATTCAGATTAGAGCTCGCGAGAAGCAGTCTGTCTGTCGTCTCAATATTTGAGACAACAACTGTTTAGTTTGTGATTGTGAGCTTCTGAATAGTGCTCTACCTACTCTGATGTTCGCAGGTGTACCTAATGTGTAGTAGAGTTCGAATATTATCTCTTTTCTTAGTCAATCGTAAGTGCTTATAATGAAGTACTTCTCTACATTTGTACCACTAAGCTCAATAATAGTTTTTTCTACTAAGTTAAACAAATCAAAGTAACTTTTATTGCAAATTCCATTGCATTGAAAGATTTCTGAAGAAACATTCATACTAAAATAACATCATTGTAGAGTTCTACGACTTATTTCTTGTAAATAATAATGATATTGCATTTATTTATGTTCATTTAGTAACATTATTTATTTATTTTATTTATTTTCAAATACTCAGATAACAGAGAACCGTAGTGTTAGTAAAGTACCTTAAACCTAGTGTTAGTACATACATAAATTAAGATAAACAATTTGGGTATGAGTCACTTTGTAAAGAAGACGAAACCAGTTTCTCAACCGGTCATCTTCTCCACAAAATGCCTCATAAAAGGGGAAAACACATACTCAGTCACATTAAAATGCATGTAATGATTATTGATTAAGCTTGAAAAACGGCCTCGCTTACCCGCCGCCGACCAGCTCTACGCCCAGGATGTTGATGCTGCTCCGATTCGTCCAGGGACGGGTTGATAGTTTTACGGATTTCACAAGGTTTAGGCCGTGTTAGTGGGAAGTTATTATGGGCCAGGCACTCAGGTTTTGTTAGGTTTTAGTTAACTTTTAGCGTGTACAACGACGGCGTTGCAGGCTGGACTCGTTCGTTATTGTGACTGACATTAGCGCCACGCGCGTGGGCGTGGGTGCGCCGGGAAATTTTACAACTCGCGCCGAGATGAGCCGATAGCGTTTTTGGCGGGCTTTATAGTGGAAGCCAAAGCAAAACCCAACAATGCGTATACACAATTATTATACAAACTATTTACGCTACGTACTAAATTAAATGACTAACAAACCAACTATACAAATAAATAAATATGAAAACAAATGGACACTTAAGCTCCATTTACATGGTGCAAGTTTCTGGAACGTTCAAGAGCAACAATTGCATGCCATAAAGCACGTTCAATTTTATTGCCATTGAAGAATTGCATGCAAGTTTTGCCATTCAATAAAGAAATATTTTATTGTATGTATAAGGGTCTTACCAGAATTAAATGAATTAATAATTTATGAAACTATAATAAAAAAAATTAATATATTAAAATAATTTAAAAAAAAATGCATGCAACTTACACCAAGGCAATAAAATTGCAATGCGATTATTACATGCAAGTTTTTCCTCGTCTAAACACGGACCACCTCGAGAGCATACCCTTTTTTTTTTTGTGGATGGGATATCATCAAATGACTTTTCCCGCTCTGGGCGGAGCAAGATCGGAATCGTTGAGCTCCTTAAGTTTTAAGTTGAGCTGTATGATTACTGACAGATGCGTGCACTGACTGGACAGGTCCACTCAATCTGTGTAGTACTTTCCTCAAAAGACCATTTCAGACACCAATCTACATGGTCTTCACATGATCTGACCAAGATTATGTCTGGACTTTAAAAGAGACTGTGACCTCTGAGTTTGTTTCGGCCTTTCTTCAAATTCAAATTCAAATTCATTTTATTTGCATTAAAACATGGTATTACAGGTGTTACATTAAAGTTAGTGCTTACATGCTTCTCAGAGTAGTCAGACAGGAAACGCCGGCCTCATCTAGTTTAAAAAAAAAAGTTTGACGTGTAAAAGTGTTTGTATAAACCTACTTACAGAAATAAAATCATTCATTATTTACGATTTATTTACTTAGAGCATTTAAACGCTCTAAGTTTATTCATCACAGCAACGATGACACTGACAGCTCTTGAACGCCGTTTCGAACTGCTGATCGGGTTCAATTTCATTAGTAATATCCACACTAAATTAACCACTGCTATGTTTCGTGTGCCACATAAAAGCCTCATCATCTAGCTAATTTATCGAATTACTACCGGCTTGTTCATCAAAGCTAGGCGGAATTGGGACGGATCAAACATAGAAAGTATTGTTTTGCATCAAGTAGGGTTAAAGCTTAATACAGACTAACCTAAACATTATCTAAAGCTTAAGCCTACGTACCTACGAATGAATTCTTATCGCGCATTGAATTTTCAATGCACTGCTGAGCACCGAGAGTTGAAAATCCAACAGTGTATTTTTTTGACTCGCTGGGGTGCACTTTGTTGGATTCTCAATGCTCGGCTCAACACCGAGAGTTGTAAACCCAGTGCACGATAAAAGATCGTCTCGGTAAAAGCCCGTTCGAAACTGGGCAAACACTAAACTTCTTCACAGCAACAGAAATGATATTGTACCAATATATTGGTTTACTCATTCACTGTCTCGTGAACATCTAGTTACCTCTGCCTAATGTTCAAGGTTGTTCTTTTGCCCCCATTACATACCTTGGCTTATCCTATCTCTCTACCTGTTATTGTTCTACTTTCACTATTCATGCGTATTGTATTTAGGGAGCAACACTACAGTCGGTGTTGTTTTATGAGAAGTAGTGACGCACAAGTATGATTGATTCCTTAGTAAGTAATATGAACGGATCGTGCACTGAATAATAAGCTACATATCAAGCGTTGATATAAATCGATAAGATTTACTCGGTTAGAGAACTGAACTGGATTTAATATTCATGTGTATCCGATTACATAAAGAGCGACTGATAACACCCATCACATTGATGAATTGACTTACATTGACTTTCTGCCAGTTTCAGTAAATTACGCGGCCTACCCAAATGGTATTCTTTGGTATTGTTCGTCGAATCGTTGAGCTCCTTAACTTTTAAGTTAAGCTGTACGATTACTGACAGATGCTTGCACTGACTGGACAGGTCCACTAAATCTGTGTGGTTCTTTCCTTAAAAGACCATTTCAGACACCAACCTACATGGTCTTCACATGATCTGACCAAGATTATGTCTGGACTTTAAAAGAGACTGTGACCTCTGAGTTTGTTTCGGCCTTTCTTCTCAGAGTAGTCAGATAGGAAACGCCGGCCTCATCTAATTTAAAAAAAAATGTTTGACGTGTTTGTATAAACCTACTTACAGAAATAAAATCATTTATCATTTATACACATAATATCACGCCTTGTTTCCCAGAAGGGTTAGACAGAGGTGTACCTATAGTACACCCACATTTCGGCAGTTATGTTTAAGTCCCATGTAATAGGGGGCGAGCCTATTGCCATCAACCGGGCACAAATCCAGACTCCAGGCTGCTACTGAGAAATTCCAGATAGAAAAACCCAATAACACTTTGCCCGACCTGGGAATCGAACCCAGGACCTCATGCTCAGCAGTAGCGGTTGCGACCACTAGACCAACGAGGCAGTCCATCATTATCATTCATTCATCATCAAGTCATTTATCATTTATCATTGACTTTAATTTGTATACAGGGTGTAGAATGCTTCATTTTTATCCCTATAGGTCAAAATGTCATTCATATAAGCAGTCAGATTAATACTGAACGATAAAACTAAGTCTGGTTTCCAGAACGTTTGAATTTCCAATCAAATGCAGTTGTCTAGCTGACTGATCGACCGGACACACTCCATCAAACAATGTTTTATGTCGTCCGTCTATCCACACACTTCACAGTTAGGGAGCAAATGCATTTCCAATTATTTCAAAATGGAAACTATTGTTCAAAATGTGTCCTTATTTTCTTTGAAAGGTAAGGATCCTATATATAATATTTTTGTGTTTGCCGCAATAAGGATGAGGCCGTTTTAGTGTAACTTAATATAAGAACTGGCCTAGTAACAAAGCTACACTTTTGCAATAAATTTATATTTATTTTAAACTTTTGCACTTCTCTAACAACATGTAAGAGGCAATGTATGTATGTGGTACAAGATCAGTAGCTAAACATATAAATTCGTTTTGCGGTCATGTCCCCGAGGAAACTTTGTAACCGAATATAAATAACCTACCCTCATCCTAAAGAAAATGGTCTCTCTAAAAATGGTCTTTGTGGAAGTACAACGGAGTCACTCGTGGATCATTCCTTATCTCAGAAGAGCCTTTTGGAGTTTAAGTTATTGTGAGGGTGAGCCCTAGCAGGAAGAATTCTATTAAGTTTAACGCTTTGAAGGACACTATACGGCCATAGCAGC
The DNA here is from genome assembly GCA_947568875.1 of Fissipunctia ypsillon. Lineage (NCBI taxonomy): Eukaryota > Metazoa > Arthropoda > Insecta > Lepidoptera > Noctuidae > Fissipunctia > Fissipunctia ypsillon. The sequence goes on along the minus strand of OX387661.1, from coordinate 15,263,698 downwards.
AATAAATTAAATTTATATTGTCTCGTTTTTGTCCATCAAAGTGTTAAAACTGTACGAATCTTTGATTAAACAAGCAATCAATAAGTTATGTATGGAGATCAGTTTGCGGGGTAATTGCTTCATTAACAATGACAATGTCTTTCATTTTGATAATTTAAATACATTCATTGAATGATATACGTTGTTGAGCAGATGAATTATTGAAACACATGAAGCAATGGATTAGCAATATCCTTGAAAATCCGTCGGATTGTGATTGAAAGTGTGTTACGCAAGTGGGGTGCTGGTTGTCTATCAATGGTGTATTGGGTTCAAATGTGTTCCTTATAGACGGATATATATTCAACATTCAGGACTGACACGAATAACTACTTACAGAAATAAAATAATTTATCATTTGACACGGCTTACGTTTGTTTGAATGCAAATAATAACTGGGTATGTACGTTAGAGGCGAGGTATTATTGCTATATCACTATAAGTAAGCTGGCAGCTCAAGTAATAAGGGAAAAATATCTCCACGTAAAAAAACTTTTAGTAAATCACTTCAACTTCCCAGTACGCAAGTTGTAGAGATCACTAGTACAGGTAAGGATTTAAAATCAATCCTTTACAAACAAAACTTTTGCCTTTATAGTAATAATCTGATAGGTAAACTTGGAAAACATTCAACCGTACCAATCCTATTAACTATTTAAACTTCGACTGATCCCTTCCGTCAGACGGAGTCATGATATTCGTCATCTTATTAGTTATAATAAACAATACGTTTTGACGTCACGGATTGGATAAAGTTACATATAGGGATACTTGCGAAGGTTTACTAAATGGAGGAGTAATACTCATAATCCATCTTTTTTTGGTCCAAACTAAGAGAAAGGCACAGTCAGCGCTTAATTAACACAATCATACTCCGCTGTAAGTTACAAAACCAAGCAAGGATAGAGCCATGTCAGCCGTCTGTCTGCCGTCACATACAACTGGCACACGACGGTATTGCCTAGTTCAATGGTGGGATCACAACGTGCAGTTACAACGTGACGTAGTCATTGTGGTCAATGACGTGGTAATGTGATGGCGTTGAAGGTATGTTGAAGGGACACAGTTACTTTTACAAACATACCACTTTACTGCCGTTTTAATAACAGCTTTATTTTAAACTGCAAAAGCCATGGTTTCCTAGAAGAGTGGTGGTCGCCACACAACAGCCGCTGCTGGCCACCGCGGCTGGCGGTGGCTGTCATGAAAATGATGGCAGCGGGGTGTGGCGGCATATCTATTTACATCGCCACAATGGAACGCATCACACTGACGTCACGCAAAAATCCTGCATCGCGCAATCAGAGTTTACAGTGCGACTAGCATATATCCTACATCCCGACATCAACCGTCGGGCAGTAGCCCACCAGACACAACACCCGTCTGGTCTAGTCGCCGCAGGAGACGCCCTGGGCGTCGGGAATTGACAGCCGATTCCCGGCCACCGTAGGGGTGGGCTTGCGGACAGCGAGCAATGGGTAGCTCGCCGTCCGGTAAGGACCAGGCCAGAGTCGACGGCGCGTTCTGTTCCACGCGCGCCTTAAAGAGATGTTAGCACTAGTGACGGGGTCCGCTAGGGCCGATGCCAGTGAGGGTCGCGGGATGTTCAAAAGAGTTACCGTCGCCCTGGCACAGGCAACTGAAGGAACACGGGTGGGTTTTAGTCAGTAAAAATCTGACACGCCCTCCCGCTCCACCCAGAGCGGAAGAAGTTATTTGATGATTTCCCATCCAAAAAAAAAAATTTAAGGTGCTCATAGATACATACTGTTCTCAGCTATTTCATGCACCACAGCAAGATTTCCTTACTTAAGTTGCTGAACTTTTCGATTCATCTCTCGTTTCTAATTGTACCTTGTTTTTGTTAATTCGATTTTTGTAAACCGAGTAATTAATTACTGATACTGTCTTGGTACAGATCTACATACATAATTAGTAAATATAAACTATGTTTTATGTAGAATTATCTTCATACTTAGTTAAATAAAGTTCTTTGCAAAGTTTAGTGGATTAGCAATCGGTCTTGGATTGTGTTTCAGTGCCTTAGTTTACAAATTACAGTAATTCTAGTTTTAAATGTAATGAAGGTCTGAATGTAAGATCGAATGAAATTTTGTGAACTAAACTTGAATGAGTTTCTGTCGACATACGTTCTATAAGTAATGTGTTAATAAATGTACTTCTCTACAGACTTAAGTATGTTTTACGAACTGTGGCTCGATAATGTTGATAAAACTTCGAGTTGTATTACTTTGCCGTAGAACTTTGTACAGAAACAGGTATCTACGCCATCGTGAGTGGTTACTGTGTTCATGATAAAATAAAACAAAACTGGTAAGGGAACTTTATAGGAAATAATAATTAAGTATTCTCAGAAGGTCAGAAGCGAAGCCTTGGTAATTTTGCCGAAAACGTGTTCTGATACTATTTCCATACCGATACGTGTTTGATACAACAATAATGCTTTATTTCAAAGTTTCGAACATTAAGGGGTTCCCGAAACGATCAATTGCGATTGAACAATTGCCATCAATTTCTATTATAGGAATATTGACAATCGCTTCAATTTCACTTGGTAGACGGTCAATTTGCGCATCAGTATGTATCAATCACGTAAAAATTGGCAATTGCTATTGATCGTTTTTGGGACCCTTTTTTTTTTTTTTTTTTTTTGTGGATGGGAAATCATCAAATGACTTCTCCCGCTCTGGGCGGAGCGGGAGGGCGTGTCAGACTTTTACTGACTAAAACCCACCCGTGTTCCTTCTGTTGCCTGTGCCGGGGCCACGGTAACTCTTTCGAACATCCCGCAACCCTAGCTGGCATCGGCCCTAGCGGACCCCGTCAATAGTGCTGACATCTCTTTGAGGCGCGCGTGGAACACGACGCGCCGTCGACTCGGGCTTGGTCCTTACCGGACGGCGAGCTACCCATTGCTCGCCGTCCGCAAGCCCGCGCCTACGGTGGCCGGGAATCAGCTGCCAATTCCCGACGCCCAGGGCGTCTCCTGCGGCGACTAGGGGCGTGAGGGTGCAAAGCTTGCCTCTCCCTCACGCGTCCCGCCTCCTCCTTCACGAGCCTTACTGCTTCGCAGAAGGAGGTAATGGCTTCCCATGCACTCTCGCTCCGTACCATGGCCTGGACCAGGGCCGGACGCGAGAGATCGCCGCCGCCGATCGCTTCCGCGAGGACACGGCGGTGCTCCGCCCTTTTTGGGACCCTTAGGAAACATTTTAATATGTAGGTATATAGAAGTACCCTTGACAACTGGGACCAATCAGTAATGTTACCATTCACTATATTTATACACTTAAACCTATAAATAAAACCATGAAAATGTGATGCTTCTATTTGACCATTCGGAACAGACGTTTATTCAGAGAGCTTACTTCCAATGTAAATAATGTTTCTTTTTAACCCCCGACGGAAACACAGGGGTTTTATAGGTTTAACGTATGCATCTGTGTATTTGTCTGTGGCATCGTAGCTCCCCAAACGACTGAACCGATTAGGATTTTTTTGTTTTGTTTAAAAGGTGACTTGATCTAGAATGATCTTAGATATGATTCAAGAAAATCTATTCAGCCATTTGAAGATGTTCTATGCTCTTTTCTAGTTGAGGATTGGATGTCGGATGTGACACTGACTCTCTTGAGACTGTCTTGTAAGATGCTTACATTTTACAAGATGCTAATATCATTGAAGTAACATATTTATTATGTTAACACACAATAACATAGTAACCTTGAACTGATGCTGCAACATTGCAGGATACCCAACTCCCTCACTTACAGCAGAGGTATCGTGTTTGGGGTCATTGGAATGGTATCAATGAATAGGTTTTAGATAGATGTGTGTCGGGGGTTTTAAAATTTTTAATTTATTTTATCTGTGCTGTTTTGACACAAGAACTTTCACCATTTGCAAAATACAAGTCTTTTTATTATTCCACTAGCTTTTGCCCGCGGCTTCGCCCGCGTGTATGTCGGAATATATCAAATTAATACCTACCACCTACCCTACGTGTTAATCCAGGTTCTAAAACATCTGTATGCCAAATTTCCTCTAAATTCAATCAATCGTTTTTGCGCCAATCCGAAACATACATCCCGACAACCAACAAACGGACAAAAATTCTAAAAACTATAGTGTGCGCAACAGACTCGTTCAATCACTTCTTTTCAAATATATGCAATGCACAGTTCTGACTTCGTTACTATTTTTAACCGACTTCAAGAAAAGGACGAGGTTATCAATTCGGTTGTAAGTTTTTTTTTTAATGTTTGTTACCGTTACTCCGTCATTTATAAACCGATTTGAAAAATTATTGTTTTATTTGAAAGGAAATACTTTCAGATTGGTCCCATTTTTATTAAAATCCAGTTCTGATGATAGGATCCATGAGGAATTGAGGGAACTCCTCAAATATTATTGGCAAACACACAGTGATTTTGGTATTTTCGTCAACAAATCAAGCGTTTGCATTCAGAAAGTATGATTTGGTGAAGTGGAACTGACGAAGAAGACCATAGATAGCCACAGGAACTCATCAATGATAAGTATTTCATGGGTAGTGATAAGATAATTCGATTAAGATAGTTAAACGACTATGATGAAGCAAATTTAAATAAATGCTTCTGATGAAAATTGTACCATTGAACTCAGATCAGTAATAAAACAATGTATCCTAGCCGTGTTGGGCTTATTGGAAATGTCATGAGATGCACTCTGGCTATAAATTATTTTTAACCGACTTCAAAAAAGGAGGAGGTTCACAGTTCTTCGGAATCTTTTTTTTTTATGGTTCCCCGATTATTCGAAGACGGCTGGACCGATTTGGAAAATTCTTTTTTGTTTGAAAGGGTATACTTTCCAAGTGGTCTCGTTGTCATCAGGTTAGGATCTGATGATGGAATCCTGGAGAAATCGAGGGAACTCTTCAATATAGGCACACCTATAGCGATTTTGGTATTTTTTATAGTAACTTGTGCATTTGCTCTCGGAAAGTAACATTTGGTGAAGTGGAACTGATGACGAAGACCACAGATGGTAAGATGGCCACTGGAACAACTCAATAATTGTGTAAAAAAAACAAAGAAGACCTGTGCGAGGCCAAAAAGGCTCCTATCTCAGCATGATGCTGCGATATTTGTACAAATACCGCAGCGCTGATATTCTGACAGGGCCCACTATGATGCCACGGACATACCTACGAACATAAAATAAATGAATAAAATAAACAATAAAATATATTATAAAACACAACATTTTATGCAAAACCGTATTTGATACTAAAATAAAAAAAAATACAAAAAACTATTACGTTACGATCGACCCAAACCCGACGCTCCAACGTCGCTTGCCCATGCTACAGACTATTTATTGTCTATGGTCTGTGACAAACGAAGCATAATTGTAAAACTTCTTTATCTTATTAAATAGGGGGAACCATTGGTGGCCGGAGTAAGGAATTACAAATGATTATTAAATGATAAATGTTATGAAATTGGTTTTGACTACCCTGTGCCATAGTCTTTATGTGCCTAGCCCAACTGCCTTTTCCCAACTACGTTGGGATCGGCTTCCCGACTAACCGGATTCGCCTGAATCCATGATGAGTTCATTTATTAGTCAAAATGAATTAATACATTTTGCATCTTATAATTTTTATCCTCATATCACGTACAAATATTGTGACAAAATAAACTCTGGGATGGTCCCGACTCCTTCTTTAGTCTTACCTCTCTCAGCACTAATCTTAATTTGCCCTTTACAAATACCGAAAATGCTATATAATTAACGAAAATGAACATTTTGTATATTCAACAATAAAATAATACAAGACGACTCTTTATAATGGGTGTGTACAGCCAGGGAAATTATTTGTTAGGTGTTTCGCTGGTAAAAGTTATCCAATTACTGCTGAGCGTGCACAAAGAGCTATCCTTAAGGTCTCTCATAATGTAGGAATCAGATACCCCACTGATATGCTATATCGAGAAACGAGAGTGCTTACGGTGCGCCAACTGTACATTTTATCAGTGCTTCTTAAATTTCATAAAACAGCAGTTTCCACAGAGGTAGCAGATCAGCGCTCACGTAGAAAACCTAAGTGGAACAGAGTTTTCTGTAGACTTAAATTTGGCAATAAGGCTTTCTCTCGTATTGGACCATACCTGTATGAAAAAGTTGACAAAAAGCTTAAATCTTCCCCTTGACAAAGTGTGGGTGCAAAAAACAGGTTCGGTATTGGCTGCTTGGGCTTAATTATGCTGATACGGAAACTCTGTTATCATTCAACTATTAAAGTATACATCACCACATACACACTAATACTCACCACATACATACTTACACTCATCACATACACACTAACACTCACCACATACATACTTACACTCATCACATACACACTAATACTCACCACATACATACTTACACTCATCACATACATACTAACACTCACCACATACATACTTACACTCATCACATACACACTAATACTCACCACATACATACTTACACTCATCACATACACACTAATACTCACCACATACATACTAACACTCATCACATACACACTAATACTCACCACATACATACTTACACTCATCACATACACACTAACACTCACCACATACATACTTACACTCATCACATACACACTAACACTCATCACATACACACTAACACTCACCACATACACACTAACACTCACCACATACATACTTACACTCATCACATACATACTTACACTCATCACATGCATACTTACACTCATCACATACACACTAACACTCATCACATACACACACACTCATCACATACACACTAACACTCACCACATACATACTTACACTCATCACATACACACTAACACTCACCACATACATACTTACACTCATCACATACATACTTACACTCACCACATACATACTTACACTCATCACATACACACTAACACTCACCACATACATACTTACACTCATCACATACATACTTACACTCATCACATACACACTAACACTCATCACATACATACTTACACTCATCACATACATACTTACACTCATCACATACATACTAACACTCATCACATACATACTTACACTCATCACATACACACTAACACTCATCACATACATACTTACACTCATCACATACACACTAACACTCACCACATACATACTTACACTCATCACATACATACTTACACTCATCACATACACACTAACACTCACCACATACATACTTACACTCATCACATACATACTTACACTCATCACATACACACTAACACTCATCACATACATACTAACACTCATCACATACATACTAACACTCATCACATACATACTTACACTCATCACATACACACTAACACTCATCACATACATACTTACACTCATCACATACACACTAACACTCATCACATACACACTTACACTCATCACATACATACTTACACTCATCACATACACACTAACACTCATCACATACATACTAACACTCGCCACATACACACTTATACTCATCACATACACACTTACACTCATCACATACACACTAACACTCATCACATACACACTTATACTCATCACATACACACTAACACTCATCACATACACACACACTCATCACATACACACTAACACTCATCACATACACACTTACACTCATCACATACACACTAACACTCATCACATACACACACACTCATCACATACACACTAACACTCACCACATACACACTAACACTCACCACATACACACTAACACTCACCACATACATACTTACACTCATCACATACACACTAATACTCACCACATACATACTTACACTCATCACATACATACTAACACTCACCACATACACACTTACACTCATCACATACACACTAATACTCACCACATACATACTTACACTCATCACATACATACTAACACTCACCACATACACACTTACACTCATCACATACACACTAACACTCATCACATACACACACACTCATCACATACACACTAACACTCACCACATACACACTAACACTCACCACATACATACTTACACTCATCACATACACACTAACACTCATCACATACATACTAACACTCATCACATACACACACACTCATCACATACACACTAACACTCACCACATACATACTTACACTCATCACATACATACTTACACTCATCACATACATACTTACACTCATCACATACACACTAACACTCATCACATACATACTAACACTCATCACATACACACTTATACTCATCACATACACACTTATACTCATCACATACACACTAACACTCATCACATACACACTAACACTCATCACATACATACTTACACTCATCACATACACACTTATACTCATCACATACACACTAACACTCATCACATACACACTTATACTCATCACATACACACTAACACTCATCACATACACACACACTCATCACATACACACTAACACTCATCACATACACACTTACACTCATCACATACACACTAACACTCATCACATACACACACACTCATCACATACACACTAACACTCACCACATACACACTAACACTCACCACATACACACTAACACTCACCACATACATACTTACACTCATCACATACACACTAATACTCACCACATACATACTTACACTCATCACATACATACTAACACTCACCACATACACACTTACACTCATCACATACACACTAATACTCACCACATACATACTTACACTCATCACATACATACTAACACTCACCACATACACACTTACACTCATCACATACACACTAACACTCATCACATACACACACACTCATCACATACACACTAACACTCACCACATACACACTAACACTCACCACATACATACTTACACTCATCACATACACACTAACACTCATCACATACATACTAACACTCATCACATACACACACACTCATCACATACACACTAACACTCACCACATACATACTTACACTCATCACATACATACTTACACTCATCACATACATACTTACACTCATCACATACACACTAACACTCATCACATACATACTAACACTCATCACATACACACTTATACTCATCACATACACACTTATACTCATCACATACACACTAACACTCATCACATACACACTAACACTCATCACATACATACTTACACTCATCACATACACACTTATACTCATCACATACACACTTATACTCATCACATACACACTTATACTCATCACATACACACTAACACTCATCACATACACACTAACACTCATCACATACATACTAACACTCATCACATACACACACACTCATCACATACACACTAACACTCACCACATACATACTTACACTCATCACATACATACTTACACTCATCACATACATACTTACACTCATCACATACACACTAACACTCATCACATACATACTAACACTCATCACATACACACTTATACTCATCACATACACACTTATACTCATCACATACACACTAACACTCATCACATACACACTAACACTCATCACATACATACTTACACTCATCACATACACACTAACACTCATCACATACACACTAACACTCATCACATACATACTAACACTCATCACATACACACTAATACTCACCACATACACACTTATACTCATCACATACACACTTATACTCATCACATACACACTAACACTCATCACATACACACTAACACTCATCACATACATACTTACACTCATCACATACACACTAACACTCATCACATACACACTAACACTCATCACATACATACTTACACTCATCACATACACACTTATACTCATCACATACACACTTATACTCATCACATACACACTAACACTCATCACATACATACTAACACTCATCACATACACACTTATACTCATCACATACACACTTATACTCATCACATACACACTAACACTCATCACATACACACTAACACTCATCACATACATACTTACACTCATCACATACACACTTATACTCATCACATACACACTTATACTCATCACATACACACTTATACTCATCACATACACACTAACACTCATCACATACACACTAACACTCATCACGTACATACTAACACTCATCACGTACATACTAACACTCATCACGTACATACTAACACTCATCACGTACATACTAACACTCATCACATACACCCATACATTTGGTTACCTTTTACTCCTAAGTTTAACTAAGTATACTGAAACGATACATTATTATCTGTCGAAAGCGACTGGATCCTGCGACACAGGGTATCCTAGTGCGGGATCCAGTGTTTTACCTAAATATTGTAACCTTTGTTGTTTATGAATCAATAAACTTAAACTTAAATGTACACCCTACATCAATTTGGCATGTCATAGCCATTTCATATAAATGTCAAAGAATGACAGTTGTGATTGAACTGCCGGTCGATTCTGGAATCGTCTCACCGTGAAAATATAGGTGAAGTGAGCTTGAAGTGAAATCATTCCACCTGATGCTAAGAATTGACTTTATTATCGGAAGCTCATCACTTCAAGCTCACTTCACCTAAGTTTTCACGGTGAGATTTGTACAGAATCGACCGGCTGGTATCGGTGTTATAAAAGCGCCATCATAATAATTATTATAACGTGTTATAGTCATGTTCCTCATCTCTGGCTTGCCTTTATTGGCCGGCTGGAGTGAACACTGACGAGAACTGACCTCCCACCTCATTCTTGCCTTTATTGGCTGGCTTGAGTAGAGATTCGCAAGAGCAAACGTGCTCGGAGGAAGGAAGTAGTCCAGTAAGATGCTGGTAGGGATCTTGACCGTACTTCCGGGATTGTCCTGATAGCCGTGGAATACCTCTCCACTCCTCTTAAGCACCTCAAGACATGTTGCCCACTTGTCGCTTTGACACTATGTGCTAGCGACCGTTTCCAGGGGCCCATTGTTGAGTGTGCAAGTCACCCCCTGCCATTTTATCCGTGCATTGTATTTATCAAACATTGGTCAGGCAGGGGCCATAGTCCTTCCATAGTTTTAGATAACCAGTCCACTTTAGCCATCCAAACCCATTGCCCAATATTTTTTTGTCTCCATATCCTGCAATAGTCCTACACCAACCGGGGGTTGTCCTTGGGTGCACTTGCATAGTACGCACAAGGATAATCGTCGGTTGGTGCCTCATTTCCATTGAAAGCGTCTAACGGGCCTCTGCGAGTTGGCTTCGGCCCCTCATATGCCTTTCAAAGGTCCGGGACCCTAGGGTCCCGAGAAATATATTAAAAAAAATATATAACGTAGCTACTCGGTGAGAAAATGAGTTTCATGATGATGATGAGGAGGCAGATAAGGTAAGTGGAAATAATATGTATGTAACTCTAATATAAGATTGCTATCTTGATTTTACCTACATAACTTCCAGTTATTGTATAATTTATTTATTTCCACTCTCCATCAAAATACGTAGTATTAAATATATATTACCTATACTAGGTACGTATTTTGATAGATAGGTAGTGGTTTGTCATAATAATAATGAACGATGAGCCAGCGGTGATAACTGTTAATATCAATCTATACATTTGATTTGTGGTCAAGTCAGTCAATCGAATAATTACGCTCTCAAAACTGGTAAATACGGCCTACGAGAACATGTATCACAGCGATAAAGAAAAAGCCGATTAACATATTATGACAAGATCGTCAAGTCAGTTGACTGGTCCTGAGACCTCTGACATTTTTAATAAACATAACCAGCACAGAGTGATACGATTACACAGACTTATCTATTCCTAACTGCGGTGCGAGCTTTGTAAGTGATGAGCTCATATAAATAAATGGTTTTCTCGATTAAAATTAATTCAGTGTAACCCCTTTTTACGTAAAAATATGGAGGTACAGAACATACATTTTAGAGTACCTAAATGGGGTTTAAACGCTGAAAATATTCTGTTGGATGGTAAATTACTAATATTCAGGTAGGTATTGGAATTTCCGCTTATTGACTGTCTTAGAATTGTTCACAATAACGCAAATCCCATTAAGCATAATTACCTATTATCCAAAGTCCATGATAAACCGACTTGAAAATGTGTGGCTGAAGCTATTGAGTGTCACATGCATGTGGCAGCCACTGAAGTCTTTGTAAACCGTAGTTTTAGCTCCCAGCCTATTGCAGCTGCAGTTACTACGGTGCAGATTTCTGCATCGTGTGTGGAAAGGCCAAAAGGTAGTGGAAATGGATAAAAATAATGTTCTCTATGCAATTAAACTGGTAGTAGTTTCGGTGTTAAGGAGCTGATAACAGCAAAAGCACGGTCATTGTCGGACTGCATAGAAAAGAAAGAGAAGCGCGATGACACAACGCTGATAATTTATTGCAAAATATGAAGCAATTATCTATTTACAAAAAAATCTATTGATTGGAATAAAAAAATTAAACACTATTATTACGTAAATATGTTGCTTGTAGAATAATCTGACAAAAAATCAGAATGATTGCATGTTTATTAATATGGTTTTTAATCGTAAAAAGAAATTTTTAGAGGTATCTTTGTGATTTTTTTCTATCGTGTCATATTAGTTGTATTATGTTTTCAACAGACTATATAACTAGTATACATACTGAAGAATATCATATATTTTTTTGATTTTGTTTACTGCAGTGGATCATATACTTTTAGGCATTATAAAACTTGCGTTCAGCTCCTTCCTCTTAAGCTGGTAATTAATGGAAAATGTTGGTACACTTCAATTTAATGCAGTAGGTATACAATTGTTAAGCCCATTAAATATATTTCAGCTGGTAAACATCAATAGTTTAAATAGAGTTAATAGCAATTACAACTGTTACAAGAACCACAACGTTTAATTAGAATAATGCTCTAATGATAACAATGTATTACAGCTTGCATTCAGTTTGTGGTTTCATTATTTACCAATATTTTACGGACACAAGACAACAACTGCATGATTATAATCATGTGGTTTTGAGAAGGTGGTTTTTCGGTAGCAAAGTCTGGGTAACAAGTTCCGATTTCAGGACTTGGGAAGAAAATGCCAAGAATATTATGTTTAGTGTTGAATAAATAAAGAAAGGTGAGTAAGGGTTAACTGGAAGACAAAATTAAGATGTATTTATTGCGGCTTCGTGAAAACTAGTCACCTCGGTTGTTTGATGTCCGTAAGCTCGAGACACCATTCTTTACTAACGAACTTCCGCTTTGCCATCATTAAGCGTTACGCTGCTCATGAAACGTTTAAAATTATCTCAGTTTTCAGCTACGAATAAAATTATGTTTAGATCAGTTTAGAAGTTATTCAATGTTCGATTGAATGATTGTCTTGAAATAGGTACTAATGCCTGTACAAAGACAAGTTAATTTTAAAGTTATCAGTGAAAAGGAATAGTGGGCATAAAATAATTACCTTGTAAGTACTAAAACAGAGAAAATATAATCTCGACTTCAAGCATCATGTTTGCTCCAAGAGCATTAAAAGTCAACATTATTTTGTCATCAAGCCGCAGTACAGCCGACGACAATCTCGTTGCGGTGTACCAACGTAACGAGGTTGTCGTCCTTGTTCGAAAAATACACATTAATAACATTGTTCGACCACTTCTCACTAATCTTTGAAAAAGATCTACTGGAACCGTCTCTTAGTGTGTTTGGTTACAAGATACTGATCGTTTCTAATATAAAGCAATCATTACTTTTCTGGGAAAAATAATGAGAAAAGGACAGATACTAAAATTAAGTCATTTATTAGATGTCCCGTACGTAACTTCAAGCTGTCCACTTTGTGATAAATTTCTACCTCATTTTGTCTTCTTATATAAACCCGTTTAATCTAACTTATTGACCCTCTTGACTTTGTTAAGTTTAATAATGTTATTTCGGTTCGACTTTTCATGGTATAACATTTTAAGTAAGACCCATCGTATAATTTTACAAAAATAAATTTTAATTTGGCAACGTGACTTCGTTCAAACGTCCGTGGAGCGATATTAAATTGGCTAAAAACGCAGCATAAGTTTTCTGAGAGTTTTTCCATACCATCATAACTTTATTATTGCTCGGATAATATTGTGTTAAAGATTCGCTTTGAAAGTGGTTGGTTGCTGGAGAGATTGCCACTTATGCTGTTTTATAAAGGATTTTTCAGGCTCACTAGTAGTTTTAGGCAGAGGTGTACCTACAGCATATCTACGAGTACATTGTCGATGTTGTTATATGTATGTTTTTCAGAAATACCTAATCGTGTTCAAAAATGTCTGGTGTTTTATACTAAACCTGTTATAAAATGACGACAAAAAAAAATTTTGACGATGGACTTATTGTTTTGAAGAGTATCGGTACCTTTACATACCCCCATGTTTTAATTCAATTCAATTTTTTTTTTTTTGTATATGGGTTTTTGTTTCGCCTGTAATAAAACACAATTTTTTTTTTTCAATTTTTTTTAAAACAAGAATAAAAGTTCTAATTCTAAATAATTTGTACGGAGTACCTACTATAGTAATAATATGGGCTGGAGATATAAAAGCAGTGTTGCTTTTTTTATTATTTTCAAACACACATTATTTGTTGTTTTTACAATTTTACTCGCCAAACTTTCTAGTACTTGACGCGCGATGCGGTGAACGTGAAATATTTACAAATAGTATGACTACGAAGAATTTGATTTCAGTACCTGAAACCTACGAAGCCGTGTTTCGATGTTAGATTACAGGAATTCTGATCGTATCCTTCGAAAGGCGAAGATATTCCATCTGTACTTATTTGTTGCTCTGCTTTCGCAGTGAACGGCTCACACTGTCATTTTTAATATTGCCTAGAACAGCATACTTTTTGGCAAAAAGAAAAGTTGTACTTGTAAATTGCGTATGTTACACTTTTTTTATATTTTCCTGTCACCTATACGCAAACAAAATAAACAAAAACTTACCAATGTTTTAAGTAAAATACCCTACAAGGATAATACCAAATCAAGTACCTACCTACATATATAGAAGGAATAGGGGTAGAAGACTAAAACAAATTCTAAAAGTTTAGGAAAATGAAACAAAAGAACACCTAAAATCTCGAAGGACAGGTTTATGAGGTAGACCCTTTCGTTATTAGGGTTTCATGTATTTTATCAACATTCAGATACAATCCCTGAGATGTACAGACGCTTACAGTGGCAGGTTGATGCTGAAACTTGAGCACATTTGTCTCAGCGACGTTACTCGAATAAACTTGGATTGTTCATGTAAATGGAACTGAAAATCTGTTTCGAGGATAGAACGTATTTTTTGTGGGAAAATCCGCAGTTAAAGTTTTGTTTTTATTGTGCACCTGATAAGTTTTGTTCAAGAACTAGATAATATTTAACTTTAGAGCTTGTTATTTCTACTGCGGGATTTGGGCATGTTAGTATTTGATTACTTGGATATTTGTATCTCTAGACTTTCTCGCGAGAGCCTTTGTTTTGAAACGAACATATTTTTAAGTATTTATGTCATTATCTTTGGGAACGAATTAGGTACAGTTCTTAGAGAGACATTGTTATCACTTAGACTAGGATGCACATTGTACCCGAGCTTTGAAGATAAACGTTTACTGCAGAAAGTCATGGCGGGCCGCAATAAATAGGGTGTCTATATAAAAGTTGAACGAAAAATGTGTGAAAAAGCTGGAACGGATGTGAGAGATGAAACTTTAGGAGCATAAATGACAATGAATAAAGAGTTTCGGTGGTCATTGTGCTAAATCTTTTGAATATTAAATTACACGTTCTGATATTCAGGTAATGTTAGGTTTTTCAAAATGCATTTGTTATGGTAAAAGCATGCACATAAGCGACATAAATGCATCAGTTAAGCATTTTATGAACTTTTCTGGTTCGCACTACACGCAAGGACGGCTTACAAAGTTTTTATCTCACGAAGTGACACGCACTTTAGTTGTGTTTACCAAGTGTATAAACACGCTGTGAATGTGTGTGTAAGCGCAGGAGCTCTCGGTACCGTCCGAGACAATAGCGAAGTAGGAAGTGTGTGTGTGCGTGTAGCGCCAGCACATAACACACACGTGTTATGTGCTGACGCTACTCATCTTCACACACACGTTGACAGCGTGCTTGTACACTTTGTAAATACAAGTAAAGCGCGTGTCGCTTCGTGAGATAAAAATACTATACTTCGTGACGTCGAGCACGCGCGTACATAAACATAAACATGAGGCTGATGTCTGCAGATATACTGGGCACATTATCTGGAACAGACTGCAGAACACATGACCGACATACAACCAACGAGTGGACAGAATCACAATCTTTAAGGATACTGTATTTGGAATCGTGTTTGAAATAAGAATAGACAGAATGTGCCAGAATGATAAAGTTGCTCGAGGTTTGATGTTACCATCTGTGGGTAGACTCTTAGCAATTTCAAATTCAAATTCAAATGATTTATTTTGTGAACACAGGTGATTACAGGTGTTTTCAATATATATATGTCATATGTACAGTCCATGTTCCGCCGATAGGCATACAAAATCAGGTCAAGTCCAAAATTAACTAAGGAAAAAAATATAAGAAATTCATAATAAAATAGGGAAAAATGTCACAACCGAATAAAATAAAATACATGATGTCAATACATTGCATAACATAATATAAATTAAGTGATAATAACAATTTGAAAATAATAAAAAATTATAAAAATTGGTCATCCAGATACTCCTTAACTGAATAATATACTTTGTCATTGAGTAGCTTAAAGAGATTGTTTTTGAATTCATTAATATTCTTACTGTTTTTAGTAGTTTATTATACAGCTTTGGTGCCATTGCACAGATACTTTTGTAAGCGAAAGTAGTTCTGGTGAATAGTGTTTTTAAGTTATCAGAGCGACGTTGACTTTCTACATGACTAAACAAGTGAATATTGGTTTTTACGAATATCAAAACCTCATAGACATACAGCGACGACGGTACTGTCAAAATCTTTAAGTTCCTGAAGTGTGGTTTACAAGTATCCGTTGTTGTTAGTTTGCAGATGGCTCGGACGCATCTTTTTTGTGCCAATAATACGTCGGATATATTAGTAGCATTGCCCCAGAATATTAGTCCATACCTTAATGTGGAGGCTACATATCTGTGGTATGCTGTAAGGAGGGCAGTTTTATTTTCAATTTTACCTAGCATGTATAGGGCATAAGAAAATCGGTAAAGTCTTAAACAAACACTATCAATTTGGGTTTTCCATGACATATCATTATCGACGTGCAACCCTAAAAACTTTGTCGTATCCGTTTCCAGTACTACGTCTCCTTTGTATTGGATTTAGTACTGTGTTTGTTTTCTTTGTCGGAGTTTGAAGTCCATTATTTTAGTTTTAGTTAAATTGATTTTAAGGTTATTGCCATTCAACCATTCTATAATTGAACCTAGGGTTGAGTTTATGTCTTCTTGAATTTCTTTAAAATTACCCTTGTCGAAAACAATTGTGCTATCATCTGCAAATAAGCACATCTGATGAGTGGTTACTTTAGGGAAATCGTTTACATAGCAAATAAAAAGAAATGGACCTAGCACAGACCTTTGTGGTACACCAAACGAAATTTTTCTCGTACTTGAGAAGTGTACAGTTTCAGTTTTTGACTTGATATTTACTTGGCTGATTTGAGTAAACTGTTTTCTACCTCCCAAATACGATCGTATAAGCTCAAGCACATTGCCTCTAATACCATAACTGTAGAGTTTTTTTAACAACATTTTATGATCAACGTAATCAAATGCTCGAGTCATGTCCATGTACATTGCAACAACCGGTTTTCTGTTGTCCATGTTGTGGTGGATTTTTCTAAGAAAATGGTACACTGCCATATTAATCGTTTTGTTTTGTCTGAACCCCATTTGTTCCTTACAAAATATGCTGTTTTTTTCAAAATAATTGTTTAGTCTATTATAAATTACCTTCTCCAGAATTTTTGAAAATATCGGAATTAATGCTACCGGTCTATAATTACACATTTTTGTTATATCTCCTTTTTTGTGTAATGGCTTGATGATCGAAATTTTCAGAGCTTCTGGAAAAACCCCATTTTCTATACAACTATTTACTATATCACACAATACTGGTGCCACTATAGGTCCCACTGATTTGATTACACTGGTTTTAATATCATCATACCCTGTACTGTTTATATTTTTGAGGTTATTTATTATCGTTACCATTTCTTTTGGGACTATTGGTTCCATGAACATAGATTTGTGTGATTCCAAAACATTTGTATTATTATAAGACTGACAGTTTGCGTTAGGTTGAACTAAGTCTATGAAATAATCATTAAAGTTTTGCACGCAACGCGACACAAAGGCACCGCGTGTCGCGCGACGAGCGGTGCCTTTGTGTCATATTGCGTGTCACGCCTGTTTGCAGGAGCCTTTATAGGTACTGTAGAGGCTATAATTGAGCCGGCCTTCAGCATGAATCGTCCTCGGATTGTGGCATTGGCTGATAAGACAAACACTGGTTTATTGAAATGTCGAATAGATTTAAATTATGACATATAGTCAAATTGTTTCATAATGAGTCAGCGCTGTGCTAGCTTTACCCTTGACAATGTAATGTGCTTTCATATAAGCCATTGATAGCAGTGCTTCCGTGTACCTCATTTAATTATATAAATGAGGTACCAACAACACACCTCTAGTAGAGACCAAACAGACAATCTACGTACTGGTCTGCCCTAGTATCGTGGCAGGTCACTACAGTACCGTCTGAATAATAATTATCGTTGAGGATTTTTTTTTAAATTGAGAAGCACAAAATCAATTTAAGTACCTTTCTTACTCAATGAAGTTTGACGACACGAGATGAATATAATCGATACACATTTCATTAGATACCATTTTATGTAAGAAATTTATTAATTTAGGAAATTCCACCGCTAAAATATAATCCCACGTAAGCCTAAATTAATATGTTCTCTCTTCTTGATATTTCGGCACTAGGCAAATTATTAAAAAATATTCAAGTCATACGCCGCCTGCTTCCTTTTATAACTCAATAATATTAACGAAGCCAGACTTACCATGAACATGACCATGAATGCTATTATGTTCCTTATGATTTTGTTATTAGGTACCTAAATAGAGAAGAGGGTACCTACAGGTATGTAGTTGTACAAGAAGACTGCTTTTCCAACAATGGATCAAGGAACACAGCGGTTCGTTAGGCAATGACGCAGCCGACGAACTTGCCAGGAGGGGGTCGAGCATGGCACCAGTGGGACCTGAACCCATCGTGCCACTCCCCTTCGGGTATATACGCACTCTGGTAAGGAAACGCACCAGTGAACAACACCACAAGCAATGGTTGGAGCAGGGTGAGTGTAGGCGCGGGGTCCGGATCGCTGTCGAGTCTACCATGAAGTACCTGGGATTGGTGCTCGACAGCCGGTGGGACTTCGGACCCCACTTCCGGCGGCTGGTGCCCAAGTTGATGGGTGCGGCTGGGGCGCTGTCAACGCTGCTTCCCAATCTGGGGGGCCCGAGCGCCGCCTGTCGGCGACTCTACGTGGGGATCTTGCGATCGATGGCCCTGTACGGGGCCCCGATCTGGGCGGTTAACCTGACGGCCGGTAGCATTGCTGTTCTGCGGAGGCCGCAGAGAACGATGGCCGTCAGAGTCATCAGAGGGTATCGCACGATCTCCTACCCTACGAGGCGGCTTGCGCACTGGCCGGATCCCCGCCCTGGGACCTGGAGGCGAAATTACTCGCGTCATTGTATCGGTGGCGCGAGGAAATGCAGGCGCGAGGTGAGCAACCGATGCAGCAACTGATGGAACAGCGTCGGTCGCTGCTTCGCGAGGTCCTGGTGGCGGAATGGCGGGACAGGCTCTCACGCCCTACCGCCGGCCTCGGCACCATCGAGGCGGTCCGGCCGGTGCTCGACCTTTGGCTCGGGAGGAGGCACGGCTCCTTGTCGTTTCGGGTGACGCAGGTGCTCTCGGGGCATGGTTACTTCGGGAAGTACCTGTGTTGCATAAACAGGGAGCCAGACGCCCGCTGTCACCACTGCGTCAACTGTCGGGAGGACACGGCGCGGCATACGCTGGCAGAGTGTGCCGCTTGGGAGGAGCCGCGCCGTGCCCTCATCTCTAGAGTAGGCAGTGACCTGTCGCTGCCAGCTGTCGTTAATTTGATGGTCGGCAGCGAGGAGTCCTGGGACGCGGTGGTTTCCTTCTGCGAGACAGTCATCTCTCAGAAGGAGGCTGCGGAAAGGGAGAGGGAGATCACATCCTCTCACCCAGCCCGCAGCAGGCGCACTGGGCGTCGGCGGAGGGCGGACAACGCCCTCTTCCAGCCCCCCTAAATGGGTCCAGGGGCGACGGACTCGGGGACGTCCGTCGGCCCCCATACATCGGACCCGAGGTGGCGGCGCGTAGTGTTCCACGCGCGCCCCTCTTAGACGTCGCGGGGGGAGTCAAACACCTCACTCCCCCCCCTCGACACGAGGAGAGGCCTGCCGTGGCGGGCCGGCACCAGCCGGGGGTTGCGGAAGGAACGTAAGTTCCTGCGACCCTCGGCGTAGGTGTGAGATGGACCACCGGGGTGGTTTTTAGTCAGTAAGACTCTGACAGACCCCTCCGCCCGCCCCAGGGCGGAGGACATCCATGAGGATTTTCCACCCCGAAACAAAAAAAAAAAAAAAAGGTGAGTGTAGGCAGGCCAAGGAAGCAGTCCCTGCAATTGATGGCCGCCTCACGAAGCGGCTTCTCCGATTAAATAAACAGCAGCTGCGTATAGTTACAGCAGCTATAACTGGCCACGGGTCATTTAATAAACACCTCTTTGTCATAGGAGTCACAGACAGTCCGCTGTGCAGGGCCTGCATGGAGGACGACGAGACAGCAGCTCATGTGCTACTAAACTGCCCAGTGCTCGTCACATATAGGGCAAAGTACTGCGGTAACCCAGATAACCTACGTGAGATTGTCAGTAACAGCAAGGCGTTGCTGGCCTTCCTTGAGGAGCTGGGCCACCCCAGCTACGCCTAATAACGTCGAATAATAACGTCGAATAATCGATTTTCCCACGCATTACGCAAAATACGGGCATTGACGTAGAGTTGCGGACACCAGCCCTTAATACCTATTACCTAAATAGAGAAGAGGGTACTGTAGTGATCTGCCGCGAAACTAAGGCAGACCACCACTTGTATGTTTGGTCTCGACTCCGAGGTGTGTTGGTGGATATATAAATGAGGTACACGGAAGCACTGCTATTACTATTTATTCGCTTATATGAAAGCACATTACATTCTCAAGGGCAAAGCTAGCACCGCACTCTGACTCAATATAAAACAATTTGACCATACGTCACAGTTCGAACCTATTCTAAATTCCAATAAACCAGTGTTTGTCTTATCAGCCAATGTCACAATCCGAGGAGGATTCAAGCGGAAGGCCGGCTCAACTAAAGCCTCTACAGTACCTACAGGTATGTAGTTGTATAGTACAAGAAGACTGCTTTTCCAATCACGGTAAGTAAAGCAATGGTATGTTATAAGTACTGCCCCCGTTATTGTAATTACTGTAAGTCAATCGCGGGAAATGGCACTTTTATTTCAACATTTTTAAATTGGTGTTTTAACGAACGGTTGAATCTTCATAT
Organism: Fissipunctia ypsillon; assembly: GCA_947568875.1. Classification (NCBI taxonomy): domain Eukaryota; kingdom Metazoa; phylum Arthropoda; class Insecta; order Lepidoptera; family Noctuidae; genus Fissipunctia; species Fissipunctia ypsillon. Next base: position 15,241,959 of record OX387661.1, on the reverse strand, counting down.
TATTTACTGTAATTGATTAAGCTTATCGTATAATAATTTAGATATTAAAAAAAAAAATATTCCATGTAGGACTTGATTTAAGAATCACAATACTCTAAAAAAAGTCATAACACCAGTAACACGACTTACTATAATGAAAACAACGGGGGCAGAGTAGAGATCGGATAATCGGATGCATATTTACCTAAAGTTAATTTTTAGCTCAGGAATTATGGAAGCGGCTTCTTATTTATTTTTTTTTTTTTTTGTTAATATAAATCCCGGGATTCCAGAAAATTCGGGAATGCACAAATAATCGGAGAACACGACTTCTTAAATATGTGGTATTATTTATTTAAAAAATACCGAGACATCGGGATCACATAACTATTCTTATGTTCGAAATTCGTTTTTATCCCCCGATGCAAATATATGTGTATGTAGGGTGTAAGAGGAAGGGTAGTGCGTGTCGATTCTATAGTCAAAAAATACTAAATTTATCAATTCCTGAATCGCGAAATTTTTACGATCGATACAAAAGTGCATTCCATATTAGGCAACACCCTAACTTTAGGTAAATATGCATCCAAATATCCTATCACTGGTTATAAGACATAAGCCTCTCTTACACATGTGAAAGGTCTCTAATAGATTCACGAGAATATCATCCGCACAAGGGTGTGATAAAATGTAAATACCGCAAGATACACGACGTGGGGCAGCGGAAAGTGCTCCGTTCAGCGTGTGACGTCACACAGCGGTATGATACGTCACCGACGCGACGCACTTCACTTATCTTTTTGTATGAGGTGAACGGAGGAGGGATGGAACAAGAAATAAAGGGTTTTCCATTGAGGACGCTCGAACTTTAAATTTCAATAAAGCAAGTTGTGTATATAGGTTTATAAGGTAGTGGGTGGGTAGGTGGTGGGTAGTGGGGGTAGGTAGGTAGGTGTATCTATTCATACACGAAATCTCTTAAGGGGTCATTGTACTCATCAATATGAACAACTTTTACTATGGGACCAACCCTGAAATCGCGAAATAAAAATCTGCTGGTCCCTACATTTTGACGAGTTATGCGAACATAAATGTACGGAACAGATGATTTTTTTCTCGATTTCAGGTTTGGTCCCATAGTAAACACATAACATAACATAACATAACATAACATAACATAACATAACATAACATAACATAACATAACACAACACAACACAACACAACTTAACACAACACAACACAACACAACACAACACAACACAACAACACAACACAACACAACACAACACAACACAACACAACACAACACAACACAACACAACACAACACAACACAACACAACACAACACAACATAACATAACATAACATAACATAACATAACATAACATAACATAACATAACATAACATAACATAACATAACATCACGCCTTGTTTCCCCGAAGGGTTAGGCAGAGGTGTACCTATAGTACACCCACATTTCGCCAGTTATGTTTAAGTCCCATGTAATAGCGGGCGAGACTATAAAAAATTCCCATAGTAAAAGTTGTTCATATTGATGAGTACAATGATCCCTTAAGAGATTTCGTGTATGAATAGATACACCTTATATATATAAATTATTTTTTTATTTAATAGAGTACACGTAAATAAAATATATGTACATAAACTCACGCCTACTTTGCATGGCAGGAAAAAACTACTGAACGCCACCTGTCATCCATCTACCACCATCCACCAGCATCCATCCAACCATCCATCCATCCATCTCGCTCCATTCGTCTGCGCCATCCTTACATACTCCTTTTGCTAGAGAGTACTTATTTACATTTTGGATCGCATATGATATCTGCCAAATGGTCGCCGCGAATTCGACCGCTAAAAGGTCAGTCTCGAGGGACTGACGTACGTTTGTTAACACAATGGTCGAGTTTACGAAGGTAAACGTTTGTTTACAAACATTCAACGTATTGATGCTGCTTCGTGGTGAGGTTTTCAATTATGTGGAGAATATGAAAGGATGTCATGTATTTTGCCTGTATGTATGTATGTGTATGTGACTTGATTACTTACCTATTGGATAGTCAATTTGGCAAAATTTGCTGAGAACGAGTCTTTCACACCATCAAACGTGTGAGTCGTATTCATTCATAGTGATTGCGAAAAATAGTATATTCTATAGGGTGACCAATTCGAATGTATACAGTTTTTGTATAAATAAAGTTTAATAAAGTCAAGTAAAGTGTTATCGACTTCCGGTCCTGCATATACCAGCTCGACTTAGTAATTTAAATAATCATTTTAACGTCAATATTTTAGTATTTAATAGGTAATTGTTATGAAATTGTTTAGTTATCTGTTTGATTTATTCTTGGTGTTTAAAATAATCAAAATTGTTGAATATCCATTATGGCACCTTCAGGTTGTCAGCTTCCGGCGCGCCAAGTATTAAGTTTAAATTAATGATTGCTGAAGATTATAAATTCTTTATTAGCTTTCGCATAAGATTATTGATTCAGATACTTTATCTCATTTATTTCTTTGTTAATAATTGTTATTTAATTTTCTTCATTATAGTTAGTAATACAATTATAAGTTATAGGGAAATCTATAAATACCGATGTGTTAGACAGTTCGAAAGAGTCGTTTTGTAACCGTCACCAAGTGCAAACGCCGTAGGTAAAACCCTGTCCGATTTAAAAAAGAGTAATAAACATTATTATAGTGCAAATAGATCGTTTGTTGTGACCATCCTGATTCCTGACTGTGCCCACCGTTTCACAAAAGTTTTATTTGGCTACCATTTTCATTTGGCGGCAAATTTTACGGCTCTTTGATATCCACTATTTAGTTAAAAGGTGGCAAAATCGTTATGCACCATTTATAACATGGGACTACCTCATTAATTTCCGTACTGTTATCCTAAAGTTCTTATACGAATTGAAACACTACCCATTTTTTTCAACAAATCTGTACGAGTAACTATCCCATTTTGATCACAGAGGATTTAACAACAACATTTTCACTATTGTGAAGAAGAGCATCTTTTGTTGTCCCAGACAGGTCTGGGTCAACAAAGGATGTCTCTTCTCTTTTGGACTGGTAACGTGAAGTAATTGCACCATTTTTCCTTGAAGAGACTACAGGAGAGGTGCTGCTGTTACTGCGAGCGGCAATCGCAAACGTGTTAAATTTTAATTTTTTTTTTCATCAAATCAATCAGTTAGACCTAGAAAACACGTGGCTCTAATAAGATAGGGCCAAAAAGCATGTAGCATGAAACATAGTCGAAACTTTGAGAGGAATGTTTCTTCCGAAACAATACATTCCAAGAAATGTTGACATTAATTGACCCCCAAAATCACTAGGTTCGTCATGGTCAAAGCTGAACACTAAAAGCAGAATATTTGTGAGTCTGATGATGGAATAAAGTAAACAAAAATTCTTTAAAAAACACGATGAAAAGCGATCGCCTTTTAAACCAGCAAAAAGGTGGATTTAGCGGATGCTATTTTTAAATAAATAATTGCCAAGCCTGTATTTAATTATGGGATAATATCTAGAAATTCTCGTTTGTAATAAAAATTATCTTAATTTAAAGTTGTATACCTTCGAATTGGCCACCCTGTTTAACTATTTCGATTGCGTTGTTGTACTATTTAAAACAAAAAATAGCTCAATACCGTATACTTCACAAATAACATTGATTGCGTAACCCTTCGCAATTGATTGCGTTCCTTATAAAATAAAAATAAACGATTCCCCTCGGATTCTTTCTTGAACATAAATTGGAGATGAAGAGCAAATTGAATAAAGAAGCTCGAAGCTCGATTGTCGATTTGATATTACAAGCTTGCTTTGGTAAAGACATTAACAACTGTTTACTTTGCGTTCTTCCTTCTTCGATAACTTCAAATTATTTTTAGCCCATTGTATGACCAAACGCTTGTCCTTTGTATTTACAACAAACAACTTATAACAAACAAATCATTTAATTTTGTTTACATTTGTAAACAAAATTAAATAATTTAATAAACTGTAGCTCTGAACATTCTTACCTGCGACTATCTTAATGGTTTAAGTATAATGGAGATGTCTTTCAGAACAATCAATTCAGAATGCCTTGTTGTCTGAAGTTTAGCAGACATACTACATTTTGTGTTTTTGTTTAAAGATTGTTCTGCAATTCTCAATAATATGTAAATACTCTCATTTTATAGATGGTAAGTAAGGCATGATGAAATTGTTCAACAAATTAATTTGGCATCACCGATTTGGCAAAAGTAAAATAATGATAGTTTTCACTTTTGAAACAATCCATAGTGTAGATACTATTCGTAGAATATTTTTTCAGTGCTACTAAAAAAGTAATGTAATATAAGTTGCCTACAATTAACCCGATCACCTTTTCTCTGTGTTCACGTCACGCAGCATCCCTTGAGATATAAAATGATCCATTCTACTTCCATCTGAGGGCATCTCTAGAGAGTTTTCCGGGAGGTGTTAACACTTCAATAGCTTTACATACAATATGCGAACAGAAACATAAAATTCTACATTGTGATGGTGTAGTATATGATAAGACTCCACTATCCGTTTAGTAAGAAGAACTTTCATTAATCACGACTTTTTCATTGTGGTGTCTTGTCTATAATCCTTTGATTAATTGGATACTCTAACCTACATTTTACAACGTTGAGCTTAAATTTTCTCTATTCTCTGACTCCTTCGAGAGTTTCAATAAAACAATGTTCGGATCGCGTCCGCGTGATTTAACTCAACCACAAGGGTCGCTTTTATATACTTGGACGAGTGGAAATCCATCCCCTTGGAATATAATTTATAAACACCATACAAAAACTCCTGCTTTTCTATTACAGGTAAAATACTTTTCCTCTTTTTATTTTCTGCTACTTAAAGGCTCATAAATGTATAGGATCCATTTATGAAACATTCTTGCAACATACTCAAGTACGAAATATTATACAGGGTGGAAGGGACAGCCCTCCGCAAACTATCAGGGTGCATTCAGCTCCTTATTTTGAATCATATTCCACCGGAAAAATTCTCAGGTAAAATTTCATTTTTATCGGTTTTTCAGGTACTATCCCCTTATTACATTTATGTAATTAAAACAGCTAAAATAAAAAAAATCTGCAACGGATGTTGAAATACTCGGCGGCCGAAGGCTCGCTGCGCTGCCGTGCGCTACGCGCGTTTTGCCACGGTAACGACACATTGCGTGTGAGGTAATAAAACAAATCAGATTTGTTGGATTGCCATAACGTTCCTGAAATAATTTTATGTACGGTTCAACTTAGTATGATATACTGAATTCACCCCATCAGTCTGCGGAAGGCTGTCCCTTACACCCTGTATACTTGTGTTTAGCCTACCTATAGATATATATGGCGGATGGCGTCGCTCGATGGGAACTCAATGAGCATCCGTCTATAGGGTTACTGCGCTAGGTTTTTATACCTACATTACAAAAAAGAAAAAAAGTTGCATTCTGTAACAAAAACACACTCTTTTAAAAATATACGGATATTTTATGGCATTTCATATGGCTATTGATGAAAGCAAGAAAAACCCAAACTCAAGAGCACGTACACCGCTTATAAAACTTTATAACAAAAATTTCTACATATTTAGTTCCATTTCAAAAGAAGACAGGTAAGCCTGCTAAATATTCAGTTCGTATCAAGAAGCCTCGTAAATCTTTTTTACTGGCAGTTACGCTCACAAATCGTCTATAGGCACTCCAAGCTTCAATTCACGCATCAATACATAATTCTCTTTATGTCGACAACGCACTCTTTGTCTTGCCTTATTTTGGGGATCTACCAACTTGGTATTCTTCAAAAAAGTTCGTCTATCCTATAATTATTACAGTTAACGAGATCTGCGGACTAGCTTGCTAGTGGTAATGATGCGGAAAGATTTAGGTGAGGTTAATGATAGTTTGCCTCCAAGCTTTTTATAACATGGAAGGCCGCTATTTCTGTTGTTTTTTCATGTTCATTCTACCAAATAAAGCGTTTTTGATCGGAAAACACCAATTCAATCTGCCTAGCCTTTTCCCAACTATGTTGGGGTCGGCTTCCAGTCTAACCGGATGCAGCTGAATACCAGTATTTTACATGGAGAGACTGCCTATCTGACCTCCACAACCCAGTAACTGGGTAACACGATACCCCTTGGTAAGACTGGTTGTCAGACTTTCGGGCTTCTGACGACCCGTAACGACTGTCAAAGATCTACGAATGACAGCCGCCGGGACCAACAGCTTAACGTGCTTTCCGAGGTACCGAGGAATCTCGGTATGTAAAGATGGTCACCCATCCACGGACAACCCTGGCAAGCGTAGCTTAACCTGATGGATCGACCCGTGCGGCTGTTATTACTTAGCCACGAGCTCCTCTCCGATCGAAAAACACCAATTACACATTCGAAATTGCTTCAATATTTAATTTCGAACCAGTTGAACGTCACGTCAAGATCAAAATGAATCCAATATTAAACAGTAATTGGTGCCGCATATTAATGTCTGTAGAGACTTTGCAATATCCGCTGCATGTGTCGCCGATGTAAGCGTGGCGCGTGACTGTGAGGTGCATTAATTTGTATCAGACGTTTACAGGTACTTATGATTAGTGACTTTGTAATCACTGGTTTCAAGATGTTTTCACCTACCTATAAGTTTTCAGTGTCTCAACACTTCTACCAATAAATACAATCGGAAATCATACGCGGATTAACACTGCTCTACGTATTTACGTATTTAAACACGAAGACCGGGAGGTTCCAATTTTCATGTTTTAATTAACAATTACGAAGACCAACGTGACTGAAAGATTAATTAATGAATCGCTGTGATCGCTTCCAACGAGAAACCATATAATTTATTTATCAATAGAGTGTCCAGTAATGGAGTAGGTTGAATGAAGTTTCCTTCTAGTAATTTAATGAATGACATAATTCCTGTTTGTATACCTAGCGGGAACTTTGATAACAAGACAAAAAAGCAGATTCTATTAACATCCAATGGAACTCAACCGTAATGAAAAAGATTAAGTAAGTTTCTAATGATATACTTAGAATATTCTGCCTCTTAAACACAGTTCCCATGATCTTGGTAATCCTTGTGTATAACGAATACTGTGAAATTATTAACATTGTGGTCGGAGCTATCCTTACGTGCTCAGCCTGGTATCTTGGTTATCTCGACGAAGAGCGAATACATTGTACAAGAGGACGCTGAGCAGTTTGGTTTAGTTATAAATTAGATATGTAGGTGTTATGTATGAGATAGTAGCTCAGGTAAATCTAATAACTAGTAGATAAAGGGAATATGTGATGCTGGTAAACGCCAACGTTAGAGTGTAACCACACTTAATCTACGTCAATTTACACATAAATAAAACAATGTATGTGCTAATATCAAACCGCAATAGTTATTCAGAACTGTGTGTTCAATAGTGAGGCCTCGCCTTTTCACTTTATATACATTAGACTAAAATTAACTTTGAATTTTTAACTGTACGAATATTATAAGATACATACGTACAGTGCTTAGAAAACTTTAGCTCTAGGTGGTAGTTTTGCAACCATTGTTCAACTTGTAGGTGAAAGTTCCTCAAATGGAGTTTCTTAAGTTTTAATACATTGCCAAGCTCATTTTCAGGTAGACAGGAATATTTCAGGCAAATAAATCTCCACATAATTACATTCTTGGAAAAATACAGTCTACTGTTTTAAAAGCATGGTAAAAAGACGAAACAAGTTTCCATGACAATCGCTTTACCTACCTACGAAAAATGCGATAAATCGTTTTCAATTTGAATGTGCAATGCAATAACACTAAAAGGGATAGTAATATACACATAACGCTTGTATTCCCCGAAAGGGTAGGTAGAGGTGTACCTATAGTAGTACACCCATATTTCGCCAGTTATGTTTAAGTCCCATGTAATAGAGGGTGAGCCTATTGCCATCAACCGGGCACAAATCGAGACTGCGGGCTGCTACTGAGAAATTCCAAACGGAAAAACCCGATAACACTTTGCCTGACCTAGGAATCGAACCCAGGACCTCATGCTCAGCACTAGCGCTTGCGACTACTAGACCAACGAAGCAGTCAAAAGGGATAGTGTTATTACAAAGAACATCGTCAAAGTAAATTTTCACTTTGTCGGAGATGAAATTTAAGGCGCGGTTATTCGGGCCTGTACGCTAACTCCGCTTTCACAAAATTTGGCGTGACGTATTTATTTACGATGCACCGCTTTTCGTGGAAAATCCATGCTGCAGTATAAAAAAATGCAGTTGATCAACTGTATTAATATGGATATTATTTGTGTTGTTTAATATGAAAAGCATGGTGTTACAAAGAAGACATTGAAATTTATTTTACGTGGATGCTTAGCGTGGATGCTAGACAAGTCAACTAAAATTCTACATGAAGTTCTTATTCCATGCTAAGAATGAGAGATTTTATCAGGTGGATGAAAAGCAATATCCAAGATAAAAATAATTGGTTCAATTCGCTCTACTCATTATGTTCTTAATTAAGTCTGACAAGCGTCCCTTGGTCATAATAAAGAAGACCTTCAACATATCAATTGAGACCTTATTCCGTACAAATATGGTTAAAACTACAGTGCAATGGTAAATTATGAATCCATAAATCACGTGAAGATTAAATAAGTGTATGATGTGACAGATGTGTCACATAGCTACCGTGACTCGTGCGCGAGAAACATAGCTAATATCAGACATATTGGATTATATTACTTATGGTAATTTGTTATTCAGGCCTCTCAAAGGGGCTGAGTTATGAGGCTTAAGCAAGTATAGAGCCGTATTTATTTCTAAATTTTTCCGTTCGATTGAACGCTTCGGGATATTCAAGAACAGATTTTGTTCGTGTAACGAACCGCAATTAGGCAGATCTAAAGTTTTGTTTAAGTGTCGTAACTTTGCGAGGCGTGTTAGTAGTACTTATCTAAGTGGTTTGAAAGTTATCCCAATCTGCTTGAAAAGAGTATCTAGTAGGTAAGTAGCATTTATACACCAAACTCAAACTCAAAGCATTTATTTTAATTAAACGAATTACAGGCACTTTTTGCCCGGTAGATGGCAATAGGCTCGCCCCCTATTACATGGGACTTAAACATGACTGGGGAAATGTGGGTGTTCTATAATAGGTACACCTCTGCCTAACCCTTGGGGGAAACAAGGCGTGATGTTATGTTATGTTATGTTAAGTTATATTATACAGGCACTTTTGAATGGTCAAAGAGTCGGTCAGTTAGTCAAAAAGTTGATTAAAGCTGCTTATTCCATAACGTAGATCTCTATGGAGAAACCACAAAGAAACACAATTTAATTTTTAGTCCACCGAATAATTTTAGACTAGAATTTCATTCCTTCGAATATTATAAAACGCTACGAAGGGGTTTTAACCTAACCCAACTGAATAATACGATCACGAACATCGCTAAGTGACACTACCAGCACACCTGCAGCACAGTAAGCACGTGATCTTCATTACTCCGACTCGTATCTGAGTTTCATTCGAAGAGTTAATTTTACAACGTATTTTGGTAACCAGATTCCTCTATTAGTGATTGCAACGAGCAACAGTCGGGCTTCACGGAACCGTATATAATGCAAATCAGTGGAATTAATTACCAAAGATATTGTGATCTGCAATTAGGCTGATAGCTTACTCGCCGGAAATGTTAGTTCTTGTGGAAATAATACGTTTATCAGGAATAAGGTACTTTTACAAAAGTGTGGCGTGAAACTACTTGCAAAATATTTACTATACATATTCTTAAATGATGATCGTCATCGTAACTATCCATCCCACTTATTTCATTTGAAAATTTTGAAGTATAACAGTCGGTATTGTTTTAACTTTTGAATGGGTTTTTACGATGTAAGTGGAAAGTGAAGATTATTGATGATGAGCGCAGCACACAAAGTTTGACGGGGTCCGCTAGGGCCGATGCCAGATAGGGTTGCGGGATGTTCGAAAGAGTTACCGTGGCCCCGGCACAGGCAACTGAAGGAACACGGGTGGGTTTTAGTCAATAAAAGTCTGACATGCCCTCCTGCTCCGCCCAGAGCGGGAGAAGTCATTTGATGATTTCCCATCCAAAAAAAAAAAGCACACAAAGTTGGTCAGAATTTTATAGCTTTCTTTGAATATTTCAATTTTAGCATAAGGAAACTCTTGGAAAAGCACGACTGTAGTCTGATCTCATAATAAATTGTATTCCAGAAACATCCATCGATCGTTGCTGAGTTTGTAAACTGAAGCAGGAGATAAATAACAAAGACTCACTTTGAATTTATGATGCCGAAAATTCTTTACAACCTAAAGCACAAGACATATTGCCTAGCTAGATAAATCGGTAGGCATTAGGTTCGACATTAAAAATAATATGTATTGTTGTGAAACTCATAATATAACACACATTAACACATAGCATCACGCCTGTATTCCCGATGGGTTAGGCACAGGTGTACCTATAGTACACCCACATTTCGCCAGTTATTTTTGTGGTGTTGGCTCTTTAGAAACACTCAAAACGTTAGCCATGATTTTCTACTATCTTACAAGATTTTATATTACGTTCGTGATAAATTGCAGTCAATCGTCCGCACAGGGAATACAATTTCCATCGATTGACCGAAAAAAGGGTGTCAAATACACAAAAACAATTTCTAAGACTAACCGTTATCTAAATTCCCAAACGTATAGATAGGACTCATGTTTGTATGAATCTCTGAAAACATTGCCCCGAGAAAATTCATCAAATTGGTTATTTCACGGTTTTCCAGAATTTTGCAGTTCAGAAAAATATTTTTTTTATTACCTGGATCACGCCTGACGGAAAGCGATGGATGAGATCTATGATGAAGGGAGCATGCCTAGAAGATGCCTGTTCACTCTTGCTTTGAAGGCAGCTGGGTTATTTGTGGAAGGGAACACAGATGCTGGCAGAAAGTTCCATGCTTTGGCTGTGCGCATAGTAAATGTAGAGAAGAAGCGCTTAGTGTGACTGGTCGGTGTCACAAAAACATTATCTTTGAAGAAAAGTTTCAAACATATTTATAATTCTCCTGAAGTTAATTATGTAGGTACAGGAGATATTATCTATCTACTGCAATGTTAGAATGTTTTTACCTTGCCTACTTGTATATGTATTATTTTACTAAACAATTTATGAATAAAGATTTAATTAACACTCGAAAATGCTTTGTGAATTCAGAGGTCTTTTGGATTAAACTTGTTTGTGAACTGCTAAATGAAGTCGATTAATTTGTTTGTAATTAAATGAAGCAACTAAAACTCACTGAGTACCTCTATGTTAGTTATTTATTCCAGCCTTTTATTAATTAATACGTTTCTGAACTAATAAATTGACTTTGCTAAAGTCTGCAGGTTTAATAGATAATTGAATTTTCCTTGGAATGAAAAACTTACTAGTTATATTAAAAGTCAGTTAAAAAAAAACGAAGAAAACCTCTTATGTACAAAAGAGCTTCCTTTAGTCTTTTTACCCTAGTCTTTTTCGGGTAACCACTGAAAATCAGCGCTGTGCTGTGGGTCCCTCATAGCACAGCATCATGCTGAGTGGAAGCCTTCTTGTAACAGTCATGACGTACAGCTTCCGACTATTTCTGTTTTGAGCTCGTGATTATAATGTGGATCTATTTTGTTTTATTTTTCTGATTATTCTTATCGTTTTGTATGCACGTGTTTCTGTAACAAATAAACCAATTTTTCTTTATTTCTTTCTTTCTTTCTACCTTTTATTTTAATAAAATTTTCATCGTGTTTAAAGTGTTCACTTAGTGGGGAATACCGCGTCTTTTGTGACAGGGATTCGCTTTGTTCAGTGAGGAGAGTCATTTGTAAGAACTATGTGTTATGGTGTGGGAAACTATTACATGCATCGATGTGCTAGGTTTTGCTAGAGCTGCGTTTGAATTGGCAGAATGTAGCATCTCAGATAGATTATTTTACATTTTTTTTTTGTGTGCCCGGTTGATGGCTATAGACTCGCCCCCTATCACATGGGACTAAAGCATAATTGGCGTAATGTGGGTGTACTATAGGTGCATCTCTGCCCAACCCTTTGGAGAATACAGGCGTGAAGTTATAGTAATAATATAATATAATCATTTATTTCAGATTCATCCTACGATTCCATCCATATTTGTTAGTAAAATTGCAAGCTTACAAACTAGTGTTAGTAATAATTAATTAATAATTGATTGACACAATGATAATAATAATAATTAAATTAAATAATATACAATAATTATAACAATTTTATACTATCCCATTTAATTAAACAGTAACTGGCAGGTCCGGGTGAACATCGCGGAAGCGCTGCAGTGGCGCGGCAGCCCCATCAGCATCCGGAACGCGTTATTGTATTGAACGCGCAGATCGCTGTATGTCCGCTGCGTATAGTTAACCCACAGGCTGCAGGCGTAAGATGACTGACAGTACGCTTTAAAAAGCGCAACTTTGACAGTCCCCGTGCACCGTGAAAACCTGCGGGCCAACATGTTGCATCGAATAGTCAGCACTCTGCGCTCCCTTTCAACATCCACACTGTCCTTAAGGTCATCAGTGACCCAGTAGCCCAAAAATTTAAATTGCTCGACTTTGCTTAGAGCTGTACCACATAAAGTGAAATTCGGAACGAATGTGTATCGCTTGTTGTCCGGCCGGTTATGTTATGTGTTAAAATATTATTTCGTGAATAACGTAAACGATATAATTGCTGTTTCCAAAAAGCTAGGGAGCCATTTATCTACAGAACTCTTAACAATTATGTACCGGTACCACGCATACACGGCGACTTACTATACTAGGTTAGGCATCCATTGCGTCTCTCCTTCACGTTGGTATAATGAACGTCCTTAATGCCACATAATGTTTGCGTCCGCATTCCGAGTTATCTGTATAGCCGCTCTGATTACGCGCTCTGTTTCCGACAGTTTGATTAGCTCAGGCACAAGGACGTGCGGTTCGGTCAGCAGAATTCCAGGTAATTGAAGGAAATGTATAAACGACGAAGAAAAAGATTACAATTAATTACATTATGAAGACTCGGAGTAATGAGACGTACATCAGCGCAAGATTTATTACGTACATAGTAGATGCCAAAGGACTTTTAAGAAGATATAGTGACTTGTGACAACCAACACGCGCGTGCGTCATCTGATTACGTCTGTTGCGTCGCGGTGATTCGTGGCATCCTCTTAACAACTTATTTCATTTGTTTTCTCCGCAGGCATTTCTAGAGGCATTGTTGGACCCCATCCTGATTACCCTTACACATACATACATACAACATACCACCACACCACACACCACGCATACACACCACACATACACACACATACCACACACATACCTCACAAACATACCTTATACATATTAGGACTAAGGTTTCAATTACTATTTAGGTTTTTCTAGTATGTTCAAAATTAAACGATTGAACATGTAAATAGCCGAGCAAACTTTACATTACAAAAGTTATTTACAACTAAGTAGCTGTGCCCCGCGACTTCGTTTGTGTGGAAGTCTTAAGATACACAATTATACTAAAAAACAGCCACATTTTAATAAAACTCTCTCATCCCCTAACCCGTCGCGTTGCATCGCCCGCCCGCGCTATTACTTCGTTTTCGCATAGCGTTCTTTCTGACTTTTATTTTTGCTCAGCTCCTAAGGGTCGTAGCGTCCCAGCCGGGGCTGCGGGATGTTCAAAAGAGTTACCGTGGCCCCGGCACAGGCAACAGAAGGAACACGGGTGGGTTTTAGTCAGTAAAAGTCTGACACGCCCTCCCGCTCCGCCCAGAGCGGGAGAAGTCATTTGCTGATGTCCCATCCACAAAATAAAGGGTCGTAGCGTGATGTTAAATAGCCTTTAACCATCCTCGAGAATTGAGCTACCAAATACTAAAAATTTTTCAAATCGAATTTGATTTTTTATTCACAATTTCATGAGATTTTTTTTTGCGCGGAACCCTAATTCTTTTTCATATAACATATCTTATAACATCAGCTATCTGCCAGTGAAAGTCCCGTCAATAGCGGTCTAGCCGTATCAGAGATAAGCCGAAACAAACAGATAGTCAGACAGACAAACAAAAATTAAAAAAAAAAATGTTTTATGTACCGTATATGTATGTACTTTCTAACTAAAACTATTACCAAACAAATATGGCATCAAAAAATTCCTCCGCATGACTGCCGACTGAGTACCCAAGAGACTGGCGGCATTGCCACGTTGTATGGCAATGCTTAGCCTCTGACCAAGGTAAAAGATATTTTAATTGTATATTTTTGATCTGAACGTAACATTGCAAAATAAAATAAATTTTTCGTAATAAAAATTGCCAGCTTACAAACTCTATGTCACACAACCTTACTCTAAGACAATGGATCTCAGCAAAACATAAAACCGCTTGAATCTAATTGTGTTAAGAGATTTAGATCTCATCGCGTTGTGTCCGTAGCCGTAATAAGCTACCTCTCATCCCGCCTTCAAAGGAGTACTTAAGCCACAGACTATGACGTCACAGTTTTGCGTCACCGTTTTTCCCGCACTCTTTTGCTTTGTCCCGAGACCGGGCAATGCGGCTTTTGATATGCTAATCTTACTCGGCTGTGATATCCCTTTATTAATGCTTCGTTTCACTTGAATAAACTGGTAACCTCATTTCAGTAATATTATGTACCTAATACCAATAATAACATATGAAAAGCTATAAATAATAGGTTACCAACTAATAAGAACATAAATTGCTAACATTACTTACCGTTTAATGCGCACTCTGCTCGTATAAATTTAATGTTCAATTATGTGCAGTTACTAATGGAGGCATACAATATTGTTTCGAGGACTGACAAGATTACAGGCAATTAAACCTAGCCATGAATATCATAAGTCACATCAATTTAAGTCCCTAATGAACTGAAATTATTTAACTTTAATTATGTTCGATCTCATCATAAAGCGTGATGAGATTTCAAAAATTCATTGTGTAACACAATTACTTAATTAGGAGACTATTAAAGTTCCCTTTTAATTATAAAAGGTGTAACATAATTAACTCACAACCTCTTAAGGGATCATAATGAATAACTTTTACTATGGGATCAAACCTGAAATCGCAAAAAAAATTATCATCTGCTCCCTACATTTATGTTCGCATAACTCGTCAAAATGTAGGGAACAGCTGATTCTTTTTTCGCGATTTCAGGTTTAGTCCCATAGTAAAAGTTGTTCATAATGATGAAAACAATGATCCCTTAAGAGGTTGCGCGTTATTTATGTTACATCTTGTGTAAAGGCAAAATTATAAACAAGGCAGCTTAATAAACAATAAAGCCTTCACGTAATTATGATGAAAAAAGTAGTGTGTAAGGATCGTAGGAGGCCGCGTTCTGTATTTTCTGCCTACCCCGATGGGAAGAAGGCGTGAGTTTATGTATGGATGTAATTAATCATTAATAATAATTTACATAGAAAAAAGGAAGTGCTCTCATTGATAATTAAAATAGCGTGAGATGCTTCTGAATTTCAGATTATTGTATAAATTCATGTAGGTACTCGTTGAGGTTTGATGGAAATATTAAGACTACACCGCGCGTGCAGAGGCACCCTCGTCATTTGTTTGGTTATTTCTTTTATTTTATAATGAAAATGCAGAAACATACGTATGTATTACACGTTACGACTATATGTTATTATTATTACAAAAAGTAGTTTTACATTGTTAAGTTTTATTATAATCCTCAAAACGAAAAATAGTAGCCATCAAGCTCCATCTTAAGGATTATAATAAAACTTAACAATGTAAAACTACTGTTTGTACTAATAATAACGTATAGTCTTGTGGAGCACAACGTAACATGCTTATTAAACGACGAGGGCGCCACTGCGCAAGCGGTGTAGTCTTCAACGTATTGGGATGTCAATTTGTTAAATTTTAAATATAATAATGCTGTACAGCTGATCTATTCTGTAAACATCACACCGTGAACACTTAGGTGAAGTGAGTTTAAACTGAGCTGTCAATCCCTAGTAGAGTAAGGTGGGATGGCAGTTCACATCACGCTCACTTCACCTAAATTTTCACGGTGGGATCTTTACAGAATAGCACCACAGCTCGCATCCATCAATTCGATTTATAACTATGCTTAACTTTATGATTTCGATTCAGGTTTAGGTTGTTGTTGGGTTGCCGCGATACTGTAGTGCATCGGGGATGTTTGCGGAGGCCAACACCGACTGTTTTAGAGCAATAGTGCGCAAGAGAGTGGCCTCCTTGATGCGTCGTGTGCGGGGCAGCTCCAATGACCTTTTAAACACCATAACTGAAAGGGTTGAGTGTCCTATTGTGGGACACTGGAATAAGGTACCGTAGTGACCTGCCACGATACTATAGGCAGATCACTACGTATATTGTGTGTTTGGTCTCGACTCCGAGGTGTGTCGGTGGATATATGAAATGAAGAACACGGAAGCACTGTTATTCCTATTTATTTGCTTATATGAAAGCACATTACACTGTTAGGGGTAAGACTAGCTCTCCACTCACTCAATATAAAACAAGATTACCATACGTCATAATTTTTACCTATTCTAAATTCCAATAAACCCGTGTTTGTCTTATCAGCCAATTTCACAATCCGAGGAGGATTCACGCGGAAGGTACACTCAACTAAAGCCTCTACAGTACACAGTACTGGTGGTGTCCTTTTTAATGTAAAGTAATTGAATTAAGTAGGTATAAGTTACTAACATAGTTTAAGCTTTACTAACTTTGGATATGGAATTATGTTTTCTGAAATAAAATTATAAAATAAAATAAATAACATAAAAATGTATACTACAGGTTATTTTCTGCGATAACCCTACTGCTGCGTCATGCTTCAATGCAACCATCAATGAGTATGTATGTCATCCGGCCCCCAGTGTGACAGCCCTCGACTACGAACAGGTTTTTATTTTCACCATAATTTATTCTCCTTTCAGCTTTTATTCCATCAATGTTCGATTTAACAGAGAAATTATTGTGTAATCGTTGTGATTACGGTTGGATTAAATCGACTCATTTTATTCGTCCACACGGACATTGAACCGCAAAAAATATTGATCTACAGATCCTAACAGAAGACAGTTCTTACTGTTCTTCTTTTTGTGATTCGTTGCACTGAGCGTTTAGATATGTTTTGGCTTACATCATCATAATTTAAAATAGTAAAAAGGTTTCAATCAAATATAAAAAAAAAAACATCCTGGCCAATGGTTATAAACAATGTGCATTGCCGTTTGATAAGGAAGGAAAAATAAATTAAAACAAAAAACTTAATGTCATATCAGCAAGCGGCCAGTATTTCTAATGTAAATCCAAAAAGGTTGGGTCAAAACAGTACTTGATACTTTTGAATAGAAAGTTATTGCTGTAGATTCAGTTGATAAATTAGTGAATCATCCCACCGTACCCTAGCCTTTTCCTAACTATGTTGGGGTCAGTTTCCAGTCTAACCGGATTTTATTGATAAATCGATGAATAATCTTGTACAATAAATATGTTAACATGACATTGAATTTTCTCAATTACCGGTTGTCGTGATTCACAATAACCATTTGAAGCGAAACTGCGGACAGTACCCAACGCGACACATGCTGTTCTCCTTATCTGTTACCACATTCACACACAGTGCGGAGCGACGATTGTCGAAGTGGCAATAACATTGTAGATGTTCCATATCGACGTCGATGTCGGTCATAGGATTGCTATTACAGGAGATTGAGTCAGTGATACGATACTAACTGACGGGTCATTTGCGGTTGCTGGTTCACTTCGAATATGGGTGCTATTTCCCCTTTCAAGATCTTAACAACGTCACATCACACATTAATTGCTTGGTTTACAATAGAATTGAAGTTCCTGTTGCATTGCTATTATTTAGTTTGTTGTGGAACAAAACCCTTTGGTTGTATCTCAAGAAGCACAATACCGATAGAACTGTCCAGGTGCAAGTATTGACCATACAGCTCTTGTCTTCTGTAATTAGTATGAAGAGTGTGTTGTATTTTCTAGTAATACGAGTATAAATGATTTAATATTGACTAAATTGGTGGAGGATACACGTAAGGGACCGCAGTCTTAGGTAAAACTTGACTAGCTTTAGTAATTTATTGATTAATTGTTCTAAAGTCAAAGTCAAAGTTTTTATTTGTAAAACATAGGTGGGTGTAAAAACAGGTGTTGTAAATAAAAATATGTATAGGTACACTATGCTTTGCCGTTGACGGCGTACAAATATCAAAAAAGTAGTATCTAAAATTTCACATATGCAACAAAATTAGAATTATTAAAATTAATGACAAAATCTATCCACGCTAAATGATGACATAAAACTTATCTTAAAATCAAACAAAGATTACAATTCTGCGTACACAATTGTAAAAAATTAAATTAAATTAAATTAAATACACACTTCTACATTTATTATACCTCATTTTAGTCATTTAGAGGGTGACAAATATAATATATAATCACAGGATTTAACTATCTAACTCTAACTGTTATTGCACATATTTATCTGCATAATTAGCATTATCGTCTAGATATTCATTAACTGAATAATATGCCTTCTGCGCTAAGAAGTTGTTTAGGTGTGTTTTAAAATCAATTAAATCGCGTTTGTCTCTAATAGACTTCGGTATTTTGTTACACATTCTGGGTGCCATGCCTAGAAAACTTTTAGTGTAGAATGCTGTGTTGTGTGTATTAGCACAAATCTCATTGTTGCGACGTTTCGATTTCAGTGTTTCAAATAGATGTAAGTTTGATTTCACGAATACTGCCGTCTCATAAATATATAAACATGGTAAGGTTAGCAACTTATACTTTTTAAAAAATGGCAAACAACGTACGCACGAGACTACTTAAAACTTTAACCAAGATTGGAATTAAGTTAGGTACCTACAGTAAATAGTTTAATGTAATGCGAATTAAATTTTGTCGGATTTTGGTAATTAGATAAGAATTATAGTTTCGTAATTAATTCTGCATTAGTTTAATTAACCTAAATTGTTACGAAATATTACGGTTTTTTTTACTAATTAATGGGTTTACTACTACGTCGCCTGGTTGAAACAGATGAATGAAACAAGGAACTTCGGAAATGTGGTTTAGTTATAAAATATAAAATTGCGGCATTGAGCGTAGCGTGTCAGCTACGCCGCAACTCGGTGTGAGGACACCGCTATGCGCATATTTGCGTTGCATGCAGTTTTGCTAACAGGATAATAATTAATTATAACCTAATTAAATCATTTAGATTCGAGAGCCATTAGATAGGTGTCGTTTTCGGTTTGATCTTATAAAGTTCTACTACATATATGTGTTTGATAAACTTTAAACACAATAATATTTTCTATCCAATACTTCTACCTTAACACTTTTCGGGACACTAAACGCCCATGAGCGTTATAACAATAAAACTTCTATTGTGTGATGTGTCGTACAGTGCCCCTGAATGGGTTTATAATTACACAAAATTGAAATAACCGCTGAATATCGCCACACAGTAATTCATTCGCCAAGGAATGCAATGAAATGCAAATGTGAATCTTCGCCTCTGAGCGATCGACAACTTTATGAAGCGTCGCACTTATTTTTTTGTAGAGTACACTTCCATTTTGTTTTAAATTATTTTAACAAATGAACCCTTTAATAGAAACTTGTCAATGAGTTTATAAACACAGATAATTAATCAAAATAAATCCTTATTAAACCGTGGTATGATGATTTTGTTCAGAGTTTAAAATTACTGCGATTAAAATAATACGATTCCCTTTTCAAACAGATTATTTTATGACGTAAAAAAAAGGGCTTCGTCAAGTTGACAGCATGTTTTGACAAACGTTGATGTTGTATACTCAAACACTTGCAAATACAGCTATTCAGTAAATTGTTATGTGACGTCACACATCGTCGGGCTCTCTCGGATATTGGATGGAAATCGTATTATCAGCTCAACCGTGTGGTACGTCTTGTGCAATAGTGGCATGTGTTTGAAGAGGGAATCTAAATGGTGACGTTAATATTAGTATGAAATCCAATCGGTACTTTTACTATGAAAAGTAACAAATGTAGGTAACAGATATGGACGGAATTATGTTCGAAGTTATTTATGCTGAAATATTATTTGCTTGAGTACCTACTACCTAAACAGATACATGTCTCTAATGTTGTAAATGTTGCTTTTGTAATTTTAATATTCGTTGTGTAATGATGATAATATTTCTGTACCGTATCAAATTCAATGGGATGCTTTAAAATCATTACGATTCTATGGTTGTACGTGTGTGATATTCGTTTTATACGTAAATGTTCTATCACGCAATCGTTATTCAGGATCCATCGTGACCCGAAAAAAATAAATCTCATTTAGGGCAGGTGCGAAATATTCAAAGGAATATGATCAATTTGGCTTTGCATATGAACTGAAGCCAGTGCCACGGGGATGGATCGGAGAAATAAATCATTTTCATAGCACACCAGCCTTTTTAATTTCATCAGACAAATTGGATACAATGGAAAATGTTTACCAAACAAATAAGTTACTCTTTTACAATTGGAGTAAATTCAATGTTATATGTGAATACCTAACAAAACCGAAACAAAATATAAACATTCCATACTGGCTTCAACCAATTAGCAACTAGAATACACAAAGCCTGAAACTAAACCTGTGACTCCAGCGCAAAATCTCATCGACCACGACTCAGATCCCACATTTTACGACTACCCGCAACTTGTACACAATTAGCTGAAAATGAAACACACGCTTGACCGCACAGAAGGAGCGTTTATTAAGGCCGGCCACATACAGTCGGAATTCCGAATCGGAATTCCGTTTCGGAAGCAGCAAATCCATTCATAAATAGTAAAGTCTAGTAGTAATTTAGTGGTATTATTAGATTATAAATCGGTTTGCTGCTTTCGAAACGGTATTCCGAATGTGTGGTGCCCGACCTAATAGGGATTGCGGATGTCTATAGAGAAACGTGCCAAGTGATGAATCTTGAATGAATTAGACCTTTCCTAGATTAACGTTTCGGGAAGATTCTAGACAATTTACATATTGCTATGTTGTTTGGGTTAAAACGATTAATTATGCGGATGAAGGCGTTATAACTTTCCAACTAAAATATTACTTTTGTGTAATAGATGCAAATAATTGCCTTAAATATTTTTTATTACTGCAGGTTACCATCCCTACCTAGTTGCTATCCCACCAATTCGCACTAAGCGTTTCCAAATGTCTTTTGTGATGCGCACAGCAAAGGAGTGGAACTCTCTGCCTGCGTCTGTGTTTCCGAATGCATACAACCCCGATCTCTTCAAAGTGAGAGTGAACGGGCTTCTTCTGGGTAAGCTCGCTCCATCGTCGACTTTGTCTCTGTCATCTCTGACCTAGACTAGAGTCAAGAGCAAACCTATCTCAAAAAAAAAAAAAATTACTTAAGCCTGAATTTAAATTGTTCAATAGTTTTCTATTCGTCTTTTTATTATTTTGACTGATCTATTGCTAAGGTGTATATAACATAACATGTTATACAGTATGTTAAATATCAGAGGGCGTTCCTTTAAACTCGTTAGTTTATATCATTAATAGATTAAACACTTGATTAAAATATCAGCATAGAAAAATAAGTATAAAAAAATCCGAATTCAAATTAATTGAATGACAATAAATTAGAAACGTCCTGTTTAAAATCAAAATACAAGCACAGAATAGTACCTAGCGTATTGGCGTTGCCCAAACCGGTAACGTCGCAATGTTTGTCTCACCCAGCCGGCCGGTCGAAGACAGTGAAAAATTATTATTGTCATTTAAATTTATCTTTAGCAATAACATTAACAGTCCGTCATTCATAAGTTAATTGCGACGTTGCCGTACTTCCACGTTGAAAAACAAATGCGCGTAAACAGTGTTTCTTTTACGTATCAATTTATAACTTTTGTGAATATTTTATTAAGGGAATGCCTTTCGTTAGTTAACATACTGTATAACATAGTTATATAGGTAACATGTTTCTAAAGAGAGGTTAGTAATGTTAAATAATTAAGTTTATGTGTCATAATCTGGACGCACCCTTAGACATAACCGACCTGTTTAATTGAATCTCTATGTTGATTATATTTACACAACGCAATCAAGAGGTTCTCAGTCGTTCAAACTACATTTTTGCTTTTGAAAATATATCAACTAGATTGATTATGAACGTCATTAAAATGTGATTATGTAATTATTGTTTCGTACTACTAAGTAGGCAAAATTCTGTAGAGTGTGGTGTAACAGAGAATAGTAAACAATGGTAGCAATAACAAACAATATTTTAACAGTTCCGCGTCTGTTAATTGCTTATCTTAGAACATTAAAGTCTAGGTACATAATTAACACTTGAGTTAGCAGTATCCTTTGATGTGGTTGAATTTAATCGCTTACAGTCATAATTGAGTTAACAACGAATTATGAATAGTTAAGATTTAAGCCCAGTACAGACGTAACGCGCGTCGACGCACGTCAAAAGCAATTTATACAAAATTTTGACGCCCGTATCGGTTAATAGGTCGTAAATACCATGATTTCTAGGGACGCGATTCGAAAACGCGCGTCAAAATGTAGCCATCTGAACGTAGCCTTACTTATTTTGTTTTAAACTAATTTATTAACCAAATTCCTTTCAGGTTCAATTTATTCCCGCAAATAAAGAAGTGGTTCGTTGAGAAGATAGTTCACTACAATAGTCTATATCTACAAAACTCCACCATTGTTCAGAAATCTTTGAAAATAAAGAATAAAAGTTATTGTAACAGGCCTTTTTTTGTATGGGAAATCATCGAATGACTTCTCCCGCTCTGAGCGGAGCGGGAGGGCGAGTCAGACTTTTACTGACTAAAACCCACCCCTGTTCCTTCAGTTGCCTGTGCCGGGGCCACGGTAACTCTTTCGAACATCCCGCAACCCTGGCTGCCATCGGCCCATGCAGACAGGGGCCCGCTAGGGCCGCGCGCCTCAAAGACCAGCAGACCATTGGAGGGCCAATGGTGCTGACATCTCTTTGAGGCGCGCGTGAAACGCAACGCGCCGTCGACTCGGGCCTGGTCCTTTCCGGACGGCGAGCTACCCATTACTCGCCGTCCGCAAGCCCGCGTGTACGGTGGCCGGGAATCGGATGCCAATTCCCTGTGCAAATCTCCAATGGCTTCCCATTTACTCTCGCTCCGTACCATGGCCTGGACCAGGGCTGGACGCGAGAGATCGCCGCCGCCGATCACTTCCACGAGGACACGGCGATGCCCTGCCCAAGCCGGGCAGACCTCCACCGTATGCTCCACCGTGTCCTCCGGGCGATCCACATAGTGGTGACACCCGGGCGTTTCCTTCCGCCTTATCCGGAACAGGTATCTCCCGAAGCTCCCGTGTCCGGTGAGGACCTGCGTCAGGCTGAAGGTGAGGACGCCGTGGCACCTCTCCAGCCACTCCTCAAAGAGGGGACTTATCGCCGCAATTGTAGCGTGCCCAATTGTAACAGTCCTAAGTTTCCAATTTTATGTAAAAGAAAATTAAACTTTTCCGTCCTTTCTGTCAGTTACATATGAGCAACTGGAGTCCGGTCCTAAACACACAGAGCTAAGTGAATCACAGACATGCTAAACTAAACCGCGGGCTAATGAAAATTATTCAAATAAGGGTCGATTCGCAGTAGGATCGACCCTAATACAGTTATTAGAACACTCAAGTATCCGGAAAATGAATGTGATGGACAACAGATGCGAATATTCACACACATTAAACTTACTACAGATTTATATAAGTATCAACTAAATGAGAACAATAACAACAATTCGTAAAATTACAAAATCACGTAGTTGATAACTTCAATATTTTAAAATAGTGAAATTGTCTTCTTTACTAATGAATGAACACTAATGGTATCATGTCACTACAAAGAGAAAATTGTCGAGAGACTATTTAATTAATAAATAGACCATGCTGTTTCATTTATAGCGAGCTTATGAGACTTTCCATTTAATGAATAGGCGAAACAAACAGTTTTGAACTGCAGTAGGTGTCCTTTGTAAAAAGGTTTCGGTCATATAAGGGACTTAGTGGTCTACAGAAGTCAGCAGTTGAAAGTAAATTTAAAAAATCAAAAAACTTTTTTTGCAAAATAAACAACCGACTTCCGAAATTAAAGTTGTTTTTCATTTTGAAGTGTTTTTTTTTAAAGTCGGTTGTTTTTTTTTTTTCAAAAAAGTTTTTTTTCACTTTTAAGTTGTGGTGCCTACCCCACACAAAGTCTTATACCACTACTTGCAATGTAAATAACCAGTGACATGAAGTTATTATAATATTATATCATCAACATACACTAAGTGGAAAAAATAAAAAAGTAAAATTAAAAAATCAAAAGATCCGACTGGTTATAAAGTGAACTTTAAAAAAGATGGAAACAAGATGACCTATTTTGTCTCCGAACAATCTCATGTCTTCCTCCGACTGCCTGAGAGTGTTTGGAGACAAAAGAGGATCATCTTATTTCCATCTTTTTTAAAGACCACTTTTTTCCCAGTCGGGATATTTGATTTTTTTATTTTACTTTCTTTATTTTACACTTTTTAGTTATAATTATATATCCTCCTATTATTGTCCTTTTATATTCATAATAGGACTTAGGTAAACATAAAATAAGATTTTATCAGGCTAGCCATTTTGTTTCAATTATTGTGAATACATAGTTTGGTTACAGAACGTGCAAAACTACCTGAAGCTGAATATTTTAATTATTCTGAAAGTTTCAGAGTTTGATTGCCGTATAAAGTTGTAGTAGTTACATTACCTGTGAGCACCTCCTATCGGAAGTCTAGTCCTATAGGAATATACCTACGTCTTTTAGACAATATATACTATGATAAATGTAGGTATTCGTTCGGAATCCCAACATTCAGACATATAACAGAATTAAAAATAAAAGTCACTTAAACTCCCGATTACAACAACTTCTGCCCCGAACCCTACATACATACATACTACTAATTGAGACCGAGAGAAAAATATAATCCTTTTTTCAACAAAGTTGATTTAAATGCAAGACAAACTTCGGAACAAAGATAAAACTGTTTTTCAGACGCAATTTTTAAAGAAGAGTTAAAAAGGCTTTTAAACATCTTAAAAAAATAAAAGAGTATGTTACTTATTATCTGTAAAAGGAGTTGTGTTTTAAAGTTAATGCAAAGATGTATTGCGGAGATAAACGTCAAAAATTATTCCGATTTAAACCGTCGCATTAATTTTATTATTAATATGTAAATTGTACTCTCCTGTTATTTTAAAACAATGCGTTTTGATTTGTATGGTTTGAATAGATTTAGCTGAAAACATCAATGAGTATGTAATTAGAAAATCATAAAATCTAACTTTAATACGCCAAAGTTTGGAATGAATTAGAAAAGTTAAAAACTACTTATCTTAACTTTTCTAATTCAACTAACCGAAAACTATTAAACGTACCGTAACGTTTTATTAAACTTGTTCATAAAAAGGCACAAGTTTAATAAAACTCTTTATTAGATAAACATGAAAGTTATACAAACACAAGTAAAGTTTATATCGAGTGCTAACATAATATTATTGGAGCTCATTTATCGAGTACTTAAACGTTAGCTTGCAGATTATACCAAAATGGCAGTAATTGGCATTTAGATACATTTTTAAGGACGATTATGTATTTGTAGTAAAGCTGCCAGTTGTATAATATGGTCTCACTTATTCGCTTACCGTTAAATAAAGTAGAACAGGTTCCGAAAAATAAACATCAGCCGTTGTTAACATACTATTGTCGAGAACCTATAAAATTGTTATAAAAAGCATCTAACAAGTTAAATTGCGAGCAACTTAAATGAAACGCGGTCCCATTGTACGGAAAACAATTCCGGAATGGATCTAGCGGAAATCATATTTCCACACAATATTTCAGTCTTCGTGGCTGAACGTTGAAAATGCCTTCGGTGACTGTAAATTCATAAAACATTATTTGAAGCTTCATCTTAAGCAGCTCTGGAGTAAATATATCAAACATGTTTATTTCCTTCCCGAAGCCAAGGGAATCTCGTGAAAAATTCAGGAATTACGTCGCTTGAACAAATTGCGGACATGTTTTTGTAAACTGCGGCAACAGAAGAGAGCGTGGGTCAAATTCAAAGTCAAATCGTTTATTTCAAATAGGCACTTAAGGCACTTTTGAACGTCAAAGATTAACAAGAAAATAGAATTGATTCTAGTTGCCCCTTCCAAAAGTTAGTTTTGTATGGAGAAGAATGGGCAACTCCACCGTTACTATTTTAAAATGTTTTACAATATACTATACACATACATATATACTTACATTGAGTATATCATTATATGTGAAGACGATGCACCTAGAATAAAATTACTACACCACAATAAGGAAAAACAATGAAAAATGAAGCTATGACAGATAAGTTAATTTTGTGATAGGTACATACAGGGTGTGTCGTAAATAGTGGTCCAGAGTAAAGGAGTCGATACACTGTATTCTTATGTATCACGTACCGAAATGTTAACCATTTTCAGTTAAGGGTCTCCGCAAAAAAAAAAACTTTTTTTTTTTAATTTCTACACCTTGCTTCACGAATTTGGCTGTAATTTCAACAAATATCAATATTTTTTTAGTCTGTTTTTTATTATTACTCTTGAATATGTGTACTATCATATCCAAACCCTTTTTTCTATTTTAAAGTAAAAGATACTTAAAGAAATTAATTTGTTTCCCATTTCAATACTCATCTCCAGCAAATCATATGACTTTAGGGGCATATTGTGTAAAAAAAAATGTACAGCACTGTTAGTGCCCATTAGTTTTAAAAATACCTCATTAAATGCAAATTGCAAAATGGTAAAATATTAAGTGGTAAGACTTCAGAAAAAAAAGTTATTAGTATTCAAAACGAAAGACAGCTAAATTTGCTAAAAACATTTTTTTCGGTTAAGTAAATTATAAGTATTGCAAACTGTTAAGGATTAAACCAATAAGTTTTTTTATTGTAAGTTCTTTGATTGGCTTTTGAAAATAAAAACATTTTTTTCAAATTAACCATTTATTAAAATAATCAATACTCAATCATTTATTGCAATCATTGTACAAAAGTTGTTGGCAGTACAGGTACAGCATTGAACCTAGATAGGGCGCAGCAATTTTAATACTAAAACAATACTACATGAAACGAAACAGAATACGAAAAGATAAACCCTAAAACAGTAAATGCGTTTAAGTATTGGTATTTTTAACTCAAACTTAAAATTAAGTCGAACAATGAATTATTCATTAAGTACCCTGTTTTTTACAGAACAAATTAATGTTTTTACAGAACAATTAATGTTTTACAGAAAAACAATGTTGTTTTTACAGAACAAAAAAATTCACTAATTATCACAACTATTTTTAAATTAATAAGTTTTTTCACTGTTATTACACCAAATGTTCAAAGTGGCGACCACCAGCGGCGATACATGCTCTGCACCGCCGAATAAAAGATCGCTTTAGTCTGCGTGCAAACCCACTTGTATTTATCTCTTCAGCCGCTGCTTGAATTCTTTGTCGTAATTGTTCAACTGAAGTGATTTGGACTTTATAAACTTTTTCTTTCAGACACCCCCAGTAGAAAAAATCAAGGGGGTTCAGGTCTGGCGAACGTGGTGGTCATAAAATTGGGCCTTGCCGTCCATCGTCCATCTTTGGGGATAAGTATGGTTTAAATGTTCACGCACAATAACTGCGTAGTGAGCGGGACAGCCATCATTTTGCAGCCACATTGCTTCTCTTAATTCTGGATCAAAATCTCTCAATAACTCTGGGAGGTCATTTTGCAAAAAATGTAGCTGTCTTTCGTTTTGAATGCTAATAACTTTTTTTTCTGAAGTCTTACCACTTAATATTTTACCATTTTGGAATTTTCATTTAATGTGGTATTTTTAAAACTAATGGGCACTAACAGTGCTGTACATTTTTTTTACAAAATATGCCCCTAAAGTCTTATGATTTGCTGGAGATGAGTATTGAAATTGGAAACAAATTAATTTCTTTAAGTATCTTTGACTTTAAAATAAAAAAAAAGGATTTAGATATGATAGTACACATATTCAGGACTAATAATAAAAAACAGACTAAAAAAATATTGACACTTGTTGAAATTACAGCCAAATTCGTGAAGCAAGGTATAGAAATTTAAAAAAATTTTTTTTTTTTTTTCGGAGCCCTTAACTGAAAATGGTTAACATTTCGGTATGTTATACATAAGAATACAGTGTATCGACTCCTTTACTCAGGACCACTATTTACGACACACCCTGTATATTTACAAACATTGTAAAAGTAGACGATTTTCCTAAAATTTTAACAAGTAATAAGTAAGTGTGTGAGCTAAACTAATCACAGAATGTAAAATCAATGTCATAAAAATAATAAATTGTACCATTAAATAAGCAACCAGTTTGATTTTGCCAACAAAAGTTAATTTGTTTTAATTGTAAGTGTTGTTGTTGTGTGTGTGTTTATTAAACATATTGTCACTTGAGAGTTAATGTCCCGTGTGACGACCACTCACTGTTTTGCATAACATTCTCGAAATTCAAGCTGCAAACGATGTTTGTGTTTTAGAATGTATTTATAGCTTGTACAGTTAGTTAGTTGCCACGATCTAGTTGGCAGGCGCTGAGCTATGTTGACAAATATTTCGCTATGGGTTTATAGTGATAAATGATAATGATAAATTATTTTATTTCTGTAAGTAGGTTTATACAAACACTTTTACACGTCAAACATTTTTTTTTAAACTAAATGAGGCCGGCGTTTCCTATCTGACTACTCTGAGAAGAAAGGCCGAAACGAACTCAGAGGTCACAGTCTCTTTTAAAGTCCAGACATAATTTTGGTCAGATCATGTGAAGACCATGTAGGTTGGTTTCTGAAATGGTCTTTTGAGGAAAGAACCACACAGATTGAGTGGACCTGTCCAGTCAGTGCAAGCATATGTCAGTAATCGAACAGCTCAACTTAAAAGTTAAGGAGCTCAACAATAGTATATATAGTAACCGCAAACAGCTCTACGCAGCGCTTCTATCAGCGGACATCTAGACGCACTGCAGGTTACCATTCTTACCTAGTTGATATCCCTCCAATTCGCACTAAGCGTTTCCAAATGTCTTTTGTGATGCGCACGGCAAAGGAGTGGAACTCTCAGCCTGCGTCTGTTTCCGAATGCATACAACCCCGATCTCTTCAAAGTGAGAGTGAACAGGCTTCTTCTCAAGCTCGCTCCATCGTCGACATTGTCTCTGTCATCTCTGACCTAGACTAGAGTCAAGAGCAAACCTATCTCAAATTAAAAAAAAAACATTCAAAATTGCCGATTCGAAAGTAATCCTTGTAAACTTGGATTGCTTTTTAGTTTAGTAATCATGCCTTTATAATTATATTGTTGCAAGTAAACTGCATAATATGAACTAGGATTGATTTTCACCTGCAATACCGGACAACATGAGCAATCTATGTAAAAACTAACAAAGGTAGTATCCACAAAATAATGAACCAATTAGTATTATAAACACAAGTTGTAATCAAGTTTGCGGGATGTTTGAATGAGTTACCGTGGCCCCGGCACAGGCAACAGAAGGAACACGGGTGGGTTTTAGTCAGTAAAAGTCTGACACGCCCTCCCGCTCCGCCCAGAGCGGGAGAAGTCATTTGATGATTTCCCATCCACAAAAAAAAAAAAAAAGTTGTAATCAAGTGGAGTGACAGGTCAATATTGTAGTAGTCAAGTCTAGCGACGTTCGCAAGACGCTCGCAAGTTTACACTTCGCTGTTTTGCAAACTTTTTATCGAGGTCGTTTCATAAGCAAATTGTAACAAAATATGATGCGACCCTTTAAAGTAGATTAGAATTTATGGTGTGTACGTAACATGAATTAATCACACAGCAGGAGTTGATGGTAACTATGGGCATGGCAAAAATATGTTTGATAATATTTTCTCGCTCAATGTATCGCTGCAACTATCGCAAATGATGACCGTCTCAATGTGTACGACGCAACTTACGAGAAATAGACGAAGTCTTTCTAAATCTATTCCATAGTTCAGTGAGAGATTTGATCCCACGGCAAAAATAATGCTTGGATACAATGACCGACTCATCCTTGTTAGGTTAGCTTACGACCATCTAGATACCGGTATCATTTATTATCAGAGGTCGGAATTAGATAGAGTTATATAAGTACTTGCATCGAAATGTATTAATATGCATCTTCCCGGAATTTCTAATGGACAATCCCGTGTGGCCAACAATATTACAAATAAATAATAATAAAAACCTCAGAGATAGACAGACAAATAAAACAAAGATAATTAATATACAATTTTTATTCATATTCACAATACAAATTATTAATAGTCTTAAGTAAATTCTCATACTTAAACCTCGCCTTTTTTATAAATAAGAAAATACTTTTGCTTCTAGCCTAGACTCGTGAGGGTTTGCTTATTCAAACGGCCCATCAGAATCATATTCCTTGTCCGATTCATTCAAAGTACCACTAAGATTTGAAGTATCCACTTTATTCTTTCGCTGTATGAAATCAGTGTAAGTACATAAATAACTCTACCTAATTCCGACCTCTGTTTATTATTCAGACTATTTCCACTCAAATGTCTACTTTTGTTATTCGTAGATGATTGTCCAAAATATTAGGCGTAATGTCTTATATTCGTGCTAGACAATAATATATTAAACGTATGTATGACCTTTGGAAAGGTCTAACTCTGAACTGTGTTGAAGATTAATCGTGTGTCAGTTGTAACAGGTCAACGACGACTTAATTTATGTTATGAGATCGAGAGGCTTCCAGCCTATCTGCAACGTTTAACATGGGGTTACTTCAGATTAAATATGAATATCGAAAAACTAATAAATATTATGGGAAGTCGAACTATTGCTGGCCTAGTAAGATGGACCTCTTACTCGCAAGATAATATTGTTTGTGTGTGCATAGCTGCGTGTTTTTCGTCGATATAAAGAAATAAGCATTTGCAATTTTTCTAATTGAAAATCTTGTTCTAGCTAATTCGTAATTGTGTTAAATTGTCTGTTAATAAGTAAGTTGCTACGTTCGAATATGTGACTAAATAACTAGAAATAGTTGTGACCCAGTTACCAAATTGTTCCAATTCACCAGCGAGTGAATAATATCAAAACTCTTTTTGAGATCGTTCACTCGCTGTTAAGCCAGTTCATGTGCGACGAACGGATCAGAAGACCGAACGAGGTTCATCCAGTTTTTGCACCGCATGCGCGCGTCCCGCCGCCTTTTTTTTATAACTTACAATCAAAAAACCGTCAATCTCAAAAAAAAAAATCGTCAATTCTTCTAAAAAACCGTCGACTAACCTATTTCGCATGCGAGCTGCGTAATGTAAACCTGCTATAGCCATATTTCGCTAAATACAATCTCGAACCGCTTTGAGTAACGCTTTTTTTTTTTTTTTTTTGTGGATGGGAAATCATCAAATGACTTCTCCCGCTCTGGGCGGAGCGGGAGGGCGTGTCAGACTTTTACTGACTAAAACCCACCCGTGTTCCTTCTGTTGCCTGTGCCGGGGCCACGGTAACTCTTTCGAACATCCCGCAACCCTAGCTGGCATCGGCCCTAGCGGACCCCGTCAATAGTGCTGACATCTCTTTGAGGCGCGCGTGGAACACGACGCGCCGTCGACTCGGGCTTGGTCCTTACCGGACGGCGAGCTACCCATTGCTTGCCGTCCGCAAGCCCGCGCCTACGGTGGCCGGGAATCAGCTGCCAATTCCCGACGCCCAGGGCGTCTCCTGCGACGACTAGGGGCGTGAGGGTGCAAAGCTTGCCTCTCCCTCACGCGTCCCGCCTCCTCCTTCACGAGCATTACTGCTTCGCAGAAGGAGGTAATGGCTTCCCATGCACTCTCGCTCCGTACCATGGCCTGGACCAGGGCCGGACGCGAGAGATCGCCGCCGCCGATCGCTTCCGCGAGGACACGGCGGTGCTCCAGACGGCGGGCAGACCTCCACCGTATGCTCCACCGTGTCCTCCGGGCGATCCACACAGTGGTGACACCCGGGCGTTTCCTCCCGCCTTATCCGGAACAGGACCTGCGTCAGGCGGAAGGTGAGGACGCCGTGGCGCCTCTCCAGCCACTCCTCAAAGAGGGGACTTATCGCCGCAATTGTGGCGTGCCCAGCGCTGGGTTGCGACAATCGCACTCTCCATGCCGCCATGAGATCCTGCCGGAGCTCTGTCCGCCGTGCCGCGATTTCTCGCGGCAACGGAGTTACGCCCCGGCGTCCTGCCTCCTCGCGCCACTCCCAGATGTGCGCGAGGACTTTTGCCTCCAGATCCCATGGCGGTGATCCGGCAAGGAGGTTCGCCGCCTCCCCGGAGACCGTGCGGTATCCCCGGGCTAACCGGATGGCCATGACCCTCTGGGACGCGTTCAACCGACGGACCGGTCGCCGCCTCACGGAACGCGCCCACACCGGAGCTCCGTAAAGGGCCATGGACCGCACGACCCCCGCGTAGAGCCTCCGGCAGGAGGCGTTTGGACCCCCCAGATTGGGCAGGAGCCGCCCCAAGGCAGCCCCGGCCCGCTCCAGTCTGGGAGCCAAACGTCGGAAATGCTCCACGAAATTCCACCGGCTGTCGAGGACGAGTCCCAGGTACTTCATCGTCGACTCGACACCGATGAGAACCCCTCCTACCGTTATTTGGGAACCCGATGGTGGCGCGTTCCGAGGACCATGAAAACACATGGCCTTGGACTTGTGCAAGGCCACCTCGAGTTCCAATTGCCGGATCCTCTCTACGATTGTCGCAACCCCGCGTGCCGCTAATTCGGCCGCCGCCTGGTGCGACCTCCCCTGCGCCAGGACCAGCGTGTCGTCAGCGTAGCAAACTACGCCGACGCCACCAGGGAGGTCGGCGCGCAGCACCCAGTCGTACCCGATGTCCCACAGATGCGGTCCCAGAACCGATCCCTGCGGGACACCGCACGACATCTCTCGCCGGTTCCACTCTCCCCGGTGACCGGGGTAGATGACGGCCCTGTCCGTCAGATAGGCCTCGACCACGCGACAGAGGTAGGTCGGCACTCGGTGATACCGGAGTGCCTCCCTGATGCAACGCCAGGGCAGGGTGTTGAAGGCATTGGCGATGTCTAGAGACACCGCCAAGACGACCCCACCCCGGGCCACAGCATCCCCCGTCGTGAGGGCTTTGAGTAACGCTTGTCAATGTGCTATATCATTATTCATCATAAGCCTCCAAGGACACCGTGACAGTTCAACAATTAAGTGTAATGTTCCTAATTCTTTTCGTTTGATTGGGCTGTGATTCTCGTATAATATCTCTTCTCACCGCATCGCATTTCATATTTCCCCACATAAACATATTCTATAAACGCATCACCACAAATATTCTTTCGCCTGTGTCAACATTTATTTTATGTGATCTCGGTGGCATTTTGAGCGGGGCAAAATGGGCATGGTTCCCGTTTTACCTCGGGTAATTTTGTTAAGATTATCGTTTTCTGCAGATATGATATGATTAGCCACTAACAAAGGAAGGCATAAAGGGCCAATTAGAGCTTGGGGGAAATGAAAGCAGCCGAAGGAATGTGGCAAGCGGTTGCTAAATAGTAAATGAATCACTAGTTAACGTGACAAAACGGCATTTAAAACAAGTTCATCTTATAAGAATAATCACGAAGAAAACCAGATACAGGACTCAGTGACTTGTGAGAAGAATGAAAAGAAGAAAAAGCGAGTCGGAGGAAGAAGATGTAGAGTTTTTGTACAGTGGATATTGGCACTTGGAATCTGAGAGGGTTGGATCACCTGCCGTGCATGTTACAGATAGGCTCACTGTTTATGTGCCAGCGGAGAAGATAATGGTGGTGAGTTCAGCCACATTTGCTCTTTTGTGCCCGCGGTTTTTATTATATGTTTATGTCTATATATATAAGTGTATATGCCTGTGTAATGTGTATCTATTATGCTCCGAATGTGATCTTTATACCCCAGAGATACGGGGAATCAGGCAGTTTATTCTTGCTTTTTAGTTCGATTAGCACCAGAGACTTGTTGACTAAGATAATTATTTCATGTAAAGTTTGTAAAGTGACCAACTTTAGGTTTAAGAACAACTTTATTTCTCATAAGAATTGCATACATAATTCACTTACTGAGAAACAATATCTAAAACTAAAATTAATAATTAGAGCGCACAGATGTACGTATATAAAATAACAAAACCAAGTAACAAAGAGAAAAAAGAAAAAAAATGTGGGTAAACAGATAACATAAACTCAATCGTAAGTAAAATAAGCCAAGCACAACATGGATGTATGCATTTGATTTTTACTAGATGTGGCATTGATGGCATAGCCTGTTTATTAATAGAAGACTATTTTATTTTTAGTTTATTGTTCTATTTATGTATCAAGGACGCATACATGGTTTATAAAACATTTTGAGTATTGGGTTTTATTTGGTTTTGTCCAGTTTAAGTAATAACTAATGTATATTTTTGGTTTAGTGGTATATAGTTAATCCATATAACGCGTGTGTTTTATTTATGTTAATATATATATATATAATGCAGTTTTTTTTTTTTTTTTTTTTTTTTTCCCTCTTCACCTATCTGTATGTACTAATTGTGTGAGTTTTTAGTAGCTTTTTGAACCGGGAATAACTTTTTTCTTCTTTTATTAGTGATGGTAACTTATTATAAATTGTAACAGCCTCAAACTCCAAATTTCTTTTTCCATAGTTAGTTCTAGGAGGGCGGGTCACTAAATAACTAGCACGTCTTAAGTTAATCTTTCGTGTTTGTTGTTTTGTTACAAATCTAATATTGGAATGGATTTCCTTATTTAATATTTTACGTATTAGAATACATGTGTAGTATATGTATGTTTGTTTTATATTCATTATTTTTGTTTCCTCGTATATCTTTTCAGTTGGTGTCCGAAAATTATATTTAAATAAAATTTTAATTAATCTATTCTGAACTCGTTGAATTGGATCTATATTAGTCTTCGCTGCAGTACCCCAGATTTCAATGAGGTAGCTTTAACTTTACCGTACATAAAACCCCCACACACAGTAACCCCTACAAAAAAGATTTGGCTAACGTCACCACGAGTGCCCCTGGCGCTCTTAGTACCAAGCCCATGCCAGAAAATGAGCCAAATGGGGCTGATAATAATGACTGGTTTCGTGAAGGTGAAAAAGAGGAAGCGCCAATTGCAAACGAACAAGAACCACTGCGGCAAAGTTCCGAGTCCGAAGTGAGCCGTGCCGCAAAACCAAATACACCGGTGGACATCTCCCGTCGTCGACACGCTGAAGTGCGTGCTCCAAAAGACAAGGTACATGCCGAGGGTGCAGTTACTGGAGTTGAACCGGAACGTCAACTTCAAGGCGTCTGTAGTGCATGTACCAAACAGTTATCTGCTCCTTGTCATGGTAGAAGACTTTTGGCCGCAGGACGTGGCGTTCCGTCGCTTCCGTGGACAAGTCCACAGAAAAAGAAACACACACAAAAAAAGGCATGCTAGTGCAAAGTGAAGTACTACTAACATAGTCTTAAGCCTGATTTATTAACACAAATTTAGAATGTAATCAAAATAATTTGTATGATTAAGTGCGTTATCTATGGGCCTGTGTCATTCGAAATAAATGGTATTATTATTACTTCTCTAAGGAGATGAAGTGAAGGCTGCTGACGCACTTCATAACGTGTATAGCCGCAATAATACCGCATGTGACACTGATATAAGCAACGTTGGCACATAACATGCATACTCTAGTGAGTATGCATGTTATTGCCTTGTAGATAAAGCAATCTTTGCTTATCCATATACATGAGATTACTTTCACCAAGGGGTTGTACAGGAAGCAAGAACATCTGCATAGATCTTTGCTATTTATAGCCTTTCATTCGATTTGTGAGAAATACGTACAAAATCTGCTAAGCGCGGGATAAATTAAACGTTTTTATGCCGAATATGTTGCGCATGCGCTGTCAAAGTAATGCCGTGTTTTATTGTTGTAAAGACATTACTGAGGAAATTATATTTGACACGACTGGAAGTTTAGTGTGTAGTTGACAGATATAACGTTTGTATCCAAGTAAAAACAGATGTTACGATAAAAACAGTACACCTACCAATATACATTTCAATTAAAACATAATAAGGATGAAATAGGTAGAACGTCGAGAGTGTTGATACATAGCCCCAAATGACTTTTATCAAATTGACAAAATTATTACTGTAACAACAACAACGGTTATATTATTATATGTTGTGAACTATTTATTACTAACCACCATAGATGCATTAGGTATAGTGAATGAAAAAATTTAAAAGTTTCTTGTCCTTGTTGGTTTGTGAGTTAGTGCGTTAAGCAAATATTCCGCTCACTACAAACAAATAGGAGACTCGAAAATAATGAATCGGAACAAGTATGCAGCAGATCGTGATATATCATATTTACGTTTGCATTGTTATATCATCGAGTTGTTAAAGAAAAAAACGTAAAAAATATTACTTTTCTATTTAACTTCCATTATAAGGAAATTAGCTATGCTGAAAGTTTTATTAAACAAACATGGTTATATTCTATCGACAAAATTAAATACAGCTTTATATTTTTCTAACAGCCTCGAAGGCTATATTAGCTTTCCTTGAAGAGGAAAAGCCCTTACCAATATTTCGTGTTATTTTCGCTCTTCATTTTTGTAAATGTCACCGTATGATTCTGAACACTGTTAGTTTATAATCTATCTCGCGAGATTGTAACTGACTGTATTGTACTGTGCTCTGTATTTCTACTTTATATCTGTAATATTTACACATACACATACATAAGCTCACGCCTTCTTCCCATATGGGTAGGCAGAAACTACATAACGCCACCTGCTACGATAATAATACTAATATAAAATAAATAATGCTGTAATATTTATGTTGTACAAAATTAAGAGTATTCTATCTTTCAATCTAAACTGTCGATAAATTGTGAACTGTACCACACTGCTTACAATATAACGTATTCATTTCCGATAGTTTATAATCTATCGCATGTCAAATCGTCAAATTGTGAACGAACCTGTACTTACCCACAGAGTTCACAATCTGTCCGATTTTATCACTCTTAAAATTGTGAACCGTCCCTGATTGGTAGGTCTTGGCGGTAGCGAAATTGGTCGCAGTAACTAAGCCAGAAAACCCCGACCAAATGGGTTAGAATAGGTTAGAACTGTGACCAACCGTGCGCGAGCCGAGCGAGCAAAGCGAGCGGTGCCTCGGTAGCAGCCAGCGAGCACTTCTTCCAAGTTGGTCGCATTTATTTGGATATTTAGTATTAGCGCAAGGTGCGTTCGTCGCATGCAGGTTTGATACCAGTTTACAATTTGTCGGTTTTCCATGGACAGATTATAAACTATCGGAAAATAATGTGTTACACTGTAAATGGTTTGTTGCAGCTCACATTTTTTCGATAGTTCATAATCATACGATGACATAAATTATTCTCCAGTAAGGTTTTCATTTCAACACAACCGTAAAAACTTTGTTATCTTCCAACTCATTACGGATTTCAAACGCTATTATATTCTACCAAGTAGTTGATGTCTCCTTTAACAACCTATTGATCTTGTTTACCAGCAGCTAACGAGACCTCACTAATGGGAGAGCGCTCGCAATACTCGTAAATAACTGAATAACACTTATAGTTAGGAATTTGTGAATGTTTTAGGACTTGAGGACAACCCTGCGGCCTGTGCGAGCTGTTATGTCTGTTTTAAACATAAGGGTCAGCTAGGAATTCGCTTTATAATGGTCACCAATTGAATCTTTGAAAAATTGTGGGAGAGTTGCGCGTTTTAGGTATATATCCTTTCTACTTTCATGGTGGTTGTTATAATCTGAGGGTAGATATTATGTCGGATTTGAACTAGCGATATCTTTACGAACGTATTTCTCTTTACGACTAGTAAAGTTCCACCCATACCAACACTATTTTCGCTTTTGTGATTAAGATTTTACTTTTTTTCCTGTACCAAATGGTTTACGGCTGGACCTAAACTATTTTAAACAAACTAATGAAAGGATAATGATGTTTATCTCTGCAATAATCAAATATCTCGTGAGAATCTCCTTATTTTCACAGTGAAACAAATGATTACATAGACTGTTAACGATTATAATACAAAATATAGACATAAATATAACGTAAAAGCGTTTGAAGTACGTATGATATAAACGCCCTGTCACGCGATCTTTTGTATCCATTATTTGGCACATCTGTCAAAATTCTCTTAATATGTACGAACTCTGATATACCAGCCAGTAAAAAGCAATAATATCATCTTTTGAAAATTAAATAATTTGAACTCAACAAAATCCCAAACAATGCTTTCTTCTTGCAAAAGGTTCTCTCGAAATATTTAGGTACTTAAGTATAATTTAAATAAACACTCGGGTCCAAGAAAAAGAATAAAGAAATTAGGAAACAGTTCAGTTACAAAGAATTACCATAATCTGGGGTATTAATCGTGTTGACAAGCCCAGGGGAGACCATTTTCATAAAACCATAAAATTAATTGCTATAAAAACAGTTAAGCTTCTTTAAGGTAGCGAGGCAGATTTCTTTCCACCGTGAAAATAAATTGCCCCGTCTGAGCCTTTGAATGAATTTTAATTATTTAGACATTTTTTTTGCCGCTTGTTATATTTTCATATTAATGTTATAATAAAATGTTTTCACCCTCGTCGCAATCACCTAGATTGCACCAATAAAGGAATAAATGAAAACGGAAATGAAATGCAAACTATGTTGCTTCTCAAGTTACATGACTTTATAAATGCGAAATTTTTCTTTTCCTTTTTTTCGCAATCGATGACCGAAACGCTTGTGTAAAGGCGTGTCTCATTGAACCTTTATATGCCGAAACGGAAATAACACTCACTCACTCGTTTGACTAATCGGGATGTCAGCGCCACCAAGCGGCGCTCGACAGAGTCTACACATTAAGCTCGACCGGAGTTAAGTTCAGTTTGTCGGTGGCTAAACTGTCGCGCGTTCTAGTTGTGTCGTGTACCTGCAGTGTGTGAATGGCTAGTGTGATTAATTTGATCGTAAATTATTATTTGATTTGAACTGACACTCGTATCTACGTCACTAGACGCATCCTCCATTCTCGCATCTTCCAATAACTAAGGCAGCACAAAAAGTGCGTAAATTCCGATTAGTATGCATAAATCTCGTAAAGCATTATTGTCGCGTCGGCAGAAGCGCGACGTTACCGCATTACGAGTTTTTAACGTCTGTCACTTGTACCTACCTTTTAACATGCAATTTCCTAAAATGATCTGAAAATCGAAATGAATGAAATGGTCGTTTGGCATTAATCCCAATTTTAGGATTTTTGTAATATTAAAATTCAATTAGGTAATTCCAACGGAATAAAACTTTTAAATACTCAATGCAAGAACACAAAGAAGTACAGTAAGCTATGTTTATTCCTAAGTAATTAATTAAGGAGATCTATCTGCTCGGCATTAAAACGCAAATAAAATTGCTTCTCAAAGCTTCAATTTAATTTAGTGATTCTGTTCAAACACAATCATTTTATTTCATTGAATCACCCTTTTCGACGTAATCACGTCGGTTCAAAGAAAGAACCAATGACATAATGAAGAAGAATATAATAAGAAAGTGATTACTTTCTTATTCCGTTTAAATCATTCATTGGATTGTAAAAAGAGATTTTTTAATCTAAGTGATAGAGTCGTGAGTGAATTTCAAACGTAAAAAGTTTATTAATACTTTGTATTTTATAAAATCACATAAATACGAGATTAGTTTTAGTTTAAGCGAAACCCGAAACACATGTATGGTATTTTTATGTACAGAATCTATTTACAAAATTTCAAAACTGTTTCGTGAAAAATCACAAAGTTATAAGCTTGTTATGTTGTCTGGTTGTCCGTACAAAAACATGCTCACCACGCGGCGTCCTCGCGCCGCCCGCGCCTCCAGCAGTGTCGTCTTGCGCTCGTTGATAATAATTTGGCAGTAGGTACCTAACGTACGGCGATTGTATTGTAATTAACTAGTGATAAAATTTTCCATCACAGTTGCAGGCTTTGGACTGTCGTAATGGTCAAGTGTAGGTAGGTATTATTATGTACTTTATTCGTAAATACAGCCGTAAGTGATAAAATGTAATCATTGCGATTTGTTGCACCTTATGCCAAGTTCAAAGTGGATGAAAAGTGTTAAACATCGCATTACTTAACCACAGCAAGCTGTAGGTACAAATAATAACTTTCTTCAATTAACCATCATGGCGTGTTTAAAAATGTTGGTCATCACTATTTTACAATAATTGACTTCATCACTACTTACAATGTCGTCCCATTTTTGTGTATTGGACGTTTGTGTATGAGAAAGACTTTTACATACGACAGGTACACGATCAATCAAAACGTAAAGGCCCACGGCGACCGCACGCCCGCGCGGAGCGTGACACGTGGACATCAACCTGTAGCATTTGGGCGACTGAAGGGGTTGTTTTACCCCTGCCCGCTGCCTGAGCGCCCGCGCCTACTTGCCTAGTGCCGCTGCTATGAGCTGCCGTGGCCGTGACCTGTGTTGTGCGCGTATGATTGCGGATAGAGTACTTAGTTTCGCTCGGTGTCCAACTTGTAAACTTTTGAAAATATTTTTGGGACAAAATATAACATGATGTAAAAATTATAGGAATCAATTCAGTTACTTATTCTGAACAAACTATATTCAAATTTCGCATATACTAAAAATAATGTTGTTTATTAAAAATTAAAATTAAATATGTATGAATAATAACATGAGTAATATGTAGGTATGTGTAATAAAATCTGTAATATACCATAATGAATTTATCTATCTATCAAAATAAATGCTGACACATTTCCTCACTTATACCTTCAAGTTTATATATTCTTCAGTTACGCAAACGGTACAAAGTACTGACTGTACATAAATACCGCTACGCAATATCTCCTTTTTATGAACACTTAAAGTACCCTCTCTACGTAAGAACTGACACACTTGATACATGTACGTGTCAGTTCATCACACGCAGCCATTTACAACTACTGGACATTATTTATTATGAACAACTGTTATTGAACAAGAGGAAGAGAATCGGTCTGATGGCTCTTGAGACCTTTTTGTTGGTGTGCGAGTGACAGAGGGATATTAGTATTGGCAGACGCTACCGTACCTTGGGTATCATTTATAGAGGAAGGTGAAAAAAACGAAAAATACCTAGGTACCAAGCCGGCCTTGCATATTCAATTAACAGCGAATTCAATTAGCAGGATTTAGAGAGAGCCCGGTCATTAACCAATTAGTTTATCGTTCACTAAGTGAATCTAACCGGAACATAGTGTGTATCGGTAATTCCATTTAGACGATTTTCACGGATCACTAGCGACAAAAAGCGAGCGCAATCCATATCACTAAAGGTTTTAGATCAGTCGACCGTGAGCACACACACTCTAGGGCTGCCCGATGAAGACATTTTCAATGTCTGATCAAAAACTATCAGCCCATTACACAGCCACTTGATAGACTATTGACATGGAATATTCGTGGAGGGAAAAATCCAAGACCATGACCATGACGATGGTGCTTCTATTCCGTAGATGTTAATACTAATAGTGTAATATATAAATGTTATTAATTTTCTAAACACACAAGTAGTGACTATTTATATTACACGGTAACGACACAAGATTAAGTACACAAGTAAATGATTGAGTATGTGGCAGCCCTGCAGCCTCGTATTGCAGCAATATGAGAGACCAATATATTTTTTATGACTTTTTAAAAGACTTTAGTCACGTATCAGGATTTCCTTCTCCGAAACATTTCCGGTAAAAAAATTGATCAGGAATGTGTAAGAGACGTTTTCACACAAGTTGACTATTGAGAATCGGTAGTTACTCGGGTTCCGCAATTACATAATGAAATTATTATAATTTTTGATAAACTTTTCATGATGTATAAATTATTGACTTTCTACGCTACTTTCTTATCGCGACAGTGCCATATTGAATTACAATTAATTAAAATGAGGTAGATGGGTATGAAATTCTGTAATTTATTTCAACTGGAATAAATCGTGACACTTCGTTAATGAACGTCAAATACAGAATCACATCGCCCTCATTTTCTGATAAAGTAAAAAACGCGTAACTCCAATTTAATTTCCTTTTCATCTCAATAAGTGTGCCCAGAATTCAATCATTCAAATGTCGGAATAAAAAAGATTCCATCTCTAATTTCGCATTTCATCACTCGAAGCGTTCGGGTGGACGACGTGACTCCACAAAAGCCTAATTATTAAGGTTCCGTAGTCAACAAGGAACCCTTATAACCCTTAGTGCTAATTTGTTTAGAGTCAAATGATCGCCCTCCACGCCAGCTAAATGGTTGTTTTTGGATATTATGAAAAAAATTACGACAGTAGTAAAGGGTCTTTCAACAAGGACGGGTCGATGTTAAAATTGAATAAAACAAGATGTGTGTGAGATATTAACGAAATTTATTTTTTATTTAAAAGGCCCAGTTATGCCATTATGGATGGAATATGACATCGTTCAAATGTCCGCCGCGGCTTCGTATGGTGGCACGAATCCGAGAGGTCCAATTTTTAATGACTCTGCTGCATAGATCCGGCTGAATCCGAGCGATGGCCTGCGTTATGTTGGCTTTCAGGGCAACGGTCGAATGTGGTTTATTGGCATAGACCTGCGACTTCAGAAAATCCCACAAGAAAAAGTCTAGCGGAATCAAATCACACGATCTTGGTGGCCAATTCACGTCACCTCTGCGAGAGATAACTCTACCCTCAAATCGTTCATGCAGAATGTCAATTGTGTCGTTGAGGTCTGCGAAAGGCCGAGTTCTTGAGCACGGCGAGAAATCGACTGCCTCGGAGTCTCCTGATCACTCTCACGTACAGCGGCGATGTTCTCGGCCGATCTGGCGTTCCTTTGACGTAAAGGTGTTGGTTGGTTGTTTACCGAACCGGTCGTCTCAAATTTAGTCACCAATCGTTGGAGAGTGGACTTTGAAGGGCCACCGCGTCTGCCGTAAAATGGGCGCAATGCGCGCAACGTTTGCACTAACGAACACTCATTTTGATAATAAAGTTTTATCATTTGCACATGCTGCTCAACCGTGTAACTTGCCATGGTGATTTGGCATCACTGACTGCATAATATACAACAGATTTTACAGATCCCACCAAAATAGTATGGCTGCCACAGACTGTCAACATCGACCCGTCCCTATTGGAAAACTCTTTATATACTCGTATATGAATACAAGTAGTGAAGTTACAAGGAAAACTATCACAGCAATGTAGGCTTTATAAGTTAACGAGTAACAGTCGGCCAACTTACATTTGCAGTTGGAATGTATGAGAGAACATGTTTTTCAACTACATACAATGTTTATTTTGTTCATTGTGCGTGGTCCGATATGCACTT
Source organism: Fissipunctia ypsillon (assembly GCA_947568875.1). NCBI lineage: Eukaryota > Metazoa > Arthropoda > Insecta > Lepidoptera > Noctuidae > Fissipunctia > Fissipunctia ypsillon. The sequence continues at coordinate 15,198,191 of OX387661.1, read as the reverse complement.
GGCCGGTTTTTTCCAATAATGATCGTGTATTGTCTGAAATTAATACCAGACTCGACGAAATGCATTGTAGAAATCAAACAATCTGTTAAATTATTTAGCAGGTCCGTTATTTTATGTGAGGCAAAAGTCGCGTCTATTTTTTATGGCTTTTTTTAATCCTGTCAAGCGTCCGAGCGACACAGCGTACATACTTTCATACAATGTTACAAACTGTTAACAAGGTTCCTTCAATGTATTCGCTTTAGGACATCACTATACAATATTTCGAGAGAAGACATGGCAATGATTTTAAATAGTTTTGGCGTAGCTCCGTTTCCAAATTCCGTGAAGGACTCTAAAATTATTATAGTGTATTTTTACAGGATAATGAACAATGCGTTTGAAATTCAGAATACGTTCATTTTTGGAAAAAAACATAAAACTTATCCTGCTAGTATGCACGTATAATAATAAAGTTTACGGTTTCTTTCTCTTGTATTTGCTATGTTAATAGTTACTTGAGTGTAGGTATAAAAATAATATATTATGAAATGGTGCAACCATCAGAAATAGATACCTAAATATTTTTATCGAAGAACGCAGTGACATCTTTAAATAAAAATAAATAAAGAAATCTTTATTGAACTAAAGCCTAAGTAACGACTTCAATGATATAGTAGAAGTACATACATTGAGAGGCTTATGCTAGGTTGACCTCTAAACAAGGTTAGTACCGGCCGATCTATTCTGTAAACATTGTGATGTTTACAGAATAGATCGGCCGGTACTAACCTTGTTCACGTTGTTCGGTGTTCACGGTGTGCCGTGAACACTTAGGTGAAGTGAGTTTGAAGTGAGCTGTCAATCCCTAGTAGAGTAATGTGGGATGATAGTTCACATCACGCTCACTTCACTAAAGTTTTCATGGTGGGATCTTTACAGAATAGCACCACTGTATCTTAGAAGATCAGTGTCCCTCCGCAACAATGTTACAAACCAGAAATTTTTACAGCTCTAGGACAACTACTAAAATAAAAATGAAGGTTATACTTTTACAAATCAAAAGAAGTGAAGGTATACCGTTAATGTGTGATTGAGGTGTGTATGTGTGTGTTGTATGTAATGGTGTGTGTATGAATGTGAGTGTGTGTTGTGTGTGGAAAATTGGAATTAGTTTTATATTTAACTTTAAAGATTGCCTAAAAGAAAATCCTCTGTGTGTTGATAACATAACATAACATCACGCCTTGTTTCCCGGAAGGGTTAGGCAGAGGTGTACCTATAGTAACACCCACATTTCGCCAGATATGTTTAAGTCCCATGTAATAGGGGGCGAGCCTATTGCCATCTACCGGGCACAAATCCAGACTCCGGGCTGCTACTGAGAAATTCCAGACTGAAAAACCCAATAACACTTTGCCCGACCTGGGAATTGAACCCAGGACCTCATGCTCAGCAGTAGCGCTACCACCGCGACCACTAAACCAACGAGGCAATGTGTTGATGATTCAATGTTAATAGGTAATTATGTAACGTGTTTGCATTGATATTTTGATTTTGTGGATAATTTTAATAATTTGTTTAAAGTGTTATATAATTTTGTGCTGGTAATGCAATACTGACGCCTGGCAACAACTGTGATGTTCTTGTGGAAAGATGTTGTGCTTATTTCTGCATATAGGTGCTTTGTGGGGACGGTAAGACCCCACAAAGTTATGTTATGAATTTATGGATTACCGTATGGAGAACATAGAGCTGCCTTTATCGCAAAGACATATTAAATATCTGCTCCTCAATAATATTCAATAATTTGATTGGAAATAAAACTAATCTGTAAGCCACTCAAGACAATTGCTTTTGATAACAACACCGACAATACTGTCCTTATTATTGCCCTCACGACTTTGGAGACCTGCCAAAGACGGGAACCGGTCTCTAAGAATGCCATTCTAGCTGTTACTGCGACGTCTATAAAACTAATCGCTTGAAAGGTTTTTTGAGAGACAGAATAATTTTTAGCATCTCGAAAAGATGAAAGACTTTCACTTTGAAAGAGATAACTGATCGAGCCGATTTTTTAATTAGCTCAATCATTTTTGCCCCTCCTCCCCCTCCCCCAGAGTTTTTCTTTTGAAAAACTCTGCCCTCAAAAGAGGTGAACTATCTAGTTGTTTACTATACCTACACAGCAATAACGGATTTTATCAGTTAACCGGTACACCTCTGCCTACCTCTTCGGGGAATACCTAAAGGCGTGATGCTATGTTATGATTTAGAATAAATCATGTTTGAAACAGGAAAACCTTTGCACCGAACAAATAATAAGGGTTACAGGGAAATAAATCAATGTGTGAAATCGAACCCACATAATAATCCGAAAAGCTTCTGTAATCCGACATTCGCATGGACGTAAAAATGTCGCGTTGAAATTTTATCGCGCACTGGATTTTCAACTCTCTGCGCTAAGCAGAGCGTTGAAAATCCAATGCACGAAAAAAAACGCCGCGATATTTTTACGTCCCTGCGAATGCTTATGCATTGTGTCAAAATATCAAATCTATATTAATCGTTCCAATTTATGTGGATCAGATGGACCCTTCACTGAACACATAAAGTTTACGATTCTTGGAGTGTGTCCAGGAGACTCCCGTCTGCTGCCAAAACCTACATGTTCCACTCTTCATAAAACTGTCGGAGCGATGCAAAAAATGTTTGAGTGTTAGATTAATATACAGTACAGCGTTATTATTATGAGCACGCTCTTTCATGCGCGGGGTTAGTATAGTACCCAGTAAATTGATTATTTGAGTGTCATTAAGGCAAAGAAAAGAATTTTCAGTAAAAATGGATGAAAATTAAGATCAAACCGCTTTTTTATGACAGCTTACTGTGAGTGTCCGAACTTTTCTTTTATATATTAGTATGCGGATGGTAATTTATTTCCTTAATTGAGACGGCTATTTCAATTGCGATCAAATCACAGTCACTACGGCAAATAGAGTACCTACCTATTTATATGTTTTGTTTTGCTTGTCTCTTACTTGAAAACAAAATCTATACATCTATACAAATAAATAAAATTGATGTGTCTCTTTGTAATGTCAAAATAGCCAGTTTTTACTCAATGCCTAAGAAAGTAAATATATACGGTTCTTATAACAAAAACGCATTTTTTTTCATTTTTGTCTGTCTGTCTATCTGTTTGTTCCAGCTAATATCCGAAACGGCTGGACCGATTTTGACGGGACTTTCACTGGAAGATAGATGATACGGGGAGTAACTAAGGTTACTTTTATTTAAGAAAAATAATTAGGGCAACCCTAATTATTTTAGAAAAATAATTAGGGTTGCGCACAAAAAAAATAAAACCCTTGAAATTGTGAACAAAAAGTCGGATTTGAAAATTTATTTTTGCATTCTTTGAGTTTTATTAAAATGTGGCTGTTATTTTAGCATATTGTGTATCTTACAACTTCCACGCAAACGAAGTCGCGGGGCACAGCTAGTGAGAACCAAGTTAGTCTTGTAAAATATTATCTCACTAAATTATATCTCTTTCAACAAGAAAATATTATCAAAGAAATGGTTGCTCTCTCTAAAATAACTAAATGTTACTCTATAAAATAAATATGTTCTCTATCATATAAGTGGGAGGTCCTATTAGACCCACTCTCGAAGAAAAACACGATTGAAAAGTTACATATACGTCCAATAACAAAACGCCTAAAGGTCACTTCACTTTTATTAAAAGTAAGTACTTTCTTCTGAAAACTAAGGGCGGATTGCATCAATGCAACTGAACACGATCACCACACCTAAACCCCGTTCAAGAGCTGTCAGTGTCATCATTGTTGTAGAATATTGACACTGACAGCTCTTGAACGCAGTTTAGATGTGCTAATCACGTTTAGTTTCATTGTTGAAACTGGCACTAAACGTGATAACATTTCGATACAATAACGAGTAAGTATACTCTAATTGGGTTTATATTTTTCTTATACGTATTGCTTTCATCATGCTTTGCCAGAATATTGAGTATAATTTTTAAAAATACTATCCCGCCACTTCGTCCGCGTGTTTTTTTATGGTTCTAACCATCGCTCAAGTTCTAGCAATAAGTTGACTAAGTTTTATAGCCATCGGATTAACGGTATCTATGGCAGCGCATAAAACACGAACAAACAAATATTGATTTTTATATACAAGAAGATTCCTTAACCTTATTGAGGAGGGAATTGACACCACCCGTTACGCCATAATTCATTAAATTACTTTACAACAGAAAAAAATAGAAGTCTTTACATTCAAGTTTCTACAGCGCGCAGCGTAGCAGGCGTAGCGATGACGTCACGTGTGCTACGTCGTAGCAACTGCGTAGACCTTCACAACACTATTGCAATAATTGAAACTGTAATGTTAAGAATGTTTAACATACAGCATCCCTTTAAGCTAAAAAAAAAAATTAAATGAGTACAAAAAATATTAAAAGCAATTGGGATAATGCATGAGTAGTAAAAAAGAAATTATATTTAGTCAGTCAGTCAGATATTAAAATAATATAAGACACGTATTTTTTGCTCTATCATATTAAAACTAGCTGTGCCCTATGACTTCGTTCGCGTGGGAGTCGTAAGATGCACAATATACTAAAATAACAGCCACATTTTCACAAAACTCCCTCGTCCCCCGACCTGCTGCGTTGCATCGCCCGCCCGCGCTATTACTTCATTTTCGCTTAGCGTTCTTTCTGACTTTTTTATTTTTGCTCGACTTCTAAGGGTCCTAGCGTAATGTGAAATAGCCTATAACCATCCTCGAGAATAGGGCTACCAATTGCAAAACGAATTTTTCAAATTCGACTTTTTGTTCACAATTTCATGGGTTTTATTTTTTCTAAAAAAAAAACCTAAGTTACTCCTTATAACATCAGCTATTTGCCAGTGAAAGTCCCGTCAAAATTGGTCCAGTGGTTTCGAAGATAAGCCAGAACAAACAGACAGATAGACAAAAATTTTATAAATTATTTTATATAGTAAGTTTTTTTGTTATACGTACCGTCTGTACTTTCATATTATGCATTTAGTAAAAAACTGTTATTTTGATATTACAAATAGACACTTCAATTTTATTTATTTGCAGTATAGATGAAAAAGCGATTCTGTTCATATAGAATGTAATTATTCTTCTATCCAAGTAGGGGGGTGTCACGAAATTGAATCATTGTAGCCAAGCACAAAAAATATCTTCCAAAGCTCAAGTCAAACTGTGAGACGAAGAACTTAGAATACGACGAAAGTTTTTGTTACGTGAGAGATTGTAAGAGGGTCTATTTTATTCAAATGTAGCATGAATTTTAAGACAAATCTTTGAGGAGGAAAAGTAGATCATTAGCAACCCGTCATCGCAGAATGTTTTTAGGTAAGAGTGGTTACTGACATAGTTTATCTGTATTTTAGATACGAACGTTCTTCAATTTGTATGATAAACTAAACTAATTCCTTACAAGCCTTAGGGCGCGTACACATAGAACGTCCGTTTTACAGGATCCTTTTTAACGGATCCGTCGCTACTGGAGGAAATATTCACACAGCATTTACAGGACCGAGTTTGACGGATCCGACACTACGAGTACTGGCAGTAATATTCACACAGCATTTACGGGACCGATTATGCCGACCGAACTGGACTACTTTAAACACAATTTATCAAAACTTCTTGGTCAATGTATTTTTCAAACGCCTTACTTGCCATGATTAGGAGCGCACTGGACACGTTTACTCTAGCGAATGAAACCGGCAAATTGCGCCTGTGTGCAGGACACCGCACCCCACGCACCTCGGTGCTTTTCTCGCGCGGTTTCGATCAGATAAAACGGATGAGTATTTCCGTTGTGTGTGGGATTTTTTACTGGATCCAGAATACTGTCATGTGCGTGAACTAGCTCATACAACTACATACGCCAATAGCGTATACGTTTAAATGGACTTGTAAAACGGACTGCTGCATATTTTGTCGGATCGGTATTTTTTACTGGATCCGGAATTTAATTATGTGTGAACTCGCTCATACAACTACATGCGCCATCAAATAACGGACCTGCATAACAGATCGCTATGTATACGCGCCCTTATAAGAAAAAAAAATTACAGAAGTTTTATGGGCCCTAAATCTCTAATGTCAGCCTCGTTTGTCTAGTGGTCACAAGCCGTACTGCTGAGCATGAGGTCCTGGATTCGATTCTCAGATCGGGCAAAGTGTTAATGTGTTTTTCTATCTGAAATTTCACAGTAGCAGCCGGGAGTTTGGATTTGTGCCCAGTTGATGGCAGTAGGCTCGCCCCCTATTACATGGGACTTAAACATAACTGCCGAAATATAAGCATACCTCAGCCCAACCCTTCGGGGAAACAAGGCGTGATGTTATATATATCTAATTATTGAGAGATCATTCAGTCATTAAATTGGGCTATTAATAATTGATAGCGTGTCTGTGAAACTACTGAAATACCGGTCTTGTGAATAAAGTTTCTAAAATATTTTGGAATGTAATCTCTTTATAACTTCTTGTTTGGTAATATTATTTGTCTTCTCTCAAAACCAGGAAGCACAATCAAAACATTGTCAGCACATAATCCAACAAAATCATTCACTATGGTATGTATAAACTTTCCATAAGCCGTTTCAAAATAAATTAGACGACGAAAATGAGTAATTATCAGAATTACCGCTCAAGCTATTCTGGAGCATGACATAACTTAGTAAACGAGGCTATAACAAAGTTAGAGTCTCATTAAAAGATAATCTAAAGCCTGCGATATCGACGTAAGACAGACGCACATAAAATAGTTATGGACTGGACGTAAACTGGTAGTAAATAAATAATTAGCAACTGTTTACCAATGCGTTGGAGGACATCTTCAAGACGCTAGACTGCACTGAACATGGTATCAACGTGAACGGCGAGTATATCTCACATCTTCGCTTTGTCGATGACATCGTCATAATGGCAGAGACGCTGGAACAGACAGACCAGATGCTGCACAGCCTAAATAGAACCTATCGTCGGGTTGGCATCGGCTTGAATTTGGACAAGATGAAAGTCATGTACAATTCCCACATCTTGCCGAAATCAATCCACATCAAAGGTTCGCTTCTCAAAGTTGTGAAGGAGTAGATCTACCTAGGGCCAGGCATCCAGCTTGGTAGACACAACTTTGAGAAAGAAGCCGACAGAAGAATCCAGTTGGGTTGGGCAGCATTTGGAAAACTTCGTCAAGTCGTCCTAGTTGCTATTCCACCAATTCGCACTAAGCGTTTCCAAATGTCTTTTGTGATGCGCACAGCAAAGGAGTGGAACTCTCTGCCTGCGTCTGTGTTTCCGAACGTATACAACCCCGATCTCTTCAAAGTGAGAGTTAACAGGCTTCTTCTGGGTAAGCTCGCTCCATCGTCGACTTTGTCTCTGTCATCTCTGACCTAGACTAGACTCAAGAGCAAACCTACCTTAAATAAAAATTTAAAAAAAAGTCTTCTCGACACCTATCCCACAATGTTTGAAGACTAAGGTCTTCAACCAGTGCGTCCTGCCCGTTATGACATATGGTGCCAAAACGTGGACACTGACAGTTGGGCTGGTCCACAAATTCAAGGTCACTCAGCGCTCTATGGAGCGGGCTATGCTTGGAGTTGCTTTGATGGATATAATCAGGAATGCAGTTATCCGGAAAAGAACCGGAGTAACCGACATAGCCTACAGAGTAAGCAAACTGAAGTGGCAGTGGTCTGGCGATCTTTTTCGAAGGACCGATGGCTGGTGGAGCAGACGAGTCCTGGAGTGGAGACCGGGTATCGGCAAGCGTAGTGTGAGGAGCGCCCCAGCCAGATGGACCGACGACCTTAAGAAGGTGGTTGGGACAGACTGGATGCGGAAGGCGAAGGACAGGATGTTATGGCGCAGCCTGGGAGAGACATATGTCCAGCAGTGGACTGCGATAGGCTGAATTGATTGAAATAAATAATTATCACCATAATTTATTTACTACCACTACCAATATATTTTCCCGTATTACGGGAAAAGATAATCCTCGTCCACAAATCATTAGAATTGCTTGTTTTTTTGTTTTTGAAGAAATGAATAACCCTAAATTCGCGTCTTCATTGAAAATAATGAAGTGTTCACTCTCGTCCGTCGAGCAGTCGAGAGCTGTCTCTTGTCTGTTATTAATGGAGCAGAGACGTCCGGAATCGTTACGAGTTCTAGAAAAGAACGTATATAAAAAGAATATAAATGCCTTCGTTTAGGATTGCCTCGCTACAAACGAATGATTATTATTTGTAGCCGTCGTTAGCAGAAATCAACTTTCAGCATGGTTGACTGAATCAAAGTTTTTATGGGCTCGGTGGTCTAAAATTGATGACTGTGTGAGGTACGCATCGCTACAACATCCTCAAGCCACGCATCGCATAGAAATGAAGACCGTGCGCCTTGCGAACGCGATATATTTACGTTAGTGCGATCTCACTCGCGCGCGCATCTATCTCGTTTCTTTTAGGTACTTGCAGAGTCCGGTAGGCGCGTTCTTATTGGACGATCGCGCGACCATCATGGCACACCACTGCCACTACTTCAGCCCCCGAGATTTTGTACTTAAGCTAGTTGTGTGTACAGAAAATATCATTCCCTCGCTCGACTCCGCTGTGGACGGTCGTGCCGCTGACGCATCCCGCTCGCTGCACCGCTGACTCACCGCTGACTCACCGCCATCGAAGCTCGCTCGTGACGCCACGTCACGCTCCGACTCCAGTAGTCTCTGACTGCACCCTTTATCAATTATTGCCTTTTTCAAGGCGATCGTTGACAAATTATTTCTTTAACGTCGTCCGTCTCATAAACGTTCGGCGTGTCTCCTTGACCCCCTCAGGGAAAAAACCACAGTTTCGTGGTCCTTGACGGATACCTCACGGTGACAACCAAGTCAAGGGGGTGTTGACCCAACACACCCGCTGAGCCCCTTCAGGGTAAGGCAGTCAATTGGACGGGTCCCAGAGTTAACCGGCCTTGGGGGGTCTCCTAGTCGGCTCTGGTGACAGTTTTCCTTCCACAGTTACTCACCTAGTGTCTTTAGGGTGTGTTTACACCCTTCGCACTAGACTGGTCAGGGCCCTGTCGCACATTAAGATTGGCGACAGGTTTCAGCTCTAGGGCTCACCAGTAGGTACACACCTCCCTGTCTGCACCCGACAGGGAGGGCCACACATCCCCGGGCCCATCCACCCGGGGAGTAGGAGTAGGATCATTAGGTCCCCTTATTTTTTCCTAATTTTCTTTTTAAATTCCCTTTTGCTACGATGTCTGACGCAGACATCGTAGCTTTTGCAAGAGAGGTCCTTTTTAAGGACCCCGATTTCTTGCTGAAATACGGGAAGGCTTGGCGTAGTCGCCACGTCGACCCAAGCGAGGCTCTCGAGAGCCCGCTTTCCCCCCCTGTAGCAGACAGGGGCACCCCTCCTACGGCGGTTTCGATGCCGTCCGTAGTCTCACCCCAGCCCGAGGTGATGGACACCTCCACCCCTCCTTCGGACTCAGAGTCCGAAGACGCCATCTCTCTCACTTCCTCCTCCTCCTCCTCAGACGACTATCAAGTCGTCGGAAAGGGAGGGAAGAGGAAGAAGAGCGCCTCCTCAAAGGCCGGTAAGGCCAAAAAGCCTCTGGCGGCAGCCATCCCCGCCGCCCCTGCCCCCACCTCCTCCTCTGCCTCTGTCCCCACGGCACCCATCCCAGCCAGTCCGTCCCAGGCCGGTAAGCCTGTATCTGCTACCCCTGCCTCCGCGGCAAATAGCGCCCCCTCATCCTCCTCCCAGGATGCCCCCCCCGCCCTGACTCCAGCTTCTTCTGCCCCCAAGAAGCTGGCACCTCCCCCGCCTGTGTTCATTCAGGACAAGGCTAAGTGGACAGATGTGTCCCAATGGTGCACCGAGCAAAAAATCGGTTTCACCAACGCCCGATCCACCCAGCAGGGTATCAAAGTGAGCGTCCCTACGTCCAAGGACTATAGGGAGCTCACTAGGCTCCTCCGGGCGAGAGGTGTGTCCTTTCACACCTACACTCTTCCCGAAGAGCGCCAGACCCGAGTGGTAATTCGTAGGATTCCTAAAGAAATCCCTACTGACGCCATCAAGGCCGACTTAGAGGCCCAAAATATCCCTGTTTCGGAGGTCCACCGAATGCACCGCGCCAGAGGTGGTCAAGCATTCGACATGGTCCTTGTCGTCTGTCCCCCAACTGAAGGGCACCACCCGATCTTTGGTGTAAAAACCATATGCCACCTCGTGGGCTTTGAGATCCAGAAGCCCAATAAATATGGCTTCATCGGTCAGTGTCACCGATGCCAGCTATACGGCCACGCGCAGAAGAACTGCCACGCTAAACCCAGGTGCGTGAAGTGCCTGGGCGAGCACGGCACTTCTGACTGCCCCCGCCCTAAAGACCGTACCCTCTGCATCGAGCCACCTAGCTGTGTGCTATGTGGTGAGTCAGGTCACCCGGCAAATTACCGGGGCTGCCCTAAAGCCCCGAAATTATCCCCCAAACTGGCCAAGCGCGCAGTCGCCCGCCAGCAAAGGGAAGCCCCCGCCCCTTCGACCCAAATGCCAGAACGGCTAAGCCCTCAAAGGCCTAGCCCCTGGACGGCCCTTAACCATCAAAGGGCTTTCCCGGCCCTGGCCAAAACCAGCCCCCCACCTCCATCCATCCCAGCGCTGATGGACCCCCTCAACCGCGCCGCTGCGCCCGCCCCCGCCCTCCCCCCGAGACCGGTGCAAGCGCCTAAAACCGCCCCTGCAGCCAGAACTGCACCCCCCCACTCACCGACTACGGTTGGCCCTAACCCCCTTGACCCCTTTAACATCATTTCGGGCACCTTCACGGCCTTCCTCACCCCACGCGCCAGGAAAATGGCAAGCGAATTAGTCGCTGCCAGAAATGCCGGCAACCTTCTCCAGATTCTGGAGATATATAACTCTTATCCCGAAATCACCCAAGCCCTATCCTCCTTCGCCAACCTTCCCAACCCCCACTATGGATAAAGAAGCCAAAGGGAGAACTAAGCCCCGATCCCTTAAATTAGGCTACTTCAATGCCAATGGCATTCGCGATCAACGCGATGAGATCGCCGAGTTCCTCCGTGATCATCAAATTGATATTCTCCTTATACAGGAATCCTTCCTCAAGCCCAACGTCCGTAACCCGTCAATCGCTAACTACTGCGTAGTTCGCAACGACAGGTCTCGGTGTCACAAGGGTGGCACCCTCATATACTATAGAAAGGTTCTTCACTGCATCCCTATGGACCCTCCCCCCCTATCCAAATTAGAAGTGTCTGTATGCCGGTTAGGCATGTCAGGACACCAACCGATCACCCTAGTATCGGCCTATGTTCCCCCCCAAACCTCGTCAGAAAATCCCCAGTCGATTTCTGACGACCTCTCTGCCCTCTTCGGCCTGAGCGATTCCGTTATCATAGCGGGCGACCTCAACGCCAAACACCCTGCCTGGAACAGCAACACCACCTCAGCCAGAGGGAGACAGCTGTTCGGTCTCTGCCCCATACTAAATTTCGATGTCATCGCCCCGATGACTCCAACCCACTTTCCCCACGACCCCAACCATACCGCCGACGTCCTCGACATAGCGCTTCTGAAGAATATCAACCTACGGTTGGATTCTATAGAGGCGGTACAAGAGCTCTCCTCTGACCACCGACCAGTGGTCATGAAACTGGCCCCCCGTGTCGGTCTCCATGACCCCACTCAACCCCCTCTCACCAAAATAGTCACAGATTGGAGGAAAGTAAGCAATAGCCTGAAATCCACTTCTTCCCAACACCTGGACTCCATCCCTGATCAGTTCGACTCTGTCGCAGACACGACGGCCGCGATTGACTCGCTCACTGAGCACGTACAATCAGTCCTGAACGACTGTTCAAAGGTAACTCCAGCGGACGATGACCGTCGCTGGAGATTGCCGGACGATGTGCGTGAACTGTTGCGCGAGAAGAACGCGGCTGTCCGTGCATACAGCAACTTCCCCTGCCTTGCGAACAAAGCCCATATGCGCCATTTACAGCGAGCTGTAAAGACACGCCTAGCGGAGCTGCGTACCGCTGGCTGGGACAGGATGCTAAGCGACCTAGAGCCCACTCATCAGGCCTTCTGGGAACTTCAAAGGAAACTAAAGTCCAATGAAGTAGTCTCCATGCCCCCCCTACTCCGCCCTGACAAGACCATCGCCTTCGACGATGCTGACAAGGCTGAATGCCTAGCCAACAGCCTCGAGGCTCAATGCTCTCCCAGCTCTCAACCAGTAGACCAAGCTCACTTGTCAAAAGTCGACGCTGAAGTCGAACGTAGAGCCTCCCTTCCCCCCGTCGAAAACCCTGACTATCCTCTGCCTCCCGTCACTCCAGACGAAGTGCATGATATCATCAAGGGTTTAAAGCCCCGTAAAGCTCCCGGCTCAGACGGCATCACAAACAGGGTAATTCAACTATTCCCTGCCCACCTCATAATGCTACTGACCACCATCTTCAATGGTGCCATGAGCAATAACATCTTCCCAGATGCATGGAAAAAGGCCACTGTCATCGGCATCCCCAAGCCTGGAAAGCCCAAATCTGAGCCCTCGAGCTACCGCCCCATCAGTCTGCTCAATGTCCTCGGCAAAGTCTATGAGAAACTTATTTATAAGCGTCTCAGAGACTATGCCGAAACAAAAGGCCTCATCCCAAACGAACAGTTTGGTTTTCGAACCCAGCACTCTTGTGTGCATCAGGCCCACCGCATCATCGAACACATAAGCGCTGGCTTCCAGCGTGGCATGATGACGGGTGTTATATACTTCGACATAGCGAAAGCGTTCGACAGAGTCTGGCACAACGGCTTATTATATAAGCTCTACCAACTCGGTGTGCCGGACCGTCTCGTACTCATCTTACGAGACTTCTTGTCGAACCGCACCTTCCGCTATCGCATCGAAGGAGCACTATCCTCCCCCCACCCAATCCGCGCAGGCGTCCCCCAGGGCTCTGTGCTTGCCCCCCTCATCTTCACGCTGTTCACTAGCGACATACCCAGGAGCAAAAAGGCACAGTTGGCTCTGTTCGCAGACGACACGGCCATTTACTGCTCGGGTACCAAACAAGCCTCGATCTCTCTCACTCTCCAAAGAGCGGTCACCAAACTTGGCGACTGGTTCAGGAAGTGGAGAATTGAAGTGAATCCCGACAAAAGTCAAGCGGTTCTTTATTCAAAACCGCGCCATAGGCCCACCCCCCCCCGACCAATCTCCATGTTCGGTAAGCCTATCCCTTGGGAGAAGCGAGCCAAATATCTAGGTGTGATTCTCGATGAGCACCTCACCTTCGCAGAGCACATAAAGAAGGTTCGTTCGCGCGCCGCTTTCGCTCTCGGTAGACTCCACTCGATAATGAATGCAAAAAGCAAGTTGTCACTAAAGTGCAAGTTGCGCATTTACACGGCGTGCATACGTCCTATTATGACGTACGCCTGTGCAGTCTTTGCTCACGCGAAACCCCACCACATCCATAGGATGCAGACCCTACAGAACCGTGCCCTCCGAATGATCACGGGATCCCCCTTTTATGTCCGGAACGAGATCCTCCATCTCGATCTCAAAATCCCCACCATCCTCCAGTTCATGAAACGCAACTCCAAGCGTTTCTTTGATACCGCCGCCAAACATCGCAACCCCCTAGTTGTCGCGGCCGCTAAATATACCCCCTCCAATATTAGTAAAGTCCGCCGTCCGAGGCACACACTATTAGTCCCAGACGACCCTATTACTCTCCTCCAGGAAAGCAATAGGGCTTCTAGTACAATACACAGACACAAAAAACCGACATTCCGACCCCGCCGCCGAGGTCCAGCGCGAAAACCCCGAGTTAATAATTCCCCCCGACCCTTGCTCGAAGAAGCGCCAGCCCGCGCCGAAGCTGAGCCTGTAGCTTTAAATTCCCCAGATTAATAATAATTATCCAATTTTGATCCAGCCTGTCCCAAACTTGCTGTCCCCCCAGTGACGCCCTAAGCCGAGGTTCGTACCCCACAGGGGGTGCCCTTAGCGCGCAGTCACTTAGTATTGTAAGTAACACGCCCCTGGCTGGAGGCTTTGAGTTAGCTTAAGGCAGCCACAGGATTGACCGGTTAAGTAGTCACGGCCACTCTTGGCCAACTACGAGATGCCATAGTTAGGAAAAAAGAAAAAAAAAAAAAAAAAAACAGAAAATATACGGATTAGCCAGTGGTCGAACGACTGACTCATCCTACGCATATCAGTTTGCTCCGCGCGGACCGCATTATTTTAATCGTTGCCTCTGTGTTTGCACAAGTAACCTAGCCGGCACTTGTGTGGACACAGGGGGAGCCCCACCGTGCTGCCCGGTGAGCCGTCACCGGTGCGGTCGCGGAGGACCACGCCCACGGGATGCCGAAGCCCGACAAGCGCGGCTCTTTGGGCCGCGGTGTCGGGTCCCAGGAAGACCTTCCGGCGCTGGACCGGGCGATGTCGATGCCGAATATCGGTGACGCGTCGTCCGGTTCGTCGCCGGCCGGACCGTCCCAGCGAAGAGGAGGAGAGGAGGGAAGAAGAGGGGAGGGGAGCGCCGCTGTAGCTGGCGGCCCACCGACGACATCGGCGCCTGCGCGCGTTGCGCCGACGCCGCCGTCGAGCCGACAACAGGCGGTACCCATCCGCCCCGCCGCGTTCCGCCCGGTACCTATTCAGGCCCCGGGGCCGGCCGCGAGTATAGGCCATGCGCCGCATGCGCGCGCCGCGCTGCCTTCTGCGCGCGCGCCCGCACCTGTGCGCACCTCTGCGCCGGCCGCGCGAACTGTTGCGCCCGCCGCGCACCCTACCGCGCCCGCTGCGCGTACCATCGCGTCCGTACGCACCACCGCGCCCGCGCGTGCCGCCGCGTCGACCGCGAACCCCGCGACTACCGCGCGTCCCCGCGCACCGCCCGCGCGCATTGCCGCGCCGCCGCCGCGCTTTGCGCCGCCGCCCGCGCCTACCGGCGCTGCGCCCGCACAGGCGCCTAAAGCTGTGCCAGCTTCGCGCACCGCCACATCCGGTCCCCGCCTCTCGCTGGCGAGACCGGCGACGGCTAAGCAGGAGCGGCCAGCGCAAACGATTACTCCAGCGCCTGATTCACCGGCGCCACCACGAGCCTCAGCCTTCGACTCGCCCGCCATGCTGTCGGCATGCTCGTCACGCGTAGGGTCGAGCATGTCGCTGGCATCCGTGGGCTCGGCCGCGTCCGGTCAAGAAGTCGAGTCTCGGGACACGTCCCTGCGATCCGGTACGCGGCCCACCGTGGGAGGAGCTGACGCCGCCGCGATGTCGCCGGCATCACCGACACCGTCGCTGGGGTTCGGCTTCGAATTTCAGTTTGAGGCCAGAGCCCAGCGACGCAGGAGGAGCTCCGGCGAGACTGCGGCCGAACAGGAGGAGGCGAAGCGGTACTGCCTCGACCCGCCGCGGCCACAGCGCGACCACGCGCCGCGAGGTCGGGGTACGCCCGCGTCGCTCACATTTGCCGACGCGGCGCGCTGCACACCACCAGCGTCGCCGTCTCCAGCACCGGAAGAGTCTCCAGCAGGGGTAAGTGATAATAATTTACCCCCTGCCCCCACCGTATCCACTGCAACTAATGCACCCCCTGCCGCCGCCCCCGGCGCTGCGACGACGACGAAGACGAAGCCGGGGAGGAAGCCGCGCTACCCTCCGTTGGTAGTGGAGAGGCTACCCAACTGGGCCGCGCACTTCAGGGCCATCAGCGCCAAGCTGGGCCGGCCTCCCAATGCGCGTCCATACGGGACGGGGGTGAAGTTCTCCCCCGATACCGAAGACGAGTATAGGCTGGTCCAGCGTTACCTGACTGGCCTGGAAAAGGATAGCGGCGTCTCCTGGTTCGCCTACTCACTGCCGGCGGACAGGAATCTTAAGATCGCCATCAGGGGGCTGCCTGCAGACACAGACCCCAAGGAGATCGAGGAGGAACTCCGAGCGTTGGGGTACCAGCCGGAGTATGTGCGCCACATTAAGGGCGCACAAGGACGACCCGGCTGCGTGTTCCACGCAATTTTAAAGAAAACCCCCGACGTTCGGGCTATCTATGACACCACTGTGTTTCTTTATATGCGGGGTGTCAAGATAGAGGCTTGGCGAGGCAAACGTGGGCCCGCCCAGTGCCACCGGTGCCAACGTTTTAGGCACAGCTCGCATCAGTGCCACCGCCCGCTCGCTTGTGTGCGATGCGGAGGCGAACACGCGGCACGAGACTGCCCACGCCCGCGGGAGGAGCCGGCCACTTGCGCTAACTGCGGTGGCCCGCACCCCGCGTGTAATATAAAGTGCCCCGTGTTCCAGGTAGAAATAAGGAACAAGCGAGCGGGGACTGTCGCCATCACGGCCGCTACACGCCGGCCGTTAGTGGCCACCGAAGGGCTACAAATGATGCCTACAGAAGAGGCTCAAGGCGCGTCGCTGATGGCGGCAGCCAATGGGCCCACAGGAAGAGACCAAGCCACCTCCTCGAGGCGGAGGAAGAAGCATCGACGCGGGGGCAAGGGAAAGGGCAAGAAGGCCGAACCCACTTCCGCGGCGACCAAGGAAGAAGTCCCAACGGCCGGCCCTGCCTCAGACAAGGTGCAGGCTGTGACTGTCCAACATCCTACCACTAGCGCCGGCATAGCGCAGCGGCAGGAGCGGGAACATAAAGAGTTGGCCAAAGAGACGCGCGTCTCCACTGTCGCTGCTAGCGCCGCCACTGAGAAGCGGAAGAACGTGGACCAATTAAAGTCCACCAAAGACACGCCTGGCGGCGCTACCGGCGCTACGATACTGACTTCAAAGAAGGACTTCACAGCCTGTGCCATCAAGTTGTTAATGGACCTAATTAAGGCCATTAGGCAGGGCCAAGACGTAGAGACGGTCATCCTCGACGGCCTGGCCGAACTTTTAAAGCTTTACCATGGCTAAGTCGTTGAGGGTGATCCACTGGAACGCCCGCGGCCTTCGGGATAAGGTCGCCCCCCTCCGCCATCTCCTTCGGGAACAAAACATCGACGTGGCGCTTATAAGCGAGACGCTCCTGGGTCCCGAGGACAGGATTAGGGTCCCGGGATATCTCGTTTACAGGAAAGACGAACGGTCGGCTCACAACATTAGATACCGTGGTCTGGCGGTACTTGTGAGGCGTAGAGTCGTCCATCAAGAGCTCCCCTTGCCGTCGCTCAACACGATGTACGCGTTGGGTGTTCAGCTGCACGTAGCCGGCGAGGATATAGAAATATACGCCTGCTATAAGCCGCCCGCGGCTCATCTGGACCTGGCAGAGCTGCGGGCACTTATTGATGCTTCACCCAGAGCAACAATCCTCGCCGGTGACTTCAATTGTAAGCACCCAGCGTGGAACTCCATCCAAACGAACACCGAGGGGAGACGACTCTACGCGGACGCGGAAGCCTTCGGCTATACGGTGTCCGGCCCAGAGACGCCGACCCATTACCCGGACGACACAAGACACATGCCGGACGTGCTGGACATCGTAGTCCACCGAGGGCTACAGGGCCAGATCACGGAACAAGTGATAGACGACGAGTTGCAGTCGGACCACCAACCTGTACTCGTCGTCTTATCGGGTATGCCGACCCGACTGAAGCCATTAGCGCCACGTCGATCCTTGGATTGGACAGTTTTCACAGATAAAGTAGAGGCCACCACGCCGACTCGGCCTATTGCCACCTCCGCGGACGTAGACCAGACGGCGGATGACGTCACTGCTTGCATCCAAAGCGCCTTAGAAGCGGCGACTACAACGCAGCCGCAGGGGAGAGGGCTACTGCCGCCCCTGCCGGCGTATATCAGCGCGATGATCGCCGTGAAGAGGCGCCTTCGCAAGCAGTGGCAACAGTCAAGATGTCCCACGCTCAAGACGCAGCTCAACCGTCTCGCGGAAAAGGTGAAGGCCGAGTTACAGGCACACACCGCCGCGAGCTGGGAGGAACGAATCGACGCCACTACGGACAGTTGGCCGTCGGTTCACAAACTCTGCCGCCAACTCACGAACACCCCAGCTCCGGTGCGTCCACTGCTTAACAGTGACGGGGCGCTCAGATATGTAGCGGAGGACCGGGCGGAGGTCTTCGCCGAGCACCTGGAGCGTCAGTTCCGCCCCAACCCGACCAGCGACGTCGAGCATGTCGCAGCGGTCGAGCAACACCTGGGAGACTACTTCGCCACGCCGATAGCTCCCGATGAGGACCCTGTCTTCTTCTCGCCTGGCGCAGTTAGACGCGCCATCCTAAGAACGAAGCCTAGGAAGGCCCCCGGTGCTGACGGTATCACCAACACAGCGCTGCGCCACCTGCCGTACCGAATGGTAGCGGCGCTGGCGCGCCTGTACACGGCGATACTGCGTACGGGGGCCTTTCCCGCCTCGTGGAAGGAAGGGCGCGTCATCATGCTGCCCAAGGCGGGGAAAAACATTCTGAAGCCGGAGAGCTATCGGCCGATCACTCTGCTGCCGACGGTCTCCAAGGTGTTCGAAGCACTCCTGCTGCGACACCTCCAACCACACATTGCGCCGCGGCCGGAACAGTTTGGGTTTCGGGCGGAACATAGCACGACGCTCCAGCTGTCGAGGGTACTGCACCACCTCACAGCTGCGCATAACAAGAAGGAGTACTCGGTGGCAGTATTCCTCGACATGGAGAAGGCCTTCGACCGTGTGTGGCACGACGGCCTTATTTACAAGTTGGCCACGTCAGACGCGCCCCGTCGCGTTGTTAAAGTGGTCTCTACTTTTCTGTCCCACAGGAGTTTTAGGGTGGTGGTCGACGGAGCGCTATCAAGCGCCCGCCCGGTGTTGGCTGGTGTGCCGCAGGGTAGCTGCGTCTCGCCGGCGTGTTACTCACGCTACACCGACGACATCCCCACTACGCCCGATGCGACACTAGCGCTGTATGCTGACGACGCCGCGTACATTACCACCTCGCTTAATGCGAAACACGCGGCGGTCAAAATGCAGCGCGCCCTCGATCTTCTTCCCGAGTGGCTGTCGAAGTGGCGGCTGTCGGTGAACGTGGGTAAGACGCAGGCGATGGTCACCGGAGCCGCGCCCCTCCCACCACCCCTGAAGCTGCAAGGAGCCGACGTCGAATGGTCGCCCCGGGTCAAGTACCTGGGTGTCACTATCGACCGTCGGCTCACGATGGGGCCACACGTCCGCGCGGTCGCCGCACGGGGGAGGGTCGCCCGCAACCTCCTTAAACCGGTGCTCTCGTCCCGCATCCCGGCGCGCATCAAGTTGGGCGTGTACAAACTGTACGTGCGCCCAATCTTGATGTACGCCGCCCCTGCTTGGTTCGCCCTCACGAGCGAGTCGAGCCGGAAGTTGCTCCGCGCGCAGCAGAGTCTTGCGCTGCGGACTATAGTTGACGCTCCTCGCTTCGTGAGGAACGATGTCCTGCATCGGGACCTCGGGATTGAGAGCCTGGATGAGTTTGCTGGGCGCCTCGCGAAGGGAATGTTCGCGCGTGCCGACGCATCTGCTTGGCCCCACGTCAAGCAGATAGCGCCCTGGCATGCGCGCCCCCCCGACGCGAGACCCCTCCCCCGCGACCTGGTCGCGGACGATGACCCCATCCACCCACCGGATTGACCTCCGAGTATGCCGCCTCCGGTCTACACGCGGCATACTTGTGACAATAGACTCCACACACTTTACATGCATCTGTTGCGTAGCGCGTGCTAGGTTAATATAGGCGCGTTACGTAGCAAACATCAGACATTCACCTCTAGACAGGCACCCAACTCACACGTGTAGGTGCGGTGCGGGCCGCATTTCACGTAGACACCGGACGGTGTTACACAGCACAATACCGTCCTAACACACACGACAGCCTCTTAGCCTGGACTGTGATCGGCTAGCTCTGAGATCAGGACGGGCGGGGGCTATTCACCTTATCTGTAGGAGCGTGGAGTCGGCACCTCTGTCGCTGGTCGTCCTCGTCGGGCCTCCCCCAGGTAACTGGGGGTCTCACTTGGCGGGGGCTGACCGCCGAGGTGTCGTGAAGCAAGCGGCGTTGTGGATCAACGTCGTAACGCGCCTACAGAAACACAAATAGCAATCACTCACAGGGGCGTGCACGCACGCCCACTACCGCCAGCCGCTATAGGCGCACACAGCGAGGGGCCCGTATTTGCGGGCCACTGTATAGCTTCCGCGGAAAGGGGGCCAAGCCCCGACACCGCTAGCCGCGCCCCCTGACGGGGACGTAGCGATTTCCACAGTGAAAATATACGCTCCTATTTCTGCACTTCTACTCGTGTTTTATTTCAACACTACCGACATCGCTGCTACAACTGTAAAATTAGATTGACAGGATCTTTGACTAACTTCACATTTCAACTGAACCTTGTTTCATTGCTACGATGGTGAACAAAATAGTCGTTGTCATAGGTATTTCTTCAATTCACTATCAAGTAAATAATTTGCGTAAGTATAACATTTTTGCACAGTTTTATAACCTGTCAGCAGAACCACAATACTTTCATTGTTAAAATTAATTAGGTGCCATACATAATGAAATATTGATATGAGTACACAATAATCATTTCATTTCCATCACTACACAACACTTATGCGACAAGGGGGTGTCTGTTGCATTGTCAAAAGCATAATGTAGGTAAATAAAAATATTGTTTTGAACATTCCTTTTCATTCAGTAACCAAAAAAAATTCTTACCTACTTTGTACACTTTTCGCGGTCATTGAGGAGAAAACAGTCGTTTTCATGACTTGCTGCATGCCACTAGTTTACCCATATGCTTGTGTGATCTCGTCACCACGAGGCTTTATCGGTGAGCGTATGTTTACGTAATCTAGAAACTGAGCTTGTTCTGTATTTATGTGGATTCATTTGTTGATTAAGAAAAGTAATGGGAACACGTACACATTTCATTAAATACAATTGAATACAATGGACCACGATATCTTGAACTTATAGATAAACTTTCGGTCATTACCAAACTAAGACTAACTGTGACTTAATGTTGCGATATATAATTAATAACCAACCTAGTTTCTTTTTGTGTTTATGTTCTTTTTTTTGCGTCATGTTTACCGCAAGTAAACGTATTCTTTTTTTCGTTCTTGCTAATATTTATTCTTTATGTTTCCATGATATTATAGTACCATTCCCAATTTACAATAGGTACTTCCCGGATTCAATGTTATTTATTCCTGTTTGATAAACTATATGTGAAGCTGAAATAAAAAAAGAACTGCGTCACGAAATCTGTGAAATTTCCTAAAATAGTAACCGAATACTTTTCACATTTCGTTACTATGTCGCATGCCCCGAAATTTTAAACTGAAAAAGATTTTCACTAGTGATTCGAGCGGCATAATAGAGGACAAGTTCGTATTCAGGCAAATAGCCAATGTTTTCACACAGGGCGGTGACCTATTCGAATTTCAAACGGATATATTCCTAGCTATTCGATGAACGAGTTACAAAATAATCATTCTTTTTTCCCTTGGGTTTTTACGGACTTTACAATATTATTTTGGCCTGGGACGCAAAAAATAAAAGAACATACCAATATTTTTTTTTATCGAAAACTAATTATGTCACGAAATTGATGGAGAAAGTCCAGAACGAAATGAAGCGCACTATAATTACAAAGAACGCAAATGAAAGGTTCTCGTTAGTTGAGTTCAGGATCCGAACGTCCGGCTCCGGGCTCCAGCGCCGCCATGTTGAGGAAAATGGATGGAAATTGGGAACCTGCGGTGAACTAGGACTTTAATTTTGTAGTTAAGTAGTACATTGAATGTGGACGTTTTCCGAGTACTTGTATTTTTTTTTTGCTTTAATTTAGCGTACTTACTGAGTTATAAAAGTAAAGTTAGCGAACAAATGCAATTGTCATTTTTTACGTGATGGATGCACATTGATGCGCAAATTGACCGTCTACCAAATGCAAATAAAGCGATTGACAATATTCCTATAATACTTAGAAATTGATGGCAAATGTTCAATTGCAGTTGATAATTTCGGGGACCCCTAATGCGCTTACAGAAATAAAACGAGTATTAACAATACAATTTCTAGCTTCATTAAAAAAGTATCTAATAAAAACTGCTAAGCAACTTTTATAGAATTGTAATACGTCATACACTTCGTTGTTACCCGATCTCACTCGTCTCGCTCCACATTCTTACTTTCAGTATTTTAATTAGTGAAGCATTTCTTCATTGCGGCCTCTCCCAAGGTTCCGCAAATTTTATGAATATCATAAATAGAGATGCGCTGAATGAGACGAGAGAGCGGTGGTAGAAAAGATTGTATGGAAGAGTGTTACATAAAACCTGTAGGTAAATTAATTAAAAAGTTCTCAATACTTTTGCAAATGAAGTAGCGAGCGATCACGGCATTCATAGCTAAACAGATGGGACAGATGGGTCGTTGAACTTGGCAGCAGTTCGCGTTGTCAGGCTACAAATTAGAATGTAGTTATATGAGAATTAGAGGCTCTTTAGTCTTTGTCATATGCCGACTCGAAATGTCGTGTGTTGACATCTAAAACGAAGTGCAACTGATTTACGAAGTAATTATACTTACCTGCCATCTTTAATTAGCTACTGCGAAGGAGTAAGTTACTGATTGATGCTTACAGATGTGACTATTAATTAATAAGTAGGTGCTTCGGTTTTTCTATAAAATATTAGTCATACTTCTAAACAAAGTGTTATTGAAATAACGTAAAACCTCTTATGGAGTCATTGTAGGTACTCATGATAATGAAGTTTTTGAACCAGCTGTTTTAGAACCCAACGGCTTGGCACGCGACGATGGCAAGAGACCAGACGGAATGACCATAATGCCTTGGAAGTTAGGCAGGCCTTTGGTGTGGGATGCAACATGTGTCGACACCCTTGCGCCATCCCATCTTCCTAGTACGGCGGGCTGTGCTGGGGCGGCTGCTGCAGGTGCGGAAAACCTCAAACGGCGAAAATATTCCGATCTTTTTGGGAGTTATATGTTCGAGCCGTTTGGGGTTGAAACACTAGGGCCATGGGGTCCGAGTGCCCACTTGGTTTTCCGAGACATCTCCAAGCGGTTGGTCGACTCTTCACGTGACCAAAGGGCTGGCCTATTCTTTGGCCAAAGAATCAGCATCGCCATACAACGTGGCAATGCTGCCAGCCTTTTGGGCACTTTTCCTGTTGACAGCGATGCGGACGAATTTTTTGATGCCCTATAATTATATAAATATATATATTTTTTTACATTTGTACATATTATAATTATTATTTTAAGTCTGTTAGCTTATATATTATGTAAATATTATGTATTGGTTTAATTGAAATAGTCAAAATAAATAAATAATCGCCTATGATAATGAATAACTTATACTAAGGAACGAAACCTGAAATCGCGAAAAAAAACAGCTGCTCCCTACATTTTTTTTTTGCGATATCAGGTTGAAAATGAAAGAAGAAAGAAAAGAAACAAATATATTTTTTTTTGTGTAAAAGGCTAACTTTAACTACAAACAATCTCACTTTTTAACGTATTCTGATCGAAACTAGCACAAAACATTTTTGAAAATTAATAATTCAAAATTTCGCCACACAAAAACTTCGACGGAATAACTTTGTAGTGCATTTTGTAATGGCTGCCAACTCACCGTAGATTTGCATGAAGTTGTAATTAAAAGCTGTAATTATTTCCTACAGTAGTTCCACGCTGCCTAATAGAGTGAGTGTACAAACAGGCTAACAACGTTAAGCAGTGTTGTTCTCACGGCATATCATAGAGAAACGAGTCCTTTGTAAGAGGTAAATTGAACGAGCACAATGAAGTTTATCGTTGATTCAGAAAACGCTCAGGAAACATTAATGTGTGGTATCGTTAAACTAAATACTACAACTTTTTTGCAAAGAGCAAGTTATAATATTTTCAGCGTTTCATTCTGCGCAAGTCTTTAAAAATAATGTGGCGACATCACGTATCTGACATAGTCTGGGTTTTCAAAAATGGAAAATGCGTTGCAACAAAATAACGATTTTAGACTGAGAAAACACGCCAGTTGGCTTTCCAAAACGAAATTTATTTAACTATACAGTTTACATACATAACATCACGCCTTTTTTCCCCGAAAGGTTGGGCAGAGGTGTACTCAAAGTACACCCACATTTCGCCAGTTATTTAAGTCCCATGTAATAGGGGGCGAGCCTATTGCCATCAACCGGGCACAAATCCAGACTCCAGGCTG
The DNA here is from genome assembly GCA_947568875.1 of Fissipunctia ypsillon. Taxonomy (NCBI): domain Eukaryota; kingdom Metazoa; phylum Arthropoda; class Insecta; order Lepidoptera; family Noctuidae; genus Fissipunctia; species Fissipunctia ypsillon. The sequence continues at coordinate 15,173,849 of OX387661.1, read as the reverse complement.
CTACTGAGAAATTCCAGATAGAAAACCTAATATAACTTTGCCCGACCTGGGATTCGAACGAGGCATTCAATTTAGTAAGAACTTAAACAAGCCAGGAAAAATCAGTTTTACCTATCTACTGAAATCCTTTGATTCAACGCCCTACTCGCCTTTAGAACTTCTCCGCTTTTAAAAGCATGCTTCACAAACGCCGGACACGGTATTTACTAATTGAAGACTACCTTAATTAGGGTTACGAAGGAACACAGATTAACGTTTTCCGGTTAATGTGAATACATATAGCATTACCCCGTAGCATTAAGCCGTCCTCATGAGCCAGATGGTCGTGTGATCGGTTGCAACGTCATGATTAAGCTATTAGGACTTGACCTTATGAAATGATAACGTCATAGAAATTAGTAACATTATGAAAAATTTTAAATATTTCAGAAGTCACCTGACTGAAAGCCCTTGTTAAGAATATAATATGATTTTAATTTGAAACACAAATACATAGTATCAAATAAACAAGCTTCTTATTACAAACTAATTTAAAAAAAAACACTTGAAACATTATCCTTCTAAGTACATTTCATGATTTAATATTTCTTTCACTAAGATTACAACTAAGATCAAGTTCTAATTCAACTTTAAAGAAAATATACAAATATTGTTTCAATAAAACGAGATATTTTCTAGTGGATCTATGTTAAGCTGAGCGATTGAAACGTCAGAGTAAACAACGTTGCAGAAAAGCAAACGGATAGATTCTGATTTTAATAAAATAAATAAAAATAAACAAATATTTTGTATTATTGAATCATTACGATGAATTGCATAGAATTCCCAAGTGACAGTTTTTATTATTTCATCCTTGCCTCCATGCTCTTGTAGTTTATTATGTTCAATAGCCTGGTACTTTGTAGGTTCACGACAATTTAGCACATAACCTTGTACTGTGTAGATGGCGGCAACGTAAACCAAGTTTACAAATTTCTTGCGAGGAGCAACGCTTAATAAACAATTCATAATTTATTCCGTTACCCGAAGGCTTCGGTCCGAGCTCCTTCGGACCAATCTCATCTTCACGTAACTCCTTGAATCCAATGCGATGTATAGTAATATTGCAAAGTGAGTGCAAAGCTATAATGTAAACACCAATTCGCGAATGTATGACCTGCATAATATATGTTAATTATCTAAACAGTTCGGGCACTGCATCAAATTAACGACACAACTTATCTCATTTATGACACAATTTAATAACCAGCTAACGATGGTTTACATTAATCTCAACTAGTAATACCGGATTTCAGACGATAATACTGTTTCGAAGTAGGCTGTTCGATCTGTTGTGGTTGTACTTCATCGTGGTTAATACTATCTCTCTCGTTCATTGTTGTACGATACAGGAGTACAAAGTAGGAGACATTCTGAACACTACCATCCCAAAGGGGTTGTTTCAGAAATTAACTACTGGTGCCTGTGTTGAAGTTTTGCTTGTATAGATATAATCATACGTATATATCGGTACGGTTTTGTTTGTATATGTAATAGGTACCCACTACATATTTAAAGAGATTTTCTTTTTTACGAAGCTAAATCATGTTAATGTATTACGTGAGCTATTTATGGTTCGAGGCCCATTTCATGGAATTACGTTTAAATTTATAGCAGATTACTGGATCATCCTGCATTTACAAGGAATTAATTGTTTCGTTGGAACTTGAACAATTTGTTTCCGTTATTGGTATATAGAGTACCAACAAAAGTGGTTTACGTTTACCGTCTATGAAGAAATCTTTTCAGAACCTATTTAGTTGTCAAGCATCTGCTACACGGTCACCAACCGTGTCCCGAGAGAGGCGACCTTGATGGTTTACAACCGTTTAGATGGTGGTTTACGACCAAACATTGAAACATTTCTGCCGATCGTCAACCAAGGTCACCTCTGTCGGGGACGCGGTTGGCTACCGTTCAGCAGGCGCTTCATCGACAGTCACACGACGTGCAAGACTGATTCCTTCATCCATGAGCAGGAACAGCTTCTTATCAATATCAAAAGCTATAATAATTGACTACAGGAATCGCAATTCTTGTAAAAAGTTAGGTCTAACCACGGGCTGCAGCAGTCGACAGCTGGCGATGACAATTATATCAGAATAATTCATGAAACACATGAACAACTTGTCACATCAATAATAAAATAAAACAAAACAAAAAAAAATATTTTCATATATATATTTTCCATCTATCTTCTAAAAATACTACATAATCACCGCAGGATTTTTTTTTATCCTTTATTAAAAAGAAACAGGTTCTTAATAATTAATTACAATCTAGCCTATAACACTAATAAGCAATTTTAATCTAACTTAATTTTTTACGTGATAATTATTTACAACTTAGAATAGTGTTGCTTGCACTTTACACAAGTCTGTTCCACTTTCTTACAGACTGGTACAATAACATAAACACTTTGTTCACGTGTTAGATGTGTGTCATTGTCACTATTATTTCTACACTTTTTACACTGCATTATCTCAACCGCAGGATGTGTCGGTATTGGTACGGAGCGAGAGTACATGGGAAGCCATCACCTCCTTCTGCGAGGCAGTAATGCTCGCGAAGGAGGCGGAACGAGTTACCGTGGCCCCGGCACAGGCAACTGAAGGAACACGGGTGAGTTTTAGTCAGTAAAAGTCTGACACGCCCTCCCGCTCTGCCCAGAGCGGGAGGTGTCTTTTGTTGATTTCCCATCAAAAAAAAAAGGATGTGTCGGTATACCTACCTAGTTATAAACACTAAACACATAACTATCTGCTTAGACAAACCACCTACACAAATATGCGAAACTTATTTGCGTAGGTACCTTAATATTGCCTTCAGAAACAATGTTCTCATATTTATTAATATTTCGAATATAAAAGGTTTATTAATATAACATAATGATATCCTCTGTTATGTAACGAAAGGTACACGTGGATCAAAACAATGTATATACATGTACTGCCTCGTAATCTCCAGCAGGCTCCTAGTTTACACCCACAATACAATCGTCTCTAGATTGTGTAACTGAATACAATCGGGATAGAAATAGTATTAGACCCGTATTGGTGAAGTAGATACCGCACATACAATACCGCTCGTACTGACAAACTGAAGCTACCTACGCAATAATACATTTAACTACAGTGAAACCCCTCCCCCCTCCCCTGCTACACTTACAATAACGGTCTTAAGTGGACTGCCACCGGAATGATCATTTTGGCAGGTTCGCACAAGTGGGTGGCTGTTATTGTGTGTGCGTGAAGTGGAGAAGGTTCAAACCCCAGTGCGCGCTTTCGACTTCTTTTTGTTTTTTCGTTTTCGTGAGTTCAATTATTTATTGAGTTTCTTTAATACAATGACTATAGGGTAAAGAGGGCAAAAATAAAGTATAATAGGCCATTTAATTAAAAAAAAAAACACTATTTTTCATATGAACATTTATTGATGTTATTAACAACCTTTAAAACATAAACATATTCCAAACTTTGAAATAAATAAAATACCTAATTTGTTCGTAAATCATTTTTGGTTGCTACTAAAATGGGATGTTTTTGATTTATTGAGGTTATAGCTTAATTTATTCATTTTCTCAAGGAAAAGAAGATTGAAACTAAACCTCAATCCTACAATCTTACGATCACTAACTTATTACTATTATGGCTAGTGTATCCCCTGAATTCCCCTGATATAATTTAATATTATATTTTTTTATTTATATTTAGTGTGGCCTCCGTTATTATCAATGCAGTCAAGAAGACGACGACGCATGGAGGCTACAATATTACTGCAAATATTTGTAGGCAAGGCTATTTGCATGCATTTTCAATAAAACTCTTCAAACTCAACACCCCTTATGACAATAACACAAACGCTCGTAACTAAGTTCACGAACCAACAACGTCATACCATTCTACCTACAGACACAAAATTGATTTTGTTTCAAATCTACCCTCAACTTTTATGTGACTAGTTTGAAATATTCACTGTCTTTTTCTCATTAGCATAATCAGAAAAAGACAGCGTGCCGTGACAGGCCTATGATGATGACCATATACCGCGCTTTTTCTGTTTAGTTCGTGATGAAAGAGTGCAATATACGGGTGTGTATGTGTGTGTGAAATGCCTAAATGGAAGAAGGTCTCAAGTGCGACGAGTAACGATGCGATTGTTTTGTAATGCTGGCGTTGGAGTTCTGACCGCTACTGTACCTTACTGTAGATATAACAGTGAAGAGTCTGCACTAGCAACATCACTACGCTGTTTTCTGTAGCAAAATATTTATGGTTTGTGCCCGGTAGATGGCAATAGGCTCGCCCCCTATTACATGGGTGTACATGGGTGTGGGTATTACTATTACCCTATTAAATGTGGGTGAACCATAATAGGTACACCTCTGCCTAACCCTTCGGGGAATCAAGGCGTGATGTTATGTTATGTAAATATTTATGGTGATACATAAATGATTATCACTCCACAATTATCTTATTGCGTCTGTGCAGCATTTTATTTTATTTTATTTATTCGGAAGAACAAACAATTACGCATAAATATTACAAATAAATAGAACACTTAAGAAGTTATACAAATGTGCAGCCCACAACGTTCCCCACCGATACACAAAAAGACAAAGACAATATTGATAAAGTAAAATGTCGGACAGAATAGATGACACATAAATTACAGCACCAAGGAACAAAAGGTTTTCCTAGCACATAAAGTTTAAAACCTAGACTTATGAGTACGAATCCAGCACAAATTACAGTCGGAGAAAAGTCAGAAATGTTGCTCTTGGCGGTAATACTCTGAGAAAGCGCAAACGTAGCTTAGGCAACAAACTCTTCGTACCACGAAACAGTGTAATGAGGAGACAGCACAAAGAAGATTATAATTGTAGTAGTTTGCTTTTACTTTGTACAAACGTTGATGAGTTGTGGAGTTAGGCTATAATAATTTGCTATTTTGAAAGACCGAGACAGTGTTAGCTCCTTTTATAATAAGCCTATAACGTTCCCACTGATGGGACACAGGCCTCCTCTCTGTGAGAGGAAGTGGGTCGTAATCCACCACGCGGGCTGAGTGCAGGTTGGTAGATGCCACAAGTCTTCGAATTTTTGTTTCTAGGACATGCCGGTTTCCTCACGATGTTTTCCTTCACCGTTTTGAGAGCAGCGGTGATGAAATAAATTACACAAAGTAATGCGCCTACCTAAGTTCGAACCCACGACCTACCACTGGGGCACCACTGCTCCCCAGCACTGTTAGCTGCTTGGAGCATGTTAACTGCGGACAATTTCGGGAAGAAGTCTTAACCAACAACTGTTTGCGATACTAGTTACCAAAAGCGCTCTACAACTGCCGTAACTACATCATTTTATGCAAACAAAACAATAAATAAGACTGCCTCGCTGGTCTAGTGGTTGTAAGCGGTAACTGAGCATGAGGTCCTGGGTTCGATTCCCAGGTCAGGCAATGTTATTGGGTTTTTCTATCTGGAATCTCTCAATAGTAGCCCGAAGTCTGGATTTGTGCCCGGTAGATGGCAATAGGCTCGGCCCCTATTACATGGGACTTAAACATAACTGGCGAAATGTGGCTGTACTATAGGTACACCTCTGCCTAGCCCTTCGGGGAAACAAGGCGTGATGTTATGTATTATGTTAAAATAATAAACCTCTGTCGAAACAAAGGTTTATTAATAGTACTGCAACACGTGTTTGCAACAATTAAATACTGCACTGACCGCTGCTTCTATGTTCTGAAGTTCCTTGTAAACGTCTCGTAAAATAAAATAAATAATTTATGACGCGTACTATGAATGCAATAGCTATATTTAATTCACTAAGTCATAAATAGCATACGAGTACAATCATGTCGACGGCAGCGAAGTAGAAAGGTCAACTGCACTTTTTACGAAATTCACTTTTTTTACATAATTCGACTCAGACTTCTTTGTTTTACCCTAGAATTTTTTTTTTCTGTTCAAAAAGACATCTACACCTAATTTTCACAAAGTGATGAAGTAAATACGGACATAATATATGATTAGTCTGTGTATACGACGGATAAACGACGCGTTGACCTGTTGTAAACATAGATATCAGCCACATAGCCGTTTTAAGGTCGGTTTTTAAACTTGCGTTATTTTAGTGCAACACTAATAATAAGACACGCCAGCGTTACAAATAGTGGTTAAATAAGGAAAATTTTACCTTAATTTATTGTAGTAATAAACAAAGTAAAATATAATAGAATAGCAATTTCTGGAAAATGCGTTGCAACAAAATAACGATTTGAGACTAAGAAAACACGCCAGTTGGTTTTCCAAAACAAACTTTATATAACTACATGATTTAGTAAGAACATATTTTAAAAAATTAAATAAAGTCCCGCGTAGTAACGGATATATGGCAATTGACTCATTTAGTCTACTTTTTTGTACGAAGTATACCACGTGTAACAGGAGGATTGACATTCCTTTAAACCACGTAAATGAGAGAATCATGTTCTTAGCCCGTATACAAAAAATCAATCAAATCCAATGAATACTTTAGCCACAGGAAACTATTTTTCATTTTATTATTTTCAACATGATGTAGATCTGAGTCCGTAATAATAGGTAAACATTGCCGCCCCGCACCCCGCACCGCACCGTTGGTCAGTGACTTCGCGTAGATAAAGCGTGTTTACTTTTTATCCAGTTGATTCTACTATTTATTTTGTTTGAAAACTGCGTTTGTTTAATTTTCCACTAACTAATTTAATCTTCGTGTTTTAAAATGTTTCAAATGTTTCGTTGTACTGTGCTCGTTTTCATTTCATTCATTTTTAATGTCGTACATTCAGAAACACGTTGTATAAAGACCGTATTTTGGGAAAAAATATAAATATATTACTGTAATTGGCCTTAACCATTTCCTTCGTAATGCCCTATTAACTAAATGTTGTAATGTAGAAGAAGATAGCTTTGTTCTTCTATAATTATCACAGTTTTGCGTTCAAAACGATCTCCTGTAAAACCATGATTTTGCAGACAACCGTTTATTCTTTGCAGCCGTCGATGGCATCAGCTACACGTGGAAATACTTAACGTTTACGATCAAGTAAATGTGTAAGTACCATGGGAGAAACGAACATCTACACACCGTAAGGACTATTCTTGCTAGCAGCGCTCGGCCGCTATAGTAGTAACACTTGCTAACAGATGTGGTCATCGTGTGCACGGGATTTTGTTTTCAAATTGGTCAGATGTAAGTTTCCTCGATAGTACCTATTTAATACATAGCCACGTTCACTTACTTGCATAGTAACGAACTCGAATTGTTCCATAACTATTTATAGCAATGTACTATGGCTCATTAAACTTTATTTAATTACCGAATTAACATTAAAAAAAATTAAAAATGTTTATTTGTCCCAAATCAGTTACATGAATTATAAATAAGACATCCCAGTAAGTAATTGATAATACTTGTGTTGGGGCCATCTTGCTCTTTCCCTTAAATATTAACAGTATTAAGATGATTGTTTACAAAAAGGTGACTAAAATTAAAATTAGGAAGAAAAGATAAAAGTAAATGACTTATGAATTAATTTGCAGCTCTTTGTGTAACTGTAGTTGCATGCCTGTGTGAACCTGTATATGCGTCTTGTTTTAACAGGGTCTGTGTTGTGGTGTGTGGGGATGTGGGGGTGTGTTTGTGTGTATGAAAGTGTATATATAAGTCTTGTTTGAAGTGCCGATGTGTTCGAGGCGCAATTTATAGATTAAACTCGGTGAGACCTTACAAGCTAAAACTTGCTGTTTCCTCGTATGTTAAAGTTTTTAGCCACCCTCTTTGCATACGTGTGAGACCTCATGGTGGAACCTTAATTTTGCGTTGATTTTATTATAAATGTAGTCTGATTGGGTTGCATACTAACGCCTTGCAAAAGCGGTTCGGACCCTTTGGGAGTAGGCCACTATATCCTTACGTCTTTTCTCCTGACTGTCTTGGTTAAATGGAATATTTTTGTAGATATAGGGTCGAAATTAAAAAATATAGTTTTCTTGCTGAAAGTAAGTCACTGATTCGAAAATTGAATTTACGGATCTGAAACCATTCTAACTGCTAATGTTACAGATAAGAGCAAATCTCCTTTAAATGGTTATTTAATTTGTTTTGTGAACGTTAGGCCAAATCTATAGGTAAATAATTTCCCTAGTTCCTGATAGGACTATTAGATCATGACACACGGTCAGCACCCTAATTTCGTAACACACTATCAATCAGAATCTGAATGATTATGAAGCTTATTGCTAATCCATTGCTTGTACATCTTACGTTTTTCTAGAACCTTTGTGTTCTCGCGAGAAAATGTCCAAAGGAAATTAGTTCGCAGTGACTCGAGAAAATGGAGGCGTCCTAACCTCTTTTAGGTATTCGAACTCATCAAATGACACTAGGCAACCAGGTAAATTCTATTACTAAACACCGGAATAGGCAAATGTTTTAATTCTTTTTTAACAACCTACAAGATACAAGATGGAACAGGACGATTAACATTCCTTTAAACCACGTAAAGAGAATCATGTTCTTTACCCGTATACAAAAAATCAATCAAATCCAGTGAATACCTTAGTCACAGGAAATTATTTTTCATTTTCTTATTTTTCAACATGATATAGATCTGAGTCGGTAATAATAGGTAAACATTGCCGCCGCCGCGCCCCGCACCCCGCACCGCACCGTTGGTCAGTGACTTTTTTTTTTCGTAGATAAAGCGTGTTCACTTTTTATGCAGTTGATTCTGCTATTTATTTTGTTTGAAAACTGCATTTTTTAAATTTTCCTACTAATCTTTGTGTTTTAAAATGTTTTGATGGACTAGTACTGTGCTCGTTTTAATTTAATGTCGTTCGTCCAGATCCACGTTGTATAATAATTAATAGTCCATGAAACGGACGCCTCGTTGAGTATTACGTAACTAAACATACTCTATGCAGATAAGCTTCTCCCGAGGGCTTTCTCAAACTACCAACGTGTACTACGTCACAATTTGTAATAACACCGGCATAATCCAAACACTGTTTTTGATACACGAGCTGTTTGAATCAAGCAATCTCTGTGGTTTGATTAGTTTACTTAGGCACTTTAGTTGATTTCCCGTAGGGAAAGTCAAGGAAACTAAAATTGACCACTAACTTCAATTGTATCTATCTGGCGAAATGTGGGTGTACTATATAGGTACACCTCTGCCTAACCCTTCGGGAAAACAAGGCGTGATGGTATGTTATGTGTTATGTTTATCACGGCAACTGACCGTAGTGTGTCAATCGGGATGATACCTGGGTAAATAAAAAAAGAAATTCTATTTAGTCCCACAGTCAGATAATAAAAAATATTAGACACGTATTTTTTGCTTTATCATATTAATAAAAAACACTTAGTTATAACGCATTAAAGTTAGGGAGTGGGGACTCGCTATGTCACAACTAAACATAAAATCTAGCAAGGCGTGACGTCATGCCACATTTTAACTCAATGTATCGCTACAATCTTTTGATTACGTCAAAAAAGAAAAAATACGTGTCCAATATTTTTGATTAATGTACCTGACGGAAAAAAAATATCAGTCATCGTCCATAATTGATAAGCAATTAATTTCCCTGACTATACCAAATGCCTGCGCCTGTCGGTATACAATAATTTACAGCGACTAATTAAGTACAACCAGCCAAATAATCATCAGAGATTTAGTTATTTTCAGTAGGATACCTTTAAACTTTTTCATAATATGTACATATTTTTTATCGCAATGATTTAAGATGGGAGACATAGAATGTAAGAAATGGACGATGTATAATAGGTGCGTTGTGTTGATTAGTTACAATCGAGCACTAATTAGCAAGCGCTGAAGCGAATCCGTTCTCTTATTTGCTATGTTTACGAATAAAGGCTCCCGCAAACAGGTGCGACGCGACAGCGCGACATGACAGCGTGACGTGACAGCGCGACGCGACAGTGCGACGCGACTCTAGTAGAAAAATTTCAATGAAAACTTCATGGAAATTATTTTACCAGAATCGCGTCGCACTTATCTGAGGAAGCCTTAACAAAACGGAATTTGCAAACCACGTATTCGTGACTTAGTTCGGAGTCAAATCTCTGCGAAAGCTTATATATGCAGATTTTCGCAATTTTGCTCGTATTTGTTATCATAACCAATAAACCAAATTAATGTTTGCCGACTGACCAAAATCGACTGAACGTGAATACACAGATTAGTTCAATAATGGATGCCTAAACAAATAGAGATGCTGGTTCTAATCAAAGCGTTTACATTGATTTTAATAATTCGTTGATTCCACGTGTGTTGTATGGAATACAAATATAATGCGACAATGTATTTAGATACGCTTGTTACTGCGACTTTTTTTTTGCAAAATATAGGTACTAGCGATAAAAATAAGATATAGTGGATGAATAGTATATGTTAAGAACAACGCCAACATAATAAATAAGTTAACATTTTTGGTATTTCCAAGGTTTATTTCATTTAGAAATTGGGACATTGTTTATACTTAACACAAAACCCCAATAAAACTGGCTCAGCTATCTAATATTTATGCAATCCTAAATCCCGCGAACAAATCATAGCTGAATAAAACAGCGTTCTTTTATGTGTTTGGAACACGGAGCCGCTGGCTGATAAACTGCTGCCTATAATGTACGATTCTACTAAGAATGAACCGTAATTAATAAAAATGATTGCAGAAGCTCACATTGATGCTTTCGGACCGGTAATTACAATAGCAACATACGCAGTGTTTGTTCTAGTTCAGCCGCAAATTAACTCAAACTCAAAGCATTTATTTCAATTAAACCAATTACAGGCACTTTTGAATTGTTAAAGAGTCAGTCAGTTAGTCAGAAAATTGAAGCTAGTCGCCCATTCCAAAACGTAGATCTCTATGGAGAAGAATGGGCAAGAAACTCCATGGACACTCTTTTAAATCAAAATTGTTACAAAATCCTGGGTAGGTACATTGTTATTGTTCTTGTTGCTTCTATATGTGAGAACAATGTAAAAAATAGATAATTAAAACAATTTAAAATATAAGATTAAAAATAAGCCCTGGCAGCTAAGAGATGACCAGTCTCCACTGACGGCGCCCGTTCACGAACATGATGCGTGGATCAGCACCATCCAGCTCAACCATTTTGTAGGGAACCGAATGATCCAACACATGCGCCACCATCAGCGAGACATTTAAGTGAGCATGACATACTCTCAACTGCCATACTCTTTCAAGTCAACATACCTACATCATAATATAAAACCGCTCCATGGTACTCACATTTACAAAATTGAAAAGATGCTTCTAATTTATACAAAACTATAGTTTGCAATGATTGTATTAAAAGATTAGTAAACACTAACGTTTCATTTGTTTATTACTCCGTGGTACACCTACATGGTGACACGATTGCACACGCGAATCTATTCACAAATCTAACTATCATCATATGACATTCGTACTTACACGACGCGGCAACTCTAATGCTCGAGATACACGAGGCTAGCTTCCCAAGCCAGGATAGTAAGCTGGCAAGCTAGTGACTCTGGCTTCGTGTACACAGAACTAGGTTAATTTCTAGTCTAGTAAGCTAGTGATAAAGCTAGGGGGTCAAGCTAGTTTAACTTCTTACTGCGCCTACGCCCGCGTGAAATTTCATGTTTCCCTACCTTACTGACAATTTAACCCGCTAGAGGACGCATCTGCAACGTTTGGTAAACAGAACAACATGGCGTCCGTCTATGGAAAGACTAGCTAGCAAAAAAGTTACAGTAAAAAGGTTAAAACATAACATAACATCACGCCTTGTTTCCCCGAAGGGTTAATAGGATGGGATTCTATTTTTTGAGCTAGTAGCACCCCCACCACTGATTTTACTGTCCTGGCTTGTGTACTAACTTCATGTGGCTGGCGAAGGTAGTATTCAATTGGCTAGTGTGCAGTGACTACGCGTTTTGTTTTGCTGACCGCCATCATGTATCGTACAGTCACGAGCACTAATATGTATACACTTAGCACAATTCAAAAGCGATTTTCTCGTGGAATTACGATTGCAACTTTGAGTTAAGACCTCATTCATAATAGTACGGGATTCAAAATACTATGTTCGTAACAACATAAAATTACAATCAATACAGTAGGAGAAAAAACTTTTAAAAATTGCTCAGTGTATACATATTAGTGGTCGTGACTGTACTGTACTTGAAATTATCTGGCATCATGTAGTCAGCACTAGCATGTGCCACTCCAGGATAGTACGTATACCGAGGTTCTAGCTTGCTGTCCTAGCTTTGGAAAACTAGCCTCGTGTATCTTGGGCATTACTGTAGAGCTCAATCAGACTCATTAGTCTGGTTGTAGGTACAAATTGAATTGGATCAATGTTTGTTAGGTAGGTAAGTCAAATTAGAAGTGTGTTCCTCGACTTTAATAAGAGCATGTTGCCGTAAACTGTCGGCTTTGTATTCTTTCGATCTCAACGACACATATGTACTTATCATTAACAAACTTGGATGTGGTAACTACCAAACTTGTCTCATTATTGGGAGACAATCGTGAAACAAACACATATTGGAAAGACATTCACCTAAACTTTTTCCTTGATAACCAGGAAAAAGTTTACCCGTAAGTAGTGGAAATAAAATGTATCTATTACGGAAAAAAACATATTTATGCTACGGAGTTAATTCAGTTTAATTGTTCTATTATTTTAATCTTCCGAATCCTGAAAGATTTATCAGGATTTCAAGCATGAGTTGTTTGTAAAATGAAACGAAGGCAAGCAATACTAACTGTCGATACCTATGCAAAACTTACGAGTTTATGTTAATGTATGTAATGCAAACGCGTTTCATACGACGTTTTTCAACACACTTACGAGGCCAAAAATAAATAAAGTTTCATAAACTAATTACCTATGTAAAAAAAATATGTTTTGAAAATGAATTAAAAACAACACAATTTCATTTTAATAACTTCCTTGATCAAATATTAATTTCTCTCTGGTCACAAATATTATTATATCGTTCTGTTTGTTTTTTGTGTTCTGTTGTTATGGAGCAAACAAATTGGAATGATACGACCCCTCTACCCTTCACTCTGTCTTATAATAATAATAATACATCACTAGTAATAACCGTAATTAAGTTCAACTCCAAGTTCCAGAGCAAATAGCTGGAAACATTCACTTTAATGTCCATAAAGAAGAAGTTACATTTTATGCTTATGATATTTTCTCGGTCAGCGGTAAGTGAAGACATTATGACGACACTTAATATTGTTGATATTGGCAGTAATATTATTGAAGTCTATTATACCGTCGTGTGTACTGTATCTATCTGCCAAGGAACTATGGGGGCTAGGCAGATCACTACGTGTATTTGTGCGCTGATGTAAGCCTGTGGTGTGTGCTTGGGCGTCTAAATTACCAAATCAGATACATGGGAGTACTATATTATTATTTAATACTTTATAGAAGAACACGTTTACATAATTATCAAGCCCTAATTTCCACTGTCTCAGCATAAAACAAATTGCCTGTCCATCAAATTCAAAACTACTCTATCTTTCAAAATCAATGTTTGTCTTTTAAATCTATCAAACAACTCGCGAAGGTTTTATGCTAAAGGCAGGCCCGATCAAAGCCTCTACAGTACCTAAGAATGTCAGTAAAGCGGCCAGTTAGCACTGATTAGTATCCCTACAGAAAAGTGTAAACTAACTGACTGCAAACAAAAACCGTCACCTAATTAACATTTTCATCTAAAGGGTCTTTCAACAAGGGCGGGTCGATGTTAAAATTGAATAAAACAAGATGTGTGTGAGATATTAACGAAATTTATTTTTTATTTAAAAGGCCCATTTATGCCATTATGGATGGAATATGACATCGTTCAAATGTCCGCCGCGGCTTCGTATGGTGGCACGAATCCGAGAGGTCCAATTTTTAATGACTCTGCTGCATAGATCCGGCTGAATCCGAGCGATGGCCTGCGTTATGTTGGCTTTCAGGGCAACGGTCGAATGTGGTTTATTGGCATAGACCTGCAACTTCAGAAAACCCCACAAGAAAAAGTCTAGCGGAGTCAAATCACACGATCTTGGTGGCCAATTCACGTCACCTCTGCGAGAGATAACTCTACCCTCAAACCGTTCATGCAGAATGTCGATTGTGTCGTTGAGGTCTGCGAAAGGCCGAGTTCTTGAGCACGGCGAGAAATCGACTGCCTCGGAGTCTCCTGAACACTCTCACGTACAGCGGCGATGTTCTCGGCCGATCTGGCGTTCCTTTGACGTAAAGGTGTTGGTTGGTTGTTTACCGAACCGGTCGTCTCAAATTTAGTCACCAATCGTTGGAGAGTGGACTTTGAAGGGCCACCGCGTCTGCCGTAAAATGGGCGCAATGCGCGCAACGTTTGCACTAACGAACACTCATTTTGATAATAAAGTTTTATCATTTGCACATGCTGCTCAACCGTGTAACTTGCCATGGTGATTTGGCATCACTGACTGCATAATATACAACAGATTTTACAGATCCCACCAAAATAGTATGGCTGCCACAGACTGTCAACATCGACCCGTCCCTATTGGAAAACCCTTTAATTAGGCAATCACGAATACAGGGTTACCTAAAGAGAAATTCGGCCGAAACACTTTCGTAACTTTGATAAAAAATAACGAAAAAGATATTATAATTATAAAGGTTTTTTTTTTAAAGAGTGTGCTTCGTTCAGGGAAAGGCCTCATTTTCCGTGTCGCAAAAGAGAAGCGCTGTAGAGTGTAGAGGGACGACACGCGACGCAATGATCAGAAGAAAATGACTATGGACTACAGATGCGAATCCGGTTGACAACTTATCTCTCTACACTACCTGTCTAGCAGTTTTTTATTTTTTTTTTTTATTTAAGATAGGTTTGCTCTTGACTCTAGTCTAGGTCAGAGATGACAGAGACAAAGTCGATGATGGAGCGAGCTTACCCAGAAGAAGCCTGTTAACTCTCACTTTGAAGAGATCGGGGTTGTATACGTTCGGAAACACAGACGCAGGCAGAGAGTTCCACTCCTTTGCTGTGCGCATCACAAAAGACATTTGGAAACGCTTAGTGCGAATTGGTGGAATAGCAACTAGGTAGGGATGGTAACCTGCAGTGCGTCTAGATGTCCGATGGTAGAAGGGGGCAGACGGAATGAGGTCGTGGAGTTCTCGAGCACACTCACCGAAGTACAATCTGAAGACTGACAAGCAGGCAACCTTGCGGCGATGAGCCAAGCTGTGAAGCTTGGCATCCACCAGTCTTACGTCGCCAATGAGCCTCTTAGTTCTGCGTTCCACCGAATTAAGCGCGGCAAGTTGGTATTAAGCTGAGCCATCCCAAAGGTGGCTGCAATACTCCATGCAGGATCGGACTTGCGCTTTGTAGAGAGTTAAAAGCTGTCCAGGCGTAAAGTATCGCTTCACCCTATTTAGGATGCCCAGTTTCTTGGCCGCAGTTTACTTGCAAAGCACTAGGCGTTACAGTGGAATCTTGGATTGTTACATTACTGGCGAATGCTCCCGCTGAGGAAGCTAGTAAAACATATTACCTACTTTCACAACACAAGTATTATTATATTTTGACCTACTTTACGATTAAGTTCAAAATATTAGATTTCGTGTAATTTTACGGTTGAATAATACTTAGCTATTTACACTCCCTAGGCTCGTTCGGTAGTCCATCGTCTTATCGTTACCAAGTTTACGCTTATATACGTCAAAGATAACTGAACCGCACTCAAATATTAGTTAATCTAAAATGACCACGTATCGCTCAAAGTGAACAGAAATGCCTTTTAGAATATAAAATGACCAATTCACTGCATTGTAAGATTAGAGCTCGTAAAATGAAACGTAGCGAGATTTTACAGCAACTAAATTTTACGATGTCTCCGTTTAACATTGCAAGGCAGACAGAACGATTCAGGATCTGGATTCTTTCATCGATAGTACCTAATTTATAGAGCAAAGATTCTGTTTGACAGCTGACAAGGGCTTTTGTGGTCATACCTTTGACGGCTTACATTCAGTAACTAATCTCTCAAAAACTGGGCCTCGTGGCAGAGTTCTGACCTCACCTTGAGGACTTAGACTGTACTTGACCTAGTAAACAGGGATTCAAATCTTGTTTTGACCCGAGACTGGCATCAAAGTGTAGATACCACTATAAATATTTTATGAAATGAACACACCACACTGTTGAAACTACTTTCTTGAAGTTGATAATCAAATATCTGCTGTAAAATTCTAGGCTTTCGTAACAATGCAGGTGTAAAAGTCGGAATAAAAAAACTGTTTTGCAAAAAAAAAACTACAAAGTGAAAAATAACTTTAATTTCGGAAGTCGGTGTCTTTGGATCCGTATTTTAGGAATTTGCCACCGCCTTCCGAAATTAAAGTTACTTTCACTTTGTAGTGTTTTGTTTGGAAGTCGGTTGTTTTTTTTTTTTGGCAAAAATATTTTTCACTTTTTAGTGGATCAGTTTGTAATTTATCTAAGTTACAATAGCCATGACAACTGTTCATCACTTTTTACAAAATATTGCTTTTCCCGATGCAGGGACGTTAATTTTTGAGGAGTTCTCCTGGTACTTCACCATCATCTCCAGTTCACCATATGCGTTGTGACGAGCATAATTAATTTGCTTAGCAACCATATTAAAGTAATCAAATCGCCCGTGAAATACTTATTATTGAGCAGTTCCAGTGGCCATCTGTGGTCTTCATCATCAGTTCTACTTCCCAAATGGTGCTTTCCGAGAGCAAATAAACGAGTTACTAAAAAAAAAATACCCAAATCGCTATAGGTGTGCCCATAATAATTGAAGAGTTCCCTCGATTTCTCCAGGATCCCATCATCAGATCCTGACCTGATGAGAATGAGTCCACCTGGAAAGTATAACCTTTCAAACAAAAAAAAGAATTTTCTAAATCGTTCCAGCGGTCTTCGAGTAATCGGGGAACATACATAAAACAAAAAGATTCCGATGAACTGAAAACCTTCTGTTTTTGAAGTCGGTTAAAAAGCATCGCTCTTTTGATGAGGATCGCGGTACCTATTCATTTTAATCGTGGTAAATGCGGAGTTAGATACCAGCAACCACGTAGTTTTATTTTATATAATGTGATTTCCATCAAATATTTCTCGTGAAAGAACAGTTGCTTTATAATAAAAGGTCAGAGATGACAGAGACAAAGTCGACGATGGAGCGAGCTTACCCAGAAGAAGCCTGTTCACTCTTACTTTGAAGAGATCGGGGTTATATGCGGTATTTATTTATTTAATACTTTAAGCACACAAATGTACAGAGTCACATTTAATGCCTTTAAGCAATTATTCCACATGTCTAGCTATTTCTCAACTCACATTTGAAATGCCTATAATTTATTTGTATTTGTACTCATAAACATATATCAAATGTGGGTCCCAAAAAACGTCCGTCGACGTCGAGGCAGACTCAGGAGAAAATGGCGAGGTATTTGCACATAATTATTTCTCTTCAACTTTATCGGAACGCGTCAATTGCTACAACGTTGTGCAAATCGTAAGTGACATGTTGTTGTTACAAAAATAAATACAAAAAAAAAACGATGTAATATTACGTTATCTCAAGAACAAACTCGATTGATGTATTTCGGAATATATAATATTTTCAAAATATATAAGCTAACAGACTTAAGATTTTTACATGTATAAAAAAGGTAAATAGAATCATAGAACATCAAAAAATTCGTCCGCATCGCTGTCAACAGGAAAAGTGACCAAAAGGCTGGCAGCATTGCCACGTTGTATGGGGATGCTGATTCTTTGGCCAGCCCTTTGGTCACGTGAAGAGTCGACCAACTGCTTGGCGATGTCAACATTGATGTTGAAAAACTTTGTCTCCCATACATTTCAACTGAAAATGTAAGTTTGTACGCACAATATAAGATTTGCCATGTTATTTTAAGACAAGACTTCATAATGGCTTTCCTATAATCTATAAATAAAGAACTATTTTCTGTAAGTATTTTTATCAAAATTTTAGACTCCGTAGTTTCGGAGATAAGGAGGAATGGTAAATTTTTATATATTTCTTAAATAACTTTACAACTGTTTATTTTAAAATTATACAAAAAGTATATCTGAGACCCTCAAAACAAGCCATTTCATTTGATATGTCACACGGTACTACTTGCAGGTCTTTTGTTTTTAGGGTTCCGTAGTCAACAAGGAACCCTTATAGTTTCGCGATGTCCGTCCGTCCGTCCGCAGCTTAGCTCAGAGACTCTTAGTACTAGAAAGCTATAATTTGGCATGGATATACATATTAATGGAAGTGAATATTGGATGTGGCAAAAGAAGCATGAAAGTAGAATAAATGCTGTGGAAATGCGTTCCTTGCGAAGCATGTGTGGTGTGACTATGAATGATAGACTGAGGAATGATGTGATAAGGCAACGGTGCGGTTTAAAATAGGATGTAGTGACAAACATTGAAAAGGGTATGCTTGACCAAACCATCTGGTTTGGTCATGTTGAGAGGATGAATGAAAGTTGACTAACAAAAGGTATTTACACGGCAGATGTGAGTGGCAACGCCGGGACTCCGGACGCCCTAGGAAGACATAATATAGTGATCTTATTGGTGATGTTCTTCAGAAAGGTCAGGTGCGTAGTTCTCGCAACCGGCGTGCATGTATGACCAGATGCGTGCGTGTATGAATGTAAACGAGGCAAAAGGAGTATGTAAGGATCGTAGCAGGTGGCGTTCTGTAGTTTCTGCCTACCCCCATGGGAAGAAGGCGTGAGTTTACGTATGTATGTATACATATTAATCACGCCGATAAAGTGGTTCTTGGGATAAATTCATACCAACTACGAAATCCTTCATTGTGCGTGGTGCGATACGCACTTGGCCTGTTTTTTATTTTCTAATTTCCCCCCAAGAGTGACCCCCATAAAATCGGTCAAGTAGATTCGGAGCAAATTGACTGTGATACACGGACAGATAGACACACGAGTGATCCCATAAGGATTCCGTTTTTTCATTCGGACGTACGGAACCCTAATAAAGAAAATATTTCTCTTTTCAACGTACTTCGTTAAGGATTAATAATTTTAATAAAACAACATTTTCAAAATATACAAAAATATAATTATCATAATATCTTGTGTGAGGCCTATGTCCAGCAGTGGGCGTTTTTGGCTGAAATTATGGTGATGATGAGGATTAACATTTTGAT
Organism: Fissipunctia ypsillon; assembly: GCA_947568875.1. Classification (NCBI taxonomy): domain Eukaryota; kingdom Metazoa; phylum Arthropoda; class Insecta; order Lepidoptera; family Noctuidae; genus Fissipunctia; species Fissipunctia ypsillon. The sequence continues at coordinate 15,154,501 of OX387661.1, read as the reverse complement.
AAATTAATTAACAATGGTCAGATCGTTCTATCGTGTAATGAACAAGAGTTTAATTTAATACCACTCTTTATTCTTTTTTTAACTAAGCATAAATTGTTCGTTGTTTTTACGAAAGTACATTACAAATTAATTATAAACATTATATCTTAAGTTATAAGTACCTATTTCTATACAATCTCTATTACAATATGTACATTATTATCTTTAAGGTTGTCATATCACATCCCTGTTTCCATGTCACTAGTTTACTACAACTACTATCACTTATCCCGCACTACTAAGTGGGCGCTTCTTCTATGCGCTGTGAGCAGTGGTCGGCGGCTCGGCTCGGCGTTCTGTTGAGTAGGAAGTCCAGGTCATGTGATATCTTGTGCAGCACTTTGTCAGCGTGTGTGTGTGTACTGTGAGTAGTTGTTGTGTCGTGTGAGTGTGTGTTGACTGGTTCTATGTGTGAGTGTGTGTTGACTGGTTGTATATGTGAGTGGTTGTGATCGTCGCTGAACTCGCGGTGGATGGACGGCAGCGAGCTGCTGCTCGTCAACTGCGGCGCACGCTTCTTGAGACAGCTCTTGATCGGACGAGCCGACACGTCGGGCGTCGACAGACTGCAGATCGTACAGCTCTCCTAGGAAATTAAGATTCGATTATATCTTTTATTAATTTTTGTTCTTATCTAATTACATTTTTAAATATTTCTGAAAATAAAAAGATATAAAAAATATTTAAAAATATAAATAAATAGAGTTCCACCGGTGACCGGTGTCGGGAGCAGGGTCCAAGCTACCGGTGGTTAGGGCTGCAGAGACAGGAACCTTCTCACAATACTAGCCGTATCAAGGAGTACTGCCTTCTGAATCAGGCCCTTGATCCAACCGCCTAAGGAGAACCTCGAGAGATGTTGGTCGAGGCTTTCGGCCATCAGGCCATTGGCCGTTACGACAATCGGCACAATGACAGCCGAGCTCACATTTCACATGTCAACAACCTCGTGTGCTAAGTCGAGATATTTTATTTGTTTGTCTTTCTCAGCTTTCACGAGGTTCTCGTCATATGGAATGGTAACATCGATTATCATTGCGCGGCGCGCTAATCGATCTATCACGACTATATCAGACTTATTGGCGACAATAGTCCTGTCATTAATGATAGACCGATCCCAGTACAACGTGACATGGTCATTTTCGAGAACTGGGTCGGGCACATACTTGTAATACGGTACCTCAGAGACCACAAGTTTGTATTTCAAAGCAAGTTGCTGGAGAATAATCCTGGCCACTTGGTTATGTCTGTGCAAGTACTAGCCGTAAGTCACACGAGAACAACCAGAGATGATATGTCTGATAGACTCACCCGAACGGTGGCATGCCCGACATAATTATATCAACCGTCCCGTCCTTCATAATATGTCTCCGATAGTTATTCCTTAAGATAACTTCGTCCATAATTGCACAGACGAAACCTTCAGTTTCCCCGAAAAGGTCACCTAAACGTAGCCAGGATACGGCGCTAAGAAATTTACACCGGGCTCACGAAGAGCCCGATAGAAGCGCCCGTGAAGCTCCTTGCTTTGCCATACCGCCTAGCGGTCATCTGTAGTAATTACTACAGGTTTGCGCCAGTTCTCTTTAGCCATAGAGAGCGGGGTGAGCCCCTTGTCCACTGCTACGACTTCACAGTGCATACCCACGTCAAATTTTAAAAAATATGCCCTGAGGCTGCACACCTCGCGGTTGTGGAGGGTCTTCGCATTTAAAAAGCCTCGACCCCCGCACTTCCGCGGAATCTACAGTCTCATCACCGATTATCGTGGGTGATGCATCCGGTTTGCAGTCAGCAGTGTACGGACCCTCCTATCTAGGGCGTTGAGTTCGGTCTGAGTCAATTTGAGTATGCCGAAAGAGTACATCAAAACCGGCATGACCCAACCGTTGAAGGCGCGCACTTTGTTTCCACTTGAATGTTGACTAATTAATACCTTCTTCAGGCGACCAAAGAAGCGCTCCTTCAACGATTGCTTCATGTCAGTAACATTGATGCCTAACGCTTCCGACATTCCCAAACACTTATAGCTTTCGGATGAGGAGAGAGATCTAAGGTGTATGGAATCCGAAAGTTGAATTCCCTCGGATTGCGTAATCTCGCCTCGCTTTACATGCATGACTGCACATTTATCCACATCAAATTCCATCCTGATGGCGTTACTGAAAGTTGCAGTTACCTTCAGTAGCTCCATCAGTCGCAATTTGTTGCGGGTAAAGAGTTTCAAGTCATCCATGTAGAGGAGGTGAGATATGACCTGACCATCTCTCCTCAACCGATAACCTAGACCTGAATCCTCCAACAGTGTGCTTAGAGGGTTCAGGGCTAAGGAGAACAAAGTGGACTCAAACTGTCGCCCTGAAATATTCCCCGTTCAATCCATACAGGTTCATCATTCCTCTGGATCTGTCCACACCCTGGATAGCGAAGGACCGTCCTCCATTGCCCCATACACGACTCAAGGAAGGTGCGTAGAGTTGCATCAATCTTGTACAACTCCAGCACCCTATATTATTATTACGAGTTGACATTTGTGAATTTACGTCTATTTGAGTTTGCATTACCTTGGGCGTGTCGGTACTGTCCCTGTAGGTGCGCGTGTCTGTTCCGTATGACACCGCGCGTGTCCCAGGCAGCACGCGCAGCTCCACACACACGTGCGACACGTGCGACTGTGTGCACGCGTGCACACCGTCACCGTCTGCGGGAGTCACGTTATGTGTAACTATGTTGTATGATGTCAAGCCTGAGGCGTGACGTACCTACGAGGTCTAGACGCTAACGATTTTTAGTTAGCTAAATTACAAGTAACCGAAAAGCATCGGGAAGTCAAATAATAGGTCACCAGAAGTGGTCTACAAAATGACCCAAGTTTTTTGAGCTTCCTAAAACTATAAAACAATCATGTCCTGAAAGAATTACATAGCGCTACCTGTGGGTATGAGGTCGCACAGTGCCGTGTGTGTGCGCGGTGACTGCAGCTTGTGCTTGTACTCCACGCACCGCACTATGTCCGCCACACACGCGCCGCTCGACTGACGCCTGCAGCAACAAGGGAACATGTCAGGTCTGATGTAGAAGGGACTTCGTGATCGCGTCTGAGTTAAAGTGAAGTTGTACCTCAGTCCTCGCCTGTACATGGTGTTCGGGCTCTCTAACGTCGGCGTTTGCCAGTAGGTGTTAGCGGGCGACGCATGCGACGAGGAGCACTCCACCTCGCGAGCTTGCTTTATGTACACTACAACAATGGGATGATAACCGCTTACTATGTATTTATCCTCACATTGGCACGCCATACAGCAATTACACCAACGGAGCAAAAAATGACTTCACGTGTCTGTCCTATAAGTTGATGACCGAAATAAGAAATAGTTTCATAAAATATAGAAATTTATTGCTGGTGGTAAATGAAGTCGTGCTTTCAGCTGATACAAACAACCTGTGAGTGATTGTGTACCAAAATGAGTTGGCTGCTAAGTTCTGGAGAAACGAGGAAATGGGACAAGAATAAATTTTTAAATAATTAAATTGGCAGTAGAGCATTCTATTCCATTTTTGGTGTTTCTGATTCTAGTACAACGGAATCGTGGCAATATACGTATGTGTCAGAAAGATGAATCTCACTCACGACTATGTGAGGCGTCTCCCTCGGGTGCGTCCTGCCACTCATTTTGTGAGGAGAGCGTGAGCAGGCGCCGCGCTGCCTGCAGACACTCCTCGTCCATGATCACGTAGCACACCAGCATCGCTATACCCTGGACAAGCAATGGGAGATTTTGGCAAGTTCAATGGTCTATGACAGTAAGAATCAACGTCATTGAGTTGAGTTGTCTCACATTAGTCAGCGCGGCGGCAGCCAGTACTACCACGTGCGGCATGCTGGTCTCTGCGGGCTGCACGTACACCACTCCGGCCGCTTGCGTCACGCACGTAGTGACCAGCAGCACTAGCGTGTGCCGCACTACTCGTGCTCGCTCGCGTACGTGTTCTTGCCTTCCCAGCTTGTGCTCGTGTGCTCGCCCTCTGAGCGCAAGCGCGAGTGCGAGTGCGAGCGCGGCTAGTAACGCTTGGCCTGCAGCACACACGGCGTTGGCGGCCGCGCCCAGCTGCAGCGGCGCGCCGCCCCACAGTCGAGCTGTCAGCCAGCATAGTGTGCACACGCCTGCAACCAGTTCACGTGAGTATAGCGACACGCCCGGCCCTCCTGCACACCGGCCCGTCTGCACCTACACGTACCACACAGTAGTCCGATAGAGGGCGCGCGCGTTGCTGTGGCGGCCAGCTCGGCGTGCAGCAGCAGCGGCGCAGCACACAGCGCGGCACAGCCCGCCATCCAGCACAGCGCCACCGCCCAGCCCACGCCACCTGGACATGCTACGTCCTGCCCGACATAGCAACACTCACTCACTTATTATCTGAAGCATTTGTGTACACAGGACTCAAGTTATTATAACTCACCTGCCTCGTGTCACATTCGAGTACAGCCAACATAGCTGCAGAGTGAAAGCCCGCAGTGGCAGCTTTGAGCAGCACTGGCAGCCTGGTCTTACTGCCAGCTACCAGCCCGAGGAGCTGCAGTAATGCCGCCACAAGACACATCGCTGCTCCCAGGCTCACTGTTATCTTCACGATGCCTCGTAAGTCATGTTCTGTACCTGTCTGAAGAAAACGCTTTTGAGTGCTTATAGAATTAAGTTGCCTCATACAGGGTTAAAACACTACTCTGTGCAATTCCGCTAAAAATCATTGGGCAGAGTTGTAAGTTAAAATAATGTTTTTGGAAGATAAATAAATACTGGAAAATTCACACTAAGTATTCAATGTCGTTTATACAGGGTGTCCGGTAATTAATGGATAACCTTGCAATAGCATATAATAGACCCTATGGCCGTTCTAAAAAAATACAAAAAAAAATGTATATCCCAAGTAGTAAGTACCTAAGATATAATTTTATAGAAACAAATACTGTGTAATTTCTAGTCACACTATTTATTGCCTCTCTGTCGACGGCATAGTCAACGTACAATATTATAACAACAGATAACCGATGGAATTCATTCATTTGTGGTCGTGGTGATGAAAAATGTAAAAAAAGTTAGTATTTTTTCTAAAAAATCTTTGTTATTACTTGGGATATATTTTTTTTGTATTTTTTTTTTACAACAGCCATAAGGTCTATTATATGCTATTTCAAGGTTATCCATTCTTTACCGGACACCCTGTATATGAAAAGTACTATATTTCTCACCTTAAGCAAAAAAATGCCATTTGCCCAGTAAAGTTATTTTCATTTGAAATCCCAATTTATGGACATCCCTCACTGTTCAGGAATAACTTTGGATAACTTACCTCATTGACCTCTAAAGGATACATTATATTCTAGTATTTATCGTCATACTAACGACCAGTTACTGACAGTGGTGTCTGGTATGGTATGGTATGGTATATTTTTGCTGTTTTACTATTTATTTATTTTTTTATATATGGGTATTTTGCCTTCAATAAAATACTATTTTATATTGTCAGTAAAATGTATTTTCATACTTTGTGCATACCAAATATTTACACCAAGTGAAATAAAATTATATTAAAAAAACCGACCAAGTGCGTGTCGGACCACGTGCTATGAAGGGCAGTTGGGATGAATTTAATTTATTGTAAGTTTTTACGCACAATATTGGGGGATTTACCATGTTATTCCATTGACTACTCATGAGTTTTCCTGTAAACTGTAAGAACAATTTTATGTATTTTTTTCAAAATTTTAAGCTCAGTAGTTTCGGAGATAGAGAATGGTCAATTTTCATGTATTCTCTTAAATAACTTTAAAACTTTTTTATTCCATAATTATAAAAATTATATACTTGAGACTTTCATAGTAAGCCCTTTCATTTGTCACACGGTACAGTGTACAAAACTTTATTTAAATTTTCTTATTGGTCTCCTAAATATTCAAAATTCATTTATTTGTAACACGTCCGTGTTTGAGTCACAGAAATTGATATGTGTACCAAATTGCAACTTAAACGGTGCATTATATTCGGAGCTGTGACAGACGGACAGACAGACAGACAGAAAGAAAGAAAGAAAATAAATTTATTTGACCCAGGTTAAGGCACACAATATTCAAACAAAATCAATAAACAGAAAAAACTTATAGTATTGTGTGCCTCACAGACAGACAGGCACACGAGTTATCCTACAAGGGTTTCGTTTTTTCATTCGGACATACGGACATACGGAACCCTAACTAACCTTACCTTAGAAACTTATAAAATTTCTGATCGATTTTTGTACACAGATCTGCAAGAGGGCTTTTTTATTTTCACAATAAAACTGCTAGGGTGTCGAAAATTGGGTGAGTGTCAATATTAGGTACATTTATTACTCTATCACTTCTCTTCTATAATAGTACTCACGAATGTCTCCCTGTGAACTGTGAAGAGAGCGATGGTCGCCAGTCCCCGACAGCGGCACGCGACGTGTGAGCGCTCCGGTATGCGCAGCTCGCACGCCTGCGTGCTCCACACGCGCGGCGCCGAGCGCGACCGACCTCCACACGCGAGCTGAGGTGCTGGCACAGAACAACTACATGAGCGAGCGTACATTCTAGATAACACCATTGTGGAGCGTTGTGTTTGTTGTCCCACTCACCAATAGCGCTATAATTCTTGTAGTGCGCGAACAGCAGTGTGACAGTGTGAGGGAGCGTGGGATCAACTCCCGCGCCGGTGACAGACACCTGCACCTGTTGTGATGCTATTGTGTACTCTGTCGCGCGGCCGGACCTGGAACAGTTGCCGCTACAACTACCGTGTAGGAGGGAAACGAAATTAATAGATAAATAAAAATAACAAAACGTAAGAAAAATATACCAAAAAATATCGGAAATACCAAAAACCAAGAAACAAAAGATCTACAACGTTAATGCTGCGAATTGTAATAGAAGCTAAAATCAGTATTATAGATAAGCTAGCTATGCCCCGTGACTCGTGTGGAAGTCGTAAGATACACAGTATAGTAAAATAATAGCCACAGTTTAATAAAACTCTCTCGTCCCCCGACCCGCCGCGTTGCATCGCCCACCCGCGCTATTACTTCGTTTTCGCTTAGCGTTCTTTCCGACTTTTTTCTTTTTGCTCGGCCCCTATGGGCCGTAGCGTGATGATAAATAGCCTATAAACGTCGTCGAGAGTTGGACTACCGAATGCAAAAAGAATTTTTCAAATCCGACTGGAAGTTCCAGACTTATTCTTTTTGTTCACAATTTTCAGGTTTTAATTTTTGCACGGAACCCTAATTATTTTTCTAAAGTAGAAGTAGCCTAAGTTACTCCTTATAGCATCAGATACCACCACCTACCGGTAAATCGGTCCAGCCGTTTCGGAGATTAGCCGGAACAAACAGACAAACAAAAAAAAATACAAAAACAGTAAGTTTTTTTGGTTATATATACCGTGTATACTTTCATATGCATTTAGTACAAAACTGTTATTTTGATATTACAAACAGATACTTCAATTTTATTTATTTTTTTAGATAGATTGCTTTAAAATCTTAAAACAAAATAACACAATACATAAATCATGTTATTAATAGAGGTATAGTGTGCTCAAGGTACGCTGTAGTGTAATGTATACTTATTGCAAACTATAAACTCTTAATAAGTGCTGTAATAACATTCTTAAAATTCTTATAATGGCTGTAATAGTGTCTGAAATAAAATATTTACTATATATTTATAAAGGGGGTCCTTACTTATACTCGATGCATCTCCTCAACGACGGCAACCTGGCTCCCAGATCATGATACAGCACGGTGACCACGGAAGCATTGCCAGCTCTATCCGCCAGCTCCACTCCTACTGACGTCACGAGCCACTCCTCGCTCCCCACTGGAGCTGGCTGAAGCTCGAAGTGCGCCGCGTTGTCGTCGTGTACTGGTTTCGTTTTGACTGTGAACTCATGGTAGCGCATGTCGAAGTCACTCCTCATGCCCGCTGTGTCCATCACCGCATTTTGAAGATCGATAATTTTCTAATAGAAATACTATGGCTTATCAATGCAACATTCTACATTAAATATAAACTCGACCTTGCTTGCTAAGTAGCTACTAACCTCTTCATCAAGGAAAGCATCAGGATGTGTGAGCAGGTGATCATATATCTGCAGCAGATGTTCCGTGCTGTTGTATCTGTCGGCTGGCTGAGCTGCAGCAGACATGAGGTAGTGCAGCATGTGTGCTGCATGCGTGAGGGGAGGCTCGCCCTCGCCCGGCTGTGTCGGCAGGGAGCACAGCACTTTGCCGTACTGGCGCGCCACGTGCGACACAGCGCGCCAGGAGTAGCCCAGCGATATCAGAGTGAACTGATATCAACATAATATACGTTTCAACTGGTTGTATAAATAGACAGAAATATCAAAATTTTGTGATCTCTTTTACCTGTTCATAAATATCCTTAAGCGAGTCTGCAACACAACCAGAGAAATCTGGTAGCCTCCACTTGACGCCATGTTGGCCGGTTTTCGGCTCACAAAACCTGAAAATAAGTTACCTCCGTAAAACTTTTACTCCATGATGCTATGCTGCTATGCTATGCATGATGGTGATGATATTAAAACATACATTGTCTCATAATTTTGTGAATTCAGTTTTTTCTAGTTACCTTTTAGTCTCTCCGCTGTGTCCAGGTGGACATGAGGCTGTCGCGTGCGCTCCAGGAGCTGTCTTCGGCCAGCGCAGGCCATGGGAGGCGTCGCTCTCACACGCTACGTCGTCAGCTCCTACAGCCCACACTGTCACACCTTTGGCATTGGTGCCAGCTACCGACGATACTTGACACCGAAACTCACTCGATTTCTATTTAAAAACCAAAAGATATATCGAATAGTACGAAAGTGGAAGTCTAAACGTATTCAACACAGTACATAACATACCTGTATATTATAAAGCTTGAGCACGCTCCCCGCGGGGAACAGGTCCTCCCAGACCTCTCTGCCCGGCGCCATCGGCAGCAGCGTCCTCTCCCTCGCCCAACTGAACCCGAGCGCGCCGTGCACCCGCCCCGCGCCCGCCAGACATGTTATACTCACGTTGTCGCCCTGACACACATTAATATCATTACAATTTGAGAATTGTTTATTGATTTTTTATAAAAGTTTTTTCTTCTATTATTCCACCGCCAGAGTTTACCACCGGTTAAGATTGACTTACTTTGTTGACAGTGATTGTGGAAGGCACGAGTCGTATATCGGGCGGTCTCAGCACCGTCAGCCTCAGCGCTCTACATCGTCTCCTGCCAGCATCGTCTGCCGCACAGGACCACTTGCCGCTGTCGGGCCTCTTCGCTTCTGATATGCCTAACACTGACATGCGACGACCGAGCGCGTCTTCTGACACCGTGCGCGTCCAAATGTCTCTGAAAAACGAATGCTCTCAAATGCCAATGCTTTCTTTCTGCCAGCTGCTTAAATACTGCGCGTCTTCTTCAAGTATAATGAAAAAATAAGTTTGCTTCGAATAAAGTTTTAAAACCTTAACTTCTACTGAATGAACTTGTTTTCATATAAACTCTAAATTAAGTGAGACTATCAGGAAGCGACCTTGTTGGAAGTTGGCTGATTAATCGGTGCAATTAAATAACGGTCGCCGGGTACTTGGATAGGTGTTCGTTTCTTACAGGGACTCATTTGATCGTCGATTTCGACACCAGGAGGTCTACTACGTTTTGGCTGAAGTTACCTATGGACATAAAATTAGGTCGGAGCCCAAACTAAGAACTAGTGACAACATGATTGGACAGTTATCTCTACTGCCGATGTGTTTTTGCCCGTCCGAAAAACTTACTTAATCGGAAGTAGGGTTCACTCCGAGGTTTCGAACTATTTTTAGACGGGCCTGTATCTTCGTTGACGGACTTAGAGAGTAGGCCCCCTGGCTATTAGGTATTCTCCGTCCTGTTCGACGTCAGTCTTTTTCAACCGAATGATTAAAGTTTGAATAACTAGAAAATGAAGCAATTAATACGCATAACCTTTGTACGTATTTTGCTGTTCCTTTTTTTTGTCTGTTTTTGGGTATGTACATAAATGGTTAAATAAATAAATTTTTCCCGTCTTTTTTTCCGTTGACCTTAAAGTCTCGTTCACTTACCTCGTAGTTCCGTTGAAGTTTATCTTAACGCCATCTTTGTACCACGTGAAGGCGATGTTTTGAGATCCATACGCCATACAAGTCAGTATGAACTCCGATCCCTCCCATATTTCTGGACGATGGTTCACAACCAAGGTCTGCAAAAGGATGCCTTACTATTTTAAATATTTGCCAGCCAATAATCATGGAGTAACGCACTTTTAGTCTTCGACTCTTCTGTTACAAACTGTACCAGCTTATCAGCAACATTTTGAAAATAAGAGGAGACAAAATCTTGAATCTTACAACGTACATTTCTATGTTGGAGTACTTAATCTCCATTTCTTGGATGGCTGGGGGTGAATCCAATCTTAATAAAATATCCATTTTAAAGGAACCGACCATAACTTTATGAAGATAACCTTGATTTTGTGCAAATACGTATAAATTTCGCATGATTTTGTTTGAACAAAATGAGTGCGTCAGTTATATTTACGTATAATGTAGTCATATAAATATGATATTTAGCAGGTAGCGGTATTAGGGTGTGAAGAATAATGAGCATCATAAAGAAAGGGCTAAGCCAGGTTAACCAATGTTATCTGGTAGCATGTGTGCTGGACCGACGCCAAATCTCGCTATAGTCGGCACCAAAAGCTTATTTGAAGTAATGAAACGAAGGATTCGGGCTCTCATTAACGTTGTCATTTAATATTTTATGTTGCTTTAGCCTGTCGTTGCTTAATTTTGTTATCCAGCGCAAGTTTCATGTGTCAAGAAGATCTTTGGAGATGCGGATTTTAGACTATCACGTTATCGTCTAGGAAACGTTGTAGGTAGTAGACGAGACGATGACTTTCAACAGTCAGCCTCCACACTAAACTTAAACATCTTTAACCCTTTCGTTGGCAGTATTAATTACGTGGCTAATTTCAGCTTTGACTGTTCTAAACGTTACTATGCTCTTAAAATATTGGCGCAATATTTAAAAAACTGGCTTGGCAAATATTTTGCCAATGATCGCGAAAGGGTTAAGGGGGAAGCGCCAAGGTAGACCGCGAAATTAAAATTTTCTTAGGTTTTATGCAATTTTCAGGTCAGTATTACGTTCTATGTTAATTAAAATATGATTCGCGACCGTAACAAATATGTATTTACACAATTGTAATCATTAAAGTCATCAATACAACTCTCTAAGACCAAATAATTCTAATGAATGACTATTTAATGAAATATTAACATTTCAACATTATACTAACTTAGGGAATTGTATTACTGATTCTAATGATTACGAGTATAATTCTGTAAATACATATTTGTTACGCTCGCGAATCATACTTTAATCAACATACACCCAGACACTGAGCTGCAAATTGCAAAAATCGTAAGAAAATTTGAATTTCGCGGGCTGCCTTGGCGCTTCCCCCTTAAGTAGCACAGATAATGAAAATGTAGGCAGGTGTCTCTACAAACTTTCAATGAAGCTTACCATGCTATTTCAAGAATGGTTATAATTATACGCGTACTTTGAACTAACTTCGCCGTACTTTGGCACGTGTTACAATCTTGCCTTTGTAATAAAAATTCTGAAAATATGCAATAATATGCATGTCTAACAACGGGTCTCTAGTGGTCTCCAATATCGTATTTATTCCTGACAAGGGCTCCCAGCTGGGTGACGAAATTAATCCTTTCTAAAAATAATAAAATTTAGGCTGACCGCAAGCACTGTTACACATTATATCATTACGTTAAGACGACACCGCGCGCATCATCGTTTGGTTATTTCTTTTATTTTAGAATGAAAATGCAGAAAATAAGCATATTACGTTGTGCTCTACACAAGACTATACGTTATTATCATTACAAACAGTAGTTTAACATTGTTAGGTTTTATTATAATCCTTAAAACGAAGCTTAGTAGCCACTATTTTCCGTTTTAAGGATTATAATAAAACTTAACAATGTACAACTACCTTTTGTAATAATCATGACGCATATCTTGTGGAGCACAACGTAACGTGCTTATTTTCTGCATTTTCATTCTAAAATAAAAGAGATAACTAATCAAATAATGAGGGCGCCACTGCGCGCGCGGTGTCGTCTTAAGATAGAGACTTAAATCTAGAAGTAATGGTTTGTGGAGGCTTTTGTTTTTTATTTCATGCCTAGTTTACTGATTGTATCGTAAAATTTTTAATTAGAACCTGTTAACATGAAACATACGTTTACAAAAACGAGTTTGGGTAATTCAGTAACTTTTATTATAATGAGACAAAAATTCAACATCAAAAATAGCAAAGCTAAGCAAGACTGGAAAACCACCTAGTTTAGATTTCATCAGTTTTCTTATACAATTTTTTTCATCTTATCATCCCGTTCGGGGAGCGTGTAGGATCTTGCTAAGTACATAATTACTTCGCCAACTTTTGGCACCATGAGACATGGACGTTATGTCAAGATATTACATTTTGTTCTCAGATTAATCAGTTACCGTTTTAATAATCATAATAAGGTTAATTTATAATCGGTGCGTTCTTAAGTCACATTAAAGTTACGTACAAAACTTTAGTGTGACTTGAGAACGAGATCCTACAAAAGGCGGTCCAGAGGATGATGACTTTACGGAGACCGAGTCATGACATATACTCACGTGCAGACTAAGCGCAGGTTGCATGTAGAATTGCAGCGTATCGGTGCGCAAACGCACGTTGTGTGTGCGAAAGCGCGCCAGTGCCGCGCGCAGTGTGCCCGCCTCGCGCCGCGCGCCCCACACGCGCACCCACACCCCGCGCGCACCTCCCTCCGACACCGCACTGTCACAGCACAGTCCATACATACACCATCACAAAACGAATGTATACGTAATTATCTCGTGTGTACAACAAAAGTACTTGTTTAGATAAGAAACTTACCTTGTGTTAAGAATTTCTATTTCATCTTCTAATGTTATGTTTGACGCCTTTAAATAGCTCGTTAACTGAAAGAAATAACATAGTAATTGTTATTAATTATTTGAACTCTCTGGAATATGTTGTTCTGTTTTTTAACATCTCAATGTAATAGTGTATACCTGTTTTATGATTTCTTGAGATATGTTTACACCTGCTTGCTCCAATATTTCCAGTCTTGTTTCAAATCGTGCTGATGCTATAAACATACAACGTTTAGATACTGCGAAATAGAAAAAACTTAATGAATTTATCCCTGCTTCCCAGCATTATCGATGAATGTAAATACTCACAGAAGTCTGTATCCTTCGGGTTACAGTCACAAGCTGTTCCTTCCTTACAAACTTCTGAACATTCTTCTATACCGCATTCTAGAAGAAAATTAACACAAATAACATTTACGTGGCAGACGTTATTACAAGTTTTAACTTTAGTTTAACTTAGTACAGAATTTAGTGCCTGCGTGGTTTAGCACTAAGTTCTGGGTTGATTGATAGTTGGTTGATTGGGGTTGGGATATTAGATTGGCTATCATATGGTTTAGTTGATGGTTTATGACCACTGGTTTAATGATACGAAATATTATGGTTTAAAGGCTATATTGAATACGGGTTATAATTATCATATGGTAAATCTAAGCTAAATTAGCACTACGATGGTTTTATCTGGTTTGGTTTGAGTTAAGCGATTAGTATCAGAATACGTACTAACTGGTAATAGTTGCGATACATGCATTTATGGAAATGCACGCAGGCAAAAGTGCTGACATGTTCGGTTGCAAACATTGTACCGAACACTATGAATTGACTTTGGAACAGCTTGGTCTGCATTTTAATGGTGAGTTGGTTTTGTTGGGTGCTCAGTTCTTAGTTTTATTGTCTTTTTAACTTCAATAAATATGTAACTGATAGTTTAGATAGGTCAAATAATAAATTTATATTAAGACAAAAAAACAAACATGATGAAATAAGGCTGTTCAGTAGTCAAAACGTTCTCTAATCGTGTGGTTCTGGCAGAAAAGCTTTTCATTTATTTGTAATCCTAATTTCCTGAAAATTTCCAGTAAACGCCTCGTTGTTTTGGAAGCGGCTTCGTAATGATGACGGATCTCAAGAATACTTGACGTATGGTTGCAAGAGAATTGTTAATTTTGCTTATTTTATTATCAAAATTGCTAACAATTTAGTAAAAGTCTACATGTTATATATAGGCCAGTGTGTTCATGGTGTACCTACATACACTGATTTTAAATGATAATAGAAATTGTAGCACAAGGAAGAACCTAATTTGTGGGTGTAGTGCTGTTTTTAGATAGCAAAAAAGATATAAAATAAAGTATTAAAATTAAATCATTTCTTACCGGGTGGTGCTAGCTGCGCCTCGCACAGGTCGCCCGTGTAGCCCGGCGCACAGATACAGCTGACGGCGGCCGGGCCCATCTGTCTGTCGATACATACAGCTTGTACATTATAGTTTAATGAGCGCCCGTGTAGCCCGGCGCACAGATACAGCTGACGGCGGCCGGGCCCATCTGTCTGTCGATACATACAGCTTGTACATTATAGTTTAATGATCGCCCGTGTAGCCCGGCGCACAGATACAACTGACGGCAGCCGGGCCCATCTGTCTATCGATACATACAGCTTGTACATTATAGTTTAATGATCGCCCGTGTAGCCCGGCGCACAGATACAGCTGACGGCGGCCGGGCCCATCTGTCTGACGATACATACAGCTTGTACATTATAGTTTAATGATCGCCCGTGTAGCCCGGCTCACAGATACAACTGACGGCAGCCGGGCCCATCTGTCTGTCGATACATACAGCTTGTACATTATAGTTTAATGATCGCCCGTGTAGCCCGGCGCACAGATACAGCTGACGGCGGCCGGGCCCATCCGTCTGTCGATACATACAGCTTGTACATTATAGTTTAATGATCGCCCGTGTAGCCCGGCGCACAGATACAGCTGACAGCGGTCGGGCCCATCCGTCTGTCGATACATACAGCTTGTACATTATAGTTTAATGATCGCCCGTGTAGCCGGCGCACAGATACAGCTGACAGCGGTCGGGCCCATCCGTCTGTCGATACATACAGCTTGTACATTATAGTTTAATGATCGCCCGTGTAGCCGGCGCACAGATACAGCTGACAGCGGTCGGGCCCATCCGTCTGTCGATAAATACAGCTTGTACATTATAGTTTAATGATCGCCCGTGTAGCCAGCGCACAGATACAGCTGACGGCGGCCGGGCCCGTCTGTCTGTCGATACATACAGCTTGTACATTATAGTTTAATGATCGCCCGTGTAGCCCGGCGCACAGATACAACTGACGGCGGCCGGGCTCATCTGTCTGTCGATACATACAGCTTGTACATTATAGTTTAATGATCGCCCGTGTAGCCCGGCGCACAGATACAGCTGACAGCGGTCGGGCCCATCCGTCTGTCGATACATACAGCTTGTACATTATAGTTTAATGATCGCCCGTGTAGCCGGCGCACAGATACAGCTGACGGCGGCCGGGCCCATCTGTCTGTCGATACATACAGCTTGTACATTATAGTTTAATGATCGCCCGTGTAGCCGGCGCACAGATACAGCTGACAGCGGTCGGGCCCATCCGTCTGTCGATACATACAGCTTGTACATTATAGTTTAATGATCGCCCGTGTAGCCAGCGCACAGATACAGCTGACGGCGGCCGGGCCCGTCTGTCTGTCGATACATACAGCTTGTACATTATAGTTTAATGATCGCCCGTGTAGCCCGGCGCACAGATACAGCTGACAGCGGCCGGGCCCATCTGTCTGTCGATACATACAGCTTGTACATTATAGTTTAATGATCGCCCGTGTAGCCCGGCGCACAGATACAGCTGACGGCGGCCGGGCCCATCTGTCTGTCGATACATACAGCTTGTACATTATAGTTTAATGATCGCCCGTGTAGCCCGGCGCACAGATACAGCTGACGGCGGCCGGGCCCATCTGTCTGTCGATACATACAGCTTGTACATTATAGTTTAATGATCGCCCGTGTAGCCCGGCGCACAGATACAGCTGACGGCGGCCGGGCCCATCTGTCTGTCGATACATACAGCTTGTACATTATAGTTTAATGATCGCCCGTGTAGCCCGGCGCACAGATACAGCTGACGTCGGCCGGGCCCATCTGTCTGTCGATACATACAGCTTGTACATTATAGTTTAATGATCGCCCGTGTAGCCCGGCGCACAGATACAGCTGACGGCGGCTGGGCCCATCTGTCTGTCGATACATACAGCTTGTACATTATAGTTTAATGATCGCCCGTAATACTTTTATTTTAACCCCTTTTTGTTCTTGAACAAAAAGCCAACGAAATTAAGGACAATGACGCAAGAAGGGGAAATGTCAAACGATATGACCCTTACATACAGATGTGACTTCGTCTCGGGAAATAAAAAACCGGAATTGTAGTAGGTACTAAGAAAATAAAATGTGTTTTCTACACATTTTCCTTCTTTCTGTAATGTTTTACGTTGTGTTGTCAAATAAATAATTATATTGTAACAGGCAATCTTCATACACAAACATGGTTATACGAATAACATTAATCAAATGACAGTCCTAGAACTATAGGGGTAAATATGTATTTACAAAACGCTGGCAATCGGAAGGTTACGGGTTCACTCACCTGCAGGTGCCACCGTTCTTACACATGTTGGAGGTCCTCGGGCACAGCGGACCCTCTCCGCAGTCCGCTCCCGAGTAACCCTCGAAACACGAACAGTAAAACTCCCTGTGATGCGGAAAATATTGTGGAGTTAGCAAAAAATATTGTGAATAATAGCGTGGAAGTATCTGCCACGGCCATTTTTTTAAAAGCTAGGTTTTTGCTGTGTAACCCAGAATTCAGTAAATGACACTATATTTTGTCAGTGACTCTGGCTTCCGTTTTGTTCTCGTTGGCACGCCACCCTTTTTGCCTTAGGTATCGGGTTACCAACAAATAATGTCCTCTATTTTAAATTTAAAAAATCGTCTTCTCAGTCAACCCATTTTCAGGGTTTAATTTTCACCTATTTTCAAATGACAGCCTTTTTGGATAAAAGTGAGGTTCATGATTACATCAAAGAAGATTAGAAATAAATAATTTATTAATTAAATAGATACTGTGCCATAAATTGTAACTTACTGATAATCCCGCCTGGCGTAGCAGTGCCCCAGCAGTCTGCACTCGATGGCGCTGCATGAAGTGGGTCCCGGTGACTGCGCTGCTCCTCGCACCTCATACGTCACGTTGAACCCGTACACGGACAGCAGACCCAGCGCCCTGAGCTGTGTGCCCTCAAGTCTGTTCAGGTTTAGCTCCACCACCAGCACAGGACTCTGGACCTGGAGACAAAATCACAATTTCAAACCTTGTAGCTTGATTTTATGAAAGCTGTCGATGTAAGCAAATATTATCATCATCTGCCTAGCCTTTTCCCAACTATATTGGGGTCGGCTTCCAGTCTAACCGGATGCAGCTGAATACCAGTATTTTACATGGAGCGACTGCCTATCTGACCTCCACAACCCAGTTACTGGGTAATACGATACCCCTTGGTAAGACTGGTTGTCAGACTTTCGGGCTTCTGACGACCCGTAACGACTGTCAAAGATCCACGAATGACAGCCGGGACCAACGGCTTAACGTGCTTTCCGAGGCACGGAGGAGTCTCGGTATGTAAAGATGGTCACCCATCCACGGACCAACCCCGGCAAGCGTAGCTTAACCTGATGGATCGACCCGTGCGGCTGTTATTACTTAGCCACAAGCTCCTCTAAGCAAATATTATAAAAGTTCAAATTCGTGCAAAAATCAAAGAAATTCAGAACACAGAGAGCTCATAGACATTCATTATTTTACATTCATCCATATTCATCATTATGGAAATCAAGATCTAGACATGCTCAAACACGTCTATACTTAATATTATAAAGCTGAAGAGTTTGTTTGGTTGGTTGAACGCGCAAATCTCAGGAACTTCTGGTTCGAATTGAAAAATTCTTTTAGTGTTGGATAGCTCATTTATCGAGGAAGGCTTTTAACATTAGGCTTTATAACATCGCGCTATAGGAGCGGAGAATCAATGAAAAATGTTGCAAAAACGGGGGAAATGTGTTCCTTTTGCGAGCTTCCTTTACGTGTGCTGCGTAAACGGTTAAAGTTACGCAATAATCATGTATGACGGAATTGTTTCTCTTAAAAAGTTCTAAAAAAAAATCTATGTCTATCTTTTAAGGTTGGCTCACTATCACGATAGCATATGTCTATCTTTTAAGGTTGGCTCACTATAACATTTTTAATGGTTATCAAGTTTGTTATAAAATAATGCATTACTTGCGAAGGTGTTTTGATAAACATGGTATTAATCCTTATCCAAATATATAGTTTCATCATCAATTTTGATTAAGTAAGTAGTAGTAGTTCAGTAGTTGTTGATTAATTCCTTTTTAAATTATTCAATTCGGACCTTTCGTTTAGAAATTACGACGGGTGTAAAAATGCTTAAAGTAAGAAAAATGCGCTTCGTCTAGTCTACCTACACATTTTATTTTTTATTGACTGTTTGAACGCGCTAATCTCTGTCACTACCAGTCGGAGTTGAAAAATTCTTTTTGCATTATAAAGTCCAATTCTTGAAGAAGGCTATAGGTTATGTAACATTACGCTAGGACCCTTCGAAGCCCGAGCAAAAACAAAAAAAAAAGGAAGAACGAGCGCTAAGCGAAAACGAAGTAACAGCGCGGGCAGGCGATGCGATGCGACGGGGTAGGTCAGAGGAACAAGAAATTTAACGCGGACGAAGTCGCGGGCGGAAGCTAGTTTCGGATAAAGGTCATCGTAACAATTATTTTTTATTTTGTAGCCTCATTTTCAATTTAACAAAAAAGAGGCATACGTCAAAGAAACGCCCTGTAGAATTATTTATGAAGACATTCGTCAGCCACCCCCGCACTGGAGTGTACACAAAGAACAGGAATTAATACGAACTAGAATTGGCAAAGCTCCAGACGAAGAAATCATTTATGTTATCCCCTTTTGCAAACTGGAAGCTTGTTAATAATGGTAAGTAGTAATAGTAAGCGAAGTAATATGACCAGCGGGGTAATTGCGTTATATACTTATAGTAAGAATCGGATTCATTTTGACAGTTCAACAATATTCATTGCGCTAGTTACGTTGTTGAGCAGACAAAGGACCATGGGCAAAAATGTATGAAGCCTGGGCTCACCCACCAACAGAGATGAGATTACTTTGAATATACTTGTGCTTCAATAAATATAAAGATATAAACTCATTTTTGTGAAGAATCCATGGGGTTATTTTACTATTAATATTTTTCTCCTACCGTAAATAAACTACTTTGCGTCATTACGCAAAGTAGTGCTGCTGAGACAATTTAGTTTTTGTTGTTTGAAATCTTAAGGTAGTTTTAATTCGAGGTGCAAAAAATACATTAAAAAAATAAAACAGCTGTTATCAGTTAAAAATATTTTTATTAACATTTCAATTAATATCAATATTAATATCGTTTAGATAACCTGCTGGTGGAATAAATTGTATGTGCCTACCTAACCCTAGATACCATATTATTGGAATGGTATGTGCACAGCTTCTTACTGTGCGTCTACCTGATAGACACGAGCATTAATATTGAGCGATGGCATCTGGACCTATTTCATTTCTGTTGACCAGAATAAATACGAGATGTACGTGCTCGAACATGCCTTGATTGTATTCTTCCTCTTAATAGCCACACATTTTGGTAAGGATTTTCCTCGTCGTTTAATATATTGTTCATTATTGATGCATCAGAGTCTGTAGCTGCATATGGACCATAAACGTCGATAATGTAGTCGTCACTGCATACCATCAGAAAAGGTTTCAAAAGGTTTTGAAACTTATACAAGCTATAAGTTCTTCTCTGAAATTAAAAGTTAGAGCTTTTTTCGATGTACATACTCGCATAGGTGCCGTCAGCTATAACAATGGCTTTTGTATTTTCTTCGTTGGCAAACAAGCCTTTTGGTAATAGCAGGTTTCTTTGCAGCATATTTTCTTGTGACATATGGTCAATACCGAGGTGTCTGTTTACGAAGTAATTCATTAAACATTCTCTAACTATTATAAGTTTTCGTTCCAGTGTTCGGCGAGATATGTTGAACAATGTTGACAATCTCTCGTTTGACTCTCCTGTTCATAGTTTTGTCATATTTATACCAAGGACAGTCCGTGAACGATTACTTCTTTGTGCTAGAGAAGGAGTCTCTACCAAAATACTATTAAATTGTTGCAGGTTTAGTCCAGTCCAAAAATGTAAGTCATTATCTGTTAATGCAGCCTCTAACTCAAAATCAAATCTCTGGCCCTGGGTAACGGTTCTTACCAGCATGTTAGTCATATCTGTGATCTGACGTACATCAAAGTTATGCGTAATATTGCAATGATCAATCAACAAGTTCCAATTGTTGTTCCCCATCAGATGTTCTTGGCAAACTTTTGCACTTTAGGGCAGCCATTAAAAATACAACGGTAAGCAACATTGGGCGCTCTCACATAATCAGGAAAAACGACTAGGTGTAGATCGTCTGCTTCTGGTGGCATTTCCGGTTCTTGTGGGCATTGCGGTTCTTGTGGGCCGTTCGGTTCGTTGGATTTTATAATAGGTAGTGATATGTACCGTATACAGAAAATGTGTAGTACCTATATGTACATACTTCGATGAGCGCATTTTGTTGTATATATTCAGCATACCGGGGTTGTCTTTCGGGCAGGTGTTCGTCTAAAATATGCCGCCGTTGTTGCAGAACAGAACGTGGGCACAACACACAACGCCGTCCTTCGTCAGCCATTGCAGTAATAGTTAGGTAAATCAGTGTCCATAAACACTCCAGGTCAAGGGTTTAAGATAACAAACAAATCGTCAAGTGCACCAATACGCAAGCATAAAACAGAGTCCAAAACAACAAGCTAGAGTCGGTTAATCACAGAATAAGAGAGGATACACGGAAACGCACAGTTAGCAATGTGAGACGCACGAGTCGATTGACTGAGAAAGCGGACGGGCGCGTGGCGCGGACAAGCGTCCGATAGGTGTGAGAGGGATGGAGAGTATTGCAAATCACACGGGCGCAGGCGCATCTATTATTTACCTTTTTAAAGTATGATTTTTTATTGTTACAATAACAGCTTTATGACTACCAATTGTCTTTTTCTATAAAACGTATTTACGTGCATATCTTTTTTCTGCAATGGAATTGAAGGTGGTGCCCATAGTAACAATTTAAGTACGAACATAATCCTTTACAATGGCATATGCCATAACTCTGTTGGATACTGAGCCCAATTTGACGCATGGTCCTTGTTTGGGATGAGGTTAAGATAAACCAAGATTAAAGATTATAAAGATAGCTATATTTCAACAATACCGATTAAACTAATACAAAGGAAAAACTATTAAAACTAATGAGGTGAATGAGATGAGATTGAGTCGCGCCCGATATGCTATCCGAATGCGTACTGACTAATTACTTAGGTAATACATAAAATAATAAAGGCATCGAGCACGGTGTCGCAATTACGCTGACAGGTCTTTATTGTTCGGTGATTGACCCGAACATACTCCCGAGGGAGAAAAAGATGAGGTTAGTAGTAAGATATAGTTAAATGGATATGAACTTAAAATTAACAAGGTGAAAACAATATTCAAATAATACTAAGATAGTTATGTAGGGTTAGTTTGTTAAAGGGTGAGATTACATTTAACAGATTAAATTACTAATTAAACAGAATCGCTATAGTTCAAGTCAGGAAGAGAAAACACGCGAAAGATCGGGGAAGAACCTCTATCTTCCGTTTTTTGTAAACACTCACTTGACACGGCTAGTCGCTTAGGATCACTTTTCACTGATTTACTACTAGATTGCCCATTTTCCCTAATTTCACTGCACTCAATCACAACACTTTCTGCAACGGTGTGTGGAGACGCCAACGCAGCTGCCTCAGAGGCCGCACAGGCTGCCGACTGCTCTGCTGTAGAAGTGGGACGATTTCCTTTGCGTTGCCTTTTCCGCCAACGTTGAAAAAAGTAAATGGCCACCAAAACCAAGATTACTGCTATGATGAGATAAGTAGCAGTATAAAGATGGATATCGTGGTAAGAGATATCGGTGCTCAAAGGTTCACTCTGTTTCATGATCTCAATGCTTCTCTTGATGGCTTCAAATTGCTTGAGGTTGTCTGAGTTATTGAGATTAAACTCATATGAGATTTCCGGCATTGTGATATTTATCATGTGATTGATAGGGGATATTTCCGGTGAGATAATATTTGTCGTCGTGCTAATTTTACTCGTTAATCTTCTGTTCGAATATACCGTGAAATCTTCTGTTTTTACTAAACAGCCTTCTAAAACACGTAACAAGCCAGCGCCTGAGAACCTGACTGCCTGAACTTGATTTTCACACAGAAGTTTGATATTACATACGTCGCAGCAAAAGTAATAATACTTGTTTGCAGATGTTAATTCTCTCCAGTCATTCTTGCATGGGATAGTTTTAGTTTTACAAGTTCTTGTGCCTGGGATCGTCTCACAAAGGCTATGATCATCTTTCATGTGGTGAATAGGCCTTCTGAAATGGCACAGGATAGTCTCTGGATTTTTCAATATGCACGACTGCAGATCCGTATCAGTGATAGGTAAATACGAATCTTTTCTCATGTTGATTGCTGCTAATTTGGAGATCGTTTCAACTTTTATTATCATGTTATTTTCCATAATGCGCGGGACCGGGATAAGATTGAATAATTCGTAAAGATCCCTTTCAATCAGGGGTATTCTTATTTCTATAATTAAGTATTTGCCAGAGTATTTGGCTCTTACTTTGAGCAAGCTGTAAAGATCTTTGAGGTTTAGGTTATCGACAGGTACGACCAAGTCTCCTGATATTTGTGCTGATATTATGTTTAGCTCTGATCTTAGTTGCTTCGGAGATATCAAATGGAAATCTAATTTTCCACTATAAATATCAGTAACTGTATCTAAAATTGAGTCCTGGATTCGTCGAAGGGTATACAATAGATTATTGGCCGTGAAAGTTGAGGTTATGAAGTCTGTAACAATGGTAAGGTTTTGCACTTGCAGAGCGAGATTTTTGTAAGAATCTTGGAGAGTGTTAAGCTTTTGATTGATTAACTTGTGATGTTTGTTTATCGTGCTCTCCATCCTTTTCATGAGGTTGAATTCAGCTTCTACGATTGACGTCTGATTTTTCCAGAGGTTGTATAAGTGGTTTTCGTTATGTTTTATGAGGTCAATATCCTGCTCATATTTCTCTGCAAATCGTTGGTCTAACACTCCGAATAGACTATTTGCAACGTAGCCAACTCCGTCTATTAAGCCGCGTCGCCGGCGTCTCTCATTAGTCATAAATGAGTCATTCATCATAACAATATTATCGTAATGTTTGATTTCGTCGAACTCGTGCTCGAGTTGTAACATGACGCCGTCGCAAGGTGTTTGAGTTCTAATTGTAGCGCATAAGGTTTCAAGATACTTGATATACTTTATTAGTGCCGCCGTTCCATCTTGATAAGGATTTGTATCGTAATAGACTATTAAATGCAAATCGTCTCTGACTAAGTGCATATTAGATACTTTGTCGAAATATACACTATTGTTTGTTAGCTGCGTAAAGTTGTAAGATGCTTGAGTGATGTTTACTAGCGACAGCAAAAATAATGTCAAAGATAAGACTATAGCTGAGAATGATATTGGGCGTTTTCTCTTCGCCGCTGGCAGTTTATTACAAACTTTTGAGGTGTCTGGATCTTGATCATTTTTATTGGGATTTGTTGGCAGTAAGGATAGTTTTACCACAGGACGTTTTAGCACCCCGTTTTTAGTTTTAAGTGTGACGACTCTTACGTGTCCGTCGCTTCCAGGATGCAACGCTACTACTCGGCCTAGGCTCCATTTTCCTGGTGGAAGGTTGTCGTCCTTTATAATAACGATATCGTCAAGGTCGAGATCTTTTTGATGCTGTCGCCATTTGGACCTCGTAGAAAGCTGCGAAAGGTAGTCAGTCTTCCACTTGTTCCATATATCTTGATAGATTTTTTGTGTCAAGTGCCACCGTGTGCGAAGATCATGCTCTGTTTCGAAGATCGTTAAATTGGGACCACTTGCTAGAAAGTGGGCCGGGGTCAAAAAGTCCAGGTCTTCCGGATCTTCAGTCAAAGGACATAGTGGCCTGGAGTTCAAACACGCCTCGAGTTGAGATAATAGGGTAATGTATTCCTCGTAGGTTAGTTTTTGTTCTCCAACGACACGTTTGAGGTGATGTTTTAGGCTCTTCACTGCCGCTTCCCAGAGTCCACCAGCAGATGGCCATGAAGGGGCATTGAAGTGCCACTCAATGTTCATTTCAGAGATTGTTGATGTTACTTCGTGGTCACACAAGATGTTAGAGATTTCTGAAAATTCTTGTTTTAAGATTTTGTTGGCTCCTATGAAGTTGGTTCCCTGATCACTATAAATGTGCCCAGGAACTCCTCTTCTGGCCGACATACGTCGAAGCGCGGCGATAAATGCTGACGCTGTGAGATCTGAGACGATTTCTAAATGTACGGCTTTAGTTACCATACAAACAAACACTGCAACATATCCTTTACAGGTTCTGATGCCACGGCCTCTGTTTGCCTTAATAAAGATGTGTCCGGTATAATCTATTCCGGTATGGTAGAAAGGTCGGTTTGGAATCAATCGTGCTGGAGGTAGGTCCCCCATGATTTGATGTTGCGATATTGGGTTATTTCTTCTACATTTGACACACATTCTTAATCTCTTCTTTATGACCCTATTTCCTCCAAGAATCCAGTATTTGTGTCTTATGAATCCAGTAGTCATTTTTACTCCGCCGTGGAATGTGAGCTCGTGGGATTCGTCTATGATAAGATCTGCCAATTTCGATTGATTCGGGATTATGATAGGATGCTTCATTTCAGGATCAAGATTTGAATGTTTAAGCCTGCCTCCGACACGGAGTAATTGATTACTGTCTAGTACTGGATTGAGATTGAGAATCTGACTTCTTTTATCTAGTGGTTCATTATTTTGCAATCGCGATATTTCTTTGTTGAAATATTCATTTTGCACGTGCTTAATTAACATTTCTCTTGCTATCTTTATATTCTGCAGAGTAAGAAAACATGTACGTTTTTTCTTGTAAACAACGATGTCAATAAACTTGTTGATGTAGGCTAATACTCGAGTAACTTTCCGTAAAGTGCTATATTTTGTTAATAGTTGGTTAATTATTAAATTTTCGGGATTAACAATGACCGTATTTACTTGCTCCTTCTTTCTTAATTCTTCGTTAATAATGCTCGAATCTCGAATCGGCATCTTATGTAATTCGTTCGGCTTATATTGTGGAAGCCAGTCGGGGCCTTGCCACCACAGCGAGTGATTAGTTAATTGAGCAGCAAGTAAACCGCGGCTTGCGCAGTCTGCGGGGTTTTCTTTAGATTTTACATAACCCCAGTTATTTTTTGGGATGGTTTCAGTTATAATCCTTACGCGATTTGCAACAAAAGGTTTCCATTTCTCCGGTTCACCACTTAACCAACCGAGAACAGCTGTTGAATCAATCCAACCATACACATGCACCTTGTAGCTTGATAGGGATAATATGATTTTACGCATAAGTTTTGACAACAAGAGAGCGCCGCAAAGTTCCAAGCGCGGGATCGATTGTGGGGTTTTCAGCGGTATTACTTTTGATTTCCCAGCAATAAGGGTCACGTGAGTTTCATTTGCTCTCTGTATTTTGCAATACACGACGCAAGCGTATGCTTTTGTGCTGGCGTCGCAAAAGCCATGGAGTTCGATGACATCCTTCTTAAGGGTTTGAACCCAACGGGGTATTTTAAAGCGAGATATATGAGATAAATCTGCTTTGATAGTGTTCCACTCTAACATGATTTCCTGAGGGACAGGGTGGTCCCAACTCAGGTCTGATTTCCATAGTTCTTGGAACAAGATCTTAAGTTTTATTGTGACTGGTGCTAGCCAGCCTAAAGGGTCAAAGATCTTAGATATTAGAGACAAGAATTGTCTTTTTGTAAGGATGTCTTTTGAGATAAATTCTATAGGATGAAAGATAAACTGATCATTTTTTGGTTCCCACCGAAGACCTAAAGTTTTAGTTGTCTCCGGTTGCTTGAAGTCAAAGTTTTCCTTTTGAGGTGCATCAGAACTGTCTATTATTTCCGGTAAGTTTGATCGCCATTTTCGTAGGTTAAACCCGCCAGATTTGAGTAGGCTGATCATCTCCGCTTTGAGTTCTAGAGCCGCTCTCACTGAATGTTCACCATGCATGAGATCATCCATATAAAACGAGTGTTCTAATACGTCAGGAGCGCAACTTTGTGGATAGTTTTGCCTTTCATCGATGGCTAGTTGCTTGAGAGTCATCATGGCCAAAAAAGGTGCGGCTTTTGTGCCATAGGTAACTGTCGCTAACTGATACTCTTTTAAAGGTTGATATTGATGATCACGCCAGATAATTTTTTGATATTTCTGATCATCGGGATGTAGCCAGATTTTGCGAAACATTTTCTCTATATCAGCCGTAAAAGCGAATCTGAATTGTCTCCATTTTAAGATAAGGCTCTGAAGGTCCTGTTGTAAATTGGGTCCTCGGCACATAAGATCATTGAGGCTGTGCTCGCTCGAGGTTTTTGCCGAGGCATTAAAGACAACTCGCAACTTAGTGGTTGATGACTCAGATCGTTGTACACAATGGTGCGACAAGTAGCAGTCCGGCTGTACATGTTGTGTAACGGGTGTCATGTGTCCGAGCTCTAGGTATTCAGAAATAAAAGTTTTATAGTCACGTGCCAGTGCTGGTTGTTTGTTTAATTTCCGCTCTATTTGGAGAAATTGAGCAATCGATTTTGCTTTCGACGCGCCTATGTTTGTCTCAAAATTATCTTTGAATGGTATTTTAACGACATAGCTTCCGTCTTCTCGTCTAGAGGTCGAAGATTGGTAGAACTCGATGCATTTTTGATCTTCTTCTGTTATCGCTGATGATTCATGGATGTCCTCCACTTCCCAAAACTGCTGAATCTCTTCAATGTTATTTAGGATTACATTACAATGATACGTTTTGTAGTTGCCGCTTAAGATCCATCCCAACTGGGTTTGTTGGGCGATGGGCAACATACCTTCGGAACGACAGATACCTTCCATAAGGATGGTGGAATAGATATCTGCTCCAAATAGTATATCAATAGGCCTACTTTTATAAAATTCGGGATCTGCTAGAATTATTTGATTGAGAGTAGGCCAGTCTGGCTTAGGTAAGGTACAGCTGGGTAGATTGTTTATGAGTCTATTCATTATATATACGTCTGTTTCAAAGGTGAAATCGCTAACCAACGACGAACATTTGATGTTAAGCATTCCCTTACAGTTGTTTTCCTTATTGCCTATTCCTGAGATATAACCGTTACATTTCCGCCGCGGTAGCCTTAATAACTGAGCTGCACTTTCTCTAATAATTGATGTCTGTGATCCTTGGTCTAAAAGAACTCTCATGTGGTGGTAGGATCCATCTGCTGCTTGTACTTTAATTATTGCTGTGGCAAGCAATATTTCTGAGGGTTCTTTTAGAAGCGATGTAGCTGGGTTGTTTTCTTGCTCTTGAGATGGAGATTTCGTAATCGTAGCTGCATTTGACCCGGATCGATGCGAGGTAAAAGATTCATGCAAAATGGTGTTGTGATCTTTATTGCATTCTTTGCATCTTATTTCAGAGAGACATTTTTTGCCGTCATGAAAATGTAAACAATTAATGCAAAGCTTCAAGTTAGCAATAGTATTTTTCCGTTCATTAGGTTGCAATTCCAATAATTTTTGACATGCATGAATTCGATGATCATTGGTGTTGCAAATAGGGCAATGCTTGCGATAGTTAGTTTTGTGTTTGGACTTTGACGATTGCGAAACTTGATTTGTTGAGTAATTCGTTTTAGCGAAGTTGTAATTATGTTTAAAATTGGAACCCTTTGAAAATGATGGTTTTCTATTGTTGTTTGGTTGAGATTGGGATGATTTCTGCGCAGAATTATCAAGCTTTTTACGAGAAGTTTCTAGCATCATGAACTTGGTTTCCAAGAAATTAAGGAAGTCTTCCAAGACGGGTAACTCTCGTGGGGATTTTAAAGCTTGTAGATAATCTTCGTATGTATCGGCGTCCAATTTTTGAGATAATATACATACTAGAAAAGGATCCCAGGAAGACACATCAACTCCTAGGTTCTTGATAGCGTTCACGCTCTCGTAGGTAGTGTCGTGAATGCGTTTTATATGATTTGACGATTGTTGCTGGTTTGTAGGGATATTCATGATATTATTAAGGTAAGAGGTGAAGATCAGTCGCTTGTTATTATAACGATGATTGAGGATATTCCAGCATACAGGATAGTTGTCAGAGCTTATCTGGAGATGTTGGATCAATTTTTCGGGTTCACCTTTGATCTTGCTCTTCAGAAACTGCATCTTTTGTGCATTCGATAAAGATGGGTTGTTATGCACAGCTTCGGTGAAAAGATCTTTGAATGAAATCCACTTGTTGTAGTTTCCATCAAAGGTGACTATCTCCATTTTAGGGGTAGATTTTTCAACATGTGCAACGGACCACATTTTCTTATTGATGTCTTTCTTAATTTTGTTATAATATTTCTCATAATGAGTAAATTGCTCTTCGTACTCAGAGTTCAATCCGCCATACTCATTGTCCAACTCCCAATGAAGTGAGTCAATGGCCGCCCAACGCGATTGTATCGTCTTCAAGATATCTTCAAACTCCCATTTTTCCGTGACGAGATCAAGGTCGATGTTGGAAGTTGTTCTCAAGAAAGCTTTAAAGTTGGTAGCTTGCTTTTTGAAGAGAGCTTCGGCATTACCCCCTTCCGGTGTAGGGTTTTTAGAAGCAGAGTGAGATGCGAGGTTCGAGGTTTGAGATTCCGCAGTAGGTTGAAACGTAGGAGGTTTCAGTTCAGGGATCTGCGGTACGTTTGCTAGGGGATTATAGTTTTGAATAGTAGTTTTAATATGGTTATATTTTTCCTTCATTTGATCGTATTGCTTAGTACTGAAATATGCATGAGATTGATCACCAAAAGACAGCAAAGTCATATGGTTATTATGGAACTCTGTAAAGTATTGTTCCAAGGTAGCTAATCGACGACGTAAGTAGTCAGAGGTCTTGCGCTCGGCACCATCCTTCTTGAAGTTGGTGAAGAGCTTCTCTACGGCTTCGATTAGTTGTTGTTGGGTGGCTAAAATGTCATCCATCTTACAAAGATAAAAAAGAGACCTTACTTGGGCTGAAGGCTTCTGTAGAGATCAAATGTCCTTGCGATGGCTGCAAGAACAAACCTGGAGTATCAGCGTGATGAGATGCCGCGATGCTTTCGTACAACCAGGGTCAACAGGATCAGCAGGATGATGGCTTGTATCCGTCCGGAGCTCCGAGGTCAGTTAGGATGCACAGGATAATGAGATTTGTGGAGAGTAAATCCACTGAGTTCTGTTTGGCAGGGTCTGGTTCCAAGCGAGACACTTACACAGCACAATTATAGTAGGCACACGCGTAATAGTCCCGCCCCGATGGCTCGAAGGACCAATGTTTGGGATGAGGTTAAGATAAACCAAGATTAAAGATTATAAAGATAGCTATATTTCAACAATACCGATTAAACTAATACAAAGGAAAAACTATTAAAACTAATGAGGTGAATGAGATGAGATTGAGTCGCGCCCGATATGCTATCCGAATGCGTACTGACTAATTACTTAGGTAATACATAAAATAATAAAGGCATCGAGCACGGTGTCGCAATTACGCTGACAGGTCTTTATTGTTCGGTGATTGACCCGAACAGTCCTTTTTCGAACTTAAGAAGCAATGGATTAGCAATTTGCTTCAAAATGATTCACATTCTGATTGATAGTGTGTTACACAATTAAGGTGCAGATCGGCTAACACGACACGATTAAGTAGAAACAAACTGCACCCTAATTGCGTAACACACTATCATCCACAATTTAGATAATTTAGGAGGTATCAAGCACGATATACATAATTGGATAGTGTTCGCAATGTCATGATACTTACCTAGACCTGGCCTCAACCATGGAAACATTCTAGTATTTGGATGAGTTCAAATGAAATGACTAGGCAGAAAACGATATGAAATCGTTCCACATTTGCTGAAGTTTACCAGGCTCGTTAGCACGAGGAATGCGGCGATTTATTACAAACTGGGCAAGTGAGGAAAAATATCACACAACGGTACGGATATAATTTAAACATCTGAAATGGATATCATGAAAACTAATTAAATTGGTCGTAAAAATTACACAATAATCCTTAAAGCAAGAAAACTTTACCTACTTCTTATACAGAAGAATGAGGATTAAGTATATTCTTTCATAGATATCTCGATTCAAGTTTGTCTGAAAAAATACAGTTCGTATGTAACATGTATATGCAAATACTATAATATCTAGTTTTGAACGCAAAATTCATCTTTTAAAGGCAACTCTAGAGGCCTCGCATGTACTGTTCTATGACCGGCGTTTTTTTTTTTTTTATAATAGCTATTTTTTTAGGTAATATAGACCCTTTTTAGTGTATTTTTGAAACCTTCAAAACCAGCAAAACCATAGGTGCCGATAAAAAAATCGGGCTCCTACTTCTAAATTGTTTTAAAAAAATAACCACGAAGGGGACGGCGAGGTCTTTGTTCGCTCGCTTCGCTCGCTCACTGTCTTTTTACTAAGCCGCGATGTGTAGGTTTTGTTTATTATGTTGGTTTGATCTGTAATGTAATAGGTTCACATGAAAAAAAAAAACAACGTCATCGAACATTAGCTTCACTTACATTCGATTACTTTTCACTGAACCTTAGCACTGAACAAAGCATTAACAGCAATCAATAACAAACAAAATTAAGCGTTTTAGATCATTTGTTCATTTGAAAATCGAACACGCGCAGTTTGCGTTCTGTCAATCCAGTTTTTATTACCTACACGAGTTTTAGCCTCGTTTCTCTTTCAAGTAAAGCTCTTAACATACTTTTAAATACAAACATAAACTCGGCAGTAATGTCAGTGAAATCGGACGAAGTTATTGAGAGCTGCATTCGTTCTACATTATACGCAACAGTCACGATCCGCGTCCGAGCAGCAGATAAAATTAAAGTAACTAATTTATTCAACCATTAATTAGTTTTTCACAGGACTTTCCTCGTCTGCTGAGTTTATCAAGTTATCAATAAGAATGGCACTTCATTCGTTAGTCTACGAAATCTTCCTTAACTTCAGTAGGTACCTACATTTAATTTGGATTCTCATTACGGAGGCACGAAAAGAACTCCAGTTGTGTTCCCTTATAAATATTTAATGCTGACTAACCTTGTTGGTGGAAATTCAGTTGGCGTGAAACTACCTCTTTACAAAGTTGTTTTGTTTACAGGCACATTAGTAGGTGTAATTATCCCAATGGGCACATAGGTACACATTGGCCTTCCCCTGAGGTTAGAAAATGAGAAATAATTCGCTAAGCACTCAGCGCATACAGTATTCAGTGAGTTGTGTGGTGCGGGCAAACAGTGTCTTTAATTATGAGGCTTTAAGTGTGCGGTCGGACGGCCGGCCGGCCCACGGGTGAACCTGATTAATTATCATAAGAAAATATATTCCCAGCGTATGTTTTAACACAGTTCAAGTAGTTATTTGAAGAGATTTAGTACCTATATACAATAGTGGCGACATAATGACAAAGCCTTTTTGCCCTCGTCTTCTGCAGATTAACTTTATATAAAAAAGACACATAATATTTTGCGGGCCTGGTCAAAACGACAAACCTATTTATCCCAGACTTTGACGCAGTTAAAGTGGAATGCCTTGCTTGAGGGTCTGCGGGTATACTGCGGCCCGGGGGCACGCCGGCGGCGGCTCGCGACAAGTACGTCACGGTGACCGCACATAGCGTGAGGGGATTTACGTGCTGGACTTTATGATACGAAATTCCTACTGCTCTTTTTCAAAAGTATTTCTTCACATTTTGCGGTACTTTTACGAGATTGTTTTTCTTTTATTCCCAAGGCTTTATACTTTTCAGCTGTGTTTGCTTTGTTTTGTTACACACGAATTCAGGACAAAAGGACGCTATAAAAGAAAGGTCAGAGTTACTAGGTACTAAGCTCACAGCTTTGAGTAACTATTGCTTGTAGTAAATACCTGGCCGTGTTTATGTAGGTACTGTAAAAATCGGAAGGATGCTTATGGTACCGGGGTAATTGAAAGACGTGTTTGCAAAAAACTTGGATTATAACATATTGGTCACAGGATTCAGTCATACATTTTTTACAACCTGAGGGGCAATTCCCGTAATTTTAAGAACGTTCACAGTCTGATCTCAGTCTCAATGTGTCAAAAATACCTATAATTTCCCTAATCTTTTGACATTTGGTGGTCGCTGAGATGAGATTGTGACTAGATTTTGAACGTTTTAATTACGGGAATTGGGTTTCAGATCACCGCTTATCAGCTAACGACCTTGCTGTTTTTAGGGTTCCGTACCCGAAGGGTGCCAAACGGAACCCTATTACTAAGCCTCCAATGTCCATCCGTCCGTCCGCCCGTTCATCCGTCTGTCTGCCAGCGAGCTGTTCATGAATGTAATACGTGGATAGATGAAATTTTCATAGATTGTGTATTTCTATTGCCGCTATAACAACAAAAAATAAAATAAAGTTAAAAATTAAAGGGGGGGGGGGGGTCCCTTTAATTACCTTTTCATATTTTTTTTTTTTTTCTTACCCCGCCCGGTATGTGGTGTGTTATTGTCTAGAACTCATCAAGGAGTACAAATATATATATTTTTTTTTTCATCTTTTTGTCAGTTTTTGACAATTTTTGTACGAGCTCTATAGCAACAACTAAACAAGTTAGGAATTTGAAACTTCTGTATATCATGTACCATAAACTGTATTTAATCAAAAATACTAAAAATGTTGATTCATAAGGTACTTTGTACAAATATGGACGATTTTCTGCAATTGCACAAAATAACTTTATAAAATAAAATCTAACTGTGCTATCTCCTCCTCTGCAGTTGGTAGTGACAATATTTGCTCAAGAATGATTTCTCCTATCCTTCCCGCATTACTTCCCATTTTGACCCACATTTTTAATTTTTCCTTATTCTCTTGTACTGTTCCTGAGGCCTGGAAACGAGCCCATATCATTCCCTTACCAAAAATTCCTCACCCGGTCTCACCGACCGATTTCCGACCCATTTCTATCCTTCCATATCTCTCTAAAGTTCTTGAGCACATTGTTCATCAGCAGCTTTCTTCTTTTCTATCTGTAAATAGCCTTCTCAGTCCATTTCAATCCGGTTTTCGACCTGGTCATAGCACAGTAACGGCTCTTTTGAAGATTACTGACGAAATTCGCTGGGCTATGGACCACAAATCTCTCACCTTGCTTGTACTTCTGGACTTTAGCAGTGCCTTTAACTCTGTTGATTTCGACATCCTTCTAGGGATCCTTAAAACTTTCAATTTCTCTTCTTCTACGGTTGATTGGTTCGATTCCTATCTTAATGGCCGCGTGCAGCGGGTTCGTCTCGATGAGTTTTCTTCTGACTGGTGTTCTCTTACCGCGGGTGTGCCTCAGGGTGGCGTTCTCTCTCCTCTTCTCTTTTCTATTTTCATTAACTCTGTCACCAGAGTCATCGCTTCCCACTTCCATCTCTATGCTGACGATCTGCAGCTTTACAATCACTTCTTGAGGCAAGATGCGGCAGCCGCCGTGTCTGCCATGAACAGTGACCTGGATTTGATTGGCGAGAGGTCGCGGTCCTTTGGACTGCAAATCAACCCTAAGAAATCCCAGGCTATAATCATCGGCGGAAGGTATATGCGGAATAGGCTCGATGTCGCGTCGCTGTCTCCACTCTGTCTGAATGGAGTTCAGATAGAATACGCAAATACGGTTAAAAACCTGGGGGTGACCATGGACCCTTACCTATCGTGGACTGCCCAAGTTGCTCAAGTCAGTCGCAAAGTGCACTACACGTTCCATACGTTAAAATGCCTCCAGAGCTTCTTTCCCTTGAATACCAGAATCTCCCTTGCCCAAACTCTCATCCAGACCATTATTGACTACGCTGATGCCTGTTACTTGGATGCCACAGAGGAGCTCTTAAATAAACTTGAGCGTTTGCAAAATATATGTATTCGTTTTATTTTTAATCTTAAAAAGTATGATCACGTTTCTAACTTTCGCAAGATACTCAAGTGGCTCCCTATTCGACTTCGCAGGAACTCTCGGATATTGTGTCTGCTATTTAACATCCTTCACAATTCTAAAATGCCATCCTACCTGCGGGAACGCTTTTCCTACGCTCGTCCTTCTGATGCTCCTTGCAGGTCACATCTTAGAAATCTCCTTAAATCCCCTCCCCACTCAACCGACTTCTACTCCTACTCCTTCACTGTGCATGCGGTTCGGTTATGGAATTCACTTCCGCCTGATATTAGGGACTGCCAAACTGTTGCAGTGGTTAAAAGAAGAGTGAAAGAACACTATCTCTCCACTTCGTCATAGCTATTAGTATTTATTATGTTATGTTTCATTATTATCGTCTATTTTTTTTGTGATATTTATTTTGGTAGTATAATGTATGTATGTATTTGTATGTACTCATATTTTATGTTTATATATATATTTGTTTATATTCATATTAGTGTATCGTTTGTGATTTTATGTATTTTGTTTTCTCTTTTACTCTTACACACGTTGTCTACATCTCTTTATCTACTTTCCTATCGCAGGTATGCTGGAAGAGATTTCTTTAGAAATAAGCATCACCTTTGTACGTATTTTTCTGTTCCTTTCTTCTTGTTTGTTTATATGTGTGTACATAAACTGTTAAATAAATAAATAAATAAATAAACTTTGTAATTTACAGTATCATTATGAAATACAAAGTTATCTTTGCGATTGTTAAAGCTTAAGATGACAATATTGTTCGTTTAGTATTTTTTTAAATATACCTATTAAATATTGTACGATGGTTCGGAAACTGTCGGTGTGCGAGTCCGACTCACACTTGGCCAGTTTTTCCTATATTATTTATTCAAAATCAATGTTTGTCTTTTAATCTAATCATCACTGAAACTCGCTGAAACTCGTTAAGGTTGCACGCATAATCTTAGCTAACCTTATTTCGTAAGCAGTTACTTTTTGAAGGATTATAAGATAACTCTAGGGAGTTTAATATAATTGTTTTATTTAAACTCTCTCTCAGATTATTTCTTTCACTAAAAGTGCTTTCCCCCGGGAGGGTACAATTACAGACGCGGCGCGGCGGTCTCCAGCGTGACTTTGAATATTTTAAGAATCTTAAAAATATCGTCTTGCATAGTGAAACAAAGAAATATCAGTAGGTAGTATTTCTGTGAATATTTTGCGCGTTCTTAATACATTTCTGTGTCTTAGGATCTCGCTACAGCGTTAACACTGGGCACGGGTACGGAAATAGGTTACGGTGTGGTATTCTGAGAAATTCTAGACACTGAGCCAGCAAACTGCAGCCCCCTAAGGAGGCACCTAAGTAATATAATAATTAACGCACAACATCTTAAGGGGTCATTGTACTCTTCATTATGGACAACTTTTATTATGGGACCAAACCTGAAATCGCAAAAAAAATCAGCTGTTCCCTACATTTATGTTCGCATAACTCGTCAAAATGTAGGAAACAGCAGATTTTTTTTTCGCGATTCGCTCGCCGTCCGGTAAGGACCAGGCCCGAGTCGACGGCACGTTGTGTTCCACGCGCGCCTCAAAGAGATGTCAGCAGCAGTGAAGGGGTCCGCTAGGACCGATGCCAATCAGGGTTGCGGGATGTTCGAAAGAGTTACCGTGGCCCCGGCACAGGCAACAGAAGGAACACGGGTGGGTTTTAGTCAGTAAAAGTCTGACACGCCCTCCCGCTCCGCCCAGAGCGGAAGAAGTCGTTTGATGATTTCCCATCCACAAAAAAAAAGCCAAACACGACAGTGCTTTCAGATCCGGGTGATACATCCTGCAGGTTGCAGGAGAATTTCAATTGAACGTTTGTGTTTAACGCTCCGAACGTAGATCTACGCGAGACAGAATGACTTTTTAACTGTTTTTGTAATTACGAGTGGTTAATTCTAGTAGTAGTCAAGTAAGTACCTACATTACAATACCAGTTATCAGACAAAAGTACACCTAAATAAAAAGTAAAAATGTAAACAAAAATTATATAATAATATTTAAACCGATCTTGCAAAATGCAATGTTAAATGTGTAAAATACTTAGACCATTTAGCCTAAATGGGCTAACGTAAAACATGTACGTACATTGCCAAACAACAATATGTTTTAATCAAAAAGTTTTAACGGTGCAACCTTTTTAGATTTGCATTAAGAACACTGGCCACTTGCTTTCAAAAATAATACTGAAATGCCATTAGATTTTTTTCTTTTATTTTTCTTTTTATGGCAATGCACATTTTTGCATCACAAAATTAGCCAGGATGTTATTCAAATATGTTAGTATATTTGACTGTACCCAAACTTTTTATGATTTTATGAAACTCCATAGGTAAAACGAAACTAAACCTGAAATCCCGAAGGGATGAAGTATGACCGAAAATAGTTTATGAGTCACCATCATATAATAGTAAATATAAAATTATGTGTAATGCGCCGTCTTTTGAGAAGGGTACAGCGACTATGCTAAACTCAGGCATTTATAAGGGACATAGTAATAAAGATTTGAAGGTTGTTAAAGGAACGTTGAAGGCACTTTATCGGGTAACCAAAAAAATCTTCAAACGTTACGAGAGTTTGCACGGGAATCCCTGACTCGAGCTTTGGGTTTATTGACCGATAATCATGACAGTTTTACTTCATTTATATTTTCCTCCATTTTCGGAAAAGTAGTAGGCATAACGATGGGATTGATTTCAAATACTTGAGTTGGCATGGTGATTACTTATTATTTTGAGAGATTAGTAACCTTGCGATACATTTCTTCGTCATGGTTTGTTAAAATTACCGAAGCTCCTCGATATATTATAGTCGTAATTGACGTTCCTTCTATTCAGCAAGATAGTTCTATTTCTGATTGGCTACAGCTCTACTTTGAAACCTCTTTAGGGACACCATAAAATTTGTCCTGAGTTAAATAGGGGTCTGAAGCGTCATGTGGAAATGTAAAGGCAGTTTACCTAATATTACGTAAATATATCTCGGAGGTCTGTGATGCTGATGTTTAAACTATACACCTTTTCCTTTACAGCTCAAATAGATGAGCGAGTTGTTTTGAAACGAAAAACATAACAGCAGACCACTTTTAGCCAGTAAAAGGCCAATATATTATTTTATTTGCCTCTTAACTGCCGGCACAGATTATTTAAAGCTTGCACAAAAATACCGTATCTAACGCTAGGTTTTCAACAGCAAAG
This sequence comes from Fissipunctia ypsillon, assembly GCA_947568875.1. Taxonomy (NCBI): domain Eukaryota; kingdom Metazoa; phylum Arthropoda; class Insecta; order Lepidoptera; family Noctuidae; genus Fissipunctia; species Fissipunctia ypsillon. The sequence goes on along the minus strand of OX387661.1, from coordinate 15,116,751 downwards.
TCATTTTATACCAGCCGGGAAGTAAATGTGAATTTAATAAGAGGCTTGTAAGCACTATTTAGATACAAACATGTTCCTAGAATTAGTATAAAAGTGAGATTTTATTATCACAGTTTACATGCTCTTTTTGAACAAGAATTAGGTTTTCCTTTTTGTAAGACAGAACAAAAGTTTGGTTGAGATGCCATAAAAAATCAGATTGGATTTTTTTTATACATCGTGTATTTATAGAGCAGGCATTTTGTTCTAGATTGTGTAGATTTTTTATTTATCAGACTAATGATATTTCTTTACCATAGCACCCGGTTAGACCGGCAGGCGCTCCCAACATAGTTGGTTAAAGGCAAGGCTGATTGATTGATAGTAATACACGTGGTTATATTATGTTTATTACAGGTAAATGCCCAACAGTGGGAGGAGCTCGTGGCTAAGTAATAACAGCCACACGGGTCGCTCCATCAGGTTAAGCTACGCTTGCCGGGGTTGTCCGTGGATGAGTGACCATCTTTACATACCGAGACTCCTCCGTGCCTCGGAAAGCACGTTAAGCCGTTGGTCCCGGCTGTCATTCGTAGATCTTTGACAGTCGTTACGGGTCGTCAGAAGACCGACAGTCTGACAACCAGTCTTACCAAGGGGTATCGTATTACCCACTTACTGGGTTGTGGAGGTCAGATAGGCAGTCGCTCCCTGTAAAATACTGGTATTCAGCTGCATCCGGTTAGACTGGAAGCCGACCCCAACATAGTTGGGAAAAGGCTAGCCAGATTGATTGACAGGTAAATGCCCAACAACGTGCAACGTCGGCTGTATAATGGCCCTAATGACCTGAGATGGGACAGAAGATTACAACACAGACAAACCTCTCAGTAATAATTACAGATAAACTTAGTTCCTACTGCCGAGTGCACAAGACATTATAGTGGAGGTTTGTTATAGAGTAAGAACATTGCGATTAATATCTAGGTACCGTCATTTGTTTTTCGGATTAGGCAGAAAAACAAGTCATCTGGTGGGCAATTTCCGTATTTTTAAGATCGTTTGCATACTAATCTCAGTATCTATCTGTAATAAAAACCTCTAATTTCCCTACATTTTTGTCAAGTTGTTGATATTGATTGTCGCTGAGATTAGATTGCGACTTGAATTTGAACGTTTTTTAAGTACGAGCCTTGAGATAAAAACTACTTAAAACAGAACAGTACAAATTCGGTAAGAACTGTACTGTACGGTACTGTTGAAGAAATAAACTGGATCTGAATCCTAATAAATGCTCGGTTATGACATATTCTCGAAAGCGCGCCATCATGACCACATCTTACACCTTAGGTGATCAAGTACTACCCAGATCTAATTCCATCCGTAACTGGGTGTCCATCATGATTCCAAACTCACTTTTGAATTACATGTAGATACAATTGTTGCTAAGGCATCGAAATTACTGGGTTTCATAATGCGGCTATCCAAGTGCTTCGCACAAGCCAAAACCCTAAAAATTCTATACTGTTCTTTTGTCAGAGGCCACTTGGAGTACGCGTCTGAAATATGGATCCCGTGTTACCACAAAAACATTGATCGCATAGAGAACATCCAAAAAAGATTAATTAAGTACTTATGCTATAACCAAAGAGTACCATATCGCTCTGAAAATTACATTAATCTCTGTAAGAAATATAATTTATTGCCCCTAACTAATCGTCGTGAAATCTCCGACTGTGTTTTGCTACTAAAGACCTTTAATAATAATAAGCAGTACTCCTGGACACGGCACGCATAGTGAGGAAGTTCCTCTCTCTAGAGCCCTGACCGCCGGCACCTTGGACCCTGTTCCTGATGCCGATGGGCCACTATTTTTATATTTTTAAATGTTTTTTTTGTTTTTATAAAAATATTTAAAAATTTAAATAATATGTATAAAAATATATATAAAAAAATTATAATAATGTTTTATTCAATAACAAACAAAGTTCGTTTAACAGTATTGAGGTTGACCTCTCCTTTTAAGTGTGAAAACACTTGTGCCAGGAAAGGCCACTCTCCCTTAACTTGATTACTTTATACATATTTATAACTTAAATATTAAATCTGTATAGTATGCAAAAGAAAACTAAGAAAACTAAGTAAATCTAACAAGTAAATCTATGTGAGCACGCATGCAATGAATAGAAAATGAAATAAATAAAAATATTAATAGCTCCGAAATACTTTCCAAATTTTACTTCAACGTCCCCGGAAGGTCGAAGCGGTCCAATCCCCCGCTTCGTGTGCCATTTGCTTTGACTAACTATAGGCAGAACTCATTTCTTGTGCGCGCAAGCAGAAACTTCAACAGGGTGTGTGAACGGCATGACTTCGATCCTTTTACAACAAGTGTGTCCGCGGCCAGAAAGTGCTTGAGCCTTAAGTTTTTCACCTGATGCTTGATACTGCTCACCCGCGTAGCTTAGTTTTACCACATATATTGTCTGTTGCTTGTGTATAATATTAATTCGTATAATTTTGGTTTTGGCGGTTTATTATTTTGTTGGCAGTACTGTGTTGTTCACCGATTGCTTCTTTTAATAATCTGTTAATTATATGTGGAGACTTGTAATTGGCTCTCAGTCACATTTTCAATTTCTTATTCTGTCTTGTTTAGCTGTAACTCTTCCAAAGGAAATAAATAAATAAAAATAAAGAATGGTAGTGAAAACCAGTAATGAGACTTAGAGAAGCATTTACCCAGATGGATAATTCTACGTTACCTACTACAGCATCCCAGCTAAGTAGCTATCAGGCCAAGTTCATTCCACTTTTAACTTGCAAAGTTTTCCTTTTACAATGTCGAACTCTCATTAATTCCTTTTGTTGGACAACTTTTTCTATTTCCGTAACAACACACAACACTGTCATTGCCTTTCAAGATTAGGTACTTTAAAGTAAGGTAATTATAGAGAAGAGTTTTACCGGTATTTCATTAAGAAAGGTGACCCAAATCTAATTGAATTAATTCAGAGGTTGCTCGGGAAGGGAATTTCCATTTACTCGCCATCTGTTGATTACAGAAGCTCCGGGAATCATGGAGGGCGATTAATGGAGTATTAATTTACAAATACCGACCCGTTTCGGCTAACAGGGTAGGTGTTAAATATTGGGATATATTTTAAGAATACTTACCTACTAAATGGCAAATTAATTACATTACGTTTATTAAATAACCTTTTTGCAAAATAAACAACCGACGTCCAAATAAAAACAAACTGACTGAAACAAAGTGAAAAATAACTTAAATTTCGGAAGTCGGTGTCTTTGGATCTGTATTTTAGGTTTTTGCCACCAACTTCCAAAGTTAAAGTTATTTTTCACTTTGTAGTGTTTTTTTTTTTTTGGAAGTCGGTGGTTTTTTTTTTTGCAAAAAAGTTTTTTATTTTTCCTTTTTAGTGGGTCGGTGTATAATTTATCTAAGTTACAATAGCCATGACAACTGCTCATAACCTTTTACAAAATGTTGCTTTTCCCGATGCAGGGACCTTAATTGTAGAGGAGTTCTCCTGGTACTTCACCATCAGCTCCACTTCACCATATGCATTGTGACGAGCTTATATTGCTTAGCAATCATTTTAAAGAAATCGAATTGCAACCCGTGAAATACTCATTATTGAGTTGTTCCGGTGGCCTTCTGTGGTCTTCATCATCAGTTCCACTTCACCAAATCGTGCTTTCCGAGAGCAAATGCACGAGTTACTATAAAAATACCTAAATCGTTACATAATATTTGAAGACTTCCCTCGATTTCTCCAGGATCCCATCATCAGGTCCTGACTTTATGACAGTGGGACCACCTGTGAAGTATATATACCCTTCCAAACAACAAAAAAGGATTTTTCATATCGGTCCAGCCGTTTTCAAGTAATCGGGGAACACACATAAAAAATTATTCCGTCGAACTGAGCACCTCCTCCTTTTTTTTTGGAAGTCGGTTAGGTTAGCGAGAAATTGAGGAACTTCCGGGCTAAGTATCGCAACAATTTCCGAAAAATAAAAATAACACTTTATATTTGACTGCTTTAGAGCGAAATCACTAGAAAACTCAAACCCCTTCATTTGATCGTGTACCCCTCTTTGATGTTGGTTCAGGAAAAGTAAAATAGAAAGTCTGAGGGCGCGTTCCCACTATGTCGGGACGATTAATTTATCGTTGGACGACTGTCGTCTCTAGCTGTTCCCATTATATCGACTGTTTATTGACAATCTGTCGTCACTGCAAAAAAAAGTCGTGCACGACAGTTAATCGTGTCGTCCTATATGTGAACACCTCCATTTAAATACACAAGCCACGACGCTTTTATTGACACGATAATCTGTCGTCACGACATAGTGAGAACGGGGCCTGAGTGTGCAATCTTTTCTGGCTTGCTATCGACTTTTAGCTAAACTTTTTCTATATGCTAGTAGTACATTGATGGTGAACCTTCTCTTATTCTTGTTAAGTAGTACAACATTACGTATTAACGTAGCCACTCTCAACGTTAGCTTCTGACCGTTTCAGCGTAAAAAGCACTTTAAAACTTAAACAAACGCTGCGAACTGTACTGTAAGAATATTACTGTGACTGTCTTCGTTATTTATGTGCGCGAAGAGAAGCCAGTACTACTAACACACATATAACTTGCACCCAAGCGCAAGTTATATGTGTGTTGCTTGTATTGGAAGCGCGCCAAACACATCGCCTTATACCGAGGATCGAACCAGAAAGTTAATGTAAGCTGCAACAGGATTTAGTTTTTTCAGCAACGACATTGACGCGACAGGAAATTGGGGGCAAAACTTATGAGAATGGTTGGTCGACTGGACGGTCGCCTCCCTGTAGCTACGACAACTTACAATAAGATTTTACTTTTGACCCAGAATCCTAGAAATGAAACATGGATTGGCGGGAAAAGTTATTGTACACTCGGTGCCTTTCCATATTTATAGTTTAAAGTATAAATTCCTTAACATGTCCGATTCTTTTGCCCGTTTTTTTTTTTTTGTAAGCTCAGTTGATTTGAAGCCACTCCGTAACGATATTTCTATTTCATGTCGGCTCATTTTAGTAATGTTTAACTTTTTATTTATTTTGTCAGTTTGCTGCTCAAGCCACTGTACTGGCGTTTAGCAAAAGCAATCCGGCAGTCCAACAGTAGAGCATATTAAGGATTTGTTACGCTTATTTAGGTGGAATAAGAAATGTAACGCATTTATACTTTGTAGACGATACTTAAGCGGGTTGAGATGAGCTATAAGAGGCTACAGATGGGAGCTGGTGCGGCACACGGTGAATAATGCATTTTGCACTCAGCGACGTGCGGACGCTGGATAAACTTCAGTGTCGGAAGTGTCACACAGTATGGACACTGCGATTGTTAATTCAGATGTTTGGAGATTTTAGTATTTTGAATATCAAAATTTCTGTTTTGACCAGTAGTATGTTCTTGGAGAGGCTGCTTACATATTCCACATATATTATTACAGGTTGATCACAGGTAGTATTTAAACTAGTTTGTAAGACAACAGAGGGTACCAGTAAGAATATTCTTATACCTAATAATAACAAGGTGTCTTCTTGCTCTAAATTAAATAATTACAAAACGGAGATCAGCATAATGCCTTGTTTTGGTGTCTCGCTGGTGGTGGCGTGTGTGTTGGATCATTAAGCTCCCTTCAAAATGGTTGAGCTGAATGGTGCTAATCCATGCGTGAACGGGCGCCGTCAGTTGGGACTGGTCATCTCTTAGCTGCCAGGGCTTATTTTAATTTTTGAATCGTTTTTGGTTTTTATATTTTTGTTGCGGACGCTTTTGGCGTGCACGCCTTTCTACATTGTTCTCACATACTTAATTTCAACATGAATGATGTAACCAATATTTTGTAACAATATTTTGATTTAAAAGAGTGTCCGTGGAGTTTCTTGCCCGTTCTTCTCCATAGAGATCTACGCTTTGGAATGGGTAACTAGCTTCAACTTTCTGACTAGCTGACAGACTCTTTGACAATTCAAAAGTGCCTGTAATTGGTTTATTTGAAATAAATGCTTTGAGTTTGTATTTATTGTAGACGAGTTTGCTACACAGAGGGTGAAGCACGATTTAAGTTCGAATTTTGTGGATTTTTTTTAGGCTGACAGTGTTGCTATATTATGTATAGTAATTTTATTCTTCCATAGTAATAATTAAGGCCAGGTCAAAAACCAAAACCATCGTGAAACTTACCTGCACAATTGGAAATGAGGTGACATACATACATACCGGAAAAAAGAAGTGGCGTTGATCTTTTATAAGAAACACAATTAAATTTTATATTGTTACCGACCTCTAGGAGGCCTGTCGACAGTTGAGGAGAAATAATCACTATACATTTTTATGATACAGTTCCTTGGTATATGTTCGGCCATAGAAGTCAAAGCAGGTGCTGTTTTATGGACGAGGTTATGTTTGTTTCATGACATGATGTTGAAAAGTGTTGCCTGCAATGTGCATAGGATAAATATATCTTAGAATTATTGTCTCAATAATGTTTGTAGAGAACAAATAGGTATTGTACTCGTAGTTCGAGAAATAACAATAATATTCACTGTACAGCCAGCTACCAACTATAATAAACAATAGTATCCTATTATAGTCTTGTTTATGGCGCGTTTACGAGAGTTCATAATCTGGCTACTTTACGAGCAGAAATGAGACAAAATGTTAATCAACTGACACACCACCCATTACACAACACCTAATGTTCCCGCACATTATGTTGATGCTGTTAGAAAATCGTCTTTAGTGTATTGTAATAGTTTCTTTTACTAAATTATGTTCGACAGAATAATGATGTAGCAACTATACCGCGGTGCGGAACGTTCAAGAGACCCTTTTGTACAAAAAATAATAAACAAACAAGCTCAAGGTATAATAAACTCGTTATTTTCTCACTATGTAAGCCGATAATGATTCGCGATCGTTCGCTATAGCCCGAGGGTTTGTTTTTTATATTGTGCTTTCAGACCAATTAGGAGATAATGGTGCTTTTATTAACGGGTCGAAACATTAACATCGTTTTGCCATTACACGTAAATTTAAGATTTAGGCGATGTGGAGCATCTCTCCTACCTAAGCAAGTCTCCCGGTTTTCCCCTTAATCTAAACATAACTCATGTTCTTCAAAGACTCGCACCAATTAAGGAATGAATGTGTTTAAAGAAGCAATCATACCGGTAGAGAACTGACCTTGATGCTTCAATACGGAGCGAGGCCGTGACCTCATTGTACTGCTCAACGTTTTTCTTATCTAAGTTTGAATTAGCCTTCAGCGTAACGAAATGCGGCTAAATGGCGGAATATTATAAAGTTTTCAGAATACAGAATACGTCTGATTTCAAAGTTTTAAGAAGAACACATTTATTTTTAAGCTTGTGCCCTGTTCCCTCTGGTATCATTTGTGCCGCGTGTCCGTGACACGAGTGTGAGCGGCTCCGAGTCGCTCGAGGCGGCCGGAGATCAAAGAGACGACACTTGCCACGGAATAGGCTTTATAATAAATTACATGTTTTTAACTTTGTGCTACTTAAGTATGGTATGTATAAATTCTAGTTTATAAGCACTTAGAGGTCAGTGTGAGGGGACGACAATGAGAGTGTTTGTAGCGGGTATTTAGTCGTCTTCTCGACATAGTCAGGCAGGTTAGATAAGTAAAGTTCAGAGCGGCTAATGCTCTTAACATCCTGAATAATGTATCACAAAACAACATGATACTACCAAAACGGTGGAACATATTTAATAACAGGGGTTCCCTCAGGGGAGTACACACAGTACTATGTACATAATTAAAAGGTAAGCATTTGGAACATTAAATAACGAGCCGACGCAACGGGTTGGACTGACGACTTAATAGGCTCACGAGCTGCCTTAGTGCTTATGTAATAATACACATTATTTGACTTTGACTTTGTTTTGTACCGTCACTACGACGCGTAGCGGCCGCGCAGGTCTGCGTGGCCGCTACGCGAGCTACGCTGTCGTAGCACAAACATGTTGTAGCCAACGGCGACTCAATATTTCAACCACTAGTTTTATATTGAACTTGTTATATCATATTATTTATAATTAATATAATTTTTTATTTATTCTTTAGTATACAAACAAGGGTTTAGTATTTGGAGACTCCTTAGATACTTTTTAAAATCAGATTTATTCGAATCAATATTAAAAAGTGGAAAAAAAAACATCTTACCACAACCGGCTGTTTAAAAGCGTGCTTACATTTCCTTCCACTTGTCGCCCGGTCGAGTGCTACGTCTTTAGATAATTTCTAGAGCACTATTTATTTATTTATTTATTTATTTAATCTTTTCACACTTAAAAAAGTACAAAGGCGGACTTAATGTCTTAGGCATTCTCTACCAGTCAACCAAGGGTGGTGAAGAGATTAGATGGCAGGTGCTCTGTTGGGAACGGGACAATTTGTACATAAATAAGTTATAAACTTATAATACACATACATACATATTTACTATAATATATACCTACTACAATATATATATACTATCCGTCTGAGAATCCGGATAAAACTCAAGCATTATGCAATCACAAGTTTATTTTTACCAAAACATTCTCTTAACTCGCTAATACCTTCCTGATGCTTGGAATAAAGCGTTTTCTTCATGATATTCTGTTTCAGCAAGTGCTTTTTTTTGACTAAGGTGCGTTTATATACTAACCTACTTATGAATGTTAAAAACAACATATAACCAGAATTTAAGCAAGTATTTTAATTTTAGATCAAATAAAATGTTATTTTGTAACTTAACTGTTAAAGTCTGTAAAGCTTTTTTTTATTTAAAGTTTAAAGAAATTAATACTTGTCACTCTCCACAATCGTCAGAACAAGAAAGTTTCTCAAAAAAAAAAATTCATTAGAGTCTACTGCTACTGGGTACCATTTTAAATACCCATTTGCCACAGAACGTTTCATCGTGCGGAACTAATTCCACTTGTAAGCGATTTTTAACAACGATATTAAAACTGCTTTCCTGAACAAATCATATGATAGAGATTTTCATTCGTGTATGGGGTGTTTCAGTCAAACAGGCCTTGTTAAGGGCCTTGCTAGGGCCTTATCTGATGACAATATTCATAGTTATTGTAATGTGGTATGGGAGTTAGTTAGTAATAACAATACAAGCAATTTATGGGTGGTTAGCAATAAAAGTGATCACGAATTGTGTTTTTGAACATGCTGTATTCATGAGCAGAAAATAACTTGTAAAAATTACTTTTGTTTTGACATCCATAAAAATCGTTGATGATATTTTTTAAACCTTTTAATTTCATACGTTCGTAATCTATACTAATATTATAAAGCTGAAGAGTTTGTTTGTTTGGTTGAACGCGCTAATCCCTGTCACTACCAGTCAGATTTGAAAAATTCTTTTTGCATTATAAAGTCCAATTCTTGAGGAAGGGTATAGGGTATGTAACATTACGCTAGGAATCTTAGAAGTCGAGCAAAAACCGAAAAAATGAAGAACGAGCGCTAAGCGAAAACGAAGTAACAGCGCGGGCAGGCGATGCGATGCGACGTTGGGTGGGTCAGGGGAACAAGAAATTTTACGCGGACGAAGTCGCGGGTGGAAGCTAGTAAAGTATAATTGTGATAATTTGGACATGCAACGTGAGAGAAATGCATGAAAACAAGAGTCACTTGATGAGCAGCAGCTTGATATTATTGCTTGACGTGGAGTTTGTTGTGACTATCCTACATAGGTTTAGAATGCTTTAAATATTTCCAGATATTTTTTCTATTCTTAAGTAATACAGTAGATAAATACGATATGAAAGTAAAGATACTCAATCTGCTATGCTGCTGCAACGTAAAACTAAACCATCTGACTACAACGTCTACGATTTATGTATTCAACCTTTTTAATAATTTAGGCGATTTACATTCTGCGACTTGTTTCAAAAGCTCCATAAAATGTACCCCAAAAATAAATAAATTGAAAAACAAAGTTACTTCTTGAGGAAGTGAATGTCACTGGAGAGGATCTGCAAGACCGGGCAGCAAGTTACCTAGTTAGGTACCTGAAGGAAGCAGAATTATGCATAGCGAGGTTGAAAGATGTGACGACATTATGGCTTTTTTGTTTGTGTTATTTTATTTATTTTCGGAAAACTTTCAGCTAGCTAATACAGTGTTCTTAAACAATATAAAATTGAAAGCCATTTACAAGTTTTTCACTGATAAACACTAAAAATAAAAATAAAAAAATGTCGGTACAAAAAACCTATAACATAAATTAGGAAATAAATTGTATACAAACTTAACGACTTATACAAACTAAAAATCATTTAGACGCAAACAATTACTTTTTCGTAAAGACGCTTTTCACCAACATCTGTTCAAGCCGAGAAACACTGGTATTGAATATATCCAAATCATGTTCACCGGACAGTTTATTAAATAATATTTTTAGTATGATAATTAGGACAAATGGGCCATGTTTTTATTAGGGCATATCATGGAGAGAACCCTATTAATCTAAATTATAACAGATTATTATGTCTTTTCTTAATTGTTGCATTTAGCTGGAGAAGGGATAATTGATCGATACTAAGCCAGCTTCGCCTTACTGTCAGATCAAACCTTGTTACCTGTATACTTGTGGGTACTGGGATCGTGTTATGGTAGGAAGAATGTGCAATAGTAGCCACATTACCTGAAACAAGAATGTTATTGTTAATCAACGATCGCGTATGAATAATATCGAAGTTAAGGGTGTGCCTCAGACAGGTAACGAGAACTTATTTGAAATAATAAATAAATAAATAAATCACCACACTGTCCCCAACCTGTACTTCTGTAAGGTTCACGACGAAGCAGGAATATAGTAACAGCAGTTCTTAAAACAAACCACATCAAACCTGAACTTCTTACAGCAAACTTCAACTATTTAAAACTTAACGTAAGTATAAATAGAGCAGTTTTAAACTGGTTTTAACAGAATTTTAAGGAGTATGTTGTAATATGCAACTTGAAGTTAATAATTATCATTGATCTTGGCTCGCGCAATAGACTTAAGACTGCGTCGAGAGTGACGACATCTGCTAGTTGTAACAGTTTTAAAAAGCAAACCTGAACAACATAACCATCACGCCTGTAATCCCTAAACGGCTAGGCAGACGTGTACCTATAGTACACCCACATTTCTCCAGTTTTGTTCAAGTTCCTTGATAGGAGACAAGCCTGTTGCCATCCACCGGGCACAAATCCAAACTCCGAACTACTACTGAGAAATTGCTGATGGAAAAACCCAATAACACTTCGCCGACCTTTTTTTTTTTTTTTTGTGGATGGGAAATCATCAAATGACTTTTCCCGCTCTGGGCGGAGCGGGAGGGCGTGTCAGACTTTTACTGACTAAAACCCACCCGTGTTCCTTCTGTTGCCTGTGCCGGGGCCACGGTAACTCTTTCGAACATCCCGCAACCCTAGCTGGCATCGGCCCTAGCGGACCCCGTCAATAGTGCTGACATCTCTTTGAGGCGCGCGTGGAACACAACGCGCCGTCGACTCGGGCTTTGTCCTTACTGGACGGCGAGCTACCCATTGCTCGCCGTCCGCAAGCCCGCGCCTACGGTGGCCGGGAATCGGCTGTCAATTCCCGACGCCCAGGGCGTCTCCTGCGGCGACTAGGGGCGTGAGGGCGCAAAGCTTGCCTCTCCCTCACGCGTTCCGCCTCCTCCTTCGCGATCATTACTGCTTCGCAGAAGGAGGTAATGGCTTCCCATGTACTCTCGCCCCGTACCATGGCCTGGACCAGGGCCGGACGCGAGAGATCGCCGCCGCCGATCGCTTCCGCGAGGACACGGCGGTGCTCCGCCCAAGCCGGGCAGACCTCCACCGTATGCTCCACCGTGTCCTCCGGGCGATCCACACAGTGGTGACACCCGGGAACACTTCGCCGACCTGGGAATCGATCCTAGCTCGGCAGTAGCGCTTGCGACCACTAGACCAACTAGGCAGTCTCTTATCAAATTACTCTTATTTTATATTGTCAATTTAGAATGTAAAACGAATAGTGAAATAAAAACCAAAAAGCAGGCTTTTGAATAGAAAATGTTATTAAAATACTTGAACAAATAGTATCAATCCGGTTTAATAACGTAAAATTAAGATTCAAAATATACACAACAACGACCGTAAAACTGTATCCCATTTGTTTCAATATTAACTAACATTAAAAATATTAATGCAAACGATATTCCAGAACAATACGTAATTACTATTCCAGAAAATAAATATAAAGTATGACATTAGTATGTTTATTGATACTCATAATACCAAATAATGGCAATAATAGAGACAAATCAAATAGCCGCTCGTCTTATTCCAACTCGTCAAAGCCAACCGATCAATCTTCGCTTTTTTGACAAAATGCGTGTTTCTCTAAGCACAAGCTATTTGTATGTATGAACATATATACCTTTTAAAAAATTTGTTATCGCGCCTCGAGTGTGTCCAAGATTGATGTATAATGTTTTAGAAGTTGTGTCTAAGGTGAACTTTACACATCATCATCCATCATGATCATCATCTTTTTCCCAACCATGTTGGAGTCGGCTTCCAGTCTAAGCGGATGCAACTGAATACCAGTATTTTACATGGAGCGACTACCTCTGACCTCCACAACACAGTTACTGGATAATACGATACCCCTTGGTAAGACTGGTTATTTAAAACTTAACGTAAGACTTTCGGGCTTCTGACGATCAGTAACAACTATGCAAGATGATGACAGACGAGGCCAACGGCTTAACGTGCTTTCCGAGGCACGTGTGATCTCGGTATGTAAAGATGGGTGAATTGTTCTCTATGGCTGAAATGTACGGTAAAGTACGACATTCACGATCGACGTAAAACCATTAGTGCTTACTAATGGTATATTATATTATGCAATTGCAATGTGACTTTATTCCCAATAAGGTCAGGTATAAATTAGAATGATTGCCATGAGTTTGATAAAACTCTCGGCTCGTATTTTATTACCATGAAATAAGAGTTACATCGCAATAACTAACTAATGGTTTTACGTCATTCAAATTTGATCATGAATGTCCTTCTTGAAATTAATCGGTGGAGAGTTTTGTGCGGATGTAGGTCTAGGTACGTTAATGTTAATGTAAAAAGTTTCCAACAAAACGATTTATCTCTTTATAGTTGGGAAAATAGTTCTTGATGTTATCGTTCTTAATATCCCATGAGTAGGTATTTCAGTAGTCAGCTACTGTGCATTACATAACAAAAGATTCATCGGAGTATAAATCTCCATGCATATGCACTATACCGCGGGAGAACTAAAAGTTAAATAGCCATTATTTAGTTAGTAACCATTACTTATTATTTAAAATCGTTGAGCTCCTTAACTTTTATGTTGAGCTGTACGATTACTGACAGATGCTTGCACTGACTGGACAGGTCCACTCAATCTGTGTGGTTCTTTCCTCAAAAGACCATTTCAGACACCAACCTACATGGTCTTCACATGATCTGACCAAGATTATGTCTGGACTTTAAAAGAGACTGTGACCTCTGAGTTTGTTTCGGCCTTTCTTCTCAGAGTAGTCAGATAGGAAACGCCGGCCTCATCTAGTTTAAAAAAAAAATGTTTGACATGTAAAAGTGTTTGTATAAACCTACTTACAGAAATAAAAAAAAAACAACGTCAGTATTCTCTGGATGAGAAGAGGAAGGGGCAACCAAAAAAGTGGGAGGCAGGCAATGTGATTGTGACTTGTTTCTTTCTTCAATCCGTAATGTTTTAAATCCCCACATGATGGCTTAGTTAACAATACGTTATTGGATTTCTAAACGAGTTTCGGCTAACCGACGTTTCGGTGAACAACTCGAAAGATTCGATGCCGGATTGAAACGAATTTAATTTTTAACCGGATTTGTATCATCGAAGGTTCTCTCGCTCAAAGGATTTGAAATTGCCGATTCTTTTTGACATTTCACTTCGTTTTATTTTCTTGTCAAAGAGAGTTGTAAGATTTTCACGGCTCCTTTATCACAGACCTGTCAGGATACGATAAGGAAAATACCAAGACTACCAGCCGGAAAATTGTGAGGCTCACCATTATAGTGCCTTTTATTCGACCATAACCGAACCGTTCCGAGCGTAATTTATTATCGAGTAAGTTAAGAACATTTAACGTTAACGTTTTTCCAGTTCCTACGAGGACAGTTAATTAGCTAGAAACTGACAAGTCGTTGTTTTTGAGTTTTCTAGTACTCTAACCTCAGTTGGTCTAGAAGTGTCTTTTAATCCTTATTCGAAACTACATCGATTGCTACCATAAAAATAAAACGTAAGAATTTTAATTTTTCTAGCTGCCTGTACAACTTTTTTTTAATCTGTACAGTTATCAATTACTTAAAACGTTAAGGATGGTCTCCTTAGAATGTTTTCCTGTTGTTAAGGGCCTTGTAAATTCTAAAAGTATATTATTATTTTTCTCAAAATTTTCTGGTCAGATTTGGATGCCCCTTTGTACAATGGTAAACATGAGGTATCCCTATTGGTCCGTAGACCACTTTTGCTTAGTCCACTTAAAAATATTATTTAAGTACTAAGAGTTATTATTAAATAGTCATTCGTGCCATAGCTTTCATAGCTTTTATCAAAGGATTCGCCATCAAATCAAATATTTCCTGATTTACATTAATTTCTTTCGTTCCAGTGTAGTCTGTAACCGTAACAAAGCTGGTAATAGGTTTGCCAAGCAAATATTTAATTTCAAATTATGCAAGAATAAACTCGAAGGCTGAATAACTCTGACAAGGGAAAAAAAGCAGAGGCATGAATAAAGAAATAAAATGTTACAGCCAAAGTAACGAGCGGAGATGTTGCCGAAGTGACAAATAATTCTAAATAAATTATTCACTTTAGCGTCTTGTGATGGACTTGTTAAAAAGCAAATGTAATAACAAATCAAACAGGTGAATGGTAATTTAAACACAAAGCTACAAAGTATGGATTTGATTCATTTTCATTGCATAAAATGTTATGTAACGCAATTTAATGATGATGATGATGAAAAATAATAGTCGAGAATGAATGACGGAAATCATCGGAATCATTGATGAATGACGGTATGAACCAGGAAAACGAAGTAATCTAAAAGAATGAAATGAAACAGCGCGTTTCCCGCAGTTTGCTTGTAGAAAGAAGTAATATGATTGAGAAAAAATAAAGACTGAAGGTTTTCTTAGATTTTATGGCCATCATTATTTTCTCGTACCTATTACGTAATTAAATCTTGAAGGTTCACGATACCAACCATTGTTTCCTACTCAATAAGAACGTTAACTTAAGGCGCTACCCTGGCCAAATGACCTTGAGCGTTCGTTCCTTCTCTGTCCCGCCGCTCTGACCTGCTCTGTCCCGCTCCCTCCACACGCCCATTTATCATAGAATTCACACAATTTTTGGAATCATTTTAATAAAAAAGTAAAAGCGGTCTTTTGAAATAAAATAAAACGTGATTTTTTTAAATTATCTTTCCATTCGTGCAATCCTCAAATTAATAGAACGTCACCTTTAGCAAAAGATTCACGCAATCAATCATTTTAGTAATTTTGTTACAAGGAGATCACATAAAAACAAATAATATATACAGGGTTTAAGGGACAGCCCTTCGCAAACTAACAGGGTGCTTTCAGCTCCTTATTTTGAATCATATTCCACCGGAAATATTCTCAGGAAAATTTTCATTTTTTTTAATCCTTTTTTCAGTGACTATTCCTTTATTTCAATGTAAAATTACATTATCTGTACGCAGCACTCCATTTGTGCATATAAAACAGCTAAAATAAAAAAATCAACAATGGATGTTAAAATACTCGGCGGCCGAAGGCTCGCTGCGCTACCGTTCGCTACGCGCGCTTTGCCACGGTAACGATACATTGCGTGTGAAGTAATAAAACAAATCGTGTTTATTGAATTCCCATAACGTTCCTGAAATATTTTCATGTACCGGTCATCTTAGTATGATATACTGAACTCACCCCATCAGTCTGCGGAGGGTTGTCCCTTACACCCTGTCCATATTTTTTTTTTTGCATATATTTTTATGGTGAACATAATAAAAAGTATTCTATCTTAACACACTATCGAAGGTTTGCTCGGGATAGCGCCTTAACTAAACTTTTTGCGTGTAGTTGGTATTCATAGCATAAGATAGAGTTATAGATACTGTTTGAAACATGTAAGAACTCGTAGACCTAACGAACCGCAACAGTCTACAAATATTGATAACTTTTGGCTTATTGCCTGGAAACAATTCGTGTAACTTATATCTTAGGGCGATTAGAAAGATGAAATACTTTCTTCATCTCGTATTTTTGCTACATTTGTGCCAAGATTCCGCGTCATTCCAGTTTATTGAAAAAGTGCTAAGTAATGAGACGGTAATTTTTCAAGGGCTGCAAAAGTGTAATGAAATAGAAGTATCAGTATATCATAAGAATACCTACCTGAAACATTTATATTTTTTCCATAATGGCTCCAACTCCAACACATTTATAAGAATAATTGAAACAGTAAACACCCCTTAATAGGAAAAAAAAGTCGATAGGTGTCGTGGGACACCCGGTTGGAACGAAATTCCTTTCGCTGTATACATATAATGTATTAATACAGAGCCACCTAGTATGGTCTGAAGTTTCAAGTGTCAAAAGTTTTTATTTTTTAATAGACAAAAAAGTGAACCAAAACTTTCGACACTTGAAACTGACGGCATAACGCTTTTTCGTTTCGTCACAATCTCTGCCAGTTTAGTCCTACCACAAGCCGCGTTAAAGACCTTCGTTCAAAAAATTCAGAAAAGAACAACCTCCCCTCCTTCTTGCTTCCTTTTAAATATTTTGTTGTCATCTCATCTTTAGTAATGCAAATGTCGTATTTCAATAAAACTTTTATTCTAATTTTTTTTTGTGTTAACAGTAGAATTAAACGGTCACCTATAAAGGTCCCTAATTTATATATTTTAATTTCAAATTCACCGGAAAAAATGGTGCACTCCAAAAGATATTATGAAAATCTTGCTATTGTCGTCTAATCTAATAAGCTTGTGTTTAAAAGAGACGACGAATGCTGATCCGTAGATGTAAATACCTACATAAATATGCGGATGCCCTGGTTCCATAATAAAATTGTGTATTTTGTATAATGTGTGTTGTGTGTGTAATTTTTTTTTTTTTTTTTTTTGTGAATTGGAAATCATCAAATGACGCTCTGGGCGGAGTGGGAGGGCGTGTCAGACTTTTACTGACTAAAACCCACCCGTGTTCCTTCTGTTGCCTGTGCCTGTGCCGGCCACGGTAACTCTTTCGAACATCCCGCAACCCTGGCTGGCATCGGTCCTAGCAGATCCCTTCAATACTGCTGACATCTCTTTGAGGCGCGCGTGGAACCAAACGCACCGTCGACTCGGGCCTGGTCCTTACCGGACGGCGAGCTACCCATTGCTCGCCGTCCGCAAGCCCGCGCCTACGGTGGCCGGGAATCGGCTGCCAATTCCCGACGCCCAGGGTGTCTCCTGCGGCGACTAGGGGCGTGAGGGCGCAAAGTTTGCGTCTCCCTCACGCGTCCCGCCTCCTCCTGTGAGAGTGTAACTTGCTTGCCGTTTTTATATTGCGATCTTTTCGGGTATTTAATATCTTATTTTCTCGTTTTGCTTCCGGGAAGTTTGGAAATTAGAAATGTCATGGTGTTGATTATAAATTTGAAATATTTATGAGAAGAATACGAATTCAATATTTTGTATCACAATGTCGTGTTAGTTAGTTGGAGAAAAGGCGGGTTAGGTACTTACAAGTTAATATTGTCTTGTGACTGTGTATTATGTATGTTCCATCTTGTATCAGTGGTAAAACAAAAACTGCGTAGAATTTGTACACAGTTCGAACATTAGAAAATAAATGAAACCAAATGTTAGTACAATATTGTAAGTCAACAGAAGGACTCCGACTCGAAGGACCAAAATGTTTAAGGATGATCTAGGTGCTTTTAAAAAGGTTGAATAATACTCGGAAGTATGCCAAAGAAAAAGTGTCTTTATTGAACAAAATGTTACTAGGGTCATTAAACGACGGAAATTCTTAACACCGCGATTCAGATTTAAAGGAATTCGGTACAGCGCCATCTATCCATCGGAATGTTAACTAAGTTTACTTGACGTTTTGAACTACTTCAAACAGTCTGAGTATTTGCTAACGGTAGCTTGTTGTTCAAATATATTGCAGAGATATAGATCTTTTAAATCACAAAAGCTAGTATATAAAATTGAGTTCCATCCGCGATGAAAATAAAACAAACTCGAGTCAATTATAAATAAAAGTCACTTTTCGTGACTGTCTATGTAACCGCGTTATCCTTCTAAACGACGCAAAGGATTTTGATGCGGTTTTCACCATTATATTATTATAATAAAGAAGCCCCTAGCTAGCTGTGCCCCGCATTCGCGTGGAGGTACTAAGATATACAATATACTAAAATAACACCCACATAAAGCTCCATGCATCGCCCGCCCGCCCTACTGGCTTCTCTTTTTGCTCGGCTCCTAAGGGTCGTAGCGAAATGTTAAATAGTCTATAACCATCCCCAAAATTAAGCTACCAAATGCAAAAAGATTTTTTTAGATCCGACTGGTAGTTCCAGAGTTAATATTTTTGTTCACAATTTCATGGGTTTTAATTTTTTTGCGCGGAACCCTAATCATTGTTCTGAAATAAAAGTAGCCTAGAACATCTGCTATCTGCCAGTGAAAGTTGCGTCAAAATCAGTTCAACCGTTTCGGAGATTAGCCGGAACAAATAGACAGACAGACCGATAGACAAAAATGAAAAATAAATGTTTTTTGTGATTATTAACTATATACTTTTATAATAATATGCATTTGTTTATTGCTGTTATTTTGACATTAAAAACAGACACTTCAATTTTTTTTATTTGTCTGTATGTAGTATGTAATATTATTTGTATGTATATATGTTATAGATGTATAGACTTATTCCGAAAGATTTATGTGAATACATTAATATTAAACTTTATATATAACTAGCTGTGCCCCGCGAATTCGTTCGCGTGGATGTCGTAAGATACACAATATACTAAAATAATAGCCACATTTCAATAAAATTCCCTCGTCCCTCGACCCGTCGCTAACCGTCGCGTTGAATCGCCCGCCCGCGCTATTGCTTCGTTTTCGCTTCGTGTTCTTTCTGACTTTTTTCTTCTTGCTCGGCTGCTAAGGGTCGTAGCGATATGTTAAATAGCCTAGAACTATCCTCGAGAATTGGGCTATCAAATGCATAAAGAATTTTCAAATCCGACCTTTTGTTGATAATTTCATGGGTTTTCATTTCTTTTGCGCGGAACCCTAATTATTTTTCTAAAATGAAAGTAGCCTAAGTTACTCACCGTAACATCAGCTATCTGCCAGTGAAAATCCCGTCAAAATCGGTACAGGCGTTTCTGAGATTAACCAGAACAAACAGACAGACAGACAAAAATTTTAAAAATTGCATTTTTGTTGCAAGTACCTTATATGCTTTCATATGCATTTAGTAAAAAGTTTTTATTTTAACACTACAAACAGATACCTACTTCAATTTTATTTATTTGTATAGATTTAGATAAAGAAATCTCGATGTTTTCTCAAGTCGCAAAAACCGTGCGAAGAAAATATAAAATGAAATACCTTTGTAGGTAAGTATTTCATTTTATATTTAACTAGCAGAATTGGAAACACTTACATTTTATGCCAAAGTACCAAATCAAATTGAAAGTTTTACTACTAAATGTCAAGTAAGCAACGTTGGCAAAGAAGTTCTGAAGAAAGCTGCTTGAAATGACTCTCAAAATATACATTTAATTAAATTCACATTTTACTTAAAAGCTTTCATGTTCAATAACACTTATCTTGTGAGAAAAAGGATTGAAATATAATATCCCGAGTTCTTGTTTGTGAATTGAGGTAAAATAAGGTAGTATTGGATATTATGACGCTTGGGATTATTAATGTCAATGAAATTATGATTCCGATACTGAGTATTTTCGTGCCAATAAAAAAAAATACAGCAAAAAACTACGTAAGTACACAATCAATACATTTTAATTCTTCTAATAGGCTGTCTGTTTTACCAAAAGAGTTGTACGAAGCGATCAAGGCTTGGTAGAAAGCTATAATTTTATTATTCTAATGCCAATATCACAAAACATAACGTGCCGTGATTTCTCGAACTCGTCAGTTTTATGGAATCAACTGATGCAGTGTCGGTGAGCTCTCAGCGCGTGCCGCTTGTGAGCACTACACATCGTAGCACGTCAAATGTAAGGGAGGCGTGTGATCCCGGAATACGTTACGCGGGTCATCACACTGCTGCATTGTCAGTCATTTCTACATGTGGTTTATGTGAAGAGAAATATAATACAAGTCACGTGTACCTAATAAATTGGGTTTTATTCATTTTCATTGATTTTGATGTTTGATTGTAATATTGATAATACCAATGTGTTTTGAATCTGGATTCCGCCAAATTGTGTTTCCGCGATAGACAAAAAAATTTTTGGTTAAGCCGATTAAGTTTAGCATCAAATACGAGTAGCTGCGCTTGTATAATATAATTAGCGCCGCTTCTAAGTGCGACAAGCAAATTGTTTACAAAACCAGCCAATTAGCATTGCACTAGTGATTTAGGCAAATGCGTGTAAAGCGGAATATATACAGGTGTTCAAACAACGTTAGTTAGTAAACTCAGTCGGTGCATTTCGCCACAGGGTCTCGCATCAAACATTCTGCAACTTATTACACTGCACTGTGTGCACATACGAGAGTGTTGTCAGCTGGTGGCGGTAGCAGATAGGGTTGTTAGAAGGAAAAGTTTTCTTTTTATAGTTTGTATTGCAAACTATTATGAAAACTGCTCCGAGCCACTGAAAGGCATTAAGAACAGAAGTTCTGTGTTTTGTGGAAAGCAAAATAAACCCTCAAAAGCTACTTTTGAACTGACTGAGCCATGAAGACGTGAAAATGTGCCTAATGTTTTGTAACCGACTTAAAAAAAAAGGAGGAGGTTGTCAATTCGGTTGTATGTTTTTTTTTTTGTTACCTCAGTATTCCGTCATTTATAAGCCCGTTTGGAAAATTCTTAATTTTTTATTTGAAAGGTCAAACTTCACGATTGGTCCCATTTTGATCAAAATCTAGTTCTGATGACAGGATCCATGAGGAATTGAGGGAACTCCTCAAATATTATAGACAAACACATAGTGATTTGATATTTTCAACAACAAGTCAAGCATTTGCATTCAGAAAGTATCATTTGGTGAAGTGAAACTGATGGAGAAGACCACAGATGGCCACGGGAACTCGTCAATGATAAGTACTTCACGGGTGGTGATAAGATATCTCGATTAAGATAGTTAAGCGACAATGACGAAGCCAATTTAAATAAATAATGCTGATAAAAATGGTACCATCGAACTGATCTGATGATGAAGCCGGAAGGTAGGCACCGGCACTCCGTAATAAAGCAATGCCTACATTGCTTTATAAGCCCAAACACGGCTAGGGTACCTATACCCTAGCCGTGTTTGGGCCTATTGGAATTGTCATGAATGCACTCTGGCTATAAATTATTTTTAACCGACTGCAAAAAAGGAGGAGGTTCTCACTCAGTTCGTCGGAATCTTTTTTTTAAGTTTGTTCCCCGGTTACTCCGAGACGGCTGGACCGATTTGAAAAAATATTTTTTGTTTGAAAGGGTATACTCACTGGCCCCATAGTTATCAGGTCAGGATCTGATGATGGGATCCTGGAGAAATCGAGGGAACTCTGCAAATATTATAGGCACACCTATAGCGATTTGGGTATTTTTTATAGTAACTTGGGCATTTGCCCTCGGAAAGTACCATTTGGTGAAATGGAACTGATGACGAAGACCACAGATGGTAAGATGGCCACCGGAACAACTCAATAATAAGTATTTCACGGGTTGCGATTCGATTACTTTAAAATTATTGTTAAGCAATATAAGCACGTCACAATTTATATGGTGGAGCTGCTGGTGAAGTACCAGGAGAACTCCTTAACAATTAACGTCCCTGCATTGGGAAAAGCAATGATTTGTAAAAGGTGATGAGTAGTTGTCATTAGGCTATTATAATTTAGACAAATTAAAAACCGACCCATTAAAAAGTGAAAGATAAAAAACTTTTTTACAAAAAAAAAAAAAAAATTACCGACCTCCAAAAAAAAACACTACAAAGTGAAAAATAACTTTAATTTCGGAATTCGGTGGCAAAAACATAAAATACAGATCCAAAGACACTGATTTCCGAAATTAAAGTTATTTTACACTTTGTAGTGTTTTTTTTTTGGAGGTCGGTTGTTTTTTTTTTTTTTTTTGTAAAAAAGTTTTATGTTAAATAACTACTTAGTACCTCCATAAAACGAAAACGTCATTGCAGTGGACAGTCAGCCAGTAGTCAATATTGAAGCTTGATACATTGGAATAAATGCTCTACGTGTATCGAATAAAGCTCATTTTACGGTAGGAGTGCCAGTAAAGTCTGTAGGGCAGATGAACAATCGATTGCTCTGATGACATCTATTGAAAGGGTAGGCTTTACTCTGCCGTGCCATTGATGAATGATATGTAATAACCGTCTATAAAGTAATGGATGGTGCCTATTTATTTGCTTGCACTGTCTAGTTTCTTACAAAGATTGTTTCATTAGCAAATCTTGTTTCAACATTAAGTAATTATGCTTAGAAATGAGATTAAAGTGGAAGTTCTATCACAATGACAAGATGCACTGCCGAATTTTGCTGATTCGATGTTGATAGTAGCCGAATTTCAATAGTTTAATGATTGGATAAGCTCTATTAAAAGTCTAACAAGACCTTTCCCGCGAAACAGAATACATAGATGATGACAAAGTTCTTTGATAAACTGGTCGTTATTTAATGGTACAAAGTGAATTCTATAAATTCGATCGTTGAATTAGAATTGGTTATGTCCAAGGAAACTCTCCAATCAAACTTATCTCTAGAACTTGTACATACGTCTCAGAAACCACGATTCTGAATTCAATAGGCTATTTGACTTTAAGAAAAATACCTAATGATTTTTGTTTTGTAGTATGGTTTTGAGCCAAAAATGCCAAAAATTAACATTTTGTATTTTTTTTAAATTAATATATTTGAGAAATAATTGCGTATAAATAAAGCCATTGGCTAGATGACATTCAACACGAATCAGAGCGCAACACGTCAATTGTTGTAACTGAATGTCTTTCAAGTTGTAAATAGAAACAAACTCTATGCGTCGGACATATATGTAGTTTCTTTTGCATTACCGATAGACATAACATAACATCACGCCTGTAATCATTTTGCACCCAGATTTCTCCAGTTACGTTTAAGTCCCATGTAAAAGGGGGCGAGCCTATTGCCATCAACAGGGCACAAATCCAGACACCTGGCTGCTACTGAAAAATTCCAGATGGAAAAACCCAATAACACTGACCGATTTGGGAAACAAACCCCGAAAACGAAAAAAAGCCGAAAAAATTGCCCACGCGCCTTTGGCAGTTTGCTTTGTTCATT
This sequence comes from Fissipunctia ypsillon, assembly GCA_947568875.1. Taxonomy (NCBI): domain Eukaryota; kingdom Metazoa; phylum Arthropoda; class Insecta; order Lepidoptera; family Noctuidae; genus Fissipunctia; species Fissipunctia ypsillon. The sequence continues at coordinate 15,093,073 of OX387661.1, read as the reverse complement.
TAGTATCTAGGTGGCGCCATCTAACACTATTGACGGGGTCCGCTAGGGCCGATGCCAGCTAGGGTTGCGGGATGTTCGAAAAAGTTACCGTGGCCCCGGCACAGGCAACAGAAGGAACACGGATGGGTTTTAGTCAGTAAAAGTCTGACACGCCCTCCCGCTCCGCCCAGAGTGGGAGAAGTCATTTGATGATTTCCCATCCACAAAAAAAAAAAAAAAAAAAGGTGGCGCCATCTGCTGTTTCTCCTTTGTGTTAGATTTCCTATTAATCAGGAAGCGATTTATCATGAAAAAGTTTATGTGCCTTGAAAATAAACCAAACGTACTGGACAACTTTGAAAAAAAAATACATAAATGCCATTTTCTTGACAAAGAAAAAATAAGTAAAAAGGATAATTTTATGGCATCTTATTTTTTACCCAAAATAGCCAGTACTGCAGAATACCTTAGCAACACAAAAGAGGTTGCGACCCAATTTTGAGACTTGAATTTTAATATCTGTCATGACGACGTTCAATTTGTGCTGAAATGAGAATAAATTTGAGACATTCTGGAATGTTTGTTTGAACTGTTTTAATAGATATCATAATAATTTCGTCGATTGTATTCAGAATACCGATTATTGTATAACTTTAATAATATATAGCTTGGGGCTTTGATAACATAGTTTTGGTTAAACCAATGGAACTTGAGAGTCATTGAACTCTCCCTACATTTTGTATAACTTCTGATTGTTACTTATTTCCTCATGGGAAAATTGTATAGTAAGTAACTAATTAAGTATCGCATATAATTAATTATATAATATTTTTACATAAAAATAACATACCATACTATAAATATGCTGCCATATGTTTCCTCATCGCAGACCTCTATCAAACTTCAACATTATGCGTAAACTACATCACATGAACTCTCTACCGCTCTCTTAACCGTAACATTTAGGATGGTTTATGTTAATTGCCTATTCCGGGCAGTGCGGCCTTCCGGGAACATGTCCATAACGATTGAAAGATATCGTCACTGAACATTTGTCAATGGCTTCTTTGTCCGATGTCCGACTACAGAAGCTTTTCATACTGCGAGAAAGAATGTTATGTGAAAATTTTAAACAAACAGCATCTCGTTACGCTGAAAAAATATATTTACCTGCGTACAAAGAAATATTCAAAGCAGTAGGTACAGTGGTTTTTACACATTCTATTTAATTTAGCTGTGAAGAAAGTTTTGGATATGAATGTGAAGGGCGATAAAAGTAGGGAAAGACCAAAGAAACGATAGATGGACTGTGTGAAAGATGATATGGGGTGATAGGGGATAACTACTGCGATGACGTCTAATGAAATAAGGACAAGACAATGGTGATGATTGAATTAATATGCGAAAAATTGTCATAGTCAAAGAAATAGTACATTACTGCCATGGCCTGCAAAAGGGGCATTGATGGATGAATGTGAAAATGTGGGCCGAGGCGAAGCCGAGGCACACATTATGTGAGTCGTCAACATCAACGCCTGGTTGTGGCCAATCCTTGTATAGTAATTTTTCAAATAATACGCAGAAATTCAAACTAAGTAAATTAATTATAAATTCCAGAATCAATGACGAACAACAATAATTTCTCACGCGCCACATGTTCATTTGTTTCTCTTTTTACTTTTAAGCCTTAGCCGCAACCAGATATTGGCACGTGAGTCATGGACTTATGTATGTGTGCCTCGGCTTCGCCTCGGCCCACATTTACATGTTCGTCCATGAATGCGTCTTTTGCAGTCCGCTGCAGTAATGTACTTTCTGTAAAAAAATTTAGTACCATTTTTTTAATGGTTTTCCTCTTGTTTTTTTTTACCAACTGTCGGTATATCAATTTGCACGCTACACGGATAAAAATCCGGGTATGTATTTGAGTAGCGGGCTAAATAAAAATTTGACTCGCTATTCAAATACGTACAATGTTTTGTGTTGTTCGGTGTGTTTAAAATTCAACAACAAAAATGTTGACTTTATTTGCCAGTAGGTACTCTAAGTAGATGTGTTTCAGTATGAATTTCGTTTTAAAATTTAATTTAGGGCACGATTCTCGTCTGCAGTCCGGTGGGAATGTCCCAAGAGAGTGAATACGCTACAAAAGCCATCTCAGTATGTCCGAATAGGAATAAGAAGGATTTCTCTTTTTCAAAAACGAGGAAGTTTATATCAATGCAGACGAATCCAAGAAGTATAAATAATTGAAACGGATTTCAACGCAGACAGCATTTTGAGCGAGTTTAAGGATGTAGAAAATTTTATATTTTGGGACCTTGCCAAAATGACCATTATGGTCCGAAAGAAATGCATAGGGATCGCCATTATCATATTATTTATAGTCTGCAGTTCTCCATCCCTCTGTGAAAAGCCTTCACGACAATTTCGTACAATTTGCGAGCGGTTTGCCGCGGTTAGTCGATTGTGCCAAAGTTAACTGTTCAAAAAGCTGATTGCTCGTTGGTATTTAAGTCTGATCAGAGAAATTCTTTGGGATTGGTTGAATTGTTAAACTCTTCTGTTTCAAAAATTGAGACTGTTCTTTGTTTAAAATAACTTTACAACACACATGGAGTCCTGACAACAGTGTCAACCAACGTTGACACTGTAGTCAGGACTCCGTAGTTAGGACACCGGAGTCATCATTGAGCTATGAAGCAAGTCGTTGCTTCATAGCTCAATGATGACTCATAAAGTTATGTGCACATTGCACTTCAAGTGTTTCGCTCTGCACACTCACGCTCACAACAACGTATAGATTAACATGGCTACGTGCAGAAAACACTTCAAGTCTCTCTCTACTACTACAATGTAAACATGTCAATAAGAAATTTTAATTAAATAAATCAAGTCGACTAATACCCACATAACACTCACTTTCACTATTTCCCCAATTATCTCCAAACGAAACGTTTATGCAAATTAAGTGTCCCTGAAAAGCTTTTCACTTGACCAATTAAATAGAATAGATTGTATTCCATTGTACCTATTGTACACGAAAAATTAATCAGTATTTTCTTTTTCTTTTCCTGGTTAGCGTGATTGCGGCAATTGTTGTTTTAATACAGAACAAAAGGCAACAAAGCTTTTTTTAAAAATAAGTCTTTCACAAAATCCTTTGTGATGAGTAACAGAAACAAGAGAATTTAATTAGATTAGCTGCAGCTTTCTGCTGAAATTATAAATTGGTGACCAATATTTTCTGCTACATTTTATTGTTCGTCCACTACTTGATATTTATTCCTGTGAATAGCTCGCCACACGTTTTTCTTTTTAGAAAACAATGCAAATATCTACACTGAAACAAGTGAGCCCAGCGGCAACATTATTATCATCTTGTTCATTCAATCGAGAGACGGTGTTGCGTACCTACTATAAAAAATTACAACTGGGTACAACAGAAGCAGCTACTAAGATGGAAAATCAAATTTCCTGAAATAGACTCCGTTTTATTGCTAACTAGCTGTGTGTTCGTTCACGTGGAAGTCGTAAGATACAGAAAACAGGTACTAAAATAACAGCCACATTTTTATAAAACTCCTTCGTTCCCCGACCCGCCGCGTTGCATCTCTCGCCCGCGCTCTTACTTCGTTTTTGCTTAACGTTCAACGGACATAGCGTGATGTTAAATAGCCTAGTAGAATTGGGCTACCAAATGCAAAAATAATTTTTCAAATTCAAACGGGTAGGTCCAGAGATTAGCTTTTAAATTGTTTTGCGCGGAACCCTAATTTTTTTTCTAAAATAAAAGTGACCAAAGCTACTCCTTAGAACATCAGCTATCTGCCAGTGAAAGTCCCATCAAATTCAGTCCAACCGTTTTGGAGATTAGCCGGAACAAACAGATATACAGACAGACAGATAAAAATTTTAAAAATGGTTTTTTGTTATAAGTACCGTATATACTTTCATATGCATTTAGTAAAAAGCTTATTTTGACATTACAAGCAGACACTTACATTTTATTTATTTGTATAGAAGACTATGTAGAGATTACAATGAGATAAGAGTTACATTGCATTGACTTACTGGAATGGTTACTTCATTCAACGTAATTTGACAGTGAATATTGTGTTTACCTTCTCATACCGCAAATTAGTTTGGTATAGGTAACTGACTTTCAGCGAAGTTAGCTCACGTAGCCACTACTGCGTTACAACTAATAATTAGCTTACATATAAGTTAGTCGTGTCTAAACAATTGCCGCCGATAACCTGGCTACACTACTAATATTGAATTTAATTAACAGTTTACAAGGAAGCCACTGTATTAGTTTCACATACAAACTTGACTTAAAGTTTAAGTAAATAAACACAAAACTTATCAGGAACTGCACACTGATACCTTAGTGCTTTCTCTTGTAACACAGTTCTGGATAAGTTTCTTTGAAAAGACGAACTTGAATGTAATCTCAAACTCAAAGCATTTATTTCAATTATACCATTAACCGGCACTTTTGAATAAGTTGTCAAAGAGTCAGTTAGTGAGCAAGTTGAAGCTATTTGCCCATTCCAAAACGTAGATCTCTAAGGAGAAGAACGGGCACGAAACTCCAAGGACACTATTTTTAACCGACTGCAAAAAAAGGAGGAGGTTCTCAATTCGATTGTATTTTTTTAATGTTTGTTACCTCAGTACTCAATCATTTATAAACCGATTTGGATTTTTTTTTTTAAAGGGAATTCCAGATTGATCCCATTTTTATCAAAATCTTATTCTGATGATAGGATCCATAAGGAATTGACGGAATTCCGCAAGAATTAATTAACAACATAATTATTAATTAACCGACTTCCAAAAAAAAAACACCAGAGTGAAAAATAACTTTAATTTCGGAAGACGGTAGCATAAAAACTAAAACACAGATACATAGACACCGACTTGCGAAATTAAAGTTATTTTTCTCTTTGTAGTGTTTTTTTTTTTTTTGGAAGTCAGTTGTTTTTTTTGCAATAAAGTTTTTTAAATCAAGATTATTACAAAATCATGGGTACATTATTCTTGTTGCTATTTGATATGTGGAACAATGTAAAAAAATAAAATAAAGAAACAATTTAAAATACAAGATTAAAAATAAGCGCCGGCAGTCCAGAGATGACCGACGACGCCCGTTCACGAACATGACGCGTGGATCAGCACCATCCAGCTCAACTACATTGTAGGGAACCGAAAGATCTAACACACGCGCCACCATCAGTGAGACATTTTTTTTTTTTTTTATTTGAGATAGGTTTGCTCTTGACTCTAGTCTAGGTCAGAGATGACAGAGACAAAGTCGACGATGGAGCGAGCTTACCCAGAAGAAGCCTGTTCACTCTCACTTTGAAGATATCGGGGTTGTATGCGTTCGGAAACACAGACGCAGGCAGAGAGCTCCACTCCTTTGCTGTGCGCATCACAAAAGACATTTGGAAACGCTTAGTGCGAATTGGTGGAATAGCAACTAGGTAAGGATGGTAACCTGCAGTGCGTCTAGATGTCCGCTGATAGAAGGGGGCCGGCGGAATAAGGTCGTGGAGTTCTTGAGCACACTCCCCGAAGTATAATCTATAGAAGACCGTCAAGCAGGCAACCTGGCGGCGATGAGCTAAGCTGTGAAGCTTGGCATCCACCAGTCTTACGTCGCCAATGAGCCTCTTAGCTCTGCGTTCCACCGAGTCAAGCGCGGCAAGTTGGTATTTGGCCGAGCCATCCCAAAGGTGGCTGCAATACTCCATGTAGGATCGGACTTGCGCTTTGTAGAGAATTAAAAGCTGTCCAGGCGTAAAGTATCGCTTCACCCTATTGAGGATGCCGAGCTTCTTGGCCGCAGTTTGAGCTTTGTACTCGATGGTGGCACCGAAGTTGAGACATGATGTCAACTCCATGCCCAGGAGCTCGAGCCGATCAGTTACAGGAACAGATATACCCCGAAAAGTAGGAGTTTGATAACGACTCCTTTTAGCGGTAAAAAGACACGCCTGTGTTTTGGTGGCATTAAAAGAGACCAGATTATTATCACCCCACTGGGAGACAAGGCTTAAGGTCAAATCTGTCCGCTCTACCATGGCCTGTCTCAAGGAACGAACTTCGGCCCCGCTGGTTTTTGCGCTGGACAAGTATCTCTCTGAAACTGTACTGTCATCTAAGTTTTTACATCTAAGACATTTAAGTAAATAGATGAAGATTACCAAACAATAGCTATGGTAAGAATGGCAAGTAGTAAAATATTCATCAAATCCTTGACAAAACCCCCCAAAAGTCCAGTATATTATACTCCCTAAAATCTACTACACTTCAGATTAGTAAACGTACGCTGCACAGATTAATAAGCTTTCACTATGAGTTTTCACCTACTCTATTACCTGTACTACTCTCGTAACTACTCTAGTACATGAACTAAGTCAGCTGGTGCTGTGGTTATTAAGATTTGATTGGTGTTCGGCAAGTGATTGACGTTAGTTAGTTTGTGGCTGAAGGCCATGTAAATCAGTGTGCAATTTGACGTACTAATCGCACCCCAGTTAGGAGACTACTTTATTCCCACTATTTTACCACCAATGTTTATTGCTTACAGTTATGGTATTAAATAAGATTTATTGACATAAGAGAACAGGATTGCATGAAAGGAAAAACAGGAAAATGTTGTGAAACACATTATTTGTGTTAACTTTCCACTTCCTAAGATTGTGTCGATACTTTTTTGTGCGGAAACCATAAGAAACACATGTTTAAGATACATCATTACATGTTTATTTCTTGTCACAATATGTAATAGTGAGCAGCTCTAAAACATCACGTTTTAGGGTTCCGTAGTTAACAAGGAACCCTTATAGTTTCGCCATGTCCGTTTGTCTATCTGTCCGCGGCTTAACTGAGAAACTGTTAGTACTAGAAAGCTGTAATTTGGTACGGGTATACATTTTATCACGCTGACAAAGTGGTAAAATGAAATCTTGAATTTAAAAAAAAATTATGGTGCCTCTCCTACACGTAAGGTGGATGAGTAAAAAATGTATAGTGCCTCTCCTACACGTAAAGCGGGGGTGGGCGTGAGTGGGGGTGATAAGTGAGTGTGAAGTGGGGATGGGATTTTTTTCTCGTCTATTGTATGGTGTGGGATGTCGTTGGATAGGCAGTTCAAAAATATTGCGGGTAAGTATGTGTTAACAATTTTTCGATTCAGGGATCCGTTTGCGAAATATTAAGTTTTAAAGTGCTAATTTTTGTTAAAGTGTCCCTCCTGCCAGCTAATTGGTTGTTTTTGGTTAAATAAAAAAATTCACGGCAATAGTATATAATAATATAACAAAGTTACAAAGGAAAACTAAAACAGCTAAGTAGGCATTACAAGTTAACGAGTAATAGTCGGCCAGCTTAAATTTGCAGTAGGAATGTATGAGAGAACATGTTTTCCAACTACAATGTTAAGTTTGTTCTTGAGATAAATTCATCCTAATTGTGGAACCCTTCATTGGCCCCACGGCCCTAGTGTTTCAACCCCAAACGGCTCAAACATATAGCTCCCAATGAGGTTGTTATATTTGCACCGTTTGAGGTTTTCTGCACCTGCAGCAGCCGCCCCAGCACAGGTATGAACTAAAAAATATTTTGATAAACTAGGAAGACACATCTTTTTAAGCGACTTCAAAAAGGAGGAAGTTCTCAATTCATACTTTTAAAGTTTGTTTACCTCAGAATTCTGTCATTTATAAACCGATTTGAAAAATTATTATTTTTTATTTGAAAGAATATACTTGCAAATTGGTGCCACATAAATATAAATTTGATTAAGTTCTGATGAGTGGTTTTTGAGTTAGCTTCAGTAATACGTATTTTTCCACTTAGTGTTTATTGATGATGTTATAATAATTTCCTGTCACTGTTATTTACATTGCAAGTAGTGGTATAGGACTTTGTGTGGGGTAGGTACCACAACTAAAAAGTGAAAAATGAAAACATTTTACAAAAAAAACTACCTACCAACTTCCAAAAAAAAAAACACTACAAAGTGAAAAATGACTTTAATTTTGGAAGTCCGTGGCAAAAAACTAAAATACAGACCCAAAGACAACGACTTCCGAAATTAAAGTTATTTTTCACTTTGTACTGGTTTTTTTTTGGAAGTCGGTTATTTTTTTGCAAAAAAGTTTTTACATACATAAAATATCTTAACAGTAAATCTAAGTCATGGTGCGTCTGGTGAAAGGCGCTCACACTAAAAAAGAACGATATAAGGGTAGGTAGTGCTTCTAGAAAAGCTTTCAACTTAGTGTCTGCTTAGTCAAGTTAATGGAACGACTCGAGGAATCACTACAGCCACAAGTTATTTATTAACTCGTATTTACTTTTATTCACGGTTGTTTTAAATATGAAATTAACCATTTTGTTCATTTCAACGTCTGTCTAAATAAATTGTCTTGTCCCTTAATGGATATATCATTTATAATGACAACTTTTCACTCGAACCGGGCTGGACGCTGGACATTCAACGAGAATTATTGAAAGCACGCGCGTGTGAAAGGTGTCGACTATTGACTATACATCTGTGAATGTATGGAACGTTCACGGTTTTATGCATTTTATGATTACCAGAGATTCGATGGGAATTTGTTAGATGTTTTTGTAAACGTGGCTTTTGTTATGCATTGTTTTGAAAAAGAAAGAATTGTTTCGTATGTTTATCTGTTAGACAATAGACTGTTTTCATCTGCTTCAAAACGTTTAATAAACTTGACTTCCCACAATCACTTGTTTCCAGGTTCTCTTTCATAGTCAGATTATAAGAATAAGAATAATCTTTATTGACATAATATGAGGTTACAAAATCAAATGAAGCTTCTGAAACCCAAACTAGGTAAAAACCTGCATGTCAGGAGTCAGCGCCTTCTCCCATTTTCATTACACTAAATTGTTGTGCCAAAAAATACATTTTAAATTTACTCTTAAATGAACAATAAAGAAAAGAATAATAAAGTTTAAGGATGCATGCAAAAATACAAAAAAAAAAATATATCTATCTTAAAATTTTGCTAGGGTAGTGTGAAAGTGAGTGAGTGGGCGGGTGGGCGTGTGTGTGTAGGATGTGCGAGTGTATGTTGTGTAATTGTGTATGAGTGTGTGTGTGTGTAAGTGTGAGGGTGTGTTCATATATGGTTAATTGTGTGTTTTTATCTTATCCTTTACCTACTGAAGAACTTTTGTTAAGTTTATTATAGAGATGTACTGAAAGAAACCCCTTTTGACGTCTTGCTAGTGCAGTACGACAACTAACGGAATCAATAACATTGGGGATTCTGCATTTGTTACTTAGTTTATTTGGATCGTCAGGGATAGAGACATGTTGTTTGATAATGACATGATAAATAAAGAGCTGCCTTACCGTAACGACCCAACACAGTTCATAAAGCGTTCAAGTGGGGAACCTATACGGTTTAAATGGCATGGTTTTGAGCAAGGACCGTTGGGCTCTCTCCAGTTTAATGATGTGTGTTTTACAAGCGCCTCCCCAATCACTAATATAGTAACCAACGACAGATTGAACCAAAACATAATATACTGTTTAGCGAACTGAACGAAACTGATTAGCGAGAATATTCATATAAAGCTATGTTCACACGCTAGTATCGGCGCTCCGAGGGAGTCTACTGAGTGGAAAGGTTGGCGATGCATCACACACTAGATAATGATTGAAATAAATGCTCCATTACATTCTATCTGAAGTTTCTGTTTGCACACACAATACAAATTCTCTGTGAATTTATCCACGTATTGTTGTGATAGTTGATATCATTAATGTTATGGTGCGATTGTTTTTTATGGGATAAATAAAAAGTCACAGGTATACAAAAATAAGTATTCAATAACTTTCTACGTGTATCACAATTCAATGCGTTCTTGTTCAAAGTTTAAAATGGATGAAGAATCGGTAGGAATAATAGATGGGAAGTAATGGATAACCCAATTTTGCGGAGTCCGATTGTCACCCAGCATTGATGTATCTGCCCCTTCATTAAGACTGTCAGGTGAGCTCAAGTATTCCATTATTGCGTTTGATGTTCAATGATAAACGAAACGTGCGAAACGCATTTTTATTCGTCTGACATTGCACTAAAAAGTCGACGACGACCAGCAGTCAATCGAACACTATAACATGTGAAAGTTATTATGCTTCTATATTGTGCTATAAACATAATCATAAAAAAAACTAAAACCCAACTACGACAAAAACGCCAATTAAAAGGTTATAAACAAGACATAATCATAGACTGTACACCTAGTTCGGAGGCCGCTTTCAAGGTTTTTAGGTTCACTAAAGATTAAGTTAAGTAAACTAGCTTTGGTATAAGGTACGATGGGACTGGCATACACAGTCGTGTAAAAGTCCCGAAATAAAAATAAAGAGAAAAAAAAAAAAATCATAGACAGATTAAAAATCCGCAGTCACAGGTCATATAATAAGGTAGGCATAAATCGAACAGATTACTTGTGACGTTAGTTGGCGTTTTTGTCGTAGTTGGGTTTTAGTTTCAAATTTTTATTTTTATTATTTTGGGGTTTGGGATCATTGCTTTGGAAAAATTCAACAGTAAAACATTTTTCAACTAATACATTTTCAGAAAGTACTCCTTAAGATCTTTCATTAGACAACAAACACGACACATACATTTTTAAAAAAATCATCAGGGTCACTTTACATCTGCTATAAACCGCCATCTTAGATTTCATGTGACGTCATATAGCCTATAACCCGCGGGACAACATGACCCTTCCAACGATATCTCGTTCGTCAAAATACGACGAGTAGTTTAGGAGTTATGAGGGAATAGATGATCATGCATACATACATACATACATATATAGCCTGTTAAAATCATAACCCTCCTTTGGCTTTGACGTAGTCGGGTAAAAACTGGGCTATGAAGCTTAGCATACCGCAAATAAATGCCCATTAGAACGAAAAAACTGGCAACCCGAAGCCGTTATTATAAATGAAGCAGAAAAAAAGAAATACAATACAAATAAATTGCATCGTAAAAACACTATTTGCAGTAAATCATAATAACAAATGAACGAACGAATGGAACGAGTGAAACTGGCGAGTTTAGATAAAAACGTGAATAATAGATATGCGGGAAAGGGAGCAAACATATTATTTTAATGTTCACGGAAATAAATGAGTGTTCCTCGCCATATTCTCATTTCTTTTGGTTATGTCTGCAGTTTGCAATAATGTTTACAAACTTTTTCATTAAAACTGGATTTTCAAACGTTTTGTTGCAAAAATTACTTTAAAGTCAAACGCTCGTAATAAGCAGCATCGTATTGACTATACCAACTGAAAAGCTCCAGTTAGCCGCTTATTTATTTTCATAATGCTACGATTAATCTGGCGGTACTTAACATGTCATAAGTTAGTGTTGTCCTATAGAAACAGAGTGTAAAAAGACTATCACGAAGCCATGATCTATCTATGCATTCTGTACATCAAACTAAGTAACTGTGAGCAAAAATAATTGCTGGGAAACGACTTTTGTTTTTGGTGTGAAAATTCGCTATACGGGAGCGAGAGCGCAATTTGCGCAAGGTAACACGCGCAAAACATTGTGCTTATGGGTGCATGCAACGGGCGTTCTGTAGTTGCTGCCTCCTCCATGGGAAGAAGTCGTGAGTTTATGTATGTTTTGTAAACATTTCGTTTAAAACTCATGTGACAGTGAAACCTGTTTGTATCTAAACGGGGACAGAGATAATCGTATTATTATGAGCCAACATTTTGCACAACTATATGCTTATAATACAGCATAAGATTTCGTAGTTTGTTGCGAGAGCGACTCATGTCTCGGATCTCGTCAAGACATGTCTTCAAGATAGGCTATCTATAATGTTCCCACTGCTGGGACACAGGCCTCCTCTCTTCGAGAGGGAATGGGCTGTAATTTACCACGCGGGCCCAGTGCGGGTCGGTAGATGTCACAAACATGTCCTTGAATTTTTGCTCTAGGATATGCCGGTTTCCTCACGGAGCTCGTGGCTAAGTAATAACAGCCGCATGGGTCGATCCATCAGGTTAAGCTACGCTTGCCGGGGTTGGTCCGTGGATGGGTGACCATCTTTACATACCGAGACTCCTCCGTGCCTCGGAAAGCACGTTAAGTCGTTGGTCCCGGCTGTCATTCGTGGATCTTTGACAGTCGTTACGGGTCGTCAGAAGCCCAAAAGTCTGACAACCAGTCTTACCAAGGGGTATCGTATTACCCAGTAACTGGGTTGTGGAGGTCAGATAGGCAGTCGCTCCATGTAAAATACTGGTATTCAGCTGCATCCGGTTAGACTGGAAGCCGACCCCAATATAGTAGGGAAAAGGCTAGGCAGATGATGATATGCCGGTTTCCTCACGATGTTTTCCTTCGCCGTTTTGAGAGCAGTGGTGATGAAATTATTTACACAAAGCACGTAGTTTATTCACAGAGTGAGAATTATTAATTATATTAAAGTAATCTTAAGTTAATAATAAAATGTAAATTGTAGAGAACATGAACTTAATTTCTTTATTGACTTTTAAATAGGTGTTCTTTGAAAATACGAATAATATGTTGCGGAAACCTTTTAATAAATGTTGCTATGAAAGCACATAACATAATCTGTCATGCTATTGTTTACGTATGAAAGTGTCAAACGATTGCTTTCACGGACGTATTAACCTGAAGAAAAAAATTCAACTGAGATCCAATTATGATTGGTTACAAGGTTATGGTTCTGCATTATCTAAGCTTCTGCACTACGAAATTACCTGAAATAATTTAGAAAACCATGGCCAAAAACGCTTCCTTCCATTTGAATTAATAAGCTTCTAAAATTAAATACAAAGAGAATAGCCCCGGATAATTAATAAAACATTTGGGTAGCGTCCCTGTTAACGTTGAATATCCAGTAGTAGCCGGTGGCGGTGAGGCGAAAGCGAAGCGGAATATGCGCCGGTAATTAACATACAACACACACGAGGATGCTGAACCCTTCAGATTATTTCCTATAATTTAAAAAAATTTCTTAGTGTCAATGTTCAATATCAAGATTGTTTCAATAAAACAAAAGTTTCCACTCGCAATTTCAAGGCTAACGAAAAGTTAATTAAAACCAACAAATTTCATCAGTATTTCAAAACGTCTTCAGTTTCTGATTTCATCCTACATTGACCGGATAAAAACCCACCCATTCGTGCTGAAATTCTCTTTAATACTAATTCTGTCGTCCTGTCGTAATCAACATTTATGTGTCGGACTCCCGATATATTTAATTACACAATGCTAAGTCGAGATATTCACATTTTGCTTTTCGTTTTGCAAACAGTTACAGAAGAACGGACGGGGAATAAATTAATGAGTAATCTTTCAAGGGCTGGGTTAGGGGGGGGGGGGTTGGGGGGGAGCAGTGAAACTTTAACAATTTATTGTTTGTGTGCAAGTTAAATTAGTGTAGTAGACGATGAATAACTGACTAGAAAGTGTCTGCCATACTTTTAATATTTTTCAAAAGATTTTAGTTTAATACTGTTTTCCGTGGGACTAAGAAATCCATTTACAATGAATTTTTGTGTAGGAACAGATCATTGCAATAGTAAATACTTACTACTTGTAACACAAACTTTTCATATTATTATTTGGCATGGGTGACATAAAAAGCATGAACCACTTTTGAACCTATAAGATTGTCATAATAATTGACCTACGAAACGGCACAGGCCGCATGTGATTCATACAGTTCATACTCATCTGTATTCCCGCTCACACATGCTGCACTGCTGCACTGGAGCCTCACTTCTGATATTCACTGCCGCCCGCCATTGTGCTCGCCACATTACTTATATACTACAACGCATATTGTTCGACGTCCTTTCACAATTTTCGCGATGATGATGTGACAATTTCCGGTCAATATCTTGTTTTATGAACAGAACATTTTTACTTCAATAACTCTAGAACTTAATACGAAAAATCCTTCGCACTTCAATGTTATAAGATGACTAGCTTTTGCCCGCGTGGATGTCGGAAAATATCCCACGAGAACGTACTACCGTGATTAAAAGTACCTTGTTAATGCAGGTTACAAACTATTTGTGAGCCAAATTTTATGCAAATCCGTTAAGCCATTTTTGCACCAATCCGAAACATACATACATCCAGACAAACAGACAAAAATTCTAAAAACTATATTTTCAGCATCAGATTCGTTCCCAAACCTTACTTCTTTACTATGTATTTTATTATGCGTACAACACTCCATGCCGTGAGCCATATTGCACATCATTGACCGCCAATGACTGGTTCACAAATTCGAGGAACCCGTCTTGTTTGACACGATTTCCATTGATTCCTATCACATTTTCAGCTTATTTTTTTATAGATGTTAGATTTCGTACTAATATCAACTCATTGTACCAATTGGATTTGCCCCACGGAAAAGAGTATTAACTAAAATACCAAACTTTTGAAATCATCAAAAGTATGGCAGACATTTTCTAGCCAGTACATCGTCTACTACACTAATTCTACTTGCACACAAACAATAAATTGTTAAAGGTTCACTGCTCCCCCCCCCCCACCCGCCCCCTCCTAACCCAATCGTTGAATGATTCCTCACTTATTTATACCGCGTCCGTTTTTCTGCGAAAAGAAAAATGTGAATGTCTCGACTTAGCATTGTGTAATTACATATCTCGGGAGTCCGACTCAGAAATGTTGATTATGATAGTACGACAGAATTAGTATTCAAGAGCATTTCAGCACGAATGGAAAGGATTTTATCATGTCAATGTAATATGAAATCAGAAACTGAAGATGTTTTGAAATACTGATGGAATTTGTTAGTTTTAATTAAGTTTTCGTTAGCCTTGAAATTGCGGGTGAAAATTTTTGTTTTATTGAAAAAATCTTGGTATTGAACATTGACACTAAGAGTTTATTTAAATAATCTTAAGGGTTCAGCATCCTCGTGTGTGTTTATGTTAATTACCGGCGCATATTCCGCTTCGCCTTCGCCTCACCGCCACCGGCTACTACTGGATATTCAACGTTATTTATTTGTTACGTTAAATATAATTAATGGAAGTAATTTTGGATAAACACGAGCTCGCCTAAATACAAGGAAATTTACGATAATGAGCGGTGCTAATGTAGGAAATAACAATATTAGCATTCTAATTCAAGTTGAATATCTTCTAATTATGTGGAGGTTCTTTGTGATTTTCATAATATATGGAGTAAAATTATGCGTTTATGTCTGATGTTCTGCGAGAGTAAATATTAGTATAAGTATGCAAGGGCATCCAGTGTTCTATATTAATTAATGTAATTGGTTTTGTACCGTTTAAATTAACTATAAATAAATAAATAATTAAGTTTACTTGTTTGGTTTTAGTTAGACATTTAGAGTAACAAAGTATTTACCGTTTATGTTGCTTTTGGAATGACTGAGGGGAAGGTTTTGCCTTTACAAACAGCTAGATCTAGGTAACTTCCTATAGGAGTCCGGGCAACTATTTATAGTTCCATATCTGCCATTAAAAAGTTTTATTTGCTATCCCTGTTGTGAGTATAAGTACAACATAAGCCATGTAAAGGTATCAAATAAAAACTTTTTTAGAAAAAAAAAATAATAACCGACTAAGTAGGTCGGTGTCTTTGGATTTTTATTTTCGTTTTATGCCACCGACTTTCAAAATTGCAGTTATTTTTCACTTTGTAGTGTTTTTTTTAGTTGTGGTACTTACCCCACACAAATTCAAATACCACTACCTGCTATGTAAATTACAGTGACAGTAAGTTATTATTATTATAACATCATCCACATACACTAAGTGGGAAAAATATGTATTATTGAAGCTAACTCAAAAACTACATAAGCAAAGTTAATAAATTTTACAAGAGACCAACTTTGAGGTGTATCTCTCGATTAAAACAAGAATCGTTCAAATCGGACTAAATTGTAAAAAGTTATGCATGTTCATAAATTAAAAAAAAAATACGCGTCAACTTGAGAACCTCCTCCTTTTTTTTCGTCGAATTGGCGATAGACCTGATAGAAACAATTTAGATTCAACGTATTCTAACTTACGTTTATTTTTGGGTTGTATGTACCTTTGGTCACTATAACCTTTATTGCTTTCGGTCTAAGGTGGAATATTGAACAAAAAAAAACCTAGAAGATCCTTTTCTAACAGAAAAATAACTTTGTCTGGATTTACTTTCCGTGTCAGGAAATAAAGAGTGTTTACGGCGGTCGCCCGAGAACAACCGAAACTGTGCAGAAAACACATAAAAGCTGAAACAATAAACAGGGACCGTTTGATTGGTAATAAAATGTTTTAGGTACGTAACGTTTGTCCTATTTACATGAGCATAAGATTGGTTATAAGACTGTGTGACGTAATACTCGCCGTGACTTCTTTTATACGATGTAAGACACAAGCAGCAATTTTACTCAAGTTGTTCATCTTCCGAATAGCTACTGCGCAGACGGAATCTAGAGCGAAGCTAGTATATTTTTTAAGAAACATACAAACACCGAGACCATACACGTAGGTGTTTGAGCAATAAATTGCTAAACTTAGTCCCTCTTGAATAAATTTCACATTTATTCCGGACGCGTCCTCGATGCGACACTTCAGGGCAATGAAAGTGAAACTCGCGTTTTGATTAATTGTTGTGACGCCTACAGCGGACAAGTCGTGACATGTTAATTAATACCTAGGAGATAAAGCATTAGAAGAAAAACAAGTGTTCGCCTGACGATGGAAATACTTATTTTGTTAATTTGTTTAAATAATTAAAGAGACATCTAGACCTCATAATACAAGTTTACTTGAAAAGCTTCCATTAACATTTGCACACTTAGCATTATGTTCACCCGAGGAAGAGCCTCCATTATAGCGGTAGATAGCATTGTGTATAGTTAGTTAAGTGAACCGTACAGACACGTGCAGACGAGCGACCACAGTGTATTAGTTTGGGATCCCTAGCTAACTCTGTAAATATGATCAGTCTAATTACTACACCAGACACGACATTTATAATGAGGTACTGCTCCAGAGTGGATCATAATAGTAAAATCAGAGCAAGTTCGGAGTTCGACCTGCATATCATAGTCAGCCTCTAATGTTCCCACTGTTGGGACAGTTGGGACACAGCCCTCCTCTCTTCGAGAGGGAGCTCGACCTGCATTGTTAGAAAAATAAGAAACGATAGGTACTCGAAATTCTAGAATTTGTAAAGTGAAAACTTTTTTTAAATCGGGATGATGATTTTTTACGTAATCAAAAGATTACGGCGATACACTGAGTTATTAAAATGTGGCATGACGTCACGACTTGTTAGATTTTATACTTAGTTGTGACGTAGCGAGCCCCCACTCCCCAACTTTAATGCGTTTTATGTTAGTAATTTTTTAGTAAATATGATAAAACAAAAAATACATGTCTAATATTTTTTTATTATCTGACTGACGGATTAAATAGAATTTATTTTTTTTACCCAGGAATCATCCCTATTCTATATAGAGCGCTAGTCTATTTTTGTCTTTTAGCTAAACAACTAGTTTTTCTGTGACGTTTCTTTAAAATCTTCAAAATGTAGCGTTGTCTGTTTACACTCGTTACTTTTAGATGACTTGGAAGAAACTGGTGCGGCCAGTGGCGCCTTTCACAGTTTCTTTTGATTAGTTAAGTGACTTTTTGTAAAAGGTTAAATACCCCGCAGTGGCCTGAAGTTGAACTGCAGTCAAACCTCAACAGTTACTGTAACTTTACGAATTTTGTATGGTAATAAAGCGTCCCCGGAGGTATTAAACGCTGTTTTAGTATCATAAAACACGCCTAACTTTTTGTCCTGTGACCATAAACGGGCTGAGAATATTATCCAGCCCGCCTGATTAAATTAGAACAATAAACTGAACAGGCCTACCTATATCAAGATAACATAATTTTTGTACTTTAACATAATATACATACAATATCCTTTCCTTTACACGGGTACTGTGTGGTTTATCCTTTATTTATAACTAGCCGCTTTGCCCGCGTGGATGTCAATAATTCCCTATTTAAATCTGATTTCGTTCACCATTTCAGTGGTTTTAATTTTTTTGCGCGGAACCCTAATTCTTTTTCATAAAAAAGTAGCCAAAGTTACCCCTATAATATGAGCTATCTGCAAGTGAAAGTTCCATCAAAATCGGTCCAGCCGTTTCGGAGATTAGCCGGTACAAACAGACAGACAGACAAAAATCTTTTTTTGTTATTATACAAAATTGTTTTTTGTTATAAGCACCGTATATATTTTCATACGCATTCAGTTAAAACCTGCTATTTGGACGTTACAAAAATATATTTAAATTTTATTTATTTGTTTGTTTGTTTGTTTACGTTACCGAATGTGGATTCTGATTTAGTGATTTAGCACAAGACTAAGTTAAACGAGGGAAATATCGTAGAACGCAAATCAACACACGCACTGTGTATATTTTACAGTAGTAGTGGTCCTTTTACTGTAAGTTTATGAAGATCGTTACAGTCAATTTTGTCTCTAAACGCACATCTTGATAATTATCACGCCTACATTAATCAGACTCTAATCAAGTTTGAATTTGCAAGACGCCAAAGGTCATCATCATCATCAGACATCTCTATTTACTTACTTGTAAATGAACTTCTTCAACCATTACTTTGAATGAAATCTTCATTACATAGATAATTGTTTTTATTTCGAAATTCTCTAAGATCTGTAACGTGTAAAATCGGCGACTTGGATTATTACTCAATTAAGAAATGTTTATCATTAGACAACCTGATTTTATCTCCATTAAAAGAGCGATATGGTTTAGAAATGGTTGACTGGTGATGGTGGAATGGTACCTAAGTTATGCTAAAATAATATCATATAATTGGATAAATAAAAGAGACCGCTTTATCTGCTGAGCTGGGAGTAGTATTCAGTGTTGAATTTGCGATGTGGATACCGCTTGCCGCATTAAAGTAAGTAAGTAGTGAATAATAACGTATAGTCTAGTAGAGCACAACGTAACATGCTTATTTTCTGCATTTTCATTCTTAAAAAAAAGAAACAACCAAACAAACGATAAGGACGCCACTGCGCGCGCGGTCTTATCTTAATTATACAATGGCGAACTGTCCGTCAATTATACCATAAATAAAGCGTGGTTGTGGCTTCCATGACGAAGGTACATGTCATGTGGTCGACCCACTTGAAGAACGTAGGTAATTGGGTAATAGAGGGAAAATGGTAACAGTATTTGAGAGCCATGACTGGTTTGTTGTGACGGAACTGATATTTCTAAAAATATCAGTCTCAAATAGTGTTGGTAGGTAACTCCAAGGGTTGAACGTTGGCCGTTACTTTATCTGTTTAATCAAGTTTAAGATATTATGGAGCTGTCTTACTTAGTATTCTGGTATTCGGTGAAGAAACTTCTAGACTTCAAACCCACGCTTTAATTACGAATGTGTATCTAATAAATCAAGCGTATTACGTATGAGCTTCTGAAAATAAACTAAAGTAGGTACCAAATGGTTTTGGTCCTAAGCTTGGATGTTCAGATTTAAGTCCTGTATTTCAAAGTTGTGTTACTATTCTATGAAACCTACATACCATCAACCCACTTATTTCATTACTATAGTGTGTGCAATAGATCAAGCGTATTACGTGTGGGCTTCTATGAACACACAGACCGCAGAACACAGACCACAGACTAAATAACGCGAGCGGAGCAAGTGAAATAGTTTATTACAACAGTGCTTCACATGTGACGTTGTACTGTATCACAAGTTACAAATAATCTTACGCAGCGTATTTTTGTTTCTATGCAGTAGAAAAGTTATTATAAAATATAGGCTTGTTACCTCCATTGTATGCGTAGGATAATGTGAGATCATGTACCTGTAACAATGAAAACGCATAATTAGAAAAAACCGGCCAAGTGCGTGTCACACCACGCGCAATGAAGGGTTCCGTAGTTGGGATGTATTTATCCCAAGAACAAACTTAACATTGTAGTTGAAAAACATGTTCCCCCATACATTACAACTGCAAATTTAAGTTTGTGCTCTCAATATTGAGTAATTAACCATGTTATTTTAAGACCACAGACTTCTTATACATTTTTCTGTAATTTATAACCTCCTTACTAATAAACGTATTATATCAGGTGAATAGTTACACACCGATTTCTCTCTTTCAGTCGTCAGTAATTTGACTTTCGAAAGAAGAAGACAAAGCTTTGTGTAATAATTATACAGACGGTAAGGAGGTAGGTATAGAACTATACTCGGTTTTTCAAAATTTTAGGCTCAGCAACTTCAGAAATAAGAGGGGAATAGTCAATTTTCATCTGTTTTCTTTAATAACTTTAAAACAATTTATTTTAAAATTATAAAAAAAAAAAATATTTAAAATCCTCATAACAAGTTTGATACGGTACAGTTTGCAAGACTTTTGTTTTAAATTTTTTCTCCCAAAAGTGAACCCCATATTCAAAATTAATTTATTTACGTTACACGTTCGTGTTTGGGTCACAGAAATTCATATGTGCACTAAATTTCAACTTAATCGGTCCGGTAGATTCGGAGCAAATCGGCTGTGACAGACGGATAGACACACAGACAGACACAAGAGTGATGCTATAAGGGTTCCGTTTTTTCATTATGACGAGCTTTCTCGCATTTTTAGGGTTCCTTATCCTAAAACTGTGAGAAAGCTCGTGTGAAGATATTATGTATATTACTATAGATATCTGGGGGCCAACCACCACCTCTTAAAGCAATATTATTTTAATGTTATTTCAGTGTGAGAAAGAGACGAAGCTATACAGGTGTCTAGCTCCATCTCTTTCCCATACTGAAGTAACATTAAAATAATACTGCTTTGAGAGGTGGTGGTCTAGCTCATGTATGCTGCCATTAAATGTTCAAAATTGGCATATAGTCCTGTGGGTACATTGTGAGAAACTTTGTTCCCTATATTTTTAGATGTAAACATATGTATACGTACATTAACTTACTGACAGGATTCAGACGAGGGTACGCAATTTAATTTATTTCAAACACAATTTATGTTTGTATCGGAATCGTTTAGTTTGTAATGAAGTGGATACTCGTATTGCGTTTTGTTCAACATACATAGATGGGATCAGGGATCAGTAGCGTGGTGAGGCACATAGAAAAAGCATAATCAGCCCATTTAAATGTTTCCACAGCTGGGACACAGGCCTCCTCTTTGTGAGAGGGTCCACCACGCGGGCCCAGTGCGGGTTGGTGGATGTCACATGTCTTCGAATTTTTGTTTCTAGGACAGTTTGTCTTTTGTTTGTCGGTTTCCTCACGATGATATTTTCCTTCACCGTTTTGAGAGCAGTGGTGATGAAATAATTTACACAAAGAGCGCCTGCCTAGATTCGACCTCACAACTCCGGAAGTCGGGGTCGACACCAGTGGGTCACCACTGCTCACAGAAAAAGACTACGTCCGTAATAATGTTTCCTCAAATCCAACCCTCAGTACTATTCAGTAGGAATGATTGTATAAATTCTCGAATTAGTTATTTAATAAAAATGTGTGATGGTATGTATTATAAATATCAAAAGCGGATGAAGGAGAGCGGTACGTTTTTTCTTTAAACTAGTAAGTTTTGAGAATGGGTTATTATTTTATTTTCTATCCACTACTCATATTATATTATGACCTAAATCTGATTTTAATATTCTTCAGAGCCTTAAAATATTCAAGTGGCCCGACTACTCCCAAAAATTACAGATACCATTAAAATGGAAGACAAAAAAATCTTTTTTCTTTAATATAAACGGCTGACGTATTCGTTTTTTCTGCAATACAATTATTTTTGAAGGACCATTTTTAAGACCTAATGGGGAAGGCAACTGTCAAAATGGCGCTGTCGTAGCAAGTTCCCAAAATAAGATATTAATGCAAGGCGTGAGGTGGTTTTTATTTATTTTTGCGAAAATGACTCGTTGTGGTCCTAATTCCTCGGAAATTGGAGTCCACCATTTTCCGAAAGACTCTAAGCTTAGAAGATGGTGGCTTAAAGCTATTGGGAGGGAATTATTTGAATTAAACAGACTTCGAGGTTATATCGGAAACATTTAGAAGAAACTTATTATAAGGAAATAAACAATATTTAAGGCTTTTAATTCGACGCTTTCCGTGTCGAATAAATATTGATTTCAAATATGGAAATCACCGAAAATAACGAAATAGTGGAATAAAACCAAACTCTTGCATGAACACAAAATTGAATTAATGAACGAAATGTCAAATTGATTGTAGGAATTATGGAACTAGCTATGGTCGCGCCATCTACAATTGGCTTCGATCGACCTTCCCTTCCCCATTGAATAAGCCTGACTGATGTATGTGAAAAAAAAATACGTGAAAATTACGGACGCCATAAGTTACGACAGACGAAGAAAACTTTCATTGTCATTCAGTTTACAAAAAAGCCCGATCATCGATCAGCGCCCCTGTCGTGCATCTCTCTCAACGTTCTCCATTTGTTTCCATTCCTCGCCGGCAGCTGGTAAAGTGAACATTTTTATTCAACCCGCGTGTATACTTTGTGTGTATCACCATTTTTTGCAGAGAAACTTCTGTTTGTATTTTGTATTCTAGTTCGCATTCGATGTTTTGTGGGAGACAGTACTATGAAGGTTTGTATTTTCGGGGTATATTGGTTATCTCAGACTGTTTTATTATATACATATGCGTAGATCTCATGTGATGCTCAGTGATTCTCTATTGGGTATCCTTGTCGAGGTAGAACAAGGTAATCGCGGATTATTGGAAGTTCTTTAACGCGATTTGCGGTAGGAATAAACTGGCAGAAATCGTTACGTGAAAAAGCGCTCATACTTGTATGAACCCTCCATGCGACTTTCTTCTTTCGTATAATGAAAATTCAAGATGGCGGCTGCGAAAACGTTGTTTTTGTTTTACATCATATGTGCTTACGAAGCAGTCTACTTACGAGCCATCAGTCTACAAACCACATACGTTTCGTATGCATCTCATGTCATGCCAAGTCTGACCGGAAGCACATTACACGTTAGTAGTTACTTTTTAACTTGCCTGATGCCATTAAAATAAAATGCAGGATTTCAGAGCTGCAAGACTTATTAATCGGTAAGATGTAAATAGAGACACGGAAATGACCTGGCTCGACCTAATAGATCACTAAATTCATCGTCACATTAAGATTTCTGTTTCAACTTCTCGTTAATCGAGGCGATATTTTGTAGAATAAGGACCAGCTCTCTATCATCATACCAAAAGTATTCTGGCATTCAGTCTAATTTGTACAATAACGGATTTTGTAACAGAGATCGAAACTTATAATCCGATTAGGTTTATTTATTATTGGAACGAAGTTCTTCAACGCGGTTTGCGGCTGGAGTGAACTGGTAGAAGTCGTCACGCGAAAAAGCGTTCATACTTCATAAATACGCATTATGCCCCCTCCATGCGACTTTCTTCTTTCGAATTCACACTTAGAAAGTGTGAACTTCACATTGCTAGTGACACTTTATCTCTATTCAATTCAATTTGGTCAATCTAAGATGGGGCTGCGAAATTTTTTTTTAATCATGGGTTTCGTTTTCATTGGTTTCGAGGGTGTTAAAGCCTATAGCGACGTTAAAATGTAAATCCAAGATGTCGGCAGCTAGGGTTGCGGGATGTTCGAAAGAGTTACCGTGGCCCCGGCACAGGCAACAGAAGGAACACGGGTGGGTTTTAGTCAGTAAAAGTCTGACACGCCCTCCCGCTCCGCCCAGAGCGGGAGAAGTCATTTGATGATTTCCCATCCACAAAAAAAAAAAAAAAAAAAAAAATTAATAAAAAATAAAAAAAATGTCGGCTGCAAAAATTTTCAATTTTTTCATAATGGGTAATCGTTATCATGGTTTTCGAGGTTGCTAAAGCCGATAGTGAACTCAAAATAAAAATCCAAGATGGCGGCTTTGAAAATTTTGTTTTTGTTTTAAATCATACGTGAGAAGGATCTCTGTTCCTGACGACCCCGTCAGGGATGAAGTTCCTTCTCAAGGATGATTTAAACCCCCCGACCGCACACATTTTTATTATTATCAGCCGTATGTGTCCCGCTGCAGGGCAAAGGCCTCCCTTCCGTCCTTCCCTTATCCCTATCTACTGCTGTTTGTGGCTAACCCTTATGAAAAAAGTCGAGTTTTTTCCGCCATCACCTCCTCCTCTCTCGTGGATTAAGTTTAACGGCATAAAATGTTTAGCAGTTAAATAGATTTACTGATAGAAAAAACGAATCCCAAAATGAAATGGGTCTAAGCTCCGCGTAACAACCGTTTTAACTTTCAAACGACACCTAAAATTAATTTGATGTTTTCGTTTACTCTTTGAATAGCCGTTGACAGTAAAATTTATAAAATAAAAATCTTATTTCGTCGAACGAAGTAACGAACCAAACCTAGGAAAAGATTGGATTTCCGTATTGCAGCACCATCAGCATCCACTCTCAGTTCAATAATGCGGTCGTCGATTTAATTTTGTGCTGTAGGCACCGCAGAATGTGGTTGATATAATTTATCTATAGCCAGCCCCAAACAGCGAACGCAATTCTTTTAATTGTCTACAATATTTGTTCCATATTACACATATGGGACGTAATTGTAACTACACATTAATTACATTATGGAACACAAATTGTAGACAGTCAAAATAATGGGGAAGGCAACTGTCAAAATGGCGCTGTCGTAGCTAGTTCCCAACACAAGCCAATAATACAAGGCGTGAGGTGGTTTTATTTTATTTTTGCGAAAATGACGCGTTGTTGTGTTACTAAATACCTACTCCGAAATTGGAGTCCACTATTTCCCGAGAGACCCTAAAATTAAAAGATGGTGGCTAGAAGCTATTAGTAGAGATTTTGAAAAAATTAAACAGAGGGTAGAAACATTTTGAAGAAAGTGATTAAGAGGAAATATTTAAGGTGTTAAATTCTGACACTTTCTATGTCAAATACTTGATAAAAATATTGAAATCACCGAAATTATAGAAATAGTGAAATAAAACCAAACTTATGAATGAACAAGAAATGGAATGAATGAACGAAATGTCAAATTTATTGTAGGCCGTAGGGACCTAGCTATGATTACGCCATCTACAATTAGCTTTGCCCGACCTTCCCCATTCTTGTCGATGTATACATCTTTTTGAGGCTGACTGTACCATCGTGAAATGTTGAATGTCGATACACTTGATACTGCAAAATAAATGTTTTATAAAAAAAGTGTGTGTGTGTGTCAGCTGCGAAGCACGACTAGACTACTCCTACTACTCATAAAATTTCCATACCGGGAGCCTTATATGAAAATCGATTCTTAAGAAGTAAACTCCAAAAGATAATAAAACGCAAATCTGCATGATTTGAAGCAATACAAATCAAATCATTTATCAATTTCATCTCCACCATTGTGCCGCAGCATGTTTGAGCTCACAAACGCTCGTTTCATAAACAACGTCACTTTATACCTTGATACGCACAAACGCACATGTCTCGTGATACAGAGAGCTATTCGTTTCACTTATCTGAGTGGGTTTGATATTTCGGTTGTTGTGTTGCATTTAAAATGATAATTATTACTGCTAGGTACGAGTAATTCTAATTTCATAGAATGTTTATTATTCTTATCTGATTCTTCTCATATGGAATTAATAAGCATTTAGTTATAAGTTAGTAAAAACAATGTATAAGACTTTAGTGAAAACTAGCTTTTGCCCGCGGCTTCGCGACAACAACATTCTGAGAATGTACTCAGACTTTGATCCTCTTACACAGTCTTCAGTACCTTGGAAACTGCGTTCGTGCAATTCTGCGTTCGACAGAGGAATATTTATCTAACCTTTAACGTATTCTGGTCAAATTGTCTTTCAGCATAAGCTGGCAATTTCTGAAATGTTTTGGGCCTACTGGGTACGCTATTTAATGTTTGCATTCTAATTACCCGACAGCAAAGACAGGGTTAAATTTTTCACACAACGTATCTATCTTTGTATCTTTGTATGTGGGATTCTTTATACCCTCGAAGCATACTCACGGCTGGATGGATTTTAATACATGAGGTATCTATTTACTCGTCTAGGTCGCCCGATGGTTGCAGGCTAGATTGTTTTTATAATAACAAAATGGTGGATTTAGGACGTCAATAAGTAATAGATTAGAAAAACCATGTACTATTACCATGGCGCCATGTGGGGTATCACAATAAAGGACTTGAGGAGACGATTCCAAAAATATAACACACTAAAAGTTTGAAAATAATAAAACAAAAATAAAAAACGCAATCGGGTTTTTTGGATAAAAAAAAATTATTACTTAACACATAACATCACGCCTTGTTTCCCCGAAAGGTTGGGCAGAGGTGTACCTATAGTACACCCACATTTTGCTAAATATCTTTAAGTCCCATATAATATTATTATTTCTAATGACTTAATTCTTGAATAAAAATTATATTATATAATAGGGGGCGAGCCTATTGCCAACAACCGGGCACAAATCCAGGCTCCGGGCTGCTACTAAGAAATTCCAGATAGGAAAACCTAACAACACTTTGCCCAACCCGGGAATTGAACCAGGACCTCATGCTCAGCAGTAGCGGTAAGTCAAAAAAAAAAGTTAAAATTTTTTACGAGAAACGAAAACCGAAAATCAATGCTAGGATAATTATTACACAAAATAAATTACCTAAAAGACCCATGCATTTTACTTTATAAAATAGTCTAAGTTTGCGCAACACCTTCGTGAATTTGAAATTAGAAACCCAACATAAAAAAATACTTTAAGCGGCCGGAACGATTTTAGAAAGTGGCTTTTACGCCGTTATAGTTTACTTATAGCCAGGGTTAATCGAAAGGCTCTCACGCGCAACAAAGCCTTCATACATTATTATCTCTTCCTCTACCCAACACTACCGCATAGTACCCGCCCCTCACTGAAGTAAACCGACGTTCGCACGGACGTAAAAATATCGCGGCGGGATTTTATCGCGCACTGGATTTTCAACTCTCGGTTTTGAGCCGAGCATTGAGAATCCAACAGAGTGCATTCCACCGCGTCGAACCCACTGTTGGATTTTTAACTCTCGGCGCTAAGCAGACGGTTGAAAATCCAGTGCGTGAAAAAAGACCGCCGCGATACTTTTACGTCCGTGCATTACTGCGCTCTTTTCTTTGCTCTTAATTTAAAACTCCATTCTCGTATTCAGCAGATGATCGGCTTGTTTTCATCTGGTCTAGTGAACTCGATGATGGCGCGCATGGTGTTTTGACATTCAGATTAGAGATCGCGAGCCGTAATCTGTTTGCCTGTCGCCTCAACACTTGAGACAACATCTATTGAGTTTGTGTTTGTGAGCTTCTGAATGGTGCTTCTATACCTACCTAATTTGATGATTGCTGTGTGTAACGGGAGTGCTTATTAGATAGTAAGTGCTTATGAGTGAACTACTCCTCTAAATTTGTACTACTAAGTTTAATAAATACGTACAGCACTGAAGGAGACTGGGTAAGAGGGGTCAATGTACCAACAGCGATATGGTTTTGATATTGGTCTAGGGATACCTCACCTTTACCCTTTATACCCCCTGTTATATTTACTTCCAATCCTCTACAACTTATTTACTTCAGGCTTAAAACTTATAGTTGATAACACAGAGAAACTATAATATAACAATTGTAACATCTTGCACTCTGTTGTCACCTATGTTTACAATTTAGAAAAAGATAAACAATTCTCGGTAACTAATATTGCCTAAGGAATGTCAAACTATCGAAATACTTTAAATAATAATGTACAACAAAATAACATAATCATAAAGTTAATCAGTTAGTACTAAATTAGTCAATGTATTAGTCAATTAGACATGATTACAAGCAATTTACTGGGCAACTGAATTAAGTATCGTACTGCGACTATCGACGTAGCCGTTCGTAGCAGTTCGTAGCAGTTTGTAGCAGTTCGTAGCAGTTCGTAGCAGTTCGTAGCAGTTCGTAGCAAAGCGCGGCGGCGTAGCGGTCCGTAGCACGTCCTATCCGCGTAACGCACACAAATCGATAACAATGAGCTTCCTATGCATATTAAACCAATTGATTATGGAATCGGAGGGATTGCCGACATTATCAATCTATCGTTATTTTGCATTACAATGTCCTGATATAAACAAGTTATTGCAACATTATCTCCAAATGAAACAAAAGAAGTTTGAGAAATCGAAAAATTCTTTCTATTTGAAATGTTTAACCGGGTATAAGGGTTGTTTTAAAACCTTCATCA
This sequence comes from Fissipunctia ypsillon, assembly GCA_947568875.1. Classification (NCBI taxonomy): domain Eukaryota; kingdom Metazoa; phylum Arthropoda; class Insecta; order Lepidoptera; family Noctuidae; genus Fissipunctia; species Fissipunctia ypsillon. Next base: position 15,064,685 of record OX387661.1, on the reverse strand, counting down.
AGAATTGGGCTTTCAAATGCAAAAAGATTTTTTTAAATCCGACTGGTAGTTCCAGAGATTAGTGCATTCAAACAAACAAACAAACTCTTCCACTTTGTTATATTAAATAAATCTTACTAATATTATAATCTTACTAATCCTACTTCCTACTAATAGTATAAATGCGAAAGTTTGCGAGGATGGATGGATGGATGTTTGTTACTTTTTCTCACAAAAGCTACTGAACGGATTTAGATGAAATTTGGCACACAGATAGTTTATAACCTGGCATAACTTAGAGGATACTTTTTATCCCGATATCCTTACGGGATCGAGACTTATGTGGGTGAAGTCGCGGGGCGCTGCTACTATAGTATTAATGGAAACCCTCTTACAAAAGGAATTGTATGCATACGGGGTATTAAATGAATGCAGCAATAAATGAGGCACTCAAACACAGAAAGGAAATGGCCTACTTTGGAATTATTAACTAAATTAGCCACTGTTATTTTCCGGGTGCCCCATAAACGCCTCATCATCTAGCTAATTTATGAAATTACAAGCGGTTAGTTGATGAAACTTAGGCACAATTGGAATGTGATTCTATTTTCTGTGATGTGGTATACATAATATCATTAGGGAGGGTTAAAGTACCTACTCTAGAGTTCTGCACCGCGCCATAGATCTTGAACCGCACTGCCGCGCGATTCAAGTTCTACAAACCTGTATCGTATCGACCCGTTCAGTTGATCCGCGCGGTTTGATACGGACAGACGCATAGACCGAAGAAAAATGTAGCGAGGATGACATTGTTCTATCGACTGTCGCGCGCATGTCTGCAGCCACGTGAACGCTTCCTCCGCGCGTCGCCATGCGGCGCCGCGCGTTCATGTGAACTTAGCCTAAAGCTTAGTGCAGACTAACCTGAAGATTTGTTGGTAATTATAGGTACCTAATTTCTTCACAGCAACAGAAATATTAATTATCAAATCAAATTTTTATTGCTTTTCTTTTAACTACAACGGGGAAGCCCTTGGCCTGCATCTCATCTGATGGTATGTGATGATCAGGCCGAAGGTGGAACCGAGCTTCACCCGGAATCCTCACAGAGGAACTGGCTATCTTACCTCTAACTGCCGAAACACAACAATGCTGTTAACATTGTTGTTATGGCGACAACTTAGATAAGATGGTGGTAGCTAGCCAAGCGGACTTAGAACAAGCCCTACCGCCAACCAAACCAAGTAGAAAATTTTGCCCCAGCTGGGAATCGAACCTGGGACCTCGGGGTCTGAGACAGGTGGTCTTAAGACTAGACCATAGAGGCGGTTAAACACAGCTGAACACAGCAGAGGCGAAGCGCGCTAACAACTCCATTCCTACCGGCTTCCCTTTGAAGGATCGGAAGAGTAACTTCACCTACCACCATTGAAAAATAGCACATTCAGTAATGTCTACGATTGCCAAGTAATATATATTCCAACAACAACACAAATTATTCTAAATAAGCCGGCGCCACAACGTGTTAATCATATTTGTAGGTATGACTATTTAATTTTATAACAAAACAATTTCTTCTTCGGCTTCCCTCCTACGAAATGTCAAGCTTCGCCACTGGAACACAGTACATTTAAATACATTGCAAGATGTTGAGTGATGCGAATTGTATCAATCTAGTGTTTGGCTCATCCACTGTCTCGTGAACATCTAGTATGAAGCAATAAGGGCTACCTATCGGTCAAGGTAGTTCTTTTGCCCCGCTTCAAACCTTGGTATACATTGCTGATCCTCCCTATCTCTCTAGCTGTCATTGTACTACTTTCACTACTCTCGTGAATTTTATTATTGTAGGAGAGTAGTCACGAGCTTAACCCGTTATTTGGTTTAGGTGTAGAAGGCCTAATTCTCTAATTCTATTATTTGCATGATAAATAGCGACGCACCGGTGTGTCTGATTCCTTAGTAGGTACTGCAAACCGATACAATTGGTATAAAAACAATACGATTTACTCGATTTCAGTTTTAAACTGAATTCAATATTATTCATGTGAATATTTATAAATCCGATTACATTTAGACTTATATATGTCGAGCATGACAATAATATTTCAACACGAAATATGTCCGAAACGTTTGAATTTCCAATCAACTGCAGCTGTCCAAGTGACAAGGAATGCTGTAGGCCGTCCGTCTCTCCATAACTTCACAATTTGAGAGCAGGCGTATTTCAGTTTTGAAAACTGAACAAATGAAATCTATCTATAAAAATGGATGTGTCTATAGAAAGAAGGAAAGAAAAATTGTTTATTCTGCACAAGCAAAACACACATTACAAAAAAAAAATAGTATGGATATATGTATGACCCCTGTGTCCAAAATGGCAGAAGCGATTTTGATGAAATTTTCAGGCAATCTTCTGATTAGGCCAACGCGTGATTCTGTGATGTTTGGTAGCGATCGGATCAACAGTTATTTTTTTGGCTTTTTGGTAATTTTGTGTCATTTTATTTTCTGAATAGTAATCTAGTAAAAAGTACTAGGCTTGTATGATTCAAGATAGTATTTCAATCATCTACCACAAGTCATCTAGCTATAGATAATTAGTGCCACCCGTGCGAAGCCGGGGCGTGTCGCTAGTTCTGTATTAAAATAACTACCCTACAAGGCCAGCAGCTAAAAGTATAAATTCATTCGCGATCATACCCTCAGGGAAATGTTGTGACCGAATATATTATCCTTTTCCCAAAGATACAGTTTCTCCCAAAAAAGGTATCTGTGGAGAAAAGAGTCACTCATGGACCATCCTTTATCTCAGCACAGCCCTATTCGAGTTTACGTTATTGTGAGGCTCAGCCTTAATAGAAGAAATGTGTACTATCAGAATACTAGGATTCAAAGTCAAAGACTAAGTTAAATCATATATTTTAAATAGGTACATAAAAGGCACTTTTAATTTGAACATCAAAATTTACAAAATTTATTCTAGTCGTCCCCTTCCAAAAGGAAGATTCGTATGGAAAAGAATGGGCAAGAAACCACCGTTACTCTTTTAAAATGTTTTACAATATTTTGTATAAGTACATTTATTATATAATTATATGTGAAGACGATGCACCTAGAATAAAATTACTATACCACAATAGGTAAACACGATTAAAAATGAAGCAATGACAAATAAATTAAATATGTGTTAGATTTAACTAAAACTTCATATTTAGTTATACATAGTTCAATACGGTGATCACAACGCCGCCGTGGTGATTCCAATCACCAGGTCGTTGTATTGAATGGGACAATCTTATAACGAACGCACACAACTATTGTTTTAATAATAGTTGTATTTTAAACTGTTGCTACGTTCCTGTTTTGAATGTAATACCTATTTGTATTTAAAAAATACAATATTGTGCTTGGAATCAGTTTACCGAATGTATGACTGTAAATCAATACTGGTTTTACCAAATGAACTGTAGAGCCTCGTTCTGTTTGTTCTATCTTGTTTTATTTTTATATTGGTTTTGTTTTCGTTGAAATTCTATATGTTATTACAATATCAATAATATTTGAATAGAATGAGAACGTTTATTAAATATCAAACAACAAACATTCTTACCATCAGCGGAAAAAATATCACATTTCAATAAACAGATTGGTGGAAAGTTTACATTTTCCAACAAGCAATATGACAGACTGATGACAAACAATTAACCCCTTACTGCATGAATTATGAAGGAGGTACAATTTTTTTTTTTTTTTTACGTAATTATGTTTTATTGAGCTATAGTAAGAAAAATAAATCGAAAAAAAAAAATTACAACGTTTATTACTGTAATTACAGCACAACGCCATTTGTGGCTTGGTATGCACTGTCGTAAATAATCCATCATGCATATGTGGCTTCGCATGCGTTTAGCACTATTCTGTATGGAAGTCTTTGAAACAGTTTCGTTTCTCATTATAGCACAAATAGACTTCACATTTTTCACACTTGGTGAAGGAACGGAACTTTGAGCAGTTTTGGCATATCTGTCGATTTTTCATCCACGTGGGGAAATGACTAATGGTGTCAATTCGTATAGAATTCAGCGGCACGTCTTGATGTCTTTCAGGAGCCTTTCGAGACTTTTTAGTGGGTACCGGCGAATCGGGCAATGGAGTGACGCCTCGGCTTGTTGGAGTTCCACCTCGGCTTGTTGGAGTACCAACTCGGCTCGATGTCGGGGTCCCTAAAATGTTAGATGGACGCCCACGTTTTTTTACCACTGCCAGTACTTTTCCTGCCTTACACATATGATCTGAAACTGCGAGTTTGAAGTCAATTAGCGGCATGTACAGTTTTTCATTACTTCGGCGCCACAACAACCAAGCGTTTACCATACACAGGTCCACCATGTGGAAAAAAATTCTTTTGTACCATTGGCGAGAGCGCAAACGGATTCTATAATAACCTAGCATTGAGTCGAGTAAATCGACTCCACCCATGTGCTGGTTATACACGTCTACAGCCTGAGGGGATGTTATGTCCTTGTACTGTTTTTCTTTTCGAAAATATCGCCGTTTCGTAGTAATCGGCTCACTGCCTACATAGGACGAGAGGAGATTCACATTTTTATTATCAAACCACGCAATCAAACTCAACTTTACACCATCTATGACTGCAGTTTTCTCTTCAAAACTACCTCGTCCTCTTTTTTTCAATTCTTTTTCGGATGGCATATTTGAGTTTGGCACACGATTCAGTCTGACAGTTCCCAAAGGCAATAAGCCATTTTTATATAAATAAACTTGAAGATTCGGACTATTGAACCAGTTATCGAAACATATTTTGTGATTGATATGTCGTGGAACTGTGCTGGTTAGTCGGGTAACAACATTTGAACTAACACCGAGATCAGGTGCATCTGAAGGATATGTATTGCTTTGGTCACCAGCAAAGATGTCAAAATCGTAACTGAAGCCAGACACACCGCTCAAGACCTGATTTTTATAACCCCACTTATGAGGTTTAGCTGGATTATATTGCTTTAGATCGTGACGGCACTTAGTGGGAATGATTTGTTCGTCAACCGCTAAAAACTCTTCTTTTGGGACTAGCAATAAACGCTGCCGAACTTGGTCTAGATGTGGTCTAATTTTAAAAAGTTTGTCATGACCATCAGTATCACGAGGCTTGAAGTTTTCGTTATTGTTAAAATGTAAAAACCTTTTTAGTGTCTCAAATCTGTTACACGTCATTACTTTGTAAACCTGCTCCTGGCCTAAGTGTTTGGACCAATACATCCTTGATGTTGGCAATTTTACACAAGACATAAAAATAACTATTCCAATAAATTTCTCCATTTCTGCTTCAGTTATGCCAGCTGGTTTGTTGACATTGTCTTGAACAGATTTCAGGTTAGATTGTTCAACAATTAAATTAATTATGTCATCTGTAAACAAAAACTTGAAAAAATCTGCTGGTGATTCCAGCTGTTTTATTATTTCTGGTAAGTTTGTGTCGCCTTTGAATTGAAACTTGTTTTTGTCGTAAGGATCCATCTTTTCCTTTCTCCAAATAACGGGGTTTGTTTTAGCTTTTTTACCCTTTGTTTTTGATGTAGATGGTGCCTGTAAGCTTTGTGAAACCATATTATCATCGTCAGAGCTATCAGATTCAGGTATAATAACATGAGTTTTTTTAGGCGCACGACTAGAAAAGGGTTGGTATTCAGGGTCGGAGTCCGAATCAAGGTCATCATCACTCAAAGACCCATCACCGGGGATACAATTCACATACTTGGAAGCACCATAGAAGCGTGAAACGTCCATTTCTGAAAAGAAATGAAAGCGTAAGCAGAAAGCAAGCAATGCATACGAATCCAAATATGACAAACAGTTTGTAGGATAGAATGCATACGAATCCATATATGGATTTTGATAAAAGCTGTTCAAAACCCGAACAAAAACAAAAAAAAAAGTGCCAATGCAAAACTCATTCCCTGCATAGCATGATTCAAAGAGTTCAAATTGATTTTATTTGATGTTTTTACTCACCGTTTTATATTTTTTTTGCACTGTCAAAAGTAGCAATAATTTATCTTCGCTTCACCGACCTGATACGCCGCACATAACCTCTAATACTTTTGACAGATTGCACTTACCATAGACGAAAAAAATACGATCCGTTTTACGAATAAATGTTTATTAGTTTTTTCGGCGGGAAACCTTGAACTTGGCGGACGCGTCCTGTTTGATATAAAATTTTAAATTGAAAAATCCTGTATCATAAGATCAGTATTCGTAGTTTTTAGTGTTCTATTTTCTTTTACTAGTTTAGTTTTTGTATATATTCTTCGGTAGTGGTAAGTTTTCTTAGTTATTTAGAGTGCACGAGATGAATGATCCGCCTGACCCGGGGGACTCTGTTCCCCCGGCAGGCAATTTTGTAACTGTGTGTTCGAATGAATCGGGCATGGATACCGATGGGTCGTCTTCGGCTCGCCACCTAAAGAGAAGCCGTGTACAAGTTTGCAAGCATTGCAATAAGCGCCGCCGTACCCGTAAAAACCACGGTTCCGTGTCTTCGGGTTGTGGTTGCACGGAGTCTACAGTAGAAGCTACTCAGTCATCAGAGCCCAACTGCACTGAAATAATCGTCGCGAATCAAATGCCCAACAAAATGCCTGATATTCCTGCTCCATCCACAGTTGTTCCCACCCAGATAGGCCGAATAACATACGGCAAAACGGACAGCGCGCCTTTTGTCATTCATGTTCAAAAAAATACAATTTCACCAGATGATGGAACGACACTGCACCCAATCACATTTGGCAAGTTCTTAAAACACAATGCCTTCCAAAATGTAATTAACGGTAGCGTTAAAAAAATAGGGCGTAATAAAATTGCTCTTTCTTTTTCCAATTTCCTGGACGCAAATTCCTTTATTACACATAGTAGTCTTAAAACATATAATTATAAAGCTTTTATACCAACTTTTAATGTCACTAGAATGGGTTTAGTACGTGGTGTTCCTGCGGAATGGTCTCCGGAGGAAGTTATTGATAATATAACGGTACCAATTGGTTGTGGTCCAATTTTAAAAGTCAGACGCCTTAATTTCAAAACCACTGTTGATGGTACAACCATTTGGAAACCATCCCAATCCATAGTTATTACATTTGATGGGCAGGTTCTCCCGAAAAGAATTTTCATGTGCTATAATGCATTACCTGTAGATTTATATATTTTCCCTACTATACAGTGTTTCAATTGCTGTCATTTTGGCCACACTAAAATTCAGTGTAGGTCCAAACCTCGTTGTTATAAATGTGGTCAAGGCCACACTGGGGACAGTTGTGAAAGAGAACAAGAAAGTGCATCTTGCTGCCTTTGTTCCGGTTTTCACTATGCTACTAATAAGTCTTGCCCAGAATTCTCTAGACAAAAATTAATTAAAACTTACATGGCACAAAGCTCAGTGTCTTATGCTGAGGCTGCAAAATTACATCCCCCAGTAACTAAATCGTATGCTGATACACTTTTATCTTCTCCTTCCAAAAACTTTGCAGATACTCCATCAATCTCTTCACCTAATAGAATGCCTACTTCAAGTAGCTATAAAAAGACCGTCTTCCTCAAACCACGCTCCCCTCCTAAATCTATACAAGGATATAATAAAGAAGCTCACAATGCCATTATTAAAGATTTCAACATTCCCCAACCATCAAACGGTTGTGCTTTTTCTAATAATCATAATAATGAAAAAAGTGACACAAACTTTTCCATAAATGATTTCCTATCTGCTTTACACAATCTCCTCTCTCAGTTCAACATTTCACCGTCCAACGTTGCCCCATCTTTCAACTTATCTCAATCCATTCATAATGGACAACACATCCAAAATAATCCAGTGGAACTGCCGCAGTCTAGTAAACAAAAAAAGTGATGTTATATATCTTTTAAACAAATATGAGCCATTTGCATTTGCCTTAGCAGAGACTTGGCTCAAATCTAATCATATTTTTAAAATTAATGGTTATTTAACCATTAGAGAGGATAGATCTGATGGGTATGGTGGAGTAGCTATACTTATCAAGAATTCTATCCCTTTCTCTACTATTACATTACCTCCTCATAGTGAGGAAATTTCAATAGTAGCTATTAAAGTGCACCATACTTGTCTTGTTTCTATCTACATTCCTCACCCTTCTTCTTCTGTTCTTCAAGAGATGAATAATCTCTTTTCTTTTCTTCCAAAGCCATTCTTAATAATGGGGGACTTTAACTGCCATCATCAATCATGGGGTTGTTCAACTTCTAATTGTTATGGCGATGAATTACTAGATACAATAGACTCACATAACTTATGCATCTTGAACTCAGGAGCTGCCACACGTCGTTCAGATCCCAATCAAAACCAAAGTGCAATCGACCTTTCTATCTGTTCTCCAAACTTAGCCTCTTCATTAACTTGGCACACTCTAACCTCTACTTATGGTAGTGACCATTTTCCAATAGTTATCTCTTATCCTCTTTCCAAACCAAATGCATCATTAAGAAGATCAAATTTAAAGCATAAACTACCTAATAGAAATAATAATGACTGGGACAAATTTAGAAACATTGTTGACAGAAATCTTTACTCCTTGCCTGTTATTTCTAACGGCAATGAAAATAGTTGTGCTGAAGCTTTAGCACTTATATTAATTGCAGCTGCAGATGAAGTTTTTCCTGTAAAAAATAACAATATTAGTACAATTCCCTCGCCTCCATGGTGGGACTCTGAGTGCACAGAATTGATTAACAAACGCAAAGAGGCTGAATACAATTATAACCTTGATATGTCTGACATTAATTTTGAAATCGTTACTAACCTAATTAATAAAACTTATAAACTGTTTAAGAAGAAAAAATTTGAATCTTGGCGCAACTTTTGCTCATCAATTTCACCGAATACTCATCCAACGATTGTCTGGCGCAATATTCGTAGATTTAGGTCCATTTATAACAACCCTTCTCCTATTCCTGACTCTCTAGCCAGTGAATTCTTAGATAAATTAGCTCCACCTTGGGTTCCGGAGGAGGTTATTAACCACAACCTGTCTCTCGTACCCAATAACCAAGACACCCGTACAACGCTAGATCTTCCATTCACTCTTACTGAATTAAAGGGTGTTATTCATAAAACTAGGGATTCTGCACCAGGCATTGATGGCATCCCGTATTCCTTTTTTGCTAACTTAAATGATGACTTCCTCAGTTATTATTTAGAACTTATCAATTCTATCATGACTACAGGAAACATCCCTGCTAAATGGAAACGTCAAATGGTGTTGCCATTTCTTAAACCAAATAAAACTCCATCTGACGCTTCTTCATACCGTCCCATAGTCTTGTCTTCAATTTTGATGAAATTAGCGGAACACTTAATTAAAAATCGCCTAGAATGGTATGTTGAAAGTAAGGGTCTTTTGGCAGAATCTCAATATGGCTTTAGAAAAGGTAAAAGTACAACTGACTGTTTAAGTATCTTAACATCCGATATTCGGTTATCCTTCTCTAACAACCATTCCACTATTGCAGTTTTCCTTGATGTTAATGCAGCCTATGATAATGTTGTATTATCAGTTTTACAAAATAAATTAAAAGCCTTGCAAGTTCCTTTGAATTTGTCGAATTTTATTATTAAAATCCTGACTGAACGCTCTGTTATCATGATAATAGGAGGTCATGAGGTATCTCATCTAGTATGGAGAGGTCTTCCACAGGGATCTGTGCTCAGTCCCATTCTATACAATATTTACACTTTTGATTTAGACTCGTCCTTAACTAACCATGTTAAAGTTCTTCAATATGCCGACGATTTATTATTATATTCTTCAAGCCAATCTGTTGAACAAGCTAGCTATGCTATCAATTCTGCTTTATCTACTTTGGAGTCATGGTTACATCTAAACGGTCTGGATTTATCCTCGTCTAAAAGCGCTGCTGTTTTATTCACCCGGAAGAGAAATATTCCCTTATTAAACCTCTTTTATAAGGAAACACCTATTCCAGTTAAAGATAAATTCAGATATCTAGGCATAATACTTGACTGTAAACTAAGTAGTGTCCCTCATTGCGATTATATTGTTAACAAATGTGAAAATCACCTAAACATGCTTAGATGCCTGTCTGGTGTGTGGTGGGGTGCACATCCATTTTCTTTGAAACTAATTTACAACGCAATCATCAGAAGCACTCTGGATTATGGATTGTTTGTTCTAGAACCTGGTAGTGTTATGGCTTTTAAAAAATTGGACCGCATCCAGTCTAAAGCGTTACGCATTATTTCGGGTGCCATGAAGTCTAGTCCCATTAATGCACTCCAAGTCGAATGCGGGGAAGCTCCTTTATATCTTAGAAGACAATTCCTATCTGACAAATATTTGTTCCGGATTCTTCAGTTCTCAACCCATCCTCTCATTCCTAAACTGGACACTTTAGTGTCGCAGATTGAATCTTTAGATTACTGGACCCATAAACGTGCTCCATGCTTAGTCATAAGCTATAAAAAATTCCTTTCTCTTTCTTCTCCTATTCACCGTTCCAATAAACTTCCCTTATTTAGCAGTAGTTATGAGAGTTTACAATTCAGCCCCACCATTAAATACTGTGTTAGTAAATCAGATCCCGATTGTCATTTAAGTTTTAATCATTTTCTGGCTGAACACTTACAGTACCATCATGTATTTACGGATGCTGCCAAGCGTTCTCCAACGGGTTGTGTTGGGATAGGTACTTACCATTCTCAATACAATATTGTACAAAAAATAAAACTGCCCCCGGAAACTTCCGTCTTTACGGGGGAATGTTTCGGCATCTTAAAAGCCATAGAATACACTCGTGTTTTAAAACTCAAAAAAACCATTATTTTTACTGATTCACAAAGTGCTCTTCTGGCCATCAACAAATCCCCTTTTGAACACAATTCGCAATCGCAGTTTCCTGTCATTTACTTAATAAGGGAATTAGCCTTCAGAACCATCTCTGAGGGCAATACACTGCAATTTGCGTGGATTCCGGCCCATGCTGGGATCCATGGCAATGAAATGGCTGACACACTTGCCGGTGATGCGGTGCAGTGTGGGGACTTAGTTCCATATATAAATTTTAATATCGACCTGGTGAAGTTACCAAAGACTTTTCTTCGGGATACCTGGAAGGTAGCTTGGGATGTCGGAAGCAAATTGAAGGGCCGTTATTTTTCTACTATTCAACCCAACGTTCCGGAAAAACCGTGGTTTGGCAGGGCAAAGTTTGGCAAGATGGAGACCTCCATTCTAATACGGATGAGACTTGGTCATGTTTGCTGTCCATCCCATCTTGCCAAACTGAATATCATAGACGACCCTATTTGCTTGTGTGGCACAGAGGTAGGCGACTTAAATCATATTTTTTTCTCCTGTCCCCTATATGACCGTTCTTCCTTTCTCAGTAACCTCTTGTCCCTTCGTACTCCTTTTCCTACCTCTATACTTGCTTTACTTTGTACAAATAACTTTCCTGTATATAAATGTATAGTCTCATTTATTACTTTAAATAATATTAAGTTATAATCTTTCGTCATTGTAATTTGCTCATTAATCATCATGGTATCATCACATTAGTAAATACGGATCCTATATCGTCCTACTCTAAATCCCGTTTTAATTAATCTTTTTAATTCCGTTTCATCTAAACGTGACATTGGCTAAATGCACAAACCGTGCGAAGCCAAAAAAAAAAAAAAAAAAAAAAATGTTTATTATTATACAATTTAGTTTTTTAGTAATTGATCTTCTGTTAAATTGCAATAAAATAAGAAACTTACGAAACCATGAATGGCTTCGTATGCGGAAAGGGGTTAAAATTGAAGTGTCTGTTTGTATTGTCAAAATCACAGCTTTTTACTAAATGCATATGAAATTACAATATTTACGGTAATAACAAAAAATCTTTTTTTTTTTATTTTTGTCTGTCTGTTCCGGCTAATCTCCGAAACGGCTGGACCGATTTAATAGGACTTTCATTCTGCGCAAAAAAATTAAAACCCATGATATTGTGAACAAATAGCGCGGGCGGGTGATCCAACGCGGCGGGTTACATCGCCCGCCCGCGCTATCGTATATTTCGTTATATTGTGTATTTTACGACTTCCACGCGAACAAAGTCGCGGGGCAAAGCTAGTAATACATGGGATCGCAGCTAGTAACATATGGGATCGCGATTCTGGGTAAGCTCGCTCTATCGTCGACCTTGTCTCTGTCATCTCTGACCTAGACTAGAGTCAAGAGCAAGCCTACCTCAAATTAAAAAAAAACATACGTACTCCGACACTCATATACAGGGTTAGTTTTCAATAACCAGCCAAATTTTTACAGGGCGTTGTACCCATGAATATGAACAAATTTTACTATGGGACCAACTCTGAAATCACGAAAAAAAATCTGCTGTTTCATACAAAAGTTCGACCAAAATGTATGAACTAGGTGATTTTTTTTTTCGTGATTTCAGAGTTAAAGTTTTTCATATTCATGGGTAAAACACGCTGTGAAAATTTGGCTGATGATAACAAAAAATTGCCCTATATATTACGGTTCAGCAAGCAGCGACGGTGTGGGGAATTCTATTTACATAGTTCTGCAGGTGACGCAATACATGCACGCAAATTTAATTGAATGCAATTAGTTTTCGCATGAATTGAGGACAATTACTGCGCTTCTGTTGTATTGTTTGTCAATAGTATAAAAAATAGAAAGACAATATTAAATAATTTACGTATTACGGATGTGATAAGCTATTTCGGGCACAACAGCAGGAATATTTTACTTCGTTATAAACATTGTTCGGCTGAACATTTCGATTCATCTCTCATTTCTAATTACACGTCATCGTCTACCATCCTTTGTTTGATAAAATAGAACAAAGACTGTTTCCTTTACTAAACTGAGTAAGTACTTTTAATATTGACTAGCTGAGCCCGCGATTTCATTCGCGTGCATGTCGGAAAACAACTTCCTGATTTGAATCGGATTTTCGTCACAATTTCATGGGTTTTAATTGTTTTGCGCGAAACCCCAAATCGTTTCTAAAATCAAAGCTGCCTAAGTTACTCCTTATAACATCAGTTATCTGCCAGTGAAAGTCCTGTCAAAATCGGTCCAGGCGTTTCGGAGATTAGCCGGAACAAACAGACAGACAGACAAAAATGTTAAAAATTGTTTTAAAAATGTTAAAAACGGGAAATATTGTAGAAAACAAATCAACACACACACACTGATGTATGTTTAAAAATTAGATTCCGTAGTTGTAAGAATAAGGATAGCATATTCTGGACTTTCCCAAAAATACATGTATCGTTTGACACTTTGATAAAATGTAATGTTGTATCAAACACGTGTTGGTATGGAGATACCTACTTGTACACACGGTTAAATGTCAAGCTATACATTTCCAGTTTATGCTGACTTCTCATTGTACGGAAATAATGCGAGACCAGCTTATAATGGTCAAATTGGCAGTAAGCTTGATATGAAGCCGTGAGAGTGAACAGGCTTCTTCTGGGTAAGCTCGCACCATCGTCGACTTTGTCTCTGTCACCTCTGACCTAGACTAAAGTCAATGCAAACCTATCTCTAATAAAATAAAAAATATATAATTATTCCAATTTTTGAGCTATTTAAATAACAACTTGCCAAATAGGCCGCCAATTGTATATTTTGTAGTTTAAGATGTATCTTTATGTAATGTGTGATCTGGTATACAATAAAGTATATATAAATAAATAAATAAATAAACTTGATTTTATTATTCCATTATTCTGATTGATGGTAAATTGTGTAGGTGAGTTCATACGCACGGCACCCCTTGGTTCTGGTAAATAAATTACTTTGATTTTTGGTAAAAGGTTTTCCATATTGGCAGACTTTTCCACATCCAGGTGAACGTCCACTGGTCCACACCAGCCGCAACGCACGCATGGCACGCAATGGATTTTGGTTTGTTTGTATGAAGAAATGAACCGATACGCAGTGCTGTATGAATTCATACAAAGGAAAATAAAATCCGTTGCTTTCCATGCGTGCGATACGGCCGGTGTGGACCAGTGGACGTTCACCTTTTAACAGAGATTGAGTCTACGAGTACTAACGTTGTATTTGATATAGGTTTTTGCGTTCTTACTACAGAAGGATTCCATAATTTTGGTATTATAACTCTAGGTTTCATACAAAAGGTTGTAGAAATGTATTAAGTTAATCTGCTTTCAAAACATGTTTAACCCTCATATAACAGAGACTAACGGCTGAACCCAATAGCCTATCTATCACCAGTTTTGGCATACTGGAGATAGAAAAACCTATCATCTATGGTTTTAATGTCCCGATAATCCATAAGAGATTATGGAATCTTACCGGCCTGTCATAAGGACAGATAAAATTATACTGTCCACCATCAATAGCGATCAGGAGCTAGACCACCATCTCTTAACGCAGTATTATTGTAATCTTACTTCAGTGTGAGAAAGAGATGGAGCTAGACGTCCTGTATAGCTCCATCTCTTTCTCACACTAAAGTAACATTAAAATAATACTGCTTTAAGAGGTGGTGGTTGGCCCCCTGTCTTTTACTGAAAATAGGTTATTAGTAAGAGCTTTACGTCCGAGTATCTCGCGCCGACATCACATTTAATAAAAAAGATTTCGGAAGAACGTGGAATAAAGTTTCTCCATTTCCTCTCGTACTGAAGGCACCGTGTGTAGATAGCAGGTTTGCATAATTGTATAACTTCTTGATCTTATTAGTTGGAGGAACGGCTGGTGGCCGGAGTTAGGAATTACAAATGAGTAGGTATTTTGTTTTAGGTTGAATTTACGCTTAACTGTGCCAGCATCATTTTATTTACAGTAGATTCATATTCCTCGCCGATCCCACCATAGTTGTAGAAAAGAATGGCAGATGATGCCTGTTCTTTTCCAAAATTTTGCTGCTTCCCGTCTAACGTATGCAGCTGAATTTAAATTGCATTAGTTAAATTGAATTTCCTTTTCCATCCTTTAATTTTTATCGTCGCCAACACAATACCACGTGAAAATATTATGACGTAATAAACTCGGGAGCCAACCGGTCTCTTCATTGAGCCTCTCTCAGCACTTAATTGTCCCTTTCTAAATACGGAGAAATGCTATATCATCAACAATGAAAATGTAGAAAAGGGATCTCCGAAATATTGTTACAGAGTACCTGAAATAGCATCATTCTACATTAGACAAACGTTTTGTTTACATAAACATAACATAACATCACGCCTTGTTTCCCCGAAGGATTAGGCAGAGGTGTACCTATAGTACACCCACATTTCGCCAGTTAAGTTCCATGTAATAGTGGGCGAGCCTATTGCCATCTACCGTGCACAAATCCAGACTCCAGGCTGTTACTGAGAAATTCCAGATAGAAAAACCCAATAACACTTTGCCCGACCTGAGAATCGAACCCAGGACCTCATGCTCAGCAGTAGGGCTTGCGACCACTAGACCAACGAGGTAGAAACGACGTTTTGTTTAATCAACACATAATGTATAAACCTACGTATAAGGGTGGTCATCATAATGATTATAACGTGGCTTCAAGGAGAATGATTATACGTTAATTAATATACTGACATTTTGAGACATTAGGAGGATGATGATGATGTGGAGGCAGATTTCAGAATAGATGATTGAAAATAATTTACGTGACTCTAATAAAAGATTGCTACCTCAGTTGTTTTCCTTCGTAACGTCCAGTTATTTTCCAGTTGTTTATAAGATTTATAAGATCTATACATTTCACAAGTCAATCGACTGAACCTGAGCACGGCTGATAATTAATAAACATGACCAGCACACAGGAGTGATAAGGAATACGCAGACTTATCTCTGTCCAGCTGCTTTATTAAGTACCGGTGCGGGCTTTGTAAGCGATGAGGGGATTTAAATTGGTTTCACGATAGCAGAAATGATAAGCTAATGACTGCAACCCTTTATACCTGAGTAGAAATATGGAGGTTCAAAATATTTTTTTTTTTTTTGTAGTAAATGGAGTTTAAATGCTGTAATTATTCTGTTGAATGATGAAATACTAATGTATGTATACCTACTGGTATTTTTGCTTATGCATTGCTTACCCAAGCAGAATTTTCTTGTTTGTTGGTTTTGTCTCTGACGCATTTAATCTTAAGTCCTCGTCGTGTGAATAAAGCACGTTCTGCTTTGCTCGTAGACACACTTAATAAAACACCCATATGTGATAGGTACGATCCATTATATCCCGGGAACTACAATTTTTTTTTATTATTGAAATGAAATATTAATTTACAACTAAATAGGTGAGAACTGGCTCGAGGTGGCGAGAGAAAAGAGGTCCTGGAAGGATTTGGGGGAGGCCTTACCGCAGCAGTGGGACTGGCATATGCTAATCAAAATAAATAAAATATTATCCCGTATTATCACATGAGTTAGTTATTTTATACGTTCTACCTATTGTTATCCGACGAACATTACAACAAGCCGAGCCAGTAATATGTGCGGTTGAAGACTTGAGGGGTTGTGATTTGACGTCACGAGCACTGAACATTAATTTGTAAACCTACTTAATTTTATGTGACCGAATACAATATTTGCAATCACGTTTCATAATAAATTAAATAATTAAACTGTTAAAATTAATTCAACACAATACACAACTTTGCTGAAGCGTAGCTGTGAACCTGCCACACGTTTCATTGCGTATTCAGTAAGCAGGATTAAAATTTTCGTGGAAAATTTACGAGTATCATTCCATTAGAAACAATTGACGCCATGTTATTATGTTGGAGTTCGGGTGATTACGGGTGGTCTGTGTTCGAAAGACTTATTATGAAAGATATACAACTTAGTCAAATCGACTGGCAAGGACGGCTTGCTCAGGTTGTTAGGCAGACGGTTGAACATTTTTACAATTTTATGTAGAGTTCCATGAAAAAGGCTCGGGTAGTTAAAATTGACGATTTACTCTAGTTGTTTTAATAGAAGTTGTGCATATGGCATACCGTTAGAACGGGCATGAACCAAAGATGTTTTCCTAGAATTAGAACTGCTCTATGATTATTAGTTTCTTTTTAAGCGCAGTTCAAAGTTGGACTTTCAGTATTTTTTTTAATTTGTTTGTAGTTAATTAAATTAGATAAATAAATACGCCGATCATGCGCCAAATACGATTTTTTTCTTCAGATTCTAAAATTACTTTAAATGAAAAAAAAAATATTGCCGGTTTTTTTTATTTTTAAATTATGTACATTCTTAGCGTTTGAAATTTGAGCAACGTCCAATTTGGAATAAAATTTTAAAAAAGTAATTTGAAAAAATCCGTGTGGCCTGACTTTTGTAATTGGGCCTAAACACGTAGCAGACGGCCCCACGGATCCGCCATTTACATATGTTCAACCGTCTGCCTAACACCCTGTATAAAGGGTGTAAGGGACAGCCCTCCACAAACTAACAGGGAGCATTCAGCTCCTTATTTTGAATCATATCCACCATCATCATTCCACCCGAAAATTTCTCAGGAAAATTTTATATTTTTTATCGTTTTTTCTGTCACTATTATTCCTTTATTTCAATGTAAAATTACATTCTCTGTACGCAGCGCTCCATTTATGTAAATAAAACAGCTAAAATAAAAAAAATTGCAATGAAGGTTGAAATACTCGGCAGCTTAAGGCTCGCTGCACTGCCGTTCGCTACGCACGTTTTGCCACGGTAATGATACATTGTGTGTGAGGTAATAAAACAAATCAGGTTTATTGGATTCCCTTGTCTTTCTTGAAATAATTTCATGTACATCTTAGTATGATACACTGAATTCACCCCATCAGTCTGCGGAGGGCTGTCCCTTACAATTGTATACAGGGTGTAGGGTGTAAGGGACATCCCTCCGCAGATTGAAGGGGTGAATTCAATATATCGTAGTAAGATGATCGGAACATGAAATTATATCAGTAACGTTATGGGAATCCAATAAACCTGATTTGTTTTATTATCTCACACACAATGTATCATTACCGTGGCAAAACGTGCGTAGCGAACGGCAGTGCAGCGAGCCTTAAGCTGCCGAGTATTTCAACCTTCATTGCTATTTTTTTTTATTTTAGCTGTTTTATTTACATAAATAGAATGTAATTTTACATTGAAATAAAGGAATAATATTATAGTAACAGAAAAAACGATTAAAAAAAATAAAATTTTCCTGAAAATTTTCGGGTGGAATGATGATGGTAGATATGATTCAAAATAAGGAGCTGAATGCTCCCTGTTAGTTTGTGGAGGGCTGTCCCTTACACCCTGTATACGGCTCTAATGTATAAAAAATTTTACTCTGCGACCTTTCTGAACTGAACGAAACTGATCCGTCTCACTCGGTTCGGTGACGCTGAATCGGGTATACTCGGCTCCAGTCGTAAGTTTTATTTATTTATATAAAGGCTTACCAACTAAACACATGGGTACACAGCATTAACCCAAAGTCTTTGTCATAATATAGATCTCGCATATAAGTAAATTATAGGTAAGCATGACACTATTAACTAGCGTACTAGAACATGTTATTGTTTTCACTTCTATAGTGTGGTCATACGCCCCCTTGTTTTTTGTCGAATTTTTACTTAATGTGCTTGACTTTTTCAATTTTAATAAAATCCCTATTACATTCAGTATTATAGAATATTCTAGTAAAATTTTCGACGAGTGTGGCTGTAAAAATGTTATGTGCGCTCAAATTGTCAATTTCGTCCTCTAATGCTCGGCACAGTTATATGGAACGATTGAATGTGGTACAAACGATGATTTATACCGTTAGAGTTACATTAAATGGGCTTTGGATGTAGATAATTACCAAGGTAAGTATATCGTTTGTTGTTAGATTTGTTTGTTTTGTATACTTAGGAAATCGGAAAATTTTGTTTAGTAAAATATCCTACCTAATTGCCACGATGGCCACGGTCTTCATGTTCGAGAAAACAACACAAAATAAAGAACCGTGTAGTTCCATATTACATGTTTTTTCCTAGCCTGCTCTGCCCCGCTCCCGGGCAAAGGGACTCCTTCCATCTTGTTACATCTTACGACAAAATTAATAAAAAGCAATGGGTTCAACTCATACAAAGCTCTCGCAGAGAAAACTTACCTAACACGCATACCTAGGTAGGTCCCTATAACGTGAAACTGTTTCATTTCAACAAACATTGTGCTTAAAATAAAAGTTAATAAAAAGCTTGCAAAACGCGCGACGCGTGAGTGGTCAAAGGTCGCTCCCTAACCGGGCAATCTTTTTACCAGAAACTTAAAAAAACCGGCCAAGTGCGAGACGTGCACACCGAGTGTTCCGTGCTTCCTTTCTTTTAGTTCAGATAAATGAAAATACTAAACGAAGAATATTTTTCATCTTAAATTTTAACATAATAATGATACTATGAATTGCTAAGTAATTTTTGCAGTTGCAGAAAATCACCCATATTTAAAAATAATACCTTATGAATCCATACCATATTTTTAGTATTTGCTGATTAAATACAGTATATGGTACATGATATACAGAAGTTTCAAATTCCTAACTTGTTTAGTAATAGGGTTCCGTATCGCACCCTTCCGGTACGGAACCCTAAAAAGGGTCACAAAATGTGTTACACAACAATTTGCAACTTTAACTTGGTTACATTTTATCGACGTAAGTAACAAGAAAGGGCGTTGTCTTATTAGATAAAAAAGTTATTCAGAACAACGATAAGGAAGGTCTTTGGCATCTTAAGGCTTCTGCAAACAGGCGCGACACGCAACGCGACACCAAGGAACTGCTCGTCACGCGACACGCAGCGCGTGTCGAGCCTGTTTGCAGGAGCCTTTATACGATTTAGTGATAAAACCCAGTCGCTACAATACCATTCTTTCGGAATCCCTCTATTGACTTGAAAACATGTAGATAGGTAGTAATCTATTATGCATTCACTTCACTGGACACCTGCATATTGCTTGTTTAAATAACTCGCAAATGGGTCAAATACAAATATGTATCTAACCTTGTGAATTAGATCTAATACTTTGTAGTGAATTTTGTAGAGGGGCTTGTGGCTAAGAAATAACAGCCGCACGGGTCAATCGATCAGGTTAAGCTACACTTGCCGCGGTTGGTCCGTGGATGAGTGACCATCTTTACATATCAAGACCCCTCCGTGCCTCGGAAAGCACGTTAAGCCGTTGGTCCCGGCTGTCATTCGTGTATCTTTGACAGTCGTTACGGGTCGTCAGAAGCCCGGGTCTGACAACCAGTCTTATCAAGGGGTATCGTATTACCCAGTAACTGGGTTGTGGAGGTCAGATAGGCAGTCGCTCCATGTGAAATACTGGTATTCAGCTGTATCCGGTTTGACTGGAAGCCGACCCCAATATAGTTGGGAAAAGGCTAGGCAGATGATGACTTTGTAGTGAATTTTACTAATTTAAGATATCAAGTCTTACCTTTCTTTACAATTCTAGCACTTCTGTTAGTTACTGGTAGTAATATGATTAATTTCGTTGACATTTTCGCAATATATGTATATCTAAATGAAACTTCAACCATTTCAAGTTTGCCCCAACTTTTGTTTGCAACTGCTTCCCTCACGGCGGCTACCTCACCAGCAGTGACAGCAGTCAACTGACGTCGGTCCTGGCCGCTCGACCCCTGTCACACCCATGCTGTAATAGAAAAAATCGACCAAGTGCGTGTCGGACTACGCACAATAAAGGGATCCGATGAATTTATCCCAAGAATCAATTTCAGGGTCAATTTAATTTGTATTTGTAGAGATTGTAGCAGTCTGTTCTAAAGGAAAAAATAAAATATAAAATGCTTCAGGGAAAGTATAATTGGGGTTTAGGAATTTCGCTATATTCTGTGTTTCATTTCGTGGAAAATGATTTTTCCTAAAAGAATATTAACTTAATAGAAATATTTAAAATAAGCGTATAAATTGTATTGAGGATATCAATCGCTGTGTATTATTTTTTTAACTAAAACATAACGGGTTTAGTTAGTAATGTTTCTTGAGTTCTCCACAAACACAGCTAATAACGCTAATTGAAACTTTTGTTGCGCAGCGAAAGTTGTGAGTGACTGCACTCGCGAACTACATATTAATGTCATCTGTGAAACTACTATGTAGCTATTTACAATATGTACCTACATAACTAACACTGCAATAGTATATTGTTCACAGAGACGAGAAAGTGACGGAATACAAACGAGGATGTAGTTTGAGGCTTGAGGCTCAGCCGAGGGCCTTAATACTCACGAGTTGTGAATCACACTTTCTTCCGAGTGATACATAGTGCTTTATACTATACCTACGAGGAAAATAAAAGACATCGTCACTATCACTACTAGACGGTATTTCGAGTAGATTTAAACACACACTGAAAATTCAGAAAAATAAAACAAAAGAAACTTCCGCGCGCGCGCGATTTTCACTTGTTCATTCTTTTTCATTTTATTTTTTTTAATCAATGTTCAGCAAAGTATGTGGCCAGTATCGTGGCGCTTCAAAGAGATGTCAGCTCTATTGACGGGGTCCCCCCGGGATGCCGCCGATGCCAGCTAGGGTTGCGGGATAAGTGAAAGAGTTACCGTGGCCCCGGCACAGGCAACTAAAGGAACACGGGTGGGTTTTAGTCAGTAAAAGTCTGACACGCCCTCCCGCTCCGCCCAGAGCGGGAGAAGTCATTTGCTGATTCCCCATCCAAAAAAAAAAAGGTACTTGTACGTTCGCCTGTACGTTCACACACGCTGCCTCTATGCTACAAAGCCGATCACACAAGCGAGCTGGCAAATTAATTGGACGCCAGTGCCAATCCCGCTATCACCCCTATCGGTCGTCTGAGTCTCGTTGTGTAGCCGCATTGTGCAACACGAGCTGATTACCTACAAAGCGGCATTAAGAAGAGCCAGTCGATTGTTTGGTTCGACGCAACTTTATGAAACAAAGCTAAATAGATAGTGTGCTCTACTGCTCTGTGGTTTAGATCCATCGCCACCTCTAATTTAGAAATAAATATCTAAACAAATAAATAAAATTGAAGTGTCTGTTTGTAATGTCAAAATAACAACTTTTACTAAATGCATAAGAAAGTATAAACACTACTTGTAACAAAAAAAAAACAATTTTTAACATTTTTGTCTGTCTGTCTGTTTGTTCCGACTAATCTCCGAAACGGCTGGACGGATTTTGACGGGACTTTCACTGGCAGATAGCTGATGTTACGGCGGGTAACTAAGGCTACTTTTATTTTAGAAAAATAATAAGGGTTCCGCGTAAAATAATTAAAACCAATAAAATTATGACCAAAAAGTGGGATTTGAAAAATTCTTTTTGCATTTGGTAGTCTTGGAGGATTGTTACAGGCTATTTAACATCACGCTACGATCCTTAGGAGCTGAACAAAAAGAAAAATGTCAGAAAGAACACTAAGCGAAAACGAAGTAATAGATTCAACGCGACGGTTGGCGACGGGTCGGGGACGATGGAGTTTTATTAAAAATATGGCTGTTATTTTAGTATATTGTGTATCTTACGATATCCACGCGAATGAAGTCGCGGGGCACAGCTAGTACTGAAATAAATTATTTATTAGGTTACCAGCTAACTATACAAATAAATACAAAAACAAAAGGACACTTAGGCGTCGAAGTACTCGTCCGCATCGCTGTCATCCGGAAACGTATCCTGAAGACTGGCAGCGTTACCACGTTGAATGGTAATACAAACTCTTTGGCCAAAGAACGAACCAGCCCTCTGGTCACGTGAAGTGTCGACCAGTCGGCGAGAAATTTCCTTAAATAGGAGACGCGCACTTAGGCCCCATGACCCGAGCGTTGCGTTTATTAAGTTATCATACAAAGTACAAAAATTCCATGACATATACATACATACATACATAAACTCACGCCTTCTTCCCATGGGGGTAGGCAGAAACTACAGAACGCCACCTGCTACGATGCTTACATACTCCTTTTGCCTCGTTTATGTTCATACATCTGGTCATACACGCACGCCGGTTGCGAGTACTACGCACCTGACCTTTTTGAAGAACATCACCAATAAGATCACTATATGTCTTCCTAGGGTATCCCCCGGCGTTTCCACTCTCATCTGCCGTGTAAATACCTTTTGTTAGTCGACTTCCATGACATACGTTTTGGTAAATTAAGCTACTCAACAAATCAATTCATTTCTCTTACTGGAAGTACTGTACCGACCAATTAAGGACCAAGGTCCGTTTATACAGAAAGAGATTGCCTGTATGCTGGATGATATTATGCATTTGTACGCTTCATTAGGTTAATGGCAGAGTCGGATCCTAGGCAATGCTGAAAGACCTGATCTTGTTTTAACCCTTTTTGCAAATTTCCTAAATCAGGTTGAATGTTGTATTTCCCGCGAAGATTATATGGTCAGTAATTATATGAATTATATGGAGTAAGATTATAAGGTTTTCATTAAGTATAATTTTTCTCATTATTTGTAATAAATAAGTTTCCGAAAAGGACTTAATGTTTTCTAAGTTAGTTTTTAATATCATTTCCTTAGCTTCTAACATCCATCCGTCAGGCTAGTTCACAAAGTTAGTAACTTCTCTCACATTGTGTTGTTCTCACACAAGCTTGTTTGTTACAAACAAAGCAACAAACACTACGGTGAAGTTTACAACAAATTGTGTTCCACACAGGGGCAACTATACAGGGTCAAATTATAGCTAGCGAAACTCCGCAGACGTAATGGGTATCGATATCTAAATACGAGAACATAAATTTAAAAAGATTTGACGATTTTTTTTGGAGTCAATGACCGCTGGTAGTGTTGTTACTTGCAGTATGAGTTGAGAAATCTGTTATTTTTTTGTTTTATCGTGTTTAGATATCGATACCTATCACGTCTGTGAAGTTTACATAAAAAAACTGATTTTTAAACTGATATTTCAACTAAACTGCGGTTGCTGACCCAAAAAAAAGGTTCAAATTAACTTATTTTTTACTTTATCATGTTTAGATATCGATAGCCATCACGTCTGCGGAGTTTCGCTAACTAATTTAATTTGACCCTGTATAGCCAAGCGACTCGCGTTCAGCTGTTACTTATGATGATAAACAATATCCACCGACCGATTTCGGTCACGGTGGCCAGTCTCATCGGAGTTTAGCCAGGTATGCAGATATTATTTATTTATCTTCATACATTTAACATTACAGGGTAACCCAATGCGATAAATGCGGCTATCCTAACTTAATCGATACTACAATTTAAATCAGTTATAACAAATTACAAACAATGCATTCCTTGTGAATTCACTCAGAGAACAAAAGAATAAGTCTCACTCGCTATGAGGTTAAGCGTGCGGAGTGAACGCATCAGCGGCGCCTCCCTTAAAAGGTTGGTTCTCGCGCGTGGATCCACCAGCAGTGGCGGCTGTCGTCGTCACCACACGCACCTGTACGGAACACACAGGCTGACCTGCCCTAAAATAACTTCATTATGCACCTTTCGTCTCAGTAACTTAAATATAAGGTGTAATTTAAATAACTGCCATCCTCTTGAGAGGTCATTGTACTCATCATTATGAACAACTTTTACTATGGAACCAAACACGAAATCGCGACTAAAAAAAATCTACTGGTACATTTATGATCGCTTATCTCGTCAAAATGTAGGGAACAGATGTTTTTTTTTCGCGATTTCAGGTTTGGTTTCATAGTAAAAGTTGTTCATAATGATGAGTACGATGACCCCTCAAGAGGTTGGCAGTTATTTAAATTACACCTTATATACTTATAAATATATGAGGTGAGTGCAAGATCTCTCCTAACTTAAGGGTTAGGAGAGATCTTGCGCTGTATCCTACCATACCTAAAGTAAATTACCAAAGAAAAGTAAAGTAATCTGACCTAGACTAGAGTCAAGAGCAAACCTATCTCAAATAAAAAAAAAAATTAAAAAAATAAGGTTGGATACATTAACGGGTAAATTAAATTATATAAGTTAAAAAAAAGGATAAACTCCGTATTAACATTATAGTGCACAAGTTTGTACGCAAAAACAGGTGCACTCTCTGTTCCTTTACTCTCATAGTCTGATGGGTTACTTATAATATTCTTACATATCCACAAATACTCATTAAGTACCTACTCTATATTGGAGGCTATAATTATGATATCTAGGTCTCTTAGCGCAAACCGATTTTTGTGCTATAGTCACAAACATGCCTTTAACTTAAAAAAAACTATAAACTCCTATAAAATATAGTTTTCTTTATAATTAGAACTTTAGCCAAACATAATATCTTAGCATTATAAGGTTGATTCTTAAGTATCAGTGTATGGGCAATATTACCCAATTAGATCTACGAGTACATTTTTCTTCTAAAGAACATAACTGGCAAAAATGAAAGAAACATTATTCGCTTTTGTTACGCGCAAAGGCAGGATTTACTGAAGCAAAAGAAAATCCGGCTCAAACAGACTTATAATAAAAAAATATGACAAATATCCATTTTTTTTTTTCAAAGGAACCGGAAACAGATAGGTACGAACGAAGCAAGTTAATAAAAAGCTTGTACGTAAAAAGAAGGAAACCATTCGTAACGCTCATTGTTCCAATGTTCGTATCACGTTATTACGATAAATATTACTGAGAAACTTATATTTATTACGTTAACGTTTGGTCCAAAATAAAGTGTTAGTACGGCCAACGATATATTTTTTCCCAACTAATAATTTATTATTAACTCTTTATCGGATTTTTCTGTGTCACAAATAGCCTTGAAATACATTCCAATGTCTGGTGTCAACGAGTACTGCCAGCATTCCTCAGGATTTTGCGTCAAATGTTTAACGTTACAAAAGTAAGATATCAATTTTTCATCATCATCAATTTTTGTGACCAAGCGTGACCAAATATTCACATACATTACTTAGGCTCGTACATATCAATGAATTATGAGAGTCCTTGAGAGGTGATCACTATTCCCGTCACGTCTCTGAGACCCGAAGCTCGTGCTAGGTAAAAATAACAAAACTGAGCTAATGGAAAGCGTTACAATGAATTTTCTAACTAAAACGATGCAGCCAGGATTATACAATAAAAAAAAATTGTCGTTCAACTTTCGTCGTGAGTAATAGCATAAGTTACATAGATTAGATTTATTTTGTATTCTACTGACGTCACCAATGGCAATCAACCTATCAATAAAAATGCCGATCGGTCTTTGAACAACATGTGAAACTGCACTATCAATTTACTGAGATTGCTTCACAAGGACACTACAAAATTCAACTGTTTCTATCAATCTATTTTGTTGTATACATGAGTGTACATTCAAAATGGATTCGTTGTGTTGAATGCCAGTAATCTAAACGGTTTTAGGTTATATATTGCCTACCTATGTTGGTCTCCCAGCATACATGCGACACACTGGGACATTCCCACGGTCAATATTTGATTTGGCTTCAACCCGAGCGTGTCACGCGTTGAACCTTTTCAATAGCGTTACGTACGGCGCGGTGAGCTACCAGCCTATTTCAGCTGTAGTTGATATGGTACAAATTTCTACTTCGTAGAACGGAAATTCCAATAGGCTGTTGAAGTGGATAAATATTCGTTGTATATTGCAAAATTAAACTGTGAGTAGTTTCGGTCAAGCTAAGCTTAAAATTTTGGTAAGTATACATTGTACAAAATTGGCATAAATTAATGTAAAATGTCGATACAATTTTTACCGACTTCAAAAAAAGAAGGAGGTTAACAATTCGGCTGTATGTTTTTTTTTTTTAATATTTGTTACCTCAGTACTCCGTCATTTATAAACCAATTAGGAAAATTCTTTTTTTATTTGAAAGGACATACTTCCAGATTGTTCCCATTTTTACCAAAGTCCAGTTCTGATGACAGGATCCATGAGGAATTGAGGGAACTCCTCAAATATTATAGGCAAACATACAGTGATTTTGATATCTTCAACAACACGTCAAGCATTTGCATTCAGAAAGCATCATTTGGTGAAGTGGAACTGATGGAGAAGACCACAGATGGCCACGGGAACTCCTCAATGATAAATATTTCACGGGTGGCGATAAGATATCTCGATTAAGATAGTTAAACGACAATGACGAAGCTAATTTCAATAAATAGTGCTGATGAAAATGGTACCATCGAACTGATCTGATGATGAAGCCGGATGGTAGGCACCGGAACTTCGTAATAAAACAATGTATCCTAGCCGTGTTTGGGCTTATTGGAATTTGCATGAGATGCACTCTGGCTACAAATTATTTTAACCGACTTTGAAAATGGAGGAGGTTCTCACTCAGTTCGTCGGAATCGTGTGTTCCCCGATTACTCGAAGACGGCTGGACCGATTTGAAAAATTATTTTTTGTTTGAAAGGGTACCTATACTCTCCAGGTGGCCCCATAGTCATCAGGTCAGGATCTGATGATGGGATCCTGTAGAAATCGAGGGAACTCTGCAAATATTATAGGCACACCTATAGCGATTTGGGTATTTTTTATAGTAACTTGTGCATTATTTCCTCGGAAAGCACCATTTGGTGAAGTGGAACTGATGACGAAGACCACAGATGACCAGCGGAACAACTCAATAATAAGTAGGTTTCTGGTTGCGATTCGATTACTTTAAAGTGATTGCTATGCAATATAAGCTCGTCACAATGCATATGGTGAAGTGGAACTGATGGTGATATACCAGAACTCAACAATTAACGTTCCTGCATCGGGAAAAGCAATATTTTGTAATAGGTGATGCGCAGTAGTCATTCGGCTATTGGAACTTAGTTAAATTACAAACCGACCCACTAAAAAGTGAAAAATAAAAAAAAATACAAAAAAAAACAACTGACTCAAAAAAAATACTATAAAGTAAAAAATAACTGTAATTTCGGAAGTCGGTGGCAAAAACCTAAAATACAGATCCAAAGACACCGACTTCGGAAATAAAAAGTTATTTTTCACTTTAATGTTTTTTGTGGAGGTTGGTTGTTTTTTTTTTTTTTCAAAAAGTTTTTTTTTAATTTGAGTGCAGTAGGTACCTATAAAATTGTTGAGCCATTTAAAATAAGTGCCAAAGGAACGCTTTTGTACTTAAAATATTTCAAAGTTGATATTATATTAGATTATTAATTAAATTAGTTTCCAAAGTGCAAACAGAAATCAAATTAGTAATAACCTTTTAATAAAATACAATTATTTGAATAGAACTTGAGTACAACTAATAAGTTTCTATTTGAATCCAGTCTATTTATTCAAGTTGGTACGTTTGAACGTTCATAACGTAGAACTTTGCTGTTGAATATTAATATAATAAAAAATATTTTATTTAACCTTACAGCACAGCCCACTCTCTCTCGATGAGATGAGGCATGTGTCCCAGCAGTGGGAACATTATAGGATAATTATGCTTATTCTGCTTTTATTTATTAGGTACCTATTGTCCAATTCTTTTATACTGTAAATTCTACTATATAAGGCCAAATTTTAGTAAGCGCAAATATTGTAAGGAGTTTATTTATATATATACAATAAGGAGAAACTGGCTGACTGACTGACATATCAACGCACAGCCGAAACTACTGGGACTTGGAATGTGAAATTTTGCACACGGCTTCCT
This sequence comes from Fissipunctia ypsillon, assembly GCA_947568875.1. Taxonomy (NCBI): domain Eukaryota; kingdom Metazoa; phylum Arthropoda; class Insecta; order Lepidoptera; family Noctuidae; genus Fissipunctia; species Fissipunctia ypsillon. The sequence continues at coordinate 15,035,987 of OX387661.1, read as the reverse complement.
TTTATAATGTAGGGGAGCACTAAGAAGCCGTTTTTGGAAATTCGATTTTTAAGGGGGGGAAAAGGGGGGATTTCGTTTGTTTGAAAAATCTTATTCCTTGAGTTAATAAACTTGAAACTTGGCACAAATACTTATCTTAGTAAATTATGAACTTCATAATTTTTGGTTTTTCTAAACTACCCCCACGAGGGTGATTGGGGGGGATTCAAAATTTGTATGGAAAAAATAAAATTAAAATTTGAATTTTAACACGCAGTCCGATTAACTCGAAACTCAGTATTTATACTTAAAACCAAAAATAAAGGATAACCTGTACCAAGGTTTTTCGAAAATCTACTCCTGACGGGGTAAAAGGGGTAATTAGATTTTTAAGAGGAGGATTTTACTGTGTGGCTTGATTAACTCACAAATTGGTATAAGAAATCTTTGATTCCAGTTATGGAAAAAACTGAAACGATTTTTCGAAATTCCACCCCTGTGGGGGTGAAAAGAAGGGATACAGATTATATGAAAAATCTTATTTCTTTGATTAATACACTTGAAACTTGGCAATATTTGCCTCAGGAAATAATAAAAATTATCACTTTTAGTTTTTTAAAACAAGTATGGAACACTTAGGACCGTAAGAACAGTAAGGAACAGTACTAATACTTTTTCGGAAGTCGATGTCTTTGGATCTGTATTTAAGGTTTTTGCCACTTACTTCCGAAATTAAAGTTATTTTTCACATTGTAGTGTTTGTTTTGGAAGTCTTTTTTTTTGCAAAGAAGTGTTTTTATTTTTCACTTTTTAATGGGCCAGTTTGTAATTTATCTGAGTAAAAATAGCCTAATGATAACTGCTCATCACCTATTACAAAATATTGCTTTTCCCGATGCAGGAACGTTAATTGTTGAGTTCTGGTATATCACCATCAGTTCCACTTCACCATATGCATTGTGACGAGCTTATATTGCTTAGCAATCACTTTAAAGTAATCGAATCGCAACCAGAAACCTACTTATTATTGAGTTGTTCCGCTGGTCATCTGTGGTCTTCGTCATCAGTTCCACTTCACCAAATGGTGCTTTCCGAGGAAATAATGCACAAGTTACTATAAAAAATACCCAAATCGCTATAGGTGTGCCTATAATATTTGCAGAGTTCCCTCGATTTCTACAGGATCCCATCATCAGATCCTGACCTGATGACTATGGGGCCACCTGGAGAGTAGAAGTTTGGAAGGCGTAGTTTTATCAGGTTGGGACGCCGTCGCCAACAAATTATTAAATCAACCACACGACAACAGATCGTTGACCTGTCTTCTGACAATCAAGGCCATACATAACATACGACTCCAGTAGCGCAATTTGAAGCATATTACCATTAAAAACATTTATAGCTAGAGTGCATCTCATGACAATTCCAATAAGCCCAAACACGGCTAGGATACATTGTTTTATTACGGAGTTCCGGTACCTGCCTTCCGGCTTCATCATCAGATCAGTTCGATGGTACCACTTTCATCAGAACCATTAATTTAATTTTTTTTCGTCGTACTCGCTTAACTATCTTTATCGAGATATCTTATCGCCACCCGTGAAATACTTATCATTGGGGAATTGCCGTGGCCACCTGTGGTCTTTTTCATCGGTTCCACTTCACCAAATGATACTTTCTGAATGCAAATCCCTGACTTGTTGATGAAAATATCAAAATCGCTATGTATACGTCCATAATATTTGAAGATTTACCTCAATTACTCATGGATTCTATCATCAGAACTGGATTTTGATAAAAAAAGGGACCAATCTGGAAGTATGTCCTTTCAATATAAAAAAAGAATTTTCCAAATCGGTTTACAAATGACGGAGTATTGAGGTAACAAACATATTTTAAAAAAACACAATCGTATTGAGAACCTCCTCCCTTTTTTGAAGTCGGTTAAAAATAAAGACTAAAATGTTATCTCAAGTAGTCAAGATACGAACTATGACTACATTTCCAGTGCCTTAAATCTCTTAAAAAGAGGTACACAAAATCATTAATATTATTTGTGATTTTTAAAATCAACCCCTATTTTACCCCCTTAGGGAAGGATTTTTCAAAAACGCTGAACCATGTAATTCTTTATTTTTTCTTTTTTTTCCAAAAGCACAAATTAGAATTTTCATATCCCTCACTTAATAAATGATGGGTTTCCCATACAAACTTTCATCCCCTATATTGCCCCCTGTAGGATTATTTTTGAGACAAAAGTAGCTTATGTCCTTCCCCAGGATGCCAACTATCTCCTTGCCAAATTTTATCGAAATACGTTCTGTGGTTTAGGTGTGAAAAGGTAACAAGGTTTTTTTTTTCTCTCAGCTTTAATCATAGTTTGCCAGTTTGAGTAAATTATGCGGCCTACCCAAATGTCCTTTCTTTGGTATTGTTCGTCGAATCGTTGAGCTCCTTAACTTTTATGTTGAGCTGTACGATTACTGACAGATGCTTGCACTGACTGGACAGGTCCACTCAATCTGTGTGGTTCTTTCCTCAAAAGACCATTTCAGACACCAACCTACATGGTCTTCACATGATCTGACCAAGATTATGTCTGGACTTTAAAAGAGACTGTGACCTCTGAGTTTGTTTCGGCCTTTCTTCTCAGAGTAGTCAGATAGGAAACGCCGGCCTCATCTAGTTAAAAAAAAAAATGTTTGACGTGTAAAAGTGTTTGTATAAACCTACTTACAGAAATAAAATATCATTTATCATTTAACATACAGACAGACAGACAGACAGACCGAGTTCACATCCATATGTTTAATGTTGTAAAAATTAAAAAAGGTGTCTAAAGGTGGAATGAGGTATAAAGTTTAAAAGAAAAGCAAAAGTAAGTAACTTATCAAAGATTTTATTTAAATCCCAAACTGGCTTAGCAAATAAAACTGTTTAAAGTAAAAACTTAAGTTAAACTTTTACGCCCCGATTTGCGTGAAAAACTATTGTTGTTCGTCGTTTATTCTGGAACTTATAATGGATTGTTGAATTTTCTCGCATTATTTGAGAAAAGTACTATACAGGCCTTGGCCGCAACCAGGCATAGATGGACTCACGTACATACGTGAGCCCGAGGCACACCTACGTGAGTCCATCAATGTCTCTGTTGCCAGCCACTGTAGTAATGTACAAACATGCTTTAGGTTTAGAGCGTGGGTCTATTGTTTAACATGATGCAAGTCATTTTGAGTAGAAGCTACCGTTTCTAAAGATGCATTCTGAGAACCTAGACTGAGCACCGACAAGCAACGCAATACTATTTATACCCTATGGGCAAATAGTGACCCATTCTGTTCATTGATTGGGGAAAGTACCCAAATAGTTTTACATAAAGATCAACTTGATACAAGGAAACGTACCTGAAGCCACTTGATCCTGGTGATATTCTCGTCGGTGACGGTGAGCGCTCTCCTCTCGCCCAACTTGTAGGACTCGTCATAGTACATGTACTCAGTGAACGTCAACCCACTGGTCGTGTACTGCTGAGTAAAGTATATCGATATAGTCCCATTCACTATGTCGTGTTCTATTATCCATTTACACTTTATCGGGACGGGGAAAGGGTTTGGGAAGTTTGGTGTCGTTATCGTGCCCACGGGAGCCTTCAAGTGTCCGCCGCAGGTTTGTGGTCCCTGGTGCTCCCTGTTGCGCTGCTGCGCATGCGCGTGCTCTGCGGCGATACTGAGGAGAGTGATGCTGAGCAGGCGCCGCATCACGAGCCTGTAACAAGATAAGCTGTTGTGAATATACAGAAATCATCACCAACACATCTGGAAATTGATTTATTTTGCACCAGCGCACATAAAATTAGAAAGATTGAAGGAATATTTTGGTGACAGCCATAAATAGCTTTTAATTTTGATTTTGATGATGCATGACTAATATGTTTACATCGCAATCGGTTTACTTGCTCAAATCGCTGTTACTGGTCAACGCTAGTAACTTTTGCTATTTAGATATATACATATATGTGAAAGCTTGTAATTAGCAAATGTTACTATTTATACATGATATTTATAATTGTTATTAGTCTGTAAGCTTTCTTTAAAATTAAATAAATAAATAAATAAATCATTATTAATTTTATCTAAAGCTTGAAATTAGCAAATGTTACTATTTATACATGATATTTATAATTGTTATTAGTCTATAAGCTTTCTTTAAAATTAAATAAATAAATAAATCATTATTAATTTTATCTTGAACCTAAATATTGATGACATGCTTCGACCACTCCCGACTAATCTTTGACTGAAATCTATTTGAACCTTATCTAAGTGTATTTAGGATTGCAAGCTACTGAATGTTTTCAATAAAAAATAATCATTACTTTTGTGGGGAACAAAATGGGAAAAGGACAGAGACTAAAATGGAGTAATTTATTAGGTGTCCCGCTTTCGGTACTTTAACCGTCTACTTCATGAGTAATGTCTGCCTCATTTTTCATTTTAAAATCCTTTAATCCAATTCATCGACCCTCGTCATTACTCTAAGGTGTTAAGTTTTAAAAGATGCCTTTGGTTCGTTTTTTTATGGTATAAACTTTAAGTGAGCTCCAACGTACAAGATTACAAAGAGATTAAATTAATTTGGCGACGTGACGTAGTTCACAGTTCCGTGTAGCGATGTTAGATTGGCTGAAAACGTTACAGCACAAGTTTTATAAGAGTTTTTCCTTACCTTCATAACTTTCTTATTCCTTGGGCAATATTATGTTAGGGATTCGTCCTGAAGTGGTTGGTTCCCTTTTGAAAGATTGCACCTTATGTTTTTTTTTTTTGGAACTTGCCAAATTGTTTGAAAATATTCTAATGGCTTTATCGGCGGGTTTTTAACGCGCGCTGCTTAGTTTCTAAGTCGACTAATAATATTCTTAGTACATACATAACTAGCACTTCCCGCGCAACGTCATCCGCGTGGATTTCGTACTTTAGTACCCCGTTAGGGGTAGATTTTCAAAAAACCCTGATACACGTCATTCTTTATATTCGGTCTCAAGAATAAAAACTAAGTTTCAAGTTAATCGGAACGCGCGTTAAAATTCTTCCATACAAACTTTGACAGCCCCATCCCCCTTTAGAGGAGGTAGTTTATAAAAACAAAAAATGAAAAACTTCATAATTTATTTAGGTTAGTATTCGTGCCAAGTTTCAAGTTTATTAATTGAAGAAATAAGATTTTTCATAAACAAAATCTCCTTTTTCACCCCTTAAAAGTCAAATTTCCAGAAATCCTTCCTTAATGCATGCTTACAACATAAAAGGCATCATCTGCCTAGCCTTTTCCCAACTATATTGGGGTCGGCTTCCAGTCTAACCGGATGCAGCTGAATCCCAGTATTTTACATGGAGCGACTGCCTATCTGACCTCCACAACCCAGTTACTGGGTAATACGATAACCCCTTGGTAAGACTGGTTGTCAGACTTTCGGGCTTCTGACGACCCGTAACGACTGTCAAAGATCCACGAATGACAGCCGGGACCAACGGCTTAACGTGCTTTCCGAGGCACGGAGGAGTCTCGGTATGTAAAGATGGTCACCCATCCACGGACCAACCCCGGCAAGCGCAGCTTAACCTGATGGATCGACCCATGCGGCTGTTATTACTTAGCCACGAGCAACAACAACATAAAAGGCATAAATTGGCAAAATGTTAAGCTTATGGCCCCAGCGGTTTAGGCTCTGCGTTAGTAAATCAGTCAGGACAAGTAATCATTCATGAATAGACAAGTAAGTATACAATGTATAGATAGTATGTACAGAGTATGATACTATGTGCGGAAAGGTATACATAAGTGTGCAGTCTCTGAGACACGTCCGTGATATATGGCAGTGTTGCGTTGACTGGTTGACTGCCGCGAACGTGAAATATTTTCAACTAGTATGATAGCTTGAGAATTTGATTTGAGTTCCTAGAATCTATTTTTTGATGGTATGTTACACGAATAAAATTTTGATAGTATCCGTCACATGGTGAAATACTCTTTCCTTCTCAGGTGCAGCTGACACAGTTTTGTTTCTTCTTGGTTTCTAGATCAGCATCATTTTTGGTAATCTCAAAAACAAACATCTTGTTTATTTTATCTTTGCCTGTGACGTAAGATCAAAACAAGACAAGAGGAACTTACAAATGTGTTCCGTAAAATACCCCATAGATAAGACCAAATGAAGTACCTTCCTACCTACAAGGAAAAGAGAAATAAGACTGAAACAAATGCTAAAAAGTTTAGGAAAACGAAACAAAAGAACGCCTTAAATTTCGAAGGTCAGGTTTATGGCGCAGTCCCTTTCGTTATTAGGGTTTCAAGTATTTTATCAACATTCAGAAACAGTCCCTGAGATGTACAGATGCTTACAGTGGCAGTTTGATGGTCAAACTTGAGGACATTTGTCTCAGCGACGTTACCCGAATAAACTTGGACTGTTCAAGTAAACGGAACTGAAAATCTGTTTGGAGGATAGAACACATTTTTAATGGGAAAATAAGCAATTAATGTTTTGTTTTTGATCAGGAACTAGTAATAATATTAAACTTTAGAGCTTGCTATTTCTACTGCGGGATTGAGGCATGTGTGAGTACTTGATTACTTGTATTTCTGGATGTATTTGCGAGAGTATTACTTAAAAGTGAACGTTCACTGGTCCGCACCGGCCGCAACGCACGCACGACATGCAACGGATTTTGGTTTGTTTGTTTGAAGAAATGAACCGAGTGCTCGGTGCAAGCGGTGCCGATAGTGGACGCAGTGCTGTATGAATTCATACAAAGCAAACCAAAATCCGTAGCGTTTTGCGGGACTGTCTTACGTAATTTTTGACGTTCGAAAAGTACTGATTCTCAGACGAGTTTGAATAAATGACTTTTGATTTTGATTTTTTTCCTTATTATATGTTGTACATTACGCTGCACTTACTAATTTAAATTGTTATTTTTATTTCGAACATAGAATGTAAGGCTTTGTTTTGAAAGAAACAATATTTTTTCGTATTTAGGTTATTATCTTTGGGAACGAGTTACAATTCTTACAGAGACATTTTTCTCACTCAGACTTGGATGACTTGGATCCAATTGTACCCGAGCTTTGAAGATAAACATTTACCGTGGAAAGTCGTGGCGGGTCGTAAATAAGAAGTTTTCATAAAAAATGCACGCAAAATCTGTGAAAAAGCTGTATTACGGACATGAGAGACGAAAGGGCAATACTTTAGGAGCATGAAAGACGAATAAAGAGCATTGGTGGTCATTATGCTTTTAAACCTTTTTAATACTAAAACTTGTGTTTTGAAGTAATGATAGGTTTTCCAATCTGTGTCTGTTATGGTAAAATCATGCACTTAAGTGACATAAGTGCACCAGTTAAGCAAATAATTATAAACTTAATTGGTTAATTCTTGAAAATTTATATTTGGACAAATCTTAAATACAATTTACAGTCTAATACTAAAATATGTATATTATGTAAAAGTATATAAAGAAAAAAAAGAAGAGCACAGGGCATCAAAAAAATTGTCTGCAACGCTGTCAGTGAGAAAAATGCCCAAAATGCTGGCAGCGTTTCCACTTTGTATGGCAATGCTGATTCCTTGGTTAAGCACTACGCGGCAAGCACCGCTTAGGTTTCATCTCACGCACATCACAAACATACGCGTAACAAACATCAGCATGAGGATGATGTCAGATATACTACATTATCAAGAACAGAACTACAGAACCATCACATACATACAACCAAGGAGTTCAGAGGTACCTAAACAAAACCACAATATGTAAGGATATAAAAACTTACCTACCTAGATATAGGTAGGTACTTGGAATCGTGTTTGATATAAGAATAGAGACGATGATTTATTATCTGTGTAGGTATCATCTTCGCGTTTTGTTGGATAGTTTGATATCTGGATCTTGGCACGATCTAGCTCCGTGATGGTGAAAGTTTTCAATCCAATAAGTCAACTTTGTGTCGACATCGGGAAACCGTCAACGTAATCAGATGAGGATTTTTTTTTAAATGGAAAAGAACAAAATTTAATTACGTGCCTTATTAGTTATTACTTAATGAAGTTTGACGGTACTAGATGAATCTTAGCGAAACGCCTTTCATCAGTTATCATTATGTAAGAAATTAATTTTCTTCAAAAATTTATTAAGCTTTTTGTGCATCTCCAAAATCAATTCTGCCAAGTTGATATAGGAAATTCCGCCGCTTGAATAAGTAGGCCAGTTTGTCTATTTATTTTGGCCCTTCTTGATTTTTCGGCAGGAAACAAATTATTCAAATGTTCAATAAGTAATACGCCGCCTGCTTCCTTTAATAACTCCTTAATATTAACGAAGCCAGAGTTAATATTATGATTAGACTTCTACGGAAATTCCAAAAAAAAATGTTAATAGATACTTACTGAAGAATTTCGAAGTCGAAGACTATTGCTTTGGTTCTTTGTTATTAGGTATTTGCCAAGGTTAGCATAGCCAACCTATAATGTTCCCTCTGTTGGGACACAGGTCTCCTCTCTGTGAGAGGGACTGGGCCGTAATCCACTATGCGGGCCCAGTGCGGGCTGGTAGATGTCAGATGTCTTCAATTTTTCGGTTCTAGGTGATGCCAGTTTCGTCACTTTTCCTTCAAGGTTATCAAAGTTATGTTCTTTGGTGAGAACAATATTATTCAGCTGTCTTTTCTCTCTTGATAGATAAAGGAGTTCGTTTTACATAAAGGCTTGCAATCTAGGTAAATATAGTACATTACTGCAGCAGCCTGCAAGAGGCACTGATGGATGAACGTGAAAATGTGGGCCGAGACGCAGCCGAGGCACACATACGTGAGTCCATTAACGCCTGGTTGCGGCCAATGCTTGTATAGTACCTACTTTTCTCAAATAATGTGCGGAAATTCATCTACATAATTAAATTAATAATAAATTCCAGAATCAATGACGAACAACGGTAATTTTTCACGCGCCAAATATGTTCATTTGTTTCTTTTTTAATTTAAACAGCTCTATTTGCAAGCCAAATCGAAATTTAAATAAAATCTTTGATAAGTTACCTCCTTCGTTGCCATGTGTCGAAGTAAAAAGTTCGTTCCATTTTTAAATTACTCGACAGATATGAGTTTTCGTAGTATTTTATTCGGCCGCTAAACACGACAAATATGCTCGGAATTTACCTTATTGCTTTTTTTTAAAAATTAGGCAGAATGTACGTAATTACTGTTGTACAAAAGTGCGGGTCGAAAAAGTGTATGAAAATCCATTGTTAACGAGCTGTGTTTTTTTTTTATAGGGCAATTCAGTAGCTAACCTATTTTTTTTCTAAATTAGGTTGTTGTTGACAAAAAGTTTGTATCACCAAGCGCAAAATTATACTGGCTACATAGTTACATACTTTTGCAGAAGATTGATTAAAAAAAAAAAAAAAAGAAGGAACCAGTGAAAATCGCACGCGCCCGGATAGCTTTCTTTTGTTTTATTTATCTGAATTATTTTCAATTTGTGCACGATCTACTCGAAATGCCACCTAGTAGTAATAGTGAAGATTTGATGACGCCACCAGAATTAAAAGAAACTGCCCAAGCTGTTATTGTGAACCTATTGCCCGAGAAATCCAGAAATAAGTATAACATGACATAAAGATTTTTTACAGTGGAAAAGCGAGAAAAGTACGCCATCTTTTTCTGAAAAGGTTTTACAGTCTTATTTTAGTGAAAAAGCGCAAAAATATAAGCCAAGTGCCTTATGGTCTTTGTATTCTATGTTAAGAAGTACTATTATTTTTCTCGTAGGTATAGTATACAGTACTTGGTATCACTCGGAAGAAAGTGCGATTCCCAAGGCCTTCAGCTGAGCCGTCAGGCCTCAAACTACACCCTTGTTAGTAATCGGTCACTTTCTCCCCTCGGTGAACAATATACTATTCAAACTAACATTGCCGGCCGCTGCTCGCATATTTTTGACCAGTACAGCATTTTCGATTTATCTCGAAGAAGGTTGCCAAAATAATGCTCGAATTTCCAAACATGTTTGAGAAAAAGACATTATTTGTGAAAAAGATATTAATTTTTCTCATAAGATACATACGTCTCTTGACCGTATCTGGCACATGAGAAAGATCTATAGATCCATGAGAATATCATCCGCACAAAGGGTCATAAATACGTACGTAAACACCGCGAGATACCTGACGCGGGTAGCGGAAAGTGATTCGTTCAGCGTGTGACGTCACACAGCGGTATTTATTCGACACCGACGCGACGCACGTCACTTATCTACTTAATATGAGGAGAACGAAGGATGAATGTAACAAGAAATATAATATATTGTTTCAATGAAACATAATAGTCACTTTTTTTTAGTCTATTTTGAATACTACAAGTATTCAAAGTATCAGCATACGAAAATATTAGCGATATTCCGTATTTGCTTAAAAAAGAACAGGTTACGATTTTTTTTTTTTTCATAGAAATTGGATCCGAGTACGTGCCTTTGTTCATTTTCAGAGTTTTAAAAACCTTTGAACGAGAATGCTACAAGACTTCAAAGCGACAACCGATAAACTCCCATCGTTATTTTCCTTGCAGAGGGAAATGCAAAATCCCAACGACCTGCAAAGCTCTCACGTAAGTAACATGTTGCCATATCTAACACTTTCACGCGTCCTTGTTCATATTGTCATCTACAGTGAGAATGTGAGTGATATGTAAATGTGGGGGCGTGCGCCACTTAACTGTGACGTCATCCCGCAGTTTATGTGTTACCTCGTATTTGTATGTGACAGGCTCATTAAAATTAGTTCTGTTGTATTGTGTTGTGTAGCATATCAAATTTATAATGTAGGCTGTTTAAAGCATTAAATAAAATGTTTTAATAATTTTATCATCGACCTTTTCCTGCAATAAAACATTAGGGTTCCGTAGTCCACAAGGCACCCGTATAGTTTCGCCATGTCCGTCTGTCTGTCTTTATGTCTGTCTCTTTGTACTAGAAAGCTGTAATTTGGCACGGGTACAAACATATTAATCACGCTGACAGTCGTAAAATAAAATCTTGCAAAAAAATTTTAGTTTGCCTCCCCTACATGTAAAGTGAGGATGACTTTTTTTTCTCGTCCATCGCATGGTATGGGGTGTCGTTGGATAGGCCTTTTAAAAATATTGCGGGTGTAGCACAGCTGAATAGGCTTTGTTTGCAGTTGGAATGTATGAGAGAACATGTTTCTCAACTACAGTGTTAAGTTTGTTCTTGGGATAAATTCACCCCAGCTACGGAACCCTTCATTGTGCGTGGTCCGACATGCACTTGGCCGGTTTTTTTTTTCTTATTATATTGTTATAACAGTGGCTGTCATTTGAATAGAGAAGCACTTTAATACACAATGTAAATAGTTTTCTGTACATAAATTAATTTGTTACTGAAACCGCACATTACGAGCGTACTGGACTTGTGGTAACATTGTCGGATTTTCATTGTTGCGTTGGTCTCTTCTAAAGCAATATTTACTTCAGACGTCATTAAAGCGTCCCATCGACTGCGGAAAACCTTATGTCCAACTTTGACAAAGAAAAAAAAAAGACAAAAAACATTGTGCTATTATTTCCCAAAATACTAACCAACAACTTAATTTGTAAAATATACATTGTATTATATAATAACTTCCCCAGTCACTGTACACAAGAACAATAAAACAAGTAACTCCACAGGAGTTTATTCAAATAAATTATTGTTGCTATAAAGAAAAAGAGAGCACAGATATTAAGAGATATTCGGATGCATTCGGATACAGAAGTTTAAGAAATTTAGCACAGATACCAAGAAAAACACAGTGGAGGAAAGTACTTAACTAGGTAGGTATTTATAACTAAAAGAAAATACCAGTTACAAATAAAAACTTCAAAGTTTTTAAAGTTCGTCATCATAAACCAACAATCATGAAAACAGTTTTGGTAAGATTACTAATTGAGATCTATCTGATAAGAGCAACAAATTCATAGCATAACCATAATCAGCCTATAATTTTCCCACTGCTGGGACACAGGCCTCTTTTCGGTGAGAGGGAGTGGGCCGCAATCCACCACGCGGGCCCAGTGCGGGTTGGTAGATGTCTTCGAATTTTTGGTTCTAGGAAATGCCAGTTTCCTCACGATGTTTTCCTTCGCCGCTTTGAGAGCAGTGGTGAAGAATAATTTACAAAAGAGTAAGAGTTCTCAAAAAAAGAAAAGAGTTCTTAAGAGTTTCTCAAAGTTTTCCTTCATAACATTACACCTTAATGACTTTTTTTTTTGACATACATTTCTTTGAATTTATCATTACATTATCTACATTTTATGACATTGACATTTAGTTTTTTTTTTTTTTTTTAATAAGTAATGAGGCTTATTTTTTATTTTTATTTATGACTAATAATGTTATGACCAACGTGGAATGTATTCTTTTTTTTCTGGCTTACGATGATTATTTAATTTTATGTTACATTTATTGTTAAAAGCACTGTTTTTTTTTTTATTTGAAATAGGTTTGCTCTTGACTCTAGTCTGGGGGAGGGCGGTATTGGGGGGTCTAGGGGGGAGGGTGTTCGACACAATTGTAAATTTTTTGAAGAATACATAAATAAAATAAGCCACGGCCGTTACCACTGGGCCACCACTGCTCCAAACAACTTCATAAACAACGCAAAATGTAAACTTCCTCGTTTATTTCTATGTTTCAAATAATATAAAATTGAGGTAAAGCCAGAACAGCACAACACTTCTAAAATAACATTGACGTTTCGAAGCTAAAAGATTTCTCTAAAATTATCTATTGAAGCTGCTTCCTGCATTTATTGAAATTCTGACGTGGATTTTGAATTTTACAAGTAAAATGGAAATGACAGGATCTGTCAAAAACCTATGATTTCTATGAATTCTAAGAATATCGTAGAGATCTCTGAAAATCGTACATTTTAAGTAGATTCAGTATTGTAAATGCTGAATTTGGAAAAGGCTTATCACTCGAAAGTTACCAGGCGAGAAAAAGAAGGTTAACATTTTAGTAAACAAATCAAGCTGATTGTTGCGCGAATAAATCCGTTTTTGTTCTGTAGCTTTGTTTCCTACAAGAGCTTTGTTTCCTCATCGTCTCTCACTAAACACGACTGCCAACACGTCAGTCTCGAGGGATTGACGTACGTTTATTAACTCAATGATCGAGTTCACGAAGGTAAACATTTCTTCACAAAAACACAACGTATTGTTGCTGCTTCGTGGTGAGGATTTGATGTGGGGATCATGATTTGATTTCGCCCGACATTTTAGACACGGCGACGGAAATGACTCATAATCTTATAGAGGCATGAGGAACAGGGTGTAAAGTTCACTCATCCTCCATAGAAAAGGGAGGATCCTCCGACCAGACGGGTGTTGTGTCTGGTGGGCTACTGCCCGACGGTTGATGTCGGGATGTTGTATATATGCTAGTCGCGCGGTAAACTCTGTTTGCGCGATGCAGGATTTTGCGTGACGTCAGTGTGACGCGTTCCATTGTGGCGATGCCGCCACATCACTCCCCTCCGGAGACCGGAGGTCGATAGTGGGCAGAGTCGTGTATCTTGCGATGCTTGCCAGGGCCAGTTGGTTGAGGTTCCAGGGAGTCGGAACCGGGTGCCGCATAGTTCGCGGTGAGTCGGAACTGTCTGCGGAGATGCCCCCAGTGTGTCGGGGTGGCGCTGCGTTATGCTCCAGTGCGTCGGATGTGGTACAGCGCCGGGTTGAGGCTGACTGCTGGCGTCGACCAGGAGAAGTTTGAAGGGCTCTGCTTGTTTGACCGGCCGAGAGTGCAGTGTGCTGTGCCAAGGTTGCTGATGGGGCTGAGGGTGATGACCAGGTATGCGCAGTCGCTGCATGCTGGTGGTCAGGATACCCGTTGAAGCCGTGGGTGCTGGCTGGCTGTGTGACTCGCTGCTCGAAAGCTCGAAGAAGTGATGCTGATGACGTCACGCTGTAGTAGTTGCACGAAGGCTGCGCTGACGTTCATGTTCGGGGTCACCAGTATAGAGGCATGAGGAACAGGGTGTAAAGTTCACTCATCCTCCATAGAAAAGGGAGGATCCTCCGACCAGACGGGTGTTGTGTCTGGTGGGCTACTGCCCGACGGTTGATGTCGGGATGTTGTATATATGCTAGTCGCGCGGTAAACTCTGTTTGCGCGATGCAGGATTTTGCGTGACGTCAGTGTGACGCGTTCCATTGTGGCGATGCCGCCACAATCTATTAGGTACCAGCAAAGTCTAAAAAATTATACATAATTTTGATAAATGCTATCTAATCACGACTTAATGGCATGAAAAATGCAAAAAAAAACTAAGTATGATATTTATATAATAGGTTCAACCCCAATATACATATGAGAGTAGATAAAGTAGTGTATGAAACTGCAAATAACTAGGTATTAAAACACTCTTGTAATAATAGCATCACATGAGTGTTTTAATACCTAGTTACAAGTGTGTGTTTTAATACCCCTCATTATGCAACAGTTTCATAAACTACTATTATTCTAAAAGACAATTTCGATTACGTTGTTATACTAACACAACAAATAGCTCAATATCGTATATTGCTCAGACAAACAAAATTGATTGCGGAACCCATTTTTCCTTAACCAATAAAAATATACGTTTCCTCTCGGATTCTTCCTGAACATAAATTGAGATGATGAGCAAATTGAATCAATAACGGCAAAAAATCTGTTGTCGTTTTGATGTTATAAACTTTCTTTATAGCCAGTTAGTGAATGGGGTTCCCGAAACGATCAATTGCCATCAATTTCTATTGTAGTAATATTGGCAATCGCTTCAATTGCACTTGGTAGACGGTCAATTTGCGCATTTGCAATTGATCGTTTTGGGGACCCTTATCTTTATGACATTAACAACAAAACTGTCATTAATTTTACTTTTCATTAGCATAGGTACATACATAGCATAATCAGCCTATAATGTTCCCACTGCTGGGACATAGGCCTCCTCTTTGTGAGAGGCAGTGGGCCGTCATCCACCATGCGAGCCAAGTGCAGGTTGGTAGATGTCACATGTCTTCAAAATGAATAATTCTAGGACATGCCGGTTTCCTCACGATGTTTTCCTTCACCGTTTTGAGAGCAGTGGTGATGAAATTATTTACACAAAGTAAAGCGACTGCCTGGGTTCGAACTCACGACGTACAACTCGTAAGTCGGGGCCGTTACCCGGCCCCGACTTGGTGGGGGACTTGGGGGGGGTGGCTCAGTAGCCACCACCGCTCTCGTTCACTTTTTATTCTTCGTTTAAAATTAAAACATGTTTACAGCTTATCGTATACCCAACAAAAACGCTTTTTCTTTGTAAATAACAACAATTTGAAACGGTTTCAGGAGCTGTGGCTTTAAGCACAAGTTTCTTACCTCGTAGTTCAATGAACATTCAATGAACAAAAGATGCTATGAAATATATCTCAGTACAATCAATTTAGAACGGCTTACTGTCAGAAATTTTGCAGCCACAATCCATTATGTTGTTTGAAGTTTATCGTAGTATTTTTTTGATGATGATGATGGTCGGGCATGATGAAATTGTTTAGATACACTCTCAGTATTGCGTCCCTTTTAGTTTCAATCCCTGCGGGGTAATTGCGTAACACACTTACAATAAGAATCAGTTTCATTTTGATAGTTCAACAACATTCATTGCGTTATTTACGTTGTTGAGCAAACAAATTTTTTGGATATATGAAACAATGGATTAATAATAAGCTTCTAAATCATTCAGAGTCTGATTGATAGTGTGTTACGTAATTAGGGTGCTGATTTCGACAAAAATATAACAGAAATCTTTACTTCTCATCTCATACAAGACACATTGTTTGAACAACACTCATTCTATTATTCATACGTACATACATATGTACGTTAACCCGATCACCTTTTCTCTGTGATCACATCACACAACATCCCTTGAGACATAAAGTAATTCATTCTACTTCCATCTGCGGGCATCTCTAGAGTTTTCCGCGAGATGTTTACACTTCAACAGCTTTACTAACCCAAACTCAAGAGCACGTCCAAGTCGCTTATAAAACTTTATAACCAAAATGACTTCAAATAAGGTGGTAATTAAAAAAAAATCGGCAACTTGCTGAAAAACTCGTAGGTAAATATTTTTACTGACAGTTCCGCTTACAAATCGTCTACAACATGTCCCGGAATTAACGCACAGCTTAAGGGGTCATTGTACTCATCATTATGAATAACTTTTACTATGGGACCAAACCTGAAATCGCGAAAATGAAGTCTTCTGTTACCTACATTTATGTTCTCATAACTCGTCAAAATGTAGGGAACACCTGATTTTTTTTTCGTGATTTCAGGTTTGTAAAAGTTGTTCATAATTATGAATACAATGACCCCTTAAGAGGTTGTGCGTTCATTCCGGGACATGTTGTATAGGCACATCAAGCAACAGTATTTAAGTTATTCTTTTTATATCGACTTTTTCACACTCTGCCTCTTTTTCAGGCAGGTTTTTTTTTTTCAAATAAATGGTTATCTATTTTATAACGCAAATGAGGTGTGCATACTAGCTAGCTAGTATCAATGATGCGGACTAATTTAGGTGAGGCTAATGTTGGTAAGCCTCCAAGCTTTATGTAACGTGGAAGTCCGTTATGGACACTGCGGTTGATGTGTGTAAGACATGAGGCCAAATATAATAAAAAAAATATATGATTATAATAAATAAGGATTTACGGTAATACCATTTTAACGCTACAACAAAGCATTTCTAGTCCGAAAGCATCCTCAACGCAACTCTCAAATAAAATTGCTTAAGACTGAATTGCTAACTAGTTGAACACTCGCGTCAAGATCTAAATTAATGCAATAATAAAACACAATTGGTACTGCAAATTATTGTCTGTAGAGACTGCGCTGCATGTATCACCGATGGAAGCGTAGCACGCGGCTGTGCGTATGGTAGTAGTTTAAACTTCACTGGTTTCAGAATGTTCTAGCATTACCGTGTAATCACGTGATTTTAAATGGCTCAACACTTGACCAATATCATCGGCCACCATACGCGGATTCACACCGCTTTACCTAATTACCACGAAGCCCCAGTGGTTCCAATATTCACGTAGTAGGTAATTACCAATTACAAAGAACAACGAGACTGAAAGATTATTTAATGAATCGCTGTGATCGCCTCTACGAGAAATCATATTAATTTTAATTAAGAATATAGAAAATAATGTTGTAGTTTAATTAATTATATATTCAATGTTTTTGCGTCTTTTCAAGCGCGGTGACTTTAATTACGCAAGCTTAATCTGAAAATAGGATCAATAAATTATTTACAAATTACGATTGAAATGATTTTCGATAATAATGTGTAATTAATTTATTACTGGTTTTTTTTTTAATAGAAAAGACCAGGACAGCATAAATATTCCTATAAAACGTCTCTGAAAAGAAAATACTTTCTGTGTGCTTTAGTTTGCAGCTATACCACTTTTGGACAATGAATTAGAAAATGCTTTAACACTGAACATTATTCTAACTATTATACGAAAATGATTCATCAAAATGAAGCTCAATCACCATATCCTAGAATACATAATACATACATGAACTCACGCCTTCTTCCCATGGGAGTAGGCAGAAACTACAGAACGCCACCTGCAACGATCCTTACATACTCCTTTTGCTTCGTTTACGTTCATACATCTGGTCATACACGCGCGCCGGTTGAGAGTAATACACACCTGATCTTTCCGAAGAACATCAAGAACTTAGATTACATAAGTTTCTAATTGAATACTCTGAACTGTGCTACCACTTAAACGGTATTTCCCTTACTGTTAGTAATCCTTTTGGATAACGAGAACTGTAAAGTTATTAACATTGTGGTGAGAGCTAACCTTGCGTGCTCAGCCTTCTTGATGTATCTCGGTTATCTCGACGAACAGCGAACATATTGTATAAGAGAACGTTAGTTTATGTAAAATTTGAACATGTAGGTAGGTGTTCTGTGTGAGAGTACATAGCTCAGAGAAATGCAGTGCACAGCAATAGGAATGTGTAATGCTGATACATGTCAACCAACAACAGATTGTAACCGCAATGCTCTTAGCCGCAATCAATCTACGTCAATTTATACATAATGAAATCGTGATTTGTGCTATGTTAAACCCGTAGATATTGATAACGTATCATTCATTTGATTCTATATTCTACTGTGCAATAATATTGAACAAAATGACGTAGTACAGAGTTAACCAGTCATTTGAATAATGATCAAGCAATCATGTGTTACCGAGAAATTGAACCGCAATGGTTAATTAGAACTTTTGAGCATTCGCCTTTTAATTTCATGTAGACATTCTACAATAATTAATGTTGTATGTTTAAACGACCGGTTTACGCAAAGTGAGATTAAGCACTGCACAAAAGTTTTGCGCGCATTTGCGCAAACTGCTGAGGAAAGTCAACATTCAAATTTAGTTTCACAAGTTTTAATACATTGTCAAGCTGTTAGATTGTCGTGAATATTTCGGGCAAATAATTCCCGACATAATGAAATTCTTGAGAAACTACATAGACTATGCACATTAAAAGCACATTAAAAAGAGAAAACCAGTTTCCACGAAAATCACTTTAGCGACCTACGGAACTTGCTATAAATTTGTTAAATTATACGAATGTGCAATACAATAACACTAAAAGGGTGTTAATACAAATACCATCGTCAAAGTAAATTTTTACGTTGTCGGAGAACTTAATTAATGAAAATGCTTTTAAAAATAATGGCCAAAATAACCGGACCCTTTTTTGTTTTAAACAACACAAAAGCGTCCGGGATTTCCACAATATTAAAATACTTTTGAAATCATGGTGTTAGAAAGAAGACGTTTTGTGATAGGTATTAATTTTACGTAGATAATTATTAGACAAGTGAACTAAAATTCTGCATCGAGTTCTGGCTCCATGCTAACAATGAGAGTTTGTATCAGGTGGATAAAAAGCAATATCCACGATGAAAATAATTGCTTTTGTTTTGCTCTAATCGCTATGTTCTTAATTAAGTCTGACAAGCGCCCCTTGGTCATAATTAATAAGATATTCAACATACCAATTATAACCTTATTCCGTACAATTATGGTTCAAACTACAGTGTAATGTTATAATTATTATTCCATAAATCACGTGAAGATTAAATAAGTGTCTGGTATGACAGATGTGTCACATAGCTACAGTGACTCGTGCGCGAGAATTTTAGCTAATATCAGACATATTGGATGATATTTTATAAGATAATTTGTTATTCAGACAGTACAAAGGATCTGAGTTATGAGCACCAAAATAGTAGAGAGCAGAACCTGCTTATTTCTAGTCTGTTGAACGCTGCGGGATATTGAACATTTTCCGGGAAGTTGTTTTAGTTTAAATGGAGTAGTGAAAACTCGAGCTTCGCGAATAGGGTACCTAGATTTTAACGATATTAATCTTTAATTCGACTGTTTTTATGTTTTCTTTAATGGCCAATCAACATTTGTTTTCCGTGTGTGCCCCATTTATTGTGCCACAATCACTCATAATTTTCCTGCCCTTAGCCCAATTCATTTGGGGTCGGCGCAACATGTATTTTTTTTCCATACTTCTCTATTAGTCGCAACAAGCACTATACTATAAAAATTAATAACTAATAAGTAAAATAAACACAAGAAACAAGTTAAAAGTTATGTGAGATATTGAGAGTTTAAAAATAACATCAATAATATCATCAGTGTCTATATCATGAAAAACTCCAAAGCACTTTTTTTAGCATTTTTCTATTTTCAACGATTTAGCTTTTCGTTCAGTTTGTTAGATTGAATTTTTCACAATCTGTCGCCATCAATCTTCAGCGTTTTCCGTTGAAACCAGCGAGTAATGCATCACGCTTTATAGCTCTACTAACTGCTTTAGTGAATACTTTTCAAGTTGCTCCAAACATGTTAGTTTATTATGGTCATAAATGGGCCATTGACATAAGGTATGACGGCGCAGCAAGTGGCGCCATCTAGTTTTGTTACGAAGTTACTGGAATCACCGAAAAGGTCGGATAACAGTAACACTGGCTGGTGATAGTCTCTCTAGCAGAGCGTCGCCGTCGCATCGATGGTTGCGTGGCGGCTGTCTTCTGATGGCAGAGATGATGTCAGGGGAGCCGCTGTCGAACCACGTCCACGACGAACTGTTATATTCCAGCACAACCTTGATGATATTGAAGCTACTGAACCACTAATACAATGACCACTTCTAGTAAAGGCGGTCCTGCGCCGTTACATAGAAAAAAATAGCTTTCTCAGTTTACAGTTCATTTCTATTTGTATCTAAAACAAAATACCTTTGTTCTCCGAAAGAGAGTAATGTTAGTAAATTATGTTCTTGTTACGAGCCACAATTTGTGCCAGATTCGATGTTTTGTTTAAGTTCTTAGGTAGCGTAACTATGCGAGGAGTGTGTAGGTAAGTAGGTACTTAGTTCGAAATTGAAAATTACACCAATCTGCTTGCAAATGTAAAGACTATAGAAGCAATTTCACTTGATCACGTGTCTTGTATCTGGAGACAAGATTGATACTTCAATTAATGTTTTCAAGACATAAATTATATTTTGTGAAACTTTGGAACAATTTCTACTAAAGAACTACGTAGATATATAGATTTTACCAATTTTTCATAATATCAAAGCTAGTGCATTTAATTTCACATTCACTGAATCTTTTCCAGTTCAAATTAGATTCCTCTGAACATTATAAAATGCTGTGTCGGTCGGGAACATAACTGAATTATATGATAATGTGGTCACGAGCTTCTCTACGTGACCACGTGACCAGCACACCTGCAGTACGTGATTCTGAGGTGAGCAATGAGCATAGAGGAATATGTTACATAAGACGTTAATCTATACAGGGTGACCCGTGAAACAAAGTCCAAACGAAAATTTTAGAAGCCTCTCTTCAAGGGCTTTCTGAAACACCCCCATGTATGCTCAGCGATATTTATAGTTTAGGAGCTAGACGGTTTTTAATATTTTTTGGGAGATTCTCACTTCACTTCAGACTTTTTTATTTTTCTCTTTCTGTGTCGCATTCGCACACGTGTGATCGTTTGTTCGATCTTACTTACATTACAAAAGTGTGCCAAATAGCAGCTTACTCAGAGAAGGAAAAGCAGAAAAATGTATGTGGGAGTACCTACTACAGGTACACCTCTGCCTAACCCTTCGGTGATTACAGGCGTGATGTTATTTTATGTTATGTTACTCCACGCAGTACCAACAAGTATGAAAAAATTGTTTTTTGGCTGACCATGTTCGAACTCCAATATCACGAAATAATGTCCCGAAAAGTACTTATTATTTGTATTCCCTTGGAAAGCTGAAGTTTTTATTTGGAGTGGACTTTGGAATCATTGCCAACCCTTCTATTTTTGATGTTTCAATGACTGAAAATCTAGAACGAATCATGGCGAGCAAAAATTTTCTCATTAAGCTAAGTTTTAGTCACTTTGGGTGATGCTTCGACAGTTAATACGTTTCATCGACCGTAGATCATAATTTAAGTAACTGTAATAAAAAAATAAAAAATATTTTCAAAAAATGCGACACAAAAAGATACTTAAAAATAAAAAAGTCTGAAGTCAAGTGAAAATTTCCCGAAAAATATTAAAAACCGTATATCTCCTAAACCATAAATAATCGCTGAACATACATGGGAGTCTTTTGAGAAGCCCTTGAAGAGAGGTTTCTAATATTTTCATTTGGACCTCGTTTCACGGGCCACCCTGTATTATAAATTGAAGTAGCTTTTCATTTCTGTTTGTGTGACCGAGTTTTTCTTGTAAACTACGCAACTGATTTTGATGTTTTCAACATAATTTAGAGAATTTATTCCAGAAGATTTATGTGTATAATAATTTATACTAAACATTTATTTTTCTTCTTTTTTAAAAAAGAAACCTCGATGTTTTCACAAGTCCTGAAAACCGTGCGAAGCAGGGGCGGGTCGCTAGTATTTATATTATAGACTAGCAGCGACCCGCGGTTTCACCCGCATAAGTCACAATCCCGTGGGGATATCAGATATAACTATAATATACATATGTGTGCCAAATTTCGTCCAAATCCGTTCAGTAGTTTTTGCGTGCAAGAGTAACAAACATCCATCCATCCATCCTCACATATTTATTTATTTATTTATTTTATTAGGTCTACCAACAATTGTTTACACTAATTTACAAACAAAAATAAAACATGCGTTTAAACTCTACACAGTGCAACAAATACTTAAAGGTAAACACAGCTTGGACAAAAAAGAAATCAATAATAAGTAATTTCGTAAGCTACATATTGCACAAGTAAACTCAGTATATAATATATAATATTATTTAACTTATTTATTATTATTTGATTTATTTTATTTTTATTGAGTATTTCACTATATAATATATAGGTATATATATATATATTAGTAGGACAGGACAGTAACTCCTTATAAGTAGTAGAACTGATACTCGCAGAGGCCGATGTAGGTACTGATGATAGAGATTTCTATAGAGACCGATCTTCGTTAGTCTAAACGTTGTTCCAAATGCATATTTTACTAATAATGCCCTTTGTACTCTGTCGTTATAGCACTGCCAATAAAGGTTTATTACCAAAGCGTACCTCGATGCGCTGTAACATTGATAACAGAAGCACAAAGCCTGCGCCTCGTAACCAGGTGTTACTGCAACAAATGGTTACACTCGAACCACAAGACTAAAGAAAAAGAACAGACGGAAAGCTTCATACTAACGCCCTGCGCGGGAACACTACTACATACACAGCTATGTGTGCGTGAGCCGTCACCGACAAGGCGCGGGGAGCGTGCACCCGCCGCCGCTCGGGTCAAAACCGGTTTGAGCCTGCTCAGTCGGGTCCAAAGTTAAGGTGTGCCACGCGACGCGTGTGTTTAGTTTTCATTAAAAAAAAAATCAAAATGCCAAACAGTTGTACAGTGTGCACAAACCACGCTAAGAAAACTAAAGAGATCTCATATTTTGTGTATCCGAAAGATCTTGTCAGGTTATTATATTATTTACCTATACCTACACATTTCTAATGCTTATGAGTATTACAGAAGTATTTAGTTACGAGGCAGGTAATCCAAAATAACTAATATGGCGCTAAGGTTTTCCCATAACAATTATTATTTATTATTTTTATAGTTTAGGTACCGAATTACCGTCAATATTAGCGTATTATTTTTCGTCTCCTTTTTGTTTCGCAGGTTCCTATGTTTTGTTTTAGTAGGTTTGTAGTGTAGGTACTTACTAAATACTGTTTGTAGGCCGTCTTAGCAAGATTCCGTTTGACTTTTTCAAATAGATGTATAACTATTTCACAGTATGATTAATTAATTACATAGATTATGTGCTACGTACCTATTTAGGGCACTTTGCTATGCTATGTTGTCGAGCGTTCACGGTACCGACGCCGCACCGCGCGCTTTGTGTGAAAACAAATGACCGTCCGTGTGCAGTACGACAAACGAACCGCTTCGGGATCGCAGCGGTGTGGCACGAAACGTCTAAATTGAAAAAGTCCTTATTCATTCTGTCTGTCCATCCATCCTCCTTGCTCATTGCCGAATCCCGACTCGCACTTGCCCGGTTTTTTATTTTCAATAACCGAGTGACAGCCCTATGAAAGTAGGTAAGAATTTTGAACTCTCTTAGGAAGCTTTTTGTCTGTTCCTTTAATTAGTCTTGTGCTCGAACGTTACTCGCAGAGGTATGTCGTGATAATTACGCTTTGAATAGGAACAGTTGTACACAGTCACAGTACAGTTGTAAAAGATGGCGAAAACTCGGTTTTACTGGTTAATTTGTACTGGTAAGCTTTAGAAGCTACACTTTTGTAATTTGTTTTATATATTAGCCTATTTATCATCATAAGTAATCTATACATATAATAAAATCGTAGCGTAGTCAAAACTGTATATTAAATTATACAATAGCACGCTTGTAATCCCCGAAGGGTTAGGCAGAGCACCTTTCGCCAGTTATGTTTAAGTCCCTTGTAATAGGGAGCGAGCCTATTGCCATCAACCGGGCCCAAATCCAGACTCCAGGCTGCTACTGAGAAATTCCAGATGGAAAAACCCAATATCACTGCCTGACCTGGGAATCGGACCACGAACCTATTGCTCAGCAGTAGCGCTTGCGATCACTGGACCAATGAGGCAGTCAACATTATAATATTTCAAGAAAAAGTAATTTCTACGAGGTCTGAATGCCAAAAATATAGTTTTTAAAATGTTTGTCTGATTGCCTGAATGTATGTACCACATTCTGTGTTTTTGCCTAGATATTCTCTATAAGTCTGGTCAGTCTGTAGGCTATAAATTATAACGTTATTTGTCAAGCGGATGAGCTTTGCTGTATTATGTTCGTATATTTCTACAGTTTACCACAAATTGTAAAAAGACGACCCAAAAGGTTAGCATATGGCAAATAGTTATTTTTATTTTATTTTATTTTATTCAAAAGGAACAACAAACAGCTACAATATAAAACAGAAACAATAAATATACAAAAAAATTATAGATAATATTGCAGCCCACAACGCTGATCACAGATTAGCTACGGGATACAAAACAGTGAAAATAATCGCTAGGGTTACAAATATAAATATATTTTTTTTTTTGTACCTAACTGACGTGTTGAAAATGTTTAGTATGTCTATATATTTTTTAAGAAATGGCACAAAACAAAAAATAAAAGTGTTCAAGAAAGCTCCTTAAGTATAAGACTTTTGAAGTTATAGGGAGTACATGCAAAAATGTCTATATGTTCAAAAGTCCCATTTTAGGAATCGACCATTCTACGAACAGGCGAACGCCAGCCAGAGTTGGACTTACAAGTACCCACGGAAAATAATCTGCCAGCGCGCACCTGTCGCTTGTGGACTGTCCTAGGAACCGCATAGCAGAACATGTTGGACAATTCAATACAGTCAAATTTATCTCTAACAATATTAAATAAATTCATGGCTTCTAAGAACTTACGTCTATTTTCAAGTGTTGCGATCTTATACTTTGCAAGCAAATCATGGTATGGCAAATAATTTCCATAGCATCATGCATGGTATGCAGGAATTTGTATTGAATACGCTCAATCATTTCAACGTACTTTTTGTAGCATGGATTACAGACGGACACGGCTTTTTCCAGTTGAGAGCGCACTAGAGACTTATACGAGCAAATATAAGAAGAAGGCTTTTTAAAATCGAGAGTTGTTCGCATTACAAATCCGTATAGATGATACGCTTTATTAACTATTTTTCCTATGTGTAGGTCCAAGCAAAGTTTAGAATCAAGGATAACACCGAGATCACGACAACGTATATGCGTAGTTTATTATATTTTTATTTTTTGTAAAATTTAAGTAGTTACATTTGGATAAACTTAGTTGCAATTTATATTATAGATTTAACCTTTGAAATTATAATCATCACGCAAACAGTCAGTCATAACATATACATATAAAAACGGTTATTTTATTCAACTTTCAACAAAATGAATATAGCTTAGCGGTTTCACGACTGTTTTTTCAAATATGAGGTTGTAAATTCGATTCCCAACTATTGATAACTTCTGTGATTCTTTTTTTTACTTTTTTATACTACTATGATAGTTCATAGAACGTATACCATAAAAATTGAAGTTTAGGCTTCTGTCATCTATGGTTATAAAAAAAAAATATTTAAGTTAGGTGACTGTTAATGTGAAATCCCGTGTTTACAATCGTTCGATAATCTACTGTTATATTATTTTACTGATAGCCGTTCGCCAGGAATAATCTGAAGAATGGATCAGTCAGCGTATCAGTGTTGTTCCATTAGGTAGTATCGAACACAAAAAGTTTGAAAAAAAATGTTTCTGTTATTTTATTTTATTGTTCTGTCTTACGACTTCCGCGTGAACGAAGTCGCGGGCAGAAGCTAGTTCAGTAATATAAATCATGAATGACCTCGTCTCATAGTTATGTCTGAAAAGAAAATTCATTCAAGGATGTAACATGTAGGTACCCACTTACGATGATCAACAATCGAGCATCACTTAACTGATGATTATGCAAATTAATGGAATTAATCTGACTAAACAGAAATCATGTGGAAGCAATTAGCGAACAGCTCGCGGAGAACTGAGAATGTATTCCGAAAAATAAAACGCTATTGTAAATTGCTTATCTATCTATACAAATAAATAAAATTGAAGTGTCTGTTTGTAATGTCAAAATAACAACTTTTTACTAAATGCATGCTTTTTACTAAATGTCCGTCTGTCTGTCTGTTTGTTCCGGCTAATCTCCGAAACGGCTAGACCGATTTTTACGGGACTTTCACTGGCAGATAGCTAATGTTACGGCGGGTAACTTAACATATTCATTGCGGCTAACGCGCATGCGTATACGCGCCTTCAGCACATGGTAAAAGTCCGAAAAACGCGCATGCGCGTTAGCCGCAATGAATGTGTTAAGCTACTTTTATTTTAGAAAAATAATTAGGGTTCCGCGCAAAAAAAAAAATAAACCCAAGAAATTATGAACAAAAAGTCGGATTTGAAAAATTCGTTTTGCATTTGATAGCCCAATTCTCGAAGATAGTTATAGGCTATTTAACATCACGCTACGACCCTTAGGAGCCGAGCAAAAGAAAAAGTCAGAAAGAACACTAAGCGAAAACCAAAGAAATAGCGCGGGCGGCGATTCAACGCGACGTTTGGCGACGGGTCGGGGTATGAGGGAGTTTTATTAAAACGTGGCTGTTATTTTAGTATATTGTGTATCTTATGACATCCACGCGAACGATGTCGCGGGGCACAGCTATATATGTATAGATAGTGTGTTCAGGAATCTCGGGATCAGCTTGCTAGAGAAGATTTACAAACTGATGATTTGGAAGATTAATTTTAAATATTCTACATTTTTCAATAAACGTTCATCACCATCTCCTGTATTTTAGAGAAACATAAAATAAGAATTTGGTCTACCTATACAAATTTATTTCGTAGCGCACTGATATTATTAATTTTCAGTCGTGATAAATTGAAGTCAGTCGTTCGGACTGTGGCTGCAACTTCCATCAATGACTAACCCTACAAAAGGTCGTCACCCTCATAACATAGTGGACACCAAACCTATTAACCACCAAGCCACTTGCCGTTATCGTTGACTTTTATTCCGAATCTTTCAGCTAAGTTTTTCAGTAGTTTTGGTTAGCTTGATAAACCTATCTTCAAAATAAAATTAGTATTTACTGATTTTTTCAATGAATAATACGTTAGAATAGTCAGCTCCATAACACAAAATACAATACTAAAACTAATAAATTATGCATGAGGTCCTGGATTTGATTCCCAGGTCGGGCAAAGTGTTATTGGGTTTTTCTATCTGGAATTTCTCAGTAGCAGCCCGGAGTCTGGATTTGTGCCCAGTAGATGGCAATAGGCTCGCCCCCTATTACATGGGACTTAAACATAACTGGCGAAATGTGGGTGTACTATAGGTACACCTCTGCCTAACCCTTCGGGGAAACAAGGCGTGATGTTATATTATGTTTAAATTATGCATTATGCTGAGCAATAGCCGCCTTGCGTGGATATGACGCATATTTTCCCCCAACTTGTTCTTTTTTGTTTGTGTTCTTTCTTTGCGTCATGTTTACCGCAAATAAACGTATTTTCTTTCTTTTTTTACTTTCTGATAAGGTAAGTGGTGACAACATTTGATGTAACGAACACGCGCGTCGTGGAGCGAATATGTCGATGTCGAGACGATAAATTAAACTTGTTTGTGAAGAAACACGCGGCGGCCAGTCATACTGTTATAAAAATTATAATAAATCTTCTACAAATTACGTGGAATTACTCGGCTCATCTGAAACGTAACTTGAAGTCTTTGTATAGGAAGCTACAACATGAATAAGTTTTGTAAAATGTGAATGTGTATGTTTGTGGTATTTATGCTCAAGCGCGCAGCATCAATGGTAGCTCGAGTCATGGCCAACCCCAATAGGTTTCTGAAAATGATTGCTGATCGAGTGATTGCTGTCCGTACCTACATAATTCACTGCTGTCGCTTACATGTGTTGTCGTATCGTGTTGTATACTAACACATAGTTTTAAGGACAATGTTACTAACCCATATGAGTCTTCGCAAACATCCGAGGTGCTTTTACAGATTATTAATTTTTATTGCATACAAAACTAAATATTTAATTTAATTTTCTTACTTTCTTTAATCACCAAAAACAAAAAGTTTAATTTAGCACAATTTTATTTTTTTTTATTTTCAATAAAAGAATAATCAAAATATCTCTAGATTGTGTTGAGGTGTGTATTACGATTTCGGATCGAAGCCAGACTAGTGCTTGGATCTCGTTGCTGGCTAATTTAATTAGTGCGAGATTGTAGCAAATGTACAACAAATCTTAGCCAATTCCGGAGTAGCTTTGATGTAAAGATATTTCGTAGCTCGTTTTGCAACGATGTTGCTTTTTATTTCCGTGACTGAATTACCTGAAGTTATACATTTATAACTGCTACGTCGTTATTAACAACGTATTGAATATCTGAAGAGTCAATCCATATATTTATTTATTTATATTTATTTGCCAGAAACATGGTAATGTTTACACAGGTGTTCATAATATTGCATAGTGCTACATGTTTCACCGTTTTAACGGTATGCAAAACCAGTTTATAGTTACATGAATTTACAATTAACATTATTTTCATTACATTAGTTACATTACATTACTTTCAATTCACATTAGTTACAATACAAAATCTAACAGTCTTCAAATAATAATAATAATATGTACAAGTATATAAAAGAGGAGGGAAAATAATCAGAGGACACGCGACGATGGGAACAGACCAGACGGAATGACCATAATGGCTTGGAAGGTAGGTAGGCCTTTGGTGTGGGATGCAACGTGTGTCGACACCCTTGCGCCATCCCATCTTCCTAGCACGGCAGGCTGTGCTGGAGCAGCTGCTGCGGGTGCGGAAAACCTCAAACGGCGCAAGTACTCCAATCTTATTGAGACTTATATATTCGAGCCGTTTGGGGTTGAAACACTAGGGCCATGGCTGAATTTTTTGATGCCATCTGATTATTTCCCCTCTTTTTTTATATACTTGTACATATTATTATTATTATTTTAAGACTATTAGTTTTTAAATTATGTAAATAGTAAATAGTTAGGAGTAGTTAGGGTAATAGTTAGTGAAGAGCTCGTGGCTAAGTAATAACAGCCGCATGGGTCGATCCATCAGGTTAAGCTACGCTTGCCGGGGTTGGTCCGTGGATGGGTGACCATCTTTACATACCGAGACTCCTCCGTGCCTCGGAAAGCACGTTAAGCCGTTGGTCCCGGTTGTCATTCGTGGATCTTTGACAGTCGTTACGGGTCGTCAGAAGCCCAAAAGTCTGACAACCAGTCTTATCAAAGGGTATCGTATTACCCAGTAACTGGGTTGTGGAGGTCAGATAGGCAGTCGCTCCATGTAAAATACTGGTATTCAGCTGCATCCGGTTAGACTGGAAGCCGACCCCAATATAGTTGGGAAAAGGCTAGGCAGATGATGAAATAGTAAATACTTAGCTATGAGTTATAATAATATATAATATAATTTTCAATAAAGACGCTGATTTTAAAATTATATATTATTTTAATTATTATATTACACACATGACACGCTTCTATTTATGCCATATTATAAAATTAAACAATAAATTCAGCATATTATAACCTGTTCAACCATGAACAAGCAACAGCATCGCAGCATCAGCGTTAAGAGTGACATGCATTCATTCTACGCGCCAGCAACACCGGCGCGCCGTCAGCACTGCGAAGTGACCTACTGAAATCTTCGCTTCATCGGCTCGATACACATACAACACACATGTAAATAGCTATCAATGTGTATTTACCACAAAATTTGTATATAATTAAGTTAATTATCGTAATAAACTAGTCATCAAGCTGGAGTCGAGTCTGATTCATCTCCTATAACTCCTCTCACTGTGGCCAAGACACCTTTAGCCATCATCGGTCCTATGAGTCTGTGGGATCGGCAGTGAGAAAACCATTTCCTGTGTACATTGCACGACGTACACAAACCCCGATTCCTACCCAACCTCCGTCTGTTACCGTAGGTCTCCTTGTAACAGACTTCCCTCACGTAAACCAACGTAACCTACGTTTGGTATGGTTTGTATGGTAGGCTAGGGCTGTAGGGTAACTATAATAGGGTGCTAGGTAATTTCTATAGGGCTAGGTTTGTAGTCAGTAGGGTCTTAGGTAGATAGTAGGTACCAGGCTCAATTGTCTCGAACGTAGTCACACTGTACGCATTTGGAATAACGGCCGTACTAAGCTGTAAGTCCCGGTGCGTACATTTTGGTCCTTCGAGCAATTTTTAGGGAAACCAGGGTAATTTGTTTAATCGGTACTTTAACGTTGTATCATTTGTGAACTAATATTAAATAAAGGGAAAAAAAGTTCTTCTTTTTGGCATACGTTATACTGACTGACTGACGTTTACACGTACTTCAAACTAGCGGACATAACAAGCGCTTGTTTGTTGTATGCAAAAAGGGGCTGACATACGTACACGCCAGTTGTACGATAGCGGATCGGGAACCGGCACCAACAATTGGGTTCACCAATATTTTGAGAAGTCGCACTTATAGGTAGTATAAAAGGGCAAGTAGGAAGCGTTGTTAACAAACGGGACTAGTAGGGACAGATAGGGAAAATGGACATACAAGAAATAAACGAAGTCATAAGAAGCCAAGAAGCAGATTACAATGAACTACGACAAATGTTTACCAACATCAAGAAAGACTCGGCATCAAGAAAAACTCTAAAATATATCACGGAGAGAAGAACTCGACTCACAGAAATATTTACTAGAACGTCAAAAAACCACTCACGACTAGAAAACCAGGATGTGTTGTGTAATCACAAATACATCACTGCCAACTACTTTGGTTCTATCGAAACACAGTATACGCAGGCGATTGAGTACCTGTTGAAGTGTGAGAAAAGACTAGAGGTAGTAAACCAACTGTATGAGCCAGAAGATATAGACCCCGAAGAGGAAAAAGACGTTAGCTCACCAAAACTATATATTCAACTATTTCGTATTAATCAGATGCAGAAGAAACTGCAGTCGGCAACTCAAACGATGACTGAAGAGACAGCGAGTTGGTATTTCAAATCTCTAATTACTACTTTACAAAAACAGTGGCAAGAAATTGAAGAAACACATGTACTTATTCTGAGGGAAGATAGTACGTTGGAACACAGCTACTTTCAAGAAAACATGTTTGAGAAAACACAGACGGAATTCGATCTTGTAATGGGGAAATTATTAGCAATGATAGGTCAACAATCGACACACAACAACCATAGAACCTCGGTTAAATTACCAAAAATAATAATACCAACATTTACTTAGTGGAAGTTATGAGTCATGGAATTCCTTTTATGATTTATTCTTGAAAATAGTACACGAAGAGAAATTATTAAGTGACACGGAAAAAATGCAGTATTTGAAAACGCATGTGCGAGGTGACGCCGCTAAGCTGATCAAGCATTTAACAGTGTGTGACGCTAATTACGTAGTTGCATGGAATCTGTTAACAAGACGATACAAAAATCATAGAATAATCATTACTAAGCATATCGATAACATTCTGAGTATGTCGAAAATAAAGAGAAGTACTGCCACGAACTTGAGAAATCTCCATGATACAATCAACGAGAACCTAGAAGCGCTAAAAAGTCAAAACATCGACATTTCAACTTGGGATCCTATTTTAACAAGAATACTTAGTAGAACATGGGACTCGGAAACTGATGAAAAATACGAACAGCAATTAAAAGAGCCAAATGAACTACAAGAATTCTCGTCAATGATGCAATTCTTAGAAAAAAGGTTTAAGTGTCTGGAAACTTCAAGCTCTTTGAGGGAAGAATCTTTTGCTCACAGACCGCGCCATGAGTCAGCAAATTCCGCAACCAAACAATTGGACAAACGTATATGCTGGTTTTGCCAAAGTCACGAACACAGCATTTACCAATGTGCTAGTTTTAAAACGCTATCAGTGCAAGATCGCAATAAGATCGTAAACGAAAAACAGATGTGCAAAAATTGTCTGACTCATGAAACGTCCATAAAGTGTTACAGCAATAAAAGTTGTGGGCACTGTGGGAAAAGAGGTCATCATTCTTATTTACATCAAAGCAACAATAATACTACTATAAAACACGCAAAAAGTGAGTCAAAAAAGGAAGACTTTTCAACCCCATCTACAAGTAAATCCATGACGAAAACTGTAGCAAACGTGTCTACTATTGACAAAACTAATATACCAAAAACTACACTACTAGCAACGGCCATAATAAAAACTCACTCGTCAGATGGGACATCGCATTTATTTAGGGTTCTATGTGATCAAGGTTCAGAGGCATCGTTCTGCACAGAAGAGGTTGCCCAACTGTTGTCGTACCCACGTATTAAGATACATACCGAAGTAATCGGGATTGCTGACGAAAAACCCAAAACATCGAAAAACTCGATCAATGTCATGCTACAGCCAAGATTTCCGAGTGAATATAGGCTACCCGTCACACTTATAATACTACCAAAACTAACTGGCTGTGTACCAGAAAAAAAATTTACCAGAAGTACAATCAGATTGTTTAGGAAACAAACTGGTTGCCGATCCTACGTACTACAAAAGAGGACCAATAGATATAATATTGGGGGCACAAGAATATAGTAACTTGTTACTAAACGGGTTACATAAGATGCAAGACGGAATAATCGCTTAAAATACCGAGTTTGGGTGGATTTTATCCGGTATTTGCGGCACTACTACCAATACCAATACAATTATTAGTACGATGACACGTACTACAGAAGTTCAACAATTAAACAAGTTTTGGGAATTAGAAGAAATTCCTGAAAAGTACCAATTATCCAACGACGATCAGACTTGTGAAAATTATTACCAAAAAACTACTATAAGAAATCCAGATGGAACATATACAGTGAAACTCCCATTCAAAAATAGCAACGTGGATTACGGGAATTCGCGCAAAAGAGCTATTGCAAGACTTTTACAATTAGAACGAAAGTTCGATAAGGATGAAAATTTACGAAACAAATACCAAGAGTTCCTCAATGAGTACCTAGAAATGGGCCATATGAGGAAAGTTACTAATACTGACTATTACCAAGGTAAATACTATATACCACATCAACCAGTAATCAGGGAAGATTCACTAACTACTAAACTACGAGTAGTATTTGATGCGTCAAGCAAGTCGAGTACTAACATCAGTCTAAACGATAACATGTTTACGGGACCAAGACTACAACAAGATTTAGCAGTTATACTGTTACGTTGGCGTAAACACAAAATAGCATTTATGGCGGACATCGAAAAAATGTACCGATACATAAAAATAAACGAGCAAGACTTCACATACCAACGAATACTATGGAGGAAATCTCCGAAACATACTATCGACGAATACGAATTAACTACAGTAACGTATGGAACTGCAGCTGCCCCATACTTAGCGATTAAGACGCTACAACAACTGGCTATTGACGAAAAAGCAAGCTACCCATTAGCCAGCCAGACAACTCTCCAGGACTTCTACGTGGACGATATCTTGTCTGGAGATACTAGTGTTGAGTCAGCAAAAATGTTACAAGAAAACTTAATAAATATGCTACGAAAAGGCGGATTTAAGTTACGAAAATGGTCGTCTAACAGTACTGAGTTGTTAGAAAATGTACCTAATGAAAGCAAAGACGACCAAGTGATGAAAATACCGCTAGATGAAGCTAGAAAATCCTTAGGAGTGTTGTGGTCACCATTACAGGACAGTTTCTGTTTTCAGATTACTATTAATGTAAATGAAAAACCAACAAAACGATTTATTTTATCGGAAATCGCCAAGATATTTGATCCTCTCGGATGGCTAGCACCTGTCATTATAAATATGAAACTCATAATTCAAGAACTTTGGACAAGTGGGACAGAATGGGATCAATCCGTTGAGGGAACTATTAAAACAAGATGGATGGAACTACAAAAACAACTAAAGACAATTGAAAAGATTTCCATCCCAAGATGGTGTCATTTTTCAAACAATTCGAGAGTAGAGCTGTACGGGTTCAGTGATGCTTCTGAAAAAGCCTACGGTGCAGTGATATACTGTCGGACACAAAATAAACAAGAACACAAAAAACCATTAAGTTGTATGGAAATTAATTTAACAACTAAAAAAGTCCTCTTCTTAGTGCAACAAGAAGTATTTTCCGAGGAGTACAAAACTATTAAAGCCAGACAATCGTTGAAGAAAGGAAACAGGTTATCGTGCCTTGACCCATTCATTGATAATGAAGGCTTACTGCGAGTAGGAGGAAGACTTCAAAACTCCAGTCTACCATATGATCAAAAACACCCGATTCTTTTATCTCATGACCATCATGTAACATTAATTATAGTTCGT
Source organism: Fissipunctia ypsillon (assembly GCA_947568875.1). Taxonomy (NCBI): domain Eukaryota; kingdom Metazoa; phylum Arthropoda; class Insecta; order Lepidoptera; family Noctuidae; genus Fissipunctia; species Fissipunctia ypsillon. Next base: position 15,001,324 of record OX387661.1, on the reverse strand, counting down.
GATGCTCATTTAACCACATTACATGGAGGTAATAATTTGACCTTAGCGTATATACGACAGAAATATTGGATAAATTATGGAAAGCAACACCTACAGCAAGACTTTGTCAAAATAAAAACAATGACGTCACAATTTAGTCAACTATGTACAAATGCAGAGAAAAGAACAGATTCCGCATTTTGCAAGCAATTACACCACCATTTGTTAGAAGAACAATCAAAATTTGAACGGACGAAAGAATATTTGACAGAAGTAAACCAAAGTAGGAAGAAAAGGGGCATATTGGGACAGTTACTGACGTCGATCTTCGGAGTGAATGATGAGGCATACCGAGATATAGATTCATTAAATTTAAACCAAAAAAAATTAATTGAAGCTGCCAACCATCAAACCAAATTCATGATATCAACAATCTCACAAGTCAACAAAACTGAAGAAAGAATAAAACAGAAACTTATAGGGTTTCAAACTAAACTAAACCAAGTTATAGATTACATGGAGTCTTTCGACCATTGGTTCAGTACAGTCGACCACAACAGTATAAACATACGTATTATGCATACTTACCAATTAGCATATAACTGCATGGAAGAAATCATGGATTATTATAACGGAATATTGGAAATATACTTAACCAAGGCAACAGTATATAGTGTATTAACACCAAAGAACGTCAGTGACCTGATATCATCAGCAAACAAAAAGTTACCGTCTAATTTAAAAATCGTTCAACAACAGATACTAGACACCAAGATAACTGAAAACAATACTCATATAAAAGTATACTCCTATTTCCCTATACAAGAGATAACTAAATATACTTTAATGTATATTACACCAGTCCCAAAGATAAACTCAGATAAGTCTGTCCAAAATCTAGAAATACCTAAAGCTTACATAGGGTTAGATTACAACAACGAACTATATTTTGACTTGAACTACGAGGAGTTCAAACGATGTTTAGAATGGACTAACCATTTTATTTGCTATCCTGGGGCCGTGAAAAACATGCAATTAAATGAAAATTGCATTGTAAATCAACTATTCAAAAACCAGACACATACAAAATGTCCTACCAAAACGTTTCAATTTCCCAATGAAATAATATGGAAACAACTTCACATGCCAAACACTTGGTTATTCATTGTAAGAGATCGGGTTACGACTTCAATACTGTGTGATGGACAAAGAGAAGAACTTGAGCTCCAAAATGTTGGTGTAATACGGATCGCAGATAACTGCGTTATTAAAACAACAAATAACATATTAACTGCCAAAAGAATTGTTTCAGTACCGATTGTAACATCATACTCAAAACAAATAGATTTTCCCATTAATACGCACATGGTGACTAAATCCATGCTAAACATAACCAAAGAAGAAGTCATAGATAACTCAATAGAGATCTTTCAGCATTTAATTAACAAAGAAAATGCTTTACAAACCGAATTAGATAGTACTGTATGGAGTCAAATTAGTTCTCACACATACTTAACAACTGCAATATCGTGTATAATCATGTTTTTAATATTTTTGTTTTTAGTTTTCTACGGCCCAACAATACTGAGATGGATGGGAGCCACAGTGCAGCACAAGACCAGAAGAACAAGTACCGAGCCAGCTAAGCAACCAGCAAGAGAACCAAACCCACCCGCTGTCAACGAGACATCTACCCAACGAACAACAGGACCTATATACACTTTACCACATCCTGTTGAGTTATACCAACTGGAGTCCCGGTGCTGAGGGGTGGCAGAATGTTCAACCATGAACAAGCAACAGCATCGCAGCATCAGCGTTAAGAGTGACATGCATTCATTCTACGCGCCAGCAACACCGGCGCGCCGTCAGCACTGCGAAGTGACCTACTGAAATCTTCGCTTCATCGGCTCGATACACATACAACACACATGTAAATAGCTATCAATGTGTATTTACCACAAAATTTGTATATAATTAAGTTAATTATCGTAATAAACTAGTCATCAAGCTGGAGTCGAGTCTGATTCATCTCCTATAACTCCTCTCACTGTGGCCAAGACACCTTTAGCCATCATCGGTCCTATGAGTCTGTGGGATCGGCAGTGAGAAAACCATTTCCTGTGTACATTGCACGACGTACACAAACCCCTATTCCTACCCAACCTCCGTCTGTTACCGTAGGTCTCCTTGTAACAGACTTCCCTCACGTAAACCAACGTAACCTACGTTTGGTATGGTTTGTATGGTAGGCTAGGGCTGTAGGGTAACTATAATAGGGTGCTAGGTAATTTCTATAGGGCTAGGTTTGTAGTCAGTAGGGTCTTAGGTAGATAGTAGGTACCAGGCTCAATTGTCTCGAACGTAGTCACACTGTACGCATTTGGAATAACGGCCGTACTAAGCTGTAAGTCCCGGTGCGTACATAACCATTAACATAAATAATTACTTATGTCTTTATTTGGAAGCCAGATCAAGAGAAAAGAATTTACAGGGACATTTTAGAAAAAACTCGTGAATTGAATAATAACATTCCTGCAACATGCCGACCAAAAATTTTTGAAGGGTAGTTGGGTAACCGACTTCGGCAAAGCATTGTAAATTAGGTAAGCCATGTAGATATATACATCTCTTTCGGAAGAGTTGCAACTTAGGAACAGGTATCTCGAAATCTATCCGTCGAAAGCTTTCACCTGTTTTGCTATGCACAAAGCTACGCCTGCGCTAGCCGGTCGCGAAACTATTTCTACCCCCTGAGCTCTGCAGATTTTTGGGATTAAAGGCTTATTCAAGTTTTTTTTTTTGTTATATTGCACAGGCGTAAAATCGATTGCGAGCCACATAGAGCCTATATTTTACAGAGATAAATTGCCGGCTTTGTGAAGATGAACAAGTCATAAAACATTTTCCATGTGGAACGAAGAAAATAAAATAAGGACAGAGGCTCGGCCTGAGCTCGTGCATAACTTGTGGCATGCTGATACCATGATGTTGAATCTGCGGAGACTTTCCTTATTTGCACACGAACAGAGACATTTTCGGGTGTCTATTTATAGTGATCCAAGTGCGATTTCGTAAAATTAGGAGCACTTGTTCCAAGACTTCCCACTTGCCTTATTAGTTCACGTGTGTATAAAATCTTTTTTTTTTTAAATGTAGGTATGTATTATCCTAGAATTATCAAGGCCAAGTTGGTGTTACTTGTTGTTCATTGTGAAATTCTTTTGGCGAGTGTTTCTCGACTTTTCAGCCTCATTTATATTTATGGTGTTCTGGCGAAAAAAGTGAAGTCGTGTATGGTATTTTTATTTGTTACTTCACCGTTGCACTATTTGTCCGACGCACAACGTCAACGGGATGTCAACGAGAAAAGAGATTATTCGAAACGAACGTGACGTCTCTGTGGGGTGGGGTGGACACGCGGTCACAGTAAATGTATGTATCGCTACTTCGGCGCTGTCATCTTGTTTTCTTTGACGTCTCGTTGACGTGGTGGTGGACAAACGGCCTTAAAGTAGGTAAGTCCTACTCGTTTAAAATTGCAAAATGTAAAAGTGTAAAAAATCACCGTAACAATAAGTTAAGAAAGAGCTGTATGTTTTACAAAGAGCAGTAATTTTATAAATTGTTACTTTTAGCAACGTGAATTTGGAAATACGTTCATTCTTTTATTTCTACTATACTCGTAAAACCAGAAGGCAAACAAACCCAATTGTGTTGACAATTTGCAAATACAGTTCTAAAAGAACATTACAAGGATTTTGTGATGTAAAGTGCGTCGGATCGGGGTTAAAGTTTCCTCTTCGTTTTCATCGCTTTACTTGTTTTAAAGCTTCAATCCATTTTTCTCCATAGATAACATAATTCAATTTAAATTATATACAGAATCTCATTAACAAAGTAAGGCTGCAATGGAAGAATTAATTGCAATGAAATACATATTATATTTAATCCAGTAGCGAGGAAATTATCTTAGCAATGTGTGTGTGTGTATGTTTACTATATTGTAAGTAGAGAACTCTACCAAGCTTATTACATAAGGTTCATCAAGAATGTTAATTTTTGTTCGAAAATATGGAAAACAACAGACTCAGTTCTCATGTTTTTCCTTCAAGAGTTAACTAAAACTTCTCATCAAAATAATTTCACAATGAATATCAAAACTGTAAGGTGTGTTTGTTGTGCTCCGTCATTAATTACTCTCAGTAGAAACTCAAACACAAAGTCAATTTAACGGAACCGGTTCCGGGTCGTACTTGATAAAGTTCTCGTTACTAAACTTTCAAAGGAACAGTACTTACTACCGACATTTAATACCCTCTTGATTAACATAATTAGTTCCGGAATATTAATGTGAATTTAGGCATTGTTGAACTCGATGGAGTTAGCTCATTACAGTTACCATTCTATGGTTAAACTCCGATTTGATTACATACCTGAACAAAAAACAAATATTATGTACGTCAATTTTGAAGTTAAAATAAACGATTAGTCAAAATATTATTTAATTAAAACCTAAAAAGTTTCACTATTATAGTGATTTTTTTAAATGGTTTTTTTTTTAACGGAATTGCAGATGCTTAGCAAGAATTACGATTCCGCTTGGTTTACTAGAAAAAAACTTAAACGTTTGAAAAAGAAAAAAGGAAGAAGAAAAGTAAGGAAACAACTGACAAGATCTTCTGGATAAAATAATTTTGGAATTAGCTCTAGTGGAGGTAAACTTTTATTTATTGAAAATGTTACTTTGTTCCAAGAAAATCTTTTCTTAATTTGATTTGCTTCTCAATTCAAAAAATGCATTAAGGGGGAAGCGCTAAGGTAGCCCGCGAAATTCAAATTTTCTTACGTTTTTTGCAATTTGCAGATCAGTATTAGGTTGTATGTTGATCAAAGTATGATTCGCGACCGTAACAAATATGAGTTTACAGAATTATAATTATTAAAGTCATCAATACAACTCTCTAAGACCAAGTAAGTCTATTAAATGACTTTTTTATGAAATCTTAACATTTCAGGATTATACTAACTTAAGGAATTGTATTACTAATTCTAATATTATAATTCTATAAATACATATTGGTTACGGTCGCGTATCATACTTTGATCAACATACACCCAGACACTGAGCTGCAAATCGCAAAAATCGTAAGAAAATTTTAATTTCGCGGGCTACCTTAGCGCTTCCCCCTTAAGGCTTTTTTTATTTAATGTTGCTGTATCTTACGTGCGTGCTAAGTTGTACCTGCCTACTGACACAAAGAAAGTGTCTTTATTTATTCAGCAAACTTATTCAATTTAGATGTATTTATTATAAAAAAAATATTAAAAACATAAAAAGGTTCTTTACATTTTTTTATTAAAGACTGTGATTTACAAAAGCTAACAACATAGACATGGCGGCATTGTGTTCATTTCGGATTTAATTAAAATGACAGCAGCCGAATAAAAAGTATTATAAAGTTACGTAGATATTAGAAAGACGAGGGTTGTTACAATATTAACTTTATTATTATAATGAGAACACTTTTAAAGCTATGCATAAGCATGGGACTTAAATATAACTGGTGAAATTCGGGTGTACAATTTATAGGTACACCTCCGCCTAATCCTTCGGATAAACAAGCGTGATGTTATGTAATGTTTTAAAGCTATTTACGCAGGTGCAGGTATCCATTGACAAAAGCAACGTGCATTGGTGCCTAGATTTTATTTATCCAAACGACCTGTTTCACAGAGTCATTTATTTCACGATCCGTTTAGCGTGTGTATGTGGACTCGAATAGTTTCGTAACTAAATACAGCATTATGTTAACAGCCTACTGGGTTTTAGTTAGGTACATATTAGGACTACGTTTTCAATTAAGTACTGTTTGGGCTTAACTAGTAAGTTCAAAATTAAACGATTGAACGTGCAGATAGATGGGGGGATATACAGATAACTTGACTTCGCAAACTACACTTTTAATTTTTTTACAATATTTTTAGCTGATCGAAATATTGCTAAATTAAATATATAGGTAATTATTTCCGCAAATATCTTACTGCTAACAAAGTCAACACTTCACAACGTCACAATGAATCTCTTGAATCTCGTATTGAGAGATTAAATGATTAAAAAGCGGCCACTTTATTATCCATCATAAAAAGTATGGAGTCTCAATCTCTACGAAATGCATGGGGAGAGTTTTTATGCGATTTCTGACTTTTCTAGTACTCAAAGTTAAGGACAGTGTTCTAAGACCAGTTTCCTGTAAGTACAACGGTTAACGTACCTACCCTTACTGCCCCCTCTCAAAAATCCACCCTGTATATGTCATCCGGCCACAGTGTGACAGCCCTACGCTACGAACCTGTTTATTTTCAGGCATATTATTCGCCTTTCAGCTTTCATTTCAACAATAAACGATTAAACAGAGTATTCATTTAGACAACGTTGTGATGAAATAATAAATAATACTCGTAAAACAGGTAGGAAAAAACAGCGTAATACTGAATTTTATTTAGAGACTGCATAAATGGCCCCATCAACTCAGATGTAGAAATAGCTCAGGAATTTGAAAACTTTTTGCTAATATTCCCCTTAAAACTACTGAAGCTTTTAATTCCTCACTCGCGCTTTCTGCTACCTTATTAAGAAATAATATAAAAGCATGCCCTTTGGAGTTTAGGTTTCAGTATACAAACCCCCAGGTACAGGTAAAGGCTGTTATATAAGCTTTTAATAAAGACCTTAAAATTAAATCAACAGAAGATCTCTGTGGAATGTCTGTAAAAGTCTGTAGATCTACCATCGAAACCATTGCGCCCTATTTAGCTTTCACACCAGTGTAGACCAAGGAGTCTTTCAGGATCTCATGAAACACAGTAAAGTCCCTTTATTCAAATCCAGTGATAGTAAAGAACCCAACAATTTTGCCAGTTCTCAGTAAGGTGTTTGAAAAGTTGTTGCTCATTTAAATTGTACGTCACTTTAATAAAAATTCCATCTTTCATGAACAACAGTATGATTTCACCAAAGGGCGTTGTACCACTGACGCCGATGTCACCCTAATAAAGAAAATTTTTAACGCCTGGGAGGAAGCACAATATGCCATTGGAATCTTTTGCGACCTCTCTAAGACATTCGATTGCGTAGAACATGAGACACTTTTGCTGAAACTAGAGCTCTATGGGATTAGAAATACAGCTCTTGATTTACTAAGATCATACCTGAAACATGGAAAGGTTAAAGTTCAAACGGCAATAAACTCATTAGGGTTCGAAATAGAAATGGGCGTTCCTCAAGCCTCGATCACATGTAGGACATCAAATGTAGGAGTTAAAATTAATCCTATCAATTAATAAGGACCAAAGAGAGGCATCGAAGCAAATCAGCTGTGCATAATGAGCGTCAAATTGGAACATCATAGACAACCTAAACTAATTGAACTATATGATTTTTCCTATTCCTTGTCAAGGACGAAAACGATTAACCCTTGATTTGTACATCTCTTTAGCATTTCTTCGTACATATCATGCGATCGTTTTCCGCGACAGCGCATCGTGAGCCGAATTTATGAGGGACGGCACTTGGCATTAAGTTTGATATTAAGTTGCTTGTTTCATCTCATTCTATTGTTAGACATAACCGATTTGTTTTGAATCTCATTGTTGATTCTGTCTACACAACTGTGCCAGCCCGAGTGTAATCTCAAGCTTCTTAGTAGTTCAAATTCTTGAAATTGAGTATATATACCAGTAAGTTTTTCCCTGATTTCTTACGAAAACATATCTACTAATTTGATGATGCACATAATAATAATGATGATAATGTTGCTTACCACAATGTAGGCATGATTCTGTAGGTTGTGATGTTACCAAGAATAGTAAACAATGGTATAAATAATAAACATGATTATAATAGATCAGCTTCTGATTGTTGCTAATTCAAGTACATAATCGTGTACATAATTAAATTTCAAGCTAGCGGTTTTCTTTGAGGTGGTTATCGTGACCCATTCGTATCGCGGTGTAGTCTTACCCCGTATGTATACCGCCATCGTCAACGGGACGACAACGAGAAACGAGATTATTCGAACCGAACTGACGTCCGGATGACGTCGATCGTTTGTCCACCGCGACCGAACTCGGCGGTTCAGTATGCTAAGATAGATAGACAAAACAAAATCCGGGCGAACGGCACCGGTGCGATGGCAGTGCGTAGACAATACTGCCGTGGTAACTAGAGGGCAGTATGTCCAAAGGTGGTCGGCCACCTTTGACTTACTGCCCTCTCGATTACCATGGCAGAATATCAAACGTGTTTTGCATTGCCAGCACATCAGCCAGTCACAATCTCGGGCCGAGTTCTAGCGGTCGCACCGAACTACTCGAAAATCGACGTTCAGGTGACGGACGTGCGGTGGACACGTGGCCTTAGTAAATGTATGTATCGCTACTTCAGCCCCGTCATCTCGTTCTCGTTGACGTCTCATTGACGATGGCTGATTTTTCGCTTTTTAGTGGGTCGATTTGTAATTTATCTAAGTTACAATAGCCTAATGTCAACTGCTCATCACCTTTTTCAAAATATTGCTTTTGCCGATGCAGGGATGTTAATTGTTGAGGAGTTCTCCTGGTACTTCACCATCAGCTCAACTTCACCATATGCATTGTAACGAGCATAAATTGCTTAGCAACAGTAATCGAATCGCATCCCGTGAAATACTTATTATTGAGTATTTCCGGTAGCCATCTGTGGTCTTCATCATTAGTTCCACTTCACCAAATGGTGCTTTCCGAGAGCAAATGCACGAGTAACTATAAAAAATACCCAAATCGCTATAGGTCTGCCTATAATATTTGAAGAGTTCCCTCGATTTCTCCAGGATTCCATCATCAGATCCTGACCTGATGACAATGGGGCCACCTGGAAAGTATACCTTTTCAAACCAAAAAAAGAATTTTCCAATTGGTTCAGTCATCTTCGAGTAATCGGGGAACACACATAAAAAAAATGATTCCGACGAATTGAGAACCTCCTTCTATTTTTGAAGTCGGTTAAAAAGCTGTTATTTTGACATTACGAACAGACACTTCAATTTTATTTATTTGTAAGTGTAGATTTTATCATCAGCCACTTGTGTCCCACTGCAGAGCAAAGGCCTTCCTTGCTATAATTATGTTGACAATCTTTTAGAAAAAAAGTCGATTTCTTAATAATAATTCTTATTATTTCAAGCAAGTTATTTTTAACCTCGAAGCGAAAATTATTTTCCAATAAAGCAAGTACCTTAAGTTGACACTAGAGTGGAAAATTCGAAGATTATTATTAATTAAATAATAACAAGATCGCGTGACGGTATGTTAATATTGGTACGCTCTGCAGCGTTAATAGAATCTTATTATGCTTCTATAGGAAAATAAGAGATGAAAGTACATTCAAAGCTACCATGATTCTGGAGCTAGACCACCACCTCTTAAGAGCGTTGTCACATTTTACACCTCTCTCGCTCACACAGGACCAAATTTTCAAGAATGTTAAATGTAAAAATGCTTTTTTGAAAAATGTAATCAAAATAATATTAATTTAATAGGTAGTTATCAAAAACACATTTCTATTGTGTTATCTAATAAACTTAGGTTATTAAGTATTATGATCTGTTTTTGAGATGATGTAAATAAATGCCACAATAAAAATGTGTTTTTAATAATTACCTATTAAATTAATATTATTTTGTAGACCACCCATTGATTACATTTTTCAAAAATGCATCTTTTCATTTAACATTATTAAAAATTTGGTCCCGTGTGAGAGAGGTGCAAAATGTGACAACCCTCTTAACGCAGTATTATTTTAATCTTACTTGAGTGTGGGAAAGAGATGGAGCTAGACGTCCTTTATAGCTCCATCTCTTTCTCACATTGAAGTAACATTAAAATAATACTGCTTAAGAGGTGGTGGTTGGTCCCCTGATCTATGTTAGCTAATTGCTGGGAATAATATAATGTGGCCGTAAGATGTTTGCGTCGCCAGAAATTATTTAGATTCAGAGTGGGCAATTCGAATTGAGATTATTATAGCAAAATCTCTTTGCTAAATCTTCGCTTTACTAAATATTTTCACTTTGAGACAAACGATTTTATGCCGATTTTGATTAGGTCATCAGAAATGATCACGAGCCACTGACTAATAATTTCCAGCTGGTGTTTGATTAGATAATCACCACTAAAATTGGAGCATGATCGGTAACGCAATTGAATTATGTACGTAACAGATTTACAAATGTATTGAATTAATAGACATACTTAGTATGAACAGATATTATGTTCTTATGTTCTATAAATAGTACTCAGTAACTTTTCAAAGGGAATTGCTCTACGGTAAATTATTTCGATGAATATTTCACGTAGCGAGCTAATAAATCAAGGTCAGATGTTGTCGGAGAATTTCGGCTTTTAATTAAGCCACCTCAGGGAGAATGGCTGTCAACAGTCACTTTGTAAAATATTGTGACTGTAATAAGAAACTCTGCGACTTAACGTCTGTTCAGATTCAAATCTGACCCGTCGTTTATTTATGTGGTTTCAAAGTGTGAAAATGTACAATCTTGCAGCTTCTTAAGTATTTTGATAATTATTAGGTACTTTATACCGTTTGTTTTAATAAAACCTGAATATTAAAAACCCGCGCCTTCTTCCCATTGGGTTAGGCAGAAACTATTGAACGCCACCTGCTACGATCCTTACATACTCCTTTAAAAACCACTTTTAGGAAAGCAAAAAATGGCACCTAATAGTTTGTTTAAATGAAACATGTTTATAACATTCAATTTTGGTTCATATTTTTAAACATTCATTAAGTCCTACTTACCCTATCGTTTCCCAGCTATTAATTTTGAGCAATTACTTAGTTTGATGTACAGAAAACCTAGTTGACAGCAACGAGTATGTGATGGGTCTGGTTCATCATCTGCCTAGCCTTTTCCCAACGATGTTCGGGTCGGCTTCCATTCTAACCGAATGGAGATGAATACCAGTGTTTTACATGGAGCGACTGCCTATCTGACCTCCACAATCCAGTTATAGGTAATAACACGATACTCCTTGGTAAGTGATAAATGATAAATGATTTTATTTCTGTAAGTAGGTTTGTACAAACACTTTTACAGGTCAAACATGTTTTTTTTTTTTTTTAAGACTGATTGTCAGACTTTCAGGCTTCTGACGACCCGTAACGACTATCAAAGATCCACGAATGACAGCCGGAACCAAACGGCTTAACTTGCTTTCCGAGGTACGAAGGGGTCTCGGTATGTAAAGATGGTCACCCATCCACGAACCAACCGCGGCAAGCGTAGCTTAACCTGCTCGATCGACCCGTGCGGTTGTTATTACTTAGCCACAAGCCCCCCCTCCCCGTGATGGGTCTGGTTACACCCTGTATAATTTGTGCTCACAAATAAAACCATTAACGCGGCGAGGTTTTCGTTCAACAATTAATGACGCTTCACCGCATATTTACAAAAGTGGCGTTTTCATATTGTTTTGGTTTCAATTGAGTCCAGCTGGCCAAGTAGGTACATATGTATGTCGCAGCCAACTAGCTTAATGAACCTTAAAAGACTAGCCTTTGGAAGTAGCGCTCGCCGGTCGCTGCCGCGGACCCGCTCGCTTCGCTCGCTCGGCTCGCGCGCGGTTGGTCACAGTACTAACCTAACCCATTAGGTCGGGATGCCTCGACTTAGTTACTGCAACCAATTCGGCTCCAATTGGTCACAGTCCCAACCTGACCTATAATTGAATATCATTCAGGCCGCTAGACTGTTAACTAAAGGCTAAATAAGCTAGTTGGCTGCGACACATACACTGAATTAATCATCTCAATGTCATCATAATTCTATAGATAATTACAACCTTACAAACTTCAAACTACCTAATCTTGTGCAACCTCAGAATAGCACGTGATAGGCTGATTTCACCAATGAAACTGATCGCGAACAGCACATAAACCACGTTTAAGAGCCGTCAGTATCATTCTTTTCTTTGGAATAATGACACTGACAGCTCTTGAACGAAGTTTATAATGTGCTGATCGCGTACAGTTGCATTGATGAAATCCGCCCTTATTCAGACGTTCTCTCAACAGCCACCTTATCAAATATGTACATGAAATATCTCGCGTTAACTTGAACTTGGGTCAAGTTCTCATACATATCTGGTATGTTCGGAAAGTCGGTCAGGCGAGTTGGCGACTCTTACGCTAAAGTTACTGAACATTAGCTAATCAAGTGGAGAGTTTAGATACAGGGAGGTTGTTTATAGAATGCCGATAGTCACACTTCGGACGGCACCGGGCTGTCGCTTGAAGATAAGCTTGTAGCAAGTTGTAAACTTGCTGTTTGTTACTAAATCTCAGTGATTGTGTTGGAAGTGGTCGTTGTCTTTGGATAGCAGCTGAAGTAGAGAAACGTTTGCAGTCGTTTATCTCCTGAATAATGATAATATAAATAAGTTACAAATGTAAATATATTTATGCTAAAACTAAAGGCTCTAAAGGATCAAAATCAAAGTAACAATTGCATAAACTAAGTTCCCAAAGAAAACAGACCTTTCTCCCCTTCGTAACTTTATTACCGTGATTGGGTCAGAACTACTGGACTTTAAGCATATTTGTAAAGATTACATCCTCGTCCGCACCCCTCGGGATAGTTTCAACAATCGTCGGGATTACAGCCGCGTGTCCCTGACTATTTGTCTAACCCGAAAACGTTGCCCTATGCAAAAGTTTTCGTAAAATTTTTACAACTAAATTCATGAACGTCAGATTTTAGGACATAATAAAGTACAAAAGTTAAGTTCCGCATATTTTCTCGTATAGCTTCATTTTGCAAATTGCCAATTTCAATTCAATTCTACCAGGTAAGAAAGTCATTACCTAGTTAATTGAAATTGGCAATTAAGAAGTGCATTAAGACCACTCGCTGTTGATGTTGAGAGTGTTTCCTTTAACCACACTGCAATGTTGATCGTAATCCAGATCTAGATGTTCAATGATTTTGAATGAAACCGTATCTTTTGAGGAAAAAAAGAACTTATGGACATAATAGGTACATGAAACAACTTAACGTTATCAACTCGCACGCTCCATTGTTTTTCATGTGAACAATATGTAGTACAATGGCGGTTTGAGAGAACGTTAGCAATAATCGTTCTGTTACGTACAAGACAGTTCTCTTAACAACATCACTGTTTAGTTAGTTTCATGGTGCGTTCAGCATGTCGTCAAGGTAATCGAGTTTCAAGTATTTGTTTTGAAGGAAAATGAGAAGTAACTTCTGTTATGGTATGAAGTGTGAACCTCTATCTCGTCTAATAAGTTAGAAGTAACTTGAATGTTTATAACCTTTTTGAAATACGAAATTATGGTCGTCTTTGATCTCGCTTTAGGAAAAATTAATTTATGCATCAAAAGCGTTGCTTTAGTTAAATGTACTTACTGCAAACTGTAACTTTTGCTCAATTGTTACAATTCAATGAAAAGAGGACCGGGGCGACCAAGTTGTGCTCTTCGAAAGTAAATCAAGCACAATTTAAAGGAAATCAGACTAAAACTTTATTCCGCGTCGTCTAATTAGATCTCAAGGAGCGGAACGGTCCATTTTTATCTTTACAAATTAAATAGAAACGCGGCAGGCGTATTCGAACAACGGCCTATTGTGTCGTTTGTAAAGTTCCCCAGTTCAGTCAAACTTTACTGAAATGTTGGAAGTTTCTCTATACTAGGAACTTTTGAGTTTTATCATAATACACCTGCCATAGACTGGGATAAAACGAAATCTGAAATCTTTTATATTAATAAAAGTAAATACACAAATAGACAGAAATAAACCCTTTATCCGGCCAGCCAGTGATTGCGGGATGTTCGAAAGAGTTACCGTGGCCCCGACACAGGCAACTGAACGAACACGGGTGGTTTTAGCCAGTAAAAGTCTGACACGCCCTCCCCCTCCGCCCAGAGCAGGAGAAGTCATTTGATGATTTCCCATCCAAAAAAAAGGCCAGTCAGTGTAGTAACAGCGAAGGTAGTTTTGTTTCAATTATTGTTTTCAGCAAAGTTTAGTTACGGAACATGCGAAACTAACGGAAACTGAATATTTTAATTATTCTGAAACTTTCGGTTTTTGAGTCATTGAGTGGATATACCTACTAGAGGTAATGTTTCAGATGCTACTGTACCTCTGTACCTACATGAACGAATACGTATACGTCCTTTGTACGATTATACGTGAACGTATTTGTCATTCGGAATGGAAAATCTTTCGCAATAGCAGGCACAAAATAGTGCTGTTTAACAGCTTGGTTAGGAGTACTTTGGACTATTGCAGCGTGGTATGGAGGCCACATTAAGAGACACATTCACTTCGACTGGAAAGGATTCAGAAACAGGTCTTGTGGCACTTGGTCTATATGGAGTAAAGAAAAAGCCATCTTACACGGATAAATTGACGAGGCATGACTTCCTTGTCTAGCCGAAGAGAATTGTCGGATTGTATATTCATGTACAAAATTTTGAATAATATGATAGACTGTCCTAAGTTCCTGAGTAGGATTAATAACAGAGTCCCCACCCCTTTCTATCCCCTGCGCCGTGTACGGAATAAATTCCCCGCTGCCATGAATGTGTAGGCTCATGAACGAATGCAGTGATCTAGCAGATATATATGGACTCACTTAGTCGTTCCCGATCTAAACTTCTCAATCAGTTGTCTCGCAGGTAATTTATTTATTTATAATAAGCACACCAACAGCACAGTCACTTACAATTCAAATTAAATAACATCTAAAATTGGCATTTCAGTAACCATGCAAATAACAGGCATGCATGACATTGAAATAATACTAATATTAGAGACAAAGGAGAACAATAAAAAGTGTGTCTAGTAAACCCCAATCTAAAACACTACAAAACAAACCAATTTGAGCTACATACATAGACGTGCACTCTTCGCACTGTTTAAATAGGGAACGTCAGTATGAAGCGAAACTCATGGCGATAACATCAATAGGGTAATCTGTTAAGTTGGACCATTCATTATGCCTTGCCATACGTGTTGGTGAGCTATTAAATGTGGTATTTAAGGTGGAGGTAGGCAATTCAAAAATACGATGATGACGCTTACTAAGTTGGCTAGACCTAAAGTTAAAATAGCTTACCTAATGTCCATCCATGGAACCGTTTATAATTTTATGTAGTATTAGTAAGTCAGAATGATTACAACTTACTTTCAAGCTCATCATTTTAAAGTGCCTTAACCTGTCTTAGCCTTACGGATCCCATTCTTCATACATAAATACCTAACAAAACGGGCATGAACAGATTCTACATTGTTAGTATATCTTGAATAATAGGGGGACCAAATATTGTAACAATATTCCAAGCAGCTCCTCACTAGTGCTTTGTAAAGAAAAATAATGCTACTATCATTACAAAAAGGTTTTGACATACGGATAACAAAGCCGAGCATTCTTTTAGCCTTAGTCACTATATTTTCTATATGATCGCAGAAAGATAGTGATGTATTGAAGAGTACCCCTAGGTTACGAATGACCGACACTCTGCTCAGGACTGATCCATCAATATGATAATCAAATTTAATGTAATTCACTTTATTTGTGAATGTAATAGTCTGGCATTTTTTGACATTGAGCGTCATTCTGTTGTTCAAACACCATTGTTGAAGGACATCAAGATCTCTTTGAAATTTCGCACAGTCACTCAGGTCCGATATTCTACAGTATATTTTTAAATCGTCAGCGTAAGCTAAACAAATGCAATTTATTAAATCTAAAAGGTCATTCAAAAATACCAAAAAAAAGCAAAGGGCCCAACTTAGAGCCCTGCGGAACACCAGAGCCAGAAAAAAAGGTACAGATTCATAACCCGCCAAGGCAACTATTTGAGAACGATTAATTAAATAACTCTCGAACCATCGCAATAGAGAGCCGTGAATACCGACGCAATTCAACTTCATAGAAAGAATTGAGTGATCAACGCAATCGAAGGCTTCAGATCAGCCTGACAGATGATCCTTAGCCTCAAAGGTGTTACTAAGGAAAGTAGTGTAAATAAGTAATTTAGACATAGAACGGTTAGACATAAAACCATGTTGCTTCGAACTAATTATATGACAAAGGTGGGACGAACTACATTGTATATCTCCCTCAAAGATCTTTGCAAATTGTGATATAATAGAGATTGGTATGTAGTTAGTTACGTCATTCATGTTACCAGATTTATGTATGGGGTAAATCTAAATAAATAAATTATCTATATACGAAGATCAAGTTAGTGTCCTGTTTTACTCGGTTATGAAATCGAAATCCCAGCTATTATACACGTAACGGTATCGTAAAATTGAAACAGTATCGTAAAATACCCAATTATTAAAATTAACGCTAAACTTTAGTAGTAAACCCTAAATAATACGTAATACTAATTGGGACCGAGAGGGTAACATAAAACTTTTTCAAAAAAATTAGTTTTTCTATGTAAAAGACAAGCTTCGGAACAAAAATAAAACTGTTTTAGGTGAAATTTTTCATTAACTATTTTTTTGGCTTTCAGTTTATTTTTCAAATAGGAACTTCTCTGGACAGTCTGCCGTCTCCATCATCAGACTCTCGATGACTGTGATATGAGGTATAGCCAGGTCTAAAGTTCTCATCAAGATGAATAAAATAAGCCCTAAGACGATGTAGCTTCTGTAAACTGTTGAGGAGCTCTCTTAACTATCTTCCATCATCAGATCAAATCCAGGTTTCTATTTTGTTGTAGTTTCATCAAAACCACATTTGCGTGTACTTAGCATGCATTCAACAGAATCGGTACACAGGTGAAAATAAAGTAGGTGAAATATCAATCAACCCTTATTTTTGTATCCTTACGGTAGATTTTATTTTTCAATTTTAAATGGCACCAAATTCGAGGTATACCTCCTATCCAATAAAGAACGAATCGTTGAAATCGGACTACTTTGTAAAGAGTTATGCGTGGTCGTACATAAAAAAACTTCTCCCTTTATTCGTCAGTTAAAAATAATAATTGTAGTCTCTCATTGGGTATTTTAAAACAATCCATTTGTAATGTACGGTTTAAATAGATTTAGCTGAAAACATCTATGCGTGTATCTATAATCTTATTAAGGAAATTGCCAACTCTAAGTTAATATGCAAAAGTACAGATAGAAAGTTAAAATGCCAAGCACAAACTCTACAGATAAACATCAAAGTTGAACAAATAGAATTAAAGTTTACATCGAGTGCTAACATAATATTATTGGCGCTCGTATGAATAAACGAGCTCCAATACTATATATTATAACTTTAAATGACGAATAAGTATTTGTAGTAAAGCTGCCAGTTATATAATTTGGTACGCGGCTAATTCATACTCACCGTAGAACAGGTACCAAAAGATAAACACCATAAACACCGGGTGCTGTTGATACAGCATTATCGAAAAACTATAAAATAGCTATAAAATGTATCGACCAAAGTTAAACTGTCAACAACTTAACGAAATGTGGTCACATTGTACGAGTAAATGACGACAACAATTCCGGGATTGATCTAGCAAGCATTATTATTTCCATACAATATTTCAGTCCTCGCGGTGGATTTTAGTCTTCGGTCCAGAAGCTCGTGGCTAATTAATAACAGCCGCACGGGTCGATCCATCAGGTTAAGCTACGCTTGCCGGGGTTGGTCCGTGGATGGGTGACCATCTTTACATACCGAGACTCATCCGTGCCTCGGAAAGCACGTTAAGCCGATATTTGACAGTCGTTACGGGTCGTCAGAAGCCTGAAAGTTTGACAACCAGTCTTACCAAGGGGTATCGTGTTACCCAGTTACTGGGTCGTGGAGGTCAGATAGGCAGTCGCTCCATGTAAAATACTGGTATTCAGCTGTTTCTGGTTAGACTGCCAGCCGACTCCAACATAGTCGGGAAAAGGCAAGGCAGATTTCAGTCCTCGGTTGAACGTTGAAAATGCCTTCGGTGACTGTAAATTCGTAAAACATTCTTTGTAGCATTATCTTAAATAGCTCTGGAGTAAATAAACATGTTTATTCCCTTCCCGAAGCCAAGGAAATCTCGTGCAAAATTCAGGAATTACGTCGCCTGAACAAATTATGTTTTTGTAAATTGCGGCAACAGAAGAGAGCGTGGGAGTTCAATTTAAATGAAGGAATGTTTATCAAGCTTCATGTCAATTGAGAGTAAATGTCCGGTGTGACGACCGCTCACCGTTTTACGGAACATTCTCGAAATTCAAGCTCCAAGCGATGTTTGTGTTCAGGAATTTATAGCTTGTATGTACAGCTAGTTAGTGGTCACGTTCTAGTTGGCAGCCGCTGAGCTGAAACATATGGCTATAAGTTTATAGGGACCACATTGCCAAGCCAAAAGTTATACTACACTTTGATTGCTTATTGGTTTAGTGTACTTAATAACCATGCTTACACACAGTTTGTGTAGTAGATTTTCAACATATAAGCCATTCCATTTTGTTGCAAATATCATGTGTTTTTGGTAAACAGAACCTACCATTGATGTCAAAATAAAATTGACGGAAACAGTTTCCATCTCACAACATAATGTAAGTATTTACTACTTATACATAAGTTACGGTAATCAAGTGAAGTGATCGGTCATTACCGTTGCACTCAAGTGTAGCGACGTAAAAGGGTCAATGTGATAAGCTCGCAACTTTTCACTTCGCTGTTATACCTACTAACTTTTTATTCAGGCCATTTCATAAGCAATTTTTAATAAAATATAGAGTGGGATGGGTCCCTTCATTGTTAAAATTTATTGTCTGTACGAAACACGAATTAATTAAACAGCAGGAGTAAATATGAACTATGAACACGGATAAAAGTAACCGCCATCACCTTAATAAACTTTTATTTATGAAGGTATTGCAGCTACAACCGGCAACCCAGCTGCAACTATCGCAAAGTATGTAAGACCGTCTCAATGTTTACGACAAAACTTTACGAGAAATGGTCGAAGTCTTTCTAAAACTGTTCCGTAGTTCAGCGAGACATTTTATCCCACAGCAAAAATAAAGCTTTAAGCTACAATGACCAACTCACCCTCGTCAGCTTAGCAGTTAGCTCACGACCATCTATATTATTCTAGATATTAGAACCCTTCTCACTAAAACGCGAAGGAACTTTAAATATTCATAGTTAGATTGTTGTTGTCATGTTAGTCGTAATGATTATATTCAACATTATTCGTCTAGCCTTTGTCACCGTACCAGCGGTATTAGTACCAAACGGCTTGGTACATGACGATGGGAAGAGACCAGACGGCATGACGTTATTGCCTTGGAAGGCGGGCAGGCCTCTGGTGTGGGACGCAACCTATGTCGACACCCTTGCGCCATCTCATGTTCCAAGCACGGCTGGCTGTGCTGGCGCCGCTGCTGCGGCTGCTGAGACCCTCAAGCGGCGCAAATTCTGTAACCTTCTGGGTAACTACAGTTTTGAGTCGTTTAGGGTCGAAACGCTCGGGTCAATGGGCCCGAGTGTGCGTCTCCTTTTTAAGGATATTTCTCGCCGACTGATCGGCAATTCACGTTACCGATGTGATGATGAATGATAAATAATTTTATTTCTGTATGTAGTTTTGTACCTACGAACACTTTTATATGTTTGTCAATCATATTTTAAAAACTAGATGAGGTCGGCGTTTCCTATCTGACTACTCTGAGAAGAAAGGCCGAAACAAACTCAGGTCACAGTCTCTTTTAAAGTCTAGACATAATCTTTGTCAGATCATGTGAAAACCATGTAGATTGGTGTCTGAAATGGTATTTTAAGGAAAGAACCACTCAGATTGAGTGGACCTGTCCAGTCAGTGCACGCATTTGTCAGTAATCGTGCAGCTCAACTCAAGAAATAAAGAAGCTCAACGATTCGACGAACAATACCAAGGAAAGGATACTTGGGTAGGCCGCATAAATTACACCAGAGGGCTGGCTCGTTGTTTGGCCAAAGAATTAGCATTGCTATCCAACGTGGCAATGCTGCCAGTCTTCTGGGCACGTTTCCGGATGACAGCGATGCGGACGAGTACTTCGACGCCTAAGTGTCCTTTTGTTTTTGTATTTATTTGTATTTGTATAGTTAGTTAGTCATTTAATTTAGTACCTAGTGTCTATAGTTAGTTGTGTTACATATTGTAATTACGAACCGGTTATTAAAATGACTTGTTTACTGTTCAAGAAGATTCAAGAATATTTCTACACACAAGAGTCATCTTTAATATGGAGTTACTGCCACTTTAAAAACAGATAAGTGTTTATACTAAAAAAGTAGTAGTTACCTACTCTTATTAACGTAGCCAGTTTTGACTCAACACGATTCAAACTGCACATCTCTATAACATAATAGTTATGTTATAGAGCTGTGCAGTTTATTACTGGCAACACTCATCGACGATGACGTCACAAGCGAGCGTGAAGTGCTAACGAGAAAGAATCCAATTAACTGTAAATCGTCTCGTCGAAGGGTGTCTATGTGTAATTACATATATAGGTAAAGGGTATTTATTGATTCGTTATTACTACACCTTCATAGAGATGCCAAAAAAATAGTATAATTTAAATTATGTCACCCTAAAGCTATGTACCATGGAAGAAACGAACATCTATACACCGTCAGGACTATTCTTGCTTGCAGCGCTCTGCGCTCGGCCGCTATAGTAACGCTTGCTAACAGTGTGGTCATCGTGTGCACCGGTTTTTGTTTTCAAATTGGTCAGATGTAAGTTTCCTCGATAGTACCTATGTTGATAGTACTCATTTACAATATCAGTATAAAAATCCTGGCAATGAGGAGTTTCGTAGTTGGGATGAACGTTGTAGTTGAAAAACATGTTCTCTCATACATTCCAACTGCATATGTATGTTTATACGCACAATATTGAGAGATTTACCGTATTATTTTAAGACCATAGACTTCATAAAGCTTTTCCTGTGATCTATAAGTATAGAAATATTTCCTGTTTTAATTTTTTCAAAAATTTAGGCTCAGTAATTTCGGATAGGGTATGGTCAATTTTCGTCTACTTTCTTAAAAAACTTTAAAACTATTTATTTTAAAATTTAAAAAGAAAATAATCTATTCGAGAACCCCACAGTAAGCCATATCTATCATTTTATATTTATGTCACACAGTGTCGTTTGCAAAACTTTTCTTTTTTTCTTCTTTGTCCTCCAAAAGTGACCCCCATATTCAAAATTCGTAACTTTGTGCAAAAATGATTGCTGAGAAACTACTTTTAGTTTTCGTGTGAAAATTCACTATTTACGGTTCTTAGTGCGCAATGTAACGCACTCAAAATATTGGGCTTACGGATGCACGCAACGGTACAGAGGCTGTGGGAGTATTTAAAGTTAAGATGTAACATTTTAAACTTATTTTCGAAAAAAAAACGTCAAAAACATTTGGAAATTTGACCTTCAATATCTCCTTACCCAGAAAGTTCCCAGAGAGGCAATTGCGTAACACACTTGCAGTAGGAATCGGTATAATTTTGACAGTTCAACAACATTCATTGCGTTATTTACGTTGTGGAGTAGACAATTTTTCGAACATATGAAGCAATGGATTAGCAATTTGTTTCAAAATAATTCAGATTGTGATTGATATTGTGTTACGCAATTATGGTGCTGGTATGGTCCAGTACAAAAAAAAATCTTAATAACGAGAAGAACAAGTGACTCTCGACTTCGATAAGGGTATTTTTACACCCGTTCTACCTACATTATAAGCAAAACCATACAAATGTAACAAAATGTGATAAAATAAAATAATACAGCCATTACAGAAGAAAGTAACCCATTACTGCTCACTCGTTCGTTCTGAACCACGTCATAGCAGTAGATATTACGAAAGGATCACCTAAAAATGAATGTGCTTTTATAACCAGTCTAGCAGAAACGCAGTAAAGTGCTGAAAACGCCCAAAAGTTCTCGTATATCATACAAACGAGGCCATTATAACAAAGTTATTGTTTTATTCTATACATTTATATTTACTGATTCCTACCTACTAATAAATGATCAACTATTTGTTAAGCTTGTTTGTATAATGTACACCTATAGTCACGGGAAAACTTTAAACAAGGCTTTGAAAAGCGGTTTATGAACATGAATTTGTAGAATGTTAACTGCGATACATCAAACGCACTAGTCTTGCGTATTGAAGTTCCGTGTAAATAAACCTGTGTTGGGGATGATTAAACTGTTTACTGAGGTTTACCTTATAAATAAACATTTCAACTATCAAGCAACATTGAACATTTCACTTCTCTTACTAAGTGTATTGACAAAGCAAGTCATGGAAATTCAAATCGTGTACTGAACACAAATACGGCGCCATGTTTGAAACTGTTCCCTTTCAGCTTGTTCACGTATACCAGCGCTACTGTGGTGCTATTATGCTATGGTGAAAATTTAGGTGAACTGAGCGTGATGTGAACTGTCATCCCACCTTACTCTACTAGGGATTGACAGCTCACCTTTAAACTCACTTCACCTAAGTGTTCACGGTGTGATGTTTACAGAATAGATCGGCTGATCAGTGACGTCATCTAGGAGTCATCTGTAAACAATCTACGTTACAGACCGCGATATTATATTTGCGACTCATAACCATCCATCACTAATAAAGTGATCGATGCTCGTAACACGAAGTTACGTGAGGAAATTGTTTCCCTTGTGTGTTAAGTTTCGGACTTAAGGGTTCGGGTTTTATGTATCACAAAGTTAGCGAAAGCTACTTGTGGTAGTAAAAAAATTGTTGATTTACTGTTATCATTTGTATTCTGATTATAGCAGATGATGTAGTTATATGACCTATCGCCCAGACATCGCGTTGTATAAATCCGTTTAGTTTTCTACCATTGTGACATTCCTATCTTCAAACATCGAATTTAATTAATTTTAATTTAACAATTTTAATTTATTTGTGTAGCTTCAATATTCAACCTTCAATATTACTGTTTTAGGCAGTGGTCCCACCGCCGGCGATTAACGAATAGCGAGTAGAGCTAGCAACTGAAAATGAGTTGGCGAGCAGCGAGTGTGTAGTTGCGATAGTTTTGTCGCTGGGCTATCAGCGAGTCTCCGGGTGCGACGAGCGATTACTCGCACCACTCGCTCGGGGCGATTAGTCCTGTGGACTCCTGCGCAACACTACACGCACTATGCACGTGTTCCCGTCCCGACGAAATAAAGAGGGTTGTTCTTTGTTTCAATTAACTATGGATGAGTTTTTTATTGAGTGTGTGAGACAATATCCCTGTCTTTGGGACACACAACTACCTTCTTATGCTATTATAGAATACATAATCGTCGTCTTCTGAACTAGACAACAATGATAGTTCTAGTAATTATTTTGAATTCATAATTATGTGCACTCTAGGTAGAAATGACCGCTGGTTGGTCTCTCGGCGTGAGTTCTGACCGCCAAGCGAGCATCGCTGAGCAAGTCTCGCTGAGCGAGTATTATCTTTGATAGCTCTTGTCGCTCAGTGACAAACTAGTGTAGCGAATCCTCGCCGGCTGTGTGAACAGTCAGCGATCAATTATTAATATATACATATCTTTTGTTTACATGGAATGTATCTATTGTTCGTTTCTTAAGCGAGAAAATAACCAATAATTAGTCGCTTCCTCGCCGGCAGTGGGACAACTGTCATAAAGTTGCAAACATCACTGACTCGTCCGTACGCAATACGTTTTTAATTTGATCCTAGACTTGTTTATCCGTGCCTTGTTTTACACATTGGAGATAAACACTTACTTAATTAAACAAAAGTGTTGGTGGTATACTGAATGCATTTTATATTCGTAGTAAACTAATGACTAACAAACAATTTTACCGTAAAGATACACATGAAAGTTCATAGTTTACCCATTAACTAACCAGGGGTACGCATGTAACCCAAACTGTGGTTTGTTTAGGATACTAAACTTTATAGTTAATTAAAAATGTACCTACCACAACGTAACAAAGTTTTAAACGTTCGTTAATATATCCCCTATTAATACGAGTAAAACAAGCGGGCACTGGCATTGTACGCAGTAATCTCTACAAATACTAGGTTTTAACTAAACAATACCGCTGTATTCTTTATAATGAAAACGTTATCGGATAATACCCTATGCTAAACTTGACCAAAGACTATGCAAAGGACCCGAAATCAAACCAGAGCTCAGAGATATAACAAAACTGTTTAGAATTTTTAATTGTATTCCTGCAGTGTTTTCGACGGTTTTGCATAGAAAGTTGACTTTATTATCATAAACAAGAAAACGGTAAATTTTAAAAGCTTCGTTCAAGTGACGAAGAGCATCTAATATTGTGAACAGACCTTCAGTTTTTGTTTAGAATAGTTTATCAGGTAGGTACAGCAAAAAAAAATTAAGCAATAACATAAAAGTGAAAATATTGTAAAGATGTAACTTTAATTCTGTCCGACGTAAACAGAAATACGAACGTAAAGACAAACCTAAAATGAGCGATTCAAGAAGAAGATCCAGAAAATGGTCGAACTCACAATTTATCAAAGTTTCAATTGGTGACCACCTCAAAGCGAATTCCTAGCTGACCCTTATGTTTAAAACAGACATAATAGCTCGCACAGGCCGCAGGGTTGTCCTCATGTCCTAAAACATTCACAAATTCCCAACTATAAGTGTTATTCAGTTATTTACGATTACTGCGAGCGCCCTCCCATTAGTGCGGTCTCGTTAGCTGCTGGTAAACAAAATCAAGAGATTATTAAAGGAGACAAGCAACTACTTGGCAAAATTGTTACACCATTGAAACCCGTAATGAGTTGAAAGACAACGAAGTTTGAAGAGCGAAGATAACAGGAAATGTTAGTAAGGGCTCTTCTCCACGAAAAGCCTTCGACGTTGTACGAAAAACATGAAGCTGTTTTTACATTTTCAGTTCGATTTAACGATGGTTGCTTTAGAGAATGTTGTAGCAATTACCTTAAAATTTTTGAATTTCAATAGTAAAATTTTGTATCCCTGAACCCAACTAAAATAACCATCATCATCTGCCTAGCCTTTTCCCAACTATATTTGGGGTCGGCTTCCAGTCTAACCGGATGCAGCTGAATACCAGTATTTTACATGGAGCGACTGCCTATCTGACCTCCACAACCCAGTTACTGGGTAATACGATACCCCTTGGTAAGACTGGTTGTCAGACTTTCGGGCTTCTGACAACCCGAAACGACTGTCAAAGATCCACGAATGACAGCCGAGACCAACGGCTTAACGTGCTTTCCGAGGCACGGAGGAGTCTCGGTATGTAAAGATGGTCACCCATCCACGGACCAACCCCGGCAAGCGTAGCTTAACCTGATGGATCGACCCATGCGGCTGTTATTACTTAGCCACGAGCTCCTCATCTAAAATAACCACTAGGAGATAAATTACAACCCCTGCCACACTTGTTCAGATTCACTATTTACAAGTCTCCCATCTTTTGTAGTGAACTGAACATCTTCTGAAGGTACTGACAGGGACTCCGTTTTATTGTGACTCGTAAATCAACAAAGGTAAGCAACTGTTTTCATTTTCTTGGTATCTTTCACAACAATAGTTTGTAAAGTTCACAAAACATAAGTAATATTACTACCCGATCCCCAAGATACAGGCAAATGCCTATTTTAGGGATCACCGTCCAATCTGTTCTTGTACAACCTGATTACTAATAAATAAATTTTAATTTTGAATTTTAATTACTGTAGGTATTGCAGGTGTTCTTACAGTTAAGTAATTTTCTCAATTTATCAAAAAACCTTTATGGTAACGTGTCAATGTTCTACCTATTCATCTTTATTATGTTTAAGTTGAGATATATGGTAAGGCGTAAAACCACGAATACGCTAGGGAACAAAATTGCCCCCAACATGACGCGCAACGCTCAATTTACGTGACGCTGTAACGTTGCCCCGTGTCCCGCAACATACCGCGCAACATCTTGAGAAGCATTTATGTGACGTGGAACATGTTGCTAACTCCCGCTCCGCCAAATCACTTAAAATATTAATCCTTTTTTTTTTCGTTGTAGTAAGCAATTCCGCATTCAACACCTCCTTTTTCGATTACGTTTCGTTAAACTGCTCGAAATAAATATCAACCTCCTCGGGTGACATTTCTATAAACACTCGCTAGTGTGGCCTGCAAAATGTGTCCCGACATTCTCACGAGACAATCACGTAGTTGTCGAGCGCTATGTTCCGCAACAAGACCCCTAGAGTATTCGAGGCTTAATGTTTACATCTTACTTGGTTACAGACGTTAGATTTGTCTACTTTAGCAATCAATTACATAAACGACGCCTCCCACTTACTAAACTATATATACTACGTACCCCACGCAATGTCTTTACAACAATAAAACACGGCATTACTGTGACAGATGGCAGCACATGCTCAAAACATTCAGCATAAAAACGTTCAATTTATCACGCACTAAGCAAATATTGCACGTATTTCTCAGCAATCAACGGAAAGGCTATAGGTAAATAGAGAATATCTATGCAGGTGTGACTCGCTTCCTGTACAGCGTCTCGGTGAGAGTAATCTCGTTTATATGGGTAAGTAGAGATTGCCTTATCTAGCGCAAGCTAAAGAGCATGCGTGTTATGTGCCCACGCCTCGTATTATGAGTCAAACATTATGGTATTATTACGGCTATAAACGTTACGTAGTGCATCAGCAGCCTTCACTTCATCTTCTGAGAGAAGTGGGTCACTGTGTTGTGAGCCGGTAAGTAATAGAGCTCACTATACAATGTATAAGCTGCAACTGATGCAAGGAACGTAGACACGTTCTTTGTGCGATCATCATCAGCTGAAAGAACAACAAAACACCAAGACTAATTACTCAACCACCTGAATACGCGCTAAAACAGAGGAATTTTCAACATCCACTTGCCACCAGACAATAAAATCCCCCCCCCCCCCCTCCCCCCGCCTAGCGTTTGTGTTGTTATAACATTCCAAGGTGCTAAAAACAAACAATAGTAATGAATTAATTGTTTGGAATATGATCGGCATCCGACGTAAACAATTTTCGGAACGTAAACAGCCTTACACAGCAGTACTCTTTATGGAAGTGGGATTGTTAAAAGATAAAATTGTCGGTGTAGTAGCTAGCTATTAGACAATTTAATGACGGTGTTAAATATGAACAACGGTACTTCGTAGCTCTTATGTGAAGTCCCATGTTACCTTTGGGAGACATTTTCGGAAGGCAAACCTAAAAAGTTCGCTTATCCGAATACAGTTTCTGATACGATAAACGACGAAGAGATGCGATGCATTCTTATGAATTTTGATTAACGTCTCGTGAGAAGCTTTTCTTTTATCGGTGAGACTACAACTACTTTGTTGAAAAAATATTATAACCGTCTGCAAATAAAT
This sequence comes from Fissipunctia ypsillon, assembly GCA_947568875.1. Classification (NCBI taxonomy): domain Eukaryota; kingdom Metazoa; phylum Arthropoda; class Insecta; order Lepidoptera; family Noctuidae; genus Fissipunctia; species Fissipunctia ypsillon. The sequence goes on along the minus strand of OX387661.1, from coordinate 14,973,835 downwards.
ACAGACATGAATATTTCTTCAAGGGTTCTGAGGTTTGAAAAATTCTGTTCTGTCACGCGATCATAATCATGTTTTTATCTCGCCATGTAAATAATGGATTCTGAATAGTCTTGAAAAGTTTTATTTTGCAGCTAAACACAAACCCTGATGTCCCTGATATCTAAAGGGATTAACGAAGCAGTAACGTTGTCTTACATAAATTAATTAATTTGCCTTCAGAAAGATACTATTCGTTAACATTAATCAAATTACTCAGGTATGGTTACATAAACACTCGAACCAAGAAAAAGAATATTTACAGAAAAAAAACGTTTATCTACATTTTTACACAGAATTACTATAATCTGAGCAATTAACCGTGTTGACAAGCCCAGGGGAGGTCTTCGCAAAAAAAGTGTTTGATGACCCATTTTCATAAAACCATAAAATTAATTGCTATGAAAACACTGAAGGTTCTTTACTTTCTGAATGAATTTGAATCATTTAGGCGTTACTTTTTTATTCTTATCTCTATATAATGATATAGCTAGTTTACTTACTATGAACGCCACTGATGCCGCAATCTTCGTGGCCACACACTGGGCTGGCAAAAATATTTATTGAAGAAAGTACCATCGACACGAAAAGGAGAAGACCTACTGTATAGTTTCAAAGATTTATACTCTTATAAGTCAATAAAAATATAAAAATAAACTTTTATTTCAGATCCATACAGTCCATTTGTTTCAGTATACATGACTTAGGGCTGATTTAACCAAAATCTTTTATCTACGGAAAAAAAATTGACGTCTGATAGTTTTTGTATGGAAAATCTGTCAAAAATTAAAAATTTTTTCGCTGGATTAGACTTATACTAGGTATAAAAGTTTGGTCAAATTCGCCCTTAGAAACTTAAGTTGTTAATTACATCTACGCCACCGTAGCATGTATTAGGCGTATCCAATGTGCCAGTATGGGGCTGTCCCATCTGTTTTTCAGAATGCTGTTGGGGCTGGCTGTTACTCTACGCATGATAGAAGCGCATCGCTTGCGCATGATGGCGTGAAAGCCATCTATTCCCGCCTGTGCGAACACTGCAGCGCTGAAGCATTGCAGTAGCGTGGCGTATGCGAGCACTGAAGCACTGCAGTAGCGCGGCGTATGCGAGCACTGAAGCACTGCAGTAGCGCGGCGTATGCGAGCACTGAAGCACTGCAGTAGCGTGGCCTATGCGAGCACTGAAGCACTGCAGTAGCGTGGCGTATGCGAACACTGAAGCACTGCAGTAGCGTGGCGTATGCGAGCACTGAAGCCCTGCAGTAGCGTGGCCTATGCGAGCACTGAAACACTGCAGTAGCGTGACGTATGCGAGCACTGAAGCACTGCAGTAGCGTGGCGTATGCGAGCACTGAAGCACTGCAGTAGCGTGGCGTATGCGAGCACTGAAGCACTGCAGTAGCGTGGCCTATGCGAGCACTGAAGCACTGCAGTAGCGCGGCGTATGCGAGCACTGAAGCACTGCAGTAGCGTGGCGTATGCGAGCACTGAAGCACTGCAGTAGCGTGGCGTATGCGAGCACTGAAGCACTGCAGTAGCGTGGCGTATGCGAGCACTGAAGCACTGCAGTAGCGTGGCCTATGCGAGCACTGAAGCACTGCAGTAGCGCGGCGTATGCGAGCACTGAAGCACTGCAGTAGCGTGGCGTATGCGAGCACTGAAGCACTGCAGTAGCGTGGCGTATGCGAGCACTGAAGCACTGCAGTAGCGCGGCGTATGCGAGCACTGAAGCACTGCAGTAGCGCGGCGTATGCGAGCACTGAAGCACTGCAGTAGCGTGGCGTATGCGAGCACTGAAGCACTGCAGTAGCGCGGCGTATGCGAGCACTGAAGCACTGCAGTAGCGCGGCGTATGCGAGCACTGAAGCACTGCAGTAGCGTGGCGTATGCGAGCACTGAAGCACTGCAGTAGCGCAACAACCCTATCAACACACTGAAGGCTTTACTGTATTGAACGCTCAGAGCGCTGTATTCCCTCCACGTGTAGTTCACCCACAGACTTCATGAATAGAACGACTGACAGTAAATACGTTGCAAATAGAGTAGCCTTTACTTCAGGTGCATTTTGCAAATCTGCGAGCCAACATATGCAGCGGACAGCCAACGCCCTGCGCTCACGCTCAATTTCCAGGCTGTATTTTAGGTCTTCGGGAACCCAGTGACCCAAATACTTGAAAGTAGTGACTTGCTTTAAGAAACAATCGGTTTCCACTGAGGTACAATCGGGTACATTGAAGTGCTTGCCTTAAAGACCTTACCTCACTTTTTTTAACACCGTATCTGAGCCCACGAGCTCTTAAATTACCCTTAAAAATAAATGACGGTGATGTGCCCTTTTTTTCACAAGCATACATTAAATATACGCCATATCTACATCTCGTGACGGTCGCAGCCTCCGTCGTATGAGACGCTGCAAAAGCGCTTAAATCCCGGTTAATCTGCATAAACTCGTAAAGTGTTTGCGTTGCGTCGGCTGAAGCGCGATGTTACCGTATTACGAGTTTTTAACATCCATCGCGGAAGTGTGTCGAACATTAAAGCGGATTTTAGTATTTTACCAAAATTACCCGAAACTATTAACTATTCATCGATCGTTCGACACTTTACGGCAATTCTGATTACACAAAAACTAGGTTTTATTTACTACTAGAAACCCGCCCTTATTCGCACGGGTTTTACGTCTTGACAAAACATCAAGTTGTCTTTACATGTATGTTTCATGTTAATGTATTCTACACATAAACCTTCCGGAAGAAATTCTCCAAAGGATGGCGAAAATCTCATCAAAATCCGTTACCGTTCCGCGGAGTTTAGAAAAACAGCACGGTCAAACGGACCGACAAAAAAGCGACATTAATTTATAATGTGTATAGATACGGATTGTCTTATACAAAGTTTTCAAATGATTATTTTCTACGACTATTAGTGAAAACCTCGATTATTAAATAAAGGAGATCAAAGCTTCCAAGCTTTACTCAGTGTTGAAACGTAAATAAATGTGCCTCTCAAAGCAGTTTCTTCAATTTAATTTAGCGATTCTGATTTCCAAACATAGTTATTTTATTTCATTCATCATTGAATTACTTTCTTAGTCCATTAAAATGATTAATTCGATTGAAAAAAGGTTTATAATTAAGTAGCGCCTAATGTAGGGCTCGTGAAAGAAATTGTTGCTTCAAAGAAGTTTACAAAGAAGGATAAAAAATAAATTCACAAGTTAAACGCTGATATCCACACATTTTACACGTGTATTAGAGTCTATATATAGGGCGTCCACGGATATGCCACATGGAGGGAAAGTACTTTGAATATTGTAGATGGAACATTTCACTGAAAGAAGACATTATTTGAATTTAAAATAGAATTTAAACTGCATTCATAGATATTTAAATAATTAAATGGTTGTACCGGGAATCGAACCCGTTACATGAGAAAAATAATCATCCTGTAGCTTTATCATACCGATCGAAAGGCTTCATCATAAGGATTATTTTTTGCTAAATAACATAGTGTCAAAAATAAAAGGAAGACCATGAATTTTAACATTTTGAATACAAAATTAATCAATAATTTATCAAATGCACAAAATGAGTCCCTTCCTGTTGAATACAAAGTCGCACTCTTTTGATTCATTTCGCTGCCAAAATTTCACATCAAATGTTAAAATTCATGGTCTTTCTTTTATTTGTGATACTATGTTATTTAGCAAAAAATAATCCTTATGATGAAGCCTTTTGATCGGTATGATAAAGCTACAGGGTGATTATTTTTCTCATGTAAGGGTTTCCTCATGTAAGGGTTTCTCATGTAAGGATTCCCGGTTCAACCGTGTAATTATTTAAATATCTATGAATGCAGTTTATTTATTTTTTTATTCAAATAATGTCTTCTTTCAGTAAAATGTTCCATCTACAATATTCGAGGTACTTTCCCTCCATGTGGCATATCCGTGGGACGCCCTGTATACTTGAATAATATGCGACGCGCTCGTTACCTGGAAAGTACTGTCTCTACATAAACACCGCTACACAATAATTATCTCCTTTTTATGAACACGTAAAGTATCCTCTCTACGTAAGAACTGACACACTTGATACATGTACGTGTCAGTTCATCACACGCAGTCATTTATCTACAATCACTGAACATTATTTATGAGCAACTGTTATTGAAAAAGTTTCGAGAGGATCGGTTTGATGTCCTCGAGACCTTTTGGTTCTGGCTGGCAATACCGTAGATTGGGTGTCATTTTGGAAGAAAAAACGAAATACCTATACCAAGCCGGCCCTGCATATTCATATTAGTGAATTCAATTAGCAAGCGTTAGCGAGAGCCCAGTCATTAGCCAATGAGTAACGGTCGAACCCAATAACCTATTTTCAGTAAAAGATAGATCGCTATTGATGGTAGACAGTATCATTCTATCTGTCCTTATGTCAGGCCAGTAAAATTCCATAATCTCTTATAGATTATTGGGACGTTAAAACCATAGATAGATAGGTTTTTCTATCTCCAGTATGCCAAAACTGGTGATAGATAAGTTATTGGGTTCGGCCGTTAGTCGTTCGCTGGGGTTGAGTAATATTGGGTGTATCGGTAATTCCATTTAAACGATTTTCAGAGATCACTAGCGAGGGACTTGTGGCTAAGTAATAACAGCCGGACGGGTTGATCGATCAGGTTAGCTAAGCTTGCCGCGGTTGGTCCGTGGATGGGTGACCATCAAGACCATACCAAGACCCCTCCGTGTCTCAGAAAACACGTGGGTCCCGCCGTCATTCGTGGATCTTAGACCGTTGTCGGTTCGTCAGAAGTCCGAAAGTCTGACAACCAGTCTTACCACGAGGTATCGTATTAGCTAGTAACTGGGTTGTGGAGGTCAGACAGGCAGTCGCTTCATGTAAAATACTGTTATTCAGCTGCATCCGGTTAGACTGGAAGCCGACCTCAACATATTTGGGAAAAGGCTAGGCAAATGATGATGCGACGGAAAGCGAGCGCAATTCATATCACTAATAATTTTTGATCAGTTGACCGTGAGCACACACATGCACACTAGAACGGCCTGATGGAGACCTTTTTGTCATCTGATCAAAAACTATCAGCCCATTACATTACTCCCCTGATAGACTAATTCAAATGAATGTTCGTGGACCACCATTTCCAAAACTATGACGATGGTGCTTCTAACCTAGAGATTAGTACTTATATTAAAGTGTATAATGTTACTTACTTTTCTCAACCAAAGTAGTAGTCATCATGTATATAAAAGTGCCAATTTTCTGTGGTTCCGTGGCAGCCATGCAGCCTCATATTGCAGCAACATGGGAGACCAATATATTTTTACGACTTTTTAAAAGAATTTAGTCACGTGTCAGGATTTATTTCTCCGGAAGAATTTACGGTTGAAACATTTAATTTCGAATGTGTAAGAAGCATTTTCATACGCGCTGACTGTTGAAAATCGATGCTGGGGGAAAAAATATGATAATAAAGGAAATTGGTGTTATTTTTGACAGACTTCTCATGTTGTGTAATTTGTTGTAAATTTCTACGCTACTTTCCAATAAAAGTCATCTGTTGGTAACTTTCAACATTTCATATCAATAATTAACATCACTACAGTGACATTGAATTACAATTAACTTCAACCGAATTGAAATCGGACACTTCGTTAATGAAACTCAAATACAGAATTGCCTGTCTCTCATTTATAGATAAAAAATAAAATTCGTAGTTCTTTTTAATTTCCCTTTAATCTAAATCTGCATGTCGATAATCCAATCATTCAATATCGGAATAAAAGGTTCCATCTCTAATTTAGCATTTTATCATTTCGGGTGGACGACGTGACTCCACAAAAGCCTTTTTATCTAACAATGATCGTGTATTGTCTAAAATAAATACCAGACTCGACGAAATCCATTGTCGAAGTCAGACGATCTGTTAAATTATTCAGCAGGCCCTGTTATTCTTTGTGATGTATGTACCTAAAACTTCGCAACCGGCGTGCGTGTATGACCAGATGTATGAATGTAAACGAAGCAAAAGGAGTTTGTAAGGGTCGTAGCAGGTGGCGTTCTGTAGTTTCTGCCTACCCCCATGGGAAGAAGGCGTGAGTTTATGTATGTATGTACCTAAATGTCGCGTCTATTTTTTATGAAAATATTTTCATTGCACAAAAACAATAACAATTACTTTAAAATCAACCGAATATGGTGTTATTTGCAGATGACACATCATTGATCTTTAAAACAAACCGACGGTCACAAAATCTTGACGACGTGAATAAATCTATTCTTCAGGTCCAAGATTGGTTTAAGGTTAATATAATTTGGTACTAAATAAAAAAAACCAAATGCTTTACATATAAATTAGCTAATGTTAGAAGTAGCAAATGTGACATCATATTGAATGGAAAAAACTGGAATTTATTAATCAAGTGGTTTTCCTAGGAATCACGCTAGACGAGAAATTACAATGGGGACCTCTTATAGCATCTCTTACGGAGAGGCTAAGCTCGGCCGCTTATGCTGTTAAAAAGATAAGACATTTAACAGATGTAGAAACCGCGCGATTGGTCTATTTTAGCTACTTCCACAGCATTATTCCTCATCTTCCTCATCTCTCATGGGGTACTGTGTTAAATGTTATAACAAAATACCTTGTGATATACTGCAATTAAATGAAAGAAAATTTAAAACTCATATTAAAAATACATTTTGTAAAAAGCATATATTACAAATTAGAAGATTATATCCAAGAAAAGAATACTTGGAAACATGCTGGTCCTGCTCCAAAGGACAATCTAGAGTCTAGGCAAAATCAAACTGGATTGCTATAAAATTGTATAATTTATTATGTTTTATAATATAACACTGATTTTACATTAAGTGATTATTTTGCCTCACACACAGACTTTATTACTTGTTAAAATTTTAGGAAACTCGTACACTTTTCCAATGCTTGTGAATATATAAGTACCGTGTATTTAACAATTGTATCTATTGTCCTCAAGACTTTGGGGACCTGCCAAAGATGGAAACCGGTCTGTAAGAGTATCATTTCAGTTTTTACTACGTCTCCTAAAAAACTAATCGCCTAAAAAGTTCTTTGGCTGACAGGATAATCTTTAGCATCTTAAAATGAATGATTACACTTTGAGAGCGGTGACTGATCGAGGAAAACAAATGAGACTCGAGAGAGTCTAGTTTACAACAGGCAGCAATGATATTTTTTTTCAGATTTATTATATTATCTTCTTCTCTATATACCTAATAAAAATGAAATGTTGTTCGTTGGCAAGCGCATCATGTCAGGATGCCTGGACCGATTTGGCAAATTTTTGTTTTAAAACGTTCGTAATGGTCTAAATTAGGTTTTTACGGAAAGAAAAATTCAAAAATGGCTTTCGCCGGGGATGGTCAACTGGCGATCTTCTTGTGTATGTCACGCACTGCTGGGGCGAGGCCATCGAGAAACATGGCGAAGCACTTGCTGTATCGCTTGATATCTCGAAGGCCTTTGACAGGGTCTGGCACGCTGGTCTACTCAGCAAGCTTCCTGCTTATGGCATCCCTGCTGATTTTTGTAGCTGGATATCAGACTTCCTTAGTGAACGTTCGATCAGAGTAGTCGTTGACGGCTGCTCTTCCGACCTTATGGCTATTGAGTTCCTCAGGGGTATGTTCTCTCTGCAACTGATTTCCTGCTACACATCAATGACCTACTTCAGTCTGGTATTGTTGGGTACGCAGATGACAGTACAGTTTCAGAGAGATACTTGTCCAGCGCAAAAAGCAGCGGGGCCGAAGTTCGTTCCTTGAGAGAGGCCATGGTAGAGCGGACAGATTTGACCTTAAGCCTTGTCTCCCAGTGGGGTGATGATAATCTGGTCTCTTTTAATGCCACCAAAACACAGGCGTGTCTTTTTACCGCTAAAAGGAGTCGTTTCGATCAAACTCCTACTTTTCGGGGTACATCTGTTCCTGTAACTGATCGGCTCGAGCTCCTAGGCATGGAGTTGACATCATGTCTCAACTACGGTGCCACCATCGAGTACAAAGCCCAAACTGCGGCCAAGAAACTGGGCATCCTAAATAGGATGAAGCGATACTTTACGCCTGGACAGCATTTAAATCTCTACAAAGCGCAAGTCCGATCCTGTATGGAGTATTGCAGCCACCTTTGGGATGGCTCGGCCAAATACCAACTTGCCGCGCTTGACTCGGTGGAACGCAGAGCTAAGAGGCTCATGGGCGACGTAAGACTGGTGGATGCCAAGCTTACAGCTTGGCTCATCGCCGTAAGGTTGCCTGCTTGACGGTCTTCTACAGATTATACTTCGGGGAGTGTGCTTAAGAACTCCACGACCTCATTCCGCCGGCCCCCTTCTATCAGCGGACATCTAGACGCACTGAAAGTTACCATCCTTACCTAGTTGCTATCCCACCAATTCGCACTAAGCGTTTCCAAATGTCTTTTGTGATGCGCACAGCAAAGGAGTGGAACTCTCTGCCTGCGTCTGTGTTTCCGAACGCATACAACCCCGATCTCTTCAAAGTGAGAGTGAACAGGCTTCTTCTGGGTAAGCTCGCTCCATCGTCGACTGTGTCTCTGTCATCTCTGACCTAGACTAGAGTCAAGAGCAAACCTATCTCAAATAAATAAAAAATAAAAAAAGTTGCCGGGAAAATTGGAATATTCGGAAAAAATTTAAGTGCATTTTCTAAGGGAATTTTGTATGAATTATTGAAATTTGGACAGGACACACCAGGAGCCGCAACTCTCTGCCTGCGTCTGTGTTTCCGAACGCATACAACCCCGATCTCTTCAAAGTGTGAGTGAACAGGCTTCTTTTGGGTAAGCTCGCTCCATCGTCGACTTTGTCTCTGTCATCTCTGTCATGCCTATAATAAGGGTATCATGACACTACATCAATATGTGTACCCGAAACCCTCACAAAAATTCGAAATATTTCTGTTACAGATTATCTATGTACAAAAATATCGAATGCATGCCTATCATATTTTGCTATTTATGTAGGTCAGCTGGACCCCTCACCGAACACATAAAGTTAACGATTCTTGGAGCGAGTCCAGGAGACTCCCGTTCGTCGCCAAAACCTACATGTTCCGCTCTTCATAAAACTGTCAGAGCGATGCAAAAAATTTTTGAGTATGAGAATAATATACAGTACAGTGTAATTGTTATGTGCACGCTGTTTCACGTGCGGGGTGAGTAGTAGCACCAAGTAAAATGAGTTTTTAAGTGTTAATGGCACGGAAAGTAGTTTTAAGCACCTAACAGTAGTTGAAAAGAAAGATTGAAACGCTTTTTATGACTGTTCATTGTAAGAGTCCGTTCTTTTCTTTTATTTATTGGCATGCGAATGGCAATTTCCTTGTTTGATAGACGGGACTATTTTATATGAGTAGATCATAGAGTATGTTGTGTGTTGTCTCTTACCTGAAACAAAAAGAAAACAAAATGATAAATAACTACTAATCTCTTGTTATACTTCAATTAGCTAATAAAGCAATTAACAATAGTAACAATTTAAATACCAATAAAATTATTTTCTCTATTAACAAAATATTATTAGAGTAATGTTTCCTATCTCTAAAGTACAGTCAAGTATGTTTATATAAAATTAAACAAAATACTTTTTTTGCTTGTATAAAAAAAGTTTCCTGATTAAATACAGAAAGATTCATATAATTCTGGCTGTAGAGACTGCTCAGTATTACTGATTAATTGATTGAGTATTCTACTAATCGATATTTCTACTGACAAAATAGACGTTTAATAAACAACGAAGAGCAAAGCTTTCACATCGTAGCGGTCGTAGCGGTGACGTCATCACGTCGGCTACGTCGTAGCAACCGGGTAGTCCTCTATACTTCACAATACTATTGTATTTTTTGTAGCTATCTAAATACAACGACGACTATTTAATTTTATATTATAAAGGTACATTCACTTTCCTACCAAGGTGTCATAAAATAGTATCAATTTATCCAAGCACAAAGAATATTATTCTAAACTCAAAATCAAAAGTTAAACTGTCACGGTTCACGACTTTTTAAGGTTTCTGCTAGGTGAGTGGTCAGAATAGGGTCTATTTTATCCAAATTCCAACCGTGTCATAAATCCTACGACGAATCTTTGAGGAGGAAAAGTAGATCGTTTATAACCCGTCATCGGTAAACTGTTTTGAGGTGTTCAGAGAAAACAGGTTCCGTACTTTCGCTTTCCCTATCTTAATCGATGACAGTAGATTCTTTCATCATGTTCTAAACATTAATGTAAAAACAGAACATTACGCCTGTAATCTCCGAAGGTTTAGCCAGAGGTGTACCTATAGTACACCTTAGTTATGTTTTAGTCCCATGTAATTGAGGGCGAGCGATGTCAGAGTAACAAATTTAACAAAACCTAGCCCGATGTAATAGACTACGTTTATGTAAAATCTTTATTTATCATGTAACTTGCTACTTTCTTTTAACCTTCCCATCTGTTCACAAATGGTGTGATTATCATATTCTCCATAAGCGTGAATCGAACACATTAAGTACATTATGAAAATACCATAATTCTTACCTTCCACGAAACCATTAGAATAGCTTGATTTTTTTTTTTTTTTTTTGAAGAAATGAAAAATCTCAAATTCGCGTCTTCATTGAAAATAATGAGGTGTTTACTGTCGTCCGTCGAGCAGTTGAGAGCTGTCTCTTGTCTGTTATTAATGGAGCAGAGACGGCCTGAATCGTTATGGATAGTAAAAAGAACATTGTAAAAGCCTTCTTTGAGGATTGCCTCGCTTGAAACGAATGACGATTTGTACCCGTCGTTGGCAGAAGTCGACTTTTTGCCCGTTTCGGCGTGTTGCCCTCGCTGTTACCCAAAAGTGACGCGTTTTAGTTGGGCACAAATTGCCACAGTTTAACTGAACCCAAGTTTTTGTGGGCTCGGATATTTGATGACAGTGAAATTAGATTGACATGAATTTATAATTAACTTTACATCTCATGTGAACGTTATTGTTTTCCCTTCAATTCAATATCAAGTAAAAGATTAACACATTTTTTCAAAACCGTTTTATAACCTGGTAGCGGCACAACAATAAACTAACATTATTAAAATTATGACGGGCTCGTAACAGCCGCACGGGTCGATCGATCAGGTTAAGCTACGCTTGCCGCGGTTGGTCCGTGGATGGGTGACCATCTTTACATATCAAGACCCCTTCGTGCCTCGGAAAGCACGTTAAACCGTTGGTCCCGGCTGTCATTCGTGTATCTTTGACAGTCGTTACGGGTCGTCAGAAGCCCGAAAGTCTGACAACCAGTCTTACCAAGGGGTATCGTATTACCCAGTAACTGGGTTGTGCGGGTCAGATAGGCAGTCGCTCCATGTAAAATACTGGTATTCAGCTGCATCCGGTTAGACTGGAAGCCGACCCCAAAATACAATAGTTGTAAAAGGCTAGGCAGATGATAATTAAAATTAATTAGGTGCCATACGAAAACCAGCCAATTATTTTTAACTACGAGGCAAATTGAAATATTGACATGAGTACAGTTATCATTTCAGTGCTCAGTAACGTCACCACACAATTTTTACCTGACAAGATGGTTTCATTAATTGGGTTTCCGTGCGCCTTTGTTTACGGAAAATAAAAATATTGTTTCACTTTTGATATATTCTGGAATTGCCGTGAGACATAGTGGCACATAATTGCAATGCAATAGTTTACAAACATTCCTTTTCATTCGGTTACCAAAACAGTGTACCTCCTAATTTTTACCTTTTCGCGGTCGTTGACTTGACAACAGTCGCTTTTCATGACCTGCTGCTTGGCGCTAGTTTACCCACTTTTGACTTGTGTGATCTCGTTAAAGACGGAGCTTTATCGGTGAAGGAATGTGCACCTAATGTAGAAGCTCAGCTTGTTCTGTAAAGAATTGAATTGGCTTCACCTGCTGTGATACAGGGAGCTTATACAAACATTAAGTGGACATTTACTATAGCTAATCGAACTTGACATAAGATGGATGATGCCTGGGGAAAAAAAAAGTGATTCTATGTATTTAGTCCGTCAGTCAGATAATAAAAAAATATTAGACACGTATTTTTTGCTTTATCATATTAATAAAAAAAATACTTAGATAAAACGCATTAAAGTTGGGGAGTGGGGGCTCGCTACGTCACAACTCAGTATAAAATCTAGCAAGGCGTGACGTCATGCCACATTTTAACTCAATGTATTGCCGTAATAGTTTGATTACGTTAAAGAAGAAAAATACGTGTCCAATGTTTTTTAATAATCTACCGGACGGACAAAAAAAAATATCATAAACCTATTCTTTAATTTTTTACACACTGAAAATTAAATGCGATGGCCCACGACTTCATGAACTTCTAGATAAACCAGTCCAACCTGCACGTGAGTTAGGCAGAAACTATTACAAGCGACTTCGCGAGTCTTTGTGAAATCTAACGCCTAGTTTCTACTGCGTGCATACTTTTAGTTCTTTAAAAACTACGAAAGTCTTTGAAACTAGTAAGCTCGTACCCTGGGGAAATATTTACTAAAGGACTACTTTGTTTTGAGATTACTTAAAGCAAAACTACGTCACAAATTTGTTCTTTAACAATACATTTTTCTAAAAAATATAAGAAGCTTTCGATTATTTTATTTTCAGGCTTTATAGAGAATAGAAAATATTACATTTATTATGATAAAAGAGAAGTAACTTACGCCCACTACTCTTGAGACGAAAACAATTCCGTTATATATTATGTAGGTACCGACAAAGATTAGAACTGTTTTTGAAAGTTTTTATTGTAATAGGAAATTACATTTAAAGTTCTGCATTTTACTTCCTACGCTGGCCAAGACATTAGTAACCTAATTACGTAATGCCAAACTTAACCAGACTTTCAGTTTAACATTTTGTCAACGGAAGCCAGAGACTGGAACGATGCCAGTTGAGTGCGGTCGAGCTTAACACGTAATTTAATATTGTAATTCGATCATTAACAAACTGCAACTAGGTGCGTCTCAGTGCCCCGATAAATAAATTAATATTTACTCTTTGTGTTTCCATAAAATTGGTACATGGAAATACAAGGTGTAATTTTAATCACTGTTAATCTCTTAACGGATCATTGTACTCATCATTTTGAACAACTTTTACTATCGGACCAAACCCGAAATCGCGAAAAAAAAATCAGGTGTTTCCCTACCGCCTGATTTTTTTTTCGCGATTTCGGGTTTGGTCCGATAGTAAAAGTTGTTCAAAATGATGAGTACAATGACCCCTTAAGAGGTGAACAGTCATTAAAATTACACCTTGTAGAACCATTCACAATATCCTACAATATCTCCCGGTGCCAAAGTTATTTAATCCTGATTTAAAAAAAAAAACTATGTAAAGCTCAAATAAAAAGAAACACAAACAGTGTGAAAATGATAACCGAACACTTACATTACCGAAATACACACAGAGGCATCCGAGTAGATAGTCACCTATCTATTAGGATTTCCCATGTTTGTTGCTAGTTTCCGAAGCAGCTACACTATTCGCTGTTAAAGCGGTCCTTTTTCAAAATCCCGGTGATAGATGAAAGGGTTACAAGCCATTCTTTTTTGCTTTGGCAATTTTACGGACTTTGAAATATTCTTACGGCTTTCCCGAAAACAGATGATGCAGAAAAATTGCCGAATTTCGAGTTAACATGTTTCATGGTCCTAAAGTTACTGACGCAAGGTTATCGCTTTATATATGTTCACTCAGTTAAGAGGTAAACAGATGCGTAGGTAAGTGTTGTAGATGCTTTACTGAGACCTGGGAGGGTTAATGTTTCGTGATAAATAAAATAGGAGGCTGAGAAAAAGCCTGGAATGGAAAAATAAAGGTACAAATAGAGCCTCTTGGTACGCTGATTGAAAGAATTGAATTGGTTATTGAAATAAACTATTTGATCTATAAAACCGAATCCCCTGATACCAGGACTTTTTTATAAAAATGTCCAGTAGCAGTCATAAAATTGGTGCAAAAAGTCCAAGAACTAAATGAAACGTCACTGTAACCATAAGTACAAAGAATGCAAATGAAAGCGGTTCTCGTTAGTTGAGTTCAGGATTCGAACCTCAGGGCTCAGGCGCCGCCATGTTGAAAGAAATGGATGGAAATTGGAAGCCTGCGGTGACCTAGAGCTTTAATTTTCGCTGAACATTGAATGTGGACGTTTTCCGAGTACTCGTTTTGAAATTGATTTGGAGTGTTGGTAGGAGAGTATTTTACAGTTTTACAATGCTAGGGTACTAAAAAGGTTTTCTACGGAGGATATTATGTAAAAGTTAACCTGCCTAGATTCTATTTTATTTTCAAAACTAGCTGTGGCCCGTGACTTCGTTGGCGTGAATGTCGCACACAATACACAATATACTTTTATAGAGGCATGAGGAACAGGGTGTAAAGTTCACTCATCCTCCATAGAAAAGGGAGGATCCTCCGACCAGACGGGTGTTGTGTCTGGTGGGCTACTGCCCGACGGTTGATTTCGGGATGTTGTATATAGTCGCGCGGTAAACTCTGATTGCGCGATGCAGGATTTTTGCATGACGTCAGTGTGATGTGTTCCATTGTGGCGATGTAGATATGCCGCCACACTTTTAACAGCCACATTTTAATAAAACCGCGCGAACGAAGCCTGAACCTAAACCTGTCGTCAACCATCGCGTTGAATCGGCCGCCCGCGCTATTACTTCCTTTTCGCTTAATGTCTTTCTGACTTTTTCTTTTTGCTCGGGTCCTAAGGGTCGTAACGTGATATTAAATAGCCTATAACTATCCCCGAGAATTGGACAAACAAACAGATAGACAGACAGACAAAAATGTTAAAAATTGCTTTTTTGTTATAAGAATCGTGTATACTTTCCTATGCATTTAGTAAAAAGCTTTTATTTTGACATTACAAACAGACACTTCAATTTTATTTATTTGTATAGATATTTAATAAACATAATTGGCATTTTTACGTAAAAAATAACTGTTTTATTTCTATTGCGCTTTCAGAAATAGAACTGTAAAAAACAATTCCTTGCTTCATTAAAAATTTCAAACAAAAACTGCTGAGCAACTTCTATAGCATTGTAATACGTCATACACTTCGTTATTACCCCGACCTCACTCGTCTCGCTCCACATTCTTACTTCCAGTATTTTAATTAGTGAAGCATTGCTTCACTGCGGCCTCTCCCGTGATTCCGTACATTTTATGAATATCGTGAGAGATGAGCTGAATGAGACGAGGGAGCGATAGTATAAAAGATTGTATGTAATTATGTTATATAAAAACTGTTTAATGTTTACAAATGAAGTAGCGAGCGATCGCGGCACTCCGAGCTAAATAGATGAGTCGTTGAACTTGGCAACAGTTCACGTTGCTATGTGCACATGGGAGGCTATAATTAGAACGTAGGTATTTTGGTAACTTCTGTCGTAAGCAGACACAAATGTGGTGTGTTGATATCTGTAACGTAGTGTACCTGATTTACGAACTAATTACCCCCAGTTGTAATCAGCAACTGCAACAGAGTTAGTTACTCATTCAAACTGGCAGACGTGACTTGATGCTTCTCTTTTATCAGTGAACAATGAATTTTCCTCCGACACTAGTAAGCAAAGATGATAATTACTATAGTAGTACTACATTTTCAATTTTGACTACGCAGTAATAATAAATCTTATCACATCGAAGTTTGCAAACAACGTGTGAATTAAAAACTCTCCCATTTATCTTGAGTAAGTGAACATTGATGGTCTTCTACATCAATTTCCCTATCATCATCATCAGCCTATAATGTTCCCACTGCTGGGGCACAGACCTCCTCTCGATGCGAGGGAGTGGGACCAATGCAGCGCTGAATCCACCACGCGGGTCCAATGCAGGTTGGCAGATGTCACATGTCTTCGAATTTTTGATTCTAGGACATGCCGGTTTCCTCACGATGTTTTCCTTCACCATTCTGAGAGCAATGGTGATGAAATAATTTACATAAAGTAAAGCGCCTGTCTGGGTTTAAACCCACGACCTTACAACTCGTAAGTCGCAGCCGTTACCACTGGGCCACCACTGCTCTGAATTTCCCTATATTGTTTCTTTCTTTCCGTAGAAACGTGTGAAAGGAGATGGAAAACGGTGGGCCCAAATGTAATAAGTCGAGATATGATCTAAAAAATTTTTAATATTTTTTTTATCTTAGAATATCAAAATTCAGGTCAATCCTCAATCTGGAAGCGGAGAATTAAGAGAAATATAGTTATAAGTAATCGATTACAAAATTACAAAAAGAAAACTTTCGCACTAGGTAATTAATTAACTCGAATAATTAAATGCACTAAATATACTTACATACAATATAGTGCATTTACGAGTAATAACATGCCATATTAATAAATTAAATATCATTTAATTACTGAGAAATCAATATAATGAATATCGATTTCATATCGATTAAAATCAGTCTTATATTTTTAGTCTATGTCACTGACATGACAGCTGTGAGTCAGCTCAACATTGACAGTAGACAGTTGCCGACTGCTCTTGCTTGTTCATTAGTTTCATGTTTTCCGATGCGTCTTGAGTGCTTTCCAGATTATTTCATTTTTAACGATCACTGTATTGTTTTTTACTGATTCTGACCCTGCCTACCTTGTACGACCCTTGCTTTCACACAGTACACCGAAGATCGCTCACACGTTTGACTTGGAATTTTGGATTTTACCGCCGCCTTGTGGATTGGATATTGTTGAAACTATGGATCGCTGAGTGAATTGAGAGATAGCAACTAGTCACTGCAATACACTAGGCCGACGACCCTTAGGCAAAATATAATAAACATTAGTGTTTAAAGAACATCTTTTGCACTTCAGGAATCAGTTGTCAGTTAAAGATTGTGACATAACCTTACTTTTAATAAGCCTCTAATAACTGGATTCTCAGATTGTCAAACTTACAGAATTTTCAGCGAGGGACTGATAAGTTTAAATCTATTAATTCACACCAATTTCATCTCGTTACATTCAGGCCCAAGATTGTATGTAATCGTTTCCGTCTCCTTTTGAATATGGCAGCCGCTGTGAAAATAATAAAGACGAATTGCATTCCGCCCACGTATCTAGCGTAGCATCGGTCTCTAACCGCATGAAAGCAAAGAAAGCAATTAACTATTTTTATTTTAGAAAAATGGTTCTATGTTAAACAGCCGAGATCTATTTGTAAATCTATACGTCTATACAAATAAATAAAATTCAAGTGTCCGTTTGTAATGTCAAAATAACCACTTTTTACTAAATGCGTAAGAAAGTATATACGGTACTTATAACAAAAAAGCATTTTTTTTTAATTTTTGTCTGTCTGTTTGTTCCAGCCAATCTCCGAAACGGCTGGACCTATTTTGACAGGACTTTCACTAGCAGATAGCTGATGTTACGGGGAGTAGCTTAGGCTACTTTTATTTTAGAAGAATAATTAGGGTTCCGCGCATAAAAAGTAAAACCCATGAAATTGTGAACAAAAAGTGGGATTTAAAAAGTTATTTTGCATTTGGTAGTCCAATTCTCGAGGATAGTTATAGGCTATTTAACATCATGCTACGACTCTTAGGAGTCGAGCAAAAAGAAAAAAGTCAGAAAGAACACTAAGCGAAAACGAAGTAATAGCGCGGGCGGGTGATGCAACGTGGCGGGTCGGGGGACGAGGGAGTTTTATTCAAATGTGGCTGTTATTTTAGTATATTGTGTTTCTTACGACTTTCACGAGAACGAAGCCGCGGGGCACAGCTAGTTAGCTCTTAAAAATTCACAGCTGAATACGGATCGTAATGAATAATGACTAAACGGATAACTTGACAGACGAATAATTAAATAATAGAAAAACTGTTGTATGTAGATATTATAGCCAAAGTAATCTACTTAATTTCCTTTTTTACCGGTGCTTGGCCTAAAACTAAGTATTCACACTGAGCCGATAAAACAAAAAATAAGACCGTGCAATTCTGTAGGATTGGTAAAAAGATCCGCGTCAGAATGGGCAAATTTGGCCGAGCTAGTACGAATTCGCCTGTTACTGCCTTCGATTGTCAAGATTGTAGTTACACAACCTGCCATTTGGCACCTTACCAAAAGATTTTGGTTTAAATTGAGAATTGTACCTATACATTTTTGGAGTTAGATGACTATTTTTGGTTGTTAGACCTACCTTTTTTGAAATAGTGTTTTTGTATTTATTACTAATATATCTATAGCCAGGATTAGTCTGGCTCTAAATAGTAACATTTTAGTCCAACACTACCTTTGCGAGACACTAAATGCCCCCAAATGTAATAACAATTATACAAAATAAATTATGCTGTTAATGGGAACGTTCTGCTGCAGTTGTGCACCTGACGATCAAGAAGATAATCCTTTACCGAATATTGTTGTAAATTGTATAAATTGAAGATCCTATGTGGTATCAACGGATTAAAGGACTCAAAAGATTTGTGCATGACTTAAATATTTCCCTTTGTGAACGTAATGAACTTCAATGTAAATTCTTGTTTCCATAAGCCGCTGGATCGGTTTCCATTAATTCTAGAGTGCTCCGATTCAATATTAATAGCATTCACCGAAACAATTGCTTTCAATTGATTTGCTCTTTGCTCATTTCATTACAATTACATTGATTTTTATATTTAGTTTAAACATCTTTTCACAATGAAAAGCGAAGCAGAAACCGCTCAATAATCATTTATGGTCGCACAACCACCGAGGATGCAAACGAGAACTTGAAATAATTCTGAATATAATTTCAAATAAACTCAATTTTAAACTTGAACCAATTTAAACCGTAATCGGCGCGATCCATTACTCACTCCACAAAATTATTTAACTCGGGAAATGCATAATCCTTCTACTGAATAATAATGATGATGAAAAGTATAAGAATAGGATATCTTTGTGAAATGGCTTAATGTTTCGTGGAAATAAGAAAAGGGTCAATCATTACATTTTGCACACACCATTCGTTTAGTATAAATATACCAGTGCAGGGGCTACCAAGTTCTTTTCTTTGACAAACTCATTTTGCTAAACAAACGAACAGTTGCAGGCTTCTGGAAACATTCTAGTAATAAAAATAAAGTAAAAAATCTCTTGAATTTTAATGAACAAATGGACGCAGTAAATTAAAACTTCACTATAAGTACTTTACTGAACGTTCCCCTGCCTCGGAGTGCAATATCGTCTTGTTAGAGACACAGAATTGTACTTTGAATTTATTCTACGCTTCCTTTTAGGTCGTTTAACAATATTGTGTCCTAATCGGCTTGAAAGAAAATCCTAGTCACACACAGATTACGATTGACGAATCATAAAAGCAACAAGCTTTTGCAGAAATTCTCAAATTATTAATTCAGTTTCACCTCTAAAATACCGAAGCAATTACTTAAACAATTAGTCACGAAGATCCATTAATAAGTAAATCCACGCTAACGACATGAACACGACAAGGTTAATTTCATTTACTCATTAGTTGGATACGATTCTCGCGACGGTGTGGTTTAGGGACGGCACGACGCGGCACGTGTACATATACAGCCTTAATTTTGTTTCGAGAAAATTAGATAGTTACCTCAGTGACAGACAGTGCACGGTCTTGGTAATGGACGACGTTAATATTTTGTACTTACATGATAAACCCATGTTTGCATAGCTGTTTTTCTTAATTTTATCATTAATATTGTGTATTGTTGTCTTTAAACTGGCCAAGTGCATGTCGGACTACGTACAATGAAGGGCTCCGTAATTGGGATGAATGTATCCCAAAAACAAACTTAATATTGTGTTTGAAAACATGTTCTCTCATACATTCCAACTGCAAATGTAAGTTGGCTGACTATTACTCGTTAACTTGTACTGCCTACTTAGCCGTGATAGTTTTCCATGTAAGTAACTTCGTTATATTACTACTGCCGTTAACTTTTTCGCATACCCAATAATACCATTTAGCTGGCAGGGTGGGTGGGACACTTGACTCTAACAAAAATTAGCACTTTAAGCTTAATATTTCGCAAACGGATCCCTGAATCGAAAAATCGTTTTTACACACCCGCCGTATTTTTTACCCCACATCATGGGGATCGATAAACGATTTTTGTTTTTTAAGATTTTATTTTACCATTTTGTCGACGTGATTAATATACCCACGCCAAATTACAGCTTTCTAGTACTAGGAGTCTTTGAGCTAAGCTGCGGACAGACTGACAGACGGACATGGCAAAACTATAAGGGTTCCTTATTGACTACGGAACCCTAAAAATCAGATCGACTTGAAAGATGAATAGTCTCTTGTTTGCAAAACTGAGATAAAAGGATTTTCCTGCACAAATCTAGTTACTTCATCTGACAGACTCAACTTGATTGATCCCACTGCTACGCTAATTCTTTTTAAATCAAAACGACTTCGTTTTAGACGTATTGGAGAACTACTCGTTGCAAAGAGAACTCGATAGAGCATTAGACCATTCTAAACCTAAGTTAAGGTGTTTACCGTACCTTAATGTTCAATAAGTATTTGCTGACTCAGAATGTAAACAAGTAAATAAAACAATAAATTGTAACAAACTGTACAAATCGAGCGAGCTAAACTTATCTCTACGTGCACCGAACTAAATGCTGCAGTCGAGTTGAACGGAACAAATACACCCTGAACACCTTGAGTAATCTAGTGGGAACTGTTCACGCTTCCGAATTGGGGTTAACATAAATAGTGAATAAATGCGATTACAGGTAGAATCGACTGTGAACTTGTAGATAGTTCGCCAGTACTCATGAACGTGGGTTTAGCGCTAATGTTCTAAAACGTCGAAGGACTGCGACATACTGCCGATGATCTAATATTAGTATGCTCTAAGCACCTATGATTGTCAAGTTTAAAGTTCCTGAGCTACGTAACTATCATCTATGATATTCGAAGTTTGACGAGTTCATTCACTATGACCAGTAGAAGTAACTTTAGTCATTCTTATAGATTTCAATAATTATGAAAGTAAGCCGAACTACTTAAACTGAAATAATTTAACAATAACGTCTCTCATTAATCTTCGAACTTGTGGCGGATTCAAAATTTCAGACTGGTAAATCTTGATACCGCGTTTTAAGGTTCCGTACTTCCGAATGAAAAAACGGAACTCTTATACGTATTTACTTTCTGGTTTAAAAACCAGAAAGTAAATGTAAAAGTTTATTTTCAGAACCTTCATTGCTCCACCGCACCGTCAGATTAGCGAGGCACTGTCATCATGATTATCTCGCTCTAAAGCACGGTATCAGCATTTCACGGTAATTTTGTCTCTTTTGTAGTTCGCTGGAGTTTAATTAAGTGCCTCTTTATTACAGTAATTAAATGCATTCAGCAACGCGACGGGATGACACAGTTTTTGGTAATTACCTAAATTAGTACTGTGCCTAGCGCCTAGACACAGTTTAGATTAACTAAATAACATAACATTACGCCTTGTTTCACCAAAGAGTTGGGCAGAAGTGTACCTATAGTACACCCACATTTTGCCAGTTTTGTTTTTCCATGTAATAGGGGGGGGGGGGGGGGCGACGAGCGTATTGCCATCAACCGGGCACAAATCCAGACTCCGGGCTGCTACTGAGAAATTCCAGATAGAAAAACCCAATAACACTGCCCGACCTGGGAATCGAACCCAGGACCTCGTTCTCAGCAGTAGCGCTTGCGACCACTAGACCAACGAGGCAGTCATTCACATTCAGCTCATATTTCAGCACATAACACGTGTCGTAAAGCTTACACGTGGACGAAAAAAAAGAAACAAAATGGAAGCTGGACGAGTCCCGTTTATGGCCATCGTGCTTTAGTAACATGTTACAAACAGCGCACATTTTGCTTACTGCACTCAGTGTCCGGCGTAATGTTCACGTGAACGAGCAAAAATTTGCATATCGTTACAAAACCCGCACATTCGTGTTTTATTGATACCGTGTAATGGCGGCCCGTGTGTCATCTGTCACTACAGATAGCTAGTAGGATTGTTGCGTGTGGAAATATTGTACAGCTACAGGTAGAAATACAAACATTATACATCTATAACTGTACAAATAGGTAAATAAAACTGAAGTGCCTGTTTGTAATGTATAGAAACTTTTTACTAAATGCATAAGAAATGAGACGCGGTACATGTATAACAAAAAAGCAATTTTTAAAATGTTTGTCTGTTTGTTCCGGCTAATTTCCGAAACGGCTGAACCGATTTTGACGGGACTTTCACTGACTACTTTTATTTTATAAAAATAATTAGGGTTCCGCGCAAAAAAATTAAAACCCATGTAATTATGAAAAAAAAGTCGGATTTGCAAAATTATTTTTGCATTTGGTAGCCCAATTCTAGAGGATAGTTATAGGCTATTTAACATCACGCTACGACCCTTAGGAGCCGAGCAAAAAGAAAAAGTCAGAAAGAACACTAAGCGTAAACGAAGCAATAGCGCGGGCGGGCGATGCAACGCGGCGGGTCGGGGGACGAGGGACTTTTATTAAATTGTGGCTGTTATTTTAGTATATTGTGTATCTTACGATTTCCACGCGAACAAAGTTGCGGGGCACAGCTAGTTATAAATAAATTATAAAACTGAATTTACCATTTTTACCCCAATGCGCGACGGAAATAAGGGTAATGTGTAATCAGCCTATTTAAGTTTGTTCCTTTGTGGCGCTCTAGAGACCAAACGCGTGGGCCGACTTTGATGATTCTTACGTCTATCGTCATCAGACATGACAGTAATCAAAATTCAATATGGCGGCATCCAGACGCCTTATTATGAAAAAGAAAAAAATAAAAGTCGACGAACTGTGTCAAATAGGGTATCATTGAATAGGTCTTTGAAAATCATCTTTAGGTTTCTCTAATCATTTTTTATTTTGAATGACCATTTAGGATCTATAACGATTTAAATTTCATTCAATTAAATTTTCAAAATGTATAATAAAGTTGTGCTACAGTTTTTCCCCTCAACTGTCGACGCGATAGAAATTTTATTGTGTGTCATAACATGACACCTGAAGGTATTTAATCGTATAATAGGTCTTATCAGTCTGATGTGTTCCGATAATCATAATAAAGTGAACATTAAAGAGGATGGAAACAAGATAAAACTTAATACTATAAACAATCTGAAGCAGTCGAGGCATCTTCTTAAAAACAATAAAGTTTTTTTTTAAGTTTTTAAGCAGTCCGACTTTTAGATTTTTTAAATTAACTTTTTATTTTGTTCGTTTTGTAAGCAATGTAATTTAATAAGCGCGATCTAATTTGCATTCACACACCTCACTCATTCCTTGTTTACAATAGTAAATTAAACGCTATCGAAACACGTGCTTTTGTAGTAAGTATCTCTATAAATAATTCACACTTGGCGTCCATCCAATCTGCAATGTGACGTCACAGCGGTTGTGTGACCACGATGAGATTCACCGCTGTGATGACGAGCAGTTTGTAATAATTGCGAGGACTGTTTTCACTGGAACGTGGGTGCGTCGATGAGCACTTTAATGTACCGAGTAATGAATTTTATTATGCAGTAGACTTAAACAATTAACTCAAACAATTCTAAGCTAAACCTACAGTTGTATCGTTTTGTACAACTTCTTTATTCATGCAGAGTTTGCCTTTAAGTGACGTGTAACATGTCACTTTTAGCATAAAACCAGTGTGTACAATTGTTGGTAAACCAATAAAATAAAAATAAAAATCAACATTCACCTGACTGCCGCAAGCTGCACAGTACACAATTATTAAAAGGCCAGCTTAAACAACAAACAATTCCACTATTTTATGTGTTCTGAAAGCCCAGTTATCGAAACTAGCACAAATCATTTTCGAAAATCAATATTTAAAAGTTTCGCTAAACAAAAACTTGGTCGTGATAACTTTGTAGTGCATTTTGTAATGGCCGCCACCTTGCCGTAGATTCACATAAAGTTCTCGAAAGGGAAATAAAAAATAAGGCAACAAATTTGCAATGTTTTCCCACAGAAGTAGCAACGTTTAGCAGTGTTGTTCTCACTGCACTTCATAGAGAAACGAGTCCTTTGTTAGAGTTGAAGTTAACGAGTACAATGCAGGCGCTGTTGAAGTTTATCGTTCATTAAGAAAACGCTGAGGATACATTAAGGTGTAGCGCTTAACAAAGGCAGTTTAATTGTTCACTGACACTATTACAACGTTCTTGAGAAAATTTAATTATAATATTGTCAGCGCTTTGTCGTGTGCAAGTCTTTAGAAATAATTTGCGGAATAATGTGGGGATATCGAGTGGGTTTTACCATTTATTAATAGCTGGAAACTATAATGCAAAAATAAATAAATAGCGATTTGATATCCAGAATACCTGTATGGTTGGCTTTCTGAAACAGACTTTATTTAGGTACCAATTTTGTGATATTATACACGGTATTTTCTATTATGTTACCAGATAATTACCAGTTTATTCCTATTATAATTTGGATTACGAAGGAACACAAGATAATCTTTTCAGGTTAACGTGAATACATAAAGCATTACCCGGTGCGAGGGCAAAGCAGCGGGTGCTCGAGCCATCAACCGTAGGATCACGTGAAGTATATTAACGTCATGAATGTGCTAAAACGTGAGATGTTAATAACTTTACCTTTATGAAAATACCTGAACTTGATATCGACGGCGAAGTACCAATAACTTCTAACTGTCGAAATCAACACGTGTCCCATGGAAGTTAGAAGGTAATGCCATAAGCTCGGTGGTTTACTTAGAAGATATTTCTACATTTTGATTTATGCTGTTGAAATACATGCAATTAAAAATGTAGTTAAGTAATAGATTTTACTAGAACATGCGAATTTGAGTTTTAAATTCGAAACCATAAAAAATGAATTTTGCGTAAAATGTAAGAAAGAATTGACATTGGTATTGACAATGCGCCACGGAGAGGAATTTTTACTCTTTTACAAAAACTACAGAGAAAATTTTCAGTGCTTGAACTTTGCCAAAATTGTAAATTCCACAGGAAACCAATTCGACGCTATCTCGTTGTCCGACTGCGGGTAGATATGGTAATGGCATGGATCCGATGTAGGTACGCGACCAGTATCGGCAGTGTCATTATTGCGTGCTCCTGCTCTTATTGCTGAAAAAATGAAGGCATGTAATGACATGAGCAGGTACCGACCTGCTCATAGTGCTCATGTCATTATATGCCTTCATTTTTGTTTTTCAGTACATGTTCAACAATCTTTGAGACAGCTTGTGATAGAATATTAATTTAAGACTATCAAAAGCTCAGCTGTTACAAACTGATGCAACATTCTTGAAATTTAATTATTCCTGAGAGTACACTTTAGAGTTCAAAATAATATCTTGTTTCTGCTTTTACTTAGATCCAAGAAAACAAACAAAAGTTGTAATAAAACGAGATATTTTCTAGTGGATCTATGTAAAGCTGAGCGATTGAAACGTTGGATAAACAATATTGCAGAAAAGCAAACACATAGATTCAGATTTACATAAAATGAATAAAAATGTATGAAAAATATTTTATGAATCATTACGATGAAATGCAAAGTATTCCCGAGTGCTGATTTGTTTTTTACCCGACTGTGGCGAAGCCAAATAAAGAGGGTTATCTGTTTGACCTGTCTGTATGTGTGTATGTACGTCCGTCCCTATGTTCCCTCGTAACTACTAAACGGTTGGACTAATTTTTATGACTGATATATCGTTAGATTTGTCTTTATTGCGTGAGTGTCACTAAGTATAAAAAAAAAAAAAATGAAAATGGTGGATTTTTGGCGCCAAAATGTATGTTTTTAAAAAAATCCCCCAAACCTATCAAATAGGGTATCAAAATAAAGGGTTTTAAAAGGTGATTACAAAAATATATACAAATTATATGTTTAAATGTAATTTGGAATGAGACATGATAAAAAAACAATCCCGAACTTTTTGGAGTGAGTAAGAGGCTGTTATCACCCGATTATATGCGGGTATTGTATTTACGAACGTTACTTAAAGCGTTACTTAATACAGTGAGAGAAAAACAATCCTAACTAAAAAGCGTAAAATAAAAAAGCCAATTGTAAAAATCAAAAAACCCGACTACGTAAAAAGTGAACTTTAAAAAAGATGGAAACAAGATGACCTATTTTGTCTCCAAACAAGCTCAAGCAGTCAGAGGCAATAGGCCTTTATAGTTAAATTTAAGAAGATGCCTCCGACTGCTTTAGATTGTTTATAATATAAATTATATCTTGATTCCATCTTTTTTAAAGTTCACACGTAGTCGTGTTTTTTGATTTTTTTTATTTACTTTTTTTTATTTCATCCCTGCATCAATTTCATGCTGTCATATACATGTAGGTATTTACGTATTGGACTGGTACTATACGACAACTAGCACTTATGCTTGTACAATTTGATGATGGTGACCTAAATAACGTTTACAAGATCCTCCCGAGGAGCAGCACTTAACACTCAATGCATAATTAATTCGGTTGCCTGAAGGCTTCGGTCCGAGCTCCTCCGCACCACAATCTCGTCTTGTACGATGTGTTTATATCCCCATATAATTATGAGCTTCGTTTGTTTACAATCTGTCTGTATTATTTCCGTTACATTATAAACTGTCGAAAAATTGTGAACAGATAGTTTATAATTAATTTATCCATGAGAATCCGGCAAATTGTGAACTGGTTTCAAACTTGCTTGCGCGACGTAACGCACCTTGCGCTCATACTCTAAATAGCCTGCGTAGCTGCGAGCAACTTGGAAGTAGCGCTCACCGGCACCGCTCGCTTCGCTCGCTCGGCTCGCGCGCGGTTTGTCACAGTTCTAACACCCAATGGGTTACACTGTCGAAAAATTGTGAACTGGGTGAAAATTTTTCGACAGTTTATAATCTAACCGAAATAATACCAATAGATTATAAACTAATGGTTCTCACAATCTTACGGTGGCATTTACAGTACCTAAATGATCTCCTTGTGGCCCATGAGATGAATCACTCCTACGCATGCGTGATGAATCTAGAAAGTAACATTTGGAATGGAAATAATGTTTGGTTTTGGGAATACTTTCTGATGTAGCTACACTAATGCAAAGCCACAATAGCATCAAAACGATAGACAAACACTAATTCGCAATTGTAATAACCTGCATATTATCCGCCTACTATCTAAACAGTTCGGGCAATGCGTCAAATTAACGACACAACTTATCACATTAATATTATACAATACCCAGCTAACGATGGTTAACATTTATCTTAACTAATAATAACAGATTGGTTTTGAAGTGTTAATTCTGTTCTGTTGTGGTTGAACTAAGTCGTGCATAAGGATGCTTACATAAAGGAACAGGTTTCCGGTACAGGCGAGTCTGTGCGAGTCGGTACCGATGGGAATATTGTACCTGCACCGACATATTATGTGCTCACTTATAAAGAAAAAGGTTTAAACTTGTCAGTGCCAACTACCTTATTAACCCTGCACCGATCGGTACCGACCCGCACGGGCTTGTCTGTGCCAGAAGCCTGTTTCTTTATGTAAGCACCCTAATACAGTAATACTGACTCAGGTTCACTGCTGTACGGTACAGTACAAAGTACGAGAAATTCTGAACACTACATATTATCCCAAGGGGGCTGTGTTCATTCATACAATGTGTAGTTTTCTATAATTAACTACTGCTACGAATGTGTGTTGGAGTTTTGCCTGTGGCATACATTACTATAAAATGAAATTTCCTTTTGTATGCAAGTATGTATACTGTTTTGCGTTATTTGAGTCTTATTTGCATGTAATTACGGTGAATTTATAGCATATTACCGGCTCATCCTGCGTTTGTAAGGATTTAATTGTTTCGTTTTATTATGTAAAGTCCTGGAACCTGGAAAAATAAAATAAATTGCTTGCTATTCGATTGCATGTTGTTTTTGTAAATTTAATATCGATAGCCAACAGTGATGTGTTAGATTTGTCTGTGAACACTCACTGTATACGAAGACAATTTCATTAGTCAGCTGTCATCGACAGTCCATGTAAGACCGGGATGAGCTTCTCGAACAACATCAATTAGTTAAACAATGAGTGACTACATCTCCGCTGTTTATTTAGAAGGTAAGGTCGTCAACGAACAATAGTCGGGCAGGTGGCGATGAGAATATATTATTTGCTAGAATTAATTCATGAAACACCTCAACATAAAAACATTGTTATAACGGTCATCATGTATACGCCAAGCTGCCTCATTATAATAATGTCTCGTTGAATAATGGAAAAACACATTTTCCCTTCACACTGTACACATACACCAACTACATAGATAATCACCGCAGGATGTTTACGTGGTTATTAAACACGTAATTTTCAGCCTAGATAAACAGCCTAGACAAATATACGGAGTTTATTTACGAACCTATATATTGCCGTACTTATAACATATACAGTATAATGTTCCGTGTTTTCTTCTCATACGTATATTGCAATTAGTGCCGCTCATATTGCAAAAATTTATGACATCCTACTGGAAGCATACATATCTGAAATCACTATCATTATACTGTCAGGTTTTTATGCTGCCAAAGTGATGTCAGATATTTTTGATCACGACGAGGTATCACATTCTTGTGAATTTAACTGAGTAGGCAGATGTTTATAACGCAAGACATGTCCGATATTATTTCATTCTAAGAGGTAAAAGCAGTGCTGGCGGCCCAGTGGTAATGACCGCGACTTACGAGTTGTAGATCGTAGCTTCGAACCCTGACAGGTGCTTTACTTTCTGTAAATTATTCCATCACCTCTAATCTCAAAACGGTGAAGGAAAACATCGTGAAAAAACGGGCTTGTCCTAGAACGAAAAATTCGAAGACGTGTGACATCTACCAACCCGCACTGGGCCCGCGTGCTGGATTACAGCCCACTCCCTCTCACTGAGATGAGGCCTGTGTCCCAGCAGTGGGAACACTATAGCATAAACATTTTTTCTTTTCTTTCTTTTTTGAAGTTAGGGTATAATTGCTATTTTGAAACATGTTGACTGCGAACAATAACTCATTTTGGGAAAAGCATAATGCAACTGTTTGCAATAATAGTTACTAAAAGCACTCTGCGTATGCCAGACCTACATTATGCAAACAAAACAATACATCCCAAAGGAAGGAGGTCAAAGAAAAGGCCACTGCAACGTTTATAAATAATACTGCAACACGTGTACTGCTACAATTAAACGCAGTGCACTGACCGAACCCGTTACGTTCTGAAGAACCTTGTAAACTACTCGTAAAATAAAATAGATGATTTATGACACGTTCTATGGATGCTATACTTATGTCATAAATAGCATACGAGTACAATCATGTCGTCAGCTACACGTGGAAATACTTAAAACGTTTACGATCAAATAATTTTGTAGGTACTACGTTCATTTCCAGAGCTAATAAAAGCAATTTCCTTTAACGCTGCACCTTCAATCGCTCATTTAACTTTATTTAAATACTGCATGTGTAAACTTTATTTTGGAATATAATATGTAAGCTAACAGACTTAAAATAATAATTTATGTACATGTATATAAAAAAAGAGTGAAAAGAATCATAGTGTATCAAAAAATTCGTCCACATCGCTGTCAACAGGAAAAGTGCCCAAAAGAATGGCAGCATTGCCGCGTTGTATAGCAATGCTGATTCTTTGGCCAAAGAATAGGGCAGCCCTTTGTTCACGTGAAGAGTCGACCTACCGCCTGGCGGTGTCTCGAAAAACCAAGTGGGCACTCGGACCCCATGGCCCTAGTGTTTCAACCCCAAACGGCTCGAACATATAACATATAACTCTTCTTTAGTTTTTAATTTTTATTTCTGCTTGAGTATAGTTTCGATGTTTTTTTTTTATTATTGGTATATTGGCGTGTGCTAGCTGCCACATGGAAAATAATTGTGTTTAATGTTTTTGTGTTGCGTAAAGTAGTTAGATAATTTTGCATACTATTGTATAAAATTAAGTTTTTCTAACTAAACAGACAGCTGGGCTGCTGGGGAGTTTGTTGCGCCAGTTCTTCTTCCCAGCTGAAGCACTAGCAAGTGGTGAAGGGCGGCCGTTTTGGGGGACTGTCTTATGTAATTTTTGACGTTCGAAAAGTGCTGATTCTTAGACTAGTACGACCTAATATTAAGAATTAATTGTAATTACTTTATTAAATTCATTTAGTGGAAATTTTGGGTTTTTTTTGGACTCCTCCGCTGCCCATCACATAATTGGCGCAGTCGGTAGGATTGTCGAATATGGAATATTAGGTGAGTAGGTACTAAGAGGTTGTCCTAACGACCGATGTATGTGACGAAAGGCCCCGCGCCGAATCTGCTGGTTAGTTTTATTGGATGCATCAAGTTGGGTTGCGCAATCCATTCACAGTAACCGAATGTATGGTGATGACGTATCTGGGAGGCACTCACAGATATAACAAACTTAATAATATGCTTATTTGTTGTGTGTGTTGTAATATGTTTAGATAATTTCTCTAAGAAAGTTCCAGATAGTACCAGCACCCTAATTACGTAACACACTACCAATCACAATCTGAATGATTTTAAAGCATTTGCTAATCCATTGCTTCATATGTTCGAAAAATGTGTGTGCTCAACAACGTAAATAACGCAATGATTGTGGTTGAACTGTCAAAATGAACCCGATTCCTACTGCCAGTGTGATACGCAATTGCCCCGCTGGCACCTGTCCCACTGCCGACGATTATCGAGAAGCGAGTAGAGCTAGTAACTATATACGAGTTGTTTGTTTGACAGAGCTCTCGCCGATGGTGGTGTGAACAGTCAGCGATCAACTATTTATATAATATGTATCTCGTTTTTACTGACACGGGAGCTACAATCTTTTGTACGGGCGAGAAATTAGTCGATATCTAGTCGCTTCCTCGCCGGCGGTAAGGCAGGTGCCTAAGGCCGTTTGGCCACCGCCACGTCCACGAGACGTCAACGAGAACGAGATGACGGCGCCGAAGTAGCGATATATATATTTACTATGGCCGCGTATCCACCGCACGTCCGTCAACGGGACGTCGCGTTCAGTTCGAATAATCTCGTTTCTCGTTGACATCTCGTTGACGGTGGTGGTGGACAAACGCTGTAAGTCATTACGTAAGGTTAAGTTCTGCAGAGCTCAACAATGTACTGCCAGGTAAGTCTGTCTAATACCGTAGGCGAGAAAATGTCCGAAGGAAATTAGTTCGTGGTGACTCGAGAAAATGGAGGCGCCCATGGGCATGTTTTATGGATGTTGAGGTCAAATGGTTTCAGGTAATCATGTAACTTGTTTACTGGGAGAGGAAAATGTTATTGGTAGCTTGCATTACAAAATAATAACAGAGTACGATTATACGATTACAGATAAATTTCAGATTAGATTGCGGAGTTATTTTCAAAATAAATAGCGTAGAGTCATCACAAAACCCAAATCACAGTCATCACAACTCTCTTGAATTTGTATATACGAGTATGTATATAATAAAGGTATATATGTATGTATGTGTATTATAAGTTTATAACCTATTTATGTACTTGTGTACATATTCTATTTGAACCTAATTCACTATTATATATTTTTAATAGTTTTTTTTTTAGCATCGTTCCTCTCAAACAAAGCACCTGCACCCTTAATTGACTGGTAGAGAAAGCCTAAGGTATTAAGTCCGCCTTTGTACTTTTTTTGAGTGTGAAAAGTTTAAATAAATAATAAATTATGATCGCTCGTTTAGTAGTTGAGTATTACGTAACGTTGATGCACTACAAGTGCACCTCTGTCTAACCCTTCGGGGAATACAGCCGTGATGTTATGTTATGACGTAACTAAACATACTCTATTTACATAATTATGTCGATAAGCTTCTCCGGAGTCTCAAGGGGACTCTCAAACTACCAACGTGTTCCAACTGCATCACACTTAGCCACGTTCGTTGTAGTAATCCGAACACTGTGTCTAAATATCGTACGCAAGAGCTGCCAGCTGTTCTAATTAAACTGATTTTGAGGTGTGATTTGTTGGCTTACACTACCCACCTAGGTACTTAGTTGATTTCTGGGAAATCATTGCGCCTGATGTGATGTTATTAACTCGCACGCTTTAATACGTATTATGACATAGGGGGATTAGGAATTATCGCCTAAAATCATGTATTTACTGTGATAATTTGCGTCACATTAATATTCAAATAGGTTCGATATTCAACTCGCATTTGCAAATGGAATCAGAGGGGCACTTGCGTATCATACAGTAGGAATCGCTTTCATTTTGACAGTTCAACAACATTCATTGCGTTATGTACGGTGTTGAGCAGACAAATTTTTTGAACATATGATGCAATGGATTAGCGATTTGCTTCAAAATCTTGTGATAGATATAGATTGCGATAGAATCTCAAGATTGTGGTTGATAGTGTGTTACGCAATTAGGGTGCTGTTCACTCTTGCTGACTGACCAAAATCGACTGAATGTGTGAGTAATGATCACAGATTAGTTCAATAATGGATGCCTAAACAAATAGAAATTCTGGTTCTAATCGTATGCTGACCCTGCAGTTTTGTTATCCTGAATGTTGACTTTGAAAATTAGCTGAAATCACAATATGCATGCTGTTTGAAATACTTAGTAAGAAAGTGTAATGTGGTTACTATTATCGTTTTGTTATCCTGTATAGTATATACAAGGTGTAATTAACCCTTTACTGCAAGATTTTTTATTTATGTTAGAAAAAAATATATGTGGTAGGATACACTAAATAAATAGACACGTGTTTCAGGATTTTTCTTTTTATTGAATAGTTTCAGAAAATTTTACACTTTTCCACTTTGAATCACATTTGGTACATTGAGCAGAAAATGAACTCTTACACTTTTTAAAACAATAAAAACTTACCTTAGTACCAATATTTAGATAACTTTCTTTCCTGGAGTTTTTATTTGCAAGCATTAACACTGAAATTTGTATTTTTTACACAATTTCGAAAATCAAAAACTCGCTCCGCACCGGTTCGTACCTATTCACTGACTTTGATGAAGGATGTAGTTCACACAACTTGCTCATAGATGGCGGTTTTATAAATAAAATGAAGCTCGTCTGAGACGAATTTGACAGTGTGCATAAAATAAGAAAATCAGTTTGAAACTTAAAAATATTTAAGATTGGTTTAGTTCATTTATGAACTACGATGCGGTAAAGGGTTAAAAATAACGATTGGAACTTGGTGTTATGGTTTATAGATGTGGTAAGAAAATTCTTCATTACAAGTTTCATTCACGTAGTGATAATCAGTTAATTCATTGCAATAACAATAAAATTGTATCACATTGACCGGCTGGCGTCATCACGTCAACGCCGGCTGTCACTGAAAACCAGCGCGGGGGCTCTGTCTCGCATAGGGTTGCAGCATTATGCTGAGCGATGGCCGTTTTGCGTGGATGTGACGCATATTTTCCCCCAACTTGTTTCTTTTTGTGTTTGTGTTCTTTTTTTTTGCGTCATGTTTACCACAAATAAACGTATTTTCTTTTTTTTCTTTCTTTCTTTACATTGTCTAAAACATTAAAGTTAAATACTTACACAATTCAGCGTCATTCTCAATTCTAAGGATTATAAAATATTCACAATGGAGTCTTATACAAAGCCAACCTCAACAAAAACGACTCCAATATTTATGCAAACCGAAATCCTGCGAACGAATCACAGCTGCATAGAACAGCGTTACTTTGTATCTGTGGTACACGGAGCTACGAACTAATAGACTGCAATCATGGACGATTTTAACAAGGACTCAAATCTGACTAGAAATTATTGCAGAGGCGTCACATGATAACGTAAGTATGACACATTATAAGCAGGGGGCCAACCACCACCTCTTAAAGCAGTATTATTTTAATGTTACATCAGTGTGAGAAAGAGATGGAGCTATACAGGACGTCTAGCTTCATCTCTTTCCCACACTGAAGTAAGATTACAATAATACTGCTTTAAGAGGTGGTGGTCTAGCTCCAGGTAGGTACATACTTTCTGACCGATAACAAGACAGCTACATACGCAATGTTTGTTCTAGATCAGCCGCCAATAAGCTCTTCATTTGTTTATTACTTCCGTTGCACACTCTACACACATCAAAAGTGTCTAGGGATCAAGTACGTTTTAGAGTATCGCCGCAATTGAGAATCATTATTTTAACTTTTTTGGATCGTTATTGATTCTTTTTAGTGAATTTCACTATTTGAACAAAGATGTTTTTTTAAATTTTGTTTAAAAATAGAAAATCAACTGTCAATCAGGATTCCTATAAAAGTGTGTAATAGCGTTTTTACAAAACCATTAGAATGTCTGCATCGGAACCGAAAAAAATTGCATCGATATGGAGCGATGACATCATTTGACACGAGAAGAGATGATGAGAGTCATTGGAATATTGTAAGCTGGTTCCAGGCAACGTAAACATAGATTATAATTTTTTATCTTAACAATAAAAATTTTAAAAATCCTCATTTTTGCCTTTTTCGCCATTTAATTGACGACATTAACTTATGTTAATTTCCCACAAGTTGCAAAAATTGCAATTATTCTTAATTTTTACAAAATATAGGGATAAGTTGTTAACTTAAACATAGAAATTAAAGTAAGAAGCCATTCTGGAAGACTAGATTTGGTAAATATTAATTGGATAATGTTTTATAGTTAAAAATGTACTTGATCCCTAGACACTTTTGATGTGTGAAGTTGCATGTAAACGCGAATATATTCACAAATCTTCAAATTCAATTATCATCAGGTGACACTCATATTCACACGAGCGCGGTGGCTCTAACTGTGAGAGACTAATTTGATTGTACTCGTGTTATAGGTACTTAGTCATTTCATCTAAATTAAAACTGGATTACCAATTTTTGTGAGTTAAGTTCAATGAGATCGTGAGGGCAGGTCAGGAGATCCTCGTTCGATTACTGGATTAGAAAAAGCTTGATTGTGATTTAAAATCTCCAAATTCAAAGCATAAAGAGGTACATCGTGTATTTACGACTCATGAGATTGTAATGAAAAAAATGTAGGTAATCAAACTCTCGCGTCACAAACTACAGCGTATATAGAAATTACACGTGAGCGATAACTATTTACCTATCAAATGTAAATAGTAATCAAACGCTAAACGTAAACAATGTGACTAATGGCATCTATACAAATAAATAAAATTCAAGTGTCTGTTTGTAATGTCAGAATGACATCTTTTTGTCAAAATGCAAATGAAAGTTTATAAGGTACTTATAACAAAAAAGCATTTTTTTTAATTTTTCCAGTTTGTATTCACTCGACAGTCAATCTAAGCACAGCGAGTCAATTAATCTAAGCGGTCTGAGCCTTAGACGAACGTTGTCAGACATTTGAGTTTCCTCATGACAACCTTACCACGCTGTACCTGCTTACATTTGACTGCTGATACCTCGGTGACGCTGGTAAGTGGTTAAAGAATGATGATATAAATTTTAAAACCGAAAACAGCGATAGAATAACCATTTCACTCCTCAGAGATTAACTTCAAAGGTCAAAAATAGACTGTGATGGTCTCGTGTAGGCTGCATGCATAATAGAGTGAACCTTCTATTATTTCTTTGTAGCATTCATGCTGGTATGCGGTAGTTTGGCAGGCAGCTGTCGTAACATCCGACACTCATTGTTAAACTATCAATCAGGCACACTTTACTCGTGATACGTACACGTAACAACAATAAACATGTGAGCCTGAGTTTGAACGAGGTTATTGTATATGTGTCGTATTGGGACAATGAACAAGAATACTCATAGTGAGTAACTATCATTAGGTACTTGTGTAAGTCTTGATTAAGTCGGTTAAGACAAGGAAACATTGAACAAGGTTGTCTAGTGTCTAGTTTAGGTAACCAGTCTCGACAAGTAAACAGTCTATCTATAGTTAACACTAGGTATTCTGTTACTCATTGATTTCTTTGATATTTTTTAAATTTAGAATCCCTTTCACTCTATGTTCTCATCTAAGATAGGTACCTACTTGTAAATACATGGAATAAAACCGTATTTATCATTAACACTATAAAGACTTGCATAACCGCACAATACCTCGATGACGACTGGAATCTAGTAATCTCGTTCGTGTACTTTTAAATGATACGACACGGCATTTGGCAATTAAGGCGACGCCTACCCCAGCCCCCGCAAGGAGTAGCGATACGTAATAAGTTACGATGCGCGGGAGACGCGAGCGCCAACCGCACCGCTCATGAGTTTACGAACTCGAGTAGATATTAAGCTGCGTCACGTTGAATTGGTACCTATAAGTTTTTTTTTTCTTTTTTTTTGTAGTAAGTATTTAAGGTTATAGATAGATTAGGTATGAACCTAATTATTAATAAAAATAAGTATACTTATTGGATCGAAGATCTTTAACGCGGCTTGAGGTAGGAGTTAAATAGTAGAAATCGTTACGTAACGAAAAACGTTCATACACGTTATGCCACCTCGATGCGACTTTCTTCTTACGAATAAAACGGTCTGTTTCGGTTTTTTTTTATTTCTTTTGTGAATTTGATCAAAATGAAAATCCAAATCCCGGCTGCGAAAATTTTTAAATTTTCGCGGCCGCGATCTTGGATTTTTATTTAACCAAATTCAATTCGAAAGAAAAAATTCGCATGGTGGGGTAAAACGTGTATGTAAGCTTTTTCGTTACGTGACGATTTCTACCAGTCAACTGCTACCCTTCGGTCCAAAAAACTAACTACATTATTACAACTATTTAAAAACTAAACATACTCGGGTATTATTTTTTACAAGCTATTTTTGGCTCAGCCCGTAACAGAACTTAGCAGGGGCGGATTTGAAACTATGGGGTTACTGAAAGCTCATCATAGGTGGCAGCACTTTTGTCCTCTTCAAACCGCCATTGTTGTTTATGTGTTCACTGTTGTGTCAATTATAAAATATACGAAAACGGGACAAAAATGTCTACGAATCTATCTTCAGCTGACGGATTGTCTGGTTTGACTTTCGTAAATAAAAAAAATAGAGGGTACAGCAGTCTACCTCAGCCTTTTATAGATATTTTCATCACCTAGAACAGACAAAAAGGATCTATCTATGTGCGAAACATTCTAAATAACTATGAGATTCAGTGCAGGATATGTGTTTGTGTTTGTGCGTGGTTTGGTATGAGGGTATTAAATACAATGCAACATAGCGAATGCTGCTTAGATGCTACTTAGATATGATTATATTTTTGTCGATTCAAAGATAATCTTATCACACACCCTTAAATAATGTATTTATATAAATACCCACAAGTGCCTGTAACGAAAACACACTTAGTTCTCTGTTTCATGACAAAAAGCATCACCTGTGTACGAATTTCTCTGATAAAAGTCTTCAAGTTTAAAATGGATAGCACATAACCTCGACGTATTATTGAGATTCCATTTTTTCTTAGGAGAACTCTCTCCTACAGTTTTCTTCTTTTAACATTTTTGGGGAATACATGGGTCCCCGAATTATGCAGTCAACAGCTGCGCAATTAGGCATATTAATTATTTATGAGTAAAATAAGTTGATTGTTTACAAAAAATGTATGGATATTGACAGGTAGCTGTCAAATTTTAAGACGGACAATGGTGGCGACATCTAAAGTGAGCAAGTGGCAGTTTTTATTCTCATTGGCATATGTCCGACCTCCAACACGTTTCGCTCGGGACTAAAACTAAAGGACACGAAACGAGCGCATGAAAAGATGAAAACACTTGATTTTGAAATTAGTGGTATAGGTATTTTGATATTTCACTTTATGTCGGCCGAATAATATCACATTTTTAGGACCTTTATTATTATGGTATAAATTTTATTGTTAAAAGCCTATTATCTATAACTCAAATGAAATAATAATTAGACAATAATTTAGACCTGTCTTTGCGATTTAATTGGATGCATTATAGTGTGAGTAATCGTGAATCGCACGGCCGAAAAGTCTTCTAGTCTAGATCGAAGTGTGAAATATGTAATATGTTTTTTTTTTCAGAATTTAAATCATGTTATTTACGAATAAAACACACGACGACGTGTATTCGGCTATCCTCGCCTTAAAGAATATTCTTATAGGCTGTCCTGTAGGACAAATAAAGTCAATACGCAATGTTTATTTTATCAAATATCTGTCGGCTATATTCTGATATACAATCCTAACAGTTTCAGAAAAGTCACGTTGGGGTGTCGACAGCTCAGTTCAATAAGGAGCTTGTGTATTTATAACAATCAACATATTTATATAGATATATAACATAACATCACGCCTTGTTTCCCCGAAGGGTTAGGCAGAGGTGTAGTACCTATAGTAGTACACCCACATGTCACTAGTTATGTTTAAGTCCCATGTAATAGGGGGCGAGCCTATTGCCATCTACCGAGCACAGATCCAGACTCCGGGCTGCTACTGAGAAATTCCAGATAGAAAAACCCAATAACACTTTGCCCGACCCGGGAATCGAACCCAGGACCTCATGCTCAGCAGTAGCGCTTGCGACCACTAGACCAACGAGGCAGTTATTATCCCTTGGAAACTATTCGATATATAATATATATATATATGTATATGTCGTGGCCAGATCTTAGAATTGATCATTTCATGACGCGTTCGGTCGTTAAATGACATGGTTGCGTTTCATGAAACGGACAGCTAAAATGTGCCATATCTTTTAAACGTCAACGTTTAATGATATGTCACTCGACGTTTGGCCACATCATTAATGTAGGGTAGGTATCTGTCGTGGTCCGATCGTAGAAATGGCCATATTGCGACCTGCCTGGCCATTTCACCAGCTGACCACTGGCATATCGCAAAGTAGTTGCGTTTCACGCCGCTAGTAACAACCCTGTTAAAATGGGTTAGGTTAGGTTAAGTTAGAACTGTGACCAACCGCACGCGAGCCGAGCGAGCGAAGCAAGCGGTGCCGCGCCAGCGGCTGTCGAGCGCTACATCCAAGTTGGTCGCAGTTACTTGGTTATTTAGTATTTTTAGGATCGATACACACAACAAAAACAGCGACATCAACGCCACTACCGGTGGATAATCCAACTATTTTACGCTAAGATCACTAATGTTTGGCCACATCATGAAGTAGTCGTGCGTTTAACTGTTCATATCATCAAACGTTGAGATTTCAATGATTTGGTCAGACCACATCATGATGTGACCAGCGGTCGATCTTCTATTTCATGAAATACAACCATTTCATGAAATGGTCGAACACTTCATGAAATGATCAATTCTAAGATATTCGCGAAAAAAATCAGCTGTTCAGTACATTTATGTTCGCATAACTCGTCAAAATGTAGGGAACAGGAGATATTTTTGTCGCGATTCAGGTTTGGTCCCATAGTAAAAGTTGTTCATAATGATGAGTACAATGACCCCTTAAGAGGTTGTGTGTTGGGGTGCTTGGACAGGAAACCTCACCGTGTGCCTGTGGGCTGGAATTCCCTTATGGATGCGTCCGGGGGGAAGGCCAGTCACCGGGACGGTGCACCCTGGGGTACGGGCAATGACTCCCCATTAGGTACTGTGTGCCTAAGGGGTCTTGTTGCCCGTATGCCAATATCCTGTCAGAAGTACGCTCCAACGTGTGTCTCTCTGCGCTCTAAGCAGAGACGCACAGCGGCGGAGTAAGAGCGGGCTCGGTGTGCACTAACTCTGCCGCCGGGCAGGCAGGAAGAGGCTTTCTCTTTCTGCCACCGTTATTCTCGTAGCCCCGAAGATTGTCAAGGTCATGTCTCTGACTTTTGACAGGGGTCGAGGGTCTTGGCTTAACCGCCCGGGCCGCGAGGAAGAAAGCCTCTATAAAAAATCACCCCAAACCTCCAAGCGGCGGCGAACCGTGAGGGAGGTTGATAGCTTGACTAATGGGTAGCTAAATTAGTCGCTAGTGCGAACCACTAGATTTTGAGATAATAAAAGTTTTTTACTCGTGGGAACAAAAATGGATTCTTTAACAAAAAACAAAAACCGAAGCGAAGAGGAGGGAAGCGATGCGGGGTCGGAGTCCGACGCCGTATCTGGCGCAAAGGGCTCGTATAAGAGCCAAGAGCGCGAAGTGGTTGGGGCGGCTAAGAAGAACCTAGAGTTCTTAAAGAAGCGCCCCAAACCAGGGGATGGCCAGGAGTCTTCCTCGGACGGATGGGTGAGCTCGGCCCGGAAGAAGATCAGCCGGCGGGGTGGGGCCCATGAAAGTGGTGTGGGCAGAGGGCTCGCCACGAAGGAGGCCAGCAAGCCGAGCCGAGCCGGCCCGGCCGAGCCAGAGTCGCAGTTAGGGCCGGTCTCGGCCGGGTCGGAGTCGTCAGGTGGTGAGCCGGACGTCACTGGCGGCTCGAAATCGGAGCGAACGGTCAGGTTCGCAGAGGTCGTGGCAGTCGCTATTAAAAGTGTGGCCTTGAAGAGGACTCAGTCCTCTAAAGACAAGGCCATATCCGCAGCCACGGCCTCCATTATGGCGGCAGCGGAGACCAGTCACATCGGGCCCCCGTCGGACGCAATGTCCGAAATGCGGGCGGAGGTCACCCGTTTGACAGCCGCCATGGAGCTTCTCCGAAAGGAGAACGCGGAGCTCAGAGCGGACCTGGCTAGGCTTCGAGAAGCCGGCCCCCGGGAGGTGCCACAGGAGGAGGCGCGGCATGGGCAGGTCAGGCCCGTGCCTACTGAGGACCGGGTTCTGGCCCCGGTGCGGCCAGCGGCCCGACCGCTGACGCTCTGGCCGAAAGGCTTAGGGCGTCCCTAAATGCGGACGAGGCCCGAGTGTCCAGACCCACCAAGCGCGCTGATATGCGCATACTGGGTTTGGACGACTCAGCGACGGAGGGAGAGGTGATGGCCGCCGTTGTTAGGACTGGAGGGTGCTCAGCCGAGCAGGTTAGGGTAGGCACCATCCGTCCTGACTTCACGGGGATGCGAACCGTTACGGTGAGCTGCCCCGTGGCGGTGGCCCGGAAAATTACCGGGGAGGGCCAAAGGCTCAAGGTGGGCTGGGTTTCCACGCAGGTGAAACTGCTGGAGCCCAGACCTCTGAGGTGCTTCCGCTGCCACGTAGGCAACCACGTGGGAGCTAAATGCACCTCGGAGGTGGATCGTAGCAGCCACTGCTTCTGCTGTGGTCAGCCCGGTCACAAGGCCGGCTCGTGCAAAGCCACGCCGCACTGCTTCGCGTGTGCGGCAGCTGGCAAGCCGGCCAATCACCGGGCTGGGAGC
Organism: Fissipunctia ypsillon; assembly: GCA_947568875.1. Taxonomy (NCBI): domain Eukaryota; kingdom Metazoa; phylum Arthropoda; class Insecta; order Lepidoptera; family Noctuidae; genus Fissipunctia; species Fissipunctia ypsillon. Next base: position 14,932,393 of record OX387661.1, on the reverse strand, counting down.
AAGGCTTGCACTCCACCCGCCAAACCCAGGGCCAGCAAGCCCTCCGCCACCGTCGTCACCGCCGCAGCCGCCGCCACTGCCACCGCTGCCGCCGCCGCCTCCACTGTCGCCGCCGCCGCAACCACCGCGGCAGGGCCCTCACAGGGGGTTCGGGAGGGGGCTGATATGGAGTGCCAATAATGGCCCCATTACGCCTCCTCCAGGCGAACACCAACCACTGCGCCTCCGCTCAGGATCTGTTGCTCCAGAGCATGGCGCAGTGGTCGATTAACATCGCCGTGGTCGCTGAGCCGTACTTTGTCCCGCCCAGGGATGACTGGGTGGAGGACCTGAGCGGCTCAGTGACTCTAATTTCATCGGCCGCCGCCGGTACCTCGTCCCTCGAGGCGGTCAAGAGGGGACGGGGTTGCGTGGCAGCACGGTTCGGGGAGATTGTCGTGGTAGGGGTATACTTCTCCCCGAACCGAACTCTCGCCGAGTTCCACAACTCCCTTGCGGAGTTGAGAGTCGTCGTCGTCGGGTTCCGTTCCCTGCCTGTGCTCGTCCTTGGGGACTTCAATGCCAAGAATGTGGCTTGGGGTTCCCGGCTTACGGACACACGGGGCAGGATGGTGGAGGGCTGGGCTCTGGAGACGGGCCTGGTCGTCCTAAACCGGGGTTCTATCCCCACGTGTGTGCGGATGCGGGGTGAGTCAGTGGTGGACATTTCGTTCGCCAGCCCCGCTCTGTCGCTGCGTGTCCTCGACTGGCGCGTCATGGAGGGGGTGGAGACCTACTCCGATCACCGGTACATCCGGTTTGACGTCTCCGCCCAGACCTCGAGCGCGCCGGTCCGACAGACCCCGAGTGGTCCGCGGTGGGCGTTGAAGCAGCTGGACCGGGAGCTCCTCCTGGAAGCCTCGATCGTGCAGGCCTGGGTGTCACCACCGGACAGGCCTGCTGATATCAATGACGAGGCGGGGTGGTTCCGGGAGGCCATGTCCGAAGTATGCGACGTGGCAATGCCCCGGGTCCGGCCCGGACGCGCCCGGCGCCAGGTGTGCTGGTGGTCGCCGGAGTTGACGTCTCTGCGCGACGCGTGCGTTGCTGCGCGACGCCGGTACACCAGGCACCGCAGGCTCCGTATCCGCCCTCCGGATACGGAAGCCATTCAGGCGGAGCTGTACGAGGGGTACAGAGCGGCGAAGACCGCCCTCCGAGCGGAGATCCTGCGGGCCAAGGGACTGGCCCGTGAGGAGTCGCTGGAGACTCTGAACAGGGACCCGTGGGGACGCCCCTATAAAATGGTGCGGAACAAGCTCCGCCCATGGGCTCCCCCGCTGACGCAAAGTCTCCGGCCCCAGCTCGTGGAGGACGTGGTGAGCGCTCTGTTCCCTTCGCGAGGGGAACATACTCCCCCGCCCATGGCTCCGCCTCCTGCGGTGTCGGATGCGGACCACGCAGCCGACGATGACGACGATGCTCCGGAGGTGACCGAGGTAGAGCTGAGAGTGGCGGTGCGCAGGCTGAATGCCAAGAATACCGCCCCAGGACCCGACGGCTTACCTAGAAAAGCCTGGGTCCTGGCCTTGAAGGCTCTCGGGCCTCGACTAAGGGGGCTCCTAAGCGCATGCTTGGAGAGTGGCCAGTTCCCGCTTCAATGGAGGACAGGGAAACTGGTCCTCATTAAGAAACCGGGGCGCCCTGCGGACTCGCCGTCTGCTTACCGGCCCATCGTGCTGCTCGACGAGGTGGGCAAGCTCTTTGAAAGAGTCATTGCAGACCGCCTTGTCGGGCGGCTGGTGAGGGTGAGGCCGGATTTGGCGGAGAGCCAGTTTGGTTTCCGCAAGGGGCGCTCTACGGTGGACGCCATCATGCGCGTACGAGCCCTCACGACGGGGGATGCTGTGGCCCGGGGTGGGGTCGTCTTGGCGGTGTCTCTAGACATCGCCAATGCCTTCAACACCCTGCCCTGGAGTTGCATCAGGGAGGCACTCCGGTATCACCGAGTGCCGACCTACCTCTGTCGCGTGGTCGAGGCCTATCTGACGGACAGGGCCGTCATCTATCCCGGTCACCGGGGAGAGTGGAATCGGCGAGAGATGTCGTGCGGTGTCCCGCAGGGATCGGTTCTGGGACCGCATCTGTGGGACATCGGGTACGACTGGGTGCTGCGCGCCGACCTCGCTGGTGGCGTCAGCGTAGTTTGCTATGCTGACGACACGCTGGTCCTGGCGCAGGGGAGGTCGCACCAGGCGGCGGCCGAATTAGCGGCACGCGGGGTTGCGACAAGTGTAGAGAGGATCCGGCAATTGGGACTCGAGGTGGCCTTGCACAAGTCCGAGGCCATGTGTTTTCATGGTCCTCGGAACGCGCCACCATCGGGTTCCCAAATAACGGTAGGAGGGGTTCTCATCGGTGTCGAGTCGACGATGAAGTACCTGGGACTCGTCCTCGACAGCCGGTGGAATTTCGTGGAGCATTTCCGACGTTTGGCTCCCAGACTGGAGCGGGCCGGGGCTGCCTTGGGGCGGCTCCTGCCCAATCTGGGGGGTCCAAACGCCTCTTGCCGGAGGCTCTACGCGGGGGTCGTGCGGTCCATGGCCCTTTACGGAGCTCCGGTGTGGGCGCGTTCCGTGAGGCGGCGACCGGTCCGTCGGTTGAACGCGTCCCAGAGGGTCATGGCCATCCGGTTAGCCCGGGGATACCGCACGGTCTCCGGGGAGGCGGCGAACCTCCTTGCCGGATTACCGCCATGGGATCTGGAGGCAAAAGTCCTCGCGCACATCTGGGAGTGGCGCGAGAAGGCAGGACGCCGGGGCGTAACTCCGTTGCCGCGAGAAATCGCGGCACGGCGGACAGAGCTCCGGCAGGATCTCATGGCGGCATGGAGAGTGCGATTGTCGCAACCCAGCGCTGGGCACGCCACAATTGCGGCGATAAGTCCCCTCTTTGAGGAGTGGCTGGAGAGGCGCCACGGCGTCCTCACCTTCCGCCTGACGCAGGTCCTCACCGGACACGGGTGCTTCGGGAGGTACCTGTTCCGGATAAGGCGGGAGGAAACGCCCGGGTGTCACCACTGTGTGGATCGCCCGGAGGACACGGTGGAGCATACGGTGGAGGTCTGCCCGGCTTGGGCGGAGCACCGCCGTGTCCTCGCGGAAGCGATCGGCGGCGGCGATCTCTCGCGTCCGGCCCTGGTCCAGGCCATGGTACGGAGCGAGAGTGCATGGGAAGCCATTACCTCCTTCTGCGAAGCAGTAATGCTCGTGAAGGAGGAGGCGGGACGCGTGAGGGAGAGGCAAGCTTTGCACCCTCACGCCCCTAGTCGCCGCAGGAGACGCCCTGGGCGTCGGGAATTGGCAGCCGATTCCCGGCCACCGTAGGCGCGGGCTTGCGGACGGCGAGCAATGGGTAGCTCGCCGTCCGGTAAGGACCAAGTCCGAGTCGACGGCGCGTCGTGTTCCACGCGCGCCTCAAAGAGATGTCAGCACTATTGACGGGGTCCGCTAGGGCCGATGCCAGCTAGGGTTACGGGATGTTCGAAAGAGTTACCGTGGCCCCGGCACAGGCAACAGAAGGAACACGGGTGGGTTTTAGTCAGTAAAAGTCTGACACGCCCTCCCGCTCCGCCCAGAGCGGGAGAAGTCATTTGATGATTTCCCATCCACAAAAAAAAAAAAAAAAAAGAGGTTGTGTGTTATTTATGTTACACCTTGTATATAACACGCTGTATGGTTATAAATAACCATATAGCGTTTGAGAGCAAGGCCGAGCTGTTAATCTAACACCCTTATCCCAATAATGGAGTACACTCCTGGGGATCCCAAAACGTGAGAAATATCTCGTATATTTGTTTGTACTACTAGCCCCGACTGTACTAGTCTGCTAGGATTAGCAGTTTATCCTTCAAAAATATTGTCATGAGTTCAATTTTATCTGGTTCTAACTTTTCTAACTCGTTCTAATGTAAACTTCTGGGATAAACTGATTCCAACTTTGTATTTACGATGTGTAGAATAACTTATGATACATAACATCAGCCCAGTTTATCCCGAAAGGTTAGGCAGACGTGTACAGCACCCACTTTCTTCAGGTAAGTTATGATGGTTGTGTGGAAATGTCACATAAACAGTAATTCATATCAGTACAGCTAATGCAATAACATTCCTTGTGCCATTACAAACACAAATTATACGCCTCGGCAGATAGACCAATAAACAAACGAACGTCATGTCTGTCAGTAAATAACTACTGGACATTTATTCGAGATTCAAACACGCAGTTTACAATAAAATTATAGGAAGTGCGAAAGTTTCACTTGGCTTTATGTTTTGCGATGTATGATACATAACTTAGTGCGGATTTCACCAATGAAACTGAACGCGATCAGATATAAACTACGTTCAAGAGCTGTCAGCGTCATTATTCCAAAGAGAATAATGTCACTGACAGGCCCTTAAACGTGGTTTTTGTGCTGTTCGCGTTTCATTGGTGAAATCAGCCATAAAGCAATATTTTTACTTGAAATCACAACTTTCAGCCACAGCCTCTTCATAATGGTAAATATTCAAGAAAATTTTCTCAGCCTTTTTAATTTCAATTGTTCAAGGAGGCCTTTTTACTTACATTAGATAAATACTACACGAGACTTTTCTTGCAAATGGAATTATTTTCTAAAATAACGAGACAATTTGCCGTCTACAGTGCCCATTCCCTATTCCCACGACGACCTGCTCGAGGCATAATATTAAATTGAGTTTGCAAATTAATACGTTTAAGCTCACTTCACACCCTAATTCTTTAAAAGGATTTCAGCGTTGGCGTTGATAGGTTCTTAGTATTTCTGTGGAGCGTGTTATTTGGACCGAGCCTTTTATGATTCTTAAAAGAAAAATTCATCTTTGTCCTACACTTCTCACAAAGCTAATTTACATAAATTGCTTTAAGTGCAAACTATTGATTTTTTTTCAATGACATTGTAGAAAACTTGGCTCTCCTCTACTGGCACTTGGTTCCGGACACAGCGACCCTATTTCGAACTTGCACTATTAAACATCTACTGAGATATACCTATACAAATAGATTGATTCAACGAAATTTTAACAAGTTTATAAATTATTTAATAAGTATCTTCACGCTTAGGTATCTTTCAGTTAAGTACTTAATTTTAATGTTGTCATTTATCTTCTCTATCAAGGGTGAATGCGCAAAGGTAGCACGCGAAATTCATTTTTTTTTACGTTTTTCGCAATTTGCACATCAGTGTCAGGTTGTATGTTGAGGAAAATATGATTCGCGACGATAACAAATATGTACTTACCTAATATAACCAGATGTCGGAATTAGGTAGAGTTATTTATGTGCTTGCATCGAAATGTTCCCGGGATTTCTAATGGACAATCCCGTGTGGCCAACAAAATTACAAATAAATAATAATAAAAACCTCAGATAGACAGACAAATAAAATAAAGAAAATTGACATACATTTTTTTTTTAGTATTGACATTAATTCACAATACAAATTATTAATAGTCTTAAGCAAATTCTCATACTTATACCTTTATAAATAAGAAAATACTTTTGCTTCTAGTCTAGACTCGTGAGGGTTTGCTTATTCAAACGGCCCATCAGAATCATTTTCCTTGTCCAATTCATTCAAAGTACCACTAAGATTTGAATTATCCACCTTATTCTTTCGCTGTATGAAATCAGTGTAAGTACATAAATAACTCTACCTAATTCCGAGCTCTAATACCATAAGAATGATCAATCCTAAATTCCTAACTATAATTAATATTATAAATGCGAAAGTATTATAAATAAATTTGGCACATGAGTAGACCATGACCTGGATTAGGACATAGTATACTTTTTATCCCGATATTCCCACGGAATCGAGACTTATGAAACCGTGGGGCGCAGCTAGTACATTATATCTCTAAGTATGATTTGTTCTAAATAAATGTCATGATTTCGGAAATCATAACATTTTCAATTATGTAAATACATATTTGCTTTAGTCGCGAATCATATTTTGATCAATATACTTGGCAACTGACTGCGCATCCACCTTATGAATAATTAAAAGTGACATTTAATTGCATGTAACATGGGGTACGTGAGTTATGCGAGATAATAATATACAGCTGGTAAATAATTACAAAGCACTCGATGACTCGACAAAGTCGCCGTTACTGTGGAGTGTTATGTCGCAACTCTCGCAACACGGAAACTACGTAGATTTATGTGTACAGTCCACTTACTAACCTACCTAACTGAAGACAATGCCATTCTACAACAGCTGTATAATAATATCAACATCAATCAGCACGAATGCTCAATCAGCTGTTATACGTAAACAGTATCGTTTGTTTGGTAACATAGCATTGTCTCAGTCGCACGACTGCTTTGTTCGGGACAGTAACATTAGGCAACTAACGAATGAAGCATTGTATGCGTGCCAACGCGGAGAATCTGTTGTGTCCGAGCTGCTAATACATTGTAAGTACGTGTACTGTCAAGGTTCGCAGACTATTAATATCTAGCCTGTTCATGGTAAACCAAGTCCACTGCAGATGTGTCTGTTTGTACCGCTCTAATCTAGAAAACTAATGCACAGAATTTGATAGTTTTCATTTCGTGACAGATACTGTCTTTTGAAAGAACTGTCTTTGATACTGTCTTTTGTCTGTTTTTTGGATATTGCGCATCAATTTGTTTTCTGCGCAATAAAAGGTACTTATATGAACAGGTTTCTCAGAATACTTAATCTATCACGTTTTTGGGAACATATCCAACACAATCTATGTATTTCAATGAAAATTAACTCTATAGGGACTCGTATTATATTAATCGGTTGAAGGACACTGAACGAGACACACTGGAAGTTTTATTGTTATTCACCTAAGGACGTTTAGTGTCCCTCAAAGTGTTAATTCTCAGTAGAGAACCTATCTGATTCTCTAGAACCTGCATCGGAAAACAAATCATATTCATAATCATCTCAATATCATATTACAAGCACTGGTTAATAAAATGCACAATCTTACATAGAGAAAGGTATCTGAGGTAGGAGGGTCCTGAGTTACAGATCACCCGGCTCTCTTTTAAAGGACATGTTAATTTACAAAACAGTTAAAGTTAAGATATAATAGGTATTATAAAGTTTGAAATTGCAATTGAGTGCAGAACGTAAAAAATTAAAAACAAAATCAAAGAAAAGCAAGTCAACATAAAGTTCAAGGAAATATACAAATTATGTATATTATTATTCATTGATACTTAAATCTTTTAAATTATCGAAAGAAAACTTTAGATGACGTTTTATAATGCATAGAGCTGAATCATCTTGCATTATTTTAAGTTTTAAATACACTACGTTACGCACTACCTACGTCAGTCATTCAAACATTATAAATACAAGTAGGTACCTGCGTTTGATTTGTATACACACGTGTCGACCTTTTGTATAAGTGTGAATAAATAAATACAATACATTACCGACCTCTGTTTTGTATTTAATCAATAATCAAATCTTAAGCGATTAGTAGAATAGAATAAAATAACATAATAACACCTGTATTGCCCGAAGGATTAGGCAGAGGTGGGTGGGTACATTGTACCCACATTTCGCCAGCGCCAGGGTAGCCCGCGGAATCAAAATGTTCTTACGTTTTTACGTTACAAAGTATGATCTTAAAACTATAATGTCCCCTTTACATTCTACCATTACAATATGGTGTGCAAATATTTAAAATTGTATCCTGCACAATGATATTATTTTAATTAAATTAAAAAAAGACAACAACAACATTAAGAGCTCATGCATTAGGATTTTTATGGAACAAATTTTAATCAATTAATTTTGCAATTTGCAGGTCAGTATCAGGTTGTACATTGATCTAATATAATTCGCGACCGTAACAAATATGTATTTATAGAATTATAATCATTAAAATAAAATCATCAAAACAACTCTCTAAGTTCATATTACCCTATTGAATGACTATTTCATGAAATCATGACATCTGTGGCCAATTCTAACTTAAGGAATTGTATTGCGGATGTGAATGTATTGGTACACCTCTGCCTAACCCTTCGGGGAAACAAGGCGTGATGTTATGTTATGTACACCATATAAATTACAGATATAAATAGTAACTATCGTTTACTTGATAATTATTGATTTCTTAGTTTTTCTAGATAGCGATAGGTCAGGATAGGAGCTGGTTTGTGCACCAGTACCCAATGAGGCATGAGTTATGTTAACTCAAAAATAAATAAAATGGTAAATTATATAATGATAGTCTTGAACACGGACGTATTGTGTTATTCACCGTGATGTTTAATTTGATAAAAGTTGAAAAATATATTAGTTTCCTATTAAGGGAAATAAGCAAAAATCATAAAATAATTTAAATATTTTTTATTTTTTTATAATTTTGCCAGTAGCCTGAAATTATGAATTGCTGCTATGGTGAGTTTTACTCACATTTTAATCGCCTGTGATGTTTACTCCTGATGAATAAAGAACATTCCAATGTAACACTCATTCAACACTTTTATTTGCGCACATAACACTAGAGTTCACTCGACATCGTATTCGCACTTGCGATCACGAGAAAAAACCGACACAGAACACACATCCACTCGCTGCGGCAGATGCCGGGGTACTGAAGCTTTCGATGCTGTGATGTGGAAATCAGGGTAAGTTTTCCCTCCCCCATGCCTACCGACACTTAACGCCCGCAACTTAACGCGCTGACACTTGAAGCGATCATTGTTCTTTACATAACTTAAGGCGTTCTTCACAGTAACTAGCCACATTAAAATAAAAATGTTTGTATTTCTTAATTCGATGCGCGTCCGCTATGAACCTTTTGTAAGTTCATTGCCAATCATACCAGGGGCGTAGCCTTCATACAACTCGATTCCAATCGGCTTCCCTTCGGAACAACCACTCTTCTCAGTGTCTACTATTGCCGAAAAATATCGTACACACCTGTTTGTGTAACTGTGCACTACATCATATTTAATACCAGTTTAATACATCATAAGATTAAAAACCTACAGTTTTTGGTCTGAGTTTATAAGAATTGAACAATTTTTTCTTCGGCTTCCCTCTAATGAAAGTTGTAGCTGCGCCACTGTCAAACTAAGTAGTACCTAATACAGTCGTGAGTAATACTTGTAAAAAACATAGCTAGCTCAAGCTCTGTCACAAAAAGCGTGCGTTTGACCTGCGGCCTTGACCATCAACCTGATCGTATTGTTCAAGCTCGAACCAATGTTTCTTATAAATAACCCTCCTTTTTTTGCTTCGTCGCAGTCAGGTAAAAATAATCGTTGGTATAAATAGATATCTCTGTAGTACCTATTCTACCTACATACATAAGCATAACCTTAACAAATAAATAAAATTGAAGTGACTGTTTGCAATGTCAAAATGACAAATTTTTACAAAATGCATAATTGTGAAAGTATATACAGTCCTTAAATCAAAAAGGCAATTTCAACATTTTTGTCTGTCTGTCTGTCTGTTTGTTACGGCTAATCTCAGAAAAGCCGAAACCGATTTTGACGGGACTTTCACTGGTAGATAACTGATGTTACAGGGAGTAACATAGGCTACTTTTATTTTAGAAAAATAATTAGGGTTCCGCGCAAAAAAATTAAAACCCATGAAATTGTGAACAAAAAGTCGGATCTGAAAAATTCTTTTTGCATTTGGTAGCCCAATTCTTGAGGAAGGCTATAGGGTATTTAACATTACGCTAGGACCCTTAGAATACGAGCAAAAAGAAAAAAAGTAAGAAAGAGCGCTTAGCGAAAGCGAAGTAACAGCGCGAGTAGGCGATGCGATGCGACAGGGTGGGTTGGGGGAACAAGAAATTTCACGTGGACGAAGTCGCGGGCAGAAGCTAGTTTTTAATAAAAAGAAAAGAAAAATTGGTTTATTTGTCACAGAAACACGTGCATACAAAACAATAAGAATAATCAGAAAAATAAAACAAAATAGATCCACGTTTTAATCACGAGCTCAAAACAGAAATAGTCGGCAGCTGCACGTCATGCGTGTGGCAAACTCCTTACTTCGTTTCCGCTTAGCGTTCTTTCTGACTTTTTTCTTTTTGGTCGCTCCTAAGGGTCGTAGCATGAGGTTAAATAACTTATAACCATCCTCGAGAATTGGCCTACCAAATGCAATAATGAATTTTTGAAATTCGACTTTTTGTTCACAATTTCATGGGTTTTATTTTTTTGCGCGGAACCCTAATTCTTTTTCTAAAATAAAAGTAGCCTAAGTTACTCCTTATAACATAAGCTATCTGCCAGTGAAAGTCCCGTCAAAATCGGTCCAGGTGTTTTGGAGATCAGCCGGAACTAACAGACAGACAAAAATTTTATAAATTGTTTTTATTATAAGTTCCGTTTAAACTTTCTAAAGCATTTAGTAAAAAAACTGTTATTTTGATATTACAAACAGACACTTCAATTTTATTTATTTGTATAGATGGTGCGTCAGTGAGTCTGCAGACATCAAGCGATAAGGAAAGAGATGTAACACAACAAGACAGATTTGTCATCACTAATTGCTTACAGCTTAAGGCTCCCGCAGACAGGCGCGACGCGACGGTGCGACGCGATTCTGGTAGAACAATTTCTATGAAGTTTACATTAAAATTGTTCTACTAGTAGAGTCGCGTCGCGCCTATCTGCGAGAGCCTTTACCGTTCCACTGACCTCATAAAATGCGGATACTTATTGTGTTCCACATCAAATACGCTTAATAAACAATCTTGCAAGGTTATTATCAAGCAGTCAGCAACATTCTTTTAGCATCTGTATCAGGAAATAAATTATTCCACATTATTAAAAGTAAGTACCTCTACCTACCTACACATGCGTGTCGACTAATTATATCTACTTAAAGTCTCCCGCAGACAAGCGCGACGCAACAGCGCGACGTGACTCTAGTAGAACAATTTCCGTGAAGTTATCATAGAAATTGTTTTACTAGAGTCGCGTCATGCCTGTATTTGCGGTAGCCTTAAAGCTTAACTGCCCCGTTGCTGGGCTCGATACCCAGGGCGGGTAAAGTGTTAGTGGGTTTTTCCATCTGGAATTTCTCAGTAGCAGCCCGAAGTCTGGATTTGTGCCCGGTTGATGGCAATAACCTCCTCTGGTCCTATTACGTGGGACTTGGCGAAATGAGGTTGTACTATAGGTACCTATATTCAACTACTATATGTACACTGCCTGCTCTTCGGGTAATGCAGGTGTGATGTTATAATTAAAATAAAGCTAAATGAACTAAGATTCATTCGAATGTTTTATTGTTTTTGTATTGCAGAGAGCAGGAATCTTCTGGAAACTGAAAACGTTCGAGCATGGTTAATAATAATAATAAAAAACGTTTATTTTCTCCAACCACATAATGAGAAATCAGTACGATACATGAATATATTGATGTTGTGGAGACTGCAGCCTGTACTAGGAGCACCTGTGTTACAGGTCTCCAGGCCTCCAAACTACCCGGACAAGTCACAGTTAGACAAACGCAATAGTAGATGATAATGTTGAGATGGAAGATAAAAATTAACAATTTAAGTTCAAACTCAAACTCAAAGCATTTATTTCAATTAAACCAATTACAGGCACTTTTGAATTGTCAAAGAGTCGGTCAGTTAGTCAGAAAATTGAAGCTAGTCGCCCATTCCAAAACGTAGATCTCTATGGAGAAGAATGGGCAAGAAACTCCATGGACACTCTTTTAAATCAAAATTGTTACAAAATCCTGGGTACATTGTTCTTGTTGCTTCTATATGTGAGAACAATGTAAAAAATAGATAATTAAAACAATTTAAAATATAAGATTAAAAATAAGCCCTGGCAGCTAAGAGATGACCAGTCTCCACTGACGGCGCCCGTTCACGAACATGACGCGTGGATCAGCACCATCCAGCTCAACCATTTTGTAGGGAACCGAATGATCCAACACACGCGCCACCATCAGCGAGACATTTAAGTGAGCATGACATACTCTCAACTGCCATACTCTTTCAAGTCAACATACCTACATCATAACATAAAACCGCTCCATGGTACTCACATTTACAAAATTGAAAAGATGCTTCCAATTTATACAAAACTATAGTTTGCAATGATTGTAATTAAAAGATTAGTAAACACTAAATCTATAGTCTATATATAGTCAATAAGTCTATAGTAATAACATAATGTCAGAAAAAAAAGGGGACGCATTTCTTCCAAACAAAAAAAAAAAATTTAACAAAGCCCAAGTGGCTGTGGAGCAGTACCAGCATTTAGCCAAGCATTTTTATCTATGATATAATCATTCAACCTATAATATGCTTGTCTACATAGTGTGCGTTTAATGCATGTTTTAAATTGCTTCTCATTTAGTTGAAGAATATCGAGAGGTAATTTATTATAACATTTTACACAGTACCCCATAAAAGAAGTGTGTACCTTAGATAATCTGAAACGTGGTTGATCTAATTTGTTCCTATTTCTAGTGTTAAAATTATGCCGATCACTTATCTTACTAAAAAGATTAGTTAATTGGTTACTTAGCATACATTTGTAGGGGAGCCCAGAGGGTTTTTGAGCCAGCATATGCAGGGCAAAAAGTTGACAGCTGAGTGGGTACGGCATGATGAGTGAACACCGAAAATACTTATATTTGAAAAGTTTCAGATACGAGCGCCGGTTCCACTTTCAGATTTCCAACATGGCCAAAAAAATAACGTAATCTTCAGAGCCTTTGATTATCTTATGATCGTGTGCGGCCTGACGCATAATGGCTTTAATAGTCAAATCTGATGAAGAAATTTTTAGCATTCCCTAAATCTGACGACTTTGAAAACTCAGATTTGGACAATTTTTAAAATGATTTTCTGGGCGAACAAAATTTATTATGTGCAACATGTCCTGATAGTGAATAATTATATTTATATCCTGACGGATTGATGGAGCCTCTTGTCAAGTATGTAGGTATAATGATTATTTTGCTCTAAATCAACGAACCCAATCGCTTTGATTGCGGCCTTCGCTATCAGCTGATGCAGCGCGTACACCGCGTCGCGGGAAAATTACCTAAAATATCTAAACAATAATTAAAATTTAATTTCATTGTCACCTCGCGCCGCGCCCACCGCCTCTATGTTCACGAACGTGTTACAAACTGCTAACTGAGCAAACGTAAATTTATTACAGCTGACTGGAAAAAGCTTTTTGCCGAACACAATATTGTATACAAGGAATGATAAGATTTGACTGCCATAACCTATATGTAATGCAGCCAATAAGTTTGGAACACTGAGATATATCACTACATGACTACATACATAAACTCACGCTTTTGTCCCATGGGGGAAAAGGCGTGAGTTAGGCAGAAACTACAGAACGCCACCTGCTACGATCCTTACATACTTCTTTTGCTTAAAAACATCCCCATATCAAAAATGCTTTCTTATGCAGGGTGGAGCAAAATTACTATACTGCAGTTTTTTTTTTTTAATCCAGTGTAGTCATCAATAAAACTCTCAGATAATTCTATTGAATGATTATTTCATGAAATCTTGACTATTAGGATTATACAAACTTATGGAGTTGTATTTCTGATTTTGATGGTTATAATTCTGTAAATGCATATTTGTTACGGTTGCGAATAGTACTTTAATCAACATACAACTTAATACTAACTTGCAAATTGCAAAAAACATAAGAAAGTTTGTATTTCGCGGGCTACCTGGCGCTTCCCACTTAATGGACTTTTGGTCTGCCCTGTATAATCTTCTCACGTTGTAGTTTTCCTCAAAACCATCTAATTTTTCACGTTGTCGAATCCAAAAGAAAACACTGATCATTTACAGTAATTTATCAACGAAAACACTGGCAACTTTTCTCAGATTCCAGTTTTTTCTGTAGCTTTCAGGACGATTAAGCCTTCTCCAGTTCAAGACCATTTTAGTTAGATATCTAATTTATCTCAAGGCTTTACTGTTTCTACGTTACTGATGATAACTACTTCAGTACCTGTCAATCATCCAACTCTAGTGCGTCTTCGGCAATGATTTAAACGTCGTAAAAAAGACAATCTGACAATATGTAGGTATTTATTTAATGGAAAAGTGATAACGTAGTGTACCTAGTCCTTTTGGCCTACCCACAAATCCAGACAAAACGTTCTGAAAGGAAAACAAGTCAGAAAATTAATTTGCACTAAACGTGACGCATAAAAAAACACATCATCTTTCATTTAAAAAGCACAGAAAATACTCTTAAAAGAAGATCCCTCCTAGTTATACACTACTTACCTAATACCTACATAATTACTATCCACATCTGAAGTTTGTCAATGTTTTTATAATGGCACGTCTTCAAGTTCATGGATTATTTAGCCGATTATTTCCTTCAATTCATTGTATTCTCGAATCGATTAGTCACGTTTGGATGTTGCTACGGATGATGAGACGACAACGATACGATCCCGTTGTTGCCAATGCCGGGCTAAATAATTAACTGCGCATGCGCTTTGTGTTTGACCATCTCGATAAAGTTATTGTCAATTTATTAATAAAAGAAATTGATCTAGACTATTGGTAGCCAACACAATAATACCTATTTTTTTGTAGGTATTAGTCACCCAAAACCTGTTGAGATACACAGCAGTAGATATGACTGGTAATTTTTTTTTTTGCGACCTGTAATCAAAACCAAACTTTACTTGTTTCAATCTACTTCCACGCTCGAATTAATTCAATATGGAATAAAAGCGAACAAACGAACAAATTGGTAAAGAACAGCCCCTAGCGGCGCCGGAATCGAAAATAATTCAATTTCACAGCACCTCTGTGGAGAAATGGCGAGCCGAGATAATCCCGCGTAATTACGAACTGACAAATAAATGTTCCCAGTCCCACTAGCAATAAGGGAACGCAATAAACGGAGCTTTTCCTTCAATTGGTTTCCACAGGATAGCTAGCTGGTAGGTATGTTTCATGTAGAGCAAAGCCTTAGTTATCTATTCTAGCTCTGTTTGCGGCAATCTGCAGGACAAAGTCCCCTAGTTAGTTAGCCCCTATAGAGATGTCTGCAACATTGTTGTCATTCTATACATAGCAGTGGCGCAGCTACAATTATCATTAGAGGGAAGGCGAAGAAAGAATTGTTCATTTCTTATAAACTCAGACAATAAACTGTAGGTTTATAATCTTATGATGTATTAAACTGGTATTAAATATAATTGTGTAATGTGTTGTGATACACAGTTACACACACAGGTGTACCATATTATTTGGCTATAGTAGACATTAAGAAGAGTGGGTGGCCCGAAGGGAAGCCGATAGGAATCGGGTTGTATGAAGGCTTCACCCCTGATGCATAGTACACCCATAGAAATTACCTACACAGTAGTACACAGTAATAACTTAGGTCTCACTCAAGCTTTTCACTGAAAAAGTGCCACATCCCAGCGCATTCCATTTTTATATAAAAAATTCAGATGAAGTGAAAGCGCCAGGGTAGCCCGCGAAATTCAAATGTTCTTACGTTTTTTGCAATTTGCAGTATTGAGTTGAATGTTGATTAAAATATGATTCGCGACCGTCAAAAATATCCATTTACAGAATTATAATCATTAAAGTCATCAATACAACTCTCTGAGACCAAGTAATTCTAAGAATGACTATTTCATGAACTCTTGACATTTGAGGATTATACTAACTTAAGGAGTTGTATTACTGATTCTAATGATTATAATTATGTAAAAACATATTTGTTACGGTCGCCAATCATACTTTAATCAACATACACCCAGACACTGAGCTGCAAATTGCAAAAATCGTAAGAAAATTTGAATTTCGTGGGCTACCTTAGCGCTTCCCCCTTAAGAACTTGAACTGACTCAGTGACAAGATGATTTAATTTGTGTGCTTCTAGCACGTCCTAATTCTGAAGTGTCCAACTATGCGGCGATGAACTCCTGGCAACTTGAACACTTGAACACTTGAATACCGCTAACGAGAGGTTTTCAATCAAAATACAGGCATTTAGATTTTGATTGAAAGTGTTCAAGTTTAATATAAAGGGCTAAAAATTTAAAACTCCTATTTCTGTAGATAACACTGAGGATCTAAACTACACAGGTTTCCCATCTGACATCACAGATATATAAGACAAGCTAACAATAACACCAAGATATAAATATTATTATGTCTAAATAAACAATCAAAGCTGTGAACTCGTCAAAAAAATAGCGTCCAACTGTTCGCCGCAATTTGCACGCACACTAGAAAAGCACAATGATTGGCGCGAGTGTAAGACGTCAGCTGTCACGCACTCCAGCAGAACAAAGTTGGCCTGTTTATTTTAGTTCTTTTGCAGCCTGACACTCTATCTAGACATATATACAACATGTCCCGGAATTAACGCACAACCTCTTAAGGGGTCATTGTACTCATAATTATGAACAACTTTTACTATGGGACGACACCTGAAGTCGCGAAAAAAATCAGCTGTTCCGTACATTTTGACGAATTATGCGAACATAAATATAGGAGCAGGGAGGAGGTAGGAGGGGGTAGGTGTGGAGCAGCTGATTTTTTTTCGCGATTTCAGGTTTGGTCCCATAGTAAAAGTTGTTCATAATGATGACTACGACCTCTTAAGAGGTTGTGCGTTAATTCCGGGACATGTTGTATAATCAAAGCAATAACAATCAATTGGCTAAGGGCCGATTTTTCAATCGTCAAATAACTTTTATCTGGAAAATATTTTTGACGTTTTGACAGCTTTTGTATAGAAAATATAAATTATGTCAAACCGCCATATTTATTCCTCAGATAAAAGTTATCTGACGATTGAAAAATCAGCCCTAAGAGAGTTAAAATAAAACAAGTTGAATCCACTTCATCGCTGCCTTTATCTCCAGGATATAGACCTGACAGTACCTATAACGCGGGTATTTAAATGGTAACCCAATACATGTCTCGCCCTCAAAGCTTACCCGAGGATTCGCGGTGGCTTGCCAAACGTTATTCCTATAATCGAAAACGAAGATCTTCGCAGTTCGCTTTGATTTATTTCCTATTTTAACTGTAAGCAACATTGAATTTATTTGCATATATTTGGGGAATAATTTATTGTGTTTAATGATATGCTATACGCCTTGGACATTCCTTAGCCTCTTATATAGGACCCTTATAAACAAATCTACAAAGGCAGACCCAGGCAATAGACGCAATATGATACAATGTAAATATCCAATCCAACGGACGTCTTCGATTCCCAATAGAAACAGAACAAACGTTCCCAAAGCTTATAAAAGTATAACAGAACAAGGAATATCGAGTATATTTATGTATTTCAGTGTAATGTATTTTATTGAAAGTTCCTATACAAGTTTCGGGTAGGTCGACGACATTGCCAATATTAATGTACCAAAATATACGTCTCCCTATGGGCGATTTCTGGAAATATGCTATGAAGGCAACCAATTCAATTTCGATCAGCAATAATGTGATAGCATTGGAATAATTTATGTTCGTTTACGCTTCTAATTCCCCCTGGGACATTAACGTAGTTTCGTGCGACATCGTAAAAAATTTATAAAATGTTCTAAATCTTTCGCGGCTAGCGGGAAAACGTTTGAGGTCACGCACGCGCTTAAGACTAGAAAGCTTATTTTCCTTAGAAGATGTCTTCAAGAAACTAGGGCTTGCAGTGTCGAGTCCTCAGTACTCACCATCAATAGGCATCACTTGACCCAGTAAACTAGGACCATTCAAATCGTGCTCCGTACAGACCCGAGGCAAACCTCAAAGGGCACCAACAGCTATTAAAACTTCATGAAAAGACTACAGGTGGAACGCGTATCTTTTTAAAATCACCTCAATGTTGATACTACTCCCCTTAATTCAGATAAGGCACAAAATGCAACGCTGATTACTGGATATTCGACTTTAACACTAATGATTTTGAGGCAGAATTTTAAATACCAGCTTTCAAGTCATAGGTTTTGGCTTTCAGTATGACATAGGCATCCGGAACGGGAATGAAAAGCGTCGCTCTTTTGATGAAGATCGCGGTGCAATCATTTCTGCCGCGATAATTGCGGATGGGGACCGGCAGCTGCATAATTTTATAATGTAAGTACTTTAATATTTTCAACAGATTTCGCATAAAAATTGTCTGCTTTAAGGCTCCCACAGACAGGCGCGACGCGACAGCGCGACGCGTCTCTAATAGAACAATTTCAATGAAAACTTCATGGAAATTATTCTACCACAATTGCGTCGCACAGTTGCATCGCGCCAGTCTGCGGGAGCCTTCATAATGATTTTGCAGCAATTTATCGACTCACGGAAAGAATTGGGTTTTGCCATAGTTTATGCAGAAGCGTTTTTCCATGATTATTAAATGTTTAAGGCAAACAGCAAACTGTTTAAACGGTTCATTAAACAAATTTATACAAAAGATACGTCCATGAGCACTTTTTTTTTTTTTTTTTTTTTTTGTGGATGGGAAATCATCAAATGACTTCTCCCGCTCTGGGCGGAGCGGGAGGGCGTGTCAGACTTTTACTGACTAAAACCCACCCGTGTTCCTTCTGTTGCCTGTGCCGGGGCCACGGTAAATCTTTCGAACATCCCGCAACCCTAGCTGGGTCCATGAGCACTTGAGTACGTACGAGTACTTGAGTAAAGATACGTCCATGTGGACCTAGAGTTAGAGGTAGGGTACCTACGTCCATTTCACTGGATTCTGAAAAAGTAGTTAATGTTTAATGAAATCGTATAAAGTTGTCACTGACTTAATTAAAGTTGTCAGGCTAACTGCCTCGTTGATCTAGTGATCGCAAGCGCAACTGCTGAGCGAGGCCATAGGTTCTATAATATGAGATCGGGAAAATTGTAACCTATTGGGTTTTTCCAGTAGGTAGGTACCCTATGAATTTTTCAGTAACAGACAGTCTTTGTGTCCGGTTGATGGCAGTAGCCTCGCCCCGATTACCTACATGACGAATTATGAGTGTACTTGCCAAACCCTTCAAGGAATACAGTTGTGATATTGAATAAGTTGTCATCCTTACGTTATTTTCCGACAACGTGCTATAAAATAGGCACCAAAAACAAAGGAAAACATACAAAACAAACGCAAAACCAACGTAGGTACAGACAATTTATTTTATTTGCACATCATTATTTCACCTCGAGAACCTTGCCGGGGTGCGTCAATCGTAATGTCGGTTGTAACATTGAGCAAATCATTAACGTCACTATCACAGAATACACTTATAAATGATATGTATATCAATAGATATTTAGATATGAAGGCCTGCTTTACGCTAAAAGGTCGAGCCAAGCAGGTAAAAGCGCTGTCTGGGATTACCTAATTGTCGCGAAAGGTCGAAAATGTTCAAATTACGTATTAGAGGGCAGCCTTGAAACCTAGAAAAGCTTCTTCTCATGCGCCTTAATTGCGTAACACACTATCAATTTCAATATGAATCTGAAGCATGTTGCTAATCCATTGCTTCCTGCGTTCGAAAAATTTGTCTGCCCAACAACGTAAATAACGCAATGAATGTTGTTGAACTGTCAAAATGAAAACGATTCCTACTGTCAGGGTGTTACGCATTGCCCCGCAGGCTTATTCCACGACAATCCTTTTACTTTATTTGAATATCCTGAAATCGTGGATAACTTTAGGTATACGCTAAATTGAAATAAATTGCTTCTCCGCCATAATTTCTCAAAAAATTATAAAAAATAATGATGTTGCATTTTAAATTCAGTGCAGAATTCGCCGAGTCAGAATGTTTGCAGCTTTTGTATTTTTTTCTTACTAGTAAGATATTATGAGGGGTGGATTTTAAAGCTTTTGTAATGGTTGCATTCAACTCGGAATTTAATCTTATTTTCACTCTTTTTACACACATTGTTTGGTTTTGCATTATATTAGGTAGGGGTAGGTAATGATTCCTACCTTTGGAAATTTTTCCTCCCTGCCTACTGTAGGTACAAAGCATAAAAGCATTGAATTAAAATATAAATGATTCTTGATGAGTAGACAAGTTGCTTAATACATTTTTCTATGACTAAGCAAAATTGAGTAAAATCCAACATCCGGATAAGGATTTTCACACAATACCAGGTGTAATTTAATTAACGCACAACCTCTTAAGGAGTAATGGAACTAATTATTATGAACAACTTTTCCAATGGGACCAAACCTGAAATCCCGAAAAAAAATCTGCTGGCTGTTCCCTACATTTATGTTTGCATAACTCGTCAAAACGTAGGGAACAGCAGATTTTTTTTGCGATTTCAGATTTGGTCCCATAGTAAAAGTTGTTCATAATGATGAGTACAATGACCCTTCAAGAGGTTGTGCGTTGTTTAAATTACACGTTGTATAAAAACGAAAGTCCCAATGATTTTTCATAATTCTGGCCTTTGATTTCCCGAGTTATCATGGTCGCAAGCAGAGATTCAGGTCTAGTTGAAAACCAGCGGCTGGCACTAAACAGGGCGTCCCACAGATATGCCACATGGAGGGAAGGTACGTTGAATATTGTAGATGGAACATTTTACTGAAAGAAGACATTATTTGAACTTAAAAAACAATTTAAACTGCATTCATAGATATTTAAATAATTACATGGTTGAACCGGAAATCGAACCCGTTACACAAGAAAAATAATCACCCTTTTTTTTGTGGATGGGAAATCATCAAATGACTTCTCCCGTTCTGGGCGGAGCGGGAGGGCGTGTCAGACTTTTACTGACTAAAACCCACCCGTGTTCGTTCTGTTGCCTGTGCCGGGGCCACGGTAACTCTTTCGAACATCCCGCAACCCTGGCTGGCATCTGTCCTAGCGGACCCCTTCAATGCTGCTGTAACTTTATCATACCGATCAAAAGGCTTCATCATAAGGATTATTTTTTGCTAAATAACATAGTGTCAAAAATAAAAGGAAGACCATGAATTTTAACATTTGATGTGAAATCAGTATTACTGATGTATCACATTTTATGAAAACACTAGCTGTTCCCCGCGGCTTCGCTCGCGTGGATGTCAAAACTTCCCTATTTGAATCCGATTTTCTTCACAATTTCATGGGTTTTAGTTTTTGCGCGGAATCCTTATTCTTTTTCTAAAATAAAACCACCCTAAATTACTCCTTATAATATCAGCTATCTGCCAGTGAAAGTCCCGTCAAAATCGGTCCAGCCGTTTCGAATTTCAAGGATTTTGTTCTTTTGGGTGCTCAATACTTTTGGCCAAGGCTGTAGGTACTTTCATATGCATTTAGTGCTATTTTGACATTGCAAACAGACACTTCAATTTTATTTATTTGTATAAATTATATTATGTAGGTACATAATATTATTATGCCTATGAACCTTTGATGCCAAATAAAATGGCCCTTTGTGCCTGATCATGCATGAAAATCGATTTTACTCTTGGGCGAGTTTACGAGGCGCTCTGCCGGGTCTATCGGGGCTCAGCAAAAACGATCATACAGATCACTATGGATGTTATTAAAGCTGTCGTTTTGTGTTGGATGCTAAGCTTCAGTGGGGCTCACGTACAGTTGTATCAGAGTATCAGAAAGGTGTGGTCCAATTTAAGGGTGTGGTACAGACCATCAAACTGAACAACTCTCTCCATGGGACTAACATCGTAATCGCTAAAAAATAATCTGCCGTCCCATACATTTTCGTCGGGGATATTGAAGTTTTGTATGGGATAGTTGACAATTTTTCGCGACTTCGATGTTGGTCCCATGGAGAAAGTTGTTCATTTTGATGGTCTTTATCAGGAACCAAAAACGGTACAGGTATCGAAGAATAAAATTTTGATTACATCTACGACTAAGGTTACCGCTATCTGGGTAACCAAGAAGAAGAAACTCGTTACCTCTATTTAGATTACCATCTTAATACCGGTTACCTAAAAATGACCTTGATTACGAGAAAGAAACAGAATATCGCCAGCCAGGACCGTGATTGGTCGCCGTTCGCTGGCGCGCGGGTCGACTTGACCATAACTCGACTCTAACACACTGACAGCGGCGATACGCGCCCTTTGACTAAAGCCGACGCGCACGTGTAGAGCGAGAGCGGTAATTATTATTTCGGTTAGTTACCGTCATTAATACTGGTTGTAATTAATTTAAGAATTAAGGTAACCTTTAAAAATATCTGTAAAAAAAATATGTTGTAACCGAGAAAATACCAGTAGAAAATACCAGTTTCGGTCTTTACCACATTCTTAAATAATTTGACCACACCTTTGATACACCCCCACCTTTCTGATACCTGTATAGATACCTAAGTTGTCGAAAATGCTAAGCTCTAAAGTATAAGCCGGTAAGAAAATTGTAAGTTAACTGACAGAGACAGCCCGTTATTGTACCTACTTTAGTTATTTTCATAGTGTAATGTCGTACATATTCTGATTTGGGGGAATGGCGCCGACATACAGACTATCTCTGTTTTACAGAAAGGCGCTGTGCGATCAATTTATAAATTAATCCAAGACACTCTCTTAAAGAGAAATTTACTTAGAGAGTTTAATGTAATGACTGTGGCTCGTGGCTAAGTAATAACAGCCGCACGGGTCTACGCTTGCCGCGGTCGGTCCGTGGATGGGTGACCATCTTTACATACCGAGACCCCTCCGTGCCTCGGAAAGCACGGCAAACTGTTGGTCCCGGCTGTTATTTTTGGATCTTTGACAGTCGTTACGGGTCGACAGAAGCCCGAAAGTCAAGGAGTATCGTGTTAACCAGTAACTGGGTAGTGTGGGTCAGATGGGCAGTCGCTCCATGTATAATACTGGTATTCAGTTGCATCTGGTTAGACTGGAAGTCGACCCCAACATAGTTGGGAAAAGGCTAGGCAGATTGATTGAATGTAATGACTGTGCCTTCTCAGTATATTTATGAAAATGTTTTGTATGCATATAAAAACATAAAGCTGTTAAAAAATACAGTGATATCCTACTAATCCTATAAACGCGAAAGTTTGTGAGCATGGACAGATGGATGGATGGATGGATGTTGTTTGTTACTCTTTTACGCAAAAACTACTGAACGTATTTGGATGAAATATGGAACACAGATAGTATATAACCTGGATTAACATATAGGATACTTTTTATCCAGATATCCCCACGGGATCGAGATTTATGCGGGTGAAACCGCGGAGCGCTGCTAGTCCATAATATAGATACTAGAAACACACAAATATGTTGTACCTACCATAAGGCTCAAGAAAATAAGTGGCTTGTTTAGATGTCAATGCTTCTCTAATAAACTTCCAAGCCACATTCAAGAACTAACTAGCTAACAGAAATTATTCTCTAAAGATTCTAGGAAGCCCTCATTTGAAGTTATTTATTAAAAAAAATATATATATTAAAAGACAAGACACAAGGACAATAGGTACATTTTAGGGTTCCATACCCAAAAGATGCCAAACGGAATCCTATAAGTCTCCGCAATCCGTCCGTATGTCTGTCAGCGGGCTGTATCTCATGAACCGTAATAGGTAGACTGTTGAATTTTTTACAGATTGTGTATGTCTATTACCGCTATAACAACAAATAAAGTTAAAAATAAATGGGAGTACCCCATACAATAAACTTTTGATTTCAATTTTTTTTTTTTCTTACTCTGGCATGTTGGGTGTCATTGTCTAGAACTCATCGAGTTGAGTACAAATAAATATATATATTTTCTTAATCTTCAAAAATGAAGAAATAGTGGGCCGTAAAAGTTGGCAGTTTTAGGCTATTTTTGTAGGAGCTCTATCACAAAAACTAAACAAGTTAGAAATTTGAAACTTCTGTATAAGTATCATGTACCATATTATACTGTATTTAATCAACAAATACTAGAAACGCCGACTCAAAAGGTATTTTGTTTAGATATGGGTGATTTTCTGCAACTGCAAAAAAATTATTTTGTAATTCACAGTATCATTATGAAATACAAAGTTATTTTTGCGATTGTTACAATTTAAGATGAAAAAGTATTCTTCGTTTAATATTTTCATTTATCTGAACTAAAAAAACTGAAGTACGGAATCCTCGGTGCGCGAGACCGACTCGCACTTGGCCGGTTTTTAATAAAATTCATATTTAAAACATAACTTTATTACTCTAATATAAAATTACCTAAAGCACAGTGCACACTAATTATCCCACTTCTTAGACACGTCAAGATATTCGCCGTCGGGTGAAGTGTAGTCCTTAATCGCGGGCGTCGCCAGGGGGCCGCGGACTTCATAGGGTACCAACTGCAAGTCGGGCTGTGGACACCAAAATTAATAAAATATGTGTAAGTATGCAAGAAAACACATGTATTTGTGTCGATTTTTTGCATATAAAGAAGAATCAAATTCTGTTTAATGATCCAGTTTTGAAGATATCATTAGTGAACACTAAATAACAATATTATGATTCTTACTTTTAACTAAATACCAACAAGGGTGTATATGTTACGGCTAAAACCCGAAGTGCGGCTACAACTAGTTTTAGCCGGCTTCAACTAGGTGTGGCCGGTAGCAGTTGGTTAAACTTAGGTGTGGGCTGAAAAGTAGGTTAGGTTAGGTTAGTACTGTGACCTGACTACACAACGTACGAGCCAAACGAGCGGAGCGAGCGGTGCTACGGCAGCCGTTGTGTCGTCACAGTTCTAACCTAACCAACCTTTCAGCCTACATCTAAGTTTATCCAACTGCTACCGGCCACAACTAGTTGTATCCGGCTAAAACTAGGTGTAACCGCACTTCGGATTGTAGCCGTAACATATACACTAAAGCCAACATAATTATGTGAACCAAACTTTATGTTACGATTCTCTGAAGAGTCCAATTACTCAAACTACGCACCATAATGGCCTCATTATATAAGTCCTCGGACTCTTCCTGCAGCTTCTCAAGCGCCCTCCGCTGTGCTCTCATGATTCTGTCGATCTGTGCCACATTCGCCATGTACTCCTCACGCTTGTACCGCGTCCAGTCCTTTTGTAGCAGTGCACGTGCCTCTATGACCTCCGCTGTTAGCTTTGATTGTGGCCTCTTTCGTTTGCTGTAAAGCAATCCACATATTTTATTTAGTATTATCTTAAAATATTTAACTGTCAAAACTGTCCACTGCAGCCTTAAGGGTAGCTTGAAATCTTTTCTATGTAAAAGTATTTTGTGAAAATACATTTTTAAGATCTATACAACATGCTGCTACAATGGCGACATTAATCTAATACACAGGTAAGGCTACTGGTAAATAATCATAAAAATTATAGTAAGATAAAATAATTTGTGAATTGAAAAATTGAAATTTTCAAACAAACTAAATAATAAAGCTCTCTCTTTCCTTCAATTCGCCCACTCTTAGTTCTGATCCGTGACCCCGGTAACCTCTGCACTAGTTCTTTAGGTACTGATTGCTCCAAGATGCTATTTTACAAAATTGTAAATAAATAATTAAATAATAACATGAAATTAAAATACTTTCTTAAAACGAAAACGCGAAACCACATACTCATGTTGAATTAATGTCGACATTAAAATGGCTCGCTATATAATAATAACCCTACTTACTTAAAGTTGTCTAGCAGTTCAAGAGGCACCTCCATCTCATTGATGGGCTTCAACTGGCGAGCATTTTTCTCCAACTTTCTGATTTGTTTCTCCAGCTTCTTACGACGTCTCTCCTCTCGAGCCTTGACAATTGCTGGGTCTATCTTTTTCTTCTTCTTCATAGGCTCAGCCCTGTAAAATGCGAATAGGGAGTCAAGTAAGTTGTATCTGATATATTTTATAACATTAAAGTATAATTTATACTAAACAAAGTTCATCAAAAATAAATTACGTATTATCAAAACTTGCTTTTTCCCGCTTAGTCCCGTTTATTAAATGAAAATCTATTTTTGATGAACAAACGAAATGTTAACCAAATTTAAGGGTGTAGAAACTTACCATAGTTGATCGGTAATTTTGAACTGCACTGCTGCTGTTGTAGCTATACTTCTACTGCTAATTGGTATCTTTGTGGCAGGGCATAATGCTAATCTGAAAATAACGTATAGTAAATAATATTTGATGTTTTGAGGCGAGAATGTAAATTGAGATAAGTTTTATAGGTTATGTTGACAAAATTCCATCAAAACAAATTCTACCCACCTGGAAAACTGACTCAATAAAGACAAATTAAACATGGTTTTTGCTCTATTCTCACAATTATATTTACAATTAAAACTAATAAAAATAAAAATAGATTCGCAGTAGAATAATTTCGATTCACGTTTCGTTCTACGGAACTGAAATGTCATTCATCCGACATTAATTTGTCGAAAATTCCAAATTAAATTATTTTTTTCCTTATTTTGTACAGTATTTTTAAATCATAGAATACCTAACTGAAATGAGCTTATGAAATTAATCAATTGGCAAATTCAAAGAATCTTTAAAAAAGGAGGATGGGCATTTTGGTACCCATGTCCAATCAAAATGAATTTACCATCGTTGGATAGCTCTCTTCAAGAGCACAAAAAACTACTATGGCACCAATCCCGTATAAATTGTCCGTTTTGAAATATAGTCTTTAGAAGATACTGGATATTTAGTTCGAAATAGAATTTTAAAAAATCATATCGCCGGTTTATCTTGACAGATTTTGATGATATTTGCACAGATTTTGAGCTAAGTAAAATTCAGTTAACGGATGAAAATCATAACAAAATCGGTTTGGTATTTTTTCAGTTAGGGGTGATCTATTTATTAAACACTAAACATACAAATAAATCAATTGATATGACATTGGAGCAATATTTTTATTACTATTAACCCTGAGTATACGTAAGTAGATGACTAGTAAGTTGGAACTGGTATTGTTATCTCTCTCTCGCTCTCTTATCTTACGCAGCGCGGTAGTTAGCGCGTTCAGCGAGGGGGCGGGGGCGAGGGTGGGCATGCTGCGGCGCTTGTGCATGTTCCCTTGGTAGTCGTTTGCTGATAATTGTTGTGTAAGTTACTACATTGTCTCGTTCCTCATTGTTCACGTCGACTTTAGACCCTGGCATTAACTTGGACTCTGTTACCTGTTTTATTTTTGACTGCGGCTTTCTACTGGACTTGAGTGCTTGAGTTATTTTGATTGCAATGGAACGTTTTCGTACCTGTGAAATGTGCCGAAGAGGTCTATACTGAGGCAGATATCAAGTGCGCATTCTATCGGAAAACTTACCAAGAATGCGCGCATACCTAGCAGCTTTTATTCGAGAAAATGCTGCATTGGAGGTTAGTATTTATTGAACTTTTTAACTTTCCATTTGACAGTTTTATTGCATTTATTTTATTGTTAATAACCTGTATAGTATAGTGCTAATGTTCTTGCCTTTGAATCCATTGGTTCCGGGATTGATCCCCAGTCAGAGCAACGAAAAAATCCTGTGTCTTAGATGTTAATCTATTTATTGTTATGTTGTTATCTTTATGAGCATTTATTGTATTACGTGTCTCGTTGACTCAGTACAGACAACAGCATAGAATACCACATAGAAATAAAAATCGATCATTTTACCTCGTTGTGCCCGCATGTGCGTTAGACTTTAGGTTAGCCTTTGGTCTCTTTGTTTGTAGGGATGCCTTGTTTGTTATTTTTCGGCCGCTAAAGCGCACATAATTTTTATCTATTTTACCCCTTAAATGCACACGACCGATGAGCCACAGACCGCGCGCACCGGTTGGCACGCAGATGTTTCACAAAAACCCTATTTATGACTCTGTTTCTGGGTATTTTGCTTCCGGTTAATGTTTGTTCTATTGTCAACGAAATGACGAAATGAAATGTGTTGGTTTCGTTTGAATGTATGATTATCTTCATTTATAACATTGTTTTGAGAACATAAACAAAAAAAAACATTTTTAAACAAACATTCAAATGGTAACCTATATGTTTTAAGGTTCGAAATCCATGTTGTGTTTATTTTTAACGTAAAACATGAATAAAATCACATTTCACAGTACAATTTACATTATTTACAAGTAACGGAGAACCAAAACAAAGATTCACGGACGAGAAAGAAATATTTTTATTTCTGAAATGACAGATCGTAGGGTTGTCATATGTTAAAATGTAGTTTATTTGGTAAGGAATTTTACGGTACTATTACCATAGAGAAATACAAACTAGTTAATTGATAATCCGGCATAATAGAACGTCACCCAATGTGCACTTAGAGGCAAAAACGTTTTCTCTCTTTTGGTACTCTAGATCCCATGCGCATTTTAGCGGCTAAGCGTATTGTTTATAATACCCCAGGTACGCTTTTTAGGTATGCTGTATTTATTTATTTTCCTTACATTATTATTACCGATTTTCAGGTCGTGTTTGATGGTACTCGGAGAGTATGATACCGATGCTGGCAAAGAGCAGAAAATGCGACTAGAGCTCAACCTCAACCACAACCTCAACCCGGGCCAGAGCCGCAAGAACAAGTAGAACCGCAAGAAGAAGCAGAACCTCAACTAGAAGTGATACACGTGCCCGAATATATGAGAGCACCAAATACCCCGAGGCATTGTCTTTTTCGTGGCTGCCCTAATACAACCCGCCATCGAATCCCAAACGTTGTTAAAATCCATGTATTTACTCAACACAAAATCTACATTCCTGATGCTGCCAGAGTATGCCGCGATCACCTAAATGGAAATGACTGGGATGAACTACCTCAGGCATGCAACATTTCCCATAACTTTACGGCCGCCCACTTCAGTGACCTTTGTGACCTACTGAGAAATGCCTTAAACGGACCCAGATTGCGTTTTAGCGAGCTAAGAGGATTAACTGAAGAAGAAATGCACTTTTGGACTGGACGTACTATAGAACAATTTAACGCTATCTTAGAGCAAACCACTTCATTAAGAGATGCAAGTGCAGATCCCAGAACCACTTTGGGTATTTTACTGACAAAACTACGCACAGGAGAATCCAACGTAAGACTTGCGACGTTGTTTAATATATCAAGAAGAAAACTCGAACGCCAGTTGGCCATTGTACGAGAGTGTCTTAGTACTGACTATGTTGTGCTTCACTTGGGACTGGATCACATAAGTAGAGACAATATACTGGAGAGAAACATGAGGATTCCAAAAGCACTGTATGGAAATGAAGAAAACTCTAAAGCCATTATTGTTTGCGATGGCACGTATATTTATATTCACAAAAGCACAAACTTTTTGTTTCAGAGGCAATCCTACAACTTGCACAAGTTCCAAAACTTGTTAAAGCCATTTTTAATTGTAACCACTGACGGATACATTATAGACGTAAAAGGACCATACGCTGCAACTAAAACTGATGCCCAGATAATGAGCGATTTAATGAATGACGAGGAAAACCCCTTGCACATATTGTTTCATCCCAATGATGTATTTATTTTAGACCGTGGGTTTAGAGACAGTTTGGGCAATATTGAAGCACGTGGCTACGAATACCATGTTCCTCCAACGAAGAACCCAGACCAGTCACAGCTCACTACTTCCCAAGCGAATGATTCCCGACTAGTTACAATATGCCGATGGGCAGTGGAAGTGGTTAACGGGCGGATTAAAAGAGATTTTAAGTTGTTGCGGCAAAGATATTTTAATAATACAATGCCTAATATGTTTGTGGATGTTAAAATTGCAGCAGCAATAACAAATCACTTCCACACGCCAATTGCAGATAGCCAATACGCAGAAGCTTTTCTACAAAAAATATCTGAAAAAATGCAAACCCCAAACGTGTTGTACAATTATGTAGAAGAAAAACGATTAAATAACAGAAGAGCCGATTTCCAGAGATTGGAAGCCAATGATGTGCCCGATTTCCCACGATTGAGTGAACAGGACGTGATATTGCTGTCATTGGGGACATACCAATTAAAACTCGCAAAATCTTACTGCAGCGAACACCTAAACAACGGCTTATATCTCATCGAAACATATAGAGAAGCCGCTTTGGAACACATTATTGAATACGGAATTGACGAAGATGCGTGGCTTTTGCGTGCACGTATACAGTCCCGACATGTGAGAGCAAAACAATACTTTTGTTACATATTGCTAAATAGAAATGAAAACATAATATTACATCATTATTGTACATGTTTGACGGGACGCCGCACGGTAGGTTCCTGTGCGCATATAGTATCCATTGTCTGGTATTTAGGATAGACACGAGGGCTTTAATGAGCCAGCATTATTTTTAAATAGCATCGTTATAGATAATGAATGATGTATAGTATATATTATACATCATATTATTCATTATCTTTTTATGTTATTGTCGATCTATAGACACATTTATATACTTATATACAATAAATGATAAAACTTACTTCGAACTTGTTTTATTTACCTAGACAATGAAAAATATTAATAATAATTATGAAAATACCATGCCAAATGGAGAAAACAGTTAATAAAAGTATGTGTACTTAATAGGACGTAACAAAAATAAATAACCTTCAAGTAGGATTACTCCGATCGGACAATGAATAGGGACAAGCGCCATAGTTATTCTTAATCTACACAAAAATACCTTTCCAACGGTGTATCATTCATACCAATTGGTGCCGGTACCAGTTTCCATACATTGGTGCCCATCCTCCTTTAAACGAATTGGTACTTTCGCTGGTGTGTTTTGTGAAATGGAACGCAACGTTCACGTTCCGTTTTAACTAATACAATAGTTTAAAAAAGCAGAAATCAAATGCGAACTATTTAATATTCTAGGTGTGCTAATCAGTTTATGTTAAAATCTATCAAATATTTTCTGCTTTTTCCATCACTTTGGTGTTTATTTATTTATTTATTGCACAATTGTACAAAGTTACAGACTAAAGACTAGGCAGAACCTAATGTTTAGATACATGACTGGTACACAATACACTAACCTCCATACTAATAAACGTTGTATACAGATAGTGCAATTCACGAAGACGCGCCCCACCAATTTTTGGTTGAGGGGATCGCGGGGTGCGGGGAGTTTGCTCCGAGCGGCAGTCGCGAACCGTCAGCGGTTCGATGCACACGAATACTACACTCTATGCTGCGAAAATCCAGACTCGTCACGAAAGTTGCTCTACTTTATATATTTTTAAAATGTCGAAAAAATCTCAGCGTGTTGTTCTTAAAAGCCAGGTATGTAAAGAAGTTTGTAGTTACTAAAATACATGAAATTAGCTAACGAAAGTAATTTAATTTTAATAAATAGCAAATTTTAGTAATAGTGGATTTCATTTCATCTTTACAAATAAGTAAAACTATGTAATGTTTTTTTTTAATTTTAGGCAAGAGAAATTATTTCTAAAGTTTACGATTTTATGAAAAAAGAAGCAAGTAAAAATTATGCAGAAAAACTCACTGATGCGCGATGGAGAACCGCACAGGCTGTTGGAGTATCTGAAAGCACAGTGACTAGAATTCTACGCGAAAGAATAGAATATACTAATATAATGAAGCAAACTACAGTATCTGCTATGGAATCGAATATAACTATGGAGACGGATGCGATAGTTCCTATAGCCCCAAGTGCGGAGAGTACAACAGAGCCGACTACGGAAGCGGATATTGAGTCTGAAAATGAAGCGAGTACGTCGCATTCGAATTTAGTATACAGAAGTGCTTCTATTTTTACATCACCTATGAAGAAGAGAAGGGTAAGACCACGAAAAATTAATTTAGACGAATTTGATATTGGTGTAGTCCGAAGAACTATCCAAAACTATCATATAGAACATCGTCAATTTCCAACATTATCACGACTTAATATTGTTTTGAAAGACCGTATACAATTTGATGGATGTATAACAACCCTAAGAACATTGTTACTTAAACTTGGTTATAAATGGAGAAAAACTGAGAATAACAGGAAGGTGCTAACCGAAAAACATGATATTCAAATGCTAAGATTGAAATATTTAAAACAGGTAAAGTCTTTTCGCAATGCAGGTAGACCTATAGTCTACACAGATGAATCATATATTCATACCAACCACGTGCAAAAAAAGTCTTGGGCCGAAAAAAGTTGTAAAACAGCAATAAAACAAAACTTAACAAAAGGAGTGCGCATAATTATAGTACATGGCGGAAGTGCAGAGGGTTTCGTACCAAATGCGTTGTTGACATACAGAGCAGAGATCAAATCCGGAGACTACCACGATAACATGAACACAGAAAATTACTTAAAGTGGCTAAAGGAGAAACTTATACCAAATCTCCCAAATGATGCCGTGATAGTCTTGGATAATGCAGCCTATCACAATACTAGTTCGGAAAAAATACCAACATCCAACTCCAACAAATTAGACATGCAGACTTGGCTGAATGCAAAAAATATCTATTTTGAACCAAGCTACAAAAAACCTGAACTTTATGACCTTATATTAAAAAACAAAGAAAACTTCCGCAAGTACAAAGTTGACGAATTATTGAAAGAACATGGATTCACAGTGCTTCGGCTGCCACCTTATCATCCAGATTTAAACCCAATCGAAAACATTTGGGGTATTGTAAAAAACGATGTTGCTAGTCGCAATATCCATCAAAATTACACTTCGATTATGCCCATTTTAAATGAAGCATTTGATCGAGTAAATAAAGATGTCTGGTTCAATACTTGTCAGCACGTGGAAAAAATAGAAGACGAATACATGAGACATTGTGATCTTGATTTTAGTTTTATTGTAAATGTCGGTGATACATCAGACTCTGAATCAGATATTTCTGAAACGAGTGATTGACGATTTTCATTTCTCAATAAAGTTCAATAAAACTATTTCCGTATTTCATTAATATCTATAATTACCTCCCATTATAAAAATAGTAATATTATCGATATTAATCGATATAAACACATAAAATATCCACACCTAAAAATAAAATAAACATAACCCTTTCCTTGCGGTCGGGTAAAAAATATAAAATTGAAGTAGAGCATCTTTCACTTTGACCATGACGCTCTGTCCTGATTAGTCTATTCATTGTAGTGTGCGTGTACACTCATAGGTAATTAGTGTGTACCGACAACACTCAAACATTGACGGAAGCTTGCACACATATACTCTAAACGGTTAGGAGGAATAGTGGGGCGCGTCTTCGTGGATTGCACTATCTATATCGTCTGTATAGTTACACAACGCTTTGTCTTCTTCCTTCGAAAGTCAAATTACTGACGACAGAATGAGAGAAATCGGTTTGTAACTATTCAATTTTAGAAAAAGAACTATGGTTCCGCGCAAAAAAAGTTAAAATCCATGAACTTATGAACATAAAACCGGATTTGAAAAATTCTTTTTGCATTCGGTAGCCCAATTCTCGAGATGGTTATAGGCTATTTAACATCACACTACGACCCTTAGGAGTCGAACAAAAGGAAAACAATCAGTAAGATCGCCAAGCGAGAACGTAGTAACAGCGCGGGCGGGCAATGCAACGCGGCGGGTCGGGGGTCGAGGGAATTTTCTGTTATTTTATTGTATTGTGTATCTACCACGCGAACGAAGTTGCGGAGCACATCTAGTATTTTATAAAAAATTATCCGTGTGGAGGTAATGATTTTCCTGATTAATTTCTCAGTGCCGTGGACCGAGGATATGAAAGCCGGTAAACTAAGACTAGAAATCTTGCGGACGCCGAGGCCTCTCATACGATATACAGTTACAGTATCTATCTAAGTACCTACACACTGATACGAGAGAAGGCGAGACAATAGAAAACCATTTGCGATATATGGTTTTATTGCATAAACAAATGTAGATAGTAAGACAGCTGTGGCAGATGGATTACCTACTTTCTTTTGTAGATATTTAATGGTAAATATAAACAATAGTAAAGAGTATTTACACCACATTCACCCCCGCGTTAGAGAACGTAGGTAATCCTGGAGACGAGCTGGAGCTCTGTTCTCTCTTGTGGATCGCCGAGTTCGAGTCTCGTGTTGCTGAGAGTTCTCAGCTGTTGTCATTTCTTGAACCTGAGCAGCAGGTATCTCCGCTTCACCCGCTGTATCCTCATAGTGATCTTCGGATTCAGACTGATCGCTCTCTAGTGACGGCAGTGTAAGAGGTGCTAGCTGTCTGTTCGATATGGTAGTTTCACGGCCATCCGGTAATCTTACGTGAGAATACGATGGATTAGCTTCCAAAAGCTCCACTTCTTCCACCTCGGAATCGTATTTTGATGTTTTATCATTTTTACGCATCAATACAGGTCCTGGCTCCAAAAGCCATGTTGGCATCGATTCCCCATTTGCAGATCGTCATGTATGTCTAAAAAACTGTTCATGGGGTGTGGCGTTAGTAGCCGTGCACAGCAATGAACGGATTGAATGGAGAGCGTATGGTAAGACTTGCTCCCAACTAGCTGTTTCAAGATCCTTGGTTCTCAAGCATAGCTTTATTGTTTTCCATAGAGTAGCATTAAGACGCTCTACTTGACCATTTCCTTGTGGATTATATGGCGTGGTTCGACTACATGCAATTCCATTTGTGACCAAATAGGTCCGTAATTCGTTAGACATGAAGGCTGCTCCACGATCTGAATGGATATATTGTGAAACCCTATAAGTATAGAATAAGTCCTTCACGCATTTAATACTCGTAACAGTGCCAGCAGACACATCTTCGGATGGGTAGTTCACTGTTCTGAGACAGGGAAGCTGCAATAGCGTGTTCGGAAGCATCAGTTTCAACGGTGAATACCTCGGTCTGATTGATGACGGTTAAGGTTGATTCCACTATATCTGCTTGTTAGTTTTCGAAAAGAATCGACAGCGTCCTTTACGAGGGGAAATTCAGAAAGTTTAGTCAAGGGGCTGATCTTTTCAGAGAAATTTCGAATTCATTTTGAGTAATGGGCGAACATGCCTAGTGTCTTTTTAAGTGATCGCGAGTCAGTTGGAATGGGCAGGTTCAATAGAGGACTAAGACGGTCGTCATCTGGTCGAATTGTATTCTTTTTAATTTTGTAACCCAACAATTTTATAGACTCTTGCCCATATGCACGCTTTTCCTTATTAAAAGTGAGACAGTATTTTGCCACAACCTCCCTGAATCGAGACAAATGATCATGTTCCGCTGTTGTTTTGCCACAAATTGTGACGTCATCCAAATACGAATAAGTGCCTGTCAGTTTTTCTTTATTGATAATACATATAATGAAGTGTTCTTTGGAATGCAGCAACCCCGTTTGTGACTCCAAATGGTATACGTGTAAATTGGTATAAGTTACCGCAAGCTTCAAAAGCTGTATACTTTTTCTCAGTCGGTAAGATAGGTACTTGATGGTATGCACTTCGTAAATCAATTTGGCTGAAGAAGTTGTATTGTGCTACCTTCGATACAATTGATTCTATGTTTTGCAAAGGGTAAGCATCCAGTTCAGTAATTTGTTGATCGTTATCGAGTAATCAATGACGAGACGTTTGCGGTGCGTTGTGCTTCCAGTGACCAAGACGAGCTCGCCACGGCGAGTTACTAGGTTCGATAATCCGATCTTTAAGGAGTTTACTGATTTATCAGAAAAATGATTATCAGCTTCAGAATGTTTTCTTGACTTTATAGCGATGGGTTTAATATTATTCGAGAGATTGCTGAAAAGTGATACAGGAGGCACCGTAGCTTTCATGACGTTACATATCTTAAGAGGTTTTGCCGTGCCTCCGAATTTGATTTCTACTGATGAATGGTCGCTTAGAATGTCATGACCAATTATCACATCAGCACAAAGATCTTCCAAGGCATAAAGAGGCTTCTCCTGGTAGATGATGATCACTTAACTTGATTGTTGCATAGTAAAATCCACCTACGAGTGAAGTCCGTTTATTTGAAGCTAGTGTTACCGTTTCTTTCCCTGGATGGCGTTTCAAGTTTAGCAACAGAGCGAAGTTCTTGTCAATAAAGCTTGTTGAATTTCCACTGTCAATCAAGGCATCAGCTTTATGGTTGTTGACAGTGATTGAAACTGTAGTCTTATGTAAACTAGCTGGAGATACTGCTGAAATTGCTGATGCTTCTGGCTCCTTTGGTTGCACTACAGCGTTGCTAACTGGCTTATCTGTGGCGTTTCCGCTTCTGCATACTTTGGCAAAATGGCCTTTCTTTCTGCAATGTCAACACAAGTTGCGTGAAAAGCCGGGCATTTTATTCTCTGATGAACATTTCCCCCGCAGAAGAAGCAACGTCTACGTGATGGGGCCGCGGCCAGATTGGAACTATTTCCCGCTTCATTTGTGTTTTCGATTTGGTAAAGTTCCTTTGCAGTTTGGAACTCATTAGAATTCTTTTCAGCGATTTCGAGCGAAATGGCCTGATTGCACGCTTCTTATAGGCTTATTTCTAAATTTTCAAGTAGCCTTTGACGAATTTTTTGAGAACTTAAGCCTGCAATGAAAGCGTCACGAACATATTCGTTTTGATATTCTTCAGCAGATTTGAAAGAGCACTCAAACGCTAGTTGTTGTAACGTGTGTATATAGTTCTGCCACTGTTTCTTCAGGCTTTTGTTTGGTTGAAGACAGTACATACCGAGCGTGGATTTCATTCTTCGATTTCAGGTAAATTTTATCTAAGAGGCGTAAAGCGTTCGCATATTCTTTTGTTTCTCTGATGAACGAGTAAACGATTAGAGACACATTATTGAAAAGAATTTTTAGCTTTGTTCCATCTGGAATCTTGACTTCACCCGTTTCTTCTGAAAGATAGTTCAAAAAAGTCTCTTTCCAGTGCCGAAATTTTAGCTCGGCGGTTGGACTCCCTGGATCCACGTCGAACTTTTCAGGCCTGAGTAGTCGCGCAATAGAAGCCATTCTTGCATTTCTTCACTGCGTTTTATTTTATGCAATAAATTGATACGAAAGAAGGCGAGACAAATAGAAAACCATTTGCGATCATTTTGCGATATATGGTTTTATTGCATAAAAAAATGCAGATAGTATGACAACTGTGACAGATGAATTAGCTACTTTCTTTTGTAGACTTAATGGTAAATATAAACAATAGTATAGAGTATTTACACCACACAAGCTTGCTGAAAATCTGAAATACCTACGAAGTACGTTGGCATTGGAATTCCATTAATGATATAGGTAGTTTATTTACCTATTTATTCTTCTTTCTACTTAAGTGCCTATAGAAAACTCTGTTTAATGTTTTGTCATCAATAAATATTGGAATCATGTGACTATTGACAGATATTTGTTTATGAGGTTCAACTGACCATTGTCCATCAACCGCCATCACTATGGAAGGTAATGGCTGTCGTTCTCCACTAATAGCCTCATGATCAAAACAATTCCTGGACAAATAACACAGATGTGTCATTT
The DNA here is from genome assembly GCA_947568875.1 of Fissipunctia ypsillon. NCBI lineage: Eukaryota > Metazoa > Arthropoda > Insecta > Lepidoptera > Noctuidae > Fissipunctia > Fissipunctia ypsillon. The sequence goes on along the minus strand of OX387661.1, from coordinate 14,895,004 downwards.
TCTTTCGACTTCTATGCCAATAGGCTATACCATTGGCTAGGGTAGGGCACTTAACCATACCTACCTACCTATATCATTTCTTAAAGTAGGTAGGGAGATACCGATTCATTCTTTATCCATTTTTTTTTTAATTGACCTACTTAATATTATCCATTTGGTTTTTACGCATCTATACGCCAAAGGGATGGATTTCCCTTGTATTAGTTTTGAAAAATAAAGATAATACTATAATATAATTTATTTAGGTAAGTACATAAAGGTTTTGTAGTACATGAGGGGCTTACAAAGTAGGCATTATTAATTACATGGTATAGGTACAATGAATTGTTGGGTGAATCGCTGCTCTCCTAGCTAGATAATATTATTTAGGAGAGACAGTTTCGTCTCCCAATTTGAGTATAACTATAATCATGTTTTTTATGCTTTTGGAGCTTACAATTTATTATATAAAACAAAACACAAAAGCAAAAATCTTAAAATTAAATAAAACAAATACTTTTTTTTTCTCTCATGGTCACCTGACAATATTTGGTCTTAGCAAGGGGTATCATATTACCCAGTAACTGAATTGTGGAGGTCAGATAGGCAGTCGATCCATGTGAAATACTGGTATTCAGCTGCATCCGGCTAGACTGGAAGCCGACCCCAACATAGTTGGGAAAAGGCTAGGCAGATTGATTGTCATCTGACAATATTGTTTCTATTGATTCTGTCATAGTGATCTTGACATACCATAGTATTTGATATTGACATATCATTTTGTTCAGAATATTCACAAAAATTTGCACGAAAACATCCTTTCAACATTAAACAATTATTATGAAAATCGGTAACTGCATCGTACCTACTTATGGAAAAAGTCCTGTCCGAGGACCAGTTTCCGGTGACCACGTAACTGTTAACAAAACACATTTGAGTCCACTACAAAGCTAATCATCTTTTCTCCCACGACCTTCAAACATGAACCCGAAATTGATTCTTACAAAATGCTTCGCGTTGTCATTGGCATTAAGCTTCAGCTCCAACATTAGTTGCTCTGATATATATGTAGGTACACGAAATTAATGCTTCGATGTCTATTAGCGCGGTACAGGCCCGCGGGGCAATTGCATAGCACACTTACGTATAGTAGGAATCAGTTTCATTTTGACAGTTCAACAACATTCATTGCGTTATTTAAGTTGTTGAGCAGACAATTTTTTTGAACATATGAAGCAAGGGATTAGCAATTTGCTTCAAAATCATTCAAATCGTGACTGATAGCGTGTTACGCAATTTTATGGTGCTGTTTAGCTACAGTAATGTTAATAAAAGGACTAAATTTACTCTCTTTGCCGCTCTCTGGTGGGAGTTGTTCTCTCCTGGACACAGCCTGAAACTCCCTGTCACCATTCAGCGTTTGTGTCCTTGAAAGTTTGGGTGACTGGGAGGTTGTGGGTTTCTTATGCTGGGGACAAGGTGAACGATTATTTCTGTTGGTAAAATGGTATCTTGGGCGTAATTTGTACCACGGGGTATGGTAAGTTTCTACATCCCATCATGAATCATCCATCATCTAACCTTGCTGTATGAGCGTAGAGGAGTGGCAGGAGAAGGTGACGGCGCGGGACTGGACGGTCTTGTAGACATTGGGGACCCCTGGTTATCCACGGATAAAGGTTGTTCCATCCTTACTCTTGTTGTTGTTGTTGTGTTGTTATTCTGTTTATCATTCAAAATTTGAGTGCAAAAGTGCATTTATCCGCTAGCGTGAAAAGGTTTTTTTTTTAATTCGAACCTTTCTATTCAATAATTGGACGTAGTTACACGAAAAGGATCCAATCCACACATGACTTTGTGTGGATTGGATCCTTTTCGTGTAACTACGTCCAATTTTCTATACCTCCAGTCTACTGAAACATGTCAGTGCGCCAACCACATTTTTAGAATAATCGCACTGGCCAACACGACGACTGCAGCAAAAACTTTCAAAATATTACCAATTGTAGTAATTTTACTTTTAATTTTTTTAATAAATTTAACAATTTTAATTTTTTTTTTTTAATAATTTAGCTAATTTAATATAATTATTTAAGCTGTTTTTCTTGCACCTAGCATTTTCCTCGCTGTAGTGAGGTGAAAAGTTGTGTGTTTCGCTCGGCAGCAAAGTTATTCTGTACCGTCTCGTACCTTTGAAACTGGGGCAGGCGCTACGTACGAAAATAAGAAGCAATATTGAATTTTCGCTAGGGCGTGCTCACTTTTACGCATCTATCACATAACTGTTGTTTCTTCAAAACAATCGCCGCATATCCAATTTTGAAAACTAATAAAATTAAGACTTGACTTTGTTTTTTCTACCAGCCTGAAAGATGTAAGGTACCCTTTTGCAGACAACCTTTATAGTACCTACCTACTGTAGCGAAATAAAAAAGGAAAGGGCTTTAATAAAACAGGTCTATAAAAGGATATAAAAATACACCGATAGTAAAGAAAAATATAAAAGTAAAAAAGGTCTTTGACGATTTAAAAGATATAAAAAAAAACTGCATACTGTTTTGATTTAAATTATGACACGAGAAAAACTTACGACGCCACGTGTGGTTAAATATTTTTTTAGTGTTTTTTGTTTACGACCTGACGAAATTCAGATACAACCGCATTTTTAGGTACCTACTCGTACGCAAAATATAAACTCATTAGGAGATATAGTAAGTATTTCAAAGATAGCGCTAAGTAGAACCTTGGTTAGACACTGTTCTCCATTTTAGTAAATTATCGACTTAAAATCGTACCATGAGATAAATTTATAAATAAGTATGCTGATGGGCTGGTATAGCTCAGATTAAAATAAAAAAGAATATCTGGATCGACTTCGAAGTATCCCGCGTCGTCAAGATGGAGCCAAGAAGTGTTGTGGTGTGGCCTTGTCGTAGGTCGACTGATTCGATTCACTCTGAATCTCTGGCTGAAGAACACTGGCGCTTTAGCCGGTTCGGTGGAGGCGTAAATTCGGCTTGATCATAAACAGTCCTACGTCATGAAATACGTAATAAGGACAGTGATCGACGCTGAATCTTTGATAGAACAGAAGAATAGAAAAATAACATATCTTTTGAAGGTTTAATTTATCAATTGATTGGAGCCGCTTGCAGACGAGCGCGCGTCTACCTGAACGTTCCAAGACAAGGAAAAATATGATAAAATAACTATGGAACGAGGGTTGAATTTTCAATAATCAAATCGAATAACGAAAAATACTTAACGACCACTGGACACAACAACAATGTACACGATCACAGTCGCGACCCGTAGGTACATTTACACATGGACAATTTTGGCGTAGTCTTTCAAAAATAAATAAATTAGACCATGAGCACAGAGTACTCTTTTATACAGAGTGTAAGGGACAGTCCTCCGCAAATTAACAGGGTGCATTCAGCTCCTTATTCTGAATCATGTTCCACCGGCAATATTCTAAGGAAAATTTTCTTTTTTTTGTCGTATTTTCAGTTACTATTCCTTTATTTCAATTAAAATTACATTCTCTGTACGCAGCACTCCATTTATGTAAATACATACATACATAAACTCACGCCTTCTTCCCATGGGGGTAGGCAGTAACTACAGAACGCCACCTGCTACGATCCTTACATACTCCTTTTGCCTCGTTTACATTCATACATTTGGTCATACACGCACGCCGGTTCCGAGTACTGCGCACCTGACCTTTCTGAAGAACATCACCAATAAGATCACTATATGTCTTCCAAGGGCGTCCCATTTTATGTAAATAAAACAGCTAAAATCATAAAATCAGCAATGGATGTTGACTCGGCGGCCGAAGGCTCGCTGCGCTGTCGTTCGCTACGCGCGTTTTGCCACGGTAACGATACATTGCGTGTGAGGTAATAAAACAAATCAGATTTATTGGATTCCCATGATGTTCCTGAAATAATTTCAAGTACCGGTCATCTCAGTATGATATACTGAATTCACCCCATCAGTCTACGGAGGGCTGTTGTCCCTTACACCCTGTAAGCCCTGTATATAGGACCTCAGGAGACAGTCTCGAAGGAAAAATCTGCAGTGAACCGTCTGCCAAACAAAAATAAAATAAATAATAATAATAATATATAACAAAATTGTTTATTTTTACACACACAAAAAACCATAAAGTACAAGGATAGTCTTAGGATTAAGTTGTACAACAGTGACACAGTTAAAGGTCGAAACATCTGACTCCTAAACTAGGCAAGAAGCCTGTATCTTAGAAGCCGAAAGCCTGTATGTCAAAACATCAAATTTTAAAAATTACGAATAAAAATTACGACCAGTTATATCAAGGAAAGCAAAAGTTGTCATATGAAAACCAAAAAGTTTTAAATCGCTGTAGGTAACGCTACACCACCTATAACTAGGTAAACATGACATGCGCGGGAGGGCATGGCAGTCCTTCATTCTCCTCAGCTAAAATAAATAATTGGAGCGAAAAGCATGTAGCTACGAATACGCCATAGGTGTTTTCCTACTACCATATATTTTTATATTTTTCAAATATTTACGTTGATATGCATACATGTTAACAATACCTTCCATTATGAAAATCCAACACAATTCTATAGATTTCTGGAGCCTCACTAACTACCTACCTACCTGAAATATTTTGTTATGTTAACATCCTCATTGAACGAATTTGTATTCAAAACGAAGCACTGAACGCTTGTAATGAACTTAATTGGCAATAACGGCCACTTAAAAACATACCGAACTGAGGAAACTTAAAATTTGCTTCTTTTACGAAGGTTCCGTGCTTATAGGCTATTCTGGAAATTCGGAATGGTGTGGAGCAGACATAAAAAAAAACAAGTAGAAAAGAGCGGATAATCCTCAAACGGCTGAACTGATTTTCTTGAATCATAGCTACACTCTCGATCAATTCATCTTTCAAACAAAACAAAAAACAAAATTAGTTCAGCCGTTTGGGAGCTACGATGCCGCAGACTGACACACAGATACACACGAAACTTATACCCCCCCCCCCTTTTCCGCGGGGGTTAAAAAGCAAACCTACACTCTAATTGCGTAACACACTATCAATCACAATCTGAATAATTTTGAAGCAAATGAATGAATTCTAATACAGTATGGAAATTGGCTTATGCTTCTTTAGGTCCCAGGCTAGTAGTATATCTATCTTTCATAGCGATCGGACAGTGGTTTAGGCGTGAAAAAGTAACAGATACACAGACAGAGTGGAGTATGGATTTGCTGCAGTTACGGGATGGCGTGTATTCTCATTATAAAGAGAAGCAGCACTCTAATTGCGTAACACACTATCAATCAAAATCTGAATGATTTTAAAGCATACTGCTATTCCATTGCTTCATATGTTCGGAAAATGTGTCTGCTCAACAACGTAAATAACGCAATGAATGTTGTTGAACTGTCAAAATGAAACCGATTCCTAGTGTAAGTGCCTCCCCTCAATGCGCAATGGCCCCGCAGATTATAAAATCAAACAGTGCTTACTTACCTAATAACTCAAAGAACCTGTTACGTTCTAAAACGATGACACATCTATCAGCTGACAGAAGTGGTCATTGCTCAACCGCTTCAGTACCGCATAATGTCGATATTTACCAATATCGCGTGATCACAGAAACATTCTTAAGGAACCATAAAACATGTAAATCAAGTCATTATAATGAACAAAACTACGGACCAGAGTCAGTGTCATCGTCAAGATGCCGTCGTGTTTGGCTTCATTCTCTACTGTCGACCCACGGCATTTACATGTGCCCGCTAACATTTCCTAAGTTTTTTAATTTATTTTACTGATCCGAATGGTGCGGTAGCCCGGGAACATGGAGACGAACATTTCGAACTTTAAGACAAATGTGACGTTGGACCAAGTGATGGATTTCTTTAATTTAAACCTTTCTAATGTGAACCAAAGTGAAGTGACACAGATACATTTGTTCGATTTGTATGAAGCCTACCGAACAATTGAGAAGGAACAGTTAATGGTGTACAAGTCAGTGGCTTACATTATCGGGACTCTCATCATTTTAAGTAATTTAACGGTTGTCATATCTAGCGGGCTGATTCTAAGAAAAGGTATGCTTCATTATTTGCGGTACCCATACACCTACTTAATTAATGATTTGCATAATTTGCCATAAATAAACCTTTACGGCTTTATCTGTATAACATGCTATTCATATTCAACAAGGTTCAAAACAAATAATTTTATACCTGCACCTATGTTAGTAAAATGATTTCACCATGACGAATTTATGAAATTATATTTTTTACAATACATTCCATAGTGGCAATTGTCGTTTGTTTCTCAACACATAATAACTAATTCGTTTCAACATGGCAATGATAATCGGCCACTGTTAGAACGAGGCTTCCAAAAATTAATATCGGATGATAAGATACAGTAAGTAGTTTTTTTGTATTTAATAACTGCTTCGAAATTAATCATGACGACATGTCCAAGCAAATGTTTGTAAACAATCAAGTTAATTACGTTTTTTTTTTATTGTCATGTCTTAAGAGCTTTAGTTTTGGAAATGAATGTAGGTATTGTTTTATTTAAGAAGGTTTTGTGTATCGGCTACTGCCGCTGTGTATGATTTCTATATCTTTAGCCCACGTGCGCACGGACGCGAAAACCACGCGCGCGGAAAAATTACGTGTCGCACTAGGAATGGAATAAATAAAAATGTGGCACATCTGTTCACACGGGCGCGATTTTTCCACGCCGCGATTTGAAATTGCGCGGTGTTCGATTTTCAACGCTCGGTGTTAAGCGTTGAATGACGACATACGAAGTTCTGTACTTGTGGTCCCACGGACGCGAAAAAATCGCGCGCGTTGGTCAGTACGGCGCGCTGGCTCGTAGTGCGTACCTGCCGCATGCTCAAGGCCGTGCGTGGCGTATAGTGATGCTGAGCCGAACAACGCGTAGATAAATAAAACATTGGAATAATAACGACTGATTATTCCAATGTTTTATTTACCAACACGTAATGAAAGTAATTTATTTGAAGCTAGTTATCAGACTTCATTGAACGATATCGCATGAAGTAGCGTAGGTTTGCAGTACGCACTCACTTTCTTTTACTAATTTTTTGTTCGATTGGTCGAGTTTGGCCCTCGACCTACGACCGATGATCGATTACATGTATTCGAGAAGATGATTTATTCCTAAAAGTAGTCTTTTTAAGTTAATGTAAACATACATACTTATTTTATTATGCCCAAGGATTCAAATAAGAAACAAGATAATAAAATACAAGGTGGAACAGGACGATTGACATTCCTTTAAACCACGTAAAGAGAATCATGTTCTTTACCCGTATACAAAAAATCAATCAAATCCAATGAATACTTTAGCAATTATTTACTTTAGAAATTATTTTTCATTTTCTTATTTTTCAACATGATGCTGATCGGAGTCCGTAATAATAATAGGTAAACATTGTAAGGTCAAGAACCTGTGAAAAACATAAATATGATTATATTCTCTGCGTTTGTATTGTTCTCCGACTAAAGTGCCTGCGCCTACCTACCTGCGCCCCGCATCGCCACCGTCACGCCCCGCACCGCACCGTTGGTCAGTGACTTTTCGTAGATAAAGCGTGTTTTCCTTTTTATGCAGTTCATTCTGCTATTTATTTTGTTTGAAAACTGCAATTTTTTATTTTTCCGTTAACTACTAATCTTCGTGTTTTAAAATGTTTCGATGGACTGTGCTCGTTTTCATTTAACGTCGCACATCCAGATATACGTTGTATAATTTTAAAAATCTTAGGGTTATTTACTTATAATGTTCACGGATATTTGCCCGTTGTTTTATTTTAGAACACCTCCTATGTTTTCAATTTCAATATTAAGTATCTGCCTATCTATAATATGGAAGCCTAAAATAGTTCTGGGTATAGGTAGGTACATACATGGGTGGAGTTTATCATAAAGAAAGTAAATAAATATTAAACGGTTTTAATTTGAGAAAATACAATATAATAAACATGGTATTTAACTGATAATTGTTAAAAATTTTCAGGATATTTCCTTAAATGGACGGACGCGTAAAAATCGCAGCGTGCCAAAATCGCCTGGCGCGATTTTTGTGCCGAGCGTTGAAAATCGAATACCGCGCGATTTAAAAGCGTGGCATGGAAAACTCGCGGCCGTGTGAACAGATGTACCGCTTTCTATTTATTCTATTCCTAGTGCGACACGCGATTTTTCGCGGGCGTTGTTTCCGCGTCCATGCGAGCGTGGGTTAAAAATGAGCAACATCCGCAGGCGCGACACAAAGGCACCGCGTGTCGCACGACGAGCGATGCCCTTGTGTCGCGTCGCATGTCGCGCCTGTTTGCTGGAGCCTTTTCAGTTGTAGACAATGTTGGTGTGTGCTGAACGCTGAGAGACGTATGTTTAAAAACCTTTAGATCGTGATTTATACTGATCTATGATAAGTAGGTAAGTCAAAGGCACATGGGCGATTTAAAACAGGTTAAATACTTGGCTTTGTCAACAAGTAAGTAATAACGAAGCTAAAAAAAGTCCTGACAGAACTTTACACAATCTGCGGGGCAATTGCGTAACACACTTCCAGAAGGAATCGGTTTCATTTTGACAGTTCAACAACAGTCATTGCGTTATTTACGTTGTTGAGCAGATAAATTTTCCGAACATATGAAGCAATGGAATAGCAGTATGCTTCAAAATCGTTTGTCTTTATCCTACTGAAGAACAAGGGCCCCTTATATCGACCTCTGTACCTATTTATAATTGTCTTGATAATTTGTCAGACTACGATAATAACATCGTAACTTCTGTAACAAGTTTTTATTATTGCTTTAATTAGTTTTTTACGCAAGCCTCCAATCATAGATTTATCGTGTCGCTCATGTGCACAACGCAGTTTGACATATCCCGTTGAATTTTTAATAGTTATTTCATAGTCACGGTTATTCCGCTGTTTGACCAGTTTTTTAATCACCTGTTGTAAGATGTTGATGATGTAGATAGTCGAGGAATATGCATTAAACATCTTATTTCATCTTAGTCCAAGTCCGTTTATCCGTCTAGCTAATGGAGCCCTGTTTCTATATTTTTAAGCTTAAGCAATAATTAGTCCTATGAGCTATGTTCAAAACCGAAAACCACTCAAAATGGCTGAGTTGCTAGAAAACGAATGAAGACACGTACCGACAGGAAGTTCTCAGAAGCTATCTTCGGATTGTGGCAATAAAAAAAAGAATTGAGATGCCCATCAGCATCATTATGTACTCGGACGAAGTTATATATATTGTATGTACCTACTTGTGATGAGTCACTATTCTACGAACTTGTAACTTGTAGGAATATAATAAAGAGTAATCGTCAGAGACGTGTGACATGAAGAACGCTAATAAAAAAAGCAAAAAGATCATGATTCGCACACCTAGATCTAAAGAGAGCTAATTCAAAAATCTCAATTTTTGAGTTATGCATACCATCGAATTCCTTAACTCACTGCCTAGCGCCCAATAAAATAGATTCAAAAATAGTTGCCCTACTCAACGCTAGATGACGTTAAAAGCCCCTTTTGTTGAACAAGCGAGCCTCGCTCCTCCCCCACCAAAACAGGGACATCTCTAGTTGCAACCAGTATTACATGTGGAACGCACGTGCCCGTCGTAAACAAATCGGAGTTATTTTGAGTTGTTTCTGTGTTGTTGAGTTAAATCAAGGTTTTGACTTAGCATTATTTTGAGTTGTCGCCGTTTTTATGGTTAGTGTTGAGTAAATAAAAGTTACATGTTTAGTTGAACCAGTGTTGATAGTAACGTGAGTAAAGTTTTTGTTTTTATTTAACATTGTTACCGTGTTGTTGAAATTTTTTTGAATTTGTAGTTAAGTCTGTTTTGTTGAGTCATTTTTTAAACTCTTATTTTTCTTTAAAAAACAAATTAAATAAATTTTTTTTGCTAGTGGCGATTGGAGTCTTTTCGTCTTAATATATTTTATTTTTATCTTAGTAACTATATAGTTTTTTGTATTTTTACTGAACAGTTTTTAAATTAGAGCTGTTTAGATGGCTTATTTTTTACATTTACTATTTCAGAAAAATAATGAATCGTGGACGGTTTTTAGTAAATACGGTTGTAAAAAGGGACAGAAAAAATATCAACCTTAGCTTACTAACTCAATTTGAAAATTTGCAACCAGATTCTACACCTTTAGAACAGGAGTTTGAAGAAATAACACAAAAGGAGACGGTAGTAGTAAACAAACCACAGCTAGAAGATGAACTCGAGATGTCATTAAGTGATGAAGACTCATCTAAGGAAACTCATGCTGTCATATCCGTGATTGATAAATCTACTCCGAGCACGTCTAAACAACAGCGGGCTGGTATACCAAAGTATTATATTTCACCAATCCGAAGTAACGAAAATAACTTTGATGATTCAGATGAGGATCCCAGTTTCTGATTGATTCATAAAAGTAAGACACCATCTAAGGTCATACCTTCTGGTTCATTATTATCTTTGTCTAGCACCAGCAGTAGCAGCTCTAAGAGCTCATCAAGTTCTAGGTAGCTCGTCGGACACCGAAGATGATAGTCCACATATTTATACAACTTGACCCTCAAAATACTATTGCTGTTGAAATTAATTCCCAAGAGCCCGTTACAGAAGACAAAAAGGGTAAAAAGGGTACGAAAACCAAAGACGTGAAAATCAAAAGTTGCAAAAGTGCTGAGAAATTCTGGTAAAACCTACCAGTCGTATGTCGAAATCGTGGTTGCAGCATACAAGTGCCAGAGAGAAAAGTTGGTCCACCCTGTGGAGAAAAATGTCGGCTAAAATGTAAAGAAAAGATCAATGAAGTATCAAGGCAAGAGCTTTTTGATGCATTTTGTTGAGTCGGCAATCATGAAAGGCAGAGAGAATTTATAGTACGACACTCACAAAAAATAAAACCTAAATATCGAGACTCAAGTAGGTACACAAGATTTAAATTTTTTATGCTGTGTTACTATTTTATAAGATAACTTTATTTGAAGTACTTACATAGGTAATTAAGGGACATAAGAGGCTGTTATTTGTTTTAATTTTTTTAATATTATATTATTAATTTTAAAAAAATTGATTTTAGTTCTTAATTCAGTGTTTTCTTGCTAATTTATCAGCCAATATACTGTTGGTCCCCTCTATGAGTTGGATTATGCTGTTATATTTACATTTATATTGACTTTTCAAAAGGGCGCCAATTAAAAACTAAATTCACCAACACAGGTTCAACTCCAAATAACAAAAAAATATACTTAACGCATTTGTTAAGCAATACGGAAATAACTACGAAAATCCAATTTTCAGCCCCAATATATGATTAAAACACAAGATTCTTAGTACATATTTCTTCTATTTGCATTTAAAAAGATTTGATCAATTCAGAAAACTCCTACGGTGCACAGGGACACTGTAATCAGTTTTTCACATATTCTGAAAAAAGAGTTTTTTGAGTTAATCTCTGTTTAGATCTAAGTGTGCGATATGTTCGAAAAATTTGTCTACTCAACAACGTAAGTAACGCAATGAATGTTGTTGAACTGTCAAAGTGATACCGACTCCTACTGTGTGTTACGCAATTGCCCCGCAGGAACGAGACCAAACGAGACATACTAACAATAGAAAAGAGAAAACTTACAGAATTAAATTAGAAAAAGAATATCACACGATACTAATAATTAAATGGTGAATTATGTACTGCATTCTTTAAATTGTTCATTGATTTAAGTTGCTAGTCTCTACACGGGGATATCCGAATATTACGACACGATGTGCACACAGATGAGGTTTCTGCAATATTGACATGGCCAACAGTTCAAATCAAACTTGCGTCAGGCGATGAAAGCGCTACGGATCAATAGGTCAATGGCAACTATGATCAGTCAAAATGTTAATGAGCTGGCTCGTAAAACAGTTTTTGAGGAAAACAACGTTTTCAGTTAAACTGTTGTTAGACAAAATATTAGGAATTAATTACAATATTACTCCTAATAATATAAATACCCAAAAGCATTACAATATTTTAAGTTTTGATATTAAGTTTAAGTTAAATCTTTAAATAATACATCATTTAATATTTACATAATTTAAAAACTAACAGTCTTAAAATAATAATAATATGTACCAGTATATAAAAAAGGAGGGGATATGATCAGAGGGCAAAAAAAAGTTTAAGTTTAATAATAAGTTTTATTGATTCATAAACAACAAAGGTTACAATATTTAGGTATGACACTGGATCCCGCACTAGGATACCCTGTGTCGCAGGATCCAGTCTCTTTCGACAGATAATAATGTATCGTTTCAGTATACTTAGTTAAACTTAGGAGTAAAAGGTAACCAAATGTATGGGTGTACGTGATGAGTGTTAGTATGTACGTGATGAGTGTGAGTATGTATGTGATGAGTGTGAGTGTGTATGTGGTGAGTGTACGTATGTATGTGGTGAGTGTTAGTATGTACGTGATGAGTGTTAGTATGTATGTGATGAGTGTTAGTATGTATGTGGTGAGTGTTAGTATGTATGTGATGAGTGTAAGTATGTATGTGATGAGTGTAAGTATGTATGTGATGAGTGTAAGTATGTATGTGATGAGTGTAAGTATGTACGTGGTGAGTGTACGTATGTATGTGATGAGTGTTAGTATGTATGTGGTGAGTGTAAGTATGTACGTGGTGAGTGTACGTATGTATGTGATGAGTGTTAGTATGTATGTGGTGAGTGTACGTATGTATGTGGTGAGTGTAAGTATGTACGTGATGAGTGTTAGTATGTATGTGGTGAGTGTAAGTATGTACGTGGTGAGTGTACGTATGTATGTGGTGAGTGTAAGTATGTACGTGATGAGTGTTAGTATGTATGTGATGAGTGTTAGTATGTATGTGGTGAGTGTTAGTATGTATGTGATGAGTGTAAGTATGTATGTGATGAGTGTAAGTATGTATGTGATGAGTGTAAGTATGTATGTGATGAGTGTTAGTGTGTATGTGATGAGTGTAAGTATGTATGTGATGAGTGTTAGTGTGTATGTGATGAGTGTAAGTATGTATGTGATGAGTGTTAGTATGTATGTGATGAGTGTAAGTATGTATGTGATGAGTGTTAGTATGTATGTGATGAGTGTAAGTGTGTATGTGATGAGTGTTAGTATGTATGTGATGAGTGTTAGTATGTACGTGATGAGTGTACGTATGTATGTGGTGAGTGTACGTATGTATGTGATGAGTGTTAGTATGTATGTGGTGAGTGTAAGTATGTACGTGGTGAGTGTACGTATGTATGTGATGAGTGTTAGTATGTATGTGGTGAGTGTTAGTATGTACGTGGTGAGTGTACGTATGTATGTGATGAGTGTTAGTATGTATGTGGTGAGTGTAAGTATGTATGTGATGAGTGTAAGTATGTATGTGATGAGTGTAAGTATGTATGTGGTGAGTGTTAGTATGTATGTGATGAGTGTGAGTGTGTACGTGATGAGTGTAAGTATGTATGTGGTGAGTGTAAGTATGTATGTGATGAGTGTGAGTGTGTATGTGATGAGTGTGAGTGTGTATGTGATGAGTGTGTGTGTATGTGATGAGTGTGAGTGTGTATGTGATGAGTGTACGTATGTATGTGGTGAGTGTACGTATGTATGCGATGAGTGTGAGTGTGTATGTGATGAGTGTACGTATGTATGTGATGAGTGTGAGTGTGTATGTGATGAGTGTACGTATGTATGTGGTGAGTGTTAGTGTGTATGTGATGAGTGTACGTATGTATGTGATGAGTGTGAGTGTGTATGTGATGAGTGTGAGTGTGTATGCGATGAGTGTGAGTGTGTATGTGATGAGTGTGTGTGTATGTGATGAGTGTGAGTGTGTATGTGATGAGTGTACGTATGTATGTGATGAGTGTACGTATGTATGTGATGAGTGTTAGTATGTATGTGATGAGTGTACGTATGTATGTGATGAGTGTGAGTGTGTATGTGATGAGTGTACGTATGTATGTGGTGAGTGTTAGTGTGTATGTGATGAGTGTACGTATGTATGTGATGAGTGTGAGTGTGTATGTGATGAGTGTGAGTGTGTATGTGATGAGTGTACGTATGTATGTGGTGAGTGTTAGTGTGTATGTGATGAGTGTGAGTGTGTATGTGATGAGTGTACGTATGTATGTGGTGAGTGTTAGTGTGTATGTGATGAGTGTGAGTGTGTATGTGATGAGTGTACGTATGTATGTGGTGAGTGTTAGTGTGTATGTGGTGAGTGTACGTATGTATGTGATGAGTGTACGTATGTATGTGATGAGTGTGAGTGTGTATGTGATGAGTGTACGTATGTATGTGGTGAGTGTTAGTGTGTATGTGGTGAGTGTACGTATGTATGTGGTGAGTGTTAGTATGTATGTGATGAGTGTACGTATGTATGTGATGAGTGTGAGTGTGTATGTGATGAGTGTGAGTGTGTATGTGATGAGTGTACGTATGTATGTGGTGAGTGTTAGTGTGTATGTGATGAGTGTACGTATGTATGTGATGAGTGTGAGTGTGTATGTGATGAGTGTGAGTGTGTATGTGATGAGTGTACGTATGTATGTGGTGAGTGTTAGTGTGTATGTGGTGAGTGTACGTATGTATGTGGTGAGTGTTAGTATGTATGTGATGAGTGTGAGTGTGTATGTGGTGAGTGTACGTATGTATGTGATGAGTGTACGTATGTATGTGATGAGTGTGTGTGTATGTGATGAGTGTACGTATGTATGTAATGAGTGTTAGTATGTATGTGATGAGTGTGAGTGTTAGTATGTATGTGATGAGTGTACGTATGTACGTGGTGAGTGTACGTATGTATGTGATGAGTGTGAGTGTGTATGTGGTGAGTGTACGTATGTATGTGATGAGTGTAAGTACAGTGGATTTCATTTATTACGACCTTGGTTGTAGCGACCATTTACCTATAGCGACGTTAAATCTAAGTCCCTTGAATTTAAAGCATACTTTAGTACAAAATTCATGTGGCTATAGCGACTTTGGATGTAACGCCGAGTTCGGGTGTAGCGACTGTTTTTAATGAATCATTTGTAACAAATTCCTAGAAATCCCATGCAGATATTGCGACCGGAGTCGGCCGCCAAAGACACAAAGATTTTTTTCTTTCACAAACATTTCTTATCTTTTGTTTACATCCATTGCACACAGATGGTCAGCAAGTGTGGAGACCTTTACCTTTTGTTTATAGATATCAACTAAGTAGGTAGGGGAAGCGTGTACGTTTCGGAGCTTTTATGGTTCAGTTACAAAGTGATATTCTGAGTAGCAACTGGGTTTAGTAAACTTTTGAATAAGTATGGCTGCTAGACGCACATTCACTGTTAAAGAAAAGGCGGAAATCATTTCAAAATTGAAAAACGGTGAAAACAATGCTGATTTGTGCAAAGAGTACAAAGTTTCCCATTCAACAGTATCTACGATGTGGAAAAACCGTGATAAAATATTAGAATGCTTTGAATCCAAATCCTTAAAAATTAAGAAAAACCGCAAACCGACGCATCAAGATATCGAAAATGCCCTTCTAATGTGGTTCAAAGCCCAAAGAAGCCAAAACGTACCTTTGAGCGGTCGTCTGCTGCAAGAAAAGGCTAATCAATTTGGCAGACTGTTTGGAAAAATGGATTTTGAGTGTTCGGAAAGCTGGATATACCGATTTCGTCAACGACACGATATTGTAGTAGGCAAAGTTTGTGGAGAAGCCGCTAGTGTATCGCAAAGTGACTGTGACAACTGGCTAAAAACAGTTTTCCCAAAATTGACTGAAGGTTATACTGATAGCCAAATATGGAACGCTGACGAGACAGGTTTGTTTTTTAAGTTAACTCCTGACAAAACCTTGAAATTTAAAGGGGAAAAGTGCGTTGGTGGAAAATTATCAAAAGATAGAATCACCGTGCTTGTTGCATCAAGTATGGCAGGGGAAAAAAGAAAATTATTGGTCATAGGCAAGGCAAAAAAACCCAGATGTTTCAAAAATGTTAAATCTTTGCCAGTTGATTACGAAGCAAACAAAAAGGCCTGGATGACTTCAGAGATTTTCGAAAAAGTTCTACGCAAATGGGACTCCCAGTTAAGAAATAACAAAAAGAAGATCATTTTATTTATTGACAATTGCCCAGCTCATCCTAAAATAGAGAATTTGACCAACATAAAACTGGCATTTTTACTACCAAACACTACATCAGTGATTCAACCGATTGATCAAGGGATAATTAAAACCCTCAAAAGTCATTATAGGAAGATTTTAGTACAGAAAATGATGAACGACATTGAAAACTCGGCAGGCCCGTTTTCCGTTAATATTTTAGATGCCATTGAAATGGTAACTACGGCATGGGCTCGGGTGACTCCAGATACGATCAAAAAGTGTTTTCTACACGCTGGGTTCCGTAAATCTTCGGCTATCACAACAATTGACGACGACTCCGATGATGAATTGGACATACCATTGGCACAACTGACTACAGTATCATCAAGCGGAACAAATGTTGCGGACTGGGCAACATATGTTGATATTGACAGTCAACTTATCACTACTAGCGATTTGTCCGATAGTGAAATTGTTGAAACTGTTGTTCCATCACATACGACGCAAGATGAGGAAAATGAGGAGGAAGAAGAAGATTGCAAGGAAGGTGAGATTCCTACAACTAAGGATGTGTTAGGTGTTGTAACAAAGCTTAAAAGATACTGTTTATTTGGTGATGGAAAGGATATTATAGATATTGAAGAAGTAATGAAAATAGAATACACCCTACAGCGTACACTAGCACAAAAAAATAAATTGAAGCAAACTAATATTACACATTTTTTTAAATGTACCGGTGAATAACTATGTGTGCAAATATTTTCAATAATAAATGAATATAAACTACACATGTGTACGTGTCTGTATCTCTTTACCTTTGCCTGTAACGACTTCCGGATATAACGACGAAAATAGAGTGGTCCCTTCATTGTCGTTATACCCGAAATCCACTGTATGTATGTGATGAGTGTACGTATGTATGTGGTAAGTGTACGTATGTATGTGATGAGTGTTAGTGTGTATGTGATGAGTGTACGTATGTATGTGATGAGTGTTAGTATGTATGTGATGAGTGTTAGTATGTATGTGATGAGTGTACGTATGTATGTGATGAGTGTACGTGTGTATGTGATGAGTGTAAGTATGTATGTGATGAGTGTTAGTATGTATGTGATGAGTGTTAGTATGTATGTGATGAGTGTACGTATGTATGTGATGAGTGTACGTGTGTATGTGATGAGTGTAAGTATGTATGTGATGAGTGTTAGTATGTATGTGATGAGTGTTAGTATGTATGTGATGAGTGTTAGTGTGTATGTGGTGAGTGTACGTATGTATGTGATGAGTGTGAGTGTACGTATGTATGTGGTGAGTGTTAGTGTGTATGTGATGAGTGTACGTATGTATGTGATGAGTGTGAGTGTGTATGTGATGAGTGTGAGTGTGTATGTGATGAGTGTACGTATGTATGTGGTGAGTGTTAGTGTGTATGTGATGAGTGTACGTATGTATGTGATGAGTGTGAGTGTGTATGTGATGAGTGTGAGTGTGTATGTGATGAGTGTACGTATGTATGTGGTGAGTGTTAGTGTGTATGTGATGAGTGTACGTATGTATGTGATGAGTGTGAGTGTGTATGTGATGAGTGTACGTATGTATGTGGTGAGTGTTAGTGTGTATGTGATGAGTGTACGTATGTATGTGATGAGTGTGAGTGTGTATGTGATGAGTGTGAGTGTGTATGTGATGAGTGTACGTATGTATGTGGTGAGTGTTAGTGTGTATGTGGTGAGTGTACGTATGTATGTGATGAGTGTACGTATGTATGTGATGAGTGTACGTATGTATGTGATGAGTGTGAGTGTGTATGTGATGAGTGTACGTATGTATGTGGTGAGTGTTAGTGTGTATGTGATGAGTGTACGTATGTATGTGATGAGTGTGAGTGTGTATGTGATGAGTGTGAGTGTGTATGTGATGAGTGTACGTATGTATGTGGTGAGTGTTAGTATGTATGTGATGAGTGTACGTATGTATGTGGTGAGTGTTAGTATGTATGTGATGAGTGTGAGTGTGTATGTGGTGAGTGTACGTATGTATGTGATGAGTGTGTGTGTATGTGATGAGTGTACGTATGTATGTAATGAGTGTTAGTATGTATGTGATGAGTGTGAGTGTTAGTATGTATGTGATGAGTGTACGTATGTACGTGGTGAGTGTACGTATGTATGTGATGAGTGTGAGTGTGTATGTGGTGAGTGTACGTATGTATGTGATGAGTGTAAGTATGTATGTGATGAGTGTACGTATGTATGTGGTGAGTGTACGTATGTATGTGATGAGTGTTAGTATGTATGTGATGAGTGTACGTATGTATGTGGTGAGTGTACGTATGTATGTGATGAGTGTTAGTGTGTATGTGATGAGTGTACGTATGTATGTGATGAGTGTTAGTATGTATGTGATGAGTGTTAGTATGTATGTGATGAGTGTTAGTGTGTATGTGATGAGTGTTAGTATGTATGTGATGAGTGTTAGTATGTATGTGATGAGTGTAAGTATGTATGTGATGAGTGTAAGTATGTATGTGATGAGTGTAAGTATGTATGTGATGAGTGTAAGTATGTATGTGATGAGTGTTAGTGTGTATGTGATGAGTGTTAGTATGTATGTGATGAGTGTTAGTATGTATGTGATGAGTGTAAGTATGTATGTGATGAGTGTAAGTATGTATGTGATGAGTGTAAGTATGTATGTGATGAGTGTTAGTGTGTATGTGATGAGTGTAAGTATGTATGTGATGAGTGTAAGTATGTATGTGATGAGTGTAAGTATGTATGTGATGAGTGTTAGTGTGTATGTGATGAGTGTAAGTATGTATGTGATGAGTGTAAGTATGTATGTGATGAGTGTAAGTATGTATGTGATGAGTGTTAGTGTGTATGTGATGAGTGTAAGTATGTATGTGATGAGTGTAAGTATGTATGTGATGAGTGTTAGTGTGTATGTGGTGAGTGTACGTATGTATGTGATGAGTGTGAGTGTACGTATGTATGTGATGAGTGTACGTATGTACGTGGTGAGTGTACGTATGTATGTGATGAGTGTGAGTGTGTATGTGATGAGTGTGAGTGTGAGTGTGTATGTGGTGATGTATACTTTAATAGTTGAATGATAACAGATTTTCCGTTTCAGCATAATTAAGTCCAAGCAGCCAATCCTAAACCTGTTTTTTGGCACCCAAACTTTGTCAAGGAAAAAGGTTTTAATTAATTTTGACAGTCACGGATCTCTATATGACATTTTGTGCAATTAAGTTAAAGATGTTAATCTCCCTCATGTTTCAGGTCAACAGCCCAAAAGCACGTACCTCCTCCTAGGAAATGTCTCCCTCGCCGACACCATCGTCGGCTTCTCCCTCATTTTCGGAGTCACAGTGGACAACTCTGTGAGTTCCAACCCCTTGTGTATCTTTCAAATAGGTAAGCTTAAAGTATCTCAAAATATGTCTCTTATCGATAAAAATATTTTTGTGCTATTCGTAAACATACCTAATGGTGCTGATTCTCTTGTCACAAATGCCTCTAAACTAGACAAAAAATTCACCAAAATTTTGTTTATTTCTGTCAAACGACGATTTCCCATTCTGAAATAGACTAAAGTGACACAACTCAACTATATTTTAGTTTGACAGCACTAAGATGGCACTGAGTTATTAGTTTAGTGAAAATGGTTATTTTGCTATTCTGAATTTGACGTTTTTCGCCTAAAATTTAGATTGTCTTACTAAATCTGACCATTTTTAATCGCGATTAAAAAGGTATGGAATAAAATTAGTTGGCATGAACTAAAATTCACACTAACACCTCGACTTCAGATGAAATAACAGTAGTGTATCTTTTTTTATTTTCTTTTGCTTCTATCTCGAAAATGGTGTGTCCTAGGTATCGCTAAAATAATAAAAATTTCGACCCCATTTGTAAAACTTATAAACGCCTAAAACTGTTGAGTTTTAGGCGTTTATAAGTGAAAATTAAAAAAAAAATTAAAATAATTAATTTTTTAATATTTTCCATACAAAAAGTGAAAAATTCCATATAAACACGTCGAGGCTGAACCCCCTGCGTGCCTTCGGCTCAAAAAAAAATTCACGAGGTAGGGCAAACAAGTACCATGTGGATTCGCGATTGTCAAATTCAATTTGAGTTGTGTCAAAATTATTTTTTAATTTAATGATATTTTCTTGCAGAATAGCTTTAAGATTCTCATAGCCAAAAGTAAGGAATTTTAGTGATAGTTTAGTTCGGTGTACAAGAGAATCGTTTAAACAATGGTTGTTTAACAACTTCCCTGTCCAATGAGTCATATATGACTCACGAGAGAAGTTTTCGCCCTACGTCCATGAGTCACAATGAGTCATAAAATAACCAAAATAGGATAAATCTACATGTAATTATGAAAATTATATTTTATGGTATATAAGAATGTTATATATAACTCATCAGAAGAAAAAACTGTGAAAAATGCGTTGTATGGGACAGGGAAGTTGTTAAACTCTCCGAACCCCTCCGAACCAAAGTTGAAAATACTGATAGGTAACTTTATAACCTTGCGACAATGTTAAAACTATAAATATGACCCAAGTAAAATGGGTTCCACAGCAATAAATAAATAATATATTACCGTTACTTCTTAGCTAGATTATAATTACTTGCTTCATTTTTCAAGTTTCCCTACTTGCTTGGTAACTTTGCACATATTTTAAAGATTTTTAAAACTATTAAGTGACGTATTTCCGGTCTGTCTGCTTCTGTCTGTGGACACACTGCGACGTTAGCTCATTCCTTTATCGTGCACGGTAACTATCACGCGCCCTTTGAGCAACGTGCCAAAAAGAAGCGTGCAATCAAAAAATTATTACTATAGGTACTAATAAAATTCCAAAGATCGAAAAAAAAAACAAAAAAAACATAGACGAAGAACAAAATCATTACAATATCTTCGTCGGAAGATGAAGGTAAGCAAAAATGCATTAATTATTTGGTGATCTAAAAGTGAATAGTGAAATTATCAGTTTTCTGAATGTTCTGGGATTGACTGCGAGAGATTATAAAAGTTAAATTTTAATAAATTAGTATCTTCAACTATAACAAACTAGCACAAAAAATACGTACAATCTAAAACAGATGTAACGTTAACGTGCAAAAATTTTATTCAATTTTATTATTACACTACCCTCAAAATGGTTATCTTCACAACCTTAATTGCAAATCGTAATTTTAGGTAACGAAGATCATGAGGTGGCTTTAGACAACAATAACGAAACCTTTACGGAGCCAATATCCGTGCCACCCGATACATTGCAAGACGCGGAACCGGTGATAACCCTGACCAACGCGATGGTCACGCGGAACCCTGCCCTCAAGAGTAAACCACTGGCAGTGTAAAACCTGAGTTAGATCCTGATCTACTGTCTGCACTCGGTGAATCCACGTCCGAGTCGCCTGATTATAGCGACAGCATTCACTGCAATCTATCGCAATTGTGGCTTCCTTTACTAAGGAAAGGAATACTTGAACAAAATAAAGACAACCTACTGAAAGAGTACTAGGCAATTGTAAGCTCCTGCAAGCGCCCAAATTGAATGCAGAAATCTCGGTGGCGGTGGTACCGGACATTATTCGTAATCGTGACAAGACACAGCGTCTCAACAACAGTTAGGCACGGGTATGACCGCTATCAACAGAGGTATGGATCTGCTTCTAAAAAGCGATAATAAGGTTCAAGCTATGAAACATTTGAGCAATGGCTGCCGCTTACTGTGTGACTTCGCACTACATGGCAACGCAGGCTCGAGTGAAATTAATCACTCCTAATTTAGACAAGGCCTTCTTAAATATCTTTAACGATTCCGAACGAGATGAATCACTGTTTGGCTCGTCCTTATCAGAGAAATTTAAAGCCGCCAAGGCTATTGACAAACAAGGCTACAAAAAAAAATCTGAAAAATATCCATTAACAAAAAATATACAAATTTTTGAAGCTCCATCAGCAGAAAGCTCTAAAAAATAAAAAAAATATATATAACTCGAAAACTACAAAAAAAAACGCGGAACATACATGGGGTATTTTCAAATAAACATATTATATTCAGATTTTTCTGTTGGACGTCACTATTTACCTTACCAACCTGTATGTAAGTAGTCAGAATGAAGGACTGGTAGCTACAGTCTGGCCGTCGAGAGAATGCTTTCCTGACACTTACAAGACTTCCTTAGTGAACGGTCGATCAGGGTGGTCGTTGACGGCTGCTCTTCCGACCTTATGGTTATTGATGCTGGAGTTCCTCAGGGGTCTGTTCTCTCTGCAGCTCTTTTCCTGCTGCACATCAATGACCTGCAACTTAAGCCTGGTATTGTTGGGTACGCAGATGACAAATGATAAATGATTTTGTTTCTGTAAGTAGGTTTATACAAACACTTTTACATGTCAAACATTTTTTTTTTTTAACTAGATGAGGCCGGCGTTTCCAATCTGACTACTCTGAGAAGAAAGGCCGAAACAAACTCAGAGGTCACAGTCTCTTTTAAAGTCCAGACATAATCTTGGTCAGATCATGTGAAGACCATGTAGGTTGGTGTCTGAAATGGTATTTTGAGGAAAGAACCACACAGATTGAGTGGACCTGTCCAGTCAGTGCAAGCATCTGTCAGTAATCGTACAGCTCAACATAAAAGTTAAGGAGCTCAACGATTCGACGAACAATACCAAAGAAAGGACATTTGGGTAGGTCGCATAATTTACTCAAACTGACAAACTATGATTAAAGTACAGAAGACAGTACGGTTTCAGAGAGATATGATACTTGTCCAGCTCGAAAACCAGCGGGGCCGAAGTTCGTTCCTAGAGAGACGCCATGGTGGAGCGGAGAGATCTGACCTTAAGCCTTGTCTCCCAGTGGGATGATGATAATCTGGTCTTTTTTAACGCCACCGCCACAGGCATGTCTTTTTACCGCTAAAAGGAGTCGTTTCGACCAAACTCCTACTTTTCGGGTTACATCTGTTCCTGTAACTGATCGGCTCGAGCTCCTAGGCATGGAGTTGACATCATGTCTCAACTTCGGTGCCACCATCGAGTACAAAGCCCAAACTGCGGCCAAGAAACTGGGCATCCTAAATAAGGTAAAGCGATGTTTTACTCCTGGACAGCTTTTAACCCTTTATAAAGCGCAAGTCCAATCCTGCATGGAGTATTGCAGCCACCTTTGGGATGGCTCAGCTAAATACCAACTTGCCGCGCTTGACTCGGTAGAACGCAGAGCTAAGATGCTCATTGGTGACGTAAAACTGGTGGATGCCAAGCTTCACAGCTTGGCTCATCGCCGCAAGGTTGCCTGCTGGTCGGTCTTCTACAGATTGTACTTCGGTGAGTGTGCTCAAGAACTCCACGACCTCATTCCGCCTGCCCCCTTCTACCATCGGACATCTAGACGCACTGCAGGTTACCATCCCTAGCTAGTTGCTATTCCACAAATTCGCACTAAGCGTTTCCAAATGTCTTTTGTGATGCGCATAGCAATGGAGTGGAACTGTCTACCTGCGTCTGTGTTTCCGAACGCATACAACCCCGAGCTCTTCAAAGTGAGAGTGAACAGGCTTCTTCTGGGTAAGCTCGCTCCATTGTCGACTTTGTCTTTGTCACCTCTCACCTAGACTAGAGTCAAGAGCAAAGCTATCTCAAAAAAAAAAATGTAAAAACCATTGGACAATGTATAGTAACTTTAAGGATCAAATTCGCAAAACACATATTCGTTAGTATGAATTCGTTAGTATGCGTTCGAACGCATTCTGTCGACGGCCGGACTGTTTGTTAACGGTCCCCTATGCTTCGGACTGGTCCTGAGTATAGCAACTGAGTAGGTAGGTAACGGTGCCGAATCTTTTGTACACCGAACTAAACTAACTAAACTATCACTAAAATTCCTTACTTTTGCCTATGAGAATCTTAAAGCTGTTCTGCAAAAAATATCACTAAACTTAAAAATGATTTTGACACAACTAAATCGAATTTGACAATCGCGACTCCATGTGGTAAGTACTCGTTTGCCCTACCCCGTGATTTTTTTGAGCCGAAGGCGCGCGGGGAGGCAGCTTCAAGGCGTTTTATAAGGAATTTTTCACTTTTATTTGGAAAATATGAAAAATTATTACCAACATATTGACTTTTACGGGCTTATAAACTTTATAAAGGGGGTCGAAATTTTCATTATTTTTGCGATAGGACACACCGTTTTCCAGACATGTACGAGTATAAGCAAAAGAAAAGAAAAAAAAGATACATTTTTTTGCACCTGAAGTCGAGGTGTTGGTGTGAATTTTAGTTCATGCCAACTAATTTTAATCCACACCTTTTTAATCTCGATTAAAAATAGTCGGCTTTAGTTAGAAAATCTAAATTTTAGGTGAAAAACGTCAATTTCAGAATAGCTAAATTACCATTTTCACTAAAATAATAACTCGGTGCCATCTTAATGCTATCAAAATAAAATATAGTTAAGTTGTACTTTAGTCAATTTCAGAATACGAAATCGTCGTTTGACAGGAATAAACCAAATTTTGGTGATTTTTAGCCTAGTTTAGACGCATTTGTGACAAGAGTATCACCGATTGCATATATTCCGCTGATCATAATCTATACAAATAAATAAAACTGAAGTGTCTGTTTGTAATGTCAAAATAACAGCTTTTTACTAAATGCATATGAAAGTATATATACGATACCTACTTATAACAAAAAAAACATTTTTTTTAATTTTGGTCTGTTTGTTTGTTCCGGCTAATCCCCGAAACGGCTGGACCGATTTTGACAGGACTTTCACTAGCAGATAGCTGATGTTATAAGGAGTAACTAAAGATACTTTTATTTTAGAAAAAAAAAATTAGTTTCGTGAAAAAAAATTAAAACCGGTTTCAAATAGCGAAGTTGTTTTCTGAAGTCCACGCGAACGAAGTCGCGGGCACAGCTAGTACACTATTGCGGGGACCTTCTTCCCAATTCCCACGACCTATTGAAAGACAGCTACTTAATCTTACGTTTGTATCGACAGGCATGCTGGTATGTCCGGCGATGGTGTCCATCTTTAGCGTGGGTCTCATTGCCGTAGACCGATACATCTATATCCTTCACGGCCTGTACTACCAGAGGTATTTCAACACCACACGTGTCAGGATCGGCATTCTTTGCATATGGATGATCGGTGAGAAATTATTTCATCTGAAACTGCTTCGTGTTTAACTGTGCTGTAGTAGATAAAGATAAAAAGTCCAATGATAGCTTTAAAAAATCATGTGTCTACTTCTTTTGTAAGAGCGTATAAATAGTTCACAGCGGGCCGTCAAGCTTAGCTCTTTGACTTAGAGTAGTTAGGTATTTAAAAACATATTTATCTTACTACTATTATCAGATTATCTAACTAAACTAAAAAATGTTATTCACCATTTTCTTTGCAATAACAAATTTAGAATCAACTCCTCTAAAAATTTCAACGTTTGTAATGACTAATATGACAATTAACGACACGCCCACAGTGGACAATATTGTATTTAACTTAGTAGTTAGTGTGTGTTATTAAATGTTTGTGTTTAACGCTTATTCCAGGTATAACGCTTGGATTCATGCCAGCGACTGGATGGACTAACACAGAGTTGATCCTCACTCCATGTTACTACGTCGCTGTCTTTCCTGGCGTCCTAATACTTATCAATTCCTTCCTCAGTATTGTACCAATTATAGTAGTCCTCATCCTTTATTCAATAATATTAGTACGAGCTTTAAAAACAGTAAAAGTCTTAAACACAACGACCAAAAATGTTAGTCCTCATGCAGCTAGAGAAAACTCAAAATTAAGAATTTCTCGGGGTACCGTTAGCAAAAGGTCTAGCACTCAATCTATTAAGATTCCTGAAACTTCAACGCCCCGGTTAACTAAAAGTGCCTCCTGCAATAATAATTATTATGGGAATGAAGACGAAATCATAGAAAAACCGACCATAAAGACTAAATCTTTAAGTAATCTTGACCTCAATCTTACTCAAACGAAGACAGCAAATAACTTAGAAAATATTGGCAATCAAAGTAAACATCAAAGCGAGTCGATGTTTAGTATTTGTACAGTTGACTCTCAAATCTCCAGTCCTAATCTCTCAATGACTCCTAAAAGTTCAAGGTTCCAAAATCAGGTGAAGAAAATTTGCAATCTAAATGCTATTACACGAAAACCGAAAGAACCAAATAAATGGAGAGCAATTACTATCGTTATGTTAACTTCTGGAAGTTTTGTATTCACCTGGATGCCATTTTTCATTACTGTGACTGCATTTGTGTTTTGTGAAGAAAAGTTGACGAATCCAAGGTGCATGTACATTAGGACCTTACTGGGTGGTCCTTTGGCAACCCTAGCTTTTTTGAACAGCGTACTGAACCCTGTGATCTACGCGTGGTGGCATAAAGGGTTTCAAAAGTCCGTTAGAAATTATTACAGAGTCTTTATACTGAATCATATTTGTAGGATTAGATAATATTAAATTTTTATTTGACATCTTGAATGCAATATACAAGCTAACACTGAAGTACTTATATATAAGTTATGAGCCTATATAAAAAAAGGGGAAGAGCTCATTGGGCATCAAATAATTCATTCGTCCGCATCGCTGTTACGGGGAAAAGTGCCCAAAAGGCTGGCAGCAATGCCACGTTGGATGGCAATGCTGATTTTAATAGGCCAGCCCTCTGGTCACGTGAAGAATCGACCAACCGCTTGGCGATGTCCCGAAATACTCGATGAGCAATCGAACCCCATGGCCCTAGTGTTCCATGTTTAGGATTAGTAGGTAGCGAAACTGAAAAACATTTGAAATAGTGACTTTACTGTTTTCATCCATGACGTACTTATGAACAAGCTCTCTATGTACATATGTGTCTTGTTATAGTGAGTAGATGCAGTCGTGTAACTCCTATGTCTTACAAAATTCTTGTAATTGTTCAACTAATATTTTTAGTTGTTATTGTTATAAATATTTTTGTGTTTGTGATAACGTAATCTAGCTTTAACATAATATGTGCTATTATTGTTACCTAACCAGAACCACTAAATGTATGCACTTGTGATTCCCGGCTACTTTATACACGTGTAAGTTGACATATATTCATAATATTAATAAGTATCTATATCCTAACATTCAGTGCCATTTAGCCAGATATAGAGAATTCAGTACCTGATAAAAAAAATACTAAGGCTGTAACTCTACATTTTATAGATCGAATTAATTATTATAGGCTACGCACAGGGATTATTTTTTTTTTATATACACACGGCCATCTGATCCCAAGTTAAGCAGAGCTTGTGTTATGGTAACCAGACAACTGATATACATACTTATATAATTTATAAATACATACATATTATAGATAAATTACACCCAGACACAGAACAAACAATATGCTCATCACACAAAGTTTGTCCTGGGTGGGAATCGAACCCACGACCTCCGGCTTTGCAGTCAGGGTCACTAACCACTAGACCAACAGGCCTGTCAAAGTACGCACTTATTAAATAAAAAGATCGAAGAACCAGAAAAGTCAATCCTAATTCTTCCATTTGACATCGATACAGGTATATTTATATCAACATTGCCAGCCATGGGATGGACTGGCCGCACGTTCACAGACTACAGGTGCTGGTACATCGCCGTCTTCCCTTCAGCCCTACTCCTCGTTCTATCCATCGTAGTCCTCTCAGTTATCATCATGGTCTGCATACTGTACATACTCATACTACGCAGTGCCGTCAAAGCTGTCGACAAAATTAGAGAGTTTCAGGAAAGCAGTTATACAAATAAAGGCTACCTCGAAGATTTGTCCACTTCAACTGCCGTTATATCCATTTCTGAATGTTTTGAAAATGGGAACAATGTTGAAATGCGCAAGTTTGACAGTGAAACTCAGACTCAAGCAAGTGATGCTAGTAGAGAAAGAAGAAGATTCGGATGTTGTCGAAGCAGGCCATCTTCACATCCAAGCAAACTGAAGGCAGTGAAAACTGTCCTTATAGTAACTTTATGTTTTCTATTCACATGGGCCCCTTACTACGTAGCAGTGATAATGTATGTGAAGTGTGATATCATGAAGAATGGTTATGAATGTATTCCACTAGAAATATTAACTTTAGGACCTCTTTATTTGTTAGGGGCTTGTAACAGTCTTTGTGACCCCATAATCTATGCATGGAGACATTCAGGCTTCAAAAGCACCTTAAAGAGAATATATTGGAAGTGTGTAGCGAAACACAAAATATAATTATTTGTATGAATACTTTAGTTAATTAAGGGCCGCTTTTTCAATTGTCAGATAACTTTTACCTGAGGAATAAATATGGCGGTTTGACACACTTTCTATACAAAAGCTGTCAAAACGTCAAACATATTCCCCAGATAAAAGTTATATGACGATTGAAAAATCAGCCCTAAATGGTATAAATTGTGAAACAAACAGTATTGATAAGTTAATATTTTTGTTGAAATAAATTTAATTATTTCTTATAATTGTTGTTTTATTTCCACAGATGCATCAGCTTGATAAGTAATTGATTAGATATTAGATAGTTCTGGACACTTCGCCGATGATAAAACCCAAGACTGACTAGAGAATAATTGGGGTCAGATCTAGAGTTAGTTCTGCAATAACAGCTTTGTTAATCCAACTGTTTCCTGACTGACGTAAAGTACTAAAAAAACATCCGTATTTACATTTTTCATCGACATTTATCATGGACACGACAATATTCTGAGACACGGCCACGAAACGCCCGTTTGTGATTCCGAAAAACAGTTAGAGCATTCTAGAAAATCAGTCGTATTGAAGCAGCCAATCTTTACGACCTATTTTAACTGTTATAAAGATAACTTCAATAAAACTATATCAGGCAATAAATTATAATATCAGTGAAAAAATGCCGGATGATTATAAATTTTCCTAACAACTGATGTGTACAATTTTAACTAGGGGATCGCCACCACTGATGTGTTGTTGTCAGACATACCTACCTACTTAGGCACTATATAATATATTAGTAGATTATTTACTAAACGGATCAAGCTGTGTTTAATGTCATATTGAATCCCGAGCGTAACGAAGGATTCTAGTACTCCCGAGCGAGGTATTCCTGCGGGGCAATTGCGTAACACACTTACAGTAGGAATCAGTTTCATTTTGACAGTTCAGCAACATTAATTGTGTTATTTACGTTGATGAGCAGATAAATTTTTCAAACATATGAAGCAATGGATTCTCAATATGCTTCAAAGTCATTTTGATTGTGATTGATAGTGTATTACGCAATTAGGGTGCTGAGTTACCTCCTGAGCGAAATGAAGGACTAAAGACTTCTTCTCTTATCTTATGAGCAGCTATAGATTCAAGCTCGCCCAAGACAAAGACCTTTTCCCCGAGAAGAGTAGGTACTCTACTTTTCACACCTTCTGCGAGCTAATAAAATGCAATTTGATTTTCCTTTTTTTTCAATTTACTTAAGTCGTTGCGGTTCCAAATTCAAATCACTTTATTGACCAGCGGGTTACAATGAAATTCAGTACAATATTATAACAAGGCTAGACCCCAGGGCTTTAATGACTTACTGTTGGATAGGTTTACATCTCTACATAGTATAAAATAAAGTCACTTTACGCGTTTGTCTGTATATCCGCTAACTCCTCCTAAACCACGCAACGGATTTTTATGCGGTTTTCACCATCATTTAGAGAATTTATTCCGAAAGCAACATTTGTATAAAACTTTGATATAGCTCAGAAATCTCGATGTTTTGACATGTCGCCACATCAGTACATTGCTTGCACCCGTGCGAAGCAGCGGGCTGGTCGCTAGTGACATATAATTTGACATTATCGAGTAAATCCAGAATTCTCTAATATATGTTTAAGTCCCATGTAATAGGGGGCGAGCCTATTGCCATCTAACGGGCACAAATCCAGACTCCTGGCTGCTACTGAGAAATTCCAGATAAAAAAACCCAACCAACACTTTGCCCGACCTGGGAATCGAACCCAGGACCTCATGCTCAGCAGTAGCGCAACATAACTGGCGAAATGTGGGTGTACTATAGGTACACCTCTGCCTTACCCTTCGGGGAAACACGGCGTGATCTTATGTTATGTTTATGTTTCTTTAATATATCTCAATCCCAATCTTAATCCGCAGTCATTGACGGCTGCTTGTGATTCGCTCTCTCAAAGACTCAGATTGACAAACTCGGCCGTTGATTGGTTACAGACAAGGATCGGGATCAAAATTGGGATTGAGATACATTAGGTATAGAAAGCGGCCGTAAGCGGTGTAAAAGAAAACTAGGTAGGTAATTGAGGACTACCGCTTCAATCTACTGTTGGAAACTGATCGGTACGTGTGGCTTCTGTATTGATTTCTGGTTTAAAGAAGTTACCGGAAACAGAAACGCCGCCACCGCAGCAAAAGATTAGCGGTATATTCATTTTTGTCAACAAAATCCATTCTTAAAGATCTCTAAGTACTTACAGTTTCCTGTCGATTCTGTTTGTAGACTAGTTCCATAAGTACACCTTTATTATTTTATTGGGATACCTAAGTATCTACCGATCACGACGGCATTGATTAAAACATTGTTATCATCCGTCATATCATCCGTTCAAGTCGGTAGCATTCAACAATAATATAAAATTAACAGCTTGAACTCTCTAGATATAAAAGTATGTATTTATTATGTCTATTATCAAAAGATTAGGGGAAGTGCAGGAAGTTTGGAATAGCAGTTAGTTTTTTTTTTTTTTTTGTAAATAAGTAAAAGAGGTTAGCTCAATAAAAACCGGAAAATTACTAACCATTAAAAATAATAGTAACCCTCTCAAAATTTCAATCAAAATAATAAAGTCCATAATCGTGATTTGACTTAGGCTGCAGTTAATTTGGAACACGATCTTTTTTATTTGAGTTTTTTTTTTATTCAAAATCTCTAAAATCTTTGCTACAGTTTTATATAATCAGTCTTTATGTAGGTACCTGATCAATTTTAAAAAAGAGTGTTGAGTCAGGAACGTTGCAGTGTTTAGCTGCCTCCTTCTCTTCTTGTATTTTTGGAATAATAAACAATTTATTTTAAAAAACTAGTGGTCGCAAGCGCTACTGCTGAGCATGAGGTCCTGGGTTTGATCCCCAGGTCGGGCAAAGTGTTATTGGGTTTTTCTATCTGGAATTGCTCAGTAGCAGCCCGGAGTCTGGATTTGTGCTCGGTAGATGGCAATAAGCTCGCCCCCTATTACATGGGACTTAAACATAACTGGTGAAATGTGGGTGTACTATAGGTACACCTCTCCCTTCGGGAAACAAGGCCTGATGTTATGTTATTTAAAATAAAAAATATAAGAATAAATTAATAATAATAAGAAATATGCATATTGTATTCAAAATTATGTCAAACTCAAACTCAAAGCATTTATTTCAAATAAACCAATTACAGGCACTTTTGAATTGTCAAAAAGTCGGTCAGTTAGTCAGAAAGTTGAAGCTAGTTGCCCATTCCAAAGCGTAGATCTCTATGGAGAAGAACGGCAAGAAACTCCACGAACACTCTTTTAAATCAAAATATTGTTACAAAATATTGGTTATATTATTCATGTTGAAATTAAGTATGTGAGAACAATGTAGAAAGAAGTGCACGTTAAAAGCATCCGCAACAAAAAGGTAAAAACCAAAAACGATTCAAAAATTAAAATAAGCCATGGCAGCTAAGAGATGACCAGTCCCTACTGACGGCGCCCATTCACGAACATGACGCATGGATTAGCACCATTCAGCTCAACCGTTTTGAAGGGAACTTATGTTCATTTTCAACATGGCGTCCTAACTTAGAACTCCATGTCACATTTTTTTATGAAAACTAAATCGTAATCCCTAAAGGCCACTAAAGTTAGTAGTAGTAGGTAGATATCTGAGAATTAAAAATTAGCTGCAGTATTCCAATTATGCTGCCCTTCCTTTATCCCTAATCGAAGGCTATAAGATTACCGCCCTGTTGGCACACCGCCAGTGGCTGGCTGAAAATGACTCGGTTGGTGATCTGTGTACTCCTGTGTGTGGGCTCCGCCGTTCTAGGAGGTCACGAAAAATATGAAGGGTAAGTGCTCATTTTTCAATAATATCTGTTTCTTTCGGGTTGTTGTAAGTTATCATTTGATAACTTCGGACCATGATCGGTCTTTGAACTTCGACTCGAAGTCCAACGCAACAAACTCTACCTACACAATCAAAACAGTCACACAAATACTGTAACCATAGAAATATAAGGGATATTATTAATTGCACATCAAATAAATAATCACCTATCAATTTATTTCCATCATTTATACAGGGTGACTTTGAAAACATGCGACAAAATTTAAGGGGGAGTTCTACCCATCAATATGAACAACTTTTACTATGGGACCAACTTAGACTTCGCAAAAAAAAATTCGACCTTCTTATAACAAATGGCCCGATCGGGTATGTACTTTTATATGGGAAGGTCGAATTTTTTTTGCGAATTTTAAGTTGGTCCCATAGTAAAAGTTGTTCATCTTGGTGGGTAAAACACCTCCTTAAAGTTTGTCGCATATTTTCAAAGTCAGCCTGTATATCTAGTTTTTTACATCAAATAAATTATTTCACTACAAATAAACTAATTGTTTAACAAAACTAGTACAGGCTGATAATGTGAAAATATACGTCAACATTACATTAGGTACATTTCCTCTAAAGCGAGACAAATAAATTCATTTAGGTACAAAAATACTACAACCATTATAAATACTGACTGCACGGAACCCTGAGCAATGACTCCAGGGTCAAGCACATACGCATAAAGGAGGATGCAATCAAGCGACAACCGATGTTGGCATCACCCTGCGACAGAGCCCCGAAATTGCACTGCCTTCAAAAGCACTACAACATATCACTCACAGAAGAACAGTACGACTACTCAAACCCAAAGGAGGTGAGAATATACACGGATGGATCGAAGACCGACTCCGGAACCGGGGCCGGAGTTTTCTCACACGACCTTAACATAAACATATCCAGCCCGCTGGGAAGGCTCAACACCGTCTACCAAGCAGAGTGTGTGGGCATTACACTAGCGGCTTACGCCATAGAGGCCAGGAGAGTTACGGACACCAACATACGCATACTCTCCGACAGCGCCTCAGTTATCCAATCACTAGGGAAAGGAATTTTTACCTCGAAGTTAATACTAGAATGTCACAACGCACTTGAGCGAGTTACGGTATCTAACCGTAACATAGTGACACTGCAGTGGATAAAAGGACACAGTGGTTCGCTAGGTAACGACGCAGCTGATGAACTTGCTAGGAGAGCATCCAGCACGTCAGTCTGTGGACCCGAACCAATGGTACCCATCCCCTTCAACCAGCTACGCAGGTGGCTACAGGAGCTCACCCACACACAAGCAGAGAATTGGTGGACCTCGGCACCGGGCTGCAGGCAGTCCAGGGAGGCTATGCCATCATTCGATGGCAGGCTGACCAGGCGCCTATTACGCCTGGACAGAAACGGCCTGCGCCTGATGACGGGGACCATCACAGGACACTGCTCACTTAACAAACATTTCCACACAATAGGCATAACGGACAGTCCTCTGTGTAGGGCCTGCATGGAGACTGAGGAAACCGTTGCGCATGTACTCTTTGAATGTACAGGCGTCACCCAGATTAGAACAGAAACCCTTGGGGCACCCAGATCGTTTACAGATGTTCTACACAGACCAGGAGACGTAATAAACTTCTGGAGGGAGGTGGGCTGGCTGGAATAGCCACCGACGGCCGCCATGGCTCACGCACAATGGTCCACTTAGAGGACTAAGTGCGGAAACCAAACCCCTAACATAGAACATAGAACATACTGACTGCACAACAAATTTACCAGAGCGAGCGTACTCATACATAATACTCACTCATAGCAAAATGACATGGCGACTATTCGACTAATATTAAACCCGAGGTTAGGTTTGGTTAGGTTACTTTAAACCCTTCACACAAAAATAGGTGCCCCGCGAAGCGGGGCTCCGTCGACATAGGATGCAAGAGCGAGCGAAGAGCACGAAGGGTAAGTAACAATAATTTGATTGTCTCAAGAATGGTAAAAGGTTTAATGTGATCTAGTCATTATTAGAGCCATGCATTAATAAATAAGCTTTATGATAAATTGCGGTGCGCCACGAATATAAATTATTGCTTATTTGATTATATTTTGAGTTGAGTATTTTGCTGTGCAATCAGTCATTTTGGTTGGAATTCGGATTATTTTTAGATACAATTTTTTTTAATGATTTGCGTATAATATAATATCTATGACTGTAACATAGCTGTAGCCAACTTTTTACCTTCCGCACCAAATGAATGGCTGTTTACTTTTTTATGATTGAAGAGTCACGATTCTTATCTGGGATTACCCGAATAAAATAACCCATGCTGTAACAACCTTGAAATCAATGTACGTGCCATACATGATTATTCCTTCCTTACCAAAACTTACCAAACAATATCCTAACTTTGAGTCAGCTTCTGGGATCCACTGCTATTTGACCTCCACGTCTATCAATTACCATCGGATCCCAATATTAGAAGAATAATATAATATAATATGATAATTTTTATTCATAAAAACATAAACTTTGACAATAAGTATACAGAAAGGTAGATAAACTTATCTAAGTAGTCTTATACAAGGATTGGTTATAAAAGGTAGGTAGTGAGGTCGAAAGTCCAATATGAATAGGTAACCTGCCCCCAAACTAGCAAAATCCTATATCTTGGGAGGCAGATTAAGCACTGGCCATCGAATTATCAGACTCCTTCATTTCCAGCCATCAGCTGTACCGTGTGTCCGGTCTTGGCGAGCAAATTGGGGCGCTAGAAGCAAGTCTTGACATCCTGTCGGCCACGCCTGCTGCCAGGAGCACTGCGGGAAAACTTGAGGCTGTTGTTAGGCTGTCTCCTGAAGAGAAGCAGCAATGGCTTCAGTACTTCGACGAGAGAGACATGGCATACACGAAGATCGCCGACAATCTTGCCACGTAAGTTATAACTGCTTATATCATAGGAGTAGATAAATTAAATTGTTACTCAGTTCCAAAAATATTAAGAGGGTTGTCACATTTTGTCACCTCTCTCGCTCAAACGGGACCAAATTTTTAAGAATGTTAAATGAAAAGATGCTTTTTCGAAAAATGTAATCAACGGGCGACCTAATAAATAATATTAATTTAATAAGTAGTTATTAAAAAGACATTTCTATTGTGTCATCTAATAAACTTAGCTCAATAAGTATTATGATCTGTTTTTGAGATGATTTAAATAAATGCCACAATAAAAATGTGTTTTTAATAATGACCTATTAAATTAATATTATTTAGTATGTCGCCCATTGATTAAATTTTTCAAAAAAGCATCTTTTCATTTAACATTCTTAAAAATTTGGTCCCATGTGAGCGAGAGAGGTGACAAAATGTGACAGCCCTCTTAACTTGCTATATTGAAAAGCTCAGAATTTTTAAAATTAAACTAACACTCAAACGTAGCTGCCTGCCTAAATATACAAGATGTAACATAAATAACGCACAACCTCTTAAGGGGTCATTGTACTCATCATTATGAACAACTTTTACTATGGGACCAAACCTGAAATCGCGAAAAAAAATCAGCTGTTCCCTACATTTTGACGAGCTAAACGAACATAAATGTAGGGAGCAGCAGATTTTTTTTTCGCGGTTTCAGGTTTGGTCCCATAGTAAAAGTTGTTCATAATGATGAGTACAATGACCCCTTAAGAGGTTGTGCGTTAATTATGTTACACCTTGTATATTGCTTTTAGCAATAAAACCACCGTTCGTACCATTCACAAGTACCATTCTAGAGTATGTTCAGTCAGGGTAACTACCATCTCGTAGCCCGGGACATTCAAATTTTCTTACGTTTTTTGCAATTTGCAAGTCAGTATTAGGTTGTATGTTGATCAAAATATGATTCACGACTGCAAAAAGTATGTGTTTACAGAATTATAATAATTAAAATCTATTAATACAACTCTTTAAGACCAGGTAATTCTATTGAATGACTATTTTATGAAATCTTGACAATTAGGATCATACAAACTTATGGAGCACTACTGACTTGCAAATCTTACTTCAGTTTGAGAAAGAGATAGAGGTATACATCCTGCATAGCTACATCTCTTTCTCACAGTGATGTAAGATTAAAATAATGCTTGCTTATGAGGTATGAGGCGGTGGTTACCCTTGTGCGTCCTTTTCGTAGATATCTATTGCTAATCCCAAAATAAAATGTTTTGATTATTTTAGCATTCTCTATGATGAAGAAGCTCAAATACAATCAAAGAAAGCAGCAGCCAAACGCAGCGGAAAG
Organism: Fissipunctia ypsillon; assembly: GCA_947568875.1. Lineage (NCBI taxonomy): Eukaryota > Metazoa > Arthropoda > Insecta > Lepidoptera > Noctuidae > Fissipunctia > Fissipunctia ypsillon. The sequence continues at coordinate 14,858,361 of OX387661.1, read as the reverse complement.
TCGATTTCCTGGGACACTTACTACAGACACGATGAAGTTAGTGTTACCTAGTACCTACGTAAAGTTGTGACGCAAAATACGCGCTTTGGCGTGAAGTTGCGGACACCAGCCCGTATTACCTATAGTATTTTTATCTCACGAAGCGACACGTGCTTTACTTGTGTTAACCAAGTGTACAAACACGCTGTGAATGTGTGCGTGAAGTCGAGTACCGTCAGCTGTCAGCACATAACCATAACTATTCAGTAATCTGTGACATAACACACGCATACGCACACACAATTCCGACTTCCCATTGACTCGGACGGTACCGCGAGCCCCTGAGCTTACACACACATTCACAGCGTCTTTGTACATTGGTAACCATATTGCCAACCATTGGTTGAATGTTGGTGCATGTGTGTTGTTGTTGTTAAGCCGGTGTCGCTTCGTGAGATAAAAATACTGTACCTAGTATGTATAATTGTGCAATACATTTTTAATCATCATCTGCCTAGCCTTTTTCCAACTTTGTTGGGGTCGGCTTCCAGTCTAACCGGATGCAGCTGAGCACCAGTATTTTACATGGAGCGACTGCCTATCTGACCTCCACAGCCCAGTTACTGGGTAATACTATACCCCTTGGTAGACTGGTTGTCAGACTTTCGGGCTTCTGACGACTCACAAAGACTGTCAAAGATCCACGAATTATAGCCGGGACCAACGGCTTAACGTGCTTTCCGAGGCACGGAGGGGTCTTGATATGTAAAAAAATGGTCACCCATCCACGGACCAACCGCGGCAAGCGTAGCTTAACCCGATCGATCGACTCACGCCCGAGATTAATAATGTATCTCTGATCCAAGGATAGAGTCAATCTAAGATTGCTGTATACTGCGCGATCGATCTCCAATCCTGATGCCAATATCAAAACTATGCAATCGTTTTTTTTTTCGATGCAGATTGCAGGCGATCCTTTCCCTCCCGACCGTTCCGTTTCATATATAATTTTGATAATGCAATGCATTATGTTCTATGTTTTATGAAAATAAACTAGTCACTAAACTACACCAAAATATACATTTTCTGTCAAAACAAAATAATTACGTGTCTAAAACCCCGTAAAATTTACAATCGTTAAATTATATTTACAATACTTGCAACTATTTTATCAGGAACGGAACGTGAATTTGACGTCTTGACAGTGACGCACTTTTGTTACTGTTTCATGTTTGTTCATTGTTGTGGCTTCGTGGACAAGCACGTTGTCTATCATCAGCGTCGCTGTCAGTGTCCCAGTCGGATAACAGAGCAAGGACCTCCATATCACTATCGTCACTATCACTTGAAAATACTGATAATGCCATAACTTGTTCTAAATCGTAATTAGTATCAACGATAGTATTCTTACAATCCTCGAAATTTCTTGGATTGCAACCTGCGATTGTTTATACCGATCAAACCAAATGTCAAAATGGACAGATTGGTTATTGGCAAGCAAAAACTGTCATTTCCGAACAGAGGCCAATCTTTTATCTGTGATCCGCCCTCCCATAGACGGATTGACTCCGAGGATAGTAAAATCAATCTGCAGATAGGTTATTGGCAACCATTTCCCGAAAAATGGATTGAAATATCGATCTTAGATGGCAAAAATTGGATCAGGATTGATTATTAATCTCGGGCGTTAGCCACAAGCCCCTCTACCCATGTATAAAAAAAATCAAAATAAATGTTTTATTCTAGATCAACGATTACTTGGATGAACTGGCGAAGGAAAACCCTGACCTCGTGACCGTCATCAACGCAGGTCTCAGCTACGAAGGCCGTCAGATCAAGTATGTGAGGATTTCGTCGACCCGCTTCGAGAACCTTCGGAAACCAGTCATCGTGATCGATGCAATGGTTCATGCCAGAGAATGGGTCACCACTCCCGTTGCCATCTACATTATGGAACAGCTCGTGAAGGAAGCCAAGAACAGAGCCCTGGCTGAAGAAATCGACTGGATCATCATTCCTCTAGCTAATCCTGATGGTTACGAGTACTCTATTGATGAGGTAAGTCTACACCGTCATAGCTTTTTGTCAACTTTATTTGGAGTTTAGTAAGAAACAACTAAAGGGTCTTTCAACAAGGACGGGTCGATGTTAAAATTGAATAAAACAAGATGTGTGTGAGATATTAACGAAATTTATTTTATACATAAAAGGCCCATTTATGCCATTATGGATGGAATATGACATCGTTCAAATGTCCGCCGCGGCTTCGTATGGTGGCACGAATCCGAGAGGTCCAATTTTTAATGACTCTGCTGCATATATCCGGCTGAATCCGAGCGATGGCCTGCGTTATGTTGGCTTTCAGGGCAACGGTCGAATGTGGTTTATTGGCATAGACCTGCGACTTCAGAAAACCCCACAAGAAAAAGTCTAGCGGAGTCAAATCACACAATCTTGGTGGCCAATTCACATCACCTCTGCGAGAGATAACTCTACCCTCGAACCGTTCATGCAGAATGTCGATTGTGTCGTTCGCTACCCAGACCCAAGTCCCGACGCAAAATTCTCCAAGTTGAGGTCTGCGAAAGGCCGAGTTCTTGAGCACGGCGAGAAATCGACTGCCTCGGAGTCTCCTGAACACTCTCACGTACAGCGGCGATGTTCTCGGCCGATCTGGCGTTCCTTTGACGTAAAGGTGTTGGTTGGTTGTTTACCGATCCGGTCGTCTCAAATTTAGTCACCAATCGTTGGAGAGTGGACTTTGAAGGGCCACCGCGTCTGCCGTAAAATGGGCGCAATGCGCGCAACGTTTGCACTAACGAACACTCATTTTGATAATAAAGTTTTATCATTTGCACATGCTGCTCAACCGTGTAACTTGCCATGGTGATTTGGCATCACTGACTGCATAATATACAACAGATTTTACAGATCCCACCAAAATAGTATGGCTGCCACAGACTGTCAACATCGACCCGTCCCTATTGGAAAACCCATTATAATCTGTTTTTAATCTCGGTGACTAAATTGACAAGTGCAAATGTCAAACTGACTTAGATGCTATTGTAATATAAGTCAATTTGACGTTTGCACTTGTCAATTTAGTCTCCAAGATTGTGAAACCAACTTTAACGTTCAAAAGGAGATGTTTCAAAATGTATGGAGTCCCGGCCATGTATTGGTAAACCCTACTAAAAAATGGGGAAACACAATTAAAACAGTTTCCAATCATCCAATTACTTTTAATTGGCTTTGTTTGGTAGTAAAGTACAAGAATGTACAATTGAAATTGCAACACACAACAAAAACCCATCATGGCGGTAAGTTGTCATGTTGATTGATTATTGACGTTTGACATGTTTACTTCTGTCATATTACATTGTCAAAGAGAATCGTAACATTGTCGTCGTCGTCGTCGTCGTCGTGGTAGTCTTTTGCAATATTATTTTAGATCTAATTGTAAAGTCGAAAATCTATTAAAGAAATCTGACAGATTGTAGTAGCTTGATGTACTGGCGTCTGTACATAAAGTATAGTCCAGTTAAGCAGACGACAACCTCATAGGTTGACCGGCGATATGCCAAGATTTTTACTTATAGCATAAACGTACAGAATACAAACATTCAATAGTCGAAATATTAACTCAGACAAAAACAATGTAGCGATAAACGAAAGCCAGGTTGTTAAAAATAACTCGAGAGAACAGAACATCAGAACACGATCGACAACGAAAGCGACTGAAGTTACAGTAGACAGTTCACGATCTATGATCAATGGTCGATCTATGGTTTACTGTCATTGGTCTTTAACCACAGAGTACCTAAATTGGCGAGACGCCATATTGAAAGTCGATAAAATAATTGATAAATATCAAATTATTACAAGAGAAATATGCATTTATGCAATTTATCAGTATTTTTCCCGAATTCCACGGATTTTTCTCGATTTTCGAGGTATTGTACATATTCTGGGCCCATTTTGAAACATCTCCTTTGGTCGCAATCTCATCTCGGCGACAATCAATGTCAATTTTTTTTTATTAAAGAAAATTAGAGGTATTTTTGCCCGTCAAGAAGTTTCATATTAAATTCGATTACCCATCAAGCAATTTAGTATTGGATCTATTTTTTTAAATATTTCGCACTTTTTTAACACATCAGACATTGGCAGAATTGTCGACATCGGCACTATTGCCATAGAGAAAAATAGAATAGAATAGAGGTATGTTTGATAGATTAAGACTGAGATTAGAATGCGAAGGTTCTTTAAAATACAGGAAATGCCCCTATGACCAGCTGACTTAAGGACAGTCAAAAAGCTTTCCGGAATTTTAAGAATTCCTGAGGATAGACTTGATAGTTACGCTGTGATCATTACAGATTGTTTTTAGGATTCCGTACCCGAAGGATGCCAAACGGAACCGAGCTGTCAGTCGGTCTGTCCGTCAGCGAGCTGTATTTCATGAACCGTAATAGGTAGACAGTTGTTTTCACTTATTGTGTATTTATATTACCACTAAAACAACAAATAATAAAAATAAAATTAAGTTAAAAACTGAAGGGGGTCGGTGTTCTTTTACTAAAGTAAAAAACGTACTGTTACATATTTTACGTTGGTACGGAAACCTTCGTGTGGGACTCCGACTCGCAATTGGCCAATTTTTTTCGGATCGTAAATTTTGAAGTACCTAGGTAGGTACGTTCCTACCTAATGTAGTTTATCGAAAATATCTTGATGGGTGGTGCGTGACAGACGACATGTACGTATGACAACATGTGACCCACATCAGCATCTTCCGTACATTTATGTACTTAATTGGGCGCCCTATTAACTACATTTCCCTTTTACGCTCCATTTGTATTCATGGTGGACGCTGCTGTAGCTAAAGTTCTTTTGAGAAAGACGCTGTTTCGTATTCGGAATGTTTTTTTATCATTTGACCATTGACCTGTATGGTTCAGGTGGCTACAGTCAATGTCACTTTTAAATCCGTGATACTTACTGAGAATCGTAAACAACAATATTTTCCTGGGTTATTTTATGCATAGCATTTAAGGTTAAATATCGTTCTAGGGATAGCGTTCGCTGGGGATAACGTTATTCGGGATAAAATGGTTCCGGATTACGTTCTTTCGCGCGAACGTCATTCAGGATAAAATGATTCAGGATTACTTTATTTCGGAATATATGTAGTTATTCGGTATAGCGTTCATTCGGCATAAAGTGATTCGGTATAGCGTTCATTCGGCATAAAGTGATTCGGTATAGCGTTCATTCGGCATAAAGTGATTCGGTATAGCGTACATTCGGCATAAAGTGATTCGGTATAGCGTTCATTCGGCATAAAGTGATTCGGTATAGCGTACATTCGGCATAAAGTGATTCGGTATAGCGTTCATTCGGCATAAAGTGATTCGGTATAGCGTTCATTCGGCATAAAGTGATTCGGTATAGCGTTCATTCGGCATAAAGTGATTCGGTATAGCGTTCATTCGGCATAAAGTGATTCGGTATAGCGTTCATTCGGCATAAAGTGATTCGGTATAGCGTTCATTCGGCATAAAGTGATTCGGTATAGCGTTCATTCGGCATAAAGTGATTCGGTATAGCGTACATTCGGCATAAAGTGATTCGGTATAGCGTTCATTCGGCATAAAGTGATTCGGTATAGCGTTCATTCGGCATAAAGTGATTCGGTATAGCGTTCATTCGGCATAAAGTGATTCGGTATAGCGTTCATTCGGCATAAAGTGATTCGGTATAGCGTACATTCGGCATAAAGTGATTCGGTATAGCGTTCATTCGGCATAAAGTGATTCGGTATAGCGTTCATTCGGCATAAAGTGATTCGGTATAGCGTTCATTCGGCATAAAGTGATTCGGTATAGCGTTCATTCGGCATAAAGTGATTCGGTATAGCGTTCATTCGGCATAAAGTGATTCGGTATAGCGTTCATTCGGTATAAAGTGATTCGGTATAGCGTTCATTCGGCATAAAGTGATTCGGTATAGCGTTCATTCGGCATAAAGTGATTCGGTATAGCGTTCATTCGGCATAAAGTGATTCGGTATAGCGTTCATTCGGCATAAAGTGATTCGGTATAGCGTTCATTCGGCATAAAGTGATTCGGTATAGCGTACTTTCGAGATAAAATGATTCCGAACGACGTGCTCGTTTGATTCGTCTTGACAAGGACTCTGGTCCTATATATGATATCCAGGGTCTATGTAGGTACTAAAAAGTAAAAAAAAATAACTTTTTTTTTTAAACAAGTTTTTATTGTTAGTTGTTAATAAAATGAACTAAAAAGTTGAAAATTATTTTATTCCGATTGGAAATAATAGACGAATAGTTTTCAAATAAAAGCATGTTACATTCTAACAGCAAGAGACAAAAGCAGAGGGTGTAACATGTTTTTATTTGAAAACTATTCGTCTATTATTTGCAATCGGAATAAAATTATTTTTAACTTTTTAGTTATTTTTGTTAACAACATTAACTAAAAGCTTGTTTTTAAAATGGATTTTTTCTAAAATTATTCTGCCGGCGGCACCAATACTTAACCGTAGGTACCTAAATAGGTGTAAACGGGGGTAACACTACAAAATCAGCAAAAAGGGTGGAGGGGCGACTACGACTAAACTGCCTAGGGCGTCCTAGACCGCTAGTCCACCTCCGATTATGCTTATAAATTATGGGTACTTACCTATTGATAGTCCATCTAATATTAGGTATTATTCCGTCCGACATTGTCAACTCTCCGTTCATTAAACGATTATAGGCCTCATTATTGTACGAATTAATCGATGATTAACAATCCCCAGGACCGTTTGTGGCGTAAAACTCGCTCAAAGGCGCACGAAGGCGCCGATGAATGTCCCGGAGTAGACGGCAACCGTAACTTTGACCACTACTTCGGCACCAGTGAAAGCAGTGCTAATGCTTGCTCAATCATCTATGAAGGTCCCTCCGCCTTCTCAGAGCCTGAGACTAGGATCATCAGAAACGCCGTGCTGTCAAACATTGAGAGGACTTCCCTCTACTTATCTCTGCACAGCTACGGAAACATGTTCCTATACGCTTGGGGTAACAATGGTAAGGAACAATTTATTTTTTATCATAATTTGTCTGTCGCCCACAGACCATTTGCCACACCCAAAAAATAATGCAGAAGTGCTTACCTCATTCTTGTTCTTCATTGTAGAGAGCATCTGTAGCAGAACCTCGAGAGTAATTTGTTATTTTTAAATTCTGTGATATGTTCATACAGGGTTATTTTAAATTGGTTAGCTAAACTCCGCAGACGCGATGGGTATCGATATCTAAACATGGTAAAATAAAAAATAAAAGATTTGGCTTTTTTTGGGAGGTCAACAGCCGCTGTTAGTGTTGTTACTTGAAGTATGAATTGAGAAAAACTATTTTCTTATGTTTTATTCGTGTTTAGAAATCGATACCCATCACGTCGTGAAGTTTACGCAAAAAAAAAATGTTTAAACTGATATTTCATGTGACTACAACAACTGCGGTGGATGACCCCACAAAAAATGTACGAAATAAATTTATTTTTTGTTTTATCATATTTACATACCCATCGCGTCTGCGGAGTTTAGCTACCCAATTTAAAATAACCCTGTATACGAGGAAGGATCAAAAAGTAGTGAGAATGGGATAGAATATAATGACTATTGATAACATAATAATTTATTTTTCTACATAGTCTCCGAGTCTCTCTACACACCGAGTCCAGCGCTTTTCCAAGGCTTCAATCCCTTTCAAAAAAAAAGTTTTGTCTTGGTCCTGCAAAAAGCTCTCCACGGCATCCATCACCTCGTTATCGTCTTCGTACCTGTTTCCCCTTAAGTATTCTTTCAATTTGGGGAACAGATAAAAATCGCTAGGCGCTAGATCTGGTGAATAAGGGGGGTGGTCAACCAATTCGAAGCCAGCTTGCTGAATGGCAGCCATCGCAAATGCCGACCTGTGCGCGGGTGCGTTGTCGTGATTAACCCTTTAACCGCCTACGACGGATTAATCCGACAAATATTTTCGTGTCCATTTCGCCAGGGTCGTATATTTACGACCAAATATCGTAATGATTCAAGTTGCCCGGCGCTGGGGGCACGACAACTGATATGAAGTCGGGCGGTTAAAAGGTTAAACAGCACGCCCCTTTGAAGTTTCCCTCTCCTTTTCTCTTTGATGGCATTCCTCAACTTGGGAATTAAAGCAGCATAATATTAGCCTGTAATAGTGGTTCCACGCTCCAGGTAATCAATCAACAATATCCCTTCTGAGTCCCAAAATATTGAGGCCATAACCTTGCCAGCCGATGCCACGGCACGAAACTTCTTCGGAGTCGGTGATGATGGCCGTTTCCATTGCGAAGATTGCTGTTTTGTCTCGGGATCAAAATGATGGACCCATGTTTCTCCATTGTTACGAAACGAGACAAAAAGTTTTCAGAATCTTCTTGAAACTTGTCCAACAATATCTTCGAAATGTCAAGTCGATTTTGTTTCTGACTGTCGGTTAACATTCTCGGCACCCATCTTGTGGAGACCTTTCTTATATTCAAAGATTGTTTCAATATGGATTGAATACTTCCATATGAAATGCCCGTTTCTTGAAGTAAGTATCGGATGGTAACTCTTCGATTGCTCAATACAATTTTCTCGACTTTCGCAACATTTTCTTGGGCCTTGGTGACTGACGTCGATGGACGGCCGCAACGATGTTCGTCTTCCGTGCTCGTTCTCCCTACTCGAAATTGAGAAGCCCACCTTGCGACCGTAGAATACGGCGGAGCAGACTCTCCTAATGTTACCTCCAAATCACAATGAATCTCTTGCGTCGTTAACTTTTTTAAACAGAGGTATTTAATAACAGCTCGCACTTCGTTTTTCTCCATTTTCGAGAACACGTTCCGACACGAAGCAAACAAATGAATACATTCAGAAAAAAACAAAAGAGAATCGAAGATTTTTTTCTTTATTAATATTACAAATATGTATCTGAGCTATGCCTGCCAGTATTTATTTTTTTTCTTACCAAGGATTATGTCGTTCTCACTACTTTTTTATCCCTCCTCGTATGTAGGTATTTTACTCTAACTTTACTTTTCAGGAACTTTACCATCAAACGGCCTGATCCTCCACTTCGCCGGCATCCAAATGGCAACAGCTATCGATAAACTGGCTTTAGACAAGGCTGACAGATACGTTGTGGGTAACGCCGCAAATGTTCTGTACTACACGACCGGTACCTCCCGGGACTGGACCAGGGCTGTCGGCGTCCCTCTCACGTACACCGTAGAGCTTCCCGGCTATGAATACGGATTCCTCGTACCTCCTACCTACGTTGAACAGATTGTGAAGGAGACCTGGGCTGGTATCGCCGAAGGAGCCCGTTTTGTGTTGTCTAATTGGTAATGATAGATACTTAATACCGGTACTGTTGTACATAATTAAAAAATTATAATAATAACTAGGACTATTTTATTGACCTAATCGGATTTAACAACATCTTCATTATAAACCTAACTGAAAGTTCAGTTCAAAGTAATGATTATAATTCTGTAAATACATATTTGTTACGACCGCGAATCATATTTTCATCAACGTACAACTTAACACTGACCAGCAAATTGCAAAAAACGTAAGAAAATTTGAATTTCGTGGGCTACCTTAGCGCTTCCCCCTTAAAGTTATTTAATAATTTTGAGTTAACTTTTTAATGTCGATTTAATTTTTTTTATTTAAGTACTTTTTTATTACTAAATGCAATCGAAAGTATATACGGTGCTTATAATAAAAAAACTATTTTTAAAAATTATGTCTATCTGTCTGTCGGTCTGTTTGTTCCCGCTAATCTCCGAAATGGCTGAACTAATTTTGACGGGACTTTCACTGGCAGATGGCTGATGTTATAAGGAGTAACCTAGGCTACATTTATTTAAGAAGAAAAGGATTCCGCGCAAAAAAATAAACCCACGAAATTGTGAACAAAATGTCGGATTTGAAAAATTATTTTTTCATTTGGTAGCCCAATTCTCGAGGATAGTTATAGGCTGTTTAACATCACGCTACGACCCTTACCTAAGGATCAAAAATAAAAACGTCAGAAAGAACGCTAAGCGCAAACGAGGTAGGTACCAAAAAGCGCAGGCGGGCGTTGCAACGCGGCGGGTGTTTTAAAAAATGTGGCTGTTATTTTAGTATATTGTGTATCTTACAGCTTCCACGCGAACGAAGTCACGGGGCACAGTTAGTCTAACCCATAAATACGGTGTTATTGAATTGGTAATTCAGGTAGGGAAACACAATGAATCCTTCACCTCTAGTGCGTATATTTCGGTTAATCTTTATAAAAAAGCAGAAAGTGATTTAGTTCCATGTTATCCTCTAATCATGTCAGCTTCTTGGAACCAAACAATAGATTTATAGAGTCTTGTTTTCATAACAGAGACACTACTACTACACCCTGTATACACAAGCCCATTCGTGGTTCACCCAGCCACCCAGTGGTCTACTCGCTGTAGGTCGTTTTTCTTATCAATATGTTCGTCAAGACGTTTCATTTAGCCCTCGTTTTGATTCTAGTCTTCGTCCAAAACTCTAAAGAGTACAGATTTAGCAGAAAGATATGTGCAATCGGGAGTCCATACTATAAAATTTTGATGGCGTTGGGCGCTTGCAAAGGTAAGGTTGGCTTATTCTACTTTTATACCTGATTTTTATTTACAAGAAAAGGAGCGGGTAAAGATAGTTATGTACTTACTATATTCATTCCACCGACGAGAATAGTAGAGTTCCGTCTCTCTGATGAAATTGTAAACAAAGCCTGTTCAGCGCCCTAATTGCGTGACACACTATCAATCACAATATGATTTTGAAGCATATTGCTAACCCATTAATTCATATGTTCGAAAATTAAATAACGCAATGAATGTTGTTGAACTGTCAAAATGAAACCGATTCCTACTGTGTGTTACGCAATTGGTTAAATTCTTACGCAATCACTCACTAATAAAATTATAGGTAAGTAATTACTACATATTCATCTGTATTTAGTTTCCAACTTTATATCTCACTACTTTTTCCAACATTTTTTTTTAATGACACTATTAAGTAGGTGCCTAAATGTAAGTGAAAGTCATCGACGGAAGTTAAGTTTGTCAAATGAAAAACATCTTTACGGTGATTTTAAATTAGAATTTCGGCGGGGCAATTGCGTAACACACTTACAGTAGGAAATTAGGAATCGGTTTCATTTTGACTGTTCAGCAACATTCATTGCGTTATTTACGTTGTTGAGTAAATAAATTTTTCAAGCATAAGAAGCAATGGATTAGCAATTTGCTTCAACATCCTTCAGATTTTGATTGATAGTGTGTTACGCAATTAGGGTGCGGGCTTAAGTATTCAAAGAATCAAATCAAAGCACAAAAGACAGTGGTACGATAAATTGGCATTCACATGTACCATCGCAGACAATGAACCAATTTTCAACCTTATTACTAAGATAATAAGGTTGAAAAGTGCATCACCGCAAATGTCCGCCATGGTACGTTTTCTGATCCATTTGTTTACATTTTCATCAGATACTTATGGAACCTCACATGTACCATCGCAGACAATGAACCAATTTTCAACCTTATTACTAAGAAGGTTGAAAAGTGGTTCACCGCAAATGTCCGCCATGGTACGTTTTCTGATCCATTTGTTTACATTTTCATCTGATACTTTTAGAACCATAAATGAAGTGACAGGAGTGACACCAAAAGCCATTAGGTATGTAGGTAGTAGGTACCTACATATCTACCACCACCCAACCTTGTGGTAGGGGAAGAAAACCAGCCAGGGTTGCGGGATGTTCGAAAGAGTTACCGTGGCCCCGGCACAGGCAACAGAAGGAACACGGGTGGGTTTTAGTCAGTAAAAAAGTCTGACACGCCCTCCCGGTCCGCCTAGAGCGGGAGAAGTCATTTGATGATTTCCCATCCACAAAAAAATAAGGGGAAGAAAAGCAGAATCATTGGAAGCCCAAAATATACCGCTGCCACATCCTTGTTTTATCGTACCTATAATATTACCTATGAGAACTAAAAGGACCAAAATTGCCATTGATATTAATTCCATTACCTAACCTCTATGCCTATACGTGTCCATTGAGTACCTTCTCCTTTTTTTTCGTCGGTTAATTATAACGATGCATTTTACAGAAAAGGTGCTCTACTTCGATCAAAAAATATGGGGGAAAATGAATTTGAACCGAGTTTTAGATATTTCATATAAGTGCGATAACGGTTGGTAATATTTTTATCTAACTATCTAAGTACCTATGTAAATAATCATTATTGAATGATTCTTTGGTAAGCGCATCACTTGAGTACGGCTGTCTGGACAGAATTGGCCATTTTTAACCGGCTTCAAAAAAAACAGGAGTATTTTTTGAGGGTTCCGTACGTCCGAATGAAAAAACGGAACCCATAAAGAAGCACTCATGTGCCTGTCTGTCTGTCCGTCTGTCACATCCGATTTGCTCCGAGTCGACTGAACCGATTAAATTGAAATTTGGTACACATATGAATTACTGTGACCCAAACACGAACGTGTCATCATCATCTGCCTAGCCTTTTCCCAATTATATTGGGGTCGGCTTCCAGTCAAACCGGATGCAGCTGTATACCAGTATATTACATGGAGCGACTGCCTATCTGACCTACACCCCAGTTACTGTGTAATACGGTACCCCTTGGCATGGGGTCTCATCTGGAACGAATTATAATTAGTCTTGAAAAAAAATCATAGATGGCAGTATAGGTTACTCTAACAAAATGTACAACCACTAAATTGCGTTAAACGGCTGATTTTGGCTGAAGTAAGATTAGTAAATATTAAAACTTCGTTGCTCAAGGTTGATTTATCTATTTACACTCATAAATCACGTAATTTCGACAAAAAAAGATAACTGAAAACTTTAACTTCCATTCGAACGTGATTCGAATCCCCATAGAATGATAAAGTCGTTACATGCAGCTATCTGTTACCCATTTTGTTCAGAGCTATTTGCAACAGATGGCGTTTTACTCAATTTTTCACAATAAAGGTAGCAACAATCGTTATTAATTTACGTTTAGTTAATTCATTTTAAGTATATTTAATGTATTTATATAAAAGGAGAAACTGACTGACTGACATATCAACGCACAGCCGAAACTACTGGGACTAGGAACGTGAAATTTTGCACACGGCTTCCTTTTGAAACGTAGGGGAGCACTAAGAAGGGGTTTTTGGAAATCCGACCTCTAAGGGCATCCCCTTTAAGGGGGGATTTCGTTTGAGTATGACAAATCTTATTCCTTGAGTTAATAAATAACCTATAAGTCAAATAATGAAAATTGGGGGCGAAAAGAATCTTATTTCGTTGATCTTTTAACTTCAAACTTGGCTCGAATACTTCATCATCATTCTTCTGACCTAATCCCAATTTATTTGGGGTCGGTGCAACATGTCCACTTATACTAATGTATAAATAAATAATAATGATCTTAATCTATAAAACTACCATTTACAGCGGGTGGACGGGGTTGTGAAATGTGTAGGGGAAAGTAATAAAATCACGCGAAGCAAATAACGGGCGAAGTGCTGAATGACTGACATATCAGATTTTTTGCACAAGGGTTCCTTTTATAATGTAGGTGAGCTCTATGAAGGAGTTTTTGGAAATTCGACCTTAAATGGGGTAAAAAAGGGGGTTTTCTTTTGTATGAAAAATCTTATCAAACTTGAAACTTAGCACGAAGACATTCTTAAATTAATAATAAAGTTTGTCATTATTTGGTTTTTCAAAACTACCCGTCAAAGGGATTTTATTTAGGGGGTGCTAAAGTTTGTATGGAAGAATTTTAACGCGCTGTCCGGTTACCTTGAATAAATTAATACTTTTGACATAAAACATAGACATAGTTTTTGGGTTTTTCGAAAATCGACCAGCAAAGGGGGGTAATATATTTTTCGAGGAGGATTTCACTGCGTATCTAAATTAAGTCAAAAGTAATGTAAACATTAAATGACAAAAAACAACATTGAAGATGTTTTTTAAATCAACCTCTTTCGGGGTAAAAAGGGAGTAAAAGTTGATATGAAAATTTAATTTTTCCTTTGATCAATAAATTAAATAATAAGTCTATAAATTCATCATACTTAAAGTTTACTTATTTATGACATGTAGTCTCTATGGGTGAAATGTATTTGCATGTACTTATACAATGCCTGAATTAAAAATGTTTTTTTTTTAATCAATAATTCCTTACGTATTTATAAAACAAAGTCCCCCGCCGCGTCTGTCTGTATGAATGCGATAAACTCAAAACTTACCAAACGGATTTCCACACGGTTTTCACCAATGGACGGGGTGATTCATGAGGGAAGGTTTAAGTGAAAGTTTTCAAGGTTTAATTCATTAAAGTTTTGTGTAAATTGGCTGAAATATGACGATTATTGTAGATGTCGGAAAAAAATATGCCGACTGGGGAGCTTTACTGGCATGCGCCGCGTAAACCGTAAGAGATACATTAAATTTATTCTAAAGGATTGTACATTTTAAAAAAATGAACAAAAAATCCGCAATAGCATATACGTCTATCTTCTAAGGATTACCCACAGTAACCATTTTTAACTTTCAGAATTTGATAAAAATTTCATTGTTATTTCCGATCGCTTCGCTTCCTTATAATCCAGGTAGTACGTTCCCGTGGGATATTTTCCGCATAAATATATGTAGTTTTTGATATTTGAAATTCACGCAGGCGAAGCCGCGGGCAAAAGCTAGTCTTTTTATAAATATATTACTTACATAGAAATGTAAAAAAAAATACATTTTTTTTTTTCATTTTATTAAACCTGGAACTATAAAATTTACTAAGGTTGACTCCTAGATGGCGTTGTAAAACTACTGTTTCTGGCAATTAGTGAGTCGCCGGTACTGCCATCTGTTGAGAAAATGGAGAAAAAAATTTAGCCAGTCGAATTGCCAGTTTTAGGGAGGTCACATTTCTTTGTATGGGATTGGGTATCTGTATGTAATCTGTGCCCTTGGTAAGAATCTGAATGTCCTTTTTTCTAAGTATGGGATTTTTGTATGAACTATTAAAATTTAGGACATCAGCTAGTTAGGAATTTAAAGAAATTTCTTAAAACGTCTTATAAAGATAACCTAAACCTGGCAATAAGATAAGGTCAAGGCCTACACTAAACGAACTTTGACCCTTTAGTTTAAACTTAATTTAGGTATAGGTAGCTTAACGTATCTTCTCTAGCCGTTATACATTGGTTTTAGGTACCTAGATATGGCAGGTAAGTACCTACCTTTTGAGCAAAGAACTTTTACAAAGTTGAATATAATATTTCAAGGTACATACCTACCATAAAATATTAATGAACTTTGTTTTAACTGCGTAGATTCTGTACTCCTTTGTTTTGAAGTCAAGGCAAAGTCCATTAATTTCTTAGCTGCACATTTTTTACTTAGGTACATGTCCTGTGGAAATTGCAATGACCTGAACGAAATTACCCAATTACTTTATTTTCAGAGCGCTACAAAGTATCGAGAGTAGAAATAATGCTAGTAATTAACAACACTAGCAGTTACGCCTATTCTGAAGAAGGAGTCGGCAACTCCGAGTTTGCTGCGACGTTATATCTGCCAACAAATCTTAATTTTGTAGTATATGCCCTCACTATTTACAGCTGCTACCGAGAAAGAGAATCAGCTGAAATTATTTCTTCAAGTAAAGCAGAAGAAGATACTGTGCAAGGAAACTCAACTCCTATTTATATGCCTTTCCTTTACAATGATCATCAACAAAGTGATTGATTATAAAAAAAAAGTATGAAGATTTGATAGGTAACATCACGCTGTAATCCCGAAAGGGTTAGGGTTTACCTATTTTCTACTTATGCTACATTACATTCCCAGTTTTATGTAAGAACCAGCGGCGGTACCTTCATAGAAGCCAAAAGCCGGGCTTGCCCTAATAAAATCATAATTAATTAATTAGGCTAAGCAGTGTAGTTATGCGTATCCAATAATATAGATAGCGCTTATGTTAATTATGTACCTACTGATGCTTGAAATATACGTAGTACTCGTCGTATTTTAAAGGTTTATCCTCTATGCTCCGGCTGGTACCAATTGGTACCACTGATACAATCAAGCCGGGCAAAACCGTCAAGCCCGGCTGGTACCATGTGGTACCAGTACACCGAAACTAATTTAAACTTTATTTGTATTTTGTTTACGGTTCATTATCGTTTGTCATTAACTCTCCCACGGATAATACCTATTGTTCAAATATAGACAAAGATAGAAACAAAAAAATAATAACTAGGAATATTTTATTGACATTGAAATTAAAACCATCTTCATTACAAATCTAACTGAAAGTGCAGCCAATTATCTAAAGTAGGTAGTTGGGTGCTGACTGCTGTTCATATCTATACATTATGTACATACATACACACAAATAAATAAAATTGGAGTGTCTGTTTGTAATGTCAAAATAACAGCGTTTTACAAAATGCATACGAAAGTATATACGGTACCTATAAACAAAACAACAATTTTTTAAATTGTTGTCTGTCTGTTTGTACCCGCTAGTCTCCGAAACGGCTGAACCGATTTTGACGACACTTTCACTGGCAGATAGCTGATGTTATAAGGAGTAACTTAGGCTACTTTTATTGTAGGAAAAGAATTAAGGTTCCGCGCAAAAAAATAAAACCCATGGAATTGCGAGCAAAAAGTCGGATTTGAAACATTCTTTTTCATTTGGTAGCTCAATTCTTGAGGATGGTTATAGCCTATTTAACGTCACGCTACGACCCTCAGGAGCTGAGCAAAAGAAAAAAGTCAGAAAGAATACTAAGCGAAAACGAAGTAATAGCGCGAGCGGGTGATGCAACGCGACGGTTCGGGGGACTAGGGAGTTTTATTAAAATGTGGATTGTGGCTGTTAGTATAATGTGTATCTCACGACTTCTACATAAACGAAGTCGCGGGGCACAGTTTGTTTAAAATCAGTCATCAATCAACACCAGGCCCATACACTTCACAATCTTCTGTAACACCCATAACCACAAACCCAGATTGTGATGATGATTCTAAATCCAATTGTAAGTAATGAAGACTTTGATTTCATTTGATTATTATTATTCAGTAATTCGTTTTTAATAAAAATTTGTTTTCGATACTTTTTACACCATGTCGTTTTATTTTCAAGCTTTTCAAAAGTTACTTAACTAAACAATCGTTACTTCAGTGTGAGAAAGAGATGGATCTATACAGGATGTTTAGCTTCACCTCTTTCCCACACTGAAGTAAGATTACAATACCTAATGCTTTAAGAGGTGGTGGTCTAGCTCCTGATGTCACGATATATTGCGATATATCGATTGCGTCGTAGACAGAGAAAACTATAGACTACTGCTCAGCGTGTCGCTGTAAGGGAAATCAAGGTACCTGAAACTTGGGTTAGTCCCTTCAAGATGATTTGACCCCTAATGTTCAGATGTTTTTCAATACCTATTAACTACTTTGTATGATACAAACGCAACTGAGGCTTTATAAATAGAAATAAAACATCGAAGTCAAAATTGTTTATTCATAGTAGGAATTCTTTCACCTGCGGGAAAATGAACATTTAAAGAAATCCTGAGATACAGTATAAAAAATCTTTGTATCACCCGATTTCAATAAAGGTATAACTTTGCTATGTTTCATTAAGGCGGAACATACGGTCTGTTCGTGGCCATTTTCCCGCTAGATGGCGCTGCAGGCAACATTTTTAGTTTATTTTGTTTTATGTGTAATTGGAACATTAGTAAGTCATAGGAGCAGTTTACGCGGGGCTCCTATTTCTGGATGGTTTAAAAAAATAACCACGAAGGGAATGGCGGGTCTTTCAGACTCCTATAGTACACTAGCTGTGCCCCGTGACTTCATTCACGTAGATGTCGTAAGATACACAATATACTAAAATAACATCCACATTTTAATAAACCTCCATCGTCCCCCGACCCGTCGCCAATCGTCGCGTTGCATCGCCCGCCCGCGCTATTACCTACTTCGTTTTCGCTTAGTGTTCTTTCTGACTTTTTTTTCTTTTTGCTCGGCTCCTAAGGGTCGTGGCGTGATGTTAAATAGCCTATATAATAACTATCCTCGAGAATTGGACTACCAAATGCAAAAATATTTTTTGAAATCCGACCTTTTGTTCATAATTTCATGGGTTTTAATTTTTTTGCGCGGAAACCTAATTATTTTCTTAAATAAAAGTAGCCTAAGATACCCGCCGTAACATCAGCTATCTGCCAGTAAAATCGATCCAGCCATTTCGGAGATTATCCGGAACAAATAGACAGACAGACAGACCAAAATGTTTAAAATTGCTTTTTTGTTATAAGTACCGTTTATACTTCCTTATGCATTTAGTAAAAAATATTATTTTGACAATATAAACTGACACTTCAATTATATTTATTTGTATAGATTACTAGCTTCCACCCGCGACTTCGTCTGCGTGAAATTTCTGGTTCCCCCGACTCACCCCGTCGCATCGCATCGCCTGCCCGCGCTGTTACTACGTTTTCGCTTAGCGCTTGTTCTTACTTTTTTTTTTTGCTCGTATACTAATATTAGGTCCTTACATATGAAATTAGCGTTTTGTCGTACTGACCACTTTGATCTGAAATATCTCCTCTTTGGTTAAGAGTTCCAAATTCAAATTTATAAATTAATTTAGCTGGTACATTTGAATTTTGAAAACAGTCATTCATTTGTTTTTTCCTCATTATTTTTTTCTTTGGCGTCGCTTATTACCGCACAATGGAAAACATGAAATATCGGTATATTTACGAGTACGAGTTCTACCGTGGCACCAGTACTGCAGAAACAGCTCGAAGGATTAATTTTATGTGTACGGCGCTGGTGTCACAAAAGAAAGCACGGTACGTTTTTGGTTTTAACGTTTTCGTTCTGGAAATTTCGACCTTCAGAACCAACCCCGTGGACGGCCGGAGACGAAAGTGGAAAATGAAGAATTACAGGCTATTGTGGAAGTGTATCCATCACAAAGCACTTCAGAGATAGCTGCAGGCTTCGGGGTAAGTGATAAAACTCTATTAATCCACTTGAAGCAAATCGGGAAAGTAAAAAAACTTGAACGATGGGTACCTCATGAATTGAGTGAATCAAACTTGCAAACACGCGTCGACTGCTGTGTTACTTTGCTCAACCGACACAATAATGAAGGGATTTTAAATCGAATCATTACTTGTGATGAAAAGTGGATACTGTAAGTGGATACCGGAAGCGCTCGTCGCAGTGGCTGAACCCTGGAGACCCAGCCAAATCCTGCCCTAAACGAAAATTGACTCAGAAAAAGTTACTTGTGAGTGCTTGGTGGACTAGAGCCGGTGTCGTTCACTACAGCTTTCTAAAATCTGGCCAAACGATTACGGCAGATATCTATTGTCAGCAACTGCAAACCATGAAGGAAGAACTAGCTGCTAAACAACCGAGATTGGTCAATCGCTCTAGGCCACTGCTGCTTCACGACAACACAAGACCACACACTGCACAACAAACAACCACTAAGTTAAATGAGCTACAATTGGAATGTCTGCGACATCCACCGTACTCCCCAGACCTTGCTCCAACAGATTACCATTTTTCCGCAATTTGGACAACTTCTTACAAGGAAAAAAATTCAACTCCGATGCGGCAGTCCAAACCGCCTTCAAAGAGTTTATTGATTCTCGCCCCCATGGTTTTTTTAGTAAAGGGATCAATGAACTACCTATGAGATGGCAAAAGTGCATAGATAACAACGGTGCATACTTTGATTAATTAAATATAGTTTTACAAAAAAAAATTGACTTTATATTCCTCCCGTACAAAACGCCAATTTCATATGTAAGGACCTAATACTCGTATTATAAAGCTGAAGAGTTTGTTTGTTTGGTTGAACGTGCTAATCTCGGGAACTACTGGTTCGAATTGAAAAATTCTTATAGTGTTGGGTAGCCCATTTATTGAGAAAAGCTATAGGCTACATAACATCACGCTATGATCAATAGCAGCGGAGCAGCAATGAAAAATGTTGCAAAAACGGGGATAAATGTATTCCTTTTGAGAGCTTCCGTTGCGTGCGCTGTGTAAACGGTTAAAGTAAAATTCTGTAAATACATGTTTGTTACGATCGCGAATAATATTTTAATCAATATGCAACCTAATACTGACCTGCAAATTGCAAAAAACGTAAGAAAATTTGAATTTCGCGGGCTACTCTGGAGCTTTGTCTCTCAGGCTCTGGGGCTCTTTGATCTCAAGTTTCAAGTGTCAAAAGTTTTTAATAGTATGAACGCTTTTTCGCTAGACTGTGCGCAAGATAAGGGGGAAGGCAACTGTCAAAATGGCGCTGTCGTAGCTAGTTCCCAACACAAGTCAATAATACAAGGCGGTAGGTGGTTTTATTTTATTTTTGCGAAAATGATTCGTTGTTGTGTTACTAAATACTCCGAAATTGGAGTCCACCATTTCCCGAGAGACGTTAAAATTAAAAGATGGTGGCTTAAAGCTATTCGTAGAGATGTTTTATAAATTAAACAGAGTAGAAACATTTTGAAGAAACTGACTTTGAGGATATATTTATACTTTTAAAATTTGACACTTTCCATGTCATTTACTTGATTTAAAATATTGAAATAACCGAAAATAACGAAATAGCGAAATAAAAGTAAACTCATGAATGAACGAAATGTCAAACTTATTATAGGCCGTGAGGACCTAGCTATGATTACGCCATCTACAATTAACTTTGTCCGTCCTTCCCCAGTCTGTGCGCGGCTGAAATCGGAAGTAATCGTATGGGGAAGGTCGGGCAAAGCTAATTATAGATGGCGTGATCATAGCCAGGTCCCCATGGCCTACAATAAGTTTGATATTTCGTTCAGTCATGAGTTAACTTTTATTTCGCTATTTTGTTATTTTCGGTGATTTCAATATTTTAAATCAAGTATTTGACATGGAGAGTGTCAGAATTTAAAACCATAAATATATCCTTAAAGTCACTTTCTTCAAAATGTTTCTACTCTGTTTAATTTTAAAAACATCTCTACGAATAGCTTTAAGCCACCATCTTTAATTTTAGGGTCTCTCGGGAAATGATGGACTCTAATTTCGGAGTATTTAGTAACACAACAACGCATCATTTTCGCAAAAATAAAATAAAACTGCCTCACGCCTTGTATTATTGACTTGTGCTTGTGTTGGGAACTAGCTACGACAGCGCCATTTTGACAGTTGCCTTCCCCATTGCCGCAGTCTTTATGTCAGGTAACTATGGTATAATTTCTGTCATCTAAGACCACGTCTCCACTAGCTAGAAATCTTGATAAACATCTAATACTGTAAGGTCATAGGCAACTTATCTTGCGCGCACTCTAGTGACCATTTCTACCAGTCAGTCAAATCCTACCGCAAGCCGCGAACGAGAACTTCGTTCCAAAAAAATACAATATTGTACAAGGCTGTGGTACAATGTATCCAAACAGGATTTGCTGTTGTCATTATGACAACAGCCCATAGACAAACTGGTACTTCTATAGTAAAAATTGACTAGCTGACAGGTAGCTGAATAGAACGGAATGTTATGTTTATTTACGTTCGCGAGTCAATCGGACGCAAATTACAATAGTCATTACGCACAAAAATAAAAATTCTCAGTGTGATGCTCTTTAAACATTTCTGAAGATGTTGTGGTATCTACCATGGTCTGAAAGTATTAAAAAAAGAGCCTGCAGGTATCTGCTACAACGATACCTTGGTAATTTCCTTGAAGAGAAACTGACTTTAGACCAGCTGAGTGTGGATCTGTACAATGGTACTGGAACAGTTTGCGATGTTAGCCTTGACTGCGATGTGAGTTTATTTTATTATATTATTGCTCCATTTCCTCTAATATTGTATGAAAAATAAATTGGTTACAAGTCGGTGATAACTTAGGAACGTGTGCACTTACTTGCCAATAAAATATGCGCAATACGAAATAACACGTGTTATTCATGAATTTCAAACAAAGGACAGCTTAGATCGTGATCACATTTCGTCACTCTGTCTTAAGTAATGCGCCTGTTCATTCTTATCACTGTATTTTTAACTAATGAAGGAATTGTCATTACAAATCTTAAGTTGTTTATACATTCTGAATTTTAAGTACATTATCTCGCTCCTTTGATTACGGTTGCACCGTTGATTTAATGTTCCAAACTACATTGATATAATTATTATTAATGGTACAAATAACCTTATTATCTGAATAAAGTTGCTTGTGTCAAACACAAAGAAAACGCCATTGAATTCAAATGTTTTGTAAATTCTATGATCACTGTAACATAGTCAATAGGAGTATAACAGTATAGAAGTTAAATAATATTCAACAACTATTTAGGTGGTGTTATATTTTCCAAATAAGTTTAAAAAAACTTAAACTTACTTGGAAAATATAACACCACCTTGTATTAATGATATACAGTCAAAACCTTTTATAATGACTTCGAAAGGACTGTTGGATTACGGTTGTTATAGCCAATAGTCATTATAACCAAAAACTATGTTAAGTAAACAGAAATGCTGGGACCTCAAAATTTCGTCATAATAACCGGTACATCGTTTTAAACTATGTTGTTATAAACAATTTTGCCTGTAATTAGAATTGCCCCATTGACCAACAGCATGTAATTTCTCTAACAAATTATTTTACGAAACATTGTGAGCAACAATTTGTTTTCATTGTAAATAACAGCTCTTTTTCTAGTTTATTGGGGTTTATTATTACATTAACTTACGGTTGTATACTACATTTCTAAAATTAAATTATAATTAATATATTTAAGGCGCTTAATGAGCTTGGAGATGCACAGAACTGGCCCCTGGAGATAGTGGACGGGCACATGAAAGTGATCACTGTAACAATCCCGTGGTCCACTCTGTTCAAAGATGACTCTATTGTCAAAGTCAACGGCTTGTCACTCACCGTACAGCCGAAAGTGCGAGCTGAACCAGGTAATTTATGCATATTGTTGCAAATTGTATACATTACTAATCAAAACAAGGTCTTTGAAATAGCAAAGTAGGTGACTATTTAAAATTCAATGCTTATTTTTTTGTACAAATTGCTGAGCTATAAAAACTTTATGTCAGCACAGAGAAATATTTTGTTTCACCATAAAACACCCTCCAAATTCTGTAAAAAATTTAAAGAATTTATGTAACACTATTTATAAAACAACCTTCCACTGTTACATGAGACAGTATTGTTAGCAGAATATAGGCTTGAATTAATTACATAACATTGACATAGTGCTCAAAGTCATTATAACAATAGTCCGCATTACATACTAATGTTAAGGATGTTACATACAGAATAAGAACTTACCTAACATTCTATTACTGTCTTGTAATTAAAAATAGCAAGTTTATGATTAATTAATTGGCAATCTAGAATACGATCTTTGTTGCTCAATCCCTTGATTAGGCACAAGAGTATTAGATTTTTATTTTGAAAAGTAAAACTACAATATAATTGTACCTTTCTTAAACCTGCAATAGTCTTGAAAAATATATTATAGTGTTACCTGAAACTCCTGAAAGGCACAGAGTTTACAAAGCTTTATAATTTGGAAACTTGGTTATGGGCACTCTTACTACACTCGCAAGCAACCAAATCAACGCAATCCCATTCAACCCATGCATAATAAGTTTTTTTTTTTTTTAAGTTCTTATCCCATTTATGAAAAGTTAATTTTTGAAAGCCTTGCCAAGCTTTAAAAAAATAACTTTTCATATGTATTAAAATCGGTTTAGTTGTTTTTTTAGAGTAATTGCTATTTGGGTTGAAATGCATGATTAGGAGTTGAATTGATTTCATTGCTCGCAAGTGTAGTTAAATGTTTGTTATATTTGCGGTAATATTTGTTTTTTTTTTTATCATATTTAACAAACAGTTTCATCAATGCTGGAGTCGATGTGGTCATCCATGTCATCATCCATGCAACTAGCTGCCGAATGTCTGAGGGAAGAAGATGGCCCACAGGATTCCCATCCTGTGGAGGGCATCGAAATGTTTGCACATGCTATTGATTCAAGTAAGTCAATATTTATTAGATATTAAGTTATAAACAATGTGTTTTCACATGTGTCTGCATACAAAACAGAGCATGAATTAGCATCTTAAGGTTCGTCCACACAGCAGTTAAAAAATGTTGGGTAACATTACATAACATTTTTTAACTCCTGTGTGAAGAATTAAATGATAAATGATTTTATTTCTGTAAGTAGGTACTTCTACACGTAAAATGTGAGAACATTAATAACGTGAAATAGTTTCCTCGTATTTGTTTCATCAGGTCTATGCATAAATGCATATTGTATAATTGCAAAAATTTAAACCTAAATTTTTAAACTATTCCGAAGACTTGTTCACTAATCATGATTCAAGAGTAGTGAACAAGTCTTCGGAATAGTTTAAAAACTTAGGTTTAAATTTTTCCTGTTTAATCCTGGTAGGTACTGACAAATTATCATGTATACATACTATGTGGACATCTTTTGCTTATTCAAACAAACGATTGTTTACAACGTTATGAGAGCTCTTTGCCCTTTACAAACGCATAGAAGCAAACAAACAAATCTAAACACTTCAACAGATGACTTTTAAGATACTAAACACGGATTTTTATTTCAGTATTGAGCCGAGTAAAAGTAAAATTTGAAAATACAAAAATTAGAATAGAACATGTACCCAAAAACGGCGACCGAGGCATCGCACTAGAGGTCCATATAAAGAAGTAAGTATACTTACTGATCATAATCATAATAATCATAATCATAAATCTTTATTCATCTCAACATCATATTACAGGCACTAGTTAATAAAATGCACAATCTAAAAATAGAGAAAGGTATCTGAGGTAGGAGGGTCCTGAGTTACAGATCACCCAGCTCTCTTAGATACTCTTAGAATGTCTTTTTACCGCTAAAAGGAGTCGTTTCAATCAAACTCCTACTTTTCGGGGTACATCTGTGCCTGTAACTGATCGGCTCGAGCTCCTAGGCATAGGGTTGACATCATGTCTCAACTTCGGTGCCACCATCGAGTACAAAGCCCAAACTGCGGCCAAGAAACTGGGCATCCTAAATAAGGTGAAGCGATACTTTACGACAGCTTTTAATTCTTTACAAAGCGCAAGTCCGATCCTACATGGAGTATTGCAGCCACCTTTGGGATGTCTCAGCTTGCCGCATTGTCTCAGCTTACTTGTTGGGATGACCAACATGCCGCGCTTGACTCGGTGGAACGCAGAGCTAAGAGGTTTATTGGCGACAAAAGACTGGTGGATGCTAAGCTTCACAGCTTGGCTCATCGCCGCAAGGTTGCCTGCTTGTTGGTCTTCTACAGATTATACTTCGGTGAGTGTGCTCAAGAACTCCACGACCTCATTCCGCCGGCCCCCTTCTACCATCAGACATCTAGACGAGTGTGGGATCTTTCCAGAATAGCACCACAGGTCACATGCTCGTTCTTCTTAGTATCGCATTCATACCAGAAATAGTTGTTACGGATAACATCACGATTACTGTATGTCTATTTTACTTGGCCGAATAGTAATAGTTGTGTGCGATGACGTCTCGAACTGCTCAGTTTAAAACAGTCCAATGTAAACGACACTGGTCTCGTTTATATACATTGTAGTTTGTAGAACTTCCTTGTCAACACATTTGACCTCTCTTCGGGCGTCTGATTAGAATAATCTTAACGCGACGAATCATTGGCCTTGATTTTTCGCAACGAATCAATGGCCTTGATTTTATCGCACAATTGTTTTATCTGTTGAACTAAAAATGACGAATAAATTGTTAGTACTTCCGATTTATTTTGTTTGGCCCTTATAATAAAATAGCTAATTTAAAAAAATCTAACTACATTGCAGAAGTTCACTTAAATCATACATAATAATACTTTGTGATACATACATAACAGTTATTTTTATCTCAAGATTCCGATCTTGTTATTTGAATTCCAATTCTAATTGTAACGGACTTTCTGTAACATTTATAGAATAATAATTAAATTATATTATTAATTAGTATAAGAAAATGGTTCATATTTTAACCTTATTGCAAAGGCATAAAGGTTTAAATTACTTTATTAATTGAAATTGACTGATGCTCATGTGGCAATGAATGTCATTTCGCACAATCTCAATGACGAAAGATACTTAATAACTCTACTGACTTCCTTACCCTGCTTACATTCAATGGGTAAAAATGCGAACTCTTAACAGTCAATTACCACAGTAAATAATCTTCATATTACTAGTACCCAAAACCGTGTAGGTTGTTCCTTACTGACTGTAACCACATTAACAATGTCATTAATAATTTTAGTATCGATTACTTTGACGAGGCCGGTTCCGACCCAACACCAGACGTGACAGACCCAGGCAAGCCCAAAACGTACATAGTAGCCACATACACTAACAAGAAGATCAAATTCGAAGGAGTCACCCTGTACACGGACGAATTCCCTTCAAAACTGCGTACTATGGCCCGGAGTCTTGTCATGGAGAAATCTGTGTCCTCACAAAACGATAAAACGGATAGCCAAGTCGAAACTCCAGACATGAACTACACAAGCACTTTATCAGATGTTTTTTATGAGACTAGAAGTGTCATATCGACTATAGAATCGGATCCGGTCAAAGAAATAATAGCTGAAGCCAAAAGTCGTACAGAATCTAGAGAATTGACTCCCGATGAGAAGCTCAATCACCCGGACCCAATATTGTTTGCTAAGTTGACTGGCCAGCAGGAGTTGTCGTTGAAATTGAAGCACACTGAAGAAGTGGAGGGGCCCAAGGTTGAAGTTAAGATGCTGTTTGGTTCCTTCATTGTGTTCATAACGCCGAGGCAGCTGCATACGTTGCTTGAATTGGTTGATGCTCTGAATCAGCCGCATTTAGAGGATACTAGGTGAGGACTAGTCTGAATTAGTTGCTTACTATGAAAAAATGCAAGAAGTTTGATTTATTCAGAAATGTCTTTGAAACTATTACACAACAGGGGGTCTACTCCGTAAGTCCGTCAACGAAGATACGGGCCCGTCTGAAAATAGTTAATTCGTCAAAACAAGTGTAAAATTAAAACTTTCGGACGGGCAAAAATACATCGGGCGTTGGGACAACTGTAAAATCGTGTTGTCATTCATTCTTAGTTCGGAAACTGAACTAATCTTATGTCCGTAAGTGATACGGAGTAGGAAACACCCGAAACTTCGGACGAAACTACGGACTTCGTGCTTAGGGAGTAGACCCCCTGATACTAGATTTAAAAATACTTATCATTAAGTGTTCAGTAATAACAGTTTACAAAGTTATGTTTATGACCCCTTCAATACTTTAATAACTTCTTGGAGCATTAAATGTAGCAGTGGAGTTTTTTTAACTGCACCAGATAACCCGACCATTTTCTCCACAGCAACATACCACTTCGACCAAGCGGTATGAACATGCAGTGCAAGCCGATGAGGCAGGCCGACTTCCAGATGATAGAGGCTCAGTTGCTAGGCAACCTGGAGAGGCAGAACTCGAAACCTGTTGGTGGCATGTACGGCTGGTCCGGACCTAGTTACGGTAAGTGCCTAGCCTTGAATTCACTCAGACTTTAAGACGAAGAGATGCTCAAATGTACTCTCACTGGCTTTTTGCTAGCAGAGAATAGATTATATACTACTTCAAATCAATTTCCTTAGCTCCAAGCTGGGTAAGTAGCGCAAGCCAATGCAAACTGATGTAATAGCAACCCCAATTTAGCGACAGCCAAGTCATACGTTACTTCATGAAAAAGTATTCGACCCCACGTCGACTTAAAATTCTAAAATGTTTGACTGGCGGATTCTAAACCCAGTATAAATGTGAAATACAAAACGGCATCTAATCTAATCTCTGTTTCAACCAACAGAAGACACAGAGGCTGAAAACGAGAAGTTCCTCCCAATGGCGTCGCAGGGCAACCAGATGTCCGAGAGTTTCTCGTCATCCGTGAGCTCAATGAGCACCAGTATGAACTCTAGCGTCAACATGCCCACTGCTGCGCCCAGGATCAAAAGGAACAAGAAGAGTAATAACTTACATGGCATTATTTCTGTCTCCTTCGTTCATACGTGATTTGTTTAACGCTATTTCTCTCGCACTCGAATACACAAACCATCAAAATCAACCTTCGGCTAGACTCCGTTGTGTCCATAAAAGGCACGTGTTAGGCACTACCAACATTAACATTTGTCCCTTTTTAACTTTTACTTGTATAATTATGCTCTCTTAACTTTCATATACATAATTCATGCTTTTACTTTCATTGATATTTATATTTCTTGGCGATTAACATCAGAATTTTCTTTCAAATCATTGTGTTTCCAGTTCCACACATCGATGGGGACCCAACGGCTGAAGTGTCTCACGTCAGCTTAAGGATTGCGTCGGTGTCATGCGTTCTGCTACATAAGGTAAGTACTTCAATACTTCTTTCCTTCTTAGACCAAACTTGGATCTAATGTTATTTTTCGTAGCTTACAATGATGATGTTAATAGGTTTTTCTATAGTACCTTAATTTCGCCTTGCCATTTTAAATACATTTTGGATCGCTATAACTTCGTTCATCCGGAATCATTGGGACCCAAACTAGAACAATTTGTCTCCAACAAGGCCCGGATTGAACGCACAACCTCTTAAGGGATCATTATGAACAACTTGTAGTTTGTACTATGGGACCAAACCTGAAATCGCGAAGAAAAAAAATCAGGTGTTCCCTACATTTCACGAGTTATGCGAACATTATGTATATGTAGGGAACAGTAGATTTTTTTTCGCGATTTTAGCTTTGGTCCCATAGTTAAAGCTGTTCATAATGATGAGAACAATGACCCCTTAAAAGGTTGTGCATTTAATTCCGGGACATGTTGTATAAGCCAAATCCTAGCGAGACAAGCCCAGTTATTCGACAGTCGACTTCCTGCATACCGTTTCACATTCTACCAGATACTAAATATCATAATTCTTTTTAGGATATTCTAGTCCCAACAATGATCGGTTCGGACTGCATATCGCCGGCCAGCGCTAACAAGATGCAGGAAGTGTCCGCCAAGTTCTACAGCAGTTTGGATCCGTTCTCCATTGTGGACGACTTCAGCGCAGCCAACGAGGCTCTTGATAGAACTACTGGAAAGAACCATTTGAGGTATGGCCCCCAGCACATCAAGCTACCCGAAACTGTCAAATTTTCCCAATCAACCTTGAACCTAATGCTTTAGCAATAAAGTCGAAAATCTATTAAAGAAAGACAGATTGTAGTAGCTTGATGTGCTGGCGTCTGTACCTTACAAGCAAATTGATACTTACTTAAAGCCAGCATCCTAATTACGCACTATCAATCACAATCTGAATGATTTTGAAGCATGCTGCTAATCCATTGCTTCATATGTTCGGAAAATTTGTCTGCTCAACAACGTAAATAACGCAATGAACGTTGTTGAACTGTCAAAATGAAACCGATTCTAGGGTGCTGGTCCATTCGTGTCTAAACTGATAACTAAATCGTAACGAAAATAGAGTTGAAAAGAGCATGCAGGAGGTAGGCAGGTATGCTATTGTCAACTCTGTTTCAGTTGTGATTTAGTTCATTATCAATGAAAACTGCTCGAGCATTTTGCTGCTTCAAAGTGCACTGACTCTAAGGGGAGATTCACAGACCGCACTTTGACTTTACCGAGCAAAGTCGAAAGTAGTGTTGTCTGTGAATCTTGCCCTTGGTCGACGCTTGCACTTTCATGCACAAACTTACACACAAGAATCTTTCGTTGTAGCATTTTTACCACATATAATTTTAAAATTATACCACTTAATTTGTTCCCTAGGCTATTAACATCGGAGATATCGCTGGACGGCAGTGAGAAAGTGACATCAATTGGTAGTCAGACGATGTGCGAGGCTTCCGTGAGGCACCTTTCACTCAGAGAGTGTCTCTACTTCGCTACTGAGGCGGGCGATGAGCCGCAAGGCTTTGACTTGATACGGTTCCAGTGCAAAGGTGAGTGACATCTCTCGATGGGTTACAGCTACATAGTTTCACTTGAGACATGATTTATTTATTTGATACTTTAAGCACACAAATGTGCAGAGACGAACTTAATGCTGTAGGCATTTCTTGCCAGTCAACCTTTGGGAAAGGATACATATTTGTTTCCTTGTGCCATTTCAGACACGGACCTACATGGTCTTCACATGATTTGACCAAGATTATATCTGGACTTTAAAAGAGACTGCCCCCGAGTTTGTTTCGCCATTTCTTCTCAGGGGTAGTCAGATAGGAAATTGTCGACTCCATCTAACTTATTTTTTTAATATGACGTGTAAAAGTGATTCCGATATCCTATTTACAGAACAAACAATTTCATTTCATTAAATTATATAACCTACTGTGTGATGTACAATTGGACCGATTTAAGCAAAAATTATCCAACCCACAACCCCGACAATGGTGGGTTGGATCATTTTAGCTTAAATCGGTCCAATTTAAAGTCAGTGTTTCAAAAAACTGTTTTGAGTGCTGATCTGGTGTAACGTATTTAAATAAACGTATAAATGTAGTGTAAGCGCTTCATAAAAGTATCAATTATAAGAGGGTCATCTCATTGGTTGATCGTGGATTCGTCTATCAAAAACCGCTCCACTGCTGGGCAATGGCTTCTTCGTGTTTCTAACATGTCTCCTCAAACTTATGCAAGTCAATTCTAGGTTACAACCTCATCAGAGCACATTGACCTCATTTCCTGTTTTATTACTTATTTAATTGCTAACTTGTATTGATAGATGACGACGACAGTTCTAGTCAACACGGCTCGTCCACGTCGCGCGCTAACGTCCGCGTGAACTTCAAACAGACGTCGAAGTACGTGCGCATGTCCGGAGAGAAGAAACTGGTGTATCCTACCACTGATGTAGTGTAAGTATTGGTCAATGTTGAGTAGTTTTATGCATATTATATAAACATGCTAATGTATCAAAGGCGAAGCGCGCTAACAACTCCATTCCTACCGGCTTCCCTTTGGAGGATCGGAAGAGTAACTTCACCTACCACTATTGAAAAATAGCACATTCAGTAATGTCTACGATTGCCAAGTAATATACAGGGTGGCGATTAGGTTATCACATTAATTGAAACCACACATTCAGTACATGATTCTGGACCCCGCTGCGTTGAAATTTTTCGTCGGTTATTAAAAAAAAATTTGCTGCTCCATACATTTTGACCTCGTAAGTCGGCAAAAATGTATGGAGCAGCAAATTTTGTTTTTTAATAACAGACGAAAAATTTTAACGTAGCGGGGTCTAGAATCATGTACTGAATACGTGGTTTCAATTAATGTGATAACCTAATCGCCACCCTGTATATACCAACAACAACACAAATTGTTCCAAATAAGCCGGCGCCACAACGTGATAATAGTATTTGTATGACTATTTATAACTAAACAATTTCTTCTTCGGCTTCCCTCCTACGAAATGTCAAGCCTCGCCACTGTAGGTAAACAAAAGAAATTCCGTTTAGTCCGTCAGTCAGATAATAAAAAAAATATTAGACACGTATTTTTTGCTTTATCTTATTAATAAAAATGACTTCTATAAAACGCATTAAAGTTGGGAAGTGGGGGCTCGCTGCGTCACAACTAAATATAAAATCTAGCAAAGTGTGACGTCATGCCACATTTTAACTCTATGTGTCGCCGTTATCTTTTGATTAAGTACGTAAAAAAAGAAAAAATACGTGTCCAATATTTTTTAATAATCCACTTGACGGACAAAAAAATTTTTTTTAGACAACATCCCTATTAAATATTTATTTACTTTTGGAATCTGCTTCAACGTGTATAAAGTCCATCTACGTGACTGTCAAAAAATTCTTCCTCGCCGATCAAAAAGTCTATGAAGTAAGGAAAAAACAGTCCCAGCAGTGGGAACATTATAGGCTGATTATGTCTGTGTGTAAGTCCCTGAAAATCATCACAATATAATTTTATCTTTTTCCAGTATAAAATGTTCGCCATTCTACTTGGACGTGGAGCTGACGCTTGTAGAGCGTATGTCTGCGACGTTCTTCGGCGGAACTACGAACAAGGCGTCAACGCCGACGACGCCCGTGTCCTCGCAGAACCAGCTGTCCTTGTCGCTACAATGTCCCAACCTTAACGCAGTACTTAGGTAAGTGAAGTCATCTGATCCCTGATCATATCGCTATATCAACATTCATTAATTTGTGTTTGCAAAGGGCTTGTCTCTAAATGATAACAGCCGTACGGGTCGATCGAAGGTTAAGCTACGCTTGCCGCGGTCGGTTCATGGACCATCCATTACATATCGAGACCCCTCCGTGCCTCGGAAAGCACGTTAAGCCATTGGTACAGGCTTTCATTCGTAGATCTTTGACAGTCGTTATGGGTAGTCAGTAGCCCGAAGTCTGACAACCAGTCTTAACAACTGGTATTGTGTGTAACCCAGTTACTGGGTTGTGGAGGTCAGATAGGCAGTCGCTTTATGTAAAATACGGGTATTCAGCTGATTACAATGTAAGCCGACCCCAACATAGTTGGAAAAAGTTTAGGTAGATTGTTTTTTTTATAGTCTTTGCGAGCATGTAATGTGCCCGCCTTCCACAGACGTAGGGATCCGTTGCAAACCTAAGAGTCAATTTTATACCGGTACAAGCAATGTTGCTTGGTCAACTTGTGGACAGATCATCGTTTTTTTTTTCGAGGAAACTATGATAGACTAGATGGTAGATTCTAAAACACTACAAGATTTTGAATGGTCTAATTGGCACCTTTTCCCTTTCTTTTCTTTTCTTTTGTTTTCCCTTTCTCTTCTTTTCCCTTCATTAGTACACTTTATTATTAAATATTTGTTATTCCAGATTCCCAATAGCGGACCTGCGGCCGGGCGTGTCCCGCGAGTTCCGGCGCGTGCGGCCCGACTACCTCGTGCTCAAGTTCCAGAACGCCACCATCAGCTCGCAGCAGACTCCCAGCGCGAGGCCGCAGCCTACCACCGTCAACTTACGATCTACCATGTTGGATTTGTATTATTATGTACGTTGTACTGTAAAACTAAAACCAGTCTACAGTACGGCTGATTTATCTTGCCGAGTCCGAACTTCGCGCAGAAGGCTGCGCAGTAACATTTTTAGGAACCAAATGGTGACATGAGGCGAGTGTGAGTGAGAGAACATGCGTGAAAGTTCATAGTGCTTATATTCAAACTCGCAAAGATAAATCGGCCGTACTGTATTGTACAGAGAGATTCCTTCAGATGGGGCAAACTGGCACAATGGCAGAGAGGTAGAGAGAAAGTTCTAAAGAACGATATCGTCCATTTTACTATTAAAAAATCTACATGTAGAATCTTTTTTTTTTTTGTATGGTTCCGATGGAATAAACAGTATTTTTCTTACATTCCAGGAGAACGACACTTTCCCTGGGACTCACATAGCAAGGACCACAATGGACGACAACGTCACTGAAGGGAACATACTAAGTGGACATGTGACTTCAACTGCTTTACCAACGTAAATCAAAATCCTTAAATATTTGTATTATATCACAAGCTTCTGCCCGCGATTTCGTCCGCCTGAAATTTCTTATTTTAACTTAAAATATAGCATCGCATCGCCCGCCTGCGCTATTATTTCATTTTCGCTTAGCGTTCTTTCTGTCTTTCTGCACAATTCCTCAAGAATTGGGCTATAAAATGCAAAAAAAACTAATCCGACTGCTAGTTCCAGAGATTAGCGCGTCCAAACAAGAAACAAACTCTTCAGCTATAATATCAGAATAAATAAAATGTCTTTAAACCTTACGAGCGATTGTCACTGCTCTTCTCAAAAGAACTACGGAATAGGGATTGCAATTGACCACTTCGCGGATAAAAATTGCTAGCCATTAATAAAAATATCTGCCAGATATGGCATCTAACACTTAAACTCCTGTTTCCAGAATATCAATAACATTCAAACCGAAGTCCTCACCAAAAGGTCCATTTGACAATCTTCACGATGAACCATCGAACTTCGAGCCCGCACTCGTCAACCCTATGACGACGTCTATGTATATAATGAACAACCTGCGGCCGAACCACCCCAGTCCCTTCAGCGGGAAGAAGATGGCGCATCAAAGTGTTACGAAGCACGAGAGTAGTCCGCATCAAGGTAAATCTTAGGAAATAAAGTTATTTTTGGTCTTATTTGTTGATGTGGTGTACATCTGTACAGTACCACTGCGCGTAACAATTTAACTTTGACAGCACCTTATGTCCTCGCTGCAAGGGTGATTTTCGTGGTGTAAATGATGCCACTGTCTGGTTGACCGTATCCAAGAAGTCCTACTAGGAAAGATTTATTGGCTGTATGGGCAGTGGTGGCCCAGTGGTAATGGCCCCGACTTTCGAGTTGTAGGCCGTGGGTTTGAACCCAGGCAGGCGCTTTACTTTGTGTAAATAATTTCATCACCAGTGCTCTCAAAACGGTGAAGAAAAACGTGAGGAAACTGGCATGTCCTAGAACCAAAAATTCGAAGACATTTGGCATCCAGCAACCCGCACTGGGCCCGCGTGGTGGAGATTACGGCCCCCTCCCTCTCACAGAGACGAGGCTTGTGTTCCAACAGTGGGAACATTATAGGCTGATTATGTATGGTCTAGCAAAAACGAAACATCAACGATTTTCGTTAAAAAAAAATCACAATATCATTGACCAAGTTTACCACAACCTAGAAGAGAAATTGCAGTTATTCTTGTCTGTTAATCTATTATCAATTCCTATAAAACGAAACAGCTACTTGCACTTAGTCTTAATACTTACATTGACGCTCATTATTTAATTATTTAAAACCATTTCAGGTGGTCAGGAAGAAGAGCTAATAGTACCCGGTAATGATGAAGAAATGTCAGAATTCACAAATAGCTCCATAGAGCTGTCGTCCATACATCTGGATTTCATACTACCGATCCTCAGTTTGCAGCTAGAGTGAGTATTACTGTCTACATTTTACACAAGCATTATTCGAAAACCCCCTGCTTTCTTTTGCCTTTTTAATTGTATGAGTACCCTGAATCGGTAGTGATTTTGAATAGATTTTCGACTAGAAGTCATTCTCTGGCGTCTCATTAACAGAGTCGATCAAAAATCGAGTCCATGTTTTTTTTTTTTTAATAACAAACAATGTGAATCTTTTCGCTTATTTAACGCACAAACCTTCTGGTTCTGGGTTGACCGTCCGGGCCCTCAGTGTCCCAGAGCACGCTTTGACAAACACTGAGCCCGAATGGCCAAAAGCCCAAAAAGCCCTGACTCTTATACAGGATAAGTTTAAAAGGAGTGCGGATATTTCAGGAGGTAATCAGGTGCATGAAACTGGACAACTTTCCCCAAGGAACGTAGGTCGAAATCTTAAAACTGAAAATCGACTTTTCATACAATCTCGAGTCACGTGACCAGTCACTTTGTATGAAAAGTCGATTTTCAATTTTAAGATTTCGACCTATGTTCCTTGGGGAAAGTTGTCCAGTTTTATGCACCTGATTGTATGGATAGACACTTCCTTATAATCAGTCCCTCAATTCTAAGGCTCGTGACTATTCGTGACCTATCGAGTATTTTTTCAGTGTCACGGCTTTACTTGGATAAACTCTTAATTCAACTCTATTCTCGTTATCAGATCGAAGCAGCTGTACGAGATAATCTACAACCGCATCAATTCGGACCTGCTGCTATGGGAGCCTCAGATTATCGACCAGTTCGACATCAGTCCGCTTGTCTGTCCCACGCTTAACCCCGCCTTTGGCATATGCAAAGGCTATGGTAAGCAATATTTTATGAACGAAAGATAGCTGACAATAGTTTGGAACGTAATTTATTAAGCAATAGCCTCTATGTCAGACTAAGCAACCAAAGGGAAATCTGAATCGTATACTTCAAGTTTTGTAGTATGTATATGTGTAATTTGATTTTGTAGTCTTGACGTACAAGAACTTTTGCGACTCGATAATGATAAACTTGCGAAATTACGCTAATTAGTATAAATATTTTTATTGTCCTCTTAAATCCTGATGCCTATACAATGCCTAAGGGTGCTTTCATAAAGAAATAGGTTTCCGGTACAGGCGAGTCTGTGCGGGTCGGTACCGATCGGTGCAGGTATAATATTCCCATGTTATCTTATGTGCTCACATAAAGAGACAGGTTTAAACTTGTCGGTGCCGACTACCATAATAACAATAACCCTGTACCGATCGGTACCGACCCGCACGGGTTTGTCTGTACCGGAAACGTGTTTCTTTATGCAAGCACCCTAACTAATAATCCAGAGAGTCTTGGTATTCTATATTGAGACGCTGAAAAAACATATCAAACTTTATAGAATACAACAACGCATAACAGTCTTCTTTCCTTGTATTTGTTGTAGATTCGGACACCGACAGCACCTCTTCAGAAGAAGAGAACCTCTACTACTCGACGTACGACAACAAGCTGCGCAAGGGCATCGGCGCGAGCAAGCCTGCGCAAGAGACCAGCGACGCGCATAACTTCTGTCTCACTCTCAAAGTCGGGAAGGGACTGCTGACTATTTATACGCCTGTTAGGGTAAGTTGACTACAGCACTCTTACCATTAAATGTATAAAACAACTTTTCTATTAAAAATATCGATATTCTACTCGTAAAGTATTCGTAACAAAATTATCTATATTCTAGTCGTGAGTATTCGTATTAAAAGTATAGTTAGTTACATGTGATTGAGGCGTTAATCGATCGTGCACTCGATATTACTAATAAACGGGTCAACAGTATCGAGTACTGGAATTTTATCTCACGAAGCGACTTGTAGTAATCAAGTGTACAAACACGCTGTGAATGTGTGGGGGTGTGTGTGTAAGCGCAGGAGCTCTCGGTACCGTCCGAGACATGGCGAAGCCGGAAGTGTGTGTGTATATGTGTGTTATGTGCTGAAGCTACTCGTCTTCACGCACACATTCACAGCATGTTTGTACACTTGGTTACCACAAGTAAAACGCGCGTCGCTTCGTGAGATAAAAGTATTGTATCTCAAAAATAGTCGATACTTACTCGAGTATCGATACGTTTCGGATTCCTATAGACAACTCAGACTTTATAAACTGGTAGTAATTTATGACAAACAAAATTGATGTCGATTAGTAAGCTATTTATTAAACATCATGTTTCATTTAGGACAGCAACAAACGAGTAGTTCCAGGTCAGATGGGCGAGTTGGTACTGGAAGCTCGTAACTTGGCTATGTGTCAAGTGAGCGGACTCAACGGACGCCCGAAGACTGCCCAGATGTGTCTACGGGCTGAGAGGACCACGCTTTATCATGATTGTAAGTAAATAGCTAACAGTATGACATATCAAGCTTTAGAATGAGGGCCTTTGCACTTCTGACGAGACACGGTGCAGAGCGATTGTCACTTCCAAACAAATATTGACCTTGCTTGAGTTGAAATAAAGTTAAAATATTTAGACTTCTATTAGCCCGAGAGTGCATCAAAGCGGACAGAGGCGCGCGTCTCAGGTTAATTATTTTCGACTAAGGAACCCAATGTTGAAGTTGGCTAGTGACAACCGCGTTGTGATGTTCGAATGTTCGGCCTAGACAGACCTCCATAGTATCATAAAAAAAAGTTTAAATGATCACAATTTTACATTAGGATAATATTTTTGTGTTCACCAAAAATCTAAAGGTACATCTATGTATGCATTTCTAAAATATTGATCTTAAACCCGTTTAATTGTTTTACTATAATTAAACTACTCGGCCAACAAAATATGTTACATCAAACAAATTCCAAATTAACACCAAGATATAACACTTTTTTATTGTAGTGCGCTGCAAATATTCTATTGTAACAATAACTATTTTATTCTTCTCCGAAAAATACTGATCGTGCACCAAATATTCCTGAATGTTACACAAAATATTTAGTACTGTATACCCATTTACATATTTTAGGTTAGGTTAGGTTAGTTTTGGTTTCATTTTTTATTAATAAAGCTACATTGGACATTAATTGGTGTTTGATTCAAATACATTTTGCAGTGCATTATCTGAAGTAAAACTAAAAAAATAAATGCTTGTTTTTAAAATTAGGTGTATTACTATTTTTACAAAGGAGACGGGCGAAAGTTCATAGAAAGTTGGGCCTGATGTTACAGTAACAAATACTGCATTATTTTATTTATACACTAATACCGTTTTAAAAAAACTAAATTATTTACGACTGCTCCATGGGAGAAAGAAAATATAGGATGATATTGGTTTGTATAAAAACAACCTCTAAGCTAAGGTTATACATTTAGTTCTCATGTAATACTTCAAGAAAATAACTATTTGACTTTATTGTTAACTAGAGTTAACTTGAATTTATTGTAGGACATTCACACATTGAAGATTCAGACGCCGTCCAACTAGATTCTAGAGGTTTGAGATGGCAGCAGAGGGAGTATGAATTAAAAACACTTTCTCTTTCTTTTCTTTCTCCAAAGTCGTTGCAAGATCACTTATCGAATAATAACTATTACAGCACACGAAAACACAACAGAAAATATCCACTAACGTACAGCCGCAAACTCAAAGACATGATATGATTGACGTTTGAGTTTTTGACCTGACATTGACATGAGTTCCGCTTTGTAGCCTGTATATTAAAACATTGACAATCGATTGTCAAATCGATTTATTTATCAATTTACTTTTACGACTTTTATTGAAACGTTGAAGTGTCACGAGGAAACCTTTATTTAAAAAATATATATTTTATTTAAACTTATGTAATAAGGAATAAAACTGAATTACTTTTAAATTATTTTAAATAATTAATTAGTTATTCTATTTTTGTAATAATAATCGATTGTAACATCGATTAACTTACCTATATCATCTGGCAACATTGTTTCAAAATGAAAATAAGGGAAGTCAGTATCAATTTGATTAAATATTTAATTTCTTATGCCATGATAAAACTACTTAATATTTAATAATTGTCCACAAAAAAACTGAAACAAAATATTGATAAATATTTCATTTGTGTAACGTTAGGCCCAGATTCGCCCGTCTCCTTTGCAACAGTTGTTAAATAGATGCTCGTTATGACATATTTTAATGAACATAATTTGGTGCACATTCAGTATATTTGGTGGAACACAGGCAAAATTAGGTAAATGAAATGGGAATAAATTGAAGTACTTTTAAATACCATCCTTTACATTATAGTATTTTTATCAACTTCGTAATATTTTACAAAACCCAAGACTGAAGAAAGCTATGGGAAAAAATCAAAGCCCTGCACGGAGTGCTTTCAGTAAGCCACTTTAAATTATACTTACCCGTGATCACAATACCATCGTCACCGGGATCTATGATATCTAATTTCTTCCTTCTAGCCCTTTTAACGATCCCGTCAGAGAAGCCCCCGTTGCGTGAGTACGGCACGCTCCTGCCGTCTCACCTGAAGAGTACGATCTACCCATCCGGCAAAGGTGTCATCATCAAGGAGGAGTTACCCAAGAAGGACATGTTTACACTCGCGCTCAAAGTTGACCCGGATTCAGAGACGCCTAATTTGAAGGTAGGAGGATTGTTTGCGGAGATATTTATTTTAAACTGGCTTTTACCCGCAGCTTTGCTCGCGTGGAAGATGTTTATAAAAATCTTCGCGAACGTACACACAACAACTTAACAAAGTTTCATTCAGATAGGTAGGCTTGTTTAGCAAAATCAGAGACGATCAATAATAGGCTGAGAATTAACACTTTCTAAATTTAAAGTTGCCATAGACAACCGTAGCCGCCCATTCTTCACTGCTTCCATGTGTCATTTTACTTTCGACTTGATTTATGATAGTAATAATAAGTATGTACAACTTTGTTCACGATATTCTAACCGCGGTTTCCTAACTGATTTCCAACAAAATCATACGCACGTGATATTCGAAAACTTTGAAACTAGTCTTTATTCAAATCAAAAATCTGTTTCACTGCCAAGTCAGGAAGGTAGTAATGTAATGTAATGCTCAAAATGGAATCTGGAATGTTACATTACAGGCGAACGCTCCAGATGAGGGAGCACCTTAATGTTTAGATATCGATGTCCATTACATCTGCGAAGTTTCGCTAGCTAATTTAATTTGACCCGGAATGCAAGTAACTATTTATACTTTTACTATATTGCAAAATATTGCATTTAGTCATTTATGCTGTAGGCATGACCTAGCATGAACATTTTTTTTTAAACTATTTTTCTTCCCTCCCACAGACAATATGCATAGCTCTGGGCATAGAGCAAGCAACACTACGCCACAGAGGCGACAAGGGCATCGCGTGGCTGACACAACTCATGGACGTTATAGATGTGATTGACTACCCTGTGCTCGGGTATACTCCATCTACAGTATTGTCAGAGCTGCATGTTCATGTCTTTGACTGCGCTGTTGATTACAGGTATGTAATATACAATGATAGCATAGAGTAGTCAGCAAAACAGAGACGACTTCGTACAACTCTTGTATAATCTTAACGTTATCTCATGCCGTCTCCAAAACACCGCTTGGTATTTGAATTTAGCTAAGATTAAGATTTGTGGTACCAAATTTGACACACAGAGAAAAAAACTTCGTATAGAACCCATTGGAGAGCAGTGTGGCTTTTGCCCTGAAGCGGGAAAATTCTGGCTAATAGTAATACAAGATAAACTCCCGTTCTAAATCACACTATGAGCCTACAGCTTTAGGGCGTATGATATTCCCCAGTTTCTGTACTAGACAAAACATAATTTTTATTTACTTTCCACTTCATTTGATCTTTTTGTTCCTTGCAGGCCTCTTTTCCTCCCAATCCGCACAGTACTAACTCTGGGCAACTTCAGCGTATCCAGCAACCTGATCGCAGCGACCAACACCTCCTGCCTCCGGTTCTTAGCACAAGAGTGTACACTATTCCTGATGCATCTGAACGCCACTAAGCCAAACAAGGCCGTCCCTCAAGACGATGACAAAATTCCCGACGTGATTAAAGATTACGTGTGTGTGATTGATGTCGAACTGTTTGAGTTGTCGCTTAGGATGGAAGATAAGGCTAATTGTGTGAGTATTATTGGACGATTATGCCTAAATGTTACTAACTGTTTGCGGTTCATACACAAAATACACTTACATAATTAAGATTAGGGATGTACCATGGATTAGGGATGTATGTGTAAGAGTATTAGGGATGTACCATCGCGGACATTTGTATGTCCGCGATGGTACCTCAAAATTTAAATCGTGTAAAATACCCGATTTCACTGTTCTTCAACGTAGCTTACCTTCGTAAAATAGCTTTTAAAAAGTTAATAGCTAAACGGATATCAGTCTAATGATATTTTAAAAAAGTGGTTCCGATTGAACAACACTGTCCTGCTTATTGCTTCGTGCTTGCCCTGAAATATGTCGAAAACCATCCTGTGTAGTTCGTGCCGATACGAGGAATAAGGGCGTTTGTCCATCGCCGCCGTCACCGGGACGTCATCGAGAATGAGATAATGGCGCCGAAGTAGTGATACATACATTTACTATGGCCGCGTGTCCACCGCACGTCCGTCGCCCGAGCGCCGTCATCCCGGCAGCCGAAGTTTCGACCAGTTCGGCGTGAGTGTTAGAAATCGGACCGAGATTGTGACGAACCGATGTGCCGGCAATACAAAACATGTTTGATCTTGTACACACACTGCTGTCGCACCACACCGATCGCCCGGTTTTTGTTTTTGTCTAGCATAACATACTAAACTGCCGAGTTCGGTCGCGGTGGACACATGATTGCCGTCACCGAGACGTCAGGTTTGAATAATCTCGTTTCTCTGTGACGTCCCGATGACAGTGGTGGTGGGCAAACGCCCTAAGACAGCACCTCTCGAATTTTAATACTTAACATTTCACCTCGGTAACAGCCAAACGAACAACCGCAAGTGGACCTAAGCGCATCCAACAACATGGTAACACTGTACACCTGCTGGGACTCTGCGACGGCACTGTGTCGGCTGCTGACGTACGCGGCATCCGACGGTGACTCGCAGACGCCCTTCGACCCCTCGTCCCGACACACCAGCATATGCTCCGACCAGCCGCTGGAACCTTTAGTAGGTATGTAAAAACTTACGCTAGGAAAAAGAGAATAAAAGCAGATAGGTAAGTACTTAATATTCGCTGGTTTCTTTTCTAAACATTCTGAATGTTAATGCAAAATAAAATTAAAACCTAAGGCACCTTTCCTAGACGTTAGTCTAACGTATACGCTGCGCTAAATCTCCGATTATACTGCGTCGAGATTTAGTCTCGATATTTATTTATTTAATTAAGTACTGCCACATCACATACATTTAACATACTTGGTAAATAGTTAGGAGCATTTTCTCTGATGTATATGACAATAACGGCGTACATAGCACTTGCAATTAATTGGCTACGTGATAAAAGAAAGAACAGTTAAAATGTATACATGCTCAAAATCATGACATTAGTATTTATAATGTAACATATCGCTCACCTAGCAGTATAATGGCACATTTACAAAAAAAAAGCGAAATTGAGTTTTTACGGCCTAAGTGTTTAAAAGTGTATAATTTATAAAGCGGTAAAACGGCACGGTGTTAGTTTTATCTATTAAGGTCTATACTAGTTGCTAAAACTATAAAATCCATTATAAAATGTAAAATGAACTCATAACTTCGTTTCAAACATTTGTAAAATCTTTGACCCTCATTTCTGTAAAATAAGAAAAAAGTAGATGTGTTATTAATTTATACTGCTAGGTGAGCGATATTAGAAGACACTGACACCAATAACAACAATATACAAGAAGCAACGCTCAACGAAGATCGTTTATTTTATTTTTTAATTTATATTACAATAAATAAATAATAAGTTTATTGTACAAAGGGAAACACATACATTTAGTCATACACTAAACGTGATTGTACACGTGGTGGTCAAAATCAGGTTGAACAGCTGGCCTGAACTAAGTAAAAAGATACTTGTATCTCAGGAGCCAAAAAACACGTCTACGCGACGCTAGCCCAGCCTTAGATGATCATAATTTTTGAAGAACAATGACACGAGTTCAGAATGAGTAAAGCCATCGATATGTCACTGTATGATAGTGAACACCGTTAATTTATAATCTTTCTCGAGAGATTGTAAACTGTCGATAAATTGTGAACTGTGCCATATTGCTTACATTATAATTATAACGCATTAATTTTCGATAGTTTATAATCTATCGCATGTCAAATCGTCA
Organism: Fissipunctia ypsillon; assembly: GCA_947568875.1. Taxonomy (NCBI): domain Eukaryota; kingdom Metazoa; phylum Arthropoda; class Insecta; order Lepidoptera; family Noctuidae; genus Fissipunctia; species Fissipunctia ypsillon. Next base: position 14,814,870 of record OX387661.1, on the reverse strand, counting down.
AATTGTGAACGAACCTGTACTTACCCACGGAGTTCACAATCTGTCCGATTTTGTCACTCGTAAAATTATGAACCGTCCCCGATTGGTAGGTCTTAGCGGCAGCTGTATTGGTCGCAGTAACTGAGCCAGGGCATCCCGACCAAATGGGTTAGGTTAGAACTATAACGAACGAAGCGAGCGGTGCCGCGGCAGCGGCCGGCGAGCGCTTCTTCCAAGTTGGTCGTATTTACTTGGCTATTTAGTTTTAGCGCAAGATGCGTTCGTCGCATGCAAGTTTGATACCAGTTCACAATTTGTCGGTTTGCAATGTATAGATTATAACTATCTAAATAACAACTAAATTGTAAATGGTTTTTTACAATTTTTCGATAGTTTATAATCTTGCGAGATAAATTAAAGCTATCGAAGTTCATAATCATACGGTGACAGATATACCTAATACCATATTTCCCTTTCAGGACTAGAAAACAGACCCATAGAAGAAATAAGAGAACTGTCGCCAAGTGAAATTCAACAGGTGAACGATCTCATGGCCGAAGCTATGAAAGAGAGCCCTAATACAACACGTAAGTACGTTTTAACTTAGGCTATTATAATTTTATTATAGTTGTTCGACTTAGCAGGGGCGTAGCCTTCATACAACTCGATTCCTATCGGCTTCCCTTCGGAACAACCACACTTCTTAGTGTCTACTATTGCTAAATAATATGGTACACCTGTGTGTGTAACTGTGTATCACATCACATTACATAATAATATTTAATACCAGTTTATAAGAACTGAACAATTTTTTCTTCGGCTTCCCTCCAGTGATAATTGTACTTGCGCCACTGCGACTTAGTAAAATTCGTTCAAAAAGATCCAGACGTTAACTCCATTACTAATATTGGATTATTTGGACAAAACCCCCTCAAAAATTAAATTCCCTTGCAGTAGACGAAGACGAACTGAACAGTTCAACGGAAAAAGAAGGAGTAGAGATATTCTTCTTCCCGGACGAGTCAAACATGAAGCGGTTACCTTCTGAACCACTAGAAGAGGAACCACAGTCCATAGAGTCGGAGGACTTACCGCCGGCTATGTTCGAGGAGGCGCAGGAAGCGAAGCCGACTAACGTCCAGGTTGCGAAGGAGTTAGGAGATCCTTCGTCCACGCCAAAGGCCACGCCACGCAAGCCTAAGACGAAATCGGTATGTATATGCAGAAGTCATATTTTTCTCAGTATTTTAATATATTGTTGAGAAAAGTTTGCAAGGTTTATTTCTGGAAATAAAATAAATTATAATAAAAAAACAACAGTTAAAGGGTATCTCAGTCGCGGTCGGCAAAAACCCGCCTTTATATTTTTGTGACGTCACTCGCTACAGTCCGCCCGTCGAGAGAATGCGTTCTTGACACCTGTCAGTTTCATACTAACGAATATGCGTTTTGCGAATTTGATCCTTATAGTTGCTAGAAATTGTTTAGCTGACAGTTATCAGGAACGTATTCTCTCGACGACGCTAATTCCTTCTGCGCATGTGGCTTCCGTGGTACCTCATTAACAGCATAAATAACTATTTATGTAAATGTCTATTATCTGCTTCCAAATTAGTTTAATTTATTTCTTTTACATCCATGATATAATCTTTTCATTATTTTACATTATATAGTCTTGTCTTTTAAATAGACGATTTTATATTTTGTGAATGTGAGAACGTTGTAGGCTTAATAGACTGTAGATTTGTAGACCAATTTCTTTTTTGTTAAGTACCTGCTACTTGTTGACAGGCTTACACTGTCCTCCCATACTCAATAACACTGTAATTTGAAAACATTGTAAAAGCCAATTATTTTTAAAAGAGTCACCGTGGAGTTTCTTGCCGGTTCTTCTCCATAGGAAACGACCAATTGGAACCGTGCACCTAGCTTCTGACGTTTCAGAAGTCCCCATGTAGGTTTATGTGAAATACAATATTTTGCCGGCCGGACTGCAACCGAGTGTCACCCACAAATAACTTACCGACTCCCCTCATAATTATATTAAAATCTATCGGCAGCACCAAAGGAATGGACTCGCATACATACAACTGAAAAGATTACCCTCCTTCTGATGCAGTTAAATTACTGGGCTGTAAACTCCGCATTATTGTATAGTGTCCCAATATTGGCTTTACTTTACTTTTATAGAGCAAATCAAGCAGTGACGGAGGTAACACAGACGACGAGTACTGTTTCATCGAGACGCAGGCGTCGACGCTAGACAACGATCTGGACGAGCCCGTGGTCAACTGGATCGGACCGGGCCCGGTGTACATGTTCGACAACCACTTCACCGTGCCCGCGGCTCGGACCGATGTTCTGAAGGCGCCTAAGAGCTTTCCATTGCCGATGTTGAGGTAATTTATATGTATTTTGGTTTCATTTTACATTAAAATTTTCACTGGGACCTAGCGGTCCTATGGCCTGAAACATGAGACATGAGGAAACATAAAATCTATACAGGGTGTGGCGTAAATAGTGGTCCAACGTTAAGCGGTCGATACACCGTATATTCAACTATCACATACCACAATTTTAAACTTTTTTTGCATAGATCTCAAAATAAAATATTTTTCTATTCTTGCTTAAAGGTTTTACGCCTTGCTTTACTAATTGAGCTGTACAGTTGTTCTTTTTGAATAGAAATGGCTACAACTTTTGTTTAAATTATAGAATCAGTTATTATTATACTATTTTAGAATCTGCATTAACTAGACAAGTTTTTCAAATAATGGGCACCGACAGTGTAGTACATTTTTTTTACACCATTCGTACCCCAAGTCACACAATTTTTTAAACATTTGAGTTACATTTTGAAATAAACACATTTTTCTTTATTACCTTTATAATTACATTTACAAAATTACTTACATGTAATAGCACACGTATTCCACAACTATATACCGAAAAAATAATGTCATTTACAGAAATGACTGCCACATTAGTAAACCAAGGTGTACATTTTTAAAAAAAGAATAGAAAAATATTTTATTTTGAGATCTATGGAAAAAAAGTTTCAAATTGTGGTATGTGATAGTTGAATATACGGTGTATCGACCTATAGAGGCATGAGGAACAGGGTGTAAAGTTCACTCATCCTCCATAGAAAAGGGAGGATCCTCCGACCAGACGGGTGTTGTGTCTGGTGGGCTACTGCCCGACGGTTGATGTCGGGATGTTGTATATATGCTAGTCGCGCGGTAAACTCTGTTTGCGCGATGCAGGATTTTGCGTGACGTCAGTGTGACGCGTTCCATTGTGGCGATGCCGCCACATCACTCCCCTCCGGAGACCGGAGGTCGATAGTGGGCTGAGTCGTGTATCTTGCGATGCTTGCCAGGGCCAGTTGAGGTTCCAATGAGTCGGAACCGGGTGCCGCATAGTTCGCGGTGAGTCGGAACTGTCTGCGGAGATGCCCCCAGTGAGTCGGGGTGGCGCTGCGTTATGCTCCAGTGCGTTGGATGTGGTACAGCGCCGGGTTGAGGCTGACTGCTGGCGTCGACCAGGAGAGGTTTGAAGGGCTCTGCTTGTTGACCGGCCGAGAGTGCAGTGTGCTGTGCCAAGGTTGCTGATGAGGCTGAGGGTGATGACCAGGTATGCGCGGTCGCTGCATGCTGGTGGTCAGGATACCCGTTGTAGCCGTGGGTGCTGGCTGGCTGTGTGACTCGCTGCTCGAAAGCTCGAGGAAGTGATGCTGATGACGTCACGCTGTAGTAGTTGCACGAAGGCTGCGCTAACGTTCATGTTCGGGGTCACCAGTATAGAGGCATGAGGAACAGGGTGTAAAGTTCACTCATCCTCCATAGAAAAGGGAGGATCCTCCGACCAGACGGGTGTTGTGTCTGGTGGGCTACTGCCCGACGGTTGATGTCGGGATGTTGTATATATGCTAGTCGCGCGGTAAACTCTGTTTGCGCGATGCAGGATTTTGCGTGACGTCAGTGTGACGCGTTCCATTGTGGCGATGCCGCCACAGACCGCTTAACGTTGGACCACTATTTACGCCACACCCTGTATATACAAATAAATCCAATAATAATTGAAGTGTCTGTTTGTAATGTCAAAATAACAGCTTTTTACTAAGTGCATGTGAAAGTGTATACAACTAGAGTATTTACTAGGTACTTATAAAAAACAACTATTTTTAAAATGTTTGTCTGTCTGTCTGCTCCGGCTTACCTATGAAACGGATGAACCGATTTTGACGGGACTTTCACTAGCACATAGCTGATGAGATAAGGAGCAACTTAGGCTTCTTTTATTTTAGAAAAATAATTAGGGTTCCGCGCAACAAAAAATACAACCCATGAAATTGTGAACAAATAGCGCGGGCGGGCGATACAACGCGGCGGGTAGGGGGACGAGGGAGTTTTATTAAAATGTGGCTGTTATTTTAATATATTGTGTATCTCACGACTTCCACGTGGACGAATTCGCGGGGCACAGCTTATAAAAAAATAAAAACTAACCTTCAAAACAAAAACCGATTTAGTATTGTATTAAAAACTCAGTAACATGTCAGATAATGTCAAAAGATTGTGTTACTACTCTCCATTATTAGATACATAGCTTTTCGCTTTTTTTTAGTCTAGAGTGTCCACGGAAGTATGACTGGATTTTTTTTATTATAATCTGTCGCAAGTTTGGCTAGCGTGTTACTATAATTTAATTTCCGCGTTTTACGTCAGGACTCAATAAACTCACGTATTGACTGTACAACAGTTATGTGTGGACATAACCCAATCGCTTCATTCCTTCGCACTGTAGTACAGTAAGAATTTCTAGAGACTAAATATGCTCCAACAATAGTTTAGCATTATGTAACGCATACCGACAAGTTTGCATGCTATGTATCCTTAGCAAAACAAGTAAGCACTAACTTTAATGTAACACCTGTAATACTTAATATGGTAATATGCTTAATATGGCACATCCGCATCACACAGATTTAGAAAAATTAAAAAGTTCGGCGATGTAGAATGCCGTCTCTGTCACTCACACCTGTGTTATATTGTATAGTGTAGTCTGTAATGCACCTTCTTCATTTATCATCTTGTCTAGGTATACTCTATGCGAGATGAGCGTGACGTGGAACTTATACGGCGGCAATGACTTCCGACCAGTTGACTACGTGCCGGCTAAGAAGACCGTCACTATTGAGGGGGATCCAAGACCACAGGGATCACCCACTACTGTCAAGTGAGTAAATATTTAATTTTTCTTAGCACGCATTTTAAAAAGAAATATTTAATTTAGTTTTTAGGTAATTATTAGGTTAGATTTTGACTACTATCCCGTGTAAAACGATGACGGGCACGATTGCTTATAAGTTACATATTGTCGTGTTTTATGGATCCCTGGTTATTACTTTCGCGAAACATGTACTCTGACTAGGAGTCCCACTGTGATATGCATAATAAACACGTTACGAAAACCGCTTCGTGCGTATAGGTCAAATATGTACCAAATTGCTGCAAGTATCCCTTTTTTTTATGGGAAATCATCAAATGAGTTCTCCCGCTCTGGGTGGAGCGGGAGGGCGTGTCAGACTTTTACTGACTAAAACCCACCCATGTTCCTCCAGTTGCCTGTGCCGGGGCCACGGTAACTCTTTCAAACATCCTGCAACCCTAGCTGGGGCTGCAGGAATTCCTGCGGGGCAATTGCGTAATACACTTACAGTAGGAATCGTTTTCATTTTGACATTTCAACAACATTCATTGCGTTATTTACGTTGTTGAGCCGACAAATTTTTCGAACATTCGAAGCAATGGATTAGCAGTTTGCTTCAAAATCTTTAAGATTGTGATTAATAGTGTGTTACGCAGTTAGGATGCTGATGTCTAGACTATACCAGTTATATTCCTCGCCAGACGCAACAAAGACTACGAGCCCTATGAGAGTGGTCGCGCAGTAGCTGCCGCGTACCGCTCGGGTGGAGTGCGCTGGGCGGCCGGCGCAGAGAGCGTGCGCGCGGCGCAGCCCACGCAGCGCCACGAGCTGCGCGTGAGAGGCGGCCCGCACCGCGACCATCACACCAGAGTCAAACTGTGTCTCACTAAGGTAAGGTGGACTAAAGTAGCAGTCTTAACGCCAATTCAGCTCTAATGAAAATGCCTATATGCTGAATGCTCTGTTCCAAAATATCTGATTAAAATATAAACAAACGGATCAGAAAACGTACCTGATGCCAATTTGCTAATGCAAATTAAGTTCGTTTGATTTGATCACATAACATAATATAATATCACGCCTGTAATCCCCGAAGGGTTATGCAGAGGTGTACCTATAGTACACCCACAATCAATGATATCATCAATTGAGCCCGAAATTATAATTAAATCACCCTAAAGATGATTTCATTAAACAATGTAGGTTAATTTTTTAAATAGCTCAACTTGTGTCGATAATTTTTCAATTACAAAGGAATAATGTTATTCAACCAATGTGTTGTTGTGTTGTGTTTATGTTGTTATAGTTTTGTTGTTGGACTGCCTCGTTAGTCAAGTGGTCGCAAGCGCTACTGCTGAGCATGAGGTTCTGGGTTCGATTCCCAGGTCCGGCAAATTGCTATTGAGTTTTTCCATTAGGAATTTCACAGTAGCATCCCGGAGTCAGGATTTGTGCCCGGTTGATAGCAATAGGTTCGCCTCCCTATTACATGGGACTTAAACATAACTGGCGAAATCTGGGTGTACTATAGGTACTGCCTAACCCATAACACATTCGTCTATACTTAGAAAAAATAACATAATGACAGATTGTAGAAAGATTTCTAACGTCTAAGCATGGCGATATGTCATTTTACCTATTCTACCATCGACAAAACCCGTTTCTATGGTGGCCATGCTACGCGTACGGCCTTGAACATGTTCAGGAACATAGGTGTCGTTATTTGACTTTGGACCCGATTTAGCCGATGTAGAATCTATGAAATTAGAGTCCTATTTTGTTGGCCTTTGATTGCTACAGATTTTTTTTTTCTCAGATGAAATTCCAATACGAGATCTACCCCTCGGGTGGAATCCACGCGTCTCGCCAAACGCTCGCCATCAGCAAGATAGAAGTACTAGACCAGTTGGTGGGCAGCGATATCAACAAACTGCTTAGCCAGTACAAGCTCAAGGACGAACCGGAGAGGAAGAACTCGCATATGGTACGTATTCTTTGAATATCATTGTACACATTTTCTTTTGCTAGAAAAATCCTGTTTCTAATACACTATAGCCAAGCAGGATCTCCGAAAGGCGATTATATCGTTTAGTTGCTATTTAAACTGCGTGACTGTTGTTGCTTCCAACTTTCGAAAACATTCCAATATTATTAGTTACATAAATAATAAAAACAACGTTACCGGCCACTGTGCTCCAACATCACATTTCCTGTCTAGATCTTAAAAAAGACTTCATCACTTCTTTTCTCAAGACAGCAAATTACTTTATTCTCAACAGTTAATAGTGAAAGCAGTCCACCTCCGGCCCGACCCAGCGCTATCAGCGCAGGAGTGTTGCTTGAAGGTGTCCGTCCTACCTCTGTGGTTCAACCTGGACCAGGACACGCTCGCCTTCCTCCTCGGGTACCTGACCAAGCTCGGCAGTGACGAGTCTGCAGGTACGTTTGTATGAAATCTAGATAGATTTGACATTTCGTGACTCCGCATCGGCGCATGTAACACAATGACGAACAAGATTTTCGTTTGCAACTCACTTAAAGCTTGACATTAGTATGGGCCCCACTAATAGAATATCGATAAACGTTTTTGTTATATGTGGGTTCAGCTCTATTCTGGTTTTAAAACGCTGAATTTCCACACCATCAATCCATTAAGCTCATTTTACTTCTAAGTTTGTCCCAAAGGACAATACAGTAGCGTTTTAGTACTTTCCTTATTTTATTCCATTCATCACTCATCTAAAAGTAATGTATGGTCTAACAAGAGATCATACAGTAACCAACTTCAAATCTTGTTTAAACTTGTTCATGACTAATCACAAAATAAATCCCATTACCAAAGGTTTTATTGTTTTCCTTCTACAGACGACGATCCAAAACCCGTGACTGGTCTAGCCGTGGACCCGACCGGGTCCCGTCAGACGACACCAACACATACACATCGCCCGCCAGTCATGAGCATCGCCAGCCACCTGCGCGACCCGCCGCCCACGCCCACCTCACTCGGCGATGCCGACTCGCTGTCCTTGAACGAAGCCGGTAACTGTAAACACTATTGTTATTTCGAGTAATAGAAAAGTATGGAAGAAGAAGAGATGTTCCGCCGATCCCAAATAAATTTAAATAGCCTTTATTTAAATAAGAGTGTTAATGAGGATGATGATATTTCGTTGATTCCTTTTCTTCGTACATCTACAAGGTGTAACATAAATAACGCACAACCTCTTAAGGGGTCATTGTACTCATCACTATGAACAACTTTTACTATGGGACCAAACGTAAAATTGTGAAAAAAATATCAGATGTTCCCTACATTTTGGCGAGTCGTGCGAACATAAATGTAGGGAACAGATGATTTTTTTTTCGCCATTTCAGGTTAGGTCCCATAGTAAAAGTTGTTCAGAATGATGAGTACAATAACCCCTTAAGAGGTTGTGCGTTATTTATGTTACATCTTGTAATAATACTAATCTATACTAATAATAAAGCTGGAAAGTTTGTTTGTTTGTTTGAACGCGCTAATCTCTGGAAATACCAGTCGGCTTTGAAAAATTATGTTTACATTTGATAGCCCAATTCTTGAGGAAGGCTATAGGTTATTTAACATCACGCTAGGGCTCTTATGAGCCGAGCGAAAAAGAAAAAGTAAGAAAGAACACTAAGCGAAAACCAAGTAATAGTGCGGGCGGGCGATGCGATGCGACGGTGTGGGTCGGGGCAGCAAGAAATTTCACGTAGACGAAGTCGTGGGCAGAAGCTAATTAAATATGTTTTTAAATATTGAATTAAAGAGTAGAGCGATAAAAATAAAAAATTGTGGGCCGCCGGTGAGCACATTTTAAATATATTTATTATTATTACTATTTTCATCATCATCGTCACCATCTCAGCCGAAATTGTCCACTGCTGACATACGCTTCCCACAATAATTTCTTACGTCAACAAATGCCCCAAACGTAAACCTTGGCTGGCTAATGAAAGAAGAAAGAAGAAGAAAGAAAGAAAGAAAAATAGGTTTATTTGTCACAGAAACATGTGCATACAAAACGATAAGAATAATCAGAAAAATAAAACAAAATAGAACCACATTATAATCACGAGCTCAAAACAGAAATAGTCGGAAGCTGCACGTCATGACTGTGACAAGAAGGCTTCCACTCAGCATGATGCTGTGCTATGAGGGACCCACAGCACAGCGCTGATTTTCAGTGGTTACCCGAAAAAGACGTACGGAAATCAAGTGCAGGTTCAGTGATCAGTACATAAATAGTTACATAACAAAACAAAAGAACCAGTAACAACTTAAAATATGCTACAACTATACAACCAAATATAAGTAGGTATGAATAAATATTATGAAATAACCCAAAAATGACTCCGTAGGTGCGTGCATAAATAATATACCTACCTGAAACATAAATTATTGTTACAATAATAGAACGTCAAGTGTTTCGTCTCGCTCCCACCCTCATCCTCGCGTCTCCCGCGCTCACGCTCACACCTCACAACATTATAAATATAATAATAAAGTACACACTCAGCAGCGGCACTTCCCCACCGCAATCGTAATGCATCATACCTGACCAATGGGGAAGGTCGGGCAAAGCTAATTGTAGATGGCGTTATCATAGCTAGGTCCCCACGGCCTACAATAAATTTTGACATTTCGTTCATTCATTAGTTTGCTTTTATTTCGCTATTTCGTTATTCTCAGTGATTTCAATATTTTAAATCAAGAATTTGACATGGAAAGTGTCAGAATTTAAAACGATGAATATATCCTCAAAGTCACTTTCTTCAAAATGTTTCTACTCTGTTTAATTTATAAAACATCTCTACGAATAGGTTTAAGCTACCATCTTTTAATTTTAGGGTCCCTCAGGAAATGGTGGACTCCAATTTCGGAGTATTTAGTAACACAACAACGCATCATTTTCGCAAAAATAAAATAAAACCACCTCACTCCTTGTATTATTGACTTGTGTTGGGAACTAGCTACGACAGAGCCATTTTGACAGTTGCCTTCCCCATTAGACTAGATTAGTGAGTGACCACTCGTTCTGTTTTTAAATCACTTTTGTATGGGCAAAAGCTCAACGGCTAAAAAGCGACTAATCTAATATAATATAACTAGCCTGTATTGTCCCACTGTAGGGCAAAGGTCCCTCTCCCTTTTCCACACAATTCTGTCTTTTGCTTATGTCGACCAGTCCTTTCGGTAGGAGTCGAGCTCGTCCCGACATCTACGTCTTGGCCTGCCGCGATGTCGTCGTGCGTTTAGTGAGACTCAATCAGTGGTTCACTTAGCCCATTTGTTGTCTGACAAGCGGTAGTCATGTCCGTTCCAATCCCACTGAAGCTTAGCGGCTTTCAGTGTAACGTCCGTGATCTTGGTTTTGGCGCGCAGTGTTGTGTTCCTTAGGTATACGGTCCGAAATTCCAAGCCCCAGGATACTGCGCTCCATGGCTCGCTGGCATACCTCGAGCTTGGACCTCTGCTGAAGTGTCAAAGATCAGATTTGAACACCATATGTGAGAATGGAGAGAATACACATGTCCAAAATTCTCCGTTTGAGACATAGTGGTAGATCTCCTTTTAGATCTTTCGTTGACCAATAGCTCCTCCAGGCGCTCTCACTGCCGAGATAAAAGGCCTTCGGACTCTTGTTTAAAATTCTATTCCTTTTTCGAGAATAACACCATACCATAGATGTACCACAGGTACACCTCTGCCTAACCCTTCGGGGAAACAAGGCGTGATGTTATGTTATGTTTCGAGAATAATTTTTCGGGGTCAGTAATTCCGCAACTGAAATCTTCATTTCCAGTGATACGCAACGAAGAGCCGCTAATGGAGACCTACGAAGCAGAACGTCTAGTTTCAGAGAATCTAATTCAACTAGAAGAAGACTTCCAAAAGCTGGGAATACAGGAGAAACCAGTTGCTAAGTTACCAGTAGACACTGAGCCCATTGACTACTCGCCTATTTACTTCAGGTACAGATATTGTATATTCTTTATGTGTATGTTGTGATTAAAAAATCAACTAAAAAAACCATCAGATAGCATACAGTATCCTCAGTTAACTCAGTACTACTCAAAACAAGGCCTTGATAATGCTGCGGTCCCACGGCCCGCTTTCTCACAGGCCAGATCGCGCCAGACCAGGCCGACAGGCCGTGGGAACCGTCGATCCGATGAGGCCTGTGGTGGGAATGCTCGGCACGGGCCGCAACACGCCTCGACAGGCAGGACCGCGGCATAACCTGGGCGTTAGACCGGAAAATAACGTTTCATCGGATGTTAACTATAAACTTTCTTTCGTTCGACTAGACGCGTGGTTTTCTCCCCGGAGGTACCAGTCCGTCTCGACTACGTGGGCAAGCGTGTGGACCTATCAACCGGGCCCGTCGCCGGCCTGGTCATGGGGTTAGGTCATCTCAACTGCTCCGAACTCACACTCAAGAGGCTTGACTACAAGTAAGTCGGCCACAACTCTTATTCCTTCATTTTCTTTCGTAGGAGCACCGGACGTTCATTTAAATATCCCCCACCACGCGTGGAGGCCATTCATCAGATCAGCTAGCTTGATCTAGTGTGAAGGCGTGAGAAATAGAACTAACTTACTTCCATTTCTCTCGCCATACTTACTTCAAGTACATTTGCGGTCAACCACTTTTCAACCTTATTACTAAGGTGATAAGGTTGAAAAGTGGTTCACCGCCAGTGTCCGCGATGGTACATAGTTTGGCTATCTGTTTATCCTATCTATGTTAGAATTTTGTTATTATTGTATACCGTAGAGGTATGTTGTAGAGATACTTTTTTTTTTAATTTTGACCAATTTTATTTGCAGCAATAATAAATTATATTCTATTCTGGAACAGATTTAAAATTCACCTTTCGTAAATGTTTATTTTCAGGTCTTCTTTCACCCTATTAAAGTAAATATCATTTTCCAGATTGGGTCTCCTAGGTTTAGAGAAACTAGTCCAATGGGCGCTACACGAGTGGCTGACAGACGTCAAGCGTCATCAACTGCCTGGCTTGCTCAGCGGCATCGGGCCTATGCACTCGCTACTCCAGCTTAGTAAGTATTCAAATGACCTACTTATGTTCCACTATTGACCATGTACGCAGTAGGTCTATCAGGCCGAGATCTTGAGATCTATAAACGTTCCTTAGCATGTGGTTTGGTTTTGCGGGATGTTCGAAAGAGTTACCGTGGCCCCGGCACAGGCAACAGAAGGAACACGGGTGGGTTTTAGTCAGTAAAAGTCTGACACGCCCTCCCGCTCCGCCCAGAGCGGGAGAAGTCATTTGATGATTTCCCATCCAAAAAAAAAAAAAAAAAAGCATGTGGTTTGGTTAAGCGCTATTCCTATTAGGAGGCGTCCATTAATTACGTGAGGCGATTTTCCGACAATCTTGAGTCACGTGATCAGTCACTTTGTATGAAAAGTCGATTTTCAATTTTAAGATTTCGACCTATGTTCCTTGGGGAAAGTTGTCCAGTTTTATGCACCTGATTACCTCCTGAAATATCCGCACTCCTTTTATACTTATCCTGTATAGATTCACTCCCTTAGTCCCAGCAGTGGGTACATTATATGCTGATTATGCAATCTCTTAGTATTGTATAATTGGATAGCACATGTGTGAGCACTATGTGCCTACCTACTATAAAGCTAACATTAACTGGGTACGTCTTTCATTTACTTAAATTTGCCCTGGCGACTGAGAGTATGTCATGCTCACTCAAATGTCTCGCTGGTGGTGGAGTGCGTGTTGGATCATTAAGTTCCCTTCAAAATGGTTGAGCTGAATGGTGCTGATCCATGCGTCCTGTTCGTGAACGGGCGCCGTCAGTAGGGACTGGTCATCTCTTAGCTGCCACGGCTTATTTTGATTTTTGAATCGTTTTTGGTTTTTATGTTTTTGTTGCGGACGCTTTTAACGAGCACGTCTTTCTACATTGTTCTCACATACTTAACCGATTCGTTGCAGATGGCACGCTAGGCGTACCATCCTTCGTTTCTGGATATTTTGTGAATTTGAATTTTTTAGGGGTTGACAACCTTTTTTAACTTGTGGATGGCACTCTTTTTACTGTGCGGGTTTTAAATCATGTTGTCGAAGAATACTTTCTAATAAATAACAAATTTGTAAATAATAGCACTCATCGCGATCGCTCACGAACAAATTCGATTTAATTCTAAAAAAAAAATGGAAAATCATTTCTACGTTACATACGGGGTATAAAATGATACATCACATACCGTTAACTACGCATACTGGGCAGTATGTATAGTTAACGGATATGTGATGATCACTTTTTACATACGCAATGTAACACGCGCAAAACGTAATGCTTACGGTTGCATACAACAGTATAGGGGTCGTGCCGGTATTTAAAGTACAGTTATAACATTTAAAACAGTTTTCATAAAAAAAGTAACTCTGACCTTCAATATTTCCGGAACCAAAAGGTTCCCAGGTATGGTCAGAACAAAAAAATATCGCCATGATGGGAAAAACATGTAACTTTCGGCTTCGTTAAGTGTCTTTTTACACCCGTTATAATAATAATAATTTCACACTTACATTTCCCATTGAATACTCAGCATAGCTAAATTATATTAAGAAGTATCCACGGTAACTTAGGTATCGTAGAATAGTCATTCTCCCCGAATAATAACATTATTAAAAACCAATTAATCATATACCTTATTTTTTCCAAGTTAAGGTTCTTGATTGAAGGTTGTCTGTAAAAGATCGCTTTTAGCGATAAGATCGCCCATTGTGTCACCCTATGTGTAAAATTTCTACATTTATACCTGTAATTTTTATGGTGTACAATAAAGAGTATTCTATTCTATTCTTGATTCTTCGATATTTACATACGTTATTATTCAGTGATTTAATTTAATAAAACCAAAGTTTTTCAGGGTGGTACATTTTTAAATGAATAAAAAAAAATAAAAAAAATAGTGCTAAAGGTTTGTAACACCTGCATAACTGATGTTTGATGTCAACTAAACTTAATCAAATCTAATCAAGTCAAAAAAGCATAAAAAGGACATTTTCTTTTACACATGGCTGACGCCACAATAGGCGTGTCATCAACTTCTATGGAGCTTGACACGACAGGCGTGCCCCGAAATATTTGTTCGCCGCCACAGCTAGAAGTTTTCGAAAACGGGAGCCACAACGAATCGGTTAATGTCAACATGAACGATGTAACCAATATTTTGATTTAAAAGAGTGTCCGTGGAGTTTCTTGCCCGTTCTTCTCCATAGAGATCTACGCTTTGGAATGGGCAACTAGCTTCAACTTTCTGACTACCTGACTGACTCTGACAATTCAAAAGTGCCTGTAATTGGTTTATTTGAAATAAATGCTTTGAGTATGAGTTTGAGACTGAATCACAATAAAGACTCAGAGTCGCTTGTGAGGGTCCGAGAGATGAACTTTTAATAACCTCTAGCTCAATCGTAAAAGTACTGACACATTCAGGCTGTGCTCATAGAAGAAATATAACATTTAACAACGTGTCCCGACCCGAGACACAACCACACACTTTATAACAACTGGTACTATTACCTAAATAGTATCTTAACTTTCAGTAGACAATATAGTTGTGTCGGTTTCACTCTCTCATAGGATACACTACAACTCAAACTCAGTTATCAATCAGATAGTCTCAGATAAAACATCAATCATTGATAATCATCGATCACAATTGACATCAGTTAAACTCGGTATTCGCTTACTTTTCTCTCAATTGATGGAATGAAGTCCCTTGGCATGGAACACAGGATAATCCTAGGATCCCAGGAACAAACGCGAACTACGGGTGACGTCCGGGAGAGAACGATGACGCTATCGTTACCTGGATCGGCGACGCTTCCTCGCACGAGGATTCGGATGGGTAAGGCCTTCCTGTACAAAGGGATGGCCACACTACCTGCTCTCGTCGGTTGAAACCTCTAATTTGCGCAGAACTGGTGCCTCTAAAATCGTATGCGTGTTCAATCCTCAAAACCACGCTTGCCAAAGAACCTCATTTTTCTCTCTGACCAGAAGACCTCTAATCGACCTTTCGGGAAAGATCCATCCACAGACAAAATAGAAAGCTTGAGTGCCAGTCCCTTCCGAAATGAAACAATAATATAATACACTATACATTTTTAAGTCATTGTATAACGGTGTAATGTGAGATATTATATCTGCATGTTAATTAATTACGAATTCCTAACTAACATAAAATCAATTATCAATACCCAATTTGAATCAGCGCCATCTCTGCAGTAATTGTGAAAATATTGTGTGAGTTCATGAGCTTCCATGGTTTCCACGGCAGATGTCGCCACAAGTAACTAAATAATCAATTTTTGCCGATCAGAGATTGTTAGCCATTTGTGCTTTGATTTCTAAACAATACTAATTACAACAATTTTCCTCAGTAACCGGCATCCGGGACCTAGTGTGGCTGCCAGTGGAACAGTGGCGCCGCGACGGCCGACTGGTGCATGGTTTGAGGCGAGGTGCCGCCTCCTTCACTGCGCGCACCGCTGTGGCCGCGCTAGATATTACTACCAGGCTACTGCAGCTTATACAGGTATGTTACATTTCCACAGGCTGCCTCGTTGGTCTAGTGCTCTCAAGCGCTACTGCTGAGCATGAGGTCCTGAGTTCGATTCCCTGGTCGGGCAAAATGTTATTGGGTTTTACCATTAGGAATTTGGGTCTATTATAGGTACATCGCTGCCTAACCTTTCGGGAATACAGGCGTGATGTTATGTTATGTTACATTTCCGTATGTATCGTAGCAGGTGACGTTCTGTAGTTTTTGCCTACCCCATAAAGACGTGATTTTATGTATGTACAAGCCGTGAGCTCGATGGTATTTCCCATTGGCATAAATGAAAAACCTCCATACAAACTTTCATTCCCTATTTAACACATTTAGGGAATAAATTTAATAAACATCCTTCGCTTTCCCTGGGTCACTTTTGCGGTCGGTATAAGGAAATGTTTTACAAAATTTCGTGCTTCTATACCCAGCGGCTGTGTTGTCAAGATTTTTAAAGTTGATGTATGTATGTTACTTCCATATCTATCCTTGGACTACATTTTAGAGGCATGTAGTGAGTTGAAAAAAAAGAATTATCGAAATTGAATGAACCTTACAATGTACTTATATGCATAGTTTTTATTGCATTTTATAGCTTAAGCTTTGTTATGATCTGTCATTGCTTCATTTTTCATTGTTTTTACCTATTGTGGTATAGACACTGTAAAAGAATAGTTTCTTGCCCATTCTTCTCCATGCGAAACTACCTTTTGGAAGGGGCGATTAGAATCAATTCTATTTTCTTGTTAATCTTTGACGTTCAAAAAGCCTTTTATGGGCCTATTTGAAATAAACGACTTTGATAAATGATTTTATTTCTGTAAGTGGGTTAGTGCAAACACACAAACACGTCAAAAATAAATTGTGTTCAAAACTAGATGAGTTCGGTGTTTCCTATCCGACTACTCTGAGAAGGAAGAACGAAACAAACTCAGAGGTCACAGTCTCTTTTATAGCCCAAACATAATCTTGGTCATGCCAAATCTAATCTGCATGGTGCATCATGTATCATGTAGATTAGATTTAAATTATCTTTAAATGAATTTACCTGTTTTGATATTTAGGCGACAGCAGAAACTGCATTCGACATGCTAACTCCCGGTCCGACGCTACAACTACAAGATGCATACGCCCGGCGGGAGAGACGTCGTCGACGACGTCACGACCCCTCGCGACACCCCGCCGACATCCGGGAAGGAGTCGCCAGCGCTTACCAGACTGTAAAGGAGGTCAGTAATGTTGCAGATTCAACCAGGGACCGAAAACCTTTATAAATTACGGTACAGGTATCGAAGAATTTTGGTTACCTCTACGACTAAGGTTACCGCTACCTGGGTAAACAAGAAAAAAAAAACATGTTACCTTTATTTACGTTACCATCTTAATACCGGTTACCTAAAAATGACCTTGATCACGAGAAAGTATCGGAATATTGCCAGCCAGTCAGGGCCGTGAATGCCATGATTGGTCGCCGTTCGCCGGCGCGCGGGTCGACTTGACTTTTTGAAAAACACACAGCGATGCGCGCCCTTTGACTAATGCCGACGGGTACGTATACGTGCCGAAATAAAAATTACATGTACCTTATGAGGTACATGTAATTTTTATTTCGGTTACCAGTACCAATACCGGTTGTATTCAATATAAGAATTAAGGTAACCTGTAAAATAACCGTAAATAAAATAAAGGTTGTAACCGAAAAACACCTGTATTGGTCATACCCGTTTCGGTCTCTGGTTTCAACTATAAGATAGCAGCAAAATAGATTAGATTAGATTAGATCATTTATTTGTCCAAAACATAAGTATACACACACATGACATGCAAGATGTTACATAAAATCATAGCACAGTCATGTTTTGCCTTAACGGCGTACAAATATAAACAGGTAGGTCATTTTTATTAGTAGGTTTGCCCATTATTCAAAACAATTAACATATCAAATGAGGAAAAAAAATAAAAATAAAAAAATACAATCAAATTATATAGATAGTGCAATCCACGAAGACGCGCCCCACTATTCCTCCTAACCGTTTATAGTATATGTGTGCAAGCTTCCGTCAATGTTTGAGTGTTGTCGGTACACACTAATTACCTATGAGTGTACACACACACTACAATGAATAGACTAATCAGGACAGAGCGTCATGGTCAAAGTGAAAGATGCTCTACTTCAATTTTATATTTTTTACCCGACCGCAAGGAAAGGGTTATGTTTATTTTATTTTTAGGTGTGGATATTTTATGTGTTTATTAGTTAATATCGATAATATTACTATTTTTATAATGGGAGGTAATTATAGATATTAATGAAATACGGAAATAGTTTTATTGAACTTTATTGAGAAATGTAAATCGTCAATCACTCGTTTCAGAAATATCTGATTCAGAGTCTGATTTATCACCGACATTTACAATAAAACTAAAATCAAGATCACAATGTCTCATGTATTCGTCTTCTATTTTTTCCACGTGCTGACAAGTATTGAACCAGACATCTTTATTTACTCGATCAAATGCTTCATTTAAAATGGGCATAATCGAAGTGTAATTTTGATTGATATTGCGACTAGCAACATCGTTTTTTACAATACCCCAAATGTTTTCGATTGGGTTTAAATCTGGATGATAAGGTGGCAGCCGAAGCACTGTGAATCCATGTTCTTTCAATAATTCGTCAACTTTGTACTTGCGGAAGTTTTCTTTGTTTTTTAATATAAGGTCATAAAGTTCAGGTTTTTTGTAGCTTGGTTCAAAATAGATATTTTTTGCATTCTGCCAAGTCTGCATGTCTAATTTGTTGGAGTTGGATGTTGGTATTTTTTCCGAACTAGTATTGTGATAGGCTGCATCATCCAAGACTATCACGGCATCATTTGGGAGATTTGGTATAAGTTTCTCCTTTAGCCACTTTAAGTAATTTTCTGTGTTCATGTTATCGTGGTAGTCTCCGGATTTGATCTCTGCTCTGTATGTCAACAACGCATTTGGTACGAAACCCTCTGCACTTCCGCCATGTACTATAATTATGCGCACTCCTTTTGTTAAGTTTTGTTTTATTGCTGTTTTACAACTTTTTTCGGCCCAAGACTTTTTTTGCACGTGGTTGGTATGAATATATGATTCATCTGTGTAGACTATAGGTCTACCTGCATTGCGAAAAGACTTTACCTGTTTTAAATATTTCAATCTTAGCATTTGAATATCATGTTTTTCGGTTAGCACCTTCCTGTTATTCTCAGTTTTTCTCCATTTATAACCAAGTTTAAGTAACAATGTTCTTAGGGTTGTTATACATCCATCAAATTGTATACGGTCTTTCAAAACAATATTAAGTCGTGATAATGTTGGAAATTGACGATGTTCTATATGATAGTTTTGGATAGTTCTTCGGACTACACCAATATCAAATTCGTCTAAATTAATTTTTCGTGGTCTTACCCTTCTCTTCTTCATAGGTGATGTAAAAATAGAAGCACTTCTGTATACTAAATTCGAATGCGACGTACTCGCTTCATTTTCAGACTCAATATCCGCTTCCGTAGTCGGCTCTGTTGTACTCTCCGCACTTGGGGCTATAGGAACTATCGCATCCGTCTCCATAGTTATATTCGATTCCATAGCAGATACTGTAGTTTGCTTCATTATATTAGTATATTCCATTCTTTCGCGTAGAATTCTAGTCACTGTGCTTTCAGATACTCCAACAGCCTGTGCGGTTCTCCATCGCGCATCAGTGAGTTTTTCTGCATAATTTTTACTTGCTTCTTTTTTCATAAAATCGTAAACTTTAGAAATAATTTCTCTTGCCTAAAATTAAAAAAAAACATTACATAGTTTTACTTATTTGTAAAGATGAAATGAAATCCACTATTACTAAAATTTGCTATTTATTAAAATTAAATTACTTTCGTTAGCTAATTTCATGTATTTTAGTAACTACAAACTTCTTTACATACCTGGCTTTTAAGAACAACACGCTGAGATTATTTCGACATTTTAAAAATATATAAAGTAGAGCAACTTTCGTGACGAGTCTGGATTTTCGCAGCATAGAGTGTAGTATTCGTGTGCATCGAACCGCTGACGGTTCGCGACTGCCGCTCGGAGCAAACTCCCCGCACCCCGCGATCCCCTCAACCAAAAATTGGTGGGGCGCGTCTTCGTGAATTGCACTATCTGTAACAAATATACCGCAGAATAGTATCATCAACTCGTCATCGAAATGTATAATAAAATCAAATTAGCCAGTCAATAGTCAAAGTAATTAGGATTAAAAAAATATATATATAAAAAATGTTAAAACAGAATGTCAATAAAACGACGACGACGACGACGGAACATAATTTATACTTTTTAGCTCAGCATTTTTTTTCTACCGGTGACTCTTTCTTACAGTACTGTCATACGAGTAGCTTCATTAAAACGATACGACAAAGCAACGGAACATTAGGTCATAGGCCGCGTCCTAACTGAAAGCGATCGTCGCGCACTTTTATGTTATTACCAGCTTCTGCCCGCGACTTCGTCCACGTGAAATTTCTTGTTCTCCAACCCACCCCGTCGCGTCGCATCGCCTGCTCGCGCTGTTACTTCGTTTTCGCTTAGCGCTCTTTCTTACTTTTTTTTCTTTTTGCTCGGTTTTTAAGGGTCCTAGCGTAATGTTAAATATTCTATAACCTTCCTCAAGAATTGGGCTATAAAATGCAAAAATCATTTTTCAAATCCGACTGGCAGTGTCAGAGATTAGCGTTCAACAATCAATAAAATGTGTAGGTAGCTAATAGACTAACCGCATTTTTCTTACTTTAAGCACTTTTATACCCGTCGTAATTTCTAAACGAAAGGTCCGATTCGAATAATTTAAAAAGGAATTTACATGTACATAATCGATCTTGATTATGAAACTATTTATTTGGATAAGGAATAAAACCATGTTTATTAAAACACCTTCGCAAATAATGGATTATTTTATAACAAATTTGATTACTATTAAAAAAGTTATAGTGAGCCAACCTTAAAAGATAGTCATGTGCTATCGCGGACTTTTTTTAGAACTTTTTAAGAGGAACAATTCCGTCATACATGATTTTTGCGTAACTTTAACCGTTTACGCAGCGTACGCAACGGAAGCTCTCAAAAGGAATAAATTTTCCCCGTTTTTGCAACATTTTTCATTGATGCTCCGCTCCTATTGGTCGTAGCGTGATATTATATAGCCCATAGCCTTCCTTGATAAATGGTCTATCCAACACGAAAGAATTTTTCAATTCGAACCAGCAGTTCCTGAGATTAGCGCGTCCAACCAAACAAACAAACAAATTCTTCAGCTTTATAATATTATATTAGTGTAGATAATGAATGTGACATTCTCGCGCCATCAATCAAGTCGCGTTTGTACGTCATAATTCATACAAACGACCGCGTACTTGCGCGACGATCGCTCTTGGTTAGGACGCCGGGTAACTACAGACTAATTTTAAAGAATTTTCGCTTCGGGTAGTCACCGGTTACGTTTTACGAGGAGGGATCAAAAAGTAGTGAGAACGACATACTCCTTGGTAAAAAAAATAAATACTGGCAGGCATAGCTCAGATACATATTTGTAATATTAATAAAGAAAAAAATCTTCGATTCTCTTTTGTTTTTTTCTGAATGTAGTCATTTGTTTGCTTCGTGTCGGAA
The DNA here is from genome assembly GCA_947568875.1 of Fissipunctia ypsillon. Lineage (NCBI taxonomy): Eukaryota > Metazoa > Arthropoda > Insecta > Lepidoptera > Noctuidae > Fissipunctia > Fissipunctia ypsillon. The sequence goes on along the minus strand of OX387661.1, from coordinate 14,793,355 downwards.
CGTGTTCTCGAAAATGGAGAAAAACTAAGTGCGAGCCGTTATTAAATACCTCTATTTAAAAAAGTTAACGACGCAAGAGATTCATTGCGATTTGGAGGCAACATTAGGAGAGTCTGCTCCGCCGTATTCCACGGTCGCAAGGTGGGCTTCTCAATTTCGAGTAGGGAGAACGAGCACGGAAGACGAACATCGTTGCGGCCTTCCATCGACGTCAGTCACCAAGGCCCAAGAAAATGTTGCGAAAGTCGAGAAAATTGTATTGAGCAATCGAAGAGTTACCATCCGATACTTATTTCAAGAAACGGGCATTTCATATGGAAGTATTCAATCCATATTGAATCAATCTTTGAATATAAGAAAAGTCTCCACAAGATGGGTGCCGAGAATGTTAACCGACAGTCAGAAACAAAATCGACTTGACATTTCGAAGATATTGTTGGACAAGTTTCAAGAAGATTCTGAAAACTTTTTGTCTCGTTTCGTAACAATGGACGAAACATGCGTCCATCATTTTGATCCCGAGACAAAACAGCAATCTTCGCAATGGAAACGGCCATCATCACCGACCCCGAAGAAGTTTCGTGCCGTGGCATCGGCTGGCAAGGTTATGGCCTCAATATTTTGGGACTCAGAAGGGATATTGTTGATTGATTACCTGGAGCGTGAAACCACTATTACAGGCCAATATTATGCAGCTTTAATTCCCAAGTTGAGGAATGCCATCAAGAGAAAAGGAGAGGGAAACTTCGAAGGGGCGTGCTGTTTCATCACGACAACGCACCCGCGCACAGGTCGGCAGTTGCGATGGCTGCCATTCAGCAAGCTGGCTTCGAATTGGTTGACCACCCCCCTTATTCACCAGATCTGGTGCCTAGCGATTTTTATCTGTTCCCCAAAATGAAAGAATACTTAAGGGGAAACAGGTACGAAGACGATAACGAGGTGATGGATGCCGTGGAGAGCTTTTTGCAGGACCAAGACAAAACTTTTTTTTTTAAAGGGATTGAAGCCTTGGAAAAGCGCTGGACTCGGTGTGTAGAGGAGACTCTGAGACTGTGTAGAAAAATAAATTATTATGTTATCAATAGTCATTATATTCTATCTCATTCTCACTAGTTTTTGATCCCTCCTCGTATATGTAAATCTATCGTTCGTTACTAGCTACTCTTGCAAACAACATGACAATTTCTCATTTTCGTGTGGTAGGGTTTCGCGGACACAGCAGCTACGATGGCCCAGGCGGCGCGCTGGTCGCACGGCGTGGGCGTGCTGCGCCACCTGCCGGGCGCGGCCGTGGCGCCGCTGGCGCTGGCGGCGGCGGGCGCGGCTGACGTGCTGGGCGGCGTGCGCGCGTCGTTGGCGCCGCACGCCGAGCGCCACCACGCCGACAAGTGGCGCTCGCATGACCGCTCCACGGGTGAGCTAACTCAAATTTTACTAAGTGCTGATTTCACCAATGAAACTGAACGCGATCAGCACATCTATTCTATTTCCTATAATGGCAAGCAAAGTCGATGTCGACCTTTCTGCCAATGTCTAAAGTGAATTGGAAAAGCAAGAATGCATAAAGTATTTTTTTTAAATAGATAAAAACCTTTGATGATATTGTTGAACATAATGTAAATAAATCAGCACATCTAAATCGCGTTAAAAAGAGCTGTCAGTGTCAAAATTCCACAACAATGATGACACTGACAGTTGTTGAACGTGGTTTAGATGAAATTTACGCTAAGACTTGCTAAGCTTAGGCGACCAATAGAGAAGTATAGAAGCAGAAGACATGTGGCGCCGACCCCAAATAAATTGAGATAAGGGCAAGAAAATGATGACTATCGCTATGCTTCAGCTACACTAATAACCCATTTTTTGTAACTTCTAATTTTCGTCTTTATACACCATTTGTCCCGGAATTAACGCACAACCTCTTTTTATCTTAATTTGGGACCAAACCTGAAATTGCGAAAAAAAAGTCTGCTGTTCCCTACATTTTAGTGAGTTATGCGAACATAAATGTAGGGAACAGATGATTTTTTTTTTTCGCGATTTCAGGTTTGGCCCCATAGTAAAAGATGTTCTGAATAATGATGAGTACAATGACCCCGTAAGAGGTTGTGCGTTAATTCCGGGACATATTGTATAGTCTTCTCCCAACATAGGATTTACCAAACACAGTGTGCCAATATTCCCCAGAGCTTCCATAGACATCGAAAATACACGCGTTAGTGCTCGCCCCCCCCCCCCTCCCCTATTACATAACTGACGAAATGTGGGTGTACTATAAGTACTCCTCTGCCTAACCCTTTGGGGAATACAGGCGTGATGTTATATGAATGCAAAACTATCCATGGACATTTAGTGGTCCAAAGTTTTCAAGTCTGTTTATTTATATTAGTTTTATATACCTATTTGCCAGCTTATTTTTAGTTCTGTATAAATCCTTGATTCTACAAACTATTATTATCTTGTTTCAGATTCTATAGATTAAGAAGATCCCGCTTGTCAACTTTTGTACGATGATCTCTCTCACACAATTTATTCTCGTGTATAATTTTGTGAGGGCGGATTGCACTAAACTTAAGAACATCAGCGCCACTTCTTTAACATTAGTACCATAACATTCCGCTTTAATAAAACAATTTAGAATACTTACATACATATCTGAACATTGTATTGCTTGTACGACAAAATCATGAAGTAAAAAATGCATATCCTTATTGTCATAGGCTCAAGTTTACGCTCTTTCATAGTACTAAGTTTGATGCAATCCGCTCAAGTCCCCTGCTCAGTTCACCACACGAGGCTTGTGCGTCGACTGCCACATAAGTTCACATAACGTTTATAGTTTTAGGGTTTCTGGCGTTCATCGATGGGGAAGCGGCTAGTTTAAAATATGTACTTGCCTCTATTGGTAAAAATTTATGAACACACGATATTTTTATAAATAAAAAATGCGCTAATATCGTGTGCTCATCTAATAAAGTGTTTGATATAAAATATTTCAAGCACTCTTAGTGATTCTAAAATGTGATGTATTTTTATACAGAGTTACAAATTACATAATTGAGGTACAAAACTAATCTTCTCGTTTTGATATTAAATTATTTTATATATTTGGCAGGACATTGTTGCAAAATAAAGAGCGATGGTTACGTAACTCATTATAATCTTATGATAGATATAGTTTTAGTTAATATATTGTTTATTTCGTTTTATTTTAATGTTTTCAAGTACAGTTATTGTTCGTTAGTCTCATCGAGGAACATCTGCACTTGAAATCGCACATTTCTAAATTGAAAATTAATGAGCATAAAGTTATCGATAGATATGCCCTATAAATATTTTCCACAGTGCGGTAATAGTTGCATTAGAAAAACATGACGTTCACCTTGCATTTTTATTTTCAACGATTTGATAAGTCTAAAGGTCTTCGTAAAATTCCGTTTGATTGGAAATATCATCTAATGCGACTATACTCGCCAGAACTAAAACAGTAGAACACTGACCTACGGAGACTGTGGTGCTTGAGTTGAACAGTCTAGCATTTTAGAGCATTTAGCGGCTCCTTTAGGCTTTAAACGTTCATGTATATAATCGTTGGACGGGAGTTGGGTGCCATGACAGACACGTGGAAGTTATTAATATAGGTTTTCGCTTTTATTATGCTGAGCTCCTATTCGGAATGTTAGTCTGTATATAGATTTATTTACATCTTGAAAGTCATTGTTATTATCTAAATGGTATGTTCAATTTCTTTTGTATTATGTTTTTAATAGATGAGCAAAGTACAGGAAAATTAATTTAGAAATCGCCTAACACAACTGGCTTGATTAAAGAATCATCGTGGGATCGCCGCGAGGAAAGTCGAGGGTAGAACACATGTGAATTGTGTAAAGTAACAAGCTAATATTTACTCAAAGTAGAAAGCTTAGTTCATTTATATGCGTGATTCCTTGATATCTAATAGAGTAGTAAGACTATTCACTATCGTTTTTATTCAAAGAAAGAAAATAATCCTTTTGATAATTTGAAATCAATAAATAAATGATTGCAACATACTTTCTTTTATTTTTTTACTAACAACTATATCATACATTTAAATAACTATATCTAAGCTTCCGGTTCTGCTTTTTCAGGGTATTTGTCCGTGAGGAAGCTCTTTACTTCTCCATACTCTACCTTCAGGTTGAGACGCATCTTCTCATGACTTCTAAACTTCTCATATTTTTTAAGATATATCTTGTAGTGGGGCATGGTCTCGTAGAATCGCGGGAACTTCTTTTTCTTCAGTATAAGTTTGTCGTTCATGACATACTGTATGAAGTCTAGAGTCTCGTTTTTTTGTACTTGATCCTTTGTCCTAACTTCAGAGGGACTGGCAACTACTTTTGGGAAGTATTCATTTTCAGCTTTGTATTCAACTAAATGCAGTTTTTTCTCTTCAGCTAACTGCTGGTGAGTTCTCTGAAAAAAACTATAAAATGAAAACACAGTTAACATAAGCACTGTGCAATTGCATCGATATTTCATCTGCCTAGCCTTTTCCCAACTATATTGGGGTTAGCTTCCTGTCTCACTGGATATAGCTGCAATTGTATACATAATATTAAAATTGAATCCTGTACCTGTTGTAGCAGACCAATGAAGAAAGCCTTTACAATATGTTGCAGGTTGTTAGACCCTTCAACTTTGGCTCTCAAGTCCTTAATACCAATAGCTTGGCAAATTTCCTTGATGGCTCTATGACACATCAAACCATAGCCTTCATTCTTCTGTTGTACAAATATCTTTGTCTTGCCGAAAGCTGTGTAGAAATCATGGTAGACTGAAAAAAAAGACAATGAATTTATGACTTTGATCATTCATAAATAAACAATCAATCTGCCTAGCCTTTTCCCAACTATATTGGGCTCGGCTCGGCTCAGTATTTGAGGTTGGCTTCCAGTCTGACCGGATGCAGCTGAATACCACTATTTTACATATTTTACACCATCATTCATCAATAAACATTGATATGAATTTTCTAGCTAAGATTTCCCTTCTACAACATACACAGTACCCACTAATGAATAATACAAAAATCTCCTACTTGTGTGTCCATTGTAAATCTCAAAGTCCATCAGCTTCTGTCCTGCTCTGTTCTTGGCTTTCCTGAGTGCAGCTGGTGCATCCTTAGCTCTGCCAAACCCAAATCCAGCCAAGCCTTGTCCATTTCCAGTGACAACCTAGAAAGATAAATAGTTATAGCACATAAAAAGCATCCTAACTAATATTATAAATCTGAAGTGAGTTTGTTTGTTACGCTAGAATGACTGAACGGATTTGGATGAAATTTGGCACACCAATAGTTTATAACCTGTATTAAGACATAGGATACTTTTTGTCCCGGTACTATGTATGTGGGATAATTTCCGACCTCCACGCGGGTGAAGCTGTGGGCAAAAGCTAATATCGAATATATGCCATAAAAAAGGTTTTAATCAAATAAATGGGCTGAATTGTTAATCTTACCATTGCCTGAAAGTTCCTGGTACGTCCAAGACTGCCTTTCATGATCAGGAGCGATCTAAGCTGCAGGACTTTGGTGTCAAATCCAGTGAATTCATCTGCAAACAACAATTTAAGTTCTTGTAAGACCTTATAAGAGCAAGTATGAGACTTCATACAATGTGATGGAAATTTGTATAGGTATGCCGCTCACACAACATAAAATTAAGATGCATGTAATATTTGTTTATTTAGAAATTATATTTATTTATTTATTTAATACTGCATGCACAGAAATGTACAGAGGCGGACTTAATGCCATAGGCATTTTCTACCAGTCAACCTTTGGGTGATGCAGAGACAAACAGTGGTAGGTGCAATTATGAGAAATTGTGGAATACATATTTATTTAAATATAAAGATACACATATACCTATTACAACTATAAATATAATAATATATACCTAATTATATATAAATAAGCGCAAATAAATATATACATAAATACACGAATATACTAAAACAAATAAGACAAACAATGGGAAAACGTTAACGTTGTGATGATACTGCCAGCTTCTTACGAATGTGCTCGCGAACTTTTATTTTAAAGGATAATCGGTTGGTTGCCATCCTGATTTCCAGGGGGAGCGCATTCCACAGAGAGATAGACTGAACGAAGAAGGAAGAGTGAATAAAGTCTGTGCGATGAGAGGGACATTGAAGAAGGCGATTCTTTGATGAATGTAGATTTTTATTGTGGTTGGCACAAATGTACTGAAAGTGGGGGGCAAGATAACTAGGGGAAGTGGGAGAGTCAAGAAATGAAAACAAAGTGGTCAGCGCCCTTTGCTCTCTGCGCTGGCGTATAGGCAACCACTTAAGAAGCGACCGATGCGCAGAGACATGATCATATTTACGCAGATTGAAAACGAATCGAATGCAGTAATTGAGAAGATGGTCAAGTTTGTCGAGGAGATCTGCATTCAGGTCATAGTAGCACACATCACCATAATCGATCATGGGGAAAATTAAGGACTGCACAAGCATTGTCTTCATTCTCGTTGGTAATAAATTTTTCAGTTGGTACAGAGCCCGCAATGTTCCAGTAACCCTCTGGCTGACCCTAGCGACTTGAATACGCCAGTTCAGGGTACTATCAATGTGCAAGCCTAGGTCCTTCACGTCAGTACTAAATGGAACGATTGTACCATTAAAGAGAACTGGCGGCAAGGTTGTACTATCCACCTTACTCATACTCCGAGAACTACCGATGATGATGATATTACCTTCTCCAACTGGATCAGGGGCACCTAGACTGCGTCCAGGCATTTTAGAGCCTGACCAACCTCTCTCTATAGGGCCGAGTTTGAGACGGCGGAACTTTGTCATTGAATCTCTGATCTTTATTAGTTTTTCAAGTCTGTAAAAGTAATAAGCTTGTAGTAACATAATACAATAATATGTTAAAATATTTATATGTTCAAGATAATGCTATCTAGATGCAATAGCTCAACTCTCAGTTTGGAAAATTAAACTCCAATAATTTGATCACCTTTCTTGGTCATCGGGCAGTCTCTGCTGTTTCAACAGTTCTCTGCCCCTAATCACTGGTGCAGAGAGACCGGGCCACAGCATGTTGATCCTGCCCACACCAATCATCTGGCCACGATTCAAGTCGCGGATACGGATGCGTCCCGCTCCTCGACCACGACCCTTCTTAGCACCAGCATTACTTACGGATGTCACCGACTTCCACAACTTTTCTGCAGGCACTGTAAACGAAAATAAGTAATAAAGCTATTTTGCTTCTGCTCTAATTATACATATACGTAACATAGTAATTAAAGATTTGACGATATAATAGTTAACTTACATTTATTGAAGAAGTTTACACAAGCAACAGACGTTGTACTAAAATTAGTTTTGAGGTTAGGTGTAACATTGTTTTTCTTCAAAAGAATATTAATTGGTCTGCTTAAGATGTTTCCAAGAGTCAGTATTTTTGTAGACATTTTGAAACAGAGCTACGTCTCTGTTTCTTTTATTTACTGAAGTTTTATGAGTAATTCCGATTCCCTGCACATCTGTCACATCTCTTGTATTTTGACAGTTGACATACACATGACAGTGACAATTGATATGATAATAGTGATGGAGGCAGGATAGGATACTATCATTTTTAAATACAACTTACAAATCAATGCTTTTATGAGCCTTAGCGGTAGTTATAACTGCCAAAACCAAGATATTTTTAAGTACTTATTTCATGATGGCCCAGGCGGCCTGAGCCACTATCATACACTTTCTGAGTTCATCTTTGACATTACTAACATTGGTGGAAAACATCGTTAGGAAACCTGGATATAAGTTTGAAATCGTCAAACCCGTTTTGAGCAAGGTTGCTGATCAATGCTCGTGCCTTCTCTTTGTGAGAAGAGGCCTTTGCCCTGCAGTGGGACAATAATAATGGCTGGTATTATTATGATTTATTACATACAAGCTGAAAGGGTACGGTTAAAAGCTAAGAACTACCCAAAAACGAATGAAACTAAATACAACATTGGCATTAGTTTTAGTCGAATCAAGCGAAAAATAAATCATTAATTACGAACGCACCCATTAAATTTTGACAGTTGTTTTACGTGGCTGACTGCTGGGCTGGTTGCATCCCCACTGCCACTTTTGTTTGTCTTCGATTTTAAATGCAGGATTTCTTTCTAACTTCATGGTTTTTCGTGTACAACTTTTAATATAAATTACCTGTTGGTATAATCTTATTGAAGGATCACAATGGGGCTGTGTAAATGTCCAAAGAGACGAGTAACAAATCAGTTTTGCTTTGAGCACAGAGTCAATGTTTGTGAATATTGTATGGTGACGAGTCACCCGAAGGTAATTTGGAGCCACATACTTATCCTTAAAAGATGTATAGTTACAGTGAAAGTATGTAACGTATTAATTAACTGTGTATCTTTCTGCTTTCCAGTGTATAATACAGTCATACTTGCAATGGTTACAAGACAGTGATTATAATCCCATCTGTGAAATTTGCACAAAAAGCCTCAGTGAGGGCGAATGTATTCGTCTTACTTGTTATCGTAAGTATCGACGGATATTGATAGTGAACTACAAACTAGTTAAATTAAAAAAACATGTTTTCACATTTGATAAAATACTGTTACAGTCAATATTAAAATAAAATATTAATGGTTTAATCAATCAATTGCAAAAAATAATCATTTCATCAATCAATCAACCAACTGGACAGCTTAAACATCTCCAAGCGATTTGAAAACTAACACACATCAGCTAATTAGCTGCTAGTGTGTCCTCTAGATTATAATTATAACCATAAAATTTATTTTTATTAAGACTGCTTTTTTTATGCGCTGTACTATGTGTACTACTCAAGCAGACATCATGGTGATATACAATAGTAGGTACATCAAGTTCTGTTTGCCCTTTACGCAACTATTTTACAGTCATCAAAACAACATTTTTCAGATGTATTCCACTGGGCATGTGCTGAGGCACGGTACAGGGCCCTGCCCCGCACAACGGCTCCAGCAGGCTACCAGTGCCCGTCATGTGCCACACCTGTGTTCCCTCCCCCCAACCTAGTCTCCCCAGTCGCAGATGAGCTCCGAGAAAAACTTGCTGGAGTCAACTGGGCCAGAGCCGGCTTGGGTCTCCCCCTGGTTGGTACTAAACATACAACTTTAATAAAGTTAAATTAAACTTTGCTACAGAACTAGGACAGACATAGATTTAAAAAATCTAACATAACTTTTTTAATGGTGCTTTCAATCAACAGCACATAAACTAACCAAACATAGAAGTCTTATAATTAGCTAAACCATAATTATAAGCCTTGTTTTGTAATCTTCATTTGTAATGCATGATTTGTCACAGTTAAATACAATGGCACACCCCATTGGGTGTAATAAATGTGAATATACGCTAATATTAACTAAAATATATCAGTCTGTGCAAGTATTATGTTTCCTGCTAAATTGTGTTCTTTTTTATCAGGGCACATCAGCATGGTAACTTTAGAAGTAGTGTCAAATAAGATAAAATAATGATCTAATCATGGGCGCCGGCAGGGGGGTGCCAGGGGGTGCACTTGCACCCCTTGGGAATCTCGGGATCAACAGGAATTATTGAAATAAAAAGCCATCTGTTGGAAATCATTTTTTTATTCACAATAATTAGTAGGCAGTAATTACACAATTCTCATTTAAAAAGTGGTTAATTTCGATCGTCGTGTACAAATAGGTGTGAGCCGTGACGACTGGGTACCTATATAATAAATTCATAATGAATAGTCAAAAATTTGTAAATGTCTCGAACATTCAGACTAAAATTTCATCTTTTTATTAAGAATCATATATGGCAAAGAATGTAAGAAAACTAAAATCTGCACCACCTGGAAATTATTTCTGCCGGCGCCCATGGATCTAATCTTATTATTACGAAGCCAACACATTCATAGTTATTTTCGAAATGTTTCTTGAACACAGCTCTCAGAAGACCAAGATATGAAAGGCGCAGCAGGGCGCCGGAGTCAGTCTCCTATTGACCACCACTCTCCCTACTACACAAGTACAGTGGACAATCAACGAGGCACCCCTGTAGGAGCCAGCGATGACGAGTCTAACAGCCGCTCTGCCAACGGCACGCCACATTCCATCGTTCAGATACCTGACGAACCAGTCAACATTTATGACAACACTTCTATTAAAAGGACTGACAGTTTACAAGGTTAGTTCTAAAAATAACTGTTAGAAATATCTGTTATTTCTCACCACAGTGCTAAGATTAACCTTATAACTGCCCAACTTCACATCAGTCGTAATGCCCCAAGCGCGTGCCACAGTGAATTATTTATTGTTATTTGGTCGTAAATATTGGCCTGGTCCTGGCGAAATGGACAAGAAAATATTTGTCGGGTTAATCCGGCGTAAGCAGTTAAGTAAAGGGTTAAAGTTACATTTGATGAAAATTGTGAAGGTCCTTTCAAAGGTTTAAATAATATGTTACGGCCCCGGCATTATCACCTGACGCCCGCGGGACTTTCGTCTGCCGTGGGCTCCAAGCGTGCGGAACTTCGCGTTGCCATACAAGCCCGAGTCCCTGCGCCGCGCCGCCCGAGCGCCCCACCACACGAGCCAGTCGTTGCCCGTGCGCCGTAGCGAGTCCACGCACGTCGCACGCGCCAGCAGCGATCTCACAACGCAACCTGTCCTCAACTCAAGCAAGCACAACACAGCGCTAACAAATATTTTCCATCTATGAAGGTCCACTCAAGATACCCCTCACCCACTGACCCTACCCTTATGTCTTCGTAATTACGTCGAACTTACGTAATTTCTCTATCAAGGCCAAATAAAGTAAATCAACTGTTGTGAAATATAATTAGGTTGTTTCCTATAAAACCAAATTCATCAATTTAACTTTTCTTACACTTACAGGTGGTCAAGCTCCAAGGAAAAGCATCAAATCAAACGAACCACCGAAACTAACGACAAACTATGATCATGATGAAAATAAGTACAAACAGAAGTCTACATTCGCTTGGATTAGTAGGTGGTGGAAGTAAGTTCAAATTTATTAATCTATTACCTCTAGCACATGCCTCATTCAGGATTATAATATTAGTTGATTCTAAAATAACCTCAGGAAATATGTTGGTGTAAATAACCACTATGGTTTCGCCCATAAAGTTCTAAGCATTTACCAACAGTATTATAAAAAGTGATTTTTGAACCAGGAACTCACTCCCATCTTCTCGAGTGCGAAGAGCCGGAGGTATCTATCGACGTTATTGGATCATGCTGTTTGCTTTGATAGCAGTAATAGTGGTCCTAGTGCTACTCAGCCGCAGAGACGTCGATGAAGAAAACCCCTTCGGTTTGATCCAGGATGACGACAAGAGGGTACTACAGAAAAACTAAAACTGCGTATTTATTATTAATATCAAGCAATCTAAGAAGTGATATATTGTAAACCCAATTAGCTGTATTATATTAATTTAATTTCTTTTGAATAATGAATTTGTTTTAAATTAATAATTCCATAACTTAAAGAATAAGATGTTAAATAAAGTTTCAAAAGTCAGGCTTAAATCGTTTTATTATGTGAGTAACAAATGGTGTAAATACAAGAAATTGGTAAATGGATATAAAAGCTGAATGTTTTTATGTTGCCTAAAGCTTACATAACTTTCGTACATGTTTCAACTTCTCTGTTTAAAAACATTACAGAGAAAATGTCATTATAGAAATCAGGGTAGTACTCGCAAGCGCGGCGGCAGTCGGGCATCCAGTTCATCTCTAACAAAATAGGTTGAATGACCTTTTCATTATCCTTCTTTCGCCAACTCAGCATAATATCGGCAGCATACAAGGCTCTTGATTGTGGACTCTTTCCTATTCCACATGGAGGACCCTTTGAAGTTGCAGCACTAAAAAACTCTGATATCATTTTGAATATTGATTGTTCAACATCTGCCCAGGCATAATTGGCAAACTGCCTAGACCATGCCTCTTTAAAGTCTGCACATAACATCTTAAAAAGTGGTGCACTCTCACTGTAGTTCATAACAGTGAAATGTTTCTCATACTCTTCAAAATTGTCTAAAGAGAATGGTTTATTAGCAAACCTGAGGAAGAAGTTATTATAAACATAAACTTCTGTTGGGCTAACAGAATGCAAAATAATAACATAGCGAATATCAAACTTCACTTGTCCAACATCTGGCCTCTCAAAGAGAACAGGGTTGTCAATATACTTCTGAGCTATTTTAGGTCCTGTCAGTGGTAATCGACACAGAAAATCTAAATTATCACTGATGTAGGTGTCCAACCCTCTTGCAAGGTTGTATGGCTTGCAAATCCAGTGATTATCTAATCCAGCCTTCTGCCTCTGCATGTAATATGCAACAAATTTTGGTAGTTCAGTTTTCATATTGAAGGTAGTGGGCATCCAAACTGGATTTGTATCCAGTGAATTGTTATCATTACAGTATTTTTCTGAAGACCTTCTGGCGATAACAGCCAACAGATCCTTAATAGTCATAACATACTCAAATGGGAATTGATTAACAAACTTATTTGGTGAATGTACACTCAAATCTTGAAATTCTTTGAAGTGGTTCATGTACCACAATACATCAGCATCATTTTCATTGTCAACTATCTCAAACTCGGGAGCTGTTAGGTAATCATTTATATACCTATACTCTGAGAACACTTTCAGCTTAGTAGAATTATTATCTCTTACTTTTAACAATTCTAATTCTGGGAGTGTTTCCACTATGTGACCCTCCAGAAAATATTTAGAGCTTGGCTCAACTTGGGTAAAATCTTCCCCAAAATGTTCATAATGTTTCCAGGGAATAAGCATTGCCTCTCTCTGCATGGGGTCAGGGTAATGACCCTCTACAAAATTTCGAGTTACCATGTCACCTTCTTCCACATTTTTGATTGGAAACAGTAAAGTATAAGTTAATTGCTCAGGCACATAGATAAAAGGCACTGCTCGGAAATTGGGAGTATCAGAGTGTGTAATACCAGAACCCAGCTCATCTAAAACATACCAGACTGGAACTCTGTCTTCAACCGAAAATTCATCACCTCCAATTGCATAAGTGTGTGCATATTTCCACATATCTTTAGAGACTGCATCAATTTGTTTTTCCGTCGTTTTTTCGGATATTTGCATCAAATTGCACATTCTTTCTAACAGACCTGGCACATTTCTTAGACAATTTTGAATAGTATTTGCCTTGAAAGTCCATGCATGATCAACTAAGTAAATATGACTAGCGTCTGAGCACTCGATATCCCGAATTGCAATTACACTCCATATGGGATCGTAGGGCATTTTTTTCGTGTCTTCATAATCTATTTGAACGAGTTGAAACGTTAAACCGGCATCCAAAATCTGGTCGGTGATTTTCTTGCATACTAATGGCCAAAAATGTTCAGGTACACCAGATAGTACTAACTGTGGTTTGTGTAACGCTAAGAAATGATTGTAAGTAGATATCCCATCCATGTTTTCTACGTTCTCACAAATAGGCGAGGTTATGGAACGATTAGATTAAATTCCCGAATGTGTGGTGCAATACTGAATCTGATACTAGTGTGCAGCTGACATTGACGTACTGATCAGCTGGCATAGCAAAAGTCACAGAGTTCACAGACTCACTGACAGAGCATTTTATGCATTTCATTGCATGCTTGGAAAACGGGTTTTTTGCACAATATAGTATTTATTACTACATACCTACTCTGTATAGGTAGGTATTTTCTAAAAATGTCAATGTTCGCGGAATGGTAAATAGCCTCAAGGAATGAATTGTGCTATAGACTAAAACATGGATCCATCTAATTTAGCCTGCAGTCTATCAGTAATCAGCAGATTTGGTCGAACCGTTTATAATCATACAACACTATCGGCAGATTACTTTTTGTTAAGATAGTTGCGTTAAATTGTCGAGTGTCTGGCTTGAAAGTTCGATTGGAGCTATCTATTGCAAGAACTCGTCAGTGCTTGAGCATTTTGCTGCTCATTGTGTGCTTGGCTGCAGGACAGGACCAGGTGCAGGCAGGATCTTATGTGGTGGACACAAGGACCAGAGCAGCTTGTAATGCATGATAACCGTACATGAAATTCTACTTCGCCTCGAGTCCTTGTTCGGTTTTATCTTAGGATTTTATAGATTTTCTGGAGAATTTAAATAAAACAAGATATTTTTAAGTCAATGTATTATATTTGCATGGACTTATGCCAACAACCTGTTTAGGGGAACATTGATGCTTCTTAAATACTAATTAGGTTATTTGATAATAATTAGATCACATATATCTTTATAATAATAAACTTTACAAAAGCAAAACCGTTGTATGCATAGCAACACACAGGATCCGTTATAAACTTCCATTATTTGCAAAATTGAAATAATGATACTTTGTGCTGCAACACATTACTCAAAAACCTCGAAACTACGCCACGGCTTAGTACCATATAATACATTTAACATTGAGATACTAATGTCTCCCTTCAACTACTACAATACATTAAAGATTGTAGATGGTCTAGTAATAGTGTGGCGCCTTCTGAAGGGCTCCAAGCTCCAAACATTTTAATGGTAGACATACACCAATAAATGTGGATATTCTTAGCATAACAATAATAGTATAATAAGATGCAGTCGTTGGATAGTCCACTTACAGTAGAGCCACTACAATACTACATTGTCATAGAACACAATTCATACAACTATCTATTCAGTTCAATTAGAGTCCGAGTCCATGTGATTTCTGTAGTTGCGTCGCGCTTTTTTCACCCGTTGTCGGAATTTGAACGCTTGGTAGTCGGGATCATCTGATACGTCATCGGCGCGGGGCTGCGAGTTCCTCGTGCTGCTGCCGACAACTGTCCCGACCCCGCTGTCGGGAGTGCCCATAGTGTCCGGGGCAGGCCACAGGCTGCTCTCAGTACTACAGCTACTTTCCAATTCACTCTCGTTCGTTTCATTCATGAGCCTCGCGACTGTCCTATTGTAGCCTACTTTGGGTGAATGTTCAATAACTGATGCACTCGCTCGGTCAGCTGGTTCTTTGGGCGGGGGAGATTCGCTAGAGTCTGAGCGATGTATACTGAGGCGGCCGTTCCGTCGAACCCTTCGTAAGTTTATTCGTCGGGGTTCCGGCGGTGGTGGTGACGAGTTGTTACTCTCCGACTCCAATGGTTCTACGCGAAGGGATTCTCCGAGCGAGTCCCGCGACCCGTTGATAGGCGTCGGGATGATACTGACGAGGTTTGGGGGAATGTTCTGGTTACCGTTCTGGTTTCGCGGCGATATCGGCCGACTGCCCACTGACTGGTCATCGTCGGAGTCTACCTCCGCTATTCGAAAAAGTGCAGATGTGTTTTGACCCCGGTAACCTGAAAATGCAAAAAGTTAGTAGGGCAAAACTTGGCTAATTGGTGATATGCAGCTATTCGGTGATAGATAATATGTGTTATATTACCAAGTTACTACTGACTTGATAAATGTATATTTTTCAATCATTATAGTATTTGCCACATTTTTAGATATAAGTTAGCAAAGCTTCTTTTGTCTACTATATTGCAGTAAATTAAAAAAATAATCTGATCAATGAATCGAATTTTACAAGTAAAAAACAAAACTATCACCGATTACCCAAGTTTTGCCCTATCATTTATAATAAGTAGTGAATAACTCTTCATCTGCACTATTATTAGGAAAAAAGGACATAAATAAGTAGTTACCTGTGCTTGTGCTTGGTTGAGCTAAATTGTCGTCGAAACTGTCAAAGTTAGAAAAATTGTTGTTATCACTACTGTCTTGTGCCATGGCTGCTCCTGCAAGAGATAAAATTAAATTAGTTTGTTCTATTATTGATTGTATGCGATCTTGTAATAACAGAAAAGTAAATAATCTCACCATTACTTCTTAAATTCATTGGTTTCCTATAACTAGTGACTTTACTTTTTCTTTTAGCAGTCCTTGTGAGGTTCACGCGACGTCGAAGAGGCCTGATCATCTGAAATTACGCAAAACATATCTGCATTATTTAGTTGGACGATATTTAAATTAAAGCCTCATATTAGCCTAGGTGGGATCTACGACCAATATAATTTTTGATTATTTTTCATCTAATTGATTTGAAATTGCCACCAATACAATGCCATGCCATGCCATAGTTGATTTGCATAAGATGCAATAATTGTATTTCATAACTTCCGAAGAACGAGCACAAGATTTTAGAATGCCACTCACCCTGCCACTATTCCCGAACAGACTATGCGCCGGTTCATCGGAATCTGTCCGCTCACTCGAGGGCGCGGAGATGCGCGAGTGCTGGTGCGGGACGACGCGCAGGACGCGCGGCGCGGGCGGGCGGCGCGGACCGCGCGTGCGCCGCGCTACCGCGCGCGCGCCCGACGCACCCGCGCCGTGAGCGCACGCGCTACTCGACTTGCTTAGCGACGACCGCGACTGTTTACTCCGCCTAAAATATCACAACTATTACTTCACCCACACAACAAACATTATCATCGATGAACTTATAGAACTAACCTGCCGTCAATAAATATAGATAACGTCTACTTTCGTAAACACCGTGATAACACGCTAGAACTCTCCAGCAAATTCCGCCATAGAGGAAGGCTCCAAAATCTCCAGCTTTAGTGTGCCAAGTTTTTTCATCTAAAAAGATAGTTGAAGCATTTTCCCCTTCAAAATAGGTCACCCAAAAAGGTTATCTTCTAAAAAACAATAAGAACAAATAAAATAAAATTTTCTACACCAAAAATAATTTCGTTAAATCGTCCCAATTTTATCATAATCTAACAAGCTGGCTAACTACCATGAAGGGGTGTATTACCTGAGAGAGCCTCTTTTCTGCGAGCGTACATTCTTTGAGTAGCGTTGTGCCACTAGCCGCGCCAGTCTGTTGGGACATCTTTGACTGCGATTTCCATTTTGATTTGCTGTGAATTTATTTTTTATACTATTAAATAGGCAAAATAAATTAAACATGTTCAGCTCGAATGGTTCATTACACCTTTTTTAGTTATTTCGAATTTATAGACCATCAAATAATCATTAAAATACTACGTCATTGTGACTAACCTCGTTTCGGTGGCAAAGGTAAAAAGTCCGCAACAATCTGGTCGGTATCAGACGAGTCCGGATCATTGTCGAGTACGGACCCGCCCGAGCTCGAGCCGTCGAGCGAGTCCGTTTCTTCGGCTAGACACTCCAGCTCCCGTTGTACTAGAGAATCGAAGAACGCCATCATCCGAGGGTCCTCGCTCGTGGATTGGTCGGCGTAGTTGTGTGATATGTACTGAAAAGAGGGCTGTTGAAATAAATTGCGATGCTTAGCATCAGTGAAAAGCCTGGATGGCTTTCGTAAGACAAAATTGTAACTTTAATAATACTAATTTTGCTTATTATTTAACCTTTTAACCGCCCGACTTCATATCAGTTGTCGTGCCCCCAGCGCCGGGCAACTTGAATCATTACTATATTTGGTCGTAAATATACGACCCTGGCGAAATGGACACGAAAATATTTGTCGGATTAATCCGTCGTAGGCGGTTAAAGGGTTAAGCTAGCAATGCAGGTGACAAAACTTAAAAGTTAGTAATTTTCTGCCATTTTAAATGGTTTGGTATTGATATTCAACCGTTTCCTCGAAAGTTAGTTGAAACTAGGAACCTAGCTAACTGGGTAATGAAATGAAACGAAACTGTTTATTCTATAAATAGGATATCGGAATCACTTTTACATGTCATATTTTTTTTTTAAATAAGCTAGATGGAGTCGACATTTTCCTATCTGACTACCCCTGAGAAGAAATGGCGAAACAAATTCAGGGGTCGAAGTCTCTTTTAAAGTCCAGTCATAAGATTATGGTTGGTTAATATTTCAAGTGATAACTTTTTAAATGATGGGAGGAGGAGTTTTACCAACCTGTCCACTATGATGCACCAACGACACGTAGTCCTCGTGGCTGTATAGCTCACGCGGGTTGTCGGAGCCCTGCGCCTCCTCCAATAACGCGCCGCGCATCATAGGAAACTCTACCGCTGACCACACCTACAAATAACAATAAATACTTTTTTTATTTAAGATCATTGCAATGACATATAATGTAAAGTTTTCATTGACATAAAAAAAATTGATTTACAAACCTTGATAATCTTCTCAACACCAGATGACGCAATGAGACAGTAATGAGGGTTATACCGCACTTGGTTTACGATGGATCTGTGACCAAATAGCACTATGTGTGGCGCTACCTGTATATCTGAAAGATTTAAACCATTTTGTGAACGCCTTTTTTCATGTTACCTAATTTGCAAAGGCATTGCAAATTATAAGTACCTACAATCGTATTTTTTTTAAACTTAAGTGAATAGGTATTTTTTTTTAGTTAAAAGTATTATTGGGTTGACATAAAAAACCAGAAGAGTACTCACTATCACTAGCACCTTCTGGTATCTTCCACATATACAGATTGAAGTCGTCAGACCCAGACAGTACGAACTGGTCGCCCTCCCCAGCGAAGGTACAACTCTTCATTGTACATGAATTATAATAGTCTTGGTGGTAGAACTGTGCGACTGGCTCGGGAGAGTGAACGGCGTAGAGGACCGGGTTTTGACGACGGCGGAGAGCTAATATGTGCGTGCCAGCCGAATTGAAGCGAACGCTCATACAGTTCTGGCAAGTCCCGTTACTGCCGCCGGAGTAGCGAAGGACTGGGCTGTAAAAAGAACTTACAGGATTGAAAACAAGGAAACTTGTGGACAATTCAATGTATTTTTGTTATTATTATTTGTTGTTATTAGTTCAACACCTTACAAATAAGAAAGTCTCAAAGATTTAGGGAAACCTTGTGGCTCTGTTTAATAATCGCGCCAAAGGTTGATGTTATCAACATATTCAGTCTATGAGGAAAAATACTATCAGATTTAGCAGATAACAAGAATTGCAAGAATTCTATGTCTACTTTAGCACTTTTTCTGGGGAACAAACGAGTATTGATCTGTTAATGTTATAACTATGTTACTAACTGCTTAGGTGAGCGCAGGTCCCACAGCGCCACGCCATCGCGAGCGTTGGCAGACGTGAGCATGCCTGACTGCGAAGGGTGGAACATCACACCGTGGAACGCTTTGCGACTGCGCGATATCACCAGGGATTCTGTGTGGAATAAATAAGGTACTCAAGGCTTTATTTTTTGTAATCACTGCATACTTAGTCCCTCTCTAGAGAGAACAGAGGCTTGTTTGAGTTTGGTTCTTGATGCATGGTGCACCATAATTATTATAAAGTTCTCTCTAAGCTGTGACTATGCCCATAGTATACTTGCATATTCTATTATTTATCATCTCTTTAGAACAAGGCTTTGGAACAGAGGGACGAAAGATAGGGAACCAGGTTAGGCAGTGCTCCTCTCCTCAACGGCGCGCGCTACCCTGGTCGGCGCGGATGAAAATCGCTCCGTGAAATCTTCTCCTAAATCTACCACTGTAGTTACGTTACAAAGAAGATGATGGAAATTTGGAATTGCACCGTATATGGAGATCATCAGGTCATTTTGACTTTCTTTACCATGTACTGACTGCCTCGTGTCAAAGAGCAGCAGCCGGCCGTCGTTGCCGGCAGTGGTGACCACGCGCTCGTTGAACGGGTCGATGCTCAGGCTACACACCGCGCGCTGGTGCTGCAGCACTTCCAGTGGACACTTGCTCTCCAGGTCGTGGACTATCACCTGTGTTGCCATGGTTCAATATTCAAGGTCAAAGAGATAATAATATGGGAGTTCAAGGTTCTAATTTGATAGACAACAGACAGCTACAAAAGTTGTGGACATATAATTAGGAACGACTTTTATCAGTCACTTTTGAAAAAACAAGTTGTTTGTATTAACTTACAGATAACAACTTTGAACCACATAAAATAATAGCTACTTTAACAGGTTTTAATGATTCATACTCAATAATCAAAATAATTGCACTTTCCTATAAAGGGGGCTCACCCTCTATTACATGGGACTTAAACATAACTGGCGAAATGTGGGTATACTATAGGTACACCTCTGCCTAACCCTTCGGGGAAACAAGGCGTGATGTTGTTATGTTTCCTATAAAAATCAATTTACTTTTAATTGGCTGTATTTCAAAAGTACTGGCCGCTGGACAAATAATTAAGAATGCAAAAGATATGTTCTCAATTTTGAATTTTGAAAACAAATAGCACATGTTTTTGATTTCCCGCCTGTTATTTTGCCTGGTTATTTTCTCCTACATTTTTCAGTCAAAAATGAGCAAAAATTATTTCAAAAGCATGGGTAAAAAGGAAAATTTGATCCATCAACTCACCCGGAAACCAATATTATAGCACTGTATGAATGTGACTGGTCATATAAAAAGATTGCTGGTCATATGGAGTGTTCCAAAACTAAGGTCTAAGGTTTATAATGCTGTAAATCACGTCAAGAAATTCAACACTACCAATAATGTTCTTTGATAAATTGAATCTAGAAAAGCCGCCCAAGTGCGTGTCGGACCACGCACAATGAAGGGTTCCGTAGTTGGGATGAGTTTACCCCAAGAACAAACTTAACATTGTAGTTGAAAAACATGTTCTATCAGACATTTCAACTGCAGATGTAAGTTGGTCGACTATTACTTGTTAACTTGTAAAGCCTACTTAGTTGTGATAGTTTTCCTTTTAACTTCGTTGTATATACTACTACCGTGAATTTTTTCACATATCCACAACTAACCGTTTAGCTGGCAGGGACACACACACTTGACTCTTAACAAAAATTAGCTCTTTAAAGCTTAATAAGTCATTTTATACATTCCTAATTATTTGTCCACACCTAGGAAGTTTTGTATAGGTAGTTCAAATGGACCATAAATTTTTAATAAAAGTCAATAGAAGATTTTGCGTATCTTGTATGTAGTATTAGAGCCTATTAAAATTGATGTTTAATGTTGTTGTTAAAAGTCAGTAAATGGGTACAAAAATAACAGCAACATGTTTATCGAAAAGTGACTTCGGTATCAGTTGTTCCTAATTATATGTCCACAACTGTATGTAGCTGTAACTTACCAGACAGCTGTGCCTGTCCTGCTGGGGAGTTTGTTGCGCCACTTCTCAGCTAAAGCACTAGGAAGTGGTGAAGGGCAGGCGTTTTGAAGACTGTCTTATGTAATTTTAACATTCATAAAGTGCCGATTCTCAGCCTAGTTTGAATAAATTACTTTTGATTTCTAATTTGCTAAAGACATTGAACAGCCCGGTAATTTAATATAGGTCATCTAACAATTGTAAACATTTTCTACTTTTCGTCTGTACTGCCAAGGACTGCTCTTTTTAGGACCACTTTTGACACTCCAATCTCATCATTATTGGCTCTAATTTTTAACTATTAAAATACTTACAATATCATCATTCCCTCCGGAGTAAATCTTCTGGTTGTCATTGGTGATGCCGAGACAGAAGACATTGGACTGGTGCAGTCCCTTCATAGCCTCGGGCTTGCCTCGATCAAGGATGGCTTGCCCAAACTGCCATAGCATCACCCTCCTGTCATCGCCACCTGATATTGCAAAATCTTATACATGTATAAAATACTGCTTATATCTCCTCATCTTATTAGGTTAGTACTAAAAGAAACTTAACTATCCATTCCTGACCCGCTAGTCTTAGCTACATTTTGAATTTTGTCAACTAAATAAAAATAGCACTATCTTTCAAAGAGCATGGGAGATGGGCTTCAAATTAATCTATGAGGACAATTGATGAAATTATTGTTGTTGTATTAGCATGCTAATATTACTAATATCCAGTTTGAAGCCTTATCAAGACCCTGTCAGCAAGCTTGACGTTAAACTTTAAGTTAGCTTTTGTCCATATGATTATGGGCCTTGAGATACTTAGCTCAAGATCATCATATGCCTAGCCTTTTCCCAACTATGTTGGAGTCGGCTTCCAGCTAACTGGATGTAGCTGAATACCAGCTCAAGATACCAGCATAAAATAATAAATTGTCATACTTGTGAAGCTTTGATGTCCCAATCACTCTTCAAAGGTAATGGGTAAAACTATGTCACTAAGCAAGAGTTGATTTTCTTTAGTTGATTAGATAATAACATAATGAAAGAACCCATGTCTGGAGTCTTGATTGGGACCATCAAGCCATTGCATTTATAAGAATCATAATTGCTGTAGAGCTACAGATTGTAATCATATAATATGGAGTAAGGGCCGATAAATGTACCTTAAGACACCCCAGACTTATTTTGAAGAATATTCTATTTGCTGTCTTATTCAAATTGAACTCTAAGGCGACCCTCTGACCGAATTTTCTTTCGCTTATGCAGCTACCATTCAGTACTTATTTGTTTTATATACACTTAAAACGTATTCAGCAAAACCGCAACCTACTTGTTTAACATTATGTTTATAAGTTGCAGACTTAATACAAATATAATAAAATACAAGTAATTAGTTAACAGTCGTGTGTTACCTTATTTTTCCAGTTCCGTTTTGCTCCTAAGGCCGATTTAATTAAATATAAACGTATAAGAGTAGACCACGGGTGTGTAGGCATAATATTATGAAAATGACATACCTGATACAAGTAATTCGCCATTGCTGGAAAACTCAATAGCATTTACACATCCGAAATGGCACACAAGTTCCCGTCGATACAAATTTTTCGCTGCATTTAAACGTTTGTTAAAGAATTGAGACTTAATATCTGGTAAGAGTCCGTATTCCCTTCTATTTAGATAAGATATAGGGTTCGCAATATTCGCCATGTTTAGAGCAAAACCACCATTTTCTCACGAATGAAACAAAACTTCTCTTGCCTGTCGATCAGCTGTATTTTATTTTTAAAAACAATTTTGCGTTTCGTTATGCTTGTCAGTGCTTAGCCCCATCAATAAATTATTTTCTAGAAACTGTTATTATTTGGAAGTTATCCAATTATTATTAACTATAAAACGAACAAGATCAATTATCGGAAATAATGTTAAAAAATATATTTCAAATCCCACTTTGCAAAATGGTCTTAATCCTCTGATAATATAAAAACCTTTAACCGAAATAATATTGAGCGCACCTCTACTGTCTATCAATTTGACAGTGTCAAATCATCTGTCAAGAAGTCGCATCGCATGTGGACGAAAGGTAACACGTGAATCTTAGAAATAAATAAAACATTATTTTGAAATAAGTAATTAAGTATCAGAAATCATACAAAAATATGGTAGTTGCCGAAACAATGAATAAACCTGTACTTAAAGTTTCAAGTAAGTCTTTTAAATTTCTGAAACCAAAGTAATCGTAAATATTTGTAAAGTTTTCCTAATTAATGGCTTTGAATATTTTGTAGTGGATTCAGAATCGGATTCGTCAAGCGCAGAGGAATCCGAAGCATCAGAGAGTGAAATTGAAGACATAAACGAAGATGCGGAGGATGGCATCGAAGCTGATGCCGAAAGCGGTGCTTCTGATGCCGAAAGCGGTGCCTCTGATGCCGAAAGTGGTACATCTAAAGACAAAAGCGGTGCACTTGAAGCCGAAAGTGATGCCTCTGATGCCGAAAGCGGTGCCTCGGATGCCGAAAGCGGTGTTCTTGAAACCGAAAGTGGTGCCTCTGATGCCGGAAGTGAATCCTCTGATGATGAGGAAGAAGGCAAGGCTGCTCTCGTAACAAATGAAGGCTGGGCAGACTCTGTAGCAAAGATCTTAGGATCTAGCAAACCTAAGAACAAAAAGACATTAGTGTTGTCTAGGGCTAAGAAACATTCAGAAATAGTTAAGATTGTCAAGGAAGAGAAACCAGCATTTGAGGTTATAGATGATACAGGAGAAAAGAAGCCAGTATTGAAAAAAGAAGAAGTGGAGGTGTCGTCAGAACCTCCTGCTAAGAAAGTGGTAAGTTTTTTATTTTATAGCCAGCTTGAGTTTTCTTTTTCAAACAAACATACTAAAAAAACCAGCCAAGTACATGTCAGACCACTCACAATGAAGGGTTCCGTAATTGAGATGAAGAAGTGACATAACTATCCCAAGATCAATCTTAACATTGTAGTTGACAAAACATCTTTATGATACCTCCACGCATTCCTGAAAAAAAGCATCTTGATAGGCTGAAAGGCAGACGGTCAACGAAGTGATCCAATAAGGGTTCCGTTTTTTCCTTTTGAGAAACGGAACCCTAAAAACATAATAAATTCAACACAAAGAGCAGGCATTTGTCTGATTGCTCACCATAATAATTGAAAAATTATGAACAAACCAAAACCTTTTTTATTTGATTAAAGCTAATTATTTGTAACTCAAAGTTTATTTTAGTACAGAAATCCTAATTTAACATTACTACCATACGAAATTTAAGAGAATTTATGACAATTTTTTCAGAAATATTCTCAGGAATGCTCTCGCTCAGGAAAATTTACTGAGAATTTAAGTTGTGGAGTAGATCATTCTGACGAAAACTTCGTAAAATGTTCAAATGTACTCAAAACTATTACTCTAAAAATAGATTTTTAAATTCTCGTAAATTCCCTTCCAAAAGAACATTCTCGAGAACTTAACAGTAAAGTTCTCGCAAGGAGAATATTCTCGGCATTTTACCATCACTCATTCCAATAGATAATAAATTACTGGGCAACACCCAAGTTATCATAACCCAGTTGCTTTCCAAACTGGTAGTAGAAACTAAAACCTTGGGCCCCAGAATTTAAATCTTAAATATAAGATCAGAATGATTAATTTTATTTTCAGAAACATGATAAACCATCAATAAGAGTAAAGCCAAATGTACTGGAAAAGGACAGAGAGAGATTATTAACAAAAATAGCTACAAAAGGTGTAGTACAACTTTTCAATGCAGTCAGAAACCAGCAAAAAACTCTAGAACAAGAAATGGATAGAAATGATTTGTCTGAAGGTAAAAAAGAAAAAATATTGAAGAAGTTTGATAAGAGAGCCTTCTTAGACACACTTATGGGTCAAAGCAAGTCGATTATTGTTGATGAAGAAACAAAAGTTGCAAAGAATGAAATCAAAGATGAGGACACACCAAAATGGAGTGCACTGAGGTAATGGAATGTGTTAACATTGTGAAATACTTTATGTAATAAAAGTGATTCTGCTGGCCTGGATTATTCTGGGAGAGACAAACCACTGAGTGCCTATATTTTGACTCTGCTAGAAATCTTCCCATATCTTACATGACTTTGGTAGCAACATAAAAACAATTAGGTATACCAAAAACACTGTTCTGAGATCTATATTTTGTTACTTACTAACTAATCTTTTTCATATTTCAGGGATGACTTCATGATGGGTGCCAAAATGAAAGATTGGGATAAAGAGTCTGTTGATGAATGACACTAATTAATAGTTTTAAGTACTATTTTAATAAATAATTGTAAATATCAAAGTTATATATCATTCTCTACATTATTCCACAAGAAACGAAAATACATTCACATTTTTACATTACTTACAATATTATTTACAGTAATTAATTTACATTAGACTATCAAACAATGGAAACAATATTATACCATCCCAGATTCTGTATGACACATAGACAATAAGTTTATGCAAAGATAGTTGTCTTCAGTCATATTCTATTGCAGGACAAACAATCTTAGGCATGCTGGAATGAACAAATTAAACCAAATCTTTCTTTGAATATCACTATCTGCCTCCTTATTTAATAAACATGGTATAAGCATCATTGCCTATTGAATGCTGTGTGATCTGCTTGGGCAAAGTGGAATATATCTTGACTGGAAGGTTCCAGACCATGGTCTCTATAGACACATTTAGTGGTGCAGTCCAGTCCTTCTCTTCTGGGTTGGGTAACAGTTTCTCATTTGATGTTACAAATTCGAAGTGAAGGCGCCAACTTAGGGATACTGGAAGAATAACATAGATCTTATTTCTTTTCCATTAGACAAAAAAACAGTATTTCTCAAGAGACTTTCAGTTCAATACTTACCATCATCAACTTCAAAAGCCGGTGTGATATGCAAAGGTATAGGTAATATCAGCTGTGACTGTGTTAGTCCTAATGTCACTTCATGATATCTGGCCACTGTCATAGACCTACTGCTGGTGTCCTTGCTGACATTCTTAGAAGGTGACTTTGATTTGATCACCTCTTCTGGTTGTAGGGAAACTGAGACCTGAAATTTAGTACTGTCAGTTAGGCTCCAGTTCTAGGTACAATTTTTTGCTTTGTTTACCACCAGGTAATTTGAATATAAAAGTTGTTCCTGAATTATAAGGTTTATTTTCACCCATAATTACCTGCATACATGTGACAGTCCCCACTGAGAAGTCAAAAGTGCCAACAATGTCTTCACCAAGCTTGTAAGCTGACTTGAACAGACAGAAGCGGCCCACCTTACCTCTGGTGTTTGTTATCATGTAAGAGTTAGGACTTCTTCTGGCTGTGAGATTCTGGAATAATTATCAGTGTTTTTTTTTTATATAGAGCACATGAAGCTTTACACGTGTAGTGTGAGTCTTACCACCTACAGTGATTGATAAATGATAAATGATTTTATTTCTGTAAGTAGGTTTATACAAACACTTTGACAGATCAAACATTTTTTTTTTTTAACTAGATGAGGCCGGCGTTTCCTATCTGACTACTCTGAGAAGAAAGGCCGAAACAAACTCAGAGGTCACAGTCTCTTTTAAAGTCCAGACATAATCTTGGTCAGATCATGTGAAGACCATGTAGGTTGGTGTCTGAAATGGTCTTTTGAGGAAAGAACCACACAGATTGAGTGGACCTGTCCAATCAGTTCAAGCATCTGTCAGTAATTGTACAGCTCAACATAAAAGTTAAGGAGCTCAACGATTCGACGAACAATACCAAAGAAAGGACATTTGGGTAGGCCGCATAATTTACTCAAACTGGCAAACTATGATTAAAGCTGAGAGAAAAAAAATAAAACAAGGACCCACATGTCTTCATATTTGATTGTTATAAGACAGTACAAAGTCCAATGTGTAAAGCTCCACAAGCTCTTGACTGTACATTAAATAAAACGTGTAAACAAAGTTATTATAATTATTAGAAAAATAAAATAAAAAGAATTTGGTACAAAATTGCCTCAAATGGTCTGGCCATGATGAACAAAATATTAAAGTTCTATATTTACATAAGTTTTAATTAGTACTTCTTATTTCATTAGAAGCTTGTTTTTAAAAAGATTTTTACTTAAATTTTATTTTCATCTCTAATAAAATTTAAGTAATAGTAATAACCCTACAAATCTAACAACCCAAGTTAGATAAGTCAGAAAAACTTAAACCCTGATTGGTCTGATATCAAAATTACCTGTAAAACTTGTAAAGCCATAGTTAAAGGTGTTTCAACCTTCCTCTCTTCAGAAAATGGGTTGGTGGGCTGTAGTTCCTCAGTAGTCTCATTACCACACAGAGCTGCTAAGTCCTGCAAGTTCATGATAGGACTGATGGGTAGCACTCTGAATGGTATCCTGACCATTTTGATGTGGGAACCCACTTTCTGAGTTGCTATGGTTATTTTGTATGAGTACTTGACTGAAGTCCCTCTGTATGATGGTGGAGCCTCAATAGGGAGTGATTCTCTGTACCAAACTGCAGAATAAAACATGATTAACTTCTTACAAAGAGCTTGTACACTATTATTGTACAGTACTAGTACCCTGCAGTACAGCTATTACACATTAAGTACTTACAAGTTTTAGTTTCACCTAATGGGATAGTCAGATCACAGAACAGGATTTTAGGTTTGGTGTGGAATATGACATCTCCAATATCACAAGAGGTAACTTCCAAGGAGGTGGTCTTCCCAATAGTTGGTGTTTTATCACCTGTGTTCTTTGATGTGGAGTAGAAACAGTGGATCTGTGCTGAAGCCCATGCTAAGTTTTCTAGGGCATCACTGAAAAAATTAATGAAGCTTATTTCTTATGCTCGTTTAGTAAATAATAAATCACGAGTTTCTGATGACTAGCAATAACAAGTAGATTTTAAAATGACTGAAAAACAAAGGAGATAATAAAACAAAGTTATTACCAGTGACTTTGTGAATTCCTATGCTCTGGCTGAGCAGTATAGCAAAATGATATGCAGCATTCCAAGGCTTCACCAGCTAAATAAACTGTTCCAGTTGTTAACTTTGCAGATAGTTCGATCATTGTGATGATATTTACAAACAAGCGAACTCTAAGAAACCACTATGATGTATCATATAAAGTATAACTACAGGGTCTACAGCAAGTTAAGTTATGTTTCAGAACTATAATAAATGTGAAAGAAATTGCTGATGCCCTAATAATTTTGATGATTTGATCAACAACAATGTTGCTGATGATAGTGGAACTTTGAGCATAAGATTTTATTTGGTTTCACTTTCTCTTCAACAAAACGACTCATTCTATTTCAAACTTCCAATCAAAAAATAGTTTTAAGTTACGTGTATTTTGTAAGATTTAACTGGAACGCCACGAAGTGTCAATGTCAAACATGATATTCGTGGCTGCGTTCTGAAACTGAAAACGTAATTTCTATCCGCTTTACCATTTTGAATAAAAATAAATATGACTGAATTGATTGTAAGTTTCATTACATATCATTTTGGAATATAAAACGCAAACCTATTGTTCATTGTATAGTAAAATAAATGACCGCGGGTTCACATAATAATTAATAACAAGGACTAGACAATAATTGTCTTTTAAACAAAAAGTTGATTTCCAAACGAAATTACTTTCCGTTCTAATCTAAATTCTTAGTTAGTTAGTGGGTTGTGCAGTTTTTAATTGGAAAAAGGTTCAAGGAATAAAGGTGTAAATGAAAATAAATTGACAAGAGTATTATCCTCTTTACATTTAAAAACAACTTTCTGAGCTTAATGGAATTTTATTACTTTTATTATGTTTCGGAATATTGAGCACTGACGTTTCATTCCTAGAACCTGAAACAGAACGGAATTTAACGAATTTACGAATGGCGGATTTGAAAACTTACTCAAGTTTTGACTCATATTGACTATAGAATTAAAAATAAACAAAATGTTAATTTCAGACGGGATAAATCATGGAAAATTACAATCAATAATCATCGGGGAATTAAAAAAAGCTGGATTAAAGCATCGGCTAAAGAAGATCATATTAAAGAGTGTAAAAGTAGGTGCACTTGCATTTCCTGTTACAAAAAATGGTTATCACTATTCCATTCTACGATTCTAACGAGTATATTTGTTTCAGGATCACAAGACAGTATTTGGAGCACCTTTATTAAAGGTGCCATCGTGCAGTGTTATTTGTTGTGGCAGTACATTGTGTGTTCCCATAGTTGTCACTGAGATGTCCTCAGTGCTTCGGTCCAACGCCCATGTCGAGGGGTTGTTCCGCAAAGCTGGCTCACAAAACCGCCAAAAAGATATCAAGGTACGTAAAAAGAGTATAGATCAAAGCATTGTTTTGTAGTAGTGAAAATAGTATCAATTTTGGACAAAAGCCTATTTTTGCCTCCAAAATTCTTGGTAGCCATCAAATCTATGCTATAATATCATTCTTTACAGTTCAACTGCTCATTAAAAACAATTTTTTGTTGATAATGAAAGTTATACTAGGCATCTGTTATCAGCTATCACCATTACCCATTTCCTGTTTAGATAATTTCACTGTTGTATTTCTATAATTTACAGAGACTATTAGATGCAGGGGGCTGCGTATCAGAAGGCCACCATCCCATAGACATAGCAAGCGTACTGAAGTTATACCTCAGATGTTTACCGGAGCCCCTAATCAGTGCAGAAGTACAAGACTTGTTGTTGAGATGTAGACTGACTGCAGGGGAAGACGGACTGAAGCCCATCCTGCACACTTTGTTGTTATTACCAGTATTACATGTTCATCTGTTACATTATATTATGGAGGTAGGATTTTTGTGCTACATTTCATGAATTATTTTCTATTTCCTTTAAGTTACAACAACAATGAGATGAAAAGAAGATAGATAGAAAGAACACTATTATGTACACTATAAATATTACAGTATAAAGATTATATAAATATTACAATATATATTAGCATGATAATAATATTGAGCCTTTTCAGGAAAAATATTGTAAGCGCAACAATTACAAAACTATTTTTTTCTTCGTAACGTTTTTTTTTAGACAGTTTTACATCTTGCCGCAATTACTCTTAAATTTTATTTTAAATTTACACGACTTTATTGTTGTAAAAAAATTATCATCATAAATGACATTGTTAATTAGGAAAAAAAAACCCTTTCCTGTAAAAAGTGCAAATTATCATTTACGATGTTCTTTCTGAAAAGGCTTGATATCATCCCCCACAAGAAGTTATGAACTTTTATCCAGAGGATATTTCCTGAATATTATACCAATCATTAAATTTGTATGTTCCAGTTACTAAACTTCCTAGCATCCAGACACAAGGACAACCTGATGGACTCCTCCAACTTGGCCATAGTGATGGCTCCCAGTATTATGCCGCTGCCGGCTGCAGCTTCTGCCCAGAGACTGGAGCACCATGTTGCACTTGTCAAGGTACTTGCTGTTCTTAATCTCAATAAAAATCAAGTTTTACAAAAATGGCTTGATACTCGCCCTAGAATATTGTTGGAAACTGGAATAGCTAAACACTTTGGCTATAGAATATTGATGAAAACTTGAAAGGTTTCCCACTTTGACCCTAGAATATTGTTGGAAACTGAAATGGTGGTGAATGAAACTGTTCTCTATTTTTATTCAGTTGTAAGGACTGTGCTATGTCTGTGACTGCAATGGCTGAGTGAACATAGTGGAATTAGGTATCTTCTGAAAAATATGCGTTTAAAGCTTTATTACTGTCTTTGCCAGATGTTCATTGAAAACTCTCAACACATAGGAAAGCTAACTGAAGAGCTGATGACACAGCTGGATGATGATTCTGATGGCTATCTTGCAAGAAGGAAGAAAAAAAGACGAAGTGGTTCTCTTAACAGTGAGTTCTTTGTCATGTCATTTGTTTGCCAAGGGAGCAAACAACTATTTTAAAGGCGAGGGTGTAGTGTTTTTTTTTAATCCAGAGCGATGCGAGGGATTCAAAGTACGTCACTCGTGCTTAAAATAGTGTTGCTCCCGAGGTGGACACTACTTTTTATCACAAGAATAGTATGTTTATTTATTTACATACAATTAGGAACATTAAGACATATCATATAAATAATAGTTTTTTTGTAAAACTAATTAAAATCCGATTTGAGTAAACAATTACGAATGAAGGCGAAATGCATTTCGCGCGTATTTTTATTATTTCACAAACTTTTTTTTAATTTGGCTCGCGCGCGGTTTACTTTATCAAACAGTCAAAGTCAAAGTTTTTTATTTGTTAAACATAGGTGTAAAAATAGGTGTTATAAATAAAATAGGTACACAGATCTCTATGTTTTGCTGTTAACGGCGTACAAATATCAGATACGACATTTTTACAATTTAACAGAATTTTTGTTAAAATTTAATGACAAGTAAAATCAAAGTTAAATTATATACTAAAACAAAGTTAATAATATTGCAAACAAAACGTATTTCGAACATATAAATTTTTAAAAACATAATAACATTTCTGATACTCTAGGTAACACAGTATTAGGTAACAGCCTGTTACTTGTTCATACAGTGTTCGTGATTGATCTCTTTGGTGATTGGAACTTTTACTAACAATATCCACATTCTAAATTCAAAACATCTCTTAGTCCATAATGATTAAAGAGCTATTTTAATCCCAGTTTACAAAGAATAAACTGGCTCTTTTATATATTTGTATACAGGCTGATTTTTTTTAGATGGGACTGAAAGGACAGGTACTTACCTCAACCGTTATAGCTACAGGAAAACGGTCTTACGAGACTGTTCTTAACTTTCTGAGAAATTTTGGCCTGCATTCACTGATTTTTTTTTAAATTGTAGCAAGAAAATGGGTAAACAAAAACTTTTTTGATACCAATCGATCCTGTTTCAAAAAACTATCAGACCAAATGACGACTGAGGTTTGAGTACTAGAAAAGTCAGAAATCGCAAGTCTTTTTCCATACAATATCAATACGTAAGAAATGAGACTCCCTTTTTTATGAAGACTGGCCGAAAATTAGGAAAATAAGAAACATTATATTTTCTTGCATACTGTACAATTTTTTCAAAATCAAAACGGTTTTATTTTCTTGCTGACTACATTTTTTTTTAATTTTCTCAAAAGTTAAGGACTGTCTCCTAGACCGATTTTCTGTAACTACAACGGTTAATATACCTTACTACCCTGTCTCAAAAATCCATCCTGCATAATAATAATTTGACTGATAAAACCATGAAAAATGCGTAATGAACTGATGAATCTAATAATTCTGTGATGTTTTAGGGGTTTTAAACGGCCTCCGCAAAATGGTGTCGGGTAGCGTAAACACTCCTGCCACAGTCAATGAGAATGGCAAGACTCCAATCCTGAGCAAATCTGCAGCGAAACGGAAGTTCGACACGCGTGAAGGTCTTTCTGCAAAAACTAAGTAAGTTTAATTGTTGCAAATTCCTGCAAATAAAATAAATAAACAAGAACCCGAAGCCGCAGTTTTTAACCCTTTTTTGTTTCACAGAAAAGAAATAACGAAAGGACTTCCGCAAAAAGAATTATCTTTCACGCCAATGAAAATGTAAGTCCTTTTCCCTATTGTCATAAAATTTGCGATAAATTGCAGCTGTCTGTTATGCATTAATTATTAATAGACACTATATCATTCATTTTTCAGGGGTATTGAACGAAAACGATTACGACTAAGCCTCATGGACGCAAGAAGTACTCCAATCATCAATAGAGACTTTGGTTCTCACAAGAACTCTGAAACAAGCGTCAGTAGTGAAGATTTATTAATTTCCTCTGAACATTTGTTCAGCGCTCACGACACGATAGACTTGTCTCCCGATATAAAACAATCGGACAAAGATTATGTTAGGATCTCCAAACAGGAGTATGAAGAGATCAAAAGCAGAGTATCAGCTATCGAAAACAGACTGTCTAGAGAATTCACAGATGTGATACCGAGAGTTCAACCTCTGCAACAAGTACAAAATGTCTATGAACAAACTTTAGAGGATGTTGCTATGTTGCACTGTCCCAGTTCCGATCATTTGGCACGAAGGTTAAGTAAAGAACTGAAGATACGACCCACCGAGGAAGCCAAAATAATACGATCACCAAGTGCGCGGAAAATAGGCTCAATACGACGGAGATCCAAAGAAAACATCACGAAAATTGTAAGACACAAGTCCTGGAATGTGTCATCTCAGTCACAATCTAGTCAAAATACGGATAGGTTTTATCCATACGTAGGACTAACTCGTAGACAACGAACTAGCACCGCCAAACCTGACTTAGCAGCGCAGAAATCAGCAAATGAATGGGATGCTTCGACATCAGAACACTCGCTGAACAACGTGTCAGATTCTAGTCAGAAATATCACTTACGAAAACGAACTAGTCTTATACCCGACTATAGCACTGAAAAACCTATTAGCAGAATACCGGCGCGCAGGTCCCTGAACATTACCATCAACAACAGCTGGGATAACACAGCTTCGGAGAATTCAATGAACTTAACTGAAAAATCTAATAATAGCATTTTGGCTAGATGTTACCAAAACATAACTTGTAGGAACCGAAAGCCAAGTCCCCCACAGTCGCAACAAAAGTGGCGGAGCGCTGCGGCGTTCTTCATGGATAAAACTGGGGAATTGGAGAAGTCTAGTCACACGGGAAGACCTTCAGTAAATAAGCTGCGACGACAGAATGCTGGCGCCGTTCTTGCTAAAGCGAAGCTCTTCGAATCGAGCTCCGATAAATCCTCAGAAAGGCAAGAAAAGGCCGCGCATACCGGATTTGCGAGGAAGCCTAGAATAAGTGGTCAGCAAAATAAACCACAAAGGAGTGTGGCACATGTGAAGCCCATCCAATCTCCTGTTGTATCTCCTAATATTCCGGTCCGAGTTACAAGGAATATAGAAGTGTCAAATGTGCCTTCGAAATCGTATCGTCCGAACGTTCCAAGTAACAACGAATTCGAAAATTGGCGAAATGCTAGAAAGACAACGCCACCTGTAAAGAACGTGGTTTCTCCGCGAAGTATGTTGATGAAAACCCCACAAATACCAGTATTGAAAAAGCCCCTTTGTACTCCAAAGAGCTCTCGCTTGCCAGCCCTTAGCAATGATCTCAGAAAGACTAATACACCTCTGAAAGCCGTTCACATTTCTCCGAGAAGACGATCTCCACGGCAAAAGCAACGTGTGTAAGAAGGAATTAAATCAATATCTGTTGATTATTGTTTATTTATGTACCTATCTACCTATGAGTGACATGATTTTGTAATGTTAGTAAAATGCTCGATTAGGTAAAATATTGTAACCAGTGGCCATGTGTAAATACAATTCTAATTATATTCGTCATGATTATATTAAAACAATGAACAATAATAATTTTATTCTTCCATCATATGATGGTACTACCTTCTGGGTTTGGGTTTTTAGCGTAAAGGCAAGGTTTCTCGATCATCGAGACAAGCTTGGCTAATCCATTCAAAAATTAGCTAACAGATTGTCATGATTATTTTAACTGCTGTGTGATTGACTGACTGAAATACAATGGCCAATCAAATCAATTGACAGAATCTAAGCTAATCGTGGTACTGATTTGTTTTTCATAAAACTGAGTGTAAATAAGCCATTACGCTCGCGCCACGGCGCGGCTGAGGTATGAGGATTATTTAGTACAGCATAATGTCTCACCAGAGGTATAGCTAGTTCCCCGCTAAGGAATAATAGTGTTATGTGAACCAGTGGCGCATCATTAGAGGGGCGCCGAAGAAAAAATTGTTCAGTTCTCATAAACTCAGACAAAAAACTCTGTGTTTTTAATCTTATGATGTATTAAACTGGTATTAAATATAATTGTGTAATGTGTTGTGATACACAGTTACACACACAGGTGTACCATATTGCTCCGAAGGGAAGCCGATAGGAATCGGGTTGTATGAAGGCTTCGCCCCTGATGTAAACTACTGAACTAGTGCCATCAAATAAACAACAACACTACGCCTGTAAAAGCAGAGGTGCTACACGTCCTCATATTTTGTGCAGATGTTTGGTAATCGCGCTTGTGACTACTAAACCAATAGTAGTTTATAGGGTTCCGTACGTCCGAATGAAAAACGGAACCCTTAGGCCACAAATTCGGAGTGGCGTTACATGGGCAATTCCATTCAACGTCTTGCTACACGCTGCAAGAAACACTGCTCCGAATTTGCGGCCATATAGGATCACTCTTGTGTCTGTTTGTCACAGCCAATTTGCTCCGAATCTAATGGACCGATTAAGTTGTTTGGTACACATATGAATTTCTGTGACCCAGACACAAACAAAAACATCTAAAAATTATATGTATTGGCCTTCTAAGTTTAATAAAAGTTGTGTAGGTAGGTAATATTTTGATTCAAGCGTCGCTGTTTCCGTCGGGGGTTAAAAATGAATTTTGAATATCATGTGACTTTTGGTAGGCAAACAAAAAACTAGTTCTCATTTTTTTTTTTACAATTTTAAAGTTATTTATAGAAAATAAATGAAAATTTACCATTCCTCCACCTTATCTCCGAAACTACTGTGCCTTTTTTTTTGATGGGCAATCATCAAATGACTTCTCCCGCTCTGGGCGGAGCGGGAGGGCGTGTCAGACTTTTACTGACTAAAACCCACCGATGTTCCTTCAGTTGTGTGCTCTCGTCAGAGAGTAGTATATTCTTTGGTTGTGTGACTTACACTGGCTTGGCCACCATCAGGGATTTTAATTTCGATAACATAAAAAATTAGTCGCTAATTAGTCGAAATTTGTCGCCAAATATCAGAATGTGTCGGTCACAAATTCAAGAGATATAAGGGTTTATAGGTGGCCGATCTGGAGAGTCTCCCCAGCTTGGCCACATTTCTCATGAAGATCTGTTTTGTTCCAAATTTAATCGGTAATTAGTCGCAATGTGTCACCAAGTCACAGATTTAGTCGGGTCTTAGTTTAGAAGATATAATGAGTTCAATTAGTAAGGTATAGTCAAAGAGCTAGATCGAAGAGTTCACGAAAAATTGCCAGGAAAATATATTTCTATTAATATGTGACCGACAAATTCTGATATTTGGCGACAAATTTCGACTAATTAGCGACTAATTTTTTGTGATAACAAAATTAAAATCCCTGATGGTAGGTCAAGCCAGTGTTAGTCACACCTTCTGCCCACGTCTTCGTCCGCGTGAAATTTCTTGTCCCCCTGATCCACCCCGTCACATCGCATCGCCCGCCCGCGCTATTACTTTGTTTTCGCTTAGTATTCTTTCCGACTTTTTTTTTCATTTTGCTCGGCTCCTAAGGGTCATAGCGTGATGTTAAATAGCCTGTAACTTTCCTCAAGAATTGGGCTACAAATCTGGGGCGCAGCCTTCATACAACCCGATTCCTATCGGCTTCCCTTCGGAACAACCACTCTTCTTAATGCCTAATTATAATTGACAAATAATATGGTACACCTGTGTGTGTAACTGTGCATCACATCACATTACATAATATATCTCCTTGTTTATTAAATCTATGGCACCTACCCTTAAATCAGTGTCAAAAATATATTTAATCCGAATTATCGATAAATTCACATGTGGGCAAGTTTCCGTGCCGGTGAGTGTATTTATTTGGATAAGGATTAATACGATGTTTATGAAAACACCTTCGAAAATAATGCATTATTTTATAACAAATTTGATTACCATTAAAAAAGTTATAGGGAGCCAACCTTAAAAGATAGACATATGCTATCGCGGCCTTTTTTTAGAACTTTTTGAGAGAAACAATTCCGTCATACATGATTTTTGGGTATCTTTAACCGTTTACGCAGCGTACGCAACGGAAGCCCGCAAAAGGAATACATTTTCCCCGATTTTGCAACATTTTTCATTGATGCTCCGCTTCTATTGGTCGTAGCGTGATGTTATATAGCCTTCCTCGATAAATGAGCTATCCAACATTAAAAGAATTTTTCAATTCGAACCAGCAGTTCCTGAAATTAGCGCGTTCAACCAAACAAACAAACTCTTCCTCTTTATAATATTAGTATAGATTAACCTCCTTACTAATAAACGTGACTGAAGAGAAGTCGGTGTGTAACTATTCACCTGATATAATACGTTTATTAGTATAGATTATCAAGTCACTTGTTACACTTTTCAAAAGTGTAACAATCGCAAAGCACGCACACAGTGAGCTGCAAGCTGGCCAGCTCGCCGACGACGACACGAACGACTCGCCTTGTGAAATGTTAAATTACCTATGTCAAAAATATGTAGGTCAGTCGCTATCGCCACTTCTAGATTTTCATCATTATCAAGGGATAACTTATATATCGTCTGCTTACGGGTAACAAGTAACAAATGCAATTAGTGTCAATTCGAGTAAATTACTTTCCAAAGTTTAAGTTATAATTTGATCTATTTCAAACTCATTCATTAAAAACTGTTAAAGCAAAATGTTGCACTAACTACCCTTCTTTTAAGATTTACTCGTATATAATATTTGGTATTGGTAAAAACTGTATAATATTAAATTTAGATCGATTACCTGTCTTGCGTGATGTTATATATTCTGAATTCAATGATTTCAAAAGCTCTTTTCAGTTCTGTATAATAGCTTATTGTAATTATGAACCTTATAATTTAACCTCCCGTCTGTCGGGGCGCGCAGCGTAAAAAAGGCGCCGTCTGTCGGACAAATACCGCGCGTGCGCTCATTTTCAACTGGCGATGATCTAGCGCAGATCTAAGTTCCGACAGACAACGGGTACACAATTTGGTGCGTAGATCTACGTTCCGACAGACGAGAGGTTAAACACCATAACTATATTAAAAGTTATTTATTCCATTTTACTACTTAAATACTTCTTGGTTTGCCAATTTCTCTACAGCAAAACATGTATTAATTATGACCTTTTCTCAGAATAATTCTTACCATTTTACTATTTAAATTATAAAATGTAAAAGCTTTAACCGTATTTATTGTTTTTTAACTGTATTAACAGAAACGAGATTTAAGCCATAAGATTATTTATTATGACTGGTATATTTATTTAAAAATGTAAGAAGATATCACTTTTACAAACTCATTATCTCTGCAGCCTTTAGACATTGCATTTATTCGGTTTTATCAGTAGATAGCGCGTAAAAAAATACATGTAACTGCATTTTTAACTCGATTTAGTAAAAAAATGCATTTATCTTGTTTTACCAGTAAGCAGACGATATAATAAACGAAATAAAATTCCAATTATAATATTATATGATGTATATCACGGATTTTACAGTGGTATTTTCGTGTATAAACAAAATATCCAGATTTCAATTTAATAAATTAAGAACTTACCGACAATTCAATAAATAACAATTTTCACATTCAAATATATAAAGCATCGGCGCCACAATAAATTTCCTGTTATATTATATTTGACATAAAAAATTGAATAAACGATTTAGAATTTGTTTTTTAATAATAAACATAAGTAATATTCATACTGTATTGGGGTTTCAACTAAAATATTTTCACTTATACATTTAGCGATGATCACAGATTTGAGGATTATAAAAAAGCAGATTCAGAACATACCGTGCTATGGAGAGACGATTTAACAATTCGAAACTTGCAATAGTGATTACTGAGTAATTTAGGTTTCATTATAGCTTATGGGCTAACTTATCACTATCAGCACTCTGGCCGCTTACTCACGGCGCTTTCCAGTTTCTAACATTGCTTCTCGATCGATATCAATACCAAATTTAAATTAACAATATAATAAAATATCAATTGTACCTAAGATCTTTTCCAATTAAATACGCACATTCGTTCTTAATATACACTAACGGACCGCGTAGGCGGCTAATGATATCTCCGGACTATCTACTGGCTCACAGGCAAAGTGCTCTTTACATGAAGCGAGGCCGGCCGCATGCGCGCGACCCCGGCCTTCCGTCTGAGCATAACGTACGTAATTCCATAATTAAACATACATGTTGTGATCAATAATAAAAATATAATGATACAAATACATTAATTACTACATTTTTCGATTATTGTGTGACATAAATATTTACAAAGCGCATCAGGAGCGCCAAAATAGTTAGGCGAGGCAGACTCCTAAACGAGAGATTAATAAATGCGCCGCGCCATGCGTCCACGAGCTGCGGCGACGGCGGCCTCCCACGCCACTACACCAACTAAACTCAAGTACAAGTATCTTTATTAACTAAAACATCTGACCAATTAACTTTATTGTCAGGAGACCTAAGGAACAAATGCCCCAAAATAAAAATGAAATCGTATCGTCAAAAAGTTAAAATTATATGGATTCTTTATATTACAAAGTTGTCCGGACTGTCACAGTCGCTGGATCGACAATTATTACATAACTAAATATCATAGATTTTTTTTTTGAGAAACAAAAAACTAATTTACTTCCCCATGATTATGAAACTAGTAGATACTATAATATATAAGCTACTACCAGTACATCTTATAAAACGAATAACATTATTCTAAATATCAATGTGATCTCTCGTTATTATGGTGTACGATTACAATTTGGGAATGCATGATACTACTCGACAAAATACAATAATTATTAAGTACCGATGATTAAAAAAACTTCCTACATATACAGATAGCGTAACAATGTCCGACATATGATTAGTTTCGTCAACTATAAAGTACAAAGATGAAAATACATTATATCAGCCGGATACACGTGTGCGAGCGGGAGCACACTGGCAGCGACTCCCTAACGAGAATATACAATACCAAGTTTTAGATAATAAAAATAATTGAACTAGAAGAGGGCGAGTCGCGACTCGCAGAGACAAATAACTACATTAAAATTGGCGGCGAATAACGCCTAAAAATAAATAAAAAGAAATATAGTTTTCCGACGAATACTGATATCCGACGCGTAGCTGTG
This sequence comes from Fissipunctia ypsillon, assembly GCA_947568875.1. Taxonomy (NCBI): domain Eukaryota; kingdom Metazoa; phylum Arthropoda; class Insecta; order Lepidoptera; family Noctuidae; genus Fissipunctia; species Fissipunctia ypsillon. The sequence goes on along the minus strand of OX387661.1, from coordinate 14,753,190 downwards.
CGCGGTGGGCGGTATGGCGGGGGGGCGGGGCGGGGCGCTCAGTTCACCATGAGCGTGTGCGACTCCATGGGCGCGGCCGAGTCGTACAGCGTGTCCGTGTCCTGCGTGGGCTCGCCCTGCAGTTGGCACTGGTTCGACAGCGTGCCCGCGCCGCAGTCGCAGAAGAATCTGAACACGACAAATTATGTCTTACTCACTTGTAACATGGAAGGAGTTTACCAAGCACCCCAAAGTTAATTAGTATAGTTTTCATGCTATCCTGTTACGAACCAAAGAAGTTCTGACAGTTCTACAGGCAAAGGCGTTTAGGCGCATTATATCCAGCGGTCGCAAAATGTCCAATTCTTTCAACGTCCAAATCATAAATTGTCCAATTCGCAATTTGTCCAATTAGCAAATGGTCCAGTTCGCAAATTGACCAATAAAAAATTACAGTCGTTAATTCGGTATAGACATATTTTTAAGGTATTTTAATTTATTTATTTATTTAATACTTCATGCACAGAAAAGTACAGAGGCGGACTTAATTCTCTTAAATCTCTTTCACAAACATAGTTTACTGTGCTGAACCGCAACGCAGTACGACAATTCAAGGCATTAAAAAAGTCGTTTACGGAATTTAGTAGAATTATGATGATTCCATTTTATAAAAATACTGATGACAACCTACCTACATTACGTGATCATTTACGTATTTTTTTTTTTGTTCTTAATGAATAGTAATATTATGATTTATCAGCCCAAATTATTTATACAGATTTGTGATTTTTTTTTTTGTAATAAAAGTGTTGATCGTAAATTATATGCATTTTTACTTCGAGCCGAATATCACCAAATGTCACGTGGGGGTTGTCAAAAAAACACCTCTCGTAATCAAGGACACCTCCTAATTGCGAACTGGACCATTGCGAATTCGACTAATTGCGAACTGGACCAATTGAGAATTGGACAGTTGGACATTTTGCGAATTGGACATAATGCGCCTAAACGGGCAAAAGACAGGTAGCTTCATTCATTTAGGAGCTCCTGTTGATTTTAGGGACTTAACTAGTATTAAATTATTGTATTGTTACCTGTCATGGCGGATAAATTCTACGTCGTGTCCAGAATGGCACGTTTTGATGCAATTGACGCAGATTGCGTTACGGTCTGTCGTGTTGCAGGTCTGGCACCTGAAAGCGAGAAAAGATTTAATTAAAACTCAAACAGTAGCAACTAATACTAAATTATGATGATGTAGACGGGTGAATTTCCATCGACACCGTGTCTTCTTGTTTGTAAAATAACAACTCAGCTGAGGGATTATAAATAACGTAGACAGTAAAACAATCCACTGTAATTATCCACTACCTTCCTTTTTGTAACTAAACGCCAAACCATGTTCATGTGCGTCGCAACGCTTTGTCGTCATACTACATAGCATAACATCACAACTGTTTTCTCCGAAAGGTTTAGGCAGAGCTGTAGAGGACACTCACATTTCGTCAGTTACGTAAGCCTCATGTAATAAGAGCGAGTTTCAAACTACATACCTATAGAAATCGTGCATCGGGAAGGAAGTGTAAGATGAGATTTTGTACAGGCACTGTCCGCCGCCCACAGCCTTCTCCACCGCGTCCTGGTTGCTGAAGATTTTGTTGCCCCTGACTAAGGGCGACACGCCCGACGCGAGGCACAGACCTGCACGAATATACACGTTAGTTTCTCTTAATAAATTAATTCACCTGGTTAATATTTCAATGGGTGGTGAGAGCGATAGGTATGGTTGTCATTAAATTATCATTTGTAACCTTTTACTACTGAAGAGTGGCTCTGCCTAGTTGTGAAGTGACATTGCCACTAAATAATTCATGTTTAAGGCAGTCGGTTTACTTTCTGGCGTTATATATCCCGGTTTTTGCCAGGGCGCCATGACGAAGTTATGTTGTTATTCATAAATATGTATAATATTAAAAGTTGTAGCTAACATTGGCTGTTGTGGTGAAGTTAGGAGGTTATACAGACATTTTTTTTTAGAAAGTAAATGGGCCACCGTTATTTCAAAGCAGTTTCTTACCTCCGAATCTGTTATTAAATATCTGGTTATGTTCCAGTGTGGCTGTGGCGTTGTTAGTAATTTCGACGCCGGCCGCGAGTCCGTCGAAGATACGGTTGCGTCGCAATACCGGGTGACTTTGTGTCGAGATCAGCACGCCCGCCTGCGCGTTGCGAAATATATCGTTCTCTTCGAGAACACCCTGCGAGATGAATACAGATATTTTTAATACTGTAACAGTAGCTTATAAACATAAGCTTATTATGTAGACTGATAAATTAAGACAAGTGTTTACAGAAACCACTAAAAGACTAACAATCCTCGTGGGCTGAATGTTTCTATTTCTACCAATCACCCTGACAAGATTATTTAGTTGTCTTCAACAAAACCTCGGGAAGAGGTTGTGTCCTATTGAATTGAAGGTTTAACTTTTTAGTGTCATCATAGAGAAATTTAGCTATCCAAATAAGTGGCTGAAAGCACAAACAAACATAAACTACAGCACCACACTCACCTTCCCCCCATTAAAAATACAAATACCCCCATCGCGCCCATCGAATATCTTATTCCTCTTGAGCGTTGGGTTGGAGTCAGTCTTTATCCACACTCCGGCCATAGCGTTGTCGAAGATCTCGTTTTGTTCCAGCAGCCCTAGGCCTCCGTTGTACACGAGAACTCCCCCGTTCTGGCCTCCCCATATCTTATTGCCCCGAATCACCGGGTTGCTGCCCGTCCGTATCTGGACGCCTGAGTACAAATGGTTGAAAATGTCGTTGTCTTCTAGTTTTCCATGGCCATTGTCGTAGAAGTATACTCCGACCTGTAGGAAGGGTTGTTTGATAATTTCAAAAGAAAATTTGTGAAACAGTCATCCCACTATGACGAATTAAAAAAAATCTATAATTATGTTTGTAATTACACACCACTGTGTAATACTTATAAATGCTGGTTCTTTCTTAAAAAACAATGCTCCCTAATGAGATTTTAGTAAATTTTCATCCAACATCACATAATTTAGGTATATTCCGATTTTTGGAACATACCTGTTTTCCTGAATGTATACGGTTGCGTCGCAGTACAGGCGTGGAACCCGTCGTGATCCACACGCCAGCGAGCGTGTTGGCATACACCTCGTTTTCTTCGATCAGTCCCTGGCCCTTCTCATGCACATAGATACCGCCATGTTGGCCGTGGTGGATCTTGTTGTGCCTGACTATCGGATCACTGTTTGTACGTATCTGTAATTGGAATATAAATATTAAAAAGAAATATGTTTTGACGTGTGAAGACAGTACCTTGGCCGCCCGGTGTGGTAGCTGTAAGGCAGTACACGATGGCGTATGGCCGCACTTCAAGGTTCATTTTTCTACTTATTTACATTGATCAGTTTGTACGGAAAGTGGCATTATGAAACCCGAATGGGGAGAAAATTTAAAACGAAAATTGGAATTAGGTGAAAACAAAAAACGAGTTCACTCAAAAAGGTTTGCAAGTCATGCAAAAAAAAAAAAAACCGTTACATCATTGCCTGCAACCCTCACATAAAGGGGTCTGTGGGTGCCTCGGCATCATACTGATGGATTACAAACATACGAAAAGAAAAAATTCGAAAGACAAACAAAATTGGAAGTTATACTGGGTTAGGTCAGACAGTCAGGAATAAAAATACTTTAAAGGTCAGATAGAACTGACGCCATTTAAATTCAGTACTTCTAAACTTAGCATCACAATGTAGGTTGTGTTGTTCTAAAGTTTGTTAGTGTGGCCTGGGATCAGAATCGCGGGTGTACTTTTCAGATTTGCCTAAATTTATTGCAGTTATTTGGTACCTTCTGTGTACCTTTACATACCTCTCTTGAAAATCTGTGTACCTGCACCCGTACAATGATATTTAAAAAATTAGGTGCACCCGCCATCCTGATGTCAGAACCGCGGGTGTACTGCTAACCAATATTTATGTAGCTAAGTACACTACTAGATTTGGTACCTCTTGTGTACCTGCAGAAACACGTATTTAATAAACAAAATACTGTAAGATTGCTGAGAAAAGTAAAAAAGAAAAACGATTTTCTTTCTTTGACGTTGTTAAAAACTATAAAAAACCAAAACTAACTAACTATAAAATATCTAACTGTTAACTGAATTTAATTTGTACCAAGACAATATGAACTGACGCTTTACCTGTATACCAGCTAAAGCATTTCCATAAATATTATTGTGCTCGATCAACCCACGTCCCTCGCCGAAGATATACACCCCGCCTTGATGTCCGTTGTATATTTCATTACGCCTGATCGTAGGGTTGCTATTAGAGGTGATCCAGACCCCAGCAAAGTTGTTGGAGTGTATCTTATTGTCTATGAATTGGCCCAGCCCCGATTCATGTACGTATATACCGCCTGTTTGTCCATGGTGAATCTCACAATGAACTACGGTGGGATTAGCGCCAGCTTTTACTTCAAAACCAGCGATTCTATTGTTGTGGATGTCGTTTGCTTCGAAATAGCCCTGTAATATTCAAATTGATTTAGACTTGATGTGCTTAGGTCCATTAAATATAGGTTTTCGATGAATTAACATTGCTTGATTTGAGTGTTGACATAGCACATGGTAGACATTTGAATCAAGCAAATGCATACAACAATCAAAGAAGCACGCATTGTTGCTTACCAAGCCATTTTCAAAGGTGAATATCCCGACATCCCTGCCATGGTGTATATGATTGCGGCGCATGATAGGGTTGGCGAAGTTCTTCACCCATATCCCGGCGAGCGCGTTCCTAGAGATCTCGTTGTCTTGATAAGCGCCTTGCGCGTAGTCGGTGACGTACAGCCCTACGTTCTCGCAGTCGCTGATGTCACAGTGCTTGATCACAGGGTTCGCGCCCGCGCCGCTCACACATACAGCCGCCCCGACTGTAGAACGAATTTATTTTTATTAAAAAAATAACAAAAGCTGGTGTTTATGTCGCAAAATATAAGTGCTGGACTTAATAATGCACTTAAGGCCACAATAAGATATTGATGTTGGGCAGTCCCGAAATTAATACGCGAGTAATAACCGTAACTAATAATTATGTGCATTACTGACTCACCAACACTGGCGCTCCGTATGATGCAGTGATCAACGGTAGGCGAGCAGTTGTCGGACACTTCAAGACAATAATGCTTGTGGTGCTGCATAGTACTGGTCGCATCGGGAGAAAACTTGAGCGTCATGTGACCGGCGTACGCGCGGTTTGCACCCTCGGCAAACGTCAGAGTAGACTCAGCCTCGCGCTCCAGAACCACAGATTCAGCTACATTGCCTGGGGCACAACCTGGAGGAAATGTGGGTTTAGTATGTGGGGGTAACGTACGTACATCGTGTCAGGGAATACTGAAGACAGCGGTATTGGCGCCAGTGTCCATTGAAAACGGTTATAACAACATTGTTTGAATTTTCGGGACAATTAAAATTATTTTTTTGGCAAACGTTTTGTTGCATTAATAAGCTTTGACTTTACGATTTTAGGAGAGAGCTTATTTCTAAAATGTAGCTTATCTCTTGAAACACTTGTTTGAATTTTTATCAAGATGCTTTAAACATTACACTGAACTTATTCTTAAAAAAATTAAGTATAGCTCTCACAAAAACGTAAATCTTTTACCACTTATCACTACAAGTTAACATCCCAAGTTAGCTCCAGGCTGTAAGTGCTGTCTAAAATCTATATCTATATTATAAATTAAAGTCACTTTTCGTGTCTGTCTGTTATTGTGCGACAGCGTTGTTCTTCTAAACTACTCAGTGGATTTTGATGCGGTTCTCAACATCATTTAGAGAATTTATTCTAGAAGGTTAATAATGTATAATACAGTAATATTCAACTTACATACCATAAATAATACTAGATGTTTTGTCAAGTCGTAAAAAGGGAAAGGAAGGAAAATAGGTGGGTCACTAGTTACATACAAATGAAAAGGTCCCTCACCAATAAGCTGCACATCGGTATCGATGGCCAGGCACTCCTCCTGGTACAGGCCGGCGTGCACGAACAGCAGCGCGGGCGCGTGTGGCGCGGCGCGGCGACACGCGCACACGGGCGCGCCGCACGCGCACGCGCCCGGTGCCGCACCGCACGCGCTCGCCGCGCTGGAGCCAGGCGCGTGCGCCGCGCCTGCCGTGCTCGCCGCGCCGCCACCGCGCTCCTCCACGTACTCGAGACCCGCCTAGCCAGATTTGTTCTTTGTTAAATTGTTGCTGACGATTTAGTGAGAGGAATGTTGTGTTGTGAAATCTTGGGTCAAAAAGATAACGACTGCACATGAAAACGACGTAAGCCAGAGTCAATTGTCAAAAATTCTCAAAGAAACTGAAAACAACATTAGTCTCTTGTGGGAACTTCACTTACAACCTATGCACATTTTCGATGGTTAAAAGTGACACGAAAAAAGACAATTTTACGCAAAAAATAAGGCTAGAGTTGCAAGTAAATGAAGATACTATTGGTTTTTTGTTTCTACTACTCACCCTAATTGTGTTATAATGTTTAATACGCGAGTCCTTCTTGGGACGGTAGTTGGGTCGCACGTGAATGCCGTAGTAGAGCTGCCTAAAGCTCTCCTTCCAAGGGTTGTCGGCGTCGCACTCATCCGGCGCTACGAACTCGAACTGGCACGGCGCGGGATGCATCAGTGGCATGTCGTACTCGAACACCGATTGGTACAAGCTTTTCCTGCAGAAAGAGTTCGAAAATTGAAAAAGTTCTTTCATATTTGACTTCAGTATAAAAAGGAGTACAAATTAAGCCTTGAGTAGATAGTAACCAAGCAAATTGTTGGCTTAGCTGAATTCACTAAAGAGTGCTTTAAACAAGCTAAAGAACAAGTCTGGTTTTAATTCAGCTGCTGCTTCACTACAAACTTTTGCTGGGAACCCATAGGCCAGGAACTATAGTTAGTTGTTTTCTGCCTAGAAGAGACTCTATAGCAAGAAAACACTACTGTACTTACTTGATAATATTTATGAATATTGCAAAACCTAGGTCATGTTTCCAAACATTCACAAAACCATTTTCTACAATGACTTTCATATTAAAGGCCTACTTTTGCATTGAATGTAATGTCAAGAATAAAAAAAAGATGTATAATGTTACCATAATTCAGTGTCGTTAGCGATCGTGTTGAATCGCTTGCAGACTTGCGCTACGCGACAAAGGTCCCGCTCCGTCAGGTGTGATAAAATACACAGAAGAACTTCATCAGGCAGCTCATACTGCAAGTACTGTGATACATTGCACACATCCACTCCTTGAGATAAAGATCTGTGTGGGAAATGCACATTGTGTGTTATTTATTGTTTTAACAATTGATAGCATATTATTAGTAGTTGTGTCTCTATATAAGCAAGATTTATGCATAAGGGTTAAGGATGCAAAACGCAGACTTTTTGTGATGTTTCGTTTTAATTTCAGTAGCATCTACAGGTGTGCAACACAAATGTCACCATTGTTTTTGCCAATTTGTAGCACTGGACATTGATATTCTTTTGTTTGAGTGGCTTTCTGGCCAGACTAAATTACAATCTTGCAAAGATGGTAAATAGGAGAAATTAAGGCCGCTTGCATCACAAATGACTAAATGCGTATAGGCCTAAACATATTCAAAACATCATTCTGTTTCTGTCAATCGTTTGAAGACGCCAGACACAGAATGATGATTTAAATAAAATATGTTTAGCGTTAAACACATTTAGCAATTTCTGGTGCAAGTACAGCACAGCAGGCGTAAGTCTAGAAACTTATAAAATCTGGACTGCTATAATGTCAATGTACTGACGTTCTAGGCCTCTTCCTGGCGGGTAGAGAGCAAGCGCCCGAGGGTCCGGGCTCATGGTAGGCGGGCGGCGACTTGCGGCGCAGGTCGTAGGGGCTGTGGTGGCCGGGCGTGCTGGCCGGCGCGGCCGCGGGCACGGGTGGGGCGCCGCCGCCGCCGCTGCCACTCGCGCCCGCGCACGCCGCCGTCGCCGCCATCGCGCTGCCCGTCACGTTGTTGGGGCAGGGGACTGATTCACATGGCTCGCCTGGAATTAAATGATAAGTCAGTTTTAGTCATGTGTGTGTCAGAAGATCAAAAACCATGTCTAGCTGGGAGCTCACCCCGGACCATGGTTAAATTGAAAACACAGAGTTCATTCATAACCATGCCAATTATTTGACGGAAACAGAACTGACATTATGATTATGGTAACAACAACACCTTGTTTACACTTCAGGGACATGATTGCTGTAGTAAATTTACAAAAGTTTTAAATTACCATGTAATTTTTTTAAAGTATATTTTAGTTTATATACATTATGCAAAGTGCAGACTGGGCATAGTACTACTGAGGTAGAATATGTGTTTACAAACAAACCACTTATCAGTTTTTTTATGGGACTGATAAGTCATTTGAAAATACCAACATTACCTGTTTTATTGATAAACATTTGCAACACAATTACCTAATTACTGATAACTAAGACTGAAATTAGTTATTCAATCAATTTAATTAGCATATAATTATAGTTGTTATGTTGGTATATGTATAAACACAATGTTTACTGATCTACTCATGAATTCCCACATTCTTATAGTCAGTATAACAAATTTACATGATCTGGTTATTAAAAAAATAGATCAAAATCAGGCTCCGTACCACTTTGTAACAGAAATTATGTACACTTTGTATTAGAAAGTAGTTTATATACTTTGAAAAGTTGCCAAACTTTTGACCCATTTAAGATTTGGATGTTAAGAGGTGTGCAAAATTACCTTCTTAATTGTGAACCGATAATATATTTAAGTAACAGATATTTTTGGTGTGTAGTGAAATTGGCTAATTTTGTGTTATAATGAGCAACTACCATGAATGAATGCTTATAAATGTAATGAATGTACCTAGTTAAGTTGAAACAAACAATCCATTACAGTGAATTTCAGGTGTTGTGACTAATATTTTGATTATTTCTTGTGTAAATGACTTTTATAGTGAATTGAATGAGTTTGAGCTGTGGTTTTCTAGATTAAGCTAATTATTTAATTGAATTTTTTCATAAAGTCACACTGCTGGCCTTACAATGTTCGTGCCAATTCATATTATATGCTGAATATATTAATCTCTTCAAGTTCATTATTAATAATTAACATAACATAACATCACGCCTTGTTTCCCCGAAGGTAGAGGTGTACCTATACCCGAAGGGTTAGGCAGAGGTGTACCTATAGTATAGTAGGTACACCCACATTTTGCCAGTTATGTTTAAGTCCCATGTAATAGGGGGCGAGCCTATTGCCATCAACCGGGCACAAATCCAGACTCCGGGCTGGTACTGACAAATTCCAGATAGAAAAACCCAATAACTGGCGAAATGTGGGTGTACTATAGGTACACCTCTGCCTAACCCTTCGGGGAAACAAGGCGTGATGTTATGTTATGTAAAAACCCAATAACACTGCCCGACCTGGGAATCGAACCCAGGACCTCATGCTCAGCAGTAGCACTTGCGACCACTAGACCAACGAGGCAGTCGAAAAAAAATCAGCTGTTCCCTACATTTTGACGAGTTATACAAACATAAATTTAGGGAGCAGCTGATATTTTTTTTGCAATTTCAGGTTTGGTCCCATAGTAAAAGTTGTTCATAATGATGAGTACAATGACCTCTTAAGAGGTTGATCGTTAATTATGTTACACTTTGTATAAACCTCATCCAAATCTGAATGACTGTCAAAAAAGAATAAAATTATACTATTTTTTTCAAAATTGTTTCATGCTGGGGCACCTCAAACAATTATAATACATAAATGATATTTAACATATTTCAATTACTCATACTTAGGCTATTGTTTGTTTTTTTGTAATAGCATAGTGTTTTACCACTATGCTATTACAAAAAAAACAAACAAAAAATTCTCCATACATTTTCACTCCACCCTATTACACATGTTATCATAGTATATTATTCTACATGCATTGAAAGAGCCATGACTGCATTAAAGTTTGTTGATTCAAAACTGGTATTCATTGTCAAAGCTTGGAGGTTATTATGCAAAAATATCAGTACTAAATTGTACTTCCTTATATCTTTTTGTCCTTCATAATTAGACGTATATTAACTATTTATAGTTTACAGTAATGTTATTCACAAGGATTTCACAAATTATTTGTATAACACATACATATATAATCATGAGAACAAAGATACATGACATCTAAAGGTATAATCCGTATAATACATAATTAGGAAAGACTTAACACTAGCTATTTGAAGTTATTAATATATGGGACTACCTACTACTATTTAATAGTTTCATTCTTTGGAAAAAAATCAACAATAACTGGTTTCAGAATGAGAAACCTCAACATTATTAGTGCTTCATACAAAAGTTCCAATGGGAGTCATACTAGAACACAAATTTACAATGATTTTGGTGAAATAAAATTTTAACATAGTCCAAAATCAAGTAACATTTACATAAATACATTCTAGTCTAGCATACAGTGTCCATTTTAGAGTGTTCATTCTAGATTTTGACAGGATTCAATGTCATACAGATACCCTTTTTTTAGGTTGAGCAGCTTGTAAATGGGTATGAGGAAAAAAATAAATTAGTACTCGACACTATAGTCATGTGTGAGAACTGAAATGAAAAAAGTTTCGTAACTGCACACAAATACACATCGGCTCCTCGGATATCAGAACAGCTGTTTCGTCATTCTGTGTAATAAGTTTTCGTCTAACAAATCAATACCCACATTGCGCAAAATGTCACTGAAATGCGCTATCCGCTATCAACATGAAACTTTGAATGTATGGAAATAAGAATTTACATGTCAATCAACGTTCGAGGAACAATGATCGACCAATTCAAAATTCTACACCAAGCTCCAACATTTTCGTATAAAATGGGAATGCCAAATCTATAAAACAGTTGCATAAATTAGCCATTACTACACAACTACTTCCAAATGCATTTACGTGTAACTCAAAGTTACATGATCAAGGAAATATTAATAACGAAGCATTTCTAAAGATCGGGGCGACTTCGGCCGACCCGGATTACTTACTCGATTGTGTCCTAGAAGGTAATGGTATTCGATGTCCGCCTTTTCTCCGCGATCTACGGACGTAAGAACGCGAAGAGGAAAACGAGGCACTAGGCATTATTTATTTTAACACTTATTTTCACTAGAATTCAGCCCTAAACAAAGGAGACACCCGCACCAACACCGTCGGCCATTTTCTGTTTAGATTAGATTGGGCAGACAAACGGGAAACAGAGATTATTCCACATTGATTATTGCTAGATGAGAGTTATATTGTTATTTAAATATCACACTAATCACTGACACTAAAATTATGATATTATACTGATAATAATCATTATCTGAATAAACTATGATGAAAATTCACACTACCCTCAAGCGATGGGCGACTCTCAGCAAAATATGGCGGATTTCGGATTAACATGGCGACTGATCACAGCGCCATCTACGACAGAGCATCATTGCCATCAACGAAATAACAAACATTGTTTTTTTTACTTAATGGCGCGTTCAAAATAGTATCGTTTAATAATATTTGTGTGCTGCCAAATTATAAAAAACGTTTTCATGTTTCGAACTTCTCGACGACCGACTTGCTTTCTTCTAGCCACAATCATAGTTTTAGGTTGGCTGTACAAGGTTATTTTGGCACGTGGTCGCAACAGGAACTAACGCCATCATCTACATTTCACCGTAGCATTTCACACAACCATTGCACAAAATGTTTACCAACAGCGGCCCCCCTGTCAACGTCAATTGAACGCCAGGAGATTCTTTTACAAGTGTACAAGGCTAGAGGCTAAGTGACTGTCAGATGGACAGGTCTAAACAATCTGCGACGATAAGCAAGCAGGGCTTGCTGAAATACGACCAAAGACTACAATATACAGGGTGTCCGGTTTCGGAATAGCAAAACTTAAAGGGGATGTACAGACCATCAAACTGAACAACTTTTTCCCGGGGACCAACACTGTAATCGTGAAAAAAAAAATCGGTCGTCCCATACAAAACTTCAATACCTACTCGACTAAATCTATGGGACAACTGATAATTTCTTTGCGATTACGATGTTGATCCCCGGGAGAAAGTTTTTCAGTTTGATGGTCTGTACCTCACTCTTAATTTTCGCCACACCGTGTACACATAATGTCACCCACGGGCATGTGACCGCCCATAATTTTCTGAATATTCATGAAAAAATGTCTAAAATAAACTTTAAAAGGGGGGTCTATCTATAATATTTTTCATGTTATTCAATTTTTATTTTTTTAAAGTAGATTTTGTAGATTTGCTTTCTATTTTTTGACACATCTTCGAAGTTTACGAGTCGATTTGAATTCTGTTTATTATTTCTAAAAGTTTATGAGTTATTTTAACAGATCTATGAAAAAAAACCGGAGTTGAAGTAATTTTTTTTTGGTAAAAAATTGTGTATGTATTAAAAAAAACTATGTTAGTCCATAAATTGTCCGAATAGGGTGACTTTTTTAATCATTATTTGTAATCTACTACATAACAGCTACAAATTCACAGAATATTACTAATACCTATCTCTAAAAAAAAAAACCGGCAAACCAGTTGTTGAATATTTGCCACTATATTCAAATAAAAAGGGTCGCTCAGGTAGAAACCGGTTTATAGAAACAGCTTTTTAACAATTGGGTCCCTACCACCCTTGTCGGCTAGCGTTATTTCATTCAGTCCTAATTCAGTCGCTTGATTACAGACCCCGTGACAGACGTGTTTTGCTTTTGGAGCCGTTGCTTTTGGAGGGAGTACCGCTGGAAACAAAAAGGCGGATGTATCTGCAATTAAATGGAGCTCCAGCACACTTCGCACGACTAGTTCGTGATAATTTAAATCAAAATTATCCGTGGTGGATTGGTAGAGGAGGTCCCATTGCTTGGCCGCCGCGATCTCCCGACCTTACACCCTTAGATATTTTTTTATCTTTGGGGCTACATGAAACAAAAAGTGTATGCCGTGCCCATTGAAAGCCGCGAGCAATTAACGGCTAGGGTTTTTGCTGCTGCTGCGAAAATAATAGAAAATCGTGAAGAATTACGCCGTACAACCAAAAGTGTTGCCATGAGGGCTTTAGTTTGTTTACAGGAGAGTGGGGGCTATTTCGAAAATCTAACTAACTAAAATTCTTGTTTTTTTATTTTTTCGTAAAAATCTGTCTATTGCTGGTTTGTTTTTAATTCCATTATCATCCTCATTGGACCGATCAAGTCAAAGACTCGTCGTCGTCCAAATTCTACACGATCGTAAGAGACGCGATGGACAGATACCGATGGAGGCAGATCATCCGCTCCCGATACAACCCTCAGAATAACCACGATCCTCAGACATGAGGGACCGACCCCAGAGAGAGAGATCATCCTCATTATTAGTACTTATTAGTACTCAGTGCTAAGAGCGGGGACATTCAATTGACTTTCGCATTTTTTTTTTCCTTTTGACTCTTAGAGTTTTAGAGCTTTTGATTAAGTTACAGCTAGGTATCAATAATGTTCTATGAATTTGTAGCTGTTTGTATTACATTACAAATAATAATAGCAAAAAGTCATTCAAGTATGGGGGCAATTCATGGACTTACACTATTTTTAAAAAATAAATACACCATTTTTTACCAAAAAAAATGGACTTCAACTCCAGTTTTTTTTTCATAGTCGATAATTTTTATTGTAAAACACCTCATAAGCTTTTAGAAACAGTAAACATAATCGAAAATTTCGGAGATGTGTCAAAAAATAGAAAGCAAATCTACAAATTTAACTAAAAACATTTAAATTGAATAACATGAAAAATATTATAGATAGACCCCCCTTTTAAAGTTTGTTTTCAACATTTTTTCATGAATATTCAGAAAATTACGGGCGGTCACATGCCCATGGGCGACATTGTATAGCGCGTTGCTGCGACCCTTCTGCGACTAGTCCATGAGTGATTAATAATTGACCATTATTCACACAAAAATATCCCTCCATCTCCAAATCTCCATGTCTTTCATTGCCTCCTCAGAGTTAATCGATGACGACTGTTGTCCTTGTCCTCATCATCATCTGCCTAGCCTTTTCCCAACTTTGTTGGAGTTGGCTTTCAGTCTAATCGGATGAAGCTGGATACCAGTATTTTACATGGGGCGATTGCCTATTAGATTTGACCTCCACAAATCAGTTACTGCGTAATACGATACTCCTTGGTAAGACTGGTTGTCAGACTTTCAGTTTTCAGACTAACGTCCTTGTCCTCACGGTTAGAATATGGTTAAAATAAACTAGAAGTTCCGCAGACTGATGGGGTAAATTCAGTACATCATACTAAGATGACCAGTACTTTAAATTATTTCAGGAACGTTATGGGAATCCAATAAACCTGATTTTTTTTATTACCTCACGCGCAATGTATAGTTACCGTGGCAAAACGCGTGTAGCAAACGGCAGAGCAGCGAGCCTTCGGCCGCCGAGTATTTCAACATCGACTGCTGATTTTTTGATTTTAGCTGTTTTATTTACATAAGTGGAGTGCTGCGTACAGAAAATGTTATTTTACATTGAAATACAGGAATAGTATCTGAAAATACGATAGAAAATGAAAAATTTCTTGAAAATATTTCCGGTGGAATATGATTCAAAATAAGGAGCTGAATGCACCCTGTTAGTTTGCGGAGGGCTGTCCCTTACACCCTGTATACTAATACTACTGTTGCCGGTTGTCTTAAGGCAGTCAAAACCCCTAAGGTCGGTTTTCATAAGGTTTGGCCAAACGGGCCGAAGGTTGTGAAGGTCAGCAAAAGGCAGCTCAATGTAAAATTTAATTTAGCCACCTCGTATTTAAGTCATAGTTATTTATTGAACGTAAGAAAATGTATGGACGCCAGCACATCAAGCTACTACAATCTGTCAAATTTCTTTAATAGATTTTCGACTTTATTGCTAGAGTATTAAGTTCAAGGTTGATTGGGAAAATTTGACAGTTTCGGGTAGCTTGATGTGCTGACATCTGTATACTGTACAGTTAAACCAAAAAAGGTATGCGCTTCGGAATTCTTCGTGTTTTCAAATTAGCACATCACGTCACAGTCACTTCCCACAGAAGAATTCTCCCCACTTTGTAGTAGCGTAAAAAAAGAAATGAAGTAGTTTTCTCTCTGTTGGCTAACATACTCCGATCACAGCAGAGTCGCAACTTTATTTGGTTTTGGTTCTGCTGATTTTCAAGCTAACGTTCTCCAGATTTCGTTGCCATTTCTTCAATCTGCTCTGGATCTCAGGTCCCTCTCCACTGACAAGAACGATGACGTCGGCAAATAGCATGCACCAATGTCCGACGTCAGAGCGTCCATAATTAAAAGGGAGAGATAAGCCGACCCTTGGTGCAAGCCTATGTACAGCACAGAATACTCCTGCCTACAGCCGCACTGAACTCTTCAGTGTTGCCAGTAGCCAACCGGACGTATGTACGTGATTTACTAGCACGTACATAGCACGAATTAACTCTACACAATTCACTGGCAAACCTTTCTATTTCAAGGCACACCATAAGCCATCCCGGAGTATCCTATCATATGCTTTTTCCAGATCAATGATAGTTGATTGAGTTGAAAAATCCATCATCATAGTAATACAAAATAGACAAGTACTTACATAGTTGTATCCGTTCTATATTAGCTCTCATCGTCGCACGTTTGTATTTCCGAAGATACCTGATGACACCCGAAGCTCCTTTGCTTGTACAGTATTTACCCCCTCGATCTAGAATTAGGATGTGCCCTCACCGTACTTACGTCGTGTAAGGTGTCCCTCCTAAGCTGAGCGATGTCGCACACTCTGATGCAGTCGCTCATTCGTCACAGTTCGTAACACGTCGGACCAACTTTCTTGTTTTTAACGCAAACAGTGGTATAAAAATGCCCTCTTGTGCCTTCAGGAAATTTATCATCAATTCAAAAAACTCAAAGCTAATGGTACTTTCCATGTGTATGTACATTTTTTCAAATTTATTACGATTTCTAAAATAAATATTATGACGGATGACCTCGGATGACGTAAAAAAAAATACGTTCATAGTCTATGCAACGAACGATAGCTTAGTGTAGCGTTGACAAAAAAGTTTAAAATTTGAATGAGGAAATATGGAGGTTACATTTTGATTTGAACATTTTTAAATAACCGGATTTTTTAACCTCTTTCTTTTTAGGGTTCCGTACCCGAAGGGTGCTAAACGCAACTCTATTACTAAACCTCCGCTGTCCGTCTGTCTGTCAGTGGGCTGTATCTCACGAACAGTAATAGGTAGACAGTAAAAATTTTCACGGATTGTGTATTTCTATTGTTTTATACTGTAACAACAAATAATAAAATAAAATAAAGTTAAAAATTAAAGTGGGACCCCCCTTTAATTTTTAATTTTATTACAATAAACTTTTGATTATGAATTTTTTTTTCTTACCTGGCATGTGGGGTGTCATTGTCTAGAAATCATTGAGTAGAGTACAAATATATTTTATTAATTAAAAAATGAAGAAATAGGGGGCCGCAGAAGTTGTCAGTTTTAGACCATTTTTGTACGAGCTCTATTGCAAAAATTAAACAAGTTTTGAATTCGAAACTTCTGTGTATCATTCATGTACAGACGCCAGCAGGTCAAGCTATCCGAAACTGTCAAATTTTCCCAATCAATCTTGAACCTAATGCTCCAGCGATAAAGTTAAAAATCTATTAAAGAAATTTGACAGATTGTAGTAGCTTGATGTGCTGCCGTCCATACCATTTACTGTATAAACAAACATTTTATTCTTTCAAAAGAACCACTTTTTAAAAGTACTGTTTACGAAACGAGTATGCTGACGGTACAGTCGACAATTCGTCATTGTGTGATAGTCGTCAGTGACAGATGACAACTTGAGCATAAATGTGATCTTTTGACGCGGAAAGACGTATCTTGGATTCTAGATCGATTATTTACCCGAAACCGAACCTTACTATTGTTTTTTTACCGATGGCAATTAAATTAAACCAAATGTCATCACTTGGCTGCAGCAGTCACTCACTGACAGTCTGACTGACACTATCAGCTCCTAATTATTCAAGTCAGTCAGTCAGTCAATCATTGAATCATTGTCAAAATGTGCTGTGATCAAATGTAACAGTGCTGTTTTGAAATAATAATTTTCATTAATTTATCTAGGTACTGTGTGCTTGTACATAATAATAAAACATGTCTTTCATAGATTGGTTTGGTGTAAGTCAGTGCAGTTTGTCTGTTTTCTGCTGTATCTTTCTAACAATTTCATACGTTGCGAGCTTGTACGTATGGAGGTCTACATTGAGCAGGTAAATGCTATTATAGAATTTATTATCTTTGTAATAAGCCATAAAGATATTCAAGCCACTAATAATATATTTTTGCCCAGGGATCATCCGTCTACAATTAAAAGAAGATTTTTCAGTGTGTCTGTTATGATGTTACTGGCTCCATTTCTTGTTCAGTATTTTATCACTGAAGAAAGTTTAAGTAAAGGCGACTTATATGAACACTTAGGCCTGCGGTGGCCTGGTATTATACCAGCAATTCTTTCACCCCTATTTTTGACTGCTTCATTGTTTTTGGGACCATTAACTATGCAGATTTTATCTGGAATATGGAAACTGTATGCAGGTAATTAACCCTTTTATTTGATAGAATCACAATATAATAATCAGAATCTTTGTGTAAAATGTGGATCTTGTGGATTCTCAATTATTTGTCTTTGAAGATTTACAACTACAGTGTAAACTCTATATAGCAACACTTATTGAGAGTTGTTTTTAAATGCAGAGAAGAAAAATCAATATTATTTTACTATTATAATATGTATTTACTAATTAAGTGAGCAGCTAAAAATATGATAATGCATAGACAATGCAACTTAATAACAGTCTAGCAGCCGAGTTAAGCATGTGCAAGATAGTCACAACAAACAAAAGAACAATTTTTTTAGAATTTTAGGTTTGTATGATGTCAACAATTGAGGTAAATATGTGCTAGATAATAAAACAACAAAATAACAAACAAAAGAAAGTACACATCTGCATTTCTTATTAATTTCGGCAACTTAGAAAGTACTGTTTATTGCTTAATAATGCTGTATTGTTGTTGTTATTTAGAGTGGGTGTGATGCTACATAGAGAGTATCTCTGTATAGATAACAAGGTAAACCAACCAAAGTCCAGTAATTACCACGTTTTAGGGAATTTGTTGTTAAATGGAGTTTACACTTAATAAAATCATACCTATTGTTTCTTTTCTTTTGCCATCTAGAGCCCATGTATTGGCTGTCCAGCTGGCAGGATCTTGTGTGGGTGAGGAACCACTTCATGGCCCCTCTGAGTGAGGAGTGGGTGTTCAGAGCCTGCATGATACCACTGCTGATACAATGTCTGGAGCCCATGACTGCTGTGTTTGCTGGACCTCTTCTTTTTGGAATAGGTATGCTCAGAATAAAAAAAATCTGATCGCTAAAAGCTAATTGGATTACTACACAACTTATGTAATTACTACTAATAGCATGATGATTGAAACAAAATAGACTGTGGTCTAGAATGATTATGATTATGGATAATGACTAATAGTCCACTCAATATTTGTTTAAAGCATTTTTAAAAAACCTATACATTTTCATGTATCCTCCTAATAATTACAAAATCAATGTAGATGTTTTTTTAATACAATTTATATTATAAATTACTAAAATGGAAATACCAAAAGAATTTCTAGGGATAATGATGGATTATACAGGAAATATCCTGTATGATCTGATAATCATCATCATCATCGGCAGCCTTATTCCACCCACTGCGGAGTATATGCCTTCTCCCTTTTGTGCCATGCTTCCCTGATCGGATAATAATTGAATTTCAGTGTCAATAAAAATCTTATTAAAGTTGACATTATCAGTGATATACATTTGCAAACTGTTACAGTGTTTGAACAAATCAGTATAGAACAGATACATGTGGCCCAGAAAACAAAGAGTTAAAGTTGGATATTGTTTCCAATACAACCAAAAAAGTCTATTAACAATTTTGTAACTGCAACTGTATACCAACTGTATATCAATACTACACAGACCGCAGAACTCAGGTATATGCCTGTTTTCTAGACCTCTCCAGAGCCTTCGATCTCGTCTCCTACGATGTGCTTTGGAGAAAGATGGCAGACAGGGGTATTCCAGTGGAGATATTAAATATATTTCGATTCTGGTATACGAATCAGATGAACAATGTCAAATGGTCAAACAGTGTCTCTGAGGCATATCGGATGGAGTGCGGAGTGAGGCAGGGGGGTTATCGTCTCCTAAGCTATTCAACCTATATGTTAATGACCTCATAGTCGAGCTCAGCAGGACGCGGGTTGGATGCCGGGTAGGCGGTATCTGTGTGAATAACGTCAGCTATGCTGATGACATGGTGCTGCTGGGCCCGACTGTGAGTGCTATTGGTGAGCTGTTGAAAATATGTCAAGACTATGCTGCATCGCATGGTCTTGTATATAATACGAAAAAATGTGAGTACATGGTCTTTAGGGCCGTCGGGGGTAAGTGTCCTGAATCTACCCCTCCAGTCATCCTAAATGGAGTGAATCTCAATCGGGTGTATCAATAAGTACCTGGGGCACTTTCTTACCGACGACCTTAAGGACGATGCTGATATAGAAAGGGAGCGTAGGGCTTTGGCCATCCGCGGGTACATGCTGGCCCGTAGATTCGCCCGATGTTCAGATCAGGTCAAAGTTACTCTTTTCAAAGCGTACTGTCAGGGTCTGTACGCGGGCGGTCTATGGGTCAGATACACCAAAAGATCGCTAAATACCCTGCGTATCCAGTATAACAACATTTTCAGGATGTTGTTGGGACTTCCCCGTTTTTGTAGTGCCTCCGAAATGTTCGCACAGACCCGGACAGATAGCTTTCATGCCGTCATTCGTAAAAAAGCTGCGTCTTTGGTGAGGAGGGTGATGGGAAGTAACAACAGCATCCTGAAAAGTGTTGCTGAGGAAGTGCATGCACATATACGGAGGTATGTCGTGCGGGCGATGACTGAGATAGAGGATGGACACTCCGTGACTCGTGGTCGTTCTCACGGTATGCCTCTCAGGTACATGCTGTACTAGTTGTGTGTGAGTCGTGTGTTCAACACACGACTACAGTACATACACAGATAGTACAGACAGTAGTACATACTAATATAATTTTAAGTGTTTTTACTAACAGAGAGAATTATGCTGTCTGAAAAATAAATGATTTGATTTGATTTGATATCATAATGCCCTGGTACTGTCTGGCACATGACACATTAATTCATGGTGGAATAGGGCCACATCACAACCCTACTTTACATCACTAGGGTGATTTAATAATATAAATAACATGTGTTTATGTTTGCCTGGTTGATGGCAATAGGCTCGTCCAGGTTACATGGGACTTAAACATAACTGGCGAATTGTGGATGTACTATAGGTACACCTCTGCCCAACCCTTCGGGATAACAAGGCGTGATGTTTATGTTATGTTTTTTATTCCAGCTCATTTCCATCACATGTTAGAACAGATGAACGCTGGGTTTGAATTCAAGACAGCTCTCATGATCTCAAGTAAGTATAATAGATATTGAATGTTAGATAATATTGTGATTGTAAAACAATTTTGGCAAGTATTCAGTACGTGTAGCCAATTGTTACGACATAATTTTAATCGTCACTCTTTAAAACGGCTTCTTCACTTCACTTTGCGCTAGCAAAATAATCTATCTATCATATCAACCATAATTTTTGTATATGCACAATCATCTGATTTAAAGGTTGTACACACGGCTACATATCATGCTATAAATTTCTGGTATAAGCTGACTTCTCATTGTACGGAAATCCTATACAATGCGAGATCAGCTTATACTGGAAAAGTATATCTTAATATGGAGCCGTGTGTACCTAAAGCCAGATTACTGTGGCAAATGGGGAACCTATGGATTGATAACGTGTGATTGCATATGGCCTCGACACCCTATTCGATTTATTTTCAACTTCTAGAGTAGCAAGTTTTAATTTATGTAATTTTAATATGAGACTGGATAATATTATAACTCAGGTTGCATAGCCGCAGGAGACGCCCTGGGCGTCGGGAATTGGTTAGCCAATTCCCGGCCACCGTAGGCGCGGGCTTGCGGACGGCGAGCAATGGGTAGCTCGCCGTCCGGTAAGGACCAAGCCCGAGTCGACAGCGCGTTGTGATCCACGCGCGCCTCAAAGAGATGTCGTCAGCACTATTGACGGGGTCCGCTAGGGCTGATGCCAGCTAGGGTTGGCGGGATGTTCGTAAGAGTTACCGTCTCCTCGGCACAGGCAACTGAAGGAGGGTGGGTTTTAGTCACTAAAAGTCTGACACTCACTCCCGCTCCGCCCAGAGCGGGAGAAGTCATTTGATGATTTCCCATCCAAAAAAAAAAAAAACAAAAAAGGTTGCATAGCCATATCCTTAAACTGCGAGTGCCATAAACCCCGACTAAAATAATGACAGGGTAATGGGCAACCACATCCTGCTAAAATGTAATAACACCAATTATGGTCATTAATCGGTTCAGTAGAATGGTATGTTACGGTATTATTGATTAGTGTAAAATATCACTAACAGGAAAAACCAGTAACTTGAGACCCTGTGTATCCTTCCCCTCCTTTTTTATATAGGTAGTCGTAAATATTAATATAACTATTTTAAGACTGTTAGCTTTTAAAATTATGTAAATATTATCTAGGAAATTGAAATAAAAACCTTTTTCTTTGCCCCCAACAATTTGCGACTGATGGAGCTGCTGAAGATAATAGAAACCTTCAGTAGCGCCATCAGGATGGAATTTGGTGTGGACAAATGAGCAGTCATGCAATGAAAGCGAGGGGAGATTATAGACTCCGTGGGTACCCAACTCTCGGATTACGCACACCTTAGATCCCTCTTCTCAACCGAAAGCTACAAGTATTTGGGTATGTCGGAAGCGTTGGGCACCAATGTTACTGACATGAAGCAATCGTTGTAGGAGCGCTTCTTTGGCCGCCTGAACAAAGTATTCAATAGTCTTCTATCAGGCGGAAACAAAGTGCGTGCGTTTAACGGTTGGGTCATGTCAGTTCTGATGTACTCTTTCGGCATACTCAAATGGACTCAGACCGAACTCGACGCCCTGGATAGGAGGGTCCGTACGCTGCTGACTGTCGAGGCTTTTTAAACGCTAAGGCCCTCCACAACCGCGAGATATGCAGTCTCAGGGAATATTTCCTAGAACCCTACGTGGGGATGCATCGAGATGTGGTCGCGGTGGACAAGGGCCTCACCCCGCTCTCCTTGGCGGAAGAGAACTGGCGCGAACCTGCAGTACTTGATACTAAAGATCGTAAGGAAATATGACAAGGCAAAAAGCTTCACGGACGCTTTTTCTGGGCCCTCCATGGGCCTGATATAGACTTTTTGGCGTCTGTATCCTGGCTGCGTTTCGGCGACCTCTTCGGGGAAACCGAAGGTTTTGTCTGTGCGATTATGGATGAAGTTATCATGACGAATAATTACCGGTAATATATTGTCAAGGACGGTACGGTTGACATCTGTCGGGCATGCCATCGCCCCGGTGAATCAATCCGACATATTGTTTCCGGATGTTCTCGTCTTGTTAACGGTGAGTACTTGCACAGACACAATCTAGTGGCTACGATTATCCACTAGCAACTTGCCTTGCAGTACAACCTTGTGGAGTCCGAAGTACCATACTACAGGTATGTTCTCGACCGAGTTCTCGAGAATGGTCATGCCACATTGTACTGGAATCGATTTATTATCATTGACAGAACTGTTGTAGCCAATAAGCCTGATATTGTGGTAATAGATCGACTAGAGTGCCGTGCAATGATTGTTGATATCGCTGTTCCTCATGACGAGAATCTCGTGAAAGCTGTGAAAGATAAAAAAATCAAGTATCTTGACCGCACACGAGTTTGTCGACATGTGGGACGTAGACTCTGCAATCATTGTACCGATAATCGTTACGGTTAATGGCCTAATAGCGGAGAGTCTCGACCAACACCTCAGGAGGCTCTCATTGCGCGGCTGGGTCAAGGGCTTGATCCAGAAAGCAGTACTACTGGACACGGCACGCACAGTGAGGAGGTTCCTCTCTCTAGAGCCCTGACCACCGGCACCCTGGACCCTGTTCCTGATGCCGATGGGCTACTATTTTTAATATTTTTAAATGTTTTTTTTTTAATAAAAATATTTAGAAATGCAAATAATATGTATAGAAAATGAAATAAAGGATAATAATAATAAAAAAGTAACTTATTATGTAATATAGTATCTATCAAAAATGTATTTATAACTTGTGCTTATTTTCAGCATTCCAGTTCATATACACCAGTTTGTTTGGAGCTTATTCGGCGTATTTGTTTGTAAGAACAGGTGGGTAGTGTTCAAATTATGGATATTTTAAACAGTTTTTGCACAGTTATTTATACTGATTTGAATAAATATTGTAACATGTACCTACACTGTACAGCCTTGTTAATATATAAAACAACAAAAGTAAACTGTGTTAATCCTTATATTTTTTTTCTATTATTATTTTATCCTTATTGATACGGAAAATATGTTCAGAATATTATGTATTTAAATCGAATAATTCCTACTTATTTCGTACGCAAAATACGCGCTTGGACGTAGACACCAGCCCAATATACAATACAATACTTATCATATTTTTATTTGACTTTCAGGACACTTCGTCGCTCCTCTAGTTGCACATATGTTCTGCAACCACATGGGATTTCCGAACTTTGCCGAAATATCCGAGTTTCCACCTTTACAACGGGTATTAATCGTATGCAATTTCCTACTAGGATTCGGCATATGGTGTTTCCTGCTTAACCCTTTGACTAGTCCAGATATTTTCGACAACAGATTACATTGGGAAACTTGAATCTCATATATTATTACAAGTGATGATACAGGTATCTCATTAACAGTACCCGGCCGTAAATATGGCACATCTTATAACCATTAGATAGTTTGTTTTTGTAGTGCGTTGTCTCTTTCACTCATACCTGTGTGACATTCTCTTTCTAAACTAAAGCTCAATGTGTCACAATTACGCCCGGGTACTGTACACAAACTACAACTACAAAAATATAAAACAATACTACTACCTATAGTCCCCATTGGATTGTCAGTATTTTTATACCAGTGTAATGTTGCATATTCTTGAATTTGAATTTCGAATTAAAAGGCGCGAGACTTAACCGACACAGCCGATAGGAACTGAAATTAAGCACTGTTTTTTTTTTAAAGTTGATATTAGGCTTTTGCAAATTGCATTTCATTATACTAAATTCTGTCATTCTGGTGGTATATTTTGAACTAACTCTGGTCTAAAATTCGCTGCACGCGAAGCGATCCAATGCGATGTAATGTGAAATCGAAATAACTCCCTTCGCGATATTGGTTTTATATCCAAACGTCACAATGACAATATACTGCTATTTGTCAGTTACGATGCAATGCATTTGTGCATCACTGGTTTTATAGTTTCATCCATGCAGTTTTTGGCCCGTGTAAAATACATAATATGCTTGATAAGAATCCGTTTAGTATATTATAGGTATGAATTGAAACGGATTACTCATACTTAGAAGTAACATGGTTAGTTTGTAGAAAACACTTTGACAATAGAACACTAATCATTTTAGTATAGGCAGCATACGAAACATTAAGTTACTAAATTTTTTTTTGACTATATTTACGTCTAAAGATTTGTACTCCATTTTGCTTCAGTAAAAATAACAATTCAAATAAAGTTACTGTGTCAAAATGGTGTTTGTTTATCTGTGGTATGTGTATTGCCATAAAAAAGTGTATTATATAATTACATTGAACAAAAATTAAATAATGTTTTTAATACAATAATAAAAGTATACAGTATAGAACTTAAATCTAAGCGTTAATTCCGAAGAACTTGATGTTTCCCTCAACTGGAACAAAATCGCATTCGACCCAATTACTTCCATTAAAGTGTTCCCATTTTTTAGTACCTGCAGACAGCACCTTCTCTGAATCTTTGTCTTCTAAAAGCGTATCCTTCACTTTCTTCAACGCATACTGAAGCTGCATGGGATACGAACTGTAGTTTACTGCACTTTTTCCCGTAGAAAGGTAGGAAAGAAATTCTTGTGTGAATGTTCTCTTCCTGAACCCCGAGAATGAAGGTCGACTTGTAGAAACAGGGTCTATGTTACCCAAACTTTTTGTTAACAGCGCTTGAGCCATTTTTGACACATTTAAATTGTATGGGGTTAACAAGTATGGAACTTTTGTCTCCCCTTTTCAAAAATATACTGTTCAAGTCTTTACGTTGATGGAACTTAGGGTGTGTTGTTATTTGCTGCAAAACACTTAAATCTTCAAGGTATGTTCCAAACATTGCGTGGAAAATTGCCTCTGAAGTTAATAGAGATGATGCACCAGACCTAATTTTGAATTTAATGGATAGTGCGGCTGCATTGTATAACTTTAACATAGGAGCTCCCGAAAAACTCCACTGGAAGCCAGAGGGTTTCACTCTCCACATGTAAATACAGAGAATAAGTGGAAAGAATATTTTTTGTGTAGCCCTAGCTGTTGTTATCAACAATATGTCCCCAAGTTCTTTCAATACCCCTGAAACGCTACCAGGACTATTCGCTTCTTTCAAGCATGCAATAATTTCTGATGCCATAGGTAACATTTGAAGGCTAGTGCTGAGAGCACTATTTAGTTTTGTGTAATATTTATCCTCCATCACCATTAATATGGCTTGGGCTAACGGACCTAAACTACGCAACACACCAGTCCTACGCTCTGGAGGCAATGTTATACCCTGCAACAGCGGAATATGATGATTTACGAGACCATACTGTGCTATGTTTTGAGTAGTCTCTTTATCTCCTACATCTCTCCCTACAGGCTTGCCTGATACATCCCTCTTCAAACCCCTTTTGTACACTGCTTTCCTAACCTTAAACCTTGTAACGCCCGTCCTTACCTCATCGAATATCCCCTTAAAGAGAGTCATAATTTCCACAATGGGAGTAGCAACCATGAAATTTACTTTAATACCCAATGATTTAATTTTGTCAACAATAGTTTGTATGCTGACTTCCCTATTATTGATTGTTGCAACATATGTTAAATATCTTTGGTGCCCCTTTTTTTTTTTTTTTTTTTTTTTTTGTGGATGGGAAATCATCAAATGACTTCTCCCGCTCTGGGCGGAGCGGGAGGGCGTGTCAGACTTTTACTGACTAAAACCCACCCGTGTTCCTTCTGTTGCCTGTGCCGGGGCCACGGTAACTCTTTCGAACATCCCGCAACCCTAGCTGGCATCGGCCCTAGCGGACCCCGTCAATAGTGCTGACATCTCTTTGAGGCGCGCGTGGAACACGACGCGCCGTCGACTCGGGCTTGGTCCTTACCGGACGGCGAGCTACCCATTGCTTGCCGTCCGCAAGCCCGCGCCTACGGTGGCCGGGAATCAGCTGCCAATTCCCGACGCCCAGGGCGTCTCCTGCGACGACTAGGGGCGTGAGGGTGCAAAGCTTGCCTCTCCCTCACGCGTCCCGCCTCCTCCTTCACGAGCATTACTGCTTCGCAGAAGGAGGTAATGGCTTCCCATGCACTCTCGCTCCGTACCATGGCCTGGACCAGGGCCGGACGCGAGAGATCGCCGCCGCCGATCGCTTCCGCGAGGACACGGCGGTGCTCCGCCCAAGCCGGGCAGACCTCCACCGTATGCTCCACCGTGTCCTCCGGGCGATCCACAGTGGTGACACCCGGGCGTTTCCTCCCGCCTTATCCGGAACAGGTACCTCCCGAAGCACCCGTGTCCGGTGAGGACCTGCGTCAGGCGGAAGGTGAGGACGCCGTGGCGCCTCTCCAGCCACTCCTCAAAGAGGGGACTTATCGCCGCAATTGTGGCGTGCCCAGCGCTGGGTTGCGACAATCGCACTCTCCATGCCGCCATGAGATCCTGCCGGAGCTCTGTCCGCCGTGCCGCGATTTCTCGCGGCAACGGAGTTACGCCCCGGCGTCCTGCCTCCTCGCGCCACTCCCAGATGTGCGCGAGGACTTTTGCCTCCAGATCCCATGGCGGTGATCCGGCAAGGAGGTTCGCCGCCTCCCCGGAGACCGTGCGGTATCCCCGGGCTAACCGGATGGCCATGACCCTCTGGGACGCGTTCAACCGACGGACCGGTCGCCGCCTCACGGAACGCTTAGGAGCCCCCTTAGTCGAGGCCCGAGAGCCTCCAAGGCCAGGACCCAGGCTTTTCCAGGTAAGCCGTCGGGTCCTGGGGCGGTATTCTTGGCATTCAGCCTGCGCACCGCCACTCTCAGCTCTACCTCGGTCACCTCCGGAGCATCGTCGTCATCGTCGGCTGCGTGGTCCGCATCCGACACCGCAGGAGGCGGAGCCATGGGCGGGGGAGTATGTTCCCCTCGCGAAGGGAACAGAGCGCTCACCACGTCCTCCACGAGCTGGGGCCGGAGACTGCGTCAGCGGGGGAGCCCATGGGCGGAGCTTGTTCCGCACCATTTTATAGGGGCGTCCCCACGGGTCCCTGTTCAGAGTCTCCAGCGACTCCTCACGGGCCAGTCCCTTGGCCCGCAGGATCTCCGCTCGGAGGGCGGTCTTCGCCGCTCTGTACCCTTCGTACAGCTCCGCCTGAATGGCTTCCGTATCCGGAGGGCGGATACGGAGCCTGCGGTGCCTGGTGTACCGGCGTCGTGCAGCAACGCACGCGTCGCGCAGAGACGTCAACTCCGGCGACCACCAGCACACCTGGCGCCGGGCGCGTCCGGGCCGGACCCGGGGCATTGCCACGTCGCATACTTCGGACATGGCCTCCCGGAACCACCCCGCCTCGTCATTGATGTCAGCAGGCCTGTCCGGTGGTGACACCCAGGCCTGCACGATCGAGGCTTCCAGGAGGAGCTCCCGGTCCAGCTGCTTCAACGCCCACCGCGGACCACTCGGGGTCTGTCGGACCGGCGCGCTCGAGGTCTGGGCGGAGACGTCAAACCGGATGTACCGGTGATCGGAGTAGGTCTCCACCCCCTCCATGACGCGCCAGTCGAGGACACGCGGCGACAGAGCGGGGCTGGCGAACGAAATGTCCACCACTGACTCACCCCGCATCCGCACACACGTGGGGACAGAACCCCGGTTTAGGACGACCAGGCCCGTCTCCAGAGCCCAGTCCTCCACCATCCTGCCCCGTGTGTCCGTAAGCCGGGAACCCCAAGCCACATTCTTGGCATTGAAGTCCCCAAGGACGAGCACAGGCAGGGAACGGAACCCGACGACGACGACTCTCAACTCCGCAAGGGAGTTGTGGAACTCGGCGAGAGTTCGGTTCGGGGAGAAGTATACCCCTACCACGACAATCTCCCCGAACCGTGCTGCCACGCAACCCCGTCCCCTCTTGACCGCCTCGAGGGACGGGGTACCGGCGCGGTGGCCGATGAAATTAGAGTCACTGAGCCGCTCAGGTCCTCCACCCAGTCATCCCTGGGCGGGACAAAGTACGGCTCAGCGACCACGGCGATGTTAATCGACCACTGCGCCATGCTCTGGAGCAACAGATCCTGAGCGGAGGCGCAGTGGTTGATGTTCGCCTGGAGGAGGCGTAATGGGGCCATTATTGGCACTCCATATCAGCCCCCTCCCGAACCCCCTGTGAGGGCCCTGCCGCGGTGGTTGCGGCGGCGGCGACAGTGGAGGCGGCGGCGGCAGCGGTGGCAGTCGCGGCGGCTGCGGCGGTGACGACGGTGGCGGAGGGCTTGCTGGCCCTGGATTTGGCGGGTGGAGTGCAAGCCTTGCTCCCAGCCCGGTGATTGGCCGGCTTGCCAGCTGCCGCACACGCGAAGCAGTGCGGCGTGGCTTTGCACGAGCCGGCCTTGTGACCGGGCTGACCACAGCAGAAGCAGTGGCTGCTACGATCCACCTCCGAGGTGCATTTAGCTCCCACATGGTTGCCTACGTGGCAGCGGAAGCACCTCAGAGGTCTGGGCTCCAGCAGTTTCACCTGCGTGGAAACCCAGCCCACCTTGAGCCTTTGGCCCTCCCCGGTAATTTTTCGGGCCACCGCCACGGGGCAGCTCACCGTAACGGTTCGCATCCCCGTGAAGTCAGGACGGATGGTGCCTACCCTAACCTGCTCGGCTGAGCACCCTCCAGTCCTAACAACGGTGGCCACCACCTCTCCCTCCATCACTGAGTCGTCCAAACCCAGTATGCGCATGTTCGCGCACTTGGTGGGTCTGGACACTCGGGCCTCGTCCGCATTTAGGGACGCCCTAAGCCTCTCGGCCAGAGCGTCAGCGGTCGGGCCGCTGGCCGCACCGGGGACCTCCAGCATCCGGGCCCCAGTCGCAGTGACCTTTACCCGGACGCCATCTGCGATACCGAGCTCGTCGAGGTTCACCGCCGCCCTCGCCTTGGCAAGCACGTCGCGGTAGGACACGCCCTTCTTTTCCGCTTCCGGCTGTAGTGTGATCACTACAGCTGCGGACTTCGGGGCACGGAGCCTAGCCGCGACGCTTCGCTCCTTGCGCCGCAGCCGCCTCTCCTTTTTTTTGGCCGCCCTTGCTGCCTTACCCGCCTTCCTCTTCTCCCCGGCTACTTGCAATTCGGCGTCAGCCGGAGGGGATTTAGGAGGTGGAGGCGGTCGTTTCGCCGCCGGGGGTGGGGCCCTCGCGGGTTCCGGGACGGCTCCGCCTTTCACCTGCCCCGATGACCCCGGCTTGGCCGTGGCAGCCGCGGCGGCGGCATACGATGCCGCCTTCCGCTGGCCCGAGGCCGGCTGGCTCGCCGCTAGCGGGGGCCGCAGGACTATAGCCTCCAGGGCGGAAAACCGGCTCCCGAAGGCAGCCAGTTCCCGTCGGACCAGGGCCAGAACCCGGTCCTCAGTAGGCATGGGCCTGACCTGCCCATGCCGCGCCTCCTCCTGTGGTACCTCCCGGGGGCCGGCTTCTCGAAGCCTAGCCAGGTCCGCTCGGAGCTCCGCGTTCTCCTTTTGGAGAAGCTCCATGGCGGCTGTCAAACGGGCGACCTCCGCCCGCATTTCGGACATTGCGTCCGACGGGGGCCTGATGTGACTGGCCTCCGCTGCCGCCATAATGGAGGCCGTGGCTGCGGATATGGCCTTGTCTTTAGAGGACTGAGTCCTCTTCAAGGTCACACTTTTAATAGCGGCTGCCACGACCTCTGCGAACCTGACCGTTCGCTCCGACTTCGAGCCGCCAGTGACGTCCGGCTCACCATCTGACGACTCCGACCCGGCCGAGACCGGCCCTAACTGCGACTCTGGCTCGGCCGGGCCGGCTCGGCTCGGCTTGCTGGCCTCCTTCATGGTGAGCCCTCTGCCAACACCACTTTCATGGGCCCCACCCCGCCGGCTGATCTTTTTACGGGCCGAGCTCACCCATCCGTCCGAGGAAGACTCCTGGCCATCCCCTGGTTTGGGGCGCTTCTTTAAGAACTCTAGGTTCTTCTTAGCCGCCCCAACCACTTCGCGCTCTTGGCTCTTATACGAGCCCTTCGCGCCAGATACGGCGTCGGACTCCGACCCCGCATCGCTTCCCTCCTCTTCGCTTCGGTTTTTGTTTTTTTTAAAAGAATCCATTTTTGTTCCCACGAGTAAAAAAACTTTTAATATCTCAAAATCTAGTGGTTCGCACTAGCGACTAATTTAGCTACCCATTAGTCAAGCTATCAACCTCCCTCACGGTGCGCCGCCGCTTGGAGGTTTGGGGTGATTTTTTATAGAGGCTTTCTTCCTCGCGGCCCGGGCGGTTAAGCCAAGACCCTCGACCCCCGTCAAAAGTCAGAGACATGACCTTGACAATCTTCGGGGCTACGAGAATAACGGTGGCAGAAAGAGAAGGCCTCTTCCTGCCTGCCCGGCGGCAGAGTTAGTGCACACCGAGCCCGCTCTTACTCCGCCGCTGTGCGTCTCTGCTTAGAGCGCAGAGAGACACACGTTGGAGCGTACTTCTGACAGGATATTGGCATACGGGCAACAAGACCCCTTAGGCACACAGTACCTAATGGGGAGTCATTGCCCGTACCCCAGGGTGCACCGTCCCGGTGACTGGCCTTCCTCCCGGACACATCCATAAGGGAATTCCAGCCCACAGGCACACGGGGAGGTTTCCTGTCCAAGCACCCCATCTTTGGTGCCCCTGAGGGTCATTCTCTTCCTTCCTGATACAAGTAAAAACTGTCATCAGTACTCCCGCAATTTCATCAGATAAATCAATGTCGATGATGTGCTTGCTGATTTCTGAATCCAACTTTTCTTTTAAGTCGGCATCTTCAATAATAATATTAGCTATTGAAATTAACTTATTTATTTCATCATCCCGCTCTTTTCCTATATCTGTCTCCATTGGTTGACTGCCTGATGCCATGATTAATTTATTGTTTCAGAAAATATTGATTTGTTTTGAAGGGAGTTTTTTTCAATTGTAAATTCTATCTGTTCTTGCTGTCTTTAAATAGTAACACTACAGTATTGCTAATCAGATTACCTAAATAAGTAATTTACCTCTGAATTCTAATCACAGTATAATAATATAACTTTGTCCTATGGTTACTACTACTAATAAATGATTAAACAAGGATAATTCTGATTGATAATTATAAATTATGATAAAAAAATGTGTGAGTATTTGTGTGTCTGTCTACACTTGCTTTCAATTATGCGAACAGTCAGCACAGTAGTTTTTGCATGACAGCCCAAAAAGGACGTTCGCAAGGACGTGAAAATATCGCGCACTGGATTTTCAAATCTCGGTGTTGAGCCGAGCATTGAGAAGAATCCATCGGAGTGCATTCCAGCGCGTCGAAAAAACACTGTTGGATTTTCAACTCTCGGCGCTAAGCAGAGCGTTAAACATCCAGTGCGCGAAAAAAATCAACGCGATATTTTTACGTCCGTTCGAACGTCGGCTTATTGGATGCTGAATCGTTAAAAATGTGTACTGTGTGATTGCTTAAAATCAATTCATTGTTAGAACATACCATAACGACACAATATCATGCAAGAATTACTTTTGGTCAGTTCTCTTATAAATTATTGCTGCACGGTACTGATGTAAATGCCTTGTTTGCAAGTCTCAAAATTTATGAAAATAAAGAACACATTCAGTCAAATTGTACAAGCACATTATTAAATTCTTTGAAGCAAATGTAGACATGTTAATTGCCTTATTATAATTATATAAGTAATTTCACAATGCATTGGTAGCATAGATAAACCCCTATATATAATTTATCAGATACTATGTATGTTATTATAATTTATCAGAGCGCTCTCCTCTCCCCAGCAACCAGTAGCCTTCAACCTAATTCCGTGAACTCTAGTACAACTCACAGATGCGCTCTGTATCTGATTGGCTATTTCAAGGAATGCTCGCTCAACTAGCAGTGATGGGATAGGTTGATAAATATTTTAGGAGTGTGTGTGTGTGTGATATCAGTGGCAATGCACCATATATGTTCGTTAATTACCTATAATGCGGAATCTGTAGGGATTATCTACGATCGGTAGCTTTACTCATGGCAGACTCGAGACTGGTTGAGATTTGCGGGATATTAATACTTTTATTTTGTAGCAGGAGGGTTTATCGATATTCGCAGTGTTATTACTTTTGTTATGTATGATAATAATTTACCTGAGATTTGAATGTGATCGAAAAAATCTATTTGATATTTTTCTATTGTTTAAGAGCTTTTTTTGATGTTTTGTTTCTATAACATTTTGTTATTTTCACCACTTCTATTCTTGACTTGAAATAATAGTAGGGCAAAACTTGGCTAATTCGTGATATGCAGCTATTCGGTGATAGATAATTGTGTTTTATTACCAAGTTACTACTGACTTGATAAATGTACATTTTTCAATCATTATAGTATTTGCCACATTTTTAGATATAAGTTAGCAAAACTTATTTTGTCTACTATATCACAGTAAATTTAAAAAATAGTCTGATCAATGAATCGAATTTTACAAGTAAAAAACAAAACTATCACCGATTACCCAAGTTTTGCCCTATTTTGAAAACAATGTAAAGAGAGGTTCTCCTCTCTAGGGTTAGGCTTATTTGGTGCAATCAGATGTGGTGAAAGAAATTTTTCATAATTGTGTTGTGTGCCATACTTTTCATCATAACTGTAAATACGTAAAAATAATAATTTTAGACAGGGTTTGCACGCATGGGTACATTGCAACATATTGCCTCACTAGTCAATTGATGTATTTTGTTTATAATATTTAACACTAATTATAATGATTTGTGACCTGAGTATGTTTGTGAAACAACGATATTACTTGTCATAAAATAAACATACATGATGAGGAACAATTTTTTTTACTTGACTTCTTAAATTGTTGTATTTTGATGTATCAGTCCGATACTCGAGTCATTCTTCGTCAGGCTTTTCATGTTGCGACGACCAAATGAGTTTGGGGTGTAGGTATTTAGTAAGAGCA
Organism: Fissipunctia ypsillon; assembly: GCA_947568875.1. Lineage (NCBI taxonomy): Eukaryota > Metazoa > Arthropoda > Insecta > Lepidoptera > Noctuidae > Fissipunctia > Fissipunctia ypsillon. The sequence goes on along the minus strand of OX387661.1, from coordinate 14,719,478 downwards.
TCTACAATTATAAAATCTATCTGGAATTTCTCAGTAGCAGCCCGGAGTCTGGATTTGTACCCGGTTGATGGCAATAGGCTCACCCCTATTACATGGGACTAAAACATAAATTGGCAAAATGTGGATGTACTATAGGTAGGTACACCTCGGCCTAACCTTTCGGGGAATATAGGCGTGATCTTATGATGATGTTATCAACTGCACGTTACCTCACTTTCTGCCAACCGATAAGAAGCTTAACGCTTTCAAGGACACTAAACGGCTATAGCAGGCTTAACAATAAAATTTCTATTGTGTCTCGTTGAGTGCCCTTTAAAGCATTAAACAAACAATTAGAAACAGAGTATGTATGTGTAAATAATATTTTATTTACTCCGTATATACATAATTTTGTATTATCTAGGAACAATCTAATTTCATTCTAATTTACACCATAAATAGCATACACTCGTTAAAAGACGTACAATATATCCACAGGACACCACAAAGTCCACCTAGTGCAAAGTGAAGCGCTACTAACATAGTCTTAAGCCTTATTTACTAACACAATTGTTTGATAATAAAAATATGTATGTTTAGGTTAAGGTATTTTTCTATGGGCCTGATATCCCAATTATTATTATTATTATTATATATATATATAAAATTTAAATGGAGACAAAAATCTACTTCACTTCGAACCAAGTAAGTATGCGTTCAGAAAATATAATTATTTTAATATCTTTTTACCAAGCTCATTTACTACTAACGGCTGGTGTAAGATTGACGAGAGGCAGAGGCAGGTTGTCAATGCCGTGAATACCGAGCAAATATTTCCATTATTATTTACGTTGCAATACAGTCTATAACAAAAAAAAACTTACCGCGCGCATCTCTGTCCTCTGTAGTAAGCAATGTTGATATTAGTATGCTAGTGAATATAGCACTGCACTGTGCTTCGCCTGGTCTGCGCCGGCCCTTGAGCTTTTTCACAGGGATAGCGCGAAGTTTGCCACAGGATAACCGTTCTTGTAGTAACAAGATTCAACCCTGAGTAAGCTAGTAAAGTTATGCAGTATGCAGGGGTAAATCTTCACTTTAGACAGCGCTATATTTTTGCCACGAGAAAATCGGTCCTATGAAAAAGCCCGAAGTGACGATATCGCTCCTGTATTATTTCATTATGAATATTTTAGCTCTATGCAATAAATAAATAATTTAAATAACAAAACACTGCAAGCACACTTGCTTCAAAGGTATCGTAATAAAGCAGATCTTTTATTGGAAACCCTTCAACTATTATAAGTTTTTGACAAACTACACAATGAGAGCATTATTTATTTAGTTTTTTTTTCTGAACATTGATATGAAATTTCTTATCTATCCAATACAATATTTAAAATATAGACATTAGTTTTAGAGTTGTATGAAAAAATATTTACAAAGTTAATGGAAATATTTGAAATAGCTGCAATAAACCAACCAGTATTTTCAAATGAAGTATTTAAAAATGAACCTTCCATAGTTGAAATAGAATAGAGATTTGTCTGTTTAATGTTACATTGTTAACACTCCGTTATTAAATGCATTTGATATAGGTTTATATTTTTATACGCAGTGTTAAATTAACAAGAAACATTTACATTAAAAAAATGATCACATCTATCTAATTTACTTTTATTTCAGTAACATATACAACATTAAATTATTAGATATACTTAATTATACAAAATATTGATATTCAAAAATAAAGAATTCAAGACAGTGAAAGTGAACGTTTCGTGATTGAGCTTGTGAATCAAATCAGTCTTACACGCGATTAAACTTTGCACTCGATAACTACACGAAAACGACACGTAATAAAACCTAAATAATATGATCAGTGGCATAATTCGAGACTTGACAAACCCTATCGCTGGCATTCTATGGCAGATATCTACTGCACTAGGCAGCCAGATAGAATAGTCGCAGTTACCCCGCGTCTTATGTAAAAGCGATCGTCGCGCGAATACACGATTACGAATACGCGCGAACGCGTGGTCGCGCCGACATAGGGAGTTTCCGTTTTTCCGAACATAAAGTGACATAATGCACGCGACCGATCACGTATTCGCGCGACGATCGCTTTTAAATATTAGGTTGGGGAAAAAGTCTTTTCGCATTATAGTATGTATGAACTTGTAATAAAATCTCTTTGGCTATACTATTTATATCTGGCTGGTTTTGGTATAATTGAAAGTTTAAATTTTAAAGAATATAATTCCAAATTCAAATTAGGAAAATGTGTGATTTTCATTTGTTTTTCGTACTGTCAAGATGAGTGAATCTAATGAAGAAATTCGATACATTTTAAAATTTTACTACAAAAAAGGTAAAAATGCAACGCAAGCCGCGAAAAAAATTTGCGATGTTTATGGACCTGGTGCAGTGTCCGTGAGAGTAGCACAAATTTGGTTTAAGCGTTTTCAATCCGGAAATTTTGATGTCAAAGATGCACGTCGCTCTGGTCGCCCTATTATTACGGATAAAATGGATGCCATTTTTGAAAAAGTGGAGCAAGATCGGCATATCAGTAGTTACGACGTAGCTGAAGAACTGGGAATTGACCACAAAACAGTTTTGGCGCATTTGAAAAAAACTGGGTACACAAAAAAGCTCGATATTTGGGTAGGGCAAAACTTGGCTAATTGGTGATATGCAGCTATTCGGTGATAGATAATATGTGTTATATTACCAAGTTACTACTGACTTGATAAATGTATATTTTTCAATCATTATAGTATTTGCCACATTTTTAGATATAAGTTAGCAAAGCTTCTTTTGTCTACTATATTGCAGTAAATTTAAAAAATAATCTGATCAATGAATCGAATTTTACAAGTAAAAAACAAAACTATCACCGATTACCCAAGTTTTGCCCTACCTCACGAGTTCACTGAAAGAAACCTAATGAACCGTGTACTCATTTGTAATTCTTTATTACGACGTAATGAAACCGAACCATTTTTAAAGAAGCTGATAACTGGTGATGAAAAGTGGATCACGTACGACAAGAACGTGCGAAAAAGGTCGTGGTCAAAGGCCGATCAGGCTTCACAGACTGTGGCGAAACCCGGGTTAACTCGCAACAAGGTGATGCTGTATGTGTGGTGGGATTGGAAGGGCATTATTCATTATGAGCTGTTACCACCAGGCAGGACCATCGATTCTGAACTCTACTGCGAACAACTGATGAGATTTAAGCAAGAAGTTAAGAGAAAGCGGCCGGAGTTAATCAACAGAAGGGGTATGGTTTTTCATCATGATAACGCTACACCTCACACATCTTTAGCCACTCAGCAAAAATTAAGAGTTTGGCTGGGAGGTGTTAATGCATCCGCCGTATAGTCCTGACCTTGCACCTTCAGATTTCCACCTGTTTCGGTCTCTTCAGAATTCTTTAGGCAGTGTCAGGTTAACATCACGAGAGGACTGCCAAAACCACTTGTCGCGGTATTTTGATCAGAAGTCCCAAAATTTCTATAGCAATGGGATCATGTCCCTACCTACAAGATGGCAAAAAGTTATCGAACAAAATGGTACCTACATACTTTAGTTAAATGTGAATAAACTATATTAAAAAATGTTTTGAATTTTCTTAAAAAATGCGAAGAAACTTTTTCCCCTACCTATTAGGACGCGGTCTGAGGCTGCATAAGGCATTTGACCACCGCTGCCGCCCACGAGGAAGCGACTATCATCGATTTTCTCGCTTAAGAATCGTAAAAGATTGTAGGTCCCGTGTAAGTAAAAGACATACCTACATACAGGACAATTTTTTTAACACTACCCAAATTTTCACAGGGTGTTCTACGCATGAATATGATCAACTTTCACTATAGGACCAACTCTAAAATCACGAAAAAAAATTCTAGTGTTTCATACAAAAGTTCAATACCTCCTTGGCCAAAATGAATTTTTTTATGTACGTCAGGCTGGCCCGGCCCCATGGAATTTAATAATGAGATTGTTATCAATCCAATGTACCCGGGTATACTAATATATGTAACACCTTCATTTTCAATGTAACTCTTTTTAAAAGAAATTACGTGCACTTCTTAGTGGCCGGGCCAGCCTGACGTTTTCAGCCCGGCCACCTTGTTTCCCACTAATCTACAAAAAATACTGGCAATATTGTGCTACAGATGAAATGTACCCTATAATTTATGCATATGTAACACAAAATCGAATCCTAAAATGCAATAGCATACGAAATATTAGCGGTTGCAGGTGGCCGGGCTGAAATTATTTCGTTAATATAAAACAGTAAAACTGCAACACCTACCAAAAACTAATACCAGTACATAATGAGATATAGAGATATAGAATACATGTAACGCTTTCATTTTAAATTATAATACATATTTAGAAAGAATAATCACTTGAAATTATATTTCAGCCCGGCCACCTAAAAGCGGTAATATTCCCTAAAATCTTATGCCAATTTGTACAGTAAAACCTGATACAGCTATGAAATGAAAGTTACATTCGTTTCGTTTTAGTCGTATACCTTTAAGCCTTCTGTTTGACTAGATTATCAAAATCTGAGAAACTTGCCGAAGAGTGACTATCATTTATTAACTAATTTCAGGACATTTGGTTTGTTGAGTGAAACAAAATGCGTTACTATGATATTTTTATTAATAAACTAAGTAGTATAAATCACACATAATAATTGTTGGATACATAATACCTAAACCTATATATATTTTCTCCGTTTTTGGCTTCACAACATAACCATACAAAGATAATAGTTCACAGACGCTACCACCGATTTTTAGACGGCGCCTGTGTCGCGTCCCAACCTAAGTCGTAAGATATTTTCCCCGAGTAGACAGAATAGATGCGCAAGAGCCGTGTAGTTATCAACACTTCTGACATAATATTTTACGTTTTAATATTACTGTGAGTGTAAAATTTGATCAGTTGTTGCAGTGTAGTTGTTTGTGATGTGATGTTTTTAAGGTAAGTCATAGTTTTGATAAATTAAAATATATCGACAAACAATGTTAATGGGTAGCTAAGTAATTATTTAAAAAAATATACAGGTAAAGTAAAGTAAATCTAAACACTCATTTACTTAATAATAAAACTCCATACAATGCCATCAACTAAATATATTTTATCCTTTCGTTTATAGTCAATAGGTAATAATTTTGGTGATTTACTAACAGTAAGTGTTTAGTTTTTGTGAATCTTATTGTTGTGTACCTACCCTATGTATTTACTTATTATTATTGTGTACTTATTTATTTCGTGAAATCAATAATTAATCAGTTTCTTATTAATTACTGTAAGATTTATATATTGGATTTTAGTGAATTATTCATTGTAATCAGGCAACCGTCGACGGTGTTCGTCTGTACCCGCGCTTCTTGTAACTCCCCCTTGTACGGCCTGCCACAGCGATCCACGTCCCTCGCTCACCGCATTCTTTTCCTCGTCCCGCGACACGCGCCCCTCTCCCCATCTCTATTCTATCTTATATATTTCTAATGTCCCAAAAGTTATAAGTTTTGTGAAAGTAAATTTGATTCTTATGAACATTCTTTGCTTTCTTTCTTTCTTTCTTTCCTTAGGTGCTAAAATATTTTTTAATAGATTTATGTATATACTTGATAATGCATGCAAATGTTACTGCATACACTTATCTTTTTAGGGAATTTGTATTTAAATAAATATTAATGTAGTTATTTAGCCTACATGAATACCTATTACGAAACCATAGTTAAAATGAATATATTTTATTTCAGTTGAGCGTGCCTACACCATGGGAAAACGTAGTGCGTTAGATATTGTGGCTCAAAAACAAATATTTGAGAAACATAAACGCTTGATCACCACGACAAGATATAGTTCTATTATATACAATACCATAGCAAAAGATATAAACTATGTGATGTCACCAAAAGCACTATATCTCAGCTTTAGAAGAAACTTTTTAAACAACCAGAACTCACCTCGGGCAAAAGATGAGTGCTTCATTAAAAGAAATGAAGATAATACCAATAGTATTATAATTTCGTCAACATCATCATCAGGGTCTTCTCCAGTTATTCAACAAGCAAGCTTACTTCATCAAATTAGTTTTAAATTTCCAATTGATGTTCATGAATGGAAGAAAATTGAACCCTTAAGTTATACGTATAAACGACACGATAAAAATAAACCTAGTGCAAGATATCAGACGTACAGAGCTATTCCCAAATTTAAGTGGTCCGGTCTTTTAAGAAAAAAACTCTGGGAGTTTTATAAGTTACCTTGTACTGTAGCATTTAAAAGACATGTTATTCAAGGCGCTAACATTACATTCTACGGACGTTGCACTCAGTGTCAAGCAACAGTGAAAATTCAAAATAAAGATAAGACTGATCATATTATTGATTTTTTATGTGAAATTGATCAACTTCAACCAAATTTTAAGCATAATCCTTTAAAAAAAATACGACTCACTCCGTACTCAAGACGAACATTATCTAAGAAATTAAAATTTGATTCAGCAACAATAGTTAGAAAACAAATAGCGAGTCATGATATGATATTTCAAGATAAGGAACCACCTGTATTGCCATCAGTCGGAGCATTACGCCAAATACGTCATGAAACAAGGAAGCAGAAATGGTACCATACCAATCAAATATTATCTGTTGTCATTATGGCAAATACTTCAACATACTCTTCCGTAATTCAGGAAATTTTAATGAAACCAACTTTTCATATTTACTACTGGTTAGAAGAACAAATAAAATATTACAAACAATATGTTCAAGAGTATGGTCGACCAACCATATCATTAGATGCCACAGGCTCTATAATTAAACCAATTGTGTTACCTAATGGGACTAAATTTACTAAAAGATTATTCTTATATGTTATATTAATAACTGCTGATAGCTTTTTAAAATCTATTCCAATTTCACAAATGCTTAGTGATTCTCACACTAAAAATAGCATTGCGGATTGGTTGGGTAAATGGGCCAGTAATGGAATTATCCCTCCTGCAGAAATAATCACGGACGATTCCTCAGCTTTGATTGCTGCTACAATCCAATGCTTTACTTCATCTAAATCTACAAAAGATTACTTAGAAGCTTCTTACAGTGCATTGGAGGGACATACAAATAGTTTGCCTGTAGTATATATGCGAATAGATACAAGTCACTTTGTCAAAACTATTCATAATCTTTCGTGCTTCAATAATACAACAGAAAATGTAAAATTTTTCTTTGTTCGTTGTATTCTTTACATTAAAACAGCAGAGTGTATCGTAGTCATAAGAGAGATAATTGAAAATATGTTAACTGTTATTTTAACTAAATTTTATTCAAAAATTTGCTTTGATGCCCACTGTAATTTGAAAAGAAGAATTCAAGGTATTACAATTGATAAAAAAGATTCTAACAACGCACACAATTACGTAGATGAAGAAAGATTCCTAAATGAGGAGAATGTTTTAGATGTAAGCAATTTTATGGTATGGTTTGATAATATTGTTGCTTGTAAAAATAAACAAGAAGAGGAATCTTGTGAACGCCCCAACAAATTATATTATCCGCCTCTAATATCTACTCTAAAACGTTTATTGGGAAAATTGCCCATGTGGTCAAACGTTATGGCTCCATTATACAATTCAAAAAAAAAAAATCCATCGTCTAGTGCATCAGAGGATTATTTTAAAACAATAAAACATTTATTACTCAAAACTAAAGTAAGAAAATACAGGATTGACGAATTTCTAAACATACATATTAATCATTTAAATGGAGAGCTTAATATCGCTGCTAGTGAACTACAAAATAATGAGGCACCGCCCCTTCAAGAGCGAAAGATTAAAATCAAAAAGAATCGTCAAAAAAGAACACACCAAAAACGGTTATTTCCTCAAGATTCTATTTTCAGTGATATGCCAAGTTTTGTAGAAAATTGGAAAGGACAAGCTGAAGAGCCAGTTACCGTACCGATTTATAAAATGTTAAAATTTATAAAAAATGGAAATATTGTAACTGGTTCCACTTTAACAAATACATGTGGTTTTGATGCTGTTACATATTTAATAGCTTATGGTTATATTGCATTTAATAACTTTAAATTAGAAATAGATCAGACTGAAAATAATAATAATATGTTATGTAATTATATACAATTTATAGGTAACAAAAACATATCTGAAGCCGCAGTATACGAACTAAGAAATACCATATGTAAAAAGTACTACAAACTATCCTCGAAAAATACAATAGATATAAATTGTGAATGCAATGTCGCAAATTTGTTTGAACAAATGATTTTAGAATTATTTTATAGCGCTCTATTTACAAAAATATGTACCGAAGAAAAATGTGCATTTCAACTTCAAAGAACAGTACCATTTTTACCCATTAATATGAACGTAATTAAAACATTTGGAATATCAGCCCTAGAAGACTCAATTTGTATAGACGTTATTTCGAAGGATTGTGAACACGATTGCCCGGGCACTGTTTTGTCCAGCTATAATGTAAAGAATATTATATCTTTTGATTTAAATGGAACAGATCAAATAATATTGAACGATATACCTTTATCTATCAAAGTTAGAACTAATATTTATGTGATTGTAGGTGCTATTGAATATGTAGTATTGGGGGAAAATCTAGGACATTATAAATGCCATTTATTTAATCAAGATCTGTGGATGTGTTATGACGATTTACAGTCTAGTGTTAAAAAAAGTAATTTGGATTTAATATTTTTACATTCCTTGACGTACATTTTAGCTTGATTAAATAACATAATCAAGTGATTAGTACGTTTTTATCGATTCTAATAAGCAATATATTTAAATTTGAATTAGTCAAAATACTTATAGTACAAATGCCAGATATAGGCTAGCAATGATTATTATATTAGCATACGTTTAATTATACAAGTTAACATTGTGATTTTTAGCTGTGATTTTAATATTATGTTAAATTATATATACTACATAGCTATATTTCCATTAGCTGCCACTGAAAGAACTATGGTTCTCTCTTTATTTAAGAATTGTTGTAATAATTATATTAGCATAATTTTAATTGAAAGTTTTCAAAACTTTAAATTCAAAGTTGATGTAAAAATCATTATGAAAATCTGTGATTTTTTACCAAGGTATAATAAGTATTTAACCAAAAATTATCTTCTAATATTCTGAATGAATGAATGTTCGATGTTAAGGTAATATTGATATTACTATAATTTTTTGATAACTGTGTTATTATCAATGTGTAACCTTTTTTTACATTATTTATAATTAACAATTGTTATAGTACCTAATTAATATAAGTACAAATGTTGTCTAACTAATTTCAAAAATGATTATTAAAAAAATATGACAATTACCAATTTTGTTTCACTCAACAAACCAAATGTCCTGAAATTAGTTAATAAATGATAGTCACTCTTCGGAAAGTTTCTCAGATTTTGATAATCTAGTCAAACAAAAGGCTTAAAGGTATACGACTAAAACAAAACGAATGTAACTTTCATTTCATAGCTGTATCAGGTTTTACTGTACAAATTAGCATAAGATTTTAGGGAATATTACCGCTTTTAGGTGGCCGGGCTGAAATATAATTTCAAGTGATTATTCTTTCTAAATATGTATTATAATTTAAAATGAAAGCGTTACATGTATTCTATATCTCTATATCTCATTATGTACTGGTATTATTTTTTGGTAGGTGTTGCAGTTTTACTGTTTTATAGTAACGAAATAATTTCAGCCCGGCCACCTGCAACCGCTAATATTTCGTATGCTATTGCATTTTAGGATTCGATTTTGTGTTACATATGCATAAATTATAGGGTATATTTCATCTGTAGCACAATATTGCCAGTATTTTTTGTAGATTAGTGGGAAACAAGGTGGCCGGGCTGAAAACGTCAGGCTGGCCCGGCCACTAAGAAGTGCACGTAATTTCTTTTAAAAAGAGTTACATTGAAAATGAAGGTGTTACATATATTAGTATACCCGGGTACATTGGATTGATAACAATCTCATTATTAAATTCCATGGGGCCGGGCCAGCCTGACGTACATATTTTTTTTCGTGATTTCAGAGTTGGTCTCATAGTGATAGATGTTCATATTTATGGGTAGAACGCCCCGTGTTTGGGTAATGATAAAATAAAAATTGTCCTGTATATTAATAGTTGATCTATCAAAGAGCAGGTCGCTCAGCGACGTTCACTTGGCGGGCAGAACACTCGCTGAGAAACTCACGCTTTGTACATACGCATATACCAGCGAGTAATCGCGTCGCGTCGCCGTCGTGCGCTCGCTGTTCGCAAACTCGTTTTTAGTTGCTAGCTCTACTCGCTTCTCGTTAAACGCCTGCGGCGACAGGTGCCCTAGGAAGCTGACAATGACTAATAATTCGAATTTTATTAGTTTATTTATCAGAACTATACGAAATTCAAGTGATGTTATATTGTTCTAGCGCAGTATCTGCTTAAATTATTTCATTAGTAATATTTTAACAGAACCCTGTAATATATGAGATTAATTAAGTCATATTGAAAGCCATATTACGTCATCTTATGCGTTTGAAGACTTGAGAATGAAAGAAGCCAGATAAAATATGAAGAAAGTCAAACATCATTGTTAAATTATACTCGTTGCAGTCGCCATGACAGTGCTATCTTGCTGCCGTCTGTAATATCGTGACATCTTGATGTAATAAAATGTCTTGTCTCTGAAGCCCTATTTACATGATGCAAGTTTCTTGCCTGTGGCATACAATAAAATTGAACTTTTTCTTTTTCGTGCGGTTACTGACCAACCTGGTATCAGAGTTTTAAAATATCTCTCAGGCATGCCTGTTTCCTCACGATGTTTTCCTTCACCGTTTTTAAGCCAGTAATAATTATACAATACGCACACAGAGGTGCGTGCCTTGGGTTCGACCTCGAGACCTATGAGTTGGCCGTCCAACGGTCACACCTAACTGAACTTTAATTGTTGCTTTAACACTTTTGTTGTTGGTATGCCACAGACAGTTAAATCGCACCGTGTAGGTACATCAGGCTTAATCCTCAAAGGAACCACTAACATAGAGGGTATATACGTTTCTTCCCTACGAAATATCCTATGAGTTAGAAAGAATCTCTTGCTTTTTTCAGTCGTAAACTCTATGTTAGTCATTATTCTGAGCTCTAATCTAAATAAAATTGCAAACTTCACATAGTTACCGTGCGATGAAAAGTGAATTAATAGGCGGACACTTGAACAATGAAAATTGCAATTTATTTACAATCTAGTGAGGAAAATATATACGAACAATAGCAATTATTTATATAAGTTATCCACACAAACACTAGATTAGATATTCTGAGTGTATCATAAGGCAAACATTGGCAATGTTTATTCAAGTTAGTCGAATTTACGTTTCAAAAGTTACGAAAAGTTTTGATATCAATTTTATATTTACATGAAATTTCTATCAATGTCTATCTATCTATTTTATCGCATATGATACGTGACATTAAAAGCTTATTCGAAAAAATATTTATGGTCAGTTATGATTTCACAGTGTCAATTAGAACAATGTGTCGAAGAGATCTATGGACAAAAGGTGTGTCTATGATATGTTTATCGATTTAGCTGTACACATACATACATACATACATAAACTCACGCCTTCTTCCCATGGGGGTAGGCAGAAACTACAGAACGCCACCTGCTACGATCCTTACATACTTCTTTTGCCTCGTTTACGTTCATACATCTGGTCATACACGCACGCCGGTTGCGAATACTACGCACCTGACCTTTCTGTAGAACATCACCAATAAGATCACTATATGTCTTCCTAGGGCGTCCCCTCCCGGCGTTTCCACTGACATCTGCTGTGTAAATACCTTTTGTTAGTCGTCTTTCATTCATCCTCTCAACATGACCAAACCATCTAAGCAATTTAGCTGTAGTTGATTTTATTTCAGCTTTTATTTGACCACCTTGAGTACATGGGCTGGACACCCGTGTACACTTCTTGTTGAAGTTAGTGCAAAAGGACATATCCGACCTCTGAATCTCTCAAAAAGATTTTCCGTCGCAAAATATCGCTCACTAAAAACTATAATATTAATAAACCTATCGACACATTTTCTAAAACAAAGACACTAAATCTTCTCCAAAGAAAAACAGTCAGATCATGTCAAGCGTTGACGACTAAAGAGTAAAACCTGAGTAGGGCTCCGCACACGGTGGAGGCCGAGTTTCATGGCGCTTGTATTGGCCGGTTCGGGGACTGCGGGACCACGGGCGCGGGCGTCGCGTCGAGGTCACAGGCCGAAAGCAATCGGACGAGCTCGTCCGGACTCGGGCCCCCGTCAGGGGTTGGAGATTCATCGCCCTCCGCTGGTAAAGAAAACATGTTATGAAAGGGTTTGTCAGGATTTCAGGAATGTTTTTTAATGACCATCTTGATCGGCTATAACGTACATAAAACGATAACGGCATCTATATCACATAGAAATTCAAAAGATATAAATAGAGGTGAGGGCGAATTGCTATAAAAAATAAATAAAAAGAAATAAACCACATACAATTCAAACATTGTTGCTTCTATTGTAGACTCCAATTAATACTAGTATGTAGGTACGCAATCCATCCTATCAATAAATAAAGTTTTCATTAGAGCATTATTCTATGCTCCATATTATTAGACTGCTGCGGATAATGTGAAGAAATGTAACTCAAGCTCAAAAACAGTCCCACGCAAATGTGTTAAGTCAAATTGTTAAGCAAATTGACTACTACCTTAAATTGACCGTTTATCCAAATCACAACTGTCATTCTTTGACAGTTGTATGAAATGGCTCAATCAGTCTACCTTGGCGTAAACTGCTGCGATTGGTTGAATTATTTATCAGTAACCAATCGCTGCAGTTTACGCAAGCTTGACAATTTGTCACATTAAATTTGCGATAGTAATTGTCGTTCGAGAAATTGACCCATAGTTGTTTATGGGTCCAAAATAGAAGCGGTAACTGTATGAGAGTTACGTTTCTTCACATAAAATATTATTATTCGTAGAAACAAACAAGTATTTCCATACCTCCATTGCCAGGTACTGGCTGGAGTTTTACTGCCTTATCAATAGGTGCTGTGAGGTCCCACATTTGCGTCGCGCCGGATCGATGCCCACACAATAGCAGCCGGCGTGGTCGCAACGCTCCTTCGCACTCCGCTACAACGAAGCATGACACCGCTGATCCGTCTACTGAACGGATTGTGCATACCCTGAGGAGTTGAGATGAAGTTAGTCGCAAAGCATGGGATTATAAGATTAGTTCAGTTTCCATTGCAATTAACCGATTCGTTGCAGATGGCACGCCACGCGTGCCATCGATTTTTTTCTCTGTGGCATATGACACGTGGATCGTGTCAATCGTTATAACTGGCTCAAATTGCATTTCGGAAGATTTATCTAGCGCAAAATATTCTTATTTTGCAAATAGTTCATGCCTACAACCTTCGTTTCTAGATATTTTGTGAATTTGATTTTTTTAGGGGTTGACAACCATGTTTAACTTGTGGATGGCACTCTTTTTTACTGTGTGGGTTTTAAATCATGTTGTGGAAAAATACTTTCTAATAAATAACAAATATGTAAGTAATAGCACTGTTCACGATCGCTCACGAACTAATTCGATTTAATTTAAAAATAAATGGAAAACTATTTCTATGTTACATACTGGGAGGAAAAAGACATATCACATACCTGTTAACTACACATACTGCCCATCAAATTAAGTAACATATGGCAAAAATTATTGCTGGAAAAAGATTTTCTTTCTAACGTTTAAAACAGCTTGCATATAAAAACGTAAGTAATCAAAAGTTGGAAATGTGACCTTCAATATTTCCGTAACCAGAAGATTCCCAGGTATGGCCCAGAAGAAAAAAAAATCGCACTGATGGGAAGAACATGTAACTTTCGGCTTCATTGAGTGTCTTTTTACAGCCGATATAATAATAATATTAATTTAACACTGGTACATTTCCCATAGAACACTCAGCGTAGCCAAACCATATTGAGAAGTCTCCGCGGTAACTTCGGTATCGTAGACTTGTCATTCTCGCCAAATAATAACATTTGTAAATATTAATGAATCATAAACCTTATTTTCTCCAAGTTAAGGTTCTTGATTCTTCGATATTTACAAACGATATTATTCGGTGAAAATTTAATTTAATAAAAACTAAAGTTTTTCAGGGTGATTAAGCTGTACATATTTAAATAAATAAAAAAAAATATGAAAAAACAAAAATAGTACTAAAAGTTTGTAACACCTGCATAAAAAGTCACGTACGTGACTCCGTTGTAAATGGAAGGATACGTTGTTTTACAACTGATGTTTGATGTCAACCAAACTTAATCAGGTCTAATCAAGTCAAAAAAGCATAAAAAGGACATTTTTTTTTTACACATGGCTGATGGCACAATAGCCGTGTCATCAACTTCTATGGCGCTTGATACGACAGGCGTGTTCCGAAATATTTATTTGCCGCCAGGGCTAGAAGTTTTCTAAGACGGGAGTCGCGACGAATCGGTTAAAATTAAAACACCAAAGGAAAACCTCATATAACATGTGGTATTTTAAGATGGTTATCATATGAGAACAGTTTAGTTACCTTTTGCCGTTTGAAGCCAGCCGGACGTATAACGTATCTGTGTCAGGAACAACTTTCTGTATAAATATTTGCTCTTCATCCTGCTCACCATAAGGACCTGAAACAAAAACATTTCGATTGATTTATGGCCTGGTTTACCACCTCATAAAAAGTTCCTGTTAACTTATCTGGTGCAAATTTCCGAACAAAATCTGTTAAGAATCACTTTGAAGGCCACCTTGAGACTGGTTCCCGGCTGAGTGGAGATCATTCCTCCGTCCTACTATTATAGTAGTAATATCAACATACCAGCACTGGGGTTCTGTCTAGTATAGGGTGACGCATATTTTCCCACAACTTGTTTCTTTTGTGTTCTTTCTTTGAATCATGTTTATCGCAAATAAACATGTTTCTTTCTTTTTATAAACTTACCGCAGTCATTATGAGGCTGTGCAGTCGGAGCTTCCAACGCTAACACTTTGAAGGCCGCCTTGGGCGTGGTTCCCGGCTGCGTGGAGATCATTCCTCGGAACCGCGTGACGCGCCATGTTCTCACGTGGTTGTACTCGCTACATACAGAGACGAGGTAGTTCTCCGATAGAGATACCTGGAGTAAAATAATTTTCAGTTCAACTATTCAGCATTTTAAGAGATTTTTGCTGTTTCTTATACACGATCAAGTTAAATTAGCTAGATAAACTTTACGAAAGCAATATAATTTTCTAAACACAGCTAATTATGGATTTTACAGCCGCGAGTTATGTGAGATTATAACTTTTTTTGTCCCTTCAAGTCTGTGGAGTTTGTCCAGTAAATTTTATTTGAACTGAATTTTTCGGTTAGTTGCTATTTACCTTAGTGATAGGACTCTGGTGCACAGTGAAGGTCTGGAACAGCTGCGGGCCATGGCCCACAGTCTCCGGATGCTGCACGATGACGCGCACCGAGCCGCAACGAGTGCCGTACGCTATCTCTATCCAGTTGCCGCATAGATCTGCGTGTGCGAGATTACGTTAGAAAACTGTTGAAGTATTGATCTAAAAGGAATGGGAATGGTTTAAGAGCTTGAAGCAGGCGTAAGGACAGACTCAAACATTGTAAAAGCCAATTATTTTTAAAAGCGTGACCGTGGCGGTCCTTGCCGGCTCTTCTCCATAGCGACCAATTGGAACCGTGCCCGTGACGTTTCATAAGTTTCCATGTAGGTTTATGTGAAATAAAATATTTGCCATTCTGACTCACTTCTGGTTTCTGAAAGGCTATTCAATATCAATTAAGTATCAAGTATCATGTCAAATCTTATATCAAGTGGTACAGTTGGTTGGTTGATAATAAAAGTTCATTCCGAATGAAACGAAAGATGATTTTGATAGAGTTATTATCATTCGTCGTCTCAAAATCCCTTGCTGTGGCGTCCTATTGGTGAACGCCAGCCTCATCAGCTTCATGTACAGTATCCTTCATTCCTTCGGTATGTCACGGGATTATCCCTCGACTCTATAATATTTTAACAGCTATCTGTATTATTTTAAGGTAGGTAAGTACTTACTAGTTTTAGGTGTGAGATACACAGATATAGCTGTGATTGGCTCTTGATTCGGGTCCTTGTATAGCTGCGTCACTAGTAGATCGTTGTCCTTCATACGTAGCGGAAACTTTTGCATATCTGACAAAAATTAAATAAATAAAATGTTGAGTATTTCAGACAAGGCACAAGAGTAATACACACAGTCATACACATAACTACATCCATATCATAATACGATTTGATTTCACTTTAAAATGAGTAAAGGTAATATTAGATTAGAGGACAAATGATAAAATTATTAATGATTTTATTTCTGTAAGTAGGTTTATACAAACACTTTTACACGTCAAACATTTTTTTTAAAACCTAGATGAGGCCGGCGTTTCCTGACTACTCTGAGAAGAAAGGCCGAAACAAACTCAAAGGTCATAGTCTCTTTTAAAGTCCAGACATAATCTTGGTCAGATCATGTGAAGACCATGTAGGTTGGTGTCTGAAATGGTCTTTTGAGGAAAAAACCACACAGATTGAGCGGACCTGTCCAGTCAGTGCAAGCATCTGTCAGTAATCGTACAGCTCAACTTAAAAGGACATTGGATTAGAGGTGCCGATGGCGAAGAGTAAACAAGGCAGGTTGGTATCATGGGACAGTTTTCTCCATTGGTTCTTGTAAGATACAAATAAAAACGGCTGTAGGTATAGATAGTATCTGTATAATTCGCTATCTAATTAATTAAATTCTTGAATTCATTCACTCTGACAGTCAACACACAGTCTAAACCGCTGGGTTTAGAAGCATGAAATTTTTCACACGAGTTCCCTACACAGGGTCAAATTAAATTACGTAGACGTAATGGGTATCTAAACCCGACAAAACAGAAATACAAAAGATTTGATGATTTTTCTTTTGGGGGGTCAACGACCGCTGGTGGTGTCAGGTGTTGTTATTTGAAGTACGAGTTAACAAATCTGTATTTTTATATATCGATTTAGATGGCAATAGGCTCGCCCCCTATTACATGGAACTTAAACATAACTGGCGAAATGTGAGTGTACTATAGGTACACCTCTGCTTTACCCTTCGGGGAAAACAAGGCGTGATGTTATGATATATTACGTTTTATATCGATACCTATCACGTCAGTGAAGTTTACACAAACAAAAATATATTTTTAAACTGACATTATTTTCAACTACTTACACCGTGGTTGATTACTCCAAAAAAATCATCAAATTAATTAATTTTTTGATTTATTATGTGTAGATATCGATACCCATCACGTCTGCGGAGTTTTCGCAGAGAGTTCGCTAGCTAATTTAATTTGACCCTGTATAACGAATGTGAAAAAGAGCACTAGGGAAGGAGTTTTGAAAATTCGGGATAAATTTTCGAAAGTTTGTATAGAAGTTCGTCATTTCTGAAGTTAGAAACTTGGCAGTTGGAACTTAGATTTCTGTTTATAAGTACAAGTTAGTTCTATCATCGGTTTTTGGGAATTCATCTTTTAAGGTGGTTAAATAGGGGATGAAAGTTTGTATGAAAGTTCGTAAGTTAGAAACGTGGTATTTGGCCTTTAGGCTTCTGTGTTTAAGTGAAAGTTAGTTGTATCATCTTTTTGGTTAACTAATCTCGTCCTACCTAAGTGTCCTTAAGAACAGTAGTTTCCGATGGGACATCCTATCGGACGCACGTCTTATGCCTGTTACATCACTGTGTATTTTTATTCATGTCACAATTTGATTTGTAAACACAAAGCTAAGATTATGATCTCAGTTTTGCTAATCGCGGCATGTATTAACTTAAGTCATTGCGAAGATAGCTTATCGATTGTCCGTAAAACTTTATCATGGTACGTTCTTCGATATCGACCGATAATGATTACGTAAAACGGGGTGCATTTTTTTTTAAATGTATTGTATGCCAATTTTGCCTTGTGACAAAGGAAACACGAATAATTCATATTCGAAAATGTTGTAAAAGAAATAATAGTTGGTAACTGCCAAGAAATTATAAGAAAACAAGAGACTGTTTTCTGGCTCCTTTTCAAATACTGTTCTCAATTTTGCATATCTCTTCTTATTTCTAACTAATGATGAAACTATCTTCAACTTACTAATATAATTGATGGCTCCGGTCGCAGTGCCCAGCAGTAGGAACGAGCCGGCCGTGTCATACGTGGTCAGATGAGCCACGTCTTGCGTCTGCCAGTGTTGTGTGCTAGTGTGCCACACTCCTGCTTTGTGTTCAACTTACCAATATAATTGATGGCTCCGGTCGCAGTGCCCAGCAGTAGGAACGAGCCGGCCGTGTCATACGTGGTCAGATGAGCCACGTCTTGCGTCTGCCAGTGTTGTGTGCTAGTGTGCCACACTCCTGCTTTGTGTTCAACTTACCAATATAATTGATGGCTCCGGTCGCAGTGCCCAGCAGTAGGAACGAGCCGGCCGTGTCATACGTGGTCAGATGAGCCACGTCTTGCGTCTGCCAGTGTTGTGTGCTAGTGTGCCACACTCCTGCTTTGTGTTCAACTTACCAATATAATTGATGGCTCCGGTCGCAGTGCCCAGCAGTAGGAACGAGCCGGCCGTGTCATACGTGGTCAGATGAGCCACGTCTTGCGTCTGCCAGTGTTGTGTGCTAGTGTGCCACACTCCTGCTTTGTGTTCAACTTACCAATATAATTGATGGCTCCGGTCGCAGTGCCCAGCAGTAGGAACGAGCCGGCCGTGTCATACGTGGTCAGATGAGCCACGTCTTGCGTCTGCCAGTGTTGTGTGCTAGTGTGCCACACTCCTGCTTTGTGTTCAACTTACCAATATAATTGATGGCTCCGGTCGCAGTGCCCAGCAGTAGGAACGAGCCGGCCGTGTCATACGTGGTCAGATGAGCCACGTCTTGCGTCTGCCAGTGTTGTGTGCTAGTGTGCCACACTCCTGCTTTGTGTTCAACTTACCAATATAATTGATGGCTCCGGTCGCAGTGCCCAGCAGTAGGAACGAGCCGGCCGTGTCATACGTGGTCAGATGAGCCACGTCTTGCGTCTGCCAGTGTTGTGTGCTAGTGTGCCACACTCCTGCTTTGTGTTCAACTTACCAATATAATTGATGGCTCCGGTCGCAGTGCCCAGCAGTAGGAACGAGCCGGCCGTGTCATACGTGGTCAGATGAGCCACGTCTTGCGTCTGCCAGTGTTGTGTGCTAGTGTGCCACACTCCTGCTTTGTGTTCAACTTACCAATATAATTGATGGCTCCGGTCGCAGTGCCCAGCAGTAGGAACGAGCCGGCCGTGTCATACGTGGTCAGATGAGCCACGTCTTGCGTCTGCCAGTGTTGTGTGCTAGTGTGCCACACTCCTGCTTTGTGTTCAACTTACCAATATAATTGATGGCTCCGGTCGCAGTGCCCAGCAGTAGGAACGAGCCGGCCGTGTCATACGTGGTCAGATGAGCCACGTCTTGCGTCTGCCAGTGTTGTGTGCTAGTGTGCCACACTCCTGCTTTGTGTTCAACTTACCAATATAATTGATGGCTCCGGTCGCAGTGCCCAGCAGTAGGAACGAGCCGGCCGTGTCATACGTGGTCAGATGAGCCACGTCTTGCGTCTGCCAGTGTTGTGTGCTAGTGTGCCACACTCCTGCTTTGTGTTCAACTTACCAATATAATTGATGGCTCCGGTCGCAGTGCCCAGCAGTAGGAACGAGCCGGCCGTGTCATACGTGGTCAGATGAGCCACGTCTTGCGTCTGCCAGTGTTGTGTGCTAGTGTGCCACACTCCTGCTTTGTGTTCAACTTACCAATATAATTGATGGCTCCGGTCGCAGTGCCCAGCAGTAGGAACGAGCCGGCCGTGTCATACGTGGTCAGATGAGCCACGTCTTGCGTCTGCCAGTGTTGTGTGCTAGTGTGCCACACTCCTGCTTTGTGTTCAACTTACCAATATAATTGATGGCTCCGGTCGCAGTGCCCAGCAGTAGGAACGAGCCGGCCGTGTCATACGTGGTCAGATGAGCCACGTCTTGCGTCTGCCAGTGTTGTGTGCTAGTGTGCCACACTCCTGCTTTGTGTTCAACTTACCAATATAATTGATGGCTCCGGTCGCAGTGCCCAGCAGTAGGAACGAGCCGGCCGTGTCATACGTGGTCAGATGAGCCACGTCTTGCGTCTGCCAGTGTTGTGTGCTAGTGTGCCACACTCCTGCTTTGTGTTCAACTTACCAATATAATTGATGGCTCCGGTCGCAGTGCCCAGCAGTAGGAACGAGCCGGCCGTGTCATACGTGGTCAGATGAGCCACGTCTTGCGTCTGCCAGTGTTGTGTGCTAGTGTGCCACACTCCTGCTTTGTGTTCAACTTACCAATATAATTGATGGCTCCGGTCGCAGTGCCCAGCAGTAGGAACGAGCCGGCCGTGTCATACGTGGTCAGATGAGCCACGTCTTGCGTCTGCCAGTGTTGTGTGCTAGTGTGCCACACTCCTGCTTTGCTGCGGCTGCCGGCGCCACTTAAAGCTACCAGTTGGGGACCCACGAAGAGTAGGTGTTCCACTCTTACGCCTAGGTTGAAAGTACCTGGGAAGGAGTTCGATATTCGTCAGACAGGCGTTGATTAGTTCTACCGTCCAGTCTAGCTTCCCTAAAGATTAATTTTGTCATAATTATGTAGCATTTCCGACACAAGTCACCATGTTACTTATATCAAAGTTTTGAGGGTGAAAAAAGTAATATCCTCATCAGCGGTCACCATTAAACCAACTTTGTGCTGTAGGGAACCATTTTGAAATGAATAAGCTTTCGTAATAAATAAAACTAGTTCAACCCGCAATATTGTAACGGTTTATATAAGAACTCCATTCGAGTCTGAAACAAGCTGGGTACGCCCAAAACAATACTACACTAACGGATACCAAAAAAAGAGAAGAAATTAAATCAGTAACAGTCTCACTTACCAACCAAAGTACGTCTAACAGGCTCACTGTGGGTCGAGAACGCCCACAGTCGGACATGCGCACCACTAGCTATGCCCAACATGACGTCAGTTCCCGTAGAGTTGGTCCCGCTAGAGGTGCCCCCGCCCCCACCAGTTTTGGCATTCAATGCTATTCGCTCTATCACTGAGTCTTGCACAGGAGATTGGAATACTACGTACCAACCACATGAATCTGTTAATCTATAAAGAAATGTATTAAAATGACATAAATAAATAAAAAAGTTAAATTAATCTATACAAATAAATACAATTGAAGTGTCTGTTTGTAATGTCTTTTCTAAATGCTTATGAAAGTATACACGGTACTTATAACAAAGAAACAATTTTTAAATTTTTTGTCTATCTGTTTGTTCCGGCTAATCTCCGAAACGGCTAGACCGATTTTGACGGGACTTTCACTGGTAGATATCTGATGGTATAAGGAGTAACTTAGGCTACTTTTATTTTAGAAAAATAATTAGAGTTCCGCGCAAAAAATGTAAAACCCATGAAATTGTGAACAAATAGCGCGGGTGGTAGATGCAACGCGCCGGGTCGGGGGAGTTTTATTAAAATGTGGTGTTATTTTAGTGTATTATAGACCTTACGAATTTCGCGCGAACTAAGTCGCGGGGAAAAGCTAGTAAATAACAACAGTGCGGTGTTACATCGTTACACACAAAGCAATGTGTTTCATTACGCGTCATAACATTTTAAATACTTAGGCACTGAAAGCGCAACGAGGCGTATGCGTCCCGAAGCTCTAAGCATTATGCGATTTTGAACGCATTCGGAGCGGTATTTTTTCTGTATTTTCAATGAATTATGCTACACTTATTTTGCTTAGGCAAACATTCTTGAGGTTGGAATTGCTCTAAGTAGGTAATATATGAAACGCCAATTATTGATGAAGCACCCTTTTTTTTTTGGTAACGGGGTGGAAATCCTCATGGGTGGGCAGAGGGGTCTGTCAGACTCTTAACCCCGTTGTTCCCTCGCACACTTGCACCGGGGGCTATGGGGGCTCTTAAGCACTCTCAATGCAGCCCCCGACTGGTGCCAGCCCGCATTTGCGGGCTCCATTTGGTCAAGCGAGGGGAGTGAGGTGTTTGACTCCCCCGCGACGTCTAAGAGGGGCGCGGGTGGAACACTACGCGCCATATGGGTCCTGTGGAGTGCTTTCGAAATCTCCCTCTCCCTTTCTGCTCCTCCTTCTTCGACATGACATTTTCGCAGAAGGAAAATCATCGCGTCCCAGGACGCTGCGCCGCTGACCATAGAACGAATCACAGCCGGCAGCGACAGGTCGCTTCCCACTTCCGAAACGAGGGCACGGCGCGGATCCTCCCAAGCTGGTTGTTGAAGCACCTACCCCAACATCAATCTATCTAAAATACCTACGTCGACGATATCTTAAGATAGTGCACGTAATATATGGCGAGATAATACAATACCCAAATGTCCTTTCTTTGGTATTGTTCGTCGAACCGTTGAGCTGTACGATTACTGACAGATGCTTGCACGACTGGACAGGTCCACTCAATCTGTGTGGTTCTTTCCTCAAAAGACCATTTCAGACACCAACCTATATGGTCTTCACATGATCTGACCAAGATTATGTCTGGACTTTAAAAGAGACTGTGACCTCTGAGTTTGTTTCGGCCTTTCTTCTCAGAGTAGTCCAACGCCGGCCTCAACTAGTTAAAAAAAAATGTTTGACGTGTAAAAGTGTTTGTATAAACCTACTTACAGAAATAAAATCATTTATCATTAAATACATACTTTATTTAACACTTGCAGCAACAGCCTACTGATATAAAGTGTGTGTATAGCAAAAGACTAGCTTCTGCCCGCGACTTCGTTCGTGTGAAATTTCGGCTCCCGACCCACCGCGTCGTATCCTATCGCCCACCCGCACTATTACCTCATTTTAGCTTAGCGTTCTTACTGACTTTTTTTCATTTTGCTGGGCTCCTAAGGTTCGCAGCGTGATGTTAAATAGCCTATACCCTTCCGCAAGAATTGGGCTATCAAATCCAAAAAAAAAAAAATTCAAATCCCACTTGTAGTTCCAGAGATTAGTGCGTTCTCAAACAAACAAAAAAACAAAGTCTTCAGCTTTATGATTAATAAGTATAGATGAGGCTTTCTAGTAATTAGTTCAGACAAGCAGCTGCCCGAGGCTTCGTCCGCGTGGACCGTAATTCTTTTTTTCTTTTTCTAAAATAAAAGTAGCCTATGTTACGCCTTATAACATCAGCTATCTGCCAGTGAAAGTCCCGTCAAAATCAATCCAGCAGTTTCGGAGATCAGCCGGAACAAACAGACAGACACACGAAACTTATTTTTTTTTTTTTTTTATTGTAACTACTGTATATAGGGTGACTGGTAATTAGTGACCGATACTTAAACACATGATTGTACTCATGATAACAAACAACTTTTACTATGGGACCAAACCTGAAATCGTGAAAAAAAAAATCAGCTGGTCCCTACATTTATGCTCGCATAATTCGTCAAAATGTTTGATTTTTTTTTTCACGATTTCAGGTTTGGTCCCATAGTAAAAGTTGTTTGTTATCATGAGTACAATCATGTGTTTAAGTATCGGTCACTAATTACCAGTCACGCTATATACTTTCATAGGCATTTAGTAAAAAAACTGTTATTTTGGCATTACAAACAGATACTTCAATTTTATTTATTTGCATGTATATGTATATATTATATGACACGCTCGTGTACATACCTATAACCCGTCACGAAGTGTGTATAGGCAACAGCAACCCAGTTGTGGTGTGCTTTTATAATTTGAACTTTCATACTATCATTCCACGTGCTCACTGCAAATAAAGCATATTAATTAAGTTACACAATAGGCTTAATTAATCAAATCAAAGACTTCGTATAAAACGCGACTAAAGCTCCATTTACACGGTGTAAGTTTAGTGCTTGTGGCATACCATAAAATTGAAGGGCAATTAACTGACATCGTCTAAACAACAAGTAGGGCAAAACTTGGGTAATCGGTGATAGTTTTGTTTTTTACTTGTAAAATTCGATTCATTGATCAGACTATTTTTTAAATTTACTGTGATATAGTAGACAAAATAAGTTTTGCTAACTTATATCTAAAAATGTGGCAAATACTATAATGATTGAAAAATGTACATTTATCAAGTCAGTAGTAACTTGGTAATAAAACACAATTATCTATCACCGAATAGCTGCATATCACGAATTAGCCAAGTTTTGCCCTACAATATTGTTGCACGACACTTGCAAGTTAGTTGCCGTTCAAAGCTGGTATAGATGTAAACAGCACGTACAAGTACGAAAAAATTAATCAAGTAAAAAAAGATCTTGAGAAGACGTTCAATAAAATCGTAATAACATATTTGGCAACGCAAACACGGGCAATACTGGAATCAATTGTACAAGGACTTGCAACTTTGTGTTTAGACGAGGCAAAATTGACATGCATTAATCAACAAAACTACATATTATGGACTGTAGTCTGAATTAAAGTTTTATTTATTTATTTATTTTAATCGCTTTGCAATTTTATTGCCTTGCTGTAAGTCGCATGCAATTTTATTGAATGGAAAAATTTGCATTTAACTATTGTATGCCATTTTATAGAAATCGCACGCGTGTAAACACTTGCATGCTATTCTTGAATGGCAATAACATTGAACGTGCTTTATGGCACGCGATTATTGCTCTTAAACGTACCAGTGACTTGCACCGTGTAAATGGAGGTTAAGGGATTACTTCCAGGGAAAAGGGCAGCGTTGTACTGCGACGAGTCCATCGCAATAATAGATGATTAAGGCATCGGGCTTTGTATGTACAGTCAGAGAATTTAATTGTTAAGCAAATTGACACCCTACGTCTATTTGCCGTGTTATGGGCATATACTACTGTGATACTGTCAAAGAATGACAGTTGTGATTTAAATATGGTACGGACAATTTAAGTTAGTATAGACAATTTGCTTAACAATTAATTTCTAGACTACCTAGCAAACAAGAGGTCGCGAATTAGAACGATCACCAGTACTATTGACGAAAATCTACACCCATTTGAAGCATATTTAGACCAACTGAAGGCGTTTTGGATGCTGAAATGTGCGCCAGGCGGAACCTGGGCAGTAAGCCCTTGAGAACGTGCTACTAACCAGCACTGGCAGTGGTCTACGTACCATCGCGGACATTTGCCGTGAACTACTTTTCGACTTTATTACTAAGGCAATAAGGTTGAAAAGTGGTTCACTGCAAATGTCCGCGATGGTACGTAGTAAGCCCACATTTTACCAGTTATGTACGTCCCATGTAATAGGGGACGAGCCTATTGCAATCAACTGGGCACAAATCCAGGATTCCGGACTGCTACTGAAAAAATCTTGATGGAAAAACTCAGTGACATTTTGCTCGACCTGGGAATTGAACACAGGACCTCCCTGGGGTGGTTTCCCTTCATGGAAAACAGGGGTGTTGTTATGTTAGTCAGTACGGGTACCTTGCAGACTGTATACATATGTCCACCATGGCCTGAGCTATTAATGACCTATACAACGAGACAAGAAGAATGACTAATCGACAACCCACCCTGTTCGTTATCTTAAAAACCGACCAAGTGCGAGTCGGACTTGCACACGAAGCATTTAATATTGTACCACCGTACAATATTTAACAATACATAGGTATTTTAAAAAAATGCTTCAGTTTAAAAAAAAAAACACGTTTCTTGTCCCCCTTCAATTTTTAACTTTTTTTTCGGGACTTAAACATAACTGGCAAAATGAGGGTGTACTATAGGTTCACTTCTACCCATCCCTTTGGGGAAACAAGGCGTGATGTTATGTTATGTTTATTGTTTGTTGTTATAGCGGCAATATAAATACGCAATCTGTGAAAATTTCAACTGTCTACCTATTATGGTTTATGAGATACAGTCCACTGACAGACATACGGACGGACAGCAGAGGCTTAGTAATAGAGTTCCGTTTGGCACCCTTCGGGTACCCTAAATCGTTGATTGTTGCGGCAATCAGCGCTTATTACGTTTTAGATCGTTACATTATACATACCCCCCATAACTATCGAACGATGTATAAAGGCACAATGAATGAATCACGAGTTGAATTGCTCAGATTACACAGATATACCTACATAATGACATCAACATTGATACGTACTGTCTGGCGGGCGATGTCCTTTGTGGCAGTCTGCGTTACCTAACGACGCTGCTCTCGAGTGACCTCTGCCGCAGCGACTGTAAATTGTATATAGTTGTCAGGTTTACATTCTATGTCGGGGATGCTGTGAATGTACAAGTACATATTACCTCCCGGGCCCCCGACTCTTGGTATTAGAAAGAACAGGAAGGTTTTAGTCGGTAGTAGATCGACATAACCCTCCGTTCTCCCCAGACGGGAGGGTATCCATAAGGATTTTCATACGGATAAAAAAATATGTTTAGATTCTGTGAATGATTGTTCTATGTTTCAGGTTGAACTGTTCTCATACATATTAAAAGACGTAGCACAATCGGCTAACATATTTTAAATTTCAAAACAGCTAACATACTCACATTCATTAACAATGGATGTAATTCATCCATTGTCAACATCATCCTCGTCATCCATGAAAGTTTTGATGTACCTATGAGTTTGTCTGTAAATGCTTTGGATCTTTTTCTATAGAAAAGAAGATAGATTCACACCAGGTAAGTCACAGCCAGTCTTCTCAAAAAATATATTTTGTCTAGTATGAGGTCTTAAAATAATTAATCATCAAGGTCTTTTACCTATTTATTATACTATTATGGAAGATTATTCAAATGACATTGTTTTAAGTCAGGTCTCAGCACATGGATTCAATTAAGTAACTACTGCGTTTCAAAAAATATATTATTTACGAGACTACACTAATGACTAACCTCCTTACTAATAAACGTTGTATAGCGTCTGTATAGTTATACAACGCTTTGTCTTCTTTCGAAAGTCAAATTACTGACGACAGAAAGAGAGAAATCGGTGTGTAACTATTCACCTGATATAATACGTTTATTAGTAAGGAAGTATGTGCAAATGTAGAGAATTTTGCCAATAGCTTCAGAAACTAGAAGGTACAAACCTTAACTGGTCCTGTGAAGGTATCCTGCCGACAGTGCGGAGATCAAGCGAGGAGTTTCGTGAATGTGTTCTGTTCACCGCCACCTCGGTGCTAGAGGCTGTCGAGTTCTTTCGCGAACAGCTGTTGCCGCTCCGCGTGCTGTTGCCGTTCGGCAGGGCAGTGTTTACTGAAAAATATGGTTGTCAGTAAAGTTTTCGTAATTAATTGTACCTTCTATAAATTTGTATTTCGTCTAATAATGAATGTATATCAGTTTATCATACATATTCTATAGTTCCTCCTTAAGAGGGCTGTCGCATTTGTCACCTCTCTCGCTCACACGAGGCCAAAATTTTAAGAATGTTAAATGAAAAGATGCTTTTTTGAAAAATGTAATCAATTGGCGAACTAGTAAATAATATTAATTTAATAGGTAATTATTGAAAACACATTTCTATTATACTTAACGCCGATCTACGCGAGACACAATGGCTTTTTAATTGTTTTTGTCATTACCAGCATACAAGTGGTTAACTTAAGGATTAACTTATTTTACAATTAAAGCAGTAAATAAATCATTTGCTCAGACTTACTCAACCCACTTTTCTGCTTAGTATTTCCTACAGGGACCAACAAATCGTCTGCCATGCCTTTCCCCTTTTATTTCCCTGGCTATGAGGGGCAAATTAATACTCATTTACTTAGCCTTTATTTGAAAATAAGTCTCATCTCATCTGCCTAGGCTTTTGCATACTTATTGCACTTTGCACAATAACTCCAACATCTTTTTTGCACAATTTTTTTATTTTAGAAAGTTTTGTCTACAATAACTGACAGAATTTATTTATCTAAGCATTGCAGATTAATTAGTCTGAATGATTAATCGCTCATCAACTTAGATAACCTTAGGTGGCGCTACATTTACAACATTCTTAACATGACTTCAGCATAATTACATTCTTCATCTTGCGACAGTTTATACAAAAAGGTTACAGTACTTACATGGAGGTGGTAGATATCCATAAAACAGGACATCCCCACAGGTTGAATGGTTCATCTCATCACACAAAGCCAGTCTTCTGCTCAGGGGAGTGATGCCAAAGTAATCACACTCATGCCTCAAAGCCCTAATATTAACATTATTAAGATCTATATCCCGAGTACGAAGGAAATTCAAAATGAGACCAAAGAGGTTTGGGTCCCTGTCTATGAATATGGCTCCCGTCTCATCCCGCACCGTGGGAATCCTGCCACTGAGAAGAGCAGTGAAGAATGTCTCTGGGACCCAAGTTAATGTGTGCCATGATGTTGAGAATCTAAAAAAGGTAGTTTGGCTTAGAAAAGCTTTACAAAAGTTTTTTAAAGCATGCAGTGCAAAATCGTTAGTCGTTTTACAAAAAATATTCAGTATTAGATTTGATGTCATAATAGTAAAACATCTTTAGATGTGACTTAAAATAACATCAAATAAAGAAAGCCACAGTGCCACTATGTTAGCAAGCTTTCTGATAGACAATAAGATAAGACTACAATTTAGAATCGATCCGGCGGCGTAAGTATAAATATTAAACAGTGTTTACGATGAAATGTCTAAGAAGTGGCGATCTTCAACTGAATATTCAACAGGAGTTTGCAATAATAATCAGTATATATGTGCATGACACATCTTAGATACGTAGTTATTCATAATGTATATCATAGCAACTAATAGCAAGGTATAGAATGCAGAGATACAACAAATAAAATAAAAATTAAATCATAAACATTCCATTTAATTGAATACTTACCTCGTACCGCCTACGTTTAAATTCACAATTTCTTGGTAATTGGACATTTGTATTATTTCTAATGTTACAATTTCATTCGGAAAACAGTTATTTGTTACATTAAATAATATTCATTGGAATTTATTTACGTCCGACGAGATGGATGGCAAAATGTCAACGTCAACAAAACAGCTGTAAAAAATCAACAATGCAATTAAATAATTGCCATGTAAAAAATACCTATGAGATTCTTTCACACTATCCGAAAAACAACCGCTAAAAACCGGTTTTTACTAGACTGAGAAAATGCAACACGGTCTTGCCTAGCATAATTATTTAATTACTTGGCAACTCTATTTTGAAGAGAGACGTGTCCGTACGTCAGTCATCCAAAAAGTCAATTTTCTTCTGAATCGAATTGTTGGGACTCATGTATGAGAATATAGTTGTTGTGAATTATTAGGATAGTTGATAGTATTATTAGCCCCAAAGATGCCGCAGACTGCAGCTGCGAAGCCGGGCAATGGCCGTAATAAAGGGATATTCAATAATACGACCGGCTTCAGCACTCTGATCACTGTTACGGTATTGTCATTGGCTTGGTTGGCCGGTTTCGCATCCCGGCTATTCGCTGTTATACGTTTCGAGAGTATTATTCACGAGTTTGACCCATGGTAAGTGTGAAGAACTTAGTCAGTAACGATAACCTGTCGAAGATAGGGTTCCCTCCATTTATTGTCTACGTGTTCTAGGTTCAACTACCGATCCACGGCCTACATGGTGCAGCATGGGTTCTACAACTTCCTGAACTGGTTCGACGAGCGCGCGTGGTACCCGCTGGGTCGTATCGTGGGCGGAACCGTGTATCCTGGCCTTATGATCACATCAGGCACAATTCACTGGATCCTTCACACCCTAAATATTCCAATACACATTAGAGATATCTGCGTGTTCCTCGCACCTGTGTTCAGGTAATTGTTTTGCTATTCATTGTTATTTGTTATCTAGGTTACCATCATTTGTATTGATCATAACATGCTTAGAATCTATTCATATTGAAACATAATAATTAAGATAGATAAAATCAGATAATTAGAAGTGTTCAACAGGAAATAAAAGAAAATATTAACATAACTAAAATGTTAACAGAAAACAACTAAAATGCATGCTTGTGATAAGATATTGTCTCTCACCAGTTTATTGATAAAACAATTCTCTTAGTGATGGCTTGTTATAATTAGCCTTAAATCAATACTGTTAACATTTCTTATCACTCTTACAAACATTCTGAATTGTTTGAGAAGGTATGTCATTAAAACGTTAATTTTGAAGGTAAAAAACGAAAAAAAATATTAATAATATTTTTCTCTTTTAGTGGTCTAACAGCCATTGCAACATACCTGCTAACTTCAGAGCTTTGGTCTCGTGGAGCTGGTCTGTTTGCCGCCTGCTTCATAGCTATTGTGCCTGGCTACAGCAGTCGGTCCGTAGCAGGAAGCTATGATAATGAGGGTATCGCCATATTTGCACTGCAGTTCACATACTACTTATGGTTGAAGAGTTTGAAAAATGGATCAGTTTTCTGGTCCATTTGCACTGCACTATCTTACTTCTACATGGTGAGTTTACGTTTAATAATATTCCACTTTGTCCATATTGTCTTAGGTTGATTCTCAATTATTTTCTTAGCTTTAGTCCTTTATCCACTTACTTATCTTGAGAAAATAAGTAACAATAGACCTTTGATTGTCACACAATGTTAATTACACACACTATTGTCAATCTCCTTATTCTACAACTTTTCCCATTGTTTAACTATCAATCATTATTATACTTAAGGATAATCTTTTATTTATTTGACCTCCTGCAAAGAAAAATCTTAGTGGGAGAGGTTTAACTTATATCTGTCTTGGAAATTGTTTACTTTAACTAAACAATAAAATGGGAACACACTCAAGTAGATAAATTAGCATAGTTTTGCATGTTCTGTTATATTCCTGTTAGAATAATGTTAAGATGCATTACAGACAATAACCTTCTTTTTCGCTTGTTGGTACTCCATAACCATAGTTGTTATTTAAACATCATATAAGTAGGTTTAATAAAACCAAGGCTCACATCCATAATAGTTGAAAAACGATTCATATATACAGGATAATTTTAAAAGGAGTGCGAATATTTCAGGAGGTAATCAGGTGCATAAAACTGGACAACTTTCCCCAAGGAACATAGGCCGAAATCTTAAAATTGAAAATCGACTTTTCATACAAAGTGACTGGTCACGTGACTTATGTTTGTATGAGAAGTTGAATTTTATTTTTAAGATTTCGACCTATGTTCCTTGGGGAAAGTTGTCCAGTTTTATGCACCTGATTACCTCCTGAAATATTCGCACTCCATTTAAACTTATCCTGTATATAAATAAAACAGACAACTTCCCAGGCCCTGAATAATATAATCAGAAATAATAATACATTTTATAAGTTTTGTATGTATTTTGGTCTCTGAAAAAGCATTATTATTTGTATTGTAGGTATCAGCATGGGGTGGTTACGTGTTCATCATCAACTTGATCCCGCTGCACGTGTTTCTGCTACTGATCATGGGAAGGTTCTCCCAGCGGCTATTCGTCAGTTACAGTGTGTTTTACATTGTAGGCCTGTTGATGTCCATGCAGATACCCTTTGTAGGCTTCCAGCCCATCCGGACTAGTGAACACATGGCTGCTTCAGGTAAGATCTATGATTTTAATTGTAAATAAACAGTCACTTATTTTTACTGCCCGTCAGGTATAATAAAAACAAACTATTAATGAGTTATGGTTCAGTTTAAACACACCTAGCAATCAGGTGGATTATGGTCCAATCCATAACAAAGACAAAATCAAAAGTCATTCATTCAAATTTCAATTCAATTAGGCTGAGAATCTGCACATTTTAACGTCAAAATTATGTAAGACAGTCCCGCAAATCGCCCGCCCGTCACCACTTCCTAAAGCTTTAGCAGGGAAGAAGTGGCGCAACAAACTCCCCAGCAGCACAGCTGTCTATGACAGGAGGTCATATTACTGTTATTACGAAACACTTGGACTCGTATTGAGGAATTGTAAAACAAGCATTAAAAGCATTTAGCCATCCACTGTTAGAGACTATTTAAAATATAAGTCACATTCGGTTTAGATAAGTGCGTGTCGGACCACGCACTGTAAGGGTCCCATAGTCGGGATGAATATTAAGGCATGCACAATATTGATTTATTAAAAAGTAAGATTGTATCTCTTAGCATTACTCGGACGAACAGACGGATATGACAAAATTGTAAGGGTTCCGGTTTTGCCATTTGGCTACGGAACCTGGCTGGTTTTTCCACAAATCTACTTAACATTTGGAAATAATCTACTGAATCGTTTGCAATAATCGCGCGGCAACTATAGTCGTAGTTCAAGGTGGGGTTAGGTCAATAAGAAAATATTGGTGGAGCTTGAAATGATATCGTTCATGCTATTATGAAACAATTACTTGGATATGGAAGGTATAAATATGAAGCAGGACAAGTTGTACTCTGTTGATACTTGCACTCAATGAAAGTACATAAATAGCGCAAAATGGGCTAACACAAGTGCCATGAGTTGTAGGCTTGATAAGATTTGATTGTTTATACACGGATTTAACGGTTCCAATTTTCTAGGTAATTGATTTCCCAATGCTGTTAATTTTTGCAATAATAACGTACCTACTCACAGCATTTAAAACATTCAGGAAAATGTTTAACATTTTGTAATACAAACCAATGCTGACTTATTTTATATCTTGCATTATCTAGGCCTATAAGTTATGCTATTTTTCTGGCATATAATCGCCTAATACATAATCATAATATTCTTATGAGGTCATCCAATACTAGATAGGATAAGGAAATCTGCATAATTCTCTGTATAAATGTTTTTATATGAATATTGCCACCATCACTAGACCGGCGGATGTTGTCAGGAATTGCTTCGTTTCGCATGTCGGCACGATTGCCTAGACAAAATCACGAAGCAAATATACCAAAAAAGATTGCGTCGCCGAATTTTCCTATACAATGAATGGTGCGTGACACTTTTCAGGGCTAAGTTCGGCCCACGAAGTAAATATACCTGGACACATAAGTGTCGATACTTGTGAAGGCTTTTGAAAAATCCCCTAAACACTAGGTATGTTACGTGTAAAATAGAGGTCGAAATGATAACATCAAAGTATTTCAATTTCGTTTGTAGCTTGTTGTACCCTTGGGTCCGATTAAGTTAGCTTGTGATCATTGCACGAATGTTTTATGTATTTGCATTTACTCTATAAAGAGTCACAATAAAATGCATTTTAGCAGAAGTGTCTTTATATGTTGCTGTTAAGCGTGCTTTGAGCATGCAATAACTCGCTCGCGATCACTACGCTTCATGCGCTAGAATTGATATACAATGCAGAGATTATCCCCTATGGACCAAAGGTTACCTTTAAATATTCCATAAACATACTCTATTCAGATCCAATCTGCGAGCTATTCAAACAATTCATAAACAATTGCCAAGGGCGAGAACTAAACAGATAGATATTTTCAAATGCTCACAATTACCTGCGTTTTGTATGTGTTTGTGCCGCTCAAGGTGAATTGGAATATTGGAGTGTAGCTGTTTTATTGGCCGATCTGTCGCGATAGTTCTACCATAAATGATGTTGTCATTATGCTTCGTATTGTACAGACGCCAGCACACCAAGCTACTACAATCTGTCAAATTTCTTTAATAGATTTTCGACTTTATTGCTAAAGCCCATTAGGTTCAAGGTTGATTGGGAAAATTTGACAGTTTCGGGTAGCTTGATGTGCTGGCGTCCATACAAACATGTTTCATCATACGACTGAAATCATTATTTTACATAAATAAAAACTTTTTCGACACACAGTCTTACGCACCGTGTCATAAATTTATGATAGGGTGTGTGTAATCATGAGGTGGCTAAAGGCCTGCAGTTCGATTCCTAGGACTGCCTTTGTCACATTTTTCTAGAATATATTACAGTAAGCTCGGGAGTATCAAATCTAGCCCTTATATTTCACAGTGCGGCAGAAGCTGTATCTGTATCCATCCTGTATAACACAGTATGTTAACTGCTTTAAACCGTTCTTTTAATAAGGATTTCATATGACATTGGATTTTGCGTGATATATTCATATAATGCTAACTCGCAATATTTTGAGAGCACCATGTGATGTGTCCTTAACCTGATGACATCGCCATGTCCTATTCCTGGAACAAACTTCACCGAGCCCAATAAATTGTATACGTCCTTATATCCATCGCACGGTTATTACCTAAACAAAGGAAATTAAACAGGAAACGTGAACTATCATGACTGCACAATTTTTTTTCAGTTTAGTATGATTTGAAATGCTTTGGATTGTTTGAAATACAAGTCGTATTAACATTCCCCTGGCTCTGACCTTGCGAGCGAGTGTTTTTTTCTGTGCCTCACTATAATGGCACTGATGAAATAAATTGAACATAAAGCAGTTTGTTGACACAATATTGTTACTATGGAGTTATCGTGACTTAACTCCTTATGTGCATTTTATCCGTTTTAAGAGGTTTTATTAATGGTAATTTTCTAAATTGCTTCACAATTTACGAGTACATGCGATTTGGCGATAGTCCAACGTTTAGTACAAAGCTATTACCAAGTAAATTCACTTGGAAAATAATTTAAGATAACCGAAAACGAAATGCAGAAAATTTTCTATGCTCATTTTCTGTGAGTAACAAATGTATGAAAGAAAACTTCGCTGTAAAATTGTGGCATAATATATATAATCCCACGCAGGCTCGCCGGGCTAATTGAGGGCAACGAACTATAATTTATTCTTATGTACCTAGATATCCCAGTACTGAAGTACACACTCGTACTACATTAGTGATAGGAATTGTTGTGAACGTGCAGTGTTGATTGAAAAAAGGCTCGATTCTTATCCGATCGATGTGAAAAAACACAAAAACATTATCAGATTATCGTAGGTCGTAAAAGTCCATTGCAGATCGCATCAATACCCGTAATGGCTTTAAGCATGCATCGCATTTAGCGAGCGCTATTTATGTTTATGTCGTAGCCAGATCTTAGAATTGGTCATTTCATCAAGTGTTCGACCATTTCGACCATGGAATAGAACATCGACCTCTGGTTACGTTATGATGTGGTCTGGCCCGATCATTGAATACTCAACGTTTGACGATATGAACAGGTAAACGCGTGACTACTTCATGATGTGGCCAAACATTAGTGATCATATCTAGGGAATGCAATCTCGTTCTCGCGAGATTTTGGCCATATTTACCGAGATTAATCTCGGCCCAAAATCGAACAAGATCTCGCGAGATTAACGAGATTGCACAGAAGCATGAATACATGTATTTTTCGAAGCGGAGATGTGTTTTTCGGGGGTCTAAGGGAGAATTCTTACAGTTTACAGACAATTGTTTCGGCTCTGTAGTCCCTTCCAGTGTAGAGGCTGAAAGAGCGTTTTCCGCAGCTGGTTATTTAGCCTGGAAAATTAGAAGCCGTCTGTCGGACGTCACATTAGATAGTTTATGCTTTTTACGAAGCTACTTCCAAAATTTTGAGGACTCGTTTTAAATTTTATGTTACATTAGATAATTAATTGTTTAATTTTCATACAAAAACAGAAGACTGATTATTTCATTAATAAAAGATCTTATAAAATAAATGCTTATTAAAAAATATACAAAGTACATCAAATTTCTTATTATTTTCCTATCAAT
The DNA here is from genome assembly GCA_947568875.1 of Fissipunctia ypsillon. Classification (NCBI taxonomy): domain Eukaryota; kingdom Metazoa; phylum Arthropoda; class Insecta; order Lepidoptera; family Noctuidae; genus Fissipunctia; species Fissipunctia ypsillon. The sequence continues at coordinate 14,683,638 of OX387661.1, read as the reverse complement.
TATTCTATTATTGTAACAATTAAAAAAAAGGAACAAACCGATCCACCAATCTCGCGAGATCTCGTAAGCGGCGAGACCTCGCGTGATTGATCTTTCCGATCTCGCGAGATCTCGGCTTCGCCAAACTCTCACGAGATTACATTCCCTAATCATATCGTAAAATAGTTAGATTATCCACCGGTTGAGGCGTTGATGTCGCTTTGTTTTTGTTATGCATCGGTCTTAAAAATACTAAATAGCCAAGTAACTGCGACCAACTTGGATGTCGGAGTGCCACTAGCGGCGTGAAATGCAACTACTTTACGATATGCCCAGTGGTCAGCTGGGAATGCCAATAAATAGATTGCTTTCGTCACGATATGGCCATTTCTACGGTCGGACTACGACAGATACCCAAACGTCGACTAACATATCATTAAACGTTGACGTTTAAACGATATGGTCAATTTTAACTCGCCATTATTGAAACACAACCATTTCATGAAATGACCGAACACTTCATCAAATGATCAATTCTAAGACCTGGCCACGACATTTATATATTTTCAACCACTCAGATTCCTTCTGTACGGTGGGATATGCACCGACTCAAACCTCTAATACAAACCCAGTTCCGAAACTATCCTACAAATATTAAATCTGGGCAGGAATCAAATCCGCGACCCGCGGAGCAGAAACATCAATAACTTCAACACTGCACCAATCGTGGCGATCCTAGCCTATGCGTCATACATGTATCAGGCTGACGCTCTTAGATATAGACACACACAGCTATCTATACAAATAAATAAAATTGAAGTGTTTGTTTGTAATGTCAAAATAACAACTTTTTACTAAATGCACAAGAAACTATAAACGGTACTTATAATAAAAAGCAATTTTTAACATTTTTGTCTGTCTGTCCGTTTGCTCCGGCTAATCTTCGAAACGGCTACACCGATTTTACTGGCAGATAGCTGATGTTACGGCGGGTAACTTAGGCTACTTTTATTTTAGAAAAATAATTAGGGTTCCGAGTAAAAAAAAATAAAACCCATGAAATTATAAACAACGTCGGATTTGAAAAATAGTTATAGGCTATTTATCATCACGCTACGATCCTTAGGAGCCGAGCAAAAAAAAAAGAAAACACTAAGCGAAAAGGAAGTATAGCGCGGGCGGGCGATTCAACGCGACGGTTGGCGACGGGTCGGGCGACGACGGAGTTTTATTAAAATGTGGCTGTCCTTTTAGTATATTGTATATCTTACGACATCCACGCGAACTAAATCGCGGGGCACAGCTAGTCTAAAATAAATTGCGTGCTTCTGTCCGCTTTGATGTTCCCGCGGTAAACAAGCAAATATTATGATGTGTCATTGTCAACAGGTGTGTTCGCGTTGGTGATGGCTATAGGTGCCATGAAGTACCTCCACAGCCTGAACCCCAAGGGTCAGTGGAAGCAGCTGCTCATCCTGGGCGGTTTGGCGGCCGCTGGTGCCGTGTTCTTAGCAGTTGTGATGCTTACGTATGCCGGAGTCATCGCGCCTTGGAGTGGAAGGTCAGTATTAATCTATTGACCATTTGGTTTTATATCAGTTGCCGCCAGCGCCCAGCTCGTCGATTTATAATATCGGGTCGTGCAGTTAAATGAAAAATAAAAAATGACTATAGGTTCTCAGTCGTATAAATAAGACTGAGGCGGCACGGGCACGAAAACATTTGTCGTATTAATCAGACTGTTCATCAGACTGGGGCGGTCAATAAGTTAAACTAATATGTAGTTGAACTATGCTACTGATATGGTTGGAATATCTTACTACGTCACCTTTGTTACCACAGCCCCCACGCACCGCGCAGCTACCTCAGGCACTGTCCCAGTTAAGCGTAGGCCAGTAAAATATAGCTAGGCATTTGGAATAAGCCTATATTGATGTGCCATTTAACCTACTAGGCAATGGTGGTCATAAAGAATAGAGGATTGAATGATAAATCAGTGAATGAAAAAGTGACAGCTCAGCGGGGCAATTGCGTAACACACTTACAGTAGGAATCGGTTTCATTTTGACAGTTCAACACCATTCATTGCGTTCTTTACGTTGTTGAGCAGACTTTTCGAATATTATGAAGCAATGGATTAGCAATACCTAGTCTTGCCATAAATACTGAAACAAAGAAAAACAAAATTTTCTATTGCAAATAACATTTATTACTTTTACAGTGTGTTAGTTTAATACATAATATAAAACAATTTAAAATATAAAAAGCTTATTCGAAGTGGTCTCTATTGGCTGCAATACAGTCCTTTAAACGTTGAGGCCAGTTATCAATAGAAGCACGCACTCATTCCATGGGAAAATTTTTCACTGCCAATCGTACGGATTGTTTTAGGGAGTCCAAATTATCATGGCGTTTAGAGCAAGCCGTACTTTCTAAAACTGACCATAAATCATAATCCAGCGGATTAAGATCGGGACTAGACGACGGCCAGTCTTCAGCTCTGATGAAGTCTGAAACGTTCGTTTCCAACCAAGACTGCGTAGACCGAGCTTTATGACCCGGTGCCGAGTCTTGCTGGAAGGACCATTCCTGGTTATTGAACATGGTGTTGTTAAGGGGCTTCACTACCTTCTCAAGACTATTCTTGATACACTTGTGCCGATGTTTTGATACCTTTTTCACAAAAGTCTGGCTCAGTCACTCCTTCATAGCTAATACCCCACCAAACCATCACTGAAGTCGGATAGTGCCCACGTTGCACTTTGTCGACTAATTGGGAAGCTTCCTTAGAGCTTTAAGCATAAATACGGTCATTTTGTTTGTTAAAATGTTGTTCAATTGTAAAAAATTTCTCATCCGTAAACAAAATTTTTCTGTGACCTCCCTTTGCGTACCGCTTCAGTAGTTGTTTCGATTTTACCACCCTATTCTTTTTAAAATTATCAGTTAAGAAATGACCAGTACGTCTCTTATAGGCTGCAAGTCCTAAGTCATCTTTTAAAATACGCGACATGGTTCTAGGTGCTATCTTCATCTCCCGAGATAAAATCTTTTGCTTTCGGACAGGATTTCTTCGAATTATTTCCCTTACTGCTTTGACCACCTTTTTCGTACGAACACTACGTGGACGACCAGATCTTTTTCTGTCACAAACAGAGGAGGTCTCATTGTACCTATTAATAGCCCGGTACATTTTACTAATACCAAGCGTACGGAGAGTTTTAAAAATTGCATTTGGCTCCATACCTACTTTGTGTAATGCAATCACAGCGATTCGGTTCTCTTTATCACCCCACTCCATTTTAATATCGCAAAATATTGTACAATGTATTGGCGCCAAAATGAGAAAACTCAATGAACAATCATATAAAAATGACAGATTCCAAATTCAAATGTAATATTTTGTTTATTTTTAATTGTAACAGTATTTATGGCCAGACTAAGTACGAGGAGGGATCAAAAAGTAGTGAGAACGACATACTCCTTGGTAAGAAAAAAAAATAAATACTGGCAGGCATAGCTCAGATACATATTTGTAATATTAATAAAGAAAAAAATCTTCGATTCTCTTTTGTTTTTTTCTGAATGTATTCATTTGTTTGCTTCGTGTCGGAACGTGTTCTCGAAAATGGAGAAAAACGAAGTGCGAGCTGTTATTAAATACCTCTGTTTAAAAAAGTTAACGACGCAAGGGATTCATTGCGATTTGGAGGCAACATTAGGAGGGTCTGCTCCGCCATATTCTACTGTCGCAAGGTGGGCTCGTCAATTTCGAGTAGGGAGAACGAGCACGGAAGACGAACATCGTTGCGGCCGTCCATCGACGTCAGTCACCCAAGAAAATGTTGCGAAAGTCGAGAAAATTGTATTGAGCGATCGAAGAGTTACCATCCGATACTTAATTCAAGAAACGGGCATTTCATATGGAAGTATTCAATCCATATTGAAACAATCATTAAATATGAGAAAAGTCTCCGCAAGATAGGTGCCGAGAATGTTAACCGACAGTCAGAAACAAAATCGACTTGATATTTCGAAGATATTGTTGGACAAGTTTCAAGAAGATTCTGAAAACTTTTTGTCTCGTTTCGTAACAATGGAGAAACATGGGTCCATCATTTTGATCCCGAGACAAAACAGCAATCTTCGCAATGGAAACGGCCATCATCACCGACCCCGAAGAAGTTTCGTACCGTGGCCTCAATATTTTGGGACTCAGAAGGGATATTGTTGATTGATTACCTGGAGCGTGGAACCACTATTACAGGCCAATATTATGCAGCTTTAATTCCCAAGTTGAGGAATGCCATCAAAGAGAAAAGGAGAGGGAAACTTCGAAGGGGCGTGCTGTTTCATCACGACAACGCATCCGCGCAAAGGTCGGCAGTTGCGATGGCTGCCATTCAGCAAGCTAGCTTCGAATTGGTTGACCACCCCCCTTATTCACCAGATCTGGCGCCTAGCGATTTTTATCTGTTCCCCAAATTGAAAGAATACTTAAGGGGAAACAGGTACGAAGACGATAACGAGGTGATGGATGCCGTGGAGAGCTTTTTGCAGGACCAAGACAAAACTTTTTTTTTGAAAGGGATTGAAGCCTTGGAAAAGCGCTGGACTCGGTGTGTAGAGAGACTCGGAGACTATATAGAAAAATAAATTATTATGTTATCAATAGTCATTATATTCTATCTCATTCTCACTACTTTTTGATCCCTCCTTGTATATTTCAAAATCATTCAGATTGTGATTGGTAGTGTGAATTAGTGTGTTACGCAATTAGAGGCAGGTCCTTGTTTGACATGAATGTAAATCAGAATTCGCGATAAAAACAAAAACAGTAAAATAATTTGCGATATGCTGAATACCTATAAACATAACATAGCTTTATTTATTAAGGCGTCCGTTCTTTGTTCAATTCCATGTCAATATAGAAAGGCAACACAATTTAAACCTGTTTATGAATGAAAGGATCTACAATTTAGTTCTACACACTTCACATAAGTTAGCATACCCCACCAGCATGGTATAAAAATACACCTATTGTATTATATAAACGTTTTACATGTGAAACGCTAGTTGTTATATTTACGTGTGTTATTTACTTTATAACATGTGTTCGAGTTATGTTAGATTTGACGTGTTACCAGGTCATTTACAAGTGTTGACTTAGCATGGTAATAAACCTATGTTTTATGGCCTGATAGGAATGTTCGTGTTAAGTTTGTGTAGTGTTGACCTCAATCTTTACACCTTTTGTTTTAATAATAAATAGAACACAGTGTTTTGACGGAAAAGGTCAAGTTTGAAGGTCAGGTTTGATAGCGTCAATAGTTTCAGTAGTTCAGTGAAGCCTGTTAAATGTTTGTGTTGGATGACACAGTTTAAATTAACGGTCCAAATAGGTTTTTAGAATAATACACTTAATTTTCTTAACGCGTTACGACACATAAACAACAATATTATGTCAGAGTTCTGTTTCGACAAGTTGGTCATAAATGACTTGCTTGAGATGAATAAGGAATGAATGATTTATTTGAGAGAATTTACATATGGAGACACAACGAATGCTCGGTTCCTATAAACAAATACGAATCGTTTTACTTACCAATGGTATTATTTTTTATTGCCAAACGGGGCATATAAATAGATTCGTAAGCTAATTTTACCTGTGATAGCTACTTCCATATGGGAGGGTCTACTATGCAAAGCTATGAGGTCTACTTTATTATTGGTAAAGATACAAGAGTCTTATTTTTAACCATTAACGGTCCGTAAGTTATACGAATTGGCCATAAAATGGCCGAATGCCGAAACATTCCGCCAACGTGCAACATACATACCGAATCTATTCGCTACTGAATTCATAAAAGAGGTTTAATCTAAATAGGAACCGGCCGAGTTCACCTTAAGAAACTTAGGGAAAACATGACTAGTTTACAATGAGAGTAGTAGAGCCGCGAACGTTCCCGGTCGCCCACTTTTCGCCCTTATTCCCTTAGTGATAAGGTTGAAAAGTGGTCGACCGGGAACTTTCGCCTACGTACATACCCACTCGTCCAGTTTTGTAACCTTCAAAATCCTAACTGGATCTCAATTTCAGATTCTACTCGCTATGGGACACAACATACGCCAAGATCCACATTCCTATCATAGCTTCGGTGTCGGAGCACCAGCCCACCACATGGTCGTCATTCTTCTTCGACCTGCACGTACTGGTGTGCACCTTCCCCGTAGGACTGTGGTACTGCATCAAGAATATCAACGATGAGAGGGTTTTTGGTATGTAACATTTTTGACATTTCAGCAATTTGCAGGACTTGTGAATGATTTGTTTCAATAGCGGAACAGCGCGATTACAACAAAACTATCGCTAGTTTGGCAACGCTTTGTAAACTACTCTGACAGATATACCTACATTTTGAAAGTTGAGCGTTTAGTCAAGAAAAACTCTGGGCCAGTACTATGACGTGTTAATGCCTTCATGATTCCGTTGCAAAAAAGGGATGGTGTTATCGGTCGTGTATAGCTCCGTCTCTCTCTCTCTCTCTCTAACACTGGAACAATGATGGCTTTAACACGTCATTGTATGGTCCCTGGTTCCTTCTATAGTTTAAGTTTGACTGATCCAATATCTGATTCCTAAATTTGCTACCAATCCGATCAAGCAATTTGGGTATGGTGAAAATACCTAATAGACTTCACGAAACCGGAGTTCCTTAAAATAATATTTCGTGTCACATTCTTGGCTCAACGCAATCGACACACTCGCCAAAGTATGGAGCTGGTTCCTACCAGCTCCATACTTTGGCGAGTGTGTGTGTGTGTGAGTTTAGCTAAATGATATCGTAATATCTCTATACCTAATTAACCCTTGTGTCTCTTCCAGTCGCCCTATACGCGTTGAGCGCAGTATACTTCGCTGGTGTGATGGTGCGTCTCATGCTGACCCTGACGCCCGTCGTCTGCGTACTGTCCGGCATAGCCTTCTCCATTCTGTTGGACCTGGTGTTGAGAGAAGATGAGCTGCCAGTGCCTCAGGTTGATTCTGAGGAGTCTAAGAGCTTGTATGATAAGGTAAGATGACTTATATTGTCCTTTTCAACTGATAAAAATCCTCCCAAAGCGACAGATGCTCAGGTTAAGATCGGTGACGGCAGAGCCGAAGGTTTCGCACAAAAGTCCGAAGTTTATTTTAACTTCCTATGAAGCCAAGTCTTCAACTAATATCAAAATCTTCCAACAGGCCGGCAAGCTAAAGAAGCGCACACACGAGCCAACCATCCCGCCCGACACAGGGCTCGGCATGAACGTGCGCTCGATCACGCTGATACTGTTCATGATCCTCCTTATGTTGTTCTCCGTACACTGCACCTGGGCCACCTCCAACGCTTACTCCAGCCCCAGTATCGTGCTCGCTAGCTACGGAAATGATGGGTAAGTCATATATCAATTATTATAATATTTCCTTGTATAACCGACGAATATAGAAAGACACAAAGGTACGAGTGATACAGACGGCGCTCTACAAATGTTAACATTCCTCGATCTCGTCTTGAATACTCATTCATTAACGGCCGCGTACTGTACCGTGTTCGTGCCGAATTTTTAAATGACGTCAGTTGTTTAATGGACTTTGTCGGTCATAAGGTCAGTTTCCACTAAACTGAAAAATCCTCGCGGATGCTCAAGCACTTTTTAAATTTCACTGAATAAGTAACTGTCCTGTTTGCGTCGAATTTTATACTTAAAGTCAATATTAATGCAGTTACTTCAACTCAAAATCAACTCAGCCTATCGCAGTTCACTGCTGGACATAGGCCTCTCCCAGGCTGCGCCACAACACCCTGTCCTCCGCCTTCTGCATCCAGTCTGTCCCAGTCACCTTCTTAAGGTCGTCGGTCCATCTAGCTGGGGGGCGTCCCACACTACATCTGACTACATCATACAGCGCCATACAGTCACTTATTCAGTGAAATTTAAAAAGTGCTCAAGCATTCGCGAGGATTTTCCGTTTGGTGGAAACTGACCCTAAGGAGAACTAAGAGTATTCTATCTATCTAAGGATTTGTACCCGTCACTATTTAGCTATCACCGTCATGACATTCTTTCAGATCTCGTAAAATCCTGGACGACTTCAGGGAAGCATACGGCTGGCTGTCGCAGAATACTGCTGAAGATGCGAGAGTGATGTCCTGGTGGGATTATGGTTATCAGGTAAGACAAGGAACAATTGCTGTTCTCGAATATTTAATATTTGATTATTCATGGAGCACGAAATCGATGTTATTACGGTTTGGTCTCGCGTTTTATTAGCGTATAACTGTTATTATTTTACCGATTAGAAATGGAGATTTAGCTTTTATATAATTACTTGAAACATAATACGGAAATACACAACTGTAAAATTTACCGTATTATGTCAAATTAAACACTGCGTCTTTTGGTAAGGAATAATTTATTTTGACTTCGCCAAAAGTAATAATGAACCTTCTGCTTCTTTTTATGAAGATTCTTATTTTTGCATGGCCTATCGTAAGTAAACATAAGACCTATCATCTGCAGGGGTTTGTCTATAGGGTTACTAGCTTTTGCCCGCGGCTTCGCCCGCGTGGAGTTGAAACGTACTACCGGGATAAAAAGTATCCTATGTCCTAACCCAGGTCTACCCATGTGCCAAAGGAGATGTTCCAAAATGTATGGAGCCTGGGTCAGGTCCTTGTACACTATACTTAAAAATAGGGAAATACATTTAAAACAGTTCTCAACTGTAAAATTCTTTTTCTATGGTCATGGCGGAAAGCTGTCATGTAGATTGATTAATGACGTTTGACATGTTGTGAAGTGACACTGTTGTGTCAGCTGACAGTACTCTTTCCATGACAAATGGTCGATCTATAGTTTACTGTCATTGTTTTTAAGCATAGAGTAACTAAACCGGTGAGACGCCATGTTGAATGTCGATAAAAATAATTGATAAATATCAATTAACTACCACAACAGTATATTACATTAAAATAAATTATCTGTATTTTTCCCGAATTCTACGGATTTTTCTCTTTTTTTTTTGAGGTAGTGTACATAGACCTGGCCCATTTTGAAACATCTTTTTCATCCAAATTCGTTCAGCTGTTTTAGCGTGAAAGCGTAACAAATAAACAAACTCTATTTTGCATTTACAATATTAGTTAGGATTTGATTACTTTTTTTTTTTTCAAAAGTTTTATATAATTTCGTAGATCGCCGGCATGGGCAACCGCACGACGTTAGTCGACAACAACACTTGGAACAATTCCCACATCGCTTTAGTCGGGAAGGCTATGGCGAGCAACGAGACAGCGGCGTATGACATCATGACGATGCTCGACGTGGACTACGTACTGGTCATATTCGGAGGGGCCATCGGTTACTCTGGTGATGATATCAATAAGTTTATCTGGATGGTTCGAATCGCTGAGGGAGAGCATCCTAAAGATATTCATGTGAGTATTGTTTTTTTTACAAGTCTATTATGTCCCACCGCAAGGCAAAGGTCTAAATTATTATTTAGGTAGTTCAATTTGTAGGGTTCTGTTCTGATGTGTTCGTTAGATCTGAATATACCCTATCAGCTTCTAGCTCAAATGAGTTGACTTGTAAACCATAGATGAAAATCTATCATAAAACTTTTATGGGCGTTAATGTGGCACTTTTTACATTTGTTCCGTAAATTAAACTATGATTTACTTCTACAGGAAGCGGATTACTTTACGGAGAGAGGCGAATACAGGGTTGATTCAGAAGCGTCTAAAACGATGTTAAACTGTCTAATGTACAAACTATCGTATTATAGGTATGTAACCTTACATATTACTATCATCTCTACGTCACCGTCGTCGTTAGTTTCATTCATAATCATTTCGTCGATCATAGTTTTTTTTTGTTTTCGTATTTTATCTTAATATTTGATAATTATTATGATAAAGATAATTTATACAATGATAATACCAGCCTATTGTAGTCCCACTGCAGGGCAAAGGCCTCTTCTTATACAGATAATATTAAAAAAAAATTGAATCATTTCAAATTATTCGAAGATGTACTTATCATAAAACTTTGATCTCTCTAGATACGACAGCGGCGGTAGTCCGCCGGGCTACGACAGAACGCGCGGCGCGCTGCCAGGGAACCGCGGCTTCAAGCTCACCTATCTAGAAGAGGCCTACACAACTGAGCACTGGCTAGTAAGAATATACAGGTATGTTGACTACTATATAGTAATCTTATAGAGGTATGAGGAACAGGGTGTAAAGTTCACTCATCCTGTATGAAAAGGGAGGATCCTCCGACCAGACGGGTGTTGTGTGTGGTGGGCTACTGCCCGACGGTTGATGTCGGGATGTTGTATATATGCTAGTCGCGCGGTAAACTCTGATTGCGCGATGCAGGATTTTGCGTGACGTTAGTGTGACGCGTTCCATTGTGGCGATGTAGATATGCCGCCACAATCTGATCAACTCCTGGGAGCGTTTTAAATACGAGGCACATAGTAATAATTGATTTTTAATTGGCGACAATTTCCTCCCTGTAATTTATGTTGTCAGATTGTGCGCGAATAAAAGGGTAGATAAAGGGGTAATGATAATAATAATTTGTATCAAATTTCCAGAGTCAAAAAGCCAGATGAGTTCAACCGTCCGCGCTTGCCGCTTGCAAAGCGAACAGTCCCGACTAGCAACTCCATCTCTAAAAAGGTATAACAAACATGAATTCATACTCGCTCGATATTTTGATATTATTTGGTTTACTAACTAATTATTTTACTAACTTCTTTGTAAATAATTATTTATTATAACTTACTGGTTTTGGTTTTACCTACTTAATTTATACAAAAAAAAAAAAAATCATAACATAACATCATGCCTGTAATCCTCGAAGGGTTCGGCAGAGGTGTTACCTATAGTACACCGACATAAAAAATGTATCGTTTAGTGTTATTGTAACATTAACAATATGATACTGTCCTTACTAACAATGATTTCTGTACTCAAGACCTCTGTCTTGTCCTGTAATTTAACCTTTGTAACCCACGTGTAAAGCTTCTAATTAACCCACGTAACTAATAACTAAGGTGTACTGACTAATTTTCTCGTATTTCAGCTCGCCTTAGGAGGCGGACCGATGGTATAGTACCTACCATTGTTGAGTTCTGTTTGACCGATGTATGTGGTTATATGTAGCCTGAGCTTGTGTGACGTCATACATCTTCGCTTTACTGTCTTAATTTTCCCATTGTCATTACTTTGACGTTAAAGAGGTTGCCAGGTCAAAATTATGTACTTTATCCAGTATGGCCAGATAAAAATTTATTAGTGATGGCATTGGCCATTCAATTATATTGATTATACGGTCGATCAATTGGTCTAGTTATTAATAGTTAAATTTTAAACGTTGTAAAGTCTATCTATGGTTTGGCAACATGATTATAAAACGTAGTTGTGAAGTATACATGGTGTAATTTAAATAACGCACAAGTTGGGAACAGCTGATTCTTTTTCGCGATTTCAGGTTTGGTCCCATAGTAACAGTTGTTCATAATGATGAGCACTAGACCCCTTAACAGGTTGTGCGAAGCATTTATTTCAAATAAACCAATTACGGGCACTTTGAATTGTCAAGGGGTCAGTCAGAAAGATGAAGCTAGTAAAGAAGAATGGGCAAGAAACTCACGGACACTCTTTTAAATCAAAATATTGTTACAAAATATTGGTTACATCATTCATGTTGAAATTAAGTATGTGAGAACAATGTAGAAAGATGTGCACGTTAAAAGCGTCCGTAATAAAAACCACAAACGATTATAAAATTAAAATAAATTAAAATAAGCCGTGGCAGCTAAGAGATGACCAGTCCCTACTGACGGCGCCCGTTCACGAACGTTACGCATAGATCAGCACCATTCAGCTCAACCATTTCCACCACATTATTTATATTACACCTTGTAGTTTCAGTGTCCGTATTGATAAAACTATCTTAGATTTGAATACATTATTATTTGGTTGTTATCAATGTGCCGTTTAGTGTATCAGTTAATTTAATCAAATAAATTATTTAGCGTACATACACAACATTTTGAGTATTTTTCGAGTAAGAATACAAGGCGTAACAGAAAAAGAAAAAACACTTGAACCATGATTTTGAAAAACTTTTAGCAAGTCATTAAGGCGAAAGTTAGCCGGATATTGCAAAAATCGTAAGAAAATTTGAATTTCGCGGGCTACCTTAGCGTTTCCCCCTAACTAACAACACTTATGTCAATTCGCATCGGTGAATTCCGTTTTAAGTAGAAGGCTTAATTTGTTTTTGTTTTTTCTTGTGGTGTTTTTCTGTTCAAAGTTTTGCTTTCTGTATTGTAATTTTTTTTTTAAAGTTTTTTATTATCTTGCTTTGTTCGTATATGTTTTTATTTTTTATTTTTTCTCGTTGTTATCCGGACTGCAATATTTATGTCACTGGGTTTATGATTCTTTTAATGCCGCAACCGGCAGGTGGACTAGATGATTTTTTATATATATTTTTTTAGTTTTTGTATTAGTTAGGATTTTTTTTTTAAATTTATATTTATTTAATATAATCTTATTAAATTATATCTATATTAGGTAAATATTTTATGTCTATCGATGAAGGCAGTGATAATAATAGTTTTTTCACTATAACAAGCAACGACGACAGTTTTGTGAGTATTCCTTCTCTTGCAGACAGTCTTGTAGCGCAGTTTTCTGATGTACCTAAAAATTTTAACGTTGTACATATTAACGCCCAGAGCATTCCGGCTCATTTCCACGATATGCTGGCAAGCTTTGACTGTAAGAACATAGATGCTATTCTTATTTCTGAGTCATGGCTAAAACCTTGTCTCCCTTCAACTAGTTACTCTCTTCCCGGCTTTCAGCTTATAAGAAACGACCGGTCGGCTGGTGTTGGTGGTGGTGTTGCCATATATCTCCGTGCACATATTCCTTTCTCTATTGTCAATGTGTCAGCGCAGCCACCGCCATCAAATGCTGGTGAACATCTGTTTCTAGAAGTCGAATTACACCATTCGAAATTACTTCTTGGTGTCTATTACTGTCCCTCTTTACGCGTCAATTTCTTTTCATCTTTTGAAAATCTCTTAGAAATGCTGATCCCTTCTTACAGTCATAGTATAATCATGGGTGACTTTAATACTTGCCTTCTGAAAAAAGACCATCGCTCTTCTACTCTGACTAATATTTCGATTTCCAGTAATCTTTCCATTCTTCCGCTGAGTGCCACTCACCATTTTCCTAACGCTACTCCTTCACTTCTTGACTTGATGTTTGTCTCCTCTCTTGATCGCGTCGCTAAGAATGGCCAATGCTCAGCTGATGCCTTTTCCTATCACGACTTGATTTTTCTGTCATATAAAATTCGCCCACCTAGGGCTAAAGCCAAAATCCTCATGCAACGCAACTTTGGTGGTATGAACGTTGACAGTCTTTGCAAGGATGCGTACAATATAGATTGGTCTGCTTTATTTTCCTCTACATCAGTCGATGAACAAGTTAAAATTTTTGAGGCTAAGCTTGTTGAACTTTATGATCTTCACGCACCAGTTCGAGCAGTTAAGGTTAGACATTTGCCGGCGCCGTGGCTAACAGATGAAATTAAAGCATTAATGCATAAAAAAGTGACGGCAAAGTCTAAATTTAAGCGAAGACCTAATGCCGCTAATAGGGAAAGATATGTCTCAATCCGTAAACACTGCAATAAGGTGTGTAGGAATGCTAATAGCCATCACATTCATACTTCTGTCCAAAATGGGGACGCATCCAAAGTTTGGAAATTTCTTAGGTCATTGGGGGTCGGTAAAACCCGACAAGAATCAATCCCAAAAGATATTGACATCGATGCAATGAATAATCATTTTACTGCTTCGTCCGACTTTGATAGGATAATTAAATTGAATACATTGAATTATCTTTCTTCTCTTCCGACTCCCAGTTATTCTCCATTTGTTTTTGGTCAATTCTCCGCATGTGATGTTAAGAAGAGCATACTATCGATTACTTCCAATGCAGTAGGAAGTGACTGTATCAGCCGTAATATGTTAGTCCCTGTGCTGGATGTAATCCTGCCCGTTATTTGTCACATCCTTAATTTTTCTGCATCGAGTGGTGTCTTTCCATGTTCATGGAAAGATGCTCAAATAATTCCACTACCTAAAAAATCCAATCCAGCAACCTTTTCTGAATACCGCCCAATATCCGTCTTACCATTCCTATCCAAAGTCCTTGAGCGGTTAATCCACAATCAAATAAGCACTTTCCTCTCCAAAAATAATCTCCTCAACCCCTTCCAGTCTGGCTTCCGTCCTGGTCATAGTACCACCACAGCGCTTCTGAATATTACGGACGATATAAGGACAGCCATGGAAAACGGTAATTTAACGGTCTTAGCTTTGCTAGATTTTAGTAATGCTTTTAATACTGTTGATTTCGATGTTTTGCTTGGCATTCTATGCTCTCTTAATATATCTCCATCGGTAATCGACTGGTTTCGAAGTTACCTGTTCGGTCGGCGGCAACGTATTTGCATCGGAGAGACCTTGTCTTCCTGGAGTAATACTTCTGCCGGTGTACCACAGGGTGGCGTGCTATCCCCTTTACTTTTCGCAGTTTTTATTAACTCAATCTCCAACGAACTAATTTCTTCCTACCATCTTTATGCAGATGATTTACAAATTTACTCTCGAGCTCCTCTTGGAAATCTGGCAGAGGCTATCTTAACAATTAATCGAGATCTGGCCCGTATATGCGACTGGAGCAAGAGGTATGGACTTAGGGTCAACCCCATAAAGACGCAGGTTGTGGTGGTGGGCAGTTCTAGAACGGTCTCAAGAATCGACTGGACGACTCTTCCCCAAGTTTCTTTTGACAACTCAGTTATTCCCTTCAGTGAGAAAGTAAAAAACTTGGGGATATTCATTGACAAGAACTTCTCTTGGACTGCCCAGCTACAGGAGGTTAGCCGTAAGCTTTTTGCTTCCGCTGCTTCTTTGAAGAGACTGCGTAATTTTCTGCCGACTGCCACCAAGATTGCGCTTGCACAATCGCTTCTTCTACCCATCCTTGATTATGCTGATGCCAGCTATTTAGACCTTACTCAAGACCAACTCGATAAACTTGAGCGGCTTCAAAATTTTTGTATAAGGTTCATATTCGGTTTGCGCAAATATGACCATGTTTCCGAATTTCGCGTGAAGCTCAAGTGGTTACCAATTCGCCTCCGCCGGAATGCTCATATTCTTTCCCTTTTGTATAATGTGCTCTTTTCCCCTTTCACCCCTCTCTATCTCAAGAAACGCTTCCAGTTCCTTTGCGACTCCCACACGAAATCCTTAAGGTCATCAGATAACTTGAAGCTTAAAATGCCTATGCATTCCACAACTTTTCTTGACAAATCTTTTACTGTCCAGGCCGCTCGTTTGTGGAATGCATTACCAGTTCCAATAAAGCGCGCGCAATCACTGCCTGTGTTTAAACGACTCGTGAAGGAACATTACTTGTCGTTGTGATTTTGTTCTCGTTGCTGGCTGACAGTCTTCTTTTGTTTTCGTCTCTTAGATAATATTTAGTATGTATGTATCTATGTATATATTATATGGCATATTTATCTACTATATAGCATATGTATGTATCTGTGTATCTATTATAGTATACTGTACTTATATACTTTTAATTTGCACCAAGAACAACCCCATTTAATGTCCATAAAATCACTGTCCATTCCAAGGTTGCCTGGAAGAGATCGCAGTATGCGATAAGGCCGCCAATTGTATATTTTGTAGTTTAAGATGTATCTTTATGTAATGTGTAATCTGGTGTACAATAAAGTATATATAAATATAAATAAATAATAAATAAGAATAATTGAAAAAGTCTGTTCTTTTATGCCACAGTTTTTATCGAATTGCAGATTTTTTTGTGCATTGAACCTTTGTTACGCCTTGTATAGGATTGCATGTTTCATACGACGTAATCTGAATGTGACTTCCGTTGGCTGCAGTGCTTAATTAAATAAAGTATTATTACCCCCCACAAACATGTCAGATAACAATTTTTTCTCCTCACAGACATCCAAAAGGCGAAAAGGTATGATGAAAAACAAACCCACGATTGTGAAAGGCAAGAAGGCAGTCAGGTTGGAGTGACGTAGTGTGCGGAGCCGCGTGCGCGCGCGCGCCTACTCGCGCGTGCGCAGATAGTGTTCACTGGTCAGTGGTGACGCGCCGTGTTTTGTACACAAACCTATTTGCCGGAACTGTATGGAGAACTTGTTTGAAACTATGCTTAAAGAGGATAAGACAAATAAGAAAGAGCTCACGACGTAATTTGTGTGTCAGCTTTTGTAGTACGCGTAAGGTTTCGTCTTTGGGTTCTTTGGCATAATAGTTTTGAGATATTTGTGTAAATATGGTTTTTTGTGAAACAAAAATACCCACTGTATTTTTTCTTGTATATCTGTATTTTGGAGAAAGGAGTTTTAGGAGAATTCAGTTTTGGGTTCTAGAATTTCCTGTTTAGCGGGTAGTGTATTTTAAAGCGAAAACTTACGTGTACTAATTCCTCATCAACATTGAAGGCCTAAAGTTTGCGACAATAGATATTGAATATTATATTTTACTAGCGACTCGCCGCTGCTTCGCTCGGTTTGTACGACTTGATTAAACATCGACGTTTCTTTGTTATATGTAAGTTTAATATTAATGTATTATACACATAAGCCTTACGGTATAAACTCTCTAAATTATGGTGAAAACTGCATCAAAATCCGTTGCGTCGTTTAGAAAAACTTTCGATCTAAAACGAAATATAAACTATCTCATTGGCCTACTTTTAAGTAATTTCCTCATTCGATATTATCAATAATATTCAATATTTTTGTGTAAGAGGTGTGTGCGTGATTTTCTCGTACAATTTTAATATTGAAAATAGGTATGTGAACAATTTGTGTATGTGAGTGACTTACAAAACACGGAGCTACCACTGATTATTATAAACTGATGATGACTGATACCAATTATATATGTATTTTAGTCCATTAGATAAAAATGTTTCTAAAAAGAATAATTTAGTTTGTTCGAGCACTGGGTAGATTGGTGTTTATAATAAGTGTTGAGTTTGTCTCATGGACACTTTAGAATTGCAATAATTCAAATTTTATTAATAGTACAGAAATAATAATATATTTCTTTATGCACGAATAAAGTGGGATCTGTAAATATGCTTCATTTACTTTGTATTTGAAATCATTTTCTTCTATTCCTTATTCAAATATTGGATAACTTGTGGCAATACTGCGACGTACTTAGTTGTAGTCGTGTATAATAATGTATAGTGCATTGATGAATATATCATTTGTGTATCGAGAGTAATTTAATTAAAACGTGTTTTAACTGGTTAGATATGCAGACAATTTTAACAGTATCACGTCCCTTGGTTTCCAGTGTGTTTCATTTTTCAATAACGTAAATCGTGTTAGTCGTTGTAGTACATTTATTTAAATTCGATGTTACTGTCCCGTCAATTTTAATAGATGGAATAAATGTTTTTAAGATAATGACTGTATACATAATTTTGTAGACATCTACCTTTCAGTCGTGTCTAAAGTTATGGCGTAGAACGACGCGACGATTAGTCGTGACGTAGTCGCTCTGCTGTTGTGAAAGCCGTGCAGTGTGCTCCCAACCTTAAACTAGCGGAGTTAATCTGAGAAGAATTATATTTGTAATTGCTACGTCCATTTGTATAATAATTAACATTATATTAGCGCTATTTGTCTTACTGTTCGTATGTCTTAATTTTTCACCTAATTTATTAAATTCTTATTAATAATATTTTTGCCTCGCTACACTTCAGTACTTATCGCAATTTAGTGTAACACATAGTTAACAAGAGCTGGAAGAATTTAATAAAGTTTAGTATCTTGTTATAATTATGTATCGTAATATAAATCTGACCAAAGTTTCAATCCATGTTTTGACTATTTGAATGTAATATTTGTGAAGTTTGCATCTTGAAGTGTAGTGTACACCGGCATTTATACACGACTACTAAGTTTTAAGAACAAAAAAATATCTTGATTTCATGTTAAAAACTTGGATACTAGTGAAGCACAATGGCGTCTCCTATCTCCACGCTTGAAATGTAAAAATGTCGAAAATTCAAGTTCCATCTATTACGTTGCTTTGTTTATCATCATATAATACTCTATCTTGCATTTCCTACAATAATAACAACACTACACTTCCAGTTGTAACCTAAATTTAACCCAAAAATTCTCGTGCAAAATGTCATAAAAATATATTTCAATAGTGATTGATAATTCCGCGGGTGTTATTGTGTTACGTATTTTTATTTTATTGTTGTCCATCAATTGTTTTGCGTAATTGTAACAGAGTTTTATCGATCTGTAGATAAGATTAATTGTGGTAACAATGTTCTTAATAAACGGATGGAGACGACAATTTTGGTTTTATTTTTAAACTATATTTTACCCTCTACACTATGTATTGTAACCGCCCGAGGACTCGAACCTAATAGAATCTACTTGCAATAAGTACTTACCAAACAGGTCCAATATCTGATAAACATTATCAGTCTTATTTATAAACGTCTCTTAAATTTTAATCAATTGTTATAAAACTGATTAACAAAATTCTTATTTGTAAACGCTGTTTAGCGTTAAGAGGTCGCTAAGCAGTTGATTAATAGCTGTCAAAATTAATTAAACACCACCCGGTCACGGCCACCGGTGCACTGTTTAAAACTTACTTAAAATTGTCTTGAATAAATTACAATGCTGTTTTATGACATTTATTTTACGTTTAAAAATCTGTCACCCAATCGCGACTGTGGCGTGCTGGGCGCATTTTTGTTTGTCGTCTATACATGACTGTGGCGGTCAAAAGGTTTAAGAGGCAAGATGGCGGATTTGATTATAATCTCATCATTACTCTATACGATTATTGTTTGCTTCGAGGTTATTTTGTTGCTAATATCGAGTTGTATCCTACATGGATTTGGACAGTCTTCTATCGGGATTTCAGACCACGTAGAAAAATTAAAGTATTTTGAAGTGCCGAAGAGAAGAAAACGGGAGGAAATCCTACACGATTCATTTTGATCCGCTAGGAGAATTATAATTATATAGCGTGACTGGTAATTAGTGACCGATACTTAAACACATGATTGTACTCATGATAACAAACAACTTTTACTATGGGACCAAACCTGAAATCGTGAAAAAAAATCTGCTGCTCCCTACATTTATGCTCGCATAATTCGTCAAAATGTAGGGACCAGCTGATTTTTTTTTCACGATTTCAGGTTTGGCCCCATAGTAAAAGTTGTTTGTTATCATGAGTACAATCATGTGTTTAAGTATCGGTCACTAATTACCAGTCACCCTATATATTCTTCATTCGAAGTACACATGATGAGTTCTATAGATCTAGAGCTTTCACCTACTAGTAGGTATATACCTATGGCCTCCTCCCTCGCCGTCTTTCCGAGGTTGCATAGTATTGGTACTAGGTGCTAGTCTTTCATAGCAGCAGTCAAACTTGTACCCATAAATAATACACTATATAAATTAATCCTTGTTCCTGTAAACTAGTACCATTATTATTAATATAAACTGAAACCCCACTGCAAAAGTAAACAGGAAACAGATATAGGTAAGTACCTGCGTATATTTCTAAAAAAGCATATTATCAAGCGTATCTATAGGACATGAATATACATAGCTACTGCCTTAACATTCATTTGGTCAGTTACTTTAGTAAGTAGATATAAGTTCAGAGATAAATACCTTATCTTGTTTAGGTACTCCATTTATTGAAGCGTATTCTTTACATTAATGGTAGCAATGAAAAGAATACGCTTCAATTCATTTCTTCATTCATTTTTTCTCGACATCGTAGCCTTCTACAATCTGCTACCTTTTGGAAGGGGCAACTAGGATCAACTCTCTTCTTGTAAATTTTGATGTTCAAAAGTGCCTTTTATGTTCCTATTTGAAATAAATGATTTGACTTTGTCTTTGAATCTGCC
This sequence comes from Fissipunctia ypsillon, assembly GCA_947568875.1. Taxonomy (NCBI): domain Eukaryota; kingdom Metazoa; phylum Arthropoda; class Insecta; order Lepidoptera; family Noctuidae; genus Fissipunctia; species Fissipunctia ypsillon. The sequence goes on along the minus strand of OX387661.1, from coordinate 14,663,545 downwards.
AGGACATCGTAGCCTTCTACAATCTGCTACGACATCGTAGCCCTCCACAATCTGCTACGACATCGTAGCCCTCCACATTCTGCTACGACATCGTAGCCCTCCACAATCTGCTACATCGTAGCCTTCTACAATCTGCTACGGCATCGTAGCCCTTCACAATCTGCTACGACATCGTAGCGTTCTACAATCTGCTACGACATCGTAGCCCTCCACAATCTACTACATAGTAGCCATCTACAGTCTGCTACGACATCGTAGCCTGATACCATCTGCTACGACATCGTAGCTTAGCTACGCCGCGCCGTAGAAGCATGAAGATTATTGTTAGCGGTGCTACGTTTGGAGCAACTTTAGAAACGATCTTAGAACAACTGGAGGTTATGAGCTAAGTTCTGCAGTGCTGGACTTATGTTATACTTTACGTATATAAAAAATGCACTTATTGTGTTAAATATGAAATTCCAAGCTATTGTTTTCCTAATCCTGCTAGTAGCGAGATGAAATCGTAATGCCTCTTTTTTTCCCAATTTAGACCAGCGAGTGGGTTACCCAATCACTTGTGCGTTGATTGTGACTCCTTGGTGAGTAGGAAGCTAACTGATTCATTGCGTATCATGTAAGTGGACCAAGGACCGGATCTCACCTTGTGGACGATACTTCAGACAGCAAAGATTTCGCGTACATTTACGTCTAGGGTATGTAAGTACAGTAGGAGTAGAAAATAAAAACGAATTGACAAAACCTTCACCATATATTTATTAATAAAGACAATCTAAAAGATCACGTAATAGTCATTGTCTTAAAAAATTAGTTACCCTAATAAATTTATCAATATATATAATAGAGATTAATTTTATTACTTATTGTTTCAAGGATATGCGAAGTTGTGAAGAGTCGCCCAGCACGGCAGGGTACAGGACTCGAGTTAAGTCGTTGTTCTTACGAATCATCACATTGATCGAATATAACAATGAATCTATTCATACATACACTTACATCTTCCAATGATTACCTACGTCCGTTTAATCTAAATGCTTAATAAATTTTTGGCCTAATGTGTCTACGCGAAGAATTGTGCTAATCTAAAAAGGTGTCTACATTTTTTTCCATAGTATTTTCAAAGACTTTTGTAATTTACAGAATTTTCAAAATCACAACACAGAGTGTAATATCAATTATCGTGCGTTTGGCACGTGTACATTAATCGTCTACAGTTATATTACAAGTACGTATTAAGTACGTAGTACACCGAGGCGCAGCGGCGGCGTCGGCGCACCCTCACCCGAACCCCCAACCCACACCTCTCACCAGCGCGCTTCCCCCCGCACCGCGCCGCTCGCGCGCTTGATACAAAATTAGAAGAATATAATATCCATTTAGACTTACAAAATATTAATACTATAGTAACATCTTATTACAGAAGTACTTACATTTACACTATGTGCCAGGACTACAGAGTAGAAACAAGAGTCGGATTACAAGAACATTCAAGCGAACATAACATTGGTATTTAATATTACAAACATTTAACTAGTACTTACACTTAATTAGCGCTGTATTCATTGCTGATTCATTAAGTTACGTTTTCCTCACATTATTAGACTCTTCATACAATTGACCCTTAGTTATTGTTGTTTACGATGTTCTGATAATGTTGTTGATGTATATTTCGTGATTTTTAATACTATAGACGTTCCTAATTTTAAAAGAAAAACATGAAAAAATAACGTCTTTTTTTTGGTTTTCATTAAACCTCTAATTTTATTTTCTAAGAATTATTTTATTTTAAGAAACGAAAACAACATAAAACAAAACACGACAGTGCGATCCGCACATCGATTCTGACCTAGCAGAACGGATAGTGGATCAATAAATGCAATTTCCAGTGCTTTTAGATATTAAAACGAAAATAAATTAAGAAAATAGTATAAAAATTAAAATTGTAAGGCACTTCTATATTTAAGTTGAAATAAGTTTTGTTTAAATCGTCAATCTTATGTTAATTTTATTACTTAGCATTTGAGTGCACATTTCTATTAGAATACAGCGACATGTCCTATTGAACGCTAGGGCGCGCTCGCAGCGGGCGCTCTACATAACATCGATGCTGGCTAGTTTAGGTTACATTTGGTTAAATTGGGGTATCATCATAAAGCTATACCCTGACTAGAATGACTGGGCACGTGGAATGGGTTAGTGACACCATGATTACACTACTAACAGTTAATACATAATGAAAGGAAGAATAGTTATCTACATTTACGCGAAATTAACGAAGTTTTTCTGAATTTAGAAAGTACCTTTCAGTCTTAATAGCTAAGAGTATTGTTAAAAATTATCTCTGGAGGGACTTGTCTTTAATAGATTGTATTACGAAGTAGAACTATCTCCGGTACCGTTAAGTTTATTTTGGAAAAATATTCAGTATTTACACGATAGTTAAGTACGACTTAATTTTTATTTCTTTAAGAAAATAACTCTGTACGCTCTGAATGTCGAGAAAAGAACAATGTCGTCGGTCTAGTCCATATATTCGGTCTAGTCATTAATTTTACAGTACAACGACCTAAATGGCACTTTGTTACGTAGTTTTATGAATCGTAAAGCTGTGTGACTTTCTTAAACCTTCACATTTGAGGTTTCAGATCAAGCCTTGCCTTAGTCTAAATGAAACGCGACTATTTAATTTAATTTATCTGTCACTTATATTTCGTTCTAGTTACGATGTACCTATTTTAAATCAGTTACAACTATCAATTTGGCAGAACATTGGCATACCGAGCTAGAAAGTATAGAATTAACATCACCATTAGAAAATTTCGTCTAAATTGTTAAGATAGATTAACACAACCAAATAATCACACCAGTTAGTGATTTAGAAATACTATGCGTCACAAAGTCACAACATTATATTAACAACCAGTAGATACGTTCAAATGATACCGTGTACACACTGTGGCAGAACTCTGATCAGGTACTCGTGGAAGGAAAACAATACATCTCCAGAAGATATAAAAAATAATACACCTTTAGATCTGCGTTGTACGGTAACACACTGCATAATATCGCGCTGAGGTGTACCTCTCCGCTGGGTATAACTATTATCTATTTACCGAGTATGTTTTTATAAATTAACGGCAGTTATTTAAATTATTTAATGTTAACCCCCGTACAGACCACCAGCGCGATACAACACACGCACTTCTACGATAACTCTGTCATAAACATCTTTAGATATATCGAGCTACTTTCATAACACGGCGCGTCGCACGCATTTTCATAGATATTGTTAAACTTTAATCTAAAGAAGAATTTGTTAACAACAGTGATTAAATAAAATTCAAGATTAATTGTTATAACATGTCTTTTACGAGGAATTCTGCCCCAAAATTAATTTAGTCGTTAGAAGTATCGGAAGACAATAAAAGAGTAGACTAAGAAACATCACAACCACGAAGTATTTGTCACTCGAGAAATGAGCTGGTAACTTTGGGAGCAGCGGAGTATAGTAGTACAGTACGGTCGATTTATCTTGGCGAGTCCGAACTTCGCGCAGAAGGCTGCGCAGTAACATTTTTAGGAACCAAATGGTGACATGAGGCGAGTGTGAGTGAGAGAGCATGCGCGAAGGTTCATAGTGCCTATGTTCAGACTGGCCAAGATAAATCGGCCGCACTGAACCTAGGTACCGAATGCCAGGCAACTTGAGACACTCGCTAATACAATTTTGAGCAACAATGTTCATTGCCCGGTTTGTACCATCAAATAATAGTCAGAATACGAAGAAACAATAAACCATACATACATAGGTATATCACAACACGTAGGTACACGTAGACACATTTACATGACATTTTTATAGACAAAAATGTTCACAATTAAATAAATTAACTATACATTGTCAAGTATTAAATAATGGCATATATTCAGAACGATCAACAAGGAACTAGGTAATAATATTATCAACATAAAATATAGCAATTTGAGCATTCAATAATATTTGTGTAAAAAAATATTAGGTATCCCTCCATTTTGTCGATTTCCGTGAGCACTTCGGAATCAAGTGGAAGTATGCTTTATAATAATATAATATAATTTACATCTAATAAGTGACGGATATCAATTCATTGTTTAGTTTCGATCAATCAAAAGTATCAATCAGTTTTGTGCTTCCACTTGACTGCACGAGCTCACGGAGCTAATATAAACGTGTGAATATTTCGTCTAAGTGCGTTGAATCAACATCGATATGTGACTAGTAGGTACGGATGCTGAATTGAATTCCGTTGTCTTAATATATTATGCTAACTACAACAGAGCAATGACTGAATTCCAAAGTGCATTCAACATAAAATTGTCTAATACGACTAGAAAAATAAATAGAAATGAATAACTACAAAATTAACTAAGTAATGAGCAAACAAGCGATTGTAATAACGAGCTGAGCTCGCGGTAAAACGAAACGATCAATAGAGACGAGGTAGTGTAGTTACTACACAATTTATGTTATCACACGTATATCATAGTGGTAATACTTATATAGATCAATCTCATGAGAGCTCGCGCCGCGATGGAACCGCAGCGTTAAGGATCCTGCAAACAGGCGCGACACGCGACGCGACACAAAGGCACCGCGTGTCGCGCGACGAGCGGTGCCTTTGTGTCGCGTTGCGCGTCGCGCCTGTTTGCAGGAGTCTTTACAACGAACTTGTTCTATCATTATTTACAACATCACACTTGCAAGTCACATTAAGAAGTCTGTCATATAAAAACTTTACGAAGAGCTACCTATTTATGTATCAATCGTTATACAAAATATCTTTATGCGCTCTCTCCAAGCTTAGCATTACGAGAATTTCGAAAGTTTACTTTTTCTATAGGTATTTGTCCAAAGCTAATTATTCTCTAGCTACTAGATACTACGTCGATCTTTCTAGGTCATTTTTAATTTAATCTATATTATCTATTTCGTTATCATAATAAATGCTTAAACGATTCAGCATTTCATTTAGTCCTCATCCGAGCGAGTCACTGACGGTGTGTCGCTGTGGGGCGGGGTGCGTGTGCGGTAGTTAGCTACAGGTTGAGTCGTTAGTGTGACAGTCGGACAGTCGGACAGCCGGACAGTCGGACAGTCGGACAGCCGGCTAGTCACGGACCGCGCGGCCGGATGAGTGAGCAAGGAGTCGGTTACTGAGCGGGCGGTTTGCTTTGGTATTCAGCTGTCGCGTGGGATCTGTCATCGGATCTTTCGACCTTTTCATAAGGCTTTTCGAGTTTTGGCCGTTTTGGCTCGGCGTCGAGTGGCCGGTGCGACTTCATGTGTGCGCTACGACTTTTTACTTTGTTAAATACTCTGAAACATAACAGGGTACACTATTAGAAATAGCAACACAAGAATCAAATGAAAGAAGCGAAAAAAAAACCAACGAAAAATATTAAAAGTTATAAAACTTATAAGCATAACTGCAGATAAAGCAAGCGTGAAGCGTTAGTGTTAGAGAAAACTTATATACATACAACATTAATACACAAAACCTTTTAAATATTAATCCTACGATAAGTACGATAAATAAATAAGATATCAACCTCATAAGCAATGGACATAAATTCAATGTCTTAAAATACAATGAAAATACATTTATAATAATTATATTTACATGAATGGCTGTCAAATAATATAATCTATTCATTGTAATCTTATCATACAACTACATATTCTAACTGTCCCGTTTCACGTTTGAATTTGTATTTTAGCGGTTTAATGGCACGTAACATACAGTATAAATAGTCCACAACACTTTCTTGAATTTTGCTAATTTTAGTCTAACAAAATATATTTCTTAATTATATTTCAATGAAGAATACGTGCTTTTGAATTTAGGCACCGTGGATGCTTGGCACAAAGTACATTTTTTTTGGCAAAGTACGCCCTTAAATTATTTCTACATATATTGAATAGATATTATATAATAATATAAATAAATAATTAGTTTAAAATACGAAGTTTGGCAAACATTAGTTGACGTGAAATCAACATTAATATCTGATGCTTGGGCGCTGGCCCGAGACCGTCGCTGTACTGAACAATTGCACGTCACCGATTCACGATATTTTTGTTACACATCTAGTGCCGTATTCACTGAGCTAGTTCGTAGATTTATCATTAAACTTAATTATAACATATTTCCGTCCATTCCGTTAGTTACTATGAAGCTGTAAATATTTCTCTTAATACATAATACATGCACAAAAGGCAATTTACGTGAAACTTAACGTGGTTAGTGAAAGAGTTTATAAATAAATATCAAGAGTTTTAAGGATACGTTGTGGCACGGGGTATAGTTTCAGGAAGTCAATGTTTCACGTAAATTGCGTTTGCGCAGTTCGCTGTATTTCGATATTGTAAGCGGTATGCAGACGTGAGCCGCGTGTCGGAACTTACTTCCCGCATATCTTGCAAGGGAACTCCTCGGTATCGAAGGTGGGCGCGGAGGACGCGCACGCCGAGGTGCTGAGCGCGCTATACTGGCCTACAGAACCCTGGATGTAGATAAGTCGCGTGTATTAAGATCCGTCAAGCATTCGTTGTTCACTCGTCAGATAGCCGGAAGACAAAGTGTTGTAGGCCAGAGTGAATGGCGGTGCTTACTTGTGTTGAAACCTGCTGATCCATGCTCCAGCTCCGTAAGTACAGCGGTTTGTAATCTTTCGTGAGTTTCTTCCAGAAGTAGTAGAATTGTATACATTGTTTCGAGTCTTTTGTTCTTACCTGGGAAAAAGTTAAGCAGTGATTTAAGTTCCATTGTTATTATTTTCGAAATACTGGATCTCGAAAAAAACTCTGCGGGTGGCTACTTACCAGCTGCGAAATTCGGTAAAAATCCTTATCGTAATGGCCTAGTCCAGCTAGGAAGGCTTCGACCTCGTCGGTGGTCCAGCGCGACTCGTGCTGCGCAGGCGCCGCGGGCCGCGTCATGAGGCGCAGCGTGGCCGCGCGGATGTCGCCGCCGCACTCGCCCAGCGTCTGCAGCGCGAACTCGCGCGTGTGACCGCCCACGGGCATCGCGGCGCACATGGACATCTCCATGAACATTCTCACTGAAAAAATAATTGTTTGTTGAACTATCTATCATCTATTTAAGCTAATATTATTAGGAGGTAAAGTTGTATGTATGTTAAAAGGAAATATGGAAATAATGGTCCAATTACATTTTTTTTTCAAGTAGAGAAAGCTATTCCCAAGTGACAAATGCTCGGTTCCTGTGGGAATATCCATACAAGTGAAATCGAGGAGCGCAGCTAGTTTTCTGTAATAGTCTTACTATTATATTCATTTGTGAATCTAAAATGAGGATACCTTCATTATCGTCTAGAGCATCGTTGATGCCAGGGTCCCATAGAAGCTGTTCCGGCACGCGATGTAGGTCTATACGATCATTACACAGCGCCGGCAGGTCGGCTTGGAAGTCTCGCCCGATGTTGATCTGTGGATGTCGAGGCTCTTCCAGCTGAGCTAGGACATCGGTTTGCGTAGCTGCTATACCTGAAAAGGAAAAGAACACTTATTAAAAAGCCTGAAGATCCTCACTCCCCGAATCCGGGTGAAGATTTTACAACTTTCCTGTCAATTTTCTCGGTCTAACGCTGCCAAGAGCCGGTCTTTTTAAAGACAGGGTGATCATGCTATGTATGTCTGTCTGGGTCTGACACGTTTTCGTTTGCCATGAAGAAGATGACTGATTGGTATAACTTTTTTATTAAACCTAATTGTTATATGGTGTTAGCTATAAGTTCTGTTGTGCAACTATTTACCTGCTGTATTTTCTATAAGTAGCCCTGATCCTTCTCGGTCCGGGGGCAGTATCGGAAAAGGCGTGTAGTGACTAGAGGTGCGCCGGATGCGGGAGCGAAACGGACCGGCCGGGGACGCTCGACGTTTGCGTCTCTGAGGGGACGCAGGCACGCTGCTTGGACTCAGAAATACTGCTGGCACTGTATCTCGACCCTCCACACATACCTGAGGAAAGGAAAAAAACAAGATTATTACAAAGAGGTTTATCAAGATAAACATGTGTAAATAATTTTATGTGGGAGTCTTTACTTGAAGTGAGTCGTGCTGCCATTGTTGTAGGGGCGAAATAGTAGACGATGCCATTCGACTATGTCGACGAAAAGGCCGTTGATGTGAGAAGTCTCGAGGACTGCTCGATAAGAGTGGATCTTCAGAGTTAAGCATGATCCGGCGTGGCGTAGGAGAAGGTTCCAGCGCGTACGCATCTAATGATCGACACTCTTCTGGCAGCACTTCTTCTAGAGCTTCCTCCACCTTAACAAAATAAAGTAAATTACATTGGAGTTTAATGCAAAAAATGAATATTAATATTGAAATGTTAATTACCTCTTCTTGACTAGACATTGTGGCAGTGAAAAAAGCAGCTGAGAGTGGCGACGACGCGCGAGGGGCGTTGTGACCTGGTGAGTGAGCGCCATGGGAAGCTGGAGGCGTTGGATATGCCATTCCTGGTGATGGCTCGGCGTGGTTCGAATAGCTACTTGGCGATGCAGCTGTGAACGATAACCCTGGAGAACCATTAGTAGAGTAGGACAGTCCGGGTGAGTTCGCAGCATACCCCATTCCTGGCGATGGAACCGGTGACCCTCCATGACAAGCGCCGAAGTCTGCAAGGGATTCTGGTAGCGGTGAATTAAGGACAGCAGCAAGCCGTCGATTGGAAGGAAACGTTACAGGCGATCGCTCCCGAATAGATGCTGCTACAGTAGCATAGTCTTCCAGTGAGGCGAGTTCCTCTAATTGGTCGTGAGTTGTGGTAAATTGAAAAGTATCTTCGTTCAATGCTGGTGAAAAGTAGCCATCATCTGAATTGAAGGAGACTCCGAATAATTCTGGCCGGAAAGTGAAGTCTTGTTGTGGCGGTGAATGACCGGGATCTGATGCTGATCGCTTTACAGCCTGTCGACAAACGTAGAGATTACTACCATCTCTAACAGCATATATAAATGGTGAAAGCAAAAGAGTATTCTTACCTTAGTGTTCCCCTTCTTCAATAATTCTATAAGGGTGGAATCTCTCTGTGCGGCACAGATACTAGTTGCGGCGTTTGAGGCGACAGTGACGACGGGTGGTGCCCGAGGGGAGACGAATTGCGACGACGTGGCAACCGGGGACGCTGGCGATGCTACTGAAGTTCGGATGTTAGACAGTGGTGGAGGAGCCGGCGCTACGAACCCTGTGCGGGATGCCACTGAGTCTGTACTTGTACCTGTGAACAATGAAGAGCTGGTAGTTTCTAATTCAAAAGTTAAAAGTAATGTGTTGATCAGTTTTTGTCGTACATAATATTATACCTGTAGATGGTGTGGAAGCAACAGTTGCACCTCGTCGGCTTATGATTTTCTCTTCTATAAGCGCTCGAACGGATACCGAAGCCGTTTGTAAAGGTGGTCCCGTTGACTCCTTTTTATCAAGTTTTTTGCTGTCAGAATCCTGAAACAATACACCGAGTTGAAGAGTTTCGATATTTTAGCACCTAAAATATTTTTAAGAAATGTGGGGTTTAAAATTACCTTTTTGAAGTATCCACCATGCAATCGCATGTGACCGTTTAGAGCAGGTATATTTTTAAACTTCCGATGACAGAGGTTGCATTCTACCGGCTTGACATCGCTGGCTCGCGTGGCAGCGGACGCGGCACTGCTGCCCGCTCCGCTCGACGCCCCGCCAGCACTCGCACCACTCGAAGCTTTCTGACTGCTTTGCTGCGTCTGTGAAATTCACGACGGCTTTTGAAAAGTTCAAAAGACTTTAGAACCTATTACGTACTTCGTAATTTCAAGGTAAACTTTCGGTCTTCGGTAGCTCGTTAATATTCCGAGTTAATTAATGGATTCTGATGGACTCTACGTAATCCCTAACGGTTAAGAGGAAATTGGTAATTAGCGGTCAATCCGGAGCCGTAAATAGCGGAAAGTGTGCTGCTTAACTTTGGTTAGAACATTAATAGCGAATAAGGCGGGGTACGGTAATATTAATTTGCGCATTTTTTCGTACAAAGCGCAACGGGAGCGCAATGCAGTTATTCATTCACGTAGAATTTTAATTAGTTGCGGATTTCCGTCGCACCGCGTTGGCGTCCGACGCGTCGCGCGCCAACTCGTAAATTATATCTGATAAAATGTTTTAATGTCGGAATTATTCTATTTACGAACATTAGCATTCGAGTTTGTTCTACACGCGCAGTTAGGAGCACGATCACGACGATATTTTTGCGAACATAAAATAACGCGATCCAACAATGTTTTTTGTTTATCGTCGGAAAAGGAGAGTGAAGGTCTTAAATAATCATCCAAAATAGCTTAAATGTTTAAGTAGAACCCAATTTGAGAGAAACAGAAGGTGAGCAAGCTTAATGGAATTACGGGAGGGTTAGGGCTGGCACCCGAAAGTTTCCGGCGCTATTGTCGTCTTGCAAGCAATAATATTAGAACGATACCCCTGGGCCCTGACTGGCGCAGTTTGAGCAGGTGTAGGTAGATGATTGTTAAACGACTTATTCCCTTAAAAGTCGTGAAGACTTATTGTATAAACTTAAATCATATCATAATAATGAATTAATGATTCTCATTGATACGAGTTTAGTTTAAAACTGACTCTGTTCCGAAACGATGAAACATCAAAAAGAGCGGCTGCGAAGAGGGGGCATGACGGCATAAGAGAGCGTCATGCCGTTTGCCGCCTCGGACGGTCTTACCCCCAAGGCGCGCCAATAGATGTTTCTCATCAAAATGCCTACTGTTGACACTTAGTTACATTACGTAGTATACACCTATACAGCTAACGAAACACACAACAATACGTTACCCTCTTTGTTTCCGAAATTTTGTGGGTGACCTTATTTTTTTCGAAAAATGTTTTTTTTTTATAGGCCAGTCGATCGGTTATAATCGGTAAATATCTTCAGTATAATCCTACAAAAAAATGTCCATGTACGATCGCATATAATCTTAATAAACAAAATGTTATTTAATTAGCTCAGGGACTATTCTTATTGGCCACAGTTCGCTAGTCTCGTTAATGAGACCCGCTTCATAATTAATTGAGCAAAAGCCTAATTAATACCCGTAATACAAATAACCAATTATGAACGAGACACTTATTGCGGTTCGGACTACTAAACATAAAGCCAATTAATATAAGTAAAGATGAAAAGGAATATTTTATTATTATGATAAAGAGGAATTCATTAGCCACTCCATGAAACCATCGCTTTATTCGCTAATATTTCAAGATGGAACGGTCGCTGGAGATATTTTTTCTTTTATATGCTCTCGTAGCCACGGGCGATTTTCTAACACGGCGATTTTTGTTCGCGCACTTTATTTTCAACGCACTGCTTAGCGCGGAGAGTTGAAAATCCAACAGTGTATATTTTTGACGCGCTGGGATACTCACTGTTGGATTCTGAACGCTCGGCTCAACATCGGGAGTTGAAAATCCAGTGCGCGATAAAAACTCGTCACGTTAAAAAATCGCCTGTGCGAAACATCATATACAGAATCATCTTGTCATTAGATCAATTGAATCAGTTTGATTTATGAAACCTATGAGTATTAAAGACTTTTCTTTTGGTGTTTAGTAGATTTTTTTGCTGATCAAAAGTTAAAGTTGTTTTACTGCCTAGCTCGACAAATATCAATAGTTTTTTTTCCTATTTACAATATGTAATTTCACTATGAAACTAATCAGTTACTCTAATATCGTGATTGAAATAAACAAAAGGAAAAAAAACTATACAGTAGGAGAGTATATAATTATTCACACCAACATTCGTAGTATATTTTAAACCAAATTGTTGAGAGCATACGTTGTTTTTTTATACTGATAAGTATAAAAAAACAACGTATGCTCTCAACAATATTAGCATCATTTTATACCAAAATACAGTCAATTTAACGATAACTGACATACTTCATCAACGATAAAAATTCTCAAGAAACACACAATAACCTGAATTAATCCAGTGAGACAGAGAAATGTCGCATAAATATAAAGGAATGTCTTTTATTTCAATTGAAACGACAATTTTTGTTAAAAAGGGTAGACATAACAAATATTAAAGCTGCTATAGACGTAGACAGTCCATAGGGTTGTACGTCTGCAGTAATAAAATTAATATTAGTTTATTGTATTCCAAATAGAGACAAAACTTATTCTAAATCTTAGTCGAGTTTGCCGGTGAGTCAGGATTATTATCCATTTGCCTTCTAATTGCCAAGGTTTTCGACTGATACATATTTTGTTGTGAACTTATTTAACTTATCCTGATGCAATTTAAGCATGACTTGTTTCATGGGAAATGTTTATTCTCAATCTAGGAAATCCTGCGATACATCGCTTTCATTTTGAAAGCTCCAGTTTTTCTTAAATGAATTACTACTATAATAAAAATAATATAAAAATAATAATTGAAAACAATAATTAATGATAATCACGCAATTTATAGGGTATGTTTAAAATTTATTAATGATATGGTAATTAGTAATAAATAATATAATAAATTGTGTGCAGCGCATGAGATGGACTCAGTCTATAAACGAGAACGTCATGCGCGCATATTACGGGTCTACAGAGGGGGGAACTAACCTCACTGCGTACCGTGTTAGAATGCTGTCTCTGTTTCAGGAACTAGAGCCAACCGTCAACGTCTCGGCCCAACGACTGTCGGATCAGGTGCGGGTCATCCAACGCAATCATAGGCTGGGCGATGCCGCACTTGATAGGCTGCGCTCAGAAGTATTGAGCAACCATATCGTCTCAACTACGGCACAAACCGCGGTACAAGTCTCAACTATTGATTCAATCCCGCCGCGGTCTAATCATGGTGTTGTAGAGGAGGATGATAGGGTTGCCACAGTAAGTAGCCAGTGCAACGCCCGATTGAGGAGCGCACTGGAGGATGCGTTTCTCGAGTATAGGTCCACTCCGACCGAACTTAGGCCCCGATTACCACACTTGCCTATGCACAAGAAAAATAGGGCGCTGGTGTGTGCTTTGGACTCGCAGCTCAAGAATTTTTTCGAGAGCAGCGAGGATCTCATTGATACACATTCGATCCTGTATTGTGCGGCTGTTGCGGCATGTCGTTTAGCTAACGTCAAGTTTCCAAACTGTGACGGAGCTACTCGACCAAAACCAGCCGTACCAGCCTGGCAGTGCAGGATCGAACGTCGTATCGATGGGACCAGGGTACTCATCGGCAAACTATACTGCTTCAGGGAGGGCAATACACGACCACGAGTGATGCGCTTTGTAAGGCGGGCATTCTCGGGGACTGGAATCAGCCCTCGAGAATACATGTCCTGTGTCACAGAGCGCATCGACTTCCTGAAGCAGAAAGTTTGTGCATGGGCGAGCCGTATTCGGCGGTATAAGCGGCGGGTCGATCGATACACGCAGAATCGCATGTTCCAGAGCGATGAGAGGCGGGTATATAGAGCTTGGGAGCGACCTGAAAAAAGTGTGGCGGACGTGCGCCGCCCAGATGATGCCACCACGAGTACATTCTGGCGCAGCATCTGGTCGGTGCCCGTCTGTCACGCTGAGGCTGGCTGGATGCAGGATGTCGAGCGAGTGTGTGGAACTATACCAGAAATGGAAAAGATCTTAATAACGCCATTAGACGTAGCCAAAGCAGTCCGCCCGTTGCCAAATTGGAAATCACCGGGACCGGACGGACTGCACAACTTTTGGCTAAAATGGCTAATTAGTTCACACACTCGCCTGGCATCTCAATTCCAGTCATCCTTAGAGTCTGGGTCGCTACCGCAGTTTCTAACAACAGGCGTTACCCACCTGCTCCATAAGTCAGGAAGTCCCGCGGAACCCAAGAATTATAGACCGATCACGTGTTTGCCGACGATCTATAAACTTCTAACATCCATTTTGAGAGTGAAAATAAATACGCACATTGAGAGTAACTCAATTATGTCTTCCTCTCAAAATGGATGTAGGAACGGGTCCCGCGGTACTAAGGAGCTACTCCTCATCGACATGGCCATTAGCCAACAGGTTCGTCGATCCCGCAAAGATCTGTCGACATGCTGGATAGATTATAAGAAGGCCTACGACTCGGTGCCACATACATGGCTCATGAGGGTGCTTGAGTTGTACAAGATAGATGCAATTCTACGCACCTTCCTTGAGTCATGTATGGGGCAATGGAGGACGGTCCTTCGCTATCCAGGGTGTCGACAGATCCAGGGGAATGATGAACCTGTATGGATTAAACGGGGAATATTTCAGGGCGACAGTTTGAGTCCACTTTGGTTCTGCTTAGCCCTGAATCCTCTAAGCACACTGCTGGAGGATTCAGGTCTAGGCTATCGGTTGAAGAGAGGTGGTCAGGTTATATCTCACCTCCTCTACATGGACGACTTGAAACTCTTTGCCCCCAACAAATTGCGACTGGTGGAACTACTGAAGGTAACTGAAACTTTCAGGAACGCCATCAGGATGGAATTTGGTGTGGACAAATGTGCAGTCATGCATGTAAAGCGAGGCGAGATTATGGAATCCGAGGGGATTCAACTCTCGGATTCCATAAACCTTAGAGCCCTCTCCGCAACCGAAACCTATAAGTATTTGGGTATGTCGGAAGCGTTGGGCATTAATGCTGCTGACATGAAGCAATCGTTGAAGGAGCGCTTCTTTGGTCGCCTGAAGAAGGTATTAATTAGTCTTCTTTCGGGCGGAAACAAGGTGCGCGCCTTCAACGGTTGGGTCATGCCGGTTTTGGTGTACTCTTTCCGTATACTCAAATGGACTCAGACCGAACTAGACGCCCTGGATAGGAGGGTCCGTACACTACTGACCGCAAACCGGATGCATCACCCACGATCATCGGTGATGAGACTGTACATCCCGCGGAAGTGCGGGGGTCGAGGTTTTTTAAATGCGAAGACCCTCCACAACCGCGAGGTGTGCAACCTCAGGGAATATTTTCTAAACGCCGACGTGGGTATGCACCGTGATGTGGTCGCAGTGGACAACGGGTTCACCCCGCTCTCCATGGCTAAAGAGAACTGGCGCAAACCTGTAGTACTTACTACAGATGACCGCAAGGCGGTATGGCAAAGCAAGGAGCTTCACGGACGCTTCTATCGGGCTCTACACGAGCCCGGTGTAGATTTCTTAGCGTCCGTATCCTGGCTACGTTTCGGTGACCTCTTTGGGGAAACTGAAGGTTTTGTTTGTGCAATTATGGACGAAGTTATTTTGACGAATAACTACCGAAGACATATTATGAAGGACGGGACGGTTGACGTGTGCCGGGCATGCCACCGTCCGGGTGAGTCCATCAGACATATTATCTCTGGTTGTTCTCGTCTGGCTAACGGCGAGTACTTGCACAGGCATAACCAAGTGGCCAGGATTATTCACCAGCAACTTGCTTTGAAATACAAACTTGTGGACTCTGAGGTACCATATTACAAGTATGTGCCCGACCCAGTTCTTGAAAATGACCATGCCACGTTGTACTGGGATCGGTCTATCATCACTGACAGGACTATTGTCGCCAATAAGCCTGATATAGTGGTGATAGATCGATTAGCGCGCCGCGCAATGATAATCGATGTTACCATTCCGCATGACGAGAACCTCGTGAAAGCTGAGAAAGAGAAACAAATAAAATATCTCGACTTAGCACACGAGGTTGTTGACATGTGGAATGTGACCTCGGCTGTCATTGTGCCGATTGTCGTAACGGCCAATGGCCTGATGGCCGAAAGCCTCGACCAACATCTCTCGAGGCTGTCGTTAGGCGGTTGGATCAAGAGCCTGATCCAGAAGGCAGTACTCCTCGATACGGCTCGTATTGTGAGGAGGTTCCTGTCTCTGCAGCCCTAACCACCGGTAGCTTGGACCCTGCTCCCGATACCGGTGGAATTATATTTTTTATATTTTTAAATGTTTTTTTTTTATATTTTGTATTTTAAGAAATATTTAAAAATGTAATTATATAAGAAACAAAAATTAATAAACGAAATATAATAATAAAGAAACAATAGAACAAAAATAATAATAAAATAAAATAGCAATATTAATAAATAAAATTTTAATAATATAGCAATAATTATTATTCATGATCTCCTAAAACAGAGCTTCCTCTCTCCTACCCTTTTGCTGTGCCCTACAGGGTCCATAATGATCTCAATTATATACTATAGTTACTACCTAAGTACACATTATGGTAAAGCAATAAAGATATTGAGTATTGAGTATTAAATAGTGGCGAAGAAAAAAATAATTAAGTAAACTTAAACATTGTTCAAGAATCAGACGGTAATTTCCGTATTTTTAAGAACACCTTCGCCTTCTGAGGAGCAATTCCGGTAATTTTAGGATATCGCATTCTAATCTCAGTCACAATCTGTCATAAACTGTATAGCGTTGACCTACATTTTTGACATTTGATTGTCGCTGAGATGAGATTGCGACTAGATTTTGAACGTTTTTAATTACGGGAATTGGCCTTCTGATCTAAAGAAAGAAAAAACATAGAAATATTGGTAACTAGCTTTCGCCCACGGCTTCGCCTGCGTGGATGTCAGAAAATATCTCACGGGAACGTACTACTGGGATTAATGTATCTTATGTGTTAATCCTGGTTATAAACTATCTATATGCCAAATTTCATCCAAATCCGTTCGGCCGTTTTTGCGTGATTGAGTAACAAACATCCAAACTCTCAAATTTATAATATTAAATAGGATAGTAGGATTCTGCACAAACAAGATGCACATCTGAGTCAGTCTCAATCTGTCTTTTTCTTCTTTCAACTCAAATTTTCCTACATTTTTGACATTGATTGTCGCTGAGATGAGATTGCGATTAGATTTTGAAGGTTTTTAATTGCGGGAATTGGCCGTCTGATTGGCCTTCTGATTTAGAAAGAGATCGTCCCTTTTTATATAAGTTTGGTTCCTATTTTGCAGCTGATTAGTAATGTCTCAGCATAGCAACAGGCAGAAATATGTTAATATCGTAAAACAATGGAACATTCAGCCTACCAGACTACGCAAACAACACTGGCTTACACTGGCAACTGTTATAGCGTAAAACTTTACAAACTAATATTGCAAACGCTTGGTTTTATTGCCACGAATACGAAATACACGAAAACTCTAAACTAGAATTCAACCATTTAAACTAAACACATTGGGACCCGCACTAATGACGTCACAGTTGTCAGGGTTGCCACGCACAAACAAAACGCTGTATTATGTCTTTATTTGTACAGATAAATGCTTTTTGTCACGTGACTAATAACGGTACAGAGGACACATGTTAAAAGTGGGTCGTGGGAGCGTAATTTATTTGATTTGAAGCTTTTTTCGCGGGAGCAGCCCTAACGCGCCATTAGGACTGGCTCGTTAGGTTAATGTGGAGGTGAGAGCAGATGTTCTGTAGAGCTGGCTGTAGCGTTTTTGCTATACATCATCCGAACTGCAGTTGGCTCCAGTACCTACTGTGCTTTTTTGGTCTGAACCGTTCTCTCGTTATTGTTGCGCAGTTCGCAAATGGTACTCAATTTAGCTATAATGTTACGGAGGTTTTTACGTTTTATCTTGTAGATGGAATTTAAATATTAAATGATACATTCGCGTTCTTCGTATACACAATGATGCTCATAATTAAGAATGAAGATAGTCAGAAGCTTTGCATAAACACGTGCCGGATTCCTAAAGACTGAAATGGGCCTTAGTCCATAATCTTATTAGAGCTGCATTGATTAGGACCTCTTTTAAATTATGAGAACAATTTGATGAAAAGAAGTCATCAACGAAAAATCAATTTAATAAAATTACATACCTTGTGAATTGGCTTACTGATAGGCTTACTAAATGTGTGCGTTTGAAAAAGCTCCGTTATCCAATTGTCCATATCTGCACTATTCACAACTATACTAAGTACTAAACCGCCTCACGCAACGCCCGGCACATAACCCGTCCACTGCCACCGGTGAAATTATTTCGACCTAACACGAATTACTTCGCGATGAGACTATGATGTTCATCTCATGGGACTTGAACATAAAATGACGATACAATGAATGGGATAGATATCGAAGAGATGACCCCTCGATTAATCTCCAAGCTCGCGAATCGAGATAACTGACCAGACGAGTAACAAAAGCAGCGCAGTTTGTATGAAGAACAATTTGCATATACTTAATAGAACACTCTATTTGGACTAAAACATTATTATTTTCTTGTGAGAATATTAATTTTATTCAATTACGAATACGAGTGAAAAGAATTATAGAATTACTTTTATAGCCGAGTTGCTATTTAAAATAAACTGCCTTAGTCTACTTATTTTAGTCGGAATCGTAGCTTGTAAAATAAAAGCTGAATAGCGGTAGAGTAGTTTTGATAAGTTTTTTTTATTGTTGAGAGTTAGATATAATTTTACGGCAATTGCTTTTATACGGATGAAATTGGGTTTTAGGCCAATGAAAGCTTTGATACGCTTGAAATGAACTTATCTTTATATGCGAGCCTCGGTTTTATTTTTAGCCCCTCGAATGAAAAGTTATTGACATCCTGTAATTTTGGTTGAAGTCCTTCTTAAGCTATAAAAAGTTATAACGTAGTAAGATACGGTTACATATTCATTAATATTTAATTTTTTACTTCGTTATAAATCTCTATTTTCCTATAGCAAATATTTCATAGAACTTCTTAAACAATTTTACATAGGCGCGGAGTGTGTCAGAATAACTCAAAGCTATTGTTAGATGTCGTGTGAAAAATTAAAAATGCTGATTTTTGGAAGCCAACAAATAAGGGTCAGGTAAAGCCTGGCACTCAAGTTGAGGGGTGAGTAGGCCACGTGGCGCCGAGGTCACAGGTCACTACGCGTTAGAAAAGGTCAGTCTCCACTTTTAAAATAGGGTGCCGTATTGAAGTTGTTCGTCTTTTAATTAAATAATTTAATTGCTTGTGCTCGTTTTCTGTAACTCTGTACAGTCTCAACAGTACCACCTACCGTTATTGCGAAACGTTATTCTATGATATTTAGCGAATTTCCAAACGTTAAATTACAGCCCGCATTTGAGGGTTACCAAAACAAATGTGTCAAAAAAAAATGTACTTCAAAAGACATTTCTTTGAAATAGAAAAGTATTTACGCGACATTTGATCCGTCTAAAACCGCTTGAGTTTTGTGAACAGCTTAGCGTAAACATATTTTGTACAGACTGTCGGACGTGGTATTAGAAAACCATCTATTACACATGCTTTAAGTTGATGTTACGCTTAGAAGATAGAGGGAGATAGAGAATCACGTAAGTGCTACGTTAGGTACACGTCTTCAATTATGCATCGGGACGTTTATCGGCGCAGAGCGGGCCGCACCTGCGTTGTTGTCACCCTACATTATTAATGGAGTCGAGCAGGATCGCGACGTCGCCGGCCTAAAACAATGACACTGTCTTTATAAACGATCCCTTTTCTAGCTAAAAGTTATGAATTATTGTTGGGACTCACTCCTGAAGGGCTTCCACCATTTTTAATCAATTTAACGTACGCGGTGTTTCGGGGATTATGAAAACGTAATGTACCCAGTTAATCCAGATAGTCTTATATGCACTTGAAATTGACTTCTTGTAAGGAATGAGTATGAACAAGTTTTCGCGTAACATCTGTCACGGGAATCTCAAATCCAATTTCACTTTTGAGTTTCTTTTTTTCCGCTCCCATTAAAAGTCCCAGAAAGTAATAAATAAAAGTTTGGCAGAGCAAATGTTAATTTTCTATTTTAAATATTGGCGATTGTATCTCGGGAGAAACTTTGACGTATTTCCTTGCACCAGAGGGGTGAAAAATCAAAAGTACGTGAGATATTCAAACAGATGACAGCTGAAAAAGAATCGAATTTGGAGCGAAGTTGGTAGTATTCACAAACGCGTTGAATTCGATAAGAGACAGCGACGAATTCTTTTGGGACGTGGTTTGAGACCTGGACACACTAGCGTTCTTTGTTCTCTAAAGTAATAAGGTGACATTGTGTTCGAGTTTTTAGATTTTGTTATCTTTATTTGTCTTCGAAGAACTGAAGTAAAATTGTGAGATGAAAAATGGATTACGGGGATATACATTTTTTTCCTAGAAAGTATTTCTGTGCGTAATATATCTGCGTTTCTGTGCGTGTATTAACAAAATAAAACTGTAGCCCACATTATAAGTTCAGTGTGCAATAATGCGATTGTTTTAACTGGCTGATTGGCAAAACGCCTTCAGCGGAATACATCTTTCTCTTTCTAAAACTTTATTGAATCAAGGGAAAAAATATCCATTTCATTAACGAAAAATATTGTGACTGTAATATGATTTTGGGCTACATCAATAGTGGTCGGCATAAAAGCACGACAGGACAAATACTTACAGTATGACACAACTTAGATGTAGCATCGGCAAAATTCGTAAAACCGATCACCATCCGAACTGAGTGCGCCTTCAAAATCACCAATCTTTATTACTGCTTTAGGCGAAAATGACCTTTACGCAAACGCAATAACGTAAAGTCATATAACCAAGTACATTCGTAAAATTGAAATGAATGAATGCAAGTTCATGCTACATCTAAGTTGTGTCGTACTGTACCATGAATGAATGAAACAAGAGGTAACGTGGTATCGCTCTCGCATTTTTATCGAGAAAGGGTAAGTACTTGCCTATTTTCGTAACTAAAACTATCAAAATAGTAGTCGATTTTAATACCGTCGTCACACGTCCTACTGTCTGTAGCAATTTTCGTGTTTTAAAAATAGAACTACACCTTACCTACATAGTGTGTTACATTACAAGCTCACGTCGGTAAGAAAGGCTGGTCCTTAGAGGCAGCAAATGCAATTTGTGGTCCGCGTCAAAAATTGCAGCGGTGGCGAGCCCAATCTTCACTTATTGAGCGCTTCGCCCAGCGGGGCCGCTAAACATGTATTGACCACGCCGAAAATTGGTTTCTATTGAAAACTCCCGCGTATTTTCAACGAAAAAGAATTCTTGTTTTGTATGGTGACAGTTTTGGAACGACGGAGATATATGTTTGTAGTGTTATGTTATTTTTGTAAGATGTGATACTGAGGGTACTTTTGAAGTGTAAAAGAGCGTGAATGAAATGGTATTGAAGATTTTTTTGTGAATACTTTTGTGTGTTTATGGCGTAGTCGGAAAGTTACTGTTGAAGTTAAAGTGACTGTTGTTTTAAAGATTACTAAGATATTAAGATATTAACACTTTGAGGGACTCTAAATGCCCATAGGCGTAATACTAATAAAGCTTCTATTATGTCTCGTTCAGTGTCCTTCAACCGATTAATCATTCTTTGAACACTATGCTTACGTTATTAAAATGAAAGCTACATAGCCAAACTCTAATAAACAGTTTTTCTTTTTTTCTACTTATTCGGTATTATATGTTACCTCTTTACGTGTAACACTATCATTCCTAAAACGTCATCATACTAAGAGGGAAACGCTAAGGTAGCGCGCGAAATTTAAATTTTCTTACGATTTTTGCAATTTCCAGCTCAGTGTCTGGGTCTATGTTGATTAAAGTATGATTCGCGACTGTAGCAAATATGTACATATTTACAGAATTATAATCATTAGAATCAGTAATACAACTCTTTAAGTTAGTATAATCCTCAAATGTCAAGATTTTATGAAATAGTCATTCAATAGGATTACTCGGTCTTAGAGAGTTGTATTGATGACGTATGGTGTTAATGGTTATAATTATGTAAATACGTATTTATTACGGTCGCGAATCATATTTTAATCAACATACATCCTAATACTTTTCTGCAAATTGCAAAAAAATTAAGAAAATTTGTATTTCACGGGCTGCTCTGGCACTTTCACCTTAAAGGTTTTCAGCCCATATCAAAATTAAAAACACCAACACCAATTTATATCACTAAAAAGAAAAAGAAAAATAAAATATTACCCTCGCATGGAGCTCTATAGAGTCGTAACAATAATGAACACGCCACACTGGCGCCAGGGCTGTCAGCTATTCAATAACTTTAACTTGGAAATACCAGCCACCAAATAATGCTTCACGATTCAATAGGAACGCTTTTTAAATATGATTTTCTAGAATTTATGTTTCACGAACTGTGTCCAAATAAACATTATTCTTTCTTTCTTTTCATTAGCAATAAAATGTCCTTAAAATGCACTTGTAAAAATATAATGTGAATGTCAGAATCTTGGACAAAATTTCTACTAAAGTTGTGATGCTAAATGGTTGCAAATCGGTTACACTATCATGTCCTGAAAGGAATACGTCAAATTACAAGTCACCCTGTATAATACTGCAAGTATCAAAATATGTATCACTAACACAGAACAACAAGTGAAATAACAAAAAGTTTTACCAACTAAGCAACCTTGATTGCAACGAAATTAAGCGCAAATTGTTTTAATTTTAGATTGGCTGTTTACGGGCAAATGGACTCTCTGTATTAATCGAGTTTACGTAACAAACAGCTCTTTGTGTACTGCCCTAACACTGCGATGCAATTTCACACAATGGCACGGTTCTAAGAAATACAATTTTCAAGCTTTTGTCTCTAAAATGTTAAGGCAGGTTTAGATGACAAGTTGACGTGCGTTTAGCAGTCTATTGGCCGCTAGCCAGGCTTCTAGAGTGGGGTCTCGAATTGATACACCAGGTCAAACAAAGTGTTATTGGGGTTTTTTATTCGAAATTCTCAGTAGCGACTTGAGGTCTGGAATTGTGCCCGTTCAATAGAAATAGGTTTCATTTGTAACTTGGAATTTAATTTATCATCGGTGTAATGTTCAGTCGTACTTGTAAGTTTCCCTAAAGATTTTTGAGGTAAGTAATTGAGAGACATGTAATGATTTAAAAGTTTGCTAGACCAATACATAACAAAATACCTATCAACACAATATTTCAAATAATACCTGTAGGTGCCACAACTCTCAGCCAGCGCATAAAACAAAAGCTGCGTATTAACCTCCATCAAACACAGATGATACAATTAAGCTGAACAGCCGAAACAATAATAAACCACACACATAGATAACGCTCCAATGATATGAAAGCCGATCGCCGACGTCAATGTCAGGACCCAAACGTGTTCTATTACAACGGTGTGCAACTGGCCCATAATTATGGCGGACGCCTCGAGCCGATTGCTAGCTAACCCTCGCCCGCCGGCGATATGTTCCTGACACAGCAAACCCATTGTTATTAACACAAATCGATCCCAGACGAAATTCGAGAGGCTATCGAGTTGTACTCGGAAAATGCCTACGTGATCTCCTATATTGAAAGCTTTATTAATATTAAATAATACAAGGGATTATAGACCTTACTGAAACGGAATAAAGTTTGGAATTAAATAGTTTCTTTGAAATAAAGTTGAAAAGTGGTAAACCGCGAAAGTGGAACCGAGGCGGTCGGATTACAGTTAAAGCGCAGTTGCGGAGATGTTTTTGTGTGTTTTGTTCTGTGAGTCATGCTTTTATTTTTGGAAAAGCATTAATGGCGAGGAAAAACAATTCCAACTGACACGTTAGTATAAACTTACGTAGAAATATATGTTCAATCATCTTCAACTAAAAGAAAATTCTACACTGTAGGTACCTAACTTGTAAAACTGGAATGCTTTTTGTTTTTTTGTTTTGTTTTTTGTTTTTTATTTACGTTACCTAAGCACCTTTCTACCAAATCTATTGTTAAGTATAAATAAACGTACTTAAATGATTTATATATATACATATATATATATATATT
Source organism: Fissipunctia ypsillon (assembly GCA_947568875.1). NCBI lineage: Eukaryota > Metazoa > Arthropoda > Insecta > Lepidoptera > Noctuidae > Fissipunctia > Fissipunctia ypsillon. Next base: position 14,639,692 of record OX387661.1, on the reverse strand, counting down.
TGCACAAAAGGATGCAGCATAATTATTTCATATTTTATATGTGAACTGGTGACAAATATTTGTAGTTGAATTCATATTCTGTTTCCTAGAAACACGCTGGAAAATGAATCCGTACATTTATAGTATTGCATTGAATACTGCCCAATTCAGTTTGTGCGAATTTCATTCATCAAAAAGCGTTTTTGCGGACTATTTCAAGTAATACACAAAGAGTTCTCAATATCCAGTTATTACGATAAAACAAAATGGAGTCTGATTTTTACCTACGAAAGCTCTTTGTCACGCTGAATTGAAAAAGATGTTTATTAAACCACTTTAAATTGTTTATTAGCTGTAAGTAATTAATATTAATTCATTCGCTCCATGTAAAATACTTGTATTCAGCTGCATCCGGTTAGACTGGAAGCCGACCTCAACATAGTGGGGAAAAGGCTAGGCCGATTGATTTTAAAGTACCTACTTAATATTAATTTAATGTTGTGTGTACTGCTTGCAACGTAGCTGAATTAATTTAAGCTGATCAAAATTGCCACGCTGCGAGCATTCCTATCTAAATACGCATGACATTCAATGAAAGCCACCCCACAAAAACAATAATGTCAGCAAATACACAGGTATTCTATAATGAAACAACTGCTTTACACTGGAAGCCTTTGTCAATGTTGTGAGCGAATTATACCCGTGGAGTACACTGGACCGTTCGTAATTATGTGCCCGTGTGGAACCGGCTTTATTGCTTCTTACTGGTGACGTTGAACCAGGGTTCCGATCAAAGTGAGTGCTTTTAATAAACCCCACCGACGCATACCGCGTTTGACCTCCTGCTGTCAGAACCCCCAAACTTAATTAATACAAACTAAACCCCTAACCCGTGTTAAGAGAGACCATTTTTGAGTGGTCGATGCCGATGTATCGCAAGTCCTGTTTTAATTATTTTGTAATAATATTTTTGGTGTTTGTGTAAAAACTGATGATGGTCTATAGCGAATTTTACGCATGTTAAATGAACTGAATTCCTGTCTGCGAAGTTTTAATGAGTGCGAGGTGTAATTATTTTTGCTATGTGCGTCATGTTTGTGTTGATTCGTTCGTTTTGTGGAATGTAGCGGAATGATTGTTGTCGGGATCATATTTTGAATTTATCGTGTGCAATCAGGCGAAATATTCGTCTGTGAGGACTTATTTGTTATTACTTCATGCAGAATATTATCACTCGTATTTAATACTAGCTGTGCCCCGCGACTTCGATCGAGTGGAAGTCGTAAGATACACAATATGTATACTAAAATAACAGCCACATTTTAATAAAACTCCTTCGTCCCCCGACCCGTCGCGTTGCATCACTCACCCGCGCTTTTACTTCGTTTTCGCTTACTGTTTTTTTTGACTTTTTTCTTTTTGCTCAGCTCCTAAGGGTCGTAGCGTGATGTTAAATAGCCTATAACTATTCTCGAGAATTGGGCTACCAAATGCAAAAATAAATTTTGAGTTCCGTCTTTTTATTCACAATTTCATGGGTTTTAAATTTTTAGCGCGGAACCATAATTATTTTTCTAAAATAAAAGTAACCTAAGTTACTTCTCGTAACATCAGCTATCTGCCAGTGAAAGTCCCGTCAAAATCGGTCCAGATGTCTCGGAGATCAGCCGGAACAAACAGACAGACAGAATTTTTTTTAAAAGTTACTTTTTTTATAAGTATCGTATATACTTTCTTATGCATTTAGTGAAAAGTTGTTATTTTGACATTACAAACAGACATTTCAATTTTATTTATTTGTATAGACTTTATTTATAGGTCTGGTGTGCAATGTAGACATATATCTTTTTAAACAGTGTAAATTGCGCTTCGCCATGTCTATATCTAAGAGGTATAGATATATAGACAAAAAACATGCAAATATAATTTAATTTACATACCTACTATAATCTGAGATGATATAAGCCGAAATTGAATGATAGCACAATCTTTCGTGCATATTCATTCAGTAACACTTTTTAAAGTACACAAACGGAAGCAAACCATACCTACATACTTTAAAACATAGAAGGCGTCTGTGATTATTTTTTGTTGAAGAACAGGTGCCAAACTATAAGAAAATAATCCTAATAAGCTTACAGCCACAACATCTAATAATAAAACATTTCTCATTGGAAAGTTCTCATCGTAACTGCTATTCAAATAGCACCCTATAGCAGTGCGAAATGTTACCGAATCTAGTTCGATACAATGCGATAAAACCGGTTATAGCCGGTTCACACTAGAGCCCTTGAAGCGGTCTATGGGACGAGAACAGGTGGACGCGCGATGTATGCGATCGTATTCGCAATCCCTCTACCACGAGACACCATTAGCTGTTAATGTCGATAAAATTGGGGTGTGAGAAGTGGGTTAAATGATTATACTTCTCTTTTAAGTACTGTGTGGTGTTATGTTATGTAGTTACTAGTTAGATGTTTTGATGGGAGAAGTTTAATATTAAAAAAACAAAACAGAATCTACATAATAATTTTAAAAAGTTCTTCAATAAAGCTCTGGCCACATTGAGACAAGTGAATTTTATTTCTTATAATTACGATGTTTAACTTTAATGCTAAAGCTCAGAAAAACAGGCTTAATTATTTATCATTTAAAGGTAACTTTGATACATATCTATGATAATTTAAAAGGTAAACGAATACTATATCGTAGGAATTCTTCTCGCGATATCTAAAGTCGTAATTCATCCCAAGAATCTAAACAGTCAGTGTGCAGATATCGCATCTAAATCATGGTAGGGGTGCGTCCGCGAGTCCGCGACCACACCTGAATTATTAAACCCTTACAAAGGCTGATGAATGGCCGATGTAACCCACTGGCGATTCGCACTCCAATCCGCGATGTATCGCCATTTGCATAAGAATCCGAACCACCCTACTTCCCACGGTCCACTTACATTGTTTTCATAATAGAAATACTCACTAGGATTAATAATTCTACTTGGATTGCATTTAATAATACTCAATTATGTTCTAGTTGCAGCTTTGAAGTTTCAACGGTTAATTATGGAAGCCCTATAGCTTTAATGTTGGTACAATTTTGTTGAGCGAAGTTTCAATAATATTGGATTGTTATTTTTCCTGTGTTGTTAAAGGGAAAATGTTTTGACGGGCGTTTTGTTGAATAAAATATCTCGTAATTTGTTCCACGTACATAAGTGCGATGAGTTTTGATGCTGGCGAGGTTCTGAAAATGTTTGAGCAAAACGCAAATGATTTGCTATTATTGTTGTTGTTTTTGTTAGATCGCGAGAAAGAGTTGAGAGATTTTTCACACAGTTTCAGAATAAACTACTACTGAATTTATTTACATTAAAATAAGTCGGTTACTTGAGTTATATAATTTAAATTATAGCAGCTATACTTACATTGATTTTTGTAACTTTATTCTAACTTGGCGTACACATTGGAATTTAAATCTCCATTATAATAATAATATATATATAATATAACCATTTATTATCAGGTAACAAAGACCCATAGATACATACCTTAACCTAAGTATACATAATAAATATAGTAACAATTTTAATAAATAAAACTTAATAACTATGTTAGTATCAATTATGTACACTGTCTAAGATTTTACTTTGCCAAAATACTAGTGAAAGATTAGAGCTGTGTCCAATAAGCAAGCATTGATTTAATCTTGTTGGCGAACTAGACCCTGTACAACAATGCAATATCTTCGACCAAGTTATAAATGGATTACCCGAGACTTATAAGTACACATATACTATAACATATGTGTGTTTACTTAGACAAATGTGTGCGGTGGTTACTTAACGATACACAATCTACAACGTGGGCTGAATTGTTGTACAAGTCCTACATAGGATTTACTGCTGCGTCCGCTACGAAACTCCGTAGAAGTTTGCGGTCGGCTACGCCGTAGCAGTATTGTTACACGCTACGGCGTAGCCTGTTTTGTTTTCGCCGATGTGTTATTGTTCAGCGTGCGCTGTTAGTTACGGCGCGGTCAATGTTGGATGAAAATTATTTGAGTTGAGGAAGGCTGACCAGTTACCATCCTTATTCGGGAATTGATCTTTTTGTTCTAACGTTTTAGCGGGTAATTGCTACAGTTCGCGTAGCTAAATAAACTGGGGATAGATTAACGAGTTTTTACTGTCCGTTTATATTTTTGGGTAATGACTTCAGTTTAGAGTTGAGGGACATAAACAAATAGGATATTAAAATGCCTTTTAAAATAAAATGCTAATCAAACACGAGTTGGTAATGAGAAAAAATTAACGCTTGAGATGTTTTGAAGATGACGACGGCACTCGAAGAAACAAATTACAATCCTACTAATTAACAAAGAGAGTTCTTAGTATTGTTTAAGCTCCGTATTTTTCTCTTTTCTTCGACATAAATAGGTAGAAAAAGTTTGTTATCGTAAAGAACAAGTCTTGGGCTTGCTATTGGCCGCTTTGTTAGTCTTTGCAGTATTTTTCTTGTAGCCTTCCCTTATCACAAAGAAGGAAATTCTTAGAGTATGAATTCGACAAGCTCATAAGTTACTATCACTATAATTTTCTACGGTTTACTCTAACCATGTTCATTAATTGCCATGAGGCAAAAAAAAAAAACACTTATCGTACATTGCGAACTCATAAGAATATTTTATTTGTAAAACAGTTCATGAAGTCTGTCGAATGTATTTTGTAATAACAGAAAAAAAAAACGTGTGCGGTCCGGGGATACCCATCAGGAACGAAGTTCCTTCTCACGTATGATTTAAAACAAAAATAAAATTATCAACAAATCTTGGATTTACATTTTGACGTCACGATCGGCTTTAGCACCCTCGAAAACTATGAAAACGACACCCATGACGGAAAATTTGAAAATTTTCGCAGCCGCCATCTTGGATTTTCATTTTGACCACATTCACACTTTCTCTTTCTATCTATCGAAAGAGATAGAGTGTAACTTCACACTTTGTGAATTCGAACGAAGAAAGTCGTATGGAGGAGCATACAAGTGTATGATCGATATGACGTGTGTGTGTGTGAGACGTACATATGTATGTGTGTGTTTTTCGCGTGACGAAATCTGCCAGTTTACTCCTACCGCAAGCCGCGTAAAAGAACTTCGTTCCAAAAGTAAGATGACATCGACAGCGCACTGTAATACGCACTCCAGTCCGATCGCTTGTCTAATTGTTACTCAATAAACAAATAAAAACTTTGGTATCTTACCGTACAAGACTTGGGCTTGCTACTGCTCTTAGGCTTGGGCCTCGCAGGGGGTGTAGGCGGCGCGGGCGGGGTGCAAGGGGGGCTCGAGTCACAGTTGGTACTGCTTGAAGTCGCGATTGACTTGTCTGATCCATTGCTTGACTGTAAGAGAATGATTGGTTAGTAAGGTATTTTTAATAAACAGTAAATGAAATAGTTGCTACATTTTTCACGAATACGTTCCTATGTATTCCACTTTTAGGCGTAGTTTCTTATTTAAATTATAATCATAATGCTCTTTGACTTTATACAATGAGTAACAGTTTGTCTAGATTAGCATTATTCTTTTTTTTTCGTATTAGCGTTATTTATTTTTCAATCTGTGCAATTTGCAAAGTAATCTTTAATCGACTTTAAAATCTTGCAACAAAAGAAACCGCATTGTATTGTCACCTAAAAAGGCGTAAAAAGTTGCTCGACTGCAATTCAAGTAGTTTATTGTATTGGCGAAGTTACAATGTTGAAGGCTCGAGTTATGTACTGATGAAGTGCAGTTGTTGTTGGTAGTTGCAGTGTTTTGTCACCGTTTGGAATGTCGTTCAACTGTGTTGTTGTATGAATTATAGCCAATGATATTGGCGTAAAAAGAGTTATATAGATAAGTTATACGGGCTCCGCAAGTGGCACGTTGAAACTTGGCTAGTTAAGCTTTGGTGTCCTAAGAAAGCGGACAACGGGCGCACAATAATGATTGTCCAAATACAGAGCATTTTTTGACACCTTGATGTCTAATACTGGTGAGAATGACAGATTTTCATGACGGCTGTTATAATTGACGGACCTGAGACCACCACCTCTTAAAGAAGTATTATTGTAATCTTACTTCAGTGTGGGAAAGAGATGGAGCTAGACGTCCTGTATAGCTCCATCTCAGACTGAAGTAATATTAAAATAATACTGCTTTGATGGGGTTGGCCCCCTGCTCCTTTATGAAACCGTAGCTTTAGTGTGCTGTTTTTGAAGATCGAATGTAGCGTAGGCAACCTCTACTACTTTGAATAAAGTTTTAGATTTCTATTCTATTCTTATCATATACTAGCTGATATCCGCGGCTTCGCCCGCGTGGATGTCAATACTTCTCTATATGAATCGGATGTTGTTCACAATTTTATGGGTTTTAATTTTTTTACATAAAATATCATAACCCTATAGCAATGTATTAAAACCAAGCTTGTTTGTCATTTATTTAGTAGGTCAGACTTTGAGTTCAGTCTTCGTTGTTGTCATTCTTCTCAACAAGACTGCCTTGAAAATCTACAATGTAGCTACAAGAATATGCGAGCTTGCTTACTTGTTGTATGTGCAATTTAACTCTCACTTCAGAACGTTTATACCAATACTAGCGACCCATCCCTGCTTCGCATGCTTTTTATGAATTGACCAAACATCGAGATTTCACATTACACATTTACAGATAAACCTTCCGGAATAAATTTTCTAAATGTTTGTGACATCTGCATCAAAATCCGTTGTGTTTAGAAGAACAACGCGGTCACACAGACAGACACGAAATGCGTCTTTAATTTATTTTATAATATGTACAGATGAACTTAAACGAAATCAAACAGAAATAACAGTCAATATATTATCATCACAAATATCAAACAAAATTATCACACTCAACCATTACATTCCCACTTGATTAATCCAAACACGAGAATAGATAAACACCCTCCGTATTCACGGACGTTTTTTGTCGAAACTTTTAATGGTGGGAAATTAAAAGAGCACACACAACGCGGCTTTCGGGATAATTGGTTAATTAATAAGGTGGCTGAGTTTTACACGGATGGCCAGTTGGAAAGCCGCCAGACATGCTTAAGTATAAAAAGCTAGATTAATGAGGGACTAAAAGCAGCGTATGAACCAACTGATGGGAAATTAGCGGATTAGGGTTAGGTATGTTTTTGCGGCTTGCTCAATTTTGGTAATGCGTTCCTATTAAGTTGTAAAAATACATCAGCTGAGACCGTAGCTTTGAAGAGACAGATTTATTGTGGCGATGTACTATACTGTTTGTGGTGTAGCATGGTGCGGGTGACAGATGTCAGTATCGCACGACTAGGTCAGTGACAATATGCAATTCAACTTTATCGATAACGATTCTCAGCAAACATTATTCTAGTTTTAAGTTTTTCGTGTAATATCTCGGGGCCATAAGATCCCGGACCTTTGGTAGGCATACTAGGGGCCGAAGCCAACTCGCAGAGGCCCGTTTGACTCTCTCTAATATTATTAGTAAATAATTTTACTATGATGTAATTAGTCTAATGTCACTCGTACCTTGCCACACCGAAAAAGAAAGAAAGAAAGAAAAACTGTTTATTCACGTGAAAGTGACGCGCAGGCATAAAGCACTGCAAATATTATAGTATAGTCATCATTATTAATTTGCCTAGCCTTTTCCCAACTATGTTGGGGTCAGCTTCTAGTCTAACCAGATGCAGCTGAATACTAGTATTCTAAAAGAAGCGACAGCCTATCTGAACTGAGGCGATGCACTAGTGTTAAATAAAAATAGTAGTAAAGGAACAACTGCAGTTAACTTAAGTTTGAAGAAAAATGAGGTTTGTTTTATTAGATTTTCTGAGTAAACAGGTGTAGTTAATGTTTCAGCATTTGTTCTGACGCTGTTGTGACCTTTTACAACATTCTAGAGTACCGATTCAGTAGCTGCTTTCCTCAGTAACCGCACAGGACTTTTCTCAAAGAGTCCATAATCTCTTAGAAGCCCGTCCCCAAGAAAATCTTGTATAAATAATTTAATGAAATCTAAAAGTTTATTCTTACGTCGGAATGTCGGGTGTGAGTATTTGTGAGTGAGATGGGGACGATTCTCGCTGTAAGTTCACGTCACAATCGTGGCGTGGAGTGATTCATTTCGATATTGTGTTTTATTTATTGTTGCTACACACAGAACAGAACAGAACAGTTTTCAGAGTAGAACAGTTTTCTTTTAAAGACTACTGGTGATTGTGCCATTTAGATGCACCTAGGTAAAGAGAAGGAGGCTTTGACGCAGAAATGATGAAGGCTTTCGTGCATTATGCTTTGAATAAAGTTTTATATAGAAATATAATACTTTATTCAAAGCATATAATAGAAATTATATTCTTATTATACACTAGCTGATGCCCGCGGCTTCGCCCGCGTGGATGTCAATACTTCCCTATTTGAATCGGATTTTGTTCACAATTTCATGGGTTTTATTTTTTTTGCGCGGAACTCTAATTGTTTTACTAAAATAAAAGTAGCCTACGTTACTCCTTGTGACATCAGCTATCTGCCAGAGAAAGACCCGTCAAAATCGTCCAGCCGTTTCGGAGATTAGCCTGAACAAACTGACAGACAAACCGACAGACAGACAGACATAACTTTTAAAAATTGTTTTTTTTTTTGTTATAAGTACCGTATATACTTTCGTATACATTTAGTAATAAGCTGTTATTTTGACATTGTACATAGACATTTCAATTTTATTTATTTATATACAAATAAATCTATAGATCATCTATAGATGGTTTCCTTGCTACTTGAATTGATGGGGGATTTAGTAACGGTTTGGCCTTTCTAATAATGTATTTTTTTTTTCAACCTATAGTGTCCCACCGCTGAGCAAAGATCTTTCATTGCATTAATGTAGTTAGGTACAGAAAAAGTCTGAGTACCTAATTATACTTACATCAGAATGTGGTGGTTGAGTACGCGCAGGTGAGATGGGGGACGCGACTCGCTGCGCATGATGACTGTTCGAATTCGCGTTCGCATTTGCGTTCGCGGTCGCGGTCACCTCGCGCTCCACAATCGTAATGACACTGCTGCTTGGTATGCTTGATGAACCTGCGGGAGGGAGGAGAAAAAGTATATTTAGATTGTATTTAATCTCCTTTAAAATCGTTTACTAAATTTTTGATGATATTGTAATAAAAAAAAAGTCTAGTAAATACGTGTGTTAAGCCAGGTGTGCAATGCTCTGAATATTTATTTGCGTGAATGTTTGCCACTCCGTAGCGTTGTAGTGATACTTTCACTGGCTGCAGTTTTAGTAGGCAATAAGCTTTTATGGCCTGTAGAACTGCACCAGCCATTTCACACCCTCCCCTTTTACGCCCAATGCGAGTTTTCTCTACTTCAGGACGTTATTAATTATTAAACTTATACTACTGTTTCGTTACCAAGAGGTATCGTTACTGGGGTTAGTTTCCAGTAACTAACTGGGTTGGGGAGGTCAGATAGACAGTCGCTCCATGTAAAATACTGGTATTCAACTGCATCTGGTTAGAATGGAAGCCAACCCCAACATAGTTGGTAAAAGGATAGGTAGATTAATACTATTGTTTCGTTACTTATTCAATTTCCCACTAAAGAATACAAAAGCTTACTATAAGACGACAACAATTAATTACAAGTTTCGCCTCCGACGGAACAAAGAAAGGAGACGAACACTGGGGCTTATGAAGGTATTGAGTCTGTTTCAATTCACCGCAGACCCCATTTATATTCGCCTCGGGTTTTGAACTAGTTACACGAACAGACATGCGTACATACTGATGTTGTAGACGATGTATGTGTTGTAATATGATACGGAGCTCGTAATATTTCGTTTTTATTTAACAATCCTGACGTAGTTAAACAGAAACATTCTTTATTTTATTGTAATCGTAATTTTCTTTTTGTGAAAATATGAATTACAAGGCCTGGCAATAATATAAAATATGGGATTATTATGATCGAATTCTACATGAATGAACAACAAATTAACATTAACAATTGTTAACAATTCTGACTATGAAGTATTTACTGAATCGTTTCTTGAAATTCGGGGTAAACTAAAATTACTTTTATAACGCTAATTAGTTTGAGAAGCTTTATTAAGAGCGTTGTCACATTTTATCACCCCTCTCGCTCACACAGGATCAATTTTTTAAGAATGTTAAATGAAAAGATGATTTTTTGAAAAATGTGATCAATGGGCTCCCTACTAAATAATATTAATTTAATAGGTAATTATTAAAAACACATTTCTATTGTGTTATCTAATAAACTTAGCTCAATAAGTATTATGATCTGTTTTTGAGATGATTTAAATAAATGCCACAATAAAAATGTGATTTAATAATTACCTATTAAATTAATATTATTTAGTAGGGAGCCCATTGATCACATTTTTCAAAAAAGTATATTTTCATTTAACATTCTTAAAAATTTGGTCCCGTGTGAGCGAGAGAGGTGACAAAATGTGATAGCCCTCTTAAAGTAATTTTTTGATCATATTACAGTGAATAAAATGTGTAAAATTTAATACGATCAAAAAATAACTTTTATTTGTATGATTTATCCAATCAAGCGTCATTCAAAAACCTTATTCGCAAACTAATCAGCGATTCAAGGAGAGGGATTAAACAAATTGAAGACCCTTCACGTAGGGATCGATTAAAAATGGGTACTCATCGAGATTAGGACCGACCCTTCCAGATTTACGATGCCTTATGGAAAAAGTAGCAGATGAATATTATTAATTGCTTATTTTATTTCGGATCTTTATTACTTACAGGGCGATGAAAATCTTATGTTCTATTTCCTTCATCCTGCTTTTTTCTGTGTGAATTTTGAAATATAATTAATACAGGGTCGAATTAAATTAGCTGGCGTAACTTCACAGATTTATTACACTAGCTGAGGTCGTTGATCCCGTAGTTACTTAAAAATAATAATTATTAGTTTAGAATATTGAGTTTTTTCGTTTTATCGTGTTTAGAACTCGCCATCACGTTTGGAAGCTAATTTCATTTGACTCCGTATAACCTAAACCAGATATTCTGCTGAAATTACGAGGATTCCTGTGATCAGCAGCATACTGAGCCGATAAGTACACTGATTGAACGTGCCAACACGAAATTGACAGCATGCTTGCTTAGCTTATCTCTCAAGATTACAGACTGAACGTGAATAATTTGTTGCAACGTTGATATGAGATTGAAGCCTTGCCTTGTACTTAGCTTTTCATGTAGCACAGGCAACTGAAGGAACACGAGTAGGTTTTAGCCAGTAAAAGTCTGACACGCGCTCCCGCTCCGCCCAGAGCGGGAGAAGTCATTTTGATGATTTCCCATCCAAAAAAAAGGTAGGTAGTGCTTTTGGGATCGTTTAATGATAAAAGTTTCCACTGCTGTTGCTAGCAACTGTTATTGTAACATACTCACTTGATTCAGGTGCCGGCGGTTGATGGTGGTTCTCAGTATGTCGTCGCAGCGACCTCGCGTCACAGTATGACTTGCCGCACCCGTCTGCTTTACACTCGTAAGGTTTCTTGTTGCGATGTGTTAGCATGTGCCCGTTGCTGTAACATGATACGAGCGTCAATAGAAGAATAGGTAGAAAATATGGCAATATTCTACAGTTATAGTTAGGGCTGGCCCTCTATTGCTGGAGGATTTTGTTTATTCTTCTATTTTACTTCTTTGTCTTTTAAAATTTTTTGTTGGGAGAACATCTTCATGATTTGTCGCTTACGTTAATAAAACATTATTTTACGCCAATCGCAACCACTCAAACTCGTTATTATATATCAGTGATACCTTTTCCCCTCATATATCCTTAAATAGGATAACAGAAATGTGTCCGGACGGAAATTGGGAAGGTTAACTCCAGATCTTATCCCGTCATAGATAGGAACCGATTTTGTCCCAAGCACTAAATTCTGTACCCTGGACGGAACGTTTTCCTAAATTAATACTGTGTGTCGATGTATGGCTGATATACGATGGGATTTATTCGCCTATAGCTCTATGCAATGAGGATGCTGCCGTCTCCATGTATCCTGGCTAGAGGCTGTCAAGTGACAAGGGGTGATATAGAAGCGAAGCAGCTGACCCTCATTACTGACTATTGCAATATTCATTTTCAATTTCGAGTAACCCGGCCAAGCATAGACGTGTACTGTATAGAGTGTACAGGTTCCGCAAATATCCTAATGCAGCCTAAGGCATTTTAGTAAATGACATTATGGAAATTAAATAAAAAATTTACCACAATGGATCATAAAACTCAATGAGCCAAATAAAACCTTGTCATATTTAACACTGAAACGCCGAACTCCCGCGTTTTTACTAGGTCACGTTCACATCTATGTGACATGTACAGAACCCAGATATTTTGACACTTCGAGCTTTCGAAAGAGATTGGTATAAATGACAAATAGGTACGACGTTCTACAGAGCAGAACTTTTTGTTATACTCGACGTGTCATATTTGCAGCAATTCAATGATTTTTTGGCGCATGGTCCAAATCGGAACTAATGACGCCATCTTGTTTTTTCAATACATTTCACAAAACAATTGCACCATGTTTACCAACAGCGCCACACTTTAAACGTCATTTGAACGCCAAAAGATCCTTGTAACAATTTATGGCCGCGTACAGTATGTTGATGAATACGCGCGCTATAGCTCATTGCTCATTAATATTCATGCGGCTAAGCTGCGGCTATTAAAGCACACCTTGCTCGACATGTGTCCCGTCGCCTAAATGACTGCTTTGATCTTTAAACTAGTTAGCTTGTTTGTTCAAACTACTTAGTGTATGGTACCTATTCCCACGGTTATGCGAACAGCGAACTAGTAGATTGCGTTTGCGAATTTATTTTAAGATAATTTTTATTATGAAATTGAAAGATGATCGGTTTTTGCTAGGGAAATAGGTTGGAATGAACGTGCGATGTATTTTTTTAAGTGACAGAATGAACTCCTTTACATTGTGAAGCCAAACCTATTTTTCTTTGTCTTTCTATTCGAAGTCTAGATCGACTGGGGAGGACATTAAAAAGGTCAAAGGGGGCAATAATTCCCAAAAAAAAAAAATATTCGCTTTCTAATCTCAGTCTCAATCTGTCAAAAATACCTACTTATTTTTTTTATTTTTTTTTTATTTAAGATAGGTTTGCTCTTGACTCTAGTCTAGGTCAAAGATGACAGAGACAAAGTCGACGATGGAGCGAGCTTACTCTATTACTACTATTACTTACTACTACTTACCTCTATTTTCCCTACATTTCTGACAATTTTTAAAAAAAATATTGTCACTGAGGTGAGATTGCGATTAGATTTTGAAAATTTTCAATTACGAGAATTGATCTTAAGATATAAGAAAACGGAACTTACAGATGATCCTGTCTCTTGAACGCCTTAGCGCATGTGATGCACACGTACTTGCGTTCATCGCTGTGCGTTAGTTTGTGTTTCGCCAACGCCGACGCATTGCCGAAGATCTTGTTGCAAACCTGGAACAAGAGAAATTGTTCTTTAGATTCAAGGGGTAATGGACTAATAGGGTTACCTATGTAATGTCTTACTCGAGGAGTCGAAGCGTAGGGACTCCTAATCCATTATCGGCCGAACTATGCTCGTACGTCATCGGTCGAACTCAGCCGATCGAACTAAAAATATGAAAAAAAAAAGTGAGTGCGTACACTAGTTATCGGACGTCATCGGTCTAGTGTACGCAATCATTACCTCTTTCATACGAGCATAGTTCGGCCGATGACGGATGAGGTGTATGTGAGCCGTTATACTGGGTAAATACTACTACTATCATAGGTACTTTATTCTGCCACCTGGCAGTGCTGTATTAATCTTTGAAGGTTATTCACATGAAACTTTAACTTCTAGATTGGCAACACTCTCCAATACTACATCAGCCATTCCTCTGAAGATTCAAGTAAGGAAGTTTATTTTTTTCTGTGACGGCAATAAGTAAGCAAATTGAGTGAAACTTCCACCTAGAAAGCATAAGATCCATTTCCATTCAAGACCACACACTATGAACAAATAAAGATGTCTATTCTCATTTATTATAGCACAACTAACATCAAAACGGGCAAGTGGCCCCGAGTGGTGGCAGTAAGCTGTAGTTAATATAATAATTATATTAAAATGGAGGTTGTACCTCCGACAATGGCGAGAGCTCCCCGGGCGAGTGTTGACCCTAATCTTGCGTTTGTTTTTCATCTAATTAGAAGGTCTTTTCGTCTCCTTATCCTGTTTTTATTTTGATGTTCCTCTCGGGCGTACTCTTGGCACATTTGGCACGTGTATCAAGAGATAAGATATATGAAAATTTTGCTGATTGTTTGAAACTAGAAACAATTTCAATTGTGGTTAACTTCAAGATAATTTTGGACTCGAAACAGACTATTTATTATATTGTTGCGCGGTTTTAAGTATGCAATCATCATAGTGATGTACAATGTTACGAAAGTGTCATTATTTTAATGTTCCAAGTTAAAAGAAAACAGATATCGAACGAAGTATCTAGAAAGTAAGTACATACAAAGTTAAGCACTATGGTTCACAATACACCTACTTATTCAAAAAACACGAACAAAATAATATACACAACACGTTACAAATTCTCGATCCAAACTCCATTTAAATTATAATAACATAGTTTTATTGGCAACAGATATTTATATCATGAATTATTTATAAGGGCAGGTTAAACACTGGCGTGTGGTACAATCGACCCGCCATTGTTCGGGTATTATGTTCCACATTTGAATATTTTTCGTCAACCCTAACGTTTTTCGCTAACCTGTTTTTTGCCGATATACCTTTCACAATTTTTCGGCGTATTATTGTAGGGAGACTGTTTCTATGCCGAAAAAATCGAATCGCGGGAAAAATTGCAGGCAGCTGTTTTTTCGTGAGGACGTGATTGGTTGAGGAAAATTGCGATTATTAGAGCCAGGTGGGTGAGTTAACAACTTATCACTGTGTTATTATGACGTATTGCTACGTTCGATTGATCAATCTTAACCTCGGTTTCGATTTAGAAACAAATTGAAACAGTATTGCACAGAGAACGTTACTCGTTTGCGGCAGATGACATATACGTATACGAATAAGAATGTCGGACTGTCGGAAATTTTGACGGCATCTCGTAAACTTAGGATAATCGGTACATTCCTAATAATAAGGCAATGTTAGTAAGGTCTCTGTGCCCATACCATTTTCTAGTTCTCCCATGAGATCGAATGCAAGGACAGTTTTGTTAACAGTTGTTGTTACAACATATTCAGTTCTCTGTTCAATAATTTAAATGTAGGTAATAAGTTACCTCAAGCTTATTTAAATACAAAATTTTATCCACATTAACAAAATATACTATTGTGTTTCCAATCAAATATATAAATCAAAATATTAAGAGATACTTACAACGGTTTTACAAAATATTTCAGTTGTTTACGCTTCGTGGAATATTTGAGTAGCTGACGTACGGTTCACAAATTAACAAACGCATTATTAAAATCTGGATTTAATTTAATCGGTGAAATGCGTATCCAATTTAATCTGTAAATAACGTTCATTCGAAATTCGAATGAATGCCGTCCGATGTTCGTTCAAATAAATTCGAATTTTGTATCAGTGTAGCTAACATGGCCATTTGTGTGGCGTCATTATATTAAAACCTTTTTGCTTGATGTATTTTTTATGACAAAAATATTCTTTTATTTTGGCATAATGGGTATGAGTTAATCCATAGTTATTAAGGGGGAAGCGCTAAGTTTCTTACGATTTTTGCAATTTGCAGTTCAATGTCTGGGTGTATGTTGATTAGTAGTATGATTCACGACCGTAACAAATATATTATGTATTTACAGAAATATAATCATTAGAGTCAGCTACTGCTGATTCTAATTATTATATTTCTGTAAACACTACTATACTATTACTACTGTAGGAGTTGTACTCAACTCCTTATGTTAGTATAATCCTCAAATGTCAAGATTTCATGAAATAGTCATTCAATAGGATTACTTGGTCTCATAAATAGAGAGTTGTATTGATGACTTTATTGAATATAATTCAGTAAATACATATTTCTTACGGTCGTGAATTATATTTTAATCAACATACAACCTAATACTGACCTGCAAATTGCAATAAAACGTACGAAAATTTGAATTTCGCGGGCTACCCTGGCGTTTACGCCTTAATAAAGCTTTTATATTTTTTTACATCTAGCTCCTATTTTATTAAAATCAATAAGTATAGCTAAATACTTTATGTATCATCAGTATGTATCAGTATATTTAAAATTTCACTCATAGTTTCGTATTTGAGAGCCTAATGTCTATGGGATGCTCCGGTATTTCATCCATTAAAATATGTAGGTTTTACTATATGCCAATTTTAAACATGTATCCGTATATCGTAAGGGCAGTTAACATTAAATTAGATTGGCTGGTAGTACGATGTTATCGTGAGGGTCAGCCAGGACAAAGGCTCCGCAGGAAGGACAGCCATTGTTCCCGACCCTTGAGATATTCCTAGTTGTACTTAACATGTCCATTTATTTATAATGGCTTGCGTGTGTAATTCTATTTTAGGCTTACAATGTAATGGGAATTTATAAAGCGGTAAAGAAAATTGTTTTCGCTATCGGTAAGAAAAATAACCAAAGACAATAAGAGTTACACCGTCACTGAGGGGATTCCCAACGGAAATAAAAAAGAGGAAATGTAGAATACTAGTGTACCTGACAGACGTTGTCTTGCCCGAATAGCGCCACCTGCCGGGTCCAATTGTAAATCTAAACTATCCAGGGACCCACTCAAACACACAAAAACTTTAATCAAATTCGGTCCAGCCGTTTAGGAGGAGT
This sequence comes from Fissipunctia ypsillon, assembly GCA_947568875.1. Taxonomy (NCBI): domain Eukaryota; kingdom Metazoa; phylum Arthropoda; class Insecta; order Lepidoptera; family Noctuidae; genus Fissipunctia; species Fissipunctia ypsillon. The sequence goes on along the minus strand of OX387661.1, from coordinate 14,622,749 downwards.
TCAGTGATATACAGAAGACTTATATATACTACTCAAAATAAAATAAGGGCCACTTGTTATTTTTACATTTCAGTGTAATTTAAAGAACATTAACTAATTGCTAAGTAGCAAACTAATGATGTTACGAACTCTTCGATATCTAACCTCTTTGACGTTGAGCTTGAGATCACATGCTGGCCATAATTTATTAAAAAAAAAATTGAATTTTAAATTTTCTTTTAATTTTGTTTCGATTTTTCTTTAAGTTTTGTTTTGATTAGCGGCTTGGTATTCTGAAAATTATCATAATTTTGTTTAGTTATTTTATTACAACCACATCTTGCGTTAATATGCCACAAATATGAAGACATATGTCTACAATTACTACAACCACAGCCGTTATAATGATCCAAGAAGAAAATTCGCAGCGGTCTGTGGGTTTGCAACGGAGTTTTTCTCGAATACCTATCCAAAATGCTTGGAATCGCTTCCAAAAGATCGGCAGTGTTGCAAGAAGACCAGGTTCGTGTAGAGTTCGCATTACAACTGTCCACAAGGATCGGTACATCGGGCTAAGTGCCTGCCGAGAACGCACAGTGACGGCTCATAAGTTACAAAATCGCCTAAGGTTGACAAAAGGTACTCGTGTCAGCGACCAAATTATCCGGAATAGATTGCACGAAGATCAACAAACTTCAAAACAATGAGTTGTTCGAATTCCTTTGTTCAGGGCTTAAGGTGCCAATCGTTTATGTTTCTCCCGTCAATACTTGGACTGGGGCATAAATCAGTGGGTCATGGTGCTTTTCACCGACGAGTCCAAAGCATTTTTTTTTAATGACGCTCAGCGCATTAAAGTGTGCAGACGACGCGGCGCGCGATTTTCGGAAGCCTGCCTACATGAAGTTGACCGTTTCGGTGGTCCCAACGTAATCGATTTGGGGTGGCATTAGCTTACACGGCAAAACTGACCTCACTATTTTAAACGAAGGTTCCTAACCACTCAGCGTTACATTGAGGAAGTCATCAGGCCTCATGTGATCCCATTTGCACAGCAAATGGGTCCTGGGTTCGTCTTGATGCAGGACAATGCCCGTGCACACACAGCTTAAGCGACCCAGTCTGTGTTGGGGGACTAAGTTTTACCGTGGCTAGCAAACAGTTAGGACTTGAATCCAATCGAGGATATGTGGGACCAATTGAAACGAAGGGTTAGAGACAGTGAGCAAGAGGTCTGCAACCAGCAGCAACTGATTGATGCGTAAAAAATTGCTTGGGAAGAGATCCAGCTGAAAACGTGAGGCATTTGATCGAGACATGCATTCCAGGCTTCAGGAGTGCATAGCTAAAAGAGGACGCGTTACTAAAAACGCGTTATTAAAAAACAGAAAAAGAAATAAAAAGTGAAGAAGTTTTTAGTGACTTCGTTTTTGCGTTTTTATCTTAAATTTTCATTTTTTATTTAAAGTTAAATAAACATGTGTATTAATAATTTATTTAAACAGTTACTAGCCTAAACGGAAAACAATAACATTGTTTTATGTTTACTAAAACTAAACAATTAATGAATTAAATAATTTTCATGGTACACCTTACACACCTAGTGGCCCTTATTTTGTTTGAGTAGTATACAAGATGTAACATAAATAACGCACAACCTCTGAAGGGATCATTGTACTCATCATTATGAACAACTTTTACTATGGGACCAAACCTGAAATCGCGAAAAAAAATCTGCTGTTCCCTACATTGTGACGAGTGCCAACATAAATACTATAGCGTTGTTGTTAAGTTTGTACGTACCTACAATACTGAGAGATGTACTTCTTATAGGTTTTCCTGTAATCTACAAGTATACAACTATTTACTGTATTTTTTTTTTAATTTTAGGATCTGTAGTTTCGGAGATAAGGGGCGGGGGGAGATGGTCAATGTTCATCTATTTTCTTAAATCACTTTTAAACTATGTATTTTAATATTATAAATAAAAAATATTTGAGACCCTCACCGCATCTAAGCCCTTTTATTTGATAAGTCACACGGTAAAGTTTGTCAAACCTTTATTTATTGTTTTCTTATTTGCCTCCTAAAAGTGACCTCCATATTCGAAATTCATTTATTTACGTTACACATCCATGTTTGGGTCACAGAAATTCATATTTGTACCAAATTTCAACTTAATCGGTGCTCTAGATTCGGAGCAAATCGGCTATGACAGACGGACAGACACACGAGTGATCCTATAAGTTCCGTATTTTCATTCGGACGTACAGAACCCTAACAAACAGAGTAAAAAGAAGCATGGTTCGCAAGCTAAGATCCCCAACAGATGCACATTAATGATTGCTGAGCGCAGTCTGTGGGAAGGCTCCGTGGAAGGAAATGCAAGTTTTAACATACCCCTAATGATCTGATGTTCTTTTGTTTTTGTTCGCCGACTTCTTTTTGTTCAAGTGGAAGAAATGGCGATTGTGTACCTACTAAGTGCATTGGAAGGTGGATATTTTTTAACTGTTGGTGTGCGAGGCTGGTTGATTGTTATTATATTGGTATAGAAAAGAAGTGAATCGATCACTGACAGTGATTATGCTGCACCTATCGTCTATGCAATCCGTGCATCAAAAGTAACATAGACCAACAATTATTGCTGGCAAACTTGCTTTCGTGAAAAAAAGTTGGAACTTTGACCTTCAATATCTCTGTAACCAGAAGGTTCCCAGGTACGGTTCGGTACAGTACAGTACGGTACGGTACAGTATACAAATATAGAAATGAAAACTTAAAACATTAACATGTACATAGATCGCCAGTCTGGCGCAATACGGCACATTGGAGTTGCCACGTGAGCATGTCGCATGTTGCGAACCCGTAAGATTTTCCCCTACCTTTTCGTTATGTGTCTTTTTACACCCGTAAAAACAATAATTTCTTTCAAATAACTAATTGCTAGTGATTTTCCGTAACTGATGAACTATACTATCGAGTTATCGCGGTTATGGCAGTAACCAACATGAGACTAATAATTATAACTGCGGGGCAATTGCGTAACACACTTACAGTAGGAATTGGCTTCATTTTGACAGTTCAGCAACATTCATTGCGTTATGTACGTTGCTGAGCAGAAAAGTTTTCCGAACATATGAAGCAATGGATTAGCAATTTGCTTCAAAATTATTCAGATTCTGATTGATAGTGTGTTACGCAATTAGGGTGCAGTTCTGTTATTGTCATTAACATACCCTGAATAAAATACACCTTAGACAAGAAAATACAGACGTAATGTTCAAGCTAAATCAAACCACAAACAAAAGTAAAACGTCTCTTCGAACAAAAAATAAAACGTAGCAAAAAAATAACACTCAGAGAGCATTCTGACTGCAAGCAAATTATTATTTCCTTTTTAATTCCTCCAAGAAAAATGGCGCCCTATCGATATTGCTCTCTTCCCCTCTTTTCTCCTATATTTTACTGTTTTCAATTGTTATTTTACTGTGTTTATACGCAATTGATTTTCAATGAATGGGAATTTATTATTCTGAATCCGTTTAATTTAGCGATGCCAACATTTTTATTCTTGGTTTGTTGCTCGAGAATCCTAGAGGTCTCTTGTTTTGGATTGTATATTGAAATGCAGGATTAACATTCCTGTAAAGTTATTAAAAAGTGGGTTGTGTCCTTAGTCGATATGTGTAGCATAACGACTATGTTATGGGACTTTTTACACCCTGTATTATGTATCTCTGTAGTATGCTAAATTGAAACCGATACAAAGCATTAGTTGATACATTAACCTAAACCGAACACACACTACACACACACACACACACACTCGAATGCAAACATCTACAAACAACACAACTTCATTGATGCAAGTTAAAGTGCACATAAAACCTTACAGCTTCCGAACAAATATTAAGATATAGGAAGTGTTATGGGATGAGCATGGTTTTATTGCCATATAAACTGACATCTATGAAACCGATGTCAAAAGCTGATAGTTTGATGTGAAGCGGATTTTAACGGCTGTATCTGACGTTAATATCGGTTTTATGATCGGGAATAGTTGTCGCAACTCTATTGGGTCGTATGCACGAGTTAAGCTTTTATTTATTGCAACATTAAGCAATTTTATTGATATGTGCTTCAATCAGAATATAGCCTTTTTGGGAACGTGAATTTGTTGTGTCTTTGTAGTTACTATTTTCTGTTTTTTTTTTTAGTGAATTTCATAGATGTGTAATCACTTATTTTTACATTTTCTGCTTTGTGTAATTATTTATGATTGTCATTTTGAGTTTTATTTGGTTTTTCATCTGGAATTTCTCAGTAGCAGCCCGGAGTCTGGAATTGTGCCCGGTTGATAGCAATACAATAGGCTCGCCTGCGAAATGTGAGACTGTTAACTTTGAGATTTAAAAAAAAGTCGTTCTAATTTTCACGCTAAAACGCAAAAGTTAACAGAACAAATTTTAACAGTAATTATGTACTAAACCGGCTGCATTCGTCAGTTTAGTCATAGTGGACATTTTGTGGCGACCCAATTCTGTACACTGCCGAGCCCCTGACCCACATTGAAATGCACGTAAAATCGGGGTCAAGTCTAGTATTATAGTACAAGGGCTGCCTTTGGCAGGTCAAAGAGGTCACCAGTAAATGATTCAGTAGGTAAAGTTTGTTTATTTAATCGTTTTTAGGATTCCGTAACTCAAAAACGAAAGAAGAACTTTTAGATCAGCCTTGGTTGTCACACTTGCTTTTGTCTGTCACAGACGTTTATTTTTATAAAACTGCTTTCCGCAGAAATAAATGTAAAATGGGTTCAATTGCAGTTAAAGAAATGATCCCAGTTTTAGTTTTCAGAGTAAGAAGCTTATCTAAAATATATATTATGTGAAGGCATTACTTTAAGAAAAGTATTTCGGTTCGAGTCTAGTAGATAGAAATAAACTTTTAGAAAATGTGGTCTAGACTCGGAAAATTACGGTTCTTGTGTAGAGAAATGCAATTTTATTTAAGTGTAGCGTCAACTCGGAAAATTATTGTCTTAATTCAGCGAAAGACAGTCTTCACATAAAAGCCTTAGTATTTTGGTCTCGATTCAGCAAATTGTGAACTTATCTCGGACTTCAAAGGTTGCCAGTTCTAAAGAGGAAAATCTTGATACGTGACAGCCCTATTTACAACGCGTTTTTATTTCTCTTTTACCGGTATAGTTGGGTAAACTCGTGTTTACTGCGTTTTATTATTGCTTCGTGCTTATGTTTTTCGGGTAAATGCTCACTGGATTTTATGATCCTCTTGGAATAAGCTGTAGAAGGAATGGAATTGTATTAAGTACCAAATTGAAATACTTGTAACCGATTGATAATTTTCATTCTCTTGTTTTTTTGGGCAATGAGTACCTATTATTTCGTATTCCACGAACCAAGTTTATTGTTACAATTATTGTAGTAGGTAGTCAAATGATTTACACTTTGCTAACCATTTCATCGATATTATGATGCTGACGTCATAATATCGATTACATGATTCGATGCTGGTTTAATGGCGGTTGGCTACAGGGGCCGAGCAAACAGTAGCAGTTGAACAAAATACCAATATCAATTTAAAAACTCCCCAACTTCGTTAGTATACTCTACATCTTCACAAAAAACAAAGTCCTAATACATCCATAGTCAGCAAAGCTGTCAGTCGAAATAACTGGAGCTCCGTAAAGCCGTTAAATCCGTTTTTGCGGCGACACATCGTCAATGGAAAGTGCGCGGCGGTTACGGATCACACCTTGGGCTAAGCCTCAGGGGCGCGCGCCGCGCACGCATCAAATTTTTCGATGACTTAATCTGGTGGATTTGTTCCACCCCTGCGGGGCGTGAGATGAGAGCTAAGGAGTACCTACAGGATATACTCTTGTTATTGTTAAGACAGTAATACTTTTTCGAAGCGAAATAAAAATTGTGATTCTTCAACATTTCTGAAAGCACCGTTTTGGTTTCATAATATTGGTTTGTATCAATGAGGTATGTAATAAAAACTTATTTAAAAGTTCTCAATATAACGGATTGGATGAATCCCCGCAATGTAAACTTGATACCTTTCAGCTTTTGATTACTTTACAATAACTGGTATGTACGCATCGAAAATACATATTGAAATATAACGCGAACAATGATAGTAATAACAGATTTCATATTATTTCAATAAAAAAGTATTTTTATATAAATATGTTTCCAGAGCCAGTACTCCACATAATCTGGCGATGTTTCCTCCCTGATCGCTCGGATTTACGTTACCGCGATTGAATTGAAAGTGGGATGAGCGCCCTTTGTTTATATATAGAGCCGGCTTCTGCGAAAAATATGTGTTTCATTATCCATGGGCACAAAACATTGTAATGTTTTGTTATAAGCTCTCTGTGATTAGATGGCAAGTTTTTGTACTATAGCTGACATTTGCTGTTCTTAGACTATTCACGTTAACTGCTTAGGGTCAGAGCTAGTTCCCCGCAGGTGTAGACAGTTTCAAGAATTGAACACTCGTCATGGATATATTATTATATTGAAATAATGAGACGTTAAAACATTCCTAGAATTACTATATCCACACACGAAACTTAAAAATGCATATAGCTAACTATTTCGAATAAGTACAAATATTTTTGATTTTGGATTCTGCCCGCAACCGAAAACTTCTGGCATCATCATTTCCGTGACCCAGTAAACTAAATAGTTGGGGCCTACAATAAATTGATCAACATTTCCTAATACAAACGGAACCCATGTCTGCCCAACATCAACTATTAGTGAAGTGATAAGGGCACGATAGGGCCAATCTATGGGCGTCATCTTGCGGCCCACGTTCGAAGCTCAGCGCGTCGCTAATTGGATGACGTTGCTGCGCGAGGACGGCGGCTCGTCTCCGCCAATTAAGAGCTATTGATATTTCTACGATTTCGTTACCTGTGTGTTTCTACGCTCACTTTGGGGATGTGATGTGTATGTTGGTCACGCAGTTGTAAGGTTCGTGTAGTGTTTTGATTTATGCGGGACATGATGCTTAAGTTTGGCTTGTCAGCGGGCTTGCATTTGTAGCATAAGAAGGTAAATGTACCATCATCTTCATCGAAAGCCATCTAATGAGTATGTTAAAAGAATGAAAGTAGGTTTGTCATCGAATCAGCAACATGCAACATTCCAGCCATTGTTCTTTAGAAAGTCTAGTTTGCATCCAACAACATAATTATGTAAAAATCGTCAACATGTTTTCTTTAGAGTTGTTATGTCCAATAAAATATTCGAAATACCAACAAAATTACTAATTACAATGTCTTCATTCCAGTTGACTAAAATTGTTCGTTCGCTAGCTGAATCCTAATTAGTTTTGTGAACGGTTAAGATCGAAAGGAACGAATTAATTTGAAGAATTCAATAGCCATGCCCAAGGCCAACACTAGTAAAACAGTCACGTAATACGCAACCATGCGCGTGTGCGTGTACTCCATAGTCCAAACGCTCGTTTTTTGTGTGCCTTTCCCTATAATTTGGATTATCTATCTGTATATAGCGTGTGTTAGAATGGTGTGGTCCAGACCATCAAACTGAACAACTTTCTGCATGGGACCAACATCGTAATCGAGAAAAAATTATCAGCTGGCCCATACATTTGGGTCGAGTAGGTATTGAAGTTTTGTATGGGACAGTTGATAATTTTTTCGCGATTAAGACGTTTGGTTCATGGAGAAAGTTGTTCAGGATTATTTGTAACGCACCCTTAAATATGACCACAACTGTCTGATATACACTGTGTACTAAAACGATGTTTTTAGTTGGTCTCACTCAAAACCGTTGTTCATGTGACCAACTTTACTAGGTTCTCACATTTTTATCGCTATTGGAAAAAATGTTGACATTATTATTATTCCTGTACTAATGACGTATTCTTCAGTACAATACAAAGTCATGCTTTTTCTGTTATTTCGGGACAGTTCGTTAAAGTGCTCCAGTGACAAAGTGTGGCACACAAACAGTTATAGAATGACATTAGTCTTATTACATCTACATGAAAGGTTTACCAGGACTGCATCGTTGGTCTAGTGGTCGCAAGCGCACTGCTGTGCATGAGGTCATGGGTTCGATTCCCAGGTTGGGCAAAGTGTTATTGGGTTTTTCTATCTGGAATTTCTCAGTAGCAGCCCGGAGTCTGGATTTGTGCCCGGTTGATTGCAATAGACTCGCCCCTATTACATGGGACTTAAACATAACTGGCGAAATGTGGGTGTACTATAGGTACACGTCTGCCTAACCCTTCGGGGAAACAAAGCGTGATGTTATGTTATGAAAGGTTTATTTAATAAGCGAAATCAAACAAACTATTTAAAACATTGAACTATCAAAAGCATTACACCAAGAATTAAAACAAATATTTATTTTAATGTACACAGTATCTGCACTATCCAATCATTAGTGATCTGTTCGTGGTTGATGTTGCCGGTAGCGAAACGTCGATAAATAAACGTTAATATGACGTTTTTATTTAAACACACAGTAATTGAATAATTAATTATTTAATAAGAATAAAAATAATTAAAAAACATTTTTATATTCCAACAACTTTTTAAATTGAGTCCCACTTGTTTTTTATCATACATAACTAGGTACCCGCCCCTGCTTCACACGGTATTTATAACAAAACATCGAGAATTCTTTATACTTTTTATTATTAATATATTATACACATAAACCTTTCGGAATTCTAAATGATGGTGAAAACCGCATCAAATTCCGTTGTATAGTTTAAAAGAACAACGCGGTCATACAGACAGACACAAAAACTTTAATTTATATTATGCATAGATATATTCGTAATACGTATGTTGAAAAAAATAATTATGGGTAGGTACCATGGGAGAAACGAACATCTGTACACCGTAAGGACTATTCTTGCTTGCAGCACTCGGCCGCTATAGTAACGCTTGCTAACAGATGTGGTCATCGTGTGCACGGGATTTTGTTTTCAAATTGGTCAGATGTAAGTTTCCTCGATAGTACCTACCCATTTCCGAATAATCCTTCGCGTGTTGAAATTCTCTTTCATGTTTCCATTGGTAAACCCTTTGTCGAAGCGGTCCATTGTTGGTTTCACATAGATTTTGTATCTTGTTTTTTCGCTCGTTTTGCAAGGGTCACCGCTGTTCATAACATATTTTTAGTTTGGTTGGAATACACGTAGTTAGGTGTAACAAGTTTTTTTCCGTCATGGAGAGTTGTTGAGAAGGATTTTGTCCTTTCAGTTTTGTTGCGAACCTTTGCTTTTGATACATTTTGTGATTTCTTTTATTCACAAGCGATATTGAAATGAAATATTTTTTGAAAACACAAGCAGCAACAGTAAAAAACCCGGACAAGTGCGTGTCGGACCACGCACAATGAAGGGTTCCGTTGTTGGGATGAATTTATTCCAAAAACAAACTTAACTCTGTAGTTGGAAAACATGTTCTACCATATATCGATATACGTCATGGTCAATTCTCCAACTGCAAATGTAAGGTGGTGATAAAACTACATACTAACGATTTTCTGAATCCTGTTGTCCTTTACTTGTGCTGTGAGACCTTGCTTCTTGCCAAATTTAATGATTCTTGGTCAACGGGAAGTACACGGTAGGTTTTGATTTATTTGCGAGTATCAAAACATGTCGCATAAATGGCCATACTTTTTTATTGCGTTAACTTAGAAGCTTGATATTTTTAGAGCTCCAAGTGATCGTAGACTTACGTATTTGATATTAATTTCAACTTGATACCTTCTCGCGTTCCTGAAAAAAAGGGTCTTGACAGACAGACAGACAGACAGACGGCCAACGAAGTGATCCTATAAGGGTTTCGGTTTTCCTGTTGAGGTACGGAACCCTAAAAACAAATCCAAATCAACATTTACTAATTCAGATCCATGAATTATACGATAACAATGGCAACAGAAGTAAAATAATGCACTCCTTTCAGTTTAGGGGAAGACAAAAGCTGGCAGCGAGTGACAAATGGCGGCAGCGGTTTTGAAAACAAACACGGCTTCAAGATGGTGGAGCATTCCTCTCGGCGGGAAAAAGAAAAAATACTGCAGTTTGTTCCCACGCCTTATTTGTAAGTATGAAGAAAAACACGGATAAAGTCTCCGAAGTTTGTGCACTTTTAAGATTGTTAGTTTTAGTAAGGTTGTAGTTTAAAAATTTTATGCAAAACGCTTGTTCTTTGCATAACATACTGAAGTACCTATCTACAAAATAAACCAATTTTTAAAGCGCTACAATAAAAACGCACAGAACAAAAATAATGTTTTCATTGTTACTTCGCCCTAATTTAATGAAAACAGCTAAACGGGAGCGAGACTAATATTCGAATACCAGCGTTCGTGTAATCATTTTTAAACTAAACTAACAATATGAAACAACACACAGTTTTTCAAAATTCAGAATAAACCCGTTGAATACGCCGAGCCAATCCTCACTCATTCATTTGAACACACTCGTTCAGTGTGCATGTTGCGAGCGGAGTTTCCTCGAAACCAGACAACGAAATATCAGTCTAAAATAGCGCTCCCCTACAAAAAAGAACTATCTCTAACCCGTCAACCAACCCGAACTAGTCGAGTGAAATATCTTTATTGAGGCAGCCATTTTATTTTCGCTTTTCTTTGCACCGGCCGAATTTATTAAAGACCGATACAGATGAACATAATTTTTTATTGCGAAAACGACAATTTTCTTTGTTTAACTAACCGTCGCACATTTTCTTGTCCGCGTAATAAAACTGACCTTTTTTTACGGTCGCACAGACAATCGGGGATATAATGTGAATTTGTCAAGAAAAGCCCAACACCTCGCGTTTGGATCGAATTTACCTTTTAAGGGAAACGACGGATTCCCTTGGGGCAGCCGGCATTAGTTTTGGCTACGTCTGTTTACGTCCCAAAATAGTACAGATAAAAGCGATTTGTGAAACGTTTTAGACTTAAATGTACTAACAAGCTTAAGTCCTTAGAAACAGGAGATTACTCTCATTAGTGTACTGTTCGGTACTAATATGTATAATATATCTGTTGATGTGGGAGCCCTTTAAATAAAATTCCCAGAATATAGAATAAAACCAATTTGACAATCTTTTTAATCTTTATTTTAGAACGCGCTTATAATCCTATTCGGAGTTAATATTCGCACAAAAATAGATTACGTTTCCACGAAATTTTAGTAGGTATTTATATCTCTATCGATTATGGCTTTAGACCCTCAATATTTCGAGAACATGTTTCCGATCGGGAGCGGGAGGCAGAAGTTGGCACGTTTATAGCTTTTGTCTGAATGTTAGTAAAGTTTCGGTAATATAGGTGAGTCAGATTTAATGTAGCAGTAAATTATGGTGAGTATAGGGTTAAAGACGCGTGACTCCATGTTACCAGCGCAGATAGATGTGAATTTAAAAGGTCATACGCTTATGAAAGATTGATGTATCTTCACGCTAAAACAAATCCCACAGTAATTACCTCGCTGAATTTCAGTAACTAAACCAATATTATACCTACTGATAGAAACCACAATCCATTTTTTCGTTTTCCAAATCGAACATTGATTGATGCGCATTTAATGTCAAATCCGTTCGCAGGACAAGGGATATGGGGTGATTTATTCAAGCAGAAAATTAATTAGACATCGATCTCATGATTGGAGCCTGGACTTGAATGGACATTCAGGGTGAGGCATCCTTGAAAGAGGGTTGGGCCTATAAACAGATCGGTGAATATACGCTACATTCGTAGGGAAATGAAGAATGCTTGTAAAGTTTAGTAAAAGAGTCCCTAATGCTGCTGCTAGTTTTGCTGCATTCTCATCTAATCAGCGAACCAGTGAGATTCGTTTGTAAGCCTTGGCAAGCGGAGGTGTCACGGTTTTATGGATGTTGTACGTGTAGAAAAGATGATAAGACAAAGAATAAGTCTCTTTTTGTTTAAAAACAAATCAGATTCTTTTACAAACTCGTTAAAAGTGCAGGAACCACATCATCCCTTGATTCAATTCATTCACAGGCTTATAAGTCAGTGACTCGTCTTGAAGACTAATTGCATGTGCCAGATGCGATTATCCTCAACGCTTTTAGTTCCGGGGCTTAGCCAATGACTGTTAACGAATAACAGTCCAATCGTATTATTATGTCCAACAGAGTTAAACACTGAAATGCGTTCAAAACCGCACAAATAGCCAATTAGCAGATCGATACATAACGGCGCGTGGCATTGTCAGCTCCAATTGCATCTAATAATTGTAACATTTGTAAGCTGCACCCAAAATGCGGGGTGATTTAGGCAGTTTAGTGAACTAAATATCGGGGCAGAGACTGTGGACACAACCGCGACCATTTGTGGGATTACCTGGCATGGTTTGGCGACCATCCAAGCGTGCCACGACTCTTTGCCTAGCCTGTGTGGCGATTGTAAAGCGTGCTACAGATTGTTATACCGTTTTAGGGTGTTTGAAGTTTTTAATTTGCGGTTTATTTATCTTTGGCATAAAATTGTACTTCGGTGAGTGTGCTCGAGAACTCCACGAACTCATTCCGCCGGCCCCCTTCTACCATCGGATATCTAGACGCATTGCAGGTTACCATCCCTATTTAGTTGCTATTCCACCAATTCGCACTAAGCGTTTCCAAATGTCTTTTGTGATGCGCACAGCAAAGGAGTGGAACTCTCTGCCTGCGTCTGTGTTTCCGAACGCATACAACCCCGATTTCTTCAAAGTAAGAGTGAACAGGCGTCTTCTGGGTAAGCTCGCTCCATCGTCGACTTTGTCTCTGTCATTTCTGACCTAGACTAGAGTCAAGAGCAAACCTATCTCAAATAAAAAAAAATGTTTATTAGTGCGAGATTAATTTCTAGAAGCAGCGTCATTATAAAGCGTAGAAGGGACCTAAACTAATTCAATGAAAGATACTTTCGTAAAATACGAACTTTATAGGCTTTATACTCTGTGAACAGCCTTATTCTGATCATGCCTTTACACTTGATCTAACTGGATTTAGTGCTTCCAATCTAGCGATTCATGCAAAGCGGTAGTGGTAATATGAGATATATACGTCTCCTTCAGAATGTTCCGATAGATCTCTGTTACATAAAGTTTTGTCAAAGTGGGTAATATAAACTCCAGGTAGATATTGAATTTTCAGAAGTGGGGAATTCATATTATTTAAAGTGCTACGAATTTGGGAGGAATATAGAGTAATCTTATGTAGTGTCTGTCTAGGCGAATTGTAGGTACTTGAACAGTTTTGTTTTATTATAATCTGTTTATAATAATTTTACTAAAGAATGTGCACTTAAGGCTTCTTAATCGAAGAAAAAGCACGGTTCTTATGTTTAGGTTAAATTAACTATAAAATCGAGAAATAATGAAAACATAATAAGGTAGGATAGCCAGTCTTTCAAAGACTTTTCTTTACTCTGGTTACTTGGTAGTTTGGGAGGTACCTACAATACGTTTCTTGACATAAAAAAAAATTATTAAAAAGGCCACGTTTCTCCTCTTTTGTCCTTTGCTGTGGAGCCGAGCTTCGGGAATTTTATGAAGGACGGTGTGACGTCATTGTAAAAGTTCTTCATAAAGCCTAAAATTTGTAAACTTTGGATACTAAATTCTGGTGGTAAAATCGGGTTACTTACTTTTATAAAACCCAATTTTACGCTCAGCACTTTTCGCCGCGCAACCACATTTACGTTCTCAAAAATCTTAAAATTTTCATAACACCTGCAAGTAATTTCTGCATCAGCAATTACCCAAGCCATTCTTAAACAGGGGTTAAATAAGAAATATGTAATGTTAAGTGCTGTGGCTTATCGGGGCCTGGCAGTCACCCAAACGCTCGGCTCAGGAGGCTTTGCGACCCACCACGACTCAAGTCCGGTCGGCTAATACCTCAAGGTACACTTCTGTACGTTGGCTTCACAAAAATATAGGGAATATTTTCTGTATTTGAATTATTCGTCTTTTGTTTTGGCTTGCGGTGAAGTTAAGGTAGTCTAAATGCTATTTTGCTAGTGCTACTTGTGTCTCTAAAAGGCTTGCTTCAAGCTTGCCACCAAAAATGTTTAGCAAGGAATACGGAATTGTAAAACTGCATTTATAGCACTGTGTGATCTAAGCCCGCACTTAAGTCACGCTTCTCCGTGACTTAGGTAGTCCATTTTTATACCGTGCGAAAATGAATCTACTAATTTTACAGATGTATAATAAACAAGAGAAGATACTTTTAAATGTTCTTTGACACTAGAAATTCCTAGCACACAATGTCAAAAGAGGGGTAGGTTAGCATTTCGCTTAAAATAGTTTCATGCTGTAGAAAAAGTGACAACGAAATATCAGACGAAATGCTAACGTACCACTTCTAGACTCAGTTTTCAGTTTGTAATATTTTCTTAAGCCAGTTTGTTGTTCGTGGATTACCATATTTTCAGTATGATTTTAATAATTATGAACTACTCAGAAAGTGAATTAAGTAAAGATGAGAGCGGTGACAATGTCCCAGAAGCAATTACAGAAATGGCCAAACTGTAACAATGAATTGGTTCATTTGTTTGTTTCTGTGTTCATTCATCATTTTGAATTGGTCTACTTCCCTCCAGTTCCGGAAAATAGTATCTATACAAATAAATAAAATTGAAGTGTCAGTTTGTAATGTCAAAATAACAACTTTTTAATAAATACATAAGAAAGTATATAAGGTACTTATAACAAAAAAGTTATTTTTAAATTTTTTGTCTGTCTGTTTGTTCCGGCTAATCTCCGAAACGGCGGACCGATTTTGACTGGACTTTCACTGGCAGATAGCTGATGTTACGGGGAGTAACTAAATCTAGTTTTAGTTTAGAATAAAATTAAGGTTCCGCGCAAAAAAATTAAAACCCAGGAAATTGTGGACAAAAAGTCGGCTTTGAAAAATTCTTTTTCCGTTTGGTAGCCCAATTCTCGAGGTTAGTTATAGGCTATTTAACATTACGCTACGAACCTTAGGAGCCGAGCAGAAAGAAAAAAGTCAGAAAGAACACTAAGCGAAAACGAAGTAATAGCGCGGGCGGGCGATGCAACGCGACGGGTCGGGGGACGAGGGAGTTTTATAAAAATGTGGCTGTTATTTTAGTATATTGTTTATCTTACGACATCCACGCAAACGAAGTCGCGGGGCACAGCTAGTTTTAAATAAATCTTTTCAATAAATTTAAAAGATGACGGGTTTATGTCATATGAGCTATAAAATAGTATACGATACTCGAGACTTTAAGTAAGTCTATTAATGCACGGCGTTTAGCACCCCCGCTTACGCTCAGGCGCTAACATCACGCCGTGCATTAATGGACTACTTAAGTCACACGTATCGTAATGTACTATTTTAAGCACAAAATATTGGATACTTGGATTTCAGCGATATCACAATATTATATTGCTCACTGTACTATGAATATAACAACATACATTACCATACCATTTACAATACCATATAATATACAATACTATATCAACGGCGTTCATACCGTCTAATAAATTCACGTAGATACAAGCCACAACACATTTGATAACATAGTTCGAAAATAATTCGCTAGACAAGTCGAAATTTAATTTATGTAAAACGTTGCCAAAGTTGATCCCCTTAAAACTATTTTGAAATCATTATTCCCGCCGAATGTTGGGGAAACAGCAGAGTTGCAAGCACATAGTAAACAATAAGTTGCGAGAGTTAAATGGCATTGTACATTCGAACCGCGTCCCGGCTCGTCTCAGGAATCGTTAAATAAGACCGTGTTCGCACTTATTTTTCTTTGCAGGGCGCGAAAAAGCTCTGCGTGACCAAATCTGCATTTTAAAAACAAACTAAAATATGTTCGACATTTGTGCCTACAGGATCGGTATTTCAGAATTTCGGTCGCGCGGTTGTAATTTTGTAGGCTTTGTCTTGTCAAAAGTGTCTGGCTGGCAATTAATAATTTAGTATGTTTGTTTGGCCGAAAACTGATTGTCACTTTCATTAGCACTACACTGCCTTTGTCATCTACCATCGTATAATCACCAGAAGGCCGATAAAATCGTCTGTTTGCCATAAATTGACGCTTCCACCTTTCTCGGGAATCAATCAGCTGGCTAGGTACAATTTTCTTCAGACTGCAGATTAGTTTATCAATAATAATCAGGCTTTGTGATGTTATTTGGCATTCAGGCACGTGTAGGCACCCCACATGTATTTGCCACAGACAAAATGTATGTTGAGTGTATCCTTTCAACTGCTTGTGTTGGTCAGCTCGTATCACGAAGGGCATGCCAACTCCGCGATATTCCACCTTGCCTGCTTATTACTCAGTAATTTGCGCAATAATGAGAGGTGTCTCGGGAGGCGCTAATTAAATCCAACGTGCTCTGATTCCGGATCGGAACGTTGTGATCAGCCGGCATTAATCCTTCTGTGGGGTGCGAATACTTTAAATATATTTGACAGTATGGAAACATGATCGTTATTATTTTTATAATTTCAAGCTTTGATCTTAAAATCACAGCAATCGACAGCAGTAGCATCGGCAGTATTTTGTTGTAGTTTTTTGTATTTTTAGGGTTCCGTAAGTCCGAATGAAAACGAAACCCTTATAGGATATCTCGTGTGTCTGTCTGTCTGTCATAGCCGATTTGCTCCGAATCTAATGGACCGATTAAGTTTACAGGTACACATATGTTATTTTGTGACCCGAATACGAACGTGTAACGTAAATAAATGAATTTTGAATAGGGGGATCACTTTTGGGGGGCAAATAAGAAAATAAAAAAAATGTTTTGCAAACTATACCGTGTGACATATTTAAGAAAATAATATAGATGAAAATTGACCATACCCCTTACCCCTGAAACTACAGAGTCTAAAATTTTGGAAAAAATACAGAAAATAGTTGTATACTTATATATTACAGAAAAACCTGTAAGAAGTCTATGGTCTTAAAATAACATGGTAAATCTCTCAATATTGTGCCTACATTTGCAATTGGAATGTATGGAAGAACATGTTTTGCAACTACAATGTTAAGTTTGTTCTTGGGATAATTCTTCATCCTAACTACGGTACCCTTCATTGTGCGTGGTCCGACACGCACTTGGCCGGTTTTTAATTAGTGTTGACGGCAGCGCGGCCAATGTTGGGCAATGTGCTTAATTTCTTCCATATAAGTATTAAAAACTCCATTGACAAGGTTTTAATCTAGAACAATAAAAGGTACCTCTAGATCCTTAATAAGTAACGTTTCACTAAAATCATTATTGATTACCCAATCAAGTATCTACTTGATCATAATCAAATCAATTTCAAAATATCTCTCATCTCTAATTTACTGCGAAATCCGTTCAATCTCAATTATAATACCTATCTATGGAATTCTCCAACTTCTAAGTCGAATTAATCACCGTAAAATGAAGTCAAAGTGACTCTTCATTAAGATACCTCTTTGTTTCGGGAAAACTTTTATATTTCGCGATAAAAAAATATAAATAGGTATTTTTATTAAAAGTAACAATGGGTTTAAAAACTGTGTTGGCGCGTAGTTCAGATTAAGAATAGAGTCTCCTGGGTGTCGTTAGGTGGATTAAGGGGTATCTAAAGTGGGGTATACAGAGCACCGCCATTATTGATAACCATGATACGACAAAATATGGTTTTATAAGATGAAAGAGAGGAAGGACCAGTTTAGAGATGAGCCAGTTATCTCGCAGCAACTCAACATCACGTTTTCACGCACCCGTAAGTTTTCAGTCTGCCCGTTCAGAAATGGAGAGACTGAAAATAGAAGCAACCTACACAAGTAAAATAATCTAGATATTTCCTCCTATTTGTTAAACGTAACATTTTACTTGTGATTCTGTGATCATAGTCAGAAATCCTATTCTAGGTACCTACTTAATAATAATAATAAATAAATAAATAAATAATTTATTTTGGACCAAAAATATTTTACATTTTGTAAACCCACCAAACTGCGAAACAGTTTGTCGGCGGGATTAGCGCTCGTTTTAATCGGTACATTTGGCTCACATGCAATCTAATGAAGAAATACAATAAACAAATTAAGAAAAACAAATAAAAATTTCCAACTAACCCCGAACTTAGTGCTTTAACAATAAAGTCGAAAATCTATTAAAGAAACCCGACAGATTATAGTAGCTTGACGTGCTGGCATCCATACATAATTAAAATTAACTTTCTTGCTTATTATTTTACTTAATAATATTATAAACGCGAAAGTTTGTGAGGATAGATGGATGGATGAGTGGATGGAGGGACGTTTGTTAGTCTTTCACGCAAAAACTACTGGACAGAAATTTGGCAAAAAGATAGTTTATAATCTGGAATAACATATAGGATACTTTTAATCCCGATATACCTACGGGATCGAGACTTATGCGGGTGAAACCGCGGAGCGCTGCAAGTAGAACTATAATTAAGTTGGAAACGCTACTACTAAAATAAAAGGAACATTATCGACAACTATTCTCCGAAAAATGAACGACGTTCATCTTATTCGCAGCCTTTATTGGTAGTAAAGGCTTCATAAAGCAACAAAAATATCAGCCGCGTTTCACGGATTTGCTTAATTGCTTGATTAATTATTAGCAAAGGAGTTAGATGGGGTTAAAACAAGACGAGGGTCGTCGAAGATCTACAGAGCGACATCAATAAGCTTTAATGGGCGCCGGCCATCACAGCTATTAGCTCCTGGCTCAATTAGGAACATCGCTGAAATCGCGCCGTGGTTTCTGTAACAAGTTTAGCTAACAATGAACTCGGTTAGCGTTAGGACACACGAACTTCGAGAACTTGTATTGATTCAGAGGCCACGATCAAGGTTGCTGTCTAGTTTGTTCTAATAGAATATAATATATTATGATAGAATACTCTTTATTATATACAGTACACCACATGGATTACAGATAAAAAAGTAGATATTTTACATACGGTGACACAATGGGCGGTCTTATCTCTAATCTTGACAACCTTTGGATGGGTTTAAAGGGAGAAGGAGAGACAATACCTACTGCAGGTAGTCTGTGGTGTAATATACAATAAATACATACATTCATATAGCACCCTAATATATATATAAATGAGAAAGTGAGTTTGTTTGTTACACTTTCACATTAAAGCGGCTGAATGGATTTGGATGAAATTTGGCACAAAGGTAGACCATGACCTGGATTAGGGTATAGGATACTTTTTATCTCGATATTCGTAGCTAGTATACAATTGTAATTACGTGATCAAAAAAGAAATCACAAAGAGTCATTTTTAATTTAGAAATGCCAGTATTGAAAACATCGATGTCGGCGTCCCGGCAGACCGCAGTAAACATAGAAACATAGAATCGGAAATTTATTTGTTGAGCTCCTTAAGTCCTGAGTTGAGCTACACGATTACTGACAAATGATTGCACCGACTGGACAGGTCCACTCAAATTTGTGTGGTTCTTTCCTCAAAAGACCCTTTCAGACACGGATTTAACCAAGACTATGACTGGACTTTAAAAGAGACTTTCGACCCATGAGTTTGTTTCGCCATTTCTTCTCAGGGCTATTCTGATAGGAAATGTCGACTCCATTTAGCTCCGATATACTTTTCACAGAATAAACAATTTCATTTCAGAGCTCATAAATCACTAATCCACTTACACGTATCGATATGAACAAAAAATATGAAAAAAAAGGTCAAGAACTCTCTTACATTCTCTCTCACTGATTTCGTAGATACTGACATTCAAAGTCAAAAGTGTTGTTGGGATACGTAAAAACTGAAGTTAAAATAAAAGGAACAAGGGGAAAACGACCATAATGCTGGTCCTTAGAGATTATTGTTACTGTTTATTGCTATCGTTATGATCAATATTTTATCACTAACACGTGCTAAGTGGGATCACTTGGATTTGGATCGCGAACGTTCTGCGAGGCAATTAAGTTGGTGATTTAGGCATTAATAATATGTATGGGGTTTGTGCTAGAGTACTAAGTAAGCTTGTTAAGTGCATGTAGATTTCTTAGAGATAATATATGTTTGATATATTGTGTACAAACTTCTCATACAATTTAAGAGCGTTTATGGCATACGGCATTTCATACAAACTTTCAAGTGCTTGTTTTTCGAGATGAATAAACCGATTTTAATGAAACTTCATACGCATACGCAGGATACATGGGTCTAAAAAGTTAATTGAGAATATTTTCGAAAAATAGTGTTACTTACAGCTAAATTCGACCGATTTTAAATGTTCCATAGAAACAGAGATTTACAATTATATATTTTTTTTAAATATGTTCATAGCTACCTTTTTAGACCTACATAATATGTATATTGCTTATGCGTATGAAGTGTTATTAAAATCGGTCCATTCATTTCGAAAATCAAGCACTTGAAAGTTTGTATGAAAAGCCGTACGTCGTAAACGCTCTTAACGTATTCACATTTCATAATTTCAAGAAAATAGTCTTTTTAAATGTGTTTTTATTTTTGTTGTGATTTTATAGACCAAGGGAGAAACTGAAATTTCTTAAATTCATTCATTAACACAGATAAATACCTACTCATAAAACCACGAGTGGATCATATGAATAGAGGCTCCCGCAAATAGGCGCGACGCGACTCTAGTAGTACAATATCTCTGAAAACTTCATGGGCATTGTTCTACTAGAGTCGAGTTGCGCCTGTCTGCGGGAGACTTAACTCAATTGTGAAGATTTTGAAACGAAAATAGTTAATGGAGTGCAAAAATATTACCTTCTAATATTATTAAAAAGTTTCTATCAACCGCTTTTAACTCTTCAAACTCACTTCACTTTAATGCTCCGAACTTGAAATTCACTTAGGCATTTAGGTAACATCAGTGATATGTATAAGTTAGAATACCCATTCCTTTTCAGTCTGCAATTACCTAGTGTGAGGGTTGGCAAGACATGATGAATCGGCACTTTCCTTCAGAAGGGACCACCCTACTTAGTGTTGCCAGGTTTGAAGTGACGAAACTCGGGATAAGGGCATGAGTGCATGACATCGTTTTTGTTTCGTTAACTGACGACGATATTAGCTTAAACTTAACCATAAATGTGTTTTATTTACGAAATGGTTACAAAAGAATAAAAACATCTATCTATATTGCTAGGATGAAAACATTTACAAAATATCAATATATTAATTAAAACGAGCATTAGCTCACAAAAAAATATTGACGTTCAACAGGAAATCAGAAGAACGATTCCCTGAAAAACAGTACCATTAATCGGAAATCGAAGCTATTCTAAACATAATGGAAAGGCATTAATGGCCCGCGTCCGTCGCGGCCTGGAGGACCAAAATCAGGACGTTGCACGAAATTTGGTATTTCTGGTAACCGAACTCCACCCCTCTGCGACGTTCATCCCTTTGTTGATATTCAGCTGACCTACAAACACAGTTCACGATCGTATTACGTAGATATAAGCACAATAATATTTGATGTACTTTTGAATTTGTAAATGAGTTCTTTTTAAGAGCCGTTTTAGTAATAAGGTGCTATAAAAATAACAATGAACATCAATTTTTAGGGGTGCGAAAAAAGTACATTTGCTACTGAGTGAAGCCGAGTTTTTGTAGTTGGTTGGTACCAATTCTTTAGAAGTGCTTTTAATACATTTAGAAGCACTAGCGTAATACTGAAAGATCTTTATAATCGTTGTAGTGCTTAAAAGTATTTGGTTGCTATGAATTTTTCTTTAGATATTGTGGTGAGTTGTTTGGCATGGCTTTCCGCTTCAAACGTTTACAAAGACTTGGGCTGCCCTTGCATTAATGGCAAGATGTCTTCCAAATTACTATTAAAATATCAGTTATTCTGTTACACTTAGATTTTAAACGGAACTCAAACTTGCTCTGGATTTGTTTTTTCAATTAGTCTTTACTGTCCCACTGCTGGGCAAAGGCCTCCCTATTCTCAATCCACCTCTCTCTGTCCAGAGCTGCCAAGGACCAATCTTTATTAATGGAGTCCAGCTCATCCCGCCATCTCCGTCTGGGCCTGCCGCGTTGTCGTTTGCCATTAAGCGGGACTCACTGGGTCGTAAGTTTGGCCCATTGATCGTCTGACATGCGGCAGATGTGTCCAGCCCAATTCCATTTAAGCGTGGCAGTTTCCGTGTGACATCATTTATTTTAGTGATGGAACGGATTGTTATATTCTTAACCCAGTCCACTCGATTAATCTGAAAATTCTAAATAACACCGCGAACGTAGGAACATTTTAGAACCAGTATTTCAGCATCCAAAGTAAAGAGAATGAAGGCACCACTACGTATATTTCGCCGGGGTTCCTCTCGGGTGGTTGCGTGAAAGAACTTTCCCGGATATGAGCCACTCAGCTTTCTCTTAGTGTTTGTCTTACGTACCTTCCTGTTGCTCCCTACAGACCTCTCTTTCAATAGATCTATGTAGATGTGGATTATTTTATAATTTTATAGACAGACTAGCTGTGCCCCGCGACTTCGTTTTCACTTAGTGTTCTATGTGACTTTTTATGTTTGCTCGGCTCCTAAGGGTCGTAGCCTGATGTTAAATAGACTATATCTATCCTCAAGAATTGGGCTACCAAATGCAAAAAAAAAGAAAATATTCAAATCCAACTTTTTGTTCACAATTTTAATTTGTTTGCGCGGAACCCTAATTATTTTTCTAAAATAAAAGTAGCCTAAGTTACTCCGCGTAACATCAGCTATCTGGAAGTGAAAGACTTGTCAAAATCGGTCCAGCCCTTTCGGAGATTATCCGGAACAAACAGACAGACAAAAATGTTAAAAATTGCTTTTTTGTTTTATGTACCTATATACATTCATATGCATTTAGTAAAAAATTGTTATTTTGACATTACAAACAGATACTTCAATTTTATTTATTTGTACAGATGTATAGATGAAGTCGTAAGTCGTTGGGAAGTTGCGACACGACGTTGTTTATTTATGTTTCTTAACAGCTATAGCGAAATGAAGATCGTTGTAAGATTTAGGTGGAGGCGACATAGTAGAAGATGACATGGGAAAATAAATAAAAATATAGGCTTGACTCTAATAATACATACCTATGTCCTCTATAATACGCATGTTTTTACTGATGAATGTAGGATACAAGTTTACCCATTTATTCATAAACGTTGCGTAAAATATATAATCATTAGTGACTGCTTAACTACACATTTTTGACGTTTAAACGTCTATTAACTTTAAGCAATGTTTATAAATAAACCTCATTCCCCCGTATTAATAAAAAGTTGCTTAACGTTTAGTAATGATTAACATCTGGTTAGCCATACATTTTTTGACGTTTAAACATCACTTAACTTTAAGCAACGTTTATGAATAAGGAGGATTGTGTTTACGAGTTAGCTCACAATACCACAAATATCTAAACAATAATAATAATACTATAATCAATAATAATCCTTATTTAAAACTACGTCAGTATTACAAGTTAAAATAACAAAAAAAAACTCACTATTGGAATAAAATGTAGCGATAACAGTTTCTAGATTAGCGAGGTGACCCGGTTATTTACTATGTAAACTGCTATTTCGGCTAGTATGATACGGCCCGGATAGCTCAGTCGGTAGAGCATTGGACTTTTAATCCAAGGGTCCAGGGTTCAAGTCCCTGTTCGGGCGGGCTATACTTTTATTAATTAGTCAGCGTTTTAATAATCTTAAAAGTTTAGCTTCATAGAGAATTAGGTACTACATTAACATATATTGATCTGAGAGTCAATTTATTTTATGTTTTTTCTTATCTTCGACAGTTGAGCTTTGAGTCGCTACTTTCGGATTGTATTTTTTCCGATTAGTTTTCGTGTAGGGGGTCATAAGAGCCAATTAGGACTGTTTACATCCTTCGTTAGTAAATATTTGCAGACTTACCTAGCTAGGTGCAAACGATCCCTTCCAATAATAAAATAGAGAGAATATTTTCCTAATATATAAGAAAGTAGATATATAATATTTGAGTTTATTGAACGTTCTCGATATTTCATAAATACGGAATCCTCTATAATAAGGAATAGTTGAGTTATTACAGATTTATTTCATACAGAAATTCTTGTTTGCGAACTCTCATAGAAATAAATTGTGTTTCCTTGTTATTTAGATATATATATATATATATATATATATATATATATATATACATAATGATCGTAGTAATAATGTTCTGTTTACTGTTTGCTATCAAAGATAAAAGTAGTAATGGTTTGCAAACATATCTATACAAATAAATAAAATTGAAGTGTCTGTATATAATGTCAAAATAACAACTACAAAATACAACAACTTACTAAATGCATAAAAAAAAAATATACGGTACTTATAACAAAAAAGCAATTTTGAATTTTTTTTGTGTCGGTCTGTCTATTTGTTCCGGCTAATCTCCGAAGCGACGGCAATTTCACTGGCAGATAGCTGATGTTACAAGGAGTAACTTAGGCTACTTTTAGGTTTTCTTTTTGAAAAATAACTAGGGTTCCGCGCAGAAAAATTAAAACCCGTGAAATTGTGAACAAAAAGTCGAATTTGAAAAATTCTTTTTGCATTTGGTAACCCAAGTATAGAGGATAGTTATAGGCTATTTAACATTACGCTACAATCCTTAGGAGCCGAGCAAAAAGAAAAAACTCAGACAGATACTAACTAAGAACTAACTAACTATTAAGAGACTGAGCGAAAACGAAGTAATAGCTCGGGCGGGCGATGTAACGCGACGGGTCGGGGGACGAGGGAGTTTTATTATATTAAAATATGGATATAGTGTATCTTACGACTTCCACGCGAACGAAGTCGCGGGTCACAGCTAGTTAAATAGTATGTCTTTTTGTTTCGTGTGTACTCAGCCAAAGTCTGTCCTCAACTTGCGTCATTAAAAATATGATTAATGGTAGTACCTGTTTAAATATTGAAGACATTCTTGTAGGTTTGTTATCAATTTCATAATGTTGGCCTATTAAAATTTATTTTACAGTGGGTGGTGCTGGTATTTTTACTGGAATGTGCAAAGCCCAAAAGTAGGGGAAATTTTTAAATAGTGATCGTTTTTAACTCTTGCTCACCCATCAGTGACAGCATTGATTTTAAAAGGATTAAATAACTGTTTCAGTCTATAAACAAACATAACTCATCACATTAGAGCATGGTAGATTATAGGCATCGTATACCTAGACGATAGTGCGAGCGGTGTCCATGAGACAA
Source organism: Fissipunctia ypsillon (assembly GCA_947568875.1). Taxonomy (NCBI): domain Eukaryota; kingdom Metazoa; phylum Arthropoda; class Insecta; order Lepidoptera; family Noctuidae; genus Fissipunctia; species Fissipunctia ypsillon. Next base: position 14,597,469 of record OX387661.1, on the reverse strand, counting down.
ATGACGGGTGTTCTCCTTTGTACGGCTGAAGACAAATAGAGGCAATCGTCACGGCCCATCGGCCTTTATGAGCCGGAAACTAGCCGGCACTACTGTGACGTCATATTACTCGCTACAATGCACGTCTTCAAAGAAAACCGATGAATTTTGTCAGGAATAAATCATGGATGTTTTTGCGTTTGGGGTAAAAACGGTAATCATTTTTTTTTGGTGGTGTGTGCTTAGGGAAATCTTCTCATGATGACGAACTTTGTAAGTTCATTAGCACAATGCTCTTCGCCTATTTAATAGGTTACGCAATTTCGTATGTCATGCATCAACGATCGCTAAAGTCACCGCAACGCAATGTCTCAATTCTTCAGAAATGTTCGCTTATGTTTCAAAAGTACCTAGTCTGCTTTAAATTAACTAAGTGGGCACTGCAAATTTTTCTAGTAAAGTACAGAAATATTTAACGTCATCCACGTGAGGCTGAATATTTCTCTACATGCGACAGAAATTGCAATGCGTTTGTCGCTTGCGTTTCAGCAGGCAATCGGTTTGAAGCACGGAATTAATGTCGCTCATTAAAGGTAATTTTTGCAGACTTTGCAGGGCTCCTCAACTGTCATGTAATTTTTTTGGCACCCAAATAAACTAATATTCTAGGAATGAGTGACATTTTTTTATGTGAGGTTGCTGACAATGATATTTCTCATGGATTGACATCAATTCCCAATCAAAATCTAACTAAACCAATCACCATATAGCCGTCATTTTTGAGTGACCACTGAAAATTAGTGCCGTGCTCTGGGTCTCCCATAGCACACCATCATGCTGATTGGAAGCCTTTTTGTCACAGTCACAACGTGCAGCTGTCCAATACTTTTTTCCGTGCTTTTATAAATGTATATTAATTGTTTTGTTTTAAGTACTAAGTAGGATTCAAGCAGAACTTGTCTTTTGTATGTACCATGGGAGAAAAGAACATCTATACACCGCTGCACCGTAAGGACTATTCTTGCTTGCAGTGCGCGGCCGCTATTGTAACGCTTGCTTACAGATGTGGCAATCGTGTGCACGGGATTTTGTTTTCAAATTGGTCACATGCAAGTTTCCTCGATAGTACATGTTTCTGTGACAGAATAGACATATTTTCTTTTCTTTTATTTGTGAGTACTTACTTGGCACTGTTGCGGCCCCTGTCGGTTGGGCGAGGCTGGCTTGGGTCGCACCTTCTTCGAGAGCGGCCGGTCCAGCCCGGTCACCGCCACCGACACCGTCGTCACCCCGCTCAGCAGCGACGACGACGATGATGTGCAGTCTGCAACAATACACTGACTTAAGTACCCAGAAAATATTCAACAAAGCCTTTACGAGCTGTGTCAATAAGGTTCAACAATGTTGAAATACAGAAATAGGGAGCAAAGCTATTTGAACGTCTTTCAGTTCTAAGAAATTGTTTGCGAAAAAATAAATATCTGTATATCAGTGGCGAAGCCTTCATATAACCCGATTCCTATCGGCTTCCCTTCGGAACCACCACTCTTCTTAATGTCTACTATTGCTAATTAATGTACACCTGTATATGTAACTGTGTATCACATCAGATTATATATATTTAATACCAGTTTAATACAGTCATCATAAGATTAAAATCATTACAAAAATTACTAGTTTTTTGTCTGAGTTTATGAGAAATGAACATATTTTTCTTCGGCTTCCCTCTAATGATAATTGTAGCTGCGCTAATGCTATATATATGTAAAACATAAATACCTTCTTTTGCCCAGAAAAGTAATCTAACATGTAACAAAGGTTTTCTTGTGCTAAATGTATGTTGTGTGTATCAAATTGGTAATTTTATTGCGTTTATTCCCGCTTTCCTATTTAATAACATTTGCAAACCAGGCCACAATTCACCACAATTCAATGACTCTTTGTGAAGCCAAATCCGTCAAATAACATGGAAATCAATTTTGTATTTGATAAATAACTTCATCAGACAAACGCAACGCAAACGCAAATATGTCAGACATTTTATTGTGAAATGCTTTAAACAAAATAATTCGGTGCATCCAACTGTGGTGGTTTGTATGAACGAATATAATGATAGAAATCAAGTTCGGACAGTACGCTGGTTTGTTATTTCAATAGTATTTTAATTTATTATGATAGGTATCTGTTAATTAAGTCGTGTTTGAGCCTGCAGATAAAATGGAATATTTATTACGTTCTGTTGATTACAAAACAAAATATTTTGTTGGGAAATGCCAAGACAATAACGAAAACAAAATCGTCTTAATGTTTGTTGCTCAACACGTTTATACAGTGAAAGACTGTTTTTCTTTTTAACCTACTTCAAAAAAAGAAGGAGGTTCTCAATTCGGTTGTATTTTTTTTTAATATACTACTTATGCTTATCAATGTTCTTTACCAAGCAAACATGATTTGAAAGAGGTAGATAGATACTTGTTCAATCCAAACTTCTGATACCACGTCTCTGTCCGCTGTCCACCCGCAACCCCGCCCAGAATCCTTCGTAATCCGAGTTCGCTCCTAATTTTCAAGGTTCGATATTAATTTAGACCGAGCCGAAGGCAAACAAGAGTTCCGAAATGTACGCCGACCCAAATTCAGTGTTATTTCTCCTTTTTCACATTGGGGAAAAACTGTTGAATTAGGCGAAAGTATAAAGATTGTTTGGGCAATGGATCAATTTTGTGAAACTCGGGGTTTAAGCTGTTCGCGAACAATCTAATTTCGTTGGACTTTTTTGTTCATTATACTACACGTGCATTTAGATTGATTTACGGGTTTGTGGGGAGCGTATTTCATTTGTATTTTGGAGTTTTTGGATGTTGGCTTACAAGTTGCAATCAATGTTTTGTGGCTTCCTAATACTTTCTAATTCAATTCTGTAGTCAAATGAAAGACAGAGTATTCAAGCCTTTAATCTAAATAAAATCTTTAGTTTTTATGTGTATGTTACGTAATACAAACAACAGGTTTATTACATACCTTTGGGGTCGATTCACCCTTGATTTGTTTTCCTTTACAGGGTCACCAAAAATGATGACAAAAAAACAATGACTCGCCTTGTAGCACAGTTTGTAGTTGAATGAAGGTACTTCACTCTGACGAACAGAAGCTTGCCGGTAATCTATGTATGAACAAAGGAACTCGGTGCCGGATATTCAAATTCTTAATCATCATTAATCAATGTCTAACAAAATGTATTCTTTTGTTTGAAATCATTTCTCGAAAGCCACGAAACTCTTACCACATTTTTAAAATCTAAAATATATTGTAGTGCTTTTATTGGATCGCCAATAAATTGTTTTTAGATGGGCAATAAATTATAAAAACTGTTAGGTTAGATTTTCGTGGTCGTGTTTTTTATTTGCAGACAAATATTGTCAGTATTCTTTGTTGTGTTGCAAAACAGTCAATAGAATCCAAACTCATAACAAATAACACTTTTAGATATTTTAACAACGCTCAAATTGCTATTGTTTATTTAATTGGTTTGCCAATTAATTAAATATCACTCGATATTATTATTACAAGAGTAGCGTACACCGGTTCACTATTCGGCTCCAACCTCAATTCGCTTTCAAAGATGAATTTACTGTATAATTACCATGACTGTCTTTGAGTGAATACGTTCACAGCCGATGCTTGCGGGAGATAGAGACAGTGCGCCTCAGCGCACACAAGACGTGCCTCATAGTCTCATATCCTGAGTCAGCCATTGTGGCGTGAATAGTGGAGAAGGCCCGATAGATATCGGGTACAATAACGTGAAGCGAATTCAGAAGCTCTCAAACCAAACCGACAGATCTGTATTGATTCCGCCGCTTTCCCGTCTGATGGGACGTTCTTTGTCACGAGACAGGCACCATTATTTTGTTTATGTTTGGCCAGCCGCATATCCGTCTCGGCCGGCCGATACCCACTAATGGAACCGAAGAAAAATGATTCCCGATCTTTTTCAAGAGAACCTGTGTGGAAAGATATATAAGTAACAAAGTGGTCGCTTTTCAGCGAGGCGTGTGATGAATAGGTAATGTCGTCGGAGAAAAAAGACGTTGTTCGTTCCACTCAGGGATAAGTTGCTCTCGGCCGATTTAATTATGTTAGCTTTTATGCCTGCGCAATCGTTCCGTTTTTTCGCTTGCTTGGTGCTTAACGGTGAAGTGGGACGTCTGGAATTATTATGTTTAACATGTTTTGTATTTTATTTTGTTATAATAATGCTGATTTCACTGGAATAAAGCATAGGCAAGCTATGACTTATCATAATTATGTAAGTTAAAACTAATCAGTTAATACTGATTTACTAAGATTTTTTGATTGTGAAAAGAAAATCTGCGTTTTAACATTACGCTTGAGTTATTTCACTCTGTAGTATCTGCAATACTACATATCTTTATATATTACATGAATTATTTAAACTGTTATGACTCATGTTACTGCCTAACATCTACAAAAAAGTAAAATTTCATCTACTTTATAAATTCAAAAGCTTAACGTTCTCAAAGGTTCCTAGATTAAATACGTGCAGCCGATGTTAGGCAAAGAGATAGGCCTCCCCTGAAACTTGTAGGTATGTACTACACTTTACAGCACGCCCCGTAATGCCTACATTATGTAAATGAACTTTCCCGTTCACTTATACAAAGTGTACATTCATTACAATTTAATTTAAAATCATTCAGTTCGTTCGGACATCATTACGTTACTTTGGGGAATTGGGGGATGTACCTACATAAGTAGTTATTATAGCTACATAGTATTGCGACCTGAGAGTTGGGCCTGCTTGACAACATAATCGTTTAAGGACCTACTTTAGTTTACACGTGCCGAAATAACGCGTCGTTTTTCTCTAAACATTAAATCAAACCGGGAATATTTTATCATTAAATGTTTCATAAAAACCTGAGTAACAATTCTAAGAAAGCGTCTTGTCCTAATTCTTGTATTTTCCCGTTTCTTGTTTCATTTATCTCCGCTCAAATATTTTACGAATATTTGAAGGCCACTTCCTGGAAAATTGATTGACAGGTGCGGAAGAAAAGGAAATATTAATGTTGCTATGTTTAAACAAGAACCGTGGGTAGTAATCAAATTCGATAAACAGGATGATAAAGGTCAAGACTGAGAAGGAAGCAGAGGTTAAGATTGGATGAGGAAAATGAAGAACTCGCCGGTGTTGTTTCGGGGAATTTGGTGTCCAGCTGTGGATTAATTTCGTTGATCACAAAATAAAGATAATTGTTGATCAAAGCAGTTTAGAAACCGGTGCTTTACCTACCAAAAGATATAAACTTCTTATCCAAAAACGTTTAGTAAACCAAATTCAATGTGGCATCTGAGATGGGAACAGAATGCAAAAAACGATGTGATTTTCGCAAATTACATACACTACACACACATAGTGACCATATAGTGTCCTTTTTGGTGATGTTCTTCAGAAAGGTCAGGTGCGTAGTACTCGCAACCGGCGTGCGTGTACGACCAGATGTATGAACGTAAACGAGGCAAAATATAAGGATCGTAGCAGGTGGCGATCTGTAGTTTCTGCCTACCCCCATGAGAAGAAGGCGTGAGTTTATGTATGTGTATGTATATGTATTTTCGCAAATTAAACCATTTTTTTAAAATTTTATCTGTTTTTGTGCGAAGTAAAATCTATTTATTGATAGAACCCTCAAAATACATAGAAATCCTAATTGAATCTTATTACCCTCATTCTGACTCAACCACATTTCTTAAAGACGTCAAATCCCCATCTTCATAATCTTGCACTCTCTCCCTTGATAAAAAATTACGTTATTTACAGCACCCTAATAACAAACATGCATTTATGAAACGATATTAAAGTACTTTGGCTCAATATCCGAGAACATTTTCCGGTAAGGCCGTTTGTCCACCGCCACGTCAACGGGACGTCAACGAGGAGAACGAGTTGACGTCGCCGAAGTAGCGATACATACATTTACTGTGGCACGCGTGTCCACCGCACACCACCGCTGGGACATCACTTTCGGTTCGAAAAATCTCGTTTCTCATTGACGTTTCGTTGACGTTGTGCGGTACAAACAGTGGAAGGATGCCCTTTTCAATAACGGGTCAAGTAAAAACGTTTAGTCACAAAGACTAGGAGCTCTAGTATTTTATTAGCGTGTCTTTATATTAAGTTAGTTTCTTTTCACTTATTTTATGACGTTGTTAAAATTGGATGACTTTATAAAGGCACACGATACACGGGGTGCACACGTGCCCTGTGGTGTTTTCTCCCTATTAAGCAACACATACACGCATCCACAGTATTGAACCGTCAAAAATACAATCCACAACTCACAAAAAAAACCAAACCAACAAGCCAGTTCTACCTTTAGAATGAACTGTTTACATTATTTTGATACAGATTTTTTGAGTATTTCATGCTTTGTTTAATAATTACTTATTTGATTGGTAATTTTTATAGATATAATGGGTCAATAAACGGGTCGATCCATCAGGTTAAGCTACGCTTGCCGGGGTTGGTCCGTGGATGGGTGACCATCTTTACATACCGAGACTCCTCCGTGCCTCGGAAAGCACGTTAAGCCGTTGGTCCCGGCTGTCATTCGTGGATCTTTGACAGTCGTTACGGGTCGTCAGAAGCCCGAAAGTCTGACAACCAGTCTTACCAAGGGGTATCGTACTACCCAGTTACTGGGTTGTGGAGGTCAGATAGGCAGTCGCTCCATGTAAAATACTGGTATTCAGCTGCATCCGGTTAGACTGGAAGCCGACCCCAATATAGTTGGGAAAAGGCTAGGCAGATGATGATAATGATTGAATTCTGATCTCGATACTAATATGCGGTCATGAAACACGCATATTTCGCGTGGCGCGGCATGTTACAAATATGACGTGGCTTAGATTGTTCACCAGCTAGCTACACTTTGAAACGATTAAGTTCCCTAAAGCCCTCTTTGGTTTAGCAAGAGGCAAAGACTTAGGAAATTTCTTCAGCATTTACCCCGAGTGGGTGATTAGAATGGGCAAATTAAGCTAAAGAATTAGTTGTGACATATATGTGCCGTCGTTTGTTCATTACTTGGTTGATTTTTGTGTGTCTAATCAATTTAATACAGTGGCATCTTTTATATTCCATGCGTTTTACTACCCTACTTACTTGAAGTCAGGGTTTAAAATAAATCACACGTGCACCCATCCAAAATTGTCACTGTTATTTATTACGTATTCTATGGTATTGCTGCATAAAAAAGCGTTTACGATTCGTCATAAAATTGTCTCCGAGCCAAAAATGGTAGACAAAGAAGTGAATAAACGTTGAGATTGGAAAATTATTCATATTGGTGACCCGGTCGAATCGGATCGTGCGCCGCGCCCGGGGCGGCGTCCCCGAATCTATCCCAATTGATGGATATTTCTACAAATGCTTAGAAATTTATTACGGACACAAACCTTTTTTTTATCATTTTGTTTTGCAACTATCTGTAAAGATTTTGTTTAGGGGTAAGGCACCCGCAGCATATTTTCGTTGGCCAACGTTTCGTTTAGATATATGATAGTGAACCTGTACAAATATGAGTTAAGGAAGTAATCTTATTAGGATCGGTTCGTTTTCCGTAACGAACTAAGAGGGTTGTTCTCGTTTTCTGTTATATTACGGTTGCTAACCACAACTTGAACTACATTCGATTTACAGAAGCAATTTCATTGAAACTTTAGAAAGTACCCAATGTCTCTGTCTGGGGAACAAAACTGGCCACCGCGTATTTCGAATGATATTTTAGAAGTTAAGCTGCACTGCAGTGTTGAATAAGTTTTTATTTCTTCACAAATCGAGAATACCTACTTTGTGTCTTGGAAAGCCCTTGCTTTAGCTCAATGCTATGATGAATATGGAGGTCAGGCAATGCTACTTAGGAGTCCGAAAATCTAGCGAATCGTGGAAGTCGACTACTGTAGAATTAATAAAGACATTCAGCCGCTTAATTATTCTGGAAGCCGACCTTTACGAAAAAGCTAGAATGTAGCTGATGAGGCTACTTGTATGTTTAGAAGACAAGTACTTAGCGCGTTTACTATACGGACTATTCATAAGGCATTCACGTGACGCTCGTTAGCAAAGCGCGCTAATCGCTGTGGCGATATAACTCACACTTACTGTTGCCGACCTTTTATCTTTGTATTTCATTGGTGTAATACAAGCCATCCACACTAGGGGGTAGATACAATTCACGATTCATGTAACTATCTGTATTTTTTTTTGCATTTAGGTGCAATAATAATGGCTCGAAACAAAATTAAAAATTGAGACATTTACTGATAACCACCGTCTCATTTTTTTTCTTTTAGAATGCAATCAAAGTGTTTCAATATATTTATGTTTATACAAGTCCCTAGTAGTTTCACAATTTTTCAGCGAACGAGGTTACACGTGTCGCGGCCGCGAAAATCAATCTTTAAGAAGAAAATGTGCTCTTGAATATTAAATGCGCCATGACAGAGGGCTCGCATGTGTGGGCGAGCCCTACCCGATACAGTCAGCTTTCAGGTAAGAACAAAAGCTCATTTAATTATCTTTGAAAGCAAAATATAAGCTTCAAAACGAACAAAGCACACACAAATATGAGAAATCACATCTCATAATACAGCAGTGAGTTACAAACATTACTCTTTGTGAGCCAAGTAGAGCAAGATAAAATATTTAATTAATTAATTACAAGAATATGGCGGCACGACATCACTCATGGTTAGAGGGGAGATTTTAATCACATTACGAGCACGCGGCGAGCTCGGAGTGACCTTTTGAGCTTAACTTCAGCAGCATCTGTATAACAGTACCTATAGTTGCAAGTGCAAAAGTTGGGATGCATTAGTTTGTGCTGATGTGGGAATGAATTGGGTGCTTGAAGTTATTGCAAGTTGCTTTGTATTAACTACTTATAGTTAATATATGAGTGCAAGATTTAGTTTGCATGGCCTCATCAACATGTACGAGTTAGTGGACGTAGTACTGAAGTATCTATTATATTTTAATTTCTAGAATAGCAATGTCTAGACTTTATTTTGAATTACATACCTAATACCAAAAAATACCCGTTACACGTTATATTTTTTGTTGAAAAGGTTTTAAAAATATTCCTGTCCCTGCAGAATCTCCAATGAAAACACAGTGCCTAACCCTCATTCATCTTAAAAATACACATTATATTACGATTTATTTAAGAGTACGTACCGTGTGCTTTGCTTAAATTAAGTTTATATAATACAAACAGATTGTAACATAACAGATTGTAACAGATTGTAATTATTTCCTAAAGAAATCGATCTTGCCAAAATTTATTGTTTTCTAACTTTGCCGCCATTGACACAGTTCCAGCTCGGTTTTCCAAACAAACTTAAGGCTGTATCATACTTGATTCTTACGAGAAGACGCTTCCAATTCAGGCTGAAATGACGATACCTTTGCGTCGTTACAGCTTATCACGTATTATTTTTGGTAAAGTATTACAAAAGAAAAAAATCGTATTGATACTATGAGTGATCTAAAATTGTTACTTGATTCGATTCCAAACAGTTCTTGATGTGCAAATTATACGGTTTTGTTGCTTTTATCTGGTTTAGCTTCATCGGCAATTTATGCATTCATGCTTATGATATTAGGGAGAAAAGCCAGCTAAATCAGGTATAATAAACCGTTAAAGATACGAAAGGGAGGCATTTGCCATGCAGTGGGATAACATAGGCTAAAAATAAATAAATAATACGTGGTTGTGTTAAGTTTCTATTCCCATATTTGCGAAAACTTACAAGCTTCAACAAAACATCACAATAAATTGTAGAAAACATAAAGAATTGACATCAAAGAAGTCTTATCAGTCTATTGTCGATTGAACTTTTTGTGTTCTCCAGAGATATTTTCGTTGGAGTTTTGATGTGTAATAAGGGGCGGCTTTTAGAACAACGCCTCGGGAACTTTTAAGGTTTTATTGAAGACGCTACGGTATAAGTTTCGATGGTAGGGCTGGGAGCGAATCGTTTCGCCGACAGGCAGGCTTTAACTTTGTTGAGACACATCGATTTTTTCTTCTCTACCTATGCTGAATAATGACGCCTTTATAGTGGGTTGTACTGGAATAATGTGATTGGGTTGCTAGCCTATTGAGTTTGAATGAATGAAGTTTCTATTCAATATGCAAATGTTAAATATAAATTACTTAATTGAACACAATTCACTTCACAATTCTTGACTAGCATCGTTCTTTATATTTTAGGGCATAGTATTTTCTTTCTTTGTAATATGCAATGAATTTGTATGCTACGTACCGCGTAGAGTGCTACGAATATTTGCTACGCGCTACGTGGCGCCAACGCCTGTTCGCTAGGCTTTATTGCTACGAAGTGTTGACACATGACGCTTTGTAATAGCCCGCACACATTGGGGCTAACTTTGGGAAATTGTTAATGTTTTTGTCGACAGAACTGAAAAAAAGTTGTTTATATATTTTTTCGTGTAGGTGGCCATAAAATCATTATTTCTTTGCTTTAGTAGTAGATAATTCAATTTAATAGCAAGAAAAAGTAAATGAATTTAACTCCGCTAATCGCGGCCGACGTCTGCTAATTACGAGACATAGCAGAAAACTGTTGTGAAATGTGAATTTATATGAACCGAATGTGTTTCGCTTGTCAAAATGATTACGATATTACGAGAGACAGACGACTGTAAACCGTAATTGCGTGCACATCCATCAACTATGAATGCGACACGGTTTGAACGCAGTGCGGATTACCAGCCGTGATGCTCGTAATTGTTATAGTTTTATTTGCAAACAAGCTGGTTATTTCGGGTTGTTATTGTGAGTGAGTGTTATTAAGGCAATAAGGTTGAAAAGTAACAAATAGGGCAGTAATTTTAACAGACCATAACTCGCTAAACGAGTATTAAATCACACGAACGGTTAGAACACGATCAAACCTAGCACCGCAACTTTCATTTGTTTTTTACACACTTTGACAGAAAAAGTTAGGCATTTCCTCTTTCTCCATTTATTTCAGAGCAGAACTTTACTTTTAAAATAAAAGGAAACATAATTAATTAGTCACAAGCAACTTGATAAAATGAGAGGGCGCCCGGGACTGCGCAAGACAAAGTTTACTACTAATTTACTAAAGGCATATAAAAAGTCGCGCCAAGTAGTTGACTGTTAAACGTTAACTTTTTTTAACTTATTTATTATTTAGTTGCTCTTGTTTTTCAGGAGGTGTTTTCAGGTTAATGAAACGGATGTTTGAGCAATTACGGAGTGTATTACAGTCTGCTACAGTTTAACTCTTGGTGGAGTTCATTAAAAAGGCTCTACGAGAAACGATACTTCAGACGAACTCTGGGCAGTCAGTTAGTTAATAAGTAACTAATAGGTACTGAGGCGGTCAGAAAACTTGACTAGTGGGTGACACGATTATTCTAAGTTTAAGCCCGTCGTGGATTCTCATTCTATTTAGAAATCTCGCAGTATCACTATATTGGAAAAGTTGACGTTCACAAATAAGACTACAGACTACACCGAAAACCTACAACATCATAAATAAACCCAGCTAATAAAGAACCCATCTATCAGACCATTTTCTAAACAAATACACGGCCACACAAGAAACTTCCTGAAAGCAATTTCGTAGTACTTATTTACCTAAAACGAGCTTCCCACGCCGAATGAAAATAAATCCAAGTACTTTGTAGTATAAAATATATTAAGTTAATTAACAGAAGCTATGCACCGATGTTGTGTCACTTCCACAAAGGGTAGATTTAGGGTTATTTATCTAAGTTGTCACGTGTGATTCGGGATTTATCGCGTGTTGGAAGCAGTCGGGTTGACTTGAACACGACAGCCGAGGTTTTATAGCGAGCACGCGAAGGTTAATTCTGGATAAGTAATTTTAAAGTTTTGCTACTTATCCAATACGTTTTAACGAGGTTTTGTGTGAACTGGCCAGAGTGAATAGGCTGGCTATGATTGTAAAATACCGGTGTTATTTGCAAGAACTTTTTTTACTGTGTAACATAGGTACTAAAACCGGAGGAGTAAGTACTCATGAGGCAAAAATGTTTTATTGATTAATTATCGTCATAATATCGCTGGCCTGCAATGAAAATAATCGGTTCGATTTTTAAAATTTAATTAACTGTATCTTTTCTTACATTACTCACACAATACTCGGAAGTAACCAAAGTCCGCTTTCATTTCTTTCGATATGCGAAATAGGCTTCGGATTTATCGTAATAACTGTTCCGAATCAGGGTTCCCTCCAGAGAATCAGAGAAAATGGCGAATCTACTCTGTCGCACCTACCGAACCTGAGCAGGGGACGCCAACATGAATACAAATCGTCCGTTTTTCCCTTCACGGACTTTAGTTAAATCACCAAAGCTGTACTGCGTAAAATGTTCCCTTTTATTTCCCGTTGTTTTTGTTAAACTTTTTTTTTCAGTTACTGTGTTCTGCATTGTGGGAACTAATTGTTATTCTTGCGTGGAATGTAAACGGGAAGTGGTGGCGGAGGGTAATTTATTGGAAGCAGTTGATTTTTAATTAATTGTGATTCTGGGTAGGATATGAGTACAGCAACCGTAGACTACACCTTAATTGTTATGTTCATTACAAAACGAATGAGCTAACTGATAATTTAATGGTAGCTAGACATCATAACAAAACATAGAAGGTGATTAAAAATGTAACTGATTTCAAGAAACCGTCGTTTGCCGATGTGAAAATTACTTGCGTAATTTTATCAAGAAGCAATAAAATTATTCATATTTCTGTTACTACAATTTACAAGTGCCCTTCAGTATTGATTAGTTCTAAAATAACCACTTCAATGAAAATGTATTCAAACCAACACCGAACCCAGTCAGCTCTAAAACCTAATAACAGTTTCAATATTTTAGAGCAATCCTAAACCTCCTATTACATTTACCATGAAATAAAACTTTATTCATTAATTTTAAAGCTAAGCAAATACTTAAAATTCGCCGTCAAACGGACTGACCTTCACAAGTTTACGTTTAGACTGACGGGAATAAATTGGAAACAAGTTTGTAAAAACCTTGAATAGAAAGCAGCTATTTATGATTTGTCAAGCTTTTATCTGCGGCTTTACGCATGCTGCTGTGATAGAAAGTAGCCTTTGTTTGTCTCTGTGCGACTGAAGATCACTATCGAGATTATTTATTTTACAACATAACATAACATCACGCCTTGTTTCCCCGAAAGGTTAAGCAGAGGTGTACCTATAGTACCCCCATATTTCGCCATTTTTTTTTGATGTTTGTTCAACAGTGGGAAGCAAACAAATATATTATGCAACTAACCCAACCAACTAATCTCTCATCAAACTATCGCCTGCTTTGGGTAGTTCTTTGTAACTTGTGATTCCTGATAAAGAAGAGAAGCCTCATCTTCACCCGTGCTTTTCTGACTGTGCAACAATGTTTTGTGATCTTTAAAACGTAAGTAGTGCCGTAAGCTTAAACATAGCGCCATTGTTCAGCTTAATTCAGTTTATTTCTCCTTTCATAATGTTGGGCTATATTTGGTTTATTGTTTATTATAATTGACAGGTTCTCTTGTTCGAACAAATTAATCATTTAATAAAATGTCGGAAACAGGTGGGGGAATCGGTTAACTTGATCACGGTGACCGGACAATATTCTGTTTAGAAAGTTGATAAAGTAATTAAATTGAAAACAGAAAAAAATGTTACACTTTTTGTTCGTTACTTACAAGTTTTATAAATTTCGAGTCTAACAATGTATGAATCTGAAAAAAAATCATTACAAAAATACTATTTAATCGCAAATGACTGATAACATAACAATTGTTGAAATATTAAAAGGTAAAATGTTATCCTTAATCTTAACATTCTCAGAATCTCCTCTTTAAAAAAAAATATTTGTACCTTCTTTCAAGATCAAAAGTCACCAGTCCTTCGTTTCCAATATCAACGCTACCACCATACCACCACACCATATTTATCCCACAAACAGAATTTACCGTCTCAATTTCACCTCCTCTTGTCGTAATAGTGAAAAGTAAGCATAAATTAGTGAGGACCCTCCGTGTCCTCGCCTTTATTCGTCACCTATCTCCAGCATCTGTGCCGCGGGAATTTACGAGGTTCGCCCACTTACAAAGTTATGGCATAAAGGACGTATACAATGGCGCCTGGTGACTGTGTCTGTCTGTGGAGTCTGTGGTCACGACCGAGCATTTTTTATACAGACAAGAGTTAGTCTTAAACATGTTGGATTAATTATATTTGAGTCAAGTTTTTATTGTCGTAGTAAAATTACCACTTTTTTATTACGTTGTGGCGAGAGTATATTTTTCTTAATCCACTTTTAGCTTACTGATAGATTTAGGTAAGCTTTCAAGCGTTACATAGGGTATAAAATAAAGGTATCTTTAATTCACTTAATGCATGAATAAACAATCTATTTTCAAATGCTGTAATTCACAAACCTAAATCCTAACGGGTTAAAACAACCGTCATTTATATAGAGAAAGTTTTATCAAAGTAAAAGCCCGTATTATGAATGATGAAGCAAGTTGCGAACTCGAAGGGTCTCGACCGGTTTAGGTTATTGTGCAAACAGGAAGAGCTCGCGATCCATCAGAGGCTGTCAACAATTGGACCCTGCGGGCGAGCCTCATTACCATCCTGTAATATATATGTCACAGTAAGACGGTTGTAGCCGTGATATAGTTATATCTCTAGGGATATAGCTATATACCGTAATAAGTTATATGAAAGCGGTTCATAACTGTCGGAGTGCCCTAATTTTGTTACTGCGACCAATTTCATCATAGCGCTCGCTGGCCGCTAGCGCGGCATCGCTCGCTTCGCTCGCGCGTAGTTGGTCACAGTTCTAACCTACCCTAACCCTACCCTAATAGTTATATATCATAACTATTAGGGCACTCCAGCCAAATAGGTGACTAGACCGTGCTCGTATCATAGTTATACTTCTATAATAAGATAGTTATGAACCGCCTTCATATATATAACTATATTACGGTATATAGCTATATCCCTAGGCATATAACTATATCACGGCTACAACCATCTTACTGTGACATATACATACGTACTACTGTTTGATAACTTATATTTTGGAGTTTTTTCTTGAGACATTTTTTTTTTGTTTGTGTGTTAAGGGCCTATACTACCTCAAATGGCTTAGCACGATCCTCCGTTATGTCGAAAATACTGCAGCATTAATTTTGAAATAAATATATGGTAAAGTTGAGGATTAATGTTAAGTCTTATGTTTGGCGAAAACACGATTCCATAAAATTTTCTCGATAGAAAAAAAACTCAAAGTTACCTCTAAACTGAACTATAAACCGTTGGCAATCCTACAATACTTCAAATAAGATCATGAAACTTTTTATACTTACTGAACTAACTATAAAGCAGGTCTTATGTTATTTATTTTTTTTAAACTACTATTATTTTCACCGTAAAAAGCAATTACCTAAACTATCGGCGCTGCCTGCCGCCCAGCACCGCACTCAGTCCGCGCGCAGTATCGTGCGAGCGAGATAAAGAGTGAATTTTAGCTGAGGTAGTATAGGCTCTTAAGTGAAAGCTGCTATGATTGTAAAGCTCAATAGATAAGAAATCATTCGCAGGTTTCTAATGATATATGATTGATGGTCACTGCCTTACAATTGCTTACCACTGACTGGATACCACGCTTTACTACTAATGTCATTTCAAACATTCCATCCATTATTGACGGAAATAGAATCGCAGAAATGTAGGTTCATTAAAATTGTGACTGGGTAAACAGGAAGGTAAACCTTCACTACGATACGCTAACATTCTATTAGTTAAATATTTCCATTTAAACGTAAATTGAAGAGGAAACACTCTCATTCTAAATTCCCATTCCGAGTTCCCAGAACTCGTTTAATTATGCACTGGTTAATATTACTGAACACTGAACGGTATTGCACTGAAATGCGGTTCTGCGTGAGATATCCGCTTAAAAAACTCTATTCAGACACAGATTTCTGTGTACAGATGTATATATGTATGGAGGACGATTAAACGTTTTATACCTGGAGCTGCAGACATGTGCTATGTCGTATTTAGATATGTAATGTCCTAGAACGAGAAATAGAGATAAAATAGATCAACCATTTTTCAGATAATCTAAAGTACATACATCTTTTATTACAACAAAATACCTTTTGATATATTGCAATTAAATGAAAGGAAAACTCACATTAAAAGTACACTTTGTAAAAAAGCATATTACAAATTAGAGGATTATATCCAAGATAAGAATGCTTGGAAACATGCTGGTCCTGCTACAAAGGACAATCTAGAGTATAGAAAAAATCAAACTGGTTGCTAATTAAATTAATATATTATGTTTTATGACACTCATTTTACATTCTGTGATTATTTTGACTCACACACAGACTTTATTACTTGTTAAAATTTTAGGAAAATCGTACACTTTTACAATGCTTGTGAATATGTGAGCACCGTGAATCCAACACATATTTAGTATAGTAATTTCATTCTAGGTGCATCGTCTTCACATATAACTATATAATAAATGTATTGTACTTAAACAAAATATTGTAAAACATTTTAAAAGAGCAACGGTGGAGTTTCTTGCTCATTCTTTTCCATACGAATTCTACCTTTTGGAAGGGGAGACTAGAATCAATTTTGACGTTCAAAAGTGCCTTTTATGTACTCATTTGAATTAAATGATTTGACTTTTGACTTTGAACCAAAATGTTCGATGACATAGTGTCATCCACCAACCCGCACTGGACGGGGTGTGGCCCACAACCTGTTACAGAATGGAAAGGGGGTCCCGGCATTAAAAGATGCTGATAATGCTGATGCCTGGAATAGTAGGTACTTAGGTAAGTACAATAATAATATTTAATAATTGCGTGTTCAAGGTAAAACAAATTTACATACTTTAAAGATTTTTGAAATGAAAACTTCTTTATCCGCGTTGAGCGCTTTTTGGTAGAGTAGCGAATTCTACTATGACGTGTTGCGCCAGACTAGCGACGCGCAGCGACCTGTGTACATGTTAATGTTTTAAGTGTTCACTTCTGTCGGCAGTCCCCATGACTGCCTATTTATTTTTTGATAGGCGAATATTAATTGGTACAGGGGGTCTACTCCCTAAGTCCGTCAACGAAGTAACGGGCCCGTCAGATAGTAGTCCGAAACGTTGGAGCGAACCCTACTCCCTAATGATTTCGGATTGATCAGTTTCGAACGGAATCATAGATAATATCGATATCGATATCTATGATTCCGTTCGAAACTGATCAACGGAATCATAGATAATATCGATATCGATATCGATATCTACGCCTGGCAACCCAGAGAGCAACCCTCAATGTCCACTGAGGCACTGGAGCTGGAGTTGCCAATGCAAAATCAGCGAAGTAAGTAATCAGTAGATAGTTCAGTAATAAGTAAATCATGTAAGTATCAGAAAATTACTTAAAACTGACAAAAAATGATTTCTTTTGTTTACAGCATTAAACCCTCGTCGTGCACGTCCACGTGTTCGGTGACACCTCGCTGCCGACTCAGCAAGAAGTTGAATTATCAATAATTTAAGACTACAATAAGTAGATAAAAAGAAAATCTATGTTCTGATTGATATAGTGTGTTATTGATTGTTAAAATTCAGATTTTCAATTATTCAATTCAATTACTCTTTATTGCAATCCATAATGTACACATACAGTTAAATAATTTTAATAATTAATATGAGTGGTGTGAGTGTGTGAGTGGTGAGTTTAATAATTTTAGAAACAATTATGGACCCTGTCGGGCACAGCAATTTAATTGGTGCTAAATTAAAACAAAACATTTTCTTAATAAAAACCATGCTTTAATTATTGTGGAAATCATTTTTTTATATCACCAGTCCCAACACCCATTATGTTCTGCTGTAAGCAAAATAAAATACTTTATAAATTATGTACTCTAATCAATAATATAAATACAAATACCTACCTATTAAGGTAATAAAAACAGAAAGGTATAAAGTATTTAGTATAACTCTGTTACAACAACAGAATTTATGAATGTCAGAATGTGTAAGAGTGACAGGCAAAAAGGTTGACCGCTGACAGATGTGAGTTCGTTGAGAAACATACTATGATAGGGGCGCGCGAATCGACCAGAAACAACAAGTTTAGGTTTATGTTCATATTCCAATAAATACGCTATGCATTTATTGACGTTCTATAAGGATAGTTTTCTTGTGAGACTGCATAAGTACCTATTTCTTTCCAGCAATTTCACTCGCTCATGGCCCTTGCTGAAGAGCTTGATGAATAGTAGACTCATCTTCCTATCTACTGTGCTCCAATTATTGTAAGTCTTCCTCGCTGAGGAGAGGTGCTTCTTAGCCCACCCGATTACACATATTGTGTAAAACGCAGCAGGCAAAAGGGGTATTATATCCTCACAAAAGCCCTCGATTAATTCCCGTGGGTGCCTAGAGTTCCCTATGTATGAACTCAACGTCGGGAATACTCGCCACCCGAATGTTTTGGCGTAAATATCATTGGTGTCGCCTCCGCTCTTCCAGTATAGCGTCTTCGAGCATTTAAAAAAGCAGCCATAGTTTCGAATTCTTCTTAAACTTGTAACTTTCATCGACAGCACGATAACTATTTTGATCTCGTATCAACTGACATAAATATCCGTCGTGACAAGTGTCAAGTAAAATTTTTCGGACGGGCAAAAACACATCGGGAGTAGGGACAACTGTCAAATCGTGTCGTCATTCATTCTTCGTCCGGGCCCCGAACGAAACAAATGTCCGTTGGTGATACGGAGTAGGAAACGCCCGTAACGAAGGCCGAAACAACGGACTTCGTGCTTAGGGAGTAGACCCCCTGTTTTAGTTGCGAAATTAATGCAAAATAGTAACATGGGAATATATTGTGAGGATTCAAAAGGTGGTTACGTAACAGGGGCGTAGCCTTCATATAACCCGATTCCTATCGGCTTCCCTTCGGAACAACCACTCTTCCTAATGTCTAATAATGCCAAATAATATGGTACACCTGTGTGTGTAACTGTGTATCATATCACATTACATTCTTATATTTAATACCAGTTTAATACATCACAAGATTAAAAGCCTACAGTTTTTTGTCCGAGTTTATGAGGGCTGAACAATTTTTTCTCCGCTTCCCTCTAATGATAATTGTAGTTGCGCCACTATTATGTAATAGGTATGGTTTCCCTTTTGATGATCTGTCCACCGGGAAATGAATAGGCGGGCTTTATTGTTTCCGATTGACGGACTTTCTGGCTGTACCGAAATATGTTGGGTTTCCATTCCATCTATTTGTATGTGTAGTTTGTTAAAGCAAAAATGGCATAGGTATTTTACGATTGTAGACCTTTCTTTAAAAGTAATTTTAGTCTAAAACGACGAAACGAGTTTAAACTTCCTTCTCTTATAACTACACTATAAAACAATACAAAACAGCATCTTTTAACGAAACTCTTTACTAAATATAATGGGCTTGTTTCCAATAACAGGCTCTCAGACTGATCCCAATACATTATAAAGGAAACGTCTCGTGCCGAGTCGTCACGTTACCATAACGAGGACCTCCGAGTAGGGGGCTCATTTGCTAATGCAGCCTCTAGTAATCAGAACATAGATAGGTACAGAAGGGTCACTCCTTATAATGTGCGAAAACGCACGCACACAGACACGCGTCTACATATAGCGAGTGCAAGCGCACTCTCGACTGGCATTTGCTTGAGATCCCCGTACGTACGTGTCTATGTGTGCGTGCGTTTCACTCGTTCTATGGAGCTGTCCTTCTGTTAATATCTACTTTGTGCTGTAATGATCCAGTTTCCATACGTCTGTCTATATTTTTAACGGAGTTCATAAAAGCAGGATGTTATTTATGTTCGTCTGTATATATTTTTTAAAGTGTATTTTTATTTTTAATTTACACACACATAACCTTGTTTCCCCGAAGGGTTAGGCAGAGAGAGTACACCCACATTTCGCCAGTAATTTTTAATTTTATTTATGTTAATCGATATTTTCATCAATTGTGGACCGATTTAAAAAAAATCTTTTTTGTTTGTTATAAGAAGCTTGCGCCCGTCCCCCGTAAATTTTATTAAATTGGCTAGGGTAGTTTTTAGTTAGCTTCGATGATATGTATTTGATCCAATTTGTGTATCTTGACGATGCAATGTTACAATACTTCCTAACACTGTTGTTTACATAGTATAGTAAGTAGTTTACGGATTGGAGTGGGCTAGGTGCCATAGCTAAAAAGTGAAAAATGAAAAACTTTTTACAAAAAAAAAATAACTTTAATTTCGGAAGTCGGTGTCTTTGGATCTATGTTTTAGTCTTTTGCCAGCGACTTCCGAAATTAAAGTTTTTTTTCACTTTGTAGTGGTTTTTTTGGAAGTCGGTTGTTTTTTTTTTGTAAAAAGTTTTTTTACCTATTTGGTTTAATAAATCGGTAATGCAAAGTTGTTACTGCTCTTTGCGATCTTGAAACGTTTGCGTCTAGTCCTGACTTGCGTATGAATTTGTGTAACGTTTGAGAGAAATATAAAGTATGTTTGAGAAATAATTTTCTGTTTATACTGGTTCGTTTTTCCAAGATGTGTACTTTATAAAGAGTAGAGAAAATATAAAATGTGGATTGAGGGTTAGATTTTCAGCGGCAAATAGACGTCATATATATTCGTTGCTAAAACACAGCCAATATTATTTGTGTTATTGTAAATTCAATTTAACCGTAACAATAGTAACCCATTAAGTTTTAACTACAATTTCTCGTATTTTTTACTTCAATCAAAATTCCCTATTTACAATAAACTCACAAAAAACTTAATCCCAGCCCCACATCTTTAATGAAATCAACTAAAACCTCACTTCGTTATTCGTCCAACAAATAATACCGTTAGACATGAGATGACGTAGAAATTGCAGTATCGTTTGTCTTCCATAACAGTAGTCTACAGTTCCATTGTACGCCATCCGATATAACGATACTTGACCAGAATGCTCTCAACGGAATCAAGGATGTAACAAAATGTGTTGTGAAGCATATGGCGCTGAATACGGTTTAAGCTATCAATGCTATCATCCTTTACGAAAATTCTGTTGGGAATTGTTATAGAAGCTGGATATTATTTTTCGTTACGATCATGCTAAAGGCATTTTTGAGCGAGAATGTAGGGTAATATTATGTAGACTAAGGTTAACACGTGCTCCTGCATGCGAAGTTGGATCGACCCAACGGGAGTATGCGGTGCTTAGCTTGCCTCTCTTAAAAGAGTCCTCTTTGCATAAATATTTAATTGACATGATACAACACAACAACAACACCAACTAACACTACTGGTTGTTATACTATTAAATAGTATAACAACAAATTTATCAAATTAAAGCTCTCTTCCTCTCTCCTACTTTGCTGTGCCCGACAGGGATCACAATAATCATGTCGTTGTAAATCTACCACCCAAGTTCACTTTGTGGAATATATAATAAATAAATTGAGTATTGAAAAACAAAAACAAAACGCATGATTGATTCTATGCTAAGCTCAGCGTCATTAAAGGCTCCTGCGCGCGACACGCCGTGCCTTTGTGTCGCATCATGCAGGAGCCTTTACTTTCCTCGGTATAGCAAACAAAGAATGTCCCGCATTGAATAGGTATTACCTCGAGTTTCATAATTGCGATTCGGTCCAAACGGTCAGATTATTAATATCCGGCGACCACTCTATCTGCTATTAATAGTATCTAATCAATATCATCTATTGTTTCCCTTTGTGCGATATAACTAGGCTGCGATACACACGAAGCGACCAATGGCTTCCAATTCCGACTCTGATTACAGAAAATTACAATGACAGGAGGTACATATTGTTACATAATTCTGGTTGGTGTATCAACTGTTATCTATTTATATACACTAGGTATGAAACACCAGGTAATCAAATGAAATGAAAATATCGAAACGGACGAGGTGTAAAAAAATCTGCACAAATACGGCGTATAACACCGCAACAAAGGTTAATGGAAACTGCCGAAGGGCGTCCATTAAAAAAAAATACAATGTGTGTCTGGGCAATTCGCTGAGTGGAATTCGTCAAAATAAAAAAAATCATATCACTCCATGTACTGACTAATCCGTGGTTTTATTTAAGGGACGAATTTGACAATCAAATAAGTTGATCGGAGAGATCCATTAGTTGTAATGGATTGCCACAATACAGAGTATTGCAGCGTCAATCATGGCCGCCTGAGGCTTAATTTGTGCTGACAATGAGAAAAGGAATTAGTCTCAGGGTAGCGATCTCGTCTGTCTTGAATATCTGTCGCCGTAATGATGATAAAGGTAAAAAGCAGGACCGCAGTTGCGTAATACCTTGTATATGTTACGTTTGGAGTTCCCATGGGGGTAGCCAGAAACTACAGATCGCCACCTGCTACGATCCTTACATACTCCTTTTGCCTCGTTTACGTTCATACATCTGGTCATACACGCACGCCGGTTGCGAGTACTACGCACCTGACCTGAACAATAAATATGGTTTAAATTAAAGTATCTACTTTCATATCGTAAAGTTGTATTAAGAAATAAAAAAAAAGTAGTAATCGTGGTATTGTAGTTGAATAATGGGTAATAATAATGTATATACATTTAATAGACAGTACAAAAATGATTACAACAATTAAAAAAGGAAAAATCTGCAGGTCAAGTCACGTCAAGATGAGGATCATCGTTTCATCTCAAAACTTACTAAATCCAGTAACACGATATCTCGGGCGTGCTGCATTGTGTGCTGTCAGCTCGACGCATGACGTTTGAGTGACGTGGACCTGCTGCCGACACCATTCACTCATACCGCCCCGAGTCCTGCCCTGTCTTTCCATATCGTTCGATGTGCCGTGACGGGAGTTGGGTTTCTGAGTTAGCGTGATGAGTGACATCTATTGCGCTGTGGGATATTTAATTAAATAACGCTCTTTTGGATCAGATCCAAGAAGGTTCTGCTGCAATTTTTTATTGAACTTTGGATGATGGGTTCGTATTCACAATATTTACAGACACCTAATGCTTCAAACCAGATCTACATTATCTAAATAGACTGTTGCATAGTTTAAACTCACACAGCAGTCAGGCATTGACGACGTGGTCATTAAAATCTACTTAGGCTTTCTACGGTATCTAACGAAATCTCCAAACGGCTAGCTGACACTTCCCGTGACCCAAGGGCCGGCTTTTACCTTGGCCAGAGGCTAAGCATTGCCATACAACGTGGCAATGCTGCCAGTCTCTTGGGTACATTACCAGTCGACAGCGATGCGGAGGAATTTTTCGACGCCATATTTTAGTTTGTGAATAGTTTTAGTTAAGTTAGATTATAATTTTATTAATTATGAATCAATAAAATGGATACCACTTAGGCTTTACACAGACTTACTTACAGATCATTTTATAAAATTAAGTATATCCAGTGCACCTTTAAGCACCTTTCTTTTTGCACTCGGTAGGTAAGTAGATTAGTATCATCTTAAGGGCTGCCTCAAATGGCTTAGCATGATCCTCCGTTATGTCGAAAATACTGCAGCATTCATTTTGATATAAATATATGGTAAAGTTGAGGATTAATGTTAAGTACTATGTTTGCCGAAAACAAGATAAATGTCCATAAAATTTTCTCAATAGAAAAAAATTCGAAAGTGACCTTCGAACCGAATAATAAACCGCTGGTATTCAAAAAATACTTCAAATTAGATCATGAAACTTTGCATACTAACTGAACTAACTATAAAGCAGGTCTTATGTTTTTTTTAATTACTATTATTTTCACCGTAAAAAGCAATTACCTAAACTATTGGCGCTCCCTGCCGCCAAGCACCGCACTCAGTCCCGCTCTCACTCACTCCGCGCGCAGTATCGTGCGAGCGAGATAAAGAGTGAATTTTAGCTGAGGTAGTACAGGCTCTTAATCACGGACATAAAATTTTTCTTAATTCGTCAATAATAAAGGATGTTAAATAAAATACACAGTTAGTCTAGGTAGTCAGAGAGAACGTATTTATCCGCGGCTGCATCTGACACGGTACATTCTCAGCGCCGTGAGCCTTTCCAAATTGTTTCCTACCAACTTCAGTGTTGCAACTTTTTTGACTTCTTGTACGTCAGGGGAACGGTGTGTTTTTGATATCTTGTTAATTATTATCTTGTTCATTTTACTTCATATTGTTTCAACGAAATTTTGTTGGAGGGATCTGTTGTTGTAGGTAAGCTAGAATATCTTCAATTGTTTTAGTTAGTGAATGTACCATCGCGGACATTTGCGGTGAACTACTTGGTAATAAGGTTGAAAAGTGGTTCACCGCAAATGACTGTACCTTGAGTTTAGTATCTGAAAATTTTACATATTCTATCCACTTATGCAGTGAAAGGATTAGCCCAAACCACCACTTAGAAAATAAACTCCCGTTGACAAATAGTTACCAACTTCGCTCGCAGGAGGTCGCCTCTTTCAAATTCACTGGAGATTGCTTCATACGGACATTAAATAGTCCTTTAAGCAGTACTCTAAAGAACTCGAAACTGTTAACAGTTTCAGAGGAATATGATACATTTTCATTTATTAGTAGTTCGCAGATAAATTGGCGAAGTACACTGACGTGGTTGGTGTAACTTAATAAGTTAAAGCTATGTTTAAGTGGAAGCTTATAATTGGCAATTTTTACTATCTATGATTCATTTTTAAAAGTGTTATTAGTCTGTAAGCTTCTGTAAAACAAAAAATAAAAAAAATTATGGAGATCATGTAGGTTTATTATTATTGCTAAAAACAGAATTTTTATTACTTCATTAATTTGCGTATTATAGACGAAGGCTTCATTCTAAAAAGGTAAATTTATTCAGCTCAGTCAGTCCAGAATCATTGTTATAATACCGAAATTTATCGATGACTGGCGTTTTTTTCATGAGGATTATAAATTCAGTATATTAATAACAATTAATAAATATCTGACAACATTTTCTAGTATTGATAAAAACATTGCAACCGTAATAAAGAATTAATTGTCTACAGAATTGTTTATTGCGAAACTTAGATCGCGCAAATTTTTGAAAACGTATTCTTGCCTAGACTAGTATGCATCTTAATATATAGTAGGTACCAGAAGATTCACGTAACAGGTTGTTACAAACGCTTCCTATATACTTCCCATCTCATGAGCCATAAAACTGAAGTTACGCCGTTATTCCTAACTCCAGTGTCACTCGTCGAAACACATCAATCTCACAAAGTTCTTGGGAACGGGCGGAACCCAGCGATCTATTCATCTTAATGTTTTAAAGCCGCGTTCATCAATCCACCGAGCATAAGCATGTCATTACGAATACATATATTTCGCCTTAACTCCTTCTAAGTTTCCCTTTGCAAATGGCGAAATTCGCTTTTCAATTTCGTAACAATAGAAAATATTTCAGGGAACTCCATCTCGATGTGCTGGAAATACAGTTTTATTAGAGAAATATCAAAGCCGTATGTTAGTAGTCGTTTCATTTGCCTTAATTTTTGTATGAAGCACATACAAATAAGTCAAAGGGATTCGATGTACACTATTCAGTCGCTTCTGAAACGCACATACCTACATATCTACGTAATAGGTACCTCACATATAATGACGTTTCCCAGACGTCTTCGCTTTGACATAATTTGCATTCACTAATATATAAGATACTATAATATAAACACGTGTATATAATGCTGTATGCGAATTAATTGCACTTTATCGGTAATCAAAGAGGGGTAGATACGTTGTTGTGATACGTCAATGCAATTAGTGATAATATTATTGTCTCAAATACGGTTTATTGCTTTGTTAGCTATTGTGAGAATTATGTACCTATCATTAGGCTAGGTAAGCAGAAATACGATGGTATAAACTATCGTTTAATACCTACTCAACAACGTATAACAAAATAATTGCTTTGTGGAAATGAACGAGCCTCGAAAGAATATTGCTAAACTGTTATGCACCGCCTACTCTCGTTGCTTTCTTACCAAATGTTTTACTTCAAGCTGAAAAACATTAAGGGGACTACAGGACCCAAACGCAAGTTTTTTAATGCCTTAAAGTATATGATCCATTGCAGTAAACAAAATTAGAAAAAATATATGATATTACATAAACATACATAAACTCACGCCTTCTTCCCATGGGGGTAGGCTGTAACTACAGAACGCCACCTGCTACGATCCTTGCGTACTCCTTTTGCCTCGTTTACGTTCATACATCTGGTCATACACGCACGCCGGTTGCGAGTACTACGCACCTGACCTTTTTGAAGAACATCACCAATAAGGTCACTATATGTTTTCCTAGGGCGTCCCCCTCCCGGCGTTTCCACTCACATCTGCCGTGTAAATACCTTTTGTTAGCATTTCATTCATCCTCTCAACATGACCAAGCCATCTAATCATACTCTTTTCAATTTTTGTCACTACATCTTCTTTTACACCGCACCGTCACCTTATCACATTATTCCTCAGCATATCACTCAATAAATAAATATATGCTAGTTAGATAGTGTGTTAAAAACATAATAAATAAAATAAAAAAATAAAATTCATTTATTTCAGGTACCACATAACCTATTTTAGAAAATATCTTAAATTGTTCAATAATAAATACAACATTAATACACAAATTAGATAAATTAAATTCGAATTCATATTCACAATACAACTAATTTGATACGATAGAAAAAAAAATTGACGAAGATACCTCTGAAAAATTCTTTTAACGATTAAAAACCATATTAATAAACATGCAATCATTCAGATTTTTTGTCAGATTATTCTGCAAGCCACATATTAACGTAATAGTGTTTTATTTTTTTTTTGTCCAACCAATATATTTTTTGTAAATAGATAATTGCTTCATATTTTGCAATAAATGAAGTGTTGTGTCATTGCGCTTCTCTTTCTTTTCTATGCAGTCCGACAGTGACCGCGCTTTAGGTCCTGTAGTCCCCTTAAATTACAGTCTTAGTCAATCAGCATCTATATTTACTCTGTAGCCTTTTACTGCGGGTAACAGTACTTTAAAACTTTTACAGCCATTATATCAAAATCAGACTCTGAGAATCAGCACTTTTTGAACGTCAACATTACATAAGATAGTCCCCCAAAACGCCGCCCTTTATCACTTCTTAGTAGTTTAGCTGGGATAAGAAGTGGCGCAACAAATTCCCCAGCAGCACAGCTGTCAGGAGCTCTATAAAGTGTATCTTAAGGAAAATCTTACCGTTGTCATGGTCTGGCAGCGGCAAGCTGTCAGAGGTATCTGATGCTAGAGCCATGTCTGGGGATGCTGAGCCCAGAAGAGCTGATAGTCCACCATGCTCACCATCTGAAACAATTCAAACAGACGTTTTTATATTTTGTCTTTTGAATGGTTTTTGTTAAAGTTAGTTTTTTCTTTGTTTTTTAATATTGTGTAATTGTGTGCGCTTATGACATGTGCCAAATGCACATATTTTCTTTTGTTTCTTTCTTTTCTTTCTGTAAGTTTAGTTGACCAATCACAATAGCTAACATATATTAATATTCTGGGTGTCAAGGTGGTTTTTGCAGTTTTACGTTCTTTTAACATTACTATGCTCAGCCTTCGTTTATCTATAGACTAGCACTTTCCGCGCGACAACGTCCGCGTGGATTTCATGCTTATTACCCCATTAGGGATAGATTTACAAAAAACCCTGATACACGTTATTCTTTGTTTTCGGTCATAAGTTAATACTGAGTTACGAGCTAATCGGACTGCGCGTTATTCCATACAAAAGATGACACCCCCCAATCCCTCTATAGAGGTAAACTAAAGGAGATTTGGGGATATCAAATTAAGAAAAACAAAAAATGACAAACTTCATAATTTTTTCTTTAAAAAAAAAAACACAACCGAATTGATAACCTCCTCCTTTTTTTGAAGTCGGTTAAAAATTGTCAAGTTTTTATGATTCTAAATCATTTATTTTAATATTATTCAACATCAATTTGAAATACTCTAGCGCCGCCTTTGAGCACGCAAGTTTATGTGTACGTTTGAGCCAATTTATTTTGTGATTTTAAATTGTAATTACTTTTGATCGAGTGGCCCGATTTTAATGAAACAAATACTAAATGTTACCTCAAGATACGGACTATGACAATACTAATTTCCGATCCCTTAAATCTCAGAAAAAAGAGGTACAGAGAAATCTCAATATCTCAATATAACCTACATGTGAATTTTAAAATCATCCCCTATTTTACCCCCTTAATTTTACAAAAACGTTGAAGCGTATAACTATTTATTTCTTACCAAAAGCTTAAATTTGAAATTTCATATCCTTAACTTCAGAAATAATTTTTTTCATCAGTCTCCCATACAAACTTTCATCCCCATATCACCCCCGCTAGGATTATTTTTAAGAAAAAAAAACCGGAAAAGTGCGTGTCGGACCACGCACAATGAAGGGTTACGCAGTTAAAAAAAATGTATCCCTAAACAAACTTAACATTGTAATTGAAAAACATGTCCTCACATACATTGATATACGCAACGGTTAATTCTCCAACTGCAAATTTAAGTTTGTAATCGCAATTGTTTTATGTGATAAACCTACAAATTAACTATTTTTGGACTTTTTCCTTTACTTGTGCTGTGAGACCTTGCTTTTTGCCAAATTTCATGATTCTAAGTCAACGGGAAGTACCCTAAAGGTTTTGATTTATTTGCGCGTATCAAACTATGTCGCTTAAATGGCCGTATTTTTTTTATTGCGTTGACTTAAAAGCTTGATATTTTTATAGCTCCAAGGGACCATAGACTTAGATATTTGATATTAATTTCAACTTGACACCTTCACGCGTTCCCGAGAAAAAGGGTCTTGACAGACGGACAACGAAGTGACCCTGTAAGGATTCGGTTTTTCCTTTTGAGGTACGGAACCCTAAAAATATGGTATTTGTCCGTCCCTAGGATACCATCTATCTAGTTGCCAAATTTTATCGAAATCCATTCAGCGCTTTAGGTGTGAAAAGGTAACAGACAGACAGAGTTACTTTCGAATTTATAATATAACAACACACATAAAATAACAATCACGCCTTGTTTCTCCGAAGGGGAATTTATAATATTAATAATAATAGATCGGCGCGCAATGATTATTGACGTAACTGTCCCGCATGACGGGAACCTCGTGAAAGCCGAGAAAGATAAACAAATCAAGTATCTTGACTTGGCCCGCGAGGTTGTCGACATGTGGGATGTGGACTCAGCGATCATTGTGCCGATAGTTGTATCAGCCAATGGCTTAATTGCCAAGAGCCTCAACCAACACCTAAGGAGGCTCTCGTTGGGCAGCTGGATTAAGGGCTTGATTCAGAAAGCGGTACTTCTGGACACGGCTCGCATTGTTAGGAGGTTCCTCTCTCTAGAGCCCTGACCGCCGGTAGCTTGGACCCTGTTCCCGATACCGGTGGGCTACTATTTTTTATATTTTTAAATGTTTTTTTATAATCTTTATATTCTAATATTTAAAAATATAATTTATGTGTATTTATTTTAATAAAGGAAATAATAAGTATAATTAAGTACTTAGCATGAGTAAATAGGTAAGGATAGAATGTTCTATTCATAACCAAAGCCCCGTTATTTACAGACTCAAAATATTCTCACAGACAGTTTGCAAAGGTTTATTAGATTACTACAGGGAGCCTAAAATTAATGTAGTTACTTATCAAGTCAGCATAACGAATAGGTTTCAC
Source organism: Fissipunctia ypsillon (assembly GCA_947568875.1). Lineage (NCBI taxonomy): Eukaryota > Metazoa > Arthropoda > Insecta > Lepidoptera > Noctuidae > Fissipunctia > Fissipunctia ypsillon. Next base: position 14,567,554 of record OX387661.1, on the reverse strand, counting down.
TTACGACCAAATTAAGTTTGTAACTCGACTATATCATGAAGTTGGTGTTATTGTGTAATTTATATATTGTGGTTTTGAGTTGAGAGTAAGTAGATACTGTCTAATGACTAAGTATAAGCGTGTATCAGAAATGTAGGGTTACACTAGCAGCGCTCCGCGGTTTCACCCGCATAAGTCTCGATCCCTTAGGCATATCGGGATAAAAAGTATTCTATGTGTTAATCCAGGTTATAAACTATCTGTGTGCCAAATTTTGTCCAAATCCGTTCAGTAGTTTTTGCGTGAAAGAGTAACAAACATCCGTCCATCCATCCTCACAAACTTTCGTGTTTATAATATTAGTAGGAAGTAGGATTTAAGGGTGTGGTACAGACCATCAAACTGACCCTTAAATATGACCACACCTTTATGATTATATGCTGTGTGAAAAATTCCTACGGCATTATTTTCCATGACGTATGAATGATGACTATAAATGAAGAGTGGCTTGAATTATCTTTGAGATAAATAACGTTGGGAGGTAAAAAACACTGGTCCTTGTGATTAGCGTGGTGTTATTGCTTTCGTTTTGTTTAGAGGAGAAAGGACCAATTCTTTTGGTACGCGGAGCAAAATTGTAAGATTGTAACGTTTATTAAACTCCTGTAGTTGTTAGATTCTTCGACTGAGACTATGAAAAACTTGATTCGGCAACAAAATGTCTACGGTCCAATTCGTGTAGCTCATAAGTCGAATACAGGGTCAAATTAAACTAGCTAGCGAAACTCCGCAGACGTAATGGGTATCGATGTTTAAGCATTATAAAACAAAAAAATAATTTATTGGATGATTTTTTTGTGGGGTCATCGACCGCAGTTAGTGTAGTCACTTAAAATATCAGTTAAAAAATTAGTTTATTTTTGTGTAAACTTCACAGACGTCATGCGTATCGATATCTCAACACGTTAAATCAAAAGAAAACAGATTTTCTCAACTCATACTTCAAGTAAGAATACTACCAGCGGTCGTGACCCCTAAAAATTATCAGATCATTTTTTTGTTATCTTAAGGCTCCTGAAAACAGGCACGACACGCGATGTGACACAAAGGCACCGCGTGTCGCGCGACACGCGGTGGTTTATCGTTTTTAGATATCTATACCTATCACGTGTGCAGAGTTTCGCTAGTTAATTTAATTTGACCCTGTATAAAGAAGGCATAAGTAAGTATTCAATTTTAATACCAAGATTATTACAGCGCTACTGTTGCCCGGAGTAATATCATAAGAATCTGATAGCAAAATAATTGTTTTAAGACTGCCTGCGAGCGAACAGAAGAGCTCTCAAACTTGTGCAGCTTCGAATCCCTATAAATTATTTATGGCAGTTTAGCAATTTCCTTATTCCCTGATGTGCCGCGCGTCCCTAATTACGGACGTCTGGAGTACCTCTTAGATGTCATACTCGATTGTTCTATTAGCGAGAGTAGGTACTGTTTAATTCAGCTCTAAATTAATATTTTCGAATTACGTGGGGAATGAGACGGGTAGAAGTTGAGAAGCAATTACAACAAAATGGCTGCGAGCTATGAATATGATATCTTACAAATAGGTACTCTCTATTTAACTGCGTTTTGAATTTACTATAGGTAATTGCGAGAATGTCAATGTGTTGAGCCGTTACGGGTCGTCAGAAGCCCGAAGGTCTGACAACCAGTCTTACTAAGGGGTGTCATGGTACCCAGTAAGTGGGTTATGGAGGTCAGATAGACAGTCGCACCATGTAAAATACTGGTATTCAGCTGCAACCGGTGAGACGGGAAGCCGACTCCAACATAGTTGGGAAAAGGCAGGCAGATCATGATGATGAAGTATGAGAATATTTTTAAAACAAAGGAAACAATTTATATGTGTTCTGGCAGTTTTATATCAACAAAATCGAATCTTCCCTAAACAAGTAATCAAGTCCAATAATAAAAGGCAAAAAAGGTATTGTTCAATCAATCATACTTCCCCAAATTCTGTAATATAGCGGTAGTAAAAAAGGTTGTGGATTCTGTTGGCACGTTTCAGTTATCATCTTGTTTATTCGCGACCAAATGTGGGGACATAATAAAACGGCAAGTGACGCGCGAAGGCTGCCATAAACGCCCGGTGCTCCCCACGGCTTCAATTTCAAGAATATTTTTCTTCTTGCAACATAATCTTGAATTATGATTCGTTTACATTCGGATATTCTGTGTGCTCGCCGCATACAAATAAGGTTGGCTACGAATTTTAAATTGAGCAGCAAAGTTTTTTAATTTGCGCTCAGAATGGAATCGAATGTTATCAACTTTAAGGGCAGGTTTATTTATTTCCTATAAGCATAGAAGGATCAATTCAACCTGCGTATTTTGTCCTGGCCTAATACGGCCCAACGAAAACCGCTTCCGGATCCACAGCAAATAATGTTTTGTGAGGTTTGTTTAGCGGTCACTGCAGGCATAAGAAAGCATAATTGAGAACCGACCCAAGAAATCTAACTAATTATAAATTCATTGACAGAAAACAACTACAGACGGCAGCAGAATAGTTGAACACAACTGAATAGTTGGCGATATTTCGGTCTGAATGGTCAATATTCATTACAAAGTGAGCCAACAGGGCCCAGCGGTCGCCGCGCTCCTACTAATTTATTCAGCTAAATTAAATGACACTAAGTAAACAGGGAGTGCAAATTGGTAGCACTTTATTGTGCCACTGCGACCAGTGCCGACTTAGTTTTCGGTAGTAAGTCAGCTCGAGAGCGGTATTACTTCATTTGCAACTTTATGGTACCGCATTTCCTTACGCGAGACCGAGGGTTCCGCTTCCCTGCCTGGTTTATGAAAAAAAAAAAAAAACTCGGAGGCAGTTTCCTTAAAATTATGATCCCATCCCCGTTCTTTTGTTCCTGAAGTGGTAAGGGGAAAATAGGTGGTTGTGTACAACTGCCCTTAATAACGTTTTCGTCAAATAAAATGCTGTACATTTAATTCATGATGTTGTTTTTAATGTTCGTTGGCTGTCGGTTTGTATTATCAAAAGGTAGGTAAGCCTTATTTATTCTAATGGGTATTAGGAAATTATTTGTGTATTCTTCTAATATAATTATGTGTATCGCGTCGATATTTATGTCTTGTGATTTATCACCGGATAAACTTAGGTTCATTTATTTAGTACTAATTTTCATTCATATTCTGTTTCATTTCCGTTTATCTGATAGATAGAATATATATGTATCATTATTGCTCTGTAAGCGTATTAAAATTTAATAAGAGCGACCCATGTCAAAAATGTCACTCGTTCCAATATCGAAACTACGCCAAAACTAAATGGCGCGATCAATCATGAACTTCAGTCATAAATAATATCTTTCATCCTTAAATAAATAACGGTTTCGCTAATACTGGAGCTAGCAACGCAATAGTCGACCATTTCAGTGATGGCGGATCTCTGGGGAGTATGCCAGTTTTGTGAGTTGCTGATATTTGCTGATATCATCCCCTAGTGGTCGTCTTTGGCTACTTCACTAGTCGAGAATTAATGTGGGGATCGAATAATTTACTTTTGGAATGAAGTACCTTATCGCAAATTATACCTACTCTGCACACTTGACGAATGACAGCTAGACCGAAAAACCGGCCAAGTGCGAGTCGGATCACGCACAATGATGAGTTCCGTAGTTGGGATGAAGAAAGAGGAGACATAACTATCCCAAGAACAAACTTGACATTGTAGTTGAATAAAATATATTATATTCTCCCATATATTCTAAATCCACAGTCGGCCCTTTCATTTGATATCACACGGTATAGTTTGCAATTTCTTTTCTTAAATTTTCTTAGTTGCCCCTAAAAGTGACCCCATGTTCAAAATTCATTTATCAGTTAAGTCCGTGTTTGGGGCACAGAAATTGATATGTGTACCAAATTTCAACTTAGTCGGTCCAGTAGATTCGGAGCAAATTGACTATGACAGACGGACAGACAGACATACAGACACGAGTATACTATAAGGGTTCCGTTTTTTCCTTTTGAGGTACGGGACCCTAAATGGTGTAACATTTTGACCGTCACGACACCTTTGTCACATAACAAAAATGTCACACACGTATGAGAGCTAGATCGAAAAAAGTGTAAAATTAATTTGACCATCACAACACTTTTGTTATTTCTGAAAACTTTGGTACAATAATAAAATATTTAAAATGAACTGACATGAATTAACTGGGTCATAATTAGATATTATTTATTCTTCCAAGTAAGGCTCTTGTGACATTTTGAGTTACACATGAGGTTTTACTTTTTACATTTACACCTATTAGAAACGCATTCTCCAGTACAGTTGCAATGCTGAAATCCTTGGCTGCCAAGATGTGACTCTTTTTTTGCACATTCTCTGATGGTAACTTCATGTTGGGGAACGATATCAACTGTAATAAACGTTTCTTTGCAGACAGTGAACTGATTCCTTGCGTAAAGTTGATTTAGAATCCCATGCTTATTGCCTAACTTATACATTCCTTCTGTCTCCTGAGAAATTATCAGCCATAATGTTTCTATCATCGGCTTTGGCACGGTCTACATCAGGAATTTTCACCACTACATTATCGCCTGTATTAGCAGCAGCATATTTTACCGAAGATAGAGCTAACATTTTATCTGCTTGCTTTTTTAGAGATTGTCCAACTAATTTTCTGATGTTTCCAATATCTTGTTTCTTTTTATCGAGAGCAATTACTATTTCTTGGTCACTTTGCGTTATATTTGACGGATCTGTAGTATTTCCTTGGTTTTCGGTCTCGTTATCAGGTTTTCCTGTCAGGTTATCTGGAATTTCATTTTGCGAATCAGTGCTTAAAATTGTAGTATCGCTTTCTATTTTTTCATCTTCATTAATCACAGCGTCGGTAATATTGGGTTCGGTTTCCCTCTCCTCATTCAACTGGTTTTAGTCTTCATTCAATATAGATTCTAGCTCTTCTTCTGTTGACAGTTCAACTAGCGCGTCTTTAGGAAGACTATTTAATCCGACTTTAGCTTTACAGCCAAACATTGCTTCGTAAGGGCTACGATTTATCCCTGCATGATACGCTCTGTTCTTCATAAATTGAATAAAGCGTAGTTCTTCAGACCATTTTGTCGTCTTGTTAGATTCCAGCCAAGTACAAAGCATCTTCTCTACGTCTTGGTTAGCCCTTTCAACAGACCCTTGTGATTGAGAGTGTCGGGGTTTACCATGTACAATTTTTAATTCCGGCCACATCGCACAGACTTCTTTGACCACTTTGTTAGCAAATTCCCTACCATTATCGCTTTGCAAAATACTAGGCGCTCCGAATGTAGTAAAAATGTCTAGTAAATGATACGCTACCTCTTCTGCTCGCTTGCTTTTTAAAGACCGCAGCTGCACGAATTTTGTTAGGTGATCTTGATACACCATGATACATTTATAATCACCATCACCTTGTGATTGTATGTCTATAAGATCAACTTGGTACCTTGAATTAAGCTCGTTGCTGATAATCGGTTTTACAACAAGACCTTTTTTTGGCAATTTTTTTTTTTCTGACAAGATTCACAAAGATTCAAATACAATGTGACGAGTTCAGCAGTTACATTTTTATATCTTAATTTTAACTCTTTCATCATTCTGACTCTACCGCCGTGTCCAATACTAATATGACAGTCGTGGATTATTTGAAAAGTTTCGTCTAAGTGAGCATAGTACATACATAATGGGATCACCTTCGTTTTTCACCGGAACTATTAGTTTTTCTGATGATCAAATTTTGACGACATCGTATCTTGCTAGGCGCTGGTAATCTTCAGGTGTTTTCTTAGTAATCTTGTTCTTTGATTCTTTTACTTTTAAAATTAAAGACAAATATTGATCATTTGTAAACAACTGATTATTTTTTCCTTTACTTGCAATAAGTACAGTGATAGTTTCATAAAAACGTTTTTTCATTTCATCTGTCATCATCAGACACTGATACGAACGTGAAAACTCACAGAAATTGCGGCACACACGGCGCGACCTCTCATTACAAAACGACAACGAACACTATTGCGTCAGCCACTAGATCGCGGTGATCAGATCACGCCACGCGGCAGCGGGATGAAGAGCGGAAGGGGTAACAAGTCTGTTAGACCGTATTTATTACTTTGGCTAACTTTGACCCGCTATTATGAATAATATCCGGATAAAGTGATTAATTTATCACATTGTCTAGTCAATTTTGCTATTATATATAATGACCAGTCATTATGTATAATAGCTATTTAATCACTATGACTGTAACATATACAAAAATAAGCCTGTTTTAATTAATCTTGACTTGACGTGAATTCCTTTAAAGTTCCATAACAGTTTACTAAAACCATGAAAAAACTTTTTCAGCAGACGTTAAAACGTTTTCTCTTGAAATAAGAAAAACAGTGACAGTATTTGCACTATCGATACCGCTCCGGTGTCCGATACGATTCAACGGACCCGATCAGATTGTATCGCGGAGGCTCGGTTAAGGGTGCCTTTTTATTGTTTTAGTTTCACGATCAAATAAAAGGCCACCTTGTCCAAACTTGGCTTTTACACTGACGTTTACACTGTGGATTGCAATAAATATATTGAGTATAAAGCCAGGGAATTAATTGTTTAGCAAATTGACTACCAATTCAAATGGATCGTATATATATATATTCAAACGAGCTGTTGCCCGCGGCTTTGCTCGCGTGGATATCAATACTTCCCCATTTGAATCGGATTTTGTTTACAATTTTATAGGTTTTAATTTTTTAGCGCAGAACCTTAATTCTTTTTCTAAAATAAAAGTAGGCTAAGTTATTCCTTACATCAGCTATCTGCCAGTGAATGCACCGTCAAAATCGGTCCAGCCGTTTCGGAGATTAGCCGGAACAAACAGACAGACAGATAGACAAAAATTTTAAACATTGTGTTTTTGTTATAAGTACCGTGTATACTGTTATATGCATTTCGTAAAAAGCTGTTATTTTTACATTACAAACAGACACTTCAGTTTTATTTATATTGTATAGATCTCAACTTACTATCATTCTGACGGTTGTATGAGATGGCTATTTGCTTTCTTTATTTGTAACACGGCTAATTGACGTAGAGTGTCAACTTGCTTTACGATTGATTTCCCTGACTGTACATTGATTTTACAGGCACATATAAAATCTATTAGCTCAAAACTACTAGTGTTTTCATGGGGAAATCCTCATGGTTTACCTCCATAGCTGCTATCATGGGAGATCGAAGGGTTCTTGCATGTATTGTACTGTACCTACTGTAAAAGTTTAGTTGAGTGATTGGCTGAGTGGAACGGAACGAATTTTTGAATGGCCTACTGTTTGTGAAAGAACGCACCATACAGTGAAAATTCAAGACAGCTTCTCATCTACTCGTAAAACAGGCCTAAACTAAAAAAAACTTTTAAATAATAGACATGAATACTCAATTTAATTTCATACATATTAAGATGAGTTAATTTAGAAATACTTCCAAGTGGGTCTCAAACATAATACAGCGATAAAATGGCTTCCAAATTACAGCGTTGGATAAATTTCATGACCTTTCTGTTATGTCTCGCTCTCGAGTCTTTGCCCTCTACCAACATAAAGACAAAGGCAGAAGGTAAAGTACCTAATTTTTAACACATTTAATGCCAATGACCCGCCTCGCGAGTTCTCTAAAAAATTTCGTTAGATGCCTGTGACCCGCCTGGCGAGTCCATAGAAAATGTAGGCGGCATCCGTGTGTTACGTTCAAAATTTATGGTGGTGGTGAATGTCTAAAAGGTTTATTTTCTTGGAAAATTTCCTGCGAGAGAACGAAGTCTGAGAACGGCATTATGGTGAATAGGGTTAAGCATGCAACTACGACACTGCAGCAGTATATTTCTTCCTACTTCCCAAGAACAAAAAGAAGGACTTCAATGTATGAATCTATGTTTCAGTATATTCATCCGATAGGTACAGACCGTTCACAAATTACAGTGATCTTTACTGTCGATGCAACAAGGTTGCTTTTGGATTGCTACCATTGACAAGTCTATCAAAATCACAGTGAGCTTTATTTTCGTTGCAATAAAGTTGCTATTGGGTTACTGCTGTCAGAACTGTCAGAGGTATAATAACTGGGAACGGTCTGGGGCCGTATTATGACATTTTAATGTCATCATGATTCCAGTGCTAGAGAGAGACGAAGCTGTACATGATCGATAGCACCATCCCTTTTTCGGACAGGAATCATGATGGCATTAATACTTCTTAATACAGCGCCCACAGAGACAAGTTTACACTTGTCATTTAATTGGACAGGCTGGTTTCGATCTCAAAAAACGATTGAACGAACGAATGATTGATTGATTGATTGAGGTAATGCCGCACGAATCGGCACTATGTAACAAGCTTAATTCGCTTTTACGGCGACAGTAAACACTGAAAATGAAAGTGAATGTTGTTGAAATGAGACTACTGTTATTCCTGCCCAGTGTCTTCGTCTCAGATTCTGCAGAGGACAATTATGACATCTGATACGGCCTGAACTTCTTACAAGTCTTTAACGCGAGAGGAACGCAAGTGCCAGCTATTTAGATAATTACTTTATAGATTTGTACAAGCTCTTTTATTTTATCGCTCTTTCGTTTTAAATGGAATTAGTGTTAGGTAGTAGTTACTTACCTGTATTTTTTATTAACCCCCGATGGAAACAGAGGGGTGTTATAAGTTCAACGTGTGTGTAGGTATCGGTCTGTGGCATCGTAGCTCCCAAACGACTGAACCAATACAGATTTTTTTTGTTTTTTTTTTTAAAAGGTGAATTGATCGAGAGTGTTCTTAACTATGATTCAAGAAAATGTATTCAGCCGTTTGAAGATTATCAGTTCTTTTCTAGGTGAGGAATGGATGTTAGCATCTTCCACAGGTCTGATCGAGTCGAAATTTGGTATGCTGTTTATCATCATCATCATCCACAGTTCGTTTTCGTTTCAGGTGTTCTGTTACTTCAATGATTTTAGAATGAACTGATGCTGCAGCATTATCCTCCCTCATCAACTATCGTGCCTGGTATCATGTTTGGGCTCACTGGAATGGTCTCAATAAATAGGTTATAGATAAGGAATAGGTGTGTCGGGGGTTTTTAAGATCTTTAATTTATATTATGAAAACTCAAAACCGTTTTTCTAAATTAGTAAGGTTAAAGAAGTAACAAAGGTTTTAATCATCTCCTGAAATATATTATTAATTAATCTCTTTTACCTAATGCAAATCTCAAACGTACCGTAGGACGCCCTCAGGCTACATGGAGCAACGATATTCGCGGAGTGGTTGGTAGCAGTTGGATAAGAGTTGCCGAAAATCGAATGAATGGCGTGCATTAGGAGATGCCTATGTCCAGCAGTTGACTGCCGTAGCCTGATGATGATAACCTAAAGTGTTTTCCAATTATGAATGCCCCTTAAACCTTCCCTAAGGTCTTAAGTTATTTGCATACAAGTAAATAATTCACTAGGTTACTCATAACCCCCTGCTTAACACACAACAATCCCTTTAATATAACTTTGGACAGGCACAAATCATGACATGGAAATAGTTACTAAAGACATTATTTAGAAATTTCCAAACAGACTTAAATGGCGGAGACTATAGTTAGTATGGCAGATAGGACTAGCATCTGCCTCGAATATATTATACCATTTATTAACAAAGTTATATGAGGGTTCGTGTTTGTCGTAAAATTTAATAGAAACAGCCCCACGTGAATTTATGTGAAGCAAAATGTGGGTCGATCGGGATGCCAGTACTAATTCTGTAGTAGCTCGAAAATTTGGGAGTAACGAAAATATTTATTATGGGTTTCCATTTCAGGGGACCGGTTTTAAAAACAGAATCAATTTGGGAAAAAAAAATTGCGATTTTTATTCAATCTCGTTAAGCTCAACGATATAATGGATATTGTTAAAAATAAAAGCGTTTTTTTTTTTATTTACAAATCGGTAGATGCTTTGTTTAACGTTACCAATTTTGAAAAAAAAAGCAAGTGTACAATATCTATCTAGTCAGAGGCAAACAAAGCGCCCATGCAGTCTCGCACAAAATATGGAACGTGAACTACATTGAGGCGGAAATTCTATGTAAATGCATGGAAATCATGCGCATGTAATTTTATGCTCCACTTCGTAAGTCATTCAAGGTCGGACAATAAAAAGATATGGCATTATTATGATTTCCCGAAGGGTGTAACGGGGTGAAAGTGACACGTGAACATCTAAATAAGATCGTATAACTGAAATTATTCGGCCATGATGGTAACGAGTGCGGCTGTTTCTTCTACAAACAGAACGGAACCAGTTAAAAGTCGTTTATTTGGAGACTTATTTTTTATTTGTGTGAAAATTATGTACAAAAAAAATAAAAATAAAATAGTAAACTTTATTAAAAGGAGCCTTACGTGCTAGATTTTTACAAATTCTTGGACCCTACATTAGGATTCATAGGATTTAGGTTTCATTGTTTTAATAAACTCAAATGGTAGGATTTTTCAAAATACATTACAAGAAAATTAAAATAATAGGTGAAGAAATAACGTGAAAAAGTAATTTATTTTCAGTAATATCAAAGCTATTATAATTTAAGGGAGTAGTCCACCGTCATCTAACGTCGAACCCGGTGACTCGGCGGATACAATTTGTAAAAGTGACAATTCATCTTTGTAAGTGCTTGTTGCTCCGATACTCGGCACGGATGAAATATGCAAAAACTACCACTTATTCATATTGCAGATTGCTTACTGCTGTTCGTTTTTTTATTGTTCCCCTTTGCTGAGGTTGTGTTTTAAGGAAAATAATGTTGTTTTTCGTTTTTTTTTATGCGATACTCTTTTATGGAGGAGTGGCAAGTTGATTGTGTTTGAGGGTGCTTTTGTTATTTGTTTACTTCGGAGATGTCAAATGTTTTGCGTAATTTATTGGTCTGGTCAGATAATTATGCCATAGTAATATTGAGAGTTACACCAAAAAGGGATTCATCAAAAACAGCAGCAGAACAGACATGATAAAGAAAACGAAAAAAAAAAGAACAACGCTGTTTCTTCCAATTCTTAATTCGAATTCACCCTTGATCTAAAATTCACCAAGAAGGATCAAGCTGGCCTCAAGGGTGACGTTACAAAAAAAAGTATGACCACACGGATTCTCTGGAACTCATAATCTCCACTCTGCGTAAGAGTAACAATTTCAAAATATCCTTCCCGGTGAGGCTTCCTGTTGTAAAGTACCTATATTTTAAATACCCGCAGAAGTTATAGAATGTCGAAAAGTTTGTTCAAAGCACAAAGGGATAATGAACTTGTTTACCATATGTTAATTAAATACTCTCTAAGGGATTGGCTAATGGAATTCCCGAATATTTACCTACAAGGGTTCGCAGTGATGGAATACGTTGTAATGAAACTTGCCACCTATTTTAGCTTACTGTAACTTTAGTTGTCAGCGAACTATCACACGGTCTGTGTCTACTTTAGTGATGTTCACAAATTCGATAAACCGAAATTCATTTCATCCATGCTGGTGGGAATGACGTAAGCCAAGTAGTGTTATTTGAGCAATATGTATTTTCAAGCCCATTTTAACCTATTGAGAATTTGAAGTCTCATTTATATAATAGATATCTTCAATGAACTTTCTGCAATTTAATTAACGTAAATTTCTAATCAGAGTTTAAATATTGAAACCTTAAACAGCCAAGGGCCTCAGGACTTAACTTAATTAATAAAGTAGCCTAAGGCTTGAAAAAATGAGTAAATGATTTAAATAGCTCTACTTAAGTTAGGCATTAATTTACTAAATTCTCTGTCGAAGATTAGTATATACGTAACTGACTAACTAAAACAATAATTAAATAAAAACTACGTAATTGAAATGCACAGCGGCAAGATCTTTACAATTTACTGCTCAATAATAGAAGAGAAATTTTCATCGTTCGCTAAGGAGATCTAATTCAATTAGGCGCCTTCGGGGTTCGTTTGCATGAGTTTGCATTTTTAAGCAAAATCGAGACACTTCTCAAGTGAATTTTGACAAGTTGATGTCCTGCAATGGCGGCCCCCTCGGCCCCCTCGGTCCCCTCAGCTCCCTCGGGGCTAATGGGGCTGGCGACGAACTAGATAATTTGAATTCGGACGCTAGTAAATTATGTTAGCTTTGATCTTCAACAAAAATAAAGAGCAAAAGAACGGCATTAAATAAATATTTGGAGATGTTTTCAAATATGCTTAGCTTGTGTTGATGCTAACGTTTTTTATTATTATTATTGGCTTATTACAATATTTGAACGCGCCGTGTAAACAGAAAAATATTATGATCTTATTTAGATCTCTAACTCATACGTACTACTTAGTAACACTGTACAAAATTAAAGATAAAAGTAGATAAATCATTACTAAATATTATAACAAGTTTGAGATGATTAATATATTTTATGTTGTACCTACACCATAGCCTTTAGAACCTACAGATATAATTAACACACATACACAAACATAACATCACGCCTTGTTTCCCCGAAGGGTTGGGCTGAGGTGTACCTATAGTACCTCCACATTTCGCCAGTTATGTGTACGTCCCATGTAATAGGGGGCGAGCCTATTGCCATCAACCGGGCACAAATCCAGACTCCGGGCTGCTACTGAGAAATCTCAGATCGAAAAACCCAATAAGAGATTGCCCGATCCTGGAGTCGAACCCAGCGGGGCAATTGCGTAACACACTTACAGTAGGAATCGGTTTGATTTTGACAGTTCAACAACATTCATTGCGTTATTTACGTTGTTGAGCAGACAAATTTTTCGAAGATATGAAGCTATGGATTAGCAATAAGCTTCAAAATCATTCAGATTGTGATTGATAGTGTGTTACGCAATTAGGGCACTAGACCTCATGCTCAGCGGAGTAGCGCTTGCGACCACTAGAACAACGAGGCAGTTGATGCAGATATAATTAAGTACCTACGTGAAAAACTCTTCTTACTGTGTTTAGGTACAGTACACCGAAAGCGAACCAATCAAAATTCTTTCAACAAACTAAATTTCATATCGAGTTATTCAAAACTTGCGCTCTATTTTCCAAGTTTCATTCTTGCATCGGATTTCTCAATATTAATTGAAAAAGTATCTCCGAAGTAGATTTACAGTATTTATAGCATCTAAACAAAGAAATTATTTCTCCTAGCCTTGCTTAATATTCGAGCTACTCCGTGAATATTGGTTTTGTAAATGAACAGTAGCACTTCTGTATTACAACAAGACTTATTTTATTTAACTGTGTCTACTGAATTATCGCTGCCACTAAATTATGTTTGCGAATCGAGATTTTATCTTTTTGAACATTGTTTTAGTTTTTATTGGGTAATAACTTGGATTACTGCATTTATTTACAACTACAACTGAATAATTTAGATACATTAATATTATTAATTGTTTTATATTGCTTTACGGTTTTCCCTTTTTCAACTTTATCTGGGTAGGTACGATCGAAGGTTTTGCACTAATAATATTTTTTAGACACAATAATGCAAACTACACTTCTGGACACATCTATTGGCCCACCTTAGAGTTTAGGTTTCGATGGCCCCTACCGAAATATGATTGCTAGATTGAACAAAAACTGTTGATGCAGTTTTAAACCTGATACATTTTACCATCTTTTTCGATCGTATTGTTTTAAATTTGAATTCAGAATACCTTACGACATGGAGCTACGCCTAACAAGTCGGATATGCGCTTTGTTAAAGGCAATTGATTTTTGAATAAAAAACATGTTTTATCAAATAAAGGTTTAATTTAATAACGCGTGTTGCCTCCATGGGCATCTACCACAGCTCTCATACCATCTCATATCATAGTTTATCAACCGCTCTATGAAATTTTGAGGGATCATCTCCCATTCCTCTTCTATGGCAGTTTTCAACTCCTGCATCGTCTGGGCAACTGGCTGACGAGCCCTAACACGTCTTTTTAGCTCGTCCCACATGTGCTCAATGGGGTTCATGTCTGGGCTTCTGGCTGGCCAGTCCATAACTGTGATGTTCACATCCCGAAGATATTCCCTGACGATGCCGGCCGCATGGGCTCTTGCATTATCATGCATAAAAAGGAAATTTGGGCCTACATAGTCCGCGTATGGTATCACGTGAGGTTCTAAGCACTCACGAATGTACCTTTCAGCATTTAATGTTGGCAGCCGTGGTCCTTTTTTTTTTTTTTTTTTTTGTTTCGGGGTGGAAAATCCTCATGGATGTCCTCCGCCCTGGGGCGGGCGGAGGGGTCTGTCAGACTCTTACTGACTAAAAACCACCCCGGTGTTCCATCTCACACCTACGCCGAGGGTCGCGGGAACTTACGATCCTTCCGCAACCCCCGGCTGGTGCCGGCCCGCCACGGCAGGCCTCTCCTCGTGTCGAGGGGGGGAGTGAGGTGTTTGACTCCCCCCGCGACGTCTAAGAGGGGCGCGCGTGGAACACTACGCGCCGCCACCTCGGGTCCGATGTATGGGGGGGTGACGGACGTCCCCGAGTCCGTCGCCCCTGGACCCATTTAGGGGGGCTGGAAGAGGGCGTTGTCCGCCCTCCGCCGACGCCCAGTGCGCCTGCTGCGGGCTGGGTGAGAGGATGTGATCTCCCTCTCCCTTTCCGCAGCCTCCTTCTGCGAGATGACTGTCTCGCAGAAGGAAACCACCGCGTCCCAGGACTCCTCGCTGCCGACCATCGAATTAACGACAGCCGGCAGCGACAGGTCACTGCCTACTCTAGAGATGAGGGCACGGCGCGGCTCCTCCCAAGCGGCACACTCTGCCAGCGTATGCCGCGCCGTGTCCTCCCGACAGTCGACGCAGTGGTGACACCGGGCGTCTGGCTCCCTGGTTATGCGACACAGGTACTTCCCGAAGCAACCATGCCCCGAGAGCACCTGCGTCACCCGAAACGACAAGGAGCCGTGCCTCCTCCCGAGCCAAAGGTCGAGCACCGGCCGGACCGCCTCGATGGTGCCGAGGCCGGCGGTAGGGCGTGAGAGCCTGTCCCGCCATTCCGCCACCAAGCAGCCGTGGTCCTGTAACAACCTCAAGTTGAGTTTTGCCGCTCGCGGATATACCGCCCCAGACAGTCCATGAGCCACCGCCATAAGCAACCCTCTCTTCAAAGCAGCATTGTGCGAAACGCTCTCCCTTACGTCGGTAGACCTTCTTCCTTCCATCATTACCATGTAACACAATTTTAGACTCACCAGAAAAGAGTACACGGCTCCAATCTTGCTGTGTCCAATTTAAATGACTGCTTGCGAAATGAAGGCGCGCTGTTCGGTGGGCTCGCGTTAGTTTGGGCCCATTAGCTGGCTTGTGTGGTACTATATCGCGTTCTTTTAACCTTCTCCGAACAGTTCGAGCGCTCACAGATACTCCGTGGAAGTCGCGAAGTTGGTTTTGTATCTCAATGGAGGTAAGGTGACGATTTCTCAAGCTGGTCGTCACGATGAATCGATCCAGCCTTTCAGTTGTGACCCGAGATCGTGGCCTTCCTTGGCGACGAACAAAGCCGCCAGTCTCTAGGTACCTCCGATAAACATTTCGGACCGCAGATCGACTTAAATTAAGTTGAGCACTCACGTTTCTTTGGCTGTGTCCGGCCTGAATAAGTGCCACAGCTTGGGCGGCGACTTCAGGTGAAGTATCCATAGATTATTGATAGAACCTCACCTTAATG
Source organism: Fissipunctia ypsillon (assembly GCA_947568875.1). Taxonomy (NCBI): domain Eukaryota; kingdom Metazoa; phylum Arthropoda; class Insecta; order Lepidoptera; family Noctuidae; genus Fissipunctia; species Fissipunctia ypsillon. The sequence continues at coordinate 14,551,771 of OX387661.1, read as the reverse complement.
TTAAGAATAAGTAACGTTTGTTGCAAAACCAAAGATATCAATCACTTTTTCAAGAATTAAATCCAAGTAAACCAATAAAACCAAGTTTTCTTAGTATTCGATTGTTTGATATCAACAAACAGGCTCCAAATTGTCTTTTGTTTCTTTAAATTCTGTGTTCGAAATTCAAAAAAAGACTATTGAATGAAATTGTGAATGTGCCAGGTTCAAAACTGCATAAAAACTTTTTGCTCGACCTAATATAAAATTTTAGCTAGGACCAAACGAAACTGAAAATACAAGGTGGGCCAATAGATGTGTCCAGAAGTGTATTATGGTTTTTCAAAGTAGCGAACCAATTTCCATTAAAATCAACTTATATTAGAAGGCAAGCATCTGATAATGTTTACAATTAAAACATTATGGACGTGCACACGAGCCATGAAACTCAATTTTCTTTATTTTCTTCCTCTACGGCATGGAAACCGTAACATCTACATAAACTAGTGATGTACTACACTCGCAAGATTAAAATGAGTCGATAACAAATGACGGAGCGATGTCCAAGCGCGCTGCTGCCAGCCAGTTTCGAATGCAAAACTCGATATTTGAAATTCAAAATAACCGACGAAGCATTTCGGTTCCGAGTTGGGGAATACCGCTCATGATTCTTCGCGTAAAATAAAATATCTGGAACGATGTAGCAATGTCTGAATGCCAATTTTGTTGACTGTAATTCAAATTTTTATGCGAAACCAAATGCAGGATAATGTATTTTACACATCTGGGTGCACAGAGCTGAGTGTGCAACTATTTGAGTGTAGGAGCATGAGTGAGGTTTGTTCAATATTTTGCATGTTTTTAAAAGTAGGTCCTGTAACCAGGACACTAGGATAGTTCATCGTAAATGTACGACGTGTGTGTAATTCAAATAATCACAACGATTATTAGATACCAAGCATTTATTTTCGCAAATAAAATAAAATATACAAAATATTTGGAGACATGGAATTACGTCGTTGAATCTCGTATTCTTTAAATCTTACTTCAAGTAATGGATGCTTAACTAATAAATTCTGAATTATTTTCGAGTAGGCTAAATAATTTCTCTTACATCAATTTATAATAATTCTGCTTTAGCATTATACTATGTTGATATTTTAAAACAATGTATTTCGAAACACGTTTTCATTTTACCTAATTAAATACCTAATTGTTATTTGTGTTGTAAATTGGTTTTATCGATTAGAATGGCGCTGGTTAATCTAACTTCATTTGCTTGATCTGCCATTAGGCTAAGTAAACACTTAGAGGAGTTCCCAGTAGGTAGGTATAGGTATGTACCAAAATGTGTGTGGAGTTTTAGAACTGTTTCTGATGATTAAATAGTAGTATTGTTTAACGAGGTTTTTGTTCACTGAACTACTTATGTAGGTAGCCAGTACTTTTAGACCTTATTGCTACGGTAATAAGGTTGAAAAGTGGTTCACCGCAAATGAAAATATAGTGAAACAAAAATATTGTACGAATAACATAATTATCGTCATTTATAAAGACGCAATGTTGCACACCTGTTGCACGCCACTGTATGTTATAATTAAATTGTTTACTTATATCATTTATATCTGAACTACTCACCGATATCACTAGCGTTTAAAAAGTCAGCAAGCAACTCAGGTTCATGACAAGCTATAGCGAGGCGGTTGTCGTGGAATCGCGCTGAGTCGCCGGGCCCTGCCTCGCGCAACTGTAGTGCCACAGAGCCCTCGCCGCCGACCGAGGCACTGTACATCACTACTGCGCGCGGCGCGAACGTCGGCAGCGGCAGCCGCGTTGTTTGTACCTGTGGGAGGACACCTTTATAAGTTTCTTTGTATTTTTTACTATAGGTACACATCTGCCTAACCCTTTGGGGAATACAGGCGAGCAAGCAAGATGTTATGTAATGTTTTTTACAGCGCCAAAATAAGAGCTTGTAAATCGTCATGAAAATTGAATAATTGCGAAGTTACTTTGAGTTTAAAAGAAACTGTTGATAATATCGAATTCAATGTCAAAATGGCTACGATTATAGTATTCATGAACCCATAAACACTCCTTTATCGATTTATTTTAAGACCAAGAAAAAAAATGTTTTCGATAAGTTCAGACGATAGAATCGTCCTGAATAATTTTCCGGTACCTACCTAATTTATAGCTTGCTTAATCGGTGGAGGGAAATATCTTAGTATTCTATCTATCTATAATATGTCCTAGGGATGATGTTGAAGTTATGTTTTTATTTATTGCTATTTAGATAATAAGCCGTTTTACAATTTGTTTTTAATATCAATTACTGTAGATAGGTACTTAATTAAAACCCATAAATCCATAAAAAAAAACCCAAAATACTCATGAGCCTGTAAACCTCAAACTATTGCGGTAAAATATTTCTTCCCAGCTCAGATCAGATACCTCTCACACAACACAATAGAATTACCCTTTAAAACTGTGGAGTGAATCTGACAGGCATATCATACATGTAGCGGAGAAACCATTTGCCGTATATTATGATGTATTACACGGTAACAAGGCTCGTGTAATTTCGCACGTCGTTCGAATACATCAAAAGCATATCAATCATAATTCAAAACACATAATTATGAGCCGTGGGACGCGCCCTTTAGTTCAGAAATGTACAAGTTAGTAAAGTTTGTGCATGTCGCGAGTGGTGAACAGTAGTTTAAGGCAACGATAAGCGACTTTTAATGATTTTAAACTGAATATCACGTCTAAACGAGTAGCTAGTGTTAATGATTTGGAAAAGGTACATGTTAAGTAAAAGCATTATCTTAATAACTTTTAGTGTGAATATTTTAGATTATGTTTATATTACGTAGCTAAAATCTGAAACACTAGGGCCGTGGGGTCCAAGTGCTCATCGAGTATTTCGGATATCGCCAAGCGGTTTGTCGACTCTTCACGTGACCAGAGGGCTGGCCTATTTTTAGGTCAAAGAATCAGCATTGCCATGCAACGTGGCAACGCTGCCAGCCTTTTGGACACTTTTGCCACTGAGAGTAATGCGGATTAATTTTTGATGCCTAATGTGCTCTCCCTTTTATTATTTTTTTTTCTCTTTTCTTTATATACTTGTACATAATATATATTTTAGTACAATTAATTTGTAAAATTATGTCTAAAGCGGTTAAATATAAATATAGTTTTTTATAGTTTTTACTATCAATCATATTTTTGTGAAACCTTCACCATTTTAAAGATAATTTATTTATTTATCTTTAAGTATACTTGTTTTATTATAAACACCTTTTGTTTTATGTATAATAATAATGCGTCTAATTTGGGACAGCGGTCCTTGATGGGCGAGTCCTATTACTGGGTGGACGTGCGATGCGTTGCGTGAGCTCAGCACGGAATACGCAAGCTAACACTCCAGGCCGCTGGCATTGATCTGCGTCTTAAATTGAGTTTTACTTGTTGCTGTATTTCGCTAAAGATTTGCTTACCTAAGAAAGCGGACAAAGGCCACACAATAACGGCAATCCAAATAATACAGAGTAATTTTTGACACTTTAATGTCAAATACAAGTGAAAATGGCAGATTTTTCGTTGATCGTTTTCAATCTTCGTAAGTATGACCATGTATCCGCGCACCGACTGCTTTTAAAATGGCTACCTATTCGTCAGCGCAGAGTTAAGGGCTCTGTCTACATTGTCCTCTACTCTTGACAAACTCACTTCTCCTTCTAACCTGAGTTTCCATATTCAATATTTATGCTCTGCCCATAGTAAAAATCTACGTTTTACCAACAATCGTCTTCTACGATGTCCTTCTCACCGTTCTGGCTTCCTTCATTATTCTTTCTTTGACCAGGCGGTCTTTCTTTGGAATGCGCTCCCTCGAAACATCAGGACGGCTACCAGCCGGTTATCTTTTACGTGAACATATTCGTCACTTCGTCAGAAGTTGGCAGAATCATCCCAGCGCTTATTTGCTGGAGTCGTTTTCTCCTCTATCGATCGTTATTTCCCCTGACAAAGTTTATTTTGTTTATATCTATGAATCTATGTATTAGTACTTAATTATTCTTGTATTACCTATAGAGTTATTTCCCGTATGTTGCACCTGCCATGTTTTGTCTCTGCGTCACCCTAAGGTTGACCGGTAGAAAGTGCCTCAGGCATTAAGTCCGCCGTTGTACAGTTTTTTTTTACTCGTGCATAAAGTTAACAAAAAAAAAAAAAAATATGACGGCCACCGCTCTTCTAGGATTCGTCTACCGTAGCTTTAGCCTTTGTTTCTTGCTCTGACAATTTTATCGAGCAAATCTCGCTTATGTGATGGTATGAGAATTTTACTGTCCAGTATTAAAGCTTCTTTTCTGAGAATTTACAGAGGGATGGACTTGTATTATGAAATACAGGGCAGTAAAATCCCGGAGAATGTTTTATGCTTAAAGTATTAAGAGTTTTCTTGCCAATATTGTCGACAAGAAAATTGACTCGGTTATAAAAGTCACAGGATTAAGTTTTTCTTTCAAGTGAAGCCTAGTATTGGGCACTAGACGACGAGGTTCCACAACTACACTCGCGAGCCACCAAATCGACTCGACCCCATAAAATCCGTGCATGCAAAGAATATTTTTTTCTCAAAAAGTTCTTATCCCATTTATGAAAAAGTTTTTTTTTTAAAGTCTGACGTTCCAACTTTAAGATGGTACCATAAGTATTATAATCAGTTTAGTTGTTTTCGAGTAATTGCTATTTGAGTCGAAATGCATGATTAGGAGTTGAGTCCATTTGGTTGCTCGCAGGTGTTAGTATCCAGCTGCAACTTTGCGCGACCCCGCCTGACTTCGTTCAACTTCTCTGCCTGCTCGTACGCTGACCAGCGATTTTGTGCGAAGTGGCAAGGTCGCCTTGTTGAAGTTGAAGTGGCAAGGTTACCTGCCAGAATCATTAGAACTAACCTAGAGTTGGTTTATTGTCTTCACTATGTAGTTTGTACCGCCCACTCGTAAACCACAAATTACGTAACAATACAAACCACCTGTTTTGTTCCAACTTGAACTACTGACCTCGTCTCTTACGTGACGGGTGACAATAAACAGTAGCTGCCGAGTAATTATCGGCGCGCATTGTTCATTGCCGGCGCGTAACGACAGCCGAGATTATAATGCGATTAAACCGGAGGGTGCGCCGTAATGGAATAATACAACGTAACACTACCGCTGTCAATAAATTGAGTTTTAGTTTCGTGTTGCAGGAAATGGGGCGCTTTTGTTGAAAAGAGTTGTTAAATATTGATGGTAGATTTATTTATTAATATTTATTTTGGCTTTTACACTGTTATTTGATCATATAGATGGCTAATACATTTGGCAAACGCATGGAAATACAGTTGCAGAGGACACCACTAATTCTTCAAGCGATATTTTGATACGTGTTCATTAAGTTGGAACCAAAATATTTTTCTAGAAATCAAACATAACCTACTTAGTTACGTTTAAAAATAATAACCATTCCTTTCGGCTTTGCCGTAGTCAGGTAATAAAAGTAGTCAAATCATTGGCTTAAGTTTGTATCGGGACAATTAAATTAATAACAAAATAATTTATAGAATCACTTTTACCACTGATAGTACAAGGTATTCACAGGGAAAAATTTTAGGTTAAGGCGAATGCGCCAGGCTAGCCTGCGAAATTCAAATTTTCTTACGTTTTTTGCAATTTGCAGGTCAGTATTGGGTTGTATGTTGATTAAAATATGATTCGCGACCGTAACAAATATTTATTTACAGAATTATACTCATTAAAGTCATCAAGACAACTCTCTAAAACCAAGTAATTTTATTGAATGACTATTTCATGAAATCTTGACATTTGAGGATTATACTACCAAGAAGTTGTATTACTGATTCTAATGACTATAATTATGTAAAAACATATTTGTTACGGTCGCGAATCATGCATTAATCAACATACACCAGACACTGAGTGAGCTGCAAATTGCAAAAATCGTGAGAAATTTTGAATTTCGCGGGCGGGGGACCTTAGCGCTTCTCCCTTAAACTGTAAAACATTACAAACAAAGGGTATTACAATAACATAATTTCCAGTTTTGTGAAATAAACCGATGCAAATAACTTTGATAGTTCAAATAGCTTGGCTAAAGTTTAATTGCAGCGAGAAGACGGTTGGAGGATTTCAATTTCAGTATCAATTTGACTAGCAAGTCTCTCTGGTTCGCTTGCTCTATGCAGATTCAGTCATGTTCCCTTCATTTACTTATCGCGTTCAAACTTGTAATTTGTACTAATTGTATAGTGTAGTTGTGTAGTTCTGTAGTTGCACTCTCAAATCGTACAGTACCTACCCTTGGCACAAATGGATTTAAGTAGATAAAGCTTCATAGTCAATAGTTCCTACCTTAGATCCCTGGCAAGATAGTTGGTATTTATTTAAATTTTTCACACTCAAAAAAGTACAAAGGCGGACTTAATGCCTTAAGCATTCTCTACCAGTCAACCAAGGGTGGGGAAGAGATTAGATGGCAGGTGCTCTGTTTGAGAGGAACAACGATAAAAAAAAACTATTAAAAATATCGCAATAATGAATTAGGTACAAATAGAATAGATACACAAATACATAAATAGGTTACAAACTTACAATACACATACATACATATTTACGAGTACTATAATATATACCCATATTATACATATATATGTACATAAATACAAATTCAAGAGAGAGAGGTTTTGAGATGACTCTACGCTCTTTATTTTGAAAATAACTCCGCAATCTCCGCTTAAATACATACCGACTGGTGGCCATCCTGATGTCAAGAGGCGCATTCCAAAGAAGAATGGACTGAATATGAAAGGAAGATTAAACAAAGTCAGAAGTATGAGAAGGACAGAGTAGGAGATGATTGTTAGAAGAACGCAGATTCTTAGCGTGTGAAGAACATATATATTGGAAGTGAGACACTAGATAAGAAGGAGGAGTGGGTGAGTTGAGAAGGGAGAAAAGCGCGGTCAAAGCACGCAAACTTCTCTGGCGAATGGATATCCATTTGAGCTCGACACATGGTCATAATTCCAGAGGTTTAATATGAACCGGATACAATTGTTAAGCAGTTGTTATTAGTTTATTTAGTTCATAAGTACTCTATGCACTAGTGCAGATCATTTTTAATACAAAACTAGCAGCTTCGCCCGCGTGGACCCATTTTTTTTCTAAATTAAAGTAACCTTAGTTACTCCTTATAAAGTCAGCTATCTGTCAATGAAAGTCCTGTCAAAATCGGTCCAGCCGTTTCGGAGATTAGCCGGAACAAACAGATAGACAAAAATTAAAAAAAATGTTTTTTTTTTGTTATAATTACCGTTTATAATTTCATATGCATTTAGTAAAAAACTGTTATTTTTACATTACAAACAGTTCAATTTTATTTATTTGTATAGATGTATAAATAATGTCGATGTCAAAAGGATAATGATGACAGGGATTTTAATGTAAAATCCTAATTATCGCGCTAGGGCTGAAGTTTCCATCAGTTAATGTTTCACATCTTTGTGGACTGACTGTAACAAGCTTTGGACAGTAAGAACAATATTCTATTTGCAGACTTCAATTCCACTTGCCACTTGCTACTTGGTCAAGATTTTTGGTTTTCATGCAAACTCTTGCTTCGTTAAGCCGACCAAAAAAAGTCATCCAGAACACGCTTTCTTTTTGAAAAGAGAATTAATACCGTTCACTGCTACTGTATCTAATATTCTGCATCTGCTAATCTGTTTAGAGTAGGTATATTGAAGTAATTTACTGAATGTTGGCCAACACTGTCCCACTGCAATATAAAGGCTTCCTCGCTTAACTAGGTAAATAACTTAAGTTAAACTCGTATTAAATACTTTATGTTGCGGACCTCCTTTAAGCTCAGGGGGCCGCGAGCTAAACCCCGGCGGGTCGCAACTTGAGTATAGCTTGCCAAGTATTTAAGTACTTATTAAATTCTCACTTTACTATTCCGAGTTGGATTCGTGTTTAAAAGAAATGTAAAGCGATGCATTTCAGCGTCATTAATTTTATGATTATGACTTGGTAACTTTTATTAATGAAACTGTGTTTTAGTTGCTTCTTTAAAGAAGATGACTTTTTCAAGTATGAGGTCAAATGTGGTGGACTACGCCAATCTATTCTTGGGATATACAGCCGCGAAATACATCTCTCAAAAGCACTGTTTCAACAGAGTGTACGACTAAACGCCGATAGACACTACGCCGACAGACTGACAGCAGGTCAACGGAGCCCCGCTACGTGGGGCTCCTATTTCTGTCGCCAGGGTTAAAAGGAACCTAACCAAACCGAACCTCGAGGTGCCCCTGACGTCGACCGTCTAGGGTTAAGATTTTCGGGAACTGATTATGCCCTGTCGGTGAAGTGTCCTGTCGGCGAAGCATCCCGTCGAAGTTTAGTCGTATAGTGGTTTTGACATCATGTGCAAAGACGGAAAAAGCCTTGACTGCCGTAAGAATATAAACCACTTATTCTCAGTAGGTATACATTTTAGACATAATTGTTACGAATATAAAACCCCAACTAAAACAAGACCACATAAATTACAACTAAACGCACTTCCATTAGAACCATCATGTCATACGTACCCACACTACCCACCTACACAACCGCAGAAACGCTGTGAAAATTGATACAACACGCCATAAATTCGAGATGAACGGACCCTAACATAATTACGAGACATTGTAGGGCCCCGGGGCCCCAGGAGGCCCCGCCCAGGTAGGGCCCAGGTTACGTCGCGATTGTGTCCCATTAGACGGTAATGACGCTCTAAATATGTTATGCGAGTTGCAATACCTGTTATTAACATGTTATGAACATGTTTTATAGGTTTAATTAGGATATAACGGTTTTTTGGATTTTAATTACTGGAAGGAGTTAAATTGGAAAATGGAATGAAGGTAAGAAGAGGGTTTAAAAAAGAAGTGATTTGAAGTAAATAAATTTAAATGTAAACGGTTGGATGTAGGTAAAAATGGCTTTATTAGACTGTAAGGGTTCTTTCTAATAAACCAGACCCTGGAACTTAAAAATTGGCTGATAACACTGAGTATTAGAACCCTACAGGCTCTGCAAACTTACACTGTTTAACAAATTAGCTACAGATAACTGTCGTCAGAGACAAAGACGAACACGATGGTTTGGATGTGTTCATCTATTAGTTCTTAGAGTAATTCCTAAAAATACGAAGAGAAAGATGCAAAAGGTTAAGGTTAAGTAATGCTTAGTGTTGCATAAAAGAAACAATAAGCATTGATCAACATTTTGAATAAGAATTTCATCGCTGTATCCGAAATGTAACCTAAACCTGAAACAATATGACACAAAATTCAAAGACGCTGTACCAAGAAATTAACACGTCATTACCTTCTCAGTGTAAATAGTGCATAGCTTAAGACGTCATTATATGGTGGCTAATTAGAAATCCCATCGCGGCAGCCAGTGAGGCGCCCATTATGAGCTGCTTACTGAGAGTAATGACGCTGAGGGGAACGCCGACGCGACGTGCAGATTGATTCGTGATTGTTACACGATTATGACGAAGTCAAGAAGATGGTAGTAGTTTTGAGGATGGGTAGGTTTTAATGTCACTGATTTCTTCTGTGTTATCAATTGTATTCCTTATACATGAGGCTTAAACATAAGTAGGTAACTGGTGAAATGTGGGTACTATACACATCTGCCCAACCCTGCGGGGAATAAAGTCGTGAGGTTATGTGTCAATTATAGTTTTGTTGTATAATTTTATGTTGTTAAAGCCTACCCCGTGCTGGTAGGTGTACTTGTAAATGGCTATAGAATCTTTGACAGTTTTTCCGTACATTATCCGTCAGAAAAACGTATTCGCAGGATATTACTTAGGCCCTTTGTACACGGCATGGTTTTTTAGGATACGGCGTATAAACCGCGCCGTAGAAAAAACGTTTCTGTCAACAAGCTTCTGTAGTGATCCATACTACGCTGAAGTTTTTTTTATTTTTTTATAAAAACGTGTTTGTACAAAGGGCCTTACTTTTACTAGGTATAAAAGTTTGGTCAAATTCGTCTAAAGAAGTTTAAAACAGCGCCTTTTTAGGGTTCCGTAGTCAACAAGGAACCCTTATAGTTTCGCTATGTCCGTCCGTCCGTCCGTCCGCAGCTTAGCTCAGAGACTCTTATCACTAGATATATGAAAAATTCACGGTAGTAGTATATACAACGAAATTAAAAGTAAAACTATCACAGCTAAGTAGGCTTTACAAGTTAATGAGTAACAGTCGACCAACTTACATTTGCAGTTGGAATGTATAAGAGAACGTGTTTTTCAACTACAATGTTAAGTTTGTTCTTGGGATAAACTCATCCCAACTACGGAACCCTTCATTGCGCATGGTCCGACACGCACTTGGCCGGTTTTTCAGTTTACCAATAACAATAGAATCTATCAAGGGCAGATAGAAAAAGTGGAAGAAAAGAAAAGTAAAGCACAGAATAGCCTTTGCCGTGCAATAATAAAACAAATAACGATCGCCGATATGTCAACCAAGCGCAATGATTGACAATATTTCCCATTTGACAGCTCAATGAAGCGATCATTGGGAAGCAATCAAAAGTGGGCGTACAAGTTCGTAAGGCAAAAAAATCCAGATAAAAAAAAACATGTGTGTTTGGTTGCCATGGTAATAAGAAATCAATTAAAAGTGATTTGTAAAGTGGATGTTATTAGGAATGGAATTCGGTCCCAAAGTTGAAAATTAACGATATCCTGAGAATCTTAAAATTATATATTATTTTCATTAAAAACATTCATGTAAACTCAAAGGCTTTTTCATCAAAATTCCGTTAATAAAGTTATTTCTTACTAGTAGGAAATCACTAATTAATTAGCGTTTATGAATGAAAATATTTGTTAAATTGCGTTGAAATTCGAATTATCTATGAATCTTTTAATTGTTTATTTGGAACTAAATACCTGGTAGTGCCTCTTCAGATTATAATACAGAAAATAACAATGTACAACAATGTAGAACAGAACAGAACAGAACAGAACAGAACAGAACAGAGCAGAGCAGAGCAGAGCAGAGCAGAACAGAACAGAACAGAACAGAACAGAACAGAACAGAACAGAACAGAACAGAACAGAACAGAACAGAACAGAACAGAACAGAACAGAACAGAACAGAACAGAACAGAACAGAACAGAACAGAACAGAACAGAACAGAACAGAACAGAACAGAACAGAACAGAACAGAACAGAACAGAACAGAACAGAACAGAACAGAACAGAACAGAACAGAACAGAACAGAACAGAACAGAACAGAACAGAACAGAACAGAACAGAACAGAACAGAACAGAACAGAACAGAACAGAACAGAACAGAACAGAACAGAACAGAACAGAACAGAACAGAACAGAACAGAACAGAACAGAACAGAACAGAACAGAACAGAACAGAACAGAACAGAACAGAACAGAACAGAACAGAACAGAACAGAACAGAACAGAACAGAACAGAACAGAACAGAACAGAACAGAACAGAACAGAACAGAACAGAACAGAACAGAACAGAACAGAACAGAACAGAACAGAACAGAACAGAACAGAACAGAACAGAACAGAACAGAACAGAACAGAACAGAACAGAACAGAACAGAACAGAACAGAACAGAACAGAACAGAACAGAACAGAACAGAATAGAATAGAATAATTTATTCATAAGTTCACATAAGTTGACATAAGTATAAATTACATAGAAGTTATATCATTACAAAGTTAAATATTAATATTATGAAGAAAATATTAAACTATGCCTAAAATAAATCTAGTGTCTATCTTATATATAAGTATATTGGTTAAAGGCCTACTGAATTCAATAGCGACCTGCCTGATGTAGGTTTATTCAAACCTGTGTTTCAGGCCATCACTTAACAACGCTGAGTACTTTAGTGGACTATTAGTGTTACTAAACATAGAGCTAGCATTGATACATAAAATCAAATGTATGAATGTAAAAAAATCTAACAAAATAACATGCTGCAACAATTCAAAATAAACCAATACATTCTAAGCGGCGTACAATCAGGGTAAACGCCATAGTTGTCTTCTATGAGAGAGCTATTTACGGGCACCGCAATTCGGTCCCGTGGGCTAACCAGCCTACTGGTTACAGCACAATTATACCCTGTTGGCCGGTAAATAAACACATAATAGCCCGGATGCGCAATTTGACCGACACCGTGTCATTATATGTATTTAGAAACGAAAGTTGGTTTCGTTTGATGTAATTGAGAAAGGGTTAACTTTCAGAGGCGCTGTTACTTTTAATATAGGGTGAATTAATTGAAAATGTTTTATTGTAAAACGTTATTAGAAATGTGCAGATGAGACAAGTTGTCCTAATTTTATTCGACAAAAGTTTGGATCAGTGCTTTGTCACCAATACCTACATGTATGAATTTCAGTATAAGCCATCTCCAAGCTCCTGACATTATCTATCGCGCACTAGTTCCATAACTTACAGTATAATCCTAGTGATTAATCCCTTATAGTTTCTGTAAGCTGCACTCTCATACCTGTTCCCGCTTAATTCAACTTAGCAGAATTTCTAATTGATTAACTGAGTCAACTGGCTTATCAATTATTGGCACAAATATGGTTTGTTTCTACATTAATAATACTCAAAAGCGAACTATAATAGACCTACTGAATAATAAAACTGTTAATTCACTTTCAAAGTCCAATACAATATTCAAATACGAGAATTTACGATCCGTAGAAATTCCAGAAACTTGGGGGATCAAAATATTCGTAGTTAATAAAGGCTACTAAGCGTTATGACCGTACTTCAAAGAAAATAATAATAATATATCCCTCATATCTCAATTTAGGTCAAGAGCGAACACTAATCTCGCTTAAGATTACGCATTCGTGTGATGATTGCAGACGACTCAGCTCATTTGTTCGCGTTACGTGTTAAGGCATGATATTACGAGAAATCGCGTGAGTGATTAACCGTGTGTATTGTGAGTAAATGGCTCGGCCGACAATGCGTGTGCTCACCCTACCTGACCTGTTTTTCTGCGTAATGACAGGACGTTTGGGAGCTTCTTCTTATTAGACTAGATGTTAATTAATATCTTGCGTTATTGTGTTTTGCGCTTAAATAACGTGCCGTAATTACCTTCGCTTTCTTCAGTGAGCGTCGATGTATTTAACGTGTACATCAAGGGAAACCGGCGAGCTGAGACGAACTTTGAGCGATGTTTGAAGGCTTCAAAGATTTTTCTCAATTGGTATATACAGACTTTTCACTGAATAAATGAGCACTCTAGTTCAGCTTTGTATAGGTATGAGCTACTTGAGAATAATTCATACAGTCAAGTGGTGAAAAGAATAGCAGTTAAATTTTTTACGAACAAACATATCTCTTTAGTTACGGTTCTATTCAAGCCAAAACCCATTCAAGTTCGAAAGAAAACCACACTGTGTAACCACTGCTGATTCCCACTTTCCTCTATTCCAAGCATAAAATAAAACCTTGACGTTTATGAGTACTAGGCATAAACTAGACAAGAGATACGAAAAAAAAAATCGTCCGAATTCCCGCCCCGATATAAAATATAGGCAGAAATTATGGCCAGTAAAATTCGTGTGTAAAATTGTTAGGTATAGGTCTGACGATTCATCCCTTCGGGCACCCTCATGTGTTTGACGTGCCAATCCATGTGTGACGAGCTGAATTAAAATAAAAATGTTCAATGTTAAAAGATAGATCGTTTAGCGTTTTCGTTTTGTAGACAATTATTGACTGGTATTGTTTGGTGTTGGCAGATTTTTTGGTTGGTTAACTTTGCGTCAGTATTCTCCAAAGAATTAGGTAGTGGTTGATCTAGCTAATACACACGCCGCTGGTGTATGTTGGAAAGCATATGCAATTGCGTGAAAAACACCAGCAAAAAGCAGGGATTAAAAACAATGCCTTCACGGTCGACACTGGGCTTGGAGTGTCATCATCTGCCTAGCCTTTTCCCAATTATCTTGGAGTCGGTTTACAGTCTAACCGAATTCAGCTGAATACCAGTATTTGACATGGAGCGACTGCCTGTCTGATTTCCACAACCCAGTTACAGGGTAATACGATACCCCTTAGTAAGATTGGTTGACAGACTTTCAGGCTTCTGACGACCTGTAAAACGACTGTCAAAGATCCACGAATGACAGCCGGGGTGCTTTCCAAGGCACGTTAAGCCTTGGGCTTCGTGTGCATGATAGTAAAACATTGACGTTAATATTCTTCTAAAGTTCCTCAAATAATTAATTCATTTCGGTGCCGGTAGAAGGGTTGCCCTTCTTTTTTCTACTACTTCATTTGTATGCAAGACTTTAACTTTGAACACCTACTCGTAATCTTTGACGAGAAATTGTAAGGTGACGTCACACAATTATTCTATTAATACCTAACGTTATTATTGGTTACGTAACAGTGTAATAATGTTGTGTGAGCAGGATTTATACGCGGACGATAATTGCAAGTTTCAGCTTACGCGGGGCCGGGATAATCTGTTCTCTACACAACTTAATTACCTGACTATTACATACATATATGTATGTGGGTACTGGGTAGATAGACAGTTTTCTGATATATAGGGTAATTGGTAATATGTCGGCAATCCATTATGGGATGTAGGAGAGGTCATATGCAACCAAATGACCCCTGACTCCTACGCAAATGTCAACCATTTTTTTTTTGCAGAAATCGACAATTTTAGTCAAAAAAATCTGCTCAAAATGATGAAAATTGTAACGATTTGTAGCTCTGATTTAAAAACTGTTTAAGATAATTGTCATTTTATGGTTGATTATTATATAAGTATGATTGTGAACATGTGAACATATTAGGGGTCATTTGGATGCAAATGACCTCTCCTACATACATCCCCTTACGGCCGATCCCAACCTATTTTCAGTAAAAGACAGATCGCTATTGATGGTAGTCAGTATAATTTTATCTGTCCTCATGTCAGGCCGGTAAGATTTCATAATCTCTTATATATTATTAGGATCTTAAAACCATAGATAGATAGGTTTTTGGGTTCGGCCGTTAATGGATTGCCGACATATTACCAATAACCCTATATTATGATAAAAGCTCATTGAATATGATTTGGACAATTTACAAGCGCATGCATATACTTATTCTATAACATCGGTTTTAAACAGGTACTTAAAAAGTTTAATGAATACACATACACATACATACATATTTCGTGTTAATTTGTCAAATATTTGTCATTTTCTAGATATGAGATGGCAAGCGCAAGCATGGCGGACAGCTCAGGTATAAAAATGTGCTTAAGCGTCACTTTAGCAAGTGCGACTTGGAGCCGTCTCGGTGGGAACAGCAAGCCGCTCATAGACTTGAGTGGAGGATTTTGGTTAAAACCAAAATTCATGATTTTAAATTACAGCGGCGTCTTGATGCCAAGCGTGACCAACTGAAAGCCCGACCACCTACGGCAATTAACTAACTATAATTACATAGATGGTGTGCTCACGTGCTTGCAATGTGCGAGGATTTTTACAAAAAGATTGGTTACATAAGCCACATGCGAGCTCATGAACGGAAACTACTGCGGAGTTGAAGCGAGGCGATTGCCTTGGCCGAAATCAGTCGGATCGCATCATCATCAAATCATATTTCTAAGGTACCTACAAATCTAAATGACGTAAGTGCATACTTTAAAATTTCGTTTTAATGCCTGGGTTACTGCTTTTCCGTCTAGATTTTGTTGGTTTTTAAATTATATACACTTCCCTTCAAATAGGTATTGCAAACAGGAATTTTCTGTTTCTGTAATAGGACTGGTTCCTTGAAAGCGTTTCATTTATTGCTAAATTGAACCGTTTGTAGATGCAGTAGAAATGATTCTGTGAAAATATTCCAGTTTCAGAAAATTCAGTGCATTCAACGTTTAATAACAAGCTTCTATTATTTCGTAGTTCCGCTTTTGTAACAGTTTCAAGAACAAGGTTTTTATTAACAGAAGAAAATCATGTATTTTTGAATATTTCTTGAAAGATATTTCAAAGCCTTTATTAACCTTTGAATTATTTTTAGCTCTTAAGACCATCAAAAGCGATGAGTAGATTTATTTTTTGACCATAGAGGATACGGAGATGTACTACGAAAGGATTTTTCTAAACACCACTGAGCTACTGGTCCACGGTGCTGTATTATGACGTTTGCATGCCATCATGATCCCAGTGCGAGAGCGAGACAGAACTATACATGACCGAAAGCACCATCCCTTTTTCGGACTGGAATCATGATGGCATTAATACTTCATAATATGGCTCTTGGGGTTGTTTATTTGCTTAGCAGCTATTGCACAGGTATTACAATACCACTTCCTACATACAGGATGTAAAAAGACACATCACATACCCGTTAACTACGCATACTGCCCATCGAACTAAGTAACATAGGGCAAAAATTATTACTGGGAAACGACTTTCTTTTTTGGTGTGAAAAATCACTTTTTATGGTAACACGCGCAAAGCGTAGTGCTTACGGTCGCATACAACAGTATAGGGGTCGTGCCGGTATTTAAAGTACAGTTATAACATTTAAAACAGTTTTCATAAAAAAAAACGTAAGTAATAAATTTGGAACTTTGACCTTCAACATTTCTGTAACCAGAAGGTTCCCAGGTATGGTCCAGAACAAAAAAAAATCGCGATAATGGGAAGAACATGTAACTTTCGGCTTCGTTAAGTGTCTTTTTACACCCGATATATTTTTTTAAGCTTTTGGCATATCTCGTTATTATTATTAAAAGCCTGTGATGTTCCACTGCTGGGCAAAGACCTGGCCAAAATGTCATATCTAAACACAAACCAAACTATAACCACATTACAAAACAACACCCAATTTTATTTTTTACCTGCATGTAATTCGCTGTCACCACCCCCATTGTATAATAATAATACTCGTAGCAGCACCTGAATTATGAATAACTCGGAGACCATTATCACAAGAGCTTTCAGTATGGCGGCCCGTAAGTACCGCGAGCTCGTCGAATCGGCTTTGCGTACCGAACCCACGATGCTACGAAGTACCGATTAATTGATGGCTTATACTATATTGATTTTGTATTACTGTAAGCCGATAGAACTCACCGATATTAGACAAATGCAGATCTTGGTTTATTATTTAGTGTGCGTGTTGTTGTGATGTTTGTGTCGGGGTGTGAGTGTGTGTGTTTGGTGATGGAATATTAATTAACTAGCTTTTGCCCGCAGCTTCGCCCGCGTGGATGGCGGAAAATATCCCACGGGAACGTACTACCTGATTTAAAAGTATCCTATGTATTATTCCAGGTTATAAACTATCTATGTGCCAAATTTCAGCCAAATTCGTTCAGACGTTTCTGTGCCAAGCCGGAACATACATCCAGACGAACAATCAAACCGACCAAAATTCTAAAAACTATATTTTCGGCATCAAACTCGTTCCCACACCTCGTAGCAATGACTTTTTTTTTCAAATATAATCAATGTACAGTTTTGACTTTGTTACTATTTTATTATAATTATGTAATAGATACTCGTAGATGTTTCGATGTTCGATGATCATTTGTTCTATTTATAGTTTATCTTTTGTTTTACTAGATATTATTTCTTAGTAATCCGTTTGATTCATATACCTAATTCGTATCATGAATGAGTAAGACAAGAGTTGTTTATCCCTACATTGATATCAAGGTTTGCTTTATAAAACCAGAGGAAAGAGATCTTCATAAAAAAACCTGACAAAAAAAAAAACACGAACAAGAATGTCGCAGTGAGTGTCTTTTGTACCCAAAAACCTAAAGTATGTATGTATGTGTGTGTGTAGTGTGTGTACCTAAGTGTGTCTGTGGCTAATATAAGTATAATGAGATTTTCAGCTGTTGTACCTGCAGGTGTACGATGGAATCACTGAAAACCCCACGACGTTATTACAAAGAAATATTATTTAAATCTATCAAGAAATCTTGATACACCTAATGTGATCTTAAACATCAAGCATTCAACCTGTTGATCTAATATTGGTTAAAATACACGAGTTGGTGCGCAATCGACGTCTGATAATCGAGTTTCAGTGGTATTTATTTCAAGTGCTCTCAAAACTTTATAACTTCAAGTTTATGTTTGAGGACTCGGTTTGTAAGTGAGACTGTTGCCTGAGAAATATGTTAACAGATTGTTTATGCAAATTCGAAGGGAAGGAGGATTGAGTTCAATAGTTTACCTGTACCTACTTAGTTGTACCTACACTTGTATTAATTTCTTATTCTGTGTTCACTATAAACACAAGTTAATGCTAAGCTGAAGCAAATTCGAAGCTTCTACATTAGTTATCACTACCTACCAAATATTTTGACAGGCCTGTTGGTCTAGTGGTTAGTGACCCTGACTGCAAAGCCGGAGGTCGTGGGTTCGATTCCCACCCAGGACAAACTTTGTGTGATGAGCATATTGTTTGTTCTGTGTCTGGGTGTAATTTATCTATAATATGTATGTGTTTATAAATTATATAAGTATGTATATCAGTTGTCTGGTTACCATAACACAAGCTCTGCTTAGCTTGGGATCAGATGGCCGTGTGTGAGTTGTCCCAAGATATTTATTTATTATTATTTATTTTCTTTGAGCTCACTTGCCGTTGCGAGCTCATTTTGAATTTGAGCTCACTTGCCGTCGTCGGCGTGTAGTTCTAATATAGCACTGTGTCCACTAACGGTACCGCCCGCACCGAGCGATAGGTTAATTTTTTACAAACAAACCAAAATCCGTTGCGGGCCGTGCGTGCGTTGCGGCTGGTGCGGACCACTGGATGTTCACCTTAAGGCTGCGGTCTATCTGACCAAACGCCGACCGCGACCGACGACGTGTAGCCGTTTGTCACCGTCGACGGCCGAATGCTATGTTCGTAAACACACGGGCGCGGTCTCACTCGCACGCCGCGGCAACGAACGTTTTGGCAACCAGCGACGTGTCGGTCGTCCGTCGTGACGTCACCGCACGCTGTCGGTCGTCCGTCGTGACGTCACCGCACGCTGTCGGTCATCCGTCGTGACGTCACCGCACGCTGTCGGTCGTCCGTCGTGACGTCACCGCACGCTGTCGGTCGTCCGTCGTGACGTCACCGCACGCTGTCGGTCGTCCGTCGTGACGTCACCGCACGCTGTCGGTCGTCCGTCGTGACGTCACCGCACGCTGTCGGTCGTCCGTCGTGACGTCACCGCACGCTGTCGGTCGTCCGTCGTGACGTCACCGCACGCTGTCGGTCGTCCGTCGTGACGTCACCGCACGCTGTCGGTCGTCCGTCGTGACGTCACCGCACGCTGTCGGTCGTCCGTCGTGACGTCACCGCACGCTGTCGGTAGCGTCTGACGTTTTAAAGAGACCGTAGCCTACTGCCGATTGTGCTTTCGGTCGACAATTTCGATGTAAACTGCGCAAAAACTGCATCCGAACTGCTATTTTGCAGTTGGCATGCAGTGCAAACGCAGACCGTCTGCACAGATCCTACATAATTATTATAAGTATTCTACAAAAAAGGATCGATTTACTTGACCCGGCAGTAACTTCACATGTTTTTCTTTCCATGACATCATTATTGCATACAGTCTAGACGACACATTGTACTTTTTGCCACTGATCTGCAAAAACATTGCAGCAAAGCATAAAGGCTCGTGCAGACAGGCGCGACGCGACTCCGGTAGAACATTACATAGAAATTGTCGCGTCGCGCCAGTCTGTTCGAGCCTTAAAGCGATCCGTGACTCGTAAAGGTACAGCTATCGACAGCTTAGCTGTAGCTTAACTAATGTTTCAGATTAACTCACGCTCGCTTTTCTCTGTTACCTATTACCGATAGCAAAGTGATTTTAACAAGATGCTACAAAGTGCATAGTTACAGGTTGATGCCGCGTTAGTGTCAGTAGTAAGGGTGGTTGAGTACCGATTTGTTGTTGCAGAAGTTGCAATGTAAACTTATTACTCTTCACTGGCTCCATGAAACTATCATTCGTAGCTTTCGAAAAATACGTACCATGGGAAATCGAACATCTATACACCGTATGGACTATTTTTCCTTGCAGCGCTCGGCCGCTATAGTAACGCTTGCCTAACACATGTGTTTTCATCGTATGCACGGGATTTCGTTTCCAAATTGGTTAGATGTAAGTTTCCTCGATAGTATCTATTGTCACGTCTAATAATAGTAAGAGCATCTAATTTTATTATAATGTCTTCTAAAACTTCAGAGCTATGCTTTTATCCCAGTATCCATTCCCCCGAGTCTTTATTACCACCAATTGAAAAGGCTCTGAGTCCCATTTTAAAAGTATCGCCCCATATCTATTCAGAAAACATTTTAGCACCCTCCCAACACATACGAATGCCAATTCGTACATATAAACGCAAGAGACCCGCACCGAACGACCGGAATGTCATCCAAACCTTTTATAATATCCCCAATTATACAACATTAATTTTATTTCTGTCTTCGCTTAAAAAAAAGCGTAACGAGTTTTCAAAGCGACACGGGCGCTTTAAAGCACTTTATTGCGGCCCGCTCGGACACGGGTAATGGTCTAAATTTATTGGGTTAAATGGCCCGTACGAGCGGAAATTCGAGCTAAATTGTTCAGTTGTCTAATTTTTGTGGATTTGATGCTTCATTTCACAGACTGAATGTCTAACATCGGACTGTGAGAAGTGGATTTTATTTTAATCAAACGTTTTGTTCGGGAAGTGGATTGGAAATCTATTTGGTTCAAGATTGTGTTTAATGCATTTTCGTAGTGGGGACGCCGATAAAGACGCCAAAAGATATCTAGCGTTTAATGGTACCTATCCTGATTGCGCAATTGTCTGAATAAATCAAGTCATTGAGTTAAAGAAAAAATTTTTGTAATTTATTTTCCGACCCGACGATAAGTGAGTTGATAAATAATTCTGTTTTGTAATAGAAAACCTGTCGTTTCGGTCGATAGTTTCCAGCTGCAACAGAACAGTAATAAACGAGCCAATAGGTCTCTCAAGCATTACGTTACTTACGAGTCCTATTCCGAAACCGCTCACAAGCCACGAGGAAAATGGCAAGAAAAATAACGACCGGTAGACGTTAAATCACAGTAAATTTGAGTCTGGAACACAATAACTCAGGAGAACGCCGCCATAACTGTCGCGAACATTGTTCAGATGATTCACGCATTTGGTAATATCATGTTTTTCTCGGGAGCACATTCCCGCATTCGAGATTCGCGATCCACCACATTGTCTAGTGGTCAGCATTGCCACTTCATAGCACGAGGGCCTGCGTTGGATTTCTTGGTAGATAAAAAAAAAAACAAACTTAATCTCGGTATGTATTTATGATTTTTGTCTACGGAAGTTTTACCACGACATGTACCTACTTTGTTCGTTTGTTTGTACGCGCTAATCTTTGAAACTACCAGTCGGATTTGAAATTGATAGCCTAATTCTTGAGGAAGACTATAGTCTATTTAACATCACGCTAGGTCCCATAGGAGCCGAGCAAAAAGAAAAAAAAGTCAGAAAGAACGCTTAGCGTAAACGAAGTTGTGGCGGCATATCTACATCGCCACAATGGAACGCGTCACACTGACGTCACGCAAAATCCTGCATCGCGCAATCAGAGTTTACCGCACGACTAGCATATATACAACATCCCGACATCAACCGTCGGGCAGTAGCCCACCAGACACAACACACGTCTGGTCGGAAGATCCTTCCTTTTCATAGAGGTTGAATGAACTTTACACCCAGTTCCTCATGCCTCTATAAAGTAATAGCGTGGGCAGGCGATGCGATGCGACGGGGTGGGTCGGGGGGATAAAAAATTTCACGCGGACGAAGTCGCGGACAGAAGATAGTAGTTAATATAAGACTAAAATCAGCCAATCTGACGATCCATCTTGCGCCAGACATATCTTTACTTATTGATAACACGACTTATAAACACACTCCTCAAGAGACAATTAAGTAGCGCGACATACCAACACGACATCAAACTGTAAGGTAAACACATCGCTCACTCGTAACTCTGATTTCCCGAGGAAACACTAATAGCGCGCACTCGTTATATAGCGAGCTTGTTTATTGGCACTGCCGATCTTAATAATAGACCAAAACATTCGCGAACGTTGACTAACGATGCTATTACGTTTTCAGCATCAAACAATGAAATGTTAGTTTAGAGGGATATGCTGAGTGGATGTGAATTGCGACTGTAGATCAAAGAAAGATTGTACCTAGTAAATAATAATACCTGCCTATTATTTTCCCACATCAACATCCCGACATCAACCGTCGGGCAGTAGCCCACCAGACACAAGACCCGTCTGGACGGATGATCCTCCCTTTTAAATAGAGGATGAGTGAACTTTACACCCTATTCCTCATACTTCTATACTGGTGACCCCGAACATGAACGTGAGCGCAGTCTGTAATTTTTATGGTGTACATAATAAAGAGTATTCTATCTGTCTATCTATCCCACTGCAGGCCAAAGGCCTCTTCTATACAGAGAAAGCAAGGCACGAGCATTGATCATCACGCTTGCTCAAGACGGGTTGGCGATTTCAGACTTATATTAAAATATCGGGCGGGTGTTTTGGGGATTGCTTTATGTAATAACAACTACTGCATAATATCTTGAGGTTTCGCTGTTATACGTTATCTAATAACTGCTGAGCGTGCACAAAGAGCTATCCTTAAGGTCTCTCATAATTTAGGAATCAGATACTCCACTGGTATGCTATATCGAGAAACGAGAGTGCTTACGGTGCGCCAACTGTGCATTTTATCAGTGCTTCTTAAATTTCATAAAACAGCAGTTTCCACAGAGGTAGCGGATCAGCGCTCACGTAGAAAACCTAAGTGGAACAAAGTTTTCTGTAGCCTTAAATTTGGCAATAAGGCTTTCTCTCGTATTGGACCATACCTGTATGAAAATTTTTACAAAAAGCTTAAAATCTTCCCCTTGACAAAGTGTGGGTGCAAAAAACAGGTTCGGGATTGGCTGCTAGGGCTTAATTATGCTGAAACGGAAAATCTGTTATCATTCAACTATTAAAGTATACATCATCACATACACACTAACACTCATCACATACACACTCACACTCATCACATACACACTCACACTCATCACATACACACTCACACTCAGCACATACACACTCACACTCATCACATACACACTCACACTCATCACATACACATTCACACTCATCACATACACACTCACACTCATCACATACACACTCACACTCATCACATACACACTCACACTCATCACATACACACTCACACTCATCACATACACACTCACACTCATCACATACAAACTCACACTCGTCACGTACACACTCACACTCATCACATACACACTCACACTCATCACATACACACTCACACTCATCACATACACACTCACACTCATCACATACACACTCACACTCGTCACGTACACACTCACACTCATCACATACACACTCACACTCATCACATACATACGTACACTCATCACATACACACTCACACTCGTCACATACATACGTACACTCATCACATACACACTCTCACTCATCACATACACACTCACACTCATCACATACATACGTACACCCATCACATACACACTCTCACTCATCACATACATACGTACACTCATCACATACACACTCTCACTCATCACATACATACGTACACTCATCACATACACACTAACACTCATCACATACACACTCTCACTCATCACATACATACGTACACTCATCACATACACACTCACACTCATCACATACATACGTACACTCATCACATACACACTCACACTCATCACATACACACTAACACTCATCACATGCACACTAACACTCATCACATACACACTCTCACTCATCACATACATACGTACACTCATCACATACACACTCTCACTCATCACATACATACGTACACTCATCACATACAAACTCACACTCATCACATGCACACTAACACTCATCACGTACACACTAACACTCATCACATACAAACTCACACTCATCACATGCACACTAACACTCATCACGTACACACTAACACTCATCACATGCACACTAACACTCATCACGTACACACTAACACTCATCACATGCACACTAACACTCATCACATACATACGTACACTCATCACATACACACTAACACTCATCACATGCACACTAACACTCATCACATACACACTCTCACTCATCACATACATACGTACACTCATCACATACACACTCACACTCATCACATGCACACTAACACTCATCACGTACACACTCACAGTCATCATGTACACCCATACATTTGTTTACCTTTTAGACCTAAGTTTTAAGTATACTGAAACAATACATTAATATCTGTCGAAAGAGACTGGATCCTGCGACACAGGGTATCCTAGTGCGGGATCCAGTGTCATACCTAAATATTGTAACCTTTGTTGTTTATTAATCAATAAAAAAACTTACTATTATTATTATATGTACGTTCTACGAACAATAATATTTATAGTAGTAGTATACCTATATCAAAATTAATTGAAAAAGAATCACAGAGATTATCAATAGTTGAGAATCGAACTTGCAAACAGATTTGCAAAGCAGTCGTGCAATCGCTAAGCTATTTGCTTCATTGAAAGTTGAATAAAATAACCGTTTTAAAAATATTGTATGTTCAGTTTTGACTTCGCTATGATTTTATTATAATTATTATGTATAGCAGGGGCAAAGCCTTCATACAATCCGATTCCTATCGGCTTCCCTTCGGAACAACCACTCTTCTTAATATCTATTATTGCCAAATAATATGGTACACCTGTATGTGTAACTGTGTATCACATCACATTACATAATTATATTTAATACCAGTTTAATACATCATAAGATGTAACCTACAGTTTTTTGTCTGAGTTTAAGAGAACTGAACAATTTTTTCTTCGGCTTCCCTTTAATGATGATTGTATCTACGCCACTGATGTATAGATAGATGACTAATTTGAAAAATTACTTTTGATTTTGATTTATAATTCCAGGTTTCCTCACGATGTTTTACCGATGTTGACCTCGTACGATTCTATTAAAAGTTTGACAAGGCATATCTTTGAATGTGTAAGATAATCCTATTTACCTGTCATGGTTCATTATTGCGTCACGGTCTGTTTTTGAACCCTTAATCCCATACATTTGTTATTTCCATTGTATATGCATACTATGCTGCCCACATTAACCTCAATATTTATGTAAACCTACGCCTTTGTGCTACCTACATTTTTATGTTTTCCAGCCTCATAATTCTTAGTATAAAATAATACTAGACTTGAGATTTCATCTAATTAGCAAACTCCTCGAAGACTAAAATATTCTTGAAATTATGTCAAAGATTTTGGTTGACATATACCTAACATTACAACTAACTAACATTTCAACATTACAACTAACTAAGCTAACATTTCTGCTGCACCTCTGTGAAACAGTTGCTTCATGATCAGCTGCAATCTAGAATGGAGGAATTATAAACACTCCCAATGCCTTTCATGAAGAGTATCTTTTGTTCCATGACGCCACCTGACCTCACATATGCCGGCCGATTCAATTAGTAGCGAGACAATGTTCGAGCCAAGGTGAGGTGTCGGAAGGCGACACTAAATTTCCACAGAATTGAATCAAACGGCCCGGGCGACGGTTACCCCGGTGATAATGGTCGATTTATGCCTTGCATTGTCTCACCTATCTGTGTATGGAGATGGATTTTTAATTCTAGTATGGTTTGTCTGGTCGTAGAATTATGGAAATAGAAAATGATTGCGTTCTGTTTATTTAATTTTTACACACAGGCTTTCGATTAGGTATGTTATTGAATGAAATGTATGACCTGAGATTCTTACAAGCAAATAGCAGAATAGTTGTTGTGAGTAAGAGAACACAGATGCACGTCATTTTAAATAGAATGGGCGACTAGCTTCAATTTTCTGACTAACTGACTGACTCTTTAACAATTCAAAAGTGCCTGAAATTGGTTTAATTGAAATAAATGCTTTGAGTTTGAGTTTGATAGATCTTTTGATTTGTGACCCCGAAGAATTAATAATGTTGGTTTTTTCTGCTGAGGACGAGGGAAAGGACGACAAACTTAGGCCAAAACAAAACTAAAAGCATAAAGGAAAAAGCGTAGAGATATTCCCTAGGCGTAGTAAATCTTACTTATTTGTACACGTACGTATGTAAACTGGTAAACACGCTTGTAAATAACAATGCTAACGAGGTACTCGGCTGTAAGATACATGAGAAATGGAGGAATGTCTGCTAATACACTAATGTGTTACATGTCATACCTACAAGCATGCTTACCCACATAGTTAGAGGGATGTATTTATATCTGTATGTTTGTGATGACGATGCTAATGCTCTAATGCTCATGGTTTAAACAAAGGAGATTCATTCTATCATATTTTGATGGAGCTCAAGATTCCTTTTTCGTTATTTGCACGGTCAGAAATAATTAGTACATGGAGCGAAAGGTCCTTGTTTCTTATTGGCTTTGCTTAATTGAAATTATTTTGGTATCTGAGTGAATAAGAAACTAGTCTTAAATTAACTTATGAGAAATCAGACGGCGGGATAGTGTGGGATGATTTGATATCTTGAAATAAATTTCGCTTAATTCTTATTAAGGGGTAAGCGCTATGATAGCCCGCAATATGCAAAAAAAATTTCTTACGATTTTTGCAATTTGCAGCTCTGTGTTTGGGTGTATGTTGATTAAAGTATGATTCGCGACCGTAATAAATATGTGTTAACAGAATTATAATCATTAGAATTAGTAATATAACTCCTTAAGTTATTATAATCCTCAAATGTTAAGATTTCATGAAATAGTCATGCCATAGGATGATTTGTTCTTAGAGAGTTGTATTGATGACTTTAATGATTATAATTCTTTAAATGCATATTGTTACTGTCGCGAATCATATTTTAATCAACATACAACCTAATACTGACCGAAAAATTGCAAAAAAGTAAGAAAATTTGAATTTCGCGGGCTACCCTGGCACTTTCGCCTTAAGACCAAAATAATTCCCTTTTGCGGATTTTCCAATAAATATAATCAGCATTTTCTTGTATAAGATTTGTCCTCTTCTTTGTGTGTATCGATACTAAAGCAACAATAAAGTCCAAACATTATGCATAAAATAACTATCAGTGCTGGTTTTATCACATCAAACCGTTATAAATGCGTCGAATTCCCTGCGCTAAGGAATAAATTTACTAAATTCTACCGGGAAAAGAATAGTGGGCCTAAATTTACGGGCCAGGCGAGGGCAGTAAAACCTCGTTAGCTTGAGCTATGTGCCATCTGAGACTGTATTATCTACCAGTATATCAGTAACTTTTAGCCACAGTTTTACCCACAATCAGTTGTTTTTGCCGCAAAACGTACGGCTATTTTTCTTGAAGATAAAGTTGACGGGTTAAAACGTAGGTCTTTTTCGGGAGCTAAACAGAGAAGATAAAGTAAAATAGATTCTTTGTGCTTTAGTAAAGGAGTTTAGTGGTTTACTATATTGGTTTTGGGTAGTTTGGTCAACGTCGTCTTGTATGAACTGTGCCCACATAAAGATAACCTAGCATTATATCGAGGCGAAACAAAATTCTTTTTCTCAAACATGCTTGGAAATTCGAGCATTATTCTGACAACCTTTTTCGGGATAAATCGAAAATGCTGTACTGGGGCCGTATTATGAAGTATTAATGCCATCATGATCCAGTCCGAAAATGGGATGGTGTTATCGGTCATGTATAGCTAGGTCTCTTTCGCGCACTGGAATCATTATGGTATTAGAACGTCATAATATGGCAACTGGTCAAATACATGCGAGCAGGCGGCCGGCAATGTAAGTATGAAAATCCATAACTGTCGTGTTTAGCGGCCAAATAAATTACCATGAAAACTCATCTGTCGTGTAATTAAAAAAATTGGTAACGTATCAAAGATTTTATTAAAATTTCGATTTGGCTTTCAAATAGAGCTGTTTAAAGTAAAAAAGAAACAAATGAACATATTGGCGCGTGAATAATATCTTGGATGTTTTAATTAATTTACTTAGTTTGAATTTCCGCGCATTATTTGAGAAAAGTACTATACAAGCCTTGGTGGCAACCAGGCATTGATTGACTTACATATGTGTGCCTCGGCTTCACCTCGGCCCACATTTTCACGTTCGTCCATCAATGCCCCTTTTGCAGGCCACGTCAGTAATGTACTATATAGCATCTCAGAAAACAATGCCTTATTTGTGAAAATCGAGCAAGGAATCAGGCCACAAACAGTTAAAGATTTGTTCGCAAATCGATAGAGATATTCAGCAAAATCGTTTGCAAAACTTCTGACACGTATGATCAAATCATCAGAGCACTGACAGGCATCAATCACGCTGTCAATTATGATCGGATTGGCTGTTTGCCAGGCGTATATCTAAATGTAATTGTCGGGACTTGGATTATCTTAATACTGCTGTATTAGCGGCAGAGATATGGTTATCGCGAGCTTACGGCTGGTATAGATAGGTACTCTTGTAGGGGCGGTGCCGCATTGAGAAGGTAGATTTGTTGAAGTAGCAGAAACGATTGAAAAGTAAGGGTATAAGTACATTATTCTTTAGAAAGCACGCAGATATCTGGGTTTATACAAGGTGTAACATATATAACGCACAACCTCTTAAGGGGTCATTGTACTCATCATTATGAACAACTTTTACTATGGGACCAAACCTGAAATCGCGAAAAAAAATCAGCTGTTCCCTACATTTTGACGAGTTATGCGAACATAACTGTACTGAACAGCTGAATTTTTTCGCTCTTTCAGGTTTGGTCCCATAGTAAAAGTTGTTCATAATTATGAGTACAATGACCCCTTAAGAGGTTGTGCGTTATTTATGTTACACCTTGTATAGAAAGCTGTGAAGGGTGGCGTTTTTGGCTAGTTTATTTGTTTATCTGTTTGAATACATTTATTTAACTTTGCCTCGAATTTTATTTTAAAACAGTGTTGCCTAATTTATAGAACTCGGTGGTATAGGCCAGTATACCCGAATTTCCCGCTCGATGTACTGTCTTTAAACTTAGTAATTATTTAAACTTCTACTAACTACGACGACATTTATTTTAATTTATTCAAAGGCCTTCAAAACTCAAAGTTTCTCCTAGTAAATTCGGCCGCTACTCATGCAGACTAACACCTTAGCTTAATCCGAAAAACGTCTATCATAAACTTTGATTATCGCCATAAACAACACTAGACCGTTAGTTTTAAAATATATCGCTGCAGGGCCATTAGAGCGGGTTCCGTGACCCACATTCGAGGGGTTTGACAAAGCCATTTATCATGAGATGGTGGAGAGGGGGGGGGGGGAGGGGAGACTGGTGGGATCCATCACGCTAAGTGCAGGATTCGCCATTATCATGCCCAATGATTCACGTGTATCTAACGGAAACATTCGAAAAATTTACTTCGAGTCCTGCAATTTGTAGACTGAGGGGATTCACACTTTCATTGTCCTGTGGATCGTCTATCGTTCATGGTGATCATTTGACTATTGTGTATTCTTCGTGGACAGTGTATATGAAACATTCGAAAAATTTACTTCGAGTCCTGCAATTTGTAGACTGAGGGGATTCACACTTTCATTGTCCTGTGGATCGTCTGTCGTTCATGGTGATCATTTGACTATTGTGTATTCTTCGTGGACAGTGTATATGAAACATTCGAAAAATTTACTTCGAGTCCTGCAATTTGTAGACTGAGGGGATTCACACTTTCATTGTCCTGTGGATCGTCTGTCGTTCATGGTGATCATTTGACTATTGTGTATTCTTCGTGGACAGTGTATATGAAACATTCGAAAAATTTACTTCGAGTCCTGCAATTTGTAGACTGAGGGGATTCACACTTTCATTGTCCTGTGGATCGTCTGTCGTTCATGGTGATCATTTGACTATTGTGTATTCTTCGTGGACAGTGTATATGAAGGCATTGTTGATGTGAAAAAGCTGGTTGTTAAACTCTACCGTAGAAAGTATGAAAGTAAGAAGAACAAAACCTGGGGGCCAACCATCACCTCTTAAAGCAATATTATTTTAATGTTACTTCAGTATGAGAAAGAGATGGAGCTATACACGACGTCTAGCTCCATCTCTTTCCCACACTGAAGTAAGGTTACAATAATACTGCTTTAAGAGGTGGTGGTCTAGCTCCTGGATAGCAAAATCTGATGATATGGACGTTTAATAACTGTGTCCTAAATGGCAGTAATTCATCATCAGTCTTCAAGGTAGCTCTATATAAAAAATAAAATAAAATAAAAATAAGTTTATTTCATACATCTCATTTGGCTTACACTGCATATCGAAGAGTCTCCATTTAAGCATAAAAAATGCCTGTAGTTAAAGGCTCCGCTCTTCCCTTACATTATAAACGTACGAGCTAAACAGGTATAAAAAAAGAAAAGCAGAGAGGAAAAACTAAAAATACAAATACAATCACTTTTACGAGTATGAGTGTGTGTATGTGTGTGGGGGTGTGTATGTGTGTATGTGTGTGTGTGTGTATGTGTGTGGGGTGTGTGTGTGTGTGTGTGTGTGTGGGGGGGGGGTGTATATGTGTGTGTGTGTGAGAGAGAGAGATTTCGAGTGTACATGAGTGGCTAAATAAGCGATAAAGCGAATAGGATCACCAATAATATTTCATATATATCACATCAATCACGTTAATCGTAGTAAAACCTTTCAACTCAGAGATGGGTAAATTAGGTAATAGGTACATAGATACCTGGGAGCGCGGTCCCAGTCACCCCAGTACTCCTAGTACCTAAACAATGTTAAGGAGTGCCACGTTTCATAAACCAACTCAAAATCTACGCGATTCATTGAACCAAATCGAATCAATTTACTACTAATAGCGGGGCGATTACTTATAAAACGTCCAAGGGGAGGTGCGGCTATAACGAACCATATTCTTCATTATAAATTGCGTGAATAAACGAAGCATAGCCGGCGCAGATTTAAAATGTCGTCCATTACTCGTTCGTTTTAATATTAAATGCATGAGGTGTCTGTGGAAATATTAAAAGGAAACAAGTCACGTTTAGTTGCTGCCGGGAAAGCGCTATATTGCTGTCTCAAGTTTTATAGCTTAGCCATCTTCCTGTTATAGAATGTGCACCTTTGTATTTATTTAAAGAAGCTGTATTAACCGTTTTCGTGAGCACTTAATTTCCAGAAACGAATGATATTTGATATATACAGGGTTAATTTAGATTGGCTAGCTAAACTCCGCACACGAGATGGGTATCGATATCTAAACACGATATTATAGATAGAATAGAATAGAATTTTTGATTTTGAATTTGAAGGAATAATGAACGTAAACGAAGCAAAACAATTATGTAAGGATCGTAGCTGGTGGCGTTCTGTAGGTTCTGCCTACCCCCATGGGAAGAAGGCGTGAGTTTATGTATGTGTAATAAGCATGAGCAAATATACTAAGTACTATAGCGAATAACGCAGAAGGTTCATTTGAAATATTTGTTCTATAAAATTATTGAATTATACTAAAGATTACGATTGACGTTAGCTGTCCCCATACATAATTATTCCACTAAAATAAAGCAACTTAACCCACAAGTCCATGGAGTTAGAGCTCATAGAAAGGGACAGGGCGCGTGAACCGTTTACACTTGGGTACACGGACGTGGTGGACCCAAGCGGCGTGTACTGTATTCGATACACTGGACAGCTAACGTGTTAAGAGAGATCATGTATGTGGATTTCAAGTAAAGTAAGCCAAAACGGAGATAAAAATATTTTTCCAAAAACCAAAACCAACGGGGCAGCGCTTTTTGGTCGTAAAACGATAAGTACAAACACGTGTAGGAGACACGACCCACACACAAGCTACTCTTTGTAGCTTGTGGTTTTAGGAAACAACAAAATAAAATACAGGTACATAATAGGCTGATCTTCTAGAAAAACGTATGTCCCAATGTTACGGATAAAATGAACTATAAATATAAAACATTAAACTAAACGCTTGGAGGAAAAACTCACAATTGAGTTAACGGTTGATGGCGACCCCGGCCGACTAATAGACCACATTCATTTTATTAAATTGCTCGATTAAAGGCGCCTTAAGCCGCACTGATTTAACTACAAAATGCGAGAGGTCGTACAAAACAGTCTTCTTTGACAATAAATCAAAAAAAATGTCTGGAACTTGTGAGTTTTTCCTTCGTAAAAGTTTTTGTACGCTGCAGGGATTTTTTCGTATTTTTCTGCAAAGAAACTACTTCAAGACAAATTCAGTAAAATACTGGACTGCAGAACGAAAAAGTAGTGCAGTTTCCAACGATTTACACTACGCAGAATTTGAATATAAACTTACTTTGGGGGTTGGAAATAATGATAGTCATTTAAATGCATGTAAAGTAGCCGTGATAAATAAAGCACGTTTAGACGGGGGGGGGGGGGGGTGAGGGTGGGGGGGTACTGCAACATCTAACGTTGGCTGTTTGTAAACATGCCGTGGCGCAAGATAGCTATTATTAGTAGGCACTCACGCTATTTACGACAAAAATAGGAGATCGAATATCCATTATGGTACTAACACACGAACGACGAGAGATGAAAAATTGATGTCATAAATTGATATTGAAAGAGTTACTTATTAGTTGTATCTCCAACAAATAAATACAAGGCAAGTTATCAGTCAGTTTTATTGCTCTCGATGGAAGTAGTGGCTGAGTGAAACATCGTATCCTTGTCGCAGACGTTTAGAGAAGTACAAATGACTCGTGTGATGTAGCACGATTTATAACCCAACAAATGGTCTGAACTTTGCTAGATGTATTTCTCACAAATTCTTTTTTTGAATCTTCAGACTTACTCCACGGCAACGAGGAAAATATAACTAATCGTGATTTCCAAAACAATATATCCGGGTTTTTATTTTTTATTTAGTGTTAAATTTAAACGCTTTGATATTTCTAATGTGTGAAATTACAAAAAGAAAATACAGTACCGAAAGTTTGTCAACTTTTCCCACAAATACGTCAGTGGGTGATTCACAACGTCACTTACAAATGGCGTACCTACACATTTACATAAAATATTGACTATTTAAAAATAGTTAATGTAAAAGTCTTGGGTAGTTATTGCAGTAATATTTTTTTGTATTTTATCGCAGTGGCTGAATTCCAGGGCATTTTACGGGAATGACGCGACTGGAAGGGGTCCAAGAAAGTTGAGGCGTAAACATGACAACGTCCTTTGCAGTGGAACGGTAAACTGAGCCAGAACAAAGGATCGTGACGGCCACCACGGACATGAAAAACATTAAAGTTGGACCGCGGGGGAAACGCCTACAAGCAGTTTAGGGTTCTTTGAAAAATACAATATATGCAAATAGTATTAGAAAGGACGGTAAATATAGAGCATTTCGACTTTAAAGTTTATTTTGTGTAAGTAGCAGTTTTTAAAATATAGTATCTTAGATAAGTTCATACAATATTCTACTATCCTACTAATCCTACTAACCTACTATTATTTTATACACGCGAATGTTTGTGAGGATGGATGGATGGATGTTTGTTACTCTTTCACGCAAAAACTGCTGAACGGATTTGAATGAAAATTGGCACACAGTTAGTTTGTAACCTGGATTAACATATAGGATACTTTTTATCCCGATATCCTTACGGGATCGAGACTTATGCGGGTGAAGTCGCGGGGCGCTGCTAGTAATGTAATAACTTTAGTGCTATTTCAACATAGAACCAAAATATGGTTGTATTTTGAAATAGCACAATTTTAACAGCGGATTGCTAAAAAAATATCTCGGGACATCCACAAACAATCTAATATAGAACTCACAGAAATGAAAACAATGGATTAAGACCGGCAAGTCGATATAAAAACAAGATAAGTATTGATACTATTTCAATGTTAACGACATTATATACGTAGGTATGATATTATTGTTATTTACGTAACGTCGTAAGCCTGAATGTCGGCCATCTTAATATTACTGACGTATCCGCAGAGGACGCCATTCTCCATTATTACTTCACCATTGTGCCGTTTGGTAAGAAAACATTTACACTTTACCGTTATGGTGGCTCCCCGGGCGCGTTTTGCGATAGTTAGATGCCCTAATAGCAACATTACCTTCGGAATTAGATTGCAGGGTTGTCGATTTTTGCACGCCGACCTTCTGACGGTTAGCTGTATTAGTAAGTCAGATTGCGCCTTCTGTAAGCGCTTTTTTTAAAACTTTCTATGTCTTGTCACTGTCTCAATGTCTCTTGCTGTTTTTGTGAAGTGGAGAAACACATTAATTCAGAAATAAGTTATTATAAGTTTACACACACACATACACATAACATCACGCCTTGTTTCCCCGATGGGTTAGGCAGAGGTGTACCTAGTATAGTAACACCCACATTTCGCCAGTTATGTTTAAGTTCCATGTAATAGGGAGCGAGCCTATTGCCATCTACCGGGCACAAATCCTGACTCCGGGCTGCTACTGAGAAATGCCAGATAGAAAAACCCAATAACACTTTGCTCGACCTGGGAATCGAACCCAGAACCTAAAGCCCAATTCCCGTAATATAAAAACGTTCAAAATCTAGTCGCAATCTCATCTCAGCGACAATCAATGTCAAAAAAATGTCAAAAATGTATGGACATTATAGGTATTTTTGACATATCGAGACTGAAATCAGACTGTGAACGTTCTTAAAATTACGAGAATTGCCCCTCAGGAGGAAGATTATAAGTTTACTCAAATACAATCCAATTTGAGATCAGCGTATCTCCTACTTGAGCTTAATTAGCAAATTAACAAGCACGTTTGAGTGACCACGACCAAATTGTACCCCTACACACAACAACATAACAATACTATTGTGTACTCAGCCAGTTTGACGTTTAACTCGAAGCTAAACTAAAATCCTTTGTTCGTATTATGGCATTAATGAGGTACGAAGCGTTTCGACACCACATAACAGCACATAACACATTGTTATGGTGACTATTCGAAACAGGAGCGACTACAGTACCACAGAATAGATAGGAACAGAAGGTCGGACCCATATAAATAGCGGAAACAGGCGCACGCACACATAGACGGGTACGACCGGCGATCGCAAACTGTCTCAAACGAATGCCAGTCACGAGTGCGCTTGCACTCTCTTTACGTGAAACGTGTCTATGTGTGCGTATGCCTGTTTTCGGCCGTTGTAGTGACTGTCTTTCTGTATCTATCTATTCTGTGACAGTATACTTGCTACAATTGAGCGCATACAATGGAAGTTTATGGGCACTGTGTCGGACTAACTTTAACTTTGCTGGTTCTTGATGATGTGTCTTTTTCATGCTCCATTAGCAAAGGCAGTTTTGTGTAAAGAAGTTTTGTAAAATTAACATCATGTTTTGTGCAGGAGTTTACGAGACATGATTTGTTTTGACTGTTTTTGAACTGCAATTGTTTAGACGTAGCATTGCTCAAACTATCTCTTTTTTGGATGGTTTGAATCAGGAATGTCCTGCTGAGCACTGTTTGGCATCAGGCCTAGTATCTGTTTTAAAATAAACACTTTATGAATTCAAGCAGGTGACATGCATTACACTTTTTCTTTCATCTATTTGGTACCGTGTCAGTAACAACTGATGCTCTAGGTATGTTCGTAAATAAAAATATCACGTCATCTTTATTTAACACAGTGTCATATATTTATGACACTGTGTCTACTGAAGTTCACTGCGTGTGTCTCAACGGTAGTTATTTTCGTGTAACGTGTAAGATATAATATTTATGAAATCTCATTTTTATTAGAGAACTATTGTGGAAAGTGTAGGAGTCGGATATGACTCTCATTTGTTTTATTTATTTTCATATTTATATTTTGTTTATTTAATGACTATTGCTAGCACGCTAGAGATTCTTTAGGCGTTTGGCGTATGAATACTGTTTTGAGCATGTTTACTAAAAAGGTTATTTGCTTAGATAGAAAATACTGTTCTTTGTTATATATTTTTTGTAAACGGTAAGTTCTAGATGTTTAATAATTATTAGATGAATATGCGCCCGCCCGGTTAATGGCAATAGGTTCGTCCCTTATTAAATGGGATTTAAACATAACTGGCGAAATAGAAGAAAAAAGGGTGACCTACTATAGGTACTTATATCTCTGCCTAACCCTAGAAATATAGGCGTGGTGTTAAGTGTTATGTTATGTGAGACAAAATTACGTTTTCATTAAAAACGAAAAGAAAAAAAAAAGAATTTCCAAACGTCTGACTGAATCTTAAATTGATTTCCCTCATTCAATCTTTCTTTTCACAAAACCATCACAAGTATAAATCCAGAGACAAGCTACCTGAGATTATAATCGAAGGCAGTGTGAAGTGCCTTTATGGGAAGTGAAGCCGGAGTATCCGGGCGGAGATTGGCGCTGGCAAAGTTATTGTGTATCGGTAACTTTGCCTGCCAGCCGGATATTGTGCTGAGACACTGAGAGAGCTTTGACACAGTGATTAGGTGATTACCAGAGCTTTGCTGTACGGGAACCAAGTTGAATGATGGGGTGAACTTGATTGAATGTCACGAAATAATAATATACATGCAGGATTTTTTTGGTCTCAAAGTTATTTATATCGAAATGTATGCAAGGTGTCATGGCACATATCTGCAGAGAAGGTTTATTAAATAGGGCCAGACTTTATTTCAGGTAGCTTTGACAATGGTAGGTATAGGCCAGTCTATAGATACAACAATCGCGTTACTTAGATCGCAAAAAATTGCACTGCAATGATTTTTTGGGATTTTAGAAAAGATACCAGTAGCGTAAAACCAAGTTTGCAGCTTCGAAAGACTGTGCTAACTGCATGGTGCTCGAAAATACCTCGAATTTTTCAGATTTCTTTCACTTTTTGACTTATAACTTCTAAAAGGTGCATCTTGCGGAAAAAGCTACAATTTGAGCGCAGCCGTAGGTCTGTAGGTCTAATAGAACCCAAGACAGCATTTTAAACATAGGCCATTTATCAAAAAAAAAAAAATCAAAATTGTAATTTTAGTCGCTTTCCGAGCAGGATATCGGTTAAAATACTCATTTATGAGGAAAGTCATGACAGATGAAGTTGTAATGTAGCTAAAACTACAATTACTACTATAACTTTTTGTAAAAAATGGAAAATGTTTGAAGTGCTGTATTTGGGTTCTATTGGACCTTCAAAGCTACAGTTGCACTCAAATTGTAGGAAATTTTGTATACATGAAATGTATACGATGGCTTTTTTCGTAGAATGCACCTTTTATAAGTTGAAGCCAAGAACTGAAAGAAGGCCGAAAATTTCGAGGTTTTTCGAGCACCACGCAGTTAGGTCAGTTAGGTCTTTCGAAGCAGCAAAATTGGTTTTACACTACTGGCATCTATTCTAACAACATCCCATAAAATCAATACAGTGCAATTTTTTGCGACCTGCGATGTTTTAAATGACTGGCTTAGCATGCAATATACTCAAATCAATTTTGTTTAACTCAGAAAGAGAGTACAATGTATTCGGATTAGGTATTAGGACATAAAGTCTAGTAACGCCCTGTAACGCTCTAGCTGTGGAGATTAATTACTAGTCGTAATGTTAAGGCTCCTGCAAACAGGTGCTACACGCGACGCGACACAAAGGCACCGCGTGTCACGCGACGGTCGGTGCCTTTGTGTCGCGTCGCGTGTCTCGCCGGTTTGCAGGAGCCTATAACCGTGAACTATCGGTAAAATAACCTAACTATGCACAACGTAAGTATCAGAGGACAAAATAATATACCTTTGTAGGTGTTTAGGAATATTTTACGATTTGGATATAAAAAGAAAAATGTTATATCACATCATTCCTTGAGGCTAAGTCGTGGGTGTCACCTGTGCCGTCAATTTAGACATCGGACAGTAAAGTATATTTTGATCATATATTTTATTTTCAGACTCTAGAGAGCTTGTATGTATTGATTTTGTTACAATTATCCTTTCATCGGTGTGTACTTGAATTTCAATAAACGATTCATTTCACACTGTTATCTCAGCTTTGAATACTGAAACTGGAGACTTGTACGGGATTCGGATATTTTAGTGAATATATTTTACGAGTTTTATAAATAGGTATTGTGGTAAAATTAAGCAAGAGCCAATAAGTGTCTGCCTGCTTAGAAAGTTTTTACAGCTAAACTAAAGAAATAGAAAAAGGCCAGGGCAGCCATACCATGGACGCAGCTTGTATATTTTAGACTGCGTCTATATAAACAGTGGCAACAGTATTCTTAGCGTTGTGGCTGGTAGAATTGACTGCCCAATATTGTGGCATTGTGTACAGTTGCATGTTAAGAAGAACAGCAACTGATGAAATGATTTTGACTTTATTTATGTATTTGTTTTGTTGTTGTATGATAATAGTTAATTTAAAGATTTTAGTTGATTTCTTGACTTTAAATAATATTGATGATTTTAAACAGTTTAATGAATTTAAAGATAATTGTAATTTTAAGCAGCAACTGATGAAATGATTTTATTTATTTGTTTTGCTGTTATATGATTTTAATTAATTTAAAGAGTTTAGTTGATTTCTTGATTTTAAATAATATTGATGATTTTAAGCATTTTAATGAATTTAAAGATAATTGTAATTTTATTTATGTGAGTACACAATGCAATGTTTTTAATCTTAGTTATAATAGCATGATTGTGGTGTGTATTGAATCTTGCTACTAACATAATTCGTAAGTATACCTACTAACAAAAATATGGATCACTGTATCTGAAGTAAATAAATAAATAAATAAATAAATAAACCAAACACAAAAGAGAACAATACAAAACGTAGTTAAAAAAATACGCGACGAACCAAGTAAAATCGACGCCACAAATACTGAAACTGTTTCATATCTACACATGTACCTTTGTATCGTACATATTCGTATAAACACCGCATCACGAGCAAAAATAAAACCTGAACAGACAGACAATATCAGAGTGTGTATACGAGATATGATGATAAAGCCATCCCCCATGTCACGCCAAATCCCTTTCCCAACACAAAGCCCTTTGGGTTTCTTTTTATTTTATTTAAAACACACACGAGCTATCCTTTTTTCGTTATTTGCTTTTCGTTTTCAATAAAATCTGTGTCTGTTTAATTATTTTTCTTGTGGCTTTATTTTATATTTTGTTGCTTTCTGCTGCTGTTAATTAGAGTGGTTTCTGTTGTTCGAAGTTTTTTGTGGTGTTCTGAGTTGAAAGAGTTTTTTTTTTTGTTAGTATTATAGTGTATTTTAGAATCGTAAATGACAAAAAATATACCAATTTATTAATAACTGCAGAATTAAGCTGGTCACAAACATTGATATTAAAAAAGTCACCTTACCGAAATTAATTGATTTAAGTGTAAATAAATGGAGGAGCTCGTGGCTAAGTAATAACAGCCGCATGGGTCGATCCATCAGGTTAAGCTACGCTTGCCGGGGTTGGTCCGTGGATGGGTGACCATCTTTACATACCGAGACTCCTCCGTGCCTCGGAAAGCACGTTAAGCCGTTGGTCCCAGCTGTCATTCGTGGATCTTTGACAGTCGTTACGGGTCGTCAGAAGCCCGAAAGTCTGACAACCAGTCTTACCAAGGGGTATCGTATTATCCAGTAACTGGGTTGTGGAGGTCAGATAGGCAGTCGCTCCATGTAAAATACTGGTATTCAGCTGCATCCGGTTAGACTGGAAGCCGACCCCAATATAGTTGGGAAAAGGCTAGGCAGATGAAGTGTAAATAAATGCTGATACAATGTTTAACTTTCAAAAAATTCCAACGAATAAGTCTATGTTGATAAATTCATACAAAAAACAGAGCAGTAGCGTCAGTGTTCATAAAAAATTCCTTCGATTTTCGGCTATAATTTGTCACTTAATACAGTGACAAGGACGAAGGAAGTTCACGAGGGTATCACCGGAAAACATAATGAATAATTAAATGCATAAGGAACAACTTTTTATTCGGCATTACCTACCTTCGCAAGTAATATAGGTCATTTTTCATGCGACGACTTCTTGCGAACACGGAAAATCAATTTAGGATTTCTTAAGATGCATGGGAGTTTGAGTTTGAGAGTGTTATCATGAAATACCGTTAGTTTGATAACCTTGTTATATTCTTGTTTTTGTCTTCATAGATGATAATGTTACCTACACTGCTACAGGAATGACGTTGGCGTCAAAAATCAACTGTTTTATACATTTTGGTCGAGTACGTATTCAACTTTTGTATGAAACAGCAGATTTTTTTCGTGATTTTAGAGTTGGTCCCATAGTGAAAGTTGTTCATATTCATGATTAGCTAACTAACCCTGTATACGCAGGTCGTCATGCAAAATCTTTTTTTTTTTTTCTTGAAAGCATAACAAGATAATTAACTTTCTATAAATAATTACTAGTACACACATACATATATTGGTACTTAGGTATTACTCTTTGTTAATATAGGTATATCTTAATTAGCAAAGCACTTTCTAAGACACCAAGATTCGAGGTTCGAACGTTTAATATTTCAGCTAAGTTTGTGCAAGAGTGGGCTTACTGAGTCCTGCCCTTCACTTATTTATTCATACTGTTTTGACGGGCCGTCAAACTTTTTTTTTTTTTATTGATGATGGTGAGCCTCGTCCGCGTCGACGAGTTCGCATTTATGTTCGGCCGCCATATTGGCTGATTTTATGCTTTTTTTTTCTGCGTAGTAAAAGACTGCCAGGATTTAGAACTTTTGACACTTTGCTTAAAGTTTTTTTGTTTTTGTGTTCTATAATATATTTACTATACCTGCGTAAAGTAAAAGTATGAATAAACTAGCACTTTCCGCGCAACATCGTCCGCGTGGATTTCGTACTTTAGTACCCCGTTAGGGGTAGATTCTCAAAAATCCCTGATAAACATTATTCTTTATTTTCGGTCTTAAGTATAAATACTGAGTTTCGAGTTAATCGGACCGCGCGTTAAAATTCTTCCATACAATTTTTGACACCTACTCATCCCCGTTTAGGAGGTAGTTTAGAAAAAATATATGTGTTTCATATATGTGTGGACTTGTAATTAGCTAAATAGTTACCTAAATTGTAATTATTTTATTATTTGTCTGTAAGTCCTCCTAAAAGAAATACATAAATAAAACCAAAAATGACAAACTTCATAGTTTACTTAGATAAGTATTCGTGCCAAGTTTCAAGTTTATTAACTCAAGAAATAAGATTTTTGATACAAACAAATTCCCCTCTTGTGCTGACAAGGGGCTGCCCTTTAAGGTCGAATTTCCAAAAATCCTTCCTTGGTGGATGTTTACAACATAAAAGGCATTAACTGCCAAAATTTCAAGTTTGTAGCTCCAGCGGTTTAGGCTCTGCGTTGAGTCAGTCGGGACAAGTAATTATATGAATATAGATAGATAAAATAGGGAAAGGTACCATGATTTACTTAACTTAGCGTCCTCTATTTAAAATGTCTACCTCCATCATTTCAAGCAACTAATGTAAATTTAATCAGAAATTGGTTATTACTTTTCCAAATATTGCCTAAATTCGAAATTCATGACGCGGACCTACATTGGTTGTACCGGTAGCAACAGAAGTACCCACGTGCCTCGCCCGATGAGGCCGCACTAATGGCCGAAACAAAACTTTCGGTATTAGTGTAAAACTATTTCTGTACAAAGCCGACCGACAAGTTGGCAGAACGCATCCGTTACAAAATTATCGGACGCCGATTAATTATTATTAACCGACGTTGGTTTAGCTGAAGTTGGGTTCAAATTGAACACTGTAGATTTATGAGAACTGTTTTTTTTTCTTACGTTATTTGCTGCATTTTTATGTTAGGTAGGTGACGTCACATAAAAATCCCTTACCATGCTGTGCCGCCAGTGGGCAACGGCCCTTAGGGTGCGTTTCCACTGAAGCGGAGACGAGCGGAGCTGAGCGGAGACGTGCGGGAATCGACCAATCACAATGGTTGAAATCCTCATCTCGTCTCTCGTCTCGTCTGTGATTTGACGATTTCTGCACGTCTCCGCTCAGCTCCGCTCGTCTCTGATTCAGTGGAAATGCACCCTTAGAGGGGAGTCGCGGCTCTAGCGGCATCCTGAGGGCATTCGCTCATATAAGTACGATTGTCACCATTTCTGTAAAATGTTTGTGTGTATGTTTAATTATATGTTTTTAGTTTTTGTACTTATTTGATTCCTTGTTGGTCGAAATAAACGTTTTTATACGTATTTATTACTATTATTTAGTGTTACATATTTTCACGATGAACTTGTGTCTTTACTCTCTACAAATACTTTGTACTCTGCTCAATCAGCGTACGAAAAACGTCTTGATATTATTTACATCCATCATGTATTATACCTATATAAGTGAAAACTTTTTTAAAGAACGCCGTTGCTATGGATGCTCGAAATTGAATTGAAGCTGACAAACGGTCTCTTGATAAGAATGAGCTCTTTGATGCAAACGAGTATGGATTCTGTAATATATATTTTATAGATTATTTATAGGTGTAGGAGGAGGAGCTCGTGGCTAAGTAATAACAGCCGTACGGGTCGATCCATCAGGTTAAGCTACGCTTGCCGGGGTTGGTTCGTGGATGGGTGACCATCTTTACATACTGAGATTCCTTTGTGCCTCGGAAAGTACGTTAAGCCGTTGGTCCCGGCTGTCATTCGTGGATCTTTGACAGTCGTTACGGGTCGTCAAAAGCCCGAAAGTCTGACAACCAGTCTTACCAAGGGGTATTGTATTACCCAGTCACTGGGTTGTGGAGGTCAGATAGGCAGTCGCTCCATGTAAAATACTGGTATTCAGCTGCATCCGGTTAGACTGGAAGCCGACCCCAACATAGTTGGGAAAAGGCTAGGCAGATGATGATTTATAGGTGTAGGAAAACATATTTTTGTAGAATTGTTTAGGTTAGTACAGATATTTTGTTATATAAAAATAAATATAATAGAAGTATTAGCCACCTCAGAAGTATGATAGAAATAGACGTAGACGTCGTTGAAGTAGAAACAGACATTTGTAATGTTAAAATAACAGTTTTTTACTAAATGAATATGAAAGTACATACTTACGTACTTATAACAAAAAAAAAAAAAACAATTGTTAAAGTGTTTGTCTGTCTGCCTGTCTGTTGGTTCCGGCTAATCTCCGAAACGGCTGGACCGATTTTGACGGCACTGGCAGATAGCTGATGTTATAAGGAGCAACTTCGGCTACTTTAATTTTAGAAAAAAAAAAATAATGGTTCCGCGCAAAAAAAATAAAACCAATGAAACTGTGAACAAAAAGTCGGATTTGAAAAATTATTTTTGCGTTTGGTACCCAATTTGCGAGTATATTTATAGGCTATTTAGCATCACGCTCTGACCCGCTACGACCCTTAGGAGCCAAGCAAAAATAAAAAAGTCAGAAAGAACGCTAAGCGAAAACGAAGTAATAGTGCGGGCGAGCGATGCAACGCGAAGGGTCGGGGGACGAGGGAGTTTTATTAAAATGTGGCTGTTATTTTAGTATACTGTGCATCTTACGACTCCCACGCGAACAAAGTCGCGGGGCACAGCTAGTAGAGAAATAAAAATATCACAGTACACGCAGACATATGCATAAAAAGTATTAAATGTCAAAAATTGCACTTTTCAGTGTTTGATTTTATTTAGTGTTCATGATTACTGTATAAGCTTGATTTGCCAATTCAGACCTAGTCAGTCTGTCTAGGTATACCGAACTATGATTAATAAAAATAAACTATAAAAATTATATGACATATATATGTATACAAGGTGTAACGCACAACCTCTTAAGGGGTCATTGTACTCATCATTATGAACAACTATTACTATGGGACCAAACCAGAAATCACAAAAAAAAATCAGCTGTTCCCTACATTTATGTTCGCATAACTCGTCAAAATGTAGGGAACAGCTGACTTTTTTTCGCGATTCCAGGTTTGGTCCCATAGTAAAAGTTATTCATAATGATGAGTACAATGATCCCTTAAGAGGATGTGCGTTATTTATGTTACATCTTGTATGTATTATATTAACAGAGTAACCCCAAAGAAGTACTTCTAATTTCCCTGCAGACGGTTATAAATAAACACTGACAGTATATTACAAAACCGTAGAACATAAATTAATCATATGCGTGGAGTTGATCCAAACATAGAGACACTGCACCGGTATCTCATTTCCGTTGTACTTTATACGAGCCCGCAAGCGACTTCCGTGACCCAATGCGAGCTACAACGAGAACAAGAAGAACATGTCTTAGGAAAATATTTGAAATGATATCTTCCATGTTTTATTTGAATTAGGAAGGTTAACGGACGGTTGGTTGGGTACCTACGAAATATTTAATTGTAACGCGTTCGTAGGTTAAATATAATTATTATCTTACTAGATG
This sequence comes from Fissipunctia ypsillon, assembly GCA_947568875.1. Classification (NCBI taxonomy): domain Eukaryota; kingdom Metazoa; phylum Arthropoda; class Insecta; order Lepidoptera; family Noctuidae; genus Fissipunctia; species Fissipunctia ypsillon. The sequence continues at coordinate 14,507,079 of OX387661.1, read as the reverse complement.
TGGATGTTTTGACATCAGTACCTGAAAATAGAGAAAAAAAAAACAATTAGAAACATAATTCAGAGTTCAAAATTAATCATTAAGTTAATTCAGTATGATAATTATAATTATATTATTTCTATACAACGTCTGAAAATAAAAATATCCGCTAAAAAGAAAGTCTAGTTATTTTTTGACACTGTGGCGCCCCCACCGCACTTCTGTTCTTGACGACTCACGACATTTCAGTTCTCATGTGCTGCCGGTATCATTTCCGTGTCGAGTCGCGACTCGTGACGCTACGACACGCCGGACGATATCGGTTGAGACGTTTTTCTGATGTGAGGGTCGGGTTCATGTTCGTTTGACGAATGACACGTATTTCAAAAGTTTAATTTTATACCTTTAGATGAAAATATAAATAACATTATCAGCAGACTCTCTTCGAATAAAACTGGTTTTATGTACCTATATTGTTAAGCAACTGTAAGTATCTACCAAAACAGCGTTATCGTTTAATAATCACCGTTTTAGTAGCCTAGTTAGTAAAATCTAATTTACGATCCGGTTTATTAAAATCTAGATAATAAGATTACAACGAATATTCCAATTTTGAAGGTTGTCTATTGTTTACCAGAAGATTATATACCATAATCATCATATTCCCGAATTTCATTTAACCTAATTTCATTTGCCCGAATGTTTTGTTTGCCCTAAAAGACATATGACATACTGTTAATTGCCCGAAACTTAGATACCATAAGATACGAGTGCCATACGTATTGTTTTTCATATTTTTAAGTGCCATAATAATTATCAAACATAATATTTAAACGCCATAATGATTATTAGACATAATATTTAAACGCCATAATGATTATTAGACATAACATTTAATGGTTGATGGTGCGCTTGGTTGACGGAGCCCCGCTTCGCGGGGCTCCTACTTCTGTGTGGTTTATAATAAAATAACCACGAAGGGGATGGCGGGGTCTATTCGCTCGCTTCGCTCGCTCACACGACCCCGCCATCCCCTTCTAACCTAACATATCCGAGTCGGAGTGCCCTAAAGTCCCGATTGCATCCAGTTTCTCCTGATATAACAACCGATACATACCCAATGTCGATGGCAAATGATGTTATGGCATATGATAATTATGGCATGTGATAATTAGGGCATGTGATAATTAGGACATGTGATAATTAGGGCATGTGATACGGCTTACCATGAATATGACAAATGATGTTATGGTAAGTGACTTTATGGGAAACAAAGCTTCTAGCACGTGACTAATATAGCAAATAAGAGTAGGGCAAATGAATATTACGTCGTATAATATTATGGCTGTTGACTATTATGGCAAATGATATTAGGGTAAATAAAATTCGGGCAAACGGCGGTATACCAATTTTGAAGCTATCTGTAATTATAGTTTAGGTAGGTACTATCTTAGTCTGGTTTCGTTCTTGGAGTACCTACTTCTTTTTCGGATGGGAAATCATCAAATGACTTATCCCGCTCTGGGCGGAGCAGGCGGAGTCAGACTTTTACTGACTAAAACCCACCCGTGTTCCTTCAGTTGCCTGTGCCGGGGCCACGGTAACTCTTTCGAACATCCCACAACCCTAGCTGGCATTGGCCTTAGCAGACCCCGTCAATAGTGCTGACATCTCTTTGAGGCGCGCGTGGAACACAACGCGCCGTCGACTCCCGACACCCAGGGCGTCTCCTGCGGCGACTAGGGGTGTGAGAGCGCACAGTTTGCCTCTCCCTCACGCGTTCCGCCTCCTCCTTCGCGAGCATTACTGCCTCACAGAAGGAGGTGATGGCTTCCCATTTACTCTCGTTCTATACCATGGCTTGGACCAGGACCGGACGCGAGAGATCGCCGCCGCCGATCGCTTCCACGAGGACACGGCGGTGCACCGCCCAAGTCGGGCAGACCTCCACCATGTCCTCCGGGCGATCCACACAGTGGTGACACCCGGGCGTTTCCTCCCGCCTTATCCGGACAGGTACCTCCCGAAGCACCCGTGTCCGGTGAGGACCTGCGTCAAGCGGAAGGTGAGGACGCCGTGGCGCCTCTCCAGCCACTCCTCAAAGAGGGGAAATATCGCCGCAATTGTGGCGTGCCCAGCGCTGGGTTGCGACAATCGCACTCTCCATGCCGCCATGAGATCCCGCCGGAGCTTTGTCATGAAACTGAAATCACGACACAGCGGAGTACCTACCTGTGTTTAGGTACTTAATAATGGGAGAAATTTGTATGAATTTTTATATATTTTTTTTTGACTGAAAAAGAAAGAGGCTCGTGGCTAAGATCGATCAGGTTAAACTACGCTTACCGCGGTCAGTCCGTTGATGGGTGACCATCTTAACATATCGCCATCCCTACCTGCCTCGGAAAGCACGTTAAGTCGTTGGGCCTGTCAAAGTTCCATGATTGACAGACAATGTCATTTATGGATCTTTGACAGTCGTTACAGGTCGTCAGAAGTTCGAAAGTCTGACAGCCAGTCTTACCAAGGGGTATCGTGTTATTATGCTATAACTGGGTTGTGGAGGTCAGATAGGCAGTCGCTCCATGTAAAATATTGGTAATCAGCTGCATTTGGTTAGACTGGAAGCCGACCATAACATAGTTGGGAAAATGCTAGGCAGATTGATTGATCTACTGAAAAAGAGAGATGAAAAAAGTACCTTCTGACGTTCGATAAGAAAATGATTTAAATCTAACAAAACTAATTTTGATTTGTAGCAAATTAAAATACCGTACCTAAACCATAACCCTAAACCAAACTTGTTATTATAAGTTTACCGAAAAAACTGCGTCATTATAATATTTTCCAAAATTCTCTGACACAACATTGAAAAATAACACCCCACTTTTAATCAATGAAATATTCGCGTTACCGAGAAATACATCTTATCACGAACATACAACACACACAGGTCCTCAGATTATTACGAAACGTAATCGAAACCACGTGGCTTCGGTTCGAGTTCGATTTAATTAAAACCGAACTACCCTCCAACAAGGGACTGTTGAAAAAATATCCGACCTAAATCAGGTAGGGTGTCAGTTTTTTTTTTCCATATCATTATTGAACATCTTGCTCTCAATTTTATTTTAATGGGTGCTTATCTGTTTTATTAATTACGGCTAAATTTCGTAAAGTATCAATTTCCTGCCTGTTAATAAAGCTGGGAGATTTTTGGAAATGAATTACCTACTCTATTACGTAGATGTTAAGACGATTTATTAGCGCCAAGGTCTATTACGACCTACAAATGTCAATTTATGTAATTAGTCTCAGTGATACATTACTTAAGTTAAAATTTGTCTCGTTATATCTAATTCTGTTGATAAGTAACTTATTTGTGCTTCATATTCATAACTTTGATACATAAATAACTCCTCAAACAAATAGGTATCGGTATATTATGTAAACCAATTATATTACTGTGATCTTTTCTCTGTGCCAACGATTGCAGAAAGTTACTTGGAAGTAAGTTAGGTACAACTACAGTTAATTTGTGGTCCAGACCGAGTTACATAAGAAGTGTGTAGTCTTGGTTGGCAGCCGGAGCCTATCTCCGATTAAGTTCACCGATAACATGACCATCAGAGTCCACAACATTCACCCAACTAATAGACTATATAGGCTGACTCGTTAAACATGGGACAAATTGAAGGCGGTTAATCAGTATCTAACAGTCGTTCCTTTGTTAAATTATTCAATGCGAAAGTAACTCTGTTTGTCTGTCTATCTGTTACCTAGCTGAACGGATTATTATGAAATTTGGCACATGGATGGGCCATGACCTGGACATAGGATACTGTTTATCCCGGTAGTATGTTCCTGTGGGATAATTTCCAACCTCCACGCTGGCGAAGCTACGGGCAAAAGCTGTATGCTATAAACATAACATAACATCACGCCTTGTTTCCCCGAAGGGTTAGGCAGAGGTGTACCTATTTATAGTACACCCACATTTCGCCAGTTATGTTTAAGTCCCATGTAATAGGGGGCGAGCCTATTGCCATTTACCGGGCACAAATCCAGACTCCGGGCTGCTACTGAGAAATTCCAGATAGAAAAAACCCAATAACACTTTGCCCGACCTGGGAATCGAACCCAGGACCTCATGCTCAGCAGTAGCGTTTGCGACCACTAGACCAACGAGGCAGTCGTCAATCAGGAAAGACTTGGTGTGGTAGAGATATCAATAACTGGATGTCTGGTTTGACCTAATGCCTGCCATAAAATGACTCAAACCTAGTTAGGGTAGTGAAACACATAAGAAGAAGAGAACAATATTTATTTTTATTTCATGAAAAAAAATCAGCTGTTTCATACAAAACCTACCAATACCTACAATACCTACTCGCCCAAAATGAATGAAACAGCAGATATTTTTTTGTGATTTCAGAGTTGGTCCCATAGTGAAAGCTGTTCATATTCATAGGTAGAATACCCTGAGAAAATTTGGGTAGTGATAAAAAAATTGTCCTGTATGTAAGACTGTTGTTTTATAACGGATAATCTAGGCCGGATGGGTTTGTGCTAGCTTTTGTAATGATTTTTTAATTTAATATTAGGCTTAAAGATGTTCTTAATGAAACAGGTGATCTCTTGTAACTCAATTTGAACAATATAGTGATAACGACGTGGGTTCTAATTTTCCAGTATTTACTGGAAAATTTACTTTTCATGAAAGCTTTGTTTGTAACAGTTTAACAACTTGAAAGTTATCCGTTTTCATCTTGTTCTATTTAAAAGAAAATTAATGTGGGTGTCGATGTCTAGTTTTAAAATAATATTGCGATATTTTTAAACTAAAAACAATTATGCGCAAAGTGATAAATGTTGCCATGTCGACTGAGAAATTGAAACATTTTTAAAGTCGATTTAATATCGAAAATTAAATCAATCAAATTACAAACTAGTTCGTCCAAGAACTCCACAAACCCAAAGTAGGGCAAACTAATTACATCAACTCCTCAGAATATTGAACTGATGAAATTATGATGAAATGCTTCTAAACAGCGAGTTATGAAATATAAAGCAGGACCGGCCAGTTAGATTGATGACGTCACGGCCCACCGTCACGGACCAGATAATTGATATTCAGTAAATATTGGCGGATAAAATAAACCGAAAATTGAGTTTCCAAAACCGGCCTAAATTAATTTGCAAGTTCATAACAGCTTCGTGTCGGCGTAAAATTTTTATTAAAGGCAAATCCCGGAGCTTTTCAACGGACTTTGCGAGTCGAGTGTACCTATATACTAATACCAGATAAAAACATCATGTTTACACTTTTATGTTTTTTGTAAGGAGAAAGATAAGTAAGGAAAAATTACATTAAAATTATTGCCCTTTTTGCGTGGATGTGACGCATATTTTCCTCCAACTTGTACTTTTTTGTGTTTGTGTTATTTCTTTGCGCCATTTTTACCGCAAATAAACGTATTTTCTTCTTCTTCTTTAAAATTAAATATTTTTGCTTTACTTGGAAGACTACTGGCTAAGATAACCGACAATATAAGATCTACCTAGGTATTACTTACGTAGTATCATCTATTTATTTATTTAGGATCTCCAACAAGATGTACACAAAACATGACACATAAATAAAAGGCTATTTCGGGTATTAAGTAGGTGTTCTCCTTCTCTTATAGGAGACCACAGCAAGCACTATAAAGTTAACAACTAAGCTAACAAAGTTAAAATATTAATAATAGATAAAATTTGGAAAAAAAAAATTATAAATTTTAAACGGACATAAAAAGAAGAAAATATGACACTCAAAGTTACTTAAATTCAATTAAATTTTAATAATTTATGAAATAATAGGTATTCGTGCATCTCGTTTTCAGTATCCGATATACTCCAGTTTACGATTGGAGACCGTGTTAAGAACATTTACGACGTACAGCATTTCATACAAACTTTCAAGTCTTTTCTTTCCGAAATGAATAAACCGATTTTAATGAAAGTTCATACGCATAAGCAGGATACATAGGCCTAAAAAGTTAGTTAAGAACGTTTTCGAAAAATAGTGTTACAGCTAAATTCGACGGATTTTAAATTTTCCATAGAAACAGATATTTCCAATTATCTTTTTTTAAATAAGACATTTCGAAAATGTTCTTAACAAACTCTTTAGACTTATGTATCCTGCTTATGCGTGTGACGTTTCATTAAAATCGGTTCATTCATTTCGAAAAAAAAGGACTTGAACGATTGTATGAAATGCCGTGCGTCGTAAACGCTCTTAAGAGATTGGATGGATGTCGTTACAAGTAGCCAAACCATTTTATTACTATATTTTGGCGTGATTAAGTAGATATTTAAGTAGACAACGACAACGGTGGTTCTCACAAGCATTGTTGATATTTTAACGACTCATCCTACGCTTAATACTCATTTAAATAGCCATGGATTCAACTCTTTCGCTCCGTAAAATATAAAACGCTAATTACCGCCAGCCCGGCTCATTACAATAGGAATGTTGAATAATTTCAAAATGTTTGTGCAAGAAGAACTTACTTGTTACAATGCAAATTTGGCAATTTTCCAGTTTTATGACACTGCAATGTGGGTAACTTTCAATGGGCGGTCAACGCAGTATGTCACTGGAAACCATTTATTTAAAATAGAAGAAAGGAAGTGCATGGGTATTAAAAGTAAAATAGCGTTTTTTATTTAACCAAAAACCAACCTACTCAAAAGAGATAAAGTTTCTAAGTTTTTTTTTATTTGAAACAAAGATACTGTATTTCATAAAACAAGAAGTTTTGCCCATTTAAGTACATGTATAATGTAAACAAGGCTTTGCCCGTGGCTTCGCCCGCGTGGATGTCGGAAAATATCCCACGGGAACGCGCTACCGGGCTTAAAAGTACCCTATGTGTTAATCCAGGTTATAAACTATCTGTGTGCTAAATTTCATCCACATGCGTTCAGCCGTTTTTGCGCCAACCCGGAACATACGTATACATCCAGACAAATAGAAAAACGGACAAAAATTCTTCGTTACTATTTTATTAAACATTCGTTCTGTTTACTGTGTGTGTACTGCGTTTAGTGGAATAATTGACTTATCACAAATTATGATTAAGTACCCAATAACTCCAATGTTTGCTTTTCATGAAAAACAATAAAATTCGTGATAAATCGCTGCATAATTCACAAAGGGAAATGTTGTTTATTATTTTAATAAAATCACGAAAAGCCGTATCGCGGTGCAATTAGTATATAGCTACTCCGGTTTCGTTGTTATATTGCAAATAAACCGTATATTATTTATTTTCCAATAGCCGAGTCCATTTAAATGCAGCATGGAACTTGATATATTAAAGTTTCATAGCCACATGCTCACTGCAAAAACCGCGGCAGTCCATTTTTTAGTTTATTTGTTTGTTCGTCGACCGCGTGCATTTTGGCTATTAAGTTACCAGTTGATTTTCTCATACAGACTTCAAGGCCTCCGTTAAACTATTGATTTTTCTGTCCATACCACTCTAAAGTGTACTTGTAGCGATTGAAAAACTTTATAGAAAATCTTAAGCCTTGTGGCATTTGAAAATTGAGAAAAGAGGAAGATAGAAAAATATTTTATTCCGCTCAAATAAAACGCATGAATTATGCATAGATTTCTGATGATGGCTTAGAAACCTCATTTCCAAGTGCACCTCTTCACTCTGTAAATATCATGATTATTCTCAGTTCATTATTTGCGAAAGTACCTAATTCCTTTGTCTGTCAAGTATTTATGTATTGTATCACAGTTTTTGTATGTGGAGTTAGAATGCCACAAGAATAACACTATAAATGTTCTCTACCCTCCAAGGCACTCTCATTTACTTTAATTAAAATGAACTAGTAATTTAATTATGGTAGCTTTGAAGCTCGTTTGTAAGTGTATCGACAGTGCGGTTGTTAATATTATTAAGTGCCTTAGGAAATATTAATTACGAGCAGTCTCTGCGGATAGGTGACGTCATAACTTGCGGCGACTTTTGAGACAAGAAACTGAATTTGTGCTAAAATGTTTGATATACTTAATAGTATTGGGTTTTTAATATTATTCTGAACTAAAGATAAACGTATCAACCTATATATATAGAGGCGCTGCATTATGCTCCAGTGCATCGGATGTGGTACAGCGCCGAGTTGAGGCCGACTGCTGGCGTCGACCAGGAGAGGTTTTGAAGGGCTCTTGCTTGTTGACCGGCTGAGAGTGCAGTGTGCTGTGCCACGGGTGCATATGAGGCTGAGGGTGATGACCAGGTATGCGCGGTCGCTGCATGCTGGTGGTCAGAATACCCGTTGAAGCCGAGGTTGCTGGCTGGCTGTGTGGCTCACCGCTCAAAAGCTTGAGAAAGCGATGATGATGACGTCACGCTGTAGTAGTTGCACAAAGGCTGCGCTGACGTTCATGTTCGGGGTCACCAGTATAGAGGCATGAGGTGTGAAGTTTACTCACCCTCCATAGAAAAGGGAGGATCCTCCGACCAGACGGGTGTTGTGTCTGGTGGGTTACTGCCCGACGGTTGATGTCGGGATGTTGTATATATGCTAGTCGCGCGGTAAACTCTGATTGCGCGATGCAGGATTTTGCGTGACGTCAGTGTGATGCGTTCCAATGTGGCGAGGTAGATATGTCGCCACATATATTCCTAGACCTATAAAGGTACCATCGCGGACATTTGCGGTGAACCACTTTTCGACCTTATTACTAAGACAATAAGGTTGAAAAGTGGTTCACCGCAAATGTCCGCGGTTGTACCTTGCTTTGATTCACACTAAACCAATCCAAAAACAACATACAAATAACACAAAGTAAGCAAGAGTTTACTCTGTGTTTATTTTTTGTTATTGTTGGTATCTTTCTTTTTCAGGCACATTCAGAACCTCCAAATAATTTAAACTAGCCCTAATTTTACGTCTAGAAAATACCATCCTTCCATCCATCATATCACTATACCAAACAACTCACACAACTTACAGTAAGCTATCCTGTGAACACGCAACCCAAACTCCAATAGCACAGAGCGTTGCTTGGCAACTTGGTAAATATCACGAGTTCCGTCGGCCATAACTCAACGAAATGCAATCTCTAGCCGGCGCGGGCGCTAAAGCCGAGGCGTTTAACTGTGCCTTTAGCTATTGTAGGAGCCGAAATATTCCGAAAAGGTGTAAATTCTACGAGCACGAAGTCGGATGGAGTTTGTCGTGATTTCGTTTGATGCTTTCAGAAAGCATCAAACGCTTTCCGAGTTGTGTGTATGGTTTTGTTCAGGGAAATCTTAACTAAGTACAGCTTAAGAACCTACACTTCTGGACACATCTATTGGCCCACCTTAGAGTTTAGGTTTCGATGGCCCCTACCGAAATATGATTGCTAGATTGAACAAAAACTGTTGATGCAGTTTTAAACCTGATACATTTTACCATCTTTTTCGATCGTATTGTTTTAAATTTGAATTCAGAATACCATACGACATGGAGCTACGCCTAACAAGTCGGATATGCGCCTTGTTAAAGGCAATTGATTTTTGAATAAAAAACATGTTTTATCAAATAAAGGTTTAATTTAATAACGCGTGTTGCCTCCATGGGCATCTACCACAGCTCTCATACGATTAGGCATAGAGTTTATCAACCGCTCTATGAAATTTTGAGGAATCATCTCCCATTCCTCTTCTATGGCAGTTTTCAACTCCTGCATCGTCTGGGCAACTGGCTGACGAGCCCTAACACGTCTTTTTAGCTCGTCCCACATGTGCTCAATGGGGTTCATGTCTGGGCTTCTGGCTGGCCAGTCCATAACTGTGATGTTCACATCCCGAAGATATTCCCTGACGATGCCGGCCGCATGGGCTCTTGCATTATCATGCATAAAAAGGAAATTTGGGCCCACATAGTCCGCGTATGGTATCACGTGAGGTTCTAAGCACTCACGAATGTACCTTTCAGCATTTAATGTTGGCAGCCGTGGTCCTGTAACAACCTCAAGTTGAGTTTTGCCGCTCGCGGATATACCGCCCCAGACAGTCCATGAGCCACCGCCATAAGCAACCCTCTCTTCAAAGCAGCATTGTGCGAAACGCTCTCCCTTACGTCGGTAGACCTTCTTCCTTCCATCATTGCCATGTAACACAATTTTAGACTCATCAGAAAAGAGTACACGGCTCCAATCTTGCTGTGTCCAATTTAAATGACTGCGTGCGAAATGAAGGCGCGCTGTTCGGTGGGCTCGCGTTAGTTTGGGCCCATTAGCTGGCTTGTGTGGTACCATATCGCGTTCTTTTAACCTTCTCCGAACAGTTCGAGCGCTCACAGATACTCCGTGGAAGTCGCGAAGTTGGTTTTGTATCTCAATGGAGGTAAGGTGACGATTTCTCAAGCTGGTCGTCACGATGAATCGATCCTGCCTTTCAATTGTGACCCGAGATCGTGGCCTTCCTTGGCGACGAACAAAGATGCCAGTCTCTAGGTACCTCCGATAAACATTTCGGACCGCAGATCGACTTAAATTAAGTTGAGCACTCACGTTTCTTTGGCTGTGTCCGGCCTGAATAAGTGCCACAGCTTGGGCGGCGACTTCAGGTGAAGTATCCATAGATTATTGATAGAACCTCACCTTAATGTTAAGAATAAGTAATGTTTGTTGCAAAACCAAAGATATCAATCACTTTTTCAAGAATTAAATCCAAGTAAACCAATAAAACCAAGTTTTCTTAGTATTCGATTGTTTGATATCAACAAACAGGCTCCAAATTGTCTTTTGTTTCTTTAAATTCTGTGTTCGAAATTCAAAAAAAGACTATTGAATGAAATTGTGAATGTGCCAGGTTCAAAACTGCATAAAAACTTTTTGCTCGACCTAATATAAAATTTTAGCTAGGACCAAACGAAACTGAAAATACAAGGTGGGCCAATAGATGTGTCCAGAAGTGTATTATCTTCTTAAGTTAAGTAGTAAAAGATTCGCACACAAGTTGATGTTCAGAGGGGCAATTATTAAGTACTTTTAAGAACCGTCGCATTCAAATCTCAGTCTCAATCTGTCAAAAATTGTATGACGAGATTGCGACTAGATATTGAACGTTTTTAATTACGGGAAATGACCTTCTGGACTTTTTAGTTGTTTTATTTTTTGCTTATTGTCGAATGTACATAAATAGCGCTGCAAGGTTATTTTGGCGTATGGCCAAAATCGGAACTAATGCCGCCATCTTGTTTTTTGAATACATTTCGAGTGACATTACACAAAACAATTGCCCAAATGTTTACTTACCAACAGCGCTCCCTGTCAACGTCATTCGAGCGCCAAAATATTTTTGTAGCAGTGTACATAACATTCTAAATTTGAAAAAAAAAACTGACATTTGGTTTAATGAGTAACTTTTCACACCACTACATTCAAACCTAACTTCAATCAATTGTAATGAATGGAACGGTGCCAAAAACTTTCCCTTCAAATTATTACAGGTACTTTAGACCGTATAGGTTATCTAATTCACATTCATTCAGCCCAAGCTACTGCGGCAGCAGTACTCAAAAGTTTTGTATTGCGGGTCGCATACAAGTACCCTACTCGTGGCTATGAGTAACATGTGGTGTGATGCTCACTGTCTATAATAAGTTTGAACTTTAACTATTTGCAAAAAATCTAATCCTAACTTCCTAACTAATATTATAAATGCGAAAGTAAGTTTGTTTGTTTGTTACCTTTCACGCCTAAACCACTGAACCGATCGTCCTGAAATTGTGCATATACGTTGTCAGGTGTACAGATGTGGACATAGGGTACCTTTCATCCTGAAAAAGGTACTGTTCCCGAGGAAAACAACAATAACGTTCTTATGCTAATAGATGGCGCCACGTGTCTTTCGAATCATGATTGAATTAAAATGTGGCTGTTATTTTACTATATTGTGTATGTTACGACTTCCACGCGAACAAAGTCGCGGGGCACAGCTAGTTTTAAATAAATTGAAGTATTGAATCATGTGCAAAGCAAACTATCTATGAAGAGAAATAGCTAGGTAATTATGGTCACACTATAACTTCCTTTATATATAATCGTACGATAGCAAATGTGTGAAACCACAAATGGAATTGATCGCACACATACTTAAAAGTAGTTACGAAAGAAAAACAGTTCCGTTTTCCTTAGCAACGCGGTAGAAGGAAGGCGGGTCACTAAGATAAGTCTTGCGGCCCGCAGGTTGAGTATCACTGTAACCGAAGTTTCATCCATATATCTTGCCATTATCTGGGTACCCTGCAATCCAAAGTTGGTCTAGATTCCAGTAACATTAGAGACCTGGTTTCAAATTGCTCGTTCACTCATGTTTGGGAGATTCTCTAACTGAGAATGCTTTTAGCGATTTGGGTTGTGCAACCGTAAAAATATGCTTGAAAATATGTTTCGCTATTGAGATGGTTCTTGTATTGAAGAATTTTTAAATGTGTCCGCTTTCCTTTTAAATATTTCGGAGTCTTCTTTGAATTTGAATGTTTTGTGTAATTTGGTCGTCAATCTTCGAAAGTTTCAAGACATCCCTTTTGTGAAATAGTTTTTGATAGTTCGCTAAAACAAGAATATTGTTATAATTCCTCAATATCATTTCGTATGTCTTGTAATACCTACATTTACAATAAATACCTGCAATAGGTTCAAGTACTCGTAGTTATAACTTTTTATCAGTCATAACTTCAGACATGAGTTTATTGTTCAAACTTATGAATTTCACAATAATGGCGAATCGAATATCAAGACACGGTGTTAGTTCGGGGCGATTGTAAGATAACTTCTGCCAGTACTTACTGCGAGTAGTCGTAGTTTCTACGAGTTCGCACTTCGAGGTGTTCATTTGATATTTAATGCTTTATAACTATTTCTAGTCTTGCTTTGTTTGAAATATTCGATATTGGTTTGGTACTTGAGAAAATGTCCTGGAAAATACAGGCAGATTTTTTTCATAGATAATTATGATGGCTAGTAAGTACACCCGCGAACGTTCCCGGTCGCTCATTTTTCGTCCTTATTCTCTTAGTAATAAGGTATAAAAGTGGTCGACCGGGAACCTTCGCCTACTACCTTAAACTGCTCATTATGAAACTTCGTGCATTGTGTGGCCATTTTCATGTTTTCTTGATAATTTTGCTGTATTTTTATTAAACCAATTTCCGCCCAGAAGTTTTTAAGGTGACACATTGGTTTTGCAAATTAATATTGTGCAAACAAAATACTGTGCCAATACCAGTATGTTAGAAGGAATTCAATTTGATAAAGGTGTAGAAATTCAATAAATATATATATACATATAGCGGTACAAAACATTGCAAAAAAAAAACAACAATATTTAGTCGCGCCTACGTATAAATGATAGTTATACTTTGTAAATATCGATGAAAAATACAAGAGCAGATTTATCGGAGCAGACAGGCAGAGACTCATTCGTCTCAATTATGTAGACAGGCCATCTGTCAATCAGCCTCCCGATGGAGTGATTCGTTACCGATTTCATTGGAAGAAAAATAAAAAAGGAATTATTTGTTATATGCAGTTTCTGGCCTTGCTGACCTATCGGATTACGCGTGATTGGTTGATTCATAAAATTGTGAAGGTCAATTTTGTTTCTTTATATTTATCTATACATATGTAATTACTTGTCCCGACTGATTCATCAACGCAGAGCCTAAACCGCTGAGGCTACAAACTTGAAATTGTTGGCAGTTGATGCCTTTTATGTCGTAAGCATCCACTAAGGATGGATTTTTGGAAATTCAACCTTTAACGGGGTGAAAAGGAGGGATATTGTTTGCATGAAAAAGATTTATTTCTCGAGTTAATAAACTTGAAACTTGGCATGAATATTTATCCAAGTAAATTATGAAGTTTTTCATGTTTTGCTTTTCTAAACTACCCCCTAAAGGGGGATTGGGGAGTGTCAAAGTTTGTATGGAAGAATTTTAACGCGCGGTCCGATTAACTCGAAATTCAGTATTTATACTTAAGGCCGAAAATAAAGAATAACGTGTATCAGGGTTTTTGAAAATCCCCTAATGGGGTACTAAAGTACGAAATCCACGGAAGAAATCGCTCCGGGAAGTGCTAGTATATTATATACATATACAAGATGTAACATAAATAACGCACAACTTCTTAAGGGATCATTGTACTCATCATTATGAACAACTTTTACTATGGGACCAAACCTGATATCGCAAAAAAAAAATCTGCTGTTCCCTACATTTATGTTCGCATGACTCGCCAAAATGTAGGGAACATCTGATTTTTTTTAACGATTTCACGTTTGCTCCCATAGCAAAAGTTGTTCATAGTGATGAGTACAATGACCCCTTAAGAGGTTGTGCGTTATTTACCCTTTGATCTAGTTTTACTTTATTTTCATGTAACGATTTTCAGATTATTTCAAAATGATTGTCGTTTTTATTAACAGCCAGCGACCCTTTTGCTGAAAGGCTGAAATACAGCTTTTATTTGAGTCTAGACGAGGTGCTTGCCTTAAATATTTTTGACTAAAAATGACGACTATGTTTACGTCTTTTTTCCAAGACACGTATACAAGTTACAATAAATTACAAAACAACTACGTGGCAACACAAAGGACTAGAATCATTAGCCCGGACCGTTTCTCATTAAACCCAGCTGCGATACTTATAAAACTTGTTTACAAAAGCCGCACACTGATTAATGCATATTTATTTTCATATCGACCAATAAATAATGTACGGCCGGGATTGCCAAAAAACCACCAACTTTAGACCATTATTTACTTATAAAATTTAATCATGAGCCAAATAAGTTGCCACGAGTTTCAAACTTGGCGCCGTAAAAAATGGTTTTCAGGGTTCCGTACCCAAAGGTTACCAATGGGACCCTGTTACTAAGGCTCCGCTGTCCATTCGTTTGTCACAGAGCTGTATCTTTTGAACCGTAATAGGTAGACACTCGAAATTTTCATAATGGCTGGTATAACTACAAACAATAAAAATAAAATAAAGTTAAAAATTAAAGCGGAACTCGTACAAGAAACGTGTTAATGAAACATGTAGTGTTAAATATTTTACGGTGGTACAAGAACCCTTTGTGTGCGAGTCCGACTCGCACTTGGCTGCTTTTTGATAAAGCGCCTGCTACACGGTCGCCAACCGCGTCCCCGACAGAGGTGACTTTGGTTGGCGAATGTTTAGTCGTAAACCACCATCTCTACACGGTTGTAAACCACCAAGGTCATTTCTGTCGGGACGCGGTTGGCGACCGTGTAGCAGTCACTTATCGTTCAAACAGCTCTGCCGGTCGCAAATCAAGGTCACCTCTGTCGGGACGCGGTTGGCGACCGTGTAGCAGTCGCTTATCATTCAAACAGCTCTGCCGGTCGTCAACTAAGGTCACCTCTGTCGGGACGCGGTTGGCGACCGTGTAGCAGTCACTTATCATTCAAACAGCTCTGCCGGTCGCCAACCAAGGTCACCTCTGTCGGGACGCGGTTGGCAACCGTGTAGCAGTCGCTTATCATTCAAACAGCTCTGCCGGTCGCCAACCAAGGTCACCTCTGTCGGGACGCGGTTGGCAACCGTGTAGCAGTCGCTTATCATTCAAACAGCTCTGCCGGTCGCCAACCAAGGTCACCTCTGTCGGGAAGCGGTTGGCAACCGTGTAGCAGTCGCTTATCATTCAAACAGCTCTGCCGGTCGCCAACCAAGGTCACCTCTGTCGGGACGCGGTTGGCAACCGTGTAGCAGTCGCTTATCATTCAAACAGCTCTGCCGGTCGCCAACCAAGGTCACCTCTATTGGGACGTGGTTGGCGACTGTGTAGCAGGCGCTTAATTTAAAAGTCAAAAAGTTTAAACTGTGGGTAGTGGTTTGATCTTTCTTTTCACGAAGCTTAGCGCTTAACGCGTGTAGTTGTATATTTGTGCAAAATGTGCTCACTAATTTCTTTGAATGTTGGAGTTCGTGCCAGTTTTTTATGAATAAATATCATGTTATACAGGAAGGCAGTTATTTGAAAGAAAATTATAGAACATACAAAAGAAACAATTAGAACTTTGTTAAATGAATAACAATAGCTGATGACCTTTCTTTAGGCATTTTCCTTCTACCATTACTGGTAAAAAAGTAAACTTTTTCTTGTCCGTATTTATATACGGACAAGAAAAGTCTACCTTCTTACGTCAACCTGACTATACGGCTTCGCATGCCAACTAGTGATGTGCCAAAAATCTGACACATAGATTTTTATCCCCATCATCCCCCACGGAAGGAAATATCGTGCGGATATCCGCGCAACTGACATAGGAGGGACGGGGGTTAATTCGCGCGTGTTATGGGTACTGGTAGGATGGCGTCATCCCTTTAGTAGGCACCATGAATGCCATTCTGAATAATGATGGTCGGTGTGGTAAAAGATGGAGGAGCATGGTTCAGCTTAGGATGATTTATAAGGAGTTTGAATAGCTATTATTTTTATTTGTTGCTGAATAGTACGTTTATGTTTTTAGTTTATTTGTAGTAGATATTTATAATTCCAGTAGTTAAGACACCTACAGCTTTCTAAATTCTAGTTTATTAAATCCAAGGTTTACTAAATCCAATTAATCAACCTGACTATCGCGACAGAAATTCACATAAAAGCCACTAACAAGATTAAACTCAACTAAATCTGTGCTAATGCATATCTGCACTCTTTAAAGAGATTAGAGACACCGCAAATTAATTAAACTCACATAGTTTTACGTTAAAATATAGGAGGCGAGGTGCAGGTGGTCGGTGCTCCGGTACGGACCACATGAATACGAAGTAGCGAGCAATCGGAGTGGTTAGATAATATACTTATGTCTCTGTAGAATGAAGCCTCGTATTCGCTCGGAGACAAAAGTCCCGTGACACGTCTTATCCCTGCGACAATACGAGACGTTGACAGTTTGAAAACTCGTAGGATAGTAAGTTTATCAAGAGAGAATCGGGAAGGGGAAGGACTTTTAAATCATTTAACAATCTCCAAAATCACGACAAATTACCTACTTTCTATCCTGCATCTACATTTGTGTAAATTTTAATTACATATTATCACTCCATTTGCTTGCCAATCTCTGTCGTGAACCCACGCCAAGCTACGCTCGTAAATAATCTCCTTTTACGAGCACACCTTACAAAGTTTTAGCAATCGAAGTCTTTTACTACAAGTTATACGGAAACGTTCCAATCCTTTCTATGTTTTCAACGATTTGATTTTTATGCTGAATAGTTTTATTGTTATTATTGGAACTAAAGTTTTGATAAGAGTCGTTAAATAAGGGAAATGGGTTAAGACTTGTACGGTAATACTGTCTTTAGGAACATAGTAGTTTATTGAAGGTCGTTTCTTTATGGGGTCATTGTTGAAAATGAACTCCCAACTCTCTGTAGAACAAAACAAAGTTCAAAAATATGTTGAAGTGTTTTACATTAGTGTTAGCCGGCTGATGGAAAATTCAAACTCGCTAAACACAAGACCAAAGTAAACACTAAAACTGTTACAAACGAGAACTAAATAAAACAAGATAACACCAACATGCCAGCCAGCATTAAACAGCGGCCATGTTTCGAACTGTTCTTAAAACTAAATGAGAGAATTTAATGCTAGCAACTCGTCCGTACGTAGGCATGTAGTGACGGCTGTATCATGGTGCACAGATGCCTCCCAGTACGTTATTACTCAAGTTCCCGTGATAAACACATGCGACTCATTGTCTAAACTCTCCCATGAGTAATGGACGTTTACGGCTTTTAAAACTGTCCCAACAACGATTCAGATGTTGGAATGTACGTGATGAGAACAACGGACGAAGTAACAGAATGTTTCTAGTGTACGGAATTAAAGGGAGAATTTTGTTAAAAGGTTCTTTTTTGTTGTTCATTAATTTTGTTCAGTGTTTCGGTGGTTTTATTGACACCGATAGTATTTTTTGTTTTAAACTCGATGGTACAAAAGTTTTTAATGCTCTTTTGATTGAATGCAGCATCTATGGAAATGGTTTTTTTTTTCAAAACTGTGAAAGTTTCTACTTACCCCCAAGGGACGAAGGCGTGAAATGACGTATGTATGTAATTGAAGTAACTAAGTCTAAGTACAGCTGGTTGTAAACCACGAGCATAATTATTTTATTATGACTATGTTATGGCGAAATGTGAGTGTACTTTAGGTACACCTCTGTCTAACCCTTCGGGGAATACAGGCGCGATGTTATGTTATGTTAGTAGTTCACATCCATCGTCCTTTCTTTTCTCAGTACTGTATTGTTAGAGGTAAAAAGGAGGAGGTTAGGTAAACTTATACAGGTATGAGGAACAGGGTGTAAAGTTCACTCATCCTCCATAGAAAAGGGAGGATCCTCCGACCAGACGGGTATTGTATCTGGTGGGCTACTGCCCGACAATTGATGTTGGGACGTTGTATACAAGGTGGAACATAAATAACGTACAACCTCTTAAGGGGTCATTGTACTCATAATTATGAACAACTTTTACTATGGGACCAAATCTGAAATCGTGAAAAAAAAATCTGCTGTTCCCTACATTTTGACGACATGACTGTACTGAACAGCTGATTTTTTTCGCGATTTCAGTTTTGGTCCCATAGTAAAAGTTGTTCATAATGATGAGTACAATGACCCCTTAAGAGGTTGTGCGTTATTTATGTTACACCTTGTATATACTAGTCGTGCGGTAAACTCTGATTGCGCGATGCAGGATTTTTCGTGATGTCAGTGTAATACGTAGTTCGCATGTAGCGAGTAGAGCAAAGAGGTTACCAGAACAAAGTTATGATTTCCGTTACGACGTAATATCAGTTTCCTAGATTATAGAACCTAGTAATTTTGCAAGCAACTCTCTAGTGTAAAACGAAGTCAACAAACTGCCATGAAATTAACAGCAATAACATTTTTGGTTCTATCATATTGTAAACTCGAAATAAAAATGACAAAACTGTACCATTTGTTTTAGATTTAAAACCCAGATTGTGATGAAAATTTTTACGGAATGTGGTCGGAAAATGTAGGGCGCAAAACGTCGGAGCTTAAACATTTTTTTAGTGATTAATGTTTTTAAGCATCACTGGCTCGTACTCGTAGTTGCGGGAATCCTGTAATCCCGCTTGTTTGATATGCCTTTTTTGAAAATGCCGAGATGTAAAAATAAGAAATGATCTAATTTGTTTTTGCACGGTTTTCTTCTACTTAATTTAAGTTAACTGATAAATCTTAAACGTAATAAGTAGTAAGGAAAACTTCCAAAGAATCTTTTAGCAGTATAATTTTTTTAAAACAAAATTGCTTGTCTTACTCCCTTTTTCTATATCTTATGATAGGTGTTATAATTCTATGACCAATCATACTAAGTACTTGATATGAGTACTGTCAGCCTATAGAGTCCTTGCTAAAACAGGGTGTACTTCCCTACAGCTTCTATACTACATCCTAAAATTGCCTATGAAATTCAGCCCTTAATGGGGAAGGCAACTGTCAAAATGGCGCTGTCGTAGCTAGTTCCCAACACAAGCCAATAATACAAGGCGTGAGGTGGTTTTATTTTATTTTTGCGAAAATGATGCGTTGTTGTGTTACTAAATACTCCGAAGTCCATCATTTTCCGAGAGACCCTAAAATTAAAAGATGGTGGCTTAAAGCTGTTCGTAGAGATGTTTTATAAATTAAACAGAGTAGAAACATTTTGAAGATAGTGACTTTGAGGATATATTTATGGTTTTAAATTCTGATACTTTCCATGTCAAATACTTGATTTAAAACATTAAAATCACTGAAAATAACGAAATAGCGAAATAAAAGCAAACTCACGAATGAACGAAATGTCAAATTTATTGTAGACCGTGGGGACCTAGCTATGACCACGCCATCTACAATTAGCTTTGTCCGACGTTCCCCATTGTAATGTAACGAATCATAGTTATTCCTGACGTATCAAATCTTCATGTGACATTACCACGCAAGGCACACTGCTCAGTAGCTCGCATATTATCTTTACAGAAGTCATCAACACTCGTGCGCCTCTCGGCTAAGTAACATTCAATCCAATGAATATCTCACGCTGTTAATATTGAGGGATGATCCTTTGCGATTAAGGAAAATAAGATTTCTCGGTTAAAAGTTGTAGTGAACTAGCACTTCTCACGCGACTTTGTCCGCGTGTAATTCGTACTTTAGTACCTACCTTACGGGTAGATTTTCAAAAAACCCTGAAACACGTCATTCTTTATTTTCGGTCTCATGTATAAATACTGAGTTTCGAGTTAATCGGACCGCGCGTTAAAATTCTTCCATACAAACTTTGACACCCTAACCCCCTTTAGTTAAAAAAAAGAACAAAAAATGACAAACTTCATAATTTACTAAGATAAGTATTCGTGCCAAGTTTCAAGTTTATTTACTCAAGAAATAAGATTTTTCATACAAACAAAATCCCCCCTTTTCATCCCTTAAAGGTGGAATTTCCAAAAATCCTTCCTTAGTGGATGTTTACAACATAAAAGGCGTCAACAGCCAACATTTGAAGTTTGTAGCCCCAGCGGTTTAGGCTCTGTGTTGATGAATCAGTCAGGACAAGTAATTATTATATGTAAGATTTAATAGAATAGTAATGACCTCATTAAAATTCTTTTCGATTAGTTTCTATGTAGACAAAAAGTTAATGTGCGCTTTGTGCGTTTACCTTAGTTAGCACATTAGTGAATGACGTATCACTCATTCAAGTAAACTCATTTTTACGTATCCACTACGAAAGACAAACGTCTACAACATAGTTTCATGAAACAACTAAACTAACAATTCGCTACTCGACTACAAACTCGTCAGTTTCACTTTCATTTAGTCGACTTGTATTCGATTCGGCAGCAGCGTCCAAATCCGTCCCTATCAATTAGAAAGAGCGGCGACACAGCGAGTCACCTAGCTTCGGAATTTCCACTGGAATCAATATTAATTGCCCTTTAATGATCAACTCGGAATATTGATAATGAATGTTTGTTCCGAGTTCTGGCATTCCGTTGACATGGTTATTTGAATTGTATAATTTGAGAAATGTTTTAATCAAACTTTCGCAGACAGGTTACAAAGTGGCGTCTAAAATAGTTTGGCATATTGTGAAGTATTCATATCTGTTGGTACGTAGGAATAAGTTGGTTAATTATTTTTGGTTATTTATTGATATTATACAGCTAGCAAAATTAATTGTTAAGCAAACTGACACCTTACGGCATTTGGCCGTGTTAATGCCATTTCATACAACTGGCAAAGATTGTAAACAGTGCTTTGAATATGTGGACAATTTAAATTGGTAGTCAATTTACTTAACAATTAATTTCCGTGACTTTACATTGATTATGTGAGGTACGTTTACGTAGATAGGTATATACGTTTCAGAAGCGACTGAATACTGACTCACAATGATTACTTCGAGACAAACATAGGATTATTAATACAGATAGCAGTCACAACAATAGCCTCCATTAGTGACATAAGAATAAGTTCCCAGAACATAAAATAGAACGACAAAGAAGAAGAACACTGGCATCCAGTCGAGCTAATTCAAATTCAAATTCAAATATTTTATTTCAGAATTACAATTCCATATATTGTTAGTATAACTTAGCCTAATGTTAGTATTAAATTTTTACAATAATAAACAAGTAGGTAGTGTACCATTGAACTGTTCGTTCAATGTTACACCGCTTATTTGGATAAGTGAGTATGAAGACTTACCCACCTTCGTAAGAGAGGAGAGTCCCACCGGTCTGTAAACACATTCAGGATGCCATTGGAGGAGGAGCGCAAGCGCGCCATCATGGAAGCGCATCGCTTCCGCATGATCGCAGCGAACCCGTCGACGCACGCTTCCGCGAACATCCCTGACGCGCTACAACGCCACGGCAACCCCAAAAGCACCCTGAATGCGTTATTGTACTGGACGCGCAAGTCGCTGTATGCCCGCTGGGTATACTTGGTCCACAGGCTGCACTTGGTCCACAGGCTGCACGTGTAAAGCGACTGGCAGAAGGCCTTAAAAAGCGTTATCTTAACTGATTCAGTACAGCGTGCAAACCTGCGGGCCAGCATGTTGCAACGGACAGCCAGCGACCTGCTAATACTTAGAAGAGAAAATAAAAAACCGGACAAGTGCGAGTAGGACTCGCGCCCTGAGGGTTCCGTCTCAAAGCTGTGCCCGTGGCTTCACTCAAGTACCTATCCAATTCCGGACTGAAGAACACAACACTGCAGTTGAAAAGCATGTTCTCCCACACATTTCAACTGCAAATGTAAGTTTGTACGCACAACATTGAGAGATTTACCATGTTATTTTAAGCCTATAAACTTTTTATAGGTTTTCCTGTATTCTATAATTAAATAACTATTTTCAGCATTTTTTTCAAAATTTTGGGTTTGTTAATTTCGGAGATAATGGTCAATTTTCATATATTTTCTTAAATAACTTTAAAATTATTTATTTTTAAATTATTGAAAAATATGTATTTGAGACCCTCACAACAAGCCCTTTCATTTGATATTCGCCCCTCAAAAGTGACCCAAGTGACCTCCATGTTCAAAATTCATTCATTTACATAGGTAACACGTCCGTGTTTGGGTCACAGAAATTCATGTGTACCAAATTTCAACTTAGTCGGTCCAATAGATTAGCAGCTAATTGGCTGTGACATACGGACAGACAGACACACAAGTGATCCTATAAGGGTTCCGTTTTACATTCGGCCGTACGGAACCCTAAAAATTAATAAAGAATCGTCTGTCGCGTCTGCATTTGCTTGCACTAAAATAACTGATATGATGTTACTGTTTACCTCGACGGTCCGCGTTGGAGTAAAAACAACTTTGATTTTATTAAAGTTCTCTCTGTTTGTCTGAGGTATTCTGTCCTTATATAAACTATCACGGGTCTTTTCTTGACTGTGCCTAGTTATATGGATTCTTTTTACTGTAATTGTGTCATATTTTATAGGCATTTGTAGAAGTATCGTTATGTATCTCGCATCTTCTAGGCGTTTGGCCTAATCGCATTGATATACTACTCTCGCGAGCAACCAAATCTATTCAAACCCCATACAACTCGTGCATACAAAGTAGTTTTTTGAGTTTACTCCTTAAGAATCGATTTTCACCGGGGTATGGAAATTTTATGAGGAGTGATACAAGAGTAAAAGAGAGAGAGAAAAGAAAGAGAAAAAAAAAAGAAAAGAAAAGAAAAAGAAGAGAGAAAAGAAAGGAAAAAGAGAAGGAAGGGAAAGAGAGTTTAATTTTGTTTATTTGGGACAAAAAACAGTTATAAAATATAAAAGTAGTTATATTACAGTCGAAAAAACGCATAACCCACACTATTGTCCACGAAGTGAGCGTTAACTCGAAAGCGTTACGTTTTTCTGCGCAACGTACCTTGCGCACCTTTCACGGAGTAAACTCCAGTCGTGCATCGGAGCTGACACACACACACACACACACTTTTTATTTTTCAAAGTTCTTATCCCATAAGTATATGAAAAAGTTATGTTTTTTAAAGCCGGACGTTTCAGCTTTAAAATGGTACCATAAGTATTAAAATCGGTTTAGGTGTTTACGACTAATTGCTATTTGAGTCAAAATACATGATTAGGAGTTGAATAGAATTGGTTGCTCGCAAGTGTATTTGCAGTCACGAATTCATTGAATAGATATGGAATTATAATTTTCCCAAAATCATTGGTAGATTCAATTCATGGGCAAGGCCTGTATCCAGAACTGTTTATTTACGAACAGTAATAATTACATGGTATGCACTAACTATGAAGGTTTATGTTAATGAAAACAACAACATCATTACAGCCACGTAATGCATGAAATTGTATAAAGTTCGCTTTTGGCGTCGACGTCGTTAAAATAAAACATACACATTACAAACCGGGCAGATTTAATGAACCGCCAGTGTACGATTGATCCGTAGAGCCCAAATTAAATTCATTTCGTTGAAAGTGTAAACGTACTTGCAAAATAACTTGTGAATATTTAATATATTTTTTTGATGGAATTAAATCACTAATATTGTACGGTTTTAATGGAATATTGGACGGACGGACGAAGTGGCCCCGGGCAAGGCTTTTTGATATGTTGTTAAATATGTCGGTTACATGTTGACGTTGTTTATTCTCGTAGTTATGTACGTGTTTTTCTTTGTGAATGTGGTTTGGGAAATAAATGTACATCTACTTACATTTTTACGTTGAGTATTTTTTGGTTATTAACATTAGTAGACCTAATGATAACATTAACCTTTGACATGTTGTCTACTTACTGACCCCGCCTGTATTCAGGATACCTTTATAAAATAAAATAAATAATAATAAAATAAACCTCCCCACCGCCGTATGTCACGTTGACGTCGTGGTGGGGTTTGCGCGCACCGAACTCTAGGTCTGTGCCGGTAGAGTTTACTTTAACGAAACGGGTCTAGGGTGAGGAGCCAGATCAAGAGGGATACAGGAACCCGCAGAACAGCATGTGGCGAGCCCACGGACCCTATCTCCTGGGAGAAGTCTTGTTTCTTATCTCTAGCTTGCCTTTATTGACCGGCCAGAGTGAACACTAACGAGGAACAGAGCTCCCACCTCTTTCTTGCCTTTACTGGCCGGCTTGAGTGGAGATTCGCAAGAGCAAACGTGCTCGGAGGAAGGAAGTATTTCAGTAAGATGCTGGTAGGGAACTTGACCGTACTTCCGGGATTGTCCTGATAGCCGTGGAATACCTCTCCACTCCTCATAAGCACCTCAGGACATGTTGCCCCCTTGTCACTACGACACTATGTGCTAGCGACCGTTTTCGGGGGCCCATTATTGAGTGTGCAAGTCGTATATTTATAAAACATTGATCAGGCATGGGCCATAGTTCTAGGCAACCAGTCCTCTTTAGCCAGTCAAACCCATAGTCCATTATCTTTGTTTTCATATCCTGCAATAGTCCTACACTAACTGAGGCTTGTCCTTTGGTGCATCTGCATAGTACATACAGGGATAATCGTCGGTTGGTGCCTCATATAATTAAAAACGTCTAACGGGCCTCTGCGAGTTGGCTTCGGCCCCTCGTACGCCTTCCAAAGGTCCGGGACCCCAGGGTCCCGAGATATATAAACATAAAAAGATATATATAATAATGAATAAACATTAGTCGAATGGACAGCAGTGCAAAAATTTCTTACAAATTTTATTTATTTTTCAGCACTTATTACGTAAATTTTTGAAACTGAAACTTAAAGAAAATACTCTTTCATTTTTAACTGCACCATGACATATCAAGGTACTCAGGATTACGTCACAGATAACCGCCCGAATTCCACTCATTCGCTGGAAGGGATTTTCTCCTATTTCCATGTCAGTCGACGTCACATGGGTCTGTTTTTTGTAGTTTTGATCCACAGGATCACAGGGGTCCCTTGTTTCCCGGAGGACACGGTGGAGTATACGGTGGAGGTCTGCCCGGCTTGGGCGAACCACCACCGTATCCTGGCGGAAGCGATCGGCGGCGGTGATCTCTCGCGTAAGGCCCTGGTCCAGGCCATGGTACGGAGCGAGAGTACATGGGATGCCACCACCTACTTCTGCGAAGCAGTAATGCTCGCGAAGGAGGAGGCGGAACGCGTGAGGGAGAAGCAAGCTTTGCGCCCTCACGCCCCTAATCACCGCAGGAGACGTCCTGGGCGTCGGGAATTGATAGGCGAGCAATAGGTAGCTCGCCGTTCGGTAAGGACCAGGCCCGAGTCGATGGCGCGTTGTGTTCCACGTGCGCCTCAAAGAGATGTCAGCACTAATTGACGGGGTCCGCTAGGGCTGATGCCAGCTAGAGTTGCGGGATGTTCGAAAGAGTTACCGTGGCCACAGCACAGGCAACTGAAGTAACACGGGTGGGTTTTAGTCAGTAAAAGTCTGACACGCCCTTCCGCTCCGCCCAGAGCGGGAGAAGTCATTTGATGATATCCCACCCAAAAAAAGGGCTGCCTCATTTCGGTCACTTTTGATTGGGCACATGATTTAGAGATATTTTTTATAATTTTCAATTCGATATAAATGCTGGACTGGACAATAGATGATTGCTTTTGAAAATCCAGAACTTTCGGAAAGCATACACACTTGCTTAGATTTTCATATCATGTGCCTGCAGTTGTATGATTACAAGTCCAATACTAGTGCTATTTTAGTAAAAATAACATTTTATCAACAAGCAATTTCTTCTAAACACTCTAAATCACATTCTATTCACAGAACATTTAAAAGACATACATTAATTTCACGAACAGAATGCCCTCAAAATCCTCTGCACTTAAGGCACAAAAACTTGCACACAAAGGTAGGTAAGTACCATCCTTTGTATAACACGCACAAAAAGCTATATCTTACCAGACTAAGGGCCACCTAAACCGTAATGAAATATTTTTGACGACCGGGCTCAACCCACGAAAGTTTAATGAAAATTTCATAACCAAACCTGCGTCATTTTATATACGTAATAATGCGTAGTGGGGTCTTTATCACTATTTCATATGTTAATTATGTGATTCGCAAATTATGTGAGTTATTTGTGTACCTTTTGAAGAAGTGTTGTAGTATTTGAGGGGTTGAGCGTGAGAAAGACTTGGTAACATAACATCACGCCTTGTTTCCCCGAAGGGTTGGGCAGAGATGTACCAATAGTACACCCACATTTTGCCAGTTATGTTAGGCCCACTTGCATGAAAAACTTAACTCAGAGTTAGTTGCTAGCACGTGGTTAAATTGACAATATTGTATGAAAAACTGTCAATTTAACCTCATGTTAGCGACTAACTCTGAGTTAAGTTTTGCATGCAAGTGGGGCTGCCATCAACCGGGCACAAATCCAGGCTCCGGGCTGCTACTAAGAAATTCCAGATAGGAAATCCCAATAACACTTTGTCTGACCCGGGAATCGAACTCAGGACCTCATGCTCAGCAGTAGCGCTTGCGATCACTAGACCAACGAGGCAGTCGTCAATCAGGAAAGACTTGGTGTGGTAGAGATATCAATAACTGGATGTCTGGTTTGACCTAATGCCTGCCATAAAATGACTAAAACCTAGTTAGGGTAGTGAAACACATAAGAAGAAGAGAACAATATTTTATTTGGGACACGCACAGACCAAATCAACAATAACAAAACAACAATAAAACCGGCCAAGTGCGTCTCGGACCACGCACAATGAAGGGTTCCGTGGTTGGGATGAGTTTATCCCAAGAACAAACTTAATATTGTAGTTAAAGAACATGTTCTCTTAAACATTCCAACTGTAAATGTAAGTTGGTCGACTATTACTCGTTAACTTGTAAAGCCTACTTAGCTGTGAGTTTTTCCCTCGTTGTATATACTAATACCCTGAATTTTTTGACATATCCTAACCGTTTAGCTGGCAAGGCGGGAGGGGGGGGGGGGGGGGGGGGCTTGAGTCTAACAAAAATAAAAATTAGCACATTAAAGCTTAATATTTCAGAAACGGATCCCATAATCAAAAAATTGTTTTCACAAACCCGTAATATCATATTTTTGAAAGGCCTATCCAACAACACCCACACCATGAAAGGGAAAAAAAAAACGGCTGGACCGATTTTGACGGGACTTTCACTGGCAGATAGCTCATGTTACGGGTAGTAACTTAAGCTACTTTTATTTTAGAAAAATAATTAGGGTTCCGCGTAAAAAATATTAATACCCATGAAATTATGAAGAAAAAGTCGGATTTGAAAAATTCTTTTTGCATTTGGTAGCCCAATTTTCGAGGATAGCTACAGGCTATATAACATTTTAGTATATTTTGTATCTTATGACTTCCACGCGAACGAAGTCGTGGGGCACAGCTAGAGCCCAATATGAATGTGTTTATGTTATCCAATGAGGAAACAATGATAAACACATTTATATGTAAATGTTAATAATACATTGGCTTAGAGGCGTATCACGGGGCGTTGCGGCTGGCAAAACATGGAGCCGCTTGATTACCCAGCATTCATCGGCTGTACTGTCGCTCTGATTCAATCAATCAATTGACGTGGCTGTGACGTAAAATCGTGAAGTTCCAATTGATATTGTTCTGTGACTGTGAGTTAGCAATTTGGTGTAACGTGTTACACTATTACGTTGTGTTAACATCTTGTAGGTTTGAAGTAAGGGAAATTGTACAGTCCTGAATAATTCAGGAATCAGAATGAACAATAACATCTTGTGTTTGTAGATTACCTAATTCAATCATCAATATTAATACAGCTGTCACATAATTGTGTCTCGTCAACGTTAATCATCAAAAATAATATGACATAACATCATGCCTTGTTTCCCCGAAGGGTTGGGCAGAGGTGTACCTATAGTACACCCACATTTCGCCAGTTATGTTTACGTCCCATGTAATAGCGGGCGAGCAGAAAATGAAAATCACCACGCAAAACCAGTTCTTCATAAACGAGGCGTGATAAAAAAAAATGCTTGATCCTTTTTTTTTCTCTAAAAATAAAGGGCATAAAGTGTTGCTATAGACAGTAGGACAATTTAAGGACTTTCTAAAAATAGTTTTCGATGTTTATAAATAATAAATTACTATCATGTTTCTTTAGGATGGGCTATCCTAAAGAAACATGTTAATATTATTTATAAACACGCTAGTAATTGTAGTTCAGTACATTTTATTATGTAGATACGTATGAAGGATTAGTTATGTGGTTTCTATTTATGTCAGGTCAAAGCCTCTGAAACATGAATGAATAATGGCCAGGTTACTGAACTTTAGTGGTTTATATTTATTACAAATAAAATAATCTTGTCTTATTCTGACACGCTTTTGCGGTAACATTTCGTCGTATATAAATTGGATATCTGAATATTTTGCTTCATCTACCTATATTTTAGTGACGTAATACATAGGTAAGTTTTTAGGGAGTAATAAAACACATTTTATTTTCAGCAATTATTCTTCATCGCTTGAAAAAGTTTTTCAAAAAGTTAACGATATGAACTGTTAAATGGGATCTAAACCCGTTATTTTAATAAAACTAAAAGAAACCTTGTTACTTTAGTTTTCTAACACAAACAACGTTATTTTACTTAGTTAACAATAAAGACTTCTATTCAACATTTCACTAACAAAACTCTAAGTAATAGACACCTTATTACCTTGACTATGCACGTCCTATAAAATCTTAATGTGACTGCGACAGTGCAAGTTCACGTGTCGCACCGTTTGTCGCATCATGAATGCACCGCTTTAGCACTAACATCTGTACTAGAAGAAACGTTAATATCTCCTTTCTATTGTTCTTTGTGAGCTCGACTTGCAAAGTGTCGAGTATGAGTAGTAGAAGGTACATAGAAATACAAAGTAAGTATTCTTTACAAGGCAGATGTTGAAATGGAATAACTTTAACACACACACACATATACACATAACATCACACCTCGTTTCCCCGAAGGGAGGGGCAAAGGTGTACTAATATATAGTAAACCCAAATTTCGCCAATTATGTTTAAATCCCATGTAAAATGGCCTATTGTCATCAACCGGGCACAGATCAACACACCGGGCTGCTACTGAGGATTTCCAGATAGAAAAACCCAATAATACTTTGCCCGACCTGGGAATCGAACCCAGAACCTCATGCTCAGCAGTAGCGCTTGCGACCACTAGACCAACGAGGCAGTCCATAACTTATAATAACTTTAAAAAATTCTCACCATGTTCTAACATTACGCTGAATCAATTATTATGTTGGCCCTTGTAAGTATTAGTCAACTACAATAACTAAGATAACCACATTAATATCAATTCAATGTCTTTGAGAGACTTGTGGTATGGTCTAAAACTAAAAGTTTTTGTCGGTACGTTTTGATATGTACGCAACCCTAAAACAGAGATAAAAAGCCAGGCTACTTTCACGAGAGATTGAAAGCGATGATAGCCTACTTCAAAACTGAGTCCGCTCATTCAGAAATCGCCAGTTCGATTGAGCTGAATTAAAATATAGCCGGCAAATATCTTTCAAATACAAAAAAGAACGAATATTTTTTCCGTACTATTTACCGACGGCGATTTTTCGAAAATCGTCGAAAGTTATTTTTTCGTTTGAAAAGCGAGTAAAAAGTTGCAGTTACACTAGGAGCAGCCGGCGGACAGACAAACATTGAGTATTTCACTAATAATAAAAACGTCAAAGTGATTACATGTTTGTATTTGGTTTGTACACGGACCGTGTTATATATTTTTTTTTACAAACTCGTGTGTCGGACAGGATTTATTTTATACCGTGTTTATTACTTTGTTGAATGTTTGATGAAGTAAACGAGCTGGACAAAGCAGATCGACAATGTCACAAAGTGATATAACAAAACGATTTTGTTTTGGTTGTTGTTTTCAACATTCTCCGGTCCTTATCTCAATTTATTTGGGGTCGGCGCAACAATGTTTTTTCTTCCATACTTCTAATAGTCATCTCGGGAGTCACCCCCTTTCTATTCATATCATCTTTTACACAGTCCACCCACTTGCGTTTCGTGATGAAACACTGAAACTTTGTTTTTAGGGCTTCATCCTCAAAAAAAGGGAACCCTTATAGGATCACTTGTGTGTCTGTCTGTCTGTCACAGCCAACTTGCTCCAGCTAATGGACCGATTAAGTTGAAATTTGGTACACTTATGAATTTCTGTGACCCAAACACGGACGTGTAATGTGAGTAAATGAATTTTGAATATGGAGGTCACTTTTGGGGGGCAAATAAGAAAAAAAAGAAAAGTTTTGCAAACTGTGCCGTGTGACATATGAAAGGAAAGGGATTACTGTGAGGGTCTCAAATATATAATTTTAAAATAAATAGTTTTAAAGTTATTTAAGAAAATTGACGAAAATTGACCATTGCCTCCGAAACCACTGAGCTTAAAATTTTGAAAAAATACAGAAAATAGTTCTATACTTATAGATTATAGGAAACCTTAAAAAGTCTATGTTTTTAAAATAGCACGGTAAATCTCTCAGTACTGTGCGTACAAACTTATAAGTATTTGCAGTTGGAATGTATGGGAGAACATGTTTTTCAACTATAATGTTAAGTTTGTTCTTGGGTTAATAATTATTTCTTTTTTTTTTTCATCCCAACTACGGAACACCTCATTGTGCGTAGTCCGACACGCATTTGGCCGGTTTTAAAGTGATAGTTTAGATAATTATCTTAGTACTACAGATTGATTTCTACACTCAGCGGGTCATCTTAGAATTGCCTATCTAAACAAATATTTACACATAATTATTATTGAGAGAAGACTGACTTCCATTCTATAAAAATAAAAGGTAGAATTTTTGGCGCAATCTTATATTTTCATCCGAGCAGAAAAGTAAAAACTAATACCAAACATTTACCAAGGTTAGGACAATAATCTAAAAACTCTATCCCGAAAATAGTTGGAAAATATATTATTACGACTTAAAAAACCATTTTATTTTCGTCACAAAAAAGCCTTCGACTTTCATGTATGTTTACATGTATTGTGGTCTTTGAGAGCAAGGTAAAAACGTGTAATTTATTTTTCTTGAGATATGTCAAACGCAGATGGTTCGACAAACATGTCGATAATGTATTTAATTTCGAAATATTAAAAGTAAAACACTATTTTGAGGGTAAAGGTAAACATCGTGACAGCTGTGCTTAAGCTTCTTATGCCAGGTACTTATGTTTTGAAATATAATAAAAAACTTGGCAAGAACTTATTTTATGTTCTTCGGTTTTTGTAACTTATTTTATCTTCTGGGTTGCACGTCATAAATATCATGTGAAAGTACAATTAAGTATGAATAAAGGTTAACAATTTCAGGAATGCTGAACACGCGATCC
The DNA here is from genome assembly GCA_947568875.1 of Fissipunctia ypsillon. Lineage (NCBI taxonomy): Eukaryota > Metazoa > Arthropoda > Insecta > Lepidoptera > Noctuidae > Fissipunctia > Fissipunctia ypsillon. The sequence continues at coordinate 14,475,137 of OX387661.1, read as the reverse complement.
GAACAATTTTGATTCACGACAGCTACATTCATTCGTTCACGCGTTCATTCTTTTGTGCGAACTCATTCAATATTGCTCATAATTTATTTGTTATTCGTGCTTACTGGAATTTAAAACTGAAAACGAAGCTGAAGCTGATTCTGTGAAAGTAGAATCATTGCAAACCAAATCGTTTTGAGAAAGATTTTTCTATGCTACGAGTGGCTACGGCGTAGATCAAATGCCTACGGCGTAGCTTCATAACTTGCGTAGCTAAGTTTAAATTGCTACAATAATCGCTACGGCCTGTGCTACAAGTATGACTCTTTACGGTCATACTCTGGTAAATTTTAGTCATCAGTTTTACTAATACATACAACAAATCCTGTTTCAAGATAAACAAATGATTTAACATTTCGTTTAACACAAACACATATTCTTAATTCACTGTTCACAAATTGATAAACTTTACAAAACCAAATATTTGAGCGGGGCCAACAATAAAAATAACATTTACGTTCTAACACAAATGTTGACAGAAAGAGATTCGCTTCAGATAAATTTACATTGTAATAAATCCGTGTGGTGTAAAATTTTCGTATATTTTCCATTATGTCTAACCAAACAAAGGGAGATAAAATAAAGGTGGCAAACAAAAACGGTCAGATAAAGAATTATCGTTCAGGTGTAGGTAAGATAAAACCTCGGAACAATTATCGGGGAACCCTTGAGCATTATCGGTACGGGTTGAAGTCGAAGCAATGATAATCGTTTGAAGTCACGTATAAGGGAACAGTAATGTAACTTAATGTGTGGTAGATAGGTATTTAACCCGTAAAGGTAAGATCCACATACCACTCGAGTGGTCGGTAACAATAGAAATTTAATTGCGTCTCATATCTGACAGTTGAAGGGTTAAACAATAACGTTAATATTATACTGTAAATTAATAAACCTTTAAACTTAACTGTTAAAAACATTGCTTCAGTTCGATTTTGAATAAACTGGAATCAGTGATGTCTGTCGGAGACGTCGCTTGTAACACGAAGCTATGATGTCTGTCGGAGACGTCGCTTGTAATATGAAGCTATGATGTCTGTCGGAGACGTCGCTTGTAATACGAAGCTATGATGTCTGTCGGAGACGTCGTTTGTAATACGAAGCTATGATGTCTGTCGGAGACGTCGCTTGTAACACGAAGCTATGATGTCTGTCGGAGACGTCGCTTGTAATACGAAGCTATGATGTCTGTCGGAGACGTCGTTTGTAATATGAAGCTATGATGTCTGTTGGAGACGTCGCTTGTAACACGAAGCTATGATGTCTGTCGGAGACGTCGCTTGTAACACGAAGCTATGATGTCTATCGGAGACGTCGTTTGTAATATGAAGCTATGATGTCTATCGGAGACGTCGTTTGTAATATGAAGCTATGATGTCTGTCGGAGACGTCGCTTGTAATACGAAGCTATGATGTCTGTCGGAGACGTCGCTTGTAATACGAAGCTATGATGTCTGTCGGAGACATCGCTTGTAATACGAAGCTATGATGTCTGTCGGAGACGTCGCTTGTAATACGAAGCTATGATGTCTGTCGGAGACGTCGTTTGTAATATGAAGCTATGATGTCTGTCGGAGACGTCGCTTGTAACACGAAACTATGATGTCTGTCGGAGACGTCGCTTGTAACACGAAGCTATGATGTCTGTCGGAGACGTCGCTTGTAACACGAAGCTATGATGTCTGTCGGAGACGTCGCTTGTAACACGAAGCTATGATGTCTGTCGGAGACGTCGCTTGTAATACGAAGCTATGATGTCTGTCGGAGACGTCGCTTGTAACACGAAACTATGGTGTCTGTCGGAGACGTCGCTTGTAATACGAAGATATTATAGTTAACAATATTGACCAAATAGGCAAGCAAAGCACTAATCACAACCACAGATGGGTATTACAACCTCAAAATACAAACGATAATTAGACGGTACAGTAGCCCGCATGTCGTGGTAATAGAACCAGTATAAGCTGACCTCTTATTCTATTGAAACTTCGTACGGTGCAAGGCCAGCTCAAGGTCAAAGTATTACCACGGGCATGCGGTCGACTGTTCTTGATTCGAATGTGCTAATTATTTGCGCTAATTATTATCAACCACGATAATGAATAGACAGCATTTGATTACATGCTGTTGTCTTCAAGGCTGTCATTTGTGGTAATTATATATATGACACACGTACTATTACGGGGATAAATAAGGTGAAGAGGTATCTAGTATATGTGTTTTCGAATTTTGTTGATTTAGAATTTAAAGAAAATTTTGCTAATAGAAACTGATATGTTTTGTAACAAAAACTGGAAGGTTGAGATTTTATATATTACAAAGTCTGTTAGCTCGGCATGCTATGCAATTAGAACCTTGAGGGAAGAACTAACTTCACCTCAACTTAGAAGGGTATATTTCGCTTTGATTGAGTCCAGGCTCAGATATAGTATTGGGTTTTGGGGCAACAGCTACAAATACAATATCCAGTCAGCATTTCTCATTCAAAAAAGAGCTTTAACTGACAGAATTGTGCAAGGATCACTTTTTAAGACCAAGAATTCTAACAGTGCCATGTTTCTATATTCTTGTGTTGCTAACCAACTTTGTTAGCAATTTGCACAAAGAAACCGAAGAGCGGAGACAGGCTAGAGATAGTGCACCATTGAAGGGGTCCGCTAGGGCTGATGCCAGCCAGGGTTGCGGGATATTCGAAAGAGTTATCGTGGCCCCGGCACAGGCAACAGAAGGAACACGGGTGGGTTTTAGTTAGTAACAGTCTGACACGCCCTTCCGCTGCGCCCAGAGCGGGAGAAGTCATTTGATGATTTCACGTCCAAAAAAAAAAAAAGGCTAGAGATAGTACTCGTAGGAAAGACTTACCCAACACAATTCAACCCAAATTGAAAGTGGTTCCTCATAGCCACATATATTAATCCGTCTTCTTTTATAACAAGTTGCCGTTACAATTTAAAAACATGACCAGAGCAAAGTTATTCGAAAACAAATTTAGGACATATTTATCTATTACAGTATTGAGGAGTTCATTAGTTGACAAATGATGTATTTATGCGATATGTGCTATTTGTATTTTTATTGAATTATCATTGACATTGTATTCTATAATTAATCAAGTGACTATTAATTTTAATATTTTTTATCTTTTGACAAAAGAAATTTTCTTTTATTATCTAAATCACTATTAATTTTATTATTGTTTAAACATTAAGAATATTATTGTTAAATATTTATATTTTATTTATTTTAATCATTTTAATTTTTCTATTATTTTTTCATACTTTCTGCACATGTTGTTAAGAAATAAATGACTTATAACTTAACAACTAATTAGTTTCTAAAGCTACGGTTTCCTAGAAGAGCGGTGGCCGTCACATAACGGCCGCGGTGACGGCTGTCATGAAAATGATGGCAGCGGGGTTTGACATTACGGTATCAAAAAACGCTCACTAGGACCTTGAATAAATAACGTTTCAGTAACTTCATTCGCCGGCAAAATACGGACACTATCAATGTAGATCTATGTAGATATATAGAGATAGTTTCAGAATTCTCAGGACTGGTCAGGTAAATACTACTGATTCTTATGACTTGTTTGTTGTTTACTACAATCTTCAGAACCCTTTCTCTCTCATTCTTCCGTCGCTTTAAGTAAGGCAAATAGCCTTTTACCCGCTATTGCACCACTATTGTATTTATAGATTCAAAAGAAATAAATTAAAATGTTTTACAAAAATAAAATTATGTAACACCAACTAAAGAACTATATTCGATCTAGTATTCGCAAAGGCTTCCTCATGTGGCAATTTTTGAGAGCAACAGTGGTGGTGTGTTGGTAATTGTTTACATATCCTAGATACAATGCCTTCTCAAAAATATTTTAAACGGGGATTTCCCGTTGTATTTGCTTTGAATTTTGCATGTTCTTTTTAAGTAAGTAGGTACCTAATGTATTTTGGAAAAATAATTAAAAAGTATTTTTATGTAGACTTTAACAAAGAGGATTAAATGGATTAAAGGGCTTTTGCCCTGCAGAGGATCGTTAAATTAATTAACAAGCACCTGAGTGCAGTTTTTTTTACTGTCCCTATTTTAATTCGAGTTTTTCCAATAAAGGTAGCACTTTAAGTCACGACCATTTATCTAAGCCTGTATCAATGCGAAAAAAAGTTTCGCAATAAATCTAAGTACTAAGCGACTGCTCGTGATTACGTCACTAATTCATTGAACATTTTTAGGGCCCACCTTTGGAAAGGTCAGGTCGCGGTCTCGAAATAAGCGGTTTATAAGTTATTTTTAAATTAAACTGATTCTTTATTACTTTTTACAGTATTATAAGGTCAAGCTATTAAGATTTTCATGTCCTTCTTCTGTAAAATGATGAGACCGTCAGTCACTTGAAAATGAACTTAGATTAGAGCTGGGTTATAAAAATAATTAGTTATGTATTAAGTGTTTAATTAATTATGTTTGAGTAAGTGATTGTGTAGATAGACCTTTAAAACTGTAAGAATAAAAGATACTTTAGAAAGGTTATTAACATTAATGTACAGGTCTTTTTAACAGTGTTGTAGTGGTTGGAAATAGGTATATAGAGCGTGAAAAACTGGCACGTATAATATGGGTTAAAATTCTGAACTTCCTGGGCTAAAGTTAGCATGGCTTCGTAATATGGTCACGTATAGCTTAAACTACTGTGCTACGTGCATACGCCGAGTGTCCAGCATGGCCCAGCATTATTAACCACTATGACTGACATTTCATTTATTGCCCACTTTTGTTCATTTCGCTCCCGAATAAAATTTTATGTCATGTTTATGATAATATAAACTCAATGGGCTATCCGACTGATACAGGTAATTTTAGTCGACATAATTTTGCAGTTTTATATGGATATGTTTATTTTATTCTAAGGGCATATTAGCACTTATTGGCATAATTGGAATCGATTCTGATTGAATTAATCTAAATGTTAACGTCATTTAAACACGCTGTCAAAATCACAATTTGTTTTCAGTTCAGTAATTAAAACACTAGCAATCATAAACGAAGACTCAATAGTGAACTAAACACTAACTATTTTACGTTATTTTATTTTCATACTCAAACTCAATGCATTTATTTCAAATAAACTAATTACAGGCACTTTTGAATTGTCAAAGAGTCGGTCAGCTAGTCAGAAAGTTGAAGCTAGTTGCCCATTCCAAAGCGTAGATCTCTATGGAGAAGAACGGGCAAGAAACTCCAGGGACACTCTTTTAAATCAAAATATTTTTTACAAAATATTGGTTATATCATTCATGTTAAATAAAGTATGTGAGAATAGTGTAGAAAGACGCGCACGTTAAAAGCGTCCGCAACAAAAAGATAAGAATCAAAAACGTTTCAAAAATCAAAATAAGCCATGGCAGCTAAGAGATGACCAGTCCCTACTGACGGCGCCCGTTCACGAACATGACGCATGGATCAGCACCATTCAGTTCAACCATTTTGAAGGGAACTTAATGATCCAACACACACGGCGCCACCATTTATTTTTACTAGGATTTTAACTCACATCGAAATTGGTCAAGACTTTTAGAAGTTTGGGTGGAATAAACAAACTCACACACATAATACATGAACCCTGAAAACACAACAATCCGTTTTTTGGGCAGTCGTGTAAAAAAAACTCGTTTAACGATTTCCCTACATTATAAACAGCAACTATTATTGTGTGAATAAAACACAATAGCAAAGATATCGTAGTTACCTCAGCTTTGTGGCCTAAGAAAGAAAACTCACAGCTTCCGTATCGCTTAATCTTTCTGTCGGCGAGCCCGTTGCTCGGCGATTAAACACGTCTTCCGAGATCGATCGCCCGAACACTGTTTACGCTCTCTTTCTTATATTTGTAAAGGTATTGTGAGCTATTGTTGTAAATTGAAAATGTTTCTAGGAAATAAATTAAATATATAGAGTACTAAAAATATATATAAACAAAATAATATGCAGATCAGGAACACTGTTGGGGTAATTATAAAACTTCTGCATTCTAAAACTCCTGCACAATGCGTTTTACTTGTTTTGAGCACGGTAGCAATTAAAAAACTAATATTCAGCCCTCATGATAATACAACTTCTGGTGAATTTTATTATTTTATGACGTATATTTGCAGCAGTAGTATTAGGGGCTCGTGGCAGCAGGTTAAGCTACGCTTGCCGCGGTCGGTTCATGAATAGGTGACCATCCATTACATACCGAGACCACTCCGGGCCTCGGAAAGCACGTTAAGCCGTTGGTCAATTCTGTCATTCGTAAATCTATGACAGCCGTTTCGGGTAGTCAAAAGCCCAAAAAGTTCGACAGTCTTACTAAAGGGGTATCGTGTTACCCAGTAACTCAAATAGCCAGTCGCTTCATTTTAAAACTGGTATTCAGCTGTCATTTTACATCATTATCAAACTGCAAAACCAGGACTATAACAGGACCCTTTACTATGGCAGTTAATTAGAAAGGAAGTTAAAAGCCATTTGCGGTAACAATACTTATAATACCATACAAGTTTCTTCTATGTAATTTCGGCAAAGCGGTAGTTAATGACACTTGCAACGGATGAGCTGAACATATTCACACGTAGAGTAACTTTATATTATATATTGGGACGATTTCTATGACAACTGTGCGCCTTATGAACAATGCAACATTTGTCTTATTATCTGTAGTGTTATTATATGTCTTAATATATGTTTCCACATTGACTATTAAAAACTTGAAACCCTTGATTCCACCATTAAACACGCAGCAAGATTGAGGCTTCACAACAAGATTTTTTCAGCGAATTTTCTATACCTTTACCATTTTCACAATATCGATAAACTGTTTTGTAAAGAGTTATTTGCTCAGTTAAGACATGCGTCAGACATTTATAAATAGTTATATTGTATCTTCTGAGGACGTTTTAATGTGGAATACGCAATAATCTAAGAACTAAACATTTAGAACAGAGTGTGACAGTAGATCCTCATACAATCAAACGTCGTCTCATAGTAAGTAGGTACAGCTAAAGCTTTGCAGGCCAGACGAGGGTCGTCCTGTCCACCTCCATCTTTCTTTTATCTTATCTGATAAGGCAACTTTATCTTTATAGCGACTCCTTGTTTTATTTCAGACTGATTGGATTACGGGAGATATTTTTGTTTTATTTAAGTTTTATTGTGTAGTCATGCTTCTATATGAATAACTTCATCTATACAAATAAATAAAATTGAAGTCTCTGTTTGCAATGTCAAAATAACAACTTTTTACTAAATGCATAAGAAAGTATATACGGTACTTATACAAAAAAGCAATTTTAAAATTTTTTGTCTGTTTGTTCCGGCTAATCTTCGACACGGCTGGACTGATTTTGACGGGACTATCACTGGTAAATAGCTGATGTTACGGGGAGTAACTTAGGCTACCGTACAAAAAATTAAAACCCATGAAATTGTGAACAAAAAGTCGGATTTGAAAAATTCTTTTTGCATTCGGTAGCCCAATTCTCGAGTAGTTAGTAGTTACAGGCTATTTAACATCACGCTACGACCCTTAGGAGCCGAGCAAAAAGAAAAAAGTCAGAAAGTACACAAAGCGAAAACGAAGTAACAGCGCGGGCGGTCGATGCAACGCGGCGGGGCCGGGGACGAGGGAGTTTTATTAAAATGTGGCTGTTATTTTAGTATATTGTGTATCTTACGACATCCAGGCGAACGAAGTCGCGGGGCACAGCTAGTACTATAAAAATCTGGATAGTAATTTTTGAGCTACGATCGAACATCGATGCAATTATGTAGATACACACTTAGACTGTTAATTCTTCCTTTTCCGTAGTCTGATATAAAACCCCACTGTGTACGTCCTCCTCATACGATAAAATATTAACAAAACCTACGCTTACTTTTTACATAATAAATATTTTCCACGACCCCTAACATTAATTGCAACACATAGCTTTGTCAGTTTCATGTTTGATTTAAAAGCATTTTTCAATATTTGTCTTCTTTACAACAGAAATATGCGTCTGCCTTTTTCAAAATTCAAATCGAGGCTAAACTTCTCAAAGGGAGCTTTGCATACATCGCCTGTCCTATAAAATGCAAGTGTAAAAATGCGCATTATCTGTTCAAAAGCTGTGTTCGCTGAACTGAGGATATTACGACGAATACAGAAAGATAACTGACATGTCAAAGCGAACGGCTCTTTGTTGCCGCATAACTTACGCTGCTGTCAGTATTGGATTTAGATGTTATTAATTTTTGACTTGCAAAGAGAGTGACGTGCTTTTTATCTTTGCCAACTTTCTTTATACAGGGTGTGGCATAAATAGTGGTCCAACGTTAAGGGGTGGATACACCGTATATTCAGCTATCACATACCAAAATTTGAAACGTTTTTTCCATAGATGTCAGAATAAAATATTTTTCTATTCTTTTTTGAAAAATACAACCTTGCTTTACTAATGTGGCTGTAATTTCTAAAAAATATATTATTTTATCACATTTTTTTCTGTTTATAACTGTGGAATATATGTGCTATCACATGCAAGTAATTTTGTAAATGTAATTTTATAGATTATAAAGAAAAATGTGTTTATTTCAAAATGTAACTCAAATGTCTAGAAAATTGTGTGACTTGAGGTGCGAATGGTGTAAAAAAAATGTATGACACTGTCGGTGCTCATTATTTTAAAAACTTGTGGAATGAATGCAGATTCTAAAATAGTATAATAATAACTGACTTCTTAATTTAAACAAAAGTTGTAGCCATTTCTATTCAAAAAGAGCTGAATTGTACAACCCAATTAGTAAAGCAAGGTGTCAAACTTTCAAAAAAGAATAAAAATATTTTATTCTGAGATCTATGGAAAAAAAGTTTCAAATTGTGGTATGTGATAGCTGAATATACGGTGTATCCACCCCTTAACGTTGGACCACTATTTACGCCACACCCTGTATATATATGTGTCAGTTTGCAGATGTGTGCTGGCGTTATCAACAAACTTTTTAAACTGTAATCGTTTTCTACGTTCGTTTTTTTGTTTAATTCGTCGTTAAATAGTTTACTATTTAACGTAGAATTTCCAAGAGCAGATTTGCGAAGGATTGGTTTTCTTTTTTTTGTGTGTGTATTGGTACACATCTGCCTAACCCTTCGGGGAAACAAGGCGTGATGTTATGTTAAGTGTGTTCCAAGAACAGTTTGCTTTAAGTGTTTATTTAACTTCCATAATCAGCCGTGAATTGGACAAAACGATGAACAAATAAATATAATATGTCTACTAGGGTCCTTAAATATTCCCCCAATGAGAAAAATAAGAGGAAAAAAATGCTGTAAAATAACATTTGCGATCTGTTCAGAAAATATACAATGTTGTAAACCATGCCATATTCGACTGTAATGTACCATACAAATACCTACATGAAAATTCGCTAAATATTTTCGCCATTTAGCCTTCACCGACTCGAATGCGTGCGTGTCTGTTCTTGGTGCAGAATATATTATGGAATGAAGCATATGAATGATAGGCGAGGAATTATGTGATAAGGCAACGTTGCGGTTTAAAAGAAAATGTAGATACAACAATTAGAAAGAGTTACATGCTTAGATGGTTTGGTCATGTTGAGAGGATGAATGTAAGGTTACTAACAAAAGGTACAAGGCAGATGTGAGTGGAAACGCTGGGAAAGGACACCCTGGAAGATCATATTGTGACTTTATTGGAGATGTTCTTCAGAAACTCGTTCAGATGTATGAATATAAACGAAGCAAAAGGAGTATGTAAGGATCGTAGCAGGTGGTGTTCTGTAGAGTCTGCCTACCCCTATGGGAAGAAGGCGTGAGTTTATATATATGTGTACATGTGTAATATAATATAAGATATGCGATATATTACCTTTGTTCCCTAAATCGATACAATAGGTTTCCGCGCCGTTGTCCCCGATGTGACTACTTCCAATGCTTTCACAGAAATGCCTTTAAGATACTATCGATTTTGCTGAAGAGAAGTGTTTTGATTTATATCATAAAATGGAGTTCCACTGCGACTGCTAACATTTTCGAGATCGAAATTTCAGACGGAATTTGATAATGTGAAAATAAACTTGGGTTTATTTTCCAGTTTTAAGATTTTTTTCCGGTGGTTCTAAGACATTTAATTTTTTTTAAGCATATTAAGTACTTATATAATATTAATTACAATATAGAAGCTAACAATATATATATATATATATATATATATATATATATATATATATATATACTAGCTGTGCCCCGCGACTTCGTTCGCGTAGATGTCGTAAGATACACAATATAATAAAATAACAGCCACATTTTAATAAAACTCCCTCGTCCCGGGACCCGTCGCCTACCGTCGCGTTGAATCGCCCATTCGCGCTATTACTTCGTTTTCATTAGTGTTCTTTCTGAATTTTTTCTTTTTGCTCGGCTCCTAAGGGTCGTAGCGTGATGTTAAATAGCATATAACTATCCTCGAGAGTTGGGCTACCAAATGCAAAAAGAATTTTTAAAATCCGAGTTTTTGTTAATAACTTCATGGGTTTTATTTTTTCGCGCGGAACCCTACTTATTTTTCTAAAATAAAAGTAGACTCAGTTACCCGCCGTAAAATCAGCTATCTGCCATTGAAAGTCCCGTCAAAATCGGTCCAGCCGTTTCGGAGATTACAAACAAAAATGTTAAAAATTGCTTATTTGTTATAAGTACCGTTTATACTTTCCTATGCATTTAGTAAAAACTCGTTATTTTTATATTACAAACAGACACTTCAATTTTATTTATTTGTAAAGATTATGTACAAGTATATAATAAAAAATAAAGGGGGAAGAGCACATTGGGCATCAAAAAATTCGTCCGCATCGCTGTGCCTAAAAAGCTGGTAGCATTGCCACGTTGGACGGCAATGGTCAGCTCTCTGGTTCGATGAAGATTCGACCAACCACTTAGCGATGTCCCGAAATACTCGATGAGAACTCAGACCCCAAGGCCCTAGTATTTCAACCCCAAACTGCTCAAACATATAGCTCCCAATAAGGTTGTTATATTTACGCTATTTGAGGTTTTCTGCACCTGCAGCAGCCGCCCCAGCTCAGCCCGCCATGCTTAGAAGGTGGGATGGCGCGAGGGTGTCGACACACTAAAGGCTTACCCAACTTCCAAGGCATACAAATTTAATTTCAAGACTACCTATTGAGAATTTTCTTTGTCTAAGCTCTTACTCATTTTGTTAAAATGTGGATACGCAATGCGCAGATAATTTTCTTCAGCGGATTTGTCTCGAGTTTCCTTAAATTGTTCCTCTTTTTTCCTAAGGGACGTGTTTCAACGTCCTAAGTCCATGTTTTCCTGTTAAGAGGCGTCGTTTCGACGTAGCACTAGAATACCCCACGTCTAAAGCCAGAGATTTCAGCGACTTTTATTTTTGCAGAATTGATCCTTTATCTCTGCTTTTTCAATTGCCTACATACCGAATGGGATAGTACTTAAATCTGTATAAGTCAGTCCTTTTTTCTAGACACACAATAAAATGGAATCTAAAGATGCGAGAAATTTGAACAATGTGAGCTCAAGTAGGGATGAAATATTATATTATTTAAGACGGTATGTTTTTGTTTGGAGGACAGATCGGGCTATTTATATACTTACTTGGAAATTTGTACGTGGAATTTATTTCACAGGTAGGTACCTAGTTAAAGTCGTACTTTATCAAACGACTATACCTATTTATAGCCTGTTGTTATATTAGAAGGAATTTATGGTATTTCAATGTAATATCTACGTAAATATCTCAGATAATTACGAACTTAATTATACAGAGTCACTTTAAACCGAGCACTTTATTCAGAGCTCCATTCCACGAGTGAACTTTCATAAATTAACAAATTCTAGCCCCATCCTTTGAGGCGGAGATGTATCAAGATAAATCCAAACTAAAGTCAGCTAATTTTGTTATAGGGGAGTATCATTCAATTAACTTTACACCGCATTAGACGAGCTCCGAAACGTCTTTATACATTGTAAAGGCAAAGTTTCCGTTTACCAAAGCTCCAGTTCAAACAGAGATGCGCCAAACTAAAGCGAATTTGCATGTTGACACAGACGCCTGCCGCGGCTGCGCTAGTGTGCGCTCATAGAAATAAGTTTCACAAATACGCGTTGAGCAAATATTGGTTTGATATCGGCGCGTGCGGTTTGTGTTGAAGCTTCTTGGCTTCGTGGCGAACTTGCGTCGAACGTCACCGCGATTTGCCAGATTTAACGCGTTTTTACTTCACATGTCTTTGTTTATTTGAGCTAGCTGTCGTAAAAGAATTTTGCCGTTGACAATAGTAATACAGATAAGGTTCAACGACTCACGAATCATGATAGCTGTAAATCTTAGAGATTTAGTTCGCGAAAGATCGATGCAAGATTTTTTGTTTATTTTTTTACGGCTTGAGAAGAATTGCCAGCAGTGTCGATACTAAGGCCATTTCAACAGGAAAGCTCACGCACGTTTCTCAAATACGCGTTTACAACCTTTTTGTAAACCGTTGTTATACGTAACACACATGCGCTTTGCATCTTAGTAAATTATCGTAAAATCTTCACGTAAAGCCAATTTTCCATAAAGGAAACGTGTAGGATGTTTACAAAATGTCCCGTACGTTGTGTAATATCTTGAATGTCGTCCAGCGTCTAACGGATGGACTGAAGCAAATGGTGCAGCTGTTGGTAGTGCCCTTATGTTGCGTTCACTTGAAAGTGAAGCGGTTTTAGCGTAACGAAATTTTGATCTCGGGAACCTATAAAGTTGTTACAAACTTGTTTGCGATAGTCGCGTTGTTCAAGATTTTTATTAAAGAATTAAACTAATTTAGAGAGAATTATATTCATTTTGTGACGTAATTTTATGCTCCACATCAAATCAAATCAAATATTTTTATTGTGGGCATAGGTTATACAGACAGAATGATGTTAGGTAAGTTACAGTTCCATTATGGCCCGCCTAATAGGCATACAATAATTATGTCAGCATGCAGTATAAAAAAAAATCATAGACGTATCACTTATAAAGCAAATCTTACAAAATAAGAATTAGGTGTATGGTGATAGATTGTAGTAGGTACTAATTATTAAGAAAATCTTGGATCTTGTAGTAAGTAAGCTTTGTCAATTAAAAAATTACGCAATTTATATTTGAGTATTGGGAGTTCCTTGATGTTTAAAATTTCCACAGTAAATTTTAGATGCCATTCCAAAAAAACTTTTTGCCCAGAAGAGCAGTTCTATCATCATCTGCCTAGCCTTTTCCCAACTATATTGGGGTCGGCTTCCAGTCTAACCGGATGCAGCTGAATACCAGTATTTTACATGGAGCGACTGCCTATCTGACCTCCACAACCCAGTTACTGGGTAATACGATACCCCTTGGTAAGACTGGTTGTCAGACTTTCGGGCTTCTGACGACCCATAACGACTGTCAAAGATCCACGAATGACAGCCGGGACCAACGGCTTAACGTGCTTTTCGAGGCACGGAGGAGTCTCGGTATGTAAAGATGGTCACCCATCCACGGACCAACCCCGGCAAGCGTAGCTTAACCTGATGGATCGACCCATGCGGCTGTTATTACTTAGCCACGAGAAGAGCAGTTCTATAAATATTTTAAATATATATCTTTTTGATGGTAGTTCACCGAACAGATTTTTATTTACTTTAACAATTACTGTAACTTCATAGATATAAGCGATGGAAAGGTCAAAATTTTAAACTTTTTAAAACTACCAGACAGCTATTGGACTATTTTGTTTGTGATTTAGTCTAGAAATAACCTTTAAAGACAAAACAAAATTGAAGAAAGTCACAAGCCCTCAATGCTTAGGTAGGAATAGTTCAACATAATACATAACTCATGACACAAGGGACGAACGAAACAAAAAGAGTACTGCAACTGAAATTGAAAGCCGCTTAGAAAAGTACGAACATAATGGAATAAAATATGAAGAATCGTCGTAATACTAACAACACACGCATTGAATACGTCGCAATTCAATACATTGCCTATCAATTCCGTCCGAATAAGTAGCTTCAATGTCCCTTTCAATTACTCAAAGATAGGTAAATGAATAGCGGGTTCTGGTTTTAAGGCCCGTGGGTTGAAAAGGGATCCTTGTTCGGTCGAGAAGGTTCGACTCATTCTCTATAGATGATGGAATATCGTTGTATGGTACCTATCGGGAATTATTCGCCGCCTGTTTTCGACAGAAATGGGACGAGTTGAATTTACGACGAAACTTGTCTGGGCCGTGGACTTGAGGTCGCCATTTTAATAGTTTATGGCTTATTGTTGCCGATAACTTGTGCCTTTGGAAGTAATTCGAAGGTTTTTTGTATACCTGTTTTGTTATTGTTAGTTGTCGGACTATAAAATTAGAATGGTCACAAATAGGTACACTATGGTAAGTTTATCATATTTATAGAATACCGTTGGAGGCCAAAAAGGACACTCATAATCAGAGATCGGATATTCGGATGCATATTTACCTAAAGTTGAGGTGTTGGCTAATATGGAATGCACTTTTGTATCGATCGTAAAAATTTCGCGATTCAGGAATTGATAAATTGAGTACTTTTTGACTACTTATAAAATCGACACGCACTACCCTTCCTCTTACACCCCACATACACATATATTTGCATTGGGTTAAAAATGAATTTCAAGCATAAGAATAGTTATGTGATGCCGGTGTCTCGGTATTTTTTAAATAAAGAATACCATATACTTAAGAAGTCGCTTCTATACCATGTATCCAATTAGTTGTGCATTCCCAGATTTTCTGAAATCCCGGGATTTATACCTATTAAGAAAGAAAAAAAAATAAGAAGCCGCTTCCATAATTTCATAGCTTAACATTAACTTTAGGTAAATATGCATCCGATTATCCGATCTCTACTCATAACTCTACGAGACCGAACCTTTTTATATTTTCTTGTGAATCACTAAAATCCATAATTTTATTCCCATTCGTTATCTATTTCAAATTTTATTGCAATTTTATTCTCTCTCAATAGCCTCATGGTCCCATCTTCAAGCCAAGGCCTGTAAATATAAAGGGAGGTACATAATGCTGGTGTATAATGGCCACGGTTAGTTAGGTGGTCGTTGAGTTTTAGATGCCTCGCTTTGACCTTTAAACGGAAGGCCTCGTTTCAGAAAAGTTGCTCCTTTGAAACATTTTGGCCTTATTTAAAATCCACTCATTATGTAGCTTTTGAATTAACTATTTGATACCCGGTTTGTTGGAAACTGTTATGCGATTGCGATTTCTTCGGGTTTTTAAGGTTTTGTTCTTTTGTAAGTTAGAATACTTTGATAAATTTTACTAAATATTTAAAATCATAAAAAAATTATAGAAAACAGTTTACAGAAATATTGACCACAGATATAACTGTAGCTTAGTTTATATCAAAATACAGATCGTAGTGGATGTATTTTCCAAAATGTCATCTCGATGATTCATTGATGATGGACGACAATTTACCTTCATGAATAAATGCACAGGCATTTACCACATACAGCCTAAATGACCGAACCAATTTGGAGGCCATTTGCGTATATTCCGTGGCCCATCACGGCCTCTACTTAGAAATTAAATAAAAAGCCAACATGAGGACGGTTTTTACTGCTCGCATTTTTATAATGATGACGAAAAGTTATTACTTATGCGCTACTGAGGTACGCATTAGCCCTCCAGTTATTCCTTACAATATAAGATATTACTATACACATGGCCTGCATACCTACCCTCGCATTTTATGTGTGTCAGTACCAACGGGGACTGTTTTTTACGACTCACAAACTGACATAAAATGTGACTTGAGTACCGATTTTTCACGCATTATTACGTAAGATGGTAAGTATAAACAAGAATATACAGCAGCGTTGAGAAAAGACGAATACGAAGTTTGTAATATGAGTACCTACATCTGAGAAAATATGCCTATCATCTGAGTTCGCTTCGGTCTTTCTTGTCAGAGTAATAGTCATCCAGACCGAATTCCGGCCGTAGCGACTAATCTCAGCGGAGACCAGTCTTCGACGCGGGAGATATTATAGTGCACAAGTATGCTTCTCACATAATTTAATGTTGAAGTGTAAAAGTGTTTTTTGAACCAATTTACAGAAATAAATTATTATTTATCATTAATGGTGGTCGAGTAAGTAACCATAATTAACGGCAAAGCAAACAGTGAGATTTTGTTTACAAAATGTTTAAAAAAAAAATGATTCTTAAATAGGCAAATATAACGATAACACACTAATAAAGAGCAAACAGCTTTTCCTTTGTATAATAGTTTAATTATCAGCACTCTAACATGACACATTCAACAGCATTCCATTTGGGGCGACTACACAAGAAGTGAATGTCACCACCCGAGAGGACGGGACGGTTCAAAGCCGCAGCCACGACAAAGACGACAAATTTCCACGCCATTCACACGGAAGGGACCACCAGCTATTGGAAATTATTTCTCCGAAGCCTTCTGCTGTTGACATAAGTAGGTCGCGATATTTTACCCAGCACTTTTTACAATAGCTTCTTCCTTTGGCCCTTTTGGTTCGGCCGGATTTGCACAAAATGCACTGATTAATAAATAGCTATAGGTGTGGCTCGCTAAAAAGCTTTTTGCTCAGTTTTCTGCAGATGCAATTTTGTCCAGTTACACAATGGAAATGGAACATAATGCTTCTGTGTACTAAGAACGATTGGTTGCAAATAGAGGTGTCGGAGTGGCTCATTATTTCATTTGCTAATTATAATCTATGTTACACTACTGCTCTTAAAAGCTGTGATTGACTTTTGGCTTTAGTTCAGCATCTGATAACAATAATTTCATGTCATACTTAATTGCTAATTTTCACGTCTTGTTTGTTTAGTATCAATAGTTTGACTGTTATTTATTGCGTTCACATGTAGTAGTCGTAGGTAAGGTATCACGTAAACCTTCATTAAGAGTTATTATATTATCAAAGGCTAAATCATTATTACATTGGTACCTATGTTAATTAAAGAGAGCACGACGATTAATACTAAACCTCTGTACCAGTACCCAGTAATTATAGTAAAAGGCAATGTGCTACATTCCGCTATTTCAATTTCACGCGAGTATTTTTTTAAGTCCCACAAAAATGTCACGTCCACTAAACATACGTGTAACAAAAAGCTAAACAATATAAAGTACGTGAACAAACACGTCATGAAAGAAAATATTTATCTGATAACTGTAGCGGTACTTGAGCGCCCATGTTTCTTGTCTATGGTTCGTAGTGTGACCCACAGACACTCAAACTTGGCGTGTTTCTGACATTGCGTGTTTATTTCCCGCGCTTCGTTTATTTTTCTTAAAACTTTCTACCTATTGTGTCCTGTCGCGTCTGTTTTATTGTTCCACATTTTAGATTAAAGTGAAAGGTTTAAAGTGTTATTGGATTATTTATTATTATTGTTTATTTTACAGTCTTTAGTTTGTTATTTTTAGCAACGTTTCAATTTGAAAATAGAACTTTGCTCGCAATTTTATTGGTCTATTATTTTCAATTGATCTCGGTTGACTTAGAACTTCGAACATTCATTTTGTCTTATAGTCCTGTCTGCTGAACTTAGAAGACCTTTCATACCTCCGTCAATCAGGAAAATTCGGCGAACTTACCTGAAAATAAAAAACACGTATGTTTATTTAATAAATCGAAATATAATACAATGAGAATTAAAACTGCCACTTGCTCACTTCAGATGTCGCCACCATTGTCCGTCTTAAAATTTGGCAACTAGCTGTCAAGATCCATACATTTTTTGTAAACAATTAACTTCTTTTACTCATAAATAATTAATATGCCCCGTTGCACAGCTGTTGACTGAAAAAATTCGGGGACCCATGTATGTTAAAAGAAGAAAACTATGGGAGAGAGCTTTCCGAAGAAAAAATTGGAATCTCAATAATACGTCGAGGTTATGTGCTATCCATTTCTAACCTGAAGACTTTTATCAGAGAAATTCGTACACAGGTGATGCTTTTTGTCATAAAACAGAGAACTAAGTGTGTTTTCGTTACAGGTACTTGTGGGTATTTATATAAATGCATCATTTAAGGGTGTGTGTGATAAGATTATCTTTGAATCGACCAAAATATAATAATATCTAAGTAGCATTCGCTATTTTGCATTGTATTTAATACCCTCATACCAAACTACCTCATCATCTGCCTAGCATTTTCCCAACTATGTTGGGGTCGGCTTACAGTCAAACCGGATGCAGCTGAATACCAGTATTTTACATGGAGTGACTGCCTATCTGACCTCCACAACCCAGTTACTGGGGAATATAATACATACTAAACTACCTACTGCCTGATATTAACACATATCCTGCACTGAATCTCATAGTTATTTAGAATGTTTCGCACATAGATAGATCCTTTTTGTCTGTTATAGGTGATAAAAATATCTATAAAACGCTGAGGAAGACTGCTGTACACTCTATTTTTCATTTACGAAAGTCAAACCAGTCGACCCGTCAGCTGAAGACAGATTCGTAGACATTTTTGTCCCGTTTTCGTATATTTTGCAGTTGACACAACAGTGAACACATAAACAACAATGGCGGTTTGAAGACGGACAAAAGTGCTGCCACCTATGACGAGCTTTCAGTTTTTACCCCATTGTTGGCATATCAAAGAGAAATGGCGATGGTTTTTGAACTGGAGATTAGTGAAAATAAAGTCAATTTTCACCCATTTTAACAAAAAAACTTCAATTTAATTCCTTAACTCAGTTAATTAATTAAGTTAAGTAATTTTTTTTTCTTACCTTACCTACAAAAATATGACTTTTTAGATAAATTGATCATTTATGTAAACTACAATTATCTAAACCTACATGAAGATAACTCTCTCTCAAACCTTCGGTTAACCTGCAACATGATTCAAGGTTTTATTACCACAGATCCTAAACTATGTAACCTCCATAAAACACTACCATTAAGACCGTACAGTCAATAGCACCAGATATTTAGGTATAGTGTACATTTAAAAAGTTTTCCTACCGAGAGCTGTTTAAATTGTAGTCGGGTATTCCCCGGGCGGCCATTAATCCATCATTGTGTCCAAGTGCTGAGATCAGCCGGACTCTAGCTTTTCTAAAACCTTTCCACTTTCCACTAGGGTTGTTACATTTCCTGCCTACTTTAAGAATTGTTTCTTGTTTTAATAGTTTAAATTGAAAAGAAGACTAGTACTTCAAAATAAAATTCACAATAAATAATTATGGTTTTTTTCTTTGCATGGTTTTTTTTTATGCATTTTCAGTTAGTAACTTGAGCTCATTGATTTGGATGTGAGAATGTATAAAAAGTTAACAATCTATAATATTTTGCAACGCGATTATTTTGTGTCAAATCATCGAACAGCACCAAAAAACATGTAGGTATTTAACGCTTCCCTAGCTTTGGAAATCGGAAATTTGAGTTTGGCAAAGACAAACTGTCGTAAAAGGTAAAAAAAAAACAATTTACACAAAAAACATGATATTGTTGTAGCTCCGAGTGATCGTATTGGTACTGGCAGGCAAAATTCAACTCGAAAAATAATTGGAGATTCACGGGTAACACAATCCTGTGCAAAATGTAGATAGCTATATCATGCTCGACGCATTTTTTTAACACTGCGGGGCAATTGTGTAACACACTTACGGTTGGAATCCTTTCATTTTGACAGTTCAACAACATTCATTGCGTTATTTACGTTGTTGAACAAACAAATTTTTCGAACATATGGAGCAATGGATTAGCAATATGCTACAAAATCATTCAGATTGTGATTGATAGTGTGTTGCACAATTATGGTGCAGGTTGGTAAATGTATCATCTAAGGGCAGATGTCGAAAAGTTCCAAACTTCATACATTGGTCAAATTGAGCCTATCGTGGTGCAATTATTTGAAGCTCGGTCTCTGCTGGATTTTATCTACTCATGTGGTGGAAACGTTGTGGTTACCGTTTCAGGTAAGTGACGTCACATTAAACGCGGTGTGTTCGAGGTTTTGGTCTCACCGCTGTTGCCACACTTCCAGTTTGACATTTAGGGCGAATTTCAACAGTGAAACTGAACCGCGTCAGTGTCAATATTCCACAGCAATTATTAGTGCGGCGCAAGGGCAGTGGGCTCGCTTCCTATGCAATAGAATCTTTGGAAACAAATAAAAACATTCAAAAGACGACAAGTTTTAATTCAAAGTCGTTGTATGAAACACAGTTGCTTTACACACAGTTCAACAGCCTTCTTCCACAAGAAGTTAGCTAAAAAAAAACTCATAGATTTATTTTTGTTCATGTTAACCCTATTCTATACTTTCTAAATGTATCCGTCTCAATCCATTTTTCTTGTCCAGGAAATTGGAAGCACAGCAACTCAATGGTTATGTATCTTTGAACGATATGTCAGATCGCGCGATACATTTGTGGTCCTGTACATGATGCACGATTGCTATTGCAAGAGGTGATAGCTATGGATTACGGACATTACCGGTGGTTCGATTTGTGGAAGATGTTGTTTCTGAGAAGTTTCTATAAGCGTCAATATTTTTATTATGTACGCTGCTAAGTACAAAGGGGGGCAACAGCTTTCCTAGTTAGGTACTATAGTGACCAGCCACGATACACAGGCAGGTCACTATGTATTTTGTCTGTGGGGTCTCGACTTCGAGGTGTGTTGGGGAATCTTCTTAGTGATATATGAATAGGAACACCGTTGCGCTGCCAAACTGGTTTATTAGCTTATATGAAAGCAACAATACATTAAATCACTGGCGCTAATATTACACTGACTCCATATAAAACAATATGACTTTACGTCATCATCTATTCCTGTTCTAAGTTTCGAATAGAAAACCAGAGTTTGTCTTATCAGCCAATGTCATAATCCAAAGAGGATTCATGCGGAAGGCAGGCTCAACTAAGGCCAGTACACACACAGTACAGTACCTACTGAAATATAATTATGCTTAAAAAGAACCTTTAGTTCACTTAAATAGTGCAAGGTTTTACCGACTAAAGTCTAGTTTACACGTCATACTTTGTAAGTTGAAACCATACCTCAAACCGTGCCAAAGGTAGAACTTTACTGTTATAAAACACGCTATAAATCATCTCGCCTTTGTGAAATTCACACTATTTGTATGTACCTACAAATATACATCATAATAGAAACAAAAGACTAGCTCGGTAGCCGTGGGGTAAATGGCTCGGAACTGGCATCGTTTTAGTGAACTGCGTCCAACCACGGAAACTCACTTTGTGCCTACCGGCTGAGGCTAAAAGTTGATGGCTCGCCTCGCCTCGCCGTAAGCAAATTGTTTTAGATTGAACTTGTAAAGATACATGGGTTTTTTTTATTATTGGACATTATACGATTTACAATGAGTGTAATTGGTGTATCTACCTCTACCTAAAAATAGATTTAAATAGTAAATTAGTATGTAGAATATTTTTTTTTCGGATGAAACCTGCTGATACCTATGTCTTTTCATGTAGAAAAAGCTTTTAAAATAACTTAAGTTTTCAACGTAATTTCCCATCAATAAAGGTCAAACGTCACAATGATTGCACCTTTGCCTCGCAAGCTTTGCCTCGTCGGTAGCAATGCCTCGCTTAATCGAGGCCACGTCCCTACTAGCGTTAGGATGTAGATTTTTATTAGACGGCATAAAATTTCACTTAACGTAACGTACGCCAGTACCAATTCGCTTTGCTGGGCTGACTTCATTTCATATGCCTACAGCGTCATGCTCCTCACATCACGTGGAAATGTGAGCTTTTGTTTCTCATTTGACGTACATATACATAATTAAAATGTTATGTCTATGCATACATAGGTACGTTTCCTGCATTAGGCACATGATCCAATTACGGAAATCTGGTTAGTGTGTGTGAGTGTGTTGGTAAATTTTTACTCTCGGTAAGGTGAAGATTAGAGAAGAGATTTTAATGCTCTTTTTGATTTGTGAGGGATGGCCACCAGCTAGATGGACCGATGACCTTGAAAAGGTGGCTGCACAGGCTGGATGTGGAAGGCGGAGGACAGGTTATTGTTGCGCAACGTGGGTAAGGCCTATGTCCAGCAGTGGACTGCGATAGGCTGAGTTGATTTAATTTGATTTTGATTTTTGATGTGATCGTCACACGACGAACTGAAAGACGAGGTGAACTCGGCTGTAAGAAGAAAAATTGAAAACCTCAAATTTATTTGAAAACTGACTCACGCAGTCAATGCGGCTCCTCAATTATTACACAAGCTATAATAAGTCTAGAACTATTAATTTATATACTTCAACTTCCTACAAGAAATTCTGTGTGACCCGATCTTTCTACTCGATGTGTAATATGTCTACGTTATATTTACGTCACTGGTTGTGATAAATAGTGTTGTATCGAGAAAGTTTTATAAGAATTACTCTCGCTTCAGACTTCTCATAAAATAAAACATAAAATCTGAAACAGGCTTATTTCAACTAGCTCACTCAATTTATTAGAAGCATCTCGAGGTACATAATTTTATAGAAAAACTGTAATTACGTTCAGAATTTATTAGAGATATTCTAGTTTATTTATTTTGTAAACTTTCTGAGTGCAACTGACCTTGCATAGCTCTAGGTCATTGATTCAAGAAATTAGATTAGAATATCTCATTTTGTTTCAGTTTGTGTTTGATCACGATCTAGTTTTGAATCGGAAATCTGAATTCAAGATGGAAGACAATTAGTAATTTTCTTCTTCTTTGTGTTATAGTAAAGCAATTTTTTGGCATGCTCATATTTTGCCCGTAATGACTGGTAGGTACCTACCTACATAGTGACCTTATTGGTGATGTTCTTCAGAAAGGTCAGGCGCGTAGTACTCGCAACCGAAGTGTGTGTATGAACATAAACGAAACCAAAGGAGTATGTAAGGATCGTAGCAGGTGGCGTTCTGTAGTTTCTACCTACCCCCATGGAGAGAAAGCGTGAAGTTATGTATGTGTATGTGCATTTCTGTGTGTATTTGAAGGAACTAGGCAACTGCGTTGTAATATAAAACAGATGCGAGCAATGTCGCTCAGCGTGTCATGGAACGGGCGATGCTTGAAGTCTCTCTGAGGGATCAAATCCGGAACGAGGAGATCCGGCAGAGAACCAATGTTGTCGACATAGCTCACAGAATAAGCAATCTGAAGTGGCAATGAGCCGGCCATATTAGCCGTAGAACCGATGACCGTTGTGGTAGACGTGTTCTTTAGTGTAGACCGCGAATCGGCAAACGTAAGGTAGGACGCCCTCAGGCTAGGTGGAGCGACGATCTTCGTAGGGTGGCTGGTAGCAGCTGGATGAGAGTTGCCGAGAATAGATCTGAATGGCGTGTTATTGGAGAGGCATATGTCCAGCAGTGGACAGGCTGATGGTGATGACGATAACAATAAAGCAGATTAGTAAAGTAATTCACCGTTGGAGATCTCCAAAAGTAACCTACCCGCTTCGTCTATAAGTACAGCTTACGTCTAATGAAGTGATCGATTTTGTTAAGTGGGTAACGGTATTCTAGCTAGCTTAAATAAATAAAGCTGTTAATAATATCAGGTCACTATTTGAAAACACAATAAGCCTTAGATTTCAACAGGCATTACGGAGGCTTTATATACTCGAACCAGGAGTGTTTAAAGCCCCCAAAGCTGAGGCCAATGAGCTTCTAAGTTAGGAAACCGTCAGGTAGCAACAGGTCGACGTAACCCTGTACAAACCACTAAAGACCCACACCAAAATGGATCTAAAGATATTACCAAAATTGAACTAGGTAAAAGAAAATTTAGGTTTACCCTTGTTTAACATACTTTGCGCGTAGCGTAGCCTACCTGACGCATAAAATCTTTGCTTAGCCCGAAAGGCTCTGTAACATCACAAATTATTATTATTATAACGAAACTCATTACCGTCTAGCTCACAAAATTAGTTATTAATAATAAACATGAAATATTTCATTAAATTAGACACTAAAACATTCCTTATTTCGCTATTGGTTAAAAACGGGAATACGTTCAAAATCATCGTTATTTGCTATCTTGTACAAAGAATTTAATTAGCTTTCTCAAGACTTTAGATCATGTGAAATTAGATAGCTACTTATGAAGCGAACTCCGACATAATTAAATTTAGAACAGGTGGGAGCAACAAAATGAATCAAAATTAATCCAGCGCAATTTGATAGCGCTGTCGTCGGTTTCCAGCTTAATTTTCATGTTTAAATAATACTAGCAGCACCCCGCGTTTTCACCCGCATAAGTCTCTATCCCGTTGAGATATCGAGATAAAAATTATTCTATATGTTAATCCAGATATAAACTATCTTTGTGCCAAATTTCATCCAAATCCGTTCAGTAGTTTTTTGCGTGAAAGAGTAACAAACATCCATACATCCATCCTCCCAACTTTACAAACTTTCACGCTTATAAGTAGGATAGTAGGATTTTGTTTAACACATGAACGCGACCAGAATAGAGGAAAAAAAATACTTCTTATTAGCTTTGATGCTGAAATAATGAAGTGGCCCGACTCAATAATGTTTTTTGTAGGCTAACAAGTCTTAACGAAAACGTATGTCATTGACTAGGTATTTCTGTGAGACTTTTTATGTGAATACGGGAATGTTTTCTTTTTATGTGCTTACATCAAAACAAGCAAAAATTCTAAGGAATTCTATTATCAAGCAACTTATAAATAACAATTGGCGTTGGCGTAGCGGTCTGTTTTCAAGTAGAAAACACATCGGTAAAGACATAATACTCATATAGGATAAAAATATGAAATCTCAAAGAGTTACCGCATCTACCCACTCATTTCGCATTCAAAAAACGTCAACGGAACAATACTTCGGATTATCAAATACGTCTTATTTTTCTCATTCACTACAAAGGCGTGAAGGAAGGAGATATTCTTGGCTCAAGTCCAACCGCGGCCAAACATCTAGCACCCCAGCCTTTATGACTGCCAAAGGACGAAACTTTGCTTGTTATCCGAGAAATATCACAACATATTTCGAAGCTTTTATAGGAAAACTTTGGAGGGCCGCACAAGACCGAACAGGGAATCATTGACCGGCCCTTCGATTGAAAACTTTGGCCGACTCCATGAAACTGCTGTTATTATGTATTGGGACACATAACACTCATATTTCGTACCACAATTATTGAGCGTGGGGCTAAAGTTTTTCGGGGTTCACGTTAGTTCGAGGGTTTATAGTTTTGAGTTTGTCAAGTTCATAGGTATAGGTAGGTAGATACTTGTTGTGAACTACTCCATTTAGGACTATTTGTTTTAGTAATTGGCAATAGAGTCAATGCCTGGGTAAAAAAAAAATCTATTTAGTCCGCCAGTCAGATATTAAGAAAAATATTAGACGCGTATTTTTTGCTTTATCTTAATAAAAAAATACATAAATAAAACGCATTAAAGTTGGGGAGTGGGGGCACGCTACGTCATAACTCAGTATAAAATCTAGCAAGATGTAACGTCATGCCACATTTTAACTCGATCTATCGCCGTAATCTTTTAATTACGTAAAAAAAGAAAAAATACGTGTCCAATTTTCTTTTAAATCTAGCAGACGGACAAAAAAATTAGTTATCATCCCTAATATGTGTCTGCCTGAAATAAATAATATTAGTACCACACGGACTAATTTGAAAATAATTTAACTCTGTTTTGAGAGCTCTTTCGGTACCTACCTACTCACAAAAACTCATTAATATCGACTCGGTAATTCTTTATTCATGGCTCCTAATTTTAAAACAATAATGTTCTACAAATAAACCTCCAAAAACGATTACGCTCCCAAATAAAATTCGAAGTTGCAAACGTAAAATTAAGGCAAAGTCACTTTAAATACGATGGAGTTTAATTACGAGATTTGTCAAATAATAAATAAAGAAAGTTCTGTCTACCCTCTCGCTGCTCGGCGTGATTTCAAAGCTGGCTTCAGATACCGCCAGGATTTATTCCCCGAGTTCCCGTTTCCTTTATTTAACTTACCCCTTAAAAGCTTAGCATTGAATTTGTTTCTTTTTTCTTTACCTCTATGATTGAAGTCAAGATTTGGATTTCGATGTTTTTCGTTTGAGATTATTGGCTTTTGGGAAACTAATTCCGTTTGAGCTTAGTTTTTTGCAAACCCTTAGAAGATTCTCGTTTTCATTATTAACTACCTTTTCCATGTAATTGGTATAAGATACTTTAATTATGTTTGTATACAAACAGCTTGATAGATTAGTATTTTCTCATATCATGCAAAGCCTTCAGATATGACCTACCTTTAACAAATAACCATTAAAATCAAGATCACCAATTTAAAAGTTCAAACCGTCCAAAAGAACGTATCTTCCAATTTATGGTCGGGATGATCAGTCTGCTATATTTGCCGTAGCACTGACAGATCGCTTTTTAATGCTGACGGCATCCCTCGCAATTACCGAACAAATTAGAACAGCCCCTACCTACAATTTAACACTTTTTCGTCCATTTTAATGAAGCCCGTAATGAAGGCGTAACTAAGTTGCGTCCGCGTCGTACAGTTTAGTTATTATCGTTTTGTACGAATAAAATTCTG
Organism: Fissipunctia ypsillon; assembly: GCA_947568875.1. NCBI lineage: Eukaryota > Metazoa > Arthropoda > Insecta > Lepidoptera > Noctuidae > Fissipunctia > Fissipunctia ypsillon. Next base: position 14,448,399 of record OX387661.1, on the reverse strand, counting down.
TAACCTAGCTTTTATTCTCTCTGAATGTGCTTAGCAATGATATTGAACGGTTTGAGATTGAAGGAGTACATTCGTTAGGAAATTAAGACGCAGGAATGGACAACTTGGAAAGAGTAATTACTAAAACTGATGAAAAAGGGAATTCACATTTTGCTGTTTACAAGCATAATTTTTACAGATTTTTGACTGTTTTACTCTACTCCGGTCGATCGAATAATCAATTGAAAGATGCGGTTTAACAACATTGAACGGTATAAAAGAGTCATAATTGAACTTCAAAATATGTTTTGGCTAGTTTTCAGTTCCTAACTTTCTCTTTAAATTAACACGTAGAAAGCTCAAATATCCAAGTCTTTGAAATTCGTCTCTAAGGTCGAATAAATTCCTGTAGCCTTGTGAGAGTCAGTACATTGGAGCATTTGGAACGCTCAGCCGAGCAAATGGGACTTTCAAGACACATCAACAAAGACAAAAGCCGATTTGGTTGAGTGTACAAAGAGGTTGGGAACCGTATCGGTGTTGGACAACCTTTTCTAGGAAAACCGAAAATATCTTGTTTAAGTGTAGCTTTAATTAGCACAAATCTTCGGGTCTATTTATATTAATTTTAAAATAACAATAGTAATTTATTCTGTTCAGTGGCGCAGCTGCAATTATCATTAGAGGGAAAAGGAAGAAAAAATGTCCAGTTTCCTTAAACTTGGACAAAAAAATGCAGGCATTTTTGTAATGTTTTTTTTTTAACCTGTTGACTGTACCAAACTGGTATTTAATATATGTAATATAATGTGATATACAGTTACACACACAGGTGTACCATATTATTTGGCAATAGTAGACACTAAGAAGAGTGGTGGTTCCGAAGGGAAGCCGATAGGAATCGGGTTGTATGGAGGCTGCGCCCCTGATTCTGTTAATTATTACAGGTACAGGGTGTATCAGAAATGTGTGGGCATATTTAAGGCCGTGGTACAGACCATAAAACTGAACAACTTTCTCCATGGAATCAACACAAAGCGAAACAAAATCAACTGTCCCATACATTTCGGTCGAATAGGTATTGTAGTTTTGTACGGGACAGCTGATTATTTTTTCGCTTTGCGTTGATTCCATGGAGAAAGTTGTTCTGTTTTATGGTCTGTGGAATTTAAATATGACCACACATTCTGTGATACGCGCTGTATTTCTACATACCTACAAAAAAAATATTCAGCTATCACAACCCATAAATAGACAGTCATACCCTGATACGGCCTAGCTTCACAAAATCAACCCTTAGGAAAATCGAATGCCCGACCGAGAACCCACCAAAAGGTGAGCTTAACTATTGTACCTAGGAAGGTGTACCTACAGGTAGCGAAGTGTCAACTGACAGTAATTAAGTCAACCGGTGTGTAACAAACAGCGGTAACACCTACCTATCCAGCTAGATTCCTACACCTGTCCTGCGGTCTGAACTAACCACGGTCTGAACAACAATGACGCTGATTCTCTTGTTCACCAACTAGTGTTAGTTAGAGTATTGCTATCTTTTACTAATAGATAGCGCGAGAAAAGGACGACGACAGTTTTATAGGGGGACTGTTTAGGCAGCATGTAATGAAATGCCGTCTAAACTGGTACCGCGCGCGATACGGCACGTCGAGGTTAAAAAAAAAGTACGGTATTGTGGTAAGAAGGAAGGGAGGTATTTGCCGTGCTTTGGGACAACACAAGCTTTTAATAAATAATTTTTCATTCTAGAGCGTAGTCTCTTCTTCTATAACGGTGTCTTACCCATGGTCGGTGTGATATTAACCACCAGATAGGTTCTATCCGTAATAATGCAACATAAAACAGTTCTTTTTTCTTTTATGTGCGAGGAAAAGACAGCTAAAGCCTTAATTAAGCATCAGAATTAGCACCCACATTGGGTATAAACGTGACCATAGAAGTGATTAGTCGTGCGATTTTGTCGCAGTTGGTGACGGATCACTCTCTAATGAAGAGATGACGTCATGGCGCGGGTGGGCGCAATTACCGCGAATTGGCGATGCGACGATTGCTTTGCTAGCATTGCTGATTACTCGGCATGAGCAATTTACGCATGCGACTTACAAACGAAATTAGAGGCGGAAAAATCACATGTTTGTGGCGGATTTACGGTATCCGAATAATTCTTTTTAACTTCCTCGAAAATGGACGACACTAGGTACTTCTACTAGGTAAATCGTTACTTTGAGAGAATTTGTTATGTGTACGTTCTTTGATGGGTTCGTACATAGATACTAACTAATTAGACTGGAAGATTACTCTAAAAAGTAAAACAGAGAAGAAACTATCAATTTTCTGACTAACTGACTGACTCTTTAACAATTCAAAAGTGCCTGAAATTGGTTTAATTGAAATAAATGCTTTGAGTTTGAGTTTGAAGTATGTACTTTATGTCCTTCTAGGGCGTCCTTCAAATACACTTTCCAATTTTATTATACACGTGCTGTGCCCCGCGACTTCGTTCGCGTAGAAGTCGTAAGATACACAATATACTAAATTAGCAGCCACATTTTAATAAAATACTCTAGTCCCCCGACCCGCCGCGTGGCTTCGCCCGCCCGCGTTATTACTTCGTTTTCGCTTAGCCTTCTTTCTGACTTTTTTCTTTTTGCTTGGTTCCTAAGGGTCGTAGCGTGATGGTAAATAAACTATAAGCATCCTCGAGAATCGGGCAACCAAATGAAAAAAGAATTTTTCAAATCCGACTTTTTGTTCACAATTTTATGGGTTTTAATTATTTTTATGGGAAACCCTAATTATTTTTCTAAAATAAAAGTAGCCTAAGTTACTTCCCGTAACATCAGCTATCTACCAGTGACAGTCCCGTCAAAATCGGTTCAGCCGTTTCGGAGATTAGCCGGAACAAACAGATAGACAGACAACATTTTAAAAATTGCTTTTTTCTTATAGGTGCCTTATTCGTTCATATTCATATGCATTTAGTAAAAAGTTGTTATTTTGACATTACAAACGGATACTTCAATTATATTTGTTTGTGTAGACTGGGCAGTGACGGTTAACTGTGTGCGTAGCTTACTCGATCTATCGGTTCATTTGTGCATGTAATGCCTAATCTCGATTATTTCTCGTAAACCGGGACTGAGGGCCGCCCGGGATCGTAATAACCTCACTAACGGGAACTAGAGCGGGATGAATTCCCGGGATGGCTCATTACATAAAGTAATAACTTTAAATAATGTTATGTACCATTATATCGAATAGGTAATAGGTTTTAGGCGCAATGGTGAATGAACAATTTTTGATTGAGTTTGTAATTTCAACGACTAACCATTTTTATCGTATATTTTATTCTTGAGACGATTGTAATTTATGTATTTTATTTATTAATATTCAACTTTTATTTACAGTTTGCATCATTCATACAAGTTATCGGTCCATACTAGTAATTACACATCTATCTATACAAATAAATAAAATTGAAGTGTGAAAACCCATGAAATTATGAACAAAAAGTCGGATTTGAAAAATTATTTTTGCATTCGGTAGCCCAATTATCGAGGATAGTTATAGGCTATTTAAAATCACGCTACGACCCTTAGGAGCCGAGCAAAGAGAAAAAGTCAGAAAAAACACTAAGCGAAAACGAAGTAATAGCGCGGGCGGGCATGCATCGCGACGGGTCGGGGGACGAGGGAATTTTATTAAAATGTGGCTGTTATTTTAGTATATTGTGTATCTTACGTCTTCCGCGTGAACGAAGTCGCGGGGCACATCTAGTACAATCATAAAATTAGATTAAATTAAGTACGTATAATTAGAGAAAATTTGATTAATTTAAATTATGAGATAAAATTAGATAAGATTATGATAAAGTTAGTAAAAATTAGATATCATCAAGGCGGGTTACTTCTACTGCAGAGACTAGACCACCACCTCTTAAAGCAGTATTATTTTAATCTTACTTGAGTGTGGGAAAGAGATGGAGCTAGACGTCCTGTATAGCGTTATCTCTTTCTCACACTGAAGTAACATTAAAATAATACTGCTTTAAGAGGTGGTGGTTGGCCCCCAGGGCACAACTTCACAGGGAATCTACATTATCTACTTATATTGTTTACTAGCTGTGCCCCGCGGTTTTACTCGCCGTTGAATTTAGCTCGTCTTCTAAGGGTCGTAGTGCTATGGTAAATAACCTATAACCTTGTTCAAGAATTGGGCAATCAAATGCAAAAAAAAAAAAAATTCAAATCCGACGGGAACTTTCAGATATTGGCGCGTTCAAACAGAAAAACAAACTCTTCACCTTTATTTTATTACATGGTATAGATTTTCATTCTTTAGCAATTTTCATGACGTTAATTTAGTCCAATACAGACGTTAATGGTTTCAACCTGACTGTACAAACAGCGAGGGCAAATGCCAGGTTAAATAACATACATACAAACTCTCAAATTTTACCTTTTTATAATATATATAGAAAATAATAATGCGCCCGCATTGGCTGCACACAAGGAACAGGGAGGAACAGGGTATAAAGTTCACTCATCTTCCATAGATAAGGGAGGACCCTCCGACCAGACGGGTGTTGTGTCTGGTGGGCTACTACCCGCAGTAGCCCACCAGACACAACACCCGTCTATCCAGACGACGACCTACATATATTATGCTCATCGCGCGGTAAACTCTGATTGCGCGATGCAGGATTTTGTGTGACGTCAGTGTGACGCGTTCGCATGTGGCGATGTAGATATGCCGCCACAATAGACAAATATACATATATATGTGTATAGTAATAGAGTATAATACAGATATCAGGGTCATCTCTGTGGGAAAGCTCATATTCAATAATGGATGTCACCAATTATTAATGACAAAAAGTGTAAATAATGAATAATTATTTTCAATATTCGACACCAGTGCTTCAGCTGTCAAGTATGAATAATTAATTAATATGTCGCAGTAAGATGATTGCAGCCGTGATATGGTTATATGCCTAGGGGCTCATAACTATCTTACTGGGAATATAACTATGTTACAATCACGATCTAGTATTTTAGGGCACTCCAACCAAATATATATTGTTAGGTTAGAACAGTGACCAAATACGCGCGAGCCGAGCGAGCGAAGCGACCAGTGCCGCGGCAGTGGCCGGCGAGCGCTACGTCTGAATTGGTCGCAAAATTAGAGCAGTGCGACAGTTATGAACCGCTTTCATATTACTATATTACGGTAGCTATATCACGGCTTTTTTTTTTTGTGGATGGGAAATCATCAAATGACTTCTCCCGCTCTGGGCGGAGCGGGAGGGCGTGTCAGACTTTTACTGACTAAAACCCACCCGTGTTCCTTCTGTTGCCTGTGCCGGGGCCACGGTAACTCTTTCGAACATCCCGCAAAGCTATATCACGGCTACAACCATCTTACTGCGACCGATACACCACATTGTGATGGGGCCAACCATCACCTCTTAAAGCAGTATTATTTTAATGTTACTTCAGTGTGAGAAAGAGATAACGCTATACAGGACGTCTAGCTCCATCTCTTTCCCACACTCAAGTAAGATTAAAATAATACTGCTTTAAGAGGTGGTGGTCTAGCTCCTGACTGTAGTTTTGATACAGATTATACCACTGACATACAAATATATATTTTAAGAGGAAGTGAATGTCACCTTCCACGTCTCAGTTTCCCATATACGTAACCTACAGGTACAGTAGTGGTAGGTACCTAACAACTGAAAATTTAAGGGATCTCTTCTGAAGCCGAACCGTTCATTCTAACTTCTAACTACAAGTAGAAGACAACTTTAAGATCTAGAAACCTAAGACCTAGCTAGGACAAATAAACAAGAAAAGATTAACAAAATCTGCAAAAGTAAATGTTTATTGTTTATGTTTTATCTTTTAACATAGAACCCACACTTTCAAAATACTTCGAACCTCTGCTATAATTTCAGACGTGTGTAACATAGCAATCCCATAACTTTGTCCACCCCTTACGGAAAAACAGTGGGACATTACTCCGGAATATTCGTCGAATATGTAGGATTTGTGGTAGCAGAATAATGTAGTTCCTACGTGACGCGCAAGATGGCGCTCTTGTCACGCGTTGGCCCAATTTATGTAGATGACGTGCTCCTATGAAGTGCACAGTTTGCTCTTAGTCGCAAATAAGGAGCTGTGGCAAATAAGGTCGAAATTCGCCTGAACTGGTGCACTGTTTAACTTAACAGTCACAGGTAGAGAATAGATTAGGCCACCATTTGTTTTTAAAAATGTAGGCTAAACTGCGCGTACCTACTCTAATGAGTTTCGCATAAATACGAAGTATTATTTTTTTTATCTATATTTCTATAATATTTAAATCCTTGCACACGATATAACTACTTCTTAATTATGGCAGATTAACCGCTTAGGCTGCTTTGAGCTGGAAACCCACTTGCATGTCACCGCTGGAACATACTCTGGTGAACAGATTCTCAAGGAATAGATACATTTTTTTATTGTGTGCAAAAATTAATATTAAAAAATTAATATGCCCCGGGCAGTGTACAAAAATCTATGGGATTTCTAAGTGCCGGAACGTGTTAATAATTATATACTATGTCATCAGTAATTTTTTTACGTGTAATATTTTAGTATTGTGAATGTGTGGAATATTCGTTGATAACATTTTTTTCAGTGGCATTCTTTGAAACACATTTGACAAATACTTTGAAGCAATTACTAGCTATAAATATCACTAAATCATACCTCATGCCATTCTGAAACCATGTTCGGTGCAGTATATTTCTTAGCGTTCTCTTGGTAATTTTGTTTTTTTGCTATTCTTTTTAAATATTTTTTGCAAGAATTACTATCTCATTATCTTGTTTTAGTGCAACTGCTCTGGGCGCAATAGTGACACCAGTTGACCAAGGAGATGATCCTCTTATTCTAACACCCTACATCGAAAATGGAGAAACGGAAAAAGCAAAAGAACTATCTGCAGTAGACCCGAGCCTGTTCGCTGACGTCAACAGTCACGCCGCGTACTTCACCGTTAACAAAACTGCAAAATGGAATCTCTTCTTCTGGTATTTTCCTGTGCAAGGAGTTCCACTAGACAGTACGCCGCTGGTTATCTGGTTGCAAGGAGGGCCTGGTGGTTCTTCTTTATATGGCTTGTTCGAAGAAATTGGGCCTATAATGATAGTAAATGATACGGGTAAGAATCTAATTGATTATCTGCCACTTAATAGCTATAGTTACAAAAGTTCTGAATATAGATTCAAGTTTTGGACTAACTTGTACCAATCAACATCTTTTAGTGCAGAAAATGCCTATCACATGGGGTTCCAGCTACTCGCTTCTCTTCATTGACAATCCAGTAGGAACTGGCTTTAGCTTCACTGAGGGAGGAGAATACGCAACCAACGAGGATGAGGTGATGAATATGTTGCGAGTATCAAATGGTACCTTCCCAAGATGTTCCTAGAGTGCAATTTCATGTCCTTAATTTTTGTAGGTTGGTGCGTGTCTCCTAAACTTCCTTCAACAGTTCCTGCTAGTGTTCCCAGAATTGAGAAAAGCACCTTTATTCATCACCGGTGAATCATACGCCGGTAAATATATTCCGGCGTTTGGACATTACATACATAAAAACCAAGACGAGTCCATGCCAATTAATTTGAAGGTTAGTTTTGTTCATATTTGTGTGCCCAGTTTTGAAGTTGTAATCGATTAAACAAGTAAACTCGACTTTTTAGGGTCTAGCAATAGGGGATGGATGGATAGATCCACCGACACTACTGCACTACTCCGAGTTGGGACTACAAGTGGGACTCTTGGACCCAGATCAAGCAGCAATAGTTCACAAAATCGAAGACAATGCTAGACAGTACTGGGACGAAGGCAACTATGAGGCTTATTGGCAGGTATGTACGTAGAACATGGACGTAGACTTAGTATTAAGAGGTACAATATTATAATAAGGTAATTTAATATACAGGGTGTAAGGGACAGCCCTCCGCAAACTAACAAGGAGCATTCGGCTCCTTATTCTGAATCATATTCCACAGAAAATATTCTCAGGAAAATTTTTTTTTTTTTATCGTATTTTCAGTTACTATTCTTTTATTCCAAAGTAAAATTACTTTATCTGTACGCAGCACTCCAATTATGTAAATAAAACAGCTAAAATAAAAAATCAGCAATGGATGTTGAAATACTCGGCGGCCGAAGGCTTGCTACGCTGCTGTTCGCTACGCGCGTTTGGCCACGGTAGCGATACATTGCGTGTGAAGTAAAAAAACAAATCAAGTTTATAGGATTCCCATAACGTTCCTGAAATAATTTCATGTACGGGTCTCTTAGTATGATATATTGAATTCACCCCATCAGTCTGCGGAGGGCTGTCCCTAACACACTGTATTATTTATGATATAAGTCTCCCGTGTTGTCACCTCATACAATGTCATCATACGAAGCATGATTATTGTGTGCCGATGTATTATAGACCATTGTCGTAATCATAACATTGATTACCAGGCTTTTTTTTTTTGTGGATGGGAAATCCACCCGTGTTCCTTCTGTTGCCTGTGCCGGGGCCACGGTAACTCTTTCGAACATCCCGCAACCCTAGCTGGCATCGGCCCTAGCGGACCCCGTCAATAGTGCTGACATCTCTTTGAGGCGCGCGTGGAACACGACGCGCCGTCACCAGGCTTAACTACTCCATGTTTGTATTACTTTGACCTATACCGTCCGTAACACAGAGACCGACGAAGGACTAAGGTCCAAGATGTCGGAAACCGGGTAGCGGCCCTGAATGAATGTGGGCTCCTGCCCACCTCCATTTCAGTGTCAAGGAAGCACAAATTATAAGAGGCCTGTACTAAGCAATGTGTGGAACAAGGCGTCCAAAGATAATAAATAATAAATATCGATAATGGTGATTTTATTGGATTTGAGTAAAAAAAAAAAAAAAACACAATATCTTAGTAATTTCTACTTATATTATAATAAAAATGAATTTGGATTATTCAAATAAGTTGTAATTGATTCGGTTTTTCATTTACAGTTCTGAACCGAGGGGAGGTTTGGGCCACATTGTTTTGTGCTATAAAATTGGGTCAAATTTTGTAAAATTGGCCACCATGTCAAACTCAAAAAGTACAAAACAAATACAGAATTTATATTGAAGTATTTCTTTTTTATTTTAGTCTGCAGATGAAGCTTATAAAGTACTCAAAATGTATGCACCTGTCAATAATTATAATTATTTACTCGAAGAAACGGGCATTGAATCATTATTCGCCATTTTTTTGAATAGAGCCGATATTCAAAGCGCCCTTCACGTCAAGAAAACGAATTACACAGCAATTAATAATATTGTTCTATTACACTTGCTTTTTGATATGTACGATACTGTCAAACCTTGGCTAGAGGAGTTATTGGAGCATTACGGAGTTATGTGTTACAAGTAAGTCGTAAAACTGTTATTAAAAATTATATTGCATGTACTAGCATACAACTGCTACACAATCTGCATGAGGATTTTAATGAACATTCGTCAACATCATAATAAAGCACTACTTAACCCTTACTCTTCCCTCGCTAGTGGGCAATTGGACTTGATCGTTGCGTACGCGCTCTCGGTCAACACGCACAGAAGTCTCAACTGGTCCGGAGCACAGGCGTACCGGGACGCTAAAAGAACACTTCTCAGAGATGCGGAAGATAACACTATTAATTCGTAAGTCGTGATCTTTTTATTCAGATCTTCGGGCAAAAGGTTCTGTCTCAAACCGTTCACCAGGATGGTATTAGAGCAATTTTTGATTGAAACAGTCTATGTGGGATCGCGGAGGTAGATTTGTCATTTCAAGTGTTCGGGCTGATAATTATGATAATGTTGATGTTCAATTGTTTCAGTTTCGTGAAGGCGAGCGGTAACTTCATGGACGTGATGGTGCGAGGCGCGGGCCACATGGTGCCCGCAGACAAGCCGCGTGCCGCCAAGCAGATCATCGACATGTTCATCAACAAGTTTAAATAAATCCTTCCAAAGCTCTGCTGCTTTAAATTCTAGAAACTATTTAAACATTCTGGACTATATACCAGCAACTAGGTTCAATAAATTTATCTATATCGTGTTTTGAGCATTATAGTATTTAACAGCCCAATCAAACATTGACAGACTTCTCTTAACTAGCGACACAACACTGTAGACAACACCAAATTGTGCGAATTGTGAAGCATCGAATCAAATGGCGTGTAAAAAGAACAATGTGCAAAATATTAACAGTTGGTGGAGGTGCTAAAATAATGTAAATGAAACGCTTCGTTCTCAATCATGTAAAATTAATGACCGTCGTCTTCTACAATATATAAGCCTAAAGCAGCAAAGACAATTGGTTTTCTTTCTTTCTTTATATTTCCCTCTTTTTATCTGAGTGTAAGCTCATAACTTGCTACACAAAAACAAATAAGGCAAAACATTTTGATCAATGTAGTTATTTCCTACTAAGTAGAGCGTTAAGAAACTTGCAATATTGAATGCCGCTCAGTCTTGACAGGACGTTGCAGCTGCTGACAGATAGGGTTGCCACGTTTTCAAAATAGTGAACAGAGTTAAATGGAGGGTTAGTAGTTGTAAGCAATGGTTCTCTTGTACAAAAGATTGTATAGCAATGAAAAGCGAAAAGAGATAGAATGGTAGAAGTTCCGACAGCCTAGATCAGAAAGAGTATGTAAAGGAGACTTCATTTTGTTATTCATGGTGAATGATGATGTTAATGCTGTGGTAGCTATTGTTCCTTTCTTGTTAACGTCAGGATGGACGGTCACCACTCATAAAACACTACGGAATAGTTCTTAAAAATTGCTACCTTATTCCTAATTCCCTATCGTTAAATAATTGCTAAATCTTACCAATGGTGTAATTACTGCACATATAACACAAAAAAAAATTAAAACTAAAAAAACACACATAACATCGCGGCAGTAATTCCCAAAGGGTTAGGTGGAAGGTGCCCCTCTAGTTCACTCACACTTCGCCATCTATGTTTAAGTCTCATGCAATAGAAGGCGAGTCTAAAATTTTGTATCATTTTATGATGTGGATTTAAAATCGTTTTAAATTCTTTGTGACAACAATAACACACGTTCTTTCGATGCGGTTAAGTCATATAATCCCTCGATAAAAGATAGTCAAGCAATAAATAATGGTAAATGCCATCCGATATAGCCGTAGCCACGTAATAAAATATACATGCCATTCAGCGTGACAGCCCTACTCTTTAAATACCTCGGCACATGGAACGAATAGCATACTATCGCGAGGCTAGTTTGTTAAGAAAGTATAGCCGCTGTTGTTCAGAACAATCGACTTTATTAGCTTTATTGACTTGTACCAAAGTTATAGTACAACATACGAAAGTACTGCTTGTCGTTTAGTTCGAAATTTGAATTACACGATCCGGTTAAAATATTAAAATTAGGGTGTTGGAATTTATTTATTTATTTATTCACAGGGCAACTACAACAGGTAATAATCACAGTATATCACTAGGTTCACAGTATAGGTCTCGACCTGACTATCACCCAAAGCGTAGTCGCACAACATGACTGGCAACAACATTAATAATGATAACAAATACAGTTAGCTTAATTGACAAAATTACAGCTACAAGAATGTGCGTCTGCCCTCCTACACACTTTTATTTAGGCAGGGAATGTGTAGGAGACCAAACACCCCAGGTTAAGGACACAATAGACACAACATTACGTTATTAAGAAAACAGTATTTAAAACGTTACAGGATTAAAAAGAAAGAATATAGACATGTCTTTTGAAAGCAGTGGCACGAGAATCGAAAATATGAATACTGTTATTGTCTTTCGAAATTTCATTGTAAAGTCGACACATTCTAACGATCGAGTTGTAATAGGTATGAGATGTTATTTGTAAAGACCAAGTGCAAAAGTTTTCGGTATTCGTGTGTTATGCCTAATATTGATATTTATGAGGGACAGCAGAGCTGAAGAGTCCAGCGTGGAGTGTAGTATCTTATGCAGGTTGATTAAGTCTTGCTGTTTGCGACGAGTGTGCAAAGGATCCAGATTGAATGTAACAAGGCGTTCGGAATAGCTTTGAAGCGCTCTAGTGAAGCCGTACCGGTACGAGACCCACTTAACACATTTTCTTTGTACACTCTCAATTCTGTCAGAGTGTACTGCGTAACACGGAGACCAGATTATCGAACAGTATTCCAATATACTTCTCACTAGGCTTTTATGAAGTAATATGGAGCTTTGAGGTTTTTTAAATCCTTTGGTAGGCCTAGATATAAAAGCGAGAAGTTTCAATGCTCTATTCGTCATGCTATTGTAATGATCTCTAAAAGATAGTTGTTCATCAAACAACACACGGAGATCTCTGGCTACGTGCTTTCGTTCCAACGATTGACCCTCGAGTCTGTAGTCATAGGTGTTCTTTATACGCTTTTCCGGAATGTATTTTAAAATCTAAATAGAAAACAACAAAGTTCGATATTCAAAATTAGAGTTTTTATTCAAAATACAATATTGTTATTTCTTTTTGACACTGAATCACACTACATTGTTGTCTATATTGATGATGGTTGGACATATATGCACTAAATTAGAAATTAAACACCCTAAATGGATACGTTTCGAAAAACCGCTGATTATAGTGCAAACGGTAATTGAGGCCAGTAGAGATTGGCACCTCGATATTATTTGTGCCACTGTGGTGACGCATCATTTGCCCGATAAAAGGTGAAATTCCAAGTCCTAATGACAGAACTCAAGCTCAGACGGCCCATTAGTGAAATAGCTCAGCGTCAGATTCTTTTATCGAGTACTACAACAAAAATCTTTTTCGTACGAAATAATAAAAAAATACATTAAATTTGCTGGTAGTTATGTTCCCTTCGGTGTAAAGATTTTAAGTGTTGGCTAATGTGGTTGTAGTTATTTTCCCACCTACCTACTAGTTCAAAAATAGAGTAGCGAGCTATTTTGGTTATACCGAATCTATTTAGGATTGACTCACTCTACTAAAACTGAATTTATGCAACAGAGACTGAGTAATCGTGCGCGTATTGTTACAAGATGTGAATCCAGAATTCAGGTCAGTGGCGTTAAAAAAAACATTTGATAGACTCCACTATTTTCCAAATGCACTATTTAGGCGATATTTGCGAAACAATCGCTATTAGCAAATGTCACGTTGCCACCGTTTAAACTCGGCAACTTTAAACTGACGCGAATTAGTTAAATCAACAACGACCATACATTAAATCCCATTGAAAATTCACTCGACAAATGAGATTGCGACCTAGTTGTCTGAATAATCCCTACATAAGCTGGATATCCTGTTATCCCGTAGCAAGCGAGTGGCGGGACACATCGCTGGCTCGAATCCAACCTGTCCGATGGCCGCCTCATCTCGCAGCTCGACATAGCCCGTCGGGTCTAGTTGTATCACGTCACATGGGACAATGCCATGCCGTCTCGGTGTCAACCCGCTATGACTCCAATTTGCTATAAAGCGGTGGCGCGCCGCACTTACTTCGCTACCGCCCGCCGCCCGTTTTGCGGCGTCGTTAAAATTTTATGTTCAGTACGGCTTTGATAGCGGAGTAAAGCTAACATTATAGAGAAAATTAAGGTCTATTTTTTCTGAAGTGTTTACTCAACCGTCTGCTATTTTCGTCCGCGTGACTGACGCGAACTTGTCAAGGCTCCCGCAGACAGGCGCGACGCAACGGCGTGACGCGACTCCGGTAAAACAATTTCAATGTAGTTTTCATAGAAATTGTTCCACCAGAGTCGCGTCGCGCCGTCGTGTCGCGACTGTTTGCGGGAGCCTTCATTTGAGACATTCGGCAGCTTCACTCGTGACGTTCTGATGCATTTGGCATTTGCGTCATCGGAAATGGAAAAGATAATTATATTTTCTAGCAATTTCATAAATATTTGGATGGCTCGTGAAATTTTGTTTAGACAAGAATCTCGATTAAGCAATCAGACTATTTAGGATTGCTTCTGTAATCAACTTTTGGCTATTTAAAATTATTTTGGAACAGGATAATCTCAATTAAAGTTGAGCAAACAGATAGCTGGCGTGGTTCCAAGGCGGTCGGAAGGCCGGCGGCGGAGGGTTGAAGTCAACTCAGCGATTGTGATCCACTCACTAGCTAAAAGGGTAGAAAGGACCCGTCGCGCACTCGTCGGGTTAGCCCTTGAGATAGTTTGCATGTCTATTTTAGACTCGTGTACTTACATTATGTTACAGCTTTGCTTGATGTTTGTTTAGGCGTAGCTGGTGATACTTCTACTATTCTTGTAATTAAACCAGTAATTATGACTGCCAACGACATTATCTCAATTACTTTGAGCTTCTGATTCCCTACCGACATATTAATCTAATGCGGCAAAAGAAATATTACCTAAATAAGATTCTGAAATAGCTGACATTCCCTAAGGTAGGTTTGTAGTTTATAAGTACCAAAGAATAAAGAGTTCTACAATGAAACCAATTGTTCCACATAGAAAACCTATCTTTATTCAGTTCACCCTTTATTGCGAACCAGTAACGCTACTTTAGATACCAAAAGATCAATTTATCAAGCAGCTTAGACATTCGACAAACATGGCCAGCCCACTGCCACTTCAGCTAGCGTACATAGTTTTTGCAGTTTAGCTATAAGTAATTCAGTTCAGTAACAATCTGGAATTAATTCTGCTTATTATGAATATGGGTAGGTATAACATTATAAATGAATCCCTTCAACTGTCATCATAATGAGACATAATTTTTCTATTTTTACCAACCACTCGAGACGAGTAACCTTTACAGGTTAAAAGGAAAACCAAGTCACAATAATTGGTATTGTTTTTAATTAATATTAAGCCCAATAATGCCTCCTTATTTTCGAGCCAGTTAAAAAGCACACCGTTAGAAATTGGTCATTACTCAAATCAAAACAAAACACTGGAGGATCTAAGAGTGTCCTTTAAACGGGCAATCGGGAGAAAACAACATTTGCCGCTCGTATTTTTAATTAAATTGAAATATTCATTCATTGCTGTGCCTACTTTACCGACATTTATCTAAGGACAGAATTTCTTGAAACAAAAGGGTCCTCTGTCAGATTAAATTTCCGTTAGGTCCACTTGAGCCATAGAATGCCCTTTATTACCCATTACAAAAGGCTCCAGTGTTGGTGGAGCACTAGAATATTAGAATCGCACTGATTCGTTTGTTTCCTCGTATTACTAGGCCGAAAGTGGCATTTTAATGGCTTTTTATTTTGAGATAATAAACAGTCTTTGTGTAGTTGTAAAATGTTTTCGTGATACCACACAGTTATCTACAGATAAGTATCCTACCGATGACAGATTGATATGGCCCTCATTCAAATTCCGCAACTCAAAATATTGACGCTGCGATATACAACAATAAGTTATGTTGTTCAATAGTACAGTATATTTCTAATCAGTAGTGTTCAATAACGTTGGGTAAAACGTGCCTTCTCTCTCTAGTATAAACTTGAGTAGCTTTGAATAGATACAACCGTACTTAGATTATTGAACATTAACCTTTAATATACAAAGTTTGATAGTCTACAAGGCTTTAAAGCGAATCAATCACTTACTAAAACGTGCCAGACAGTGAACATTTTCAGGGCCTTCATAATAACTCACATTCTCGCACTCACAGAATTCAATAAACATAGGTCTATAATAATAATTTCTACTTTATATCTGTAATATTTATGGTGTGCATAATAAAGAGTATTCTATCTACCTATATATCTATATCTTAATATATTCTCGGCTACGGAAGCACATGGTATTCTCATTTATTTTATTATTATGTGAGCAATATTCCTTGAAAGTAGGGATGTTACACACGACACGGCTATTTTGGGAGGCTCCACCGCCGCACAAACTGCTGCTAAACACTTTATTAGGTAACAATGAACTGTTTATTGAGTACATTAAAACGAAATAGTCACTAATTTTGTGACATCTTCGCTGTTAATTTTCCGTAGTTTTTGAGAACACTTTTTAAAATAAATAAATCAACATTTATTTCGGACTATCCGTCCATAGGTACACTTACAAAACATAGAATGAAACATAATAAAAATACACATAATAACAAACTCTCAAAATACACAACACATATAAAGATACAAACAATGGTATATAATGGTAATGGTAATAAGATACCAGTGACAACACAGAAGAAGCAACACATTAAATGTGACGAGGAGGAAATGTCCACTGCTCACAAGACAGTGTGCAGGCGCATCCAGTGGCGCAACAGTGGAGATTCCCACCTGTCCGCGAACACGCTTAATAAGCTGTTTTTTGCTTCTATGCCTGACGTTTGATTTCATGAAATAGGCACTGGATTTGACTGAAGCATAAGAGTGAAACAAATGAACTTTTAATCCATTCTAAACATAAACAAACCATTCCATTTTCATTAAATATTTGCCGATACCCGATGCCGAGGACATGTCTTGTATATTTTATGGACGGATCAGGCGCGCTCATTAGCCTAATCCCGTTCGATCCGAACCGACGGAGAACTCCGAAAAACTGGGAAACTTGGTCCCTTTTTCCCTTTTTATGCCTTTTAAATGGCGAAACGCTGTTTGATTTAACTGATAAGTTGTAAAACATTATCTTAAGTATGTACCTACAGGATGTTTTATGTTTTTTTTTATTATTCTTTAGTCTCGAAGAAGGAAAACAAAGTTCTTTGCTTTTAGATACAGTTAGAGTGAAATTTTCCTCATGTTTCTGTCTATTTCATTATCTGTTTCCACTGTCTTGTTTTGGAAATAAAAGAAAGGAAAGACTTTGGTCCCTCTGTAGTTTTGAAGGATTTTTTTTTGTTTTATTTTGCTTTGTTGACTTTGTAAATGCAAGTAACATTTAAAAACTTACTTTCTTTCCTCCCTTTGAATACACCAAGTAATTTTATTTTTAAATCCCAACAAGCTACAAAACAAAATAAGATACCTGCCACATTTTTAACTTAACATAACATCACGCCTTGTTTTCTCGTAGGGTTAGGTAGAGGTCTCCAATTCGGAGCAAACGGTTAGGTTCGCAGAGGTCGTGGCAGCCGCGATCAAGAGTGTGGCCTTGAAGAGGACTCAGTCCTCTAAAGACAAGGCCATATCGGCAGCCAGGGCCTCCATTATGGCGGCAGCGGAGGCCAGTCACCTCAGGCCCCCGTCGGACGGAATGACAGAGATGCGGGCGGAGGTCGCTCGCTTGACAGCCGCCATGGAGCTTCTCCGAAAGGAGAATGAGGAGCTCCGAGCGGACCTGGCCAGGCTCCGAGGAGCTGGCCCCCGGGAGGTGCCACAGGGGGAGGCGCGGCATGGGCAGGTCGGGCCCGTGCCTGCTGAGGACCGGGTTCTGGCCCTGGTCCGGCAGGAACTGGCTGCCTTCCGGAGCCGGTTCTCCGCCCTGGAGGCCATAGTTCTGCGACCCCCGCTAGCGCCGAGCCAGCCGGCCTCGGGCCAGCGGAAGGCGGCATCATATGCCGCCGCCGCGGCTGCCACGGTCAAGCCTGCATCAACGGGGCAGGCGAAAGGCGGGGCCGTGCAGGAACCCGCGAGGGCCCCAGCCCCGGCGGCGAAACGGCCGCCCCCGCCTCCTAAATCTCCTCCGGCTGACGCCGAATGGCAAGTAGCCGGGGAGAAGAGGAAGGCGGGTAAGGCAGCAAGGGCGGCCAAAAAGAAGGAGAGGCGGCAGCAGCGCAAGGAGCGAATCGTCGCGGCTAGGCTCCGTGCCCCGAGGTCCGCAGCTGTAGTGATCACACTACAGCCGGAAGCGGAGAAGAAGGGCGTGTCCTACCGCGACGTGCTTGCCAAGGCTAGGGAGGCGGTGAACCTCGAGGAGCTCGGCGTTGCCGATGGCATCCGGATAAGGGTCACTGGACGTTCCCGGTGCGGCCAGCGGCCCGACCGCTGACGCTCTGGCCGAGAGGCTTAGGGCGTCCCTAAATGCGGACGAGGCCCGAGTGTCCAGACCCACCAAGTGCGCGAACATGGCGCATACTGGGTTTGGACGACTCAGCGACGGAGGGAGAGATGGTGGCCGCCGTTGTTAGGACTGGAGGGTGCTCAGCCGATCAGGTTAGGGTAGGCACCATCCGTCCTGACTTCACGGGGATGCGAACTATTACAGTGAGCTGCCCCGTGGCGGTGGCCCGAAAAATAACCGGGGAGGGCCAAAGGCTCAAGGTGGGCTGGGTTTCCACGCAGGTGAAACTGCTGGAACCCAGACCTCTGAGGTGCTTCCGCTGTCACGTGGGCAACCACGTGGGAGCTAAATGCACCTCGGAGGTGGACCGTAGCGGCCATTGCTTCTGCTGTGGTCAGCCCGGTCACAAGGCCGGCTCGTGTAAAGCCGCGCCGCACTGCTTCCCGTGTGCGGCAGCTGGCAAGCCGGCCAATCACCGGGCTGGGAGCAAGGCCTGCGCTCTACCCGCCAAACCCAGGGGCAGCAAGCCCTCTGCCACCATCGTCACCGCCGCAGCCGCCACCACTGCCGCCGCCGCCGCTGCCGCCTCCGCCGCTGCCGCCTCCACTGTCGCCGCCGCCGCAACCACCGCGGCAGGGACCTCACAGGGGGTTCGGGAGGGGGCTGATATGGAGTGCCAATAATGGCCCCATTACGCCTCCTCCAGGCGAACATCAACCACTGTGCCTCCGCTCAGGATCTGTTGCTCCAGAGCATGGCGCAGTGGTCGATTAACATCGCCGTGGTCGCTGAGCCGTACTTTGTCCCGCCCAGGGATGACTGGGTGGAGGACCTGAGCGG
Organism: Fissipunctia ypsillon; assembly: GCA_947568875.1. Lineage (NCBI taxonomy): Eukaryota > Metazoa > Arthropoda > Insecta > Lepidoptera > Noctuidae > Fissipunctia > Fissipunctia ypsillon. The sequence continues at coordinate 14,429,543 of OX387661.1, read as the reverse complement.
CTTAGTGACCCTAATTTCGTCGGCCGCCACCGGTACCATGTCCCTTGAGGCTGTCAATAGGGGACGGGGTTGCGTGGCAGCACGGTTCGGGGAGATTGTCGTGGTATGGGTATACTTCTCCCTGAACCGAACTCTCGCCGAGTTCCACAACTTCCTTGCGGAGTTGAGAGTCGTCGTCGTCGGATTCCGTTCCCTCCCTGTGCTCGTCCTCGGGGACTTCAATGCCAAGAATGTGGCTTGGGGTTCCCGGCATACGGACACACGGGGCAGGATGGTGGAGGACTGGGCTCTGGAGACGGGCCTGGTCGTCCTAAACCGGGGTTCTGTCCCCACGTGTGTGCGGATGCGGGGTGAGTCAGTGGTGGACATTTCGTTCGCCAGCCCCGCTCTGTCGCCGCGTGTCCTCGACTGGCGCGTCATGGAGGGGGTGGAGACCTACTCCGATCACCGGTCCATCCGGTTTGACGTCTCCGCCCAGACCTCGAGCGCGCCGGTCCGACAGGCCCCGAGTGGTCCGCGGTGGGCGTTGAAGCAGCTGGACCGGGAGCTTCTCCTGGAAGCCTCGATCGTGCAGGCCTGGGTGTCACCACCGGACAGGCCTGCTGACATCAATGACGAGGCGGGGTGGTTCCGGGAGGCCATGTCCGAAGTATGCGACGTGGCAATGCCCCGGGTCCGGCCCGGACGCGCCCGGCGCCAGGTGTGCTGGTGGTCGCCGGAGTTGACGTCTCTGCGCGACGCGTGCGTTGCTGCGCGACGCCGGTACACCAGGCACCGCAGGCTCCGTATCCGCCCTCCGGATACGGAAGCCATTCAGGCGGAGCTGTACGAGGGGTACAGAGCGGCGAAGACCGCCCTCCGAGCGGAGATCCTGCGGGCCAAGGAACTGGCCCGTGAGGAGTCGCTGGAGACTCTGAACAGGGACCCGTGGGGACGCCCCTATAAAATGGTGCGGAACAAGCTCCACCCATGGGCTCCCCCGCTGACGCAGAGTCTCCGGCCCCAGCTCGTGGAGGACGTGGTGAGCGCTCTGTTCCCTTCGCGAAGGGAACATACTCCCCCGCCCATGGCTCCGCCTCCTGCGGTGTCGGATGCGGACCACGCAGCCGACGATGACGACGATGCTCCGGAGGTGACCGAAGTAGAGCTGAGAGTGGCGGTGCGCAGGCTGAATGCCAGGAATACCGCCCCAGGACCCGACGGCTTACCTGGAAAAGCCTGGGTCCTGGCCTTGGAGGCTCTCGGGCCTCGACTAAGGGGGCTCCTAAGCGCATGCTTGGAGAGGGGCCAGTTCCCGCTTCAATGGAGGACAGGGAAACTGGTCCTCATTAAGAAACTGGGGCGCCCTGCAGACTCGCCGTCCGCTTACCGGCCCATCGTGCTGCTCGACGAGGTGGGCAAGCTCTTTGAAAGAGTCATTGCAGACCGCCTTGTCGGGCGGCTGGTGAGGGTGGGGCCGGATTTGGCGGAGAGCCAGTTTGGTTTCCGCAAGGGGCGCTCTACGGTGGACGCCATCATGCGCGTACGAGCCCTCACGACGGGGGATGCTGTGGCCCGGGGTGGAGTCGTCTTGGCGGTGTCTCTAGACATCGCCAATGCCTTCAACACCCTGCCCTGGAGTTGCATCAGGGAGGCACTCCGGTATCACCGAGTGCCGACCTACCTCTGTCGCGTGGTCGAGGCCTATCTGACGGACAGGACTGTCATCTACCCCGGTCACCGAGGAGAGTGGAACTGGCAAGAGATGTCGTGCGGTGTCCCACAGGGATCAGTCCTGGGGCCGCATCTGTGGGACATCGGGTACGACTGGGTGCTGCGCGCCGACCTCCCTAATGGCGTCAGCGTAGTTTGCTACGCTGACGACATGCTGGTCCTGGCGCAGGGGAGGTCGCACCAGGCGGCGGCCGAATTGGCGACATGCGGGGTTGCGACAATTGTAGAGAGGATCCGGCAATTGGGACTCGAGGTGGCCTTGCACAAGTCCGAGGCCATGTGTTTTCATGGTCCTCGGAACGCGCCACCGTCGGGTTCCCAAATAACGGTAGGAGGGGTTCCCATCGGTGTCGAGTCGACGATGAAGTACCTGGGACTCGTCCTCGACAGCCGGTGGAATTTCGTGGAGCATTTCCGACGTTTGGCTCCCAGACTGGAGCGGGCCGGGGCTGCCTTGAGGCGGCTCCTACCCAATCTGGGGGGTCCAAACGCCTCCTGCCGAAAGCTCTACGCGGGGGTCGTGCGGTCCATGGCCCTTTACGGAGCTCCGGTGTGGGCGCGTTCCGTGAGGCGGCGACCGGTCCGTCGGTTGAACGCGTCCCAGAGGGTCATGGCCATCCGGTTAGCCCGGGGATACCGCACGGTCTCCGGGGAGGCGGCGAACCTCCTTGCCGGATTACCGCCATGGGATCTGGAGGCAAAAGTCCTCGCGCACATGTGGGAGTGGCGCGAGGAGGCTAAACGCCGGGGCGTAACCCCGCTGCCGCGAGAAATCGCGGCATGGCGGACAGAGCTCCGACAGGATCTCATGGCGGCATGGAGAGTGCGATTGTCGCAACCCAGCGCTGGGCACGCCACAATTGCGGCGATAAGTCCCCTCTTTGAGGACTGGCTGGAGAGGCGCCACGGCGTCCTCACCTTCCGCCTGACGCAGGTCCTCACCGGACACGGGTGCTTCGGGAGGTACCTGTTCCGGATAAGGCGGGAGGAAACGCCGAGGTGTCACCACTGTGTGGATCGCCCGGAGGACACGGTGGAGCATACGGTGGAGGTCTGCCCGGCTTGGGCGGAGCACCGCCGTGTCCTCGCGGAAGTGATCGGCGGCGGCGATCTCTCGCGTCCGGCCCTGGTCCAGGCCATGGTACGGAGTGAGAGTACATGGGAAGCCATTACCTCCTTCTGCGAAGCAGTAATGCTCGCGAAGGAGGAGGCGGAACGCGTGAGGGAGAGGCAAGCTTTGCGCCCTCACGCCCCTAGTCGCCGCAGGAGACGCCCAGGGCGTCGGGAATTGACAGCCGATTCCCGGCCACCGTAGGCGCGGGCTTGCGGACGGCGAGCAATGGGTAGCTCGCCGTCCGGTAAGGACCAAGCCCGAGTCGACGGCGCGTTGTGTTCCACGCGCGCCTCAAAGAGATGTCAGCACTATTGACGGGGTCCGCTAGGGCCGATGCCAGCTAGGGTTGCGGGATGTTCGAAAGAGTTACCGTGGCCCCGGCACAGGCAACAGAAGGAACACGGGTGGGTTTTAGTCAGTAAAAGTCTGACACGCCCTCCCGCTCCGCCCAGAGCGGGAGAAGTCATTTGATGATTTCCCATCCACAAAAAAAAAAAAAAAAGTGTTAGGTAGAGGTGTACCTATAGTGTGTACTAGTGTGTAGTGTGTGTGTGTTTGGAAATGTGGGTGTCCACATTTTGCCAGTTATGTTTAAGTCCCATGTAATAGATGGCGAGCCTATTGCCATCTACCGGGCACAAATCCAGACTCACAGCTGCTACTGAGAAATTCCAGATAGAAAACCCAATAACACTTTGCCCGACCTGGGAATCGAACCCAGGACCTCATGCTCAGCAGTAGCGCTTGCGACCACTAGACCAACGAGGCAGTCATTAACATTTTTACAAATAAGTAATATTTTTCTGGACAGGCGCGCTATGAACAGCTGCGAACTTTGACAGCTTATTATGATGAATATGACCTTTTAGGACCTTTTTTACATAAATAAAACGCCAGAATATAACACAATACGAGAACAATCAAAAGTTCTAACGTTTCCATGACGACATGTCCTCCGTAATCGCAACTCTGTTTAGTTTATACGTGTATCAAACAAAGCTAAGAATAAATCACTGCTATGAATAATCAGCTATAAATTCTTCCACCACACATTAACACACAGCTATCATCAATTTCTAAAAACGGAACGGAAATAAAAATCTAAATACCAAGTTTAACGTACAGCGTTGAGTTCCTGGGATACCATTCAGAAATACCTTCGGTGAAGCGGTAATGGAGCGAGAATTTAAAAAGAAATCTGATACTGGTTTCATCGTTTGCCCCACTGACACTAAGGCCAGTATAAATCAAACACAAAAACACACGGACGAGTAAAAAATAAATGAAGCTGACACGTGTGCGTTATGCGTTCCATATGTGCGCGGTATATTGACTCCCAGCTGATTCATAACAATCTGTATTACACTGCATTCGATAAAATTAAATGGTTCGTAAAACGTTGAATACTCGCATCATAGGCTATAGAGCACACCAAGTGGAAACAGATGGAACAAGTCGCGAACAGAATGTGAATTTTCGTTAACGTTTTTGCGAATGGCCTGGGAAATGTCTAACTTGTCTTGTGGTGAAAAGTACGTAGAGAAGCTGCGAAAATAATGATGGTAGCATGACTTTTCATTGAAAGCTATGACTTTGTCAATTTGTTACAACGAGTTTTCATAACTTTGACCTACTAATATATAATTAAATCTTGGCTTTTGAGTTCTCTTCTACTTACTCACATTACGATATTAATGTAAAGCACGATCAAACTGTAAAATTCAACCTAAAGCTAGGTAGTTAGATCACCTCGAATAAACTAAGCTGTATTCTATAGGGTATGAATCAGACAAACTGTAGAACGCTTTGGTAGCAACCGTAGGGTTGTAGCAACGCGGGATGTTCGAAAGAGTTACCGTGGCAGGCACAGACAACTGAAGGAACACGGGTGGGTTTTAGTCAGTAAAAGTCTGACACGCTCTCCCGCTCTGCCCAGAGCGGGAGATATCATTTGATGATTTCCCATAAAAAAAAAGGATTGTAGCAACAAAACAACGGTTTTCTGTGAGCAAACACATGTGACTGACGGATATTGGCAAAATCTGGTAGGCCTTTAAAAATATCATCTTTAAATATTTAGAAAAAAAACTAGGGAAACAATTATTTTTATTTATAAGTAGATTTAGCTCAACAATCACCATGCGCATGCTAAGTTTTTACTACCAAAGTAATAGTTATACAGTATATGTAGTTGGTATACTTTGCTTCATTCATACTTAAAGGCTGCGTCGTGTAACCGACTAGTAGGGTAATAACGAAAGACGGATTTATACGACTGCGGTGATCCAGTACTAAAGTCTTAGAAGTTTGGCTGCCACAGATCTCTTTACTGCCACATAGATACAACTCTAGGACTGACAATTGAATCTAAGACATTTACGAGCATTTCGTGCTTCTAGAAGCGATTCTATCTTAAGCTCCATTTACACCGTGTAAGTTTAGTGCTTGTGGCATACCATAAAATTGAAGGGCAATTATCCGGCACCATCTAAATAACAGTACAATATTGTTGCACGATACGGGCAAGTTAGTTGCCATTCAAAACTGATATAGATGTAAACAGCACGTACATACAATAAAATTGCACGTGCAATAAAATCGCATTCAACCCTACAAGTAGGTAGGTAGCTACGAACGAATCAAGTTAAAAAAAATTTGAGAAGACGTTCAATAAAATTATAATGACATATTTGGCAACGCAAAAGCGGACAATACTTGAATCAATTGTACAAGGACGTGCAACTCTGTGTTTAGACGAGGCAAAATTGACATGAAATAATCGCCTTGCAATTTTATTGCCTTGGCAAAACTTGCATTCAATTATTGTATGCCAATTTATAAACACTTGCATGCAATTCTTGAATGGCAATAAAATTGAACGTGCTCTAAGGCATGCGATTATTGCTCTTGAACATTCTAAAAACTTGTAAATGGAGCTTTATAGTTTGAGGGAAGCGGGAATTACAAAGTATGTCTACTCATTGTATGTGAAATATTTAACTACGTATGGCTTCAGACACAATATAACATCACGCCTGTGTTCCCCGAAGGGTTAGGCAGAGGCGGAGGGCGGATGCTTACAATAGCTTCCTTAAAGCATAATTTTAGAAAAAAATGACTTCAATTTCTACCAGATAGGTATCACACTTCATCCTTATTTTTGAGAATGACGGCAAATGACGTTGTTAATGAACCGTTTCATTTCCTTTCAACAGTCACGAAATTACTGAAGTATAACGAGCAAATTGATTTCAAGATATTGTTTGAGTTTGAACTGGATCTAAAGGTGTGTAACTGCCGTCGTTTGGCAGAGGTTCTTATGATTTTCAATTCCATCCATAAACGAGGTTCCGGTCCGTGGTTAGCACCTGCTATTGTTTATGGTTATTAGAACAATCGAAAATAGAACAAAATTTTCTGTTGCATTTTCACCGAGGTGTTCACATTTACCATTGAATTTAAAATACCTACGAAACTTATCCTGATACTCAAGTTAAAAATACCTACCTCCATGACTTTTAAAAGCATGTTTTTATTTGCAGCCTGTTAAGAATTGTATACATATTATACTTAGATCAAAAGGTAGACTGTTTCTTTAATATGTTTTCTTTGGATATTAGAAACCTAACGTCTTAAATAAATATTTGGTTCCAATTAGACTTCATTAGCCTTTACTATAACCGGAATCGCTCACCGAAGCGAACAGTTTGCTCCCCAAGTATTGACTCATATAACTTACGACCGAACGATGTCTAATCAAATCGAATCAAATATTTACATTTTCCTACTGAGAGGAATTATTTACTATTCCTTATTACTAATAAATATACTTTCATTAGCCCGGAACAATTGAAACATAACATTATCGTATAGATTGTCCATTTTCAAGAATATAAACGTTACCAATATACTAGATATTGCACAGATATACATAGATCGATAAAAGTTAAACGACTATCGCCGAACTGCAGTTGCTATTCAAATGCGATGTGATTTGGAAGGCGTCCATGGTGGAACGTCCAACGCGGGCACCATTATAACCATGCCAGAGTAAAATGGACTCGGAAACTGTTAAAAAAATAGTTCGCAGGGGTCTATTTAATCTGGTCACGTGACCTGGGAGAGAGCAGTGATGAGCCAACTCGCAGTTACGTCCCTGAATCGGTGGCTGTTAAGCTCTGAACGAGGCCTTATGGGCGGGAAAAAAGGAGATAAAACAGTGAAAGGTGAGAAGCGGGAATATTTAGCTGATTCGATACGAGTGAGGAAATTCCTTGCACAGTTGGATGTGGGTTTCGGATTCCTTGACGCATTTATAGAAACTTCATTGTGGTATAACTTATTTTTATAAGATGGATCCTATTTTGATAGAATCTTGGAGGCGAAAGACACACAACCACATTTCCCTTTTAATCTGCCTACTTAATAAAAGCGGTTTCCACTTAATCGTAACTATGTTCAACGTTACTAACTTTAGGTGTGATGTCAGATACTTTTGTATTTATGAATATTAGAAAACTTTGGTAATGTGTAGAACTTTCTCTAGGTAAGAGACGGCAATTTTCATAGCCACCAAGTAAACTCCGTGTAAATTATATCTACGAGTACTATGATATTAGGTAGGCGCTGTTTTCCTGAGCAGAAGAGAAAACATGTTTTGTAGTGAAAACATCGAGGTCATCTCATGTGTTTGTGTTCTTGTGTTATGACAATGAAGCTCAAAGATTTTGTTTGTGTGTGAGGTGATGAAATCAGGTGTTTTATTTTATCGTCTTTATGCCTAATAATTAAGCATGTACTTTTTATTACTCCATGTTCTCTACGAGATTCTATAAAAGAATCAGCTTACTAAACGTTTTGCTCCTTTCTTTACAAAACTGAATAAATTTCTGATGCTTATCGAATTTTAGATAAAATTATACATTTGGTAACATCATAATTTATAAAAAGAACAACTTTATCACGGTTCGCTGTCACCATAATTTATTCAAAGCCCTTTATACCACTTTGAGCTATTTCAAGCTATTAAATCATCACATATTTAAGGCAGATAATTTCTAAGAAACTGTCAATGTTATTTAGAATCCGTCTCTATTTCGGCAACATTTTCGCCACGTAATAAAGTCTTCGTCGAAAATTTATCACATCGCGAAAGACGAGTCCTGAAGCGAAAACGGTGCCAATTAATGGACAGATATTCACGACGGATTGAACCCTGTTAATGAGATGACTACTGTGCGTTCGTGTAATAACAACGTATTTTACAATATTAATTTTAAGCCGGCAGCAGCACAAGAGATGGCAATATGAAAATCATTTCGAAATGGTGATATCAAAGCTTAGTGTTCGAATTCATTGGGATATCTGTCTGTTCGATGTTGAACACACGGGTTTATTAATTCATGTATTCCAATGACCGCGGAGTGAATTTTAGGAGCGATGTTGATTAGGGTTTCGGCTTTGTTGTGGGTTGTAAATACTGTTATGTAGCTGTGTAAGTTTAATGAATTGGGTCCGCGATGCTCATTTGTTCACGGACGAATTGTTGGGAATTAGCGGTGGTTTGCAATCCGTCATTCAGAAGTACGGCACCTGTGGTGCTATTCTGTAAAGACTCCACCGTGAAAATTTAGGTGAAGTGAGCGTGATGTGAACTGTCATCCCACCTTACTCTACTAGGAATTGAGCTCACTTCAAACTCACTTCACCTAAGTGCTCACGGTGTGATGTTTACAGAATAGATCGGCTGTTTTAAAGATTTCACTCTCTCAGTTTAAAAATATTGAATACTTTTTGCTACTTGAAGGCCTTCTCTGTGTGAGAAGACGCCTTTTTCCCGGGAAAGTATCAGGATCATGCTGGTTATTATTACTTTTTCTTAATATTATCCATACACTGAATTAACATTACAAACGTATGTTTGTTCATACATAGACTATTTAAATTGGGTTCTAAGTTCTGACGTCACATCTTTAACCTTTATTCATATCTATTTCTGACTTCTACGTCACATAAATATAACGAGCATTGTTAGCGAAGTAAATAAGCTTAGTAACAACAGTTTGTGAAGCTTACCGAATTTACTGCCGCCATCTTGCATGGGCGGTGCCGGCTACCAACACATCCTGAAACAAATAATGCTGAAATTAGCTCGTGTATCAACACAAATATGTACATAAGAGTAGTCTATAGGGTGTCTGGTAATTAGTGACCGACACTTAAACACAGGATTGTACTCATGATAACAAACAACTTTTACTATGGGACCAAAACTGAAATTGCGAAAAAAATCTGCTGTTCCCTACATTTTGACGAGTTATGCGAACATAGTTGTAGGGAACAGCAAATTTTTTTATAAAGATATCCACCTCGAAGTGGTAGATCTATCGCAGCCAACTAGCTTAATTAGCCTTTCAGTTAACAGTCTAGCCTGTTAACTAAACGGCTATTTAAGCTAGTTTATTTATTTATTTATTTATTTAAACTTTTCACACTTAAAAAAGTACAAAGGCGGACTTAATGCCTTAGGCATTCTCTACCAGTCAACCAAGGGTGGTGAAGAGATTAGATGGCAGGTGCTCTGTTAGAAATGTTAGTTGGCTATGACAGATCAATCAAGTCCGTAAGTTTTCCAAAACTGGCGGCCAACACACAGCAGTTAACTGCTGTGTATTGTGTGAATGTTATCACATTCGATACTTGCGTTATTAATAACGCAAGTATCGAATGTGATAACATTGAATAAAGTAAATTAACCTAAAAGCAATATCGTAAACTCCGAAACGGGTCGGCCTTGTTGACATGTTGTGCGATGTAACTCAATGAGTCAATGCTGTCTCGCGGGGCGGGGCGACTCGTCTTACACATAGGGATGGTACCTACTTGTTGACTGAACTGGCTAGTATAGCTTGACAACGTTCAAATGTTCCACCGTCTATTTTCGAAAAAACCGGACTTTGCGCAATTAAATGTGATTGGCCCATAAGGAAGTGACGGAATTATTTCGTTAATCCTAATCCTAACTAATATTATAAATGCGAAAGTAAGTTTTTTTGATTGTTTGTTACCTTTTCACGCCTAAACCACTGAACCGATCATCCTGAAATTTTGCATATACGGTGTCAGGTGTACAGAAGCGGACATAGGGTACCTTTCATCCCGAAAAAAAAGTACTGTTCCTGAGGGAAACCACAATAACGTACTTATGGTAATAGATGGCGCCACGTGTCTTTCGAATCATGATTGAATTAAAATGTGTGTTGTGTATCTAACGAGTTCCACGCGAACGAACTAGCAGGACACAGCTAGTTTATAATAATTTAGGTGGGAATATAAATCAATTTCTATTGGTCGATAGTCACATTTTATTCGCTATATTTCGGATTTTTCGAAGATAAACGATGGAACATTTGAACATTGTCAAACTGCAGCTACATACGTCATCTGTTTTAGTGGGAATGAAGAAGCTTAGGCGCCTGGTTGTAGAAAAGTATTTTCTATGGCGACAAAAAACTTGCTGGCTTGATAGGAGCACTGAGTGAGAAATGATCCAGGGCAATTATAAATTTAAAAAAGGTCAGATACTTACTTTTATTAACATAGTTGTTAAGAAAATTGTTACTAAAACTTATTATAGGTAGATATGTTTTTTTTTCTGAAAACAATATTTAATATTGTATATTTGTATCTAATAATAAAGCAGAAGAGTTTGTTTTTTTTTTTTGATCGCGCCAATCTCTGGAACTACCGGTCGGATTTAAAAAAATATTTTTGAATTTGATAGGCCAATTCTTCAGTCAGACTATATAATAGGCTATTTAACATCACACTACGACCATTAGAGACCCAGCAAAAAGAAAAAAAAGTCGGGGAGAACGCTAAGCGAAAACGAACCAACAGCACGGGCGTCGCGGGCAGAAGCTAGATATGGGATAAGTATCTTGGGTGTGAAACTTAGAGATAAGAACATTGATATTACTCAGAGACAATCAATGGGGGCAAATACGTCAATAAAACACAACTGATATGCTGGCAGCAACGCTACACCCTTGAAATCTTTCACCATCCATACAAGTTCAGTATATTTAATTCTATCAGAATGAAAGAATTTATTTCGCGTACCGATACGATATAAAATGTTAGTTATTCTGTAACAACCCTACAGCAAACACTATGCGCTGTCCAACAAATATAAACCTAAACACAAGCGCATAGGTTATAAAATCACTCATCACGGGTCCAAGATGCTTGTCTCGCGACAAATAGAATAGTAGCGTTCACAGTCAGTGGGGCAAGTTTCCAAGTCCATTAATAAAATTGAATCAGACGGACATTCCGAGGCACAATGCGCACGTGTGGAGATAAATAAAAATTGACGATATTAGTGCATGCAGACGCTGATTATTGCCCGTCAATATTATAACAAGCTTGGGACTGTTTCGCTAGATTAGACAGTGAAAAGCCACCTTTATCTTTTTGAGAAAAAATCGAGACCGACTTGTCATACTTTTAAAATACTTCCTTTATAATTAACACCATTAATAAATATTTTTCCTGAATTTTCCCGTACAAATTCTTCATATCACAAAAAAATTCTAAATTAAAATTTTCTATCGCACTGACGAGTTGACTAACCGACATTAAAAAAAAAAAAATCTAGAAAGTTCGAAAGCTCTCCCAGTTAATAGAAGAAAAACCAATAAAAACGAAGAATGGTGGAAGGAGCCAATATAAAACTAACTGGTTGTCAAGGAGCTCTTTGTTAGAAAATTAAAAAGTTTTCGCTTCAAAAGGTTGTTAGGTACAGTAAAACAAGCTATTTGGTATACAGGTAAGATAATCTTTCCACTACACTGTTAATATTCATTTACGTTGTGTGCGTAATAACTTTTTAAGCTTGTGGCAGACTGACAGAGAGTGATGTAAAAGGATTGACTACTCGCCACACACACAATATTGTTTAATCGGTTCGCAGACTGTAACCCTACGGCTACACTGTCGCGCTAGCGCGAACTACACTTCGCGCGGTCTCTGTTGTACAGCGAGACGTCGGCGAGCGCGCGAAGTGTAGTTCGCGCTAGCATGACATTGTAACCATAGGGTAAACGAGACACAATAGAAGTTTTATTTTTATGGCGTCTTAGACGTCATGCGCTCGCGAAAACGTTAAAAGAAGTTGCAGTGAGCAGGGCTCATTGCTCGCAGAACGGATGGGACCGAAAGGTTCTAGAGTGGCAACCTTGTATCGGAAGGCGCAGCGTTGGAAGGCCTCCCACAATGTGGCCCGATGACCTTGTGAAGGCCGTAGGAATCCGCTGGATGCGAGAAACACAACACCGGTCGATGTGGCGACGCTTGGGGGAGGCCTATATCCAACAGTGGGCATCTTTCGGCTGAAATGATGATGAGTTGCAAGTCAGCTGCCTGTATACTAATTATCTTGTTCGACTGTACATTGTGGTCCCAATAACATTAGACAGATATTTTAATGTCATCAATAGATATCAGCATAAGTTTGGTTTGGTAAGATTATCACATAGATAACCGCTACATCTAGGTATGTGATTGTTAACGTTTTTAAACACCGTACCATATATGTAGAAGCTTGATGCATATCACGCTTTGTAGAAACGCAAAAATATCGAGTTCAAATAACTTAGTAATAAAAATTCCTATAAATACTTGTTGACGTTGTCGACTATAAACCTGCAAACCAAAAAGAACTGAACCATAAAGAAGCTACTATTATTAGATAGGAAACATGACAATATTATTGTCATATTATCTCAGTAGGCAAAAGGTTTGGTGACTGCGGCGTCGACTCCCGCACCGATGACGTCACCACATATGACTTGACGTGCCACGCCAGTACGCACGAGTGCTGCGGCGTTTAACGCACGCGACTTCGCGACACGCTTCATTTAACGTGTCAATAATAGTTATCCGCTTTAAAGATATATTGAAGTAGCTCAATGTAATATGTTGATAAGTACCTATTTGTAATGAACGATCTTGTGGATGATAAAGGGTAGTACTGTAGTGGTTTTAGCCTTCATGACTTCCCCATGCAACCTCCGCGAGTATTTTATAAATAGACACCCTGGTCCAGGCCATGGCACGGAGCGAGAGTACATGGGAAGCCATCACCTCCTTTTGCGAAGCAGTAATGCTCGCGAAAGAGGAGGCGGAACGCGTGAGGGAGAGGCAAGGCGCGGGAATTGATAGCCGATTCCCGGCCACGATAGGCGTGGGCTTGCAGACGGCGAGCAATGGGCGCCTCAGTGTTGTTAGTACTATTGACGGAGTCCGCTAGGGCCGATGCCAGCTAGGGTCGCGGGATGTTCGGAATAGTTACCGTGGCCCCGGCACAGGCAACTGAAGGAACACGGGTAGGTTTAGTCAGTAAAAGTCTGACACGCCCTCTCGCTGCGCCTAGAGCGGGAGAAGTCATTTGATGATTTCACGTCCAAAAAAAAAAAATGTCTAAGGAGATAAACACTATTTCATATTTAGAAGGATAGAAAATAAAAGAGAATCAGCTTGGAGAGCTGACAGCGCGCGCCATGATGTCAAATGAGTAGCGTTAATTCTAGGAATATTTATGAGTTTAATACTAAATACGCCTTTTATTTATTCGACCCACGTGTACATTCAGTATTGCTGATTTCAGATAGCCTCTGAGTAGTAATCGAACTACTTATCTTTGGTGGACACCTAACAGTTAACAGTTAATAAATTAGACTGTACGAGTTAAGTAAATGATTTCAATAGTTTTTAGTTTTTGAAGCTAGTTTCCAGTTTAGCCGCTAATAATCCGGTGGTGTATCAAGCACACCTTTTATTAAACCGTAAAAACAGCAGGTGTGGATCCTGCACTATATTTCATCATACATCTTTGAAGGTGGTTTTTACAGCGCAGCTTGAAAATCTAGGCTACTCCGAATTCTGAGACAGTCGATAAAATAAAATGAAAAATACAGTCACGTTCAGTCGTGAGAAGCAAGTGATAAAATCGTTGTTTTATGACTAAAGTTTAGATAGCATAGACGACGAAAACTTCTTGTTTACGTATTGCACGTAACTCTGCAAAACTTGCGAATTTAAACGCTTTTATGTCTAAATCCCACTACAAATGTACTACGATATATTCTGTACACGAATTCATGAAATCAGAATTTATTTGAAGCTTTAATATGGTAAGATGGTGGATGGTGATGGATGGTTGGTTGGTAACAGGTGGCTGGGACAGACTGGATGCGGAAGGCGGAGGATAGGATGTTGCGGCGCAGCCTGGCAGAGGCCCATTTACAGCAACGGACTTCAGTAGGCTCAGTTGATTGAATAGATGGTTCTGTGTTTTGTCATGGTTTGGTAAATATATTAATTTATGGTTTTTAAGCACATAATCTTTTAATACGTGCCTACTTTTATACCTAGTTATTTGTATGTAGGATAGGCGTTTTAGCTCTAAAGGTGGGCATTCTCGGTCAACTACAACCACATTACTAAGGTAATAAGGTTGAAAAATGGTTCACCGCATATGTCCGCAATGGTACATCTAAAATTTGATCGTTTGGCGTGATGTAAAACTCTAGATGTCCAATCGCTCCATTTCACTTTAGTCGTTTGGAACCACGCCAAATGGTGCTATCTATGAATGCCCACCTTAAGTTTAATTCTGACGCGTGTCCCTAAAACTAATTAGGGACACGCTTTTGCTTGAACCATGTTTCAAACCATGTCTTTGGGTCAAGCAAGTTTCGCCAAGTCTTAGTCCTGCGGCGCGCGGCGTGTGAGTCGATGCCAATGGAACGTAATGTTGCTATTCTTAATATTGCACTTATATAAACATTTTAGATTTAGATATTGTTTTTATTTTGTTTCTTTTTTAAATTACATTGCATGCTGCACCGGCTGACGTCACGTCAACGCCGGCTGTCGCTGAAAACCAGCGCTGGAGCTCTGTCTCGCACAGGGTTGCAGCATTATGCTGAACGATGGCCGTTTTGCGTGGATGTGACGCATATTTTCCTCCAACTTGTTTCTTTTTGTGTTTGTGTTCTTTTTTTGCGTCATGTTTACCGCAAATAAACGTATTTTCTTTCTTTCTTCTTCTTTCTTTAAACAGCAAGACCTGAATCTAAACTAAAGAAAACCAAACTATTAAAACTATGTAGGTACGTGTTACTGGTGCGCGAGTGCTACACTTCTTGTTACGCACTTTTTTATCGTAGGTGCTCGAGTTTTTACGTAACACTGAACGAAACCTTGTATAATGAATTCAAACCAAGTGCTTTTGAAGGTGAAACTCTTAATACATAAACGTAACTATATTTTATCGCTCGTTAAGGGACGAGCGTCACAGTACTGGGTTTAAAAATTCATTTATAACAAGTCGTGAACCGGTGCCAAGTGCTGGACCAAGATGATTGATAGCCTGTCAGAATGGATGCCTCTTGTTATGATATATTATTACAACATTATAACAGCTGCATGTATACTTCTACGGATTTTTTTTATATTATAGGGCTTAGAGAACGATGGTTTACACCAAGGTTGAAGCTCAAGGTTCAAAGTCAAAAACATTTTTATAGTGTCCTTTCCTCCCCTAAAAGCGTTTCATTTTTCCAGCGCAATTTAAAACTGCAAACCTCAATTCGTATTCTCTATGCTCAAATAAAATTTACATTTTGCAGTTTTTTAAAGAACACTTTTTTATTCTCATTGAAACCGATGTATGTCTGAATCATAAATGTTGAGTTGTTTCTGGTATTCGTCATTAACTCAAACAAAAAAGCAAAACTTCTCTTAACAATTCTATAAATTCAGTGTACTGAAAAATATAAGATTAAAATTTCATTCTGCGTCCTGACTAAACAGAAAAAGTATTTTCCCCGTTATTCCGTCCAAACTTCGCAAAATGGACTAACTATTTAGCTGAATATTTCCGATATTTACTTTCAGTATTTATTAAAAGAGAAGCAAATAATTTTTTATTTTTATTAGAATATTTTGCTTTTACGCGTAAAACGCGCGTTCGAATCCGCGGGCAACATTTTTTACTAAATCCTAACAGTTTTTACATAAATAATATCTAAATGGCTGACCACGTCACTGAATTCAGGGAGGTTTTCGTTTTAAATACGATGAACTGGGTTTTAAAAGTATACAAGGTTACATTTTAGTTGCCCTGTTTATCCTGCATTCTTCAATAAGGGTGCTTACATAAAGAAACAGGTTTCCGGTACAGGCAAATCTGTGCGGGTCGGTATCGATCGGTGCAGGTATAATATTCTCATGTTATCTTATGTGCTCACTTATAAAGAAACAGGTTTAAACTTGTCGGTGCCGACTACCTTATTAACCCTGCACCGATCGATACCGACCCCCACGGGTTAGTCTGTACCGGAAACCTGTTTCTTTATGTAAGCACCCTTAGGCAGGTATACGCTGTTATACAAACAGCTGAGTTTTTACTGTAATTTCCTGTCAATGAAGATACCTATTTTCTACCAGTAACGGTTTAGTATTTTTCTTAAGCAGCAGCCTCCATTTCACAAATGAGATAGTAAACCCATGGCTTCCTGAAAAACCTAATACAATTAATTTGCCCTGTAAGGGCAAATTCGACCAAACTTTTATAAACCTAGTATAAGTCTAATCCAGCGAATAAATTTTTAACTTTTGATAGATTTTCCATACCAAAACTGTCAGACGTCGATTTTATTCCGCGGATAAAAGATATCTGACTTCCGTTAAGATCAGCCTAAATCGAACACAAGATACCTTTCTCGACAACAGCATTTTCAGTAACTAGACCAACGTAGTTTCTGATGCAAAGTTTCAAAAGTACCTATTCATTTATCAGTAAATACAGTCTCTATTGTTGAAAATAATTTTAGTAGTATTAAATGAGTTAATATTGTTTTAAGACTTTGGTTTGAAGACAGTTGAAATAAATTCTATAATTTTCGCATCAGAAATAAATTTGGTCATAACTTTAGTTAAAAGGATTACAGAGTTTGGTATCGGTTAGACATTACTCAGCCTTAATTACCTAGTGTATGTAAATATAAATACTAATACATTTTGAAAACAAATAAGATGTTAAACACACAAGGCCTCAATTAGAACAACATTTTTCTCCATTTATAACGTATCACAGTTGATGATACTTTATTCACATTACAATCTAGCCTTAGCTAATAAGTAATTTAAATATAACATAAACTGCTAAGTAACTATAAAATTAAGAAATCGTCCAATACCGTCTTCCTTATTCACTTTATGTTAAGAAGAAGACACTTAAATTCACGTGTTCTTTAGTCAGCACTTGCACTACAGTTTATGTTCACTCACACTGCACTAAACTAACTCAAAAGGTTTTACCCTTTTTAGTCTTCGCACTAATTCAGTGATGTCAAGGAATTGTATCGCCTCGACATTCACGTGATGATGAAGTCTGTTTATGAAAACAGACTTCATCTTTTGACTTTTGAGGTACGGAACCCTTATAGGATCACTTCGTTGTCCGTCTGTCTGTCTGTCTGTCAGTCTGTCAAGAGCCTTTTTCTCAGGAACGCGTGAAGGGATCAAGTAGAAATTAATATCAAATACTATGCATGTATACTATGGTCCCTTGGTGCTCTAAAAAAATCAAGCTTCGTAGTCAACGCAACAAAAATATATTTTGATACTCACAAATAAATCAAAACCTATAGGATATTTCCCGTTGACCTAGAATCATGAAATTTAGTAAGATGAAAGGTCACACAGCACAAGCAAAGGAAAAAGTTCGACAATCGTTAATTTGTAGTTTTATCACATTCACATAACATTTTTTTTTGTGATTACAAACTTACATTTCTAGTTAGAGAATTGACTGTAACGTATATCGATGTATAATAATAATAATAAAAAAATGTTGTAAAAAATGATGTATGGGAGAACATATTTTTCAACTACAATGTTAAGTCTGTTTTGGGATAAATTTATCCCAACTACGGAACCCTTCATTGTGCGTGGCCTGACACGCACTTGGCCGGTTTTTTATTATTATCCCATCTTGACGTCCCTGTTTTATCTTGAGATCCTAATTAGATATTAGATACAAAAAATGTATTGGCTACTTGGTACACAGTTACCATTGTCAATATCTAACAAACTGTTGTTTTATATATCTACAAGTTTTAAAGCCTTTAAGGGCCTATGGTATTCAGCTGTGGGGGCTGCACCAGCCAAAGCAATCGTCAAATCATACAACGATTCCAAAACAAAGTGCTCAGGAGTCAGGGATATAGTCAACGCGCCCTGGTCCATTAGAAACGGCGACCTCCACCGTGCACCGGGTCCTCAAGATGGATGTCGTAAACATAGAAATTAGAGCTAAATGAGAAAGATCTTTCGTGTAATAAAGTTTTCTTATTCTTCATCAAACATACTATCTTACTATCGTAAATAGTTACAATTTGGAAACGTTTTAAGTGCATTATTATAATTTTATAACAAAAAAAATACTGAAATAAGATCGAAATAATAATATTGAACGAAAGCACAATCAGATGTGGCTCTAGTATTTAATAAGTTGCACTGTGACCCATTAGTAATTCTGCTAAACCCATTCAATATAGTTAGCGTGAACTTCACAGGTCATTGCCTCTGTCGAAATAAAACGAGACCTGTTTTCATTAAAAATGATTACCAAATAAATATAAAGCTGCTTATTTATGAAGGCTCGCCCATCATTTTTATCACTTGCTCGAAAACTTTAATAAAGTTGACTAGAGACAGACACAAGGCAACTGCAGGTAAATTATTACATTTTTATACACAAGAAGTGTTTTTAATTTTGTCACGTACAACAAAGGCGGGCTAAGGTATTCAGGAATATAAATCAAAAAGGATTTATGAAGGTGAATGTTATGAAAACAAGGAATTGCTTGGCGTTTAGATTGTGAGATTTTCCAAGAAAATTGGAAAGGAATTTTCAATCTTAGTGTTAATAAAACTATTTCAGTTTTTAATTACGGTGTCTACGATAGTGTAGGAACAGTAGTGTACAAAACAGTCGTTTCAAGTATAAGAAAAAGTGACAAGAAAGTATGCACACTTCATTATACGAGTACATACCGAATAGAATAAAAATAGTACACATTACTGCAGCGGCCGACAACAGAGGCATTGACGGACGAACGTGAAAATGTGGGCCGAGGCGAAGCCGCCGAGGCACACACACGTGAGTCGATCTATGCCTGGTTGCGGCCAAGGGTTACAGTTCTTTTCTCAAATAATGGACGGAAATTCAACAATTAATTATAAATTCCAGAATCAATGACGAACAACAATTTTTCACGTGCCAATAAATTATGTTCATTTGTTTCTTTTTTGGTAGATATCTGTGGGTTGGTAGATATCACATGTCTTCGAATTTTTGGTTCTAGGACATGCCGGTTTCCTCAAGATGTTTTCCTTCACCGTTTTGAGAGCAGTAGTGATGTTTACACAAAGTAAAGCGCCTGCCTGGGTTCGAACCCACGACCAGCAAACTCGTTAGTCGGAGCCGTTACCACTAGCCCAACACTACTCAGTTATACAAGTAGCTTTTTTTTAAACAAAAGCAAAAAAAGCTCCAAATGGTTCTAAAGAGTTAATCTGGCGTATCAGTCCGTATCAAAGGCAATGGTTCAATTAATAAATTAAAACAGCCGACGGCGCGCGGCGTTCCAATAATCAATTTAGTTCAACGCACTGATTTGATTTGTCAACCTCCAGCCGACCTAGTACCTAGGCCACCTTTTTGTGTAAAAAGGCCAGGTTCGATTCGGATTTGAGTGGGTAGCGATCCGTAGCCGGAGGAGCTTTAAGACCACTTTGGGCTCACCCAAAGGGGAATAGGTACAAAAAACAGAAGAGTAGTGATAGGTCTGTTATCTTCCATGGGCAACGGTTCAATGAAACATTATTCGTGGAGATTGGTTTATTTTTTTTATGTTGGTTTATCAATTATATCCTGCTATGAATTTCAATGAATTGATCTCTTTTATTTACCGGCGCAAGTTTTTTGGAACGAAGTGCTTTAACGCGGTTTGTGGTAGGAGTTGACTGAAAGAAATCGTCACGTAACGAAAAAGCGTTATGCCCTGTTGACCCCTATGTCAACAAAAAACTTTTGACACTTGAAACTGGATGACCATATTAGATGGCTCTGTGTTTACATAATATCTCTCTCTGTCTTTTGTGATGCGCACAGCAAAGGAGTCGAACTCTCTGCCTGCGTCTGTGTTTCCGAACGCATACAACCCCGATCTCTTCAAAGTGAGAGTTAACAGGCTTCTTCTGGGTAAGCTCGCTCCATCGTCGACTTTGTCTCTGTCATCTCTGACCTAGACTAGAGTCAAGAGCAAACCTATCTTAAATTAAAAAAAAATATACAACGAAAGGAACTTTTTTCCAACCGGGTGTCCCACGACATCTCCCAACTTTTTTCAGCAGCGTTATAGTATTATCATAGAGTCTGTGCACTCGGCGATACTGATGTTCTAGCGATCCCATAGTATACCGTTTCTAAGCAACTATTGATACAGAACCCTAAAACGATGAAGTTATGAAAACTTTATTTATGATGCTACGTGTAAGTAAGAAAATAATATTTATTCATAATTTTCCTTAATTTTCATTTAATATATTATATCTAGTTTTCTTTGAGGTCAATTTCTGAAGACTGTGTTATTTTAGGATTTATACACAGGGCAATCGGTGGACTTTGTCGGAATTTTTCCCAAAAATGTTGTAATTGCTATTTCTGAGAAAATCTAATCAGAATAAGATTGGTAAATGGAAATTATATAACTTATTCATTTCGATCAAGCATAATCTTTTGATTAGGGACATACCACTATCTGGTTTGCTGATGTGTCTCTGTCAAAGTGGGTTTTCGGTATTAATGTTATGTCTTATAAATAGTCAACTGGAGGTTGCCGTATTAAATACATACCTGTTTTTTAATGAGGACCATGTGATTCTGTCTATAATTATCATATTTAGTTTCTTACAAGCCATTAGTAATCATTCACTGAAAAACCTATTAGTTGAAGAGGCTATGCTTAAATAAAAGCATGTTCTTACCACTGAAAATGTAGAAAAGCTCTAAACTTCAAATAAAAAAATACGAATTAACAAAAAAAAAGCAAATCCAATTCGTGTGGCCGTCATATTGAAGTAGACATAAAGTGAAATGGCCGAAACCATTAACAAAATTGAATTAGTGGCCGCTATAGGTTGACGACAATGGCACTCCACCGGCGAACACAAAGCAGGATAATCCGTAAAGAACGAATTCAGAGCGAGTGTTCAATACATATGCTTCATTCACTGTTTGCTTGACAAAGACCATACGGATTAAAAGGGATGGATGTCTAGGTTAATAAATACAGCCTGTCTGCATTGTTTACGGCCTTTCTCTTTTTTGTTTTTGGGGTCGATACTCTCATTTGCCAGAAGCACTTTTATTTTTGGACCACATGTTCGAATGAAAGGCTTGAAAATCATGGCGATGATTTTATGCTAGGTACTCAGCAAACAGCAGGCGAATGTGTGTGTACTAATAGGTACACTTCTGCCTTACCTTTCGGGGAATACAGGCGTGATGTGTACTCAGCAAACATACTCTTTGAGGTGCAAATTAATCACTTGAACCAAGTCATCTAGTTCGAGAACTGTGCCCAACTTTTAAGTCAAGCGAAGTTGCTTTGTTATGTCGTCCATTAGTATTTATAAAAGAAATATCAGGACCTACTATGGAAGAGACTAACTACCGAATATTTAAACTTACATGTGACTGGTGCCCACATTTTATCATATTGGCATGAGAGATGCCTGCTTTGGCCTGAAACTCGGTCAAGTTCCGATATGTGCCAAATCGGACGTTTAAAATTGGCGCTTGATTCATGCCGTTCAGAGAATACCTTTTTAAAGCAGACTCGTAAATAATACGACTTTTTAAAGAGTTCAGGATGCAGTTCAATGAATTTCGTGAACAGTTTTATTAATAAACTAGCTGTGCCCTGCGACTTCGTTCGCGTGGAATTCGTAAGATACACAATATACCAACACTTATTGATATAATAAAAAAACAACAGACTTCCAAAAAAAGAAACACTACAAAGTGAAAAATAACTAATTAATTAATAAGTTTTTACACTTTTTAGTTGTGGTACCTACCCCACCCGAATTCGTATACCACTACTTGCTAAGTAAATAACAGTGACACGAAATTATTATGACACTATCAACATACACTAGATGGAACAAAATACTTATTATTGAAGCTAACTCAAAAACCACTCATCAGAATTTGACAAAATTTATATTCGACCACAGGATACCCATCCAAATAAAAACTTTGCAAAAAGGCAAATATGTATATGTCGCGTTAAGTCGTGTCAGAAGTTTGGAAGCCGTAGTTTTGTCAGATTTGGACGCCGTCGCCAACAAATTATTTAATCAACCACACGACGACAGATCGTTGACGAAATCAGTCTTATGACTATCAAGGCCCACATAACATACAAGTCAAGTAGCGCGATTTGAAGCATATTACCATTAAAATCATGTTTAGCCAAAGTGCATCTCATGGCAATTCCAATAAGCCCAAACACGGCTAGGATACATTATTTTATTACGGAGTTCCAGTGCCTACCTTCAGGCTTCATCATCAGATCAGGTCGTTGGTACCAGTTTCATCAGAACCATTTATTTAAATTTGCTTTGTTATAGTCGCTGATCAATCTTAATCGAGATATCTTATCGCTACCCGTGAAATACATTGAGCAGTTCCCGTGGCCATCTGTGGTCTTCTTCGTCAGTTTCACTTCACCAAATGATACTTTCGGAATGCAAATGCTTGATTTGTTGATGAAAATATCAAAATCACTATGTATATGCCTATAATATTTCAGGAGTACCCTCAATTCCTCATTGACCCTATCAACAGAACTGGATTTTGATAAAAATGGGACCAATCTGGAAGTATGTCTTTTCAAATAAAACAATAAATTTCCAAATCGGTTTATAAATGACGGAGTACTGAGGTAACAAACATAAAAAAAATACGACCGAATTGAGAACCTCCTCCTTTTTTTGAAGTCGGTTGAAAATAACAGCCACATTTTAATAAAACTACTCCCTCGTCGCCCCCGACCCGCCACGTTGCACCGCCCGCGCGCGCTGTAACTTCGTTTTCGCTTAGTGTTCTTTTTGCCTTTTTTCTTTTTGCTCGGCTCCTAACGGTCGTAGCGTGGTGTTAAATAGCCTATAACTATCCTCGAGAATTGGGCTACCAAATGCAAAAAGAATTTTTCATATCCGACTTTTTATTCACAATTTCATAGGTTTTAAGTTTTTTGCGCGGAACCCTAATTATTTTTCTAAAATAAAAGTAGCCTGAGTTACCCGCCGTAACATCAGCTATCTGCCAGTGAAAGTCCCGTCAAAATCGGTCTAGCCGTTTCGGAGATTAGCCGGAACAAACAGACAGACAGACAGACAAAAATTTTAAAAATTGCTTTTCTGTTTATAGTACCGTATATACGTTCATATGCATTTAGTAAATAGTTGTTACTTTGACATTACAAACAGACACTTAAATTTTATTTATTTGTATAGAAAAACAACCAATTATATCTTACTTAACTAAACCAATATAAAAAGTCTGAAGGATTTATACATATTGTTGGCGTTGAAAAGCAGTTCAAAGTACAATATCAAAACATTTCTCCAGGTCTCTTTCATGAATATAACATTACGTCACGCCTTATTTCCCCGAAGGGTTAGGCAGAGGTGTACCTAAAGTACACCCACAATTCGCCAGTTATGTTTAAGTCCCATGTAATAGGGGCGAGCCTATTGCTATCTACCGTGCACAAATCCAGACTCCGGGCTGCTACTGAGAAATTCCAGATAGAAAATCCCAATAACACTTTGCCCGACCTGGGAATCGAACACAGGACCTCATCATGCTCAGTACTAGCGTTTGCGACCACGAGACCAACGAGGCAGTCTTTCATGAAATCTAATTAATTTACTCATCCAACACAGAAGAAAAGCGTCCCTTTTCAATAATGTGAACGTTTACTTCAAAAGCTCAAACGAGCTCCAAAATTGCATTACTACACATAAACAAGTCTTCAGCACTTGACGGTGCACTACACAACTGAACAAAGCACATTAGCCAGCAGAAACGTTTGCCAATTTCTTTAGAGACTTGTTACCGCATGCGAACGTAAAGTGCTCATTACCGCATAAGGCCTAATGCAGACGAACGTTTTGACGACCACCGATTACCTGTACATACAGACTGACTTTGAAAACATGCGACAAATCTAAGGGGGTGTTCTAGCCATCAATACGAACAACTTTTACTTTGGGACCAACTTAGAATTCGCAAAACAAAATCGACCTTCCCGTATAAAGGTACATACCCGATTGGACCATTTTGTAAAAGAAGGTCGAATTTTTTTTTGCGAATTCTAAGTTGGTCCGATAGTAAAAATTGTTCATATTGATGGGTAGAACATCCCCTTAAGTCAGCCTGTATATTATGCACTTTGTCAGTGCGAATTAGAAACCATAATATCGGCTATGGTTTCCAATTCGCACTGACAAAGTACAATAAACAACGCCCCCAATGGCTACATCGCACGCCAAAAGCATCGTGTATGTCAAGGTGCTTTTGGCGTGTGGCCAAAATTTGAACTAACGCCGCCGCCATCTTGTTTTGTCAATACATTTTTTTACAATGATTTACCAACAACGGCTCCTGTCAATGTCATTCAGGTGCCAAAATATGCTTGTAACACTACACATCTCGTGTGTATTGCTTGCATGCTGTGGCGATTTCTGGCCGTCTGTAGTCTATTTTTGGAGATGATGAATGGTAGTGTGGTGTCAATCAGAGATGAAGAAACTTTTGTATGACGGATTACCAAAACGACATAGTACGACACTTTCGTTTGCGTGAGTGTTAGAGAAAATGA
The DNA here is from genome assembly GCA_947568875.1 of Fissipunctia ypsillon. Lineage (NCBI taxonomy): Eukaryota > Metazoa > Arthropoda > Insecta > Lepidoptera > Noctuidae > Fissipunctia > Fissipunctia ypsillon. Next base: position 14,404,685 of record OX387661.1, on the reverse strand, counting down.
TTCTGTGATTTCAAACAAAATCAGTCCTTGGTCGCAAGCGTTACTGCTGCTGCTGCTGCTGTACATGAAGTCCAGGGTTCGATTCCCGAGTTGGGCAGTATTATTAGGTTTTTCTATCTGGAATTTCTCAGTAGCAGCCCAGAGTCTGGAGTTGTGCCTGGTTGATGGCAATAAGCTCGCCCATTACATGACACTTATACATAACTGGTGAATATAGGCACACCTCTGCCTAACCCATCCTTGCGAAATACAGACGTGATGTTCTGTGTCCATACGCAAAGTCTTACCGGTTACTATCGGGCCAATTTTAGTCAGTCGCTCGTCTGCGAAGCCTGTAAGGTCGGCCGTCAATGGCTGTCTGCCGGAGCCATGTTTATATCACAATAAAACATTGTTTTACGACAAATGCCGAGCAATTCCGAGTCCCAACGAGGCGACGGGTGATTCTTTTATTTTCCTCCACAATGGTGTCAATTGTTCTGGTAAATGTTTGCTGCAGTTCGCGCGTCTTTGAAATAGGCGTACGCTCATTTGATTGCTGTTCCTTGGAATTAGATTGTTTGTTATGACGTATATTTTTAATAAGAGTTAGTTTTTAAAATGAGGTGAGCGTGTAAATTCCCTTTATCGTACCAAAATTGAGTAGAATTTCGTTTTAATTTTCCCGATCATGTAAAATTTTCCATTAATTCTTAACATTATTTCCTACAGTAACTAACAAAACAGTTTTTCGGTATGTTTGATCTACAAAAATAAAAAACCCACACCAAATAACAACGTTCTTGGAAATTGATCTGCAAATAATACATACAGTAGAGTAGATAAAATATCATGTTTCATATAGTACGTCAATGGATTCAGTAACATTTGCTGGCGTGACGTCAAGTTTCATAGTTTCCGGTGGCCGGTTTATGTATATCTATCTCGCGTTCTATTGCTTTATTAGGAAACGATGATGCTGAGTGTGTATCGTAAATGCGTAATGACTTCAGTGGTGTGTTGCATGATGCAGTTGTTGATGTTTAGAGTCTACGACACGGGTACGACACGTGAGGAGGCGTTATCAAACAAAGAGCCTGTATGCATCAGACGGTTAGCAGCTCTCTCGTTAGAGGACTCAATTTAACGTACCCTGAAGATTAGCAAGATTAATATTTATGTTTTTCAACTATATGCCGTAATTTGATGTCACTTTCTATGCATTTTTAACCAAATTCAAAAAAGGTGTTTATCAATTCGGTTGTATGTTTTTTTTTTTAATGTTTGTTACCTCAGTACTCCGTCATTTATAAACCGATTTGGAAAATACATTTTTTATTTGAAAGGACATACTTCCAGATTGGTCGCATTTTAATCAAAATCCAGTTCTAATGGTAGAATCCATAAGGAATTGAGGGAACTCCTGAAATATTATAGACATACAAATAGCGATTTTGGTACTTTCATCAACAAGTCAAGCATTTCATTCAGAAAGTAACATTTGTTGAAGTGGAACTGATGAAAAAGACCACATATGGCCAAAGGAACTCCCCAATGATAAGTATTTCACGGGTGGCGATAAGATATCTCGATTAACATAGTTAAGCGACTATGACGAAGCAAATTTAAATAAATGGTTCCGATGAAAATGGTACCACCCATGGTAGGCACCGGAACTCTGTAATAAAACAATGTATTCTAGCCGTGTTTGGGCTTATTGGAATTTTCATGAGATGCACTCTGACTATACTTAAATGATTTTAATGGTAATATGCTTTAAAATGCGCTGCTTGAGTCGTATTTTATGTGTGGCCTTGATCATCAGAAGACAGATTTCGTCAACAATCTGTCGTCATGTGGTTGATTTAATAATTTGTTGGCGACGGCGTTCAAACCTGATAAAACTACGCCTTCCAAACTTTTGACACGACTTAGCGTGACGTTTATGGATAAGGATAGGGATAGGAAGGGATAGGTACTCCTGAGGTGGTCGCATATAAATTTGATCAATACGTATTTTTTTTTTATTTAGTGTATGTTATTGATGCTAGAATAACTTCCTGTCACTGTTATTTAAAGTAGCAAGTAGTAGGCAAGTAGTGGTATACGAATCTGGGTGGGGTAGGTACCACAACTAAAAAGTTGAAAATAAAAACTTATTTATAAAAAATAAATAAACCGACTACCAAAAAAAACACTACAAAGTGAAAAATAATTTTAATTTCGGAACTCTGTGGCAAAAAACGAAAATACTAAACCAGACACCAATTTCCGAAATTAGTTATTTTTCACTTTGTAATATTTTTTTTGGAACTCAGTTGTTTTTTTATATAAGTTGTTATATTAAATTTTAAAAATATACCATAGTAAATGTTTGTACAACACACACACACACACTAGTTAAATAAATTAAATAACTAACAATCTAACTATATAAATATACAAAAAAATACTTTTTTACAAAAATACAACAGACTTACAAAAAAAAAAAACACTACAAAATGAAAAATAACTTTAATTTCGGAAGTCAGTGTCTTTGGATCTGTATTTTAGATTTTTGTGACCGACTTCCGAAATTAAAGTTATGTTTATCTTTGTAGTATTTTTTTGGAAGTTGGTTGTTTTTTTTGGAAAAAAGTTTTTTTTGACTAAGAGTTTTGTTTTTTTTTTATTATTTGAGATACGTTTGCTCTTGACTCTAGTCTAGGTCAGAGATGGCAGAGACAAAGTCAACGATGGAGCGAGCTTACCCAGAAGAAGCCTGTTCACTCTCACTCTGAAGAGATCGGGGTTGTATGCGTTCGGAAACAGACGCAGGCAGAGAGGGAAGAGTTTTATTATCAAATAACACATTAGACACGCTTCAACGTCGTCTACACTTTTACGTTCGCAGCTAGACGTAGGTACTAGGTAAGCCTCTCGTATTCAGGAAGCAACACTTGAATATGCTCAGCTCAATACATTGTGCATCTTGCAATGTGTGCACAGAGCCATCGCAGCAGGAACAGTATTAAGCACTGGAGCGTGTCATCAAGAAGCCTAAGTTTCCTTACGGACAAAAGATGATCAGCGTATTGTTCAAGAGTCAAGGCCAGCATTGAAGTGTGGAGTTGTTGAAGACTTACCTATATCACTCATTGATGGACAGTATACGATATGAGTCTGTTAACAATTATCTGTTTTGGGGTCTTGAGGTTAAACAGACTTGATTTAGGCATATTTCATAAAATTCTGTCTCAATTAATAAACGGTGATGATTCAGGTTCATAGCCTAAGTATAATCCGTTGTAGTATGTATTTAGGGAATGATGGGACTGTCATACACGTTGCAATGATAAAAGTCCCTAATTAAAAAAAAAAACCCAGCATATCCTGAGACGGAGAGTTTCTACGACCACGTCGAAAGAGGCAAGAAAATTACCATACCATAATACGTGTGCCAATAATTTTTTGACTATTTGAACAAATAGAGTGTCATAATGGCACTCTAATACACAAGAGCAGAGTACTCAGTAACATCATTCATCAAAACAATAATTTATGAATGAATGTTGAAATGCGTCCAATAAGCCATGTGCCAAACTATTACTAGTCTGCGATCCAATCATTTTACGCGTCTGATGTAGTTCCTGCTATTTTAATTTACTAATCACAATAGATTTTATTTTCTTCGTGGGGATTTCTCAGATGGACAATTCTGAACAGCCCAGAGTCATTTTGCACCAAGACAGTGAAAAAGTAATACTCCTCAAGTCATACTCCTTTGGGCATGTGTATCTGTAGGTCAGCATCAAATTTAAGTAACTTTATTATATATTTGATTCCACAAGTAGGTATATAAAAAAAATGTGTTGACACTAAAAAATCCTTTCCCATTGTCAATATACCTACGTCTTCAGAGAACACAGTCGATACGTAAACATTAGACGTAGTTCACCTGATATATGTTCTGCCGTCGACGAATGTATTAGATCAATCATGGTAGCCCGATGTATCGCCGTCTGCCCTGTCAGGGACATAGATAGCGACGTGTGCTTGATGAACTGCTTCAATTTCACCATATTGTCTCAAGGATCATGGGTTTGAGAAAAAGTTTTACATGCCCCTTGTAGAAGTAGGCAAGTCAACGTTTTTCCTAATAAAAATGCATTCAGAAACTAAATACAAAACGTCATTTCGCATCTTAGAGAAATTTTAAGTGATGTGATTGTTCCATGTCATATTACTACAAATGAATACATTTTGAATTAATCAGAATGACTAGCGTTTGATCTCTGTAATGCCAACTAACACAAATAGGATTTCGACGACCTATGGATTTGTTAGGTCTCGAGGTGATGGAGAGAAACGACCAATTCAAAAATACGGTCGCGCCAGAATGCTGGAATCCGTAGCGATAACGAAATACCGGCTAATTCTGGGATGTGCAGTGCTGTAGATTCACTAAAACTGCCCTCGGGTTGTTTGGCCATGACGTGTGATAGTTGCGTTGAGTTGTTCGCAGGATCACCACTGTTAGGTCTTGAGGTAATGGAAAGAAACGACCAATTCAATGATGCAAATTCTTACAATATTAAAATCAATAGCGGGCAACTAAAAAAATTTACAATTTATATAAACCAATCACTGCACAACACGCATAGTCTATAGTTCACGAAACTCCGCACTGTACTTTGTCCGCATTATTAGCGCGTGTTTTAGTTGTGTAACTGATTGTTACTATTATTTCGCGGACATTTTTATGGGTTACATGTTCACTTAGTTTTAAAAATTCTCTAGCATACCTTATATGTAATGTGTAACTGTTTTATGTCCCAATAAAGTAAAATAAAATAAAAACTCGCGACGGGGGCGCCACCATCATGTATCAGTTTGGAATGATGATGCAACTATAGATTGCTTTAAATCCTCAGAAGTCATCGACCTTAGATACAGCATTCAGCCTAACTCTTTTTTTTAAACAGATCGTCAATACTGTAATTCAGTCGATGACAAAAGCTTCTGAGCTGCAGAGGAACTTACTCGTAAAATAATTATGAACAAGTAGGCAATCAGTAAAATCACACAAAACGCAAGCAAGGGCCGAGAACCTCCAGCACTATACAAATAGCACATTAACAGCATCCCATAGGTACTTAATACGTTCAAAGAAACTCGCTCTTAGCGTAATAACGCGCAGTTCCAAGTAACTCTCGCACAAATGTTACGTAACATGTTGCAACTTGCACAGTAAACATGTAACGATGTACTAATTATATCAGCGGGATTCATCGCTTGAGGATTGTGTTGCTAACTAGTTTAACATACGGTGCTGTAGTTGCGATTGCGAGGACTAGGAACGACTGGGACCGCGGGAAATTATTAGTGAAGTAAGTTTGGCGTGATGTATTGGAGTTATAATTATAATGTTGTAGTTTCGGTTTTTTATCACCCAACAAAAGGACTGACAACTGCGAACTTTGCAAGATATATTTTTTGTATGATTTCAATAATATCTGCTTCAAGTTAAATTATGCGAGGGGTTGCCAAATCTTCAGTTGTCTCTTTGTAGTGTGTGTTGCTTTCTGGGTTCCAGGTACGAACCCAGAAAGTAAGTACCTACTTCCCTAACTAATGTATAATAATAATATAAATAATGCACCGCTTGAGAAAGTGGAACAGATTAAATACTTGGGTCACGATGTGGACGCTGAGCGGGAGCGGACGGCGTTGTCAGTCAGAGGTAATATGTTAGCGCGTAGGTTTGAGCGTTGTTCGAGGGAGGTAAAATAACGCTCTTTAGAGCTTATTGTACATCCTTCTACACGTGCAGCCTGTGGGCAAAGTATACTCGTGCGGCATACAGCTCCCTCCGCGTCCAGTTCAATAACGCGTTCAGGGCGATGTTGGGGCTGCCCCGCCACTGCAGCGCCTCGGGCATCTTCGCGGAGGCGCGCACCGACTGCTTTCACGCGACGATGTGCAAGCGGTGCGCGTCTCTGGTGCGCAGAGTACGGGGCAGCGCCAACACTGTCCTGGCGATGATCGCCAACAGACTGGATTGCCCTTATATTCGGCAATGCTGTAGCAGACATATTGTTACCTTGTGAGCGTTCGTTTTTGTCTGTGCTTGTTATCCTGTATGTATCCTTTTATGTATCTTTTTGTATTATGAGTTAGTTGTTACTTGAAATAAACTAATTTTATTTATTTATTTATTAATGTAATAATTATGTTATGATTAGACAAGAAAAACTTTTTAGAAAAATTCTAAATAGAGAGTTATTCAACAGTAAAGTGCACGGAGCGTCCTGTCATCGGCGCGATCACAAAGAAATTCAGTGAACGCATATTTGCACGCCATCGCGGACGCATATTGAACGCGTTGGCTTGGCCGTACTTTAAAGCCAACAACAATATAACTCACCGATATTAGTATGTATAAGGCCAGGTAGCAGTGGCGAGGCTTGACATTTCGTAGGAGAGAAGCCGAAGAAGAAATTGTTCAGTTACAAATAGTCATACAACTACGATTACCACGTTGTGGCGCCGGCTTATTTAGAACAATTTGTGTTGTTGTTGGAATATATACTATTTGGCAATCGTAGACATTACTGAATATGTTATTTTTCTATGGTCGTAGGTGAAGTTACTCTACCGACCCTCCAAAGGGAAGCCGGTAGGAATGGAGTTGTTAGCGCGCTTCGCCTCTGCCAGGTAGACGTTCAAAGGCGTCACCCGAGTACATGATCGAGTGTCACTGACACACGAACATGATATCGACATCTGACGGCGTCATTGACTGTGTCATACTATACCTTTAGAGCGCTGCGTCAGCAAGTCCCGGGTGAAGCTATTGACGTCAACCCTAACGCGCTGCGGCGAACGCGAGTTTGACACGCAGCTGCTGTTACAGGGTTATGAAGTTTTTTACTGGCGTTTGAATGTCAATTACCGATAGGCGATATTTAACAACAGCAGAGTACCCAACTTATAGCAGAAGTAAAAAAGTAGGCGCATTACGTTCATATAAAACAGTTAACAGTCTTATGAACATTCGAATTGCTATAAGAAAGACTTGGATAATCTGACAATCGAATCTATCTACTCACAATCCAATAGCCCGTGTTATCTACATAGATTGCCAAAGGAATGGAGATAAGATCCACAAAACAAATTCTTGGTCGCTATCCGATATAGGAAAAACAAACTAACAATAAATCCAGGGAATGAGCTCCAATATTTCTATTTACGTCCCAAACGGTATCATTTGAATAATTTCCACGATTCCGCAGATTCCTAATTCCGAGTTGTCTATAGAGATTCGCGACAATAGGGGCTCTTTCTACGGCCGGGGGCGGCCCGGTCCCACCCCGTCAACCCCCTTTCAAAGTAATGTCTTAAAGTGAATGCTTACGACGCTTTTTGTGAGAACTGCGCTACTAACCTTGTCGGTGACTTGAAGTTGGAACTCGTTTCCGATTCTCGGTAACACGGGTTCTATGTTTGTGTTTGATAAGTCTGTTTCCTTTAACGGAGTACTTTAAGGTATTTCGAAGTTTTCCCAAGTCCATTTTCGTTGTTGGTTTTGCGAGCGCTCTCCGTGCATTTTCGACATCCAAAGAACGTAAAAAATATAACTTATGCGATGTTATCGGAAAACCATTTGCACGAATCTTGCTGTAAAAGTGCACAAGTGTGATAAAATTGTTACGTTATGGACAAGTTGTTTTGTATTCATTACAGACTCAGAACGCCTTTCCCAAATACTACAAACTAAAATTAACTTAATTTTAGTTAAGTTAATTTTAGTTTTTAATTGTTTAGTTGTTAATTTTATATTTTAAAATTCTAAGCACAGTTCTAGCCTGAAACACAAGTTCTACCTAGTTCAGGCAAATGAGCAACTGTGTTCTCTATAATCTTTAAGTTATGTTATTGTAAATCTGCACCATTTTTTTTATAAATAAAGATATTATTATTTAAAAAAAAATAGAATTTAGAAGTGGTTTTATAAAAATCCATTTGACGTTTCGTAGATGCTGGTTGCTAAACAACTAGACACACAATCCTTTTGAGAAGATTCCCCATAAACCATCAAAGTATCAATCTACCTCTTGCAATATCACAAGACGAGAACTTCAGGAAAACCATCACTTGAATGGATCTTGTATAGATTATCTCTCTGAAACTGAATACAGACATGATACGTGTACAAACATTAGTAAGAGAGAGAGAGTCCCTTTCTGCAAGCTCTGATGATCCGAATTCTAGTCGTGTGTTACTTCAGGCGTGTTTGAGAGTTGAGACACGACTGTGTATTGAATGTGGGAAGCTCCGAACCGAATTGAACTGGCCCTAAGATTGCATGTCTGTATAGAAATGTTTGTTGACAGTCACAGTAACTGAAGGATTATTTTGCCAAAACCTAAAGATCAAAATGTTTCACGTTGTTTTCTTGGACTCCGATCTCGGATATACGTTGGGATTGAGATGGTTTAATGATTAATTAAACTAAACAAAACAAAAAAATCATCAAAAATATGAAGCTCTACCGAATTAAAAACAACAGTCTTGTCTTGTCAAATCAAAGTCAACAGAAACGGTGATAATCATTGAAGAAAACAGAAGAAAATGCTGTTGTTCAGTTCAGTGTCAGAGACACGGCAGTGTTTAGAGCGACAATTTATTATTTTAGAGAGACAGCGTCACATGAGTCGCTCTCGCTCCGCATTCCAAAGCTCTTCTTAGCAACAAAAAAAAAATGTGCGTTAAATAATTCTGACTTATTTTGATCGAGCTTCATGCGGACGGAAAGTCGAGTGTTGTTCTCAGTGGACATCACGCTGCGTAGTCAAATGTCGGGTTCCTATATCTCTGTTGGCCGTTGTTCTTTAAAACAACGAGTGAAATATGTTGTGTTAATTAAAAGTAGCTCAGTAACCACGAATATCTAGTACATCCCTCAATGGTTGATAGCTCTCGCAGGAAAATCGTTTTTTTTTTTTTTTTGGAAACTTTGACATCTTGTTTAAAAGTAATGAACTGCTTTTTACCGACATTGTCGATAGTTTTTGTCTACTAAGTGCAAATTTCACCAATGAAACTGAACGCGATCAGCACATCTAAACCACGTTCAAGAGCTTTCAGTGTTATTATTCCACAGAGAATAATTTAAATCAATTCAATTCCTTTTTTTCAACCAGCTGTTGGATCATATAATAGCATTAAAAAATTATTAGAAAATTAAATAAAAATAAGACAAAACACAACACACAATTTCATTAATAATGACACTGACAGCCCTTAAACTTGGTTTATGTGCTGATCACGTTCAGTTTCATCGGTGAAATTCGCCCTAAGAACCGATTTAGTCCACCAACCTGCAGTCGAGCGACCGCTTTGATGTTACGCCATCTTCCGCTTAAAGGCCCAGAATGGGACTCCTGTAAAGCGTAACATTACACACAAATCACATGGACTACACAAACAGACAGACGTCTTCTGACGGCTTTATTGCAATATTGGCAGGAACTGAACCGTTTAGTGTTGGTGCAGTGTTTGATTCGCCTAGCGATAATGAAATGCTGTGTCTCCTATAAGTAAAGGAGTACACATACTTAGTACTTAATATTGTTCATTATTTATTGTTGGAGATCATATATAAATAAATAAATATTTAATAGGTAATTATTTAAAACAGATTATTAAGGCGAAAGCTTCAGGGTAGCCAGCGAAATTTAAATTTTCTTACGTTTTTTGCCATTTTCACGTCAATATTAGGTTGTATATTGATTAAAATATGATTCGCGACCGTAACAAATATGTATTTACGGAATTATAATCATTAAAGTCATAAATACAACTCACTAAGACCAAGTAATTCTGTTGAATGACTATTTCATGAAATCTTAACATTTCAGGATTATACGAACTTAAAGAATTTTATTACGGATTCTAATATTATAATTCTGAAAATACATATTTGTTACGGTCGCGTATCGTACTTTAATCAACATACACCCAGACACTGAGCTGCAAATTGCAAAATTCGTAAGAAAATTTGAATTTCGCAGCTACCTTAGCGCTTCCCCCTTAACATAAAAATATAATATCCTAAACTGACTAAAACTATTAAAAAACCTTCTTCAAAAAATTCCTCCGCATCGCTGTATAAATAAAATAAAACAAACAATCTTGAAAACAGGTAATAAGTTATCAGTTTTATGGAATATTATATGTATGTAGATGAAGTTCTGTGTTAGTGTTCTGCATGAAGTTCTTTTTCTGATTTAAAAGTTGCAACTGCCAGTTGCCGGTATAACATGAGCGAATTCTTGCAAGAGAAAGTACATTGTAAGATCCCAGAAATTCAAAGTTAGAAGGTTGCATCCTGAAGGTTGGCAACGTCGCAAATTGCTGTCAAATATTTTGCTATTTTTGTTAATTTATCAATAAAACAAAATTAAATTATGAATGGCAGTGTAGTGCACTAAACTATTGATAATTAATTGCACTCACTACTCACTATAAAAATTGCGTTTACACAATTCGCAAGTCTGGAAATAAATTAAGTTGCAGAAGAAACACGCAGTACCTACCTATCACAAGAGACCATTAACCATAAGTCCAGTTTCAAAGTAAAAGTTGCAGCAGTAAACCACCTAGTTCTAAACTAAAACTTGAAAGTCAAAGTCGGTCGAACACTTGCAAGTATCTTTACTTAATACTTGCAAGTATACGCTCCGTACTTGCGTGTATACGTCACATTAGTATTCTGTAGTTACGTCGCTTCACAGGAGGCCGCGAGCCAAGAATGTAATCCATTTAATGGATCACTGGCCGATGTACCTATCAGTGAACGATTCAGCTTATATTATTATTGTTTGTATGTTTATTTATTTATTTAAACTTTTCACACTTAAAAAAGTACAAAGGCGGACTTAATACCTTAGGCATTCTCTATCAGTCAACCAAGGGTGGTGAAGAGATTAGGTGGCAGGTGCTCTGTTACAAATGGAACAATTTGTACATAAATAAGTCATAAACTTATAATACACATACATACATATTTACTATAATATATACCTATATTATATATATATTATATACAAATTCAAGAGAGAGAGGTTTTGAGATGACTCTACGCTATTTATTTTGAAAATAACTCCGCAATCTCCGCTTAAATGCATACCGACTGGTGGCCATCCTGATGTCAAGAGGCGCATTCCAAAGAAGAATAGACTGAATATGAAAGGAAGAATGAACAAAGTCAAAAGTATGAGAAGGACAGAGTAGGAGAAGATTGTTAGAAGAACGAAGATTCTTAGCGTGTGAAGAACATAGATATTGGAAGTGAGACACTAGATAAGAAGGAGGAGTGGGAGAGTTAAGATGTTTGTTTGTCATTACTACAAAGGTTATTTTCTATGTTGTTTGAAATGTGGGTAATACTAGGAGCGTTTTATTTGGTTTGACGAAAATATTCCTATGTTAGTATCAGTTTTTTGTCACCACCTTACAATTCATAATTAACTTTTAGCTCTTTAAATTGAATTTATTTTTACATAACTTTGGAATCAACCGCAAAATTCTCTAAAGCAACGGATACCTAGACGAGCGGTAGCTGCCATATAGCGTCTGTAAATTACTGGCGAATGACGTTTTTTTTTGAAAATAAGTTGGTGTATTTTACTAGAGAGCGTTTTTTGACACCGTAAAGTCAAACACCGCTGCCATCATTTTCATGACAGCCGTCACCGCGGCCGTTATGTGACGGCCACCGCTCCGCTCCTCTAGGAAACCGTAGCTTTACCCTAAGTAGGTATTTATGATATCAGAATAATCTTGTCACCCTATATCTTTATTCAAATTAATTCATGAAGGTAGTAAACAACGTAAATAACACAATGTTATTTGCAGTAATTATTACCAGAGAACCCACTGATACATCAATTATCGGATTCGTTTTAATTGAAGCGAGTCAAACAAATATATTGTCAAGTATCCTGTTTGTATTGGAACATACCACTCCGATGCCCTCAATAATATAATTTGTATCGTTATTTACCGGTGTTTACCTGATGCTGCAGATTTAAGTATCTTGTTTGTAATTTCAGCTGTATGCGTACAAAGTTTGGTATACGAGTATGTAGGGTATCGGAAGTTTTGTTGTTCTGTGTAGATATAAGCCAAGGTGATACCCAATGCCAAAAAATAATTACATATTCTTTGAGCGTGTGCGCAGGTATTACAAAGGTCATGAATCAACCAAGTTATACTCGAAGACTGAAAGCAGAATATAATTCGGAAAACATTATAGATTGGTGTTATGTTGCAAGATTAATATAATATTTTAATAGTCGATGGGTCTGCTCTCGACCTCAAGGAAAGCAACGGGTGAGGTCTAGTTATATAATAGGTAATTCACTTCACTTTTCGTCTAATACTGACCAGTAAGTCTATTCTGCAAAAAATGAGCTTGAAGTGAGCTGTCATTCTACCTGGGGATTGACACTATTGACAGCTTACTTCACCTAAGTTTTCACGGTGACATATTTGTACAGAATAGGTTTGCTCGTATAGCAGCAAATTTATTCCATTGTTACCGGCCACTAGCCGCTCGACGGACAGCAGAGGGGGTATGGAAGTAGCACCTTGTAGGCTGAAACAAACTAACAAACGCGATCTATGTCGGTCTGACAGTACCGAATCTTGTTGCTTGCATTGTTGATTGTAACCAAAAGCCCTTCGGTGAGTTCAACCCCTCTTTGTATCTATCTACATGAATATATATGGCATACATGTTATAACAAACGTGTGTGTGCTTCCAGGAGAACAAATAGAGGCAATCATTCATTAACTTACTTACCTATAAAGTAAATTAACGATTCGTACAGCGCGCTCCCGAAATTTTAATAACACATTAAAATGATCATTAATTTTACACGCGATAAGCAATTATAACGCATGATCGGATAATTATGTAGCCATGTTTGATTTCACCTTTTTAATTATTGACGTAAGATTGTGATCATTTTTTGGGTAATTACTGCCAGATTTGTGGGGAAACAAATAAACGTTACTTGGGGAAAAATGTCTTGGTATCATTTCCCAAAATCGCGCTAAATTCTTAGCATTTCGAGTAACTTAATTGAAAATACCAAAATTATATTTTATTTCTGTATGTATTCTTATTTTCTTTTGCTTATAAGTAGGTAGGTTTTTCGCCACGGCCTTAGTAGTTTCACCAAAAATGGTCTCAAAAACTCTTTTCCTGTTAATTCGCAGATGTTTTCGCAGAAGCTTTAATTTTTATTCTACTTCTGCAGAACTGCCCTAGTTTCGTTTCATAAACATTTTTTTAATGTCATTGTAAGTTAACATTTGGCAACGGAGCTAATTTTGTTTAAATTCTTCGTAGACAGACCCAAATTGAGATCGGTAAACAAAAGAAAAAAGTCTTAATTCTGAAAGAGTTCATTCAAAGGTTGATTGGTTTCACAATTGTAAGAGTTCCCTTCTATAACATATTGTTCGAGTTGAGATGAGGTCTCGTAAAACAAGATGAAAGGCGTCTTCACTAACAGAATCTTCGTAACGAGGTTTGCACGAAGAACATTTCTCGAAGTTACAAATATCTTCAACTTTTTTATGTACATAGGTACTACCTGTTGTACGGCGCAATTCTAAGAGAGCGTTAACTTTGTTGAAATATAAGTGATATATATATATACAGGGTGTAAGGGATAGCCCTCCGCAAACTAACAGGGTGCATTCAGCTCCTTATTTTGAATCATATTCCATCGGAAATATTCTCAGAAAAGTTTTCATTTTTTTTATCGTTTTTTCAGTTACTGTTCCTTTATTTCAATGTAATATTACATTGTCTGTACGCAGCACTCCATTTATGTAAATAAAACAGCTAAAATAAAAAAAAGCTGCAGTGGATGTTGAAATACTCGGCGGCCGAAGGCTCGCTGCGCTGTCGTTCGCTACGCTCGTTTTGCCAAGGTAACGATACATTGCGTGTGAGGTAATAAAACAAATCAGGTTTATTGGATTCCCATAACGTTCCAAAAATAATTTCATGTACCGGTAATCTTAGTATGATATACTGAACTCACCCCATCAGTCTGCGGAGGGCTGTCCCTTACACCCTGTATATATATGTACATGTATTGAATAACAGCTTATTATACAACCCACGAAATATTCCAAAACTACTACCACGCCTGACACGTGAAGGTAAGTACAATTATACAGAGAGAAAAAATGGTACTTAAATTGCTTCATATTAGTTGCTCTCTCCTCACAACCAAAGGTTCTGCGGGGTAATTACGTAATACACTTACAATGGCAATGTCTTTCATTGTGCCAGTTCAACATTTATTGAAAGGAAAAATAGGTTTATTTGTCACAAAAACACGTGCTTACAAAAAGATAAGAGTAATCAGAAAATAAAACAAAACATATCTACATTATAATCACGAGCTCAAAACAGAAACAGTCGGCAGCTGCACGTCGTCATATTGCGTTATTTACGTTCCTGAGCAGCCGAATTTTACAAGCATATGAAGCAATGGCTTAACAATATTCTTCGAAATCCGTCGGACTGTGATTCAAAGTGTATTATGCCGAACTCCATTCAAACGCAAGACTTATACCTCAAACTTACTCAACTCTACACCGATTTGACATCCACAAACAAAATAGCTACACGCATTTGGTTACATTCTGCCCATTTCTCCCCTATTGGCGTAGGCAAATATGGCTCCTAGACCATAGTGTATCGACGTAAGCAATTACTGACATGGCTATTCAGCCCGTGCTAGTACGACGGAACCGATAATTACCGGTGAATTTGATGGGAGATTCTGTTAATATGCTCTGTTTTCTGGTATTACGGTTTTCCATTGTGGATGGGTTTTTGGTGGAACGACGAAATGAGTATTTAACTATTAAGTAACTAACTTACGACCGACGACCTTAAAAAGGTGGCTGGGACAGACTGGATGCGGAAGGCGGAGAAGCTTATGCCCAGAAGTGGACTGCGATAGGCTGAGTTGATTCATTGAACTTAGCTTTGATGTTACCTACCTAAGTTAGCTAAATGCATATTTTTTTGCTCCATTGATTCTATGTGTAAATAATAACAGCCGCACGGGTCTGTCGAAGGTTAAGCTACGCTTACCGCAGTCGGTTAGTGGATGGGTGACCATCCATTATGTATCGAGACTCCTCCGTACCGCGGAAAGCACGTTTATGCATTGGTCCCGGCTGTCATTTGTAGATCATTGACAGTCTTTACGGGTAGTCAGAAGCCCAAAAGACTGAAAACCATTCTGTCTTACCAAGGGGTATCGTGTTACCCAGCAATTGGGTTGTGGAAGTCAGATAGGCAGTCGCTCCATGTACTCGTAAAATACTGTTATCCAGCTGCATCTGGTTGGACTGGAAGTCGACACCAACATAGTTGGAGTTAAATACGTTAACTGATACGCACACCTTTGTTAGTGAAAGTTACAATAATTATTGTAAACGATGGCTCGATCACTGTCTGACTATGGAGGCAGCTTGGCAGTGTGTGACTAAAATTAATGTATTTTATGATGTGTACTGGTCGGACCATTTTCCGCTGGAAGTGTATTGCAACTTGGGAATATTACCGAGAAAAAAATATTTATAAACGGGAATTTATGCAATGAATTGAGAACGATCCATTGCCCATTTTTAACAATGTCATTTTCATACAAAACTCCAATTTCATAGGTAAAGACCTAATATTCTTATGCACAATAATCACTTCTTTGCACTAAACACGTCATAATTCCAAGCACTCCTTACTTTCACATTACGATGGAAAAAAATAGTAGGTACATTACTACAGCGGCCGACAACAGACGCATTGATGGACGAACGTGAAAATGTGGGCCGAGGCGAAGCCGCCGAGGCACACACACGTGAGTCCATCTATGCCTGGTTGCGGCTAAGGCTTGTATTGTACTTTTCTCAAATAATGCGCGGAAATTCAACAATTCATTATAAATTCAAGAATCAATGACGAACAACAATATTTTTTCACGCGCCAATAATAATATGTTCATTTGTTTCTTTTTTACTGTTAAACAGTTCTATTTGCTAAGCTGGTTCGAGATTTAAATAAAATCTTTGATAAGTTACCTCCTTGGTTACCATGTGTCGAAGCAAAAAGTTCGTTCCATTTTTAAATTACTCGACAGATATGAGTTTTCATAGTAATTTATTTGTCCGCTAAACATGACAGATATCGATTTTTATACTAACATTGCCAGCCACTGCTTGCATGTATTTGGCCAGTACAGCATTTTCGATTTTTTCGGAGAAGGTTGTCAAAATAATGCTCGAATTTGCATGTTTGAGAAAATACTTTTTCTTTCTTTCTTCGACTTTGTTATCATAAATATTAAACGTAATGTGTGGTTCGTTAAATCAGCATGTTAAGTACTTATATTTTCTATGTAAGTTTATGTTAGTAGATATGTAAATATAGTTAGTTTAATTAAAAGTAGAAGTAGTTTACACAATGTAAAGATTATGTACTTAGTTTACGTATAGAATCTTTTTTTCAACAGAAAAAAAATATATGAGTGGGTCCAATGTAGTAGATCAGTCCGGAATCTTATAGGACATTATTACAATTATCTAACAAACAGCTATAAATCCGCTAATGTATTTTTTCTCACATTACGGTTCTTTAATTGCTATTAACACAAATACTTTAATCAACATGGAAACAACGACAAAAACTTGGCCACGCAGGACTGCACATGTCTGTTATTTGATATTTTTAGAAAACATTATCGGCCATAATGTGTGCCAAACATATGCAAACGCGACTCATTTGCATGCTTTTCAAATACGTTACACAATTAGTCGCGGAAAATTGCTCCCGAGAATTTAATGGTGCATTTTTTTACTGGATGTAATAAAAAAATCTGCAAAAAGTTTCTAGGCAACTGGAGTTCTATGTGAATACTGAGATAGTAAAGTAGTTTTTACAAGTTTTTTAAACGTTAGAAATCTAAACGTTAAAAAAAAAAAGGAAATCATAGGGATAGTTGCAAAAGTACGCCGGAAGGGGACGCCCTAGGAAGACATATAGTGATCTTATTGGTGATGTTCTTCAGAAAGGTCAGGTGCGTAGTACTCGCAACCGGCGTGCATGTATGACCAGATGTATGAATGTAAACGAGGCAGAAGGAGTATGTAAGGATCGTAGCAGGTGGCGTTTGTAGTTTCTGCCTACCCCCATGGGAAGAAGGCGTGAGTTTATGTATGTAGTTGCAAAAGTTTTGCTTGTGTTACTTAATTTTAGTTATAATGTTACGATTGTGGTATATATTTGTATCTTGGGTTACTAGCATAATTCATGTGGCCTACTCTGAACCGTAAATCCGGAGTATCAGCCGAATATTCGGAAGTTTTCTACTATACTTCATTCTATGGTTCGGATCCAACCGAACTTCATTTTGACGGTTGTTCAACCAATTTCATTTTGACGTTTGGTCGGATCCGAACCGATCGAGTGAAATAAAAAAAAGTGTAGTAGAAAACTTCCGAACATTCGGCCGATAGTTCGAATTTACGGTTCGGAGTAGGCCCCATAAGTATACTAACAAAAATATGGATCACTGTGTCTGAAGTAAATTAACAATTTAATTAAATTTCTCTGCCTAACCCCTCGGGAAAACAAGGCATGATGTTATGTTATGCATTTAATTAAAAGTTACCGACAATTCATGCACCGTATGTATGTAGAACCTATTTGAATTCTGAGAATAAAATCTCAGTGTGCTCTTTAATTAACACCATATGTAAGAAAAACCCAGGAGCAATCACTAGTATTGATAGATGCACTTGAACCGTGTAACATGCCATTGACAAGTGATTCAAAAATAAAAAAGTATTAAAAGCTCGCAAAATATATACACTGCATAAAAACTTCTCCAACTGTAATAAAATGTATGTTTAGAATTTGAAGTCGTTCAATTGCTGAAAGAATGAACGTTGGAATTACAAAACAATTTGGCAAATGCTGAAAAAAAAAAACATTGAATGTTTTCAGTCGGTTAGACAATAACAACAAAAAACATCTTTCAACTCAATATTAACATCACAATTTTTCCTTAATATTGTAATGAAACCAAATAAACGGCCAAGTGCGAGTCGGACTCGCTCATGAAGAGTCCCGTACCACCGTACAATATTTAGACTAAAAAAATTCTTCCGGTTAAAGAAAACACGTTTCTTGTATGGGAACCCCCTTTAATATTTAATACTGTTTTATTTTTAATATTTGTTGTTATAGCGGCAGAGGAGCTCGTGGGCTAAGTAATAACAGCCACACAGGTTGATCCATCAGGTTAAGCTACGCTTTCCAGGGTTGTCCGTGGATGGGTGACCATCTTTACATACCGAGAAACCTCCGTGCCTCGGAAAGCACGTTAGGCCGTTGGTCCCGGCTGTCATGCGTTAGATCTTTGACAGTCGATACTGGTCGTCAGAAGCCCGAAAATCTGACAACCTGTCTTACCAAGGGGTATCGTATTACCCAGTTACTAGTTTGTGGAGGTCAGATAGGCAGTCGCTCCATGTAAAATACTGGTATTCAACTGCACCCGGTTAGACTGGATGCCGACCCCAACATAATAATATGTAGTTGGGAAAAGTCTAGGAGATTAATTATTGTTGTTATAGCAGCAATAGAAATACACAATCTGTGAAAATTTCAACTGTCTACCTAATACGGCTTATGAGATACAGTCCGCTGACAAGCACGCAGACGGACGGACGGACGGACGGACGGACAGCAGAAGCTTAGTATTAGGGTTCCGTATGGCACCCTTCGGGTACGGAACCCTGAAAATGATGTAAAGAATTAGAAAAACAAGTTCAGGGCTTCCTTAGCAACCTTGATTTTACGCTCCTCGTTACAGGCCGTAAAAGTAACACCGAGTTCCCCCGTCCATAATTTAATTTAAAAAAATAAGGAAACTCTTTTGTTCCGAAATTAAGTTAGGCCTGTAATTAAAACATAATATAATTGGGCCACGTTTATGAATGGCCTATTAATTTTAAGCTGGAGTCAAAAGGATTTTAATGTAAGGGTAGGAGCATTTATTTTATGGAAAGTTTGCCAACTAGCGGGTTCTGTGGTGACTTGTTTGGGCTCACCTGTGTTGCGATTCCGACTGCGAGCGAATTAATCCCTTGCAAAAGTTCTGGTTTTTATTACTAGTGACCGACAGGCGTTGGGATTCAGTTGTGGAAGCTTCTACTTATATTACTCGTAGTTATGTTTGGAACTTGTATAAAAGAGTTTTATTGCGAGAAGTTGAATCGGTGTTTGCTGTGGTTTCATAGCTTACAGTCTATTATAGGCGTCTCCAAACTACGGCCCGCGGGCCAGGTCTACCCCGCGAGCACCAACAATCCGGCCCGCGCCGTCGATATCTTACTCGCCGACTAGTCCCAAAACGAAAATTTGCGCGTAATTCAAAACTACAGTATGTTGCTATGATGAGCTAGCTAGGTTCTGGCCCTTGGGCTAAAAAGTTTGGCGACCCATGGTCTATGACAAGATGAAAGGGGATGAGTTTGTGCTTCTAGAGTTACATAGGTAAGTATCATAGTTAGTGAAATACTGAATTCGTCTAATTTCCATAATATCTAAATCTATAATGTAGAATAAAAAAATAAAAAATGTGTAATGTAGATTGTGTGTGAGATGTCTGTAATGTGTGTTGTCTCTTTTTATTCTTGGCGTACTGCATGTAGGGCAAAACTAATTTAACTGATAGGTGCATATGTTAGACTAGCTGTGCCCCGTGTCTTCGTTCGCGTGGAAGTCGTAAGATACACTATACTAAAATAACAGCCAAATTTTATTAAAACTCCCTCGTCCCCCCTGACCCGCCGCGTTGCAGCGCTCGCCCGCGCTATTTGTTCACAATTTCATAGATTTTATATTTATGCGCGGAACACTTATTATTTTTCTAAAATAAAAGTAGCCTAAGTTACTCCTTATAACATCAGCTATCTGCCAGTGAGTCATGTCAAAATCGGTCCAGCCGCTTCGGAGATTAACCGGAACAAATAGACAGAAAATAATTTTAAAAATTGTTTTTTGTTATACGTATCGTATATACTTTTATATGCATCAAGTAAATAGCTGGTATTTTGAATTACAAATAGACACTTCAATTTTATTTATTTTTATAGATGTATAGTTTTCCTATATTTTTTAACAGCAACATTTCGGGAGAAACGATAAAATTTTGATTTTTTTCTCAGGCCGGGCCGTCACTAACGTTTTATAGTGAAGGGAAAAGATGCGGATTGAGGGGAAATAACGCATAATTATATTATAATCTGACATTCTTATAATTCGTAATTATACATACCCGTAGAAGTAGGTAGGTTCGGTATAACTGACGAAATGTGGGTGGGGTGTACTATAGGTACACCTCTGCCTAACCCTTCGGGGATTACAGGTGTGATGTTCTATCATGTAAGTAGGTAAAAATAAACTATTCTATCAAAGTTCCATGCTAAAAGCAAAGATACAATGGAAGTGTCAACGTTCCTCCTTCAAAATGTAACCGCAAAAGTCAGTCCACTTTCTAAATGATAGTCTTCTCTTCAGAAGCAAGCAGTTACAAGTTGATAATGACAGAGACTAGAAAAATTAATCATTACCTATGAGTTCAAGCTCTTTGAATCATAATCATCATCAGGGGTACCAAACTCAAAGTTTTATATCAGGATTCTTGTCCAAAAACGCCCGCTCTTGATCATGATTTCATGAAGTTATCCAAATATCACTCTAAGACAACGAATTCTTAAACGCCATTTAACTTTAAGATGTTCCGTCTTTCTGTTGCTACAAAACACCTTAAAATGACAGAGATGGCTTGAGAACTACGGCGGCTGAGTCGACTGAGTATTCTGCCGTAACTCTAAAGCTACGGGTTGCTAAAAGAGAGTGGCCGCCATATAGCGTTCGCAATTTAATGGCGAGTGACGTCATTGAAACCTTATTTATGAAAGTAAGTTGATTTGTATTCCTAGATAGCGCTTTTTGACACCGTAAAATCGAACCTCGCTGCCATAATATTCATGACAGCCGTCACTGCGGACGTTATGTTATATATATCTAGAAAAATGGTGGCCGCCACCACTTTTCTAGAAAAGCAAAAAAAAAAACTTACTACCAACCTCAACGAAGTTTATGCTCCATTAAAAAATTCCCAACATAATTTAAAAATCAGGGTCGATATGTAAACTACACAATAGTACCGTCTATAATAGACTTCATAGAACAATGCCATACGTCCATATGTCGGATATCGCTTGGCAGTGCACCAACTAATGGGCAAGGCAACAAACATATCGTGTTGAACGGAAATTTTATATCTCTGGTCATTAATATTCAGCCGCATGTTGGCTTTGAATATTGCTTTATTTATTTGTCGTGTATGAATGATTTTGGGGTAACGATCGTTTTTTTTATATCGCGAAATAAAAACTCGTGTTAGGGATCGCCATATAGTGAGATATTCCTTCCTAGAATCAGTTTCGCTAGCGGATTGTTAATTGCCAATAAAGATTTATAATAGATAGGTACCCGTGGTTAAGCACATGGTGTGTTTGTAAACATTTGCTGTAAAGGTGGGCATTCACGATAGCGGCATTTGGCGTGGCTTCAAACGACTAAAGTCAAATGGAGCGATTGGTCGGATTTTAACGTTCACGATCAAATTTTGGATATACCGTGAATGCACACCTTTACACAGCTTTAGCAACAGTTACATTAGTTGTATATACATATACTAATTATATACTGTATAAATACTCTTCATCGCGACTCAGACTAATTTTCATCCCTTTTATGAGCTTTTTGATGACTTGCCAAACCAAAAAATTGTTGTATAGAAACTGTGGGCAGTTTTTATTAAAAATCAAACATTAAAATATAAGTACAGAATAACAAAATGTACATTCAATGTAAAGCATATAATAAGGCCAGTATTCACAAACCCAAACTAGACAGATAACTTTTGAAATCAGAAAATGACGCTTGACTCCTGCCCTTTGTGCGTCTTGTAAAAATCTAATAATTTTAACTGCTAAAATCCACGTTTAATAATAGATATTGTTTTTAATAATGTACTAAGCGTTGCGAAGCTGAAGAAAATAAATCTTTATGTTCAACGCGAGCCAATAATTTTAGTATTGTAACGCACAGAGGTGGTTGACCTTTACGCAATTTTATTTCTCATTACACTGTTTTATGTTGTTTTGATATTATTGCCCCGTATCTAAGATAACATTTCAATTTCTGAAGCTCACATGACAAGACGAATAAGATATTTGTGCACTCTAGATCCTAGAACCTGAAATCTCAAAGGAACAAAAGGAGCGACTTAGGCGAAGAGAAATTTAGTAAATTTATTACTTACCTACAGTTTTTACAAAATTAACTTGACTATCTAGAATATTTAGATTGAATATCAAATAAATCAACGTATGAAGCTAGAACAGTTAACCTGTAATAGAATTGACACTAGAAAACTATTAAAGTATTTCTTTTCAGCCGACAAATAAAAATACTAACCCTACGGCTACACTGTCTCTTACCGTAGGGTAAGAAATAATTACTAAATACAAATTAGGTACCTACTTTACACAAAAAACTGCTGTTAGTTCAAACAAAAATATTTCTTCAGAAACTTCAAAGACCTACAAGAACTTGAAAACATAATATTGAAATTACATTAATTAAATTTGATACGTACTACAAGAATCTATCAGTAATATTATATTGTTTGACTTTCGTCGTACTTGGTACCTCGGTCCTATTTGCGATATAAATCGGGTTTTAAATATTAAGTAAGTTACTTTTTATTGCGTCGATGGTGGTCTGAAATTCTGAATAGTGCAGCCCAGAATTTGGTAACGAGTTTTTGTTCTGCGCAGGATTCACGATCTAAAATCAATTCATAATGCCAATTCTCGTAATTAAAAACATTATAATCTAGTCGTAATGTTATCTAAGTGACAATCAATGTCAAAACTTTTAAAAATGTGGGTAAAATAAAATATTTATATAAAAAATTAATATACTTTAATTCAGACCTTGATCAAGCAATGTTAGTAACAAATGGAATACAAATTTCAATTTATTTGTCTGTTGCACTCACCTGACACACCGGGTACATGCACATGTACATACATGTACCCAATGCGCAAAGTAAACGCAATACAATATTTTTTCAGATTGAGACTGAAACTAGATTGCGAACGTTCTTAAACAGAAGAGAATAAATAGCCCAACAGAATGCTAACGTTCTTCAAAACACGGGAATTGCCCCTCAGATCGACACTAATTTGAAAGCACAAAGACTAAACAGGCTTCAGATATGACACTTGACGCTGTTCATTGGCTCAGAAGTGACGTGACGTGGAAACCTCACTGAGGCGGAAAACAGAAGCCCGGCTGTACGGGGCCCGGGTTCCCTTTGAAGTACTAACGGTAACGTTTTAGCCTTGAGCTTGTACCTGTGAGCCTTATGTACCTATATCGTTGGCTTGAGGGGTTTAAAATTAGCTGAAAGGCGCATGTCACATTGAAAGTAAAAGCGGGTTAAGTACCTAGTGATAAGGATTTTGTAACATTTTGAAATCTCCTTCGTCGTATCGATTATACCTTTATTTTAAATAAGCTTCGACCAGAATTCAGCCAATTTTGAAATGTCTGATGGAATAAAGCTCAATCTTTGCCAATTTTGGCTAAGGTGGCTAAGTAGGATTTTCTTTGTGATTCCAGATTTTTTTAGTGTATGTGTGTGTGGATTTAACAAAATATAGCCTCCGGCAAACACTAGAATCTAAGCCAATTGATAGTTGGCGAGTCAAAATTTTTTGGTAAGCTCAGCTACTATTTCCGCTTCGCCTTTGCTCTTAATACGAAACTTATTCCATAAATGGCTTTTGTTAAGTACTTCTTCTTCTGCCAGCAATTCCCGCAATTGCTATTCAAAGGACTTTCTGGAATTGGACTCGGCATATCTTATCTATTCCGATAACACAGCCTTGATCAGATCTTTTGAGCTTCATTTTGATAATAGACCCGTATTACACACGATTAAGAAAAAGGAGAAGAACTGGTGTACCTACCACCTCCCACCACCACCACCTCTTAAAGCAGTATATTTTAATGTTACTTCAGTGTGAGAAAGAGATAGAGCTCAAGTAAGATTAAAAGAATACTGCGTTAAGAGGTGGTGGTCTAGCTTCTGGTGTTAATCACGGTTATCATAAATCTTGCATCGTTTCTTTTTGGAACGAAGTTCTTTAACGCGGCTTGTGGTAGAAGTAAACTGGCAGAAATTGTGACGTAATGAAAAAGCGTTATGCTGTCAGTTTCAAGTGTCAAAAATCTTGGTTTTTAGGGTGCCGTAGTCAATAAGAAACTCTTATAGTTTCGACATGTCCGTCCGTCCGTCCGTCCGCAGCTTAGCTCAGAGACTTAGTACTAGAAAGCTATAATTTGGCATGGATATACATATTAATCACACCGATAAAGTGGTAAAACAAAATCATGAAAAAAAGTTTTTAGGTTACCTCCTGTACACGTAAAGTGAGGATGTTTTTTTTCTCGTCTACCCCATGGTGTGGGGTGTTGTTGGATAGGTGTTTCAAAAATATTGCGGGTTTGTGAAAACAATTTTTCGATTAAGGGATCCGTTTCTGAAATATTAAGCGTTACAGTGCTATTTTTTGTTAGAGCCAAGTGTCCCCCCCGCCCCCTGCCAGCTAAACGGTTAGTTTTAGATATGTGAAAAAATTCACGGTAGTAGTATATACAACGAATTTAAAAGGAAAACGATCACAGCTAAGTAGGCTTTTCCAGTATACGAGTAATAGTCGACCAACTTACATTTGCAGTTGTAATGTATGAGAGAACATGTTTTTCAACTACAATGTTAAGTTTGTTCTTGGGATAAATTCATCCCAACTACGGAACCCTTCATTGTGCGTGGTCCGACACGCACTTGGCCGGTTTTTGTTTTTTTAATACAGAGCCATCTAGTATGTGAAAGAAACTTCATTCCAACCGGATGCCCCACGAGCACGACGCCTCCCGACTTTTATTTGCATCTTTTTTGTGTAAGTACCTATGACTCTCTGTCTTTAATTGATGTAATTGGTCTTTAATTAAAATAAATAAATAAATAATAAGAAGAAAGTGAAGAAGAAGCCATAAGAAGGTGGCTGAGACAGACTGGATGCGGAAGGCGGAGGACAGGGTATTGTAGCGCAGCCTGGGAGAAGCCTATGTCCAGCAGTAGACTGCGATAGGCTGAGTTGATTGATTGAAATAAATAATAATAAATATTATATTTAGGTACCTATAAAGATAACTCGAATGTTTATAATATTTATTGAATTGAACAACGTCACCTACTAGTAGTTAAAATCGTTAATCCCTTCTTTCTTTCGAATTTTATTGTCTCCTTATGGTACGCATCAATCATCTTAAAAACTAACCTTCATAACCAAATCGTTCACAATCAAGTTACAAATCAATAATCATCATAGGTACTTATGAAAGGGGCACTTACAGGACCGACGGTAACCAATCCGATACACGGAGGTAATATGGTAAAACTCTCTCCAGTTGATTTTAACTCGCCTTCAGCGCAAAAAAGATGAGTAGCAGAAGGTCAGTTCCATACAACGAGCGAAATCGCACGCACACATAGACACGCTTCACTTACAGCGAGTGCAAGCGCGTGGCAAGCGCACTCGTGACTGGCATTTGTTTGAAGATGGGTTTAATCCAAACGAACATACAAACAGAACAGGAGTTGCAGCATTCTTTTCTAAAATTTCTTGATATTTTGACTAATGAAAGAATGCTTTTTCCCTATTTACACAAAAATAATTTGGTAAAGGGGGATAGAATTTGAACTCGCTCATTTGATCTCTGAACTCATTTTCAGATGATCTTTGCAGGTGCGCGTCAATGAGCACGTGAGTCTCTTTTCACCCATTGTATGAGCCAACCTTCTGTACCTATCTGTGTTACGTCTTAAGCGCCCAGTGATCCGGAATGCCAGTGATTGGATAAAGGGTGCCGCATTTCGTAGAGAGTGAGAGTGCACGAGACGGGCTGAACGGTAGAATTATTTAGTACGTTGTATGGGATCTAGTAATGTAGCTTGAGATGCGGATCGTACAACGATGTTTTCAGTTTTGTTGATGCATTTTGTGCTGTTTTTAAAAAGCACGGCGTAAAAATGTGATTGCTTTACTCATTACTGTGTTTCATCAAACTAAATGATAGAGTAAATTGTGTTATAGAGTAGAAGCGAAGTCATGAAATACCTAGACTTTATTAATCTAGAGACATTAATTCGACTAAGCGATAAATCCTTTTAATTAAAAAAAAAATGTTGCTGTCTATTTTAATACCTGTAGAAACCATCCGGTCGAGGATTTAATTTCAGACGTTTACTTTAAATGTTTATCCATGAAGTTCTAAATTAGAAGTTTTTTAGACTACCTACTACAAAAATCTATACAAATAAATGAAATTGATGTGTCGGTTTGTAATGTCAAAATAACAGCTTTTTTACTGAATGCATTATGAAAGTATTTAATGTATTTATAACAAAAAAAACAATTTTAAAATGTTTTTGTCGGTCTGTCTGTTTGTTCCCTCTAATCTCCGAAACGGCTGGACCGATTTTGACAGGACTTTCACTGGCAGATAGCTGATGTTATAAGGAGTAACTGAGGCTTTTAGTTTAGAAAAA
This sequence comes from Fissipunctia ypsillon, assembly GCA_947568875.1. Lineage (NCBI taxonomy): Eukaryota > Metazoa > Arthropoda > Insecta > Lepidoptera > Noctuidae > Fissipunctia > Fissipunctia ypsillon. Next base: position 14,377,863 of record OX387661.1, on the reverse strand, counting down.
GAATTAGGATTCCGTGCAAAAAAAAAAAAAAACCCATGAAATTGTGAACAAAATGTCGGATTTGAAAAATTCTTTTTGCATTTGGTAGCCCAATTCTCGAGAATAGTTCTAGGCTATTTAACATCATGCTACGGCCCTTAGGACATGAACAAAAAGAAAAAAGCCAGAAAGAACACAAAGCGAAAACGAAGTACCTAATAGCGCGGGCGGGCGTTGCATCGCGACGGGTCGGGGAACGAGGGAGTTTTATTAAAATGTGGCTGTTATTTTAGTATATTGTGTATCTTACGACTTACACGCGAAAGAAGTCACGGGGCACAGCTAGTAATATAATAAAACACTGGTCTCTTTATATTTCAACTAAAACAAAGAGTCATAATCAATAAGACTATAGTGGTGAAACTTATTGTTCCAATTAAATACTACGGTATAGCTTCTTTCCTTCCGTCAAACATTGGGCCAACTGCCAAGGAGTACGTTTAAATATTGTTGTCATGTGGACTAATAGCCCTCTGAAAACAGTATATTATTATACTCATTAGGCAAGATGTAGTATTCGCTAAAACAAGGAAGAATTTAGAGGACATTTTAAAATAAAACCGTGTATTTATATTTGGCTATTTATAATTTGGATGTCATGTAACTGAATTTCTCTCTGAGATCACGTGTGCATTTATTTGCTGAAGATTATGCAATGCGTTGCGTGAATACTGAAGTGTAATTTTTAACCAGTGATAGTTATTTCCAACAATTCCATACTTTTATGTAGACCATTATCTTGCTGTCACATAATTAAAAAAACAATTAGTTACAACAATATTTAACAGCTGAAATAAAAAGTAATAAAAAAAAAATACAGTCACACACTGTTTTATTTCTCTGGACAATTACCTAATAGTTTAAAATAAAGGTTAACCTAAAAATAAAAGATAAAAACAGTAAGAAAAAATTCACGGTGTGTCATTTGACCAGACTATTCCGGTCGGAGTCGGAATGCGTTCTCAACATCTGTTGGGCACTAACTCACTCCTGACATTAGCCGTATATATAACGCATAATATAACGTCAACTTATATACCTAGGAGAATAACAATTGGACAACCTTAAGATATAGATGTCGCCGTCCCTGTGCATTTACGGCCGAACCCAATAATCTGTCTATCACCAGTTTTGGCATACTGAAACTAGAAAAACCTATCTATCTATAGTTTTAACGTCCCAATAATCTATATGAGATTATGGGATCTTACTGGCCTGACATAAGGACAGATAGAATTATACTGTCAATCATCAGTCTTTTACTGAAAATGGGTTATTGGGTTCGGCCGTTAAACAGGAATCCCTACTTAATATTATAAGCCGACGTTCGTTCGGACGTAAAAATATCGCCGCGGGATTTTATCGCGCACTGGATTTTCAACTCTCGGTGTTGAGCCGAGCATTGAGAATTCAACAGAGTGCATTCCAATGCATCGAAAGAAAGAAAGAAAGAAAAATATTTTATTTGGGACACGCACAGGAAATACAACAATAAAAAGAACATTAAAACTAACAATATCTTAAATACAAATAAAACAAAAGGAAAGAAAAAAAAAACAAAACAAAGAAGACCTGTGCGAGGCCAAAAAGGCTCCTATCTCAGCATGATGCTGCGATATTTGAAAATGAAAAAACAAATACCGCAGCGCTGATATTCTGACAGGGCCCACTGTGATGCCACGGACACACCTACGGATATAAAACAAAATATGAATAAAATAAACAATAAAATATATTATAAAACACAAAATTCTATGCAAAACCGTATTTGATAATAAACTAAATAAAAAATAAAAACTATTACGTTACGATCGAAAAAACACAATGTCGGATTTTCTACTTTCGGCACTAAGCAGAGCGTTGAAAATCCAGTACGCGAAAAAAAAACGCCGCGATAGTTTTACGTCTGTGCGAACGTTGGCTTAATGCGAACGTCTGTCTGACTGTCTGCTACCTTTTCACGCCTTAGGGTCAATTCACACTGAGACGTGAAGCGACGCGACGCTGCGCGCACTTTTTTAGATCGCGATACAAAATCAAACTTATTTACTACACAATAAGGTATGTTGCGTTGTGCAGCACAGCGCATCTCAGCGTACTTCAACACGCGTTCACGCTCGCACTGAAATGGTACCTTTTCGTGTAGTAAATAAGATCGATATTGTTTCGGTATCTTAAAAATAAAGCGCAGCGTCACGTTGCGTCACGTCTCAGTGTGTACTGACCCTTAGCGACTTAATAGATTTGGTTGAAATTTGGTACTCGCATAGACCATAACCTGGGTTAGGACATAACATTTTTAATCTCCGTAATATGTTCCTATGGGATAATTTCCAACCTCCACGCAGACGAAGCCGCGGGTAAAAGCTGTGTCCATTAAGACTGGAATAAGCCATTATATTTACAATTATTTGCATAAGCTTCATGTGAAGGAAATTAAGTAGAGTGTATTTCATACGACATAGACAGTATCGTAATAAGTAGGTACTGAAGTACCTTTTTAAATTACTTATTGGGTCGTTTTAATTTAATTAAGGTGAGGAAAAACATCTTGAGGAAACCTAGACTGTTTAAGGTACAAGGTAATGGTCTGAAATCGCCACAGCTGTGAATGTGCCAGCGCTAAAAATTGATACTTATTATTCGATTTTTTATGAAAAGTGGCATTTGCCATACATGAGAAAAAATAATACAGGTTGATATTTTATTAAATCTACTGAGCGTGCGATATAATCTTCTATTCGAATCCATGATGAACCAAATTACTTTTTTATTTTTCGATATATCTCGAAAGATACTTCTCCGTAAAGGTCAAAATAAACGAGCATGTTAACAAAAGATGTCTCAAGCTGTTATTATTGTTATTGGTTGAAATAGATATCGGATTATTTGTAAGCAGACCACGATGTTTGTATCTCTCTTGAGCAAAAATGAAATCAATATTTTGAAAAGCTCTAGAGATGTCTGAAATATCGAGCAAAAAAAGTATGGAAGTTTATGAAAGACATATTCATGGCATATACTTACTTATATAGAATATCAGTACCTACATAAGTACTTTTATATTAGTTATACTAAAAAGTAGAGGACCTTTGCAACGAAAAAGATGTTATTAAAAGTATTACAAAGAACCATATTGAGTAAAAAAGATATTTGTGCGAAACAGATTACCCGGTTTGTAGTTCTTCAATTTTCATTGCTGACAGCCTTTACCTCATCTAGCAGTTTTCAGGACAATCTTCGTTGAAGTAACAGGAGTCTGGAGCAAATGGAATAAGCCTAACATGTTTTACAACAACTGTACCAACAACAGTATGTTAGCATGTAATCATCAACAACCTTGTCATCGCATTGGTTGTTTGATTCGCTCTCACTTGTGTTTGTTTGAGTACATGTCTCTTTGATCTGTTTGACAGGACTTCGATTAATCGCTAATTCTAACACAGTACTGGCAAGTGTGTGCTTTCACGATTCCAAAGCTTGTGTTTTGTACTGTGCCCTTTAATAATCTTTGATACTAGATAAGTAGTTTGGAAACCCTGAAAATAGTATTTCTTGTAAATAAGTATATGGATTCAGTGACACACACATTTGAGAACCAAAAATTGTCCAGTGTCATTACACTTGCACTTTTGAGGATCAAAAATTGGCCACCTGCTGGGCTCAACTCATTCAATTAAGTATATAAATTCCATTGATACGAAAAGAAGAAGAAGAAGAAGAAGAAGACAGTGTCGATTTAGTAATATTCTTATTTAAGGTGAAATTGTATCGTAATGGTGTTTGGGGCATTGGTATGGCCAAATGGAGCATATAGAACTTTAAAAATGTCTTTGAAAAAAAATCTATATGCTCTGTTACATTAAAATAATCCCATACCCTTATGTCTTTAATAGTGAACGTTTAGACGAAATTTTATTGAAATTTCTTTAATTACAATCGAATAAAACAGTTTTTCGAGGCAAAAGGAGTATGTAAGGATTGTAGCAGGTGGCGTTCTGTAGTTTCTGCCTACCCCCATGGGAAGAAGGCGGGAGTTTATGTATGTATGTATGTGTGAAACAGTTTTTTCTTATAGAAAATGCTAATTTTGAGGAAACTGCGATCTTTTTTGTTTCAAGCTAAATTGTGTCAATCATGTATTGGCCCTCATAATTCACTAAAGAAAATCTTCAATTTTATATAATCATGAAAAAAATATAAGACAAATTTGTAGTTTTTGAAGACAAAATTGATTTTGCGTGTAGCCGAAATGCGTCAAAATATCTTCTTTGGGACCCATTTCGCCTTAAACCTAATAAACTGTCATAATGTTCGTTTGCTACAATACGTATATTTACTGTACAAGACCAGCCAAAACAGTTATATTTAAGAATTCGTTTCTCGTAAACATAGACGCTTTTAATTCACCACTTACCGTTTTTATTGTGTATTAGAAATGCATTACGGACAGACTAAATAATGAGAACCATTATAGATCTAATGATTAGCGTTTCACGTAATGACGCACATTTTTATAATGGATATTATATTTACCGAAAATACGCCATCTTGCCGATTGATTTTTATTTTAAAGAACTGAAAAGAACTTAGTAAATAAACAAAACGTAGGCAGTAGATCAATCAACTCAGCCTATCGCAGTTCACTGCTGGACATAGGCCCCTCCCAGGCTGCGCCACAACACCCTGTCTTCCGCCTTCCGCATCCAGTCTGTCCCATCCACCTCTTAAGGTCGTTGGTCCATCTAGCTGGGTGACATCCCACACTACGCTTGCCGATATGATGGTCTACAGAGTGAAGAGGAGACCACACCGATGGCCATACGTGGTCACGCCACCGATTCTTGCTTATATAATGAATTTTTCTTCAACTACAAAAATATGTTGTATTTTTAGCTGTCCTACATTGTAAAGATGTAGGTCAACTAAAAATACAACATTTTTTTAACCTTTCAAACGTTGTATGAATACCCATAGATATATAAGCAAAATATTCTCGAAACGACAATAAAATAAATATAATCGTGAAAACCATTGAGCGCTCACATGCAAACGGTTTCTTGTAGAAGGACGTTTGACGGGTTAATGCAAACAGTTTTTGTGACATAAGTTCTAGATATCAAATACCTACATGGAAGACGAAGTGAAAGTCAGATCTCGGATTTCCTTAAAACAGAAGAATCTTCTTAACGGTCGCCGTAAGTCAGGTAGCCAAGGCTATTAATTGTAACCGGAACAAGGTATCACAACAAAACCGAAGCTCTTAAGTTGAAGAAGAGGACATAAGAGATGACAAATTACTATTCTTATCAGTGGCGAGGCTTGCCATTTCGTAGGATGGGAAGCCGAAGAAGAAATTGTTCAGTTACAAATAGTCACACAAATACGATTACCACGTTGTGGCGCCGGCTTATTTAGAACAATTTGTGTTGTTGTTGGAATATATTATATTATTTGGCAATCGTAAACATTACTGAATGTGCTATTTTTCTATGGTGGTAGGTGAAGTTACTCTTCCGATCCTCCAAAGGGACGCCGGTAGGAATGGAGTTGTTAGCGCGCTTCGCCTCTGATTCTTATTGTCAAATGTCCGTCGTTTCCGCAAGGTGCGTGTAACATTTCTTACGCTGGACTCAGGGTCAGAAATTATCCAAAGATATGGGTTAAATAACCAACAATTATATTAAATGTTTAGTTTGCAAGAACTCGCCACAAATACTTCCCAATAAAAACTTCAAAGGTACTACAATCGTTTAAGGCACCAAACAGCATCGATTAACAATCGATTAACCTACTGATATCAAGAATAACATTGTTTACAGAAACACACGTTTAGTGCGGGCTCGTAAAGGTCTTGCACTCGCCGAACACTTGAAATAACTTTATTGATGGAACGGCCCATTAAAGTTTGATGGTCGCTGTCATAATGGCCGCTGTTCTGCTTATGTTTACATTGTCGCACACATAAATTTGCACAAGCAAACTGACAAACGGATTATTAATTATGTTGTACTGTTTTGTGTACGGTGTAAACAAAACATTACATTGTGATTTCTCGGGAAAACTCAGGTTATATTTGTTAAACACGTATCGTTTTCACAATTTTACATCCATGGTCGAGTTACATAGGCGAGAAAAGAAACTAAATAATAAAAAAATGTCTAACAAATGGGCCTCTGCCAGTTGGCTTCAGCCCCTTGTGCGCTTTCCAAAGGCCCAGGACCCCATGGTTCCGAGATAAGTAAACACACTTTAAAAAAAAAAAAAAAACCAAAAACTTAATAATAAAGAAATAAAATACTTACAACAAAAAAAAATAAGCCCTAGGTTAAAGTTTTTCGACAAAAGCATTTTCCAAAAAATACAAAAAGATTATTCTGATGAAAAAACATGGCTGACGTACACTGTTAACGCCAGTTCCAAATATGAAAACTATAAAGTGATGTCACGTAACTGTTTGTACAGTGTAACGTCAGAATCGACGCGTAACTTCAGCTCTTAAAAGAGTTCGCATACTCGTTCATTCGCATTTATTTAATGGAAAATATAGTCGAGCCAAAAGCTTATTTATACATTCTGTCAAAATTGTTTAAACATTATTTCAAGTGTAGAACTCAATATGTGGTCCACATGCAGTTTTACGAACCTACCTTCGCATGCGGGAAAGGTAGGTACGGGATTCGAAATTTTCCCATACTGAAAAATCACTTATTATTCAATTAAAATATTCATATTACCTAGTTGCTGATTAGTAAACAAGTTCATTATTAATTTAACAAAAGTAAAAACACAACAGCGACCTCAAAATAACAACTTATTGTTTATTTTGCAAACAAAATCTTTGGCGAGGGATACTCCCAGATTTATGCCATAAATCGGACAACGACACATTAGTTCGTCTTTTTTATTGTTCAAAATGTTGAACCATAAAAGCCACAAGCACAACATAATATGTTGCTTTATTTAATGGCGTAGGATTCCTGCTAACAACAACATTTTAAAGATGACGCAATTATTTCGCCTGACACTGGCCGTGGATGCTAATTTTAAAAACATTAGATCAAATGGATAAACAGACGCCACCCTCATCTGCCTAGTCTTTTCCAAACTACGTTGGGATCGGCTTCCAGTCTAACCGGATGCAGCTGAATACCAGTATTTTACATGGAGCATCTGCCTATCTGACCTCCACAACCCAGTTACTGAGTAATACGATACCCGTTGGTAAGACTGGTTGTCAGACTTAACCTTCAATCGAATAAAAGCCGAGCCGAGGCGAGCTGATAAATAGACGTTCAAAGAGGAATATATAGAAAGAAAGAAACAAACAAAAATATATTTAATTGGCACAAAAACAAGTGCATACAAAAAGATAACAGTAATCAGAAAAATAAAACAAAATAGATCTACATTATAATCACGAGCACAAAACAGAAATAGTCAGCAGCTGCACCTCATGACTTTGATAAGAAGGCTTCCAGTCAGCATGATGCTGTGCTATGAGGGACCCACAGCACAGCGCTGTTTTTTTTATAGGCATATGAAGTTCCACAATATAATCTTTATACGCACCACGGCAATTTAATTAGTATTTATTTTAAAATCCGCTATTTCGCACTCGAGCATCTCGAGCGTAGAGAAAGCGCGGTATTTTTTACATTTCGCTTTCATGAATACATGATTCTCTTGTATTGGTTTAACAGTTATTTAACACTTTGAGGGACACTAAACGCCCATAGGAATTATAACATAAAACTTCTATGTATTGTGTCTCGTTCAGTGTCCTTCAACCTGTTAATTGTGCGGGGTCAGGGAATTGAACATCAAATCGAATAGACATCACAAGTTTACAACAACACCAACAACGCTGTCAACGCCGGCTGTCACTGAAAACCAGCGCTGAGGCTCTGTCTCGCATAGGGTCGCAGCATTATGCTAAGCGATGGCCGTTCTGCATGGATGTGACGCATATTTTCTCCCAACTTGTTCTTTTTTGTGTTTGTGTTCTTTCTTTGCGTCATGTTTACCGCAACTAAACGTACTATTTTCTTTCTTTTTTTTTCACAATACAAAATCACATTTACCTAATTGGAATATTTCATTGTTTCAGAATTGCTTGATTTTTGTTTATCATCAGCAAAAGATGAAATAAATAGTAACATCTACTGACTGACTAAAGAATATGATTACATATGTATATGACTAGGTATTTTGAAGGACAAAAGGGGAAATTATTGAAGACGTTAAAGTAGTGACGTAACTGATGTTATAACGTAGTATTGCCATAATGATAAATTGATTAATGTGGCTTGGTACAACATGGCTGACTTGACCTTGATAGTTTAAAAATTGTACTTCAAATTACGAGATAAAATAGGTAGGTACACACGAATTTTGGAAGGTGCTTTAAGTAAACAATCGATATGGTAGTCACTTTAAGTAAACAATCGATATGGTAGTCACTTTAAGTAAACAATCGATATGGTAGTCACTTTAAGCATACGTAATGGGCACACTGAAACTTTACGACTACTTAATTATACCTAAACCGGCCGGTGCGGTGACCGATTCCGAGCATCCTACGAGCATCATAACCTTTAAATATTATAACTTCCATAAAGTGAGCTAACCCGTCCGAGGCTGGCAACCCTGGCTCTGTTTGTTTGAATATTTAATACGACCATTTCTCGGGAACATCCTCAGACGCAGCTGGAGCGACGGTCATGTTCAATTTATACGATTTTTCTTCAACGTTTGTCGTAAATCGTAAAACGCCATGAAATATGACGTAGTTATTATGATCGTTTATTGTTGAGAGATGTTTTTCTAGTTAAATACAGTAAGTAATTTATTGAAAAAACATAGACATTCCACAAAAATAAAAAAACGGTTTCAGTGTTCAAAAATCGAATTTGTATGTATCACCTTCGAGAGTATGTATAAGCAATCAACAGGTGTCAAAAAAATTTAATACATTGAAGGGAAAGGTCGGCAAAATCGGACTGTTTCACTAAGGGCCCGCACAAGACTGTGAATTCGCATCGCATCGCAGTTTTGTGTGGAAGCCCTAACAGTAGGTACTTGCGGTTTTATAAATAATTCTCTATTAAGGATTACTACCTATAATAAATATATTTTATCATCATCATCTGCCTAGCCTTTTTCCAACTATGTTGTTTAACTGACCGGATGCAGCTGAATACCAGTATTTTACATGGAGCGACTGACTATCTGACCTCCACAACCCCGTTACTGGGTAAAGATAACCCTCGGTAATACTGATTGTCAGACTTTTGGGCTTTAGTTCTGACGACCCGTAACGACTCTAAATATATTTTATATCAATAACATTTTTCAATCAGAATTCCAACATGTGCTCGGCGCGTTTGTTTATTACAGTCAAACACAGGTTATAAATAGTAATTTATGGCAACATCGAAGCAGCAACAGACAATGAATTTTATGTGGGTTTTTTTCTTCTTTTTTCTATCTCAGTTTTAATCATAGTCTGGCAGTTTGAGTAAATTATGCGGCCTACCCAAATGTCCTTTCTTTGGTATTGTTCGTCGAATCGTTGAGCTCCTTAAGTTTTAAGTTGAGCTGGATGATTACTGACGTGCACTGACTGGACAGCCGATCTATTCTGTAAACATCACACCGTGAGCACTTAGGTGAAGTGAGTTTAAAGTGAGCTCAATTCCTAGTAGAGTAAGGTGGGATGACAGTTCACATCACGCTCACTTCACCTAAATTTTCACGGCAGGATCTTTCCAGAATAGCACCACAGGTCCACTAAATCTGTGTGGTTCTTTCCTCTAAAGACCATTTCAGACACGAATTTATATGGTCTTCACATGATCTGACCAAGATTATGTCTGGACTTTAAAAGAGACTGTGACCTCTGAGTTTGTTTCGGCCTTTCTTCTCAGAGTAGTCAGATGGCCTCATCTAGTTAAAAAAAAAAAATGTTTGACGTGTAAAAGTGTTTGTATAAACCTACTTACAGAAATAAAAAAAATCATTTATCATTTTATCATTTATCATTATTTCCTTGGCGCAATTTGGTAAAGATTGTATTTTCCGTTCCGTTTTATACACGATTGTTTTCAATGAGTTATTATGTTAAAATAGATTTTCTTATTGTCTAACGAGCGACTCACCCCTGCTTCGCACGGGTGCAAATGGTGACATGTCAAATATTGATATTTCTAAGCTATATTTCGTGCTAAGTTGAATATAAATTTATTATATACATAAACCCTTTCGTTATAAATGCTCTAAATGATGGTGAAAACTGCATCGAAATCCATTGTCTAGTTTAGAAGATCAAAGCGGTTCCACAGACAAAGACGAAAGCGACTTTAGCTGTTTGATATAATTCTAACCAGGTTAGGAATACGACCATCCGTTCCATCACAAAGATAACTAATGTCACTTGGAAAGCTGCCACGCTAAAATGAAATTGGGCTGGACACATCTGCCGCATGTCAGACGACCAATGGGCCAAACTTACAACCCAATGGGTCCCTCTTAATGGCAAACGACATCGCGGCTGGCCCAGACGGAGATGGCGGGATGAGTTGGACTCCTTCAACAAGAACTGATCCTTTGCAGCTTTAAACAGAGAGAAGTGGAAAGAGAGTAGGGAGGCCTTTGCCCTGCAGTGGGACATCACAGGCTTTTAATTAAATAATACTCGTAATAAATAATATAGATAATAAAATAAATACATAATCTCGAATGATCGTTGACCTTTATACCAACGATAATAAGTAATAAAATAGCCGAACACGAGGCGAGCTCTTTAGTAAAAAAATAAACCCCGTTTCCCTACAGTAAGTTCTTGACGTTTTTGTTCGAATTACCAGCCGCGTCGGAGCGGTCACGTAGCGGCCTCGGATTAACGTAAAACGTAGGCTTTAAAAAATTGAATACAATAAAAATCTTACTTTTTCGCAATTTTCATGTCGGCGGGATGAAAACGTGCGCTGTTTTCTTTTGTTTTTGTACACATTGCCGAATGACTAGTGGATTGAAGTTTGATTTTGGAGAAGGGCATACGTTTAACTTGCTTTAGGATTAGTATCTAGTTAGTAGAAAACAAACGCACAAGTGCGAGTTGAACTCGCGTGGAGAGGGTTCAGTACTTCTTATAGGTTTAGGGTCTATGTAAATAACTATTTTCTGTATTTTTTTTTCCAAATTTCAGTCTCAATAGTTTCGAAGATATGGTGGTGGGAATGGTCAATTTTCATCTATTTCCTTAAATAACCCAAACCTTCGGAGAAACAAGGCGTGATGTTATGTGTTCCTTAAATAACATACAAACTATTTATTTTAAAATTATAACAAACATATATTTAAGAATCCTCACAATAAGCCCTTATACGGTACGGTTTGCAAAACTTTTTTTTTTTTAATTTTCTTTGCCTAATAAAATAATAATAATAATATATGACTTCCATGTTCAAAAATTATTTATTTACGCTACACGTCCGTGTTTGGGTCACAGAAATTCATGTGTATCAGATTTCAACTTAATCGTTTCAGTAGATTTGGAGAAAATTGGTTGTAGCAGACGAACAGACAGATTGACACACGCGTGATCCTATAAGGGTTCCGTTTTTTCATTCGGACGTATGGAACCCTAAAAATAGTCCTCCAGACTGCCATGGCAAACAATATCAGCGAAGACTATCCTTCGGCGCGGGATATATTATAGTGCACAAGTTTTGCACGCAGACACAAGTGCACTCTCTCTTTTTATTGGGTTTTATCATTAGGAATTTGTTAGTAACAGCTCGGAGTTTGGTAGTTAGCGGTGTGATACCCCCGTGCCTCGGAAAACACGTTAAGACGTTGGTCCTGCGCCTGATCTCTTCCGGTCGTGTCGGATTGCCGTCCCATCGGACTATAAGAGTAGATAAACTAATTTATAGTTAAACTTTATCATAAAAACTGTATGTTTATATTTGTTTTGTATCTATCATGGCAATAGTTAAAGCTATAGAAAAAAACAATTAAGTATGCGCAGTTACATGTTCGTCACAAAACAGACAATTAAAAACAAAATGAAACTCATTCACTAAAAATAAGCCATAAAGGTTCGAATGCCCCTTATCAGCTCATGTACCTATTTAAATACAAATGCACGAACACATTCACATAATAAATAACTAGGTACAGATAAAATAAAGGGATAGTTAGAATGCAAATGAAGTACCACAGAGTTAATTAATTAATTTAACGCAGTAAATAGAATTTCCTTCGCATTTTATTTAAAAAGTGTGCCTTTAAATTCGGAATTTTCTCGCGGGCCCGTTTGTTTTTTATGTTGGCACCCTTGATCTTAAATGCTGACTACACTCGCATGTTATTTTAACAAGAAAGATTAATTTCTGTTTGAAACAGTCTGTCTTTATTTTCATTAGCTTGTTTTACTTCTTGGATAGCAAATGAAACTCTTTAAAATAGACTAAATGAAGAAAAATATGTCTATTTAGCAGTAGATAATGCACTGCAGACTTACCAAGATAAAAAATAAAGAAAATTAAAAGGAACAAACGTTTTCTTAGAACACCGCTAAAAGCCCAAGATGAGGTGATTTTTTATGATATTTATCATTTTCTAGTTCAAGAACTCAAACTCGCCGTCTTAATTTGCGTCCTGTAACAAATTACACACTTTTTCTTAACAAAAAGTTGTTTTATAAAGTGCCTCGAGGAAGATTGATGTCCATTAGTGGGTAATTTCCTAAACAATTTCAGCAAAGGACACGACGTTAATCGAACGAAGCATGATTATTTCATGTTTCTGTTCAATCAAAGAAAATGTTTGCTTTGTTGTGAAAATGAGCGTAACGCTTTAAAACAAACAAATCATATTTTTACATTTCCCATAATGTATAACTATAATACTGACCAGTTAAATGGTGTACTAGTGGTAACGGCCCCGACTTACGAGTTGTAGGTCGTGGGTTCGAACCCAGGTTTGCGCTTTATTTTGTGTAAATAATTTCATCCCCATTGCTCTCAAAAACGGTGAAGGAAAACATCGTGAGGAAACCGGCATATCCTAGAATCAAAAATTTCGAAGACATGTGACATCTACCAACCCGCACTGAACCCGCGTGGTAGATAACACCCCACTCCCTCTCGAAGAGGGTAGGCTTGTGTCCCACTCCCAGCAGTAGGAACAATATAGGCTGATTATTATTATTATTATACTCTTTATTTTCGGATAACAGTGATCCAGCGTGTTAGTAAACAATATTACAACTTATTACTAGTGTTAACAATAGAAAAAAAATTGAAAATGCTTATGCTATAACTTCTAAAAGTGAAATGTGGAAACTTTTACACATCTGATTAATATTGATGATTAGAAATTGATACAGCAGACTTTTTGGAAGCTAAAACACATTGTACCTAGGTCTAGGTACCTATTGTATTACAACTATGTCACTTCAAAATTCTTGACAATCATTCCATCGAGACCGCTCAACGAAAATGATTTCAACGGAATTTGTTGATTATTGTTCTAGAACCTTCGTTTTGAACGGAATAAATCCGTTCTTTTGCATAGCTAAGTAGAACTTTAAAACGTCCACTAAAGACGTAAAACGACGGTTCGTCGGTGGACGGTTGTCTGTAAAAGATCGCTTTTAGCGATAAGACCGCCCATGGTACACCCTATGTAAAATTTCTACATTTATATCTGTTTTATGGTGTACATAATGAAGAGTAGTCTATCTATCTATCTAAAGCTTCCATAGGTGTCAGTTATCCAAGGTTATTTTCTCATCGCCGCTTGTACCAAATAGTTTGACAATTCGGAACATTACACCGCGCGGTCGTATGGGCGAAAAGCCGTGTGTTACATTACAAAGACTGTCAGTCGATTTGCTTTTATCTTTATTGCTCCTAATGATAGATACCCAATCCTCTAGTAGTTATTTTTGGCCGATGGACGCGTAACTCCTGTTCCTGCTTCAGTTTAACAAAGAGCTGATATTGACTTTTAAATAACGGTACACTACAACACAACTTAGATGTATGGTAGCATCGGCAAAATTCGTAAAACCGATCACCATCCGAACTGAGCGCGTCTTCGTAATCACCAATATTTATTACTGCTTTAGGCGAAAATGACCTTTACGCAAACGCAATAACTTGTGAAGTCATATAACCAAACACATTCGTAAAATTGAAATTAATGAATGCAAATATTCGAATTTATGCTACATTTAAGTTGTGTCGTACTGTAGGTACTAATATTTTACAGCATCAGAATAAAATAATTAATATCTAAATCTTTGATATCACTATAAACAATGCCGGTACCGCACTAAGGACTATTAATATATCTACCAGTATTGAGACTCAACTCAGTCTCCGGTTCTTAACCAAAACGATCAGTGCCACAATCAATATGGCGCATTGTATTCCGAACGTTCATTCGACCCACATTCGGCAACGTTTCCTGACGATAACCCAAGCTAGCTTCGCATCGAAATTAATTTAAATAGGCACATCCTTGTCTTTCTGCTCCACTGAGCGCGATTCGATTTGCAATTCCTACACCCCAATAGTTCCGTTTCGTTCACTGACTTAAAATTACTAGAAAGTTTGCTACTCTATTCTCTTTTTATTTTGTTTCGGAGTCGCCCGCCTACGTAAGCTGAGTTGGTACTTATTTTTTAGCTTTCAAACCTCGTGGTCGGCGATGTGGAAAAATCCCCGTCGGTCCCTCGGCTGTGATAAATTACCTGCAAATAACAGATAGCTACTTTAATTACGTTGGTATAGTAAATATGTTGCAGTTTTTGTCGTATTGTTGAAGATAATTTAGTCGATAAAGTTTGAAAGAAAGAAATATATATTTTTTTAGTTTTTAAAGTTGTGGTGAAATATTAACCAAAGTCGGGAAGATTCTCATTGAACAGACAGTTGAACATCAACTCCAATGACATCTGTTCGAATGACATTATTAATTGGTAAAGAATAAAGTAAAGCACGCAATCCACTGACAAGTGGTTTTACGCACAAATAGTGATATAATACAAGAAACATTACTACGCAGTTACGCAGGTTCCACACAATGCGATATAAAAACATTCTAGAAAAACATTAAAAGATGTTCCTACTAAATATTTAGATGGGCTCGTAAATCCCTGAAACAATGTTTTGAAAGCGACGCGTTCGTATGTACGCATAGTACAAAGTATGTCTGTCTATACATAATTTTCAAGGAAATGTCGAGTAAAACGGGATGTCATTTAGATGGATAGAACAAATGGAATCATGTCGGCGTACGCTCCGAGTCTCCGAAACGACGACATTGAAAATCACATTAATTTTTGAATTTATGTTCCATGAAGAAAAAGTTGTCATCTGATTGTCATCCAGAATTCTTTCTTTGTTGTACTATGGTTCTATTTACGTATTTTAAGTGGCCCAGGTTTTTAAAGCGTCATAAACTACGAAATTAGGTAAGAGTGACAGTTGTTGATCTATTATAAATTATTTGTTGTACATTGATGCTCCATTTACTCGTCTAAAACTGAACTGATGCTTTGAACCAAGCTTCCCTAAGATGTTTGTACCCTTGGTACTTACGTAGTTTCGAGCGTTGCTAATGCGTTATGTCCAACATCGTGTAGACCACAGTTGAATTACTGCCGAACCGACGTGAAACACGAACTCCACCTAACAAGCATATGTGCAATGTGCATGCATAATGCAGTTAACATTCTACCAACTAACCAAGTTAGCTCTAAGTCTTATCACAAAGTTGCTTGACTTTGAACTTCGCAACAAACACGTACCTATGCTGCAAGATGGACTTAGACTTTCGAACAATCGAAATAGAAAAAAAAAAACGAAAGAAGAAATAAATCAGAAATAGAATATAGTCTTTACGCGTTGAATTGAAAGATTCATGTCTTTGAAGGCAAGTAAGTAAAATTTGACGGTACGTCTACAGGACGTGTCGACATCCACAATTCTCGAAATAAAAGTAGACCACCGATAACATTACTGTCCCCTATACCACAGATTGTTCTAAATATTTGACGGACGCATAGTCACTGGCGGACTCTCGCGTCATCTACGAATAAACACTAGTACGCACTGAAAATAAAATATTATGCGATCGCATTTGTAACGCACGGCAGAAATAGCCCTGTGTGTCACGACAGTGTACACTGGCCTAGTATGGCAGGAGGGACGTTATTGTCTCACACATTGGTACCGTATTCGAGACATTGCGTGCCAATTTTGACTGCTTATTAAAATGGAGAATGATTGTAAGGAATGATGCGTAATGCGTTGTGTATTAGTAGGTTTAATACTTGATCGGATGTGCCTGAAAGATTAGGAAAACCTTTCGCATTTACTTAAGTATTTTCTACAGCTGATGAATGCCAGCACCAAATGGACCTCACTTAAGTGACTTCGCTTTCATAACTCTAAAGTTTGGCCTCCATCGAAAATAGGAAATTGTTTTTGCAAAACTTATCCATAGAAGATGTGTGTGCCTATAACTAATACTATCTACTTTTAATAACATTTTAAATTTAAAACAAAACCAAAAATAAAAGTAACACGTAATTCAAAGTAGACTATGCTATAATAACAAAATCAACGTAACTCGGTGTAATAATACACAGACCATTAACTCGCTGTCTGGGCCTGTACTTCTGCACTAAAGTTACATTGTAGTACAGTTGTCTGTGACAGGTTTCAGCATCGCCTTTCACGAAGTATTTGTGACCTAAAATACGTTACAAAGTCGAACAGTATGTCGGTAAATAATAGAGCAGCCCCACAGAATGCGCCCATGCGCTCTACCAACTATTCGCTTTGATTAAAACCGACAACGCAGGACACAGTCAGCTGTGTACGCGTTGAAGAGAATTTTTGAAGAAAAAAAAACATATATCCACCTCTAAAATCCCATTTTATCTTCTCGCTGTGACTGGCTAAAGGCCCAAATGAGTCTTTTTTTGTTAAGCTCCTCTCTCCACATCAATTTTCTGCTCGAAATTTGTCTAAGCCTCTCACGGATTATCGCTTTTCGTACCTCAGTGAGCGCTTAATAAATGAAAGTAGATACTAATGTCGTGAAAAAGCATTATGTATTTTTAAGCTGATAACACGTTATTCGGGCATGTTCACAGAGTGCCTGAATTATTTACGACCTCCATTGCCTTCATTACACTTTAGTCACGAACGAAAATTGTACTTTCCGTCGAAGAGTAACATAAGCCGCAGTATGATTAGTCAACCAATAAGTACACGCAGCGTACTTTAAAAAGCTTTTATACAAAGTAGCGGCTCTCATCTATGAAACGTTAAAGCTTGATGAGGCTAGTTGATATTTTGAATAATTCTCTTTTGTTACCCTTAATCAAAGTACGACGAAGCTCCTTTTAACAAAAATATAACACAAGCAGAATTAATAATATGTAATAAGTGTTGGTATAAAATAACACACGTGACAAACGCTGATTATAACAACAGAAGTACCTACTAGGTATTATTTTAAGATGATCAGGTACTTCATCAAAATTGGGAAAAAGAAATTTGTACACTAATAATTCATATACGAGTACTTAAATTTTGGAGAGCATTATTCGGCTCACTATTTTTAAGACAAACACAAGTCTAACTTAATTTAATACGCAAACTGTGTCAAGATCAATCTATATTACTATACTCTATGGTCAAGATCATTTTCTGTTTCCTTACGTCATGGTGACGTTTCTCCCAATGGTAGTGAACGTTTGCCGAAAGCTAGATAAAAATAAAGGAAATTATTTTGGTTTCAGTCGCAGATAAAATTATAATATCTGATGTCGTTATAATCCGCGCAGTAGAATATTATTATTAGTACTATTTCGAAACATTCACCGAGCATGGTTTCAATTAGATAAAGCCACGCTTATCCGAATTCGAAAACGTTTAAACGTTCCTTTTCTAATTTTACACGTAAAAATAATAAAAGTTCCCACAAAATAAAGTTGTGAAACAGATTTTAGTATATATTCCATGAATAGAATAAAAATAAATGGTTTTATTAAAAGGCACTTAATCACGAAAAAATCTGGCAAAGATTCATATTTAAACAAAGCACTGGTTGTTTTTCACTTTATCAATGTTATATTTAAAGCCAGTTTACCTTGAGTATAGTATAAACGCTTTAAAAGTCTAAATGTCTATTCAATTGCTACGATTCTTTGAGAAATATAAATCATATTATCTGATGTTCATCTCCATGCGGCCTTTGACGATAAAACCTTCTCCGATGATACTTATGTACTCACTATATACATTGATGAAAGGAATTTTCCACCGAAAAGGATCTATTTACAACTGTCTATCAAATCAGTCCCGCTTTAATCTTTTCAAATAGCGTATTTTCGAGCAAAGATTGTGTAGGTACAGAATTGCGTTCGAACATAGAATTGTGGAGGAAATTGATTTCATAAGCAGCTGTCTCTTCATACTCCAACCTATATTTACTGGAGGAATAAGAAAATGCGAGTTCAAGTCGTCATTCACTCTGCGCGAACATCGAGCAAGTAGGGTGGTGTTGCGTGGCGAGAAAGTATTACGTATCGTCCTATACAAGAAATATCGCAAGAATATAATAATACAAACGATTACTTACATAGTAGACCAAACCCTGAGTTCGTCGCGGAGGAGCGGAGGCGTCCGTGACATGCATGAAGCATTAGGAAAGAGGCCTCGGGCGAACCCCTTTCACGTCATTTCTATTCAGGTCCTGTGCCGGTATCACGAGACCTAAGTGCTAATAGTGATAACAGAGAGTGTTTCAGAGTCGGCTCCACCAATAACCGAGGTCCAATTATATTCCGACCTTACTATGACTCGGGTTATTTTATCAGAGAGGCCGCAGAACGATTTTAATTGGAAAACTAAACTGTGGAGGCAAACAAAAGCTATTTGCTGGGATATATGTAACTGCGTGAAAAACTATAGGAATTTAAAATTTGTTAGGAAAATTGAACCACACTGAGCGTTCCTAGAATGTTAAATCAACTAGTGGTCTCCCTTCCCATGTCTAGTAATTGCTTGCTTCTAACAAGCGCGGTCATATTTCACGGGGAACTTAGTTCACCATCAATTTAATTGGTGGCTGACTACCTGAACAGTTTCCTGGTAGAAATATACCCACCAGCTGGTGGGAAATTACTCGTTGCGTTCTAAGTAGGTACTTAAATATGAAATTCAAATACTCATGCGTAATATTATTTTGAAAACTTTAAGTCACTACTTCGAGATGTATTCTTTTAAAACATAAAGTTTAGTTATTTATGGGTTTTTTTTTACCGGAATCCAAAATCAGAAAATTTTGTTCTTTCCGTTGGCTTGTTGTTTAGCGCCGGTGTCCAAAGGCACCTAAGCGGCCGTTGAATTATAAAGCTATGATCACACTGGCACGCTCGCTTACACCGACCAGTGACAGCCGTACTCATATATTTGCAGCGCGGGCTCGGTGGGCGGCGCTCTATTGTGTTAACGTTAGGGTTGACCGGCTTGTTTCGTCATTAATTTTAATATTTTCAGTGTTGCGGCGAGTGTGGCTCCAGTTTATCTTGTGGAAATAATATAGAGATCAATAAAATGTAGGACTGCAAGAATAGAATGATCTTGGCTTAGATGAGGCGGTACAAATCATTGTTTGTTACTAGTTTCTCTATAATATTGGCACTGGAACTGCTGTTCAATGATTCAAAATGATTCATTTATCTATTATAGGGGTCTCCAAACTACGGCCCGCGGGCCAGGTCCACCCCGCGAGCACCAACAATCCGGCCCGCGCCGTTGATATCTTACTCGCCGACTAGTCCCAAAACGAAAATTTGCGCGTAATTCAAAACTACAGTATATTGCTATGATGAGCTAGCTAGGTCCTGGCGCTTGGGGCTTTAGTATAGGAGTTAGTCAGGCCCTTGGGCTAAAAAGTTTGGCGACCCATTTATTATGATAACTTTATGCACACCGAAGTTACTTATGAGAATGGCCACCATATGTTTTACATATTAATCATATCTTTAAGAACATAATATTTCATCACATCGTTAACTTTACGAATCAATGAATAAACGATCACACACTAGAAAAATATATTAACCCTTACTTTGACACTAACACAACATAATCCACCAAAATTTCTTTTAAAACGATTTATAGCGAGTAAATATAAATGACCAATAAAATCAGCCGTTAGTCAGCCCTATAACCGACACTCAGTCGTAGTGTCGCCGCTGGCCGACCGCCAGAACGAATGTGGAGCTATGAGCAATCCCCTTAATAATCTGTATCGGTTAATCAACCCGATACGGCGGAGGTTGTGCAATTAGATCTGACTGTTGTGTGCAAGCTGCTGTCTCATTAATTCTGTGATTCAGAACATATTGACAACCATTGTACTGGTGGTCACATTTCAAAAGTGTTCTGTTACCTTTATTAATGACAAATGAAAGACAAGGAAGGCCCTTTGTTTATGAAAATCAATGCAAATATCATATTTTTGCGATTTAATTTGATATGAAATATTCAACTATGTCATATCACATGGTTGTATATTTCAAGTCAAATTTCACTCTCTAGCTATGCATGAGTATGGTAATAACACACTTATAAAACAATTTTACGAAACTGACAAGGCAAGTTTAAAATGCAAAATATTTCCAATCTCCGCTCAGATTCCTATCTCTTTCATATTAGTACGACAAAAGATGACACAAAACAAAGTTCAAGCATTCTCATGTTTTCATAAAGGGCAGCATGTTTTATTGAAGATAAACAACCAACGTACACGGAACCCATCGCTACTGAAGTATTTAATCTTAGCCCTCTTTGTCAATTCCGGAAAAGTGGGACTTATCTTCGTAGATGACAACATTACAGGTTAGTAAAAGCAAACAAATTGTCAAAGAAAAGTTGCTATGAATTACTAGAATCATACTTCCGACTAGCTGCTGCCCGCGGCTTCGCCCGCGTGGACCCTAATTCTTTTTCTAAAATAAACTCTCTTTTTTAACTCTCTTTTTTCTTTTCTTTTCTCTTTCTTGGTACTCTTGCTTATATTGCATCAGCTATCTGCCAGTGAAAGTCTCGTCAAAATAGGCCCAGCCGTTTCGGAGATTAGCTGGAACAAACAGACAACTTTTTTTTCTCGTAAATATCGTTTATAATTTCATGTGCATTTATTAAAAAGCTGTTGTGACAATCAGACACTTCAATTTTATGTATTTGTATGTATGGATGTATAGATTTCACTTTTGAATTGCCATAGCAGTATTTTATTAAGCAAAGGCTTATTGTACACCCATATTTCGCCAGTTATGTTTAAATCCCATGCACGAGTACCCGGCTGGGGCGAGTCTGTTGCCATAATCCGGGTTGCTCAAAAATTATCGATGGAGAAACCCAAGAACAGTTTTCCCGCCCGGGAAGTCAGACCCGGGACACCAAGCTTAGCAATCGTGCTTTTGACCACTAGACCAACGACGCGACGCCGACTAAATATGTACTTCAAAATCGTCCTGAAAAACTGAAAATTATAACGTTTTCCACCATTAAACATCAACAAATTTCCCTCGTCTTTCCGAATTAAATCCTAAAGCCGACAACTCATCAGTTTTACATACAGATAGTTCAGAATTTAGTGTCGCCGGTCGGCCAGGTAGTGTGACGTCACGTAGGCAACACACCACACGTGATACTACTGCAAATAACCCACAAAGCCTTTGGGATGTACCACCAATCACGTTCACTGGCGCTCTAAGTACGTGCATGTGCATACTAAATATTGGACGAAAAGCGAACGCGCCCCGGTACGTGATGACTATTGAAAGGAGATTCAATTTTTGCCTACCTCTTTTTACTTTTTTCACATTCTATGAATATGATATCTTTTTTAATAATTTATGTCTCTGTTTTCGGGTTAAGGGTACTCTCTGTTTGTTTATAAAAAGTTGGCACACGATGAATGATGTCTGCGTGCATTAAAGTTTTCGACAGATTGTTGGCTTTGGACTCTGTGCTGATAAATGCAAACAATTTTACATGATTACGATACAATTTGGAAATTATGATACTAATTATGTGTGTTTAACGTTGACATGTGAAAGATTTTATAGGCACCATTTGTGTTACGTAATTTCGAAGCTTTCTTTTCTTTTCCATGTCTTAATACCTAATCACCAGAATAGGTCACATAATACCTATGTCAGAAAAAAATATATACAAGGGTGCTTTCAAATTCTCTTCAATAAAAGCCAAAATACAAATGGAGCAACTGATGTAGCATCAACTTGATTAATACGCTCGCAGTAAAATTACAACCGTAAACGAGAAATGTTACCAGTCAAATTACTTCGCAAGAGTGACTCGTCTAATCTTCATCTGTAATTTAGTCCACGACAAACTTTTCGAAATTAATGTATTCAATTTTAAATGCGCGTCGCAAAATAAGCAAATCGAAGCCAGCGCAGATAAATCTACGTCTCCTATTCGGTGAGGGATCATAACTTTGTAAGCCACCTGTAATTGACTTGACCGTCTTGTGCTACGGCTACATTGTCGCGATAACGCGAACTACACTTCGCGCGCTCTCTGTTGTACAGCGAGACGTCGAGCGATGTGCGAGAGAGAGCGCGCGAAGCGTAGTTTGCGTTATCGCGACAATGTAACCGTAGCATTAGCGTAATTTTCTAATTTTAAGTCGGGGAAATATTAGACCGTCCCGTTTTACTAACTCGATCCATTTATTTTAAATCGCACTCCATTTCCAGCGGTGTCGCTTGTAGGGTGGCAGTACGTTGTGAAATTTAAAAATGGAACATATGAAGATTAAGCAACATTTTACTTGGAACTTGCCACATAAAAATATTGCAAGCGCAAAATGGCACGAGTGGGAATTGTAGAGAACAATCTGCGTCTCATTTTCGGTGGTTCTTTTTAGTGTCGTACTTGTTATAAAAGCAAGGCAATTTCGCTTATCACAGTTTCCTCCTAAATGGATACGAGAATATAAAATAGACTTCACTACAATGCACCTGTGCGGCGCGAACATCAAAATGTGATTTTGTTCTGTCCCACATTCGGATGTACCTAAGTGCCATTTTCGGTCTAATACATTACCTGTATAAAATTCGCGGCTAGAAATTCTTTCTGGGTTTTAAAATGTGGATTTCGAGGCTTTGTAGATTGCGCTGTACCTACTTACTTGATTACTATTTATTTATTTAATTCCATGGCAACCAAATAGGCTTAAAACAGTAGGTAACTGGAATCATTGTTACAATTTTGAATACTAAACAATAGGCACTTAGGTCCATATTACAGAACGTCACCCAATACTCAAGCATTACTTAAAACTAGTTTCAACCAATCAAATGACTTTAATCTAGTTTTAAGTAATGCTTGAGTATTGATTGACGTTCTGTAATACGGACCTTAGCTCAATTTTAAGTGATCACTGGTGAAATTACGTTCTACAGAAAATTACACTCAACCTAAGAGTTCAACGACACATTTTAATAAAATTCCTCTTCGACCAATGTGCTCACTCATTTTTCAAAGAGACCAGACCTTAGTAGGGGAAAAGTAAAGTAAAAATGTTTAGCTCGTGCGAAGCAAGGGTTCAGACCGCTAAAACATTCAGGCACGCGTGGGACGACCCCATTGTTTTTATTATAAGCAAGCATTGCACGCGTTTTGTTCTTTTCCCTTGTTAGAATTATGATAATGGAACCTTTTGAACTGCGGCTGTGTTAAACGATTTAAAATAAAATGATGTATATTCTGGAGCTCCTAACGTATACAAAAGAACTCCTTAGGGGACGCTCATTACAGATAATTATTTGTTAAACGAAAACAGAACTCAATATTTAAGTAACCTTTTGAAAGTATCTCTCATTATAAAGTATACCTACAAGTCTAAAAAGACTTAAAAAGTATAGAATTTCTTTACACAGTTTGTTAACTGTACAAGCTCTTTGAAAAAAGCTTTTCGCTAAGAATAACATCATGCACTAACACTGCTCTGCTTATTATAAAACAAAGTTACATCTTTAGTTGAATTTATTATGTATGCCGTCGTCTCCGTCGCCGCAGGCCACAATGTCACGCAGTGCTTATGTTCTCTTTTATATTCCTTGGTGGAGCGAGCATTCCTTCAAACAGACGGCTCAATACCGCAGAACTTAAATCTCTCATACTAAAATAATAGAGTTGGGAAATAGAACGTCTTTGTTGACAGTCACTGTGAGACACACGGCCGTGAAGACCTAGAAATAATTATATTCTTCCTTTAACCCGACAATGCTCGTCACAAGGTTGTGTGAGCGTGAACAAATACATAGTTATCGTTCCAATATTTTTTGGCCATCCACCATACGCCATTAGTTACAACTAACGGCATATTCATTTTATTTTGGCGTTTTCTATGAGACAAATAAGACGTTTCAAGATACTAATAGGTCTGCTATGAAAATATCATTACAGTCATGCATTATATGCGCATAATTGCGAGTACCAATGCAACGGTTAAACAGCCGGCACAGCTTCTTAAAATCGACAGCGTCTCTACCAGGAAACCTGGCAGACGGCCGTTGAAAAAAGTGGCATGATACTATTTCGCTCCTACTTACCATCTACCACCAAAGGAGCATCTTCCTGCAGGGTGTAACCTTTCGTGGTGCAGTTGAAAGTCCGTCTCTGGTCTGTCTCCGGTCACAAGTGGGAAGATGTAACTCCAACCTGCTAAAGTGGAGCTATCTCGACGGAACGGCAGCCTGGTGTGGATGTGGAGCTATGTACATATGTCGCAAAATATGCTTCACCCCCTATTCTGCTTCTGTGTCCCAAAACATGTACCTTTTATTTTTATCTACCTTTTATTTTCAATCACAGAATATCAGTCTATTCAATAAAATTTAAGTAGGTGTCAGTGACCTAATTATGGCAGTTTGACAAAAAATTAGGAATGCTCTAACAACTCATTGTCACTATTTCATTAACACAGGCAATCAACGTTCCAAGCGGGGTGACAGCGTGAAATATTTGTATTAAATTGACTTAAAAAACACACGTAAATTGCTCGTCATAAATTCAGATGTGGGTGTTACACAATATTAAGTAACTTTAAATAATATATTCATGATATGTCATGAATGGTATTTACAAGGCAGATGTGAGTGGAAACGCCGGGAGGGGACTAGCCGATTCTTGTAATTGACGGCCCGTTATTGGTTAAAATTAAGACTCTTGTATTTTTACCGATAATGGAGGAAATACCTAATTAGCTTTGTATAGTAGACTCTCCTATATAAAAGTTGCAGTCACAGGTAAAATTAGCTTACGATTCTATTTATATGCTCAGTTTGATAAAAAAAAATGCAATACAAAAAAGCAAAACGATTCGTTTTTGTTTATAGGAACTGAGCATTAGTGCAGTTCTTCAGAAAGGTCAGGTGCGTAGTACTCGCAACCGGCGTGCGTGTATAACCAGATGTATGAACGTAAACGAGGGAAAAGGGGTATGTAAGGATCGTAGCAGGTGGCGATCTGTAGTTTCTGCCTACCCCCATGGGAAGAAGGCAAGGGTTTATGTATGTGTATGTATATCATGAAATATTATATAAATATATCATGATATAGTTGTTGCTAATATCTCCTTACGTAAACCTTAAACTAGTACTGTAAAGAGATGGATAAGTAAAACAGACACGGAAGCATTCATTTCTGACATAAACAGCGTTGACTGGTCTATCACCACAAATAAATAACCCAAATGTTAATACTGCAACCACAGAATTCATGAACATTGCTTCTTCTACTGATAACAAACACGCGCGCCCAGTAAAAATTAGTAGGAAATTGACATTCATCATTCAACAAATTCAACGCGACAAACTTCATAATGAGTGTAGATCTGATCCTGATGACCCTGTGCGAATTAAAAGATACAATCGATACAGAAACTTTTTCTCCAAACTTCTTTAAAAAATCAGGTCTTCAATAACCGACTGATTGTTGATAACAAAGACAATCCAAAAAATCTCTGGAAAGCAATAAAATCAATAGATCACATATTATCTCAAAAATAAAAGCTCCCAATTACTTAGCCCCAATACAACAAAAGAGACACTCAATTGCAGTAAGTCACACTTTACCTCAGTAGGAACCCGCCTGGCAGACAAGATCTAGAAAAACTTAATCAATCTCATGAATCCTAATTCCTACTAATATTATAAATGCGAAAGTTCGTGACCACTAAACGGATTTGGATGAAATTTGGCACACAGATAGTTTATAACCTGGATTAACATATAGGATACTTTTTAACCTTACGGGGTCGAGACCTATGCGGAATAAACCACGGGGCGCTGCAAGTCTTTAATAAATACATACACATCTGACGTATCAAATCCACATTCTCTCTCCTCCATTAAAAACCTTGGTATTCTGGTCGACGACCATCTAATATTTAAGCAACTTAATTATATCCAACCTTTTTGGCAGAATAAGAAAACTCATCCACAGCATGCGTGCCTAGGCTATGAGAATGGTCTACCTATAGACACACTACGACTGCTAGTTTACCTAGCGCTATGTAAATCTATAATTCAGTATTGCATCAGCGTGTGGGGTAATGCTGGGAAGGCCGACTTGCTTGAAGTAGAACGAACACAGAGAGCGCTTCTTAAACTACCTTTTAACAGCAGTTTTAACCAGTTCTCTACTGACTTACTCTATCGTGAAACGAGAGTTCTCAGAGTCCGCCAGTTTTGCATTCTTTCTGCCTGCACCAAAACTCATAAAACTATTAAAAGCAGACTCGACTACATATCAATCATATGCAAAAGAAACTTTAGAATCTCGACACCTGACAGCACCTCATTGCTAGCTAAATGCTCCCCAGCTTACTCTTTCATTAATACGTACAATAAAGTCTTCAAACTTTGTGAAATTAAAAATACTACCTCATTCTATTGAAAAAAAATAATAATAAAGAAAATGTTGCAAAACTCTGGTTATGATGACTCGGAACAATCAATAAAAATACCCTGACCTGACACTGAATCACATTACCCACAATGGGAACAAATACGCACACATACACTCACACACACCACACATACACAAAATATACTATACAACACCTGAAATCACCTCTCAAGTCTTCACTCTGGAATTCGTACCCCGAGCCCCAAAATACAGACTAACTGTCTTTTTTGGGGTCACTGTTATATATAATACTTTGTAACCTAGCTAATATTTTTAAGCTGCCCATGTCGTCTCAACTTGGTGTTAACCTCTAAACCTGCTTACTGGACCTGGGCAATAAACTATTTTCTATTTCTATTTTTCTATACTAGACTGAATAAAAATAGATTACAATCCCGTGGTGGTAGTTTCAACACAATGAAAGAAACCAGCCAAGTCCGTGTTGGACCTCGCACAAGGAAGGGTTCCGTACTTGGGATGAATTTATCCCAAGAACAAACTTAACACTGTAGTTGAAAAACATGTTCTCTCATACATTCCAACTGCAAATGTTAGTTGGCCGACTATTACTCGTTAACTTTTAAAGCTTACTTAGCTGTTATAGTTTTCCTTGTAACTTCATTATATATATATACTACTGCCGTGATTTTTTTCATATATCCAACAACAAAAATTTAGCTGGCAGGGGGGAATTGACTTTAACAAAAATTAGCACTTTAAAGCCTAATATTTGGCAAACGGATCCCTGAACCAACAAACGCTTTATACGCAGTTGTGGTTAAAAAATGGTTTATACACAGTTGCGTATAAACCATTTTTCGGATCAGGGATCCGTTTGCGCAATAATTTTTAACGTCCTATCGAATGAGACTCCACACCATGGGATAGATGAAAAAAACGTCATCCGCAGTTACATGTAAAGTGGGGATGACATTTTTTTCTCGCATCCTAAAAAAATTTTTTTTTTTCATTATTTTATTTTACCACTTGGTCGGTGTGATTAATATGTATACCCGTGCCAAATTACAGCTTTCTAGAACTAAGAGTCTCTGAGCTAAGCCGCGGACAGACAGACAGACAGACGGACATGGCGAAACTATAAGGGCTCCTTGTTCACTACGGAACCCTAAAAATGATATCGGATTAGGGTTAAACAAATATTATCGTCAGTCAATGTAATCTACAAATATTAAATAATTTTCTGATATATAGCATTTGTAAAGGTAATAAAGTAATACAATAATTCTGTTTATTTTCCTATTTGCATGAATACATGCATTATTTAAATAGTTTACCATAATAGGCAGTTAAACCGTTATTAACTACGCTTATATCAATTATATACAGTTTGTGGTAAACCAATATCAATTAGTTATAATTATTCGATATTATAAATCTGTTTTAATCTCACTATACTGTTTAGAAACGTGTATTGACTCTAAGCTCATTAGTTACTAAGATACAACCATTTGTTTTCGAACCGAGTCTTTGTCGCTAATAATGAGTAGGTTCTATTATTATTCGCAAATTTATGTTAAATATAACAACTAATTGTGATGAACCAAACCAAACCAATTGTTGTGGCAAACCAAAGGTGACCAATGGTGGCCCAGTGTAATCGGCCCCAACCTACAGGTTGTTGGTTCAAACTCAAGCAGGCGCTTTACTTCATGTAATTTATTTCATCACCACTGCTCTGAAAACGGTGAAGGAAAACATCGTGAGGAAACCGGCATGTCCTAGAACCGAAAATTCGAAGTCAAGTGACATCCACCAACCCGCATTGGGCCCGCGTGGTAGATTACAGCCCACTCCCTCTCACAGAGAGGAGGCCTGTGTCTTAGCAGTGAAAACATAATAAGGCTGATTATTATGTCAACCAAAACATTCTGACATATCATCTCAAAATATCTTCTACTGAATATAATTCCTCAGCTTAACATAACCTCCAAATATTTTTCTCAATCTTCACCAGCAGCACTTAAAAGTCACTTGTCTGAGCAAACGCATACCAAGTAGGGCTCACGAATACAGATCATAGATAATATGATTGCTCGCCGCTCCGCCGAGCCGTGAGTCACGGGTATAAGTGAATTGGCCGTTTGCGCGACGAGCCGCCATATTGGAATATGAAATCCCCACGCGCCACGCGGCTGTGGCTTTTATTGCCCGACTTTTCCCGAAAAGAGTTGCCGATATCTACCCTCTTGATAAATAGTGTTGTTTTCGCCAAACCGAGTCGTGTTTGTGACCGTGGTTGCGCTCCACTATCGAACGTACCCACCATTACAGAACGGCACAGTTAACAAGAAAACATCGTCGGCGCCAACATCTTTGTTTATGTCTGAAAGCCACGATTGGTTTATAGCCTGCTTGATTTCAATAAAAAATGACACAAAACAAAAATATTATTGTGACACAAATTACTGTTTTATGGATACGACTACGATCGTAATTGGTGTTTTTTTTTTATCAATACGCCATGTATGGAAAACATTTCTGCTTGAGCTTTCAGCCACGTAAAGAATAATATGTAAATAATTAGGTTTAGACAGGTAGTAATATACGCTACTAAGTTAAATTTTACAAAAATGAAACAAATCACATAATTTCAAAAATTTTACATCAGAAGTGTTACAACATAAAGTTAAAGCCTAATTTAATGATTATTTAATACCTCCCAAATTATAGTAATCAAGAAAATAAAACGAGACGCAAAGAACACTTAATAAGCGCAGACTACGCTTTATCTCCTAATTACCTTGGTATTACCAAAGTTCGTCCGTGTAGGCATAATAAGAAAATCTAGTTTCTTAGCTCATAACGAGAGTTGCGAAAGAAAATGTCGGAATGAAACGATAATTACGAGAACGGGTGTATAAATAATGTTTTATATTAGGTGGTAACAATAAGACCGCGTAGTGCGCGCGCTGTTGGACGCCATAATGAATTTCATAAATTATCCGCTGCACACGCTCGACACGCTAACATTGTTCCAATTAATCTTGCTTCTTTTGCTTTACGAGACTTATTGGAGATTTTGACAGTTCGGCACGAAGGTACGCCTACGTGTAGTAGAACAATGTTACTATACAAATTAAAGGAGGTAGGTACTTACTTTATGAGTATGGAGTAGCCTATGTTAGATGGGAGGGTCTTTGAGAGTCAAACGGCGTGCGTTGGAACTTTGTGAAATAAATTGAGGGCAGGCTTAGTGGGCTAATGAGTAACAAGGGAAAGGAACGATTTTCACGTTCCTGGTAAAAGTACCGAGGAATCAAAAGTACTAACAAAACTTTCATGAAATACCTGATAGAAATATCTGTAACGACCTACGACTAAGTCGTTCAAAAGTTACATCGCTACCTAAATTTTAGTAATGTGACATCTCATTTCCCGATGTTGACTCTGACGACGTGTTAGGAGTACAAGCGACGCAGCCATTTTGTTTTTCTTCCATTTTGAGGCTCGCATCTAAACGTGAGAATATATTAAGTTGATATTCAGTTTAATTAACTTCTTGGACTATTATATTAAATGTGCACATAATACAACAAAGTTCCTGATACTTTTGCCAAAGACAGATAAGACGAACAAAGAACTTCAAAATAAAATATTTATCTTTCCACGAAAGTTCATAAGACAGCTCAACACACAGCATCGATTACATGAACTGAAACGTCAGACTCAAATATTAATCTCGTAAACAAACTTTGCGAAAACTTAATCGTTTGTCAAGTATTTAATAATACTGAAGTATCTTTTTGTTTGTTGAGAAAACAAAAAGGGACAGATCTATAATTAAAGGCCGGCTTTAATTAAAGACAGCTTGACATTTCAAAGAAGGAGGACATAGGTTTAATTATAATCGAACACAAATATCATTGGGGCAGCGTCGGCGTCGAGGGAGTGATTGCAGGTCGATGTGGAAGCGAGACAGACATATCGCACGATTCATTAGGGTTATCAAATGTCATTTTTGAGATACGTTTTCATATGAGACAGTGTAGGTATGCTGGTTTTCAAAACAATTGAGTTTTTTTCAGTCAAGCAGATAAACACCGTTGAATTTAATGAAAGGTTCTACTTTTTTTCTCTTTATTTATTTTTCAGGCCTTATTAAGAACGAACCTTAATCCAAGCCTTCACTTCAAAAATATTTCAGCTTATTATTTGTGTGCTAAAGTTTAATAGCTGTAACCAAATGGTCATAATCCCTTAGCTTAGCAGCCCTACGCGCATGACAAGGAGCGATGTCGGGATTGCCCCAGTTTAGAAGCTATCAAAGCATTGTTTGTCGCGGCGGCTATGTAATGGGCACAGACGTAATGTCAAGCAGGTCGACGGAGATATCTTGTCAGACTGTCTGGAGACCGAAACTAGCGTAGTTTCGCCCTTTCGGGATAATCCGATCGAGACGTGTGACGTTTGAGACGCAACTGTGATGAAGATCTACGGACGGCCTAAATTGACGTCATTTTTAACGCACGAAAGATCACAAGATAAAGATGTTTTGTTTTTATTGCTTAGCTGCCAATCTTTATTTAAATTCATGAATCGTGAATACGTTGGCAGAATATTTTGTTGGCATTTTGTGCTTAAAAATACGATACGATGTTACGGTAGATAGGTACTTTATCAAAAGAAGCACTAAAATAAGTTTAAATAATCTAATGAGACTTAATTGTATTCCTAAATCTGAGCTAAAACCAATTGAATGAATGTCGACGCTTTTATTCAGTGGAATATCCGATAAATTATGTTCTATCAATCATACAAAATACAAACGGAATAAGAATAAAAAAAATTGCACCAAAGGCAGGAAAACTCCAGAGTATTAAAAATCAAAAAGCAAGTCGTCGCTCGCGGCTCATTGCATTTGACAGCAACGGATAAAGGTTAATTATTTTCTTGAATACTTTGCCCCGGCTCCGGGGCAAAGTATTCAAGGCTTCTGGAATTTTTTTAACATTAAAAATTAATTTACAATGTGCCGCAATCAGACCGCCATCGCCATTGCTGTATAACTCGTAAACAACTTGTTTGTTTTTTTATATCTGCAATTAAACACTTTTGAATAATCCATTGAGTAGGAATCTTTCGGCACCGCTCCTTGTTTTTAATTGCCAGGATTTTTATTTGTGGAAATTGAATTTTAAGTGTTACAATTCACTAATTAAATATTTTATGCGTAGGTACCTTATTTCATTCAACTTTATTAGGTACTAGATGTGCCCCGCGGCTTCGTTCACGCGGAAGTCGTAAGATACACAATATACTAAAATAACAGCCACATTTTAATAAAACTCCCTCGTCCCTCGACCCGCTGCGCCGTGTGGCATCGCCCACCCGCGCAATTACTTCGTTTTCGCTTAGCGTTCTTTCTGAGGGTCGCCTTAGGAACCTAGCAAAAAGAAAAAAAAGTCACTATTAAACATCATGCTATTTAACATCATGCTACGACTAGCGTGATGTTAAATAGCCTATAACCATCCTCGAGAATCAGGCTACCAAATGCAAAAAGAATTTTTCAAATCCGACTTTTTGTTCACAATTTCATGGGTTTTATTTTTCTGTGCGGAACCCTAATTATTTTCTAAAATAAAAGTAACCTAAGTTACTCCCCGTAACATCAGCTATTTGCCAGTGAAAGTCCCGTCAAAATCAGTCCATCCGTTTCGGAGATTAGCCGGAACAAACAGATAGACAGACTGTCAAAAAATTTAAAAAATGCTGTTTTGCTATAAGTACCGTATATAAGTTCATATGCATTTAGTAAAATGTTGTTATTTTGACATTACAAACAGACACTTCAATTTTATTTATTTCTATAGAGGTATACATTTAAATCTCTCAATCTGTAGTTTTGCAGACTTAACGATAAATTCAAATTCTTGAACCCTGAATTCTACCAAGCTATTTTTATAAGATACTCTGGTTTTAAAATTTCGCTTACTAATAAGCCATTTAAACATTCAAATGTAGCAAAAACCACAACCACAACGGAAACATAGTGGAACAAAACTTCGTTCCGAGTGGCCCACTTCCTGCAATATCTCTGAAGCTATGCGAAACCCACCGCATCCCGCTGCAAACTAGTTCCTCACACGAACTAACTTTTATAAACTAACTTACAAACTACATACTTTGTATAACGGGATGTCGCGCCCGCAGCCATATTCCATAAATTAAATCCTTCCATGGAATAAGTGAAACTGGGAAAAGCGTAACGAAAAGAAGGCGAGCACACACAGAATTCGTCATACCGCCCGGCGAAACAACTTGGAAACTCGCCGAAGAATATATTAAAACTTTATCAAAGCAAAAAGTTCCGTTTCCTCTCCAAGTGTCGTGGGAATCCCCCCTCCTCTCGAGGGCTCGGGGGTACGTCTGCTAAATGTACTCTCTGACAGGTGAAAATTAAATTAATCGGATGTCACGTTGCGTGTTTTTAATTATCTTTTAGACTTTATTAAATAACTGTAGATCCAATTAAGCGCCGCGTCTGAACTTTGAAATAGGCTTAAATTATAATTTAAGATAACTAAACTCTACGAAACTTTATGATACTTCGAAGCCATTCCTGTAAAAAACAAGCTGCGGATGTTTAAATCTAATGCGAATGTTTAATGTTTGTCAGTGATAGCGAGTAAAGAGAGAGACCAATAGGCGTTAACATCACGCCTGTAATCCCCGAAGGCTTAGGCAGAGACCTTATAAAACACCCACATTTTGCCAGTTATGTTTAAGTCCCATGTAATAGGGGGCGAGCCTATTGCCATCAACCGGGCACAAATCCAGACTCCTGGCTGCTAAAAGAAAAGAAGTAAATAATAATGTGTTAAATAACAAAATTAAAAAGTAAAAATAATGTTTTAACAACAATAGTGTGTGCCTTCACGGCTGCGCCAAAAAGGTACCGAGAGACTCCAGATGGATAAACCCAATAATACTTGGCCCGACCCGGGAATCGAACCCGGGACCTCATGCTCAGCAGTAGCGCTTGCGACCACTACTCAACGAGGCAGTCTCATGACTGGGGTTATTAAAGGATAATTGCTAAGTTATTTCATTCTACCCAGAAACTTGAAAGGAACTCTCTTCGTGCTCACACTAGACTAATTAAATCGGTAATAAGGAATTTATTAATATTAAAGAATAGATATCTTCAGCGGACATTCAAAAGTGCTTTCATATTTTAATACAGATTTTGCTCGGCTGGAGCAAAAAATATGATTGGAAAATACATCCGCTCTCCTTATAAATATTCATTGTAGTATAAAGTTTCATTCCTACGTTGAATCTGAGTTATAAAACCGGAGGTATCAGTGGATTAATTGCTTCCAAGTTAATTGAAGTTCGGAACGTATGTTATGAGTGATTTTATGGGCATACCAATAACAATTTTACGACTCTATCGTTCTGGGAGGAACAATCGACATAATAAAAACGCTGATCGTTTGAAACTGGGACGTTATGGAGGAGTTCTTAATCTTTCATCATTTTACTTTAAACATCTCGTTCGGGAGTGGTTCATTAAATTTGATTGGGCTTTTTCCAAGAGCTTGAGGTACAACTTGCAAGTTTTAATACATATTATTATAATGTGCCTTTTTCCTCATACAATGGAAAGTGTTCTTACCTGAAACAATAAAGAAAAAATATTAGAAAACTTTGCAAACAGACTCAATATTTTGCATAACGTTATGACTATCATTTATCCGTGGGTATAAACTATTCGGAACTTTTAAAAATAGTTGGTAGCAACTGCACCGTAGGCGCTGTTAACATAATATTTTCATAATCGCATATTTCCATCAGTACTGTAAACACCTACTTATACATATAAAAATGTTTTGCAGAAGAACGTTTTCGGCTGATTACATACAGATGAAGCGTTTAATAAAGTTTTTAACTTTAATCAAAATACATATTCTTATCTGTTGGAAATAAAACAAAGAGAAAAGTAAAATATTGATTTTACTATTTTTTATAGAAAAAAAAAAACAATGGCATTACATTCAACGTATTGCGGAAGTGAACAACAGAAAAAAGGTGTGTTGCCACACCACATAAATATGTTTTAATCACATTAATGTTGCACTAGATTCTAAATTATTACAAATTAACGTAATTAATGTAATTAATTTATAATAATTTTGAATATCAAAACATATGTTCACATTTTATTGAACATTATCTATTCGGACACCAGTTAATGTAGGATATGGCTTAAAGAACTTTTGTTATATGTATCATCTCGTTTATCCATATTCAAGCAAATCAATGATTTTATTTGAACCGGCCAAGTGCGTGTACGTGCATGAAGGTCTACGTAGAAAAAAAAAAGAATTTATCTCAAAATCAAACTTAACCTTGTAGTTGAACAACATGTTCTCCCATACATTGATATACGTCATGGTCAATTCTCCAACTGCAAATTTAAGTTTGTAATCACAAACATTTTTTTAATGTGATAAAACTATGAATAAACGATTTTCGGATTTTCCCTTTACTTGAGCCGTGAGACCTTGATTCTTGCCAAATTTCATGATTCTAGGTCAACGGGACTTCCTTAAAGGTTTTGATTTATTTGCGAGTATCAAAATATATCGCATAAATGGCCGTATTTTTAACACGCTTTATTTTATTGCGTTGACTTAGAAGCTTGATTTATTTTAGAGCTCATTTCAACTTGATACCTCCACGCGTTCCTGAGAAAAAGAGTTTTGACAGACTGACAGACAGGGAGACTGACAGACAGACGGACAACGCGGTGATCCTAAGGATTCCGTTTTTCACAATCACTTTTCAAATTTTTAATAGGTGCCTGAACTCTGCCTGTTTATGCACTTATTAAAAATTTAAAAATGGATTAATTATCTTCGTCGACACTTATTTACATTCTTGGAAATTATAAAAGAAAATGTGTCATCTTACAAATTCAGACGTTTAGACGTTTTCATTTCAATGAGCGTGAATCTCCACGACACGCAATTATTCATCACGAAATATTAAACAAGTATATATTTTTTAAAACCAGACCCATCATGATCTAATTTGATACTGTAAGATCTTACTTCTATTTTTTAAAGAGACGCAACAACTTCCCAGCAGCACAGCTGTGTGATTAGTTAGAAAAACTTGATTCTATAAAATAGTATGCAAAATCGTTTACATTACGCAACACAAAAACATTATACGTCATCACGTCAACGCCGGCTGTCGCTGAAAACCTGGGGCTCTGTCTCGGATAGGGTTGCAGCATTATGCTGAGCGATGGCCGTTTTGCGTGTATGTGACGCATATTTTCCCCCAAATTGTTTCTTTTTGTTCTTTTTTTTGCGTCACGTTTACCGCAAACAAACGTATTTTCTTTCTTTTCTTTCTTAAAAGATCCCATCATTAGAGGACCTCGTTTGAAACGTGCATGTAATGTTGCATTCAGTAATTGGCTTACACAGACCTATCTCAATATCTTAAACATCCTGTACTAAATATGGATATCCTAACTGATTGATATAAATGACAATATTTCAACATCCAACGTTCAATTTTCAATAAAATGTCCACATTTCATCCCAAGATGACATAATTTTTTGCGGGATGTTCGAAAGAGTTACCGTGGCCCCGGCACAGGCAACAGAAGGAACACGGGTGGGTTTTAGTCAGTAAAAGTCTGACACGCCCTCCCGCTCCGCCCAGAGCGGGAGAAGTCATTTGATGATTTCCCATTCACAAAAAAAAAAAAAAAAAAAGATGACATAATTTTCAGAATGCATTTGTGTCTCAACAAACGTACCTACCTATAACAAGCAAACAGAATTAATTAGAACCGTTCTACACTAGACTAAATTATTTGAGACGCGAACGGGCAAAGAGGCGTGGTACTAGCTGCCTCCGTTGCTCCTCATCACACACTCGGTTGCCTCTCAAAAGAGGGGGGAGGCTAGAAATTCGACTTCTCGAATGTTTAATTAGACTACATAATTATTTACTGCGAGCTGTTGTGGTGAACACTATTACGTTCTTACTGTTCGTTTCTTGGAGTAAATATTGGTTGGTAAAGTTTATTTTTCTACCAAATCTTTAAAAAAAAAGGACAAGGATAACAGGACTCATGTAAAGCCAGCTACACTACCTTTCAACACTTCAATTTTATTTATTCGTATAGATTCATATTTAACTTAGATCTATTACAAACATTGCATACAAAATACGTATAAATACATTTATTTCAGATTAGAATAGATACACTTTGTGCATTAAATAGTAGTACATCAGGAAATCGAAATAAAAAGATAAAAACAAGCTCATTTATCCGTCGCGAGTTTTTGGACGTCGCGAGTTTTTGGACGTCGCGAGCTTTTGGACGTCGCGAGTTTTTGGATGTTGCGAGTTTTTGGACGTCGCGAGTTTTTGAACGTCGCGAGTTTTTGGACGTCGCGAGTTTTTTGACGTCGCGAGTTTTTGGACGTCGCGAGTTTTTGGACGTCGCGAGTTTTTTGACGTCGTGAATTTTTGGGCGTCGCGAGTTTTTGGACGTCGCGAGTTTTTGGACGTCGCGAGTTTTTGGACGTCGCGAGTTTTTTGACGTCGCGAGTTTTTGGACGTCGCGAGTTTTTGAGAGTCGACGTCTCCTCAGTTTGTCGGCCGCATCCACATCAGTCTTGTTTAAGTAGGGCTGCTCCATCGTCGAAGCCGAATACACTACCTACGTCATGTCGTCGTCTGTCGTTGAGGTAGAAACAGCTGAAGAAAAGTTTAAAAAGTCTTGATTGGAATTGGAATTGGAATATGACTCCAATTATCCTTATGTTACATTTTACACGCCTATACCAAGGCACCGATCGTTATGAGATAGGTAGCCTGGGACCTTCAGAAGAACATAGGTTACTTTTCATCTAAGATATTTGTATAAGAAATGATGAAATACAAAGTCGAATGAATAAAAAATCATTTATTTTGAAATGATGACGAATCGAGACATTTTCTATGGAGTATTTAGATGACTAATCAGAACAGTGACGAGTCGGGTATAACTTCACTCGAGTAGTGGTCCAACAATCTTTATATCATACATTTTAAAGATTTCTACTATAAGCACGGTAACCTTACCAAGTACCTACCTGACTTCTTGAGCGGTCCTTAAAGCTTCAAGATTAATCGAAGCCATTCGCCTTTTAGTTCAAAGAACATATTCAAGGTGAATCGTAAACCTTATGTCAAAAATTAAAAGTATGATAATTACATACATACGGTTCTAGGAGTCTGTCCTAATCTCATGTTAAAACAATTTATGATCAGACTGCTCATCAACGTTCCCTCTTACGTTCACGATTCCTTATTATGTGTTAATTATGAAGTAATTACACATCTTCCAAGCCGCGTCTATCAAATCTGTTTATTTTGTTAACCAGCAGTATGTAGCGTCTTTACAGGAAATTAATTCCAGACTGTGAGTGTTCTGTTTCGTGGTAGAAGAGCGTAGGTTATAAAGTAAAAAAAAAAGTTCTAGAAAAGGTTTTCTAATCTGTTGCCAATATTTAATAACCTTTTTGTACCGATCTCTCTTCTCAGAGTAGTCAGTAAGGAAACACCGACCTCATCTGGGGGCCTACTCCGAAGCGTGAATCCGAAGTATCGGCCGAATGTTCGGAAGTTTTCTACTACACTTCATACTATTTCGTTCGGTCGGTTCGGATCCGACAGAACTACATCTTGACGTTTTTGTTCAACGAACTTCATTTTGACGTTTAAAACATAAGTTATTTTTGACGTGTAAAAGTGTTTTTTGAACCAATTTACAGATAAAAATATAATTTATTATTTACCATGAATAATATAATTCACGCTATGTTTAACGATCCTTAAAGAATCCTTTTGCACACCTTGTAGGATCGAACATTATTTGGAATAACAGTTTATAACTGTAGAGATAGTAATAAAACATTTTATTTCACCGTGATAACTTTAGTATATAGGCTTCATAGTTAATGACTTTTGGCTTACATTATCAACGAAACACAAAGGCGGATATTCTGTCCCAGAATCTCTTTTCATTGAAGTGCCCAATTACCCACTACTATATTGTTTATGACATATTTTATTACAGTAATGAACCACTACGTAAACAATGTTTTAAATGAAAGACATTATTTTGTTTTATTACTGAAATAAACAGACGCTCCTAAAGACTTTTTCTACAAAGTTAAGCTAAGAGTTCAACAAAGTTAGGCCTTTCATTTACGCCACTTATTGTGTTACGCTGTTACCTAAAACAATGACAATGAGCATGTAGTGTATCCACAAATTACTACAAGGAAAACCGAAACAAAGGGTTTTCATCAGGCAAATAGAACATGCCGCTGATTAAACGAAAACAGACAGGAACGTCTTGATCAAAGTGTAACTGTTCACTACTTCTGACTCATTTCTCTCTTGATCTCCGTCGACAACCGTATCGGGTTTCGTCAAAAATACGATATTTTATACGAAAACTCCCGCGGTAAACGTAAGAGAAGAGACACATTACAGATGCCACACAAAATCGAACAAATAAATCGCCCTGAATGGAGACGAGAGCTCCTGTGAGCTTCCGAACTGTACCAAAACAATAGCTGGCAAAAAGAAAACGAACGATCCTGTTAAAACCCTCGTGACGTCACCTGAACGAATTAAAACTTCCGTCCTTGTCACGCGCGATGATCCCTACACCTCTCACTCTGGCATAGGAGGCAATTGACCTATTTTCGGGCGGGCGTGCAATAATTTCACGAAGGGCGGTCTACGTAGCTTTAGATATAGATTTGCCGGCTTGCACATTCTTAGGATCGCATCGACCGAGTTATACTTTCAATTTATCCGTAGCTTTGTAATCGTTATGGTCAATAACAGCACGGCTCGCTGTTCACGAAGATTGGATACAAACTCGCCAGTAACTGTTTTTATTGCGTACGCGGTCCGCTCGTACAAATAGAATGTTTTGATACAGCCATTCGTATATCACACTAACCGTAATCACTGTTGTTTGTTTAATCTGAAATTAGTTGCCGCTTATATTTTGCTACGAGAGAACTTGGTCTGTTAATATCGTGTATACTTGAGATAAAGGCATATCTGCTCTCATTTATGTATGACAGAGCGTTTATTTCATGTTTATTGTTGAACAAGAAGTCTATGTAATTATAAAGAACCATAAGCAACGGGCTTTTGCCGAAAGTTGTAGGTAGTTGAGTTTGTTCAGCGCGGCCTTCTCGGTTCTCGAGGGAGTCAAAGTCAAACATAAGGAAACAAATATTATGAATGTTTCACGCTCGAATTATGAAGTGAAAAGTAACTCAAGTTGTACTCTACCAAAGAAATACCGATTTCTTGAGTTTTTTGTTTGTTAAGTAGTTATTTCTTTCGTTCTTGAATTAACAAGTTATGTGCCTGCCTTTATTTTCTCTTAGGCAGTGTTAAATTCCCTTTCTACACAGTCTACAGATATTATCTTACAGCAACTGAGCTAATATTCAAGTCCCCAGCCTACACAAACAAAACAACAGAGCCTTGTCAAAATAAATTAGAATACCCGTCCCCCGCGCAACACATGAACATAAGTAATGTTCCTTTTTGAGGTATTTTATGTTACACAAAAGACCTAAAGTTTTTACAGCCAACCTTGAACTTTTAAAAAACAAAAAACGTTACGACCTTTAAAACGTAGCCTCAGTACACTTACCACGAACATTTTTTCTGAAACATATTTTATATTTTATCCCCCTTACAAACTTCGACGTAAAGTAGGCTAGGCTACCCGAATATCCCTTATCAATAGCGGTCGGGTAGCGCAACGTATAGCTGAACAAAACCCGTCAAAGCCGCGGTTAGTCAGGCAATATAACGTTATATTTCAAATAAAATTCCTAACCAAGGCCTTGCCATTGGGCCATTATTATATTTACATAATATACGTAATAAAAGGTAACTGACATTACCAGTGAGAACGCCGGGGCGGCTGCTACGCACGAGCGACTCTAAGCTCAACCCGAGGACTGAGGGCTCAGCTACCAACTAAATTGCACGCTGATATTGCAAAGTATAATTGAGAACGAAGAATTTGCACGCTTATATTCATGAAGCAAAACATGTAGAACCTACCAGTGTATTCATATTACCATCTTGTATACCATGTTTTATGCAAATAAAATATTATTATCTTATTATCTAACAAGCTGCTATTTTTATATGAGAAAGTGTTCCAAGTCTTGAAATGTTTTATTTTGTTAAATGAGCTCTAAGTCAATAAATCTACCCGGCCTTGTCCCAACTATGTTGGGACAGGCTTCCAGTCAAAACGCAGCTGAATACCATTATTTTACATGGAGCGAATACTTATCTGACCTTCACAACCCAGTAACTGGATAATACGATACCCCTTGGGAGGACTAGTTGTCAGACTTTCGGGCTTCTGACGACCCGTAACGACTGTCAAAGATCCACGAAATACAACCGGGACCATCGGCTTAACGTACTTTCCGAGGCACGGAGGAGTCTCGGTACGTAAAGATGGTCACCCATCCACGGACCAACCCCGACAAGTGTCTTAACCTGATGGATCGACCCGTGCGGCTGTTATTACTTAGCCACGAGCTCCTGAAATGAGCTCTAAGTTTAGTGTGATATTTTGATGACATGCATGTCTACCTAAATAAGAGGGTTGTCCAGCAGTGGGACAAAACAGTAGTAAACTATTTGTGATCTAACATAGGCAAAGATTTACGTTTGTAAAATAATGTATTTGCCTTGAGGAAAGGTCGAAAAACAGCAACTGCTTCAGTATAAAAAGTGGGTTGTATTGGTTTTAATGGGAAATAATAACAAAGTTCTCAAATTATAACTGCCAAAAACTGGTTAACTAAAGGTAACCGGAACTTATCAGAAGATGGGTAAATAGGCTATCAGGCACATGTGCTTCATACATTTATTTTTACGACTGATACGTAGAACATATCTTAAACATTTCATGTTTTCCTTAAGGCGTTTCCCCGACCGAATGACCTTGAGCGTTTCCCTTCTGAGTGACACCTCTCTGTGCCGCCGCGCCGCCTGCTCTGCCCCACTGCCTCCGCACGTCCATTTATCATAGAACTAACACAATTTCTGTATTAATTTAAAAAAAAAAGATTTCTTGAAATAATATAAAACGTGTATTATTTAGATTTTTAAATTATTTATCCATTATTGTAATCCTCAAATTAATAGAAAGTCACCTTTAACAAAAGATGCATGCAATCAATAATTTAGTATATTTTTTTTACAAGGAGATTTCAAATGTATTTATAACACATAAAACAAATAAGAACGTGCATTGTGATGATTGGATATCGATTATTAATAATGTGCTTTTAGATGTAGTTTATTTCTTTTAATTAATGAGTTAATAGCCTCAGAATAACGCACTATCACAAGGTTTTGCTCGGGGTAGCGCCTTAATTTCCGTTCCACCGTAGGTTGAACTTCAGACTATGCGCAACAACTCAGTACCTCACTGCTTGTTTTATTAACCCTGCCTAATTTTCCGTATCGGTCGTATTGACAGCATAAAAAATGGCGTCGTGCCTGCAACTAATAAATCTTTCCACACAATAATGGCAGATCTCTTTTTACTAAATCCAGTGTGCGTTTGTGTTGTGGTTTTGCTAATGCCCTGTTATCCTCGTTTATAAATCATTCACGTCGATGCCACGTTTTCAGCTTAACTGTGTTTACGGTAATGTATAATGGTGGGCACGCTAACAATCGTACTTTTACAAGAGCCCGTAAATATTGAACGTGAGCGCTTTTATGTTTAGAGGCAATAACAGCTTATGAGATTATTAGATTTAGAGGGAAATAGTTTGTTGTGGAAATTGCTTCGTTTTTACCTTAATTGAGTAGCTAATTGGAAATGAAATGGATGATATACAACAGTGAAATTTCATTAAAATTTCAGCGTATATAGTTGGTGCCGAGTGGACCACGCACCCTCATATTATTGCTTGTATATCTATAGCGCAGAATTTTTTCTGGTATTTAGATTGTGGCTCGACAAACTTTTCCTTTAGGTAAGTATCGCTAAAAAGGAATCAAAGATATCCTGCTGTACCAAAAAATATTCACATGTAGAGACAGATTGTATACGCCACAGGTAGTAAATATTTCAATGATGCTCACAGAAGTCAAATCTGCGATGAAGAAAAAACTCAACTTTAAAGTCAACATGACACACCAAAAAACACTTTATCGACGTGCAACTAGGTCCAATGTCCAAAAACAAACTCCTGTTTAGGCCAGTATCACATCAATCACATGCATACAGTTTGATATCGCCTGAGCTCGGTAGCGGTACCTACACACAAATAAGCCTTGACCTCCACTGACTGTTACGACTTCCGTAATGATAGGTATCTGATACAGTTCATGCTTCCTTTCCAGATGTACCTACATAAATTAATTTAGTGTAAACTTTGCGTTATTTTAGAAATAGAAACAAATGAACTCTGATCGTAAGTTGAGTAAACGGTGGTGTAGTAAAAGCTCATTGTAACATTAATGAATTCATCTAGATAAGTGTATTCTACAAACTGCCTCTTTGGCCCTGGGGTCGCAAGTG
Source organism: Fissipunctia ypsillon (assembly GCA_947568875.1). NCBI lineage: Eukaryota > Metazoa > Arthropoda > Insecta > Lepidoptera > Noctuidae > Fissipunctia > Fissipunctia ypsillon. The sequence continues at coordinate 14,334,138 of OX387661.1, read as the reverse complement.
AGATTGCTAACCTGTCCTGGGTTGGGTTGGGATTCCCAGCACCCTTATTACGTAACACCCGAGTCGAGGGTTTTGAAGGAAATTCCCAATCCATTGCTTTATAGGTTTAAAAAAATCGTCTAGTCAACAACGTAAACAACACAATGATCATAGCTGAACTGTCAAAATGAAAGTGTCAAGTCATTTCATGTGTGCTACGCCATTACCCCGCAGGTCGGGCAAAATGCATTAGTTAGTTTACCAAGCCTTAGGTCGGTAATTTCAAGCGTAATGTTGAGAATAGACTGACTGGCATTTCCAAAAAAAAAGCGTGATGTTACTATGGATAAATTCATCATTATTTCAACAGTCAATCTAGCTGTGTTTAGATCAGAATGACTAGGGTTAAAATAAGGGCTAGGGCCAGTGAAAACAGATAAGGACATCTGTCTTTAAAGTGTCATATGCCTCCACAGCTATTGTAGTAAATTATTCACTTAAAGGGGATAAAGCAGTAACTTAGCTCACGGGCGCGCTAAACAACAATATCAATACGCCAAGGCTTTTCCCAACTATGTTGGGGTCGGCTTCCAGTCTAACTGGATGTAGCTACGACTGACCTCCACAACCCAGTAACTGTGTAATACGATACCCCTTGGTAAGACTGGTTGTCAGACTTTCGGGTTTCTGAAGACCCGTAACGACTATTAAAGATCTACGAATGACAGCTGGGACCAACGGCTTAACGTGCTTTCCTAGGCACGGAGGAGTCTCGGTATGTAAAGATGGTCACCCATCAACAGAAAACCCTGGCAAGCGAAGCTTAACCTAATGGATCGACACGTGCGGCTTTTATTACTTAGCCACGAGCTCCTCGGGCGCACTATACAACATTTCCCGGAATTAACGCACAACCTCTTAAGGGGTCATTGTACTCATTATTATGAATAACTTTTACCATGGGAGCAAACCTGAAATAGCGAAAAAAAATCAGTCTTCCCTACATTTTAACGAGTTATGCGGAAGGAGCAGCTGATTTTTAGTAAAAGTTGTTCATAACGATGAATTCATTCCGGGACATATTGTATTGAATCCCGAGCAATTCCTGATTCGAATTACATTATTTACCAGTGGCTTGTAATGAAATTTACTACAATATTATTGCCCGGCTAGAGCCTAGGGCTTTAATGACTTGCTTTAGGTTAGGTTTGCATGACATAATATATAAACTGAAATTTTCGAGTAAGTGGTGTGAAAAAATCTTACGACCTTATTTTCATTCTTGTCAATTGTAAGGCTAAGGCAGTAGTTTCCGTCCGTAATCCACAATCAAGTAACACGATGATACTACTATAATTAATTAATTAACATAATTACAACCTATTTTGATGACGTAGAAGTTTACGTCGTTAGCGTAATGCTGTTACGTTGTGATTAATTTACCTTTGCTGTCTATAATTAGTTGATGACTAATGAAAAATAACTTAAGTAGTAGAACAACCTTGAATTTTATGTTATATTCATAGCTTCGACACAACTTTTAATAACCCAAAGCCAGAGATAATGCAATGGTTAATTGATAATAAATATCTCAGTAATTAATTTGACAGGTTTAAATTAGATCACTTATGCAGCCATGCGCAATGGATGTAAACAAATAACAGATTATTATTTCCCACTTGAATGAGGTCCAGATCACAATAAAATAAAACATTCAAGGAGACACCCGCCTCATTGGTAAAAAGCACAACCGGAACACTTGCAAAAACATTCCCCATGTAACGTAATCAGTCAAAAAGATAAGGCCACTCAAATCAACTTAAAAGGTTACGTGATAAACAGGGGGACCTTTAAAAACACGCCATCTATCTGAGAGAAGCGAAATTTCCTTGTTGACTCGTCCCCTGTAATGCAATTATTGAGTGATCAAACAATTTGCGGCTAGACTGGGCCGTCGGATCCCGAAGAACTCACTTGCGTAACGTGCGTACATTTATTATGGGAGAAGCGTCTCGGAGCGACAACATAAATCATTAGCATTCCCCTGCCCTCCGCCCGAGTCGCATGCCCTCCCCCCTCTGTACTGATTCATCAGGTCATCGTCGGAATAGATTTAGATGCTGCTACTACAATTATATTAATGTCTGCAGTATTTATTTCTTCCATGCTATTCTGAGATTAAAACGACGGATGTTAGATGCTTATCATTTTTATTTTGTCATAAAAGTCATTTAAGGGAAATATATTTTGTTTTGCTCGTAGACAAACAAGAAAATAAGTATATGCTGAAACACGTACATACACTTAAAGTAGTGTGATTTTAGCATTTTTCTCGTAAAGTGTTTTCAGATGTTCCAGTAACTTAAAGTACATATTCCTCAAGGGATCAGTTGAAGCGTGATGTGACAGAAAATCACGGGTAGAAAAGCCATGTTTAGGCATAGGTTACACTAGACTCAAGCTTGTGTAGGTATTATTTTTTTTTAATAGGTTATTTTTATGATATGATGGCAAACATAATCATTGTACCTTTTCTCCCGTTTAACCTATGTTGTCCCACTTGGGCACAGGTTTCCCCATATTTTTCCCATTTTCTATAAGCTGTGCCTTCTCCGTCCAACCGGTTAGGAACTAGTCCAAATCGTAACGCCAGTGTTTTTAGGCCCGCCTCGGTGACGAGCGACGCCCGTCTTCAGGCCTCCAGACGTGACGATCCTGGCCCATGGACCAACAGTTCAAAAGTAATTCTAGTCTCCACAAAATGCAATAAAAGGACAAAACAAATTAAATGACTACTACAATAATCTAGCACAGCACAATCATTTTCGTAAACCTCCTTCCAAGATCCCGCATCCTTCGACTAAAATGATGAGGGTATATGCCCATTGCCCAAAGATCGATGCAAGATTTAGTAACGACCCTTATGGTCGAGCAAACCGTCTGTATATTCGATCAGGGTCGTCACCTGTCATTTTATTATGGGAAATTTGAATAAGCGATTACCCAACGATAAAAGATACGATACTTGCTCCAGTTTCGTAATGGCGTTTACAGAGGGTTGAGTGAGGTGAAAAATAAATGTTTTTGGGAAATAGGGTTCAGGAATGTTGTAGGAAAATAGTTTGTAGCTTATAAATAAGCCTTTGGTTTTTATTGTTCTTATTGTAGGTACTGACAGAGAATAAATAGAATTGTTATGTTTTCTTTATTTAAATCAAGTATCTACTTACTTAAATAACATAACATAACATAACATCACGCCTTGTTTCCCCGAAGGGTTGGACAGAGGTGTACCTATAGTAACCCACATTTCGCCAGTTAAGTTTAAGTCCCATGTAATAGGGAGCGAGCCTATTACCTTTATCCAGATTCCGGCTGCTACTGAGAAATTCCAGATAGAAAAACCCAATAACACTTTATCCGACCTGGGAATCGACCCCAGGACCTCATGCTCAGCAGTAGCGCTTGCGACCACTAGACCATCGAGTTAGTTTTGAATGACAACAACAGGAACCTACTTCTAAGATTGCGGATTTTTCTACGATTTATGCATGTTTGTTGTTTTATACCAAAAGCGACCAAATGATGCCGTAATACAGAACCATGATAGGGAAGGCTTTTATGTGAAAGGACGGCCACCAGTTTTGAAACGTAACTTTCCCGTAATACAATCCTTTCACTTATTACTTACTTCCATTGTAAAACAATTAAGATTGTGATAAATATTGGAAAGTAACTCAAAATTAATAATCAGCCAAAAGACGGACAAACATTAAAAACTCAAAGATATCAAGTTCCAAACGAAACAAGTCGAAATCAACTTCGTTACAAACTCGGATCGATCAAATTTCGCTCTCCCAAGTAATTAAATTACTGATCATTACAACTAACAGTTAATTATTGGATTTCAGAGTTACTTTTACACTTCAACAGAGTTTCAGAGTTTGTAAAAAGTAAATAAACGGCTCTTCTAATCTCGAGACTTTCTTGAAACGTTCTCAGTACAAATATTTATCGTCTAGTGCTATAGCCCAGTCTGAAACTTTATTTTACTACGCCAAAGTTTTTGCTAAGTCTATATTTCTATTACGTTATTTTTTTATCGTTAGATTAACATAATTTTTTATGGTTTATATTTATTTTTCATTGAAGTATTTATTTAATTTTAACTTTTCGACTTTTTCTACTGGTATTTTGAATATTAACACGTACGGCAAGGTTTCAGATTAACACGGGCGCTTGCATAGTTTTTGTTTTAACACTGTTCAGAGCGCATTGCTCATCACTATACACGGGTTGCCTGTGGGCTCATTATACGCAAAGATCATTCAGCGCCCTGCGCGTGCAATATCACAATGCGTTCAGGGCGTTGTTGGGGCTGCCGCGCTGGTGCAGTGCGTCGAGCATGTCCGCGGACGTACACGTTCACGGCTTCCACGCCGTCCTCCGCAAGCGATGCGCCGCGGCGACATCCTGGCTGTTATTGCGGATAGGCTGGACTCGCGTTACGTCCAGCACTGGGTACAATACCCACATTATAAAACAAGTAATTATAATGATTTTAAATAGTAACACTAGTTTCATAAGTTTAACTGCCAGTTATTATTTTCTTTTACTGTTAGTTATTCTGTGTATTCTATCAGTCCGAATTAAAAAGTTTTTATTTTAATTTTTTTTTTAACTTGCCCTGAATCATTCAATTTATTTAATGTTCATGCTATTCAAATTAGATACCTCCAGCTTACTTCTCAGACCAAAAAAGTACGTGCTAACTCATTCTTAACACTTAGGCAAAGTCTATACAAATCTTTATAAAATGCGGTGTTTCAAAGTGCAGAGGGCACCAGGAGCAGCGGGCATAAATCATTGCTGTCGAACGCCTTCTATCGGGCTGACACCTAAATCGCAGGAGGCATTACTCATTGGGGACACGCTACGAATAAATCCCAGTATTTTTCCTTTTTTCCTTAACGACATTCCACTTTGCGCCTTGGAGACGGTTCCGCGTAAGCGCTGATTTTATGTGTTGTCAAATGTAAGCAAGACGTCGAGAGTTCGTCCTTGTGAGATAATGTCCAAGTTTATTGTACGCTAAGTGTGTATTTGTCCTTCGTGAATTATTTTATGGAGTAGTCGGTTTATTATTTCGAAGTTCCTTGTGTCCCTCGGTAATTTACGTTTTGGACTAAGTTAATCTGGCCAAACTTGTAGTTTTATCTGTGTTACCATTGAAAAAACTATTTAATAACAAATAAAAAATCCATCACAGTATTTCAATACAAACTTTATGTACTTCTCATTAGCTTGCAAAGCAATTGTAAACTCGAAGTTATGCATACAGATCTCGATATAAACAAAACGCGATAAGACGGCTGACAAACTTTTTTCATTTCAGGCATCGAGAGCCTGTGAATCCGACTCACATTTAAAATATGGTGTCCTTAGGAAGGAGGCGCGAAGCCTAGAGCGATGGCCGTTTTACCGACGAAACAAGTGCTTGCTCATTTTAATATTTCCAACTTTCCTTGAGCCTGACGTCATTAAGCGAAAAAAGCGCTGCGGGCGAAAGTGGGCCAGCCGGGTCCTTTAAAACCTCTTCAGTCCATTGTTGTATTTTTTCCTTTCAGTCCGCGTATTTTAGGAATTTAGTTACGGTGAAAATAATGTTTTCTTTTAAATTTCACCCGGTCTCGATAGGATCTTTGTTTAGTTAAAATAATTAGGGTCGTTTTTAAGATTCGGGTTTTTATGGTCAATCTTGTATAAATAGAAACTGCGGGAGCTCATTTTCAGTGTCCATTTAAAATGGAGTCATGTATTAAATTCTCTTCTCTACCATCTTGTCACAACTCACACACAATACAACATAATACAACCCCGTACAATTTTAGGTCGCTTCGTTTCTGAATGCCCAAATCTTATCACTTTTACCACAAGCTGTCTGATTACGTCACTTATGCTTACAACTAAATAACTACCGCCAACGCCGCCCCTTCATACATAATTACTTGAAATGACGTCCAACTCAAACGAATTCGTAAAACATTCCTCTACAAACATTTAAAACAACGCGTCATCTTAAAAAAAAAACATCAGAAAATACAACCGTGGAAACTTAATTTAGACGCGCAGTAGTAAAGCTGCGTATTCACTAGATGACAAAATGTTGGCTAGTGCTGACTATACTCTAACCAATATTGTGCCGCGCAGACATCACAAAATGTAGTAAAGCAGGTGTTAAGATTGTTCAGCTACTCTGATACTTGAAATAATGCTTGATTATTCATCTTCTAGACTTACGGGCTAATTGCGTTACACACTAACAATTGCAATGCCTTTCGTTTTGACGTTATCGAACAGACGATTTTTCAAACATATGAAGCAACAGATTAGGAATTTCCTTCGGACTGTGAAAGAAAGTGTGTTACGCAATTCTTATTCTAATTGGAGTGCTGGGTAAAACGTGATCAATGAAAATAAAAGCAAGCTTATAACCCTGGGCAACATTTTGATGTTGCTCATTTTTTCTACCAGTGAGTACACAACTTTACACCGTCACTAAAACAAAATGGAAACTATGACGCGCATGAATACGTTTGGTTTTGTTTTACGTAGAGTTAAAAAGAAAAGTGATTCACCTGTGCGTACGTACGTTATTATGTATAATTTCAGTTAGTGAGTACATTCAGTACATTCAACACATTTCTGTTCCAGTGACATTGAAATTAATGGCGTGACGAGAGAGAAGTAAACAATGAAACTGTGGAAGGTAACCGAATGTCGAAATTTAGCAAATAACTAGTTCACTAACTAAAATATTGGAAGCATTGTCGGGTTATGTAGATACGCTAATATTTCACTGTTGACCCACAGTTAAAGTACACATTCCCACATACGAGAATTTTTCGGAAAAACATTCCTTAGTTAGAAGAATTAATGAGTATAAGTCACTCCAGTTACATGGGACTCTGGAGCCCCTAAACGTCGGAGTGTCAAAACACCGCTTAACATATTATCATCAGTCTATTTTTGCTTGCAACTCACTTTCAAGATTTGCTTACTTCATAACGCTTACATGTGTGTGTGTTAACGCACACAGACATGCGTCATCCCTTCATCTACGACAGTCCGTGGCGTTCATAAATCAGGGTTGTCAAGCAGCTTGGAACTTACCAGATATATTGCTGTTGCGGGCCTCGTTCCACTAAGCTAAAAACTTGCTGACAGTTCGTACGGTCAGATGAATAGAATATGTTTGGTTAAGAGGGCTGTCACATTTTGTCACCGTCGCTCACACGGGATCAAATGTTTAAGAATGTTAAATGAAAAGATGCTTTTTTTGATAAATTTTATCAATGGGCGACCTACTAAAAAATATTCATTGAATAGGTAGTTATTAAAATAAGTAGTTATCTAATAAACTTAGCGCAAACTTAACTATAACACAACTATAAAACTTAACTATTATGATCTGTTTTTGAGATGATTTAAATAAATGCCACAATAAAAATGTGTTTTTATTGACTAGAGTCAAGAAGAAACCTATATCAAATAAAAAAAAAAAACATTTAAAAAAAATCTGTTCATGCTGGTTGTTCTATGTCGTTTCTTCTCTGAATACCTAGGTATAATTTTGAAATTCAAACTCCGATCGTGTAAAAAAGCTTTCTAAAATTGAGCTGTCCCAATTTCAGCTAGCGCTTATCAGCATTAGCAAAATTAGGTTTTCCAGCAAACGTCCTCTGAATTTCATACTCAACATTTTACATTACATTCAAAAGTTCACATTACACGTGAGAAAACGTACTTTATATAATACTAGTTTATATTTTTTGTTAGAAATATTTGTAAGGTCATTACGAACACAAATATAATGCAAGTATATGAGTTGACAAAAATTCGTAGCCGACATATTTTTGTCTTTCCCGCCCACAGTTCATTTTTACCAAGACGTTTTATTTTTAAATCGCGAACCACTGATTCAAGTTTCCTAATGCCTTTGAATATGACATTAATTAGTGAGTTCTTTTTCAAATGTTAACGCAAAATTAAAATGAAATCTTTGATAATAAAACGCCTTTCTGAAACCTCGTGATGAAGAAATTTGTTTTTGCTAGGAATTGTACAAGGCTGGGGTTTTTTGACATTAGGTATGGGTATACCTACGAAAAGACTCACTGTTCATGGGTATGAATAGTGAGTCTTATCCTGGTACTTGAAACCGAAAGTGAAAAATCTTATACCTTACCTACTCGAATCCCGACAAAATAGGTTATGTTATGTTATATAAAAATAGAACGGAATTATCAAGTAAGTTTCAAAACTAACCGCTCTACATATTTTTTCCCAAAACACTTTAGAACGAACCATCCTAATTTCAAATACTTGTATCTGGTGCTCAGCAATAAAACGAATTTCTCCAGCATTTCTGCAATCAAATAAAAATGGCTGTTTCATAGCGAATTTTCGCCATGAACCATAAAATAGCTTTACGAGGCTAGAATGAAGTTAGTTATTTTACACGACTCGTTCAACGTGAGACATCAGTCTGTTTTCATATTTCTGCATTGCGTCAAATTATAATGTCATTTGTAGAAGACGAAATAATAACGTACGTATTTTTAAAGGACTTTTCAAAATTTAACTTTATTTTAAACCCTCAGACTACGATTTTTAAAGAGCTTTTTAATTATGTTTTAATGTAAAATATTGTACTAATTAGCTACGTAGCCTCCAGCTACACTCCCGTATTTGTCTGCAAGAAATGATTCTGTCATTCCCTTCTATCTCTTGATGAGAAGCAGAATAGGTAACTTTTATAAAATGCTACGAAAATAATTCAGCACTTTGTAAATGTCGCGTAGCAATTACTGATTTACGTAGCGCTACACCTGCTACGCCGTAGCTTATCGATGGTGATTGATACACCGCCGTTAGACAATAACACCTCGTGAATAGTGTAAGATACTAGCTTCTGCGAGTGACTTCGTCTTTAGCATAAAATATTTCCAAATGACTCTCGGCACTACAGTAGTTTTCGGAATCTTATCACTAGTTCCGATGATTACCCTCTATATACAAACTCACAAATGTATAGAAATATAAATTAATGAATTATTATTATTTTGGCCACAAAGAAAGAGCCTGCTGCCTCATTGATCTAGTTGGCGTATGGCAATGATGGACGTAGGAAATTCTACCAAAGACATGAAGAATGTTGTCAGCAATGTCGCATTGAAGAGAAGGTGAGTTATGGCGCTGGGTCATAGACAATCTGGGGCGGAATTTCCGCCGAAAGAAAAACTGGCCTTGAGGTTGTGATGGGAGCACGGTTGCCACCACTAAATAGCGACCGATACATTCGTCAATGAATAGAGGCTAATGTGGTGTCATATGCTGAGATTGTGGAACAGGATTTCATTTTTATCCATGATAATGCAAGGAGACACACTGCAAGGATTGGTCGAGAATACCTGCATGACATTAGTATTGTAGTAGTGGACTGGCCAGCAAGACAGCCGTGATATGAATCCAATAGAGTACTTATGGAATGAGCTGAAGAAGTGTTCTGGAACTAACCAACCAGCTCCAAAAACTTTGCAGGAGCTGAAAACTGCCATCTTAGAAGCATGGAAGAACATTCCATTGCACGACATAGTGGCATTAATTAATTTCATGCCGAACCGCATAACGCGGGTCCCCCAACCGCACACGTTTGAATTGTTTTTAGTATTCCGATTTCAAATTTGGAACAATGACAAACGGAAATGATAGTGAGTGACTGGCTTCAAAACGACATATTTTTTTTTCTTTATAGCACCTACTATTATTTAAAAAGACAGAGACCTTTAAACAAAATTCCATTCACAGTACATATGTACATACACGTACAGTTTTGCCATGATTTAATGTAAAGACACACATGGCTTTTTCCTTATTGTAATTGAAGTATCACGCTTAAGTCCTCCGTCGTCACACTTGTCTGAATTCCTTCAGAAAACACGATAGAACCAGTAAAAAGAAACGTTAATTGAACCAATCATAATCACAAACGATAAGACGACCTTTTCGTGTTTCATGTACAAAAGAAAAAAAAAATAGAATACATTATGTCTGTGGTACTATGTCTGACTGTTTACGGTGGCTGATCTCGAAAAATGTTGGACAGTTCAAGAGCGATTGTCGGCAACTGATAGCAGTGACAAAGATAATCTTTTCCACAATATTACATTATTATTATAACTTATGATTTCGTGCCAATGGGAGTAAAGTTTTTATTGTTTGTAGAAAAAATATTTCGTTAACGAACGTAGGCCTAAAGTTTTTTTTTTCGTGAAATACTCGTTTAATGGCGCAGAAAAACAAGTTATTATTAATCTGTCATTGTAATATCTTGTCAACTCTAATGTGGATCAGTAAATTGATTCATTATCATAAAAATGTTGGTATTTAACGAGTGACGTCTAGTGCTCCCACTAGTTTATTGAGATAAAACATTTTAACGAGGTTTTTATACGTTTTTGATTATGGGTTTCTCAATGAAATCACTTTTATTTATTATTAAATTACTATTATTATACTGAAGGTATAGTCAAACGTTAATTTTTTTTTCAGTAAGACTTAGTTTTTTTTTTGGGTTTTAGGATAAAATTGTTATCTTGTCCACATTAAAATATTTTCGCGAATAAAAATGTGGCGTTTTATTCAGACTTTCTAATGAAATGTATATAATTCGAGGGACTAATAAACTAAGCTAATTAAATGCGGGTTTTTATAACAGTGTTTACAAATTTTCAGTGTCATTTATGAAATTGAAGATGTTATTGTTCAAGAAAGTACACATTGGTTTTGTTGGCGATACTTCAACTTTATTTGATGGATTTCTTACTAACTATTTTGATGGACTTCGTAATTGGGTGCTTAGTGTTTTGCGTGCTACGATGTGTGTGACGAAGCAAAACGTATAACTATCTGTGGAGATGTTCAGGATTTCTAACTTCTAACGAAGGCTGTTAGCATAAGTACGAGTAGGTATGTACACAACCTGATTCATTTAGTTACAAAAAAAAAGACGCGTAAATGTATCAATTTATTGTGCAAAATACGAGAGAAGTGAGTTTGTTTGGGTATATGTATGTGTAATGTGCTATTTTATTGTATTATTATTTGCTTAACACTTTCAAAGGCGCTATATTATACGGCTTTAGCAGTAATGACAATAAAACTTCTATTGTGTCTCGATTACAGCGCGTGAACCTGTTAACTTGTTATTTTGAAGTTGTGTTCTATGGATCATGTGGTCTGCAATAAAAGATTTTTATTCATTTATACGTTTACATTAGATAATTTTAAATGAATACATAATTAATTTAATCTAAATGGGTGGTAATCTTACTGCTTTAATACAAGTATTTAAATTAAAATGTCATAATTATTACACGTTGAATTTGTGCCCGGTTGATGGCATAAGGCTTGCCCCCTATTACATGATACTTAAAGATAACTGGCGAAATGTGGGTGTACTGTAGTTACCCACATCTCTGCTTAACCTTTCGAGGATTACAGACGTTATGTTATATTTTGTTAATTACAATTATCTAGCTAAGCATTCAGTCAATAATCATTCGAATTACGAATCGTAAAAACTCCTGTGACTGCATTACAAAACCGAGCGACCTACATTAAACAATTTTGACTGACAGAATAATTAAATTGGCACATGTACCGACTATTATTGCACACAACTACGTTTTTCTTCAGTGCTACATGACGGGTGTACAAAAACAATGAGACAGCAGCAACGAACGGTGACGAATCGACTGAAAGCCGGGTCTATTTCTATTTTGCATGTTTTCCACTACAGTAGCCTTGACTCGGGCGAACACAACGAGCAATGAATAGAAAAATGGGCGTTTTGTTCTTGTCTTGATGAACAAGAATGTGATGTCGGTGTGACAGAAAATTGCGGAATGTTTTCAGGGAAAATACTGTCCTTGTTCATATGTAGCTGTTATGTCATGTTATATAATTCAGATTCATACTCGATCGTCTTTCCATGATCTATTAAGAGTGTCTCACGCTGATCTGTTACAGCATTATTATTTTTCTTAGTTACTGAATCGATTTGTATTTTGGTTAAATTAGTCGTTTATTTATGGTTACTATTTTTGAGCAAGTACTGCCCCAACTCTGATTTTACTATCCTAGCTCGTGTGGCCGGCGGATCATTCAATCGGATCATTTTACCCCACAGACTTATGCTATTGGCTTATCATCGTGTAAACAGCTCTAGTATGCGCCAAGCCAAAATAGTAAGCCAGAATATTACTTGCTTGAGAGTGCGACTGTCGCAACCCAGGCAAGCCACAATTGCGACGATAAGTCCCCTCTTTGCGGAGTAGCCACTCCTCAGTAGCTGCTCGCGAAGGAGGCGCCACGGCGTCCTCACCTTCCGCCTGACGCAGGTCCTCACCGGACACGGGTGCTTCGGGAGGTACTTATTCCGGATAAGGCGGGAGGAAACGCCCGGGTCACCACTGTGTGGATCGCCCGGAAGACACGGCGGAGTATGCAGTGGAGATCTGCCCGGCTTGAGCGGACCACTGCCGTGTCCTCGCAGAAGCGATCGGCGGCGGCGATCTCTCGCGTGCGGCTCTGGTCCAGGCCATGGTACGGAGTGAGAGTACATGGGAAGCCATCACCTCCTTCTGCGAGGCAATAATGCTCGTGAAGGAGGAGGCGGAACGCGTGAGGGAGAGGCAAGCTTTGCACCCTCACGCCCCTACTCGCCGCAGGAGACACCCTGGGCGTCGGGAATTGACGCGGGCTTGCGAATGGCGAGCAATAGGTAGCTCGCCGTGCCGTAAGGACCAGGCCCGAGTCGACGGCGCGTTGTGTTCCACGCGCGCCTCAAAGAGATGTCAGCATTATTGACGGGGTCCGCTAGGGCCGATGCCAGCTAGGGTTGCGGGATGTTCGAAAGAGTTACCGTGGCCCCGGCACAGGTAACTGAAGGAACACGGGTGGGTTTTAGTCAGTAAAAGTCTGACACGCCCTCCCGCTCCGCCCAGAGCGAGTGAAGTCATTTGATGATTTCCCATCCGAAAAAAAGGATATTACTTGCTTGCTCTGCTGACATGAAAAACTTGCTTCGTATATCCCGGGAATTAGATCTCGTTAGACTCTAAGCGGTTTTTTCCTAGACTCTACCGGTTAGAGTCTAGGACCAAACAGCTTTGGTTAAATCTACAAACGATAAACTATGTCGACATTCTATTCTAACAAGTACTTTGGCAACTAATACCCTGTCTGTAGGATTAAAACCACAGTCTATACTAATCAAAGTTTTTTTTTATAAAACAGTTAAAAAACTGAGCAAAGTCATAAGGATGACCATTTCATAGTAAGTAAAACGATTTCATTTGTTTGCGTTTACTTAACTCCGCTTAGAGCTAACCGTTGCTAACCGCCGTTGCCGTTGTTAACCGTTGGTTTGGTCCAGACTTATCGAAGTAAAAGCTAATAAACCATCGTTTTCTACTATTCAAATATTCCTACATTTAATTCAGGCGTTCCTCGGAACTGTCATGGTTATTTTAATCTGCGTTTTCCATGTAACGCATTTTTTTTCCGATACAATGTCATGTTTGTGTCAAAATGCGCGACATCGCTGCAACGCCTTTTCCTTCTTAATAAATTATAGGGATTGACGTAGTTTCTCACACTAATATTGTTATGCGACTCTATTTACTTTTAAAATAAATACAGTTTTACTCATCGGTTACAGTATTGGTATAGCTGCAGTAATGAAGCTACAGAAAAGACTTTAAAAATGTCTAAAAATCAATCACTAAACACTACGAAGCTTTAATAGCAAAGAACATTGATTTAAGTTAGACCAAAGCCAACTGCAACGTCAGTTTAGCCATTTTTTTTCAATGTGTAAACAACGTCAACTGTCGTAACTCTTCTCCATGTTTATGCGGGTTAAAACCGTTTACCACAACGCTTTACCCCACGACTGTACCAAAGAAATGTCCCACTGTCGGAGACAATAGAAGGTCACTGATGTATCATAGCAATAGAATTCGCCTTGGCAGTAGTAGTACATTACTGGGCCGCGATTTGGCTCGCATACAACTGTTAAAACAGGGAACGACCGGCTCCGAGCAATAACAACCGCTCGACGCGAGCGTACTTCCAATCATTATTCGTCATTTATTTTTTGTACATACATGTACAGCCGTGAACTTTAAGGTTTATCGGTGGGTGTACTCTTAACTCTTGTAGTTTTAATGTATTCTGCAAGGTCGTGTGAGGTGTTAATGCTTTGTGATTAGTTAAGCGTAAATAATGCGTGTAGATTGACATTAGTGGAGTTTATTTTCGATTCTAGAAAGACATGAGAATAATAATAATCTGGTGTAGTTATCGCAATGTTATTGTATTAACAGATTCGAAACCGTATAGGTACAAACTTTGTATTGTATACTTAAGAGTTAAATCGCTTATAGTTTGGCCTGATTTACATATATTTGTTGATGCAAAACTATTTTAAGATGCGGCCTGTAAATATCGACTAATCCGAACTATCGTAGTTAGAGTATAGTAAACGCCAGGCAAACGTCAAAGTGGTTCTCTATACATTGTAATATCCAGAAACACACAGAACCACAGCCACAATCCTTCAACCCTCATCCCAATTTATTGTATTTGAGGCGATTCAGTACGTTTTGTTCTTCCACACATTTCTATCAGCGGTCATCTCTGTGTTATTGCAATGAAATGAAATTGTTAATTCCGTAAATAAGATATCGGAATCACTTTTACACGTCATATTAAAAAAAATATATTTAAAAAATAAGCTAGATGGAGTCGACATTTGCTATCTGACTACCCCTGAGAAGAAATGGCGAATCAAACTCAGGGGTCAAATTCTCTTTTAAAGTCCAGCGGGGCAATTGTGTAACATACTTACAGTAGGAATCGGTTTCATTTTGACAGTTCAACAACATTCATTACGCTATTTACGTTGTTGAGCAAACAAATGTTTCGAACTTAAGAAGCAATGGATTAGCAATTTGCTTCAAAATTATACAGATTCTGATTGATAGTGTGTTACGCAATTAGGGTGCTGACATAATCTTGATCAAATCATGCGAGGACCATGTAGATCTGTGTCTGTATTGGTATTTTGAGGAAAGAAACACACACATTTGAGTGGACCTGTCAGTGCAAACATTTGTCAGTAATCGTGTAGCTCAACTCAGGACTCAACGACCATCATCACAACTTCCATCCTAGCCATATCATCTTTCATACAATCCAGAACCACAATATCCTTCACAATAAACACACCTATTTCATATCACGCTACTCCAACATGTGTAAAGCGTCCACAACATTTTTGTACACTCATAAATTCTTGGCCTATTATTATAATAACAAACTCAACGTTCTGCTGTAATCACTCTCCACCTTAATGTGCCGTAACTCAAATAAACTAGTTTTCGATGACACGTAATTACTTTTAGTTGAACTATAAATCAGAAAGGCATACTCTGCTAATCATTGTAGTTGAAAAGTATGACAGTCGTAACACGTCTACGAGTTTGGAGTACAATTTGTACTACTACCCTATTTACATATCACTAAAGGGGTTTCAGCAAGAACCGGGTTCCTAATTTACACAATTGCAACGGAAACGGGTTCAGTATAATTTTGTTGATTTTATATAGCTATTTTATAACCAGACTAAGGGCGGATTCGACCAAACTTATAGACCTAGTATAAGTCTAATCCAGCGAATACATTTTAAATTTTTGACAGATTTTCCATACAAAAACTGTCAGACGTCAATTTTATTTCGAATATAAAATTTATTCCTCGGTCGAATCCGCGCTGAGGATAATAGTGATGAGACATTGTATTAAATTAGGTACAACGGTCTGGACCTATATCTCACATTTCATCTGTGATAGATAACCTACAGTGATTTTATTAGAGGATCAAGTCTGATATACAAGGTGTAATTTTAATTACTGTTAACCTGTTAAGGGGTCATTGTACTCATCATTATGAACAACTTTTACTATGGGACTAAACCCGAAATCGCAAGAAAAAATCAGGTGTTCCCTACATTTTGACGAGTTATACGAAAACAAATTTAGGGAAAAGCTGATTTTTTTCGCGATTTCAGGTTTGGTCCCATAGTAAAAGTTGTTCATAATGATGAGTACAATAACCTATTAAGAGATAAACGGTGATTAAAATTACACTTTGTATATATTTACAACAATTAACTTAGTGACAATACAATGTTTTGATGATTGTGCTAATTTGACGCGCGCGCGCACGGCTCGTGAAAAGGGACTGACACGTCACAATATTTTATTTAAAACTGTTTTGTTTTGATCGATTGTATGCAAAAATTTATTGTTTACTATGTAAGTACGTATTTAATTAAAATAACGATGCCAAAAACATACCTAAGCGCCACGCACTCTGCGTAAGAAAAACATTATAATGAAGAATAAGGAACATAAGTTTTTTTCAGCGGAAGGGTATAATAACATATGCACACGTTTCTGTTATAATGTTCCTGAATGGAATGGAAATCTCACACCTCGTTCTATATTTATTTTCACAACACATTGCTATGCTAATAACATATTTTTATGGCAGACACCGACGAAAAATGGTAATGTATTGCATAAATCTGTCACCAGTATAATCATAGGTAATAATTTGTACAACATACCGCCTAGTTTTGTTTACTTTCGTAAATATGTGCGTGGTATTATGATCTTTATGTGGCATGTGTCTGCGACTAAAATAGCGTACACTAATTTAGGGTTCAGTGATAATATAATTATTATCACAGTGTGAGTTGACAAATCGAACAGAAATATGGCGTTTTGTAAAGGTGGAATGATAGTGAAAAGAATATTATTAATGCGGTCATTCACTGTTCTAATATTAGAAACTATAATTTATAAACCCACAAAAATATCTTTTCACATTTATGAAAAGTTGCCGTTTCGACAGACTCTCATGTGTTCTTATGGATAGGAAAACTAAATAAAATGCCCGTAGGTATTTCTCATTTCATAATTAACAAAATGACTTAACAAAATCCTGAATGAATAACGCCTAACTCAGTTGCATAAAGAGAGTCATATAAATGTAATAAATTGCTTCATTTTGTTTTTAGATCATCAGGCGCGTCGCGTATGCAATTATAATAATTGGCTTCATAATAATTCATTACTACAAGAGTTTTAAGCCTACGAACCTGAAAACAAACGATAAACTTGTCCCGCCCACAACCGGGTCTTAATTTCTGACAAGTACGCCTACTATTGATTCAGACTGAAATATTCTTAAATATTGTTAGAACTTTAAAATAATATTTGTCACTAAAATCTTTACATTTAATAGATATTTTGTTCTAACTAAAAAGAATTTCTTCAAAATCAAAACTGACTCATAACAATGTAAGCGTATGTTTGCTTTCAATCACTTGTCTTCAGCGAAATTGCAAATGTCATAAGTAACATCTTTCATAACAATGTGGGAACTGTTACGTATATCATTCGGCGAATAATTAACTGTTACGAGTATAAATAACAGTGATTTTCGGTAGCTGTTCCATTTTTCTCCAACCAACTTCAATTCTTTCATTAGTCGGGGACTCATTTTAGTTTTTCTTTTTGTCTTTCGCTTTGGTGAGAACGGAAGTGGAAATTGATTTTCTTTCAAACTCTTTCTATTTTCTCTTTAGTGGATGAAAGTTGAGAGTTCCACGACATTGCTCGGTGGAGCGAGAACAGGGCTAAATCTCAATATTACGAGAATTATAGAAGACTAATTAATTCGACGGTTTATTTATCATCTTAAGTAAGCAAGCAATATAAGTTTGAAATTATTTCAGTAGACAGGCTATGGATTGGCAGCTTATTACTGAAAATATTTTATGGACATTTAGCTAAAATCATAAGCATTTCAATTATTTAAAAACATTATCTTCCACGCTTTTGTATACACCTCAATAATATTTCTCCTCTATGGTTGGCGCGACACAAATCCAAATTTTTCGATGTCATTACAGATTACCATGATTTTACACAGACAAAATACAACATCAATGGAAATGCGACGTAAATTAAATTGTCCGTTTCTTTTTTTCTACACAATTTCATCGTGCTGGGAGTTAAAATACGCGGAGCAATCAACACGCAATTCGGTTGCTCGACATCATGTACATCATTTTGTGCCACCTCCCTAGGGGTTGAGGAATTAGCGAATTTATGCTACAGCTTTTTCATATGTACGATAACTTGTAACGATTTGTATATTCGTATAATAATGTTATTCACACTTTTCTTCATAAAAATTTACAATGCGCCTCATCGAAAGCTCTTTCAGGCAACCAAGTATACAAAATTAATTTTAATAAACAAAGGTTGTAGGTACAACGCATATGAAACTATTTATAAAAACCAAGATTCTGTGTATGCACAGGAAGGAAGGAAACGACTTATGAGTCGTTTCCTTTCCTAAGACGCAATTGTACGAGTACAAAGTTGATAATATTTAGATAAGTAAGTAATTGGAAAAATTGTTATATTCATATCAGCTATGTAATTATTTAACAAAACACCACGATTCAGGTCATAATAATAATTATTTAACTCTTGACTACTAAAGCGAAGATAATCCCAAAACAATTCTTCCCAGATCCCCATACTACCAACCGTGGTACATCTACATAGATTGTCATATCGCAAATACATGAACGACGAGAAGCTTCCCTTTGGGTTGTCTTAGATGAATATTTGACGAGTAAATACTTGTGCATATCTATGGATATCTATGGTGATATTACGATGACCCGTCGGTAGAGTACCGAGAACAGGTGAAACCCATTGTGATTTCATTACCTACCCATTTCAACGAAATATTTCGAAAAAGAACTGTTATTTTAATTTTATTTTTATTCAGAAAAGTTTACGGGCATTTTATTGGACCGTAGTTAAATTCGAGTTAACATTTTTTTTTTTTAGTCCATACTGTCCCAATGCTCGGAAAAGGCCTCCCCAAATACTTTCAGGAACTCTTTTCGCGCGCTACCTCGAACCAGCACGAATTAACAATTTTAAATAATTATTATAATAATAGCACAATGGTTTACTCCAAGCGTTGTAATAAAAGTAAACATCCGCCGTTATTGTCATATACATCAGAGAAAATGCTCCTAAATATTTACCAAGTATGTTAAATGTATGTGATGTGGCAGTACTTAATTAAATAAATTAAATTAAATTAAACATCACGGTACACTATCCGAAGAAAATAGAACTGAAACAACTTTTGAATGTAGTTCGCTTTTAGCTACGGATGCTCTAATCATATTGATGATGATCATTATTATTTTTTAGTTTAGAGTTTTATGTTATCCGTATCAATTCTTCTACGAAACATTCAAATAATAATTCAGTCATATAAAATAATAATACCTCAAAATATAATAGGTTATTCGTATCAATTCGTCTATGAAACATTCAAATAACTCACTTAAGAGAAAGAAGAATGTTAGACGGAAGTTTAAATAATTTCCCTCGGGCTTGAAACGAAGACTCATAAATAATAACTAATTTCAATGTACGCTCACACACCGCTCTAGTCTTATTTACAAGGGAAATGAACATTGTGCATACATACGTCATTTCGTAAACCTTGCCTTGGATACGTAACATTACGTTGTTTGTTAGAAAAATAGGTTTTGAAATGAGAACTTACATAATTTGTCGAAGATAAAATCGATCTGCCTAGCCTTTACCCCTGTTTGGGTCAGCTTTCAGTCGAACCGGATGCAGCTGAATACCAGAATGTTGTGTATTGTATCCATAGATAGATCTCTGATATTTAGTCTACGTTTTGTCTAGATTGGAAAGCAGCGTCTTCGCTACGCGGATGCAGGGCAATCGGTGTTGGTTTATGTTATCGAGTTTGTAACAAAATGAAGACTTGCGTATGGTTTTCATTGCAAAGAGACTTGGAAACAGAATCAGAACTATTTTGTTTGTTGAAATAAGAAAAATAAGTAGTATAAGAATGTAATACCGACACTCCTACTTGTGTAATTGATTAGATTAGATTAGATTATTTTACATATTTTTCTAAAATATGAATAACTACGGCAGATGACATAATATTTTCTAAAAAAAAAAGCGATAGCTTAATATATTATTATTGTTATTGCAATTTGATAAAATTACCATAAATTATTGCCATATTGATTCCTCACAAAAAGTTATCCGACGAATTTATAATTTTCTCTGCGTTTGCTGTTCTTTTGTTTCTAAATCGTCTTGAGATGAAAATGTTGAAAATTACTTATTTGGCCTTTGACTTTTCAGACGTCAAAAACAGTTTAAAGCATAAGCATGATCAATTAATCAGCCTGTTCCCACTGCTGGGAACACAGGTCTCCTCTCTTATTGCTTAGAGTTGATTAATTCAAATGAGGTAATCCAACTAATAATCATGACTTTGGAACAGTCAATTCAAAAACGTGTCAGATATACCAACTACTTCAAGCGTTCTGTGAAAGAGCCCTATGTTTTCCAGACCAAAGTGTCACTTTCCGCGCAGGCCTTATTTAGTATTTGCTGCCGACATTATAGGCCATTTAGCTTTATGAGTGAATGGCCAATTATTTGCCAGTTTGTCACTTTATTATTTGTATTAACGGACCATGTTTCTTTTTTATTATTTGATAATTATTTTTCCTTTTCTGTTCTATGTTTATTATTTCAACATAATATTATGTAAGTATACAATTTTGGTTGATTGATTGTTTTTTGTTGTTACCATGTTTGTTAATCGAATGTTTTGTTGCAAATAAATGAATGATTGCATTTGTGGTGGACCCGATTTCTAAATAGATGAAGTAAGATTAGGTTATTCTGTCTGAAAATGTTCAGTTCTATACTTCGTGTTTAATTATTGCTTTTCAGTATCATAATAATGTGGCTCATTTCTTTAAGTTGGCATTTGTAGTTTCGCTAGTACCTATTTAGCTAACTGTAGGTAACTAATTAAAGGGTTCTGCGGCCCCAGGTTAGTTTATGTGATTGTTTGGAATCATTTTTAATGGAGGAAAACTAGTAGATAGCTCAGTTATTAACTGGTTAGGATATAATAAATAGCCTTTTCTTCTGTTACCTTATTAAGAACAACATTGCCTAATCAGAGAATTATTAATATCCATCTTAAATCCCTCATCCCTTCCAAAAATACAGCGGCATTATTTTTGTAACTCATTCTTCTTTCCCGTTTCATAAATGAAACGTTAGTCATGAAGATGATTATAAGAAATAACAAACATATAAACAACTCAAAGTAATGTAATATAAGTAAACTTAATGAAAAAAATTGTTCAAAAGAAATATAAAAACGCAAAACAAAGGAAAAGGAAACTAATTATTCTTAAAATTCGAGTCCAACGGAGTTGGTGTTACAATTGTACGGACAAAAGAAAGCTCCCGCTTTTTCCCGACAGCTCTGGTTAGGCGATTATTGAATTCGAAATTGCCAGAAGTTATGTAGGTCACAAAATATTATTTTTATCTTCTTGTCTATACCTACATTAGGTTAATTATTGTACGAATACAATAATTTAATATAATGTAGGACTTAAATATAAGGTGTGCAGAATTTTGTAAAAAACTTACGTAGATTAAAAAAAATGGTATTAGAAAAATACCCGCCGAACCTTGGTTACCCAATGATTGATCCTATTAAACACTACGCTAAACTAATTAATTATCTAAATATACTAATAAATAAATATAAAGTATACAAAGTAAACTTTCACATGCAATACAAACTTCATATCTCTTACCTCGATAGGAGTCGACGTCTGGAACTCGGCACAAAAAAGTCCAAGTACTTGCACTTTATATCACTATATAACACGACGTACAGACAATCACATCTCAATGAGAATGGAACTTCCAAGTTTTTTCCTCAGTTTTATTTATTGTTATACAGTCACAACCTCATGGGAAATTATCTACGAACTCCCAACGACAATCTCTCAACGTTTGTAATGGAAATAGAAACGCAAACACTACAACAGGTACCAACATATGTACATAAAATACTTAATTTTCACTATTTTATTCGTACATACATAAATATATTTGCTTCCTAGCGTTTAATCACAACTTACGGGAGTATTTAACAACCAGATTTTTTTTTTGTAAGTCTTTTCAGGACCGTTACGAATGCACTAAGATCTTCTCGTTTGTTTTATCACAACCATTGCCACCCATCCGTCTATAGTCTAAAAGTCCACGCTGATACACGGCTACATCTCTTTCAAGTTCTAAACACTAATTTAATCTATATTCACAACACTGAAGAGGTAAACATTGAAACACGTTAAGATTTACATCGTGTTAACTTGCGCTGTCATTTCTTAACAATTCCATATTAATTCACGGATGCATCGCATAGTAGAAGTTTACGGAGTACGTTCATATTTACAATTGGTTTATCAGATAGTTTTTGGCACAGTAAAGTTTAACGGAGTTCATGCTGAACACGTGAAGTTTGCCACCGAAACGCGGAGACGCGCGCGTTTTCCACTAACTCCCAACCGGCCACTGAACACATGTCGCTATGAAATATGCATTTATAAATAGTTATATGTATCCACGTCCAAGTGTCTCACTAATACGCGAACCCGCCGTAGTTCGGAGGACGGCGGTGAATGTCAGGTGATGTCGGAGCTGTCAGTGAAACTGTGTTTTCAGTTTTCCAACGCGACGTGTGTTCTCGTACTGTTTGTGCTCTGTTACTAGAGGCACGCGTTCTACTGCAACTGCTGAAAGGCGAAACCTGTTGAAATAGGACGGGGGACTGCGTGCGAGCGAGACGGCATGACGCCGCGCGACTCCGTGCCGCGTTTCAGGCGCTTATTTTGCTAGGTGCGCGTGTGTGCGTGAAAAGTCGCGTGCTCACGACCGGCGAATCGGTGTTAGTGAGTTGTGGAAAACTCTCTTTAGGACGCTTTCACAAGCGCAAGGATTTTCATGATTCCAAACAGCGCTCCTAATAGATTGTATTGAACATCGCATACTTTATGCTCACATTAATGTTTTTTCTAAATTATTATTAGATTTTTTTATAGTAAAATTAAATAAATTATGTATTTCGACTACGTATTAGTTTACATGTTGATCTAAAATAATTTTTTGTCTTACCTGACAGAATTCAGGTGTTTTCCGTCCGTTATAAAGACTATTTAGAAAATGGACCTAGTTTATGCGGTTTTCATTTGAAGTTAAGTTTTTAATATTCTGTTAGTAAAAGGAACTTTAACGAAAATAAAGTCAATGGAAAACTTTTAAGTTTTTCACTGAAATTCCAAAGTACTTGATATTTTGCAACAGAAAAAGGATATTTATTTATTATTTTATTTTATTGATAGAAAAATACATTTATCAAAAAATAATTGTATCTAAATACATTAATCGAAATCGTTTCTAAGAATCGGAGGTGTCGTTGTAAGAATTAATCAATTTAAAGTGGCATCAAGTCCAATATAAACAAGAGGCCACACAGACGCATGTCGTAATCAAATAGCACGCAACTTGGAGGCTGTGTAGGTCGGCGAGCGAGGCAAAGGAACGGCGGCGGAACGAGTGCGAGCGAGACCACGACACGCACCGTGATGCGCACGCAGCGCTCGATACACCCTACAACCACCACACTCACACCCCACCGAATCTATACCGAAATGGGCGACCACCTCTGACAGCTCGCTCCAATGTAGCGATGTACCCTTCATTATATCGGGAATCAATTGACAAATGGGCACCGTGCGTTTGTGGTCGCCGGCCGCACACCGTCGTCTGCATGGCCACGACCACGCCGACGGCCCTTTGTTTATCTTTTTTAAAAGCCTCCTAATGGAGAGACTCGTGCCCCACAATCCTAAAGGACGATCGCTTTGACGACCGTACCTGAGAATGTTTCGTCACAAATTAATTGAATGTCTTTTGAATCTCCTTGATGTTACAGAAACTCAAACACAAGGACTTTCTATTCTTTTCGTCTCGTTATTGTCTTATTCGTTTCATATTTTCAAGTCTTTTGTAGAAGGGTTTTGTCTGCGTAAGTAGTTGGAAACTAAATTGAGTTTTAAAGTTGACGTGGACAACAAAAAACTGGAGCCCCGTGGGGATATACAATTGTTGGAACATTTCAAAGAGCCTGACTTTATATTATGACAGTAGGTATTAAACATCAGAGAATTTGAACTCCGATGGCAAAAATAAAAACAATTTCCCGTTAGTAGCAAACTTTTTCGTCAAACAAAACTAATAAAGTATTTTCCTATCACAACATGAATCAACATTCAGAATAACACAATTCCATTCATCAAATCGAGCACTATAAACAAAGCAGTGGATGCTATCGAAAAATAAATCGTATGATTTTTTCATCGCACGAAACTTTTTTCATGACCTTTCATTGTTCTGTAAGCCTGAGTCATGCTCAATTATAAGTAATTAGGTGAACATGAAAGCGGTGCAAGTCGTGTTACGAGACGGGGGCACAGTTCCAAGGGCGCCGCGAGAGGCATTCCACTCTCCAATGAAAAACAGCCTTTCAGAATTATTAAATTTGACCTCCGCGAGCGCTCTGATTGCTTGTTTTGAAATATCAGGGGAGAACAGATAAAATTAACATTTAGAGGATCACTGCGTCCCTTGGTATGTCTTTAGAATTGCGTTTGAAGTTTAAATAAGACTGGTACAATTTTATGCTTAAAAATGCCGCAGCGTACCCTAAGTTGAACAGATAATATAATTTAGTTTGCATCTGTGAGCGTATCCTTTACTTTATCGTTAAAACTGTGCCATGCGTAATGAAAATTCGTGTGAACTTGAACTTTCTCCGCCCACCCACGTGTCGCGATCGGTAGCGTCATCTGTGGGGTACGCTGAGAACTAAAAGCACCGCGTGATTTCAGGACATTATTACATACACAGTAGTACCTAGGTACTTAGGTATAGTTTACTTATGTTGCTAAAAACTAAGTATGTAATGTAGGTATGTATTAATATTCAATTTTTTTAAATAGGTAACTCGTTATTATTTTTTTGTTGTCCTTACCGCTTTATTAACTTCAGGTTATCAACCCGTAAACGCCCACTGCTAAACGTGTGCCCACCTAATAAACCGTTACAAGAAGCGAACCTGAGGCAATATAACTAAATAAGTATATAATCAATATAAATAAATAAAATTGAAGTGTCTGTTTGTAATGTCAAAATAACAACTTTTTACTAAATGCATATGAAAGTATAAACGGTTCTTATAACAAAAAAGCAATTTTTAACATTTTTGTCTGTCTGTTTGTTCCCGCTAATCTCCGAAACGGCTGGACGGATTTTGACGGGACTTTCACTGGTAGATAGCTGATGTTACGGCGGGTAACTTAGGCCATTTTTATTTTAGGAAAATAATTAGAGCTCCGCGCAAAAAAAATAAAACCCATGAAATTATGAACAAAAGTCGGATTTGAAAAATTCTTTTAGCATTTGGTAACCCAATTCTCAAGCATAGTTATAGACTATTTAACATCACGCTAAGACCCTTAGGAGCCGAGCAAAAAGAAAAAAAGTCAGAAAGAACACTAAGCGAAAACGAAGTAATAGCGCGGGCGGACCATTCAACGCGACGGTTGGCGACAGGTCGGGGGACGAGGGAGTTTTATTAAAATGTGGCTGTTATTTTACTATATTGTGTATCTTACGACATCCACGCGAACGAAGTCGCGGGGCATAGCTAGGTCAAAATAAACATTGACAAACTGGGAAATATAGTGGGAGGAAAACCCACAACTTATTATTGGCGACTTTAAACTAAATATCACGTCTAAACGAGTAGTGTCAATGATATGGAAAAAATATATGTTAAATTAGAGCATTTCTTAATAACTTAATATTAGATTATGTTTATATTATAATTATAGTGTAATTAATTTTTAAAGATAGCCGACCTCAATATACTTGGGAAAAGGCTAGGCAGATGATGAGGTCTAACGCGGATAACAAACTATCAAGCGTATTATTATGAAACCTTCACCATTTTAAAGGTAATTTAATTATTAATATTTTAGTATACGTGTTTTATTAAAATACGTTTTGTTTTATGTGTAATAAATTATTAATGCGTCTAACTTGGGACAGCACTTTTTGATAGGAGAGTCCTGATATACGTCTAAATTGGTCCTATATAAATTTGGTCAAGTTATGATGAGTGGTTTTTGAGTTATCTTCAATAATGTGTATTTTTTCCACTTAGTGTATGTTGATGATGTTATTATAATTTCCTATCACTGTTATTTTCATTGCAAGTTGTGGTATACGCCTTCGACACTTAAACAAACCAAAACTTTTTTGCAAAAAAAAAAAACAACCGACTTCCAGAAAAAACACTACAAAGTGAAAAAAAACTTTAATTTCGGAAGTCGTCGGTGGCAAAAAACTAAAATACAGCACGAAAGACACTCACTTCCGAAATTTTTTTTTTGCAAAAAGGTTTTTATTATGAAAAATTCTTTTTTTTTTATTTTATTAAACTTTATGCAACGCAAAAGGTACAAAGATAGTGTATTTATTAATTTAACCATTTATTTTCCTACTGAAAATAAGACGCAAACAGAAAAGAAAAAAGAGCGGAAGTACCTACTTAATGCTTGTATTTTAGTTTTATTTTTTAACAAAAAATTGTGCTACACGACTGAATTAAAGTCTACTATTATTATTTCTAAGTTACTAACTAAAATATAGAACACAGAAGTGAATTTAACGATGGTATGAAAAACTAAAACTTAATATATTTCGGTAAATGACCGCAAATTAAGTTATAGGTACCTAGTCAATTAGACATTTGAGGAAAAACTAAAAACATCTGCAACCGAATATGAACACCTTCCCTAGCTTTTCAAACCTAAGCGAACATAGACTTCGTCCATAAAAATATAGCTAATGAGTCCGATTAATCGCATATGCGAATAAAATAACCTCTTAAAAAGTTGTCACGGTGCCAGCGACGCCACTAACAGTCGGTTGGGAACCACCAAAATAATTAGTATGTCGCATTCCATTTCTATTGTTAGAGTCACATTATTTCTAAATTGTTATATCTGGTAATCCTCCAATTAGTCGACAACAAGGGATTACACGCACATTTGGAGCGCCCAGTGCTTCGAATCAGAAAATCATTAACGCTGCGTGATTGTGTACCAATGGCAATAACGTTTTGTTTGTATGGACGTGGTCATACGGAGGGTTATGCGCTAGCTTTTCAAACACGAAGTACACATCGTGTTTCAAGCCTCGAAAGTCATGAATGTAGTCTTACTTTTTAGGGTTCCATATCTCAATAGGAAAAAAAACGGAACCCTTATACAGGATCACTCGTGTGTCTGTCTGTCCGTCTGTCACAGCCAATTTGCTCCGAATCTAATAGATTGATTACGTTGAAATTTGGTACACATATTAATTTTAATTTCTGTGACCCTAACACGGACGTGTAACGTAAATAAATGAATATGGGGGTCACTTTTGGGGGGCAAATAAGAAAATTAAAAAAAAAAAAGTTTTGCAAAATATACCATGTGACATATCAAACGAAAGGACTTACTGTGAGGGTCTCAAATAGTTTTTTTTTTATAATTTTAAAATAAAATAGAAAAAAATCTTTATTATAAAAAAAATATTCGCGACCCTCACATTTAAGAAAATATACAAAAATTGACAATATCCCCGAAACTACTGAGCCTAAAATTATGAAAAAAATACAGAAAATAGTTCTATACTTATAGATTACAGGAAAATCTATAAGAAGTCTATGGTCTAAAAATAACACGGTAAATCTCTCAACATTGCGCGTAAATTACTTACTTTTGCGGTTGGAATGTATGTGAGAACATGTTTTTCAACTACAATGTTAAGATTGTTCTTGGAATAATTCTGTCTCTTCTTTCTTAATCCCAACAACGGAACCCTTCATTGTGCGTGGTCCGACGCGCACTTGACCGGCTTTTCTGTAGACTATTTACTTCTTCTGAGCTAGATGCCTTATGGTTAAGGGAGACGTTACAGTTACGCAAGGAAATCGAGGTGATCAGAGTTTTTTCTCAGAGGTTACTTGTCTCTTGAGAAGTTAGTCGTTAGTAGTTAGTTAGGGAAGTCTAGTGGTCCTTTAGTGGGAAGCTCTGGAAGGTAGGCAGGTTTTTTAAGACATAAACATATATATATATTTGCGCTTATTTATAAAACGTGTATCTGGACGTACGACATTAAATGAAAACGAGCACAGTACTAGTTCATCGAAACATTTTAAAACACGAAGATTAGTAGATAATGGAAAATTAAAAAATTGCAGTTTTCAAACAAAATAAATAGCAGAATCAACTGCATAAAAAGTAAACACGCTTTATCTACGAAAAGTCACTGACCAACGGTGCGGTGCGGGGTGCGGGGCGCGGCGGTGGCAATGTTTACCCATTATTACGGACTCAGATCTACATCATGTTGAAAAATAAGAAAATGAAAAATAATTTCCTGTGGCTAAAGTATTCATTGGATTTGATTGATTTTTTGTATACGGGTAAAAAACATGATTCGCTTTACGTGGTTTAAAGGAATGTCAATCGTCCTGTTATACCTTGTATACATTTAGGTATATATTATTATATTTATAGTTTGTAATGGGTATATGTGTATCTTTATATTTAAATAAATATGTTTTCCACAATTTCTCATAATTGCACCTACCACTGTTTGTCTCTGCATCACCCAAAGGTTGACTGGTAGAAAATACCTATGGCATTAAGTCCGCCTCTGTACATTTCTGTGCATGAAGTATTAAATAAATAAATAAATAAACGTTTGTTAAAGGATTAGGGGAACATCAAGGGCTAGACAATCATTATAAGATGTCTGCAGTGAGCATAATAATCTTATATCTATGGCAGTGAGTGTTTTGCTCAACTGGTAGCTAACCTTCATTAAATCACGAGAAGCAGAAGAAACAGATATAAACGAAGCTTTCGTTTATATCTGTTGCTTTTCACTTTTTCAGGTTGATTGGTTCAGATTACTGAAATGTGTTTGTCTTTTAATGAGTTTTTACGCATCAAAATAATCGTTCCAGTTAGTTTCAGATAGCATAGCTTACACAAAGATAACGATGTTGAATGTAAAAAAAAAAACAAATAAAAACAAATCTGCAATTTTCTACAAAATCCACCGAAAATCCAAAGGCTTATCTGCAAAGCGTCTATTCATCGTCAACGCTATCTCCAAAACAAAACACTGCCTATCCGAATTGACGCTTCATAGGTCTATCAAATAGACTTCGTATGTCCAGTTTTAACTCAAAGGCGCCTAAACATAGCGACCACCTACGTACAGTGCGCTCAGATAGTTTATTGAGCACATTCCGTCCGTGTTCTGTTCTGTGTTTCATCTCGATACATTCATCAAGTGTTTCCGGTGGTGTGTGAAAAATTGCAGCGAGCGGAGCAAGTCTGTATGACGTGAATGTTCAGGTCGATGATGCGGTATTCGAGGATTGCATTACCTCGTTTTCGGAGTGGCATACCTACCATTTAGCTGAATGGTGGAACATAGTGGTTGATGTGCAATATGTGCTGATAAAACAGTCACAATGATTATGGGCAGGGAAAGGGTTAATTTTAATTATTTGTCACGGTAAGCAATGATGCGGGAGAAAATATTGATTGCGAACCGATTTAAATGTTTCCGAGATTAAGATTTAAATGTAGCTCTAGGGAAAATAAATATATATTACATTGACCACCTCTCTCTCTGCCTTATAATCATAATAAGAGAAACTCAGAACAGTCCTCACATAAAAACAATTTCAAGTAAAACCGTTTTACTTCCACATAACAATGAGAAACACAAAACGGCGCCACGTCTGTCGGGACAAGACGCGTTAACGTTAAGGTGAGCAGATAGGTGCACGCCAAATTTGACGTTGCTGCTAATCCAATAACTCCCTGAGGCACGTTTGAGCCACAACTTTTGTACTAAAGCCACCACATAGATTTAGCAGCAAAAGGCTCGATTTTCGTGGTCGGTGGATTTAAAATATCTAAAAAGCTGACGAAACAAATATCTATCGCTAAATTTAAGAAGATGCCTCCGAGTGCATTTTTAATACACCCAGTGACACCCGCGCAATAAAGTCGAATCTAACGTCATATCATTCAATCAAAATCAGTTCAGCCGTTTAGCAGTTACGAGGGAACGTATGTACGGACATATGTATATACGTACCTACATACAGGTTAAACACATAACCCTCCTTTTTTGGGTTGGCCGCAGTCGGGTAAAAAAGTGACTGATAGTAAAATATGGTCAGAATATCTTGCGACCATGTTGGATTTGTGCCTGGTTGGCTTTCTTTTATTTAATGACGACGGTGGAAATTAAAAATGTCGTAAGGGATTTAAAAGATATTTGGAATTCCTACCGTCAATTATGAAATGATTGGTTTTGGAAGATGACGTGCATCTTCGGCCGATGACGGATTAGGTGTGTGACATATTTAATATACCTACATATTTATAAGTAGGAACAAAACTTGAATTGAGCTACAACTATGCGCCTCTTTCTCCATATAAATACAGCCGTAAGTGATTTTTGAGTTCCTCCCAAGATGCACACATGATGTGTAGGGCAAAACTTGGGTAATCGGTGATAGTTTTGTTTTTTAATTGTAAAATTCGATTCATTGATCAGACTATTTTTTAAATTTACTGTGATATAGTAGACAAAATAAGTTTTGCTAACTTATATCTAAAAATGTGGCAAATACTATAATGATTGAAAAATGTACATTTATCAAGTCAGTAGTAACTTGGTAATAAAACACAATTATCTATCACCGAATAGCTGCATATCACGAATTAGCCAAGTTTTGCCCTATCTTGGATATAGAGGTGTCCAGCGAAACCGACTTTACGCGGTGGACCTCACCATTGTTGAAGATGTGTGGGCTAGTGAGCCCTCTTCACTTTTCTGTTTAGTGCAAACGCTCTTCACGAATTCCCTTACGATATTTTCATGCATATACGAAGATATTTACCTACTTATTGTATGGTAAACACGCTTAAAATAATTGGGGTTTGAGTTTTAAAAAAATGATTTCTATTTGGCCACCTTTGTAGAATATTTTCTCTATTTTTAGATGTGATTATTATGTTCTTACGCACTGCCTATAATCACACACACATACCTTTTTTTTTTTTTTTGTGGATGGGAAATCATCAAACGACTTCTCCCGCTCTGGGCGGAGCGGGAGGGCGTGTCAGACTTTTACTGACTAAAACCCACCCGTGTTCCTTCTGTTGCCTGTGCCGGGGCCACGGTAACTCTTTCGAACATCCCGCAACCCTAGCAAAACACATACCTATTCTCAGTTTTTGTAACATTGGATGAATAGATTCTAAAGATAAAAGTCTACGGTGCCTACCCAAATACAACTCCATACAAATGTTTAAAATATAAACCAAATTATACAGAGTTAACAAAATGTTACAAATTTAACATCCACACAATCTTAATTAAACCCCTATTACCAATAAAAACACAATAAAACTAACAATAAAAGGTCACATAACAAAATAAAATGAAAGAAACATTTAGAAACAATAGTTTTAGATCCGTCCTCGGCCACTCCACGACAAAGAAATGGGTCAGTGTCGGCAAAGAAATAAAAATACCCACTTGTGTCTATATCGAACGTTACCCTTTTCATCTCCACTAGTGTAGAAGTAAGATGTCACACGAGTCGACAACCCAACCGCTTGTATTTATACTGACTTGTAGCGATATGTTTTATCGATAAATTCGCATATTTGTTCAATATTCTTTGCTTAGAACGTTAAGGAAAATGTACGAAAATCTTGGAAAGTATTTTGCGATGATATATTTTGATAAGTACAGAATATTTCATACCTATCCATCCTTTAAAGGAGTTATAAGTAACTACCTACTTATTGTGAATAAAGTTTTCGAAACAATGAAAGGTAATGGATGTTAGGATAGCTGTCTCCGTAAACATATTTCGATACCTCAGGGAAGGATCTGATAAAGATCTAACTGCATATCGTAAACCTACCTCAGAAGGACACAAAGCACTTACACTCCCCCTGAATGCGTGTGCCCCATGGGACACAGATTAACTATTACCTATTTCCTTTCTAGCAATATCGGCATTGGGGAATATTAAATTGCACGCAAAAACTAAGAAACATAAAAACATAGAGATCCGAGTTTTCCTTACAGGGTTATGAAGATGAACTGAATGCCAACATATTAAAATGCGGTTTCTCGATTCTTTTGTCTAACATCTATAGAAGAATAATACCGAAGTAGTGTCTCCAGCTACCCATAGCGCCATCTATGGCTGTAGCCATGAACTACGTGCGATGGAGGTTCAAGGAAAATGGAAAAGATAGGTCTTACCAACGAAGCTAAGCACACAATAATGTTTCTTAATTCTTAATATGCTACCTACTGCGTAAACAGAGTTATAAGCATAAAACTACATATTAATATTGTCATCAGATATAAAACTACATTTATTATTTTGTAAAAATAAATAAGAAAATATACTTACTAGGTACTTACTGTATAATTATATTTTCCTATTTTTAAGCGGCGAAGGAGGCGGATAAGGACATCTTAGGCTCGTGAGCAAACTTATGATATGGTTTTATGGAAGAATGTACTAATGAGACAAAGAAGCTCTTCGCTCTGTCTTTTGCTCGGTTTCGTGAGAAACGAAGGAAGTTGAACGGGTTGAGCACCAAGGAACCAACGACGCTGTGATGCTGATAATAAGATATTTTAACAACACCGTTTATCAAAAAACACCTGATACACAGAAAAGGAAAATGGCACAGCAGTCACCCATGTCCAAAATCAAAATATTTTATTTCACATAGGTTAACCTACATGGGCACTTATAAAACGTCACAAACTAGGTGAACGGTTCCAATGGTCGTTTCCTATGGAGAAGAGCTGAAATGAGACTGCTCTTTTAAAAATAATTGGCTTTTACAATATTTCTAAATCACAGCCCAATAGGACACTTGCCATCACTTGTTCTCTCACAAGTTTCCATGCCCTTTCAATCAGTTTGACAACCACAGCGATGAAACTATTAATGTGGTGACAAATCGCTTGTTATGACTGCGACGGTACATCGTGCCAGGTGCTCCAATTTTCATTTAGGACTGCTCATGTCTCTGTACCTGATGACATATCAATTACGATTTATAAATAGACACGTCTGAACGGTTTTAGATGTGACAATGTGTTGATCATTATTTTTATTGAATACGTCTGATGGATTGCTATGTGGTTTGTTATTATCATCGTCATCACCACTTGTAAGTATTCATTTCTAACTCAAAAGTACATAGATATTAAGATAGAACACTCTTTAATATGTACACCATACTACGTTACGTAAGTGTAGTGCATAGGGTGACAGAATGGGGGTCTTATCGCTAAAATGTATATTTTAAAGACAACCTTTGGCTGGATTAAAGAGAGAATGAGAGAATACTGAAGATGGTCTGTGGAATACCATTTACATGTATGATAAATAAAAACATTCATAAGACTTATACTTATCTATATAAATATTCAATTCCAATATAATATATATCCCATTTGCAATCTTTCCATTAGTTAACTAGTTTTTTTTTTGCTATAACGGGATATACAATACATATTAAATGGAATAAGATGCTTTATTTTTAATAATATTTGTAGAAATCAGGCATTGCAGTATTTGAATGTAAACATAATAATCTCAGTTCACTGCGTACACTGAAAAACGAGCAGTTTAATTTCACAATTTCACCAATGTACCTGTCCTTAGTTCGCGTTAAAAATGTTAGATGGCGCTGTGGATACTCCATTTTAACAAAACACCAACTTTGTATTATTTACTGGAAGTACTTTAAAAGGATACTCATTAGACACCTACTATAAAACGTCAGTCAACGCCAACAATTTAATTATGTAAACTATTAATATTGACGATGTTGTTCACATCTTCCTACAAGGTCCTACACGTTTATTAGTTGCAAAATATCTATAAAAACATGTTTTGTTCTACGTCTTTACTAGATTCTATTTATAATTTAAATACACCTATAACATTTCCAACAATGTAGTTCGGTCAGTCCGCTTTAAATATTCAGATAGGTTAGCGTTTAAAGATGAATCATAGAAAAAATAAAACACAACACCTTTTCTGTTATTTTCCTAATAGTTTTAAACGTAGGTAAGTTTGTAGGTAGGTAAAGGAAAAATACGAAATTAATTAAATTAATTTACCTACATAGGCTGCACAACTTAGTGTATGCAAACGCTCGGAAAATATAAACTTCTGTCTCCTGTGGTTTATGGTATCCATTAGCTATCATTCGGTCAACCACATACCTAGTTAACTGCTTTATAAATACCCCTGAAAAAATGATAAGCTGTCCAGTACAAGACTTCAATACCTACTCGACTCAAATGTATGGAACAGCTGGTTATTTTTCCCTGTTTACGATGTTGGTCCCATGGAGAAAGTTGTTCAGTTTGATGCTCTGTACCACACCCTTAAATTTGACCACACCTTTCTGATACAGCCTGTATAAGTACCTGTACAGTCACGAGCACGAATATGTATACACTGAGCAACTTTTAAAAGTAATTTTCTCCTACTGTATTGACTGTAATTGTATGTTATTACGAACATAGTATTTTGAAACCCATGCTATTATGAGAGAGGTCTTATCTCAAAGTTGCAATAGTAATTCCACGAGAAAATTGCTTTTGAATTGTGCTAAGTGTATACATATTGAAGGCGGAGGAGAGGGTGTTGTGGCGCAGACTGGGAGAGGCCTATGTCCAGCAGTGGACTGCGATAGGCTGAGTTGATTGATTGTTGATAGAATAGATATTAGTGCTCGGGACTGTACCTCGAATAACGGTCGTATTTTGTATTAGTATGCCAGACAGTATTTGCTCTATAATAACATCCTTTAATAGCTATTTTTATAATACCATTTCTGAATAACTCAAATCCCCCAACCGAGTTATTATCTCATAAATTTAATATTACAAGGATAACTGTTTGTAGTCGCCATTTAATATTATGAATGAAACTTTTTGTTTCATTATTGGTGGCTGACATTTTCCATCGGTATTTCCCAACATGGAGTTAGCACTGACGTAAAAATAGCGCGGCGATTTTTTTTCGCGCACTGGATTTTCAACGCTCTGCTCAGCGCCGATAGTTGAAAATCCAACAGTGTGTTTTTCGACGCGCTGGGATGCACTCTGTTGGATTCTCAATGCTCAGCTCAACACTGAGAGTTGAAAATCCAGTGCGCGATAAAATCCCGCCGCGATATTTTTACGTCGGTACAAACGTCGGGTTATAACTACACAATTTTGTTATTGTTGGTTTCCCACAACACAGCCAAGGTTATTTTATGAAATCCAATCAAAACTAGGCTAACCTTTAAATTATTGTTAAAGATACATATGTAATTGAATTTCTGATGAGTCATTTGGTTTACTAATAAAAACTAATGGAATAAATTACACTTAGGTACCTACTCTATATGTAAGCCCACGACAAGTTCCTTAATCAATGTCAGGGCGAACAACATACAAAAAAATAATTGGAGAAGTACTTTTGGACAGCCATAAAGCAAATACTGCCACGTTAAATTGGTCTAGAGTTCGCAAGCACTACTGCAGCTGAGCAAGAGGTCCTGGGTCGGGCAGTGTTATTGGATTTCTCCATCTGCAATTTCTCAGTAGCAGCCCGGAGTCTGGATTAGTGCCCGGTTGATAGCAATAGGCTCGACCCCTAATTACAAGGGACTTAAACATAACTGGTGAAATTTGGTTGTACTATAGGTACACCTCTGCCTAGCTCTTCGGGGAATTCAGGCGTGATGTGTGTTACGTAATAAAGCAAATACCGTAAATCAGCTGCTGCAAAGATAGAGCGTTGCTGTACTTTGGTAGTTATTGGTGACTACCTTCTCCTGCATTAAAACCAACCAGCAAAAGTTGGTCGAAGTTGGAGTTCAGTAAATAACAATAAAAAAACCACACAATTAATACCTTCTCAACAAAGTTAAATAATAATAATAATAAATATTTTAGTTCAGATCAAATTACAAGATACATATGTTGTTAGTAAAAGTAATAACCTAATGTTAGTAAAAAAACAACACGCTGTACAGGGTATAAGGGACAGCCCTCCGCAAACTAACAGGGTGCATTCAGCTACTTATTTTGAATCATATTCCACCGGAAATA
Source organism: Fissipunctia ypsillon (assembly GCA_947568875.1). Taxonomy (NCBI): domain Eukaryota; kingdom Metazoa; phylum Arthropoda; class Insecta; order Lepidoptera; family Noctuidae; genus Fissipunctia; species Fissipunctia ypsillon. Next base: position 14,297,695 of record OX387661.1, on the reverse strand, counting down.
TTCTCAGGAAAATTTTAATTTTTTTATCTTTTTTTCAGTTACTATTCCTTTATTTCAATGTAAAATTACCTTCTCCGTACGCAGCACACCATTTATGTAAATAAAACAGCTAAAATCAAAAAATCAGCAATGGATGTTGAAATACTCGGCGGCCGAAGGCTCGCTGCGCTGCTGTTCGCTACGCGCGTTTTGCCACGGTAACGATACATTGCGTGTGAGGTAATAAAACAAATCAGGTTTATTGGATACCCATAACGTTCCTGAAATAATTTCATGTACCGATCATCTTAGTATGATATACTGAATTCACGCCATCAGTCTGCGGAGGGCTGTCCCTTACACCCTGTATACAAAATTGAAACGACTGACACTTGAGTGTGCAGTCGTATCCAGTAAGCCAGCATGGGGCTGTCTCACCTATCACACTGTGGCAGTTAGCACGTATTCTACCGAGAAAAGAAGCTCACCGGTTCCGTACAATGGCGTGAAAACCATCAACCCTGGCTTCGGTGAACATCCCGGAAGCGCTACAAAAGCGTGGTAGACCCAACAGCATCTTAATACATTGTCGGCGTATACTTGATCCACAGACAGCACGTGTAAAAAGTCTGGCAGTAGCTCTGGAAAGGGTTATTTTGACAGTTTTGACTTGCGTCGTACAACGTGCAAATCTGCGGATCAGCATATTACCTCGGACAGCCATCGCCCTGCGTTCCCTTTCTACGTCCAGGTCATCATTCAGGTCATGAGTGACCCAGTGACCCAGGTACTTAAATTTTGTTACTCTAGATAACGGAGTATTAATTATGGTCACATCTGGCACGTTAGTGTAACATTTGGTGCTTGCCTTGAATACCAATAACTCACATTTTTTTGCATTGTACCTGTGTCCCTGAGTGACCGCGTAGTCTCACACATCTTAACAAGACGCCTGAGTGCGCTTATTGATGGACTCAGCAGCGCCATGTCATCAGCGTAACATAAATTGTTAACACAAACTCCGTCAATGTGACAGCCTATACGGGTGCTGCTGAGTTCAACAATCAGCTGATTAATGTACAGATTAGAGACGAGGTGAGGTAATACTCCCATATCTCACCCGCACTTCAACCCATACACATCAGACAGAGTTCCACCCCACCTCACATAGTTCGTCTGATTCTCGTACCAAAACTGAAGTAACGAAATAACAGTACAGTCAACGCTGCTTTTCTTTCCCAACTTTTCCCACAAGACATCGTATGACACCAGTTCAAAAGCAATCGATAAGTCCAGAAAACATGCATTGGCCGGTGTTTTCCTATCAGCATAATACTGAACAGTCTGCCTAAGACACATGATGGCAGTCTCCATTGATAGTCCGAGTCTGAAGCCGAATTGGGCATCGTGAAGATTTATACGACTCGCCATATGTGTATCAAGCAAGAGTCCAGTACCTTAGCTGTAACGTCGCCAAGGAAAAAGGCCTATAGTTTGCGGGGTCTGTAATATCGCCCGTTCTGTTCTTTACTATTGGCACGACTATGGTCTTCATAAGCTTATCTGGCAAGTACGAGTGACATATAACACACGAACATAACAAATAAAATGTTGCCAACACCCTCGGTAAATGAACTCCCGCGTATCTCAAATGCTCGACGCTGAGGTGGTCATGTCCCGGAGAGTTACCTCCGAGCATCTTTCTAATGACATTAACTATTTCTTTGGCCAAAAGCCTTAAACATGGGAAACTTACCTCTGCGCCAATCACTGACGAAGACGCAGGCGTAACCGGTCCCGACAAGGGATCAACTTGGAACTGATTCACAAACAAATTTGAAATGGCTTGAGGGTCACAAATTCCAGCCATGCTCACCGGCAGACTCGGCTTGGGATTCAGTTTACCAGTACCTACTCTTCTAAAACATCCCGAAATCTTTGGGTTTGCGCTGCTCAGCTATTATGTCTAGTTTTATTTGTGCTTGATTATTGCGACACCACTTTAATTTGGCTTATAAAATGTTACGTGTATTTCGCATATTCTCTTAAATAGATCCTGAAGTTGGATTTCCAAATAAATGCCACAGCTGATAAGCAAGCCAAACCTGAAAGTGAACACTTCTAACATGACTATTCCAACCTGTTAAAGGTTTATAACATTAATGTTAAAGCAACACGGAACATTATTACAAAATAAAATAAAAACACGCCCAAAATGAACGTTTAAATCTGTTGATACGTTCAAAGCGAATGAAATATTTCCGATGTTTGCATACCTACAATCTCGCGAGTTTACATCGTAAAGCTCCGCATTGAATGCGATGGCTCCCAAATACTCCAAATTATTTTATTTTATTGTGACATGTGTGAACTATTCAGGGAATGATGGCGGGCACAACATTTAGTTCGGCCACGGCCATAATACCAGCAGCTATTGAATTAATACCTTTGACAAGAAGATTAAAATATGCTATTCATGCGCACTGATATGACTGAATCAGGCTTTACCTCAATTTTTTTGCAGTAAGTAATTATTTTTGTTATATTCTGTTTTCAGTGTTTGACATAATTTAAATGATATTTTGGTGATTAAAGTATACTTAGTAGACTTGTTAGCGTGTAGGCTAGTTACTGTATACATTTCAATTCAATGTATTTAATTCAAATAGAGCATCCACATAATGATGCAACAACTGTGTGTAGCGAATTTATTTCCAGATGATTTTCGAAATCCTCTTTGAATACAAACAAAGTTACAAAAAAAAGAATTCTTCAAAGTAAGTAGTATTGTAGATTATTCACTAAGGGGATAAAGCAGTGTCTTATGTCACGGGAACAATATTGAATCTTGAATGCAACGAAGGATTCCAGGGAGCGCAGCGAGGGAGCTCTGAGTTATTAACTCCTGAGCAAGGGAGTTAAGACTAGAACCCTGAGTTCAGCGAGGGATCAAAGCTCGCTCAAGACGAAGACACATTTATACTATGAGGAAATAAAAAACCAATTCTTTTTTCAAATTAGTAGTTTATCAAACTGATAAATGAAAAAAAACCTAGTTAGGTGCAGTTTCATACACTATTTTATCTGATCTCATGCAATTTCTTCAAAACAAATGAAATAATTTCATAAATAATTATGACGCCCAAATCCAACATTCTAACGCGGCGGTATGCGCCTCAGAAACCGATGACATGCAGCCATAAACACCACAGTTAATATTGTTGGGCAACAGGGCTAGTCTAATATGCACATTATTTAATAATGTTGCACTTAACCGTATACAGAAAACAATTGTTTTATTGTTGTAATGATTTTAATTGTATCTATTTAACTAATATACTATCTGTATAATATCTGTATTAAATTGCGTAATTTCATTATTTTCATTTCGTGGAGGGAAACTAAAACTCATGAAGAACTCTTAAAATTCTTTAGTGGAGTGTACTTTATTAGATAAGATTTTCTAGCGTCCGTAGCCTGGCTGCGTTTTGGTGATCTCTTTGGGGAAACCGAAGGTTTTGTCTGTGCAATTATGGACGAAGTTATCATGACGAACAATTATCGGAGATTTATTGTGAAGGACGGCACGGTTGACATCTGTCGGGCATGCCACCTTCCGGGAGAATCAATCCGACACATTATCTCCGGGTGTTCTCGTCTAGCTAACGAAGAGTACTTGCATAGACACAACCTTGTAGCCAGGATTATCAATCAGCAACTTGCTCTGTAATACAGCCTTGTGGAATCGGAAGTGCCGTACTACAAGTATATGCCCGACCCAGTTCTCGAAAATGGAAATATCACATTGTACTGGGATCGATCCATCATCACTGACAGGACTATTGTTGCCAATAAGCCTGATATAGTGGCGGTGGATCGATTAGAGCGGCGCACAATGATTATTGACATAATGGTCCCGCATGACGGGAACTTCGTGAAAGCCAAAAAAGATAAACAAATCAAGTATCTTGACTTGGCCCGCGAGGTTGTCGACATGTGGGATGTGGACTCAGCGATCATTGTGCCGATAGTCGTATCAGCCAATGGCTTAATTGCCAAGAGCCTCGACCAACACCTAAGGAGGCTCTCGTTGGGCAGCTGGATTAAGGGCTTGATTCAGAAAGCGGTACTTCTGGACACGGCTCGCATTGTTAGGAGGTTCCTCTCTCTGCAGCCCTGACCGCCGGTAGCTTGGACCCTGTTCCCGCTACCGGTGGGTTACTATTTTTTATATTTTTAAATGTTTTTATACTTTTTATATTCTAATATTTAGAAATATAATTTATATGTAAATATATAATGGAATAAAGGACAACAATTATATAATAATAGGTATTGTTTATTTAATGAAACTTAGATTACAAAATATTTTAACAAGCTAATTTAGGCCAGATTATGTGGTGTGTTATGTGGTGTGGTGTAGCCGAACTAGGCAGAGCCTGTATTACGGCTATCAGCGCCAAACCCCTCAAGTATTATACATACATAGTATTAGCCATTAACATGAATTCATTTGTAGATACATAATCATTTTAACGATTTACAATGTATTAGAGATTATAAGTATATAAAAAAAGAAAAAAAAAATGAGTGTAGTATGCAGGCATGCATGTCCTCTTATTTGTGTGAGATGGGAATGTACGTGTCTGATGTGTAAGAGTGTGTGTGTGCTGTTGTCTAGTGTTCTGCTGTGTGTTTTGGTGTGAGTGAGCGTGCGCGCGTTTGTGTTTATGTCATGAGAAATGTATGTTATAATGTATTCCACAGGATTTTTAGTAGGATGATATGTACAGAAGAAGTTCAGTCTGTTCATAGGTAAGACTAATTTTCTGACAAAGTCTAGCTCCAAGGAGCGCTCCACATAATTCTAATCTAGGCATGATCATTGGTTTAATAGGTGCTACCCTGGCCTTTGCACATAGCAGGCGTGATGTATAGGCATGATTACAACTCTTAAACCTTAAATAAACACATGCACCATATGCAGCTTTGGAAGATGCTAGGCTAGGTGCTAAGAGGCATTTGCAGATACAATATTATTGCCCAGCTAGAGCCTAGAGCTTTAATTAGCAAGACATAACGTGGCGAGAAAAAATATTAATTACTCATTTACCCCTATGTATATAACCGAACGTAGATCTACGCGTGAGTCGAGACACAATAGCTTTTTGTTTCTGTAGGAATCATTACGAAAGGTTAATACTCGGTATATTGTTCTTAGAACTTAAAACTAACTACGAAGCTAATTACGAATGAATTACAAGATGTAATTTTCTTCTTCTTTCACCTATCACATATAATATTTTTATAAAACTAAAAACGTCTCGTTTATTTTCACCACAAAGCCGTTTTGATTATTTGTATCTATCGATGAACTTGTCGATGATCTGTTTGGCAGCGCGTGGCTTGTCTGCGGGCACCATGTGTCCCGCGCCGACCACCATCGCCTCCATGAAGTAAAACCCACTTTTCACGAAACTGAAACAGACATCGTTATCGCCTATTATTTGCTTGTTTAACTCAAGTGACAATCCTTCTTCTAAAATACTGAATGATAATTGGTCTCTTAAAGAACACAAACAGTTGACTTAATGTATGAGATATACTTAAAAATTATGCAATTACAAGGTAACATAGGACATCCTAGTGACTCGAAAACAGAATATTTAAAACTTTGTTTCTTAAGATTTTAAATTCAATCTATCATAAGCAGGCAATTTTTTTTTGAAGTAAAAACTTCTTTAGACGCGCTGAGCGATTTTTGGTAGGGGAAAATCTTACGGGTTCGCGTCACCGACATCTGACATGCCATGCATAGTTTTACATTTATGTTTTCACTTCTCTCGGCAGTCCCCATGGCTGCCATTTTTTTTTATTCTAGCTAGGTGTTACATTGTTTCTGTACATACATTATCAATATTTTTTTTTCATATTTACATTTTATGCATTAACAAATCTGGCAATTTATTGTACAATTTGTTGTATATTTTTCTTTCTTTCTTTACAGTGCCGCTCCGTCGTATAAAATATTTATTGTCTTCTCGTAATTCGTTCTGTGTGGTCCGAATTCAAGTTTACTGCGCTTTCTATAAAGTGTAGTATCTGTAGTTTCTTTTTTTGAATATCAATTGAGAGTAATTTATTATTTTTATGACATTGGTTTACATTGGTTGGTCTAGTGGTCGCAAGCGCTACTGCTGAGCATGAGGTCCTGGGTTTGATTCCCAGGTCGGGCAAAGTGTTATTGGGTTTTTCTATCTGGAATTTCTCAGTAGTAGCCCGGAGTCTGGATTTGTGCCCGGTTGATGGCAATAGGCTCGCCCCTTATTACATGGGACGTAAACATAACTGGCGAAATGTGGATGTACTATAGGTGCACCTCTGCCTAACCCTTCGGGGAAACAAGGCGTGATGTTATGTGTGCGGGATACACATTTATGTGCTGGGTTGGTGAGGAATAAAACCAGTGTTGAAGCTTGAAGCCTTCTTTAATCTTCTTGTAGTGTTCCTATTTCTTCAACTGCTGCCCGCTGACTGTGCCGATACCGTTTTTTTTTTTTTTTTTTTTTTTCCTAACTATGGCATCTCGTAGTTGGCCAAGAGTGGCCGTGACTACTTAACCGGTCAATCCTGTGGCTGCCTTAAGCTAACTCAAAGCCTCCAGCCAGGGGCGTGTTACTTACAATACTAAGTGACTGCGCGCTAAGGGCACCCCCTGTGGGGTACGAACCTCGGCTTAGGGCGTCACTGGGGGGACAGCAAGTTGGGACAGGCTGGATCAAAACTTGGATAATTATTATTAACTGGGGAATTTAAAACTACAGGCTCAGCTTCGGCGCGGGCTGGCGCTTCTTCGAGCAAGGGTCGGGGGGATTTATTAACTCGGGGTTTTCGCGATGGACCTCGGCGGCGGGGTCGGAATGTCGGTTTTTTATGTTTGTGTACTGTACTAGTAGCCCTATTGCTTTCCTGGAGGAGAGTAATAGGGTCGTCTGGGTCTAATAGTGTGTGCCTCGGACGGCGGACTTTACTAATATTGGAGGGGGTATATTTAGCGGCCGCGACAACTAGGGGGTTGCGATGTTTGGCGGCGGTATCAAAGAAACGCTTGGAGTTGCGTTTCATGAACTGGAGGATGGTGGGGATTTTGAGATCGAGATGGAGGATCTCGTTCCGGACATAAAAGGGGGATCCCGTGATCATTCGGAGGGCACGGTTCTGTAGGGTCTGCATCCTATGGATGTGGTGGGGTTTCGCGTGAGCAAAGACTGCACAGGCGTACGTCATAATAGGACGTATGCACGCCGTGTAAATGCGCAACTTGCACTTTAGTGACAACTTGCTTTTTGCATTCATAATCGAGTGGAGTCTACCGAGAGCGAAAGCGGCGCGCGAACGAACCTTCTTTATGTGCTCTGCGAAGGTGAGGTGCTCATCGAGAATCACACCTAGATATTTGGCTCGCTTCTCCCAAGGGATAGGCTTACCGAACATGGAGATTGGTCGGGGGGGGGTGGGCTTATGGCGCGGTTTTGAATAAAGAACCGCTTGACTTTTGTCGGGATTCACTTCAATTCTCCACTTCCTGAACCAGTCGCCAAGTTTGGTGACCGCTCTTTGGAGAGTGAGAGAAATCGAGGCTTGTTTGGTGCCTGAGCAATAAATGGCCGTGTCGTCTGCGAACAGAGCCAACTGTGCCTTTTTGCTCCTGGGTATGTCGCTGGTGAACAGCGTGAAGATGAGGGGGGCAAGCACAGAGCCCTGGGGGACGCCTGCGCGGATTGGGTGGGGGGAGGATAGTGCTCCTTCGATGCGATAGCGGAAGGTGCGGTTCGACAAGAAGTCTCGTAAGATGAGTACGAGACGGTCCGGCACACCGAGTTGGTAGAGCTTATATAATAAGCCGTTGTGCCAGACTCTGTCGAACGCTTTCGCTATGTCGAAGTATATAACACCCGTCATCATGCCACGCTGGAAGCCAGCGCTTATGTGTTCGATGATGCGGTGGGCCTGATGCACACAAGAGTGCTGGGTTCGAAAACCAAACTGTTCGTTTGGGATGAGGCCTTTTGTTTCGGCATAGTCTCTGAGACGCTTATAAATAAGTTTCTCATAGACCTTGCCGAGGACATTGAGCAGACTGATGGGGCGGTAGCTCGAGGGCTCAGATTTGGGCTTTCCAGGCTTGGGGATGCCGATGACAGTGGCCTTTTTCCATGCATCTGGGAAGATGTTATTGCACATGGCACCATTGAAGATGGTGGTCAGTAGCATTATGAGGTGGGCAGGGAATAGTTGTATTACCCTGTTTGTGATGCCGTCTGAGCCGGGAGCTTTACGGGGCTTTAAACCCTTGATGATATCATGCACTTCGTCTGGAGTGACGGGAGGCAGAGGATAGTCAGGGTTTTCGACGGGGGGAAGGGAGGCTCTACGTTCGACTTCAGCGTCGACTTTTGACAAGTGAGCTTGGTCTACTGGTTGAGAGCTGGGAGAGCATTGAGCCTCGAGGCTGTTGGCTAGGCATTCAGCCTTGTCAGCATCGTCGAAGGCGATGGTCTTGTCAGGGCGGAGTAGGGGGGGCATGGAGACTACTTCATTGGACTTTAGTTTCCTTTGAAGTTCCCAGAAGGCCTGATGAGTGGGCTCTAGGTCGCTTAGCATCCTGTCCCAGCCAGCGGTACGCAGCTCCGCTAGGCGTGTCTTTACAGCTCGCTGTAAATGGCGCATATGGGCTTTGTTCGCAAGGCAGGGGAAGTTGCTGTATGCACGGACAGCCGCGTTCTTCTCGCGCAACAGTTCACGCACATCGTCCGGCAATCTCCAGCGACGGTCATCGTCCGCTGGAGTTACCTTTGAACAGTCGTTCAGGACTGATTGTACGTGCTCAGTGAGCGAGTCGATCGCGGCCGTCGTGTCTGCGACAGAGTCGAACTGATCAGGGATGGAGTCCAGGTATTGGGAAGAAGTGGATTTCAGGCTATTGCTTACTTTCCTCCAATCTGTGACTATTTTGGTGAGAGGGGGTTGAGTGGGGTCATGGAGACCGACACGGGGGGCCAGTTTCATGACCACTGGTCGGTGGTCAGAGGAGAGCTCTTGTACCGCCTCTATAGAATCCAACCGTAGGTTGATATTCTTCAGAAGCGCTATGTCGAGGACGTCGGCGGTATGGTTGGGGTCGTGGGGAAAGTGGGTTGGAGTCATCGGGGCGATGACATCGAAATTTAGTATGGGGCAGAGACCGAACAGCTGTCTCCCTCTGGCTGAGGTGGTGTTGCTGTTCCAGGCAGGGTGTTTGGCGTTGAGGTCGCCCGCTATGATAACGGAATCGCTCAGGCCGAAGAGGGCAGAGAGGTCGTCAGAAATCGACTGGGGATTTTCTGACGAGGTTTGGGGGGGAACATAGGCCGATACTAGGGTGATCGGTTGGTGTCCTGACATGCCTAACCGGCATACAGACACTTCTAATTTGGATAGGGGGGGAGGGTCCATAGGGATGCAGTGAAGAACCTTTCTATAGTATATGAGGGTGCCACCCTTGTGACACCGAGACCTGTCGTTGCGAACTACGCAGTAGTTAGCGATTGACGGGTTACGGACGTTGGGCTTGAGGAAGGATTCCTGTATAAGGAGAATATCAATTTGATGATCACGGAGGAACTCGGCGATCTCATCGCGTTGATCGCGAATGCCATTGGCATTGAAGTAGCCTAATTTAAGGGATCGGGGCTTAGTTCTCCCTTTGGCTTCTTTATCCATAGTGGGGGTTGGGAAGGTTGGCGAAGGAGGATAAGGCTTGGGTGATTTCGGGATAAGAGTTATATATCTCCAGAATCTGGAGAAGGTTGCCGGCATTTCTGGCAGCGACTAATTCGCTTGCCATTTTCCTGGCGCGTGGGGTGAGGAAGGCCGTGAAGGTGCCCGAAATGATGTTAAAGGGGTCAAGGGGGTTAGGGCCAACCGTAGTCGGTGAGTGGGGGGGTGCAGTTCTGGCTGCAGGGGCGGTTTTAGGCGCTTGCACCGGTCTCGGGGGGAGGGCGGGGGCGGGCGCAGCGGCGCGGTTGAGGGGGTCCATCAGCGCTGGGATGGATGGAGGTGGGGGGCTGGTTTTGGCCAGGGCCGGGAAAGCCCTTTGATGGTTAAGGGCCGTCCAGGGGCTAGGCCTTTGGGGGCTTAGCCGTTCTGGCATTTGGGTCGAAGGGGCGGGGGCTTCCCTTTGCTGGCGGGCGACTGCGCGCTTGGCCAGTTTGGGGGATAATTTCGGGGCTTTAGGGCAGCCCCGGTAATTTGCCGGGTGACCTGACTCACCACATAGCACACAGCTAGGTGGCTCGGTGCAGAGGGTACGGTCTTTAGGGCGGGGGCAGTCAGAAGTGCCGTGCTCGCCCAGGCACTTGACGCACCTGGGTTTAGCGTGGCAGTTCTTCTGCGCGTGGCCGTATAGCTGGCATCGGTGACATTGGCCGATGAAGCCATATTTGTTGGGCTTCTGGATTTCGAAGCCCACGAGATGACAGATGGTTTTTACACCAAAGATGGGGTGATGCCCTTCAGTTGGGGGACAGACAACGAGGACCATGTCGAATGCATGGCCGCCTCTGGCGCGGTGCATACGGTGGACCTCTGCAACCGGAATATGTTGGGCCTCTAGATCGGCCTTGATGGCGTCAGTAGGGATTTCTTTCGGAATCCTACGAATTACCACTCGGGTCTGGCGCTCCTCGGGAAGAGTGTAGGTGTGGAAGGACACACCTCTCGCCCGAAGGAGCCTGGTGAGCTCCCTATAGTCCTTGGACGTAGGGACGCTCACTTTGATACCCTGCTGGGTGGATCGGGCGTTGGTGAAACCGATCTTTTGCTCGGTGCACCATTGGGACACATCTGTCCACTTAGCCTTGTCCTGAATGAACACAGGCGGGGGGGGTGCCAGCTTCTTGGGGGCAGAAGAAGCTGGAGTCAGGGCGGGAGGGGCATCCTGGGAGGAGGATGAGGGGGCGCTATTTGCCGCGGAGGCAGGGGTAGCAGATACAGGCTTACCGGCCTGGGACGGACTGGCTGGGATGGGTGCCGTGGGGACAGAGGCAGAGGAGGAGGTGGGGGCAGGGGCGGCGGGGATGGCTGCCGCCAGAGGCTTTTTGGCCTTACCGGCCTTTGAGGAGGCGCTCTTCTTCCTCTTCCCTCCCTTTCCGACGACTTGATAGTCGTCTGAGGAGGAGGAGGAGGAAGTGAGAGAGATGGCGTCTTCGGACTCTGAGTCCGAAGGAGGGGTGGAGGTGTCCATCACCTCGGGCTGGGGGGAGACTACGGACGGCATCGAAACCGCCGTAGGAGGGGTGCCCCTGTCTGCTACAGGGGGGGAAAGCGGGCTCTCGAGAGCCTCGCTTGGGTCGACGTGGCGACTACGCCAAGCCTTCCCGTATTTCAGCAAGAAATCGGGGTCCTTAAAAAGGACCTCTCTTGCAAAAGCTACGATGTCTGCGTCAGACATCGTAGCAAAAGGGAATTTAAAAAGAAAATTAGGGAAAAAATAAGGGGACCTAATGATCCTACTCCTACTCCCCGGGTGGATGGGCCCGGGGATGTGTGGCCCTCCCTGTCGGGTGCAGACAGGGAGGTGTGTACCTACTGGTGAGCCCTAGAGCTGAAACCTGTCGCCAATCTTAATGTGCGACAGGGCCCTGACCGGTCTAGCGCGAAGGGTGTAGACACACCCTAAAGACGCTAGGTGTGTCGCTGTGGAAGGAAAACTGTCACCAGAGCCGACTAGGAGACCCCCCAAGGCCGGTTAACTCTGGGACCCGTCCAATTGACTGCCTTACCCTGAAGGGGCTCAGCGGGTGTGTTGGGTCAACACCCCCTTGACTTGGTTGTCACCGTGAGGTATCCGTCAAGGACCACGAAACTGTGGTTTTTTCCCTGAGGGGGTCAAGGAGACACGCCGAACGTTTATGAGACGGACGACGTTAAAGAAACAGTCTGTCAACGATCGCCTTGAAAAAGGCAATAATTGATAACGGTGGTGCAGTCAGAGACTACAGGAGTCGGTGCGTGACGTGGCGTCACGAGCGGGCGACGATGGCGGTGAGTCAGCGGTGAGTCAGCGGTGCAGCGAGCGAATGCGTCAGCGGCACGACCGTCCACAGCGGAGTCGAGCGAGGGAATCCTGTGTGCCGATACCGAAATCCCTCCAGATATTTATACAAAAATGGCTAATGAAATGTGGGCAGTCTGATTGGTCAGCCAATCAGAGCACGGGAATATTTAGCCAATCAGAATAGAGTCGATTTCGGCACAGTTAGCTTAAATACGACGAAACTTTACCTTAATGAGAGCCGCGTGACATTATTTGCGTTTTTCTCTCTCTATTATCTGTAAAACTATGGTAAAGCATGTATTTTTACATTCTATAAACTAAGATCTATTTAACAAAAATACAAAATATAAAGAAACATGAAGTACTATTTACAAGACATCTTAACTTACTATTGTGAACACTATAACTATACTATACATATAACTGTTTGTCTGTCACTGTCCCGCACATCACTCCCGCCGTGCGACTGCGTCGCATTACAACTTGGTGTGGGCAGGTCGTCCGTAGGCAGGGGCAGGATCACCAGCTTCCTCACCGGCCGGCGCAGGACACCTCCCTTGGTCTGCACGTCCACCGTCCGCACGATGCTGTCGGGTCCGGGATATACCGCGATGACTCGTCCTCGTATCCACACGTTGCGGGGTAGGTTCGGGTCGACGATCTGCACGAGGTCATTCACTTTGACCTCTTGACCTCGTCCGTGGGGCTCCCGCCGGTGTTGGAGCTCGGGAAGGTACTCCTTTACCCAGCGGAGCCAGAAGATGTCGGCGAGTCTTTGTGCCGCTCGCCAGCTGGACCGGGAGATGGTGTCCTGCTCGGAGAACGTGCCCGGTTGTGGTACGCGCCCAGGACCTCCCAGCAGGAAGTGATTGGGAGTCAGGGCCTCTGGATCCTCTGCGCTGACAGAGACGTGGGTCAGCGGACGGCTGTTGACGGTGTACTCCACTTCAGCTAGTAGAGTGGTGAGGACTTCTTCGGTGGGGTGGCGCTCGTGGAGTGTTGCTGCGAGCGCAGTCTTCACGGAACGCACCATGCGTTCCCAGGCACCACCCATGAACGGAGCTCCGGGCGGGATGTAACGCCAGGAGATGGTCCTCTTCGCAGCTTCCTCCGCTGTCGCTGCGTCGATTGTTCGTCGAAGTTCCTTGTCGGCAGCCTTCAGGTTGGTGCCGTTGTCCGACCAAATTTCAGCCGGGCAGCCACGTCGCGCGATCATTCGTCTGACCGCCATTACCGCTGAATCGGCGCTGAGCGAGCCGACGACTTCGAGATGGATGGCTCGCGTCGTGAGACACGTGAAGATGGCTACATATCTCTTCTGTTTGGTACGTCCGATGGTCACGGAGAGAGGTCCAAAATAATCTATCCCGGTGAAGGTGAAGGGTCGCTTGTGATGTGCTAAGCGACACGCTGGTAAGTCTCCGGTTCTCGGATACGGCGGCACTTGAGTCTTCATGCGGCAGAAGAGGCATTGTCGAAGGATTGCGCGCGTGATGGGTCGCAATCTTAGTACCCAGTACTGTTGGCGACATTCGTTGATCGTTGCCTCGACGCCGGTGTGATGTAGCTGTCGGTGTACTGCCCGTATCCATAACTTCACCGTTGGATGATCCCCGTCGACCACTAGCGGGCTCTTGACGTTTTCTTGTATGTCCCTGGCCGCTCGGATGCGGCTCCGAAGTCGGAGTGAACCATTGATGGACTCGATGCTCAGCTGGTGAAGGCGGCTCTCCTTGGCGATTGGCCTCCCGTTCTTCAATTTCTCTATCTCTTCTGTGAAGGCTTCTTCTTGTGAAGACCGCATCAGTAGCTCTTCTGCTTTCTTGAGGACCTCGGCCGTGACTGGGAGCAGGTTAAGTGTCGATCTCTTTCTCGGTACGGGTGCCTGCTGTTTCACTGCTGTCGGCTTGTTCTTCCTCCATGTGGGATCCGCTTCTTTATTTTTCTTTGTTCGTCGGTAGTTGACCTTCTGGTTGGGGGCTCTGCAGAGGTCGATGAACTGCAGAACACGTGCTGTCGCATACCGGAGCCGATCCCAGCTGGAGAACTTCGCTGGATCAGGTAAACTCTCCGCTAGCCTCAGTCTTCTTCTATTGATCATGTGGTGCGTCTTCTCTTCTTCGGAAGGTTCTTCCGCTGTTGTCTTCACAGGTTCCATTGGCCAGTAGTCTTCCGTCAAGTGGAGGAAATCTGGCCCTTTGTACCATCGATGATTCTTGTCGAAGGCGGTTGGTACATCTCTTGTTGCGTCGTCAGCAACATTCTGCTTCGTCGGAACCCAGCGCCAGTCGTTGACTTTGGAGCTCTCTTCTATTGCTGCGAGACGGTGAGCCACGTAGGGTTTGTAAGAACGTGACCCTGTCCTTATCCAGGTGAGTACCGTCTTGCTATCGGTCCAGAACACTTTTCTGTCGGGCTTCCTCTCGTGCTCTTCTATGACTGTGTCGGCGAGTCTGGTCCCCATAACTGCTGCTTGTAGCTCCAGTCTTGGTATGCTTGTCAACTTTAGCGGTGCCACCTTTGCCTTGGCCATGATGAATGATATGCCAACTTCGCTGTCCGGCGTTACTGCTCTCCAGAACAGGACCGTAGAGTAGGCCGATTCGCTGGCGTCGCTGAAGACGTGGAGTTCGAGGGAAGCGGCATCGCTGTAGTGTAGATACTGCCGCGGGATTGTTACGTCGTGAAGACTTTTCAAGTGTCCCATCCACGACTCCCACTGCTCCGTCAAGTCTTCATCGATCCGGTCGTCCCACGGTGTTCCTCGGCGCCAAACTTCTTGGAGTAACTGTTTTGCCCTAATGGTGACAGGCGAGGCGAATCCTAACGGGTCGAAGAGTGACATGACGATGCGCAAGGCTTCTCTCTTCGTTGGCTGCTTTCCTTCGATTAGTGTCGAAGGTATTCGTGCTAAGTTGAGGTTGAACGTCAGCTCGTCTGAGCTTATTTTCCAGATGACGCCTAATACTCGTTCTGTTTGTTCTTCCGTCTTGTACAGCTCCAGCTCTTCTATGTGGTGTTCCTCTCCCAGTGCCTCTAGGAGTGACGCTGAGTTCGATTTCCATTGCTTCAGTTCGAAGCTGGCCTTCTTGTGCACTTCGCGCACACTCGTTGTTATCTTCACTGCATCTTCCAGGCTTCTGAAGCTATCGAGATAATCATCGACGTAGTGTTTGTCTATGATAGCAGCTGCGGCTTCCGGATGAGTCTTCTCATGTTGTTTGGCGTTCAAGTTCTTGACGTAGATTGCTGTCGATGGTGAACTCGATGCCCCGAAGATCAATGAAGTCATCCTGTACTCCTCCGGAGGTAGGTTGTCGCGGCGATCCCCACGCCACAAGTACCGCAGTGCGTCTCGGTCTTCGGTGCGTAGCTTGACCTGCATGAACATCTCCTTGATGTCTGCTGTGACCCCGATGAGATGCTGTCGGAAGCGCATGATGACACCCGGTAGCGATTGAAGCAAATCCGGACCTTTGAGAAGCATATCGTTGAGGGCTACTCCTCTGGTCTTGGCGGCGGCGTCATGCACAACGCGTAGTTTGTCCGGCTTCATGGGGTTGATGACCGCGAAGTGAGGCAGGTACCAAGTCTTCTCCGGATTTTTCTGTGGCGGCGCGGGCTCGGCGTAGCCCTTTCCTATAAGGGCGTCCATCTGTTCGACGTACTTCTTCTTGAGGACCGGGTCGCGATCGATCTTCTTTTCAATGTTGAAGAGCCTCTTCAGTGAGTTTTCGTAATTATCTGGGAACTTGATGTCTTCCTTTTTCCAGAGGAGGCCAGTCTGATATCTTGTTTCTTCGATCTTTTCAGTTGTCTGTTCCAGTATTCGAAGTGCCTTCTCTTCTGGATCGGTCTTCGGTCTCTTCGGGTTTATGCAGAGGGCGTCCGTCTCGAAGTATCTCTTCACCAGGTCCTCGAGGTCATCTTTAGCTTCCTTCATATGCGACACGAAGTCAATCTTCTGACCGAAGGAGTTCGTTTGGCTTCCATGGAGTACCCATCCAAGCGGCGTGAGAGATGCCACTGGATGGTCCTTGTCTCCTTTCCTGGTTTCTTTAGTCAGCAGAAGATGCCAGTTATCTTGCCCGATGAGTACGCGCGGCTTCGCATTAGAGTATGTGAGATGTGTCTTGATGTCCGATAGGTGTGGACATCCCTCCACTAACTCTTGTGGAACTCGTTGAGAGGAGACTTGTAAGTTCTTCACTGTTCTTGCTTGAATTTGCTCTTCTCGATTGTTGACCCCTTTCAGCCCGATGGTTACCCTTCTTGATGTCGATTCAGCCGTCTTCAGCTCGTTGATGGTTTCTATCTTCAGTGGATCTAAAGGTCCTGTAGCTCCTATGCTCTCAGCGACGTCGTTGTCGACGAGCGTGACCGTTGATCCGTCGTCCATCAGTGCGAATGTGTTGACAGCTCCCTTTGGCCCCTTCACCTGGACCGGCAGGATCTTCAGATAGGATTGCTTCTTTATTGTCCACGTCGAATTGATTACTTCTATCGCCTCGTTGTTTTCTGTCTCCTCTGCCTTTTCTATCCTCTTTTCATAATGAAGTAGCTTGTGGTGCGTGTACTTGCACCCGTTGACACCACATGGTTTCGTTCGGCAGTTGTGAGTCTTGCTTCTATAACGTAGGCATTTGAAGCAGAGGCGCTTGGACTTCGCAGCATCCCATCTCGAATTGGCTTCCATCTTCTTAAATGTGTCGCACTCCGTCGCGTTGGTGTGGCTTGTCTCGTCGCACACGAAGCACTTCGGTGTGTTGTTCTTCTCTGTGACGTTGGTGACTCGCTGAGTCTTCTTGTGTGGTGCGGCTGTCGATGGTGCTGCCACCTGTTCAGGAAGCGCATAGGGTCCGCACAGTTCAGCTTCCCTCTTGAAGAATCTATCTAGTTTGATGAGGCAGGGATCTTCTTTTGGTTGCGTCGATGAGAAGTCATAGTAGCGGTACCGAAGCGTCGGCGTCAGCTTGTCCACTAATGTCTTCGCAAGTTCGGGGTTGTACATGTAGTTGAAACAACCCAATGTCTTCAATGTTGCTACGACGTTGGAGATCTTAGTGGCGAATATGCAGATGTCTCTCGGTGACTCGGAGAGGCGTGGCAGACTTCGAAGCGTTTCTATTTCTATTATGGCGATTGACTCTGGTCTTCCGAATCTTGACTCCAAAGTCTTCATCACCTCAGAAGGGTGTGCGTTGGTGATGAGCAATCCTTCTACCGCTTCTCTGGCCTTCCCCTTCAAGTTTCTTCGTAGCCTGTTGATGTTCTCGACGGTGCTGAACATCGGTTCAGACTCGTAGTAGGCGGCGCGGAAGGGTAGCCACTCCTGATGCGACCCGCTGAAGAAAGGTAATTCGATGAACTTGGGTCGCTGGGCGGCGCTGATAGCCCTAGTGATAGCTTCAGCTAGGAGGGCTAGGTCCCCTTGACCTCCCGCCGGTGTTCGATGAACTTCTTCTTGTTTCGGTGGTTCTTCGTGGACGATCGTCGGCTCCGGCGGAGGGCGGTGTGGCTCGTTGGCGATGGTTAGAACGGGGCGAGTCACCTGGTTATCCAACCAGTTGTCCACTCGGGCGTTGACTTCTGAGTAGAGGGAGACATCATCTTCTTCTCCTTCTTCTTCTTCTTCTTCCTCCGTTTCTAGCGCGGCCAAGCGTGCAGCAGCTAGTTCGACTTGGAGGCGGAGCAAATCTTCCTTTGCTTTGGCGATTTTTTGCAACTTCGTCTTGCTATGCGTCGATCCCCCCCCTCCCCTTTTCTTGCTAGGGGGACGGAGGAGCTGTGGGCCGGTTGGTTTCGACGTACCGGCATTCTTGACAACTCGTTTCACTGTCGAGGCGTCAGTATCACGGCGATTTTCTCTAGAGGTGACAGCGGCGGGTGGCTTCATCAGCTGTTTCGATTTCGCACCTGCAGTGAGTGTCGTCGCGGCGGAGAGGGCGACAGAGGGTGCGGCGACACCGGCGGGGTGCGAGGCGGGGGGCGTGATGGCGACCGAAGGGGGGGGCGCGGTGGCTGCCGACGCGGGGGTGCTGACGACTGAGGCGATGGCAGCGGAAGTCACTGTGGTTGGGTCGGTCGTCGCGGAGGTGAAGGTCTGGTCTGAACTCTCCGTGGCAGTCGTCCCTGTCTGTGTCGATTCGGATGTGGCTTCCGTGCTGGTATCCGTCGCAGAAGTCCCTGTAGTGGCTTCCGATGATGACGGCTTTTGTTCACCCGACGGCTTGCGGCCCTTACCCTCGGAGCGCGTAACGGGCATGATGTCAGCTGATCTTCGAAGTCGATGATACTAACACGAAGATTAAGTAATTTCTTCAAAGCTTCTTCACTATAGCACTATCTTCAGGTAATATTCCCCACAATATCCGGTGCTCGAAGGACCATTAAATGTGCGGGATACACATTTATGTGCTGGGTTGGTGAGGAATAAAACCAGTGTTGAAGCTTGAAGCCTTCTTTAATCTTCTTGTAGTGTTCCTATTTCTTCAACTGCTGCCCGCTGACTGTGCCGATACCTTTTTTTTTTTTTTTTTTTTTTTTTTTTTTTTTTTTTTTTTTCCTAACTATGGCATCTCGTAGTTGGCCAAGAGTGGCCGTGACTACTTAACCGGTCAATCCTGTGGCTGCCTTAAGCTAACTCAAAGCCTCCAGCCAGGGGCGTGTTACTTACAATACTAAGTGACTGCGCGCTAAGGGCACCCCCTGTGGGGTACGAACCTCGGCTTAGGGCGTCACTGGGGGGACAGCAAGTTGGGACAGGCTGGATCAAAACTTGGATAATTATTATTATCTGGGGAATTTAAAACTACAGGCTCAGCTTCGGCGCGGGCTGGCGCTTCTTCGAGCAAGGGTCGGGGGGATTTATTAACTCGGGGTTTTCGCGATGGACCTCGGCGGCGGGGTCGGAATGTCGGTTTTTTATGTTTGTGTACTGTACTAGTAGCCCTATTGCTTTCCTGGAGGAGAGTAATAGGGTCGTCTGGGTCTAATAGTGTGTGCCTCGGACGGCGGACTTTACTAATATTGGAGGGGGTATATTTAGCGGCCGCGACAACTAGGGGGTTGCGATGTTTGGCGGCGGTATCAAAGAAACGCTTGGAGTTGCGTTTCATGAACTGGAGGATGGTGGGGATTTTGAGATCGAGATGGAGGATCTCGTTCCGGACATAAAAGGGGGATCCCGTGATCATTCGGAGGGCACGGTTCTGTAGGGTCTGCATCCTATGGATGTGGTGGGGTTTCGCGTGAGCAAAGACTGCACAGGCGTACGTCATAATAGGACGTATGCACGCCGTGTAAATGCGCAACTTGCACTTTAGTGACAACTTGCTTTTTGCATTCATAATCGAGTGGAGTCTACCGAGAGCGAAAGCGGCGCGCGAACGAACCTTCTTTATGTGCTCTGCGAAGGTGAGGTGCTCATCGAGAATCACACCTAGATATTTGGCTCGCTTCTCCCAAGGGATAGGCTTACCGAACATGGAGATTGGTCGGGGGGGGGTGGGCTTATGGCGCGGTTTTGAATAAAGAACCGCTTGACTTTTGTCGGGATTCACTTCAATTCTCCACTTCCTGAACCAGTCGCCAAGTTTGGTGACCGCTCTTTGGAGAGTGAGAGAAATCGAGGCTTGTTTGGTGCCTGAGCAATAAATGGCCGTGTCGTCTGCGAACAGAGCCAACTGTGCCTTTTTGCTCCTGGGTATGTCGCTGGTGAACAGCGTGAAGATGAGGGGGGCAAGCACAGAGCCCTGGGGGACGCCTGCGCGGATTGGGTGGGGGGAGGATAGTGCTCCTTCGATGCGATAGCGGAAGGTGCGGTTCGACAAGAAGTCTCGTAAGATGAGTACGAGACGGTCCGGCACACCGAGTTGGTAGAGCTTATATAATAAGCCGTTGTGCCAGACTCTGTCGAACGCTTTCGCTATGTCGAAGTATATAACACCCGTCATCATGCCACGCTGGAAGCCAGCGCTTATGTGTTCGATGATGCGGTGGGCCTGATGCACACAAGAGTGCTGGGTTCGAAAACCAAACTGTTCGTTTGGGATGAGGCCTTTTGTTTCGGCATAGTCTCTGAGACGCTTATAAATAAGTTTCTCATAGACTTTGCCGAGGACATTGAGCAGACTGATGGGGCGGTAGCTCGAGGGCTCAGATTTGGGCTTTCCAGGCTTGGGGATGCCGATGACAGTGGCCTTTTTCCATGCATCTGGGAAGATGTTATTGCTCATGGCACCATTGAAGATGGTGGTCAGTAGCATTATGAGGTGGGCAGGGAATAGTTGAATTACCCTGTTAGTGATGCCGTCTGAGCCGGGAGCTTTACGGGGCTTTAAACCCTTGATGATATCATGCACTTCGTCTGGAGTGACGGGAGGCAGAGGATAGTCAGGGTTTTCGACGGGGGGAAGGGAGGCTCTACGTTCGACTTCAGCGTCGACTTTTGACAAGTGAGCTTGGTCTACTGGTTGAGAGCTGGGAGAGCATTGAGCCTCGAGGCTGTTGGCTAGGCATTCAGCCTTGTCAGCATCGTCGAAGGCGATGGTCTTGTCAGGGCGGAGTAGGGGGGGCATGGAGACTACTTCATTGGACTTTAGTTTCCTTTGAAGTTCCCAGAAGGCCTGATGAGTGGGCTCTAGGTCGCTTAGCATCCTGTCCCAGCCAGCGGTACGCAGCTCCGCTAGGCGTGTCTTTACAGCTCGCTGTAAATGGCGCATATGGGCTTTGTTCGCAAGGCAGGGGAAGTTGCTGTATGCACGGACAGCCGCGTTCTTCTCGCGCAACAGTTCACGCACATCGTCCGGCAATCTCCAGCGACGGTCATCGTCCGCTGGAGTTACCTTTGAACAGTCGTTCAGGACTGATTGTACGTGCTCAGTGAGCGAGTCAATCGCGGCCGTCGTGTCTGCGACAGAGTCGAACTGATCAGGGATGGAGTCCAGGTGTTGGGAAGAAGTGGATTTCAGGCTATTGCTTACTTTCCTCCAATCTGTGACTATTTTGGTGAGAGGGGGTTGAGTGGGGTCATGGAGACCGACACGGGGGGCCAGTTTCATGACCACTGGTCGGTGGTCAGAGGAGAGCTCTTGTACCGCCTCTATAGAATCCAACCGTAGGTTGATATTCTTCAGAAGCGCTATGTCGAGGACGTCGGCGGTATGGTTGGGGTCGTGGGGAAAGTGGGTTGGAGTCATCGGGGCGATGACATCGAAATTTAGTATGGGGCAGAGACCGAACAGCTGTCTCCCTCTGGCTGAGGTGGTGTTGCTGTTCCAGGCAGGGTGTTTGGCGTTGAGGTCGCCCGCTATGATAACGGAATCGCTCAGGCCGAAGAGGGCAGAGAGGTCGTCAGAAATCGACTGGGGATTTTCTGACGAGGTTTGGGGGGGAACATAGGCCGATACTAGGGTGATCGGTTGGTGTCCTGACATGCCTAACCGGCATACAGACACTTCTAATTTGGATAGGGGGGGAGGGTCCATAGGGATGCAGTGAAGAACCTTTCTATAGTATATGAGGGTGCCACCCTTGTGACACCGAGACCTGTCGTTGCGAACTACGCAGTAGTTAGCGATTGACGGGTTACGGACGTTGGGCTTGAGGAAGGATTCCTGTATAAGGAGAATATCAATTTGATGATCACGGAGGAACTCGGCGATCTCATCGCGTTGATCGCGAATGCCATTGGCATTGAAGTAGCCTAATTTAAGGGATCGGGGCTTAGTTCTCCCTTTGGCTTCTTTATCCATAGTGGGGGTTGGGAAGGTTGGCGAAGGAGGATAGGGCTTGGGTGATTTCGGGATAAGAGTTATATATCTCCAGAATCTGGAGAAGGTTGCCGGCATTTCTGGCAGCGACTAATTCGCTTGCCATTTTCCTGGCGCGTGGGGTGAGGAAGGCCGTGAAGGTGCCCGAAATGATGTTAAAGGGGTCAAGGGGGTTAGGGCCAACCGTAGTCGGTGAGTGGGGGGGTGCAGTTCTGGCTGCAGGGGCGGTTTTAGGCGCTTGCACCGGTCTCGGGGGGAGGGCGGGGGCGGGCGCAGCGGCGCGGTTGAGGGGGTCCATCAGCGCTGGGATGGATGGAGGTGGGGGGCTGGTTTTGGCCAGGGCCGGGAAAGCCCTTTGATGGTTAAGGGCCGTCCAGGGGCTAGGCCTTTGAGGGCTTAGCCGTTCTGGCATTTGGGTCGAAGGGGCGGGGGCTTCCCTTTGCTGGCGGGCGACTGCGCGCTTGGCCAGTTTGGGGGATAATTTCGGGGCTTTAGGGCAGCCCCGGTAATTTGCCGGGTGACCTGACTCACCACATAGCACACAGCTAGGTGGCTCGGTGCAGAGGGTACGGTCTTTAGGGCGGGGGCAGTCAGAAGTGCCGTGCTCGCCCAGGCACTTGACGCACCTGGGTTTAGCGTGGCAGTTCTTCTGCGCGTGGCCGTATAGCTGGCATCGGTGACACTGACCGATGAAGCCATATTTATTGGGCTTCTGGATCTCAAAGCCCACGAGGTGGCATATGGTTTTTACACCAAAGATCGGGTGGTGCCCTTCAGTTGGGGGACAGACGACAAGGACCATGTCGAATGCTTGACCACCTCTGGCGCGGTGCATTCGGTGGACCTCCGAAACAGGGATATTTTGGGCCTCTAAGTCGGCCTTGATGGCGTCAGTAGGGATTTCTTTAGGAATCCTACGAATTACCACTCGGGTCTGGCGCTCCTCGGGAAGAGTGTAGGTGTGGAAGGACACACCTCTCGCCCGAAGGAGCCTGGTGAGCTCCCTATAGTCCTTGGACGTAGGGATGCTCACTTTGATACCCTGCTGGGTAGAGCGGGCGTTGGTGAAACCGATCTTTTGCTCGGTGCACCATTGGGACACATCTGTCCACTTTGCCTTGTCCTGAATGAACACAGGCGGGGGGGGTGCCAGCTTCTTGGGGGCAGAAGAAGCTGGAGTCAGGGCGGGGGGGGCATCCTGGGAGGAGGATGAGGGGGCGCTATTTGCCGCGGAGGCAGGGGTAGCAGATACAGGCTTACCGGCTTGGGACGGACTGGCTGGGATGGGTGCCGTGGGGACAGAGGCAGAGGAGGAGGTGGGGGCAGGGGCGGCGGGGATGGCTGCCGCCAGAGGCTTTTTGGCCTTACCGGCCTTTGAGGAGGCGCTCTTCTTCCTCTTCCCTCCCTTTCCGACGACTTGATAGTCGTCTGAGGAGGAGGAGGAGGAAGTGAGAGAGATGGCGTCTTCGGACTCTGAGTCCGAAGGAGGGGTGGAGGTGTCCATCACCTCGGGCTGGGGGGAGACTACGGACGGCATCGAAACCGCCGTAGGAGGGGTGCCCCTGTCTGCTACAGGGGGGGAAAGCGGGCTCTCGAGAGCCTCGCTTGGGTCGACGTGGCGACTACGCCAAGCCTTCCCGTATTTCAGCAAGAAATCGGGGTCCTTAAAAAGGACCTCTCTTGCAAAAGCTACGATGTCTGCGTCAGACATCGTAGCAAAAGGGAATTTAAAAAGAAAATTAGGAAAAAATAAGGGGACCTAATGATCCTACTCCTACTCCCCGGGTGGATGGGCCCGGGGATGTGTGGCCCTCCCTGTCGGGTGCAGACAGGGAGGTGTGTACCTACTGGTGAGCCCTAGAGCTGAAACCTGTCGCCAATCTTAATGTGCGACAGGGCCCTGACCAGTCTAGTGCGAAGGGTGTAGACACACCCTAAAGACACTAGGTGAGTAACTGTGGAAGGAAAACTGTCACCAGAGCCGACTAGGAGACCCCCCAAGGCCGGTTAACTCTGGGACCCGTCCAATTGACTGCTTTACCCTGAAGGGGCTCAGCGGGTGTGTTGGGTCAACACCCCCTTGACTTGGTTGTCACCGTGAGGTATCCGTCAAGGACCACGAAACTGTGGTTTTTACCCTGAGGGGGTCAAGGAGACACGCCGAACGTTTGTTTGACGGACGACGTTAAAGAAATAATTTGTCAACGATCGCCTTGAAAAAGGCAATAATTGATAACGAGTGCAGTCAGAGACTACGGGAGTCGGTGCGTGACGTGGCGTCACGAGCGAGCGTCGATGGCGGTGAGTCAGCGGTGAGTCAGCGGTGCAGCGAGCGGATGCGTCAGCGGCACGACCGTCCACAGCGGAGTCGAGCGAGGGAATGTGCCGATACCTTTTTTTTTTTTTTTTTTTTCCTAACTATGGCATCTCGTAGTTGGCCAAGAGTGGCCGTGACTACTTAACCGGTCAATCCTGTGGCTGCCTTAAGCTAACTCAAAGCCTCCAGCCAGGGGCGTGTTACTTACAATACTAAGTGACTGCGCGCTAAGGGCACCCCCTGTGGGGTACGAACCTCGGCTTAGGGCGTCACTGGGGGGACAGCAAGTTTGGGACAGGCTGGATCAAAATTGGATAATTATTATTAATCTGGGGAATTTAAAGCTACAGGCTCAGCTTCGGCGCGGGCTGGCGCTTCTTCGAGCAAGGGTCGGGGGGAATTATTAACTCGGGGTTTTCGCGCTGGACCTCGGCGGCGGGGTCGGAATGTCGGTCTTTTGTGTTTGTGTACTGTGCTGGTAGCCCTATTGCTTTCCTGGAGGAGAGTAATAGGGTCATCTGGGTCTAATAGTGTGTGCCTCGGACGGCGGACTTTACTAATATTGGAGGGGGTATATTTAGCGGCCGCGACAACTAGGGGGTTGCGATGTTTGGCGGCGGTATCAAAGAAACGCTTGGAGTTGCGTTTCATGAACTGGAGGATGGTGGGGATTTTGAGATCGAGATGGAGGATCTCGTTCCGGACATAAAAGGGGGATCCCGTGATCATTCGGAGGGCACGGTTCTGTAGGGTCTGCATCCTATGGATGTGGTGGGGTTTCGCGTGAGCAAAGACTGCACAGGCGTACGTCATAATAGGACGTATGCACGCCGTGTAAATGCGCAACTTGCACTTTAGTGACAACTTGCTTTTTGCATTCATTATCGAGTGGAGTCTACCGAGAGCGAAAGCGGCGCGCGAACGAACCTTCTTTATGTGCTCTGCGAAGGTGAGGTGCTCATCGAGAATCACACCTAGATATTTGGCTCGCTTCTCCCAAGGGATAGGCTTACCGAACATGGAGATTGGTCGGGGGGGGGTGGGCCTATGGCGCGGTTTTGAATAAAGAACCGCTTGACTTTTGTCGGGATTCACTTCAATTCTCCACTTCCTGAACCAGTCGCCAAGTTTGGTGACCGCTCTTTGGAGAGTGAGAGAGATCGAGGCTTGTTTGGTACCCGAGCAGTAAATGGCCGTGTCGTCTGCGAACAGAGCCAACTGTGCCTTTTTGCTCCTGGGTATGTCGCTAGTGAACAGCGTGAAGATGAGGGGGGCAAGCACAGAGCCCTGGGGGACGCCTGCGCGGATAGGGTGGGGGGAGGATAGTGCTCCTTCGATGCGATAGCGGAAGGTGCGGTTCGACAAGAAGTCTCGTAAGATGAGTACGAGACGGTCCGGCACACCGAGTTGGTAGAGCTTATATAATAAGCCGTTGTGCCAGACTCTGTCGAACGCTTTCGCTATGTCGAAGTATATAACACCCGTCATCATGCCACGCTGGAAGCCAGCGCTTATGTGTTCGATGATGCGGTGGGCCTGATGCACACAAGAGTGCTGGGTTCGAAAACCAAACTGTTCGTTTGGGATGAGGCCTTTTGTTTCGGCATAGTCTCTGAGACGCTTATAAATAAGTTTCTCATAGACTTTGCCGAGGACATTGAGCAGACTGATGGGGCGGTAGCTCGAGGGCTCAGATTTGGGCTTTCCAGGCTTGGGGATGCCGATGACAGTGGCCTTTTTCCATGCATCTGGGAAGATGTTGTTGCTCATGGCACCATTGAAGATGGTGGTCAGTAGCATTATGAGGTGGGCAGGGAATAGTTGAATTACCCTGTTTGTGATGCCGTCTGAGCCGGGAGCTTTACGGGGCTTTAAACCCTTGATGATATCATGCACTTCGTCTGGAGTGACGGGAGGCAGAGGATAGTCAGGGTTTTCGACGGGGGGAAGGGAGGCTCTACGTTCGACTTCAGCGTCGACTTTTGACAAGTGAGCTTGGTCTACTGGTTGAGAGCTGGGAGAGCATTGAGCCTCGAGGCTGTTGGCTAGGCATTCAGCCTTGTCAGCATCGTCGAAGGCGATGGTCTTGTCAGGGCGGAGTAGGGGGGGCATGGAGACTACTTCATTGGACTTTAGTTTCCTTTGAAGTTCCCAGAAGGCCTGATGAGTGGGCTCTAGGTCGCTTAGCATCCTGTCCCAGCCAGCGGTACGCAGCTCCGCTAGGCGTGTCTTTACAGCTCGCTGTAAATGGCGCATATGGGCTTTGTTCGCAAGGCAGGGGAAGTTGCTGTATGCACGGACAGCCGCGTTCTTCTCGCGCAACAGTTCACGCACATCGTCCGGCAATCTCCAGCGACGGTCATCGTCCGCTGGAGTTACCTTTGAGCAGTCGTTCAGGACTGATTGTACGTGCTCAGTGAGCGAGTCAATCGCGGCCGTCGTGTCTGCGACAGAGTCGAACTGATCAGGGATGGAGTCCAGGTGTTGGGAAGAAGTGGATTTCAGGCTATTGCTTACTTTCCTCCAATCTGTGACTATTTTGGTGAGAGGGGGTTGAGTGGGGTCATGGAGACCGACACGGGGGGCCAGTTTCATGACCACTGGTCGGTGGTCAGAGGAGAGCTCTTGTACCGCCTCTATAGAATCCAACCGTAGGTTGATATTCTTCAGAAGCGCTATGTCGAGGACGTCGGCGGTATGGTTGGGGTCGTGGGGAAAGTGGGTTGGAGTCATCGGGGCGATGACATCGAAATTTAGTATGGGGCAGAGACCGAACAGCTGTCTCCCTCTGGCTGAGGTGGTGTTGCTGTTCCAGGCAGGGTGTTTGGCGTTGAGGTCGCCCGCTATGATAACGGAATCGCTCAGGCCGAAGAGGGCAGAGAGGTCGTCAGAAATCAACTGGGGATTTTCTGACGAGGTTTGGGGGGGAACATAGGCCGATACTAGGGTGATCGGTTGGTGTCCTGACATGCCTAACCGGCATACAGACACTTCTAATTTGGATAGGGGGGGAGGGTCCATAGGGATGCAGTGAAGAACCTTTCTATAGTATATGAGGGTGCCACCCTTGTGACACCGAGACCTGTCGTTGCGAACTACGCAGTAGTTAGCGATTGACGGGTTACGGACGTTGGGCTTGAGGAAGGATTCCTGTATAAGGAGAATATCGATTTGATGATCACGGAGGAACTCGGCGATCTCATCGCGTTGATCGCGAATGCCATTGGCATTGAAGTAGCCTAATTTAAGGGATCGGGGCTTAGTTCTCCCTTTGGCTTCTTTATCCATAGTGGGGGTTGGGAAGGTTGGCGAAGGAGGATAGGGCTTGGGTGATTTCGGGATAAGAGTTATATATCTCCAGAATCTGGAGAAGGTTGCCGGCATTTCTGGCAGCGACTAATTCGCTTGCCATTTTCCTGGCGCGTGGGGTGAGGAAGGCCGTGAAGGTGCCCGAAATGATGTTAAAGGGGTCAAGGGGGTTAGGGCCAACCGTAGTCGGTGAGTGGGGGGGTGCAGTTCTGGCTGCAGGGGCGGTTTTAGGCGCTTGCACCGGTCTCGGGGGGAGGGCGGGGGCGGGCGCAGCGGCGCGGTTGAGGGGGTCCATCAGCGCTGGGATGGATGGAGGTGGGGGGCTGGTTTTGGCCAGGGCCGGGAAAGCCCTTTGATGGTTAAGGGCCGTCCAGGGGCTAGGCCTTTGAGGGCTTAGCCGTTCTGGCATTTGGGTCGAAGGGGCGGGGGCTTCCCTTTGCTGGCGGGCGACTGCGCGCTTGGCCAGTTTGGGGGATAATTTCGGGGCTTTAGGGCAGCCCCGGTAATTTGCCGGGTGACCTGACTCACCACATAGCACACAGCTAGGTGGCTCGGTGCAGAGGGTACGGTCTTTAGGGCGGGGGCAGTCAGAAGTGCCGTGCTCGCCCAGGCACTTGACGCACCTGGGTTTAGCGTGGCAGTTCTTCTGCGCGTGGCCGTATAGCTGGCATCGGTGACACTGACCGATGAAGCCATATTTATTGGGCTTCTGGATCTCAAAGCCCACGAGGTGGCATATGGTTTTTACACCAAAGATCGGGTGGTGCCCTTCAGTTGGGGGACAGACGACAAGGACCATGTCGAATGCTTGACCACCTCTGGCGCGGTGCATTCGGTGGACCTCCGAAACAGGGATATTTTGGGCCTCTAAGTCGGCCTTGATGGCGTCAGTAGGGATTTCTTTAGGAATCCTACGAATTACCACTCGGGTCTGGCGCTCCTCGGGAAGAGTGTAGGTGTGGAAGGACACACCTCTCGCCCGAAGGAGCCTGGTGAGCTCCCTATAGTCCTTGGACGTAGGGATGCTCACTTTGATACCCTGCTGGGTAGAGCGGGCGTTGGTGAAACCGATCTTTTGCTCGGTGCACCATTGGGACACATCTGTCCACTTTGCCTTGTCCTGAATGAACACAGGCGGGGGGGGTGCCAGCTTCTTGGGGGCAGAAGAAGCTGGAGTCAGGGCGGGGGGGGCATCCTGGGAGGAGGATGAGGGGGCGCTATTTGCCGCGGAGGCAGGGGTAGCAGATACAGGCTTACCGGCTTGGGACGGACTGGCTGGGATGGGTGCCGTGGGGACAGAGGCAGAGGAGGAGGTGGGGGCAGGGGCGGCGGGGATGGCTGCCGCCAGAGGCTTTTTGGCCTTACCGGCCTTTGAGGAGGCGCTCTTCTTCCTCTTCCCTCCCTTTCCGACGACTTGATAGTCGTCTGAGGAGGAGGAGGAGGAAGTGAGAGAGATGGCGTCTTCGGACTCTGAGTCCGAAGGAGGGGTGGAGGTGTCCATCACCTCGGGCTGGGGGGAGACTACGGACGGCATCGAAACCGCCGTAGGAGGGGTGCCCCTGTCTGCTACAGGGGGGGAAAGCGGGCTCTCGAGAGCCTCGCTTGGGTCGACGTGGCGACTACGCCAAGCCTTCCCGTATTTCAGCAAGAAATCGGGGTCCTTAAAAAGGACCTCTCTTGCAAAAGCTACGATGTCTGCGTCAGACATCGTAGCAAAAGGGAATTTAAAAAGAAAATTAGGAAAAAATAAGGGGACCTAATGATCCTACTCCTACTCCCCGGGTGGATGGGCCCGGGGATGTGTGGCCCTCCCTGTCGGGTGCAGACAGGGAGGTGTGTACCTACTGGTGAGCCCTAGAGCTGAAACCTGTCGCCAATCTTAATGTGCGACAGGGCCCTGACCAGTCTAGCGCGAAGGGTGTAGACACACCCTAAAGACACTAGGTGAGTAACTGTGGAAGGAAAACTGTCACCAGAGCCGACTAGGAGACCCCCCAAGGCCGGTTAACTCTGGGACCCGTCCAATTGACTGCCTTACCCTGAAGGGGCTCAGCGGGTGTGTTGGGTCAACACCCCCTTGACTTGGTTGTCACCGTGAGGTATCCGTCAAGGACCACGAAACTGTGGTTTTTTCCCTGAGGGGGTCAAGGAGACACGCCGAACGTTTATGAGACGGACGACGTCAAAGAAACAATTTGTCAACGATCGCCTTGAAAAAGGCAATAATTGATAAAGGGTGCAGTCAGAGACTACTGGAGTCGGAGCGTGACGTGGCGTCACGAGCGAGCTTCGATGGCGGTGAGTCAGCGGTGAGTCAGCGGTGCAGCGAGCGGGATGCGTCAGCGGCACGACCGTCCACAGCGGAGTCGAGCGAGGGAATGTCGTGCCGATACCGTTTTTTTTTTTTTTTTTTTTTTTTTTCCTAACTATGGCATCTCGTAGTTGGCCAAGAGTGGCCGTGACTACTTAACCGGTCAATCCTGTGGCTGCCTTAAGCTAACTCAAAGCCTCCAGCCAGGGGCGTGTTACTTACAATACTAAGTGACTGCGCGCTAAGGGCACCCCCTGTGGGGTACGAACCTCGGCTTAGGGCGTCACTGGGGGGACAGCAAGTTGGGACAGGCTGGATCAAAACTTGGATAATTATTATTAACTGGGGAATTTAAAACTACAGGCTCAGCTTCGGCGCGGGCTGGCGCTTCTTCGAGCAAGGGTCGGGGGGAATTATTAACTCGGGGTTTTCGCGCTGGACCTCGGCGGCGGGGTCGGAATGTCGGTTTTTTGTGTCTGTGTATTGTACTAGAAGCCCTATTGCTTTCCTGGAGGAGAGTAATAGGGTCGTCTGGGACTAATAGTGTGTGCCTCGGACGGCGGACTTTACTAATATTGGAGGGGGTATATTTAGCGGCCGCGACAACTAGGGGGTTGCGATGTTTGGCGGCGGTATCAAAGAAACGCTTGGAGTTGCGTTTCATGAACTGGAGGATGGTGGGGATTTTGAGATCGAGATGGAGGATCTCGTTCCGGACATAAAAGGGGGATCCCGTGATCATTCGGAGGGCACGGTTCTGTAGGGTCTGCATCCTATGGATGTGGTGGGGTTTCGCGTGAGCAAAGACTGCACAGGCGTACGTCATAATAGGACGTATGCACGCCGTGTAAATGCGCAACTTGCACTTTAGTGACAACTTGCTTTTTGCATTCATTATCGAGTGGAGTCTACCGAGAGCGAAAGCGGCGCGCGAACGAACCTTCTTTATGTGCTCTGCGAAGGTGAGGTGCTCATCGAGAATCACACCTAGATATTTGGCTCGCTTCTCCCAAGGGATAGGCTTACCGAACATGGAGATTGGTCGGGGGGGGGTGGGCCTATGGCGCGGTTTTGAATAAAGAACCGCTTGACTTTTGTCGGGATTCACTTCAATTCTCCACTTCCTGAACCAGTCGCCAAGTTTGGTGACCGCTCTTTGGAGAGTGAGAGAAATCGAGGCTTGTTTGGTGCCTGAGCAATAAATGGCCGTGTCGTCTGCGAACAGAGCCAACTGTGCCTTTTTGCTCCTGGGTATGTCGCTGGTGAACAGCGTGAAGATGAGGGGGGCAAGCACAGAGCCCTGGGGGACGCCTGCGCGGATAGGGTGGGGGGAGGATAGTGCTCCTTCGATGCGATAGCGGAAGGTGCGGTTCGACAAGAAGTCTCGTAAGATGAGTACGAGACGGTCCGGCACACCGAGTTGGTAGAGCTTATATAATAAGCCGTTGTGCCAGACTCTGTCGAACGCTTTCGCTATGTCGAAGTATATAACACCCGTCATCATGCCACGCTGGAAGCCAGCGCTTATGTGTTCGATGATGCGGTGGGCCTGATGCACACAAGAGTGCTGGGTTCGAAAACCAAACTGTTCGTTTGGGATGAGGCCTTTTGTTTCGGCATAGTCTCTGAGACGCTTATAAATAAGTTTCTCATAGACTTTGCCGAGGACATTGAGCAGACTGATGGGGCGGTAGCTCGAGGGCTCAGATTTGGGCTTTCCAGGCTTGGGGATGCCGATGACAGTGGCCTTTTTCCATGCATCTGGGAAGATGTTATTGCTCATGGCACCATTGAAGATGGTGGTCAGTAGCATTATGAGGTGGGCAGGGAATAGTTGTATTACCCTGTTTGTGATGCCGTCTGAGCCGGGAGCTTTACGGGGCTTTAAACCCTTGATGATATCATGCACTTCGTCTGGAGTGACGGGAGGCAGAGGATAGTCAGGGTTTTCGACGGGGGGAAGGGAGGCTCTACGTTCGACTTCAGCGTCGACTTTTGACAAGTGAGCTTGGTCTACTGGTTGAGAGCTGGGAGAGCATTGAGCCTCGAGGCTGTTGGCTAGGCATTCAGCCTTGTCAGCATCGTCGAAGGCGATGGTCTTGTCAGGGCGGAGTAGGGGGGGCATGGAGACTACTTCATTGGACTTTAGTTTCCTTTGAAGTTCCCAGAAGGCCTGATGAGTGGGCTCTAGGTCGCTTAGCATCCTGTCCCAGCCAGCGGTACGCAGCTCCGCTAGGCGTGTCTTTACAGCTCGCTGTAAATGGCGCATATGGGCTTTGTTCGCAAGGCAGGGGAAGTTGCTGTATGCACGGACAGCCGCGTTCTTCTCGCGCAACAGTTCACGCACATCGTCCGGCAATCTCCAGCGACGGTCATCGTCCGCTGGAGTTACCTTTGAGCAGTCGTTCAGGACTGATTGTACGTGCTCAGTGAGCGAGTCAATCGCGGCCGTCGTGTCTGCGACAGAGTCGAACTGATCAGGGATGGAGTCCAGGTGTTGGGAAGAAGTGGATTTCAGGCTATTGCTTACTTTCCTCCAATCTGTGACTATTTTGGTGAGAGGGGGTTGAGTGGGGTCATGGAGACCGACACGGGGGGCCAGTTTCATG
This sequence comes from Fissipunctia ypsillon, assembly GCA_947568875.1. NCBI lineage: Eukaryota > Metazoa > Arthropoda > Insecta > Lepidoptera > Noctuidae > Fissipunctia > Fissipunctia ypsillon. The sequence continues at coordinate 14,265,300 of OX387661.1, read as the reverse complement.
ACCACTGGTCGGTGGTCAGAGGAGAGCTCTTGTACCGCCTCTATAGAATCCAACCGTAGGTTGATATTCTTCAGAAGCGCTATGTCGAGGACGTCGGCGGTATGGTTGGGGTCGTGGGGAAAGTGGGTTGGAGTCATCGGGGCGATGACATCGAAATTTAGTATGGGGCAGAGACCGAACAGCTGTCTCCCTCTGGCTGAGGTGGTGTTGCTGTTCCAGGCAGGGTGTTTGGCGTTGAGGTCGCCCGCTATGATAACGGAATCGCTCAGGCCGAAGAGGGCAGAGAGGTCGTCAGAAATCAACTGGGGATTTTCTGACGAGGTTTGGGGGGGAACATAGGCCGATACTAGGGTGATCGGTTGGTGTCCTGACATGCCTAACCGGCATACAGACACTTCTAATTTGGATAGGGGGGGAGGGTCCATAGGGATGCAGTGAAGAACCTTTCTATAGTATATGAGGGTGCCACCCTTGTGACACCGAGACCTGTCGTTGCGAACTACGCAGTAGTTAGCGATTGACGGGTTACGGACGTTGGGCTTGAGGAAGGATTCCTGTATAAGGAGAATATCGATTTGATGATCACGGAGGAACTCGGCGATCTCATCGCGTTGATCGCGAATGCCATTGGCATTGAAGTAGCCTAATTTAAGGGATCGGGGCTTAGTTCTCCCTTTGGCTTCTTTATCCATAGTGGGGGTTGGGAAGGTTGGCGAAGGAGGATAGGGCTTGGGTGATTTCGGGATAAGAGTTATATATCTCCAGAATCTGGAGAAGGTTGCCGGCATTTCTGGCAGCGACTAATTCGCTTGCCATTTTCCTGGCGCGTGGGGTGAGGAAGGCCGTGAAGGTGCCCGAAATGATGTTAAAGGGGTCAAGGGGGTTAGGGCCAACCGTAGTCGGTGAGTGGGGGGGTGCAGTTCTGGCTGCAGGGGCGGTTTTAGGCGCTTGCACCGGTCTCGGGGGGAGGGCGGGGGCGGGCGCAGCGGCGCGGTTGAGGGGGTCCATCAGCGCTGGGATGGATGGAGGTGGGGGGCTGGTTTTGGCCAGGGCCGGGAAAGCCCTTTGATGGTTAAGGGCCGTCCAGGGGCTAGGCCTTTGAGGGCTTAGCCGTTCTGGCATTTGGGTCGAAGGGGCGGGGGCTTCCCTTTGCTGGCGGGCGACTGCGCGCTTGGCCAGTTTGGGGGATAATTTCGGGGCTTTAGGGCAGCCCCGGTAATTTGCCGGGTGACCTGACTCACCACATAGCACACAGCTAGGTGGCTCGGTGCAGAGGGTACGGTCTTTAGGGCGGGGGCAGTCAGAAGTGCCGTGCTCGCCCAGGCACTTGACGCACCTGGGTTTAGCGTGGCAGTTCTTCTGCGCGTGGCCGTATAGCTGGCATCGGTGACACTGACCGATGAAGCCATATTTATTGGGCTTCTGGATCTCAAAGCCCACGAGGTGGCATATGGTTTTTACACCAAAGATCGGGTGGTGCCCTTCAGTTGGGGGACAGACGACAAGGACCATGTCGAATGCTTGACCACCTCTGGCGCGGTGCATTCGGTGGACCTCCGAAACAGGGATATTTTGGGCCTCTAAGTCGGCCTTGATGGCGTCAGTAGGGATTTCCTTAGGAATCCTACGAATTACCACTCGGGTCTGGCGCTCCTCGGGAAGAGTGTAGGTGTGGAAGGACACACCTCTCGCCCGAAGGAGCCTGGTGAGCTCCCTATAGTCCTTGGACGTAGGGATGCTCACTTTGATACCCTGCTGGGTAGAGCGGGCGTTGGTGAAACCGATCTTTTGCTCGGTGCACCATTGGGACACATCTGTCCACTTAGCCTTGTCCTGAATGAACACAGGCGGGGGGGGTGCCAGCTTCTTGGGGGCAGAAGAAGCTGGAGTCAGGGCGGGAGGGGCATCCTGGGAGGAGGATGAGGGGGCGCTATTTGCCGCGGAGGCAGGGGTAGCAGATACAGGCTTACCGGCCTGGGACGGACTGGCTGGGATGGGTGCCGTGGGGACAGAGGCAGAGGAGGAGGTGGGGGCAGGGGCGGCGGGGATGGCTGCCGCCAGAGGCTTTTTGGCCTTACCGGCCTTTGAGGAGGCGCTCTTCTTCCTCTTCCCTCCCTTTCCGACGACTTGATAGTCGTCTGAGGAGGAGGAGGAGGAAGTGAGAGAGATGGCGTCTTCGGACTCTGAGTCCGAAGGAGGGGTGGAGGTGTCCATCACCTCGGGCTGGGGGGAGACTACGGACGGCATCGAAACCGCCGTAGGAGGGGTGCCCCTGTCTGCTACAGGGGGGGAAAGCGGGCTCTCGAGAGCCTCGCTTGGGTCGACGTGGCGACTACGCCAAGCCTTCCCGTATTTCAGCAAGAAATCGGGGTCCTTAAAAAGGACCTCTCTTGCAAAAGCTACGATGTCTGCGTCAGACATCGTAGCAAAAGGGAATTTAAAAAGAAAATTAGGGAAAAAATAAGGGGACCTAATGATCCTACTCCTACTCCCCGGGTGGATGGGCCCGGGGATGTGTGGCCCTCCCTGTCGGGTGCAGACAGGGAGGTGTGTACCTACTGGTGAGCCCTAGAGCTGAAACCTGTCGCCAATCTTAATGTGCGACAGGGCCCTGACCGGTCTAGCGCGAAGGGTGTAGACACACCCTAAAGACGCTAGGTGTGTCGCTGTGGAAGGAAAACTGTCACCAGAGCCGACTAGGAGACCCCCCAAGGCCGGTTAACTCTGGGACCCGTCCAATTGACTGCCTTACCCTGAAGGGGCTCAGCGGGTGTGTTGGGTCAACACCCCCTTGACTTGGTTGTCACCGTGAGGTATCCGTCAAGGACCACGAAACTGTGGTTTTTTCCCTGAGGGGGTCAAGGAGACACGCCGAACGTTTATGAGACGGACGACGTTAAAGAAACAGTCTGTCAACGATCGCCTTGAAAAAGGCAATAATTGATAACGGTGGTGCAGTCAGAGACTACAGGAGTCGGTGCGTGACGTGGCGTCACGAGCGGGCGACGATGGCGGTGAGTCAGCGGTGAGTCAGCGGTGCAGCGAGCGAATGCGTCAGCGGCACGACCGTCCACAGCGGAGTCGAGCGAGGGAATCCTGTGTGCCGATACCGAAATCCCTCCAGATATTTATACAAAAATGGCTAATGAAATGTGGGCAGTCTGATTGGTCAGCCAATCAGAGCACGGGAATATTTAGCCAATCAGAATAGAGTCGATTTCGGCACAGTTAGCTTAAATACGACGAAACTTTACCTTAATGAGAGCCGCGTGACATTATTTGCGTTTTTCTCTCTCTATTATCTGTAAAACTATGGTAAAGCATGTATTTTTACATTCTATAAACTAAGATCTATTTAACAAAAATACAAAATATAAAGAAACATGAAGTACTATTTACAAGACATCTTAACTTACTATTGTGAACACTATAACTATACTATACATATAACTGTTTGTCTGTCACTGTCCCGCACATTATGTTTATGTTATGATTTTACATTCTGTGATTAGTTTAAAAATATATGATAATGAATTAGGTACAAATAGAATAGATAAACAAGTACATAAATACACATACATACATATTTTTCTGCTTAGCCTGTTCCCAACTATATTGGGGTCGGCTTCCAGTCAAACCGGATGCAGCTGAATACCAGTATTTTACATGGCGCGACTGCCTATCTGACCTCCACAACCCAGTTACTGGGTAATACGATACCCCTTGGTAAGACTGGTTGTCAGACTTTCGGGTTTCTGACGACCCGTAACGACTGTACTTGATACACGAATGACAGCCGGGACCAACGGCTTAACGTGCTTTCCGAGGCACGGAGAGGACTTGATATGTAAAGATGGTCACGTAGCTTGACCTGATCTATCGACCCGTACGGCTGTTATTTCTTAGCCACAAGCCCTTCAATACTATAATATTATATATACATATACATATACAAAAAAAAATGTGTTTTACTCACGAATTAATTTGAGAGCCATTTTCCTCGTCGTAGATATATTCTCTGCTAGCTTCGAGGTACCGTTTCCTTCCAGACCACTGGAGGCTTCTGTACGTACGGACTGACAGCGCGTAGGGTACTACCGTGTCCAGCTGTCCGCTGGAGATAAAATACAAGACGATTCAGTATTCACCCCACGAGAATTGATTAAAAAACATCAACGGAATCTCTAATTAGGATGTTCCCGAAACTTACTTGTAACACAGGACTCCATAATGTTCCATCAGTTCCTCCAGCCAAGGTTTGACAGTAAGGAATTTATCAGTATGTAACCAATCGTAGACAGTCATATTAAACAAAGAAAACTTTTTCTTTTTGACATGAAGTGCGTTTTGAACCTCTGGCTTATTTAAAAATGTTTCTATTGAACTATCATGTTGCAACGTGAACTTATTGGGTTCACCTTCCACGAAATTATAATTATCAACGGGTATCATGCCTAACATAGCTTCTATCGCTTTTGATGCATACTGAAATTAAGAAAAAACATTAGAAAAATAAATAGAAACATTAGAAAACACGCATTAGAAAACTATATAGTCAGGGAAATTAATTGTTAAGCACATTGATTGCCAAGTTAAATTGTCCGAATGTACCTATTCAAATAACAACTGGCATTCTTTGACAGTTGTATGAAATGGCAATTATATCACGACAAATTGACGTATGGTGTCAATTTGCTTAACAATTAATTTCATTGACTGTTAATAGATAGATACAGATATTTATTTATTTATTTTATTTTATTATATTCGGGAAACTTACAGCTAGCTTATACAGTGTTCTTAAACAATAGGAAATTGAAGGCCATTTACAAGTTTACACTGATAAACTAAAAATAAATACGAAAAAAAAGGTCGGTACAAAAAACCTATAACATAAACTAGGAAATAAATTTATATACAAACTTAACGACGCAAAGAAGCCTTTCACCAACAACTGTTTAAGCCGAGAAACACTGGTATTGAATATATCCAAATCATGTTTACCGGACAGTTTATTAAAACTTCTGCTCGCACGAATTAAAAACGAATTCTGCCTGTACGCAGACTTGGAACGGGCTTTGAATATTCAGTATCTATTGCAGTAATTTGAAGTCGCACGTCCTACCTACCACTATGTAAGCGGATAAATTGTTTTCTCTCCAGTTCCGTCTAGCCTCTGATTCCAGCTTGTTAATATCTTTCGCTTGCCTATGGTCTATGAGGCCCATTTGTAGCGCCCACTCGGAGGAGTGCAGCATCGTCGGTGGATCTATGAGCCCATTTCCAATCGCCAGGCCCTACGAAGCAGACAACAAGCCTATTAATTCATAATTCCAATAAAACGAGTAGCTTTATCTGCTATAATTAATTAAGTAATATATTTTACTTACTCTCAAATTAATTTCATTTAAATAATCTTTACTGTGATGTACGTAATGCCCAAAAGCGGGAATGTATTTGCCAGCGTACGATTCACCAGCTATGAACAGAGGCGCTTTTCTTAATTCCGGGAACACTTGAAGAAACTGTTGGATGAAGCTTAGAAGACACCGGCCCACCTGCAATAGGAACGATAAGAAATTCTTATTTAATGTTGACTAAAGGTAGTCAGACTATAATCATGATTCTCATGCCCATATCCCAACTTATTTGCGCCGGCGCAACATGTCTTCTATGCCATACTTCTCTATTAAGGTCAGCATCCGCGTGGATTTTTCCGTTTGGTAGAAACGGACCCTTAGTCGTCATTACAGAATTCCCTTTCCTTTATCCTTCACACAGTCCATCCATCGTGTCTTTGGTCTTCTCCTACTATTATAGCCATCCACATTCATACTCAAAACTTTCCTCACGACATTTTCCTCATTTCTCCGTATCACATGATTTACATGCCACTATAGGTCAGTACATAAGTAGTCCTTAAAATATTGCTACTCACCGCATCCTCGTTGGTGACGTATTCTCCTCTCTCGGTGAAGCTAAAGCCAGTTCCTACTGGGTTGTCAATGAAGAGAAGCGAGTAGCTGGAACCCCATGTAATAGACATTTTTTGAACTGAAAAACATAAAACTTATCAATAGATCGCAAATAATTGTGTCAGTTGCGTTGTTCACAATAAGTGTTAGCCAGGTAGGTATACAAGGTGTAACATAATTAACGCACAACCTCTTAAGGGGTCATTGTACCTACTCATCATTATGAACAACTTTTACTATGGGACCAAACCTGAAATCGCGAAAAAAAAAAACAGCTGTTCCCTACATTTTGACGCTATGCAAACATAAATTGTGCATTAATTATGTTCAGAGATCGGATATTCGGATGCATATTTACCTAAAGTTGAGGTGTTGGCTAATATGGAATGCACTTTTTGTACTGATCGTAAAAATTTCACGATTCAGGAATTGATAAATTTAGTTCTTTTTGACTATATAATCTACACACACTACCCTTCCGCTTACACCCTACATACAAATTTATTTGCATCGGGCGTTAAAAATGAATTTCAGCCATACGAATAGTTATGTGATCCCGGTGTCTCGGTATTTTTTAAAATAAATAATCCCACATGTTTAAGAAGTCGTTTCTATACCATGTGTCCGATTAGTTGTGCATTCCCAGATTTTCTGGAATCCCGGGATTTATATTAAGAAAAAAAAATGAAGAAACCGCTTCCATAATTTCTAAGCTAAAATTAACTTTTCTAATTATGTTACACCTTGTATACAATCTGATGCTTTGACTTAAAATAAAGAGCTACTGGCGACTAGAGGAGTCGCTAGTTGCTTCAACATAATATTTATAAAATAAAAACCAGCCAAGTGCGTGTTGGATTCATACACGAAGGGTTCCGTACCCCATATTTAAAAAAAACTTCAGTTTAAAAAAGCAAGTTTTGTTATAGCGGCAATAGAAATATACAAACTGTGAAAATTTCAACTGCCTACCCTACCATTACGGTTCATGAGATACAGGCTTAGTAGTAGGGAACTAAGCCTCCGCTGTCCGTCCGTCCGTCTGTCTGTCAGCGGGCTGTATCTCATGAACCGTAAACAGAACTCTTATAAATTCTTCAATTTATAAGTTTTTTTTTTTTTTTTGAATAAACATTTGGCATTATACCTGATCCGTTGATAATTTGTAAAGGTCCTATTTCTCCGAACAAGCCAAATAAAGAAGAAACGCCAGGCCCGCCTTGTAGCCAGATAACCAACGGTGTACTTTCTAGATCAACTCCCTGCGAGGGAAAATACCAGAAGAACAGGTTCCATTTACGAATTTTGTCAACAGTGAAGTACGCAGCGTGACTGTTGACGCCAGCGAACAGACTGGGGTCTACTTCAGATAGTTTCTTGGCTTTTTTAGCTTTCCCATGTTCAATTAAGGGTGTTAGGATAAGAGGACCACCTTTTTGGTCACGTCGAGTCACACTTGCACCGAAAATAGAACTGACTGAATAACGATTACTGAAGAAAAATCTGTAATCACACAAAAATTAAACTAAGTTATACAGTATGTCCACCCTCACGTATTCAAGGTGGTATATTTTTGTGCATTTGGGTTTATTTAATATACCTCCCCCCCCACCCCCGACCCGCCCCGACCCTTGCTTGCTAGCTCGCGCCACTGAGCCTGCAGCTTTAAAGTCGTCCCTAAATAATCAGCAATCGGATCCAGCCTGTCCCTTGCTGTCCTCCCCCAGCGACGCCCTAAGCCGAGGTCCGTACCCCACAGGGAATGCCCTTAGGGAGTGGTCGCTTAGTTTTTAAGTTTTATGCCCTGGCTGGAGGCCTTAATTTATTGAGGTACCCACAGGAAAGTCCGGTTAGGCAGCCGACAACCTCCTAGGTTGACCCACGAGATGCCATTTCCCAATAGCAAAAAAATATATTAACATAACATCACGCCTTGTTTCCCCGAAGAGTTAGGCAGAGGTGTATAGTACACCCACATTTCGCCAGTTATGTTTAAATCCCATGTAATAGGGGGCGAGCCTATTGCCATCTACCGGGCACAAATCCAGACTCCGGGCTGCTACTGAGAAATTCTAGATAGAAAAACCCAATAACACTGCCCGACCTGGGAATCGAACCCAGGACCTCATGCTCAGCAGTAGCGCTTGCGACCACCAGACCAACGAGGCAGTCAAAAAAAAATATTATCTAAGTAAATGTAAAACTTTTGTATCTATGACGTGACATCACTTGAAATTCAAAGAATCCAATCTGTACCTTTTCAAAAATCCTACAATGTAGTTGACTATGTGACACAAGAACCCTATTGGGGTCCCCATATTAAATTGAAACATTTCTATATGAAATCAAAACACATCTATTATTACGCTACTTAAAACTTCCAACACTTGAAGACAAACACACGGATTTTAATTTGTACTTGAAATGAGTACATATACACACGCACCACGAGATCATTAATATAACTAGCATTTTTATATATCATCAACCGTATTTAATGTATGAATTTTAGGTATTTAATAAACAAAGCGTTCATTCATTGAAAACCCAGTTTACGCAATATTTAGGACTGATAACTAAGTACACACATATACTCACATATTTAGGTGTGATGATGTTTCTACTCGTATTACTTGGTAAGGTAGTGTTAAAGTTTGGTTTGCTATGTATTACCGACTGTTATAATAAAAAAATAATATTCTAACCTACTAAAATATGCACCTACCATTGTTTGTCTTATTTGTTTTAGTATATTCGTGTATTTATGTATATATTTATTTGCGCTTATTTATATATAATTAGGTATATATTATTATATTTATAGTTGTAATAGGTTGTGTATCTTTATATTTAAATAAATATGTATTCCACAATTTCTCATAACTGCACCTACCACTGTTTGTCTCTGCATCACCCAAAGGTTGACTGGTAGAAAATGCCTATGGCATTAAGTCCGCCTCTGTACTTTTCTGTGTATGAAGTATTAAATAAATAAATAAAATATGGCGTCGAAAAATTCCTCCGCATCGCTGTCGACTGGTAATGTACCCAAGAGACTGGCGGCATTGTCACGTTGTATGGCAATGCTTCGCCTCTGGACAGAGTAACAGCTAGCCCTTGGGTCAAGGGAAGTGTCAACCAGCAGTATGGAGATTTCATTGAACAAACCATCAGTACTCGCACCCCACAGCCCGAGGGTTCAACCCCAAATGGCTTGAAAATGGCTTTTTTACACGTACGGCTACCTCACAGCCCGCTTTGGAGCCGTAACCAAGCTGCAGGGGCTGAAATTTTTCCGAAACAACCTCACCATAAAATTTACAGTAAATTGACCTTGTAGATCTTTATGACACAAGTTAATGGTTACTTTTTTTTCAACCAACTTGGGACCAGGAATTCCTCGCTTTAACAAATTCAACTACAGTCCGGCCGTCGAAAGAATGCGTCTCTGACACCTGTCCGTTGGACAATTTCTAGTAACAATACGGATCAAATTCGAAAAACACGTATTTGTTAGTATGAAAATGACAGGTGTAAAAAAAATATTTTCTCGACGGCCGGACTGTAGGTAAAGACTTTGACTTATAATTAAACCTTCAACTGTCATGTTAAGAGACACAATTCAATTTCTATTGTTACCGACCCACGGAGCAAGTACAAAGTACCGACCTCTAACGCCGGTCGACAGCGGAGAGGAAAAGCAATAAAATATTGAGAGTTTCCCTAATGCCTCTGCCTATAAATCTAGAAGATAAAGACGCAATGGCGTGGCTTGTCTACGTAAAGCACGAATTAATGACGTTGCAATGACACCTTACAAGCTGACGTAGCTCTTAGGAGGAAATCCTTTGTTGTAAAATATATAGATCCTAAGTACAATCACCTGCAAAATTGCATGGATACCTTAGTGTCTATTTTCCAGTGAACGTTTGAGTTCAAGTTTTCGAAAATTAACCCACTTCAAAAAAATGAGGAGGTTATCAATTCGGTTGTATTTTTTTTTTAATGTTTGTTACCTCAGTACTCTGTCATTTATAAACCGATTTGGATAATTCTTTTTTTATTTGAAAGGATATACTTCCAGATTGGTCCCATTTTTATCAAAGTCCAGCTCTGATGACAGGATCCATGAGGAATTGAGGGAACTCCTCAAATATTATAGGCAAACACATAGTGATTTTGATATTTCCAACAACAAGTCAAGCATTTGCATTCAGAAAGTATCATTTGGTAAAGTGGAACTGATGGAGAAGACCACAGATGGCCACGGGAACTCCTCAATGATAATTATTTGTCGGGTGGCGATAAGATACAAAAACCTAAAATACAGATCCGAACTCCCGAACCCCGACCGACCGACTTCCGAAATTAAAGTTCTTTTTCACTTTGTAGTGTTTTTTTTTTTTGAGGTTGGTTGTTTTTTTTTTGGAAAAAAGTTTTTTTCAAGACCAAGTTTGGTTTTGCTTGTCAGCAGAGCTCACAAAAGGAAATAAAATTAGGCCCGTACCTCACTGGGACGCCATGGCGACGTCGCCAGTTCGCGCTTCCAACTAATTGTATACAACTATGTAGCGGGTAACTCACCTGGCGTCCGCTTGGTCACACAGGGAAACGTACATTTTGTTGGCGACGCAACCTGGCTGCGCCGCCATGGCTTCCCGATGAGGTATGGCTCTTAGTTTGGGTCGCTGTCGCCGGATATGGTGAAGAGGACTATATAGGGTGACTGGTAATTAGTGACCGATACTTAAACACATGATAACAAGCAACTTTTACTATGGCACCAATCCTGAAATCGCGAAAAAAAATCAGCTCTTCCTTACATTTATGTGCGCATAACTCGTCAAAATGTAGGGACCAGCTGATTTTTTTTCGCGATTTCAGGATTGGTGCCATAGTAAAAGTTGCTTGTTATCATGTGTAAAATCATGTCTTTAAGTATCGGTCACTAATTACCAGTCATCCTATATAAATATATGTACCTACACGAAATTACATGAGCATCAAAAGTAGATGATCACTCAACATAATTACAATTTAACATCACGTCTGTTTACATGGTCCCCTAGTACATGGGACTTCAACATAACTGGCGAAATGTGAATGTACTAGGTATATAAAAATAATTATTTAGCTCCTGTGATAACCGAGAATGCTCATATTATTACATGGTATTTAAACATAACTGACGAATTGTAGGTGTACTATACATAGGTACACTTCTGCCAAACACCCAATTACAGGCGTGATGTTATGTTGTGTTGTATTGAAGCATGATCATTCCGAAGTACATCGTAAAACTGACTCACTACGGTCACGGCCACGACTGGGACCTCCTATACGATTTTAATACATGTACTTATGTATCTGTTATTGTGACAAAGGGCATCATTTATCGGTTATTATGTGGGGAACCCCCTAATCCTGGTGTTAGATGAGTGGTGTAGTGTTTGTGAACATACAGAGGGTTTGTTTTAGTTGAGACTGTACGGGGAAAGCCCAATTCATGAGAGATACGAGGAAACTGTCTTAGGAACCATTATAGCTCTTTTTTCATGTAAACAGTTTTGGCATACTTAATTTTTCTGGCAAGTTTAGTTGTCCATAAAATTGAGTTTTTTTCATTTCGTTGTAATGGAAGGAAAAAATCTGGACATTACCTACCGACATTGTACTAACAGTTTAGTGGTCGCAGAGCATCGGGTCCTGGGTTCGATTCCCTGCGGGGTAATTTATGCGTAACACACTTGCAGTAGCAGTAGAAGAGAAGCGAGTAGCTAGAACCCCATGTGATTGGCATTTTTGAACTGAAAATATAAAACGAATCATTGGATAACATCCAAATATATTATGATACCATGTGTGATGGTGCGCGTTTTTTTTTTATCGCAGTAGGTATTACATAGGTCATACAGAGGGTACTGATAAGCAATCTATTGTGGCATATTGCGTTCAATTGCCGTTTCTCCTAATAAAATTCTCTATCAGCAGATACTTGATAGATCTTTGATTTCATTTTGAATGTCTAAAAATACAAAATATAGCGCTCCCCGCGCGACTTCGATTATACTTTGTTTTAATCTTGATACATTTAACAAAAAGTTAATCAGGTAAATCTATATAAATAAAAATAAATGTTTGTGTTTGTCCTCTATGCGTTCCTAAGCCATTGATCAGATTGTGATGAAACTTTGGTAGGGTCTTCTGAGGACGTCCATGAGGGTTTCTGGTCCAAGAAATTACAATCAAATACTCTTTTACATTTTGTGGCATTGCAACGCATGGCCGGGTACAGCTAGTATCTATGAATAGTTTACAAACGTTTGCTACACCATTGATCATTGAAACCCAATTTTATGATGATTAACATTCATAGAAAAATAATCAAATTCCAACTCTACATTACAATTACTTACTACATTTCAAGATATAGTGAGAAAAAAAACTCAACGAAAAATCTGCAATTGAGTTTTCTTATTTTCTTATTGTGTAGTTATCATATAGATTTTTTTTTTGTTAATAAATAGTTTTAAAGTTATTTAAGAAAATGGACGAAAATTGACGATACACCCGAAACTACTGAGCCCAAAATTATGAAAAAAGTACAGAGAATAGTTCTATTCTTATAGATTACAGGGAAACCTTTATGAAGTCTTATGATCTTAAAATAACACGGTAAATCTCTCTATATTGTGCGTACAAACTTACATTTGCAGTTGGAACATATGGGAGAACATGTTTGTCAACTACTATGTTACGTTTGTTCTTAGGATAATTCTGTTTCTTCTTTTTTCATCCCAACTACGGAACCCTTCATTGTGCGTGGTCCACGGATATCTATGGCGTGGTCCGACACGTACTTGGCCGGTTTTTTTTTTGTGTAAATCGATCAAAATAAACAAATACCATTGACTAGGTTTAAACATTTTTTAAATCCCTATTCCACAACACATCTATCCATGAAAACCACTTAATGGGGAAGCGCTAAGGTAGCCCGCGAAATTCAAATTTTCTTTTGAATTTTGTAATTTGCAGCTCAGTGTCTGGGCGTATGTTGATTAAAGTATGATTCGCGGCCGTAATAAATATGTATTTATAGAATTATAATCATTAGAATCAGTATACAATACCTTAAGTTAGTATAATCCTGAAATGTTAAGATTTCATGAAATAGTCATTCAACAGAATTACTTGGCCTTAGAGAGTTGAATTGATGACTTTAATTATTATAATTCCATAAATACATATTTTTCATGGTCGCGAATCATATTTTAATCAACATACAACCTAATGCTGACCTGCAAATTGCAAAAAAACGTAATAAAATTTGAATTTCGCGGGCTACCCTGGCGGTTTCATCTTAATCATTAATGTTTTTAAATAACAGCCTAAAACTTCATTTCTTTAATCCGACTTTTTGCTCACAATTTCATGGGTTTTATTTTTTTGCGCGGAACCCTAATTAAGTTTCTAAAATAAAAGTAGCCTAAGTTACTCCCCGTAATATCATCTATCTGCCAGTGAAAGTCCCGTCAAAATTGGTTCAGCCGTTTCGGAGATTAGCTGGAACAAACAGATAGACAGACAGACAAAAGTTTTAAAAATTGTTTTTTGTTATAAGTACCTACCGTATATATATTCTTATGCATTTAGTAAAAAGTTGTTATTTTGACATTACGAACAGACACTTCAATTTTATTTATCTGTATAGATTATGTGCGGGTGACTGTTCCTACCTACCTATTTACTTAACACAAAGGGAACAGTGCAGCTGGTGATTGATAAACTATGCGATAGATAGATGCACTCGAATACAGTTTATTAATTACGCGGTAATGGAAGACTGTTGATAATTTGCAATAGGTAATATACAGCATGTATCAGAAAGGTCATATTTAAGGGTGTGGTGCCCCATCAAACTGAACCACTTTCTCCACGGAACCAACTTCGTAATCACGAAAACAGACAGCCGACCTAATGTATAGGAATACATTTGGGTCGAGTAAATATTGAAGTGGGGGCAGTAATTTTTTTTTCCTAAACTTTGGATGAGATCACAACAGTTCTTGACTAACTTTCTTTATTTGATTTAGGTATTTCCAAAATCTCGTTTATGGAAATTACATACACGCATACATAAACTCACGCCTTCATCCAATGGGGGTAGGCAGAAACTACAGGATGCAAGTACTACACACCTGATCTTTCTGAAGAACATCACCAATAAGATCACTATATGTCTTCCTAGGGCGTCCCCTCCCGGCGTTTTCACTCACATCTGCCGTGTAAATACCTTTTGTTAGTCGACTTTCATTCATCCTCTCAACATGACCAAACCATCTACATACTCTTTTTCAATTTTTGTCACTACATCTTCTTTTAAACCGCACCGTTGCCTTAGCACATCATTCCTCAGCCTATCATTCATAGTCACACCACACATGCTTCGCAAGGAACGCATTTCTACAGCATTTATTCTACGTTCATGCTTTTTTTGCCACACCCAACATTCACTTCCAGACATAAGCGTAGGCACCGGCACACCATTGTGAACAGCCAGTCGGGCCTTTATGGAAATTAAAAAGTGTTTATTGCTTACCTAATTGCTTCTTACAGGGAAATAGTTGCCTACTTTCCTTGTTTGGCATAGCAGTTTGTTCAAGATAAAATAATCGTAAATAGTGGAAGCGTACATTTGTATAAAAAAACGCTTCCATTATCGTGACACTATCCACTGGTTCGATTTGTAAAGGACACAAAAAAAAGAAAACCAGTTATAATTTAAACAATGACTTTTAATAAATAAATAACACTGAGACGGAATATCACATTTCTATAAGTCTTTTAACACGGGTAAACACTAAAAAGGTATCACGTTAGGTGAGGATCCAGTAGCTTAGTAGTCATCATCCGGGAAGCAGAAGCCACCTCGTCGTGTGTAGCCGAGCGGACAGGAGCCCACTCGGATGTTGTGACGGTTCCCGATGCTAGGCACGAACTCCGTCGTCGATTCACCAACGTCTACTGCCACTCCACTTGTAGGTTCTCCCATCGACATCAAAACTTTCTTGTCTTTCTCGTTGATATCGATCTTCATTGAAGACACAAATTGCCCGTCACCCTTGTTCTTCACTGTAATTTCCATAATCATGCCCTCCGGTGATAACGGTACTTCGTGGTGTTTGATCATATGGCTGTCGATGCAGGCCACTAGAGCCAGGCACACGGCAATCTTCACGCACATATTCTTATACATTTTTGTACTTTGATGTGTTGAACGACCGCTGGTCAGATAACGAATGATTGTGGGCTTCAGCAGCGTGTGTTTTATATATACGCAAGCTTGTCATAGACGCGTCTCTTACATTACGCATACTAATGCTCCACGGAGGACGACGGGCACGGGTGAATCATTTAGGTGACGACTTCAAGTGTTGCATTGTGAAAAACCGGTCGAGTACGGACAGAAATGGCTCGCTAAAGATTCTGCGCATATACATTTTATAAACTTTTAATTTGTAACCTAAAAATGTTTAAGTATTTTATTATTTTCAGCAACGTTTGAAACGTGTTCAATCTCGGAATATTCAGACTATCAAGATTTTGAATTTGGTGGTCTTCGAACTCTTGATTAGGTAGTGTAAACATAAAGGTAAGGAACTTTATAACCTAATTAACAGTGATAATCAAATTAGACACCCAAATCCTACAGTCATTTTTCCTCTGTGTCACGGAACCCTTAAAAGTGACACAACGACTGGTTGGTGTATCGAATAAAGAACAGGGAAAACCCCTTTTATTTTCATTGTGTCACCAGTCAACTTATTAATATTAGTGTCTACCCAATTTTGGAAACCAATCTAATCAATGCAAATCATTCTACGAATCACAAAGCAAGGACATAATGTATAAATGATTATCTGTCTCAATTTCAAGAGAAACCATACATTTTATGTTTATTCATGCAATTTTTGATGGTCACTTATCATATGTATGCATCGAAATTATTAATATCATGTCTACTGACTTATGAATTTGTAATTTACCAGTATAAAATTACCAGTATTAGCTTACCGGCGTTTCTGTCCTCTGTCCATAGCACTGAAAAGTTGACCGGGAAAATTTTAGCTCCCTCCCTGGTTGACTCTGAAGTGCCGTGCTTGAGTGATGCGGTGAACGCCTGGATAGCGGCTTGCACGGATACAGATCGGCCCTTGAACCCATCTTCCCAGAGACAGTGGGATGAGCCGCTCTGCAGGTTGGTACGGAATAATCTTATTAATACGACCACCAATACTGCTGAGCGTGCCCGCCTGCTGGCTGTGGGTGAATGGGAGTCGGGCCTCTGGCTTCAAGCACTACCGTCACCCAACATAGGCACTTTGCTGGGTGACTCCACCTTCCGGCTCGCTACTTGTCTGCGTCTGGGCGCTCCATGCGGGGCTCCACATCGCTGCCAGTGCGGTGAAGCCGTCGACTGCCTCGGACATCATGGCCTGTCTTGTAGTAAGAGCGCAGGCCGGATAGCACGGCACGCCAGCATTAATGACATTATCCGTCGTGCTCTTGTCACCGCCGGGGTGCCAGCTGTTTTAGAACCCATCTTTTTGGGAGTTATATGTTTGAGCCGTTTGGGGTTGAAACACTAGGGCCATGGGGTCCGAGTGCCCACTTGGTTTTCCGAGACATCGCCAAGCGGTTGGTCGACTCTTCACGTGACCAAAGGGCTGGCCTATTCTTTGGCCAAAGAATCAGCATTGCCATACAACGTGGCAATGCTGCCAGCCTTTTGGGCACTTTTCCTGTTGACAGCGATGTGGACGAATTTTTTGATGCCCTATGATTATATACATATTTTTTTTTACATTTGTACATATTATAATTATTATTTTAAGTCTGTTAGCTTATATATTACGTAAATATTTTGTTCAGTTATAGTGAATAAAGTTCATTTGAATTTGTTAAATTGAGATTGTATTATCAACAAAAGTAAGTACCTAGTGGTAGTAAGGAAATGTCCGGGTTGAAGATGGACCTCCCTCCAGCTATGTTGCAGAAAATGGTTGACGTCGTGTAAAAGCCGGATGTCGGATTACAGAAACTTTTCGAAACTTAATTGTTGCAAATTGGTCACACTCAACCTGTATATTAAGGACATGTACATATCTCTGAATTTGTGGTATCAAAATACTAGCATAGTGCGGATGTAGGCAAGTTGGCCTTAACTTGGCAAGAAGTACCGAATCTTGATATTATGTGACTATTTGTTTTGAATGGCACCTAAAGAAAGAAAGAAGAAAGAAAATACATTTATTTAGCACAGACTAAAAGGCACACATTATAATAGACAACAGATAAAAAAATAAAAAATATTAATGTTTTAGCTCTATGTATGTGTGCCGTGTGTAGGTATAATTTTAATATTTTAGTTTAAGACGTCACAAATCGTATTACTCTCATCTTGTTCTCACACACTATTGTCTATATTTCTTTTTCATTTCTCCTCTCGCAGGTCTACTGGAAGAAATTTCTTAAGAAATAAGCAGTACCTTTGTAGTCAATACTTTTAAATGTCGTATCTGTATATGTTTTACTGTGTGTACATAAATAATAAAATCAAAATCAAATAAAAAGTGTAAAGTTCGTTATAATAATTAGCAGGAAAGTGTGCCTCACGGCTGCGCCAAAAAGGCCCAGTTCAGCAAAAATGCAGACAACTAGTGCCTGACGCTGGTTTTCAACTGGACTTGGTCTCATTCAGTTACAAAAGTGCCCCTAATTTTGATTCCTATGAGTAAGCCAATGTATATGGGGTCGGGTCCAACCACCAAACCCTACTTTAGTAAACAATCCGTTTCACAAATGCATTACGTAACACTAAAGAAAATATTGGAAATTGGTTATTTGAAACAAGAAACAATAGTTTAGGCAAGATAATACAATGGATATTATCTTGTAGATACTATGAATTACAGTGGGCAATGATGATTAAAACCCTCAAAATTACAAAGGCAATCGTTTGTTTGTTTACAAAAGTTCTATGAGCTGATGAGCTGAATAGCCATTTCCAGGCGATAAAAAGTTAAGTAGGTATTTTTAAAGTAATTACTTACCTTTTTACTATAGAAAAAGTACAGATATTATAGAAATTCATGTGAAGAAGTCTGTTCGAAAATGTATGATTGCATAATGTATATACAAATACATACTCCCATTGAACCTTATTCTACAGCAAAACATCTCAATCTCAGAAACATTAGGCCAAGTTCAGCTATGCTTCGGAAAAACAAACGATGACTTGAAAAATATTTACATACGGGAAAGTATCACAATGTGCTAATTTTGGAAAACTAAGAATGAGTCGTAGATGGTTGTTGAACGTATGATTCTAGATTCCATATAAAAAAAAAAAAACAAAATTAAAATATTTTATTTGGAACCCGCACAGGAAATACAAAAAGTAAAAAAAGAGCATTAAAAAACTAACAAAATTAACATTTTTCGAATAAGTACACTAAACAAAAAAAAAATACAATAATAAAATCCTGTGCGAGGCCAAAAAGGCTCATATCTAGTGGTCGCAAGCCATATAATGCAGCGATATTTAAAAATAAATAATACCACAACGCTGTATATATGTACACATAATAAAATAGTAACGAAGAATTTTTGTCCTTCTGTCTGTATCTATGTATGTTCCGGATTGGCGCAAAAATGGCTCAACGGAGTTGGATGAAATTTGGCTCACAGATAGTTTAATCCCGGTAGTACGTTCCCGTGGGATATTTTCCGACATCTACGCGGGCGAAGCCCCGAGCAAACACTAGTCCTGGAATAAAACAATCCTAGTAACTATCGTAGATAGTAGAGGCCACCAGCGTACCATGGGAGAAACGAAAATATTATACACCATACACCGTAGGGACTATTCTTGCTTACAGCGCTCGGCCGCTATAGGAACACTTGCTAACAGATTTTGTTTTCAAATTGGTCAGATGTAAGTTTCCTCGATAGTACTTAATCACTAAACCCAGTTTCATGTACCTAGTCTTTTATGTTCACTTTTCTCATCAGAAATTAGTGGCCGTTGACTGCGGGCCTGTGAACTCACAGCGTGCATTTGTCTGCTGACTAATATCGGTCACCAAACCAATACCCTACTAACGAGTGCTAATCTCCTAATACGTAGACTATGGGAAAAACCGGAGGGCAAGTACTTCCTTGTAGGAACCCACGACGTAGACTCTGCCCTATGATACTTTAGGGAAATATTAAGTAGTTAACAGTACAATGAGCCACTGCGGCTATTAATAGCAATGATAACGTAGTTATACAAATTTACATAATACCTTGTAGCTGTCTGAGCAACATCTACAAGTTTCCTGCTGTCTGTCGTATTAATACGTGATTCTACATTTTACCTACTCAGATCATTTGCTTGGTATTGCGGTTGTTACTGAAGGGAACTTTATAAGTACAAAATATCTGTCATTACCCCGGGATTTTAAGAAATCAATCATTATAGAAAAATATCTGCCTCGTTGGTCTAGTGGTCGCAAGCCCTACTGCTGAGCGGTTTTTTGGGTTCGATTCCCAGGTCATTTTTCATCACGAATTTCTTAGTACGTATTCCCTGGTTTGCCGATATGAGAATTTGTCGAAAATATATTGTAATAGCACATAGGTTAAGGACCGGACACATGCCACTCAACAAGTTTGGCTTCCTAATGAAAAAAGTGAGTAGTCCAAATTGTCAATACTGCGAGTCTGTGGAGGTTGTCCATCACTTGTTGGTGGAATGTGTCCGTAATCGCAGAGAAAGAGATGCCTTATTGACAGAGTTAAAAATTAGTAAGTTAGATTTAGGTGCTGTTCAATGTTTTTTGTCTAAACCCTGTAGTGAGGAGGCTAAGAAAATTTATAGTTTTGTTTGCAGCTATTTAGCTAATAGAGCGTCTCTTGTCTCTTAGTTCGTAAAAATATTTTTGTTATGAGTTATGATGGGGCTGACATGATTATGTATGATAACCAAAAGCCTCTAAATAAATAAAGATTTAAAAAAAAAATTCTTACTAGCAGCCCGGAGTAGGGATTGGTGCCCGGTAATCTGCCGCGCTAATTAGAAACGCTGTAAGGAAGGATTTTTTTTTCGTAATGATACGAGGATTCCGAATCTAAGTAACTCAATTTTCCAAAAACTCCTTCCTTACTGCGTTTCTAATTAGCGCGGCAGTATTACATGGGACTTAAACATAACTGGCGAAATGTGGGTGTATTATATTATGTACACCTCTGCCTAACCCTTGAAGGGTTATTAGCGTAATGTAATGTTATGTTATAAACAAAACATCACGAAGTGTAGATATTATCCCATGTAAAAGGAGAGGGGGATCTTATTGTAATAAACCAGATACAAATCTGGTCCAAGAGTAGAGTTTCCTAATGGAAAAACCCATTAACACTACACAACTCGGGTCAACTCATCAGTCGCGTTTGAGACCACTAGATCTATGACGCATTAGGTACGTACCTACCTACGTAGTACGAAGGTACTGTCTACTGCGTCATAGATCACAACATGTCCCGGAATTAACAGAAAACCTCTTAAAGTGAAAGCGCCAGGGTAGCCCGCGAAATTCAAATTTTCTTACGTTTTTTGCAATTTGCAGGTCAGTATTAGGTTGTATGTTGATTAAAATACTATTCGCGACCATAAAAAATATGTATTTACACAATTATAATAATCATTAAAGTCATCAATAAAACTCTCTAAGACCAAGTAATTCTATTGAATGACTATTTCATGAAATATTAACATCGACGATTATACAACTTAAGGAATTATATTACTGATTCTTATGATTATAATTCTGTAAATACATATTTTTGGCCAAAGAATCAGCATTGCCATACAACGTGGCAATGCTGCCAGCCTTTTGGGCACTTTTCCTGTTGACAGCGATGCGGACAAATTTTTTGATGACCTCTGATTATTTCCCCTCCTTTTTTATATACTTGTACATATTATTATTATTATTTTAAGACTGTTAGTTTTTAAATTATGTAAATATTATTCTTATCTAAACAATAAATCATTAAAATGTGAAAAAAAAACACGAGGATGAATCTACATAGCCATGTAATTGTGAGGAAAAGCCATACTACAACAAACAAAAGATAGTACCCAACTTGAGCACCTGTGTAAGATAGAAACTAATCTCTATGAACGGTAACCACACTCACCATTTCATAAGTAGCTGAGCTACTAAACTGTATATAAGTATTTGTGTATATTCGTTCAAATGTAGACAGGTTCAAGAACCTTTCTGAGCAATTATTAATTTATAACTACATGCAAAAGTTACGGACCACTAAAAGCAGAAGATTCCACATAGTCGGCTTACGAAACATGAGGAAGAGGCACACTTAGCAACAAACAAAAAACAGTTGTATTTCACAATGAAGTTTTATTAATCAACAAAACAGAAGCACGTTTCACAGTATTTTGAAGAGATTGGGGTTGGTTTGTAGTTTAATAGTCATCGGGGACACAGAAACGACCCCGACGGGTGTACCCCGCAGGGCAAGATCCGACAACCACAGTGGAACGGCTTTCCAAAGTCGGCACGTTGTTGTTTGCCTTGGAGAGATGTTGCAGCACTCCTGATGGAGCTTCAGCTATCGACATCTCCACTTTCTTGTCCTTTTCGTTGATATCGATCTTCATTGTTGACAGAGGGTGACGAGGATCTTCCTTGCTTCTCACTGTAATCTCCACAGTCATGCCTTCCGCTGACAGAGGCAGTGTGCGATGTTTCAACACGTAACCGTCGATGCTGACGATCAGAGCCAGGCACAGAGCGACCTTCACGCACATATTTGAATACATGATTGTATTTATTAATGTGGTGAACGACCGCTGGCCAGTTGAGGAGTGTGCTTGGTTGGCTAAAGCAGGACTTTATATACCGTTTAATGACGCAAGCTGGAAATACTTTACCCCTTATTGCTCATATACCTATTTCTACTTTCGTCACAGCGATTGAGTTAATCATACTGTATGTTATTAACCGTAGTTCGGATGCGCCCCCGATTGGACCCGAACTCATGAAGCTCTGTCGGGTTGGTATTGGATTGGACCCCAGAATGACGACATACGACACCTTAAATTGATTATGTAAATAGTTATTACGTTACCCATCAAATCTTATACGTACGTTGAAATGAAATGAAATGAAATTGTTTATTCTGTAAATACATAGGATATCGGAATCACTTTTACACGTCATATAATTAAAGATTATAACCCCACCGCCTTATCTCCACGTTGACGTCGTGATGGGGCTTGTGTGCTCCGAACTCTAGGTCTGTGCCAGTAGAGTTTACTTCGCCCGAACAGGTCTAGAATGAGGAGCCAGACCAAGAGATCCAGAAACTCGCAGGGCAGCATGTGGCGAGCTGTTGGGCAGTAGCGACCCCACGAACTTTATCTCCTGGGTCTTGTTCCTCAATCGCACCTTATTTACAGGAATATTAAACTTACAAGTTTTCTTTGAGCTCTGACTATTTTCTCCGGAAAAGTGACTAACTGGTCACAGTGATCAGACTCCAACTCATTTATAATTAAATGGCTAGAAGGTCTTAAGTTTGTAAAAATATTTTAAATACAAGAAGTACTAGTGGCAGTTATTCTAGTCGGCTCAAAGTATGTATTGTACAAGTCGATATTATTTATAACTAGCTGTTGTCCGCGGCTTCTTCCGCGTAGACGTCAATACTTCCCTACTATTGGAATCAGATTTGGTTCACAATTTCATGGATTTTAATTTTTTTGTGCGGAACCTTAGTTCATTTTCCAAAATAAAAGTAGCCTAAGTTACTCCTTATAATATCAGCTGTCTGCCAGTGAAAGTCCCGTTCAAATCGGTCGAGCCGTTTCAGAGATTAGCCGGAACAGACAGAGAGACAAAAATTTTAAAAAATTGTTTTTTTTTTTGTTGTAAATACCGTATCTACTTTCATATACTATTTTTATAGATTAGAGATACATTATTACGTTATTAAATATAAGTATACGTTCAACCGCCAAGTGACGAGCCGGGACACGTCCTAATGTTGACAACACCTATGTTGTAAATAGAAGTGGGATACTGAATATCATGTTTGTAACGTTTATCGTTTGGCGGTAATGGGTAAGTTAAAACCACAGTCCGGCTGTGTAAAATGTTCTAATTTAAAATACCACTCGATATTCTTCAACTAAATGAGAAGAAATTTAAAACATGCATTAAACGCACACTATAAGTATGTAGACAAGCATATTATAAGTCGGATGATTATACCGTAGACAAAAATACTGGTCTTAATGCTGGTCCTGCACCACAGCCACTTGGGCTCAAGGTAAAATATTTTAATATTTCGAATAGTTGCTGCCCTTTTTTATTTTTTTCTGACATTATGAACTTAATGTTTATTTTTTATTTTTACTTAATTGTTTTAATTGCTGAATACTTCAATAGATAATAATGATTTTCTTTCTTTTTGGTAGTAACAGGTTATTCATCTCTCAAATACATTGCAAACTATAGTTTTGTACAATTTAGAAACATTTTTTCAATTTTGTAAATGTGTACTAGAAAGCTGTAATTTAGCATGGGTATACATATTAATGACGCCGGCAAAGACGTAAAGTAACATTTTGAAAAACATTTTTTTATTTTATCACCCCAACACGTAAAGCGGGATAACTTTTTTTTTCTCGTCTATCCCATGATCCTGTCGTTGGATAGGTCATTCAAAAATATTGCGTGTGTGTGTAAAAGCCGTTTTTCGATTCAGGGATCCGTTTGCGAAATATTAAGCATTAAAGCTAATTTTTGTTAGAGTCAAGTGCTCCCCCGCCAGCAAAACGATTATTTTAGGATATTTGAAAAAAATTACGGCAGTAGTATACAAGATGTAACATAAATCACGCACAACCTCTTAAGGGGTCATTGCAGACATCATTATGAACAACAAATCACCTGTTCTCTACAGTTTGCGAGTTATACGAACATAAATGTAGGGAACAGCTGATTTTTTTCGCGATTTCAGGTTTGGTCCATAG
The DNA here is from genome assembly GCA_947568875.1 of Fissipunctia ypsillon. Taxonomy (NCBI): domain Eukaryota; kingdom Metazoa; phylum Arthropoda; class Insecta; order Lepidoptera; family Noctuidae; genus Fissipunctia; species Fissipunctia ypsillon. The sequence goes on along the minus strand of OX387661.1, from coordinate 14,241,219 downwards.
TAAAAGTTGTTTATAATGATGAGTACAATGACCCCTTAAGAGGTTGTGCATTATTTATATTACATCTCGTACATAACAAAGTTAAAAGGAAAACTATCACAACTAAGTAAGCTTGCAAGTTAACGAGTAATTCGTTCAACTTACTTTTACAGTTGGAATGAATGGGAGAACATGTTTATCAGCCACAATGTTAAGTTTGTTCTTGAGATAAGTTCATCCCAACTACGGAACCCTTCATTGTGCGTGGTCCATCACGCACTTGGCCGGTTTTTTTATACTTCATCCATAACTACGGGAAGCTAGGAGGAAAATCTATGTAGCCAAGTTTACGGATTATGAGGAAGAGGCGCACATATGATACTAACACAACAACAAACAAAAGACAGTCATATTTCACATTCACAAAGAAGTTTTATTAATCAACAAAACAGAAGCGCGTATCACAGTATTTGTCAGACAGTTTGGGTAGTTCTTAGTCTAGTAGTCGTTGGGTACACAGAAAGGACCGTTACGAGAGAAACCCGCAGGGCACGATCCGACAATCACACTGGAACGGCTTTCCAGAGTCGGCACGTTGTTGTTTGCCTTGGAGAGATGTTGCAGCACTCCTGATGGAGCTTCGGCTATCGACATCTCCACTTTCTTGTCCTTTTCATTGATATTGATCTTCATTGTCGACAGAGGGTGACGAGGGTCTTCCTTGCTTCTCACTGTAATCTCCACAGTCATGCCTTCCGCTGACAGAGGCAGTGTGCGATGTTTCAACACGTAACCGTCGATGCTGACGATCAGAGCCAGACACAGAGCGATCTTCACGCACATATTTGAATACATGATTGTATTTATTAATGTGGTGAACGACCGCTGGCCAGTTGAGGAGTGTGCTTGGTCCTGCTAAAGCAGGACTTTATGTACCGTTTAATGACGCAAGCTGGAAATACATGGTTAAGATTTTTACCCTTTATTACGCATTTAGTTCTACTTTCGTCATACTTCACAGCGATTGAGTGAATCACCATGTACATTATTAATTAAGTCATTATAGTCTATAAATGATTAGTGACAAGTGTTAAAAGACTTAATCGTTTACCTATGTCGATATCCTACCATTTTCGCAATGTATCTTGTCAATTTTAATTATGCTTATTTTTAGTACCATAATTATAGTGGCCATTTTAGCCCATTTATACGGAAAATATTCCACGTCGCGACCTGCAGCAAATCGCACATATTTTTTTGGGACACCTGACTATTCTCAATCACTGCAACTCCTGAAAGCCAGAATCTTCAATAGCGACCACCAAAAAGTGCCGAGATATGTAAGAAGGAGAAATGGTTCAACTGGTTTGGAACTAACAACGTAATTAATCAAATTAAAACATAGAGGATTAAGGAAAACCATAGTTTCCATAAACATATTTAGATGTACCTAAGATGTAATAAGGAAGCGTTTTTTATAGCATAGTGTGCAAGTAACTAATTAAATTACATAATTATGTTCTTAGTATCTTTTTAGGGTTCCGTCGCCAAATGGCAAAAACGGAACCCTTATAAATTCGTCATGTCCGTCTGTCCGTCCGTCCGGATGTTACACAGCAATTTTATTCAGAGACATTTGCACGATATCGAGACAAAATGGAAAGAAGGCGTATTCTGTGCAGTGCCAAAGAATGGTGTAGTGAAAATTACGAAAAAAACAATTAGGGGTGGCAGTCCCCCTATGTGAGTACATTTACATTTACCGAGGGATAAAAAATAATTAAATACACATACATTTAGAAAGAAAGAAAAAGAAAATACGCTTATTTGCGATAAGACAAAAGAAAGAAATAACACAAACATAAAAAAACAAGATGGAAGAAAATATTCGTCACATCCACACAAAACGGCTATAAGCATGTAGGGTATCGATGGTAACCCTATGTATATGCTTATGGCCGTTTAATTCTTCACCAATATAAATACGAATGCCAAGGATAAACGTTGATTGGCCAACTTTACTTTATTGACATCCACTCACAGCACAATCAATTAATTAATTAACCAATCAATTCTCACTTCTTTTTTCTAAAACTATTAATTCGTGGTTGGAACTCAGCCGCAACGCAAATTTCCATAGTTAGATCTAATCTTCACATTTTTTGTTCAGTTTTGCGAATATGGTAGAAATGTAGCAGCAGGGGGTCCCCCGGCGGCGATAAGTCCCCTCTTTGAGGAGTGGCTGGAGCCTTCCTTCCGCCTGACGCAGGTCCTCATCGGACACGGGTGCTTCGGGAGGTACCTGTTCCGGATAAGGCGGGAGGAAACGCCCGGGTGTCACCACTGTGTGGATCGCCCGGAGGACACGGTGGAGCATACGGTGGAGGTCTGCCCGGGTTGGGCGGAGCACCGCCGTGTCCTCGCGGAAGCGATAGGCGGCGGCGATCTCTCGCGTCCAGCCCTGGTCCAGGCCATGGTACGGAGCGGGAGTACATGGGAAGCCATTACCTCCTTCTGCGAAGCAGTAATGCTCGTGAAGGAGGAGGCGGGACGCGTGAGGGAGAGGCAAGCTTTGCGCCCTCACGCCCCTAGTCGCCGCAGGAGACGCCCTGGGCGTCGGGAATTGGCAGCCGATTCCCGGCCACCGTAGGCGCGGGCTTGCGGACGGCGAGCAATGGGTAGCTCGCCGTCCGGTAAGGACCAAGCCCGAGTCGACGGCGCGTCGTGTTCCACGCGCGCCTCAAAGAGATGCCAGCACTATTGACGGAGTCCGCTAGGGCCGATGCCAGCTAGGGTTGCGGGATGTTCGAAAGAGTTACCGTGGCCCCGGCACAGGCAACAGAAGGAACACGGGTGGGTTTTAGTCAGTAAAAGTCTGACACGCCCTCCCGCTCCGCCCAGAGCGGGAGAAGTCATTTGATGATTTCCCATCCACAAAAAAAAAAAAGGGGTTCCACCGGTAAATTTTGAAAGAGGTCTATGACAAAAAAGTCTGGGAACCTCTGCCTTAGACTAACGTAGCGAGAAGGAATTGTTACATATTTATAGAACATGATTTAAGTAACTAACAGTATTCCCCCGGAGTAAATATTTTCACGAGCCGGATATCCCCGCTACCGCTAGTGTACTCGGAAGTCTGCATAACGTTGCATCACACTTACAAACCTAAAGCATTTTATGACACGAAATAGAATTGAATTTATTCTATCACAATTTAAAACCAGCCACAAGGCGATCACTAAAGTTACGTCACCGATTCCTCGATGCGTACCTAATGCACAAATCTAAAGCCCGTATTACAGAACGTCACTCAAGACTCAAGCATTACTTAAAACTAGATTCAAGCCATATGATTGGTTGAAACTAGTTTTAAGTAATGCTTGAGTGACGTTCTGTAATACGGGCCTAAGTCTGTGGGCACGAAACTAGCGGCGGCCGAGCGATGGCGATTGTGGGGCAGCGCGGCGCGGTGGCGGCGTAATCAAAAGTATATCATTCTGAAGAGACGCGCACGAAACGGGCGGAGCGGCGCGGGACGATCGAGCGATGCACGGGCGGAGGCGACACGCAAGCGATGGGCACAAACTTATTTGATTTCGCCGCTCGACGGCCGCTCCACTCCAAGCCCACTGCCGAATCTCACCGCCCCGCGCCGCTCCGCAATCGCCATCGCTCGACCGCCGGCTAGTTTCGTGCCCGCAGACTTACAAAATCGTCAGGCTACGAGCTTGATTTAAAAACAGACAAATATCAAAAATGTAGATTTCGAAGCTTATGAGTTGCCTACTGAGAGATACAGGAGTGGTTGGTTAAACATCTGCTTACGTTAGACATGAATTTCCAAATAAGGCGTTGCGGCATTATAGTCCAACCGCTGCCGTAAGCATGACCCTCTCGTGAACCAAAATACTTCTGCAGAGGGTCGCGCTTACGGCGGTCGGACTATAGGCTAATTTAAAGGCTCCTACATACAGGCACGACTGGCGACGCGAATCGCGCGCGACACAAAGGCACCGCACGTCGCGCGATAGGCGGTGGCTTTGTGTCGCGTCGCGTGTTGCGCCTGTTTGCAGGAGCCTTTAGTCTGCGGGCTCGAAACTAGCGGCGGCAGAGCGACGGTGATTGCGGGGCGGCGCGGCGCGGTGGCGGCGTAATGAAAAGTATAGCATTCTGAAAAGACGCGCACGAAACGGGCAGAGCGGCGCGGAGCGATGGAGCGATGCACGGGCGGAGGCGACACGCAAGCGACGGGCACAAACTTATTTGATTTCGTCGCTCGACGGCCGCTCCACCCCAAGTCCACTGCCGAATCGCCCCGCCCCGCGCCGCTCCGCAGTCGCCATCGCTCAACCGCCGCTGGTTTCGTGCCCGCAGACTGAAGGTTCACCAAACAAACGTCCGACGCAAAAACCTTACCTAACGTAACATTGTTTTTCCCCTAGCTGAAATTCAACCTAAACCATGTGTCACATCTTGGGTTCTCAACTAGGCTATTGTGATATTTTTTCAAGGAAAAATCAAAGCATTATATTACAGTCAAAGTATAACGTTTAGTATGTGGAACATCTATGGGTCCACGTGGGTTCGATCGGATCCCCAGTAGTCTCGATAAAGATGAAATACGGGCGGGTTACTCAGATTATTGCAATAAATATTGCTGAAAATATGCTGCGTATCATAATAGCCACTCGACCTGCGATCCCCGGAGACTGCCTTTAGGTATATAATATACTCGAATCATGTTGTAAAACTATTACTCGTAATATAGAGCGGGACGAGTACGGAGACACTCTCATATTTTATGTACAGGACTCTTTGTGAATCTGAAATTGTTTTTCGAATTAACTTACCTACCTACTTACTTATACAAAAATATATGTTGTTATGTGTGAACAGAGTTTTGTAACCAAGAGCGATGGGACTGTGCCGTGGGAAAAAAGGATGAGATTATTCTATATTTGTGATAGGATTTACTATTTTTGTAGGTATTCCTTTGGAAAATGATGTAATATCCTACGTTGTAAGAGCAGCTAGTCCGAAGAAAGCCATTTAGCTGGATTTTGGGCCCAAGTAAGCATAGCCACAACGGTTTTGTCGGTGCTGAGTTTTTTTCTACGGGATAAAAATAAGAACTTAACCTATCAATAACAACAGTACCTATTTATTTTATTTTAGTGGCAGCCAACATGCTTGGTACAGCACATGTACTTACATACATTATTCATATTACGTCAATTGATATTGAAACCAGACTGCATGACTGCATACATGGTATCTACACGACACTTTGGTGCAAAGGCAATAAAGTGTCGTCAGAGGCAATTTATATTAATGATATAATAATCCATTTATTTTCAGGGCGACAGAGGCCCATAGATATACATATTTTAATAATAAACAAAACTTGTGTTAATTACTTAGAATTAAAACGATGTTAGTAGCACTTCACTTGGCACTAGCTTGACTTTACAAAATGTACTCTGAGAATATGTATGTCGCCCCGCATTTTGGGTTAATCTTTAGGTAAAGTAGGTATAAGGTCACCCGGGGCTATTGGTAGCCAGGGGGCAAACGTAAATGATTGGGATAACTCATTTATGCAACAGTAACGAGTTATCCCAATCAGTTACGTTTGCCCCCTTGCTACAATAGCCCCGGGTGACCCTAGTCTAATATATAAAGCAGCGAAAGTACTCTGACTATCATTTTGAACGTGCAGATATTCAATACGGTTATCATAATTAAGTGATTCTATTGTTATTAGGTAGGAAGGTATGTGCTGTAGTGCTTAGAATTGAATGAAATATTCCATTGTGCAGAAAAAAGTCAAAGTAGATACTGGTAGGTTATTTTAGCATACATGACCGAGTATTTCTTTAGGTAAATGTTTTATTTTACAGCTTATCTTTGTATGACGCGTAACATGCGAAAAGCTAAATAATGATTTGTCATTTCTTGCCTCTACTGTGACACACGATGGGTCATGCGGGGATCGTTCCCTTAAGTTATGATATTCATTGGCATTATTATGTAGGTACCTACTGACCGGAACAGCAGAGCTAGGATATTCATTTGGAATAAGATTTTTTGGTGTTGTTGTGTGTTTTTGGTGTGTCATTTTATTTTAACCTGTGTGGCAAAAGTTAAGGTTTTTTTTTTCTGCAATTCTTCACGCATTTTTGATTAGGTATGTCATTTTTTTTTTATAAACTACATCCATAACTACGAAAACAAAGAGGAAATCTACGTAGCCAGGCTTAGGAATTATTAAGAAGAGGCACACATAGGTATACTGACAAACTTAACAACAAACAAAAGACATTTCACATTCACAATAAAGTTTTATTAATCAACAAAAAGCAGAAGCATGTATTACAGTGTGTGTCAGATAGTTTCAGTAGTTCTTATTCAAGTAGGTAATCTTTGACACAAATTTTACCTACAGGAGAGGAACCCGCAGCGCATGATCCGACAATCACACTGGAACGGCTTTCCAGAGTCGGCGCGTTGTTGTTTGCCCTGGGAAGATGCTGCAGCACTCCTGATGGAGCTTCGGCCATCGACATCTCCACTTTCTTATCCTTTTCGTTGATATCGATCATCATTGTTGACAGAGGGTGACGAGGGTCTTCCTTGCTTCTCACTGTTATCTCCACAGTCATGCCTTCCGCTGACAGAGGCAGTGTGCGATGTTTCAACACGTAACCGTCGATGCTGACGATCAGAGCCAGGCACAGAGCGATCTTCACGCACATATTTGAATACATGATTGTATTTATTAATGTGGTGAACGACCGCTGGCCAGTTACTTGCAGAGTGTGCTTGGTCCTGCTAAAGCAGGCCTTTTTATAGGTAGCATTTAATGACGAATTTATTTCCAATATTCCAATTTTATATCACTTAACTTCGTAAATATGTATATATCTTTCCTCATACTGCACCGCTGCGCTGTTGAGTGAATCATTCATTATCTACACTGAGGTAGAGGTTACAGTAATTGCAGTAACAAATGTTCAAATCTTAATCCTATTACGGGATTCGTCTATTTTAAAAGTTCACACAATTTGCCTTGTCAGTTTTACTTAGAGCATTTAGGTATTTTGATTTCCAATGGATGTCGATTCCAGCACAATATGCGATTATTAAAGTTATGTCGAATCATTCCTAAGTGTGCCTTTATAAGCAACAAAGTGTTTTAGGAAGTAATTTTTTTAAGCCCGTCCTGTGCACTGAAATGTGAAAGATATTAATTTCAAGGGGAGAGAAGGGGGTATTATATGTCTTAAAATAACTGTAATAAAACAGGTTTGTTTTATACAGACACAACACGCTGCTGATTACCGACATGATACTTAAATAGTTTTTTCATTGGTAATATAATATTGAGTCGAATACACTTGTATTTTAGATGATACACTCCGAATAGATTGCCCTCAGTTGTTAGATAAGTTTAATTTTAACATAACATCACGCCTTGTTTCCCCGAAGAGTTAGGCAGAGGTGTACCTATAGTACACCCACATTTCGCCAGTTATGTTTAAGTCCCATGTAATAGGAGGCGAGCTTATTGCCATCTACTGGGCACAAATCCAGACTCCGGGCTGCTACTGAGAAATTCCAGAAAAACCCAATAAAACTTTGCCCGACCTGGGAATCGAACCCAGGATCTCATGCTCAGCAGTAGCGCTTGCGACCACTAGACCAACAAGGCAGTTTAATGTTAACCTACCATAAAAAAATCTCTTTTTCCCTACATCTATGTACGCATTAACTCATCAAAATGTAGGAACACCTGATTTATTTTTTGCGATTTCGGGTTTGGTCCAATAGTAAAAGTTGTTCATAATTATGAGTACAATGGCCCCTTAAGAGGTTAACAGTTTTTAAATGCTTTATATTGTTTATCTGTCCAAAGGCTTTCTATGCTTCCTTTTTCCCAGTTTTTGTCTTAACAACTCTTTTAAAGGTTCACGTCTCGTGGCTAAATTAGGTATCCATTTATTAACATAATTAACTGGTGCGAGGCAACTTTGCTGCTCGTCAATTGTTTTTGGAACCCTAAACTTTGTATGCTGTCAATATGCTTAGATAATGGTCTCACCCCTTCTGATAATGGCTTAAAAAGTTTATTATATCCGCTTTGTATATACATTTATCCTTATAGCAAAACATTGTTTTCTTGTAGGATTTGCAATACTTTTGACAATCGTAAATCATGTTCGGTCTCGTTCCCAAAGATTAAAATATCGTCGATAAAATTAACAACACCTTCACATTTAACCAGCATTTTCTCTAAGATTTTTTGAAACTGCTCAGGTGCATATGTTACTCCAAATATTAATTTTTTGTATCTGTACAACCCGATTGACGTTATGAACGTTGTGATATTCCTGGAAAAGGGTGGAGCTCAATTTGATGGAAGGCGTTATTTATATCTAGCTTGGAGAAATATTTAGCTAGGTTAGATTTTGGGCAGTAATTGATCCATACAAGGTAACGAATGGTTTTCTCTGAGTATCGCTGCGTTAGCTCGCCTCATATCTATACATAATCAGACATTCCCATTATCTTTCATTATAGGTGCTACAGGAGAAATCCAAGAGAACTCCTTTATTTTTAATTTAATTTTATCTTCGATGGGAATTGGTATTCTCCTATAAGGTTGCGTTACAGGTTTAACAGATTCGTCAATTGGTATCTCAACCAGAACACCTTTAAATTTGGGAAATGGTATTGGTTCCTGAATTTGATTGATACCGATACCCAATTTCAATACGCCTAGTTGTAATGCTGTGTCCTTGCCTAATAAGCCAAAATAAATAACACCTGCCATCTAATCTCTTCACCACCCTTGGTTGACTGGTAGAGAATGCCTAAGGCATTAAATCCGCCTTTGTACTTTTTTAAGTGTGAAAAGTTAAAATAAATAAATAAGTTTCTCGAACCATTTTTTATTACATATATGGCACTTTGTTCCGTTTTTCGAAACTTCTCTGGACAACCAAAGATACGGCCATAAGCTACAAGAATTTTATTCGGTCCTTTAACCTGTTTGCAACAAATTACTTTGTCACTCTTCAGATAGTTCCAGGCATCTTTAGATATTAAATTTAATTTACAACCTGAACCAATTAACATCTTGAGTTTTATTCCTCCAACGTCACATTCTACCGTCGCATCGTCGTTCATGTTGAATATATATTGTACCTCTTCGTTTTCTTAAAAATTTATTGCGTTGTCTTTACGTGGTCGTTTACATATCTAGTTCCTTCTTGTTTTTGTTCGAATTTCCGTTTATTTTGCATTTCTTTAGACTTACAACATCTTTGGTAATGTTCTATCTTATTACAATTGTGACACTGTTTTCCTTTTGCCGGACAATTTGAGTCTTGAGGTTTGTGTGCAACACTCCCGTATCTATTGCACTTGACTATCACGTACATACGTACGTACGTCGCTATCTGGTTTATTCTCTTGTCTTCAGCGTATATATCTCGTACTTTTGTTTGCAACTGCATTGACTTCATTTGTTTTGGTTTTGTCTCCTTGTGCATAATCATTTAGTTTATGATTTACTACTTCCAATATATTGGCTTCAATCACCACCTTATCCAAAGTAACTCTGTCCCCCATGATCAAAATCTTTTTCCTCAAATCCAAAGAAGAACATCCTTCTATAATATGGTCAACTAAATGCTCTTCTGGTTTTTCTCGAACTTTAACAAAATGTTTTTAAACTGTCTCCTTCTTTTTGCTTGAAAAAACGAATAACATGTCTTTCATATGTCTTGATTTGCTTTGGTAGAAAATACTTATCAAGACGGTCGACAGCAACTTCGAAAACGTCGAGTCCCTCAGAATCCTAAACACTTGCTCCTGGTATGTTGTAGAAAATCTCTTGAGGGCCTGCACATCCTAATAGCAGCAATATCACTCTCTTTTTTGCAGATTTGGTAGTGTCTGTAGCCTCAAAATAAATTTTAAGAGATCTCTTCTACTTTTCCCATCTTAACCCTAATGAAGCGGGGTCTCCCTCAACGTTAGACGTCGTTTCTTTTCCGGAGGTGGTAATAAGCTTGACATGACGAGTCACCTGTAAGGAATATACTAATGAAAGGGATATTAGATGCCCATGTGTCAAATTTAATGTATGCCCATGCGTCCAATTTAATGGATGCCCAATGCGTCCAATCTAATGGATGCCCATGCGTCCAATTTAATGGATGCCCATGCGTTCAAATTAATGGATGCCCATGCGTCCAATTTAATGGGTACCCATGAGTCCAATTTAATGGATGCCCATCTACCACGCGACAACGTTGCGTTCTGGTAGATGTCACATGTCTTCGAAGTATTGGTTCTCAGACATGTCGGTTTCCTTACGGTGTTTTCCTTCACCGTCGATGAGCAGTGGTGATGAGTGAAAATACACAAAATGCCTGCCTGGGTTCGAACCCGCGACCTAAGTCGGGCTAGGCCACGACCACTGCTTGCTAAATTTAATATAAATGACATACATCTAATTATATCAATGTTGTTGCAATATACCTTTTATGTTTGTATTTATGTATATATAATTTTTTTGTGTAATTAGATATCTTTGAATGAGCAGCTTTATTACTATCTGAGTAAACAATAAAAAATAAAAATCGTTTATTTTCAGGCATCGACGGCCCATAGCATGTTAGTATTACCAAAAAAACTTACAAACTATGTTAGTAGTAGCACAAAAAAATATATATATATACATATTAAACGTTGATTTCACATTAAAATTTATTTATTTAAAAACACATACAACTATCATCACAGGCTTACCTAATACAATATTAAGTGAAACTTACTTGTTACTTAGTGACCTGTGCGACCATAATTTATTTATCCAGTAACATATCCATCACCATCACCACCATCCATCACCATCTGGAGACTGAGAAGCCGCACCTGTTTTTCCTAACGGAGACGAAGATAACAACCCCGTCAGACGTGGTGTATCTCAACTGGGTTACTCTCTTGAACACAAATTCAAGAAGCAAGCTGGGGTCTGTGTGTACGTCCGCGATGACATTTGTTGTCGTCGTCTCCGTTGCTTTGAGAAATCGGGTTTTTCTGCCATATGGCTACTTGTGGACACTGGCGTGGAGAAATCTCTCTACATCGGCGTCTACCGATAGCACAGCGGTAACCAGGAGACAACAGCGCTCTTTAACTTCCTCGTGGAGTCGATTGACGTAGCCCAGCAGCGGTACCCAACAGCGAAGCTCATCTTTCTGGGGGACTTCAGTGCCCATCATAAAGAGTGGTTGTTCCCGTACCAGAAAACTGACCATACCGGGTTATAGGCGCGCAAGTTTGCTTTAACGCTAGATCTAACCCGGATGGTGAATGTGGCAACGCGGGTACCGGATGTTGATGGCCATACACCCAATTGCTTGGACCTTCTGCTGGCATCTGATCCGGACAGTCATTCAGTATCGGTCTCAGCCCCTCTGGGAACGTCTGACCACTGTCTGGTGAAATCCTTATCGACCTGCTCTCCTCCAGATGAGAGTCCTAGAGGCACGAGGCGAGTATGGCGATACAAGTCAGCAGACTGGGATGAGATGCGGCACTTTTTTGCGTCTTATCCTTGGCGGCAAGTGTGCTTCTCCTCGGGTGACCCCTCATGCTGCGCTGACGTGGTTGCGGACGTGATTCGGCAGGGGATGGAGTATTTTATTCCATTCTCCGACATCCCGCTCGGTCGCAAATCTCGACCTTGCATATCGACATAATGCAGAATGCGCCCACGCTGAGGCCCGTAAAGAGTCTGCCTACCAAGCCTTTTTTTTTTGTTTCGGGGTGGAAAATCCTCATGGATGTCCTCCGCCCTGGGGCGGGCGGAGGGGTCTGTCAGACAGACTAAAAACCACCCCGGTGTTCCATCTCACACCTACGCCGAGGGTCGCGGGAACTTACGATCCTTCCGCAACCCCTGGCTGGTGCCGGCCCACCACGGCAGGCCTCTCCTCGTGTCGAGGGGGGGAGTGAGGTGTTTGACTCCCCCCGCGACGTCTAAGAGGGGCGCGCGTGGAACACTACGCGCCGCCACCTCGGGTCCGATGAATGGGGGGCGACGGACGTCCCCGAGTCCGTCGCCCCTGGATCCATTTAGGGGGGCTGGAAGAGGGCGTTGTCCGCCCTCCGCCGACACCCAGTGCGCCTGCTGCGGGCTGGGTGAGAGGATGTGATCTCCCTCTCCCTTTCCGCAGCCTCCTTCTGCGAGATGACTGTCTCGCAGAAGGAAACCACCGCGTCCCAGGACTCCTCGCTGCCGACCATCGAATTAACGACAGCCGGCAGCGACAGGTCACTGCCTACTCTAGAGATGAGGGCATGGCGCGGCTCCTCCCAAGCGGCACACTCTGCCAGCGTATGCCGCGCCGTGTCCTCCCGACAGTCGACGCAGTGGTGACACCGGGCGTCTGGCTCCCTGGTTATGCGACACAGGTACTTCCCGAAGCAACCATGCCCCGAGAGCACCTGCGTCACCCGAAACGACAAGGAGCCGTGCCTCCTCCCAAGCCAAAGGTCGAGCACCGGCCGGACCGCCTCGATGGTGCCGAGGCCGGCGGTAGGGCGTGAGAGCCTGTCCCGCCATTCCGCCACCAGGACCTCGCGAAGCAGCAACCGACGCTGCTCCATTAGTCGCTGCATCGGTCGCTTACCTCGCGCCTGCATTTCCTCGCGCCACCGATACAATGACGCGAGTAATTTCGCCTCCAGGTCCCAGGGCGGGGATCCGGCCAGTGCACAAGCCGCCTCGTAGGAGATCGTGCGCTGCCTACCAAGCCTGGGTCAACCGCGACCGCAACGTTAGAGCGCGTAGGGTTCGCGCGAGGAAAAGAGCTTTTAATTCTGCCGCCAAGTTTTGCAAGCGGGTTTCACGTGGGGCACGTTTTGACCATGTCGGACGTATTGGGGCCAAGCTGGTTTTGCACGCTCCGGGTAGTAAACAGTTCTGGTCCCTGTCCAAAGCGGCTGAAGCGAATTTCTGTCGACCCACTTTACCTCCAATGATGAAACCTGATGGGTCGCTAGCTCACTCTGCAGGTGAGAAAGCAAATTTATTTGCATCTCTCTTTGCAAGCAATTCACGTCTGGACGCTGGCTCCAAGCAACCACCTACTGTGCCTCATTGTGACTCCTCGATGCCGGAAATTGCAGTTCACATTAAAGAGGTCCGAGGTCCGAAGAGTATTGTGCCGTCTAGACGTGAACAAGGCCAGCGGGCCTGACGGCATTCCAGCAAGAGTGTTGAGGCAGTGTGCGCCTGAACTGTCTCCTATGTTGACACGTTTGTTCCGCCTTTCTCTTAAAAAAAGGACGGTACCAAAATCCTGGAAGCTCGCAAATGTGCAACCAGTGCCCAAAAAGGGCGACCGTGCAGACCCTGCCCATTACCGTCCGATCGCCATTGCCTCCATTCTGTGCAAGGTTATGGAAAGGGTAGTCAACAGTAAGTTGCTGACCTACCTTGATAACAATGATCTCCTCAGTGACCGTCAGTATGGCTTTCGCCGGGGACGGTCAACTGGCGATCTTCTTGTGTATGTCTCGCACTGCCGGGGCGAGGCCTTCGAGAAACATGGCGAAGCACTTGCTGTATCGCTTGATATCTCGAAGGCCTTTGACAGGGTCTGGCACGCTGGTCTGCTCAGCAAGCTTCCTGCTTATGGCATCCCTGCTGATTTTTGTAGCTGGATATCAGACTTCCCTAGTGAACGGTCGATCAGAGTAGTCGTTGACGGCTGCTCTTCCGACCTTATGGCTATTGATGCCGGAGTTCCTCAGGGGTCTGTTCTCTCTGCAACTCTTTTCCTGCTGCTCATCAATGACCTACTTCAACCTGGTATTATTGGGTATGCAGATGACAGTACAGTTTCAGAGAGATACTTGTCCAGCGCAAAAACCAGTGGGGCCGAAGTTCGTTCCCTAAGAGGGCCATGCTAGAGCGGACAGATTTGACCTTAAGCCTTGTCTCCCAGTGGGGTGATGATAATCAGGTCTTTTTTAATGCCACCAAAACACAGGCGTGTCTTTTTACCGCTAAAAGGAGTAGTTTCGATCAAACTCCTACTTTTCGGAGTACATCTGTTCCCGTAACTGATCGGCTCGAGCTCCTAGGCATGGAGTTGACATCATGTCTCAACTTCGGAGCCACCATCGAGTACAAACCCAAACTGCGGCCAAGAAACTGGGCATCCTAAATAGGGTGAAGCGATACTTTACGCCTGGACAGCTTTTAACTCTCTACAAAGCGCAAGTCCGATCCTGCATGGAGTATTTCAGCCACCTTTGGGATGGCTCAGCTAAATACTAACTTGCCGCGCTTGACTCGGTGGAACGCAGAGCTAATACGCTCATTGGCGACGTAAGACTGGTGGATGCCAAGTTTCACAGCTTGGCTCATCGCCGCAAGGTTGCCTGCCTTCTTGTCGGTCTTCTACAGATTGTACTTCGGTGAGTGTGCTCGAGAACTCCACGACCTCATTCCGCCTGCCCCCTTCTACCATCGGACATCTAGACGCACTGCAGGTTACCATCCTTACCTAGTTGCTATCCCACCAATTCGCACTAAGCGTTTCCAAATGTCTTTTGTGATGCGCACAGCAAAGGAGTGGAACTCTCTGCCTGCGTCTGTGTTTCCGAATGCATACAACCCCGATCTCTTCAAAGTGAGAGTTAACAGGCTTCTTCTGGGTAAGCTCGCTCCATCGTCGACTTTGTCTCTGTCATCTCTGACCTAGACTAGAGTCAAGAGCTAAAAAAAATTTAAAAAATATGTACCACAAACATAAACGAATAAACACCACAAAACACAACAAATACATATATTTTTTTTTTGTTATTAAAAGAACAATTTTTCAATAAATATTTAAGAAATAAGATGCAACATCCTGTATGCACTCGGGCATTTTCTGAGAATAGGCTTCGTACACAGCACGCCAACAATACGTATGGCGAACGAACTACCGGTTATATTATACCGAGACTTATTAATAGTCTGCCCTCAGCAATAAACAAATGTATTACAAATAAAAATACCAAATGTAAACTTGAGCAATATTACTTAAGTATCAGGGTGAATCAAAAAGTTCTTAGAAGTGCTTATTTATAAAACCTTTTTGGGGGAAGTTCGATATTCGAATTAAAGAGTGTCAATCACACAATATTTATGCAAACTGCAAGTTGTTTTCGTCAGTTCGTTCGCACGTAACTTTTTTTTTTGTGCAACGAGTCGCTAAAAACGCAAAATTATGGATAAAAGTGAGTTATGTGCGGTGTATCTCAGCCTGAAAAAAATGTCTACGAAAGAAATTTTTTTTCCGACATTCAGCAGACATTATCGGATGATGCTACACCCTATTCTATGGTTGCGTACTGGGTTTGGCAATTTAAAAGAGGTAGATCAAGCTGTAAAGATGACTTGCGTTCTGGGCGGTCTTCAACCTCCGTTACGGACGAAAATGTCAAAAAGTTTGAGAATCTGGTTTTGGAAGACAGAAGAATAACTATAAAACATTTAGCTGAGTTCCTAAAGATATCATTTGGTAGCATTCAATCCATTTTAACTGATACACCGGGGTTCAGAAAAGTGTCGCCAAGATGGGTGCCACAAATATTAACCGACGAAAACAAAATGTGACGTTTGGAAACTAACTGTAATTTCGAAATGTTCCAACGAGATCCAGATAATTTTTGCCGTCGCCTTGTCACCATGGATGAAACGTGGGTCCACCATTTCGACCCTGAAACTAAGAGACAAAGCATGTCTTGGAAACGAGCATCCTCTCCATCCATTAAGAAATTTCGAGTTGCTCCTAACACTGGCAAGGTTATGGCCTCAGTGTTCTGGGATAGTGAAGGAATCCCGTTTATTGATTACATGTCAAAAGGCCAGACGATTACTAAATCCTATTATGCAAATTTAATTCCGAAAGTGCATGAAGCGAGTAAAGAAAAACTTCGTGGAAAACTGTCGTTGGGCGTGTTGTTTCTTCAAGTTAACGCTCCTGCTCATCGATCGAAAGTTGCACTCAACGCAATCCGCTGCGCTGGCTTCAATCTCCCTGACCACCCACCATATTCTCCGGACTTAGCCCCAAGTGATTTTCACTTATTCCCAAAATTAAAAGAGGAAATTCGTGGAACTTAATTTCACAATGATGACGCAGTTATGACTGCCGTAAAGGAGTTTTTCGAGAGTCAAGAAGTCAAGAAAGTTTTTGCATTTTTCAATATTGGTTCTAAGAACTTTTTGATTCGCCCTCGTATTATGTAGGAATGATTGTAACTATATAAAGACCTAAAGATGTTATTAATTGTATCGACAATAACGCATACCTATAAAATGCATCATTGTATAGTTCGATATTGAGATAAACTCATGATCATTTTTTTTTTGCAATTCATCATTTCTAATGTAAACAATACCTCAAAAAGTCTAGTAACAATTACAATAAAACTAACTGAATCCTTCCTTCTGCTTGAAATACTTTATGCCAGTAGGTATGGAATGTAACAATTTGCATTGTTAATTATATTCATACATACAAACTTTTACTAGGTAGGTAATATGATTTAAGTTTCTGACCTTTATCCTCGTTGCCACTTGTAGTGTCTGTTTATTTCTATAGAAGGGCTATTATCACATTTACTCACAGGCTCACCAGCACATCCAAGGTCCTAGTTCTCGATACGCTTCACATCTGCTTTCCCGCCATTCCTCGTGACTGACAGTTGACATTACTGACAGCTACCTAACACTTGTGTGTGTGAGATAGTGTTTACATATCTATTAAATATATACACTACACGGTGTACAGCGCAAGACGCGTGCAACTGGATCGCGAAGGGTTCAGAAACAGTGAATCTGCAGCTCAGTTACTCGGAGATCAGTAGGATTGAGGTATCAGGACGGGAATTAGGACTGCGGCAGCCGTGCAGCAACCGGACGAATGACGGCAGTCCCTCCAGCGATGGGGGGTGTCTCAAGTCACCCAGCGCCTGGACGTCGGCGATGAGGGTTCATTTATGGAATTCCCAGGGCTTTGGCGTCCTCACGCCGTGTAACGGGGCCCTGGGAGTCCGGGCAATGGCGTCCATGCGCCGAACAGTTGGATTACCTCATGGAGGACTTTGAGCTGATCGCGGGTGCTCACCGGGATGTAATAAAATTTTTTTGAAGATTGAGAGTAGACTGGTTTATTTGGCCTGACGGCCGTGTTTATAAGAGTCAGAAGTATCTTATTTCAAAATAATTTTACTTGATCATGATTGATAGTCGGCCAGAAACAATAAGGCGGCTACACAGTGACGACCTGACCTTAATCACCATTTGGTTCGTAAAAATGTTACTGTGCAGCCTTCTGCGCGAAGTTCGGACTCGCCAAGATACGTCTGCCGTATTGTACTGAATTGTAATGGTGAAAATGCTCTGTATTTTGTAAAGTTAACAAAATGACATTTTTATCCACGCCATACTTAGTGCCAATGTCAATCACAACATTTTGGTGGTCAAGTGGTAGTACAAGTGAAATAATGTAAACAAAAGCGGGTTGTTTATAACAAGCATTTTAATTAACAAATAACAGTGGAAGTAAGTTTTATCACAGGATTTCAAGGCATCGAAGAAAGTGTCCATTTGTTTATGCATCGTCCGTGGGGAAGCAGAATCCAGCACGACCCACGGTTCCCTCTGGGCAGGAGCCGACTCGGATTCCGCTGCGGTCTTTTAAAGCCGGCACAGCATTTACAATGTCGCGGAATTGTGTCGGCGCTCCTGATGGAGCATCAGCTGTTGCAATCACCACTGTCTTGTCCTTTTCGTTGATATCCACCCTCGTTGTCGACAGAGGGTGACGTGGGTCCTCCTTGCTTCTCACTGTAATTTCCACAGTCATGCCTTCCGCTGTCAGAGGCAGTGTGCGATGTTTCAGCACATATCCGTCGATGCTGATGATCAGAGCCAGGCACAGAGCAATCTTCACGCACATATTTGTATACATGATTGTGTATTTTTTAATGTGTTGAAGGACAGCCGGCCTGTTGAAGAATATGCATATACCCGTCAAAAAGAGTCTTTATATATTAACTGTTTCTGCATGAGTGGAATTCCCTTTATTGCGTATATTGTGTACCAACAATGCCTTGAAATAGATCGTTAGGTATATTCAGTGAATCATCTAAGGACTAATTGCGTAATGCGTATTATGTCTCTATACAACATGTCCCTGAATTAATGCACAGCCTCTTAAGGGGTCATTGTACTCATCATTATCAACTCAGCCTATCGCAGTCCACTGCTGGACATGGCCTCTCCCAGTCTGCGCCACAACACCCTGTCCTCCGCCTTCCGCATCCAGTCTGTCCCAGATACCTTCTTAAGATCGTCGGTCCATCTAGCTGGGGGCGTCCGACACTACGCTTGCCGATACGTGGTCTGCACTCCAGGACTCATCATTATGAACAACTTTTACTATGGGACCAAAGGTAAAATCGCGAAAAAAATCAGTTGTTCCCAACATTTATGTTGAATAACTCGTCAAAATATAGGGAACAGCTGTTTTTTTTTTTCGCTGTTTTAGGTTTGGTGTCCACAGTAAAAGTTGTTCATAATGATGAGTACAATGACCCTTTAAGAGGTTGTGCGTTAATTCCGGGACATCTTTTATAAATTAATGCTATTATTTTGTAATGCTTTTTGTGCTTCACTTATGGGAAATACACGCATTGCAATGTTTCGAGGCACCTTGCAAATGAAACACCTACACTAATTAGAAACTGGTTTTTCAGTGCTGGGCATGGGTGTTTTGGGAGCTGTCCTGTCTGCTTATTTTGATAAGGAACGAGTTTTTGATTTTATTTCTTAAATCCCAATAGATTACCTTTGTAATTAGGTATTTCCAATTGAAAAACTAGTTCGTTTTACACCTATCGAATAGAACAACATCGGGGAAAACAACAGTTACTTGACATTATAACAAACATTGATCGCTGGAAACGTCAAAAAAAATTTTTCAATAGAAATAAAATTTTGTACGATACGTTACGAAGTGCCTACCTAAGTAGCTCTGCCATGGTTCTGTCTAGTTCTAATTAAAGTTGGAGCTTTCTTTATTATTCTAATTTACTCTTGACATTAAAGGAATTTGAGCAGTGGTGGCTCAGTGGTAACGGCCGCGACTTACGAGTTGTAGGTCGTAGATTCGAACCCAGGCGCTTTATTTTGTGTAAATTATTAGTAAGGAAAACATACTGAGGACACCGGCATGTCCTAGAACCAAAAATTCGTAACATCTACCAACCCGCACTGGGCCCGCATGGTGGATTACGGCCCACTCCCTCTTACCGAGAGGAGGCTTGTGTCCTAGCAGTGGGAACATTATAGGCTAATTATACTTTAGAAATTCCAAAGAACAAAAATCAAGCTAATTAGTTACCTAAAATTGACTCAGAATAACAATTTTCTTTTACAATTAACATACCAGGTTTTCGTACCTCGATGAGCACTTAGTCGGTAGATCTTTGACAGTCGTTACGGGCAGGTAGAAGCCTGAAAATCTGACAACTTGTCTTACCAAGGGGTATCGTGTTATCCAGTATCTAGGTTGTTGAGGTCAGATGGGCAGTCACTCCATGTAAAATACTGGTATTCAGCTGCATCTTGTTACCTATCAATACTGAAAGTCGGCCCCAACATAGTTAGGAAAAGGCTAGAGACAGATGATGATTAACTTAATGATTGTAAAAATATGTGGCAAGGTGGAACAGTTGCAAGAACCTTTTCGATAATTTTATCAATTATCTTATTCATGTAAATGTGACAGATGCAGAGAAATTGGCATCTTAATAGATAGTAGGTAGGTAATATTCCTAGGCTAAGCACTGACGTTAAATGGCCCCTAAAACCTTCTTATTTATTGATAGAGACCGGACGGTCGCTATATGTAAGACTCAAAAACCGTTTGAAGCAGGCCGCTGCTTCGTACGGTTGACGACAAAACATCGAAATTCCTCTATGTTAGTTTATTCTTAATTTATTTTACACATAAACCTTCCTGAATAAATTCTCTAAATGATGGTGAAAATCGCATCTAAATCCGTTGTGTACCTGCGGTCACACAGTACAGACAGCCACCAAAAAGCGACATTAATTATGTATAATTAGACTAGTTAGTTACGTCATGAAACCCCCGATGTACGTAAATAAACAAGATAATGTATATTAATAATAGGATTCATAATGCAAACATTATTTAATAAATTATGGTTGGACGTAATCCGGGATGTTGTTTTCCTTGCCTTAAGTCAGAATCAGGACATATTTACCATTCTCAACTTACCCACCTATTATTAGATTATTAATATTCACCATAACATCACGCCTGTAATCCCCGAAGGGTTAGGCAGAGGTGTACATTTCACCAGTTATGTTTAAGTCCCATGTGGAGGCGAGCCTATTGCCATCAACCTGGCACAAATCCAGCCTCCATGCTGCTGCTGAGAAATTCCACATGGAAAAACCCAATAACACTTTGCCCGACCCGGGAATCGAACCCAGGACCTCATGCTCAGCAGTAGCGCTTACGACCACTAGACCAACGAGGCAGTATTTATGGTATTTATTTTTAAGTAAGTACATAACACAGGAAGTATTTAGTACCAGCACTTCCCGCGCGACGTTTTTCGCGTGGATTTCGTACTTAGTACCTCGTTAGGGGTAGATTTTCAAAAAACCCTGATACACGTTATTCTTTATTTTCAGTCTTAAGTATAAATACTGCGTTTCTAGTATTTGCGCCAAGTTTCAAGTTGCTTGCTTAGTGGATGTTTGCAACATAAAAGGCATCAACTGCTAAAATTTCAAGTTTGTAGCCGCAGTGGTTTAGACTCCGCGTTGATGAATCAGTCGGGACAAGTAATTATATACACTTATGTATAGACTAGCTTTTGTCCGCGGCTTCGCCCGCGTGTATGTCGGAGTATATCAAATTAGTACCCTACGTGTTAATCCAGATTATAAACCATCTATATGCCAAATTTCCTCTAAATCCGATGAACCGTTTTTATGCCAATCCGGAACATACGTCCCGACAAACAACAAACGGAAAAAAAGTTATAAAAACTATAGTGTCGGCATCAGACTCGTTCCCACACCTCGTAGCAATTACTTCTTTTCAAAAATATTCAATTGACTGCGTTACTATTTTTAACTGACTTCAAAAAAAGGAGGCGCTTGATCACAACATCCTACTTCGAAAATTGCACGCCTATGGAATTAGAGGAAATATCCTCACTCTCTTAGAATCATACCTCAGTGACAGATTGCAGTATACAGAAATCTCTAGAATATGCCCAATCAGTAAAATAGAATCTGTATACACATCTGAATCTAGACTTGTAAAATATGGTGGTCCTCAAGGCAGTGTAGTGGGACCGTTATTGTTTTTGATATACACTAACAATCTCCCAAAAGCGATAACACACAAAATGGTTCTCTTTGCTGATGATAGCACAGCAATTATTGAGTGCACTAACCCTAATGACTACTAAAATGAAATTAATAGCTCTGTAGGTGAAATTATAAAGTGGCTTGATAAGAATAATATAAGAATAAACTTAAGTAAGACTAAAATTATGCATTTCCATCAACGTCGTGCAAACCCAACGATTTCCGTAACATACAACAACTGTTTGATAGAAGAGGTCACTAGTAGTAAGTTTCTAGGTATAACTATCGACAATAAGCTCACTTGGAAACTCCATGTAGAAGATATATGTAAGCGCATGAGTAAATCTGCATACGCATTATTCATATTATCAAAAAAAGTAAATATTGAAACATTATTGACTGCGTATCATGGTTTGGTAGGTGCAATTCTCCGATATGGTGTGATTTTTTGGGGACAATCAACTGATAGAGAGACCGTATTCAGGATGCAAAAGCGTTGCATTAGTCTATGTGCGGTCTACGATCAGCATTCAGTTGTATGCCTTACTTTAAATCACTAAAATTGTTAACATTTCCGGCACTATACATATTAGAAACTGCGCTTTTTGTAAAAAGAAACCCGCATTTATTTATTAAACTATCAGCAGTCAAGAAAACTCAATTGCGTGCTCAGTACAAAAATCAATTATGTAACACTAGCTTTTGCCCGCGGCTTCCCCCGCGTTTATGTTGGAATATATCAAATTAGTACCTACCCTACGTGTTAATCCAGGTTCTAAAACATATGTATTCCAAATTTCCTCTAAATGCAATAAACCGTTTTTGCGCCAATCCGGAACATACATCCCGACAAACAACAAACGGACAAAAATTCTAAAAACTATAGTGTGCGCAACAAACTCGTTCAATCACTTCTTTTCAAATATATGCAATGCACAGTTCTGACTTCGTTACTATTTTTAACCGACTTCAAAAAAAGGAGGAGGTTATCAATTCGGTTGTGTTTTTTTTATGTTTGTTACCGTTACTCCGTCATTTATAAACCGATTTGAAAAATTATTTTTTTATTTAAAAAGATTGGACTTCCAGAATGGTCCCATTTTTATCCAAATCCAGTTCTGATTATAGGATCCATGAGGAATTGAGGGAATTCCTCAAATATTATTGGCAAACACATAGTAATTTTGATATTTTCGTCAACAAATCAAGCATTTGCATTCAGAAAGTATGATTTGTGTGAAGTGGAACTGACGAAGAAGACCATAGATGGCCACAGGAACTCAGATAAGATAAGATATCTCGATTAAGATAGTTAAACCACTATGAAGAAACAAATTTAAATAAATGCTTCTGATGAAAATGGTACCATTGAACTCAGATCAGTAATAAAACAATGTATCCTAGCCGTGTTGGGGCTTATTGGAAATGTCATGAGATGCACTCTGGCTATAAATTATTTTTAACCGACTTCAAAAAAGGAGGAGGTTCTCAGTTCTTCGGAATCTTTTTTTTTATGGTTCCCCGATTACTCGAAGACGGCTGGACCGATTTGGATAATTATTTTTTGTTTGAAAGGGTATTCTTTCCAGGTGGTTCCATTGTCATCAGATCAGGATCTGATGATGGGATCCTGGAGAAATCGAGGGAACTCTTCAATATAGGCACACCTATAGCGATTTGGGTATTTTTTATAGGAACTAGTGCATTTGCTCGCGGAAAGCACCATTTGGTGAAGTGGAGGTGATGACGAAGACCACAGATGGTAAGATGGCCACCGGAACAACTCAACAATAAGTATTTCACGGGTTGCGATTCGATTACTTTAAAATCAGTGCTAAGCAATTTAAGCTCGTCATAATGCATAGGGTGAAGTGAAGCTGATGGTGAAGTACCAGGAGAACTCCTCAACAATTAACGTCCCTGCATCGGGAAAAGCAATGTGTTGTAAAAGCAGTTGTCATTCGGCTATTGTACCTTAGATAAATTACAAACCGCCCTACTAAAAAATGAAAAATAAAACTTTTTTTTACGTTTTTGCAAAAAAAACGACTTCCAAAAAAAACACAAAGTAAAAATAACTTTAATTTCGGAAGTCGGTGGCAAAAACCTAAAATTAAGATCTTAAGACACCGCAACCTCAGGAACATTCCGCGTCTCCCACTGTGGCACATCCCGGGGGCCGGCTTCTCGGAGCCTGGCCAGGTCCGCTCGAAGCAACCTCAGAACACCCGTTCCTGAGGCAAATATTGCCAAGTTTCAAGTGTATTAAGGAATAAGATTTTTTATATAATCTGTACCCCTCTTTTCACCCCCACAGGGGTAGAATTTTGAAAAATCTTTTCGGATTTTTCCATAACTTGAATCAAAGATTTCTTGTACCAATTTTTGAGTTAATCAAGCCACACAGTAAAATCCTCCCCTTAAAATCAATTACCCATTTTCACCCCGTCAGGGGTCGATTTAAAAAAAACTATTTTCTGTGAAAAGTATCAATACCTACTGAGTTTCGAGTTAATCAGACTGCGCGTTAAAATTCAACTATAGAAAATCTAACACCCAAAAACTCCTCTTTGAGCGGTAGTTTTGAAAAACCAATAGTGAGAAACTTTATTGCTTATTTAAACAAATAATCATGCAAAGTTTCAAGTTTATCAACCAAATGTTTAAGATTTTTCATATATCCCCACTTTTTTATATATTTTTTCACCCCCACAGGGGTGAAATTTTAAAAAATCGTTTAGGATATTTCCAAAGCATGACTCTAAGATTATTTATACCAATTTTCCAGATAATCAAGTCACGCAGTAAAATCCTCCCCTGTAGAATTGACAACCCCTTTTCACCCCGTCCGGGGTAGATTTTCGAAAAACCTTGATACATGTTACTATTTATTTTTAGTTTTAGGTATAAATACTGAGTTTCGAGTTAATTGGACAGCGAGGTAAAATTCTTCCATACAAACGTTGCCACCCCCAAATCTCCCTCGTGGGGGTAGTTTAGAAAAACAAAAAATTACAAAGTTATTAATTTACTTAGATAAGTATTTGTGCCAAGTTTCAAGTCTATTAACTTAAGGAATAAGATTTTTCATACAAACGAAATCCCCTCTTTTCACCCCCTTAAAGATCGAATTTAAAAAAAATCCTTCCTTATTCCTTGTCTACATTATATAGGAAACCTCTGTGCAAAATTTCAGTTTTCTAGGTCTAAGGGTTTGGGCTGGGCGTTGATGAGTCAGTGAGTGAATCAGTCAGTCAGGACTTTTTATAAATATAGATAGGTACCTACACTTTCGACCCATGTCAGTGGTTTAGCTGGATCGTTGTAAAACCTTATCAAATACTGCATACTAAATAATTTGGATAACCAAACCGACAGGAAAATACGAGTATTATGACTTTTTCGGCCAAGGTTATGGTTTTGATTTATAAAGAAATCCCCATCTAGTTTGAGTATTTTTCAACATTAAGCACTTAAAGTCGTTACCATAATGAGCTTAGCTTCATGGGGCACTTAGAATCTTACCTAGCTTAGAATCGTCAATAAACAAATTGCCTTCAGAACCTTTTCAAAGCACAAATTGTAAAAAAAATACTAAAATCATTCACACTTTGAATAAGTTCTGAATTCGCAAAACTAAAAAAAATCATTCGTACGTTAGAAAAATAGTGGAACAGACTGAACAGTAAATCAAAAAGGACGTGACAGCACTACAGTCTGTCAATATTTACAATGCAACTTGTTAAGCTGCGCTACCAACAAAGCGACTCCGGACAACAACTTCACTCAAAGGGTTATTCAATTGAGCAGATATTTTCCAAACTTGCTTTTATTTTCTTTTGACTCATAGGGGTAAATGTGCATCCTCTTAGGTATGCGGCGTGTTTACTTGCCTTAGTAAATTCACTTTACTGCAATAACAGTAAATAAATTATCCTTTAAAATAAAAGTTCGCGAGCACATTCGTAAGAAGCTGGCAGTATCATCACAACGTTAACGTTTTCCCATTGTTTGTCTTATTTGTTTTAGTATATTCGTGTATTTATGTATATATTTATTTGCGCTTATTTATATATAATTAGGTATATATTATTATATTTATAGTTTGTAATAGGTATATGTGTATCTTTATATTTAAATAAATATGTATTCCACAATTTCTCATAACTGCACCTACCACTGTTTGTCTCTGCATCACCCAAAGGTTGACTGGTAGAAAATGCCTATGGCATTAAGTCCGCCTCTGTACTTTTCTGTGCATGAAGTATTAAATAAATAAATAAATAAATAAACAGTGTTAGCAAAAACATATTATATGTTATGTGGTGTGATACGTTTATATTGTGTTTATCCTTACGAATCAAACTGAGTTATATTATTTCTTTATAGTCAAAGAAAATTCTTTACAGTAAAATAGATTGCCCTTTGTTGACGTCGTCTCCGTTGCTTTGAGAAATCGGGTTTTTCTGCCATATGGCTACTTGTGGACACTGGCGTGGAGAAATCTCTCTACATCGGCGTCTACCGATCGCGCAGCGGTGACCAGGAGACAACAGCGCTCTTTAATTTCCTCGTGGAGTCGACTGACGTAGCCCACCAGCGGTACCCAGCAGCGAAGCTCATCTTTCTGGGGGACTTCAACGCCCATCATCAAGAGTGAAGCCATCATAAAGAGTGATTGTTCCCGTACGAGAAAACTGACCATGCCGGGTTTTAGAGGCGCGCAAGTTTGCTTTAACGCTAGATCTGACCCAGATGGTGAATGTGGCAACGCGGGTACCGGATGTTGACGGCCATACACCCAATTGCTTGCACCTTCTGCTGGCATCTGACCCGGACAGTCACTCAGTATCAGTCTCAGCCCCGCTGGGTACATCTGACCACTGTCTGGTGAAATCCATATCGACCTGGTCGCCTCCAGATGAGACTTCTAGAGGCACGAGGCGAGTATGGCGATACAAGTCAGCAGACTGGGATGAGATGCTGCACTTTTTTGCGTCTTATCCTTGGCGGCAAGTGTGCTTCTCCTTGCGTGACCCCTCGTGCTGTGCTGACGTGGTTGCGGACGTGATTCGGCAGGGGATGGAGTTTTTTATTCCATTCTCCGACATCCCGCTCGGTCATAAATCTCGGCCTTGGTATAATGCAAAATGCACCCACGCTGAGGCCCGGAAAGAGTCTGCCTACCAAGCTTGCGTCAAGGCCCGCGACCGCAAAGTTAGAGCGCGTAGGGTTCGCGCGAGGAAGAGAGCTTTTAATTCTGCCGCCAAGTTCTGCAAGCGGGTTTTACGTGGGGCACGTGTTGACCATGTCGGACGTATTGGGGCCAAGCTGGCTTCGCACCTTCCGGGTAGTAAACAGTTCTGGTCCCTGTCTAAAGCGGCTGAAGCGAATTTCTGTCGACTCACTTTACCTCCAATGATGAAACCTGATGGGTCGCTGGCTCACTCTGCAGGTGAGCGTATTTGCATCTCTCTTTGCAAGCAATTCACGTCTGGACGCTGGCTCCAAGCAACCACCTACTGTACGTCATTTCTGATTCTGATTTCACATTGTGACTCCTCGATGCCGGAGTTCGCAGTTCACATTAAAGAGGTCCGAAGAGTATTGTGCAGTCTAGTCGTGAACAAGGCCAGCGGGCCTGACTGCATTCCAGCGAGAGTCTTGAGGCAGTGTGCGCCTGAACTGTCTCCTGTGTTGACACGTTTGTTCCGCCTCTCTCTTAAAAAAAAGATGTTTCCAAAATCCTGGAAGCTTGCAAATTTGCAACCAGTGCCCGAAAAGGGCGACCGTGCAGGCCCTGCCCATTACCGTCCGATCGCCATTACCTCCATTCTGTGCAAACACAAAAACAATTGTGTGTGGGGACAAGGTTATGGAAAGGGTACTGAACAGTAAGTTGCTGACTTACTTTGAAAACAATGATCTCCTCAGTGACCGTCAATATGGCTTTCGCCGGGGACGGTCAACTGGCGATCTTCTTGTGTATGTCACGCACTGCTGGGGCGAGGCCATCGAGAAACACGGCGAAGCACTTGCTGTATCGCTTGATATCTCGAAGGCCTTTGACAGGGTCTGGCACGCTGGTCTACTCAGCAAACTTCCTGCTTATGGCATCCCAGCTGATTTTTGTAGCTGGATATCAGACTTCCTCAGTGGACGGTCAATCAGAGTAGTCGTTGACGGCTGCTCTACCGAGCTTATGGCTATTGATGCCGGAGTTCCTCAGGGGTCTGTTCTCTCTGCAACACTTTTCCTGCTGCACATCAATGACCTACTTCAACCTGGTATTGTTGGGTATGCAGATGACAGTACAGTTTCAGAGAGATACTTGTCCAGCGCAAAAACCAGTGGGGCCGAAGTTCGTTCCCTAAGAGGGCCATGGTAGAGCGGACAGATTTGACCTTAAGCCTTGTCTCCCAGTGGGGTGATGATAATCTGGTCTTTTTTAATGCCACCAAAACACAGGCGTGTCTTTTTACCGCTAAAAGGAGTAGTTTCGATCAAACTCCTACTTTTCGGAGTACATCTGTTCCTGTAACTGATCGGCTCGAGCTCCTAGGCATGGAGTTGACATCATGTCTCAACTTCGGAGCCACCATCGAGTACATACCCAAACTGCGGCCAAGAAACTAGGCATCCTAAATAGGGTGAAGCGATACTTTACGCCTGGACAGCTTTTAACTCTCTACAAAGCGCAAGTCCGATCCTGCATGGAGTATTGCAGCCACCTTTGGGATGGCTCAGCTAAATACTAACTTGCCGCGCTTGACTCGGTGGAACGCAGAGCTAATAGGCTCATTGGCGACGTAAGACTGGTGGATGCCAAGTTTCACAGCTTGGCTCATCGCCGCAAGGTTGCCTGCCTTCTTGTCGGTCTTCTACAGATTGTACTTCGGTGAGTGTGCTCGAGAACTCCACGACCTCATTCCGCCTGCCCCCTTCTACCATCGGAAATCTAGACGCACTGCAGGTTACCATCCCTACCTAGTTGATATTCCACCAATTCGCACTAAACGTTTCCAAATGTCTTTTCTGATGCGCACAGCAAAGGAGTGGAACTCTCTGCCTGCGTCTGTGTTTCCGAACGCATACAACCCCGATCTCTTCAAAGTGAGAGTTAACAGGCTTCTTCTGGGTAAGCTCGCTCCATCGTCGACTTTGTTTCTGTCATCTCTGACCTAGACTAGAGTCAAGAGCAAACCTATCTCAAATAAAAAAAGTAAGTATAATTTTAACTTACCTATAAATATCCGCGTCACCTTATCAAACTGTATGGGTCCCCGAAATGATCAATTGTAATTGCTGTAATATTGTCAATCGCTTCAATAGCATTTTACAGATGATCAATTTGCACATCAATGTCAATCACGAAAAAGTTACAGTTACAATCGATCGTTTCGGGGACCCCTTAGGTGCCCCATTCCGCAAAACTGTTTCAGGGTCTAGCTCCCCAGTCCAAAGACTGCAGACTTCTAATTAATTGTGATGAAGAGATTGATATCTGTTGCACTTCACTTCAAAAATTCAAGCGCCAAGTCCACCAAAATAATAATTATAAAACTAACTACTATGCAACGCACGATTTCCCCAACTATTGTCAATTATTTTCGTGTTAAAATTGTGTAAAAACAATGTGTCATTTCTGTACTTATATTGTTTTTGTTTTAATTTGTGATATAATAATGTTTTTGTATGCTGTGTCTATTGCTTAATATTGTGCACTAAGCTTGTATGTTGGCTTGTGTTAATTTCCTGAACAGTGTAACAATTGTACATAAAAAATAAATAAATATCAGTGAATGAATGAATGAATGAATGAATGAATGAATGAATGAATGAATGAATGAATGAATGAATGAATGAATGAATGAATGAATATTTATTTGTAAACACAGGTACATACATTTGGTCTTCAGTAATAATTAAGTTGATTCTCTATGTTTTGCCAGCGGCGTACAAATTTTACAGTAGGTAGGTACAATAATAATAATAAATTGAAATAATAATAAATTAATATCCCCATCGCCGTATCTCTACGTTGACGTCGTGGTGGGGCTTGCGCGCTTCGAACTCTAGGTCTGTGCCGGTAGAGGTTACTTTGCCGGAACAGGTCTAGGGTGAGGAGCCAGACCAAGAGAGATACAGAAACCCGCAGGGCAGCATGTGGCGAGCTGCTGGGCAGTAGCGACCCCACGTACCCTATCTCCCGGGAGAAGTCATGTTCCTCATCTCTGGCTTGCCTTTATTGGCCGGCTGGAGTGAACACTGACGAGAACTGACCTCCCACCTCATTCTTGCCTTTATTGGCTGGCTTGAGTAGAGATTCGCAAGAGCAAACGTGCTCGGAGGAAGGAAGTAGTCCAGTAAGATGCTGGTAGGGATCTTGACCGTACTTCCGGGATTGTCCTGATAGCCGTGGAATACCTCTCCACTCCTCTTAAGCACCTCAAGACATGTTGCCCCCTTGTCGCTACGACACTATGTGCTAGCGACCGTTTCCGGGGGCCCATTGTTGAGTGTGCAAGTCACCCCCTGCCATTTTATCCGTGTATTGTATTTATCACACATTGGTCAGGCAGGGGCCATAGTCCTTCCATAGTTTTAGATAACCAGTCCACTTTAGCCATCCAAACCCATAGCCCAATTTTTTTTTGTCTCCATATTCTGCAATAGTCCTACACCATCCGGGGGTTGTCCTTGGGTGCACTTGCATAGTACGCACAGGGATAATCGTCGGTTAGTGCCTCATTTCCATTGAAAGCGTCTAACGGGCCTCTGCGAGTTGGCTTCGGCCCCTCATATGCCTTCTAAAGGTCCGGGACCCTGGGGTCCCGAGAAATATCAAAAAAAAAATCAAAAAAATTAATATAAATTGAAAAACATTATAAATGATTAAATTAGGTATTCACAAATTCAGTCAGGTAGTTTAGATTAATTAATATTAAATTCAGTAAACAAATTACAACAAAAAACACACATTCATTACGTCCTGGTCAATTTATATTAATATTATTGTCATTAAGAAATTTATCTACACTGTAATAACATTTACGCATTAGAAACTGTGATAATTTCTTCTTAAAGCTCGTAATCTTGAGTTGCTTTAAGGAGTCAGGTAACTTATTATATATTCTGGTCGCCATTCCCAGTAAGCTTTTGCGCATTAGAGCTGTCTTACATTTCCTGACACATAAAATGTTTTTATATTGAGCACGTATAGGACCTCTACGTATTTGAGACAGTTTAGTAAAAAGCATTGAATTTTGTTTGACAAATGTTGCAAGTTCTAAAATATACATGGATGGAAAAGTTAATATTTTCAGAGATTTAAACATTGGTACACAGCTATCTCTTGTTCTTAGATTGCACAAAGCTCGAATGCACCGTTTTTGTGCTCTAAATAACATAAGTCTTTTAGTTGAGTTTCCCCAGAATATGATTCCATAGCGTATAACAGATGCTACGAGACCATGGTATGCGGTTAGAACGGTATCACGGCTAACTACTTTTGACAATTTAAAAAGAGCATATGCTGATTTGCTTATCTTTTTACATATGTTATCTGTATGATCTTTCCAAGTGAGTTTGTTGTCTATCGTTAAGCCTAAAAATTTTGTAATGTTTACTTCTTCTATAGAGATTGCCCTATAATTGATATTTAGTTTTCTAGGTGTAACTTTTTGATAAAATTGCATAAATCTTGTCTTCTGTAAATTAATTATTAAATTATTTTTATTTAACCATGTGATTATGTCATTCATATTATCCAAAACAGTATTTACTAAGTCATAGATTGCCATATTAATGGTCGTATTCTTTCTAAACCCTTTCTGTTCATTACATAATATATTGTTTTTATTTAAATATTTGTGAATGGCATTATATATATATTTTTCAAATACCTGTACACAATACAGTGTTACTATTGTTAAGTAATCTAGCTAGGAGCGTACAAAAACGTCATCGTCATTTTAATTATTAGGTTTAATTACTTGGTCCAGGTTTCACTTGGGTCATCAAAGTTGCCTTAACAGAAGGAATTGTTACATATTTATAGAATATGATGTAGGTAACTAACAGTATTCCCAAGGAGGAAATATTTCCAAATGCTTGCGAGGATATCCCCGCCACCTATACCTGAAAGTCTCACTTACAAACCTAAAGCATTTTGTGACACGAAGTTACAAATGAATTTATTCCACCACAATTTAAAACCAGCCACAAGGCGATCACTAAAGTTACGTAACCGATTCCCCGATGCGTAACTAATGCACAACTCTTGCGGGTTTCCTAGCAACAGATTTCTAACAAAATCGTCAGGCTACGAGTTTGATTTAAAAAAAAACAGACAAGTATCAAAAATGTAGATTTCGAAGCTTTCGAGTTGCCTACTGAGAGATACAGGAGTGGTTGATTAAACATCTGCTTACGTTAGACATGAATTTCCAAATTAGGCGTTGCGGCATTATAGTCCAACCGCTGCCGTAAGCATGACCCTCTCGTGAACCAAAATACTTCTGCAGAGGGTCGCGCTTACGGCGGTCGGACTATAGGCTAGTCTAAACAAAATGTTCCACGCAAGAACCTTACCTAACGTAACGTTGTTTTTCCTCTAGCTGAAATTCAACCTAAACCATGTGTCACATCTTGGGTTCTCAACTAGGCTATTGTGATATTTTTTTCAAGGAAAAATCAAAGCATTATATTACAGTCAAAGTATAACGTTTAGTATGTGGAACATCTATGGGTCCACGTGGGTTCGATCGGATCCCCAGTAGTCTCGATAAAGATGAAATACGGGCGGGTTACTCAGATTATTGCAATAAATATTGCTGAAAATATGCTGCGTATCATAATAGCCACTCGACCTGCGATCCCCGGAGACTGCCTTTAGGTATATAATATACTCGAATCATGTTGTAAAACTATTACTCGTAATATAGAGCGGGACGAGTACGGAGACACTCTCATATTTTATGTACAGGACTCTTTGTGAATCTGAAATTGTTTTTCGAATTAACTTACCTACCTTATCTGTATCTATACATCTTCATCATCTGCCGAGCCTTTTCCCAACTATGTTGGGGTTGGCTTCCAGTCTAACCAGATGCAGCTGAATATCAGTATTTTACATGGAGCGACTGCCTATCTAACCTCCACAACCCAGTTACTGGGCAACACGATACCTCTCGGTAAGACTGGTTGTCAGACTTTCGGGCTTCTGACGACCCGTAACGACTGTCAAAGATCTACGAATGACAGCCGGGACCAACGGCTGTGTCTATACATCTATACGAATAAATAAATTTGTTATATTAAAATAACAACTTTTTACTAAATGCATATATTTAAAAATATATACGGTACTTACAACAAAAAGCAATTTTTTCAATTTTTGTCTGTCTGTCTGTTTGTTCCGGCTAATCTCCGAAACAGCTGACGTGATTTTGATGGGACTTTCATTAGCAGATAGCTGATGTTACGGGGAGTAACTTAGGCTACTTTTATTTTAGAAAAATAATTAGGGTTCCGTGCAAAAAAATTAAAACCCATGAAATTGTGAACAAAAAGTCGGATTTGAAAATTTATTTTGCATTGGGTAGCCCAATTCTCGAAGATAGTTATATGCTATTTAACATCACGCTACGACCCGTAGGACACTTCTCTTTTTGCTCGTGTCCGATTTTAATTAAACTTCATACGCATAAGCAGGATACTTAAGTCTAAAAAGTTAGTTATGAACATTTTCGAAATGTCTTATTTAAAAAAATATAATTGGAAATCTCTGTTTCTATGGAAAATTTAAAATCGGTCGAACTCAGCTGTAACACTATTTTTAGAAAATGTTCTTAACTAACCGTATGAAGTTTCATTAAAATCGGTTCATTCATTTCGAAAAACAAGGACTTGAAAGCTTGAATGAAATGCCGTAAGTTGTAAACGCTCTTAAGTTACGATATTCATCCCTTTTATGGTACTATGACATTCCTTGGCATTATTATGTAGGTACATATTGTGTAACGGTTGCCTACAATTTATACAATATGTAATCTTTATTTACTTGTTATTTACTATAATTGATATCGCTATAATCATGAATGAATTTATTTTTATATTACCTGGTATAGAATTATCCTTGGTGATTAATTTTGCGTCTGATTTGATCTGTGATGGTCGAGCTATTTATGTCAAAACACCTAATTAGGATGGTCTATTATACATAGTTTTACTTTCCTCAAATGTTTTGCTCTCCAACGTACCATGGGAGAAATGAACATATATACACCGTAAGGGCTATTCTTGCTTGCAGCGCTCGGGCGCTATAGTAACGCTTGCTAACAGATCTGGTCATCGTGTGCACGGGATTTTGTTTTCAAATTGGTCAGACGTAAGTTTCCTCGATAGTACGATCAGCAACAGAAGTAGATTAACACTGTTACATTTACACGTGAAATCAATAGACCCTAAATTATTAGTTCACTACTTTTCAGTATTTCATATAATAGCTAAGAGTTTTTATCATCGGAATTTAACAACTGTCCATTTTTTTTTAAATCTTTTGAACATAAATTGTGTTAAAAAAAAACTGAAGTGTTAATCGACTTTTGTTTCTTACTGTACCTAGGTATAATTTTTACGATGATGATAATAAATTACGAAATTGGTTTCGTAAAAAGAAGAATATTCTGACTAATTTATAATTATTAAGGCGCTCCCTCACCGGGAGCATTCGCCTCACGAAGTACTTTATAATATGATTCGCCTGTAATGTAACAGTAGTGAGTATACAATTTGTAACATGAATGAAAACTACTACAGGCGAATAGTTGACAGTCAGAGAGTCAGGGAAGCAGTATTGTAACGTAATGCTCAAAATCTATTGATACATTACAGGCGAATGCTCCAGTGAGGCAGCGCCTTTAGTAGATAGTTGTAGTGACAGACAGGAGATGCGATAGATTTCTGGTCTTCACATTACATGCTTGCTTATATTATTAATAGAGCTAGCTGTGGCCCGCGACTTTGTTCGCGTGAAAGTCGTAAGACACAGTAGGCGAATGGTCCCGGTGAATGTAATGTTACAGGTTGCGTTCTGTAATGCTCTGTTCTCTTCACTCACTGATGTAATGCGCGAATCTGAACTGTTACATTACAGGCGAATGCTCCCGGTGAGGGCGCCTTAAAGTTAAGTGTCGTAGCGTAGCAGAGTTTTTGCCATACCGTGCCGACTGTAAAGATAAAACCTCTTTTGTCTGTTGTGTGGTACCCACTGCCACCAGCAAGTAGCCGTATTTTAAAAGTTAAGAGTTTGAATGGTGTCTCTCCCGTCCCTTCAGATAGATAGGTACCTACTTCGGTAATTTTCCGAAACAACTTGTGTGAAGTCATCTATCTTTTATTAGAGCCCATCGTCCTTTAGTTAGGTACAGCCACAAAATTCCCCAACGACGGTTAGACATTTATAGCAGGAATTTAAGACTCGGGGCTATAGCAAAGTAAGTAACTCCAATTTGAGTTTTAGTCATGCTTCTGGCCAAATATGACTATATACATACGTAGTTATGTACTTTGGTATTACGTAAAAATGATTATAGTGACGCAATTATGTCATTGTTCTTTTAAAGCTGACGCACAGTAGCGCGAAACTTTAGCAGTTTTGCAAAAAATACGTGAGTTTTTCCCACATTGAGGACGGTTCACGGTACCTACGTACCATAAGTAATGGAACCTAATGGTTTTATAGATTTAATGAAACGAAGAAATTACAAATAGTAGTAGGTAATAGTGGGTAGGACAATTAGGGAATGCTCAAGATGTCGAGCCCTATTTCGAGATTCGAACTCGTTTGAAGACAATCTCTTTCTTGAAATCTCGTTCGAGATCTCGACCAATACGGTGAGTGTGCTGATTTGTTGCGTTATGTATGCGTAGTGCATATGATTATTACATAAATAATCGTTGATTTTTTTGTTTTGAAATTCGATTAATGTTTTTATTTACAAAAACTAAAACACAACTACCCTAAGTAGGTGTAGTTAAAAAAGATACGTTTGCTCTTGATTCTAGTCTAGGTCAGAGATGACAGAGACAAAGTCGACGATGGAGCGAGCTTACCCAGAAGAAGCCTGTTAACTCTCACTTTGAAGAGATCGGGGTTGTATGCGTTCGGAAACACAGACGCAGGCAGAATTCCACTCCTTTGCTGTACGCATCACAAAAGACATTTGGAAACGCTTAGTGCGAATTGGTGGAGTAGCAAATAGGTAAAGATAGTAACATGCAGTGCGTCTAG
This sequence comes from Fissipunctia ypsillon, assembly GCA_947568875.1. Lineage (NCBI taxonomy): Eukaryota > Metazoa > Arthropoda > Insecta > Lepidoptera > Noctuidae > Fissipunctia > Fissipunctia ypsillon. Next base: position 14,205,448 of record OX387661.1, on the reverse strand, counting down.
ATGTCCGATGGTAGAAGGGGGCGGCGGAATGAAGTCGTGGAGCTTTTGAGCACACTCACCAAAGTACAATCTGCAGAAGACCGACAAGCAGGCAACCTTGCGGCGATGAGCCAAGCTGTGAAGCTTGGCATCCACCAGTTACCAGGCACCACCAGTCTAACCATCAGTCCATCAGTTTTAATTAAGTTTAAGATTTTTTTTATTGAAAAAACGCATTATTTATTTCGAAATATAGGTGAAATCTCGACACTACAGGCACGCAAAATCTCGACTTGCCAATATCAAGTCGAGATTTTATTCCCTAACGGCAATGAAAACTGGGTAAAACCTACGAATAATCTCAATTCACCTGTATTTTTGAGTGTGGCATTTTCAAATGATGTTTATCTTTGTTTTAAAACTATAATAATAATATATTTATGGGGATGCACGTCATTGTTTATGTTTGGAAATAACACACTTATTATAACATCAAGTCATCAATGTCACAGTAATGCCCGAAGGGTTAGGCAGAGGTGTGTATAGTACACCTACCTGTAGTACAGTTTGGGAATAAATAGGTGGGTACACACCTACCTAGTTTAAGAATTTTGTAGGGAGCATGGAACTCTGAAACATCGAATCACCAGCATTTTTGCAAACTGTTTCTTTAGAGCACTAGCCGTTCTTGGTATTGTTATCCTAACAAGTGTCGATAAGTTGGTGGAAACACAAATGTTTCACGCATATTTTTTCCGTAATTAGGCTGTTTCAAAATTAACCCGACAAACTTTAAGGAGTGCTTTAAACCATCGAATTGAATAACTTTTACTATATTAGGGGACCAATGAAATCGCGAAAAAATATCAGCTGTTCCATACTAAAGTTTAATACCTAATATTAAGATTAAGAAGCCTTTTTCTGAATCTAGCCTAAGATTTCATTCATTCGAAGGTTTTGCCTTCTTTTAGATAGGTATTGTGTGTTAGTCATAAGTGCATCGCTGAACAGTCACCGTTAACTCTGGGTATTCCGCGGATCCCCTTGGAACAGCTAGTCAAGGTCAATAACCTCACATGATGTGGTGACTTGGATTTTTCCAGTGACGATTTTTAAACCTTTAGACCTAAGACAAACAATAGCGCCAATTTATAGGCGGCTATTAAATATATTCTGAAAAATAAGTCGAGTTTAATAACATTGTTAACTGCTGGACCACTATGTACCACTAATTTAAGAATACCTACCTTATGGCATGGACACGCCTGGATAATTTCATGAATTTTGATGAAGATATCGAATTTCGTAGCATTGAATTACATACTGGAAGGTATGCTGAAAGAGATTTCTTTGGAAATAAGCATCACCTTTGTACGTATTTGTCCGTGTTTTTCGTCTTGTCTGTTTATATTATGTGTTTACATAAATGGTTAACTAAATAAATAAATACTTACCCAATATTTTTCAGAGAATGCATGCTGACGCCTTCGCTTTCCGACGGAACGTTAGTAAAATCTTCCACTTCGCGCTGTCTTTGCATCTTCGGAGTATAGACTTGACCCAATGGACTTGCCACACTCTTTTCTGCCTGCCTAGAGCAACTGGCCAGACCCACGCAAGGAATCTTTGAAGAACTCTGATTAAGCGCAATAATACTTTAATACCAAAGCTATTATTCATTCATTTCGTAATAGGTACCTACCTACGTTAGCAAGTGCTAAATGTTGACGTCACAATCTGAGCAATAACATAATAACCATAGACAATTATTTTACAAGCGACGTGGTCAAGGAAAATTGGGAGCAATAACTTCGTTATGTAAATTGATTTATTAGTTGCTTATTCTGAGAATAGATACTACAGTTTATGTACGGTCATAAGTAATAATTGGCATAATAATAATTAATGTATAAGTATGTACAGTTGACATCGTAAATGGTTTACCATCCTAAGGTTGAACATCACTTGTATGTACTAAAATGACAAGACGACCTCTACAAAGTGACATTCTATCGGCAGTAAAATTTATGTCAATCCGGTTGAAAGTGCTCTCAAAACGGTGAAAGAAAACATCGTGAGGAAACCGGCATGTCCTAGAACCAAAAATTCGAACACAACCAACCCATACACGGTCCGCGTGGTATATTCCGGCTTACTCCCTATCACCGAGAGGAGGCCTGTGTCCCCAGCAGTGGAAACATTATAGGCTGATTATGCTATGCGTATGCTGTTGAAAGTCGTTGTCGAAATATTTCAAAATTCTACAACGACTTTCAACAGAATTCACACTTTAAAAGCGATTGCGAAAATAAATTATTTGAATTTGAATTTGATTGCCACTTCTGCAGGCCCGTCTCCGTGAAAGTTAGATAGTTTCAACCTAGAGTGTTACAAGTACCTTTGGGCACCTGAGTCACATTTACATTTTGTAAACATTTGTGAAATTGACAGAAATTGTACTGACAAAACAAGATGGCTGCGTTAGTTCCGATTTTAGCCACGTGCAAAAGAAAGTTGTGGCGTTGTTTTGAAAGTGAAGTTTCAATTTATTGTGAATTGTTGTCAAAAGTGATAAAGTAATTACAAGATGAACTGTACCTAGGTACTGGGCGATTTTGAACATGTATCTACTTTACCAATCAATATGGCAGCTGACATAATGTACTTTTTTGGGAATTCGCCTACATCCTCAAAATGAACAAAAAATTAACACATTCTATCAACACATTTTTTGAAATTACACGTAAATTCCCTCAAAATTTAGGCATATGTGTCAAAAATTGAAAAATGCAAAAGGGCACGCCGCACAGATAGAAACATGTTGACAAAAAGTTTTACGGAAAAAATCTAAGAAAATTCGTCGATTTTTGTTAATATCTTTTGAATGATTACGAGTTAGATAACGAAAATCAATAGGGCTCATCCAACGGATGAAAGAAAACTTATAGAAGAAGATTTAGTTTAATCCATTGTGTGTGAAACGTGAATCGTGACGACAAACAGACATACTTCCCAACGGACAGCTCTTCGTAATTTAATAATTACATTTTTTGCTGTAAACAATGTCAAGGTAAATCTATCTAAAATATATTATTCTTATAATTTCAAGTTTCTAGCTTTTAAAACTTCCCTGCTAATATGAATTTCATGTTTAAAAATATTGACAAGGCGAAGAGTGGAGCACTCCCATGCGCTGAAGCGTTGTGAGGCGTGCAAAAAAATGTAGGGGTGCAGTTTGTCCGTACACGATGTAGTATGTAGATTGTTGATGGGTACGAATCACACGGGATGTTTACAGAAAATAAAATAACTGTTTTATGTCTGTTATTGATTGACCGATTTATTAGAAAAAACATTATAATATATACAAGGTGTAACAGGAGGATTGACTTTCCTTTAAACCACCTAAAGAGAATCATGTTCATTACCCGTATACAAAAAAATCAATCAAATCCAATGACTACTTTAGCCACAGGAAATTATTTTTCATTTTCTTATGTTTCAACATGATGTAGATCTGAGTCCGTAAACATAACATAACATCACGCCTTGTTTCCCCGAAGGGTTAGGCAGAGGTGTATCTATAGTACACTCACATTTCGCCAGTTATGTCCGAGTCCGTAATAACAGATAAACGTTGCCGCCGCCGCGCCCCGAACCCCGCACCACACCGTTGGTCAGTGACTTTTCGTACATAAAGCGTGTTTACTTTTTATGCAGTTGATTTTGCTATTTATTTTGTTTGAAAACTGCAATATTCAAATTTTGCATTAACTACTAATCTTCGTGTTTTAAAATGTTCCGATGGATTAGTACTGTCCTCATTTTCATTGAATGTCGTACATCCAGATACACGTTGTATACTTAATAGGTGACTTGCAAGTGGTGGGCGCGATAGCCTATTCAGCGATTATAGACAAGTAGGTTATCGGCGAATAAGCAAATGCTTGTTAAGGTAAAAACTAAAACAATACATTTCTGGTGGCAATGCTCGTACATCCTGACCACTATACAAAAACTACAATTATCAAAAGCGCATTATTAAAAGTAAGTTATTAGAATGTTCTGCGTTCGCCGCTGAATGGCATTGGCGGTGTTTCGCTGTCCACCCTGAGTACACCATACCTGAGTATATTACCCACAGTAAGTACTATATATTGTGCCAGTTAAGTGAGCCTATTTAACAAATTAACTTATAAATGATGTCCGGCTCCTACTTCGCAAACGAAGAATCCTCTAACGAGGCAGGAGATCTTGCCTGGCAGGCCTTACCCCAACGTTTGCTATGAACTATCATAATGCTGGCAAGTATCTTTTTCACATTCTGAACTGCAGTTTCAGCAACTGTGCTTATTAAAAATTATATTCCTGATGATTATTGCTATTGTGGCTAAAATCGTTCCTTGAAGAACGTGCTTTCTTTGTTGTGGTGAATGGTTTTAAATCTGGTGCTCGAAGTATTACGTCTGGTGTGCCGCAGGGTTCCCATGTCGGCCTGGTACTTTTGAATGTTTTTAATAACGATTTGCCTACTTGCTTTCGATTCTCTGTAAGTTTCGACGTAAGTACGACTTGAAGCTTGGAAGAGTGATTAACTCAGCTAATGATACCGTGTCTCTGCAAAGCGATCTCAACAGTTTGATTGAGTGGTGCGAGCGTAACGGCATGCACTTAAATGGTGAAAAATGTTTTCACATCAAATTCTCAAGAAGAGTTCATTCAATTGAAGGTATATATCGTATCGGCAATGAAACGATTGAAACAGTAGATCAAATAAAGGACCTAGGCGTAATAGTTGACCGAAAGCTCACCTTCCACCCTCACCTTGAGAGTACCATTAAAAAGGCCTCTAAAACGTTGGGCTTCGTCGTTCGGAATGGAAAAATCTTTCGCAATAGCAGGCCCAAGATAGTGCTGTTTAACAGCTTGGTTAGGAGTACTTTGGACTATTGCAGCGTGGTATGGAGGCCAGATTATGCGACACCTTCACTTCGACTGGAAAGGATTGAGAAACGGTTCATGTGGCACTTGGTATATACATACTTCTAACGGAGTAAAAAAAAGGCATCTTACAAGGATAAATTGACGAAATTTGGCATGACTTCCTTGTCCAGTCGAAGAGAATTGTCGGATTGTATATTCATGTACAAAATTTTGAACAATATGATAGACTGTCCTAAATTCCTGAGTAGGATTAATTACAGGGTCCCTGCTAGATATCCCCGCATTCATATCACCCCTTTCTATCCCCCACGCCGAAGAACCGTGTATGGAGCAAATTCCCCGCTGCCAAGAATGTGTAGGCTCATGAACGAGTGCAGTGATCTAGTAGATGTACATATGGACTCACTTGGTCGGTTCCGATCTAAACTTGTCGATCATTTGTCTCGCAGTCGCAGGTAATAACAATCTCAATGCGCTAATTTTTTTTTCTTTTTTTTTCTCTACTTTTTGTTAATTATTAAGATATGTTCTATAAGAATAATGTGTAACTACTCTACTTTAAGGTTGTTCACTTAGTAGGTAATAATAAGAAAATGCGGTATTTACCTATAATTAATTGTTTGTTACATTTAGTTCTGTATTTTCTGTTGTTTCCTGTAATTTCTGTAATGTATACGAACGTTGGTAAATCTAAATAAATAAATTATACCTTAAATGCGCTAAATATTTTACCTTGTAAGTATTTAACTGGAAATAACGTCATTATTTGAGGAAACGAACGTAATACGAGTAAACAAACCTTATAAATTGCGTACATCTCTATATAAATAAATAAAATTGAAGTGTCTGTTTGTAATGTCAAAATAACAGCTTTTTACTAAATGCATATGAAAGTATATACTTACGGTACTTATAACAAAAAAACAATTTTTAAATGTATTGTCTGTTTGTTCCGGCTAATCTCCGAAACGGCTGCACCGATTTTGACAGGACTTAGACCGGCAGATAGCTGATGTTATAAGGAGTAACTTAGGCTACTTTTATTTAAAAAATAGGGTTCTGCGCAAAAAAAAAATAAAATCCATGAAATTTATTTTGCGCTAATCTCTGGTAGCCCAATTCTAGAGGATGGTCATTGGCTATTAAACTTCACGCTACGACCCTTAGGAGCCAAGCAAGAAGAACAAAAAGTCAGAAAGAACGCTAAGCGAAAACGAAGTAATAGTGCGGGCGGGCGATGCAACGCGGCGGGTCGGGGGACGAGGGAGTTTTATTAAAATTGTGGCTGTTATTTTAGTATATTGTGTATCTTACGACCTCCACGCGAACGAAGTCGCGGGGCACAGCTAGTTAGAAATGTATTCTTTCCTTAAAATTTGGTTTTCAGCTGAATAGCTGTTCTCATTTTCCTGTAGGTAATCATGAATTAAATAAGGTAGATATTATAAATAATTGGTAGTAACAGTACAGATCCCGTAGTGAGTGTATTGTGTTTTGATACCTACCTATATCAAGTTTAAATTAAAGTCCGTGTGTCTCTTTCCAAAAGTGTAGCAGTACGTTAAAGTAGCAGTTCAATATGATGACTAAAACCGGGTTTTTTTGCCTCATAGTCAACTTTATTTTTGGAATCCTTAATAGGTACCAATTTGATTCCTTTCTTCCTTCCTTTCGTTTCACTAATTTTGCTTTGTTTAGCTTTTGCTTCATGAAACATATCTTAGTGTATGCTAGGTGTAACTTTAATAACTGTCAATATCTTAAGGGGTCATTGTACTCATCATTATGACCAACTTTTACTGTAGGACCAAACCTGAAATCGTGAAAAAAATCAGTTTTTCCCTACATTTATGTTCGCTTATCTCGTCAAAATGTAGAGAACACCTGATTTTTTTTCGCGATTTCGGGTTTGGTACCATAGTAAAAGTTGTACAAAATGATGAGAACAATCACTCCTTAAGAGGTTAAAATTAAACCTTGTATACGTTCGATGTTCTACAAACAAAAATGTGTTTATTAAGTAATCTTTGTTCTTTTTCATACTTTGCTCCAGTGGACAGTATTCAATTCTCGGTGCAACTGTGATTCATGGTGGTCAACATGATGGTCCTCTTATCTTAACACCCTTAATTGAACATGGAAGAGCTAGAACAGCTAAGAAACTATCTGAAGTAGATCCCAGTCTGTTCGCTAACGTCAACAGTCACGCTGCGTACTTCACTGTTGACAAAATTCGTAAATGGAACCTGTTCTTCTGGTATTTTCCCGCGCAGGGAGTTGATCTAGAGAGTACACCGTTGGTTATCTGGCTACAAGGCGGGCCTGGCGCTTCTTCTTTATTTGGCTTGTTCGGAGAAATAGGACCTTTACAAGTAATCAATGGATCAGGTAGCTCCTTAACTTATTTTCTCCTATCAAGTCTTTACGCTCACTACCTACTGTAATCATTGAGCGATCTCCTGTTGCTCAACATGTAGATCCTATATCTGGTAACACTCTAGCATTACGACTTACAAGCAACAATGAATCATCATCAGTTACGTATAAAATGTGTTGATAATTAACATTCTTGTATGTTTTTATAGTTCAAAAAATGAATATCACATGGGGTTCCAGCTACTCGCTTCTCTTCATTGACAATCCAGTTGGAACTGGCTTTAGCTTCAGTGAGGGAGGAGAATACGTCACCAATGAGCAAACAGTGAGTAACGATATTATGAGGACCACCTATGGACTGACCTACGTTGTGACTAACTATGGACCAATTAAATAATAATAGCTTAATATCTTTCCTATCGCAGGTGGGCCGGTGTCTTCTAAGCTTCATCCAACAGTTTCTTCAAGTGTTCCCGGAATTAAGAAAAGCGCCTCTGTTTATAGCTGGTGAATCGTACGCTGGCAAATACATTCCCGCTTTTGGGCATTACATACATCACAGTAAAGATTATTTAAATCAAATTAATTTGAGAGTCAGTGAAGTGATAATATTATTTCATTTTAGTGTTCATTTTATGTGAACTAAGAATTAACCAGTCTGTCTGTTATGTAGGGCCTGGCGATCGGCGATGGGTGGATAGATCCACCGACGATGCTGCACTACTCCGAGTGGGCGCTACAAATGGGCCTCATAGACCATAGGCAAGCGAAAGATATTAACAAGCTGGAATCAGAAGCTAGACGGAACTGGAGAGAACATAATTCCTCCGCTTACATAGAGGTCAGTGGACTTTAAATAATAGGTTATTCACGATTCACGTTATGACGGTTTTCATGACAAATGTGCAATGTGTGACAGTGTGCAAAATACCTACTTGGGTTTATTGTGGATATTGTTTTTTTTTTTCATTCATAATAATTATTACTTTTTGAAATAATGTTTCACACCTGAATATTTTTTAATGATCTAGAATTCTTGCTACCTACCTATATGCTCTAACGTCCTTGATTACAGAATGCATCCAAAGCTTTAGCTATACTGTTTACTATTGTACCCGTTGATATATATAATTACATGAATGGTGAGGGTACTAAGTTCACTTCGCCACTTATTAGTTCAATAGAAACATTTTTAAATGAGCCAGAAGTTCAAAACGCACTTCATGTTAAAAAGAAGAAGTTTTCTATATTTATTACGACTGTATACAATTGGTTACGAAGTGATGAATATCAGACCGTCAAACCTTGGCTAGAGGAATTGGTGGAGCATTATGGAGTCATGTGTTACAAGTAAGTTTCGAGAAGGAGCTGTAGATGTTCTTTAATCATGGTCTGAAAGCCGTACTGAATCCACTTCTTATCGACCTCTAGCGGGCAGCTAGATATGGTGGTACCCTACGCGCTGTCAGTTCGTACGTACAGAAGTCTGAAGTGGTCCAGAAGACAAGAGTACCTCAACGCTTACAGAGAATATGTCTACGATGAAGAAAATAGTTCGAAAATTAATTCGTGAGTAAAATACATACATATTATATTACTATTAGAAATAGGTCGGCAAGGGCTCAACAACCGACTGGAAACAAAATTAAAACCGAAACGTTGGTACCTAAATGAAAATTTGGGTTTTGGGAGCCTAGCTGCAACCGATAATTTCCGAACTTTTCTGAATTTGTAGATGTTTAAAATACCTACTTGCCTGAAATTTTACCACCTACCATATGCTTCAGGTCGTAAAACTGTAGTGTTGCTTGACTGTATCAATATCAACAGGTAAATACTGCTTTTACAAAGATTAGAGCTCTCCTGCTGCTGATGAATAGGTACGTGTAGATAAAAGTATTTTAGACGAGACTGCACAAGACAAAGCATCCAACCAATGGGTGATATCGGTGACTGTTTCAGTTTCGTGAAGACGAGCGGTAACTTCATGGAGGCGATGGTGGTCGGCGCGGGACACATGGTGCCCGCAGACAAGCCACGCGCTGCCAAACAGATCATCGACAAGTTTATCAACAGACACAAATAAATCAATACGATTGTGGAAAGAAGAAAACCAGGCATTTGATGTTCCGTAAATTCTTTATTTGTCTAAGATAAAAATATTTCACACGATTTATGTAATATAGTTTTAATTAATTATTTTAAGAGAATATCACAAAATGACACATAAATTATGAAATAGTCTACTTATTCTCATCTAAATGTGCCATATTCAACATGTTTTGAAATACTTTTATTAAAACTGTGCTTATTATATTCAAACTTGTGCCTAAAACCATCTAAATATTAATTCGCTACACACTGTTGTTGCATCATTCAATGATTCCCCGCACATTGCGTTGTGACCCAGCCCAAACCTCGTAAATAAACATTAATATAGACAAACAGTAACCGCCCATAAGTATCATAAATACATAATAAAAATTGGCCAGTTGTAATGGCACATGTTCAGGTCGGTAATGAGATTTACACATCAACCACTCTCGGAAATATATATTATTAGCATGCTTCTTCATGACGCCTGTTGTTAATAACTGAAGAGTAAAGTGATTTAAATGCGGAATCAAAACTGAGCCACGACGCAAAAATATAGTTCTGTATATGCTATTATAAGGTTCCTTCAACCGGTACGTTGCCATTTCGCATTGGTCGTCGGTTAGCTGCCATTTAAATACGTTATAATGAGAATCTGAAATAACAGTATAGAGAGACTTGTGTGGATAGTTTTTGACCTCCATTAAACAATTAAGTCTAGTACCACAATCGCTGTACCCATCAAATTCACTACGATACTGCAAGTCAGTATATAACATTGCGTGATAACTCTCTAAATCTTCTGGCTCCTTCGGTTCATAACCACGGACCGGCTGAGTTGTCACACTGCACAAGTTTGCCTGGATTGCGTAAGGAATTATAAACGCTGTAAACAATAGACTCGAGAAAATGAGTTTCTGTGGCCATCCAGATATTGTACGTCTAACATAATTTTTATTCAATATATAACCAAATACAACAAGAATATTGTATGAAACATCTTTTCGTGTACGAAATATTGACGAAAATATAGCCGCCACACTGAAAATTACGAACACGAGACTGATTACAATACAAGTCTGAGAAGATTGATATAATACTGCAACCCATTGCTCTACATAATTAGAGTGAGCAACTATATAAAACATGTGATCTATTATCATTGGGTAACTGTATGAAATGTTTCTAATTCCATAATATTTCGCCGAGTTAATCGCGAATCCTCCCACAGCTCCTTCAAATTCGTTGTTTGCGACTTTTGGTACCATGACCAGTATTGAATTATTCATGAGTTTCCCATATTTGTCAACTTTGCCAAATTCTTGTAAGTCAATTTTCACTCCGAATTGCTTTTCAAACAATGTAATGAAATATTGTTCAGTTCCTATGGTGCTTGTGTCGAAGTTCATGAACGGCCATAGGTTACGTGTTATAAATTTATATCGGCAGTTACGAATACTTCCCTTGTTTAAAACAGGTAAATTTTTCTCAGTGCGGTAATCAGAGCACGGTGACCAAAACGTCAGGTGACCAGATTTTAAACAATAACCCGGTTTTGTAAAATTGTACTTGTATAAAGAGTAGTCTTCACCATCACGTGATATTAATGAAACTTCATGAAAAATATTGTATGCATGAAGTAGATCGGTAATGTCATGTAAACTGTAATTCTCGTAGCTTTGCAGGATAATGATGAATCTTGCTGTTGGATTCCAAAACTTATCAGAGATGACTTTACTTAGCCCATGTTTTAACTCTTGATAATCTTTACTCATCACGATATAAATAACATTGCTAATATTTCCGGGTTCCCAAAAGAATCTTCTTGAAACAAATCGTGCACCTTGCACGTTATGGAGGGCTGATAATTTTAAATCATTTTTCATATTCATGATTGTTATATCCATGTAGTTGCTGTATTTCTTGTAATCGATATCTTCCACCAATTTTATGACACAGCTGGTGAGACTTGTATCATGATCTTGCTGAGATTTTAATAAGGCGCAAACACTTACTAAAATGCAGAATATATTAAAAATGATTGTTTTCATTTTAGGCTCCGAATTAATCGAACAGTTTATTGGTAGTCTGTTCCGTCATTTTCTGATTCCTTATATTGAATAAACGAAACTGAGGCACTGTTTTAATTTTTATTGTATCACTGAAAACATTAATCATATTGGTTCCTTTTACCAGCAGTCAATGAATTATCGTTATTAAAACACTTAATGCTTTCAATTCATCGAATGACATATTGAAACACCGTTGTACGAGTAAGATACAATAGGCACATTGCTATTATGTAAATTGATTAGTAAATAAATCGACTCCTTGTTTTGTTGGCACACGCACATACCTACATAATACACTGTCCTCCCATACTTAATAACACTGTATGTTGAAAACATTGTAAAAGCCAATTATTTTTAAAAGAGTAACCGTGGAGTTTCTTGCCGGTTCTTCTCCATAGGAAACGAAATTGGAACCGTGCACCTAGCTTCTGACATTTCATAAGAGCCCATGTAGGTTTATGTGAAATAATATATTTTGATTTTGAATAATTTAAGGATTTTGGTAAAGTGCTCTCAAAACGGTGAAAGAAAACATCGTGAGGAAACCGGCATGTCCTAGAACCAAAAATTCGAAGACATGTGACATCTAACAACCCACACACGGTCCGCGTGGTGGATTCCGGCCTACTCCGTCCCCAGCAGTGGGAACATTATAGGCTGATTATGCTATGCTTATGCTATTGAAAGTCGTTGTCGAAATATTTCAAACTTCTACAACGACGATCAACAGGATTCACACTTTAAAAGCGATTGCCACTTGTGCAGGCCCGTCTCCGTGAAAGTTAGATAGTTTCAACCTAGAGTGTTACAAGTACCTTTGGGCACCTGAGTCACATTTACATTTTGTAAACATTTGTGAAATTGACAGAAATTGTATTGACAAAACAATATGGCTGCGTTAATTCTGATTTTGGCCACACGCAAGAGAAAGTTGTGGCGGTGTTTTGAAAGTGAAGTTTCAATTTACTGTGAATTGTTGTCAAAAGTGATAAAGTAGTTTCAAGATGAACTGTACCTAGGTACTGGGCGATTTTGCATATGTATCTACTTTACCAATCAATATGGCAGCTGACATAATGTATTTTTTTGGGAATTCGCCTACATCTTCAAAATGAACAAAAAATTCTATCAACACATTTTTTTAAATCACACCTAAATTCCCACAAAACAACACAGATAGAAACATGTTGACGATAAGTTTTACGGAAAAAAAATCTAAGAAAATTCATCGATTTTTGTTAATATCTTGTGAATGGTTATGAGTTTGATAATGAAAATCAATAGAGCTCATCCAAAGGATGAAAGAAAACTTATAGAAGAAGATTTAGTTTAATCCATTGTGTGCGAAACGTGAATCGTGACGACAAACAGACATAGGTACTTCCCAACGGAAAGCTCTTCGTAATTTAATAATTACATTTTTTGTTCTAAACAATGTCAAGGTAAATCTATCTAAAAATATATTATTCTTATAATTTCAAGTTTCTAGCTTTTAAAACTTCCCTGCTAATATGAATTTCATGTTTAAAAATATTGACAAGGCGAAGAGTAGAGCACTCCCATGCGCTGAAGCGTTGTGAGGCGTGCAAAAAATATATTATTCTTATAATTTAAAGTTTCTAGCTTTTAAATTTCCCTGCTAAAATAAATTTCATGTTTAAAAATATTGACAAGGCGAAGAGTAGAGCACTCCCATGTGCTGAAGCGTTGTGAGGCGTGCAAAAAAATGTAGGGGTGCAGTTTGTCTGTACACGATGTAGTATGTAGATTGTTGATGGGTACGAATCACACGGGATGTTTACAGAAAATAAAATAACTGTTTTATGTCTGTTATTGATTGACCGATTTATTAGAAAAAACATTAAAATATATACAAGGTGTAACAGGAGGATTGACTTTCCTTTAAACCACCTAAAGAGAATCATGTTCTTTACCCGTATACAAAAAATCAATCAAATCCAATGACTACTTTAGCCACAGGAAATTATTTTTCATTTTCTTATGTTTCAACATGATGTAGATCTGAGTCCGTAAACATAACATAACATCACGCCTTGTTTCCCCGAAGGGTTAGGCAGAGGTGTATCTATAGTACACTCACATTTCGCCAGTTATGTCCGAGTCCGTAATAACAGATAAACATTGCCGCCGCCGCGCCCCGAACCCCGCACCACACCGTTGGTCAGTGACTTTTCGTACATAAAGCGTGTTTACTTTTTATGCAGTTGATTTTGCTATTTATTTTGTTTGAAAACTGCAATATTCAAATTTTGCATTAACTACTAATCTTCGTGTTTTAAAATGTTCCGATGGATTAGTACTGTCCTCATTTTTATTGAATATCGTACATCCAGATACACGTTGTATACTTAAAGTAGGTGACTTGCAAGTGGTGGGCGCGATAGCCTATTCAGCGATTATAGACAAGTAGGTTATCGGCGAATAAGCAAATGCTTGTTAAGGTAAAAACTAAAACAATACATTTCTGGTGGCAATGCTCGTACATCCTGACCACTATACAAAAACTACAATTATCAAAAGCGCATTATTAAAAGTAAGTTATTAGAATGTTCTGCGTTCGCCGCTGAATGGCATTGGCGGTGTTTCGCTGTCCACCCTGAGTACACCATACCTGAGTATATTACCCACAGTAAGTACTATATATTGTGCCAGATAAGTGAGCCTATTTAACAAATTAACTTATAGATGATGTCCGGCTCCTACTTCGCAAACGAAGAATCCTCTAACGAGGCAGGAGATCTTGCCTGGCAGGCCTCACCCCAACGTTTGCTATGAACTATCATAATGCTGGCAAGTATCTTTTTCACATTCTGAACTGCAGTTTCAGCAACTGTGCTTATTAAAAATTATATTCCTGATGATTATTGCTATTGTGGCTAAAATCGTTCCTTGAAGAACGTGCTTTCTTTGTTGTGGTGAATGGTTTTAAATCTGGTGCTCGAAGTATTACGTCTGGTGTGCCGCAGGGTTCCCATGTCGGCCCGGTACTTTTGAATGTTTTTAATAACGATTTGCCTACTTGCTTTCGATTCTCTGTAAGTTTCATGTACGCAGACGACTTGAAGCTTGGAAGAGTGATTAACTCAGCTAATGATACCGTGTCTCTGCAAAGCGATCTCAACAGTTTGATTGAGTGGTGCGAGCGTAACGGCATGCACTTAAATGGTGAAAAATGTTTTCACATCAAATTCTCAAGAAGAGTTCATTCAATTGAAGGTATATATCGTATCGGCAATGAAACGATTGAAACAGTAGATCAAATAAAGGACCTAGGCGTAATAGTTGACCGGAAGCTCACCTTCCACCCTAACCTTGAGAGTACCATTAAAAAGGCCTCTAAAACGTTGGGCTTCGTCGTTCGGAATGGAAAAATCGTTCGCAATAGCAGGCCCAAGATAGTGCTGTTTAACAGCTTGGTTAGGAGTACTTTGGACTATTGCCGCGTGGTATGGAGGCCACATTATGCGACACCTTCACTTCGACTGGAAAGGATTGAGAAAGGGTTCATGTGGCACTTGGTATACTCTTCTAACGGAGTAAAAAAAAGGCATCTTACAAGGATAAATTGACGAAATTTGGCATGACTTCCTTGTCCAGTCGAAGAGAATTGTCGGATTGTATATTCATGTACAAAATTTTGAACAATATGATAGACTGTCCTAAATTCCTGAGTAGGATTAATTGCAGGGTCCCTACTAGATATCCCCGCATTCGTATCACCCCTTTCTATCCCCCACGCCGAAGAACCGTGTATGGAGCAAATTCCCCGCTGCCAAGAATGTGTAGGCTCATGAACGAGTGCAGTGATCTAGTAGATGTACATATGGACTCACTTGGTCGGTTCCGATCTAAACTTGTCGATCATTTGTCTCGCAGTCGCAGGTAATAACAATCTCAATGCGCTAATTTTTTTTTCTTTTTTTTTCTCTACTTTTTGTTAATTATTAAGATATGTTCTATAAGAATAATGTGTAACTACTCTACTTTAAGGTTGTTCACTTAGTAGGTAATAATAAGAAAATGCGGTATTTACCTATAATTAATTGTTTGTTACATTTAGTTCTGTATTTTCTGTTGTTTCCTGTAATTTCTGTAATGTATACGAACGTTGGTAAATCTAAATAAATAAATTATACCTTAAATGCGCTAAATATTTTACCTTGTAAGTATTTAACTGGAAATAACGTCATTATTTGAGGAAACGAACGTAATACGAGTGAACAAACCTTATAAGTTGCGTACATCTCTATATAAATAAATAAAATTGAAGTGTCTGTTTGTAATGTCAAAATAACAGCTTTTTACTAAATGCATATGAAAGTATATACTTACGGTACTTATAACAAAAAAACAATTTTTAAATGTATTGTCTGTTTGTTCCGGCTAATCTCCGAAACGGCTGCACCGATTTTGACAGGACTTAGACCGGCAGATAGCTGATGTTATAAGGAGTAACTTAGGCTACTTTTATTTAAAAAATAGGGTTCTGCGCAAAAAAAAATTAAAATCCATGAAATTTATTTTGCGCTAATCTCTGGTAGCCCAATTCTAGAGGATGGTCATTGGCTATTAAACTTCACGCTACGACCCTTAGGAGCCAAGCAAAAAGAACAAAAATTCAGAAAGAACGCTAAGCGAAAACGAAGTAATAGTGCGGGCGGGCGATGCAACGCGGCGGGTCGGGGGACGAGGGAGTTTTATTAAAATTGTGGCTGTTATTTTAGTATATTGTGTATCTTACGACCTCCACGCGAACGAAGTCGCGGGGCACAGCTAGTTAGAAATGTATTCTTTCCTTAAAATTTGGTTTTCAGCTGAATAGCTGTTCTCATTTTCCTGTAGGTAATCATGAATTAAATAAGGTAGATATTATAAATAATTGGTAGTAACAGTACAGATCCCGTAGTGAGTGTATTGTGTTTTGATACCTACCTATATCAAGTTTAAATTAAAGTCCGTGTGTCTCTTTCCAAAAGTGTAGCAGTACGTTAAAGTAGCAGTTCAATATGATGACTAAAACCGGGTTTTTTTGCCTCATAGTCAACTTTATTTTTGGAATCCTTAATAGGTACCAATTTGATTCCTTTCTTCCTTCCTTTCGTTTCACTAATTTTGCTTTGTTTAGCTTTTGCTTCATGAAACATATCTTAGTGTATGCTAGGTGTAACTTTAATAACTGTCAATATCTTAAGGGGTCATTGTACTCATCATTATGACCAACTTTTACTGTAGGACCAAACCTGAAATCGTGAAAAAAATCAGTTTTTCCCTACATTTATGTTCGCTTATCTCGTCAAAATGTAGAGAACACCTGATTTTTTTTCGCGATTTCGGGTTTGGTACCATAGTAAAAGTTGTACAAAATGATGAGAACAATCACTCCTTAAGAGGTTAAAATTAAACCTTGTATACGTTCGATGTTCTACAAACAAAAATGTGTTGATTAAGTAATCTTTGTTCTTTTTCATACTTTGCTCCAGTGGACAGTATTCAATTCTCGGTGCAACTGTGATTCATGGTGGTCAACATGATGGTCCTCTTAACTTAACACCCTTAATTGAACATGGAAGAGCTAGAACAGCTAAGAAACTATCTGAAGTAGACCCCAGTCTGTTCGCTAACGTCAACAGTCACGCTGCGTACTTCACTGTTGACAAAATTCGTAAATGGAACCTGTTCTTCTGGTATTTTCCCGCGCAGGGAGTTGATCTAGAGAGTACACCGTTGGTTATTTGGCTACAAGGCGGACCTGGCGCTTCTTCTTTATTTGGCTTGTTCGGAGAAATAGGACCTTTACAAGTAATCAATGGATCAGGTAGCTCCTTAACTTATTTTCTCCTATCAAGTCTTTACGCTCACAACCTACTGTAATCATTGAGCGATCTCCTGTTGCTCAACATGTAGATTCTATATCTGGTAACACTCTAGCATTCCGACTTACAAGCAACAATGAATCATCATCAGTTACGTATAAAATGTGTTGATAATTAACATTCTTGTATGTTTTTATAGTTCAAAAAATGAATATCACATGGGGTTCCAGCTACTCGCTTCTCTTCATTGACAATCCAGTTGGAACTGGCTTTAGCTTCAGTGAGGGAGGAGAATACGTCACCAATGAGCAAACAGTGAGTAACGATATTATGAGGACCACCTATGGACTGACCTACGTTGTGACTAACTATGGACCAATTAAATAATAATAGCTTAATATCTTTCCTATCGCAGGTGGGCCGGTGTCTTCTAAGCTTCATCCAACAGTTTCTTCAAGTGTTCCCGGAATTAAGAAAAGCGCCTCTGTTTATAGCTGGTGAATCGTACGCTGGCAAATACATTCCCGCTTTTGGGCATTACATACATCACAGTAAAGATTATTTAAATCAAATTAATTTGAGAGTCAGTGAAGTGATAATATTATTTCATTTTAGTGTTCATTTTATGTGAACTAAGAATTAACCAGTCTGTCTGTTATGTAGGGCCTGGCGATCGGCGATGGGTGGATAGATCCACCGACGATGCTGCACTACTCCGAGTGGGCGCTACAAATGGGCCTCATAGACCATAGGCAAGCGAAAGATATTAACAAGCTGGAATCAGAAGCTAGACGGAACTGGAGAGAACATAATTCCTCCGCTTACATAGAGGTCAGTGGACTTTAAATAATAGGTTATTCACGATTCACGTTATGACGGTTTTCATGACAAATGTGCAATGTGTGACAGTGTGCAAAATACCTACTTGGGTTTATTGTGGATATTGTTTTTTTTTTCATTCATAATAATTATTACTTTTTGAAATAATGTTTCACACCTGAATATTTTTTAATGATCTAGAATTCTTGCTACCTACCTATATGCTCTAACGTCTTTGATTACAGAATGCATCCAAAGCTTTAGCTATACTGTTTACTATTGTACCCGTTGATATATATAATTACATGAATGGTGAGGGTACTAAGTTCACTTCGCCACTTATTAGTTCAATAGAAACATTTTTAAATGAGCCAGAAGTTCAAAACGCACTTCATGTTAAAAAGAAGAAGTTTTCTATATTTATTACGACTGTATACAATTGGTTACGAAGTGATGAATATCAGACCGTCAAACCTTGGCTAGAGGAATTGGTGGAGCATTATGGAGTCATGTGTTACAAGTAAGTTTCGAGAAGGAGCTGTAGATGTTCTTTAATCATGGTCTGAAAGCCGTACTGAATCCACTTCTTATCGACCTCTAGCGGGCAGCTAGATATGGTGGTACCCTACGCGCTGTCAGTTCGTACGTACAGAAGTCTGAAGTGGTCCAGAAGACAAGAGTACCTCAACGCTTACAGAGAATATGTCTACGATGAAGAAAATAGTTCGAAAATTAATTCGTGAGTAAAATACATACATATTATATTACTATTAGAAATAGGTCGGCAAGGGCTCAACAACCGACTGGAAACAAAATTAAAACCGAAACGTTGGTACCTAAATGAAAATTTGGGTTTTGGGAGCCTAGCTGCAACCGATAATTTCCGAACTTTTCTGAATTTGTAGATGTTTAAAATACCTACTTGCCTGAAATTTTACCACCTACAATATGCTTCAGGTCGTAAAACTGTAGTGTTGCTTGACTGTATCAATATCAACAGGTAAATACTGCTTTTACAAAGATTAGAGCTCTCCTGCTGCTGATGAATAGGTACGTGTAGATAAAAGTATTTTAGACGAGACTGCACAAGACAAAGCATCCAACTAATGGGTGATATCGGTGACTGTTTCAGTTTCGTGAAGACGAGCGGTAACTTCATGGAGGCGATGGTGGTCGGCGCGGGACACATGGTGCCCGCAGACAAGCCACGCGCTGCCAAACAGATCATCGACAAGTTTATCAACAGACACAAATAAATCAATACGATTGTGGAAAGAAGAAAACCAGGCATTTGATGTTCCGTAAAATCTTTATTTGTCTAAGATAAAAATATTTCACACGATTTATGTAATATAGTTTTAATCAATTATTTTAAGAGAATATCACAAAATGACACATAAATTATGAACTAGTCTGCTTATTCTCATCTAAATGTGCCATATTCAACATGTTTTGAAATACTTTTATTAAAACTGTGCTTATTATATTCAAACTTGTGCCTAACACCATCTAAATATTAATTCGCTACACACTGTTGTTGCATCATTCAATGATTCCTCGCACATTGCGTTGTGACCCAGCCCAAACCTCGTAAATAAACATTAATATAGACAAACAGTAACCGCCGATAAGTATCATAAATACATAATAAAAATTGGCCAGTTGTAATGGCACATGTTCAGGTCGGTAATGAGATTTACACTTCAACCACTCTCGGAAATATATATTATTAGCATGCTTCTTCATGACGCCTGTTGTTAATAACTGAAGAGTAAAGTGATTTAAATGCGGAATCAAAACTGAGCCACGACGCAAAAATATAGTTCTGTATATGCTATTATAAGGTTCCTTCAACCGGTACGTTGTCATTTCGCATTGGTCGTCGGTTAGCTGCCATTTAAATACGTTATAATGAGAATCTGAAATAACAGTATAGAGAGACTTGTGTGGATAGTTTTTGATCTCCATTAAACAATTAAGTCTAGTACCACAATCGCTGTGCCCATCAAATTCACTGCGTGACTGCAAGTCAGTATATAACACTGCGTGATAACTCTCTAAATCTTCTGGTTCCTTCGGTTCATAACCACGGACCGGCTGAGTTGTCACACTGCACAAGTTTGCCTGGATTGCGTAAGGAATTATAAACGCTGTAAACAATAGACTCGAGAAAATGAGTTTCTGTGGCCATCCAGATATTGTACGTCTTACATAATTTGTATTCAAAAAATAACCAAATACAACAAGAATATTGTATGAAACATCTTTTCGTGTACGAAATATTGACAAAAATATAGCCGCCACACTGAAAATTACGAACACGAGACTGATTACAATACAAGTCTGAGAAGATTGATATAATACTGCAACCCATTGCTCTACATAATTAGAGTGAGCAACTATATAGAACATGTTGTCTATTATCATTGGGTAACTGTATGAAATGTTTCTAATTCCATAATATTTCGCCGAGTTAATCGCGAATCCTCCCACAGCTCCTTCAAATTCGTTGTTTGCGACTTTTTGTACCATGACCAGCATTGAGTTATTCATGAGTTTCCCATATTTGTCAACTTTGCCAAATTCTTGTAAGTCAATTTTCACTCCGAATTGCTTTTCAAACAATGTAATGAAATATTGTTCAGTTCCTATGGTGCTTGTGTCGAAGTTCATGAACGGCCATAGGTTACGTGTTATAAATTTATATCGGCAGTTACGAATACTTCCCTTGTTTAAAACAGGTAAATTTTTCTCAGTGCGGTAATCAGAGCACGGTGACCAAAACGTCAGGTGACCAGATTTTAAACAATAACCCGGTTTTGTAAAATTGTACTTGTATATAGCGTAGTCTTCACCATCACGTGATATTAATGAAACTTCATGAAAAATATTGTATGCATGAAGTAGATCGGTAATGTCATGTAAACTGTAATTCTCGTAGCTTTGCAGGATAATGATGAATCTTGCTGTTGGATTCCAAAACTTATCAGAGATGACTTTACTTAGCCCATGTTTTAACTCTTGATAATCTTTACTCATCACGATATATATAACATTGCTAATATTTCCGGGTTCCCAAAAGAATTTTCTTGAAACAAATCGTGCACCTTGCACGTTATGGAGGGCTGATAATTTTAAATCATTTTTCATATTCATGATTGTTATATCCATGTAGTTGCTGTATTTCTTGTAATCGATATCTTCCACTAATTTTATGACACAGCTGGTGAGACTTGTATCATGATCTTGCTGAGATTTTAATAAGGCGCAAACACTAACTAAAATGCAGAATATATTAAAAATGATTGTTTTCATTTTAGGCTCCGAATTAATCGAACAGTTTATTGGTAGTCTGTTCCATCATTTTCTGATTCCTTATATTGAATAAACGAAACTGAGGCACTGTTTTAATTTTTATTGTATCACTGAAAACATTAATCATATTGGTTCCTTTTACCAGCAGTCAATGAATTATCGTTATTAAAACACTTAATGCTTTCAATTCATCGAATGACATATTGAAACACCGTTGTACGAGTAAGATACAATAGGCACATTGCTATTATGTAAATTGATTAGTAAATAAATCGACTCCTTGTTTTGTTGGCACACGCACATACCTACATAATACACTGTCCTCCCATACTTAATAACACTGTATGTTGAAAACAATGTAAAAGCCAATTATTTTTAAAAGAGTAACCGTGGAGTTTCTTGCCGGTTCTTCTCCATAGGAAACGAAATTGGAACCGTGCACCTAGCTTCTGACATTTCATAAGAGCCCATGTAGGTTTATGTGAAATAATATATTTTGATTTTGAATAATTTAAGGATTTTGGTAAAGTGCTCTCAAAACGGTGAAAGAAAACATCGTGAGGAAACCGGCATGTCCTAGAACCAAAAATTCGAAGACATGTGACATCTAACAACCCACACACGGTCCGCGTGGTGGATTCCGGCCTACTCCGTCCCCAGCAGTGGGAACATTATAGGCTGATTATGCTATGCTTATGCTATTGAAAGTCGTTGTCGAAATATTTCAAACTTCTACAACGACGATCAACAGGATTCACACTTTAAAAGCGATTGCCACTTGTGCAGGCCCGTCTCCGTGAAAGTTAGATAGTTTCAACCTAGAGTGTTACAAGTACCTTTGGGCACCTGAGTCACATTTACATTTTGTAAACATTTGTGAAATTGACAGAAATTGTATTGACAAAACAATATGGCTGCGTTAATTCTGATTTTGGCCACACGCAAGAGAAAGTTGTGGCGGTGTTTTGAAAGTGAAGTTTCAATTTACTGTGAATTGTTGTCAAAAGTGATAAAGTAGTTTCAAGATGAACTGTACCTAGGTACTGGGCGATTTTGCATATGTATCTACTTTACCAATCAATATGGCAGCTGACATAATGTATTTTTTTGGGAATTCGCCTACATCTTCAAAATGAACAAAAAATTCTATCAACACATTTTTTTAAATCACACCTAAATTCCCACAAAACAACACAGATAGAAACATGTTGACGATAAGTTTTACGGAAAAAAAATCTAAGAAAATTCATCGATTTTTGTTAATATCTTGTGAATGGTTATGAGTTTGATAATGAAAATCAATAGAGCTCATCCAAAGGATGAAAGAAAACTTATAGAAGAAGATTTAGTTTAATCCATTGTGTGCGAAACGTGAATCGTGACGACAAACAGACATAGGTACTTCCCAACGGAAAGCTCTTCGTAATTTAATAATTACATTTTTTGTTCTAAACAATGTCAAGGTAAATCTATCTAAAAATATATTATTCTTATAATTTCAAGTTTCTAGCTTTTAAAACTTCCCTGCTAATATGAATTTCATGTTTAAAAATATTGACAAGGCGAAGAGTAGAGCACTCCCATGCGCTGAAGCGTTGTGAGGCGTGCAAAAAATATATTATTCTTATAATTTAAAGTTTCTAGCTTTTAAATTTCCCTGCTAAAATAAATTTCATGTTTAAAAATATTGACAAGGCGAAGAGTAGAGCACTCCCATGTGCTGAAGCGTTGTGAGGCGTGCAAAAAAATGTAGGGGTGCAGTTTGTCTGTACACGATGTAGTATGTAGATTGTTGATGGGTACGAATCACACGGGATGTTTACAGAAAATAAAATAACTGTTTTATGTCTGTTATTGATTGACCGATTTATTAGAAAAAACATTAAAATATATACAAGGTGTAACAGGAGGATTGACTTTCCTTTAAACCACCTAAAGAGAATCATGTTCTTTACCCGTATACAAAAAATCAATCAAATCCAATGACTACTTTAGCCACAGGAAATTATTTTTCATTTTCTTATGTTTCAACATGATGTAGATCTGAGTCCGTAAACATAACATAACATCACGCCTTGTTTCCCCGAAGGGTTAGGCAGAGGTGTATCTATAGTACACTCACATTTCGCCAGTTATGTCCGAGTCCGTAATAACAGATAAACATTGCCGCCGCCGCGCCCCGAACCCCGCACCACACCGTTGGTCAGTGACTTTTCGTACATAAAGCGTGTTTACTTTTTATGCAGTTGATTTTGCTATTTATTTTGTTTGAAAACTGCAATATTCAAATTTTGCATTAACTACTAATCTTCGTGTTTTAAAATGTTCCGATGGATTAGTACTGTCCTCATTTTTATTGAATATCGTACATCCAGATACACGTTGTATACTTAAAGTAGGTGACTTGCAAGTGGTGGGCGCGATAGCCTATTCAGCGATTATAGACAAGTAGGTTATCGGCGAATAAGCAAATGCTTGTTAAGGTAAAAACTAAAACAATACATTTCTGGTGGCAATGCTCGTACATCCTGACCACTATACAAAAACTACAATTATCAAAAGCGCATTATTAAAAGTAAGTTATTAGAATGTTCTGCGTTCGCCGCTGAATGGCATTGGCGGTGTTTCGCTGTCCACCCTGAGTACACCATACCTGAGTATATTACCCACAGTAAGTACTATATATTGTGCCAGATAAGTGAGCCTATTTAACAAATTAACTTATAGATGATGTCCGGCTCCTACTTCGCAAACGAAGAATCCTCTAACGAGGCAGGAGATCTTGCCTGGCAGGCCTCACCCCAACGTTTGCTATGAACTATCATAATGCTGGCAAGTATCTTTTTCACATTCTGAACTGCAGTTTCAGCAACTGTGCTTATTAAAAATTATATTCCTGATGATTATTGCTATTGTGGCTAAAATCGTTCCTTGAAGAACGTGCTTTCTTTGTTGTGGTGAATGGTTTTAAATCTGGTGCTCGAAGTATTACGTCTGGTGTGCCGCAGGGTTCCCATGTCGGCCCGGTACTTTTGAATGTTTTTAATAACGATTTGCCTACTTGCTTTCGATTCTCTGTAAGTTTCATGTACGCAGACGACTTGAAGCTTGGAAGAGTGATTAACTCAGCTAATGATACCGTGTCTCTGCAAAGCGATCTCAACAGTTTGATTGAGTGGTGCGAGCGTAACGGCATGCACTTAAATGGTGAAAAATGTTTTCACATCAAATTCTCAAGAAGAGTTCATTCAATTGAAGGTATATATCGTATCGGCAATGAAACGATTGAAACAGTAGATCAAATAAAGGACCTAGGCGTAATAGTTGACCGAAAGCTCACCTTCCACCCTCACCTTGAGAGTACCATTAAAAAGGCCTCTAAAACGTTGGGCTTCGTCGTTCGGAATGGAAAAATCGTTCGCAATAGCAGGCCCAAGATAGTGCTGTTTAACAGCTTGGTTAGGAGTACTTTGGACTATTGCCGCGTGGTATGGAGGCCACATTATGCGACACCTTCACTTCGACTGGAAAGGATTGAGAAAGGGTTCATGTGGCACTTGGTATACTCTTCTAACGGAGTAAAAAAAAGGCATCTTACAAGGATAAATTGACGAAATTTGGCATGACTTCCTTGTCCAGTCGAAGAGAATTGTCGGATTGTATATTCATGTACAAAATTTTGAACAATATGATAGACTGTCCTAAATTCCTGAGTAGGATTAATTGCAGGGTCCCTACTAGATATCCCCGCATTCGTATCACCCCTTTCTATCCCCCACGCCGAAGAACCGTGTATGGAGCAAATTCCCCGCTGCCAAGAATGTGTAGGCTCATGAACGAGTGCAGTGATCTAGTAGATGTACATATGGACTCACTTGGTCGGTTCCGATCTAAACTTGTCGATCATTTGTCTCGCAGTCGCAGGTAATAACAATCTCAATGCGCTAATTTTTTCTTTCTTTTTTTTTCTCTACTTTTTGTTAATTATTAAGATATGTTCTATAAGAATAATGTGTAACTACTCTACTTTAAGGTTGTTCACTTAGTAGGTAATAATAAGAAAATGCGGTATTTACCTATAATTAATTGTTTGTTACATTTAGTTCTGTATTTTCTGTTGTTTCCTGTAATTTCTGTAATGTATACGAACGTTGGTAAATCTAAATAAATAAATTATACCTTAAATGCGCTAAATATTTTACCTTGTAAGTATTTAACTGGAAATAACGTCATTATTTGAGGAAACGAACGTAATACGAGTGAACAAACCTTATAAATTGCGTACATCTCTATATAAATAAATAAAATTGAAGTGTCTGTTTGTAATGTCAAAATAACAGCTTTTTACTAAATGCATATGAAAGTATATACTTACGGTACTTATAACAAAAAAACAATTTTTAAATGTATTGTCTGTTTGTTCCGGCTAATCTCCGAAACGGCTGCACCGATTTTGACAGGACTTAGACCGGCAGATAGCTGATGTTATAAGGAGTAACTTAGGCTACTTTTATTTAAAAAATAGGGTTCTGCGCAAAAAAAAAATAAAATCCATGAAATTTATTTTGCGCTAATCTCTGGTAGCCCAATTCTAGAGGATGGTCATTGGCTATTAAACTTCACGCTACGACCCTTAGGAGCCAAGCAAGAAGAACAAAAAGTCAGAAAGAACGCTAAGCGAAAACGAAGTAATAGTGCGGGCGGGCGATGCAACGCGGCGGGTCGGGGGACGAGGGAGTTTTATTAAAATTGTGGCTGTTATTTTAGTATATTGTGTATCTTACGACCTCCACGCGAACGAAGTCGCGGGGCACAGCTAGTTAGAAATGTATTCTTTCCTTAAAATTTGGTTTTCAGCTGAATAGCTGTTCTCATTTTCCTGTAGGTAATCATGAATTAAATAAGGTAGATATTATAAATAATTGGTAGTAACAGTACAGATCCCGTAGTGAGTGTATTGTGTTTTGATACCTACCTATATCAAGTTTAAATTAAAGTCCGTGTGTCTCTTTCCAAAAGTGTAGCAGTACGTTAAAGTAGCAGTTCAATATGATGACTAAAACCGGGTTTTTTTGCCTCATAGTCAACTTTATTTTTGGAATCCTTAATAGGTACCAATTTGATTCCTTTCTTCCTTCCTTTCGTTTCACTAATTTTGCTTTGTTTAGCTTTTGCTTCATGAAACATATCTTAGTGTATGCTAGGTGTAACTTTAATAACTGTCAATATCTTAAGGGGTCATTGTACTCATCATTATGACCAACTTTTACTGTAGGACCAAACCTGAAATCGTGAAAAAAATCAGTTTTTCCCTACATTTATGTTCGCTTATCTCGTCAAAATGTAGAGAACACCTGATTTTTTTTCGCGATTTCGGGTTTGGTACCATAGTAAAAGTTGTACAAAATGATGAGAACAATCACTCCTTAAGAGGTTAAAATTAAACCTTGTATACGTTCGATGTTCTACAAACAAAAATGTGTTTATTAAGTAATCTTTGTTCTTTTTCATACTTTGCTCCAGTGGACAGTATTCAATTCTCGGTGCAACTGTGATTCATGGTGGTCAACATGATGGTCCTCTTATCTTAA
Source organism: Fissipunctia ypsillon (assembly GCA_947568875.1). NCBI lineage: Eukaryota > Metazoa > Arthropoda > Insecta > Lepidoptera > Noctuidae > Fissipunctia > Fissipunctia ypsillon. Next base: position 14,178,424 of record OX387661.1, on the reverse strand, counting down.
CACCCTTAATTGAACATGGAAGAGCTAGAACAGCTAAGAAACTATCTGAAGTAGATCCCAGTCTGTTCGCTAACGTCAACAGTCACGCTGCGTACTTCACTGTTGACAAAATTCGTAAATGGAACCTGTTCTTCTGGTATTTTCCCGCGCAGGGAGTTGATCTAGAGAGTACACCGTTGGTTATCTGGCTACAAGGCGGGCCTGGCGCTTCTTCTTTATTTGGCTTGTTCGGAGAAATAGGACCTTTACAAGTAATCAATGGATCAGGTAGCTCCTTAACTTATTTTCTCCTATCAAGTCTTTACGCTCACTACCTACTGTAATCATTGAGCGATCTCCTGTTGCTCAACATGTAGATCCTATATCTGGTAACACTCTAGCATTACGACTTACAAGCAACAATGAATCATCATCAGTTACGTATAAAATGTGTTGATAATTAACATTCTTGTATGTTTTTATAGTGGACTTTAAATAATAGGTTATTCACGATTCACGTTATGACGGTTTTCATGACAAATGTGCAATGTGTGACAGTGTGCAAAATACCTACTTGGGTTTATTGTGGATATTGTTTTTTTTTTTCATTCATAATAATTATTACTTTTTGAAATAATGTTTCACACCTGAATATTTTTTAATGATCTAGAATTCTTGCTACCTACCTATATGCTCTAACGTCCTTGATTACAGAATGCATCCAAAGCTTTAGCTATACTGTTTACTATTGTACCCGTTGATATATATAATTACATGAATGGTGAGGGTACTAAGTTCACTTCGCCACTTATTAGTTCAATAGAAACATTTTTAAATGAGCCAGAAGTTCAAAACGCACTTCATGTTAAAAAGAAGAAGTTTTCTATATTTATTACGACTGTATACAATTGGTTACGAAGTGATGAATATCAGACCGTCAAACCTTGGCTAGAGGAATTGGTGGAGCATTATGGAGTCATGTGTTACAAGTAAGTTTCGAGAAGGAGCTGTAGATGTTCTTTAATCATGGTCTGAAAGCCGTACTGAATCCACTTCTTATCGACCTCTAGCGGGCAGCTAGATATGGTGGTACCCTACGCGCTGTCAGTTCGTACGTACAGAAGTCTGAAGTGGTCCAGAAGACAAGAGTACCTCAACGCTTACAGAGAATATGTCTACGATGAAGAAAATAGTTCGAAAATTAATTCGTGAGTAAAATACATACATATTATATTACTATTAGAAATAGGTCGGCAAGGGCTCAACAACCGACTGGAAACAAAATTAAAACCGAAACGTTGGTACCTAAATGAAAATTTGGGTTTTGGGAGCCTAGCTGCAACCGATAATTTCCGAACTTTTCTGAATTTGTAGATGTTTAAAATACCTACTTGCCTGAAATTTTACCACCTACCATATGCTTCAGGTCGTAAAACTGTAGTGTTGCTTGACTGTATCAATATCAACAGGTAAATACTGCTTTTACAAAGATTAGAGCTCTCCTGCTGCTGATGAATAGGTACGTGTAGATAAAAGTATTTTAGACGAGACTGCACAAGACAAAGCATCCAACCAATGGGTGATATCGGTGACTGTTTCAGTTTCGTGAAGACGAGCGGTAACTTCATGGAGGCGATGGTGGTCGGCGCGGGACACATGGTGCCCGCAGACAAGCCACGCGCTGCCAAACAGATCATCGACAAGTTTATCAACAGACACAAATAAATCAATACGATTGTGGAAAGAAGAAAACCAGGCATTTGATGTTCCGTAAATTCTTTATTTGTCTAAGATAAAAATATTTCACACGATTTATGTAATATAGTTTTAATTAATTATTTTAAGAGAATATCACAAAATGACACATAAATTATGAAATAGTCTACTTATTCTCATCTAAATGTGCCATATTCAACATGTTTTGAAATACTTTTATTAAAACTGTGCTTATTATATTCAAACTTGTGCCTAAAACCATCTAAATATTAATTCGCTACACACTGTTGTTGCATCATTCAATGATTCCCCGCACATTGCGTTGTGACCCAGCCCAAACCTCGTAAATAAACATTAATATAGACAAACAGTAACCGCCCATAAGTATCATAAATACATAATAAAAATTGGCCAGTTGTAATGGCACATGTTCAGGTCGGTAATGAGATTTACACATCAACCACTCTCGGAAATATATATTATTAGCATGCTTCTTCATGACGCCTGTTGTTAATAACTGAAGAGTAAAGTGATTTAAATGCGGAATCAAAACTGAGCCACGACGCAAAAATATAGTTCTGTATATGCTATTATAAGGTTCCTTCAACCGGTACGTTGCCATTTCGCATTGGTCGTCGGTTAGCTGCCATTTAAATACGTTATAATGAGAATCTGAAATAACAGTATAGAGAGACTTGTGTGGATAGTTTTTGACCTCCATTAAACAATTAAGTCTAGTACCACAATCGCTGTACCCATCAAATTCACTACGATACTGCAAGTCAGTATATAACATTGCGTGATAACTCTCTAAATCTTCTGGCTCCTTCGGTTCATAACCACGGACCGGCTGAGTTGTCACACTGCAAAAGTTTGCCTGGATTGCGTAAGGAATTATAAACGCTGTAAACAATAGACTCGAGAAAATGAGTTTCTGTGGCCATCCAGATATTGTACGTCTAACATAATTTTTATTCAATATATAACCAAATACAACAAGAATATTGTATGAAACATCTTTTCGTGTACGAAATATTGACGAAAATATAGCCGCCACACTGAAAATTACGAACACGAGACTGATTACAATACAAGTCTGAGAAGATTGATATAATACTGCAACCCATTGCTCTACATAATTAGAGTGAGCAACTATATAAAACATGTGATCTATTATCATTGGGTAACTGTATGAAATGTTTCTAATTCCATAATATTTCGCCGAGTTAATCGCGAATCCTCCCACAGCTCCTTCAAATTCGTTGTTTGCGACTTTTGGTACCATGACCAGTATTGAATTATTCATGAGTTTCCCATATTTGTCAACTTTGCCAAATTCTTGTAAGTCAATTTTCACTCCGAATTGCTTTTCAAACAATGTAATGAAATATTGTTCAGTTCCTATGGTGCTTGTGTCGAAGTTCATGAACGGCCATAGGTTACGTGTTATAAATTTATATCGGCAGTTACGAATACTTCCCTTGTTTAAAACAGGTAAATTTTTCTCAGTGCGGTAATCAGAGCACGGTGACCAAAACGTCAGGTGACCAGATTTTAAACAATAACCCGGTTTTGTAAAATTGTACTTGTATAAAGAGTAGTCTTCACCATCACGTGATATTAATGAAACTTCATGAAAAATATTGTATGCATGAAGTAGATCGGTAATGTCATGTAAACTGTAATTCTCGTAGCTTTGCAGGATAATGATGAATCTTGCTGTTGGATTCCAAAACTTATCAGAGATGACTTTACTTAGCCCATGTTTTAACTCTTGATAATCTTTACTCATCACGATATAAATAACATTGCTAATATTTCCGGGTTCCCAAAAGAATCTTCTTGAAACAAATCGTGCACCTTGCACGTTATGGAGGGCTGATAATTTTAAATCATTTTTCATATTCATGATTGTTATATCCATGTAGTTGCTGTATTTCTTGTAATCGATATCTTCCACCAATTTTATGACACAGCTGGTGAGACTTGTATCATGATCTTGCTGAGATTTTAATAAGGCGCAAACACTTACTAAAATGCAGAATATATTAAAAATGATTGTTTTCATTTTAGGCTCCGAATTAATCGAACAGTTTATTGGTAGTCTGTTCCGTCATTTTCTGATTCCTTATATTGAATAAACGAAACTGAGGCACTGTTTTAATTTTTATTGTATCACTGAAAACATTAATCATATTGGTTCCTTTTACCAGCAGTCAATGAATTATCGTTATTAAAACACTTAATGCTTTCAATTCATCGAATGACATATTGAAACACCGTTGTACGAGTAAGATACAATAGGCACATTGCTATTATGTAAATTGATTAGTAAATAAATCGACTCCTTGTTTTGTTGGCACACGCACATACCTACATAATACACTGTCCTCCCATACTTAATAACACTGTATGTTGAAAACATTGTAAAAGCCAATTATTTTTAAAAGAGTAACCGTGGAGTTTCTTGCCGGTTCTTCTCCATAGGAAACGAAATTGGAACCGTGCACCTAGCTTCTGACATTTCATAAGAGCCCATGTAGGTTTATGTGAAATAATATATTTTGATTTTGAATAATTTAAGGATTTTGGTAAAGTGCTCTCAAAACGGTGAAAGAAAACATCGTGAGGAAACCGGCATGTCCTAGAACCAAAAATTCGAAGACATGTGACATCTAACAACCCACACACGGTCCGCGTGGTGGATTCCGGCCTACTCCGTCCCCAGCAGTGGGAACATTATAGGCTGATTATGCTATGCTTATGCTATTGAAAGTCGTTGTCGAAATATTTCAAACTTCTACAACGACGATCAACAGGATTCACACTTTAAAAGCGATTGCCACTTGTGCAGGCCCGTCTCCGTGAAAGTTAGATAGTTTCAACCTAGAGTGTTACAAGTACCTTTGGGCACCTGAGTCACATTTACATTTTGTAAACATTTGTGAAATTGACAGAAATTGTATTGACAAAACAATATGGCTGCGTTAATTCTGATTTTGGCCACACGCAAGAGAAAGTTGTGGCGGTGTTTTGAAAGTGAAGTTTCAATTTACTGTGAATTGTTGTCAAAAGTGATAAAGTAGTTTCAAGATGAACTGTACCTAGGTACTGGGCGATTTTGCATATGTATCTACTTTACCAATCAATATGGCAGCTGACATAATGTATTTTTTTGGGAATTCGCCTACATCTTCAAAATGAACAAAAAATTCTATCAACACATTTTTTTAAATCACACCTAAATTCCCACAAAACAACACAGATAGAAACATGTTGACGATAAGTTTTACGGAAAAAAAATCTAAGAAAATTCATCGATTTTTGTTAATATCTTGTGAATGGTTATGAGTTTGATAATGAAAATCAATAGAGCTCATCCAAAGGATGAAAGAAAACTTATAGAAGAAGATTTAGTTTAATCCATTGTGTGCGAAACGTGAATCGTGACGACAAACAGACATAGGTACTTCCCAACGGAAAGCTCTTCGTAATTTAATAATTACATTTTTTGTTCTAAACAATGTCAAGGTAAATCTATCTAAAAATATATTATTCTTATAATTTCAAGTTTCTAGCTTTTAAAACTTCCCTGCTAATATGAATTTCATGTTTAAAAATATTGACAAGGCGAAGAGTAGAGCACTCCTATGCGCTGAAGCGTTGTGAGGCGTGCAAAAAATATATTATTCTTATAATTTAAAGTTTCTAGCTTTTAAATTTCCCTGCTAAAATAAATTTCATGTTTAAAAATATTGACAAGGCGAAGAGTAGAGCACTCCCATGTGCTGAAGCGTTGTGAGGCGTGCAAAAAAATGTAGGGGTGCAGTTTGTCTGTACACGATGTAGTATGTAGATTGTTGATGGGTACGAATCACACGGGATGTTTACAGAAAATAAAATAACTGTTTTATGTCTGTTATTGATTGACCGATTTATTAGAAAAAACATTAAAATATATACAAGGTGTAACAGGAGGATTGACTTTCCTTTAAACCACCTAAAGAGAATCATGTTCTTTACCCGTATACAAAAAATCAATCAAATCCAATGACTACTTTAGCCACAGGAAATTATTTTTCATTTTCTTATGTTTCAACATGATGTAGATCTGAGTCCGTAAACATAACATAACATCACGCCTTGTTTCCCCGAAGGGTTAGGCAGAGGTGTATCTATAGTACACTCACATTTCGCCAGTTATGTCCGAGTCCGTAATAACAGATAAACATTGCCGCCGCCGCGCCCCGAACCCCGCACCACACCGTTGGTCAGTGACTTTTCGTACATAAAGCGTGTTTACTTTTTATGCAGTTGATTTTGCTATTTATTTTGTTTGAAAACTGCAATATTCAAATTTTGCATTAACTACTAATCTTCGTGTTTTAAAATGTTCCGATGGATTAGTACTGTCCTCATTTTTATTGAATATCGTACATCCAGATACACGTTGTATACTTAAAGTAGGTGACTTGCAAGTGGTGGGCGCGATAGCCTATTCAGCGATTATAGACAAGTAGGTTATCGGCGAATAAGCAAATGCTTGTTAAGGTAAAAACTAAAACAATACATTTCTGGTGGCAATGCTCGTACATCCTGACCACTATACAAAAACTACAATTATCAAAAGCGCATTATTAAAAGTAAGTTATTAGAATGTTCTGCGTTCGCCGCTGAATGGCATTGGCGGTGTTTCGCTGTCCACCCTGAGTACACCATACCTGAGTATATTACCCACAGTAAGTACTATATATTGTGCCAGATAAGTGAGCCTATTTAACAAATTAACTTATAGATGATGTCCGGCTCCTACTTCGCAAACGAAGAATCCTCTAACGAGGCAGGAGATCTTGCCTGGCAGGCCTCACCCCAACGTTTGCTATGAACTATCATAATGCTGGCAAGTATCTTTTTCACATTCTGAACTGCAGTTTCAGCAACTGTGCTTATTAAAAATTATATTCCTGATGATTATTGCTATTGTGGCTAAAATCGTTCCTTGAAGAACGTGCTTTCTTTGTTGTGGTGAATGGTTTTAAATCTGGTGCTCGAAGTATTACGTCTGGTGTGCCGCAGGGTTCCCATGTCGGCCCGGTACTTTTGAATGTTTTTAATAACGATTTGCCTACTTGCTTTCGATTCTCTGTAAGTTTCATGTACGCAGACGACTTGAAGCTTGGAAGAGTGATTAACTCAGCTAATGATACCGTGTCTCTGCAAAGCGATCTCAACAGTTTGATTGAGTGGTGCGAGCGTAACGGCATGCACTTAAATGGTGAAAAATGTTTTCACATCAAATTCTCAAGAAGAGTTCATTCAATTGAAGGTATATATCGTATCGGCAATGAAACGATTGAAACAGTAGATCAAATAAAGGACCTAGGCGTAATAGTTGACCGAAAGCTCACCTTCCACCCTCACCTTGAGAGTACCATTAAAAAGGCCTCTAAAACGTTGGGCTTCGTCGTTCGGAATGGAAAAATCGTTCGCAATAGCAGGCCCAAGATAGTGCTGTTTAACAGCTTGGTTAGGAGTACTTTGGACTATTGCCGCGTGGTATGGAGGCCACATTATGCGACACCTTCACTTCGACTGGAAAGGATTGAGAAAGGGTTCATGTGGCACTTGGTATACTCTTCTAACGGAGTAAAAAAAAGGCATCTTACAAGGATAAATTGACGAAATTTGGCATGACTTCCTTGTCCAGTCGAAGAGAATTGTCGGATTGTATATTCATGTACAAAATTTTGAACAATATGATAGACTGTCCTAAATTCCTGAGTAGGATTAATTGCAGGGTCCCTACTAGATATCCCCGCATTCGTATCACCCCTTTCTATCCCCCACGCCGAAGAACCGTGTATGGAGCAAATTCCCCGCTGCCAAGAATGTGTAGGCTCATGAACGAGTGCAGTGATCTAGTAGATGTACATATGGACTCACTTGGTCGGTTCCGATCTAAACTTGTCGATCATTTGTCTCGCAGTCGCAGGTAATAACAATCTCAATGCGCTAATTTTTTCTTTCTTTTTTTTTCTCTACTTTTTGTTAATTATTAAGATATGTTCTATAAGAATAATGTGTAACTACTCTACTTTAAGGTTGTTCACTTAGTAGGTAATAATAAGAAAATGCGGTATTTACCTATAATTAATTATTTGTTACATTTAGTTCTGTATTTTCTGTTGTTTCCTGTAATTTCTGTAATGTATACGAACGTTGGTAAATCTAAATAAATAAATTATACCTTAAATGCGCTAAATATTTTACCTTGTAAGTATTTAACTGGAAATAACGTCATTATTTGAGGAAACGAACGTAATACGAGTGAACAAACCTTATAAATTGCGTACATCTCTATATAAATAAATAAAATTGAAGTGTCTGTTTGTAATGTCAAAATAACAGCTTTTTACTAAATGCATATGAAAGTATATACTTACGGTACTTATAACAAAAAAACAATTTTTAAATGTATTGTCTGTTTGTTCCGGCTAATCTCCGAAACGGCTGCACCGAATTTGACAGGACTTAGACCGGCAGATAGCTGATGTTATAAGGAGTAACTTAGGCTACTTTTATTTAAAAAATAGGGTTCTGCGCAAAAAAAAAATAAAATCCATGAAATTTATTTTGCGCTAATCTCTGGTAGCCCAATTCTAGAGGATGGTCATTGGCTATTAAACTTCACGCTACGACCCTTAGGAGCCAAGCAAGAAGAACAAAAAGTCAGAAAGAACGCTAAGCGAAAACGAAGTAATAGTGCGGGCGGGCGATGCAACGCGGCGGGTCGGGGGACGAGGGAGTTTTATTAAAATTGTGGCTGTTATTTTAGTATATTGTGTATCTTACGACCTCCACGCGAACGAAGTCGCGGGGCACAGCTAGTTAGAAATGTATTCTTTCCTTAAAATTTGGTTTTCAGCTGAATAGCTGTTCTCATTTTCCTGTAGGTAATCATGAATTAAATAAGGTAGATATTATAAATAATTGGTAGTAACAGTACAGATCCCGTAGTGAGTGTATTGTGTTTTGATACCTACCTATATCAAGTTTAAATTAAAGTCCGTGTGTCTCTTTCCAAAAGTGTAGCAGTACGTTAAAGTAGCAGTTCAATATGATGACTAAAACCGGGTTTTTTTGCCTCATAGTCAACTTTATTTTTGGAATCCTTAATAGGTACCAATTTGATTCCTTTCTTCCTTCCTTTCGTTTCACTAATTTTGCTTTGTTTAGCTTTTGCTTCATGAAACATATCTTAGTGTATGCTAGGTGTAACTTTAATAACTGTCAATATCTTAAGGGGTCATTGTACTCATCATTATGACCAACTTTTACTGTAGGACCAAACCTGAAATCGTGAAAAAAATCAGTTTTTCCCTACATTTATGTTCGCTTATCTCGTCAAAATGTAGAGAACACCTGATTTTTTTTCGCGATTTCGGGTTTGGTACCATAGTAAAAGTTGTACAAAATGATGAGAACAATCACTCCTTAAGAGGTTAAAATTAAACCTTGTATACGTTCGATGTTCTACAAACAAAAATGTGTTGATTAAGTAATCTTTGTTCTTTTTCATACTTTGCTCCAGTGGACAGTATTCAATTCTCGGTGCAACTGTGATTCATGGTGGTCAACATGATGGTCCTCTTAACTTAACACCCTTAATTGAACATGGAAGAGCTAGAACAGCTAAGAAACTATCTGAAGTAGACCCCAGTCTGTTCGCTAACGTCAACAGTCACGCTGCGTACTTCACTGTTGACAAAATTCGTAAATGGAACCTGTTCTTCTGGTATTTTCCCGCGCAGGGAGTTGATCTAGAGAGTACACCGTTGGTTATTTGGCTACAAGGCGGACCTGGCGCTTCTTCTTTATTTGGCTTGTTCGGAGAAATAGGACCTTTACAAGTAATCAATGGATCAGGTAGCTCCTTAACTTATTTTCTCCTATCAAGTCTTTACGCTCACAACCTACTGTAATCATTGAGCGATCTCCTGTTGCTCAACATGTAGATTCTATATCTGGTAACACTCTAGCATTCCGACTTACAAGCAACAATGAATCATCATCAGTTACGTATAAAATGTGTTGATAATTAACATTCTTGTATGTTTTTATAGTTCAAAAAATGAATATCACATGGGGTTCCAGCTACTCGCTTCTCTTCATTGACAATCCAGTTGGAACTGGCTTTAGCTTCAGTGAGGGAGGAGAATACGTCACCAATGAGCAAACAGTGAGTAACGATATTATGAGGACCACCTATGGACTGACCTACGTTGTGACTAACTATGGACCAATTAAATAATAATAGCTTAATATCTTTCCTATCGCAGGTGGGCCGGTGTCTTCTAAGCTTCATCCAACAGTTTCTTCAAGTGTTCCCGGAATTAAGAAAAGCGCCTCTGTTTATAGCTGGTGAATCGTACGCTGGCAAATACATTCCCGCTTTTGGGCATTACATACATCACAGTAAAGATTATTTAAATCAAATTAATTTGAGAGTCAGTGAAGTGATAATATTATTTCATTTTAGTGTTCATTTTATGTGAACTAAGAATTAACCAGTCTGTCTGTTATGTAGGGCCTGGCGATCGGCGATGGGTGGATAGATCCACCGACGATGCTGCACTACTCCGAGTGGGCGCTACAAATGGGCCTCATAGACCATAGGCAAGCGAAAGATATTAACAAGCTGGAATCAGAAGCTAGACGGAACTGGAGAGAACATAATTCCTCCGCTTACATAGAGGTCAGTGGACTTTAAATAATAGGTTATTCACGATTCACGTTATGACGGTTTTCATGACAAATGTGCAATGTGTGACAGTGTGCAAAATACCTACTTGGGTTTATTGTGGATATTGTTTTTTTTTTCATTCATAATAATTATTACTTTTTGAAATAATGTTTCACACCTGAATATTTTTTAATGATCTAGAATTCTTGCTACCTACCTATATGCTCTAACGTCTTTGATTACAGAATGCATCCAAAGCTTTAGCTATACTGTTTACTATTGTACCCGTTGATATATATAATTACATGAATGGTGAGGGTACTAAGTTCACTTCGCCACTTATTAGTTCAATAGAAACATTTTTAAATGAGCCAGAAGTTCAAAACGCACTTCATGTTAAAAAGAAGAAGTTTTCTATATTTATTACGACTGTATACAATTGGTTACGAAGTGATGAATATCAGACCGTCAAACCTTGGCTAGAGGAATTGGTGGAGCATTATGGAGTCATGTGTTACAAGTAAGTTTCGAGAAGGAGCTGTAGATGTTCTTTAATCATGGTCTGAAAGCCGTACTGAATCCACTTCTTATCGACCTCTAGCGGGCAGCTAGATATGGTGGTACCCTACGCGCTGTCAGTTCGTACGTACAGAAGTCTGAAGTGGTCCAGAAGACAAGAGTACCTCAACGCTTACAGAGAATATGTCTACGATGAAGAAAATAGTTCGAAAATTAATTCGTGAGTAAAATACATACATATTATATTACTATTAGAAATAGGTCGGCAAGGGCTCAACAACCGACTGGAAACAAAATTAAAACCGAAACGTTGGTACCTAAATGAAAATTTGGGTTTTGGGAGCCTAGCTGCAACCGATAATTTCCGAACTTTTCTGAATTTGTAGATGTTTAAAATACCTACTTGCCTGAAATTTTACCACCTACAATATGCTTCAGGTCGTAAAACTGTAGTGTTGCTTGACTGTATCAATATCAACAGGTAAATACTGCTTTTACAAAGATTAGAGCTCTCCTGCTGCTGATGAATAGGTACGTGTAGATAAAAGTATTTTAGACGAGACTGCACAAGACAAAGCATCCAACTAATGGGTGATATCGGTGACTGTTTCAGTTTCGTGAAGACGAGCGGTAACTTCATGGAGGCGATGGTGGTCGGCGCGGGACACATGGTGCCCGCAGACAAGCCACGCGCTGCCAAACAGATCATCGACAAGTTTATCAACAGACACAAATAAATCAATACGATTGTGGAAAGAAGAAAACCAGGCATTTGATGTTCCGTAAAATCTTTATTTGTCTAAGATAAAAATATTTCACACGATTTATGTAATATAGTTTTAATCAATTATTTTAAGAGAATATCACAAAATGACACATAAATTATGAACTAGTCTGCTTATTCTCATCTAAATGTGCCATATTCAACATGTTTTGAAATACTTTTATTAAAACTGTGCTTATTATATTCAAACTTGTGCCTAACACCATCTAAATATTAATTCGCTACACACTGTTGTTGCATCATTCAATGATTCCTCGCACATTGCGTTGTGACCCAGCCCAAACCTCGTAAATAAACATTAATATAGACAAACAGTAACCGCCGATAAGTATCATAAATACATAATAAAAATTGGCCAGTTGTAATGGCACATGTTCAGGTCGGTAATGAGATTTACACTTCAACCACTCTCGGAAATATATATTATTAGCATGCTTCTTCATGACGCCTGTTGTTAATAACTGAAGAGTAAAGTGATTTAAATGCGGAATCAAAACTGAGCCACGACGCAAAAATATAGTTCTGTATATGCTATTATAAGGTTCCTTCAACCGGTACGTTGTCATTTCGCATTGGTCGTCGGTTAGCTGCCATTTAAATACGTTATAATGAGAATCTGAAATAACAGTATAGAGAGACTTGTGTGGATAGTTTTTGATCTCCATTAAACAATTAAGTCTAGTACCACAATCGCTGTGCCCATCAAATTCACTGCGTGACTGCAAGTCAGTATATAACACTGCGTGATAACTCTCTAAATCTTCTGGTTCCTTCGGTTCATAACCACGGACCGGCTGAGTTGTCACACTGCACAAGTTTGCCTGGATTGCGTAAGGAATTATAAACGCTGTAAACAATAGACTCGAGAAAATGAGTTTCTGTGGCCATCCAGATATTGTACGTCTTACATAATTTGTATTCAAAAAATAACCAAATACAACAAGAATATTGTATGAAACATCTTTTCGTGTACGAAATATTGACAAAAATATAGCCGCCACACTGAAAATTACGAACACGAGACTGATTACAATACAAGTCTGAGAAGATTGATATAATACTGCAACCCATTGCTCTACATAATTAGAGTGAGCAACTATATAGAACATGTTGTCTATTATCATTGGGTAACTGTATGAAATGTTTCTAATTCCATAATATTTCGCCGAGTTAATCGCGAATCCTCCCACAGCTCCTTCAAATTCGTTGTTTGCGACTTTTTGTACCATGACCAGCATTGAGTTATTCATGAGTTTCCCATATTTGTCAACTTTGCCAAATTCTTGTAAGTCAATTTTCACTCCGAATTGCTTTTCAAACAATGTAATGAAATATTGTTCAGTTCCTATGGTGCTTGTGTCGAAGTTCATGAACGGCCATAGGTTACGTGTTATAAATTTATATCGGCAGTTACGAATACTTCCCTTGTTTAAAACAGGTAAATTTTTCTCAGTGCGGTAATCAGAGCACGGTGACCAAAACGTCAGGTGACCAGATTTTAAACAATAACCCGGTTTTGTAAAATTGTACTTGTATATAGCGTAGTCTTCACCATCACGTGATATTAATGAAACTTCATGAAAAATATTGTATGCATGAAGTAGATCGGTAATGTCATGTAAACTGTAATTCTCGTAGCTTTGCAGGATAATGATGAATCTTGCTGTTGGATTCCAAAACTTATCAGAGATGACTTTACTTAGCCCATGTTTTAACTCTTGATAATCTTTACTCATCACGATATATATAACATTGCTAATATTTCCGGGTTCCCAAAAGAATTTTCTTGAAACAAATCGTGCACCTTGCACGTTATGGAGGGCTGATAATTTTAAATCATTTTTCATATTCATGATTGTTATATCCATGTAGTTGCTGTATTTCTTGTAATCGATATCTTCCACTAATTTTATGACACAGCTGGTGAGACTTGTATCATGATCTTGCTGAGATTTTAATAAGGCGCAAACACTAACTAAAATGCAGAATATATTAAAAATGATTGTTTTCATTTTAGGCTCCGAATTAATCGAACAGTTTATTGGTAGTCTGTTCCATCATTTTCTGATTCCTTATATTGAATAAACGAAACTGAGGCACTGTTTTAATTTTTATTGTATCACTGAAAACATTAATCATATTGGTTCCTTTTACCAGCAGTCAATGAATTATCGTTATTAAAACACTTAATGCTTTCAATTCATCGAATGACATATTGAAACACCGTTGTACGAGTAAGATACAATAGGCACATTGCTATTATGTAAATTGATTAGTAAATAAATCGACTCCTTGTTTTGTTGGCACACGCACATACCTACATAATACACTGTCCTCCCATACTTAATAACACTGTATGTTGAAAACAATGTAAAAGCCAATTATTTTTAAAAGAGTAACCGTGGAGTTTCTTGCCGGTTCTTCTCCATAGGAAACGAAATTGGAACCGTGCACCTAGCTTCTGACATTTCATAAGAGCCCATGTAGGTTTATGTGAAATAATATATTTTGATTTTGAATAATTTAAGGATTTTGGTAAAGTGCTCTCAAAACGGTGAAAGAAAACATCGTGAGGAAACCGGCATGTCCTAGAACCAAAAATTCGAAGACATGTGACATCTAACAACCCACACACGGTCCGCGTGGTGGATTCCGGCCTACTCCGTCCCCAGCAGTGGGAACATTATAGGCTGATTATGCTATGCTTATGCTATTGAAAGTCGTTGTCGAAATATTTCAAACTTCTACAACGACGATCAACAGGATTCACACTTTAAAAGCGATTGCCACTTGTGCAGGCCCGTCTCCGTGAAAGTTAGATAGTTTCAACCTAGAGTGTTACAAGTACCTTTGGGCACCTGAGTCACATTTACATTTTGTAAACATTTGTGAAATTGACAGAAATTGTATTGACAAAACAATATGGCTGCGTTAATTCTGATTTTGGCCACACGCAAGAGAAAGTTGTGGCGGTGTTTTGAAAGTGAAGTTTCAATTTACTGTGAATTGTTGTCAAAAGTGATAAAGTAGTTTCAAGATGAACTGTACCTAGGTACTGGGCGATTTTGCATATGTATCTACTTTACCAATCAATATGGCAGCTGACATAATGTATTTTTTTGGGAATTCGCCTACATCTTCAAAATGAACAAAAAATTCTATCAACACATTTTTTTAAATCACACCTAAATTCCCACAAAACAACACAGATAGAAACATGTTGACGATAAGTTTTACGGAAAAAAAATCTAAGAAAATTCATCGATTTTTGTTAATATCTTGTGAATGGTTATGAGTTTGATAATGAAAATCAATAGAGCTCATCCAAAGGATGAAAGAAAACTTATAGAAGAAGATTTAGTTTAATCCATTGTGTGCGAAACGTGAATCGTGACGACAAACAGACATAGGTACTTCCCAACGGAAAGCTCTTCGTAATTTAATAATTACATTTTTTGTTCTAAACAATGTCAAGGTAAATCTATCTAAAAATATATTATTCTTATAATTTCAAGTTTCTAGCTTTTAAAACTTCCCTGCTAATATGAATTTCATGTTTAAAAATATTGACAAGGCGAAGAGTAGAGCACTCCCATGCGCTGAAGCGTTGTGAGGCGTGCAAAAAATATATTATTCTTATAATTTAAAGTTTCTAGCTTTTAAATTTCCCTGCTAAAATAAATTTCATGTTTAAAAATATTGACAAGGCGAAGAGTAGAGCACTCCCATGTGCTGAAGCGTTGTGAGGCGTGCAAAAAAATGTAGGGGTGCAGTTTGTCTGTACACGATGTAGTATGTAGATTGTTGATGGGTACGAATCACACGGGATGTTTACAGAAAATAAAATAACTGTTTTATGTCTGTTATTGATTGACCGATTTATTAGAAAAAACATTAAAATATATACAAGGTGTAACAGGAGGATTGACTTTCCTTTAAACCACCTAAAGAGAATCATGTTCTTTACCCGTATACAAAAAATCAATCAAATCCAATGACTACTTTAGCCACAGGAAATTATTTTTCATTTTCTTATGTTTCAACATGATGTAGATCTGAGTCCGTAAACATAACATAACATCACGCCTTGTTTCCCCGAAGGGTTAGGCAGAGGTGTATCTATAGTACACTCACATTTCGCCAGTTATGTCCGAGTCCGTAATAACAGATAAACATTGCCGCCGCCGCGCCCCGAACCCCGCACCACACCGTTGGTCAGTGACTTTTCGTACATAAAGCGTGTTTACTTTTTATGCAGTTGATTTTGCTATTTATTTTGTTTGAAAACTGCAATATTCAAATTTTGCATTAACTACTAATCTTCGTGTTTTAAAATGTTCCGATGGATTAGTACTGTCCTCATTTTTATTGAATATCGTACATCCAGATACACGTTGTATACTTAAAGTAGGTGACTTGCAAGTGGTGGGCGCGATAGCCTATTCAGCGATTATAGACAAGTAGGTTATCGGCGAATAAGCAAATGCTTGTTAAGGTAAAAACTAAAACAATACATTTCTGGTGGCAATGCTCGTACATCCTGACCACTATACAAAAACTACAATTATCAAAAGCGCATTATTAAAAGTAAGTTATTAGAATGTTCTGCGTTCGCCGCTGAATGGCATTGGCGGTGTTTCGCTGTCCACCCTGAGTACACCATACCTGAGTATATTACCCACAGTAAGTACTATATATTGTGCCAGATAAGTGAGCCTATTTAACAAATTAACTTATAGATGATGTCCGGCTCCTACTTCGCAAACGAAGAATCCTCTAACGAGGCAGGAGATCTTGCCTGGCAGGCCTCACCCCAACGTTTGCTATGAACTATCATAATGCTGGCAAGTATCTTTTTCACATTCTGAACTGCAGTTTCAGCAACTGTGCTTATTAAAAATTATATTCCTGATGATTATTGCTATTGTGGCTAAAATCGTTCCTTGAAGAACGTGCTTTCTTTGTTGTGGTGAATGGTTTTAAATCTGGTGCTCGAAGTATTACGTCTGGTGTGCCGCAGGGTTCCCATGTCGGCCCGGTACTTTTGAATGTTTTTAATAACGATTTGCCTACTTGCTTTCGATTCTCTGTAAGTTTCATGTACGCAGACGACTTGAAGCTTGGAAGAGTGATTAACTCAGCTAATGATACCGTGTCTCTGCAAAGCGATCTCAACAGTTTGATTGAGTGGTGCGAGCGTAACGGCATGCACTTAAATGGTGAAAAATGTTTTCACATCAAATTCTCAAGAAGAGTTCATTCAATTGAAGGTATATATCGTATCGGCAATGAAACGATTGAAACAGTAGATCAAATAAAGGACCTAGGCGTAATAGTTGACCGAAAGCTCACCTTCCACCCTCACCTTGAGAGTACCATTAAAAAGGCCTCTAAAACGTTGGGCTTCGTCGTTCGGAATGGAAAAATCGTTCGCAATAGCAGGCCCAAGATAGTGCTGTTTAACAGCTTGGTTAGGAGTACTTTGGACTATTGCCGCGTGGTATGGAGGCCACATTATGCGACACCTTCACTTCGACTGGAAAGGATTGAGAAAGGGTTCATGTGGCACTTGGTATACTCTTCTAACGGAGTAAAAAAAAGGCATCTTACAAGGATAAATTGACGAAATTTGGCATGACTTCCTTGTCCAGTCGAAGAGAATTGTCGGATTGTATATTCATGTACAAAATTTTGAACAATATGATAGACTGTCCTAAATTCCTGAGTAGGATTAATTGCAGGGTCCCTACTAGATATCCCCGCATTCGTATCACCCCTTTCTATCCCCCACGCCGAAGAACCGTGTATGGAGCAAATTCCCCGCTGCCAAGAATGTGTAGGCTCATGAACGAGTGCAGTGATCTAGTAGATGTACATATGGACTCACTTGGTCGGTTCCGATCTAAACTTGTCGATCATTTGTCTCGCAGTCGCAGGTAATAACAATCTCAATGCGCTAATTTTTTTTTCTTTTTTTTTCTCTACTTTTTGTTAATTATTAAGATATGTTCTATAAGAATAATGTGTAACTACTCTACTTTAAGGTTGTTCACTTAGTAGGTAATAATAAGAAAATGCGGTATTTACCTATAATTAATTGTTTGTTACATTTAGTTCTGTATTTTCTGTTGTTTCCTGTAATTTCTGTAATGTATACGAACGTTGGTAAATCTAAATAAATAAATTATACCTTAAATGCGCTAAATATTTTACCTTGTAAGTATTTAACTGGAAATAACGTCATTATTTGAGGAAACGAACGTAATACGAGTGAACAAACCTTATAAGTTGCGTACATCTCTATATAAATAAATAAAATTGAAGTGTCTGTTTGTAATGTCAAAATAACAGCTTTTAACTAAATGCATATGAAAGTATATACTTACGGTACTTATAACAAAAAAACAATTTTTAAATGTATTGTCTGTTTGTTCCGGCTAATCTCCGAAACGGCTGCACCGATTTTGACAGGACTTAGACCGGCAGATAGCTGATGTTATAAGGAGTAACTTAGGCTACTTTTATTTACAAAATAGGGTTCTGCGCAAAAAAAAATTAAAATCCATGAAATTTATTTTGCGCTAATCTCTGGTAGCCCAATTCTAGAGGATGGTCATTGGCTATTAAACTTCACGCTACGACCCTTAGGAGCCAAGCAAAAAGAACAAAAAGTCAGAAAGAACGCTAAGCGAAAACGAAGTAATAGTGCGGGCGGGCGATGCAACGCGGCGGGTCGGGGGACGAGGGAGTTTTATTAATATTGTGTATCTTACGACCTCCACGCGAACGAAATCGCGGGGCACAGCTAGTTAGAAATGTATTCTTTCCTTAAAATTTGGTTTTCAGCTGAATAGCTGTTCTCATTTTCCTGTAGGTAATCATGAATTAAATAAGGTAGATATTATAAATAATTGGTAGTAACAGTACAGATCCCGTAGTGAGTGTATTGTGTTTTGATACCTACCTATATCAAGTTTAAATTAAAGTCCGTGTGTCTCTTTCCAAAAGTGTAGCAGTACGTTAAAGTTGCAGTTCAATATGATGACTAAAACAGGGTTTTTTTGCCTCATAGTCAACTTTATTTTTGGAATCCTTAATAGGTACCAATTTGATTCCTTTCTTCCTTCCTTTCGTTTCACTAATTTTTTGTAATGCTTTCTGTTCTTTTTCATACTTTGCTCCAGTGGACAGTATTCAATTCTCGGTGCAACTGTGATTCATGGTGGTCAACATGATGGTCCTCTTAACTTAACACCCTTAATTGAACATGGAAGAGCTAGAACAGCTAAGAAACTATCTGAAGTAGACCCCAGTCTGTTCGCTAACGTCAACAGTCACGCTGCGTACTTCACTGTTGACAAAATTCGTAAATGGAACCTGTTCTTCTGGTATTTTCCCGCGCAGGGAGTTGATCTAGAGAGTACACCGTTGGTTATCTGGCTACAAGGCGGGCCTGGCGCTTCTTCTTTATTTGGCTTGTTCGGAGAAATAGGACCTTTACAAGTAATCAATGGATCAGGTAGCTCCTTAACTTATTTTCTCCTATCAAGTCTTTACGCTCACAACCTACTGTAATCATTGAGCGATCTCCTGTTGCTCAACATGTAGATTCTATATCTGGTAACACTCTAGCATTCCGACTTACAAGCAACAATGAATCATCATCAGTTACGTATAAAATGTGTTGATAATTAACATTCTTGTATGTTTTTATAGTTCAAAAAATGAATATCACATGGGGTTCCAGCTACTCGCTTCTCTTCATTGACAATCCAGTTGGAACTGGCTTTAGCTTCAGTGAGGGAGGAGAATACGTCACCAATGAGCAAACAGTGAGTAACGATATTATGAGGACCACCTATGGACTGACCTACGTTGTGACTAACTATGGACCAATTAAATAATAATAGCTTAATATCTTTCCTATCGCAGGTGGGCCGGTGTCTTCTAAGCTTCATCCAACAGTTTCTTCAAGTGTTCCCGGAATTAAGAAAAGCGCCTCTGTTTATAGCTGGTGAATCGTACGCTGGCAAATACATTCCCGCTTTTGGGCATTACATACATCACAGTAAAGATTATTTAAATCAAATTAATTTGAGAGTCAGTGAAGTGATAATATTATTTCATTTTAGTGTTAATTTTATGTGAACTAAGAATTAACCAGTCTGTCTGTTATGTAGGGCCTGGCGATCGGCGATGGGTGGATAGATCCACCGACGATGCTGCACTACTCCGAGTGGGTGCTACAAATGGGCCTCATAGACCATAGGCAAGCGAAAGATATTAACAAGCTGGAATCAGAAGCTAGACGGAACTGGAGAGAACATAATTCCTCCGCTTACATAGAGGTCAGTGGACTTTAAATAATAGGTTATTCACGATTCACGTTATGACGGTTTTCATGACAAATGTGCAATGTGTGACAGTGTGCAAAATACCTACTTGGGTTTATTGTGGATATTGTTTTTTTTTTCATTCATAATAATTATTACTTTTTGAAATAATGTTTCACACCTGAATATTTTTTAATGATCTAGAATTCTTGCTACCTACCTATATGCTCTAACGTCCTTGATTACAGAATGCATCCAAAGCTTTAGATAAACTGTTTACTATTGTACCCGTTGATATATATAATTACATGAATGGTGAGGGTACTAAGTTCACTTCGCCACTTATTAGTTCAATAGAAACATTTTTAAATGAGCCAGAAGTTCAAAACGCACTTCATGTTAAAAAGAAGAAGTTTTCTATATTTATTACGACTGTATACAATTGGTTACGAAGTGATGAATATCAGACCGTCAAACCTTGGCTAGAGGAATTGGTGGAGCATTATGGAGTCATGTGTTACAAGTAAGTTTCGAGAAGGAGCTGTAGATGTTCTTTAATCATGGTCTGAAAGCCGTACTGAATCCACTTCTTATCGACCTCTAGCGGGCAGCTAGATATGGTGGTACCCTACGCGCTGTCAGTTCGTACGTACAGAAGTCTGAAGTGGTCCAGAAGACAAGAGTACCTCAACGCTTACAGAGAATATGTCTACGATGAAGAAAATAGTTCGAAAATTAATTCGTGAGTAAAATACATACATATTATATTACTATTAGAAATAGGTCGGCAAGGGCTCAACAACCGACTGGAAACAAAATTAAAACCGAAACGTTGGTACCTAAATGAAAATTTGGGTTTTGGGAGCCTAGCTGCAACCGATAATTTCCGAACTTTTCTGAATTTGTAGATGTTTAAAATACCTACTTACCTGAAATTTTACCACCTACCATATGCTTCAGGTCGTAAAACTGTAGTGTTGCTTGACTGTATCAATATCAACAGGTAAATACTGCTTTTACAAAGATTAGAGCTCTCCTGCTGCTGATGAATAGGTACGTGTAGATAAAAGTATTTTAGACGAGACTGCACAAGACAAAGCATCCAACTAATGGGTGATATCGGTGACTGTTTCAGTTTCGTGAAGACGAGCGGTAACTTCATGGAGGCGATGGTGGTCGGCGCGGGACACATGGTGCCCGCAGACAAGCCACGCGCTGCCAAACAGATCATCGACAAGTTTATCAACAGACACAAATAAATCAATACGATTGTGGAAAGAAGAAAACCAGGCATTTGATGTTCCGTAAAATCTTTATTTGTCTAAGATAAAAATATTTCACACGATTTATGTAATATAGTTTTAATCAATTATTTTAAGAGAATATCACAAAATGACACATAAATTATGAACTAGTCTGCTTATTCTCATCTAAATGTGCCATATTCAACATGTTTTGAAATACTTTTATTAAAACTGTGCTTATTATATTCAAACTTGTGCCTAACACCATCTAAATATTAATTCGCTACACACTGTTGTTGCATCATTCAATGATTCCTCGCACATTGCGTTGTGACCCAGCCCAAACCTCGTAAATAAACATTACTATAGACAAACAGTAACCGCCGATAAGTATCATAAATACATAATAAAAATTGGCCAGTTGTAATGGCACATGTTCAGGTCGGTTATGAGATTTACACTTCAACCACTCTCGGAAATATATATTATTAGCATGCTTCTTCATGACGCCTGTTGTTAATAACTGAAGAGTAAAGTGATTTAAATGCGGAATCAAAACTGAGCCACGACGCAAAAATATAGTTCTGTATATGCTATTATAAGGTTCCTTCAACCGGTACGTTGTCATTTCGCATTGGTCGTCGGTTAGCTGCCATTTAAATACGTTATAATGAGAATCTGAAATAACAGTATAGAGAGACTTGTGTGGATAGTTTTTGATCTCCATTAAACAATTAAGTCTAGTACCACAATCGCTGTGCCCATCAAATTCACTGCGTGACTGCAAGTCAGTATATAACACTGCGTGATAACTCTCTAAATCTTCTGGTTCCTTCGGTTCATAACCACGGACCGGCTGAGTTGTCACACTGCACAAGTTTGCCTGGATTGCGTAAGGAATTATAAACGCTGTAAACAATAGACTCGAGAAAATGAGTTTCTGTGGCCATCCAGATATTGTACGTCTTACATAATTTGTATTCAAAAAATAACCAAATACAACAAGAATATTGTATGAAACATCTTTTCGTGTACGAAATATTGACAAAAATATAGCCGCCACACTGAAAATTACGAACACGAGACTGATTACAATACAAGTCTGAGAAGATTGATATAATACTGCAACCCATTGCTCTACATAATTAGAGTGAGCAACTATATAGAACATGTTGTCTATTATCATTGGGTAACTGTATGAAATGTTTCTAATTCCATAATATTTCGCCGAGTTAATCGCGAATCCTCCCACAGCTCCTTCAAATTCGTTGTTTGCGACTTTTTGTACCATGACCAGCATTGAGTTATTCATGAGTTTCCCATATTTGTCAACTTTGCCAAATTCTTGTAAGTCAATTTTCACTCCGAATTGCTTTTCAAACAATGTAATGAAATATTGTTCAGTTCCTATGGTGCTTGTGTCGAAGTTCATGAACGGCCATAGGTTACGTGTTATAAATTTATATCGGCAGTTACGAATACTTCCCTTGTTTAAAACAGGTAAATTTTTCTCAGTGCGGTAATCAGAGCACGGTGACCAAAACGTCAGGTGACCAGATTTTAAACAATAACCCGGTTTTGTAAAATTGTACTTGTATATAGCGTAGTCTTCACCATCACGTGATATTAATGAAACTTCATGAAAAATATTGTATGCATGAAGTAGATCGGTAATGTCATGTAAACTGTAATTCTCGTAGCTTTGCAGGATAATGATGAATCTTGCTGTTGGATTCCAAAACTTATCAGAGATGACTTTACTTAGCCCATGTTTTAACTCTTGATAATCTTTACTCATCACGATATATATAACATTGCTAATATTTCCGGGTTCCCAAAAGAATTTTCTTGAAACAAATCGTGCACCTTGCACGTTATGGAGGGCTGATAATTTTAAATCATTTTTCATATTCATGATTGTTATATCCATGTAGTTGCTGTATTTCTTGTAATCGATATCTTCCACTAATTTTATGACACAGCTGGTGAGACTTGTATCATGATCTTGCTGAGATTTTAATAAGGCGCAAACACTAACTAAAATGCAGAATATATTAAAAATGATTGTTTTCATTTTAGGCTCCGAATTAATCGAACAGTTTATTGGTAGTCTGTTCCATCATTTTCTGATTCCTTATATTGAATAAACGAAACTGAGGCACTGTTTTAATTTTTATTGTATCACTGAAAACATTAATCATATTGGTTCCTTTTACCAGCAGTCAATGAATTATCGTTATTAAAACACTTAATGCTTTCAATTCATCGAATGACATATTGAAACACCGTTGTACGAGTAAGATACAATAGGCACATTGCTATTATGTAAATTGATTAGTAAATAAATCGACTCCTTGTTTTGTTGGCACACGCACATACCTACATAATACACTGTCCTCCCATACTTAATAACACTGTATGTTGAAAACATTGTAAAAGCCAATTATTTTTAAAAGAGTAACCGTGGAGTTTCTTGCCGGTTCTTCTCCATAGGAAACGAAATTGGAACCGTGCACCTAGCTTCTGACATTTCATAAGAGCCCATGTAGGTTTATGTGAAATAATATATTTTGATTTTGAATAATTTAAGGATTTTGGTAAAGTGCTCTCAAAACGGTGAAAGAAAACATCGTGAGGAAACCGGCATGTCCTAGAACCAAAAATTCGAAGACATGTGACATCTAACAACCCACACACGGTCCGCGTGGTGGATTCCGGCCTACTCCGTCCCCAGCAGTGGGAACATTATAGGCTGATTATGCTATGCTTATGCTATTGAAAGTCGTTGTCGAAATATTTCAAACTTCTACAACGACGATCAACAGGATTCACACTTTAAAAGCGATTGCCACTTGTGCAGGCCCGTCTCCGTGAAAGTTAGATAGTTTCAACCTAGAGTGTTACAAGTACCTTTGGGCACCTGAGTCACATTTACATTTTGTAAACATTTGTGAAATTGACAGAAATTGTATTGACAAAACAATATGGCTGCGTTAATTCTGATTTTGGCCACACGCAAGAGAAAGTTGTGGCGGTGTTTTGAAAGTGAAGTTTCAATTTACTGTGAATTGTTGTCAAAAGTGATAAAGTAGTTTCAAGATGAACTGTACCTAGGTACTGGGCGATTTTGCATATGTATCTACTTTACCAATCAATATGGCAGCTGACATAATGTATTTTTTTGGGAATTCGCCTACATCTTCAAAATGAACAAAAAATTCTATCAACACATTTTTTTAAATCACACCTAAATTCCCACAAAACAACACAGATAGAAACATGTTGACGATAAGTTTTACGGAAAAAAAATCTAAGAAAATTCATCGATTTTTGTTAATATCTTGTGAATGGTTATGAGTTTGATAATGAAAATCAATAGAGCTCATCCAAAGGATGAAAGAAAACTTATAGAAGAAGATTTAGTTTAATCCATTGTGTGCGAAACGTGAATCGTGACGACAAACAGACATAGGTACTTCCCAACGGAAAGCTCTTCGTAATTTAATAATTACATTTTTTGTTCTAAACAATGTCAAGGTAAATCTATCTAAAAATATATTATTCTTATAATTTCAAGTTTCTAGCTTTTAAAACTTCCCTGCTAATATGAATTTCATGTTTAAAAATATTGACAAGGCGAAGAGTAGAGCACTCCTATGCGCTGAAGCGTTGTGAGGCGTGCAAAAAATATATTATTCTTATAATTTAAAGTTTCTAGCTTTTAAATTTCCCTGCTAAAATAAATTTCATGTTTAAAAATATTGACAAGGCGAAGAGTAGAGCACTCCCATGTGCTGAAGCGTTGTGAGGCGTGCAAAAAAATGTAGGGGTGCAGTTTGTCTGTACACGATGTAGTATGTAGATTGTTGATGGGTACGAATCACACGGGATGTTTACAGAAAATAAAATAACTGTTTTATGTCTGTTATTGATTGACCGATTTATTAGAAAAAACATTAAAATATATACAAGGTGTAACAGGAGGATTGACTTTCCTTTAAACCACCTAAAGAGAATCATGTTCTTTACCCGTATACAAAAAATCAATCAAATCCAATGACTACTTTAGCCACAGGAAATTATTTTTCATTTTCTTATGTTTCAACATGATGTAGATCTGAGTCCGTAAACATAACATAACATCACGCCTTGTTTCCCCGAAGGGTTAGGCAGAGGTGTATCTATAGTACACTCACATTTCGCCAGTTATGTCCGAGTCCGTAATAACAGATAAACATTGCCGCCGCCGCGCCCCGAACCCCGCACCACACCGTTGGTCAGTGACTTTTCGTACATAAAGCGTGTTTACTTTTTATGCAGTTGATTTTGCTATTTATTTTGTTTGAAAACTGCAATATTCAAATTTTGCATTAACTACTAATCTTCGTGTTTTAAAATGTTCCGATGGATTAGTACTGTCCTCATTTTTATTGAATATCGTACATCCAGATACACGTTGTATACTTAAAGTAGGTGACTTGCAAGTGGTGGGCGCGATAGCCTATTCAGCGATTATAGACAAGTAGGTTATCGGCGAATAAGCAAATGCTTGTTAAGGTAAAAACTAAAACAATACATTTCTGGTGGCAATGCTCGTACATCCTGACCACTATACAAAAACTACAATTATCAAAAGCGCATTATTAAAAGTAAGTTATTAGAATGTTCTGCGTTCGCCGCTGAATGGCATTGGCGGTGTTTCGCTGTCCACCCTGAGTACACCATACCTGAGTATATTACCCACAGTAAGTACTATATATTGTGCCAGATAAGTGAGCCTATTTAACAAATTAACTTATAGATGATGTCCGGCTCCTACTTCGCAAACGAAGAATCCTCTAACGAGGCAGGAGATCTTGCCTGGCAGGCCTCACCCCAACGTTTGCTATGAACTATCATAATGCTGGCAAGTATCTTTTTCACATTCTGAACTGCAGTTTCAGCAACTGTGCTTATTAAAAATTATATTCCTGATGATTATTGCTATTGTGGCTAAAATCGTTCCTTGAAGAACGTGCTTTCTTTGTTGTGGTGAATGGTTTTAAATCTGGTGCTCGAAGTATTACGTCTGGTGTGCCGCAGGGTTCCCATGTCGGCCCGGTACTTTTGAATGTTTTTAATAACGATTTGCCTACTTGCTTTCGATTCTCTGTAAGTTTCATGTACGCAGACGACTTGAAGCTTGGAAGAGTGATTAACTCAGCTAATGATACCGTGTCTCTGCAAAGCGATCTCAACAGTTTGATTGAGTGGTGCGAGCGTAACGGCATGCACTTAAATGGTGAAAAATGTTTTCACATCAAATTCTCAAGAAGAGTTCATTCAATTGAAGGTATATATCGTATCGGCAATGAAACGATTGAAACAGTAGATCAAATAAAGGACCTAGGCGTAATAGTTGACCGAAAGCTCACCTTCCACCCTCACCTTGAGAGTACCATTAAAAAGGCCTCTAAAACGTTGGGCTTCGTCGTTCGGAATGGAAAAATCGTTCGCAATAGCAGGCCCAAGATAGTGCTGTTTAACAGCTTGGTTAGGAGTACTTTGGACTATTGCCGCGTGGTATGGAGGCCACATTATGCGACACCTTCACTTCGACTGGAAAGGATTGAGAAAGGGTTCATGTGGCACTTGGTATACTCTTCTAACGGAGTAAAAAAAAGGCATCTTACAAGGATAAATTGACGAAATTTGGCATGACTTCCTTGTCCAGTCGAAGAGAATTGTCGGATTGTATATTCATGTACAAAATTTTGAACAATATGATAGACTGTCCTAAATTCCTGAGTAGGATTAATTGCAGGGTCCCTACTAGATATCCCCGCATTCGTATCACCCCTTTCTATCCCCCACGCCGAAGAACCGTGTATGGAGCAAATTCCCCGCTGCCAAGAATGTGTAGGCTCATGAACGAGTGCAGTGATCTAGTAGATGTACATATGGACTCACTTGGTCGGTTCCGATCTAAACTTGTCGATCATTTGTCTCGCAGTCGCAGGTAATAACAATCTCAATGCGCTAATTTTTTCTTTCTTTTTTTTTCTCTACTTTTTGTTAATTATTAAGATATGTTCTATAAGAATAATGTGTAACTACTCTACTTTAAGGTTGTTCACTTAGTAGGTAATAATAAGAAAATGCGGTATTTACCTATAATTAATTATTTGTTACATTTAGTTCTGTATTTTCTGTTGTTTCCTGTAATTTCTGTAATGTATACGAACGTTGGTAAATCTAAATAAATAAATTATACCTTAAATGCGCTAAATATTTTACCTTGTAAGTATTTAACTGGAAATAACGTCATTATTTGAGGAAACGAACGTAATACGAGTGAACAAACCTTATAAGTTGCGTACATCTCTATATAAATAAATAAAATTGAAGTGTCTGTTTGTAATGTCAAAATAACAGCTTTTTACTAAATGCATATGAAAGTATATACTTACGGTACTTATAACAAAAAAAACAATTTTTAAATGTATTGTCTGTTTGTTCCGGCTAATCTCCGAAACGGCTGCACCGAATTTGACAGGACTTAGACCGGCAGATAGCTGATGTTATAAGGAGTAACTTAGGCTACTTTTATTTAAAAAATAGGGTTCTGCGCAAAAAAAAATTAAAATCCATGAAATTTATTTTGCGCTAATCTCTGGTAGCCCAATTCTAGAGGATGGTCATTGGCTATTAAACTTCACGCTACGACCCTTAGGAGCCAAGCAAAAAGAACAAAAAGTCAGAAAGAACGCTAAGCGAAAACGAAGTAATAGTGCGGGCGGGCGATGCAACGCGGCGGGTCGGGGGACGAGGGAGTTTTATTAAAATTGTGGCTGTTATTTTAGTATATTGTGTATCTTACGACCTCCACGCGAACGAAGTCGCGGGGCACAGCTAGTTAGAAATGTATTCTTTCCTTAAAATTTGGTTTTCAGCTGAATAGCTGTTCTCATTTTCCTGTAGGTAATCATGAATTAAATAAGGTAGATATTATAAATAATTGGTAGTAACAGTACAGATCCCGTAGTGAGTGTATTGTGTTTTGATACCTACCTATATCAAGTTTAAATTAAAGTCCGTGTGTCTCTTTCCAAAAGTGTAGCAGTACGTTAAAGTTGCAGTTCAATATGATGACTAAAACAGGGTTTTTTTGCCTCATAGTCAACTTTATTTTTGGAATCCTTAATAGGTAGAGGAAGGGGTGGTAATTTGGAACCCTACTTTGTTTCTTAAGTATTTTAGCAAAACTATTTAACTAATCATTTCGAAAAATTACTTTATATACTAAAAAACTTATTGACTTTTATATTAGGAACGAATTAACGAAATAAAACCACTCATTAAGGGAAATAATTTGCTTTATTGAAAATTAAAAAAAAAATGTGTTCGGAGCTCTGGTGCTGGTATTATGGAACCCGGGTTCCAAATTACAAGTATGGAATAAATTTATTTACAAAAATCACAAATATAATATTCTGCGTCGCATCCTGAGCATTCAATATGTGCCCACAACCCACATGATTGGCACTGAATCCAAGTTTCACCACGTCGATCGTTGGAGTAATTTTCAGAGCAAAAAATGCAACAAGCGTCATCTTCGTTTGTGGGCTGGGCATGTGCGGTAGCATTTTCTGACACTACATGTCACCTGAAGAAAGTGATGATTGAGAATCCGATGATGTAGATTCCTGTCTGCTCGGAGGAGTTCTAGAAGAGTTTGCTGTTCTCTGCCTACCACTACGTCCACGAGCTCTTCCCCGGCCTCTTCCTCTCTGCGCTATAGACTTGATTGACTCCTCGAGTTGCTGTTTATAGGGAGATCCGGTCAATAAAGTAGCGGCAGATGACTTGCGGCCTCTGTTAGATTTTTTATTCTTTGGTGTCGGTACCGGTAAGATATCTTCAGGGAAAACAACAGGGTTGCTGATCACTTGCTGGGAAGCTCGATTTGCCTGTCCACTAGCGCCTGGTCGAGGTTGTGCCTGTGGCATTTGAACAGCAACAGGGGTACTGGTAGACGGTAGATGAGGGTCATCATCAGTAGCTTGAGGAGTGGTCCCACTTGAGCTTGCTATGTAGTCGGCTTCAGTAAATACGTTTCTGTTCATCGGGTAAATACCAGTTACTCTGAACCCATTCACAGCAATAGCTCCAGTTTGGCACCTGAGATAAGCACGTCCCAGCAATTCAGCTATTTCGTATGGAGTCAACATCCGGTTAGAATTGAGTAACCACTGTCTAATTTCTTCGCTGTAATAAGTTTTCAAGGGACCCATAAAAGACCGGTCAAGAGGTTGCATCTTGTGTGTTGAATGTGGAGGTAAACTAATAATTGTGACATTATTAGCTCTAGCTGCCATCAAAATATCCAAATTGCGTGTGTGCGAATAATGCCCATCAAGAATTTTGCAGAGTTGTTTTTGGAACATTATAAAGCTTGACCGCTTTTTTCAAACCCATTTTCTTTTCTCTTACTGCTTTTACAGCTTCAATCATATTATTCCTGGCCCAAGTTTTTCTTTTCGACTTCGGCTTTGGTGACAATTGAGTTCGAGGCATGACTGGAATCAGGAAAAAAATGATGTTAATCCACTGCGGGTAATTTGGAACCCGGTTCCATATTACCCGCACCTATGGGGTTCCAAATTCAAAACCTTACTATGTTATCAAATAATTAAGAAAACTAAAACTCGTTAAAACAAACCTTAAAACTTACCTGTGACAATTTGAACTTATGCGTAAAGTACTTCCCTTAACACCCACTGTATTAGTTTTAGACTAAAATAAAAACTTTTGACAATATAAACGAATAAAAGAAAAAACGTTTGCCGGTGACATAAAATTTCAACTTTGAATGACAGGTTCAAACTTAATGCAAAACTGGCGCTAGTGGCAGTGAATACATTCTATGATACCAGTTCAACGTAATTGCATAGTTTTTTAACAGATGTCGCTGTCTGTTTCTGAGATATTAAGGGGTTCCAAATTAACAGCGGGTTCCAAATTACCACCCCTTCCTCTACCAATTTGATTCCTTTCTTCCTTCCTTTCGTTTCACTAATTTTTTGTAATGCTTTCTGTTCTTTTTCATACTTTGCTCCAGTGGACAGTATTCAATTCTCGGTGCAACTGTGATTCATGGTGGTCAACATGATGGTCCTCTTAACTTAACACCCTTAATTGAACATGGAAGAGCTAGAACAGCTAAGAAACTATCTGAAGTAGACCTCAGTCTGTTCGCTAACGTCAACAGTCACGCTGCGTACTTCACTGTTGACAAAATTCGTAAATGGAACCTGTTCTTCTGGTATTTTCCCGCGCAGGGAGTTGATCTAGAGAGTATACCGTTAGTTATCTGGCTACAAGGCGGGCCTGGCGCTTCTTCTTTATTTGGCTTGTTCGGAGAAATAGGACCTTTACAAGTAATCAATGGATCAGGTAGCTCCTTAACTTATTTTCTCCTATCAAGTCTTTACGCTCACAACCTACTGTAATCATTGAGCGATCTCCTGTTGCTCAACATGTAGATTCTATATCTGGTAACACTCTAGCATTCCGACTTACAAGCAACAATGAATCATCATCAGTTACGTATAAAATGTGTTGATAATTAACATTCTTGTATGTTTTTATAGTTCAAAAAATGAATATCACATGGGGTTCCAGCTACTCGCTTCTCTTCATTGACAATCAAGTTGAACTGGCTTTAGCTTCAGTGAGGGAGGAGAATACGTCACCAATGAGCAAACAGTGAGTAACGATATTATGAGGACCACCTATGGACTGACCTACGTTGTGACTAACTATGGACCAATTAAATAATAATAGCTTAATATCTTTCCTATCGTAGGTGGGCCGGTGTCTTCTAAGCTTCATCCAACAGTTTCTTCAAGTGTTCCCGGAATTAAGAAAAGCGCCTCTGTTTATAGCTGGTGAATCGTACGCTGGCAAATACATTCCCGCTTTTGGGCATTACATACATCACAGTAAAGATTATTTAAATCAAATTAATTTGAGAGTCAGTGAAGTGATAATATTATTTCATTTTAGTGTTCATTTTATGTGAACTAAGAATTAACCAGTCTGTCTGTTATGTAGGGCCTGGCGATCGGCGATGGGTGGATAGATCCACCGACGATGCTGCACTACTCCGAGTGGGCGCTACAAATGGGCCTCATAGACCATAGGCAAGCGAAAGATATTAACAAGCTGGAATCAGAAGCTAGACGGAACTGGAGAGAACATAATTCCTCCGCTTACATAGAGGTCAGTGGACTTTAAATAATAGGTTATTCACGATTCACGTTATGACGGTTTTCATGACAAATGTGCAATGTGTGACAGTGTGCAAAATACCTACTTGGGTTTATTGTGGATATTGTTTTTTTTTTCATTCATAATAATTATTACTTTTTGAAATAATGTTTCACACCTGAATATTTTTTAATGATCTAGAATTCTTGCTACCTACCTATATGCTCTAACGTCCTTGATTACAGAATGCATCCAAAGCTTTAGCTATACTGTTTACTATTGTACCCGTTGATATATATAATTACATGAATGGTGAGGGTACTAAGTTCACTTCGCCACTTATTAGTTCAATAGAAACATTTTTAAATGAGCCAGAAGTTCAAAACGCACTTCATGTTAAAAAGAAGAAGTTTTCTATATTTATTACGACTGTATACAATTGGTTACGAAGTGATGAATATCAGACCGTCAAACCTTGGCTAGAGGAATTGGTGGAGCATTATGGAGTCATGTGTTACAAGTAAGTTTCGAGAAGGAGCTGTAGATGTTCTTTAATCATGGTCTGAAAGCCGTACTGAATCCACTTCTTATCGACCTCTAGCGGGCAGCTAGATATGGTGGTACCCTACGCGCTGTCAGTTCGTACGTACAGAAGTCTGAAGTGGTCCAGAAGACAAGAGTACCTCAACGCTTACAGAGAATATGTCTACGATGAAGAAAATAGTTCGAAAATTAATTCGTGAGTAAAATACATACATATTATATTACTATTAGAAATAGGTCGGCAAGGGCTCAACAACCGACTGGAAACAAAATTAAAACCGAAACGTTGGTACCTAAATGAAAATTTGGGTTTTGGGAGCCTAGCTGCAACCGATAATTTCCGAACTTTTCTGAATTTGTAGATGTTTAAAATACCTACTTACCTGAAATTTTACCACCTACCATATGCTTCAGGTCGTAAAACTGTAGTGTTGCTTGACTGTATCAATATCAACAGGTAAATACTGCTTTTACAAAGATTAGAGCTCTCCTGCTGCTGATGAATAGGTACGTGTAGATAAAAAAAAGTATTTTAGACGAGACTGCACAAGACAAAACATCCAACTAATGGGTGATATCGGTGACTGTTTCAGTTTCGTGAAGACGAGCGGTAACTTCATGGAGGCGATGGTGGTCGGCGCGGGACACATGGTGCCCGCAGACAAGCCACGCGCTGCCAAACAGATCATCGACAAGTTTATCAACAGACACAAATAAATCAATACGATTGTGGAAAGAAGAAAACCAGGCATTTGATGTTCCGTAAATTCTTTATTTGTCTAAGATAAAAATATTTCACACGATTTATGTAATATAGTTTTAATTAATTATTTTAAGAGAATATCACAAAATGACACATAAATTATGAAATAGTCTACTTATTCTCATCTAAATGTGCCATATTCAACATGTTTTGAAATACTTTTATTAAAACTGTGCTTATTATATTCAAACTTGTGCCTAAAACCATCTAAATATTAATTCGCTACACACTGTTGTTGCATCATTCAATGATTCCCCGCACATTGCGTCGTGACCCAGCCCAAACCTCGTAAATAAACATTAATATAGACAAACAGTAACCGCCCATAAGTATCATAAATACATAATAAAAATTGGCCAGTTGTAATGGCACATGTTCAGGTCGGTAATGAGATTTACACATCAACCACTCTCGGAAATATATATTATTAGCATGCTTCTTCATGACGCCTGTTGTTAATAACTGAAGAGTAAAGTGATTTAAATGCGGAATCAAAACTGAGCCACGACGCAAAAATATAGTTCTGTATATGCTATTATAAGGTTCCTTCAACCGGTACGTTGCCATTTCGCATTGGTCGTCGGTTAGCTGCCATTTAAATACGTTATAATGAGAATCTGAAATAACAGTATAGAGAGACTTGTGTGGATAGTTTTTGACCTCCATTAAACAATTAAGTCTAGTACCACAATCGCTGTACCCATCAAATTCACTACGATACTGCAAGTCAGTATATAACATTGCGTGATAACTCTCTAAATCTTCTGGCTCCTTCGGTTCATAACCACGGACCGGCTGAGTTGTCACACTGCACAAGTTTGCCTGGATTGCGTAAGGAATTATAAACGCTGTAAACAATAGACTCGAGAAAATGAGTTTCTGTGGCCATCCAGATATTGTACGTCTAACATAATTTTTATTCAATATATAACCAAATACAACAAGAATATTGTATGAAACATCTTTTCGTGTACGAAATATTGACGAAAATATAGCCGCCACACTGAAAATTACGAACACGAGACTGATTACAATACAAGTCTGAGAAGATTGATATAATACTGCAACCCATTGCTCTACATAATTAGAGTGAGCAACTATATAAAACATGTGATCTATTATCATTGGGTAACTGTATGAAATGTTTCTAATTCCATAATATTTCGCCGAGTTAATCGCGAATCCTCCCACAGCTCCTTCAAATTCGTTGTTTGCGACTTTTGGTACCATGACCAGTATTGAATTATTCATGAGTTTCCCATATTTGTCAACTTTGCCAAATTCTTGTAAGTCAATTTTCACTCCGAATTGCTTTTCAAACAATGTAATGAAATATTGTTCAGTTCCTATGGTGCTTGTGTCGAAGTTCATGAACGGCCATAGGTTACGTGTTATAAATTTATATCGGCAGTTACGAATACTTCCCTTGTTTAAAACAGGTAAATTTTTCTCAGTACGGTAATCAGAGCACGGTGACCAAAACGTCAGGTGACCAGATTTTAAACAATAACCCGGTTTTGTAAAATTGTACTTGTATATAGCGTAGTCTTCACCATCACGTGATATTAATGAAACTTCATGAAAAATATTGTATACATGAAGTAGATCGGTAATGTCATGTAAACTGTAATTCTCGTAGCTTTGCAGGATAATGATGAATCTTGCTGTTGGATTCCAAAACTTATCAGAGATGACTTTACTTAACCCATGTTTTAACTCTTGATAATCTTTACTCATCACGATATAAATAACATTGCTAATATTTCCGGGTTCCCAAAAGAATCTTCTTGAAACAAATCGTGCACCTTGCACGTTATGGAGGGCTGATAATTTTAAATCATTTTTCATATTCATGATTGTTATATCCATGTAGTTGCTGTATTTCTTGTAATCGATATCTTCCACCAATTTTATGACACAACTGGTGAGACTTGTATCATGATCTTGCTGAGATTTTAATAAGGCACAAACACTAACCAAAATGCAGAAAATATTAAAAATGATTGTTTTCATTTTAGGCTCCGAATTAATCGAGCAGTTTGTTTATAGTTTTTACCTTCTTTTCTGAGACCTACTTTTTAATGAAAGAAATGGAGGCGCTAGGAATTGTCATTTGTATTGGATCATTGAAAACATCAATCATATTGGTGCCTTTTATCAGGCAATTTATTATCATTGTTGAATCCCCTAATGCTGTTATATCATCAAATGAAATCACTATTTTACGATTTAGGCACAATGACAACATTTTGCTATTAAAATGATAAATTGATCTCCTTTTTTGTTGTCACACAGTCACACGCACATAACTATTTACTAATTTAATGAAGTTTGGTTAGTTTCCCAAATTGACAACATTCCTGAAATAAGCTCCTTAATTAAATCAAAATATCATTTCATCATTTTTCTATCCTGAGACCAAAATATACATTGCTTTTACCTAACAGGCGCGACACCTGACGCGACACGAAGGCACCGTGAGTCGCGCGGCTCCCGGTGCCTCTTTGTCGCGTCGGGTATCGCGCCTGTTTTCAGGAGCCTTTACTGCTTAGAAAACTGAAAAGACTTCCCATAGAAAATATCTCTACGTCTGACAGCAAAAGAAGTATGTCAAAAAATCGCTAAAAATTCATTTAAAAAAATACGGGTAGGTACATACTTCCGGTTTTAATCCTTACTGGCTATCATACAAAACAAATGCTCTGAATATTCCTTCAGGAGCAGTATTATATTTTAGTGAATTCTGCAGATAGATAGTTTTAGAACGACTAGAAATGCCCCACGACGTGCCCATGACGTGGGGCGTTTTTGAGCCTTCTCCTTTTGTAAAAGATTTTTAGTGACTCTCACTTCATAGTAATTAATCTAAACAATAAAATAAAATTGAAGTGTCTGCTTGTAATGTCAAAATAATAGTGACAGTAGTAAAGCCGTACGAAGCGCCAGTCAACCTGCCACATCGTTGGATGTCCTAGTGAGATGCCCTCATTGTCCCCAAGCACGCTTTTTTAAAGGTGAACGTGGCTTGAAGGTACATTGGGGTAAGAAACACAAGCTCCACAATGTGCCTCCATCCTGCCCGACAATACCCACTTCCCTAACACCTGTTTCACCCGCTCAACCCTTTTGGAAAACACTTGCAAAATTAAAAACTTCAACCCCAGTTTTAAAGAGAGTTCCTCGTGGCGCGAGACCATCCGTGGCTTCAAGTTTAGCGCGTTGTATTCGCCTCGCCGCCCGAGAGAACTCTCAAAGTGCTTGGAAGCAACTACTCACCTTCCCGTTTAGAATTCTACATGTGCAAAAAAATTTGGCAAATAAAAATCTTTAACAGCACAAATCAAGGATAATTGTAACATTTCGGCCCAAAGTTTCGACTCTAAATTAACAGCGCACCTCCCCCAAAGAGGCTTATTGCACCATGTGGAATCTAAACTAGGCGAAGGTGATATCAGCATCAGGTGTGGTGCAGCTAGGATCATCTTTAGCAGCGATGTGGTTGCGCCGTACTCTCCAGAGACACAGCCCTGGAGAGCAAACATCCCGCCCCGGCAGATGACCTCTCCTTCCCTGTCCCACCCGATCCGGAATCCAACACACTTGAAATTACAGCTCAACAGGTATGTGCGGCCGTGTGCTCCTTTCGAAGTGGCTCCGCCGGCGGCCTCGACGGCCTGACACCTCAACATTTGAAGGACCTAATGTGTTCAGGCGCCGGGGAGGCTGGTGAG
The DNA here is from genome assembly GCA_947568875.1 of Fissipunctia ypsillon. Taxonomy (NCBI): domain Eukaryota; kingdom Metazoa; phylum Arthropoda; class Insecta; order Lepidoptera; family Noctuidae; genus Fissipunctia; species Fissipunctia ypsillon. Next base: position 14,141,818 of record OX387661.1, on the reverse strand, counting down.
TCTCTTCTGAAGGAGCTGACGGCCCTCATCAATCTCATGCTCTCCGGCAATGTGAACGAATCCGTCACTGATATCTTGTATGTGGCAAATCTGTGTGCCCTGCGCAAGAAGGATGGCGGCATTCGTCCCATTGCCGTAGGGTCCACTTACCGTCGTACCGCAGCCAAAATTTGCTGTGCTTTCTACAGCGAAACACTGGCCAGCAAATTCCAGCCCCTACAGCTGGGCTTCGGGTCGAAAGGGGGCTGTGAGGCTGCGGTACATGCATTATCGACTTACCTCAACAGCGGTAAAGGTGAGGTCATCCTTAAGGTTGACATTAAAAATGCCTTCAATTCCGTAAACAGGGACACCTTGTTGACAGAAGTCCAAAAAGAAATACCCAAAATTTACAGTTTCCTATATCAATGTTACAGGCACTCCTCTAAATTACTTTATAAAGGCAACCTTTTGAAATCAGCCGTTGGATGTCAACAGGGTGACCCTCTTGGGCCAGTCATTTTTAGTTTGGCAATAAATCCAATTATTCGACAGCTAAATTCTGAATTCAACGTATGGTATTTGGATGACGGAACCCTAGGAGGTGATGTAGACACAGTCTTAAAAGATTTAGCTTTTATAAAAGAAAAATTTAGTTCCATCGGCCTAGACCTTAACCTTTCAAAATGTGAAATTTATCTTCCCCAAACCACTGACAGACTACCATAGCAAAATTTAATACAATAGCACCAAATATCAAAATTACGGAAAGAAACTCTCTTCACCTCCTGGGGTCGCCAATTTTTGACGAATCCTTTCCAATGTCTGTTGAGGAAAAAATTCAAAATTTTCATGACGTCTCGGAAAGACTATTCAAAATTAACATCCATTCGGCCTTCACACTAATTCGATACTGCTGCTTTGGACCAAAATTTACGTATAGCCTTCGCTCCTCCCATCTATGGAAGCATCCAGAACTTTTAGAAAAAGTAGACCAAATTATTAGAAACACACTAACTTCTATTCTAAATGTGGCCCTGGACGACCGAGCGTGGCAGCAAGCCACACTTCCCATTCGCCTGGGTGGTCTCGGCGTCCGCAAAATTTCAAGTATAACTTTACCGGCCTTCCTCTCTTCGGTCCACAGTACCGACAAATTAACCAGGAAAATTTTATCTTCCTCACTGGTCGATTTTGAGGTACCGTGTTTGACCGATGCGTTGAACGCGTGGAAGATGGCTTGTCCCAATACGGATTTACCTGACAACCCAGCCTCCCAGAAACGGTGGGACATGCCGCTCTGCAGTATTATACGAAATACCCTAGTAAATACGTCATTTAATACTGCTGAGCGTGCCCGTCTGCTGGCTGTGGGAGAATGGGAGTAGGCTTGTGGCTTCAAGCGCTTCCGTCATCCACCATAGGCACTATGATGGATGACTCTTCGTTTCGGCTCGCTACGTGTCTCCGCTTAGGCGCACCTTGTGTTGCTCCGCATCGGTGTCACTGCGGTGAAGCTGTCGACAACCTCGGACACCATGGCCTGTCCTGCTGCAGGAGTGCAGGCCGCATAGCACGACACGCCAGCATTAACGATATTATTCGTCGAGCTCTTGTCACCGCCGGCGTACCAGCGATATTAGAACCAAACGGCTTGGTACGTGACGATGGGAAGAGACCAGACGGCATGACGTTGTTGCCTTGGAAGGTGGGTAGACCTCTGGTGTGGGACGCAACCTGTGTCGACACCCTTGCGCCATCCCATGTTCCAAGCACGGTGTGCTGTGCTGGCGCCGCTGCTGCGGCTGCTGAGACCCTTAAGCGGCGCAAATACTGTAACCTTATCGGTAACTACAGTTTTGAGCCGTTTGGGGTCGAAACGCTCGGGTCATGGGGCCCGAGTGCGCGTCTCCTTTTTAAGGAAATTTCTCGCCAACTGGTCGACACTTCACGTGACCAGAGGGCTGGCTCGTTCTTTGGCCAAAGAATTAGCATTGCCATTCAACGTGGCAATGCTGCCAGTCTTCTGGGCACGTTTCCGGATGACAGCGATGCGGACGAGTACTTCGACGCCTAAGTTTCCTTTTGTTTTGTATATTTATTTGTATAGTTACTTAGTTTGTTAGTAATTAATTAGGTATAAGTTGTTATGAAAAATTATTATTTGTCCAGGTTGATTAATAAAGCAAAATAATTCATCAAAATAACAACTTTTTACTAAATGCATATGAACGTATATACGGTACTTATAAAAGAAAAGCAATTTTTAAAAATTTTGTCTGTCTGTCTGTTTGTTCCGGCTATTCTCCGAAACGGCTGGACCGATTTTGACGGGACTTTCACTGACAGATAGCTGATGATGATAACTTTTATTTTAGAAAAATAATTAGGGTTCCGCGCGAAAAAATTAAAACCCATGAACAAAAAGTCGGGTTTGAAATTATTTTTTTTTTTGCATTTGGTAGCCCAATTCTCGAGGATAGTTATAGGCTATTTAACGCTACGACTCTTAGGAGCCGAGCAAAATGAAAAAAGTCAGAAAAACACTAAGCGATAACGAAGTTATAGTGCGAGCGAGCGGTGCAACGCGGCGGGTCGGGCGTCACGAGGGAGTAGTTTTATTAAAATATAGCTGTTAGTTTTAACCGACTTCAAAAAAAAGGAGGTTCTCAATTCAGCTGTATTTTTTTTTAATGTTTGTTACCTCGGTATTCCGTCATTTATAAACCGATTTGGAAATTTCTTTTTTTAATTGAAAGGGCATACAGATTGGTCCCATTTTTATCAAAATCCAGTTCTGATGATAGGATCAATGAGGAATTGAGGGAACTCCTCAAATATTATTGGCATACACATAGCGATTTTGATATTTTCATCGACAAGTCAAGCATTTGCATTCAGAAAGTATCACTTGATGAAGTAGAATTGACGAAGAAGACCACAGATGGCCACGGGAACTCCTCAATGTATTTCACGGGTAGCGATAAAACATCTCGATTAAGATAGTTAAGCGACTATGAGGAAGCAAATTTAAATAAATGGTTCTGATAAAACTGGTACCAACGACCTGATCTGATAATGAAGGCGGAAGGTAGGCACCGGAACTCAGTAATAAAACAATGCATCCTAGCTGTGTTTGGGCTTATTGAAATTGTCATGAGATGACTCTGGCTATACATGACTTGAATGGTAATATGCTTCAAATCGTGCTACTCGAGTTTTATGCTATGTGTGGCCTTCACTGTCAGAAGACAGATTTCCTCAACGATCTGTCGTCGTGTGGTTGATTTAATAATTTGTTGGCGACGGCGTCCAAACCTGATAAAATTATGCCTTCCAAACTTCTGACACGACTTATCGCGACATATACATATTACCCTTTTTGCAAAGTTTTTATTTGAAAGGGTATATAGATGCATCAGGAACAGGGAGTAAAGTTCACTCATCCTCCATAGAAAAGGGAGGATCCTCTAGGTATATGCTAGTCACGCGGTAAACTCTGATTGCGCGATGCAAGATTTTGCGTGACGTCAATGTGACGCGTTCCATTGTAGCGATGTAGATATGCCGCCACGTCACTCCCCTCCGAAGACCGGACGTCGATAGTGGGCAGAGTCGTGTATCTTGCGATGCTTGCCAGGGCCAGTTGAGGTTCCAGTGAGTCGGAACCGGGTGCCGCATAGTTCACGGTGAGTCGGAACTGTCTGCGGAGATGCCCCCAGTGAGTCGGGGTGGCGCTGCGTTATGCTCCAGTGCGTCGGATGTGGTACAGCGCCGGGTTGAGGCTGACTGCTGGCATCGACCAGGCGAGGTTTGAAGGGCTCTGCTTGTTGACCAGCCGAGAGTGCAGTGTGCTGTGCCAAGGTTGCTGATGAGGCTGAGGCTGATGACCAGGTATGCGCGGTCGCTGCATGCTGGTGGTCAGGATACCCGTTGAAGCCGTGGGTGCTGGCTGGCTGTGTGACCCGCTTGCTCGTAAGCTCGAGGAAGTGATGCTGATGACGTCACGCTGTAGTAGTTGCACGAAGGCTGCGCTAACGTTCATGTTCGGGGTCACCAGTATAGAGGCATGGTGAACAGGGAGTAAAGTTCACTCATCCTCAATAGAAAAGAGCGGATCCTCCGACCAGACGAGTGTTGTGTCTGGTGGGCTACTGCCCGACGGTTGATGTCGGGATGTTGTATATATGCTAGACGTGCGATAAACTCTGATTGTGCGATGTAGGGTTTTTGCGTGACGTCAGTGTGACGCTTTCCATTGTGGCGATGTAGATATGCCGCCACAGGTGTGGTCGCATATAAATTTGGTCAAATACTGATGAGTGGTTTTTGAGTTAGCTGCAATAATACGTATTTTGCTTCATTTAGTTTATGTTGATGATTTGTGATAATAAATTCCTATCACTGTTATTTACTTAGCAAGTAGTGGTATACGAATTCGGGTGGGTTAGGTACCACAACTAGAAAGTGAAAAATAAAAACTTATTAATTAATTCAAGTTATTTTTCACTTTGTAGTGTTTTTTTTTTAAATTGGTTGTTTGTTTTATAAATAGGTTTTAGTATATTGTATATCTTACGACTTTCAAGTGAATGAAGTCGCGGGGCACAGCTAGTAAGGCATGTGGTAACGGAATGACTAACGTCAAGATTACGGTTTCATACATGGTTTCACGGAAGCTGTAAAATCCTTATATAACGCATCGGTTAGTAGGTTGGAAAGCAGTGCTATTATCTGGAACCCCCATGAGACCATGCATTTTTTCCACCATGAAATTAGATAATCTCATGGTGGAAAAAATGCAGAACAAATTTATCCGGCATCTGTACCTTAAACATTATGGAGTTTACAATCCACTTATGTATCCAACCCTCTTTGTTATTGGGATGGTTGGATACTATAAGCTGGAGGTAAGGCGTAACAAAGCGTTATCAAAATATATATTTACATACCACACACACACACACACATACATATTAATTTTTTATTTTTTGTTTTTTTTTTTATTTATGTATATTTACCTACATTTTTTTTATACCTTTGTACGTATTTTTCTGTTCCTTTCTTCTTGTCTGTTTATCACTACAAAAATATATATATGTGTTTATATGTGTGTACATATACTGTTAAATAAATAAATAAATATTTGAAGTATTTCGTGATAGATTAAATAATCCTGATATATTAGACTCGTTGAGGCTGCTGGTTCCAAACACCAGGCTGCGGCAGGCGCCGAGAGCACGGCTTTTCGACGACTCCACGTCGCTCGTACGAACGTAGGCAAATTCACACCGGTTGCAAGAGCCATTCGATTAATAAACAGCGCCTCACAAAGACTTGACATTTTTAACTGTACATTAGCGGAATTCGTGAGGGTGACTCTCAATTTATTAACTAGTAAGTAATAATTATTTAATCACATTATCGCATTGGGTGTGAACCTGTAATGATAGTGTAAGATTGTATAAATAAATAAATAAATGATGACGATTACGAATTTTAAAGAAAAAATTGGAGAAAAATAAAAACACCAGATTTATCGTGTTCGGGCCATTCTATTGGTCTTGATGCCTGGTTGAATTATATATGATGAACATAGTCTGATGATGGAGCAAGAAGGTGATCACAAGAACGCGGCCATAAATCGTTGGCCAACCGAGTTTGGACTCGTTGGATTGGTCTGAGCTCATTCAATTGTGCTTGATGCCTGGTTGAATTAGAGATGGTGAACATAGTCTGATGATGGAGCAGGAAGGTGCTCATAGGAACGCGGCCATAAATTGTAGACCAACCGAGTTTGGACTCGTTGGATTGGTCTCAGCTCATTCAATTGTGCTTGATGCCTGGTTGAATTAGAGATGGTGAACATAGTCTGATGATGGAGCAGGAAGGTGGCTACAGGAACTTGGCCATATATCGTAGACCAACCGAGTTTTGACTCGTTGGATTGGTCTAAGTGAGTAAACGGTGAAAATGATCTGATGATGAAGGCAAGAAAGTGGTTGATCTGTGGATATCTAGTTTTTTAATCGTAGACCCATACTTCCATTTGTTCAAAGCAAGCCATGTATATGGTATGGTATTCACAATCATTGTTATATTCAATAGTTAAATTATATAAAATTAAAATTGTTGTATTTCATGGTAAAAATTGTTACCTACATGTTCAACACATGAGTGTTGATCGGGGGATTTTTAAATTTGTAATATAATAACTAATTGTTAAGTAGATGCGTCAAGCTCTGGCAAAATTTTCCGACTGTCTGTTGGACATAGATTCATGTTTTTTTACTTTGCAATATAGCCCAGGAAAATAAATTATTTGGTAATAAAGGAACTCCTGCGTTCCTGCATAGTCCATACTACCTAATGGCACAACACTGATACACTGACTGACGAATTCGTACAGGTATTCTAACGTGTCCACACTGTGCACGTAACTTCTCAGCCAAGATAAACTACATTAGCCACATAAGAGCGCACACTCGTAACCCATAGCCATCAAAAACAGAAATGGTCACCGATGCCGAAATCGGCATGTGGAATATATTAACCATAGAGTAGACCTGTGACGATATCAATATAAACTAGAGATGCCGCGAATACTCACTATTAAGGCTTCTTCAAAAAGGCGCGACGCGCGACGCGGATCGCGCTCGACACGCGGTGCCTTTGTGTCGCGTCGCGTGTTACTCGACATTTTTTTGTTATTCGTCGAATACCGAATAATAGTGTCTATTTTTCGACATTCGGCGAATAGGTGTCTAAATAAAAATAAACTATTAATGAATAGAAAAACTGTAGACGTAAAAATAATTAAACTCTTATTAATCACAAAAACAAATCAGTCATGGATGTTAATTAGTTAGGCTTTTTAATAAATTTAATATTTAAAGTCCAAAAGGGGCAGATCTTGGTACAAAAAAACTAGTTTTTCTGCACGTTTGGGATCAATTCGGTCGCGCTTTTTTTTCATAAATTAAACCTGCCGCAGAAAATAGTCTTTCTGAATAAACAGAGATTGCTGCTGTGATTAAGTATAGTTTAGCAAACTTACTTAGATTGGGGAATTGATTCCTATTCGTTGCCCATCATTCATATGGGTATACTGGGTATACTTGCATTCCATCCAGCATTTAAAATCAGTAAAATATGAGACTGGTTTCTTTAACTTCATTGTTTTCTTTTCTCATATTCTTAGAATCTATTTAGATTACAGTAATTATTGATAAATTCAAGAGACTAATACAATAGTGTAATATTATTATTTGAATTTAAACTGTGTTTTATATTCCTTTTTTATGTTGAGTAATAATGGCGAGTATTCGACTATTCGCCATAGGAAATGGCGATTAATCAGTACCTATTCGACTATTCGCTTTAACAACTATTCGCGGCATCTCTAATATAAACCATATTGATATCGTCACAGGTCTTATCAATTTTTCTTGCTTGATCGATATGTTGGTTTGCCGTTTACAATTAATTGGTGAGCCATCTGGTTGTCAGTGACTTGGCTTGGTGGTGAGAGTTGAGAGGATTCGCTTGGTAGCTTTCATACGGTAGGTAACTCTGGAGACTTACCTACCTCATAAAAGCTGCCAACTATGCCAACTATAACAGTGTAAGGACTTGGAAGTCCTTACACTGTTATAAGTCATATCGATAATACTTCAGCTACAAACAATATATTCTTTTTACGCCTATTTTAGAAAGCAAACTCTTCTCTAGTTAGTGCGGTTTTCTCTGAAAAACTCAAACTCAATGCATTGATTTTAAAAAAAAAACTAACTAACAGTTGCATGCGAATATGACATCTATTTTAAAGACATTAACGTGTTAAATAGAGTAATGTGGTTACAGCGCCCTCTAGCGTTGAGTCGTTGAACTCGTTGGAGCATGTTGCATATCGAGAACCCCATACGGGTTCTCGACATGCGACATGCTGCAACGAGTTATATATCGTAATAAATATTTTAACAGTATTGCTAATCCAGACTAGGATTCATTGCGCCTCCAAAAATTAGTAGTAGGCAGTAAGTACCTTTATACATAACAGTCTACATACAAATTTTAATAAATAACAACATAGATTCATAGGTACCACTTACTTTAGCGGCAAGAAAATTGCAGTCCGGAACTTCATTAAAAAAATTTTTCTATGTTAAGGGCCGTGAAAATTTTGGCCTTATTACTAACATTCTTTTTAGAAAAGATACGAGTTTTGCGTATGTTTCAATATACACGTTATGTTTTGTTTTTAAAGTAGCTTTCAACATTGAGTAAATACTCCACATTGTAGATGATCGCCTCGTCTGTGATAAATCTAAAAAATAAGATAGCAACACCGTCTCCGAAAAACTACTTGCGCCCTTTGTAAGTCTCCATTCATTGAAGACATGGTATGCTTTCAGATATTTCTCGCGAGACTTCTCAGGTAGGAAACTTAATTCTACATTAATAACTTGTTGTTTTAACTCTTCCGGTGTTAAAATACTGTTCTCGTCGCTAGTTTCACTCATATTTTACGATTATTTTAATATTTTTTAACTTATTCAACTCTTTACGCCAGCCACGTATTCCCGCCCTTTTATTTAAATTAAGGCGTATTCGGAAATAGCACCCATGATATTTATTATTCAAAATATATTACGTAATATTATTGAAACTAGAAAAAAAATATTTACAGGTTAAATATCAGTTTTATTTGCAGTAAATACTTATTTTCGTTTCAATACAACAATTAGTTAAAAATTCAATAAATTACAATAAAAGATATAATTATGTTTTTGCAAAATTTCTTTAGTTAGTACGAAATTCCGAACGTGTTTGTCTTTGAGGTCGAATTCAAAATCGGAACTTCGAAAGGGCTGGTCTTTGTCTCTCTCTCTGTTTCTAATGGCGGGAAAGAGATAGAGTGTGAATGTTTCGAATATGATTAACCCAAGGCTGAATAAGACATACGCGGCTTTCTGAAAAAAAAAAATTAAAAAGTTACTTGGTCTCACTCAGTGAGCAAAATCGCATTTTGCTCTCTGGTTTCAGGTAGCAAAACCTACATGGTTGAGCTACTGAAGTGAAAAATATATTACAATATTGTGAGAACGACGTAGAAAGACATCGATGTAAAAGAGAAAAGATTAGTCTTAAACGAAGAAGTACCTAATTTAAATTGACTCAGCATCACCTATACCAGAACCTATCGTTTGCCCTGGCGACGTAGAAAGACGTCGATGTAAAAGAGAAAAGATTAGTCTTAAACGAAGAAGTACCTAATTTAAATTGACTCAGCATCACCTATACCAGAACCTATCGTTTGCCCTGGACTGTACAGAGTTCAGCTGTCCTTTGGGATTTTCAATAAAAAACCAATTTCAGTAAAATGGTCGTAGTTTTGCTAGGTTAGTAGGTATAGCTTTGTGAAAAAAATAATAGTAGGATTTTTATTGGTTAAAGAAGACGCGTATTAGGGTGCCTTCAAGTTAGCCGCAAAGTGCCGCGCAGCGGCAGTGCGGTCGCAGCGCTGCCGCCGCGCTGCAACCGCTAGGTTCAAGCATCACAGTGTTGTATGGACGCCAGCACATCAAGCTACTACAATCTGTCAAATTTCTTTAATAGATTTTCGACTTTATTACTAAAGCATTAGGTTCAAGGTTGATTGGGAAAATTTGACAGTTTCGGGTAGCTTGATGTGCTGGCGTCTGTACATTTAGTTTCACGATGGACTCTGACGACGAAACACTGCTGTTAGTGTTACTATTAAAACGAAAAAAAGATTTTGGAAAAAGAAACCTACGAAAACGTTGCCATTATTTTGTATAAGTCAACGAACTGAATTTTATGAAGTAAAAGGCTACTGTGATCAAAATTTTCAGAATTTCGAATTAGCCATATCGCTGGACGACTCTCAACCTCATCGATAAATTCTTCAACCTGATTTTCGTTCATAGACTTAAACAAAAACTACGTGCGATAAATGACGATGCGTCACTAGTCGATCAATGTACTGATGCGCCGCCGCAGCGCGGGTGTAGCGCTGCAGTCGCGCGTTTTTTATTTATATTAATAGGTTAAGAATGAGTTTTTGTACAGCTCTCAGCAGATCTGAGACGTCACTCCAACGCCTATAAAAGCGGTTGTCAACGAAGCCGCGCCCCTTTTTTCCGGTCAGCGCTCGCGCAGAGAGGTCGTTGGATTTCGTCTTGGATCACAGCTAAGTCTTTGTTTGGTGGTCATTTATTTTTATGTGCAAATATTGCCTTTGTTTATTGTGTTTTGTTGAAGTTGATTGTTTCCTATTAAATAGTGCGTTATTATTTGTGTTAATTATTTAGATCGTTATTTAAATATAAGTTAGGCCGACTTGACTGTTGTTTTTTTTATTTAAATACCACTCCTGGTCCCTAAGATCAGAAGTGGGATTCGCCCCGGTCCACTAAATTTGATTTACACTAGGAAACAATCAACTCTTATCATTGTTTTGAAAAATGCCTCGATAAAGAACGCGTAGTGTGTCGTCCGAATCGAACTACCCACAGAAACGCTTACATAAACGTAAACAGCACCGTTCCCGCTCCCGCGATCGAGCCCGTTCCCGTTCTCGTTCTCGCGATTGGTCCCGTTCTTATTCTCACCGCATTTCACGTTCGCGAACTCGTCATAAGTCGCGTGAACGATCGAACGAAGATCTCGTAGTCGGGAAAGCTCCGTAAAACAGGCATTGCAAATGATCGTCTCGCGTTTGAATGCAATCGAGGAAAGTTCCGCAAGTGTACTTCAAACTCCACCGCGACTTTCTGGTCACAGCACGCCTCAAGATGTCAGTGTACCCTCAACGACACAAACATTAACAGAGATACTAAACATGCTAAATCCTGCAAAGTCACATGGTTATTACGTATCAAATTTTGATCCCGCTATCCATGACATTGAGGTGTGGTGTGAAGAGGTGGAACGCGCTAAAGTATCAAATCATTGGAATGATTACGAATGTCTTTCGCGAGTGTCTAATTGCCTTAAAGACGATGCAAAAACCTGGCTTAGGGAGTGGAATACCAATGACCGTTGCTGGTCTAATTTTAAATTAGAATTTAAACCGTTGTGCCCCCGCAAACTCGACTACGCTAATATTTTGTTTGAGGTTATGAATTCAACTTCAGATTCGACTTATGCAGAATATGCCCGGCGTTCGCTGTTACGATTGCGTATTGTTAAAGGTCTGAGTAATGAGCTAATGGTACAGATCGTAGTACGTGGTATTACCGACCCACATGTTCGTGCAGCGGCCGCGAATGCTGACTTAAAAATTGATAATTTGGTATCGTTTTTAGCAATTTATGTCAAGCCTGCCCGTACCAAGAATGAGCCACGCGTGTCTTCCTCTAACACAATAAAAAGGCGCTATATTTCCACTAGTGATAAATGCTTATCTTGTGGTCAGACTGGACATAGAAGCTACAAGTGTCCGAAAAATCAGAAGCCTTCGGAAGGTGCGACAAATCTTCAGAAAGTCTTTCAAAACGAACGTGCTCGTTTTGTAAGAAGATTGGGCATAAGGAAGTAGACTGCTTTGCTAAACAGCGTTCAGAGGCACGGAACGATAATCAAAGAAAGGTTAACTTGTGTAGGGAACTCGCGGGTAGTTCTAGTGGTAGTGATGTATCTACTGCTGTCGTTCAAGGTATTCCAGTAGATGTTTTGATAGATAGCGGTGCGATTAATATTTCTTTGATCTCTTCAGACGTCGCTAAACTATTTTCCTGTTCGCGTAGGTCCACTTTTTGCGTTATCAAAGGGGTGAGTTTCTCGAGAATATGTGACCCTCACTATCGAATTCGAACACATTTCCCTCGAAGTAGACTTAGTAGTCATACCCTCTTCATGTATGAATGCTCCAATTGTTATCGGCACGGATGTTCTTAACAGGAACGACATTGTTTACGTTCGCACAAAACACAAACAGTACTTGAGCCGTGCCCCAAATGAAGTTTTTCAAGTAAACTCCACTCAAACTGATATGCGAATTAAAATAGATACGCCCGTTCAGGGAGACGACCTTGCTGCGTTAATGGTCGTCATTAATGAGTTATCAGAGTTTCTAATATCTGGCACTGCGACCACTACGGTGAGAACAGGACAGATGCATATCAGTTTGACAAGCGAGACGCCTGTAGTTTATCATCCCTACCGTCTTTCATACCAAGAAAAAATTAAAGTAAGAGAGATCATACAAGATTTGTTAGATAAAAACATAATTAGAGAATCTGAATCTGAGTACGCCAGTCCTATTTTACTGGTCAAAAAGAAAGATGGCTCTGATAGGTTATGCCTGGATTTTCGTGCTCTCAATCGGATTACCGTTAAGGACAGATATCCACTCCCTCTCATAGACGACCATATCGATCGCCTAGGATCCTCTAAATACTTCTCCTGTCTTGATATGGCGTCAGGTTTTTATCAGATTCCGATTCATGAGGATTCTATCCACAAAACTAGTTTTGTTACTCCCGAAGGCCATTTTGAATTTTTGAAAATGCCATTTGGCTTATGTAATTCCCCCACCGTTTACCAGAGAATAATAAACGGTACTCTTCGGAAGTTGATTGAGGGCGGGAATGTCCTGGTGTACGTCGACGATGTGCTCCTTGTGAGTGAAACCATTGGCGATGGCATAAAATTATTACACGAAGTGCTTCAAACACTCACCGAAGCCGGATTCTCAGCCAATATCCGAAAATGCTCGTTTCTAACCACCGAAGTAGAGTACCTATGGTCTATCGGTTTAGGTAGTTAACTAAAGGTAAACAATCTTGGTATGTCTTTTTATATTAAAGTGGTCGTATATAATATACACAAAGATTATTTAAATTTAGTTTATTAGCTAACATCGATTTAGTAAATACCTAGTCGCAAAGATTTTTATATACAATTTATAGACAACTTTTAGATAAAAAGACATGCCAAGATTGTTTACATTTAGTTAACTACCTAAACCGACGGAGTATAGGCCGTATTATATCACATGGTCAGGTTAGGCCGAGTCAGCGCAAAATCTTAGCCTTAGTAAACACCCCAGCCCCGACCAACGTTAAACAAGTCCGGCAATTCTTGGATTAAGCTGCGTACTTTCGACGTTATATCGAAGGTTACGCGACGAAAACAGCAAGTATCTCGCGTTTAACTAAAAAGGACGTAAAGTTCGGATGGGGACCCGAGCAGGAGACTGTTCGGCAAGACCTATTAAAGAGCCCATACTTGCTATTTTCGATCCCAGCCTACCCACGGAGCTCCACACTGATGCTAGCAGTGCTGGATATGGGGCCGTACTAATGCAAGTTCATATCGATGGCACTAAACGAGTGGTAGCGTATTTTAGTAAAGTTACACAAGGCGCTGAAAGTAGGTACCACGAATTGGAGACACTGGCTGCCGTCAGGGCATTACAGCATTTTAGACATTATTTGATTGGCTTAGAGTTCAAAATCATAACTGATTGCAACGCCCTGAAATCAACCGAGCGCAAAAAAGACTTGCTTCCTCGAGTGGCACGCTGGTGGATTTACCTACAAGATTTTAACTTCACCATCGAGTATCGAAAAGGTACACTAATGTCACATGCCGACTATTTAAGCAGGAATCCACTGGTGGCGCATGTAAGTCAGGTTGACAGACCTCGTAACTGGGCTCAGATTGCACAAAGTGCAGATAATGAGACTCAGGAGCTTATTCAAAAGTTAAATGAGGGTAATCTGGATCCGCGGCGTTGTCTGTCAACGTGATATCTTGTATTACCGTTTCTCGCCTACCGGTGAAGAATCTCGCCTATTGTGCTATATCCCCAAAGGCCACAGGCTAAGCCTGCTACGGATATATCACGATGAGCATGAACACATCGGGGCAGAGAAAACATTGGCTCTTATCCTGAAGCATTTTTGGTTTCCCGGGCTTAAAGCTTTTGTGTGCAAATTGTTTCCCACTGTCTTACTTGTATTTCCAAAAAACGTGTACCTCGAGCCTCATTACAACCCATAACATCATGGGAAAAATCAGACATTCCATTCAGCGCTATACATGTCGACGCTTTAGGTCCTTTGCCAGAATCGAATGGTTACAAGTTTGTGCTAGTCTTGATCGATTCGTTTACAAAATTTTGTCTGCTTTACCCTATGAGTCGACAAGACGCAGAGGAATTAAAGCGCGTGTTTAATAATGCGATCTCACTGTTTGGCGTTCCAATATTAGTAGTTTGTGACCGTGGTCGTATGTTTGAGGCATCTAGTTTTGTGAGTCTAGTTACCGAAATGGGCTGCAACATCCACTATATTACACCCGAGATGCATCATGCAAACGGCCAGGCAGAGCGTTACATACGCACTGTTTTGAACATGATTCGCATTGAAACGAGTAATAAAAATACTTGTTGGTCTGATTTGTTATGGAAACTTCAATTAGTTTTGAATATTACAAAACATAAAACCACGAAATCATCCGCATTAAACCTGTTAATTGGTACTGAGGCGACTACACCTATAATTCGTGCGTTGGTGCGAGATTTGGCGGTGGAGGACGCTAACCCAAATCGCGAGGCTTGGCGTGAGATATGCAGGAGCCGCGCGAGTGTGCTCCTTAAAAGGAATCGGGACGAACAGGACTCTCGTGTTAATCGACACCGTGGATCTCCTAAGGGATTTAAACTAAATGATTTAGTGTTTGGTGACCGATATGAGCTCAAATTACTGACTGGTACTCGAGGTAAGACTACCCAGGCTGCGGCGCAATATATGGTGCCGTGGAAAGGAGAATGGTGTCCTGACACCTGTTCAGCCTTTTTTGAATGTGAGTAATTGTTTGTTGGTCACAGATTGGTTCGTGTATGTGATGCTTTTCGTTGGCTGCCCAAGCGGAGCTACGATGAAACGGCACGAGTGCGAAGCTGGCAAGCTACTGGCTTGATGCGCGCTGCGGTGCGACTACTCAGCCTCGGCGCCATGCGTGGTGACTGGTACTGCGGTGCTGATTGAGAAGACAGATATGCGCTGCGGTGCTTCTGTCTTATGTGATGATGGATTAGTGCTGCGGTACTCTTCCACTAGTTTTTGGACATGCGCTGCGGTGCATTTGTTGCGTAAACACTTTCTAATAAGGAGAATGTGTGGCGCCGGATGATATAGAGTTATGGATGTAAGAACAATATAACTGTGATTGACTGAAAGCAATTTGATACCTTAGCTGGATTGATTCATTGAAAGAGGGCCTCAAATGTGTGATGAATGACTGAGTAGGCAAAAAAAAAAAGCTTAGGTCCTCACTAATATTGTCATGATTTCAGGCGAAGATAATGGTGTTGACACGCAGGCTGTACCTTCGGCTAATCCACCTGCGAGTCAAGGCGAGGAGCCAGTTCAAGATGCCGCCACATCCGACGTGCTCGAGGACGGTGCACAGTCAGGAGAAGCCGTAATAGGTTAAGAATGAGTTTTTGTACAGCTCTCAGCAGATCTGAGACGTCACTCCAACGCCTATAAAAGCGGTTGTCAACGAAGCCGCGCCCCTTTTTTCCGGTCAGCGCTCGCGCAGAGAGGTCGTTGGATTTCGTCTTGGATCACCGCTACTTAAGTCTTTGTTTGGTGGTCATTTCTTTTTATGTGCAAATATTGCCTTTGTTTATTGTTTTGTTGAAGTTGATTGTTTCCTATTAAATAGTGCGTTATTATTTGTGTTAATTATTTAGATCGTTATTTAAATATAAGTTAGGCCGACTTGACTGTTGTTTTTTTTTATTTAAATACCACTCCTGGTCCCTAAGAATATGAATTATCAAAGCAGCGCTGCAGCCGCGCTGCCACCGCGCGATGCTTTGCGGCTAATTTGAAGGCGCCCTTACACAATAGATACACATTATCGTTCATTACATTATTATTTCTTCGCACATTGCGTTGTGGCGATTGTCCAGCCCAAACTTCGTAAATAAATATTAACATAGACAAACAGTAGGTAACCGCCGATTAGCATTATAAATATATAATCAAATTTGGCCAGTGGCAGAGGCACGTTTTCAGATCGGTAACGAGATTTACACTTCAACCACTCTCGGAAATATAATAATATATCCGAAGTATGCTTGTTCAACAGAGATACGCAATAGCCCGCACCCCTGTTGTTGTAAACTGAAGTACACTCTAGAAGTCTCTATTCCAAGAACAAATTATGGCAAATATAATAATATTATATTTGCCATAATTTGTTCTTGACTTATATTATAAGTAGATAAGATTTGAGGGAGCCAAATTACATAATAGTTTACCAAAGTTTATAAACGTTTTTAAAGTTAAACTAAAAGAATATTTAGCAGAAACAGTTTTGTAAAGCCATGTAATCATAAAATAGTAGATAAGTGCTTAGCTGGATGATTTTTTTACCGTCTCGAAATTTTTACAGGTGTTCTACCCATGAATATGAACAACTTTCACTACGGGACCAACTCTGAAATCACGAAAAAAAAATCTGCTGATTCATACAAAAGTTCAATACCTACTCGACCAAAATGTATGAATCAGCCGATGTTTTTTTCGTGATTTCAGAGTTGGTCCCATAGTGAAAGTTGTTCATATTCATGGGTAGAACACCTGTAAAAATTTCGAGACGGTAAAAAAAATCATCCGGTATACATGAATAAGTGTATTGTTTATTAAGATTTTTTTTTGTTTCTGTTGTAAGTGAATATGATAAATTCTTTTAGAGAAATAAATTCTTGAAACCGATGTTTGCTTATAACTTGTTTTGTATGGACGGCAGCACATCAAGCTACTACAATCTGTCAAATTTCTTTAATAGATTTTCAACTTTATTGCTATAGCATTAGGTTCAAGATTGATTGGGAAAATTTGACAGTTTCGGGTACCTTGACCTGCTGGCGTCTGTACAAACTAAAGCAAAAAAATACAAGCGTATTGTACGTTATAATCTGTCACCCAATACATACTCTACACTCTGTCTATATTACTCGATATTACTCTATACTCTATATCTATCACTCACTTGAATTTTGACGGTATTGACCGGTATTGACTTTTGACAGCCCAGCCAAAAGACCATCGATCACTTTCCCGAAAATAATTTATCATATTTCAAGCATAAAATTCAAAATGATATCTCTTTCACTCGCGTTGTAAGCCCATTGTACTATCCTGTTGTCATTGTACCAACCTGTTCATACTGTAACGCGACCGTGAATTGAAATGTTCCCGAAAATCAAATAAAAACTATGATCTCATTAGATGTGTTGTGATGTGATATCTCATGTGATTATTACTATTTCCTATTCTAATCTATTTTTTAATCGTTTTAATGTTACCTACTTAAAGTTATATCGTGCAATTCTCTAACATCGAAGGAGCAATGCAGCAATCGCCTTTCGAAAATATATTCAATATTATAGGTGGAATAACGGAAGGCAACGAGAAACCCATGAAACATGGGTTCTATAACGCCTTTGCCCTATTTATATTAGCAGTATGTTGCGTCGCAGTGTATGTACTGTTTCTTATTTTAGAGCCCTTCTTTAAGCCTCTGTTTTGGGCCCTGTTAGTGGGCTCTTTACTCCATCCATTTAAATACAAACTCTCTAAGAAGCTGAAATCATGGTTCGAAGATCTAGAGAAGTCCAACACATCTGTGGTAGTTGGCTTGATGGTGATACCTGTGAATGTGGTGAACTTTGCTTCAGATACTGTTGGACAGCAGTTCATAGATCACTATAAGGTAAGTTTTATTATTTTACAAGCCCAGACATTGGTTGCTCGAAATTAGCTGCTTTATGATAGACATGGTGGTGGTCAGAGCCGGATTAGCCACATAGCAGCTGTAGCAAAAGCTACAGGCCCCGCACTTGGATTAACAAGTCATGATACCACCATTAGGTCCATTGAATTATTATGTAAAATGTTCAAAAGAAATTGAACTTCTGCGAATGCTAAAAATGTTAACTTGGAAATGGATAATATAAATGTCAACTTGTACATTTCTAAAATCCAAATGGTTCTCTTCAAAGTAGATAGATAGATGTGTAGAATACTCTCTATTATGTACACCGTAAAAATTACAGATGTAAATGCAGAAATTTTACATGGAAATTTCACAGTGGGCGGTCTTTATAGCTAAAAGTGATATTTTACAGACAAACCTTTGGATGGATTTAAAGGGTAGTTTGCATTTGGAGAAAATATGTAGAACCATAAATAGTTAAAACTAGCCTGGCTTCTAAATAAAATGTAACATATAACATTTCCTAGAGATGCAAGCATATTTCTAAAATCATTCATGTTATATTTTTTCATTCCAGACTGTAATAGGATTATTGTCTGCAATATTTGTGTTACCATGGATGTACAACTCAGTTCCAAGAAGTTTTGTCTGCCTTTTCTGGCAGCTAAGCAGTTTCATCAGTTTCTCTACCACTTTGCTAATCAGTGTCTGCAGCTCCTATATTGTAAGTGGATAATAATTCAATAGTTTTAAATTTAAAAAATACATAGTTTTATTTTTAATTACCTACTTGTTAAATTTTCAAATAACAAAATGTTTTATCGAAATTAACTAAAATCTAAAATAGAATACTATTTAGTATTGTTGCAATTCGTGAGTGTGCAAAAGAGAGTGTAAATACACTCTTTTTTGAACCCTCACAAATTGCAATGATCAAAAATTTCCCTTGTTGCTCCAATTCTACTTCCAATGGTATTCTTTTCAGACATTAACAATATTCTTAGCATACGTCGTCAGCGTGTACATTCTGTGGACGCCACAGAGGGAGAGTGCCTTCCGACTGACGTCACAGCTGCTATGGCTAGTCATCTCGAGCTTTATAGCAAGCCTTACAGGATCGCTGCAGGTGTACACTTTTGTATTCCTCCAAGTAATCTGCATCACTGGCTTTGCTTTAGAAGTGGTTGATGTTCATAAGAAGCTATTGGAGAAAGGTAAGTTTCTGTGTCTGTAGATGATGATAGTGAAAACAATAGAGTTAAGTATATCAAATAGTCATTCAAGAGAAGGGTTGGAATCTTCGAAATAATCAATAAGACATAATAATTAAAATATTACAAAGTAAACATAAGTTTTTTTTTAACTAACAAATCGTAATCCATAATTATATTACAGATCCAGAAGCTTCTATGATATTGGCATTACATAAAGCCATTAAAAATGAGCAAGAAACTGACAAGAAGGTAGAAGATAAACCTGAAGAGGAAACCCACATAGAATCCAGTGAACAAGAAAGTACTCCAGAAAAAGACAGTCCGTCCCCCGTCACTCCCGAAACAATAGTGAAAAGGGGAAGCTGGGCAGCCAATGAGCCCATTCAAAGCTCCCCACGACACCCAAAAATGCTATTCAAAACGAGAACGTTATCTGCATTACCTTTATCGAATCCGAAAATTAAATGCGACACCCGATTTTTAGCTGCCTTTAAGCAAAGGTCGCTCGACGAGAACTTTATCAAGAATAACTTCGACAATGATGAGGAAACTGCCTTATATTTCAAGCTGTTATTCTTCGGATGCCTGTGTATGCTTGTTTGGAAGCATATCTGGTTGTTGCCCGTGACTTTGTTCTTTTTGGCCATACATGTGGTGAAGAGGCTGTTGGACTACTTCGGTGTTTGGCTGTTCTTTGAGAACCAATATAACACTGTCATGGGAAAAGTGAAGAGCTGGTGGAGAACCAGGTAAGTGACATGTCTAAATCTAGTGATTACATAATGTTCACTGAGCCTTGATTATTGAAAGGCAGATGAAATTTCTTATTCAGAAACTCAGAATACCTATCATCCTTAGCAGATTTTTCGGTAACAATTCACGAAATTAATGTAGACAATATTGTCCCTTACAAACCTGGATTTAACTTGCTCCTCCTTACATTTCATCGCCTACTATTCACCAGGCAATCAGCATTGCTTCCGGCACATGTCCGCGGTCTAGGCAAGATGGCCTCCCTCTGCAACGCGAGCTTCAGGGACATGGCTTACAGCTCCGTGGACACGGTGTCCAGCTGCATCGTCATCGTGGGACTTATACTCTTCCTGACCGTCGCAATTGTCTTTATATTTATACAGGTAACTTATTGAACATTCCATCTAGATACAGATGAGGGATTTCACGAACGCGCATCAATGATTCCAATTTATACCTTATTAGAAAGACGTAAGAGTAACATGACGCCAGCTCGTGAATTGCATTATCTATACCCGACTATGGTAAAGAAGGGTGGGATACATTTTTTTTTTGTGGCGTTCGCATCCTCACGTCTTGCCCAGATGATATTTTTCGTGCGCAACATTAATTATTGACTTTTATTTTCGCGTAGCTTGCCATTTTGGGCTAAAAGTAATAGAATTAATGATCCGTAAAGTGTTTTACTTTAGAACAAGCTTTTGCCCGCGGCTTCGCTCGCACGGAGGTCGGAAAGTATCCCACGGGATATAAATTAGAGTAGTATTTAAATGCAAAAAAAAAAACTATTGTGTATCCAAAAATAATCCGAATTCCAATCAAAATTACTGATTGCACAGCAAAATACTCAACTCAAAATATAATTAAATAAGTAAGAATTTATATTCGTGGCGCACCGCTATTTATCTTATAGCTTTTTTTATTAATGCATAGCTCTAATAATAACTAGCGCACATTAAGCCTATTACCATTCTTGAGAAAAACAAATTATTGTAACTTACCCTTCGTGCCCTTCGCTCGCTCTTGCATCCTATGTTGATGGAGCCCCGCATCGCGGCGCTCCTATTTCTGTGTAAAGGGTTTAAAGTAACCTAACCTCGGGGTTAATATTAGTCGCCATGTCATTTTGCTATGCGTGTGAGCATTATGTATGAGTACGCTCTGGTTAATTTGCTGTGCGGTCAGTATTTATGATATGATTGTCGTATTTTTGTACCTAAAGGAATTTATTTGTCTCGCATTAGAGGTAAAACGTAATGTAGTGGTGATGTATATTTTCAAATTATCTGCCTGTACTAGTGTTAAACAATTAGTTTATTTGTAGTAAAATAATTTATTTGATGTAATAAAGTGTATAAATGATGGAAATAAATTGATAGGTGATTATTTATTTGATGT
The DNA here is from genome assembly GCA_947568875.1 of Fissipunctia ypsillon. NCBI lineage: Eukaryota > Metazoa > Arthropoda > Insecta > Lepidoptera > Noctuidae > Fissipunctia > Fissipunctia ypsillon. Next base: position 14,120,711 of record OX387661.1, on the reverse strand, counting down.
GCAATTAATAATATCCCTATAAACTATAGCCTATGTGTTATTCTGATGTATAAGATGTATACGCTGTATTACTGAAATTTTCCATCAAAATCCGTTTAGCAGTTTTTGCGTGAAAGAGTAACAAACACCCATCCATCCATCCTCACAAACTTTCGCGTTATAAAATAGTACTTATTAGGAAGGTCTTATTTCTTTTCGTGTTATTTTTTTTCTATTATTCCAGATATACTCAGAAGCGATAGTGGTAGTCCAGTTAAGTGGTAGTCTGTTGAACAGTACGTACGTACAGAACAGTGAGTTGCACGCGTACCTCCCTGAAGGCTGGGAGGAGAAACTCGACTCACTCATCGACAACGCTTACACTTATGGAAGGGAAGGAATCTCGACAGCGGTCAGTATGTTACTGTTATATTAGTCTATGCAAGTCCAGTGTTCGGAAAAGCGTCCCACACAAAATTAACCACAAATTAGTCCAAATAAATGTTCCTTAATTTTTGCACACCAATGTGAAATAATTGTTTTTTAATTTACATTATTTCCTTTTCTGCTTCCATATGGATATAATAAAGATTGATCAAATTGTAAGTGTCCATTTGATAAAAACTATACAGAGTGAGAGAAAAGCACGGATTAGTTATGATCATGGAAATAATAAAATACTGCTTATCTCATTATCATTTTCAATAGTTCTTTGACACATCGAAATCTCATTTATGAAATCTCTTCTTGAAATAGCGATTCAGCATGAAAATCGAAAAACGTATAATTACTATTATTACGGTCTGAAATATTTAGCACCACGCTAAAAACACGACAAATAAAAGTGTTGTTGTAAATCTTTCTTGGTATTAAAAACAGGTGAAAAGCATCCTAAAAGAAGGTGACCCGGAGAAGATATTCCGCGTAGAACAGCAACTATTAGAGTTGTGGGACCGAGTGTACCAGAGCTGGGTGTCGGGCCACTTCGCCTCTGTGGGACCGCAGGTGGACGGCTCGGCCATACAGGACTCGTGGGACAACCTCGTCAACGACGTGTCCAATACTCCCGGTAATAGTTAGTAACAATACAGAGTTGTGGGACCGAGTGTACCAGAGCTAGAAGTCGGGCTAATTTATTTATTGATAGCTCTGTTTCAAAATTATTAGGGGTTTTTGGGACCGAATGTACCAGAGCTAGAAGTCAAGCTGCTTTGTTCAACCACCACTGTCCCGCGTTTGTTACCTTTATGTCGCATTCTGGCCTTCAGTGGCGAAGCCTTCATGCAACCCGATTCCTATCGGCTTCCCTTCGGAACCACCACTCTTCTTGATGTTTACTATTGCCAAATAATTTACACCTGTGTGTGTAACTGTGTATCACATCACATTACAGATATTTAATACTAGTTTAATACAGTCATCATAAGATTAAAAACATTACAAAAAAATCTAAAAATTTTTTGTCTGATTTTATGAGTAGTGAACAATTTTTTCTTCGGCTTCCCTCTAATGAGGATTGTAACTGCGCCACTGCTGGCCTTATTAAGAAAACATGTACCTATTAGGACTTGCTAACCTGTTATTCATCTTTGTTCTCTCAGGCATGTTCGACTATTCCGGCATAGTGACGTGGGTGCAAGCGAACGTTGGTACTTTGAGTGCCATTGCGACTAGCATCTGGGCTCCGCTGGCCAGCAACGTGTCGCTACTGGCTGGCTCGGTCGGCGCGTTCACATCGCTGCTACTTTGCGGTGGCAGCGCACTCATCAATATGTTCATTAACTTGGTAAGATATCAACCGTTTAAATATAAAATTTCAAAAACACGCAAATCGCGACATTCAGACCTTCCTAACACAATTGGCTTGGACGATCTAAATCGCCATTTCTCCACTGTTCCCACTCTAGATAGTCTAACCAAATGTCAAACCCTCGACTACCTTGCTGGTCTGACGCGTCCCAATATTAACCCCTTTGTCTTCACCCCAGTCGACCCAGGAAAGATCAGAAAGATTATTCTTTCCATCAAGTCCAAAGCCGTTGGCTGCGATAATATCAGCCGCTATATGATAGTAGCGGCTCTTGATCAACTCCTTCCTGCAATCTCCCACATCATAAACTTCTCTCTTTACACCGGTGTATTCCCTTCCCTGTGGCGTAAAGCCCTTGTACGGCCCCTCCCTAAGATACCCAACTCCTCTCTTCCTAGTCACTTTCGTCCAATTTCCATCCTTCCCTTTCTATCTTAAGTGCTGGAAGCCAGTGTTCATATACAATTCTCCCACTTTATTCACCACAACTCCCTCATCAGTCCTTTTCAATCCGGTTTCAGGCCCGGGCACAGTACTGTTTCAGCTCTCCTTAAAGTGACTGACGATATTAGGCGGGGAATGGAAGACATTAAAGTCACAGTCCTAGTGTTAATTGACTTCTCCAATGCTTTAAATACAGTTAGTCACGAAGTCCTTTTATCCATCCTTTCCCATCTTATGGTCTCTTCAGGGGCGTCAGCAGTCTGTCCATGCTGGAAACTCTTCGTCGAGTTGGTGTGATCTTGCAGCTGGCGTCCCGCAAGGCGGTATACCTATTATCTCCTCTTTTTTTTCCATTTTTATTAATCTAATTACCACCGTGCTTCGGACTGCGTACCATCTTTATGCCGACGATTTGCAGCTTTACAGCCAGGCAAGTGCTGACAACATTTCCGATGCGATTGTGGAGCTAAACCGGGATTTAAGTGTGGTCAAGGACTGGTCTGATCGATTTGGGGTGGCGTATTATAACCCTACCAAGTGTCAGGCTATCGTTATAGGGAGCCCCTACAGCATACGAAAGCTGGATGGCTTAACTGTGCCACCTGTAATTTGTGATAACTCCGTCATTCCATTTAGCTCCGATGTAAAGGATCTTGTTCTGCATGTCGACACTTGTCTTGACTGGCGAAAGCAGGTCACGACTGTTAGTAAAAAAGTCACCGGAACGTTGCGGTCGCTTTATCGGTTGAAAAATCTTCTCCCATCACACATAAAGGCTATGCTTGGACAGTCCCTAATCTTTCCCATAATTGTGACTATGGTGTTGTGTGTTACTATGACCTGAATGCAGATCTCCTCAATAAACTTGACCGCCTTCTCAATAATTGCATTCGATTCGTTTTCAATCTTCGTAAGTATGACCATGTATCTGGGCACCGATTGCGTTTAAAATGGTTACCCATTCGTCAGCGCAGAGGGGTGAGGGCTCTGTCTATGTTATTTTCTATTCTCAACAAACCCACTTCTCCTTCTTACCTGACTTCCCATATTCAGTATTTATGCTCTGCCCACAGTAAAAATCTTCGTTCCACTAACAATCGTCTTCTACGATGTCCTTCTCACCGCTCTGGTTTCATTTCCATTCACTCTTCTTTCTTTGTCCAGGCAGTCTTCCTTTGGAATTCGCTCCCTCTGAACATCAGGAAGGTAACAAATCGGTGGTCATTTAAAGTCAAGGCACGTGAGCATATACGTAAAAAGTTGGCAGAAACATCCCAGCGCTGATTTGGTGGACTCGTTTTCTCCTCTTTTTGATCGTTATTTCTCCTCTACCGTTCGTTATTTCTCCTGACGAAGTTTATTCCGTTTATAAGTATGTATGTATATATCTATGTATTTAATCTAGTATTTTATAGTTATTTTCGTGTTATCTATCCCTTATGTGGCACCTGCCATGTTTTCTCTCTGCATCACCCTAAGGTTGACTGGTAGAAAATGCCTCAGGCATTAAGTCCGCCTTTGTACGGTATTCTTTTTACTTGTGCATAAAGTTTTAATAAATAAATAAATAATTTTAAGGCCTAGTGGTTGCAAGCGCGATTGCTGACCATAATGACCATGGGGTTCGATCCCTAGGAAAAGCAAAGTTTTTTATTTTTCTACTGGGATTTTCTCAGTATATGCCAGGGGTCTGTGTTTGTGCACAGCAATAAGCTCGCCACCTATTACATTGGAGTTAAATAATGACTGGCGTAATAATGTGGTCTGCTACCCCTTTGACGATTACAGGTGTTATGTTATAATTTGTAACTTTTCCATCAGGTGGTGTTTTTCACGACACTATTTTATCTGCTGGCGTCTAGCAACGCTCTGTACAAACCAGTGGAAGTGATCACTCAGGTGCAACCCAACTTCGGACCAAGACTCGGCATTGCTCTCTCCGTGGCTATCAATCAGGTCAGATTTTTAAACACACCGAACTTGTGTAATATTTAAAGATGATAGCAGAATAGGGAAAATAAAATGTTTGATTGTAGCGTTTTATTTTCGACCTTATGTCAGTCTTTGAAGCTTGATTTGGCATCATCAAGGCTGAGTCAGAATCCGAGTTATTCCAAAATTGTTTTAGATACAGGCATGTTTTAACGACGCAATTCTTCAATTGTTTAATCATTTTGATTCTAATTTGTTATCAATAAGGTTATCAGTTTAGGACTCAAATAACTATCATTGTAGCCCAGCGATAATAAAATAGTTTTTCTATCCTAATTTGATAATAAAAATGCGTATGAACATATTTCCCAATTATTAATAAAACACATTTTTTTAAACGAAGTGGCTGATATAAATTTTACAAATCCTAAAAGCCTAATAATCTTGAACGAAACCAGTGCATGCAAGGCGCTGCTTAATTCTTCAGGATGGGGCAACAGAAGCTATGACTAGATATTTTTAAAGTAAAAAACGTTGTATTTCAACATTCGTATTTGCTAGGTGATTAATTTCTATGTCTTTGTCTTTACACACTCTGTCTAATTGTCTATGTCTCTCACCCAACTCTCCTATCGCAGGTCTGCTGGAAGAAATTTCTAATGAAATAAGCAGTATCTTTGGGATCTCCTATCTTTATGTATTTTGCTGTATTAGGTTTTTTGTGTGTACATACTGCACATAAATAAATAGTTAAATAACAAGTAACAAAACCAGAACAGCAGCGGCCTCAATGTATCTGTTCCTTCCAGGTGTTCAGAGCATCATTTAAGATGGCGTTGTTCTACGGTCTGTGGACGTGGCTCGTACACAACCTGTTTGGGGCCAAAGTTGTTTACTTACCTTCAGGTAAGACCACCACGTTCGAACCTATCTAGTAATACAAGTTTGTTTGTTTTTGGTTACCCACATTTATTTATATTGCCTTGGAACTTTTTGCCGATGTTAAGTTTATCAATCAAAGCAAGAGTGAACAGGCATCTTCTGGGCACGCTCGTTCCATCATAGACCACATCTATCGCCATTATCGTGGTATAAATGTGCCATACGTTTTTATGGAGGATGAGGGCTTCGAGCTGATGACAAATTTAATTCGAGCTTATCCTTTTGGATAAGCTCGAAGTGACCTTTTGGTCACTTAACTGAAAGTCGCAAAATTTATAACTATATGCTTTCACAGAGCGCGCAGAGTTGTGGAAAATACTTTTGGTATTTTTTCTGCTCGTTGCAGACTTTATAAGAGACCATTTGAATGCAGAATTGACCTTGTAGACGAGATAGTTAAAGCCACTTGTTTTTTCCACAATTATTGTATTGACAAAACCAATGGGTATTTCGATATTACACGAGACCGAAACGATTTCTATCAGGCGTAATCGAGGTTAAGACCAGGCCCATTTAGCAATAAATAAAATAAATAAATAAAATTAAAAAAGTGCCTGTAAAGCTTCGGTTTCCTACGATAGCGGTTGCCGCCATATAACGGCCGCAGTGACGGCTGGCGTGAAAATGATGGCAGCGGGGTTTGACTTTACGGTGTCATAAAACGCTATTTAGGGAAATACACGACTTACTTTTATTAATAACGTTTCAGTGACGTCACTTGACGGTAAATTGCGAACAGTATGTGGCGGTCGCCGCAGTTTTACGAAACCGTAGCTTTAATTGGTTACATGTTTAAAAAATATTGTGCCATTTAATTAAAATTCATTATCAACCGATCACGACATTCTTATCAATGTTCTGAATTATTAATGCCCATTAATAATTCAAAACATTGATAAAAATGTTTTGCTTCAAATTTTTTTACTATAATTTTCCTTATGTGGCAAGAACTTACGACGTGAAGAGCTCATGACTAAGATCTCTGTTGGAGGTCAAAACTAATCGGGTCAGCCCCGAAATGAATGTGTACGTGTACGCGTAAAACCGTAAACATTACTATATGTATTAATATGAAAGCATGCGGTCCCCAGTTCGATTCCCAGGACTTAAACATAGCTGGCGAAATGTGGGTGTACTATAGGTACCTACACCTCTGCCTAACCCTTCGGAAACAAGGCGTGATGTTATATTATGTAATACTCACGAAGGAACGGGGTATTGCAAGAAAAAAGATCTAGAACAGAGCCTAGGAATCAGAGGCTCTGGAGATATAGGATACACTGGACAGAAGGCTGTAATCTGTGATAAATTGCTATACAGAAAAATAACCCCTAAAGTGTGGAGTTCCTATTGAAACGTGATCTTTATAACATGTCCTTGTTATCTAAAGGCCAGGGACAGCGTATAAATTTTAGGTGCATATCAACAAACATGACCATAGTATAAAATTACAAGAGGCGATAAAACTCGCACACATTTAGTTACTGAGTCGTTATGTACGTTTATCATCGTTACAAATTGATACTGTCGGTCTCCTAAATATTATGGGTCGGCTTTACTACAATTTTAAGACTTAGGTACGATGACGTCTCACATAAGAACAATGAAAATATGTTTTCTATTAGCCGCCAAGTCAAGAAATAAAGATGTTTTTTTCAAAATGCGGATGTTGTATAGATAATAATTTAAAATATAACCCTAGCAAGTCAATAAACTTTCTGATAAAAATTCATGAATGTGTGGACCTACGTCACGCTAGCGGAGAATTATCTCGGGATGATGTTCACTCGCGAACGTGTATTTTTACTGCGCGCGCCTTATTGTGCAAATCGGTGATTGTGAGGGAAAACATGTGTTTGTGATGGCCCACGGGAACATTGTGCTGTTCGCTGTGTTGGTGCATTCCGCTCTGAGCATCAGGATCAATTTTACGAGCTGCCAAGACCCGGAGTGGGCGTGCGCCAATAACTTGCCCAATGAATTGGTTTACAGTTGTAGCGTGAAAAGCAATGTGAGTATTTATTGCGTTGTTTTTTTTTTCATTTTATTTTAAATGGTTTGTGAAACTGAGTTTGCTGGCAGATTTGTTTTATAAGAACTGTGCTAAATATTAAAACCTAAGATACGAGTTTTTTTTTAACTCTTCTTAATCAGAAAACTATTCTCCACTACCCAGTAACTGGGTTGTGGAGGTCAGATAGGCAGTCGCTCCATGTAAAATACTGGTATTCAGCTGCATCCGGTTAGACTGGAAGCCGACCCCAATATAGTTGGGAAAAGGCTAGGCAGATGATGATGAATCAGAAAACTATTCCCAACTCATGATCCGAAATAGCTAGTCCTTAAAATCGGTCTGTGAGACGTAACCTAGCCATTTATTTTGTTCTAGGGCTACATAATCCACCTTAAGGACTATTACACTGACCACATAACGAGCCTCACTGTTCAGAACTGCAAAGATTTGCGAGTAGTCCTCGACTGTCCGATACTGCAGCGAACTTCACAACTACAGCGATTCAAAGTCAAAGACTGCGACAGACTCGAGTTCGTGTCGTTGGCACCCACCTCACTGCTCCAAACGCCACCCGAAGTCACCATAGACAACGTCAAAGAAGTGATCTCCTTACCAAGAAAGATTTTCAAGTCCCCAATTACTGCAACAGAGCTAAAATGTCTGGGAGCCGCAACATTAAAAAAAATCCGAGTGACTAACAGTAAAATAAACTCGATAAATACTAAAGCGATTTATAATGTGACTGGTATAAAAAGTATTGAATTTAATAACGTTACAATAACGGACGTACGTAATCAAGCCATAGAAGCGATTATGGGCACTGACTCGATATTCACTATCACTAACAGTAGGATTGAAAACTTAGAACTTAAAGGAATCACAGTTCACACCACATCAGCTACGGTATCCGAAAGTACATTCAACAATATTATCGGCGGTGCAGTGAACATAACAGCAGATAATTTACACATTATTGGTAACAAATTCAAAGAAATACGCGCAAATGGTCTTGTACTTAAGTCTGTCAACACAGATATAACACAAAATGATATCACTAAACTCAAAACCAATGCCCTTAATAGCGTCGAGTGTCTCAGTAAAAGAAGCAATAAAAAACAATTCAATTTCCTCAGGAACAGAATTGAAAACGTCGAACCACACTCCACAACATTCGACTACGCTAGTTGCAAAACTGCCGGAACCTCAGTCGCTTTTACCAGCAACAAAATGGACTGTAAATGCCGAAATATCGTTTTTCTGAACACCAACAATGAACTGAACAACATGATTTTGGACACATCGAATAACAATACTTGTTTATTCGCTCCGTGTACGCTGCCCCTCGACGTCTTGAAGATTCTACAAGAGAGTGACATGTGTCAGCTGAGTCTCGATCCGCAAGTGATGTGTCTGTTGTACAGTGACAAACATAACGAGGTGACGACAGATGAGGACGTCACGGAGCCAGCTCCCACGTTTTACTTGATACGTCAGGCCAACTCGCCGAACGGTGACGCGAGCGCCGCCATGACGGCAGTAGACAAGGATGACATTCTCAAAGACACGCATTTGAACATGACAAACAGAACCGCTATCAAAGTTGTGTTCGATTCATCTAAAGATTTTGTAGAGACGCTTCGAAGTACAAGCTCGTCACGGAAAAGGCCTGCAGAGGAACCGAAGTCGCCTCCAGAAGAATATATAAACCGCTGCGTTGGAGCGCAATGCAGAAACAACGTCGCATATGACAAACAAAAAGCTTTAGACTTCTACAAATACGTATACGCACAGTTGCGGCCGCCGAGGCAAAATGATATTAAGAAAAAGAAGACTTAATTGTTGTTGATCATGTAGTATATTAATAAATATTATTTTACCACTTATCGTTTCAATTGACCTGTGTGAGTAGTATCTCCAGATATTGTAACATTGTATGTATGCGTGTATTCTGTTTACTATAGGCCGACCGCATAACTGAGACGTTGCCTGAGGTAGCAGCGCAGTGAGGGAGGGGTGACGTGATGCGAGAGCTCAGTGATTCGTCAACTTGTGACAACTATCACCCCTCCCTCACCGCGCTGCTACCTCAGGCATGCGGTCGGCCTATACCTGATGTGGTGGTATTATGACCCAACTTTTAGAGTACTATGTTAAAAATCTGATAGTATGATTCATAGCTCTTACATAATAATTATTATTATTGGGATTCCAGCAGTTCCGTTATAGGATTTATAAATACTTATTTATATCTAGCATCTCGACAAAATATCCAAAATAATTTCGGAAGCCATAAAATATTATAATCTCTGCTTTAAGCTGACGTTCGTAAAAATATCGCGGCTATTTTTTTCGCGCACTGCATTTTCAACGCTCTGCTTAGCGCCGAGGGTTGAAAATCCAACAGTGTGTTTTTTCGTCGCGCTGGGATGCACAGTGTTAGATTGCCAATGCTCGGCTCAACACCGAGAGTTGAAAATCCAGTGCGCGATAAAATCTCGCGACGATATTTTTACGTCCGTCCTTGCGAATGTCGGCTAAGAGGCTGACAACAGCTAAAGCGCTGTTACTAATAAGCAATATGAAGTAATATTGTCTATTTACAAAAAATCTATTGATTGGACTAAATAATTAAAACACTATTACGTTAAATGTTGCTTGTAGAAGAATCTGACAAAAAATCAGAATGATTGCATGTACTTATGTTAGTATGGTTTAATCGTTAAAAGAAATTTTTTGAGGTATCTCTGTGATTTTTTTGCTATCGAATCAAATTAGTTGTATTACTTTTTCAACACACTACCTAACTAGCATATATCCTCAAGAATAATATCATACTCTTTATTTTCTGATTTTGTTCATATTCTATTCTATTCTAGTTTGTTTACTACAATGGATAATATAGCTTTATAAAATTTACAAAACTTGCGTTTAGCTCCTGTAGTCCCCTTAAAACACCATGTTGAGTCTGCGAGCATTGTTGCAGTATTAGCAGCGGTGTTAGGCGCGGCTCCGTTCCTGGGTCCTTACTTAGCTGGCATACCGGCTGCATTGGACGTGTGGTTACAAGGCCGACCCATGGCAGCATTACTACTGCCCATAGCACAGGCAGCGCCAATAGCCTTCCTCGACGCAGCTGTCTACGCTGAGATTAAAGAGTAAGTGTATTTTTTAGTAGATACCTACTGTATATTGATAAGATGATTTGCCCCACGTGTAAAGAACGTTTTTTTTTTGTATGTGTGTAGTTTTAATTTATTAATGAACAACCACCATGATCGGGGATGGTAAACTTATACTGAAGCGTCTGATCAATTTTTATTAAGTATGTTGTTTCGTTATTATTGACATATTTCTAGATCTTTAATTTTCTTTGACGTGGATAAACGACAGCAAGGCTATAAAAAACATTATTTCATTTATTTCCAGTGGCGGACACCCCTACGTGACCGGTCTCGCTATAGCCGGCGGTATATTCTACCTGGGCCCCGAGGGTGCCATCCTGGGCCCCCTGCTACTCTGTTGCCTCATGGTGGTCCTCAACCTGTCCTCCACATTCCTGAGGGACACGCCTTCCGAGGAGAGAGCGGCCCTGCACTCGCGCGTCAGGTAAATCTGCGGTTTGTGCGAGGAATCAGTCTTGTGCTTGTCCACGATAGAACAATGTATTTATTTTAATATTAAAGATGCTGGTAATAGGATTACAAACATAATTCAGGATTTTCCTCATCAAAGGTTTATTATCAGTTGTATTGGAGCCACTGTTTTCCGTGACTATTCGAGTTAGGTCTGACTTTACTGCATAAATGACGAACAGAATTCTGTCTTGCCAAATCCAATGCATAAATCTACGATAATATACTTTAATTTTGTTCTATCGTGGATGTCTCTCTTGTATAAACTTATTTTCATTCAATGTGTGTACTGATTAAGGACTGATTCCTTCGTTCATCGAGTTTTGAATGAGTTATGCGTATCCCCCTTTTGGATTTTGAGATTTTGTTAATAAATTGTAATCAACTGCATACTGACTAGTGGTTGTTATAAAATATACTGCTGAACTTATTTCCATAAACAAATATAAATGATTCATCGTGTATGTAGGTACCTATTAAAAATATATCATGCATTATAATATTATGGACCTCCACACTTGCCAAGTAAAACTAAGCCTTTGGACATAGCCCACGAATACAGAAGTAATCATATTTGTGCCTATACATGTATAAGATTTCAGTAATTTAAGCTAATTGCTTTGGAAAGGTCGTAAGTTCAACAGCATATTAACAGCAATGCTGTTCCATACATTTAAATTGTGTGTAAAACCATTATATCCATTTGAAAGTGTGCTAGTTAAATTCCTTATTTAAATTCTAAATCTTCCTCTGTTTTGTATGTAGGTTCACAAAATACTTAATTACAACTTGTATGTGTTAATCCTTTGACATAATTAGTGGATCTTAAGTAGTACTGTCCACTTATGACTTTCTCTGATGTTTTGTTAATTTAGGTCGCTATTGGGATGTTTTTAAGATAAGGTGTGTATTCTATCGCTAAAGTGGTTGCTTACTATTATTTTCGTTTGTGCACCGTACTTTTATAGTCTTTGAAGCACCATTAGTAAAAGTGAAACGAGTTATAAAATACTTGAATAAATCTATAGTTAATTTTAAAAAGAACTAAAAATATAAAATGCATGCTTTGTATGCTCCTGTGGTAAGTATCTACTGAATTATGCACGTTTAAAACCTTTTTAGATGTTTTTGTAGCATGTAGTCGTATTTTTTATTATTTTATCAACATAAGAGGCACTCGTCCACCGAAATATCCACGGATAGCTTAATTGATCTAGTTTAGTTTTCATCTGTCATCTTTACCAAGGAGGACAGGTGTCTCTTACATTATTATATTTATGGACTTTATCACCTACTCTACTCTATGCCGCTCTCTATGTAGTCTATCTAAATACTTCATTTATGTATTTGTGGTGGATGTCATAATCTTAACAATTTTAGTACAAACTATAAAATACTATTTATACAGTACATGTTTAACCCACCGAATTATAATTATCTACTAACTTCTATAATTCTCTTCTTCTCAATATATTGGTACCTGCTATAATAAATGGATGTTTGTTTACAGGTTCGGTGCTTATCTCTGATGGGCTTGCATGGACCACTAACTTGTAACGAGGTCATCCCATTTGTCAATTGATATTAGCAATATAACGAGTGTAAAAAGGCCCTTGACGAAGCCAAAAGTCACGATGACATAATATTCTTCCCGCCATTGATTTTTTTTTCGTCCTATACCTTACCTAGGAACCGACTAATTATGGAGGTATTGAAGGTCAAAATCCCATGTACCATCGTGGTCATTTGCGGTGAACCAGTTGTCAACCTTATTATCTTAGTAATAAGATCGAAAAGTGGTTCACCGCAAATGTCCACGATGGTACCTAACTTTTTGTTTTGAAAACAAGTTCGAAATTAAAATAAAACGCCAAGGTCTCACGTCCCGTACTCTGCACACGTAGGCACAGTTTGCGTGCTTTACATTGCGCGCCTACAGCTAACAGCGATTTTCCAAACCAAAAATAAAAGTCGTTCCCTAGCTATTACTTATGCTCAAAGCTACTTGGTCAGATGAACGGTATGCATAGATATTGATTCGGGAGTCTTTTTACACCCTATATGTAACATTTGAACACGAAATGTCAAGCATAACACAATACACTCATTTTATATACTACGGGACGAATTAAATGGACACCAATATCAAAGCTATATTAAAATATACTGAAATTATTATTAGAAACACAAAACTTTTTACTCTGGATTGAAGGACGAAATGTGATTTTGCAATGCATAATGTTGTCTATGGTTTCTGAAGTTTATCCGCTCGTCAAGCTTATAAATACACGTAGAAGCGTCGCTTTATCCACGTAGAAAATGGGTGAAAGATACAAGAAAGGTGTTCAATTTAATTTGTCAACTCATGTATAATAATAGTTATATTATCATTAACTAGCGACAAACATCGCACGCAAATATTACTATTATTGGTCACTCACTAAGGCCGCGTTTGCACCAAAACGTATAGTCGGCCGCCGACTGTGAGCGTCTCGTGTCAAATGAATGTAAAAACAACTTCAGCCGCTTACTGATTGCCCGTTGTTTTTCATACATACTCACTGACTACACTTTTGGTGTAAACGCGGCCAGGTTCAAAACAAAGAAAAGCTAATGACAATCTCTCTAGGAACATTACTGCATGATGCAAAGTACCGTTAAATGTGCTGATATACTATATGTAATTATTGTGTATGTGTTTAAATATTATGCCATAGGCAACACAAACGTCCGCTTTCTGAAAGCCCGATCAAGTTTCTGATGAGTTATTCTCACGTTAGGGTCGGCCATTAATTACGTGAGGCGTTTGGGGGGGGAGGGGGTTGAGCCGAACCTCACCCGGTTTTTCGTGGGAAAGAGGGTGGATCTCGGCAAATATCACGTATTTTTTTCTTCCACAAGAAAGAGTATAAAGTTGCGAGAAAACTGGCTAATTATTATAAAAAATAATTAAGCGAATTATGTTTATTTAAATAAATCCAACGCAATCAAGCACAGATTAACGTATTTACATTAAAAATACGAGGAATCTCACGACATCTCACCAAGGGGGGTCGAAAAGTCGCCAAAATTGCCTCACGTAATTAATGGACGCCCATGGATTAGGTGAGTGGTTGATCAAAACAATAACACTCGAACACTAGATTTAACAACCAATTAAATTCTTTAAAGGCTTTCAAAAATCGGGTATAAGGGTAAGTTCGTATTATACCGGGCCCTAACTAACGCAGGCGACATTCAAAGCTGAATCATTCTCATGTCGATAAAATGCAGATATTTTATGCATATGTAATGTCCCGGTATTCTGCGTGCTTGCTATAAATAAATTCAAAAATATTTTTATTTTAACGTGTCAATATTTATCACTATTTTTTTATTTAGTTTTGTATCATGTTTATCAGTGTTTATTCTTGGCTTTGTGTTTATTTACATAATTATTTCCTATTCGTCTAAAAGCAAACTAAGTATTTTCTGCAAATTGTGACGTCTGACATAAAAAGTTCTAAACACTTTTAATATGTTATTTTAGATATTTTTCCGCCTCATTTTCTTTGACGACATCAATGCAATGCAGTTCAAATATTGACCACTTTGAAAATGGAACTGTATTAGTCAGTAGGTATTTATTCAGAGATTTGTAATATATTATACATATGTATTTATGTATTTTTATGAAGTGATAGTGTTAGAAGTACCTAAGTATTAACTTATATTTACTGCAACAACGATTAAATAGTTAATTAAATAAAATGAATTCATACTTGAGTTGTAAATATTCTTAACTAGCAAAATATTTGGATTTCTTACTAAGAGAGGGTAGTAAAAATGTTTTAATTTTTTTATTCTGGTTCCGTTTGTTATTTTTTTGAGATTTGTATTAGGTACAACTATGTTATAATATAGATATTGTTGAATAGAATGTATTATGTCAAAACCAGCTTTTAAATATTATAATTTTATATTAATGACTGAAATGAAATTCTCTTCCCTAGTCGTTATATTTATTGTTACTTGTGCTATTACATAGTGAAATTGAAATGATAAAAATATGCTCAACATAACTGTGCTGAAATAAAAGGTCTTCCGTTCAATACAGTTGCACGACAGTGCAATGGCCAAATGGAATATAATTTGTTTATATTCAACAAAGTTAATTGCAATTTCACAGTGTACGCTTAACTAGTGAATGTTTTATAATATGTGCGCGTGTTTCACCACTGTCTTAGAAATCTCACTACTATTCGATCGCTAGTATTCGCTTAGAAATACTTCATTTAAAATATGTTTATTTATTATAACATGTACGTATATTATATTTACTTTCGTACTTGCTTTCTTTAAATATAAAAGGTTTTCAAACAAGGAAAAACTCTTAAGAAAAGTGTTGCTAACGAAAATCGAATCGATAAACAAGCTTTCTTTTGAAAGAAAAATCCTAAAAAGCTATACTCATGACATACCTATTTATAAAATGATACACAAAGTATTAATATTAATAATTAACGCAAACAAGGAAATCAATTAAAAATAAGCAAAAGTGGTGAAACAGGCCCCAAATGTGATGGTTGATTTGTAAAAATGGTGCTTTTTGGAGTATACTAGGTGTTATCTCGAAACGAGTCTCCGTTTGCAATAAGTTTTGTAATGGCCTTATAGGGTAAGGGCCCTTATTTTATTATAACGCTATAGCTGTTTATAATCGACGTTTTCTATTAATTAAGTCTCGAATTTTTGTATATTTTGTATGTTTTTAATGTTAACAGCAGTGTTTTGTTGGTTGGGACGTATTTACTCAAGCTATTTATACGCCTGGACGGTCAGATAACTTAAATCTATACAATATGAGGGTAGCTATAATTTTATCATAAGCACTGTTAGACATTCATAAGTTTTCTAATAAAGAACTCGTACAAATACGGTATTGGACTTCAATACTTCAATAAAAGGGCGGATTTTAAAAAGAAAAAGTTCCAATTTTGTCTCGGCAAGTTTTCCACCCTAGAATCCCAATTGTATATGAATCCAGTCTTATAACCAAGTGTTATAAACTTAATGATATTATTAGGTACTATAAAGATCTCCACTGAAATTATAGCTACCCATTTCAACTTTTAATATAAATCTATAATTATAAATATAAAAAAATAATAGTTGTAAAGTATTAATACAAGAATCAGCAAAGCCCTTACCAGTTCGTGAAGAATCGTCCAAAGATTAATTTAGATGCATCATTGTACTATATTGTATTGCAGGTATTTATAATATTAGTTTGTAATTACCGCACGCATATTCGCATTGTTAACTGAAAACTTATATTATAATATATTAATTTGCTTTTTTAATAAATCTTTTATTTAATAAACCTACTGCCTTACATAAACGGATTATATGCCAAAATATATTCAGAATAAAAGGGCCTTGGAAACTATGCCTTTCTAACCAACAGGACTAGGGGCCCGAAGCACCGAGTTGTTATATATTTTATTTGACTAAAATCAGCCTTTTGCTAAAGTGACTAAAGTTGAATTTTGAAAGTAATGCACATGGGTCGCTTCGCTGCCAAACTTTGAATTTTGTAGTAATAAAAGAGAACAAAATGAATAAAACAACGTAAATCACTTTTCTTATATAATATTATGTATTTAGGTTAGGTACTACTTGATAATGAGTTTGTAATGTGCAAAAGGGGGTTTTTGTTGCGGCTGATCAGTTGTAGTAATATTGGGCCTTGATTGACTTCTGTAAAACTTGTGTTGGCACGTGTTTCTCACATACGAATTTAATGACGCTTTGTGGTTCTGTTACAATGACTCCATTTTCTTCGAATCGACCTTCAATGTCAGTTTCCAGCCATAAAAACATCACTACGGTATCAACTCGGATATTTATAGTATATTCTAGATTTTCATGCTGTCGTCTCATAACTACATTCGCCACTGTTATCTGCAAAAAAATGAGATATTCTTATTAAACAGTTCACTTCACAAAGCAAATGATGACTCGTCTTAATCTCCAGAAATACATATTTTCGTCTTTAGACAACAAATAAGTGCTTTTTGTTAGATGTTGCGGGATGAACGTACCAATGGGGGGGGTACCTATCACAAAGCAAATCACATGGAGCATTACAATTCGCTGTTCTGAATTAGGTAGGTACCTCTCTACTAAATAAAACTGACCTGAATATTCGGTTTTCTCAAACCCACCGCTGACTTAAAAGACACCGGAAAGATATAATTTGGCGGCGACTTTATACCAGCTGCTTGCAACGAGAACTTAATAAATATTTGTTCTTTTCTGTAGTCCAAAAAGCTAATTTTAATATTCTTTTGTAATATCGAGCTCAATGGTTCTGCATTCGCAGAAAATTGTTTGGTACTGATTGGTGCGGGGCTGCTCCAATTATAAAAGTCTACAGTAATCATGGCGTCGATTATCGGCTCAAATCTGTCGTTTATGAGGTATACATCTATGTCATCGGATGGGAGTAAGCGAGGTGACACAAGAACTGGCGCGAAGAATGATTTTGCGAAGTAGTGCATCATTTTCCATTTGCCACCGTATTCTGAAAATGTAAAATTTACAAGATTAAAATGCGTGTTCATGGTATATGTAACAGTCAACAGCGAGGTACTTTATCGTTCTGGTTGGTTAAATTCTTTATGTTGTATGAAATCACAAATGGTTGTAGTTCTAACTCACCGATTCCAGACCACGAAGGCGCTTGCCACACATCGTTTAGTTGCCAGTACAGAGCGCCCATTGTGTACCAATTAGCTTGATCTTGTCGATACACCTCGGTCTCAGCCTTCATCGCCATCGCTTGAGATATCTAAAAATAATTTTGAGGATATAGCGAGCCAACAAATAAGCTGGGCTGGGCTGTCAACCAAGAGCTTCCTGAGACAATTACCTACTCACTGTTTTCCTCCCAAGAGATAACTATGCAACTTCAAAAGTAGGTAAGTACCTACATAGCTATAAATCTGAGAGCAAAAAAGAATTACCTGGCTATAAAACACGAACTTCTCAAAATACTGCGGATCATCGGCAGCTAATTTCAAGTGACTTTCCATTTGCGTGTGTATGAAACTGTAGCCGTTTGGGCTATGCTGTCTATGTTTAGAATATTCACTCTGCAAACTAAAATCTTCTTCATTTTTCGTCGCAGTTTTCATGGTTTTGAGCGATGGTAGTGATTGGAAGCCGTACTCGGACGCGAACCTCGTTTTGGGATACATCATCATGTTCCAGTTATCGGCTAAGTAGTTGTAGTAGTGCGTGTCTCCGTAATGAGGATCGTACGGATTGGCAGCTATGTAGCCCTCTTTTTCCGACTCCACGCCATTCGATGGGCTGGAAACTAAGTACCGCCTCCCCGGATCCAAGTCCTCGACGATAGGTTTTATTGTTTCCACGTAGAGCTTGATATATTCAGCTTTATATTTTTCAAAAGAGGGCCTAGTGTCGTACCAGTTACCTCTTAGCGCTACTTCGTTTTCGTTGTTACCAGCCCAGACAGCTATAGAGGGGTGATGCTGGAGGCGCAATACATTTTGCTCTATTTCATCCTCAACTGTGCTGGAATTAGAAAATATTTATAATTGCAATTTACTAAATATTCTGTTTTGTGTTAAACTCTCTCTAGGTGCGTGTCCACGAATAGTGTACCGATACTACCTACATGTAAGGTCTTTCGGAACTTCTGGACAATTTCACATTCTAAAGTCAAGGGACATCAGTGTTAGCTCACCTAATAAATTCACTATCAGTAGGATACATAGAGCACGCGAAGAGGAAGTCTTGCCAGATGAGAATACCGAGTTGATCGCACTTCTCGTAAAAGTAGTCAGACTCGTACACCCCTCCCCCCCACACTCGCAACATCCCCATGTGTGTGTCACGAGCAGCCGTTAACAGGTTGTCAACTAAAACAAACGATACTTTTAACTAACTTCAGAGGGGCAAGCCAAGAAATATATAGGTAAACACATTGCGAAACATGTCAACGTCGTTTCAATAATACTTCTGCACAACGGGGGCACAATCCTGTATCCTGTGTTGTGGCACATACTTATAAAAATATAGTTAGATTACGTGTATATAAAGAATATGTTATTGATCCTGTTACATACCAACATCTCTCTGACTTTCGCCCAGTTCCGGGAGAATGTTGGACGGTATCCAGTTTGACCCCTTCATGAAGAGAGGGTAGCCGTTGATCTTAAAATAAAATGTGAGACCTTTTCCTGCAGTCTCGTTACCTGCAAGTAACTTTGATTAACGCTTCCAGTTTGTAAGTTTTAAGAATGTTAGAGCAAGGCTGACAAAATTAGGAAAAAGCAGAGGTAATCAATTTTGCTGTTCAATTTGTCGTCTTCCCGAAAGAGTAGCTGAATACGTAAATAAATGCAAATAAAGCCATCAAATAGGTACTCGTTCTCACCAAAAATATCCGAGGCATTAGATTCAACCAGCTGCACAGTTCGGAATCCCACCATGAGGGTTTTATGTGACGGCTCATCTTGTTGTTCGTCCGGAGTCAAGAGTACATTCAACTCGTACAGAGACTGTTCTCCATAACCATTCGGCCACCAAAGTCTGATTTTGTTCTGTTGAATAAACAATAAGCAAAGGATGAACAGGGTTGAACTAGCCAAAATAAAAAAAAGTGTGCGTTCGGGGGACCACCGTCAGAAACGAAGTTCCTTCTCACGTGTGATTTACAACGAAAAAAATTTCGCAGTCGCCATCTTGGAGTTACGTCTTGACCTCACTATCGACTTTAGAACCCTCGAAAACCATGAAAACGAAACCCATGACGAAAAATTTTAAAAATTTCGCAGCCGCCATCTTGGATTTTCATTTTGACCAAAGAGAGAAAGTTGCATGGAGAGGGGGGCATAACGCTTTTTCGTTACGTGACGATTTCTACCAGTCAACTCCTACCGCCGCCGCATTAAAGAACTTCATTCCAAAAATATAAAAAAAATAGAATCCCACCATGAGCAATGAGCAACAACTTCTGTAGTCACATAATTTTGGTGTCATTATCAGAAATGAGCAGACCCATTATTCTTTTCTACTATGTAGAGTCATTCGGGGTAAAAGGACGCAGTGGGTAAAAGTACGCAGTGCTGTTTTCTCCGAGGGGGTGGAAGGGCGGAGACGCTGATTCCTCGAGAATGTGTGCGCAAGAGCCGCGATACTGTGTCATAAGCCGCGGAGCGGTGCGTGTCGCGTTTGCGTTATAAGGTGCAAGAAATTGAAATCACCATAAAATTCAGTAGTTTTTCTCTATTGGGAAAAGTTTGTGGAAGTAGAGCTTTCGTACTTTTAAAGCTGTTTTTTTTTTTGTCGATGCAATAAAAAATACGGCCATTTATGCGACATATTTTGATAGGTACTCGCAAATAAATCAAAACCTATAGGGTACTTCCCGTTGACCTAGAATCATGAAATTTGGCAAGAAGCAAGGTCTCACGGCACAAGTTAAGGACAAAGTCCGAAAATCGTTCATTTGTAGTTTTACGACATAAAAAATTATTGCGATTACAAACTTACATTTGCAGTTAGAGAATTGACCGTGACGTATATCCATGTGTTTCAACTACAATGTTAAGTTTGTTTTTGGGATAAATTGATCCCAACCACATAACCATTCATAGCACGTGGTCAGACACGCACTTGGCTGGGTGTTTTTCCTACATGCGTACTTTTACCCAAATTACCACGATTTTCACTCACCCACAAGTTGTGGCAAATTAATTGAACTATCGTTCGTTGCATATTTCTTGCGTTTTAGGAGTCTAATAGTAATGCTACAGATAGCACTAATAAACGATCCTAATATTTTAATAGTTTCGGTTCAGTGGAGTCTAAGAAAACGTGCGTCCTTTTGCCCCGAATGCCTAACCTAAGAAATCCTTGAGCAGATTTTTTTTTCATTATTTCTAAGAACTATGATTCTAGTTTGCCGGGTTTTACCTTACGTTATTTCCTTACCTCACTGGGCAAGTACTCGCAAATAAATCAAAATCAGGCCAGCGGTCTCCAGTTTTGCCCACCACACCTCCAATCTGCTCTGGATCTCTAAGCCGCTCTCAGCAACCAGCACAATGTCATCAGCGAACAGCATACACCAGGGCGCCTCTTCGTGGATATCTGACGTAAGAGCGTCCATTATCATCACGAAGAGGTAAGGGCTGAGTGCTGACCCTTGGTGCAAGCCGACAGCCACATTGAAGCTGCTGGTAGTGCCCACTGTAGACCGGACTTGGGTACTGCATCGACTGTACATCGCTCGAATCAACTGCACATACTTCCATGGCACACATTTCTCCCTAAGGGCCCACCACAAAACTTCACGAGGCACTCGGTCGTATGCCTTTTCGAGGTCAATGAATACCATGTGTAGGTTTTTATGCGCACCTCTGTATTTCTCGCACAGCTGGCGGATAGCAAAGATGGCATCTGTTGTTCCCCGACCAGGCATAAAACCGAATTGGTTTTGCGAAATTTCACTCTCTTCTCTCAGTCGCCTTTCAATAACTTTTTCCCAAACCTTCATACTATGTGATATTAGTTTTATTCCTCTATAGTTGTTGCACTCCAGCACATCACCTTTGTTTTTAAAGATGGGCACCAGTGAACTGTTACACCATTCGTCAGGTATGGCTTCTTCTAGCAACAATTTATTGAAGAATAAAGCTAACCACGTCCATCCATGTACCCGTAATAACTTCCATACTTCAACTGGTATTCCGTCCGGACCTACTGCTTTACCATTCTTCATTTCATTTACTGCTATTCTCACTTCATCCATACTAATCATTCTCACTAACCCCTCATTTACTTGTTTATTCTCAAGCACACCACTCCAGTCATTCTCCTCATTCATCAGTCTTTCAAAATATCCCTTCCACCTATCCTTAATTTTCTGATCATCCGAAAGCACTACTCCAATTTCATTCCTTATACATTTTATCTGACAAACATCCCTCATCTTTCTCGCTCTAGCTCTAGCAAGCCGGTATAGATTTTTTTGGCCTGCTGGACTATCCAGTGTGTCATAAAGCTTGTCCTTGGACTTTTGCTCTCGCTACCGCCACAGCTTTTTTGGCTTTTTTCTTTAGAGCATCATACTGACACTTTTTTTCTGTTTTCAAACTAACATTCTCATCTTCAACACTCTGCCATTCCTTGAACTTTCTCTTCTTATCCTGCAACACATTCTGTATTTCTGTCGACCACCACCATGTATCCCTATCTATCGTACCCTTTCCTTTAGTCTCTCCCAAAATATCTTTCGCTTCACTCCTAATATACTCCGCCATTTCACTCCAACATTCATTTACACTTCGATCATTCATGTCCCCCATATCTATCATTTTATCCACTACTCGCTCTTTAAATTTCTTCGCACAATCATTCTTCTCCAGCACATGCCATTTTATTTTCGGGGGAGGTCGCTCTTTGTTTTGATTGAGCTTTATTTTTAAGACCATTTCCATAATTAGGAGTCTATGCTGTGGGACTAAATCTTCTCCCGGTAGTACTTTGCAGTCTTTGATGTACTTTAAGTTGTTGCGTCGTACTAGAAAATAATCAATTTGCGTCTTGTGATTGCCACTTTTGTACGTAATTAGGTGTCCGTCGTTCTTCTGAAACCAGGTGTTGGCTACTGCCAGGTCAAGTGCGGAAGCGGACCGCTGGCCTGAGATTAAGTCGGACCAAAACAGAATATTTGTTTTGTGATTTTGGCGGTCTCTCCAGTCCTGTGCCCATATCTCTCGCCGGAACGCCCGTACCGAGCTGCTCCGACTTCCGGTACTTCGGGTCGTTTGTCCAAGGGGATGGCGAAGTAGACCGAGACGTAGCGCACCGGATCAACTCAGGATGGATGAAATGGCGACAGGTCACAGGAACAACTTGCGACCCACGGATGCCCCTCAAATTAAAGGGAAAACTTTATAAGTCCGTGATAAGGCCTGTCGTACTGTATGGATCGGAATGCTGGGCCGTGAAGAAGACGGATGAAAAAAGATTGCATGCAGCGGAGATGAGAATGTTGAGATGGATGTGTGGAGTGACGAAATTGGATAAAGTAAAAAATGAGTATATAAGGGGAAGTTTGAAAGTGGCGCCAGTGACAGAAAAGTTGAAAGGAAATCGTTTGGCTTGGTATGGACATGTGAAGAGGAGGGAGGAAACGCATGTGATTAAAAGAGTGATGAATATAAATGTTGATGGATGGAGAGGGAGAGGAAGGCCAAAGAAAAGATTGATGGATTGTGTGAGGAATGATATGAAAGAGAAGGGAGTGAATGATAGCGTGACTTTTGACAGGGGAAAATGGAAAGAGAAAACGTGTTGCGCCGACCCCAAGTAACATGGGACAAGGGTAGGAAGATGATGATTTCTTTACCTCACTGATATTCATGCTGATCTCTGCGACAAGAGTTCCGTCTACTTCGCTGGTTCCATTGACATGTGTCCACATCTTCAGGGTCTGTTTCCCTTCCACTTGTAGCGAAGCACTCAACACTCCAGTAATTTGTGTTTTTTTCTGTTCCGTCTCTAAGTATACTTTTATGTCCAACTTCCAATCGGTTCCTACTTTGCTAGTGTGTGTTGTCACTGATCTTATAATCGCTCCATTGTATAGTTCGATGTAGACTGGCTTCCTGAAACAGCATTTTTTAAGAAGATTAAGAAGAAGAAGTTGTGATTTTTTTTAGCTTAATAAAAGAAATACACAGGACTTTGCTAAAGAAAGAGAATTTATTAAATCACAAATCAAAATAAAGAAAAATTCAATTACAATAAGTTTTCGAACGGCACCGTAGCAACTTCTAAACTACTGATTTTCGCGGAACATAATTATGTTGCGTTTAGATGAGTCATTGGGATGTCCTAGGCCCAAAAAAAATATGGACCACTATAAGAAATGGGCCACCTTGTATGTGCTCAATTATTCTAAGAAGTTGCACGATTTATTGGTAGGTATAGTCGACCTCATAATTGCTTTACCACTCTAAGGTTGAATTTCACTTGCAAGTCAAAAACAACAAGTAGGAGGAACTATTTGTCTATGTTACAGATAAATAGGTTAAACCATAGTGAAGTTTCAATTTGCTGTGAATTGCAACTCGCGGTCTCAGCAAAAGGCCTATGATCGTTGGCCCTGACTAACAGATCGGGCCCACATGAAGGTAGTCCCGGTATATTGGCGTAGCCCTTTTATTGAAAATAACCTAGAACCAGAAATTGTCCACGGTCATAATATTGTAAGTATGATAAAAAAAGCGTAAAGGTGTGTCCAAACATAGCGCGGCATTTGAGCGCGGAAGCCGCGCGCGGCCTGCCGCGCTGTGATTGGACGACTGCCGCGCGCGAACGCTTCTGTCAACCTGCCGCGCACAAACATTTGCAGTGAACATTCGTCAGTAGTTGTGTTTGGACGTATATCTGATGCGTATAAAAATGGACAGCGAAACATCGATTCATTTGATTGAAATGTATGGATCTTTTAATGTGTTATGGATCCTCGACAAAAAGAATACCATAATAAAAACAAACGTGAAGACGTATGGGATGAAATAGCCAACAATTTAGATCTTCCTAAGAAGGAATTAAAATCTAAAATGAAAAGTCTTCTAAGCTCATACAGACGTGAAAGAAATAGGGAAAAACAACCAATACCACTGGATCGGTTAGTTTTTGCTCGACCTTATAGTAAATAGAGATTCGGTACTACGAGCTTATATCAGCTGGCAATATATTATTGAAATCATATAAAAGTTTTTAACATATCTGAAACATCTGTTTTCTTATTTGACGTTTTGACAATCGAAGGCTAGAATATGAGTCTCCTGTTGCCAAATACCTCAAAGTTATAGCAATCTCTCTTTTGTTGTGATTGCTTTACGCCAGTGCGTATCTTCTTTTTTAATATGCGGTTCAATCAAGCTATGTAAATGTTCAAACTCCTCCAAGGACAATCTTAAAAACTGTGGTGTTCGGTAATTAATTTCGTAATTTATTGATTCACAATTCTGTAACCTCCGCTGATAAAGTGGTTTCATCCAGCATTTTCTTATTTTAATAGGTTTTTTCTTATTCCTTCTTCGCAATTTTCGAATAATAAGCAGAGCTACGACACACGCAACCGCCTTCATTTTAGTTCTGATGCCAACTGGAGTGCGCGGCGTGTCTCGGATGTGCCGCGCAGTACTGCCGCGCAAACATTCGTCGGTTTAGTCCTAACTAGAGCGCGGCAGAAATGTGTCCTGCGAACGCCGCGTGTTGCTGCCGCGTTCTTGCCGCTCAATGTTTGGACACACCTTAACATCTCACGTAACAAAACTATCACAAGTTGCTAAACATGCAGTGACAGAAAGATCCGATTATGTGTGCAATATCTAAATTATATTGATATCTTAATATTGTGACTTATAAAGACCCTCAAGGATTCGGCGCACAATGCCACATTCGCAAAGTGACATTGTAATTTCGCGAAATGTCACATTCTCAAATTGTCATATTCTGAAAACGCCACATTGCTAAACATCACATTAGCAAAATGCCTTTTCGCAAAATGGCATTTTCGCATAATGTCAAAACCTCGAAATTTCACTTCGGACACAGTCAATTTTTTTTTAATTTGGTCGTTAATATGTTTTTATGAATAACGCCACCTAGCAAAAACTTTAAGAACTACTTGATCAATACTGAAATAATTAAATTAGTATGAATATTTATTCTTAAATCATTGGCTTACTGCAAGAAGTCACTACGAGACTTTAACAATCTTTTATTGTCATTAAAGTAAATCGCACATTATGTGATATGACTTTTTGAGAATGTGGCATTTTTAGAAAAGACAATTTGCGAATGTGGCATTTTGCTAATGTATCATATTGAGAAAAGACATTTTGCGAATGTGGCATTGTGCCGAACTTAACGTGTTTATGTAACTATATCTACACAACAAGATGTTTACGAACACTTATTCTGAGCCTACTTTAATCTGTGGCGAACCAAACTAATTATCTATGGTTCCCACTGTTGTCCGTTTATATTCTTGAGTGCTGTGCTAGAGTTATTACTTTATATCACTTTATATAGTGTATTATCTATGGCTAGTGTTAGTCGATGGTTCATGTGAACAAAGAGAGGATTTTCAACAACTTAGTCTGTGATTTTGAATCAGAATGTAAAAAACATATCTAAAATACTAGACTGTGTCAAGATTATTATTCGGTATTCGTTTATACAGATATTCTTCCGCTGTCGCTTGTATACTGTGCTGTGATACAAATACACATTTATTACAACAGGACAGTATTTCATTCAAATAAACAGGGTGCCATAACGCCCTATCATGAGGCTTGAAGCTAAAGTTTTACCAAATCCCAACTGAAGGGAAGGCGGGTCCCCAGTCCCAGCTGAAGGACGCCTGCATCTTCCTGATCTGATTGACGTGGCACTCTCCGTTGTACACCGCGGGCACACACGTGGGCGCCGTGAACACTTTGTTAGAGCGGATGTTCGCTGATACCACCGGCGATAAGAAAGACACTTTCAATTCGTTCTCTCCTGCCTGCAACGTGATAGGAAGCTGGGTGGTAACTGTTAACACAGATTTAGGTGTCTCTCCTTCTCTCTTTAATCCATCCAAAGGTTGTCTGTAAAATATCACTTTTAGCGATAAGACCGCCCATTGTGTCACCCTATGTAAAATTTCTACATTTATATCTGTAATTTTGATGGTGTACATAATAAGGAGTATTCTATCTACCTATCTATATTACAGCAAAACTGTTATTTTTATGAATTTTTACTTGATTTGAAAGGCAAACTACTGAACGAAATTAAACAATTGATGTTTTTGTTATCTTACCTAAGGGCTCGCACACAAAACTGCGATGCGACGTCGCATCGCAAAAATCTGCGAGCATCGCAATCGCAGATTTTTAAGCCCTAAGACGCTCTAAGGGCTTGTACACAAAACTGCGATGTGACGTCGCATCGCAAGAATTTACGAGTTGCGCATTGAATTGTAGCTACAATTCAATGCGCAGCTCGCCGCTTTTTGCGATGCGATGCGAATTCGCAGTTTTGTGTGCGAGCCCTAAAACTCAAGCCAGATACGTGTTGAGGGTACCCCATCTAACTAATTGCTTAAGGGGGAAGCACTAAGGTAGCCCGCGAAATTCAAATTTTCTTACGTTTTTTGCAATTTGCTGGTCAGTGTTAAGTTGTACGTTGATGAAAATATGATTCGCGGTCGTAACAAGTATGTATTTACAGAATTATAATCAGTAATAAAACTTGTTAAGTTAGTATAATCCCCAAATGTCAAGATTTCATGAAATAGTAATTCTTGGGGTTTACTTGGTCTTAGAGAGTTGTGTTGATGACTTTAATGATTATAATTCTGTAAATACATATTTGTTACGGCCGCGAATCATATTTTAATCAACCTATAACTTAATACTGACCAGCAAATTGCAAAAATCGTAAGAAAATTTGAATTTCGCGGGCTACCTTGGCACTTCCCCCTTAAACTTTAAGCAACATAAAAAAGGTACAAACCTGGAGGTGAACTATGTGCAATTTGGTATACCCCGAACTCGATGATCATGTTAGTGGGGAAAGTGGGGTTTTAGTCGGTAAAAGAATGACATTTTTTTAAAAATAGTGTCATTCAGAACTTACCTTTTTAACCAACATGAAATTGCAAAATTGGTTCTTGAAAAATCAAATGAAATTTATAAACAAAAGGAAGTTTTTAGGTAGGTACCTAAACCTTACCTGAAGTTTATTTTTGACATTGTAAACGTATCGCACGAACATATTATTGACTGCCCCTATAGGTTGGTGTTGGTTCAGCATTATGTACGCGGTTGTGTCCAACCCCTCGAACACCAAGTGTATAACTCTGGCCTTCAAGTCTTCACGTGACACTGAAAATTATATTTACATGTCTAAGTATCTCATCTCACTCACCCCACGTGACTGAATCTTACTTGTTATTGAAGAGAAAACTTAGGACGGTATTTGAGCGCAAACAATAATACACGAAAAACAAGAAAAAATGCCATATTTTACAGCTCTGCTGATGTAGCACTGCAGTAGGTATCAGATCAGTGGTGCTATTCTATAAAGATCCCACCGTGAAAATTTAGGTGAAGTGAGCGTGATGTGAACTGTCATCCCACCTTACTCTACTAGGGATTGACAGCTCACTTCAAACTCACTTCACCTAAGTGTTCACGGTGTGATGTTTACAGAATAGATTGGCAGATACTTATTTTTGTAGATACATGTGACGCGTGTGTGTTGTACCTATGTAGTTATTATATTCAAACTAGCACAAACAAAATATTACGGCTAATATAATCTCGGCTGTTTTGGCTGAAGGCAGTACAACATTTTGAGTTCCCTTGGCAAAAGGCTGCTACACAGGCACGTATCCAGACTTTTGGTTCGGGGGGGGGACAAACATTGAAACAACCATGTGAACTGTGTGAAAATCGCTGTAATCACTGTACTATAATTTTCACTGTACTATGCTATAATTAAAGAACACGCAAGCGAATAAATAAACAGATGGCTTAAAACGTTTTTTTTTTAGTCAGATTTCGGGGGGGGGATAAATCCCAACTATCCCCCCCCTCTGTATACGTGCCTGCTGCCACATTTAGCCGATGATCCTAGACTAAAGTTCATACAATTCAATTTATTAGTCCAAGCGGGTAGGAAATATATTGGTCAATAAGATACCACCAGTTCAGAGGCGCGATGACCAAAAGGGGGTAAATACTGAGATATTGGCTGAAACAGAGATGTAGATATGGAAGAAGATAATTATGCTGCGCCGACCAAGTTAATCCGGGTAGGTCAGGTGCCATATTATGACGTTCTAATGCCATCATGATTCCAGTGCGCGAAGGAGACGTAGCTATACATGACCGATAACACCATCCCTTTTTCGGCCTGAAATCATGATGCCATTAATAGTTTATAATACGGCCCCAGGAGGACCTTAGAAACGCAGACAGACTAGATGCATAAGGCTCTGAACTGGATGTTTTGGCGCAACTTGGGAGAGGAGAGGTGTATGTCCAACAGTGGACTGAGAAGGTGATCAGGAAGATGGTAAAAAAAGAATAAAAATATCATGTAGGTACCATTAAACTTGGCTCTGTACGCCCATGTGTCGTAAGCCACCCACCGCGTGCGCACGTCATTGTCTTCTGTCAGGATGTCGCCAATCAAGTCGTTCGCCAGCAAGTCCGAGTACACACCGCCCGGTACTGTCGCGTTGCCCGCCACAGCTGTAAAGCAACAACATTGGTATTTTAAGTGTTATTTTTGGTTATAAATTATATTAACGGGTTTCCTGTTATATTCGAGACATTGACGTGTAGAGGTCCGCGATGAGAGCAACACACCGTCGAATTCATAAGACATATTACACACGTTCACAGAACTAATAGAAAAAAAAACATGTTGAATATTGTATATAATCAATTCGTGAAGATTGTGCTGTTTCTAAACTTGATTTTGCTAGGTAGGATGTAACTAAAATAATAATTCTATGGTAAAGTTCATCGGTACAGGTATCACACCGGTTACTTAATTAAATTTAAATAAATGAATGACCTGTCTTGGTCAGATTGTACCTAATGAAAACATTTGCGTTAAATAATACCAACGGGCAACGTTATATAAACAAAACCATGGATAAATACAATAACTTACTGTTATTCATATTCATAAAAGTCCACGAGACATGTTCACTGGACGATAAATCAATATTTTTAGCGTTTACTATCGATAACGCGGAGCACAACAAAACAAACGTCTTCATGATTCAAATAAATGTTTATACTGTTTGTGGACACTGTGAGATAAATATTTAGTTCACCGTTAATCACTATCGATCGCTTATCGCTGGCTCCATTGTAATGATGTGTTCCGTTTGCTGAACAGTTTGTACCTATCGATAATAACAATAAACTAAGTATGGTAATAGTAGCTAATATACTTGACTGACGCAGTACATAATACGGTCATTACAAATATTTCTTGTATGAGTTTTCCTATAATAGCTGGTTGATAAGTATGCAAGCGTAACGAAACATATTATTTTCACTTAGTTAGTTTACCTTTGATGAATAGGTTTCTTTTAATCAACGTGAACATTTTACTTACATTTTCATTACCTATTAAGTTTTAAGATCTATTATTTTATTGGACTGACTATGCTTATGTAGGCAGGTACCCACTTTCTGCTCACGCGTAGGTACATGGCTGAGCAAATTCGTAATTCCTCTAGGACGCAATAATTAAGCAACTGGAACTATAGTTAAAACAAACCGAATAATGGACATCACTAAAAGCAAGCGATTATAATCAACGATCGCGATGACATCGATTGTCCCCTTGTTTGTGCATCAATAATCTCGAGTTTCATCACATGACATGCCTTACACCTACCTATCTGTACACACACGCTATTGATATGAATGACACAGTCCACACGCTACACAGTACGTCTTTCGTTTTTTTACTGCACACACCCGAATGTGGGTTTCGTGAAAGAAACAGTAGAAAAATGCTCCTGCCTGAGTGCCTGCTACTATGAAAGGGGCTTAAAGTTTATGTGTCCTGCATATGTGGCTGCTTACTTTATTTATTTGTTTATTGATCTGTCTACAGTCTACACTCGTTACACTGTTCAACCAATTAACACAAGCCAAGTGCACAATCTTCTTGTTCTTCTTAGCGTGTCGATGGCAATGTAAATAGACTCGGCCCAGAATTCGGCTACGAGTTTGGCGCCATCTCTAGCGTCCATCAGTTGACAGGACACGCAGGATATGATATTAATTGTCTCATCGTTTATGGAACAGCACCACATTTACACTCCAAGGCGGAGTCGTCAATGAATCTCCACCTGAACAGGTTTTCCCTGCTTCGGCCAACCTGGGTCCGGAGTCTGTTTAAAGACTTCCAGGTTACCCAAGACAACTCATGTCCAGGCGGGAGATCTTCAGTAGGTGGAACAAATGGTTTGGGTAAGGAAGCACTGTCTCGCCACAGCTGCAGTCTTTCTTTTAATCGTTCGCCAATGAGTGGAATGACACACTTTAAAAAACTGTTTTTCAGCCTTTGTGGCATTAAGGATTTTGTCGTGCAAAGATTAAGCCATAGATACAGAAGGCTAAAAAATATTATTTAAAGAAAAAAAATACAATATAATTAAATTACAGAAATGACACATATTTTTAACCGACTTCAAAAAAAGGAGGAGGTTATCAATTCGACGGTATGTTTTTTTTTTTGTGTGTTTGTTACGCGATTACTCCGCCAATTGTGGACCGATTTTCAAAATCTTTTTTTTTGTTCGAAAGAAGATACTTCTGAAGTGGTCCCATAGTCACCAAGACAGGATCTGATGATTGGATCCTGGAGAAATCGAGGGCAACCCTCAAATTTTATGGGCCCACACATCGTTTTTCGCAAATCTTATGAAGTAATTTAAGTACTTGCGTATGGTAATCATCATCTCATGTAGCTGAGCTGATGATGGAAGGTACAACTCCTTAACAGTAAGGAGTAGGCATCGACTGATTTAGTCAATTATTTTTTTGATGTTTGAAAGGGCGTTTGCCATTTTGGTCTCGTGATCATCAGGTCAGGAGGTGATGGACTAACCACAGACGATAGAAATCTTCAAAAAACGACAGCACATGTCTCGCGATTGCTGCAATTGTTTGTGTATGCATAGTTTACGTCATACCATAACATAACATTACGCCAGTTCGCTTTTAAGGGCGCTTTTAAATTGTAACAATAATACAGTAAAGGTGTAATTTATCATTGTTACATCTACATTTTTTTACAGTTGTAGATGTGTTGTGTATGTATATAATTGTAATCCTTGTCCATCTACGACATTAAAAATTAAGAAAAATAAAATTAATAATAACAAAAAAGTGAAATCGACTTGGCATGATTCCATATAGAACACACTAAGTCAGGATTTAACGAAATACCAACGGGATAGGAAATAACGGGAAAACGAAGTTTTCGGGGGTGACTGCAGGGCGGAAAGCTAGTCATAAAATATTCTTAAAACCAACCTAGTTGTTGGAAAGATTACGCAACCGGGCCATTTCTGTTAAAGCTCTCTCATCGTGGGGTCGATTTAAAAGCTTATTTGCGGCCTCATTCTCTGGTGTTATAACCAAAGCAGTTAATGAGTACACATTGAGAAAGATATTATCCTGGGCCGTCACTTTAGTCGTCGGTGTAAACAAATTTCGTCGTAGTATGCCATGTAATTCATCTACATTTTTAAATTTAGCTCCCTTAGGCCCACGTGCATGTGAATCAAACAGCCAATATCTATAAGCATCCGTTTCAGCGTTATGATATACAGCCACAGTCATAGAATTTGCAGTAAGCAGTCCGCAACAATTTTCTCTGAAAAACAATGTCAAAGCATTTTTTAGGTTAGGGAACCCTTCAAGACTCTGATCTGTGTCTAAATGACCATTATAATTGGTGTCAGAAACTGAGATATTAATTTTCTTTCTGTTGTATAATATTTGACGAGCAAGATCACTCGCGGCAAGATATTCAGGGTTAACTTCTCCTATTGCGGGGTCCAGTCTGGAAGCAATGGACTCACGGTAGAGTTTGTCTCCGAGGATTACTATAAAATCAATGTCACTCTTTGACCATTGACTTGCCTCGTCTGTACAAAACGCTGCACATGCTACAGCTGCTACAGCAGTGCATTGTTTACCCCGAGATTCCAAATCAAATCTTAAATCGGCTTGATGAAACGATCCGTGTAGTATGGAAATGTCTTCATTTATATTCCCGTAGTTGTTTTGAGGAGTAGATTGTAACTCCATAGACTCACCATTACTTGTAGGCTCTTCACAAATTTGTACAATTTCTAAAGGTCTAATATCTCTATAGAGTACATTGTGTGACATTAACCAGGTTAGAGCTTGATACAATCTGTTCATATCCACAATAAACTCTTGGGAGCGTTGCAGGTTCTCGAGACTTTCCACAATCAAAACTAGTCCTATTTGGTTTGGCATAAGTTGCAGTTGTTCAGCGATTTCGACAACGTCTTTTGCAAATAAAGTAACTTGTCCCTTGCACCAATCTTGACAGAAACGGTTTTGTAGCTTCATTATTTTAAGAAACGGCACAACACGGCATAAAAATCGTTCTTCCAATTTTATCAAATTAGCTAGCTCCTGAGGTATAGTCGCGACTGTCATTTTATTCCAGAAAGCTGCTGGTGGAATTTTTCGTTTCCTTATATTATTTTGACAGCGAGAGCATGTTACGATTTTACCCAGACGCACCAATTCTTCGGGTATTAACGTACTGTACATAGCAGTACGTAAATTACAGCGTTGTGGTGGATACAAAGCTTTATAACAAATAGCACATGGCAAGTCAGCAAAAATGTTAATAGCCTGTTCAAAACCATGTACTGATGATACCTCCCTACGATTACGACTAGTTTGTCGCATAATATCTAATCGAGTCGCTCTGGATTCGGCAGATTCATTGGATAGACGCTCGTATTGTACGTGAAGACGGCGGGAACTTTGCTCCTCGGTTTCGTTTGATAAGCGCTCCTGAATCAAACCGAGACGATGAGAACGTTGCTCCTCGGTCTCGTGAGACAAGCGTTCATGAATTAAACCGAGACGATGAGCACGTTGCTCTTGAGTCTCGTTTGATAATCGTTCACGAAACAAACTGAGCCGCTGAGCATGACTTTCTGGACTTTCCTTGATAATTTCGTGTTTGCTCTCTTCTGAGAAAGTCTATACGCTCGCTGCTCATCACTCCCATTTGAAATGTTTCTAGTATTTCTTTCCCTACTTTTCTTTAAACGTTCTTCCCTTTCGTCGGTACTTTCTTCCAAATGGCGCTGTCTCATTTGAACAGCGCGTTTAGTAGGCCTACCCATTTAAACAAAATGAATTATCTTTCTATTAAAAATGGAAAAAGAAACTTTAAAACTATGAATTATGTACAAACTTAAACTAAAAACTAGAAAATAAAATTATTTTTAAAAAAAAAACAAAAACCGACTTCAAAAACCTAATAAACACTAAAAACTTAAAAATAATATTAAATTGAATAACTACATATAATCAAGAATTATTAACCTAAATAACCTTACCTAACTTTAATCTACACTATTTTACAATTTACCAGTTTTTGGAGTCGGTGCCAAGCCCGCACTCACAAAATATTAACCTAAAAAAAGGTACTATAGCAGCAAAAAAAATTAACAGACTCAACAAAACAAACTGAAAAAAAATTACCTACAACACAAAACAGAATATCAACAGAAGAAGATGGAGTTGTTTTTGTTCGGATAATGGCGCGCTCTTGCGGACGAAATGTGAAACTCGATAGTTGTTTTTGGGGAATGGCATCTCGCAGTTCAACCTATAAGAGGTTGTCGACTGCTTAACCGGGCTTTCCTGTGGATGCCTCAATAAATTAAGGCCTCCAGCCAGGCATAAAAGTAAAAACTAAGCGACTACACGCTAAGGGCACCCCTTGTGGGGTACGGACCTCGGCTTAGGACGTCGCTGGGAGAGGACAGCAAATGGATATGCTGGATCGCTATCGTATTCTGAATCGCTATATCGCGATTCAGAATACGGTACAACGCCAGCTATCGAGCGCTGACTAAAACTTTTAACAGCTTTGTAATAATATCAGTAAGTAGGTACCTAATAATATGATATTAATTTACTCTCGTAAACTATTGTAATAATAAAAATTAAGGGAAAATATTTTATGGTCCTATTAGTAGCTATACACTTGGCTTGGCACCGACTCCAAAAACTGGTAAATTGTAAAATATAGTGTAGATTAAAGTTAGGTAAGGTTATTTAGGTTAATAATTCTTGATTATGTGTAGTTATTCAATTTAATATTATTTTTAAGTTTTTAGTGTTTATTAGGTTTTTGAAGTCGGTTTTTGTTTTTTTTTTTTTAATAATTTTTTTACACAATAATTGACATTGAGCGTTTTCAAAGGGGACTAATTGTAAGAAGATATACCTACTGAGTAGGTACTGACAGTGCCAAGTTCTCCCATTGCATCATATTATGAGGAATACCACTATCCCTTTAATGGACGGTGATATTCCCCCCGTATAGCTTCATCTCTCCCTCACACATGAAAAAATAGAGGTCTCTAATACTTCGTTCTGTAGTTTATGAAATATTTTGCCACGACCTCATAGTTCCTGTCAGGATATCCTACTTTAATATGGCCATGTGGAAGGTATTACCATCCCCACTTTGTTCTAGTCTCTTCGTCGTTCAGAGCGCCTCTCAATAATGACTGAGCAATATGACCTCCTGTCCGTTCGCTGCCGTTTAAAAACAGTCATATAGTAATCCCAATTCGCAAGTCTTCCAACCTCTGAGACACAGAGGTACTTATACCTCTGTGTTTCAAAGTTATTCATGAAGCGGGCGAGTCTTTGAGCGTATATCATAAATCGACAAACGTGCATCGGCAGTACCTAAACTACACTGGACAGCAAATAAACCGAGCCACCCGCTACCTAGGCACTCTAATTCGATTTTCTCAAAAACTAAAAAACCTACAATTATCAAAGTTATACCTACAGAAAGTGCGTTTCATGGTGATTAAAATGAAAGGAAACTCATTGGGTTTAATCAATATTTCAGTGGTTATTAAGGATTTTACAAAGAAGAGTCGTTTTCCAGTCGTTACAATCGTTAGTAATGATAAAGTGAAAAAAAAAAAATTAAAGCCAAAAACAAAGATAAAATCAAAAAAAAAAGTTTTTGATCAATATTCCGTATTCCCTCCCCTTGCTCGGATAACTGCCAGCATCCTTGTATTCATCGACCTTACGAGCCTGACGATAAAATCTTGAGGAATTGTATTCCACTCCTCTTCAATTGCGATTCGCAGCTCTGGAAGCCTTGTTGGAGCAGGTACCCGGGCTCGAACCCGACGTTTCAGCTCATCCCATAAGTGTTCTATCGGATTCAAGTCCGGGCTTCGAGCTGGCCAGTCCATCGTACGAATGCTGACGTCGCGTAGTTACTGGGTCACCACATGAGCAACATGAGGCCGTGCATTATCATGCATCAATTGCATATCCTGTCCGATATATCCTGCGTAAGGTACCACATGGTCTACGAGGATTTCAGTAATGTAGCGATGAGAAGTCAGTCCACGTGTACGGCCCGTCGGTTCGATGAAAACTAACGCTGTATGTGCTGTTAACGAGATGCCGCCCCAGACCATTACAGATCCTCCTCCATAAGCAACAGTTTCCTCGATGCAACACTGAGAATAACGTTCTCCAGGGCGACGATATACTCTCTGACGTCGATCACTTCCATGTAGACTCACCCTGGTCTCATCAGTGAAGAGTACATTACTCCACTGCTCTAATGTCCAATCCCTATGCTCTCGAGCAAATTCAAGTCGTGCTCGACGGTGTGCTACCGTTAATGCTGGGCCTGTTGTAGCTCTTTTTGGGGTCAGGTTCCGTTCAGCAAGTCTCCTTCTGACGGTATCTGAACTTATGACCACTTGGCGTTCGTCACGCAGACTTTGTTGGACTTGAACTGCGTTGAGGTGGCGATTTCGCAGAACAGTAAGGTGCATATAACGATCATCTGCTGCTGATGTAGCCCTAGGTCTGCCCGTACCTGGACGGCGATCGAATGCTCCAGTCTCTAGGTATCGTCTGTAAACTCGTTGCACCGAAGATCTGCTGATTCAAAGCCTTCGAGCGACTTCACGTTGCGCAATGCCTGCTTGAAGTAATGCTACAGCTTGAGCTGCTTCCTGAGGTGTTGTATCCATTATTAATCGAAAAAAGTAGCAAAAACACACGCGTCTGAGCAAACGATGGACAAAAACTAAGAAATGATAAGAAATATCCGACTACCCTCATTGTAGAGAAAAAGAACACTAATTTCAAACTCTGGTGAAAACAGAGCAAATCGTTAGCATTGTGTTTGTTGCTTGATTACAATGTGAGTTGACGGTACTTTCGAATTAATTTGTAGTCATTTTAATCACCATGAAACGCACTTTTTGTAGGTATAACTTTGATAGTTGTAAGTTTTATACTTTTTGAGAAAATCGAATCAGAGTTCCTAGGTAGCGGGTGGCTCGGTTTATTTGCTGACCAGTGTAGATAGATCGGCGACTTATCTAACACAGTCAAAAGTAGCTCGACGTCTTGACCACCACTTTGTATCTATTCAGTAGATGTGGATATTTCAACTCTTCTGTGTGTATATAAAATGGTAAACTGACTGACTGGGTGATATATCAACGCACAGCTCAAACCGCTGGACCTAGACCTAGAGACTTGAAACATTGCACATAGATACCTTATGCAGTGTAGGCATCCACTAAAGAAGGATTTTTGGAAATTCCACCCCTAAGAAGGTGAAAAGGAGGATATTGTTTGTATGATAAAATCTTATTCATGTGTTTAATTAATTTGAAACTTGGCACAAATACTTGCTTAAGTAAGTAATAAAGGTTGTCATTAGTTTTTCAAAACTACCCCTCAATGAGAGGTGGGGGGGGGGGTGTCAAAGTGTGTATGGTATTTTAACGCGCGGTTCGATTAACTTTAAACTCCGAATTTATACTTGAGATCAAAAATAAAGAATTACGGTATCATGGTTTTTTTCGAAAATCTACTCCTAACAGAGTGACAAGTTGTAGTCAATTTTACAGGAGAGGATTTTACTGCGTGGCTTGATTAACTCGAAAATTTATACTTATAATAATTTATCTAATTTTTGAGTCAAGTTAAATTAAAGAAATATCCCAAATATATTTTTTTCAATTCCACCCTTGTGGGGGTGAAAATAGGGAATACAGTTTATATGAAAAATCTTATTCCTTTGGTTAATAAACTTTAAACTTGACAATATTTGCCTATTTTTAATTAATAAAGATTGACACTTTTAGTTTTTTAAAACAACCCGTCACAAATGATATTTTAGGGGGTGTCAAAGATAGTAAGGAAAAACAATTTTTTTTTTTCTTCTTACATCTACCATTACAGGATAACCCAATGCGATAAATGCGCCTATCCTAATTTTATAACTAAATTTTAACGCGCTGTCGGATTAACTCGAAACTCGGTACTAATATAGTCTGGCAGTTTGAGTAGGTACATACCTACTTTATGTGACTTACCCAAATGTCCTTTCGTTTAAATTGTTCGTGAAGTTGTTGAGCTCCTTAGGTACCTACTGAGTTGAGCTATACGATTACTGACAAATGCTTGCACTAGATAGGTCCACTCAAACCTGTGTGATTATTTTCTCAAAAGACCATTTCAGATGCTAATCTATATGGTCCTTACATGATCTGACCAAGATTACCTGTCTGGTGTTTAAAAGAGACTGATGCCTGAGTTTGTTTCGCCATTTCTTCTCAGGGGTAGTCAGATGGGAAATTTCGACTCCATCTAGCTTATTTTTTTTCTTAATATGATGTTCAAAAGTGATTCCGATATCCTGTTTACAGAATAAACTTCATTATAAATCTATAGGTACTATAAACAATGTGGATCTGGACGTACGACATTAAATTAAAACGAGCACAGTACTAGTCCATCGAAACATTTTAAAACATGAAGATTGGTAGTTAATGGAAAATTAAAAAATTGCAGTTTTCAAAAATAGCAGAATCAACTGCATAAAAAGTAAACACGCTTTATCTACAAAAAGTCACTGACCAACGGTGCGG
The DNA here is from genome assembly GCA_947568875.1 of Fissipunctia ypsillon. Taxonomy (NCBI): domain Eukaryota; kingdom Metazoa; phylum Arthropoda; class Insecta; order Lepidoptera; family Noctuidae; genus Fissipunctia; species Fissipunctia ypsillon. Next base: position 14,082,114 of record OX387661.1, on the reverse strand, counting down.
TACGGGGTGCGGGGCGCGGCGGCGGCAATGTTTACCTATATTACGGACTCAGATCTACATCATGTTGAAAAATAAGAAAATGAAAAATAATTTCCTATGGCTAGTTTTCATTGGATATGATTGATTTTTTTGTATACGGGTAAAGAACATGATTCTCTTTACGTAGTTTAAAGGAATGTCAGTCATCCTGTTCCACCTTGTATACTTACAAATAAATAAAATTGAAGTGTCTGTTTGTAATTAAAAAATAACAGCTTTTTTACTAGTTTATACGGTATTTATAATCAAAAAACGATTTTAATTTTTTTGTCTATCTGTTTGTTTCGGCTAATCTCCAAAACGGCTGAACCGATTTTGACGAGACTTCCACTGCCAGATAGCTGATGTTATAAGGAGTAACGAGGATACGGTTTTTAATTTAGAAAAAGAATTAGGGTTCCGCGCGAAAAAAATTATAGGTACCCATGAAATTGTGAAGAAAATCTGATTCAAATATGGAAATGGTTCGACATCCACGCGAACGAAGTCGCGAGCACAGCTAGTCCATACTAATATTATAAAGGAAGTAACTCTGTATGTTACCTTTTTACGCCTAAACCACTGAGCGGATTTCAATAAAATTTGGCAGAAGATAGATGGCATCCTGGGGAAGGACATAGGCTTTTTGTTTTAAAAATAATCTTAAAGGGATCATAAAAATAACTTGGCTAACACGTACCTACATATTCATTATTCACTTATGGGGTGAATGGTGGTCAGTCACAAAAACTAATTGTGATCATATTTAGGCCCACTAGCACCACAAATCACTGAATACGTTGAGCGCTAAACGAATTTAAAACATTGTTCTATTTCTGACAATGGGGAAGGCAACTGTCAAAATGGCGCTGTCGTAGCTAGTTCCCAACACAAGCCAATAATACAATTGGGACTCGAAGTGGCCTTGCACAAGTCCGAGGCCATGTGTTTTCATGGTCCTCGGAATGCGCCACCATCGGGTTCCCAAATAACGGTAGGAGGGGTTCTCATCGGTGTCGAGTCGACGATGAAGTACCTGGGACTCGTCCTCGACAGCCGGTGGAATTTCGTGGAGCATTTCCGACGTTTGGCTCCCAGACTGGAGCGGGCCGGGGCTGCCTTGGGGCGGCTCCTGCCCAATCTGGGGGGTCCAAACGCCTCCTGCCGGAGGCTCTACGCGGGGGTCGTGCGGTCCATGGCCCTTTACGGAGCTCCGGTGTGGGCGCGTTCCGTGAGGCGGCGACCGGTCCGTCGGTTGAACGCGTCCCAGAGGGTCATGGCCATCCGGTTATCCCGGGGATACCGCACGGTCTCCGGGGAGGCGGCGAACCTCCTTGCCGGATTACCGCCATGGGATCTGGAGGCAAAAGTCCTCGCGCACATGTGGGAGTGGCGCGAGGAGGCAGGACGCCGGGGCGTAACTCCGTTGCCGCGAGAAATCGCGGCACGGCGGACAGAGCTCCGGCAGGATCTCATGGCGGCATGGAGAGTGCGATTGTCGCAACCCAGCGCTGGGCACGCCACAATTGCGGCGATAAGTCCCTTCTTTGAGGAGTGGCTGGAGAGGCGCCACGGCGTCCTCACCTTCCGCCTGACGCAGGTCCTCACCGGACACGGGTGCTTCGGGAGGTACCTGTTCCGGATAAGGCGGGAGGAAACGCCCGGGTGTCACCATTGTGTGGATCGCCCGGAGGACACGGTGGAGCATACGGTGGAGGTCTGCCCGGCTTGGGCGGAGCACCGCCGTGTCCTCGCGGAAGCGATCGGCGGCGGCGATCTCTCGCGTCCGGCCCTGGTCCAGGCCATGGTACGGAGCGAGAGTACATGGGCAGCCATCACCTCCTTCTGCGAAGCAGTAATGCTCGTGAAGGAGGAGGCGGGACGCGTGAGGGAGAGGCAAGCTTTGCACCCTCACGCCCCTAGTCGCCGCAGGAGACGCCCTGGGCGTCGGGAATTGGCAGCCGATTCCCGGCCACCGTAGGCGCGGGCTTGCGGACGGCGAGCAATGGGTAGCTCGCCGTCCGGTAAGGACCAAGCCCGAGTCGACGGCGTGTCGTGTTCCACGCGCGCCTCAAAGAGATGTCAGCACTATTGACGGGGTCCGCTAGGGCCGATGCCAGCTAGGGTTGCGGGATGTTCGAAAGAGTTACCGTGGCCCCGGCACAGGCAACAGAAGGAACACGGGTGGGTTTTAGTCAGTAAAAGTCTGACACGCCCTCCCGCTCCGCCCAGAGCGGGAGAAGTCATTTGATGATTTCCCATCCACAAAAAAAAAAAAAAAGCCAATAATACAAGGCGTGTGATGATTTTATTTTATTTTTGCGAAAATGATGCGTTGTTGTTAAATACTCCGAAACTGGAGTCTACTATTTCCCGAGAGACCCTAAAATTAAAAGATGGTGGCTTAAAGCTGTTCGTAGAGATGTTTTATAAATTAAACAGAGTAGAAACATTTTGAAGCAAGTGACTTTGAGGATATATTTATGGTTTTAAATTCTGACACTTTCCATTTTAAATACTTGATTTAAAATATTAAAATCACCGAAAATAACGAAATAGGGAAATAAAAGCAAACTCACGAATGAACGAAACGTCAAATTTATTGTAGGCCGTGGACCTAGCTATGACCACGCCATCTACAATTAGCTTTGCCCGGCCTTCCCCATTATTTTAAGTTGTCAAGGCGCGATTCCACCAAAATTGTATTCAGCACATTTGTTCACAAACATTTTGTGCAGAACTCCAACAGTGCACGTACTGAGCTGCAGATCTGTTTCCACCTGCAAAGCTGTAAGTATTTAATTTTTGTAAGAGTACAGTGCAGCTAATTTGTAAATGTGTACTTGAGTGAGTCCACCGAAAGAAACATTTGTGCCATACACTGTGCAGTGTCGAATTGTGAAAGGTGAAAGGAATAACGCCTTTAAGGATGGAATGATGTTTTAATTAATTAAGTTCAGCACTAAATGTATTTATGGTTTTTGGTGCAAGAAGCGGGCCTTAGAATCATAAAAACCTGTTTTATGTATTAAAAAGATTATTTGAATTTATTATTTGTCTGTCTATTTGTTACCTTTTCACGCCTTAACGGTCAGGCCATGACTCGGACATAGGATATTTTTTTCCCGGTAGTACGTTCCCCGGGGATAATTTCCGACTTATACGCGGGCGAAGCCGCAGGCAAAAGCTAGTAGGTACTAGATATAGTTACTAGGTACTTATGTACTGTAGGAGAAAGTATAATAATCTTGATAGAATAGGTGGTTATCTTGTTGGGTGACTACTAGCTATTCTCTATCCACGGTGATTACGGAAACCTGTAGTGTCAGCAATAATAATTATTATAAAAAAGTTGTGTTTTTTTTTAATTCTACTTTCAACAGTATCAACCAAATCTTTTCGTTGTCTTTTCTCATCCATAGATTATACACATATATCTTCTCACCTTTGTGCTGTCATTTGTGGCAGAAATTATCTATAAATAATTTAAAAACATTAAACATTTAGGGTGGATTTCACCAACGAAACTGAACGCGATCAACTTATCTAAACTGCGTTCAAGATCTGTCAGTGTCATCATTGTTGAGGAATTTTCACACTGACAGCTCTTGAACGCAGTTTAGATGTACTGATCGCGTTCAGTTTCATTGGTGAAATTGGCACTTAGGTGACACATGATGTGGTTTATCTGTGTATCTATTAAAATTATGCAAATAGAGAGATGGACCCTATAGAAAGTTTAACAACTAAAAGAGTCTCGTTGTTTGAAGAATACCGATTGATTGAAAGAAGTGAAACCGAAATCAATGGAGCGTGGAAGGGTACCGAATTTTGTTCAATAACACTAGTACCGCGACCAAGACCAAAGAGGAGGTTTAAGGTGAACGTGCACTGGTCCACACCGACCGCAACGCACGCACAGCACGCAACGGATTTTGGTTTGTTTGTATGAAGAAGATCCGAGCGCTAGGTGCGAGCGGTACCGATAGTGGACGCAGTGCTATATCATAGTAAAAAGAGAGGAAGTACGTTATCTTCATACAAACGCACCGCGCGCGGCTTGTATGTGTGCGCCAAAGTATCTATGCGTCGCGCACGCACACTTAAACAAATCTCGGCCCGTTTCGCAGTGCGCCAGTCGGGGCTAACATCGCACGAGGTTCGCGCGTCACGGCTTTTCGGCACCGCTAAATGAATGAAAAATGTGTGATAATCGCAGGAGAACGTATTGCTGTGTGTTTGGGTGTCTTAATAATTCATCGATCCCAGAATTGTCTCTGTTCAAATTACCTATTGAACAGGAAAGAAGTCACTTTTTCTAGCATATCATTTTTACTTGATGATGAGATACCTACTTACTTATTTTTTGTTGTATTAGTTTTCTATCAGACAGAGGAAGTAGGTAGGCCTACATTCCCACTAGAATGTACTAGGTACCTACTTTTGATCTGTCAATTGATTTGCCGCTATTGCTTTGTTTATGTTTAGTCATGCCGATTTCTCAGTACCTATTGTAGGTATAGTAACTAAGTACCTACTTACAGTTATAAAATCGTACTTAAAAAATAAGTAATTGACTAATTGTGAATCAGATAAATAAATATAAATAAATAAATAAATATATCTTGGGACAACTCACACACGGCCATCTGATCCCAAGCTAAGCAGAGCTTGTGTTATGGTAACCAGACAACTGATATACATACTTATATAATTTATAAATACATACATATTATAGATAAATTACACCCAGACACAGAATAAACAATATGCTCATCACACAAAGTTTGTCCTGGGTGGGAATCGAACCCACGACCTCCGGCTTTGCAGTCAGGGTCACTAACCACTAGACCAACAGGCCTGTCAAATAGAGCAAAGTTCGAATCACCTACCGTTTACTCGTGCTCATCACCGCCCCGCGCCGCCCGTCTGCTGGCCCGTCGCTCTTTCTTTCATCGTGAAAGGTTTCATCATCGTTTAGGTACCCAGACAATACAAGTAAAAAAATACAACTTCCCGACCCTTGCCAATTTATTGGCACTGAATTAAAATTTAACTAAAAGTGACAACCCTGAGACAGTAGGCAATTATATCGCGGATTGTGCCGGAGATAACCTACTTCCTCTCTTTATACTATGGCTATATGAATTCATACAAAGCAAACCAAAATCCGTTGCGCGCCGTGCGTGCGTTGCGGCCGGTATGGACCAGTGGACGTTCACCTTTAGGCAGCTGTCCCACCGCCGACGATTAGCAAAAAGCGAGAAACGAGTAGAGCTAGAAACGAGTTGGCGAGCTACGAGGCAGCGAGGATGTTGTTCGGATTGTTTTGTCGCTAGGCTAATACTAAGCTATGAGCGAGTGCGTGAGTGCGACCAGTAGAATGACTGCCCAGTCACTTGCTGGTATGCGTATCTAGGTACTCAGTGAGAGTCTCTCCGCGATTGTTCTGCCCGCCAAGCGCCTGTCATTTTCTTTGATAGTTCTTGTCTCTGCGACAAACTAGTGGAGAGAGAGTTCTCGCCGGCAGTGTGAACAGTCAGCGATCAACTATTAATATAAGGTGTATCTATTCATACACGAAATCTCTTAAGGGGTCATTATACTCATCAATATGAACAACTTTTACAATGGGACCAAACCTGAAATCGCGAAAAAAAAATCATCTGTTCCGTACATTTATGTTCGCATAACTCGTCAAAATGTAGGAACCAGCTGATTTTTATTTCGCGATTTCAGGGTTGGTCCCATAGTAAAAAGTTATTCATATTGATGAGTACAATGACCCCTTAAGAGATTTCGTGTATGAATAGATACACCTTATATACATAAATATGTATTTCTTTTACTGACACGGGATCTACATCTATTGTAGGTACCAGTGGCGCAGCTACAATTATCAATAGAGAGAAGCCGAAGAAAAAATTGTTCAGTTCTCATAAACTCAGACCAAAACCTGTAGGTTTTTAATCTTATGTATTAAACTGGTATTTAAATATAATTATGTAATGTGATATGGTACACAGTTACATACACAGGTGTACCATATTATTAGACAATAGTAGACATTTAGAAGAGTGTTTGGTCCAAAGGGAAGCCGTTAGGAATTGGGTTGTATGAAGGCTTCGCCCCTGGTAGGTACGCTTCTTGAGCGAGAAAATGGTCGATAGCTATTCGCTTCTTCGTCAGCAGTGGGACAGGTGCCTTACGCAGCGTCCTAGGAAGCAATACGTGCTATACCTATTATTGATGTGAGCAATATTATGGCGTCTATTTAAAAATCCCGTGTCCGTCATTGAACGACTTTGGCCTGATAAAGTCTTGGTGAGCACCATAGTGTCGTCATCATTATCATCGTTGCAACTGAAAGATGTCCCACTGCTGGACATAGGCCTCCGCCAAGTGTTACCATAGTATGGGACTAGGTAAATGAATCGACAAAAAGGCGGCTGGGACAGACTGGATTCGGTGGGCGGAGAATCTGGTTCTGTGGCGCTACTTGCGAGAGGCCTATGTCCACAACTGCGATAGGCTAAGTTGATTTGATTGACTAAATTGAGCACTATGAGCTAACCAACCATTTAAACCGATTCAAATCTTTGGGGCTAACCCGAACAAAACACGATATTTTTCAGGTGCCCATCTGCTTCTCTTCTTCCTGGCGTTCGTGTTTGGTTCGTTCTGCACATTTTGCTTCCACATGCTGATGTACTTGTTTGATGAGAAGTGTGTGCTGTTCCCGAAGCTCCTGTCCCTCACGTCGCTCAAACACAACGTCATCTATGAGTTCATACCTGCCAGCAAGGAAATCAGAGATAGTAAGAGTTAATTTATAAGTACGTATTACTTAGCCTGTAGGCCTTTTGTCCAGTGCACGGTGAAGATGGTTGGCTGACTGTGTGACAGATGCTCGTATGGGTACATAACCGAATGCTTTAAGTTTTTGTATCATAGTTGTTTGTATCACTGAAAATACAAATGTGAAAGAAAGGATTTTACGAAACTCAATCCTTATGGGAAGTTATGTGCAACAGCAATTTTGGTCTAGGTAGGATAGAAAGGTTACCGATTCGGACTTTTTTCAGTGCCAGTTGACTTCCTTAGCACTCAGTGGGTTGAGAAGAGCACGTGTTCTCTCCCGACGTATGTGCCGCTGGTGTCCGGTATCTTCGGCCTAGTATGGACCACCATGTTCCTCATGTGTTCCACCGGGAGCAGGACTCTCACCGGGTGATGTATTACTTCTGTTTTTCACCTATGTAGAAGTTTACCTATTCGCATGTTGTGTATAAGTCATGTAGGTAATTGATAGGGGGCTAGTACGGAAGACGCCTTCGTCTTGCAGTGGGACAAAAATGGCTTTTAATAATAAATGATAGAGGGCGAGCCTATTGCCAATCGGGCAAAAATCCTGCTATGACCCTTATTCCGTCCGTTTGGGAATCGAAACCCGGGCCTAGCCTCTTGATTAGACCAACGATGACCAGTACTTCCTCAACGTACCTATACGTAGGACGGATACTTTCTACGTTTCGCATAATTGAAAATTCTCGACATCTAACATCTAACTATGTATGTAACAAAAGCAAAAGACATGGAAGTTTAAATTCAACATAGCTGAATGACAGCTTTGTGTATTTTTACAAAAACATTTTATAATGAATAAGTATCTCGAAGCAACAATACCTACAGAATAACATTTAAGTAATGTTAGAATCTGTCAAGTTAGCTTGGAGGTTTTAAGATCACTTGAAACGGATATGATTGGAGGTTCAATTCCCAGAAACATAGTTTTCTTTTTGAGATTACAAACTTGATGTTTTTCAATGTGTGGAGTTCTTAAGTACCTACTTTATTTCGTAATATTTATTACAAAAGCTTCATAAAAATAACAGCTTTTAAATTTAAAACCAATAGAAGTCTTTAGAGGACAGATTTATTGTGAATTCTTTTTAATTCTTGAACATAAAGCACCTAAATAAACGAGTCAACCGTTCGCTCGGAGTTCTACTCTTCATGATCATCGAACAAAAAGTGAAGTTACTCACCGTCCAGTTGACTGCCATTGGAAAAATGATTAGGTACCATAGAGAACACTATATTAATCGAATAACTAAATCGATAACAATCTATTTATTTATTTATTAGATTAATATTGACATTATTTTTTTGTTATTACTTATCAACTTTGAAAGGTTAACTAGTAAATAAACTTAATTACCTTTTACCCTTTTACCTACCTAATACATAGAATCATATACTTATTTATTGCTACATAATATCACAATGTTAAAATTAGAAATAACTTCATTAAAATAACTTGATGAGAATCGTAGCGGTTAACTTGTCTAATGGTAAAATGAATGCAAATTGTAATAACCATCAATTAGACAGAGTCCGAATAATAAATTAGAACGGACAATAGTATCTATTTAATAAATTCATCCCAATATTATTAAAATAAGTATTGAATGGCGACGTTGGTTGATGAATTGGTTCGAATCCATGTCAAGCCGTGCTCTTTTTTAAAGTACCTATACACTATGATAGTCGTAACAAATTCAATTTTATAGCAGCACATCGTGACGCTATCTGTACCTGCTCAATAATACGAGTACTCAGCTCAAATCAAATTATAATAATCGTTTATTTATAAAAAGGGGCACATTTACAAAAAAAATATATATATCGAACAGTTATAATAGAGCACAGTTCCTTTTTGCCTGAACTAGGTTGAACCTGTGTTTCAGGCTACAAGGTGCATTAATACCTACTTAAAAACAAATAAATTAACATCAAGTGAATAGTAAAGTACTAAAATTAAAACATACATTAACAAAAACAGCGTGCTTGCAGTTTACTTGCAAACAACAAGTAGATCCTCTGCCTGTTCATAAGACAGAGGTTGTAAAAAGGTAATTACAGATTTTTTACAGCTAAAATAAATTAGCTTATATATACTTAGTTTTCTATTTAGTCTATTGTACAGAAATGGACCTAAGAATAAAAAGAATCTTTCCACAAAGGCATGTTTGGAGGTAACATTAGAAATGCATACTATATCATTCCGTCTCTTGTTAGTATTGTCAGCATTGTACGTAAGCATGGTGTGCTGTTTTAATATTAAACGAGTAATGAAAAGCTGACGCACATTCAGCACGTTGCAGGATTTATATAGCTGATCTGTGGGAAAGAAAAAGGGATGGAAGTGTGATACCTTTAAAATTGCTCTTTGAGCTCTTTCAAGAGGAAGCAAGATTGTTTTTGATGCGCCACCCCATGAGGTGATACAGTAATTAATTACAGATTGACAAAGGGCGAAATAAACCTGTGTGATTAATTTAGGATCTGCAAAATTTCGTATTATTTTTAATACGTATATTAATTTGCGCACTCTTTTAACCAAACTTTCAATATGATGCCGAAAAGAGAGAGTGTCGTCAATTATAATCCCGAGGTATTTAATAGGACAGGTTTTAAGGATATGAGGACAATTGCAATCGTTAACTGACAGGTTAGCACATTGATGAGCACATATATTGAAGTTAGTAGTGTTAAGTTGCGACTTGCGCATGGAGAAATGCATATATTTTGTCTTGTCAGCATTTAATGTTAGTAAGTTGCTTTGGAGCCAATCAGTGATAGTATTAAAACCGATTTGAGCGTTTTTATATAATTCGCTACTATATTTAGCTGAAAAAATTAGTGCCGTGTCATCAGCATATGATATGATTTTGCCGTGCTTGATATTAAGGTTACACAAGTCGTTAATATAAACCAGAAATAGGGTGGGGCCCAAAATACTCCCCTGGGGGACACCAAATCCAGTATTTTTCTGCTCATCGCTCGTAAACTCGTCAATCTGAACACATTGGGATCGGTCGTCTAAGTAGTCAGCAAGTAATGTCAGCGTCGTTCCCCTTATTCCTATGGCCTCTAATTTTCTAAGTAGCACAGAAACAGAAACGGTGTCAAAGGCTTTCGCTAAATCAAGGAAGACTCCCAGGACCTGGTTCCCTTTGTCTAGCTCTTCTGTGACATAATCGGTCAGGCTATGCACCGCATCAGCTGTGGATAATTTGGCTCTGAAGCCAAATTGCGCAGGTGACAAGAGGTTGTTTTTTTCTAGGTAGTTAACCAGCCTATTGTTTATGATTTTTTCAAGTATTTTCGAGATTGAGGGGAGTAATGATATTGGCTTATAGTTATTAACCAAGTCCTTGTCTCCAGATTTATATATAGGGATAACAATTGCCTTTTTTAGACATTTGGGGAAAATTCCTTTGGAAAGACAGACTCGAAAGATATGCGTCAAGGGAAATTGCACCTATGCTACCTAAATATTAATTTACCTATTTGTCCCTCCAGTTTGCAACGGCCTTGGCGAGTTCTGCCACCTGTATTCGTGTTCTCGCTAGCGATGGGTATTCTCTGCATCTACTCATCCATGGTCACACATGCGGGCTTGCAGGATCTCTGCCACAAGCTTAGCGAAATCACTGGCAGTCCCACGTATGTACAGTAACAATTAATTATGATGGATGTCTGCGCTGCCAAGTCTCTTAAGACTATAACAGCATCTAGAAACGACAAAATATGGTGAAACCACACTGCTGTCTAGTAATACGTACACCTACCTCGGCATAATTATTCAAATGCAGCTCATGTTGACCGGAAAGAAGAGAAGAGCTGTGGTTTATACTTACGGATATTTATTTGCTAAACGATCCATTTCCCTGACCATACACCGTACTTTATTAGGCGTATGAAATGGTTATATTTTAAGGCGCTTCCCCGACCGAACGACCTTGAGTGTTCGGTCCTTCTCTGTCCCGCCGCTCTGACTCGCTCTGTCCCGCTCCCTCCGCACGCCCAGTTATCATAGAATTCACACAATTTTTGGAATAATTTTAACAAAAAAAGAAAAGCAATGTTTTGAAAAAAAATAAAACGTGAGTTATTTAGATTTTTAAATGATCTATCCACTAGTGTAATCTTCAAATTAATAGAATGTCACCTTCAGCAAAAGATGCATGCAATCAATAATTTTAGTAATTTTTTTACAAGGAAATTTTAAATGTATTTAATTTTATAACACATAAAAACAAATAAGAATGTGGAATATAATGATAGGATATCGAATATTAATAATGTGCTTTTAGATGTAGTTTATTTATCTTAATTAATGAGTTAATAGCCTCTGAAAAACGCACTATCGCAAGGCTATGCTCGGGGTAGCGCCTTAACACTAGAAAACTACGTAGTGTCAAACAATTCTTGTCCCTGACTACAACAAATGTTTTTCCACAGCTGCACATATACGGTGAACGTGGCAACCCTGACGTACGAGCGACGCATCCGCGGCGTGTACCAAGCCACGCGGCTAACCATTCTCTCCGCCTGGCTGCACACAGCCTGTTGGCTGCTGTCAGCATTGTTAACTCTGGTGCGCGTGCTTCTGGCCGTAGACTTCCTACTAGTTCGGGTGTCAGTCGAACTGCATGGAGACATCGATAAAATTATGGTTGGTATAGTATTCAATTCATTTTCCAATACAAAGGCATGTCAGCCCTGGACTGGCACTAAAAACTTAAAAAGTATCTACACAGGGGTTTCCCTGTATCCACCTGCGATATTATATACTTTAGCGAAATATTCTTGTTGGTAACTCATACGCAGTACCTATTTATGTTCATTTAGGTATGTTATGATTTATAAACAACTACAAAAAACGCCAACTACAAAGGTATAAACAAGACATCGTAATAAAATAGCGTTGGTTTTCGTATCACCGGAGTCACACGTCATTAAGTGATAAATCGTACAGAGTACAATATGGCTGACGTATCTTGGCGAGTCTGGTCATAGGCTCTGCGAACTATTGTGCATGTTCTGTCACTCACACTCGCCTCATGTCACCATTTGGTTCCTAAAAAATATTACTGCGCAGCCTTCTGCGCGAAGTTCAGACTTGCCAAGATATGTCGGCCGGTACGTGTTGCTCCGGTTATACGAAAACCAATGTTATTTTGTGACGATGTCTTGTTTATACCTATCTTATACAGGGTGAAATTGAATTCATGGACATCCTCTTAACGGGTCGTTCTACTCGTCATTATGAATAACTTTACTATGGGACCAAACCTGAAATCGAGTAAAAGAAATCACCTTTTCGCTACATTTTGACGAGTTATGTGAACATAAATGTAGGGAACAGCAGATTTTTTTTTCGCGATTTCAGGTATGGTCCCATAGTAAAAGTTGTTCACAATGATGAGTACAATGACCCCTTAAGAGGATGCTCATGAATTCAATTTCATCCTGTATATACTTATTTATTTAAACAATTAATCGACAATATAATCACCATCATTATCTAGAACATGTAACCATCTACTAGGCAAAGTTTCAGTACCCTTAGCCCAGAAAGTGGTTGACAGGTAAAGAAATAGGCAAGTTCATTGTTTAGTTCATGACCAAGATGCTGTTTTAAAGCCCGGAAAAGATGATAGTCGGAAGGTGCCAGATCAGGGCTATAAGGTGGGTGTGGTATCGTTGTCCAACCGAGCTTTTCTAGAATTTTACGGGTCACTTTCGCTATATGTGGTCTTGCATTATCATGAAGTAATGATACTTCAAGACGTTTTGGCCGTTTTTCTCAACCTACTGTACTTGATTCACGTAGACTTTGGCATTGATTGTCTGATTGCTATCCATTAACTCCCATTAACATTAACTTTCCTCGCGAATCCCAGAAGACTGACAGAAGAAGTTTGTGATCGTGCAATCTGCTTTTTAACTGTCTTAGTGGCTGTTTATTGGCAGGCATCCAAAAGGCCTTTCGTGTGACGTTCTCATATAAGACCCAAGACTCGTCACTGGTGATAATCGACTCGAGAAAGCTCTTTCTTTACGGGCGCAACAGCAGATTTTCAGAAATGTTGACACGTATTGCACGTTGAACATCGGTCAAAGCATCCATCTTCGTCCATCTTGCCAAAACTTTACGGTAGCCTGCAGATGGCGATCTATAGTACTGTAGTGATATTTTAGAGTTTTCTCTAAATCCCTGGTGCTGGAATCCGGGTGCAACTCAAGCTCGCTCCGCAACGCATCTTCGTCAAAAGTGACGGGTCGACCAGTGTGAGGAACATCTTTTAGACTTGTGTCTCCTTCATTAAAGCGTTGAAACCAATTTCGTACTGTGCGATCAATAGTAGGTAGTGTTTGGGCTGAAAACGGTATTGATCTTATTTGTCGTTTCCCTCGAACTAGTTCCCAATTTATGTTCGTATAGGTAAATCGCTCGAAGATGTTGTTGATCCATTTTGTCAATTTTAAGTAAATTCCAGTAACGAGCTAACGCTTATAACGCTTGTAACGCTTATACAACGTGTAACGTTAAATGCGCAAAACCTCCTAAGGGGTCATTGTACTCATCATTATGAACAACTTTTACTATGGGACCAAACCTGAAATCGCGAAAAAAATCAGCTGTTCAGTACATTTATGTTCGCATAACTCGTCAAAATATAGGGAACAGCAGATTTTTTTTTCGTGATTTCAGGTTTGGTCCCATAGTAAAAGTTGTTCATAATGATGAGTATAATGACCCCTTAAGAGGTTTCGCGCATTTAACGTTACACGTTGTATACCCTATGTGAAAGATACGAGAACATTCTACTATGTAGGTACTAGATTTATTCTAGAAAATTTCCAAGACAATTGGAAATGTTAAGAAAATTTAGAAGTGGGAAAAAAAATATGCAACAACCGAATAGTTTTTAACTTTCTTTTTTATTTCAATTATTTTGGGGTTGTGATCACTGAAGGTAGGTAATATATGGAATATGTAGGTATTTACCTGTGATTTGCTAAGCAGCCTACAAAACATCATAGAAGGATTTCAGAGAGTGAAACATTATTGTTTTATTCTTATTTGGAGTATATGCATGTATAATTATAGATAACCAATATATTTTCAGAAAGTAACTCTTTTAAGACCTTTCTTTATTTTCGGTATCACTTTAAGTCCGCTATAAGCCGCCATGTTGAATGTATGTGTCGTCATATTATAGCCTATAACCCGCGGAACAACATGTCGCTTCCATCGATACCTTGTTTGTCAAAATACGACTAGTAGATAGATAGATAGAATACTCTTTATTATGTAAGTACACCATAGAAATTACAGATATAAATGTATACCCGGAAATGGAATTCGAGATCAAAAATGTAAACAAAGGTGTTGCCAATATTAAATAACAACCTCGATTGTGCAGTTTGCCGAAAAGTACTATAACATAGTTCTAAAATTGTAGGCATATCTTAAACAGGTAAAATATAATATTGCACACAGTTTTCAACTTTAAAGTGACGTAAACTACTTACGATCAAAGAACTAAATATAACTGTTTGAAATAAAATCGTGCAAATTATTTTTATGCTACTGGCAATAAGGCAGTAGTCTTAAACATTTGGACTACATTTAGTGTTTTCACTAGCGAAATGCCTCGGCTTCGCATGGGTGCTTTTTACTAATGAATTAAATGAGAATTTTCTTACACACAAACCTTGTCCTGACATTATTATGAACAGAACAAAAAAAAAGAGGTGATGCCGCAGCGGTGAAGTGTTTGTGTTAAACACGTAATAAAAGAAGAGGACAAAATGTGTGATCTCGATCACATTATAGACAGGGTGACGGATGAGTTCATAATTAGTGAAACTGATTCGGACTCTTCATCAAGCTCATCAGAGTCCGAATCACAAAGTGAATAAATAATAATATTATATAAATCCTAATTTCAAATAAACATGAGGAACTTGTTCATAAGAATACTACAATACTAAATACTGGAATACCTATACTTTTATTTTCATTTCGTTTACCTTACCTATAATATTAGGACTAATCTTAGGCTATCATATTTTTAATTTTGACACGCTACTTTAGCGTTCTTCCAAAAACACAAAATTTAAAAATGTATACAGGATGTGGCGTAAATAGTGGTCCAACGTTAAGCGGTAGATACACCGTATAGAATAGCTATCACATACCACAATTTGAAACATTTTTTCCATAGATCTCAGAATAAAATATTTTTATTCTCTTTTGAAAGTTTTACACCTTGCTTTACTAATTGGGCTGTACAATTCAGCTCTTTTTGAATAGAAATGGCTACAACTTTTGTTTAAACTAAGGAGTCAGTTATTATTATACTATTTTAGAATCTGCATTAATTGAACAAGTTTTTAAAATAATGGGCACCGACAGTGTCGTACATTTTTTTTACACCATACGCATCCCAAGTAACACAATTTTCTAGACATTTGAGTTACATTTTGAAATAAATACATTTTTCTTTATTACCTATAAAATTACATTTACAAAATTACTTGCATATGATAGCACAAGGGTTCCACAGTTATAAACAGAAAAAATAATGATAAAATAATGTATTTTTTTAGAAATTACAGCCACATTAGTAAAGCAAGGTGTACATTTTTCAAAAAAAAAAAATAGAAAAATATTTTATTCTGAGATCTATGCAAAAAATATTTCAAATTGTGGTATGTGATAGCTGAGTATACGATGTATCGACCCCTTAACGTTGGGCCACTATTTACGCCACACCCTGTATAATAAGATGAATTACTAGGGTAATGTTGACTACCCCTGAACTGTCACTTCGACATTGACATTTCTTTGTTTACATTTTTAATCTCGAATTCCATTTCTGGGTATAGAATTAGTAGTTAGGAGTTATGAAGCAACTGATGAACATACATACAAACATACATAGCCTGTTAAAATTATAACCCTCCTTTGGCTTTGCCGTTGTAGGGTAAAAAGTAGCGACCCATCCCTACTTCGCACGGGTGCAATAGCGTCAAGTCAAAACATCGAGATTTCTGTGCTATAAAAATCATTAGATTAGAGCATTAGCTCCGGACGGTTACACGGCACGGTTCACGGTCTAATTAAACCCTTCTGGAGTGAATGCTCTAACTAAAGCCTGTTAACACGATGCAAGTTTCTGGAACGTTTAAGAGCAATTATTATTGAATGATGGCAAAACTCGCGTTCAATTATTGTATACCATTTTTTTGAAATCGCACCCATGTAGGTATGTGTCGCAGTAAGATGGTCGTAGCCGTCATATAATTATATCCCTAGGGATATAGCTATATACCGTAATATAGTTATATGTTGGGTCTAGACATAGCATACATGTCCATTGACATTTTTAAACCGATAGTAGTTACGTTCCCGTGGGATAATTTCCGACCTCTAAGCGGGCGAAGCCGCGGGCAAAAGCTATTAGACTATAAAATGCCTCATCCCCCATACTCTGCGTAATATTAACACTAAGAAATAATACATTTCTTTTCGCAATTCAGGAGAAAAACGAGGTCCAAATTAGAACGATCTTGCCTGAGACATGGGTGAACATTGAAAGCGAATGTGCAAGCGAAATAATAAACTTTGATCACGTAAAAAGAACAGAACAGAATTTTGAAGATGTATTTACTGAGTTAATGGAACAAGGAGCTGATATACTTTATTTGGCAAACCGCAGAATGGAACCTTCTGAACTATCCTTAGTCCCCGAAGAGAGGAGAAGAATAGCTCGAAAAGAGGCAATTCGACGTGTCCCTAAAGATAAGGCATTTATTGTCTGTTGGCTATATGACTTACTCGACAATTTACATTTGCTTGATCTCTCCGATCCACAGTTGGTAGAACGGGCTACTTCGGCTGCCTCACTAAGTGTGCTCAGTGAGAGTAGCTATGCGACAATATTACCTACTAGGCAATTGGGACAAGCAGACATTACATTCCATTTCGAAGACGAAGACGAAGTTAAACCAGCTCTCACCAAGGTTGACAGCATTCGATTTCATCAGTCTAGAAGAAAGAGCGTGTTAATTCAATTAAGTGATGAAACAAGTCCTAAAGCTTCAACTTCGCGGCCAACGGGTCATGACGATGATGGCTCGGTGATGAACCTAGCTGCACCAAAAGTAAGAAAGAAATCCAATTTGAAGACGGTCAGTATGCAGACGGACAAAGATAAAAGAAGTTTACGTGTCCGAATCAGATCAGACGACGACTTTGAAACTTCAACTTCAGCGAATAAGAAAGACGTTGATAAAGAGACACAGACAGAGCAAAAGGAAAAACAAGATTGAACTTGCAATCTTTCTCATTTCGTTGTCTACGTAGGTTACCTATAATAATAATAAATTCTTTATTTCCAATAACTATGAAACATCTTTCACATATCTCATATATCTTCATCTCTGTCTATTACATGTGTATGTAGTTTCATAACATAAATTATTTATTTAGATACAGTAGTAAAACACATAGGTAAACGACATTTAACATTTCGAGTGACCCGTTGTACACACGGCTACATATAGCTATACATTTCCAGTTTAAGCTGACCTCTCATTGTACGGAAATCCTTTACAATACGAGATCAGTTTATACTGGAAATGTATATCTTGATATGTAGCCGTGTGTACACACACTATTTTTGCCGTGAAAAACTACGGTTGATTCGCCGTGTGTAGATACCTATTATAGGCACGGTAATCATTGTTGTATGGATCACTCAGATCACTGTGGAAGTTTTTTGACAGACACAGCGGCACCACGGCACGGCGCCGTAGCCGTATAGTATACCTACCATACAACCGGTGGTGGTTTGCCATGTCATATATTATACAAGCTCACACGATTATTCTGCGGTGCGGCTACCGCGCCGTACCGTAAAGAAACCGTGCCGTGTACAACGAGCCTACAGGTGCTGCTTATTTCTTGAAAAATTTCTTCCAGCATTAAAATAATTAATAATAATTAATTAATAAATAATAATTAATTATAATTAATTATCTGTTGTCATGCAAGTTTTTCCTACTATAAATTTATCCGGGGTTAGGGATGACTCATCCTAAACCTAGCCGAGTCACGTAAAAATTCGAAAATAATAAAAATCATAAAAATATCTATTTTTTTAACTTCTGCAAAATATTCCAGTTTTGAAAACCTTTTGTTTGGTAGTTAGGTCACTACAATCGATGATTAGTACAGTCATACTCAGGGTGGTACCAACCTTTGTATACCAATTTTTTTTGTTACCATACATACCAATTACGACCATCGAATGGTACGAAATAGTACTAGGGGAGAGTTGAGTATTACCGAGCCCCTAAGCGAGTAATCCTATAGTACCTATAGAACATGTCCCAGAATTAACGCACAACCTAAATGCACGGAACAGCTGATTTTTTTTCGCGATTTCAGGGTTGGTCCCATAGTAAAAGTTGTTCGTAATGATAAGTACAATGACCCCTCCAGAGGTTGTGCGTTAATTCCGGGACATGTTGTATTTGCTCAGGATAGGTTACCTACACACTTAGAGCATTTAACCTAAATGCTCTAAGCCTACACATAATAAGGTATTTACAAATAATCGAAATTAAACACAGAATAAAAAAATTAAAACTTTTTGTAAAAAAAAAAACAACCGACTTCCAAAAAAAACACTGCAAAGTGAACTTTAATTTGGGAAGTCGGTGTCTTTGGATCTGTATTCTAGGTTTTTGCCACCGACTGCTTTTCCCGATGTAGGGGCGTTAATTGTTGAGGAGTTCTCCTGGTACTTCACCATCAGCTCCACTTCACCATATGCATTGTGACGAGCTTATATTGCTTAGCAATCATTTTAACGTAATCAAATCGCAACCTGTGAAATACTTATTATTGAGTTGTTCCGGTGGCCATCTTACCATCTGTGGTCTTCGTCATCAGTTTCATTTCACCAAATGGTGCTTTCCTTTGCGTTTGCTACGCACAAGTTACTGTAAAAAATACCATAATCACTATAGGTGTGCCTATAATATTTGAAGAGTTCCTTCAATTTCTCCAGGATTCCAGCTGATGATGGTCCCATTGTCCCGGTGATCCCACTGTCATCAGGTCAAGATCTGATGAACCTGACCGGGAAAATAGACCTTTTCAAACAAAAAAAGAATTTTCCAAATCGGTCCAGCCGAAAAACAAGATTCCGACGAACTGAGAACCTCATTCACTTTTTTTGATGTCGGCTAAAATCATTTATAGACAGTGCATCTCATGACAATTCCAATAAGTCCAAATACGGCTAGGATACATTGTTTTATTACGGAGTTCCGGTGCCTACCTTCCGGCTTCATCATCAGATCAGTTCAATGGTACCATTTTCATCAGAACCATTTATTTAAATTTGCTTCGTCATAATCGCTAAACCATCTTAATCGAGATATCTTATCGCCACCCGTGAAATACTTACCATTGAGGAGTTCCCGTGGCCATCTGTGGTCTTCTTCGTCAGTTCCTCTTCACCAAATGATACTTTCTGAATGCAAATGCTTGACTTGTTGATAAAAATACCAAAATCGCAAATATGTTTGCCTGTAATATTTGAGGAGTTCCCTCAATTCCTCATGGATTCTATCATCAAAACTGGATTTTGATAAAAATGGGATCAATCTGGAAGTATGTCCTTTCAAATAAAAAAATATATTTTCCAAATCGGCTCATTAATAACGGAGTACTGAGGTAAGAAACTAAAAAAAAACATACAAGGGAACTGATAACTTCCTCCTTTTTTTGAAGTCGGTTAAATAGCAAACAACTGGTTTGATAATACATCGTGTCCGATGTTTTTAATACATTACGTTCTGGGTCTAAAGAAAACACTGTCGTAAGAAAACTCACAAAATATCATATAAGTTAACACTAGAAAAAAAGAAAGAAAGAAAAATTGTTTATTCTACACAAACAAAACGTACATTACAAAAAAAATTACAAGGTACACACACATATAATTTTTTAATAAAAACAAATTAAATATATTTTCATTATGTCTATAGCAATTTCTTTCTTAATTGACTTACAAAGAAAAACAACTACACTATTTACTACAATTCGAATAAAATACCTAGCTGCTAAAAAGTTTGATAAACGAAATATCCAATCAGTCAATACGAGATTATTATTATAGTACATTACTGCAGCGGCCAACAACAGAGGCACATAGGGTCGTGAGTCCTTCAATGCCCGGTTGCAGCCAAGGTTTGTATAGCACTTTTCTCAAATAATGCGCGGAAATTCCAGAATCAATGACGAACAACAATAATTTTTCACGCGCCAATATGTTCATTTGTTTCTTTTTTACTATAAACACTCTATTTGCTAAGCCAGTTCGAGATTTAAATATAATCTTTGATAAAGTTACCTCCTTGGTTGCCATGGTGTCGAAGTAAAAAGTTCGTTCCATTTTTAAATAACACGACAGATATGAGTTTTCATAGTCATTTCGGCCGCTATACACGAGAGATGTGAATTTCCATTGCCAGCCGCTGCTTGCATGTATTACAGTATTTCCGATTTATCTCGAAGAAGGTTGTCGAAATAATGCTCGAGAAAATACATTATTATGCTATTCACTGCAACGCTCGAAATATACCTACACAGGCATATACCATCTACTTGTACCTATATCCAAATATTATGGTACTTATATTCTGTTTCGGAGAATAGAGACATAATAATATTCTGCGCATATAATACATAGGCGACCTAGATGGCGCACAAACAGAATTACCACTTTGGGGCTTCAGGGCCATTACACTCAAAACCTGCATGCTGCACAGCCAGTAGGTACTTCTATTCACGGTAATTTGAGGTCGAGTGTGTAGAAAATTATGATCAAGTATAGAATAGTACGCGAAATCTTCAACGAACGCAACCTACATTGACAGAAATTCTACCCTGCCAAGGTTCTTGTCCACCAAGTTGCAAGTGGAATGTTCTTTGCGGTCCCACTCATTTTGGTAGTAACTTCGATTTTGGTGGGACTATTATTTATATTCGTAGACACTCTTCGTTCAATTTTTCCCTGGTCTTGTACTACTACACACATTGTATCTTCGTCACCGTCGTCGATGCCCGTACAAATACCTGTGTATAAAACGGCTTCTTTTAAATTATGACGCGTACAAAAGACATTGGACAAAAGTTGTCCAGATGCCCAGCACTAATGGGACCTACCTATGTAACTGAATAGTCTAATACATATGGAATATTTTTTATAATAAAACCCATTAAAAAATCCTGTCCGTAAAAAGTCATAACTAAATGAAAATTAGTATTTCTTCAAATATTTTAGCACCAACGGCTCGATTGATTTAAAAAAATGAGGTATCATTAGATTTGTCTTGCTTGACAATACGAGTGACGCTAACCAATAAAAATTTTAGAAAGAAAAAACAACATGGCGGATTTACTCACCATTAAGTGGTCGTTTATTTTCGTCGGAGAAGCCTGTGGCTAAGTAATAAATAACTGCCGCACAGGTCAATCGATCAGGTTAAGCTACGCTTGCCACGGTTGTTCCGTGGATGGGTGATCTTTACGTATAAAGACCCCTCCAGGCTCCGTGCCTCGGCAAGCACGTTAAGCCGTTGGTTCCGGCTGTCATTCGTGGATCTTTGACAGACGTTACGGGTCGTCAGAAGTCCGAAAGTCTGACAACCAGTCTACCAAGGGCTATCATATTACCCAGTAACTGGGTTGTGGAGGTATATAGGCAGTCGCTCCGTGTAAAATGCTGGTATTCAGCTGCATCCGAATAGACTGGAAGCCGACTCTAACATAGTTGAGAAAGGCTTCGCAGATTATGAAGTGGTCGTTTATTTTATGACTTATGTGTGTGGTATCAAAATAAAGGGCTCGAAGGGACAATTCCACTTGTTCTTCCACTTGAAAATCGCACGGTTAAAATAACAGAATATCAAAAAAGTAAAAAAATCCGTCACAAAATACGAGTACGACTGCAGTCAATGTTGGCTAAGATCCGTCAAGATGTTTCTTTTTCAAAATTCTTACTGCCAATTAGTTAGGCCAGTCATTTAAAACATCGAAGGTCGCAAAAATTGCACTGTATCGATTTTTTTGCGATGTTGTTAGGATAGATACCAGTAGTGTAAAACCAAGTTTGCAGCTTCAAAAGACTGCTACCTGCATGGTGCTCGAAAAACCTCGAAATGTTCGAACTTCTTTCAGCTTTTCGCTTATAATTTCTAAAAGGTGCATCATACGGAAAAAGTCATTATTACATTTTTCACAAAACTTGATACCATTTGAGCGCAGCCGTAGTTCTGTAGGTCCAATAGAACCCGAGATACAGCACTTCAAACTTTGGCCGTTTTTCACAAAAAGTTCAAAATTATAGTTTTAGCTGTCTTCCGGGCCGTGCCATTACTAGAGAGTCGTCTTTTTCCCCACCATATATGTAGTGCTACAAGAGATTTGTTGGCAGCAGAGGCTATCTCCTGATGAGTGGCGTCATGGTTGAGAAACGTGGTAGCCGTGTCAAGAAGGTCTGGCTGTTTTGAAAGGACGCCTAACATCTTCGTTTTTCCTTGCCAGAAAAGGGCAGAAGTGGTGTCGCAGCCACTGAAGGCGTGAAGGAACAAACCTATTCCAGAGAGGAATGAGAGCTCTCCTCGAACGAATGATGCTGAAGAGAACTGCTCACAACCTGTTCCACCCATGCCCTTTTCTGGAAAAAACCTTTTGTATGCTGGAGTCCGATCCATTCACCAAGGGGTCGACATCCTCACCAGCGATTATGACGTGCGAGGAGTACGAGCACAATGAGGCAGTATTGGGTTTGCTAGTACAGGGTCTCGCTTGTACTTAAATTTAAGCTAAATAACTACTTTACAACTTCATCTGTCACTACTTTCCTCGTAAGAATGAGTATTTCAACCGATATCCTACTCGGAAAAATTACAATATTAAACATTTTTGGAAAAATGCCCAATGTTTGAAGTGCTGTATCTCGGGTTCTTTAGAACCTACAGAGCTGCGGCTGCGCTCAAATTGTGTCAAATTTTGTATACTTTTAAAATGTAACGATGACTTCTGTAGGATGCACCATTTAGAAGTTATAACTTTATAAGTCAAAAACTGAAAGAAGTCCGAAAATTTTGAGGTTTGTCGAGCACCACGCAATTAGCACAGCACCATAATTGCGTAACACAGTTTAATCACAATCCGAGAGTTTTGAAGGATGTTTCTAATCCATTGCTTCATAGGTTTAATAAATTCGTTTGCTCGACAACGTAAATAACGCATTGAACGAGGCTGAACTGTCAAAATGAAATAAAATGCGATCAATTGTCATTATAGGTATGTTACGCAATAACCCTAATGTAGACTTTTTTTTACACTATCTATCCTAACAACATCCCAAAAAATTAGTACCATTGCAATGTTTTGCGACAATGCGATTTTTATGCCTATGGTTATCTACCGGCTTAGTGTCAATCATGGGGTCAAGAACTCGAAACAAATCTAATGTTACGTCATTTGTCAAAATCAATCGAGCCGTTTAGGCTAAAATTATTAAAAAAACAAATATTTTTATTTAGCGTTAAGTTTACTGACATAATTTTTTTATGGGTGACTTTTTCGTTGGTGACTGTCCCATGGTTCTCTTCAGCGGATGAAGGAGGACGCGGGTAAAAACAAATGGATTGCACAAGGTACTGCGTTGTCCAAAATGAGTTTGCGGATTATACAGCCTTGGCCAAAAGTATTGAGCACCTTACAAATTTCGCTCGTTCACGGAAAGTATGGGAGTAAACCAAATCTATTGTTTATGGATTATTTAATCGGCATCTACAGAGGTTTAAAAATAATGACTCACGCCGCAGCTAGCAACACAACACCTAGGTCCAACAAAATTTGTCTTTTTCAATTTTTGTATTTATTAATCAGTTCGCTACTATCGCTCGTTGTGAACACATCCAGTGATCTAGTGCGCCTTTTGTATTTTATTTCAGAAGTTTTAAGTGTTATCGTTGCAATATGCCAAAACAAAACGAACTTTCTTTAGAAAAACGTGTGCAGATACAGCTTCTGTATGAGCAAGGGAAATCACAAGTAGAGATTTCTAAAACTGTGAAATGTTCGCGCCGATCCGTGCAATATGCTATTCAGCGATTCTCTACTACCGGATCACATGAAAATAGACCGAGAACCGGGCGCAAACGCATCACCACAGACCGTCAAGATCGTCAGTTACTGAGAGAGTCGTTAAGAAATAGGAAAAAAACATCTTCAGAGCTCGCTGCTGAGTTGTCGGAACAAATTAAGAAGCCAATTTCTGCTCGAACTACTCGCAGAAGACTTCAAGAAGCTGGTCTGAAAGGCTGTAAAGCTAGGAAGAAGCCATGGCTCTCCGATAACAACAAAAAAGCTCGATTGAAATGGGCTTTAAAACACCGAACTTTCACCGCTGAAGATTGGTCAAATGTTGTTTGGTCAGACGAATCAAACTTTGAGGTGAGTAAGTCAATTTAATGCCCTGATACAATTTTATAAAATGTTTTAAAAACCAAACGCATAATTGAATTTATTTTAGTTTTACGGAACTCAATATTTTTCTCTTTATTGCAGATTTTTGGTACACCTGGTGTGACCTTTGTGCGTCGCCGTGTGGGCGAAGAATTTAAGCCAGAGTGTGTGATCCCAACCGTTAAACACGGTGGAGGCAGCATAATGGTCTGGGGTTGCATGACCGATTCTGGAGTTGGCGAATTGTTCGTGTGTGAGGGTCGCATGGACTCTACTAAGTACATAAATGTACTAGAAACTGCATTACTGCCTTCATTCACGAAACTTTTTGGCGACACGAATATGGATGGTGTCAAATTCCAGCAGGATAACGCGCCATGCCACAAATCTGCACGCACTATGAGATGGTTTCGGGAAAATAACACGGAACTGCTTGACTGGCCAGCTCAGTCTCCAGATCTGAACCCCATAGAACATTTATGGGGTTTATTAAAGCGCAGGGTTAGGCGCCACACAATTAACAACAAAGAAGATTTAAAACGCTGCCTGCGCCTAGAATGGAACTCGATTACTGTTGACGACTGTAAAAAACTTGTTAACTCTTTACCAAAAAGAATTTCTGCCGTAATTAAGGCAAAGGGTGGACCCACAAAATATTAATTTTCTATTAATAAATAGTAAAATAAACCCATATAAAACGTTTTGTTTTATTTCTATTTGATACTCCGCATAAAACTGAAAGATATCATGGGTGCTCAATACTTTTGGCCAAGGCTGTATGTACATAAATATTGAATAAAAATAATAGCATCACTATAATAAATATTCAATCCTGCTGTAAGTCGGCATTTTATTTTTATTTAGTACTTCTTTCATAACGCTTTAGGTATAGTTGGTTATTTTTATGTTTAAGTGAACATGAATCTTTTTTACAATTTTTATATCTATACCATCTACTTTCTTTGTTTTGATTTCTAACGAAGTTTGTTTGTTGTTTCCGATCCAGTCGGCCTATGGTAAAAGTTACTCCGTAAACAATAGACTATACAGTGGCATATGTATCGTTAGTAGTGGAAATTTGAACCAAGCCCATACATGTTTGCCCGATGTCGTTTACCTTTTTAAAACAATGAGCGACAAGGGCACATTTACTGTCGCCCCCAAACCGAATACATCGTGCATTCTCGATAAAAGCGCAATTTTTTTTATTGAAATCCTACAGATTTGTTTCTAATCTGTACTTACTCAAATCTAATTTAGAAAAGTTACGTACCGGTACTTACGTTTTCTACGTGTCCAGTTTTCTTAGCTTGAGCCACACTCCGCCTTGAGCTGCGTATACGAGTGAAGAGTTCTTAATCTTCATCGGCACCTCTGTTCTCTCATCTAGTATTAGTTCGTACTTGTGCAGCACTTTAATCAACGCCATCTTTGACTGGATATAGCCTTGCCTTATACCTAGAATCGAAAGTGTTGTCAAACATTGTTATTCGTTTGTCATAATCAAAGTTATTATTATTTTTATGTATAGCGTCAAGTCGTCCTTATTTATGTTAAAAAACAGTCGATTACGATTCTAGGATTAGATATTACTCAAAAGTAAGTTTCTGAACACACGACATTGTGTGAACACCATCACCCTAACTCTCATAAATAATTTTAAGGCACTAACAAGAGAAAAATCGCCATTACGTAAGACTACAATAGCAATGTTGGAATGGCTGGAATCCATGTCTTTTTTTAGGGTTCCGAAGTCAACAAGGAACCCTGCCATGTCCGTTTGTCTGTCTGTCCGCGGCATTGATAAGAGACTCTTAGTACTAGAAAGCTGAATTTGGCAATGACACGGGTACCTATACATATTAATCACGCCGAAAAAGTGGTAAAATAAAATTTGAAAAAAAAAATATGGTGCCTCTCCTACACGTAGTGGGGATGACTTTTTTCTCGTCTATCCTATGGTGTGGGGTGTCGATGGATAGGCCGTTCAAAAATATTACGGGTGTGTGAAAACCATTTTTCGATTCAGGGATCCGTTTGCGAAATATTAAGCTTTAAATTTCAAATTTTTGTTAAAGTCAAGGTCAGTGCCCCTTTTTTTTTGTGGATGGGAAATCATCAAATGACTTCTCCTGCTCTGGGCGGAGCGGGAGGGCGTGTCAGACTTTTACTGACTAAAAACCACCCGTGTTCCTTCTGTTGCCTGTGCCGGGGCCACGGTAACTCTTTCGAACATCCCGCAACCCTAGCTGGCATCGGCCCTAGCGGACCCCGTCAATAGTGCTGACATCTCTTTGAGGCGCGCGTGGAACACGACGCGCCGTCGACTCGGGCTTGGTCCTTACCGGACGGCGAGCTACCCATTGCTCGCCGTCCGCTAGCCCGCGCCTACGGTGGCCGGGAATCGGCTGCCAATTCCCGACGCCCAGGGCGTCTCCTGCGGCCACTAGGGGCGTGAGGGCGCAAAGCTTGCCTCTCCCTCACGCGTCCCGCCTCCTTCACGAGCATTACTGCTTCGCAGAAGGAGGTAATGGCTGCCCATGTACTCTCGCTCCGTACCATGGCCTGGACCTGGGCCGGACGCGAGAGATCGCCGCCGCCGATCGCTTCCGCGAGGACACGGCGGTGCTCCGCCCAAGCCGGGCAGACCTCCACCGTATGCTCCACCGTGTTCTCCGGGCGATCCACACAGTGGTGACACCCGGGCGTTTCCTCCCGCCTTATCCGGAACAGGTACCTCCCGAAGCACCCGTGTCCGGTGAGGACCTGCGTCAGGCGAAAGGTGAGGACGCCGTGGCGCCTCTCCAGCCACTCCTCAAAGAGGGGACTTATCGCCGCAATTGTGGCGTGCCCAGCGCTGGGTTGCGACAATCGCACTCTCCATGCCGCCATGAGATCCTGCCGGAGCTCTGTCCGCCGTGCCGCGATTTCTCGCGGCAACGGAGTTACGCCCCAGCGTCCTGCCTCCTCGAGCCACTCCCACATGTGCGCGAGGACTTTTGCCTCCAGATCCCATGGCGGTAATCCGGCAAGGAGGTTCGCCGCCTCCCCGGAGACCGTGCGGTATCCCCGGGCTAACCGGATGAAGGTCAGTGCCCCTGCCAGCTAAATGGTTGTTTTTCGATATGTGAAAAATTCACGGCAGTAGTATAATAAAAGGAAGCTACAAGGAAAACTATCACTGCTAAGTACGATTTACAAGTTATTGAGTAATAGTCGGTCAACTTACATTTGCAGTTGGAATGCATGAGAGAACATGTTTTTCAACTACAATGTTAAGTTTGTTCTTTATATAAATTCATTTCAACTACGGAACCCTTCATTGTGCGCGGTTCGACATGCACTTGGCCGGTTTTATTACTTTCTTCACATCTCTACAAATGAGTGTGTATACAAGGTGCAATTTAAATAACGCACAACCTCTTAAGGGGTCATTCTACTCATCATTAGGAACAACTTTTACTATGGGACCAAACCTGAAATCGCGAAAAAAAAAATCATCTGTTCCCTACATTTATGTTCACATGACTCGTCAAAATGTGAATGTGTGTGGGAAAGAGATGGAGCTAGACGTCTTGTATAGCTCCATCTCTTTCTCACACTGAAGTAACATTAAAATAATACTGCTTTAAGAGGTGGTGGTTGGCCCCCTGATGGCACAACACTGATACATGACTGATGCATTATTACAGATTATTCCTGACAAACGCCTATCATTAAAATAATATAACAGTAGATTGTGATTGATGTTTTATCCGACAGAAGTGACCGAGTTTGTTTTGGCATTTCTTCTTTTTTTACTTGGGATCAGTCAACTATAGGAAATGCCTGCGCCATTGACGTAGTTTGAAAATATTGATAAAAAAATTGACGTGTAAAAGTTTTTTAAAAGATCTACTTACATAAATAAACATTATGTCATTTAATTTCAAGAGGCCTACACTTCTTGTTCTTTTCTGTGTACGTCCTACGAACTATCATAAAATAGTATAGCAAAATGTAAAAAAAAGAATCACAAAAAAATCAACAGTTGGAAATCGAACTTACAGCCACGGGTTTGCAAAGTGGTCGTCGAAGCGCTAAGTTATTTGCTTTGTTGAAAGTTGATTAAAATAGCCCTTATGCAGCGTGCCGCTTTAATGGCGATAATTTAACACTTAAACGGTTTCGCGTTTTCGTTTTATGAAGGTATTTTAATTTCATTAAACGTTACAATTTTCTAAAATAGCATCATGGAGCAATCTGTACTTAAAGAAGCGCAGAGGTCATTAGCCCGGGTCACGGATCATAACATCGCATCAATTAAATTAAAACTAATAACGTGCAAAGAGTAGGCGTATTGACGGAAAGAGAGAGCTTTATTATTTAGTTTGTTTGAAAATTTTAATTTTTCAATTTACGAATTATTGTATCGTACTATATTTTGTGATTACTGACCACTAGCCCTACCAGTGTGTTAAATGAATGTCGCCTTATAGCAGCACGTTGTATATTGACTGCTTAGCTCTATTAAGGTACGCAATCATTGTGGTGGTGTGGTGGGTGGTAATCATTTAAAAGGTTAAATCTGTAACTATCTACGATATTCTAACCTTTTGGCTCGTCTTTCGACAATTTTGGTAAAGAAAAAGAACATAATGCAATACTGCTCATTCCTCATAGCAAATAGCGTGATAATTTATAGCCTACAGACTAACTAGACCCATATGGAATATCTGTGCAAAATTTGAGCACAGTCTTTCCGGTAGTATTTGCGTGATGCTGGAAGTTGGAAGTTTACATTCAGACAAACAGACACAAATTCTAAAAACTATATTTAGGGCATTAGAATCGTTCCCAGACCTCGCAGCAATACTTTTTTTTTAAATATTCAATGTACACTTTTGACTTCGCTACGATTTTATTATATATTTTATTATGAATTGATATATTATGAGACACAATTAAATTTCTGTTGCTACCGACCACTAGCCTGTCGATTGATAGCGCAGGATACACAATACTGCTATTGATTTAGAATGTCCACGTGCGAAGATGTAATTTAATGTTCAATGGCGCGAAGCAGTGCCGATGACACGCTTGCTATGCAGCCGGTACTAGTACCAGCAGGTCAAGAACAACGCCAATATGTACACAACACTATTGATTTTAATATAATATTTGTTACAAAATCAGTACCTAAATCTATAGGTACCTACTACTACAGATGTTTTGTTCAAATGTATGAAATAATCTCGGAAACTACTGAACCTGTTCTTAAAATTATTTTAGGTTACGAGATGAATACTTATAGGGTTACATTTATTTTTATAGCTATACTACTGTATAATAAAAAATAAATGTACTATTATGTAAAGTACCCACTGGTACTTAAGTATTTAAAAATAGATTGGAGCGAGGATGAACCACTTGTTTGCCACAAACAGAAAATATGAAAATACGGAGCAATCTAAACAACTACATATACCTATGTATAATCAAACTCCCTAATCACTGTGTTGTCGCCTCAGCTGTAGATCGACCGGATAGTGGTCGGTACCAATAGTTTGTGCCTCATACCACATGACAGGTGTAAGGTATTAGCATAAATGAAGATGAAGAAGAAGGAGAAGGAATAAAAATCCTCACAAAATCAATAAAAGGTTATGTTGACAGCTCATAGAAACATTTAGCCACATCATATTAAAATGTGTTTGAGCAATGGTATTTAATAGATACGACCTAGATCCAAAGTTAGATATTCTCTGCCCAAAGCTAATAACCACTCTGTGCCTAACCTTTGTCATCTCCGGAGACACTAATTATCATATAATTACATATCATAACATTACGCCTTGTTTCCCCGAAGGGTTAGGCAGAGGTGTACTTATAGTACACCCACATTTCGCCAGTTATGTATTAATAATTATAATTATTAGTCCAGTTTTACGTCAGAGGGGGTTTCCAACGTAATTATAATAAAATTCTTACCTAAACATTTCTTTGGTCCTTCCCCAAATGGCATCCAGTGACACGAGTGCATCTTTGCCTTATTCTCAGGTGAAAATCTTTCGGGGTCGAATTTCTCTGGCTCAGGGAATATATCGGGGTCCATCTGTATAGCGTGTATGGGGATGAACACCATAGTGCCTTTTTCTATGACCAGGTCGCTGTTGGGCAATTTATAGTCCTTGTTGCATCTTCTGAATAGAGCGCGCATAGATGGATGCATCCGCATCGTTTCTGGATTGTGAACAATAAATACATATTATTATTTCGGTCAAAATGTCAGTGTTGGATATCTGGCTCCGTCTTAGGCATTTGCTTGAACTCGATGCCCATAGTTTTTTAAACGAGACGGCTGTTAATGAATTTAGTGCGGTCTCGCTTAGAAACACAACAATATTATTATTTTATTAAGAATGGGTTGCAGCAATAGCTCAACCTTAACCTAGTCATAAATGTTGTTTGTAAATGAGGCTTTTGGCAAATTCAACTCTAAACACCTTGGTTTCTGAAAGCCAGATCAACACTATTGAATCAGTTGTCAAATCTCATAGCAACATAGCTTTGGCTGCATTCCGAATTACACCGTAATCGCTCACAGCCCTCACATCAATAATTTGCGTCCCGACTTAGATATCACGATTATGACAGCTGAAAACTGTCAGCAATTCGGAACGCTTGTGAACGCGCTCATAGTGCACTGAATACTCGTGGTTGGATTACAGTGTTTCTTTGTGTATACACCATAAATTTCTTCTTCTTCTTTGGTTAGATGACGATATAGCCAAAAGCACAACTTTGAAGATGCCACGTTAGTTTTAAAGATATGATGCGACTTAAAACAAAACAGCACAACTGTCATTTTTGACAGCGATTACGGTGATAACAATTTAGGGCATGGTCAGTGTTATCGCAAGATGGCGCATGTCATGACGTCATCTATGACGATTCACGGGACATCGTTATCGCGCTCACGCTAATTCGGAACGGCTGTACGCACGCTCAAATCGATTACAGCGCAATTCGGAACGTAGGGTTTATTATTATCTACCCAACCAAACACAAGCTCGCGAAATTCAAATTTTCTTACGTTTTTTGCAATCTACAGGTCAGTGTCAGATTGTATCTTGATAAATATATGATTCGCGGCCATAACAAAAATGTATTTACAGAATTATAATCATTAGAATCATTGTTGCATCTCTATAAGTTAGAATTGTCTGAAATGTCATGATTTCATGAAAAAATCATTCAATATACTAATATAACTTAGAGTGATTCTAGTTATTATAAATAAATAAAACTTTATTTCAGACTAAGGTCCATAATTTTGTTAGTATTTTGGTGTTAGTAACAATAGTGCTTAGGTAAATAGGTTAGTATTGTTAGTTCTCACAAAATGATTATTTATTTAGACCGATGACTGTCCCCACCCAGTGTCCCTGAAAGGGACAGTCCGCTCTGGCAGCAATCATTTTCAGAATGCTGTTGTCACTACCATGCAGGCGCTGTAGCAAGGAGGCCGCTTTCTTTCGCATGATGGCATGGAAACCATCTGTGCGAGCCTCCGCGAACATTCCCGAAGCGCTACAACGCCATGGCAGTCCCAACAGCATCCTAAAAGCATTATTAAATTGTACACGCAGGACGTTATTATAATTCTGAAAATACGGTCATGGTCGCGAATCATATTTTGATCAAGATACAACCTGACACTGACCTGCAAATTGCAAAAACGTAAGAAAATTTGAATTTCGCGCGCTACCTTTGCGCATCCACCGTACAACAGGTTTACTAAACTTGATCAAGCTTTTAGGGTTTTAACCGTGTGTCATATTTCGTCAGAGGGGTAGCTCC
Organism: Fissipunctia ypsillon; assembly: GCA_947568875.1. Taxonomy (NCBI): domain Eukaryota; kingdom Metazoa; phylum Arthropoda; class Insecta; order Lepidoptera; family Noctuidae; genus Fissipunctia; species Fissipunctia ypsillon. Next base: position 14,049,833 of record OX387661.1, on the reverse strand, counting down.
CAGCCGGGGTTGCGGGATGTTCGAAAGAGTTACCGTGGCCCCGGCACAGGCAACAGAAGGAACACGGGTGGGTTTTAGTCAGTTAAAGTCTGACACGCCCTCCGCTCCGCCCGGAGCGGGAGAAGTCATTTGATGATTTCCCATCCAAAAAAAAAGAAAAAAGAGGGGTAGCTCGATTAATAGTCAAATTATGTGGTAGACACGCTTACCGTCTAAAACCATATTTAAATACACCATCTCGTTCTGTGCTTCATACGTGCACTCGCCCCCATGCTTCGCTAGTACCGCGTCTACCTCCTGCCTCGCCCTGGCTTGGATGTGAGGGTTCAGGGCCAGCTGATAAGCCGCGAATTGGCCGGTAGTGGCCGATGTCTCGTAGCCAGCAATCATGTACAACATGGCGTTTGCGGCCACATCAGTCATCGTGAACGGGAAATTCATTTTCGTATATTTCACTTCACCTGAAATGTTGAATTATATTGGTCTTTGTAAACTTATTTTCTATTTTTTTTATTGAGATTTGTTATTAATGTCAGTGGGTTTTTCCACCGGGAATTTCTCAGTAACTGATTTTTTGCTCGGATGATGGCAATAGGCTCGCCCCTAGGGACTACATGGGACTTGAACATAACTGGCGAAATGTGGGTGTACTATAGGTACACCTCTGCCTAAACCTTCGTTATGTTATTATGTTATGTTGTTATTAATATTTGATCTTACTATTCCAGTGAAGCTAACAGCTTAGAACACATAAATCCATGGTTACATGATCGTAGTGTAGGTGCCAAAATGATTACCTAAGTAAATGGTGTTAATCGGTTTTTTCATCATGTTGTTTATATTTAACTAGGCACTGGCATAGATACTAACTAGGTTACTGTTACAAAATAAACGTTTAATACATAAATGAATGTGCAATGCAGCTATCTCACCTACGTACCTTGTTCATCGACTACATGCCCATTCTTTAATTCAATAAGCGTCTGCAAGAAGTCGTTCCGTGTCAAAGCATGCTTCTGCCGGTGTTCGACTGTCTTTTTAACAATGCCACAGAAAAACTTTTCTATTTTGGAGCTGATTCGTCTGATCTTTAAGCCATCAAATGTGTCTGGTGCGAAAAACGCAAACGCTCGGATGAGTCTCCTAAAAAATTAAACAGCGTTAATAAACTGAGTTTTTATAAGCAAATAACTCTTGTTTGTTTCTTCTGCTTAGTGTAGGCATCTCACGCTTTCGTCGTTGCTTTTTACCTTTAATGAATTTGATCGATGGCAGAATTAATTTGTTAGCTTTCAGATATCGTATGCTAAAATCTGACGATATCATAATTTTTCAAGGTCAAGGTCTATCCATGTAAAGTTATTACAAAATGTCCTTAATCTACTTAGTGATTTGGTAACCAAACATCGGACGTTGTGAAATAGTTTGTGGTTTACCTACCTCGCAGGAAACACATATGGTCAGGTTTAATTTATTAGCATAATATTATTAAGTTACCTACCTAAAATATGAGACAAAATAAAACGAATACTTAAACGAATTTCACTTACCAGTAATGAGATTGATGATCAAAGTATTCATGTCCTCTTATATAAAATTCCGATTTTGAATTTATAAAACCGTTACATTCAACACCAAAACCAACATTTCCAATAATCTCCATCGCATATTTTGAATAAAAATCGGTGAAATTAATAGTTTTTTCATTAGAATGTAACACATCTACATAATTCAAAGCTTGTGCCGCTATATCCTCAACAATCGGATACATAGTCTTTAGCTTTCCAGGAGTGAAGGTCGGAGTCATCTTCAGTCGTAGGCTTTTCCATTGCTTCCCGAATATGTTGAACAGATTCGCCGCTAACGGGTCACCAACTCCGCCGGCATACGTGCCTCGCGATTGGAAGCTGTCGAAGTCTTTGATCAGCATGAGCTTCGCTATGTCTGGGTCATGTATAGACAACACTGGTTGGTGGAACGAGTACATGCCGATGTAAGGTAAATGTTTATATTTGAAATAATTATCGTAGTAGGGCTGGAAAAACTGCTCCTTTCTATTGATCACTTTTTTAATATTCCCAAAAATAAATTCTGGTTTCGGTCCGGTAACACCTCTTTTTGACCAGTACGTAAACTTATATCTGAACCACAGAAATGTGTAAATAATAGCGACAGCCGCAAATATTATTGTTTGGGGATTAAACACTTGGGTTATTAAAAAAGACATTTTGTAAAACAATTTAAAAACTCACACAACACAATCTGTTTTTTTTATGTTTTGAAATCAGCTAAATATTCATAGTTTTAGTATTTACTTAAATCTCTCTATTGACGTTATATTCGCTTGCGCACACGCATTGCCAATGACCAATGTGGCTCTCATAGCTAAGGCACTTTATTGTGGACTTGACTATTTCATAATGTTGTCTACTATTTTACGGCAGGGTCACAGATCTTTCGATTGCAATGAACTTGAATTTGACTATATGTACTATCGGTCAGTGGTCAGTTGTTGTAACTTCCCTGGCTGTGTCAAATGAAATTGTTATGAATTAACTCATACGTAAGTTGAACACTTCAATTTACATAAGAGAAAAAACATAATGTGTGTATGTAATGTAATGTAATGTAATTTTGTTTTAATTAATACAATACACATTAAATAATTCTTTTACTATAAAATAATTTTATTACAAAAATACATAACCGATAATTACTGAAATATTTTATACTTATTACACACAAAATCCTTGACATTACTTATGAGCTAAATCTAAAGAACTATCCGTATTCTCGCTCTCTGCTTTCACGACCTCTCTTCTTAACTGTACTAAATGCTGTAGATATTCCTTGGGTTTTCGTGTCGTTGTTTCAACACAATCATTTTTCATACCTTTGTAGTTTGTTACATAATTTTCATACTTATTAACGGCCTCCTCTAAATTACCACAAGAGTCTAATAATTTTCTTTCTATACTTTGAAATTCGCTTATATCATCGTGATCATAATAAGTATTACGATTATAATATGGCTTGTTATCATAATATGGCTTGCGTTGTCTACTTTTGTATTCAGCATTGTCCGTATCTCTACTATCGCTGGAACTTAAATCCCTTATATTTTGACGTGATTGTTCATTCGAAAACCCAATTTCGTTTCCTTTAGGTTCTAATCCCAAAAAATCTTGAACAACCCTCGCTTTCGTTGTTTGGTACTTAGTGCTCTTGTAAACAGGAACGTAATTCGATCTCTTTAAACTTCCCATTGTTCTGCTACCACCTTTCTTCCAAATAAAAGAATCTGTTTCCACTTTACTAGATTCTGTAGAATCAGAATATATACTCTCATAGTCTTTGTCTACTGGAAAATCTTTATCAGATGTTGTCATATCGGATGCAGTTTCAGTTTCATCCTTTGTATTATCATTATTTTCACTCTCTTTACTAATTTCAGAAGCAATTGCAACGGTTTGGTCTACGTTCGTGTCTTTAAATGTAACGATCCTTTTAGTATCTCTTTCTTTTGATGGTGACAGTACAATATTGTAAGGATAAATATTTTCATTCCGTCCCAATATCATATTTTTTATCTCAGAAGAATTAACTTTTCGTACAGAATTGGGACTCACTCTTGGTAGTGTAAAATCATCTGTATCTGGGAATTCCTCAGTATGTTTAATATAATCGGTAGATTTTTCATCATTAACACTTTGAATTATAAAAGGAACTTTTGCGTCTTCTGCTACATTAACTATAACACTAATCTCATCTTCTCTTATATCAATAATATTTTGTGGGTCGATTGTACTATGGTTTGTCAACAAATCTGGAGTAGCAGTTGTAACGCTCGACTTACTGTTTGTCGTGATTAAATTTTCTGAATTATCATCAGAACTTTGAGATTCTGCATCTACAGGGTACACCTGTGATATATTTATGCTTATAACTGGTGCAGCAGAACATTCTTCAGTAAAATTACGATTCTCTTTACTACAAACGTGTTTTGATAATGATGCGCGTTTTCTTCTTCTAGGCGGGGGTACAACTAGCGTTTGAGTGCATCGTTCGTTTTTTGTCACTACATCAGTCATCATAAAGGAATTTTTGTATAGCACTCTTTTAGTTTCTGTGGAAATGTCGATAGAATCAAGTGATCCCGTTGGCCCTACAGCTATTTCTTTATAACGCGGTGTCATTGGAACTGTTTCAGTAGCTACATCTCGGTAGAATGTATGAGAAAGTCTATTTTTGGAAATATATGAGTAAAGATCTGTTTGTACATCAATAGCTTGATCTTTTACTCGAGTTGCGGTAATTCTTGTTTGTGTATGCGCTGGTATGCCAATCCTTCTTTTATTGCGAATAGCTTTCTGACTTAACTCCATTAGTCTTTGGCGTGCATTTGTGCAAATTTTTAACTCACTAAATGGTTCTATTATTTTCCTGTCAACCATTGACTCTACTTTAGAAACTGCAGCTTCTTCTTTCTTTTTCAGTTTTGTGTATAGTCTTTCAGTAACAGATGCTACGATTTCTGCTCTCTGATTCTCGTGAAGAATGGTTATATGAGGAACTTTAAGTTTTTCCGTACTTGGTACATCATTTATCCGCGCTTCGCTTTGAGTTGGTAGAGTATTTGCCAAATTGTTACTTTGGCCTGGCATAGACGTCTCATTATTGGCTAAAACCTCTTGAGATCTGAATTGTCTTTTTTTGTGTCTAAGAGGAGCTGTCACTTTAAGATCGTCCCCGCTGCTGGCTCTTTCCAGAGTAGGTCCGAATAATTTGTCCATTTCTTTATTAATTTCGCTAGCAATTGTTGAGTTCTTGTCTATAATGTTGATGACATCCGAACTCCCGCTAGCTACTGATGAAGCGGTTGATTCTGAATTGGTCGCGTCTGGTTTTGGACGCGTTATGTTCATAATGTTGCCTATCTTTGCTGCTTTACTTAATTCACTAGATTGTAAATCGTGCTCATTTGCTCGCAATGCCCAATGTTCTTCATCAAATAATATTTTTCCAGTTTCCGGCACCTGCAAGTGTTAAAACAACAGTAATATGCTTAATTGAAGTATGTAGACTATTGTTATATTGGAAACTGATACTTTTACTGACATATCGGATATAGTTCCTAGTGAGTTCAGTAATGAGTTGATTGAGTTGTGCCTGTAATGCAGCTCGTGAGGCGACGTGAGAGCCACAGCTGACGGTGCGAGGTGTGGGCAGCTGGCGAGCTCGGGCAGCCCAGCGGAGCGTTGAGGCTGACTCGCCGTAGCAGGCAACACTAGGTGAAACAGCTGTACAGGATTTGAAAAGAAAAACTATTAGGAGATATTCATTTCATTGTTATCGCTATTCAATTCAAATTGAATTATTGATAGATGCTCGTAAAATAGACACTTGACAGACATTCCATTTAAATAGAAGCATTGATTCAAGGTCAGGGACAGCTTTCAACACTAAATCTGCGTGAACTGACATAACTATGCATACTAATTTACATTCTATGTATGTATGCCAAGGCTTTATCTCAAATGAGCTAGTCATAGACCTCGAAGCTTACCTAACATTCTAAATAAACAAGACTGTGTGTTGCATTTCGTTTTATAATATTATAGTTGTACTTACTAGCTATAATAAACGTGCCGGCGCCGCCCGTGAAACAATCTTTTAGTAGCCAAGTGAGAGCTGAATCACGGTATGGGACGAACCTCCCCCGTGTAGCACCCCCACCTACTAGCAAATACAAATTAATTCTATTAATCAATTATTATTTTATTAGTGAAACGTAGGTCTATCTATACTCTTCTTTGACATCGTCGCAATCATAGGCATTGCAAATTACTACGTGACTAAAATCGTACTAACACTTGTTCATACTGTTTATCAAAAACAAAAGATTAATATTATTATTATTTGAATGTGGCACAAATAGCACAGAACTAGTGCCCTGAGACAGGACGAACTGGATAGGTCCCACCCAAACTGGAAAGAGGACACGCGGGCTCGCGAAAGGTGGAAGGAGCGGAGAGTGACATTTGCGCACGCTGCGCAGGCTTGAAGAGAGAAAAAAAAAGAATGTAAACACCTAAACACAGACTTACCAAGTGCAGAGATGACGTTGCTAAGTGCAACCAATGACTTATTTATATTCGCGCCTTCTTTCTGTCGGCCACCGCCACAGCCCTCCCAACTGGCTTTCTCACTAGACAGAAAATATATAAATTACATAAAAAGACATCGATTGAGCTATCCTTGCTTAACATTTCCTCCACAGTAGTGAGCCACTCGGGACTGGGAGTAGATAAGAATGTGGTGAGCAATTTTCGCACAGATCCTACATCATTAAAACCCAGGAACACAGGAAAGTAGGAACATAGTAGAGTTTATTCAGTACGTTTCCCTCAAAGACCTAAGTCTTACCAGAACGGATCCCAAAGAAGATGTCCCCATAAAATAGGGTTCGGAACAAGGAGTTCGGCTGCGCGAGCATGTCCTAAGATCCTTAGGAGCCGAACAAAAAGAAAAAGTCGGAAAGAACACTAAGCGAAAACGAAGTAATCGATTCAACGCGACGGTTGGCGACGGTCGGAGGACGAGGGAATTTTATTAAAATGCGCCTGTTATTTTAGTATATTGTGTATCTTACGACATCCACGCGAACGAAGTCGCAGGGCACAGCTAGTTTTAAATAATATTAATAAACAATTTATAAATTCAGCAATGTCCACCACTAATTTCATTATTGAGTAAATGTGATTGTGTATCCTGGATAAATTCTTCTCTTTTAAAAAATTTAATTCTTTACTTTTTTTTCCTGGATAAATTCTTTTCTTGTTCCTTCTCATTTGCAATCGTTTTCTAAATTTCTTGACTACAACAGACGTATTAGCGAAAAACGATTTCAGTTTTGACATTTCAAAGAAGTATGCATGTATTTTTATAGCTATGTACCTTGGGCCAGTTTCTATCATGTTTCTCTAAATGACTGTACATAGCCAAGGGAGAAAATCGGAAGAAAAATGATATAGAAATTATCCACTCCGTCTGAGGAAGATGATCACGCGTTTCCGAGTATCCACCCTAGGGTGGCTGTTTTAGGGAGGACAAACGGAATAACCCATTGAGTCGCGGGGAGGGTCAATATCCATGAGAAAATCGTCACGATAAAAAGGTTGAAAACTATGCGGATAAATACTAACTTAGCCATCATTTGTAAATTAACAATATCAAGGCATAAATGGGAATAATAAATGAGTGAAAATAATACTGACATCGTTCATAATCTTTTCGTTACATTACTATGACTAATAAATTGAATAAGTATTTCATTAGACTACTTTTGTAAAGCTTCTTCAATCTACAGGTAGCCACGTCGAAGCGTAACCTACTCGATGGATTAGGGACATTTGTCTGCATTTCTTTGATCTTGTAAAACGTGATGTTTACTCACACCTGTAGGTATTCACGTGAGTGTTGAGGATTGGGTGTTACTTTATATAGTGTACTTACATACCTACTAGCCCATCCCGCGCGATATCGATATCGTCCGCGTGGATTTCGTACTTTAGTACCCGTTAGGGATAGATGCTCAAAAAAATCTTGATACAAGTTATTCTCTATGTTTGGTTTTAAGTACAAATATTGAGTTTTGAGTTAATCGGACCGCGCGTTAAAATTCTTCCATACAAACTTTGACACCCTCCAATCCCCTTTTAGGGGGTAGTTTAGAAAAACAAAAAATGACATATTTCATAATTTACTTAGATAAGTATTCGTTTCAAGTTTATTAACTCAAGAAATAAGATTTTTCAAACAAACAAAACGCCCCCTTCTCACACCCTTAAAGGTTGAATTGCCAAAAATCCTTCCTTAGTGGATGTTTACAACATAAAAGGCATCAATTGCCAAAATTTCAAGTTTGTAGCCTCAGCGGTTTAGACTGCGTTGATGAATCAGTCGAGACAAGTAATTATACAGGGTTACAGGGAAAGTCGTACTGAATATTAAAGGAGGTTATTATTCAGGTCATTTCTGATGATTTTGATTCTGAAATAAAATGTCCGAAACTTAACCGTTATGGAGATATTAAATTTTAAAGATTATTTTTAAAAATCCTTTATTTTTTAGCTTTTAGTCGTTTTCTTTGGGATTAGAGCTCCTAGAGTCGGTTTTTTTGATGTATCTAGTTAGAAGACATGTCCATTAATAAAAATGATCAATATAAACTGAACCTACTACTAACAGCTTAAAAAACTGCTCGACAACGGTTAGCATTATAAATTTTCTAATAGAGTGTTCTTAACTTTGATGGGCTTTAAAAAAAAATGTATGGAACTTTTTCTGCGAATAACTTTATAAAGTTCTACGTCTCTTTAGCTATTCAAAAAGGTATATCATCTACTAGGTTTGTTCATAAAATCTTAAAATAATGTTATTAGAATAGGCCCATCTGGTAGTACAACATAACAGAATTTCGATACAAAAGAATCCGGCTTACTACCTGGCACTTTTAAACAATGAAAAAAGGTTTGGGTAGACATTGTTTGTGCCCGGGAGACGTGCGGTGACAGGTATTTATGTCATTTTAAATGTCTGAATTGTCAAATCGTGGATCGTGGTGTTTGTTTAGTCTGCTCATGCGATTCTTCCATGGTAGATGTGTTATCCGTGCCCTCCGATTTTTTTTTTGTAAAAACGCGACTTGGCTTGGATTTTTGGACTGTTTCATCTTCTAACTGTGTGACGTGGCTTGTAACTGGACTTTGATTTGTGTTGTGAACATGGCAACATTTACCAACGAGGAATATGCTGACATCCTAATGTGTTATGGATTTTGCGAAGGAGTGTCGTTGCGTGCACGCAATGAATACATGCTAAGGTATCCTACTCGCCGAGTACCTGATATTGGCGTATTTGACAGAGTTTATCGAAGACTACGAGAAACTGGTTCTGTGCTAGTACGTCGGACTGACATGGGACGACCTCGTGTTCTTGATGACGACGACGAAGATAATGAAATACGACGTCTCTTTGAAGCCGACCCAACCACGTCAACAAACGTTGTCGCTCGACGGCTTGGTATTTCCCAGTGGAAAGTCTGGTTCGTAATGCACAGTTCTGGGCAATACCCTTACCATTACACGCCATTGCAAGTAATTGAAGAAGGGGATCCATTGAGACGACTAGACTTCTGCAGATTTATGCTCAATGCCGATAATGAAGATCCGGATTTTTTAAAGAAAATCATGTGGACAGATGAGTCGAAATTTGACAAAGACGGCATCACAAACTATCATAACACCCATTATTGGGCTCCCAAAGCGCAAGGTAACCCCAAGAAAAAAAGACCAAAAGGGTCACAAAGGAGATTCAGTCTTAATGTGTGGATGGGTGTAATATCAAATAACTTGATAGGGCCATACTTCCTGCCCGATAACTTGAATGGCGAGACATATGAAAACTTTTTGAGGGAGGAGTTACCCTCTTTAATGCAAGACTTGCCTATTGCATTGAGACGAGACATGTTCTTTCAACATGATGGCTGCCCAGCGCACTACAGAAGAAGTGTTCGAGCATGGTTGGACGAGAATTACCCAAACCAAAGGATTGGAAGAGGCGGACCCATAGCATGGCCGGCGAGGAGCCCCGATTTAACGCCGATGGATTTTTATGTGTGGGGTCATATGAAAAGCCTAGTATACGACCAAATGACACCGATCGCAAATGTCGATATTCTAAGACAAAAAATTATTGATGCGGCTGAGGAAATGAGGCGGAACCTACGAACTTCTGTCGTGAAAAGTAATTTAAGAAAAAGAATGAGACTTTGTGTAAGAAATAGCGGCGGCCATGTAGAACATGAATTATAAAAATATTGCTAAAATTTTTGTCTTTTTTTTACGTATTTTAGCTACTTTTACCTCAAACTAAAAATGTACCCTCTCCTAACTTAACTGTTATTTGGGCAATGTTTTGCCTATTTAATAGCAAGTGTTATACCTTTTTGAATAGCTAAAGAGACGTAGAACTTTATAAAATTATTTGCAGAATAAGTTCCATACAATATTTTTTATTAAAAGCCTGTTAAAGTTAAGAACACTCTATTAGAAAATTCATAATGCTAACCGTTGTCGAGCAGTTTTTTAAGCTGTTAGTAGTAGGTTCAGTTTCTGTTGATCATTTTTATTAATGGACATGTCCTCTAATTAGATACATCAAAAAACCGACTCTTCCTAGAGTCGGTTTTTGACCAAAAGCCTTGACTAAAAGCCAAAAAATAAAGGATTTTTAAAAATAATCTTTAAAATTTAATATCTCCATAACGGTTAAGTTTCGGACATTTTATTTCAGAATGAAATTCATCGGAAATGACCTGAATAATAACATCCTTTAATATTCAGTACGACTTTCCCTGTAACCCTGTATATCTAAAGGGTGTCTCAAAAGAGTGCACTTTTTCATTTTAAAATAAAAACAAGTATTTTATGACAGAGTTGTGATATTTTTATTGTATTGTAAAGAAGACATGTTCCGATTAAGTATGGAATAAAATATCCGGCAAATGACCCCCACGGCTCCGATGACAGGCCATTACTCTTTTCATGAAATTTTCCATGACTTTTGTACAGAGATGTGGCTGTATCTCACCGATGACGCGTTGGATTTCCGATTTGAGCTCAGGAATTGTTTCGGGTTTATTCGCATAAACCCGAGATTTCACAAAACCCCAAAGAAAAAAATCGCACGGCGTTAAATCGCACGATCTTGGTGGCCATTTGACATCAGAATTTCGTGAGATAATGTGTTCTGGAAATCGTTGCTGCAATAAATCGATTGTTTCATACGCGGTGTGGCAGGTTGCGCCGTCCTGCTGAAACCACATGTTGTACAGATTCATGCCGTCCAGTTGAGGCCACAAGAAGTCCGTTATCATATTCCTGTAACGAATGCCGTTCACCGTTGTAATGAGTTTTCACAATTTTAACGCGTTGTTCTTTCGAAAAGCGCTCCATTTTTAATAATCGGAATAAACAGAGGTGACAGCTGTCAAATTTCAGAGTTGCCACTTGCATGAAAAAAAAAAATCCAATTTTAAAAAGTGCACTCTTACTGAGACACCCTATATGTATACACGTTGACTTGTAATTTGACGTGTTCCTTCCAGGACCCATTTGCAATAATTAAGCACCTCATAAAGACTAGGCGAAAATTCATGGGATTCGAGAAATCCAATTTTTTTATGTATTTTTGAAAATTTCCCAGAATTCGTCACTAAATTTCACTTTTCTGTAAACTCTCAAATTTAATGGCCTTCATTGCTATTCCATTGAGTAACATATACTTTAACAAACCTTTCGATGTAACCAAATTTTCTAAAACATCAAACAGTTAAAAGTTAAAGGAAGTAGTTTATTAACCATTTTCAAAATTTTCAATCAGTCGAATTTGTAAATTGTTGAAATATTGTAACATTGAGTGATATTCGAATGAATTAACTAGCTTATGCTATCCCACTACTTTCTTACTTCCCAGCAATCCATCACACGTTAGGCCAGGTCGTCATGACCAGGTCACAAGTCGCGAAGCGGCTTTTAAGTTTTTAACACGACTCACGGCCTACTCGCTGGTCACGGTTCACTTTTCGCTTAGCTTGTGTGTATTCAAACATACAGTGCACGTACATACTCTAATAGTTTGACATACGTCGCCTGATCTTACTATTTTAGATTTTTATGTTTGGGATCATATGAAAAGCACTGTACACTCGAAACCGGTGCCTTCAGTAGAAGTACTATTTCAAAGAATAATACATGTAGCGGAATACATAGGAACTAATTTCACTGCAAAAGTTACCAAGACAGAAGTTAAAACAACAGTAAGGGCTTGTATGAGGCACAGAGGTGCCCGTATTTCGAACAAAACCTTTAAGTGACCAACAGGAAGGTTCAGGTTTTAAATTATTTCAACAATTGCCAATTCTATGTTTTTCGGCAGTATCTACTATGGGCCCCTCTACATTTTTGTTTACGTAGGAAGTACAAGGTATTAGCTTTCAATTTTTGCAATGAAGGCCCTTCAATTTCATATTTTATTAGAACTCATATTTTATAACGTATTCTAGGAAATTTTCTGAAACTCAGGGTGTCATGATAAATAAAAGATTTTTATTAAAAGCCTCAAAAGTCGACGTATGTCAAACTATTAAAGTGTACTGTATCTTTAAATATGCAAAATAAGCGACAAGTGAACCGTGACCAGTGAGTAGATCGTAAGTCGTGTTAAAAACTTAAAATCCGCTCCGCGACTAGTGACCTGGTCATGACAACCTGCCTAACGTGTGATGGATTGCTGGGAGGTTAGAAAGTAGTGGGATGGCATAAACTAGTTAATTCATTCGATTATCACTCAATGTTTCAATATTTCTATTATATAATATGTTTCATTATCGACTGTTTCATAGGCACCTCTTTTGTTTTAGTTTTGTACCGCGTTATAGCTGATTAAATTAAGATGTCTTCCCCGTAATTTGTACGCTTGATTTCGTAGTAAAAGGTGAACGGCAGATTTAGTACAGCATACTTTTTTTGTTGTTTTGTTACAGAATTTGTTCCACTTATTAAGGCAACTAAGCCATTAATTTTCATGTAAGTGTACTATTTTTAGAACTTCGGATTAATTAATAATATCAATAAATAGATTTTAATAAATAAACGTAATAAAATCGTAAACTAAGCGCAGTTATGCTTTTAGAAGTTGCCATATGTAAAATAACACAAATATAGAAACGATAATCAATTATTTAGAAATAGAAATAACATTAATATAATTAGTAAAATAGGTAGGCATTAAAATAGGTATCTCCTAATGCACCCCACTAAGAGTAGGTATGTACGATCCTCATCTCAATCTACCTACTTAATGGTAAGTAAAACACTACAAAGATCAAGTAACAAGCAATCTAGAACATGTACTTTATCACCAAAACAATGTTTATGTACCTTTATGTGATGATCTACATTGGTACACTAGAACATAACCTTAAAAAATTAAACTGGTTATAGCTTTTACGTCCCAAGTTCTAAAAATCTAAGAATTTAAAAAGGGCTCGTTTATCATTTAACTACCAATTAAAACAAAAAATATCTCAAAACACGAAATTTTACTAGCTGTACGAAATTCCCATACAAGCCTGCCGTTCGCCTTTTGAGTAACTGTTTGATGTTTTAGAAAGGAGAATGGCGAGGTTGGACCCACATAATTTGAAAATTATGGAAATGCCGTTCACGTGCAAGTTTATATTGATTATAATAACAATTATAAGAGTTTTATAAAAAAAAATATTGAGTCGCTTAGGGGTTGGGAATTAAAAGTTAGAAATGATTTTCATCTATCTATACCTACATCTATACAAATAAATAAAATTGAAGTGTCTGTTTGTAATGACAAAATAACAACTCTTTACTAAATGCATAAGAAAGTAGGTATATACGGTTCATATTCAACCTCAGAAAATATGACCATGTGTCGAGCTACAGGTCTGAGCTCAAATGGATGCCCATTCGCCAGAGAAGAAATTTGCGTGCTTTGACCACGCTTTTCTCCCTTCTTAACTCTCCCACTCCTCCTTCTTATCTAGTGTCTCACTTCCAATATCTATGTTCTTCACACGCTAAGAATCTTCGTTCTTCTAACAATCTTCTCCTACTCTGTCCTTCTCATACTTCTGACTTTGTTCATTCTTCCTTTCATTTTCAGTCCATTCTTCTTTGGAATGCGCTACCTCTTGACATCAGGATGGCCACCAGTCGGTATGCATTTAAGCGGAGATTGCGGAGTTATTTTCAAAATAAATAGCGTAGAGTCATCTCTCTTGAATTTATATATAATATATGTATATAATATAGGTATATATTATAGTAAATATGTATGTATGTGTATTATAAGTTTATGACTTATTTATGTACAAATTGTTCCATTTCTAACAGAGCACCTGCCATCTAATCTCTTCACCACCCTTGGTTGACTGGTAGAGAATGCCTAAGGCATTAAGTCCGCCTTTGTACTTTTTTAAGTGTGAAAAGTTTAAATAAATAAATAAATAAATAAATAAATACGGTACTTATAACAAAAAAGCAATTTTTAAAATTTTTGTCTGTCTGTCTGTCTGTTTGTTCCGGCTAATCTCCGAAACGGCTGGACCGATTTTGACAGAACTTTCACTAACAGATAGCTGATGTTACGGCAGGTAATTTAGGCTACATTTATATTTGAAATAATTAGGGTTCCGCGCAAAAAATAAAACCCATGAAATTATGAACAAAAAGTCGGATTTGAAAAATTCTTTTTGCATTTGGTAGCCCAATTCTCGAGGATAGTTATCGGCTATTTAACATCACGTTACGACCCTTAGGAGCCGAGTAAAAAGTAAAAAGTCAGAAAGAACACTAAGCGAAAACGAAGTAATAGCGCGGGCGGTCGCGGGGCGAGTCTACGCGACGAGTCGGGGGACGAGGGAATTTTATTTTTGTTTTAATGTGGCTGTTATTTTAGTATACTGTGTATCTTACGACATCCACGTGAACGAGGTCGCGGGGCACAGCTAGATTATTATAAAATAAGTTATCGTGCAGTTACGAAATGCAAGGTGTTTCAGATTACATTTCAATCTACATTATTTATTACAATAGATTCACCTTTTTACACTTATGTACGTTTTTACTTGAAGGTTTTCCTTTTTAATACGCTTTTCATACTTAAATCTTGTTAAATATAACACAAAAACGTATAAAACCAAACATTAAAATAAAATGTAAACAGTGATAACTCAAAACGGAACGTTTTTCTGTCAAGTGTCAATACAGGCTGACTGTCAGTGTCAATTCCAATTCCATTGTCTGTATTTATCGGCGTGACTTGCGGTGCGTTTTTTTTTTTCGTCGCAACAAAAAGTGTTTCTAAAAGCCTACTTACAAAAAAAAATAAAAGACTGACCTTACAGACTCCTGTTTACAGAAAATACCACAACAATTCAGCTCTTCTACTAATCTGTGCTTTATCATATACACCTAGGTGTCTCTGGCTAAAAACATGTACTATTTAGGTACACTATTTATAGAGATTTGTATTCTAATTTCACACATGTTTGATACATCATAAATAAAAAAAAACATTCTACTATTAAATTATGTCCTTTATGTACTTTGGATTAATTTTAGGTTATAAATATAATCTTATACCTTGCATATCTTTTTTCTCCCAATTTCTATAACTTTCTATCCGTTTGATTTTTTATTAGTTATATATCGTTCTTAAACTTTTTATAACTTTCCATTATGTACGCTACCCCTATCAGTAGGTCCCAAATTACATGCAATCTCGCCATTCTCCTTTGGTTACATCGAAAGATTTGTTAAAGATTAGGTACCTAATGGAATAGCAATGACGGCCATTCAATTTGAGAGTTTAAAGAAAAGTGATAGTTAGTGAAGAATTCTGGTAAATTTAAAAAAATACATAAACATTGTGTTTTCTCGAATCCCATGAATTTTCGCCTAAGCTTTATGGGGTGCTTAATTGTTGCATATGGGCCACACTATCATGTCTTGTTGGAATACGTCAAATTAAAAGTCACCCTGTATGTAGCTTTGATGAATCTTCAACAAAATAAATAAGTTCTTATTTGAAAAGGAAACTGAAAAGCGAAAAATAAAAAACTTTTTAACAAAAGGATAAACCAACGAAAAATAAACTGAAAAACAAAAAATAAACCTTTTAGTCTTATTAAGCTCCTAAATTAATGTAAATTACTAATTTTGAGTCGGCGCCAATCAAACATAAAGGCGCCAAGTAAATGACAGCTTGATTGATCTTCGTTAATTGCTCTACCTTGATTGTATGTTTGACGCGGACTCAAAATTAGTCATTAACATTAATTTAGGAGCTTAGACCACGCTTTTCTCCCTTCTCAACTCTCCCACTCCTCCTTCTTATCTAGTGTCTCACTTCCAATATCCATGTTCTTCACACGCTAAGAATCTGCGTTCTTCTAACAATCTTCTCCAACTCTGTCCTTCTCATACTTCTGACTTTGTACATTCTTCCTTTCATATTCAGTCCATTCTTCTTTGGAATGCGCTTCCTCTTGATATCAAGACGGCTACCAGTCGGTATGCATTTATGCGAAAATTGCAGTTATTTTAAAAATAAAAAGCGTAGTAGTCGTCTCTTGAATTTGTATAGGTACATATATGTATATAATATAGGTATAGATTATAGTAAATATGTACGTGTATTATAAGTTTATAACCTGTTATGTACTTGTGTACCTATTCTATTTATACCTAATTCATTATTATATATTTTTAATAGTTTTTTTTTTGTCATTGTTCCTCTCAAACAGAGCACCTGCCATCTTATCTCATCACCACCCTTGGTTGACTAGCAGAGAATGCCTAAGGTATTAAGTCCGCCTTTGTACTTTTTTTGAGTGTGAAAAGTTTAAATAAATCAATTTCTCTAATGTCAAATTTTTGCCCCAAAACTTTCACTAAAGATATCATTTCCCCAAACTTTCTCCAAATACCTACCACCAATAACAATAACTTACCAAACTTACCAATAATAATAACTTAATTTACTAATAATAATAACTTACCAAATTTTTTCTTAAAATCGCAAAAAAAAACCAATTTGGCAACCTGCTCCGCGGGCGCGGCCGCTTGCGTCTTTAATTCGCGCAATGATCGTGTATTCGCGTTCTACTAGGATACCCAGTTTTTGATACCGCACGATCACGCGATGGTCGCATTGTTTACTCGCGCGATGATCACATAGTCGCGTTGTATTAGAACGACGCTTTACAATGGCAATATTTTGTATTTTGACAGTTCAACAACGTTCATTGAGATATAATTACGTCGCTGACGATATTTTCAAACCTATGAAGGATTTTTTAAAGAAATTCCTAATCCATTGTTAGGAATTACTTTAAAAAATCCTTCGGATTGCAATTGAAAATGTGATAGACAAATGAGGTGCTAGTATTCCGCATCTAAATACCACACTGATGCTCTCTATCCGCATTAAAGGGGCATCAAAATACTTTTCGGAAAACCCGAGACCTAATTTCTGTGACATAACTGACCTTGTGTACCTAATAGACATCTCGTAGTATCTGATTCGATTGAAAATGAGTCATGATTAATATAGTCATTTAGCTTTGCACATTGTGGATTCGAGTCCACGTTTAATGCTTATGTGTACATATTGAATTTATTATCATTATAAGTAGGTACTCTATCGGAGTGTCGGGTGGTCTACCATATTTTGTGAATAATTGTGAGATTTATGTCAGCTGTAAACGTGTCTTCAATACACAAGAGAAATGGGAAGAGCTGCAGGGTTTAAAAACAAATACAAATGAGATTATTATTATTGTGCGTGTACCTTCCAGCTAAATCAGCAAGGTGCAGTGTAGCATGAGGTGTGGCGATTTCTAGCAGTGCGTGCGATCGTGATGAGGTAGCGTTGCGTCGAGTGGCGGCCGTGCGGCGCCGTCGAGCCCCTTCGGCGACCAGCGTCAGAAGAGCTTCGGCGTCCTGGACCAAAACGCGCCGAAGATCTGCTCGCGTGGAATAAGATGATGTAGCTTTACGTACAAAGCTTATGCACGAGTTTTTTGTAGATAATAACAGGGGGCTCACTGGGCGCCCCTACCCTGACAGATCGCCCAAGCAAATAAGTTATTGAAAATGGACACTGTTTCCTGTGTGTGGCTGATTGATAAAACTATGTAAAACTAAAGATTTGACAAACAACGTGTGACGTCCCAGCTCTGCTAAAATGATCGCGACTTCGTTCCGATAGAACACCAGGTAGATTGTTAAAAAAGATGAAGATGAGGTGTAATTTTAGATGATTGCACCTACTTCGCCAGACGCAGTCAGTGATGCAAGGATGCGTTTACCTAGGTATATCTAAACTTACTCTGCACATAAGGTCCTTTAGAAGGATGCTCGCGCACGCGCAAGTCTTTGCGCGCATTGCCTCTGCGCCGGGGCAAAGAGTGGCAGGGCGGTAGCGGCACCTCACCGGACAACAAGTCGTGAACCCGCTCGTTGTATATCTCCAGGAAACTGCAACACATTATATTATAATAAACTGATGTGCCGGGAATTCGAGACCTTATTACATGAAGCGGTAAATATTCTTCATCCGTGCAGTCAAGACCTATGCCTGGCTCCCAAAAAGGGTCTGCAACGTAAGAGACTACTAAAGCAAAATTCATATGCGACAACTTTTTTCTAAACTGAAACCACTTATGTAAGTAAGTAAGTACCTACTGACTGACATCGTATTCTGTCGGGATTTTCACTTATTTCATTTTTACTTAATACAATCCATAACCCTTTTTCAAGCCATTAAAAACATAATTATATACTTAGATACGAGTGCCTCGTTAGTCTAGTGGTCGCAAGCGCTGCTTCTGAGCTCGATTCCCGAGGTCCTGGGTTCGATTCCCGGGCCGACCCCGGGCAAAGTGTTATTGGGTTTTTTCCATCTGGAATTTCTTAGTAGCAGCCCGAAGTCTGGATCTGTGCCTGGTTGATAGCAATAGGCTCATCCCCTATTACATGGGACTTAAACTGGCAAAATGTGGGTCTACTATATGTACGCCTCTGCCTAGCCCTTCGCGAAATACAGGCGTGATGTTATGTATGTTATGTTAGATACGAATAAAACGCACAGCTGTTTTTTGAAAAGGTTCATGAACATTCTTCAAAATTAACTTTTAACACTGTGAATCTAATCAAATTGTGTTCCTCAATTAACGACCGTGGCCGTTGTCCTCAACTAATATTTTGGTAAACAATAAACTTACCTTAAACAAATGTCCATCTGTAACAAGATAACTGAACTTTTGTGCGAGTTAATTTGAGTTAGTCACGACCAAACTAATTGCCTGCTAATAAATCATCCCGCAATTTACAAAGTGGAACTATGTTTTGAACTTAGTTTTAACTTTTAACTATGTGGAAATTACTTAAACGGAATAGCGTGATATTCTACTGTGGGTAATGAAGGTAGCGCAATATGTGAATAAGCAAAATTAAGTTTCCGGGTGTTTCATTAATTTGAATAAGTAGGCCCATAAGTTTAAACACCTTGACGATTTTAAGATTTTATTTAAGAGTCATAAAAACGAAACCAGATAATTTCCTTTCGATTTTTAACTACAAAACAACAAAACATACGATTCTACCTCTAGGTAGGGTTCAGATTTGACGAATGTTTTCTCATTTTGCAAGAAATCATTCTCAGATAATTTATTCTTCAAAAGATAATCCAAACTTTTAAGTGGTAGGTAGGCCTACCACTTAAAATTTTGGATTATCTTTATCTTAAGGGAAATACTAAGCCCGATACCTATACCGGGCTCAGTATTTCCCTTATTTTTTAAAATGCTTGAGTGTAATAATCTGTTATTACGGTGGGAATGAAACAGTTCAAAGAACGGAGATATTGCCTACGTGGGGTGGCGCCGCAGACCATCAGACACCTCGCACGGTGTGATACAGGCGTAATAAAACAACTCACCACCACAAAACTAACGTAGAAAATGTAGAAACACACGAATAAAACGTACACGTACTTATTAAAACGTATATACCAAGCTACTTATATTCTAACATAATAAATATCCTGTCTTCCTTCCCTCACCGAAGGGGTAGGGGTTTTTGGTAATGCTACTACGGAGTTATTTTAAATTTACTAGCTAAACTCCGCAGACGCGATGGGTATCGATAAATAAACACGATATTAAAAAAATTTGATGTCTTTTTTGGAAGGTCAACGACAGCTGTTAGTGTTGTTATTTGAAGTATGAGTTGAGAAAAAAACTGTTTACTTATGTTTAATCGTGTTTAGATATCGACACGGGCATCACGTCTGTGAAGTTTACACAAAAATACAGATTTTTTAATTCGAGTGACGACGACACAAAAACAATCATCAAATTATTATTTTTTTTGTTTTATCATGTTTAGATATCGATACCCATCGCGTCTGCGGAGTTTAGCTAGCCAATTTAAAATAGGCCTGTATATCTACTGACGCTTTGTATTTTCTTGTCATGCAAATATATTTATGCTGGTTATCAACCAGTTAGCAATGTCAGCACATTTAGATAATACGATTATGCCAACACACCATAGACTATTTTCATCTTTAAATTGATTTTGATAGCAGCTATTAAGTACCTACTTAGCTATCGTTTATTTAATGGCTACTACCTGTATGTATTTTAATTTAATAGACCATCATGAATTGAATACTTTTACTATAATAATAACGATGTAGGTACTGCTTACTGTCAGTTCAATTTTATGAACGCCCTATACAACATGTCCTGGAATTAACGCACAACCTCTTAAGGGATCGTTGTACTCATCATTATGAACAACTTTTACTATGGGACCAAACCTGAAATCGCGAAAAAAATCAGCTATTCCCTACATTTTAAATGTAGGCAACAGCTGATTACGAGGTGTGCGTTAATTACGGGACATTTTGTATAAGTATTATCTTCTGCCTAATAATGGTCAAACCGAAAATAATTGAGCTTTCATCGAGAGGAAACTTGAAAAGCCACGTTCAACTGCTGAGCTCTTCATCCGTCGGGAGAAGCCCAAATCAACAATACAATTTATTTCATCCTAAAACGATAATCAATCGCATTTGTATTACATTATACGGAGATTCAATAGGGATGATGGAGAGAGAGGGATGACAATGAGGGGCTTGTGGCTAAGAAATAACAGCCGCACGGGTCGATCGATCAGGTTAAGCTACGCTTGCCGCGGTTGGTCCGTGGATGGGGGACCATCTTTACATATCAAGACCCCTTCGTGCCTCAGAAAGCACGTTAAGCCGTTGGTCCCGGCTGTCATTCGTGTATCTTTGACAGTCGTTACGGGTCGTCAGAAGCCCGAAAGTCTGACAACCAGTCTTACCAAAGGGTATCGTATTACCCAGTAACTGGGTTGTGGAGGTCAGATAGGCCGTCGCTCCATGTAAAATACTGGTATTCAGCTGCATCCGGTGAGACTGGAAGGCGACCCCAATATAGTTGGGAAAAGGCTAGGCAGATGATGATACGGAGATTCAATAAGTACCTGCAGTTGTACTAGTGCAGACTTTATAATTTTCTCATGAAATTAACAGGATTAGCGAGATAAGTCCTAAAGAAGCAATGAAATAGTCTTTGTTGTGAAAAATCATCTGAAAACAATTTAACTTTCACTGTGTAGATATTATTACCTCGCATAATATTCCTAAACCAGTCACTATACAACGTTCGATGTCGAGTAAGGCGGGCGGGACACACTCGACGCGACTGCGGACAGGGCGCGACTCACGACCACACGGAGGACTGAAGCCTTACTGACTACTGTCTCTGAAAATATATTAGTAGCTACACCCCTCACCCTAGGTATAGGTAACTTAGTAATAATTCTACCACGCGATAAATCGCTAAATAAACTGAGTCACACTGTTTGTATTGTGTGTTCAAATCGCGAAAGTTTACAATGTTTATACATTTCCACCCACAAATCTCAATTCACATGAGTAATATCTACGTATCTTTTGATTAAACCGCGAAATTATGAAACTTTGTCACGAAATCAAGTAGGTATCTACCTACCAAATCCCAAAACAAGAAAAACTTGCTTGTGACTAATTAAATACTGGTTACAAAATCTGTGACCATTGGATAGCAAAAATACCTTCTCTGTTACTTACTGAGAAGAATAAACTATCGTGCATGGCTAGTCACGTCTGCTACGCCGAGCCTACGCGGCTGCTACGCGGCTGCTACGCCAAGCCTAAGCGGCTACTACGCTAAGCCTACGCGGCTGCTACGCCAAGCCTAAGCGGCTGCTACGCCAAGCCTAAGCGGCTGCTACGCCAAGCCTAAGCGGCTGCTACGCCAAGCCTAAGTGGCTGCTACGCCAAGCCTACGCAGCTGTTACGCCAAGCCTACGGGGCTACTACGCCATGAAGAGCCTAGGTAGAGCCTACGCAGGCTGAGTCCGTGCGTGAAATCTTAATTAACATTTGAGGATTATACTAACTTAAGGAGTTGTATTACTGATTCTCTTTATTCTGAATTATGATATAATGACTATTTTGATTCTGAATTATAATGACTAGAATTAGTAATAAAACTGCTTAAGTTAGTATAATCTTAAATGTCAAGATTTCATGAAATAGTCATTTAATAGGATTACTTGGTCTTAGAGAGCTGTATTTATGACTTTAGTTATTGTAATTCTGTAAATACATATTTTAATCAACATACAAACTAATATTCACCTGCAAATTGCAAGAAAACGTTAGAAAATTTGAATTTCGCGATCTACCCTGGCGCTTTCGCCTTAAGAGAGAATAATGTTCAATACCTGTTCACTGCAATCTTCAACAAACTCAAACAATACCTTTCCAATAACTCTTGTCTACGTAACACGAACACATGTACGTATCGTGTAGGGAGATATTAGCGCTGATAAAGCCATGATCGCAGGGTGTTAAAGGCTCGCGTGTCGTTTCAGCCTTGAGGTCAGGAAGCCATGGTGCCTCTCTTTATTATCATTCAAACTTAATCGAATACAACCAATAGACTATATATTACACGAGTGTTGGAAAAACAGCCGTAAAAAGTTATCAACACGCGCAAAACTAACCAATTCAAAAGTTAATTCACACCTTCGTGAATGTGACCGCGGCAGATCTCTAGAAACCTTATAGAGACTTAATTTTACAGTATGGACTTATTCAGGGATTACATCATGCCCAAGGGTGCATTGCATCTATCTGATTACCTAAACCTTCTAGGCAATTCAAAAGTGTCTGTAAATTGTTTGTGTCTGCTAGAAATTGTTTCTGATGAATCAGTTGAAAAATTTCGTCCTGCACCCTTTTTTTTTTTTGGGTGGGAAATCATCAAATGACTTCTACTCTGGGCGGAGCGGGAGCGCGTGTCAGACTTTTACTGACTAAAACCCACCCATGTTCCTTCAGTTGCCTGTGCCAGGGGCCACGCGCGGTAAATCTTTCGAACATCCCGCGACCCTGGCAGGCATTAGCCCTAGCGGACCCCATTAGTTCGTGCTGACATCTCTTTGAGGCGCGAGTGGAACACAACGCGCCGCCGACCCGGGCCTGGTCCTCACCGGACGGTGAGCTACCCATTGCTCGCCGTCCGCAAGCCCGCGCCTACGGTGGCCGGGAATCGGCTCTTGATTCCCGACGCCCAGGGCATCTCCTGCGACGACTAGGGGCGTGAGGGCGCAAATATTGCCTCTCCCTCACGCGTTCCGCCTCCTCCTTCGCGAGCATTACTGCTTCGCAGAAGGAGGTGATGGCTTCCCATGGACTCTCGCTCCGTACCATGGCCTGGACCAGGGCCGGACGCGAGAAATCGCCGCCTTCATCCTGCACCCTAATTGCGTAACACACTATTAATAACAATCTGAATGATTTTGAAGCATGTTGCTAATCCATTGCTTCATATGTTCGAGAAATTGGTCTGCTCAACAACGTACCTAAATAACGCAATGAATGTTGTTGAACTGTCAAAATGAAACTGTTTTCATTTGGGTTTTCAACGCGTGTACATAGTGTAGAGGCCTTAGTTGAGCCTGCCTTCCGCAAGAATCCTCTTTGGATTATGACATTGGCTGGTAAGACAAACGCTGGTTTCAATTGGAATTTAGAATAGGTGAAAAATTATGACATATAGTTATATTGTTCTATGTCGAGTCAGTATAATATTAGCCCCAGTGTTTGCTTGTTGTATTATTATAATTATAGCTGCCATAGCTAATAAACCAGTTCGTATAGCGCAGCGGTCTTCATATTAAATAAATCTCCACAAAGTTTCCCCAACACACCTCTAATTCGAGACCCCGCACACATAATAGATAGTGACCTGCCTATGTATCGTGGCTGGTCCCTACAATAGTGACAAAGACTATCTACTAACGATCCTAGCTTGTTAGACTTGTACAGCAGCTAAGGGACTCATTGTCATTCTCAACGATAAAATCAACCGGAGGACATACTTACATCATTATGTATGTCCTCCGGTTGCAACCTGTTGAGATTTGAGTGCATTGGCGTACAAACTACATTAAGTTTATATGCACTCAAATCTCAACAGGTTGCAAAAGTATAAGTAGGAATTGTAAGGGACAGCTTTTACAGCTACAAAACAACATACAAAAGTGCTAGCACTTTTGGTACCTAGGTACCAAACTTTCGACTGTAAAAGTTGCGTTAAAGTTGGGTCGAAAAAGCTGTACTTATGGAAGAAAACACACCTTATATTTTCTTATATAGGAAACGCAGAAAATGTCTTTATCGAGCCTACGCATTAGTGCCCGCAAAATCTGCGCCGATGAGATAATGACGCGACACCCCATTTCATTTTGACAATCGCATCGCGTGCCTGCAACCTATGGCTTCTTCACACGAAATGCATAAACGATAGAAACAATTTACTTGCCGAAAACTAAACTGCTTTTGGGAATAGACGTAAAAGCAACGAAGATTACCTATGGTATGGTTTTGATAATAGTAGTATACAAACAACAAAAGATCTTTTGTTGTTTTCATGCTACCATTTTGTCGTATAGACTTGGAACCCTGCCTGTCTCGAACACAGGACAACGTACGAAAAAAATTAAACCAACTGTTTTAAATCAACACTACTAGATACTTAAAACTCCAACAGCAAATTCTCGTCACGCTTATCATAGATCCACTGGACTACATATCCACGGTGTGAGATTACCTCACACGGCACACCTACCATTAGCATTCATAGAAGGCTCTTGCGGAGGTCCCCTTTCTAAGAACCTTATTTGAATATGTGAACTATTGTGGAAGGACTATAAGGATTTACGCAAATTAACTTTCACCAACCTGTACTTAACCAAGTTGCTCATGCATAATCAGCCTATAATCTTCCTACTGCAGGGATCCAGGCCTCCTCTTCGAGAGGGAGTGAGCTGTAATCTACCACGCAGGCCCAGTGCGGGTTGGTAGATGGCACATGCCTTCAAATTTTTGGTTCTAGGACATGCCTCACGATGTTTTTCTTCACCGTTTTGAGAGCAGTGGTGATGAAATTAATTACCCAAAGTAAAGCGCCTGCCTGGGTTCGAACCCACGACCTACATAGACACCGTAAGTCGGGGTCGTTACCACTGGGCCACCACTGCTCTCCACCAAGTTGCTCAACACCTATAACATCATCAAGTATATACTAAAATATATACTATACAGGGTTATTAATTTTAAATTCAGTAAAAAAAAATCTGTTTTTTTTTGTGTAAACTTCACAAACGTGACAGGTATCGATATATAAACACGATAAAACATAAGAAAACAGTTTTTCTCAACTCATACTTCATGTTACAACACTACAGCGGCCGTTGACCTCCCAAAAAAACACCAAATTTTTTGTTTACGTATCGATCCCCATCGCGTCTGCGGAGTTTAGCTGGGGAATTAAAAATAACCTTGTATACTTAGTTACCTGATAGTAAAATCAACCGGCTGCTGTTCATACAATGCCTTGCAGAGCCGTGGGATCAGTCCAGGCTGCGCTTCTGTGCCCATCATGGTATGCGTCTTACCCGTCGCACTCTGCCCATACGCCAGCACACATGCTGAACAACCTCTGGAGACGCTGGCTATGACTTCCTGGCCGATGGCTTCGAAAACCTAGCATGGGTAAATAGAAATATTTCACTAAGTACTTGAATCAAGGATAGGTACTTGAATGAATGGATACAGAGTTACAGTATGCAATTCTGATAACAACTGTGACTTCACTTCACTCAATAGAGCCGAGGTATTATTTACCTGCATTTCTTCTCACTATACGATAGGAGAAATCCATTCTTATGAAATGCAAAAGCCGGGTCACTCCAAGTGAGACAACCATAGGTTGGTACACCAGACCCCAAGAAATCTATAATGCGACGAGGATCTTTAGAATATATATCTCTATGTAAGTATAGTATTTTTTTCTCACGAAGCGACACGCCCTTTACTTGTGTTTACCAAGTTTACTTACAAACACGCTGTAAATGTGTGCGTGAAGACGAGTAGCATCAGCACATAACACACACAGACCCCCCCCCCCCCCACTCTTCCGACTTCGCCATTGTCTCGGACGGTAGGTATGCTCCTGCGCTTACACACACATTCACAACGTGTTTGTACACTTGGTAAACAAGTAAAGCGCGTGTTGCTACGTGAGATAAAAATACTGTAAGTTACGAAAAGACTGACCTTTTCCTGTGATGCGTAAGATGGCTGCGTGATTGGGCAGAAGCTGTCGAAGGTGTAATCGGCATAATATTGACGAGTCCTCTCACGACTGTCACCTGCGCCTGATACGCTTACCTAGGCAAATAATTCGTTAAGTGAAATAACCATAACATTCGTAACAGGAAACCGCTCGCTGTACCTAACTACTTACTGTAGAGTGAAGGTACATATTTTTAGAAACTCTTTCTTTAATATTTACGTGGTAATTGGTATTCTTTGCAACCTAACAACTATGGACAAATACAACATATAGGTGTTTATTTAGCTTACATTTTCTAGAGACAGCCTTAAACAGCCGTAAACAATCGACGGAAAAAACGGGAAAAATCTTCTGATCAATGTCATCATCTTTCCTATATTCTTAACTCGATCTGCACTATTGGGTAAAAAAAAACAAAGCAACGTATGCACCAAGGTATAGCTACATATTGTGAACAATACGACCACCGCCCGTGCTAGTATTTTGTGTGGTCGCTGCCCAAGATTTTGGGGTCAGCCCAAGATCCAAAGCATAGTATAAAGAGAGGAAGTGGGTTATCTCCGGCACAATCCGCGATATAATTGCCTACTGTCTCAGGGTTGTCACTTTTAGTTAAATTTTAATTCAGTGCCAATAAATTGGCAAGGGTCGGGAAGTTGTATTTTTTACTTGTATTGTCTGGGTACCTAAACGATGATGAAACCTTTCACGATGAAAGAAAGAGCGACGGGCCAGCAGACGGGCGGCGCGGGGCGGTGATGAGCACGAGTAAACGGTAGGTGATTCGAACTTTGCTCTATTTATCTGATTCACAATTAGTCAATTACTTATTTTTTAAGTACGATTTTATAACTGTAAGTAGGTACTTAGTTACTATACTTACAATAGGTACTGAGAAATCGGCATGACTAAACATAAACAAAGCAATAGCGGCAAGTCAATTGACAGATCAAAAGTACCTAGTACATTCTAGTGGGAAAGTAGGCCTACCTACTTCCTCTGTCTGATAGAAAACTAATACAACAAAAAATAAGTAAGTAGGTATCTCATCATCAAGTAAAAATGATATGCTAGAAAAAGTGACTTTCTTACCTTTCCTGTTCAATAGGTAATTTGAACAGAGACAATTCTGGAATCGATGAATTGTTAAGACACCCAAACACACAGCAATACGTTCTCCTGCGATTATCACACATTTTCCATTAATTTAGCGGTGCCGAAAAGCCGTGACGCGCGAACCTCGTGCGATGTTAGCCCCGACTGGCGCGCTGCGAAACGGGCCGAGATTTGTTTAAGTGTGCGTGCGGCGACGCATAGATACTTTGGCGCACACATACAAGCCGCGCGCGGTGCGTTTGTATGAAGATAACGTACTTCCTCTCTTTTTACTATGTCCAAAGCTTGGGGGGTCAACTTGGCTTAACTACCTGCCTACAGAGTCAAATGTACCTACCAATAAAAAAGTAAAGCGTATACCTACCTACTAGTTAGGTTGTTTTCAGCTTAGATGATTTTGGGGAGGGGGTCGCTTGTTATTTTTGAAGATTCATACTCTTTTCAATTCATGTTGGTGGTTGATGGATGTGACATGATAGGCTTTTTTTAGAGCTGAAGTAGGTACCTGTATCAAAGTTAGTAAAATTTTATGAATACTGAATGTAAATTTCACTTAGTTACGAGTACAACGGATTTAGTATACATAGGTATATGAATTTCTGTGACCCAAACACGGACTTCTAACGTAAATAAATAAATTTTGAATATGGAGTCACTTTTGGTAGGCAAATGACCATTTAAAAAAAGTTTTGCAAATTGTACCGTGTGACATACGAGTATCAAATGAAAGGGCTTACTGTGAGGGTCTCATAATAATACAGGGTGGCAGGTACATCGACGCGCAACCTGTTACATTGCATTGTACCTACACATGCTGATTCTGGACTCCCCTGCGTTGAAATGTCGTCAGTTATTTAAAAAAAAATCTGCTGTTTCCTACAAAAGTGCAATACTTAAGTACGCGGTCAAAATGTATGGAACAGCAATTTTTTTTTTAAATAACTCACGAAAAATTTCAACGCAGAATATGTACTGAGTCCATGGTAACATGTTGCGCGTCGATGTCCCTGCCCTCCTGTATATTGTTTTTATTATTTTAAAATAATTAGGTAAGAATGTAGTTTTAAAGCTTTTTATGAAAATTAACCATCCCCTCCCCCCCTCCCTTATCTCCGAAAATACTGAGACTAAAAGGACAGTGCTCAAAAATGTATGTACACCATTGGGAACCTTGTAGCACTTTAGAAGGACCATAGCCATCTTATAATTTTATTGTAAAAAAAACAAACAACCGAATTGATAACCTCCTCCTTTTTTTAAAGTCGGTTAAAAAGTTAAAGGTATCGACATGCAGAAACCGGCCATGGGGACGTTTTGCTCATTGTTATTTTGAAAAAATACAGGAAATAGTTCTATAAGTACTTATAGATTACAGGAAAACCCATAAGAAGTATGTGGTCTTAGTTAAAATAACAAAAATCTTTCAATATTATGCGAACAAACTAAGATTTGCAGTAGGAATGTATAAGAGAATATGTTTTCAACTACAATGTTAAGTTTGTTCTTGGGATAAATTCATCCTAACTACGGATCCCTTCATTGTGCATGGTTCGACACGCACTTGGCCAGTTTTTTTGTATGTGCCATGTCCATAATCATAAAAATAACAGTGGAGGTATTTATCTATGCAACTAGTAGATAGTTGATTTTGTTAAAAATCATAAACTTACTTTGATATTGGTAATTGTAACTGAATTATTATCTACAACGTTCACAACCGGCACACGATCCTTCTCTGACTTCAGTTCCCTGTAAAATGAAATCACTTCATCAATTCAAAAAGAAATTAAATTCAAAATATTTTATATCACATAAGCCTACATGGGCACTTATGAAACGTCAGAAGCTAGGTGCACGGTTCCAATTGGTCGTTTCCCAAGGAGAAGAACCGGCATGAAACTCCACGGTTACCTATCTACTCTTTTAAAAATAATTGGCTTTTACAATGTTTTCAAATTACTAGTTATTAAGTATGGGAGGACAGTGTAGGCCTGTCAACAAGTACCAGGTACTTAACAAAATAGGAAATGGTCTAAAACCTACAGTCTATTAACCCTACAACGTTCTCACATTCACATAATATAAAAGAATGTGGCGGCATCGCCACAATGGAACGCGTCACACTGACGTTACGCAAAATCCTGCATCGCGCAAACAGAGTTTACCGCGCGACTATCATATATACAACATCCCGACATCAACCGTCGGGCAGTAGCCCACCAGACACAACACCCGTCTGGTCGGAGGATCCTCCCTTTTCTATGGAGGATGAGTGAACTTTACACCCTGTTCCTCATGCCTCTATAAGAACATATTAATAAAAATAATAATGTTTTACAAACCCAAAAAAAATAATAGAACAGAATAAAACTTACTTTTCAGTAAAGGGTCTGACTCGTATCGCTAGTTTTACATTAGACATGGTTTAAATTATAAAGTTATGTATGTTACTAATATCTAAACTTGTGAATGCTAATCGGTTTTCACGCACTTTGTACCTACTCTGTAGTCTGTACCGTGTTCGTTAAGTTTAAAACTTTTATGTAAGTACCAAACTGTACTAAGTTAATTTACCTACGCAACGACAAGAAGATAGTGAAAACTAAAACTATAATGAACGGTCTTCGAAAGTCTCGTGATGTTGGACAAAGTTATTTTAAGACCGACGCACCCTTCCTGTAGCTCATAAACACAAGGAAAGCATAATTAACTTAAAAATAGATCTTCCTCCTCTTTGTACCCACCATAACTACCGCTAAACTAGTTAAATACCTACTTAGTTATAAATACGCTAAGAGGTGCTATATTAATCGTATAATCATACAAATTAAAATTAGTCAATTAGATCAATGCAGTGAGCACAGTAATAGGAAACTTATTCAGCTACGGGAAAACAATAAAGGTCCAACGCATCCATCATATTCTTATCTTATTAAATGCAATCTGTTCGTATTCTTTATCATTTTATATTATTACTAGCTGTGCCCCGCGACTTCGTTTGTGTGGATGTCGTTAGATACACAATATACTAAAATAACAGCCAGATTTTAATAAAAACGCCCTCGTCCCCCGACCCGTCGCGTTGCATCGCCCGCCCTCGCTATTACTTCGTTTTCGCTTAGCGTTCTTTCTGACTTTTTTCTTTTTGTTTGACTCCTAAGGTTCGTAGCGTGATGTTAAATAGCCTTTAACTATTTTCGAGGATTGGGCTACCAAATGCAAAATGAATTTTTCAAATCCGACGTTATTCATAATTTAATGGGCTTTAATTTTTTGCGCGGAACCCTTATTATCTTTCTAAAATAAAAGTAGCCTCAGTTACCCGCCGTAACATCGCTATCTGCCAGTGAAAGTCTCGTCAAAATTAGTCCTGCCGTTTTGGAGATTAGCGGGAACAAACAGAGAGACAGACAGACAAAAATGTTAAAATTGCAGTTTTGTTATAAGTACCGAGTAAAAAGTTGTTACATTACAAACAGACACTTAAATTTTAGTTATTTGTATAGATGAGTATTTTGTATTCTTTGGTTATCGCTCTTCGATCAATAATGTGCTATTATTGATCGAAGTTATCGCTAGATAATATACCTCCATTCCATGCAAACCTCCCCCAGCAACACGATTTTTGGAAAAATAGACTACTAAATATCTATAGAGAAAAATCTAAAAATCGCACTCATCTGTCATTGTCAACAACGTCAATTATTTTTTCTGCGATTGGACATCACTAGCGCGGAGACAGTACTGTCCAGGAGTATTAGTGTTCTGTGGTACTGTCTAATCTGTGGGGTCTGTGCCGGAGACATTTTAAGAAAAATTGTTGCTGGCACATGAGATGTCTGTCTTTTGATTTCTGTTTGTTGTTTATAGTGCGCATCGCTGGAGTAATATTAAAACTTAGCAATATACGCAGAAAGGTACTGTTCATTTATTTTTTATTCAAACTTAAAGTAGATACTACACACTTCATAAACAAATTATACAAAACAAGTTTTACGCCGATTAGGTACTTTCAAGAAATATTTTCGTCAGATTATTGAGAGTACATTACACAGTATCAGTTATGTGCCCAGATGTCCCTCTGATCAAGTTTTCTATTTTAAATGCAAATTCTGAAACAACATTCCTACCAAATAAAAATCATTGGTCAATACTTCAATGCATAAACACAAGTTGTTTTTGTGTAAAAAATGCCCTAATTGGGTCATCACCATGATTTCTTCACCATATCCTATTTTCTAAAAGTATCACTTATTACAGCCATCTATGATTATTATCTACTAGCATCTTGCAGACATTCATATCACTTAAATAAATGCATGTAATGAACCCAGCTGACTGCCACAGGCTATTTTAGAGATAAGAAAAAGGCATACCTATTTCATTTAATTTTCATCTTTGGTTTAGAATCTTTATTACAAATTTTCTAATTTGAACATTACAGATGTCATTAGTGGTTGTTTGCATACCACAAGAGAATCAATAAGGCCGTTGTTTTATAAAATTTCAGTTTCCTACTTATAAATTACAGAATAGAGTTGGTTATTTAACTTGTAGTAGGTACTTAGCCTGGCTTCCTGTTTTGTACTTCTCTTTTACTTCATATGTAAATAGCTGTTTAAAAAACTACACTTGTGAATATTGTACTGTGTCCAAAGATTAACATCTCTTGAATTATCATAAAAATACCATGTCACATTGAGTTAAACTTTCAACATACTAATGATCATTCTTTATTCAACTGCTCAAGATGCTGGTACGTAGGCTAACCAGGTCCTTATGGAATGTGGTGCGCGTGGAGAAAAGGCTACTTGCTACAGAGCCTTTGAAACCACAGACTGAAGAAAAGGAGGGAGGGGTTGATCCTATTCAGGTGAGACTTTAATTGTATAATTGAAATAGGAATGTGAGATCTGTAACCCTAATATAATTGAGCGAGACCGTACTCTCATGTTATAGTAATATTTTACTATAAAATTATTGGGTTGGCAATTAAGTACTGACTCACTTTGAAAAAAACAATTCTTTCTTCTTATCGAAATGAACTAGAAAGTTCTTTTATTAGATAAATCTAGAACATTCCAGAAGCTGTATTATTGAATAAATAAAAGGCGGCTAGAGCGCGTCTTTGGCAGTTTAATCCATGACATGGACGAGCACGCTATTCGCACTGTAATATTTTACGAGTTTAAACGTGGCTCCAGTACGAGGCAGACAAATGCGAATATCAACAACGCATTTGGAGAGGGCACAGTCATACAGTCAACTGTAAGTCGATGGCTTCGTCGCTTTCGATCCAGCGATACAACACCAGAGGATCGAGCCCATTCAGGTCGACCAGTCAAATTCGATGTCGACATGCTGCTGGCAGAATTAAATCAAAACCTGGATGCTACTACTCGCGAGTTAGTGCAGGCACTTGGCTGCAGTTACACGGCTATCGAAAAGCGACAGCATGCACTGGGATATCGGTGAGTGCTGGCAAAATGGATTCCACATCAGTTGAGTATGGCAAACCGAGCTGCCCGAATATCGATTTGTCAATCGTTGCTCCTCCAGCCCAAATAAAAGGAGTTTCTAAGTGATTTAGTAACAGGAGATGAGAGCTGGATACTATATAAGAATGACAAGCGTAAAGCCTACTGGTTACCACGAGGAGAAGAACCGCCAATCCAAGTCAAAGAACAAACTCATAAACGGAAGGTTTTGCTTTGTTGTTGGTGGGATGCAGGCGGTTTGATTTATTATGTATTACTCCCCGAAGGACAAACTGTCAACGCCAACGTCTATGGTAATCAGCTTCGTAAGTTAGCGGCTGCTGTGCAAAAAAAAAGGCGTAGAAAGTCAACATCCACTTGCTACACGATAATGTGCGACCTCACGTTGCTTTCGCCACACGTCAGCAATTGCAGGAGTTAGGCTGGACTACAGTTCCGCATCCACCATATTCTCCAGACTTAGCGTCCTCCGATTATCATCTGTTTCGCTCTCTTAAAAACTTTTTGCGTGGACAGCGCTTTAATGATTTTAGTGCAGTGGAGAATACACTGGATAACTTTTTTTAACACATTCAGACCATTCAGTGCCCAGCACCCGACTCCCGGGTCCAACAATAATTCGTTTGTGTGCCCACAACCCGGCTCCCAAGTCGTACATATAGATAGCTATTGTTGACATGTGACCATGCCCAGCACCCGCCTACCGGGTGCAAATCAAAACACGCCAACGAACAAACAACGAATTATTGTTGGACCCGGGAGTCAGATGCTGGGCACTGAATGTGTTAAACAGCAGCCCGTTGATTTCTGGGAGCAAGGCATTCAATCTTTGCCAGATAGATGGAAAAAAATTATAGATTTACACGGCGATTATATCGTCGAATAATAGCAATAAAGAATACAAATATTAATATTTATTTCATTCGAAAGTGAGTCAGTATTTAGTTGCCAACCCAATATTTAGAACAGATAGAAAACAGTTTATTGCAACTTATTGTAAGTAGGCAATCCATTCCTATTTGAAGCAGTTACTTTGTTGTTACCTTTACACTTACTTATTATGTATAGCTAAAAATAATTAAATGTAAAAAATGCAGTTTACATTTAAGTTTTTAACAATTAAAAATCATAATCACAATTTTACAAAAAAGACTCAGCTGTTTTCGTATTATTCACACTGATAAAGGAAGGATCATAGTAGGTGGCATTCAATAGTTTCGGCGTACCCCCATGGGAGGAAGGCGTGAGTTTCTGTATAAACTATAAAAATTAAATGACCAATTATTACATTTGTTTATTTTCAGTTGGAGGCTCTAGACAAAGATATATGTCTATTAGTTGATGAGAAAGACAACTTCCTCGGGACGGCCACTAAAAGAGAATGCCATAAAGTAGGCGATGATGGCAAAGTACTGCTGCACCGTGCCTTCAGTGTATTTCTGTTCAACAAAAGAGGAGATATGCTCTTGCAGAGAAGGGCTAGCCAAAAAGTAAGTCCTACTCAGTATAATGGAATTACAATGTTCTAAAAATACTTATGATTATTATTAATATTATAAATGCGAAATTATCTCTGTCTGCCCGTTGCCTTTTCACGCCGTAACGGCTGGCTGAACAGATTTCTTTTATCCCGGTAGTGTGTTCCCGTGGTATAATTTCCGACCTCCACGCGGGCGAAGCCGCAGACAATAGCTAATCATACATAAAGCTTAGGGTCAAAGTCCACTTGGGCAAAGCAGCTTAGATAATAGTTTGAAGAGTCCCAGACAGTAGTTCAATTGGACGCCGACGTCTAATTTTCCCTTCAAAATATTTTCCGTCGTTAATAGTTGTCCTCAAACGACACTTTGTCTAAGCGGAATGTTCCATCGTTAATAGTTGTCCTCAAACGACACTTTGTCTAAGCGGAATGTTCCATCGTTAATAGTTGTCCTCAAACGACACTTTGTCTAAGCGGAATGTTCCATCGTTAATAGTTGTCCTCAAACGACACTTTGTCTAAGCGGAATGTTCCATCGTTAATAGTTGTCCTCAAACGACACTTTGTCTAAGCGGAATGTTCCATCGTTAATAGTTGTCCTCAAACGACACTTTGTGTAAGCGGAATGTTCCATCGTTAATAGTTGTCCTCAAACGACACTTTGTCTAAGCGGAATGTTCCATCGTTAATAGTTGTCCTCAAACGACACTTTGTCTAAGCGGAATGTTCCATCGTTAATAGTTGTCCTCAAACGACACTTTGTCTAAGCGGAATGTTCCATCGTTAATAGTTGTCCTCAAACGACACTTTGTTTTAGCGGAATGTTCCGTCGTTAATAGTTGTCCTCAAACGACACTTTGTCTAAGCAGAATTTTCTGTTGTTAATAGTCGTCCTCAAACAACACTTTGGCTAAGCGGACTTTGACCGTGTCCAATCATCGTCGGTTTAATTGTGTTCAATTCTGCCTTAATATATGTATATGTTGTTGCTTGCGGTTCATTTGCATCCCATGGAAAATTAAGATGCAAAAAAAATTTTGTCCTTTTCTTGGTTGTTTTTAATTTTGTGGACTCCTCCACCAATGAAGAAAAATCTTTCTTCTTTGGTGGAGGTGTCAAGAGTAACAAACAAAAAGACGCACTTTCTTCAATTTTGGTTACCTAAATACATTAATGCATACTTTACATCTAAAGTTTAGAACATATACATAGATATAATAAGTTCTATATGAAATATTTCAGGTAACATACCCAGACTACTACACAAACGCGTGCTGCAGCCATCCACTGTATATAGAAGACAAAGTTGAAGATGTCGTCACGGCAGCAAGACGCAGACTCAACCACGAATTAGGCATTCCTTTAGACCAGGTATTTGCATAGGCATTGCCAATATTAACACAGATAAATACACTAACTTGAAGACTACTCAAAGTATCAATACGTCCCAAAACTAAAGGGTAATCGTAAACGCCTCCGGCGCAGGAGTTACGCTTCTATACGATGTATTTTTTTTCTTATTTCCAATTAAAGGTGACAAAACAGTTATCTTGCAAGATGGAACACAATTGATTTATTTTAGGTCAAACATTGTAGAACTGAATATACATTGATATATTTTCTATTTCATTTATAAACCAATTACAGGCACTTTTGAATTGCCAAGGGGTCGGTCAGTCAGAAAGATGAAACTAGCCCAGCATAGTAGGTTTCTATAGAGAAGAACGGGCAGGAATCTCTACGGACAATTTTTAAAATCAAAATATCACTATGGTGTACACTATTTCTAAATGAACTGCTTATTCCTCAGATGGACCCGGAGCTGTTCACGTTCATGACACGCGTGCACTACCACGACCCCGGCGACGGCGTGTGGGGTGAGCACGAGATCGACCACATCCTCTTCTTCCAGAGCGACGTCAAAGTCAAGCCCAACTCCAATGAGATCTCCGAGTACTGCTTCGTACCCAAGGCTGAGTTTAACGCGTAAGTTTTTTTGAAATGAAAACTTCTCTAGGCGCGTTGAGCACTTTTGGGTAGGGGGTAAACTTACGGTTTCACGACATGGAACATGCAACGTGCTCCAATGAGTTTTTGTTTGTTTGTAATGGATAAACTCAAAAAATATTTAACCAATATTAAAAATTCTTTCTCCAATAGAGAGTTACATTATCAGCGAGTAAAATGGGCTGTATTTTATTGTCAAAAAAATTAGAGATCCCTACGAAAATTGCAATAATGTAACCCAAGGTATAAAAAATTTGCTTTGGAAAGCCATTATTTGGCGTGCGCTGCGAAAACTATTGATTATACATAAAATGCTGAGGACGAGGCCATGGATTCGATTCCCAGGTCGGGCAGTGCTATTGGGTTTTTCTATCTGGAATTTCTCAGTATCAGCCCAGAGTCTGGATTTGTGCCCGGTTGATGGCAATAGGCTCGCCCCCTATTACGTGGGACTTTAAAAACATAACTGGCGAAATGTGGTCGTATACTATAGATACACCTCTACCTAACCCTTCGGGGAAACAAGGCGTGATGTTATGTGTTTGTGTATACATAAAATAATATACTACATGTTTATAGTACTCATCATTACCCACAAAAAGTCCGCGAGGCTATATGTCTAACTATTAAGCTAAGACACAATAACCGTTTTTTGTTGAAAAAAGTCAATCAAAATCCGAGTAAAATCGAAAGATGAAGACATTCGTATCATGATATTAATCCAATAAATAGCCAAATGAATAGTTTCATAATCATGGTTGATTAAGTACATGTAAATTCCTCATTAAATTATTTGAATCGGACCTTTCGTTTAGAAATTACGACGGGTATAAAAATGCTTAAAGTAAGAAAAATGCGCTTGTTAGTTACCTACACATTTTATTTTTTATTGATTGTTTGAACGCGCTACTCTTTGACACTACCAGTCGGATTTGAAAATTATTTTTGCATTTTATAGCCCATTCCTTGATGAAGGCTATAGGGTATTTATCATTACGATATGACCCTTGGAGCCGATCAAAAAAAAAAAATAAGAAAAAGTGCTAAGCGAAAACGAAGTAACAGCGCGGGCAGGCGATGCGATGCGATGGGGTGGGCCATGGGAACAAGAAATTTCACGCGGACGAAGTCGCGGGCAGAAGCTAGTAATAATTTGATACATATAGGGTGATTGGTAATTAGTGACCGATACCTAACATATGATTGTACTCATGATAACAAACAACTTTTACTATGGGACCAAACCTGAAATCGTGAAAAAAAAAATCTGCTGCTCCCTACATTTATGCTCGCATAATTCGTCAAAATGTAGGGACCAGCTGATTTTTTTTTTCACGATTTCAGGTTTGGTCCCATAGTAAAAGTTGTTTGTTATCATGAGTACAATCATGTGTTTAAGTATCGGTCACTAATTACCAGTCACCCTATATACAGTGTGAGTCTTTATAATCTGCACATATCGAAATGAGGGAATCTATGCTTAATTTTATCGACGGAAAAAATGTTAAAAAAAATCTAAATATTTATTAATATTTTTTATGGATTTTTAAAAAAAATTGTTTGCTTTTGTGACCCCAGTGTATACAAAACTGTGTAACTTTTAAACTAAACGATTTATCACGATGAAACAAACTCCATAATGTTTGGAAGTAATTAGGTGTCGTCATAAAATAAAAATTATGGAAAAAAAATAGCCATAATCAAATATAAACATTTTTTTTTGGCAAAAATCTGATTTTTTTTCATTAATTTTTACAAAAATTGTAAAATTTCTCAATAACATGCCCCCATCACCTTCTTTTTTTATAACTTTAAGTTATTCTTCATTGTATTAGGAACCTAACGGTAAAAATTGCATGTTTTTAACTCAACCCCAACATTTTTTATCAAATGTCAAAGAAAGGCCCAACGCATAGCTACGCACATTGTTTAGCAGGTAGATAAACTTTTTTTTGTTAACTTTGTTGTGAATGCGCGCGGGTCGTTTCAAAGATGGCACTCCGAACGCGGAATCGTATTGTTCTCATAAGGGTGGTTTGTTTGGGATGATAATTAATGCAAAAGAGTTCAATTGAAACCCATTTATTATTAAATACAAAATTTAATGCATCAGGTTCTCAAAATGTCCACCTCGTTGTTGTAAACACAAAGCCGCGCGAATTAGAATTTGGTGTGTCGCTCTCCTTATCATTTCGGGATCATTGCGAATATCATTCGCACAGTTTATTATGCGGTCACGCAAATCGGCCTCACTGTTGATGGGGGTACTGTAGACGCGTTGCTTCATGGTCCCCCATAGGAAATAATCAAGGGGCGTCAAATCGGGTGAACGCGCAGGCCACCCTACAGGTCCTTGCCGGCCGATCCATTTGTCATGATAATTTTCGTTTAAAAATCTTCTTACATTTGTAGCGTAATGGGCAGGACATCCGTCCATCTGAAGAAACATCCTTTGACGCACAGCCAGTGGGACATCTTCCAATAACTGAGGCATATCATCTCTCAATAGACTTAAAAATCTTTCACCAGTCAACGTTCTCGGCAATATGACTGGTCCAATCAACATGTTATCGATAAGACCAGCCCAAACATTTATCGAAAATCTTACTTGGAAAGTAGATGACCGTTTCAGTTTCGGGTTTTCACCTGCGCGGCACCATCTGTGTAAATTTCGACAGTTAGTAATACCGTCTCTAGTGAATGTCGCTTCGTCCATCCATAGTATTTTTCTTGGAAAGTTTGGGTTTGCTCTGTTTTTTCTTTGAATCCATGTGGACATCACACACCTTGGACGCCAGTCTACGTCTTCATGTAGATGTTGCACCCTTTGATAGTGATAAGGATGCAATCCTTCTTTCTTTAAAATACGCCACACTGATTTTTGGGATATTCCGTGACGAAGAGCCAGTCGTCTAGTACTTATGGATGGATCAGCAAACAAATCACTTAATACTGCTTGTTCAGTAGCCGCATCAATAATTACTTGAGGTGGCTCGCGACGATCTCTACTTGATCCAAGTCCAGTGATCGACAACCTTCTGTGAACTTCCTGGAAGTTTCGGGCAGATGGCACTGGTTGCCTGTTAGGATACGCAGCTATGTAAGCCGCGCGCGCAGCTCTGGCACTTCCATGTCCCACTCCATAATAAAAATGTATGTCGGCGATGTGTGCCGGGGAAAATTCACTTAAACGCGGCATCATGTAGCAGCGAACGAAAGTTATGAAAGTCCAGCGAACGAAAGTACCGAAACACATGTAGTAGCGGCGAATAATTCGGAGCGACTGCCAGTCTGACATCTGTCATAATTCAAGTTCCTTTGGCTGGCCCTACCTCCCCGACCTGCGCACATTCAAAAGAAAGTTTATCTACCTGCTAAACAATAGCTATGCGTTGGGCCTTTCTTTGACAGTTGATAAAAAATGTTGGGGTTGAGTTAAAAACATGCAATTTTTACCGTTAGGTTCCTAATACAATGAAGAATAACTTAAAGTTATAAAAAAAGAAGGTGATGGGGGCATGTTATTGAGAAAGTTTACAATTTTTGTAAAAATTAATGAAAAAAAATCAGATTTTTGCCAAACAAAAATGTTTATTTTTAAATGTGGCTATTTTTTTTCCATAATTTTTATTTTATGACGACACCTAATTACTTCCAAACATTATAGAGTTTGTTTCATCGTGATAAATCGTTTAGTTTAAAAGTTACACAGTTTTGTATACACTGGGGTCACAAAAGCAAACAATTTTTTTTAAAAATCCATAAAAAATATAAATAAATATTTAGATTTTTTTTAACATTTTTTCCGTCGATAAAATTAAGCATAGATTCCCTCATTTCGATATGTGCACATTATAAAGACTCACACTGTATATAATTACTTGTCCTGACTGATTTATTAACGCAGAGCCTAAACCCCTGGGGCTATAAACTTGAAATTTTGACAGTTGATGCCTTTTATGTTGTAAACGTCGACTAATGAAGGATTTTTGGAAATTTTACCTTTAAGGGGTTAAAAAGGGGATTTTGTTTGTATGAAAAATCTTATTTTTTGAGTTAATAAACGTGAAACTTAGCACAAATACTTTTCTAAGTAAATTATGAAATCTGTAATTTTTTGTTTTTCTAAACTATCCCCCTATCTAAAGGGGGATTGAGGGTGTCAACGTTTGTATGGAAGAATTATAACGCGTGGTCCGATTAACTCGAAACTCGGTAAACTCACTTAAGGGGGAAACTCTAAGGTAGCCCGCGAAATTCAAATTTTCTTACGATATTTGCAGTTTGCAGCTAAGTGTGGGTGAATGCTGATTAAAGTATGATTCGCGACCGTAACAAATATGTATTTACATAATTATAATCAATAGAATCAGTAATACAACTCCTTAGTATAATCCTGAAATGTCAAGATTTCATGAAATAGTCATTCAATAGGATTACTTGGTCTTAGAGAGTTGTGTTGATGATACAGAATTTTATTATAATAATTAAAGTCATCAGTACAACTCTTTAAGACCAGGTAATTCTATTGAATGACTGTTTCATGAAATCTTGAAAATTAGGATTATAGAAACTTATGGAGTTGGATTTTGATGATTATAATTCTGTAAATGCATATTGGTTACGGTCACGAATGATACTTAAATCAACATACAAGTTAATACTGACTTGCAAATTGCAAAAAACATAAGAAAGTTTGAATTACACGGGCTACCTGGAGCTTCCCCCGTAAGACAAAAAAATAAAGAACAACGTGTATCAGGTTTTTTTTTTTGAAAATCGACCCATAACGGGTTACTAAAGTACGAAATCCACGCGGATGAAGTCGCGCGGGAAGTGCTAGTAATATTTTAGAGAGGATGAATTTGTGAGTTTGTATGTTGGGAATTCTTCCACAAATGGAAAGCTACAGTATTGCCGAGTGTCATGGAATGTTTTATATTAAAACAAGAAATATCATGCGGATGAAGCTGCGAGCAGAATCTGAAGCTAGTAGCTAATAAACACATTTTTTGAAGTGAAAACTTCTTTGGGCGCGTTGAGCACTTTTTGGTAGGTTAAAATTGCGCGACATGCGACATGCTCCAACGAGTTCAACGACTCAACGCTAGAGGGCACTGTAACCAAATTACTCTATTTAGCACGCTAATGTCTTTGAAATAGACGTCATATTCACATGCAACTGTTAGTTTTAAGTTTTCACTTCTGTCGGCAGTCCCCGTACACTGCCAATTTTTTTCGATCAATCCTTTTTATTATTCACAAACACTTACAATGTTGCACATTTTTATATTTTATATTCTTTATTTAGGCAACCAACAGTGATACATACAGGGTGTATCAGAAAAGTGTGGTCAAATTATAGTTGTGGTACAGACCATCAAACTGAACAACTTTCTCCATGGGACCAACATCAAAGCCCATGATTAGCTCATTAGTCATGAGACATCCTGGTTTACGGCTGAAACCTATCCATATTTGCTTAAACAATTTTTTTTTTGTCTTCAGGTTCTTACCGACTCTGGAAGGTCCCATCACGCCCTGGTTCAACATGATTCGCAGACACCGGCTGAAGCTCTGGTGGGACAACCTACACCGCCTCAAGGAACTGACGGAACCCGACAAGATACAGAAGTTTATGAATGAAACTAAATAAGTCAATACGCCGCCTTATAGTATAGTATTTTTATCTCACGAAGCGACGTGCGTTTTACTTGTGGTAACCAAGTGTACAAACACACTATGAATGTGTGCGTGAAGACGAGTAGCGTCAGCACATAACACACACACAGTTCCGACTTCGCCATTGTCTTGGACGGTACAGAGTTACAGAGAGCTCCTGCGCTTACACACACATCACAGCGTGTTTGTACGCTTGGTAACCACAAGTAAAGCGCGCGTCGCTTCGTGAGATAAAAATATTGTAGCTATAGAATGAAAAATAATTATTTACTTTCTTTTTATTTCATTAATGCCGTTTTATAAATATGGCATACATTATAATACAGGTAGATTTTAGTGTTTTATAGGTATCTATTACGTTAACGTTTAGTTTGGTAACTACCTCTTAGGCATCAATAATAATACTATACTTTTACAATTTATGTTAATTTTGCGAGAAGAGTTAAATAAATAATCGCTCGCTTTCTTTGTGTCTATTCTTTTGTTATTCAAAATATCTTAAAGCTGTAGATAGTTGATTATAATATATAATATAATAAAATATTTATTTTCCCAAAAGTAATTATACAGATTAGACATAGGTGGTAGGTCATACATATAAATTATTTAACTAAATCTATATAACCAAAAGTTATAAACCCTGCCTCTTAAACTAGGAGACCTGTGTCTTAAGAGACAGTGATTATTCTATTAATAATGACGGGTGCTTGCAAAAAAATTATTTTCAGAGAAAAATTCTAGAAACCACATTATGCTCTGTACAATTTCTATAAATGCAACAATTATTAATATTATATTTATTATTGAAATTTAAACGAATCCATGTTTTATTTGACCATATTTACCTTTACATTTAGGTTCAAATTTTAACCTGAAACGATGAAAGGGAGGTATGTTAACTGCAAAGTTATGAATAAATAAAGTTCAAAGCGGGCAGGTGCACGTCTCAGCTTAGAGTCGGATTATTTAATTTTAAGGAACGTATTATTGATATTTG
The DNA here is from genome assembly GCA_947568875.1 of Fissipunctia ypsillon. Taxonomy (NCBI): domain Eukaryota; kingdom Metazoa; phylum Arthropoda; class Insecta; order Lepidoptera; family Noctuidae; genus Fissipunctia; species Fissipunctia ypsillon. Next base: position 14,006,667 of record OX387661.1, on the reverse strand, counting down.
TTTGGTATAGTTTCACCGAAACCGCTGTACCACGCCTTAACCTTTTAACCGCCTACGTCGGATTAATCCGACAAATATTTTCGGGCCTATTTCGCCAGAGTCGTATATGTACGACCAAAATATCACTGCTCTCTTAATCAGCTTTTTTATTTAATTACGCTGTATTCTATCAAAAATATGTTTATATTAGGTAAATAGTTAACTAAGTAATCATTTACAGTTTAATACACTTTAGTCTCTTATTTAGAAGTCCTAAAAAAAAGGTCCAAAGTTAGATGACTTACTAACATTATTTTTAGAAAATTGTATTGATGTGCAACGCCCATGACGACAAAATCCGACATGAGGGACGGGACATATGCCAAGATTTACCGATACAAAAATAAACAAATCAAAATATTTCTCGTTATACTGACTAATTATTAACTTTAAAACAAATACAGCAATTGTTAATAAAACATTTTTTTACAAATATTTGTATTTCATTTAATTTCTTTAAAATTAAGTAAATTTACTTGTGAAATGTCAGCGACTGAATTGATGATCATCCCATCCCTAGCCTACATGTTCCGAAACTTACTTTGTTAGTACGCCCTGCGCCACGGTCGTATAAAGACGACCGCTTCTTACGTCATAAACGAGTGCCGACTTCTGGAATTTTCCATTAGTGTTGTGCTTGTGCATGTAGTTTTACGTTCGTATGTCGATAAATGTACATGTCAGAAATTTATCATGACGACTACTGAAGAGTTAATTAATACGAATTCTAGAAGGCGATGAAAATGAAGAATTTTATCAGACGAAGAGTTTGACATTGATGTAGAGGTAATTATTTTTTTTTGTTACACACCTAGTTATATTTTAATTTATTGTGTAGTATGGTGGTGATGTCTGAATGAAAATTTTAAACTTAATTAGAGTGAGTGAGATGGCGAGAGCGCACCGTGCGATAACTTAAATAATAATAATAATAGTTTTTCTTCTCTGGACTGATTTTATTGTGAATAGCCTAAGTACTAATTAATAAATCGTTCAAATTTTTAAACACTTTGATTTTACTGGATTACGAAAAATGCCGAATAATTTCGTAAGGTAAGTAGTATTCAAGTAGGTACCTATATCTCCACCAAGCTAAGTTTGCACCTCACTGGAATGCGGCGTGTACCCGTGTACCTATGTATAATATAATGTTAAAAACAATAAATGCAAAGTAAAATCTAACAAACATTTTTTTACATTTTTAAAGTCATAGCGAATCCTTTTTTGCAGCCCGTACCTAAGCGTTAGTGTGACGTAATCGACGCGAGGTGCAAACTTAGCTTGGTCGAGTTGTAGTTGTTAGTTAACCACGCTTGCAAATGCAAATGTCGTTATTAAAACGAAATATCGACATCGAAAAGTTAAGTACTGCACATCCCTCTTTGTTGTAGGTATATATTTTTCGATTCACTGTGCCGGGCGAAGGGGGCACGCCAACTGATATGAAGTCAGGCGGTTAAAAGGTTAAGACGGGTCCACACCAGCGCACCTGCACCAACCGTGCACGCTAGGCGCCTCGAATGGCTATGGACGCGTCACATTCTATGCGCGCGCGCATGTTGCGAACGGTTCGCGTGCAAGGATCCATACCTGCGCAATTGAAGCTCACTTGCACAAAACATGCATACTACGTGCCTCGAATGGTCAGTCACCACAGATACATGGCATGCACGCGATGTGTTCACGCGCGAGTGTTTTGACTGTCTCTTGCATGTGAACCATTCGCTAACGGCTCCGAAGGCGCGAGAGGACATTACAACTTGCACGCGAACTACTCCCTAACAGCTCGCGAACATGTCCGAAGTCGTCAATACTATGTTCCTAAGATGCAAGCGAACCGCACTGTTCGCGCGCGTGCGCAGGTGTGGATCCGCCTTTACGTATGTGGGGGGGGCAGTGCAGGCCGCTCAATCATAAACGCTCACGGCGGCATCGTCCCGCCGCTCATTCGTCAACGCTGCCCCCACCATGCCGCGCATTCCTGACGTGGTACAGCTGTCTCGGTCAAACTAACGACCGCACTGCCGCTCCGTGGCGCGCACCTGGCCAATATACCTACGAACGAAACAGCAGTCTCCTCATCAGTAACCTCCACAGAGTACCTACATTATACTATAGTAACCTCTGTCCACTCTGATGCACTCTCAAGCTCTATTTTTTAGTTTGTTTATTTTCAACAAGATCGATTTTTGTTTGGCAGTGACCACCGCGCTTTGCCAGGTTTGTGCCAGCTTCGGCTACGCAATAGCAAAGAAAGTGATGTTATTCAAGCGTATCTTTCTTTATTTTATACCCTCGAAGTATCATAACGACTGGATGGATTTTAATACATGAGATGTCTACTACTCTCTGGGTCGCCCGTTTTATCAAGTTTTAGCTGTGGATACTTCAATAGGTAATAATGATTTTCTTTCGTTCTGGTAGTAACATTTTATTAATCTTTCAAATACAATGATTGCAAATTATAGTTTTGTATATTAAAAAGCATTTTTTTCAATTTTGTAAATGTGAGTACCATGGAGCCGTTTATTATGCTATGATGTAAAGAGCATGGCAGTTGAGATGTCATGCTCACTTAAATGTCTCGCTGATGGTGGCGTGTGTTGGATCATTCGGTTCCCTACAAAATGGTTGAGCTGGATGGTGCTGATCCACGCGTCATGATCGTCGACGGGCGCCGTCAGTTGAGACTGGTCATCACTTAATTGCCAGGGCTTGTTTTGAATTGTTTTAATTTTTTTTTTTACATTTTTCTCAGTTACTAAAACCAACAAAAATAATGTAGGTACCCAGGATTTTGTAATATCTTGATTGTGTCCTTGGAATTTCTTGCCCGTTCTTCTCCATGAAGATCTTCGTTTTGGAATGGGCAACTAGCTTCAACTTTCTGAATAACTGTCCGACTCGGACAATAATCAAAAGTGCCTGTAATTAATCGGTTTAATTTAAATAAATGCTTTGAGTTTGAGTTATAAAATCAAAATGGCGGATTTTATACGATGACATCGAAAAGAAGAGTGTTGAAAAAAAAACATGTCGGGGGATCCCCGTCAGCAACGAAGTTTTTTCTCACGTATGATTTAAAACAAATAAAATTTTCGCAGCCGCCATTTTGGACTTATATTTCAAAATATCGAGAAAAAAATACAAAAAAAAAAATATAATATCGATATCGAGGGTGCTAAAGTCAATAGTGAGGTTGACCTCACTATCGACAAAACAAACACAAAATGTTCGCAGCCGTCATCTTGGATTTAAACTTTGACCTCATTATCAACTTTAGCACCCTCGAAAACTATGAAAACGACACCCATGACGAAAAATTTGAGATTAAAATGTAAATCCAAGATGGCGTCTGCGAAAATTTTCTAATTTTTTTGTCATGGGTGTCGATTTCATACTTTTTGAGGGTGTTAAAGCCGATAGTGAAGTCAAAATGAAAATCCAAGATGGCGGCTGCGAAAATTTTCAATTTTTTCGTCTTGGGTGTCGTTTTCATTGTTTTGGAGGGTGCTAAAGCCGATAGTGAAATCAAAATAAAAATCCAAGATGGTGGCTGTGAAAATTTTCAAATTCGTCATGAGTGTCATTTTCATAGTTTTCGAGGGTGCTAAAGTTGATAATGAGGTCAAAGTTTAAATCCAAGATGACGGCTGCGAACATTTTGTGTTTGTTTTAAATTATATAAGTATGGGAAAGAACTTCGTTCCTGACGGGGGTCTCCCGACCGCACACGTTTTTATTTGTTGGTACCCACAAATAAGTTTTAGGTATTCAACAAATAAACATTCCAATAAAAAATTGTAGTTATAAATAAGTTGGTTTGCATCATACGACAGTCAATCGTAATTAATTCTGAAGGTGAACAATAAAAATCCTATACATTGTATGGATTTATCATAATAAATAATGTAAAAATATGAGTTTTTTTTTTGTCGAGAAAACTACTTAAATACAATTTCCGACAAAATTTTCGGCATTTTACTCGGCTACCTTTTAAAATATGTTGGGTCTGAATATTAGAACAACTTACAATAGCGGTCGAAAGCTGTGGAATACTTTAAACGTGGACAAAAAGTTTGTTTGTATCAACGCTGCAATGAACCAATCTACGGACACCAAAGACGAAACGGATGTGCAGGTAGATCATAACTATATTTTATTGATTAATCTTAGCAAGTCCCTACCCAGATAGCGGGTCACTTTTGTACAACCCGAGCTTATTGTTAATTCACAGGGAATTTTCATTAACATCAGACACTATAAAATTATCAAGGAGTTAAACGCTCGTGTGAGCAACCAAACCTAAATATTATTCAGTTTTAGTTGTTAAGAAAAAGGCACCATTTTCGTGTACCGATCACTAATGTAGGTACCTACCTATTTCTTTTAAGGCAGCATCATTGGACAACGACATGTGCTTGCTGGTGGACGAGAGAGACGACATCGTCGGAGCTGCCACCAAGAGGGAGTGCCACAGAGTCGGCCCCAACGGCAGGACGCCACTCCACAGAGCCTTCAGTGTGCTGATGTTCAACTCGGCGGGAGAACTGCTCGTTCAAAAGAGAGCTGCTCAAAAAGTAACTTAGCTTGCTCATACTGGTATTTGAAACAAAAAAATGGCTAACCATGAACAATATTGTGCTAATTCGTACAAGCAAGATACTTGGCAAACTTTCAAAGTCACTTGAGGAAGCAGGTACTTAGCGAGATTGTCAAGAACCCTAGATGTAGGTACTTATTTCAATAAACTATGTTCGTATGTACTTCTATGTTTTAGGTTACGTATCCCAATGCCTTCACAAACACATGCTGCAGTCATCCATTGCTTATCAACGGCGTTCCAGAAGACGTCACGACCGCCGCTATACGCAGACTTAACGACGAACTGGGGATACCTGAACATCAGGTAAGAAATTCAAAATCCCGAAAGCAAAAATATTCTGTACCCAAAAATCAGCTTTTAATCCAGTCTTTTGTAAGGCCTACCTTACATAAGACTGCGTCGGTTGCGTGAATCTGCTGGATGCGGGCAGCGCAGAACCCAGTCCTTGTAGCGATTCTTTAACGAGACTGTCCAGAAGTAGACAGTGTTAAAGGTGACGAATAACGGACAAGCTATATGGATGCGAAAAATGTTTTTCAAAAGACGACAAGGAATGATTTTGAGAGGAATTAATCAAAATTCCATGTAGGTAGGTAACCCGTGCAGAGAACTACCGTCACAAGCATTACAGACGAACTTGTTTTCAGCTAAACCGTGAGGATTTCACATTCATATCGCGGTTCATATACGAGGATCCTGGTGACGGCGTGTGGGGAGAATACGAACTGGACCATGTGCTCATCCTGCGAAGCGACGCGCCGGTGAAACCCAACCCTAACGAAATTGATGACGTCAGATATATCCCTAGGAACAAGATAGACAGGTACGAACAGATCAGTTAATCAGTTTATTTTCATTAGGTTAGGAGCCCAGTAAGCCAGTACCTACCTAACTATTCCATTTGCCTGTTCATTTTACTAAATAGGTACACATACTGGGGGCTGTACCTACCTATAGCGAAACTTCCTTAGCAAGTGCTAAAGCCATCATTGTTCAGTTGCGAAAAAGGGATGACGCTATTCAATCACTCCATTCTCCTGTATCTCTGTTCGCCCTAGTACCTACAATGATGACTTCAACACCAACGCTTCCCAACAACACTAAGAAACATTTTAGTAGCAATTGCAATCTCCTGACAACTATTTGCACCAAGACTAAGGAGTGTGTTTTGATCAGTTTCATAGAAACCCTCAAGGATCCAGTGACGCCATGGTTCAAGCTGATACACCATCACATGCTGCTGTACTGGTGGGACAACCTTCACCGCCTCAAAGAGATCGCTGAGCCTGAGCTGATACAATCATTTGTAAATCAAGAGTAATTTTGTATCAGGTTTTTTAATGAACCAAGCGAACTTTAGTTGAGTAGGTAGGTATAGGTAATTACTTAAATGAAAACTCATTTTTTTTAATGTTAAGTAGTTAGTTAGGTAGGTATGCAGTCATTTATTTTATAATATTATTTAGATGTAACTGAGTAGGTAGGTATAATAAATCCATTAGCTGTCGAAAAACAGTTATTTTATTTAAAGAGTTTCAAATTCCTCACCTATCACCACCCTCGTCGTTGAAATAATACCTATAGGTAGCACACACAGAATCAAACTTCAAGGACTTAAGAACAAATCAATAGTAATTTCTGTTATATTGTTCTTCATACCAGCGGTGGCGCATCCTGTGCACTCGGCCCCACTACCACATTTGACTACCTATTATTTTTACCACATTAACGATGTTTGATTGTTTGACTCTCTCACCTGCGAGTTCTACGACATATGAAGCCACTCCATTAAAACTTATTCATAAATCGGCTTCAGCAACTCATCCGAGCTGTTTCCATCCGACGCTGATGACGTCACATATCGTTTTTTCCCGCGTCTGTACGACACAGATACCCAATGTAAGGTTCGCGCTTGACGGAACTTCCTCTTTTTAAACACTTTCTTTCTGAGTGGGTTCTTCGGTGGTTCAGTGTCGGTTATGGAGCGAAGGAGATAAGCTTTGCACGTGATCTGGTTGTCAACGTGCAGGCCGCCCCTGTAGGCTGTGTGGAGATACCGCCCTGCTATTACTTGTATTATCTGTTCGAAAGGAGGTTACTTAGTCAGAAATCGTGGACTCATCAAGTTATGCGAAAAATTCAATTATCATATCATTATTGCAGAAAAATAGGTACATAAATCTGCAATACTCATAGCGTAATGATTATAATATTTATAATATAAGCAATAGGTAACATAATATTTCCTCATGAATTTTAATGGTAGATGTTTAGTGATAACTCAACAATACTTAACCATTGCTAATATTATGAGAGCCATCACGGCATTGAACCGCCACGACACTGACATCATTTCACTGATCAGTTTTTCCTCACAACCGGCGTCCCATATCGTCAGTTGTGTCTGCGAATATAAGAAGTGCTTTACTAATATCCCACTGTTGGTTGAGTAAAGGCCTTCATCTTTTGCGTCAAATCTTTTTGGGCAACAAATGGTGTTTTTGCCTCCATATCTGCGCTACAACTGCAAACACGCCTAGATCATAACGCCATCTGAGAAGCAGCAATAAAACGAGATAAACTTAACACTAACCCCTGGATTATACTTGTAAATAGTGCCCTTTTGAGTAACTCCGTGGTGTATACAAGGATACAGTTCATCTGTGGAGCAGCAGCTGTACGGGACGTTGTCTGATACGAACTTGTGGTTTGAACTGTTGAAATAATCGTACCATTACTAAGTATATGTACCTACCTATTATGGTACAGACGCCAGCAGGTCAAGCTACCCGAAACTGTCAAATCTTCCCAATCAACCTTGAACCTAATCATTTAGCGATAAAGTTGAAAATCTATTAAAGAAATTTGACAGATTGTAATAGCTTCTTGTGCTGCCGTCCATACATAATTATCGGACTCCATAAACCTACTTACTTGTTCTGAGTCGGAACGCCCGTCGGGCTGTATTATAGGGGGATTACTATCAACTCTATCTAGACCACAAGCCGCCAGAGACCATTCTGATCATAAATTAGTTTATCGCTCGTTGAAATTAAATACCTATCTACTGATAGCTAAGCCTTTAACCTTGTTATGCGTAGATAAAATCTAAATATGCACGAAACGTGCATCTCGCAAAATTCAAAAGTCGCACTTTTATCGGCAAAAGATGCTAACGTATGTACAGACGCCAGCACATCTAGCTACTACAATCTGTCAAATTTCTTTAACCCTATTCTTGGCACGGTGGATAATTTGATACATTGAACTTTGCGAAAATCTGGAGACGTTCCGAGACGTATTTACGAAACATTTATTATTTAATTTGCTACACAATATAATCCCAATTCTACTAAAAAATACTATTCTATTTCTTGTAACACCAAATGTGCAGTAGAAAACAAGATGAACCGATCGAAGGCGTCTGCGCGTCGCAAGGTAAAAATACTATTTTTTTATTATATTTTAATCAAATTGTTTTCAAAAGTTGCTTAAATTCGAATAGGTTACAATATTTGCTACTCGGAAACATTATTTTCGAGTACTAAACTGGATTAAAATCGACTGTAATTTACCGTTTTTTTCGAGTGTATCAGGTATGACACACTGCCAGGTATCTATCTTTCTAGACATATTTTGCTATGTATCAAATACGTGACATTGCTTGATTTGTACGGTTAGAATTTATTTGTGAATTTTATTATTATTATAATTATTTAATATTATTATTGTTATTTTATATATATTATTATTGTTTATTTGTATTTTTCTGTCACAGGTCCATCAGCTTAGTATGCAACAACAAAGAAGAGCTCGGCAACTTGTGCCTCTTGTTCCAAAGCCAAACGCAAAATCGGATTTGGATGAAAGTGAATCATCTTCTGAGGATGAGCTGCAGTATTGCTTCCGCCCAGCGCACTCCGACAGCAGTTCACCGCCTCCATCATTGCCTTCTTCGATAGAAAACCTTAAACTTTTATCAGATGACGATATTGAGGTTAATCAATTGGTTGCTTTAACATCTTTAGTACTATACCCACAGTATTCGCCATCAACCAACCCTTATTCGCCATCAATTTTATCGTCCAATCCATCTGTAATTAATAAGGCAGCTTCATTGTGCTGAGGCTCGTCCATTGTCTCCGGTACCACCTTTGTTACATCAAGTAAGTTTACCATCTCTGGCAACCTCTTCGCAAGTACCTTCACCACTGGCAACACCACTCGCAACTACCTTTACCACGAGCCAGCAACTTGACGCGTTATAACCAGGTGCTGTCACCATTATATGCACCCGCTCCCTCAGCCGCTACTCGTTCAAAAAGACCGTGCGAGTTGTCGCGATAAAGCGAAAAGTAATACCTGCTAAAAGATTACAACCTAATTGGCATCGCTGTAAGTTTACCGGTTCTGCAGAAGTGGAAGATAACTCGTTTGAGCCTCGTGAAGAGAAGAATGCCATTGAATACTTCAAGCTGTTCTTTTCAGATGACATCTTCTCTCTCATAGTGCAACAAACAAATATCTATAGCACACATAAAAATGGCAGCTCAATAAATATCACAGAAGATGTCAAAGATTTTCTGGCGATTCTTTTATTTATGGGGTCGTTAAAATGCACGCTTATACCAATTATTGGTCCAAAATTCAACGATACAACAAAGTAGGCGATATAATGACTCTGAAGAAGTTCCAGTTACTGAGGCGATATTTACTATATTTTAGTGAGACCACTTCTTCAAAGAACCCGTGAGAACTGTCTAAAAGTAGAATAAGAGACGCGTTTCAGTATTGATGAAATGATGGTTCCACATAAAGGAGCTAGAGCAGGCAGCCACAAACAATGTATAAAAAATAAACCTAAAAAATGAGGTTTCAAAATATTTGTTCGCGCTGGTGTCTCTGGAATCGTTTTTCAAACAAGACCATACAGAAACTTGACCATACAGAAAATTGCTCATTTTCTAACTATAGCATTCATCAGAGGGAGGTGCATGTATTGCACAAAAGGGCAGACCAAATTGTTTTGTCAAAAATGCAAAACGAGGTTGTGCTTATTGCCGGAACGTAATTGTTTCTTAGAGTATCATTAAGATTTTTATAAGGTTCGAAGGCCGTTTATAACTATTATTGTTGATTTTAACCGACTAATACTAAAAGGAGGTTCTGTTTTTAGTTGTATGTATGGAAGTACAAAAAATTATGTCTTCAATTTCATGTTTTTTTCACGATAGAATGTATTTTTTTTGTTTTTTTGTTTTGCTATTATAATCTTTATAACTTGTTGAAAGCCTGGTAGTGCGGCAAATGTGATACATACATTTTATAAGGTTAATTGCTAAGAGTCTGGCAATGTGCCTTATGTGATACATTCAATAAATCATAAACTAATAAAATTATATTTTTGTTTTTATTTTTCCTCCCCTCAATTAATTCCTAAGAATACATTATATGTAAAATTTATCAACATATCAAAAAAAAAAATCTTGCCAAGTATAGGGTTAATAGATTTTTGACTTTATTGCTATAGCATTAGGTTCAAGGTTGATTGCGAAAATTTGACAGTTTCAGGTAGCTTGATGTGCTGGCGTCCATACAGTCCTACCAACTTATCTGTGAACTGAAAGAGGACGGCACCGTCGATTCAGTGTTGCTAATTAATATAAGGTGCCCAAAATTGAGTAAGTTTTCAAAAAGGAAATTTCACATTAGACATAATCGTTTAATAAGAATTACAGTTTTTACAAATTAAAAACAATGATACCTATATAAAAACAATAAAATAAATAAAAAGAATTTGATAATTTACAGTTACGTAGGTACGCTAACAGTTTAGTCTCTCAGCAATAAACAATGGCTTTATCTAAAAAGTAATCCAATGAAGTGGAAATTCAGCAGATAAAATGTTCCACGGGGGATACAACTTTCATTTAATGCGAAGTTAAGTAGGTACCTACCTTGCAAGAGGTACCTGGATGTCTAGCATTTAGTTATGACCGTACCTAACCCCTAACACCAGATTTGACTAATTATAATAATTAGCAGTGGTATACCTAGTGGTAGTGACTGTAGTGTAATAAAAAAAAACAAATTGCTTTACAATGATTTATTGAAAACCAGGTTTACAGTAATTGTGATCTTTAGATGAACCTGCATACACAACTTCATCCTGGTTGTGAGGCCATACTCAGCTTATTTCCGTACCACTATCATCATTATCACTATCGCTTTCGGTTTCAGTATCACTTACCACTTCTATAATAAAAGGTTTATCTAAATACAAATCATGTTTTAAGTATTCTCCTTCTAACCTGCGAACGTGTTTACAATGCTGTGCCCACTCATGAACTGTAATAGCGTCAAAAGCTTCTCTAACTAGGCGGGGAATTTCAGCATTTTTGTGCTCAATATTTACATCACCAACTTTTCTTTTCATTGTGCTCCATATGAGTTCAATGGGATTGAGATCACAGTGATAAGGTGGTAAATATAAGCATTTGTGTCTATTGTCTTCTAAATTTTTTTCAATCTCATATACAGGTTCAGGCTTGTTTCTCTTAATTATTTCTAAAAGCTGAGGTTTAGTCAAATTCTCTCCGTAGTCAATTTTATTTTGAGTCAACCATAATTGCATCTTTTTTTAAGGAATTCGTATTTGGGACTTTATTCACACAAATACGGTGATAAGGAGCATGATCCATCACTATTATGGATGGCTCTCGTAAATTAGGCACAAGTTTTTCAATAACCCACTTTTTAAAGTTGGTACTATTCATCTCATCATGATAATCACCACATTTTGTGTTTGATTTAAACGCAAGTAGTGCATTTGTAACAAATCCAGTATCTCCTCCCGCATGAACAATAATATATCTTTGTCCTTTCGATACAGGCTCTAATACTCCGTCTTCACCCTCTCCTTGCCAACATTTACCCGATGTATGCGAAGAGTGTATATAGGTCTCATCTAAATAAATTATGGGCCGGGGCTGGGGAGATTTATTATTTTTATCCACTGCATGCAAGTACTTAGCTCTCCAAGCTGATATTTCATTACGCTCCATAAGAACCTTCCGATTGGATTGAGATTTTTTAAAACGAAATCCCACCTTGTGAAGCAGCTTTCGCAGACTCTCTCGCTGTCGTGTTAATTTATTTCTGTCTTTAAGACCTCTAGAAGCTTTTTAACAGTAGGGACCTCTTTTTTAGCAGAATAAAATTTATGTACTTTCCTCCGTATAACTCCCATGTCAAAATCATCAACATGCACAAATACACTTTTACGTTTTCTCTCCTTGCCTGGTGTCCGAATTTTTGTACCAGTTTCTTCTGCTGCGTGCCCTTCCTTAACTATTTTTGAAATTAGTCCTTGACTCACACCTTTTTTATTTCTTGTATATATTAATGACCTTCCTAACCATATTAAAGAACCCTGCGTTTTGTTTGCTGACGATATATCGATAATAACCTCATGTGACTCTAATATCAACCTTAATTATAAATTAAACTCTATACTTGACGATACCACAAATTGGATGACGGAACATAATCTGGAAATAAACTTTAATAAAACCAAAATAATAACGTTCTGCCCCCGGCAAAAAACACCGTTAGACATAAATTTTAGTTTTAAAGGCTCGAAACTAGACGCTGTTGGTAAGTTCACTTTATTAGGCCTGGACATAGACTCGCACGTTGATTGGAAGTCCCATATCCAAAAATTAAGGGCGAAGTTATCTAAATTTTCTTATGCACTCCGCGAGATCAAAAAAACTACAGACCTTAAAACTGCACTGGTCATGTATTAGGGTGCGTTTCCACTGAAGCGGAGACGAGCGGAGCTGAGCGGAGACGTGCGGGAACCGACCAATCACAACAGTTGAAATCCTCATCGAGTCTCTCGTCTCGTCTGCGATTGGACGATTCCGGCACGTCTCCGCTCAGCTCCGCCCAGCTCCGCGTCAGTGGAAACGCACCCTTACGCGTATGCTTATGCATGGCTCAAATATGGTGTCATCTTATGGGGTAATAGTACTGACGCGCCGACATTATTTACCATACAGAAAAAGCTTATTAGAACCATAGTTAACATAGATGAAACTGACAGTTGTAAGCCTCACTTTGGGGAACTGAAGATTTTGACCTTGCCTTGCCTTTATATATTTGAAATTTGTAAATTTGTACGCAAATATCCCGAATTATACACCAAAAGAGAAGACATACAGGACAGATTTACTCTTAGACACAAAAACAGACTAAACATTCCAACATCACGACTTAAAATGCATTCATCAAGTACATATTATGTAATGTCAATAAAAATATATAATAAACTACCGGAACATCTTATGAATATAAATAAATATAATATGTTTAGTAATAAATTAAAGCTATTTCTAATAAACAAAAGCTACTATAATGTAAATGAATACATGAATGATAAACTATGACTGGAATTGCAGTAGATTTTGAATATTTAATTGAGTTTACATGAATTGCATGATTATTACATATACTTATTACATTCACGCATATAAAATAAACAATAACTATTGTATAATTATATAATTTATTATCCATGTTCTGAATTCTATTATTTAATTTTATTATTTAATTTAATGTTTAATTTTAATTAATTAGTTTTTCCCTGTTACTTATGTTGCTGTGCCCTTACAGGGTCCATAACTGTATCTTAGCTTTAAGCCAATTTGTAACACCTTTATTCACATTATGGTATGCAAATAAATGAAATGAAATGAAATATAAGATGATAAAATAAATGTTAGTAGAAATTTTAAATCTGGCAGGTTAGTTTGCTCACTCACTTAGCAGGTTACCTATTAGATGTACGTTACCGTTACGCTAACCTGCAGCAAGAATAGAAACGACTATTTCGTGGACTTAAATAATTAGTTAAGTATCGGGTAATTTATAACAAGAAAGTTGACAACACTAACCTGTCGCCGCCGAAATTCGTTTGTATATTTGATTAAATGGAATAATCGGAGACTCCGCCCGAGCTTCTTCTTCAAAAAAGGTTTTAACCTTTAGAATAATGTTTCGAGCATCACTTTTAATAGCTTTCGGAATATTTAACTTTATAAATTCAGCAATATCACGACAAAACAACCAGAGAACCCGAATGTAGTATACACTGACAATCGAATGACATTTTAACATGACGGCCGTAGTTCCAATTTTCGCCATTTCACAGATAAGTTGGTAGGAGTGTACATCTTTTGCCGACAGATTTATCATGACAGCGAAAACAGCGATTCGCACCGGATCTCAAAAATTGCGTAGGTATTACCTTTACAGTGTTAAGATAGGCCTCCTCCTCTAAGATTCCAAGAATCGTCGGAAACAACACATAATTATCTCAGAAACATTGTATTGCATATCTAGTGATACTAACAAAGTTTTCGAGTCCATATGTTCCCCATTCATATACCAGGGGATGTAGAACCACTCCTGGAAACTGACTCGACCGCAGCAGTGGAACCTAGTCTGCAGTCTGTCTATAGCCACTTTCGATGGCAGATGGCTTGAGTATCTGAGCATGGCTTTTGTTATGCCGCCTTTTATTTTAGCTACGGCAAAATTGTCTTATTAGAAATATACAAACTTTTTACGACATGTTTGTATTCATATGGGTCAAGGGATTATTATTAATACCTACTTTAAATAATTTCATAAGTTTCATCATCTGAATTATCTTCAGAATACCTACTAAACAAACAAAATATTATAACTACTTTTTTGTTTACTTACACTTTACTGTCCCACTGTTGGGCAAAGGCCTCTCCCAAACCCTTCCAGGAACTCTTTTCCCACGCCACCTCGGTACGCGTCCAGGTCTCCCCGCCAGCTCTTTCTGGGCCGGCCTCGGCGGCGCCGTCCATCTTCAGGTCACCCATTGTGTGGAGACTTGCCCAGCGGCCATCGTGCATGCGGCTGACGTGACCCACTCAATCCCATTTTAGCCTGGCAGCCTTCTTGCCTACGACCATTATACCTGTTTTTGAATGCAGCGTGGTGTTCCGAATTCTGTCCTATATTTTTACGCCTAGGATGTTGCGTTCCATCGCCCTTTGCCAGCAGACTCCAAGCCGGAAATTTTGCGACTCGGTGAGCGACCAGGTCTGACCTCCATAGGCTAGGACGGGCAGGATACACATACTGATGAGTTCGCGCTTCAGGGAGATCGACAGTTCACCCTTCATTAGTGTCTTCATGTACCAGTAGTATTTCCAGGCGTTTTCGAATCGGCGGTCAATTTCCCTTTCCTGCCTGTTTTCAAAAGAAACTAACTGGCCAAAGTAGATACGTTATATACTCATCGATATAATGTTGTATAAATTCCTGCCCATCTACCTCGATCCTACGCTTAGTGCTGTTGGTCATTAGTTGGGTTTTAGACCGATTCACCCCAAGTCCCACCCTGAAGCTAGCCGTGCTCAACTCTTGGCATGGTCTGCAGTTCTAGAGCTGTGGGGCAAAAAGGACCTCACGATAATTGTAACGGACGCCGAGCATTAGCCATACGTAGATATAAGTTAAGACCCATTTGTATTAGGATAGACATAAAATAGGCATAGTTTTAACTTATTTATATTAGGTAGGCACATATTTTAATTATATAGCGGTAGTACATAAGTTTAGGATAAGAAATTGTTAAGATAAAAGTAGAAATAATTCATTTTTGCGAAAAGGTCCCCGTTACGGTAAAGTTTCGTCATAGTTAAGGTTCGGGACGCCTTTTCGTGCTGCGCTCTGATTGGTCGAAACTTTTGAGCTATTTCTGAGAATTTGTCCGAGGCATTGTTCAACTTCTCAGAATATTGAATAATTATTTCCGAGAATCAAATAATGTAGGAGATTTTAAAGTATAAAAGTAGGAACATTTGGCTGGTAGGACACAGGAGGGAAGTCAAGTCCATGATTCGCTCGCTCGACACCGCTGTGGACGGTCGTGCCGCTGACGCATTCGCTCGCTGCACCGCTGACTCACCGCTGACTCACCGCCATCGACGATCGTTCGTGACGTCACGTCACGGAACGACTCCTGTAGTCCCTGACTGCACCCGTTGTCAATTATTGCCTTTTTCAAGGCGATCGTTGAAAAACTATTTCTTTAACGTCGTCCGTCAAATAAACGTTCGGCGTGTCTCCTTGGCCCCCTCAGGGTAAAAACCACAGTTTAGTGGTCCTTGACGGATACCTCACGGTGACAACCAAGTCAAGGGGGTGTTGACCCAACACACCCGCTGAGCCCCTTCAGGGTAAGGCAGTCAGTTGGACTGGTCCCAGAGTTAACCGGCCTTGGGGGGTCTCCTAGTCGGCTCTGGTGACAGTTTTCCTTCCACAGTTACTCACCTAGTGTCTTTAGGGTGTGTCTACACCCTTCGCGCTAGACTGGTCAGGGCCCTGTCGCACATTAAGATTGGCGACAGGTTTCAGCTCTAGGGCTCACAAGAAGGCACACACCTCCCTGTCTGCACCCGACAGGGAGGGCCACACACCCCCGGGCCCATCCACCCGGGGAGTAGGAGTAGGATCATTAGGTCCCCTTATTTTTCTTTTTTTAAATTCCCTATTGCTGCGATGTCTGACGCCGACATCGCAGCCTTTGCAAGAGAGGTCCTCTTTAAGGACCCAGAATTTCTATTGAAGTATGGAAAGGCCTGGCGTAGTCGCCACCTTGACCCAAGTGAGGCTCTAGAGAGCCCGCTATCCCCCCCTGTAGCAGACAGGGGCACCCCTCCTACGGCGGTTTCGATGCCGTCTGTAGTCTCCCCCCAGCCCGAGGTGATGGACACCTCCACCCCTCCTTCGGACTCCGAATCAGAGGACGCCATCTCGCTCACTTCCTCCTCCTCCTCCTCAGACGACTATCAAGTCGTCGGAAAGGGAGAGAAGAGGAAAAAGAGCGCCTCCTCAAAGGCCGGCAAGGCCAAAAAGCCTCTGGCGGCAGCCATCCCCTCCGCCCCTGACTGCGCCCCTGCCTGCGCCCCTGCCCCTGTCCCTTCCTCTACTTCCGGCTCGGCACCCACCCGATCACCCACCTCAGCCAGTCCTATCCCAACGGACTCAAAGAGGAAGGTGCGTCCCCCGCCCCCCATATACATCCAAGATAAGTCCAAGTGGACAGAAATTTCTAAAGTTTGCGTGGATCGCAAGATCCAATACACCAACGCCCGATCTACCCAGCAGGGCATCAAGGTTACTGTCCCCTCGTCCTCGGATTACAGGGACCTTGTCCGAATTCTTCGTGAAAGGAAGTTCTCCTTTCACACATTCTCCCTCCCGGAGGAAACTCCGACGAGGGTAGTCATCAGGCGTATCCCGAAGGAGATCGCCACCGAAGAGATCAAGGCAGACCTGATCTCCAAGGGTATCCCAGTGTCTGCAGTCCACCGCCTTCACCGGGCGAAACAGGGCCTTGTATACGACATGGTCCTGGTGATCTGCGACCCCGTTGAGGGTCATCACCCGATCTTCAAAGTGAATTCGGTATGTTCACTGTCGGGCATCTCTATTGAGAAGCCCAGGAAATCCAATATCGTTGGCCAGTGCCACCGTTGCCAATTATAGCCCCAAAATCATCCTCGGCCAAGCTGGCGAAGCGTGCCAGCGAGCGCCAGCAAAGGGAAAGCCCGAGCGTAAAGCTCCCCTCTGCTCAGTTGCCCGAGCGCCTCGCTCCTCAGAGACCCTCCCCATGGGTCAACTTTAAGGCAGCTTCGGCCTCGGTGCCGCCCTCTCAACCCATCCCTGCGCCATTGGCCACTGCCACGCCGGTCCCGGCAGCAGCTCCAGTGGCTCCTGTGGCCGCCGCCGCTCCCAAGGCTGCGCCGGTTCCCACGGCAGCAATCAGGTCCCCTCCCTCAGGCCATCAGCCTTCAAACCCACAGGTGCTTCTCAGCGTATTCGCTGTTTTCTACACCCCGGCGGCCAACGCCATGGTGAAGGAAATCCGTGCCCCTCAAGGAAACGCTCTTCGTCTCCTTGAGATATTCAATGCGTACCCCGAGGTATCGCAAGCTCTCGAAAATCTAACTTTTTAAATTCCATTATGAATTTACAAAAGATTAGGTCCCTCAAACCCCGCTCCCTTAAACTAGGCGTCTTCAACGCCAATGCAATTACCGGTCAACGCGATGAGATCGCCACCTTTCTGCGTGATCATCAGCTTGACATTATGCTCATTCAAGAGACCTTCCTGAAGCCCCATCAGCGGGACCCGAAAATCGCCAACTATGACATAGTTCGCAATGACAGGTCCCGCTGCCACAAGGGTGGCACCCTTATCTACTACAAAAGGTCTCTTTACTGTAGTCCTATGGACCCTCCTCCACTAGTCTCTCATCTTGAGGTCTCAATCTGTCGGCTCGGCATGACTGGTCATCAACCAATCACCATCATCTCTGCCTACTTCCCGCCTGCCAATGGTGCGGAGGAACCCACCGCGATCACCAAGGACCTAACTGTCCTCTTCGGTCTGAGTGACTCCGTCATCTTGGCGGGGGATCTCAATGCCAAGCATCCCGCCTGGAACAGCAACACGACCTCCACCAGAGGTAGGATACTGTTCAACCTAGGTGCCTCCCTCAACTTCGATGTCATCGCTCCGATGAACCCAACCCACTACCCTGGCGTTCCCAGCCAGCTTCCAGACGTGCTCGATGTTGCGCTACTCAAGAGTGTAAACCTTCGTTTGCACTCTATTGAGACGCACCACGAACTCAACTCGGATCACCGCCCAATTACCATGCTCTTTGCCCCTTATTCGGGTCCGCTCGATCCTAACCAGCCCCCTCGAACCAAAGTGATAACCGACTGGAGGAAAGTAAGCGAACAGCTAAAATCCACCACGTCGCCTCACTTGGATAAAATCCCCGACCACATAGTGTCAGTCGAAGACACGACGGGTGCGATCGACTCGTTTACAGAACACGTTCAATCCGTTTTGAGGGATTGTTCGCGGGAAGTTCCGGCGATGGAGGACCATCGCTGGAAGTTGCCGATTGACGTACGTGAACTGATAACCGAGAAGAACGCGGCTATTCGTGCCTACGACTCCTTTCCCTGCGACGCGAACAAAGCCCACATGCGCCATTTACAGCGTGCTGTAAAGAAACGTATAACGGAGTGGCGTTCCGAGAGCTGGGACAAGATGCTCAGCGAGCTCGAGCCCAACCATCTGGCCTTCTGGCAACTCCAACGCAAAATGCGTACCTCCACTGGGGAGGCTACAATGCCTCCCCTCATTCGCCCTGACAAGAGCATCGCATTCGACAATCCCGAAAAGGCAGAATGCCTAGCCGACAGCCTGGAGTCTCAATGTTCTCCTAGATCCCAACCAGCTGACCAAGCGCACCTTGCCAAGGTCGACGCCGAAGTCGAACGCAGGGCTGCTCTTCCCCCTGTGGAAGACCCTGATGATCCGTTACCTCCCGTCACTCCAGACGAGGTGCACGACATCATTAAAGGGCTACAGGATCGGAAGGCCCCTGGCTCGGACGGTATCACCAATAGGGTTTTCAAACTCCTCCCCGCCCCCCTGATAATGCTAATGACCGCCATCTTCAATGGTGCTCTCAGCAACAACATCTTTCCGCAGACATGGAAAGAGGCCACCGTCATCGGTATCCCCAAGCCAGGCAAGCCCAAGTCTGAGCCTACTAGTTACCGCCCCATTAGTCTCCTCAATGTCCTCGGCAAAATATATGAGAGGCTTATTTATAAGCGTCTCAAAGATTTTGCCGAGGCTAAGAGCCTTATCCCTAGTGAACAGTTTGGTTTCAGGACCCATCACATTTGCATCCAGCAAGTTCACCGTATCGTTGAGCACCTAAGCGCTGGCTTCCAGCGCAAGGCAACGACAGGCATGTTGTTCTTCGACATAGCGAAAGCGTTCGACAAGGTCTGGCACAACGGCTTAATATATAAGCTGTACCAACTCGGGGTGCCTGACCGTCTCGTGCTCATCTTACGAGACTTTTTGTCGAACCGCACCTTTCGCTATCGCATTGAGGGTACACTCTCCTCCCCTCACCCCTTACGCGCCGGTGTCCTTCAGGGCTCGGTGATTTCTCCTCTCATCTTCTCGCTCTTCACGAGCGACATCCCCAAATGTAGCAAGACTCATTTGGCGCTTTTCGCCGATGACACAGCTATCTACTACACAGGGCGGTGCCAGAACTCTATCGCCAGAACTCTCCAAAACTCCGCAAACGCTTTAGGCGTCTGGTTCCGGAAGTGGAGGATTGAGGTCAATCCCGATAAGAGTCAGGCCGTCCTTTTCACGCGACCGCGACTCCGCGCTTCCGCACCTCCTAGCCCGATCACCATGTATGGCAAGCCGATCCCTTGGGAGAAGCAAGCCAAATACCTTGGCGTGATCTTGGATCAACACCTGACCTTCAGAGAGCACATCAAGACGGCTCGTTCGCGTGCCGCTTGCGCTCTCGGCAGGCTTCATTTCATCCTGACCGCGCGTAGCAAACTATCTCTTAAGTGCAAGCTGCGTATCTACACCGTAGTCATCCGTCCCATCATGACGTATGCTTGTGTTGTATTTGCGCACGCTAAGCCACACTTGCTCCATAGGATGCAGACCCTACAGAACCGTTTCCTCAGAAAGGTCACGGGGGCACCCTATTATGTACGCAACGAGTCTCTTCACGTTGATCTAAAAATCCCAACCGTCCAGCAGTTCATGAAACGCCTCGCCAAGCGTTTCTTCGAATCTGCCTCCAAACACCCGAATCCCCTGATTGCGGCGGCCGCCCGCTTCACACCGTCGCGCATAAGTCGCATCCGCCGTCCTAGGCACGCCCTAACCGTCCCGGATGACGCCATAACTCTCCTCCAGGAGAGTAACCCCGCCACCAGCACGATCCGGAAACTCAAATCGAGACCGCCGTGCTTCCGCCCTCGCCGCCGAGGGCCACCGCGACGCCCCCGTCCATACCCACCCCGACCCTTGCTCGAGCCAGCCCGCGCAGCTGAGCCGGTAATTCTAAATTTGCCCCCAAATAATCCGATCCAGCATGTCCCATTGCTGTCCTCTCCCAGCGACGCCCTAAGCCGAGGTCCGTACCCCACAGGGGGTGCCCTTAGCGTGTAGTCGCTTAGCTTTTAGTCTTAGTTTTAAGCCTGGCTGGAGGCCTTAATTTATTGAGGCATCCACAGGGAAGCCCGGTTAAGCAGTCGACAACCTCCTATAGGTTGAACTGCGAGATGCCATTCCCCAAAAACAAAAACTGGTAGGACACAGTCGGCCTCCAGCTCTACTAGAAGAACCACAAGGAAGAATAAAGGGAAGAAAATCAAGAAGTCTTTCATTCCTCCACCCCTCAAGCCAAGAAGAAAACCAAATACAGTCCACAATAATAATGTTCCCACTGCTGGGACACAGGCCTCCTCTCTGTGAGAGGGAGTGGGTGGGCCATAATCTACCACGCGGGCCCAGTGCGGGTTGGTAGATGTCACATGTCTTCGAATTTTTGGTTCTAGGACCTCACGATGATTTCAAAACGCATGCCTGGGTTCGAACCCACGACCTACAACTCGTAAGTCGGGGCCGTTACCGCTGAGCCACCACTGCTCTAAAAGGACTATATCGTCGGCAAATTGGAGGATTGTCAGCCTCTTCTTGCCAACGTCAATGCCCTTGATTTTCATGAGGCTGCCACTGCTGCCAGTGACATAAATATCTCCTCAAGTGTGATAGTAAACAAATTGCGAGAGAGTGGGTCCCCCTGTTTAAGAGCGTTTACGACGTACGGCATGTCATACAAACTTTCAAGTCCTTGTTTTTCGAAATTAATGAACGGATTTTAATTAAACTTCATACGCGTATGCAAGATCCATAGGTCTAAAAAGTTAAGAACATTTTCGAAAAATAGTGTATCGGTTTCCATTATAATTTGCCGTGGTCGTTTGACGGATAGTCAATCTCACCCGAAGATTCTTAGCTCCCCTGACCCCAGGGCCGCGCCTGGGCCCGTACACAGCAGCACAACCGCTGAAGTCACCGAGCACTTGGGGCCCGTCTCTTATACCTCTATCCATTGGAGGGGTTGGGTTACGGACCTACCACGCTGGTCCAGTGCGTATTGGCGGGTTTCCATAGCCTCGTTTTAGCAGGGTGTACCACGGACAGGTGAGGTTGGCTTAAGCCCCGAAAGATGTTTTTGAGACTCTGGGACCCCTTACACCCTTTACATCTAACTACTTATCTGATCTATCTACTAAAATTTATTTATTTTAGTAGGTAGATATGTAGTTAGAATGTTTTGTGTTACCAATACTAATGAACATGAATGAGTTACCTCGTATTATGGTAGACTGAAGTCCAGAGTAAAACATGATTGCGAGGAAAATGATGATCATTATTATAAGCGCCCAAACGTAGTAGAAGAGTCCGTTCGTGACGTCATACTCTCTCTTTGGTAAACCAGCTTTGAATAACTGATACAAACCGTACAGCTGGTGAACAAAAAATATAAGTACTAAATAGAAACCAAATCGGTATATTATAAAATTCCAATGGAAACATGAAACCTTCAGACATTCAGTCAGTTTCCAAAGCAGTTTACATTATGTGCCTAGAGCCCATAGCAGGAGACCATTTTTTGTGCGCGCAGTCACAAACATACCGCGCCGTCGGAATTCTCCCGGGGATTGAACGTCGTTGACGTCATCTCGTCGCAGGGGCGAAAGGTTAATATGGTTCAACCCATACTACAATTTTTTTACTACAAAATAAATAAAATAAAGTAAGGCAGAGTTATGAAAACTTTAAAGGTTAAACATACTTATTGTGAGTAGGTATACTTATGTAAGAAGATACCTCTATAACTACAGCAATAACAGATCCACAAGCTATAATAACAGGTATTGCATTGCCATCGGGCCAGCACACGAGATCCAACAACGTTCCCTCTTCACTACGAATTCCTTCTGATGTGTTGACTAACCATATCAGATAGAATATTACTACAGGCATGCATGCCATCATAAGCATCCTTATATTGTTGAAAGAAGCCCACGTTAAATACATCTTTGTTTGATTATTTTAACGTTAATTTTGAAGCAGTGGACTTGGTAAGTTTTAAATATTTTTAATCTTTATGTCAAAATTGACATCCTATTGCCAACGATCGTTTTCAGAGTTACATAAACTACTACTGACCACTACTCACTGCTCTCTCTAAGGAAAAGAAGGGAAGAAGAAGACCCATGGTTTTTTTAAACTTATTTATTGCCCAAAGTAAGAAAAAATTATGTCATGCTATGAGAAAACGATTTACTATTCTGATAAAAAAACCATTAGTGCTGCCAGCGCCAATAGTAGTAAATAATGGTAACACTTGGCTGTTAATATCCACAGTAATTATAATTTTATAGCTGACAGTCAGTGACGTAACGTCAATGAATTATTAAACCTATGGACTTCATACCTACAATCGGCACTTAAGATGGCCGCCTTTCATAGGGTTGTAACTGCGAGCAACATGCGCAGCTGATATCGACATTTAACTACATGAATCTGCTTTCTTTAAATTTTGGTTTAAATTTTTCGAATTCTTGTAAATGTAATGCGGCTAAAGTGACAAGAATGTTAGAAGTTGTGGGTGTTTTCTTTGATTATATATACAGGCTGTAAGGGACATGATACCGCAAACTTCGCGAAAAGGTTACACCTAATGCCAGTAACAAAATTATGATAGTCATTAAACTCGGTAATGATCGGTTACAGAAATTGACATTTTCAAGCACGCAATGTATCGTGAACAATGCGATCTCAACGCTTCGCAATGAATGTAGGCGTGCGAGAGCGCGTAGTAGGTACGTAATTACCTACACGTCTTACACACACAGACACGGACGTGGACACGCGCGCGACGCAGGCCGCCTCGCTCCGTTTTTATGAATGTACCTACCTACAAGGTCGAACAAAAGTTAAAGACATCTTTGAACTTAGCTGCAAGTGCAGGTACAGTCAAGTCAGTAATTTAGGCTGCATTTTAAAACTAAAGTTCTGTGAATATTTTAAGAGCTTTAAGGTACCTACTACCTACCTTGTTTGCTAATTAGCATAAATGCAACAATAATGTTAGCGCCGTCTACTGCGAAGGGAATGTAAACAAATGTAACTATGTCTTTGTTTCTCCTAATGTAAACAAAAAACAACAGCTTTCAAAGTACTTTGTCATAAAATACATTTATGTTTACGACAAACGAACACTAAGTACTTATTTAACGCACAACCAACAACAGTAATAAAAACTTAACGTAATTAATGTACTGATGAAAACAAAACATTTAATAACAGAAGACCTAGTATGTAATCTAGATTGTATTAAACATTATTATTAAGTACCTAGTATTTGCGCTTCTTCTTTTTGTGTTTTTGTTAATTTTTTATCACTCAGGACTAAGTTTATGGCTAATTAGCCATAAACTTATTCCTAATACGATTCCGACAAGGGCCACTCCTCACGCAGCGTCGTGAACACGTTCTCGATACGATTCCTCATATCTGCTGCTGAATTACACTCGGACACAAACACTTTATCTTTGACGTAACCCCAAAGAAAAAAATCTAATGGGGTCAAGTCCGGTGACCGAGCTGGCCATGGCTCCGGACCAAATCTTCCGATCCACTGATTTTCAAAAAAATCGGTGAGGCATCGTCTAACGGGAAGAGTCACGTGTGGGGGAGCGCCGTCGTGCTGAAACCATAACACTCGATACTGGCTTAGAGACATGTCGTCCAGAAGTATGTCCGAGAGAGTTGTTCTCAGGAACTCGTGATATCGGGTCCCATTTAATCGTTCCGGGAGAAAAATGGGTCCAATCACGAGGTCTTTATAAATGCCAGCCCAGACATTCACTGACCATCGAGTTTGGTGTCCCGTCTGCTGCAATGCGAACGGATTGGTATGAGCCCAGATATGAGAATTGCGCCTGTTCCACATTCCGTTTCTAGTAAATGTTGACTCATCCGTCCATATCACATTTGCATTAAAGTCGGAGATTTCGTCGTGCTGTCGTTGCAGCCACCGGCAGTACCTACCTAACGCGGGATACCCTGTATGTAGGTAATAACGCTTGCACCTTGTGGATGTGATACGCACGCTGCCGATCTCTGCGTAAAACCCGATGGACAGTCCAGTGCGAGACGCGGGTCCTGTAATGGTTACGAATTACACGAGCTGCCGTGCGTACTCCCAGTCGTGGGTTCTGCCGCACGACAGTCAGGATGCGGTTCCCTACAGCCGGTCTTATGGACCTTCCAGCTCCCTCGCGCTGAGGCACAATTGGTTGGTTGTCCAAGATACGTTGGTAAGCTCGTGTTATTACGCGAGAATCTCGTGGATGACGAGCGTCTGGATATCTTTGGACATAGATACGCAGTGCTTGACGTGCGTTTCCACGTGCTTCTCCATAACACATAAGCATACTTCCGTATTCTTGGGCACTGTAAATATCGTTAGGTCCAGAAGGCATCTTAAAAATCACACACAAATAAAACACAAATAAAACACAGACACAATACACAAATTAAATTTCCGATAACCGTAATTCGCAACGATTAGCACACGTTCGCGATCAACGTCAACGAGGAACTGACAAAAATCAAACAAAAGAAATGTACTTTACCTAAGTTTTCATCATTCCTTTGAATTCACCGCACAGTGCCTACAATACCTAGTCTGCTTGTCTTATAACAACTAGCAAAAGTTATTATTTTACATTGTCACAATCAATAAATTTCAGCAAACGAGTATTTAGAACGCTAACATCTTTGAAATAGATGTCATATTCGCATGCATATGGTCACAATCAATAAATTTATAACGAGTTCAGCTACTCAACGCTAGAGGGAGCTTAAACCAAATTATTATTTTAGAACGCTAACGTCTTTGAAATAGATGTCATATTCGCATGCATATGTTATCTCTTTTGCCACTTAGCTAGAGATGTCGAACAACATCGATATTTCAATTTCAACGTTTATTTTTTTATGCGTATGAATGTAATAATTATTGTTAGCATCACTCAAATGTTTTGAGTTATGGAAAAAGATGATTGTCTTTAAACAGGTCTAAATGTTAAATAAAACGAACGTAACGTAGTAACGTAGATAGAACTATTAAAATACACATTTATTCACCTTAAAATAACACCTACTTGTTTAATAATTGCCGTTTTGATATTTTAATTTTAATAAGTGATGAAAATTTCATTAAGTCGGTAATATGATTTGACGTAGGAAATTCTCCTAATAGATGATAGACTATTTTTGGTATATCGACGACCCAATAAATTAGTGCATTATTTTAGTAATGACAATATCTTTATGTGACAGTCTTTTAAAAATACTTCAGACGGGATGTTTGGCATATCTTAATGACATCTTCTGATGTCTATGTAATGATTGATTTTTTTCTGTTACTAAAGCACCAACTCAAATCACTTATTTTTTAAATTAGCTTTCTTGTTATGTAACCAGCCTCCCCTAGCCATATTACTTTTCTATTATCGTTTACGCTAACGCTTAGTACAAAATGTATGGCAATGACATTACCCGCGTAGATGTGTCACGTGACTTATTGCAGGTAGGTAATGTCATCGCATCGCCATACATTTTGTACTAAGCGTTAGCATAAACGATAATAGAAAAGTAATATGGCTAGGGGGGCAGTTAAGTTAGTTTCCTTGCTAAAATCGGACAGATGAAGATCAATTTCTTCTAAGTCTTCCTCCTTCTGTTCATCGTCTTCCTTGCTTAAGTCTTGTCGTACTGTACTTTGAAAATATCGATTCCGATCTAGTTTATCGACGTGTCCCATCCCTAATTGAGTAGCGTCGAACCAAGTAGTTTCGTGGCGGAGTACTTTGTCGGTGTCTGTGTGTACTATCGCAATGACCTCCGGTGAACTCAGAAAATCAGTTGAGCGAGGAGCTTCTTTGTGTTTTACTTACATTGCGTTTTTTTGTGAAAAAATTGAATTAATTATTTTTTCATTTAAAATGTCTTTGGGGTAGATAGATATAACGACTTTATACAGTTTAAAGTGGATTTTTTTTTTTTTTTCAAAATTTGGAAAAAGCCGACGAAAAATTCCAACGCTACGGGGTCCAGAATCATGTACTGAATCACTGGAACACGTATGTGCGTTCATGTACCTTACACCCTGTATATATAGAAAAAATCAGCTGATTCATACAAAAGTTCAATACCTACTCGACCAAAATGTATGAAACAGCAGATTTTTTTTCGTGATTTCAGAGTTGGTCCCATAGTGAAAGTTGTTCGTATTCATGGGTAGAACACCCTGCGAACATTTGGATAGTGATTAAAAAAATGCCCTGTATAGTCAAATATATGATCGCAACTAAGTATACATTTAATTTTTTGAGCAATCTAGTATTATTTAAATGCCATCAATGAAGTAATAAATAAAAATAATAATTTAATAATCGAAGTTCGACCCGAGTATTGAACCTAGGACCCCACGCTTAGCAGTCGCGCTTGCGACCACTAGACCAACGGGGTAGTAAATAAATAATACTACTTTTCGAACAACTTCATTTAGGTAAAATAATGACAATGTTTTATGTAAAAAAAGTAATTTATTCATTTCTGAACAAAATTAACTTATTCAATATGTAGTTTCTACAAGAAACTTTATCAATTTTTTTTTTTTCATGATACCGGAATCTTATATCAATATAGGCTTTTAGATTTAACAAGCAACATCCTGTGGTTGTGGTTCGTATTATGCTCCACGTTGAGCGGCAAATATAATATTTTTTCATTATCGTTATATCAATGGAAATAAACAAAACAATGCTGTTTTATGACATTTATTTACGATTAAAAATCTGTCACCCAGTCGCGACCGTGGCGTGCTGGTCACATTTTGGTTTGTCATCTATACTATACATGACTGTGGCGGTCAAAAGGATAATTAAATTTTCACTTTTCTTTATAATATTTACGACTCTGATAGACGCGAACTGAAGGCTACCTCAAGATTTCTGGAAGATCAAGCTGTCATAGTTTTCTCTCCTAATTAGCAGCGATGATAAACATAATTCACATTTTATCTGCCATAACAATGTTCGTGTTACAAAACCCGCAATGTATTCTAACACATTTTTGAGTATTCATCGCACTCCTAAATATTCAATGTAAGTATCATAGAGATCACTATGGTCGTCAGATATTTTGACAAAATAATTTATAGATGTCAACTCGTTAATAGAATTAACTGGGTTTTGGTTAAAAAACCCGTCTATACTAATTCGCTCCAGAGGAACGCAATAACCAACTCCACCATCTCGAATTTTTGCTCTAATCAATAGTTATCAGTAGGTATACTGCACAAGCTGAACCGCATTGGGGTTATTATTAAAACCTCTCCTGGCTCTAATAATAGAAACAGAACAGAATAATAATAAAATAGAACAGTTACAGTAATCGAATAGAACAGTTCCAGGTGGTCTTGGCTACGTTTGTAAAGTAGGACATATTTTAAGATCTTGAATAATATTAGAAGAAATAGCAATCTTTCCATCCCGTCTCCGGACCTTTTCATTTAAACTTCTCACTTTTCGCTTCAGTAAATCACATTTCTTTGTGAGATACTTTATTTTCTATGGTTGCTGGATCTGAATCATAGTAATATGTAATATTAAATATGTAATATAGTATTTTTTTTTTTTTAAATTCTGTAATGTGAATACTGAGTTGGGTACTAACAGAGAAAAATCATAAAAAAAACTATACATACATACATAAGATAAAACTAATTAGTTTACCTTTAGGTACAGGTGGTACATTTTTGGTAAAATTATCTTCCGGCAACTCCAACTTCAATGGACAGGTCGACTCCAATTTATTTTGTTTTTCACGCACAACAGCTATTATCATTTTATTGGGAATCTTAAACAATTAAAAAGGTCTTAGAAAAAAAAAGGTCAGAAAGAAAAAAAAAAGAAAAGGAAGGGAAGAAAGGTCTTAGGTCTTAGAAAGGCATTATTTTGTATTTATTTTTAATAATTATTAAAAATAAATACAAAATAATGCCTTTCTTAAAAAAAAAAAAACTAAATAATATTTATAAAACGTATGCTTACCATTATACTTGAAGTAGGTTGTTGTGAGGAACAGATTTGCCTTGGCTGAAAAATTTTTTTCACATAATTCAATTACTTGTTAACATATTTCATTTATTGAAATACATTCAATACAAATAGTATTTAACTAGATGTGTTCAAATTACTGTTCTTTGCAATTTTTTGGTTGGAGTGTTTATAACGGGACAGAAAAAAAAGAAAAATTTGGCCAAAAAAGTGTTATTTTCTTAAATCGTTTATTTTCTCGTTTCTAACGTATAAAACACCAAAATATAAGGCTAAAAGTGTCTTGGTGTTTTTTGTTTCCGGCTAACTGTTTGTCGTAAAAACGATGTCGAAGTTATCATTTTATAAAGGCGTCATTTTTTTTTTGTTTTTCTTCAATCGTTGGTTTCGTGATTATATCGTGTGTAACACCTAAATATAAGGTTAAAAGTGTCTTGGTGTTTTTTTTTTCTCCCACTAACCGTTTGTCGTAAAAACGATGTCGAAGGGATCCGACTTAGTAAAAGGAAATGAAAACTAAGGACGCAAGAGCGAGCGAAGCGAGCTCGGGATTTGGGGCACCCCGACTCGGACAGGTTAGGTTATTTTTTTTAAGCCACCTAGAAATAGGAGCTCCGCGAAGCAGGGCTCCGTCGACCACGCCTTACTTCGAGATGTCATTGACCTTGAAAATGCTATGGTGAAATTTTTCTAAGTCTTTTTTTCATAGTGCCCCGTTTCGTATCCACTGACCAATTTTTTTTAAAAACATACCAGCATAGTAGACGTGGGCACTGCGCCGTCATGTAACCTTATCACATCGAGGGTTCTGTTAAAACATGATTCGTCAAAATGCATAGAGCACATATACCACGTTTTATGTCTAGGGTTTACATTTTCAGAACCAATAGCTTGTATCCATTTCTTCTTTAAAATTTCGTTTACAGGAAATCTGTGGAATAAAATATCACTGCAATGCATTGATATACAAAAAACCCGGGTTTTTTGTATATCAATGCTGCAATGTATTTTACACAATAGACAAATTAATATTATCGATACTTCAAATCGCATGCGAGCATCACACAGCACTAACATTACATACCATTAAATTGTATGTAAACAATGCAAAGAAATAAACAAAATAACAACATTACAAGCCTTACAAACATGACACAGGTTTCAATAATCTTCAAAAAGATCATCTTGGAACAATACATTACACAAAATTCTACAACATTCGACTGGATTAGTGAAAACTAGTGATTAACCTGTGCAGAGTTAAATTAGGCTGATTTTTGTTTTTTCTCGCACCACACTGTTTTATAGAACACGAAGGCATGATTTTCCTAACTTAGAACACCAAAATACCTAGATTCTAGATGTACTTCTCTCAAAAACAAAAAAAAAAAATTAGAGCAAGCAAACATACTATTACCATACACTTTAGTTTATTAGTTTATGTCTACCACAACCAACCACAAAACTCGGCACTCAACATGACGACCGGTCACGTAATTTTGACGTCACACAAAAGTGCTGCCAAAAGTCCTTGACAAACATAAAGATGTCTCTCTTTTCGTATAGTCCAATCAACGAGGATATTGTTGTATGGAGACTTCCGAAAAATTCCTCCGCCTCTGAAATTTGGCATGTGATGAAGTTAGGTGATACAGATTACAGATGTACAATAATCCAACATTTTTTTTTTACGAGAAGTTGGGCATTTTCACCTAAACATGAAAATCGCTTATAACTCTCTGTGAATATTTCCTCAGACTGAAATACTTTCTGTATACGTACGTATGTACTAGTTAGAATAAGTATGTAAAGGAATCCAACATTTTTTCGATTTCAGAGATACCCCAAAATTAACTTTTAACATTTTGTACTATAACTTCTACAGAAAAATTGCTCTGCTAATTTTTATTTTTTAATATGTTTTTATATCCTTAAATACATAGCTTTGTTTAGTTAACCAAAAGATTTTCCTTATTAAACATATTTATTTTTTTTTTTGCTTAACTACGTAATGTGAAAAATTGCTCCGTCCATTTTTATATCTTTATTAGTCATATGATTTTATAATAACAGATTTATTAATTATCCAACAAATTTTCGAACGTTCGTATATCTTTTAGGATATGTCCGTTGATTTCTGCTAAAGCATAAGGGTATGTTTATTTATTTATTTAAATCTACAACTATAAGTACTCAATACGACAGTGCGGTCATTCACAAAACCCTTCCGGGGTTGACCTTCACTTCACCGCTCGGAGTTGTTTTGCCACGCAGTTTTGGAGTAGTGTAGGAGAGTTTGCTGGCCACCGTGATTACAAATCATTTTTTATCTTACTCTGCACAACGTACAATGGCGTGGCGGCGTTTAGAAATTCGCTTTCTATTTAAAAGGAATATTTGTTATATGCATTTAAACGTTTTACAATATGCGAAAAAAATGTCAATAAGTTTAATAATGTTTAATTATGTTGTAGAAAACACTAATATAAATATCAAATACCTCTTGGTACAATCCCTCAAACGTGTGAAATTAAAGGGCTCTTGAAGGTCCATGGTAAACCTACTGTCTGCCATTTTGATTTTTTTTTTGAAAATGGGGGCCATGCATGATATCTATATAAATCGATAGCTAACACCAATGCAAACAGAAAACATAATAAGAGCAAACCCCGTAAAGTGTCATATTTCGAAGATATTTTCGAAGATATTATGTTGTCAAAGGAATCATTCCTTTACTTTTTAAAAGAAATCAATCTGCATTCAAAGATTTTCGAAAATTTACTTGCCACACTCGGGAATCGATCCAGTTAAAATCCGAAAAAATAACAACCTGGTCAATCATAAGGATCAAATCTCTTTAACAAACATGATAAATTAAATGAAAGGAAAATCATGAAATCTAAATATAATAACCATTGCAATACCTGGATTGGTACAAACGGCACAATCAGATGGCCTGCGAGATCACCAGACCTCACCACTTTCCTTTTTATGGGGATATGTTACAATAATCCTATGCAACTGTAAACGAGTTAAGAACTGAGGTTTCACACTACTATTTTCAATAATCATCATAACTCACTATGTAAAGTTACTGGAAATGAATTCCTTAAAAGAATAAAGGAGAATGGGCACCGAACTATGGGTTTCTGTTCTGAAGCTCAATAGCTATAAGATATATACCAATGGAAAGAGCTTTCACCTTTGCTACTAACACGACTTTTGCCAATGGTTAGTAAATTCGGCGATAATGACCTAAATAGGTGACAACTTGAATATCGAAGTTACGGAATGTTCTTGGTGCCCAACAGCCATAAGTGATTTTTAAGAGAAACATTTGTTATAAAAACGACTTTCCGACAAGACTTGGGGAACAGGAAAAATAAATGTCAAGTAAATGAGCAGCTTCTATTGTGTTGTCGGGACAATCTAGTACTGATGTGGCGACATGTCAAAACATCGAGTTACCATTGTTTATGCACGCACCTGCGATGCCTGCGGAGTAATTGTTAGGTTATTTCATAATTTTTATCCATATATTTGGTTGTATAGTTGCAGCATATTTTAAATAGTTACTGGTTGTTTTGTTTTGTTATGTAACTATTTATGTACTGATCACTAAACCTGACTTGATTTCCGTACGTCTTTTTCGGGTGACTACTGAAAATCAGCGCTGTGCTGTGGGTCCCTCATAGCACAGCATCATGCTGAGTGGAAGCCTTCTTGTCACAGTCATAACGTGCAGTTGCCGACTATTTCTGTTTTGAGTTCGTGATTATAATGTAGATCTATTTTGTTTTATTTTTCTGATTATTCTTATCGTTTTGTATGCACGTGTTTCTGTGACAAATAAACCTATTTTCTTTCTTTCTTTCTAGATATCTGTGCTATATTTAAATGTTACTGTATTATAGACTTAAACCTTCGCAAATAAGTTTTCTAAATGATCGTGAAGAACTAGATACTAAGAGTAGTTTAGAAGAACTAAGCGACACACACAGATACATGAAAAAAGATTTTGTTTTATACTTGTAGATAGAAGAGAACACAAATTCTTCTCTGAAATGGCTGAAGAGGTATTCTTACATCTGTAGCCGAAATGTAATTGTACACACGGCTACATATCAAGCTATACATACCCAGTATAAGCTAATCTCGCATAGCATTTCCGTACAATGAGAGGTCAGCATTTACTGGAAATGTATAGCTTTACATGTAGCCGTGTGTAAATGTCCTGTCTGCCTCGCCTTTAGAGAATTCAGACGTATTTTTTTTTGTGTTGTATGCCTCAACGGCGGGACATAGCTGAACTTATTTTAATGATTTAAGACCTGTATTTATGATGTGTCCACAATAAAGACGATTTGATTTGATTTGATTTTTATAATGATGATGATGTTTACAAGTTACTGTTTATTAATTAGTTAACTTATGACGAGAATTAAGTGTTGATGTTAACGTTACATTTACGATGATTTAACGCCGAACAAATTAATAATTCAGACAAATTGTAGTAGTAACAAACGTTCTTCGAGACTAGATCTTTTCAATGGAATATACCTTAACGGTATTGGGAGTTTCGGCAGGTTTGACATGTATGTCCGACCGACTCTTAGGAATATTGTTCCTAAAATGGCATATGATATACTCGTAGGCCATGTTTTAAAGTGGATGGTGATAGGCTTAAAAGATAATGTTTGCAAGGCACAGAAATAGTGAAAGTTAATTAATTGACGAAATACCTGAATTTTAATAATGCTTAATTACTCATATTTATAGCTCTGTAGCACTGACTAAAATCGAGAGAAGTTTTAGTACCACGAAATATTCCCCTTGAAGAGATCTTTCCATTGGCATGTATCTTAACGCTATTGGGGGATGCAGCAGGCTTAACGTTCTGACCGGCTGACCGACTCTTAAAAACATTGTTCCTAAAACGGCATCTAGGAGGCCAATGTTTTAAAATATCCGTTATAGGCTTGAAAGATGATGTTTGCAAGGCAAAGAATTAATGAAAGTTAATTAATTGGCGAAATACCAGAATTTCAATTGTACAACAACAGAAGTCTCTATAATAAAAAATATTCTCCTTGATGAGATCTTTCCATTGGTATATGTCTTATTGGGCTTCAGGGCAGAATCACCCTATCTTCAACAAAATGGAGCTCATTTCGAGCAACTAATTAGTTAGTTTACCCATTTTTCTCGTTCAATTAAAATAAGATTTTATGGTTTTCCTTTTATTTAATTCATCATGTTTGTTAGAGAGATTTTATCCTTAAGATTAACCCTATCGACTAATGCCATAAAAGTACAGGGTGTTATTTTTTCCAGATTTTATCCGGTTCGATTCCCGAGTGTCGCAAGCGAATTTTCGAAAATCTTTGAATGCAGATTTGTTTTTTTTTTTAAATAAAGATGTTTCTTTTGAGTAAAATTTGCTATCTTCAGTATTTAGAGTACTTTCCCTCTAGGTGAGGTTAAAAAATTCCACCCTGTATATTGTTTGGATTCAGACCCCTTTGAACGAAGCTTTTTTTCTTCTTAACTCGGTGTCTCCTTAGTAGGTGTCTTTCTAAACATTATTAATTTATTATACTTATTCCTTAGTCCTTAAGGAAGTATCAAACGTTTATTTTAAATGCATAAATTAAATATTCCTTTTAAATATAAAGTGAATTTCTAAACGCCGTTGTACGTTGTGCATATTAAGATAAAAAAAATATATTTGTAAAAACGGTGGACAGCAAACTCGCCTACACTACTCCAAAAGTGCGTGCCAAAGCAGCTCCGAGCAGCTTAGTGAAGGTCAACGTGTTGGACGCAGTGCCTATGCAACGAGTCACACAAGTACGTGATTTAGGGCTTTCTGTTATCTCCTGAATTGTCGTTTCGCGATCATATAACTAAGATCTGCAAAAGGGCATTCAGAAACTTGGGATTCGTACTGAGACGACAGATACGAGACTTCATCAATATTGCAACAGTCAGGGTCCTGTATGACGCACTAGTCAGGAGTCACCTGGAACATAGTGCTGTCATATGGGCTCCACATGAGGACATACACTCTGTAATGTTGGAGCGCGTTCAGAAAAAGTTTATACGCCACTTGTACAGGAAGCTTTATGGGGTATATCCGTTTTACCCGTTGATGCACCCCACTCTATTTGTGCTGGATATGATCGGGTACAATGAATTGAGGGTACGACGGGAGTTTACATTTGTCTCGTATCTGGTCAAATTACTTCGTGGCATCGAGCATAATGCAGGAGTGCTGCAGCGCTTGAGTTTTTGCGTACCAGACCACTCACTATGTGTGGAGGCGGCGCCCACCACTGCAGGCTGTGCCGGCAGCCAGGACCAACCTACTCACCAAAACACCTGTGACCCAGGGGGTACGTATCATCAACGTACTTCAAGGCAAAATTGATGTGTTCACGTGTCATTTGAGTAAATTCGCAAGGACACTGTTATTTATTTTATGTTATAAATTAATGTAGGTAGGACGTTTAAATTGTACCTAAATAAGTTAGTATATATTTGTGAACGACCGCACTATCGTATTGAGTAGATACTTATAGTTGTAGATTTAAATAAATAAATAAATATACCCTTATGCTCTAGCATAAATCAGCGGACATATCCAAAAAAATATATGATCGTTCGAAAATTTGTTGGATAATTAATAAATCTGTTATAATATAAAATCATATGACTAATAAAGATATAAAAATGGACGGAGCAATTTTTCACATTACGTAGTTAAACAAAAATAAAAAAAATATGTTTAATAAGGAAAATCTTTTGGATAACTAAACAAAGCTATTAAAAAATAAAAATTAGCAGAGCAATTTTTCTGTAGAAGTTATAGTACAAAATGTTAAAAGTTAATTTTGGGGTATCTCTCGAAAAAATGTTGGATTCCTTTACATACTTATTCTAACTAGTACATACGTACGTATACAGAAAGTATTTCAGTCTGAGGAAATATTCACAGAGAGTTATAAACGATTTTCATGTTTAGGTGAAAATGCCCAACTTCTCGTAAAAAAAAATGTTGGATTATTGTACATCTGTAATCTGTATCACCTAACTTCATCACATGCCAAATTTCAGAGGTGGAGGAATTTTTCGGGTTACTCAAGCCCCGTTGATCGGACTACTAGGCAGCTCTTTCCTTGTAAGGAAAAAAAACATTTTTTGTCATTTATGACATGTGTGTGTCGATTTGATAGATATACAGAATGGCCGGAACATTGACGTCCAAAAAAAAATATTAGGTGCATCGTGTCGTGGGGTATCCTAACCACCCCCATGTATGTTCCGCGACTTTTCATAGTTTTCGATTTATTTTTTTCTGAATTTTTGACTTGCCACCTTACAAAAATTATAAAAGAAAAAGTAGAAGACTGACGAGATTTTATTTTTTGCAACTTATTTTCTCAAAAATTCTAAAAAAAGTAATAACTCGAAAACTATGAAAAGTCGCGGAACAAAGATGGGGGTGATTCGGATACCCCACGATACGAGGGACCTAAATTTTCTTTTGACGTCAATGTTCCGGAAATACAGGTTGTATTTTGTTTGTGACTATTTGTGGGCGTTCAAGCGAAAAGGCTCCAGTAGTGGGGTATTAAGACCAGATTCAGTATCTAGAATAGTCAATTGATAATATGGATTAAAAAAATATTTAAAAACTGGCACATTTTTTTTATCAGACATTTGAAGTTGAAACTCAGAAAAAGCTTGATTTGATAAAAAGCATTTTCAAAGTTTGATTTTGGTACAACTTAGTAAATTTTCTGATATTATGTGTGAATAATTAATAAAATCGAGAAATGCAATTTTTTCACCCAATGGGGAAGGTCGGGCAAAGCTAATTGTAGATGGCGTGATCATAGCTAGGTCCCCACGGCCTATAGTAAGTTTGACAGTTTGTTTGATTTCGTTCATACATGAGTTAACTTTTATTTCGCTAGTTCGGTATTTTCGGTGATTTCAATATTTTAATAATTCAAGTAAATGACATGGAAAGTGTCAGAATTTAAAACCATAAATATATCCTCAAAGTCACTCCGTATGGCTGCTCGAGGGCGCGCAAAAAAACGAGTAGGTTGCCGACCCGATTACGATAAACAATCAACCACTACCGCTAACCGCTAGGAGTATTAGTGTTCTGTGATCAACCACTAATAAAAAACTGACAGATAATATTTTTTTCGGAATCATAGACGACACTCGTTCCAGTGTTGTCATATATCGAAATGCTCGGAATTTAATAACGCACGAAACGAAATGCGTGGACTTCGAAAGTACTACGTGGTAGTGAAGTAATATCGACTAATATGGAGTGACTAAAAATTTTTTTTTTTTGGGGATTCACGTTCCTGATTGCAGTGTAGATTTTCTGAGAGCGGGAATCTTGTTACTGTACTCGACCTAACGGTTGTTTCTACTCTGTTTAATGTATAAAACATCTCTACGAATAGCTTTAAGCCACCATCTTTTAATTTTAGGGTCTCTCAGGAAAT
The DNA here is from genome assembly GCA_947568875.1 of Fissipunctia ypsillon. NCBI lineage: Eukaryota > Metazoa > Arthropoda > Insecta > Lepidoptera > Noctuidae > Fissipunctia > Fissipunctia ypsillon. Next base: position 13,969,326 of record OX387661.1, on the reverse strand, counting down.
GGTGGGCTCCAATTTCGGAGTATTTAGTAACACAACAACGCATTATTTTCGCAAAAATAAAATAAAACCAGCTCACGCCTTGTATTATTGGCTTGTGTTGGGAACTAGCTACGACAGCGCCATTTTGACAGTTGCCTTCCTCATTTTACAAAACTGCGTATATAACGGAAACTAAATGCCGAGAAATGGACCCTTTTTGCTTGGACGCTCACATTTCTTCTTAGAGTAGAATATGCCATCTCCATTTTATATAATGGATGATTTTTTTACCGTCTCGAAATTTTTACAGTGTTCTAACCATGAATATGAACAACTTTCACTAGGGGACCAACTCTGAAATCACGAAAAAAAAATCAGCTGATTCATACATTTTGGTCGAGTAGGTATTGAACTTTTGTATGAATCAGCTGATTTTTTTTCGTGATTTCAGAGTTGGTCCCATAGTGAAAGTTGTTCATATCCATGGTTAGAACAGCCTGTAAAAATTTCGAGACGGTAAAAAAAATCACCAGTATATAAACAACACCTCAACAATGGTTTTGTTGCTATTCTTGTCACTGTCACTGTCTATGTAGCTGTGTAGCTGTCAATGAATAATCAGCAATATGCATTGTTAGCATTGATTCGACGAAAAATGTGTGAAAAATAATTCCAATTCGGGAAAAAACCAAGTCTATTTTTAGTTCAATTTTTATTTATTTTTTCTTTTTAGTGACACAAAACGATTACATAAAAGTGGTCTAAGTTAGGTACTATGAATGAACAAACTTATCGTAAACTATGGGTGATAAAGTTTTGTTTAAAAGTTGTCTATCCAAAGTACAACTACTATTGCTTTCTCGTGTTCCTCTCGATAAAGTATAGAATTTGGTGCCAAAGGAGGAATTCTAATCGAAAAGCCATGGATTGTTATGAAGTGACAACTATTCCATTACATCTAGTTAGATCACTCATAAAAGAAAGATTGGATGATAACTTGCCAGTTCTCATGAATAAATGCATAATAATATCCAAAGAACAATTTATCCAGCTAGGTAGTGAGAACTTATTCTACCTAGACAATGGAGTACTTTGGGTAGCATTAAAGTTATCTCCAGAAGAGAGAAGAAAGCACCAAGAAATGAAAAATAACAACAAAGAAATACAATTCAATCTTCACTTTATGACTTCCGAGTTACACAAAAAGCTCTGGACTGACACAGCACAAAATGGTGTTGATAATATAAGAATAGTACCAATAGTTGGATCTAAGTATGTCTCAGAAAATATAGCATTTACTAATGAAAATGAATTTTATAACATTACTTCATGTTTCGGGTTAAATATTTGTAAAGACATCAGTGTGACATTCCACCCGGTGCCCAGTTTAGGTAGCTCACCCAAAATAGCAGCAGCAGCTGAAGTGAGCCTCATAGTAAATGACTATGACTTAGCCAATGACTTCATCAAAGAGGTTTTAAATAATCATTTTGAAACACCTAAGTTAGTGAGCGCTAATGACATATTTAGCATAGAGCTCACACCAGATATGACTGCAAAGTATCATTATAAGTATTTAGACTTAGTGCAATCAACCGGAAGACTATATTTCAAATGTAAGAAGCTGTTTAGTGATGTTGCTGAAATGAATAATGAATCTAAGGACAAGGTAGTGCACACATTCTTCATAGTTAAAGGAGTGACTCAGCTAACTCTAGGAGAAAATGTACACAGTCTAAAGCCAAAGGATGAGTTCTTCAAACCACAGCTAAACAAAAACTTGAATAATATGCTGCATCTCTGCCCTACAGGGCTGAAACACAAATTTAATCAGATGCAAGAGACAATCCACCCATTTTTGACTGGAGAAATGAGTAAAGTATCTATTGAATCTATTTTTGGTAATTCAATTTTATCATTATATTTAAAAAAGGCTTTAATATCACTAATTTGAAACATTTCAGATGAGCTCTTGTCTTCAATGTCAACCCCTATTATTCCGATGCTGCTGCTCACTGGCTCAACTGGATCTGGCAGACATCTACTTATCAAAATATTAGCTAAATACAATGGTGAGTTCATAAAAGTCTTAAGCCACACTACAACAACATGAAAATATATTATCTATTTCGCAATTCAAATATCGAGTAAAAGAGCATTACCTCTCCTCTCAACTGTGAGAATTTTGTGTCGAGCTACAGGTCTGAGCTCAAATGGATGCCCATTCGCCAGAGAAGAAATTTGCGTGCTTTGACCACGCTTTTCTCCCTTCTTAACTCTCCCACTCCTCCTTCTTATCTAGTGTCTCACTTCCAATATCTATGTTCTTCACACGCTAAGAATCTTCGTTCTTCTAACAATCTTCTCCTACTCTGTCCTTCTCATACTTCTGACTTTGTTCATTCTTCCTTTCATATTCAGTCCATTCTTCTTTGGAATGCGCTACCTCTTGACATCAGGATGGCCACCAGTCGGTATGCATTTAAGCGGAGATTGCGGAGTTATTTTCAAAATAAATAGCGTAGTCATCTCAAAACCTCTCTCTCTTGAATTTGTATATAATATATATATATAATATAGGTATATATTATAGTAAATATGTATGTATGTGTATTATAAGTTTATGACTTATTTATGTACAAATTGTTCCATTTCTAACAGAGCACCTGCCATCTAATCTCTTCACCACCCTTGGTTGACTGGTAGAGAATGCCTAAGGCATTAAGTCCGCCTTTGTACTTTTTTAAGTGTGAAAAGTTTAAATAAATAAATAAATTTATATATTTATATTAATATAGGTTTATAGCATATTTATTTATTTAAGTATTTGTTCATTTTTCAATTCGGTTTTATGCCTGGTCGTGGAACAACAGATGCCATCTTTGCTATCCGCCAGCTGTGCGAGAAATACAGAGGTGCGCATAGAAACCTACACATGGTATTCATTGACCTCGAAAAGGCATACGACCGAGTGCCTCGTGAAGTTCTGTGGTGGGCCCTTAAGGAGAAAATGTGTGCCAGGGAAGTATGTGCAGTTGATTCGAGCGATGTACAGTCGATGCAGTACCCAAGTCCGGTCTACAGTGGGCACTACCGGCAGCTTCAATGTGGCTGTCGGATTGCACCAAGGGTCAGCACTCAGCCCTTACCTCTTCGTGATGATAATGGACGCTCTTACGTCGGATATCCACGAAGAGGCGCCCTGGTGTATGCTGTTTGCTGATGACATTGTGCTGGTTGCTGAGAGCGGCTTAGAGATCCAGAGCAGATTGGAGGTGTGGTGGGCAAAACTGGAGACCGCTGGCCTGAGATTAAGTCGGACCAAAACAGAATATTTGTTTTGTGATTTTGGCGGTCTCTCCAGTCCTGTGCCCATATCTCTCGCCGGAACGCCCGTACCGAGCTGCTCCGACTCGGGAGTCGGAGCGGCTCAGTCGGAGGTACCGGAGTACCTCGGGTCGTTTGTCCAAGGGGATGGCGAAGTAGACCGAGACGTAGCGCACCGGATCAACTCAGGATGGATGAAATGGCGACAGGTCACAGGAACAACTTGCGACTCACGGATGCCCCTCAAATTAAAGGGAAAACTTTATAAGTCCGTGATAAGGCCTGTCGTACTGTATGGATCGGAATGCTGGGCCGTGAAGAAGACGGGTGAAAAAAGATTGCATGCAGCGGAGATGAGAATGTTGAGATGGATGTGTGGAGTGACGAAATTGGATACAGTAAAAAATGAGTATATAAGGGGAAGTTTGAAAGTGGCGCCAGTGACAGAAAAGTTGAAAGGAAATCGTTTGGCTTGGTATGGACATGTGAAGAGGAGGGAGGAAACGCATGTGACTAAAAGAGTGATGAATATAAATGTTGATGGATGGAGAGGGAGAGGAAGGCCAAACAAAAGATGGATGGATTGTGTGAGGAATGATATGAAAGAGAAGGGAGTGAATGATAGCGTGACTTTTGACAGGGGAAAATAGAAAGAGAAAACGTGTTGTGCCGACCCCAAGTAACATGGGACAAGGGCAGGAAGATGATGAAGTATTTGTTCATTTTTGCTTTATAGTATAAGTGTAGGTATAATTTTAATATTTTAGTTTAAGACATCACAAATCATATTCTTCTCTTCTTGTCCTCACACACTATTGTCTACATTTCTTTTTTAATTTCTCCTTTCGCAGGTCTGCTGGGAGAAATTTCTTAAGAAATAAGCAGTACCTTTGTACTCAATGTATATATTTTATTGTGTACATAAATAGTAAAATAAATATTATTATGTTATAACCCAAAGCACTATCAATTTTATATGATAAAATATCCTCCTGTAATAATATTAAAAATAAACAAAGGCCAACAATTCCTATATAATTTTGTAATACGAGGATTTTGATATGTTTGTGGTACGAGGATTCTGAATCTAAATAACTCAATTTTCCAAAAATCCTTCCTTACTGCGTTTCTAATTAGCGTGGCAGTATGGATGTCCATACTTAATATTATAAAATTATGCGAAAGTAACTCTGTCTGTCTGCCTCTTGCATTTCACACCTTAGCAGGTGAAGGGATTTTAATGAAATTTGGCACACAATTAGACCATGACCTACTGCGGTAGTACGTTTCGTGGGATAATTTCTAACTACCACGAGGGCGAAGCCGCGGGCAAAAGCTAGTATTGTTATAAAAAACGCCGAATGATTGTTTCCAGGAATGAACTCCCTCCCAGTAGACTGCAATGCTCTCCAGAGTTCTACTGCTAAACAAACTGAGAGCAAGATCAACTCCACAGTACAGAAGGCGAAAGCAGCTGCCCCTGTTATCGTGGTGCTGGATAACTTCGAGGTGTGAACATAAGCATCTGTTTATTGTAGTTGTATTTCATTGATAAATATTTAACATTTAATAAGCTAGGCTCTCCACATCTTTCTCTTTATGTTGCCTGAGCTGACCATTTTTTCTAAGCTCATCCAGTTCATCAGGAAAGATTTCCATGCCTGTCATGGTGATGTTGCTTGAATTCGGGCACTCACTTTGTGACCTTGGCCCCTGGCAAAGTTGGGTTGCCTAGTTTTCGCCATCTTTCGTCATATTCATCGTAAACCTTTCATCTTATAGGTATTTGCAGTGGACCCCGAAAACAACGAAGACTGTAGAGTTTTAGAATACTTCTTGAACACCATCACAGATTTGTACCAAAACTATACCAAATACCCTATCATATTCATTGCAATAACAGAGAGACAGGACTTAAAGCCAAATATGTTAAGAATGTTCCTAGAGAAGATCCACATTCCTAGACTAAATGTTCAGCAAAGATACGAAATGCTGGAGTGGTTCGCGACTGTGATGCAGCTAAATATAGATGGGGAAGAACAGCTGTCGCCAAACCAGTTGAGCACTGATAAAGAACTAGTGTGCCTAAGTAAATCTTCAAGGGACGTCCTGCAGAGGGTAGCCGCGAAAACTGAGACGTTTGTATACGGAGACTTGGATACTCTACTTCATTTTGCAATAAGAGAGTCATATTTGAAACAGCACAATAGTTACAACCAGCTACCGCCGGTGCCTGACTTGCATTTGGTTCAAGAGGAAGACTTCAATTCTGCTCTTGGTGAGCTTCTAAGCTAAAATTCTCTCAATAATTAGCTTTTTTGTCCTAAATTAAACATTGATATTTATAATGTCATATATTCCTAAACAGAGTCCATTCGAGGTCTTCAAAGTCAACATTTGGATGCTCCTAAAATACCGAAGGTGTACTGGGATGACATTGGTGGTCTAGAGAAGCTGAAGAAAGAGCTATTGAAAACTATAGAATTCCCTATAAAATATCCACATTTATTCAAAAATTCCAGCTTGAAAAGATCAGGTCAGAAATTCATTTTAAGTAGTTGTTCAAGATTTTTTTTTATCTTAAATTTTTACAGCCTGCGTACATATTTCTAATTTTGTTGTAGGTATACTGCTGTACGGCCCTCCAGGTTGCGGCAAGACCCTCGTAGCTAAAGCTGTGAGCACAGAACTCAATGTTAGCTTCCTGAGCGTCAAAGGGCCAGAGCTACTCAACATGTATATTGGACAGTCTGAAGAAAATGTTCGGAAAGGTGAGTAAAAACTCACGTGACACAACCTATTTAAATACTACTCTCATCCTCATTTTTTATTACTAACTGCTTTCTTAAACAAATATCAACTTTACCATTGTATAAATTAAGTTGATTTCAGAATGACTAGTACTATTTTGGTCACAAAAATGTTAAAATTTTAGCAGAAATTAAACTTTATGTGTTGGCATTAAAGTTTCTTTTCCGAAATCACATGAACTGGAAACAAAATTGCTACTGTTACATACCTTTACATAAAATAAACCTTAATGTTTCAGTATTCGAGGCGGCGCGCGCTTCATCGCCTTGCATAGTGTTTCTGGACGAGTTGGACGCACTAGCCCCGCGGCGGGGCGCGGCCGGTGACTCCGGTGGGGCAAGCGACCGCGTCGTCAGCCAACTGCTGGCAGAGCTCGACGGAGTCAGCAGTGGGGAAGGTTGGTGACACTACTTACAAATGGGCCCAATTATTGGCTGAACATTGGATACCAATGAAACACAGATTTTATAGTGTTCTTGTGTTCAACAGTGTATCGAGTTCTAAAGTAGTATTCAAGGTGGGGCGGGGAATTTGAATTTTGGCTTAGTGTTCGCCCGCCAATGTTGATTTAGAGGGTCAGTTCGATGTCAGCAAAAAAAGATTCCATTAACATATCGTGTTTAGTTTGGTCGAAGGGCTTGTGGCTAAGTAATAAGAGCCGCACGTGTCGATCGATCAGGTTAAGCCAATCTTGCCGCGGTTGGTTTGTGGATGGGTGACCATCTTTACATACCAAGATCCCTCCGTGCCTCTGCAAGCACGTTAAACCGTTGGTCCCGGCTGTCATTTGCAGATCTTTGACAGTTGTTACGGGTCGTCATAAGCCCGAAAGTCTGACAACCATTCTTATCAAGGGGTATCGTGTTAACCAGTAACTGGGTTGTGGAGGTCAGATAGGCTCCATGTAAAATACTGGTATTCGGCTGCATCCGGTTATACTGGAAGCTGACCTCAACTTAGTTAGGAAAAGGCTAGGCAGATGATGATGATGATCTTGTTTGTTGGTATCGTTAAATAGAACTTTAATTAAAGATTATAAAAATATTTTTTTAGTACTTATCGCCTGCTTACTGGTAAAACAAGATAAATGCATTTTTTTACTAAATCGAATTAAAAATGCGGTTACATGTAATTTTTTACGCGCTATCTACTAGTAAAACCGAATAAATGCAATGTCCAATGGCTGCAGAGATAATGAGTTTGTAAAAGTTATATCTTCTCGCATTTTGAAAAAAATATACCAGTATAACGTAATAAATAATCTTATGGCTTAAATCCGTTTCAGTTTATACAGTTAAAAACAATAAATATGGTTAAAGCTTTTTACATTTTATAATTTAAATAGTAAAATGGTAAGAATTATTCTGAGAAAAGGTCATACATGCATTTTTTGCTGTAAATTAGAAAAACAAGAAGTATTTAACTAGTAAAATGGAATAAATAACTTTATTAAAGCTAGGGTGCTTAAATTATAAGATTCATAATTACAATAAGCCATTATACAAAACTGAAATGAGCTTTTAAAATCATTGAATTCAGAAGATATAATATCATGTTTGTTAAGACAGGTAAAACAAATAATAAATGCGGTCCCCTTTCGATCTAAATTAAATTTTATACAGTTTTTACTAATACCGAATATTATGGATGAGTAAATCCTAAAAAAAAAGGTAGTTAGTGCAACATTTTGCTTTAACAGTTTTTTAATTAATGAGTTTGAAATAGATCAAATTAAAACATCAACATTGAAAAGTCATTTACTCAAATTGACTAATTGCACTTATTACTTTCTACCTGTAAGCAGACGATATTAATCTTTATCAAACAAAAATGTTTAGTTTGTTGAATCATATCATTTTTTTCCTTGAAATTTAGATCTATAGTTTAGGAGCTACATCAGGCTTATTAACTACGCGCAAAACAGTAATTGCGGCAAGACAGCGACCATTCCACAGACTGCTCAGTGTAATTTGAGTGAGCCCGACTCACTCTTGGCCGGTTTTTAATATATCTCTTACAAAACCCTATTTTTGTTATAGTTTCTTAGCATGGTAACAATCTAATTGCCATATTTCCTCATGAGAAGTGATACATACTTTGCAAGTCAAAATAGCATTTTTTTGTTTGGCCTCGTATGGACAATACTTTGTCGATTAAGGTGGAAGCTTCAATGGGCCGTCCATACACTTTTTGATGCACTTATACGCTAAACATAGACACTCTTTGTTTAAAACGAATCATTTTATCACTTTTCTACAATGATATGTGGCTGCGTTAAACCTCTTTAGGAAATAACTTACATTATTTACTGAGAAAAACAATCGTGAAATCCAGGTAAAATTTGACACTTTCTCACTGGTGTGCGTGTGTTTTGACAAGCAAAATATAACGTCATGATTGCGATAGTTTAGAAATTTTAATGCTAGATGGCGTGCAGGCGTTATAATTCTGATAAATCAATATAATATTTGTACACTAATTGATTTATTTCCTTTCCTGCTTTTCATTAAAAAAAAAAAACATTATAATAACATAAAACTGACCATATACGGCAACGTAAACATTTTTATTACTTATTATTGTTGTGTGGCAACATAAATATCATTATTCGTAGGTAAGTAATATGCTACGTTGCCGTCCTGCCTAACCTTGACCTACATTGAAAGAATTCCGAAGAAAAAAGGTTGCCAAACTTCGCTCATCGTTTGACTTGTAATAAAATACATTTTCAAGTTCTCGTTTTTGATGCTATAGGATTTGCGCGCGGAATTTCTTGCGTGTTATATTTTGTATGTTTATGCATTTTCATTGATTCAAATTGCAATATTTCTAGTATGTATTTGAATTGCAATTTATTGTACCTATACTTACTCCATTTGAAATAAGATTAGAAATTTTAATTTACCTTTTTTACCGTCCGTTCAACCAATTTTGAGTTCTACTAGGTTGGTGGCATGACAATTAATGGCAGCTGCAGTAAACAGTTGGTATTGTTACCCCGTTTTTAATTTTAATCCCAGTCTTATACCTACATAATAGAAGTCAAAATCGGTTGAACGGACTGCAAAAAAGGTTTATTTAAATTTCTAATCTAATTTCAAATGGAGTGTAGGTATAGTAAGAAGTATTCAAAATACGTAATGTTATTTTAAAATAAAAGTAAGTAGCTACCTATCGTTCGGCGGTATTAGAAACTGTAAGTTGGTCCGTGAGTTGGGTTTTAGACGCTAAAATCTCGTCACAATACTAATTATTTACCTAGGTGTCAATTACATACAAAGTTAGTGTTTATCATATTTTAATGTGTCCGTATTTTTTTGGTCAACAATAAATTAAATTATTATAATTCGGTAACCCACCGAAGTAGTCAGCGAACATTTGCAAAATCGAAGTACTTACAAAATAGAATACCATTTACGCATTTTGCAAACACTTTCAGACAAACAAACATTATTTTTAGTTTGTTGTGTGACTGCGTATGTAGGTACTCGCGTTTCGCATGTGTCGTGGTGCGTTCAGAAAGAAACTAATGATTGAATTTTACTTACATAAAATTAATAGAGGTGATTTATTGTCTAAATATAAATAACTTATTCTAATCTGATTTATTTTTTCTTATTCGTCGACCAATATTCTACCAGGAATACAAAGATAGGTAAGTAAAATTTTACTGTTACATTTATTTTTGTTTATTTCAGAACGCAACCCTGCAATAAATTTGTTACTGTATGTGTATTATTTGCGATTCCGAAATACTGCGAAGTGCGATCTTATTACATATGGTTGTAAAATTCGATACTACTACTACTATTCAATTTATTCAAATACTGAGTGTAAGTAACATATTCTTTTGTTTTTCATTTGTTATTTTCTATTTCAGATTTAGATTACGTCTAGAATGTCTGTCCGAATAAGCAAGAAGTCGTATATACGACACGAATATTCCGGGCAGCAAACATGCATAATATAACTAATTCTGTGTCCGGCTTTTTCGTAAAACAGCCAAGTTTGGATGTAGGATTTCATAAAATACCTACCTACGTTTTCTGTTAACATTCGTAAATCGTATTACAGCCGATTGAAAGCTTGGCGTTCTGAAGAAACCAAGAAGATGCCAGTGAATGAAGAAATCCTCATAGATAATTCTATAGTGTATGTATCAAATAAGCATGATTTATTGTACTTGCTGCTCGTAAAAGTGGCAGTACATGTCGTTTATCATGTAGGTGTAGGGAATATCTAATTATGGTCATTACATTTTTGATTTGTTTCTTTCAGTACCCAGAATACACAACCAAGAACATATGCGCGTGTAAAACCAAAAATCCGCTTAGAGGCCACCTACAGTACTCCTAGTACTACCACAGTGACGGCTGAAACTGTGGTTGAACCTTTAGAGATTAATTGGCCGCAACCTGATCCTGAAACTGATTCATTTCAATTGACTGTGGAATGTGTTCCAAATAAATGTTTATCTGCGATAACTGGGTATCGCATTGTGGACCTGAAGCATGTAATTGAGTGGGCATTCCTTTTGGAAAGGCACCGAAATATGTGTGAATCTTCACAAATTGAATTTGTTAGTGAGAGACTCAATGGATTTCGAAGTGAATTAATTTTTAAGTGCAGTATGTGTGATAAAGTGTGGAGGCAATGTACGGAGAGCAGTGATAAAATAAATACTGCATTTGTGCGGGCAACTGTAACTTCTGGTAGCTACTACACAAGCAGCTCACATAACAAGTCTCATGGATATTCCAACAATGTCGGCTAATAAATTTCGGCATGTTGAAAAAAAATTAGGCAGTGTATGGTTTGAACATTTGACAGAGGAAATTAAAACTGCTGGTGAACAAGAAAGGTCCATAGCTATTCAAAAAGGTCATGTGTCTTCTGACGGTGTTCCATTTGTTACTGTATATGTAGATGGAGGATGGTTGAAAAGGTCATATGGCCATAACTTTGATTCATCATCTGGTATGGTAAGTTATTTTACTAAACACAAATTTGGTTCTTTATGACCTTTTTATTATGTGCAATATTTACAGGTGTTGCTTGTCATTTCCAGGCCTGCATTATTGGTAAAGAAACTAAGAAATGTCTATTTCTTGGTGTTCGGAACAAATATTGTTATACATGTCAATATTATGATAAAAGAAACATGGATATGAAAGCACATAATTGCTGCAAAAATTATACTGGACCGTCTACAGCAATGGAATCGCAAATTATTGTGGAAGGCCTTCAAAAGAGTGAAGAAATGCATCAACTTCGCTATTTGAGTTTTATTGGAGACGGAGACTCCTCTGTGTTTTCGAACTTGAAAGAGAAAGTGTCATATGGGAACATTATAAAGAAAATTGAAGAATCATGAAGAAGAATCAATGAATCATGTAATCAAAAACTATACCAGTGCACTCTACAAGGTAAATAAATAAATCAAAGTATTATATTTGTACATGTAACGTTAAACATACAAAATCTCTTAAGGTGTCATTGTACTCATTATTATGAACAACTTTTACTATGGGACCAAACCTGAAATTGTGAAAAAAAAATCAGCTGTTCAGTACATTTATGTTCGCATAACTCGTCAAAATGTAGGGAACAGCAGATTTTTTTGGTCCCATAGTAAAAGTTGTTCATAATGATGAGTACAATGACCCCTTAAGAGGTTTTGCGCATTTAACGTTACACGTTGTAGACATCTCAATATCAGTGAGGCATATTCTGTATTTATATTATATTTGTACTTTTTTAGATCTTGGCCAATACTAAGCTCCCACTTTATGGGCGAAATATTTTGAAGCCTAAGATGACGAAGCTTACACTAGTGGCACGGAAAATTATAATGTCTAGTAGTGAGAATGCTGATATGGCAGCAGATTTGAGAAATGGCCCGCTTCATGTATTCGGAGTACATGAAAACTGCAAGGATTATTACTGCAATGTCAATAAAACATCTGCAAATGGAAGTGAAAAGAAGGAAGAGAATCTTGTAGAAAGCCTGAAAAAGACCGCTCCAGAGGTGTGGGCTCTGATTTTTGCAGCCAATGAAAAAATTGCTTTGAAAGCAGGCCATTTGTCAAATGAGACAGCAAATGTGGCAGAAAACTTTATGAGCGTAATAAATAAATTCAACTGTGGAAAACGAATTGGTTTAGGAAGAGGGGGTTCTTACCAGCCACGTGTTCCTGTGGCAGGTAAATATCAAAAGTCAGAATTGTCAGTACCGGTAAGAAATGCTTTGTTTATCATGGTGCATACTTCACAAATATTGTGACTAGTCCTATGGAGTACAATATAGTGCACTCATTCCCCAACAGTAACCTGTTAGATATATAGAATACTCTTTATTATCTATATGTATATACCAACACAGTAATGTTTCTTTGTATGTTTCATAATATATGTGAGCGTCCAAGCAAAAAGGGTCCAGCCGTTCTATTCTGTAAACATCACACCATGAGCACTTATGTGAAGTGAGTTTGAAGTGAGCTAGCCCTAGTAGAGTAAGGTGGGATGACAGTTCACATCACGCTCACTTCACCTAAATTTTCACTGTGGGATCTTTACAGAATAGCACCACAGTTATCGGCATTTAGTTCCCGAGATATAAGCTGTTTTGTAAAGTTGGATGAAAATTGCATTTCTCGATTTTAATTAATGCTCAATTATCTACAAGTTCGTATAGTAAATGACTATATGATGTGTCTAAATACCAGAAAATGTACTAAGTTGTACCAAAAATCAATCTTTGAAAATGCTTTTTCTCAAATCAAGTTTTTTCAGAGTTTCAACTTCAACATACATACATACATAAACTCACGCCTTCTTCCCATGGGGGTAGACAGAAACTACAGAACGCCACCTGCTACGATCCTTACATACTCCTTTTGCTTTGTTCACGTTCATACATCTGTCCATCTGTTCATCTATTCAACTTCAAATGTCTGATAAAAAAAAATGGACACCACCACATATAATCATCTATTTATATTTTATTGATATTTTCTTGTAAAAAATATTCTGTTTTCAGGATTATCACTTGCTACTGGACACAGTTGGCATGAAACTGCATGGAAGAAGCAGACCAAACAGAGCCCTGGGACACATTTTAAAAAATACATCATTCGGAAGGAACAAAACAGAATACGACAGAAATGGTCGACACGCAAACGATAGTTTACTCCAAGAGAGAAAACCAATCCGGACAAGCACTACGGACCTGAAGCTTGTGATCCAATTGATATTGACAAAGCACAATTGAAAATACAGTGTGAAGAACGGTTAGCAGAATTCCAAGTCACCGGAAGATATAGCTTTGATTGAAATGTCTACTGTAGGGCAGCATGAAAATGATTTATATACTACTCATAGGAGTGACCGTTTAACTGCTAGTCAATTTGGAATGGTTAGTTGTATGTGTATAATTTTGTTAGCAGAAATGTATATACACATATACATTTCTGGTAACATTGCGGTATGCTTACAGATTTCCAAACGCCGTGTTACCACTCCATGTCACAATCATGTAAAGGATATTCTATATAAAAAGAATATTTGTACAAGAGACATGTTATATGGGCAGCAGAATGAGAATGTGGCAAAAAGTATGTTCATGCAACAATATAATAAAATGGTCAGGCCTTCAGGTCTTTATATTGATGAAGAATTTGGATGTTTAGCTGGCAGTCCGGATGGTAAGTTTTTCTTTATCAAGCTTCAATTTTATCTATGTATTTGGCAAATGTGGAAAATTATAATTATAGTTATTTTATAGTTTGTGTCAATTTGTTACAGGTATAATTGAAAATGAGAGAGCTGTTGTTGAGATTAAGTGTTTTCCATCATTGGTGAGGAAAAATCAAAGCCTAGAAGCAGCTGCACTAGAAAAGAAAAACTTTGCTCTAAAATTGAATAATAATGTTTTAGTTATGAATAAAAAGCAGGATTATTACTATCAAGTAAATTGATAATTCTACTGCATGTCCACTTTATCATTTATTTCAGTATCTTGTTTTTTCTTACTTACATAAAAAAATCTACTATTTCAGGTTCAAGGACAAATGCGTGTTAGCAAAATGGATAAGTGCTACTTCATTTGTTTTATTTCAGTCACTGAACCTTTGACTGTGATAGAAGTTTGTCGAGATGATGAATTTATCAGCAATATGATACCGAAGCTATTAGACTTTTTTAAAAACTGTATTCTGCCAGAAATCATCTTGAGACGTGTTCAAAAAAATGCGAAATGTATAGATTTGAATGGCTTGTACACAAGGCTTACTTTTTTATTTCAATGTCTAATATATATTATTATGTTATTCTAGCGAAAAACTGTCCTTCAACATCAACATCGATAATAGACAACAACAATAGTAAAGTTTAATTTTAGAGCAGCTTTGGAGATTGATGGTAATTATCATTTTGAAATGAATGGGAAATAATATTCGTCAAAAAGTAACAAATATACTAAAGTAAAACTATTCTTTGCAGCAGCTGTGTCGCAGTGGTTTCAAGACAAGATGACTCACGGCAGATGGTGAAATCAACAAGTCGAATGATTTTAATTTTAATTGTATTTTTGTAGTAGTTTGTTTAGAATCTATATTATCATTGTAATATATTACTTTTTATTTGTATTTACTATAAAACCAAAATGTGAAATAATATTTTATTATAATGAAATATTATTTCACATTTTTCACAGTTCAACCTACCTATAGGTAGGTATAACCACCTGCTGAACTCGATAAGCTGCTCTTTAGATTTTTATTTTACAAAAAAACTTTTGTAGAATGTTTTGACATTTTAAAATATTTTTTTGCCTACTTGGTACTTGCCTAATCGCATACTAAATTGCATTTTTGATTTGTTGTTATCTCTTGTTTATGAATTATAGTTTCTTACATCTGTTATGTGTAATGTCTGTAATTGTAATAATAAGTTATGCTATAAATTTAATCATGTTATCGTCATCATGTTTCACTTCAAATACGGTTGTTTTGATAATTAATTTAAAAGTGTATGTAAGGTAGTAAAATAAAACTATCTTTATAAACTGTGAACTTTATAAACTGTAGAATCAAGATTTTCCAACTGAACAGACAGCTGTGCTGCTGGGAAGTTTGTTGCGCCACTTCTTCTTCCCAACTAAATCACTAGGAAGTAGTGAAGGGCGGGCATTTTGGGGGACTGTCTTATGTAATTTTGACGCTCAAAAAGTGCTGATTCTCAGCCTAGTTGAATAAAAGACTTGATTTTATGTAAATATAACTTTTATTTTCCTATCATCATATCATAATATAAATATCGTAGCAGTCGGCGTTCTGTAGTTCTGCTATAAAATAAATCAGTTAATTTTTTTAATACACGCCATCTATTGGTTAATCTTTGTAAACGTAGGGCAGTACTCGCTCACGTTTGTGTGTGTAAACGGCATGTATTCAATAACAGATGTTAAGATGGGAGTTATTTGTCGAATTGGGTGGATTTTGAGGCAATGTTATGACTAAGTTCAATAAAGTGTAATCTCCGATTACAGCGTAAACTACGCCTACGACTTACTAATGTTCCAATTACACATACAACAAAATAAACTAAAAATGTTGCCTACAGCGCCATCTGGCGGGAAAATGGCCATGAACAGATCGGAGGTTGCACCTTAATATGCATCATCCCAGATGTGCGACAGAAGCAAGAGTTTGTAGGTCAGGGACAGATCTCGATCTCTGATGTTGTCATTCTACATACATAAACTCACGCCTTTTTACCATGGGGGTAGGCAGAAACTACAGAACGCCACCTGCTACGATCCTTAATATATTCTTATTCAATTACATTAAGCAAAAAGAGGTAAGTAGGATAAAGATTAACTTTGCTAAAATCAAATCTTAAATTGCATCTTATTTTTGTCCCTTGCGGCATTACAATTTACATCTGGCTGTCTTACCCAAGTATGAATTTAAATGATTCCAGATGCAGATACGTCGAGTTTCGTTTTCATAATGGGTGCGACAAATCGCCCCGACTTATTGGAGCAATCGCTGCTGCGTCCCGGTCGCCTCGACAAACTCATATACGTGGGGCCCTACTGCGGCTTGCGAGAGAAAACCTGCGTGCTCCAAGCACTTTGTAGGAAGTTAGTATTCGTGCTACATTAGTTCCTATAACTCCAAACGACGCATTCCTATTTGCCGTATGGCACGAATGCCAGGCGTTGTGTCAGATTTTGCCGATCTCTGGTTTTACAGGGATGGGTAATATCTAGTCAAATAAATGCCTAGGCCAAAACAGTAAAAATCTAATGTTAACACACCCTTAGTTGAAACTTTTCAAAATAAAACTGCCTTTGATATTCGTTTCCAGTCGCCATTTCGGTAAAGCAAAAAATGCCTTTAGCTTTTGTCACATACAAAAGAGTTTATATTACTGATAGTTTCGTATCTGCAGTTACAAGTTACGCGACGAGGTGGATCTGGAGTCGGTAGCGGCGGCCTTACCGGACAGTTGCACGGGAGCTGACCTGCTGCAAGTCGTGTCCACCGCGAGGTCCGCCGCTGTCCGCGTGCTTGTCGCCAAACTGCATGCTGGTAACTCATTTCATACTTGACTTGATAATCTTACTGCTAAGTGCCTCCGTGTTCGCAACTTCGCAGTGAGTGTATTGGACTATGGACAGTGATAGTATAAATAGCACCCTAATTGCGTAACACACAGTAGGAATCGGTTTCATTTTGACAGTTTAACAACATTCATTGCGTTATTTACATTGTTTAGCAGACAAATTTTTCGAACATACGGGAGCAATGGATTTACAATATACTTCAAAATCATTTAGATTGTGATTGATAGTGTGTTACGCAATTAGGGTGCAGGTCCGAGGTTGAGCAATTTTTAAACACATTCAATTCCCCCATTCCCGCAACATGTTACCTTTTAAAACTGTTAAAGAAAAAGTATGAATGTAAGGAAAATAAATATTTATTTCTGTTGTAACTAAGATCGATATTGTACTCCTTAAATCTTATGACGTGTGGTGCAATCTTTGTCACTGGCATTGTGTTGCTTTTTCAGATTCAGTATTGTTTGTTGGTCTGACTTTTTGATTTCGACGATTTCCGTTTAATATCAAAATAAATTACTGTCAATTTATTACGTTGTCATTATAGTGCAGTAAGACCACCCTGGCCGGTGACGGGGGCGCTGCTGGTGAGCAAAAACTGTTAGATCTTGTCAATTTTCATAGTGATTTCGTTAGTTCCAATTAAAGCCACCGGGCCAGATAATTTTGCTGTACTTTATTATTATTCATTCTGTAAGATAACCGTCTAAAGTCCTTTCACAGCTATTTTATCTTTGACTTTGCATCACTGTCAAAATCACAGTGATCTTTATTCTCGTTAAAGTAAGGTTTTTTTTTTTTTTTTGTGGATGGGAAATCATCAAATGACTTCTCCCGCTCTGGGCGGAGCGGGAGGGCGGGCGTGTCAGACTTTTACTGACTAAAACCCACCCGTGTTCCTTCTGTTGCCTGTGCCGGGGCCACGGTAACTCTTTCGAACATCCCGCAACCCTAGCTGGCATCGGCTCTAGCGGACCCCGTCAATAGTGCTGACATCTCTTTGAGGCGCGCGTGGAGCACGACGCGCCGTCGACTCGGGCTTGGTCCTTACCGGTCGGCGAGCTACCCATTGCTCGCCGTCCGCAAGCCCGCGCCTACGGTGGCCGGGAATCGGCTGCCAATTCCCGACGCCCAGGGCGTCTCCTGCGGCGACTAGGGGCGTGAGGGCGCAAAGCTTGCCTCTCCCTCACGCGTCCCGCCTCCTCCTTCACGAGCATTACTGCTTCGCAGAAGAAGGTAATGGCTTCCCATGTATTCTCGCTCCGTACCATGGCCTGGACCAGGGCCGGACGCGAGAGATCGCCGCCGCCGATCGCTTCCGCGAGGACACGGCGGTGCTCCGCCCAAGCCGGGCAGACCTCCACCGTATGCTCCACCGTGTCCTCCGGGCGATCCACACAGTGGTGACACCCGGGCGTAAAGTAAGGTTGCTGTTAGGTTGCTGCCACTGACAAGTCTGTCAAAATCACGGTGGTCTTTATTCTCGTTTAATACAGTTAATGTTAGGTTGCTGCCACTGACAAGTCTGTCAAAATCACAGTGATCTTTATTCTCGTTTAACTAAGGTTGCTGTTGGGTTGCTGCTGTCAGAGGTATAATAGCTGTGAAAAGACTGTACAATCCTTAAACCCACCTTATATACACAACCTCCTCATTCTTAATATTAGCAAAGCGTAGTTTGTAATAAGTGCAAATATCGAACTTAAGGTTGTTGTTGTCATGTGGCCGAAATATTGTTGCGCAACTGTTGCAAAATAAAAGCGTGGCTTTAGGGTAAATATGCGTAACCTCCCCTCTCTCTCTCTCTCTCCCCACTCTGTTCGTTCGATAATTTGTTCTGTCTCTCTCTCTCTCAGCCTGCGCATCAGAGCCGAAATATACCGTCATAGCGGGTTACTTTGAAATCGAGACAAATGTTTAGTGTCATTAATTCCACACAACAGATCCGCAAGTACGCGTCTATTTAGACGTTTATTAGTTACCGAAGGAATACGACGTTCGGTTGTGTGGTCGCGACACGGCGGGCAGTTCAAACATTTGTCTCGATTTGGGCTGAAGTTATGGCCTAAAGTCAAAATAACACGCCATGACGATACTTTAGTGTTAAAAAATATATGTTTTTTCTAGGTGCAGTGAAAGAGAGTGAATTAAGTCCTGATTCGGTTATCCTCGGAGTTTCGGAATTGTTACATGGAGTGGAAACGTTCCGGTCGTCAGTCACTGAAGAAGAATTATTGTACTACGAATCATTGAAGTCACAAATGTAGTACCTAACAAAAATCTAGTCTTTTAATATTATTTATAGCATTACGTCTGTATTTCTGGTAGGGGTAGGAAGAGGTGCATATTACGATTACATTTCGCCTTTTATGTAAGTAAACAATACATTCAAACATAACTGGCGAAATGTGGGTGTACTATAGGTACACCTCTTCCTAACCCTTCGGGGAAACAAGGCGTGATGTTATGTGATGTTGTATGTAAGTAAATAAAGGGTCTTTCAACAAGGACGGGTCGATGTTAAAATTGAATAAAACAAGATGTGTGTGAGATATTAACGAAATTTATTTTTTATTTATTTAAAAGGCCCATTTATGCCATTATGGATGGAATATGACATCGTTCAAATGTCCGCCGCGGCTTCGAATGGTGGCACGAATCCGAGAGGTCCAATTTTTAATGACTCTGCTGCATAGATCCGGCTGAATCCGAGCGATGGCCTGCGTTATGTTGGCTTTCAGGGCAACGGTCGAATGCGGTTTATTGGCATAGACCTGCGACTTCAGAAAACCCCACAAGAAAAAGTCTATCGGAGTCAAATCACACGATCTAGGTGGCCAATTCACGTCACCTCTGCGAGAGATAACTCTACCCTCAAACCGTTCATGCAGAATGTCGATTGTGTCGTTCGCTGTGGCAAGTAGCGCCATCTTGCTGGAACCACATGTCGTTCACGTCCATATTGTTCAATTCAAGCCAAAAGAAATTGTTTATCATTGTTCTGTAGCGCTCGCCGTTGACGGTGATGGCCTCGCCAACGTCGTTTTCGAAGAAGTACGGACCAATGACGCCGCCACACCAAAATCCGCACCAAACAGTAACTTTTTATGGATGCATTGCCACCTGGTGAACCTCATGTGGGTTGTGGTCATCCCATATACGGCAATTTTGCTTATTAACAAAACCATTCATCCAAAAATGTGCCTCGTCGCTAAAGATTATTTTTCGGCCAAAATCGGGGTCCTCTTCCAAGCGTTCCGATGCCCATTCAACGAACACACGGCGTTGACTATGGTCATTAACTTTGAGCTCTTGGGTCAGTTGGATCTTGTACGGATGCAGCACAGAACACTAATACTCCTAGCGGAGAAGAACGCCGTCTTCATACAAAAATGGTGGTTTAAAAGTATGACTACTTGCGCCGCCAGTGACGCCCTTAGGCAACTAAGACAAGGCGCGAAATTTGAAAGTTCTCTTTGGTGATTATAATTTCTTAAGTTTATTAGGAAGAGCTTATTCTGAAACAAATAACTAATTCATATTATTAGCGAGTTTTCGATAATAATAGGAATCAGTCATTTATTTAGAACGTGCCCATGTTACTTGAAGTTCAAAAACTGAAATAAATAAAAGGATAGTTTATAATAACTTTATTTATGAAGGAAACCATAATAATTATGTTAGTTACATTAGGCGCTACTTGCATATAAAGTATTATTTATTTTGAGTACAGTACTAACGACTTAAACGATTGCTAGTGAACAATTTTGTCAAAACAAACTAAAGTACAAACAATATAAAATAAAATAAATGTAAAATTTCTACATTTATATCTGTAATGTGTATGGTGTCTATAATAAAGAGTATTCCATCTTCTATAGTATAATACAATCCAATTAATATCGAATCCATAAGACAAAATTTGGTCGTTAGACAACTGAAAATTGAAACCAGTATGTTTTACTGAATTTGTATGGGTAAAACGCCCTTGTTCGTTTTTATTTTTCGTAACTGATTGTATATATTTTTGTTCCTGTGCTAACAGAGCCAACAAGTTGAGTGTGATTTCAAGTTTACAGTACTTCTAAATTCAGTGGATAAAAAAAACACATGAACAATTTTTTAACTTGGTAGAGATCGTTTAATTTAAAACTGTACGCTCTTCCAATGCTTGATAAGTTATGTCTTTATTTGCCTTAAATATGGTATAAAGTTGATACAGTCTGGTTTTGATATGTGTATGTCCACATGTTTAGCTATACAGAATATTGTATGGATTGCATGCAAAATAATTAATAAACGAGTTAAAGGTGAACTAAAGAATATCGCTAATTAATGTTGGTAACACAATAATAGTCATTCAAATTATACATCACAACATTTCAAAAGTGTGTGTAAAAATTTTAGTGGAGGGCGTGCAGTTTTAAATTAAACGATCTCTACATCCTGTGATGTATCCTCCCTGTTTCTTGTCTCTTAAACTTTAATTAAATGAACAAAATTTCGAACTTTTATCCATATAAAATAAAAATATTAATAAATATATTAAAACACAAATGATAGCTTTTTAACGAGCTTTTGCAAAATACAAAAGCACGTTAAAAAAGCTATCATTTGTGTTTTAATATATTTATTTTCTTTTGTAGGCTCGCTACCGCAGCACTTTCAGCAAACATCCTGTTTTGTACATTACAGAATCTGTAAATACTTATATAAAATATTGCATTTATTATATTTGTAACGTTTTGTTCTTTATGTTCACTACATCTATCAAGAAAATCAAAATTAATAGTTTTCTGCAGCAATTCTTTAATGCAATCTTTAACTCTCCTCAAATGTGCATTTTTATTTAAATAATCATACAAGATAGTTGCACTATTTTCAACACATTCAATCATTTGAACATTGGCATATTTGAGACTTCGTTTGTCATGTTTATATTCTTTAAATATAGTGAACAAATGGCACACAGTATCCGTAGAGGAGGTTAAAGATTGGATGCAGGATTCACAATTTGTTTATATTCTCTTAATAATATAACCACAAACATAGGCACATGCCTGCATCTCCCCAGTATTTTCGTCAATTTGATCCACGGACAATCCGCAACAATTTGCCTCATTGCTTTCTGCTGATGGACGGCCTACGTCAGGTTTGGCATTGTGGGTCAAAAATAAATTTAAATTATCTAGAATGACAGCATCATCGGTCTCACAATTTGCTGCTGAGCTTGGTGCCGACAAATTTGAAATTATTCCTGTTTTTAAAGCCGCAACAAATTGTGAGACTGTTGGGTTGCAATTAGACCCACAATTACTCCTGATACACCCAAAACAATTCTCCAAGGCATCTTGTTGCAGTCTCCTGGTGGATAAACTCCCAATTTCTGGATATTTTGCTTTTAAATTCCGCCATATTCTTTCAACTCCCGCCATGGTTTGGATCCATCCATCCAGCGAAGGTGCCCTCGACTTTGCACCAATAAATTGACAGTTTTTAAAAAATAACTTCATTTCTTTGAAGTATTCAAAATGAGGGCTCCGGTCTGAAATATTTCTTAAATATTTTTTGCCTCTTTTTAAATCTGGAGAGTCCGCATTTAAACAATCAAACAATTGGTCGATTTTGTTTAATAGGTTGACCGTAGCAAGTGCTTCTGCTGGCAGCTCTCCTGTAAAAATAGATACTTTTTTAGTGTTTTTGTAAGTATATGTTATTTAAAAATAATTTAAATGAGTTTTTAAAACAATAAATATTTTAATTGCAATAAACCTAGTAGTTATCAGAAGATGAAATTATAAAACCCCTATATTTTTTTAGCTCGAAGCCAAAATTCGAGGACACATTTATCATTCACTGGGCCAGCATGGTGGATTATAGCCTAGTTCCTCCATCAGAGAGAAGATTCAAGTCTTAGCAGTGGGAACATCAATAGGCTGGAGATAATTTTGATCAGATTTTTTAATACATGGATATTTTTTTAAATAACAATATGATATAAACACACCTTGGGCAATTTTTGCATACATTCCAGCAGACACTGTATGGCTCATAACTTGTGCGGCTAATTTAACTTTCATTTTTTGTTTGTTGTTTGGATTTAAGTGGCTCTTCGTTAGGGCAGGCGCAAAGACGAAAAATGGATTGTTGTTATCCAATTCAAAAAATTCTTCGATGTGATTCCACTTCGCGATGTCTGAAAAAGACGTATTTATATTAATTATTTCACAGGACAATTAGCAATGGGTCAAATAGTTTCATTAACTTTTTTTATATTGTTACAAGTCAACCTAGCAAGGGCGTATTAATTAAAAAAGGAAATTTTCTGGTGGTAATACCTCCGTAAAAGTAAAAAAATTAAGGGGGAAATTCCAGGTAGCCCGCGAAACTCAAACTTTCTTGTTTTTTGCAATTTGCAAATCAGTATTAAGTTGTACGTTGATTAAAGTATCATGCACGACCATAACAAATATGCATTAACAGAGTCATAAGCATCAAAAACAGTAATACAACTCCATAAGTTTGTATAATCCTAATTGTCAAGATCATGAAATATTCATTCAATAAAATTGTCTGGTCTTAAAGAGTTGTATTGATGACTTTAATTATTATAATTATGTAAATGACGTTTTATGGTCGCGAATCAAATTTTTATCAACATACAACCTAATACTGAATTGCAAATTTGAATTTCCCGGGCTACCTGGCGCTTGCGCCTTAAAGATATTATTACCTGCAATTTGTTTTCCATTGCACTCAACATTAGTGCTACATTTAATATTGTATTTTAGAAATAAGTTTCTAAAACATTTGAGAAGATGAGGTGTATCGTGTAAAGCAACGATTTCATGTTCTTCAAATTTAAAATAAGGTTTTTCAACAGATGCCCCTAGTTGCGTAAGTGCTCTTCTATTTACCCCATCCATATCGCAAACAGTTGCAGCAATCGTGATGCCCGCATCGAAACAAGAGTGGAGGACCTGTAATAAGAAAATTAAGTCTGTTAATAATATTTAGTAGGAAAATTCAATCATTTATGTTCATTTTGTTCTGTAGAAGACCTGTCCATAATGTACAATGAGTAAACAAGTACCTCTTTGATCAAGATCATTAATCTGTCTGCAGTGACATGATCTCCTGACAAATAATATGCCACAGGCTGTTTAATTTTTTTTCTTATGCTCAAAATCATGAATACTAGAGCATGACTTGCTATTTGTGGATCTCGCCCATGCTCTTCTCCATGGTCTTGAAATCCGTCTATATGATCAAATTTTGAATTGTAATTCAAATTTTTTCTAATCGACATTTCATCAAACAACAAACTGTACTCATTTTCTAGTGGATTGTTATTGGCAGCTATTCTTTTCACAACATCAAAAAGATGCTTGTTGATGCCAGGTTTTAAAGGAAGTTTATTCAACAAGCTTTTGAGAGTTGTTTGGCAAGGTAACACAAACAGACGTCGTAGAAGTCTGTATGTAGCAGGGGACCTTTTATAAAGCCTTAAAGCGAGAATTTTTTGATGCAAATTCCATCGGTGTCCTCTTTTTTTTCTCTTGCAATTTAACAATTGCCCTTGCAATAAAACAGCAAAAGAACTAGTCAGGTTAGTAGACAAGTCTTGTACTGCATTGTCATCAATGAGAGCCTCCAATATCCTCTGTGTTTTCAGTTTTCTCATTCTTTTTTGTAGGCTGCAAATTTTGCGTAAGTTTCTTCGACACTTGTTTATTAGTCGCTTTTCTCTATCAGTTTTTTCAGTGGATTTAGCCTAAAACCAAAAAATAAATTAATCTAAAATAAGTATGAACATAAATTATTATTCACAATTTTAGGAACAGGTAGAACCTGCCATTAATTTCACAGTTGCATTGTTTACTTTCAGCATGTAAGTAGTTATTGAAAAAATAGCTGTGACGACAGACGGACGCAAGAGTGATTTTATTTGGGTGGCGATTTTAGTATGGAACATCAATAAACTAAAACTATGTGTTGTAATCTATACAGGATAATTTTAAAAGGAGTGCGGATATCTCAGGAGGTAATAAGGTGCATAAAACTGGACAACTTTCCCCAAGGAACATAGGTCGAAATCTTAAAATTGAAAATCGACTTTTCATACAAACTGACTGGTCACGTGACTCAAGATTGTATGAAAAGTCGATTTTCAGTTTTAAGATTTCGACCTACGTTCCTTGGGGAAAGTTGTCCAGTTTCATCCACCTGATTACCTCCTGAAATATCCGCACTCCTTTTAAACTTATCCTGTATAAATAAATAAAATTTAACTGTCTGTTTGTAATGTCAAAATAACAACTTTTTTCTAAATGTATATGGAAGTATAAACGGTACTTATGAATAAAAAATATTTTACTTACACCAGATGAGGTTAGAGATTGTTTCATACCAATAGTTGAACTAGTTGATTTTGAAGTTCCAGGCTGTTCCAAATGTGAATACTGAAACAGAGAAAGTCATGTGAATTAGTGGAAGAAATAATGTAAGAAAGACAAAATGTAATGATAAGTGCTGCAAAAGAACATAAAAAAGTTTCTTCTTAATATAAAAACTAAAAAACCGGCCAAGTGCGAGTTGGACTCGCACACAAAGGGTTCCATACAATACTTAACAGTACAATATTTAACAGTATGTGTTCAAAAAATACTAAACGAAGAATATTTTTCATCTTAAATAACAATCGCAAAGATAACTTTGTATTTCATAATTATACTGTGAATTACAAAGTTATTTTTTGCAGTTGCAGAAAATCACCCATATTTAAACAAAATACCTTACGAATAGGCGTTTATAATATTTGTTGATTAGTATATGGTACATGATTTACAGAAGTTTCAGATTCCTAACTTGTTGTTGCAATAGCTCGTAAAAAAATGATCTAACACTAACAACTTTTGCGGCCCCCTATGTCTTCTTTTTTTAATATAAAAAAAAATAAAAACATATATTTGTACTCTATTCGATGAGTTCTAGACAATGACACCCCACATGCTAGGGTAAGCTCCCGCCGTGTCTGTCTGTCTAAACGTGATAAACTCTAAGACTCCCGAATGGATTTTTATCCGGTTTTCACCAATGGACGGAGTGATTCATGAGGAAGGTTTAGGTGTATAATTCATTAAGTTTTTATATAAATTGGCTGAAATATGATGATATGATGATTGTTGAAGATGTCCAAAAAAATCATGCCGACTGGGAACTTTCTGGTGTCCGCCGCGAAAACCAATACAGTATTACGAAACATAGGGTACTTTTAATCCCGGTACGTTCCCGTGGGATATTTTCCGACATCCACGCCGGCAAAGCCGCGGGCAAAAGCTAGTAGAATATATTATATTTAATAAAACTTACATCAGATGAGTCAATTGAATCTCTTGAAGTTCCAGGCTGCTGACTGGTTCCAGTTTCAGCAATGGACATCTCGACTTGAGAGCTATGTGTTGATGTAGTGGAGAGTTCAGACGGAATGGCATATCTATGCAGCTTTTTCCTTTGCAAATGGTCTTGAACAAATGCAGTTTCGGGAAAATGCTTGGAACAAAGCATTTTATGGCTTACATGGAGGCTTCTCTGAAATTCCACAGAATTCCAATTCTCCTCAGGGTAACAAAATTTAGCCCAAGCTATCAACCTGAAAACATGAATAATTAAGAGTTGATTTTTTTTACAACAACAGAATAATAGTACCGATTGAAATTTGTACTATACTTTGGAATATATTGTACATACCGCTGTACGTTGGAAGGTCCTGGTTTCGGAAAACGATGTAAGACCAGTTCCGAATCTTGTGCTGTGGATGCACTACATTTTGCACATTTTCGGTTATTGTCCTTCATAATTTTTCACCAATTCACTGACCAAGGAACACAAATAAACAAAAAATAAGAGTTTATAGGCTAAAGCGTCACTAGGCTCGTAAAAGGAGTGCAGTGTTAAGGTGTTCCGTATGCGAAGTCTCGACAAAGGCGGAGGAGAATATTCAACTCGACGCACTTTGCACGGAAAATCACACGAAATACAGGAAAAACGACAACAAAAACACGTTAGCACAAATTTTAAACTTTGAGGTATGTATCATGCTGTGGTATCTTAGAACAAACGGTACGGTACGCTATAAACACTGCCATCTATTAGCTGCTTTAAGAAACAAAATGCTGCTTGTAATTTTGTCAAAAGATTATTACTAGATGGCAGTTTGACCAAAACGCAATGAAATAACGATGACACTAAAGTGACGTTGTCAACATGACATTTGACATTAATTTTTTGGTTGATGTGTTTGTGATGTGTATGCGCATAGCCTGTTAGTGTTAATTTTCTTGTATTTCGTGTTTTCTCGGTTTTATTTTCATTCGGTACGTTGAGTTGAACTTTGTTCCCCCGGCTTTAAGTGAAGATTGTCATAAAACACTAATCGTGAACTTTTCCTTTTACTCGATAAGTCTATCATCATGGCTCAAAGGGCTTGTTGTGTTCCCGGTTGTTCCATGAAACTTGGATGCGGTAAGTTGTCGTAGTCTGAGTATATTTTTTAATACGTATCACCGGCAATGTGTAGAATTTCGACATTTTATAGAATTCGCATTTTCCGGCTTAAAATAATATTATGCTTTACGTATTAACTATAAGTAACTGGTACCTACCTACTTCAAAGTTGTTTTAGTTGAACATAGAATGCTGAAATTACCCACATAGGTACCTGTAATTCTTACTGATAAAATATGTAATTGAGCAACACACATACTACTTAACCAGTTCTCACATTCCTACTCCTATTATTCTTTGTCCGTTTAGTGATTGGAGATTATTCCATGGAAATCTGTTACCAAGTTAAAAAGTGTCCTTTAAGTTAATCCAGGTCATGGTCTACCTGTGTTATCCCAAACCTATTTAGCTCTTGAAGTGTGGTTGAGTCTCAGACCAAATAAACTTTTTATTTGGTCTGAGGGTTGAGTAGCAAATATCTAAACATAATTTAAATTATGTTATCTAGAAAAGTCAGTAATTTTAAACTTAAATTAAACAACAGCATTAAATTATGTGTATGACTGCAGACCACACATTACTTTTTAACAAACTAAGATACAAGTTGAATAGTCAGATTCTTTTCTTTTTATGTTTGGTGAACATATTGTTTAAAGTTTTTAATTATCATGTTTTAGGATTGCCGTTGCACCGGTTTCCAAATCCAAACAATCCTGCTCAAATAGAACGTTTTCGCACTTGGGTTATGAAAATTGGAGGTGATATCATTGGAGAAGATAATGAATTCATACATAAGAACAGAAAAATGTGTCATAAACATTTTGAAGATGTTTACACATTTCCAAATATGAAACTAACTGCACTGGCAATTCCGACACTTGAAATTCCAGGTAAAATTTGTTCATTTAAAAACTATTCTCTGTTTAAGGGTAGAAAAAAGTAAAGGTAAATAATCTAACCATTTTCTATTTTTATTAGAAACTTACTTCATGAAGAAGTTTTTTAAGCAGATTAAGTCTTTTTATTAGAAATTGTGTCTGAAAATATTATATTTTCATAAAAGTAGTCAAAGGTTCTTTAAAACTTGATTGATGATGATAATGGCTTCCTAAGAATAAATCCTTGGTTAAGGTGTTCATCCTTATTAAAAATCATCCTATAAATTTCAGGTGTGCATGTTGGTGAGCGCAGGCATATTGAACTCCCTTCTACGCCAATCCAAATGTCGACAGCCTCCTCTACCAGACCCATTTCCATGGACACAGATTTATCTTTGAGGCCAGGTAAATGATACATTACATAAACTTATAATAATGGAAATGTGTAGGTAATAATAGAAAGCGTCACAGCCATATAAGTCAAATTATTTTGAGGGTTTTTATAATATTAATAGAATACTTGTTATTATTTGTAAAATGTAAAGGTTTAGGTCGTTGAGCGATTTTTGGTAGGAGTGAAACTTACCTATGTATTCGCGTCACCATCACCAACATGCTAATGTTTACTGTGTCTGTGAGTATGACGTGTTGCCCTTTGCTAGCAGCGATAGTATATGTATAGGTAATTAATTTGAAAATTTAAAAATAATATTCAAAATTTAAAAAAACTCAGATCAAAAAATTAAGTAGTTCTTCAGAATTTTAAGTTTTCACTTCTGTCTGCAGTCTTTAGGGTACCGTACCCGAAAGGTGCCAAATGGAATCCTACGACTAAGCCTCCGCTGTCCGTCTGTCAGCGGGCTGTATCTAATGAACCGTAATAAGTAGACAATTGAATTTTCATGTATTGTGTATTTCTGTTGCTGCTATAACAACAAATAATAAAATTAAAATTAAGTAAAAATTATTCTGCACCATGCTGTGTGAGGTGTCGTTGTTTAGAACTCGTCGAGTAGAGTACAAATGTATTTTTATTTTTTTTATCTTCAAAAATTAAGAAATAGGAAGCCGCACAAGTTATCAGTTTTAGACCATTTTTGTAGAGCTCTATCGTAACAACTGAACAAGTTAGGAATTTGATATTTCTGTATATCCTATACCATATACTGTATTTAATCAACAAACACTAAAAACGCCGATTCATAAGGTTTGTTTAAATAATATGTGCGTTTTTCTGCAACTGCAAAAAATTACTTTGTAATTCATAGTATTCTTATGAAATACAAAGTTATCTTTGCGACTGTTAAAATTTAAGATGAAAAATATCCTTCGTTTAGTATTTTTAGGGTTCCGTACCTCAAAACGAAAAAACGGACCCTTATAGGATCACTTGTGTGTGTCTGTCTGTCTGTCTGTCACAGTCAATTTGCTTCGAATCTAATGGACCAATTAAGTTGAAATTTGGTACACATAAATTTCTGTGATCCAAACACGGACGTGTACCGTAAATAAATGAATTTTGAATATGGGGGTCACTTTTGGCCCCCCAAAAGTAAATGATAAGTAAATAAGAAAATAAAAATAAAAGTTTTGCACACTGTACCGTGTGACATATCAAATGAAAGGGCTCACTGTAGGGGTCTCAATTTTTTAAATAATTAAAAAAAAATATCATTTAAAGTTATTTAAATGAAAATTTGCCATTCCCCCTTATATCCGAAACTGCTGAGCCTAAAGATTTGAAAAAAAAAAACAGAAAATGGTTCTATACCTATAGACTCCAGGAAAACATATAAGAAGTATATGGTCTTAAAATGACATGGTAAATCTCTCAATATTTTGCATACAAACTTACATTTGCAGTTGGAATGTATGGGAGAACATGTTTTTCAACTACAATGTTAAGTTTGTTCTTGGGATAAATTCATCCCAACTACGAAACCCTTCATTGTGTGTGCTCTAACACACACTTGGCCTTTTTTTAATATGTAGTGTTAAATATTTTATGCTGGTACGGAACCCTTCGTGTGCGAGTCTGACTCGTACTTGGCTGGTTTTTTATAATTAATAAATATTCCAATGTTTAAATTTGTATTTATTATTTTCTTACAGCCATGAATATTGAACTGCCATCTACTTCAGTTCAAATGAAGACAGCCTCCTCTATCAGACGACTTCAAATGGACATAGATGTATCTTCCAGGCCAGGTAAATATTATATAGTCGGCCAAAGATAGTGTTGACCCATTTTGCTGATAGATTTTTTGCAGTTCGTAATCTATACACAATACAATGTTACATTTTGTTTTTCTTATATGATTACAGTAATGAATATTGAAATGCCATCTACTTTAGTTCAATGGACACAGACATATCTTCGAATCCAGGTAAATAAAAACAACATAATTATTAAATACTATAAGTTATGAATATTGATGTAACACTTGTAGACAATTTGTCATGTTCAAAATAAATGTACGTACAAAATACGTAAATACGTACTTATTGTATATTCTAAATAATACCCAATGTATAATTTAGTTTTTATTTTTTCAGGTTGTTATAGGATTTCCATGCCTTTGACTGCAACAGAAAAGAAGCTGAAAGACATGATATCTGAATTAAAAGCAAAATTGCGCAAAACTCGTAATACTAACAAAAAGCTAAGAATGCAAATGATGATGGCAGAAAAAATTATGAAATCTTCTGCTTATCAAATGTTGAAAGAAAAAATAACACTAGCAGCTCAGACATTTTTCGCAATGCAGATCAAGCAGTTTGCAAAGAATCCTGTAGGGAGACGTTTTACTCTAGATGAGAAAGTTCTCTGTTTATCTTTATACAAGCCTTCCCCTAGAGCATACCGAATACTTGGTCAAATGTGCATACTTCCCAAGCTAAAAACTTTAGAGAAAATGCTTTGCAAAATAAATTTACAGCCATCAATAAAATAATATTTCAACATTTAAAAACAAAAGTAGAAAAAATGCCCGCCCGTCACAAGTATTGCTGTCTGATTTTTGACGAAATGGCCATAGCACCTAATTTATCTTATGACAAGACCAATGACATTATCCACGGTTTTGTTGATAAAGGTGAAGAGAGATCGAAGATATTCTGTGATCATGTGTGTGTTTTTATGATAAGAGGTATTTGTAAGAAATACAAACAACCTATCTCATTTTCATTTTGTAAAGGAAGCACTAAAACGGCTGATTTATGCAAGCAATTAAAAAACATTATTCATTCTTTAAATGACATTGGGTTAAACGTGGTTGCAACAGTATGTGACCAAGGTGCTACCAATATGGCAGCACTTAACCTTTTGATGAAGGCAACTGAAGGTAATTATTTAAGATGTGGCAAAAATTATCCTGGAGGCTTTTTTGAGATAGATTCAAAAAAAAATTATTCAATCTATGATCCACCTCATCTCATGAAGGGCGTTAGAAATAACCTACTTACGAAAGATTTACAGTTTAAAGAAGATGACAAAACAAAGTTAGCTTCCTGGTCACACATAGAAGCATTATATAAACGAGGACCAAAATACAGAGGAGTTAAGCTTGTGACAAAGTTAACAGCTGAGCATGTCTATCCACAACTTATACAAAAAATGAGAGTCAAACACTGCACACAAGTGTTTAGCAACACCGTTGGCCTGACTATGGGATACATGGCAGGTTTGTATTTTCATTGAACATTTTTAATAACAGTACATTTGACTTTAATTCTTTGATTAACCTTTATCGGCGTTATCGGCTGGGAATACTAAACATAGATTTTGGGAGGTGGAGTTTATTTCCAAAAAATAATTTTAGTGGCTGCTGCGTTATTAATAAAACTCCTACTGTAAAAAAAAACAATATTAATTTCTAGCTTCAGTAGTAGGCTTTGCGTTAGTGATTAATGTTCATTAACGCGTTAAACCTTAGTCTGGCCATGTTGTTAGTGAATCTTTCATTATTATCGATGCATAAAATCACGATGAAAGTTAATAAAAACTTTTTTCGTTTCAGATGAGGGGAGACTCCCGAAAAAAAGTGTGGACACCGCCGATCTCATCTTATTCTTCGACAAATTGTTTGATTCTGTCAATGGCAATTTCCATAAACCTGACTTAGGAAAAATTTATAGATGTGCTGTAACTCGGAAATCTCCACATCACAGATTGTGGTATAAAAGTTTACCAATATTGAAATCCATGACTTTCATTACAAAAACTGGTAACAGAGCAACTGTGCCGTCTTTAACGAGTTGGGTAAAAAGTATCGAAGCTTTTCTCGCTTTGACAAAGGATTTGCATTCTGCAGGTTTGAAATCGATACTGCTGCGCCATATTAATCAAGACCCCTTAGAAAATTTCTTTGGGGCAATAAGAGCACATGGTCTCCGCAATAATATGCCAAGTGCTCATGCTTTTATAAATGCTTACAAATCATTACTGATATGTAATATAACATCGTACAAATCGGTTGGGGCCAATTGTGAAGAAGACAATTTTCAATTATTGCATTCATTAAAAAAAATGTTAACTGAAAACCAGCCCCAACCAGAAACAAGCGTTAACTATGAAATAGCTGAGGAGCACTTGTGCATAAGGGACGCAGATGTAGAAAATTTATTATCAAATCCCAAAAACAAAGAAAAATGTGCAGCAGTAGCATACTGTAGCGGGTGGCTCATCTATCTTTTTAAAAAAAATATTTATAAGGATTGTCAAACCTGCAGACATGATTTCGAGTCTGAAGAAATGCAAGACTATCATAAATATATTAAAATTAAAGAGTATGATAGCACAAAAACTTGGCTTTCTTACCCAAGTCGTGAAGCGTTTTCTTTTTTTTTTAATTCAGAAAATATTGTTACAGAAGTTCTAAAGACAAAATGTCAAAGTAAAAATATAAACGCATATTTAGAACTAGTATTAACAATAAATATCAACTACAATTTTATTACATGTAACCATCATAGAAATTTATCAATAAAATATATGGTAAAAAAAATAATATTGTTCTTTTTGAACAATTGGTGTAGACATGAACCAGTTGATATCTGGAAAAACCACGTTTTGCGATGAAAGTGATGAAATGAAAGTGGCAGTTCATAATTCCGAAATAAAAACTGATAACTTAGTAACATATTTTTGTTTTTATTCCCTTTTTAAAAAAAATGTCATGCGCATTGTTTTCAAGATTTGTGTTACCCTGAAGACACAAATTTATGAAAATAATGCAATATAACAATAATATCTAGAAGCGGGATACCCTAAGTACGGCTGCACTATATACCTATGCATGTATGTATGTAGTGCAGTAGCTTTAGTTCACGAAGCAACCACTACACGGCAGCACTTTCGCGACCTCGAGCGAAGCCGAAGTTGCCCATCTATAAAGATATATTAATCTATGGTATGTATGACAGAAAACGTTGATGTTGCCATTTTACCATCGAATTTTTTCATTTATTTTTTAGTACTGGAAACCCTGCATCAAAAACGCTGTCAACGTTGATGTTGCCATTTTATAATCAATTTTTTATCATATATTTTTTGGTACTGGAAGCCCTATATCAAGCCCACCTGCCGAGCCATTCAATCTAAACACAGTCGACCCCCCCTGGGATGCAGACCCAAGTCCCGACGCAAAATTCTCCAAGTTGAGGTCTGCGAAAGGCCGAGTTCTTAAGCACGGCGAGAAATCGACTGCCTCGGAGTCTCCTGAACACTTTCACGTACAGCGGCGATGTTCTCGGCCGATCTGGCGTTCCTTTGACGTAAAGGTGTTGGTTGGTTGTTTACCGAACCGGTCGTCTCAAATTTAGTCACCAATCGTTGGAGAGTGGACTTTGAAGGGCCACCGCGTCTGCCGTAAAATGGGCGCAATGCGCGCAACGTTTGCACTAACGAACACTCATTTTGATAATAAAGTTTTATCATTTGCAATGCTGCTCAACCGTGTAACTTGCCATGGTGATTTGGCATCACTGACTGCATAATATACAACAGATTTTACAGATCCCACCAAAATAGTATGGCTGCCACAGATGTCAACATCGACCCGTCCCTATTGGAAAACCCTTTAAATTATTGACTTTAAGCACTGGTAATAGTATACCTAAAAGTAGAAATATTGTACATATTTATTATTATTGCAATTAAATAGGTGAACCATGGACTGAGGTAAAAGAAATGGGAGCTTCTATAAAGGCTAATTGTTTGATTTAAGTAGTTGTTTTTTTTGTACTTACGACCTTAAGGTGCTTCGCACGGTTTTTTAGATCGAGATTTCTTTATTATATGTAAGTTTACTATTTATTTATAAACCTTCCAGAATAAATTCTCTGAATAATGTTAAAAATCGCATCAAAATCCGTTGCGTAGTTTCTTTATTTCTTTATTGCCGTAAAAACAGAGGTTACAGAAAAATGTGAGACCCTGGCTCCAGAGCTAGGTTAGAATACCTGTATTTCAGGAGCCAGTAACTTCTTCCATTCAGGTTACAATAATTGGGCAAGTTTTATGCAGCAAAAGGTGACATAATTATATTACTTAAAATTAAGTTTAACAGTTAACATTAAACATAACTATGCGCTAATAATAGAAAAAAATAATAAAAAATTAAATAGAATAAAAGCAAGTTAAATTATCTTAATAAATCAAAAACAAAATTCGAATAAAATCAAGATTAAAACAAATTTAGATTGAAAATTGAATTAAAAACAATATTAATTTTAAAATAAAGATTGTAGTAAAATAAAATTAGAATAAATTACAATACAGCCAGGATGAAATAAAATAAAATTAGGAATAGGGAGTGCAGGTATGTGAATGTGTATGTGTGTGTGTGGGGATGGGTGGGGGTGGGTGTGTTTGTGTGGGTAGGGTGTATGTGTGTGTGAGTGAATACCATTTATTTGTGTTCTTATATATTATGTTGATTGCAGTAAGTTATCAGTTGCGTTGTAGTCCTGTGACAGTAACCAGATTTTTACCTTCTTTTTTGTTTCACGAGTCGTAAGGGGATTAATGTTCAGGATTTTGTTTATCTTATTATAAAGAAAAGCTGCAAGATATACCCGCTGTCGCCTAGCGGACGCCGTGTGACAGCGCAAAGGTAAGCAAACGGTTTTTATAATGCGCTTCTTATTACTTTGTGCGTTATAAAGTGTAGGTAATACTGTGCTGCTTATGAACAACTTGCAGAATATAATTCTGTCTTACTGTCAGTACTTCACACTTTTCGTATAAAACTTAAGTGGGAAATCTAAAGGGTCTGAAAGTCATAACTTTTAGTAGAGATCTTTGGGCCATTTCCAGGTGAATCATAAAAGTCTTGCATCCACCACCCCATACAGTAACACAATATCTCACGACTGACTGTACGAGCGCATAGTACACAGTGCGAAGGAGTTCGAAGTCAGCTACGTGTCTAAGTTTTTTAAATGCCCAGATAAGCTTTCTGATACTTCTTGAACTTTCAGTCATGCGCGCGCATCCGTCAGTGTAGGGCTCTGTGAGCGTACTTCGTGTGCCGTGTTGATAAATACATTCATCATCATCATCTGCCTAGCCTTTTCCCAACTATGTTGGGGTCGGCTTCCAGTCTAACCGGATGCAGCTGAATACCAGTATTTTACATGGAGCGACTGCCTATCTGACCTCCACAACCCAGTTACTGGGTAATACGATACCCCTTGGTAAGACTGGTTGTCAGACTTTCGGGCTTCTGACGACCCGTAACGACTGTCAAAGATACACGAATGACAGCCGGGACCAACGGCTTAACGTGCTTTCCGAGGCACGGAGGGGTCTTGATATGTAAAGATGGTCACCCATCCACGGACCAACCGCGGCAAGCGTAGCTTAACCTGACCGATCGACCCGTGTGGCTGTTATTTCTTAGCCACAAGCCCCTCATAAATACATTCATAATGTCGGAAATTATCAAGTGTAACTCGTGTAATATAGTGATCAACGAGCTTTTATCCTATATTCAGAACAAAATCTCGATAGTAGACGAGGAAACGGTGGTGCGAATATGTTCAACTTCGTTTACGAGCGAAGAAATTAAAAAAGCTAAGTCGTTATTATTCGAATCTATTCCTACGGACAAAATCAAGATAAATCGGAAAAACAAAGGTAAGGAAGGAAGAGACCTTGTCGATATACTGAGCCTCTTTAAATCTACTGAGCCCGACATTATACCTATTTTTGTGGCTCGCGAGCTGGAGAAGCTACCCCCTATTCTTTTTGATCATCTTGATTGCACAAAATTACTGAAAGACCTATTAAAAGTGCAAACTGAACTAGACGTAGTCAAAGCCAACTACGTTACAAAAGAACAGCTGAGTGAGTGCAAATCTGAGATACTACAGCTGAGAAATGATTCGTCACCAACCGTGTTTCCACAGAAAGTGAACTTAAGGCGCGGAGCATGGCAGCTGTATGATAGTGGGCCTGTTGGTCTCTCGCATGTTATAAACGATTCCACTGTAAACAATTCCACGTTAAATGAGCCGGTAGATAACCAGAAAAATTGTTCTGGTAATAATATACGAGAATACCGAGAAATGTTGAGGGTAAATATAAAACAAAATGTAAGTAAATCAGCTGTGTCGAAACAACGGTCAGCTGTTTTGAATGGAGGCGAGAACACATTGACGAGCGGTGTGGTGCGGCAAGACGAGGTGACGTCACCGCTACCTGCGGCGCCGTGTCGGCCAGCCAATGCGCAGCCGCAGATAACTGCATAGTAACAAATGAAGAGGGAGTCGAGCGCCGCAGCGCAATAAACACAGTAAGTGAATCTGAACCAAATGATAATAAAGGCTGGAAGACCGTATCGAGACGAAAGAAATTTAATTACCGTTATCTTGGGAAA
The DNA here is from genome assembly GCA_947568875.1 of Fissipunctia ypsillon. Taxonomy (NCBI): domain Eukaryota; kingdom Metazoa; phylum Arthropoda; class Insecta; order Lepidoptera; family Noctuidae; genus Fissipunctia; species Fissipunctia ypsillon. The sequence goes on along the minus strand of OX387661.1, from coordinate 13,932,316 downwards.
TCCGGAATTTCGAGAGATAGGGAAGGGAGTTTCAAAGCCGCTGTCAAAAAAGTTCCGATATTTATAACTAAGATTCACATGGATACGACAGATAATGACATAATTAACTATGTATACAAAAAGACGATGGAGATGATAATTTTGGAAGAAATTACAATAAAACAAGAAAGGGATCATAAGGCTTTTAAGTTTTTTGTACCGGAGCATAAGCTAAATATGTTCTTAGATAGTAATTTATGGCCAGAAGGAGTCATATTTAGACGATTTATAAACTTTCGACAGAGGAATTCGAACGGTAATCACGCTGTGTCTGCCGATCAAAAAATAAAATGAATAGGTATGGCAAATGAGGAACTATACAACTTTATAAGTTTCAACTGTAAAAATGTGAAGCGCTCAGTAGATGATGTACGGCAGTTATGTCGAACATCCCACATAATTGCCTTGCAAGAACATTGGCTACTGCCGCACGACATTGATTTCCTGAGCTGTATAGATGATGACTTCGCTTATACGGGCGTGTCGCCCATGGACACGTCAAAGGGGATGATCTCAGGACGACCGTGGGGTGGAGTTGCATTGTTATGGAATAAGAAAGTCTTTAATAATGTTACTGTAGTGCAATGTGATAATACTCGAGTGTGCGGAATCAAAGTAGTGATAGGACAAAGGTCATTCTTAGTGTTCAGTGTGTACATGCCGACTGATAACACAGTGAATTTAGTTGAATTTGCGGATTGTTTGGGGACGCTGAGCGCAGTAGTGGGCAATGAAGGTATTGAGTGTGTCTACATGCTCGGTGACTTCAACGCCCACCCGGGTGAGCAATTTTATTATGAACTTTCAAATTTCTGTAACGATTTGGATTGGAAATGTGCTGATATTATTAAGTTAGGTTTATTGTCTGACACACATAGTTTTATAAGTGACGCCAATGGGGCGCTAAGATGGTTAGACCACTGTGTTGTAACCGAGTCGGCCTTTCAAACTATAGTCGATACACACATCAAGTATGATCCGGTGTGGTCTGACCACTTGCCGCTCATTATTAAATGTAATGTAAATAATGTAAAACCAAAGATTGTGCATGAACATTTTGAATGTAATAAAACAAAATGGGGCGAGAGAAACATCGAACAAATATATTTATATAATAAACTATGTAATGATTCTTTAAAAGAAATTGATTTCCCGCATGAGTTTATTAAATGTAGTGGTAAACGGTGTGATAACCGAGACCACATGCGCGTAATTGACAGTATTTATAATAAAATTGTTAATGCATTGTGTAAAGCCGCCTCTGAGAGTCATACAATTGTTAAACCGAGAAGAAAACAACCGGTGGTCGGATGGAACAAGCATGTGCGTGACGCTCACGGGGTAGCTCGGTGTAAATTTATGGAATGGGTACGGTGGGGTAAACCGAGTGAAGGACGAGTTTGGGAAGAGATACGGGAGAGTCGTAGAATCTTTAAATCGCGCCTAAAGTGGTGTCAAAATAATAGGAAGCAGATAAAGATGGATATCCTCGCTTCTCACCATTCAAAGCATGACTTCCGTAACTTCTGGAAAACCACTAGAAAGCTAAATAATAAGCCGGGCTTACCCGTGAGCGTCAACGGTGTGAGTGAACCGAAATATATTGCGGAATTATTTAAAGCTCACTTTATGGTGAAATCACCATTGGGACCATCACAGTCTTTCTGTGTCGAAGGGTCACATGGACTGGAGATAAACACTAGGGTCACAGCGAAGGATGTTCGGGGAGTTGTAAAGTCGATGTCGCGTGGAAAGTCTCCTGGCCATGACAGCCTGAGTATTGAGCATCTAAAGCATGCCGGCGTCCACCTGCCCAGAGTTCTCGCCATGTTGTATTCATTTTGTATAGGTCATGCGTACTTACCAGCAGAGATGATGAGGACCGTGGTGGTACCAGTTGTGAAGAGTAAAACCGGTGACCTAAGTGACACGAGCAACTACAGGCCAATCTCACTAGCCACAGTGCTTGCTAAGGTTCTTGACAGTTTGCTTAATACACAGCTTGACCGGTACTTAACTATTCATGACAATCAATTTGGTTTTAGACCGGGATTGTCTACTGAGTCAGCTATCTTGTGTTTGAAGCAAACTGTCAAGTACTACTCAGATATTATCACACCTATTTATGCCTGTTTCCTCGACCTCTCGAAGGCGTTCGACCTGGTGAGCTATGACACCCTATGGCAAAAATTAAGGAATATTTCAATGCCTCTCGAACTGCTAGAAATTTTCAAGTACTGGTATCTTAACCAGGTCAACGTCGTTCGAAGGTCGAGTGCTCTGTCGGAGCCGTATAGGATGGAGTGCGGGGTGAGGCAGGGAGGGCTGACCTCGCCGAAGCTCTTCAACCTGTACGTGAACGCACTGATAGGGGAGCTCAGCAGCACCCGTGTCGGCTGTCATGTTGACGGTGTTTGTGTCAACAATATTAGTTACGCGGACGACATGGTGTTGCTGAGCGCCTCGGTGTGTGGCCTGTCCAGGTCGCTGGGCATCTGCGAGCGTTACGCGCTGCATCACGGTTTGCTCTATAACGCGAAGAAGAGTGAATGCATGGTCTTTCGGGCCAGGGGTCGGAGCTGCCCAGAGTTTATTCCACCTATTAAACTGAACGGTGTCAATTTAAAAAGAGTTCAGCAGTTTAAATATCTCGGGCATATCGTGACCTCTGACCTGAGGGACGATGCAGATATCGATAGGGAGCGGAGAGCGTTGTCTGTGAGGGCCAATATGATCGCCCGCAGGTTTGTTCGTTGCTCGGGGGCCGTCAAAATAACTCTTTTCAGAGCGTTTTGTACGTCCCTGTGCGCGGCCAGCCTGTGGGTTTCATATACTCAGAAGCAGTACAACGCTCTCCGTGTTCAATATAATAATGCGTTCAGGGTGTTGTTGGGGCTGCCCCGGCACTGCAGCGCATCGGGGATGTTCGCCGACGCCCGTGTCGACTGTTTCTACACGACGATGCGTAAGCGGTGCACATCTCTGGGGCGCAGGCTCCGGACCACCTCCAACACCATCCTGAGTGTATTTGCGAATAGGTTTGATTGTCAATACATAAACCATTGTTATATGGTTAATGTAATGACAAACAAACAAATGACTCAGAGGCAGGGGTATTATTAATAAGTGTTTTGATTTTATTTCCATAATTATAATTTAATTTAATTTTTTGTGATTTTTAATTTAATTTTTATGATTTTTAATGTAATATTTAATTTAATTTAATTTTTATGATTTTAATGTAATATTTTTTTTTTTTTTTTGACATTTTAATTTTAATTTATATTATTTGAGTGATTATTATTTTTTTTTATATATATTTGTAGATATTTATTGTTACATAATTTGTAATTTTATTCCAATTAATGAAACTGTAACAATATGATCTGCAATGGATTGAAATAAATTATTTGAATTGAAAATTGAATTGAATTGATACGAGTTGTGGTGAGATCTATGTGCTGTTGCCAGCCAAGTTTTTCATCTACAATCACACCAAGGTATTTTACATGTGTAGACTTAGTGATAGCAGTGCATGAGCATGTCGTTGAAGAAGCCAAGTTGCAGACATGTAATCTAATATCTAAACTAGCAGGTTTCATTTTAGAAAAAGAGAATTGGAGAAATGTGGATTTGAAAAGGTTCAAAGTGAGTCGGTTAGATCTTAGCCAATGGCTCACCTTATGCAGTCCCAGCTCGGCGCTTCGTCGAACTTCGTCCCAGGTCCCCCCATGGAATATTAATGCCGTATCGTCAGCATAGGTAACGATCTTGCCGTTTACAAGTGGCAGCTGAGACAGGTCATTTATGTAAACCAAGAAGAGACTCGGGCCTAGAATACTGCCTTGTGGGACGCCATAGGTAACCCCAGCATCATAGCTAACGTATTCTTTTATTTTCACTCTGCGTACGGTCACAGAGAAAATCCATAAAAAATTTTAGAGCATTTCCGCGAACACCGATCTTATCTAACTTGTCCACAAGGAGAGGAATCATGACGGTGTCGAAAGCTTTGGCCAGGTCGAGAAATATGCCGACGCATTTCTGTTTTTGATCTAATTTAAGTGTGACATGATGTACCAATTGGTTTACGGCATCTTCAGTGCTTTTCCCCGACGTAAAGCCAAATTGGGCTCCTGATAGTATCTTATTGTGTTGCAGAAAGTTTGTGAGCCTTTTGTTTAATACCTTTTCTAGTATTTTTGATAGAATAGTAAGAACTGAGATGGGCCTGTAGTTTCCAACATCGTCCTTCTTCGCCCCCTTGTGGACAGGAGTAATAAGGGACTTCTTAAAGACTTTCAGGGAAACACCCTGGGTAAGGCAGATTTCAATTAGTTTAGTCAGATGAGGGACGATAATGTGTCTAGCAAATTTAAGAAACATGGCTGAAATAGAATCCCAACCAGAAGCACAGTCATTCCTGAGATTCATAATCAACGCTTCAACTTCGGCTTCGTCTGGCGGAAATAACACGATTGAATTTGGGATGGGGGTTATGTCAAATTTATAATTATTTCGGGCTGGTGTTATTTTATCTGCTAGCTGTTTACCAATGTTAGAGAAGTAGGTATTTATCTCATTTACAGCACTTAAACCACTTTTCTGTGGTACTAAAAGGTGGTCCCCAGCAGTTTTCTGTTTAGAGGTGCCGATAATGGATTTGATAGCATTCCATTTATCTTTATTACAGTTTGTATTTTCTAGTAGGGATTTTTCGTACTTAATTCCTTTTTATCTTTTTCAGAAGTCCGTTACAAAAGTTTCTGTAGGTACCTTTTGTATATCAGTTCAGCAGATGTATTTTGTGGGTTTTTCGTATGAATTTTATGCAGCCTATCTCTGTGGCGGATACATCGCAATAATCCAGGGGTAAGCCAGGGTTTAAGCAATCTTTTCCTACAGGGTCGGAAAATTATGATCGAGTGTTGTGTTAATGCACTTGAGAGATGATCAACAAAAAGAGCGGCGGCATAATTTGCGTCAGAATCACTATTGATAACGGAAAAATCAACAGCTTGCAAGTGTGCAAGGGCAGAATCAACTTTCCTGTACACGTTATTTCTGCTGATGTTAGGATTTAGGCAACAAAGGCTTAAGAGGACTGAGGCGTGGTCAGTCACAGTTGAATCTATCACAAAGGCCGCAGCAGAATAGGATGTATTTATCGTAGTTTGGAAGACCAACGCGGTCACTCAGACAGACTCGAATAGCGACTTTAATCTATACTCTATACTATACATACATACAATTTAAGTGTCTGTCTGTAATGTCAAAATAACAGCTTTTTAATAAATGCATATGAAAGTATATACGGTACAAAAAACCAATATTCTGTATGTTTGTGTCTGTATGTCTGTTTGTTCCGGCTAATCTCCGAAACGGCTGGACCGATTTTGGCGAGACTCACTGGCAGAAAAAGAATTAGAGTCCACGCGGGCTGCAGCTAGTTCATAATATGTATAGATATTAAGGCTTCAAAGCAAGTCCAAAAAAAGTATAGTTCACCAGATGTGGAATTTAATTTAATAAAAAAAAACATGTTTTTACTAAATTGAATAAGTATACACATTTTTATCCTCCGTAGTAGGCCGAGTGCGGGTCGGTGCACGTGGTCATCATCGTTACTATAGCAGCGGTGAACTGGTGATGGGTTTGTTCGCACCACTGTCTTGCATCCACAACAGTCTGTAGTTGACTGGAGTCGTACGTCGATGGTGGAACCACTGAGTGACTACTGCTCTCTAATATTTGACATTCATTTCATAATTAAACAAAATATAATTATGTAAGTAACGTATTCATGTTACATAATAATTTTTTGTATCAAGTAAGTCACTATCAGATTCATAAATGATTGGCATTGCTTTGTTATCAGAGTCGCTATCTTTACCTTCGCTTACTCCAATAACAAATCATTCAATGGCATCTTCCACGAGACGATCTCTTTCTCGGTAATTTTCTTCCCATTTAGGTCATACTTTTATCCCAGTACGTCCCCTGGTGATAATTTACGACCTCCACTTGGGCGAAGCCGCGGGCAAAACATAGCTAGTTGTACAATCATTATTTCATTTTCAATACATATTATTTACATTTTTTGATATTTTTATAAAAAGTATAAAAATATATTTAAAAAAAATAGTAGCCCACCAGCATCAGGAACTGGCTCCAAGCTGTTGGTGGTCAGGGCTCTAGAGAGAGGAACCTCCTCCCTACCGACTTCCAAAAAAAAAAAAAAAGTACAAAATGAAAAATAACTTTAATTTCCGTAGTCTGTGGTAAAAAACTAAAATACAGATCCAAAGACACCGCCTTCCGAAATAATTTTTCACTTTGTAGTTTTTTTTTTGGAGGTCAGTTGTTTTTTTTTTTGTTAGGTTCCGCAGTACTACCCGATTTGTGGAGCTGGAACTCCTGTCAAAGAACAGTCATAGTATAAGGAGAGGAAGTAGGCTATCTCCGGCACAGTCCGCGATATAATTGCCTACTGTCTCAAGGTTGTCACTTTTAGTTAAATTTTAATTCAGTGCCAATAAATTGGCAAGGGTCGGGAAGTTGTATTTTTTACTTGTATTGTCTGGGTACCTAAACGATGATGAAACCTTTCACGATGAAAGAAAGAGCGACGGGCCAGCAGACGGGCGGCGCGGGGCGGTGATGAGCACGAGTAAACGGTAGGTTACTGATAGTACTATCACCAATTCATTAGTTTAAAGCCCGGCCTTTGCCAAAGATAACACATATCTCTGTATAACTAATTCAGTGATCATTAGTCAATAAAGTTCAACAATGGTTTTCCTAACAAACAGAAAAGACAATGACCAAATTAGTATGAAGACTGGTGCGTTTTGTTTTTTTGGCGGCAGTCGATCAAATATGAAAAAAAACGGCGCAGAATAATATTATGAATGAATTATTGTATGGGATCTTATATCGAAAACTCAGTTTAAAGACAACTAATATTTTCATACATTATGGAATAATTCTTGTTACAAAGCATATTTTTGTCCTTCCCAAGCGACATTTACTATTTAGTTACTAGTCATATATTCAAATACATGTTTACATTTATTATGTATTGGTTAAAAACAATAAAACTGGTCTTAAGGAGAACTTTTTATTTTAAAAACAACATAATTATTACATTTGGACGTCATCGTCGCTAGGTTCATCATTAGCCTCATTTTCGACGTCGTGTCTTACAACTGTCTAAAAATAGTGCTGGGGGACTAAGATTAGGTTGATGTCTGCCCCATCCTAAGTACCAGACAAAAGCCATCGCGTGAGAACAGCAGCCGAGGGTTCTTTTTCCTACAAAACAGCTACAGTAGTGGCCTATTATGGCTTCTCTTCCATGCGCATTTTCTTCATACAGTATATATACATAATATATCCGAGCCTGCCGATGTCTGGACTGAATTCTTCCCCTAAGTAACACAGGATTTAATGGTTAGGCTTAAATGGTTCTCCATATCGGATCTTTGGTGTATTTCACTCAATATATTAGTCACTAACCTGTGATCAGTCAGAGGTTGACCAAACGCATTGAGTATAGCACACGCAATCTTAATTTCATCAAAGAGGTGTGTCATTGCTCGGTTATTGTTCGTGTGCCTCAATTGCTTAAACTGATTCTTCAGCCTGCCATTTATTGTTTCAACGACCCAGCGACACATCGTTACTTTCCGGGATTTGTTTGCTTCTCGGGTCGTTAGCTGTGTCAGTACTGCTTTTTGTAATGGGCATTTTAGGACAATATCCATATGATTGTAACGGTTCAATCGAATCTCTGAACCCTCGATCCAAAATCAAAACATCATTAGGTCTAAAAACCCAATGAAATGGATCTTCTCGGCTTTCCAATATTCTATTCAGTATAACTGAGTCAGACGTCGTTGCATCATAGGGCCCATATACATCCACTATGTGTCCATCAGGGCATACTATTAAATATGGCTTGTAAAGGTTACGCCACTTATGCAGGCTATATGACTTTCTCTGGAAATAATAATTGGTACTTCTTTGGAGGTACATATATGTCGCATCATGTATTGTAACAGCTCGTTCATAATTGTTTCCAAATAAAGCATTGGGTATCGCCAAACACCTTGAAATAATTTCATCGCGAGATATATGATCGTATCCAAGATGTCTTGGAATAAAATCTCGCTTCAAGCATTCTCTTACAATCGTCATCGTCCTCTCAAATGTAGAGCGGGACATTCTTAAAAGACTGCACAATCTTTGGTTAGAATCACCAGTGTGCAGTTTCATCAGCACCGTTGCCAAGGCTGTAGCTGGCCTTCTTGTGTTGTTTTCAGCAATTGAAGGTATGCTTTGCAGCATTTCTTGGAATTGAGTCTTTGAAAACCCAATATAATAGTGGAAAATACTGTCACTGATTGAAGATAGCCGTTCGAAGTTTAAATGTGAACAATGCGACTGCAATAGTCTCACCATGTCCATTAATTGTCTTGGAGAAAACATATTGTACACGTGACGTGTACTCCGTCCGATGTCTTGCCAAGCACTAACATTTCTATGTTCTTCACATACACGAGAGCCAAAAGGTATAAAGAATTTCTTCTCTTTAAGAATAGTAGCTCTTAAAGACCTGTCAATCCGTTGTAAGTGTCGATTTTCACACATTGCAAAAATGCAAACTCTGGTATTCAAAGGTGCTCGATGATAACCGGGGAAATGAAAATGGCGTTGTCCTTGAACACCTCCAGCTGGCTGTTCTACAACGTTTGGTTGCGCTGCTGATTCCAAGATGTGTGGATCCGCTGGAAGTTCCAGAACATTTGGTTCCGCTGGTTGTTGCAAAACGTTTTGCTCCGCTGGTTGCTCCAATACGCTTGGTTCCGCTGACACGTAACGGTCAGCGCGTTGTAAGCATGGTCTGCAAATCCGGTCCCCGACACCAAACTAAAAACAAAGTGAACTACCGTTAGTGAAATGAAAATCGTCATTAAGACTAAGAAACCGTTTTTTATTCAGTTAGTATAAAGTCTGAACAATGCTAGAAATAAAAGAAAAATAGCAAAAGCAAGGTGAGTTTAGTCTTAAATATTTAAGATATTCTTTCATAATAATAATCAGCTGTCTTAGGGCTCGTTCACAAAACTGCGTTGCGTCGTCGCATCCGCAAAAATCTGCGAGCTCACACAACGCATCGCAAGAACTTGCAAATTGATTCGCATTGCGCATTCCTGCGTCACCCTATTCGTGGAAGGGAGACACCTTGTCGCACGAATTCGCATCGCACCGATTCGCAGTTTAGTGTACAAGTCCTATAACACACGGGGCTCCACCCGCCGCGGCACCGCTAAAGCACGGTACTCCCTTTCTTCTCCTAAAATTGTTTGTTCGAAAATCATTATCCATAACACGTTTGCTATAAACTTCAGTAACCATAATGTTCAAAATCCCGAAATTTTGTTTAACATTAGTTCTAAAAGTATTCTGTCATAATATCGAGTACTATAATAATTGAATCCCCTAATTTTACATGACCTAAAGTCATATGTCCTAAGTATTGTGTTAAATAATGTGTATTATTCCGAATGTTCATTTATAATATTTTTTTTAGGCCCTAAAACATTAGCTAAAAATTAGGTTCGCAGAAACGAATCGCTGTAAATCCGACTCCACGCAGTCTTGTCTGCTCTACCCCTAGAGTGTAATTTAAAATCGCGTAGGCGCGGAGGGGCGAGGCGGCCCGCGAGTTGAGGAGCAGGTGGTTGTAACACTCGCCGCCGCGGCTGAGGCTGGCCGGCGAAGCCGGCCAGCAAGCCGAAGCTGCGGTGGTGAGCGTTAAACCCATCTGCGACGATAAACTCGCGTGGGACCGCCGGAGCCCCGCAGCGCCGGAGCCGTAACAGAAACCATGCCTGCTGCATGTTGCATGCTTGCTTGCATGCTGCATGTTTGCTTGCATGCTGCATGTTTGCTTGCATGCTGCATGCTGCGTGCTTGCTTGCATGTTGCATGCTGCGTGTTCTAAGAATATCATTATTATAAATAAACATTATGTAATTTGAATTTAGGACTTATAACTTTTATTGGAAACGATTTTATATCTTTTGTATATTATTGATTGTAATATTTATGACAAACTGATTTAGGACATATTATATTTAGGGATTTCAATTTTATGGCATGTGATATTATGTGATATTAAGTTCGGGTAAGTTATCATTCGGACAAATGATGATTAGGACAAAAAAAGTTATGGCACTTTAAATTATGGATGAAAAAGTTAGGTGACACAATAGAGAACCCTAAAGCACACATGGTATCTAGAGTACCCAAAAGTTTTTTGCCTCAAGGTGCACATGGGATCTGCAGTCCCCAAAGCGGGACTGACGTTATATTATGCCTTAACTAGTGTGTATTTCTTTATGGTAACAGTACCGTGTAATTTCTTACTAAATAACAACATATATTTATGACAAACCTACGAGCTCTCATTTCAAAAATGAAAAAAAAAAAATTTGTTCTTTTCCGTCTGTGGTTCTTTGTTTTGGTTCTTCATTACTTGTAAATATGTAATGTAAATTGTACTGTGCAATGTGATTTTATTCACGTTTTACATTAAAAATAAACATTCCATGGATTTTAAACCTAAAAATATATAGGTTACCACTTGTATTTTTGTTTCATAAAATATTTTCTATTTTTATTTATTTTTTAACAATTTTATAAATGAAGTCAATCATACATTCAAAGGACACCAACACATTTTGAAAGCCCTGCTCGTTGACAATAGAAAAAATATGAGCCGGAAGCAAAATACCCAGAAACAAAGTCGTAAATAGGGTTTTTGTGGAACACCTGCGTGCCACACGATGCGCGCGGCCGGTGACTCATCGGTCGTGTGCGCTTAAGGTGTAAAATAGATAATAAATATGTGCGCTTCAGCGGCTTTAGTTTAGTCACATGAAGTATATATCACACTTCACATGGGAATAATATTTTATTTTGCCGGGATGTATAGTCTATTTTACTTTCTACTTCTCCTACTACCTAAAATATCCGTATAAATATATCGATCCGTTGCGGCGTAAAGGAACAACATCAAACAATAAGTTGAACGGAGACATTTTTACAGTTTTTCGTATTGCATTAATTATATTCTCGTAAACAATTTACCTCTGTTATATTTCTAATATTGATGAGATACTGCATCAAAGAAGGATGTGCTTTCATTAATTCAGCAGTTAATGGCATTGACGGTCTCCGGCGATTATTACTCCGATTTAAAGTGCGTTGGCACAACAAACAAAGTCCCAAGTCTGCCATATTGTCACAACAACAAAATCCAACACGTAAAACACAATCACAGTCCGAGTATGTCAAGCACAGGTTATCCAATTAAAGAAGCGTTTTTCAAGTCCAGATTATTAAGCCAAGTCGTCTATAAAATCACCACGAGAAACTAAAAAAACACACGTAAGCCACGAAGGTAGAACAGTGAGTGCTTTGTTTGCCAATGTGTAATAAATATAAAATACCTTAAACAGGCTCGTGCGCAGGTAAAAAATTCTTTGACTGTGATTGGCTAGCGTTCTAGCCAATTGGCAGTGCCGCCCGGTGTTGGCGTCAGTGAAAGCGCACGGGAAGGACAGCAGCGTATCATTTTGAAGTCAGAATAATTATGATCTGGCTATAAACGCACAACGATAAAAAAAACTTCAAGTGGTAATTGTTGAATTATTTACAATTGTATTATTTTTTCTTTAAACACCCATAACTCAGTTCGGACTGAGTTTATGATATAAGACCCCATACAATATTTCATTTGTTATATTATTCTGCATCACTTTTTTCATATCCGATCGACTGCCGCCAAAAAAATAAAAGGCACCAATTTTACGCATTGGCCTTTATTCAAGATTCATAGCAGTATTATTTATAAAAAAAAAAGCCAAACCCAAACACACAGCAATACGTTCTCCTGCGATTATCACACATTTTTCATTCATTTAGCGGTGCCGAAAAGCCGTGACGCGCGAACCTCGTGCGATGTTAGCCCCGACTGGCGCGCTGCGAAACGGGCCGAGATTTGTTTAAGTGTGCGTGCGGCGACGCATAGATACTTTGGCGCACACATACAAGCCGCGCGCGGTGCGGTTGTATGAAGATAACGTACTTCCTCTCTTTATACTATGGAACAGTGGTAACGACCCAGTCTCTAAAGATGACTGGAATTGCGAGGGTACCTAAGCAGGCGTATGACCTTTGTAGCTTTGTATTGTGCAGTCCGTCCGGTCCTGGAGATTTCTAGTTAGGCAACAGACGGACTGCACGGACCACATCCAGAGGACTATTGTAATAGCTTCCATGTCTGGTATTGAATCACACACCTGTTCAACACGCATCCAATCACCTTCAGGGTGACTGACGGGCACCGACTAAATGCTTCGTCAAAAAGCACTCATGGCTTCATTATCCGGTAGACGCGCGTCAAGTCACACCTTCAGTGGGAATGGGCCGCTCCCATGCTCTGTATACCCACCTTTCATCACTCTGGAACATGCGGTTCTGAGTGTTACCAATCCACTCTTCGCTTATACCGACGGATACGGTTTGCCCATGCATAAACTTTCTGCTTCAGGAAGTCGATTCGCTCTATGACAGTAAACATAATTCTCGATAGTATAAATAAATATTACAGTTTTTGTTATTATGGTCATTAAAAAAATTGTGGGACGTTAAGATTTGTCACAAATGAACACAATAGTATGAATTGATTACCTACTTTAAATTGAGATATACTTACATAAGCTATAAAAGTATTTATGCAATCAGCAATGAATTCCGTTAGTCTGTGTTTTATGTTTTAGGAACAATCCTTGTCATCACGCGTTACAAAAAACGTGAAACCACTAAGCATTTTGAACAAAGAACTTTTGAACAAATCTGTTCTTTCACAGTAGTTCGCAAGCATAATGGCGGAGGTAAATCGGAGGGCAAATGTGTTATGACTTGCCAATGCAAGCTCGGTGTTGTCCTTAGGCGACGTCCTAATATAACACGAATACGCGATCATCACGCGAATCGGGTCCTGCCCTGCCCCTCTCCCCGCTCCCAACGACGTGACGCGATTATTGCTCGTAGTCAATTAGGACACCTATTCGACATCGGTATGTCTGATACGAACTTAGTTCTCGCGAATAGATTACAATCATTTTAGTCGCGCGACCGCAACGTGCGTATGAAAAGTAGGACACCTGCTATTCGACATCGGTATGTCTGATACGAACTTAGTTCTCGCGAATAGATTACAATCATTTTAGTCGCGCGACCGCAACGTGCGTATGAAAAGTAGGACACCTGCTATTCGACATCGGTATGTCTGATACGAACTTAGTTCTCGCGAATAGATTACAATCATTTTAGTCGCGCGACCGCAACGTGCGTATGAAAAGTAGGACACCTGCTATTCGACATCGGTATGTCTGATATGAACTTAGTTCTCGCGAATAGATTACAATCATTTTAGTCGCGCGACCGCAACGTGCGTATGAAAAGTAGGACACCTGCTATTCGACATCGGTATGTCTGATACGAACTTAGTTCTCGCGAATAGATTACAATCATTTTAGTCGCGCGACCGCAACGTGCGTATGAAAAGTAGGACACCTGCTATTCGACATCGGTATGTCTGATACGAACTTAGTTCTCGCGAATAGATTACAATCATTTTAGTCGCGCGACCGCAACGTGCGTATGAAAAGTAGGACACCTGCTATTCGACATCGGTATGTCTGATACGAACTTAGTTCTCGCGAATAGATTACAATCATTTTAGTCGCGCGACCGCAACGTGCGTATGAAAAGTAGGACACCTGCTATTCGACATCGGTATGTCTGATACGAACTTAGTTCTCGCGAATAGATTACAATCATTTTAGTCGCGCGACCGCAACGTGCGTATGAAAAGTAGGACACCTGCTATTCGACATCGGTATGTCTGATACGAACTTAGTTCTCGCGAATAGATTACAATCATTTTAGTCGCGCGACCGCAACGTGCGTATGAAAAGTAGGACACCTGCTATTCGACATCGGTATGTCTGATACGAACTTAGTTCTCGCGAATAGATTACAATCATTTTAGTCGCGCGACCGCAACGTGCGTATGAAAAGTAGGACACCTGCTATTCGACATCGGTATGTCTGATACGAACTTAGTTCTCGCGAATAGATTACAATCATTTTAGTCGCGCGACCGCAACGTGCGTATGAAAAGTAGGACACCTGCTATTCGACATCGGTATGTCTGATACGAACTTAGTTCTCGCGAATAGATTACAATCATTTTAGTCGCGCGACCGCAACGTGCGTATGAAAAGTAGGACACCTGCTATTCGACATCGGTATGTCTGATACGAACTTAGTTCTCGCGAATAGATTACAATCATTTTAGTCGCGCGACCGCAACGTGCGTATGAAAAGTAGGACACCTGCTATTCGACATCGGTATGTCTGATACGAACTTAGTTCTCGCGAATAGATTACAATCATTTTAGTCGCGCGACCGCAACGTGCGTATGAAAAGTAGGACACCTGCTATTCGACATCGGTATGTCTGATACGAACTTAGTTCTCGCGAATAGATTACAATCATTTTAGTCGCGCGACCGCAACGTGCGTATGAAAAGTAGGACACCTGCTATTCGACATCGGTATGTCTGATACGAACTTAGTTCTCGCGAATAGATTACAATCATTTTAGTCGCGCGACCGCAACGTGCGTATGAAAAGTAGGACACCTGCTATTCGACATCGGTATGTCTGATACGAACTTAGTTCTCGCGAATAGATTACAATCATTTTAGTCGCGCGACCGCAACGTGCGTATGAAAAGTAGGACACCTGCTATTCGACATCGGTATGTTTGATCGCGGATTCGTACGACTAAAAGTTGTGCGAACTTGCGATGATCGCGCAGTCGCGTTGTATTAGGACGACGCCATAGTGCTATCACCACATGAAAATCGTGATGGAAATTATACTTATCTTTTTTTTTCTGGTGTAATTTTATTCGGCCTAAATTTGAAAAAATAAATATACCAAATAAATAGAAAAAAATAATTTAAAGGTTATTTTAAATTGACTTGCTAAACTCAGCAGACGCGATAGGTAGGTATCGATATCTAGACACGTTAAAATAAAAAAGATTCGATTTTTTTGGGAGGTCAACGACCGCTGTTAGTGTTGTTACTTGACGTATGAGTTGAGAAAGAACCACTAGTTACCACAGAACACATATTCTCTAGTTACAGTCCTACCAACTTATCTGTGAACTGAAAGAGGACGGCACCGTCGATTCAGTGTTGCTAATTAATATAAGGTGCCCAAAATTGAGTAACTTTTCAAGAAGGAAATTTCACATTAGACATAATCGTTTAATAAGAATTACAGTTTTTACAAATTAAAAACAATGATACCTATATAAAAATAATAAAATAAATAAAAAGAATTTGATAATTTACAGTTACGTAGGTACGCTAACAGTTTAGTCTCCCAGCAATAAACAATGGCTTTATCTAAAAAGTAATCCAATGAAGTGGAAATTCAGCAGATAAAATGTTCCACGGGGGGATACAACTTTCATTTAATGCGAAGTTAAGTAGGTACCTACCTTGCAAGAGGTACCTGGATGTCTAGCATTTAGTTATGACCGTACCTAACCCCTAACACCAGATTTGACTAATTATAATTAGCAGTGGTACCTAGTGGTAGTGTAGTGTAATAAAAAAAAAACAAATTGCTTTACAATGATTTATTGAAAACCAGGTTTACAGTAATTGTGATCTTTAGATGAGCCTGCATACAGTTTGTCAATAAAGTCGTGACATGGATGTTTGAGGAACTAATATTTAATCATGTGTCTAGCAACACTAAACATAAGTACTAGTACTACTAAACATAAGTACTAGTACTAACAAAACAACTTACCAACTTAAACATAAGTACTAGTACTACTAAACATAAGTACTAGTACTAACAAAACAACTTACCAACTTAAACATGTATAAGTACTAGGGCATTTTCATAAAAACATGTACATCCTAATATTTTGGTTGTCCCATGAATTTTTTTTTTTTACAGAGGTCTATGCATCTTTAATAACTGCAACTTCTTGTATAATATTTGAACGACCTTCCGGACATTCGTTTAACATACATAAAATATAACATTTATTGATTAAAAGACATGAAAATTAATTTCAAAGTTTGACAATTATTCTGTACAGTACTGTCCCATTTCTACCAAACTACTTTTGAGTTGCCAATTTCGATGATTTTTTCTATAAATGTTTTATAATTTCTAACTTTTCTATGACAAATATATTTCTATTAAATAAAAAACACATTAATGCAGCTTTATATCTTAATTATAATTTATTTTCTAATTTTAAACATTGTCCCATCGTTTTATTGATAACGGACATGTCCGGCATAGTTACCGAAGTTTAAGCAATTTACAAACATTTTCTGCTATATTACGTTGTGTTTTATTAAAATGGTAACACCAAAATCGAAGCCGTCATTCACTGTCGGCCATTTTAGCGTCGTGTTAGAACCAGTCGGAGCTTTACAGCAGGCGATCCCTCGTTTTCCTGTCCGATTGTCCGGCAAGTAATCACGATTTCACTAAACAATTACTATTACCCTCAGTTTGATAATATCAAACTGAGGGTAATAGTAATTGTTTACATATTATGTATTATTATATTAGTTGATTCTACAGCAAGATACATTATTCATTATAAGAAAACAAAACAGCATTTTTGATTATTAAAAGAGTTTTGCTAAATATTGTGATTCCGTTACGTCCTGTCTGATACCATACGTAAGGTAACGTATGAGCCGGACCAAAAAAGTAACGAACATGACCGCATAAAGTTGCAACACACAAGAAGCTAATTGCCCATGGTGCCACGGTGGGTGTTTTGCGGGTGCTTTACTTATATGTATTTTGAATCAACGAAAAAATTCAAATTTAAATGATTCGTATCAAATAGTTATCATTATTTATGTGATTAAAAAAAGAATATTTATAGATGTAAACCAAAATCGTTTAAATTAAAATAAATATCACAAATTTTCGTCTTCTATGTATGTACGCCAAAGTGGTAGAACGCATTTTAATGAAATTTGGTATGAAGATAACTTGAACCCTGTGAAAGGTTTCTAGGTACTTTTCATCATACATTATCATTTATTATAATAGTTGGGAGCAAAACTAAAACTGTCTGTCCACCTGCAAGGTGGACAGACGATCTAATAAAAACCATAGGATCGCGCTGGATGCAAGCCGCTTCCAACCGGTCCTATTGGAAATCTGTAGGGGAGGCCTATGTTCAGCAGTGGACGTCCTGCGGCTGATGTGATGATGATGATGATGAAAACTAAAACTTGTATTTTTTTGGTTCTAGGTGTACTTTGACTAAACTAAAAATGGCTCTTACAGCCGCAGAAAAAATGCGGCGTTACAGGGAACGCATTAAAAATGACCCTGAAAAATACGAAATGCAACGTAAAAAGGACTTAGAGCGAGTTAAACAAAAGCGAAAAAAGGTAGCTGAATTAAATGATACACAAAAAAAGAAATTGAGGGAACAATGGAAATATCAGAAACGAAGGCAACGTAACAAAACGAAAACACGAGAGAATAATCAAACCAACATTATAAAGAAACAAAATAAAAATGATAGTAGTGGTAGTCAAAGAAATAAAAATGATAGTAGTGATAGTCAAAGAAATAAAAATGACTCGGGTGTAACTTCTAAACTGAGAAATTTAAAGAAAAGGTATGATTGCTTGTCTAGAAAATGCAAAGGCTATGAAAATCGAGTGAACACATTACTAACTGTGCAAGAAAAACTCAGAAAAAGGCACTATCGAATGAAAATAGAATCAGATAAAAAGCTTAAGCAGCTTGAGAATATAACCGAGAAAATGAAGGCACGTGAAGAAATGCTAGAAGTGTCACTGAAAAATACGTATAAAAACTGCAAGAAACGCTCAGAACAAAGACTTATCAAGTCATTAGTTACTAATGCACAGGCTAAAACTTACGTAGCCCAACTCATCGGTCTGACTGGAAGAGTCAGACCTATAAGGCAAAAGGCAAAGGCAATAGAAAAAAATAGTGAAATAATAAACTTTTTCCTCAAAGATGATGTCAGCAGGTGCACAGCAGGAAAAAAAGAATGTAGAACGAAAAATAAGGAAAAACATCAAATTAGATATTTGCTCGACACGTTACAGAATCTTTATCAAAAGTACCGAAACGAAGGTGGAAAATTTAGATTTACTTCATTTCATAAACACAAACCATTTTATATTTTATCACCGCACCTTGGATCCAGAAATACTTGCCTATGCATAAAGCACAATAATATTGAACTGAAATTTAATGTTTTGAAAAAACATCTAATACTACAGAACAACTTAAAAGAAATCCTTGCATCACAGTCTTGTGATTTAAAATCATATAAGTGTATGCATGGCAAATGCAATGATTGCAAAGAAATAAATCTTAGACACGGTGCCAATGATGAACAATTAGACCAACATGTTACCTGGTACCAATGGGATCGAATCGACCATCAATACACCAAAAAAGTAGGAACTCAAACTAAAAATGTTACTACAAAGAAAACAGCAAAATCTGAAAAGACTGGAACTCTTAGAAAACTATTACATGAATTTGAAACAGATCTCATAAAATTCAAAGAACATTATTTCAACGTTTACCACCAACAACTTAAATATCAATCAGCCGTTGCAGAGTTAAGAGAGAACGAAGCTCTAATTATTTGCGACTTCTCGGAGAACTACGAAACCAAATTAAGCGAAGAAATTCAGAGCATGCACTTTGGAGCGTCTAAATCCCAAATTACCCTACACACGGGTATGGTGTATTTTAAAAATAAGTCACAGTCATTTTGCACAGTTTCCCAAAACACTACTCACCAACCGCCTGCTATTTGGGCACACTTACAACCCATCCTGAAAATCATAAAAGAAGAAATTCCTAGTCTCTATTATTCATTTTTATTCCGACGGGCCGACATCTCAGTACCGCCAGAAAAATAACTTTTATTTAACTGATCTGTTTACCGAACAGCTAAAACTTGATTATACTACGTGGTCATATTTCGAAAGTGGTCATGGGAAGGGAGTAGCGGACGACATTGGCGGATCAGTGAAAAGGGTCTTAGACCGACAAGTATGTTTCGGAAAGAACATTACGGACGCCTCCGATGCTTATAAAATATTAAAGGAATGTATGAAAACTGTGAAAATTTGGTGCATTACCGACGAAGAAATTAATAAAATATCCTCAGTTTTGCCACTACAAGTGCCCACTTTAGTAGGCACCATACAGCTTCACCAAATTATTACAAAAGGAAGCGGTACATTGACATACAGAGATATCAGCTGTTTTTGCGGTGAACTGAAAGGGTTATGCAACTGCTTTGGAACAAAAACTCACCGTATAAGACTGGGTACTGCATCTGTTAATACTACTACCTGCAAAGAAGATGCTACTTTGATACTTTAACAACAGACAACGTCTCATGCTTACCTGCGATAGAAGACATCATCCAGGAAACCGAAACTGATACAAACTCGCCTTTAGTAGAGACAGAACCCTACTTTCGTCTTGAAGATTCTATCCTGAAAAATGAAGTGGTATTTGAATCAATAAAACATTATTTACCTACGGGTGAAGACGCGGCTATGGAAATTGAACCATCAGTGTCATGCTTACCTATGATAGAAGACATCATCCAAGAAATTGAAACTGATCCAAACTTACCTTTAGTAGAAAATACATTCCCAGATACTACAGCTAATACATACTATAAGATCGCCACTCAAAATACATAAATCAGCCCAGACGAAAATTACAACTTGCAAGTGGAACTCAAGAACTTACCTGTTGGTGGAGATACTTTGGATATTAGATCAGAAATAAGTAAGTCAAATTTACCAGTAATAGAAGAAATTGGAAACAATATTTTAGAACAGGTTACTGACTTACCTGTAGTATTTCATGACTATCCTGATATGGAAATAGGTTTAACGAATAATGCTACAGGTGAGAATAAGTTCTTAGAGCAACCGATACACGTTTACAAAGGAAATCCTGTATCATTATCCAATTGCAAAGCAAGTAGTTCGTCGACTAAAAACCTCAACCAGACTATAGATCTTACTGCCAGTCAAAAATCTGAAAGAATTCCTTTAAAGGAAATATACATACCAAAAACATTGAGAACATATACAAAACGTCAGTTTCACTGCGATGAATGCAAAGGCCCACTAACCCTTAACCGCATAGCCAAATGCATGTGCTGCAAAAAATGGTTTTGTTGTCGATGTAGTGGAGACCAAATCATCATAGACTATATATTATGTGATATGTGTTTAGAAGGCACTGATTAAATGCTGATATACGGGTATAATAGAGCAGATAAAATTTTTAGTAGGTAATATTGAGTTAAGATAGCTACTTTCTTAATTAAGTAGAATTTGTAACTTTAATAGGTTTTACAATACTTTTTAAAGGTAATTGCAACACACACAGTATTTTATGTAAGTGTGTGTGTGTTATTTTGTTTTTTTATTGTTTTAAAGTTTATTTAGTTTATTTCTGGAGAATAACCAGTTTTGTTATTAAAACACTGAGTAAAAAGTGTCGTTAATTTTTGTAATATTTGAGTCAGAGCTTATTTAGTACCTAGCTCAAATGATTTCAACTGTATTTTGTACTGAACTCTTGCCAAGATAATTTAGAATAGCGAATGTTTGACTGTTATTGACTTGATTGTTACATGACTATTATTTTTCGAAGCCAAAGCTTGATGGAAGTTTATTTTTATTAATTTATAGAAAACCCAAAGTTTGAATTTAAAGAGCTGATAACTACATAAGTAGGTGATTTTGAGAAGTGCATTAAATTAAGCTGTTGCAAACTAGAAATTTTTGTTTTATCAAAATTGAAAAAATCGTTTATTTCGTTTTTTTGCGCGCTAACACTACTAGATATTATGTTATGTTAGTAATAATATAAATAATAAAAAGTAAAAAATATTTTTGCGTTACTTCTAAAATGTCGAAGTGTGATCTCAACTTTACTGTGTCCGGCTTGTTACGGGTAGGTCAGGTAACGTTACTGTCCCTTACGAAAGTTTATTGTATTTGTTGATTATTTCCTATTTTTATTAAGAAGTTTGAAATATTTTCTGTATGTATAGAATTAATATCTTAGTAAATACTAATAAACAAAAAATGGGATATTTACGTACAGTATTTGATTGAATACATTAAAGTGAAATATTGTGATCCAACGATAAGTAACGGTATGGACGCATTTATTGCAAAAATGTTAAATAAGTATTTTGCTATAAAACAATTATTCATTATTAATTGACTAACATCATAGTTACTAATTATTGAAATACCTAATTAAAATTTCAAACAAAAATTTCGTTTTATTTTATCAACAGTGCTTTTAAATGAGTAACGAACATGACAAAATTAAGTGCACTTTGTTTATTTTAATTCAATTAAAAAAAAAGTAACTGAAATTCATCAGGATTCTATGTTTTAAATCAAAGATTATAAAAGCGAGCATGCAAATTCATTAAAATTATATTATTTACAAAAGTTTTGGTTCAATCATGCATTTTTTTAATTTTGTACATGTTCTGACGAAAATGCCCACTAGTACTACTAAACATAAGTGCTACAACATGTCAGCAGCGCCATCATTTTGTGGCGGCATCGCCACAATGGAACGCGTCACACTGACGTCACGCAAAATCCTGCATCGCGCAAACAGAGTTTACCGCGCGACTAGCATATATACAACATCCCGACATCAACCGTTGGGCAGTAGCCCACCAGACACAACACCCGTCTGGTCGGAGGATCCTCCCTTTTCATAGAGGATGAGTTAACTTTACTCCCTGTTCCTCATTCCTCTATAATTTAATGTCACGACTTTATAGAAAAACTGTACATAACTTCATCCTGGTTGTGAGGCCATACTCCGCTTATTTCCGTACCACTATCATCATTATCACTATCGCTTTCGGTTTCAGTGTCACTTACCACTTCTATAATAAAAGGTTTATCTAAATACAAATCATGTTTTAAGTATTCTCCTTCTAACCAGCGAACGTGTTTACAATGCTGTGCCCACTCATGAACTGTAATAGCGTCAAAAGCTTCTCTAACTAGGCGGGGAATTTCAGCATTTTTGTGCTCAATATTTATATCAACAACTTTTCATTGTGCTCCATATGAATTCAATGGGATTGCGATCACAGTGATAAGGTGGTAAATATAAGCATTGTGTCTATTGTCTTCTAAAATTTTTTCAATCTCATATACAGGTTCAGGCTTGTTTCTCTTAATTATTTCTAAAAGCTGAGGTTTAGTCAAATTCTCTCCGTAGGCAATTTTATTTTGGGTCAACCATAATTGCATATCTTTTTTTAAGGAATTCGTATTTGGGACTTTATTCACACAAATACGGTGATAAGGAGCATTATCCATCACTATTATGGACGGCTCTCGTAAATTAGGCACAAGTTTTTCAATAACCCACTTTTTAAAAGTTGGTACTATTCATCTCGTCATGATAATCACCACTTTTTGTGTTTGATTTAAACACAAGTAGTGCATTTGTAACAAATCCAGTATCTCCTCCCGCATGAACAATAATATATCTTTGCCCTTTCGATACAGGCTCCAATACTCCGTCTTCACCCTCTCCGTGCCAACATTTACCCGATGTATGCAGAGTGAATATAGGTCTCATCTAAATAAATTATGGGCTGGGCTGGGGAGATTTATTATTTTTATCCACTGCATGCAAGTACTTAGCTCTCCAAACTGATATTTTATTACGCTCCATAAGAACCATCCGATTGGATTGAGATTTTTTAAAATGAAATCCCACCTTGTGAAGCAGCTTTCGCAGACTCTTGCTGTCCTGTGTAATTTATTTCTGTCTTTAAGACCTCTAGAAGCTTTTTAACAATAGGGACCTCTTTTTTAGCAGAATAAAATTCATGTACTTTTCTCCGTATTACTCCCATGTCAAAATCATCAACATGCACAAATCCACTTTTACGTTTTCTCTCCTTGCGTGGTGTCCGAATTTTTGTACCAGTTTCTTCTGCTGCGTGCCCTTCCTTAACTATTTTTGAAATTAGTCCTATACTTACACCTGAAATATAAGATGATAAAACAAATGTTAGTAGAAATTTGAAATCGTGCAGGTTAGTTTGCTCACTCACTTAGCAGGTTACCTATTAGATGTACAGACGCCAGCAGGTCAAGCTATCCGTAGCTGTTAAATTTTCTCAATCAACCTTGAACCTAATGCTTTAACGATAAAGTTGAAAATCTATTAAAGAAATTTGACAGATTGTAGTAGCTTGATGTGCTGCCGTCCATACGTAACCGTTATGCTAACCTGCAGCAAGAATAGAAACGAATATTAATCGTGGACTTAAATAATTAGTTAAGTATCGGGTAATTTATAACAAGAAAGTTGACAACACTAACCTGTCGCTGCCGAAATTCGTTTGTATATTTGATTAAATGGAATAATCGGAGACCCCGCCCGAGCTTCTTCTTCAAAAAAGGTTTTAACCTTTAGAATAATGTTTCGAGCATCACTTAATAGCTTTCGGCATATTTAACTTTATAAATTCAGCAATATCACGACAAAAAAACCAGAGAACCCGAATGTAGTATACAGTGACAATCGAATGACATTTCAACATGACGGCCGTAGATCCAATTTTCGCCATTTCACAGATAAGTTGGTAGGAGTGTACCATATGATTGTCTTTGCGCGTGAAATGACGCGGGCCCACAGACCGTTTAGTTCCCCGGTCGTCCCGGCCCCGTCGTTCCCACTGGGCACGAGTGGGAAAAAAAAGGGTTTACTCCCGGTTGTCCCCACTGGGGACGAGTGGAAAATAAAAGTTCCAATCGTCACCACTGGGGAGGAACGAAACTTTTTTTTTCCACTCGTGTCCAGTGGGGACGACCGGGAATAAACCCACAGAACATAAATATACCCTAGCAGGCCACAGCACGCGCCGCGCCGCCTGTCTGTGAACTGAAAAAACATCCGACGCGCCGCGAGACTCCACGCCACACACGACGCTCGAAGCCCCGCGTCTCCGTAAACGAGGCCTTACACTAACCCAGAGTTTATCTAGCGACTTCTCCCACATCGGTGGGTTAAATATTTACTTTAAGTGAACCTATAACTCTTGGTGGCGCAAAATGAATTGTTGGTTTTACGCAATTAGGGTGCTGCTGCATCATTTGCAATATTTCTGTAGGCGGCTTTAATTGTCTGTGGTTGTAATGAACGCGGTAAAACATTCAAAATCGCCAAACAATAAAATTCAAATATTATGAATTTTATGTTATTTTACTAAAGGCTGAATTCGACCCTAAACCGACCCTCTTGAATGTAATGAATAAATATTATGATAAAGCTGACCAACAATGCCTTACACTACAAAAAGTGCAAATCATAATCGCTCACAATTTGTTATACGTGGCCACGCGCAACGACATGCTAGAGTCGCCAGGGTGACTTGCTAGCAGAGATATAAATCGCTTCCAATTTCAATACCTCACATTTACACGCAGATTTTCGTCAAATCTGTTTTTGGGTGTGAGATTTTGAAATTCCAGTGTGTGTATCTCGCAATATGAAATTTCGTTTTAGTTTTTGAACGTAAATGTCAGAACAGTTCTATTCATAGACAATATTCTCCAACCTTCTTTCCGGTTTCAAGATGGTGAGTGAATAAGCTGTCGCTTTATAATTTTCGATTTTCATTGAAAAAACGTGATTATTGCGTCTCTATCAACGATTATTATGGAAAAATTAACGCTTAAATATCAAATGACAAAATTTTGTTTCATTTTCGTGTTAACGAGTAAATTATTGTCGAGTTGAGATGATGGGACCTCGTGGCGAAGCTTGTTGTCAACAATATTTTTGTAATTTCAGCCGCCCAAGAAGGACACTAAGGCTTCGGCCAAGCAGCCCCAGAAAACACAGAAGAAGAAGGAAGGATCCGGTGGCGGCAAAGCCAAGAAGAAGGTAAACAATTTGTGAACCTCAAAAAGATAGGTTATGTGTGCGTGTGACAGACAGTAAATGCTTTTTACTCCAGTAAAGTGACAAATAAGTGGAATAATCTCAAACTACTACAAAGGATCTGTAATTATAATCGACGCTTGATTACACCTGCATTATCTAGGAATACGTTCTAATTGTTTCCAGAATCCAGAACAACATAATTATTGTACTTATCCATAAATCACGATTGGAAGCTTAGTTAGCTGCATTGAAGGTGTATCGCCAGATGATTATACATCTAAACTTGAACTCTGTGAGAGTAAACTTACTGATATATTGAGGCTGATGGCCACACCTTGTACCCAGAACCTTGTTCATGAGGATGGAACTACATACATTAGGTACTACTAACATATTTTTTTACCTTGCAGAAGTGGTCCAAAGGAAAGGTCCGTGACAAGTTGAACAACCAGGTGTTGTTTGACAAGCCCACATATGAGAAACTGTACAAGGAAGTGCCCCAGTACAAGCTGATCACACCTGCCGTTGTCTCTGAAAGGTTGAAGGTCAGAGGCTCGCTCGCAAGAAGGGCACTCATAGAGCTTAGAGAAAAAGGTATGGTTTTTATTTGATTATCATTGGTGCCTTACCATTTGAGAACTTTGAATTTTTAAATAGAATTTCTTATTAAATTGTTTTTAGCAAGTACTGCCCCTAAGTTTACCCACTGACCAAAGTACCTAACATGCTATTTTTAAGCAAACTTACACAGTTCCTAGGACAAGCCGGTAGTACAAACTTGTATTATTCTTTAATGTTATTAATATAATTGGTCATTCGAAAACTCAAATGTGCTGGGTTACTTCCTTTATACTCAATTCAATTCTTGAGTCAGACCTCAGGGTCTTGTCTTGAGAGTGGTTCTTCTGACAGAAGATAGTGCTGGTCCAGACACTGGATCAGAATCTAAGCATTGTTATAATTATTGCAATTAATATTGAGAAATTGATATTTAAGCAAATGTATTTTTTAATTATTATGTTGTTACCAAATGTGAACATATATTATGCTGAATTTGGAATTTATTTCTTGTCATTCATTTGGTCAACTAATAATCTATAATATTTTCACTATAAACCCAGTCTGCTCAGCAATTGTAAAATATATTGAAATCAACCAGGATTTTTTTTTAAATTTAGACAATTTTAAAGAAATTAAAATATTATGATGAACCTTTTTACTGGATAAACCATGACAGTTACAAACTGATATATTGAGTCTGAACTTCTATTGTAAATCACAAAACATCTTAGGTGTATTCTACATGTACTTGATACTTTCCATTTTGTTTCAGGTTTAATCAAACAGGTAGTCCAGCATCACGGTCAGGTGATCTACACGAGGGCCACCAAGGGTGATGACCCCGTCGCATAAGATTATGATAAGTAAAAAATAATAAAAAAAAAATAAAACAATTTTGTTTCATATATTTATAATCCTTCTCTTAAAAATTTACGCACTAAAAAGATAAAATAAAAATATTTTGTAAAAAAAATATTAGAACTTCTATAATAGCAATGTTTCATTGTACAATAACTTTGTGTTTCTCATCGTGGTCGATGATGGCGAACCTAGCGGTAGGATACTGATCGCGCAGGCGATCCTTAAAACTAGACGCGTGCTCTTCATTTGCTGTCTCGACCACCACATTGGCCTGAAATCAATAATTGCTGAGTCAGCAGGCAGATTTACACTGCTAAACATAAGCCTCATAAAATAACTCCTACTTGGTGAATGTTTGGTAATATGTCATCACCAAGTTTGGCGACCGAGATATGGACCAGGAGCATTGGTCTCGAACCTACCGATTTTTCGGTATTTCTACCGATATGGGCTCTGTTCTACCGAAATACCGAAATTAACGATTTTTCTACGATTTCAGTCTGAAATCGGTAGGTTCGAGACCACTGGCCAGGAGGATCTGTTTTACAATAGCTTCCGCTATTGGGTTAATCTGTTCCAATCCCATTCTTCTATACTTCTCTATTAGTCACCCCCTTACCTAGCCATAGAATAGAATAAAATATTCTTTGTTGTACACCATTAAAATTATATAAATGTAGAAATTCTACAAATAGGGTGACCATGGGCGGTCTTATCGCTAAAAGCGATCTTTTACAAAGAACCTTTGGATGGATTAAAGGGAGGAGAGCCATATCTTTCACACGGTCCATCCATCGTTTCTTTGGTCTTCCCCTACTCTTATAGCCATCGACATTCATACTCAAAATTTTCCTCACATCTTCCTCATTCCTCCGCATCTCATGCCCATACCATGACAACCGATTTCCACACAACTTATCAGTAACCGGTGCCACTTTCGGAATTCCTCTTACTTATTTCTTATTCTATCCATTCGTGTAACACCACACATCCCTCTTAGCATTATCATCTCAGCTGCATGCAGTTGCTTTTTATTCATCCCTTTTGTGGCCCAACATTATGATCCATAGACAGCAGGAAAAATCTACCCTAGAGCGGGAGTTATTCCGTTTATCCATCCCAAAAAGTCCACCGGCGAAAGAGCCAGGGTAGGCCGCGAAATTCAAATTTTATTACGTTTTTTGCAATTTGCATGTCAGTATTAGGTTGTATGTTTATTAAAATATGATTCTCAACTGTAACAAATATGTATTTACAGAATTATAATCATTATAGTCATCAATAAACAACTCGAATAAGATCAAGTAAATGAATAATTATTAAATGATTTGAATGATTATTTCTTAAAATCTTGACATAATTTGAGGATGATACTACTTATATTTCCGAATCTAATGATTATAATTCTGTTAGTACTTTTAAGTTACGGTAGCGAATGATAATTTACACCCAGACAGCTGCAAATTGCAAAAATCGTAGAAAATTTTGCAGATCACTGTTAGGTTTTATCTTGATTATAAAAACTTTTATACAAAAAATAAAACCGACCTATATTTTCTTTTTTTGTCATGAGAATGGGTGCACACTGTGCCCTAGTAGGTAACCGTTTACTTCAGCGATCAGCCCAGTTACCAAGTGTAGTGATAGTGGCAATATTTCCTAACGACGAGGGAGCCGCAGCTGAATTATTATTTGACACAGCTTGTTCGCTTTGTTAATCGATTGCCCGAAAAGGAGGGTAAAGTTTTTAGAACTTATAAAAGGGTAGCCAATTGGGTGGGAAATCATCTAATTATTTCTCCCGCTCGCGCTCTGGGCGGAGCGGGAGGGCGTGTCAGACTTTTACTGGCCTATTTGCCTGACACCACAGCCCAATAAATAAGACGATCGAAGTCGGGTGCCTGCATACAGTTTGATATTCTAGTTCAGTTTAATGGCGATTGCCGCCCGCCTATGTAGATAACAAATTGACTTGTTACATACAAACATTTGAACAGGATTTTCCAAAAGTACATTATTAACATAAATACCCAAGTGGTTCCGACATCGCTGTGCACCCACATCTGCTCCGTGACCAAGCTTTTGAGCACGGCGTTCTCATCGGATATGATCTTGGCGAGTTGTTCGAGTCCGCCATGGTAGTCAGGGACGGGCACTGCGAATCTCATCAGCCGCCCACTAGAGCCAAGCCCGCGTTGAATGTTGCGCGCGAGCCGCCCGGAGTCGATGTTACCACCACTTACAATGCACACAGCCCTGTACAAAATGAATTGTTATCATCGATTCAGATGGTACTACTATGTTGTACCGTGGTATCAATATTGTCTGCTGGATGCCAGCCAAAAGGTAGGCCCATATACCTATCTCCTCAGACCAATATTGGTCTGAGCCTACCTAACATAACTTACAAGACCTAGATAGGCAAAAAAAAAAGAAAAGTGAATATAAATAACAATTGCGAATTTTCATACCGTTTCCCCCTGAGCTCAGGCACTAATCCTTGCATGACGGCGGCGATGGCGCACACGCCGGCTCCGTCCGCCACGAGCCGCTCGCGCTCCAGCATCGATACTAATGCCCGAGCTATGTATAGCTCGTCTACTACCAACTGCAATATCGAAAATAGCCTGCTAAGTACAGAAAGTAGCGCGTATGGTTAGCTCTAAAATAAGTGTAGGTAGGTTACCCTTACATAGGTAAGGTACACTGCAAGTAATATAGTAGGTACCTACTTGCAGTGTAAGTACCTAATTTTTGGGACAGTTCCTAAACGACTAAACTGAGGCAGGAAAGCACAATGTTAAGCCAGTACGATAAAGAAACGTTACGGAAGAAAGTAGTGCCTCACCATCCTGTCAAGCCTGCCTTTAATGGTAGAGAATGCGTTGACCCCGACAACGGAGGCGCTGATACCGTCTGCCAAGTTGGGCACCACGTTCACTGAGACTGGTCGCCCCGCTTGAAGCGCCTTCATCATCTTCGGCACCTTTGAACACTCAGCTCCCTGAAATTGTGGTAAAAGTTTCAATATGCTGAAAGCTGAAAAACGAGACGTCTACTGTTGGGCATAGCGTGTGCGTTACTCCAGCAGGAAAGTAGCTCCTAGAGTGATTTGAATGGAACGTATAATTAGTGCGTGTTCTGCTGTAAATGTGCGCCAAATAAAAAAAATGTGCGCTTTGTCGTT
Organism: Fissipunctia ypsillon; assembly: GCA_947568875.1. Taxonomy (NCBI): domain Eukaryota; kingdom Metazoa; phylum Arthropoda; class Insecta; order Lepidoptera; family Noctuidae; genus Fissipunctia; species Fissipunctia ypsillon. Next base: position 13,902,489 of record OX387661.1, on the reverse strand, counting down.
TTGGAAAAAAAACGATTCCTGCTGGAGTAATGTTGCTCCAACAGGAAAATTCTAAACGAATGATCAGAGAGAGAAATATCGTGCATGGGCAGAGAGCTTATATTTGTGCAAAATTGTGCACCGAAAATATAATTTGTGCGTCTTCAGGTTTTCGAGATATTGCAATTCCTGCTGGAGTAACGCACACGCAAAAATCAGTACGTGTAGTCAAAAATATATAGTGAAAATGTTCAGCTTGGAATGTTTCGCCTTAAGTAGAGAAGGTCATCGATATGTATGAATCCGTCGCTTTTTTGTAGTCATTCGAATTTGGTCGGATAGCCAGCCGTTTTTGACATATTTTGTTTTTTGTTTATATCTACTTAATGCGAAACATTCCCAGCTGAATATTTTCACTATATATTTTTGACTACACTCACTAATTTTTGGTTTACATCTACACATCTTGGGTTGAGCCGGTTTCTTGTATTTTGCCGTCAAAGTTATGACACCGTCGTTTTGACTTTTACCAATATTATTCGATAACGCATGCATGTACACTTTTGAAACTTTTTATGGTTATTATAAGCGTTAAGAAGGACTAAATACAGTTTTCAGCGAGCTTATACGTTTTCTTATTTAGGCGCTGCGGCATTTTTTCGGGTTTGCAAAAAAGTGCGATTACTTAAAAATTATAAATATTTTCTTAAATCTAATTTTATTCTGTCCCAAATAGGTACGCACAAATTAAGAGCTACTCGTGTATGTTTATTCTACAGGCGCACATACAATGGTTTTAGAGATACACGATTCTGCAAAACGGTACTCCAGCAGGAATTGCAATATCTCGAAAACCTGAAGACGCACAAATTATATTTTCGGTGCACAATTTTGCACAAATATAAGCTCTCTGCCTATGCACGATATTTCTCTCTCCGATCATTCGTTTAGAATTTTCCTGCTGGAACAACGTTATATACTCCAGCAGGAATAGTTTTTTTCCAAAACGACAAAACGCACAAATTTTTTATGTGGCGCACATTTACAGCAGAACACGCACTAATTATACGTTCCATTCAAATCACTCTAGGAGCTACTTTCCTGCTGGAGTAACGCACACGGGCATAGCCTCCCCAATAATTGGTACAGCGACCACATTCCTGTGCCTCTCTCATTCGGTGAAATTCCAAGACCGTTACGAGATCGTCTTTCCGCCTTGTGGAGGCCTACTCAGGCTGCAGCAGTACCTACCTATTCATCTTTGAGTCAAATCAAGTGAATATTCTCTTAGTTGCTAGATCCCTATAGTTGTGGTAACTTAAGGAAACTAGCAGTGGACTGATATGAATGGATACTATGAAGCTAACGTAAACGAGGCAGGAACACTTGAGTTTCTTGCAGGCGACGAGCACGCTGGCCAGCAGCCCACCACCCCCCACCGGCACGATCACAGCGTCTGCTTCGGGCAGCTGCGTGATGATCTCGACGCCCACCGTGCCCAGACCCGCCATTACTAACGGATCGTCAGTACTGAAAGGACATATAAGTGGATATACAAAGTAATAATTGATTAAATAAATAAATAAAAATTAATAATAGGTATGTACCTACGAAACTAATACAGCCTTGGCCAAAAGTATTGAGCACCTTACAAATTTCGCTCGTACACGGTAAGTATGGGAAGAAACCAAATCAATTGCTTATGGATTATTTAATCGGCATCTACAAAGGTTTAAAAATAATCAGTCACGCCGCAGCTAGCAATAAAACACCTGGATGTCACAAAATTTGTCTTTTTCAATTTTTGTATTTATTAATCAGTTCGCTACTATCGCTCGTTGTGAACACATCCAGTGATCTAGTGCGCCTTTTGTATTTTATTTCAGAAGTTTTAAGTGTTATCGTTGCAATATGCCAAAACAAAACGAACTTTCTTTAGAAAAACGTGTGCAGATACAGCTTCTGTATGAGCAAGGGAAATCACAAGTAGAGATTTCTAAAACTGTGAAATGTTCGCGCCGATCCGTGCAATATGCTATTCAGCGATTCTCTACTACCGGATTACATGAAAATAGACCGAGAACCGGGCGCAAACGCATCACCACAGACCGTCAAGATCGTCAGTTACTGAGAGAGTCGTTAAGAAATAGGAAAAAAACATCTTCAGAGCTCGCTGCTGAGTTGTCGGAACAAATTAAGAAGCCAATTTCTGCTCGAACTACTCGCAGAAGACTTCAAGAAGCTGGTCTGAAAGGCTGTAAAGCTAGGAAGAAGCCATGGCTCTCCGATAACAACAAAAAAGCTCGATTGAAATGGGCTTTAAAACACCGAACTTTCACCGCTGAAGATTGGTCAAATGTTGTTTGGTCAGACGAATCAAACTTTGAGGTGAGTAAGTCAATTTAATGCTCTGATACAATTTTATAAAATGTTTTAAAAACCAAACGCATAATTGAATTTATTTTAGTTTTACGGAACTCAATATTTTTCTCTTTATTGCAGATTTTTAGTACACCTGGTGTGACCTTTGTGCGTCGCCGTGTGGGCGAAGAATTTAAGCCAGAGTGTGTGATCCCAACCGTTAAACACGGTGGAGGCAGCATAATGGTCTGGGGTTGCATGACCGATTCTGGAGTTGGCGAATTGTTCGTGTGTGAGGGTCGCATGGACTCTACTAAGTACATAAATGTACTAGAAACTGCATTACTGCCTTCATTCACGAAACTTTTTGGCGACACGAATATGGATGGTGTCAAATTCCAGCAGGATAACGCGCCATGCCACAAATCTGCACGCACTATGAGATGGTTTCGGGAAAATAACACGGAACTGCTTGACTGGCCAGCTCAGTCTCCAGATCTGAACCCCATAGAACATTTATGGGGTTTATTAAAGCGCAGGGTTAGGCGCCACACAATTAACAACAAAGAAGATTTAAAACGCTGCCTGCGCCTAGAATGGAACTCGATTAGTGTTGACGACTGTAAAAAACTTGTTAACTCTTTACCAAAAAGAATTTCTGCCGTAATTAAGGCAAAGGGTGGACCCACAAAATATTAATTTTCTATTAATAAATAGTAAAATAAACCCATATAAAACGCTTTGTTTTATTTCTATTTGATACTCCGCATAAAACTGAAAGATATCATGGGTGCTCAATACTTTTGGCCAAGGCTGTAGATGGTATCTACAGTCGTGAATAAATTTGAAACAAAAAAATCGGCTTTACTTATAGTTTTCCGATTCTTTAAAAACATGTTGTGGATCTCCTAGCCGTAAATACGCCACATCGAGTTTTAGAAAAGAACGTGCTCTTGTCACTCATACCTGTGCGCCAGTCCATTTCTAAAGAACGTGCTCATATCACTCATACCTGTGCGCCCGTCCATTTCTAAAGAACGTGCTCATATCACTCATACCTGTGCGCCCGTCCATTTCTAAAGAACGTGCTCTTGTCACTCATACCTGTGCGCCAGTCCATTTCTAAACAACGTGCTCTTGTCACTCATACCTGTGCGCCAGTCCATTTCTAAAGAACGTGCTCTTGTCACTCATACCTGTGCGCCAGTCCATTTCTAAAAAACGTGCTCTTGTCACTCATACCTGTGCGCCAGTCCATTTCTAAAGAACGTGCTCTTGTCACTCATACCTGTGCGCCAGTCCATTTCTGAAGAACGTGCTCTTGTCACTCATACCTGTGCGTCAGTCCATTTCTAAAGAACGTGCTCATATCACTCATACCTGTGCGCCCGTCCATTTCTAAAGAACGTGCTCATATCACTCATACCTGTGCGCCCGTCCATTTCTAAAGAACGTGCTCTTGTCACTCATACCTGTGCGCCAGTCCATTTCTAAACAACATGCTCTTGTCACTCATACCTGTGCGCCAGTCCATTTCTAAAGAACGTGCTCTTGTCACTCATACCTGTGCGCCAGTCCATTTCTGAAGAACGTGCTCTTGTCACTCATACCAGTGCGCCAGTCCATTTCTAAAGAACGTGCTCTTGTCACTCATACCTGTGCGCCAGTCCATTTCTGAAGAACGTGCTCTTGTCACTCATACCTGTGCGCCAGTCCATTTCTAAAGAACGTGCTCTTGTCACTCGAACCTGTGCGCCAGTCCATTTCTAAAGAACGTGCTCTTGTCACTCATACCTGTGCGCCAGTCCATTTCTAAAGAACGTGCTCTTGTCACTCATACCTGAGCGCCAGTCCATTTATAAAGAACGTGCTCTTGTCACTCATACCTGTGCGCCAGTCCATTTCTGAAGAACGTGCTCTTGTCACTCATACCTGTGTGCCAGTCCATTTCTAAAGAACGTGCTCTTGTCACTCCAACCTGTGCGCCAGTCCATTTCTAAAGAACGTGCTCTTGTCACTCATACCTGTGCGCCAGTCCATTTCTGAAGAACGTGCTCTTGTCACTCATACCTGTGCGCCAGTCCATTTCTAAAGAACGTGCTCTTGCCAGTCCATTTCTAAAGCTCGATGTGTGATGTCATATAACGCCCGGTTACTGAAAGCTGTTTACTCGAGTAGTATCTGGTTGCTGTCCTGCTGCGCTTTGCGCGCGTACTTGATGGCGTCATCGAGCGAGTCTCCGCACAGCACCACGTCGGCGCCGAGCTCGGAGCAGCGCTGCGCATGTGCGGGCGGCGTGTGCTCCGGCATCACCACCGTCACCTGCGTATGTGCACGGAACAGTCACAGCAGCGGATGGAATCAACGAATGAACTAAACCCCTTCTCTGTATATGTAAAATTCAAAGTCCTGACTGACTCACAATTGACTGACTGACTGACTGATATATCAACGCACGAAGGTGTGTTCTTTGTAAAGAGTAGGTATCCACTAAGAAAGAGTTTTTTGGAATTCCACCCTTAAGAGGGTGAAATGGGGTGTCGAATTTTCTGTGACCCTTTATACTTACCTGTAATTGGATATGATGAAGCCACCACCGCAAGTTTATCCGAAAATTAATCAGAAGTTGTTGAATTAAGCGTAAACCAAGCAGAACCTGAACTTGACACATTTGAAGTTCAATTAGAGAAAGCTATTAAAGGTGTTTTGAGAAATGACAACCCAGCGGCTGTGGCGTTATCAAAATCTATCATAAAAAAAATTCGTACTATTTGAGAAAACTGTCAAAAGGTGTCCACATTTGAAGAAATTATACAGAGAACCCGTAAGATTTCCCCCTACCAAAAATCGATCAACGCGCCTCTAGAAGTTTTCATTCCCAAAATATGCTAGATGGAGTCGCTGTTTCCTATCTACCCCTAAGGGGAAATGGCGAAACCAACTCAGGGGTCCAAAGTCTCTTTTAAAGTCCAGACATAATTTTGGTCAGATCATGTGAGGACCATGTAGACTGTAGACCCGTGTCTGAAATGGGTTTTTGAGGAAATCACCACATAAATTTAACCACCACTCTCCGTGCGCGCGTAAAATAAGCCACGCCCATCAAACTAATTTTCAAGGTATGGCCTTCAGGTCTACATACGTACCGGCACGCCGAGAGTACCGCCGTGGTACGCCGTGCCCAGCGCCATGTTGGCTCGGGACGGAACTATCACGCCGCGCTCGACGCCCTGCACGCCGTACGACAGCAACGCATTGCGGACGCCACGCTCTGCGCAACTTCGGTTCAATGACAAAATAATAATTAACAGACGTAAATGTGCTATTACAGTAACAAGGCAAGGGAATGCTACAAGGATTTTACTTGCGACAACGTAATTGGGGTACCTAATGATGGCTATAGACTCTAGCTAAGCTCTGTAGCAGATGAACAACTCTGCTACGACCGACTCCCGTATGTTCTCAATTTCTCATAGGCTACGCTAGGTAGCGGTGAAACCGTTACACTGTAGCAGATAAACCAAACTCCGCTACGACCAAACCGCGTATCTTCTCATAGGCTACGCCAGCTACGCTGTAGCGGTGAAACCATTCCACTACGACGGTCACGTGCCATTGTAGGCAGGCTACGCTAGCTACACTGTAGCAGATAAACCAAATCCGCTACGACCAAACCGCGTATCTTCTCAAAGGCTACGTCAGCTACGCTGTAGCAATGAAACCGACTCGCTACGTCCGCCACGTGCTGCTTCCTTCTAGTGGGCGTGGCCAGCTACGCTGTCGCAAGAAAACCGACCCGCTGCGTCCGCCAGGCGCAGTTTCTCGAAGGCTACGCGCTATCATTTCCCCTGCTTTCCGCTTGAAATCATTTGCACTGCGCTGCATTTAACGTTGAAGCACGTTCCCTTCGACATTTCCTGTTAAAAGGACGAGCCCATCCTTCTATGAAATCGGTTGAAAATTGTCTAATTTTAAACGAACCAACATCTTTTGTGAGGATATAATGTGCCCAAAATAAGCCCATGCTTACCTGCCAGTATACTGTAAATTCTCACATTTCAAATATATATTGTAGTCCATATATTTACTGATTTTTGCCTCCTGAAAACATAAAAGCTTGGCAATTAAGCATAATATACTTTTATACTTTTTAGTAAGTTCCCGATAGTAGTCGACTAACACAAAGTGGTGTGTGTATGATGCCTCCTTCGATCTTTTCCGCAGCTTGTTTGATTTCATTGAATGATAAAACATGCGGATGGTCATTCTTGCCGGGCAAATCAGTCTGAAATCAAACTCTCATCAAAATACTTTTGCCTTTGACACATTTGTTGGTTTACGCACTGTACAATAATCACCATTTTCTTTATATTCTTCGACATGTAACTGGAATTTAGGATTAATGTACTGAACTGGTACCGAACTGTATGCCTGTATTATTTGCTCATACTTTCAGTAGCTAATTCAAGCTGACATAATGCTACACATAGATAACACACTATAATGCTACATGAGATTAGCAAAGAGTATAAGGGTGAAGCCAGACGAGTGTAATTTTTTGAGTTGTGAGTCGCGTAATTACTGCTACATTCGGTTTCATACAAAAATCCTGTTTCGTTCACACGGCGACGTAAAATGAGTTGTCTGCCGACTCACGCGCACAATCCCGGCTGAATTGAGTTGGCGAGAGTGGGACGAGGGAATCGACAGTTAATCACGGAATGCGTGGGAATCAATGCGTTAATTTCTTTGTCACAATGTTTGTAGACGCGGAAAAATTAATAATTGAAGTCGAACAATGGCCTTGTCTGTGGAATTTATCAGAAAAGTCATATAGTGACAAGTTTTTAAAACAGAGGACATGGCAAGAGTTTGCAGAAAATTGTTTCGAAGATTGGAACAATTTCACTAATGAGGGGAAAAGTAACAACTGTCCATTGCACTACACAACCACCCAGTACAAGCGTTGAAAAGCAACTGAATAAATTACGCTCGTCTGGCGGCCGAACAGAATTTCTGCCGAGCAGAAATTACGCGACTCACAACTCAAAAAATTACGCTCGTCTGGCTTCACCCTTGTAATTAAATAGGGAGAATAGCTACGTGTGCTACCTACATGACATTTTTTGATGCCTTGACGTGACACTACTTCTGGCAGAAGATCACAGATTCTACGTCGTGGATACATGCATAGATAATACACTATTTAAAGTAAGATACATGTAATAATTTATAATAGGTAAGTGCTAAGAAGGATTGATAAAATATGTAGGTATATAGCCATGTAGATACTTATCCTTTCTATGAGAAAGAAGACGCAGTACTTTTTATAGGTTTTTCTAAAAAAGCAGGACGAAGAAAATAAATATTGATAGAATTAAAATAATTTATTGTCATTTGTATCAGAATGTAATTAGTGAGAATGCTTACAGGCACGGGTACGAAACTGAACCAAAACAGGTCAAACTATAACATTATAAAGTGGGAATGTGGATAGTCCTTCACCAACTTTTTCTCCAAGTCCTTGGCGTGGTGCAAGTCACTTGTTTCAATCAGCATGTTTACCTGGAAGTATAATATACCTACATTAGTAAAGTCCTGTTTTGAGCAGAGTGCCGTTGTAAAGTCAGGGAAATTAATTGTTACCTATGCAAATTGACTACTTACCAACATAAATTATCCGTATATTCTTAACTAAACCGTCAATCTTTGACAGTTGTATGAAATTACTATAACACGGCAATTTGAGGGTGTCCATTTGCTAAAGAATTAATTTCCCTGACTGTACCGTATTGTGGCTGTACCGTAAGTAGGTAGGTATATACCTACACTAACTTATCTCTCGCTGCTGGGGAAAGAGAATATAATGACAAAAATTACGTAGGTACGTCTCTAGAATACAATCTACCTGCAACTCTTTCAACAAATTAGCAAAATAAGTGAAAGTTCATACAGAAACTGTAAAAATATCTCGTCTCATCCAAGCGCGTTCGGGTACGAAGCTCTTGACATCAGCGCCGATGTCCATGACTTTGGCCAGCAGCTTAGCCATGGCGCCGGGCACGTCCGGCAGCGTCACGCTGAACTTCACCAACCGCCCCTCGGCCGCCATGCCGCGGTCGATCACCCGCGACATGCGGCTGCTGTTGATGTTGCCGCCCGACAACACACACACAATGCTGCAACAAACATCAAACAATCAAAAGCCGCATCAGGTTTTAGTCAAATAGTGATCCCATTATTTCTTTCTGGATAGTGATCCCGAAATTAATAAAACGAAATCGCACACGCATTTCCCGAAGCATTGATCGACGACTATTTATTATCTTCTCCGTAGAATAACCCCTCATTTGGTACTGTCAAAACAAAGTATGGTCCTACGGTTTTATCGTGCCCCTTTCGGACTACTTGCGTTTCCTCCGATTTTTCAGCAATTTTGCTAAGAAACCCTAAAACTGTGACTGGTTCGTAATCTGTTCAACGTTTCCTTTTTTTCGTACAACTTTTACTATGGGACATTTATGGAACCGAACCTGAAATCGCGAAAAAAAAATCAGCTGTTCCCTAGTTTTGGATGAGTTATGCGAACATAAATGTGGGGACATCCTTGTGCGACAAAGGCTGAAAAGCCGAAACATTTTTTTAAAGTGTGTCATTCCACTCATTGGCGAACTGCAGCTGTGACGAGACAGTGCTTCCTTACCCAAACCATTTGTTCCACCTGCTGAAGATTATCCCGGCTGGACATGAGTTGCCTTGGGCAAGTCTTTAAACAGACTTCGGATCTAGGTTGGCCGAAGCCGGGAAAACCTGCTCAGGTGGAGATTCATTGACGACTCCGCCTTGGAGTGTAAATGTGGTGCTGTTCCACAAACAATGGGACACTTAATATCATGTGCCGCGTGTCCTTTCAGCTGCACGTTACAGGAAATGATGGACGCTAGTGATGCGCCAAACTCATAGCCGAATTCTGGGCTGAGTCTATTTAGATTGCCATCGACAAGCTAAGAAGAAGAATGTAGGGAACAGCAGATTTTTCTATCGCGATTTTGGCTTCTGAGACCAACACTAATGTAGAAAGTATAGTTACAGGAAGTTAATAAATATTGTGGTGTCTTACGAATTCCACGCGAGCGAAGTCGCGGGCAGAAGCTAAGTTTTCATAAAAATCGGAATTTTGCTTATTTTTACATTATAAAATCATTTTTTTACAAAGTTTGACCAGTTGAGGGGATATCGATGCGTGATTGACACCGCACTGCTTACTTCTTGCCGCGTAGCTCTGGTACTTTTCCCGCCATGACCGCGGCGACAGGGCACGCCGCCGCCCCTTCCACCACCATCTTCTCTCGCTCCAGAATGTTGATCATCGCACGCGAAATCCACGCTTCATCAACTGTTATCTATAAATACATTATTATGAGATGTTTGTTTGATACTATTGTTTGATAAATGTCCGCTAATTGGGTAATAGGTAAAGTAATACTGCCAACATATCAATAACAATACAACATTAGCCAAACAGTGTCTTGTTGGATAAAGGTATTAGGCATCCCCCAATCTGCTGATAAGCCAATTGGTAGGTTTTTTAACGATCCTTGTTTCTACTTTATGTAGCTACACTACAAAGATCGTGCAATAATTTATACCCGTGCAAGTGTCTCGAATATTTGAATAGGATGATATTCAGACAAACCATTCTATCCAGGTATCCCCTGATAATGTTGAAAGCGTTTTGACTGGCGATGCCACTGCATAGGCTGTCAGCAATGGTCGGTTTTTGCTGGATCATGACTGGCTTCTTTTCTTGGAGCGCTCTAGTCATTGTAGGAACAGCCGAACATTCCACGCCCTAACAGAAAAGCTGCGTGAATAACTGAATAATCAAATTTTAATATTGCCTTTTTCGATTAATATAATTATGTATAAGTACCTACCTAGTAAACTAGGAAGTAAGTATGGGACGGATACGAGGATGGACGGAATTTTGGAATTGGTAATCAGGCCCATAAGTAGATACCTCCTGGAGATGTACCGACTTGTCGGGAAAGCCGAGTATCCGGCCATATTTGTAGTCGGCGACTTGTATAAAGCGCCGACTATAGTCGCCGCCAGATAAGAAAAAAATAAAAGTCGTTGACGCCTTCTACCAATGTATTCCAATATTTCAAAACGATACGAAAAAATGTTAAGGCAGTGTCGCTAACATGATCAAAACAAAGATATCGCGGTATGAGTCGTCCTTGATGCGTGCACGTGGCCTGTTTTTTGTTTGCATTTAAGTTTCGAGACTCTTTAGTACAAGTGGGGTAAATGACTTTTATTCCACGCTTATCTGGCGTAAGGTATCGTCGGCAGCTCTTTTCTATGCTATGCTTACCTTTGGTAAAAAGTTTTTTTTTTTACTTTTTGAATCAGCCTTACAGTTTGTTATATAATCTAGGAATAGGAACTCTCATTTTGGTACTCATACTAAGAAAAATATAATTTACCAAAACATAAATTCCAAACGAGGGCACAACTCTAAATAAAGAACATAGGTACACACAGCTCCATTAAGTGCTTACCCCACCAAAAGACATGTGCCTTCAAATCCGTGTTAGGCCCAAGTTGGTTTTTGTATATTGCAAAAACATTTTATTATAATGAATGTATTGTTTTAGTGAATAAATAAGGTTTTTAGTATTTATTTTTTTAAATTCTGTTTTTTATATTGTTTTTTTTCAATAAAAAGTTAATACTTTTATTATTGCGTATAACGACAAGCAATAATAACGTTAACATTTACGAAAGGTTAACTAATTTCTCAATAGATCGGAGGTTACAAAGACCGATTGCCGCGCATGAGGTCGGAAGATCAAATCCAAGGTGCTTTTTGTTTAATGCATTATATTATTTTTAATATAAAGTATTTTTCTATCTTGTTTTTGTAATATTTATAAAGAATTTAAAAGTCAAGAAAAATAAAATACTTTAATAATCGTTTATAATATTTATTATTGCTATTATTTAACAAAACTTTGATCTTATTTTACTACAAAGATTTATATTTTACAATTTGATTTGATAATTTACATTTATTTTTTATATTTTGCCAGCTGACACAAAGTGGTCCCTAGACAAGTGACATCTTACGCAAACGATAAAATAGGAAGCGCTAGAAATATTTTAGATTGACATAAGCTAACGATCACGTGATCTATCATGTCGTCTCTGCATACAAATTTGACAGTCTGACAAGCGACATCGAAAGAGACAAGTTTTGAAGCGTTTGCAACTTGTCTAGGACCCAGAAGCTAGTTTGGCAGGATTATAATCATGAGCGTAATAAGTGAATAAACATGTTATCAATAGATAATCAATTAACATCTCATACGAACTCATGATATCTACTTAGAATATTTCGCTATACCAAGTAAAATAGTGGGATCAAATGAGTTTAATGTCTGCATTGTTTATTTTCTTCTCATACTTAATTAACATAACCACATAAAACTGTGAGATTACTATCTATATTTAGTTAACAAAATGTTTTAACTACAAATACAATTTTACTGTTCTATTATAATAATATTTAACTGGGATTGCGAAGTGTGAAGTTATGAAAAATATAATTAGTAGCGAAGAGGATGACCTTCGCTATCTATTATTTGTTGGAGTCTGCTTCTCATTTGAGTAACCATCGTCCAACCTGCATTACTACCTCGCATCAACTCCCAACTCCTCAAAACTTCATTGTGCAAGTTAATCTTGGACTTCACTTCGCTTGAATCCCAGTTTAAAACCATTTGACCCCACATATTTTCTATTGGATTTAAATCCGGACTTTTCGACGGCCAGGAGATGACAGTTATGTCAGTCTGTGTAGTGAGCCATTCCATCACTATACGCGAACAAAATAGATCTGTCCTTCTGGGTAAGCAACTCGCACTGTTGGCACCATAACATCTTGCAAAATTTGCAGATAGGTCTGGCCGTTCATGCGCCCATTTGCTTTTACTAATTCTCCCGGTCCCATGGACGACATCCACCCCCAATACCCTGAAAATAACAACAAAGGTTTAATTTTGTTTTTAGACATTTGTCTCCAAACAATTGTCATGACGTTCAAAATCGAATAAAATATCATAATACAGAATATCATAATAATAACTTATACTACTGAATTATATAAAGTATATAATTTATAATAATGTATTAATATACTTACTGTATTAAAATTATAATAAATAAATAGTTATAAAGGCAGTGATGCGTTATATTTGTTGAATATAATATTAGGTAATTAAATGGGGTGGATTATACAATTAATTTACTTATTGAAAGGTAACTTTATTCTACCACTGGCTCTGTTAGGTAAAACATTTTGAGGTTGGTATCGTTCATTAGGTTTCCTCCACAATATTTTTCGACCGTCACAGTCTGACCTGAAGGTTTTTTCGTCGCTGAAGATAACGATATTGTTTTCCCAATCAAAATTGACGTATTTCTGGGCAAATCGCACTCGTTCTCTTCGATGTTCTTCAGTTAGACATATTTTCTTTGCAGGTCGATAACTGTGAATGTTCGCTGCATGTAAATGTCTTCGAACCGTGGACAGAGATATTCCATGCCGTTGCGAACTGTAACGAGTGGATGTGAACGGCGATGTAGTGTGAACCTTAACAATATCCCGATGACGTTCAGATTGGTCCGTATAGATCCCAGTAGTCTTCCGACCCATGCAGTGGCGGGGCAAGACCTAAATTTGATGTGGGCAAGATATATTTTGCGAGGCCCCATGATGGATGACGCAAGAGGACGGATTTTGTCAAGAGAAAAAAATTTTTGATACTCAAATTTTTATTCATAAAAATGCAAACTTCTTCACTGTAATTATTTTACAATATTAAGTAGGTATACGTCAACTAACAGTAAAGTAATCAATTAAAGAAACAGAAATTTACTGCTTTTAGCCTTACTGAACTCCCTAATAACTGTGTTATAATCCAGATTAGATGCTATATTTGCCTCGATAGATAGAACTGCCAACGCTGAAAGTTTTTCCTGACCCATTGTACTTCTTAAATAATTTTTTATTAGCGCTTTACGCTTTGAACTATATCATGACGCTGAGAATCCGTTATGGGAAACTTCCACAGTGCCGGATCTGAACACACAAATGCTTGTTTGACTGCATCACTGTTATCGCTGCTAACTGGTGTGATAGGCTGGAGTTTGATTCTACTTGTATTTATGACTTTAGCTTGGTACTCACTGCGTCTGGAGTGCTTTCAAAATTTGACGGAGTTTCGGAATCAGAAGTGTCTATATCTTTTGTGGAAGTCGAAGCAATTGATTCAGATGATTCTGAAGGAGTTTTTTTGAGAGATTTCGTCATACTTGAACTTGAAATCTGATTTGCTACAGCTTGTTCAGCTTTTTCGTTTTGCTGAACCAGATTCCTATTTTCTCCCGTCATCTCTATCTCTACTGGGGCCTGGGCCTGACATGTTAAGTAAGCCTGAAATATTATAATCTGTAAATAATATTTAAAAAAATATTAGGTAGTTTGCGCACGTACACATAACAAATCGAAGGCATGATATATACAAGTTCTAAAAACTACAAAATTTATCAATATTTTTCTTACCTTGCTTTTAATAAATAAATGGGGAGGACGTGTTATTCTTTAAAAACACACTTTTCACACTCAATAGTTATAATACAGTTCTTTATTTATTTCTAATTTTTCAAACAATGAAACGCAACACTTATTCTCACATCGAAATCTGTTGGAAATACATTAAAATATTAGGTACATGCGTCGTCGCATGATTGCATGACGGCATGTGTTTAGAAGCGCGAACATAGACGGAGCAAACAGAATAGAAAATCTTCAGCGGGCGAAGCGAGGATTCCCCGCGTCATTCACCACCCGCAACGCCAGCAAATGTTGCCAGACTAGATATTTAAAAAACGAATGTGGTAGGATAGTATTGCCAGACACTTGCTAGCCGGTTTTTTTATTATTTATTGCTTGATGAGTAATTATATCTATATTTGCTTTCGCGGGCCTTCGAGGCGCGAGGCCCCTTGGACCGCGAGGCCGTAGGCGGTGGCCCACGTCGCCCACGCCTTACGCCGCCTCTGGACCCATGGACCTTGTCTTAACATCGCCAGTTTCTTCGAATCTGCGCACCCATAAGCACACCGTTTGTCTCTGTATAGAAAATAAAGGTTTTAAATAAGTTATTAAATAGGTACAACTCACAATATACCGCAACTAACTCAAAATCGGAGACCACAAATAATATTATAATTAACTTACTGCTATGCCAAGCTGTCTCGCAATTCCTTTTATGCTCACATTTTGTTCATACAGAACAACTATTTTTGTTCTCATAAAATCAGAAATCATTTTAAATCGTAGTCGTTTACTCTTCGTCGTTTTAAGTGAACGTATACATCAAACGTTGTAGTTTTACTCGAGGGTATGGATTAATTTTATAAAGAAAACGTAAGTAAGTAAAATTAATGGATACCCTCAAATTATAACATCTATCGATTAGACAGAGACTTACTGATAAAGTGACTCGGAAGATAGTAGATAACAATTTCATCGCGATTGATATGGGCTCGCTGGCTAGTTCGTCAAACTGCCGGTATGAGTATGACGACGTTCGGTAATGCGATGGTTCGAATCCGAGTCGTAACATTGAATTCTTTTTGAAGTATTCTTTAGATTATTCGTAACGAATTCAATGTTGTAGCAGTGTAACATTTTAAAACTTGAGGGGTTAGCACATACTGACGCTGTGTGTACGTAAGCTATAGTCGATGCCACCCGAACTCCACTGATTGCAATGATCAGCTTAGCTGATTCGGTCTTTTTGCAACCGAATAGTCGGCCAGTCGGCTAGTCGGCCCATCTCATCTGTATAAGCCTCTTATCAACGCGTTTTTATTTGGTACTTAACTGGATTGCATAAAAATTCTCTTTTAATAGAAGTCTAGTTAGATTGCAAGGATATGTAAATAGTAAGTATCTATAGTCAATTATCCATTATATCATACGTATATCAAACAATTGGGCTTAAGGCTCTTGACAGCTAGCAGGAGGCCAGCCACGAGCCCGCCGCTACCGACAGGACACAAGATGGCGTCCATGTTCTCCAGTTGTGTCAGCAATTCCAGTCCCAACGTGCCGTAACCAGCAATCAAGTCCAATCGGTCTGACCTACGCATTAACAAATCAAAGTATAAACTTATGTTATACCTGCATAACTAAGGCTGGAAATAGAGGTAAGAGGTACACTGACGCCGCGCAGGTCACGCGTAAATATGATCACGATTATTTTCATGAACGTGTATACAAAGTGCCGGACGGTCAGAGAACGCGAGTCCATATGAATTGAGAGCACTTACTGGTGGCTAGCATAGGTAAGCGATCGACGTCTGAGAGTGCCTAGTGAGTGCTACACTCACTATTTACGGCCTAACCTAGATATTAACTCAATGTTAAACAAACTTAACTCAACCCATAGGTATATTAGATAAGTACTTCTATATGGTTAATCGCATCTCCATTCTTCTACTCTTAGATAATAATATTAAATCGAGGCGAACTCTTCCCGGAGACTGAGTCGTTCATGCTTGCTATACGAGACCAGATAAACGAAAACAAAAATTATAGAAACTTCATCATAAAGAATTTAAATAATGACATGTAATAGTTCTCCAGAAACGATTCAGCATATCACAGGTGCGCGCAAATCAATAGCCTAAAGTACAGACATGACCTAGTAGCCAACATCATACACCAAAAATTAGCACACCAGTACAAGCTTATAGATTCCGTTACAAATACAATCCAGAAACTGTATTAGAGAACCTCCTATCAAACTACATATTGACCGCGCCATTCTTACAGATCGAACAATCCATTTCAATACAACTTATGATAAACCAAACTGGATATTTAATAGATATTGCTAAATATACCAGCAAATACACATAACCCGCTGACAACAATAGCGGAAAAAAAAGAACTGAGCAAATACACTGAATTAAAAGATGAAGAATTAATACATTAGTACCAATAGTATTGTCGACAACAGGAGTAACTACCTTATACCGAAACAACTTCACCAGTCCCTTAATTCCCTTATCTTACCTCCAAATACCTACCATCTGCTGCAGAAGGCAGTGATACTAAACACATGCAGACACGTGAAAAATTTTCTGCAATGTGAATCAGAAAACTCACATCAAAACATAAATACGGTACCATCTTCTGCACGTGACCGCACTTAATCCAACTGATAATCACTTGGCTTAGGCCCGTGTTATCAGCTCTTTCCGGCTAGCTGAGAATATAAAATAAATGTCAAAATAATAGCGGTGAGGCTTGCACGCTCCGAACTCTAGGTCTGTGCCAGTAGAGTTTACTTTGCCGGAACAGGTCTAGAATGAGGAGCTAGGCCAAGACAGATACAGAAACCAGCAGGGTAGTATGTGGCGATCTGTTGGGCAGTAGCGATCCCACGGACCCTATCTCCCGGGAGAAGAAGTCTTGTTTCTCACCTCTGGTTTGCCTTTATTGACCGGCTGGAGTGAACACTGACGAGGAACATAGCTCCCACCTCAGTCTTGCCTGTATTGGCCGGATTGAGTGGAGATTCGCAAGAGCAAACGTGCTCGGGAGGAAGGAAGTACCACGAAGTGTCCACTAAGTGCTGGTAGGGATCTTGACTATCTTCCGGACTCTGGGATTGTCCTGATAGCCGTGGAATACCTCTCCACTCTTCAAGCACCTCAGGCAGGATATGTTGCCCCCTTGTCGCAGTTGGCGCTACATCACTATACAAGTGCTAGCGACAGTTTCCGGGGGCCCATTATTGAGTGTGCAAGTCACCCCCTGCCGTTTTTCCCGTATATAATAAAACATTGATCAGGCAGGGGCCATAGTTATTTCATAGTTCTAAGTAAACCAGTCCACATTAGCCATCCAAATACATATTTCAATATAATTTTTTCCATATCCTGTAATAGTCCTACATCAACCGGGGGCTGTCTTTGGGTACACTTGCATAGTGCGTACAGGGATAATCGTCGGTTGGTGTCACATTTCATTAAAAGCGTCTAACGGGCCTCTGCGAGTTGGCTTCGGCTCCTCGTACTCCTTCCAAAGATCCGGGACCCCAGGGTCCCGAGATATGTCAAAGACACTTTAAATAATAATAACCTTTATTTTTCTCTCTTCACTAAGGTTCAGGTAGGTAGTTATAAACATAAAGACAAGAATTATAGCGTTTTGACGAAAATGCATAAAATATAATCCTTTGTGAGAGACTGGCGTCAATAGTAGTATAGGTACCCTGTGTGATTTGACGGATCACCAGATGAACACGGTAAAGAATAAAAATGCCTACTTTTATTCATTACCGTATTCATCTTTGTATGTAACTCATATCACGTGACTCGACCGATCAATTGTGTTATACCTTTAGCTAGAGGAGGGAGATCAAAATGTCACAGAGACTTACTTATTACTTAATTTATAAAATATGAGAATATCGTTTACCCGTGCACGTAAGTTGAGCCGATTTCATCACAATAAGTGAGGGCATGCAGGCTGGCATCATTTCGGTCATTGCCGTGAACCTTCACGATTGCAAAGTTCTCCTTGAATCGATGTTTGTCAACGAGAGGACAATCCTTAGGTACAATCACGTTGATGGGCACAGATTGTCGAAATCCATAGTATGTCATAGCGCTGACGAAGTTTCGGCCCCCTGACACAGTGCAACCTTTACTCTTATCTGAAGGCGACATGCTGGAGAGAATGTTACATGCTCCGCGCGCTTTAAAACTACAATGTAATTCAAAGACAGGTTTTATTAATAAGGCATGTGGCGTTGGTCCTTTTTGGTTATTTATTAACTATTTTCAAACATACCTTCCTGTATTTTGTAAATTTTCGCATTTCAAGATAACATTGCAAAATGATCTTCCTACATGTTTTGCTTCCTAAAAATATGTTTTTATATTATTTTAAGGCACATTATTAATTAGGTATAAGTATACAACATATTTCAGTGGAATTATCGGAATCACCATCAAGTCGCTCGGTCCACATTGCTGACACGACTGCATGGTAGATCACCACATTGCTGACACGACTGCATGGTAGATCACCAAATGATCGATGATGATGGTTATTATCACTAAATGATTAATCTTGCCAGCATAGTAAGTACGGCGGTAACATGATACCTAAGAGCAGAGTTACCGGTAGATATGAGAAGGCTTGCCCAACAAGATAAGACGACTATGGAATTACCTCATTATTGGATGTTCTTACGTGCGACAGTCAGTGGACCAAGTCCGATAATAAAAACGACTATGAACTCACAATGACTGGTGTGAAGACAACGTACTTCTTGATCCGGTTTTGTGCATCTTGTATGTCTTGTAGTTTTAATTTAATTTTGCTTGGCGTATCCGTTATTGGTTTTTTATCAACTTCCTGTAGAAAAGTTAAGTTTAAAAGGCGAAAGCGCCATGATAGCCCGTGAAAGTCAAATTTTCTTACGTTTTTTGCGATTTGCAGGTCAGTATTAGGTTTTATGTTGATTCAAATATGATTTGCGACCGTAACAAATACGTATTTACAGAATTATAATCATTAAAGTCATCAATAAAACACTTTAAGACCAAGTAATCCTATTAAGTGACTATTTCTTGAAATCTTAACATTTGAGGATTATATTGCTGATTCTAAGGATTATAATTCTGTAAATACATATTTCTTACGGTCGCGAATCATACTTTAATCAAAATAGGTACACCTAGACACTGAGCTGCAAATTGCAAAAATCGTAAGAAAATTGAATTTCACGGGCTAGGTACACAACTCTCTATCACCAAGTAATCCTATTTAATGACTATTTCATGAAATCATGACATTTGAGGATTATACTAAGTTAAGGAGTTGTATGATGATAATTAGCGAGTGATTGACGAATATTTTAGCGATAAATTTTAACAACAATAAAAACTATTTTTTTACATAAAACCGACATTTTCATTTTAAATTTCACTTTGAATATAAATTTATTTTAAAATACTGTTAATTTAAACATTTATAATAGTGCACAATTAATACCAATAACATTCTACAAGACTCAATAAAATTGTAAATATTTAGTTTATTATAATTATAGGGATAATAATGTAAATCGTGCAATATATGTATAAATAAAACTTAAAACCAAATAGGTACTTACTTAAATAAAATATAAATACCATAAAAGCAAACGATACTATTTAATGATACTATTTTAATTTAATATTAAATTATTTTTTCTATTACAAAAAGTGCCTTCATCCTCTCTCCTATTAAAAATTAACCTTGCTGTGCCCGACAGGGTCCATAATTGATTCGATGTTATAAAATACCAACCACCATATGTACACATTATGGAATGCAATAAAGAATTGAGTATTGAGTAATTATAATTCTGTAAATACATATTTGTTACGGTTGCGAATCATACTTTATTCAACATACCTACAGCCAGACACTGAGCTACAAATTGCAAAAATCGTAAGAAAATTTCAATTTCGCGAGCTACCTTAGCCTTTAGCGCTTCCCCTTAGGTACGAACAGGCGTGTGGTTTCCGGTAAAATAGACTCTAGCAGTAGTGGCAGTTCTGTAATAACGCTAAATATGCAGTTCTAATCTAACAACTGACTGCCAAAGTAAATCGTCATCTGCAGGTAGGTAGTAATCATAATTATAAATCTTTATTTATCTCAACATCATATACAGGCGCTGGTTAATAAAATGCACAATCTTAAATAGAGAAAGGTGTCTGAGGTAGGAGGTCCTGATTTACAGTTAAAGCTATGCAACCGTCGGGCAGTAGCCCACCAGACACAACACCCGTCTGGTCGGAGGATCCTGCCTTTTCAATGGACGATGAGTGAACTTTACACCCTGTTCCTCATGCCTCTATAAACGGTTTCCACCAATAGATGGATTGATTCATGAGAAAAGTGTATAAATTCATTAAAGTTTTGTGTAAATTGGCTGAAATAGGACGATTATTGTAGAAGATGTTAGAAAAAATCATGTCGACTTGGAGCTTTACTGGCGTGCGCCGCGTAAACCGTAAGAGAAATATTAAAATAATGTTCTAAAGGATTGTGCATCTTAAAAAGATCAATGAAACAATCCGCAATAGCATATATGTCAATCTTCTAAGGATGATCCACAGTAACCATTTTAATTTTTCAGAATTTGATAAAATTTTTATTGTTATATCCGAAACTATTTGACCGGTATTGTATTAGTCCTTATACAATAAAATATGTTATTTTAATTGGACATTTTAATTTGGATTGACATCATATCATTTAAATGAATACTTTAAAGATTTAAAATTACGCGTAACAAAATAATTATGGTTGACAACGGCGCAGCGCTAGGACAGGAGTCAATGACCTTTTCCTCGGCTATTAGGTATGCGATCATCGCTTCGCTTCCTTTTAATCCCGGTAGTACATTCCCGTGGGGTATTTTCCGACATCCACGCGGGCGAAGACGCGGGAAAAAGCTAGTTATGTTTATTATTATTCATTGATACGTACTTGGGTATCTATGTTTATATGTCCATATGCAGGAAAATCAGAATTTATTGTCCAATTACCTACAATATATACCTAACCTAACAGCCAAAACGGGATTAGCGACATTTTTTGCGTTATCGCCTTATGTACCTAGTCTTGCCATAAATACTGAAACAAAGAAAAAAAATTTTTTCTATTGCAAATAACATTTATTACTTTTATAGTGTGTTAGTTTAATACATAAATATAAAACAATTTAAAATATAAAAAAGCTTATTCGAAGTGGTCTCCATTGGCTGCAATACAGTCCTTTAAACGTTGAGGCCAGTTATCAATAGAAGCACGCACTCTTTCCATGGGAAAATTCTTCACTACCAATCGTACGGATTGTTTTAGGGACTCCAAATTATCATGGCGTTTAGAGCAAGCCGTACTCTCTAAAACTGATCATAAATCATAATCCAGCGGATAAAATCGGGACTAGACGACGGCCAGTCTTCAGCTCTGATGAAGTCCGAAACGTTCGTTTCCAACCAAGACTGCGTAGACCGAGCTTTATGACCCGGCGCCGAGTCTTGCTGGAAGGACAATTCTTGGTTATTGAACATGGTATTGTTAAGGGGCTTCGCTATCTTCTCAAGAATGGTATCTTGATACACTTGTGCCGATGTTTTGATACCTTTTTCACAAATGTATGACTCAGTCACTCCTTCATAGCTAATACCCCACCAAACCATCACTGAAGACGGATAGTGCCCACGTTGCACTCTGTCGACTAATCGGGAAACTTCCTTAGAGCTTTGAGCATAAATACGGTCATTTTGTTTGTTAAAATGTTGCTCAATTGTAAAAAATTTCTCATCCGTAAACAAAATTTTTCTGTGCCCTACCTTTGCGTACCGCTTCAGTAGTTGTTTCGATTTTACCACCCTATTCTAGTTTTAAATTATCAGTTAAGAAATGAACAGTACGTCTCTTATAGGCTGCAAGTCCTAAGTCGTCTTTTAAAATACGCGACATGGTTCTAGGTGCTATCTTCATCTCTCGAGATAAAATCTTTTGCTTTCGGACAGGATTTCTTAGAATTCTTTCCTTTACTGCTTTGACCACCTTTTTCGTACGAACACTACGTGGACGGCCAGATCTTTTTCTATCACAAACAGAGGAGGTCTCATTGTACCTATTAATAGCCCGGTACACAAACATTTTACTAATACCAAGCGTATGGAAAGTTTTAAAAATTGCATTTGGCTCCATACCTACTTTATGTAATGTAATCACAGCGATTCGGTTCTCTTTATCACCCCACTCCATTTTAATATCGCAAAATATTGTACAATGTATTGGCGCCAAAATGAGAAAACTCAATGAACAATCATATAAAAATTACAGATTCCAAATTCGAATGTAATATTTTGTTTATTTTTAATTGTAACAGTATTTATGGCCAGACTAAGTATATATCGATTGTCTAACGGCCAAAAAGTCGATTCTAACCATATAAGCAATTTGGCAAAAAAATGTCGCTTATCCCTTTTTGGCTATTAGGCATCGATATGTACCTGCATATAGAATGCTCTGTCAGTTCTGAACATTGGGTCGGGATCGTACTTTTATAGAATTCTATTTAAAATCGGGCTACAAGACAACGTTGTTACACAAAATATCGATACTTCCTCGAAGAGCCAAGTTGCCAGCGTTTTGGGCACTTTTCCTGTTGACAACGATGTGAACGAATTTTTTGATGCCCTGTGATTCCTTCCTCATTTTTAGGGTTCCGTACGTCCGAATGAAAAGCGGAACCCATATAGGATCACTCGTGTGTCTGTCTGTTTGTCTGTCTGTCTGTCACAGCCAAATTGCTCCGAATCTAATGAACCAATTAAGTTGAAATTTGGTACACATGAATTTCTGCGACCCAAACACGGACGTGTCACGTAAATAATGAATTTTGAATATGTGGGCACTTTTGGGGGGCACATATTCTACAGCAATAACACAAACAAAACGCCGTAAAAGAAACGTATATATACCGACGTCCAAATGGAAGAAAATCCTAAAAAAATCCGAGGGCTCCCCCATATCAACGGTTAACAAAACAAAGCCGATAACCGACGCGCAAACTGACCCACTGTGGATGACGTAATGGGAGTCATTAACAACACGAGAAATGGGACAGCTCCAGGAACAGACCAAGAGGTAATCGAGCTTTACAAAGCGATGCCTCAAATATTACAGGAAGCTGTCACGAAGCACCCGACACATGGTTAGAGACAGTGCAGGTACCAATTCCCAAAAATAATAATCCTAAAGATACGAACAACTATCGCCGCATATCGATTTGCAATACAGGATATAAAATGTACGCTTCTTACTTACTAAAAAAAATTTGACGAAAAAATAAAACAATTGGGCAATTACCAAGCTGCCTTTTTAAACAATCGGTCAACAGATGATCACATCTTTACACTCAAAATGGTCTTGGACAAAGAACTGCATGCACGTAGAAGAACTTTTGTTCTCGCTCTCGACATAGAAAAAGCTTATGATAATGTAGACTCCAACGCACTGCGCGATATTTTAATACAACGATCGAACAAATCATTAGCTAACAGGATAATCAAGGTGTGCATGAACGAACGAACATAAATCAAATGGTGTGGCCACCAAAGCAACTGGATTATCAAAGGGAAGGGAGTGAAACAAAGTTGCTCTTTATCCCCTCGTCTTTTTACGCTGGTCATGGACGATGTCAGTACAAGGCCAAATGCAAAAAAGTCGGCCGACCTATTTACACAATGAACGAGATAAGATTAAGAAGGCTGCTAGCGAGATTTACAAGAATCTTGAAACTTATAGCAGCGAGACCTCAGACGAAGACTTTGGAAACAGCAACACGCATAGCATAAGATTTACCGGTGAAGCTGGACTTGAAACAACCTGGCGGCGACGTCGTTAAAAGATACCCATCCATGGATAAATATTACCCGTCTCTCCAATATTCCAAGACTTACTTTACGGTACATACTCGGTAGGCTCTACTAATCCTTCCATATCCTAAGGGCACGTCTTCCCTACCATTACCGCGCCCCCCGGTCTACTCCTTGATATGCCTATGTAGCCCCATGAAACATGAGGCTACAGGGGTTAAGAAAATTATACCACTGACCACTCCCCTAATCTCCGAAACTACTGAGCCTAAAATTTTGAAAAACGTACATAAAATAGTTATATAGGTACTTATTTATATATTAGACTTCTCATAGGTTTTCCTACCATAGTGGTCTTAAGGGGAAGCGCTAAGGTAGCCCGCGAAATTCAAATTTTCTTATGATTTTTGCAATTTGCAGCTTAGTGTCTGGGTGTATGTTGATTAAAGTATGATTCGCAACCGTAACAAATATGTATTTACAGAGTTATAATCTTTCAAGTCATCAATACAACTCTCTAAGACCAAGTAATCCTATTGAATGACTATTTCGTGAAATCTTATTACTAAACTTAAGGAGTTGTATTACTGATTCTAATGATTATAATTCTGTAAATACATATTTGTTACGGTCGTTAATCGCACTATCAACATACACCCAGACACAGCTGAAAATTACAAAAATCGTAATAAAATATGAATTCCCCGGGTTACCTTAGCGCTTCCCCCTTAATGAAAACATGGTAAATCTTTCAATATTGTGCGTACAATAAACTTATATTTACAGTTGGAATGTATGGGAGTACATGTTTTTCTAACACAATGTTAAGTTAGTTCTTATGATAAATTCATCTCAACTGCGGAACCCTTCAATGTGCGTGGTCCGACATGTACTGTATGTGTGTGTGGTGTTTTTATACAATGTGGATCTGGACGTACAACATTAAATTAAAATCAGCACAGTACTAGTCCGTGTCCATTCAAAGTGCGTGGTCCGAGACGCACTTGGCTGGTATTTTTATACAATGTGGATCTGAACGACATTAAATTAAAACGAGCACAGGACTAGTCCATCGAAACATTTTAGAACACGAAAATTAGTAGTTAATGGAAAATTAAAAAATTGCAGTTTTCAAACAAAATAAATAGCAGAATCAACTGCATAAAAGGTAAACACGCTTTATCTATGAAGTCACTGACCAACGCGCAACGGTGCGGTGCGAGAAGCGGGGCGCGGCGGCGGCAATGTTTACCTATTATTACGGACTCGGATCTACATCATGTTGAAAAATAATTTCCTGTGGCTAAAGTAGTCATTGGATTTGATTGATTTTTGTATACGGGTAAAGAAAATGATTCTCTTAACGTGGTTTAAAGGAATGTCAATCGTCCTGTTCCACCTTGTATACATGTAAATAGGTAGGTACATATTAAAATTATTATTTTAAGTCTGTTAGCATTCTATGTTACGTAAATATCATGTCCTCGAAGATAGGTAGGTACTTACCTCAGGCTCTTCACTATGGGCTTCATATTCTTTCGGAAAGCTATCGCCGGGTATATTGCACGTTAGAGACGATGGAGTTGGTTCAGATTCAGCTACTTGAGACATGTTTTATTGAGGACTCTTTCCAGTACTATTGTAAAAAATAATATAAAAATTATAAGTTGTTTTACACTATCTACCTTCATTTAGTTTACCGTTTATTTTTTATTTTGCATATTTTTTTTATTTTCCTATTTTATCATAACTGAACAGATATATAGATGGATGTACTTGAACAATGCAATTTATTGTCTTATGACATTTTAATGTCAACTCATAACTGACAAATAGCTTTACCACTCGACGTACCCTTTCAGTTATTTTACCTCTGGCAGCAGCAACCTTATTGTGACGGGAATAAGCCGACGTTCGCACGGATGCGAAAGTATCGCGGCGGGATTTTATCGCGCACTGGATTTTCAATTCTCGACGCTAAGCAGAGCGTTGAAAATCCAATGCGCTATAAAATCCCGCCGCGTTATTTTCGCGTCCGTGCAAACGTCGGCTAAAGATCACTGTGGTTTTGACAGACTTGTCAGAGGCAGCAACTCAACAGCAACCATAATGTTATCGAAATTACAACGTCCCCCTACATTCATCCTTGAAGCTTTATTCAAGGATGAATGTAGGGGGACGTTGTTGAAATTGTATTGAAAAGACTGCGTTAGTTCCGATTTTCGCCGCATGCCTAAAGATCCTTGTACAGTTGTAAAGACACAGTGATGCAAAATTAGAGGTAAGAAAAAGGGTTACAAAGGGGGCATACTATAACATCCTGGAAGGAATATGCTGAACTAGTCACCCTGTATAAAAACTGATATTTTAGCAGCATCTGGTTAGATTGAAACTAGTTCAGAAAAGGCCAAGAAATAATGATTATTTGGGGTTGACAACTAAGGATGATTCTGTGTGAAGCGTTAACCATTATCCAGATATAAACGAACTGTAACAGTATCCAATATCACTGTATCATTGCATTAATGCAATTTAACTTGCTATTGAAGATTTATGTTCCAAAGAACAGAACTGGATTGAAGGAATTACCTCACTAAACGAGTTTTGATTGCAATCATGTTTTACATTCTCTTGAACATTAAACATACTAATTACAGTTCATGATGCAAGTGTCCGGTGATTGATCTAGTTTCAGTTGGTTTATATCAGTGACTGAGGCAACACTAGTACTTCATAGTTGACTTAAGAATGAAGAAGTATCTACGAGATCCATCGGTATTTATTATTAATTTTAAACAAACTTTACCTATGCTTCATTAAGTGACTACTGTAAAATAACAACACATTTATTAAGTTAAATGATCAAAATTTTAATAGTATTAATTTAAAAACTAATTGATAGCTAATGCATCATTCTGAGCTTCCTGTGCCAACTGTACTTGTAAATTGAGCAGTTTATTCTTCAACACCACTATACCCATTAGGACAATGTTTTCTGGTTTGAGTGCACCTGATGACTCTACATTATAAAAGAATTTGTTTGGCTTTGCTTCCCAATTAAATTCTGCTTCATACTGATCTTCATCAAGCTCGGTATGTTCACTTTTTGGCCACTCATCAGGTTTAGGAAACAATGTATGTCGCATAATATTGTCAGGGTCATATTCAAAGGAAACTCCGGCAGTTGGGTTCCATTTTGCATGTTCCTTGCCAAATCCTTTCTTTGCATACGCTCTCAACTTCAACTCCTGACCCTTACGTAGTTTTATGATTAAAATCTCATCAGTCTCCCCATAGTCGGCCTGGTCCTCGTCCCTGTGTCTTGACGTCACTGGCACCACTCTCGGATCGCTTGATTTTAGATCTGCTGTAGTGACGTGTCTTGTTTGATCTCCTGTACATTTTACGTCCAGTGTAAACTCTACACTGCATTCTGAACAGAAATCAGCACACATACAATCTCGCGAGTAACGAATTTTGTCAACCACATCATCCGATATAAGTGGAATGAGACCAATGCGATGAGCCAGAAATTCGTCACTAAGCACGGTGGAATTAGCCTCTAGCTGTACCCAATCAATAGCCATCGTCGGCGTTTCTGCTATAAACACACGTCTCATACTATTAGCGACGCTAAGCTCAGTGTCTTCAACGACGAACTTAACATTGTCGTCTGTTAGTTCTGTAATGTGTACAGAAGGCTGATTAGCATAAGGCATCCTCGTTTGTAAACTTTAACGTGAGCCTGAGAATGTTACACGATGCAAGCGCTTTATTATTGTTTCTAATTATATAAAATAAAAAACAACAGCTAACAACAAGATAACCTTGCAACGCTAATCTTTAATTTGACATTGACAGGCGATTGCACAGATTACTAATATGTAGCAATTATAAAGCCGAGTCCACAGATAAATTTAACTTACAGTGGCAGAACAGGGTCAGTAGCTGACTCCAGCGGAAGTCAGTGCTGGACTGTTGGCGCTGAGAATTCGCACAGTTTACATGCAGTCAGCTCGGCAGTAGTCGTAGTTATTTGTCTTCACGGGTGTACGCACGTTATTGAAGTCAGTAGGAAAAAAATAATTCTCGAAAACAGCAGACTTTACTACGGTAAAATTATTTGTTACAAAATGCTTTTAGCCGCTGTTAGAAGAGTTGACGGAAATGTTAAAAGAAGAGGTATCTAAAAAAGAAACGACTTTGTATAAGAAAATGGATTGACAACAAAAATGAAACTGGAGGTGCTGCTTTTTTGTTGTCTGTAATACGATGTTGTTGATTGGGATTTAGTATTCCATACCTAGATTCCATAGACAGACATTCGTTTTCACGATATAACCAATCAAGTTCTCGCTGTCGTTCAATTTTGGCGTTATTTTCGCTTGAATTTTCGACACGACGTAACGTTACCCTACAATGTAGTGTCATCGACTGTTCAACTTTGGGGATGTCGCTACGCTGTCATAGGGCATGGCTTGCGGTGCCAGGGCATAGCTGGGCCACCCGCAGAGGATTTACGGTGGCCCGTTAATACGGACCCTATATTTTATGCACCTATGTCGGCTGATTTTGCACGCGCCCATATCAGTTAATGCTATGTTTGTTTCTATCGGCGCGCCGCGACGTTGGTCCACAATTTTGCCTTCTTCACGACATCGACACCTCGGCGGTCAATTCCCGCCAATTGGAACCCTCAGTTACCTGAGGGAGGTCCCGGCGAAAACGACCAGCGACAGAGTTGCTGACTCGACGCTCCTACCGATAGGGTGCATAACTCCCGCCCACCCTGATCTCAAAGCTAGCCGATCACAGTCCGGGGTCTTTACCCCAGGCTGTGATCGGCTGTGGTCGGGTGTGACAGCTCCTTAGCGGAGCGGTATGTGTGAGAGAGCGGTATTGTACTGTGTAACACAGCTCAGTGTCTACGCGAATCGCGAATCGCTGATCAATAGACGAAGCCGTACCGCTGGTGCGAGTGGTGGGGCAAGAGGACTGACTTTGAAATATTCAAGCGGGAAAATTTAAGTCGGCACTGACGTGACAGTGCTGTACTGACTTCAAATCAATTTACATGAAGACAGTAACCGGTCAGCGCTGGCTTGATTCCAGTTTGGAGTCAGCTACTGACCCTGTGTAAGGCCGGGACTCCACCAAAGCGGGGACGAGACGAGAGGAGAGGAGAAGATCTCTGCACAGCTTCGGTGGATACACCCTAGCTGAAAAACATCTCTTCTCGTCTCCGCTTCGGACATCTCCGCGCATCTCCTCTTTAGTAAATTAAAAAAATAGAGACGCCAGCACAACAAGCTACTACAATCTGTCAAATTTCTTTAATAGATTTTCGACTTTATTGCTAAAGCATTAGGTTGGGAAAATTTGACAGTTTCGGGTAACTCGATGTGCTGGCGTCCATACATAATCATTACAGTAAACTACATACTACTCTCTACATCCTTGTTAATAATTATCATGAGTTTATACGGCTGACATTACATGCGCTTTATTTTCAATTTATAAATAAAATCGACTAAGACTTAAAAAGTATGGGCATCAACGCAAAAATTACAAAAGCGTTCAGAAATAAGATATAATAACCTGCGTTCGGATAAGTAATTTATATTGTTGAAGGCAAGTATTATTTTATTTCCCCTGCTTTTAGAAATAAATTAATGATATCCAATGATTACATTAGTAATGAACTATATTTTGGTTATAGTCTCATCTCGGTAACACATTCATTTTTTCTCGACCAAAATGGCCATTGTTCTTTACCTTCTGGTTATATCAAGTTTTTTTTCAAATGCTTTGATTTGATGACAGGGTTACGGTAATGAGGACAAAATCAAGTAATTAGGTATTTCACGAACAACAACAGCAAAAACCTTATCAATATACTTGACGAAAATTAAACAAAAGATAAACCACTCATTTTCGAAGTGCGCGTCTCCGTAGTCGGTCGAAATTAGACCATTTAATTGTGAATAGCTTGATTAAAACAAATAATATACAAAGATAAATGGAGCATTATAAGTTTGAACCCGCAGTAAGTGCCTACTTACTTGTAACTGATAGGTGCCCACCTACTGGTCTAATACGTCGATAGACAAGGCATGTTCCATCACGAGCATAGTTTCACCTTTAACCTCTTATAATAATTAGTGCTTTTATAAGCGATAATGCTTCGAAACACTCATTTCTCTGTAAGAAGCCAAGGGGAATCGATGCCTAGCGGGGGATTAGATTTAATTATGATTAACTGATGTATTCGAATATGTTGTTCCAGACGGTTGAGTTTGATCCGATGTGCGATAAGGAGAAGCCACAAAAAATTTCATTTGAAGATGTATCGGCGGCGGCTTACAGAATTCAGAGTGAGATCGTGAAAACGCCATGTGTGGTGAGTGATGATTTTGATAGCTTACGTGCCTACCTTCTTTTTAGTGTTCCTTACCTCAAAAGGAAAAAAACGGCACCCTAGTGTGTCTGTCTGTCTGTCCGTCTGTCACAGACAATTTGCTCAGAATGTAATGGACGGATTAAGTTGAAATTTGGTACACATATTCATTTCTGTGACCTAAACACCTACGTGTAACGTAAATAAATGAATTTTGAATATGGGGGTCACTTTTGGGGGCAAATAAAAAAATAAAGTTTTGCAAACTATACCGTGTGACATATCAAATGAAAGGGTTTACTGTAAGGGTCTCAAATAGATTTTTATATTTTAAAATAAATAGATATAAAGTTATTTAAGAAATTAGATGAAAATTTTGAAAAAGAAAATACAGAAAATAGTTCCATGAAAGATTACAAGAAAACCTATAAGAAGTCCAAGGTCTTAAAATAACATGATTAATCTCTCAATATTGCGCGTACATTTGCAGTTTGAATACTTATATGAAAGAACGTATTTCAACTACAAAGTTTAGTTTGTTCTTGGGACAATTCTTTCTCTTCTTTCTTCATCCCAACTACGGAACCCTTCATTGTGCGTGGTCTGACATGCACTTGGCCGGTTTTTTTCTTTTCGGTAGGAAAATCCTCATGGATACCCTCCGTCTGGGAAAAACGGAGGGTTTTGTCGGACTTCTACTAACTGAAACTCCACTGTTCCTACTTGCTTGTTACATTTAACGAAATACAAAAGTAATTTTCTCGTACCTACCTATCTACCTACTGTAGGTACCTACCCACCTGGACATAGAAAAATATTTCACATTTTCATTCGCACAATCTCTCATAATTATTATTTCTTCATTTAATTTTGTGACTGTACCTACCTATCCATTTAGCGATATTTTTAAACGTCTTATACCTAACAAAATTAGTCCTCTTACAGAATTAATAGGTACAAAATAACCTAATGTGTGTCATTTCAGAAATCTCACATGTCTACAACTTTTGGGATGGATATTTATTTAAAAAATGATTTTCTTCAACACACTGGGAGGTAAGTTCAGTTTTGGTTCATTTTAATAACAGACTAGCTGTGCTCCGCGACTTCGTTTGCGTGGAAGTCATAAGATGCACAATATACTAAAATAACAGCCACATTTTAACATTATGTCTTTACCTATGAAATTGGAGATTTGTATGAAAATTTTAAAATATAACATTTTTGGTATTTTTTTTATTTCAGCTAATCAAAGTACTGGCCTAAATTATCTATACAATTTTGCCATTTTGTTGACAGTTTGTTTATCCCTTTACTGTAGAAGTCTGCCGGACGGTAGGCGATGAAGTCAGCGAAAGCGTTTTGTACTGCCTCTCGGGTGTTGAATTTTTTCCTACTTAAAAAACAGTCAAAATTTTGAAAAAAGTAGAAATCTGTTGGGGCAAGGTCCGGTGAGTACGGTGGGTGACGGAGAGCTTCCAGCTGTAACTCTTGTAGCTTTGCGATGGTCTGTCGTGAAGTGTGAGCTCGCGCGTTGTCGTGGAAAATCAATGGGGAAGAGCGTTTGACCAGTACTGGTTGTTGAATTGCGAGCTTCTCCATCATTGTTTGTACCTAATTCTTAGCAATAGACATCTGCCGTCACTGTTGTGCCATTCGCTAAGAAGCTGTGATGTACAAGACAGTCACCATCATCTTCCTATGAGTAATCTTTCTTTTAGCGCACTGATTAGGTTCTGTACCCGGGTCCACCCACTGAGACGAACGCTTACGGTTGTCGTACAGGATCCACCTTTCATCGCAGGTAACAATTCGGTTTAGAATTCCCTCTTTCTTCTTTCTATGCCGATTCAGTAGTGCTATGCATGAAGCCATTACCTCCTTCTGCGAAGCAGTAATGCTCGTGAAGGAGAAGGCGGGACGCGTGAGGGAGAGGCAAGCTTTGCACCCTCACGCCCCTAGTCGCCGCAGGAGACGCCCTGGGCGTCGGGAATTGGCAGCTGATTCCCGGCCACCGTAGGCGCGGGCTTGCGGACGGCGAGCAATGGGTAGCTCGCCGTCCGGTAAGGACCAAGCCCGAGTCGACGGCGCGTCGTGTTCCACGCGCGCCTCAAAGAGATGTCAGCACTATTGACGGGGTCCGCTAGGGCCGATGCCAGCTAGGGTTGCGGGATGTTCGAAAGAGTTACCGTGGCCCCGGCACAGGCAACAGAAGGAAAACGGGTGGGTTTTAGTCGGTAAAAGTCTGACACGCCCTCCCGCTCCGCCCAGAGCGGGAGAAGTCATTTGATGATTTCCCATCCACAAAAAAAAAAAAAGTAGTGCTATGCATGCTTCGACGCGTAACTCTCGCTGTTGGTCGCTTAGTTCGTGTGGCACCCACTTATCTAGGTTTTTAATCTTTCCAATTTGACGCAAGTGCTTCAATGTTATTTTGACACTAACTCCAAGGCCCGCAGCAAGCTGGGCCGTAGATTGAGTTGGCCCACTATTACCTTCAGTTCGTCGTTGTCGACAATAGTTACCGGCCAACCGCGAGGCTCGTTCTTCAGCACAAAATTTGCAGATTTAAAACGATTGATCCAATAATGGACCGTGTTTATGCAAGCAGTGTTAGGCCCGTACATGTCGTTAATATTTTGTATTGTTTGCGCAACGGTATTTCCACGTAGGAACTAATATTCGAAAATTGTACGAATTTTCCATCCATCCATGGTGCCAATAATTACCACAATTTCACAAAAACAAAAAACTACCTAAAACAAATGACTGAATTTGAAATTAAATTATCACGGCTTTCGAATAAAATTTATTTGAATTTTGAATTGCGCACCAATCCAATTAAAAAAAATCGAATTAAAATCTATTTAATTAATCTATTTAATTATTTAATCTGAAAATGCTGGTTATAGAATCTCCAATTACATAGATAAAGACCTATTAAAACTCCCTCGTCCCCCGACCCGTCGCGTTGCAACACAAGCCCGCGCTATTACTTCGTCTTCGCTTAGTGTTCTTTCTTTTTTTTTTGCTTGGCTCCTAAGGGTCGTAGCGTGATGTTAAATAATCTTTACTTATCCTCGAGAATTGGGCTACCAAATGCAAAAGAATTTTTCAAATCCTACTTTTTGTTCACAATTTCATGGCTTTTAATTTTTTTGCGCGGGGCCCTAATTATGTTTATTTCTAAAACAAAAGTAGCCTATGTTACTTCCCGTAACATCAGCGATCTGTCAGTGAAAGTCCCATCAAAATCGGTCCAGCTGTTTCGAAGATTAGCCGGAACAAACAGACATAAATGTTAAAATTTGCTTTTTTGTTATACACTACCGTCCAAAAGTTTGGAAGCAGCAAGGTAAAATCAAATTAAACAAAACAAAGTCATTTCAATTTCAATGTATTGATAAAATATATATATATATTCATCGAGTATTTCGTGACATCGCTAAGCGGTTGGTCGACTCTCTACGGGACCAGAGGGCTGGCCTATTCTTAGCCCAAAGAATCAGCATTGCCATTCAGCGTGGCAATGCTGCCAGCCTTTTGGGCACTTTTCCGATTGACAGCGATGCGGACGAGAATTTTTTGATGCTCAATGAGCTCTTCTCCCTTTTTATTTTTTATTGTATACTTGTACATAATATATATATAAAAAATTAAAATATAAACAAAACTAATTTAAGCAGAACAAAAATTTTACATACAATATAAAATTAAATAAAATCTTAGCTTCATCAAAGTGTCTTCCTTTTTCCTTTATTAGCTTCTCGCATATTCTAGGCATTCTATTAATTTATTAATTAAAATAATCTTAATCTAATTTGTTCCATTCGCTCTCTAATATCTTCCACAACCACAAACGTTCTGAGCTCGAAGGAGAACGATTTTTCACCC
This sequence comes from Fissipunctia ypsillon, assembly GCA_947568875.1. NCBI lineage: Eukaryota > Metazoa > Arthropoda > Insecta > Lepidoptera > Noctuidae > Fissipunctia > Fissipunctia ypsillon. The sequence goes on along the minus strand of OX387661.1, from coordinate 13,868,312 downwards.
TTCTATCGAGTTCATCCCAATCAAGTTCATCCCAAAGGATCATGAAGGAGGATCATGTGATTGAGATGGCCATTGCATGATGTTTAAGATTTTTTCATCTTTTTTTTGTTCAAAAAGGTCTGGCAGAGTTTAGAGGAATGCTTAGGATCATTATCCTGTTGGAAAATGAATCCAGGACCAATTAGATTTAGTCCACTGGGTACGGCGGAATTTTGGAGAATTTTCAAGTAACCTTCCTTGGGTTATCCTCACAAGATTTCCGGGTTTATTGTTGCCAAAACACCCCCAAACTATGACATTACCTCCACCATGTTGGATAGTAGGCACAGTTCATGCCTCTGAAGCCCTCTCTTCTTTTGACCGACTTACAAACACACGTCTATTGGTTCCGAAAATCTGAAACTTTGCTTCGTCACTCCAAAGGACATTTTCCCATTGCTATATTGTCCAGTTTTGGTGTGCTTTTTTCCATTCTAGTTTATTTTTCTTATGTCGAATTGTTAGTTTTGGTTTTTTTAGCTGCAACACATCCTCTTAGTCCCGCAGACAATAAACGTTTTTGAAACGGGTGTTTCTCGCGTTTCATTCAGAGCTGCGGTGATTTGTAGTGCAGTTAAGCGTCGATTCCGTTTAGAGAGAATCCTGCTGAAGTTGTCTTCTTGCCTTGTTGTGGATTTGGGCCTACCAGACCTCTTTCTATCTTCATTTTTCCTAGTTTCTCGTTTTATAACACACACACTCACACACACAAGACACATTTACAAGAGATTCCGAGCCTTTCTGCGATTTGACGTTCACTGTATCCTTCCCCACGTAGAGTACAAGTACAAATAGCGCTTCTCTGTTCGAGCGTGATTTGCTTACGTTTTGCCATTCTCAGAAGAAAAAATAAGGTCAAAGGAGTCGTCGATATCTTTCGAATACGGACAATGTTAATATCATAACTTTCACGTGCCAATGCTCCAGTTGGACTAAACAGGGTCTTAAAAAGTTAAAACCACCAAATATTATCAATAAAACCACACCATTGCAACAATAAAGTACCCGATAGATTAAGTCATAAAACACGTGTTCCGTCAAAACTAAGGAGTTAGTTAAAACTTCATGAATGTGGAATAATAATCCTTTTATTTTTATGTAAACAATCGTAAAAGCTTGTAAAACAATAGTTTATTGTTAATTTTCGCCGCCTATAGTCGGTATTCATTTGTTTTGCTTGAAGACAGGTGTGCTTCCAAACTTTTGGACGGTAGTGTATGTACGAGCAAGTACAGTATATCATTTCATATGCATTTAGTAAAAAGTTGTTATTTTGATACTACAAACAGACACTTCAATTTTATTTATTTGTATGGATGTATAGATTTTATAGTAGGTACGTTTAAGTCACGAAGCACGTTGATTATTGTACCGTAGGTACCTATGTGTAGTATGGTAGATGTCCGTGCACATTGTTTCTGTGTCGGTAGGTGCCTCAGCCAAGAGGTCCTGCGGTCCTGAGCTTACGCATTCAGAAACAATGCGGACCGACGACGCCGACGTTGCTACGTGAGATAAACGTACAGTCAACCGCACATCAGTAGTAGAAACACTATACATTAACGAATCTAATCAACATTGGCCGGCCACATACAGTCAAAATTTCGTTTCGGAAGTCCGTTGAGACATTTCCAGATGGGCAAAGTCAAAGTCAAATCATTTAATTCAAATAGGCACATAAAAGGCACTTTTGAACGTCAAAATTGATTCTAGTCGCCCATTCCAAAAGGTAGATTCGTATGGAGAAGAATGGGCAAGAAACTACACCGTTACTCTTTTAAAATGTTTTACGATTTGTAGAAGTTCATTTATTATATTTAAATTAATTGTATGTGAAGACGATGCACCTAGAATGAAATTACTATACCACAATAGGTAAACAATTAAAAATGAAGCAATGACAAATAAATTAAATATGTGTTCGATACACGGTCCTCACATATTCACAAGCATTGTAAAAGTGTACGATTTTCCTAAAATTTTAACAAGTAATAAGTCAGTGTGTGAGCCAAAGTAATCACAGAATGTATAATCAGTGTCATAAAATATAATAAATTATACAATTTAATTAGCAACCAGTTTGATTTTGTCTAGACTCTAGACTGTGCTATGGAGCAGGACCAGCATGTTTCCAAGCATTCTTATCTTGGATATAATCCTCTAATTTGTAATTTTGTAATATACTTATGCTTTTTTACAAAGTGTACTTTTAATATGATATCTCTTCACCACCCTTGGTTGACTGGTAGAGAATGCCTAAGGCATTAAGTCCGCCTTTGTACTTTTTAAGTGTGAAAAGATTAAATAAATAAATAAATAAATAAATATGAGTTTTAAATTTTCTTTCATTTAATTGCAACATATCACAACTCGTAGGTATTTTCCACTCGTATCTTACAGACAGTCCGATGACCTCTTGGCCATGGCAGCTCGTGGCCCCAACTGTCATGGCCCATCTGAAAATCTCTTTCGAACGGAGAAATTCTGTACGTGTACTTGATTTTTTTATGAATTTGCTGCGTTCGGACATTCCGAATCGATATTTCGAAACGGGATTCCGAAACGGAATTCCGACTGTATGTGGTCGGCCAAAGAGTGCTGTCATTGTCAAAGTGTTACCACTGATGTGCGGTTGACTGTAATATTTGTAACCTGTAGGAGGTATCTTTTTTTTGTTTTTATTTTGTTCTTTTAACACCAAAATTAGGTTCCGAGATGAGTCATTAAAATGTAAAAAAAACGATACAGTGAATGGAAAAAGGTATTTAAATAATGCGACCAGAGTAATGTAGGTCCTACCTACCTTTTTTTGTCGCACTTTGTAACTTACCTAAATACATGAACTTTACCGTTAGGTACTGTAATGACCAGCCACGATACACAAGCAGGTCACTACGTAGATTGTCTGTAGGGTCTCGACTTCGAGGTGTGTTCGGGGGTTTATATGTAGAATAAACGCAGCAGGATTCTTCTTGTTATTTATTTGCTTATATGAAAGCAACAATACATTATATTAGTAGGACTAGTATATCACTGACTCGACATAAAACAATATGACTATACGTCATAATTTTCACCTATTCTAAATTCCAATTAAAACCAGTGTTCGTCTTATCAGCCAATGTCATAATCCAAAGAGGATTCATGCGGGAGGCAAGCTCAACTAAGGCCTCTACATCAACTACGCCCCCACTGGATAAATTGGGCTACCAGGGTGCCCCATTTTATCCATAGGAAACGAATATTAAGACAAACGCTGCTTTAATCCTACCTATGCCTGACCAAAGAGGGACCTACGCACCGGCCGAAATATACAATGTGGGATCGATCCCTTACAGGAGAAAGCTGGGCTCAGCAATAACGATCCGCGAAGCTCCGGCACTCTGCCGAGCGTCCGTCACCCTAATCCTTAACATGTGCCCCAAAGCACCCACACATAACTTTTTGCTGTCCCCACTTCGTTGGCCAAAAACCGGTGCGGCAAAAAGGATCCAACGTGCCCCCTAAGTGTTAACACGAAGATGTGACAAATTCACATCTGCCCAGACGGGGCTTAAGGAAGAAAATTTAAACTAATCAACCTAAACTTACACCACCGGAAGGGTATGAACCTGAGGGAGGTAAAAGTTCAAGAATCAATAGTTCATGTGAAGTCCTAACTCATGGTCACTCTCCAAAGGGAAAAATCTCAAAATATCGCGAAGTCACTAAGCTCCATTGACTGTCAGACAATCCTGACCAAACTGTGGGTTCACAATCGTCAGTTGGACCAGTTGTGTCAACCTGACACACCTCGCAAGGATTATGTTCCGTCAGCAAGGTTGGTTTCAACTTGACTGCTTATCCCCCCCATTCAAAGCTGGAACCACAGTTTCAATTAACTATTTCCCTCTTCTAATACGCCTTAATAAATCTGGAGGATGTGGTCATCCTCCTCCTCCTTATTTAATATGCGCGCAGCCCAGAATAGGATGGTTCCTATTCTGGGCTGCGTGCATATTAAATATCGAAGATGGTGCGCGTAGATGGCGCACTGAAGAGGCTCAGATGAGGCTCTCTGGCGCGCTGATGAGGTCCGAATGGAACTCTCCCTCAAGCTCTGATTGAGCTGAGAGGCGTGGCCTCTCAAGAGCTCTCCCTGCCGCATCCGATGTGTCTCGTACATATGAAACACACACAAACAATGCATTCATTACATTCACCAAACTAAATTAATGGGCTAATATGTATAAATGATGTTTATATCTACATTACATTAACATGACAATAACAGTTAACTGATATAACAAGAAAAAAAAAATTACATGGTATTACAAGACAATCGAAAAGGTTAGATGATTCTTAAAAGAAAAAGTTTCCATTCATCATCATCATCTGCCTAGCCTTTTCCCAACTATATTGGGGTCGGTGGGGACAATCGAAAAGGTTAGATGATTCTTAAAAGAAAAAGTTTCCATTCATCATCATCATCTGCCTAGCCTTTTCCCAACTATATTGGGGTCGGCTTCCAGTCTAACCGGATGCAGCTGAATACCAGTATTTTACATGGAGCGACTGCCTATCTGACCTCCACAACCCAGTTACTGGGTAACACGATACCCCTTGGTAAGACTGGTTGTCAGACTTTCGGGCTTCTGACGACCCGTAACGACTGTCAAAGATCCACGAATGACAGCCGGGACCAACGGCTTAACGTGCTTTCCGAGGCACGGAGGAGTCTCGGTATGTAAAGATGGTCACCCATCCACGGACCAACCCCGGCAAGCGTAGCTTAACCTGATGGATCGACCCATGCGGCTGTTATTACTTAGCCACGAGCTCCTCAAAAAGTTTCCATTCATTGTTATTAATAAAAGTATCTATAAATAATTTACAAGGTGGCTTATTTAATTTTAAAAACTTATACTTTATAATAGAAAACGTCTTTATAAACTTTTCATCTATATTCCTAGCCCATCTTTTGAAATTATTTTGTTTAAAAACAAAGTTTTTCTTTTTGGTATTTTTAACAAATACATTCTTTTTCTTCGTTGATGTTTTGGATGAACTGCGCCTAGCACGCATGCGTCGTATGGGGACATTAAGAATAATACTATTTTTTCCTTGGCTATGAGTGAAATTAATTTCTATTTTACCCGTATCCGGTACGCATGTCATGATGTCATCACCATCTATTTCATTATAAATATTAAATGCACCAAGTCCGTCCCTGGACAGTGACGAAGGCTCATTATTCATAATCTCTGAGGTTTTTTCCTCTGAACTAAACTCGAAACATTGAATCTCGGCGACGTTGATATTTATGGATGGGACGTCGTGATCAACATACTCACTTTGCTGTTCTAAAAAATGGTCATTAAGCCTAACGCAAGGACTGAATTCACCCTATACTTCCCTTTCTACCTCGTGTTCCTTCTGGATCGCTTGAGCCGACTCCAGCTGCTCATCGTAGACGGGGCTGCTCTCTATACAGCTTGGCTCGTCGTCATCATCGTCATGGTCGTCATCCTAGTCAACCTCGTAGATGACATCTAGTGGGTCTTGTAGACTTCTGCTAGAAATTAGGGGTGCATCAACAATTGGCATTATAACATTTTCCTGTTCGACTTCTTCCTCGTGATTGGTTCCTCTGGCACACTATCAGGAACAATCCCTCTGTGGCATTTGCACCCGAGTTCTGCTCTGAGCACGTTACATATGTCAATAAAACTCATGCCCTCGCGATAGAAACATTTATAGCATGCTTTAGCGGTGCCCACTAAAGGTACTCCGAAAATTAGCGCCCAATCTTTTTCTCGCCATCCCCTATGAACGGCTAGACTTATAAAGTCCTCAATAAACTGCTCGAGGCATCTGTTGTAGCCCGAGTAATATTGAATATCTAGCGCTAGCGTCATCACGCTCGATTAACACTCATTAATAATAATAAAAAACCACTCAACTTCGCATAGGGCACTTCTTTCTTCGTGCCTACAAACTTCTTTATTCGTCTTGAAAATTATACCGCTTGGCTCATATGTATGCGAGAGGACTCGCCGTATCGCTGCAACAACAAATGACGTACGTGGAATTGCGTACAGCGCACTTCGCAGCGCTTACACAAGGCGCTCGCCTTATAATTATCTGAAACACACGCGAATTATAATATGACGCCTTCCTTATAGGCGCCTCCACCACATGTGGTGACCGCGTATAGCGCACTTCCTGGTGTAGCACTCCGTGAGGCGCCTCCACCAAATGTAATGACCAGCCACGATACACAGGCAGGTCACTACGTAGATTGTCTGTAGGGTCTCGACTTCGAGGTGTGTTCGGGGGTTTATATGTAGAATAAACGCAGCAGGATTCTTCTTGTTATTTATTTGCTTATATGAAAGCAACAATACATTATATTAGTAGGGCTAATATATCACTGACTCGACATAAAACAATATGACTATACGTCATAATTTTCACCTATTCTAAATTCCAATTAAAACCAGTGTTTGTCTTATCAGCCAATGTCATAATCCAAAGAGGATTCATGCGGAAGGCAGGCTCAACTAAGGCCTCTACAGTACCTTAAATGTTTGGTTTTCATTTATCTACAGTTTCAAAGAACGCGGTGCGAGAAACGCCCTGCTGTTGCTATCAAAGGATATTAAAACCCGCGGCGTCATTTCCGCATCCCTCGGTAACCACTCCCAGGCCTTGAGTTATCATGCGAACAAACTGAACATCCCTGCTACAGTCGTGATGCCGAATGTGGCTCCGATCATGAAGATAGAGAAGTGTCGCTCTTTCGGAGCCAACGTCATCATACATGGACACGACATGAAGGAAGCTAAGTACCATGCCATGAGTATGGCCCAAGATCACTCACTTACTTACATCAACGGGTGAGTTCAGCTATTTTTTCTAAATTTTATAGACAGGCTGGTGCCTGACTTTTGGAATTATTAGGTACAGCGGTACAAGTATCTTTAGGCACGTGACCAAAATCGGAACTAGAACCGCCATCTTGTTTTATAATACCAATTTTACAAATGTTTACCAACATTCCAACAACTGTCAATGTCATTCAGGCGCCAAAAAATCCTTGTACAGTCCTACCAACTTATCTGTGAACTGAAAGAGGACGGCACCGTCGATTCAGTGTTGCTAATTAATATAAGGTGCCCAAAATTGAGTAAGTTTTCAAGAAGGAAATTTCACATTAGACATAATCGTTTAATAAGAATTACAGTTTTTACAAATTAAAAACAACGATACCTATATAAAAATAATAAAATAAATAAAAAAATTTTGATAATTTACAGTTACGTAGGTACGCTAACAGTTTAGTCTCTCAGCAATAAACAATGGCTTTATCTAAAAAGTAATCCAATGAAGTGGAAATTCAGCAGATAAAATGTTACCTTGCAAGAGGTACCTGGATGTCTAGCATTTAGTTATGACCGTACCTACCCCCTAACACCAGATTTGACTAATTATAATTAGCAGTGGTACCTAGTGGCAGTGTAGTGTAATAAAAAAAACAAATTGCTTTACAATGATTTATTGAAAACCAGATTTACAGTAATTGTGATCTTTCGATGAACCTGCATACACAACTTCATCCTGGTTGTGTGTGGTGTGTGCCATACTCCGCTTATTTCCGTACCACTATCATCATTATCACTATCGCTTTCGGTTTCAGTGTCACTTACCACTTCTATAATAAAAGATTTATCTAAATACAAATCATGTTTTAAGTATTCTCCTTCTAACCTGCGAACGTGTTTACAATGCTGTGCCCACTCATGAACTATAATAGCGTCAAAAGCTTCTCTAACTAGGCGGGGAATTTCAGCATTTTTGTACTCAATATTTACATCAGCAACTTTTCTTTTCATTGTGCTCCATATGAGTTCAATGGGATTGAGATCACAGTGATAAGGTGGTAAATATAAGCATTTGTGTCTATTGTCTTCTAAAATTTTATCAATCTCATATTCAGGCTTGTTTCTCTTAATTATTTCTAAAAGCTGAGGTTTAGTCAAATTCTCTCCGTAGTCAATTTTATTTTGGGTCAACCATAATTGCATATCTTTTTTTAAGGAATTCGTATTTGGGACTTTATTCACACAAATACGGTGATTACTCCATCACTATTATGGATGGCTCTCGTAAATTAGGCACAAGTTTTTCAATAACCCACTTTTTAAAGTTGGTACTATTCATCTCGTCATGATAATCACCACGTTTTGTATTTGATTTAAACACAAGTAGTGCATTTGTAACAAATCCAGTATCTCCTCCCGCATGTACAATAATATATCTTTGCCCTTTCGATACAGGCTCCAATACTCCGTCTTCACCCTCTCCGTGCCAACATTTACCCGATGTATGCAGAGAGTGAATATAGGTCTCATCTAAATAAATTATGGGCCGGGGATGGGGAGATTTATTATTTTTATCCACTGCATGCAAGTACTTAGCTCTCCAAGCTGATATTTCATTACGCTCCATAAGAACCTTCCGATTGGATTGAGATTTTTTAAAACGAAATCCCACTTTGTGAAGTAGCTTTCGCAGACTCTCTCGCTGTCCTGTGTAATTTATTTCTGTCTTTAAGACCTCTAGAAGCTTTTTAACAGTAGGGACCTTTTTTTTAGCAGAATAAAATTCATGTGCTTTCCTCCGTATATAACTCCCATGTCAAAATCATCAACATGCACAAATCTACTTTTACGTTTTCTCTCCTTGCCTGGTGTCCAAATTTTTGTACCAGTTTCTTCTGCTGCGTGCCCTTCCTTAACTATTTTTGAAATTAGTCCTTGACTTACACCTGAAATATAAGATAATAAAATAAATGTTAGTAGACATTTGAAATCTGGCAGGTTAGTCTGCTCACTCACTTAGCAGGTTACCTATTAGATGTACGTTACCGTTACGCTAACCTGCAGCAAGAATAGAAACGAATATTTCGTGGACTTAAATAATTAGTTAAGTATCGGGTAATTTATAACAAAAAGTTGACAACACTAACCTGTCGCTGCCGAAATTCGTTTGTATATTTGATTAAATGGAATAATCGGAGACCCCGCCCGAGCTTCTTCTTCAAAAAAGGTTTTAACCTTTAGAATAATGTTACGAGCATCACTTTTAATAGCTTTCGGCATATTTAACTTTATAAATTCAGCAATATCACGACAAAACAACCAGAGAACCCGAATGTAGTATACAGTGACAATCGAATGACATTTCAACATGACGGCCGTAGTTCCAATTTTCGCCATTTCACAGATAAGTTGGTAGGAGTGTATCTCTCATTGTGAAAACGTAGTATGCTTTATTCCCACAGATTACTTTTATATACAAGGTGTAACATAATTAACGCACAAGCTCTTAAGGGGTCATTGTACTCATCATTATGAACAACTTTTGCTATGGGACTAAACCTGAAATCGCAAAAAAAATCTGCTGCTCCCTACATTTATGTACGCATAACTCGTCAAAATGTTGGGAACAGCAGATTTTTTTTTCGCGATTTCAGCTTTGGTCCCATAGTAAAATATGTTCATAATGATGAGTACAATGACCCCTTAAGAGGTTGTGCGTTAATTATGTTACACCTTGTATATGGTTGTTTCATGCATGACTTTCGACGTGGATGCGTCGATCAAGTTTTCCGCCACGCATTAATGGAGAAGCGCTAAGGTAGCCCGCGAAATTCAAATTTTCTTACGATTTTTGCAATAATTTTCAGCTCAGTGTCTGGGTGTATGTTGATTAAAGTACTCGCGACCAAGCAAATATGTATTTACAAAATTATAATCATTAGATACAACTCCTTAAGTTAGCAGAATCCTCAAATATCAAGATTTCATGAAACAGTCATTCAATACTCAATAGGATTACTTGATCTTAGAGAGTTGTGTTGATGACTTTAATGATTATAATTCTGTAAATAGATATTTGTTACGGTTGCGAATGATATTTTAATCACCATACACCCTAGTACTGACCTGCAAATTGCAGAAAACGTAAGAAAAATTGAATTTCGCGGGCTACCCTGGTACCTTAACCATTTTCTTCGCAAAAAAAAATGAAATTAGTTTTTTGAGGACAAGTATTGATGACTTAGAAAAATTAAAAAAAGAAACAGGATGTCTACTTTTGGAGATCTTCTATGTATCTCATGAGATACATTGCCAAGTATCTGTTCTTTTCTTCACATCAATCAATGTTTCTGATAGGATACAATGCTCAAATAAAATAAAACTCAACATAAAACTGAAAAATAAAATTATAATCAGATTTATAGAAAAATTAAAACACAAACATACCCTACCCCACCCTTTACAATTAAATGTTAGTTAATTTCCGGTGTGAAAAATTAAAAAGCAGTTACTATTGGGTAGAAGACAAAGTCTTAAGCCGCATTTAGAACACTTAGCAGTGGTTTGTCCTTTAATGCATAACTTGCACCTCCCCTTTGGTACCAAATATTGGGAAATGACCAATCTAGTCATATCTCACACAATGTGTGGGTCTTGGCATAACAGAGGCTTTAATTGTTTTAGCTGGAGTGGGCCCTGCCACGTCTAATTCATCTAATGCAGTCTCCTTTCTGTGCATTAGTAAACTTTGTACCAACTGATAACGAATTTTTTTTACAGGCATGTATTTTTCAGATCTTGTGTGCCTGCGATAAAGCAACCAGCTATTTATTACTGACACACATGTCCAGCATTCGAGAAACTAGGGCAAATACCAACGGTGACCTTTGAAGTTGGTTCTATAGCATGCGATAAGCATGTCTGTAAGGTCTACGCCACCAATATGCGAGTTGTAACGCTTGATTAGGTCCAGCCGTTTTCGAGTAATCAGGGAACATACTTCCATAAAAAAAAGATTCCGACGAACTGAGAACCTCCTCCTTTTTTGAAGTCAGTTATTTTTTTTTAAAATAAATTTAGTAAGTACCTAGTTATCAAAGGTCACCTGCGAAACTAACCTTGCTTATGATCCGCAATGATCATGTCTTTGTAAAACCTACCATCTAAGTTCATATTGTGGACTGCAATAAAATAATATATTGAGTATTTTCTCCTTAACCAGTAACATTTGTTGAGATAGGTACGACCACCCTCACATCATGGCGGGGCAAGGCACGGTGGGGCTGGAGATCATGGAGCAGGTGCCGGGGGTGGACGCCGTGCTCGTGCCGGTGGGCGGCGGCGGGCTGCTGGCCGGCGTCGCCACCGCCATCAAACACCTCAAACCGCACGTCCTTATCTACGTAAGTACATTCTTCCGACTGCGCGACAGCATAAACAGGGTTGTGTTTTTCACTCGTATCTTTGTATGTGGTATCTATTCTTTATACCCTCGAAGCGTCCTAACGGTTGGATGGATTTGATACATGAGGTGTATAAGGACTCGTCTAGGTCGCGCGATGGTTACAGGCTAGGTGTTGTTTTATTAATCAAAATGGAGGCTTTTAGACGTCAATAAGTAAAACCTTGAAAAAATAAATTGACTACCGTGGCCATGTATCAAAATAAGTAAATGGCGTAAGGAAACGATTCAAAAATTAACACACTGAAAGGTTGAAAATTTAAAAAATCAAAGAACCGGTCTGGTTGTTAAACTTTGTATTTTTTATGAGATGAGGTTAATGTAGCAACACCCCACACTGTTATTATTTGTGCATTGTTGATCCTCCTAATGATTTATTACTAGCTGATCCCGATAGATGTCCTGCCAAAATTTCAATAATATTCAAACAAAAATTCCATATCGACTTCAAAAAGAAATTAACTTAAAATTATGAAATAACTTTAATTTTCGAAAGTCGGTGTCTTGGGATCTGTTTTTTAGTTTTTTGCTACCGACTTCCGAAATTAAAGTTATTTCATCAGTTCATCATTTTGAGTTGATTTAATTTTTTTAAATTACTTTTTTATTTCGTAATTTTTAGTTTTAAGTAAAAACTGGATTATTTGTTTGTAATAAGTAGTTAACAGTTTTTAACCGACTTCAAAAAAGGAGGTTATCAATTCGGTTGTAGGTATATATATTTTTTAATGTTTGTTACTTCAGTACTCCGTCATTTATAAACCGATTTGGAATTTTTGTTTATTCACATACTTCCAGATTGGTCCTATTTTTTATCAAAATGCAGTTCTGATGATAGGATCCATGAGGAATTGAGGGAACTCCTCAAATATTATAGGCAAACATATAGCGATTTTGGTATTTTCATCAACAAGTCGAGCATTTCCATTCAGAAAGTATCATTTAGTGAAGTGGAACTGATGAAGAAGACCACAGATGGCCACGGGAACTCCTCAATGATAAGTATTTCACGGTGGCGATAAGATATCGCGGTTAAAATAGTTAAGCGACTATGACGAAGCAAATTTAAATTAGCTCTGATGAAAATGGTACCATCGAACTGATCTGATGATGAAGCCGGAAGGTTACCGGAACTCCGTAACTAAACAATGTATCCTATACTGTGTTTGGGCGTATTGAAATTCTCATGGCAAAAAAACGAAAATACTAAACCAAAGACACCGACTTCCGAAATTAAAGTTATTTTTCACTTTGTATTGTTTTTTTGGAAGTCGGTTGTTTTTTTTTTATAAATAAGTTTTTGTTGTAAATATTGCACTAGAATTTGACCAAGGTTTGGAGATGTTTTGCCTTTGTTGACACCACACCCGTAACTCGTATTAATAGGTAAGCCAGGCCGTCACACTTACACGTATTAGTCCATACCTTGAAAACTACTTAACCGATTTTGATGAAACTTGCTCTGGAGCTAGACCACCACCTCTTAACGGAGTATTATTTTAATCTTACTTGAGTGTAGGAAAGAGATGGAGTTAGAAGTCCTGTATAGCTCCATCTCTTTCTCACACTGAAGTAACATTAAAATAATACTGCTTTAAGAGGTGGTGGTTGGCCCCTTGTTCCTTAAGTTGACGTAAATGTAAACCAATAAAAAAGGTATAATAAATAGTACTTACCAACTCTAAGCTGGACTTAGGACTTGTTGTGTGTGTAACAAGATCATTGCTTAGTCCTCTATCTATGTCTTTCCACTTATTTATTATTTCTAAGACTAAACACAAATCACTGCGTTAGGTGACCTGTAATCTCAACACTCTCGTTTCGTTGTGTACCTATAAACGAAGTCAAAGGTCACACAGATAAACAAACATTGATTGCTTAGTTTAATGTCTTGTTTACATAATATTGCTTTGATTAGGAAAACCCGGAATCTCACATAAATAGATCAATAATAGTTCACTATTGATCCGAGTCTCTGGGTTTTTATGACTGATAACGGATATAACCCATAGGTACCTTGGGTATGTATACCTATGAATTGTATAGTTGCTATAAGGTACTACTACTAAATGTTTACCTAATACTTAGGCTATCTGTCTTCTATCTATATACAAGGTGGAACAGGACGATTGACATTCCTTTAAACCACGTAAAGAGAATCATTTTCTTAACTCGTACACAAAAATTCAATCAAATCCAATAAATACTTTAGCCACAGGAAATGCTTATTATTTTTCATTTTCTTATTTTCCAACATGATATAATTATGTAGATCTGAGTCCGTAATAATAGGTAAACATTGTAAGGTCAAGAACCTGTGCAAAACACGTATGATTCTATTATATGTGTCTCAATATGCTTGAAAGTCAGAGAAAGGTATCATACGATTTAATTCTGACGCGCCCCGCCCATTTCCACAAAATCTTACAGTTAGAAAGAGAAAGAAATATTACTTATGCAAGTACTACTATTAACTACTTACTAAAAACTACTGCCAAATACTACTAACACTACACTACTGTTACTACTACTTACTTGTGCATTAGTGGTGCATAGACAATTGCGAGTGTGTGTGTGAGCGAAATTTTTTCGGCAAAAAGTCTCGGACTCGATAATTAGGTCAGTCAGTGAACCGGCGGCGGCGCCCTTTGAGGAGAGCGCGTGCTATCTTTTTTATCACGAGACGAGCCGCACGCATATTGTCGTAATTTTGTGAAAAGTTTTAGTTTGCTATTGACCTGACACCACTGGATTTCTTTTTGTGGGGGGACGTAAAAAACGAGGTGTATGCACGAGAAGTGAATACTGTGGATGATTTAAAAATTTAAATAATTAATGCCTTCGACAAACTAAAAATAATGGCAGATGGGGGACATGTTACGTTACGTCGAGGCCGTGAAAATCTAATAAGACGATGTCGCTTGTGTTTAATGAACAACGGATACTGAAAATTTAAAATTTTGACTCTATTGATGATGTAAATTCTGATTGTGATTTGATATTATGTGAATAATCATCTAATCAGTGATCTTTTAATTCACAACGCGCAACTTGTGAGTTTGCGTTGTTCTCGACTAAAGTACCTACTTGCGCCCTGCACGGCCGCCGCCGCGCCCCGCACCGCACCGCACCGTTGTTGGTCAGTGAATGTTGGTAGGTAAAGCGTGTTTACTTTTATGCAGTTGATTCTGCTATTTATTTTGTTTGAAAACTGCAATTTTTAAATTTTCCATTAACTACTAATCTTCGTGTTTTAAAATGTTTCGATGGACTAGTAATGTGCTCGTTTTAATTTAATGTCGTACATCCAGTTCCACGTTGTATACTACTACCACTTTGCCCGCAACTTCGTCCACGTGGATTTCGTACTTTCCTCTAAAAAAATTAACGCCCCCTCCACCCCCTTTGAAAGGTTTTTTTCAAAAAGTAATGTTTACGATCTTTGTAATTTATTTGAATAAATAAGTATTCGGGCCAATTTTTAAGTTTATAGATTAAAGGAAAAATATTTTTCCAATAAACAGTGTCCTCCTTTTTCATCACGACACCTAGGGCTTATTTTTTTGTTAAAAAGCGTTTCGTACCATTCCATTGTATGACTTAAACATTATTTTTACCCATTTTCGAGTTAATTGGGGCAAGCAGTAAATCCACCCTTAACACTCTATTACCATTTTCCACCCCGTTAGGATTTAATTTTTGAAGAACCCTGAAACAAGTACTATTCTATTTTTGTTTTAAGTATGTATTAGTACTGTGTTTCGAGTTAATCTGACAGCGCGTTAAAATGTTTCATTACTACCTTTGACACCCCCTAAATCCTCTGTGAGGGGTTGTTTTAAAAAACTAAAAGCGATACTCTTTATTATTTACTGAGGCAAATATAGCTAAGTTTCAAGTCTAATAACCATATGGATAAGAGTTTTCATATAAACTGTATCCCCTCTTTTCACACATACAGGGGTGGAGTTTTGAAAAATGGTGTCGGATTTTTCCATAACTTGAATCAAAGATTTTTTATACCAGTTTTTGAGTTAATCAAGCCACGCAGTAAAATCCTCCCCTTAAAATCTTATTACGCCTATTCACCCCGTCAGGGGTAGATTTTCGGAAAACCTTGAAACAGATTATTCTTTATTTTTAGTCTTAGTATAAATACTGAGTTTCGAGTTAATCGGACTGCGCGTTAAAATTCTTCCGTACAAACTGACACCCCCCAACCCCCTCTTGGGGGTAGTTTAGAAAACAAAAAATGACAAAGTTCATTTTACTTAGATAATTATTCGTGCCAAGTTTCAAGTTTATTAACTCAAGGAATAAGATTTTTCAAACAAACGAAATCCCCCCTTTCACCTCCTTAAAGGTCGAATATCCAAAAACCCCTTCTTAGTGTTCTTCTAAATTATGAAGGGAAGCCGTGTGCAAAATTTCACGTTCCTAGTCCCAGTAGTTTCGGCTGTGCGTTGATATGTCAGTCAGTCAGTTTCTTCTTTTATATATTACCAGCTTCCGCCCGCGACTTCCTCCGCGTGAAATTTCTTGTTCCCCTGACCCACCCCGTCGCATCGCATCGCCTGCCTGCGCTGTTACTTCGTTTTCGCTTAGCGCTCGTTCTTACTTTTTTTGTTTATGCTCAGCTTCTAAGGGTCCTAGCGTAATGTTACATATCCTATAGCCTTCCTCAAGAATTGGACTTTATAATGCAAAAAAAGTTTTTCAAATCCGACTCATAGTGACAGAGATTAGCGCGTTCAAACAGTCAATAAAAATAAAATGTGTAGGTAACTAATATATTATATAACTATAATAAATAACTAAACGAAAGGTCCGAATTGAATAATTCAAAAAGAAATTTACATATAGGTACTTAACCAACCTTGATGATGAAACTATTTATTTGGATAAGGATTAATACCATGTTTATGAAAACACCTTCGCAAGTAATGCATTATTTTATAACAAATTTGATTACCCTTAATAAAGTTATAGTGAGCCAACCTTAAGAGATAGACATATGCTATTGCCGATTTTTTTTAGAACTTTTTAAGAGGAACAATCCCGTCATACATGTTTTTTGCGTAACTTTAACCGTTTACGCAGCGCACGCAACGGAAGCTCGCAAAAGGAATAAATTTTCCCCGTTTTTGCAACATTTTTCATTGATGCTCCGTTCCTATTGGTCGTAGCGTAATGTTATATAGCCTATAGCCTTTCTCGATAAATGAGTTATCCAACACTGAAATAATTTTTCAGTTCGAACCAGTAGTTCCTGAGATTAGCGCGTTCAACCAACCAAACAAACAAACTCTTCAGCTTTATAATATTAAGTACAATACCCGGTGATAAATATTGCACATCGACCTTTGGAAAGAGACAATCGGCTAATTTCGGCTTCGTAGAGCGTTGTCTCTGTTGCACGAAATACAAACAGTCCGGTATCTATTAGGAGCTGTTAAAACAATTATGATTAGCTTCTTTTGATAATTCTTTTTATTCTTTGTATAAAATACACCAATTTTTCTATAAGTGATGGCTTTAGGTTGGGGTAAAATAAAATAAAAAAACATGTTCACGTTATGTTTACGTATTTAATTATTTTGGAAAATTACAGCTGTAGTGTACATAATAAACACCATTATACCTATTGTTAAAATGAGACATTGTAATAAAAATAATAATAATTATCTCGACTTAGCACACGAGGTTGTTGACATGTGGAATGTGACCTCGGCTGTCATTGTGCCGATTGTCGTAACGGCCAATTGCCTGATGGCCGAAAGCCTCGACCAACATCTCTCGAGGCTGTCGTTAGGCGGTTGGATCAAGAGCCTGATCCAGAAGGCAGTACTCCTCGATACGGCTCGTATTGTGAGGAGGTTCCTGTCTCTGCAGCCCTAACCACCGGTAGCTTGGACCCTGCTCCCGATACCGGTGGAATTCTATTTTTTATATTTTTAAATGTTTTTTTTAATATTTTGTATTTTAAGAAATATTTAAAAATGTAATTATATAAGAAACAAAAATTAATAAACGAAATAATAATTATAATTCTCAAATACTTCCATTTCACTATCTGTGCTCTCAAAGAGGTCAATATCACTGTCACTGTCAGCCGTATTTATCACTAGTCTATCAGTGTAATTGTCTAAACCGTGTTGAATGCTTCTATATTCATTCTCACATTTGATTGCATGATCGCAAACCTTTTTCCACTCTTCAGCCCCGATCATGTTAACTTTTTCAGTCAATAATGTTTTTACTATAGTTAAATTCATACCCACATTTCTAGAGGCTACATAGCCTTTCAGTTGAGACCATATATTTTCAATTGGATTAAAATCCGGATGATATGGTGGCAATCGCAACACAGTGTGCCCATGTTTGGCAAGTACTTTGTCCACGGAAAACTCTGTATACCTCTCCTTGTGCTGACATATGATAGCGTAAATCTGTTTTTTTTTTTTGATAATTTTGGATCAACTGGAATTTCGTGTCTGTTTAACCAGTTGATCATTTCCTGTTGAATGGTGTTTGAGTTGGGGGGTCTTTCAACATATTTGTTGTGATAGGGTGCGTTGTCGATAACTAGAACAGAATCACTGGGTATATTTGGGATTAATTGATTAACCAGCCATTTTTCGTAGTTATCGTTATTCATTTCATTGTGATAGTCAGCTGTAGTGTCCATACGTTAAAAAGGCACCGGGTACAAAGCCTTTTTCATTTCCCGCATGAACAAGCCAATTTCAAAAGGTTGACCTTTTGAAATTGGCTTTTTTACTCCTTTTTTCTTATCATCACTCCAATATTTCCCTTTAGTGTGGGATGTATGTATGTAAGACTCATCCATGTAGACGATATTTTTTCCTGATTCGCGAAATTTGCGTATTTTATCGAGGTATTCCATTCGTTTGAGACCATCGTGCTTTTCTGTTAGAACTTTTCGATTATCTTCCATTTTAGTGAACCAAAATCCCACCTGGTGAAGTATTTTTCTCAACGTCTTTTCAAACCCATTGTAATTAATAGCTTCAGATAATTTAGCTTTTAATGATTTTATTGTTGGCAGTTCATTAAATCGTAAGTGAAAATCATACACCATTCTTCGAATAACATCATAATCAAAATCGTCCATATCCAAGCGAAATAGCTTTTTTGGTCTCCCTTTTTTTGGAGTGCTGAACTTAATTTCAGTAGAATGTGTTTCAGTACTGACTTCGTTTAATATATTCTTCAAAGTTCTTCTTGAAATTCCAGTGGCATTTGCAACTCGCTCTTGAACCTTCTTAAAATAACAACTTACATTTTCATCTTCATTTTTATTAAATCTGTCAGCTTCGGTTACAAAATATTTATAAACATTGTAGATAATTTCGTGTGACTGACCTCGTAAAGGTTTCCCTCTTTTCCCTAAAGATGCTATAATACAACTTTAAATTATTTAAATTTGGGGGTGTTAACAACTCTAAATATATATTTTGAACTGGACGCGACCGCACTCTATCGCACCTGAACAACGACTGACAAAACGTCACATAGGTAGTGTGCGACAGAGATAACGCTCTACGAAGCCGAAATTAGCCGAGTGTCTCTTTCCGAAGGTCGATGTGCAATATTTATCGCCGGGTACTGTATTGAATGTAAAGATACCGATGACATTGACATCACATCGTCGACAGAGAGTAAGTATATTGCCGAGTGATGATGATAGCGCCCGGCGCGGCGCCCGCGATAATGTTTTGTCCTCAGGGGGCCAACCACAACCTCTTAAAGCAGTATTTTTTTTATTTTTTTTATTTAAGATAGGTTTGCTTTTGACTCTAGTCTAGGTCAGAGATGACAGAGACAAAGTCGACGATGGAGCGAGCTTACCCAGAAGAAGCCTGTTAACTCTCACTTTGAAGAGATCGGGGTTGTATACGTTCGGAAACACAGACGCAGGCAGAGAGTTTCACTCCTTTGCTGTGCGCATCACAAAATACATTTAGTATTTAGTATTATTTTAATGTTACTTCAGTGTGAGAAAGAGATGAAGCTATACAGGACGTCTAGCTCCATCTCTTTCCCACACTCAAGTAATATTACAATAACACTGCGTTAAGAGGTGGTGGTCTAGCTCCAGGTGTCACAAAAAAACAACTCGCAAAAACATACAAACAATTTGCATTTATGTATTACCTAAAAAAGTCATTTCAGCATTAACTTTGAATTTGAAGGCCGTGGCGGCCAATACTTCCTCTACCATAGTAAGGCAATTTGTGAGAAGACTTATACCCTAGTACCTACTTCTTTGTGCTAGTTGATGGGTGGTCCTCTATAATTAGAGGACCACCCATCAACTAAGACGAATTAATATTCGTCTTTTTTTTCTTCGTTTTTTTTTCGTTTCGTTTTTTTTCGTTCGTCTTTTAGTTAAGTTACTAACAATAGTGTTAAAGTGTTTACAACCCCGATCTCTTCAAAGTGAGAGTTAACAGGCTTCTTCTGGGTAAGCTCGCTCCATCGTCGACTTTGTCTCTGTCATCTCTGACCTAGACTCTAGTCTAGTGTGATAGATTTGCTCTTGACTCTAGTCAAGAGCAAACCCATCACAAATAATAAAAAAAAAACCTGTTGTACTAACAATTTATGGACCTTTTAGTTGTCCGAAATAAAATTATTTTATTTATTTATTAACTATATTATAATATTATACCCAATTGCCGCAGCGGTTTATTGAAAGTTGAAACACGCGGACGCTAGTGTGATATTTTATAATAAGTTTAGTTTTCTCTCGTAAGGCAGTTTACCATAATAAGGCTATGTGGGGTCTCAAATTCAAGGCAAACCAGCCATCAATAGACAGACCGCGGAAAGTACATTCATCACACATGCACGATCTTAACGTCTCGAAACTGTGTCCGTAATTTTTTTTTTAATGCTTATAATGCTGTGATCCAGGGCGTGGAGACGGAGAAGTGTCCTAGCATGCAGTGCGCGATGGAGCACGACGAGCCGATGATCGTAGAGATAAGATCCACGTTGGCAGACGGTCTGGCTGTGCCCACCGTCGGGTACAACGCCTTCGCTACCGTCAAGAACAATGTTGACAGAATGGTAAGTGCCTAAAGTTTCCCCATGTGGTAGCAGTCGCTACTAGTTCTATGGAGTCGGCGCCAGTGTGAGTAGGCAGAAGTTTTCTTGTCATCCCCCAGAACAGAATTAGTTGAGGGAGCATAGCTGTTCTATAATTGACCGGATGATTTAAAGAAGTGTGTGTGTATAAACATATTATGATATTTACAAAAAACTTAAGAAGCATGTATGTACTCTGTGACGTCACCAACACCCCAGAGGCAAATATGATCATAATTACCTAGATGTATGTACTTTGTATCTTATTTTAAGTGGACTACTAATTAGTTCTTATGAGAAATAAAATCCTAACAGAATGGAAATGGAACCAATCCGGATGTGTTATGAATTGAGTCATTTTATCTAAGTATCGATTAATGAAAACCTCACGATTACGCATATTAGCTTTAGCTTATTAAACTTATTGCGTTTCTGGCTTGCGTAATTTATTTACGCGTTATTTATCTACTTTAATCGATTACGTATTGTCGTTTTGTATAAATGAGAAATCGAATCGTAATTAATCGCGTAACTTTATCACGTTACCCATTGTTAATACAATCCGTATTGTGTTGATAATTTATAATTATTATTTTTGGAAGTACCTACCTAATGCCTTTTGCTTTTTTCTTATTGTCCTATTTTGCAGAAAGGGATTCAAATCTCTTTTTTTGGCGTGACTGCATGTTGACTCTAGCATTCAAATACATGAATCAGGACTCTGGTCCATTTATTTAAATGCGCACTGTAATTACCCCGACTACCCGGTTGATTGTTTGACAGATCACTGTGAACGAGGACTGGATCGCTCGCGCCATCTTGCGTCTGATTGAGCAGGAGAAGTACGTAGTGGAGGGAGGGGGGGCGGTCTGCGTCGCCGCTATCATGGCAGGTCTCGTGCCTGAACTGGCTGGCAAGAAGTTAGTGCTTTTAATTATGACTGTCTCTTAACAAAAAAGAAAACCATTTGCAGAGTCAGCTTGTGTTATGTTTCAGGGTGGTGTGTATTCTGTCGGGCGGTAACATCGACACGACGATCCTGGGCCGGTGTCTGGAGCGAGGCCTGGCCGCGGAGCAGCGCCTCGTGAAGTTCAAGGTGACGGTGAGCGACCGGCCAGGTGGCATCGCGGAGCTCTGCAAGCTCATCTCTTCGACCGGCGTCTCCATCAAAGACATCATGCAAGAGCGCGCTTGGGTTCATGGCGATATTTTCAGTGTTCGGGTAAAGAACTATTTAATAGTTTGATTTCTTATAACTTTTCCTTGGTTGACTTAGACCGACTTAAAGCTGATTTCGAAAAGTTGAATTGAACATTATTTAATATTTTTTTGTAGGTGAAAGTGGTGTGCGAAACCCGTGGTCCTGAGCACTTGGAAGAGCTGCGCGGAGTGATCGCGACCACGTATCGGGAGTGGGACTTCGCGGGCGAGTACGACGCCTACCCGCGCCGGAACAGCACCGAGTCCCTGGACGAAGTGTCACACTAACTGATTGGCTTACAAAGTGCGGTCAATATACTGCAACTATTTACTGATATTAACGTCTGCTGGCAGTGCCGCGGACCGGTGTCTCCACCTCTAGGTGTGTAGGTTACTAAATAGACGTAGAGCTCGATTAGTCAGAAAATATTATCCTCATTGATCCGGCACAGTTAAAGTCCAAACGGTGCCTTTCAAGCAAGCAGCTGTAGTAGTTACGAGTAGGTGTTCGACGACGAAAAGGGTGGCTTGAATATCAAATAACAATTCTTTAATATCTATCTGAATGCTATCCCAAAGGGTGATGGGTAAAGTTTCATGTGTCATAGTCTGAAAGAAGTGCACTGTTATTCTACCTATTCTAAGGGAAGTAAAATTACCCTTAACGAAGCCGAGAGTCACTCATTCTTGCCGTTATTATGATAATTTTTTTTGTGGGAACCATCTGGCCACGGACAAAGTTCCATTTTTTTTTGCTTTTTTTTACGAAAACATATTGTACATGTTATAACTTAACTTTAACACGATCCCTGTACTGTTGCATGCACCCATACGCACAATGTTTTGTGTGCGTTACGTTTGCGCACTACCGTAAACGGCGAATTTTCACACCAAAAATAAAAGTCGTTTCCCAGCGATTATTTTTGCACAAAGCTATTCTACAGAATGCGTAGATGACGGCTTCGTGATGGGTCTTTTTACACCCTGTATTAAACCCGTACTGAAAGATATTTATTGAATACCTAAATAATTACAATTGATTTTCTAATTTTTTTCCTAGTTTGTAAGTATGTTTAAGGGTATTTCACATATCTGTCAATCTGTGATAGGTAAGAAGATTAATATTCTGCTGATGACATTATTAAATTACTTCATTAACCTATTTTTTATTTTAAAGTGTTGTATAAACAGACCCCATTGCAGGTTAATATCTATCTATTTAAATAAAAACGAATGGCTAAATGTGTTGCTAAGCGCAAAACTCGAGAACGGCTGGACTGGACCAATGCGGCTAATTTTGGTTTAACAATGTTTGTAATAGTTCGAGTTAGGCTCTTATGGAAAGAAAATTGGAAAAGTTTCCCGGAAAATGTTCAAACTCGGGAAAGTGCTTTTTTCTATGGGAACTGAAATTTGGACAGAGCAATGTCTGTTGGGTCAGCAAGTAACTATATAAAATAATAATAATAACAGTCTTTCATTCTCCCACTGCAGGGCAAAGGCCTCTTCTCTAACAGAGAAGGCCCGACTGAGCATTGATCACCACGTTTGCTCTAGATGGGTTGGCAATTTCAGACTTATATTAACTTATAGGTACAGGTTTCTTCTGTTTTTTTGTTAGGGCTAAGATAAACTCAGAAAGTATGGTACGATTTAGAAAAGCAGCCCAGTGGTAATTGTTCGGATTTGAACTAACAATCTTGTGCATAAGCTACATCATATCATTTATTTCATAACAAAATACATTGTGTTGAAAATATTACAGTAGGTAAAGAAAATATTGTGATGATAAATACAATAATTAAAAAAAAACCTTACATTCATAATATAATAAAATTCATTACGCATTGCAAAATTGGCAAAATGTATCAATAGCACTAATAAATAATTATATGTTAATAATTCAGTAACAATAAAGCCCAATGGCCTAGTGGCTAAAAGCCTCGAATCGAGAGATGTTGATCGAGGGTCTCGATCAATATCTCTTGAGTCTCTCCATTAGGCGGTTGCATCAAGGGCCTGATTCAGAAGGCAGTACTCCTCGAAACGACTCGAATCGTGAAGAGGTTCCTGTCTCTGGAGCCCTAACCACCGGTAGCTTGGACCCTGCTCCTGATACCGGCAGACCACAATTTTTTATATTTTTAAATGTTTTTAAACTTATTTTTTCTAATAAAAGAAATATTTAAAAATGTATAAGATAAGGAACTAAATAAAGAAAACGAAATAGTTAAATAATCAACAACATTGCGTTTAAAGGACACTGGACCAAATGCTGCCCAGACATGGGAATACTTCCAAACGGTTCCTTGCATCAATTTATACTACAAAAAAAAAATCGGTCCCAGGGTTAAAAAGTTTCTGGTGGTTTTTTATTTTAATTTTATCTTTTATTGGATAGGTATACAGGGTTACAGGGAAAGTCGTACTGAATATTAAAGGAGGTTATTATTCAGGTCATTTCTGATGATTTTGATTCTGAAATAAAATGTCTCAAACTTAACCGTTATGGAGATATTAAATTTTAAAGATTATTTTTAAAAATCCTTTATTTTTTGGCTTTTAGTCGTTTTGTTTGGGATTAGAGCTCCTAGAGTCGGTTTTTTTGATGTATCTAGTTAGAAGACATGTCCATTAATAAAAATGATCAATAGAAACTGAACCTATTACTAACAGCTTAAAAAACTGCTCGACAACGGTTAGCATTATGAATTTTCTAATAGAGTGTTCTTAACTTTGATGGGCTTTAAAAAAAAAAAATGTATGGAACTTATTCTGCGAATAATTTTACAAAGTTCTACGTCTCTTTAGCTATTCAAAAAAGTATATCATCTACTAGGTTTGTTCATAAAATCTTAAAATAATGTTATTAGAATAGGCCCATCTGGTAGTACAACATAACAGAATTACGATACAAAAGAATCCGGCTTACTACCTGGCACTTTTAAACAATGAAAAAAGGTTTGGGTAGACATTGTTTGTGCCCGGGAGACGTGCGGTGACAGGTATTTATGTCATTTTAAATGTCTGAATTGTCAAATCGTGGATCGTGGTGTTTGTTTAGTCTGCTCATATGCGATTCTTCCATGGTAGATGTGTTATCCGTGCCCTCCGATTTTTTTTTGTAAAAACGCGACTTGGCTTGGATTTTTGGACTGTTTCATCTTCTAACTGTGTGACGTGGCTTGTAACTGGACTTTGATTTGTGTTGTGAACATGGCAACATTTACCAACGAGGAATATGCTGACATCCTAATGTGTTATGGATTTTGCGAAGGAGTGTCGTTGCGTGCACGCAATGAATACATGCTAAGGTATCCTACTCGCCGAGTACCTGATATTGGCGTATTTGAAACTGGTTCTGTGCTAGTACGTCGGACTGACATGGGACGACCTCGTGTTCTTGATGACGACGACGAAGATAATGAAATACGACGTCTCTTTGAAGCCGACCCAACCACGTCAACAAACGTTGTCGCTCGACGGCTTGGTATTTCCCAGTGGAAAGTCTGGTTCGTAATGCACAGTTCTGGGCAATACCCTTACCATTACACGCCAGTGCAAGTAATTGAAGAAGGGGATCCATTGAGACGACTAGACTTCTGCCGATTTATGCTCAATGCCGATAATGAAGATCCGGATTTTTTAAAGAAAATCATGTGGACAGATGAGTCGAAATTTGACAAAGACGGCATCACAAACTATCATAACACCCATTATTGGGCTCCCAAAGCGCAAGGTAACCCCAAGAAAAAAAGACCAAAAGGGTCACAAAGGAGATTCAGTCTTAATGTGTGGATGGGTATAATATCAAATAACTTGATAGGGCCATACTTCCTGCCCGATAACTTGAATGGCGAGACATATGAAAACTTTTTGAGGGAGGAGTTACCCTCTTTAATGCAAGACTTGCCTATTGCATTGAGACGAGACATGTTCTTTCAACATGATGGCTGCCCAGCGCACTACAGAAGAAGTGTTCGAGCATGGTTGGACGAGAATTACCCAAACCAATGGATTGGAAGAGGCGGACCCATAGCATGGCCGGCGAGGAGCCCCGATTTAACGCCGATGGATTTTTATGTATGGGGTCATATGAAAAGCCTAGTATACGACCAAATGACACCGATCGCAAATGTCGATATTCTAAGACAAAAAATTATTGATGCGACTGAGGAAATGAGGCGGAACCTACGAACTTCTGTCGTGAAAAGTAATTTAAGAAAAAGAATGAGACTTTGTGTAAGAAATAGCGGCGGCCATGTAGAACATGAATTATAAAAATATTGCTAAAATTTTTGTCTTTTTTTTACGTATTTTAGCTACTTTTACCTCAAACTAAAAATGTACCCTCTCCTTACTTAACTGTTATTTGGGCAATGTTTTGCCTATTTAATAGCAAGTGTTATACCTTTTTGAATAGCTAAAGAGACGTAGAACTTTATAAAATTATTTGCAGAATAAGTTCCCATACAATATTTTTTATTAAAAGCCTGTTAAAGTTAAGAACACTCTATTAGAAAATTCATAATGCTAACCGTTGTCGAGCCGTTTTTTAAGCTGTTAGTAGTAGGTTCAGTTTCTGTTGATCATTTTTATTAATGGACATGACCTCTAACTAGATACACTTCTGGACACATCTATTGGCCCACCTTGTATTTTCAGTTTCGTTTGGTCCTAGCTAAAATTTTATATTAGGTCGAGCAAAAAGTTTTTATGCAGTTTTGAACCTGGCACATTCACAATTTCATTCAATAGTCTTTTTTTGAATGTCGAACACAGAATTTAAAGAAACAAAAGACAATTTGGAGCCTGTTTGTTGATATCAAACAATCGAATACTAAGAAAACTTGGTTTTATTGGTTTACTTGGATTTAATTCTTGAAAAAGTGATTGATATCTTTGGTTTTGCAACAAACATTACTTATTCTTAACATTAAGGTGAGGTTCTATCAATAATCTATGGATACTTCACCTGAAGTCGCCGCCCAAGCTGTGGCACTTATTCAGGCCGGACACAGCCAAAGAAACGTGAGTGCTCAACTTAATTTAAGTCGATCTGCGGTCCGAAATGTTTATCGGAGGTACCTAGAGACTGGCGGCTTTGTTCGTCGCCAAGGAAGGCCACGATCTCGGGTCACAACTGAAAGGCAGGATCGATTCATCGTGGCGACCAGCTTGAGAAATCGTCACCTTACCTCCATTGAGATACAAAACCAACTTCGCGACTTCCACGGAGTATCTGTGAGCGCTCGAACTGTTCGGAGAAGGTTAAAAGAACGCGATATGGTACCACACAAGCCAGCTAATGGGCCCAAACTAACGCGAGCCCACCGAACAGCGCGCCTTCATTTCGCACGCAGTCATTTAAATTGGACACAGCAAGATTGGAGCCGTGTACTCTTTTCTGATGAGTCTAAAATTGTGTTACATGGCAATGATGGAAGGAAGAAGGTCTACCGACGTAAGGGAGAGCGTTTCGCACAATGCTGCTTTGAAGAGAGGGTTGCTTATGGCGGTGGCTCATGGACTGTCTGGGGCGGTATATCCGCGAGCGGCAAAACTCAACTTGAGGTTGTTACAGGACCACGGCTGCCAACATTAAATGCTGAAAGGTACATTCGTGAGTGCTTAGAACCTCACGTGATACCATACGCGGACTATGTGGGCACAAATTTCCTTTTTATGCATGATAATGCAAGAGCCCATGCGGCCGGCATCGTCAGGGAATATCTTCGGGATGTGAACATCACAGTTATGGACTGGCCAGCCAGAAGCCCAGACATGAACCCCATTGAGCACATGTGGGACGAGCTAAAAAGACGTGTTAGGGCTCGTCAGCCAGTTGCCCAGACGATGCAGGAGTTGAAAACTGCCATAGAAGAGGAATGGGAGATGATCCCTCAAAATTTTATAGAGCGGTTGATAAACTCTATGCCTAATCGTATGAGAGCTGTGGTAGATGCCCATGGAGGCAACACGCGTTATTAAATTAAACCTTTATTTGATAAAACATGTTTTTTATTCAAAAATCAATTGCCTTTAACAAGGCGCATATCCGACTTGTTAGGCGTAGCTCCATGTTGTATGGTAGGTATTCTGAATTCAAATTTAAAACAATACGATCGAAAAAGATGGTAAAATGTATCAGGTTTAAAACTGCATCAACAGTTTTTGTTCAATCTAGCAATCATATTTCGGTAGGAGCCATTGAAACCTAAATTCTAAGGTGGGCCCATAGATGTGTCCAGAAGTGTACATCAAAAAAACCGACTCTAGGAGCTCTAATCCCAAAGAAAACGACTAAAAGCCAAAAAATAAAGGATTTTTAAAAATAATCTTTAAAATTTAATATCTCCATAACGGTTAAGTTTCGGACATTTTATTTCAGAATGAAATTCATCGGAAATGACCTGAATAATAACATCCTTTAATATTCAGTACGACTTTCCCTGTAACCCTGTATATGTATAAGATAGCGTCGATGAGTTGGAACTCGTTGGTTTTGTCTTGACAAGTACTACTATAGCCCAATATAGTATCCAGGGTCTAATGATGGAACAGGAAGGTGGCCATAGGAATTCATCAACTAAACAAGATAGCATCACATGCCTGAACAGATTTTTGGATGTATGGGGTATCGTTAGAATCCTTAGATCATCTGGAGTAACACTGGCTATATATTTTTTTAAAATTCAATATGGCGGCAGTATGGCTCTATTTTCAAATGTGAAAAAAAAACGTATTTGGACTCATTGGATACATATTGACAAGTATGACACTAGGTGGTGTTCAGGGTCTGATGATGGAGCCGGAAGGTGGCCATAGGAACTCCTCAACCAAACAAGATAGCACCATCGTATTTGGACTTATTGGATGTATTGACAAGTGCTATAAACGCTAGGCAGTGTGGTGATGGAGCCACAAGGTGGCCGTAGGAAATCCTCAACCAAACAAGACGGTACCATCGTGTTTTGACTCATCGAATATGTATTGATAAGTGCTAATACACTAGCTGGTGTCCAAGGTCTGATGATGGAAACTGAAGGTGGTCACGGGCACTCCACAAATAAACAAGATAGCTCTGTTGTGTTTCGGCCATTTGGATTTATCTTGATAAGTAACCTTACCTTACCTTGCGTCCGTATCCTGGTTACGATTCAGTGATCTCTTTCGGGAAACCGAAGGTTTTGTCTTTGCGATTATGGACAAAGTTATGATGACGAACAACTACCGGACATATATTGTGAAGAACGGCACGGTTGGCATCTGTCGGGCATGCTACCATCGGGGGAATCAATCCGACACATTATTTCTGGCTGTTCTCGTCTGGCTAACGGAGCCTACCTACTTGCATAGGCACAACCTTGTATCCAAGATTATCCACCAGCAACTTCCTCTGAAATACAGTCTTGTGGAATCGGAAGTACCGTACTATAGGTAAAATGGCTATATCACGTTGTATTGGGATCGATCTATCATCACTGACCTAGCTATTTTCATTTTCCGTTCAAGACTTGTTCGCGACATGTTAAAAATCGTGGCAAGTCTATCACCACAATGTCTGGCTAGTTGTTGCCAATAAGCCAGATATAGTGGTAATAGATCGATTAGAACGTCGCACAATGATTATTGATATAGCGGTATATTATAGATATACAGGCTGACTTTGAAAATATGCGACAAACTTTAAGGAGGTGTTTTACCCACCAAGATGAACAACTTTTACTATGGGACCAACTTAAAATTCGCAAAAAAAAATTCGACCTTTCCATATAAAAGTACATACCCGATCGGGCCATGTGTTATAAGAAGGTCGAATTTTTTTTTGCGAAGTCTAAGTTGGTCCCATAGTAAAAGTTGTTCATATTGGTGGGTAGAACTCCCCCTTAAATTTTGTCGCATGTTTTCAAAGTCACCCTGTATAAAAAGATAAGCAGATTATGTATCTTGACCTGGGCTCATAAGGTTATCGACATGTGGGATGTGGATACAGCAGTCATTGTGCCGATAGTCGTGACGGCTAATGACATAATAGCCAAGAGTCTCGACCAACACCTGTGGAGGCTCTCGTTAGGCAGTTCGATCAAGGGCTTGATCCAGATGGCACTTTTGGACACAGCGCGTATCGTTATGAGGCTCAGGAGCCCTGAGTACCACCGGTAGCTTAGACCCTGTTCCCGATACCGGTGGGCTACTATTTTGTATATTTTAAATGTTTTTTATGTTGTTATAAAAATATAATAAAAGAAATAATCGTGTGTGTCATTGTTTAAAATAATTACTGTCATTAATTAGTAAAATGCGCTATTAGTTGTCATTATTCCTCTATAAAAAACCTCAACAAAAATACTTTTTCTGAAAACTCCTCGGATAGATTTTGAAGAGCTTTGGTTTACAGACAAGTATAAGCGCAAGGAACATACTCGTAATGCACTGTGTGTCCATTCCTTTAAGGGTCCGTACCAGGGAATCGTGTTGTGGCATTTTGATAAATTTGTATAGAAAACTTAAAGTAGTAGCCACGAAATAAAACATCTATCTAGCTCAAGAGTTTCACCAGTCAGTGAAAAAATCGGAATAAAGATAAACCTTGTAGGTAATTGTAAAAAAATATTGAATATCACTAAAAACGTGCAAAAAGCACTGCCGCATTTTGATAACTTTGGCGTAACTAAGCAGTCATCTAATTAATACTATACATAAATAAAGACAGCAAAGAACAGTGAACCCACTGAATTTTTCTGTTTTCCATAACATTGCTTCTGTTTTGCGTAAAAAAAATAGCTAATTATCTGAATTTTCACGTCCGAAATCTCCATACAATTTACTATGGCGACGCGTTTAACTCGATTTATGGCCGAGAACGGAATTGCGGAGCTCAGTCGACCGCACGACTTCAATGTTAGAGTACGTCGCTTTTTACTAAAAAAAATACGCTGCAAATAGTGGACTGTCCGTATACAAGATCCCCGCACAGTGGTCGAGAGTCAGACATAGAATAATTTTGGTACTTACCTTGTTTATATAAAATTTTTTTTTGTACATTTTTACTCCCGATTATTTGTGCACGTATTTTGTTTATTGCGTCATCATCATCTGCCTAGCCTTTTCCCAACTACATTGGGGTCGGCTTCCAGTCTAACCGGATGCAGCTGAATACCAGTATTTTTACATGGAGCGACTGCCTATCTGACCTCCACAACCCAGTTACTGGTAATACGATACCCCTTGGTAAGACTGGTTGTCAGACTTTCGGGCTTCTGACGACCCGTAACGACTGTCAAAGATCCACGAATGACAGCCGGGACCAACGGCTTAACGTGCTTTCCGAGGCACGGAGGAGTCTCGGTATGTAAAGATGGTCACCCATCCACGGACCAACCCCGGCAAGCGTAGCTTAACCTGATGGATCGACCCCATGCGGCTGTTATTACTTAGCCACGAGCACCTCGATATTTTGTTTATTGCGTCACTTATTATTATTATCGGAACGAAGTTCTTTTATGCGGCTTGCGGCAGGAGTAAACTGGTAGAAATCGTCACGCAAAAAAGCGTTCATATTTGTATGCCTCCACCATGCGACTTTCTTCTTTTGGTCAAAATGTAAATCCAAGATGGCGGCTGCGAAAATTTTCAAATTATTCATGATGGGTGTCGATTTCATGGTTTTCGAGGGTGCTAAAGCCGATAGTGAGGTCAAAATGTAAATCCAAGATAGCGGCTGTGAACATTTTCTAGTTTTTCGTCATGGGTATTGATTTCATGGTTTTTGAGGGCGCTAAAGCCGATAGTGACGTCAAAATGTGAATCCAAGATAAGGCTGCGAACATTTTCACGTTTTTTGTCATGAGTGTCGATTTCGTGGTTTTCGAGGGTGCTAAAGCCGATAGTGAGGTCAAAATCTAAATCCAAGATGGCGGCTGCGAAAATTTTCACATTTTGCGAGGGTGCTAAAGTCGATAGTCAGGTTAAAATATAAATCCAAGATGGCGCCCGCAAAGAAAAATGTTTTTGTTTTAAATCATACGAGAGAGGAACTTCGTTCCTGACGGGGCATCCCAGACGCATACTTTTTTTATTAAAAGCTTGCAATGTTCGTAGGTAGGTCTATCTTTCCGGTTCATAATATTAGTAATCATATTTTTAAGTACTTGCTGTAACATAAATCTGAAATTTGGCATGTTTATGTAATTTTGATGGCACCGCAATAATATTGAACGGTAGAGCTGTTCGTATGCAAAATTTCACGTCAATCGGATCTTACAGATCGGTCATGAAAGCAAAACGAACAAAAACACTTTCGTAGGCAGCGTGATAGTCTTGTATGAAAGAGAGGACTTCAATGCTATTCTGTAAAATATCAACTTACTGTTCTTACATACGAGCGACACGCGTCAACGGCAGAGGCCGACCGCCGCCAACATGTCAACGTCATCAGCCGTCGACGGCTCTCTTTGTACAGGAGCCAGTTGCAAAATAGATTCCGAAAAAGAAACACTGTTATTGCTTTTACTTCGTCGTCCTCGACAAAAACGAAAAAGAATGGAAAGCATTTCATTTATGGATTTATTCGTGAAATCACTTATAATTTCTTCACATACACCCATGCTCTTTTTTATGGTTCTAATTTACTGTATTCTTGTGATTTATAATTCCAAATAATTAAATTAGTTAATTACTTAAATTAGTTAATTTTTCTTTACTGCCACAATTAGCAATTCAACATAGCTAGCTGGGAAGAAGAAGTGGCGCAACGAACTCCCCAGCAGCACAGCTTTTTGTTTAGTTAGAAAAACTTGATTCTAAACAATAGTATGCAAAATTATCTACAATAAGCAACAAAAAAAACATTAAATAAAATTATTTGCCATGTGTCACCTAGCACACACCAAAATACCAACGAAAAAACACATCGAAATTATACTTAAGCAGAAATAAAAACTAAAAACGTAAAAGAACTTTATACCTAAACAAAAGCATCCAGGCATAAAGGGCGTGCCCGCTGATATATAGCTGTAACTCGAAGTCACAAATAAAATTACTAATAACAATAAAAAAACGAGGGTCAGCAAGACGACCAGTCACCACATGCAGCACCCGTTCACGAGCATAACGCAAAGATCAGCCATTACCCCCTCGCCATATTTGAGGGAAGGAGGCAACCCGACGGTTTTGACAGTTCTACAATATTCATTGTGTTATTTATGTTGTTGAGCAGACAAATTTTTCGAACATATGTAGCAATGGATTAGCAATATGCTTCAAAATCATTCAGTTTGTGATTAATAGTGTGTTACGCAATTAGGGTGCTGTGCTATAACGAGTAGGTACCTAAAAAGAAACTGTATAACAAATTTCATCCATATCGGCCGTCGCAGCGTGGAGAGAAAACAAACATTTACATTCTTACACAGTAAAACATAAACTTTCGCATATAAAATGTTGGTATAATGTAATTATAACGTATTGGTACACGTATCTTCCATGCGTGGTCTCAAGTACCAAACAGGAGCACGTGCACTCTAGTTTAAATAAAAACTTTGATGTAGACCTATTATTGACTTTGTTTTTGAAAATTACAATAAATGACGGCTGATTGATACATATAAAACTGTGCAATAAACCAACCCCTCTCCCATACTTCCTTACTATGTATAAATTCAATAAAAATAAGAACATAGTTAGTACCCACTCCTATTTTAAATTATTGTTTACGCTTCCTGCCGCTCGAACCACTGTGTAAACAAAGATGTGTGCGTGAGTGGGCCAACGCGTCTGTCGCTGTGTGAGTAGCGCTTCAATACCTAATTTTCTCTAGCGCCCGCTCCGTAACCGAGCCTTAAAATTCTTTATAATGAGAGGCGAAGCCTTAACCTTCACGACATAGACTTTATTTGAGTTTTAAAATTTCATTATTTAGGTCACAATAGTGGGTTATTATAGGTACCTACTTACATTGCGAAGTACAAAAGCTATTTCCTCGTAGAATAAAATTGTAAATTGTTATTATGATTAATCTCGTGAATAAACTAGTCAGTACTCGTAATACTTATTGCGACAGCGAGGCAAGGTCACACCGATTCTTAAAAGGTCGTTCGCAAGATAAGGATAGGTGGTGGTATACTTTTATGTATAATTAGTATTACAGTAGATATATGCACAGCAGTATCCGCAAACATTATAACTACTTATGATTTGTTGAAATTGCAACACTTTGTTAATCTTTTGAAAATTTCGCGTAGAAGAGGTACCTACCTATCCTACCATTGTATTGTCTTGTATAATGGGCTGGTGTCAGCAGCACTAGCTGGCCTCCCTGACTCCAAGTCCAAGCACGAAGATAATGGCCAAATGGAGCCGAGAATGCACAAACTCTCACGCATATCAAACGACGATTTTTAACACACGTGCAAAAGAAAAATAAATACATTAACATACGAGGGGCGGCTGATAAGTCTGCAGCCGAGATAACTACTTATAACTTACCTCACTTGTGTTAGCACTAATTGCGACACTCCCTTGTAGTATACATAACCTTGAGGTCATTAAAAAATTATCTATTGAAGGACAAACGTCATCATGTCAGCCGATTCGACTAATTTTAGGAATAATATTACTGGAGCTAGACCACCACCTCTTAACGCAGTATTATTTTAATCTTACTTGAGTGTGGGAAAGAGATGGAGCTAGAC
Source organism: Fissipunctia ypsillon (assembly GCA_947568875.1). NCBI lineage: Eukaryota > Metazoa > Arthropoda > Insecta > Lepidoptera > Noctuidae > Fissipunctia > Fissipunctia ypsillon. The sequence goes on along the minus strand of OX387661.1, from coordinate 13,833,939 downwards.
GTCCTGTATAGCTCCATCTCTTTCTCACACTGAAGTAACATTCAAATAATACTGCTTTAAGAGGTGGTGGTTGGCCCCCTGTACTCTGTGGTAATAATGAACACCGCGCCGTGATAAAGTAGGAAATTATTACAGAAAGGTAAAACGCCGAAAGAAATTTTTAAGACTATGTCATCGGTTCTTGAGGGGAATTTGCGTCTTCGTACACCATGGTCAAATGGTGGCTCGGTTATTTCAACAAGGACGAGAGAGCTGTGAAGACGATATCCGCCCGGGGCGTCCAGCCGATCTATTCTGTAAAAAATTCACACCGGTGAAAACATAGGTGACATTTTTTACAGAATAGATCTACTGTGACGGTAGTGACGGCGGAAAATGTTCGAAATGTCGAAAAACTTAATCGACGAATACGACTTAATACTGGCCGACAGAAGAATAAAATTATGGCAGATAACCGAAGAGTTGCAGATTAACAAAGAATGGGCTAGAGAAGTTTTACACGAGCATTTGAATATGAGAAAGATCAGTGCGCGTTGAGTACCAAAAATACTATCGCCGTTCGACAAGCAGCGGCGACTCGAGACTAGTAAGGATTTTTTGTAGTTAGTCGAGGACAATCTAGACGTAATTGGTGCGACTGAATCGTAACTGTAGATGAAACCTGGGTTCGCTAATACGATCCGGAATCCAAACAAGAGTCCATGCAATTAATGAAAAATGGAGAAATAATGAAGAAGAAATTCAAGGTTCAAGAGTCGACATCAAAGCTTATGGCGACTCTTTTCTGTGTACAGAGAAGGTGTTTTGCTGCTTGATTATCTGCCAAAGGAGACTACCATGAATGGTCAATATTACGCATATTTATTGGCTCAGCCACGAGAGGCAGTCGTGCAGGAGTGACGTGGGAAATTAACGCACGAAGTACCTACTGTTTTTGCAAGACAATGCGCCTGTCCACGCGGCGCGAGTTTCGAGGCAGGCCAAAATTGCAAATGCAAATTGATCACTATTGTTCTAAAGGAGATTGGGTGATTCTGCCCTGAAGCGTTAAGACATAAACCAATGGAACGATCTCATCAAGGAGAATATTTCTTATTATGAAGACTTCTCTTGATCTATCTGTACAAATAAATAAAATTGAAGTGTCTGTTTGTAATATCAAAATAACAATTACTTAATGCATAAGAAAGTATATACGGAACTTATACTAAAAAAAGCAATTTTAAAAATTTTTGTCTGTCTGTATGTTTGGTCCGGTTAATCTCCGAAACGGCTGGACCGAGTTTGACGGGACTTTCACTGACAGTTAGCTGATATTACGGGAAGTAACTTAGGTTTAGGGTTCCGCGCAAAAAATTAAAACCCATGAAATTATGAACAAAAAGTCGGATTTGATAAATACTTTTTGCAATTGGTAGCCCAATTCTCAAGGATAGTTATAGGCTATTTAACATCACGCTGCGACCCTTAGGAGTGGATCAAAAAGAAAACAGTCAGAAGGAAAACCATGTTATAGCACAGGTTAGCAGATAAATCACTCCATACAAAATTTTCAATACCTACTGCTATAATAGCCTACACCTTCGAGTCGCTAGATGCTGCGAACGAAAATGTATCTAGCTTTACAAGCTTAAAGTGAGTTTTGCTTTGTAGCTGCGCGCCGCCGCGTGATTATTGTGAATTGCCAGGGCTGCCTTTTTCGATAAAGATGTTAGTAGGTATTTGTAGTACAAATACCTACTAACCAATTTTATTTTATGTCATAAAGTGTACAAATTATGTACACTTTATGACATAAAATAAAATGCTTTTTAATGTTTTAGCATGTTTAAAATACTTATGAAAGACCGAGGAATATTTTTATACTACGTAACTATTTAGTATTCTGTGACCACACCCCGAAACTGCAATTGTAAGACAGGTAAGACACACATCATAGGAAACGTGTAGTACCTAACTATTTAATAATCAGTGACGTAACCACTCCGCATGGCCACAAATACGAATGAAATACGAAATGGAGGAAACTGAAAACACATACACAATTATCGTAATAGGTAACTACTATGCTTCTACACTATGAACAAACCTGCACTGGAGCCATATTGTGACGTCATGCACGCTTTTAAATAAACAATAGTCATATGAAAATAACATTAACAAGCTAATAACGATAATAAATATTATTGAAAATTAATTTGCACAAAGTAGATTTTTGCTAAACATAATTTTCAAATGACAGTTGACAAATGGAGGTCACTGACCTTTCTATTCTTATCTCAGACGCATCAATAAAATACAAAACACGAAGCATTCAAGTTTAAACACTTTACCTATTTAAAGACGATAGTAAAACTGTATCAGCAGGTAAACTGAAAAAAGATAAGTCAATCTCTTCTGGTGCTGGATCTACATCCATCAACTGCATATAATACACCAGAACCAGCCTTATCATAAGAATTTGAAACTAAGTACGTCAAGTCAACCGAAATAAATGCGGACGTACGCAACTCGCGGCTGTCGGCAACCCATTGAGAAATGGGTCGCGTGCGACCCGGCGGCTGGTAGGTAGTTAGCGCGCGTAAGTACATGGATTGATTTATCTGGTAGTCTGTGGTAATAGCGCGGGTGGGCGATGAACGCGACGGGTCGAAGGACGAGGGAGTTTTATTAAAATGTGGCTGTTATTTTAGTATATTATGTATCTTACGACTTCCACGCGGACGAAGTCGCGTGGCACAGCTAGTTGTTAATACGTAAGGAGCTACACTGCTATAGAGCTCTAAATGTAATTAAGTACTATTGAAATTCTGGTATTTCGTCAATTAATTAACTTTCATTAATTCTGTGCCTTGCAAACATCATCTTTTAAGCCTATAAACGGATATTTTAAAACATTGGTCTCCTAGATGCCGTTTTAAGAACAATGTTTTTAAGAGTCGCTCAGCCGGACCTAACGTTAAGCCTGCCGCATCCTCCAATAGCGTTAAGATACATATGCTAATGGAAAGATATCTTCAAGGGGAATAATTTCGTGATATGATGATCTCTCTCGAGTCAGTGAGGAGCTACAGAGCTCTAAATATGAGTAATTAGGCATTATTTAAATTCAGGTGTTTCGTCAATTAAATTAACTTTCATTATTTCTGTGCTTTACAAAAATCATCTTTTAAGCCTATCAGCGGCAGCGTCCACTTTAAAACATGGCCTCATATACTCATATGCCGTTTTAGGAACAATGTTCCTAAGAGTCAGTCGGACATAATGTTAAACCTGCGGAAACTCCCAATACCATAAGATATATTTCATTGAAAAGATCTCGTCTAGAAGAACGTTTGTTCTAATCGACTTGTCTGAATTATTAGTTTGTTCAGCGTTCGCCCTAAATGTGACGTTAACATCAACACTTAATTTTCGTCAATTAATAAACAGTAACTTGTAAACATCATCATTATTATATTAACACAAAAACATTACGCCTGAATTCCATAAAGGGTAGGCAGACATGTATTATATAACGACATTTCGTCTACAGACGTAAAAATTCCTCATTAGCCTAATTGTTCTCTTCTATCTACAAGTATAAAACAAAGTCGTTGTTCATGTCTCTCTGTGTGTGTTCGCTTAGTTCTTCTTATTGTCTAGTTCTTCACTATTATTTAGAGAACGTATGCCCGAAGGTTTATGTGTAACAGTAACATTTAACACAGAAATCTCGATGTTTTGACATGTCACCATCAGTACTAGATTGTCCCGACAACACAATTAAAGCTGCTCATTTATTTGACATTTATTTTTCCTGATTCCTAAATCTTGTCGGATAGCCGTTCCATCCAAATTCGTTTTAGAAACAAATGTTTCTCTTAAAAAGCACTATCCATTGATATATCACATAAGACTATTCGGCGCTAAGAACATTCCTAAGCTTCGATGCCCAAGGTTATCTATTTAGGTCATTAACTCCAAATTGACTAATATTTGGCAAAAGTTGTGTTAGTAGCAAAGGTTCTCCTCGAAAAGCTCTTTCCATTGATGTATATTTTATGGCTATTAGGCGCCAAAAATTTCTTAATTTAGCCGGTGCCCAAGTTGTCACCTATTTAGGTCATTAACACCGATCTGACTATAATAACAATTGTCAAAAATCGTGTTAGTAGCATAGGTTCTACTTGAAAAGCTCTTTCCATTATTATAGTTTTTATGGCTATTGGGCATCAGGGAGTTTGGTGACCATTCTCCTTTGAATTCACGAATTTGGAAAAGAGAAGAATATCGGAGTTTGGATGCTCTAAAAGAAGCAACAAGCTTTGATTAGGACATCTATAAGTCAGTAGTTGTTTTGTTTTGCAATAAAAGAGTATCGAAATTGTTTTTCCTTATTAATCCATTCTGACTTATGGATGCTGCACCTGAAGTAGCCTCGCAAGCTATGGCACTTCTTCACTCTGGGCTTATATAGTCAGAGAAACGTAAGAGCACAACTTCATGCAAGTCGTTCTGCCGTTCAAAGAATTTACCATCGATTCCTCGAGATTGGCAGCTTCGTGCGAGGACCACGAACCGGCACCCTAATTGCGTAACACACTATCAATCGGAATCTCAATCAATCAATCGGAATCTCATTTTGAAGCAAATTGCTAATCCATTGCTTCATAAGTTCGAAAACTTTGTCTGCTCAACACGTAAATAACGCAATGAATGTAGTTGAACTGTCAAAATGAAACCGATTCCGATTGGTTATGTGTTACGCAATTACCCCGCTAGTTACTACAGCACGACAAGATCGGTTTAACTTTACCAGACCTCCTCACCTCTGTACAGGACCAAGAACAGCCAATATATTCTGTAAACATCACGCCGTGAGAATTTAGGTGAAGTGAATTTGAAGTGAGCTCAATTCCTAGTAGAGTAAGGTGGGATGACCGTTTACATCACGCTCACTTCACCTAAATTTTCACGGTGGAATCTTTACAGAATAGCACCACAGCTTCGAGACTTTCACGAACTAGCACGAGCTCACAGAATGGCGCGCCTACAGTTTGCACGCGAACATTTTGGAGCCAGCACCCTAATTGCGTAACACACTATCAATCGGAATCTGAATCATTTTGAAGCAAATTGCTAATCCATTGCTTCATAAGTTCGAAAAATTTGTCTGCTCAACACGTAAATAACGCAATGAATGTTGTTGAGCTGTCAAAATGAAACCGATTCTTACTGTAAGTATATTACGTAATTGCCCCGCAGCTTCTGTTTACGGATGAAACCAAGATTATGCTTTGTGGCGATGATGGACGTCGGAAAGTCTACCGAAGATAGGGTTCTTCCTATCTTATTTTATCATGATTGCCAGCTCAAAATTTGCAAAAAATATAGATTTTAATACAGTTACTAACTTATTAGATACAATTATAAAGGTTTGCGATACTTAAAATTATAGTGCTCCGATTAACTTTAAATGTACCTATATCTTGAAAGTCAAATACTGGAACCACACCAAACGATTATTCAAAAATCAACCCCTATCGGGGAAAAAATGGAGAATACACACTCATCGAAAAGTGTCTAGGAATCGAGTACATTTTTAACTATAAAAAATTATCCAATTATTTACCAAATTAGACTGGGCTTCTTACTTTAACTCCTATGTTTATGTTAACAAAACTGGCGAAATGTGGGTGTACTACTACTATAAGTACTACACCTCTGCCTAACCCTTTGGGGAAACAAGGCGTGATGTTAGAGCGAGACCCCATTAGTGCGTTGCGCTGTGTTGCGTAGCGTCGTCGCAACGGAACAACGCATTGTATGCCACACCTGCGTTGCGACGACGCACGACGTCGCAACGCTAGAGGGCGACGCAAGCTATCGCAGCGCAGCGTCTCAGTGTACGGCCTGAGTGCACACTCTATTCGTGCGTCGGGCGGAGCGGGGAAGAGCGGTCGAAAGCGCGTTCTTTAAGTGGCCTCAGTGCACGCTCAGCGTTTGTGGTGGCGGTCGTTTGTGTCGATCATGGCGTCTGCGTCGTACGATATTATTGATATGACATGTATTTAGAAGAAAATTTGTGGCTAAAATTTAATTATGAGTCAAGACAAGGTCCTAGTAACATTGTGAAGCAAAGAAAACAATTTGGAGAGTTTTCTACGTTATTTGAAACATTAAGGGTGAATGAAGATACGGCGAGCAATGGGTAGCTCGCCGTCCGGTAAGGACCAGGCCCGAGTCGACGGCGCGTCGTGTTCCACGCGCGCCTCAAAGAGATGTCAGCACTATTGACGGGGTCCGCTAGGGCCGATGCCAGCTAGGGTTGCGGGATGTTCGAAAGAGTTACCGTGGCCCCAGCATAGGCAACAGAAGGAACACGGGTGGGTTTTAGTCAGTAAAAGCCTGACACGCCCTCCCGCTCCGCCCAGAGCGGGAGAAGTCATTTGATGATTTCCCATCCACAAAAAAAAAAAAAAAAAAAAGGGTGAATGAAGATAAATTTCATGAGTATACAAGGATGACAGTGGCAACTTTTGATTACATATTACAGAGAATTGAATCAAGATTAAAATTGAGTAGTACTAATTTTCACACATCAGATTCGATTACTCCCACAGAAAAACTTGTAGTGGCAATAAGGTAAGCAAAATAAATGTTAATATTTATTAAAATTTAAGAAGTATATTGTATTCAAAGAGTCATTAAAAGAAACTAAAATTATAATATTACATATTAGCAGTATTCTGAGTTAATTCTACTGTCAACTCTGTTACGTCTGGTTGAGTATAGTAACCACGATTAGATCCACTTGTACCAGGGCCAGAATAATGTGCTTGATTTTGATAATAAGCACGTTCATTTTCTGTAAAAGCTTCTATAAGCCAATTGTTAATTTTTCCACGAAAACGTAATTTTTGCAAATCTGACAATTTCTTCATATTAGGTAGTATGCTTTTAAGAAATAGAAAGTTCATCATTTTTTAATTTTTCTTCTTCTTGGTTGTCTTTTAAACGAGTTTCCATTAATAATAGTTTCTTTTTTTCTATTTCCAACATATCGTCTCTGATATTTGTACGTTTTCTGAATGATGACGATGTCTGAGATGCCGAAGAGCCAATTGGTGACGGTATAGGTTGAGATAGTACAGGTGATGCAGGCGCCATTATTTCAGTATCACTATGCGTCTCTATATTTTCAGTTTCAAGTGTCTCTATTTCGTTATTACTTAAATTGCCGCTGGACGACACAGGTATTAACTCATCTTTTGCGAATGACATTAAATTGAAATATTGCCATGTCGATTCCCAGGGTTCGGATTCTGATCCAGATCTGAGAATTGGTTGCTTCTTCAGCTCTTTTCTATATTGGTCCTTTAAATGTTTCCAACGTTTCTTCAATAAATCTTCTGTAAAAAAAATGTATATACTTTAATTTATTACGTATATACATAAAGCTCACAGCTATTTATTAATTATTATTTTTTATTATTATTTAATACTTTGATTACAGGTATCTCGCTACGGGAACTTCTTTTCGATCATTGGCCTTTAGTTTTCGTATGGGCAAATCTACAGTAGCAGATATAGTATATGGAACTTGTTCTGCCATATGGCTGGAACTGGTTTATGTTCATATGCCACATCCAACACGAGAGGACTTAAAGAAGATAGCCAGTGATTATTTCAGACTATGGCAGTTTCCGATGTGCATTGGTTCTATTGATGGTAAACACTGCAGAGTAAAATGTCCAGCTAAGTCTGGCTCTTCATATTACAACTATAAGAATTATTTTTCCATAATTTTACAAGGCGTAGCAGATGCAAACAAAAAATTTATCGCCATAGAAGTGGGAGGAAAGGGTAAACAAAGCGATGGAGGCACTTTTCACTATTCAACGTTTAATAGAATGATGGAGAAGAATGGACAGCTTCATATCCCATCACCGGACGTTATACCTGGGACAGCAATACGTGTACCATATGTTCTTATTGCTGATGAAGCATATCCCTTAAAAGAGAATATAATGCGACCATTTCCATCAAGAAATTTGGACACACAAAGTGAGTATTTTAACAAACGTCTCTCACGTGCACGTAAGTGCATTGAATGTACTTTTGGCATTCTATATGCAAAGTGGCGCATTTTAAGTAAACCCATGGAAACCAACCCAGAAAATGCTTGTCTAATTATAAAAACAACGTGCATTCTACATAATATCATACGTGACCTTGAGGGGGTTGTTCGCGATGATAACAATTACCACACAAGTACAGGCTCCGGAATATCATCCCATCGCGACAGGCGAAATAACAGTTCTAGTTTGGCCGCAAGAAATATTAGACAGCAATTTTCGGATTACTTTTGGCAAAATAGAATGAATTTGTAAAGTACCTACATAAACGTACGTAATATACCTACCTATCTAGCAATAAAACTTATTAAAACGATATTTACCTTCAATGTGTAGTTTTATTGCTAATTCCCTCCACACTCTTGCTTTAACTATTCTGTTCTTATATAAAGAATGCGAAGATAACCATATTTCAGGTTTATTTTGTATTTCTGAAATTATTTCTTCAAACGACATCCTTCAAGAACGCTCGTATCACCGCTGCAAAATACAAACTGGTTTGAACTTGCACGCGACGCCCCGCTCGACGCAAACAAGCCCGCTGCTGCCCACGCTCCGCTCGGCCGGCACTCAGGACGGCCACTACGGGTAGCACGTGTTTAACATGAACGCTGCACGCCCCTCCCGCCCGACGCTCGAATAGAGCGTGCACTCAGGCCATACACTCAGTGTGGAGTTAGAGCGAGGCCCCATTAGTGCGTTGCGCTGCGTTGCGTCGTCGCAGCGTCATCGCTGCGTCCTTTTCCATACATTTTTTATGACATGCCCCATTAGACCGTTGCGTCGTCGCGCGCGACGTTTCAACGGATCGACGGACAAGAGACGAAGCGGGAGGGAGGGTGATGCGCTGCGTTGTCGGAGCTCCGCTGCGACGACGGACAATGATGCACTATCTATCCATTGCAAAGGCTGAACTGAGACGCAGCTGCGTCGGCGTGCATACCCTCTTGCGTTGCGTTGGCGCAGCGTCAACGCAACACAGGTGTGGCATACAATGCGTTGTTCCGTTGCGATGACGCGACGCAACGCAGCGCAACGCACTAATGGGGCCTCGCTCTTAGAGCGGGGGCACACGATGCGTTGCGGCGGCGGTGCGGCGCCGGAACGGTGTCGCTGCGTCGTCTTACATAGAAATATCTGTGGCATGTCACACGATGCGCTCCGGCGCCGCACCGGACTTACAACCACCGAGACGAGGCGGGGAGGGGTGAATGCGTTGCGACGTCGGAGTGGCACCGCTCAGTTGTTTACAATCCATTTTTATTAACAGACTGTCCAAGAGTGCTGGGGTGCCGGCGGCGCCGCTGCGACATAACGTTGCGGCGCCGCACCGCTCGTGTGTCCGCCGATACGGCGAATTCTTTGCGGTGCGGCGCCGCAACGCATCGTGTGCTCCCGCTCTTAGCCCCTCTAGCAGTGGAACACTGTCCGTCGTCGCACTGGAGTTCCGATAGCGCAACGTATCACCCTCCCCCCGCTTCATCTTTCGTCCGTCGATCCGTTGAAACGTCGTATGCGACGACGCTCTAAGAGCGAGGCCCCATTAGTGCGTTGCGCTGCGTTGCGTCGCGTCATCGCAACGGAACAACGCATTGTATGCCACACCTGTGTTGCGTTGACGCTGCGCCAACGCAACGCAAGAGGGTATGCACGCCGACGCAGCTGCGTCTCAGTTCAGCCTTTGCAATGGATAGATAGTGCATCATTGTCCGTCGTCGCAGCGGAGCTCCGACAACGCAGCGCATCACCCTCCCTCCCACTTCGTCTCTTGTCCGTCGATCCGTTGAAACGTCGCGCGCGACGACGCAACGGTCTAATGGGGCATGTCATTAAAAATATATGGAAAACGACGCAGCGACGACGCTGAGATGACGCAACGCAACATAACGCACTAATGGAGCCTCGCTCTTATGTTGTCGTGTTGTCGTGTTGTCGTGTTGTCGTGTTGTCGTGTTGTCGTGTTGTCGTGTTGTCGTGTTGTCGTGTTGTCGTGTTGTCGTGTTGTCGTGTTGTCGTGTTGTCGTGTTGTCGTGTTGTCGTGTTGTCGTGTTGTCGTGTTGTCGTGTTGTCGTGTTGTCGTGTTGTCGTGTTGTCGTGTTGTCGTGTTGTCGTGTTGTCGTGTTGTCGTGTTGTCGTGTTGTCGTGTTGTCGTGTTGTCGTGTTGTCGTGTTGTCGTGTTGTCGTGTTGTCGTGTTGTCGTGTTGTCGTGTTGTCGTGTTGTCGTGTTGTCGTGTTGTCGTGTTGTCGTGTTGTCGTGTTGTCGTGTTGTCGTGTTGTCGTGTTGTCGTGTTGTCGTGTTGTCGTGTTGTCGTGTTGTCGTGTTGTCGTGTTGTCGTGTTGTCGTGTTGTCGTGTTGTCGTGTTGTCGTGTTGTCGTGTTGTCGTGTTGTCGTGTTGTCGTGTTGTCGTGTTGTCGTGTTGTCGTGTTGTCGTGTTGTCGTGTTGTCGTGTTGTCGTGTTGTCGTGTTGTCGTGTTGTCGTGTTGTCGTGTTGTCGTGTTGTCCCTATATTTTGTAAAATTGAAAATTTTGCAAATTGTGGGAAATTAACCTAAGTTGATGTCAAAATGGCAAAAAAGGCAAAACCGAGGATTTTAAAAATATTTAATGTAAAGAAAAAAAAAATTAATAATCAGCGTTTCCATCATTGACACGAATCACACAATCACAGCGATTTGGCATGTCTAAACTCAGTTCATCAAAATCACTTAGAGGAATGGCCGGCCACGTTTTTTCTAAAAAGTCTAAATGTTGTTGTGGGGTATGCACGGCATCAATACTCGGCAGAGCTCTTCTTTGGAGCCTATTCCACGCGTGCTCAATTGAGTTTAGGTCTGGCGATTGAGCAGGCCACGGCAGAACGTTGATGCGAGCATCGGCAAGAGTGCGTGTTACGACTCTAGCCCTGTGTGGACGTGCATTGTCGTGCATTAGTCGAAACGAATCACCCAACCGGCTTCGCAAAGGAATGATCACGTATGAAACAATCCTCTCCGCATAAATCTGAGCATTGAGGTTGCCCCTGATCCAAATGAGATCGGTTCTTCCACCGATCCAAATACCGGCCCAAACCATTATTGTTCCCTCTCCATATGAATGAACGTCCTGACAAAATTTCAAACGTTCTTGACGTCCAGAGGTCCTCCAAACTCGAGTACGTCTTGTATCCGGCCTCATACCGATACGAGATTGATCGGAAAATCAAACAACGCCAGTCTTCTTCCAATTTCTGTATTCGCGAGCCCATTGTTAACGGGCTCTACGCTTACAGAGAGCTATAGGTGGAACTCTCAGCGGCCTTCGGAAACGCAGACCCACTTCACGTAAAACGATTTCGGATGGTTTGGTCGCTTATCATCAAGCCTGAAGAGCTGTGAAACCTCGTAGCCAACATCATAGCGGTAATGATACGATTCCGTCGAGCAGTATTTTGGATGTACCGGTCCTGTCATTGAGTGGTGATGCGAGGTGTCCGCTCGGCCACGCTGCCCGTGATACGATGGCGTGTCCAGAGGCGGCTTATGACGCTCTGTGTAGTGCAACAGCGACAGTACGTTGCCTGGAAGGAACCAGCTTGCAATATTCCAACGGCTGTCATCATCTTTTCTCGTGTCAAATGATGTCGTCGCTCCATATTGATGGAATTTTTTTCAGTACCGATGCAATTGTAAATGGTTTTGTAAAAGCGCTATCACACACATAAAGGAATCCTGATTGACAGTTGATTTTCTATTTTTAGTCAAAATTTAAAGAAAATTCTTTATTCAAATAGTGAAATTCACTAAAAAGAATCAATAATGATCCAAAAAAAGTTAAAATAATAATCCTATACGGCGATACTCTAAAAGGTACTTTGACCCTATATTGCTATTATTGGCAGATTTGCGAAATGTTCGACTGAAGTAAAGGCTACACTGTTCAGAGCGTACTGTCAGTCGTTCTATACATGCGGTCTGTGGGTCAACTACACGCAGAGGGCATACAGCACTCTGCGTGATCAATACAACAATGCATTCAGGGTATTGATGGGGTTGCCGCGCTACTGCAGTGCTTCTGGCATGTTCGCAGAAGCGGTCATAGATTGCTTTCACGCCATCATGCGCAAGCGATGCGCCTCCATCATGCGCAGGGTACGCGGCAGCTCCAACAGCATCCTGAGCACTGTAGCGGACAGGTGGGACAATCCTATACTGGGGCATTGGATACGCCTACATGCCACTGTGGCGTATAATTAATAACTATTTTGTTTTTTCTAGTAGATGTAAGTACTAACACTAGTTTCTAAGTTGTGTGTTGTACTAACCAAATGGACCTTGTCTGAATTAAAAGAATTTTATTTATTTAATTTATATTTTATAGACACTTTTGATGTGTGTGTACTAACTTAAGGAATTATATTACTTATTCTAATGATCATAATTCTGTAAATACATATTTGTTACGATCGCGAATCATACTTTAATCAACATACATCTGTGGCGGCACATCTACATCGCCACATTGGAACGCATCACACTGACGTCATGCAAAATCCTGCATCGCGCAATCAGAGTTTACCGCGCGACTAGCATATATACAACATCCCGACACCAACTGTCGGGCAGTAGCCCACCAGACACAACACCTGTTTGCGACGATAGGTCGTATTGGAGAAAAATTAAAGATGAGTGGACTGTATAACATGTATTGAATAAAGTAGGTGAAGTTACAACGGTGTCGGTTATTAAATCGAACAGGAAAAATATGACTAATGGAAGCGCAAGCGCAGCCGTGCGTGGAGGCGTGCAACAGCTGACTTCTGTGTCGCGGGTTCCGTGTGAGGCCGCTGGCCGGTTGGCGAGCCGCAGTCCCTGCACCCCTCCTTCACTGCCGCCGGCGCGCGGCGGTGTTGAGGTCAGTGGCCTCAACAACACCCGTCTGGTCGGAGGATCCTCCCTTTTCTATGGAGGATGAGTGAACTTTACTCCCTGTTCCTCATGCCTCTATACATCCAGACACTGAGCTGCAAATTGCAAAAGTCATAAGAAAATTTGAATTTCGCGGGCTACCTTAGCGCTTCCCCCTTAAGAAAATGGAAATGAACAGGCTTTTGTACGTGGAAGAGCAGTATGTAGGTGCCACATGCGTGTCACGTCAGGTCACACATCTTTAGAAAAAAAAAATCATCTCGTCCAAATTTAAACAGCCGACCTCCATCACGCAAACCTTCTTTCATATTTAAAACACTCACTGAGCAACCAGATAGGAATAAAAATAAAGTGAAAATTAAATTGTCAAGCATAATGTGCCCATTTTCAATATTTCTTTAATCCGTTCATATTTCTACACAATTAAAAATTTATAGTTTAAAAATGTAAATATACTTTCATTATAGAAAATTTAAATAACTCCAGAAAAACAGTAAAACCTTTAACATGAATCCAAAAGACGTAAGTAATTCACAAATAAGTTTCATCTTAGGCCTTCAACGGGCTACCGCAAAGCGGCACGCCGTACTCCGGCTAGCCGTATCGTCTCAGTTATATTGCGGTCCGCCGCAATGGTTAGGACTTCTTGAAATATTGCACAAGATGGACGTCGAAGAAAGCGAGGAAGCAACTGAGGTGCCCCGCGCGGCTGGACGCACTGCGTAGAGGAGATGCGGCACACCGCATCATACAGCCGGCACGGTGCGCCGTAGGCCTCTTGTACACACACGGTTTTTTCGCCGTGAAAATCTACGGTTAATTCGCAGTGTGTAGGCACGGTCGTCAGTGTTGTATGGATCACTATGGAAGCTTGTAGACGTGCACGGCGCCACGGCACGGCGCCGCCGCCGTGTGCGCCGCGTTAAGCTACGCTTGCTGTGATTGGTCCGTGGATGGGTGACCATCTTTACGTACCAAGACCCATCCGTGCCTCGGAAAGTACTTTAAGCCGATGGTCCCAGCTGTCATTCGTGGATCTTTGACAGTCGTTACGGGTCGTCAGAAGCCCGAAAGTCTGAAAACCAGTCTTACCAAGGGGTACCGTGTTACCCAGTTCCTAAGTTGTGGATAGGTAGGCAGTCGTCCCATGTAAAATACTGGTATCCAGCTGCATCCGGTTAGACTGGAAGCCGACCCCATGCAACATAGTTGGGAAACGGCTAGGCAGATTTTCAATCTGCCTAGCCGTTTCCCAACTGTGTTGCAATAAACTTTTTTTTTTTAAATAAAGTATTTTAACATGTCTAGGACCCAGAATACGATGAGTGGTGTGATCCAGACAATCCACGTAAGGTAAAATATGAAGGTGTATTAGCTGCTTCAAAACGAATAAATGGCCAGGTTGTCCGGACACCCTTGCAGGTACTCATTTACATACACGTCAAACCCTTGGGCTGAATAGAAAAGCACAAGTTGAATATTGGAGGTGCAAAATAAATGTATTGCATTTTTATTTTTGTAGAAAGCTCACATGTCGAAGAAACTGGGTATGGAATTATATCTGAAAGAGGAATTCCTACAGGTCACAGGAAAGTAAGTTACAATTATTAAAGAAACTATGTATTTTATTAATTCTTACCTGTTGCCCGTGACTTCGTCCGCGTGGATGGCATACTTCCTTAATTAAATCGGATTTTCTTCACAATTTCATGGGTTTTAATTTTTTTGCGTGGAGCCCTGATTCGTTTTCTAAAATTAAAGTAGCATAAGTTACTCATATAACATCAGCTATCTGCCAAAGAAAGTACCTTCAAAATCGGTCTAGCCGTTTTGAAGATTTACCGGAACACAGACAAAAAAAATTAAAAATTGTTTTTTTTTTGTTTTAAGTACCATAATTATATACTTCTATATGCATTTAGTAAAAAGCTATTATTTTGACATTACAAACACACTTACGAACACAACGCGCCGTCGACTCGGGCTTGGTCCTTACCGGACGGCGAGCTACCCATTGCTCGCCGTCCGCAAGCCCGCGCCTACGGTGGCCGGGAATCGGCTGCCAATTCCCGACGCCCAGGGCGTCTCCTGCGGCGACTAGGGGCGTGAGGGCGCAAAGCTTGCCTCTCCCTCACGCGTTCCGCCTCCTCCTTTGCGAGCATTACTGCTTCGCAGAAGGAGGTAATGGCTTCCCATGTACTCTCGCCCCGTACCATGGCCTGGTCCAGGGCCAGACGCGAGAGATCGCCGCCGCCGATCGCTTCCGCGAGGACACGGCGGTGCTCCGCCCAAGCCGGGCAGACCTCCACTGTATGCTCCACCGTGTCCTCCGGGCGATCCAAACAGTGGTGACACCCGGGCGTTTCCTCCCGCCTTATCCGGAACAGGTACCTCCCGAAGCACCCGTGTCCGGTGAGGACCTGCGTCAGGCGGAAGGTGAGGACGCCGTGGCGCCTCTCCAGCCACTCCTCAAAGAGGGAACTTATTGCCGCAATTGTGGCGTGCCCAGCGCTGGGTTGCGACAATCGCACTCTCCATGCCGCCATGAGATCCTGCCGGAGCTCTGTCCGCCGTGCCGCGATTTCTCGCGGCAGCGGGGTTACGCCCCGGCGTTTAGCCTCCTCGCGCCACTCCCACATGTGCGCGAGGACTTTTGCCTCCAGATCCCATGGCGGTAATTCGGCAAGGAGGTTCGCTGCCTCCCCAGAGACCGTGCGGTATCCCCGGGCTAACCGGATGGCCATGACCCTCTGGGACGCGTTCAACCGACGGACCGGTCGCCGCCTCACGGAATGCGCCCACACCGGAGCTCCGTAAAGGGCCATGGACCGCACGACCCCCGCTTAGAGCTTCCGGCAGGAGGCGTTTGGACCCCCCAGATTGGGCAGGAGCCGCCTCAAAGCAGCCCCGGCCCGCTCCAGTCTGGGAGCCAAACGTCGGAAATGCTCTACGAAATTCCACCGGCTGTCGAGGACGAGTCCCAGGTACTTCATCGTCGACTCGACACCGATCGAAACCCCTCCTACTGTTATTTAGGAACCCGACGGTGGCGCGTTCCGAGGACCATGAAAACACATGGCCTCGGACTTATGCAAGGCCACCTCGAGTCCCAATTGCCGGATCCTCTCTACAATTGTCGCAACCCCGCATGTCGCCAATTCGGCCGCCGCCTGGTGCGACCTCCCCTGTGCCAGGACCAGCGTGTCGTCAGCGTAGCAAATTACGCTGACGCCATTAGGGAGGTCGGCGCGCAGCACCCAGTCGTACCCGATGTCCCACAAATGCGGCCCCAAGACTGATCCCTGTGGGACACCGCACGACATCTCTCGCCAGTTCCACTCTCCCTGGTGACCGGGGTAGATGACAGCCCTGTCCTTCAGATAGGCCTCGACCACGCGACAGGTAGGTCGGCACTCGGTGATACCGGAGTGCCTCCCTGATGCAACTCCAGGGCAGGGTGTTGAAGACATTGGCGATGTCTAGAGACACCGCCAAGACGACCCCACCCCGGGCCACAGCATCCCCCGTCGTGAGGGCTCGTACGCGCATGATGGCGTCCACCGTAGAGCGCCCCTTGCGGAAACCAAACTGGCTCTCCGCCAAATCCGGCCCCACCCTCACCAGCCGCCCGACGAGGCGGTCTGCAATGACTCTTTCAAAGAGCTTGCCCACCTCGTCGAGCAGCACGATGGGCCGGTAAGCGGACGGCGAGTCCGCAGGGCGCCCCAGTTTCTTAATGAGGACCAGTTTCCCTGTCTTCCATTGAAGCGGGAACCGGCCCCTCCAAGCATGCGCTTAGGAGCCCCCTTAGTCGAGGCCCGAGAGCCTCCAAGGCCAGGACCCAGGCTTTTCCAGGTAAGCCGTCGGGTCCTGGGGCAGTATTCCTGGCATTCAGCCTGCGCACCGCCACTCTCAGCTCTACCTCGGTCACCTCCGGAGCGTCGTCATCGTCGGCTGCGTGGTCCGCATCCGACACCGCAGGAGGCGGAGCCATGAGCGGGGGAGTATGTTCCCCTCGCGAAGGGAACAGCGCTCACCACGTCCTCCACGAGCTGGGGCTGAAGACTCTTGCGTCAGCGGGGGAGCCCATGGGCGGAGTTTGTTCCGCACCATTTTATAGGGGCGTCCCCACGGTCCCTGTTCAGAGTCTCCAGCGACTCCTCGCGGGCCAGTCCCTTGGCCCGCAGGATCTCCGCTCGGAGGGCGGTCTTCGCCGCTCTGTACCCCTCATACAGCTCCGCCTGAATGGCTTCCGTATCCGGAGGGTGGATACGGAGCCTGCGGTGCCTGGTGTACCAGCGTCGCGCAGAGACGTCAGCTCCGGCGACCACCAGCACACCTGGCGCCGGGCGCGTCCAGCCGGACCTGGGGCATTGCCACGTCGCATACTTCGGACATGGCCTCCCGGAACCACCCCGCCTCATCATTGATGTCAGCAGGCCTGTCCGGTGGTGACACCCAGGCCTGCACGATCAAAGCTTCCAGGAGGAGCTCCCGGTCCAGCTGCTTCCAACGCCCACCGCGGACCACTCGGGGCCTGTCGGACCGGCGCGCATACTGGAGAAGCCTAAGGGTCAGTTTCCACCAAACTGAAAAATCATCTCGGATGCTCGAGCACTTTTTAAATTTCACTGATTAAGTAACTATCACAGACAACAAGCGTTTATCAAGCGTGATGTCTGCGTTGCAATTCATACTTAAAGTCAATATTGGTAACATAACATCACACCCTCTTTCCCAGAAGGGTTAGGCAGAGGTGCACCTATAGCAACACCCACATTTCGCCAGTTATGTTTAAGTCCCATGTAATAGGGTCAATATTGATAGTTACTTATTCAGTGAAATTTAAAAAGTGCTCGAACATCCGCGAGGATTTTTCCATTTTAAGTCATCCGCCGCACCCCCTCACCCTAGATTGCCCCCACGGATGAGTGGCCGCCTTTCAATAAAAACTTACATCTTCTATACAAATAAATAAAATTGAAGTGTCTGTTTGTAATGTCAAAATAACAAATTTTTCTAAATGTATAAGAAATTATAAACGGTACTTATAACAAAAAAGCAATTTTTAACATTTTTGTCTGTCCGTCCGTCCGTCCGTTTGTTCCGGCTAATCCTCGAAACGGCTGGACCGATTTTGACAGGACTTTCACTGGCAGATAGTTGATGTTACTGCGGGTAACTTAGGCTACTTTTATTTTATAGAAACATAATTAGGGTTCCGCGCAAAAAAATTAAAACCCATGTAATTATGAACAAAAAGTCGGATTTGAAAAGTTCTTTTTGCATTTGGTAGCCCAATTCTCGAGAATAGTTATCAGCTATTTAACATCACGCTACGACCCTTAGGAGTCGAGCAAAAAGAAAAAAAGTCAAAGAACACTAAGCAAAAACGAAGTAATATCACGGGCGGGCGATGTTTGGCGACGGGTCGGGGAACGAGGGAGATATTGTGTATCGACATCCATGCAAACGAAGTCGCGGGGCACAGCTAGTTTATTTATAATTTAGTTATAATTTTGTAAGTAACACCATTATAGCTAAAATGTTCCAATGCGATGCTATAACTACTTGGATAACTACCGTTAACAAGAAAACGACGAATTTATTATAAATTTTCAATACACTTCAGCGCCACTTGCGTGAACCTCAGCAGGCAGCTGTGAAATATATCGAAGTCAGTAGATTACGGCACCAGCAATGTGACAGGCTGGTACAGGAGAGTATCGAAGTATCTACGTACTATCTATAGGTACTCAATGTACTCGCCTGTACAATGTATGATATTTGTATGTATTTCGGTCGGTTATTAAAACACTATTTAAATTATGATGTATACAGTGTTAGTTTAAACGAGGGTCGTATTCAAACCCACAATAGTACATGCTTACATGATACTAATAAAAATATTAACAAAAAAAAAACACTGATAAATAATAGACAGAACCTACCAAAAATTTCGCAAAAAGTCTCGCAACGTGTATGCATGCACCCTTGCGCAAGACAAAAACCAGCGGCAAAAATTCACACGTGGTTCGTGGTCGTTGACTCCGAATTCTAGGATCAGCCACGTGTTGTGCCGCATGATTACTGTTTACAAGTTCACAATGTATTTTATTGGACAATTACATCATAAATTAAGGTTATAGGTTTTTTACATATTTGGGACGAGAATCGGCTACTGAAAATACCCTCCCTCAATAAGACCCTCGTTTAACCTAACAGACTGTATAACAGAATTTTTATAGTTTCAAGGAACGCGGGGTGTGCAACACTTTGTCATTGCTAAGCGACGAACAAAAGAAATATGGTGTAGCAGCTGCTAGTACTGGAAACCACGCCTGCGCTCTGGCCTATCACTCTACTCGAATGGGTATACCCAGCGTGGTCTACATGCCTATGCACGCACCAATTAACAAAGTCAACAAGGCAGAAAGACAAGGCGGAAAAATAGTATTACATGGTTCAACGTTGGCCGAAACAAAACTTTTTGCAATGACCAAATCAAAAGAAAAAAAAATGATGTACATTAATGGGTAAGGCTCAATCAATGGAATCGTGGAATGAATTATTGTAGTTCTTATTCCAAATACTTATACAGGTATAGGTACAAGATTCAGTTTAATAATACTTCCATCATTAGTAAAGTTCCCTACATTGATGTTTGCATAACTCGTCAAAATGTAGGGAGCAGCTGATTTTTTTTAAGGATTTCACGTTTGGTCCCGTAGTAAAAGTTGCTCATAATGATGAGTACAATGACCCCTTAAGAGGTTGTGCGTTATTTAAGTTACACCTTGTATATTTGCAGTTTCGATCACCCGAATATTATAGAAGGTCAGGGCACCATTGGTATTGAACTCATAGAACAACTGCCTACTGTGGATGCGGTGTTGGTACCGTGCGGGGGCGGCAGCCTCCTCACTGGCATTGCAATAGCTGTGAAACATCTCAAACCTGACACTGAAGTTTATGTGAGTTATCATCTGATCATTATTTATACTTACTTTATTTATTTAATAAACACTTGAATTAGGACTTTGAACATAACTTGAATCGTAACTCGCATTTTTTCAGGGCATTGTAACAGATCATACACACAGTATGGTAGAGGCACTTAAGGCAAATGACCGAGTCTTTGTCAACTTGGAGCCGTCAATTGCTGATGGATTATCTGTTAATAAAGTCGGAGTCAATACGTTCTATAACCTTAAAGGAGTCGTCGATAAAATGGTAAGCACATTAAATAATCAAAGAGCGAGCTTAACATTTTTTCTGACAAACTGCGCGAAATTCTAAATGTTTTGCTTATAGGTTGTCGTAAGAGAAGATTGGGTGGCTCGTGCGATTATGCACATTATTGAAGAAGAAAAAGTCGTTGTAGAAGGAGCCGGGGCAGTTGGCGTCGCAGCTATTTTGGCTGGCTTGTTCCCTAATCTTAAAGGCAAAAAGTAAGTGTTGATAACTGAATTGAATAGACTTGTTTAACTCTCTGGAAAGGCACGTAAGTTAATCAGTAGAATTGTGAAATTGTGACTTAATGTGCTTTGTTTCAATGGTACCGCTATCTTCTGTACGTGCCGCGCTTGCCCCTAAAATATCTCGACTTCCGCGAGTATCTTACTGACTTACACGGTGCAATTTAATAGCCTTTTGAATTTAATAGGCTGATGCCCGTTTTCACCGACATCCCCTAAGTTTACGGGATCCCATAAGAACGGTTAGGGGGCTGTTAAAAGGTTGTTTCTTTTTCACCAACAGTAAGGGGTCAGTTATACGTTAAAAGGTCCCCTAAATTTAGGTGGGCGAAATGTGGGCTCATAAACCGGCACATACGTAAGTGACATCTCAAGCAAAGAAGATGGATAGCGATTTATATGCATTTGTTGTAAATTTAGAAACTGTTTCTACTATATTCGACGTAAATAACAACCGTAGATCAAAAATATATCGGAAACGACCAAACTACGTATGTACTTCGAAAGTTTTGATGAAACTGACTTTTTTCGGAGATATACATAGGTTAAGTAAATCTTCAATGTTGTATTTATTGGAAAATATTGAAGACGCCTTAGAATTTCTTGGTACGAAGTGAGTACTTAACATAGATTTTCTAAGTACTTAGCCCATGAAATAACATAAAAAAAAATTACCTATAAACGTGGCTTTTTTATGTTTAGTCGACGATACTGTGACGATACGTTGTATTCTCATAATTATTATTATGTAAGTAAAGCGCATGTGGGGGCGGTGACGGGGTGGTAGCAAGTCTGTTGTGCCGGATCTTTAATATGTGTTGGAGATATGGCCGTGTGCCGGATGATTGGTGCAAGGCTGTAATTGTACCACTATGTAAGGGAAAAGGCTCTCAGCAGAAGTATTAAAACTACTAGTCCGGTCAACGAGGCTTGAGTAACCCGAAAAATTCCTCCGCCTCTGAAATTTGGCATGTGATGAAGTTAGGTGATACAGATTACAGATGTACAATAATCCAACATTTTTTTTACGAGAAGTTGGACATTTTCACCTAAACATGAAAATCGCTTATAAGTCTCTGTGAATATTTCCTCAGCCTGAAATACTTTCCGTATACGTACGTATGTACTAGTTATAATAAGTATGTAAAAGAATCCAAAATTTTTCGATTTCAGAGATACCCCAAAATTAACTTTTAACATTTTGTACTATAACTTCTACAGAAAAATTGCTCTGCGAATTTTTATTTTTCAATATGTTTTTATATCCTTAAATGCATAGCTTTGTTTAGTTATCCAAAAGATTTTCCTTTTTAAACATATTTTTTTTATTTTTGCTTAACTACGTAATGTGAAAAATTACTCCGTCCATTTTTATATCTTTATTAGTTATATGACTTTATATTATAACAGATTTATTAATTATCCAACAAATTTTCAAACGTTCAAATATTTTTTAGTATATGTCCCGCTGATTTATGCTAGAGCGTAAGGGTATATTTATTTATTTATTTAAATACAACTAATACAACTATAAGTACTCAATACGACAGTGCGGTCATTCACAAACCACAATTTAACAATTTAAATTTACAATTTAAATATAATACAACTTGTAACACGATAGAAATTATAACACAATACAACACAATAACATTCTACCTACATTAATCTATATTAATTAATAACTTAAAATAAATAAGTGTCCTTGCGAATTCACTCAAATGACACGTGAAAACATAAATTTTGCTATAAAGTTCGTTGATGATACGAACTCCCTGGGTCACAGGTGTTTTGGCGAGTAAGTTGGTCCTGGCTGTCGGCACGGCCTGCAGTGGCGGGCGCCGCCTCCACACAAAGCGGTCTGGTACGCAAAAACTCAAGCGCTGAAGCACTCTTGGATTATGCTCGATGCCACGAAGTAATTTGACCAGATACGAGACAAGTGTAAACTCCCGTCGTGCCCTCAATTCATTGTACCCGATCATATCCAGCATAAATAGTGGGGTGCATCAACGGGTAAAACGGATATACCCCATAAAGCTTCCTGTACAAGTGGCGTATATACTTTTCTGAACGCGCTCCAACATTACAGAGTATATGTATATCCTCATGTGGAGCCCATATGACAGCACTATGTTCCAGATGACTCCTGACTAGTGCGTCATACAGGACCCTGACTGTTGCAATATTGGTGAAGTCTCGTGTCTGTCGTCTCAGTACGAATCCCAAGTTTCTGAATACCCTTTTGCAGGTCTTAGTTATATGATCGCGAAACGATAATTCAGGAGATAACCCTAAATCACGTACTTGTGTGACTCGTTGCATAGGCACTGCGTCCACCACGTCGACCTTCACTAAGCTGCTCGGAGCTGCTTTGCCACGCACTTTTGGAGTAGTATAGGCGAGTTTGCTGTCCACCGTTTATAAAAATATATTTTTATCTTAATATGCACAACGTACAACGGCGTTTAGAAATTCGCTTTATATTTAAAAGGAATATTTAATATATGCATTTAAAATAAACGTTTGATACTTCCTTAAGGACTAAGGAATAAGTATAATAAATTAATAATGCTTAGAAAGACACTTACTGAGGAGACACCGAGTTAAGAAAAAAAGTTTCAAAGGTGTCTGAATCCAAACAATATACAGGTTGGAATTTTTTGACCTCACCTAGAGGGAAAGTACTCTAAATACTGGAGATAGCAAATTTTACTCAAAAGAAACATCTTTATTTTTAAAAAGAAACAAATCTGCATTCAAAGATTTTCGAAAATTCGCTTGCGACACTCGGGAATCGAACCGGATAAAATCTGGAAAAAATAACACCCTGTACTTTTATGGCATTAGTCGATAGGGTTAATCTTAAGGATAAAACCTCTATAACAAACATGATAAATTAAATGAAAGGAAAACCATAAAATCTTATTTTAATTGAACGAGAAAAATGGGTAAACTAATTAGTTGCTCGAAATGAGCTCCATTTTGTTGGATACACAGGAGATAGGGTGATTCTGCCTTGAAGCCCAATAGCGATAAGACATATACCAATGGAAAGATCTCATCAAGGAGAATATTTCTTATTATGATGACTTCTGTTGTTGTAGGATTGAAATTCTGGTATTTCGCCAATTAATTAACTTTCATTAATTCTTTGCCTTGCAAACATCATCTTTCAAGCCTATAACGGATATTTTAAAACATTGGCCTCCTAGATGCCGTTTTAGGAACAATGTTTTTAAGAGTCGGTCAGCCGGTCAGAACGTTAAGCCTGCTGCATCCCCCAATAGCGTTAAGATACATGCCAGTGGAAAGATCTCTTCAAGGGAAATATTTCGTGGTACGACAACGTCTCTCGATTTTAGTCAGTGAGAGCTACAGAGCTATAAATATGAGTAATTAAGCATTATTAAAATTCTGGTATTTCGACAATTAATTAACTTTCACTATTTCTGTGCCTTGCAAACATCATCTTTTGAGATGAAAATCTGAAATCAAGTCAGGTTCAGTGATCAGTACATAAACAAACAACAAATGTTGTAACAAATGTTTCTCTTAAAAATCACTAATGGCTGTTGGGCACCAAGAACATTCCTTAACTTCGATATTCAAGTTCACCTATTTAGGTCATTATCGCCGAATTTACTAACCATTGGCAAAAGTCGTGTTAGTAGCAAAGGTTAAATCTCTTTCCATTGGTATATATCTTATGGCTATTGAGCTTCGCTTCGCTTTATGAGCTTTCATAGTTCGGTGCCCATTCTCCTTTATTCTTTTAAGGAATTCATTTCTAGTAACTTTACATAGTGAGTTGTGATGATTATTGAAAATCGTAGTGTGAACCTCAGTTCTTAACTCGTTTACAGTTGCATAGGATTATTGGTAAATTTGATTTTTAACATATCCCCATAAAAAGAATCTAAAGTGGTGAGGTCTGGTGATCTCGCAGGCCATCTGATTGTGCCGTTTGTACCAATCCAGGTATTGCAATGGTTATTATATTTAGATTTCATGATTTTCGTTTCATTTAATTTATCATGTTTGTTAGAGAGATTTGATCCTTATGATTGATTTTATCGATTGATGCCAGGTTGTTATTTTTTCGGATTTTAACTGGATTGATTCCCGAGTGTGGCAAACGAATTTTCGAAAATCTTTGAATGCAGATTGGTTTCTTTTAAAAAGTAAAGGAATGATTCCTTTGACAATTTGCTATATCCAGTATTAAGAGTACTTCCCCCCAGGTGAGATTAAAAAATTCCACTTTGTATACCAGTTTTTTTCAGCATCTGCGTCCACCGATAAATGGTATTGAAGATTTTAAAAGGAGCCTGCTATACCTACAGTCCGCGATTCTGATTGTTTTTCAAAATGGTGGTCACGCATGAACCGTATATAAATCGATAGCTGACATCAATGCAAACAGAAGACATCATAGGACCAAACCCCGTAAACCATCACGTTTACGAGAATATTAACGTTGAAAGTTGATTTGGGCACGCTCTTTCCATCATAGACCTCATCCATCGCTTTCTATTAGGCGTGATCGAGGTCAAGTGTAGGCTCATTTAGCAATAATAAAAAAAGATGACGTGACATCCATATTTTTTGAACTTGTGTACATTTTGTAGATGTTTGAAATAATCTCTCTGAATGTTTAAAATAATCATTTTTCATCTATTAACTAAACTAGTCAGTCTAGCGCGTAGATTGCTGGCTCTGTAAAGCAGTCATCATCATCGTAATACTGCTGGACAAAGGCCTCCCCCAAAGATCTCCACGACGACCGGTCCCACGCTATCCTCATCCAGCTGGTTTTAACCTTCACCAGATCCTCGGTCGGCCTGGTGGGAGGCCTGCCAACGCTGCGTCTTCCGGTACGCGGTCGCCACTCGAGAACTTTAATGCCCCAACGGCCGTCAGTTAGGCAGTGACACCAGGTTTTTTAAAGAATTTATTTGTAAAGGAATGTTAGCAAGTTTATAACTAGCCTTAACCAAATAATGCCTACCACAGTCATTTTATTAATTTTTAGCTTAATATAGTTACTAAAATGATTACTTTAAACATTCAGAGTGATTATTTCAAACATCTATTCAACAAGATATAAGCAAGTTCAAAAAATATGGATGTCACGTGATCTACTTTGTACGTATAATATCTTCAAAAATATCTTCGAATTATGACACTTTACGGGGTTTGGTCTTATTATGTTTTCTGTTTGCATTGATGTCAGTTATCGATTTATATAGATATCATGCACGGCCCCCATTTTGAAAAAAAAATCTAAATGGCAGACAGTAGGTTTTTACCATGGACCTTCAAAGCCCTTTAATTTCACACGTTTGAGAGATTTTACCAAGAAGTATTTGATATTTATATTAGTGTTTTCTACAACATAATTAAACATTATTATTCCAATTGACATTTTTTTCGCATATTGTACAAAGTCCTTAAGGAAGTATCAAACGTTTATTTTAAATGCATATAACAAGTATTCCTTTTAAATATAAAGCGAATTTCTAAACGCCGCGCCATTGTACGTTGTGCATAGGAAGATAAAACATTATTTGTAATCACGGTGGCTAGCAAACTCGCCTACACTACTCCAAAACTGCGTGGCAAAGCAACTCCGAGCGGTGAAGTGAAGGTCAACCCCGTAAGAGTGTGAATGACCGCACTGTCGTATTGAGTACTTATAGTAGTAGATTTACATAAATAAATAAATATACCCTTACGCTCTAGCATAAATCAGCGGACATATCCTAAAAAAATATTTGAACGTTTGAAAATTTGTTGGATAATTAATAAATCTGTTATAATATAAAGTCATATGACCAATAAAGATATAAAAATGGACGGAACAATTTTTCACATTACGTAGTTAAGCAAAAATAAAAAAGATATGTTAAAAAAGGAAAATCTTTTGGATAACTAAACCAAGCCATGTATTTAAGGATATAAAAACATATTAAACAATAAAAATTCGCAGAGCAATTTTTCTGTAGAAGTTATAGTACAAAATGTTAAAAGTTCATTTTGGGGTATCTCTGAAATCGAAAAAATGTTGGATTCCTTTACATACTTATTCTAACTAGTGCATACGTACGTATACAGAAAGTTTTTCAGGCTGAGGAAATATTCACAGAGTTATAAGCGTTTTTCATGTTTGGGTGAAAATGCCCAACTTCTCGTAAAAAAAAATGTTGGATTATTGTACATCTGTAATCTGTATCACCTAACTTCATCACATGCCAATTTCAGAGGCGGAGGAATTTTTCGGAAGTCTCCATACAACAATATCCTCGTTGATTGGACTATACCGCGGCATTAGTCTTTTGAGTGTTATTCGCAAACTGTATGCAAATATTTTAATAAATAAGAGTGACAGAGGAGAAAATATGGGATGTGCAGGCAGGATTTAGAGACGTAATGGGCTGTATGTATCAATCTTCTCCCTAAGGTGCATAGCCGAAAAACATCTGGCAGAGCACAAGAAAGTCAACTGTGCTTTCGTTGACTTGGAGAAGGCCTATGACAGTGTGTGGGGTAATTCTGGTCAACACTATCCATGTACGGTGTGGACTAGCGCTAGGTACGGGCACTGAAATCTTTATACAAGGATTCCAGTGCTTGTGTTAGGATAAATGGGGCATGGATGAAGCATATAAGATGAAAGGGATGAATATAAATGTGAATGTTATGGTGCTTGAAAGAAACGAGGACATATCGATGTGTGATGTGAAAATAAATGATGAAAGTATGGATCAAGTAAGTGAGTTTGTATATTTGGGGAGTCTGTTTACAAGGGATGGAAAGATTGATGAAGACGTGGAAAGTAGAGTGAGTGCGGGAAATAAAGTGAATGGTGGTATACATGCGATTGTGACCAACCAGTTAATGCCCAAAAAGGCCCGACTGGCTGTTTACAATGGTGTGCTGGTGCCTACGCTTATGTATGGAAGTAAATGTTGGGTGTGGCAAAAGAAGCATGCAAGTAGAATAAATGCTGTGGAAATGCATTCCTTGCGAAGCATGTGTGGTGTCGACTATGAATGATAGGCTGAGCAATGATGTGATAAAGCAACGGTGCGGTTTAAAAGAAGATGTAGTGACAAAAATTGAAAAGAGTATGCTTAGATGGTTTGGTCATGTTGAGAGGATGAATGAAAGTCGACTAACAAAAGGTATATACACGGCAGATGTGAGTGGAAACGCCGGGAGGGGACGCCCTAAGACATATAGTGATCTTTTTGGTGATGTTCTTCAGAAAGGTCAGGTGTGTAGTACTCGCAACCGGCGTGCGTGTATGACCAGATGTATGAACGTAATCGAGGCAAAAGGAGTAGGGAGTAGGTAGGGTAAGGATCGTAGCAGGTGGCGTTCTGTAGTTTCTGCCTACCCCCATGGGAAGAAGGCGTGAGTTTATGTATGTATGTAAGTAAAGCATTTCTTATTTTATTTCAGAAATAATTATATATCTCCAATAAATCAGTTATTAATAGCATTGAGGTTTTATGCTACGGGTAATCATTTGTTGGCTGTGGCAGACATGGGAGAGATAAGTGTGGCTACTTGCAGTTGAATAATGAAAAGTGTCTGCACACACTACACCAATTTCACTAGCTTGTCTTTCTCATCCATTGTGAAATTTTGACTACGCTTCCAATTTTCTGCCATTATAATACACCGTAACGATAGTATAAATAGCAAAGGAATAATTATTTAAAGTCTAGATCTATTTATTCAAAAATGCCACGAAATAATTGGTAAAATAACACGCAACGCACCGTTACAACAAAATCAAGTTTCACGTCAGTACGTCACAAAAGAAAGAAGTGTCAAATATAAGTAAGACCACAGATAACACACGAGGTTTTGTAATATAAACACGAAGTAAATAAGTCAATAAATATGAAATATTAAAAAATATGAATAAAATAATATTCATTATTACTATAAAAATATGATTTATTAATAATTGATCCATGTAAGTGTATACTTTAGATAGTTTCATTAAAAAACTATCTTGTTTCAAAGTATCGATAAGTTCAAAGACGAATCAGTCACTACTATCGAAAACAAAACGTCACTTAGTTGTGTCCTCTAGTTAATTGGTAAAAATGGTGAAACGAAATTTAATTTAGGGGCTAGTTTGGGGGAGCTTTTAAGCTAAAGGTCCCATACGTAGGTGGTAGAATAGGGGATGCCGGTGAAAACGGGCATGAATCAACAATAAAAGTTGCACCCTCTCTAAACAAGTGTTTAATTTTATTGTATGCCGCAGGCAAGAAACTATCATCGTGTAAATACGTAGGGTTTAAAACTGACCCCGACTCATTAGTCAGACTCTCTTACTTCTATCACTTTGCTAGCTATGCCAACCAAAAATCTAGTTAGTGTTTAGAGTGATATCCTGTGAATCCTACTATAGCCAAGCTCTAATTGATAAGTATGTTTCCAGAGTGGTTGCAGTGTGCTCAGGGGGTAATATCGACACGACTACCCTAGCGCGTGCTCTAGAACGAGGCATGGCAGCCGAAGGTCGGCTCATAAAGTTCAAAGTGACGGTGTCGGACCGGCCGGGCGGGCTGGCTGACCTGTGCAGTATGCTGGCCAACATCGGCGTCACCATGCGAGACTGCGTGCCGGAGCGGGCCTGGGTCAAAGGAGACGTCTTCAGTGTTCAAGTAAAGTGTTTAAATTAATCATCATTCACCACTTTTTTCTATTTCTTATGGTTCGTTCTGACCTGCTTCTAGACACCTAGGTACTCAGTTACAAATACAACTTTGTTGCAGTTAAAAGTGATTGTTGAAACCAGAGGATGGGACCATACTAAAGATTTGATAGAGTTAATCAAGAAACACTATAAAGAATACTTTTTCCAAGAAATGGGCGACAAGGCCGATAAAATCGCGGGAACTAAACGCGGCCCGTGCCTCGCGCCGAACCCTATGTGCATGCAGAAGTAGGAATTATGTACGACCAATTGTGCCATTTCTACCACCCTGTCTCATTATCGTACAATCAAAATAACACTTGTAACCTTATTGGGTTTTGTTTTATTTCATTATTATAAATTTTCAAGGGCATGCATACCGTTTAATGGAATAAATTGATTAGCCGACTAATTACTTGTCGCGACTATCATTTTTTTTTATTAACCGACTTCGAAAAAGGAGGAGGAGAATGTTAGACTGTATGCATGTTTTTTTATGTATGTCAATCGATTTCTCCGTCAATTGTCTACTCGATTTCCATGAGAGGATCCCATGGAAATCAAGGAAAACCTTTAAACTTTATAGGGGCACACCTATAGCGATTTGGGTATTTTTTTATAGTAATTCGTGCATTTGCTCTCTGAAAGCACCATATTGGTGAAGTGGAACTGATGATGAAGACCACATATGGTCACCAAAACTACTCAATAATAAGTATTTCACGGGTTGGGATTCGATTACTTTAATATGGTTGCTAAGCAATTTATGCTCTTCAAAATACATATGCGTGGAGCTGATGGTGAAGTACCAGGAGAACTCGTCAACAATTAACGTCCCTGCATCGGGATAAGCAATATTTTTTAAAAGGTGATGAGCAGTTGACATTAGGCTATTGTAACTTAGATAAATTACAAACCGACCCATTAAAAAGTGAAAAATGAAAAACTGTTTAAAAAAAAAAACAACCGACTTCGAAAAAAACTACAAAGTGAAAAATAATTTTATTTTCGGATGTAGGTGGCAAAAAACTAAAGCACATCCAAAGACACCGACTTCCGAAATTACAAGTTATTTTACACTTTGTAGTGTTTTTTTTTTCGGAAGTCTGCTGTTTTTTTTTTGTTAGGCTCCGCAGTACTACCAGATTTATGGAGCTGGAACTCCTGTCATAAAGAACAGTGGTAACGACCCAGTCTCTAAAGACGACTGGAATTGCGAGGGTAGGCGTATGACCTTTGTAGCCATTTTTAATTGTGCACAAATTGTGCAGTCCGTCCGGCCCTGCAGATGTTCAGTGAGGCAACGGAGGGACTGCACTGGCCACATTCAGAGCACACTATACCATGTGTAAAAAAAACCCAGTTCGATCCGAAAAGGGGTCATTGTACTCATCATTATGAACAACTTTTGCTATGGGAACAAACCTGAAATCGCGAAAAAAAATCAGCTGTTCCCTACATTTATGTTCGCATAACTCGTCAAAACGTACGAAACAGCTGATATTTTTTTCGCGATTTCAGGTTTGGTCCCATAGTAAGTTGTTCATAATGATGAGTATACTGACCCCTTTTCGGATCGAACAGGTTTTTTTTACACATTGTAAGTATAGCTGTTTACATTAGTTGGCAGGGCAAGCAACCTGGCCACGTCGCCATGGCGTCCCGGTGAGTTATGGGCCGCCCGAGTAATCGAATCTATTCATTTTATAAGGTTTTTTTGGCCGTATTGCTATGATGCAAAAGTTTGTCGCAGGTCTATATCATATCTATACCCCCTGTAGTTCGCTCAATCTATACAAACTGACGTTTGTAATGTGTAACAGAAGGGCATAAATAAATAAATAAGGCAGAACTGTTTAATCATGACTTAATATTATGCAAAAATACAATCGAACAGGGATTCAGCTCAATTTCTAATCGCAGCAACAAGAGAGCAAAAATGAGCGCGCAGAGCATTACCTATATAGCTTTTCCCTCACCGGAAGCGTTTGGTAGTTATGGCGGTGGCTTGGCTTGGCTAGGATTGGCTGGCTTGAGTGGCGCGCTGTGATTGGCTGAGGCAATGTGATATAACAAATGTCAAAATAACAACTTTTTATACTAAATGCCTAGAAAGTACAATTTTGTATATACCTACTTATGACAAAAAAGCAATTTTTAAAATATTTGTCTGAAAGTCCAGTCAAAATCGGCCCAGGCGTTTCGGAGAGTAGCCGGACCAAACAGACAGACAGTCTGTTTGCTTGTTCCGGCTAATCTCCGAAACGGCTAGACCGATTTTGACAGGACTTTCACTAGCAGATAGCTGTTACGGCGGGTAACTTAGGCTACTTTTATTTTAGAAAAATAATTAGGGTTCCGTGCAAAAAAAAAATAAACCCATGAATTTATGAACAAGAAGTCGGATTTGAAAAATTCTTTTTGCATTTTGGTAGCCCAATTCTTGAGGGTGGTTATAGACTATTTAACATCACGCTACAAGCCTTAGGAGCCGAGCATAAAGAAAAAGTCTGAAAGAACACTAAGCGAAAACAAAGTAATAGCGCGGGCGGGCGATTTAACGCGACGTACGGGTCGGGGGCAAGGAGGGTTTTATTAAAATGTGGCTGTTATTTCAGTATATTGTGTTTCTTACGATATCCACGCGAACCAAGTCGCGGGGCACAGCTAGTACACAATATGTAAAGGAAGCCATCATTGATATGGATCAGGATGGAATAATCTAGAAAGCTATGGGTCATAAAATATATTGTTTAAAATGTAGTTACGAGATTGCATGTTAATAATAAGTTTACATAGCCAGAGAAGAGCTCTATTCACGAAAAGCCCCTATGGTTACTAGGTCAAGTAGTTAGATAAACGGAATTTATAGGCGTAGGGTGGATTCCCGGACATGCGTTTCCGCGAATTCAGCTTGGTGGAGAGTTTTTGGGGTGGATAAACGGAATATCCCGTGTTGGTCGCAGCCGACAAACACAGGTTCGTGAAAATAAATCGCACTAAGCGTTTCCAAATGTATTTTGTGATGCGCTATATTCCAAATAATATTTGACAAAAAAAAAATTAAAATTTTCC
Organism: Fissipunctia ypsillon; assembly: GCA_947568875.1. Taxonomy (NCBI): domain Eukaryota; kingdom Metazoa; phylum Arthropoda; class Insecta; order Lepidoptera; family Noctuidae; genus Fissipunctia; species Fissipunctia ypsillon. Next base: position 13,801,639 of record OX387661.1, on the reverse strand, counting down.
TGAGAATACATATTATTACATATACTAATTAATACATTTTATTTTTTTTTTGTCGTATTTTCAGTTACTATTGCTTTATTTCAAGTAAAATTACATTCTCTGTACGCTGCACTCCATTTATGTAAATAAAACAGCTAAAATCAAAAAATCTGCAATGAATGTTGAAATACTCGGCGGCCGAAGGCTCGCTGCGCTACCGTTCGCTACGCGCATTTTGCCACGGTAACGATGCATTGCGTGTGCGGTAATTTAATAAAACAAATCAGATTTTTTTGGATACCCATAACGTTCCTGAAATAATTTTATGTACCGGTCATCTTAGTATGATATACTGAATTCACGCCATCTTCAGTCTGCGGAGGGCTATCCCTTACACCCTGTATACCGGGTTTAACAGGGTCAATCCGAGACAAAACTTTGAAATAAATAAATAAATATCTTGGGACAACTCACACACGGCCATCTGATCCCAAGTTAAGCAGAGCTTGTGTTATGGTAACCAGACAACTGATATACATACTTATATAATTTATAAATACATACATATTATAGATAAATTACACCCAGACACAGAACAAACAATATGCTCATCACACAAAGTTTGTCCTGGGTGGGAATCGAACCCACGACCTCCGGCTTTGCAGTCAGGGTCACTAACCACTAGACCAAACAGGCCTGTCAAATGGTTCAAATGGTGGAAATGGTTTCTAATTGTATGGTTAGGACCTTCTTTCATAATCTTGTACAGTCACAGCCAACGCTTGTTCGTCAATTTTTGTCTGCTTTATTCCACGATATGCTAGAATTTGCTTTACCGACTCACTACTGCGTCGTACAGTCCTACCAACTTATCTGTGAACTGAAAGAGGACGGCACCGTCGATTCAGTGTTGCTAATTAATATAAGGTGCCCAAAATTGATTAAGTTTTCAAGAAGGAAATTTCACATTAGACATAATCGGTTATGTTCTGATCATTTTAGAGCTGAAAACTATAGGAATGAAGGATATTTTACATGTCAGAGTGTTAAACTAATTTAAACACACACAATTTTTAGTTATATTTACTTGAATGTAACGTTAAAAGTTTATTGTAAAGTAGTTCATTAACACAAAAACAAATATATTTGAAATTCTTACAAGCATGTTTTTAACATTTTGGTATTATTTTAACCTACAATTATAGTAACAAGGTTGAAATAAAGCTGAAATAATATTAAAAATGCTGAAAAATGTTGCTGCTCGCCTTTGACAGTTTGTTTACTTCGTGTCCATGTAGCACCATCTGCTGTCTCAGCTTTGCGTAATATTCCCTATTAAATAAAAATTTCATGTCAAAAAGGTTTTCGGTTAATGTCAACTCGACATTGTTCAGAGATGTAAATATGCTATTTTTACAAGCTTTATTTATCTTTGTTATCAAGTTGTTATAGTTTTCTACTCAGTGCCGTCGCTTTAAAAGGTATTATGTGCCCTAACTTGAAAAAGGAAACAATTTTAAAACTGACGAACATTATAATAGACTTTTTTTTTGTGGATGGGAAATCATCAAATGACTTCTCCCGCTCTGGGCGTAGCGGGAAGGCGTGTCATTCTTTTACTGACTAAAACCCACCCGTGTTCCTTCTGTTGCCTGTGCCGGGGCCACGGTAACTCTTTCGAACATCCCGCAACCCTGGCTGGCATCGGCCCTAGCGGACCCCTCCAATGGTGCTGACATCTCTTTGAGGCGCGCGTGGAACACAACGCACCGTCGACTCAGGCCTTGTCCTTACCGGACGGCGAGCTACCCATTGCTCGCCGTCCGCAAGCCCGCGCCTACGGTGGCCGGGAATCGGCTGCCAATTCCCAACGCCCAGGGCGTCTCCTACGGCGACTAGGGGCGTGAGGGCGCAAAGCTTGCCTCTCCCTCACGCGTCCCACCTCCTCCTTCGCGAGCATTACTGCTTCGCAGAAGGAGGTAATGGCTTCTCATGTACTCTTGCTCCGTACTATGGTCTGGACCAGGGCCGGACCGCTTCCGCGAGGACACGGCGGTGCTCCGCCCAAGCCGGGCAGACCTCCACCATATGCTCCACCGTGTCCTCCGGGTGATCCACACAGTGGTGATACCCGGGCATTTCCTCATTATAATAGACTTGACTATACAAAAAAGGCACAGTATAAACTGCAGGTAAAAAAACAAAGCACTTGAAACTAGAAAGAACTGTACATTGTACAACTCTGCAGCACTCTCGGCGGCCGGCAAACCCTACACACCGGTCGCAGTAGCGCAGGCGCGGGGATTCCGTGCTCAGAGTACATGCGTGCACAGAGTAGGTACATTTTAAATACGGACAGTGTACTTAGTCTGGCCATAAATACTGTTTGTAACAAACACACCGCCATCTAGTGTAATTTAACCAAAACACTAAGATGAGCGGCTTTATACATAGTATAAAGTACAGCCAGTGGCTGTCCTCCAACGAATTATGTAGACAAGTAACGCCATCTACAATCTTCGTGCGCCAGCGCTGACCTGCGTGGTAAACCTGCATCACAACTACAGAGACAACGTGTAGATATTGTGAACACATGTAACTATCTGCCTTTATAAGCAGAGCTAACGTCGAACAAATAGTCCTCGCCGCCAAGGGCCACCACGACGCCCCCGTCCATCCCCACCCCGACCCTTGCTCGAGCCAGCCCGCGCAGCTGAGCCCATAGATTTAAACTCGCCCCCAATTAATCCGATCCAGCATGTCCCCTTGCTGTCCTCTCCCAGCGACGCCCTAAGCCGAGGTCCGTACCCCACAGGGGGTGCCCTTAGCGAGTAGTCGCTTAGTTTTAGTTTTTAAGCCTGGCTGGAGGCCTTAATTTATTGAGGCATCCACAGGCAAGCCCGGTTAAGCAGTCGACAACCTCCTATAGGTTGAACTGTGAGATGCCATTCCCCAAAAACAAAAAACGAACAAATAGTCATTCACTAGTTAGAGGTTCTGAGCTCGGTAGCCACGCAGCCAGCTCTGATCCTTAGTACGACTAGTTCCTGCTTCGATAGCCTAGCAGTCTTCAGGAATTAGCCAGCTAGGGAGGTTTGAAGGGCGATAGCCACGCAGTCCCTTTCACTCCTCACTTAGGGTAGCAACCTGATATAACTTATTGTAACGTACTATGAGATTTGTATAAGCAAGTTGCCAATAAAAATATCACCAAGTCACTGGGGCTTTAATTTCACCAACAGCAACCCTACATGTTGCAATAAAAAATAAACAAAATATTACATTTGAATTTTGAATCTGTCATTTTTATATGATTGTTCATTGAGTTTTCTCATTTTGGCGCCAATACATTGTACAATATTTTGCGATATTAAAATGGAGTGGGGTGATAAAGAGAACCGAATCGCTGTGATTGCATTACACAAAGTAGGTGTGGAACCAAATGCAATTTTTAAAACTCTTCATACGCTTGTTATTAGTAAAATGTTTGTGTACCGGGCTATTAATAGGTACAATGGGACCTCCTCTGTTTGTGATAGAAAAAGATCTGGCCGTCCACGTAGTGTTCGTACGAAAAAGGTGGTCAAAGCAGTGTGGGAAAGAATTCAAAGAAATCCTGTCCGAAAGCAAAATATTTTATCTCGGGAGATGAAGATAGCACCTAGAACCATGTCGCGTATTTGAAAAGATGACTTAGTACTTGCAGCCTATAAGAGACGTACTGGTCATTTCTTAACTGATATTTAAAAAAGAATAGGGTGGTAAAATCGAAACAACTACTGAAGCGGTACGCAAAGGGAGGTCACAGAAAAATTTTGTTTACGAATGAGAAATTTTTTACAATTGAGCAACATTTTAACAAACAAAATGACCGTATTTATGCTCAAAGCTCTAAGGAAGCTTCCCAATTAGTCGACAGAGTGCAATATCCGACCTCAATGGTTTGGTGGGGTATTAGCTATGAAGGAGTGACTGAGCCATACTTTTGTGAAAAAGGTATCAAAACATCGGCACAAGTGTATCAAGATACCATTCTTGGGAAGGTAGTGAAGCCCCTTAACTACACCATGTTCAATAACCAAGAATTGTCCTTCTAGCAAGACTCGGCGCCGGGTCATAAAGCTCGGTCTACGCAGTCTTGGTTGGAAACGAACGTTTCGGACTTCATCAGAGCTGAAGATTGGCCGTCGTCTTGTCCTGATCTTAATCCGCTGGATTATGATTTATGGTCAGTTTTAGAGAGTACGGCTTGCTCTAAACGCCATGATAATTTGGAGTCCCTAAAACTATCCGTACGACTGGCAGTGAAGAATTTTCCCATGGAAAGAGTGCGTGCTTCTATTGATAACTGGCGACAACGTTAAAGGACTGTATTGCAGCCAATGGACACCACTTCGAATAAGCTTTTTATATTTTAAATTGTTTTATATTTATGTATTAAACTAACACACTATAAAAGTAATAAATGTTATTTGCAATAGAAAAATTTTTTTTTCTTTGTTTCAGTATTTATGGCAAGACTAGGTACGTACTAGAATATATATTATCTACGAGTTTATTTTTGACGTTGTTGACATTCAATAAGTTTTAAAATACGTTTGCCCAATCTCTTATTTATGTAAAATTACTAGTGTGCAATTGTAACAAAAAGCAGAAAAAAATTTAAAATATGTCCATTCCTAAAGATGTAAGTATATTTTGAAAACTCTTTCTAATTTCTGACGGATGTCATATTGTGCACCTACTGCCCCGTAGATTCTAGACTATTTGAGGGGGTGTGACAAAGTGGCTAGCGTACAGACCGTGAGAATATGTCGCGTAGGTGTGCTAAGAAGTATTAGGCTCGGACTCCACCTAAACGAAGATGTGCGGAGATGTCCGAAGCGGAGACGAGAAGAGATGTTTTTCAGCTAGGGTGTATCCACCGAAGCTGTGCGGCGATGCGTACTGGCTTGACTGGAGCGGAGATGTGTGCTGGACAGAGCGGAGATCTGTGCTGACTAGACCGGAGATGTATGCTGGCTAGAGTGGCTGGCGGATTATGCGACGCGGGGGAACTAGCGGCGCCGCTCACATCTCTTCTCGTCTCCGCTGCGTGCCATCGCCAGCTAGCGAGGCACAGCTCACATCTCCGCTTCGATCGCGCCATACAAATATCATACATCTCTGCTCAGTGGTATCCACTGAAGCTGAGTGGAAACGAGATGTGTGAATAACGAAATTCTATTGGTTGTTTAAAACACATCTCCTCTCCTCTTGTCTCGTCTCCGCTTTGGTGGAGTCCGGGCCTTATATTGCGTAAAATTTATAATTATGTACATAATTAAACATTCGTTGAAAGAATATGAACGTTTTATTTTTCTTGAAGTCTCTACAGAAATAACAATGTAGTACTCATAGACGCAACACTTCTTTTAATATGTCATAATACTCTCCCTTTCACGAAGATGTTCTTTAAGTCTGAGTGACTTCCATTCCCGTTATTTTTAGTCATTTTAACAACCTTGGTTGTGGTAGCGTCTTTGTTAAAATATCTGCCTCCGAAGAAAGAATATCTCCAGCGCTAGTAATTATCGCCCCATTGCACTTGCTAATATTGTAGCCAGGCTGTCGGAGAAGATTTTTTACATAAACAAGCAGCACCGTTTATAAGACCTTCGGATTGCCAATACGGCTTCAAAAGCCTCGTATCTACCAGCACTGCTATCTATGTACTCAAACATACAAACGTCGTTATTACAAAAGTAGAAATACCTCTGTAATAGCTTTTTATCTGGACCTCAGCAAGGCTTTCGACCGCGTTGACCATGATCTGCTGTGGCAAAAGCTATCCGACTGTAACGTTCCCAGCCAGGTAGTGCGAGTACTGAAAAACTGGTACCAGCAGCAAGAAAACACATTGGAAGAATGAGCTATCGACGATATCTGGCCTTAAGTGCGGGGTGAGACAGGGTGGAAGCATGTCCCCGGCACTATTCAACGTCTACATGGATGGGCTATCGGACAAGCTCAACCAAAAAGGTGTAGGCTGTTCGATTAACGGGACCCTAATAAATCATATATCATATGCAGATGATATGGCTCTGCTAGCTCCATCGATATCGGCGATGCGCAAACTACTAGCTATGTGTGAAAAGTACGCTAAAGACCACAACATGATGTACAGCCCAGACAAATCACTGTACATGGTGTTTGAAAGCCAGAACAGCTGGTCGGATCTGCCGCCACTTCAACTTTACGGCACTGCGCTTGGGAAAGTCGACTTGATCAAATACTTAGGTTATGTAATAACAGCCGACCTCGCCAACCACGCCGATATAGAAAGACAGCGACGAGCCATATCGGTGCGCGGCAACATGCTAGCCAGGCGGTTTAGCCGCTGTTGCGGCGTTGTGAAGGCCCAGCTGTTTATTAGTTACTGCACAAGCGTCTACACAGTCGACTTGTGGACAAACTACACCAAGACAGCACTGAGTGACATGCAAGTACAGTACAACGACGCGTGGCGCACGATGTTTCGACTGCCTCGGTGGTGCAGCGCGAGTGCCATGTTCTGTGCGGACCGCGCGCCCTGCGGGCAGACGCAGTTGAGGAGTTGGTCAGCCTCCGCACGTGTGTAATATGAATGTGTCTTATGTATGATATTTTATATTTTTATTTATTTATTACGTTATTTAAGAGTGTATTTATAGTAATTGTGTGTGGATTGACATCTGGAAATAAAGATTTCATTTCATTTCTGTGTCCTTGTAGTGAACTGTCACTAACTTCTTTTAGACATAATCTCTTTAAAATATTCCTAAATGCTCATATGTTTAACCTTTTCCTGTAATCATATTGCTTGCTAATTTTTGCGTAGCTATATTATCATTGTAAATAGGACTGTTTGTTGTGGCACTCCAATGTCTTCTAGCAAGTGTTTCAAATGCAAAGCTTCCTTCGTCGCTTCTGTCATTGCCATGTATTCGGCTTCAGCTGTTGACAATGCGACCACGCTCTGTTTCTTAATTCTTAATCTTGTAACTAATTAGATCACCACCATACTTGATAAATATAACCTGTTTAAGATCGGCGATCGATAGTCATGCCCGTAAGTACTGTGGTACTCTGCAAGGATCTTTCGAGGGCCAAGCAGACTACTACGTGTGTCATGTGATGATTCGTTTGTGAAGTGTATAAATAATACACTGACACTTTTCAGTCTGCTTCTATTCATAAAATAATCAAATTACATATTTCTTCATCAACAACAGTCAGGGCCGGGGGGGCGACTGTCAATGTTTTTTCTTCAGGGGAAGACAAACGTTGATTTTGAATGTTAGAATAGGGATTCTAACATTCAAAATCAACGTTTGTCTTTTTAACCGACTTCAAAAAAAGGAGGAGGTTATCAATTCGGTTGTATGTTTTTATTTTTTTTTTTTTTATGTTTGTTACCTCAGTACTTCGTCATTTATGAACCGATTTGGAAAATTATTTTTTTTTATTTGAAAGGACATACTTTCAGATTGGTCCCATTTTTTATCAAAGTCCAGTTCTGATGACAGGATCTATGAGGAATTGAGGGAACTCTTCAAATATTATAGGCAAACACATAGTGATTTTGATATTTTCATCAACAAGTCAAGCATTTGCATTCAGAAAGTATCATTTGGTGAAGTGAAACTGATGGAGAAGACCACAGATAGCCACGGGAACTCCTCAATGATAATATTTCACGGGTGGCGATAAGATATCTCGATTAAGATAGTTAAGCGACAATGACGAAGCCAATTTAAATAAATAGTGCTGATGAAATTGGTACCATCTAACTGATCTGATGATGAAGCCGGAAGTTAGGCACCGGAACTCCGTAATAAAACAATGTATTCTAGCTGTGTTTGGGCTTATTGGAATTTTCATGAGATGCACTCTGGCTATAAATTATTTTTAACCGACTTCGAAAAACGAGGAGGTTCTCAGTCAGTTCGTCGGAATCTTTTTTTTTTTAAGTGTGCTCCCCGATTACTCGAAGACGGCTGGAACGATTTGAAAAATTATTTTTTGTTTGCAAGGGCATACTCTCCAGGTGGCCCCATAGTCATCAGGTCAGGATCTGATGATGGGATCCTGAAGAAATCGAGGGAACTTTGCGAATATTATAGGCACACCTATAGCGATTTGGGTATTTTTTATAGTAATTTGTGCATTTGCCTTCGGAAAGCACCATTTGGTGAAGTGGAACTGATGACGTAGACCACGGATGGTAAGATGGCCACCGGAACAACTCAATAATAAGTATTTCACGGGTTGCGAGTCGATTACTTTAAAATGATTGCTAAGCAATATAAGCTCGTCACAATTTATATGGTGAAGTGGAACTGATGGTGAAGTACCAAGGGAACTCCTTAACAATTAACGTCCCTGCATCGGGAAAAGCAATGTTTTGTAAAAGGTGATGAGTAGTTCTCATTAGGCTATTGTAAGTTAGATAAATTAAAAACCGACCCACTAAAAAGTGAAAAATAAAAAACTTTTTTACAAAAAAAAAAAACAACCGACCTCCAAAAAAAAAACACTACAAAGTGAAAAATAACTTTAATTTCGGAAGTCGGTGGCAAAAACCTAAAATACAGATCCAAAGACACCGACTTCCGAAATTAAAGTTATTTTTCACTTTGTAGTTTTTTTTTTGGAGATCGGTTGTTTTTTTTTTTGTAAAAAAGTTTTTATCATTGTATATACTTGTGTATATCTTGAATAATTATCAGTAAGCGTGATGAAGTATTTGGAACCCACATTCTTGTCTCATGGGACCAGATGCATCTGTATGCACTAGGTATTGTAATTTTTAATTTGTTCTTTCTTCATTTTTGGGCGTATTAAGAGGGCTGTCACATTTTTTTCAAAAATAACTTTAATTTCGGAAGTCGGTGGCAAAAACCTAAAATACAGATCTAAAGACACCGACTTCCGAAATTAAAGTTATTTTTCACTTTGTAGTGTTTTTTTGGAGGTCGGTTTTTTTTTTGTAAAAAAGTTTTTTATTAAATCAATCAACGTCTAAACTTGCGAAGGTTGCATGCTAAAAGCACGTCCGGTTAAAACCCCCTACAATACCGTTAGCGTTCCTGTTTTCTTGTATCTTAACATATGTTCTTCGTTCCTTATAAGTAACGTTTATCTCTTTTTGCTGCTTGCCAATGACTTTGGTCATAATAGTTGCTGTACGGGCTTATGTAACTTACTGCAAACATTATGGCGGGTCTTGTTGCGATAGCTAAGTACATTAATGAACCAACCAGTTTTTGAAGTGGAAAGCTGTCCTTCTTATCGTCATTTTAATTTTTTTTTATCTTCAGAGCTGGCCCCATTGGCGTAAACACGGGTTTACATTTTCCCATGTTAAATCTTTATATCAAATTATCAATTTATGATAAATGATTTTATTTCTGTATGTAGGTTTATACATACACTTTTACACGTCAAACATTTTTTTTTAAACTAGATGAGGCCAGATGTTTCTTGGGCTATCGTTATCTCTCCCCCTACATAGGTAAATCGTATACCCAAGCAATGATGAAAACCACCCATTGGATATCTCTGAAGTCAAATGCTTTTTCCAATTTGAATTTGAGTTCCTTTAATTAAGGATGATGCCACGAAATATATGAAGCTGGTACCCGCTCCATTAGGAATAAATGAAATCAACATTATTCATTCATTAGAAAGGTATTAAGATTTAGTACAAGAATTCCTATGGCCTTTGTTTTGATTCCTTGTCCGGTCAGAGTAATACAGGGTGGTAGCCGGTAGTACAAGTTGAGACGAGTTAGTAAGGGAAGCTACCTTAACCGTTGTAGCTACAGAAAAACGTTCTTAGGATACTGTCCTTAACTTCTTGAGTAATTACTAACTGCATTCACAGATTTTGGAAAAATGGTACAGTTAGCTAGAAAAACGTTAATTCTTAGATACATTTTATTTTTATGATGCCAATCGATGCAGTTTCAAATAAGGATTCAAAGACTCTTTTGGGACAACTGAGGTTAGTGTTCTAGAAAAGTCACAACCGCAAAAAACTTTTCCCATAGGTACATTTCATAGCGATCGATCATCTTATATCCACGATCATTTACGAAATTCGCTATTCATTATTTTATTTATTTTAATTTTATTTTAATAAGTACAGAGACAGACTACAAACTAAGACAATTCAGCAAAGAGATGACAACATACAGTATATAAATCTGAAGTTCAGTGAAAAGAAGGCAAAATCCAAATTGCTTGCCTCAAACCTAAAAGCTCTTCTACTATTCAAACGAAACAGATAACAAAATCCAAGAGATAGCCGGGACGCAATACAAAGGCACCGCTCGTCGCGCAACACGCGGTGCTTTCGTGTCGCGTCGTGTGTCGCGCCTGTTTCCAGTAGCCTTTAATCGGATTCCAGAGTGCGAATACCACCTAAACAGTCGCAAAATAGTAAGAAACGGAGCGCAGTCACACTCGATACAAACGTTCGACAGCCTTTTTCCCGTCATTTAATATTTTTTTGAAACCATAATACCATAACATTATGTAAATAAAGGATTTACAGGGCAACTGTTATTTTGCGGCCGTTAAGGTCATCACACACATTTCAGCCCAGCATCGGATCAGCACCGCCTCACCTCATTGACACGCCACTAACCAGGCAGTATAGGCAGTATGAATGAAGTTTCATGGCGATGCCGATTCGGTGCTATCTAAAAAAACCGCTTTGTTCCCATTGAGTTACACCATTTTGTGTTACACTGTTACCCATTGGGATAAAAATTACCGATTATTAACACTGTAACTCAATCCCTTTTTTTTCCCATCAATTTACACTGCAACCTAATAGTACCTACGTAATAGGGCTCTAGGTTACCTAACGGTTGTTTTTTTTGGTGGTTTGTGGTCATTGGTCTTAGTCGACGATGGAGCGAGCTTACCCAGAAGGCACTGGCACTCCCATATACCGACGGAACACAGCAAGCTGCTTGGCGCCAGACTCCAGTGGGATGGTGGTCGCGAGCCAGGCGGCCCCTTGCGGAGCCTACCACCGCTAAGTGGGATCGTTCAGCCGTACCACGGGCAAGCCCGTGGTGCCGTTGCCCGGGGTGGACCACTAGGAGGTAGATTCCAACCAGCCCAAAAGTTAGTTGGTTAGGTTCCTTTAAACCCTGCAGACAGAAATAGGAACCCCGCGCAGCGGGGCTCTGTCGACCTAATGTCAGTTTATCAATAACTAGCTTCCACCCGCGACTTCGTCCGCGTAAAATTTCTTCTTCCCCCGACCCACCCCGTCGCATCGCATCGCCTGTCCGCGCTGTTACTTCATTTTCGCTTAGCGCTCGTTCTTCGTTTTTTTTTGTTTTTGGTCGGCTTCTAAGGGTCCTAACGTAATGGTACATACCCTAAGCCTTCCTCAAGAATTGGACTTTATAATGCAAAAAGAATTTTTCAAATCCGACTGCTAGTGTCAGAGATGAGCGCGTTCAAACAGTCAATAAAAAGTAAAATGTGTAGGTAACTAATAGACTAAGCGCATTTTTCTTACTTTTAAGCATATTTATACCCGTCATAATTTGTAAACGAAAGGTCCGAATTGAATAATTAAAAATGGAATTTACATGTACTTAATCAACCTTGATTACAAAACTATTTATTTGGATAAGGATTAATACAATGTTTATGAAAACACCTTTGCAAGTAATTCATTATTTTATAATAAATTTGATTACCATTAAAAAAGTTATAGTGAGCCAACCTTAAAAGATAGACATACGCTATTCTGGACTTTTTTTTAGAACTTTTTAAGAGGAACAATCCCGTCATACATGATTTTTGCGTAACTTTAACCGTTTACGCAGCGCACGCAACGGAAGCTCACAAAAAGTTGAAAAGATTAGAATAGAAACAAACGAGTAGACGAACGTTTGTTACTACTACGAGTGGTCTGAATTATTTGTTTGTTCGGAGTTTAATCGTCCTAAATGTGGCGTTAACATCAACACTTAATTCTCGCCTTAACTAATTAATAAACAGTAACCCAGGACCTCATGCTCAGCAGTAGCACCTACCGCGACCGACTAAATAATATTAGTTTAATAGGTAACTATTAAAAACACAATTTTATTGTGGTATTTATTTAAATCATCTCAAAAACAGATCATAATACTTATTGAGCTAAGTTTATTAGATAACACAATAGAAATGTGTTTTTAATATCTACCTATAATATAAAAGTAATTTTTTTTTTCAGGATCCAGAATACGATGAGTTCTGTGACCCAGATCATCCAATCAAGGTCAAATTCGAAGGGATATTAGAAGCATCACGACGTATGTCCGGCTTCATTAAGCGGACACAATGCCCGGTAGGTACTGTAGCGAAAAGAAAAAAGGAAAACACTTTTTCACCACTTTACGTTTAATTTTGTTCTTTAAAAAATAAAAAGGAAAACATTACAATTTAATATAAAAAGTAAAAAGGTAAATTTAATGTCTAAAAAAGTTGCGGGTTGATTAATGTAAAATAAGAAGAAAAATAACCGAGAAAACATTGGTCCGAAGGGGTAAAGTACGCGAATATCGAAATAAAAGACGTCCTATCAAGTCGATTGCAATCGCTGTTATAGGTTTACGCTCACGAGATAAACGGTAAAGGAAAAAGAGATCAGAGAACCAAGGTATCTCGCATTTTACAGCCTTGAAAATTTAAAATAAAATTGTCAACGAATTAAAAGTTTGCAGAGAGTTAAACTAACTACGTTACTTAGCTAGTATATAAAAAATATCGTAAAAAATCGTTGGCCAACGTAATTACGTCCGGCGAGGTCTCCCTCGCCGGACGTAATTACGTTGGCCAACGATTTAAGTAATTACCCGAACGATCGTGGACGTCAGAGCTGGCTCTGAAACGTTTGTGGACGTCAGAGCTGGCTCTGAAACGTTTGTGGACGTCAGAGCTGGCTCTAAAACGTTTGTGGACGTCAGAGCTGGCTCTGAAACGTTCATGGGCGTCAGAGCTGGGTCTGAAACGTTTGTGGACGTCAGAACTGGCTCTGGAACGTTCGTGGAAGTCAGACCTGGCTCTGAAACGTTCGTGGACGTCAGACCTGGCTCTGAAACGTTTGTGGACGTCAGAGCTGGCTCTGAAACCCTGAGTGCTCGAGCCCAGACATATTGCGTGCTAGCTATACATTCGTGGAGTTTTGAGTTAATCGGACCGCGCGTTAAAATTCTTCCATAAAAACTTTAACATCCCTTAACTCTCGTTTCAGGGGGGGTAGTTTTGAAAAACTAATAGTGAGAAACTTTATTGCTTACTTAGATAAATATTCGTGCCAAGTTTATTAACCAAATGAATAAGATTATTTTCATATAAACTTAATCGCCCCTTTTCACCCCCCAAAGGGGTTAATTATTGAAACATCGCTTGTAACGTTTCCATTATTTGACTTATAGGTACTTATACCAATTTTCAAGTTAATAAAACCACGCAATAAAACCATCCCCTTTAAAATTGATTACCCTTTTAAGCTCCCAGTAGGCACGGTGGAGCATACGGTGGAGGTCTGTCTGGCTTGGGCGGAGCACCGCCGTGTCTTCGCGGAAGCGATCGGCGGCGGCGATCTCTCGCGTCCGGCCTTGGTCCAGGCCATGGTACGGAGTGAGAGTAAATGGGAAGCCGTCACCTCCTTCTGTGAGGCAGTAATGCTCGCGAAGGAGAAGGCGGAACGCGTGAGGGAGAGGCAAGCTTTGCGCCCTCACGCCCCTAGTCGCCGCAGGAGACGCCCTGGGTGTCGGGAATTGGCAGCCGATTCCCGGCCACCGTAGGCGCGGGCTTGCGGACGGCGAGCAATGGGTAGCTCGCCATCCGATAAGGACCAGGCCGGGTCGACGGCGCGTTATGTTCCACGCGCGCCTCAAAGAGATGTTAGCACTATTGACGGGGTCCACTAGGGCTGATGCCAGCTAGGGTTGCGGGATGTTCGAAAGGGTTACCGTGGCCCCGGCACAGGCAACTGAAGGAACACGGGTGGGATTTAGTCAGTAAAAGTCTGACACGCCCTCTTGCTCCGCCCAGAGCGGGAGAAGTCATTTGATGATTTCCCATCCAAAAAAAGGAGTGGAATTTCAAAAAATCCTTTCTTAGTGGATATCTACTCTTTACAAAGAACACACCTTCCAAATTTCATGTCTCTAGGACCAGCGGTTTAGGCTGTGCGTTGATATATCAGTCAGTCAATCAGGACTTTGAATGTTACATACTTATATATTAAGTATGTACCTATGAAATCGGAGATTTGTATGAAAATGTTAAAATATAAAAATTTGTATATCCCTTTACTGTAGAAGTCTGCCGGACGGGAGGCGATGAAGTCAGCGAAAGCGTTTTGTACTGCCTCTCGGGTATTGAATTTTTTCCCACTTAAAAAATTGTCTAAATTTTGAAAATGTATAAATCTGTTGGGACAAGGTCCGGTGAGTACGGTGGGTGACGGAGAGCTACCAGCTGTAATTGTTGTAGCTTTGCGATGGTCCGTCGTGAAGTGTGAGCTCGCGCGTTGTCGTGGAGAAGCAATGGGGAAGAGCGATTAACCAATATTGGTTGTTGAATAGCGAGCTTCTCCATCATTGCTTGCAATTCTTGGCAATTTTTTAGCGCACTGATTAGGTTCTGTACCTGGGTCCACCCACCTAGACGAACGCTTACGGTTGTCGTACAGGATCCACTTTTCATTGCAGGTAACAATTCGATTTAAAATTCCCTTGTTTCTATGCCGATTCAGTAGTGCTATGCATGCTTCGACGCGTAAGTCTCGCTGTTGGTCGCTTAGTTCGTGTGGCACCCACTTATCTAGCTTTTTAATCTTTCCGATTTGACGCAAGTGCTTCAATGTTGTTTTGACACTCAACTCCAAGGCCCGCAGCAAGCTCAGCCGTAGATTGAGTTGGATCCGCTTCCACTATCGCCTTCAATTCGTCGTTGTCGACAATAGTTACCGGCTGACCGCGAGGCTCGTTCTTCAACTCAAAATTTCCAGATTTAAAACGATGAAATCAATAATGGACCGTGTTTATGCAAGCAGTGTTAGGCCCGTACACGTCGTTAATGTTTCGTGTTGTTTGCACAGCGGTATTTCCACGTAGGAATTCATATTCGTAAATTGTACGAATTTTCCATCCATCCATGGCGCCAAAAACTACCACACACATAACGTAACATCACGCCTTGTTTCCCCGAAGGGTTAGGCAGAGGTGTACCAAAAACAACCAAAACCAAAAACTACCACAATTTCACAAAAACAAAAAACTATCTAAAAACAAATGACTGAATTTGAAATCAAATTAACACGGCTTTTGAATAAAATTTATTTTAATATCGAATTGCGCGGCAATCCACAGATAATTAAATCTGAAAATGTTGGTTTTAAAATCTCCAATTACATAGGTAAAGACCTATAGGTAGATGTAGGTATGTTGACTTGAAAGAGTATGGCAGTTGAGAGTATGTCATGCTCACTTAAATGTCTCGCTGATGGTGGTGCGGTTCCCTACAAAATGGTTGAGCTGGATGGTGCTGATCCACGCGTCATATGTTCGTGAACGGGCGCCGTCAGTTGAGACTGGCTCTTAACTTCCAGGGCTTATTTGTAATCTTATATTTTGAATTGTTTTTGAATTATTTATTTTTTACATTGTTCTCACATATAGCAAGCAACAAGAACTATGTACCCAGGATTTTGTAACAATTTTGATTTAAAAGAGTGTCCATGGAGTTTCTTACCCATTCTTCTCCATAGAGATCTATGTTTTGGAATGGGCGACTAGCTTCAACTTTCTGACTAACTGACCGACTCTTTGACAATTCAAAAGTGCCTGTCATTGATTTAATTGAAATAAATGCTTTGAGTGTGAGTTTGAAACTTTCCCAGTTATAACGGGAAGTAGCAGGCATTTCTAGTCGTGGTGACTGACGGGACTTCAGAAAATTCACATTTTATACAAAAGTTTTACTTACCTACCTAGCATTTGATGCAATCTAAAATTGGAATTATTTCATTAAGCAAATTTGTTTGACCGCAGCGGGCTCACATGTCGGAGAAACTGGGAGTTGAATTATATATGAAACAGGAGTTCCTACAGTTCACAGGATGGTAATAAACGAACTTATTTATCTCACTCAGTCACTCACTTACTTCGTGTATCGGAAAACAATATTTCACTGAAAACAGACTGAACGTAGCATAGCTACGCCGTAGCGCGCTGTGCTACGCTGCTACAAGAGCGCGCCGCGCGCCGCGTTTACGGAAACCCTTCGTCTGCGGGCACGAAACCAGCGGCGGCCGAGCGATGGCGACTGTGGAGCGGCGCCGGGCGACAGTTTCTTTCACATAGCATCCAACGGTGACACTGTTAGAAATTCCAAAGGATAAAAACACCAATGAGATCAAATGAGATGCAAGTGATGACAAAATTGAACGAACATAAAACAATTGCATATCTTATCGAGATAATTTAGTAAAAAAAATACCTTGATATTCTATTGTAGTGCCTCTCCCTCTCACCTCATCATAATAACATTATAAAATCTTAAGTTTCAAGGAGCGCGGAGTACGCAACACTATGATGATGCTAAGCGAGGATCAAAAAAGATTTGGCGTGGCAACTGCCAGTTCGGGCAACCACGGCACTGCAGTGATCTACAATGCTGGCCAACTAGGCATACCAAGCATAGTCGTCATGCCGCTGAAGGCCTCTCTTGCTAAGAGAACCAATGCAGAGAGACTAGGCGGACATGTCATACTGCATGGTAATAACATGGCGGAGGCAAAACGACATGCTATGACTTTAGCTAAAGAAAAGAAAATGATGTTTATTAACGGGTAAATAATAAGAAATGTTTTTTTTTGTTTTTTATATTTCTATGGTTGTCACAGAAAATTGCGCTTTGTATTCAAACAAATTCTTAGACTTAAATAAAGACCGAACCTATTGTAAAACGAGAGAGAATTAAATAAAAATTTGCTTTCAGTTTCGATCACCCAAACGTGATAGAAGGTCAGGGCACCGTTGGTATTGAGATAATAGGTCAAGTGCCTGACGTGGATGCGGTGTTGGTACCGTGCGGGGGTGGCAGCCTCTTAGCTGGAGTAGCCATAGCTGTGAAACATCTCAAACCTGACACTGAAGTTTATGTGAGTTACTTTATACATATTTATCGGAAATACATTGGTCGTCATTTGCCTGATCGGGACGCCAGCGCCACCAAGCGGCGCTCGACAGAGTCTACAACATAACGCTTGTCTACTGCTCGCCGGAGTTAAGCAGAGCTGAGTTTTTCAGTGGCTGTCGAGCAGTGAATACGTTAAGAAACTGTCCGGCGTTCCGTATAGTTGTGTCGTTTACCGACAATGTGTTATTAATCTGATCGTTAATTATAATTTGATTTGAACTGCAAACGGTTTTTCTGTTGCGCAATAACCAACACTACCCATAGTACGCCCACAGTAGTTAAAATATGGCTGACGATAACTAGAGAAATGTGCCTTCTCCGTCATCAGAATTGGGATCAGTGTTCGTTCAGGTGCAAAATGAAAACGCTAAAAAGTGACCGTTGGCGTGCCATGTTTGAACAACAAAATGCAAACATGCCAGGACTTATTGAAGCCCTGCAAGCGCCTAAACAATAATCTTGTGGATCTGCCTGAGTTCGACCCAGGCAATGCAGATACGGATGCGCGATCATGCTGCACGACAGCTGATTTGTGCTTTGCTGAAAATTCACTGCAAGCCGATTGACAGCAGATGAAGAACTACGACGTCTTCAGAATCGAGCTAAGCAGTCCCGCAGCCGTCAGCAAAGCTCTTCCTGTGCTTCAAGTGTGGGAAACCAGGACATATAGCGGCCCGGTGCACGAACAGTGGCAGCCGAGCGGATGGTGGAGCATGTGCTGCAAGCTGTGAACGGCGAGTGGATGTTTGCGCCGTATAACTACCCTCAGGCACGATAGAACATAAAGGTGAGCAATATTGTTTTGTTTACGATTCTGGTGCTGAATTACCGTTTTTAAAGAAAAGTTGTGCAGCCAAATTAAATGGCAAACGAGTCAATAACGTTATTGCGATGACTGGTATTGGTCAAACTTGTGCACAGAACAAATCTTATGTAGCATAAGGATAGTGCCAGTAGGTCATGTACCAGTCGAAGTAGATAGTAATCACTGGTGATGAGCAAGCATAAGTTGTGGTAGAAAGTTGAGTAAGGCATTCCATCGGCCGTATTGTGTTCGAAATCGGTGAAATCGGTGTCTCTTGAGGCAACTCAAGTAGTCCGTGGGTAAGCGATAGGCGTTTAACTCTGGCGGAGGTCGAGGTCTGGGGAGACTGTAGAGTTTGATCCATGCGCTGGGTGTACGAGAGCAATGAGATTGCTGGTCGGCTGGCGTTAAAGGTTTTACTAGAGGGTTTCTAAAAGCTGGCAGTTTCGTTGCAGTAGAGTTTTAAAGGATTATTCGAACGACTATGGTACATGGCCCAGGGTAGTGATTATTGTATTTTCGATTATTCCCAATTTTACCATGTTTGATTTAATTAAAGAGTAAAATTTGGCTAAAATAAAACTGTAGAGTTTGACCCGATGAATCTAGAGTTAGGTCAGGAGTGACCGAGTGGTATAAAATTATGTCGTGGACTATTTGTTCGCAGGGTAACCATACCACGAGGACGTGTGCAAGCAGGACAGTCGTGTCGGAAATACGTTAGTCTTCATTTGACTAATCGGGACGCCAGCGCCACCAAGCGGCGCTCGACAGAGTCTACAACATAACGCTCGTCAACTGTTCACCGGAGTTAAGCAGAGCAGAGTTTTTCGGTGGCTGTCGAGCAATGAATACGTTAAGAAACTGTCCTGCGTTTCGTATAGTTGTGTCGTTTACCTACAATGTGTTATCAATTTGATCGTGGATTATAATTTGATTTGATCTGCAAACGGTTTTT
This sequence comes from Fissipunctia ypsillon, assembly GCA_947568875.1. Lineage (NCBI taxonomy): Eukaryota > Metazoa > Arthropoda > Insecta > Lepidoptera > Noctuidae > Fissipunctia > Fissipunctia ypsillon. The sequence goes on along the minus strand of OX387661.1, from coordinate 13,782,650 downwards.
CTATTGCGCAATAATCAACATTACCGCGCCCACAGTTGTTAAAATATGGCTGACGATAACTAGAGAAATGTACCTTCTCCGTCATATTTATACAACGGCCAGTTAATGCATTTCGAACACCTTAGGTCCATAACTAAAAACACGCTTGTAGTTTGCCGATGCGTTGTCAAACTTAGGACGAATTCGACCAAACTATACCTAGTATAAGTCTAACCCAGCAAATAAAATTTTAATTTTTGATAGATTTTCCATACAAAAACTGTCAGACGTCAATTTTATTCCGCGAATAAATGATATCTGACTTTGGTTAAATCAGCCCTTAGAGCAGTTGAAACGTCTCTTATAATGCTATGAACATACTTGTAATTTCAATACGTATGTAATTGCGTACGTAACTGGCCGTAGTGTAGTACGTTATTATAGTATTAAAGAGTTTAACCTGTTTAACCCAGGGACACCTTTTGGCTTCATCGGATTCAGCAGGTCAAGGGCGTTGCATCGCGGTTTTGTGTGAGAGCCTGTAGGGTTAACCCTTGGGGCTCCCACACAAAACTGCGATGCAATGCGAATTCGCAGTTTTGTGTGGGAGCCCTTAACCTGCTGAATTCTGCTGACGCCTCGAGATGTCACCGCGGATTAAGGAAGATAAGAAGCTAAAATAAAGTACAAATGTTGTGTATCTACTATCTATGTATAATTTTAAGTATTAGGTATCTATGTTACTATGAAATATACGTTAGAAAGAAATATATTTATTTTATTGTTATGTATTTTTACAATTTTAAGACAGCTTACAGACTTATACACATAATGGTAACGAGATAATGACAACTGACAATAATTGCTCATTACTAGCTGCCAAATTTATACAAATAACAATGTTATAAAAAAAGAAGATAGAAGAAAGAAAAAAGGAAAAGGTATGGAACATAGGTAGGTATGCCGTGATAAACCTCAAATATTCACTCATTAAAGTATTCATTGCTCAAGATTTTCCTGATTCTTAACGCACTCATGCAAAACAAATCGATTTCTAAATACAATGGCAGATTGATAAACGATATTGCACTGCGTATACAAAAAGCGTTACGCCTTTAATTTGTTCTTGTAAACGGTACTTGTAATAATGGTCGTAATCTTACGTTATTTTGATTGGTGCGAAGATTTTTACCAAGTAAATCGAGACAATCGATTGTTCCATTTGCAATGCTGATAAGAAAACAGATATAATTAATATTACGCCTTAATTCTAAAGGTAGAAAGTGATAACGCTTACACCGGTGTGCATAGCCGTCTGAAAACTGCTTTGCCTTGAAATCTAAGTATCTCATAAATTTCCTCTGAACTAATTCAATGCGAGATGTTTAAGTCTCATTTGGGGGTTCCATACTTAGGAAGCATACTCGAGGGTACTGCGCACGTAAGAAAAAAAAACCAGTAAAGTACCTTTACTTGTTGGTTTTAGAGATTGAAAATTAGAACAAGTTCGTATTATGAATCCCAAAGCTTTGGAGGCTTTCTTTATGATGAATTCTATATGTTCGTTAAAAATTAGTTTACTGTCACGTATCACGGCAAGATCTCTAACACTATGCAGTTTATTTATGTAGTGACCATATAATTTATACGCAGAATCAATTAAACGTTTTTGCCGTGTAAACGGCACATGAAAACATTTAGACACATTAAACTGCATTTTATTGTAATATACCACAAACGTGTCCAGATCGGACTGGAGTTGCTCCACATCAGATAATGTACGCACCAATTTAAGGATCTTCATATCATCTTCGTATAAAAGGATATGTTTGTTTCTGAAACAGGTTTTAATGTCAGAAATAAAATATAATAAATAATAACGGTTCCAAGATCGAACCTTGAGGGACTACTGACAGGATAGAACTCCATCGAGACGCATATCCGCGACACGACACAACTGCTTGCGCCGCCGTGTACACGACAGCCTGTGATCTATTTTCTATATATGACGAAAACCATCGGAATAAATCACCGTGTATTCCTACAGAGAATAACTTCTGTTGAAGCACACGATTGTCTATCCTGTCAAAACATTTACTGTTGTCAATCACGTCAACCTGATGACCCCCCTCCATTCCATCTGTTATGATGTCGTTGAACAATACTAAATTGGTGGTAGTAGACCGTTTTCTGAGAAATCCATGCTGCTCACCACTAAAGTGACTTTTTATAGCCGAGTAAATTTCTGTGTACTCTAAGTCTCTCTAAAACTTTTGAGAAAAGACATAATTTAAATATAGGCCGATAGATTTGTACGTCGGATTTGTCTCATGTTGTTGTGTTTTTGAAGATAGGCGTGACAAAGGCAGACTTCCATATATTAGGTACGACACCACATCCCATCCACCAATCAAACAAAAAACAATAGGTGCCACCAGGCTCCTTGCACAGTTTGTTATGAAAATAGGAGGGATTATGTCTGCTCCACCCGATTTCGATGGATCCAGATTTTTAAGTAGCTTTAAAACTCGATCCGGACAAATTGTGACCGAGCTCAAACATACTGATGTAGTAGAATGGGTATCAACATTCAAATTCAAATCACATGAAGGAGTGTACTGAAAGGTTGACTGAAAGTAAGAGGCCAAAAGTTCAGCGACACTCTCGCCTGTATCTGCGGTCCTATCCATATAGCAATAATATATGTATGCAATATAATGTTAACTTTAAGTACTCGTAATTAAACTAGCTTTAAGTCAAATGTAATACTTGCTGCGTCCTAACAGAGGCATGTGCTCTTAAGTTTAAGTCTAGCCTGTAACTAAGTGTACATTAAGCAAATAAATAAATAAATAAAGTACTTGCTCGGTCCCCGCAGTCGAACCCTTTCACAGGGATCACGAATGCCACTACTAATTTCAAATATGTAAAAAACCTTATTCATTATGTTTAATAATTAAGTTTTCACCACTAAATCGTTCTTCTATATACAGGGAATCGAAACTGAAAAAACTTGCAGTATGACGGAGGCATTCAAGAAAAACGAACGCGTCTTTTTTCCAATAGATCAGACAATTGCTGATGGATTAGGAGTCAATAAAGTAGGAGTAAACACTTTCTTTAACCTCAAAGGGCTGCTCACTAAAATGGTAAGTTTATTCAATTAGTTATACCAGCGAGCTTCTGCTGGACATTTCTCCATTTCTCGCAGAAATTATTTTGAAGATGGAATGTGGCTGCGAAAGTAATCTACAATCATTATGTTCGTTTGTACAGTTTGTAAGTGCCAGATGAAGTCACGTTATATCTTTTCCAACATAGAAATTGTCTAGTTTCCGGGACGTAAGAGTGCCCAACAGCATGACGCTCACCTTACGTTTGATTACCGCAACTTATTGTTCATAGTACGTTGTCCGCTATAATTATTCAGCTTGCTCGTATATCAGCGAATAGCAGCGAACCTAAAACCTCTTATCAGATTACCGCGGTTTTGGCTTGCTCGTCTGTGCTTTAGATTGTTTTATAAGTTTTTTTTAGGTGGTGATTCCAGAAGACTGGGTGGCGCGTGCGATCATGCATGTCGTTGAAGAGGAAAAGTTTAATATAGAAGGCGCCGGGGCAGTAGGTATAGCTGCTCTTATGTGCGGCCTGCTCCCTAACTTAAAAGGCAAAAAGTGAGCATCACTTTATTTTTATTCTTCTCTATTTACATTCTTTTCCCCAAAGCTTCTATGTCCGAGAGTGATGTTCTACATATAAAGATACAATTTGATTCTAGGGGTTCGTTCGTCTTACCCTTGTTTTACCCAACCTGTAAAAAGGCCCTGAATTTATTTTTATATTTTTAGTTTTACCTACACAATAGGCTAGTTGACAGTAAGAATAATACTTTATCAATTTTATTATATTGTATTGTATTGTATTGTATATTGGGTATTTTTGGTTGTGAGCTAAAATTATCATAATTAAACTTAGTTTTGTAAATGATTTTAGATTTAATAATATTTTTGAGAAATATTACGTGAAAATATAGCCATTGGTCAATTGACATTGAACGCGAATCAGAGCGCGACACGTCACGATCTTCAGTCTTGACAAAATAACATTGTTTTAGGGTTTCCGCCTCAGGATATTTTCCTCTAAAGGATGGTGGGCAAAAATGTATGGGAGCTGGTCCCACTACCCCGCCATAGTTAAAACAACTAGGTATATATAGTTTTGAAAATATTACTTCGCCCCTTACTCAGGCCAAGGCGCATCAAAATCTGTCCCAGGGTTAACCAGCTCTGACAATGTTAGGTTAGGTTAGTTTATGTAGGGTTTTACGGTTGTGACACGTATAAAACAGTTTTGTTTAGATAAAGTGTCAGTTTAAGTTAGGTTAGCAATTAGATTTTGTCTTTCCTGATCATTTTGACATAACAACGAAATAGATAGGGCGCTTAGTTTCATAGGTAATAGCGATAGTGTAGGACGAGACTAGCCGAGCCGTAGTACGACGCGCGCCAGTCAACTAAGGTTTGACAGTAACTGTACCACGGCGCGTGCCATTCATTGGATTGGGATTATTCATGCATTTAATGAATAAGAATTCTTTTTTTCTTATGAGACAAACTTCTGGTTCGATAATTATGGAGACTAAAAAGAGAGTTGGTCGAAAAAAAAATATACATAAGTATTGAAAAAACTTAACAGAAGCGAGCGCAAAGTACCTACACAACAAAGCGAAGGACTGCACCACAGTATAAATATGGACAGTACGGAAACTAAGCCTAGTTGAGGATATAATTACCTACGCTCCATTGAAGCAATAGGGTTGTAACTTTTAATGTGTTTGATATTGTTTTTTTTTTCATTTTTGTTCTGTAGTGTAGTTGATCAATCAATCGAATTTAAATAACTAGCTTACAAATACAATTTAAATAGGTAATCTCATGGCGTCAGTTAATCTCGGCAAAAGACGATAGTTTAAACACGGAAAACATTTTAATATTAACACACAACAACTTGTAGAATTATAGATACTTTGTCATTACGGCGTAACCTTTTACAAGTTTTGGCGGGAGCGTACGCGAGCCGCGGTTGGACGAAAACGTTTCGAGCGTTCGTCGCAGCGGGCGCGCCGTAGACAGAGAATGCTATAGACACCTACAAAGCGTGTCGCAGAAAAGGACAAAAAAAATACGTCACTTTATGCAGGGTTACCATGTGAGGAAAAATTTACCCCCAATTGTTGTGTTAGTGTGATATAACTTTGTTACGTAAATGGTTAAAATTAGAAATTAGTATGTAAGAGAAAGCTTGAAATTGACACTTATAAATCGATTATCAATATCATCGGTGTAGGTATAGACGTGATGCCGAGGAATAATAAAGGTGTATGGAACACACACACACACACATGCTGGCAAACTCAAATAAATTGCGATGAGGACAGGAGGGTGACGATGGGTAGTGGTCATGTGATTCTAAATACTAGTTTGTAATGTGATATTAGGACGTATGTTCTGGATTTGTGAGTTAATAATACGTAGGTCACACTATAAGTTTTGCGTAACTTAAAAAAACAACATGTTATAACCAAAATATTGTTTATTGCTTTTCAAAGTAGAAACGGACATCTACATTTTTGTGAAAATGCTTTTTTTACAAAAATGAGCTTATACAAGGTGTAATTTAAATAACCCACAACCCCTTAAGGGTTCATTGTACTGAACATTATGAACAACTTTCACTATGGGACCACCCCAGAAATCCCGAAAAAAAAATCAGCTATTCCCTACATTTATGTTCGGATAACTCATCAAAATCTAGAGAACTGCTGATTTTTTTTTCGCGATTTCAGGGGTGGTCCCATAGTGAAAGTTGTTCATAATGATGAGTACAATGACCCCTTAAGAGGTTGTGGGTTATTTAAATTACACCTTGTATAAACACTATCTACAAGTCTGTATTAAAATAAAATAATGAAGAAAATCTGCCACGTAAATGAAGACATCTTCACTCGATTTTAAAAAAACATCGCAGTAGAAACGGATATTTGAATTTGTCCGCCTTTACTTCAGACTTTACTTTATTTGACTTTATTAAATTTACATTGTTTAACGCATTCTACCTTAAATTAATAATTAAAGTATCAGTTAATATTTAAAAATGAGTGCCTCAAGAAATAAACTACTTTTAAATATGGCCAAAAAAGGTGTAGAGAAAGAAATAAATGAGATTTCAGATTTGACAAACTTAAAACAATGCAAAATGCCTACGAAGCTGAGTATCTGTGACTGTGACACAAATTTGTCATGATAATGATAGTGTTTACAGTTCAATATTAATGCAAAAAGTAATGAAATCTTAGTGTGAGTAATAAAATTTATAGTAAAACAATCGATCAACCATATGAAGTTGTGGAGATAAATCAAAATGATATTTTGGATTTTAAGTCTACTCTTAGTCATCACAAATGGGTAAAAGTCTTGCGGAGAGAGAGAACTTTTAAAATCATAAAAAATCATCGCTCTAAAATCTTTTCGACTTAATTCCATTTTCGTTGCGTACGTAGAACTTTGATGTGTGATAAAAACAATTGACAAATGATTTCCCGCCAATTGTTTTTTTTATTACTAAGAAGGTTGCAACGTTTAAAAAAATATAACATTCGAAATTCAAATAGTTCCGATTATCTAGAAGTGCAAAACTTTAGTGCCCCATGTAATACAACATGTTTATTTTTAATTAGCTTTTATTAATTTTATATGTTATTGTCCTTTAAATAAAACAAGCTTCGTATGAATATTTCTAATTTTTTGTTTGGGTTCAAATTGTTTTGTTGCGTGATGTATACGCAGTTCAAAATAGTGCATGGAGATTGCCTTAATAAGTAAAACTTTGTGGTTTCCAATAAAAGGTTGACTTTCAAAATGATTAGTCGTGAATACATCCTGGCACCGTTTGAAAGTCGCTAAAATAAGTTTAGACAAAAGATTTTTTTCGGAAAAGAATGAGATTCCTCCATGTGAATTAATCCTAAATATTCTTTCTGCGACCGTACATACTTTAATTACGTCGCGTGAAGGGTAAATAAGGCCACCCTTATCTTTTTTAAATATAAGACCCAAAATAATATTTGTCGCTAATAAGAGCTAGCAGACAATCTTCACATTTTATAGCTATTCCTAATTTCCTAACAACAAACCCACCGATATATGAAATTATTTCTTCAGTATAGATTGTCAATTTTGAGGGGTTAAAAATATACTCGTGGTCATCATCGACAAAGAAATTATTACTAGCGGGAAAATCTATAATTGAGTCTTCGACATCTTGAGTGCAGTACATATTAATTTTACGTTCATATCGAACTTCTGTGTGCGTTAAAATTTTTATATCCTCTAGAGGTATACAGTTTCCTGACTCAATGCCTTTTATTTCCCCGTGTATCACTAGTCTTTTGTAGGCACTTTGAAATTGAAAGGCTGTTGGATTGTTGTTATAGCCGCCTTTCGATCGAATCGAGCTGAAGAAGCACTCCAGGTGATCTTGGCTAAGTTTGTACACAGGTAAAAATTTAAGTTTACCCGTCACTATGATGTCAGCATACATTTTTTTAAGACTTTGTATACATATCAAGAAACCAATGAATCCAACTTTCCTATTTGTTTGCAGTATTGGGTTTCCCTCTAATTTCAGTCCTCTGATGTAGGTATCCATTACATTGATAAAGTCTAGTATGCTATCGCCATTTTTACTACTAATAGGTTTTTTAAAACCATACATATTCAGATTCCGACTATTAAAAATATCAAATAAGTTGTTAATTTTTCTTATAAAATCAACAGTATCATCAGAACCCTAAAATTCAGGTAAATTCAATTGTTTGTTACAGAATTCTATCGCATCTGCCACGGAATTACTGAATGTTTGTGCCGCCAACTTAACTTTCATTATTTGTTTTGAAAAGTTAATATGCTGATTTTTAAGACGGTTAGCAAGATGGAGACCCTCTTTTTCTTGCAAATTATGAAGCAATTCGATAAAATGCCATGAAATGATTCCGCCATGCATGTTTGTTAATTCATTTTTCTGACCTAGTGTGTTTCTCACAAGTTTTAGCATATGCGCTGGATCTGGAAAAATAACTACGTGCTGTTTATCAGCAACAAAATATGAAGTTATATTTTCCAGATCATCGAAATTGCAACCTAAGCTTTTTGCCATCGAAAAGTTCGCCGGACAACCATCAAAAGTTAGGGAGACTATAATAACACCACAATCTACTAACAAACTCAGACATTGTTTCATCAATGTTGCCTTTTGTTCGCCAGTACAGCCGTCAATAAAAAAATAACCGATAGGCATCTTCCATCCACTATTTATAAATGTTACCATAAACACCAACGCCTCCCGAGCTTCAGCTATATTATGACCATCCAAAGCTTCCCCATAGTTCACCAGACCTACACATTTCTTTCCGTCCGACTGGACGTGCCTCCTAATAGCCATCTCATCCATGCATACTGCACAATACAATTCGGTTTTTTTGTTCTTTGCCACCAATTTAATGCATTCTAATGATTCTGTTGTTATAAAACCTGGGTTTGCATCTACACTTTTGTACCATGTAGTAAGTGTGGATGGATGAGGCAGACAAGTATTAAATTGTTGTCGTACATACTTGTAAGCCCGAGGACTTATAAATTGCAAGCAAAGAGCGAATTTGCGTAACGATGGTGAATATTTTCTACCACCAGAAACCGGGTTCAACATTTTTTTAAGGAAGTCTCTATTAGCAGGGTCAATAGATTCTAATAAATCCCCATCTTCTTCACTAATCAGAGACTTTGTTTTGAGTTCCGCAATCACATTCTCTAGTTTAGCGACTTTTTTCGTTAAACGCCTACTTTTTTCGCGAAGAGCCTTTAATTTTTTTAGTCGTTCGGATGAAAGTTTTTCGGCGTTTTTCCATTTCTTTCGCAAAGTTTGAGGAGAGTACTCTGGAGTCTTGTCCTAAAATAAAAAAATAACGGTTTAATAACCTTATCTTTGTTACAGACACAATATTTTTTTGGTTGTAATACTTACTGCTATTGATGTTGGTTTAAAAATTGGAGGATATGCTATTACAACGGACTTTTGACCACTAGTCGACGGCAGTAGAGCAACAGCAGGCTCAATCTGGAATCATGAGATTTGTATGTTGTTAAAATTTGCCACACAACATTTCTCGTTCAAACTTCTTCATCATCATCATTTCAGCTGAAATACGTCCACTGCTGGACATAGGCCTCCCCTAAGCACCGCCAAATCAAACTGCTTGATAATGAATGAATGTACCAAGATTATTACGAAGGTAATTTATCTTAATATTGTAGAATACATAATTATACATACAAAACACGTGTATGCACATAATTATACCAAATTCTATATTGGTTCGGGGGAAAATAGTATTATTTTCCCAATACAAAACAAATCAATACAGTATTCCATTACAATTTCTATGTACTTGTGCATAGAAATTATTATAATATGCCGTACTTACCAGATTGCTTAAATTATTTTCAATATCCATATTTGGTTCTTCATGTAAACTGATGGAGGAAGATGGTGGATTACAGGCCTTTGTTTCCTAAAAAAAAGTTAGGTAATTATCTTTAAAGAACACACAAAATAGGTGTGGAAGATGTTGTTTACAGAAAAAGGTAAGTATTTTAAGTTCTTGATCAATATTAAAACTTGAATCGCATTCAGAATTTAAGAGAAGCCTGTCTCAGTCATTGCTCATAAAATATACAAATTAATAGTTTGCAACAGGTAATACAGTATTAAAAGTATTACTAATACTTTTAAAAATACTAAACCTAATTACATTACGTAAATCTAAGTTGCGGAAGAGTGGAGTGTCCCATTACAGGCATTAGTTGCTTAAAAGGACACTTCTATCACTAGCCATGTAGTACATACAAAAAAAATAAACTATTTGTATAAATAAAAATCTTATAAAACCTGGATCGAAACTTAATATGTCATTAACTGAATATTTACCAGAATAGGTACAGCATCAGGTAATAGCAGTGTAAGTTTCTTCTTTTTGATTAACATTTTTTTCTCAAAATGTCTGCTACATATTTTAGATGACGGTTTTGGTGTCCAATGTGTTCGTCCTGTAGCTACAATCCAATTCTGACGTAAATTATCATGTTCGAGAAAACTGCAACAAGTCATTAAATGTCATACACACTGCATGATACATATTTCCCATAATAGTGGGTAATAATGTAAAGAAAAGTTGGCAACACCAAAGTTCTTAGGTTATAATTAATAATTGTTATTTTTGTACTTTTTTATCGATTAGTTTTCGTCTAAGGTACACTATACACTATGTATGAACACATTAAAATATTATTGAACGCCTATTAACTGATAAAGGGTGTTATACTTACGAATGAAAAGATAAATCCGGCATTTTCGTTCCACTATCACTTTTACACCCTAAAACGCTACACCGCACCATGTTTTTTTTTTAAATTGTTGAAATATTAAGTAAATTGTTCACAAACAATATATAACTTACATTACTTAGCATAAAGCACTTAGAAAACTGTTTTTTATATGAAGACGATAGCTAGCTGCACGTTAACTGTCAAACTTTGTTTAGCAAACTAGTGTGCTGACCTTGAAAAACGAGACAAGGGCCGTGAAACAAAAAATCTCATCGTTCTGTTTCATTTCTTTACACGACATCGGCGTAAGTTGCTCTTTTTCTTGTGTGAATGCGATAAAAGATATCAATTTGTCTATAGCATTCTCTGTCTACAGGGCGCGCGGTAGACGCCGCAGCGCAGCAAGTGGCGCGCGGGCCAGGCTCATGAGCGGCTGCGAACCGTACCGCGTTTCAATCCGAAAATGCGTGTGATACCTAGTAATCAAAAACCCATTACAAAAAACAATACCTTTATTCTTCATTATTACAAACTATTTACAGAAAACTATTTTCGTCTGCTACGACACCTTCGGAATTCTTTATTATTGAATTTAATTGTGTAAAAAATTCTCAATCTAATGAACAGTTTTTTAAAATAAACAGTTGGGAAACAAGGACAGGGTACTATGAAACCGATTTTGATTATTTCTTTGTAAATTGGTTCAGCTACTTTGCAGTTTGTGTTCTTTTTTAAAGCAACAACGAAAAATTAAAATACGATAAATCGTTTAAAATACGATAGCTCCGGTTTTGATGAAGCCGAGTTCAAACAGCCCTATACTACGCAATACGTTCGTGGCATTTTTAAAAAGATCGCAGAGATAAACTTAAACGTGACCACTCGTCTTGACGCGCTTGGTACTCACTACTGAGAGCACCGCGACGAGCGATTAGGAGTCTCAGTGGTCTCGTCGTAGCGCATGTTTGTGCAGGTAGTTTCCGTACTGTCCATGTTTATATTGTGACTGCGCCGAGCTGGACCAACGCCAGCGCATGTTGCGAGGGAGGGGGATTTCGAGCCGCGCCAATCAACGCGCAGCTTGTGTGCATGTAAATAATGCACTCAAAACCGATAATAATTGATAACAAAATCGTGTTTTCGAGAGTGTTAAAGCCGACAGTGAAGTCAAAATGTAAATCCAAGCTGGCGGCTGCGAAAATTTAAACATTTTTTAGTCATGGGTGTCGTTTTCATTGCTTCCGAGGGTGCTAAAATGGTGAATGGAATGGTGAATGAAATGGTGGTGGTGGTAAAATAGTGAGGTCCAAATGTAAATCCAAGATGGCGGCTGCTCGGCGGCAGCGATCTCTCGCGTCCGGCCCTGGTCCAGGCCATGGTACGGAGCGAGAGTACATGGGAAGCCATTACCTCCTTCTGCGAAGTAGTAATGCTCGCGAAGGAGGAGGCGGGACGCGTGAGGGAGAGGCAAGCTTTGCGCCCTCACGCCCCTAGTCGCCGCAGGAGACGCCCAAGCCCGTGTCGACGGCGCGTCGTGTTCCACGCGCGCCTCAAAGAGATGTCAGCACTATTGACGGGGTCCGCTAGGGTCGATGCCAGCTAGGGTTGCGGGATGTTCGAAAGAGTTACCGTGGCCCCGGCACAGGCAACAGAAGGAACACGGGTGGGTTTTAGTCAGTAAAAGTCTGACACGCCCTCCCGCTCCGCCCAGAGCAGGAGAAGTCATTTGATGATTTCCCATCCACGAAAAAAAAAAAGATGGCGGTTGCGAAAATTTTAAAATCTTTAGTCATGGGTGTCATTTTCATAATTTTCGAGGGTGCTAAAGTCAATAGTGAAGTCAAAATGTAAATCCAAGATGGCGGCTGCGTAAATTTTGTATTTGTTTTAAATCATACGTGAGAAGGGACTTCGTTCCTGACGAGCGTCCCCCAACCGCACACTTTTTTTTAGATTTATTGATTGTTAAAAAAAAAACTTACAAATAAATAATCGATTATTTGGATCGATATCAAACATCACAGGGGAAATCCAAGAGCAGAGGGTGGAAACACTGAATTTGTTTTTACTTGGTTGACAGCAATCTGTCACAGATTGTACAGATTTGACGACTTAGGGCTGAGTTCACTAATATTCAAATCACCGGTTAGGTATGTCAAACTTCCTATGGAATGAACAGAAGCCCAATTCCCGTAACCAAAAACGTCCAAAAACTAGTCGCAATCTCATCTCAGCGACAATGAAATGTCAGAAATGTAGGGAAATTATAAGTATTTTTGACATATTGAGACAGATCAGACCGTGAATGTTCTTAAAATTACGAGAATTGCACCTCTGATTAAATATCTAAACAGCCTTTTAAAAGTCGGTGAACTCCGTTCTTAAGATGATGATATCACTCGAGCAGCCATTCCAGTGTGCCCCGTTTTACTTATGAACATTACATGGCGTTTTATAAATGAAAAATTAGTAATGTTAATGTTAATATTTTGATGAGATGTTCATGTTTTAAGGAAATCAGACCACAAGGAACATTTTTAATCGGTTTCGGTAACTGTCAACTAGCCTATTACCAGCCCCCGAAAAAGTTTAACTATTCGCAAAGCTAATGATTGAATTGAACGAATTTTAGATAATTATTTCTTTTCAGAGTTGTAGTCGTCATTAGTGGAGGCAATATCGACACGACGACATTAGGGCGCGCCCTTGATAGAGGCATGGCGGCGGAAGGTCGGCTCGTGAAGTTCAAAGTGTCGGTGGCGGACCGGCCCGGCAGGCTGGCCGAGCTGTGTGGCAGGATCGCCAGCATCGGCGTCACCATGCGGGACTGTGTGCCGGAGCGAGTCTGCGTTGGCCTAGGCATTTTATACTTTCAGGCAAGGAATTTCGCAAATAATAATTTCTTTCTCAGCCGCCCGGTGGTGCGGTGCGGGTAGGCCTGCCTTCCGTCCGGGCGGGGTTTTTAAAAAGTAACCAAAAACTTTATGTATCAGAGGAATCACGATTAATTAAAAGATAACAATTAAATTAAATCGAGTCAAATCTTAGTTACAAATTCATTTGTAATCGTAATCAAGCCTCCTGCAAAATAGCCTGCACTGCACTGCACTGGTCACTCAGTCGCACGTAGCGTAGGTGCCTCGGCAGGCAAGTGAGTCAAGTGAATTACGCGAGTAGATAGGTATGTAATTCGCGAGTTGATGCCACTTTATTTATTTATTTAATTATGGTTCACTCACAGCACATACATACACATATATATATAATAAATCAAACGGTAATATTCTAATATACTGGATGATTTTTTTTACCGTCTCGAAATTTTTACAGGGTGTTCTACCCATGAACATGAACAACTTTCACTATGGGACTAACTATGAGATCACGATAAAAAAATCAACTGTTTCATAGATTTTGGTCAAGTAGGTTTAAACTTTTCTACTATACAGCAGATTTTTTTTCGTGATATCAGAGTTGATCCCATAGTGAAAGTGTTCATATTCATGGGTAGAACACCCTGTAAACATTTCGAGACTGTCAAAAAAACAGTATATGCCAATTACGGGTAAACACAACACTGACAACAAAGACGCCATATCACTGCTTAGTTGCTAACTTAAGTCTAGGTGTACAATGGGTTAAGAAAATCGGATATAAATTATGTTACGAAGAAAGTCAAATTGAAAACAGAGTAATTCATTCATTCATTCACAGTACAGAGAAATAATTTGACTACGTTTCATTGGTGTGTAGGGAGGTCAAGATTCTTGATTTGAACTTAACCCTACGGTCATTAAATATATCCGCTTCGGGTACGGACTTGTTAAATGAATTAAGGTTGTCACACATCTTAGCGAGTGGTGAGTTGAGACCTGTGTTTGTGGAGGTAGTAGGGGGCGCTGTAGAATTGTGGTTATGGGAAAGCGTGGAATTCTAGGCGGAACTTTCAATAGAATGCGCGATAGCAGTTTATTACAATCTATGCGGCCTTTCACTAGTTTGTGAAGGAACGTAAGGCTATGCATAATTCTTCTTTGCCGTAGAGGGGTCATTTTATAGAAACTTAGACGCTGCTGATAGGGACATCTATGGGATAAGCCAGGGGATATAAATGCGAGGTGTCTGGTGAAAGCCCGTTGTACGAGTATGCTCTCCAGTCGCTGAGAATGTATTGCGTAAAAAGGGTCCCAGGCAACGCTGGCATATTGCAGCCTGCTACGTACTAAGGCATTGTATAGGACCATTTTAGTTTTAATAGACCTGAATGATTGCGTATTACGCTTAAGAAACCCTAACAATTGCGCAGCTTTTTTAACGCAACTATCTACATGTTGCTTGAATGTTAATTTTTTATCCATGATCACTCCGAGATCCCGAATCTCATCAACCTTAGTTAGTGTTACGCTATTGATTTTATATGATGTTACACTAGATTGTTTTTTTTTTGTGAATGTAATGTGGAAACATTTCTTGACGTTTAAAGCCATGCCATTTTTATTGCACCAATCTTGTATCGATCCAAGTCACTTTGAATCGCGACCGAGTCGTCTGGTGAAGTTATCGTCTTATAAATCTTTAAATCGTCAGCGAACATTAAAAACTTGCAGTTTTGTATTTGATCTGCTATATCGTTAATGAACAGCAAGAACAAGATTGGTGCTAGATGGGATCCTTGCGGTACTCCTGATATGGCTGTGATGTGTAACCATTCAAACAACAGTCTGTGACCGTTGTTGTAAGTAAGATGTAAACCATCTCAGAAGTGATCCGTGAATACCGTTGGCTGCTAGTTTTGACAAAAGTAGTGAGTGACTCACTTTATGAAAAGCACTGCTGAAGTCTGTGTATACAGCATCTACCTCCAATCGTTTGTCTAGAGATTCAGATAAATGTCAGACACAAACTGGATCAGATTGCTCTCCACTGAATGACCAATGACCCGCTTTGAAGCCATGTTGGCAAGGTGAAATGTTTGAGTCGAGGTGATGTGTGATTATGGGACAGATAAGGGATTCAAATATTTTAGGAAAACACGACAGTATTGAAATCGGAAGATAGTTCTTAACGTCTACAGGATCGTCTTTTTTGTAAATAGGAACTATTTTTGCCTGTTTCCATGCCACTTGCCACTTCGATACATACACAGATACATTCGCGACTTTCGTTCGTGAGCACAGCTATTGTTTATATAAGCACTGTGTGACCTAAACCCATACTTAAGTCACGCTTCTCCTTGACTTAAGTAGTCCATTTTTACACCGTGCGAAAATGAATCTACTAATTTTATAGATGTTTAGTAAACAAGAAGATACTTTTAAATGTTCTTTGACACTAGAAATTCGTAGCACACAAATGTCAAAAGAGGGGTAGGTTAGCATTGCGCCTAAAACAGTTTCATGCTGTAGAAAATATGACAACGCAATTTCATACGAAATGCTAACATACCACTTCTAGATTTGGTTTTAAGTTTGTTGCTGTTCGTGGATTACCAAATGTTTTCAGTGTTCACTTTGTGATTTTAATATGAACTACTCAGAAAGTGAATTAAGTGAAGATGAGGGTGGTGACATTATCCCAGACACACTTCACATCCGCTATAAGCCGCCATGTTAGATTTTATGTGACGTCATGTATGGTGTCCGCAACTCTACGTCAATGCGCGTAATATGCGTACGGGTGGGTAAATCGATTATTCGGTCCACCCCAGCTCCTCAAGGAAGGCCAGCAACGCCTTGGTGTTACTGACAATCTCACGGAGAGTTCCTAGGTTACCGAAGTACTTTTTAGAAGCATATGAGCTGCTGTCTCGTCGTCCTCCATGCAGGCCCTGCACAGCGGACTGTCTGTGACTCCTATGACAAAAAGGTATTTATTAAATGACACGTGGCCAGTTATAGCCGCTGTAACTGTATGCAGCTGTTGTTTAGTTAGTCGGAGAAACTGTTTCATGAGGCGGCCATCAATTGTAGGGACTGCTTCGTTAGCCTGCCTGCGCTCACGCCGGTTCAACCATAGTTTGTGATGTTGGTTCCTGGTGCGTTTCCTTACCACAGTGCGTAAGTACCTAAAGTGGACTGGCACGATGGGTTCAGGTCCCACTGTGCACTGGTGCCCTGCTCGACCCCCTTCTGGCAAGGGCGGATCACTGCGGTGTGCAGCCATAGTATAATTTTGGGGAATAGGCTCCACTTCTTACCTATCATTTTCCTGCACTGCTAGAACGTGATGCAATACCTGTTCAGTTTGTTGCCTAAATGACTGATCCGTCTAGAATGACCCCGAGGTACTTTACTTCGCTGGCCAACTGGAGTTCTGTATTGAACAGTTTTGGTAGGCAGAAAGCGGTCGGTGGGATTTCGCCCTTGTGTAGTCACCCTTACCTGGCTTAGGGTTGAATATTACTTTCATTTCCCTCCATCCTTTAGGAACGAATCTAAAGGCCAGGCACGCTCTCATTAAAGGTACCTACCAGTCTTATTGTGACAGAGGTTCCACCCCACTGTAGTAAGGCGGGGAACACTCCATTAGGACCATTGAATATTTCCTCAGACTGAAATACTTTCTGTATACGTACGTATGTACTAGTTAGAATAAGTATGTAAAGGAATCCAACATTTTTTCAATGTCAGAGATATCCCAAAATTAACTTTTAACATTTTGTACTATAACTTCTACAGAAAAATTGCTCTGCTAATTTTTATTGTTTAATATGTTTTTATATCCTTAAATACATAGCTTTGTTTAGTTATCCAAAAGATTTTCCTTTTTAAACATATTTTTTTATTTTTGCTTTACTACGTAATGTGAAAAATTGCTCCGTCCATTTTTATAGCTTTATTAGTCATATGACTTTATATTATAACAGATTTATTAATTATCCAACAAATTTTTAAACGTTCAAATATTTTTTAGGATATGTCCGCTGATTTATGCTAGAGCGTAAGGGTATCATTATTTATTTATTTAAATCTACTACTATAAGTACTCAATACGACAGTGCGGTCATTCACAAAACCCTTCCGGGGTTGACCTTCACTTCCCCGTGCGGAGTTGCTTTGCCACGCAGTTTTGGAGTAGTGTAGGCGAGTTTGCTAGCCACCGTGATTACAAATAATGTTTTATCTTCCTATGCACAACGTACAATGGCGCGGCGTTTAGAAATTCGCTTTATATTTAAAAGGAATACTTGTTATAAATGCATTTAAAATAAACGTTTGATACTTCCTTAAGGACTTTGTACAATATGCGAAAAAAATGTCAATTGGAATAATAATGTTTAATTATGTTGTAGAAAACACTAATATAAATATCAAATACTTCTTGGTAAAATCTCTCAAACGTGTGAAATTAAAGGGCTTTGAAGGTCCATGTTAAACCTACTGTCTGCCATTTTGATTTTTTTTTCAAAATGGGGGCCGTGCATGATGATATCTATATGAATCGATAGCTGACATCAATGCAAACAGTAAACATAATAAGACCAAACCTCGTAAAGTGTCATATTTCGAAGATATTTTTGAAGATATTATACGTACAAAGTAGATCACGTGACATCCATATTTTTTGAACTTGCTTATATCTTGTTGAATAGATGTTTGAAATAATCACTCTGAATGTTTAAAGTAATCATTTTAGTAACTATATTAAGCTAAAAATTAATAAAATCACTGTGGTAGGCATTATTTGGTTAAGGCTAGTTATAAACTTGCTACAATTCCTTTACAAAAAACCTGGTGTCACTGCCTGACTGACGGCCGTTGGGGCATTAAAGTTCTCGAGTGGCGACCACGTACCGGAAGACGCAGCGTTGGCAGGCCTCCCACAACGTGGACCGAGGATCTGGTGAAGGTTAAAACTAGCTGGATGAGGATAGCGTGGGACCGGTCGTCGTGGAGATCTTTGGGGGAGGCCTTTGTCCAGCAGTATTATGATGATGATGACTACTTTACAGAGCCAGCAATCTACGCGCTAGACTGACTAGTTTAGTTAATAGATGAAAAATGATTATTTTAAACATTCAGAGAGATTATTTCAAACATCTATTCAATAAAATGCACACAAGTTCAAAAAATATGGATGTCACGTCATCTCCTCAATCACGCCTGATGGAAAGCGATGGATGAGGTCTATGATGGAACGAGCGTGCCCAAAAGATGCCTGTTCACTCTTACTTTGAAGGCAGACGGGTTATATGAGATCAACTTTCAACGTTACTATTCTCGTAAACGTGACGGTTGACGGGGTTTGATCCTATGATGTATTCTGTTTGCAATGATATCAGCTATCGATTTATATAGGGTTCATGCGTGGCCGCCATTTTGAAAAACAATCAAAATCGCGGACTGTAGGTATAGCAGGCTTCTTTTAAAATCTTCAATACCATTTATCGGTGGACGCAGATGCTGAAAAAAACTGGTATACAGAGTGGATTTTTTTAATCTCACCTGGAGGGAAAGTACTCTAAATACTGGATATAGCAAATTGTCAAAGAAATCATTCATTTACTTTTTAAAAGAAACCAATCTGCATTCAAAGATTTTCGAAAATTCGCTTGCCACACTCGGGAATCGATCCAGTGAAATCCGAAAAAATAACAATCTGGCATCAATCGATAAAATCAATCATAAGGATCAAATCTCTTTAACAAACATGATATTAAATGAAACGAAAATCATGAAATCTGAATATAATAACCATTGCAATACCCGGATTGGTACAAACGGCACAATCAGATGGCCTGCGAGATCACCAGACCACCACTTTAGATTCTTTTTATGGGGATATGTTAAAAATCAAATTTACCAATAATCCTATGCAACTGTAAACGAGTTAAGAACTGAGGTTCACACTACGACTTTCAATAATCATCACAACTCACTATGTAAAGTTACTGGAAATCAATTCCTTAAAAGAATATAGGAGAATGGGCACCAAACTATGGAAGCTCATAAAGCGAAGCGAAGCTCAATAGCCATAAGATATAATTATACCAATGGAAAGAGATTTCACCTTTGCTACTAACACGACTTTTGCCAATGGTTAGTAAATTCGGCGATAAGGACCTAAATAGGTGACAACTTGAATATCGAAGTTAAGGAATGTTCTTGGTGACCAACAGCCATAAGTGATTTTTAAGAGAAACATTTGTTACAAAAACGACTTTCCGGCAAGACTTGGGGATCAGGAAAAATAAATGTCAAGTAAATGAGCAGCTTCTATTGTGTTGTCGGGACAATCTAGCACTGATGTGGCGACCTACTCGCCAAAACACCTGTGACCCAGGGAGTTTGTATCATCAACGAACTTCATGGCAAAATAGATGTGTTCACGTGTCATTTGAGTGAATTCGCAAGGACACTGTTAATTATTTTATGTTATGAATTAATATAGATTAATGTAGGTAGAATGTTATTGTGTTGTATTGTGTTATAATTCCTATCGTGTTACAAGTTGAATAAAATTATATTTAAATGGTTTTAAATTGTTAAATTGTGGTTTGTGAATGACCGCACTGTCGTATTGAGTGCTTATAGATGTAGATTTAAATAAATAAATAAATATACCCTTACGCTCTAGCATAAATCAGCGGACATATCCTAAAAAATATTTGAACGTTTGAAAATTTGTTGGATAATTAATAAATCTGTTATAATATAAAGTCATATGACTAATAAAGATATAAAAATGGACGGAGCAATTTTTCACATTACATAGTTAAGCAAAAATAAAAAAAATATGTTTAATAAGGAAAATCTTTTGGATAACTAAACAAAGCTATGTATTTAAGGATATAAAAACATATTAAAAAATAAAAATGAGCAGAGCAATTTTTCTGTAGAAGTTATAGTACAAAATGTTAAAAGTTAATTTTGGGGCATCGATCACTAATAAACAACTTTTGGGGTATCTCTGAAATAGAAAAAAATGTTGGATTCCTTTACATACTTATTCTAACTAGTACATACGTACGTATACAGAAAGTATTTCAGTCTGAGGAAATATTCACAGAGAGTTATAAGCGTTTTTCATGTTTGGGTGAAAATGCCCAACTTCTCGTAAAAAAAAAAAATGTTGGATTATTGTACATCTGTAATCTGTATCACCTAACTTCATCACATGCCAAATTTCAGAGGCGGAGGAATTTTTCGGGTTACTCAAGCCCCGTTGACCGGACTACAATCGCCAGACCTAAACTCAATTCAGCACGCGTGGAATAGGCTCCAAAGAAGAGCTCCAGTATTGATGCCGTGCATACCCCACAACAACTTTTAGACTTTTTAGAAAAAACATGGGCGGCCATTCCTCTAAGTGATTTTGATGAACTGATTTTAGACATGCCAAATCGCTTTGATTGTGTGATTCGTGTCAATGATGTTAACACAGATTATTATTTTTTTTATCTTTACTATATTAATTTATAAAATCCTCATTTTTGCCATTTAATTGACGACATTAACTTAGGTTAATTTCTCATAATTTGCAAAAAATGCAATTTTTTTTTAATTTTTACAAAATATAGGGATATGTGGTTAACTTAAACATAGGAATTAAAGTAAGAAGCCAGTCTGGAAGACTAGATTTGGTTTACCAAAAAAAATATCCAATTAATATAAATATTAATTGGATAATTTTTTATAGTTAAAAATGTACTTGATCCCTAAACACTTTTATTATTTATTTATTTATTTAATACTTCATGCACAGAAAAGTACAGAGGCGGACTTAATGCCATAGGCATTTTCTACCAGTCAACCTTTGGGTGATGGACCTTTGGGTGACTTTTGATGTATGTATTTTAATCACGTAAATTTGATCGCACCGATTTGCAAAAAAATTACATAGATTCATCGTCGATCAGCCCCACCGGGCGACCAATCATCGTCGATCAGCCCCACCGGGCGACCAATCATCGTCGATCAGCCCCACCGGGCGACCAAGAAGTTTTTTATGTGTTCTGACTGATTTATGAACGAACGAGAGTGATGACATTACTTTTGATCTAGGCAAAAGAAGGGATGGCTATAATGTGTGTACGCTCGGAATAAAACAACGTATGTGCCAAAACGAACTGCCAGCTTTTTTCTAAATAAAAAGTATTATTAAAACTAAAACTGCTTTCCTTAAACCTTGATACGATTACTCTCTGTTTTAAACTCCATTGAATAACTCATAAGCGTTACGCCTTAAAAAAACGTAGAAATAGACAGAACTTTGCAATGTTTTTGTATCGAGAAAATTTCATTGTATTGTGTATTCTTTTTTCAGGATGCTAGACCATATAGTCAAAAAATATACACCAAAATATTAGATCCCTAATCCATAGATTTAAAACAGTACACGATAAAGAACAAGCACATTTTTTTCTATAACTTTCAAGTCCAGCGCTATACGCGGCTCGATTGGCGAATGATAACAACGTAAAATAATTATTACAATCACAGCATCAACAGTAAAAGAAATGTTTAATGTTTCAGTTCAAAATAATTTGTGAAACCAGAGGATGGGACCATACTAGGCAGTTAGTGGACCTAATCAAGAAAAACTATAAAGACTATCTCTTCCAAGAAATGAACGGCAAGGATGAAAAGTCTTCGAGCAAAAGCCGCGGCCCGTGCCTCGCACCGAACCCTGTGTGCATGCAGTAGTGAACTTCTAATACTCGATTTTAGAAAATATGGTTGGCACAATAGGTGTTATGCATATTTTTCATCCTGTTTATCAGATTTTATCAATAAATAATTGATTGAGGCATTTTATTTGTTTTGATTGATCTTTCGAGTACGTTATTTATGCTACAAGTGCGGAAGGTAGGTGATTTCCGGCGAGTGGCATTTTTATCCACGAACAAGCGTGGCGAGCGAGTGTATAAGTCGACACGAGTCGGAAATCATCTTACGCACGTGTATCATACAACGTTTTACTATGTATTGTGCGAGGAAATAAAAAATATTAACATTTACACAGATCCACCCCGAACTAAGCAAGAAATGAGTAAAATGGCGGGCGTATTCGCGCTGACCATATTTACTACTGCGCATATGCAAATATGTAGCTGCCATGTCGTATCGCAAAAAGGCACGAGCAAAATATACGTCCAGCCAAACATATTTCTTCTTCTTCTTCTTCTTCTTCTTCTTATACAAAATATTTTTTTCGGTATACAATGAGGAGCCAGCTCGGCTTGATGTGAACGAAGCGGTGGAGCAGCGCGCGCGTGCACGTACCACAGCTGACACTCGAGCGGGTGCAAGCGGCACTGGCTCGTCTTAAGCCCAAGCGCTCAGCAGGCCCGGACGGCATACCTGCATTTGTAATGCGTGATTGTCGATCGGTACTCGCGGAGCCACTCGTACACATTTTCAACATGTGCCTGGATACTTCCTACTTTCCGGAATGTTGGAAAATCACCCGCGTAATTCCCATATCAAAAGGGGGGATGGAACAGCAGTCGAGTCTTTTAGACCAGTAGCGATTCTGTCGACACCAGCGAAGGTATTTGAATCTGCCATTCAGCGGGATGTTCAGGAACAGGTGGCTTCGCAATTGTCAGACGCACAACATGGTTTCCGACCAGCGCGTAGTACAACCAGCAATCTTTTAAACGCCATGACGTACTTGGTTCCTCATATAGATGCAGGAGTGTAGGTGGACACCGCCTACTTTGATTTTAGGAAGGCGTTTGACCTGGTGGATAATGATATCTTGCTATCGAAGTTGGCGAGGGTTGGCTGCACACCAAAATTGCTCCACTTCTTTGCGAGCTATATGCGGAACAGACGTCAATACGTTGAGTCCAGTGGTTGTCGGTCTGAACCTTATTTCACTAGGTCGGGCGTGAGTCAAGGCAGCAATGTTGGGCCGTTACAATTTATTATCATGATCAATGATCTGCCAGACGTAGTGCGGGATGCCAGGTGTCTGCTATTTGCGGACGACCTCAAGCTGCTCCTGGCCATTGAAAACGAGGAAGATTGTCACCGCCTTCAGCGGGACATTGATCGTGTAGTTGAATGGAGTCGGAAAAACAAGCTGCAGTTCAATGTATCGAAATGTTTAATTATGACATTCAGTCGTGCTAAAATACCACTTCTTTACAATTACAAATTGGAAGATGCGCCTATGAAAAGAGAGGAAGCAGTGCGAGATCTGGGCGTCCGTATGGATGCGCAGCTGAGATTCCGCGAGCATATCGTGAACGTTTGTAAAAAAGCATACAAACGGTTGGGATTTGTACTTCGCAGAGCAGCAGCGTTCACGAATATTAAGGCCATCTCGGCATTGTACGACGCGCTAATTAGGAGTCAGTTGGAGGGTAACGCAGCTGTGTGGGCCCCACATGAGGCGAAATATAGTCTCATGTTGGAGCGCATACAAAATAAGCATACGCGTTACATGTACCTCAGACTGTATGGGGTATACCCCCTGTATCCCTTGATGTATCCTACCTTGTTTGTTTTAGGCATGGTGGGATACAAAAAGTTGGAGACGAGAAGGGATCTAGCGTTGGCATCGTATGTCCTTGAGTGTTCCGAGGTAACACTAACAATCCGGGGGTGTTACAGGAGATAGGTTTGTGCGTGCCCAATGGTTACGTGCAGCGTCGTAGACGGCCCGATTTGTTCGCACTGCCGCGCGCTCGCACCAAGCTAATGGCCAAGGCCCCGCTCTCGCGGACATTGCGCACACTAAACCTGGTTGCTCATAAGATAGACGTACTCTCTTGTTCACTGAGCGAATTCGCAAAAGTTACGTTACACGTTATATGTTATGACAATGAGTTGGTTGTATAAAAATGTATTGTATAGTTTTGTTTTATTAATATTAATTCGAATTGAATTTATTATATAATCTGTGAATTGAAATGTATTTATAAATATCGTTATTATTTTTTCCTACACTATCGCATTGGGTTACTGTAATGATTGCTGTATGTAAGTCTGCAATAAATAAATAAAATAAATATTTAATGAATATTTAAAATTAATTTATTGATCAAAATCTAAATCTATAGTAATTAATAACGCGTTTAATGAAGTACTTATTAGTTTTCCGGGCTGCTACTGAGAAATACCTGATAGAAAAACCCAATAAAACTTTGCCCGACCTGGGGATCGAACCCAGGACCTCTTGCTCAGCAGTAGCGCTTGCGACCACTAGACCAACGAGGTAGTCGGGCAGTAGTAGCCCGGAGTCTGAATTTGTGCCCGGTTGATGGCAATAGGCTCGCCCCCTATTACATGGGACTTAAACATAACTGGCGAAATGTGGGTGAAATATAGGTACACCTCTGCCTAACCCTTCGGGGAAACAAGGCGTGATAATGATGTTATTAGTTTTATTGTGCCTTTTATATGAATAATAATTCTACTTGAGTAATTTGTAAAAAAAATTCAAATAATAAAAACTCTGCGTCGCCGTCGGGCTGACGACGGAGTTAAAATTAAAACAAAAAAATAAAAGTAAAAAGCACTAGTGTGAAAAAGTGGTACTTTCCGCACAGTTTGGCTGCTTGGAAAATACTCTTTTCGAGCACATGCATTGAAAATACATAAGTTGAACCAGCCATTTATTTGTTTATTTTTAACTAGTCATTTATTTGTTTATTTATTTATTTTAAATACAAAATAAGCTTTCAGCGTTGACGTCGTGATGGGACTTGCGCGCCCTTATGAACTCTCTGGTCTCTGATCTGTGCCGGATGTGCCGGTAGTTTACTTTGCCGAAACAGGTCTAACACCAATAGAGATACATAAACCCGCAGGGCAGCATGTGGTTGTGACGAGCAGGTTGCCAAATGTTTGTACAAGAAATAAATTATATTAAGGTCAAAGTGGGAAAGCAAACAGTATTTTTAAGTTTTTTAAATGTTTTAAATAGATAAATACTTCATTAGTGCTTCTCGCGCAACTCATCAATTTAGCACCAGTTTTGAAGCCTTCGTAAACTTCACCAAATATCAGGAACAATTTGTTAATAAACGTATTGAAGCTCCCATCACCACTTAGCATTTATCACTGAAAATACGTATTCTGTGAATTATTGTAAATACTGAGGTGGCAGAACTAACTGTAAAATTATTGTGCAACTCTGTGTTTAGACGAAGCAAAACTTGCATGCAATAATGGCCTTGCAACAGAAGTCGCAAGCAATTACTTCAATTACTTCAATTAAGGATTAAATAACAAACACTTGCATGCAATTCTTGAATCGCAATAAATTGAATGTGCTCTAAGGCATGCGATTATTGCTCTTGAACGTTCCAGTTTGCATGCACCGTGTAAATGGAGCTTGAGACAAATTAAAAATGGAATGAAGCACCTACTGACGATTATCCCTGTATGCACTATGCAAGTGCACCCAAGGACTACCCCCGGTCGGTGCAGGACTAGAGATGGGTAAAAAATGGGTAGGTATAAATGGGAAGGAAAGGGTAAAATAGGTAAAAACTATAAAATACCCATTTATACCGGGTATATTTTAAAAATACCGGGTAAAAATTTAGAGATTGATTGACAGTTGTTTGAAATGATTTGATAGTTAAAAAATACCGTGGTACGGTATGTATTAATTTATACAGCTGGAATAAAAATGTTGTCTAAACTAATATTATTTTTGTCAAATAAAATTAAACCATAATGATTTAAAAATATTTCTTACGTTAATTTGTAAATAACACAGTGGTGCCGATTCCTTTGTCACAAATCCGTCTAAACTAGACTAAAAATCACCAAAATTTAGTTTATTCCTAACACACAATCCATTCATCTTTTCTTTGGCTTTCCTCTCCCTCTCCATCCATCAACATTTATATTCATCACTCTTTTAGTCACATGCTTCTCCTCCCTCCTCTTCACGTGTCCATACCAAGCCAAACGGTTTCCTTACAACTTTTCTGTCACTGGCGCCACTTCAAACTTCCCCTTATACATATACAATGAGTATATAAGGGGAAGTTTGGAAGTGGTTTTACTTTATCCATTTTCGTCACTCCACACATCCATCTCAACATTCTCATCTCCGCTGTATGCAATCTTTTTTCATCCGTCTTCTTCACGGCCCAGCATTCCGATCCATACAGTACGACAGGCCTTATCACGGACTTGTAAATTTTTCCCTTTAATTTGAGGGGCATCCGTGGGTCCCAAGTTTTTCCTGTGACCTGTCGCCATTTCATCCATCCTGAGTTGATCCGGTCCGTTACGTCTCGGTCTACTTCGCCATCCCCTTGAACAAACGACCCGAGGTACTGGAAGTCGGAGCAGCTCGGTACGGGCGTTCCGGCGAGAGATAATATGGGCACAGGACTGAAGAGACCGCCAAAATCACAAAACATATATTCTGTTTTGGTCCGACTTAATCTCAGGCCAGCGGTCTCCAGTCTTGCCCATCACACCTCCAATCTGCTCTGGATCTCTAAGCCGCTTTCAGCAACCAGTACAATGTCATCAGCGAACAGCATACACCAGGTGCCCCTTCGTGGATATCCGACGTAAGAGCGTCCATTATCATCACGAAGAGGTAAGGGCTAAGTGCTGACTCTTGGTGCAAGCTAACAGCCGCATTGAAGCTGCCGGTAGCGCCCACTGTAGACCGGACTTGGATACTGCATCGACTGTACATCGCTCCAATCAACTGCACATACTTCCCTGGCACACATTTCTCCTTAAGGGCTCACCACAAAACTTCACGAGGCACTCGGTCGTATGCTTTTTCGAGGTCAATGAATAACAAGTGCAGGTTTTTATGCGCACCTCTGTATTTCTCGCACAGCTGGCGGATATGCAAAGATGGCATCTGTTGTTCCCCGACCAGGCATAAAACCGAATTGGTTTTGCTAAATTTCACTCTCTTCTCTCAGTCGCCTTTCAATAACTTTTTCCCAAACCTTCATACTATGTGATATTAGTTTTATTCCTCTATAGTTTTTGCACTCCAGAACATCACTTTTGTTTTTAAAGATGGGCACCAGTGAACTGTTACACCATTCGTCAGTTAGATATGGCTTTTTCCAGCAACAATTTAGTGAAGAATAAAGCTAACCACGTAATAACTTCCATGCTTCAACTGGTATTCCCTCCGGACCTACTGCTTTACCATTATTCATTCCATTTACACTGCTATTCTCACTTCATCCATACTAATCATTCTCACTGACCCCTCATTTACTTGTTTGTTCTCAAGCACACCACTCCAGTCATTCTCCTCATTCATCAGTCTTTCAAAATAGCCCTACTACCTATCCTTAATTTTCTGATCATCCGAAAGCACTACTCCAATTTCATTCCTTATACATTTTATCTGACAAACATCCCTCATCTTTCTCGCTCTAGCTCTAGCGTAGCGTATCGATCATCTCAAGGACAGAAACTAGCGCCGTCTCTTTCATGCGTAGCAAGGCGATGTCCTGTCCCTGTCGCGCAGTCACCAGGGACATTGGGCGAAATGAAAGGTGCTGGGGCCACTACCATAGTTTCGGCACTGACTGTCGCTGTTGGTCGTCCATCGACCGCCTCACCGGCACGTGTAACAGCGAGTGATGCTCCGCCCGACTCGATGATTCATTTGGGTAAACAACAGAACTCGTTCGCTCAAGTGGCGCGGAATGGTGAATTTAGTACAAATTTGGAAGAAAAATGGGTTGAGGTTCAGAGAAGACGTTTAAGGAATAGATTTGTGGGTAAACAGTCAGTGTAAAGATTTCGGTGGCAAATTCAAAGCTGCAGATCTACATATTCTCTTGTTCCTAAATAATGTCGACAAAGAGACGTCGAGTAGCGATATCATAGACTATATATCGAGTAAAACTAATATTATAGTGCAGTTAGTCGAAATTAAAATGAAGAGGCAAAAAGACTACAATGCTTACAAGGTATTTGTACCGAAGCAGAAATTAAGTCTATTTTTGGATGAAAACTTGTGGCCTGAAGGGATCTCGTTTAGACGTTTTGTTGACTTCAAAACTGGAACCTCCCAGAGAGCCCCAACTATAAGGGATAAGGGAGATAGTGGCAGCGTGAGTGAGTATGTTAAATAATAATGTGCAACGCTGATATAAAAACAATCAAACTTGTTAGCTTTAACTGCAAGTCGGTTACAAGATCAGTGGAGGGGATAAGAGAGATCTGTAAGACGGCTGATGTGGTTGCACTACAGGAAACCTGGCTTTTGCCACATGATACGGATTACATTGGTACAATTGACCGAAGTTTCGAGTTCACCAGCGGGTTGGCAGTCGACATGTCTGCCGGCATCCTTCGTGGGCGGCCTTTGGGGGGGTCGCGATAATGTGGCGTAGAGGTGTGTTCTCCTCAGTTTCTGTTGTGCCGTGTAGTAGTGTTCGGTTGCTAGCTATTCTGGTGAGTGTAGATAATAGGAGTTCTCTAATATTTTCGGTGTATATGCCGACAGATAATATAGACAATCTGACGGAATTTACGGAGGCGCTCAGTGAAATGAATGCGGTGATAGACAGTTGTGACGTTGAATCAACAATAATATTAGGAGATTTTAACGCCCATCCGGGAAAATTGGTTTTTACTGAGCTAAATATTTTTTGTGAGGAGTGTAGTTGGCTCTGCTCTGGTGTGATAAATCTAGGGGCGAACTCAGATACCTACACATTTATAAGTGATAGTCATGACAGCTGTAAGAGATGGTTGGATCACTGTATAACAACAGAGGCAGCCAATCAATGTATCACGGATGTGAAGGGACGTTACGATGTATTTTGGTCAGATCATTTTCCGTTGGAAGTTAATTTCAAGGTGGATAATTTGACATGTAAAGTAAAAAACAGTAATATAATTTGTAATAATGTGAGATGGGGCGTGAGAGACAGTAGGTATGCAGATTGCAAAGTATAGTGATGAGTGTATGATACATTTAAGAAATATTGACTTCCCTGCAGAATGTGCCCAATGAGCTGACAAATTGTGTAATGTTATGGAGCATAAATTATTTATTGATAACTTATATTCCAAAATTGTAAGTGTACTGAGGGAAGCTGCAGAAAAAAGTTCTCTCCCTCGAGAGTGTAAAAGGGGAAAACAGATTGTAGGTTGGAATAAGCATGTTAGTAAAGTGCATAGGGAGGCGCGACTCAGCTTTCAGGTATGGACGCTTCAGGGTAGACCTATGGTTGGACAGTCTTTTAATGATATGCGTGATACAAGGAGGCGCTTTAAGCTGAAATGGTGTCAAGATAATGAGAGTCAATTAAAATTAGACATTCTTGCCACACATCATAACGCCATGCGTTCCTTCTAGCGTGAATGGAGAGTGTGAGCACTTCCGGATTGCGGAAGCGTTTAGGGAACAGTTTAAAGTGGCATCGACTCCGGACCCGTGTCTGCAGGTGCTGGGTACTGAGAACCTGATTGGCAACAAGTTACTTCGTTTTTCAGCTAAAGAAGTAGCGACTGTGGTGAAAAATATGACACGTGGTAAATCACCAGGTCATGATGACCTTAGTATCGAGCATTTGCAGTATGTGAGTGTGCATTTGCCCAGAGTTTTGGCTTTATTTTATAACTTGTGTTTAAGCCATGAGTATTTGCCTCCGGAGTTTATGAAGACCATTGTTGTGCCGGTTGTTAAGAACAAGACGGGCGATGTCTCAGACGGGTCCAACTACAGACCGATCTCACTGGCTACAATAGTGGCGAAGGTGCTGGATGGTTTGCTTGATAATCAACTTAGCGGTCATATTGATTTACATGAGGGCCAATTTGGTTTCAGGCCTGGGCTTTTCACTGAGACTGCTATTTTGAGGCTCAAGCATACTGTTCAGTACTACGTCACTAGGAAAACGCCTGGATATGCCTGTTTCTTGGACTTGTCGAGGGCATTTGACCTGGTCTCTTATAAACTTCTGTGGGATAAGCTTCTGAGGTATACTGATACGCCCAGAGAAATTGTGAAAATTCTTAGCTTTTGGTATGACAACCAATCTAATTTTGTAAGATGGGGGGCTCATACTCGAAAAACTATAAGTTGGAGTGTGGGGTTAGGCAAGGTGGTTTGACCTCACCGCGCCTTTTTAACTTTTATGTGAACTCTTTGATTGGTATTTGTAAACAATATCAGTTATGCGGATGATATAGTTCTGCTGAGTCCGTCAGTCAGGGCGTTGCAGTCATTAGTGGACATTTGTAAGAGGTACGCGGAGGCCCACGGCCTCAGGTATAATACAAGTAAAAGCGAACTTCTTGTTTTTAAGTCTGGGAACGTACCTCAATCTGTTCTGCCTGTGACGCTACGGGGGGTGGCTTTAAGGCGAGTAACGAAGTTCAAATAACTGGGACACTGGGTCACCGAGGATCTCTCGGGTGATACCGATATTGAGCGGGAATGTAGGGCGTTGGCAATGCATTGCAACATGATTGCCCTCTTAGGTTTGCAAAGTGTACAAAGGAAGTTAAGGTTACTTTATTCAAAGCGTATTGCCAGAATTTTTACACCTGCAGCCTAAGGGTGAAATTTGCACGTAGATCGATAGACGCCCTACGTGTTCAGTACAATAATGGTTTTAGGATGCTGCTGGGGCTGCCGCGCTTTTGTAGCGCGGCAGGAATGTTTGCTGAGGCTAGAACCGATTGTTTTAAAACAATTGTGCACAAACGTATTGCCTCCCTGATGCGTCGAGTGCGCGGCAGTGCTAGCGGTAGCTTAAACACAATTATTGAAAGGTTTGATTGCCCTCTGGTGCGCTACTGGAACAGTGTGCACACGGGTTCCAGGCCAACAATGTTTATGTTTAGATAAGTTTTACTAACATAGTTTGAAATCATTACTAACAATTTATGGGTTCTTTTTATCTGAAATAAATGCTTAATAATAATAACAATAGCCAGCTCCCGGTGGAAGTGTGCAGCGCATGAGATGGACACGATCCATCAATGAAAACGTCATGCGCTCATACTATGGGGCTACAGAGGGGGGCAACAATCTGACCGCGTACCGTGTTCGGATGATCTCTCTTTTTCAGGTGCTTGAGCCAGCTGTCAACGTGTCGGCACAACGACTATCGGAGTAGGTGCGGGTCATCCAGCATATGTTGGATGACACTGTACTTGATCGCTTGCGAAGTGAAATGCAGAGTAGCCATGTAATCAACCCCTCGTCGCAGACTGTAGCACCAGCACAGTTCAATACAAATCAAGCTGACGAGGGGAGTGTTGACAGGGCTACAAACGTAAGTACCCAGTGCAATGAGGAATTGAGGAGTGCTTTGGAGGGTGCGATTCGGGAATATCGGTTCATGTCACCCGAACTTAGGCCACGTTTACCTCGTTTGCCCATGCATGACAAAAATAGGGCGCTGGCGGCCGTCCTGGATTCGCAGTTGTCAAACTATTTTGATGACTGCGAAGACCTCACCGATACGCATTCGATTTTGTACTGTGCGGCTGTAGCGGCATGTCATATAGCTCACGTCAAATTAGCTAATGACTACACGAGAGCTACACGACCGAAACCAGCCGTACCAGTTGGGCAGTCCAGAATTGAGCGCCGTATTGGTGAGGCCAGATCGCTCATCGGCAAACTAATTTGCTTCAGGGAGGGCAATACTCGCCCTAGAGTGATGCGCTTTGTGAGGTGGGCGTTCTCAGGGACCGATATTAGCCCTCAGGCCTATCTGTCCCGTGTTACAGAGAGCATCGACTTCCTGAAGCAGAAAGTGTATGCATGGGCGAACCGTATTCGTAGGTATAAGAGGCGAGTAGAGTGATACACTTAGAATCGCACCTTTCGAGCGATGAAAGGTCGGTTTATAGGACTTGGGAGCGACCGGCCCAAGGTGTGACTGACACGCGCCTGCCGGATGATGATACCATGTGCTCTTCCTGGCGCAGGCAGTATCTGGTCGGAGCAGGTCAGCCACACCGAAGGTGACTGGGCTCGGGAAGTCGAGCGAGCCTGTGATCCAATACCAAAAATGGGGGCTATTACCATCTGCCCCCAAGATGTAGCTCGTGCAGTCCGTCCGTTACCTAACTGGAAGTCTCCAGGGCCGGACGGACTGTACAACTTCTGGATCAAATGGTTTGCAAGATCGCACGCTCGCTTGGCAGCTCAGTACCAGGCTGCTTTGGAGTCTGGTTCGCTACCCCAGTTCCTAACAACAAGAATTACCCACCTGCTGTATAAATCAGGTAGCACTGTGGAACCCAAAAATTATAGGCCGATCACGTGTTTACCGACGGTCTATAAAGTTCTTACATCCATTTTGAGAGCTAAAATCAACAAACATATAGACACAAACTTCATCATGTCTACCTCTCAAAATGGATGTAGGAATGGGTCAGCGGTACTAAGGAGCTACTCCTCATCGATATGGCCATTAGCCAACAGGTTCGTCGTTCCCGAAAGGATCTGTCGACATGTTGGTAAGAAGGCCTATGACTCGGTGCCACATACATGGCTCATGAGGGTGCTAGAGTTGTATAAAGTAGATGCAACTCTGCGCACCTTCCTGATGTCGTGTATGGGGCAATGAAGGACGGTCCTTCGCTATCCAGAATGTCGAAATATCCAGAGGAATAGCGAGCCGATAAGGATTGAGCGAGGCATATTTCAGGGTGATAGTTTGAGTCCGCTTTGGTTCTGCTTAGCCTTAAATCCCCTAGGCACACTGCTGAAGGATTCAGGTCTAGGCTATCGGCTGAGGAGAGGTGGTCAGGTTATATCTCACCTCCTCTACATGGATGACCTAAAACTCTTTGCCCCCAACAATTTGCAACTGATGGAGCTACTGAAAGTAACTGAAACTTTCAGTAGCGCCATCAGGATGGAATTTGGTGTGGACAAATGCAATGCTTTGGTGTGACCGCACGGTCATGCATGTAAAGCGAGAGGAGATTGTGGAATCCGTGGGAACCAACTCTCGGATTCCATAAACCTTAGAGCCCTCTCCGCAACCGAAACCTATAAGTATTTGGGTATGTCGGAAGCGTTGGGCATTAATGCTGCTGACATGAAGCAACCGTTGAAGGAGCGCTTCTTTGGCCGCCTGAAGAAAGTATTTAATAGTGTTCTATCAGGCGGAAACAAGGTGCGCGCCTTCAACGGTTGGATCATGCCGGTTTTGATGTACTCTTTCGGCATACTCAAATGGACTCAGACTGAACTCGACGCCCTGGATAGGAGGGTCCGTACGCTGCTGACTGTATATCGAATGCATCACCCACGATCATCGGTAATGAGACTGTATATCCCGCGAAAGTGTGGAGGTCGAGGCTTTTTAAATGTTAAGACCCTCCACAATCGCGAGATATGCAGTCTCAGGGAATATCTCCTTGAAGCCGTCGTGGGGATGCATCGAGATGTGGTCGCAGTAGACAAGGGCCTCACCCCGCTCTCCTTGGCTAAAGAGAACTGGCGCAAGCCTGTAGTGCTTGACACTAACGATCGCCTGGAGGTATGGCAGAGTAAGGAGCTCCACGGACGCTTTTTCCGGGCCCTACATGAACCCAATGTAGATTTCCTAGCGTCCGTAGCCTGGCTGCGTTTTGGTGACCTCTTTGAGGAAACCGAAGGTTTTGTCTGTGCAATTATGGACGAAGTTATCATGACGAACAATTACCGGAGATTCATTATGAAGGACGGCACGGTTGATACCTGTCGGGCATGCCACCGTCCGGGAGAATCAATCCGACACATCATCTCCGGGTGCTTTCGTAAAGCTAACGAAGAGTACTTGCATAGACACAACCTTTTAGCCACGATTATCCATCAGCAACTTGATCTGAAATACAGTCTTGTGGAATCGGAAGAGCCGTACTACAGGTATGTGCCCGACCCAGTTCTCGAAAATGGACATATCACATTATACTGGGATCGATCCATCATCACTGACAGGACTATTGTTGCCAATAAGCCTGATATAGTGGTGATGGATCGAATAGAGCGACGCGCAATGATTATTGACGTAACTGTCCCGCATGACGGGAACCTCGTGAAAGCCGAGAAAGATAAACAAATCAAGTATCTTGACTTGGCCCGCGAGGTTGTCGACATCTGGGATGTGGACTCAGCGATCATTGTGCCGATAGTTGTATCAGATACTAGCTTTTGCCCGCGGCTTCGCCCGCGTTTATGTCGGAATATATCAAATTAGTAACCTACCCTACATGTTAATCCAGGTTCTTAAACATCTGTATGCCAAATTTCCTTTCATTCAACCGTTTTTGCGCCAATCCGGAACATACATCCCGACAAACAACAAACGGACAAAAATTCTAAAAACTATAGTGTGCACAACAGACTCGTTCAATCACTTCTTTTCAAATATATGCAATGCACAGTTCTGAGTTCGTTACTATTTTTAACCGACTTCAAAAAAAGGAGGAGGTTATCAGTTCTGTTGTATGTTTTCATTTATATAAACCGATTTATAAAAGGAATTCCTGTGCAAAATTTCACGTTCCTAGTCCCAGTAGTTTCGGCTGTGCGTTGATATTTCAGTCAGTCAGTCAGTTTCTCCTTTTATATATATAGATTTAGGCAAATATTCTTGCTAAGTTTCAAGTTTATTAACCAAATGAATAAGATTTTTCATCTAAACTAAATCCCGCTTTTCACCCCCACAGGGGTGGAATTTAAAACAATCGTTTAGAATATTTCCAAAACTTGACTCAAAGATTATTACTAAGATAAGTATTTGTGCCAAGTTTCAAGTTTATTCACTCAAGGAATTAGATTTTTCAAACAAACGAAATCCCCCCTTTTCACCCCCTTCAAAATCGAATTTCCAAAAACCCCGTCTTAGTGCTCCCCTACATTATAAAAGGAAACCGTGTGCAAAATTTCACGTTCCTAGTCCTAGTAGTTTCGGCTGTGCGTTGATATGTCAGTCAGTCAGTCAGTCAGTTTCTTCTTTTATATATATAGATAGATAACTGATAGATTGTTCATGCGGGAGGAGATACTTACTGGATTTGTTACAAATGCACTACTTGTGTTTAAATCAAACACAAAAAGTGGTGATTATCATGACGAGATGATTAGTACCAACTTTAAAAAGTGGGTTATTGAAAAACTTGTGCCTAATTTACGAGAACCATCCATAATAGTGATGGATAATGCTCCTTATCACCGTATTTGTGTGAATAAAGTCCCAAATACGAATTCCTTAAAAACAGAAATGCAATTATGGTTGACCCAAAATAAAATTGACTACGGAGAGAATTTGACTAAACCTCAGCTTTTAGAAATAATTAAGAGAAACAAGTCTGAACCTGTATATGAGATTGAAAAAAATTTAGCAGACAATGGACACAAATGCTTATATTTACCACCTTATCACTGTGATCTCAATCCCATTGAACTCATATGGAGCACAATGAAAAGAAAAGTTGCTGATGTAAATATTGAGTACAAAATGCTGAAATTCCCCGCCTACTTAGAGAAGCTTTTGACGCTATTACAGTTCATGAGTGGGCACAGCATTGTAAACACGTTCGCAGGTTAGAAGGAGAATACTTAAAACATGATTTGTATTTATATAAACCTTTCATTATAGAAGTGGTAAGTGACACTGAAACCGAAAGCGATAGTGATAATGATGATAGTGGTATGGAAATAAGCGGAGTATGGCCTCACAACCAGGATGAAGTTGTGTATGCATGTTCATCTAAAGATCACAATTACTGTAAACCTGGTTTTCAATAAATCATTGTACAGCAATTTGTTTTTTTTTATTACACTACACTACCACTAGGTACCACTGCTAATTATAATTAGTCAAATCTGGTATTAGGGGTTAGGTACGGTCATAACTAAATGCTAGACATCCAGGTACCTCCTGCAAGGTAGGTACCTACTTAACTTCGCATTAAATGAAAGTTGTATGTTGTACGGGGGGGGGGGGTGGAACATTTTATTGGATTACTTTTTATGTTTATTGCTGATAGACTAAACTGTTAGCGTACCTACGTAACTGTAAATTATCAAATTCTTTTTATTTATTTTATTATTTTTATATAGGTATCATTGTTGTGGAAGTTTGGAAGATAGTCAATGACACGGCTGCGTTTAAGTTAAAATAAATGTATCTAACGGACCAAAGGTTATAATATAAAGGAGCGAGGAAGCACACGCGATGACCGCTAATCATGTACTGATTGCCCCATTAATATAAATCAATGAAGTTGTGTAAAAATGCTTAGTCGTCAGTAGTGTATGGTTTCACCGTACATGCTCCCGGGCCAAACAGTTACACATCTTCTAATCTAAAGGGACATGTTTTAGATATAGGTGACGTAGATACGTCTCGTTTAGGGTTCGTGTCCTCACTATTTATATTCACTTCACTGGGCTGACGGTCAGCCGAACTCTGCTTTCGCGAACACACGACACTATTTGCTACACTTTGTGATAGTTCCACGGAAGAAACTGCACGGCACCTTCTCCAAAAGAAGTATGACGCCAATAAAACGGCTACACCCATTAAGCCGTAACAAATAATGTACTGATGAATGTCATGTGCAGACAGAGTGTAATCTGGTATGTTAGTATTGGCAGACTTCAGTTGTTCTATTCGTTCTCCCAAATCCACTAATGTGCTGTTCAGTGGATCTTCGTATGCTATGTAGTGCGGTAATGATATATTAACCATATGATTTAATTCTGCTATCTGAGGGGTCAGAATTTCAGAGTTTGATTTAATTGTATTTGCTGATAAGGCATGAGAATACAAAGTAAAATCTTTACTTTTTATTACGCATTTCGAACCTAGGTCAATAATTCCGACTCCAGTCACTTGATTAAAAGAAACTTGATCTTGACTTTTAATCCTCACTGAGTAGGTATTGCAGCAAAAATACATGTACCTCGACGGATCACTTAGTTCAAGCCAGCTGTCTTGTCAAGGGGATCTAATTACAAATTTATTATCCAGTTTGCAGAATTTTTCATCGATGCTTAAATGGTTAATCGGTTTGTTGGCTTGGCATAGATATCGTACGATATTTTATGGGGTAAATTAAGGGATGAAACCTGTCTACCTGGGGAAATTGTGTTATTATTTAAGCATTGGTATAAAAATCAAAAGAATTTTGTGAGATGGGCAGGCGCTCTCTCAGAGGAGTACGGGCTGGAGTGCGGGGTGAGGCAGGCGGGGCTGACCTCTCCCACGCTCTTCAACGTGTATGTACGTCAACCGACTGATCGATGAGCTCAGCAGCACCGGCATCGGGTGTCATATAGATGGTGTGTGTGTGAATAACATCAGCTACGCAGACGATATGGTGCTGCTGAGTCCATCGATTGGTGCCTTACGAAAGCTCCTGAAAATTTGTGAGTCCTACGCGGTGACTCATGGGCTCAAATACAACACGAAAAAGAGTGAAATAATGATTTTCAGACCGGACAACAAGCGATACACTTTCGTTCCGAATTTCACTTTATGTGGTACAGATCTAAACAAAGTCGAGCAATTTAAATATTTGGGCCACTGGGTCACTGAGGACCTCAAGGACAGTGTGGATGTTGAAAGGGAGCACAGAGCGCTATCTGTCCGATGCAACATGTTGGCCCGCAGGTTTTCACGATGCACGTGGACTGTCAAAGTTGCGCTTTTTAAAGCGTACTGTCAGTCCTTTTACGCCTGCAGCCTGTGGGTTAGCTATACGCAGCGGACATACAGCGATCTGCGCGTTCAATACAATAACGCGTTCCGGGTGCTGATGGGGCTGCCGCGCCACTGCAGCGCCTCCGCGATGTTCGCGGCGGCTGGCACAGACGGCTTTGCGGCCATCATGCGCAAACGATGTGCTT
Organism: Fissipunctia ypsillon; assembly: GCA_947568875.1. Taxonomy (NCBI): domain Eukaryota; kingdom Metazoa; phylum Arthropoda; class Insecta; order Lepidoptera; family Noctuidae; genus Fissipunctia; species Fissipunctia ypsillon. The sequence continues at coordinate 13,744,455 of OX387661.1, read as the reverse complement.
CTATCATGCGCCGCACGCGCGACAGTCCCAACACCATCCTGCGCGTGCTGGCGGACCGGTGGGACTCTCCGATGCTGGCTCGCTGGATACGGCTGCATGCAGTCGTGTAATGATTTGTCACCATCATTGGGGAGTCCACCCGGTCCTGCCACTTAATCAATTATTAATTATATTATTACTAACACTAGTTTGTAAGCTTGCAATTGTACTAACAAATATGGATGTAATCGTAAGATGAATCTGAAATAAATGATTATATTATATTATATATTATAAATATCAGTGATCATTATGCAGGCATGATTGGAGCTCCATCAACGACATTGTGAAGAAAGCATCTTTTTTCAAACTAATAGCTACGAACTCCGCAACTGGTAGTACGCTAATCATATCATTTTGAGCCTGCTGAGGGACTGGTATGATTTTATAAATTTTGTAGCTGTCTCTGCTGGTCAATGGAAAAGTAATCTCAAATATTAATTATTCTTCCATCATTCTTGCTTTTACCTTCAGCATACTGTAAATATGTTTTAGGTCAGACTGCAGGTTGTCCACGGGCAGAGTAGTATCTTTTGTTAGTTGTCCAGAAATGACTGTAACTCACGCTGTAACTGATCTGGAGTTAACAGGTGAGTGTTGAATTTCCCGTGGTAAATATCCGTGACGATATCTAACAGAGTCTCCTGGATCCTTTTGAGGTTTTGAAGCAAGTTGATAGTTGTGACTGCCGACAGAGCAAAATCTTGCGTTTTAGCTAAACCTTCCACTTCTTGTTTAATTGCAAAGGCTGTATTATCCAATTGATTCAAGTGTTTGTTTATTGTATTATGTTGTATCTGGATAGTTTGCTCGGTTTTTTTTAATACATTGTATTCAGCCTCAATGAGAGAGGTCTGATTTCTTAACAAGTTATTAAGATGCCGCTCGTTTTGTTTTACAAGCTGTATATGATTTTTGTACTGTTTGGCGAATCGTTCGTCTAATACTCCGAACAAGCTATTAGCCACGTAACCGATACCATCAATGAGTCCGCGACGCTGTCTGATGCGCACATCAAAGTGCTGATTAATCATAAGCTGATTATAGTGCTGTATTTCTTTGAAGTCGTGATTTAATTGAAGCGTTATCATATTACATTGACTTTTATCGTTTAGGGATGCACAGAGCCTTTGTAAATAGTCCAAGAACTTCGTGGCGGCACTATGCCCTTCCCAATAAGGGTTCATATCATAATAAACAATTAGATTCCATTTGTCTCGAATAACTTGCATGTTGTCTACTGACTCGAAATACAACGAATTGTTGCTAGGCAACGCTGATATGTTAAAAGCTGCGTGAGACAAAGTTATCAATGAAATAAAAAAGATTAACGACGTTGCTAACGATACAAAGTTAGTTCTAATCCGCACATCAGACTCTTTCGAGGTGACGTTATTTGCTTGATTATCATTTGTATCTACCGTATTACTTGAAGCAGACGGTATCGGCAAGATTGACAGTTTCACAGCCGGCCTTTTAATTATTCCGCTTTTTGTTTTTAGAGTTACTACCCGAACTAATCCATCTTGACCTGGATGAATTTCTATTACTCTGCCCATCATCCATTTTCCAGGTGGCAGATTGTCGTCCTGGATGGTCACTAAATCATCGATGGTAATATTCCGCTCAATGCTTCGCCATTTGCTTCTTACTGATAACTGCGTTAGATACTCCGCTCTCCATTTCTTCCATATGTCGTTTACTATTTTAGCTGATATATACCATCTAGTTCTAGCATCTGTTTCAGTTTCAATTGTGGCAGTTCCACACCTTCCGGTCAAGAAGTGAGCTGAAGTCAGGACATTCAAATCTTCGATATCTTCCGATAAGGCGCATAGAGGCCTTGAGTTCAAACAAGCCTCCACCTGTGCTAAAATAGTGCTGAACTCTTCGAAGGTCAACTTTTGTTCCCCTATTACTCGCTTGAGGTGATGTTTTAAGCTTCTAATGGCTCGCTCCCATAGACCCCCGGCACTAGGCCAAGATGGGGCATTGAAGTGCCATTCTATATTTAAATCTGCTAGCTCCGCGACAAAGTTACGATCATATACATTTTTGTAATCGTGATAGCTTTCCTGTAGCATTCTATTAGCGCCCTCAAAATTCGTCCCGTTGTCGCTGTAAAGATGTCGAGGCGTTCCTCTTCTGGCTGCCATTCGTCGTAATGCTGCTAAGAACCCAGAACTGCTTAAGTCGGATACAAGCTCTAAATGGACAGCTTTGGTCACTAGACAAATAAACAACGCAATATATCCTTTAGTGGTCTTAATTCCACGTCCCTTGTTACTTTTAACATCTACAAAACCTGTGTAATCCACTCCAGTGTGATAGAATGGTGGGGCGGGGTTGCTTCTGGCTACGGGTAACTCTCCCATCAATTGATGCTGTATTTTGGGCTCATGTTTTCTACAGGTAACGCAGTTTCTCACTTATTTCCTGACAGCTTTATTTCTAGCGATAATCCAGTATCTCTGTCTAAGGTTAAATAAAGTTAATCGCGGTCCACCATGAAAGGTGAGCTGATGAGCTTGTTGAATTACTAGAGTAGTAAACTGGCTGCTGTGAGGCAATATCGCAGGATGCTTCATTTCCATACTCATGTTTGCTTTGCTCAACCGGCCTTTAACTCGTAAAATCCCCTCGTGATCAATAAAAGGATTAAGCTTTAATAGATTACTTCTGCTACTTAATTTACTATGTTTCCGTAATGACATTATTTCCGCTGCAAATTCAGTTCGTTGTATATATTTTGTAATGAGTAATTTTGATTTTCTCAATTCATACAAGGTTAAATATTCAGGTAAGCTGTCATACTTGCTTGTCATGGCAGCATTCTTGCTAAATTGTATTGTCTTGATTGCTCGTAAAAGCCATGCTACTATTTTAGTTATTTTATTGAGTGAGCTGAACTTAAGTAACAGTTGCAATATGATGCTGTCCTTGCTATCATTTTGGACAGCATTTATTTTGCTTGCTGCTGATTTTCTTTTGATTTCTTGATCAGTGGTAAAAATGATTTGCTTAGCTTCTAATTTTTCATCAAACGATTTCAGGAACTGCGGTCCGTGCCACCACAGCGTTTGATTCTTTAATTGCAAGGCTGAGATGCCTCTACTGGCTGCATGTGCCGGATTATCCTCCGACTTAACGTATCGCCAGCAGCTTGGTTTCATTATTGTTGTTATGATTTTAGTCCTATTCGCAACTAATGGTTTCCATCGGCTGGATTCACCTGGCAGCCGCCCTAGGACTGCCATGGAATCCGTCCATCCATAAATGCTAATATCTAACTCACTATAACAGCTGATAACTTTGTTCATTAAATTCGCTAACAAATACGTACCACTTAATTCTAATCTCGGCAAAGATATGCTTTTAGAAACTGGTACTAATCGTGCCTTAGCCACAACCAGTGCTATCGATGTCTCATTTTCTTTCCGTAATCGTGCGTAAATTACTGCTGCGTAGGCTTTGGTCGATGCGTCACAGAAACCATGTAGTTCTATGACGTCATTAGGTTGATACCCTATCCAGCGCGGTATTTTGCATTGATTCATTCCATGTCCGCTTGAATCGCTACCCATTCTGCTTTATGTTTACAGGAACTTCTTCATCCCAATGCATTTTGTTTAACCATAGCCTTTGGAATATCAACTTTAGCTTTGTTGTGAGTGGTGACAACCATCCCAACGGGTCGAATACTTTTGATATTTCCGATAAAAGTAGTCGTTTCGTTGCTTTGACGTTTGGATTAGCTATGATGTATTTGAAAGTAAACATGTCATCGCAAGAATTCCAACGAAGACCTAATGTTTTTGATGTACTTTCTGATTTAAAGTTAAAAATTATTTCTCCGCTGCTGCTGCTGTGTTTTTCAATATTTTGAAGGAGTTCGAAATGATTTGCGGACCATTTTCTTAAAGTAAAACCTCCTAATTTCAATAATCTGTTGAGATCATCGATAAACTGCTTTCCTTTTTCGATGGAATGTGACCCATGGACCAGATCATCCATATAGAATGACTCTTCGATGAACCTAGTTTTTCATTTATTTCAGCTTTTAGTGGCAATCTTACTTCATACCGCCCGTCTTCACGACGTTTTGTTGTAGATGCATAGTAGTCAACACATTCTTGATCTTCCAATGATAAGTTCGTATGCTCGCTGATATCCTCGATCTCCCAAAACTGCTGAATATCGTGAATATTATTCATGACGACGTTGCATTGCAGTGATGACATTTGACTACCGCCGCCGCCGTATATGATCCACCCAAGCTGTGTTTCTTGTAACACTGGTTGCGATAAGGTATCTCCTTTGATCAATCCTCCTAATAATATCAAACAATTTATTTGTGCGCTTAGTAATAAGTCCACTGGACGGCTCTGGTTAAAATATGGATCTGCTAATTTAAGATTTTCTATGTAGGACCACTTCGATGTGTCAAAGGATTTATACGGGATGTTTTTTAGTAGGTTGCTCATGATAAGTACGTCGGTGGTAAATGAAAAGTCACTATGTCTAGAGAAACAGCTCAGTGTGACCACACTGTTACAATTGTTTTCGACTTCCCCTATTCCGAATATCAATCCGTTGAATTTAGATCTTCGTAATCCTAATTTCTTCGCTGCACTTTCGCTTATCAGAGAAACTTGTGATCCAGGATCAATGAGAGCCCTTAAGACATGATGAGATCCATTAATTGCTACTACTTTAATCAAGGCTGTAGCTAAAAAACTTCATTCGTTTCTGGATCATTTTGTGACACATGCGCAGTCATTGCGACGTTGTCTTGCGGATTTGGGTCAGCTGTTGTTGTTGCAACGCTATTTGACTGCGATATATTTTTTGAGCAGGCGTCATGTAAAACGGAGTGGTGATTTCCGTCACATTTGCGACATCGCCTAATGGAAATGCATCGCTTGCCATTATGGTCAAATAAACAATTTTGGCATAATTTCAGATTTGCGGCTGTTTTCAATTTCGCTTCATTAGGCAACTGTTAAAATTTTTCGCAATTGAACATGGCATGTTGTTGACCGCAAAATTGGCATTAAATTAATGCCAATTTTGCGGTCAACACGGTGTCGTTTAGAAACAAAAGTGGTCAAATCCATTCGGGTGTATTTATGGGAATCAACGACTTTTCGTTCTGATCTCCCTGCACCAGCTGTGTATAGAGTTTGAATCCATATGGCTTCACTAAGGCTAGTATTTTTGATTAAAAAGAAAACATTCATTAACCATAAAACTAAAAAATCAAAATAATTGGGATATTATTTTGGATTTGACCTATTTCGAAACCAAGCTATGGATTTGACTAGTTTTGTTATTGATGTAGTTGGATTTGACCAGCTTTGATTCTTATCACCATGGATATGACTGATTTTGATGCTAAAACAATATCATGTCAGGGGTTCTCAATATTTTGGGTTAGTTGATTAGTAACAATAAATTTAAACAATTTAGTAGGTACTTTACAATCTTGCTTTATTTGAAATCCTTCATTCATCATCACACATCACGTATATAATCAAAGCTATTATATTTTTAATTTTTTTACACAACTATAGCTGGTAATTCTTCAGAGAAATCACAGTCTTCAGCAACCTGTTCATGAGTAGTAGATGATTTAGGTCTTGACAGGACTTGTTTATAATACTTTAAATCTAAGATTTCATCCCACTTCTCTCCAAAATGTGTGATTAATAATTTCTTCACATCATTTAATTTTTCTTGTTTAACATCGACGTATAATTTAATCACATCTGGGTTTATAGCAGAAACCTTCTTTTTTCCTTTGCAGATATTTTGATACTTATTTAAAGTATTTTGGTAAGACTCTTCCGCTCGAATGTACACATTTTGCTTGTCACGAGTCCTTTTAAGAAAAAATATTTTCGATTTTTTTATTGAAAAGTGCATATTAGTTGTAGTTTTTAAGACTTCAGATGTTGATCGTTTCCAGTCGTAAACTTTTATATCAATTCCCAAGTAATACACGGTTCCATGACGGGTGAAAATTTCGTAATAATCATCAGGGCTAGTCATTACCTCTCGACTTTTAATCTCTTTTTCAATTTTTGCGAAAACTCTATCTGGTGGCAAAAATGAATGGCAACAGAATTTCTAGGCCCATAACGTGTACAGGTGCATAGTCTTGTAACCATTTAGCTGTCATACCAAGAAGAGATTGGTTTTTATTTTGGCCGCTGCACCCATCTGCTACTAAACGAACCTGTGTGATATGGTCTAATCCGGGACTTAGAAAAATGGTGTTCAAGCAATGAAAAACAGTGCTAGCAAATTCATTCGATGCTTTCGGCAAAATATCTTCTGTCCAGGTGTAGATGAACGTGTTGTTAATAGTTAATGGAGATTTTGAATTTCCGATTACCACCGTAAAATTGTACACATATAACTGCCTCGAGTAATATGCACTTTGATCGGGAACTTTTGGACACGGTTGGTTCTTTTGGCAGTCAAAACTTAGAATTAAAATATTTTCGGTGCTGTCTTTTAATAAACCATAAAACGCTTTGGCTCTCAATTTGTGAATTCTGCTCTCAATCATTAATTGATTTTTTACCTCATTGGTTTTTTCATGTTTTAGTCGTTCTTGTAAAACTATGCAAGTGGAGCACATGTCTGTGCGAGGGGATCCAAAACCTATGTTAAATTCGGTTTTGAAAATTTCTCTAAAGTAAGATGCCTTAATATCTTTATGTTCATCCGCGGTTTCTGCGATAAACATTTTATAAAGTTTACTAATGCTGAGCTCCGATGACAAATACTGTCTACTTTTAATTTTACTTCTACAGTAATGTATTTCTAAGGGCTCGAGCTTTTTGATAAAGTCTTTGACAGCTTCCCTCTTAGGTGCATATTTTTGAGTTTTACGCCGGGCTCCTCTATTCTCTTGTGCAGATTCACCCATGGCTTTGAAATGTCGATTAATTACGCCTGTCACTCTTCCTTTCTTTAAAGCTAAAATGGAGAGAAAGGTGCGTTTGCATATTGGAATCAGGACATTGTGTCGTCGTCGTGCAAAGTACGTTACCGCCATTTCTTTTTTATTCCCACGTTGATTTACTGGCCTATGTCGCTGAGTAGTAGTAGTTTTCGTATGATTAATTATAAAATTATCCTGATAAATTTTGTCCGGTTTTTTGTAGAAAGCTTTATTAAATGCTATTATATCAGCATGACTCAATGAAGTGCACCTATATGCTTTGGTGTAGTGGTCACATGGAAGTCTTAAATTTGGTGGCTCTTTTGAAGTGTACCTAAAATAAAAACAATCATAAATAAGTAAATATTACAAAAAAAAAATATATATATATATATAATAGTATATTAAGCACTTTCAATGGGTCCCACACTCCCACATGCTTTGTCTATAGTATTGTAAGTTTAGGTTTAGATATGGACACTTGCGTTATCAAGACAAATGTAACGACGCATAATTTACCGGAATTGGTTCAACCGTTTAATAGTTACGAGGGAAGATAGGAATGAACACACATACAATTATTATACTGACTACACAAAACCCTCCTTTTGGGCTTCACCATAGTCAGATAAAAAATAGTTCATGTCATCTAAGTAAAAAAACAAACAAATTGCAAGAAAATCGTAAATGATTCAGTAGATGATCCAAAATAAAACTGCCACATGTTTAGCACCACTGACCACGAAAGGCAGCGTGAGTAATCAAAGCAGTACAAACATACCTTTCCTTCTTCAATTTGTTGCATTTCCAATCAGCTTTTTGTTGTGTCCTTTTCCGTGACAACTGGGGAGTAGTTTCCTTTATTAAATTATCCATTTTATTGTAATTTAACACTAACTGTAAATAAAAAACGGCGACGAATACACAAAACCACGATCCATGCGCTCGTCACTCCGCAAAATGGCCGCCGGTCGGCTGTCATTTTCATACATGGTTCTGGCTTCTGATTGGCTACGCGGATTAGACCGATTTCGTTTCTAAGCTTTAAGGCCGGGCGCATACATACTGATTCCTGATCAGAAATCCTGATCAGGTTTCCTAATCAAGAATTCCGTGTGGAGAGCGCACACATTCTGTTTTTTGCATTCGGAATCTAAACGATCAGTTCGATCATAAACGCTTCTGATAACGCACGAGTATGGACGACGAAGACGAATTGATGCTCATTGCTCTTTTATTGGCGCTAGATAAAAAGGGCATAAAACGTCGTTATTGGGTGCATCCACTGAATACCCAAAGATCACTCACAAGTTTCTAAATACACGTAACTCCCCAAATAAAAACGAATACTAAAACTCGCGAGGTCCCGCACGATAGCTCGAAGGATCATGTAGAAGGTTGGAAGATAATCAATGACAGGGCTGCGTTTAAGTTAAAATAAATGTATTTAACGGACCAAAGGTTATAATATAGAGGAGCGAGGGAGCACACGCGATGATCGAACGTCCATTGTCATTCCACTACACAAAAAAGAAGACAAACGAAAAATGGGGAACTATAGACCCATAGCATTGATCCCCATTTTTTCAAAGTTATTTGAAAAAATCATATATAGCCGTCTAGAGCGTTATTTAGAAAAATATAATATTTTAGTAGACGAACAGAAAGGCTTTCGCAAGGGAAAATCAATAAACATGGCCATTTATGACCTACTGAAAACTATTTTGGTCGCCATGGACAAAAAAATACCAACATGTGCTATATTTATGGATATGAGTAAAGCCTTTGACCGAGTTGACCATAGGATACTAATGCAAAAATTAAGCATGGCATAAGAGGTAAAGCGCTAGATCTCATATTTTCATACCTGCATGATAGAAAACAAATAGTAGAAATAACACAAATATGTCAGAAAACGCGAACTGAGATTAAACATAAGTCAAACTCGAAAACGATAAAATTTGGAGTTCCACAAGGAAGTGTCCTAGGCCCTTTATTGTTCTTGATATATATCAATGATCTCCCTAAACATATCAATCAACCAATGGTACTATTTGCAGATGATAGCACAGTTATAATAAAAAGCTACAAAAAAAATGATTACGAGCACGTAGTTAACCAAACGTTAAAAACGATAATACAATGGTTAACCGAAAATAATCTTAAAATAAATATGGACAAAACGAAAATTATACACTTTCACCAGAGAACTCAACTGACAAATATAAACGTTAGTTACCAAGGCAAAATAGTACATCTTGTCACAGACACAAAGTTTCTAGGAATAAATATTGACAATAAACTGACATGGAAAACACATTTAGAATATGTCTGCAAAAGAATTAATAAATCCTCATTTGCACTCTATAAACTCTCAAAAATTGTCAATAAAGAAGCCGTATTAGCTGCTTATCTCGGACTGGTTGCACCTGTCCTAAGATATGGTATTATATCTTGGGGCAACTCAGTCGATAAGGAATATGTGTTTAAAGCTCAAAAGAAATGCATTAGAGCAATGTGTAATGTAGACAACACTACTAGCTGTCAACCCTACTTTAAAAGCTTAAAAATTCTGACTCTGCCTTCGTTATACATATATGAACTTAATGTTTTTGTGAAATTAAATCCTAATTATTATAAGACTGCTTTTAAAAGATACTATAGACAATTACGTGACAAAAAAAGATTAGAAATTGATATACCATATGGGAAAACATCACTAATCAATAAAAGTATTCTTTGTATGGCATCATTGATTTACAATAAGTTGCCTGATGATGTCAAAAATCTACCTGTTCATCAATTCAAGTCGAAGCTGCACAAATTCCTAGTAAATAAATGTTATTACAATGTTAAAGAGTACTTACAGGATAAAAATATAGATAGATAAATGCAATAAGAGTAAATTATTTGACATTGAATAATATGGCAATGAAAATAGGGTGACATGCAATAATAATTTAATTTGACATCTACATAATTTTATTTTAATTTTGACCAATATTTTAATTTATTGAGGAGCTCGTGGCTAAGTAATAACAGCCGCACGGGTCGATCCATCAGGTTAAGCTACGCTTGCCGGGGTTGGTTCGTGGATGGGTGACCATCTTTACATACCGAGACTCCTCCGTGCCTCGGAAAGCACGTTAAGCCGTTGGTCCCGGCTGTCATTCGTGGATCTTTGACAGTCGTTACGGGTCGTCAGAAGCCCGAAAGTCTGACAACCAGTCTTACCAAGGGGTATCGTATTACCCAGTTACTGGGTTGTGGAGGTCAGATAGGCAGTCGCTCCATGTAAAATACTGGTATTCAGCTGCATCCGGTTAGACTGGAAGCCGACCCCAACATAGTTGGGAAAAGGCTAGGCAGATGATGATGATTTTAATTTATTTGATGTGTGAATTAAGTCTATGACATGTGACATTCATCATTTCATCACATTCATCTGACAATTTACATTTTTAATCCTTTGACATTTGTAGTACTTATTCCAAATTTATCTTTATTTTTTTTGATATTTCTCGGGACCCCAGGGTCCCGGACCTTTAGAAGGCATATGAGGGGCCGAAGCCAACTCGCAGAGGCCCGTTAGACGCTTTCAATGGAAATGAGGCACTAACCGACGATTATCCCTGTGCGTACTATGCAAGTGCACCCAAGGACAACCCCCGGATGGTGTAGGACTATTGCAGAATATGGAGACAAAAAAAAATTGGGCTATGGGTTTGGATGGCTAAAGTGGACTGGTTATCTAAAACTATGGAAGGACTATGGCCCCTGCCTGACCAATGTGTGATAAATACAATACACGGATAAAATGGCAGGGGGTGACTTGCACACTCAACAATGGGCCCCCGGAAACGGTCGCTAGCACATAGTGTCGTAGCGACAAGGGGGCAACATGTCTTGAGGTGCTTAAGAGGAGTGGAGAGGTATTCCACGGCTATCAGGACAATCCCGGAAGTACGGTCAAGATCCCTACCAGCATCTTACTGGACTACTTCCTTCCTCCGAGCACGTTTGCTCTTGCGAATCTCTACTCAAGCCAGCCAATAAAGGCAAGAATGAGGTGGGAGGTCAGTTCTCGTCAGTGTTCACTCCAGCCGGCCAATAAAGGCAAGCCAGAGATGAGGAACATGACTTCTCCCGGGTGATAGGGTACGTGGGGTCGCTACTGCCCAGCAGCTCGCCACATGCTGCCCTGCGGGTTTCTGTATCTCTCTTGGTCTGGCTCCTCACCCTAGACCTGTTCCGGCAAAGTAACCTCTACCGGCACAGACCTAGAGTTCGAAGCGCGCAAGCCCCACCACGACGTCAACGTAGAGATACGGCGATGGGTTATCTTTATTATTATTATTATTTTTTTTTGAGTATAATAATTTTGTAATGTTGTTTTAATAATTATTTAATTAGACTATCAATAATATAAATATTTGCACACCTTATTAGGTAATGATATAGTGTACTTTATATTTATTTGTAACATCTGTTTTAAACCTGTATTATGCAAATAAAGAATTTGATTTGATTTGATTTGATCGCTAATCATGTACTGATTGCTCGATTAATATAAATCAATTAAGTTGTGTAAAAATGCTTAGTCGTCAGTAGTGTATGGTTTCACCGTACAATTGTTTTTAATTTGTAAAAACCGTAATTCTTATTAAGCGATTATGTCTAATGTGAAATTTCTTTCTAGAAAACCTACTAAATTTTGGGCACCTTATATTAATTAGCAACACTGAATCGACGGTGCCGTCCTCTTTCAGTTCACAGATAAGTTGGTAGGAATGTACAATATTATGCGATATTAAAATGGAGTGGGGTGATAAAGTGAACCGAATCGCTGTGATTGCATTACACAAAGTAGGTATGGAGCCAAATGCAATTTTTAAAACTCTCCATACGCTTGGTATTAGTAAAATGTTTGTGTACCGGGCTATTAATAGGTATGGACGGCAGCACATCAAGCTACTACAATCTGTCAAATTTCTTTAATAGATTTTCAACTTTATCGCTAAAGCATTAGGTTCAAGGTTGATTGGGAAAATTTGACAGTTTCGGATAGCTTGACCTGCTGGCGTCTGTACAATGGGACCTCCTCTGTTTGTGACAGAAAAAGATCTGGCCGTCCAAGTAGTGTTCGTACGAAAAAGGTGGTCAAAGCAGTAAGGGAAAGAATGGGGAAGGCAACTGTCAAAATGGTGCTGTCGTAGCTAGTTCCTAACACAAGCTAGTAATACAAGGCGTGAGGTGGTTTTATTTTATTTTTGCAAAAATGATGCGTTGTTGTGTTACTAAATACTCCGAAAGTGGAGTCCACCTTTTTTCGAGAGACCCTAAAATTAAAAGATGGTGGCTTAAAGCTATTCGTAGAGATGTTTTATAAATTAAACAGAGTAGAAACATTTTGAAGAAAGTGACTTTTTGAGAATATATTTATGGGTTTAAATTCTGACACTTTCCATATCATTTACTTGATTTAAAATATTGAAATCACCGTAAATAACGAAATAGCGAAATAAAAGTAAACTCATGACTGAACGAAATGTTAAACTTAGTGTAGGCCGTGGGGACCTAGCTATGATCACGCCATCTACAGGGGAAGGTCAGGCAAAGCATACATACTTTTGTGAAAAAGGTATCAAAACATCGGCACAAGTGTATCAAGATACCATTCTTGAGAAGATAGTGAAGCCCCTTAACAATACCATGTTCAATAACCAAGAATGGTCCTTCCAGCAAGACTCGGTGCCGGGTCATAAAGCTCGGTCTACGCAGTCTTGGTTGGAAACGAACGTTTCGGACTTCATCAGAGCTGAAAACTGGCCGTCGTCTAGTCCCAATCTTAATCCGCTGGATTATGATTTATGGTCAGTTTGAGATAGTACGGCTTGTTCTAAATGCCATGATAATTTGGAGTCCCTAAAACAATCCGTACGACTGGCAGTGAAGAATTTTCCCATGGAAAGAGTGCGTGCTTCTATTGATAACTGGCCTCAACGTTTAAAGGACTGTATTGCAGCCAATGGAGACCACTTCGAATAAGCTTTTTATATTTTAAATTGTTTTATATTAATTATGTATTAAACTAACACACTGTTAAAGTAATAAATGTTATTTGCATTAAAAAAAATTTTTTTTCTTTGTTTCAGTATTTATGGCAAGACTAGGATATATTAGACTAGAATATATTATCTACGAGTTTATTTTTGACGTTGTAGACATTCAATAAGTTTTAAAATACGTTTGCCCAATCTCTTATTTACAATAATATGTAAAATTACTAGTGTGCAATTGTAACAAAAAGCAGAAAAAAATTTAAAATATGTCCATTCCTAAAGATGTAAGTATATTTTGAAAACTTTTTCTAATTTCTGACGGATGTCATATTGTGCACCTACTGCCCCGTGGATTCTAGACTATTTGAGGGGGTGTGACAAAGTGGCTAGCGTACAGACCGTGAGAATATGTCGCGTAGGTGTGCTAAGAAGTATTAGGCTCGGACTCCACCTAAACGGAGATGTGCGGAGATGTCCGAAGCGGAGACGAGAAGAGATGTTTTTCAGCTAGAGTGTATGCACCGAAGCTGTGCGGCGATGCGTACTGGCTTGACTGGAGCGGAGATGTGTGCTGGATAGAGCGGAGATCTGTGCTGACTAGACCGGAGATGTATGCTGGCTAGAGTGGCTGGCGGATTATGCGACGCGGGGGAACTAGCGGCGCCGCTCACATCTCTTCTCGTCTCCGCTGCGCGCCATCGCCAGTTAGCGAGGCACAGCTCACATCTCCGCTTCGATCGCGCCATACAAATATCATACATTTCTGCTCAGTGGTATCCACTGAAGCTGAGTGGAAACGAGATGTGTGAATAACGAAATTCTATTGGTTGTTTATGATAATTTGGTACCTAGTTATGTTCAGAACATAATACACAGAGTACATTTACATAATATATTTTGGCTAGTTACGTACAATATACGGTTGACATATTGATTGACAAGACTTAGAAAAAACTCCATAGCAACGGTAGATTTCCACGAAAGAGACCATGCTCTGTGATGCATGCAAACTCCAACATGCTCCTCCTCATCACTAGCATGATCACTATATCAAACCAAGTGAGGACCTTAATCCATTAAGTCTTGGTCCAGATAAACTCTTAGTCAACATATCTGCCTCTATGTGGGCACTTGGACGGTACTCTATTTCAACTTCTTTCAACTGTCGTATGAAATGTAGTTTCGTATCAATATGCTTCGTCTTAGAACCAATCATAGGATTTGTCGTCAATTGAATGGCAGCCTGATTATCATTATATATTTTGACGATGGGTTGCCTCCATTCTGATATGTCATTTATTAAACGTCTTAGATGGATTGCTTCCTTAGCAGCTTCAGCTGCACACGTGTACTCGGCTTCGGCCGTTAATAAGGCTACACTCTTTTGTTTTCTGCTTTCCCAGCTAATGGGAGCACCGGCGAGTTTAAAACAGTAGCCACTGTACGATCTTCGATTATCGCACAAGATGCAAAATCAGCATCAGCTTGACCATACAACTCCATTTCGGTTTTCTTGTAACACGGACCCATTCCTTTGGTCCCTTTTAAATAACGTAGCACACGCTTCGCACTCTTAAAATGTTCCTCTCCGAAACAACTGTTGAATTGAGACAAATAGCTCACACTGAACATTATATCAGGCCTGGTGGCCACGGCTAAATACATCAGTGTGCCAATCAATTGTTGATATGGAAATTTCTCATCACACTTTTCATTCTTCTGTAATTTCATATTAAGTTCCATTGGTGTAACTGTTGGCTTGCAGTCTTCCATGTTAAATTTCTTCAACACTTTTTCAATATATCGTTCTTGATATAATTTTATTTTGGTTTCTCCTTGCCTTTTAATCTGTATTCCTAGAAGTTGTTCAGGCTCTCCTAGATTCTTCATTTCGAATTTTTCATTTAGCATCCTTTTTATTTCTTTTAATTTTGTGTCACAGGAGTAAGCTATTAACAAATCATCTACGTATATTGCTATCATCATTTTAGCTCCTCCTTTTTTTAGTATATATATGCAAGGATCAGCTTCTGATGGGACAAACCCCATTTTTTTAACTCGCTACTCAGTTTCAAGTACCATTGTCGACCTGACTGCTTCAAGCCGTAGAGTGCTTTTTCGAGATGGCATACTTTCTCTCCTTTTATGTTTTTCAAGTCCTCTATCATTTTCTTAGCTTTATGGAACAGTGTTAAATCATTGTTACCACTTTCTTCTACCATTATTTCTGCCACATATTCTTCCAAGTAATCTGGCATCTCCATTGCTATTTTCTTATCTAGTTCGCCATTTAGGTAAGCTGTCGTGACATCCATTTGGTTAAGTTTCAATCCCTCTTCCACAGACATAGCGATGATGCTTCTAATTGAACTTAGCTTTGCAACGGGAGAATACGTCTCGTTGTAGTAAACTCCAGGTCTTTGCCTAAATCCTCATGCAACTAGTCTCGCTTTCTTTACCTCCGTGTTTTTCGGACCTATTTTCTTTTTTAAAATCATTTTTAAATCCACAAGATTCATTCATTTTTCTCGTTTTGCGATAATCCACATACTGTTCTTTACGTGTGCCCTAATTTCTGCTTTTATAGCATCATGCCAGTACCTTTCATCTCCCTCTTCTTCTTCTTCTTCGTATAGATACATTTTATTAGTAGTGAATTCCTCGTCATTTCTGCCTTCCATCGTATAATCTTGAACCCATACTGGCAATTGCCTTTTTCTTTGAGATTGTCTTCTGTTATTGGCATCATCATGAACTTTTTCGCCTTCGGTTGCTTCATGTTGTTCATGATGTTCGACTACTGCTTCATCAACATTTTCATTAAATTCATCAAGTGCATCATTGAACGTGACTCCGAAAACATCGTGTAGTGGAGTATCAAGCTGTGTCAATGATGGAGTTTCATGCTGCGTCGAAGAAACAGGTACTGCGTCAGATTTTGGTGATTTATGTTTCATTTTTACGTCGATTTTTATATTCTTGGTTGTTTCTTCTTCTTGTTGCCTTTTAGGTTTTGGGTAAATCTTGAGATTGAGAATATTCAGTTGATTCCCGTGGCGCATTTTTATTATTATTTTTTTGTTACAAATTATAGTTTAGTATGATTTTTAGCCGAATTATAAACAAATTTATCAAATAGGGGTCAGTTTTGAACGACGCATTACAAAGATATTTGAAAACATATTTTTTGGGCCAGGGGAATCAAAATACGATGACAAGGGAATCAAAATTAAAACAAAGGTAAGTAATAAAACATACTATTTATTTAATAATCAGTCTCTTGTTCTCAGTTATTGGCACTTTTACACCTAATTATCAATCACTTTATTCCTAAGTAATAATGATAAAATGTACATACTAAATAATAAAAATTGAAACCAAAACTTTTCTTTTTAAACGAACGAGCGCGAAGTTCAGGATCACTCTTGATTCGCAATAATCTACGGCGCTCAGCAAGTCGTTTTTTTTCTCATCTCTCTTGTCTCGTTTGTTTAGGAGGCATTGTAAGAATCTAAAACAGAAACGTGCAATATTTTGAAATTAGATACCTAATGTAATAGTTGCAATACTGCTAATCTTTATACAAAATGTTCTTATTAACAGGAAATCTGGGGGCACGGCACACGTAGGTCCTTTTTGGTAATCTCTGCGTGCAATAGGTATAAATCGCATAAAGATGCGATACAAACGGATCATAACTTATTTGAATAAATACTTAGATAACCAGGCAAAACAAAACACTCAACACTGTCTGAGCAGATCGTGCAATTTGGAATGAACAAATAAATGTACTACACGAACTAGAAAATATTGATTACCCTGGCAAAAACGCCAAGGGAATCAACACCAAGGTAATCAACAAAAGTTTGTTTTTTATCGATTACGTAAAAAGTTAAAACTTCTAAGCAATAATAATAAGATTAGTAAATCAATAATGACAAGATTAGTAATAATAATAAAAAAGATTAGTAAAGATATATCCGAGAAAAAACTTAAGTATACAATTTTTTATGCAGTCAGGGTAATCAATGACCTAGTGAAACAAAACCAGGGGAATCAAACATTTACCTTCGTAATTTTGTCCACGGGCAAAGTGAGACGCGACCATCCACCACGGCGTTTTAAGTACGACTATAGCTCGCACGAGAACGAATAACTGCGCTTCGCGACCGCTCCACTAGCGATCTATGTTTAGTTATGTAGCGCGCCATAGGAATCACTGTTTAGCTCTGGACAAAACTTTAAATCTATTTCTATGTAAAACTATGGGATAAAATAAAAGCTGTATATTTTTATTTTCAACACCTACTAATCTAGTTGTTGAAAAACTACATAAATTGATCATTTTACATTTATAAATTGGCGACTTCGGGTTGTTTTCATTAAAAAATGTGTAAAGGACGCGCCAGGGTTATCAATTTTTGTGACGTTTTGTTACACCCAAATTAAAGAGAGTAACTATTGTGCATCAATTAGATACCATAGTGATAAGACGTAAAAAAAATGCTTTGGGTCTTTATTTCAATATTGCGGGTACTTTATACCTCCGGACATCATAAATTGAGCCTCTCAAGATTCACCCTTTTACTGCGTTGCGAGTCGATCACTTTAAAATGATTTCTAAGCAATATAAGCTCGTCACAATTTATATGGTGAAGTGGAACTGATGGTGAAGTACCAAGAGAACTCCTTAACAATTACGTCCCTGCATCGGGAAAAGCAATATTTTGTGAAAGGTGATGAGTAGTTCTCATTAGGCTATTGTAAGTCAGATAAATTAAAAACCGACCCACTAAAAAGTGAAAAATAAAAAACTTTTACAAAAAAAAAACAACCGACCTCCAAAAAAAATCACTACAAAGTGAAAAATAACTTAATTTCGGAAGTCGGTGGCAAAAACCTAAAATACAGATCCAAAGACACCGACTTCCGAAATTAAAGTTATTTTTCACTTTGTAGTGTTTTGTTTTTGGAGGTCGGTTGTTTTTTTTTTTTTTGTAAAAAAGTTTTTATAATTGTATATCTTGAATAATTATCAGTATGCGTGATGAAGTATTTGGAACCCACTTTCTTGTCTCATGGGACCAGATGCATCTGTATGCACTAGGTATTTGTAATTTTTCATTTGTTCTTTCTTCATTTTTAGGCGTATTAAGAGGGCTGTCACATTTTTTCACCTCTCTCGCTCACGCTGGACCAAATTTTTAAGAATGTTAAATGAAAAGATGCTTTTATGAAAAGTGTAATCGATGGACAACCTACTAAACATAACATAACATAACATCACGCCTTTTTCCCCGAAGGGTTAGGCAGAGGTGCGACTATAGTACACCCACATTTCGCCAGTTATGTTTAAGTCCCATGTAATAGGGGGCGAGCCTATTGCCATCTACCGGGCACAAATCCAGACTCCGGGCTGCTACTGAGAAATTCCAGATAGAAAACCCAATAACACTTTGCCCGACCTGGGAATCGAACCCAGGACCTCATGCTCAGCAGTAGCACCTACCGCGAACTACTAAATAATATTAGTTTAATAGGTAACTAATAAAACCACAATTTTATTGTGGTATTTATTTAAATCATCTCAAAAACAGATCATAATACTTATTGAGCTAAGTTTATTAGATAACACAATAGAAATGTGTTTTTAATATCTACATATAATATAAAAGTAAAAATTTTTTTCAGGATCCAGAATACGATGAGTTCTGTGACCCAGATCATCCAATCAAGGTCAAATTCGAAGGGATATTAGAAGCATCACGACGTATGTCCGGCTTCATTAAGCGGACACAATGCCCGGTAGGTACTGTAGCGAAAAGAAAAAAGGAAAACACTTTTTCACCACTTTACATTTAATTTTGTTCTTTGAAAATAAAAAGGAAAACATTACAATTTAATATAAAAAGTAAAAAGGTAAATTTAATGTATAAAAAAGTTGCGGGTTGATTAATTGTAAAATAAGAAGAAAAATAACCGAGAAAACATTGGTCCGAAAGGGTAAAGTACGCGAATATCGAAAAAAAAGACGTCCTATCAAGTCGATTGCAATCGCTGTTATAGGTTTACACTCACGAGATAAACGGTAAAGGGAAAAGAGATCAGAGAACCAAGGTATCTCGCATTTTACAGCCTTGAAAATTTAAAATAAAATTGTCAACGAATTAAAAGTTTGCAGAGAGTTAAACTAACTACGTTACTTAGCTAGTATATAAAAAATATCGTAAAAAATCGTTGGCCAACGTAATTACGTCCGGCGAGGGACACCTCGCCGCACGTAATTACCCCTGGCACTGGCAGAGGCGCTGGCAGAGTGGTCCACGTGGTTGGGTGGCCTTCGCGGCTGGATGCGGCCAATTACTCCGCGTTGACCATCGATGTCAAGCGTTTATTTGGGCCAGAACCTGGAGGCCGAAAGACGGCCAGTTCTAAACTGATTAATCCTAAGACAAAATGAATTACGGTTAAACCAGAGTGATCAGACTCAACTTACGATTGAGGAAAACGATTAAAAGATACGTACTAGGTTAATTAAGACGAAACTTCCCAACTCAAACCATAGAAGTATGGGATTCGAACTTGATAAAAACGTTCCTATGACAATAAATAGCGGATATTAGCACTGAAAGTTAAAAAAAACCATAATCCTACTACGGCAACAACATAACAGGAATACATACCGAAAGTAAAAAAAGGCGACGAGGAAAGCAGCTTTGCTGTTCTTATACAACACAAGAGATCGTATTAAATATATAGACACGTAAGTTTTCAACTAACTGGGTCAGTATCAACAGATCAACTTTTTGAAACTGACGCACCATACTAAAAAAATGAGGACCCATCTGTCAGAAAAAAATAATTCGAATCACGAAATAAAAAGGTAAAAAAATATCGACCAGAATCAATGATAAACGGAAAAAAGGTTGACATTAAAGAACCAAAAAGTTTTGACATGCAGAGTTATGCCGCAGTACGTGAAACCCTAATAGTTTTTGTTGAAAGTAAGTATAATATTCATTAAAAGAATAACACGGCGACTACACTAAAGCTGAGTGTTAGAGTTCGTGGACGTCAGAGCTGGCTCTGAAACGATCGTGGACGTCAGAGCTGGCTCTGAAACGTTTGTGGACGTCATAGCTGGCTCTGAAACATTTGTGGACGTCAGAGCTGGCTCTGAAACGATCGTGGACGTCAGAGCTAACTCTGAAACGTTCGTGGACGTCAAAACTGGCTCTGAAACGATCGTGGATGTCATGGCTGGCTTTGAAACGTTCGTGGGCGTCAAAGCTGGCTCTGAAACGTTTGTGGACGTCAGAACTAGCTCTGGAACGTTCGTGGACGTCAGAGCTGGCTCTGGAACGTTCGTGGAAGTCATACCTGGCTCTGGAACGTTCTTGGACGTCAGACCTGGCTCTGAAACTTTCGTGGACGTCAGAGCTGGCTCTGAAACCCTGAGTGCTCGAGCCCAGACATATTGCGTGCTAGCTATACGTTCGTGGAGTTTTGAGTTAATCGGACCGCGCGTTACAATTCTTCCATAAAAACTTTAACATCCCTTAACTCTCGTTTCAGGGGGGTAGTTTTGAAAAACTAATAGTGAGAAACTTTATTGCTTACTTAGACAAATATTCGTGCCAAGTTTATTAACCAAATGAATAAGATTATTTTCATATAAACTTTATCGCCCCTTTTCACCCCCCAAAGGGGTTAATTATTGAAACATCGCTTGTAACGTGTCCATTATTTGACTTATAGGTACTTATTCCAATTTTCAAGTTAATCAAACCACGCAATAAAACCATCCCCTTTAAAATTGATTACCCTTTTAAGCTCCCAGTCGGCACGGTGGAGCATACGGTGGAGGTCTGTCTGGCTTGGGCGGAGCACCGCCGTGTCTTCGCGGATGCGATCGGCGGCGGCGATCTCTCGCGTCCGGCCTTGGTCCAGGCCATGGTACGGAGTGAGAGTAAATGGGAAGCCGTCACCTCCTTCTGTGAGGCAGTAATGCTCGCGAAGGAGAAGGCGGAACGCGTGAGGGAGAGGCAAGCTTTGCGCCCTCACGCCCCTAGTCGCCGCAGGAGACGCCCTGGGTGTCGGGAATTGGCAGCCGATTCCCGGCCACCGTAGGCGCGGGCTTGCGGACGGCGAGCAATGGGTAGCTCGCCATCCGATAAGGACCAGGCCGGGTCGACGGCGCGTTATGTTCCACGCGCGCCTCAAAGAGATGTTAGCACTATTGACGGGGTCCACTAGGGCTGATGCCAGCTAGGGTTGCGGGATGTTCGAAAGGGTTACCGTGGCCCCGGCACAGGCAACTGAAGGAACACGGGTGGGATTTAGTCAGTAAAAGTCTGACACGCCCTCTTGCTCCGCCCAGAGCGGGAGAAGTCATTTCGACACCAGCAATTTATACTACGCTAACTCGAAGTTTAGGTAAAAACGTTTTTTATGCCAAGTTGCTTAAAATGTGTTTTTATATATGTCATAAAAATCGTAAAAAGTACGCTTTTTTGAGTTAGCGTAGTATAAATTGCTAGTGTCGATTTGATGATTTCCCATCCAAAAAAAAAAGGGGTGGAATTTCAAAAAATCCTTTCTTAGTGGATACCTACTCTTTACAAAGAACATACCTTCCAAATTTAATGTCTCTAGGACCAGCGGTTTAGGCTGTGCGTTGATATATCAGTCAGTCAGTCAGGACTTTGAATGTTACATACTTATATATTAAATATGTACCTATGAAATTGGAGATTTGTATGAAAATTTTAAAATATAAAAATTATGGTAATTTTTTTATTTCAGCTAATCAAAGTACCGGCCTAAATTATCTATACAATTTTGCCATTTTGGTGGCAGTTTGTTTGTTGTTCCGCATCGGTTGACCGTATTGTTTGTATGTCTTGTTGATCCTTAATTAGCTCTATTTTCTTCTTCAGGTCATTTAGTTGTTCTTCATGCGTTTCTATTGTCATGTTCGTCAAGTAGGCAATGTTGCTATTACTTGAAACTAAATGGTTTATGCTTGTCTCCGGTATGTAAATTTCATCATCATTGTCCAATTTCATTTTACTTTGCAGATTATTTATAGTGCGAGTGAATAAGGTGATTGTTACCACGCATCATGCATCCTGTCGCTAGGGCAATCGTCCCCGTATTACGTAGTGTCTGTGACGTAATGCCAGTTGGACAGAAAATGCGCATAGTGCATTCCTCGCAACACCTAAACAACCAAGCGTCTTTGCTGTGTAGCTTAATCCAGTCATTCGTGCAACTTGATATTCTTGAGCGGCAACTGGATGCTACTCGGTTGTTTATTATGTATGCTTCGCACATGCTTGTTGCTGTTTTTATTTCATATAGAGGTAGGTCAAAATTGCATAACAGCTGATTTGTGTTGATTTGTATGCACGATAGAAGTTGTTGTTCGTGCAACGGTATTATCATGTCCTTTCTTAAGTTCACGGCCATGTATTTAGCTGTAGGTACTATGCTGACCATGGAGCTTCCGTTTATGTTGCTAATAGGTATAACTTGCGTTAATTCATATTGCTCGTCTGTCACCAAAGGAATTGTTACTTCAAATATAAGGAAGTCTTCGACAAGTTTTCCGTGAACACTTGATAGTTTGTACATTTTTCTGATGCATTTGAGACTGCTTGTACAGGGTAGTGATAATCCTTTCGGCACTTGTCCTGATATAATGTTTAGCTGTTTTTCAAATGCATCTGGTTTCAACAAGTGAGTGTCGACCTTGCCGTTGTGAATATCTGTGATAAGGTCGATCAATGTGTCTTGTATTCTTCGCAAGTTCTCAACCATCATATTTGCGGCTACTGCAGTGGCTATGATGAAAGTTGCCTTGTCTTGTTCTGTTTTCAATTGCTGAATACACTCTCTTAGCTGCTTATTGATTACGATGAACTGTCGGTTCATTACTTGCTCGTTTCTCTTGAGTAAATTGTATTCGCCTTCAATGATTGACGTTTGGTTCTTGTAGAGATTTATCAAGTGATTTTCGTTGCTTTGTATCAATTTTATGTCTTGACTGTATTTCTCAGCGAATTTATCATCGAGCACTCCAAACAGGGAGTTGGCAATGTTACCTATCCCGTTTATAAGACCTCTCCTAATACGTTTTCCGTGTTCATATTTTAAGGCATCATGATAATGCCTTAGTTCGTTCAAGTTGTGCTCAAATTGTGTTGATATAGCAAAGTAGGCTGTATTTCGCTGATCGAGTTCTTGTAATTGCTTGACATATTGTTCTACAGCGGAAACACTTCTCCAGTATGTCGACATGTTGTAATAAATAACCAATCGCCATTCATCTTGAATTATCTGTACGTCTGCGGTTTTATCGAAGTATACAAGGCGGGATGGGTCGAGAGACGTGACGTTCACTAATTGTTGTATAGACGGTGCCACACACATCATCATGAACAACAGCATCGTACTCAAGCACGTTGTGAAGATTCCTTTCTTAGCAGTTGCAGGTCTCTTTCGACGTTGCGGCGATGGTGTGGCTGAAGTCGTCTCCATTTGAATTTTGTCAGGCTCTTCAGTGGTTTTGTCCTCAGTATGGCGTCCTGTTTCAATGGGCAACCGTGACACCTTTGTTATCGGCCGCTTCATGATGTTTGACTTAGTTTTCAATGTCACTACTCGTACTAAGTCATCAGCTCCCGGATGTGTTTCTGTGACGCGTCCCAGTAACCATCTAGCAGGGGGAATCTGATCTTCCTTTGTAAGGACAACATCACCTACTGCTATGTTTTGCGTAGGAGTTTGCCATTTTCCTCGCACTTGCAGTGTCTGAAGGTAATCTTGGGACCACTTTTTCCAAAATTCCTTGTACATGTGCTCTGTCAGTCGCCATCGTATGGTTAATGTTGTGTTGTCAAATTCTGAAGTCATAGGTGGCGCCAGCACAGGACCGCCGACTAAAAGGTGCCCTGGTGTCAAGTAGTCCAAGTCATCGGGGTCGTTTGTTAGAGCGACAAGTGGCCGAGAGTTGAGGCAGGCTTCGATTTGTGATAGGATGGTATTGAACTCCTCGTACGTCAATTTTTGTTCGCCAATAGTACGTTTGAGATGGTGCTTCATGCTTTTAACTGCAGCTTCCCATAAACCTCCAGCTGTTGGCCATGATGGAGCATTAAAATGCCACTCAATGCCGTACTCCGAAGTGTTTTTTATGAGGTCGTTCTTGCTTAGTAGTTGCAATGCCTCTTGGCGTTCTTTTGCTAGTGCTCTTGCTGCGCCAACGAAGTTTGTTCCGTTATCACTGTAGACATGTTTCGGTGTTCCCCTTCGTGCACAAAATCGCTTCAATGCTGCCAAAAATGTTGCGGTGCTGAGATCTGACACTAGCTCGAGATGTGTTGCTTTCGTACATAAACAAACAAAAATAGCAATGTATGCCTTTACTGTTTTTATGCCACGGCCTTTGTTGGCTTTTATTTCAACATGACCTGTAAAATCCACACCTGTATGTGTGAATGGCCGGGACGGCGTAACTCGAGCCGGCGGTAAGTCCGCCATCAGCTGATTGCTGCGTTGCGTTTTGTAGCGATGACAAGTTATGCATTTATTTAATTGTTTCTTTATTGTTTTCATTCCGCCGAGAATCCAATACTTGTTTCGAAGATGTCCCAAGGTGAGCCTGGCACCACCATGAAGCGTTTGCTTGTGGGCTTGCTCAATCAACAGTTCTGATAATTTGTGGTGGTTAGGTAAAATAATCGGATGTTTTTGAGAGTTAGTTAACTTGGCATGTTCGAGCCTTCCGCCCACTCGAACAATGCCTTGGTTGTCTAAAATTGGACACAAGTTCAAGAGTTTACTCGTGGCCCGTACTTTCTTGTACTTCTGCATGTTTGCAATATCATCGCCAAACGAGTTGTTTTGTACAATTTTGATGATTGTGTATTCAGCTAATTCTAAGTCTTCGGTCGTTAGCTGAGTTGTCCGTTTGGCCTTCGTTACGTCACGTGAGTTGTTTATAAATCGTAGTATCCAACTTACGATTCTTGTTACACGAGTCATCGAACTGTGTTTTTGCAAAAGGGACTCACTAAGTGGTGTTTGACTTGTCTGTGTTGCACAACTTTGCTCCCGGTTCCTTAGCTCCTCGTTGGTTGCGAAAATCTCTTGTTTGGGTATGTTATTGTCTTGGAGCCAGGCGGGGCCATTCCACCATAGTGTGTGATTCGAAAGGTCGGCTGGCAAGACTCCTCTGCTTGCGCAATCTGCAGGATTTTCTTGCGATTTCACATGTCTCTATCCGTTAGGTGGAATTATCTGTGTTATTTTCGCTACCCTATTGGCCACGAAGCTCTTCCAGCGCTTCACATCACCCTGTAACCACCCTAGTACCACCATCGAATCTGTCCAACAGTAGGTTGTAACCTTGTGTTGCGTGTTGATGGAGTCCTCGACCTTTTTGATTAGTTGGGCGAGTAGGGCCGCGCCACATAACTCTAATCGAGGCAAGGAGATGGGTTTTGTTGCAGTACAATATCTTTGTGCTGTGTCTACAATCTACATCGCAATCTTATGTTCTTTATCGCACGTTCAATATCTATTAAATGTTTCTACTATCTGTGATCAGCACGTAGTCGTTAGTATATAAGATGCACCTTTGGATAATTATAACCAGACTATACTACATCTTTTGTCTCATTTATACCTAATCATATACTGCCAAGAAGTTTGGCAAATTGGTGACCCCGACGAACGAATACGCAGCAAGAAACATGGCACAATCACCGTGCAAGGCGAACATAAATCAGCAAGGGACACTTGAAGTAGCTGCTGGCACCTCGGTTTTATCCCGCATTCCGGAATTTTGGAAAGACCAACCAAGATTATGGTTCACGCAACTAGAAGCCATATTAGCACCACAGAAGCAAGGAGACGAATACAAATACTGTACAGTAATAGCAAAGTTGTCCAAGGAAGAAATACTACAAGTTAGTGACCTAATCACTTCACCACCGACTACAGATAAATACAAAAACATCAAGGAACGTTTAATTGATTGTTACGAAGAAACAGAACAGCGACAGTTTCAAAAATTAATATCAGAGACAGAACTCGGTGATCAAAAACCTTCGCAGTTATTACGGCAAATGCGAGTCCTCGGGAGAGGAAAAATCAGTGACGAAACAATTAAACTACTATGGTTCAGGCTTTTACCAACATCAGTTACTACGGTTCTAGCAGTTACGGAAGACATGGAAATTGACAAACTGAGCCAAATTGCAGACAAAATAATAATGAATTCAAAAGTAACCGAAATGTCAGCTGTTAGCAACGACACTTCAAACGACAACAATACAGCATGCATTTTAACCCAGCTAGCAAAATTACAGATAGATATTGACGCAATTCAGCAAGGTCAATATGGCTATCGACCCAACACGCACAATCATTCAATCTTCAGCGGAGCTAGTTTGGTTTTTGCTGCCACTAGTCGAATCAGCTGTTGACCTTCCTTGTCAATGGATTTGCAGTAAATGACACATCCGTAAGCTCGTTCCGATGAATCGCAAAAGCCATAGATTTCGAAAGGCAGTTCTGTGTTGCCAATCCAACGTGGTATCGAAATATCGTGAATGTAGGCCATCTGTTGGCGAAATTGCTCCCATTCTTGTTGTAAGTTCAATGGAAGACACTCATCCCAGCCTGTCGTTGTTTTCCAAGCTTGTTGAAAGATCAACTTGGCCCTTAGCGTGACTGGCGAGAGCCAACCTAATGGGTCATACAATTTGGATATATCAGAAAGCAATGTGCGCTTAGTGTTGACGTCACGCTTGTTAATAAGCGGTATTCGTTTGTATGTAAATTGATCCGTGCGCGGATTCCATGTTATGCCTAATGTTTTGTTTGTTTCTGTATCTTTGAAATCAAACATTCCTTGACTGACTAGGTCATTAGGCAAATTCTCAAGTAGGCATTTATTGTTGCTAGCCCACTTTCGAAGGTTAAATCCACCGCCCTTCAACATCGTTATCAGTTCATGTTGAGCCTTCTGTGCGGTAATTATGTCGTTACAGCCTCCTAGCAAATCGTCCACGTACAGCTGATTTGAGAGCATGTTCGCTGCCAGAGGAAATTCAGCGCCGTCATCTTTGATCAATTGTTTTATTGTTCGCATGGCCAAAAATGGAGCTGATTTGGTGCCATACGTCACTGTAGTCAATTGAAATTCTTGTAGTGGCTCTGTGGCAGAATTTCGCCAGACTATTTTCTGTAAGTGTTGGTCTGTATCCTGAATTCGAATCTGTCGGTAAAACTTCTCGATGTCAGCAGTATACACGTATCGGAACGCTCTCCATCGCAGAATCATGGCTTGAATATCTTGTTGCAAATTGGGTCCGCATTCCATGAGTTGATTCAAACTACGTCCTGTAGTCGTGGCCGCCGACGCGTTGAATACCACGCGTAATTTTGTCGTAGTTGACTCAGGTCGTAGTACTCCGTGGTGAGGTAAGAAGCAACTGGGTGTTGTCAGCATTGTGCATGGTCTCATGTGCTTGAGAGCTATGTATTCATCAATGAAGGCCTTGTAGCTTACTGCAAGCTTTTCATCTCGAGCAAATCGTTTTTCCAGTTGTTTGAATTGTGCGACCGCTTGTGGCTTTGATTGTCCCAGATGTTGATCAAAGTTTTGTTTCATGGGTATTCTCACAGCGTATCGCCCATCTTCAAGCCTTTTTGTAGTTAGAGTGTACAGTGACTCACAGTAGTCTTCCTCGACTGTTAAGGATTCGTCTTGAGCTGTGATCTCTTCCATCTCCCAAAAACGAGAGATGTCCTCAGTATTTATCACTGCATGGCAGTTAAATGTCTTAAGTGTTTCCGACTAAAACCCATCCGAGTTTTGTTTGTTGCGCAATCGGTGCGTATATGTTTCCTCGGAGGATATTGTTCATGATGATGTCGGCGTATACTCCAGCATCAAGTAGGATGTCGACTGGCCGAGATAAGTTGAAATTTGGATCAGCCAATTGGATACTTTGTATGTGAGGCCAGTCTTGTTTCTCAAAGGAATAGTTAGGCAAATTGCTAAGTAATTTTGCCATAACTAATGCCTGTGTTGTGAACTGGTAGTCCCCATAAAGTGACTCGCATTCCAGCTGAACTGTTCCATTGCTATGACTGGCAAATGTTCCGATCCCGGATACCGTAGAGTTTTGGTTGTATCTCCGAAGGCCAAGTCGTTGAACCGCAGATTCCGTAATAAGGTTTAGTTGGGATCCTTGATCAAGAAGGCATCTTAATGTTGTATATGTTCCATCTATGGCTCTAACTTTGAGCATGACTGTTGATAGTAGAACTTCATTGAAATTGCCTGACACGTGATTGGCTGTGCCTTGTGAAGTCGACGGTTTATTGTTGGGTCGTTGACCGTTCGATAAAGTCATCGGCGCAGTGTCACGAACTATGTCATGTAATATGGTGTGATGTGTATTGTTGCACACTCTACACCTTTTATGCGAATTGCATTTATTTTCTTTGTGCGAATACATGCAATTCTTGTAAACATTCAATTGCTCAAGCGTCCTCAATTTAAGTTCCGGACTCATCTCTTGAAATGTTGAGCACTTAATTAAGACGTGATTTGTTTTGCAGATAGGACAATTTTTGTCGGAGCTTGTGTGATTCGCCTTGGGTGCCCGTTTGTATTTGTGCATGTCCCTTAGGAATGATGTAGTCTCCTTGTCCTGAGATGAAGATGCTTGTTTGTTGAAGTTAGTTGGATTCCTTTTCTTCGTTATTGATTCTAGCGCTGTAAACTTGTTCTCGATAAACTGAATAAGTTCTTCAAACACAGGAAGCTCTCTGGGATGTTTCCTCGCTTCCATGTAGTCGGAGTAGGTTTGAGAGTCGAGTCGTCCTCCAAGGATGTGTACTAGAATGGGATCCCACGTAGTAGTGTCTATACCCAAGTTGCGAAGGGCGTGCACTACTTCCAGACTAGTGTCATGTAGACGCTTCAGCTCGTACGCATTTTGATGTTGAATCGTCGGCTGACTCATAAGTGTTTGCATCTGTTTCGTGAAGAGCAGCTGTCGATTGTTGTACCTGTGGTTAAGTAGTTCCCAGCAGGAGTCGTAGTTGGTTTCAGAAACAGGTAAATGTTGCACCAAGCGCTCAGCCTCTCCCTTTAGCTTCCCCTTCAAATGCTGCATCTTTTGGGCTTTGGAGAAGGTAGGGTTGTTGTGGATGGCAGCGGCGTATAAGTCTAGGAAGGTCGGCCACTGTGAGTAGTTTCCTGAAAACACCGGTATTTCGATCTTCGGGGCGCTGTCGCGTTGCTGTACCGCGAGATTTAGTTTGCGATTAAGATCTCGCTTTGTTGACTCGTACGTTGCCTCATACTTCGAAAACTCAAGTTCGTAGTTTACGTCACTGCCGACGAGAATGTTGTCGAGTTTCCAATGTACTTCGTCGATCACCTTCCATCGGGATTCAAGAGTCTTGAGTTTGTCCTCGATGTCCCATTTTTCAGTTAAGTCATCAGTAATCATGTTGCGGGTGAAGCGTGAAAAAGCTCTAAAATTGGTGGCTTGCTGTGTCTTGAGCTCGTCAGATTTAGAAGGGACTCCAATGTTCTTGGTGGTTTCACCTTGATTTCCGAAAGTTTCAGAATCCTTGTCGCCAGCAGTATAAGAGGGCCAGGCTTGCAACTTCTGCACTATGGTTAGGTATTCACCTTTGACTCTCTCATATGCTTGAGTGGCGTAGTATTCGTTTGCCTTGTTTTCAGCACCTTGCAGAATACTATGGTTCATCTCAAACTCGTTCCAGTGAGCCTGGAGGTTATCCAGTCTAACTTTGATATATGCAGTGTTTTTGCGGTCAGGGCCATCCTTTCCGAAGTTGACACCGATTTTCCTGATGCCTTCAGCAATGATTTCCTGCCGCTTCAGAAGTTCTTGTTGTTTAGCGTCCATTGTAGTTGTGGGACACTAACTCCTGTTGACTTCAATAGCTTCCGGATCACTCACTGTTGATGTTGCCTGTTGTGATCGCAGGATCAGAAGGTATCTCTAATACGATATGTGCGCCTTCTCAATATGACTGGGGCGATCCGCTTGTGGAAGACCAGTCAAACCGATTCGCTATCGTATGTAGAAACTTGCCGTACCTGATAAGGTTTGCAGGACTATTTGTTCCAGTTGTGGTGAATCCGGCTCGAAGGACCAAAATGTACGAGCCGCTAACCCGTACAGTAGAGTTGTAGCTTGTAGAGTTGTGGTGAAGTTGGTTGTTACAGTAGACGGGATGTAGACAGGGAATAACAACACTGTATTGTGTCCGTGCTACCGGAGTGGGTTTATTGTTCACACTAATCATATAAAATATTAACCTAAATAACATCGACTACGAGTGTAAGTCAAATAGCATAATCAACAAAACAGTTGAATGCTAAGTAATGTAAAAAGTTAAACAATTAAAATCATGTGGCGATGCTCGTACAATCCCTTTACCGTAGAAGTCTGCCGGACGGGAGGCGATGAAGTCAGCGAAAGCGTTTTGTACTGCCTCTCGGGTGTTGAATTTTTTCCCGCTTAAAAAATTGTCTAAATTTTGAAAAAGTATAAATCTGTTGGGGCAAGGTCCGGTGAGTACGGTGGGTGACGGAGAGCTTCCAGCTGTAATTGTTGTAGCTTTGCGATGGTCCGTCGTGAAGTGTGAGCTCGCGCGTTGTCGTGGAGAAACAATGGGGAAGAGCGATTAACCAATATTGGTTGTTGAATAGCGAGCTTCTCCATCATTGTTTGCAATTCTTGGCAATAGACATCTGCCGTCACTGTTGTGCCATTCGGTAAGAAGCTGTGATGTACAAGTCCGGCACTGGTCCATCAGACAGTCACCATCATCTTCCTATGAGTAATCTTTTTTTAGCGCACTGATTAGGTTCTGTACCTGGGTCCACCCACCGAGACGAACGCTTACGGTTGTCGTACAGGGTCCACTTTTCATCGCAGGTAACAATTCGATTTAGAATTCCCTTGTTTCTATGCCGATTCAGTAGTGCTATGCATGCTTCGACGCGTAAGTCTCGCTGTTGGTCGCTTAGTTCGTGTGGCACCCACTTATCTAGCTTTTTAATCCTTACGATTCGACGCAAGTGCTTCAATGTTGTTTTGACACTCAACTCCAAGGCCCACAGCAAGCTCAGCCGTAGATTGAGTTGGATCCGCTTCCACTATCGCCTTCAATTCGTCGTAGTCGACAATAGTTACCGGCCGACCGCGAGGCTCGTTCTTCAACTCAAAATTTCCAGATTTAAAACGATGAAACCAATAATGGACCGTGTTTATGCAAGCAGTGTTAGTCCCGTACACGTCGTTAATGTTTCGTGTTGTTTGCGCAGCGGTATTTCCACGTAGGAATTCATATTCGTAAATTGTACGAATTTTCCATCCATCCATGGCGCCAAAAACTACCACACACATAACGTAACATAACATCACGCCTTGTTTCCCCGAAGGGTTAGGCAGAGGTGTACCAAAAACAACCAAAACCAAAAACTACCACAATTTCACAAAAACAAAAAACTATCTAAAAACAAATGACTGAATTTGAAATTAAATTAACATGGCTTTTGAATAAAATTTATTTTAATATCGAATTGCGCGGCAATCCACAGATAATTAAATCTGAAAATGTTGGTTTTAAAATCTCCAATTACATAGGTATTGCATTTGATGCAATCTAAAATTGGAATTATTTCATTAAGCAAATTTGTTTGACCGCAGCGGGCTCACATGTCGGAGAAACTGGGAGTTGAATTATATATGAAACAGGAGTTCCTACAGTTCACAGGATGGTAATAAACGAACTTATTTATCTCACTCAGTCACTCACTTACTTCGTGTATCGGAAAACAATATTTCACTGAAAACAGACTGAACGTAGCATAGCTACGCCGTAGCGCGCTGTGCTACGCTGCTACAAGAGCGCGCCGCGCGCCGCGTTTACGGAAACCCTTCGTCTGCGGGCACGAAACCAGCGGCGGCCGAGCGATGGCGACTGTGGAGCGGCGCGGGGCGACAGTTTCTTTCACATAGCATCCAACGGTGACACTGTTAGAAATTCCAAAGGATAAAAACACCAATGAGATCAAATGAGATGCAAGTGATGACAAAATTGAACGAACATAAAACAATTGCATATCTTATCGAGATAATTTAGTAAAAAAAATACCTTGATACTCTATTTTAGTGCCTCTCCCTCTCACCTCATCATAATAACATTATAAAATCTTAAGTTTCAAGGAGCGCGGAGTACGCAACACTATGATGATGCTAAGCGAGGATCAAAAAAGATTTGGCGTGGCAACTGCCAGTTCGGGCAACCACGGCACTGCTGTGATCTACAATGCTGGCCAACTAGGCATACCAAGCATAGTCGTCATGCCGCTGAAGGCCTCTCTTGCTAAGAGAACCAATGCAGAGAGACTAGGCGGAAATGTCATACTGCATGGTAATAACATGGCGGAGGCAAAACGACATGCTATGACTTTAGCTAAAGAAAAGAAAATGATGTTTATTAACGGGTAAATAATAAGAAATGTTTTTTTTGTTTTTTATATTTCTATGGTTGTCACAGAAAATTGCGCTTTGTATTCAAACAAATTCTTAGACTTAAATAAAGACCGAACCTATTGTAAAACGAGAGAGAATTAAATAAAAATTTGCTTTCAGTTTTGATCACCCAAACGTGATAGAAGGTCAGGGCACCGTTGGTATTGAGATAATAGGTCAAGTGCCTGACGTGGATGCGGTGTTGGTACCGTGCGGGGGTGGCAGCCTCTTAGCTGGAGTAGCCATAGCTGTGAAACATCTCAAACCTGACACTGAAGTTTATGTGAGTTACTTTATACATATTTATCGGAAATACATTAGTCGTCATTTGACTGATCGGGACGCCAGCGCCACCAAGTGGCGCTCGACAGAGTCTACAACATAACGCTTGTCTACTGCTCACCGGAGTTAAGCAGAGCTGAGTTTTTCAGTGGCTGTCGAGCAGTGAATACGTTAAGAAACTGTCCCGCGTTCCGTATAGTTGTGTCGTTTACCGACAATGTGTTATTAATCTGATCGTTAATTATAATTTGATTTGAACTGCAAACGGTTTTTCTGTTGCGCAATAACCAACACTACCCATAGTACGCCCACAGTAGTTAAAATATGGCTGACGATAACTAGAGAAATGTGCCTTCTCCGTCATCAGAATTGGGATCAGTGTTCGTTCAGGCGCAAAATGAAAACGCTAAAAAGTGACCGTTGGCGTGCCATGTTTGAACAACAAAATGCAAACATGCCAGGACTTATTGAAGCCCTGCAAGCGCCTAAACAATAATCTTGTGGATCTGCCTGAGTTCGACCCAGGCAATGCAGATACGGATGCGCGATCATGCTGCACGACAGCTGATTTGTGCTTTGCTGAAAATTCACTGCAAGCCGATCGACAGCAGATGAAGAGCTACGACGTCTTCAGAATCGAGCTAAGCAGTCCCGCAGCCGTCAGCAAAGCTCTTCCTGTGCTTCAAGTGTGGGAAACCAGGACATATAGCGGCCCGGTGCACGAACAGTGGCAGCCGAGCGGATGGTGGAGCATGTGCTGCAAGCTGTGAACGGCGAGTGGATGTTTGCGCCGTATAACTACCCTCAGGCACGATAGAACATAAAGGTGAGCAATATTGTTTTGTTTACGATTCTGGTGCTGAATTACCGTTTTTAAAGAAAAGTTGTGCAGCCAAATTAAATGGCAAACGAGTCAATAACGTTATTGCGATGACTGGTATTGGTCAAACATGTGCACAGAACAAATCTTATGTAGCATAAGGATAGTGCCAGTAGGTCATGTACCAGTCGAAGTAGATAGTAATCACTGGTGATGAGCAAGCATAAGTTGTGGTAGAAAGTTGAGTAAGGCATTCCATCGGCCGTATTGTGTTCGAAATCGGTGAAATCGGTGTCTCTTGAGGCAACTCAAGTAGTCCGTGGGTAAGCGATAGGCGTTTAACTCTGGCGGAGGTCGAGGTCTGGGGAGACTGTAGAGTTTGATCCATGCGC
This sequence comes from Fissipunctia ypsillon, assembly GCA_947568875.1. Taxonomy (NCBI): domain Eukaryota; kingdom Metazoa; phylum Arthropoda; class Insecta; order Lepidoptera; family Noctuidae; genus Fissipunctia; species Fissipunctia ypsillon. The sequence goes on along the minus strand of OX387661.1, from coordinate 13,710,304 downwards.
TGGGTGTACGAGAGCAATGAGATTGCTGGTCGGCTGGCGTTAGAGGTTTTACTAGAGGGTTTCTAAAAGCTGGCAGTTTCGTTGCAGTAGAGTTTTAAAGGATTATTCGAACGACTATGGTACATGGCCCAGGGTAGTGATTATTGTATTTTCGATTATTCCCAATTTTACCATGTTGTAAGATTTGGCTAAAATAAAACTGTAGAGTTTGACCTGATGAATCTAGAGTTAGGTCAGGAGTGACCGAGTGGTATAAAATTATGTCGTGGACTATTTGTTCGCAGGGTAACCGTAACACGAGGACGTGTGCAAGCAGGACAGTCGTGTCGGAAATACGTTAGTCTTCATTTGACTAATCGGGACGCCAGCGCCACCAAGCGGCGCTCGACAGAGTCTACAACATAACGCTCGTCAACTGTTCACCGGAGTTAAGCAGAGCAGAGTTTTTCGGTGGCTGTCGAGCAATGAATACGTTAAGAAACTGTCCTGCGTTCCGTATAGTTGTGTCGTTTACCTACAATGTGTTATCAATTTGATCGTGGATTATAATTTGATTTGATCTGCAAACGGTTTTTCTATTGCGCAATAATCAACATTACCGCGCCCACAGTTGTTAAAATATGACTGACGATAACTAGAGAAATGTACCTTCTCCGTCATATTTATACAACGGCCAGTTAATGCATTTCGAACACCTTAGGTCCATAACTAAAAACACGCTTGTAGTTTGCCGATGCGTTGTCAAACTTAGGACGAATTCGACCAAACTATACCTAGTACAAGTAGCGGCACGTAAGTCTAGCGCTGAGCGACACGTGGAAGGGATTGCTGCGCATGTGTACTGTCGCGCACGCAATACATTTATTAGCAAAATAATGTTTATGACATTATTTTTATGTAATGCCAAATAATAGGTCTGGTGCTAAACGAAATGTTAACAGTTTATAGTAAGTACCTAATATATAGTTTTAGCAAGTTTTGTGGGGAGTAGAAAATAAAAACATTATTTGGCAATTTATTAATTTTTATTTTCCATTAATCTGAATCTGACAATGGTGTCACGCCTTCCATGGTGTCTTGATAGAGCCTTTTACGTGTTGACGGCCCGGGCTCAGGACTGCTTCGTTCGTCAGCACTAGCAGCGTCATCTTCATCAAACTCACTAATGCTATCGTCTGAACTGTCTCCATTAACGTGAATGATAAATTCTTCTGTTACCAAATCCACGACATGATCACTCTTTGCATATTGCTCTTCTATATCCTTCACCTTTTTGCATAACTTTTGCCAATCCCATGCACCCATCAGTAAAACTTTTTCTTGTATGAGGTCAATACATTTAGCAACACTCCATTTAACATTTTTGCTGCCTTTTAATATCGGACCATGCCATTTCGATGGGATTTAGATCTGGGTGGTATGGTGGTAGTCTGAGTACTTGATGGCCTTGTTCAGCTAGGATTCGATCAATCGAAAATGTTTTAAATTTATCCTTGTTAGCCCTTATTAAATTGTACAACTGAGGTTTCAAAAGTGTTTCCTCGTACTGTATGCCTTTTTCAGTTAGCCAAGCCTGCATGTCAACTTTTTTGGAAGTAGAAGCTGGTGCCCGATCCCACTGTTTATTGTGATACGACGCGTTATCGACTACCACGACGGAATTGGGTGGTAAGTTTGGCATTAACTGTGTTCGGAGCCACTTCTCATAGTTTTCGAAATTCATGTTGTCGTGGTAGTCGCCTGATTTGGTACCAGCTTTAAAAGTCAGCAACGCATTGGGTATAAACCCAGTTTCAGACCCGGCGTGGACTATGACAACTCGCTGTCCCTTCGAGACAGGTTTTTTTAGGCCCTTAGTAGTACCATCGGTCCAGACGAGTGCGATGAATCTACGTAAGATTCGTCTGTATAAGCAATAGGCCTTCCCTCTTGACGATATCGTTTTATTTCTTGTAAATATTCGATACGTTTCAAACGTATATTTGAAGTCTCAATCAGCACTTTCCGGTTGTTTTCGGTGTTTTTCCACCGAAATCCCAAACTCTTAATTATTCGCCGAAGACTTCGTTCTGAGCCTTTGAAATTAATGTCTTCCTCTAGCTTCCTTTTAAGTTTTCCGACGGTAGGAAGTTCATTATTTGTGTTGTGAAAGTTATGAATGCACCTCTTTATTACTCCTTGGTCGAAGTTATCAATGTTTGTAACCGGTTTTGTTCTGGACCGTTTTTTGCCAGGCGTTCTGAACACTGTGATCAAATCAGAACTATTGGCTTGATTAGAGATGTTTCTTACTGTTGCAATTGACGTTTTAGTAGACTCTGCTGTCCTTTTTTGGATTTTCCCTAAATCGCTGATTAGACCATTTAGTTTAATGTTTCCCGCCTTAATAATTTCGGCGGTTTGTTTAATTTGGCTCAAATTTACAGTACTGCTGTCCGAAAGACTGAGTAAAGTATTTGCGGCTTCATTAATTTCAGTTTTAATTTGTTTCAAAGAATCAATTATTTCGATAGATTCCCTTTTTAGAAAACAATTTACGTCGTAAACCATTTTCCTTGCCTGTCTTTTCAAAACAGGATTAGGCATCTTTATTCACTTTTAACTTTTTAAGTCACAACACAACAGAAACAAACTTAAACAACTAAATTTAACAAACAAATTCAAACTTTAACAAACAATTTCAACAAACAAAACACAACAACAATAATTAACGTTATGACGCGACTGTACACGGGATGGGCGCGAAGCGTCGTATTGGCTCGGGGAACCGAATGCGACTGGAGAGCCAATCGGCGCTACGCACGCTCGCCCTTCATCCCGCTAGCCCCCCTCGAGTACCTTAATTTTTACTTCTGCGCAATAACGGTCAGCGCTAAAGTTTCGTGCCGCTACTTGTATAAGTCTAACCCAGCAAATAAAATTTTAATTTTTGATAGATTTTCCATACAAAAACTGTCAGACGTCAATTTTATTCCGCGAATAAATGATATCTGACTTTGGTTAAATCAGCCCTTAGAGCAGTTGAAATGTCTCTTATAATGCTATGAACATACTTGTAATTTCAATACGTATGTAATTGCGTACGTAACTGGCCGTAGTGTAGTACGTTATTATAGTATTAAAGAGTTTAACCTGTTTAACCCAGGGACACCTTTTGGCTTCATCGGATTCAGCAGGTCAAGGGCGTTGCATCGCGGTTTTGTGTGAGAGCCTGTAGGGTTAACCCTTGGGGCTCCCACACAAAACTGCGATGCAATGCGAATTCGCAGTTTTGTGTGGGAGCCCTTAACCTGCTGAATTCTGCTGACGCCTCGAGATGTCACCGCGGATTAAGGAAGATAAGAAGCTAAAATAAAGTACAAATGTTGTGTATCTACTATCTATGTATAATTTTAAGTATTAGGTATCTATGTTACTATGAAATATACGTTAGAAAGAAATATATTTATTTTATTGTTATGTATTTTTACAATTTTAAGACAGCTTACAGACTAATACACATAAATGGTAACGAGATAATGACAACTGACAATAATTGCTCATTACTAGCTGCCACATTTATACAAATAACAATGTTATAAAAAAAGAAGATAGAAGAAAGAAAAAAGGAAAAGGCATGGAACATAGGTAGGTATGCCGTGATAAACCTCAAATATTCACTCATTAAAGTATTCATTACTCAAGATTTTCCTGATTCTTAACGCACTCATGCAAAATAAATCGATTTCTAAATACAATGGCAGATTGATAAACGATATTGCACTGCGTATACAAAAAGCGTTACGCCTATAATTTGTTCTTGTAAACGGTACTTGTAATAATGGTCGTAATCTTACGTTATTTTGATTGGTGCGAAGATTTTTACTAAGTAAATCGAGACAATCGATTGTTCCATTTGCAATGCTGATAAGAAAACAGATATAATTAATATTACGCCTTAATTCTAAAGGTAGAAAGTGATAACGCTTACACCGGTGTGCATAGCCGTCTGAAAACTGCTGTGCCTTGAAATCTAGGTATCTCATAAATTTCCTCTGAACTAATTCAATGCGAGATGTTTAAGTCTCATTTGGGGGTTCCATACTTAGGAAGCATACTCGAGGGTACTGCGCACGTAAGAAAAAAAAACCAGTAAAGTACCTTTACTTGTTGGTTTTAGAGATTGAAAATTAGAACAAGTTCGTATTATGAATCCCAAAGCTTTGGAGGCTTTCTTTGTGATGAATTCTATATGTTCGTTAAAAATTAGTTTACTGTCACGTATCACGGCAAGATCTCTAACACTATGCAGTTTATTTATGTAGTGACCATATAATTTATACGCAGAATCAATTAAACGTTTTTGCCGTGTAAACGGCACATGAAAACATTTAGACACATTAAACTGCATTTTATTGTAATATACCACAAACGTGTCCAGATCGGACTGGAGTTGCTCCACATCAGATAATGTACGCACCAATTTAAGGATCTTCATATCATCTTCGTATAAAAGGATATGTTTGTTTCTGAAACAGGTTTTAATGTCAGAAATAAAATATAATAAATAATAACGGTTCCAAGATCGAACCTTGAGGGACTACTGACAGGATAGAACTCCATCGAGACGCATATCCGCGACACGACACAACTGCTTGCGCCGCCGTGTACACGACAGCCTGTGATCTATTTTCTATATATGACGAAAACCATCGGAATAAATCACCGTGTATTCCTACAGAGAATAACTTCTGTTGAAGCACACGATTGTCTATCCTGTCAAAACATTTACTGTTGTCAATCACGTCAACCTGATGACCCCCCTCCATTCCATCTGTTATGATGTCGTTGAACAATACTAAATTGGTGGTAGTAGACCGTTTTCTGAGAAATCCATGCTGCTCACCACTAAAGTGACTTTTTATAGCCGAGTAAATTTCTGTGTACTCTAAGTCTCTCTAAAACTTTTGAGAAAAGACATAATTTAAATATAGGCCGATAGATTTGTACGTCGGATTTGTCTCATGTTGTTGTGTTTTTGAAGATAGGCGTGACAAAGGCAGACTTCCATATATTAGGTACGACACCACATCCCATCCACCAATCAAACAAAAAACAATAGGTGCCACCAGGCTCCTTGCACAGTTTGTTATGAAAATAGGAGGGATTATGTCTGCTCTACCCGATTTCGATGGATCCAGATTTTTAAGTAGCTTTAAAACTCGATCCGGACAAATTGTGACCGAGCTCAAACATACTGATGTAGTAGAATGGGTATCAACATTCAAATTCAAATCACATGAAGGAGTGTACTGAAAGGTTGACTGAAAGTAAGAGGCCAAAAGTTCAGCGACACTCTCGCCTGTATCTGCGGTCCTATCCATATAGCAATAATATATGTATGCAATATAATGTTAACTTTAAGTACTCGTAATTAAACTAGCTTTAAGTTAAATGTAATACTTGCTGCGTCCTAACAGAGGCATGTGCTCTTAAGTTTAAGTCTAGCCTGTAACTAAGTGTACATTAAGCAAATAAATAAATAAATAAAGTACTTGCTCGGTCCCCGCAGTCGAACCCTTTCACAGGGATCACGAATGCCACTACTAATTTCAAATATGTAAAAAACCTTATTCATTATGTTTAATAATTAAGTTTTCACCACTAAATCGTTCTTCTATATACAGGGAATCGAAACTGAAAAAACTTGCAGTATGACGGAGGCATTCAAGAAAAACGAACGCGTCTTTTTTCCAATAGATCAGACAATTGCTGATGGATTAGGAGTCAATAAAGTAGGAGTAAACACTTTCTTTAACCTCAAAGGGCTGCTCACTAAAATGGTAAGTTTATTCAATTAGTTATACCAGCGAGCTTCTGCTGGACATTTCTCCATTTCTCGCAGAAATTATTTTGAAGATGGAATGTGGCTGCGAAAGTAATCTACAATCATTATGTTCGTTTGTACAGTTTGTAAGTGCCAGATGAAGTCACGTTATATCTTTTCCAACATAGAAATTGTCTAGTTTCCGGGACGTAAGAGTGCCCAACAGCATGACGCTCACCTTACGTTTGATTACCGCAACTTATTGTTCATAGTACGTTGTCCGCTATAATTATTCAGCTTGCTCGTATATCAGCGAATAGCAGCGAACCTAAAACCTCTTATCAGATTACCGCGGTTTTGGCTTGCTCGTCTGTGCTTTAGATTGTTTTATAAGTTTTTTTTAGGTGGTGATTCCAGAAGACTGGGTGGCGCGTGCGATCATGCATGTCGTTGAAGAGGAAAAGTTTAATATAGAAGGCGCCGGGGCAGTAGGTATAGCTGCTCTTATGTGCGGCCTGCTCCCTAACTTAAAAGGCAAAAAGTGAGCATCACTTTATTTTTATTCTTCTCTATTTACATTCTTTTCCCCAAAGCTTCTATGTCCGAGAGTGATGTTCTACATATAAAGATACAATTTGATTCTAGGGGTTCGTTCGTCTTACCCTTGTTTTACCCAACCTGTAAAAAGGCCCTGAATTTATTTTTATATTTTTAGTTTTACCTACACAATAGGCTAGTTGACAGTAAGAATAATACTTTATCAATTTTATTATATTGTATTGTATTGTATTGTATATTGGGTATTTTTGGTTGTGAGCTAAAATTATCATAATTAAACTTAGTTTTGTAAATGATTTTAGATTTAATAATATTTTTGAGAAATATTACGTGAAAATATAGCCATTGGTCAATTGACATTGAACGCGAATCAGAGCGCGACACGTCACGATCTTCAGTCTTGACAAAATAACATTGTTTTAGGGTTTCCGCCTCAGGATATTTTCCTCTAAAGGATGGTGGGCAAAAATGTATGGGAGCTGGTCCCACTACCCCGCCATAGTTAAAACAACTAGGTATATATAGTTTTGAAAATATTACTTCGCCCCTTACTCAGGCCAAGGCGCATCAAAATCTGTCCCAGGGTTAACCAGCTCTGACAATGTTAGGTTAGGTTAGTTTATGTAGGGTTTTACGGTTGTGACACGTATAAAACAGTTTTGTTTAAAGTGTCAGTTTAAGTTAGGTTAGCAATTAGATTTTGTCTTTCCTGATCATTTTGACATAACAACGAAATAGATAGGGCGCTTAGTTTCATAGGTAATAGCGATAGTGTAGGACGAGACTAGCCGAGCCGTAGTACGACGCGCGCCAGTCAACTAAGGTTTGACAGTAACTGTACCACGGCGCGTGCCATTCATTGGATTGGGATTATTCATGCATTTAATGAATAAGAATTCTTTTTTTCTTATGAGACAAACTTCTGGTTCGATAATTATGGAGACTAAAAAGAGAGTTGGTCGAAAAAAAATATACATAAGTATTGAAAAAACTTAACAGAAGCGAGCGCAAAGTACCTACACAACAAAGCGAAGGACTGCACCACAGTATAAATATGGACAGTACGGAAACTAAGCCTAGTTGAGGATATAATTACCTACGCTCCATTGAAGCAATAGGGTTGTAACTTTTAATGTGTTTGATATTGTTTTTTTTTTCATTTTTGTTCTGTAGTGTAGTTGATCAATCAATCGAATTTAAATAACTAGCTTACAAATACAATTTAAATAGGTAATCTCATGGCGTCAGTTAATCTCGGCAAAAGACGATAGTTTAAACACGGAAAACATTTTAATATTAACACACAACAACTTGTAGAATTATAGATACTTTGTCATTACGGCGTAACCTTTTACAAGTTTTGGCGGGAGCGTACGCGAGCCGCGGTTGGACGAAAACGTTTCGAGCGTTCGTCGCAGCGGGCGCGCCGTAGACAGAGAATGCTATAGACACCTACAAAGCGTGTCGCAGAAAAGGACAAAAAAAATACGTCACTTTATGCAGGGTTACCATGTCAGGAAAAATTTACCCCCAATTGTTGTGTTAGTGTGATATAACTTTGTTACGTAAATGGTTAAAATTAGAAATTAGTATGTAAGAGAAAGCTTGAAATTGACACTTATAAATCGATTATCAATATCATCGGTGTAGGTATAGACGTGATGCCGAGGAATAATAAAGGTGTATGGAACACACACACACACATGCTGGCAAACTCAAATAAATTGCGATGAGGACAGGAGGGTGACGATGGGTAGTGGTCATGTGATTCTAAATACTAGTTTGTAATGTGATATTAGGACGTATGTTCTGGATTTGTGAGTTAATAATACGTAGGTCACACTATAAGTTTTGCGTAACTTAAAAAAACAACATGTTATAACCAAAATATTGTTTATTGCTTTTCAAAGTAGAAACGGACATCTACATTTTTGTGAAAATGCTTTTTTTACAAAAATGAGCTTATACAAGGTGTAATTTAAATAACCCACAACCTCTTAAGGGTTCATTGTACTGAACATTATGAACAACTTTCACTATGGGACCACCCCAGAAATCCCGAAAAAAAAAATCAGCTATTCCCTACATTTATGTTCGGATAACTCATCAAAATCTAGAGAACTGCTGATTTTTTTTTCGCGATTTCAGGGGTGGTCCCATAGTGAAAGTTGTTCATAATGATGAGTACAATGACCCCTTAAGAGGTTGTGGGTTATTTAAATTACACCTTGTATAAACACTATCTACAAGTCTGTATTAAAATAAAATAATGAAGAAAATCTGCCACGTAAATGAAGACATCTTCACTCGATTTTAAAAAAACATCGCAGTAGAAACGGATATTTGAATTTGTCCGCCTTTACTTCAGACTTTACTTTATTTGACTTTATTAAATTTACATTGTTTAACGCATTCTACCTTAAATTAATAATTAAAGTATCAGTTAATATTTAAAAATGAGTGCCTCAAGAAATAAACTACTTTTAAATATGGCCAAAAAAGGTGTAGAGAAAGAAATAAATGAGATTTCAGATTTGACAAACTTAAAACAATGCAAAATGCCTACGAAGCTGAGTATCTGTGACTGTGACACAAATTTGTCATGATAATGATAGTGTTTACAGTTCAATATTAATGCAAAAAGTAATGAAATCTTAGTGTGAGTAATAAAATTTATAGTAAAACAATCGATCAACCATATGAAGTTGTGGAGATAAATCAAAATGATATTTTGGATTTTAAGTCTACTCTTAGTCATCACAAATGGGTAAAAGTCTTGCGGAGAGAGAGAACTTTTAAAATCATAAAAAATCATCGCTCTAAAATCTTTTCGACTTAATTCCATTTTCGTTGCGTACGTAGAACTTTGATGTGTGATAAAAACAATTGACAAATGATTTCCCGCCAATTGTTTTTTTTATTACTAAGAAGGTTGCAACGTTTAAAAAAATATAACATTCGAAATTCAAATAGTTCCGATTATCTAGAAGTGCAAAACTTTAGTGCCCCATGTAATACAACATGTTTATTTTTAATTAGCTTTTATTAATTTTATATGTTATTGTCCTTTAAATAAAACAAGCTTCGTATGAATATTTCTAATTTTTTGTTTGGGTTCAAATTGTTTTGTTGCGTGATGTATACGCAGTTCAAAATAGTGCATGGAGATTGCCTTAATAAGTAAAACTTTGTGGTTTCCAATAAAAGGTTGACTTTCAAAATGATTAGTCGTGAATACATCCTGGCACCGTTTGAAAGTCGCTAAAATAAGTTTAGACAAAAGATTTTTTTCGGAAAAGAATGAGATTCCTCCATGTGAATTAATCCTAAATATTCTTTCTGCGACCGTACATACTTTAATTACGTCGCGTGAAGGGTAAATAAGGCCACCCTTATCTTTTTTAAATATAAGACCCAAAATAATATTTGTCGCTAATAAGAGCTAGCAGACAATCTTCACATTTTATAGCTTTTCCTTATTTCCTAACAACAAACCCACCGATATATGAAATTATTTCTTCAGTATAGATTGTCAATTTTGAGGGGTTAAAAATATACTCGTGGTCATCATCGACAAAGAAATTATTACTAGCGGGAAAATCTATAATTGAGTCTTCGACATCTTGAGTGCAGTACATATTAATTTTACGTTCATATCGAACTTCTGTGTGCGTTAAAATTTTTATATCCTCTAGAGGTATACAGTTTCCTGACTCAATGCCTTTTATTTCCCCGTGTATCACTAGTCTTTTGTAGGCACTTTGAAATTGAAAGGCTGTTGGATTGTTGTTATAGCCGCCTTTCGATCGAATCGAGCTGAAGAAGCACTCCAGGTGATCTTGGCTAAGTTTGTACACAGGTAAAAATTTAAGTTTACCCGTCACTATGATGTCAGCATACATTTTTTTAAGACTTTGTATACATATCAAGAAACCAATGAATCCAACTTTCCTATTTGTTTGCAGTATTGGGTTTCCCTCTAATTTCAGTCCTCTGATGTAGGTATCCATTACATTGATAAAGTCTAGTATGCTATCGCCATTTTTACTACTAATAGGTTTTTTAAAACCATACATATTCAGATTCCGACTATTAAAGATATCAAATAAGTTGTTAATTTTTCTTATAAAATCAACAGTATCATCAGAACCCTAAAATTCAGGCAAATTCAATTGTTTGTCACAGAATTCTATCGCATCTGCCACGGAATTACTGAATGTTTGTGCCGCCAACTTAACTTTCATTATTTGTTTTGAAAAGTTAATATGCTGATTTTTAAGACGGTTAGCAAGATGGAGACCCTCTTTTTCTTGTAAATTATGAAGCAATTCGATAAAATGCCATGAAATGATTCCGCCATGCATGTTTGTTAATTCATTTTTCTGACCTAGTGTGTTTCTCACAAGTTTTAGCATATGCGCTGGATCTGGAAAAATAACTACGTGCTGTTTATCAGCAACAAAATATGAAGTTATATTTTCCAGATCATCGAAATTGCAACCTAAGCTTTTTGCCATCGAAAAGTTGGCCGGACAACCATCAAAAGTTAGGGAGACTATAATAACACCACAATCTACTAACAAACTCAGACATTGTTTCATCAATGTTGCCTTTTGTTCGCCAGTACAGCCGTCAATAAAAAAATAACCGATAGGCATCTTCCATCCACTATTTATAAATGTTACCATAAACACCAACGCCTCCCGAGCTTCAGCTATATTATGACCATCCAAAGCTTCCCCATAGTTCACCAGACCTACACATTTCTTTCCGTCCGACTGGACGTGCCTCCTAATAGCCATCTCATCCATGCATACTGCACAATACAATTCGGTTTTTTGTTCTTTGCCACCAATTTAATGCATTCTAATGATTCTGTTGTTATAAAACCTGGGTTTGCATCTACACTTTTGTACCATGTAGTAAGTGTGGATGGATGAGGCAGACAAGTATTAAATTGTTGTCGTACATACTTGTAAGCCCGAGGACTTATAAATTGCAAGCAAAGAGCGAATTTGCGTAACGATGGTGAATATTTTCTACCACCAGAAACCGGGTTCAACATTTTTTTAAGGAAGTCTCTATTAGCAGGGTCAATAGATTCTAATAAATCCCCATCTTCTTCACTAATCAGAGACTTTGTTTTGAGTTCCGCAATCACATTCTCTAGTTTAGCGACTTTTTTCGTTAAACGCCTACTTTTTTCGCGAAGAGCCTTTAATTTTTTTAGTCGTTCGGATGAAAGTTTTTCGGCGTTTTTCCATTTCTTTCGCAAAGTTTGAGGAGAGTACTCTGGAGTCTTGTCCTAAAATAAAAAAATAACGGTTTAATAACCTTATTTTTGTTACAGACACAATATTTTTTTGGTTGTAATACTTACTGCTATTGATGTTGGTTTAAAAATTGGAGGATATGCTATTACAACGGACTATTGACCACTAGTCGACGGCAGTAGAGTAACAGCAGGCTCAATCTGGAATTATGAGATTTATATGTTGTTAAAATTTGCCACACAACATTTCTCGTTCAAACTTCTTCATCATCATCATTTCAGCTGAAATACGTCCACTGCTGGACATAGGCCTCCCCTAAGCACCGCCAAATCAAACTGCTTGATAATGAATTAATGTACCAAGATTATTACGAAGGTAATTTATCTTAATATTGTAGAATACATAATTATACATACAAAACACGTGTATGCACATAATTATACCAAATTCTATATTGGTTCGGGGGAAAATAGTATTATTTTCCCAATACAAAACAAATCAATACAGTATTCCATTACAATTTCTATGTACTTGTGCATAGAAATTATTATAATATGCCGTACTTACCAGATTGCTTAAATTATTTTCAATATCCATATTTGGTTCTTCATGTAAACTGATGGAGGAAGATGGTGGATTACAGGCCTTTGTTTCCTAAAAAAAAAGTTAGGTAATTATCTTTAAAGAACACACAAAATAGGTGTGGAAGATGTTGTTTACAGAAAAAGGTAAGTATTTTAAGTTCTTGATCAATATTAAAACTTGAATCGCATTCAGAATTTAAGAGAAGCCTGTCTCAGTCATTGCTCATAAAATATACAAATTAATAGTTTGCAACAGGTAATACAGTATTAAAAGTATTACTAATACTTTTAAAAATACTAAACCTAATTACATTACGTAAATCTAAGTTGCGGAAGAGTGGAGTGTCCCATTACAGGCATTAGTTGCTTAAAAGGACACTTCTATCACTAGCCATGTAGTACATACAAAAAAAATAAACTATTTGTATAAATAAAAATCTTATAAAAACTGGATCGAAACTTAATATGTCATTAACTGAATATTTACCAGAATAGGTACAGCATCAGGTAATAGCAGTGTAAGTTTCTTCTTTTTGATTAACATTTTTTTCTCAAAATGTCTGCTACATATTTTAGATGACGGTTTTGGTGTCCAATGTGTTCGTCCTGTAGCTACAATCCAATTCTGACGTAAATTATCATGTTCGGGAAAACTGCAACAAGTCATTAAATGTCATACACACTGCATGATACATATTTCCCATAATAGTGGGTAATAATGTAAAGAAAAGTTGGCAACACCAAAGTTCTTAGGTTATAATTAATAATTGTTATTTTTGTACTTTTTTATCGATTAGTTTTCGTCTAAGGTACACTATACACTATGTATGAACACATTAAAATATTATTGAACGCCTATTAACTGATAAAGGGTGTTATACTTACGAATGAAAAGATAAATCCGGCATTTTCGTTCCACTATCACTTTTACACCCTAAAACGCTACACCGCACCATGTTTTTTTTTTTTTAAATTGTTGAAATATTAAGTAAATTGTTCACAAACAATATATAACTTACATTACTTAGCATAAAGCACTTAGAAAACTGTTTTTTATATGAAGACGATAGCTAGCTGCACGTTAACTGTCAAACTTTGTTTAGCAAACTAGTGTGCTGACCTTGAAAAACGAGACAAGGGCCGTGAAACAAAAAATCTCATCGTTCTGTTTCATTTCTTTACACGACATCGGCGTAAGTTGCTCTTTTTCTTGTGTGAATGCGATAAAAGATATCAATTTGTCTATAGCATTCTCTGTCTACAGGGCGCGCGGTAGACGCCGCAGCGCAGCAAGTGGCGCGCGGGCCAGGCTCATGAGCGGCTGCGAACCGTACCGCGTTTCAATCCGAAAATGCGTGTGATACCTAGTAATCAAAAACCCATTACAAAAAACAATACCTTTATTCTTCATTATTACAAACTATTTACAGAAAACTATTTTCGTCTGCTACGACACCTTCGGAATTCTTTATTATTGAATTTAATTGTGTAAAAAATTCTCAATCTAATGAACAGTTTTTTAAAATAAACTGTTGGGAAACAAGGACAGGGTACTATGAAACCGATTTTGATTATTACTTTGTAAATTGGTTCAGCTACTTTGCAGTTTGTGTTCTTTTTTAAAGCAACAACGAAAAATTAAAATACGATAAATCAGGAAGTTTAAAATACGATAGCTCCGGTTTTGATGAAGCCGAGTTCAAACAGCCCTATACTACGCAATACGTTCGTGGCATTTTTAAAAAGATCGCGGAGATAAACTTAAACTTAAATTATAATATTAAATTAGGAGTCTCAGTGGTCTCGTCGTAGCGCATGTTTGTGCAGGTAGTTTCCGTACTGTCCATGTTTATATTGTGACTGCGCCGAGCTGGACCAACGCCAGCGCATGTTGCGAGGGAGGGGGATTTTGAGCCGCGCCAATCAACGCGCAGCTTGTGTGCATGTAAATAGTGCACTCAAAACCGATAATAATTGATAACAAAATCGTGTTTTCGAGAGTGTTAAAGCCGACAGTGAAGTCAAAATGTAAATCCAAGATGGCGGCTGCGAAAATTTAAACATTTTTTAGTCATGGGTGTCGTTTTCATTGCTTCCGAGGGTGCTAAAATGGTGAATGGAATGGTGAATGAAATGGTGGTGGTGGTAAAATAGTGAGGTCCAAATGTAAATCCAAGATGGCGGCTGCTCGGCGGCAGCGATCTCTCGCGTCCGGCCCTGGTCCAGGCCATGGTACGGAGCGAGAGTACATGGGAAGCCATTACCTCCTTCTGCGAAGTAGTAATGCTCGCGAAGGAGGAGGCGGGACGCGTGAGGGAGAGGCAAGCTTTGCGCCCTCACGCCCCTAGTCGCCGCAGGAGACGCCCAAGCCTGTGTCGACGGCGCGTCGTGTTCCACGCGCGCCTCAAAGAGATGTCAGCACTATTGACGGGGTCCGCTAGGGTCGATGCCAGCTAGGGTTGCGGGATGTTCGAAAGAGTTACCGTGGCCCCGGCACAGGCAACAGAAGGAACACGGGTGGGTTTTAGTCAGTAAAAGTCTGACACGCCCTCCCGCTCCGCCCAGAGCAGGAGAAGTCATTTGATGATTTCCCATCCACAAAAAAAAAAAAGATGGCGGCTGCGAAAATTTTAAAATCTTTAGTCATGGGTGTCATTTTCATAATTTTCGAGGGTGCTAAAGTCAATAGTGAAGTCAAAATGTAAATCCAAGATGGCGGCTGCGTAAATTTTGTATTTGTTTTAAATCATACGTGAGAAGGGACTTCGTTCCTGACGAGCGTCCCCCAGCCGCACACTTTTTTTTAGATTTATTGATTGTTAAAAAAAAAACTTACAAATAAATAATCGATTATTTGAATCGATATCAAACATCACAGGGGAAATCCAAGAGCAGAGGGTGGAAACACTGAATTTGTTTTTACTTGTTTGACAGCAATCTGTCACAGATTGTACAGATTTGACGACTTAGGGCTGTGTTCACTAATATTCAAATCACCGGTTAGGTATGTCAAACTTCCTATGGAATGAACAGAAGCCCAATTCCCGTAACCAAAAACGTCCAAAATCTAGTCGCAATCTCATCTCAGCGACAATGAAATGTCAGAAATGTAGGGAAATTATAAGTATTTTTGACATATTGAGACAGATCAGACCGTGAATGTTCTTAAAATTACGAGAATTGCACCTCTGATTAAATATCTAAACAGCCTTTTAAAAGTCGGTGAACTCCGTTCTTAAGATGATGATATCACTCGAGCAGCCATTCCAGTGTGCCCCGTTTTACTTATGAACATTACATGGCGTTTTATAAATGAAAAATTAGTAATGTTAATGTTAATAATTTGGTGAGATGTTCATGTTTTAAGGAAATCAGACCACAAGGAACATTTTAAATCGGTTTCGGTAACTGTCAACTAGCCTATTACCAGCCCCCGAAAAAGTTTAACTATTCGCAAAGCTAATGATTGAATTGAACGAATTTTAGATAATTATTTCTTTTCAGAGTTGTAGTCGTCATTAGTGGAGGCAATATCGACACGACGACATTAGGGCGCGCCCTTGATAGAGGCATGGCGGCGGAAGGTCGGCTCGTGAAGTTCAAAGTGTCGGTGGCGGACCGGCCCGGCAGGCTGGCCGAGCTGTGTGGCAGGATCGCCAGCATCGGCGTCACCATGCGGGACTGTGTGCCGGAGCGAGTCTGCGTTGGCCTAGGAATTTTATACTTTCAGGCAAGGAATTTCGCAAATAATAATTTCTTTCTCAGCCGCCCGGTGGTGTTGCGCTGTGGGTAGGCCTGGCTTCCGTCCGGGCGGGGTTTTTAAAAAGTAACCAAAAACTTTATGTATCAGAGGAATCTCGATTAATTAAAAGATAACAATTAAATTAAATCGAGTCAAATCTTAGTTACAAATTCATTTGTAATCGTAATCAAGCCTCCTGCAAAATAGGCTGCACTGCACTGCACTGGTCACTCAGTCGCACGTAGCGTAGGTGCCTCGGCAGGCAAGTGAGTCAAGTGAATTACGCGAGTAGATAGGTATGTAATTCGCGAGTTGATGCCACTTTATTTATTTATTTAATTAAGGTTCACTCACAGCACATACATACACATATAGTATATATAATAAATCAAACGGTAATATTCTAATATACTGGATGATTTTTTTTACCGTCTCGAAATTTTTACAGGGTGTTCTACCCATGAACATGAACAACTTTCACTATGGGACTAACTATGAGATCACGATAAAAAAATCAACTGTTTCATAGATTTTGGTCAAGTAGGTTTAAACTTTTCTACTATACAGCAGATTTTTTTTCGTGATATCAGAGTTGATCCCATAGTGAAAGTGTTCATATTCATGGGTAGAACACCCTGTAAACATTTCGAGACTGTCAAAAAAACAGTATATGCCAATTACGGGTAAACACAACACTGACAACAAAGACGCCAGATTACTGCTTAGTTGCTAACTTAAGTCTAGGTGTACAATGGGTTAAGAAAATCGGATATAAATTATGTTACGAAGAAAGTCAAATTGAAAACAGAGTAATTCATTCATTCATTCACAGTACAGAGAAATAATTTGACTACGTTTCATTGGTGTGTAGGGAGGTCAAGATTCGTGATTTGAACTTAACCCTACAGTCATTAAATATATCCGCTTCGGGTACGGACTTATTAAATGAATTAATGTTGTCACACATCTTAGCGAGTGGTGAGTTGAGACCTGTGTTTGTGGAGGTAGTAGGGGGCGCTGTAGAATTGTGGTTATGGGAAAGCGTGGAATTCTAGGCGGAACTTTCAATAGAATGCGCGATAGCAGTTTACTACAATCTATGCGGCCTTTCACTAGTTTGTGAAGGAACGTAAGGCTATGCATAATTCTTCTTTGCCGTAGAGGGGTCATTTTATAGAAACTTAGACGCTGCTGATAGGGACATCTATGGGATAAGCCAGGGGATATAAATGCGAGGTGTCTGGTGAAAGCCCGTTGTACGAATATGCTCTCCAGTCGCTGAGAATGTATTGCGTAAAAAGGGTCCCAGGCAACGCTGGCATATTGCAGCCTGCTACGTACTAAGGCATTGTATAGGACCATTTTAGTTTTAATAGACCTGAATTATTGCGTATTACGCTTAAGAAACCCTAACAATTGCGCAGCTTTTTTAACGCAACTATCTACATGTTGCTTGAATGTTAATTTTTTATCCATGATCACTCCGAGATCCCGAATCTCATCAACCTTAGTTAGTGTTACGCTATTGATTTTATATGATGTTACACTAGATTGTTTTTTTTTTGTGAATATAATGTGGAAACATTTCATTAACATTTCATTTAGTTTCTCATAAGCTTTTCTGTGTTACTAACAATTATATGGGTCTATGGAAACCTGAAATAAACGAATAATAATTAATAATTAACCATTTTAGGTATTAAATTCGAGTTTTAGCGTTAGAATTCTATGAACGAAAAGAACAATTTATTCAAGTCAATACCAATTTGAATAACTTTTTTTTAACACACATTATGTATTTAATCAATAGTAAGGTAAGTAGCTAGAAACAAAGTAACTATCTAACTTATCAAAGTAACCTATCTATTGATCCATTGAATGGTTATGTTATTGAGGCTACGCTCCTGGTTAAGGCGCTAGTGGCACTCGTATATTAGCCCAGAATCAACTGTGTGAATGTTTAGCGCTTGCAGGACAGCCATGCTGTCTTGAGAGTATGCAGATCGAGTGGTCCTTAACTTCCCTGGCCATGATGGCTGAAGCGGCTAAAGAAATACCCATTCATTCGACCTGGAACACTGTGTTATGGACTCCCAATGGTGTGGCTATGTGTATGTTGAAGTCCTCTATGAAGATTCCAGCACCTGTTCCGCTACCTGGTTTGGATCCCTCCGTGAAGATGCGCAACTCTGCGGGGCACATCCCCTCGCATCGGCGATCATCGTGAAGTTAGATTATGATTTTGTATTTTTTATCGAAGATAAATTGTTTGGGTATCCGGTCATTTATGGCTTTTGTAATAGGGAATTCTTTGAGTCTCTCAAGCAGCGTGGTGTGTGGTGTGTCTCTCTCATCCCAGAGATTTAGTGCAATTAGACGTACCGCCAACATCGTCGCTTCGGCTCGGCTAGTCTTTGCATGCGTTGTAGTTTGTTGGAGGCTGTAACTGGCTAGGTTCGGGGCCACCAGACCACGGCCCCGTAGGCGATCATGGGGCGGATCACTGCGGTGTGCAGCCATAGTATAATTTTGGGGAATAGGCCCCACTTCTTACCTATCATTTTCCTGCACTGCTAGAACGTGATGCAATACCTGTTCAGTTTGTTGTCTAAATGACTGATCCGTCTAGAATGACCCCGAGGTACTTTATTTCGCTGGCCAACTGGAGTTCTGTATTGAACAGTTTTGGTAGGCAGAAAGCGCCTAATGCTCGTTTTTGGGTAAACTAGAAAATTAACTAGCAATCAGGATTCCTATAAGAGTGTGTAATAGCGTTTCTACGAAACCATTACAATTTCTGCATCGGAACTGAAAAAAATTGCACCGTTATGAAGCGACGACATCATTTGACACGAGAAGAGATGATGACAGCCGTCGGAATGTTGCAAGCTGGTTCCAGGCAACGTACTGTGGCTGTCGCTCTTGGTAGTACACAGAGCGTCATAAGCCGCCTCTGGACACGCTATTGTATCACGGGCAGCGTGGCCGAGCGACATGGAGGACGATCTCGCATCACCACTCGCAGACAGGACCGGTACATCCAAAATACTGCTTGACGGAATCGTACCATGACCGCCATGATGTTGGCTACAAGGCTCCACAGCTCTTCAAGCTTGTTGATAAGCGACCAAATCAAGTTTACGTGAAGTGGGTCTGCGTTCCCGAAGGCCGCTGTGAGTTCCACCTATGGCACCCCGCAATCGTAGGGCCCGTTTACAATGGGCTCGCAAACACAGACATTGGGAGGAAGAAGAATGACTAAGAAGGCGTTGTGTTGCTTTTCCGATGAATCTCGTTTCGGTATGAGGCCGGATACAAGAGTACTCAAGTTTGGAGGACCTATGGACGAAAATTTTGTCAGGAAGTTCATTCATATGGAGAGGGAACAAATTATTGTTCCCTCTCCATATGAATGAACTTCCTGATGAAATTTATAGCCATTAGGCTTGGGCCGGTAATTGGATCGGTGGAAGAACCGATCTCATTTGGATCAGGGGCAACCTCAATGTTCAGATTTATGCGGAGAGGATTGTTTCATACGTGATCATTCCTTTGCGAAGCCGGTTGGGTGATTCGTTTCGAATAATGCACGACAATGCACGCCCACACACGGCTAGAGTCGTAACACGCACTCTTGCCGATGCTCGCATCAACGTTCTGCCGTGGCCTGCTCAATAGTCCAATCAACGAGGATATTGTTGTATGGAGACTTCCGAAAAATTCCTCCGCCTCTGAAATTTGGCATGTGATGAAGTTAGGTGATACAGATTACAGATGTACAATAACCCAACATTTTTTTTTTTACGAGAAGTTGGACATTTTCACCCAAACATGAAAAACGCTTATAACTCTCTGTGAATATTTCCTCAGACTGAAATACTTTCTGTATACGTACGTATGTACTAGTTAGAATAAGTATTTAAAGGAATCCAACATTTTTTCAATGTCAGAGATACCCCAAAATTAACTTTTAACATTTTGTACTATAACTTCTACAGAAAAATTGCTCTGCTCATTTTTATTTTTAATATGTTTTTATATCCTTAAATACATAGCTTTGTTTAGTTATCCAAAAGATTTTCCTTATTAAACATATTTTTTTTATTTTTGCTTAACTACGTAATGTGAAAAATTGCTCCGTCCATTTTTATATCTTTATTAGTCATATGACTTTATATTATAACAGATTTATTAATTATCCAACAAATTTTCAAACATTCAAATATTTTTTAGGATATGTCCGCTGATTTATGCTAGAGCGTAAGGGTATCATTTTTTATTTATTTAAATCTACTACTATAAGTACTCAATACGACAGTGCGGTCATTCACAAAACCCTTCCGGGGTTGACCTTCACTTCCCCGTGCGGAGTTGCTTTGCCACGCAGTTTTGGAGTAGTGTAGGCGAGTTTGCTAGCCACCGTGATTACAAATAATGTTTTATCTTCCTATGCACAACGTACAATGGCGCGGCGTTTAGAAATTCGCTTTATATTTAAAAGGAATACTTGTTATAAATGCATTTAAAATAAACGTTTGATACTTCCTTAAGGACTTTGTACAATATGCGAAAAAAATGTCAATTGGAATAATAATGTTTAATTATGTTGTAGAAAACACTAATATAAATATCAAATACTTCTTGGTAAAATCTCTCAAACGTGTGAAATTAAAGGGCTTTGAAGGTCCATGTTAAACCTACTGTCTGCCATTTTGATTTTTTTTTTCAAAATGGGGGCCGTGCATGATGATATCTATATGAATCGATAGCTGACATCAATGCAAACAGTAAACATAGTTAGACCAAACCCCGTAAAGTGTCATATTTCGAAGATATTTTTGAAGATATTATACGTACAAAGTAGATCACGTGACGTCCATATTTTTTGAACTTGCTTATATCTTGTTGAATAGATGTTTGAAATAATCACTCTGAATGTTTAAAGTAATCATTTTAGTAACTATATTAAGCTAAAAATTAATAAAATCACTGTGGTAGGCATTATTTGGTTAAGGCAAGTTATAAACTTGCTAACATTCCTTTACAAATAAATTCTTTAAAAAACCTGGTGTCACTGCCTGACTGACGGCCGTTGGGGCATTAAAGTTCTCGAGTGGCGACCGCGTACCGGAAGACGCAGCGTTGGCAGGCCTCCCACAACGTGGACCGAGGATCTGGTGAAGGATAAAACTAGCTGGATGAGGATAGCGTGGGACCGGTCGTCGTGGAGATCTTTGGGGCAGGCCTTTGTCCAGCAGTATTATGATGATGATGACTGCTTTACAGAGCCAGCAATCTACGCGCTAGACTAACTAGTTTAGTTAATAGATGAAAAATGATTATTTTAAATATTCAGAGAGATTATTTCAAACATCTATTCAGTAAAATGCACACAAGTTCAAAAAATATGGATGTCACGTCATCTCCTCGATCACGCCTGATGGAAAGCGATGGATGAGGTCTATGATGGAACGAGCGTGCCCAAAAGATGCCTGTTCACTCTTACTTTGAAGGCAGACGGGTTATATGAGATCAACTTTCAACGTTACTATTCTCGTAAACGTGACGGTTGACGGGGTTTGATCCTATGATGTATTCTGTTTGCAATGATATCAGCTATCGATTTATATAGGGTTCATGCGTGGCCGCCATTTTGAAAAACAATCAAAATCGCGGACTGTAGGTATAGCAGGCTTCTTTTAAAATCTTCAATACCATTTATCGGTGGACGCAGATGCTGAAAAAAACTGGTATACAGAGTGGATTTTTTTAATCTCACCTGGAGGGAAAGTACTCTAAATACTGGATATAGCAAATTGTCAAAGAAATCATTCATTTACTTTTTAAAAGAAACCAATCTGCATTCAAAGATTTTCGAAAATTCGCTTGCCACACTCGGGAATCGATCCAGTGAAATCTGAAAAAATAACAACCTGGCATCAATCGATAAAATCAATCATAAGGATCAAATCTCTCTAACAAACATGATATTAAATGAAACGAAAATCATGAAATCTGAATATAATAACCATTGCAATACCCGGATTGGTACAAACGGCACAATCAGATGGCCTGCGAGATCACCAGACCACCACTTTAGATTCTTTTTATGGGGATATGTTAAAAATCAAATTTACCAATAATCCTATGCAACTGTAAACGAGTTAAGAACTGAGGTTCACACTACGACTTTCAATAATCATCACAACTCACTATGTAAAGTTACTGGAAATCAATTCCTTAAAAGAATATAGGAGAATGGGCACCAAACTATGGAAGCTCATAAAGCGAAGCGAAGCTCAATAGCCATAAGATATATACCAATGGAAAGAGATTTCACCTATGCTACTAACACGACTTTTGCCAATGGTTAGTAAATTCGGCGATAATGACCTAAATAGGTGACAACTTGAATATCGAAGTTAAGGAATGTTCTTGGTGACCAACAACCATAAGTGATTTTTAAGAGAAACATTTGTTACAAAAACGACTTTCCGGCAAGACTTGGGGATCAGGAAAAATAAATGTCAAGTAAATGAGCAGCTTCTATTGTGTTGTCGGGACAATCTAGCACTGATGTGGCGACCTACTCGCCAAAACACCTGTGACCCAGGGAGTTCGTATCATCAACGAACTTCATGGCAAAATAGATGTGTTCACGTGTCATTTGAGTGAATTCGCAAGGACACTGTTAATTATTTTATGTTATGAATTAATATAGATTAATGTAGGTAGAATGTTATTGTGTTGTATTGTGTTATAATTCCTATCGTGTTACAAGTTGAATAAAATTATATTTAAATGGTTTTAAATTGTTAAATTGTGGTTTGTGAATGACCGCACTGTCGTATTGAGTGCTTATAGATGTAGATTAAAATAAATAAATAAATATACCCTTACGCTCTAGCATAAATCAGCGGACATATCCTAAAAAAATATTTGAACGTTTGAAAATTTGTTGGATAATTAATAAATCTGTTATAATATAAAGTCATATGACTAATAAAGATATAAAAATGGACGGAGCAATTTTTCACATTACGTAGTTAAGCAAAAATAAAAAAAATATGTTTAAAAAGGAAAATCTTTTGGATAACTAAACAAAGCTATGTATTTAAGGTTATAAAAACATATTAAAAAATAAAAATGAGCAGAGCAATTTTTCTGTAGAAGTTATAGTACAAAATGTTAAAAGTTAATTTTGGGGTATCTCTGAAATAGAAAAAAATGTTGGATTCCTTTACATACTTATTCTAACTAGTACATACGTACGTATACAGAAAGTATTTCAGTCTGAGGAAATATTCACAGAGAGTTATAAGCGTTTTTCATGTTTGGGTGAAAATGCCCAACTTCTCGTAAAAAAAAAAATGTTGGGTTATTGTACATCTGTAATCTGTATCACCTAACTTCATCACATGCCAAATTTCAGAGGCGGAGGAATTTTTCGGAAGTCTCCATACAACAATATCCTCGTTGATTGGACTATTGAGCAGGCCACGGCAGAACGTTGATGCGAGCATCGGCAAGAGTGCGTGTTACGTGTTTCAGAGGCGGATGAATTTTTCGGGTTACTCAAGCCCCGTTGACCGGACTACAATCGCCAGACCTAAACTCAATTCAGCACGCGTGGAATAGGCTCCAAAGAAGAGCTCCAGTATTGATGCCGTGCATACCCCACAACAACTTTTAGACTTTTTAGAAAAAACATGGGCGGCCATTCCTCTAGTCATTTTGATGAACTGATTTTAGACATGCCAAATCGCTTTGATTGTGTGATTCGTGTCAATGATGTTAACACAGATTATTATTTTTTTTATCTTTACTATATTAATTTATAAAATCCTCATTTTTGCCATTTAATTGACGACATTAACTTAGGTTAATTTCCCATAATTTGCAAAAAATGCATTTTTTTTTAATTTTTACAAAATATAGGGATATGTGGTTAACTTAAACATAGGAATTAAAGTAAGAAGCCAGTCTGCAAGACTAGATTTGGTTTACCAAAAAAAATATCCAATTAATATAAATATTAATTGGATAATTTTTTATAGTTAAAAATGTACTTGATCCCTAAACACTTTTATTATTTATTTATTTATTTAATACTTCATGCACAGAAAAGTACAGAGGCGGACTTAATGCCATAGGCATTTTCTACCAGTCAACCTTTGGGTGATGGACCTTTGGGTGACTTTTGATGTATGTATTTTAATCACGTAAATTTAATCGCACCGATTTGCAAAAAAATTACATAGATTCATCGTCGATGAGCCCCACCGGGCGACCAAGAAGTTTTTTATGTGTTCTGACTGATTTATGAACGAACGAGAGTGATGACATTACTTTTGATCTAGGCAAAAGAAGGGATGGCTATAATGTGTGTACGCTCGGAATAAAACAACGTATGTGCCAAAACGAACTGCCGGCTTTTTTCTAAATAAAAAGTATTATTAAAACTAAAACTGCTTTCCTTAAACCTTGATACGATTACTCTCTGTTTTAAACTCCATTGAATAACTCATAAGCGTTACGCCTTAAAAAAACGTAGAAATAGACAGAACTTTGCAATGTTTTTGTATCGAGAAAATTTCATTGTATTGTGTATTCTTTTTTCAGGAAGGATAAAAAAATATACACCAAAATATTAGATCCCTAATCCATAGACTTAAAACAGTACACGATAAAGAACAAGCACATTTTTTTCTATAACTTTCAAGTACTATCATCCAGCGCTATACGCGGCTCGATTGGCGAACGATAACAACGTAAAATAATTATTACAATCACAGCATCAACAGTAAAAGAAATGTTTAATGTTTCAGTTCAAAATAATTTGTGAAACCAGAGGATGGGACCATACTAGGCAGTTAGTGGACCTAATCAAGAAAAACTATAAAGACTATCTCTTCCAAGAAATGAACGGCAAGGATGAAAAGTCTTCGAGCAAAAGCCGCGGCCCGTGCCTCGCACCGAACCCTGTGTGCATGCAGTAGTGAACTCCTAATACTCGATTTTAGAAAATATGGTTGGCACAATAGATATTACGCATATTTTTCATCCTTTTTATCAGATTTTATCAATAAATAATTGATTGAGGCATTTTATTTGTTTTGATTGATCTTTCGAGTACGTTATTTATGCTACAAGTGCGGAAGGTAGGTGATTTCCGGCGAGTGGCATTTTTATCCACGAACAAGCGTGGCGAGCGAGTGTATAAGTCGACACGAGTCGGAAATCATCTTACGCACGTGTATCATACAACGTTTTACTATGTATTGTGCGAGGAAATAAAAAATATTAACATTTACACAGATCCCACCCCGAACTAAGCAAGAAATTAGTAAAATGGCGGGCGTATTCGCGCTCACCATATTTACTACTGCGCATATGCAAATATGTAGCTGCCATGCCGTATCGCAAAAAGGCACGAGCAAAATATACGTCCAGCCAAACATATTTCTTCTTCTTCTTCTTATACAAAATATTTCTTTTCGGTATACAATGCGGAGCCAGCTCGGCTTGACGTGAACGAAGCGGTGGAGGCCGGCGGCGCAAGCAGCGCGCGCGTGCACGTACCACAGCTGACACTCGAGCGGGTGCAAGCGGCACTGGCTCGTCTTAAGCCCAAGCGCTCAGCAGGCCCGGACGGCATACCTGCATTTGTAATGCGTGATTGTCGATCGGTACTCGCGGAGCCACTCGTACACATTTTTAACATGTGCCTGGATACTTCCTACTTTCCGGAATGTTGGAAAATCACCCGCGTAATTCCCATACCAAAAGGGGGGATGGAACAGCAGTCGAGTCTTTTAGACCAGTAGCGATTCTGTCGACACCAGCGAAGGTATTTGAATCTGCCATTCAGCGGGATGTTCAGGAACAGGTGGCTTCGCAATTGTCAGACGCACAACATGGTTTCCGACCAGCGCGTAGTACAACCAGCAATCTTTTAAACGCCATGACGTACTTGGTTCCTCATATAGATGCAGGAGTGTAGGTGGACACCGCCTACTTTGATTTTAGGAAGGCGTTTGACCTGGTGGATAATGATATCTTGCTATCGAAGTTGGCGAGGGTTGGCTGCACACCAAAATTGCTCCACTTCTTTGCGAGCTATATGCGGAACAGAAGTCAATACGTTGAGTCCAGTGGTTGTCGGTCTGAACCTTATTTCACTAGGTCGGGCGTGAGTCAAGGCAGCAATGTTGGGCCGTTACAATTTATTATCATGATCAATGATCTGCCAGACGTAGTGCGGGATGCCAGGTGTCTGCTATTTGCGGACGACCTCAAGCTGCTCCTGGCCATTGAAAACGAGGAAGATTGTCACCGCCTTCAGCGGGACATTGATCGTGTAGTTGAATGGAGTCGGAAAAACAAGCTGCAGTTCAATGTATCGAAATGTTTAATTATGACATTCAGTCGTGCTAAAATACCACTTCTTTACAATTACAAATTGGAAGATGCGCCTATGAAAAGAGAGGAAGCAGTGCGAGATCTGGGCGTCCGTATGGATGCGCAGCTGAGATTCCGCGAGCATATCGTGAACGTTTGTAAAAAGGCATACAAACGGTTGGGATTTGTACTTCGCAGAGCAGCAGCGTTCACGAATATTAAGGCCATCTCGGCATTGTACGACGCGCTAATTAGGAGTCAGTTGGAGGGTAACGCAGCTGTGTGGGCCCCACATGAGGCGAAATATAGTCTCATGTTGGAGCGCATACAAAATAAGCATACGCGTTACATGTACCTCAGACTGTATGGGGTATACCCCCTGTATCCCTTGATGTATCCTACCTTGTTTGTTTTAGGCATGGTGGGATACAACAAGTTGGAGACGAGAAGGGATCTAGCGTTGGCATCGTATCGTATCTACATATTCTCTTGTTCATAAATAATGTCGACAAAGAGACGTCGAGTAGCGATATCATAGACTATATATCGAGTAAAACTAATATTATAGTGCAGTTAGTCGAAATTAAAATGAAGAGGCAAAAAGAGTACAATGCTTGCTTACAAGGTATTTGTACCGTAGCAGAAATTAAGTCTATTTTTGGATGAAAACTTGTGGCCTGAAGGGATCTCGTTTAGACGTTTTGTTGACTTCAAAACTAGAACCTCCCAGAGAGCCCCAACTATAAGGGATAAGGGAGATAGTGGCAGCGTGAGTGAGTATGTTAAATAATAATGTGCTACGCTGATATAAAAACAATCAAACTTGTTAGCTTTAACTGCAAGTCGGTTACAAGATCAGTGGAGGGGATAAGACAGATCTGTAAGACGGCTGATGTGGTTGCACTACAGGAAACCTGGCTTTTGCCACATGATACGGATTACATTGGTACAATTGACCGAAGTTTCGAGTTCACCAGGGTTGGCAGTCGACATTTCTGCCGGCATCCTTCGAGGGCGGCCTTTGGGGGGTTCACGATAATGTGGCGTAAAGGTGTGTTCTCCTCAGTTTCTGTTGTGCCGTGTAGTAGTGTTCGGTTGCTAGCTATTCTGGTGAGTGTAGATAATAGGAGTTCTCTAATATTTTCGGTGTATATGCCGACAGATAATATAGACAATCTGACGGTATTTACGGAGGTGCTCAGTGAAATGAATGAGGTGATAGACAGTTGTGACGTTGAATCAACAATAATATTAGGAGATTTTAACGCCCATCCGGGAAAATCGTTTTTTACTGAGCTAAATATTTTTTGTGAGGAGTGTAGTTGGCTCTGCTCTGGTGTGATAAATCTAGGGGCGAACTCAGATACCTACACATTTATAAAGTGATAGTCATGACAGCTGTAAGAGATGGTGGGATCACTGTATAACAACAGAGGCAGCCAATCAATGTATCACGGATGTGAAGGGACGTTACGATGATTACGATTACGTTAGGATTACGTTACTTCGTGGCGGCACTATGCCCTTCCCAATAAGGGTTCATATCATAATAAACAATTAGATTCCATTTGTCTCGAATAACTTGCATGTTGTCTACTGACTCGAAATACAACGAATTGTTGCTAGGCAACGCTGATATGTTAAAAGCTGCGTGAGACAAAGTTATTATAACTTATACTACTTATGTGAAATTAAATACTAATTATTATAAGACTGCTTTTAAAAGCTACTATAGACAATTACGTGACAAAAAAAGATTAGAAATTGATATACCATATGGGAAAACAACACTAATCAATAAAAGTATTCTTTGTATGGCATCATTGATTTACAATAAGTTGCCTGATGATGTCAAAAATCTACCTGTTCATCAATTCAAGTCGAAGCTGCACAAATTCCTAGTAAATAAATGTTATTACAATGTTAAAGAGTACTTACAGGATAAAAATATAGATAGATACATGCAATAAGAGTAAATTATTTGACATTGAATAATATGGCAATGAAAATAGGGTGACATGCAATAATAATTTAATTTGACATCCACATAATTTTATTTTAATTTTGACCAATATTTTAATTTATTGAGGAGCTCGTGGCTAAGTAATAACAGCCGCACGGGTCGATCCATCAGGTTAAGCTACGCTTGCCGGGGTTGGTTCGTGGATGGGTGACCATCTTTACCAAGACTCCTCCGTGCCTCGGAAAGCACGTTAAGCCGTTGGTCCCGGCTGTCATTCGTGGATCTTTGACAGTCGTTACGGGTCGTCAGAAGCCCGAAAGTCTGACAACCAGTCTTACCAAGGGGTATCGTATTACCCAGTTACTGGGTTGTGGAGGTCAGATAGGCAGTCGCTCCATGTAAAATACTGGTATTCAGCTGCATCCGGTTAGACTGGAAGCCGACCCCAACATAGTTGGGAAAAGGCTAGGCAGATGATGATGATTTTAATTTATTTGATGTGTGAATTAAGTCTATGACATGTGACATTCATCATTTCATCACATTCATCTGACAATTTACATTTTTAATCCTTTGACATTTGTAGTACTTATTCCGAATTTATCTTTATTATTTTTTTTTTTTTTTGAGTATTATAATTTTGTAATGTTGTTTTAATAATTATTTAATTAGACTATCAATAATATAAATATTTGCACACCTTATTAGGTAATGATATAGTGTACTTTATATTTATTTGTAACATCTGTTTTAAACCTATATTATGCAAATAAAGAATTTGATTTGATTTGATTTGATTTGATCGCTAATCATGTACTGATTGCTCGATTAATATAAATCAATTAAGTTGTGTAAAAATGCTTAGTCGTCAGTAGTGTATGGTTTCACCGTACAATTGTTTTTAATTTGTAAAAACTGTAATTCTTATTAAGCGATTATGTCTAATGTGAAATTTCTTTCTAGAAAACCTACTAAATTTTGGGCACCTTATATTAATTAGCAACACTGAATCGACGGTGCCGTCCTCTTTCAGTTCACAGATAAGTTGGTAGGACTATACAATATTATGCGATATTAAAATGGAGTGGGGTGATAAAGTGAACCGAATCGCTGTGATTGCATTACACAAAGTAGGTATGGAGCCAAATGCAATTTTTAAAACTCTCCATACGCTTGGTATTAGTAAAATGTTTGTGTACCGGGCTATTAATAGGTATGGACGGCAGCACATCAAGCTACTACAATCTGTCAAATTTCTTTAATAGATTTTCAACTTTATCGCTAAAGCATTAGGTTCAAGGTTGATTGGGAAAATTTGACAGTTTCGGATAGCTTGACCTGCTGGCGTCTGTACAATGGGACCTCCTCTGTTTGTGACAGAAAAAGATCTGGCCGTCCACGTAGTGTTCGTACGAAAAAGGTGGTCAAAGCAGTAAGGGAAAGAATGGGGAAGGCAACTGTCAAAATGGTGCTGTCGTAGCTAGTTCCCAACACAAGCTAGTAATACAAGGCGTGAGGTGGTTTTATTTTATTTTTGCAAAAATGATGCGTTGTTGTGTTACTAAATACTCCGAAAGTGGAGTCCACCTTTTTTCGAGAGACCCTAAAATTAAAAGATGGTGGCTTAAAGCTATTCGTAGAGATGTTTTATAAATTAAACAGAGTAGAAACATTTTGAAGAAAGTGACTTTTTGAGAATATATTTATGGGTTTAAATTCTGACACTTTCCATATCATTTACTTGATTTAAAATATTGAAATCACCGTAAATAACGAAATAGCGAAATAAAAGTAAACTCATGACTGAACGAAATGTTAAACTTAGTGTAGGCCGTGGGGACCTAGCTATGATCACGCCATCTACAGGGGAAGGTCAGGCAAAGCATACATACTTTTGTGAAAAAGGTATCAAAACATCGGCACAAGTGTATCAAGATACCATTCTTGAGAAGATAGTGAAGCCCCTTAACAATACCATGTTCAATAACCAAGAATGGTCCTTCCAGCAAGACTCGGTGCCGGGTCATAAAGCTCGGTCTACGCAGTCTTGGTTGGAAACGAACGTTTCGGACTTCATCAGAGCTGAAAACTGGCCGTCGTCTAGTCCCAATCTTAATCCGCTGGATTATGATTTATGGTCAGTTTGAGATAGTACGGCTTTGGAGTCCCTAAAACAATCCGTACGACTGGCAGTGAAGAATTTTCCCATGGAAAGAGTGCGTGCTTCTATTGATAACTGGCCTCAACGTTTAAAGGACTGTAATGCAGCCAATGGAGACCACTTCGAATAAGCTTTTTATATTTTAAATTGTTTTATATTTATGTATTAAACTAACACACTGTTAAAGTACCTAATAAATGTTATTTGCATTAAAAAAAAATTTTTTTCTTTGTTTCAGTATTTATGGCAAGACTAGGTACGTACTAGAATATATTATCTACGAGTTTATTTTTGACGTTGTAGACATTCAATAAGTTTTAAAATACGTTTGCCCAATCTCTTATTTACAATAATATGTAAAATTACTAATGTGCAATTGTAACAAAAAGCAGAAAAAAATTTAAAATATGTCCATTCCTAAAGATGTAAGTATATTTTGAAAACTTTTTCTAATTTCTGACGGATGTCATATTGTGCACCTACTGCCCCGTGGATTCTAGACTATTTGAGGGGGTGTGACAAAGTGGCTAGCGTACAGACCGTGAGAATATGTCGCGTAGGTGTGCTAAGAAGTATTAGGCTCGGACTCCACCTAAACGGAGATGTGCGGAGATGTCCGAAGCGGAGACGAGAAGAGATGTTTTTCAGCTAGAGTGTATCCACCGAAGCTGTGCGGCGATGCGTACTGGCTTGACTGGAGCGGAGATGTGTGCTGGATAGAGCGGAGATCTGTGCTGACTAGACCGGAGATGTATGCTGGCTAGAGTGGCTGGCGGATTATGCGACGCGGGGGAACTAGCGGCGCCGCTCACATCTCTTCTCGTCTCCGCTGCGCGCCATCGCCAGCTAGCGAGGCACAGCTCACATCTCCGCTTCGATCGCGCCATACAAATATCATACATCTCTGCTCAGTGGTATCCACTGAAGCTGAGTGGAAACGAGATGTGTGAATAACGAAATTCTATTGGTTGTTTATGATAATTTGGTACCTAGTTATGTTCAGAACATAATACACAGAGTACATTTACATAATATATTTTGGCTAGTTACGTACAATATACGGTTGACATATTGATTGACAAGACTTAGAAAAAACTCCATAGCAACGGTAGATTTCCACGAAAGAGCCCATGCTCTGTGATGCATGCAAACTCCAACATGCTCCTCCTCATCACTAGCATGATCACTATATCAAACCAAGTGAGGACCTTAATCCATTAAGTCTTGGTCCAGATAAACTCTTAGTCAACATATCTGCCTCCATGTGGGCACTTGGACGGTACTCTATTTCAACTTCTTTCAACTGTCGTATGAAATGTAGTTTCGTATCAATATGCTTCGTCTTAGAACCAATCATAGGATTTGTCGTCAATTGAATGGCAGCCTGATTATCATTATATATTTTGACGATGGGTTGCCTCCATTCTGATATGTCATTTATTAAACGTCTTAGATGGATTGCTTCCTTAGCAGCTTCAGCTGCACACGTGTACTCGGCTTCGGCCGTTAATAAGGCTACACTCTTTTGTTTTCTGCTTTCCCAGCTAATGGGAGCACCGGCGAGTTTAAAACAGTAGCCACTGTACGATCTTCGATTATCGCACAAGATGCAAAATCAGCATCAGCTTGACCATACAACTCCATTTCGGTTTTCTTGTAACACGGACCCATTCCTTTGGTCCCTTTTAAATAACGTAGCACACGCTTCGCACTCTTAAAATGTTCCTCTCCGAAACAACTGTTGAATTGAGACAAATAGCTCACACTGAACATTATATCAGGCCTGGTGGCCACGGCTAAATACATCAGTGTGCCAATCAATTGTTGATATGGAAATTACTCATCACACTTTTCATTCTTCTGTAATTTCATATTAAGGGCATGTAGGCCAAGCGAAATAGGTATTAAATGCTACCAAGAGTTGCCCGCGTTTACCGCAAAGCGAGCCGTGCGCTAACGTCGCGGGGAGTGTCACATTACAGATAAGCAGGCAGTAGGTCAAACCCGAGTTATCCTTTAAACTCAGAGTTAGTCGCCGGGCTTGTGCAAGCGGGCGTTATTGATTTATTTTAAAAATAAAATAAGAGATTTGATTCATTAAAAACTCGTTTTTATTATAATTAGCAGTAATAGCGAATATGTATATCTGTTGTCGCTAAAAGAAGAAATACGAAAAATCAAAAAAATTGAACTCGATATTTAAATGGAGACCTCATTCAAAACTCGTATATTTTGTAATACAACAATGCTAATATTATCAACTTTGTATCTCAAGCATAATGGTAATCATCAAATGTGTCAAAATTATTATTCATGTACTACATTAATCATTTTAAAATTCTTCAAAATTTATTTCTCTTGCACTGGTGGCCAGATTCAATTCTGATTGTGTCTCAGAAGGTGAAAGGGCTATGGACTGTTCAGAATTGCCGATTTGTTGTGCAAGTGATGGCATCGTTGGAGAGTCCACATAATTAAAATTTTCATTTTCCTTGTCATCTTGTAAGGTTAACATCCTTATTGGCAATCCACGTGCATGTCTACTGTCCACAATTTCCGGTAATAAACACTTCATATAAAATTTGACCAGCTTTGACTCAATTTGTGTCTTCCAGAAATTATCGTCCCTTTCGATACGTTCTGTAAGCAAGGGTTCATTTTCTCCACCCCAGATGCCGAGCAGACAAAATCGTCTTTCAGTAACATGAAGCTGTCCTTGTATTTGATAAAACCAGTTTGATTTTTTATTTATTGTGCTGGTGCAAGTCTTTTTGTCGTATTTTAAAATTTGTATCTTGTTTTGCTGTACTGCACTAGTTAGACCTTTTTTTACAGCAGTTAAAGGACACTTGATTTCAATTAGCATATCATCGCCTACTAATCCGTCAGGAGTGGATCCAATAAATGGATAAGTCCTATCAATGAACAAACCGCAAGGCATAATACTTATATTTTCTTGCTTTTCAAGCTGTTGAAGTGCTTACCTTTCGTGCTCTATTCCGTGTGCAACAGCAGTTACACATGTCAAATTTTTTTGGTATAATATGTTTTTCACCAAAGGAGCAGTATTTATACTAATTTTTCTTTTACAAATTTGCCCAAAATTTGATGCGGTGATTAGGTTTTTCCGTATTTCCAACCATTCACTGCTATCTCGTTGTAAAACTGTAGCCCTTTCGATAGCCTGCCTATCAGAAGTAAGCATTCTTAAATTATTTAAGAACTCTTCCTTAGCTTTCTTTAATTCATGTGGAGACATATCTGGTGCTGTGCTCGCTGGGCCATAGCCATGTTGCTTCTGATTGCCGTCTTTTAATTTCCGTACTTTTTTTACGGGATGCTCGAAGTTTAGCTTTCGTTTTTGAGCTCTCCGTCTTTCAATAATTTTGACCCTGCCTTTAGGACTTTTGTTTAAAAAAGCTTTTTGGACGGCTGAAAGTCCCGATTGGCTGTTAAACGAAAGAACAACTGCTGAGCACCTCCCTTGATAACCTCCTTTTAATGAAAAATTGATTCGTTTTCCACCAATGAATTTAGCGATGACACTATTAAAACACTCAACAGTGTTTGTGTCAACGTCTTCGATTAAGCTGCGTGATTTTGCAGCAACGCTTGAAACAATCGCGTTCAATCGGAAAATGAATGTGGAATTCTGGATCTTTTTGAGCTCTCCGTTGTCATTTCTATCTTTATTGCAATAATATTCTTGGCACATTCTATGGTCGCCGAAAGCATGTGCTACACTGTTAATAATATCCCTATGAAGATTTGATATTGCTACATTGCGAGGACCTTCAGAGGTTTTGTGATGTCTAATACATTGTACTATCGATTTCCGCATAGTCAAAATTTTGACATTATTGAGCATTTTACGGTGCACTAAAATATATTTTGTGTCTGTAATCAGATTACGTAGTTTTTTACAGAAGTTTCTTAGTACGTGGTTCCGACATTCAATTTTTTCGACGGTCACATTTTCGGTCTCGTATGGTCTGGCTTTGAGGACTGCAGCATAAGTAGATGCATCTCCATCGCCTATCATTCGCTCATATATGATGCCATACATTGTGATCGACGATTTGAAACCTTCTACAATTATTTCCGTCTCCATGGAGCTTGAAGAACCTTCAAAATTTTTAAAACATTTGTGTTGCTTTGGTGAGATATTTTTGTGCTCAGCTCGAGCGCATACCAAGCAATATTTATTTTTTATTCCAATATAAAGAACTTGACCTGTTTTTCTGCCGATTATGACTGCTGTGCCCGATGACGCTTTATAGTTAGTGCCGTAAGATCTAGCACACCATGAGCCGTCAACGCAAACATCAATCATAGGGTAGCCGTTCTTAATTCGACCTTCTGCGATAGCGATTTCTTTCTCCATTTGAGCTGCAGCTTCCATGGTAGCACTTGCCGTCTTATACCATTTTTCAAACACTTCTTCCTCCAATTTAGAATAGTATTTTGAACAGAAAACTGGAATGTTCATAGCTGAGCAAAGTTCCTCAAATTGGGAAAAACCGATACCGGAAGCCACAATCCCAGTAGTGGCGGCTATATTTATGTTCACTTGTTCTTTGTCGTTTTGATCTTCCGAGTTAATCAAGCAAACTTGTTTGCAAATATTGCACTCAAAACGAAATACTGATAAAAGCCCTCGTCGTTTTTCACTAATTAAACGGAAGTTACCTAATGTGCAGTTAAATAAACCGTTATGACGAGCTTTTTCTTGTAACTCCTGTAAAACATAATTAATATCGATAATTCGCCGTCCCGAAATAGGTTGAAATTCATCTTTGAGTTCTTTTTCTACGATGAGGGAGTCTTCTGTGTCTTCAGTTTCTCTAAAAAAAGAGAACATAAATATGGTAAGTCTTATAAGTTTGTCTTACACATCCGAGTAATTAAGCATTCTATGTAAAATGCGGTAAAAGCATAAAATGTGGTACTTACGTTAATGTTACAGTTTTTTGTGTATCAGGTTCCAATCCAATATAAGAGGTTTTGGATACATCAGCCGTGTTGCTACATGATGCATTATCCATGTAGTACCTGAAAACCCTTCCATATTATGTTAGTTAATGTACATTATGAGGATCCAGGACTTTAATACAGTTGAGCATCGATTATCCGAAAGTCGTTCAACCGAATGATCGCTTAATAAGTCCCCCAATTAGTTCGGATAATCGACGCTCTACTATAATACTAAGTTAAAAAGCAGAAATCAGCATCATACAATTTGTATGAAAAAATATTTTGGTTTTGACCAACTTCCGCCGTCTGGATTTTGTTTCTTCCGATATAATGAAATTATTCTTATATGAAACAGAGTAGAATGGCATTAAAAAAATCGTCAATTTCACTCATTATTATAGACAACTCACACTTGACCAAAAAAATAAAAAACCCAAAATTGTCAACATCAAAAAAGAGTTAAAGTTTTCTAAGAAAGTTTTCCCGTATCTCTTATGGATACAAATTTCTCCCTTTTGGCCAATTTAAAAGAAACACCCTGTATATAAAGTTGTGTTCCGGTCATTTATATATTTCTTGGTTTTCCTGTAATCCTTTTTCTGTTTTTTTTTCAAAATTTTCGACGTTTTCTTAAATAATTTCCAAATTATTTATCTTAAGTGCAACCGAAGGAACAGGGCGGATTTAAGTCAGTACAAGTTTGAAAGTCCCTTCTGCTCCATTCAGAGCGGCAGGACTCAATTGATGATTTTACCACCCGAGAAAAAAAAGATATAGGTACCTATTTTCGTTTGAATCCTCAAGTATCAGATTTGTTGCTGCGGCAGTGTTCATATTAGTTTCTTCAGGCTGCCCAACTGACCTATAACAAAAATGATACCTATTTCACAGATGAAATTGATAGACACCTAGATATAGTAATAACTGTTCGTTAGCAAACGCCAGGTTGAGATATCGAAATAGACAAAATGTGATGTAATTTTATCAAAAATCTTATCGTTCTGTAGTAGTTCTGATATTTTTGTACAGTGGCTCGCCATTCGCCAGGCAGGATACCGAACGAAAAGACAAAATATGAATTAATTATCCAAAATTGTAGCGATCCTCGGTACTAATATTCATAAACTATAGTACAATAATCGTAAGTTTTACATTTACCAATCAGAGACCAAATTACATTGCAATACAAATAAAATATTTACGTAGATACTTACTTCTTCACATATCTTTGGAGTGCATGCTTTCTGTTTGTGTCTTTTATCACTTTACGCGACTTTTTTTGCCTGCGTTGTTTATTGCCCATTATAATTTATAACTGAAAAGCAAGAAATTCTCAAAAAGAGATGATTTGGTGCGCGTAGTTGTCGCTGAAAAAACTGACACAGGTCCGTCGTCGACAAGCGCAAGCGCGCGACTGAACGGACCTGTCTGAGCCGCCGCGACCGCTTTTAATTCTTATTAAAACATAGTAATTAAGAAAATCATTTTATCAATTCAAACTCTGCGAATTTGTCTGTAACTAATTAGTTTATTTATTATAGTACAAAAATTAAATGTAAAAAATCAGTATTATAGTCATAATATTGAAAAAACGTTTTAAAAAGGGGTAACTTTGCGATTTTTTTCTATCGAGAGAAGTTCATCAGGTCTTGCAACTGAATGCGATTTTGACTAGATAAGATCCTTAACTAAAACATATATTTTTTTTTTAATTTAATACACTGTAGTTTTTGTCTCAGATTGTTTTAAAAAACTTAAATTTGGGCCCACCTCGTCTTAAGTTCCATTGGTGTAACTGTTGGCTTGCAGTCTTCCATGTTAAATTTCTTCAACACTTTTTCAATATATCGTTCTTGATATAATTTTATTTTGGTTTCTCCTTGCCTTTTAATCTGTATTCCTAGAAGTTGTTCAGGCTCTCCTAGATCTTTCATTTCGAATTTTTCATTTAGCATCCTTTTTATTTCTTTTAATTTTGCGTCACAGGAGTAAGCTATTAACAAATCATCTACGTATATTGCTATCATCATTTTAGCTCCTCCTTTTTTTAGTATATATATGCAAGGATCAGCTTCTGATGGGACAAACCCCATTTTTTTAACTCGCTACTCAGTTTCAAGTACCATTGTCGACCTGACTGCTTCAAGCCGTAGAGTGCTTTTTCGAGATGGCATACTTTCTCTCCTTTTATGTTTTTCAAGTCCTCTACCATTTTCTTAGCTTTATGGAACAGTGTTAAATCATTGTTACCACTTTCTTCCACCATTATTTCTGCCACATATTCTTCCAAGTAATCTGGCATCTCCATTGCTATTTTCTTATCTAGTTTGCCATTTAGGTAAGCTGTCGTGACATCCATTTGGTTAAGTTTCAATCCCTCTTCCACAGACATAGCGATGATGCTTCTCATTGAACTTAGCTTTGCAACGGGAGAATACGTCTCGTTGTAGTCAACTCCAGGTCTTTGCCTAAATCCTCATGCAACTAGTCTCGCTTTCTTTACCTCCGTGTTTTTCGGACCTATTTTCTTTTTTAAAATCATTTTGAAATCCACAAGATTCATTCATTTTTCTCGTTTTGCGATAATCCACGTACTGTTCTTTACGTGTGCTCTAATTTCTGCTTTTATAGCATCATGCCAGTACCTTTCATCTCCCTCTTCTTCTTCTTCTTCGTATAGATACATTTTATTAGTAGTGAATTCCTCGTCATTTCTGCCTTCCATCTTATAATCTTGAACCCATACTGGCAATTGCCTTTTTCTTTGAGATTGTCTTCTGTTATTGGCATCATCATGAACTTTTTCGCCTTCGGTTGCTTCATGTTGTTCATGATGTTCGACTACTGCTTCATCAACATTTTCATTAAATTCATCAAGTGCATCATTGAACGTGACTCCGAAAACATCGTGTAGTGGAGTATCAAGCTGTGTCAATGATGGAGTTTCATGCTGCGTCGAAGAAACAGGTACTGCGTCAGATTTTGGCGATTTATGTTTCATTTTTACGTCGATTTTTATATTCTTGGTTGTTTCTTCTTCTTGTTGCCTTTTAGGTTTTGGGTAAATCTTGAGATTGAGAATATTCAGTTGATTCCCGTGGCGCATTTTTATATTTTTTTTTTTTTACAAATTATAGTTTAGTATGATTTTTAGCCGAATTATAAACACATTTATCAAATAGGTAATAATGATAAAATGTACATACTAAATAATAAAAATTGAAAACAAAACTTTTCTTTTTAAACGAACGAGCGCGAAGTTCAGGATCACTCTTGATTCGCAATAATCTACGGCGCTCAGCAAGTCGTTTTTTTAACCGACTTCAAAAAAAGGAGGAGGTTATCAATTCGACGGTATGTTTTTTTTTGTGTGTTTGTTACGCGATTACTCCGCCAATTGTGGACCGATTTTCAAAATCTTTTTTTTGTTCGAAAGGAGATACTTCTGAAGTGGTCCCATAGTCACCAAGACAGGATCTGATGATTGGATCCTGGAGAAATCGAGGGCAACCCTCAAATTTTACACATAGTTTTTCGCAAATCTTATGAAGTAATTTAAGTACTTGCTTATGGTAATTATTATCTCATGTAGCTGAGCTGATGATGGAAGGTACAACTCCTTAACAGTAAGGAGTAGGCATCGACTGATTTAGTAAATTATTTTTTTGATGTTTGAAAGGGCGTTTGCCATTTTGGTCTCGTGATCATCAGGTCAGGAATTGATGGACTAACCACAGACGATAGAAATCTTCAAAAAATGACAGCACATGTCTCGCGATTGCTGCAATTGTTTGTGTATGCATAGTTTACGCCATACCATAACATAACATTACGCCAGTTCGCTTTTAAGGGCGCTTTTTAATTGTAACAATAATAAAATAAAGGTGTAATTTATCATTGTTACATCTACATTTTTTTTACAGTTGTAGATGTGTTGTGTATGTATATAATTGTAATCCTTGTCCATCTACGACATTAAAAATTAAGAAAAATAAAATTAATAATAACAAAAAAGTGAAATCGACTTGGCATGGGCATTCCATATAGAACACACTAAGTCAGGATTTAACGAAATACCAACGGGATAGGAAATAACGGGAAAACGAAGTTTCCGCGGGTGACTGCGGGGCGGAAAGCTAGTCATAAAATATTCTTAAAACCAACCCAGTTGTTGGAAAGATTACGCAACCGGGTCATTTCTGTTAAAGCTCTCTCATCGTGGGGTCGATTTAAAAGCTTATTTGTGGCCTCATTCTCTGCTGTTATAACCAAAGCAGTTAATGAGTACACATTGAGAAAGATATTATCCTGGGCCGTCACTTTAGTCGTCGGTGTAAACAAATTTCGTCGTAGTATGCCATGTAATTCATCTACATTTTTAAATTTAATGCAACAGGCAGCACCACGTCTTGGAGCTTTAGCTCCCTTAGGCCCACGTGCATGTGAATCAAACAGCCAATATCTATAAGCATCCGTTTCAGCGTTATGATATACAGCCACAGTCATAGAATAAAATTTGCAGTAAGTAGGCCGCAACAATTTTCTCTGAAAAACAATGTCAAAGCAGTTTTTAGGTTAGGGAACCCTTCAAGACTCTGATCTGTGTCTAAATGACCATTATAATTGGTGTCAGAAACTGAGATATTAATTTTCTTTCTGTTGTATAATATTTGACGAGCAAGATCACTCGCGGCAAGATATTCAGGGTTAACTTCTCCTATTGCGGGGTCCAGTCTGGAAGCAATGGACTCACGGTAGAGTTTGTCTCCGAGGATTACTATAAAATCAATGTCACTCTTTGACCATTGACTTGCCTCGTCTGTACAAAACGCTGCACGTGCTACAGCTGCTACAGCAGTGCATTGTTTACCCCCAGATTCCAAATCAAATCTTAAATCGGCTTGATGAAACGATCCGTGTAGTATGGAAATGTCTTCATTTATATTCCCGTAGTTGTTTTGAGGAGTAGATTGTAACTCCATAGACTCACCATTACTTGTAGGCTCTTCACAAATTTGTACAATTTCTAAAGGTCTAATATCTCTATAGAGTACATTGTGTGACATTAACCAGGTTAGAGCTTGATACAATCTGTTCATATCCACAAAAAACTCTTGGGAGCGTTGCAGGTTCTCGAGACTTTCCACAATCAAAACTAGTCCTATTTGGTTTGGCATAAGTGGCAGTTGTTCAGCGATTTCGACAACGTCTTTTGCAAATAAAGTAACTTGTCCCTTGCACCAATCTTGACAGAAACGGTTTTGTAGCTTCATTATTTTAAGAAACGGCACAACACTGCATAAAAATTGTTCTTCCAATTTTATCAAATTAGCTAGCTCCTGAGGTATAGTCGCGACTGTCATTTTATTCCAGAAAGCTGCTGGTGGAATTTTTCGTTTCCTAAATATTATTATGACAGCGAGAGCATGTTACGATTTTACCCAGACGCACCAATTCTTCGGGTATTAACGTACTGTACATAGCAGTACGTAAATTACAGCGTTGTGGTGGATACAAAGCTTTATAACAAATAGCACATGGCAAGTCAGCAAAAATGTTAATAGCCTGTTCAAAACCATGTACTGATGATACCTCCCTACGATTACGACTAGTTTGTCGCATAACATCTAATCGAGTCGCTCTGGATTCGGCAGATTCATTGGATAGACGCTCGTATTGCACGTGAAGACGGCGGGAACTTTGCTCCTCGGTTTCGTTTGATAAGCGCTCCTGAATCAAACCGAGACGATGAGAACGTTGCTCCTCGGTCTCGTGAGACAAGCGTTCATGAATTAAACCGAGACGATGAGCACGTTGCTCTTGAGTCTCGTTTGATAATCGTTCACGAAACAAACTGAGCCGCTGAGCATGACTTTCTGGACTTTCCTTGATAATTTCGTGTTTGCTCTCTTCTGAGAAAGTCTATACGCTCGCTGCTCATCACTCCCATTTGAAATGTTTCTAGTATTTCTTTCCCTACTTTTCTTTAAACGTTCTTCCCTTTCGTCGGTACTTTCTTCCAAATGGCGCTGCCTGTCTCATTTGAACAGCGCGTTTAGTAGGCCTACCCATTTAAAGAAAATGAATTATCTTTCTATTATTAAAAATTGAAAAAGAAACTTTAAAACTATGAATTATGTACAAACTTAAACTAAAAACTAGAAAATAAAATTATTAAAAAAAAAAAAAAAAAAAACCGACTTCAAAAACCTAATAAACACTAAAAACTTAAAAATAATATTAAATTGAATAACTACATATAATCAAGAATTATTAACCTAAATAACCTTACCTAACTTTAATCTACACTATATTTTACAATTTAACAGTTTTTGGAGTCGGTGTCAAGCCCGCACTCACAAAATATTAACCTAAAAAAAGGTACTATAGCAGCAAAAAAAAAATAACAGACTCAACAAAACAAACTGAAAAAAAATGACCTACAACACAAAACATAATAACAACAGAAGAAGATGGAGTTGTTTTTGTTCGGATAATGGCGCGCTCTTGCGGACGAAATGTGATACTCGATAGTTGTTTTTGGGGAATGGCATCTCGCAGTTCAACCTATAAGAGGTTGTCGACTGCTTAACCGGGCTTTCCTGTGGATGCCTCAATAAATTAAGGCCTCCAGCCAGGCATAAAAGTAAAAACTAAGCGACTACACGCTAAGGGCACCCCTTGTGGGGTACGGACCTCGGCTTAGGGCGTCGCTGGGAGAGGACAGCAAATGGATATGCTGGATCGCTATCGTATTCTGAATCGCTATATCGCGATTCAGAATACGGTACAACGCCAGCTATCGAGCGCTGACTAAAACTTTTAATAGCTTTGTAAAAATATCAGTAAGTAGGTACCTAATAATATGATATTAATTTACTCTCGTAAACTATTGTAATAATAAAAATTAAGGGAAAATATTTTATGGCCCTATTAGTAGATACACTTAGCTTGGCACCGACTCCAAAAACTGGTAAATTGTAAAATATAGTGTAGATTAAAGTTAGGTAAGGTTATTTAGGTTAATAATTCTTGATTATATGTAGTTATTCAATTTAATATTATTTTTAAGTTTTTAGTGTTTATTAGGTTTTTGAAGTCGGTTTTTGTTTTTTTTTTTTTCTAATCTCTCTTGTCTCGTTTGTTTGGGAGGCTTTGTAAGAATGTAATACAGAAACGGACAATATTTTGAAATTAGATACCTAATGTAATAGTTGCAATACTGCTAATCTTTATACAAAATGTTCTTATTAACAGGAAATCTGGGGGCACGGCACACGTAGGTCCTTTTTGGTAATCTCTGCGTGCAATAGGTATAAATCGCATAAAGATGCGATACAAACGGATTATAACTTATTTGAATAAATACTTAGATAACCAGGCAAAACAAAACACTCAACACTGTCTGAGCAGATCGTGCAATTTGGAATGAACAAATAAATGTACTACACAAACTAGAAAATATTGATTACCCTGGCAAAAACGCGAAGGGAATCAACACCAAGGTAATCAACAAAAGTTTGTTTTTTATCGATTACGTAAAAAGTTAAAACTTCTAAGCAATAATAATAAGATTAGTAAATCAATAATGACAAGATTAGTAATAATAATAAAAAAGATTAGTAAAGATATATCCGAAAAAAACTTATACAATTTTTTATGCAGTCAGGGTAATCAATGACCTAGTGAAACAAAACCAGGGGAATCAAACATTTACCTTCGTAATTTTA
This sequence comes from Fissipunctia ypsillon, assembly GCA_947568875.1. Taxonomy (NCBI): domain Eukaryota; kingdom Metazoa; phylum Arthropoda; class Insecta; order Lepidoptera; family Noctuidae; genus Fissipunctia; species Fissipunctia ypsillon. The sequence goes on along the minus strand of OX387661.1, from coordinate 13,667,112 downwards.
ATTTTGTCCACGGGCAAAGTGAGACGCGACCATCCACCATGGCGTTTTAAGTACGACTATAGCTCGCACGAGAACGAATAACTGCGCTTCGCGACCGCTCCACTAGCGATCTATGTCTAGTTATGTAGCGCGCCATAGGAATCACTGTTTAGCTCTGGACAAAACTTTAAATCTATTTCTATGTAAAACTATGGGATATAGTTCCAAATACTTCATCACGCATACTGATAATTATTCAAGATATACAATTATAAAAACTTTTTTACAAAAAAAAAAAAAAACAACCGACCTCCAAAAACAAAACACTACAAAGTGAAAACTCAAACTCAAACTCAAAGCATTTATTTCAATTAAACCAATTACAGGCACTTTTGAATTGTCAAAGAGTCGGTCAGTTAGTCAGAAAATTGAAGCTAGTCGCCCATTCCAAAACGTAGATCTCTATGGAGAAGAATGGGCAAGAAACTCCATGGACACTCTTTTAAATCAAAATTGTTACAAAATCCTGGGTAGGTACATTGTTATTGTTCTTGTTGCTTCTATATGTGAGAACAATGTAAAAAAATAGATAATTAAAACAATTTAAAATATAAGATTAAAAATAAGCCCTGGCAGCTAAGAGATGACCAGTCTCCACTGACGGCGCCCGTTCACGAACATGACGCGTGGATCAGCACCATCCAGCTCAACCATTTTGTAGGGAACCGAATGATCCAACACACGCGCCACCATCAGCGAGACATTTAAGTGAGCATGACATACTCTCAACTGCCATACTCTTTCAAGTCAACATACCTACATCATAACATAAAACCGCTCCATGGTACTCACATTTACAAAATTGAAAAGATGCTTCTAATTTATACAAAACTATAGTTTGCAATGATTGTAATTAAAAGATTAGTAAACACTAAATCTATAGTCTATATATAGTCAATAAGTCTATAGTAATAACATAATGTCAGAAAAAAAGGGGACGCATTTCTTCCAAACAAAAAAAAAAAAAATTAACAAAGCCCAAGTGGCTGTGGAGCAGGACCAGCATTTAGCCAAGAAAAATAACTTTAATTTCGGAAGTCGGTGGCAAAAACCTAAAATACAGATCCAAAGACACCGACTTGCGAAATTAAAGTTATTTTTCACTTTGTAGTGTTTTGTTTTTGGAGATCGGTTGTTTTTTTTTTTTTGTAAAAAAGTTTTTATAATTGTGTATCTTGAATAATTATCAGTATGCGTGATGAAGTATTTGGAACCCACTTTCTTGTCTCATGGGACCAGATGCATCTGTATGCACTAGGTATTTGTAATTTTTCATTTGTTCTTTCTTCATTTTTAGGCGTATTAAGAGGGCTGTCACATTTTTTCACCTCTCTCGCTCACGCTGGACCAAATTTTTAAGAATGTTAAATGAAAAGATGCTTTTATGAAAAGTGTAATCGATGGACAACCTACTAAACATAACATAACATAACATCACGCCTTTTCCGCCGAAGGGTTAGGCAGAGGTGTGACTATAGTACACCCACATTTCGCCAGTTATGTTTAAGTCCCATGTAATAGGGGGCGAGCCTATTGCCATCTACCGGGCACAAATCCAGACTCCGGGCTGCTACTGAGAAATTCCAGATAGAAAACCCAATAACACTTTGCCCGACCTGGGAATCGAACCCAGGACCTCATGCTCAGCAGTAGCACCTACCGCGACCTACTAAATAATATTAGTTTAATAGGTAACTATTAAAACCACAATTTTATTGTGGTATTTATTTAAATCATCCCAAAAACAGATCATAATACTTATTGAGCTAAGTTTATTAGATAACACAATAGAAATGTGTTTTTAATATCTACCTATAATATAAAAGTAAAAATTTTTTTCAGGATCCAGAATACGATGAGTTCTGTGACCCAGATCATCCAATCAAGGTCAAATTTGAAGGGATATTAGAAGCATCACGACGTATGTCCGGCTTCATTAAGCGGACACAATGCCCGGTAGGTACTGTAGCGAAAAGAAAAAAGGAAAACACTTTTTCACCACTTTACGTTTAATTTTGTTCTTTAAAAATAAAAAGGAAAACATTACAATTTAATATAAAAAGTAAAAAGGTAAATTTAATGTATAAAAAAGTTGCGGGTTGATTAATGTAAAATAAGAAGAAAAATAACCGAGAAAACATTGGTCCGAAAGGGTAAAGTACGCGAATATCGAAAAAAAAGACGTCCAATCAAGTCGATTGCAATCGCTGTTATAGGTTTACGCTCACGAGATAAACGGTAAAGGGAAAAAAGATCAGAGAACCAAGGTATCTCGCATTTTACAGCCTTGAAAATTTAAAATAAAATTGTCAACGAATTAAAAGTTTGCAGCGTCCGGCGAGGGACACCTCGCCGTACGTAATTACCGCTGGTATTAGGCGCTGGCAGAGTGGTCCACGTGGTTGGGTGGCCTTCGCGGCTGAATGCGGCCAATTACTCCGCGTTGACCATCGATGTCAAGCGTTTATTTGGGCCAGAACCTGGAGGCCGAAAGACGGCCAGTTCTAAACTGATTAATCCTAAGACAAAATGAATTAGGGTTAAACCAGAGTGATCAGACTCAACTTACGATTGAGGAAAACGATTAAAAGATACGTACTAAGTTAATTAAGACGAAACTTCCCGACTCAAACCATGGAAGTATGGGATTCGAACTTGATAAAAACGTTCCTATGACAATAAATAGCGGATATTAGCACCGGAAGTTAAAAAAACCATAATCCTACTACGGCAACAACATAACAGGAATACATACCGAAAGTAAAAAAAGGCGACGAGGAAAGCAGCTTTGCTGTTCTTATACAACACAAGAGATCGTATTAAATATACAGACACGTAAGTTTTCAACTAACTGGGTCAGTATCAACAGATCAACTTTTTGAAACTGACGCACCATACTAAAAAAATGAGGACCCATCTGTCAGAAAAAAATAATTCGAATCACGAAATAAAAAGGTAAAAAAATATCGACCAGAATCAATGATAAACGGAAAAAAGGTTGATATTAAAGAACCAAAAAGTTTTGACATGCAGAGTTATGCCGCAGTACGCGAAACCCTAATAGTTTTTGTTTAAAGTAAGAATAATATCCATTAAAAGAATAACACGGCGACTACACTAAAGCTGAGTGTTAGAGTTCGTGGACGTCAGAGCTGGCTCTGAAACGATCGTGGACGTCAGAGCTGGCTCTGAAACGATCGTGGACGTCAGAGCTGGCTCTGAAACGATCGTGGGCGTCAGAGCTGGCTCTGAAACGATCGTGGACGTCAGAGCTGGCTCTGAAACGATCGTGGACGTCAGAGCTGGCTCTGAAACGATCGTGGACGACAGAGCTGGCTCTGAAACGTTCGTGGACGTCAGGGCTGGCTCTGAAACGTTCGTGGACGTCAGAGCTGGCTCTGAAACGTTCGTGGGCGTCAGAGCTGGCTCTGAAACGTTTGTGGACGTCATAGCTGGCTCTAAAACGATCGTGGACGTCAGAGCTGGCTCTGAAACGATCGTGGACGTCAGAGCTGGCTCTGAAACGATCGTGGACGTCAGAGCTGGCTCTGAAACGTTTATGGACGTCATAGCTGGCTCTGAAACATTTGTGGACGTCAGAGCTGGCTCTGAAACGATCGTGGACGTCAGACCTGGCTCTGAAACGTTTGTGGACGTCAGAGCTGGCTCTGAAACGATCGTGGACGTCAGAGCTGGCTCTGAAACGTTTATGGACGTCATAGCTGGCTCTGAAACATTTGTGGACGTCAGAGCTGGCTCTGAAACGATCGTGGACGTCAGACCTGGCTCTGAAACGTTTGTGGACGTCAGAGCTGGCTCTGAAACCCTGAGTGCTCGAGCCCAGACATATTGCGTACTAGCTATACGTTCGTGGAGTTTTGAGTTAATCGGACCGCGCGTTACAATTCTTCCATAAAAACTTTAACATCCCTTAACTCTCGTTTCAGGGGTAGTTTTGAAAAACTAATAGTGAGAAACTTTATTGCTTACTTAGACAAATATTCGTGCCAAGTTTATGAACCAAATGAATAAGATTATTTTCATATAAACTTTATCGCCCCTTTTCACCCCCCAAAGGGGTTAATTATTGAAACATCGCTTGTAACGTGTCCATTATTTGACTTATAGGTACTTATTCCAATTTTCAAGTTAATCAAACCACGCAATAAAACCATCCCCTTTAAAATTGATTACCCTTTTAAGCTCCCAGTCGGCACGGTGGAGCATACGGTGGAGGTCTGTCTGGCTTGGGCGGAGCACCGCCGTGTCTTCGCGGAAGCGATTGGCGGCGGCGATCTCTCGCGTCCGGCCTTGATCCAGGCCATGGTACGGAGTGAGAGTGAATGGGAAGCCGTCACCTCCTTCTGTGAGGCAGTAATGCTCGCGAAGGAGAAGGCGGAACGCGTGAGGAAGAGGCAAGCTTTGCGCCCTCACGCCCCTAGTCGCCGCAGGAGACGCCCTGGGTGTCGGGAATTGGCAGCCGATTCCCGGCCACCGTAGGCGCGGGCTTGCGGACGGCGAGCAATGGGTAGCTCGCCATCCGATAAGGACCAGGCCGGGTCGACGGCGCGTTATGTTCCACGCGCGCCTCAAAGAGATGTCAGCACTATTGACGAGGTCCGCTAGGGCCGATGCCAGCTAGGGTTGCGGGATGTTCGAAAGGGTTACCGTGGCCCCGGCACAGGCAACTGAAGGAACACGGGTGGGATTTAGTCAGTAAAAGTCTGACACGCCCTCTTGCTCCGCCCAGAGCGGGAGAAGTCATTTCGACACCAGCAATTTATACTACGCTAACTCGAAGTTTAGGTAAAAACGTTTTTTTATGCCAAGTTGCTTAAAATGTGTTTTTATATATGTCATAAAAAATCGTAAAAAGTACGCTTTTTTGAGTTAGTGTAGTATAAATTGCTGGTGTCGATTTGATGATTTCCCATCCAAAAAAAAAGGGTGGAATTTCAAAAAATCCTTTCTTAGTGGATACCTACTCTTTACAAAGAACACACCTTCCAAATTTCATGTCTTTAGGACCAGCGGTTTAGGCTGTGCGTTGATATATCAGTCAGTCAGTCAGGACTTTGAATGTTACATACTTATATATTAAATATGTACCTATGAAATTGGAGATTTGTATGAAAATTTTAAAATATAAAAATTATGGTAATTTTTTTATTTCAGCTAATCAAAGTACTGGCCTAAATTATCTATACAATTTTGCCATTTTGGTGGCAGTTTGTTTATCCCTTTACCGTAGAAGTCTGCCGGACGGGAGGCGATGAAGTCAGCGAAAGCGTTTTGTACTGCCTCTCGGGTGTTGAATTTTTTCCCGCTTAAAAATTTATCTAAATTTTGAAAAAGTATAAATCTGTTGGGGCAAGGTCCGGTGAGTACGGTGGGTGACGGAGAGCTTCCAGCTGTAATTGTTGTAGCTTTGCGATGGTCCGTCGTGAAGTGTGAGCTCGTGCGTTGTCGTGGAGAAACAATGGGGAAGAGCGATTAACCAATATTGGTTGTTGAATAGCGAGCTTCTCCATCATTGTTTGCAATTCTTGGCAATAGACATCTGCCGTCACTGTTGTGCTATTCGGTAAGAAGCTGTGATGTACAAGTCCGGCACTGGTCCACCAGACAGTCACCATCATCTTCCCATGAGTAATCTTTTTTTAGCGCACTGATTAGATTCTGTACCTGGGTCCACCCACCGAGACAAACGCTTACGGTTGTCGTACAGGATCCACTTTTCATCGCAGGTAACAATTCGATTTAGAATTCCCTTGTTTCTATGCCGATTCAGTAGTGCTATGCATGCTTCGACGCGTAAGTCTCGCTGTTGGTCGCTTAGTTCGTGTGGCACCCACTTATCTAGCTTTTTAATCTTTCCGATTTGACGCAAGTGCTTCAATGTTGTTTTGACACTCAACTCCAAGGCCTGCAGCAAGCTCAGCCGTAGATTGTGTTGGGTCCGCTTCCACTATCGCCTTCAATTTGTCGTTGTCGACAATAGTTACCGGCCGATCGCGAGGCTCGTTCTTCAACTCATAATTTCCAGATTTAAAACGATGAAACCAAAAATGGACCGTGTTTATGCAAGCAGTGTTAGGCCCGTACACGTCGGTAATGTTTCGTGTTGTTTGCGCAGCGGTATTTCCACGTAGGAATTCATATTCGTAAATTGTACGAATTTTCCATCCATCCATGGCGCCAAAATCTACCACACACATAACATCACATAACATAACGCCTTGTTTCCCCGAAGGGTTAGGCAGAGGTGTACCAAAAACAACCAAAACCAAAAACTACCACAATTTCACAAAAACAAAAAACTATCTAAAAACAAATGACTGAATTTGAAATTAAATTAACATGGCTTTTAAATAAAATTTATTTTAATATCGAATTTCGCGGCAATCCACAGATAATTAAATCTGAAAATGTTGGTTTTAAAATCTCCAATTACATAGGTAAAGACCTATAGGTAGATGTAGGTATGTTGACTTGAAAGAGTATGGCAGTTGAGAGTACGTCATGCTCACTTAAATGTCTCGCTGATGGTTGCGCGTGTGTTGGATTATTCGGTTCCCTACAAAATGGTTGAGCTGGATGGTGCTGATCCACGCGTCATATGTTCGTGAACGGGTGCCGTCAGTTGAGACTGGCTCTTAACTTCCAGGGCTTATTTGTAATCTTATATTTTGAATTATTTATTTTTTACATTGTTCTCACATATAGCAAGCAACAAGAACTATGTACCCAGGATTTTGTAATAATTTTGATTTAAAAGAGTGTCCATGGAGTTTCTTACCCATTCTTCTCCATAGAGATCTATGTTTTGGAATGGGCGACTAGCTTCAACTTTCTGACTAACTGACCGACTCTTTGACAATTCAAATGTGCCTGTCATTTATTTAATTGAAATAAATGCTTTGAGTGTGAGTTTGAAACTTTCCCAGTTATAACGGGAAGTAGCAGGCATTTCTAGTCGTGGTGACTGACGGGACTTCAGAAAATTCACATTTTATGCAAAAGTTTTACTTACCTACCTAGCATTTGATGCAATCTAAAATTGGAATTATTTCATTAAGCAAATTTGTTTGACCGCAGCGGGCTCACATGTCGGAGAAACTGGGAGTTGAATTATATATGAAACAGGAGTTCCTACAGTTCACAGGATGGTAATAAACGAACTTATTTATCTCACTCAGTCACTCACTTACTTCGTGTATCGGAAAACAATATTTCACTGAAAACAGACTGAACGTAGCATAGCTACGCCGTAGCGCGCTGTGCTACGCTGCTACAAGAGCGCGCCGCGCGCCGCGTTTACGGAAACCCTTCGTCTGCGGGCACGAAACCAGCGGCGGCCAAGCGATGGCGACTGTGGAGCGGCGCGGGGCGACAGTTTCTTTCACATAGCATCCAACGGTGACACTGTTAGAAATTCCAAAGGATAAAAACACCAATGAGATCAAATGAGATGCAAGTGATGACAAAATTGAACGAACATAAAACAATTGCATATCTTATCGAGATAATTTAGTAAAAAAAATACCTTGATATTCTATTGTAGTGCCTCTCCCTCTCACCTCATCATAATAACATTATAAAATCTTAAGTTTCAAGGAGCGCGGAGTACGCAACACTATGATGATGCTAAGCGAGGATCAAAAAAGATTTGGCGTGGCAACTGCCAGTTCGGGCAACCACGGCACTGCTGTGATCTACAATGCTGGCCAACTAGGCATACCAAGCATAGTCGTCATGCCGCTGAAGGCCTCTCTTGCTAAGAGAACCAATGCAGAGAGACTAGGCGGACATGTCATACTGCATGGTAATAACATGGCGGAGGCAAAACGACATGCTATGACTTTAGCTAAAGAAAAGAAAATGATGTTTATTAACGGGTAAATAATAAGAAATGTTTTTTTTTTGTTTTTTATATTTCTATGGTTGTCACAGAAAATTGCGCTTTGTATTCAAACAAATTCTTAGACTTAAATAAAGACCGAACCTATTGTAAAACGAGAGAGAATTAAATAAAAATTTGCTTTCAGTTTCGATCACCCAAACGTGATAGAAGGTCAGGGCACCGTTGGTATTGAGATAATAGGTCAAGTGCCTGACGTGGATGCGGTGTTGGTACCGTGCGGGGGTGGCAGCCTCTTAGCTGGAGTAGCCATAGCTGTGAAACATCTCAAACCTGACACTGAAGTTTATGTGAGTTACTTTATACATATTTATCGGAAATACATTAGTCGTCATTTGACTGATCGGGACGCCAGCGCCACCAAGCGGCGCTCGACAGAGTCTACAACATAACGCTTGTCTACTGCTCACCGGAGTTAAGCAGAGCTGAGTTTTTCAGTGGCTGTCGAGCAGTGAATACGTTAAGAAACTGTCCCGCGTTCCGTATAGTTGTGTCGTTTACCGACAATGTGTTATTAATCTGATCGTTAATTATAATTTGATTTGAACTGCAAACGGTTTTTCTGTTGCGCAATAACCAACACTACCCATAGTACGCCCACAGTAGTTAAAATATGGCTGACGATAACTAGAGAAATGTGCCTTCTCCGTCATCAGAATTGGGATCAGTGTTCGTTCAGGCGCAAAATGAAAACGCTAAAAAGTGACCGTTGGCGTGCCATGTTTGAACAACAAAATGCAAACATGCCAGGACTTATTGAAGCCCTGCAAGCGCCTAAACAATAATCTTGTGGATCTGCCTGAGTTCGACCCAGGCAATGCAGATACGGATGCGCGATCATGCTGCACGACAGCTGATTTGTGCTTTGCTGAAAATTCACTGCAAGCCGATCGACAGCAGATGAAGAGCTACGACGTCTTCAGAATCGAGCTAAGCAGTCTCGCAGCCGTCAGCAAAGCTCTTCCTGTGCTTCAAGTGTGGGAAACCAGGACATATAGCGGCCCGGTGCACGAACAGTGGCAGCCGAGCGGATGGTGGAGCATGTGCTGCAAGCTGTGAACGGCGAGTGGATGTTTGCGCCGTATAACTACCCTCAGGCACGATAGAACATAAAGGTGAGCAATATTGTTTTGTTTACGATTCTGGTGCTGAATTACCGTTTTTAAAGAAAAGTTGTGCAGCCAAATTAAATGGCAAACGAGTCAATAACGTTATTGCGATGACTGGTATTGGTCAAACATGTGCACAGAACAAATCTTATGTAGCATAAGGATAGTGCCAGTAGGTCATGTACCAGTCGAAGTAGATAGTAATCACTGGTGATGAGCAAGCATAAGTTGTGGTAGAAAGTTGAGTAAGGCATTCCATCGGCCGTATTGTGTTCGAAATCGGTGAAATCGGTGTCTCTTGAGGCAACTCAAGTAGTCCGTGGGTAAGCGATAGGCGTTTAACTCTGGCGGAGGTCGAGGTCTGGGGAGACTGTAGAGTTTGATCCATGCGCTGGGTGTACGAGAGCAATGAGATTGCTGGTCGGCTGGCGTTAGAGGTTTTACTAGAGGGTTTCTAAAAGCTGGCAGTTTCGTTGCAGTAGAGTTTTAAAGGATTATTCGAACGACTATGGTACATGGCCCAGGGTAGTGATTATTGTATTTTCGATTATTCCCAATTTTACCATGTTTGATTTAATTAAAGAGTAAGATTTGGCTAAAATAAAACTGTAGAGTTTGACCCGATGAATCTAGAGTTAGGTCAGGAGTGACCGAGTGGTATAAAATTATGTCGTGGACTATTTGTTCGCAGGGTAACCATAACACGAGGACGTGTGCAAGCAGGACAGTCGTGTCGGAAATACGTTAGTCTTCATTTGACTAATCGGGACGCCAGCGCCACCAAGCGGCGCTCGACAGAGTCTACAACATAACGCTCGTCAACTGTTCACCGGAGTTAAGCAGAGCAGAGTTTTTCGGTGGCTGTCGAGCAATGAATATGTTAAGAAACTGTCCTGCGTTCCGTATAGTTGTGTCGTTTACCTACAATGTGTTATCAATTTGATCGTGGATTATAATTTGATTTGATCTGCAAACGGTTTTTCTATTGCGCAATAATCAACATTACCGCGCCCACAGTTGTTAAAATATGGCTGACGATAACTAGAGAATGTACCTTCTCCGTCATATTTATACACGGCCAGTTAATGCATTTCGAACACCTTAGGTCCATAACTAAAAACACGCTTGTAGTTTGCCGATGCGTTGTCAAACTTAGGACGAATTCGACCAAACTATACCTAGTATAAGTCTAACCCAGCAAATAAAATTTTAATTTTTGATAGATTTTCCATACAAAAACTGTCAGACGTCAATTTTATTCCGCGAATAAATGATATCTGACTTTGGTTAAATCAGCCCTTAGAGCAGTTGAAACGTCTCTTATAATGCTATGAACATACTTGTAATTTCAATACGTATGTAATTGCGTACGTAACTGGCCGTAGTGTAGTACGTTATTATAGTATTAAAGAGTTTAACCTGTTTAACCCAGGGACACCTTTTGGCTTCATCGGATTCAGCAGGTCAAGGGCGTTGCATCGCGGTTTTGTGTGAGAGCCTTTAGGGCTCCCACACAAAACTGCGATGCAATGCGAATTCGCAGTTTTGTGTGGGAGCCCTTAACCTGCTGAATTCTGCTGACGCCTCGAGATGTCACCGCGGATTAAGGAAGATAAGAAGCTAAAATAAAGTACAAATGTTGTGTATCTACTATCTATGTATAATTTTAAGTATTAGGTATCTATGTTACTATGAAATATACGTTAGAAAGAAATATATTTATTTTATTGTTATGTATTTTTACAATTTTAAGACAGCTTACAGACTAATACACATAAATGGTAACGAGATAATGACAACTGACAATTGCTCATTACTAGCTGCCACATTTATACATATAACAATGTTATAAAAAAAGAAGATAGAAGAAAGAAAAAAGGAAAAGGCATGGAACATAGGTAGGTATGCCGTGATAAACCTCAAATATTCACTCATTAAAGTATTCATTACTCAAGATTTTCCTGATTCTTAACGCACTCATGCAAAATAAATCGATTTCTAAATACCAATGGCAGATTGATAAACGATATTGCACTGCGTATACAAATAGCGTTACGCCTATAATTTGTTCTTGTAAACGGTACTTGTAATAATGGTCGTAATCTTACGTTATTTTGATTGGTGCGAAGATTTTTACTAAGTAAATCGAGACAATCGATTGTTCCATTTGCAATGCTGATAAGAAAACAGATATAATTAATATTACGCCTTAATTCTAAAGATAGAAAGTGATAACGCTTACACCGGTGTGCATAGCCGTCTGAAAACTGCTGTGCCTTGAAATCTAGGTATCTCATAAATTTCCTCTGAACTAATTCAATGCGAGATGTTTAAGTCTCATTTGGGGGTTCCATACTTGGGAAGCATACTCGAGGGTACTGCGCACGTAAGAAAAAAAAACCAGTAAAGTACCTTTACTTGTTGGTTTTAGAGATTGAAAATTAGAACAAGTTCGTATTATGAATCCCAAAGCTTTGGAGGCTTTCTTTATGATGAATTCTATATGTTCGTTAAAAATTAGTTTACTGTCATGTATCACGGCAAGATCTCTAACACTATGCAGTTTATTTATGTAATGACCATATAATTTATACGCAGAATCAATTAAACGTTTTTGCCGTGTAAACGGCACATGAAAACATTTAGACACATTAAACTGCATTTTATTGTAATATACCACAAACGTGTCCAGATCGGACTGGAGTTGCTCCACATCAGATAATGTACGCACCAATTTAAGGATCTTCATTTCATCTTCGTATAAAAGGATATGTTTGTTTCTGAAACAGGTTTTAATGTCAGAAATAAAATATAATAAATAATAACGGACCCAAGATCGAACCTTGAGGGACTACTGACAGGATAGAACTCCATCGAGACGCATATCCGCGACACGACACAACTGCCTGCGCCGCCGCGTACACGACAGCCTGTGATCTATTTTCTTGACGAAAACCATCGGAATAAATTACCGTGTATTCCTACAGAGAATAACTTCTATTGAAGCACACGATTGTCTATCCTGTCAAAACATTTACTGTTGTCAATCACGTCAACCTGATGACCCCCCTCCATTCCATCTGTTATGATGTCGTTGGACAATACTAAATTGGTGGTAGTAGACCGTTTTCTGAGAAATCCATGCTGCTCACCACTAAAGTGACTTTTCATAGCCGAGTAAATTTCTGTGTACTCTAGTCTCTCTAAAACTTTTGAGAAAAGACATAATTTAAATATAGGCCGATAGATTTGTACGTCGGATTTGTCTCATGTTGTTGTGTTTTTGAAGATAGGCGTGACAAAGGCAGACTTCCATATATTATGTACGATACCACATCCCATCCACCAATCAAACAAAAAACAATAGGTGCCACCAGGCTCCTTGCACAGTTTATTATGAAAATAGGAGGGATTATGTCTGCTCCACCCGATTTCGATGGATCCAGATTTTTAAGTAGCTTTAAAACTCGATCCAGACAAATTGTGACCGAGCTCAAAATGTAGTAGAATGGGTATCAACATTCAAATTCAAATCACATGAAGGAGTGTACTGAAAGGTTGACTGAAAGTAAGAGGCCAAAAGTTCAGCGACACTCTCGCCTGTATCTGCGGTCCTATCCATATAGCAATAATAGCAATAATATATGTATGCAATATAATGTTAACTTTAAGTACTCGTATAATTATTAAACTAGCTTTAAGTCAAATGTAATACTTGCTGCGCCCTAACAGAGGCATGTGCTCTTAAGTTTAAGTCTAGCCCGTAACTAAGTGTACATTAAGCAAGTAAATAAATAAATAAAGTACTTGCCCGGTCCCCGCAGTCGAACCCTTTCACAGGGATCACGAATGCCACTACTAATTTCAAATATGTAAAAAACCTTATTTATTATGTTTAATAATTAAGTTTTCACCACTAAATCGTTCTTCTATATACAGGGAATCGAAACTGAAAAAACTTGCAGTATGACGGAGGCATTCAAGAAAAACGAACGCGTCTTTTTTCCAATAGATCAGACAATTGCTGATGGATTAGGAGTCAATAAAGTAGGAGTAAACACTTTCTTTAACCTCAAAGGGCTGCTCACTAAAATGGTAAGTTTATTCAATTAGTTATACCAGCGAGCTTCTGCTGGACATTTCTCCATTTCTCGCAGAAATTATTTTGAAGATGGAATGTGGCTGCGAAAGTATTCTACAATCATTATGTTCGTTTGTACAGTTTGTAAGTGCCAGATTAAGTCACGTTATATCTTTTCCAACATACAAATTGTCCAGTTTCCGGGACGTAAGAGTGCCCAACAGCATGACGCTCACCTTACGTTTGATTACCGCAACTTATTGTTCATAGTACGTTGTCCGCTATAATTATTCAGCTTGCTCGTATATCAGCGAATAGCAGCGAACCTAAAACCTCTTACCAGATTACCGCGGTTTTGGCTTGCTCGTCTGTGCTTTAGATTGTTTTATAAGTTTTTTTTAGGTGGTGATTCCAGAAGACTGGGTGGCGCGTGCGATCATGCATGTCGTTGAAGAGGAAAAGTTTAATATAGAAGGCGCCGGGGCAGTAGGTATAGCTGCTCTTATGTGCGGCCTGCTCCCTAACTTAAAAGGCAAAAAGTGAGCATCACTTTATTCTTCTCTATTTACATTCTTTTCCCCAAAGCTTCTATGTCCAAGAGTGATGTTCTACATATGTATAAAGATACAATTTGATTCGTTCGTTCGTCTTACCCTTGTTTTACCCAACCTGTAAAAAGGCCCTGAATTTATTTTTATATTTTTAGTTTTACCTACACAATAGGCTAGTTGACAGTAAGAATAATACTTTATCAATTTTATTATATTGTATTATATTGTATATTGTGTATTTTTGGTTGTGAGCTAAAAGTATCATAATTAAACTTAGTTTTGTAAATGATTTTAGATTTAATAATATTTTTGAGAAATATTACGTGAAAATATAGCCATTGGTCAATTGACATTGAACGCGAATCAGAGCGCGACACGTCACGATCTTCAGTCTTGACAAAATAACATTGTTTCAGGGTTTCCGCCTCAGGATATTTTCCTCTAAAGGATGGTGGGCAAAAATGTATGGGAGCTGGTCCCACTACCCCGCCATAGTTAAAACTACTATATATAGTTTTGAAAATATTACTTCGCCCCTTACTCAGGCCAAGGCGCATCAAAATCTGTCCCAGGGTTAACCAGCTCTGACAATGTTAGGTTAGGTTAGTTTATGTAGGGTTTTACGGTTGTGGCAAGTATAAAACAGTTTTGTTTAAATAAAGTGTCAGTTTAAGTTAGGTTAGCAATTAGATTTTGTCTTTCCTGATCATTTTGACATAACAACGAAATAGATAGGGCGCTTAGTTTCATAGGTAATAGCGATAGTGTAGGACGAGACAAGCCGAGCCGTGGTACGACGCGCGCCAGTCAACTAAGGTTTGACAGTAACCGTACCACGGCGCGTGCCATTCATTGGATTGGGATTATTCATGCATTTAATGAATAAGAATTCTTTTTCTCCCATGAGACAAACTTCTGGGTCGATAATTATGGAGACTAAAAAGAGAGCCGGTCGAAAAAAAAAATATACATAAGTATTGAAAAAACTTAACAGAAGCGAGCACAAAGTACCTACACAACAAAGCGAAGGACTGCACCACCCACAGTATAAATATTAACAGTACGGAAACTAAGCCTAGTTGAGGATATAATTACTTACGCTCCATTGAAGCAATAGGGTTGTAACTTTTAATGTTTTTGATATTGTTTTTTTTTTTTTCATTTTTGTTCTGTAGTGATAAATCAATCGAATTTAAATAACTAGCTTACAAATACAATTTAAATAGGTAATCTCATGGCGTCGGTTAATCTCGGCAAAAGACGATAGTTTAAACACGGAAAACATTTTAATATTAACACACAACAACTTGTAGAACTATAGATCTTTAACTTTGTCATTACGGCGTAACCTTTTACAAGTTTTGGCGGGAGCGTACGCGAGCCGCGGTTGGACGAAAACGTTTCGAGCGTTCGTCGCAGCGGGCGCGCGGTAGACGCCGCAGCGCAGCAGGTGGCGCGCGGGCCAGTCTCATGAGCGGCTGCGAACCGTACCGTGTTTCAATCCGAAAATGCGTGTGATACCTAGTAATCAAAAACCCATTACAAAAACCAATACCTTTATTCTTCATTATTACAAACTATTTACAGAAAACTATTTTCGTCTGCTACGACACCTTCGGAATTCTTTATTATTGAATTTAATGTGGAAAAAATTCTCAATCTAATGAACAGTTTTTTAAAATAAACTGTTGGGAAACAAGGACACGGTACTATGAAACCGATTTTGATTATTTCTTTGTAAATTAGTTCAGCTACTTTGCAGTTTGTGTTCTTTTTTAAAGCAACAACGAAAAATTAAAATACGATAAATCGTTTAAAATACGATAGCTCCGGTTTTGATGAAGCCGAGTTCAAACAGCCCTATACTACGCAATACGTTCGTGGCATTTTTAAAAAGATCGCGGAGATAAACTTAAACGTGACCACTCGTCTTGACGCGCTTGGTACTCACTACTGAGAGCACCGCGACGAGCGATTAGGAGTCTCAGTGGTCTCGTCGTAGCGCATGTTTGTGCAGATAGTTTCCGTACTGTCCATGTTTATATTGTGACTGCGCTGAGCTGGACCAACGCCAGCGCATGTTGCAAGGGAGGGGGATATCGAGCCGCGCCAATCAACGCGCAGCTTGTGTGCATGTAAATAATGCACTCAAAACCGATAATAATTGATGAGAAAAATCGTGTTTTCGAGAGTGTTAAAGCCGACAGTGAAGTCAAAATGTAAATCCAAGATGGCGGCTGCGAAAATTTTAACATTTTTTTAGTCATTGGTGTCATTTTCATAGCTTCCCAGGGTGCTAAAATGGTGAATGGAATGGTGAATGAAATGGTGGTAGTGGTAAAATAGTGAGGTCCAAATGTAAATCCAAGATGGCGCCTGCGCAAATTTTAAAATCTTTAGTCATGGGTGTCATTTTCATAATTTTCGAGGGTGCTAAAGTCAATAGTGAAGTCAAAATGTAAATCCAAGATGGCGGCTGCGTAAATTTTGTATTTGTTTTAAATCATACGTGAGAAGGGACTTCGTTCCAGACGGGCGTCCCCCAACCGCACACTTTTTTTTAGATTTATTGATTGTTAAAAAAAAAACTTACAAATAAATAATAGATTATTTGGATCGATATCAAACATCACAGGGGAAATCCAAGAGCAGAGGGTGGAAACACTGAATTTGTTTTTACTTGTTTGACAGCAATCTGTCACAGATTGTACAGATTTGACGACTTAGGGCTGTGTTCACTAATATTCAAATCACCGGTTAGGTATGTCAAACTTCCTATGGAATGAACAGAAGCCCAATTCCCGTAACCAAAAACGTCCAAAATCTAGTCGCAATCTCATCTCAGCGACAATGAAATGTCAGAAATGTAGGGAAATTATAAGTATTTTTGACATATTGAGACAGATCAGACCGTGAATGTTCTTAAAATTACGAGAATTGCACCTCTGATTAAATATCTAAACAGCCTTTTAAAAGTCGGTGAACTCCGTTCTAAAGATGATGATATCACTCGAGCAGCCATTCCAGTGTGCCCCGTTTTACTTATGAAAATTAAATGGCGTTTTATAAATGAAAAATTAGTAATGTTAATGTTAATATTTTGATGAGATGTTCATGTTTTAAGGAAATCAGACCACAAGGAACATTTTTAATCGGTTTCGGTAACTGTCAACTAGCCTATTACCAGCCCCGAAAAAGTTTAACTATTCGCAAAGCTAATGATTGAATTGAACGAATTTTAGATAATTATTTCTTTTCAGAGTTGTAGTCGTTATTAGTGGAGGCAATATCGACACGACGACATTAGGGCGCGCCCTTGATAGAGGCATGGCGGCGGAAGGTCGGCTCGTGAAGTTCAAAGTGTCGGTGGCGGACAGGCCCGGCAGGCTGGCCGAGCTGTGTGGCAGGATCGCCAGCATCGGCGTCACCATGCGGGACTGTGTGCCGGAGCGAGTCTGCGTTGGCCTAGGCATTTTATACTTTCAGGCAAGGAATTTCGCAAATCATAATTTCTTTCCCAGCCGCCCGGTGGTGTTGCGCTGTGAGTAGGCCTGCCTTCCGTCCGGGCGGGGTTTTTAAAAAGTAACCAAAAACTTTATGTATCAGAGGAATCTCGATTAATTAAAAGATAACAATTAAATTAAATCGAGTCAAATCTTAGTTACAAATTCATTTGTAATCGTAATCAAGCCTCCTGCAAAATAGCCTGCACTGCACTGCACTGGTCACTCAGTCGCACGTAGCGTAGGTGCCTCGGCAGGCAAGTGAGTCAAGTGAATTACGCGAATAGAAGGTATGTAATTCGCGAGTTGATGCCACTTTATTTATTTATTTAATTAAGGTTCACTCACAGCACATACATACACATATAGTATATATAATAAATCAAACGGTAATATTCTAATATACTGGATGATTTTTTTTACCGTCTCGAAATTTTTACAGGGTGTTCTACCCATGTACATGAACAACTTTCACTATGGGACCAACTATGAGATCACGAAAAAAAATCAGCTGTTTCATAGATTTTGGTCAAGTAGGTTTAAACTTTTCTACTATACAGCAGATTATTTTTCATGATATCAGAGTTGATCCCATAGTGAGTGTTCATATTCATGGGTAGAACACCCTGTAAACATTTCGAGACTGTAAAAAAAACAGTATATGCCAATTACGGGTAAACACAACACTGACAACAAAGACGCCAGATTACTGCTTAGTTGCTAACTTAAGTCTAGGTGTACAATGGGTTAAGAAAATCGGATATAAATTATGTTGCGAAGAAAGTCAAATTGAAAACAGAGTAATTCATTCATTCATTCACAGTACAGAGAAATAATTTGACTACGTTTCATTGGTGTGTAGGGAGGTCAAGATTCTTGATTTGAACTTAACCCTACGGTCATTAAATATATCCGCTTCGGGTACGGACTTATTAAATGAATTAAGGTTGTCACACATTTTAGCGAGTGTTGAGTTGAGACCTGTGTTTGTGGAGGTAGTAGGGGGCGCTGTAGAATTGTGGTTATGGGAAAGCGTGGAATTCTAGGCGGAACTTTCAATAGAATGCGCGATAGCAGTTTACTACAATCTATGCGGCCTTTCACTAGTTTGTGAAGGAACGTAAGGCTATGCATAATTCTTCTTTGCCGTAGAGGGGTCATTTTATAGAAACTTAGACGCTGCTGATAGGGACATCTATGGGATAAGCCAGGGGATATAAATGCGAGGTGTCTGGTGAAAGCCCGTTGTACGAGTATGCTCTCCAGTCGCTGAGAATGTATTGCGTAAAAAGGGTCCCAGGCAACGCTGCACAGTGTGTTAGAAAGCCCGATTTTGTTGCATGCCCTTTTTATTACAGAAATCGATAGTATTTATCATTTTAGGCACTACAGTCAAAGTCCGGCATTGATACGACTAGTAGATTATTTTTAAAAAAATCTCAAAGTTCCTGTATAACCGGGTCATGAAAATAATAAAAAAAATTATATAAAAAAAACCAGCCTACATATTTATATTTCCATTATAACTACTAATTAAACTTATAATACCTAACTATCTGACAAATATTCGTGTCTGTATTGCAAATAGATCGCGAAATATTATTATTTTTATTTTTTTTACTTTTTATTTAATTTCTTGGCAATAATGCGGTATTAGATAGAGATATTTGACCAGCCGATTGTCTACATGTATGTCTATCGACAATATTAAAACCACAATCTAATTCAGCGTTATTTAGAAGTTATGAGAATTTTGAGTTATATCCGGATTTTTTTGTACTAGGGTTGTCACTTTATCCAGAAATTTAAATTTAATATTTTTTTAATTTTGAGTTATAGCTGAAAGAAGTCGTATATATTATCGATTAATTATCTTTATATGTGCATTTACCAATAACTGAAACTATACACTCTTATTCTTTGATTCTTTTACTAAGTCCGCCTGGGTGGGTACCACCGACTTGTCTATTTCTGCCACCAAACAGTAGTGTTGCACTATTGTGTTCCGGTTTAAAGGACCAGTTAGCCAGCAAAATTATAGGCACGTTAGACAGAACACTTTGAAGACTCAGGGTGGGTAACGCATCTGCCGTCTCATTTATAATAATAATATTCCACAACTTTCACACAACGCCATCTAGTCTCAAACTAAGCAGAGCTTGTGATATGAGTACTAGACAACTGATAAACATACTTATATATTTCTAAATACATACATATTATAGATAATAACACCCAGACACAGAAACAAATGATCGTGCTCATCACACAAACATTTGTCCTGGGTGGGAATCGAACCCACGACCTCCGGCCTAGTAGTCAGGGTCACTAACCACTAGACCAACAGGCCAGTCATTAATCATTATTCTTGCGCGACGTGTCTAGATGGACGATATGTGATATAGGCGACAATGACTGCTTACCACCAGGTGTCTCGTCTACTTGTTCATCCATATAACTAGTGTAAAAAAAACTATGCCCTTGCAATAAAAAACATTTTCATGGTAAATGGTAAAAGTTAAAGATTTGACGGTGATACTAATTAAAATCTTGTCAAGATTATTTGTAATGTTTACTAAATATCAAACAAACATTATTTAGGTCTTTTTTTTAAAAGGTGGTCCTGAAAGTTTAATATGTATTTTGATGATATGCTACATGTGACTTGGGAAGGAGTCCACCCTCGAAAGGCATTAGCTAAAACCCCAAGTTATTGCATGTAGCATGGAGAAACGGGGGTGAGGCATCATGGAGCCGTTCCAGACTCATGATGTCACTTTGCCTCAGCAGGAATTGACCCACCCTGCTGGGGGATGTCCATCTGGGCTCCGACCAGAGGACTTAGTGCGAGGAGGGCATGAGGGCGCCAACCCTCATGCTGGTCAACGAGCGGCAATTAGTGAAGTTGTGGATAGCGCCACAGCCAGCACTCTTCAACCTCCGGGAGTGTTTGCAAATACACGAGGAGACGATTGTGAAAGCGGTCCTTCAAACACTAAGGTACTTACTCGGCTAGACGCTTTTAAGCTTTTTAAGGGAAAAGCTAGAGACTTAGCCGTAGAGGAGCGGATAAAATTGGTATTTGATTATTTTGGCCCTCAATACCAATTATCGCAGACCAGTGAACAGTTCAAAGGCGTACTTGCAGCGTTTCTTTCCAAAAGCTCAGATTTACTAAAGCGCTGTAAAGGAAATGAACCTTTTTTTCTAAAAAAACACGAAACATGGCTTAGTGGAACACTTATAAGTGGTAATTTGAACATTTCTGAAGGAAGCGAAGGTATTTTATCTCCAAAATCCAAAAAGTTTAAGACGTTAAGTAGGACTCAACAATATAGATCCAAAAGAAAACTGCAGGAGGTTCTAGACAGTCCTTCTTCTAATAAAATCAAGGCATTTATTGGATCGCTTAAAATTAATGATAAAGCACTGTCTCATACATCAGCAAAGAGTTTAGAGACTATTATTAATTTATGCCTTTCATCCGATACTGCTTCTACCGAGATTTTGAAGAAAATAGAGCATTCCGTCCAACCATATACCCCAGAGGAAGCTCTTTCTATTCTTATTGATAGGAATCTATCGGTTGAAACTTATAATAAGTTTCATTTGGACATGAAAAATCGTGGAAATGACATATACCCGCCGTATCACAGAGTACAAGAGGCAAAAAAAATGTGCTACCCTGATCAGATACAAATATCTGAAAGAGAAGCTTTTGTATCTGTAAAAAATTTAGTAAGGCACACATTTGATCGCATTCTGTCATTAACGGACGCAGTTTTCATCAATTTCTGCACACACATAGAAATTCAAACAGTAAAATGCGTTTTAAAAGGAATTTGGGGATTTGATGGATCTACAGGTCAATCATTGTACAAACAGAAATTTTCAGATGCAGGAGTTGATGAAAATTCTGTTTGCAACAACTTTTACTCCATTACAAATTTCGACGAATACTGGTGAAATAATTTGGATGAACGCCACAGTCATACCGATATTGCAGGCCTGTGCATATTCAATATAAAAAAGAGTCACAGGATTTGATTAATTCCGAAAAACAGCTTGTTCAAAACCAAATTGACAATCTCACTCCCATGCTCGCCAAAACATCTGAGGGCCATCAAATTAAGATCAAATGTGAACTATATTGCGCTGCTATAGATGGAAAAGTGTTAAATACTCTTTTAAATACTAAATCTCAGTTACGTTGCCCGTACTGCCAGTTGACCTCGTCACAGTTTAATAATTTAGATGCAGTATTTTCCAGCTCTGTTGACGAAAGCCTTTTGCATTACGGTGTTAGCCCATTACACTTTTGGATCCGAGCCTTAGAATTTGTTTTAAAACTGGGATACAAAGTTATGGTGAAACAATGGCGAATTACGCAAAAATCTGCAGAATACAAGTTAGTTGAAGATCGCAAAGCTAAAATCCAAGATGATATCAGAAATAAATTGGGCCTCTTGGTAGATGTGGTACGCCCAACTTCAGGTACCACAAACGACGGAAATACTGCCAGAACTGCGTTTTCTGATCGACATCGTGCAACGTTTGCGGAAATTTTAGGTATTGAGAAATGGCTATTGGATGATTTATACATTATTTCAATTGTTTTATCCAGCAATTTACCAATTGACGTTGAAAATTTGCAACATTTTGTAATCAACTGGCACATAGATATGTCGAGACCTATAACTGGCATCCAATGTCAGTCACAATTCATAAAGTTTTAGCTCACGGTGCACAAATAATAGCAGCATCGCCATTACCAGTTGGAATGATGTCTGAACAAGCGGCTGAATCAAGAAATAAGTTTTGGAGGATTGATAGGGAGTATCATTCTCGAAAAGTTAGTCGTGAAGCTACAATGTTCGACCTGTTCCACAGAGCGCTTATTACCTCTGACCCAGTTATTTCTGATTTTCATTTAAAGGACAGAAATAAAAGTGCAAAGAGGATCCCATTACCAGCAGTAGCTTTAAGTTTGCTGAAACCAGTTAATGTTGAAAATGATTTAGTGGATGATCATTCGTCATTCACTGAACATGATGAGACTTTAATCATTCAAAATGAAAACCAAGATTTATATTTTTTTAGTTTTTTGTAAATATTTGTAGTTTTTGCAACCCGGATAAAACTTGATATTTTCGAATGAGACAACCCTAGCCAAAATAGAAAAAATCTCATAACTTCTAAATAACGCTGAATTAGATTGTGGTTTTAATATTGTCGATAGACATACATGTAGACAATCGGCTGGTCAAATATCTCTATCTAATACCGCATTATTGCCAAGAAATTAAATAAAAAGTAAAAAACATAAAAATATTAATATTTCGCGATCTATTTGCAATACAGACACGAAAATTTGTCAGATAGTTAGGTATTATAAGTTTAATTAGTAGTTATAATGGAAATATAAATATGTAGGCTGGTTTTTTTTATATAATTTTTTTTATTATTTTCATGACCCGGTTATACAGGAACTTTGAGATTTTAAAAAAAATAATCTACTAGTCGTATCGATGCCGGACTTTGACTGTAGTGCCTAAAATGATAAATACTATCGATTTCTGTAATAAAAAGGGCATGCAACAAAATCGGGCTTTCTAACACACTGTGCGCTGGCATATTGCAGCCTGCTACGTACTAAGGCATTGTATAGGACCATTTTAGTTTTAATAGACCTGAATTATTGCGTATTACGCTTAAGAAACCCTAACAATTGCGCAGCTTTTTTAACGCAACTATCTACATGTTGCTTGAATGTTAATTTTTTATCCATGATCACTCCGAGATCCCGAATCTCATCAACCTTAGTTAGTGTTACGCTATTGATATTATATGATGTTACACTAGATTGTTTTTTTTTTTGTGAATGTAATGTGGAAACATTTCTTGACGTTTAAAGCCATGCCATTTTTATTGCACCAATCTTGTATTCGATCCAAGTCACTTTGAATCGCGACCGAGTCGTCTGGTGAAGTTATCGTCTTATAAATCTTTAAATCGTCAGCGAACATTAAAAACTTGCAGTTTTGTATTTGATCTGCTATATCGTTAATGAACAGCAAGAACAAGATTGGTGCTAGATGGGATCCTTGCGGTACTCCTGAGATAGAAACATATGGCTGTGATATGTAACCATTCAAAACAACAGTCTGTGACCGTTGTTGTAAGTAAGATGTAAACCATCTCAGAAGTGATCCGTGAATACCGTTGGTTGCTAGTTTTGACAAAAGTAGTGAGTGACTCACTTTATCAAAAGCACTGCTGAAGTCTGTGTATACAGCATCTACCTCCAATCGTTTGTCTAGAGATTCAGATATGTCAGACACAAACTGGATCAGATTGCTCTCCACTGAATGACCCGCTTTGAAGCCATGTTGGCAAGGTGAAATGTTTGAGTCGAGGTGATTGTGTGATTATGGGACAGATAAGGGATTCAAATAGTTTAGGAAAACACGACAGTACTGAGATCGGACGATAGTTCTTAACGTCTACAGGATCGTCTTTTTTGTAAATAGGAACTATTTTTGCCTGTTTCCATGCCACTTGCCACTTCGATACATACACAGATACATTCGCGACTTTCGTTCGTGAGCACAGCTATTGTTTATATAGCACTGTGTGACCTAAACCCATACTTAAGTCACGCTTCTCCTTGACTTACGTAGTCCATTTTTACACCGTGCGAAAATGAATCTACTAATTTTATAGATGTTTAGTAAACAAGAAGATACTTTTAAATGTTCTTTGACACTAGAAATTCGTAGCTCACAAATGTCAATAGAGGGGTAGGTTAGCATTTCGCCTAAAACAGTTTCATGCTGTAGAAAATATGACAACGCAATTTCATACGAAATGATTCCACTTCTAGATTTGGTTTTAAGTTTGTCGCTGTTCGTGGATTACCAAATGTTTTCAGTGTTCACTTGTGATTTTAATATGAACTACTCAGAAAGTGAATTAAGTGAAGATGAGGGTGGTGACATTATCCCAGACACACTTCACATCCGCTATAAGCCGCCATGTTAGATTTTATGTGACGTCATGTATGGTGTCCGCAACTCTACGTCAATGCGCGTAATATGCGTACGGGTGGGAAAATCGATTATTCGGTCTACCCCAGCTCCTCAAGGAAAGCCAGCAACGCCTTGGTGTTACTGACAATCTCACGGAGAGTTCCTAGGTTACCAAAGTACTTTTTAGAAGCATATGAGCTGATAGTATAGATGAGGTAGTGATGCGTTATATTTGTTGAACACAATATTAGGTAATTAAATGGGGGTGGATTATACAATTAATTTACTTGTTGAAAGGTAACTTACCCAATGTTATTCTAGCACTGGCTCTGTAAGGTAAAACATTTTGAGGTTGGTATCGTTCATTAGGTTTCCTCCACAATATTTTTCGACCGTCACAGTCTGACCTGAAGGTTTTTTCGTCGCTGAAGATAACGATGTTGTTTTCCCAATCAAAATTGACGTATTTCTGGGCAAATCGCACTCGTTCTCTTCGATGTTCTTCAGTTAGACATATTTTCTTTGCAGTTCGATAACTGTGAATGTTCGCTGCATGTAAATGTCTTCGAACCGTGGACAGAGATATTCCATGCCGTTGCGAACCGTAACGAGTGGATGTGAACGGCGATGTAGTGTGAACCTTAACAATATCCCGATGACGTTCAGATTGGTCTGTATAGATCCCAGTAGTCTTCCGACCCATGGACCTTGTCTTAACATCGCCGGTTTCTTCGAATCTGCGCACCCATAAGCGCACCGTTTGTCTCTGTATAGAAAATAAAGGTTTTAAATAAGTTATTAAATACCACTCACAATATACCGCAACTAACTCAAAATCGGAGACCACAAATAATATTATAATTAACGAGAACTTACTGCTATGCCAAGCTGTCTCGCAATTCCTTTTATGCTCACATTTTGTTCATACAGAACAACTATTTTTGTTCTCATAAAATCAGAAATCATTTTAAATCGTAGTCGTTTACTCTTCGTCGTTTTAAGTGAACGTATACATCAAACGTTGTAGTTTTACTCGAGGGTATGGATTAATTATATACAGAAAACGTAAGTAAGTAAAATTAATGGATACCCTCAAATTATAACATCTATCGATCAGACAGAGACCTACTGATAAAGTGACTCGGAAGATAGTAGATAACAATTTCATCACGATTGATATGGGCTCGCTGGCTAGTTCGTCAAACTCGTATGAGTATGACGACGTTCGGTAATGCGATGGTTCGAATCCGAGTCGTAAAATTGAATTCTTTTTGAAGTATTCTTTAGATTATTCGTAACGAATTCAATGTTGTAGTAGTGTAACATTTTAAAACTTGAGGGGTTAGCACATACTGACGCTGTGTGTACCTATGTACTAGTTAGAATAAGTATGTAAAGGAATCCAACATTTTTTCAATGTCAGAGATACCCCAAAATTAACTTTTAACATTTTGTACTACACTTCTGGACACATCTATTGGCCCACCTTGTATTTTCAGTTTCGTTTGGTCCTAGCTAAAATTTTATATTAGGTCGAGCAAAAAGTTTTTATGCAGTTTTGAACCTGGCACATTCACAATTTCATTTAATAGTCTTTTTTTGAATTTCGAACACATAATTTAAAGAAACAAAAGACAATTTGGAGCCTGTTTGTTGATATCAAACAATCGAATACTAAGAAAACTTGGTTTTATTGGTTTACTTGGATTTAATTCTTGAAAAAGTGATTGATATCTTTGGTTTTGCAACAAACATTACTTATTCTTAACATTAAGGTGAGGTTCTATCAATAATCTATGGATACTTCACCTGAAGTCGCCGCCCAAGCTGTGGCACTTATTCAGGCCGGACACAGCCAAAGAAACGTGAGTGCTCAACTTAATTTAAGTCGATCTGCGGTCCGAAATGTTTATCGGAGGAATTTAGGTACCTAGAGACTGGCGGCTTTGTTCGTCGCCAAGGAAGGCCACGATCTCGGGTCACAACTGAAAGGCAGGATCGATTCATCGTGACGACCAGCTTGAGAAATCGTCACCTTACCACCATTGAGATACAAAACCAACTTCGCGACTTCCACGGAGTATCTGTGAGCGCTCGAACTGTTCGGAGAAGGTTAAAAGAACGCGATATGGTACCACACAAGCCAGCAAATGGGCCCAAACTAACGCGAGCCCACCGAACAGCGCGCCTTCATTTCGCACGCAGTCATTTAAATTGGACACAGCAAGATTGGAGCCGTGTACTCTTTTCTGATGAGTCTAAAATTGTGTTACATGGCAATGATGGAAGGAAGAAGGTCTACCGACGTAAGGGAGAGCATTTCGCACAATGCTGCTTTGAAGAGAGGGTTGCTTATGGCGGTGGCTCATGGACTGTCTGGGGCGGTATATCCGCGAGCGGCAAAACTCAACTTGAGGTTGTTACAGGACCACGGCTGCCAACATTAAATGCTGAAAGGTACATTCGTGAGTGCTTAGAACCTCACGTGATACCATACGCGGACTATGTGGGCCCAAATTTCCTTTTTATGCATGATAATGCAAGAGCCCATGCGGCCGGCATCGTCAGGGAATATCTTCGGGATGTGAACATCACAGTTATGGACTGGCCAACCAGAAGCCCAGACATGAACCCCATTGAGCACATGTGGGACGAGCTAAAAAGACGTGTTAGGGCTCGTCAGCCAGTTGCCCAGACGATGCAGGAGTTGAAAACTGCCATAGAAGAGGAATGGGAGATGATCCCTCAAAATTTCATAGAGCGGTTGATAAACTCTATGCCTAATCGTATGAGAGCTGTGGTAGATGCCCATGGAGGCAACACGCGTTATTAAATTAAACCTTTATTTGATAAAACATGTTTTTTATTCAAAAATCAATTGCCTTTAACAAGGCGCATATCCGACTTGTTAGGCGTAGCTCCATGTCGTATGGTATTCTGAATTCAAATTTAAAACAATACGATCGAAAAAGATGGTAAAATGTATCAGGTTTAAAACTGCATCAACAGTTTTTGTTCAATCTAGCAATCATATTTCGGTAGGGGCCATCGAAACCTAAACTCTAAGGTGGGCCAATAGATGTGTCCAGAAGTGTATAACTTCTACAGAAAAATTGCTCTGCTCATTTTTATTTTTTAATATGTTTTTATATCCTTAAATACATAGCTTTGTTTAGTTATCCAAAAGATTTTCCTTATTAAACATATTTTTTTTATTTTTGCTTAACTACGTAATGTGAAAAATTGCTCCGTCCATTTTTATATCTTTATTAGTCATATGACTTTATATTATAACAGATTTATTAATTATCCAACAAATTTTCAAACGTTCAAATATTTTTTAGGATATGTCCGCTGATTTATGCTAGAGCGTAAGGGTATCATTTTTTATTTATTTAAATCTACTACTATAAGTACTCAATACGACAGTGCGGTCATTCACAAAACCCTTCCGGGGTTGACCTTCACTTCCCCGTGCGGAGTTGCTTTGCCACGCAGTTTTGGAGTAGTGTAGGCGAGTTTGCTAGCCACCGTGATTACAAATAATGTTTTATCTTCCTATGCACAACGTACAATGGCGCGGCGTTTAGAAATTCGCTTTATATTTAAAAGGAATACTTGTTATAAATGCATTTAAAATAAACGTTTGATACTTCCTTAAGGACTTTGTACAATATGCGAAAAAAATGTCAATTGGAATAATAATGTTTAATTATGTTGTAGAAAACACTAATATAAATATCAAATACTTCTTGGTAAAATCTCTCAAACGTGTGAAATTAAAGGGCTTTGAAGGTCCATGTTAAACCTACTGTCTGCCATTTTGATTTTTTTTTTCAAAATGGGGGCCGTGCATGATGATATCTATATGAATCGATAGCTGACATCAATGCAAACAGTAAACATAGTTAGACCAAACCCCGTAAAGTGTCATATTTCGAAGATATTTTTGAAGATATTATACGTACAAAGTAGATCACGTGACGTCCATATTTTTTGAACTTGCTTATATCTTGTTGAATAGATGTTTGAAATAATCACTCTGAATGTTTAAAGTAATCATTTTAGTAACTATATTAAGCTAAAAATTAATAAAATCACTGTGGTAGGCATTATTTGGTTAAGGCAAGTTATAAACTTGCTAACATTCCTTTACAAATAAATTCTTTAAAAAACCTGGTGTCACTGCCTGACTGACGGCCGTTGGGGCATTAAAGTTCTCGAGTGGCGACCGTGTACCGGAAGACGCAGCGTTGGCAGGCCTCCCACAACGTGGACCGAGGATCTGGTGAAGGTTAAAACTAGCTGGATGAGGATAGCGTGGGACCAGTCGTCGTGGAGATCTTTGGGGGAGGCCTTTGTCCAGCAATATTATGATGATGATGACTGCTTTACAGAGCCAGCAATCTACGCGCTAGACTGACTAGTTTAGTTAATAGATGAAAAATGATTATTTTAAACATTCAGAGAGATTATTTCAAACATCTATTCAGTAAAATGCACACAAGTTCAAAAAATATGGATGTCACGTCATCTCCTCGATCACGCCTGATGGAAAGCGATGGATGAGGTCTATGATGGAACGAGCGTGCCCAAAAGATGCCTGTTCACTCTTACTTTGAAGGCAGACGGGTTATATGAGATCAACTTTCAACGTTACTATTCTCGTAAACGTGACGGTTGACGGGGTTTGATCCTATGATGTATTCTGTTTGCAATGATATCAGCTATCGATTTATATAGGGTTCATGCGTGGCCGCCATTTTGAAAAACAATCAAAATCGCGGACTGTAGGTATAGCAGGCTTCTTTTAAAATCTTCAATACCATTTATCGGTGGACGCAGATGCTGAAAAAAACTGGTATACAGAGTGGATTTTTTTAATCTCACCTGAAGGGAAAGTACTCTAAATACTGGATATAGCAAATTGTCAAAGAAATCATTCATTTACTTTTTAAAAGAAACCAATCTGCATTCAAAGATTTTCGAAAATTCGCTTGCCACACTCGGGAATCGATCCAGTGAAATCCGAAAAAATAACAACCTGGCATCAATCGATAAAATCAATCATAAGGATCAAATCTCTCTAACAAACATGATATTAAATGAAACGAAAATCATGAAATCTGAATATAATAACCATTGCAATACCCGGATTGGTACAAACGGCACAATCAGATGGCCTGCGAGATCACCAGACCACCACTTTAGATTCTTTTTATGGGGATATGTTAAAAATCAAATTTACCAATAATCCTATGCAACTGTAAACGAGTTAAGAACTGAGGTTCACACTACGACTTTCAATAATCATCACAACTCACTATGTAAAGTTACTGGAAATCAATTCCTTAAAAGAATATAGGAGAATGGGCACCAAACTATGGAAGCTCATAAAGCGAAGCGAAGCTCAATAGCCATAAGATATATACCAATGGAAAGAGATTTCACCTTTGCTACTAACACGACTTTTGCCAATGGTTAGTAAATTCGGCGATAATGACCTAAATAGGTGACAACTTGAATATCGAAGTTAAGGAATGTTCTTGGTGACCAACAGCCATAAGTGATTTTTAAGAGAAACATTTGTTACAAAAACGACTTTCCGGCAAGACTTGGGGATCAGGAAAAATAAATGTCAAGTAAATGAGCAGCTTCTATTGTGTTGTCGGGACAATCTAGCACTGATGTGGCGACCTACTCGCCAAAACACCTGTGACCCAGGGAGTTCGTATCATCAACGAACTTCATGGCAAAATAGATGTGTTCACGTGTCATTTGAGTGAATTCGCAAGGACACTGTTAATTATTTTATGTTATGAATTAATATAGATTAATGTAGGTAGAATGTTATTGTGTTGTATTGTGTTATAATTCCTATCGTGTTACAAGTTGAATAAAATTATATTTAAATGGTTTTAAATTGTTAAATTGTGGTTTGTGAATGACCGCACTGTCGTATTGAGTACTTATAGATGTAGATTTAAATAAATAAATAAATATACCCTTACGCTCTAGCATAAATCAGCGGACATATCCTAAAAAATATTTGAACGTTTGAAAATTTGTTGGATAATTAATAAATCTGTTATAATATAAAGTCATATGACTAATAAAGATATAAAAATGGACGGAGCAATTTTTCACATTACGTAGTTAAGCAAAAAAAAAAAAAAATGTTTAATAAGGAAAATCTTTTGGATAACTAAACAAAGCTATGTATTTAAGGATATAAAACATATTAAAAAATAAAAATGAGCAGAGCAATTTTTCTGTAGAAGTTATAGTACAAAATGTTAAAAGTTAATTTTGGGGTATCTCTGAAATAGAAAAAAAAATTGGATTCCTTTACATACTTATTCTAACTAGTACATACGTACGTATACAGAAAGTATTTCAGTCTGAGGAAATATTCACAGAGAGTTATAAACGTTTTTCATGTTTGGGTGAAAATGCCCAACTTCTCGTAAAAAAAAAAAATGTTGGATTATTGTACATCTGTAATCTGTATCACCTAACTTCATCACATGCCAAATTTCAGAGGCGGAGGAATTTTTCGGGTTACTCAAGCCCCGTTGACCGGACTACAATCGCCAGACCTAAACTCAATTCAGCACGCGTGGAATAGGCTCCAAAGAAGAGCTCCAGTATTGATGCCGTGCATACCCCACAACAACTTTTAGACTTTTTAGAAAAAACATGGGCGGCCATTCCTCTAGTGATTTTGATGAACTGATCTTAGACATGCCAAATCGCTTTGATTGTGTGATTCGTGTCAATGATGTTAACACAGATTATTATTTTTTTTATCTTTACTATATTAATTTATAAAATCCTCATTTTTGCCATTTAATTGACGACATTAACTTAGGTTAATTTCCCATAATTTGCAAAAAATGCATTTTTTTTTAATTTTTACAAAATATAGGGATATGTGGTTAACTTAAACATAGGAATTAAAGTAAGAAGCCAGTCTGCAAGACTAGATTTGGTTTACCAAAAAAAATATCCAATTAATATAAATATTAATTGGATAATTTTTTATAGTTAAAAATGTACTTGATCCCTAAACACTTTTATTATTTATTTATTTATTTAATACTTCATGCACAGAAAAGTACAGAGGCGGACTTAATGCCATAGGCATTTTCTACCAGTCAACCTTTGGGTGATGGACCTTTGGGTGACTTTTGATGTATGTATTTTAATCACGTAAATTTAATCGCACCGATATTTGCAAAAAAATTACATAGATTCATCGTCGATGAGCCCCACCGGGCGACCAAGAAGTTTTTTATGTGTTCTGACTGATTTATGAACGAACGAGAGTGATGACATTACTTTTGATCTAGGCAAAAGAAGGGATGGCTATAATGTGTGTACGCTCGGAATAAAACAACGTATGTGCCAAAACGAACTGCCGGCTTTTTTCTAAATAAAAAGTATTATTAAAACTAAAACTGCTTTCCTTAAACCTTGATACGATTACTCTCTGTTTTAAACTCCATTGAATAACTCATAAGCGTTACGCCTTAAAAAAACGTAGAAATAGACAGAACTTTGCAATGTTTTTGTATCGAGAAAATTTCATTGTATTGTGTATTCTTTTTTCAGGAAGGATCAAAAAATATACACCAAAATATTAGATCCCTAATCCATAGACTTAAAACAGTACACGATAAAGAACAAGCACATTTTTTTCTATAACTTTCAAGTACTATCATCCAGCGCTATACGCGGCTCGATTGGCGAACGATAACAACGTAAAATAATTATTACAATCACAGGCATCAACAGTAAAAGAAATGTTTAATGTTTCAGTTCAAAATAATTTGTGAAACCAGAGGATGGGACCATACTAGGCAGTTAGTGGACCTAATCAAGAAAAACTATAAAGACTATCTCTTCCAAGAAATGAACGGCAAGGATGAAAAGTCTTCGAGCAAAAGCCGCGGCCCGTGCCTCGCACCGAACCCTGTGTGCATGCAGTAGTGAACTCCTAATACTCGATTTTAGAAAATATGGTTGGCACAATAGGTATTACGCATATTTTTCATCCTTTTTATCAGATTTTATCAATAAATAATTGATTGAGGCATTTTATTTGTTTTGATTGATCTTTCGAGTACGTTATTTATGCTACAAGTGCGGAAGGTAGGTGATTTCCGGCGAGTGGCATTTTTATCCACGAACAAGCGTGGCGAGCGAGTGTATAAGTCGACACGAGTCGGAAATCATCTTCGCACGTGTATCATACAACGTTTTACTATGTATTGTGCGAGGAAATAAAAAATATTAACATTTACACAGATCCCACCCCAAACTAAGCAAGAAATTAGTAAAATGGCGGGCGTATTCGCGCTCACCATATTTACTACTGCGCATATGCAAATATGTAGCTGCCATGCCGTATCGCAAAAAGGCACGAGCAAAATATACGTCCAGCCAAACATATTTCTTCTTCTTCTTCTTATACAAAATATTTCTTTTCGGTATACAATGAGGAGCCAGCTCGGCTTGACGTGAACGAAGCGGTGGAGGCCGGCGGCGCAAGCAGCGCGCGCGTGCACGTACCACAGCTGACACTCGAGCGGGTGCAAGCGGCACTGGCTCGTCTTAAGCCCAAGCGCTCAGCAGGCCCGGACGGCATACCTGCATTTGTAATGCGTGATTGTCGATCGGTACTCACGGAGCCACTCGTACACATTTTTAACATGTGCCTGGATACTTCCTACTTTCCGGAATGTTGGAAAATCACCCGCGTAATTCCCATACCAAAAGGGGGGATGGAACAGCAGTCGAGTCTTTTAGACCAGTAGCGATTCTGTCGACACCAGCGAAGGTATTTGAATCTGCCATTCAGCGGGATGTTCAGGAACAGGTGGCTTCGCAATTGTCAGACGCACAACATGGTTTCCGACCAGCGCGTAGTACAACCAGCAATCTTTTAAACGCCATGACGTACTTGGTTCCTCATATAGATGCAGGAGTGTAGGTGGACACCGCCTACTTTGATTTTAGGAAGGCGTTTGACCTGGTGGATAATGATATCTTGCTATCGAAGTTGGCGAGGGTTGGCTGCACACCAAAATTGCTCCACTTCTTTGCGAGCTATATGCGGAACAGAAGTCAATACGTTGAGTTCAGTGGTTGTCGGTCTGAACCTTATTTCACTAGGTCGGGCGTGAGTCAAGGCAGCAATGTTGGGCCGTTACAATTTATTATCATGATCAATGATCTGCCAGACGCAGTGCGGGATGCCAGGTGTCTGCTATTTGCGGACGACCTCAAGCTGCTCCTGGCCATTGAAAACGAGGAAGATTGTCACCGCCTTCAGCGGGACATTGATCGTGTAGTTGAATGGAGTCGGAAAAACAAGCTGCAGTTCAATGTATCGAAATGTTTAATTATGACATTCAGTTGTGCTAAAATACCACTTCTTTACAATTACAAATTGGAAGATGCGCCTATGAAAAGAGAGGAAGCAGTGCGAGATCTGGGCGTCCGTATGGATGCGCAGCTGAGATTCCGCGAGCATATCGTGAACGTTTGTAAAAAGGCATACAAACGGTTGGGATTTGTACTTCGCAGAGCAGCAGCGTTCACGAATATTAAGGCCATCTCGGCATTGTACGACGCGCTAATTAGGAGTCAGTTGGAGGGTAACGCAGCTGTGTGGGCCCCACATGGGGCGAAATATACTCTCATGTTGGGGCGCATACAAAATAAGTATACGCGTTACATGTACCTCAGACTGTATGGGGTATACCCCCTGTATCCCTTGATGTATCCTACCTTGTTTGTTTTAGGCATGGTGGGATACAACAAGTTGGAGACGAGAAGGGATCTAGCGTTGGCATCGTATGTCCTTGAGTGTTCCGAGGTAACACTAACAATCCGGGGGTGTTACAGGAGATAGGTTTGTGCGTGCCCAATGGTTACGTGCAGCGTCGTAGACGGCCCGATTTGTTCGCACTGCCGCGCGCTCGCACCAAGCTAATGGCCAAGGCCCCGCTCTCGCGGACATTGCGCACACTAAACCTGGTTGCTCATAAGATAGACGTACTCTCTTGTTCACTGAGCGAATTCGCAAAAGTTACGTTACACGTTATATGTTATGGCAATGAGTTGGTTGTATAAAAATGTATTGTATTGTTTTATTTTATTAATATTAATTCGAATTGAATTTATTATATAATCTGTGAATTGAAATGTATTTATAAATATCGTTATTATTTTTTCCTACACTATCGCATTGGGTTACTGTAATGATTGCTGTATGTAAGTCTGCAATAAATAAATAAAATAAATATTTAATGAATATTTAAAATTAATTTATTGATCAAAATCTAAATCTATAGTAATTAATAACGCGTTTAATGAAGTACTTATTAGTTTTCCGGGTTGCTACTGAGAAATTCCAGATAGAAAAACCCAATAAAACTCTGCCCGACCTGGGGATCGAACCCAGGACCTCTTGCTCAGCAGTAGCGCTTGCGACCACTAGACCAACGAGGTAGTCGGGCAGTAGTAGCCCGGAGTCTGAATTTGTGCCCGGTTGATGGCAATAGGCTCGCCCCCTATTACATGGGACTTAAACATAGCTGGCGAAATGTGGGTGAAATATAGGTACACCTCTGCCTAACCCTTCGGGGAAACAAGGCGTGATAATGATGTTATTAGTTTTATTGTGCCTTTTATATGAATAATAATTCTACTTGAGTAATTTGTAAAAAAAAATCAAATAATAAAAACTCTGCGTCGCCGTCGGGCTGACGACGGAGTTAAAATTAAAACAAAAAAATAAAAGTAAAAAGCACTAGTGTGAAAAAGTGGTACTTTCCGCACAGTTTGGCTGCTTGGAAAATACTCTTTTCGAGCACATGCATTGAAAATACATAAGTTGAACCAGCCATTTATTTGTTTATTTTTAACTAGTCATTTATTTGTTTATTTATTTATTTTAAATACAAAATAAGCTTTCAGCGTTGACGTCGTGATGGGACTTGCGCGCCCTTATGAACTCTCTGGTCTCTGATCTGTGCCGGATGTGCCGGTAGTTTACTTTGCCGAAACAGGTCTAACACCAATAGAGATACATAAACCCGCAGGGCAGCATGTGGTTGTGACGAGCAGGTTGCCAAATGTTTGTACAAGAAATAAATTATATTAAGGTCAAAGTGGGAAAGCAAACAGTATTTTTAAGTTTTTTAAATGTTTTAAATAGATAAATACTTCATTAGTGCTTCTCGCGCAACTCATCAATTTAGCACCAGTTTTGAAGCCTTCGTAAACATCACCAAATATCAGGAACAATTTGTTAATAAACGTATTGAAGCTCCCATCACCACTTAGCATTTATCACTGAAAATACGTATTCTGTGAATTATTGTAAATACTGAGGTGGCAGAACTAACTGTAAAATTATTGTGCAACTCTGTGTTTAGACGAAGCAAAACTTGCATGCAATAATGGCCTTGCAACAGAAGTCGCAAGCAATTACTTCAATTACTTCAATTAAGGATTAAATAACAAACACTTGCATGCAATTCTTGAATCGCAATAAATTGAATGTGCTCTAAGGCATGCGATTATTGCTCTTGAACGTTCCAGTTTGCATGCACCGTGTAAATGGAGCTTGAGACAAATTAAAAATGGAATGAAGCACCTACTGACGATTATCCCTGTATGCACTATGCAAGTGCACCCAAGGACTACCCCCGGTCGGTGCAGGACTAGAGATGGGTAAAAAATGGGTAGGTATAAATGGGAAGGAAAGGGTAAAATAGGTAAAAACTATAAAATACCCATTTATACCGGGTATATTTTAAAAATACCGGGTAAAAATTTAGAGATTGATTGACAGTTGTTTGAAATGATTTGATAGTTAAAAAATACCGTGGTACGGTATGTATTAATTTATACAGCTGGAATAAAAATGTTGTCTAAACTAATATTATTTTTGTCAAATAAAATTAAACCATAATGATTTAAAAATATTTCTTACGTTAATTTGTAAATAACACAGTGGTGCCGATTCCTTTGTCACAAATCCGTCTAAACTAGACTAAAAATCACCAAAATTTAGTTTATTCCTAACACACAATCCATTCATCTTTTCTTTGGCTTTCCTCTCCCTCTCCATCCATCAACATTTATATTCATCACTCTTTTAGTCACATGCTTCTCCTCCCTCCTCTTCACGTGTCCATACCAAGCCAAACGGTTTCCTTACAACTTTTCTGTCACTGGCGCCACTTCATTGTATATAAGGGGAAGTTTGGAAGTGGTTTTACTTTATCCATTTTCGTCACTCCACACATCCATCTCAACATTCTCATCTCCGCTGTATGCAATCTTTTTTCATCCGTCTTTTTTCATCCGTCTTCTTCACGGCCCAGCATTCCGATCCATACAGTACGACAGGCCTTATCACGGACTTGTAAATTTTTCCCTTTAATTTGAGGGGCATCCGTGGGTCCCAAGTTTTTCCTGTGACCTGTCGCCATTTCATCCATCCTGAGTTGATCCGGTGCGTTACGTCTCGGTCTACTTCGCCATCCCCTTGGACAAACGACCCGAGGTACTGGAAGTCGGAGCAGCTCGGTACGGGCGTTCCGGCGAGAGATAATATGGGCACAGGACTGAAGAGACCGCCAAAATCACAAAACATATATTCTGTTTTGGTCCGACTTAATCTCAGGCCAGCGGTCTCCAGTCTTGCCCATCACACCTCCAATCTGCTCTGGATCTCTAAGCCGCTTTCAGCAACCAGTACAATGTCATCAGCGAACAGCGTACACCAGGCGCCCCTTCGTGGATATCCGACGTAAGAGCGTCCATTATCATCACGAAGAGGTAAGGGCTGAGTGCTGACTCTTGATGCAAGCTAACAGCCGCATTGAAGCTGCCGGTAGCGCCCACTGTAGACCGGACTTGGATACTGCATCGACTGTACATCGCTCCAATCAACTGCACATACTTCCCTGGCACACATTTCTCCTTAAGGGCTCACCACAAAACTTCACGAGGCACTCGGTCGTATGCTTTTTCGAGGTCAATGAATAACATGTGCAGGTTTTTATGCGCACCTCTGTATTTCTCGCACAGCTGGCGGATATGCAAAGATGGCATCTGTTGTTCCCCGACCAGGCATAAAACCGAATTGGTTTTGCTAAATTTCACTCTCTTCTCTCAGTCGCCTTTCAATAACTTTTTCCCAAACCTTCATACTATGTGATATTAGTTTTATTCCTCTATAGTTTTTGCACTCCAGAACATCACTTTTGTTTTTAAAGATGGGCACCAGTGAACTGTTACACCATTCGTCAGTTAGATATGGCTTTTTCCAGCAACAATTTAGTGAAGAATAAAGCTAACCACGTAATAACTTCCATACTTCAACTGGTATTCCCTCCGGACCTACTGCTTTACCATTATTCATTCCATTTACACTGCTATTCTCACTTCATCCATACTAATCATTCTCACTGACCCCTCATTTACTTGTTTATTCTCAAGCACACCACTCCAGTCATTCTCCTCATTCATCAGTCTTTCAAAATAGCCCTACTACCTATCCTTAATTTTCTGATCATCCGAAAGCACTACTCCAATTTCATTCCTTATACATTTTATCTGACAAACATCCCTCATCTTTCTCGCTCTAGCTCTAGCGTAGCGTATCGATCATCTCAAGGACAGAAACTAGCGCCGTCTCTTTCATGCGTAGCAAGGCGATGTCCTGTCCCTGTCGCGCAGTCACCAGGGACATTGGGCGAAATGAAAGGTGCTGGGGCCACTACCATAGTTTCGGCACT
This sequence comes from Fissipunctia ypsillon, assembly GCA_947568875.1. Taxonomy (NCBI): domain Eukaryota; kingdom Metazoa; phylum Arthropoda; class Insecta; order Lepidoptera; family Noctuidae; genus Fissipunctia; species Fissipunctia ypsillon. The sequence continues at coordinate 13,629,060 of OX387661.1, read as the reverse complement.
GACTGTCGCTGTTGGTCGTCCATCGACCGCCTCACCGGCACGTGTAACAGCGAGTGATGCTCCGCCCGACTCGATGATTCATTTGGGTAAACAACAGAACTCGTTCGCTCAAGTGGCGCGGAATGGTGAATTTAGTACAAATTTGGAAGAAAAATGGGTTGAGGTTCAGAGAAGACGTTTAAGGAATAGATTTGTGGGTAAACAGTCAGTGTAAAGATTTCGGTGGCAAATTCAAAGCTGCAGATCTACATATTCTCTTGTTCCTAAATAATGTCGACAAAGAGACGTCGAGTAGCGATATCATAGACTATATATCGAGTAAAACTAATATTATAGTGCAGTTAGTCGAAATTAAAATGAAGAGGCAAAAAGACTACAATGCTTACAAGGTATTTGTACCGAAGCAGAAATTAAGTCTATTTTTGGATGAAAACTTGTGGCCTGAAGGGATCTCGTTTAGACGTTTTGTTGACTTCAAAACTGGAACCTCCCAGAGAGCCCCAACTATAAGGGATAAGGGAGATAGTGGCAGCGTGAGTGAGTATGTTAAATAATAATGTGCAACGCTGATATAAAAACAATCAAACTTGTTAGCTTTAACTGCAAGTCGGTTACAAGATCAGTGGAGGGGATAAGAGAGATCTGTAAGACGGCTGATGTGGTTGCACTACAGGAAACCTGGCTTTTGCCACATGATACGGATTACATTGGTACAATTGACCGAAGTTTCGAGTTCACCAGCGGGTTGGCAGTCGACATGTCTGCCGGCATCCTTCGTGGGCGGCCTTTGGGGGGGTCGCGATAATGTGGCGTAAAGGTGTGTTCTCCTCAGTTTCTGTTGTGCCGTGTAGTAGTGTTCGGTTGCTAGCTATTCTGGTGAGTGTAGATAATAGGAGTTCTCTAATATCTTCGGTGTATATGCCGACAGATAATATAGACAATCTGACGGAATTTACGGAGGCGCTCAGTGAAATGAATGCGGTGATAGACAGTTGTGACGTTGAATCAACAATAATATTAGGAGATTTTAACGCCCATCCGGGAAAATTGGTTTTTACTGAGCTAAATATTTTTTGTGAGGAGTGTAGTTGGCTCTGCTCTGGTGTGATAAATCTAGGGGCGAACTCAGATACCTACACATTTATAAGTGATAGTCATGACAGCTGTAAGAGATGGTTGGATCACTGTATAACAACAGAGGCAGCCAATCAATGTATCACGGATGTGAAGGGACGTTACGATGTATTTTGGTCAGATCATTTTCCGTTGGAAGTTAATTTCAAGGTGGATAATTTGACATGTAAAGTAAAAAACAGTAATATAATTTGTAATAATGTGAGATGGGGCGTGAGAGACAGTAGATATGCAGATTGCAAAGTATAGTGATGAGTGTATGATACATTTAAGAAATATTGACTTCCCTGCAGAATGTGCCCAATGAGCTGACAAATTGTGTAATGTTATGGAGCATAAATTATTTATTGATAACTTATATTCCAAAATTGTAAGTGTACTGAGGGAAGCTGCAGAAAAAAGTTCTCTCCCTCGAGAGTGTAAAAGGGGAAAACAGATTGTAGGTTGGAATAAGCATGTTAGTAAAGTGCATAGGGAGGCGCGACTCAGCTTTCAGGTATGGACGCTTCAGGGTAGACCTATGGTTGGACAGTCTTTTAATGATATGCGTGAGACAAGGAGGCGCTTTAAGCTGAAATGGTGTCAAGATAATGAGAGTCAATTAAAATTAGACATTCTTGCCACACATCATAACGCCATGCGTTCCTTCTAGCGTGAATGGAGAGTGTGAGCACTTCCGGATTGCGGAAGCGTTTAGGGAACAGTTTAAAGTGGCATCGACTCCGGACCCGTGTCTGCAGGTGCTGGGTACTGAGAACCTGATTGGCAACAAGTTACTTCGTTTTTCAGCTAAAGAAGTAGCGACTGTGGTGAAAAATATGACACGTGGTAAATCACCAGGTCATGATGACCTTAGTATCGAGCATTTGCAGTATGCGAGTGTGCATTTGCCCAGAGTTTTGGCTTTATTTTATAACTTGTGTTTAAGCCATGAGTATTTGCCTCCGGAGTTTATGAAGACCATTGTTGTGCCGGTTGTTAAGAACAAGACGGGCGATGTCTCAGACGGGTCCAACTACAGACCGATCTCACTGGCTACAATAGTGGCGAAGGTGCTGGATGGTTTGCTTGATAATCAACTTAGCGGTCATATTGATTTACATGAGGGCCAATTTGGTTTCAGGCCTGGGCTTTCCACTGAGACTGCTATTTTGAGGCTCAAGCATACTGTTCAGTACTACGTCACTAGGAAAACGCCTGGATATGCCTGTTTCTTGGACTTGTCGAGGGCATTTGACCTGGTCTCTTATAAACTTCTGTGGGATAAGCTTCTGAGGTATACTGATACGCCCAGAGAAATTGTGAAAATTCTTAGCTTTTGGTATGACAACCAATCTAATTTTGTAAGATGGGGGGCTCATACTCGAAAAACTATAAGTTGGAGTGTGGGGTTAGGCAAGGTGGTTTGACCTCACCGCGCCTTTTTAACTTTTATGTGAACTCTTTGATTGGTATTTGTAAACAATATCAGTTATGCGGATGATATAGTTCTGCTGAGTCCGTCAGTCAGGGCGTTGCAGTCATTAGTGGACATTTGTAAGAGGTACGCGGAGGCCCACGGCCTCAGGTATAATACAAGTAAAAGCGAACTTCTTGTTTTTAAGTCTGGGAACGTACCTCAATCTGTTCTGCCTGTGACGCTACGGGGGGTGGCTTTAAGGCGAGTAACGAAGTTCAAATAACTGGGACACTGGGTCACCGAGGATCTCTCGGGTGATACCGATATTGAGCGGGAATGTAGGGCGTTGGCAATGCATTGCAACATGATTGCCCTTAGGTTTGCAAAGTGTACAAAGGAAGTTAAGGTTACTTTATTCAAAGCGTATTGCCAGAATTTTTACACCTGCAGCCTAAGGGTGAAATTTGCACGTAGATCGATAGACGCCCTACGTGTTCAGTACAATAATGGTTTTAGGATGCTGCTGGGGCTGCCGCGCTTTTGTAGCGCGGCAGGAATGTTTGCTGAGGCTAGAACCGATTGTTTTAAAACAATTGTGCACAAACGTATTGCCTCCCTGATGCGTCGAGTGCGCGGCAGTGCTAGCGGTAGCTTAAACACAATTATTGAAAGGTTTGATTGCCCTCTGGTGCGCTACTGGAACAGTGTGCACACGGGTTCCAGGCCAACAATGTTTATGTTTAGATAAGTTTTACTAACATAGTTTGAAATCATTACTAACAATTTATGGGTTCTTTTTATCTGAAATAAATGCTTAATAATAATAACAATAGCCAGCTCCCGGTGGAAGTGTGCAGCGCATGAGATGGACACGATCCATCAATGAAAACGTCAAGCGCTCATACTATGGGGCTACAGAGGGGGGCAACAATCTGACCGCGTACCGTGTTCGGATGATCTCTCTTTTTCAGGTGCTTGAGCCAGCTGTCAACGTTTCGGCACAACGACTATCGGATCAGGTGCGGGTCATCCAGCGTATGTTGGATGACACTGTACTTGATCGCTTGCGAAGTGAAATGCAGAGTAGCCATGTAATCGCCCCCTCGTCGCAGACTGTAGCACCAGCACAGTTCAATACAAATCAAGCTGACGAGGGGAGTGTTGACAGGGCTACAAACGTAAGTACCCAGTGCAATGAGGAATTGAGGAGTGCTTTGGAGGGTGCGATTCGGGAATATCGGTTCATGTCACCCGAACTTAGGCCACGTTTACCTCGTTTGCCCATGCATGACAAAAATAGGGCGCTGGCGGCCGTCCTGGATTCGCAGTTGTCAAACTATTTTGATGACTGCGAAGACCTCACCGATACGCATTCGATTTTGTACTGTGCGGCTGTAGCGGCATGTCATGTAGCTCACGTCAAATTTGCTAATGACTACACGAGAGCTACACGACCGAAACCAGCCGTACCAGTTGGGCAGTCCAGAATTGAGCGCCGTATTGGTGAGGCCAGATCGCTCATCGGCAAACTAATTTGCTTCAGGGAGGGCAATACTAGCCCTAGAGTGATGCGCTTTGTGAGGTGGGCGTTCTCAGGGACCGATATTAGCCCTCAGGACTATATGTCCCGTGTTACAGAGCGCATCCACTTCCTGAAGCAGAAAGTGTATGCATGGGCGAACCGTATTCGTAGGTATAAGAGGCGAGTAGAGCGATACACTTAGAATCGCACCTTTCAGAGCGATGAAAGGTCGGTTTATAGGACTTGGGAGCGACCGGACCAAAGTGTGACTGACACGCGCCTGCCGGATGATGATACCATGTGCTCTTCCTGGCGCAGGCAGTATCTGGTCGGAGCAGGTCAGCCACACCGAAGGTGACTGGGCTCGGGAAGTCGAGCGAGCCTGTGATCCAATACCAAAAATGGGGGCTATTACCATCTGCCCCCAAGATGTAGCTCGTGCAGTCCGTCCGTTACCTAACTGGAAGTCTCCAGGGCCGGACGGACTGTACAACTTCTGGATCAAGTGGTTTGCAAGATCGCACGCTCGCTTGGCAGCTCAGTACCAGGCTGCTTTGGAGTCTGGTTCGCTACCCCAGTTCCTAACAACAAGAATTACCCACCTGCTCTATAAATCAGGTAGCACTGTGGAACCCAAAAATTATAGGCCGATCACGTGTTTACCGACGGTCTATAAAGTTCTTACATCCATTTTGAGAGCTAAAATCAACAAACATATAGACACAAACTTCATCATGTCTACCTCTCACAATGGATGTAGGAATGGGTCAGCGGTACTAAGGAGCTACTCCTCATCGATATGGCCATTAGCCAACAGGTTCGTCGTTCCCGAAAGGATCTGTCGACTTGTTGGTAAGAAGGCTTATGACTCGGTGCCACATACATGGCTCATGAGGGTGCTAGAGTTGTATAAAGTAGATGCAACTCTGCGCACCTTCCTGATGTCGTGTATGGGGCAATGAAGGACGGTCCTTCGCTATCCAGAATGTCGAAATATCCAGAGGAATAGCGAGCCGATAAGGATTGAGCGAGGCATATTTCAGGGTGATAGTTTGAGTCCGCTTTGGTTCTGCTTAGCCTTAAATCCCCTAGGCACACTGCTGAAGGATTCAGGTCTAGGCTATCGGCTGAGGAGAGGTGGTCAGGTTATATCTCACCTCCTCTACATGGATGACCTAAAACTCTTTGCCCCCAACAATTTGCAACTGATGGAGCTACTGAAAGTAACTGAAACTTTCAGTAGCGCCATCAGGATGGAATTTGGTGTGGACAAATGCAATGCTTTGGTGTGACCGCACGGTCATGCATGTAAAGCGAGAGGAGATTGTGGAATCCGTGGGAACCAACTCTCGGATTCCATAAACCTTAGAGCCCTCTCCGCAACCGAAACCTATAAGTATTTGGGTATGTCGGAAGCGTTGGGCATTAATGCTGCTGACATGAAGCAACCGTTGAAGGAGTGCTTCTTTGGCCGCCTGAAGAAAGTATTTAATAGTGTTCTATCAGGCGGAAACAAGGTGCGCGCCTTCAACGGTTGGGTCATGCCGGTTTTGATGTACTCTTTCGGCATACTCAAATGGACTCAGACTGAACTCGACGCCCTGGATAGGAGGGTCCGTACGCTGCTGACTGTATATCGAATGCATCACCCACGATCATCGGTAATGAGACTGTATATCCCGCGAAAGTGTGGAGGTCGAGGCTTTTTAAATGTTAAGACCCTCCACCCTCCACAATCGCGAGATATGCAGTCTCAGGGAATATCTCCTTGAAGCCGACGTGGGGATGCATCGAGATGTGGTCGCAGTAGACAAGGGCCTCACCCCGCTCTCCTTGGCTAAAGAGAACTGGCGCAAGCCTGTAGTGCTTGACACTAACGATCGCCTGGAGGTATGGCAGAGTAAGGAGCTCCACGGACGCTTTTTCCGGGCCCTACATGAACCCAATGTAGATTTCCTAGCGTCCGTAGCCTGGCTGCGTTTTGGTGACCTCTTTGAGGAAACCGAAGGTTTTGTCTGTGCAATTATGGACGAAGTTATCATGACGAACAATTACCGGAGATTTATTATGAAGGACGGCACGGTTGACACTTGTCGGGCATGCCACCGTCCGGGAGAATCAATCCGACACATCATCTCCGGGTGCTTTCGTAAAGCTAACGAAGAGTACTTGCATAGACACAACCTTTTAGCCACGATTATCCATCAGCAACTTGATCTGAAATACAGTCTTGTGGAATCGGAAGAGCCGTACTACAGGTATGTGCCCGACCCAGTTCTCGAAAATGGACATATCACATTATACTGGGATCGATCCATCATCACTGACAGGACTATTGTTGCCAATAAGCCTGATATAGTGGTGGTGGATCGAATAGAGCGACGCGCAATGATTATTGACGTAACTGTCCCGCATGACGGGAACCTCGTGAAAGCCGAGAAAGATAAACAAATCAAGTATCTTGACTTGGCCCGCGAGGTTGTCGACATCTGGGATGTGGACTCAGCGATCATTGTGCCGATAGTTGTATCAGCCAATGGCTTAATTGCCTCGACCAACACCTAAGGCGGCTCTCGTTGGGCAGCTGGATTAAGGGCTCGATTCAGAAAGCGGTACTTCTGGACACGGCTCGCATTGTTAGGAGGTTCCTCTCTGTGGATCCTTGACCGCCGGTAGCTTGGACCCTGTTCCCGATACCGGTGGGCTACTATTTTTTATATTTTTAAATGTTTTTTTTTTATAATCTTTATATTCTAATATTTAAAAATATAATTTATATGTATTTATTGTAATAAAGAAAATAATAATAATCAAAATGGATGCAGGAACGGGTCCCGCGGTACTAAGGAGCTACTCTTCATCGACATGGCCATTAGCCAACAGGTTCGTCGATCCCGCAAGGATCTGTCGACATGCTGGATAGATTATAAGAAGGCCTACGACTCGGTGCCACATACATGGGTCATGAGGATGCTGGAGTTGTACAAGATTGATGCAACTCTACGCACCTTCCTTGAGTCGTGTATGGGGCAATGGATGACGGTCCTTCGCTAGCCAGGGTGTGGACAGATCCAGAGGAATGATGAACCTGTATAGATTAAACGGGGAATATTTCAGGGCGACAGTTGAGTCCACTTTGGTTTTGCTTAGCCCTGAATCCTCTAAGCACACTGCTGGAGGATTCAGGTCTAGGCTATCGGTTGAGGAGAGGTGGCCAGGTGATATCTCACCTCCTCTACATGGATGACTTGAAACTCTTTGCCCCAAACAAATTGCGACTGATGGAGCTACTGAAGGTAACTGAAACTTTCAATAACGCCATCAGGATGATTTGGTGTTGACAAATGTGCAGTCATGCATGTAAAGCAAGGCGAGATTATGGAATCCGAGGGAATTCAACTTTCGGATTCCATACACCTTAGATCCCTCACCTCCGAAAGATATAAGTATTTGGGTATGTCGGAAGCGTTAGGCATCAATGTTGCTGACATGAAGCAATCGTTGAAGGAGAGCTTCTTTGGTCGCCTGAAGAAAGTATTTAATAGTCTTCTATCAGGCGGAAACAAGGTACGCGCTTTCAACGGTTGGGTCATGCCGGTTTTGATGTACTCTTTCGGCATACTCAAATGGACTCAGACTGAACTCGACGCCCTGGATAGGAGGGTCCGTACACTGCTGACCGCAAACCGAATGCATCACCCACAATCATCGGTGATGAGACTGTACATCCCGCGGAAGTGCGGGGGTCGAGGCTTTTTAAATGCGAAGAGCCTCCACAATCGCGAGGTGTGCAGCCTCAGGGAATATTTTTTAAAAGCCGACGTGGGTATGCACCGTGATGTGGTCGCAGTGCACAATGGGCTCACCCTGCTCTCCATGGCTAAAGAGAACTGACGCAAACCTGTAGTACTTACTACAGATGACCGCAAGGCGGTATGGCAAAACAAGGAGCTTCACGGGCGCTTCTACCGGGCTCTTCATGAACCCGGTGTAGATTTCTTAGCGTCCGTATCCTGGTTACGTTTTGGTGACGTTTTCGGTGAAACTGAAGGTTTCGTCTGTGCAATTATGGACGAAGATATCTTGATGAATACCGGAGATATATTATGAAGGACGGGACGGTTGAAGTGTGTCGGGCATGCCACCGTCCGGGTGAGTCTATCAGACATATCATCTCTGGGTATTCTCGTCTGGCTAACGGCGAGTACTTGCACAGACATAACCAAGTGGCCAGGATTATTCACCAGCAACTTGCTTTGAAATACAAACTTGTGGACTCTGAGGTATCGTATTACAAGTATGTGCCCGACCCAGTTCTCGAAAATAACCATGTCACGTTGTACTGGGATTGGTCTATCTACTGACAGGAATATCGTCGCCAATAAGCCTGATATAGTAGTGATAGATCGATTAAAGCGCCGTGCAATGATAATCGATGTTACCGTCCCACATGACGAGAACCTCGTGAAAGCTGAGAAAGAGAAACAAATAAAATATCTCGTCTAAAAATGTCTATCTAAGACACGACACACACGACGACAACACTACGATACGATACGATACGACGACACTACGATATAAGATATAACTGATAGATTGTTCATGCGGGAGGAGATACTGGATTTGTTACAAATGCACTACTTGTGTTTAAATCAAACACAAAAAGTGGTGATTATCATGACGAGATGATTAGTACCAACTTTAAAAAGTGGGTTATTGAAAAACTTGTGCCTAATTTACGAGAACCATCCATAATAGTGATGGATAATACTCCTTATCACCGTATTTGTGTGAATAAAGTCCCAAATACGAATTCCTTAAAAACAGAAATGCAATTATGGTTGACCCAAAATAAAATTGACTACGGAGAGAATTTGACTAAACCTCAGCTTTTAGAAATAATTAAGAGAAACAAGCCTGAACCTGTATATGAGATTGAAAAAAATTTAGCAGACAATGGACACAAATGCTTATATTTACCACCTTATCACTGTGATCTCAATCCCATTGAACTCATATGGAGCACAATGAAAAGAAAAGTTGCTGATGTAAATATTGAGTACAAAAATGCTGAAATTCCCCGCCTACTTAGAGAAGCTTTTGACGCTATTACAGTTAATGAGTGGGCACAGCATTGTAAAAACGTTCGCAAGTTAGAAGGAGAATACTTAAAACATGATTTGTATTTAGATAAACCTTTCATTATAGAAGTGGTAAGTGACACTGAAACCGAAAGCGATAGTGATAATGATGATAGTGGTATGGAAATAAGCGGAGTATGGCCTCACAACCAGGATGAAGTTGTGTATGCAGGTTCATCTAAAGATCACAATTACTGTAAACCTGGTTTTCAATAAATCATTGTAACTACAGCAATTTGTTTTTTTTTATTTTATTACACTACACCACCACTAGGTACCACTGCTAATTATAATTAGTCAAATCTGGTGTTAGGGGTTAGGTACGGTCATAACTAAATGCTAGACATCCAGGTACCTCTTGCAAGGTAGGTACCTACTTAACTTCGCATTAAATGAAAGTTGTATGTTGTACGGGGGGGCTGTGGAACATTTTATCTGCTGAATTTCCACTTCATTGGATTACTTTTTACGTTTATTGCTGATAGACTAAACTGTTAGCGTACCTACGTAACTGTAAATTATCAAATTCTTTTTATTAATTTTATTATTTTTATATAGGTATCATTGTTGTAGAAGTTTGGAAGATAGTCAATGACACGGCTGCGTTTAAGTTAAAATAAATGTATTTAACGGACCAAAGGTTATAAATATAAAGGAGCGAGGAAGCACACGCGATGACCGCTAATCATGTACTGATTGCCCCATTAATATAAATCAATGAAGTTGTGTAAAAATGCTTAGTCGTCAGTAGTGTATGGTTTCACCGTACATGCTCCCGGGCCAAAAAGTTACACATCTTCTAATCTAAAGGGACATGTTTTAGATATAGGTGACGTAGATACGTCTCGTTTAGGGTTCGTGTCCTCACTATTTATATTCACTTCACTGGGCTGACGGTCAGCCGAACTCTGCTTTCGCGAACACACGACACTATTTGCTACACTTTGTGATAGTTCCACGGAAGAAACTGCACGGCACCTTCTCCAAAAGAAGTATGACGCCAATAAAACGGCTACACCCATTAAGCCGTAACAAATAATGTACTGATGAATGTCATGTGCAGACAGAGTGTAATCTGGTATGTTAGTATTGGCAGACTTCAGTTGTTCTATTCGTTCTCCCAAATCCACTAATGTGCTGTTCAGTGGATCTTCGTATGCTATGTAGTGCGATAATGATATATTAACCATATGATTTAATTCTGCTATCTGAGAGGTCAGAATTTCAGAGTTTGATTTAATTGTATTTGCTGATAAGGCATGAGAATACAAAGTAAAATCTTTACTTTTTATTACGCATTTCAAACCTAGGTCAATAATTCCGACTCCAGTCACTTGATTAAAAGAAACTTGATCTTGACTTTTAATCCTCACTGAGTAGGTATTGCAGCAAAAATACATGTACCTCGACGGATCACTTAGTTCAAGCCAGCTGTCTTGTCAAGGGGATCTAATTACAAATTTATTATCCAGTTTGCAGAATTTTTCATCGATGCTTAAATGGTTAATCGGTTTGTTGGCTTGGCATAGATATCGTACGATATTTTATGGGATAAATTAAGGGATGAAACCTGTCTACCTGGGGAAATTGTGTTATTATTTAAGCATTGGTATAAAAATCAAAAGAATTTTGTGAGATGGGCAGGCGCTCTCTCAGTGGAGTACGGGCTGGAGTGCGGGGTGAGGCAGGGGGGGCTGACCTCTCCCACGCTCTTCAACGTGTATGTACGTCAACCGACTGATCGATGAGCTCAGCAGCACCGGCATCGGGTGTCATATAGATGGTGTGTGTGTGAATAACATCAGCTACGCAGACGATATGGTGCTGCTGAGTCCATCGATTGGTGCCTTACGAAAGCTCCTGAAAATTTGTGAGTCCTACGCGGTGACTCATGGGCTCAAATACAACACGAAAAAGAGTGAAATAATGATTTTCAGGCCGGACAACAAGCGATACACTTTCGTTCCGAATTTCACTTTATGTGGTACAGCTCTAAACAAAGTCGAGCAATTTAAATATTTGGGCCACTGGGTCACTGAGGACCTCAAGGACAGTGTGGATGTTGAAAGGGAGCGCAGAGCGCTATCTGTCCGATGCAACATGTTGGCCCGCAGGTTTTCACGATGCACGTGGACTGTCAAAGTTGCGCTTTTTAAAGCGTACTGTCAGTCCTTTTACGCCTGCAGCCTGTGGGTTAGCTATACGCAGCGGACATACAGCGATCTGCGCGTTCAATACAATAACGCGTTCCGGGTGCTGATGGGGCTGCCGCGCCACTGCAGCGCCTCCGCGATGTTCGCGGCGGCTGGCACAGACGGCTTTGCGGCCATCATGCGCAAACGATGTGCTTCTATCATGCGCCGCACGCGCGACAGTCCCAACACCATCCTGCGCGTGCTGGCGGACCGGTGGGACTCTCCGATGCTGGCTCGCTGGATACGGCTGCATGCAGTCATGTAATGATTTGTCACCATCATTGGGGAGTCCACCCGGACCTGCCACTTAATCAATTATTAATTATATTATTACTAACACTAGTTTGTAAGCTTGCAATTGTACTAACAAATATGGATGTAATCGTAAGATGAATCTGAAATAAATGATTATATTATATTATACAGGGTTACAGGGAAAGTCGTACTGAATATTAAAGGATGTTATTATTCAGGTCATTTCCAATGAATTTCATTCTGAAATAAAATGTCCGAAACTTTACCGTTATGGAGATATTAAATTTTAAAGATTATTTTTAAAAATCCTTTATTTTTTGGCTTTTAGTCGTTTTCTTTGGGATTAGAGCTCCTAGAGTCGGTTTTTTTGATGTATCTAGTTAGAGGACATGTCCATTAATAAAAATGATCAACAGAAACTGAACCTACTACTAACAGCTTAAAAAACTGCTCGACAACGGTTAGCATTATGAATTTTCTAATAGAGTGTTCTTAACTTTAACAGGCTTTTAATAAAAAATATTGTATGGAACTTATTCTGCAAATAATTTTATAAAGTTCTACGTCTCTTTAGCTATTCAAAAAGGTATAACACTTGCTATTAAATAGGCAAAACATTGCCCAAATAACAGTTAAGTTAGGAGAGGGTACATTTTTAGTTTGAGGTAAAAGTAGCTAAAATACGTAAAAAAAAGACAAAAATTTTAGCAATATTTTTATAATTCATGTTCTACATGGCCGCCGCTATTTCTTACACAAAGTCTCATTCTTTTTCTTAAATTACTTTTCACGACAGAAGTTCGTAGGTTCCGCCTCATTTCCTCAGCCGCATCAATAATTTTTTGTCTTAGAATATCGACATTTGCGATCGGTGTCATTTGGTCGTATACTAGGCTTTTCATATGACCCCACACATAAAAATCCATCGGCGTTAAATCGGGGCTCCTCGCCGGCCATGCTATGGGTCCGCCTCTTCCAATCCATTGGTTTGGGTAATTCTCGTCCAACCATGCTCGAACACTTCTTCTGTAGTGCGCTGGGCAGCCATCATGTTGAAAGAACATGTCTCGTCTCAATGCAATAGGCAAGTCTTGCATTAAAGAGGGTAACTCCTCCCACAAAAAGTTTTCATATGTCTCGCCATTCAAGTTATCGGGCAGGAAGTATGGCCCTATCAAGTTATTTGATATTATACCCATCCACACATTAAAACTGAATCTCCTTTGTGACCCTTTTGGTCTTTTTTTCTTGGGGTTACCTTGCGCTTTGGGAGCCCAATAATGGGTGTTATGATAGTTTGTGATGCCGTCTTTGTCAAATTTCGACTCATCTGTCCACATGATTTTCTTTAAAAAATCCGGATCTTCATTATCGGCATTGAGCATAAATCTGCAGAAGTCTAGTCGTCTCAATGGATCCCCTTCTTCAATTACTTGCACTGGCGTGTAATGGTAAGGGTATTGCCCAGAACTGTGCATTACGAACCAGACTTTCCACTGGGAAATACCAAGCCGTCGAGCGACAACGTTTGTTGACGTGGTTGGGTCGGCTTCAAAGAGACGTCGTATTTCATTATCTTCGTCGTCGTCATCAAGAACACGAGGTCGTCCCATGTCAGTCCGACGTACTAGCACAGAACCAGTTTCTCGTAGTCTTCGATAAACTCTGTCAAATACGCCAATATCAGGTACTCGGCGAGTAGGATACCTTAGCATGTATTCATTGCGTGCACGCAACGACACTCCTTCGCAAAATCCATAACACATTAGGATGTCAGCATATTCCTCGTTGGTAAATGTTGCCATGTTCACAACACAAATCAAAGTCCAGTTACAAGCCACGTCACACAGTTAGAAGATGAAACAGTCCAAAAATCCAAGCCAAGTCGCGTTTTTACAAAAAAAAAATCGGAGGGCACGGATAACACATCTACCATGGAAGAATCGCATGAGCAGACTAAACAAACACCACGATCCACGATTTGACAATTCAGACATTTAAAATGACATAAATACCTGTCACCGCACGTCTCCCGAGCACAAACAATGTCTACCCAAACCTTTTTTCATTGGTTAAAAGTGCCAGGTAGTAAGCCGGATTCTTTTGTATCGAAATTCTGTTATGTTGTACTACCAGATGGGCCTATTCTAATAACATTATTTTAAGATTTTATGAACAAACCTAGTAGATGATATACCTTTTTGAATAGCTAAAGAGACGTAGAACTTTGTAAAGTTATTCGCAGAATAAGTTCCATACATTTTTTTTTAAAGCCCATCAAAGTTATGAACACTCTATTAGAAAATTCATAATGCTAACCGTTGTCGAGCAGTTTTTTAAGCTGTTAGTAGTAGGTTCAGTTTCTATTGATCATTTTTATTAATGGACATGTCTTCTAACTAGATACATAAAAAAAAACGACTCTAGGAGCTCTAATCCCAAAGAAAACGACTAAAAGCCAAAAAATAAAGGATTTTTAAAAATAATCTTTAAAATTTAATATCTCCATAACGGTTAAGTTTCGGACATTTTATTTCAGAATCAAAATCATCAGAAATGACCTGAATAATAACCTCCTTTAATATTCAGTACGACTTTCCCTGTAACCCTGTATATTATAAATATCAGTGATCATTATGCAGGCATGATTGGAGCTCCATCAACGACATTGTGAAGAAAGCATCTTTTTTCAAACTAATAGCTACGAACTCCGCAACTGGTAGTACGCTAATCATATCATTTTGAACCTGCTGAGGGACTGGTATGATTTTATAAATTTTGTAGCTGTCTCTGCTGGTCAATGGAAAAGTAATCTCAAATATTAATTATTCTTCCATCATTCTTGCTTTTACCTTCAGCATACTGTAAATATGTTTTAGGTCAGACTGCAGGTTGTCCACGGGCAGGGTAATATCTTTTGTTAGTTGTCCAGAAATGACTGTAACTCACGCTGTAACTGATCTGGAGTTAACAGGTGAGTGTTGAATTTCCCGTGGTAAATATCCGTGACGATATCTAACAGTCTCCTGGATCCTTTTGAGGTTTTGAAGCAAGTTGATAGTTGTGACTGCCGACAGAGCAAAATCTTGCGTTTTAGCTAAACCTTCCACTTCTTGTTTAATTGCAAAGGCTGTATTATCCAATTGATTCAAGTGTTTGTTTATTGTTTTATGTTGTATCTGGATAGTTTGCTCGGTTTTTTTTAATACATTGTATTCAGCCTCAATGAGAGAGGTCTGATTTCTTAACAAGTTATTAAGATGCCGCTCGTTTTGTTTTACAAGCTGTATATCATTTTTGTACTGTTTGGCGAATCGTTCGTCTAATACTCCGAACAAGCTATTAGCCACGTAACCGATACCATCAATGAGTCCGCGACGCTGTCTGGTGCGTACATCAAAGTGCTGATTAATCATAAGCTGATTATAGTGCTGTATTTCTTTGAAGTCGTGATTTAATTGAAGCGTTATCATATTACATTGACTTTTATCGTTTAGGGATGCACAGAGCCTTTGTAAATAGTCCAAGAACTTCGTGGCGGCACTATGCCGCCACTTTCCTATAAGGGTTCATATCATAATAAACAATTAGATTCCATTTGTCTCGAATAACTTGCATGTTGTCTACTGACTCGAAATACAACGAATTGTTGCTAGGCAACGCTGATATGTTAAAAGCTGCGTGAGACAAAGTTATCAATGAAATAAAAAAGATTAACGACGTTGCTAACGATACAAAGTTAGTTCTAATCCGCACATCAGACTCTTTCGAGGTGACGTTATTTGCTTGATTATCATTTGTATCTACCGTATTACTTGAAGCAGACGGTATCGGCAAGATTGACAGTTTCACAGCCGGCCTTTTAATTATTCCGCTTTTTGTTTTTAGAGTTACTACCCGAACTAATCCATCTGGACCTGGATGAGTTTCTATTACTCTGCCCATCATCCATTTTCCAGGTGGCAGATTGTCGTCCTGGATGGTCACTAAATCATCGATGGTAATATTCCGCTCAATGCTTCGCCATTTGCTTCTTACTGATAACTGCGTTAGATACTCCGCTCTCCATTTCTTCCATATGTCGTTTACTATTTTAGCTGATAAATACCATCTAGTTCTAGCATCTGTTTCAGTTTCAATTGTGGCAGTTCCACACCTTCCGGTCAAGAAGTGAGCCGAAGTCAGGACATTCAAATCTTCGATATCTTCCGATAAGGCGCATAGAGGCCATGAGTTCAAACAAGCCTCCACCTGTGCTAAAATAGTGCTGAACTCTTCGAAGGTCAACTTTTGTTCCCCTATTACTCGCTTGAGGTGATGTTTTAAGCTTCTAATGGCTCGCTCCCATAGACCCCCGGCACTAGGCCAAGATGGGGCATTGAAGTGCCATTCTATATTTAAATCTGCTAGCTCCGCGACAAAGTTACGATCATATACATTTTTGTAATCGTGATAGCTTTCCTGTAGCATTCTATTAGCGCCCTCAAAATTCGTCCCGTTGTCGCTGTAAAGATGTCGAGGCGTTCCTCTTCTGGCTGCCATTCGTCGTAATGCTGCTAAGAACCCAGAACTGCTTAAGTCGGATACAAGCTCTAAATGGACAGCTTTGGTCACTAGACAAATAAACAACGCAATATATCCTTTAGTGGTCTTAATTCCACGTCCCTTGTTACTTTTAACATCTACAAAACCTGTGTAATCCACTCCAGTGTGATAGAATGGTGGGGCGGGGTTGCTCCTGGCTACGGGTAACTCTCCCATCAATTGATGCTGTATTTTGGGCTCATGTTTTCTACAGGTAACGCAGTTTCTCACTTCTTTCCTGACAGCTTTATTTCTAGCGATAATCCAGTATCTCTGTCTAAGGTTAAATAAAGTTAATCGCGGTCCACCATGAAAGGTGAGCTGATGAGCTTGTTGAATTACTAGAGTAGTAAACTGGCTGTTGTGAGGCAATATCGCAGGATGCTTCATTTCCATACTCATGTTTGCTTTGCTCAACCGGCCTTTAACTCGTAAAATCCCCTCGTGATCAATAAAAGGATTACGCTTTAATAGATTACTTCTGCTACTTAATTTACTATGTTTCCGTAATGACATTATTTCCGCTGCAAATTCAGTTCGTTGTATGTATTTTGTAATGAGTAATTTTGATTTTCTCAATTCATGCAAGGTTAAATATTCAGGTAAGCTGCCATGCTTGCTTGTCATGGCAGCATTCTTGCTAAATTGTATTGTCTTGATTGCTCGTAAAAGCCATGCTACTATTTTAGTTATTTTATTGAGTGAGCTGAACTTAAGTAACAGTTGCAATATGATGCTGTCCTTGCTATCATTTTGGACAGCATTTATTTTACTTGCTGCTGATTTTCTTTTGATTTCTTGATCAGTGGTAAAAATGATTTGCTTAGCTTCTAATTTTTCATCAAACGATTTCAGGAACTGCGGTCCGTGCCACCACAGCGTTTGATTCTTTAATTGCAAGGCTGAGATGCCTCTACTGGCTGCATGTGCCGGATTATCCTCCGACTTAACGTATCGCCAGCAGCTTGGTTTCATTATTGTTGTTATGATTTTAGTCCTATTCGCAACTAATGGTTTCCATCGGCTGGATTCACCTGGCAGCCGCCCTAGGACTGCCATGGAATCCGTCCATCCATAAATGCTAATATCTAACTCACTATAACAGCTGATAACTTTGTTCATTAAATTCGCTAACAAATACGTACCACTTAATTCTAATCTCGGCAAAGATATGCTTTTAGAAACTGGTACTAATCGTGCCTTAGCCACAACCAGTGCTATCGATGTCTCATTTTCTTTCCGTAATCGTGCGTAAATTACTGCTGCGTAGGCTTTGGTCGATGCGTCACAGAAACCATGTAGTTCTATGACGTCATTAGGTTGATACCCTATCCAGCGCGGTATTTTGCATTGATTCATTCCATGTCCGCTTGAATCGCTACCCATTCTGCTTTATGTTTACAGGAACTTCTTCATCCCAATGCATTTTGTTTAACTATAGCCTTTGGAATATCAACTTTAGCTTTGTTGTGAGTGGTGACAACCATCCCAACGGGTCGAATACTTTTGATATTTCCGATAAAAGTAGTCGTTTCGTTGCTTTGACGTTTGGATTAGCTATGATGTATTTGAAAGTAAACATGTCATCACAAGAATTCCAACGAAGACCTAATGTTTTTGATGTACTTTCTGATTTAAAGTTAAAAATTATTTCTCCGCTGCTGCTGCTGTGTTTGTCAATATTTTGAAGGAGTTCGAAATGATTTGCGGACCATTTTCTTAAAGTAAAACCTCCTAATTTCAATAATCTGTTGAGATCATCGATAAACTGCTTTCCTTTTTCGATGGAATGTGACCCATGGACCAGATCATCCATATAGAATGACTCTTCGATGAACCTAGTTTTTCATTTATTTCAGCTTTTAGTGGCAATCTTACTTCATACCGCCCGTCTTCACGATGTTTTGTTGTAGATGCATAGTAGTCAACACATTCTTGATCTTCCAATGATAAGTTCGTATGCTCGCTGATATCCTCGATCTCCCAAAACTGCTGAATATCGTGAATATTATTCATGACGACGTTGCATTGCAGTGATGACATTTGACTACCGCCGCCGCCGTATATGATCCACCCAAGCTGTGTTTCTTGTAACACTGGTTGCGATAAGGTATCTTCTTTGATCAATCCTCCTAATAATATCAAACAATTTATTTGAGCGCTTAGTAATAAGTCCACTGGACGGCTCTGGTTAAAATATGGATCTGCTAATTTAAGATTTTCTATGTAGGACCACTTCGATGTGTCAAAGGATTTATACGGGATGTTTTTTAGTAGGTTGCTCATGATAAGTACGTCGGTGGTAAATGAAAAGTCACTATGTCTAGAGAAACAGCTCAGTGTGACCACACTGTTACAATTGTTTTCGACTTCCCCTATTCCGAATATCAATCCGTTG
This sequence comes from Fissipunctia ypsillon, assembly GCA_947568875.1. Lineage (NCBI taxonomy): Eukaryota > Metazoa > Arthropoda > Insecta > Lepidoptera > Noctuidae > Fissipunctia > Fissipunctia ypsillon. The sequence goes on along the minus strand of OX387661.1, from coordinate 13,610,432 downwards.
AATTTAGATCTTCGTAATCCTAATTTCTTCGCTGCACTTTCGCTTATCAGAGAAACTTGTGATCCAGGATCAATGAGAGCCCTTAAGACATGATGAGATCCATTAATTGCTACTACTTTAATCAAGGCTGTAGCTAAAAAACTTCATTCGTTTCTGGATCATTTTGTGACACATGCGCAGTCATTGCGACGTTGTCTTGCGGATTTGGGTCAGCTGTTGTTGTTGCAACGCTATTTGACTGCGATATATTTTTTGAGCAGGCGTCATGTAAAACGGAGTGGTGATTTCCGTCACATTTGCGACATCGCCTAATGGAAATGCATCGCTTGCCATTATGGTCAAATAAACAATTTTGGCATAATTTCAGATTTGCGGCTGTTTTCAATTTCGCTTCATTAGGCAACTGTTAAAATTTTTCGCAATTGAACATGGCATGTTGTTGACCGCAAAATTGGCATTAAATTAATGCCAATTTTGCGGTCAACACGGTGTCGTTTAGAAACAAAAGTGGTCAAATCCATTCGGGTGTATTTATGGGAATCAACGACTTTTCGTTCTGATCTCCCTGCACCAGCTGTGTATAGAGTTTGAATCCATATGGCTTCACTAAGGCTAGTATTTTTGATTAAAAAGAAAACATTCATTAACCATAAAACTAAAAAATCAAAATAATTGGGATATTATTTTGGATTTGACCTATTTCGAAACCAAGCTATGGATTTGACTAGTTTTGTTATTGATGTAGTTGGATTTGACCAGCTTTGATTCTTATCACCATGGATATGACTGATTTTGATGCTAAAACAATATCATGTCAGGGGTTCTCAATATTTTGGGTTAGTTGATTAGTAACAATAAATTTAAACAATTTAGTAGGTACTTTACAATCTTGCTTTATTTGAAATCCTTCATTCATCATCACACATCACGTATATAATCAAAGCTATTATATTTTTAATTTTTTTACACAACTATAGCTGGTAATTCTTCAGAGAAATCACAGTCTTCAGCAACCTGTTCATGAGTAGTAGATGATTTAGGTCTTGACAGGACTTGTTTATAATACTTTAAATCTAAGATTTCATCCCACTTCTCTCCAAAATGTGTGATTAATAATTTCTTCACATCATTTAATTTTTCTTGTTTAACATCGACGTATAATTTAATCACATCTGGGTTTATAGCAGAAACCTTCTTTTTTCCTTTGCAGATATTTTGATACTTATTTAAAGTATTTTGGTAAGACTCTTCCGCTCGAATGTACACATTTTGCTTGTCACGAGTCCTTTTAAGAAAAAATATTTTCGATTTTTTTATTGAAAAGTGCATATTAGTTGTAGTTTTTAAGACTTCAGATGTTGATCGTTTCCAGTCGTAAACTTTTATATCAATTCCCAAGTAATACACGGTTCCATGACGGGTGAAAATTTCGTAATAATCATCAGGGCTAGTCATTACCTCTCGACTTTTAATCTCTTTTTCAATTTTTGCGAAAACTCTATCTGGTGGCAAAAATGAATGGCAACAGAATTTCTAGGCCCATAACGTGTACAGGTGCATAGTCTTGTAACCATTTAGCTGTCATACCAAGAAGAGATTGGTTTTTATTTTGGCCGCTGCACCCATCTGCTACTAAACGAACCTGTGTGATATGGTCTAATCCGGGACTTAGAAAAATGGTGTTCAAGCAATGAAAAACAGTGCTAGCAAATTCATTCGATGCTTTCGGCAAAATATCTTCTGTCCAGGTGTAGATGAACGTGTTGTTAATAGTTAATGGAGATTTTGAATTTCCGATTACCACCGTAAAATTGTACACATATAACTGCCTCGAGTAATATGCACTTTGATCGGGAACTTTTGGACACGGTTGGTTCTTTTGGCAGTCAAAACTTAGAATTAAAATATTTTCGGTGCTGTCTTTTAATAAACCATAAAACGCTTTGGCTCTCAATTTGTGAATTCTGCTCTCAATCATTAATTGATTTTTTACCTCATTGGTTTTTTCATGTTTTAGTCGTTCTTGTAAAACTATGCAAGTGGAGCACATGTCTGTGCGAGGGGATCCAAAACCTATGTTAAATTCGGTTTTGAAAATTTCTCTAAAGTAAGATGCCTTAATATCTTTATGTTCATCCGCGGTTTCTGCGATAAACATTTTATAAAGTTTACTAATGCTGAGCTCCGATGACAAATACTGTCTACTTTTAATTTTACTTCTACAGTAATGTATTTCTAAGGGCTCGAGCTTTTTGATAAAGTCTTTGACAGCTTCCCTCTTAGGTGCATATTTTTGAGTTTTACGCCGGGCTCCTCTATTCTCTTGTGCAGATTCACCCATGGCTTTGAAATGTCGATTAATTACGCCTGTCACTCTTCCTTTCTTTAAAGCTAAAATGGAGAGAAAGGTGCGTTTGCATATTGGAATCAGGACATTGTGTCGTCGTCGTGCAAAGTACGTTACCGCCATTTCTTTTTTATTCCCACGTTGATTTACTGGCCTATGTCGCTGAGTAGTAGTAGTTTTCGTATGATTAATTATAAAATTATCCTGATAAATTTTGTCCGGTTTTTTGTAGAAAGCTTTATTAAATGCTATTATATCAGCATGACTCAATGAAGTGCACCTATATGCTTTGGTGTAGTGGTCACATGGAAGTCTTAAATTTGGTGGCTCTTTTGAAGTGTACCTAAAATAAAAACAATCATAAATAAGTAAATATTACAAAAAAAAAAATATATATATATATAATAGTATATTAAGCACTTTCAATGGGTCCCACACTCCCACATGCTTTGTCTATAGTATTGTAAGTTTAGGTTTAGATATGGACACTTGCGTTATCAAGACAAATGTAACGACGCATAATTTACCGGAATTGGTTCAACCGTTTAATAGTTACGAGGGAAGATAGGAATGAACACACATACAATTATTATACTGACTACACAAAACCCTCCTTTTGGGCTTCACCATAGTCAGATAAAAAATAGTTCATGTCATCTAAGTAAAAAAACAAACAAATTGCAAGAAAATCGTAAATGATTCAGTAGATGATCCAAAATAAAACTGCCACATGTTTAGCACCACTGACCACGAAAGGCAGCGTGAGTAATCAAAGCAGTACAAACATACCTTTCCTTCTTCAATTTGTTGCATTTCCAATCAGCTTTTTGTTGTGTCCTTTTCCGTGACAACTGGGGAGTAGTTTCCTTTATTAAATTATCCATTTTATTGTAATTTAACACTAACTGTAAATAAAAAACGGCGACGAATACACAAAACCACGATCCATGCGCTCGTCACTCCGCAAAATAGCCGCCGGTCGGCTGTCATTTTCATACATGGTTCTGGCTTCTGATTGGCTACGCGGATTAGACCGATTTCGTTTCTAAGCTTTAAAGGATTTGACTCTTTTTGATACTGAGCAGTCATTTCGAATCGATTTTTCTACGAATTGGTTCGGATTTGACTCTTTTTGAAACCGGTAGCAAAAACAAGATTTTTCATTGAAAAAAATGGCGTACTGTGTTCCAAAACCTTTATTTTTGGATTTGACCAGTTTTGTTTCTAACCGACACCTGGTTGACACGTGTAAGGCTTTTGAATGCTGCTTATTAAATTTATTGACAAAGTAGACTTGTCGTTTTGCTTTTTGATTTTCAGGACGTTCGTTATTAGTGCTATTGTTTGATTTCGGTGATGCTTGATCTTGCTTTCTGCGGGATGTTTCCAAGCTCGTAAATTTACTTTCTAAGTAGTCCAAAAAATCCTGCAAAACCGGTAGCTCTCTAGAATTTTTAAGGGAGTCTATGTAATCTCCGTAGGTTTCGTTATCCAGTTTCTGTGACAATAAATACACGAGAAGCGGATCCCAGGTGCTGATATCAATCCCTAAGTTCCGTATGGCATGCAAGCTTTCTTGCGCTACGTCATGCAGCTTTTTAATGTGACCTACCGTCTGATGTTGCATACTAGATAAACCTAACATAGTATTAATGATTGATGAAAAGATGAGCTTTTTGTTATTATACCGATGGTTTAATATATCCCAACAGGTATCATAGTTACTGGAACTTATGGGGAGATGCTGAATGAGTCTTTCTGCCTCGCCTTTGACCCTTCCTTTCAAAAATTGCATTTTTTGCGCTTGCGATAAGGTAGGGTTGCTGTGAATAGCTTCGATGAAGAGGTCCTTGAATGACGTCCAATGCTGATAATTTCCTGAAAATACAGGTATATCCATTTTCGGTGTGGAGTGCTCTCTATGTGATACACTCCAAAGCTTTTTTTTGATAATTTTCTTTAAATGAATATATGATCGCTCATGCTGTGTATAAATTGCCTCGTAATCATCGTCCTCTCCACCCATCTCGCTATCAATCTCCCAATGAAGAGAGTCAATTTGTGACCAGCGCGCTTGCAACGTTCTTAATGCGTCCTCCATTTCCCATTTTTCTGACATGGAGTCTAAGTCGATAAAACCCGCTGATCTCTTAAATGCTTTGACATTTGCTGCATGTTTACGTATCAAGTCATCTAATTTGCTTGCTGAGCCTCGTGACTCCATGGTACGTAAAATGCTGACTTTGCTTGGCGCCTCATAACCCGATTGCGCTGTTTCTTCTTCGGCTTCTTTTCGCTCCTCTTGTATCGCTTGAGTACTCCTAACGGTTCTCAAAGGCGCTAGCTTGCTGGACATCTGCAGGTGTTGTTCGCTGATAAGAGATTTAGCGGCTGTATAATGCTTGCTAACATTTTCATGCTCGGAGTTTATGAAATACGTATGATCTTTGACCCCATATTCACATATAGGTAAGTGATTAGACTGATAATCTGACCAATACTTCTCTAACATCTCTAATCGCCTTTTGAAATCGTCGTCAGATTTCCTATCCGTGCTATCCTTTTTTATATTGATCGATATTTTCCGGATTAAGTCGCTAAGTTCAAGTTGTTGATAGTAAAGATCCTCCATTTTGCTGCTAGTTAGTTTTTGATGTATAAAAGGAAATATCTTACTTGAACAGTACTGGCTTTTGACTGCCACTGGTTTGCTGTTACCGCGCTCCAAATGCTGATGCTCTGCTATAACTGGACACTGTCGTCCTGCTGCTGTAGACACCGAGTGCTGCTGTGGCAACTACCGATTTGCTGCTTGCTACTCCGGATGCTGCTTGCTTCACGCTTGAAGCACTGATGTTCCGTTGCTCGGGATGCTCAGGAAAGTTGCTTGTATTCACTAGTATTGCCACTCCACCCTGTGCTGCTTTAGGGTTATCATACAAATACTTTGCAAAAGTTCTGCTGTGCTAAACTATGTCCACAGTTTACACGTATCACTGATATGCTGATTCCCGAACGAGATCACTCACAAGTTTCTAAATACATGTAACTCCCCAAATAAAAACGAATACTAAAACTCGCGAGGTCCCGCACGATAGCTCGAAGGACCATGTAGAAGGTTGGAAGATAATCAATGACAGGGCTGCGTTTAAGTTAAAATAAATGTATTCAACGGACCAAAGGTTATAATATAAAGGAGCGAGGGAGCACACGCGATGATCGCTAATCATGTACTGATTGCTCGATTAATATAAATCATATCAATCGATTAATATATAATCAATGAAGTTGTGTAAAAATGCTTAGTCGTCAATAGTATATGGTTTCACCGTACAATTGTTTTTAATTTGTAAAAACTGTAATTCTTATTAAGCGATTATGTCTGATGTGAAATTTCTTTCTAGAAAACCTACTAAATTTTGGGCACCTTATATTAATTAGCAACACTGAATCGACGGTGCGGTCCTCTTTCAGTTCACAGATAAGTTGGTAGGACTGTACAATATTATGCGATATTAAAATGGAGTGGGGTGATAAAGTGAACCGAATCGCTGTGATTGCATTACACAAAGTAGGTATGGAGCCAAATGCAATTTTTAAAACTCTCCATACGCTTGGTATTAGTAAAATGTTTGTGTACCGGGCTATTAATAGGTATGGACGGCAGCACATCAAGCTACTACAATCTGTCAAATTTCTTTAATAGATTTTCAACTTTATCGCTAAAGCATTAGGTTCAAGGTTGATTGGGAAAATTTGACAGTTTCGGATAGCTTGACCTGCTGGCGTCTGTACAATGGGACCTCCTCTGTTTGTGACAGAAAAAGATCTGGCCGTCCAAGTAGTGTTCGTACGAAAAAGGTGGTCAAAGCAGTAAGGGAAAGAATGGGGAAGGCAACTGTCAAAATGGTGCTGTCGTAGCTAGTTCCTAACACAAGCTAGTAATACAAGGCGTGAGGTGGTTTTATTTTATTTTTGCAAAAATGATGCGTTGTTGTGTTACTAAATACTCCGAAAGTGGAGTCCACCTTTTTTCGAGAGACCCTAAAATTAAAAGATGGTGGCTTAAAGCTATTCGTAGAGATGTTTTATAAATTAAACAGAGTAGAAACATTTTGAAGAAAGTGACTTTTTGAGAATATATTTATGGGTTTAAATTCTGACACTTTCCATATCATTTACTTGATTTAAAATATTGAAATCACCGTAAATAACGAAATAGCGAAATAAAAGTAAACTCATGACTGAACGAAATGTTAAACTTAGTGTAGGCCGTGGGGACCTAGCTATGATCACGCCATCTACAGGGGAAGGTCAGGCAAAGCATACATACTTTTGTGAAAAAGGTATCAAAACATCGGCACAAGTGTATCAAGATACCATTCTTGAGAAGATAGTGAAGCCCCTTAACAATACCATGTTCAATAACCAAGAATGGTCCTTCCAGCAAGACTCGGTGCCGGGTCATAAAGCTCGGTCTACGCAGTCTTGGTTGGAAACGAACGTTTCGGACTTCATCAGAGCTGAAAACTGGCCGTCGTCTAGTCCCAATCTTAATCCGCTGGATTATGATTTATGGTCAGTTTGAGATAGTACGGCTTGTTCTAAATGCCATGATAATTTGGAGTCCCTAAAACAATCCGTACGACTGGCAGTGAAGAATTTTCCCATGGAAAGAGTGCGTGCTTCTATTGATAACTGGCCTCAACGTTTAAAGGACTGTATTGCAGCCAATGGAGACCACTTCGAATAAGCTTTTTATATTTTAAATTGTTTTATATTAATTATGTATTAAACTAACACACTGTTAAAGTAATAAATGTTATTTGCATTAAAAAAAATTTTTTTTCTTTGTTTCAGTATTTATGGCAAGACTAGGATATATTAGACTAGAATATATTATCTACGAGTTTATTTTTGACGTTGTAGACATTCAATAAGTTTTAAAATACGTTTGCCCAATCTCTTATTTACAATAATATGTAAAATTACTAGTGTGCAATTGTAACAAAAAGCAGAAAAAAATTTAAAATATGTCCATTCCTAAAGATGTAAGTATATTTTGAAAACTTTTTCTAATTTCTGACGGATGTCATATTGTGCACCTACTGCCCCGTGGATTCTAGACTATTTGAGGGGGTGTGACAAAGTGGCTAGCGTACAGACCGTGAGAATATGTCGCGTAGGTGTGCTAAGAAGTATTAGGCTCGGACTCCACCTAAACGGAGATGTGCGGAGATGTCCGAAGCGGAGACGAGAAGAGATGTTTTTCAGCTAGAGTGTATGCACCGAAGCTGTGCGGCGATGCGTACTGGCTTGACTGGAGCGGAGATGTGTGCTGGATAGAGCGGAGATCTGTGCTGACTAGACCGGAGATGTATGCTGGCTAGAGTGGCTGGCGGATTATGCGACGCGGGGGAACTAGCGGCGCCGCTCACATCTCTTCTCGTCTCCGCTGCGCGCCATCGCCAGTTAGCGAGGCACAGCTCACATCTCCGCTTCGATCGCGCCATACAAATATCATACATTTCTGCTCAGTGGTATCCACTGAAGCTGAGTGGAAACGAGATGTGTGAATAACGAAATTCTATTGGTTGTTTATGATAATTTGGTACCTAGTTATGTTCAGAACATAATACACAGAGTACATTTACATAATATATTTTGGCTAGTTACGTACAATATACGGTTGACATATTGATTGACAAGACTTAGAAAAAACTCCATAGCAACGGTAGATTTCCACGAAAGAGACCATACTCTGTGATGCATGCAAACTCCAACATGCTCCTCCTCATCACTAGCATGATCACTATATCAAACCAAGTGAGGACCTTAATCCATTAAGTCTTGGTCCAGATAAACTCTTAGTCAACATATCTGCCTCTATGTGGGCACTTGGACGGTACTCTATTTCAACTTCTTTCAACTGTCGTATGAAATGTAGTTTCGTATCAATATGCTTCGTCTTAGAACCAATCATAGGATTTGTCGTCAATTGAATGGCAGCCTGATTATCATTATATATTTTGACGATGGGTTGCCTCCATTCTGATATGTCATTTATTAAACGTCTTAGATGGATTGCTTCCTTAGCAGCTTCAGCTGCACACGTGTACTCGGCTTCGGCCGTTAATAAGGCTACACTCTTTTGTTTTCTGCTTTCCCAGCTAATGGGAGCACCGGCGAGTTTAAAACAGTAGCCACTGTACGATCTTCGATTATCGCACAAGATGCAAAATCAGCATCAGCTTGACCATACAACTCCATTTCGGTTTTCTTGTAACACGGACCCATTCCTTTGGTCCCTTTTAAATAACGTAGCACACGCTTCGCACTCTTAAAATGTTCCTCTCCGAAACAACTGTTGAATTGAGACAAATAGCTCACACTGAACATTATATCAGGCCTGGTGGCCACGGCTAAATACATCAGTGTGCCAATCAATTGTTGATATGGAAATTTCTCATCACACTTTTCATTCTTCTGTAATTTCATATTAAGTTCCATTGGTGTAACTGTTGGCTTGCAGTCTTCCATGTTAAATTTCTTCAACACTTTTTCAATATATCGTTCTTGATATAATTTTATTTTGGTTTCTCCTTGCCTTTTAATCTGTATTCCTAGAAGTTGTTCAGGCTCTCCTAGATCCTTCATTTCGAATTTTTCATTTAGCATCCTTTTTATTTCTTTTAATTTTGTGTCACAGGAGTAAGCTATTAACAAATCATCTACGTATATTGCTATCATCATTTTAGCTCCTCCTTTTTTTAGTATATATATGCAAGGATCAGCTTCTGATGGGACAAACCCCATTTTTTTAACTCGCTACTCAGTTTCAAGTACCATTGTCGACCTGACTGCTTCAAGCCGTAGAGTGCTTTTTCGAGATGGCATACTTTCTCTCCTTTTATGTTTTTCAAGTCCTCTATCATTTTCTTAGCTTTATGGAACAGTGTTAAATCATTGTTACCACTTTCTTCTACCATTATTTCTGCCACATATTCTTCCAAGTAATCTGGCATCTCCATTGCTATTTTCTTATCTAGTTCGCCATTTAGGTAAGCTGTCGTGACATCCATTTGGTTAAGTTTCAATCCCTCTTCCACAGACATAGCGATGATGCTTCTAATTGAACTTAGCTTTGCAACGGGAGAATACGTCTCGTTGTAGTAAACTCCAGGTCTTTGCCTAAATCCTCATGCAACTAGTCTCGCTTTCTTTACCTCCGTGTTTTTCGGACCTATTTTCTTTTTTAAAATCATTTTGAAATCCACAAGATTCATTCATTTTTCTCGTTTTGCGATAATCCACATACTGTTCTTTACGTGTGCCCTAATTTCTGCTTTTATAGCATCATGCCAGTACCTTTCATCTCCCTCTTCTTCTTCTTCTTCGTATAGATACATTTTATTAGTAGTGAATTCCTCGTCATTTCTGCCTTCCATCATATAATCTTGAACCCATACTGGCAATTGCCTTTTTCTTTGAGATTGTCTTCTGTTATTGGCATCATCATGAACTTTTTCGCCTTCGGTTGCTTCATGTTGTTCATGATGTTCGACTACTGCTTCATCAACATTTTCATTAAATTCATCAAGTGCATCATTGAACGTGACTCCGAAAACATCGTGTAGTGGAGTATCAAGCTGTGTCAATGATGGAGTTTCATGCTGCGTCGAAGAAACAGGTACTGCGTCAGATTTTGGTGATTTATGTTTCATTTTTACGTCGATTTTTATATTCTTGGTTGTTTCTTCTTCTTGTTGCCTTTTAGGTTTTGGGTAAATCTTGAGATTGAGAATATTCAGTTGATTCCCGTGGCGCATTTTTATTATTATTTTTTTGTTACAAATTATAGTTTAGTATGATTTTTAGCCGAATTATAAACAAATTTATCAAATAGGGGTCAGTTTTGAACGACGCATTACAAAGATATTTGAAAACATATTTTTTGGGCCAGGGGAATCAAAATACGATGACAAGGGAATCAAAATTAAAACAAAGGTAAGTAATAAAACATACTATTTATTTAATAATCAGTCTCTTGTTCTCAGTTATTGGCACTTTTACACCTAATTATCAATCACTTTATTCCTAAGTAATAATGATAAAATGTACATACTAAATAATAAAAATTGAAACCAAAACTTTTCTTTTTAAACGAACGAGCGCGAAGTTCAGGATCACTCTTGATTCGCAATAATCTACGGCGCTCAGCAAGTCGTTTTTTTTCTCATCTCTCTTGTCTCGTTTGTTTAGGAGGCATTGTAAGAATCTAAAACAGAAACGTGCAATATTTTGAAATTAGATACCTAATGTAATAGTTGCAATACTGCTAATCTTTATACAAAATGTTCTTATTAACAGGAAATCTGGGGGCACGGCACACGTAGGTCCTTTTTGGTAATCTCTGCGTGCAATAGGTATAAATCGCATAAAGATGCGATACAAACGGATCATAACTTATTTGAATAAATACTTAGATAACCAGGCAAAACAAAACACTCAACACTGTCTGAGCAGATCGTGCAATTTGGAATGAACAAATAAATGTACTACACGAACTAGAAAATATTGATTACCCTGGCAAAAACGCCAAGGGAATCAACACCAAGGTAATCAACAAAAGTTTGTTTTTTATCGATTACGTAAAAAGTTAAAACTTCTAAGCAATAATAATAAGATTAGTAAATCAATAATGACAAGATTAGTAATAATAATAAAAAAGATTAGTAAAGATATATCCGAGAAAAAACTTAAGTATACAATTTTTTATGCAGTCAGGGTAATCAATGACCTAGTGAAACAAAACCAGGGGAATCAAACATTTACCTTCGTAATTTTGTCCACGGGCAAAGTGAGACGCGACCATCCACCACGGCGTTTTAAGTACGACTATAGCTCGCACGAGAACGAATAACTGCGCTTCGCGACCGCTCCACTAGCGATCTATGTTTAGTTATGTAGCGTGCCATAGGAATCACTGTTTAGCTCTGGACAAAACTTTAAATCTATTTCTATGTAAAACTATGGGATAAAATAAAAGCTGTATATTTTTATTTTCAGCACCTACTAATCTAGTTGTTGAAAAACTACATAAATTGATCATTTTACATTTATAAATTGGCGACTTCGGGTTGTTTTCATTAAAAAATGTGTAAAGGACGCGCCAGGGTTATCAATTTTTGTGACGTTTTGTTACACCCAAATTAAAGAGAGTAACTATTGTGCATCAATTAGATACCATAGTGATAAGACGTAAAAAAAATGCTTTGGGTCTTTATTTCAATATTGCGGGTACTTTATACCTCCGGACATCATAAATTGAGCCTCTCAAGATTCACCCTTTTACTGCGTTGCGAGTCGATCACTTTAAAATGATTTCTAAGCAATATAAGCTCGTCACAATTTATATGGTGAAGTGGAACTGATGGTGAAGTACCAAGAGAACTCCTTAACAATTACGTCCCTGCATCGGGAAAAGCAATATTTTGTGAAAGGTGATGAGTAGTTCTCATTAGGCTATTGTAAGTCAGATAAATTAAAAACCGACCCACTAAAAAGTGAAAAATAAAAAACTTTTACAAAAAAAAAACAACCGACCTCCAAAAAAAATCACTACAAAGTGAAAAATAACTTAATTTCGGAAGTCGGTGGCAAAAACCTAAAATACAGATCCAAAGACACCGACTTCCGAAATTAAAGTTATTTTTCACTTTGTAGTGTTTTGTTTTTGGAGGTCGGTTGTTTTTTTTTTTTTTGTAAAAAAGTTTTTATAATTGTATATCTTGAATAATTATCAGTATGCGTGATGAAGTATTTGGAACCCACTTTCTTGTCTCATGGGACCAGATGCATCTGTATGCACTAGGTATTTGTAATTTTTCATTTGTTCTTTCTTCATTTTTAGGCGTATTAAGAGGGCTGTCACATTTTTTCACCTCTCTCGCTCACGCTGGACCAAATTTTTAAGAATGTTAAATGAAAAGATGCTTTTATGAAAAGTGTAATCGATGGACAACCTACTAAACATAACATAACATAACATCACGCCTTTTTCCCCGAAGGGTTAGGCAGAGGTGCGACTATAGTACACCCACATTTCGCCAGTTATGTTTAAGTCCCATGTAATAGGGGGCGAGCCTATTGCCATCTACCGGGCACAAATCCAGACTCCGGGCTGCTACTGAGAAATTCCAGATAGAAAACCCAATAACACTTTGCCCGACCTGGGAATCGAACCCAGGACCTCATGCTCAGCAGTAGCACCTACCGCGAACTACTAAATAATATTAGTTTAATAGGTAACTAATAAAACCACAATTTTATTGTGGTATTTATTTAAATCATCTCAAAAACAGATCATAATACTTATTGAGCTAAGTTTATTAGATAACACAATAGAAATGTGTTTTTAATATCTACATATAATATAAAAGTAAAAATTTTTTTCAGGATCCAGAATACGATGAGTTCTGTGACCCAGATCATCCAATCAAGGTCAAATTCGAAGGGATATTAGAAGCATCACGACGTATGTCCGGCTTCATTAAGCGGACACAATGCCCGGTAGGTACTGTAGCGAAAAGAAAAAAGGAAAACACTTTTTCACCACTTTACATTTAATTTTGTTCTTTGAAAATAAAAAGGAAAACATTACAATTTAATATAAAAAGTAAAAAGGTAAATTTAATGTATAAAAAAGTTGCGGGTTGATTAATTGTAAAATAAGAAGAAAAATAACCGAGAAAACATTGGTCCGAAAGGGTAAAGTACGCGAATATCGAAAAAAAAGACGTCCTATCAAGTCGATTGCAATCGCTGTTATAGGTTTACACTCACGAGATAAACGGTAAAGGGAAAAGAGATCAGAGAACCAAGGTATCTCGCATTTTACAGCCTTGAAAATTTAAAATAAAATTGTCAACGAATTAAAAGTTTGCAGAGAGTTAAACTAACTACGTTACTTAGCTAGTATATAAAAAATATCGTAAAAAATCGTTGGCCAACGTAATTACGTCCGGCGAGGGACACCTCGCCGCACGTAATTACCCCTGGCACTGGCAGAGGCGCTGGCAGAGTGGTCCACGTGGTTGGGTGGCCTTCGCGGCTGGATGCGGCCAATTACTCCGCGTTGACCATCGATGTCAAGCGTTTATTTGGGCCAGAACCTGGAGGCCGAAAGACGGCCAGTTCTAAACTGATTAATCCTAAGACAAAATGAATTACGGTTAAACCAGAGTGATCAGACTCAACTTACGATTGAGGAAAACGATTAAAAAATACGTACTAGGTTAATTAAGACGAAACTTCCCAACTCAAACCATGGAAGTATGGGATTCGAACTTGATAAAAACGTTCCTATGACAATAAATAGCGGATATTAGCACTGAAAGTTAAAAAAAACCATAATCCTACTACGGCAACAACATAACAGGAATACATACCGAAAGTAAAAAAAGGCGACGAGGAAAGCAGCTTTGCTGTTCTTATACAACACAAGAGATCGTATTAAATATATAGACACGTAAGTTTTCAACTAACTGGGTCAGTATCAACAGATCAACTTTTTGAAACTGACGCACCATACTAAAAAAATGAGGACCCATCTGTCAGAAAAAATAATTCGAATCACGAAATAAAAAGGTAAAAAAATATCGACCAGAATCAATGATAAACGGAAAAAAGGTTGACATTAAAGAACCAAAAAGTTTTGACATGCAGAGTTATGCCGCAGTACGTGAAACCCTAATAGTTTTTGTTGAAAGTAAGTATAATATTCATTAAAAGAATAACACGGCGACTACACTAAAGCTGAGTGTTAGAGTTCGTGGACGTCAGAGCTGGCTCTGAAACGATCGTGGACGTCAGAGCTGGCTCTGAAACGTTTGTGGACGTCATAGCTGGCTCTGAAACATTTGTGGACGTCAGAGCTGGCTCTGAAACGATCGTGGACGTCAGAGCTAACTCTGAAACGGTCGTGGACGTCAAAACTGGCTCTGAAACGATCGTGGATGTCATGGCTGGCTTTGAAACGTTCGTGGGCGTCAAAGCTGGCTCTGAAACGTTTGTGGACGTCAGAACTAGCTCTGGAACGTTCGTGGACGTCAGAGCTGGCTCTGGAACGTTCGTGGAAGTCATACCTGGCTCTGGAACGTTCTTGGACGTCAGACCTGGCTCTGAAACTTTCGTGGACGTCAGAGCTGGCTCTGAAACCCTGAGTGCTCGAGCCCAGACATATTGCGTGCTAGCTATACGTTCGTGGAGTTTTGAGTTAATCGGACCGCGCGTTACAATTCTTCCATAAAAACTTTAACATCCCTTAACTCTCGTTTCAGGGGGGTAGTTTTGAAAAACTAATAGTGAGAAACTTTATTGCTTACTTAGACAAATATTCGTGCCAAGTTTATTAACCAAATGAATAAGATTATTTTCATATAAACTTTATCGCCCCTTTTCACCCCCCAAAGGGGTTAATTATTGAAACATCGCTTGTAACGTGTCCATTATTTGACTTATAGGTACTTATTCCAATTTTCAAGTTAATCAAACCACGCAATAAAACCATCCCCTTTAAAATTGATTACCCTTTTAAGCTCCCAGTCGGCACGGTGGAGCATACGGTGGAGGTCTGTCTGGCTTGGGCGGAGCACCGCCGTGTCTTCGCGGATGCGATCGGCGGCGGCGATCTCTCGCGTCCGGCCTTGGTCCAGGCCATGGTACGGAGTGAGAGTAAATGGGAAGCCGTCACCTCCTTCTGTGAGGCAGTAATGCTCGCGAAGGAGAAGGCGGAACGCGTGAGGGAGAGGCAAGCTTTGCGCCCTCACGCCCCTAGTCGCCGCAGGAGACGCCCTGGGTGTCGGGAATTGGCAGCCGATTCCCGGCCACCGTAGGCGCGGGCTTGCGGACGGCGAGCAATGGGTAGCTCGCCATCCGATAAGGACCAGGCCGGGTCGACGGCGCGTTATGTTCCACGCGCGCCTCAAAGAGATGTTAGCACTATTGACGGGGTCCACTAGGGCTGATGCCAGCTAGGGTTGCGGGATGTTCGAAAGGGTTACCGTGGCCCCGGCACAGGCAACTGAAGGAACACGGGTGGGATTTAGTCAGTAAAAGTCTGACACGCCCTCTTGCTCCGCCCAGAGCGGGAGAAGTCATTTCGACACCAGCAATTTATACTACGCTAACTCGAAGTTTAGGTAAAAACGTTTTTTATGCCAAGTTGCTTAAAATGTGTTTTTATATATGTCATAAAAATCGTAAAAAGTACGCTTTTTTGAGTTAGCGTAGTATAAATTGCTAGTGTCGATTTGATGATTTCCCATCCAAAAAAAAAAGGGGTGGAATTTCAAAAAATCCTTTCTTAGTGGATACCTACTCTTTACAAAGAACATACCTTCCAAATTTAATGTCTCTAGGACCAGCGGTTTAGGCTGTGCGTTGATATATCAGTCAGTCAGTCAGGACTTTGAATGTTACATACTTATATATTAAATATGTACCTATGAAATTGGAGATTTGTATGAAAATTTTAAAATATAAAAATTATGGTAATTTTTTTATTTCAGCTAATCAAAGTACCGGCCTAAATTATCTATACAATTTTGCCATTTTGGTGGCAGTTTGTTTGTTGTTCCGCATCGGTTGACCGTATTGTTTGTATGTCTTGTTGATCCTTAATTAGCTCTATTTTCTTCTTCAGGTCATTTAGTTGTTCTTCATGCGTTTCTATTGTCATGTTCGTCAAGTAGGCAATGTTGCTATTACTTGAAACTAAATGGTTTATGCTTGTCTCCGGTATGTAAATTTCATCATCATTGTCCAATTTCATTTTACTTTGCAGATTATTTATAGTGCGAGTGAATAAGGTGATTGTTACCACGCATCATGCATCCTGTCGCTAGGGCAATCGTCCCCGTATTACGTAGTGTCTGTGACGTAATGCCAGTTGGACAGAAAATGCGCATAGTGCATTCCTCGCAACACCTAAACAACCAAGCGTCTTTGCTGTGTAGCTTAATCCAGTCATTCGTGCAACTTGATATTCTTGAGCGGCAACTGGATGCTACTCGGTTGTTTATTATGTCTGCTTCGCACATGCTTGTTGCTGTTTTTATTTCATATAGAGGTAGGTCAAAATTGCATAACAGCTGATTTGTGTTGATTTGTATGCACGATAGAAGTTGTTGTTCGTGCAACGGTATTATCATGTCCTTTCTTAAGTTCACGGCCATGTATTTAGCTGTAGGTACTATGCTGACCATGGAGCTTCCGTTTATGTTGCTAATAGGTATAACTTGCGTTAATTCATATTGCTCGTCTGTCACCAAAGGAATTGTTACTTCAAATATAAGGAAGTCTTCGACAAGTTTTCCGTGAACACTTGATAGTTTGTACATTTTTCTGATGCATTTGAGACTGCTTGTACAGGGTAGTGATAATCCTTTCGGCACTTGTCCTGATATAATGTTTAGCTGTTTTTCAAATGCATCTGGTTTCAACAAGTGAGTGTCGACCTTGCCGTTGTGAATATCTGTGATAAGGTCGATCAATGTGTCTTGTATTCTTCGCAAGTTCTCAACCATCATATTTGCGGCTACTGCAGTGGCTATGATGAAAGTTGCCTTGTCTTGTTCTGTTTTCAATTGCTGAATACACTCTCTTAGCTGCTTATTGATTACGATGAACTGTCGGTTCATTACTTGCTCGTTTCTCTTGAGTAAATTGTATTCGCCTTCAATGATTGACGTTTGGTTCTTGTAGAGATTTATCAAGTGATTTTCGTTGCTTTGTATCAATTTTATGTCTTGACTGTATTTCTCAGCGAATTTATCATCGAGCACTCCAAACAGGGAGTTGGCAATGTTACCTATCCCGTTTATAAGACCTCTCCTAATACGTTTTCCGTGTTCATATTTTAAGGCATCATGATAATGCCTTAGTTCGTTCAAGTTGTGCTCAAATTGTGTTGATATAGCAAAGTAGGCTGTATTTCGCTGATCGAGTTCTTGTAATTGCTTGACATATTGTTCTACAGCGGAAACACTTCTCCAGTATGTCGACATGTTGTAATAAATAACCAATCGCCATTCATCTTGAATTATCTGTACGTCTGCGGTTTTATCGAAGTATACAAGGCGGGATGGGTCGAGAGACGTGACGTTCACTAATTGTTGTATAGACGGTGCCACACACATCATCATGAACAACAGCATCGTACTCAAGCACGTTGTGAAGATTCCTTTCTTAGCAGTTGCAGGTCTCTTTCGACGTTGCGGCGATGGTGTGGCTGAAGTCGTCTCCATTTGAATTTTGTCAGGCTCTTCAGTGGTTTTGTCCTCAGTATGGCGTCCTGTTTCAATGGGCAACCGTGACACCTTTGTTATCGGCCGCTTCATGATGTTTGACTTAGTTTTCAATGTCACTACTCGTACTAAGTCATCAGCTCCCGGATGTGTTTCTGTGACGCGTCCCAGTAACCATCTAGCAGGGGGAATCTGATCTTCCTTTGTAAGGACAACATCACCTACTGCTATGTTTTGCGTAGGAGTTTGCCATTTTCCTCGCACTTGCAGTGTCTGAAGGTAATCTTGGGACCACTTTTTCCAAAATTCCTTGTACATGTGCTCTGTCAGTCGCCATCGTATGGTTAATGTTGTGTTGTCAAATTCTGAAGTCATAGGTGGCGCCAGCACAGGACCGCCGACTAAAAGGTGCCCTGGTGTCAAGTAGTCCAAGTCATCGGGGTCGTTTGTTAGAGCGACAAGTGGCCGAGAGTTGAGGCAGGCTTCGATTTGTGATAGGATGGTATTGAACTCCTCGTACGTCAATTTTTGTTCGCCAATAGTACGTTTGAGATGGTGCTTCATGCTTTTAACTGCAGCTTCCCATAAACCTCCAGCTGTTGGCCATGATGGAGCATTAAAATGCCACTCAATGCCGTACTCCGAAGTGTTTTTTATGAGGTCGTTCTTGCTTAGTAGTTGCAATGCCTCTTGGCGTTCTTTTGCTAGTGCTCTTGCTGCGCCAACGAAGTTTGTTCCGTTATCACTGTAGACATGTTTCGGTGTTCCCCTTCGTGCACAAAATCGCTTCAATGCTGCCAAAAATGTTGCGGTGCTGAGATCTGACACTAGCTCGAGATGTGTTGCTTTCGTACATAAACAAACAAAAATAGCAATGTATGCCTTTACTGTTTTTATGCCACGGCCTTTGTTGGCTTTTATTTCAACATGACCTGTAAAATCCACACCTGTATGTGTGAATGGCCGGGACGGCGTAACTCGAGCCGGCGGTAAGTCCGCCATCAGCTGATTGCTGCGTTGCGTTTTGTAGCGATGACAAGTTATGCATTTATTTAATTGTTTCTTTATTGTTTTCATTCCGCCGAGAATCCAATACTTGTTTCGAAGATGTCCCAAGGTGAGCCTGGCACCACCATGAAGCGTTTGCTTGTGGGCTTGCTCAATCAACAGTTCTGATAATTTGTGGTGGTTAGGTAAAATAATCGGATGTTTTTGAGAGTTAGTTAACTTGGCATGTTCGAGCCTTCCGCCCACTCGAACAATGCCTTGGTTGTCTAAAATTGGACACAAGTTCAAGAGTTTACTCGTGGCCCGTACTTTCTTGTACTTCTGCATGTTTGCAATATCATCGCCAAACGAGTTGTTTTGTACAATTTTGATGATTGTGTATTCAGCTAATTCTAAGTCTTCGGTCGTTAGCTGAGTTGTCCGTTTGGCCTTCGTTACGTCACGTGAGTTGTTTATAAATCGTAGTATCCAACTTACGATTCTTGTTACACGAGTCATCGAACTGTGTTTTTGCAAAAGGGACTCACTAAGTGGTGTTTGACTTGTCTGTGTTGCACAACTTTGCTCCCGGTTCCTTAGCTCCTCGTTGGTTGCGAAAATCTCTTGTTTGGGTATGTTATTGTCTTGGAGCCAGGCGGGGCCATTCCACCATAGTGTGTGATTCGAAAGGTCGGCTGGCAAGACTCCTCTGCTTGCGCAATCTGCAGGATTTTCTTGCGATTTCACATGTCTCCATCCGTTAGGTGGAATTATCTGTGTTATTTTCGCTACCCTATTGGCCACGAAGCTCTTCCAGCGCTTCACATCACCCTGTAACCACCCTAGTACCACCATCGAATCTGTCCAACAGTAGGTTGTAACCTTGTGTTGCGTGTTGATGGAGTCCTCGACCTTTTTGATTAGTTGGGCGAGTAGGGCCGCGCCACATAACTCTAATCGAGGCAAGGAGATGGGTTTTGTTGCAGTACAATATCTTTGTGCTGTGTCTACAATCTACATCGCAATCTTATGTTCTTTATCGCACGTTCAATATCTATTAAATGTTTCTACTATCTGTGATCAGCACGTAGTCGTTAGTATATAAGATGCACCTTTGGATAATTATAACCAGACTATACTACATCTTTTGTCTCATTTATACCTAATCATATACTGCCAAGAAGTTTGGCAAATTGGTGACCCCGACGAACGAATACGCAGCAAGAAACATGGCACAATCACCGTGCAAGGCGAACATAAATCAGCAAGGGACACTTGAAGTAGCTGCTGGCACCTCGGTTTTATCCCGCATTCCGGAATTTTGGAAAGACCAACCAAGATTATGGTTCACGCAACTAGAAGCCATATTAGCACCACAGAAGCAAGGAGACGAATACAAATACTGTACAGTAATAGCAAAGTTGTCCAAGGAAGAAATACTACAAGTTAGTGACCTAATCACTTCACCACCGACTACAGATAAATACAAAAACATCAAGGAACGTTTAATTGATTGTTACGAAGAAACAGAACAGCGACAGTTTCAAAAATTAATATCAGAGACAGAACTCGGTGATCAAAAACCTTCGCAGTTATTACGGCAAATGCGAGTCCTCGGGAGAGGAAAAATCAGTGACGAAACAATTAAACTACTATGGTTCAGGCTTTTACCAACATCAGTTACTACGGTTCTAGCAGTTACGGAAGACATGGAAATTGACAAACTGAGCCAAATTGCAGACAAAATAATAATGAATTCAAAAGTAACCGAAATGTCAGCTGTTAGCAACGACACTTCAAACGACAACAATACAGCATGCATTTTAACCCAGCTAGCAAAATTACAGATAGATATTGACGCAATTCAGCAAGGTCAATATGGCTATCGACCCAACACGCACAATCATTCAATCTTCAGCGGAGCTAGTTTGGTTTTTGCTGCCACTAGTCGAATCAGCTGTTGACCTTCCTTGTCAATGGATTTGCAGTAAATGACACATCCGTAAGCTCGTTCCGATGAATCGCAAAAGCCATAGATTTCGAAAGGCAGTTCTGTGTTGCCAATCCAACGTGGTATCGAAATATCGTGAATGTAGGCCATCTGTTGGCGAAATTGCTCCCATTCTTGTTGTAAGTTCAATGGAAGACACTCATCCCAGCCTGTCGTTGTTTTCCAAGCTTGTTGAAAGATCAACTTGGCCCTTAGCGTGACTGGCGAGAGCCAACCTAATGGGTCATACAATTTGGATATATCAGAAAGCAATGTGCGCTTAGTGTTGACGTCACGCTTGTTAATAAGCGGTATTCGTTTGTATGTAAATTGATCCGTGCGCGGATTCCATGTTATGCCTAATGTTTTGTTTGTTTCTGTATCTTTGAAATCAAACATTCCTTGACTGACTAGGTCATTAGGCAAATTCTCAAGTAGGCATTTATTGTTGCTAGCCCACTTTCGAAGGTTAAATCCACCGCCCTTCAACATCGTTATCAGTTCATGTTGAGCCTTCTGTGCGGTAATTATGTCGTTACAGCCTCCTAGCAAATCGTCCACGTACAGCTGATTTGAGAGCATGTTCGCTGCCAGAGGAAATTCAGCGCCGTCATCTTTGATCAATTGTTTTATTGTTCGCATGGCCAAAAATGGAGCTGATTTGGTGCCATACGTCACTGTAGTCAATTGAAATTCTTGTAGTGGCTCTGTGGCAGAATTTCGCCAGACTATTTTCTGTAAGTGTTGGTCTGTATCCTGAATTCGAATCTGTCGGTAAAACTTCTCGATGTCAGCAGTATACACGTATCGGAACGCTCTCCATCGCAGAATCATGGCTTGAATATCTTGTTGCAAATTGGGTCCGCATTCCATGAGTTGATTCAAACTACGTCCTGTAGTCGTGGCCGCCGACGCGTTGAATACCACGCGTAATTTTGTCGTAGTTGACTCAGGTCGTAGTACTCCGTGGTGAGGTAAGAAGCAACTGGGTGTTGTCAGCATTGTGCATGGTCTCATGTGCTTGAGAGCTATGTATTCATCAATGAAGGCCTTGTAGCTTACTGCAAGCTTTTCATCTCGAGCAAATCGTTTTTCCAGTTGTTTGAATTGTGCGACCGCTTGTGGCTTTGATTGTCCCAGATGTTGATCAAAGTTTTGTTTCATGGGTATTCTCACAGCGTATCGCCCATCTTCAAGCCTTTTTGTAGTTAGAGTGTACAGTGACTCACAGTAGTCTTCCTCGACTGTTAAGGATTCGTCTTGAGCTGTGATCTCTTCCATCTCCCAAAAACGAGAGATGTCCTCAGTATTTATCACTGCATGGCAGTTAAATGTCTTAAGTGTTTCCGACTAAAACCCATCCGAGTTTTGTTTGTTGCGCAATCGGTGCGTATATGTTTCCTCGGAGGATATTGTTCATGATGATGTCGGCGTATACTCCAGCATCAAGTAGGATGTCGACTGGCCGAGATAAGTTGAAATTTGGATCAGCCAATTGGATACTTTGTATGTGAGGCCAGTCTTGTTTCTCAAAGGAATAGTTAGGCAAATTGCTAAGTAATTTTGCCATAACTAATGCCTGTGTTGTGAACTGGTAGTCCCCATAAAGTGACTCGCATTCCAGCTGAACTGTTCCATTGCTATGACTGGCAAATGTTCCGATCCCGGATACCGTAGAGTTTTGGTTGTATCTCCGAAGGCCAAGTCGTTGAACCGCAGATTCCGTAATAAGGTTTAGTTGGGATCCTTGATCAAGAAGGCATCTTAATGTTGTATATGTTCCATCTATGGCTCTAACTTTGAGCATGACTGTTGATAGTAGAACTTCATTGAAATTGCCTGACACGTGATTGGCTGTGCCTTGTGAAGTCGACGGTTTATTGTTGGGTCGTTGACCGTTCGATAAAGTCATCGGCGCAGTGTCACGAACTATGTCATGTAATATGGTGTGATGTGTATTGTTGCACACTCTACACCTTTTATGCGAATTGCATTTATTTTCTTTGTGCGAATACATGCAATTCTTGTAAACATTCAATTGCTCAAGCGTCCTCAATTTAAGTTCCGGACTCATCTCTTGAAATGTTGAGCACTTAATTAAGACGTGATTTGTTTTGCAGATAGGACAATTTTTGTCGGAGCTTGTGTGATTCGCCTTGGGTGCCCGTTTGTATTTGTGCATGTCCCTTAGGAATGATGTAGTCTCCTTGTCCTGAGATTAAGATGCTTGTTTGTTGAAGTTAGTTGGATTCCTTTTCTTCGTTATTGATTCTAGCGCTGTAAACTTGTTCTCGATAAACTGAATAAGTTCTTCAAACACAGGAAGCTCTCTGGGATGTTTCCTCGCTTCCATGTAGTCGGAGTAGGTTTGAGAGTCGAGTCGTCCTCCAAGGATGTGTACTAGAATGGGATCCCACGTAGTAGTGTCTATACCCAAGTTGCGAAGGGCGTGCACTACTTCCAGACTAGTGTCATGTAGACGCTTCAGCTCGTACGCATTTTGATGTTGAATCGTCGTCTGACTCATAAGTGTTTGCATCTGTTTCGTGAAGAGCAGCTGTCGATTGTTGTACCTGTGGTTAAGTAGTTCCCAGCAGGAGTCGTAGTTGGTTTCAGAAACAGGTAAATGTTGCACCAAGCGCTCAGCCTCTCCCTTTAGCTTCCCCTTCAAATGCTGCATCTTTTGGGCTTTGGAGAAGGTAGGGTTGTTGTGGATGGCAGCGGCGTATAAGTCTAGGAAGGTCGGCCACTGTGAGTAGTTTCCTGAAAACACCGGTATTTCGATCTTCGGGGCGCTGTCGCGTTGCTGTACCGCGAGATTTAGTTTGCGATTAAGATCTCGCTTTGTTGACTCGTACGTTGCCTCATACTTCGAAAACTCAAGTTCGTAGTTTACGTCACTGCCGACGAGAATGTTGTCGAGTTTCCAATGTACTTCGTCGATCACCTTCCATCGGGATTCAAGAGTCTTGAGTTTGTCCTCGATGTCCCATTTTTCAGTTAAGTCATCAGTAATCATGTTGCGGGTGAAGCGTGAAAAAGCTCTAAAATTGGTGGCTTGCTGTGTCTTGAGCTCGTCAGATTTAGAAGGGACTCCAATGTTCTTGGTGGTTTCACCTTGATTTCCGAAAGTTTCAGAATCCTTGTCGCCAGCAGTATAAGAGGGCCAGGCTTGCAACTTCTGCACTATGGTTAGGTATTCACCTTTGACTCTCTCATATGCTTGAGTGGCGTAGTATTCGTTTGCCTTGTTTTCAGCACCTTGCAGAATACTATGGTTCATCTCAAACTCGTTCCAGTGAGCCTGGAGGTTATCCAGTCTAACTTTGATATATGCAGTGTTTTTGCGGTCAGGGCCATCCTTTCCGAAGTTGACACCGATTTTCCTGATGCCTTCAGCAATGATTTCCTGCCGCTTCAGAAGTTCTTGTTGTTTAGCGTCCATTGTAGTTGTGGGACACTAACTCCTGTTGACTTCAATAGCTTCCGGATCACTCACTGTTGATGTTGCCTGTTGTGATCGCAGGATCAGAAGGTATCTCTAATACGATATGTGCGCCTTCTCAATATGACTGGGGCGATCCGCTTGTGGAAGACCAGTCAAACCGATTCGCTATCGTATGTAGAAACTTGCCGTACCTGATAAGGTTTGCAGGACTATTTGTTCCAGTTGTGGTGAATCCGGCTCGAAGGACCAAAATGTACGAGCCGCTAACCCGTACAGTAGAGTTGTAGCTTGTAGAGTTGTGGTGAAGTTGGTTGTTACAGTAGACGGGATGTAGACAGGGAATAACAACACTGTATTGTGTCCGTGCTACCGGAGTGGGTTTATTGTTCACACTAATCATATAAAATATTAACCTAAATAACATCGACTACGAGTGTAAGTCAAATAGCATAATCAACAAAACAGTTGAATGCTAAGTAATGTAAAAAGTTAAACAATTAAAATCATGTGGCGATGCTCGTACAATCCCTTTACCGTAGAAGTCTGCCGGACGGGAGGCGATGAAGTCAGCGAAAGCGTTTTGTACTGCCTCTCGGGTGTTGAATTTTTTCCCGCTTAAAAAATTGTCTAAATTTTGAAAAAGTATAAATCTGTTGGGGCAAGGTCCGGTGAGTACGGTGGGTGACGGAGAGCTTCCAGCTGTAATTGTTGTAGCTTTGCGATGGTCCGTCGTGAAGTGTGAGCTCGCGCGTTGTCGTGGAGAAACAATGGGGAAGAGCGATTAACCAATATTGGTTGTTGAATAGCGAGCTTCTCCATCATTGTTTGCAATTCTTGGCAATAGACATCTGCCGTCACTGTTGTGCCATTCGGTAAGAAGCTGTGATGTACAAGTCCGGCACTGGTCCATCAGACAGTCACCATCATCTTCCTATGAGTAATCTTTTTTTAGCGCACTGATTAGGTTCTGTACCTGGGTCCACCCACCGAGACGAACGCTTACGGTTGTCGTACAGGGTCCACTTTTCATCGCAGGTAACAATTCGATTTAGAATTCCCTTGTTTCTATGCCGATTCAGTAGTGCTATGCATGCTTCGACGCGTAAGTCTCGCTGTTGGTCGCTTAGTTCGTGTGGCACCCACTTATCTAGCTTTTTAATCCTTACGATTCGACGCAAGTGCTTCAATGTTGTTTTGACACTCAACTCCAAGGCCCACAGCAAGCTCAGCCGTAGATTGAGTTGGATCCGCTTCCACTATCGCCTTCAATTCGTCGTAGTCGACAATAGTTACCGGCCGACCGCGAGGCTCGTTCTTCAACTCAAAATTTCCAGATTTAAAACGATGAAACCAATAATGGACCGTGTTTATGCAAGCAGTGTTAGTCCCGTACACGTCGTTAATGTTTCGTGTTGTTTGCGCAGCGGTATTTCCACGTAGGAATTCATATTCGTAAATTGTACGAATTTTCCATCCATCCATGGCGCCAAAAACTACCACACACATAACGTAACATAACATCACGCCTTGTTTCCCCGAAGGGTTAGGCAGAGGTGTACCAAAAACAACCAAAACCAAAAACTACCACAATTTCACAAAAACAAAAAACTATCTAAAAACAAATGACTGAATTTGAAATTAAATTAACATGGCTTTTGAATAAAATTTATTTTAATATCGAATTGCGCGGCAATCCACAGATAATTAAATCTGAAAATGTTGGTTTTAAAATCTCCAATTACATAGGTATTGCATTTGATGCAATCTAAAATTGGAATTATTTCATTAAGCAAATTTGTTTGACCGCAGCGGGCTCACATGTCGGAGAAACTGGGAGTTGAATTATATATGAAACAGGAGTTCCTACAGTTCACAGGATGGTAATAAACGAACTTATTTATCTCACTCAGTCACTCACTTACTTCGTGTATCGGAAAACAATATTTCACTGAAAACAGACTGAACGTAGCATAGCTACGCCGTAGCGCGCTGTGCTACGCTGCTACAAGAGCGCGCCGCGCGCCGCGTTTACGGAAACCCTTCGTCTGCGGGCACGAAACCAGCGGCGGCCGAGCGATGGCGACTGTGGAGCGGCGCGGGGCGACAGTTTCTTTCACATAGCATCCAACGGTGACACTGTTAGAAATTCCAAAGGATAAAAACACCAATGAGATCAAATGAGATGCAAGTGATGACAAAATTGAACGAACATAAAACAATTGCATATCTTATCGAGATAATTTAGTAAAAAAAATACCTTGATACTCTATTTTAGTGCCTCTCCCTCTCACCTCATCATAATAACATTATAAAATCTTAAGTTTCAAGGAGCGCGGAGTACGCAACACTATGATGATGCTAAGCGAGGATCAAAAAAGATTTGGCGTGGCAACTGCCAGTTCGGGCAACCACGGCACTGCTGTGATCTACAATGCTGGCCAACTAGGCATACCAAGCATAGTCGTCATGCCGCTGAAGGCCTCTCTTGCTAAGAGAACCAATGCAGAGAGACTAGGCGGAAATGTCATACTGCATGGTAATAACATGGCGGAGGCAAAACGACATGCTATGACTTTAGCTAAAGAAAAGAAAATGATGTTTATTAACGGGTAAATAATAAGAAATGTTTTTTTTGTTTTTTATATTTCTATGGTTGTCACAGAAAATTGCGCTTTGTATTCAAACAAATTCTTAGACTTAAATAAAGACCGAACCTATTGTAAAACGAGAGAGAATTAAATAAAAATTTGCTTTCAGTTTCGATCACCCAAACGTGATAGAAGGTCAGGGCACCGTTGGTATTGAGATAATAGGTCAAGTGCCTGACGTGGATGCGGTGTTGGTACCGTGCGGGGGTGGCAGCCTCTTAGCTGGAGTAGCCATAGCTGTGAAACATCTCAAACCTGACACTGAAGTTTATGTGAGTTACTTTATACATATTTATCGGAAATACATTAGTCGTCATTTGACTGATCGGGACGCCAGCGCCACCAAGTGGCGCTCGACAGAGTCTACAACATAACGCTTGTCTACTGCTCACCGGAGTTAAGCAGAGCTGAGTTTTTCAGTGGCTGTCGAGCAGTGAATACGTTAAGAAACTGTCCCGCGTTCCGTATAGTTGTGTCGTTTACCGACAATGTGTTATTAATCTGATCGTTAATTATAATTTGATTTGAACTGCAAACGGTTTTTCTGTTGCGCAATAACCAACACTACCCATAGTACGCCCACAGTAGTTAAAATATAGCTGACGATAACTAGAGAAATGTGCCTTCTCCGTCATCAGAATTGGGATCAGTGTTCGTTCAGGCGCAAAATGAAAACGCTAAAAAGTGACCGTTGGCGTGCCATGTTTGAACAACAAAATGCAAACATGCCAGGACTTATTGAAGCCCTGCAAGCGCCTAAACAATAATCTTGTGGATCTGCCTGAGTTCGACCCAGGCAATGCAGATACGGATGCGCGATCATGCTGCACGACAGCTGATTTGTGCTTTGCTGAAAATTCACTGCAAGCCGATCGACAGCAGATGAAGAGCTACGACGTCTTCAGAATCGAGCTAAGCAGTCCCGCAGCCGTCAGCAAAGCTCTTCCTGTGCTTCAAGTGTGGGAAACCAGGACATATAGCGGCCCGGTGCACGAACAGTGGCAGCCGAGCGGATGGTGGAGCATGTGCTGCAAGCTGTGAACGGCGAGTGGATGTTTGCGCCGTATAACTACCCTCAGGCACGATAGAACATAAAGGTGAGCAATATTGTTTTGTTTACGATTCTGGTGCTGAATTACCGTTTTTAAAGAAAAGTTGTGCAGCCAAATTAAATGGCAAACGAGTCAATAACGTTATTGCGATGACTGGTATTGGTCAAACATGTGCACAGAACAAATCTTATGTAGCATAAGGATAGTGCCAGTAGGTCATGTACCAGTCGAAGTAGATAGTAATCACTGGTGATGAGCAAGCATAAGTTGTGGTAGAAAGTTGAGTAAGGCATTCTATCGGCCGTATTGTGTTCGAAATCGGTGAAATCGGTGTCTCTTGAGGCAACTCAAGTAGTCCGTGGGTAAGCGATAGGCGTTTAACTCTGGCGGAGGTCGAGGTCTGGGGAGACTGTAGAGTTTGATCCATGCGCTGGGTGTACGAGAGCAATGAGATTGCTGGTCGGCTGGCGTTAGAGGTTTTACTAGAGGGTTTCTAAAAGCTGGCAGTTTCGTTGCAGTAGAGTTTTAAAGGATTATTCGAACGACTATGGTACATGGCCCAGGGTAGTGATTATTGTATTTTCGATTATTCCCAATTTTACCATGTTGTAAGATTTGGCTAAAATAAAACTGTAGAGTTTGACCTGATGAATCTAGAGTTAGGTCAGGAGTGACCGAGTGGTATAAAATTATGTCGTGGACTATTTGTTCGCAGGGTAACCGTAACACGAGGACGTGTGCAAGCAGGACAGTCGTGTCGGAAATACGTTAGTCTTCATTTGACTAATCGGGACGCCAGCGCCACCAAGCGGCGCTCGACAGAGTCTACAACATAACGCTCGTCAACTGTTCACCGGAGTTAAGCAGAGCAGAGTTTTTCGGTGGCTGTCGAGCAATGAATACGTTAAGAAACTGTCCTGCGTTCCGTATAGTTGTGTCGTTTACCTACAATGTGTTATCAATTTGATCGTGGATTATAATTTGATTTGATCTGCAAACGGTTTTTCTATTGCGCAATAATCAACATTACCGCGCCCACAGTTGTTAAAATATGACTGACGATAACTAGAGAAATGTACCTTCTCCGTCATATTTATACAACGGCCAGTTAATGCATTTCGAACACCTTAGGTCCATAACTAAAAACACGCTTGTAGTTTGCCGATGCGTTGTCAAACTTAGGACGAATTCGACCAAACTATACCTAGTACAAGTAGCGGCACGTAAGTCTAGCGCTGAGCGACACGTGGAAGGGATTGCTGCGCATGTGTACTGTCGCGCACGCAATACATTTATTAGCAAAATAATGTTTATGACATTATTTTTATGTAATGCCAAATAATAGGTCTGGTGCTAAACGAAATGTTAACAGTTTATAGTAAGTACCTAATATATA
Organism: Fissipunctia ypsillon; assembly: GCA_947568875.1. Lineage (NCBI taxonomy): Eukaryota > Metazoa > Arthropoda > Insecta > Lepidoptera > Noctuidae > Fissipunctia > Fissipunctia ypsillon. The sequence continues at coordinate 13,581,256 of OX387661.1, read as the reverse complement.
GTTTTAGCAAGTTTTGTGGGGAGTAGAAAATAAAAACATTATTTGGCAATTTATTAATTTTTATTTTCCATTAATCTGAATCTGACAATGGTGTCACGCCTTCCATGGTGTCTTGATAGAGCCTTTTACGTGTTGACGGCCCGGGCTCAGGACTGCTTCGTTCGTCAGCACTAGCAGCGTCATCTTCATCAAACTCACTAATGCTATCGTCTGAACTGTCTCCATTAACGTGAATGATAAATTCTTCTGTTACCAAATCCACGACATGATCACTCTTTGCATATTGCTCTTCTATATCCTTCACCTTTTTGCATAACTTTTGCCAATCCCATGCACCCATCAGTAAAACTTTTTCTTGTATGAGGTCAATACATTTAGCAACACTCCATTTAACATTTTTGCTGCCTTTTAATATCGGACCATGCCATTTCGATGGGATTTAGATCTGGGTGGTATGGTGGTAGTCTGAGTACTTGATGGCCTTGTTCAGCTAGGATTCGATCAATCGAAAATGTTTTAAATTTATCCTTGTTAGCCCTTATTAAATTGTACAACTGAGGTTTCAAAAGTGTTTCCTCGTACTGTATGCCTTTTTCAGTTAGCCAAGCCTGCATGTCAACTTTTTTGGAAGTAGAAGCTGGTGCCCGATCCCACTGTTTATTGTGATACGACGCGTTATCGACTACCACGACGGAATTGGGTGGTAAGTTTGGCATTAACTGTGTTCGGAGCCACTTCTCATAGTTTTCGAAATTCATGTTGTCGTGGTAGTCGCCTGATTTGGTACCAGCTTTAAAAGTCAGCAACGCATTGGGTATAAACCCAGTTTCAGACCCGGCGTGGACTATGACAACTCGCTGTCCCTTCGAGACAGGTTTTTTTAGGCCCTTAGTAGTACCATCGGTCCAGACGAGTGCGATGAATCTACGTAAGATTCGTCTGTATAAGCAATAGGCCTTCCCTCTTGACGATATCGTTTTATTTCTTGTAAATATTCGATACGTTTCAAACGTATATTTGAAGTCTCAATCAGCACTTTCCGGTTGTTTTCGGTGTTTTTCCACCGAAATCCCAAACTCTTAATTATTCGCCGAAGACTTCGTTCTGAGCCTTTGAAATTAATGTCTTCCTCTAGCTTCCTTTTAAGTTTTCCGACGGTAGGAAGTTCATTATTTGTGTTGTGAAAGTTATGAATGCACCTCTTTATTACTCCTTGGTCGAAGTTATCAATGTTTGTAACCGGTTTTGTTCTGGACCGTTTTTTGCCAGGCGTTCTGAACACTGTGATCAAATCAGAACTATTGGCTTGATTAGAGATGTTTCTTACTGTTGCAATTGACGTTTTAGTAGACTCTGCTGTCCTTTTTTGGATTTTCCCTAAATCGCTGATTAGACCATTTAGTTTAATGTTTCCCGCCTTAATAATTTCGGCGGTTTGTTTAATTTGGCTCAAATTTACAGTACTGCTGTCCGAAAGACTGAGTAAAGTATTTGCGGCTTCATTAATTTCAGTTTTAATTTGTTTCAAAGAATCAATTATTTCGATAGATTCCCTTTTTAGAAAACAATTTACGTCGTAAACCATTTTCCTTGCCTGTCTTTTCAAAACAGGATTAGGCATCTTTATTCACTTTTAACTTTTTAAGTCACAACACAACAGAAACAAACTTAAACAACTAAATTTAACAAACAAATTCAACCTTTAACAAACAATTTCAACAAACAAAACACAACAACAATAATTAACGTTATGACGCGACTGTACACGGGATGGGCGCGAAGCGTCGTATTGGCTCGGGGAACCGAATGCGACTGGAGAGCCAATCGGCGCTACGCACGCTCGCCCTTCATCCCGCTAGCCCCCCTCGAGTACCTTAATTTTTACTTCTGCGCAATAACGGTCAGCGCTAAAGTTTCGTGCCGCTACTTGTATAAGTCTAACCCAGCAAATAAAATTTTAATTTTTGATAGATTTTCCATACAAAAACTGTCAGACGTCAATTTTATTCCGCGAATAAATGATATCTGACTTTGGTTAAATCAGCCCTTAGAGCAGTTGAAATGTCTCTTATAATGCTATGAACATACTTGTAATTTCAATACGTATGTAATTGCGTACGTAACTGGCCGTAGTGTAGTACGTATAGTATTAAAGAGTTTAACCTGTTTAACCCAGGGACACCTTTTGGCTTCATCGGATTCAGCAGGTCAAGGGCGTTGCATCGCGGTTTTGTGTGAGAGCCTGTAGGGTTAACCCTTGGGGCTCCCACACAAAACTGCGATGCAATGCGAATTCGCAGTTTTGTGTGGGAGCCCTTAACCTGCTGAATTCTGCTGACGCCTCGAGATGTCACCGCGGATTAAGGAAGATAAGAAGCTAAAATAAAGTACAAATGTTGTGTATCTACTATCTATGTATAATTTTAAGTATTAGGTATCTATGTTACTATGAAATATACGTTAGAAAGAAATATATTTATTTTATTGTTATGTATTTTTACAATTTTAAGACAGCTTACAGACTAATACACATAAATGGTAACGAGATAATGACAACTGACAATTGCTCATTACTAGCTGCCACATTTATACATATAACAATGTTATAAAAAAAGAAGATAGAAGAAAGAAAAAAGGAAAAGGCATGGAACATAGGTAGGTATGCCGTGATAAACCTCAAATATTCACTCATTAAAGTATTCATTACTCAAGATTTTCCTGATTCTTAACGCACTCATGCAAAATAAATCGATTTCTAAATACAATGGCAGATTGATAAACGATATTGCACTGCGTATACAAAAAGCGTTACGCCTATAATTTGTTCTTGTAAACGGTACTTGTAATAATGGTCGTAATCTTACGTTATTTTGATTGGTGCGAAGATTTTTACTAAGTAAATCGAGACAATCGATTGTTCCATTTGCAATGCTGATAAGAAAACAGATATAATTAATATTACGCCTTAATTCTAAAGGTAGAAAGTGATAACGCTTACACCGGTGTGCATAGCCGTCTGAAAACTGCTGTGCCTTGAAATCTAGGTATCTCATAAATTTCCTCTGAACTAATTCAATGCGAGATGTTTAAGTCTCATTTGGGGGTTCCATACTTAGGAAGCATACTCGAGGGTACTGCGCACGTAAGAAAAAAAAACCAGTAAAGTACCTTTACTTGTTGGTTTTAGAGATTGAAAATTAGAACAAGTTCGTATTATGAATCCCAAAGCTTTGGAGGCTTTCTTTGTGATGAATTCTATATGTTCGTTAAAAATTAGTTTACTGTCACGTATCACGGCAAGATCTCTAACACTATGCAGTTTATTTATGTAGTGACCATATAATTTATACGCAGAATCAATTAAACGTTTTTGCCGTGTAAACGGCACATGAAAACATTTAGACACATTAAACTGCATTTTATTGTAATATACCACAAACGTGTCCAGATCGGACTGGAGTTGCTCCACATCAGATAATGTACGCACCAATTTAAGGATCTTCATATCATCTTCATATAAAAGGATATGTTTGTTTCTGAAACAGGTTTTAATGTCAGAAATAAAATATAATAAATAATAACGGACCCAAGATCGAACCTTGAGGGACTACTGACAGGATAGAACTCCATCGAGACGCATATCCGCGACACGACACAACTGCCTGCGCCGCCGCGTACACGACAGCCTGTGATCTATTTTTTCTATATATGACGAAAACCATCGGAATAAATCACCGTGTATTCCTACAGAGAATAACTTCTGTTGAAGCACACGATTGTCTATCCTGTCAAAACATTTACTGTTGTCAATCACGTCAACCTGATGACCCCCCTCCATTCCATCTGTTATGATGTCGTTGGACAATACTAAATTGGTGGTAGTAGACCGTTTTCTGAAAAATCCATACTGCTCACCACTAAAGTGACTTTTCATAGCCGAGTAAATTTCTGTGTACTCTAGTCTCTCTAAAACTTTTGAGAAAAGACATAATTTAAATATAGGCCGATAGATTTGTACGTCGGATTTGTCTCATGTTGTTGTGTTTTTGAAGATAGGCGTGACAAAGGCAGACTTCCATATATTATGTACGATACCACATCCCATCCACCAATCAAACAAAAACAATAGGTGCCACCAGGCTCCTTGCACAGTTTATTATGAAAATAGGAGGGATTATGTCTGCTCCACCCGATTTCGATAGATCCAGATTTTTAAGTAGCTTTAAAACTCGATCCGGACAAATTGTGACCGAGCTCAAACATACTGATGTAGTAGAATGGGTATCAACATTCAAATTCAAATCACATGAAGGAGTGTACTGAAAGGTTGACTGAAAGTAAGAGGCCAAAAGTTCAGCGACACTCTCGCCTGTATCTGCGGTCCTATCCATATAGCAATAATATATGTATGCAATATAATGTTAACTTTAAGTACTCGTAATTAAACTAGCTTTAAGTCAAATGTAATACTTGCTGCGTCATAACAGAGGCATGTGCTCTTAAGTTTAAGTCTAGCCTGTAACTAAGTGTACATTAAGCAAATAAATAAATAAATAAAGTACTTGCCCGGTCCCCGCAGTCGAACCCTTTCACAGGGATCACGAATGCCACTACTAATTTCAAATATGTAAAAAACCTTATTCATTATGTTTAATAATTAAGTTTTCACCACTAAATCGTTCTTCTATATACAGGGAATCGAAACTGAAAAAACTTGCAGTATGACGGAGGCATTCAAGAAAAACGAACGCGTCTTTTTTCCAATAGATCAGACAATTGCTGATGGATTAGGAGTCAATAAAGTAGGAGTAAACACTTTCTTTAACCTCAAAGGGCTGCTCACTAAAATGGTAAGTTTATTCAATTAGTTATACCAGCGAGCTTCTGCTGGACATTTCTCCATTTCTCGCAGAAATTATTTTGAAGATGGAATGTGGCTGCGAAAGTAATCTACAATCATTATGTTCGTTTGTACAGGTTGTAAGTGCTAGATGAAGTCACGTTATATCTTTTCCAACATAGAAATTGTCTAGTTTCCGGGACGTAAGAGTGCCCAACAGCATGACGCTCACCTTACGTTTGATTACCGCAACTTATTGTTCATAGTACGTTGTCCGCTATAATTATTCAGCTTGCTCGTATATCAGCGAATAGCAGCGAACCTAAAACCTCTTACCAGATTACCGCGGTTTTGGCTTGCTCGTCTGTGCTTTAGATTGTTTTATAAGTTTTTTTAGGTGGTGATTCCAGAAGACTGGGTGGCGCGTGCGATCATGCATGTCGTTGAAGAGGAAAAGTTTAATATAGAAGGCGCCGGGGCAGTAGGTATAGCTGCTCTTATGTGCGGCCTGCTCCCTAACTTAAAAGGCAAAAAGTGAGCATCACTTTATTCTTCTCTATTTACATTCTTTTCCCCAAAGCTTCTATGTCCAAGAGTGATGTTCTACATATGTATAAAGATACAATTTGATTCTAGGGGTTCGTTCGTCTTACCCTTGTTTTACCCAACCTGTAAAAAGGCCCTGAATTTATTTTTATATTTTTAGTTTTACCTACACAATAGGCTAGTTGACAGTAAGAATAATACTTTATCAATTTTATTATATTGTATTGTATTGTATATTGGGTATTTTTGGTTGTGAGCTAAAAGTATCATAATTAAACTTAGTTTTGTAAATGATTTTAGATTTAATAATATTTTTGAGAAATATTACGTGAAAATATAGCCATTGGTCAATTGACATTGAACGCGAATCAGAGCGCGACTCGTCACGATCTTCAGTCTTGACAAAATAACATTGTTTCAGGGTTTCCGCCTCAGGATATTTTCCTCTAAAGGATGGTGGGCAAAAATGTATGGGAGCTGGTCCCACTACCCCGCCATAGTTAAAACTACTATATATAGTTTTGAAAATATTACTTCGCCCCTTACTCAGGCCAAGGCGCATCAAAATCTGTCCCAGGGTTAACCAGCTCTGACAATGTTAGGTTAGGTTAGTTTATGTAGGGTTTTACGGTTGTGGCACGTATAAAACAGTTTTGTTTAGATAAAGTGTCAGTTTAAGTTAGGTTAGCAATTAGATTTTGTTTTTCCTGATCATTTTGACATAACAACGAAATAGATAGGGCGCTTAGTTTCATAGGTAATAGCGATAGTGTAGGACGAGACAAGCCGAGCCGTAGTACGACGCGCGCCAGTCAACTAAGGTTTGACAGTCACCGTACCACGGCGCGTGCCATTCATTGGATTAGGATTATTCAAGCATTTAATGAATAAGAATTCTTTTTTTCCCATGAGACAAACTTCTGGGTCGATAATTATGGAGACTAAAAAGAGAGCCGGTCGAAAAAAAAAATATACATAAGTATTGAAAAAACTTAACAGAAGCGAGCGCAAAGTACCTACACAACAAAGCGAAGGACTGCCCCACAGTATAAATATGGACAGTACGGAAACTAAGCCTAGTTGAGGATATAATTACCTACGCTCCATTGAAGCAATAGGGTTGTAACTTTTAATGTGTTTGATATTGTTTTTTTTTTCATTTTTGTTCTGTAGTGTAGTTGATCAATCAATCGAATTTAAATAACTAGCTTACAAATACAATTTAAATAGGTAATCTCATGGCGTCGGTTAATCTCGGCAAAAGACGATAGTTTAAACACGGAAAACATTTTAATATTAACACACAACAACTTGTAGAACTATAGATCTTTAACTTTGTCATTACGGCGTAACCTTTTACAAGTTTTGGCGGGAGCGTACGCGAGCCGCGGTTGGACGAAAACGTTTCGAGCGTTCGTCGCAGCGGGCGCGCGGTAGACGCTGCAGCGCAGCAGGTGGCGCGCGGGCCAGGCTCATGAGCGGCTGCGAACCGAACCACGTTTCAATCCGAAAATGCGTGTGATACCTAGTAATCAAAAACCCATTACAAAAAACAATACCTTTATTCTTCATTATTACAAACTAAACAGAAAACTATTTTCGTCTGCTACGACACCTTCGGAATTCTTTATTATTGAATTTAATGTGGAAAAAATTCTCAATCTAATGAACAGTTTTTTAAAATAAACTGTTGGGAAACAAAGACAGGGTACTATGAAACCGATTTTGATTATTTCTTTGTAAATTAGTTCAGCTACTTTGCAGTTTGTGTTCTTTTTTAAAGCAACAACGAAAAATTAAAATACGATAAATCAGGAAGTTTAAAATACGATAGCTCCGGTTTTGATGAAGCCGAGTTCAAACAGCCCTATACTACATACTAGCCAATACTACTATATACTAGCCAAGATGGCGGCTGCGAAAATTTTAAAATCTTTAGTCATGGGTGTCATTTTCATAATTTTCGAGGGTGCTAAGATGGCAGCTGCGTAAATTTTGTATTTGTTTTAAATCATACGTGAGAAAGGACTTCGTTCCTGACGGGCGTCCCACAACCGCACTCTTTTTTTTAGATTTATTGATTGTTAAAAAAAAAACTTACAAATAAATAATCGATTATTTGGATCGATATCAAACATCACAGGGGAAATCCAAGAGCAGAGGGTGGAAACACTGAATTTGTTTTTACTTGTTTGACAGCAATCTGTCACAGATTGTACAGATTTGACGACTTAGGACTGTGTTCACTAATATTCAAATCACCGGTTAGGTATGTCAAACTTCCTATGGAATGAACAGAAGCCCAATTCCCGTAACCAAAAACGTCCAAAATCTAGTCGCAATCTCATCTCAGCGACAATGAAATGTCAGAAATGTAGGGTAATTATAAGTATTTTTGACATATTGAGACAGATCAGACCGTGAATGTTCTTAAAATTACGAGAATTGCACCTCTGATTAAATATCAAAACAGTCTTTTAAAAGTCGGTGAACTCCGCTCTAAATATGATGATATCACTCGAGCAGCCATTCCAGTGTGCCCCGTTTTACTTATGAACATTACATGGCGTTTTATAAATGAAAAATAAGTAATGTTAATGTTAATATTTTGATGAGATGTTTATGTTTTAAGGAAATCAGACCACAAGGAACATTTTTAATCGGTTTCGGTAACTGTCAACTAGCCTATTACCAGCCCCCGAAAAAGTTTAACTATTCGCAAAGCTAATTATTGAATTGAACGAATTTTAGATAATTATTTCTTTTCAGAGTTGTAGTCGTCATTAGTGGAGGCAATATCGACACGACGACATTAGGGCGCGCCCTTGATAGAGGCATGGCGGCGGAAGGTCGGCTCGTGAAGTTCAAAGTGTCGGTGGCGGACCGGCCTGGCAGGCTGGCCGAGCTGTGTGGCAGGATCGCCAGCATCGGCGTCACCATGCGGGACTGTGTGCCGGAGCGAGTCTGCGTTGGCCTAGGCATTTTATACTTTCAGGCAAGGAATTTCGCAAATAATAATTTCTTTCCCAGCCGCCCGGTGGTGTTACGCTGTGGGTAGGCCTGCCTTCCGTCCGGGCGGGGTTTTTAAAAAGTAACCAAAAACTTTATGTATCAGAGGAATCTCGATTAATTAAAAGATAACAATTAAATCAAATCAAATCTTAGTTACAAATTCATTTGTAATCGTAATCAAGCCTCCTGCAAAATAGCCTGCACTGCACTGCACTGGTCACTCAGTCGCACGTAGCGTAGGTGCCTCGGCAGGCAAGTGAGTCAAGTGAATTACGCGAGTAGATAGGTATGTAATTCGCGAGTTGATGCCACTTTATTTATTTATTTACTTAAGGTTCACTCACAGCACATACATACACACACGCTAAGCGAGTTGTTATACATATACTCCCGAACGCGTTGAGCCCTCACGAGGACTACCTTGTGGAGGCTCAACGCGTTTCAGTAACAATCAAAGTCAACTTCGACATGCTGGTACTTATAATTTTTTTTTTTTTTTTTTTTTTTTTTTTTATAATATTCTTTGCCCTAACTGGTCTACGTAAATACCACAAGGAGAAGCAAGCAGTCTTAGTGAGTGCAGTGTCAGTGGTAACTTGAAACAGTACAAGAAACACCTCCCACGCGCCAGGTTCACCACGATCCACATCGACCTTGTGGGCCCGCTACCAATTTCAGAAGGCTTTAGATACTGTCTGACGGCAGTCGACCGATTCACCAGGTGGCCAGAGGTCATACCTATTGTCGACATTACTGCCGAGACAGTAGCTAAAGCATTGCTGTCCGGATGGATTGCCCGGTTTGGCTGTCCTACTGTCATTGTTACGGACAGAGGCCGTCAGTTTGAGTCGGCTCTGTTCGAACAATTGTCAAAAATTGTTGGTTTCCAGCACAAGCGGACAACGGCATACCACCCGGCGTGCAATGGCATGGTGGAGCGTTTTCACAGGCAACTCAAGGCGTCCATCATGTGCCATGCCAATAACAAGTGGACAGAGTCCTTGCCGTGGGTATTGCTTGGCATAAGGAGCGCATTCAAAAAGGATGTCCAAGCGTCTTCCGCCGAACTTGTATATGGCGAGCAGCTAAGACTCCCAGGAGAATTTTTTACTCCCAGTGATGACGGAACGACCGACATCACGGAATTTACTGCGCGCATTCGTAACTTTGCTCAGAAATTACACCCAACTCCAGCTTCCCGTCACAAAAAAATGAGCATTTTTGTTTTTAAGGATCTGCTGACCACTGATCACGTGTTCCTCCGTGAAGACGCATTACGTAGCTCGCTGCAACCAGCCTACACAGGTCCTCACAAAGTTCTGCACAGGAGTGATAAACACTACAAAATTCTATTTAAGGGAAAACAGATCACGGTCTCAATAGACCGCCTAAAGCCAGCCTACATATTGGCCGACAAAGCTGATCCGGAAGAAGATACCCATACCAAGGTACCAAGGTACCCATCTGGCGACATAAAAGAGTATGAAACTCGTTCCGGACGTCGTGTGAAGTTCCCAGATTTTTATCGCCCTTGACGGTCTCTGGAGGGGGGTGGTGTAGGGTACATACCTACCATATTATTTATTCATTTATATTATATACTTACACAACACAACACATTTATGTACAAACACATCATAATATTTATTTACATATATTTGTATCAAGCAACATTCACATTCACCGTCATCAAATAATACAATAATATAATCACGTCGGGGTCACCAGTATAGTTGCTTAGGCGTGAGTACCTAGCAGATTGACTTTTATTTATTACTCTGCCTACTACACACACCTAAGCAACTATATATATATAATAAATCATACGGTAATATTCTAATATACTGGATGATTTTTTTTACCGTCTCGAAATTTTTACAGGGTGTTCTACCCATGAACATGAACAACTTTCACTATGGGACCAACTATGAGATCACGAAAAAAATCAGCTGTTTCATAGCTTTTGGTCAAGTAGGTTTAAACTTTTCTACTATACAGCAGATTTTTTTTTCGTGATTTCAGAGTTGGTCCCATAGTGAAAGTTGTTCATATTCATGGGTAGAACACCCTGTAAACATTTCGAGACGGTAAAAAAAAACATTATATGCCAATTACGGGTAAACACAACACTGACAACCAAGACGCCTGATTACTGCTTAGTTGCTAACTTAAGTCTAGGTGTACAATGGGTTAAGAAAATCGGATGTAAATTATGTTACGAAGAAAGTCAAATTGAAAACAGAGTAATTCATTCATTCACAGTACAGAGAAATAATTTGACTACGTTTCATTGGTGTGAATTGCACCGAAATCTGATTCTCGTCTGCACACCACTGATGTGTCCTCCCATGGTAGCAGCTCCGTCATACCCCTGACCAACTAGTTTATCGAGATTCAAACCAATCTCATGACATTTCTTTAAAATTTCTGCACTTATATTTTCGGCACTTAGGTCGTGTATTTCAATGAAACTGAGAAAGTCCTCCCTCAAAATACCTTTATAAACGTATCTCGCACACAAAGACAATTGCTCAGTTCCACTCACATCTAAAGTTTCATCGCCAAGAATCGCGAAACACTCTGAACTATTTATTTATGTCACAACTTTTTTCTGAATTATCTTTCCGCAAGTATCTATTATTTCATTTTGAATAATAGGGCTAAAATACGTTGCATTTTTAGGGGTTGTAATGATATGATCTTTCAGGATATTATCATAGCTTGCTCGGTATCGTAGCAGAGCCCTGAATTTTCCATCTTTACCAAGTGGCTTTTCTAAAATCAATGGTCCACTGTCTTTGTCTCCACGAAGCGGCAACTCTTGCTCTCCACAGAAGATGATAGTTTCGATTATAGGTTTTAGTGCTGTTCTATTTCTTTCCTTTTCTTTGAGCCTTTGATCATTAAGCTGCGATGCAACGTCTATAGCTGCTGAATCCATTACGCGTAAGAAATTTTCTGCGCATAACTTAGAAATAGAAAACTGGTGATATTTAGCAGCAGAATGTTCGCGAAATCTCTCTGTTGCATCTTTCCAATTATCAAATGGTTTGCTGACAAAACTTCCAAGTGTTTGTTGGGAACCTCTTCCAGCGGTGCCTAATTGTTGTTAATTGAATCTACTAATTTTAGTAGACAAGAAGATACTTTTAAATGTTCTTTGACACTAGAAATTCGTAGCACACAAATGTCAAAAGAGGGGTAGGTTATCATTTCGCCTAAAACAGTTTCATGCTGTAGAAAATGTGACAACGCAATTACAGACGAAATTTGGTTTTAAGTTTGTTGTTGTTCGTGGATTACCAAATGTTTTCAGTGTTCACTTTGTGATTTTAATATGAACTACTCAGAAAGTGAATTAAGTGAATATGAGGGTGGTGACATTATCCCAGACACACTTCACATCCGTTATAAGCCGCCATGTTAGATTTTATGTGACGTCATGTATGGTGTCCGCAACTCTACGTCAATGCGCGTACTATGCGTACGGGTGGGAAGATCGATTATTCGGTCCACCCCAGCTCCTCAAGGAAGGCCAGCAACGCCTTGGTGTTACTGACAATCTCACGGAGGGTTCCTAGGTTACCGAAGTACTTTTTAGAAGCATATGAGTTGCTGTCTCGTCGTCCTCCATGCAGGCCCTGCACAGCGGACTGTCTGTGACTCCTATGACAAAAAGGTGTTTATTAAATAACACATGGCCAGTTATAGCCGCTGTAACTGTATGCAGCTGTTGTTTAGTTAGTCGGAGAAACTGTTTCATGAGGCGGCCATCAATTCTAGGGACTGCTTCGTTAGCCTGCCTGCGCTCACGCCGGTTCAACCATAGTTTGTGATGTTGGTTCCTGGTGCGTTTCCTTACCACAGTGTGTAAGTACCTAAAGTGGACTGGCACGATGGGTTCAGGTCCCACTGTGCACTGGTGCCCTGCTCGACCCCCTTCTGGCAAGTTCTTCGGCTGCTTCGTTGCCGCTGTGTCCTTTGACCAAAATCAAAATCGTTTATTTGCATAAAATGAGGTGGGTACAAAAAATGTTACTAAAAATTCAATGCAAAGACACATTCCGCCATGCTGTAATGGCATGTAAATATTTAAGTGAAAAATCACTTAAATATTTGCACGTAAATACATTCCTGCAATTAATAAAGACATTATTAACCATTTTAGGTATTAAATTCGAGTTTTAGCGTTAGAATTCTATGAACGAAAAGAACAATTTATTTAACACACATTATGTATTTAATCAATAGTAAGGTAAGTAGCTAGAAACAAAGTAACTATCTAACTTATCAAAGTAACCTATCTATTGATCCATTGAATGGTTATGTTATTGAGGCTACGCTCCTGGTTAAGGCGCTAGTGGCACTCGTATATTAGCCCAGAATCAACTGTGTGAATGTTTAGCGCTTGCAGGACAGCCATGCTGTCTTGAGAGTATGCAGATCGAGTGGTCCTTAACTTCCCTGGCCATGATGGCTGAAGCGGCTAAAGAAACACCCATTCATTCGACCTGGAACACTGTGTTATGGAGTCCCAATGGTGTGGCTATGTGTATGTTGAAGTCCTCTATGAAGATTCCAGTACCTGTTCCGCTACCTGTTTTGGATCCCTCCGTGAAGATGCGCAACTCTGCGGGGCGCATCCCCTCGCAGGTTAGGTTCGGGGCCACCAGACCACGGCCCCGTAGGCGATCATGGGGCGGATCACTGCGGTGTGCAGCCATAGTATAATTTTGGGGAATAGGCCCCACTTCTTAACTATCATTTTCCTGCACTGCTAGAACGTGATGCAATACCTGTTCAGTTTGTTGCCTAAATGACTGATCCGTCTAGAATGACCCCGAGGTACTTTACTTCGCTGGCCAACTGGAGTTCTGTATTGAACAGTTTTGGTAGGCAGAAAGCGCCTAATTCTCGTTTTTGGGTAAACATAACCAGTTCAGTAGTAGCGCGGTTCACGGATAAGTCAAATTCCCTGCACCATCTTTCTATGATACGTAGCGCTTGCTGAGTGAGGTTGCAGATCGTTTCAGTCACCTTCCTCGTGACAAGGATTGTGAGGTCTTCTTCATACTCTATTGTGCAATAGCGGTTGTGGTTGAGTTTGGTGATAAGGTCATTAATCACCAGATTCTATGGAAGGGAGGGACATCAACCCTCCTTGGGGGCAGCTTCTGGCTATCATGGCAACTGCTGCTCATCGTCAAGACGAACCACTCGTTTGCTTAACATGTTTGTAATCCAGTCCGTTAATACCGGTTCTACTCCATGTCTGGAGAGGGCGCTGCTAATGCTGGAGAAGTTGGTTTTGTCGAAGGCTCTTGCTATGTCTATGAAAGTGTCCAGGTGCCTTTATCTGGCTGACTACTAGATGAAGAACGGGTTCAGTCGACTATCCGAGGTGTATGCGTGTTGTATACCGTGTAGCGGTATGGTTATCAGCACGCCGTCCCTCAGCTCCCTATCACACGGCTTTTCCAGAGTCTTTAGTAGAAAAGAGGTCAGGCTGATTGGTCGGTGGGATTTCGCCCTTGTTTAGTCACCCTTACCTGGCTTAGGGATGAATATTACTTTCATTTCCCTCCATCCTTTAGGAACGTATCTAAAGGCCAGGCACGCTCTCATTAAAGGTACCTACCAGTCTTATTGCGACAGAGGTTCCACCCCACTGTAGTAAGGCGGGGAACACTCCATTAGGACCAACTGCATTAAAAGTATGGAAACTACGGATGGCCCATTGTAGTTTCTCCAACGTGGTCACCCTACATACATACATAGCCTGTTAAAATCAACACCCTCCTTTGGCTTTGCCGTAGTCGGGTAAAAACTCCCCTTTTTCCACAATTCAAATGCGACTTCATTCCTTTCTTGAGCTCTCATTCGTAGTGGCAGTACTTGACATATTGATGTATTGTTGCCGTAATTTAAACCTGAAAACGAATCTTATTTTTTAGCTATAGATATAGTTTTTTTTAATGTTTCTATGATTTTAGCCTATTTCTTTAGATAAATGATTATTATAATAGGTAGGGGAAAAAGTTTCTTCGCATTTTTAAGAAAATTCAAAACATTTTTTAATATAGTTTATTCACATTTAACTAAAATATGTAGGTACCATTTTGTTCGATAACTTTTTGCCATCCTGTAGGTAAAGTAAAGTAAAGTAAATTTTATTTGAATAGATTGCAGGTACATAAAATAAGATGTTACAACAAGATGGGTGAGCCTTGTACAATCTACCTTATATAAGGCATGCAAAGGGACAGGGACATGATCCCATTGCTATAGAAATTTTGGGACTTCTGATCAAAATACCGCGACAAGTGGTTTTGGCAGTCCTCTCGTGATGTTAACCTGACACTGCCTAAAGTATTCTGAAGAGACCGAAACAGGTGGAAATCTGAAGGTGCAAGGTCAGGACTATACGGCGGATGCATTAACACCTCCCAGCCAAACTCTCTTAATTTTTGCTGAGTGGCTAAAGATGTGTGAGGTCTAGCGTTATCATGATGAAAAACCACACCCCTTCTGTTGATTAATTCCGGCCGCTTTCTCTCAACTTCTTGCTTTAATCTCATCAGTTGTTCGCAGCAGAGTTCAGAATCGATGGCCCTGCCTGGTGGTAACAGCTCATAATGAATAATGCCCTTCCAATCCCACCACACACACAGGATCACCTTGTTGCGAGTTAACCCGGGTTTCGCCACAGTCTGTGAAGCCTGACCGGCCTTTGACCACGACCTTTTTCGCACGTTCTTGTCGTACGTGATCCACTTTTCATTACCAGTTATCAGCTTTTTTAAAAATGGTTCGGTTTCATTACGTCGTAATAAAGAATCACAAATGAGTACACGGTTCATTAGGTTTCTTTCAGAGTGCTCGTGAGGTACCCAAATATCGAGCTTTTTTTGTGTACCCAGTTTTTTTCAAATGCGCCAAAACTGTTTTATGGTCAATTCCCAGTTCTTCAGCTACGTCGTAACTACTGATATGCCGATCTTGCTCTACTTTTTCAAAAATGGTATCCATTTTATCCGTAATAGGGCAACCAGAGCGACGTGCATCTTTGACATCAAAATTTCCGGATTGAAAACGTTTAAACCAAATTTGTGCTACTCTCACAGACACTGCACCAGGTCCATAAACATCGCAAAATTTTTTCGCGGCTTGCGTTGCATTTTTACCTTTTTTGTAGTAAAATTTTAAAATGTATCGAATTTCTTCATTAGATTCACTCATCTTGACAGTACGAAAAACAAATGAAAATCACACATTTTCCTAATTTGAATTTGGAATTATGTTCTTTAAAATTTAAACTTTCAATGATACCAAAACCAGCCAGATACAAATAGTATAGCCAAAGAGATTTTAATTACAAGTTCATACATACTATAATGTAAAAAGACTTTTTCCCCAACCTAATAAGTTACGAAAACAGACGTTTTTCTCTTGAAAATAGCATGCTTACCCAATATTACGAGTACTTTGCAAGGCGAGAATAGACTTTTGCTGGGTATGCTTTAGTGAAGATGGTGAATTCGACTCACTATTATCATCATCTTATTGCTAGTGAATTCCTCTAAAATGAGTCCATTGATTGCCCTGTCCAGATACTCCAAACGTAGCAGGTACTACTGTTTAGTTTTGGTTTTTTATTTCTTCCCATGTTTATAAATAATTTAAATGTCGTCACGAAATAATAATAGAAAAAGAATGTTACTTAATATTGTTCACAGTCACAAGAATACACACACATACACAGTCTAAATACCTATTCAACACTAATTGTATTAAATAATAACTTTACGAATAATTACTACTAACTTATTCTGTAAACACAATTACACACATCAAAAGTGTCTAGGGATCAAATACGTTTTAGAGTATCGCCACAATTGAGGATTATTATTTTGACTTTTTTGGATCTTTATTGATTATTTTTAGTGAATTCAATTAAAAAGATTTTTCTTTAAGAAGAAGAAGAATTTTCTTTAAATTTTGATTAAAAATTAACTAAATTAATTAACTGATCTAGGCAAAAGAAGGGATGGCTATAATGTGTGTATGCTCGGAATAAAACAACGTATGTGCCAAAACGAACTACCGGCTTTTTTCTAAATAAAAAGTATTATTAAAACTAAAACTGCTTTCCTTAAACCTTGATACGATTACTCTCTGTTTTAAACTCCATTGAATAAATCGTAAGCGTTACGCCTTAAAAAAACGTAAAATAGACAGAACTTTGCAATGTTTTTGTATCGAGAAAATTTCATTGTATTGGGTATTCTATTTTCAGGATGCTAGACCATACAGTCAAAAAAATATACACATTAGATCCCTAATCCATAGACTTAAAACAGTACACGATAAAGAACAAGCACATTTTTTTCTATAACTTTCAAGTCTTATCATCCAGCGCTATACGCGGCTCGATTGGCGATCGATAACAACGTAAAATAATTATTACAATCACAGCATCAACAGTAAAAGAAATGTTTAATGTTTCAGTTCAAAATAATTTGTGAAACCAGAGGATGGGACCATACTAGGCAGTTAGTGGACCTAATCAAGAAAAACTATAAAGACTATCTCTTCCAAGAAATGAACGGCAAGGATGAAAAGTCTTCGAGCAAAAGCCGCGGCCCGTGCCTCGCACCGAACCCTGTGTGCATGCAGTAGTGAACTCCTAATACTCGATTTTAGAAAATATGGTTGGCACAATAGGTATTACGCATATTTTTCATCCTTTTTATCAGATTTTATCAATAAATAATTGATTGAGGCATTTTATTTGTTTTGATTGATCTTTCGAGTACGTTATTTATGCTACAAGTGCGGAAGGTATGTAGGTGATTTCCGGCGAGTGGCATTTTTATCCACGAACAAGCGTGGCGAGCGAGTGTATAAGTCGACACGAGTCGGAAATCATCTTACGCACGTGTATCATACAACGTTTTACTATGTATTGTGCGAGGAAATAAAAAATATTAACATTTACACAGATCCACCCCGAACTAAGCAAGAAATTAGTAAAATGGCGGGCGTATTCGCGCTCACCATATTTACTACTGCGCATATGCAAATATGTAGCTGCCATGCCGTATCGCAAAAAGGCACGAGCAAAATATACGTCCAGCCAAACATATTTAATGAATATTTAAAATAAATTTATTGATCAAAATCTAAATCTAGAGTAATTAATAACGCGTTTAATGAAGTACTTATTAGTTTTCCTGGCTACTACTGAGAAATCCCAGATAGAAAAACCCAATAACAATTTGCCCGACCTGGGAAACGAACCCAGGACCTCTTGCTCAGCAGTAGCGCTTGCGACCACTAGACCAACGAGATAGTCGTGTAGTAGTAGCCCGGAGTCTGAATTTGTGCCCGGTTGATGGCAATAGGCTCGCACCCTATTACATAGGACTTAAACATTGTCGAAATGTGGGTGAAATATAGGTACACCTCTGCCTAAATCTTCGGGGAAACAAGGCGTGATAATGATGTTATTAGTTTTATTGTAACTTTTATATATGAATAATAATTCTACTTGAGTAATTTGTAAAAAAAAATCAAATAATAAAAGCTCTGCGTCGCCGTCGGGCTGATGACGGAGTTAAAATTAAAACAAAAAATAAAAGTAAAAAGCACTAGTGTGAAAAAGTGGTACTTTCCGCACAGTTTGGCTGCTTGGAAAATACTCTTTTCGAGCACATGCATTGAAAATACATAAGTTGAACCAGCCATTTATTTGTTTATTTTTAACTAGTCATTTATTTGTTTATTTATTTATTTTAAATACAAAATAAGCTTTCAGCGTTGACGTCGTGATGGGACTTGCGCGCCCTTATGAACTCTCTAGTCTCTGATCTGTGCCGGATGTGCCGGTAGTTTACTTTGCCGAAACAGGTCTAACACCAATAGAGATACATAAACCCGCAGGGCAGCATGTGGTTCTGGCGAGCAGGTTGCCAAATGTTTGTACAAGAAATAAATTATATTAAGGTCAAAGTGGGAAAGCAAACAGTATTTTTAAGTTTTTTAAATGTTTTAAATAGATACATACTTCATTAGTGCTTCTCGCGCAACTCATCAATATAGCACCAGTTTTGAAGCCTTCGTAAACTTCACCAAATATCAGGAACAATTTGTTATTAAACGTATTGAAGCTCCCACCACCACTTAGCATTTATCACTGAAAATACGTATTCTGTAAATTAGTGTGAATACTGAGGTGGCAGAACTAACTGTAAAATTATTGTGCAACTCTGTGTTTAGACATAGCAAAACTTGCATGCAATAATGGCCTTGCAACAGAAGTCGCAAGCAATTACTGAATTGCAAAACTTGCATTCAATTAAGGATTAAGTATGCCATTTTATGGAATTCGCACGCGTATAAACACTTGCATGCAATTCTTGAATGGCAATAAATTGAATGTGCTCTAAGGCATGCGATTATTGCTTTTGAACGTTCCAGTTTGCATGCACCGTGTAAATGGAGCTTTAGACAAATTAAAAATGGAATGAAGCACCTACTGACGATTATCCCTGTATGCACTATGCAAGTGCACCCAAGGACTACCCCCGGTCGGTGCAGGACTAGAGATGGGTAAAAAATGGGTAGGTATAAATGGGAAGGAAAGGGTAAAATAGGTAAAAACTATAAAATACCCATTTTTACCGGGTATATTTTAAAAAAACCGGGTAAAAATTTAGACATTGATTGACAGTTGTTTGAAATGATTTGATAGTCAAAAAATACCGTGTTACGGTATGTATTAATTTATACAGCTGGAATAAAAATGTTGTCTAAACTAAAATTATTTTTGTCAAATAAAATTAAACCATAATGATTTTAAAATATTTCTTACGTTAATTTGTAAATAACACAGTGGTGCCGATTCCTTTGTCACAAATCCGTCTAAACTAGACTAAAAATCACCAAAATTTAGTTTATTCCTATCACACAATCCATTCATCTTTTCTTTGGCCTTCCTCGCCCTCTCCATCCATCAACATTTATATTCATCACTTTTTTAGTCACATGCGTTTCCTCCCTCCTCTTCACGTGTCCATACCAAGCCAAACGGTTTCCTTTCAACTTTTCTGTCACTGGCGCCACTTCAAACTTCCCCTTATATACTCATTTTTTACTTTATCCATTTTCGTCACTCCACACATCCATCTCAACATTCTCATCTCCGCTGTATGCAATCTTTTTTCATCCGTCTTCTTCACGGCCCAGCATTCCGATCCATACAGTACGACAGGCCTTATCACGGACTTGTAAATTTTTCCCTTTAATTTGTGGGGCATCAGTGGGTCCCAAGTTGTTCCTGTGACCTGTCGCCATTTCATCCATCCTGAGTTGATCCGGTGCGTTACGTCTCGGTCTACTTCGCCATCCCCTTGGACAAACGACCCGAGGTACTGGAAGTCGGAGCAGCTCGGTACGGGCGTTCCGGCGAGAGATAATATGAGCACAGGACTGAAGAGACTGCCAAAATCATAAAACAAATATCCTGTTTTGGTCCGACTTAATCTCAGGCCAGCGGTCTCCAGTCTTGCCCATCACACCTCCAATCTGCTCTGGATCTCTAAGCCGCTTTCAGCAACCAGTACAATGTCATCAACGAACAGCATACACCACGGTGCCTCTTCGTGGATATCCGACGTAAGAGCGTCCATTATCATCACGAATAGGTAAGGGCTGAGTGCTGACCCATGGTGCAAGCCGACAGCCACATTGAAGCTGCCGGTAATGCCCGCTGTAGACCGGACTTGGATACTGCATCGACTGTACATCGCTTGAATCAACTGCACATACTTCCCTGGCACACATTTCTCCTTAAGGGCCCACCACAAAACTTCACGAGCCACTCGGTCGTATGCCTTTTCGAGGTCAATGAATAACATGTGCAGGATTTTATGCGCACCTCTGTATTTCTCGCACAGCTGGCGGATATGCAAAGATGGCATCTGTTGTTCCCCGACCAGGCATAAAACCGAATTGGTTTTGCGAAATTTCACTCTCTTCTCTCAGTCGCCTTTCAATAACTTTTTCCCAAACCTTCATACTATGTGATATTAGTTTTATTCCTCTATAGTTGCTGCACTCCAGCACATTACCTTTGTTTTTAAAGATGGGCACCAGTAAACTGTTACACCATTCGTCAGGTATGGCTTATTCCAGCAACAATTTAGTGAAGAATAAAGCTAACCACGTAATAACTTCCATACTTCAACTGGTATTCCCTCCGGACCTACTGCATTACTATTCTTCATTCCATTTACTGCTATTCTCACTTCATCCATATTAATCATTCTCACTGACCCCTCATTTACTTGTTTATTCTCAAGCACACCACCCCAGTCATTCTCCTCATTCATCAGTCTTTCAAAATAGCCCTTCTAATAGATAGCACTACTCCAATTTCAGTCCTTATACATTTTATCTGACAAACATCCCTCATCTTTCTCGCACTAGCTCAAGCAAGCCGGTATAAGTTTTTTTGGCCTGCTGGACTATCCAGTGTGTCATAAAGCTTGTCCTGGGCTTTTGCTCTCGCTATGGCCACAGCTGTTTTGGCTTTTTGTTTTAGAGCATCATACTGACACTTTTTTCTGTTTTCAAACTAACATTCTCATCTTCAACACTCTGCCATTCCTTCAACTTTCTCCTCTTATCCTGCAACACATTCTGTATTTCTGTCGACCACCACCATGTATCTTCCCTTTCCTTTAGTGTGCCACTAAGATGGCACTGAGTATCAAAATGGTAATTTTGCTATTCAGAATTTGACGTATTTCACTTAAAATTTTGATTTTCAAACTAAATCGGACTATTTTTAATCGCGATTAAAAAGGTGTGGAATAAAATTAGTTGGCATGGAATAAAATTCGCACCAAAACCTCGACTTCAGGTGCGAAAACAGTACTGTATCTTTTTTTTCTTTTCTTTTGCTTTTATCTCGAAAACGGTGTGTCCTATCGCAAAAATAATGAAACTTTCGACCCTCTTATTAAAATCCATAAACCCCTGAAATTCAACATGTAGGTACTAATTTTTCAAATTTTCCATATAAAAAGTCTCGCGAGGTCACTGGCCCGTGACGCACGCGCTCGTTACCTGCTGTGCGCTAACACAGTAAAATGACGGCGAACGTAGTAAAGTGTAATAACTGCAACATTGTAATCAGTGAAGTGTTATTTATATATTTACTAGCTTTTGCCCGCGGCTTCGCCCGCATGTATGTCGGAATATATCAAATTAGTACCTACCCTACGTGTTAATCCAGGTTCTAAAACGTCTGTATGCCAAATTTCCTCTAAATTCAATAAACCGGTTTCGCGCCAATCCGGAACATACAAAGGGGGGAAACAATCTGACCACGTACCGTGTTCGGATGCTCTCTCTATTTCAGGTGCTTGAGCCAGCTGTCAACGCTTCGGCACAACGACTATCGGATCAGGTGCGAGTCATCCAGCGTAATCATATGCTGGATGACACTGTACTTGATCGCCTGCGAAATGAAATACAGAGTAGCCATGTCATTGCCCCCCCGTCGCGGACTGTTATTGTACCACAGTGCAACACAAGTCAAGCTGACGAGGGAAGTGATGACAGGGCTACAAACGTAAGTACCCAGTGCAATGAGCAATTGAGGAGTGCTTTGGAGAGTGCGATTCGAGAATATCGGTTTATGTCGCCTGAACTTAGACCACGCTTACCTCGTTTGCCCATGCATAACAAAAATAGAGCGCTGGTGGCGGTTTTGGATTCGCAGTCGTCAAACTATTTTGATGACTGCGAAGACCTCACTGATACTCATTCAATTCTGTACTGCGCGGCTGTAGCGGCATGTCGTGTAGCTCATGTCAAATTTGCTAATGACTCTAGAGCTACACGACCGAAACCAGCCATACCAGCTTGGCAGTGCAGAATTGAACGCCGTATTGGTGGGGCCAGATCGCTCATCGGCAAACTAATCTGCTTCAGGGAGGGCAATACTCGCCCTAGAGTGATGCGCTTTGTCAGGCGGGCTTTTTCAGGGACTAACATCAGCCCTCAAAACTATATGTCCCGTGTCACAGAGCGCATCGACTTCCTGAAGCAGAAAGTGTATGCATGGGCGAACCGTATTCGTAGGTATAAGAGGCGAGTAGAGCGATACACTCAGAATCGCACCTTCCAGAGCGATGAAAGGTGGGTTTATAGGGCTTGGGAGCGACCGAACCAAGGTGTGGCTGACACGCGCCTGCCGGATGATGATGCCATGTGCTCTTTCTGGCGCAGTATCTGGTCGGTGCCTGTCAGTCACACCGAAGGCGATTGGGCTCGGAAAGTCGAGCGAGCCTGCGATCCAATAGCAGAAATGGGGGCTATTACCATCTGTCCCCAAGATGTAGCCCGTGCAGTCCGTCCGTTACCTAACTGGAAGTCTCTAGGTCCGGACGGGCTGCACAACTTCTGGATCAAATGGCTTATAAGGTCGCACGCTCGCTTGGCGGTTCAGTACCAGGCTGCTTTGGAGTCTGGCTCGCTACCCCAGTTCCTAACGACAGGAATTAC
The DNA here is from genome assembly GCA_947568875.1 of Fissipunctia ypsillon. Classification (NCBI taxonomy): domain Eukaryota; kingdom Metazoa; phylum Arthropoda; class Insecta; order Lepidoptera; family Noctuidae; genus Fissipunctia; species Fissipunctia ypsillon. The sequence goes on along the minus strand of OX387661.1, from coordinate 13,558,284 downwards.
CCACCTGCTCCATAAATCAGGTAGCACCGCGGAACCCAAAAATTATAGGCCGATCACGTGTTTACCGACGGTCTATAAAGTTCTTACATCTATTTTGAGAGCCAAAATTAACAAACATATAGACACAAACCTCATCATGTCTGCCTCTCAAAATGGATGTAGGAACGGGTCCCGCGGTACTAAGGAGCTACTCCTCATTGAAATGGCCATTAACCAACAGGTTCGTCGTTCCCGAAAGGATCTGTCGATATGTTGGATAGATTATAAGAAGGCCTATGACTCGGTGCCACATACATGGCTCATGAGGGTGCTAGAGTTGTATAAAGTAGATGCAACTCTGTGCACCTTCCTGATGTCGTGTATGGGGCAATGGAGGACGGTCCTTCGCTATCCAGGATGTTGAAATATCCAGAGGAATAGCGAGCCGATAAGGATCGAGCGAGGCATATTTCAGGGTGATAGTTTGAATCCGCTTTGGTTCTGCTTAGCCTTGAATCCTCTAAGCACACTGCTGGAGGATTCAGGTCTAGGCTATCGGCTGAGGAGAGGTGGTCAGGTTATATCTCACCTCCTCTACATGGATGACCTAAAACTCTTTGCCCCCAACAAATTGCGATTGATGGAGCTACTGAAGGTAACTGAAACTTTCAGTAACGCCATCAGGATGGAATTTGGAGTGGACAAATGTGCGGTCATGCATTTAAAGCGAGGAGAGATTGTGGAATCCGTGGGAACCCAACTCTCGGATTCCATAAACCTAAGAACCCTCTCCGCAGCCGAAACCTATAAGTATTTGGGTATGTCGGAAGCGTTAGGCATTACTAGTGCTGACATGAAGCAATCGTTGAAGGAGCGCTTCTTTGGCCGCCTGAAGTAAGTATTTAATAGTGTTCTATCAGGCGGAAACAAGGTGCGCGCCTTCAACGGTTGGGTCATGCCGGTTTTGATGTACTCGTTCGGCATACTCAAATGGACTCAGACTGAACTCGACGCCCTGGATAGGAGGGTCCGTACGCTGCTGACTGCATATCGAATGCATCACCCACGATCATCGGTAATGAGACTGTATATCCCGCGAAAGTGTGGAGGTCGAGGCTTTTTAAATGTTAAGACCCTCCACCCTCCACAATCGCGAGATATGCAGTCTCAGGGAATATCTCCTTGAAGCCGACGTGGGGATGCATCGAGATGTGGTTGCAGTGGACAAGGGCCTCATCCCGCTCTCCTTGGTTAAAGAGAACTGGCGCAAGCCTGTAGTGCTTGACACTAACGATCGCCTGGAGGTATGGCAGAGTAAGGAGCTTCACGGACGCTTTTTCCGGGCCCTACATGAACCCGATGTAGATTTCCTAGCGTCCGTAGCCTGGCTGAGTTTTGGTGACCTCTTTAGGGAAACCGAAGGTTTTGTCTGTGCAATTATGGACGAAGTTATCATGACGAACAATTACCAGAGATTTATTGTGAAGGACGGCACGGTTGACATCTGTCGGGCATGCCACCGTCCGGGAGAATCAATACGACACAACGTCTCCGGGTGTTCTCGTCTAGCTAATGAAGAGTACTTGCATAGACACAACCTTGTAGCCAGGATTATCCATCAGCAACTTGCTCTGTAATACAGTCTTGTGGAATCGGAAGTGCCGTACTACAGGTATGTGCCCGACCCAGTTCTCGAAAATGGACATATCACATTGTACTGGGATCGATCCATCATCACTGACAGGACTATTGTTGCCAATAAGCCTGATATAGTGGTGGTGGATCGAATAGAGCGGCGCGCAATGATTATTGACGTAACTGTCCCGCATGACGGGAACCTCGTGAAAGCCGAGAAAGATAAACAAATCAAGTATCTTGACTTGGCCCGCGAGGTTGTCGACATGTGGGATGTGGACTCAGCGATCATTGTACCGATAGTCGTATCAGCCAATGGCTTAATTGCCAAGAGCCTCGACCAACACCTAAGGAGGCTCTCGTTGGGCAGCTGGATTAATCCCTTAAGGGCTTGATTCAGAAAGCGGTACTTCTGAACACGGCTCGCATTGTTAGGAGGTTCCTCTCTGTGGATCCCTGACCGCCGGTAGCTTGGACCCTGTTCCCGATACCGGTGGGCTACTATTTTTATATTTTTAAATGTTTTTATACTTTTTATATTCTAATATTTAAAAATATAATTTATATGTATTTAATTAAATAAAGGAAATAATAATAATTTGCTTTTTCCGGGCCCTCCATGGGCCTGATGTAGACTTTTTGGCGTCTGTATCCTGGCTACATTTCGGTGACCTTTTCGGGGAAACGGAAGGTTTTGTCTGTGCGATTATGGATGAAGTTATCATGACGAATAATTACCGGAAATATATTGTCAAGGACGGTACGGTTGACATCTGTCGGGCATGCCACCGCCCCGGTGAATCAATCCGACATATTATTTCCGGTTGTTCTCGTCTTGCTAACGGCGAGTACTTGCACAGACACAATCTAGTGGCTAGGATTATCCACCAGCAACTTGCCTTGCATTACAACCTTGTGGAGCTCGAAGTACCATACTACAGGTATGTGCCCGACCCAGTTCTCGAGAATGGTCATGCCACATTGTACTGGGATCGATCTATCATCACTGACAGGACTATTGTAGCCAATAAGCCTGATATTGTAGTAATAGATCGACGAGAGCGCCGTGCAATGATTGTTGATATCGCTGTCCCTCATGACGAGAATCTCGTGAAAGCTGAGAAAGATTAAAAAATCCAGTATCTTGACTTAGCACACGAGGTTGTCGACATGTGGGACGTGGACTCTGCAATCATTGTACCGATAATCGTTACGGTTAATGGCCTAATAGCGGAGAGCCTCGACCAACACCTCAGGAAGCTCTCATTGCGCGGCTGGGTCAAGGGCTTGATCCAGAAAGCAGTACTCCTGGACACGGCACGCATAGTGCGGAAGTTCCTCTCTCTAGAGCCCTGACCACAGGCACCTTGGACCCTGTTCCTGATGCCGATGGGCCACTATTTTTATATTTTTAAATGTTTTTTTTTTGTTTTTATAAAAATATTTAAAAATTTAAATAATATGTATAGAAAATGAAATAAAAAAAAATAATAATAAGCGCGTCGCGCAATGATAATCGATGTTACCATTCCACATGACGAGAACCTCGTGAAAGCTGAGAAAGAGAAACAAATAAAATATCTTGACTTAGCACACGAGGTTGTTGACATGTGGAATGTGAGCTCGGCTGTCATTGTGCCGATTGTCGTAACGGCCAATGGCCTGATAGCCGAAAGCCTCGAACAACATCTCTCGAGGCTCTCGTTAGGCGGTTGGATCAAGAGCCTGATTCAGAAGGTAGTACTCCTTGACACGGCTCGTATTGTGAGGAGGTTCCTGTCTCTGCAGCCCTAACCACCGGTAGCTTGGACCCTGCTTCCGATACCGGTGGAACTCTATTTTTTATATTTTTAAATGTTTTTTTATATCTTTTTATTTTAAGAAATATTTAAAAATGTAAATAAATAAGAAAAAACATCAATAAACGACATAATAATAAAAAAGGGAAAATTCCTTAAAAACACGTCGAAGCTGCCCCCCCTGCGTGCCTCCGACTCAAAAAAAAATCACGGGGTAGGGCAAACAAGTACTTACCACTTACTTACCACCAACATATTAGGCTATGGGTTTGGGAGGCTATAGTGGATTGGTTACATAGAACTATGGAAGGACTATGTCCCCTGCCTGATCAATGATATACAGGGTCTTGAATTTGTTAGAGAAACTCCGCCGACGTGATGGGTATTGATATCTAACACGATAAAACAAAAAATGAGATTTAAAGTTCTTTTTTGAGGTCAACGACCGCTGGTAGTGTTATACTCAGGTAGTTACTTGAAATAGGAGTTGAGAAAAACAGATTTTTATTTATTGTGTTTACATATCCATCACATCTGTGAGTTTACACAAAAGGTGTTTTTAAACTAATATTTCAAGTATATAGTGATTTCAGAGTTGGTCCCGTAGTGAAAGTTGTTCATATTCATGGGTAGAACACCCTGTAAAAATTTCGAGACGGTAAAAAAAATCACCAGTATACATTACCTTCATTGACCCCGATTTTTTTCATTAAAACATTTTTTTTTTGTTTTGTCATGTTTATACATTGAGACCCAGCACGTCTGCGGAGTTTCATTCGCTAATTTAATTTGACCCTGTATACACGGATAAAATGGCAGGGTGACTTGCACACTCAAATAAGCCCCCGGAAACTGTCGCTAGCACTTAGTGACGTAGCGACAAGGGAGCAATATATCATGAGTTGCTTGAAGAATGGAGAGGTATTCCACGGCTATCAGGACAATTCCAGAGCCGGGACAATGGTCAAGAACCCTACGAGCACTTACTGGAATACTTCCTTTCTCCTAGCACCTTTGCTCTCGCGAAGCTCCACTTAAGCCGGCAAATAAAGGCAAGAAAGAGGGGGGAGCTCTGTTCGTGTGTTCACTTACATATTTAAAGACGTAGTAATTTAACTTCAAATAAAACAATGTATGGGAAGCTGTCATTGTTCTTTATTAGTTTAGTATTGTACCTTTTGCGTAGTGCTAAATGGAATGTTGAATTAAGCAGAATAAAAGACGAAAAAATAAATGTGGCAAGGGAAAAGGAATTTTATATTATATTTTTATGACAATTTTGACATGCTTCAACAGGTAACAGTTTTCTTTATAAAAACATGACATATTTATAGTAAATTAAAGAGTATTTACATAGTACAAATTACCGCCACATCACCCCCCTCGGGAGTGTAAAAATCTTAGGGCATAGTGAACTTCACTCGCCGACCCGACCGAGTAATATAAGGACGGCTGCCGGTGGGAGTCGCAATGGCCATCGGGTCCTCTTCAGCCAAAATGTATGCCGGTTTGACCCGATCTATGGAAACTGTCAGGGGTCCTTTGGGCAACTCTAAGGTCACAGTTTCATCTGTGAATTTTGCAACCCTAATTGGACCAGTGTAAGGCGCTACTAGGGCTCCACGCAAGGCATCCTTTCTGAGGAATACATATTCAGATTTCCTGAGATCTTTGTGGACAAAAATTGCTTTGCTTGAATGACGTGAAGCTGGTACTGGTTCCAAATGTCTCATGCAATCTCTAAGTTGGGAAACGAAATCCACAGGTCGTACTGGAGTATCAGAAGAAACGGGCTGAAACAACTCGCCCGGTATCCTTAGGGGCTCACCAAATACCATTTCTGCAGCAGAACATCCCAGGTCAGCTTTATGAGCTGTTCTGATTCTTAAAAGAACCGTCGGGAGAATTTCTGTCCAACTAGTGACATTATGCGCCATGATTGCAGCTTTCAATGTTCTATGGAATCGTTCCACCATGCCGTTCGCTTGTGGATGATACGCCGTCGTATGTTGCAACTTTATTCCACAAAGCTCAGCGAGTGGTTTGAATAAATGGCTTTCGAACTGGTGTCCCTGGTCTGTGGTAACAATCTGTGGGCAACCAAAGCGTGAAATCCACATTTCATGAAAAGCTCTTGCTACCGTGTCAGCCGTAATGTTTTGAAGTGGCATAACTTCAGGCCATCGAGTGAATCTGTCTATTGCAGTCAGACAGTATTTGTGGTCACGAGACGAAGGTAATGGACCTATAAGGTCTATATGAACGTGAGAAAAACGACAACCAGGTAACTTAAAATCTCCTAAAGGTGACGAAGTATGTCTTTGCACCTTGGGTCGCTGGCAGTCTTCACAGGTTTGAACCCAAATACGACAATCTTTGCGTACTGAAGGCCAAACATATCTGTCGGTAACTAGTTTAATGGTTGTCTTAGAACCAGGATGACTTAAACCATGGACGCTATCGAAAAACTGTTTTCTTAATCCTTTGGTGATAAATGGTCGTGGCTTCTGAAGGGAAACATCACAGAATATTTTAAAATTAGTACCAGGAATTGGTACTTCCTCGAACTTCAGTGACGTAGCTTTCGTCAATAAATCTTGTAGCTCTGGGTCCTCACGTTGAGATCGCGCCAGAGTTTCAAAATCAGGGCAAACGCGAAGTGTCTCAATTCTTGAGAGAGTATCAGCAGTCAAGTTATCTTTACCTGATATATGCTTGATATCTGTAGTGTACTGAGAAATTAGATCTAAATATGTGAATTGACGAGGCGTACATTTCCTGTCTTTCTTCTGGAATGCGAAAATTATAGGTTTATGGTCGGTGTAAATAACAAAGTGACGACCCTCAATCATATGCTTGAAATGTCGAACTCCTTCATAAATTGCGAGCAGCTCCCTGTCATAAGCACTGTAGAGCTGTTGTGACTTACTCAACTTCTTAGAAAAGAAAGCTAGCGGTTGCCAATGACCACCTACTAGCTGCTGTAAAACTGCTCCTACGGCAGTATTTGAGGCATCAATAACGAGAGCGATGTCAGCATCAGGAACAAGGTGGGAAAGCAAAGTAGTTTTTGAAAGACTTTCCTTACAATCGCTAAATGCCTGGAGGAGTTCTGGAGTCCAGATTAAAGGTTTTGAACCCTTTACGTCCGGTCCTGCGAGTATGTCGTTTAAAATTGCCTGATCTTCAGCTGCATTGGGCAATAAACGACGATAAAAATGTAACATGCCGAGGAACCGGCGCAATCCTTTGGCTGTCTTAGGAGCTGGAAAATCCTTTAAGGTCTAGATCTTGCTTTCCAGTGGATAGGTACCTTGAGCAGAAACCTTGTAGCCTAAGAACACGATTTCGCTTTTACCAAAACTGCACTTGGCTTCATTGATAAGAATTCCGTAGGTGCTCAATCTTTTAAACAGATGTTTGAGGTGCTCAGAGCTGGACCTGGAGAAGATCAGGACGTCATCGATATATGAATAACAAAAATCTAAGCCTCGAAGAACTTCGTTCATGAATCTTTGAAAAGTCTGAGCTGCGTTTCTGAGACCGAAGGACATATATGGAAATTCAAAAAGCCCAAAAGGTGTCGTAATGGCTGTTTTTTGTATATCATCAGCAGCAACAGGAATCTGGTTATATGCCTTCACAAGATCAATTTTGGAGAAAACGGAACAACCAGCTAGCCTCAGTGAAAAATCTTCTATGTGTCTGATAGGGTATCGGTCTGGAATTGTACGTGCATTGAGACCGCGGTGATCTCCACAAGGTCGCCATCCAGAGTCTTTCTTCGGTACAAGATGTAATGCAGATGACCAAGGAGAGTCTGAACGACGAGCAGTACCGTCGCGAAGCATCTCGTCGAATTGCTGTTTGGCTATGGTTAATCGGTCTGGAGCAAGGCGTCGAGGTCTGCAGAAAACGGGTGGGCCGGGCGTGGTTCTAATATAATGAATGGTGGAATGTTTTACCTCTCTGTGGATGCCTGAAGGTTTAGTCAGAGCAGGGAACTGTGCCAGGAGATGATGGTACTCACTGACACCTGAGATTGCCTTGACGCTCTCTAACTCACAAGGCTTGAGCAGCATTGGTCTTGAAAGCGAGGTCACACTGTCGAGCAAACGTTGATTCCTGCAGTCGATGAGTAAACCATAGTATGACATGAAATCTGCGCCAATGATGGGTTTATCCACGTCGGCCACAACAAAACCACCACCACACTTCCACTCAAAATCTCGGCGCAACCCCAGATTTAAATGTAATTTAATGGTACCATAAGTATGTATTAAACTGCCGTTGGCAGTTGGGGAATAAATACTCGGTGCGTTTTCTGTGATCACGTGCAAGTCTACGTGGCAATACACAGAGGTCTGATTCGGTATCAATGAGGAACTGTAGCTTTGTAGTACAGTCTGTCACAAAAAGACGGCGGCTCTTAAACATTTGACAGTCATTTGCCACCTCTACTGACTGTCGGGAGCATTTCCCGATTTGAAACTACAAGGAGTGCATTTCTAAGCCTTGTCTCCGAATTTTCGGTGATACCAGCAAATACCAGAAGTATCACGCCTTGATCGGCTTCTAAAACGCGAAGAACCTGAAGAACTTCTATGTCTGAAGGGGGGAACGGGATCTTTTCTTGCTTAAATTAAGCTGTGCAACCTGAAGTGATAGCTCGGTTTTAATGCGTTCAGCTATCAAATCCTCCATCTTCTTGAGCATACTATCAAATGTGATTGCTGATGAACTTGCTATCTGCGTTGCTCGACATGCCGTCACTTCACACACCTTGTCGGCTAATTCTGCCACGTCATTAAGAGAGGAGATAGTCTGCGATGCAATGAATGTTTGCATGTCGGTGGGAAGACGGTTTGACCACAAACTGCGTAAAACATCATCGCTGATACCATCGCCGGCCAAAGATCGAAGATGGCGCAAGAACTGGCTCGGTTTTCGCGCACCGACACCCGGTCCACGCCCGAGGACGACGACGAAGGCGTAGTGCAGTCCTCAAATTTTTCTGCCATTACGTTGTCGGCAGGCAATATTTGCGTAGTCGCGCAATAGTTGATGGGTCACCAGTATTTTTTCGATCACGTCGGGGTCACCAGTATTTAGCGTAGTGCTAAATGGAATGTTGAATTAAGCCGAATAAAAGACGAAAAAAATAAATGTGGCAAGGGAAAAGGAATTTTATATAATATTTTTATGACAATTTTGACATGCTTCAAAAGGTAACAGTTTTCTTTAAAAAAACATGACTAATTTATAGTAAATTAAAGAGTATTTACAAAGAGTATTTACATAGTAGAAATTACCGCCACATACCTTCTAATTCCATGGAGATTTACAACAAGTAGCTTAAATATAGTACATACTAATTCCATGTTTACATATTACATAATCTGTATTTGAAAATATGTTGTACAGTCATATCAACTTAGCTGTGAACTGAAAGAGGATGGCACCGTCGATTCAGTGTTGCTAATTAATATAAGGTGCCCAAAATTGAGTAAGTTTTCAAGAAGGAAATTTCACATTAGACATAATCGTTTAAGAAAAATTACAGTTTTTACAAATTAAAAACAATGATACCTATATAAAAATAATAAAATAAATAAAAAGAATTTGATAATTGACAGTTACGTAGGTACGCTAACAGTTTAGTCTATCAGCAATAAACGTAAAAAGTAATCCAATGAAGTGGAAATTCAGCAGATAAAATGTTCCACAGCCCCCCCGTACAACATACAACTTTCATTTAATGCGAAGTTAAGTAGGTACCTACCTTGCAAGAGGTACCTGGATGTGTGTGTGGATGTAGTTATGACCGTACCTAACCCCTAACACCAGATTTGACTAATTATAATTAGCAGTGGTACCTAATGGTAGTGTAGTGTAATAAAAAAAACCAAATTGCTTTACAATGATTTATTGAAAACCAGGTTTTCAGTAATTGTGATCTTTAGATGAACCTGCATACACAACTTCATCCTGGTTGTGAGGCCATACTCCGCTTATTTCCGTACCACAATCATCATTATCACTATCGCTTTCGGTTTCAGTGTCACTTACCACTTCTATAATAAAAGATTTATCTAAATACAAATCATGTTTTAAGTATTCTCCTTCTAACCTGCGAACGTGTTTACAATGCTGTGCCCACTCATGAACTGTAATAGCGTCAAAAGCTTCTCTAAGTAGGCGGGGAATTTCATCATTTTTGTGCTCAATATTTACATCAGCAACTTTTCTTTTCATTGTGCTCCATATGAGTTCAATGGGATTGAGATCACAGTGATAAGGTGGTAAATATAAGCATTTGTGTCTATTGTCTTCTAAAATTTTTCAATCTCATATACAGGTTCAGGCTTGTTTCTCTTGATTATTTCTAAAAGCTGAGGTTTAGTCAAATTCTCTCCGTAGTCAATTTTATTTTGGGTCAACAATATTTGCATATCTTTTTTTAAGGAATTCGTATTTGGGACTTTATTCACACAAATACGGTGATAAGGAGCATTATCCATCACTATTATGGATGGCTCTCGTAAATTAGGCACAAGTGTTTCAATAACCCACTTTTTAAAGTTGGTACTAATCATCTCGTCATGATAATCACCACTTTTTGTGTTTGATTTAAACACAAGTAGTGCATTTGTAACAAATCCAGTATCTCCTCCCGCATGAACAATAATATATCTTTGCCCTTTCGATACAGGCTCCAATACTCCGTCTTCACCCTCTCCTTGCCAACATTTACCCGATGTATGCGAAGAGTGAATATAGGTCTCATCTAAATAAATTATGGGCCGGGGCTGGGGAGATTTATTATTTTTATCCACTGCATGCAAGTACTTAGCTCTTCAAGCTGATATTTCATTACGCTCCATAAGAACCTTCCGATTGGATTGAGATTTTTTAAAACGAAATCCCACCTTGTGAAGCAGCTTTCGAAACTCTCTTGCTGTCCTGTGTAATTTATTTCTGTCTTTAAGACCTCTAGAAGCTTTTTAACAGTAGGGACCTCTTTTTTAGCAGAATAAAATTAATGTACTTTCCTCCGTATAACTCCCATGTCAATATCATCAACATGCACAAATCCACTTTTACGTTTTCTCTCCTTGCCTGGTGTTCGAATTTTTGTACCAGTTTCTTCTGCTGCATACCCTTCCTTAACTATTTTTGAAATTAGTCCGTGACTCACTCCTGAAATATAAGATAATAAAATAAATGATAGTAGAAATTTGAAATCTGGCAGGTTAGTTTGTTCACTCACATAGCAGGTTACCTATTAAATGTATGTACGTTACCGTTACGCTAACCTGCAGCAAGAATAGAAACGAATATTTCGTGGACTTAAATAATTAGTTAAGTATCGGGTAATTTATAACAAGAAAGTTGACAACACTAACCTGTCGCTACCGAAATTCGTTTGTTTATTTGATTAAGGGGGAAGCGCCAAGGTAGCCCGCGAAATTCAAATTTTCTTACGATTTTTGCAATTTGCTGGTCAGTATTAAGTTTTAGGTAGATTAAAATATGATTCGCGGCCGTAACAAATATGTATTTACAGAATTATAATCATTAAAGTCATCAACACAACTCTCTAAGACCAAGTAAACCCCAAGAATTACTATTTCATGAAATCTTGACATTTGGGGATTATACTAACTTAACAAGTTTTATTACTGATTGTAATGATTATAATTCTGTAAATACATATTTGTTACGACCGCGAATCATATTTTCATCAACGTACAACTTAACACTGACCAGCAAATTGCAAAAAACGTAAGAAAATTTGAATTTCGCGGGCCACCTTAGCGCTTCCCCCTTAAATGGAATAATCGGAGACCCCGCCCGAGCTTCTTCTTCAAAAAAGGTTTTAACCTTTAGAATAATGTTTCGAGCATCACTTTTAATAGCTTTCGGCATATTTAACTTTATAAATTCAGCAATATCACGACAAAACAACCAGAGAACCCGAATGTAGTATACACTGACAATCGAATGACATTTCAACATGACGGCCGTAGTTCCAATTTTCGCCATTTCACAGATAAGTTGGTAGGAGTGTAAGTTGGTAGGACTGTACTCTTTTATCACGGAACTGACAATGTGACAACCATAGATTATACTCTTGTGACAACAACCAGACAACAACGGACAACAACCGCTCCGCTAGGAGTATTAATGTTCTGTGGACAACAATATGGATGGTGACATGTGGCAATAATGTTTGTTTATTTATAAAATATGTATTATCTATGGTAGGTTTTGAGCCAACAGCTGCTTTAGTGGCTGCTCTGTAATGTAAAAATGTAACCAATGTAAAGTGTAATTTGATTCCGAACCGTAACAGTTTGACCAGATTAGCCAAAATGACCTTGTTTACATTTAACTAATAGATAAGATTCAGCACCAATATGCCCAGAGTACCGCTCCCACCTCCGACCCCCCCAGATTGTAGGGACACTCTGGGTCTATCACCAGCGGCGCTCGCTAAGCGTGAATTGAATATTGTATCTACTTGGTGTCCAGTAAGTCTGTATTAAGATTCTTGTTATAGATATTAGCGATCAGTCAATTATAGCCCACTGTCTTCCAGTTCTTCAGTCTTAGTGTCTAGTAATCTATCACAAGAGCATAGTTCTACTCATCGTATTCTATATTCTAGCAACATCCTCGAGACACGAGTTCACCCACTATTCCTTGTTATCGAGACAGGTTTCAGCCACCGATTATTTTTTCGCCACATTTCTTGAGAGATATAAAGGCAAGCCGGGTCGATGATATAGTTTATCTGTCAGAAAGACCTGAAGAAGCTGGACATAAAACAAAAGGGAAACGGAGGAGGTTTATGTTCTGCAGAGGTACTAACAAGCGGTACCTACCTACATGGATGATGATGATGTTACGATTCCAACATGTTCCGCCAGTAGGTGCTTCAGTATTCCTCGCTTACTTGAATACCAACTGGCATCACCACCATCATCGTCTTTGTCAGCCTTGTTGCACCCACTGCTGAGTATTGGCCTCCTCCCTTTTGTGCCATGCGACTGGCATAGGACACCGTGTATGTACCTACATTATGAGAGTCAAATCTACGGAATTAGCCAATTCGACGAGTTTTCTTGATTAATTTCTAATGCTAGCCACACACGTTACTATTGGCTTGCGCAAGTCTGCGTGATACCAAATTGTTCAGATATTTGTGCTAATTCATCCAACACACGTAACGATTTACTTGCGCAAACCTAACGCTAATAAATCGTTACGTGTGTGGCTAGCAAAAGTAGGTAGTTAATGTATTTCCCGTCTGCTAGCTCAAAATCTCAGATTATTTCTAATTTTTTATAGGTATTTAATTTCGTTAATAATAATTACAGCGAATTACAAACAAAGCATTATTACTTAGTCTTGGAGAATATACCAATATATTTACTTTTCCAGAAACCACCGTACCTTGAATATGACCGATATAGCGATCCAAAAAACCCTAAATCTATATACTATAACAATGTCATGAAAGCAAATAAAATATTGAAAAGCATTGTTCCCGCTACTCCACTCTTGGTAATTATTTGTACTTATACCTCTTACTTAAGCGCTTACCCCGCGTCCTAACCAAAAGCTACGTCGGACGCGGGACGTGGCCTTACATTTGTTGGTGTTTAGGGTTTTGCAACGAATTAAGAATGATAGGGTTTTGTCTGCTAATATGTACCAAAATCCCATATTAATTCATTAGGATCACTCAGTCATCCGGACTTCCGTCTATACACCAGGGACCATTTCGGTGAGCCGTCCTATAAAGGGTTTTCGATAGGCTTTTTGCAAAGGGTTTTTAAAAACTCTTACGATTTATAGGTACTGTGAACGACTTATCTTCTACATTAGTTCATTCATTCACTGACAGACAACGCACAGCCTAAATCACTGGAACTAGGTATGAAATTTTGCACAAAAGTTCCTTATACTCATATGTAGCTTCCGCCCGCGACTTCAACCGCATGAAATTTCATGTTTCCCCGTCCCACCCCGTGCATCGCATCGCCTGCCCGCGCTGTTACTTCGTTTTCGCTTAGCGCTCTTTCTTACTTTTTTTCCTTTTGTTCGGTTTATAAGGATCCTAGCGTAATGATAAATACCTTATAGCCTTCCTCAAGAATAGGGCTATAAAATGCAAAAATAATTTTTCTAATCCGACTGGTAGTGACAGAGATTAGCGCGTTCAAACAGTCAATAAAAAAATGTTTAGGTAACTAATAGACTAAGCGCATTTTTCTCACTTTAAGCTTATTTATACCCGTCGTAATTTCTAAACGGAAGGTCCGATTCGAATAATTTAAAAAGAAATTTACATGTACATAATCAACCTTGATTATGAAACTATTTATTAGGATAAGGATTAATACCATGTTTATGAAAACACCTTCGCAAATAAGGCATTATTTTATAACAAATTTGATTACCCTTAATAAAGTTATAGTGAGCCAACCTTAAAAGATAGACATAATTATGCTATCCCGGACTGTTTTTTAGAACTTTTTAAGAGGAAAAATTCCGTGATTCATGATTTTTACGTAACTTTAACCGTTTACGCAGCGCACACAACGGAAGCTCCCAAAAGGAATAAATTTTCCCCGTTTTTGCAACATTTTTCATTTATGCTCCACTCCTATTGGACGTAGACTGGTATTATATATGCCTATAACCTTCTTCAATAAATGGAATATCTAGCACTAAAAGAATTTTTCAATTCGAACCAGTAGTTCCTGAGATTAGTGCGTTCAACCAAACAAACAAACAAACTCTTCAGCTTTATAATATTGTTATAGATTAAATATTATATAATTATAGTAGCTTTTGCCCGTGGCTTCGCCCGCGTGTATGTCAGAAAATATCCCACGGGAACGTACTGCCGGGATTAAAAGTACCCTATGTTCCGTAATACTCTATTGGTTTACGCAGCGGACGCTAGAAAGCGCCTAGTCGGCATGATTTTTCTGACATCTTCAACATTCTTCATGTTTAAGCCAATTTATACAAAACCTTAATGAATCACGTAAACCTTCCTCATGAATCACTCCGTTCATTGGTGAAAATCGGATGAAAATCGGTTCGGTAGTTTTTGAGTTTATCGCGTTCAGACAGACAGACGCGGCGGGAGGACTTTGTTTAGTTAAAATTATGCCAGTCACGCCCTAATAACAAATAAGAAATAACCAACGAATTAAGAATGGAAATAACTGATAAAGTTGATTGATTGAACTTTTGACCGAGTGAACCGATTTTAATAAAAACTTATTTATAAAAAAAAAAAACACCAACTTCCAAAAAATATACATTACAAAGTGAAAAATAACTTTAATTTCAGAAATCGATGTCTTTGATTTAGTATTTTCGGTTTTTACCACGGACTTCCGAAATGGAGAAGGCATCTGTCAAAATGGCGCTATCGTAGCTAGTTCCCAACACAAGCCAATAATACAAGGCGTGAGGTGGTTTTATTTTATTTTTGCGAAAATGATGCGTTGTTGTGTTACTAAAGACTCCGAAATTGGAGTCCACCATTTCCCGAGAGACCCTAAAATTAAAAGATGGCGGCTTAAAGCTGTACGTAGAAATGTTTTATAAATTAAACAGAGTAGAGACATTTTGAAGAAAGTGACTTTGAGGATATATGTATGGTTTTAAATTCTGATACTTTCCATGTCAAATACTTGATTTAAAATCACCTAAAAGAACGAAATAGTGAAATAAAAGCAAACTCACGACTGAACGCAATGTCAAATTTATTGTACGCCGTGGCGACCTAGCTATGACCCCGCCATCTACAATTAGCTTTGCCCGGCTTTCCCCATTAAAGTTATTTTTCACTGTGTAGTGCTTTTTTTTTGGAAGTGTATACCACTACTTGCTAAGTAAATAACAGTGACAGGAAGTTATTAGAACATCATCAACATACTCTAAATGGAAAAAAAATACGTATTATTGAAACTATCTCAAAAACCAGAATCAGAACTTAAGAAAATTTATATGCAACCACCTCAGGAGTACACCCTTTTAAATAAAAACTTTGCAAAAAGGCAAATACAGGTCGCGCTAAGTCGTGTCAGAAGTTTGGAAGGCGTAGTTTTATCAGGTTTGGATGCCGTCGCCAACAAATTAATAAATTAACCACACGACGACAAAACATACGACTCAAGTAGCGCGATTTGAAGCATATTACCATTAGAATCATTTATAGCCAGAGTGCATCGCATGACAATTCCAATAAGCCCAAACACGGCTAGGATACATTGTTTTATTACGGAGTTCCGGTGCTTACCTTCCGGCTTCATGAGATCAGTTCGATGGTACCATTTTCATCAGAACCATTTATTTAAATTTACTTCGTCAAAGTCGCTTAACTATCTTAATCGAGATATCTTATCCGCCACCCGTGAAATACTTATAATTGAGGAGTTCCCATAGCCATCTGTGGTTTTATTCATAAGTTCCACTTCACCAAATGATACTTTCTGAATGCAAATGCTCGACTTGTTGATGAAAATACCAAAATCGCTATGTATTAGCCTATAATATTTGAGGAGTTCCCTAAGTTCCTCATGGATCCTATTATCAGAACTGGGTTTTGATAGAAATGGGACCAATATGGAAGTATGTCTTTTTAAATAAAAAAAGAATTTTCCAAATTGGTTTATAAATGACGGAGTACTGAGGTAACAAACGTAAAAAAAACACAACCGAATTGAAAACCTCCTCCTTTTTTTGAAGTCGGTTAAAAATAAAGATTAAAATGTTACCTCAAAAAGTCAAGATACGAACTATGACACTTTTTTTTTTTTTTTGTGGATGGGAAATCATCAAATGACTTCTCCCGCTCTGGGCGGAGCGGGAGGGCGTGTCAGACTTTTACTGACTAAAACCCACCCGTGTTCCTTCTGTTGCCTGTGCCGGGGCCACGGTAACTCTTTCGAACATCCCGCAACCCTAGCTGGCATCGGCCCTAGCGGACCCCGTCAATAGTGCTGACATCTCTTTGAGGCGCGCGTGGAACACGACGCGCCGTCGACTCGGACTTGGTCCTTACCGGACGGCGAGCTACCCATTGCTCGCCGTCCGCAAGCCCGCGCCTACGGTGGCCGGGAATCGGCTGCCAATTCCCGACGCCCAGGGCGTCTCCTGCGGCGACTAGGGGCGTGAGGGCGCAAAGCTTGCCTCTCCCTCACGCGTCCCGCCTCCTCCTTCACGAGCATTACTGCTTCGCAGAAGGAGGTAATGGCTTCCCATGCACTCTCGCTCCGTACCATGGCCTGGACCAGGGCCGGACGCGAGAGATCGCCGCCGCCGATCGCTTCCGCGAGGACACGGCGGTGCTCCGCCCAAGCCGGGCAGACCTCCACCGTATGCTCCACCGTGTCCTCCGGGCGATCCACACAGTGGTGACACCCGGGCGTTTCCTCCCGCCTTATCCGGAACAGGTACCTCCCGAAGCAGAACTATGACACTACGAGTACATTTCCAATCCCTTAAATCTCTTAAAAAGAGGTACCTACACGAAACTTAATATTATTTGTGATTTTTAAAATCAACCCCTATTTTACGCCCTTAGGGAATGAGTTTTCAAAAACGTTGAACCATATAATTCTTTATTTCCTACCAAAAGCATTTTGAATTTTCATATCCCTAACTTAAGAAATGCTGGGTTTCCCATACAAACTTTCATCCCCTATATCACCCCCTGTAGGATTATTTTTGAGACAATAAGTAGCCTATATCCTTGCCCAGGATGCTATCTATCTCCTTGCCAAATTTTATCGAAATCCGTTCAGTGGTTTAGGCGTGAAAAGGTAACACACAGACAGACAAACAGACAGACAGACCTACTTTCGAATTTATAATATTAAGTATGGATATTATATTATCTATACATATAATAAAACTGTAGAAAAGTCGTTTTTGTACATCAACAAAATTTCCAAAAAAAAATTGCCAGGGTGTTAAAGGACAACCAATAGAACCCATTTCCAGCATTTTTCGAATTTTTGTCTGCTTGTCTGTTTGTCGGTTTGCCTGTTTATTTGTTCGGGCATCACGTAAAATGTAGATAACTTTTATAGACAACGATTGAGCGTAACTTGAAGTAACATTTAGTTTTTGTTTCATTGCAATCGGTTCAGTCTATCAAAAGATATTTGAATTTAAAGTGTTCCAGAAGTAAAATTAGGGTTATGTGCACTTGGTCTCACAACTTCACGCAACTTTTATACACAACAATATGTGCGTAAATTGAAGTAACATTAAGTTTTTTGTTCTTGACTTGATAGTATCGTAAATCGTTCGTTAATTCGTTTTATCTTTCAAAAAGTTTTGGTTAGATTCGGTCTTAATTTTGAAGTGCGAAGTAAATAATAACTTGCAATTTGAGTCAAGTAGTTTTATTTACTTCGTAGTTTGAAATTTTATTAGTCTTCATTCTCATTTTGAAAGTTTCGTGTTGTTGTAAATTGTTGATTTATTTGATTCAATATTTTATTTGTTTGGTTGTTATTTTTTTTTTTTTTGAAAATGCCTTCTAGAAAAAAAACAAACCTTTCGCAGCGTAGCCGAGATGCGAAAAGGTTGAGACTAAGTAGGTCCCAGGAATCAGAAGAAGATCGTGAAGTGAGGATAACAGCAATTCGAGCAAGGCAAGTCACAACTCTTGCGTCAGAAACGCCTACCCAACGTGAGTCTCGACTTAGTATACAGCGTTCTCTTACGGCAGTTTCTCGATCACAGGAGAGTTTGGAGGAACGCGAAGCGAGGTTGACGGCTGACCAAGAGCGTCACGCCCTCTCACGTGAGTCTGAGACTTTCACCGAAAGGGAGTCGCGCTTAAGTTCGCAAAGAATTCTGAGTGCGACTTTGCGCTCCCAAGAAAGCAGTGAGGACCGCGAAGCGCGTTTATCAGCTGACCGAGAGCGTCTCGCCCTCTCACGTGAGTGCGAGTCTCTCTCACCCTACGGCTACACTGTCGCGTTATCGGGAACTACACTTCGCGCGGTCTCTGTTGTACAGCGAGACGTCGACAAATGTGCGAGTGAGAGTGCGAAAAGTGTAGTTCGCGCTAGCGCGACAGTGTAGCCGTAGGGTCAGAGAGAGAACGACGATTAGTAACAGCCAGAGATAATTATGTACGCGTGCGGTTGAACGATGAAAGCTATTTAGCATCTGAAAGGGAAAGAATAGGTGAAATGAGACTAGCAGAAACAGCAGAACAGAATCAATCTCGCCTCGGCGTTGAACGAGCTCGATACCATCTGAAAAGAGTTATAACTAGCGACTCTGGTGAGTCTTTGGAATATAATGTTTCAAATATTATTCTACCATGGGACAATGGGGTACAGCGGCGTGGATACCGCTACGTCCCCGTTAGGGGGCGCGGCTACCGGTGTCGGGGTGTACCCCCCTGCCCGCGGAGGCCATACGGTGACCCGTAAATACGGGCCCCTCGTCCTGTTGCCATCTTGGCGTAGGATGATTGGGCGCAGCAACTACGTGCGCCCATGTGTGTGATTGCTATGTGTTTTTCTGTAGGCGCGTTACGACGTTGTCCCACAACGCCGCTTGCTTCACGGCACCTCGGCGGTCAGCCCCCGCCAGGTGAGACCCCCAGTTACCTGGGGGAGGCCCAACGAGGACGACCAGCGACAGAGGTGCCGACTCGACGCTCCTACAGATAAGGTGATTAGCCCCCGCCCGTCCTGATCTCAGAGCTAGCCGATCACAGTCTGGGCTAAGAGGCTGCCGTGTGTGTGAGGGCGGTATTGTATTGTGTAACACCACCCGATGTCTACGCGAATCGCAGTCCGCGCCGCGCCTTCGCGTGTGAGTTTGGGTGCCTGTATAGAGGTGAATGTATGTTATATTAACCTAGCACGCACTACGCAACAGATGCATGTAATATGTAACGTCTATTGTCACAAGTATGCCGCGTGTAGACTGAAGCGGCATACTGCGAGGTCAATCCGGTGGGTGAATGGGGTCATCGTCCGCAACCAGGTCGTGGGGTAGGGGCCTCGCATCGGGGGGGCGCGTATGCCAGGGCGCTATTTATTTATTTATTTATTTAAACTTTTCACACTTAAAAAAGTACAAAGGCGGACTTAATGCCTTAGGCATTCTCTACCAGTCAACCAAGGGTGGTGAAGAGATTAGATGGCAGGTGCTCTGTTAGAAATGGAACAATTTGTACATAAATAAGTCATAAACTTATAATACACATACATACATATTTACTATAATATATACCTATATTATATACATATATTATATACAAATTCAAGAGAGAGAGGTTTTGAGATGACTCTACGCTATTTATTTTGAAAATAACTCCGCAATCTCCGCTTAAATGCATACCGACTGGTGGCCATCCTGATGTCAAGAGGTAGCGCTATCTGCTTGACATGGGGCCAAGCAGATGCGTCGGCACGCGCGAACATTCCCTTCGCGAGGTGGCGCGCAACCTCATCCAGGCTCTCAATCCCGAAGTCGCGCTGAATGACATCGTTCCTCACGTAGCGAGAAGCGTCCACTATGGTCCGCAGCGCAAGACTCTGCTGCGCGCGGAGCAACTTCCGGCTCGACTCGCTCGTGAGGGCGAACCAAGCGGAGGCGGCGTACGTCAATATCGGGCGCACGTACAGTTTGTACACGCCCAACTTAACGCGCGCCGGGAGGCGGGACGAGAGCACTGGTTTGAGGAGGTTGCGGGCGACCCTCCCCCGTGCGGCGACCGTGCGGACGTGTGGCCCCATCGTGAGCTGACGATCGATGGTGACACCCAGGTACTTGACCCGGGGCGACCACGCGATGTCGACTCCCTGCAGCTTCAAGAGTGGTGGGAGGCGTGCGGCTCCGGTGACCATCGCCTGCGTCTTACCCACGGGACAATAGGGAAAAAGCTGGATTTACGTATTCATCTAGAATTTACTATGCGGTCTTCGCGTCTGTGGGTGGTATGACCGAAATTTGCAATTTTTGTGATGCACTGAAATGGAAAAAAGAGGCAAATAGTGTGTGCTGTTCAAGTGGGAAAATTGTTCTCCCACATTTTCAAGATCCCTCACACTTTATTAAAACTCTTCTAAATGGAGATCAACATTCAAGAGTCTAAACATTTTTTAGATAATATCCGATCATATAACAGCGCTTTCCAAATGACATCCTTTGGGGCAAAACAAATAACGGAGGAACCGTTCATGCCAACCTTCAAAGTACAAGGTCAAGTATATCATCTAATTGGATCATTGTTACCAGAAAATGACCCTAAATTTCTCCAAATTTATTTTGTGTCGGATTATACCATCATCTGCCTAGCCTTTTCCCAACTATGTTGGGGTCGGCTTCCAGTCTAACCGGATGCAGCTGAATACCAGTATTTTACATGGAGCGACTGCCTATCTGACCTCCACAACCCAGTTACTGGGTAATACGATACCCCTTGGTAAGACTGGTTGTCAGACTTTCGGGCTTCTGACGACCCGTATCGGATCGAATCGGTTCGTGTCGGATTATACCGAACAGACTAATATTAGAAATCGTCATTTTCCACAGCTTAACAGTGACCTTATATCAGGATTGCAAGACATGTTACATCAAATTAATAGCTATTTGCATAATTTCAAAGTTGCCCTGCAATCGATTCCCCACGGCAGTAATGATAATAATCACAGTAATGATAATTATCAGCGCAGATAGACGTCCTGTTGGTGAACACCGCGGGAGACACATCGTTCCCGTTGCAGACGAAGTTGCGGTTGTTTTAGTCGACCAAGAGTGCGAAAGGCGTGACATCATACTACGCACTCGAGATGATCGTCTGCAAAGCATTTACGAAACACATCGAGCATACGATGCACTGCAATATCCGCTCATATATTGTCATGGTGAAAATGGATACAATTTTGGACTCTACCAAGTTAATCCTACGACTAGGGAAACAAATTTCAATAAAAAAATATCGGCTCTCCAATTTTACTCATATCTTTTGCAAATAAGGCGTAATCGTTTCGTTTATTTGCAAAGATTCCGTGGACTGTTCAGCCAATTTATTGTGTACATGTATGCTAAAATTGAAACGGAACGTTTAGTATACATTCGTACCAATCAACGACGATTACGCTCTGAGGAATATGTGCATTTGCAGGATGCAATATAATCCGACAATAACGTCTAGAATTTAGGGTGATTGGTCATCTTGCCATCGAGTTTCACATGCGGTCCGCGGTACATGCACGAAAGAACCCAAGATGCTTTTTGTTACGTCCGGAAATACGGCCGGCCGGACCTATTCATTACGTTTACCACCAATCCAAAGTGGACCGAAATCACTCAACATCTTCTAACAGGACAGTCGTCTTATGATAGGCATGATTTAATTGCCAGTTTTCCATTTAAAACAAAAAATTTTGATAAATCTTCTTACAAAAGAGAAAATTTTCGGTCCTGCTCTTTGTTATATGTACAGCGTCGAATGGCAAAAGCGTAGTTTGCCTCACGCCCACATTCTCCTGTCGCTAGAAGACAAAATTCGTCCTGACGCTATTGACAGTATGTATATGTAAGTGCTGAATTTCCAGAGCAAAATAATGATCCGATTTTGCATGACATAATTAGGACACACATGGTTCACGGGCAATGTGGAGTTTTAAATAGGGAATCTTCATGCATGCATGATGGTAAGTGCTCAAAAAGATACCTCAAAGCATTTTTAGAAGAAACCATATCGAGGGAAAATGGGTATCCATTGTATCGGCGAAGATCACCATCGCAAGATGGTTTCACAACTACTAGCAGGCTCCGTGGACAAGAAATAGTATTGGACAATAGATGGGTGGTACCGTATTCACCAGTTTTATCAAAAACATTTCAGGCACACATAAATGTCGAAATGTGCAATAGCGTAGAGTCTATAAAATATATTTGCAAATATATCAATAAGGGCAGTGACCAAGCTATGATCGCGCTGAGAAATCATAATGAATATGATGAAGTCACGAGGTATCAATCTGGCCGATATATTAGCTCTTCGGAAGCAGTTTTAGTCCGATCAAAGGGGCTTGAGTAACTTTCGAAAAATTCCCCCGCCTCTGAAATTTGGCATGTGATGAAGTTAGGTGATACAGATTACAGATGTACAATAATCCAACATTTTTTTTTTACGAGAAGTTGGGCATTTTCACCTAAACATGAAAATCGCTTATAAGTCTCTGTAAATATTTCCTCAGACTGAAATACTTTCTGTATACGTATATATGTACTACATAGTAAGAATAAGTATTTAAAGGAATCCAACATTTTTTCGATTTCAGAAATACCCCAAAATTAACTTTTAACATTTTGTACTTTAACTTCTATAGAAAAATTGCTCTGCTCATTTTTATTTTTTAATATGTTTTTTATATCCTTATATACATAGCTTTGTTTAGTTATCCAAAAGATTTTCCTTATTAAACATATTTTTTTAATTTTTGCTTAGCTACGCAATGTGAAAAATAGCTCCGTCCATTTTTATACCTTTATTAGTCATATGATTTTATATTTTAACAGATTTATCAATTATGCAACAAATTTTCGAACGTGCATATATTTTTTAGGATATGTTCGCTGATTTATGCTAGAACGTAAGGGTATATTTATTTATTTATTAAAATCTACTACTGTAAGCACTCAATACGACAGTGCGGTCATTCACAAATATATACTGACTTATTTAGGTACAGTTTAAATATAATACAACTTGTAATACGTTAGGAACTATAACACAATACAACACAATAACATTCTACCCACAGTAATCTATATTAATTTATAATATAAAATAAATAACAGTGTCCTTGCGAATTCACTGGAATTTCATTGGCGGGCGCCGCCTCCACACATGGCGGTCAGGTACGCAAAAACTGAAGCGCTACAGCACTCCTGGATTATGCTCGATGTCACGGAGTAATTTGACCAGATACGAGTGTAAACTCCCGTCGTACCCTCAATTCATTGTACCCGACCATATTCAGTACAAATAGAGTGGGGTGCATCAACGGGTAAAACGGATATACCCCATAAAGCTTCCTCTACAAGTGGCGTATAAAGTTCTTCTGAACGCGCTCCAACATTACAAAGTATATGTCCTCATGTGGAGCCCCCCATATGACAGCACTATGTTCCAGATAACTCCTGACTATTGCGTCATACAGGACCCTAACTGTTGCAGTATTTGTCTCGTCTCAGTACGAATCCCATGTTTCTGAATGCCCTTTTGCAGATCTTAGTTATATGAACGCTAAAAGACAATTCAGGAGTAAACGAAAGCTCTAAATCACGTATTTGTGTGACTTGTTGCATAGGCACTGCGTCCACCACGTTGACCTTCACTAAGCTGCTCGGAGCTGTTTTGCCATGCACTTTTGGAGTAGTGTAGGCGAGTTTGCTGGCCACCATTATTACAAATGATTTTTTTAAATCTTATTATGCACAACGTACAACGGCGTTTAGAAATTCGCTTTATATATATAAAGCGAATTCCTAAACGCCGTTTTAAATAAAAGGAATATTTATTATGCATTTAAAATAAACGTTTGATACTTCCTTAAGGACTAAGAAATAATTATAATAAATTAATAATGTTTAGAAAGACACCTACTGAGGAGATACCGATTTAAGAACAAAAAAGTTTCGTTCAAAAGTGTCTGAATCCGAACAATATACAGGGTGAATTTTTTTAACCTCACCTGGAGGGAAAGTACTCTAAATACTGGAGATAGCAAATTTTACTCAAAAGAAACATCTTTATTTTTAAAAAGAAATAAATCTGCATTCAAAGATTTTCGAAAATTCGCTTGCGACACTCGGGGATCGAACCGGATAAAATCTGAAAAAATAACATCCTGTACTTTTATGGCATCAGTCGATAAGGTTAATCATTATGATCAAATCTCTCTCTACAAACATGTTGTATTAAATGAAAGGAAAACCATAAAATCTTATTTAATTGAACGAGAAAAATGGGTAAACTAACGAATTAGTTGCTCGAAATGAGCTCCATTTTGTTGGATACACAAAGGAGAAGGGGTGATTCTGCCCTGAAGTCCAATAGCGTTAAGACATATACCAATGGAATCTCATCAAGGAGAATTTTTCTTATTATGAACACTTCTCTTGTTGTACAATTGAAATTCTGGTTTTTCGTCAATTAATTAACTTTCACTATTTCTATGTCTTGCAAACATCATCTTTTAAGCCTATCACCGTCCACTTTAAAATATCGTCTACGAGTATAATGTATGCCGTTTTAGGAACAATGTTCCTAAGAGTCGGTCGAACATAATGTTAAACCTGCCGAAACTCCCAATACCATTACGATGTATTCCATTGAAAAGATCTCGTCTAGAAGAACGTTTGTTACTACTACAACTTGTCTGAATTATTAGTTTGTTCGGCGTTAAATCGTCGGAAACGTGACGTTAACATATCAACACTTAATTCCCGTCATAAGTTAACTAATTAATAAAATTAACTTGTAAACATCATCATCATTATATTAACACAAAACAAATTACGCCTGAATTCTCTAAAGGGAGGCAGACATTATACAGTATGGAATTCATTTCTAGGCAATAAACGAAACCTAAGGAACACTACTCCATAGAAGTATAGCAAAAATAAATATTAAATAAAAAACCGAAAATGAAAAAAGTTAAATTTTCAAACAAAATAAATATCAAAATAAATGCAGTTAAAGTTAACACTCTGTTTAGACAACGTACCTTGACCCCAGAAGCGAAGAGTGGCAACGATGCACGCGAGCGGCATGTTGCCTTTTTTTCGGCGCCGGCACTTTGATTCGTTTGACAATGTGCGACGAAAATAAAATCCACTAAGTTCATTTGTACCGCCACGTGTTCATTTCTCGATAACTGAACAGAACTAAATAAATTCAATATTACAAATTAGTTTCAAAAAGAATAGAAACTTAAATTTTCAAAGTGTCACAAGTTACATCGTCGCACAAAGTTATCCCGAAGCCTGCTCAACAAATTTCGTTCAGGATCCAGAGCCATGGTTTTTAATTTGTCAAAGGCGGCGACAATACGATTGCGCAGTTCATCTTCGGTTTCGGAGACCCGCGAATAAACTTCATTTTTAATAAAGCCCCATAAAAAGAAGTCGAGAGGAGTAAGGTCGGGTGACTGAGCTGGCCATCTGCGGGGGCCATAGCGCCCAATCCATTGCTCGCCGAACAGGATGTTAAGCCGCTCTCTCGCGAGGAGTACGGAATGTGGAGGAGCTCCGTCTAACTGCAACCAAACCCGCTTGTAAGCTACCACAGACAATTCCTCTAGATATTCGGTTATTGGGCCGTTAAGAACATCCAGAAACTTCTGTGCATTGAGGTTTCCGTTGATAAAAACAGGGCCGATTATTTGATCTCCGTGAATACCTGCCCACACATTAACGGAAAAGCGGTATTGATGAGCTGATTCCTTAAATAAATAGGGATTCGTACGGCTCCAGTGACGCATGGTTTGTCGGTTCCATATGCCGTTTCGAGTAAACGTGCTTTCATCTGTCCAAAACACATCTGATAAAAAACGTTGGTCTTGAATGTTTTTTTCCAGTACCCAGTGGCAGTAAAACTCTCTAATCGGCTTATCACGAGGCAGCAGCGCCTGCACCTTTGCAAATTTATAAGGTCGTAGTTTGTTCCTTTTCAGCATACGATGTATTGGTGTATGAGTCACTCTAAACAAACGCCGGTTGGGTTCCGATCGAAATGTTCTAAGACTCGGTGTTCAAAAGAGGATGGAACGTGACGTGGAGCAAGTCCTTCATGAGTGTTGGGCACTATGTGCTGATTTTCCCTGATCCTTTGGACAGCTCCCAGGATTGTCCGGACACTAGTAGGGCAGACGCGAGTTGCGCCGTATCTCTCACGATAGGTACGTAGAGTTAAGGCTTAATTTTGGCTGCATTCGCCATACAATAATACCATGTCTGTATACTCTGCAGCACTGTAAAAATGCTGTTGTCTTGGCATTTTGTTAAAAAGACGCACGCAAACACAAAAGTCAAGTGTCAATTTCACCGTAAAAAATTAATACAAAAAACTTAAAAACACAATTTACACGCACACAAAGTCAAATAGCTAATAAACTAATAAGTGTCCATTCCACTGTAAAAAAATTAAACTAAGTAAGCACCTAATTGTATTACTAGTATTTGCTAAAATCACGTTTTGAAGCAATGCGCGCAAGTAGACTTTACGAAATCTATGCGAAAGGCACACACACTATCCCGGAAGTCCAGCGGTGAACTGGCAACGCGGATCGCAACTTCCGAAATGGCGAAAAAATATTATAATGTAGGGCACACGGCGCAATTATCAGACGGGTCTGTCGATCGACCGGGAGCCGATCGGTAACTAACTATGTAACATGCAAAAACAATTTATAAATTGTTGTTGTTTACTTTATGCATTTTATCTCTAAATCTACTTAATAATATTTAATAAGAACACACATAAACAATAAAGCTGTTTAGCTTTAAATACTCAGGGTAGTGGTTTTTAGAACTATGACGATAATTCGAAAAACACCATAGCACCACCTAAGTATTTAAAGCTAAACAGCTTTTTTGTTTATCGATCATTATTCCCTTTAAAAGAAGCTAATAGTAAATAACAGGTGTCCTTCCCTACGTGGCGCGACCGCACCCCGCTCCCGCGCGCCCCGCTCCCTCCCCGCCGGCCTGGCGCGCCGAGCCGCCCGCAAAATAATTTCGCTCACTCAACCGCCTTTGAAGAAAGCCGCGTGGCTAGTGCCGCCTGTTGAAGGAAGCCACCAAAAGACACCGCTGCCGACGTACACCCGCAGGAAATCTAAGCGCGTCCCAGTGATAGATTATGTTTGTGTAAATTGCAAAACAAAGTTTCGACCATGACAGGTCAATGAAGTTGTTCGATAGGAAATTCCAAGTACTAGTATACCGAAAAAAACCACATTAACATTAAATTTCATAATCAGTCTGTACTGGTCTTGTCTGTGAGAGATAGTGGGCCGTACCGTCACAGTATTAAAATCCATACAGTAGCGAAACATATGTGGGTGTCGTCGGGCGGCGCGGCCCACGGCCCCGTACGCTTAGTTTGCGCAAGCACTCGAACGTTGAATTAAAATTTGTTACATTAAATTCCAGCCTGTCATTCAGGTGTACCGATTTTACATTTAGGCAAATAAATAGGATAGGTACGTAACAGCGTCGTGATAGTTTGCACTGCGTGGCAACGTCGCATTTTAAAGGGTTCATTGAATCATTTACCTAGTGTTACAATTCTACAGTGTTTAAATTTGTTCAAAATGAAAACTCTACTTTTTTACCTAATTACAGAACCGATTTCGTTCATTTTTTGAATATTGTCAGAAAAGGCAATAACAAGTATGTCCTATAATTTATTGCATATATGTGGTCGCCATACTGTATGTACACACGGCTACATATCAAGCTATACATTTCCAGTAAATGTTGACCTCTCATTGTACGGAAATGCAATGCGAGATTAGCTTATACTGGAAATGTATAGCTTGATATGTAGCCGTATGTACTTCTACATTTTGGCTACAGATGTAAAAATACCTCTTCAGCCATTTCAGAGATCAATTTTTGTGCTCTTCTATCTACAAGTATAAAACAAAATCTTTTTAATGTATCTGTGTGTGTCGCTTAGTTCTTCTAAACTACTCTTAGTATCTAGTTCTTCACGATCATTTATAAAACTTATTTCCGAATATTTAAGTCTATAATACAGTAACATTTAACTAAAATATAGCACAGATACCTCGATGTTTTGACATGTCCCCACATCAGTACTAGATTGTCCCGACAACACAATAGAAGCTGCTCATTTACTTGACATTTATTTTTCCTCATCCCCAAGTCTTATCGGAAAGTCGTTTTAGTAACAAATGTTTCTCTTAAAAATCACTTATGGCTATTGGGCACCAAGAACATTCCTTAACTTCGATACTCAAGTTGTCACCTATTTAGGTTATTATCGCCGAATTGACTAACAATCAAATTGACAAAAGTCGTGTCAGTAACAAAGGTGAAAGCTCTTTCCATTGGTATATATCTTATGGCTATTGAGCTTCAGAGCAGGAACCCACACTTCTGTGCCCATTCTCCTTTATTCTTTTAAGGAATTCATTTCCAGTAACTTTGCATAGCGAGTTGTGATAAATATTGAAAATCGTAGTGTGAACCTCAGTTCTTAACTCGTTCACAGTTGCATAGGATTTATGGTAAATTTGATTTTTAACATATCCCCATAAAAAAGTCTAAAGTGGTGGTCTGGTGATCTCGCAAGCCATCTGATTGTGCTGTTTGTACCAATCCAGGTATTGAAATGGTTATTATTATTAGATTTAATGATTTTCCTTTCATTTAATTTATCATGTTTGTTAGAGAGATTTGATCCTTATGATTGACCTTATCGATTGATGCCAGGTTGTTATTTTTACGGATTTTAGCTGGATCTATTCCCGAGTGTGGCAAGCGAATTTTTGACTATCTTTGAATGCAGATTGGTTTCAAAAAAATAAAGGAATGTTTCGTTTGACAATTTGCTACTCCAGTATTTAGAGTACTTTCCCTCCAGGTGAGGTTAAAATATTCCACTCTGTATACCAATTTTTTTCAGCATCTGCGTCCACTGATAAATGGGATTGAAGATTTTTATATGGAGCCTGGTATACCTACTGTCCTCGATTTTGATTGTTTTTCAAAATGGCGGCCACGCATGAAACCTATATAAATCGATAGCTGACATCAATGCAAACAGAAGACATCACAGGATCAAACCCCGAAAACTGTCACGTTTACGAGAATATTAACGTTCAATGTTGATCTCATATAACCCACACTACACAGACACACACAACATATATAACATTCAGAGTGATAATTTCAAACATCTATGCAACAAGATATAAGCAAGTTCAAAAAATATGGATGTCATGTGATCTACTTTGTACGTATAATATCATCGACATATGACACTTTACGGGGTTTGGTCTGTTATGTTTTCTGTTTGCATTGATGTCAGCTATCGACTTACCTAAGTTGCTAGCATGGCCGCCATTTTGAAAAAAAAAACAAAATGGCAGACAGTAGGTTTACCATGGATCTTCAAAGCCCTTTAATTTCACACGTTTGAGATATTTTACCAAGAGGTATCTGATATTGATATTAGTGTTTTCTACAACATAATTAAACATTATTATACTTATTGACATTTTTTTCGCATATTGTACAAAGTCATTAAGGAAGTATCAAACGTTTATTTTAAATGCATATAACAAATATTCCTTTTAAATTTAAAGTGAATTTCTAAACGCCGCGCCATTGTACGTTGTGCATAGTAAGATAAAAAATTATTTGTAATCACGGTGGCCAGCAAACTCACCTACACTACTCCAAAAGTGCGTGGCAAAGCAGCTCCGAGCGGTGAATTGAAGGTCAAAATCAAGTTCACGTGTCATTTGAGTGAATTCGCAAGGACACTGTTATTTATTTTATGTTAAAAATTAATATAGATTAATGTGGGTAGAATGTTATTGTGTTGTATTGTGTTGTGTAGTTCCTAACGTGTTACAAGTTGTATTATATTTAAATTGTACCTAAATAAATCAGTATATATTTGTGAATGACCGCACTGTCGTATTGAGTGCTTACAGTAGTAGATTTTAATAAATAAATAAATACACCCTTACGTTCTAGCATAAATCAGCGAACATATCCTAAAAAATATATGAACGTTCGAAAATTTGTTGGATAATTGATAAATCTGTTATAATATAAAATCATATGACTAATAAAGATATAAAAATGGACGGAGCTATTTTTCACATTGCGCAGTTAAGCAAAAATAACAAAAATATGTTTAATAAGGAAAATCTTTTAGATAACTAAACAAAGCTATGTATTTAAGGATATAATAACATAAAAAAAATTAAAATGAGCAGAGCGATTTTACTGCAGAAGTTATAGTACAAAATGTTAAAAGTAAATTTTGGGGAGGTACACCTCTGCCTAACCCTTCGGGGAAACAAGGCGTGATGTTATGTTATGTGTTAATTTTGGGGTATCTCTGAAATCGAAAAAATGTTAGATTCCTTTACATACTTATTCTTACTAGTACATACATACGTATACAGAAAGTATTTCAGTCTGAGGAAATATTCACAGACTTATAAGCGATTTTCATGTTTAGGTGAAAATGCCCAACTTCTCGTAAAAAAAAAATGTTGGATTATTGTACATCTGTAATCTGTATCACCTAACTTCATCACATGCCAAATTTCAGAGGCGGGGGAATTTTTCGGAAGTCTCCATACAACAATATCCTCGTTGATTGGACTATTTGGCGTATTTTAAGTTTCCCAATACATGAATGACATCCTCCAGTAATCCATCTTGATGTGCACCTTGAAGGCGGGCAACGAGTATATTTTCAGTCTCAAAATATAACAGAAAGGTTAGGCAACCCGAGGCAAACCAACTTGCTGGCATTTTTTCGCCTTTGCGAAACAGACAATTTCGTGAAATCCATTTTATATAATGAGGTTCCATCTTATTACACGTATAACAAGCAGCAAGTTGTTTGGAATCGTAGAAGACGTGAAAAAGCTGTGGAAGGCGAGACTGGCGTTTTTAAAGAACACGTGATTGGACGGGTGTACACGGTGCACCCGAATAATTCAGAATTTTACTATTTACGCCTTCTTCTCCATGCAGTGCGAGGACCTACGTCTTTTGCTGAGCTCCGTAAAGTGGATGATATTGAATATCCGACATACCAGGCCGCTTGCCGCGCACGCCATTTATTAGATGGAGATGAGCATTGTGATGACGCTCTAGCTGAAGCATGCGTCAGCGATAGTCCACATCGCTTGCGACATTTGTTTGCCATCTTATTGACCTTTTGTGGGTTATCGGATGCTAAACAGTTATGGCAAAAGTACAATGACAAGTTTGCTGAAGATTTTTTGAGACATGTTCAACTAAATACTAATGGAGAAATTCCTGATAGGGTATGTGAAATTTGTCACAACAGGTCCTTATTGGCTATTCAAGAGATAGTTGTAAGTATAGGAGGGAACCCGATCAGTCCATACGGTTTGCCCACACCGACAGTCGATGGGGAACGCGGAACGTATAAACAGAGAGTACGTATCAGAAATTAGTTATAATCCCGTGGCACTCGCAGAAATTTTACAAAATGGCGGCGCAAATTTGACAGAGGAACAGCGCCAGACGTTTGATAGGGTATGCTGCAATGTAGATAACGCCTCGGGTGAAATCCTGTTTTTAGACGCACCGGGCGGAACAGGTAAAACTTTCCTAACCAAAGTTATTTTGGCTCGAATAAGGAATCAAAATAAAATTGCCCTTGCCGTCGCCTCTTCAGGGATAGCAGCCACATTATTGCCTGGAGGAAAAACGGCACACACAACATTTAAAATTCCTATCGACTTAGACCGTACGGAAAGCCTGGTTTGCAACTTATCGCGAAATAGCGATAAAGCAAGGGTTTTACGCGATTGTGTTTTAATTATTTGGGACGAGTGCACAATGGCAAACCGCAAAGCTGTAGAAGCAGTGAATAGAACTTTACAGGACATAAGGCAAAATAACCGGCCGATGGGAGGCATTACGGTGCTGTTCTGCGGTGATTTTCGGCAGACACTCCCGATAGTACCCCGAGGAACGAGAGCCGATGAAATTGCTGCCTGTCTGAAGAGTTCTGTTTTATGGCGCAATATATCATCTACACACCTGAGTGTAAATATGCGTGCACAGTTAGGAGGCTGCGAAAATGCACAGGAGTTTTCCAATTTATTGTTACAAATAGGCGATGGCACATACACCGTACAAGAAGATGGAAAAGTTATTAAGTTTAGTTTAGTTGTTGTTATTTGTTGTTTTGTTTTGGTTGATAATCTCTGTTCTTGCGTTATATCACAACAGGAGCTAATTTCTTCTGTGTACGGAGATTCAACAAACATGGGAAATCAAGCCGGTTCTTGGCTATGTCAGCGAGCTATTTTGACTCCCCGCAATGACCAAGCTGCGGCAATTAATTTAAAAATATTGATTCATATGTCCGGGAATAGTAGAGAATAGACCTCTATAAATACAGTTATAGAAGATGACGCTACGCACTACCCGGTAGATTTTTTGGATTCCCTCAACACACCCGGACTTCCAGCCCACAAAATAGTTTTAAAAATCGCTGTACCAATAATTCTCCTCAGAAATTTATGTCCTCCCAAACTTTGTAACGGCACTCGGCTCAAAGTCACAAATCTGCAACAAAACATAATCGAAGCTGAAATATTAACCGGTTGCGGCGCCGGTGATATTGTTTTTATTCCAAGAATACCTATAATTCCTAAAACCTTTCCTTTCTCTTTCAAACGAGTGCAATTCCCAGTCAGTCTCTGTTATGCCATGACGATAATAAATAAAGCTCAGGGCCAGACATTATCCGTTGCGGGGGTGGACCTAAGTATTGGATGCTTTTCCCATGGTTAACTATACGTAGCTCTTTCACGCGTAAACAACCCCAATAACCTTTTTGTGTACGCTCCAGATGGTTCCACAGCTAATGTTGTTTATAAAGAAGCACTAGCATAAATAAAAAGAAATTATTTGTATCGGTATCCTCCAACAGCGCTTCGCACTAAAAAATACATTGTTAAGTTCCGACATCCACGCGAACGAAGTCGCGGGCACAGCTAGTATATTATATAAGTGTAGATAATGCAGGTGAGCACGAATGAAGGATTTTTGTCTACCTAGGAAATCCCATCGGGCATACGGCTCGTTTTTTAAATGAATGGTGAAAGGGTTAGTAACTGTATTCTGAGAGTAAACCCAACCAGTTAGTTTCACTGGTTTTGTTTAATCGATTACCAACATTCAAAGTGTTATCATCCTGATTGGGTTTTCGCTTCATTGGGTTAGAAAGGGTTAAGCCAAACAATAATATGTTACAATAAAGGTAATCGAATGAACGACTACTGTTTGAACGACTTTACTCTCCTCTCTCTTAAAGCGGAGACGAGCCGTGCGGTCCGCTATAAACCCAAAGTATGGTATGTCAGACAGAAATTCATAAATTTTGCAACACTGGATAGGTACTCGAACAGAAATTCCGATTTTCCATTCTGGAACTGTGAACTCTAACGTATTTCCAATATTCATAATTGTACTCCTTTCTGCCTATAGGTAAAATAATAAATCATACAGATATATAAACGTAATCATATAAATACCAGGTATGTAAATGTATTTCAATTTATTTTCAGAAATCAAAAATTTGTCAAAAATTCGGCATGATTCTATATTTTAAAGTAGAGACTAGGCATAAAACTGGAAGGTATTTATTTCTTTGTATACAAGGTGTAACATAAATAACGCTCAGCCTCTTAAGGGGTCATTGTACTTATCACTATGAACAACTTTTACTATGGGACCAAATGTGAATTCGTGAAAAAAATATCAGATGTTCCCTACATTTTGACGAGTCATGCGAACATAAATGTAGGGAACAGCTGATTTTTTTTCGCGATTTCAGGTTTGGCCCCATAGTAAAAGTTGTTCATAATGATGAGTAGGTACAATGACCCCTTAAGACGTTGTGCGTTATTTATGTTACATCTTGTATAAACAATGTATGAATGTGCTATTACGTACGTTGTTTTTAAATCGTAAACTTACTTCATTATTCTCATATTTTACTTGAACAGTTTCCACGAACGATCCGCAATATATGTGTTACGTAAATTAAGTTCAGAACAGCGCAAAGGCGGTGTTTTCACGGCGTCAATAGGAAATTGGGCTTTGGTAAGTAATATACCGATATAAATAGGTACTACATACATTTCAGCATCGATTCGCATTAGGTATGTATGTGAATTGTCTATAGAAAATGGTTCTTTTGTATGAAGATTCGTAGGTTAACATAAATTATTCTCCTTTCTGATGATCTATGGTCAGAGTTGAGTTTCAATGGAGTTTCTTGCCCGTTCTTCTCTGTATGTACAAGGTGTAATTTTAAACAATGCAAATTACAATTGCAATTTTAAAAATCAGCTTTTCCCAACATTTATGTTCGCATAACTCGTCAAAATGTAGGGAGCACCTGATTTTTTTTTCGCGATTTCGTGTTTGGTGCCATAGTAAAAATTGTGCATAATTATGAGTACAATGACCCCTTGAGAGATTAACACTGTTTAAAATTACAGCTTGTATAGGAACCTAGTTGGCTTTGGAATGGGCAGCTTCATCTATTTGACTAACCAACTCATTGACAATGCAAAAGTGCTTGTAATTAATTGGTTTAAATTGAAATAAATGCTTTTGAGTTTTGATCTTCACACAAAAAAGCCATTTTCAATGGACAAAATGCAGATCGATGCTGACAGATGTGATTTCAACATAAGATTGTATTAAAGATTGCAGTGTACCTAGTTTACAAAATTCGTCACTCATGCAAATGAAATAGCGTTTTTCTGTGTACAGGCATTAGCACATCAAGGGCATCTGCTGAAAATCCAAGTAACTGTGGTACTCCCCGAGTGCACCCGTTCATTCTTCGTGAACCAGTGCCATGATTATGGGGCCACAGTTCTGCTCTGTGGGAAGAACATCGACGAAGCTAAGACATACGCTTTTAAACTAATAGCTGACCAAGGTCACGTTGGTACTTACCTGAATGGGTAATGACGCATCTATACCTACATATACATACAAATAAATAAAATTGAAGTGTCTGTTTATAATATCAAAATAACAACGTTTTACTAAATGCATAAGAAAGTATAAACGGTACTTATAACAATAAAGCAATTTTTAACATTTTTGTCTGTCTGTCTGTCTGTTTGTTCCGGCTAATCTCCAAAACGACTGAAACGATTTTGACGGGACTTTCACTGGCAGATAGCTGATGTTACGGCGGCTACTTTTATTTTAGAGAAAACGTAGTAATAACGAGGGCGGGCGATTCTACGCGACGGGTCGGGAGACGAGGGAGTTTTATTAAAATGTGGCTGTTATTTAGTATATTATTGTGTATCTTACGACATCCACGCAAAGGAAGTCATGGGGCACAGCTAGTTAGCAATATTTTTTATTTAAAAAAAAGCCTAAGTTAATACTCTTCGAAACAACTTATATCTAAATACCTTTTTATTATTCTGCCTCTACATTACATTATATAGAAACTAAATCATAAAAACAATTGTAGCTCTGAAGTTGCTAAAAGTTATCTAAAATAATGGTTTACATTTACTTTGACCATAACCGTATTAACTGTTCTGAACACTTTTATAAACATGTCACAGTAAAAAAAAATAGATGTGTCAATTTTTTTTTCAATTTATATTCCTTTTTTATTACCTTTTAAAATTAGCCCATGGTCGTTTCAACGTTTTTTTCTCTAGGTCCTTATAGTTCAGAGAGGCTACCCAAACTGACTTCAGAAAAAAAATCTATAAGTACCAGTGATCGGAATAGGTAGAGCTATTTAGGTTCATTGACCGCAAACATTGATGTCAATATGGATATTCCACGTGATTCCGACCGATACTACGGGATTTTATTAAATTTCATTATTTTTGTCAATATGTATAAAAATGGTTTATGTAAGCCAATAAGCGCATGAGCGACGTAAATTTTACGTCAACAGCACGCTATAAAACTTTTTGCCAAGCGCGCGGCGTTGCCGCTTTGTTGAGAGGCGTAATGTCGCCGCATTATGGAAACAAAAGAAAACAATAGCGGGGCGTTTCTGTCACTAGAGTGATGCCCCTTTTTTGTCTCTTTCTGCGCCACTAGAATTCAATTCTATACCAACAATAACTTGTTGTCTCACTCGATTACTTTGGTTCTTAGATTGCGCTTGTTTGCTTCCTGTTGTTTTGTTGTGTGATGAATATCTTCTGACCCTGGCTTATTTACTGGATTCTGGAACCTTCTTGCTACTACGACTTTGGCTAGCATTTACGGACTCTGATTTGACCTTATTGGATTGGACGTTTGGAGTTATTTTATTAGATACTGATTTGGTAAGTTCTATTTTTTAAGTAAAA
The DNA here is from genome assembly GCA_947568875.1 of Fissipunctia ypsillon. NCBI lineage: Eukaryota > Metazoa > Arthropoda > Insecta > Lepidoptera > Noctuidae > Fissipunctia > Fissipunctia ypsillon. The sequence goes on along the minus strand of OX387661.1, from coordinate 13,521,677 downwards.
TATTGAATAAAACTAATGTATTAATCTTTATCTACCTTGACATTTTTGAAAAATTAATTATTTGGGCTTAGCGAAAAGCTTGTGCTAAGTCGAACCAATAAAAAACATTTTAAATACAAAAAGTAAAGTACAGTTTTATTCGCACAAAACGCAAAACCTTTTCTTGTTAGCTAAACTTTATTAATACTAATGTATTCCAATCCAGTATGTTCTTGACTTTAAAGTACATATGTCACGCACGTGTCAAAATTAACTTAGAAACTTATTAATAGAATGTATTAATTAGCTTTACGGTGAAGTGAGTGGTTAGTCATAGACTAACATGTTTACAGTTCGTGCACATATGAACTATCATTGAACTGTACTGAGTGTACTACTTGTGTGCGATTAACCGTACCCTCTCTTAGCATAAATTAAAAACTTTTGATTGACTTTGCATTTTCAAACTTGCACTGGGAATATATATGTCGGAGCGTTCTATTTAATTTAATTTATCTCAATGGTAACACTGCGTTGAATCGATTCAATAGTGGTTATTTTATTTTAATGGCAACATTGTGCTAATGTCATTGACATCTGTCAGTGGTGCGTTCGTTCATTCGAGACTTCACTTCCTCTCGAGACAGCGCCTGCGCCGTTTGTGCGCACTGACAATAAAAATACAACATGGCGGACAACGAAAACGAGTACGTGAATACTAATCCATCTGAATCTGCAACAGCAGCGGTGGGATCGCTTCCACAATTATCCTGCGATTCTATCGCGACGCCAGCTACTCAAAATCACGGATATTTTACGCCGGGACACGATAATCAAGAAAATATAGCGGGTAGACCGTCAACGTCAAACAACAATCAACCTGGTACACCTACCCCTGAAATATGGACGGAATTTTTTCAAAATATGATGGCGGGTTTCCAAAATTCCAATCAGAAGACCCCGAATGCCACTGTATCAAGAAAATTGAAGGCAAGTGAGATTTACGTGCCGCCATTCGACCCGGATGATTGTCAATTCACTGCAGCCCAGTGGTGTGAGGAAATTGACAACCATGGGAAAAACAATTCTTGGACAGATTATGAAACCCGGAATGCTGCGTTTACCCACCTACAAGGACGTGCGAAAAAGTGGGCAGCGCGTACGTATCCTTTGTGCAAGACTTGGGAAGATTTGAAGGAGCGACTCACTCGACAGTTTGCCACAACAAAGAGGTTCCACGATCTATTTCGCGACATGGTGGAGTACAAGAGTGAACAGGCGGTGACGTACATCGAGTATTCGACCAACAAGTTGGCGCTGATAGATCGTCTCGAGACTGGCTGGAGCGAACCAAATAAAATCGAGGTAGTGATTTCCGGTGTCGTGGATGTCCAGGTACGTTCAGAGCTGCTTAAAAATACGCCGACCGATTTTGTTACACTTGACAGACATTTAAGTACGTATCCTAACATCAAAAGCCTTAAGCGTCATTTTAATAAGACAGTAAGTGAGCCTGAATCCTGCAGTTCTAAACGACCTAAATTTAATGAGAAATCTGTAGACAGGCGCTGTCATTATTGTAACAAAATGGGTCACTTAAAACGGCATTGTTCTTTGTTTCGCAATAAGATGAAAAGTGAGGGCGCCACTCAAGCGCCAAACGATAAACCTAGTGATAAGCCTGCTCAATGTTCTTATTGTCTTAAACCTGGACATTCTGAATTTACTTGTTTTTCAAAACAACGCGATGAAAAATCAAAAGATTCTAAAGACTCAAAGTTGAAAACAAAGTCAGTCAATGTTTGTTCGTCTTCTAATGATTCTTTAATTGAAATGCGGGTAGGTGGCTACAATCTGCAAGCATTAATTGATAGTGGTTCTGAGTGTTCTCTTATTAAAAAGGAGATAGCCGATTGTCTACCAGATAAGAAAGAAACCTCGTTTACACGCCTCACGGGTATTGGCTCGGTACCGTGTTTTTCGTTTAAAAGGATGACATCTTATGTTGAATTCGACGGTTTTCATACTGAGATCACGTTTATAATTGCCGACTCCCATTTGTTACCGCATGACGTAATTCTAGGCAGAGAGTTATTTAAAACCCCAGGTTTAGTTTTCACCCTTAACAGCGACGGGGCTAAAATAACACGTGATGTCAGTATCAATGTTTGTCTTACTCAAAATGCAAGCTTAGATAACATCAACACGGATTTGACCGAAAAGTGTGATATTGATAGATTGAAGTCTATATTGGAAAAGTATAAAAATAATTTTGCCAGTGGTAATTCTCAGTCTACCGTTAGTACAGGTCAAATGCAGATTAAACTCAAAAATCCCGATAAGATTGTTCAACGAAACCCGTATCGTTTAGCTCCATCCGAGCGAACTATAATGCGTGAAATAATAGCCGACTTAGAAAGTAAGGGTATAGTGCGAGAAAGTTCTTCACCCTTTTCGAGTCCTGCCTTGCTCGTTAAGAAGAAAGACGGATCCGATCGCCTTTGCGTAGACTATAGGGAACTCAATTCTAACACTGTTCGTGATAGTTATCCCCTGCCGCTGATATCAGAACAGATTGATGCCCTTGGTCAAGCCTCCTTTTTCTCTAGTTTAGACATGGCTTCTGGATTCCACCAAATTTTAATGGCATCCCAGAGTGACATCGAAAGGACCGCATTTATTACCCCAGATGGTGTATGGGAATACCTCAAAATGCCGTTTGGACTTTGTAATGCGCCTTCAGTCTATCAGAGAGCCATTAATAAGGCACTAAAAGGACTAAAAGACAAGGTAGCGCTTATCTACATGGACGATGTCCTTGTATTTTCTAAAAACAAAGAGGAGGCATTCCAAAGTCTAGAACGAGTGTTAGGTGCCTTATCAGAGGCCGGTTTCACTTGCAATTGGAAAAAATGCAAATTTTTGAAGTCCTCTGTAGAGTACCTGGGTTATTTGATTAGTGATAACAGCATCAGACCGAATCCTGAGAAGATAAGGGCCTTGGCCAAAGCTCCTTTACCTACTTGCATTAGGGAACTGCGCCAATTCAATGGTTTGGCTGGATATTTTAGGAAGTTTGTGCCTAACTTTTCCTCCATTATGGCACCCCTATACGCCCTTACTAAAAAGGACGCGAAGTGGAATTGGACTGTTGAACACGCGAAGGCTCATGCTACTGTGGTGGGGTATCTGACTTCCGCCCCTGTGCTGATGATTTTCGATCCCTGTAAGCCAATCGAGCTTCATACTGACGCGAGTTCGATTGGGTACGGAGCGATCCTTTTTCAAAAAGATGATAATCAGTTAAAGGTTGTCGGATATTTTAGCCAGAGGACAACAGAGGTGGAAAGCAGATACCACAGCTACGAGCTGGAGACTCTGGCCGTGTTTAAAGCGTTAAAACACTTCCGTCACTATTTGCTTGGTAGGGAATTTAAAGTTATTACGGACTGTAACGCTTTAAAAGCGTCACGCCACAAGCGAGAACTTTTACCTCGCGTACACAGATGGTGGGCGTATATGCAAACTTTCGACTTCGAAATAGAGTATCGAAAGGGTGAAAGAATTCCGCATGTAGACTATCTTAGTCGCAACCCAACCAGCTGCAAGGAGGTAAATGTTTTACGTGTAAATTGTGAATGGTTACAGGCCGAACAAAAATTAGATCCCGATATTAAGCGCATTATAGATTCTATAGAAAACGACACAATTGATGCAAACCTTAGATCATCCTATACGTTAAAAGATAGTTTACTTTACAAAAATTTCCAAGTCACCGGTAAAACGTTAAGCAGAATTATAATCCCAAAAAATTTCCGTTGGCAAATAATACAGAGATTTCACGACGAGTTAAAACATCTTGGCTGGGATAAAACTTTGTCTAAATTAAGAGAGCATTTTTGGTTTCCAAACATGAGCGCTTCAGTCAGGGCATACATTGACCATTGTCTGCCGTGTAAAATAAATAAAAATCCTTCTGGTAAAAAACAATCCGCTTTACATCCTATTGACAAAATTGCAGAACCATTCCACACTATTCACATTGATACTAGCGGCAAATTAACTGGTGGAAGGATTTCTAAAGAGTATGTGATCGTTATAGTAGATGCTTTCACAAAGTTTTGTTATTTAAACGCTGTCAAAGATTTAACTTCTAGATCTGCTTGTGAGACCTTACGGAATTTCGTTCACATATTCGGAACTCCCAAGCGAATTATCTCTGATCAGGGCACTTCTTTTACTGGACAAGAGTTCCAAAGTTTATGTAAAGAGTGGTCTATTGACTTTCATGAAATTGCCAGCGGCGTCAGTCGAGCTAACGGCCAAGTAGAACGCATTATGTCCGTGCTAACTAACTGTTTTACAATCGCTGAAAATCATGAAAATCGGTCCTGGAAATCTGTAATTGGCGAGGTTCAGTTAGCGTTAAACTGCACCATTTCTAAAAGTACGGGCAAAAGTCCATTCCAGTTGTTGATAGGTTGTAATAAGAGCCCACCAAGGTTAAATTGTCTTACGATGCTTCCTGATATTCATGATGAACAGGATTTAATTAAAATAAGACAAGAGTCAAAAGATAGGATAGACGAGCAGGCAAAAAGAGATAAAATTCGTTACGACGCTAATAAAGCTGTGATTCGTCCTTTCGTGGTAGGCGATTTAGTTCTAGTTCAAAGAAATCCCCGTGTGATTAATAAGCTGAGTGAAAAGTTTAATGGTCCGTGTAAGATCACTAAAGTCTGTCCAAATGAACGTTATACGGTTGAGCCAATATCTGGAGGACGCAGCCAGTACGTATGTCATGAACGACTACGTAGATACCCCGCGGCCTTGCCGGAAATATCTGAATGTCTGGGTTCTAATAACTCTATAGAGGAGAATAATTAATTTTAAAGTTGTTAATGTCTTTGGATATTATTTTGCTAATACAAAATGCGATAGTTGATTGGAAATATGTCTTAGAATGCCCGGAAATTATTGTATTGTCTAATTATTGTTGAATTGTTAAAAAATTTGATTTTGTTGAATTTTGATTTGGTTAAACGTAGATTTGAGCTAATAAATGATCTGACGTTAGCCAAATGATGAAATGTTTTATTACACACTGAAAGCTCTAACGCTTTGTTTGCTTGTCGGACTGGGAGCCTTGCCTCTTTGTCCGAATGAAGAGTTGAAAGCTTGTACGCTTTGCAGTATGGTTAAGCTGTGGTTAGCTTTGATCTTTGAATAAGTTGAAAGCTTGTACGCTTTGCAGTAAGATTGACCTGTGGTAAGCTTTGATCTTTGAATAAGTTGAAAGCTTGTACGCTTTGCAGTAAGGTTAAGCTGTGGTTCGCTCTGATTTTTGTATAAGTTGGAAGCTTGGACGCTTTGCTTCGTGATCGAAAGTAAGATTTTGGTCGATTCTTGAGTAAAATTGAAAGGTGCAACGCTGTTACTGATATTTAGTGGATGTTGAAAGCTGTTACGCTTTACAATACTTTGACATTAGAAAAGCGTTTGAATTCAAACAACGATTGGTTCGGATCTTGTTTGACTTTTGTCGGTGTTACTTGGAAAGAAAATCCATAAAGCAACGCGAGAGCGCGTTGTATTGCAGAATGGCCGTGTCGGAGCGTTCTATTTAATTTAATTTATCTCAATGGTAACACTGCGTTGAATCGATTCAATAGTGGTTATTTTATTTTAATGGCAACATTGTGCTAATGTCATTGACATCTGTCAGTGGTGCGTTCGTTCATTCGAGACTTCACTTCCTCTCGAGACAGCGCCTGCGCCGTTTGTGCGCACTGACAATAAAAATACAACATGGCGGACAACGAAAACGAGTACGTGAATACTAATCCATCTGAATCTGCAACATATATATTTTACTAGTTTTGTTTTACGAATACTAAGTGTCGATGTGACTCTACTCAGCATTTCTAATTTAACGACATTTTGATTCAGGTGAAGTACTTCAAAATGGCGTCAAGTTCTGTCAAGCCTGAAACAGTTCAGAAGTGGATACGTGACTATCCTGCGCTGATTTTTGACGCTGCCAGCTGTACTATTTACTGCACCAAGTGTGAAAGCCATTTATCAGTAAAAAAAATCTAATTTTAATCGACATTAGATTTTTTCGACGACGGAGCTCAACATCAAGGAACATACAAACAGCCTCAAGAAGAATTCTATTTTGACCTTATTCAGTTTTTAATTCTTTGTAACATCCCCTGGTCGCAAATAAAAAATAATGTCTTCAAAGATTTTTTTCAAAAATAATAATAACGTTTATTAATCAAAAAGTAAAAATTCAATTATTAGTAAGAACACATATTCGGTGAGCCACAAACTGAGCATCGCTTGTATCTTGTGGCGCAGGAGTGCGAATTTAATAAGTTTATAATGGTTACCTTATAGTTTAAGGATGTAAGATTATCATAAGTTACAAGAGATAAGAGTTCACATAAAATAAAACATTCGTGAGATTCTGAACACAAAATAAAAATTAAAAACAGTGGTTTACGTTGGGCTTGTGTTATGGTGTGTGAGTGGGTGTGATGGTGTGTGTAAGAGTGAGGGGGTGTGGGGGTGTATGTGAGTGGGTGTGATGATGTGTGTGTGTAGGTGCTATACCAAAGCTTCGGTGTCGTCGTACGATAGTTTTATAAGAGCTACGATAGTTTTATAAGAGCTACGATAGTTTTATAAGAAATACATGTGTGGTGTTTGTTGTTGTAGTTGCAATAACAAAAAAGTGCCTGACGAGTCACTATTACGAAAGGTGTATTTGGACAAATTTTATAAAAATAAAATTGCATCCATCTATGAAAACGTTAAAGATGAGAAACTGGATATCGTTAGATGAGACAACTGACTTTTTAGGTCGTTATATTGTGCATTTCTTAATAAAGCCTAATGGCTTTACGTGTTTCATTTAATAATAAAAACTTTTCTGGTCGACCTTATTTAATTGCCTATAAAATGCTCGAGGTGGTTAGTGGCCAAACTATTTCAAATTTTGTAATAGTGTTTGGAAAATATTTGGCAAGACAACTTTGAAAGAAAAGTTGATAATTTAATGTGTTAATTGGCCGAAATTTTTTTTTTTTTTTTACTTCAATTAAAACATGTCACCTGTTTGGCACGCGCTCTTAATCGCGTATCAGAACAGATACGGTTAGAGTACCATGATGTAGATATGCTAATATCCAATGTTAAAAAATATTTTTAAAAGCCCCTCGCAGAATAAAAGTATTGAAAGATACGTATCCTAACTTACCTCTTCCCCCACAACCAGTGATAACTAGATGGGGCACTTGGCTCGAAGCTGCATCGTATTATGCAAAATATTATGAAGAAATAATAAATGTTATTTCTAGATTAAACAGCTCTGATTCAATGGCAATACGTAATGCGCAAAATATTCTGGAAAAGGAAAATCTACGGAATCAATTAGTATATATAGAAAATCATTATACAATTATTTTATTTTCATTAAAAGAGTTGCAGAAACAAATTTTTGCATTAAGTGACTCGTTTTTGGCTTTTGATCAAGTCAGAGCTGCTTTAAATTAATGTAATTCTGATAGAATAAAAAACAAAATTAAAAAAGTTATGGATAGGAATCCTGACATTGACATCCTCAGAGAATATGAAGGAAAATTATCGAAAAATGATGTGAATTATGAAATTTTGTCATATAAATTCGCTTCACTAACATCAACAGATGTCAAACGCTCGTTTTCCACATATAAATGGGTGTTAGAAATAGATTAAAATTAGATCATTTAGAAAAAATAATGGTGATTTATTTTAACTCTGGTCATACTCAGTCTTCTAGTGAAGCTGAAGTCGAACCAGACCAATGACATTTTTTGTTTAAATAAGTGAATTATTGTTGAAGCGTATTGATAATTTTAATTAAGATTTTATTGTAAATACAAATTGTTCTATTTGATAATGTTTTGATTTTCTGAGGAATAAATAATATGTATGGTAATATGTTTTTGTACAACTTCAGAATAAAAATGTTTCGATGATTGTTGATTCTTGAATAAGAAATTGTTACGTAAAAAAATATATGTGGTTTAATGAATCAGGTTTATCTATTTATTATACTATCCTTAATCCCGTCCTTCTTATACTTACCCGTCAGAAAGGAAGTGTAATCTTTCATTAGTCCCGAAGGCGAGAGTAGTTTTTATGATTTTACTACTTAAAAACCAAATCCCGGGACTCGGGGAATATCCATATTATTCTGACCTATGGCAAGTACAAAAAACAACTCTACCTATTCCGATCTCTGATAAGTACAGGTACTACTAGTAGTACACAAAGTTGAAAAGTAGCTTGTGCTTATTAATTAAAAAGTTGGCCTTTCAGATATGATCACCCTAATGTGATAGCTGCAGCAGGGTGTATCGGTGTTGAAATATTGGAGCAGTTGCCGGAGACTGACGCCATCCTTGTGCCCATCGGCGGTGGGGGACTGATAGCTGGCATAGCCACAGCTGTCAAACACATTAAACCAGACGTTCTGATATACGTAATGTTACTATAATAATTTAAAAAAAACACCAAAACATCATTACAGCATGACTTTGTATAGAAAAGAAATAGTAGGTACCTACATTTGGATGCAAGCGTGTTGAAAACATTTGTGTACACACCAAACACCGATAACCTCTTGATTTCTGTTAATAGTTTTATCATTTAGTATATGGACTAGTGTTCATTAAGTACGTCTTATAATTAAATTTTTGTTGCTAGGGAATAGAAGCAGGCAAAAGCTGCAGTTTTGCTAAGGCCCTAGATAACGAGAGACCCTACAGGACTGCAGCTGAGGAGAGCTTAGCGGGCTCACTTACTGTGCCGAAAGCCGGTGACAACGCATTCCACACAGCACGGTCACTTATCGACAAACTGGTGTGTCTCACTTCACGTACCTACACTACCTACCCATTAGGCCGCGGCCGCACTGCTGAGGCGACGACTGCGACTTATGAACAAATAGTCGCTTCTGCAGTGCTGCCACCTACATAATTATGTTTATATGAGTTTGTTTTCACGAAATCGCCGTCGCGTCGCAGTAGCCTTAGGGCTCCCACACAAAACTGCGACGTCGAATCGCATCCTAGTTTTGTTTGGCAGCCCTTAGTAGTACGGCCGCAGCCTTATGCCCGTTTTCGCTTAAACCACGCAACACCTAATTTAAAAAAAATGCTTTTAAAGAAAAAGCTATATTGGATCTTGAAAATCCAACAGTGCACTTTTAATGGAGGCCCACGGAATTAGATTACTCTGAATGAATTCGTTTAAAACCTTCTGGATTGAGATTTTTACATTAAATACTAACAAAAATTTAAAAAAAAAAATGTAGGTAGGTACCTAATATGAATTTACTATAGCAAGCTATGTTTTTTTTCTGAGAAATTATGTATGTAAACCGGTTTTCAGTAACAATGGCCAAGAGCTAATCTTCTAATGAAACCCTATTTTTAAAAAAACCGGTCAAGTGCGTGGTCCGATACGCACATAACCGGTCTTTTTTTTAATTTAATGCACTATAATAGTTAACGGCCCGTATTTTATGAGGTACCTACCTACATTTAGGTGTCGCGTAGTGTTAGTGAAAATGGGCATTCAAGTACTAGGTACCTGACCGTTAACAAGGAACACGGAGTTGTAGAAGAAGACAATTTGAGAGATGAGACTCTATAAAGGCGAACTATTTTCCACAATCTCTGCCTAGCCTTTTCCCAACTATGTTGGGGTCGGCTTCCAGTCTAACCGGATGCAGCTGAATACCAGTATTTTACATGGAGCGACTGCCTATCTGACCTCCACAACCCAGTAACTGGGTAATACGATACCCCTTGGTAAGACTGGCTGTCAGACTTTCGGGCTTCTGACGACCCGTAACGACTGTCAAAGATCTACGAATTACAGCCGGGACCAACGGCTTAACGTGCTTTCCGAGGCACGGAGGAGTCTCGGTATGTAAAGATGGTCACCCATCCACGGACAACCCCGGCAAGCGTAGCTTAACCTGATGGATCGACCCGTGCGGCTGTTATTACTTAGCCACGAGCTCCTCCGAACTTTTTTCCACAATCGATGTCCTATTATTAACGGTCGGGTACTGTACACATAAAATCCTGTTGAATAGCTTCAAGTGTTGGATATAGACCCTAATACAACATAATGACCTAAGGTATTGATCCACGACGACTGGACTGCACGAGCGATTTTGCATTTGATAGAAGAGGAAAATATAGTAGCAGAAGGCGCAGGCGCAATCAGTTTAGGAGCCCTAATGTGCATACCTAACGTACTTCCAGAGTTACAAGGCAAAACGTAAGTTTAATATTAATTATAATATATACAGGGTGTAAGGGACAGGCCTCCGCAAACTAACAGGGTGCTTTCAGGTCCTTATTTTGAATCATATTCCACCATTAAACTCGGCAAAATGTTCATTTTTTTGTCGTTTTTTCGGTTACTATTCCTTTATTTCAATGTAAAATTACATTATATGTACGCAGCACTCCATTTATGTAAATAAAACAGCTAAAATCAAAAAATCAGCAATGGATGTTGAAATACTCGGCGGCCGAAGGCTCGCTGCGCTGCCGTTCGCTACGCGCGTTTTGCCAAGGTAACGATACATTGCGTGTGAGGTAATAAAACAAATCAGGTTTATTGGATTTCCATAACGTTTCTAAAATAATTTCATGTACCGGTCATCTTAGTATGATGTACTGAATTCACCCTATCAGTCTGCGGAGGGCTGTCTCTTACACCCTGTATATAAAGATTGAAAGAGAATTATAATATATTATAAGAGCGGAAGCTCTGCACTCTCAGCAAGTAGAGATTGAATATAAGTATTTGAGTTCTGAATCATCTTTATATAAAACTGGTTATCACAGGACCACCTATACACATAAAGACAGAGGTTATAGATAAGGGGACCCTCTATCTCCTACGATCTTTATAGCGCTGCTAGAATCAATCATTAGCAAACTGGTTTAAAAGTATGAGATTTGCGGACGACATAGTCTTGTATTCTGGGGATACAAAACAGCTGCAGTCAATGGTAAACTCACTGTATGAAGAAAGTAAAATGTCGGGTCTGGAACTCTGGAAATAAACCTAAGAAAGACAAACATCATGACAAATCACATCGAAGTACCCATAGGTATACGTCGAGAACACACCTTTAAGTTATGTCAATAGCTACTTTTCATTTGACCGATAAAACAATGAGACGGAAGTCGAAAGGAGAGTAAAAAATAAATATACCTAATTATGGAAAAAAGTTTAAGTGGTATGCCTATAAAACGAAGAAATGAGTCATGGATACCTGCCTACTGCCCTCCTCATTAGCATATGTTTGCCCGACATGGAAATTTACACGTCAAATAAAAATACAAAAATAACATTATGTCATAAAATACGTAAAATTCAAAAGATACGCCCCCATCTATACAAATAAATAAAATTGAAGTGTCTGTTTGTAATGTCAAAATAACAACTTTTTACTAAATGCATAAGAATGTACATATATACGGTACTTGTAACAAAAAAGCAATTTTTAAAAATTTTGTCTGTTTGTCTGTTTGTTCCGGCTAATCTCCGAAACAGCTGGATCGATTTTGACGGAATTTTCACTGGCAGATACCAGGTTACTACCACAGATAGACAGGTACTGGGAGATTACCGGAAGTAACTTAAGCTACTTTTATTTTCGAAAAATAATTAGGGTTCCGCGCAAAAAAATTAAAACCCATGAAATTGTGAACGAAAAGTCGGATTTGAAAAATTCTTTTTGCATTTGGTAGCCCAATTCTCGAGGATAGTTACAGGCTATTTAACATCACACTACGACCCTTAGGAGCCGAGCAAAAAGAAAAAAGTCAGAAGGAACACTAAGTGAAAACGAACTAATATCGCGGGCGGGCGATGCAACGTGACGGGTCGGGGGACGAGGGAGTTTTATTAAGGGGGAAGCGCTAATAATAATAATAATATCCCCATCGCCGTATCTCTACGTTGACGTCGTGATGGGGCTTGCGCGCTCCGAACTCTAGGTCTGTGCCGGTGGAGGTTTCTTTGCCGGAACAGGTCTAGGATGAGGAGCCAGACCAAGAGAGATACAGAAACCCGCAGGGCAGCATGTGGCGAGCTGCTGGGCAGTAGCGACCCCACGTACCCTATCTCCCGGGAGAAGTCATGTTCCTCATCTCTGGCTTGCCTTTATTGGCCGGCTGGAGTGAACACTGACGAGAACTGACCTCCCACCTCATTCTTGCCTTTATTGGCTGGCTTGAGTAGAGATTCGCAAGAGCAAACGTGCTCGGAGGAAGGAAGTAGTCCAGTAAGATGCTGGTAGGGATCTTGACCGTACTTCCGGGATTGTCCTGATAGCCGTGGAATACCTCTCCACTCCTCTTAAGCACCTCAAGACATGTTGCCCCCTTGTCGCTACGACACTATGTGCTAGCGACCGTTTCCGGGGGCCCATTGTTGAGTGTGCAAGTCACCCCCTGCCATTTTATCCGTGTATTGTATTTATCACACATTGGTCAGGCAGGGGCCATAGTCCTTCCATAGTTTTAGATAACCAGTCCACTTTAGCCATCCAAACCCATAGCCCAATTTTTTTTTGTCTCCATATTCTGCAATAGTCCTACACCATCCGGGGGTTGTCCTTGGGTGCACTTGCATAGTACGCACAGGGATAATCGTCGGTTAGTGCCTCATTTCCATTGAAAGCGTCTAACGGGCCTCTGCGAGTTGGCTTCGGCCCCTCATATGCCTTCTAAAGGTCCGGGACCCTGGGGTCCCGAGAAATATAAAAAAAAAAATAATAATAATATATATAATATAATCATTTATTTCAGATTCATCTTACGATTACATCCATATTTGTTAGTACAATAAATTGCAAGCTTACAAACTAGTGTTAGTAATAATATAATTAATAATTGATTAAGTGGCAGGTCCGGGTGGACTCCCCAATGATGGTGACAAATCATTACACGACTGCATGCAGCCGTATCCAGCGAGCCAGCATCGGAGAGTCCCACCGGTCCGCCAGCACGCGCAGGATGGTGTTGGGACTGTCGCGCGTGCGGCGCATGATAGAAGCGCATCGTTTGCGCATGATGGCCGCAAAGCCGTCTGTGCCAGCCGCCGCGAACATCGCGGAGGCACTGCAGTGGCGCGGCAGCCCCATCAGCACCCGGAACGCGTTATTGTATTGAACGCGCAGATCGCTGTATGTCCGCTGCGTATAGCTAACCCACAGGCTGCAGGCGTAAAAGGACTGACAGTACGCTTTAAAAAGCGCAACTTTGACAGTCCACGTGCATCGTGAAAACCTGCGGGCTAACATGTTGCATCGGACAGACAGCGCTCTGCGCTCCCTCTCAACATCTACACTGTCCTTGAGATCCTCAGTGACCCAGTGGCCCAAATATTTAAATTGCTCGACTTTGTTTAGAGCTGTACCACATAAAGTGAAATTCGGAACGAATGTGTATCGCTTGTTGTCCGGCCTGAAAATCATTATTTCACTCTTTTTCGTGTTGTATTTGAGCCCATGAATCACCGCGTAGGACTCACAAATTTTCAGGAGCTTTCGTAAGGCACCAATCGATGGGCTCAGCAGCACCATATCGTCTGCGTAGCTGATGTTATTCACACACACACCATCTATATGACACCCGATGCCGGTGCTGCTGAGCTCATCGATCAGTCGGTTGACGTACACGTTGAAGAGCGTGGGAGAGGTCAGCCCCCCCTGCCTCACCCCGCACTCCAGCCCGTACTCCTCTGAGAGAGCGCCTGTCCATCTCACAAAATTCTTTTGATTTTTATACCAATGCTTAAATAATAACACAATTTCCCCAGGTAGACAGGTTTCATCCCTTAATTTACCCCATAAAATATCGTACGATACAAGATCGAACGCTTTCGATAAGGCTAAGGTAGCCCGCGAAATTCAAATTTTCTTACGATTTTTGCGATTTGCAGCTCAGTCAATAGTCAATTATAATATTAGAATTAGTAATACAATTCCTTAAGTTAGTATAATCCTGAAATGTTAAGATTTCATAAAAAAAGTCATTCAATAGACTTACTTGGTCTTAGAGAGTTGTATTGATGATTTTAATGATTATAATTCTGTAAACTCATATTTGTTACGGTCGCGAATCATATTTCAATCAACATACAACCTAATACTGATCTGCAAATTGCAAAAAACGTAAGACAATTTGAATTTCGCGGGCAACCCTGGCGCTTTCACCTTAACATGTGGCTGTTATTTTAGTATATTGTGTATCTTACGACTTCCACGCGAACGAAGTCGCGGGGCACAGCTAGTATTCGTATAAGACTCAAAACAAAAGTCATCAATTATTCGCAAAAGCTAAAATGGCTGGACATATTGCAAGACTCAAAGATGACCGCTGGACTTCAAGAGTAACGTCATGGCCGGGCCCATCACTCCACAGGTCAAGGAAAGAGAGGAAGGCCCATAGCTCGCTGGGTCGATGACATCCTGAAGTATCTGACATTCGCTGGATGCGCAAAGTAGAAGATAGAGACCGCTCGTCATCTCTGGAGGAGGCCTTCAGGTTCTATTAAGAGGGGTTCTTGCTATAAAAACTAAAAAATCGTTTAAATACCTAATTATGAAAATAAAATGTAACATGTAAATAAATAATCAAAATAATTTATCAATACTTATTTAATAATAGAACGTAAAAGTAATATAATTAGTTTTTTAATTCTGATAATTATTAGGTACCTAAACCTATAAGTAAAATTTAATGAGTTTGCTTGAAAAATTAATGTTTTATTATGAATTGGAATGTTAAATTACGATTGCAAGGAGTAGGTATTTATATTATTTTTTGTAATTCAAACAGTAACAAATAAAAGGCTATTTTATTTATTTAGCAGTAGAAGATAAACTGAGTGAACATTTTCTACAGGGTGGTTTGTGTCGTGTCCGGAGGAAATATAGATTTATGGCATTTAAAACGCGCTATTTTACACGGGAAGGCAGCTGAAGGTCGTATCCTCACAATGACCGTAAGAACCGAATCATCAAACTAGTAGAATTTAAATGTTTGATCTATTACTTAAATATATACATCTGGTTATAGATACGTGTGGGGCCAGGAAAGGATATTATACGAAATAACGTTTTAAAAGTGATCAAATACATGAAATGTAATGTAATACATTCTGAATTGGAACGAGATTGGCTTGAAGAAGATAAATTACTTGACAGCTACGTAAGATATCTACCATTAAAATACATAATTATAATGCCGTTACGTTACAACCTACTTAATTGTAACTTAAGGCGACGTATACCCAATATTGCATCACTTTGATTCAATAATAAACAAACAAATAGTGAGTGTTTAAAGACAAAAACACGCTTAATGGAGTTTACTATTATGTACTTTGACTTTATGTGGTTCAAAACATGATATCGAAAACTTCTCTCGATCAAAAAAAAATTGGAAGAGGAGTCTAATCGATGTTTTTTTTATGCTTTTCTTACTGTGCTTGAAGCTTATGAAAGCATTACTTCCAAAAAATATATATGTAAAAAGTTAATAACAAATAGAAGAATAATGTGTGGTTACATTTTACAAAATAGTTTAAAAGGTCCCATTATAATAGATGGACAAATTTTAACACAGTATTCAATACGTCTAACCAAAGATATTCAAGCAAAAAAAAACACTGATTAAAGTGATTTTATATTGACCTAAAATAATATATTTCCGGCACTCTAGAATAAACTTATCCATTACGGGTAGGTACTTGCACTCGCGCCCCGCCGCGTGCGTGCTCGTAAGTAGATACCCAGTCAGTTCTGTTAACATCATCCTGTATTTAAGCATAGTAACTTTCAGTTGACTACACATCACCTTTTTAGGATAGTGTTGTTAGGATAAGTAAAAGATAGTAGGTAATTACGCTCAACTCGAGAACAAGCTACGATTGGGGGTGAATAAAGTTTCCTCGAACACACATGATTATGAACCGCTAGGTACTTATGAAAAGAAAAAATTCTAATTTCCCATCACACTACCAGGATTTGGACTGCCTCGCGGGATGTTCAAAAGAGTTACCGTGGCCCCGGCACAGGCAACTGAAGGAACACGGATGGTTTTTAGTCAGTAAAAGTCTGACACTAGAGCGGGCCCTGGCTGGGCGGGTACTGGGCGGACACGTGACACTCCGCCTAGAGCGGGAGAAGTCATTTGATGATTTCCCATCCAAAAAAAAAAAAAAGCTTTGGACTGTCTAATTGCGTGCTGAACTGTTATCAAGTATCAAAGCTATTGCAGTAAGTTATAAGCAAACAAGCGCGCAGTAGATACAGTGTAGTGTTATGAATCATTTTTATTTATTTAAAGTTCGATTACAGTAAAACACTGAATCAGGCGTGGTTAAAAATTAGAATCATTCCTATTTACAGTAATTAATTAAAAATTAAAATACTACTTACTCTACGCCGGTATTACATTAACTGTTGAACGTGCCTACCGTTTTGTTCGATGTACTTGCGAGTGAGTTTAATTACGTGTCTTTGCACTTTTAAAAGAGTGTCACTTTCACTTTTTATTATTTCAAATGCGTGGGTGATTCCCGTATGTACCTCATCTACGCTGGCTATCAAGTGTCCATTTTCAACGTACACTGAATCTTTAGCTCGACCCCAGAAATAAAAATCAAGTGGAGTAAAGTCTGGGCTTCTAGCAGGCCACATGACTGGACCACCCCGACCAATCCAGCGGTCTTAGTACCGAGAATTGAGATAGTCTCTTACGTTCTTAGCGAAGTGTTTTGGCGCGCCATCATGCTGGAAGTAGAGGTCACGCCAGACGACCAGAACGAACATTGTTTCAACATGGTTACGTAACAAGTCTATGTACGTATTGTTGTTTAAACGGTTTAGAAACACAGGCCCTAAAACTTTATTGTCTAGCACTCCTGCCCATGCATTTAACACTTTCGCGGACGCTTGACGTCTGTAGACGTCATAACAATAAAACTTCTATTCTGTCTCGTTTATCGTCCGCGATCCGGTTAAACTAAACCGGGTTTGGAAATGGTCCGGTCTTACTTTATTTGGGTTTGTAGTTGTCCAGTAATAGTAATATAGTAATAATATATTTATTTGCGAAAAACACGGTATATAAAGTTGTTAAAATAAGGTATAATATCCAGCATGTTTTGCTTAGAATTAAAGCATGCAAACTTATAAGTACCTAAACAAACGTTATAAATTATACAATCAAAAAAGAGAAGAAAAACTATATAGTCTATGTTCCAAAGATTTTCATTTTGACTTTACTATCCATTTTAGCACCCTCGAAAACCTTGAAAACGATACCCATGGCGAAAAATTTGAAAATTTTCTCTCTTTGTAGAAAGAGAGAGCGAGTGAGTGTGAATTTCAAAGAAGAAAGTATGAACGCGCTTTTTCGTTAGTGACGATTTCTGCCAAGCCGCGTTAAAGAACTTCGTTCCAATAAGTTGACCTACTGCCTACATGACACGCTTACCTATACTGTGACACATTTTGGGTTCATGTAAGTTCACGCCGGCGGCGGCGACGTAAGTGCAAGGCTCGCTCCGTGGGTTGGTTAGGGTGTACCTCGCCTTAAGTAATGAAATGACGTTACACTTGACAAGACGTAGGTACCTATCGTACCGTACCGTAGTGGGCGTTGCCCACAGTAATAACAAACCCCTTTAAAAAAAAGTTTTTCCAAAAAAAACACTAAGTACAAAGTAAAAAATAACTTTAATTTCCGAAGTCGGTGTCTTTGGTTTTGTATTTTCGTTTTTTGCCACCGACTTCCGAAATTAAAGTAGGTAATTTTTCACTTTGTAATTTTTTTTTTTTAGAAGTCGGTAGTTTTTTTATTATAGAAATGTTTTTATTTTTAATTTTTTAGTTGTGTTAAGTACCTACCCCACACAAATTAAAGAAAGAATAACGTTTATTTGGACACCGTTCGTAAAACACAAAACAGAAATACTTAGGTAACAAAAAAAAAGTGAAAATAATGTTTTAACAACAATAGTGTATGCCTCACGGCTGCGCCAAAAAAGTTCATTTCAGCAGTGCCAGACAGGTGCAGTCTGACGCTGCGCTGGTTAAATTCGAATACCACTACTAGTACCTGCTATACAGTGTGAGTCTTTATAATGTGCACATATCGAAATGAGGGAATCTATGCTTAATTTTATCGACGGAAAAAATGTTAAAAAAAATCTAAATATTTATTTATACTTTTTATGGATTTTTAAAAAAAATTGTTTGCTTTTGTGACCCCAGTGTATACAAAACTGTGTAACTTTTAAACTAAACGATTTATCACGATGAAACAAACTCTATAATGTTTGGAAGTAATTAGGTGTCGTCATAAAATAAAAATTATGGAAAAAAAATAGCCACATTTAAAAATAAACATTTTTGTTTGGCAAAAATCTGATTTTTTTTCATTAATTTTTACAAAAATTGTAAAATTTCTCAATAACATGCCCCCATCACCTTCTTTTTTTATAACTTTAAGTTATTCTTCATTGTATTAGGAACCTAACGGTAAAAATTGCATGTTTTTAACTCAACCCCAACATTTTTTATCAACTGTCAAAGAAAGGCCCAACGCATAGCTATTGTTTAGCAGGTAGATAAACTTTCTTTTGAAT
The DNA here is from genome assembly GCA_947568875.1 of Fissipunctia ypsillon. Lineage (NCBI taxonomy): Eukaryota > Metazoa > Arthropoda > Insecta > Lepidoptera > Noctuidae > Fissipunctia > Fissipunctia ypsillon. The sequence goes on along the minus strand of OX387661.1, from coordinate 13,502,957 downwards.
GTGCGCAGGTCGGGGAGGTAGGGCCAGCCAAAGGAACTTGAATTATGACAGATGTCAGACTGGCAGTCGCTCCGAATTATTCGCCGCTGCTACATGTGTTTCGGTACTTTCGTTCGCTGGACTTTCATAACTTTCGTTCGCTGCTACATGATGCCGCGTTTAAGTGAATTTTCCCCGGCACACATCGCCGACATACATTTTTATTATGGAGTGGGACAAGGAAGTGCCAGAGCTGCGCGCGCGGCTTACATAGCTGCGTATCCTAACAGGCAACCAGTGCCATCTGCCCGAAACTTCCAGGAAGTTCACAGAAGGTTGTCGATCACTGGACTTGGATCAAGTAGAGATCGTCGCGAGCCACCTCAAGTAATTATTGATGCGGCTACTGAACAAGCAGTATTAAGTGATTTGTTTGCTGATCCATCCATAAGTACTAGACGACTGGCTCTTCGTCACGGAATATCCCAAAAATCAGTGTGGCGTATTTTAAAGAAAGAAGGATTGCATCCTTATCACTATCAAAGGGTGCAACATCTACATGAAGACGTAGACTGGCGTCCAAGGTGTGTGATGTCCACATGGATTCAAAGAAAAACCAGAGCAAACCCAAACTTTCCAAGAAAAATACTATGGATGGACGAAGCGACATTCACTAGAGACGGTATTACTAACTGTCGAAATTTACACAGATGGTGCCGCGCAGGTGAAAACCCGAAACTGAAACGGTCATCTACTTTCCAAGTAAGATTTTCGATAAATGTTTGGGCTGGTCTTATCGATAACATGTTGATTGGACCAGTCATATTGCCGAGAACGTTGACTGGTGAAAGATTTTTAAGTCTATTGAGAGATGATATGCCTCAGTTATTGGAAGATGTCCCACTGGCTGTGCGTCAAAGGATGTTTCTTCAGATGGACGGATGTCCTGCCCATTACGCTACAAATGTAAGAAGATTTTTAAACGAAAATTATCATGACAAATGGATCGGCCGGCAAGGACCTGTAGGGTGGCCTGCGCGTTCACCCGATTTGACGCCCCTTGATTATTTCCTATGGGGGACCATGAAGCAACGCGTCTACAGTACCCCCATCAACAGTGAGGCCGATTTGCGTGACCGCATAATAAACTGTGCGAATGATATTCGCAATGATCCCGAAATGATAAGGAGAGCGACACACCAAATTCTAATTCGCGCGGCTTTGTGTTTACAACAACGAGGTGGACATTTTGAGAACCTGATGCATTAAATTTTGTATTTAATAATAAATGGGTTTCAATTGAACTCTTTTGCATTAATTATCATCCCAAACAAACCACCCTTATGAGAACAATACGATTCCGCGTTCGGAGTGCCATCTTTGAAACGACCCGCGCGCATTCACAACAAAGTTAACAAAAAAAAGTTTATCTACCTGCTAAACAATGTGCGTAGCTATGCGTTGGGCCTTTCTTTGACATTTGATAAAAAATGTTGGGGTTGAGTTAAAAACATGCAATTTTTACCGTTAGGTTCCTAATACAATGAAGAATAACTTAAAGTTATAAAAAAAGAAGGTGATGGGGGCATGTTATTGAGAAATTTTACAATTTTTGTAAAAATTAATGAAAAAAAATCAGATTTTTGCCAAACAAAAATGTTTATTTTTAAATGTGGCTATTTTTTTTCCATAATTTTTATTTTATGACGACACCTAATTACTTCCAAACATTATAGAGTTTGTTTCATCGTGATAAATCGTTTAGTTTAAAAGTTACACAGTTTTGTATACACTGGGGTCACAAAAGCAAACAATTTTTTTTTAAAATCCATAAAAAATATAAATAAATACTTAGATTTTTTTTAACATTTTTTCCGTCGATAAAATTAAGCATAGATTCCCTCATTTCGATATGTGCACATTATAAAGACTCACACTGTATAAATTACACTGACAGGAAGTTATTATAGCATCATCCACATAGACTAAGTGGGAAAAATATGTATTATTGCAAAAACTATATGAACCCAAGCAAAGTTAATAAAATTTATATGGGACCACTAAGGACCCACCCTTTCAAACTAAAAAAAAATCCAAATCGGTCCTCGGGGACATCCATAAAAAAAAGATTCCGACGAACTGAGAACCTCCTCCTTTTTTAACGTCGGTTAATAATATATAGTTACATCCCATGCCGAGAACAGCTACGGTGACTAGTGACTATTAAATTTTTTGACGACTGTAGGCACACATTTCAGCAGCCCTGGAGCTCTGAGATATGATGGGGGTGGCTTTAAGCTAAGCTGCGTTCAGTGTTGCAGGAAACAGTGAAATTCAGCATAAATTCCTCAGACACCAAACTTAAATTCATTAAGCGTCTGTTGAAAAATATTATAAGAGACGATGATAGTTTTACAATATTCTTAAATCGATGACGTGGTTCCTTATCTAGAAAAGACCCATCTCAACGGATTTTAGTTACTTTAGACTTTAGTGTTATATATTACGTTACGTATGTATATTTTTTTTGCATACAGATAACCATTATTTGTGAAACCAAAAATTTCAAGCAAGCGAATACGTTAAAAAATCTTATAGAGAAGTTCTTCCCTAATACCTGCGAATTTACGGGCGACACCTTCAAGCCCAAAACCAGATGCGTATGCTTCCCAAACCTTTTATACTGAAAAAACAATAGCGTTATTTATTTAAGGTAGGGTAGACTGGAGCAACAGCTACCAAAAATATATTTTAGTCGTGAGCATTCGCCTGTAATGTAACAATCCAAGATTCCATTTCGAGCATTACGTTACAATACTGCCTCACTGACTGACGAGCATTCGCCTGTAATGTAACAATCCAAGATTCCATTTCGAGCATTACGTTACAATACTGCCTCACTGACTGACGAGCATTCGCCTGTAATGTAACAATCCAAGATTCCATTTTGAGCATTACGTTACAATACTGCCTCACTGACTGACGAGCATTCGTCGCTGCCGTCTAGGTCACTGAGCCTGCGTCTTCGGCGCCGTGGCACAGTCTTTACAAGTGTTACAAATTGTATCACGGGCTCTCCCACTCACTACTGTAATGTTACAGGTTGTATCATTAAAGGTTGCGCACTGTATATCTCGGTTCTCCTCACTCACTGATATAATGCTCGAATCTGGACTGTTACATTACAGGCAAATGCTCCCGGTGAGGGAGCGCCTTTACCTAAATATACAGAGTGTAAAGGACAGCCCTCCGCAGACTGATAGGGTGAATTCAGTATATCATACTAAGTTGACCGGTACATGAAATTATTACTGGAACGTTATGGGAATCTGATAAACCTGATTTGTTTTATTATCTCACACGCAATGTATCGTTGTCGTAGCAAAACGCGCGTAGCGAACGGCAGCGTAGCGAGCCATCGGCCGCCAAGTTTTTTAACATCCATTGCTGATTTTTTTTTTATATTAGCTGTTTGATTTACATAAATGGAGTGCTGCGAATGTAATTTTAGATTGAAATAAAGGAATAGCAACTGAAAAAACGATTTAAAAAAATCCTGAGAAATTTTCCGGTGGAATATGATTCGAAATAAGGAGCTGAATGCATCCTGTTTGTCTGCGGTCCCTTACACCCTGTATAATCTTCATTTATTATTCTTACCCCCGTTGAAGCCCCGGCCTCCCTGTAACGATGTAATTATTATATAATTGACGTTTCGTAAAATCGCAATTAAATTTCTATAGATATATAGCTACATGGTTATACGAATGTTGCATTTGTGAGTATCTAGTGTTTAGAGAAACATTTTTTTAGATCAGACAATTATTTATTTACGTATTGAAATTAAAACAGCTTTACAACCAACTTGTTTTTTTATTTGTTTTTAATCCCTTAGGAAAAAGGTTAACAGTCTTTACCGGGAATCATCGCGAACGACAGAACGATCGTGCAGTTGTATGTTGTCTACGGGGGCTCTAACAACAGTAACAACTCTATGCAATTTAAAAAAGCTTCAGAAATTTGACTGACAGATGAAGGTTTTCGACTGGAGTATGTAAAAGATAGCTTTTATTGATAATACCGCGCATTGTGTCACCCTATGTAAAATTTCTGCATTTATATCTGTAATTTTTATGGTGTACAGACCATTCACTATTCTTGTCCCTTGCCGTCATGTTGGCACCGTTGCTTTTATGCGTTGTTACATACTGGCAAGCAATGGTGCCTACATGACGGCAAAGAACAAGTTATAGTGAACAGTCTGTACATAATAAAGAGTATTCTATTTATCTATGCTATGTAGCCCGACAGAGAAGCTTCATACAAACGCACAATGATGGGTGCACTACGAATAAGTACTCGGAACACGAAGATTATTGCACGAACTTCGCGCCTCAGAGTAAAGCTAGGTTCATACGGCATTGTAAGGTGTTTTTTGCGGGATAAATGGGGGTCCCATAGTAAAAGTGTTCATAATGATTGTACAATGACCCCTTAAGAGGTTGTGCGTTATTTATGTTACATCTTGTATAGAGCTAAATACGTTTATCGAGTACGCACCGGACTTGTCAAGCAAATCGAATGAACTTTTAACGTATTCGGTCTGTGTGTGGCTGTGGCTATGTGGTATTACTGCGGCTAATCATTTTACACGGAGAAAAATGTATCGTGTGAACAACCCGCTGATAATACGGTTTAGACCGAATATTGTAAAAGACGTGCGGTGTATTGCCGTGTGTACCCAGTAAAGACACCGACACCGCGACACCGCACCGCATCGATGTCGCGTCGCACCAGTCTCCACGAGCCTTAATGCCCCTCAGAAGCAAAGCTTCTAATATACTCCATTGGTTTGGTAAACAAAAAAACAACGTGAAATGGATAACTGACTAAACGTAACACCAGTCACTTCAGTTGTCATGCTACGTCACAGTTCTACTCTTCAATTTAGCTACGTTATAAAATTCTTTTATATTTGGATAACTCTCAAAAATCCATACCAGCCAAACTGTCAGTAAATGGATAAAAAATATCATGAAGGAAAGTGGCATTGATACTTTACAATTCACTTCCCATAGCACAACGCACACAGCAACTTCATCCGCTAAAAGAGCTTAGGGCCTAGACAAAAGGCATTCGCCTCGGAGCGATTCAATTTCTACAATCGCTAACCCTTCAGCGTAGTGCCCACACTAAACACTCACTTAAGAAGGTGGCTGGGACAGACTGGATGCGGAAGGCGGAGGACAGGGTATTGTGGCGCAGCCTGGGACAGGCATATGTCCAGCATTGGCCTGCAATAGGCTGAGTTGATTGATTAATTGATATCGCTTCGACGATAACAAAGTAGGGGCCTAGACAAAGTAACATTCGATTAGCGATGACGATAACTTCCATAGAGATGCGTAGCCAAGTGGCACTTTTTGGTAAACGTTATCGCTATAGTTTTGGTATCCTATTTTCTGGTATCAATATTGACACCATACGAAAACCAGCTGGATGGACAAATAATTCAAAAACATTCGCTAAGTAGGTACTAAGTACAACTTACCATTATGTGAAGACTCATCCCCAGAAAACTTTGCATTATCTGTCCTTAGCATCAAATCCAAGGAACATTAATGACTACTTTGGTTTAGTTATATTATTGTTGATTATAAGTAGTTTAATACCCTTACCCTAAACAGTGTTACGAATAATAAAATAAAAATACCTAATAAACCAGAACATGTTGTAATTTATTAACTAACAGAAATAATGCAGACAACTCTAAACATCTACCTACTCTGTTTAATTAGGATGACGGATTAAATGATTAAATTGATGTCGCTTGGTCATTGAAGGGGCTCGTGGCTATTTAATAACAGCCGCACGGGTCGATCTTCAAGGTTAAGCAACGCTTGTCGAGGTCGGTCTGTGGATGGGTGACCATTCTGTATATGAATCTCTCCCATAAAAGTCTTCATGTTATAAATAGATAGCACAAAGTATTGAGTTCTCGACGAATTTTCGTATTTCCAATTTTTCCTTCGAAGAGATTACTACCAGTTTTCATTTCATAACGCATTCAAGGACACTGAATGAGACACAATAGAAGTGTTATTGTTATAACACCTAGGGGCGTTCAGTGTCCTTCAAAATTTCAAACATTTTCAAACATCTTTGGGAAATATATGGGTACCCGTATTTTGCAGTGAACAGCTAGCTGCGCAACGATGCGTAAAAGACCCGCTTGTTTACAAAAAAAAAAAAAATCGTGACAGCTAGCTGTCAAATTCTTGTATGATAATAGGGAGATCTGAAGTGAGCAAGTGGCAGTTTTTATTCCCATTGTACCTATTGACAAAATAAGATGGCGACGTTAGTTTCGATTTTGCCCGCGAACCAAAATAACCTTGGAGCTTGTATCGATATAAAACGTTTTACGTCTTGTCAGTTTGACAGAAATAACCAATAAAAATGTAGTCTATGGAAAGAACATCGAGAACATAAAGAGAAACAACACCACAACTACGGTAGTATCTCTATCATCTAGTCTGTGGTCACAACCATGCAGTAAGCTGCACTGTCTAGGTTACTCTAAATTCTAAAATTCACAAAAAAACTAAAAATAACAAACCATCCTTCCTTTCCATACATTAATCAAGATGAGTCGAAAAAATGTAAGTGCAACTTATAATGTTATTTAAATATTTTTGCTCAAATGATTTCATTGCTGGATCCTCTTGCTGTATTTTCCTTGGATGAAACCTGGCTCTGCTGAAATTGTGCATAATATTTTTTTTCATTATCGACCTCACGCCTGTTTTACCCGAAGGGTTACGCAGGGTTTGATTTATGTAACTTAACTTTTAGGAAGACTTCGATGAATTTTGTGACCCGGATTCTCCCAAGGTCGTCAAGTATGAAGATGTTGTAGAAGCAGCACAAAGAATACGGCCATTCATTATCAACACGCCTGTCATGGTAAGTTTAGTAAAGTTATGCAAGGAATGCAAGGATTCGCCTATTGGAAAGATTTTCTAAATATACTTACCAAAACTGATTTAAGGTTCCGTACATCAAAAGGAATAAAAACTCAAAATAAAAATAAATAATCACGTTAATCGTTCCGTAAAATAAGAAATGGTGATGTACATACATGAAAAAAAACTCGTCGAATGCATAACCTCTCCTTTTTTGAATAAGGTTAAAAAACGGAACCGTTATACGATCACTTTGTTGTCCGTATGTCCGTCTGTCAAGACTTCTTAGGTAATAGGTAATACGGGTTGGTGTCAATGCGCGTATTTTGCGTGATGGGTGGGAAAATCGATTATTCGATCCACCCCAGCTCCTCAAGGAAGGCCAGCAACGCCTTGGTTACTGACAATCTCACATAGGGTACCTGGGTTACCGAAGTACTTTGCCCTGTATGTGGCGAGCACTGGGCAGTGTAGTAGCACATGAGCTGCTGTCTCGTCGTCCTCCATGCAGGCCCTGCACAGCGGACTGTCTGTGACTCCTATGACAAAGAGGTATTTATTAAATGACCCGTGGCTAGTTATGGCTGCTGTAACTATACGCAGCTGCTGTTTATTTAGCCGGAGATGCCGCTTCGTGAGGCGGCCATCAATTGCAGGGACTGCTTCCTTGGCCTGCCTCTCCAACCATTGTTTGTGGTGTTGTTCACTGGTGCGTTTCCTTACCAGAGTGTGTATGCCTTGTACCCAAAGGTGAGTGGCACGATGGGTTCAGGTCCCACTGGTGCCGTGCTCGACCTACTGCTGGCAAGTTCGTCGACTGCGTCGTTGCCTAGCGAACCGCTGTGTCCCTTGATCCATTGAATGGTTATGTTATTGAGGCTACCCACCTGGTTAAGGCGCTAGTGGCACTCGTATATTAGCCCAGAATCAAATGAGTGACTGTTTAGCGCTTGCATGCTATCTGAGAGTATACGGATCAAGTGGTCCTTAACTTCCCTGTCCGTGATGGCTGCAGCTGCTAAAGAAATACCTATGCATTCGGCCTGGAACACTATGTTATAGACACCCAATGGTGTGGCTATATGTATATTGAAGTCCTGCGAGAAGATTTCAGCACCTGTACCACTACCTGTTTTGGATCCATCCGTAAAGATGCGCAGCTCTATGGGGCACAAACCCTCACATCGGTGATCCTCGTGGAGTTGGATCCTGTATTTTTTATCAAAGATAAATTGTTTGGGTACCCGGTCATTTATGGCTTTCGTAATGGGGAACTCCTGGTTGAGTCCCTCAAGCAGCACGGTATGTGGTGTCTCTCTTACCCCAGAGATTCAGTGTATTAAGACGTACCGCCACCATCGTCGCTTCCTGCTGTATGAACAGGTGGAGCGGTGGTAAACCCAACATGGCTTCGATTGCTGCAGTCGGAGTAGTCCTCATGCAGCCCGTAGTCGCCATGCAGGCTAGTCTTTGCATGCGTTGCAGTTTGTTGGAGGCTGTAACTAACTTGGTTCGGGGCCACCAGACCACGGCCCCGTAGGTGATCATGGGGCGGATCACAGTGGTGTACAGCCATAGTATAATTTTGGGGGATAGGCCCCACTTCTTACCTATCATTCTCCTGCACTGCCAGAAGGTGATGCAGGCCCTGTTTAGTTTGTTGTCTAAATGACTATTCCAGTTTAACTTACTGTCTAAAGTAACCCCGAGGTACTTGACTTCGTTGACCAGCTGGAGTTCTGTATTGAACAGTTTTGGTAGGCGGAAAGGGCCTAATGCTAGCTTGTGGGTAAACGTGACTAGTTCAGTTTTAGTGGGGTTCACTGATAGGTCAAATTCCCTGCACCATCTTTCTACGATACGTAGCGCTTGCTGACTGAGGTTGCAGATAGTTCCTGTCACCTTCCCCGGTACAAGGATTGCGAGGTCGTCTGCATACCCTACTCTATAATAGCGTTTGGCGTTGTCTGGTGATGAGGTCATTAATAACCAAATTCCATAGAAGGGGAGAGAGCACCCCTCCCTGGGGACAGCCTCTGGCTAACATGGCCAACTGCTGCTCACCCTCAAGGCAAACCACTCGTTTGCTTAACATGTTTGTAATCCAGTCCGTTAGTACCTGTTCTACTCCATGTCTGGAGGGGGCACTGCTGATGCTGGAGAAGTTGGTTTTGTCGAAGGCTCCTTCGATGTCTATAAAAGTGCCCAGGCAGAAGCCTTGCTGATAAATCGCTTCCTCAATCTGGCTGACCACTAAATGAAGAGCAGATTCAGTCGACTTACCCGAGCTGTATGCGTGTTGGTTACCGTGTAGCGGTATGGTTTTCAGAGCGCCGTCCCTAAACTCCCTATCACACAGGCTTGCCAGAGTTTTCAGTAGAAAGGAGGTCAGGCTGACTGGTCGGTGGGATTTGGCACTTGTGTCGTCAACCTTACCTGGCTTGGGGATGAATATTACTTTCACTTCCTTCCTTCCATCCTTTGGGAATGTATCTAAAGGCCAGGCACGCTCTCAATAAAGGCACCAGTCTTACTGTGACAGAGGTTCCACCCCACTGTAATAGGGCGGGGAAAACTCCATCAGGACCAGCTGCCTTAAAAGGATAGAAACTTTGGATGGCCCATTGGAGTTTCTCCAACGTGATCACCCTACTTGCATAAAGCCAATCGTTGTCTGATGGTGTTTGAATTACATCAAGCCAGTCGATTACCTGTGTAAAGACACATCCAGGGAAGTGAGTTTCAATAAGGACGCGTCTCGTTTCTTCTGGCGAGGAGGTGAGTGTATTATCAGGTTTGCAGAGGGTAATGGGCCCAGGTATGTTCTGTTGCGCCAGTACTTTCCTTACCCGATTAGCTTGCTGGCAAGATTCTATATTACCACAAAATATACGCCATCCCGTGGTACTCCTGAATCTGATGCATTTTTTGTAGCTGGATTTGGCCACGTAGTAATTATCCCAGTCCTCATCCGCACATGTGTTCATGGCTCTATTCAGAGCCTGCCTTATCTTGCCGCGCTTGCGCTCCAGGTCAGCACCCCACCAGGGTTGTTTTCCCGGTGCGCTACGCGGGGTGGTCTCTGGGCAGGCAGTTAGGTAGCTGTCTGTCATTAATTTGGTAAGATAGCTGACTTGTACGTCAATCTGTGTCGTGTCCGCAAATGTCGCCGGATTGCTTTGTGTCGCAAGCTTGAATTCAAGGTTGCGTGTGTAGATGGCACGATCCGTGTAACGCGGATTGCGCCGTGGTGGTGTTGAAGAAACACAGACCTGGATGTCGAAGCGGATCCACCTGTGATCTGAGCAGGAGGCTTCTTTGGAGACCTGCCATCCAGTGGTGATTTCCGCCGCACCCTCTGTTGCCAGAGTTAGATCTATGATTGTGCGGCTTCGCCTGGTTACGAATGTTGGTTCCGAGCCAGTGTTTAGTAGGGATAGGTTAGTCGAGAATAAGTAGTCAACCAAGGCCTTACCCCTTTCGTTTTGCGTGTCCATACCCCACAGTTGGTGGTGAGCATTGGCGTCGGCCCCAACGACGACCTCAAACCCGCACATCTCGCAATGGCTCACGAGACGGGCAAGGTCATGCGGAGGCGGCGCCTCCGCCTCAGGCATGTAAGCCGAGGCGAAAACGATCACCAGTTCCGTGGCGTCTTCACGCTGTATCAGCAGCTTTGCTGCAGAGACATCTCTGCAACAGAAGTCAGTTAAGAGCTGTGTTTTAAGGTTACCTGGGATGTAGATGCACGCTCTGGGATGATCGTGGTCTGTAGTGACCAGGAGCTTACCGCCAAGATTGGAGAGTCTTTGTATGTGGCCGCCCCTAATCCACGGCTCTTGGATCAAAGCAATGGCCGTGTGTTGAACCTCCATCCACTTGCGAAGTTGAGCCGTCGCGGTCTGACTATGGTGGAGGTTTGCTTGGAGGATCTTACAAGTTGACGAAGGGGACGCCATCGCTGGTCGAACCCTCCTCGTCTCCCTCCAGTCTGAGCCCGGCAAACAGGTCGCCCTCGTCGAAGCCGTCCCCTCCCGTGCCCGAAGCCGGGGACAGGATCATATCGTCCAGCTCCCCACCCGATGAAGGGACGGCACCCACGGTGACGGCGGCAGGAGCGGCCGACTCTGCTGCAGCAGGTTCAGCCGCGGATGCTTCCGCGGATGCTTCCGGGTTGTTTGGTGGAGGAGTGGACTCCCCTGCTAGTGTCTGCGGCAGCTCCTCTAGCGCCTCGCAGATGGTTCCGGTGGCGGGGTCCCAGCCCTGGGGGACGTCGGTGAACCTGCCATTCCGGCCCTGAAACTTTACGTACACCACCCCTAAACCTATTGAGAGACGGCGCCCGGACTTCATCGGGGCCGTGATTTGGTCCACAGGCACACCAACCACCACGAACCATGCTGCGGCTTGTTTGTCGGCATGCAGAAGTACCCACCTCTTTGTCGACCCAAGGGTTCTGATAACTGAGAGCACGACCAATATTGTTCGGCTCACCGAAGACCCCCTGCTCGTCTGGGATCACGATGCCACATCGTGCCCGCTTAAGGATCTCCGACTGGCTCTTGACGACTAACGAGGTGCTAGTTGGGAGCGATAAGTCGGAGACTGTTTTCCTAAGCCAGGCTAAGGTGTGGTCGTTACCGCACCACAGTTTCAGGACACCCCTGGTGAACATCGGCTTGGCGTTGAAGGTCGGCTCTGGAGTGTCTTGCTTGGTGGAGCAGGCCTCGAGAATGTTCTGCTTCTGGATAGCAGCGAGTACCTGGTCCGATACGTCCTTGCTGAGGATCCCCGTGCGGTCGCAGGTAATCGCGACGTCGAGGGTAGCGCTGGCAGCTTGGACGTAGCTTCGTTGTGGGACCCGTTTGGATTGATCAAGACGCGGCCGCTTGTACTCCCCCCGAGGTGTCAATGACTCGTTGAGAGCTCGCTTAGCCGCGGCCTGATCCTTCCAATCGGGTCGCTGTGTCTTACTAGGTAGGTAGGTAGGTTCCTCAGCCGGTCTCTCTGGAACACTGGTTGGCGGTTGACTGGGCTCTGGTCGGCTAGTACCGGCCTCAGCCTGCGACCGCTTTCCGGCGGAGAAGTTGAGCTGGCCGTTTTTCGGTTTGACCGAACTAGCGGCGACGGACTGTTTTTTTATGGGAGCCTTTACCTTCCCACCTGCGTGCCTGGCGCCGCTCCGTCCTCGTCAGTCTATCCCTCATCTTGCCCTGTTCTGAGGCAACTGGTGGACCTGAAGGGTCAGAGCAAGAGCAACGGGCTTGTTGAGTGCGTTTACCCTTGCCCTTGCGCATCTGCACTTGCCAGGTACGTGAGAACGCGTCCTCAGTGTAGTTGGTTGTCTCCGTTTGACCGGAGACGGCCGTCTGATGAGGGGAGGCTAGAGGAGCCTCAGGAGGAGGTTGAGGAGAAGGGTGTTTAGTCTGGCGCCCGGTACCGCTGTTACCCGGCACTGGCGTCTGTGAGGAAGGGGTCGAACCGGCAGTGGTATTAATCGTCGCCGTAGTCCTCGCCCGAGTATGAGAAGGGTCGGTACTGGTCCCAAGCAGCGCCGACTTCCTTTGTTTGGAAAGGGACTTTGTAGTTTTGGTCTTAGCTGTGGTTCTCGCCACAGCCGGACCTGCACCCGCGCTGGTACCCGCGGCGTGAGCCGCAAAGCCACCAGGGGCGAGAGAAGTGCAAGCACCTCCCTTGGGAGTCTCACTGGCTTTCGCCTCCACTCCGGTGTTTAGGTTTTTAACTGGCCTTAAATTATCCATGTTAAAGTTAAGAATAAAATTCATCTCTCTGGCTCCCATCCTCCATGGAGCCCGCACCTGGGAACGTCTCACTATTAAAAAGCTCGAACGTTAGGACTACCAGAGAGATACAGGGGCGCAAGGCTTGGTTACAGCAGTGCGACATCAGGTGCTCGATCGGGTTGGCGTAGGGGTCGAAAAGGCCCACCCCCAACGAACTGATCAACCCTCACTTACACCGTCAGCATGACCTTTACCTACCGCTTCGGCCGTCCGAGGACAACCTCAGCGGACCTCACGCACCTCGCCTGTGGCCCTCTGACGGGACACTGTGACCATTTCCCTACCCCTGACTATTGGGTAGGGCCACCGTTTCGCTTGAAATCCAGACCGAAGGGGGCGTGTTGCCTTACGGGCACAGTACAGCCAGAGCCGCTCGGCTCAACCCCCCAGGACTCCTTCATCCCCGCTCACGGCGCTCAACTGCGCAGGTCCTAGCGCAGGTGATTGTTTACTCCTACTCGCCATCAGCTTATTTTAGTGATAGACGAGCCCGCCACCACCCAATCACAAGAGGTCACGGTTAGGAGTGGAAATTGGAAAAGTGGAGGTGGAAGGAGTGAGGAGATGTGGGTAAGGATGGAGTGGGGGGAGGGACTGTGTGAATGGGACAGGAGGGATAATACGGGAAATAATAGGGTTACGGGAGCTGGAGAAGGGAAGTGATGACGCCTGGCAGTTTTTGTTACGTCTATTTCTTATGGAATTAGACCAAGAACGGGGTGGCAAACTCGAGAAGGTGCATCCGCCAGACTTGCCTTGAGGATCTACACGACTGTAGCGCTCACCCTCAAGACCCCGCCACCCTGCCACCTCTGAAGGAGGTGGCAGGATAGGCCCGCATCTATACTACCAAGCAAAGCAAAGCAAAGCAAAGCATGTCGTTGTGCAACCGCAAAAGCATAAATCCAAACCCTCCCCGTCAAGACCCCTTTTCTCAGGAACGGGTTGAGTTATGAAGTTGGAAACACATAAAAATATTAGTTTTTGCCATTACAAACTTACATTTGCATTTGGAGCATCGACCGTGATGTAGAACGACTTAGGGAGATTTTTTTTTAACCGCAAAGTTATGTACGTTTGTCTATCAATTTGGAATTGGAAATTCAACGACCGTATCTTGAAGTAACATTTAGTCTTTACTTAATCCAAATCGATCTACTCTCCTCTCCATCATTAGTATTTTTTCAACGTAAAGTTTGTCTTTAAATCTGGAATTGAACATTCATAGGCCGTGTAACGTGAGTGCACGCCTACTACTGCCTACTGCCATACCTAATTGCAGAATTAAATTTCAGGAAGCACACACCCAGAAGGAATTTGGTATATTTATTCATTATAAATTGGAATTCATGCAAAAATCTGGCAGGTACGTATCTTTCTCATACCTACCTAATATTATAAAGCTTTTACGTTCGTGCATTAGGACATTTGTTAATAAGGTAACCCGGGGAATTCAAATTTTCTTAGGTTTTTTGCAATTTGCAGGTCAGTGTCAGGTTGTATACACATAATCAGCCTATAATGTTTCCACTGCTAGAACATAGGCTTCCTCTCTTCAGTCAGGTTGTATACTGATCAAAATATGTATATATTTACAGAGTTATAATCATTAGAATGCCCCGTGTGGTTGCTGGGTAGTAGAATAGAACCAAATTTCATCCAGTGGGCGTCGTAAAAGGCGACTAAGGGAACAGCTGGGGGATTATTTTGTTCTCCTCTGTGTGGTATGAACAGCACACACCCAAGCTAAGGTTGCCGTGCCGAGAGCTGCATGGCTACGGGGGAGCCTAGTCGCGAGCGTGCCTGTTGTCTGGAATCGGGCGCCCCCAGGCACTAACAAGCCTTACCTCTACATGCGGGGCTCTGTTGAGTGTCGACAGATTTTTTTCTCTGCTTTTTGTGGGAACTACTAAATGAGTGATTTAAATTTTAATCAGCTCGGAGGCGGCGGTGATGCTCCCCACATACCACGTCAGTTGTTTCCACGGGGCGAAAAGCGAGCTGCGGAATGTCGCTTAGCTACGCTGAATGTGCAGGGAGGTATAAAAGATAAGATGGATGAGGTGTGTGAGATAGTGAAGGATAAATGAATAGACGTGTTATGTGTGAATGAGATGAAAAGAAAGGGAGTGGACAAATCCAAACACGGTTCTCTGACCGCTATTTGGTCCGGTATTCAAGAGACACATAGGGCCTGTCAGGGGGTGGGGTTGTCCTCTTCGAGCGGATGATGAAATGTGTGAAAGATCATGGTTGTGTGAGTCCCAGGTTTCTATGGATAAGATCCAAGGTGGGCCTAAACTCTATTTTATGCGTGTATGCACCCGATATGGGAAGCTCACTTTCGGAGAAGGACAAATTTTGAGGCAGTGTAAGGGATTTAGTAAATGGATGTAGGTCAAACGAGAAGATTTTTATTATTGGAGACTTTAATGGTTGGGTTGGTGTGAAGAGAAATGGGTACGAAAAAGTATTAGGTGTATTTGAAAATGATAGAGTGAATAAGAATGGAATGAATTTACTAGAGTGTAGAGAAGAATTTGTCTGTTATGAACACTATGTTTAATCATAGAAAAGTTCACAGGTATACGTAGGAAAGGCAATACAGTAGAAGTATGATCGACTTTGTGATTGTGGATGAAAGATTAAAGAGTAAACTGATAGATACTAGAGCATATCGGGGTGTTAATGTAGGGACTGATCATTATCTGGTTATGTGTCGGGGGGATGGTTTGTTCAGGCATTGGCGTCGCCGAGTTCGAGTTCATGTAATTGCTCTAAAGAGAATAAAAGTAGAAAGACTGTAAGAATTGAAAGTTAGAGGAATATAAGAGGGAAGTAAAACTGAAGACAGATAAAATATTTGATGATACGAATAATTACAGTCTAGAAGTATGGGATATATCGAGAAATAGTATGGTGCAAGTGGCCACAAAAGTATGTGGTCTAGCGCAGAGGAAATGTGGTAGTAGAACGAATGATTCTTGGGTAAATGGTGAAGTAAAAGAGGTTATGAGGAAGAAGAAAGAAGCCTGGCTTAATATGTTAGCCTATAAGGCCCAAAATAGGATGAATCAGGCAACGAATGGGACAGATGATTTCGAAAGAGTGAAGAAGAAATACTCCGAAATGAAAACGAAAGTGAAAGAAATAGTAAAAATGAAGAAGGATGAACAGGAAGAATAGTATAACAGGAAGTTCTCTGAAAACTTCAGGGCCAACGTTAAGCTGTTCTAGAAACAGGTAAGATTGACTCTCGGAGTGAATGGAAGATCGAGTATGAATGTTATAAGAGCAGAAGATGGATGTTTACTAAGCGAAGAATGTAAGGGAACGCTGGAATCCCTACTTTGAAAGTTTATTTAGTTATCAGGATAGTGTGCAAGGAGTGAGTAATTGGGCAGACGCCAGTTTTGAAGACCCAAGCTCAGATGTAGATGAAGAGAATGAAATAGAAATAGATGGGATTGTAAGAGCGCTGAAAGGGATGAAAGTTGGGAAAGCTGCGGGGTACGACAGAGTGTCTGCTGAAATGCTGAAGGGTGGTGACGGGGTGGTAGCAAGTCTGTTGTGCCGGATCTTTAATATGTGTTGGAGATATGGCCGTGTGCCGGATGATTGGTGCAAGGCTGTAATCGTACCACTATATAAGGGAAAAGGCTCTCAGCAGGAGTGTAAAAACTACCGCGGCATTAGTCTTTTGAGTGTTGTTGGCAAACTGTATGCAAAGGTTTTAATAAATAGAGTAATAAGAGTGACAGAGGAGAAAATATGGGATGTGCAGGCAAGATTTAGAGAGGAAATTGGCTGTATGGATCAGATCTTCTCCCTAAGGTGCATAGCTGAAAAACATCTGGTAAAGCACAAGAAAGTCTATTGTGCTTTCGTTGACTTGGAGAAGGCCTATGACAGTGTATGGAGGGAGGAACTGTGGTCCACACTATCCACGTGCGGTGTGGACTGGCGCTTGGTACGGGTACTGAAATATTTATAGAAGGATTCCAGTGCTTGTGTTAGGATAAATGGGGCATACACTGACTGGTTCTACATCTCGAGGGGTGTTAGGGTTGTATAGCGTCACCGTGGATGTTCAACTTGTACATGGATAGTTGTTTGACAAATTAGAAAGAGGGTGAGTGTGGATTGAGGATGAATGAGTTGCTTGTCAAATGCCTTCTCTACGCAGATGATCAAGTTCTACTTGCATCGTCAGCAGAACACTTGCAAGACATTGTGACTATCATGGATGAAGCATATAAGATGAAAGAGCTGAATATAAATGTGAATAAGACGAAGGTCATGGTGTTTGAAGGAGAAGAGGACGTATCGATGTGTGATGTGAAAATAAATGATAAAAATGTGGAGCAAGTTAGTGAGTTTGTATATTTGGGGAGTATGTTTACAAGGGATGGATAGATTGATGAAGATGTGGAAAGGAGAGTAAATGCGGGAAATAAAGTGAATGGTGCTATACATCCCACTGTAACCAACTGGTCCAAAAAGGCCCGACTGGCTGTTCACAATGGTGTGCCGGTGCCTACGCTTATGTATGGAAAGTGAATGTTGGGTGTGGCAAAAGAAGCATGAAAGTAGAATAAATGCTGTAGAAATGCGTTCCTTGCGAAGCATGAGAGGTGTGACTGTGAACGATAGGCTCAGAAATGATGTGATAAGGCAACGGTGCGGTTTAAATGAAGATGTAGTGACAAAAATTGAAAAGAGTATGATTAGATGGGTTGGTCATGTTGAGAGGATGATGAATGAAAGTCGACTAACATAAGGTCGACTAACACGGCAGATGTCGGTCGAAACGCCCTAGGAAGACATATAGTGATCTTATTGGTGATGTCCTACAGAAAGGTGAGGTGAGTAGTACTCGCAACCGGCGTGCGAGTATGACCAGATGTATGAACGTAAACGAGGCAAATGGAATATATGTATAAGGATCGTAGCAGGTGGCGTTCTGTAGTTTCTGCCGACCCCATGGGAAGAAGGCGTGAGTTTATGTATGTATGTATGTATGTATGTATGTATGTATGTATGTATGTATGTATTAATTAGAATCATCTGGATACATCTCTCTAAGTTAGAACTGGCTAGGAAAGTCATGATGTCATGACATTATCATTCAATAGAGTAATTTGGTCTTAGAGAGTTGTATTGATGATTTTAATGATTATAATTTTGTTATAATACATACTTTTACGGTCGTGACTGACGTGGAAATTACAAAATACGTAAGAAAATTTGATTTTCGCGGGATATGGTGCTTTCGCCTGAACGGTTAAACGAATTTAATATTAGACTGGGTAGACTAGATCAAGACCTGCATTAGGACATAGATACTTTTAATCAACGTAATACGTTAGTAGTAGCTCCTAAAATACACATGCATTACAGTTTCAAGGAAAGGGGCGCTTTGAATGTCCTTCAACTTTTGCCGCCTGATAAGAAAAAGCTCGGTATAGTCGTGGCTTCATCAGGTAATGCGGCTATAAGTATCTGCTATTACGCAGAAAAAATGTCCATACCGGCCGTTGTGGTTATGCCCGATACATTGGCCATTGACAAGATGCAAAGATGTCATGGGTATGGAGCAAAGGTTGTTGTGCACGGATCAAACTTGCTGGAAGCTCAAAAACACGCTCGAGCTCTGGCAAGAGAGAAGGGACTTACTTATATTAATGGGTATGCATATACATTATTTTTACGTTCACGATTGCTTCACTTACTTATATACAATTTTATCGATATCTAAAAAGTAGTGCCTCCCCAGCCGGTGCCGGCCCCCGAAATCCATCAAAATTGTCTGAAACGCAATTTTCAAGAGTGTGAGGATCTAGGGGTCTACTCCTTAGCGATAAGCCGATGTATCGGCCGAATGTTCGGATGTTTCCATAATACACTTTTTTCCATTTCGTTCGGTAGGTTCGGATCCAAACTTGTGACGTTCGTTCAACGAACCTCATTTTGACGTTTGGTCGGAACGTTTGGCGCTAGATGACGCGCTTCTCCCGGTCTGCTCTGATTTTCGGTATCTCGATTCACTCGTGCAAAGCGATGGCGAAGTAGACAGAATTAACACTGAATGGATGACTTGGCGGCAGGTCACGGGAGCTATGCAACTCTCATTCCCCTGAAATTTAAGGGAAAGATTTATAAAAACAATTGTTAGATCTGCTGTCTTGTACCTATGGATCAGAAAATCAGAATGTTGGGCCATAAAAGGGATGAATGAAAGGTAATTGTATGTAGCTGAGATGAGAATGCTAAGAGGGATGAGTGCTGTTGCGCGAATGCATAGAATAAGAAATGAGTGTATAAGAGATGTTTGAAAGTCACCGGTGTCCGAAAAGTTACGAAATCGGTTATCATGGTAATGTCATTGTCATTTCGTTCCTCCAAGAATGAAGAAAATGTCGTGAGGAAATGGGTTTTGGGTATGAATGTGGATGGCTTTAAGAGCATGGGAAGACCAAAATACCGGCCAAGTGCGTTTTGGACCACGCACAATGAAGGGTTCCGTAGTTGGGATGAATTTATCCCAAGAACAAACTTAACATTATAGTTGAAAAACATATTCTCTCATACATTTCACCTGTAAATGTAGGTTGGTTCGACTATTACTCGTAAACTTGTGAAGCGTACTTAGCTGTGATAGTTTTCTTTTTAATTTTGTTGTATATACTACTAACCAAAACTAACCGTTTAGCTGACAGGGGGGGGATTTCCCATCCACAAAAAAAAGGGGGGGGGACACTTGACTAACAAAAATTTGCACTTTAAAGCTTAATATTTCAGAAAGGGATCACTTAATCAAAAAATTGTTTCCACAAACCCGCAATATTTTTGAAACCACTATCCAACAACACCCCACACCATGGGGTAGACGAGAAAAAAAAAACATCCCCACTTTACGTGTACAGGAGGTACCCTAAAAAAAATTTTTTTTCATGTTTTTATTATACCATTTTATCGGCGTGATTAATATAATATGTATATCCATGCCAAATTATAGCTTTCTAGTACTAAGAGTCTCTGAGCTAAGCTGCGGACGGACGGACGGACGGACATGGCGAAGCTATAAGGTTAGGAGCACACGATGCGTTGCGGCACCGCACCGCAAAGATTTCGCCGTATCGGCAGGCACACGAGCGGTGCTGCACCGCGCAACGTTGTTATGTCGCAGCGGCGCCGCCGGCGCCCCAACAGTGTTGGACAGTCAGTTAATAAAAATGGATCGTAAACAACTGAGCGGCGCCGCGCCGCTCCGACGTCGCAACGCATTCACCTCTCCCCGCCTCGTCTCGTCGGTTGCAAGTCTGGTGCGGCGCCGCAACGCATCGTGTGACATGCCACAGATATTTCTATGTAAGACGACGCAGCGACACCGCTCCGGCGCCGCGCCACCGCGCGCCGCCGCAACGCATCGTGTGCTCCCGTTCTAAGGGTTCCTTGTTGACTACGGGACCTTAAAAACGATGGATGAACTGTGTGAAAGATGATGTGGCTAGAAAGGGGGTGATTAGTAATAGAGAAGTAAGGCAGAACATTTTGCACCAATTACAAATAAATTGGGATAAGGGCAAAAAAATTATATTGACAGACGTTAGGTAGGTAGTTGCTAAATAATGAATATTTCCATTCCGTACCTAAATAGATCTTTACTTAGGAACAACAGGGTGGCCTACTGGCCTCTTAGGTATGAAAGGGTTGTCCCTGCTACACATGTGACTGTACCTAAATTACCCTAGGCGAGGCTGATAAAATATTCGTTTTTTTCTAGTTATCTTCGTTAAGATTACTGGTTATGGTTGGCTTCCTCCGAATAGAAGTACAATGCGGTAAAAACACCTAAAAATACACTCTTAACAGCTATCGATTTTAAAATGGATTTATTTTTACTTTATAAGGCGTGACCATCCAGATGTACTCGCCGGGTATGGGACCGTGGCATTAGAAATTTTGGAAAGCCGACCGGGTCTGGAAGCTTTAATTCTGCCAGTGGGCACTGGAGGATTAGCCGCTGCCGTGGCTACCGTTATTAAGCGCCAGAAACCTTCAGTTCTTATTTATGTAAGTTCTGTATCTATTGTAGCTAGTTTACTTTACCTACCAATAAACTGTCCTTTTACCAAATTTAAATCTACCTAATGACTCAATAAATACAATTCAAATTGACAATGAAACAATCAACAGACCTCAATTAATTGCTGACAAGTTCAACGACTATTTTGTAGGAAAAAATATGCCGATACCAGGATCAGGCAAAAGATCGGGTGCTTATATATTAAATAAACAAAAATCAATGTTCATGGCTCCATGTCAACCGTTACAAATATTTAACATTATAAAAGGTCTTAAAAACACTAATAGCGTAGGGTATGACGAAATCTCAACTAAGATTATAAAACATGTTGCCGATTTAATTTCTAAACACTTGAGTCATATTCTTAACCTGTGTATCAGTCAGGGTGTTTTTCCTGACCGTCTTAAGATCTCCATAGTTAAGCCTATATTCAAAAAGGGTAATAAGCAGCTAATGCAAAACTATAGACCTATTGCGCTTTTGCCAATTTTTTCTAAAATTTATGAGAAATATATTTATAATGAGCTTTACGCATACTTAGAAAAACAAATGATTCTCTGCAACGAGCAAAAAGGTTTCCGGAAGAATATGACAATTAATATGGCTGTTTATGACTTTTTAAATGAAATTATGACTAATATTGATAATAAGACACCAGTTTGTGCTGTGTATTGTGATATGACGCAAGCTTTTGACTCTGTTGACCACAATATTTTAAGAAACAAACTTGACTCCTATGGTATAAGAGGTAACATTCTAGACTTATTATGCACTTACATTTCTAAAAGAAAACAATTTACTGCTATAACAAACTTAAACTTAAAGACTAAAGAAGAAGTAACATACCTATCCAAAGAACGCACAGTGTATTTTGGAGTACCACAGGGCAGTGTATTGGGTCCCTATTATTCTTGATTTATATTAATGACCTGCCCAAAGCCATAGACTTTCCCATAACACTCTTTGCTGACGATAGTACGGTAACAGTACCTTGCAATAACCCAGAATTATATGAGCTTGATGTCAATACCGCGGTTAATTCATTAATCTCTTGGCTTAATAATAATAATTTACGAATTAATCTTGGGAAAACCCAAATAATGCACTTTGGCCATAAAAAACCTAGTGCGAAAATGGAAGTTCACTACCGAGATAGCAAAATTCATGACGTAGATAGTGCGAAATTTTTAGGCTTGGTTATTGACAGGCAGCTCAACTGGAAGGATCACATTGAAGCGCTATGTAAGAAAATTAGTAGTTCATCCTATGCCCTGTATAAACTTGCTCCTACAGTTAACACAGATGCACTGCTTACAGCTTATCATGGTCTTGTGGCATCTGTATTAAGATACGGCATTATATTTTGGGGTAATTCTACAAACAGAGAAGCCGCTTTCAAAGCACAAAAGCGATCCATCAGAGCCATGTTTGGACTACAAGTAATGGACAGTTGTAAACCGTATTTTAAAAAATACAAAATTCTGACACTACCGGCTCTGTATATTTATGAAACTGCCTTATTTGTTAAGTTAAATGCACACTTGTTTCCCCACCTATCAGATGCTGTTAAACGTAACAGACGGAATGACATGTTACGCGGACGGAGAGCCAAAACAGCCTTAATGTGGAAGAGCATATTCTGCATAGCCCCGCAAGTTTATAACAAAATTCCAAAATCAATCCAAGTGTTAAATTTAAATGGGTTTAAAAAGAAACTTAAAAACTTGCTATGTAATAAATGTTATTATAATTTAAACGACTATTTGAATGATACCTTGACATCCTAATTATATTGTAATCTTTTATACTTTGACATCCTAAATAAATTGTGTGTGTGATATTACTTTTAAATTGGCATACCTCAAATTGTAATTTTAATTTGTAATCAATAATGTTAATTCTAACCTAACTGTAATAAATGTCTGTACCTAATATTTGCACGCCACACTTGGCAGAATGTGATGATACCACTGACTAATTTTAAGACCATAAATAATGTACCATATTCTGACAAATAAATGATTATGATTATGATGATTATGATTATGATTTACCAATTCCCTCAATAAGTTACCTTGTGCCTACTAAACTTTAACTATTTTTCTCGCAGGGTGTCCAACCTGAGGTGACGCCAACGTTTTTCACCTGTTTGAAAAGTGATGACCTGGTCACACTACCAATACAAACAAACATGGCCGATGCTATTACTGTCAGTAACGTCGGTTGTAATGCATTTGCCACCGCAAAGCCGCTTCTAGACAAAGTGGTAAGTCAGTCTTTTATTTCAAGTAAGCACGGCATTTTGAACTTTAAAACTTTTTTACAAAAAAAAAAAAAAAAACAACCGACTTCCAAAAAAAAAACATTACAAAGTGAAATAACTTTAATGTCGGAAATCGGTGTCTTTGGATCTGTATTTTAGGTTTTTGCCACAGACTTCCGAAATTAAAATTATTTTTATCCTAGTTCAAAAAAGGAGGAGGTTATCAATTCGGTTGTTTTTTTTCTTTTTTTTTTAATGTTTGTTACCTCAGTACTCCGTCATTTATAAACCGATTTGGAAAATTCTTTTTTTTTTTTGAAAGGACATACTTCTAGATTGGTACCTTTTTATCAAAATCCAGTTCTGATGATAGGATCCATGAAGAATTTAGGGAACTCTTCAAATATTATAGGCAAACACGTAGCGATTTTGGTATTTTCATCAACAAGTCAAGCATTTGCATTCAGAACTCCACTTCATTTGGTGAAGTGGAACTGACGAAGAAGACCACAGATGGCCACGGGAACTCCTCTACGATAAGTATTTCACGGGTGACTATAAGATATCTTGATTAAGATAGTTAAGCGACCATGACGAAGCAAATTTAAATAAATGGTTCAGAGGAAAATGGTACCATCGAACTGATCTGATGATGCAGCCGGAAGGTAGGCACCGGAACCGATTCCGCAACATTCTGCTGCACTTGAAGGTGCTGGATGGTGGTGTGCGCCTGGACGGACTTCTGCTTCAGGGATTGGTATAGCACGGCCATCTGAGACGTCCCATGTGAGACTTTTCGACAAAGATTGGT
Source organism: Fissipunctia ypsillon (assembly GCA_947568875.1). NCBI lineage: Eukaryota > Metazoa > Arthropoda > Insecta > Lepidoptera > Noctuidae > Fissipunctia > Fissipunctia ypsillon. Next base: position 13,479,046 of record OX387661.1, on the reverse strand, counting down.
GACATGGAGTTTTTGATTGGAATTCATTTTTCCTTCCGCCACAATCGAGCAAACTTCGCTCAAATTGTGCTGAGGGATCCGAGCCATCTGTGAGTCTCCGACGTAGAGACGACTTCAGTCGGTACTTCTTTCTCCTTGGCTGCTGGCAGCGCTGGAACTCTTGTCTGCCTTTGATCGGCGGGCGATGGCGTCGGTGGCGGACTTCGTCGTACCAATTGGCTGCGGCCGAAGGAGCTCTCTTCTGGATTAGACATACTACAAACACAGAAAACGCTGATTGTCTATAACACTATTTAGCTCATCTTTCACAACGATGTTAGTCACACTCAACACTGAAAAAATCAAAATCTCAAAAATCTGACTCAGCAATTTACTGCCTTACATTTTTCGTAATTATTTAAATCAGTTTCGTTATAATCAACACAAAAAACACTTCCGCTTAGCATCGCGAATTCTCTGTTTTTGGAAGTCGGTTGTTTTTTGTTTTGCAAAAATGTTTTTTATTTTTCACTTTTTAGTGGATCGGTTTGTCATTTATCTTAGTTACAATATCCTAATGACAACTGCTCATCACCTTTTACAAAACATTGCATTTCCCGATGTAGGGACGTTAATTGTTGAGGAGTTCTCCTGGTACTTCACCATATGCAATAGTGACGAGATTGAGACGAGCATAATTTGCTTAGCAACCATTTTGAAGTAATTGAATCGCAACCCGTGAAATACTTATTACTGAGTAGTTCCGGTGGCCATCTGTGGTCTTCATCATCAGTTCCACTTCACCAAATTGTACTTTCCGAGAGCAAATGAACAAGTAACTATAAAAAATACCCAAACCGCTATAGGTATGCCTATAATATTTGAAGAGTTCCCTCGATTTCTCCAGGATCCCATCATCAAATCCTGACCTGATGACAATGGGACTACCTGGAACGTATACCCTTTCGAACAAAAAAAAGAATTTTCCAAATCGGTCCAGCGATCATTTCAAGCGGTCTTGCTTTACGATTGTTTATATAATGCCTATTTTATCAGGAGACTAAATTGATTTGTTTTGGTCGCCACTCATCCCAAGCCGTGTTTAGAGCAAACACGTTGCGACACTGCCGACGGCTGTAGTGCCTCTTGTACCGTTTGTGCCTCTTGTGGCACTTTTGCCCGTTGTGGCACTTGTGCCCGTTGTGCCTTGAGTAATCGGGGAACATACATATATATTTTTTTTTAAATCTATTCCTACTCGAATAATTCCTAAGTAACTGCGACCAACTTGGATGTAGTGCTCGCTCGTCTCGCGCGCGGTTGGTCACAGTTCTAACCTAACCTAGCACATTTGGTCGGGGTGCCACTATCGGCGTTAAATGCAACTACTTTGCGATATGCCCAGTGGTCAGCTGGGAATGTCGATAAATAGGTTGCTTACGTCACGATATGGCCATTTCTACGATTAGACCACGACTGATACCCTACATTAATGATATGGCCAAACGTCGACTGACATATCATTAAACGTTGACGTTTAAACCATATGGTCAATTTAGTTGACTATTTCATGAAACACAACCATTTTATGAAATGACCGATCACTTCGTGAAATGATCGATTCTATCTAAGATGTGGCCACGACTTAAGTATGTATATATCTACCTAAATAAAAATGAAATGCTTTTCGTTGGTAAGCCCATCACTTGAGAACGACTGATTTACCTATTTTTGTTTTAAATGTTCGTAATATGAATTAGAATTTTATGGAGAAAAAAAATTTAAAAGTTTTCCCAAAAATTGGGAAAGTGCTGTTTTCTACGAGAATTGAAATTTGGACAGTACAACGTCTATCGGTATTGAATAAAAAAAGAAGAAGTCATGAGTGTTTCTTTACATTTTATTTTTTAAAGCTGCTAGTGAAAGAGGACTGGATCGCCCGCGCAATGCTACATTTATCGGAGAGAGAAAAGTTCATAGTAGAAGGAGCTGGAGCTTGTTCACTGGCGCCTATCATTGGAAACCTTGTTCCAGAACTGAAATCAAAGAAGTATGTGTCTAACGTCCTGAGTAGCAACTTTGGTCTATACTATAACTAGTCTCTGAAATATGACTAATATTTATTTTTATTTTTTTTTTGTGATGAAACTGCTTGAAGAATGCTAGGTTATTTCTTTCTTAACTACAGGACTACCTACCGATTAACAGACGGTTTCTGTCTTTCTGAGGCAGCTGCGCGGTGCGAGAGGGATGACAGTTGACGTGACAGTTATGTCAAGCTGCACACGAGATAGTTTCAACAAGATTTTTCTGACGATATCCAACATCAATACCTCGTGGTTTATTGTTTTGCCATAATACATGTATTTGATCCTCCATTTAACGATATTGTGGCATTCTATTTTTTTTATTAGTAGATTGGCAGGTTTTTAAATTGGTAACCTTATTTTTGCAGTACGTAACTGACGCATTAGTCATATTCACACGTCAGAACTAAATCATCTATCCAAAATAGTCTTAGTTATATATACAGGGTGTGGCGTAAATAGTGGTCCAACGTTAAGGGGTCGATACACCATATATTCAGCTGTCGCATACCACAATTTGAAACGTTTTTTCCATAGATCTCAGAATAAAATATTTTTCTATTCTTTTTAGAAAAATGTACACCTTGCTTTACTAATGTGGCTGTAATTTCTAAAACAGATATTATTTTATCATATTTTTTCTGTTTATAACTGTGGAATACATGTTCTATCACATGCAAGTAATTTTGTAAATGTAATTTTATAGGTAATAAAGAAAAATGTGTTTATTTCAAAATGTAACTCAAATGTCTAGAAAATTAGGTGACTTGGGGTGCGAATGGTGTAAAAAGAATGTACGACACTGTCGGTGACCATTATTTTAAAAACTTGTTCAATTAATGCAGATTCTAAAATAGTATAAAAATAACCGACTCCTTAATTTAAACAAAAGTTGTAGCCATTTCTATTCAAAAAGAGCTGAATTGTACAGCCCAATTAGTAAAGCAAGGTGTAGTAAAACTTTCAAAACGGAATAAAAATATTTTATTCTGAGATCTATGGAAAAACGTTTCAAATTGTGGTATGTGATAGCTGAATATACGGTGTATCGACCGCTTAACGTTGGACCACTATTTACGCCACACCCTGTATATGAACAATATCATATCATAATTTCTTTTATAAACATCATACACTTATTTCGTTTAGCTCTTAACCGGAGGACTCATTTTTGCGACTCCAATCTTATATGCGTCCTACCACAGAATATACATACAAGATGTAACATAAATAACGCACAACCTTTTAGGGATCATTATACTCATCATTATGAACAACTTTTACTATGGGACCAAACTTGAAATCGCGAAAAAAAATCAGCTGTTCCCTACATTTTGACGAGTTATGCGAACATAAATGTAGGGAGCAGCAGATTTTTTTTTTGCGATTTCGGGTTTGGTCCCACAATAAAAGTTGTTCATAATGATGAGTACAATAACCCCTTAAGAGGTTGTGCGTTAATTATGTTACACCTTGTATATACTCGTAACGGCGTTTTACTCACAGCGACTGTAAAACAAAACACAATCATGCTGACGTTGAGTGCTCTCGCGTCACACACGTCATCACACCCCTCCCACACCGCACACCTACCTCAAGAACCGCTTCAGTTAAACCACAGTATAAATAAAAGAAGCAGTAGTATGTATCGGCAGTGACCTTGAAATAATTACCTACGGCCCGCTCGGCAGATAAACACGCATTAACAAGCTTGCCCACTGACTGTGTCTCTTGGGTGACATAGGTGTTTGATAATGCTATATTAAATTGTTACGATAAAGACTTTCTGTGATAGACCGAAATACACATACGCGGGTGAAGCCGCGAGCAGAAGCTAGTTTAAGTATATTTTGTCCTTTCACTGCTGCACCGATTGCATGGAAAAAGAGAGATACTCACCTACTAAGTGCCTGTCAAGGACGTTATTCGCGCTACCGACGACGCTTCAATAAATACTTATATACAACTAAGTACCTACATTACACAGAAATAAATAAAAACTAAAATAATTATATTTTTTATAGGGCTTACCTTGCCGACTGAGTTGTAGTGTAAAAAATATATTTCTGGTTTCGATATTGATAAATTCAAACTTCATACACAGAACAATACAGTCGACAACTTCGTGCCATATTTCACGTAAATAAATGTCGCACCTTCCAGCTTCCGCGTCCGTGCGTAACTGCCGCGCACTCGAGACTTGCGTACTGGTATACACTGAGATTTCGAAGCACGTAGGTTCGGCCGTTTTCTACGAAGACATAATACTGTAACTTTTTATTCTGTGGTCAAACTGTAGGCTTGTAGTGAAAAACGTTTGTCAAAAATACCTATAATTTCCCTACATTTTTGACATTTGATTGTCGCTGACATGAGATTGCGACTAGATTTTGAACGTTTTTAGTTACGGGAAAATTCCAGTTTTTTTTGCATTGTGTTTTACAATTTAATGTTGTGATATTGATACTATTACGTACTATGCGGCAGACGGCAAACGTGAACGACAATTGTTTTCTTTTCGTCTTCTCATTTCAATATCATAGGTACTTATGTCTAATTCTTTTATAGCGTGGTCTGCTTACTAACTGGAGGAAATGTTGATAATGTCATGTTGGTTCGTTGTTTGGAAAGAGGATTAGCCGCCGAGGGGCGTTTATTGAAGTTTAGGGTAAGAACCTATAACATAATATTGTTAGGTACCTATATACCTATAGAATCATAAAATAACGGTGATTTAAATAAGTCTTTCACAAACTCTTACCTGATGATCTTCTTAATAACAGGTTGGCATAAGGAAAGACGCTGTATCTAAATCTAAGTTAATGACACTGATCGCAGCTGGAGGCTACAATATTCATCGTCACTTTCAAGACAATTCGTGGACAGACGGTTCGGATTACTTTGTTGAGGTATGTTTACATTAGATCTTAAAACTACTAGATTGAATAACTAATTATTCGGTAGGTAGGTACTCCCAAGAACTTAGTGCCAGTTGCTGCAGCTCTCCAAAGACGATGACGACTTGTGATAAGTGGCCACCTCCGCTTTACCCCATTTGCCTTTGGACCACTCGGTCTGGGACACACGGCTACATATCAAGTTAAAATTTCCAGTATAAGCTGACCTCTCATTGTACGGAAATCCTATACAATGCGAGATCAACTTATACTAGAATTCAAATGGTGGTGGTAGTGGTGGATGGTGTGGAGGTGTTGGTCTGGTGGTGGGTTCAGTAGGTTAGGTGGTGGTATTGGTAGGTAGGTGGTTTAGATATGTATGTAAGTAGGTTGACATTCGATGTTGCCAAGTAGTAAAAAATAATTATTTTTTTAAGAATCGATTTATGGGTCGATTAACGCATCGATAAAATCAGATGCCAAATGATTTACTTATGAATATATACAGTTGTGGACATATAATTAGGGACTACTGATACCAAAGTCACTTTTGGATAAACAAGTTGCTTTTACTTTTGTATCAACTTTCAGATAACAATTTTGATCCACACAATATTGTATAGAATCAATTTTTTCTAACTAAACCGACAGGTGTGCTGCTGGAGAGTTTGTTGCACCTCTTCTGCTTTCCAGCTAAAGCACTAGGAAGTGGTGAAGGGCGGGCGTTTTGGGAGACTGTCTTATGTAATTTTTAACGTTTGAAAAGTGCTGATTCTCAGCCTAGTTTGAATAAATGACTTTAGATTTTGATTTTTGACATAAAATAATAGCTTTATTATTAGGTTCATACTCAATAATCAAAATAATTGCACTTCCCTATTAGTTTGAGGCTCATTGGTAAATATTCTGTAACCTAATTATAGATAATATTTTAAGCTGCTCGTGTCGTCTCAACTTGGTGTAAACCCGTAAACCTGCTTACTGTATTATCTGGACAATAAACTATTTTCTATTTGAAAAGTAGATACTAGCCGCTGGACAAATAATTAAGAACGCAAAAAAATATGTTCTCAATTTTGAATTTCAAAAACAAATAAGTAGGTAGCACATTTTTTTATTTCCCGCCTACCCTTTGGTTACTTTCTCCTACGTTTTTCAGTCAAAAGTGCATAATTATTTCAAAATCATGGGTAAAAAAAAATTGTGATCCATCAACCCGGAAAACGATTATGGCACCGTATGTAGGTACCTGATTGGTCGTATAAAAAGATTGCTGATCATAATGGAGTGCTCCAAAACTAAGGTTTATAACGCTGTAAATCACGTCAAGAAATTAAACACTACCAATAATGTTCTTCGAAAACCTAAATCTTGAAAAACGACACCGCGTGAAGATGCTTTGATTGTTCGTTCAGCGAAAACTGGTCTATATAAGGGTTCTGAAATTATAAGAAGGGAAGTTTTTGGCAATGGAGGAGTATCGCGCGTACACTACGAAGACGGTTAACGGATGCAAAGTTATTTGGAAGAATCGCCCGGAGAGTACCACTTCTCAAGGTGTGCCGAAAAGCAAGATTAAATTTCGCTAGAAAGTATGGCGACTGGACAGCAATTCAATGGAGAAATATATTATTTTCTGACGAAACGAAGATAAATCGACTACGTTCTGACGGTAAACAATATGTGCGTCGACCGACTAAACAGGCATTGAATCCTAAGTTCACGAAAAAAGTAGTAAAGCATGGCGTGGAAACATAAAAGTTTGGGGATGTTTCTCAGGGCATGGTGCTGGGCTAGTTAAAAAGATTGAAGTCATTTTATACCAATTTCAATACAGGCAAATATTGGAGGAGACTATGCTTCCTTATGCTGAGGAGACGTTGCCTGTAGTTTGGACATTTGGACATGATAACGACCCCAAGCACACTGGTCATTCAGTGAAAAAGTTTCTTAGTGATCAACAAGTCACTGCGTTAGATTGGCCGGCAAATAGCCCAGATCTTAATCCGATCGAAAATCTATGGGGAGAAGTAAAGAAGAGTGTGGTTGCTAAAAGAGCAATAATTTGAATGAACTATATGATTCCTTTGTCGAATCTTGGAGCACTATTTTTCATTTCATTTCCATTCTCCGTCGCTGCAGAGCAGTTATTATAATAAGCAAGGGTCATCCTACAAAATATTAATGCTTAGTTTTGTAAGCAGTCGTGAAGCCTATATGTAATAGATGTCGTTAATTTCATTAAATAAATTCTGATATAGTTTAATAAATGAAGTTATTTTACTCCTTCCTAATTATTTGTCCACTGCTAGGAAGTTTCGAATAGGTAGTTCAAATGGACCATAGTTAAATTATTAATAGAAGTCCAACTATCTTGCGTATGGTGTATGTAGTATTAAAGCCTATTAGAATTGATGTTTAACCATGTTGTTAAAAGTTATTATTATCAGTAAAGTGATACAAAAATAACAGCAACTTGTTTATCGAAAAGTGTCTTCGGTATCAGTCGTTCCTAATATCATATGTGTACAACTATACATATAGTACGAGATCCGGCTCCAAGTTCACTACGTTCATCGAGTTTTTAATAAAATCTATTTTTTACAGATATTTATGAATGTTATTGAGTTTTTCTATCTGGAATTTCTCAGTAGCAGCCCGGAGTCTGGATTTGTGCCCGGTAGATGGCAATAGGCTCACCCCCTATTACATGGGACTTGAAACATAACTGGCGAAATGTGGGTGTACTATAAGTACACCTCTGCCTAGCCCTTCGGGGAAACAAGGCATGATGTTAGGTTGTTTCTGTTATTTATGAATGGGGCTGGCTGCGAAAAGGTTGCGGCCAAGTGCGCAATGGCACCCATAACTTTTCAAGTTCTTTACAAATATTGCTGTCGAGTGAATTATGTTTTATTTAAAAAACAAGTATGAAATTTTTTCCGAAAAATTATTTTAATTAAAAATACTAGCGGCCATTTTGATAGGCACCCCGACAAAAATATATTCCCCGATTCATAAATATATGTAAAAAATAGATTTTGATTAAAAACTCGATGAACGTAGTGATCTTACAGCCGGACTAATAGGTGTTGTGTTTGTTTAAATGTAATTATGGATAAAAATCTGTCAAACATTGCGCTACTATTACTGCGCATAAAGCGACCCCGTTCACATCCCGCGTCTGGCTTGGCCCTAAGATATTATTCACACGTTACGTTGTAATAATAACTTAATGGTATCACAATAACAATCACTTGATCAATAAATGTAGGTACTCAAGAAAAAAACGTTTTTTTACCACTTAGAAAATATAAGAATAGAATAGGTATTTATTTGCTTAGAATATAGGTACTTGCATGAAAATAAGTTGTTAAATTATATAATAGGATCCATATACATTCTGCCTTAATATCATGCAAATGTACAAAGTATGTGCAAAGTAGAGGATAATAAATATATTATAAAAAATATCATTTAAGAAATCCTGTACAGAATAATAACATTTATCTACAAGTAATTCTGTGAAACATTTTTTTAAATTTTTGCAACGGTAAGTTTTTAATTTGGTCAGGCATTTTAATAAATATAACAGAAGCCATACAAATCACATTTCTTTTTAATAAGCTAGTTTTAAATACGCCCGTGAATAATAGATTTAAATCCGATAGTAGCGTTAAAATGTAAATCCAAAATGGTGGGTGCGAAAATTTATAATTTTTTCATCATGGGTGTCGTTTTCATGGTTTTCGAGGGTGCTAAAACTGGTAGTGAAGTCAAAATGTAAATTTAAGATGGCGGCTGCGAAAATTTTCAAATTTATCATCATGGGTATGGTTTTCATGGTTTTCGAGGGTGCTAAAGCCGATAGTGACGTTAAAATGTAAATCCAACATGGCAGCTGCGAAAATTTTCTAATTTCTCATCATGAGTATCGTTTTCATGGTTTTCGAGGGTGCTAAAGCCGATAGTGGAGTCAAAATGAAAATCCAACATGACGGCTGCGAAAATTAATTTTATTTTTTACAGAGGTGTACACCCACATCACCACACACAAAAAAAAAAAAAAACTCCGCGTACTGTAGTACAGCTCCTAGTATTTACGCATTTTAAAAATATAATAATGGCCCAGAAGGCCCTTGAAGGTGTAGTGCGCGAGCTACATAAAGTCATTAGTGATCTCGCGACGAAAATCAGTGCTCTCGAGTGCAAAATTGGTGAGCAAACCACTATTTTAGTTAAGCAAGAGGAATCGTTGAAATTGTTAACGTTAGCTATTGAGGGTACACCGAAGTCAGTCCCTAAGAAACTTTTGGAAGCCGACGACCCTCAAGGGCAGCCAATAATTCCAGCGACTACGCAGCGTCCCATACGTCAAGCGCGAGTTAATTCTAGCGCTAAAGCCAAAATTGGATACGCAGCAGCAGCAATAAAGGTAGCCGCTGTAAAACCAAGGTCTGATAGTGGTGTAGGTAACACAAATAACTGGTCGAAGACATCCACGATGACCACTACGAGTGCAAATCCCAATCTACCCACAGAAGCAACTTTATCATCGCTGGAGTGTCGGGCCATAAATTCAGCGGAAACATGCACGGTTAACACGAGAGATAACCGCCACGAAAACATTACCTCCGATGAAGGGTGGCAACCGGCGCGCAAAGCACGTTATTCTAAACGGCGAGTGGTCACTGGCAGCGGACAAGAGGATGATGAGCTTAAAACGGTAGAAAAGCTTAAATATTTGCAGGCTTGGTCTTTTAAGCCGGAGACGACGGACCAAAACGTGCTCACCTATTTAAACAAGCTTTAAGGTTGTGAACAATATATTGTGGAGAAACGTTTAATTAAGACTACTAGACACGCTGCCTTCGTAATTGCTTTTCCTGAGAGCTTAAATGAGCGCATAAGAGCGCATAAACACGCCGGCGGCATGGCCTGCAGGAGTGAAGTTGTCTGACTGGTTTCCGAGTCGTCCCCGCGAGCAGTGGATACGAGCTCCGAGATTCACACTGACGACGGTGCACGCGCAGTCGTTGGGAGCCTCTCCCAGTGAACACTGTACTGAACGACGAAATAGGAATGATTTACAGTGTCGGTATGCTAGTACTAGTGGTTTAAATAGTTCCCTCTCGCAATCGTTGGGAATGCTGTGCTCGAAGAGAGGGTGAATGTGATCCAAGCTAGTGGCAAGAAACCCAAGTGCTCGTTAGATCTTTTCTACCAAAACGTTAGAGGCTTACGCACGAAGTTAAAATCGTTTTATAATAATATTTTAGGGTCTATTGTTTGTTTTGGTAGCCATAACCGAGACTGGAATTAATGATTCGATACATGATGGGGAACTGGCTCCAAGCAGATACACGATAATTAGATGTGACCGCACCGATGGCCGCAAACACGGAGGGGTCATGCTGATCGCCACCCCGCGCGGTGCTCTCGACTTACGCAGAGTACCGTTACCCGATAACGCTAGCTTGAACCACCATCCGTTCGAAATCGTATGTGCGACGGTATATCGTCATAATATATTTTTGTTTTTGTGTTGTGTTGCGTATATTCCACCTAAGACTATTGAAAGGGAATATAAATATGTTTGTTCCATTTGCTGGAGCAGTTATGTGTTAGCTATGACAAAGTTGTATTAATAGCTGATTTAAATATGTATTCAACAAACCAAGATGTACAATGTTATTATGAATATTTTGTCACCTTCTGTGGATTTCACCAAAGTAATAATATTCTTAATTGCAACAATCGCACGCTCGACGTAGTCCTAACTACTTTGCCCGTAGGTGATATTGTCGTAAATGAGGAACGGGACGAGTGCTTGTCATGCATAGACCCACAGCATCCGCCGCTACGAGTAAGTATAAGTCGTGTGCGGACGACTTTTAGCCGTGGTTACTCTGTACCGCAGGCTTCCATCTCCCTACCACGATGGAGTTATAGAAAGGCAGACTTCCATTCTTTGTACTTGGGACTTGCAGGAGTAGACTAGAGCGCCCTGTATGAAACGAGTAGTGCCGACGAAGCATATAGGATATTTTATGAGATATTTTACAGGATTTTGGATGATGATAGTACTCCAAGGAAGAGCTCCAAGGATGATTGCTTCGTTATCATTACCCTGAATGGTTCACTGCTGACATAATAGGTCATATTAAGAAGAAGGCTTTGTGGCACAAATCTTTTAAGAAGCCTGGGTCAGTCTGCGACTATGTGAAATTTTCTCACTACCGTTCGATTGTCAAAGACAAAATTAGTACCGCATACCGTGATTATCAGAAGCGTACGGAGCAACAATTTGAGAAGGAACCGAGGTCTTTTTGGGGTTTTGTTGGAGGCAAGCGCTCGAAACGTAGTAGACCGAAGATAACTAGGAATGGTGAGCCATTGCCAGAGCATGAGTGTGCTCAGGCGTTCGCTGACTACTTTCGTTCGGTTTATGGGGTGGTGGCGCCGCGGTTGGATGCGGCTGCCGCTGGGCAGGCGGGGCCCGAGCGCGGCGCCCGAGTTCACGTGGGGCAGCTGTCTCTCGGCGAGGTGGATGCCGTGCTCACGCGCCTCAAGCCCAAGCGTTCGGTTGGGCCAGACGGGGTGCCACCCTTCATCGTTAGGGACTGTAGGACAGTACTGGCCCGGCCGCTCATGCATTTATTTAATAGCTTTTTGCGAGAATGCTCGTATCCGGACGCGTGGAAATTGACTAGGGTTACTCCGGTACCGAAGGGGGATCCAAGCTCTGATGTTAGCGGATATAGACCAGTAGCAGTACGGTCAGCATTTGCTAAAGTCTTCGAGTCCGCGTTGTGTTCAACTATCCACTCGCAAGTAGCCTCACAGCTTAACGACGCGCAGCATGGTTTCCGTGTGGGCCGTAGCACGAATGTGTTTTTTAAATCAGGCCACCACAGTGCTGGACTCGGAGGCTGGTGCCCAACTGGACGTCGCTTACTTCGACTTCAGGAAGGCATTTGATAGTGTGGATAATGACATACTTTTAAGTAAATTTGCGAGGGTAGGTTTCACTCCAGCCCTCCTAGAGTTCTTTGCTAGCTAGTTGGGCAACCGCAAACAAATGGTAGAGTATGCAGGTTACATCTCGGACTCATATTTCACCCTTACGGGGGGGGTAAGTCAGGAGACTAATTTAGGGCCTTTAGAATTTATTATTATGATTAATGATCTTCCAGAAACCATTAAAGACGCTGGATGTTTGTTATTTGCTGACGATCTCAAGCTATTCTTGCGGATCACAGACGAGTCACACTGCGAAATGCTACAGCGAGACATTGGTCGAGTGGTAGCGTGGAGTGAAGAGAATAAACTACTCTTCAATGTGACGAAGTGTAGCGTAATGTCCTTCACGCGGGCCGTGGTACCCGGACGCCATGATTATTGCATGGGCGATCACGTCATACCGCGGGTGGGGTTAGTGCGAGATCTCGGGGTTACTTTCTCTGGGGATCTTTCGTTTCGTGCTCATGTAGTGCAAGTTTGCAAAAAAGCGTTTAAAAATCTTGGTTTTGTCATGCGGGAAACCCGTGACTTCACTAATATAGCAACAGGGAAAGCACTGTACAATGCGTTGGTGCGAAGCAACTTGGAAACTAGTTCTATCATCTGGAATCCGTATGAAGTGAAGTATTCTCAGATGCTGGCAAAGATGCAGAACAAGTTTACCCGATACCTATACTGGAAGCAGTTTGGTGTTTACCCTTTCTATCCGCTTATGTATCCAACTCTCTTTGTTATAGGGATGGTTGGGTACTATAAGTTGGAAGTAAGGCGCAGCCTCGCTCTGGTAAAATACGTTTTTATGGTTTTTCGTGGTATGTTAAATAATCCGCAAATATTGGAATCGTTGGGATTGCTCGTTCCAGACAGGAGGCTACGGTTGGTTGGGCTTGGGCCCGAGGGAGGCACTTTTTAAAGTTCCGGCAACCCGTACAAATTTATTCAAGTTTGCTTCAGTGATTCGTGCAGTAAAGATGCTTAATAGTGTCTCTCTGCGCTTGGACATATTTTCTTGTTCTTTGGCGGAATTCCAGAGGGTGGCACTTAGTATGTTGTCCACTGTGTAACTTGTGCTGTACCCAGACCCGGTCCTCGGGACTGGACAATTAGCAACTGATGACTACTTTTGTTAGCTTGGGTCTTACCTGTTAGAACAAATGTATGTGTTGATTAATAAAATAAATAAACATTTCGCCAGTTATGTTATACTACCTATCTACTATACATCACTATGGGGATGGTATTATGTCTCTATTACTTTATGTAGGTACATAAGTCCCATGTAGGTAATAGTTTTCGAGGGTGCTAAAGTCGATAGTGAGGTCAAAAATGTAAATCCAAGGTGGTGGCTGCGAAAATTTTGTTTTTGTTTTAAAAGTGAGAAGGAATTTCGTTCCTTTCCCAGACCGCGCACTTTTTTTTACCTAAGATAATTTCCGAAGGGGCGCAACTATGATGCGTGCCCTAGGCACCATTTTCTATTGATACGCCCATGCCATACTATCATGGTATTGGTCACAGAACAGATAAAAGAACCTCTTTCATCTGTTCTGTGGTTTTGGTTAGTTATAAAAACATTAACAGCTCATCCAGCTTCGCATGCAATTATTCTGTCAGCCAAGCAGTACCTACCAGACGATAAAAGTGAAAAAAAATCCTCCAAAGGCCCCAAAGGCGTCCCGCTAAACACGAGTCCCTTTTGACCACAGCCGCGTCTTCCTCCGCTTTTGGTTCAACACGCCCTTTTGAATTGGTGCATGAACGATCGATAAAAACAGAGGCTAGGATGCACTGACGGACTAACGGGGGCGGTTTGCCCTGGACCCCGGTCCTGGCCCTCAAAATCGGCAAAAGAAAACCTAACCCACACTAGGCGGTGCTGGAAAATGTTCGAGCTCGCTGCACTTGCTCTTGCATCCTGCACTTGCTCTTGCATCCTACATTATTCGCCTCGCCCGCTCTTGGTTTTCGATGATTCCCCCCCCCCCCCCCCCACCAAGGTAAAGCAGCTACGTCCGTGAATAGCATGAAGTAGAGAGGAAAAGGGACCTCCGTAAAAAAAATCCTGCCGGGTGCGAGAGCCATGATGGACTATTATTAATACACACACGTGCACTACTTATTTTTTTGCAAAATGTTACTAGAAACTGAAGTCCGGGTGGGGCTCATTTTGTCTAGCCGTCCCAGGTCCCCGACGATGGGCTTAGTCCCCCACTGCTGGGATTTTTTTTTTTTTTGTGGATGGGAAATCATCAAATGACTTCTCCCGCTCTGGGCGGAGCGGGAGGGCGTGTCAGACTTTTACTGACTAAAACCCACCCGTGTTCCTTCTGTTGCCTGTACCAGGGCCACGGTAACTCTTTCGAACATCCCGCAACCCCGGCTGCCCAGTGCTGGGATCAGTGGCGGTAGGTACCTTCATAGAAGCCAAAAAGCCGGGCTTGCCTTAATAAAATCATAATTTACAACAACAAACGTAAGCCTATCAATAAAAAAAAATATTCAAAAGAACACCAAGTCAATGAATTCGAACTCAAACATTCATGTCTTAATAATAAAATTTCGAATTCCACGTAATTTGCCGCGCGCACTAGCACTCATTGGAACTCGATCATTCATAGGTGATCATAGCTCTGTTGCCAAATCTACGCGTACGCCCCGACTATAAATGCCTGTGACAATGCGTTCAAATGCGCCTTCTCGCTCACACTCGTCTCGGCTTGGCATCGGGCTTTTTATACCTGTCTTTGCCTCGCAGTTTTCGCCTACAAATTGCTATAGAAACGTTTACATTTGTTGGCATATCGGTCAGTACCATGTAAGTACTTATACGCAGATTTCTATGAAATCAAAAGCCAGCTTGAGAGGCATTAAGTTCGCGCAAATGCACTATCCGCGTTGACCCGCGTAAAGTGAGTAGCGAGAGGGATTCCACGCGAAGACAGTTTGATACACTGAGTTTATTTGTTTTGATAGGTATTTTACGAATAGTATTTTTCAGGTGCTGAGGTTATGAATTAGTTTTATTATTTAAAATGATGTGATAGTCAGTGCGGTGCTGTGAATTAGTGATTATATATTTAGTATTTTTATCAAAATGTGAATTCGGAAACTATCGTCGAAAAAATAAGTAACTCTTTACTTCACCGTAACCAACCTCTAATTACTGACTGTATTTCTCCGAAATAAAAAAAAGTATTTTTGTTACTCGAAGAACAGATTAAAGTAGGTACCTACCTACTCATTCGATTGTTTAATAAGCATGAATATGTTGCACATCAAATGACATGAATGGTGTTTTTATGGCATTTGTAGTTTTTGTATACCACTGAAAAACTAAATTCTTATCGAGACAAAACACATAAATGTTCGTATCGAAGAGGTTCTTCATAGGTGTTTTGAAATGAAGATTAGAGTTGGCATGTTCATTATGATTAAGCATAAATGTTTTAGGGTAACATTTTCAATTGACATTCAAGTTGAATTCATGAAATAATGCATACGGAAATAGAACAACAAATCGATAATTTGGAAGCCATCTAGTGGCATTTGATTGAAAAATTTTGCATATGTGACAAGCGAATTGTAAATTAAGGTGAAAAGGTGGGGCTAAGCAATGTAGTTATGCGTATCCAATAATATAGAATGTACCAATTAACATAAGCGCCATCTGATGCTAGAAATATACGTAGTACTCTTCGTATTGTAAAGGTTATCTAACCGACATTCTAATAATGGTTCTAGTATGAACAACGTAAGAAAATCCCGTTTTTTTGTTTTTTTTTTTTAAATCTTCGGCTTGCCCTAATTTTCACCCTTGGCACGCCACTGGCTGGGATGGGAATGACTTATGCGCCCCTTGCCAAGGTTGACAAAGGTTGCAAAATATGATAACTTAGCTATAAAACATAAAAAAAGTATTAATAGGGTCAAATTAAATTAGCTAGCGAGCGATAATTATGTTAAAATAGTAAAACGAAAAATTAAATATTTTGTTTTGCGTCAACTCGCTCTCGCATCTTATGTAGGTTCTTCTAGTAAAATTACTGTTAAATCACTATCGCTCCCACATTTTCTGCAACTTAGTGTATTTTAGGAGTCAAGGGCGCCCACATTTAGATCTCGCTTCATCCTAAAACTAGCTTTGGGCATATCGACTGGATATATCGACCTAACTGAATGGGAAAATGAATTAAATTATCCTCCTTTTCAGATGAAAGTTGTATGCGAGACGAGGGGTTTGCCACATGCTCTAGAATTGAAGAAGACCATAGAAAAAGCCTATCCATACACTTCCATATTCGAAAATGAACCATTTAACGACAAGCGAACATGTCCCTGTTATATAAAAAAAACACATAAGTAAAACATTATCTAAAGGTTGATTATTTTAGAGGCGGAGAACTTTAAATTGAAATAAAACACAAAAATGTTTTTAATATCCATTAAATTGGCTTTATTTGATAGATAATTTTATGGCATTAATGTTTGAATATGATTTCGGGCATGTGGCCGCCGCGGCTGACGCCAAGACCTAATTTGCTGAAAGCTTAACTTTTCTATTGGCTTAATGATAAAAAAAAAAGTTTCCTTTAGTAATACTTAAATGAAACATTTTGAGGAACGATTAATTTCACGAAATCTGCACCCTAATTGCATAACACACTTTGAATGATTTTGAAGCATATTGCTAATCCATTGCTTCATATGTTCGAAAAATTTGCCTGCTCAACAACATAAATAACGCAATGAATGTTATTGAACTGTAAAAATGTAACAGATTTCTACTGTGTTACGCAATTGCCCCGCTGGCCACCTCGTTCGTGGAATTTGACGCCACTATAATAATATTATTTTCTCTGTAAAGTCGCATGTCTACGCCGATAAACCAACAAACACAAAACAACAACAACATAACACTATTGATTGATTGATAACAATATTGAGCACTTAGATGCTAATAATCGACGCATTATTGCCGAAATACAGCTTGATTTACTGCGAAGAGTGTGTGAAAAGACCTCCAGATTACGCCATGTACGCGTCAGCCGCGGCGCCACATGCCCGAACTCATATTCAAACTTACAAAAATTATCTGTCAAGTAAAGCCAAAAATTTCATGGATATTAAAATATTTTTTCTGTTTTATTTCAATTAAGTTCCCTGGTAAAGTAGTACTGGTATTCAGCTGCATCCGGTTAGACTGGAAGCCAACCCCCACATAGCTGGGAAAAGTTTAAGTTCTCCGCCTCCTAAAATAATCACTCTTTTAGTACCGACCTAACTAATCAAAAAAATTTATTAGACCCTTCCTTAATTCCTTTCCATCCTACTTTCTTTCAAAATAAACAGTCAGCACCTATTTATAATTATTTAAGTTTTAAAAATATATTGTATATTAACATTTGGCGTTTTATTACATTTCGGTACTTGTTTACTACTTTAGAAGTACCACTACTAGCTACATTGACTTTTTTTTTTTAAAGTGACTGCATGAAAGGGTCTGTACCAACTTAATTAAAATAGAAAGCAGTTTTTCTCGACACATCCTTGACATAGAACGCGCTAAGAGGCCATGCTACAATGGCACGATGGTCCCACTACAGCTGTTAGTTTCATTATAAATAATAATTGGTAACTTCTCGCCTTTGGAATGTTATTTTGCCTACCACATCGGACCCGGGAGCGTGACGAATCGCCCCGAGCCGTCAGTAAAGGCTTGTGGTCAACACACACCTCAGCTCGGCACAAGATCGGTATAGCCTCAACTCGAGCCGTTCAGCATTCTTTCTATGAAACTCCATACTGGAATGCACACTTGTAACGGCATCGCCTCGCCTCGGAATCAGCTAGTAAACGGCATACTGGGTACCTACGGTTAGTCGTCCTCAACTCGCAGTTACCGAGCTTATGGCTGAAAAATTAATTTAAATTGTTTATTCTGTAAATAGGATATCGGAATCACTTTATTACACGTCATATTAAAAAAAATGCTTGATGGAGTCGACATTTCCTATCTGACTACCCCTGAGTGGAAATGGCGGAACAAACTCCGGGATCAGTCTCTTTTAAAGTTCAGACATAATCTTGGTTAAATCTTAGAGGACCATGTAGATCAGTACCTATCTAAATGGGCGCAGTTATATTGTAGTCTGTGGCAGTAATGCTACCTCTCATTGTACGGAAATCCTATACAATGCGAGATCGGCTTATACTGGAAATGTAGTCGGATGGAAATGTAATCGGCTTATACCGGTGCAGTAAGGTGGTTGTACCCGTCATATAGTTATATCCCTAGGGATATTTTTATAGTTATATGAAAGTGGTTCATTACTAGGAACATAACTACGATACGAGCACGATCTAGTAATATAGCTTTAGGGCACTCCGACCAAATGGGTTAGATTAGAACTGTGACCAACTATTTATTTATCTCAACCAACTTTGGATCATACAATTTAAACTACCTACATTACAAAAATTATTAATTATTAAAAAAAAAAATCTATGATCAAATTCAAGGATTACATAAAAATTTTAAATGAAATTATACATTAATATTAGAATTGATAACAGCTAAATCAAATTAAATTAAAATAATATTTTAACATTAGTCCGTACGTGAACCATGCAGCAGTGGTTCACGTACTGACAGTCGAATCGTTCAGCAAAAGCGATGCGATGAACTATGCGCGAGCCGAGCGAGCGATGCGAACGGTGCCGCGACAGCGGCCGGCGAGCGATGCGAGTGGTACCGCGCCAGCGGCCGGCGAGCGCTACGTCGAAATTGGTCGCAGTAGCAAAATTAGGACATTCCGACAGTTATGAACCGCTTTCATATAACTATATTACGGTATATAGCTCGCTGAGACGTCGGCGTCGAGCGGTGTGCGAGAGAGCGGTGAAGTGTAATTCGCGTAGTCGCGACAATGTAGCATTACGACGGGGGGTCCCCGGCAACGTATCCGTTTCGACTGCTCAGCCACAGTGTCGTAGAAGAAAAACGACTACGTCAACATTACGAAGGAATTTGTAAAACACTAACAATGAAAGCCGCAAATTCGTAGATCCAATATTCAGAAAGTTATAAAGGTTGGCCGCGCGGTCGGCACATGGAGGACCGCGCGGCCACGCAGTTCTCTTAAACGGAGCTTAGTAGAGGTCCCATTCTTTTTGCTAACCACTGATACGATTTCGAAAAAAATGTAGATAGTATGAATAAAGCCCTAATGTTTGGATTTCACGACCTACAGCACTTATAGTCCGGTCAACGAGGCTTGAGTAACCCGAAAAATTCCTCCGCCTCTGAAATTTGGCATGTGATGAAGTTAGGTGATACAGATTACAGATGTACAATAATCCAACATTTTTTTTTACGAGAAGTTGGGCATTTTCACCTAAACATGAAAATCGCTTATAACTCTCTGTGAATATTTCCTCAGCCTGAAATACTTTCTGTATACGTACGTATGTACCAGTTAGAATAAGTATGTAAAGGAATCCAACATTTTTTCGATTTCAGAGATACCCCAAAATTAACTTTTAACATTTTGTACTATAACTTCTACAGAAAAATTTCTCAGCGAATTTTTATTTTTTAATATGTTTTTATATCCTTAAATACATAGCTTTGTTTAGTTATCCAAAAGATTTTCCTTTTTAAACATGTTTTTTTTATTTTTGCTTAACTACGTAATGTGAAAAATTGCTCCGTCCATTTTTATATCTTCATTAGTCATATGACTTTATATTATAACAGATTCATTAATTATCCAACAAATTTTCAAACGTTCAAATATTTTTTTGAATATGTCCGCTGATTTATGCTAGAGCGTAAGGGTATATTTATTTATTTATTTAAATCTACAACTATAAGTACTCAATACGACAGTGCGGTCATTCACAAAACCCTTCCGGGGTTGACCTTCACTTCACCGCTCGGAGTTGCTTTGCCACGCAGTTTTGGAGTAGTGTAGGCGAGTTTGCTAGCCATCGTGATTACAAATAATGTTTTATCTTCCTATGCACAACGTACAATGGCGCGGCGTTTAGAAATTCGCTTTATATTTTTTTAAATATAAAGCGAATTTATTCCGATATAAAGCGAGTATTCCTTTTGGAATGCTTGTTATATGCATTTAAAATAAACGTTTGATACTTCCTTAATGACTTTGTACAATATGCGAAAAAAATGTCAATTGGAATAATAATGTTTAATTATGTTGTAGAAAACACTAATATAAATATCAAATACCTCTTGGTAAAATCTCTCAAACATGTGAAATTAAAGGGCTTTAAAGGTCCATGGTAAACCTCTGTCTGCCATTTTGATTTTTTTTTTTCAAAATGGGGGCCGTGCATGATACCTATATAAATCGATAGCTGACATCAATGCAAACAGAAATAATAATAAGACCAAACCCCGTAGTGTCATATTTCGAAGATATTTTTGAAGATATTATACGTATAAAGTAGATCACGTGACATCCATATTTTTTGAACTTGCTTGTCTTGTTGAATAGATGTTTGAAATAATCACTCTGAATGTTTAAAGTAATCATTTTAGTAACTACATTAAGCTAAAAATTAATAAAATTACTGTGGTAGGCATTATTTGGTTAAGGCTAGTTATAAACTTGCTAACATTCCTTTACAAATAAATTCTTTAAAAAACCTGGTGTCACTGCCTGACTGACGGCCGTTGGGGCATTAAAGTTCTCGAGTGGCGACCGTGTACCGGAAGACGCAGCGTTGGCAGGCCTCCCACAACGTTGACCGAGGATCTGGTGAAGGTTAAAACCAGCTGGATGAGGATAGCGTGGGACCGGTCGTCGTGGAGATCTTTGGGGGAGGCCTTTGTCCAGCAGTATTATGATGATGATGACTGCTTTACAGAGCCAGCAATCTACGCGCTAGACTGACTAGTTTAGTTAAAAGATGAAAAATGATTATTTTAAACATTCAGAGAGATTATTTCAAACATCTATAATATGGATGTCACGTCATCTTTTTTTATTATTGCTAAATGAGCCTACACTTGACCTCGATCACGCCTAATAGAAAGCGATGGATGAGGTCTATGATGGAAAGAGCGTGCCCAAAAGATGCCTGTTCACTCTTACTTTGAAGGCAGATGGGTTATATGAGATCAACTTTCAATGTTAATATTCTCGTAAACGTGACGGTTTACGGGGTTTGGTCCTATGATGTCTTCTGTTTGCATTGATGTCAGCTATCGATTTATATACGGTTCATGCGTGACCGCAATTTTGAAAAACAATCAGAATCGTGGACATTGGGTATAGCAGGTTCCTTTTAAAATCTTCAATACCATTTATCGGTGGACGCAGATGCTGAAATGAACTGGTATACAGAGTGGAATTTTTTTAATCTCACCTGGGGGGAAGTATTCTTAATACTGGATATAGCAAATTGTCAAAGGAATCATTCCTTTACTTTTTAAAAGAAACCAATCTGCATTCAAAGATTTTCGAAAATTCGCTTGCCACACTCGGGAATCGATCCAGTTAAAATCCGAAAAAATAACAACCTGGCATCAATCGATAAAATCAATCATAAGGATCAAATCTCTCTAACAAACATGATAAATTAAATGAAACGAAAATCATGAAATCTAAATATAATAACCATTGCAATACCTGGATTGGTACAATCGGCACAATCAGATGGCCTGCGAGATCACCAGACCTCACCACTTTAGATTCTTTTTATGGGGATATGTTAAAAATCAAATTTACCAATAATCCTATGCAACTGTAAGCGAGTTAAGAACTGAGGTTCAAACTACGATTTCCAATAATCATCACAACTCACTATGTAAAGTTACTGGAAATGAATTCCTTAAAAGAATAAAGGAGAATGGGCACCGAACTATGGAAGCTCATAAAGCGAAGCGAAGCTCAATAGCCATAAGATATATACCAATGGAAAGAGATTTCACCTTTGCTACTAACACGACTTTTGCCAATGGTTAGTAAATTCGGCGATAATGACCTAAATAGGTGAACTTGAATATGGAAGTTAAGGAATGTTCTTGGTGCCCAACAGCCATAAGTGATTTTTAAGAGAAACATTTGTTACAAAAACGACTTTCCGACAAGACTTGGGGATCAGGAAAAATAAATGTCAAGTAAATGAGCAGCTTCTATTGTGTTGTCGGGACAATCTAGTACTGATGTGGCGACATGTCAAAACATCGAGATATTGTTTATGCACGCACCTGCGATGCCTGCGGAGTAATTATTAGGTTATTTCATAATTTTTATCCATATATTTGGTTGCACAATTGCAGCATATTTTAAGTAGTTACTGGTTGTTTTGTTATGTAACTATTTATGTATTGATCACTGAACCTGACTTGATTTCCGTACGTCTTTTTCGGGTGACCACTGAAAATCAGCGCTGTGCTGTGGGTCCCTCATAGTACAGCATCATGCTGAGTGGAAGCCTTCTTGTCACAGTCATGACGTGCAGTTGCCGACTATTTCTGTTTTGAGCTCGTGATTATAATGTGGATCTATTTTGTTTTATTTTTCTGATTATTCTTATCGTTTTATATGCACGTGCTTCTGTGAAAAATAAACCTATTTTTCTTTCTTTCTAGATATCTGTGCTATATTTAAATGTTACTGTATTATAGACTTAAACCTTCGGAAATAAGTTTTCTAAATGATCGTGAAGAACTAGAGATACTAAGAGTAGTTTAGAAGAACTAAGTGACACACACAGATACATGAAAAAAGATTTTGTTTTATACTTGTAGATAGAAGAGAACACAAATTGGTCTCTGAAATGGCTGAAGAGGTATTTTTACATCTGTAGCCGAAATGTAGTTGTACACACTGCTATATATCAAGCTATACATACCTAGTACAAGCTAATCTCGCATTGCATTTCCTTACAATGAGAGGTCAGCATTTACTGGAAATGTATAGCTTGATATGTAGCCGTGTGTACATATCCTGTCTGCCTCCCTTTAGAGAATTCAGACTTAATTTTTTTTGTGTTAATAAAATGATGATGATGTTTACAAGTTACTGTTTATTAATTAGTTAACTTATGACGAGAATTAAGTGTTGATGTTAACGTCACATTTACGATGATTTAACGCCGAACAAACTAATAATTCAGACAAGTTGCAGTAGTAACAAACGTTCTTCGAGACGAGATCTTTTCAATGGAATATACCTTAACGGTATTGGGAGTTTCGGCAGGTTTAACATGTATGTCCAACCGACTCTTAGGAATATTGTTCCTAAAACGGCATATGATATACTCGTAGTCCATGTTTTAAAGTGGACGGTGATAGGCTCAAAAGATGATGTTTGCAAGGCACAGAAATAGTGAAAGTTAATTAATTGTCGAAATACCTGAATTTTAATAATGCTTAATTACTCATATTTATAGCTCTGTAGCTCTCACTGACTAAAATCGAGAGACGTTGTCGTACCACGAAATATTTCCCTTGAAGAGATCTTTCCATTGGCATGTATCTTAACGCTATTGGGGGATGCAGCAGGCTTAACGTTCTGACCGGCTGACCGACTCTTAAAAACATTGTTCCTAAAACGGCATCTAGGAGGCCAATGTTTTAAAATATCCATTATAGGCTTGAAAGATGATGTTTGCAAGGCAAAGAATTAATGAAAGTTAATTAATTGGCGAAATACCAGAATTTCAATTGTACAACAACAGAAGTCTTCATAATAAGAAATATTCTCCTTGATGAGATCTTTCCACTGGTATATGTCTTATCGCTATTGGGCTTCAGGGCAGAATCACCCTATCTCCTGTGTATCCAACAAAATGGAGCTCATTTCGAGCAACTAATTAGTTAGTTTACCCATTTTTCTCGTTCAATTAAAATAAGATTTTATGGTTTTCTTTTCATTTAATTCATCATGTTTGTTAGAGAGGTTTTATCCTTAAGATTAACTCTATCGACTAATGCCATAAAAGTACAGGGTGTTATTTTTTCCAGATTTTATCCGGTTCGATTCCCGAGTGTCGCAAGCGAATTTTCGAAAATCTATGAATGCAGATTTGTTTCTTTTTAAAAATAAAGATGTTTCTTTTGAGTAAAATTTGCTATCTCCAGTATTTAGAGTACTTTCCCTCTAGCTGAGGTCAAAAAATTCCAACCTGTACATATATTGTTTGGATTCAGACACCTTTGAACGAAACTTTTTTTTTCTCAACTCGGTGTCTCCTCAGTAGGTGTATTTCTAAGCATTATTAGCTTATTATACTTATTCCTTAGTTCTTAAGGAAGTATCAAACGTTTATTTTAAATGCATATATTAAATATTCCTTTTAAATATAAAGCGAATTTCTAAACGCCGCGCCATTGTACGTTGTGCATAGGAAGATAAAACATTATTTGTAATCACGGTGGCTAGCAAACTCGCCTACACTACTCCAAAACTGCGTGGCAAAGCAACTCCGCACGGGGAAGTGAAGGTTAACCCCGGAAGGGTTTTGTGAATGACCGCACTGTCGTATTGAGTACTTATAGTAGTAGATTTAAATAAATAAATAATTATACCCTTACGCTCTAGCATAAATCAGGGAACATATCCTAAAAATATATGAACGTTCGAAAATTTGTTGGATAATTAATAATTCTGTTATAATATATAGTCATATGACTAATAAAGATATAAAAATGGACGGAGCAATTTTTCACATTACGTAGTTAAGCAAAAATAAAAAAAAAATATGTTTAAAAAGGAAAATCTTTTGGATAACTAAACAAAGCTATGTATTTAAGGATATAAAAACATATTAAAAAATAAAAATTCGCAGAGCAATTTTTCTGTAGAAGTTATAGTACAAAATGTTAAAAGTTAATTTTGGGGTATCTCTGAAATCGAAAAAATGTTGGATTCCTTTACATACTTATTCTAACTGGTACATACTTACGTATACAGAAAGTATTTCAGGCTGAGGAAATATTCACAGAGAGTTATAAGCGATTTTCATGTTTGGGTGAAAATGCCGAACTTCTCGTAAAAAAAAATGTTGGTTTATTGCACATCTGTAATCTGTATCACCTAACTTCATCACATGCCAAATTTCAGAGGCGGAGGAATTTTTCGGAAGTCTCCATACAACAATATCCTCGTTGATTGGACTATTAAATGCTATGGCCGCGCAGTCGGCACATGGAGAACCGCGCGGCCACGCAGTTCTCTTAAACGGAGCTTAGTAGAGCTGTGGTAGAGGTCCCATTATTTTTGCTAACCACTGACACGATTTCGAAGAAAATGTAGACAGTATACAAAAAGCCCTAATGTTTGGATTTCATGACCTACAGCACTTAAAACCTATAATGCAAGTTAGAAGTAGGGTGACCAAGATTTATGGTGCGTCAGTCAGACATTTTCAATAACCTTTTATTGTAAAAAGGATTAATGATTATCTATTCGATTAGTACCTACTTACCTATACGAAAAAATATATCTTCCTACCTCCTTATGACGTAAACACTGCAATGGGGAAGGCAACTGTCAAAATGGCGCTGTCGTAGCTAGTTCCCAACACAAGCCAATAATACAAGGCGTGAGGTGGTTTTATTTTATTTTTGCGGAAATGATGCATTGTTGTGTTACTAAATACTCCGAAAATGGAGGCCACCATTTCCCGAGAGA
Organism: Fissipunctia ypsillon; assembly: GCA_947568875.1. Classification (NCBI taxonomy): domain Eukaryota; kingdom Metazoa; phylum Arthropoda; class Insecta; order Lepidoptera; family Noctuidae; genus Fissipunctia; species Fissipunctia ypsillon. The sequence continues at coordinate 13,453,393 of OX387661.1, read as the reverse complement.
CACTAAAATTAAAAGATGGTGGCTTAAAGCTATTCGTAGAGATATTTTATAAATTAAACAGAGTAGAAACATTTCGAAGAAAGTGACTTTGAGGATATATTTATGGTTTTAAATTCTGACACTTTCCATATCATTTACTTGATTTAAAATATTGAAATCACCGAAAATAACGAAATAGCGAAATAAAAGTAAACTCATGACTGAACGAAATGTCAAACTTATTGTAGGCCGTGGGGAGCTATGATCACGCCATCTACAATTAGCTTTGCCCGACCTTCCCCATTTTAATAAATCAAGCGTTCGTTTAAAAAACTTATGTACTTGTTGTTTATAATGATGACACCTAAATAGCCTACTGCAGTAGTGCACGCATTTTTGCAAAAGTGTATTGCATGTTTATGTCAGTGTCCTTGTGTGTCCCGCGTGGTGTTTTATTTATCCTATCTTGGCGGTTTCCGGGTGCGCCCGCGCCCGAGCACCACCCGCTCGCTTGCGCGTCTTTACCAGTGCAGTGATAAATGGTTAATCGTGGATTGTGTAGTGCTCGTGATTCTGCACTATCTTGGCTATTTAAACACATTATCATAAGTGCTGCTGGTCATTATCAAATAAGGAAACATACCAAACTGTAATTATTCAAAATGTTTATCAGATTTCTCACACTATGCGCAATAAGGATTAAGATGTCATATCAACTTTACATATCAACATTAGGTACACTCCTACCAACTTATCTGTGAAATGGCGAAAATTGGAACTACGGCCGTCATGTTGAAATGTCATTCGATTGTCAGTGTATACTACATTCGGGTTCTCTGGTTGTTTTGTCGTGATATTGCTGAATTTATAAAGTTGCCGAAAGCTATTAAAAGTGATGCTCGAAACATTATTCTAAAGGTTAAAACCTTTTTTGAAGAAGAAGCTCGGGTGGGGTCTCCGATTATTCCATTTAATCAAATTGTAAACGAATTTCGGCAGCGACAGATTAGTGTTGTCAACTTTCTTCTTATAAATTACCCGATACTTAACTAATTATTTAAGTCCACGAAATATTCGTTTCTATTCTTGCCGTAACGGTAACGTCTAGGGTCGCGGGATGTTCGAAAGAGTTACCGTGGCCCCGGCACAGGCAACAGAAGGAACACGGGTGGGTTTTAGTCAGTAAAAGTCTGACACGCCCTCCCGCTCCGCCCAGAGCGGGAGAAGTCATTTGATGATTTCCCATCCACAAAAAAAAAAAAAAGCGTAACGGTAACGTACATCTAATAGGTAACCTGCTAAGTGAGTGAGCAAACTAACCTGCCAGATTTCAAGTTTCTACTAACATTTATTTTATTATCTTATATTTCAGGTATGAGTCAAGGACTAATTTCAAAAATAGTTAAGGAAGGGCACGCAGCAGAACAAACTGGTACAAAAATTCGGACACCAGGCTAGGAGAGAAAACGTAAAAGTGGATTTGTGCATGTTGATGATTTTGACATGGGAGTTATACGGAGGAAAGTACATTAATTTTATTCTGCTAAAAAAGAGGTCCCTACTGTTAAAAAGCTTCTAGAGGTCTTAAAGACAGAAATAAATTACACAGGACAGCGAGAGAGTCTGTGAAAGCTGCTTCACAAGGTGGGATTTGGTTTTAAAAAATCTCAATCCAATCGGAAGGTTCCTATGGAGCGTAATGAAATATCAGCTTGGAGAGCTAAGTACTTGCATGCAGTGGATAAAAATAATAAATCTCCCCAGCCCCGGCCCATAATTTATTTAGATGAGACCTATATTCACTCTTCGCATACATCAGGTAAATGTTGGCAAGGAGAGGGTGAAGACGGAGTATTGGAGCCTGTATCGAAAGGGCAAAGATATATTATTGTTCATGCGGGAGGAGATACTGGATTTGTTACAAATGCACTACTTGTGTTTAAATCAAACACAAAAAGTGGTGATTATCATGACGAGATGAATAGTATCAACTTTAAAAAGTGGGTTATTGAAAAACTTGTGCCTAATTTACAAGAGCCATCCATAATAGTGATAGATAATGCTCCTTGTCACCGTATTTGTGTGAATAAGGTCCCAAATACGAATTCCTTAAAAAAAGATATGCAATTATGGTTGACCCAAAATAAAATTGACTACGGAGAGAATTTAACTAAACCTCAGCTTTTAGAAATAATTAAGAGAAACAAGCCTGAACCTGTATATGAGATTGAAAAAATTTTAGAAGACAATAGACACAAATGCTTATATTTACCACCTTATCACTGTGATCTCAATCCCATTGAACTCATATGGAGCACAATGAAAAGAAAAGTTGCTGATGTAAATATTGAGCACAAAAATGATGAAATTCCCCGCCTAGTTAGAGAAGCTTTTGACGCTATTACAGTTCATGAGTGGGCACAGCATTGTAAACACGTTCGCAGGTTAGAAGGAGAATACTTAAAACATGATTTGTATTTAGATAAACCTTATATTATAGAAGTGGTAAGTGACACTGAAACCGAAAGTGATAGTGATAATGATGATAGTGGTACGGAAATAAGCGGAGTATGGCCTCACAACCAGGATGAAGTTGTGTATGCAGGTTCATCTAAAGATCACAATTACTGAAAACCTGGTTTTCAATAAATCATTGTAAAGCAATTTGGTTTTTTTTATTACACTACACTATCACTAGGTACCACTGCTAATTATAATTAGTCAAATCTGGTGTTAGGGGTTAGGTACGGTCATAACTAAATGCTAGACATCCAGGTACCTCTTGCATGGTAGGTACCTACTTAACTTCGCATTAAATGAAAGTTGTATCCCCCCCGCGGAACATTTTATCTGCTGAATTTACACTTTATTGGAATACTTTTTAGATAAAGCCATTGTTTATTGCTGAGAGACTAAACTGTTAGCGTACCTACGTAACTGTAAATTATCAAATTCTTTTTATTTCTTTTATTATTTTTATATAGGTATAGGTGTTTTTAATTTATAAAAACTGTAATTCTTATTAAACGATTATGTCTAATGTGAAATTTCCTTCTTGAAAACTTACTCAATTTTGGGCACCTTATATTAATTAGCAACACTGAATCGACGGTGCCGTCCTCTTTCAGTTCAAAGATAAGTTGGTAGGACTGTACCTAAAATTTTCTGTCTAATACATAATTTTATGTTTAAAAAAAGGTTGTTGTTGTCGTTGTTTAATTTTATGTTTTATGGTTTTTGTTAAATTTTATGTTTTAGCTTTCAAGCTACATTAGCTTCTTTATATTTTCCCTATCGGCTGTTTTTAGTACCGTAGGTATCGGTGCCAAAACGGAGGTCAGTGATAATGATATCGCACACAGTATCGCAACAAGTATCGATGCGAAAGCTTACACATATACTTACAAGTGAAAAGTGATCCCGTGAGACATTGTATGTGATTAACTATTGTTTTTACAACTTTTCATTGTACAGGAAGGCATAATTCTATTTTTAAAACTATTTTAACTAGACGACGACTCGTCACGTTCTAAGAGCGGTGTGCATTCGATTTCGATTCGGAAAGTCGTATGTCTATCTCGCTCGCTTTCGTAATGACAAAAAAAGACAGACATACGACTTGACGAATCGAAATCCAATCGCAGAGTTTGTGAATAGCTATGCTGAAATCAGACTAATTTATTCTATTAAAATTCACCTTTCACTTCAACTCTGATACCGACACCTATATCTACCTATTAATATATTTGTCAGAAATACAAAAGAGTGTCAAACCCGTGATGATCAAGAATGTAGGTACCTAAATAAAACTAAATAATTGTATAAAATCAAATCTTATGACGTTGCATAATTGTTAATTTACAGTAGGTAATAAATGAGTGTATGATTAAATGAGTGTTTTCTTTAGCAAAATGTTAAAATTAGTATTTATACGAATACGGTGTTAATATTTTCGCATGAGTAGGTACTTCTCCATCCAATTAACCATAGTTATTCCCTCATTATGATATTAGATACTACTTACGTATGTGATATAAAAACGACGCTTTTGGAAATGTCTGATTGACGCACCATAAATCTTGGTCACCCTACTTCTAACTATCCAAACATTAGGGTTTTATTCATACTGTCTACATTTTCTTCGAAATCGTATCAGTGGTTAGCAAAAACAATGGGACCTCTACTAAGCTCCGTTTAAGAGAAATGCATGGCCGCGCGGTTCTCCATGTGCCGACCGCGCGGCCATGGTTAAACCTTTATAACTTTCTGAATTTTGGATCTACGAATTTGCGACTTTCATTGTTAGTGTTTTACAAATTCCTTCGTAATGTTGACGTAGTCGTTTTTCTTTTACGACACTGTGGCCGAGCAGTCGAAACGGACACCCCGGCAACACCGCGCAGGTATTGAGTTAATTTTAAAAGGAAAAGCTCAACATCAATATAAATATACTGACTGGATTATAAGTGTATCAAGCCTTGTCTAATGAGACGCAAATAATAAAATTATTGTGGGTGGGTAACATAGGAAACCACGTTTTGGAATTGGCAATTCCTTTCTCATTCTCTTTTATTTTCTATGTAATTTTTGACTAAAAATGTGCCAAATTATTGGTCTAAAACATAAAATGGTAAGCAAAAATAAATTATTTGACTTTAAAACTAATGGGAGTTGGCGGGTCTCGAAAAGTTAATTTTAGTTAGGTACTTATCTAACATAACTAACCAATAACAAGTTAGCTTACATAAATGTCCATTTTTTTAAAATAAGTAAATAGGTACCAAGTATTGCACAAATGCTGTTAATTGCTGCCATTTGCAAATTGACACTATGTAGTACTTTAGGTACTGTGATTAGTACAGCAGCTGCAGGAGACTGTTCATATTTGAGGAGAGATGTAAAAAAAACATTGTTTTGTTCTTAATTATTTTTTTTAATGCATAAACTTGCACTCATATAACACTGAATACATTCAAAACATAAAGGTGTAAATCGTTTTTTTTTATCTATATTGTCTGCGATAACTATACACTTACAAAGAAAGCAACTTAGCTATAATTCTTATCCATAAATGTAGCCATTCTGATATCCCTCTTGCTCAGTCCATTTACATCATGAGAAGACAATGTAACCTGTAATAAGAATACAGTTTAATTTCTATTTATAACATTAGGTAAGTTTTAAAATTTTACTACTATTTTGGTAGATACCAGGTACCTAATTACCTATATATCATTTTATAAAGGATTGATTGACACTCACTCAGGATCATTCCATTGTTTAATTTATTGGATTCTATCATGAATATGCATAGTAAATATGTATAATATACTAAAAAAAAATATTGTGGCTTCAAAAAATAAAGAATCAAAACTAATTAACATTATGTACCTAGTTGCACATTGTTACATCAACAGTAATCAGTAAATTAAAAAAAAAAAACGATGAAATTGTTCTTGATTGAAAATTGTAAAGGAATATTTAATTGGTTTAATCAAATGATTACTTACTTGAAGTTTATTATATACATTAAACCACTCAGGATGGTGATCCATTTTCTCAGCCAGCAGTGCCACTCTACTCATAAAGCCAAAGGCCTGGTTGAAGTCCTTGAATTGAAACTCTTTCTCAATAGCATCTCTGTTGCTTTGCACTTTCCAACCAGACTGTAACAGTGGCTGCAGCTGTGCGTCACGCTCTTCTTGAGTCAATTTGTCTGCCTACAAAACAATAACCACATGAAATAAAGAAATAAGCATCAACTTAGTACCTAAGTATTATAGTATTTGACACACCATTTTCCTTCTACTGGGCGAGGTCGACGAAACAGTAGCGTAATGCGCGGCGGACCGACTGGCATTGAGCGCAGGCTTCGACCCTGCGGGGTGAAAGTGTATCGCTATAGAGCGAATACTGTTCAAAATTGTATATGTGAACATTGGTGTCAGTAGATAGCGGCAAAAAACAAATTATAAACGTTATATTCAGTATTTGCTAATCCCTATAATTAATAAGTAGCTTGAATCTAGATTCAGTCAAGTTTTAGCTGTTATCAAATGGTTTTATATTTTCTTTAGTTCATCAACAATCCCAGTCCCCGCTTGCACATCTGACACTGACATCCATGTTTCAAAATTAGTTTGACAACTTTGAAACATGTCTGACAGCAGCAGCCATGGAATTAGTATGTACTACTCACTGGTATGTAAACTTGGCAGAAGCACGTCTTGCTTAGGTGCGTGCAGTCCATAGAATTTAAGTAGTCGCGTAAGCGAGTGTAGTCTACTCACATATTTAGAGCCATTCGATTCGGTGCCGAATTCGATTGTAAGGTATGTACAGACGCCAGCAGGTCAAGCTACCCGAAAATGTCAAATTTCCCCAATCAATCTTAAATCTAATGTTATAGCAATAAAGTTGAAAATCTATTAAAGAAAGAATCATGGCCACGCTCCTAACATGCTTGGACTAGTAAAATTTAACAAAACGACTCTTGATGAAACATACGTTGTTTCATTTGTCTAAATAAATGGTAAAAAGTACGGCCTTCAAAATATTTTTAAAAGATGGGAGAGTCAAGTAATTAAGAAATATATTTTTTGAGGTTAGGTGGTATATTATTAATCTGTGGCTTTTGAATTGAGAGGTTTTTCATCATTTTTTTTTATTAAGTTACAAATTATGTCAAATGCAGGGCCCGTACTCTACATATCCGTTAAGGTTGAATTATCTTCATTCATAAGTAGGTACCATAATAGACATGGACACGTTGAATTTGTCCCTGATAATAGAGGAGTTTTCAAGAAGACTGCTATACATACGTAGCGTACGTACAATACGAGGAGAAATCCTTTCAGCAATAAAAGATACCACTCTTGTGTTTTGCTCTAGGACAATGTGTCGCGCAATACGATTTACACACAATCCACAGTTAACACACAGAATGGAAGACATTTTGCCACTTCCAATAGAAGATCCAAAACGTGATGCAGTTGAGAGTATGTCATGCTCACTTAAATGTCTCGCTGATGGTGGCGCGTGTGTTGGATCATTCGGTTCCCTACAAAATGGTTGAGCTGGATGGTGCTGATCCACGCGTCATGTTCGTGAATGGGCGCCGTCAGTGGAGACTGGTCATCTCTTAGCTGCCAGGGCTTATTTTTAATCTTATATTTTAAATTGTTTTAATTATCTATTTTTTACATTGTTCTCACATATAGAAGCAACAAGAACAATAACAATGTACCTACCCAGGATTTTGTAACAATTTTGATTTAAAAGAGTGTCCATGGAGTTTCTTGCCCATTCTTCTCCATAGAGATCTACGAAGGATCTACGTTTTGGAATGGGCGACTAGCTTCAATTTTCTGACTAACTGACTGACTCTTTAACAATTCAAAAGTGCCTGTAATTGGTTTAATTAAAATAAATGCTTTGAGTTTGAGTTTCAAGTCCAATATACGAAAGCCAAGTCAACTAGAGTAGAAGAATCAGTCGGTGTCCGTAAGCAATGCAATATATCAGGAATTCAGGAAAATAACACAAAGTCGCACAGAACACAGAGTCGTCGCCGAAACTACAACACAGTCTGCGCAGAAAACTGTCAATGTCAATCATTCTTTTGTTTATATTACTTGTCAAAAATAGAGGAAGGCCACGTCATCGATCAATTTATGCAGTACTTATCGATTTTGAGATGTAAAATCATTACTTTTAAACAGTTTACATTACCCGGGGTTTTATTTCGATTAAAAAATAAAATCGATTCAGATCTAAGTTAAAGTATGGACTTCTCTAGTAATGTTAATAATACAAATGCGTTCAAAATCAATATTTTACACTGCGTTCTGATAATGCAAAATTATATTTACAATGATATAAAATATCTATACTTCCCCATCTTCAAAAAATAAACTGATGATATCTAATAATTACATTAACAATGTACTACATTTTGGTGACAGTCTCATCTTGGGACGAAATTCTGTTTTTTCTTAGTCTTAAATTACCATGATCCTTTGACAGATTGTAGTAGCTTGATGTGCTGCCGTCCATACATACGTTGAGGGGGAACGCCACAAAATCATCAGAATTTAATGGTTGTGAAAGTGCTTTTTAGATTGGGGTTTAGAACTGAAAGCTCGTCAAGGTGGCAGCACTGTTTTCCGTCCTGAAACCGTCATTGTTTTGTTTAACTTTTGCGTCGATCACACGAAAACTAGATATCTAAATATGTATGCGACTTGGAGTGTAGCACTATTTACAAGACGAACTCTGGAAAAGGAAAGCCTCTACTGCTGTTAAAAAAGCAGCTTTAGTGGAAATATCAATAAGTTAGGATAAATGATTTAATTTCTGTAAGTAGGTTTGTACAAACGCTTTTACACGTCAACCACATTTTAATTACAGTAAATGTTCAAATTGTTTGCCATCGGCATTAATACAGGCACGACATCGCCTTAAAAAAGATCGATTTATTTGTCGTGCATATCTTCTACGATTGATTTATGATCCGCAGCGTGATTGATTTTTTAGCGAAGCTAGTCCAAGGTTGTTGTTGGTTTTGAGTAGATCCTGTCTTTGAGACAACCCCAATAGAAGAAGTCCAGGGGGTTTAGATCGGGTGAACGGGGTGGCCATAAGACAGGACCAAGTCGCCCGATCCAGTGCCCTGGATACTCTTGGTTTAAAGGGGGGCGGGGGGCGTTGAAAACCTGGGAAAATATGAAATCCACGCGGACTAAGCAGCGCGTGTAGTGCTAGTCTACTTAATAAAAATCTTAAATTCATTTATTCACTGACAGACAATGCACTGCCTAAACTGCGAGGTCTAGAAGCATGAAATTCACAAATCACGAGAGTTATACAAGGCGTTTGGTAGATGGGTGCAAAGCCTGAAGGGGGTGATATCTTAGAGCATTTAGAACTTATTAAGGTGAAAGCGTCAGGGTAGCCCGCGAAATTCAAATTTTCTTACGTTTTTTTGCAATTTGCAGGTCTGTATTAGGTTGTATGTTAATTAAAATATTATTGGCGACCGTAACAAATATGTATTTACACAATTATAATCATTAAACTCATCAATACATCTCTCTAAGACCAAGTAATTCTATTGAATGACTCATGAAATATTAACATTTCAGGATTATACTAACTTAAGGAATTGTATTACTGGTTCTAATGATTATAATTCTGTAAATACATATTTGTTATACTCGCAAATCATACTTTAATTAACATACGCCCATACACTGAGCTACAAATTGCAAAAGTAGTAAGAAAATTTGAATTTCGCGGGCTACCTTGGCGCTTCCCCCTTAAGGTGAAAGCGCCAGGGTTGCCCGCGAAATTCAAATTTTCTTACGTTTTTTGCAATTTGCAGATCAGTATTAGGTTGTATGTTGATTAAAATATGATTCGCGGCCGTAACAAATATGAGTTTACAGAATTATAATCATTAAAGTCATCAATACAACTCTCTAAGACCAAGTAGGTCTATTGAATGACTTTTATTATGAAATCTTAACATTTCAGGATTATACTAACTTAAGGAGTTGTATTACTAATTCTAATATTATAATTCTATAAATACATATTTGTTACGGTCGCGTATCATACTTTGATCAACATACACCCAGACACTGAGCTGCAAATCGCAAAAATCGTCAGAAAATTTGAATTTCGCGGGCTACCTTAGCGCTTCCCCCTTAAGCTAAACTTGTCTTAGACGAAGTCTGTTCCTTGTATTATTTTTTTTAAACTAAGGTTTTTAATAATAAATACCCATTTTTTTTCAATTAATTGTTAACAGTGTCCAATAAAAGCTGTTATGTTATTATTTTTTATTTATGTAATGTGTGATTAGTGATTAGTGTGATTACTCAAACAAAATAATCCTCAAGCATCTGTGTCATCAGAGAAACATTCTACGCCATATTCAAGAAACTTTTAAAAATCATGAAAATGTTTTGTTTACGGCATAATAAAAAAATAAAAAAAAACAGCGTCAGTTGTTCAAACCTTTTTAATAACATGTTTGGTTATTTCCCTTTCTTTTGAAGTACTATTTACGCAGATATCTCATTAGCTCTTGGAATTAAGATGTGGACAAAGCAAATTGAGTATGAAAATTGTTATTTTTAACAGATCAATAAAACAACATTTTTGTTAAAATAATTTATTGTTCATGTTCAAAATGTTGACCGCGGTTTCTTATACAAGCGCGTGCCCGTCTTCTCACTTCTGTAGTCGTGATTTTTAATTTCATCTCCTGCTTCATGACTTGAAAAACCGTTTGGATTCTTTCTATTAATTCTTCTCTAGTTTAAATTTCAACGTGCGTATAGACGAGCTCCTTGGCTCGTCCCCAAACGAAAAAATCCACAAGAGTTAAATCGGGTGATCGAGGTGGCCAAGGGATGGGCCCGTCTCTGCCAATCCAGCTCTCCGGGAAACAATTATTTAAATGTTCTCTCACGTTTAGGGTCCAGTGTGCTGGACAACCATCTTGTTGAAAAATCATTGGTCTTCTCATTGCCAATACTTATTGGTATTTCGGTCTCTGGGAGATAATTTTAGAGGAATTCCAGGTAATGTTCTCCATTTAAATTATCTGGTAGGAAGTGCGGGCCAATCAACGTTCGGCCGATTACTCCTGCCCACACGTTAACTGAAAATTTCCTTTGGAACGACACTTCCTTCTTCCAGTGTGGATTGTTCTCCTTGTCGGTCCATCGATGAAGATTATGAAAATTGGTAATTCCTTCTTTCGAAAATTCTGACTCATCGGTCCACAAGATTGATTTTAAAAACCATAATAATAATAATCATTATTTAAAAATGTAAGATATATGTATAAAAATGGAATAAAGGAAATAATCATTTCCATTGAAAGCGTCTAACGGGCCTCTGCGAGTTGGCTTCGGCCCCTCATATACCTTCCAAAGGTCCGGGACCCTAGGGTCCCGAGAAATATTTAAAAAAAATAATAATAATAACCCCACCGCCGTATCTCTACGTTGACGTCGTGGTGGGGCTTGCGCGCTCCTGAACTCTAGATCTGTGCCGGTAGAGTTTACTTTGCCGATACGGATCTAGGGTGAGGAGCCAGACCAAGAGAGATACATGAACCCATAGGGCAGCATATGGCAAGCTGTTGGGCAGTAGCGACCCCACGGACCCTATCTCCCGGGAGAAGTTTTGTTCCTCACCTCTGGCTTGTCTCTATCGGCCGTATGGAGTGAACACTGACGAGGAACAGAGTTCCCACCTCATTCTTGCCTTTATTGGCCGGCTTGAGTGGAGATTCGCTAGAGCAAACGTGCTCGGAGGAAGGAAGTATTCTAGTAAGTGCTGGTAGGGATCTTGACCATCTTCCGGGCTCTGGGATTGTTCTGATAGCCGTGGAATACCTCTCCACTCTTAAGCACCTCAAGACATGTTGCCCCCTTGTCGCTACGACACTATGTGCTAGCGACCGTTTCCGGGGGCCCATTGTTGAGTGTGCGAGTCACCCCCTGCCATTTTATCCGTGTTTATTTATCTGTGTTTATTTATCACACATTGGTCAGGCAGGGGCCATAGTCCTTCCAGATAACCAGTCCACTTTAGCCATCCAAACCCATAGCCCTTTTTTTTTGTCTCCATATCCTGCAATAGTCCTACACCAACCGGGGGTTGTCCTTGGGTGCACTTGCATAGTACGCACAGGGATAATCCTCGGTTGGTGCCTCATTTCCATTGAAAGCGTCTAACGGGCCTCTGCGAGTTGGCTTCGGCCCCTCATATGCCTTCCAAAGGTCCGGGACCCTGGGGTCCCGAGAAATATTGAAAAAAAAAAAAAAAATAGGTACGTCAACACCGTAAATTTTTTCATAGCTCGTATTTCCCGTTTAAAATTATTCCGGTAAGTCACATGTATGCACAAATAACACAATAAAACCTTTTGGAACAAATAATAATTAAATAATAAACACTATAAAATGAAAAATGAAACAAATATCAAGATATCCAGAAAAACTGACGGCTGTCAAATTCGGCCGGGATATGAATTATTTACTGATCTTAGATATTAATGATTGGTCTCGCTGCGGTCGAGCGCAGCGAGACCAATCATTTATCTAAGTTACTGATGCTATGAAAACAAAGTTATATTGACGAGATCAGCAGCTCGCCGTGCACGCCTACCACCCCCGGACTCGTCGCTCAGCTCCGCCTCGCCGCCGCCGATAGCCAGCCACATCGAATGTGCTGTGACACCGGCCGTAGCAGTTGCGTCGAGCCCGAGCGACGAATATTTTTCCCCGCCGACGTCGCCAACACCCGTACGTCGGCAGGGGAGAGGCCGACCACCGAGGAGCTTGGGACTTAGGGGCCATCCGGCCCCGAGCCGGGTCCCCGCTGCCGGTGGTTGTGTGCTGCGCATGAGATGGACTCAGTCTATGAACGAGAACGTCATGCGCGCATATAACGGGTCTACAGAGGGGGGAACTAAGTCTCCAGTCCTGTGCTCATATTATCTCTCGCCGGAACGCCCGTACCGAGCTGCTCCGACTTCCGGTACCTCGGGTCGTTTGTCCAAGGGGATGGCGAAGTAGACCGAGACGTAGCGCACCGGATCAACTCAGGATGGATGAAATGGCGACAGGTCACAGAAACAACTTGCGACCCACGGATGCCCCTCATATTAAAGGGAAAAATTTATAAGTCCGTGATAAGGCCTGTCGTACTGTATGGATCGGAATGCTGGGCCGTGAAGAAGACGGATGAAAAAAGATTGCATGCAGCGGAGATGAGAATGTTGAGATGGATGTGTGGAGTGACGAAATTGGATAAAGTAAAAAATGAGTTTATAAGGGGAAGTTTGAAAGTGGCGCCAGTGACAGAAAAGTTGAAAGGAAATCGTTTGGCTTGGTATGGACATGTGAAGAGGAGGGAGGAAACGCATGTGACTAAAAGAGTGATGAATATAAATGTTGATGGATGGAGAGGGAGAGGAAGGGCAAAGAAAAGATGGATGGATTGTGTGAGGAATTATATGAAAGAGAAGGGAGTGAATGATAGCGTGACTTTTGACAGGGGAAAATGGAAAGAGAAAACGTGTTGCGCCGACCCCAAGTAACATGGGACAAGGGCAGGAAGATGATTTTTATCAGAAATATTTAAAAATGTAAATAAATAAGAAAGAAAATAAACGAATAATAATAATAAGGTTTATTCACAAAAAATACAGAAACACATTTATAATGTACATTACAAGTTGCAAAATCTGTATAAAATGTATATAACCCTGTCCCTTAGACTAGGATAGCCTGTATTCTAAAAGACATTGTTCGGCCAAATAATTATCTGAACATGATTTAATACAACAAATGGACGGTGTTGGTGTTACATCTTCAATGTCACTATTTAACAAAAAGCGACAGAATTGAATCCTTCCAAACCTTGTACACCCGTGCTGTGGAAAGGATATTTGTTTTCTCGGTGCATCGTATTCCACACCTTTCATACCGAAATGTTGAGTCCAGATTCCGCGTGATGGATTCCAACTTCAGAAAGCCGACGAAATGTGTTGTAAAACACTCTGACATTAGGTAATCTGCGATTCGGATATCTCTCTTGGTACATCTGTCGCGCCAAAGATCCATTACCGTCAGCTCTGCCATACATGAAGACGATATCTGCATATTCTTCATTCGAAAAAGTAGCCATAGTCGATTGATCACACAAATAAAAGTCCAAAATCAGTGAAGGCGCTCACAGCTGGGGCTAGGCTCAACACCTTAAACACCTCAAAAATCAACACGTGAAGGAGCGCACAACTTCATGCGGTTAATTGTGTAACACGCATTTGCAATTAAAACGTCTTGTCACAAGGGCAGTCGTTACTTGACTAACTGAGGGTCCGAAGATGTGACGAGTCCACCTGACTACTCGGGTACTAGTACTAGTGTAAATAAATAACGACTTTATATCCTCGGCAACTAAGCTGATTTTTCTATTGAATAACAATTCACTAGACGCTACCTGAGAGTCGAAAAAAAGGCGTTTGTTATGCGAGTTCCCAGAATTTGATTAGTGCGCGTGCACCATAATTCTAACAAAAAAACAATAGTGCATTAGCAAAAATGTTGCATTATTTTGGTCTGTTTAAAAATTAAATATTCGACCTCAATTTGCTTTGTACATCCTAATTCCAAGAGTTGATGAGACAACTGCGTAAATAGTACTTCAAAAGAAAGGGCAATAACCAAGCATGTTTTTAAAAAGGTTTGAACAACTGAGGGTATTTTTTTTTTAAACCGTAAACAAAACATTTTCATGATTTTTAAAAGTTTCTTGAATATGGCGTAGAATGTTTGTCTGATGACACAGATGCTTGGGGATTATTTTGTTTGAGTAATCACACTAATCACACATTACATAAATAAAATATAATAACATAACAGCTTTTACTGGACACTATTAACAATTAATTGAAAAAAAAATGGGTATTTATTATTAAAAACCTTAGTTTAAAAAAAAATACAAGGAACAGACTTCGTCTAAGGTAAGTTTAGCTTAATAAGTTCTAAATGGTCTAAGATATCACCCCCTTCAAGCTTTGCACCCATCTACCAAACACCCTGTATTTATGAATGTCAATATGGCGGGACGACGGCAGGTTTTTTTGAATATCATGTGATTAGGATTTAATACAATATTTCTACTATTTCATACTTTCATCGTAAAATTCTACACTCACAAAATTCCAAAATATTCTAAAAAGAAAGTGATCCCGTTATTTTGATATCAAAATGGCGGCACCACTATTCAGGCAGGAAAAACACAAGGCGTGATCTTAAACTGAACACACCAAATTTTAATACGATTTAGTACGACTACGTTTGAATCGTTATTATACTTTTACAACTGTAATTTCAATGAAAAAAAGTGTTTATTATATTTACATCAAAAAAGCGCCTGTAGAAAAAGTATCATTTTAAGCCAAGTATCATTTTATGGCTCTTACAATTTATTTAGGCGTTTAGTGTGTTACAGTTTTACTTTGGGAGGGTTATTCTAAAATGCGTTTATTTTAGTTTGTTTAAAAATTAAAAGTGATTTGAATACAAAACCAAAATGTTGAAAGAGATAATAATATCTTCTTCAATATCTTCTTCTTTTATAATTTCTTCTTCTTTTTAATATCTTTTAATGTAGTAAATTATTGTTTAAATTACTTACTTTATTAATAACAATTCAGGTATGATTTCGGAAATCATACATAGAGTACAAATCTGACTAAGAAAGATGTATTGATGATTCTTATGGTTATAATTATGTAAATACATATTTGTTATAGCCGCGTATCATATTACGAATTTCCAAACTACAAGTTAGACTTAAAACTCATCGTACCCAGAAAGATAAAACACCAATATAAAGACAACGTCATTGAACTATTTAAATATTGTATAATTTTGCCAATTCAGACTAGACTCAACATGGCCCTCATGATTGAACAATTTAATAACAAAGCATTCAAATACCGATATCACATAAAGTAATCACAAGAAGTATCACTGAAAATAAACTAATAGTACCTCAGGTTAGAAATTATTATACAGAAATTATTGCGAACAGTAAAATTTTTAATACCCACAACATACAACAAAATACCAAAATCTATAAACGAAATAAACTTGAAAAATTATAAGCAAAAATACTATTACAACTGCTTATTTAGCTTAGTTTAATAACTTTTAAAATTAAAACACTATCTAATAAAAATAAATAAAAGCGAAGCAACCTGTATAGGTCTTACTTACTGACAGATGTTTACTGCATAAAATAGTTAAGTAATATTATTCGTGTACCCACATTATTTGCTATAATATAAGCGAATGGTGTGGGTGCATGTATGTTAAATAGTAAGTAAATAGAAGTTACCTATACTTACTTAGTAGTCATTAAGGAGCGAATGTGAGCACCAATACAAACCATTTCTGGTTTAATGGTACAAAAGAAACATAAACCTGTAATAAGACTGTATGCATAAAATAAATAAATAAACAAAATAAAGTGCATTTTCACAGATTGTCGGAAAAAGCTCAATTATGTATGTTTTTCCTGTGACAAATTGTTATTAATAAATTAAGTAATTAAATTTACAATAATTTATAACATTATAAGAAATTATTATCTCTTTCAACATTTTGGTTTTGTATTCAAATCACTTTTAATTTTTAAACAAACTAAAATAAACGCATTTTAGAATAACCCTCCCAAAGTAAAACTGTAACACACTAAACGCCTAAATAAATTGTAAGAGCCATAAAATGATACTTGGCTTAAAATGATACTTTTTCTACAGGCGCTTTTTTGATGTAAATATAATAAACACTTTTTTTCATTGAAATTACAGTTGTAAAAGTATAATAACGATTCAAACGTAGTCGTACTAAATCGTATTAAAATTTGGTGTGTTCAGTTTAAGATCACGCCTTGTGTTTTTCCTGCCTGAATAGTGGTGCCGCCATTTTGATATC
The DNA here is from genome assembly GCA_947568875.1 of Fissipunctia ypsillon. Classification (NCBI taxonomy): domain Eukaryota; kingdom Metazoa; phylum Arthropoda; class Insecta; order Lepidoptera; family Noctuidae; genus Fissipunctia; species Fissipunctia ypsillon. The sequence continues at coordinate 13,436,885 of OX387661.1, read as the reverse complement.
AAAATAACGGGACCACTTTCTTTTTAGAATATTTTGGAATTTTATGAGTGTAGAATTTTACTATGAAAGTATGAAATAGTAGAAATATTGTATTAAATCCTAATCACATGATATTCGAAAAACCTGGCGTGGTCGCCATCTTGACATTCATCTGTATTTAACGAAAGTGAGCACTATGGATGGGTTTTTGAAAACTCATCCCCTACAGGAGTTAAATAAGGGGTGAAAGTTTGTGTATAAATTCAACATTTTTGCAGATGGAAAATAACATTCTATCTATTTATTGGGCGCACAGCTTGCCCTTTAACAAAAATAACATTTTTTATTATCATAGTGTTTTTAATTTGGAATGCTTTGAATACCATTTGAAGTAATAACAAATTGTATCATGGTATTAGGTAAGTGCGGAGCAAATATAACAAGTAGTTCTCTAATATATGTTTCATGTTTACAAGTAAGTAGCTGATTTCTGGTTTTTAGCAGTTGTTTTACATCACATGTATTTAAAGTCTTCTTTAACATAAGCCTAGTGGTGACCATGTTAGACCATGCAAGGCCCAGAGATGGCAATATATTAGCTGACTCTTCAAAGGATGCTGTAACTTGGTTTATACAGAGAATGGCTAAGTTGAATTCTTGTGCCAATGTTGTCAATACAGTAGCAATTTCTCTTAAGTCTTCTGCTCTCTTTACATAATTAGTACTTTCACATCTAAAAGGTGCTGCAATAGAATCAATTACTATAAGAGATAAGTCATGCTGTTCTAACAGCTTAGGTAACCGTACGCTTACACAAGACAGTAAATCTTTTGCCTCGGTTATATGTTCCACAAAGACATTTTCTCCATAATCAATTTTGGAGTTGAACTGTGGAAGATTCATTTTCATTTCCTCAAATCTTTTAGTTGGAAATATATCTTCAGTACAAATATAAACACACCCATGAGCCCAATTTTTTAGAGATATTTGTAAGGCTAATTGGGTCTTTCCACTTGCGCTTTCGCCAAAAACCTCTGTTATTGTACCTTTTTGAAGACCACCATTCAATAGATTATCTATGCCAATACACCCTGTTGATATTCGGAGTTTATTGGTGTTAATTTTCTTCAAATCATTAGCCGTAGTAGTAGTTGGGCATATATTATCAGTCACAATATTTTTTAATAGCAAGATATCATCAACACATAAGTTTGTAGACTTCTTGATATCCCAAATAGAAAGAACAATTATTTGTTTAACCGTGGATATTCCAGCTCTGTCTATAACTTCATATATGTTAGGAGGTAATAAATGTTTTAATGTCATCACGATAAAATATTAAACTAGATGTGAGTTTTCAAACAGGTTTTCACTTTTCAGTATTATAAACCACAACAAACAAATACGTTTTATGTTATTTCCAATGACAGTGACTGGTGCTGGTGACAGCTGACTTGACCATAGAGTTATTTCACACTCTTGGACTTGACGTGACGAAAACGGAAAACGAGCTAAGGAACTCAAATGGTGGATATTACTAGGATCATAGATCCTGCATATCTATGATTCATAGGTATGTATGGACGGCAGCACATCAAGCTACTACAATCTGTCAAATTTCTTTAATAGATTGTTAACTTTATCACTAAAGTACAGATGTTCTATGTCACGAAGTCCGTTTGGCTATGAATGTTGTCAAGCGTGCACATGCACATTGTTTTTGTGTGCGTAACCTCGAGAGCGCTCAGTGTCGATCAGGATCAGGACACGGTCCGGATCAGTAGTGTTTTTAGTTCGCGCCAAATTGTTTCACGGAGTAAGGTCAGCATGGCAACAAAACGAAGAAGAGTTGTCCATAGTGAGGTAATATTTATTTATACGTTTTCAATTAAAATTTTATACAAAGATACTTAATATAGCAATAGAAGTATTTATAAAATGAATGTTTTTTTGTGTTATAAAATATTTATATTTCTTAATTATTTTGATTACATTTTGTTTTAGGGTCGAAACATGATAGCTAGTGTTTATCATTTTCTGCGAGAAGAATATGAATTTACAAAATCATTCATGAAATCCAACTGTGATTTGTCTCATTTACAAGACATTACACGGCGTACAGCTGAAGCTACGGGTATTAGCCAAAAAACAGTTCAAAGAATATTAAAAGAAGATAAGGAATTGCCATCCACTTCATCAAAATTCACTTCACCTATGAAGAAAAGGAGAAAGCGAAATAATAAAGTGGATATAGATAATTTTACAGCCGATGTGGTTCGCAGTACTGTACAAGATTTCCATATTGTCCATAAAGAAATTCCAACATTAGCTAAGTTAAGAACAGCATTGAATGAAAAAATCGGATTCGAAGGTTGTTTAGAAACTGTTCGCAAGTTACTATTGAAATTAGGTTACAAGTGGCGCAAAACAGAGAACAACCGTAAAGTCTTGACGGAGCGTCATGATATACAAATGTGGCGTTTAACCGTACCGCTCTCAAAGTCGGCCCATTGTCTACACCGATGAGACCTACGTCCTTTCGACACACGTGCGAAACAACACCTGGGCAAAAAAAAAGGAAAGCACTCCGTTTTTAAAAAAAAATTAGCACAGGCACTCGCTTTATTTTAGTGCACGCGGGAACCAAGGATGGTTTTATTGAAAATGCTTCTTTGGTTTATAAGACCAACTCAACATCTGGTGATTATCATTCAAATATGAAAAATTACTGCCCAATTTACCTCCGCGCTCTGTCATTGTCTTAGACAATGTATCTTATCACAACACACGGGCTGAACGACTACCGACGCAATCTACAAAGAAAGCCGATATGCAGCAATGGCTCAGGGATAAGGGCATTTGATGAATCTCTTTTTAAATTGGAATTGTGCGATATAATAAAGAACTACAAAGCCCAACACGTAATCTACAAGATTGACGAATTTATAAAGAGCAAGGGTTTTGATGTCTTACGCCTTCCCCCCTATCACCCAGAATTAAATGCGATTGAAAATATTTGGGGGAACGTTAAAAATTACGTCGCATCTAAAAATATCGAGCAAAACATGACGAATACGGCAAGACTGATCAATGAAAGTTTGGGGCAAGTTAGCAGTGAAACGTGGCAGAAAACATGATCATGTTGAAAAAATTTAAAAAGACTACTTGAAATATTTTGATCTCGATTTTGAATTTATAATCAATGTTCAAGATGATTCTGACGACAGCAAAACGGAATCGGAAATCGAAAATTTATCTGATAGTGATTGAAAATACTGAATAGTCCTACTTGTTTCGTTTCCATTCTGTAAAACCAATGCTTAATTAAATGCCTACATCTTCTTAATATTTCTGTATTTATTGCAACCTAATCTAATTTATTTACAAAAAGTATATACTTTTAAAACCAAAATTTTATTTCGATTATTAAATCTCGACTTGAATATATATCAGATTTCTTTGCTAACGTTACCCACTTTTACACACGCAAGCGCGCTTGTCGGGATACGTCACTACTACAATCAAAGCCGAACGGACTTCGTGAAATAGAATATCTTGTATTAGGTTCACGGTTGATTGGGAAAATTTGACACTTTCGGATAGCTTGACCTGCTGGCGTCTGTACTTTAATGTATGATGTATGCATTTGTAAAATTCAGTAACATTTACATATATTAATTTCGTATATGATAAACGACTTTATGAATGAAAAAAAACATTTTTTGCAGTCTTGATTAATAATCGCCCCGTAGGAATAGGGGCAAACGACCAAGAAGCTTTTGATCCATGTCATTATCCGGTTCACTAAAGTTTCACCAAAACTCCATTGACAAATTTTAATTTTACAACCAACGATTCGTATATTATTTATTTCGCAAACAACTTGTTCTGCAAATGTTTCATTTTAAAAACACTCGTTTTACATTCATTTAGCAACAAACACTTCCTTATTCGTTTGACATTGACAAGACAATTGACATTATTCAAATAAGCAGAGTTTACTAATAATCGTGGGTGGGTGGATTACTCTGTGCAACTCTGTTGTAGTTGTTAAAATAACGTATACTTCATAAAAGATAGCTTGATCTCTGCGACAGCTGTCAGTAAAATCACGCCTATGAAGTCCTGAATTTCATAATAGTACAGAGCCTAGATATATGGTACAGAGTGACAGTACCTGTCAATGTCATACTTTATGCCGACCTAATTTAACCGAACCGAAAAACCGAAAAAGTTTATTTCTAACACCCAGGACAAAATCTATAACAAAATGAAACAAATACATCATGATGTATTATTAATGACTAAACTTAACTTTGACCTAAGATTTGAATTAGTGATGGGCGCTGAATCATCGTGACCACAAACTATAAACTACCGATATTTTAAATAAAACTTAATTTAAAATTCTTAATGGTGATATTATTTATTCAAACAAATATTGAAATTTTTAAATATAAAAAACTTAAAATATATTTTTCCACTAACTAACGAACTAACTAACTATACAAAACAAAAAGAAACTTAGGCGTCGAAGTACTCGTCCGCATCGCTGTCATCCGGAAACGTGCCCAGAAGACTGGCAGCATTGCCACGTTGAATGGCAATACTAATTCTTTTCTGGGAGGCTGGGTTGTCGGGTAAATCCGTATTGGGACAAGCCATCTTTCACGCGTTCAACGCATTGGTCAAACACGGTACCTCAAAATCGACCAGTGAGGAAGATAAAATTTTCCTGGTTAATTTGTCGGTACCGTGGACCGAAGAGAGGAAGGCTGGTAAACTAATTTAAGGTATTTAAAATTAATTTATCTTTTTATTTTATTGTAGATTTTAAGATCATAACATTATTTACATTTGTACATATTTGATCTAAAATAATAGTGAGTAAATAAAATATAATTTCTCACCTTCTCATGTAACATTCCATCCGTCAACGTCCCATCCTTGGGTTTCGGGAGAAGACACGCCGCGTTATTTGCGAACAAGAGTTTATAATAAATTTACAAGATTGCTCTAGCGATTCAGAAACTGATCCAGATATGGATTTGGGGTGTACTCCTTTAAGAGAATAAATGTATTTTATATTAAAATATTCGTTTAATTTACTAACGTTTGTAATTAAATTTAATTTAAAAAAAATATATGTTACATTAGAATCGATAATAGTAAGAAACGTCGATAATTTCTATCGACAATTTTTTATATCCTGACAACCCTAGGAATGTCAGTTTGACATATGTCGCAGAGCTATCTTTTATATAATATAGTAACAGAATTAGCTATTTAGTTATTGATATATTTACTTCATGTTCATAAATCCATGCAAAGATGCAAAGATTCCTTGTTGTCTCGTGAGACTAGTACGTCTATACTCATAAGAGTTCTAATTTTTGTACGCCCTAAAATGTCTTGTAATTCCTGTACAAAACCGTTTTCATTGCTTCGTAAAGAGGTATATCTATTCTCTAATACATTAATTCCTAAATTGTCTCCATTCTATGTAGCTTTTTACATCTTCAGATCATCTATCCATACCCAGCTGAATCAGTTTATTAGTAAAGTTATAATTTGTTTTCAGAGAGGATGTCCCAGTTGCGGCTTCAGCTATTGCTCCAAATGTTTGGACAACAAAATGTTTTTATCCAAACTCAACGCTGAAACTAAGGTCAGGCCAAATAAATTCATGTACAGTGGAATCTCAATTATACAGGCATATGGTTGTCCAAAGTCAACCATATTATGATACAATTTCATAAAAGAACAATTCTCCCTCAAGTTATCTAATTCAGTGTTTCAGTATACATTTATATAGGTAAATCCATCTTAGATAATCCAATAATAATTATTACATGTCATTCATTTTCAGAAACTTACAGTACCAAATAAATTTTTCTGCTAACATTGAATTCTGTTCTACTAAGCAAATCCAAGAATAGATGTCATGAATCTAGTTTATAATCTGGCTATGCAAGGATTTGCTATTGTATAATGTATGAGTTAATAACTTCAACTACTGGTTTATGACATACTTTGGGGTATTCCTACTCTACCGTCCTATAACTAGAAGGCTGTTAACCCTCAAATGGTCAATTCTTACTTTTTAAAAGAAAGTGATACAGTTCAAAATTCTCTATCTTTCTGTCTAACAAACATTTTTACAATATAAATAGTTCCAGAGATATGAACATTTTGTAGGCCGTCAAGGATTCTTTAGGATTAACAGAAAGAAATATCGATTAATGTGTCCAACAATCATTAACCTGAATATCATAGTTTTTAAGAAAAAACGATTTCTGCGTTTTTTGCCATTTTCTCGGAAACAATTTTCTGGGCTTAACAGCCTTCTAGTTAGGTAATAGGTAACACGGGCTGGTGTCCGCAACTCCACGTCAATGCGCGTATTTTGCGTGATGGAGCCTTCTAGTTAAAAGATGGCAACACTATTCCTACCAGTAGGTATAGTGTGAATTTTCTTCTCATTATTCCTACAGGACATGATACATGGATTTCACATACTTACTACTAACGGGTGTCCCAAGAAGAACGCAATTTTTAAATCTGGCAACATTCGAAGTGTCATTGTTTGACATTTGAACAATTGTTATTGTTTGCTAGTAGAAGGTACGAGGTTAGTAAAAATGGAGCGCTACACGAATGAACAACGCATTCTCATTGTGAAATTGTTTTACCAATATGGTGAAAGTTTTGCGGCTACAGTTCGCAAATTGCGATCAATTTGGGGTCACAATAATGCTCCAAAAGAGTCAACTGTAAAACTGTGACTGTAACTGTGATTAATGGATAAATTTGCCGAAACTGGGTCTGTTAGTGATGTAAAGACAACAACGCGCCATCGACCAGGTCGTTCGACCGAAAATGTCGCAGCTGTACGTGATGATGTCGCTCTAACTCCATCCACCTCAATTCGACATCGAGCTCAGCAAATTGGTGTCTCCAAATCCACTTTGCAGCGAATTTTGACGAAAGATTTGCATCTTCATGCATACAAAGTTCAATTGACTCAGGAACTGAAGCCAGCTGACCATGGACAGCGAAGGGAGTTCGTTAATTGGGTATTGGAGAGACAACATGAAAATGCTGATTTTGCCGATAAAATCATCTTCAGTGACGAGGCCCATTTTCATCTTGATGGCTTCGTCAATAGGCAGAATTGTCGCATTTGGGGTGAGGAAAATCCAATGAAATGATAACCAGTTTTTTCTTGCCTAGAATTGAAGAAATGAATGTGGAGGGCATGTGGTTCCAACAAGACGGCGCCACATGTCATACAGCCAGAGAAACAATTCAATTGCTGCATCAGTCATTTCCCGGTCGTGTTATTTCGCGTTTTGGAGATCAGAATTGGCCGCCTAGATCGTGCGATTTAACACCATTAGATTTTTTTCTTTGGGGTTTTTTGAAGTCGATGGTTTACGCGAATAAGCCGACGACGACTCAAGCCTTAAAAGAGGAAATTGGACGCTGCATTAATGAAATACCGCAGCATTCATGCAAAACGGTCATTGAAAATTTCATTAAAAGATCGCGTGCATGCCAGCAAAGCCGCGGCGGCCATCTGCACGATATATTGTTCCATACATAACCTCATTCTGTCTACTTTACGATATAATAAAGTTTCATGTTTTTTTTTTACATCTGTTTTATTTAAAATTTAAAAATTGCGTTCTTCTTGGGACACCCTTTAGTAGGAATAATGGGAAGAAAATTCATAATATTCCCACTGGTAAGAATTCATGGTAGGAATAGTGGGAACAACCCCATACTTCATTGTTTTAGGTATGTGCAAAATGTAAAAACAATAATTCAAAACCTAATGAGCCTAAAAATGTTGAAGCACCTGATGCATACTACAGGTAAATAAAACTATACATATTCATATTATACATTTCATATTATGTTGACTGAAATTATTCAGTAAAGTACCTTATGTATCTTAGGAGAATAGGTGCCATGGACCAAAAACACCCTGATCCTGATAATAATGCAGGGACTAAAGATCAGCTAATATTAGAAAGGCTAAAAAAGTTAAAAGAAGGCAGAAATATAACTCCTTCATCAACAACAGATGAAGATATCAAAAGTCGTCTTCAGAATATCAAAGGTGAATCTCCTTCTACTTCAGATGCTGACATATATTCAAGACTAGCAAAATTAAAAGGAGTGCCCATTGAAGTTATTACCACTAAGGTAGGTTGGTGACTTGGGATTTATTTATTTTTCAAAATGGTCCATTAGATCTGTGGTCTTTTTTACTAGCTCTTTCTTGGTTATTTTTCTTTTCACCATTATGTTCTAGCCAGTATTACCTCCACCAGACACAAGGACAGAACAAGAGCAAGCTAATGACCTGATAAAGCAATACATGGAGCAAACTAACATTGATACTAAATACACAGATGAGTTTGATGGTCTTATCAGTGATATAGAGGCCCGTATGCAAAAACTTAAAAGATCTAACCCAGGCTCACAGGGTACTACAACAAATCAAAAAAATGATGACTCAGATGATGAGGACACTGTCAAAAAATTTGTTGAAAAGGTATATTCAGTTTTATTATGCTGTTCAAATACTGGATGATTTTTTTTACCGTCTCGAAATTTTTACAGGATGTTCTACCCATGAACATGAACAACTTTCACTATGGGACCAACTATGAGATCACGAAAAAAAATCAGCTGTTTCATACATTTTGGTCAAGTAGGTTTAAACTTTTCTACTATACAGCAGATTTTTTTTTCGTGATTTCAGAGTTGGTCCCATAGTGAAAGTTGTTCATATTCATGGGTAGAACACCCTGTAAACATTTCGAGACTAAAAAAAATCATCCAGTATAGAGCTGGTTAAGGACTAAAATAATTATTATTTTAACCAGTTGTGTATTTTGAGTAAAGATTTACTTTTTTTTAGATAAAGGCAGAGGCATCTTTGGAGGATGACATAATTACACCATCTGATGAACTGCCTTTTTGTGAAATATGCAATGAAGATGCGAGGATGAGGTGCTTAGGCTGCAAGTATCTGTTTTGTAAGAGATGCTTTTTAGAACACAGAGATGATGACGATGGCTGTAATAGGTATGAACCTTATGATGCTCCAAAGGTTCAATAATTTATGAAATATATAATATTTTATATTTAATTAAGATCCTTCAGAAATCAAATGCTTTGATTATATTTTATCACTGTTACACTATATAAGGTGACTTGTAATTAGTGACGGAGCTTAAACACATGATTGTACTCATGATAACAAACAACTTTTACTACGGGACCAAACCTGAAATTGTGAAAAAAAAAAATCAACTGTTCCCTACATTTATGTTTGCTTAGTTCGTCATAATGTAGGGACCAGCTGATTATTTTTCGCGATTTCAGGTTTGGTCTCATAGCAAAATAAAAGTAAAAAAGCGCTTGCATAGAAAGCTACCGCCGCGTATTGCCAAATATACCAAAAATAATGTTTAATGGTATAGTTGACTTTCATGCAGATGAAGTGGCAGGCATAAACTAGTGTCGGCGCGTTGTGTTCCACGCGCGCCTCAAAGAGATGTCAGCACTATTGACGGGGTCCGCTAGGGCCGATGCCAGCTAGGGTTGCGGGATGTTCGAAAGAGTTACCGTGGGCCCGGCACAGGCAACAGAAGGAACACGGGTGGGTTTTAGTCAGTAAAAGTCTGACACGCCCTCCCGCTCCGCCCAGAGCGGGAGAAGTCATTTGATAATTTCCCATCGACAAAAAAAAAAAAAGGCATAAACTAGTTTAACATAATCTGAGATAAGCTATGTATGTAGGTATTTAACTTATAAAATAAAATTTTGGAAATATTTTTAGGTGCGTTTTATTTTCTTATTCTCAAATTCCTCTATTATGTTGGGGATGTGTTTAATAAGCTCTTCTTCTGGTTGTTTGTATTCATTTTCAATCCAAATGTCTTTGAGCTTATTTATAATGGGACCATACATTCTTCCCGGTGGGACTCCAGCATCTTTTAACATTTTACCACTAATGGGGAACCTTGGCACTACCCATTCATTAAATTGCTTTAAAAGGACATCTCCTCTGTACTTCAATACTTCTTTAACATATTCAATTGCATCCTTTTGTTTTATCTTGGTATTTAAAACTAGTTTTTCATATGGTCTGAAAAATCAAAACAATCTTTAAATAGAAAGAAATTCTATGACAATAAACGTGTTTGAAAGATATGAGGAACAGTGTGGCTTGTTCCTCATCATCTATTGAAAAGGGAGGGATCCTCTGATATCCTAATCTAGGTCATGGTCTACCTGTGTGTCAAATTTCATCAAAATCACTTCAGGCATGGAAAGGTAACAGACATAGTTACTTTCGCATTTACAATATGACTATGGATATGTCAACTCACAATAATGGCCTGGTGGCTATTTTATCTCCTCTGTGTTCTACCAGGAAGTAGGCAAGATCTCTATCATAGCCTGAGAACTTGAGTCTGCTGTACAACACTGTCACCTCATCCAGGTCCGTTAGAAGAGCTGCTAGGTAACTTATTGGATGCAACTTTAGGTGTTCAGCCCTTTTTAACACTCTGTCTAGTTCTTCAACATTAGGAGACACTGGTAAACCTGCATTTAATAATTATTTGTAGAATAGAATATTACCAATACAATCAAGAGCATTAACAATATATTTATATAAGTACAATTATTAATTTACAATACAATATAAAGCATTTACCTATGTATTCTCCAACTCCCACATCAATCATTGTCTTCAAAAGGCTTCCTGCAAAATTTCCTTGAAGCATTTTCTTAAGTTCCACCCAAATTCTTTCCCCAGATATATTTTGAAGTCCATTAACATTTTCTTTTAAAACTTTAAGTGTGTTTTCATCATGATTGTTAGGTTTATCTGCTATCTTTCCATAGAAACGAAAATATCTCAATATTCTAAGATAATCCTCTTTGACCCTTCTATCAGGATCACCAACAAAGACTATCCTGTGCTTTTGTAAATCTTCATATCCAAAGAAATAGTCATACACAGAGCCATCAAAACCTACAAAAAATTATTAATAAACATGGAGAAAAATATACAGGGTGGCAGCGACATTGACGCGCAACCTGTTACCATGGATTTAGTACTTGATTCTGGACCCTGCATTGAAACTTATTGTCATTTTTTTTTTAAATAGCTGATCCATACATTTTGACCGCGTAGATATTGCACATTTGTAGGAAACAGCAATTTTTTTATTTTTAATAACCAATGAAAAATTTCAACGCAGCGGGGTCGAGAATCATCTACTGAATCCATGGTAACAGGTTATGCATTGATGTCCCTACCACCCTGTATGTTTATGAAATTAGGAATAATATTAATAAATATATCTCCACCTAAAAACATGGAATTAATTGTGAGATCCCTCCTGTTGGCATCTAGTTTCCAGTCTGTGGTGAACTCAACTTCAGCATGGCGCCCATCAGTGACTATGTCTATCCTAAGGGTAGTTACCTCAAAGCTCTCTTTATCATTGATTCTGGCTGTAATAGTGCCATGCTTTTCCCCATTAGCATTGATCATTCTTATGTTTTCAGCAGTGAACATATCTTTCATTTGTTTTGGTGTTGCTGTAGTAGCAAAATCAAGGTCTTTTGGACTCTGACCCATTAATAGATCCCTGTAAATGTGCCTATTATTTAAAAATAATGAATTTAACAGACACCAATACTAGTTGTATTGCTAACATTAAATACAATAATCACTGCAATAAACAATATGTTTAACTGCCAGGAACAATGCAGCAGCAAACAAATCAATCTAGGACTGTAATGATTGTCAGGAAGATGGGAATCATACTGTCCTAGATTGAACAACAGTTGTTCAAGCTATTATAGAATTTTTAGAATATAATATAATATAATATAATTACTTTATTTCACAAAAAATACAGATTTCAAATGTAGAATAAAGACAATTTAAAAGTGCTTTGGTAGTAACACAATACAGTACAATCTAGGAACTAAAATCTGTACACAATAAGGAAAACCCTGCCTCTCAAACTAGGTAACCTGTATCTTGAGAGACAGTGATTCAGCTTAAAATTGATGCTATAGTATTTATAGTAGGCTGTGTCGATCTACCCGAGCATTCTAAGGAAATATTATGTAGGAAAATATATTTACGTTCACTTGATATGTGTTTGTGTGTGAGCGTGTATGTATGTGTGTGGGCGCAGGTGTATGTATGTTTGTGTGTGTGCGGGTGTGTGTGTATGTATATGTGAGTGTGTGTGTGTGTGTGGGTATGTAATTAGAAATATATAAGTACTATAGAATGTTACATACTATGTTTGAATACCTAGATTAACTACCTGACTGCACCACCAGCTACCCTTATTTCATATTTGTATCTGTCAAATAAATTCTTGAGCTCTGTAACTTCAGGAGTGAATATGCTTTTGAATTCCGCTGATTCTAACTTCAACACAACTGGATTTTCTCGACATTTTAATTCCTGGTCCATTTTGGAGAGCGTTTTGCGTCTCAAAATTGTATTGGTATTCGGTGTTGTGTATGCCTGAAAAATGTATAAATAGATAATAAAAAATATCCTCCCGAGTCTTCTGACCCAATTTTGGTCACAGCTGCCAATCTAAACGGAGACTACACAACAAGTATGCAGAAGATATTATGGTGACGTGTTTGTGTGTGCAAATACAGGTGCACTCCCTCTTCCCTCACTCTCACCATCCAATGAGATGGCAATCCGATACAACCGGAGGCAGATCAGGTGCAGGACAAACTGCTTTAAATGCTTTTCGAGGCACGGAAGTGGCACATCACCGACTTCCAAACTCCAGGCTACTTCCGAGCAACTCACGGAAAAATAACATGCCCAACTGACTATCGAACCTAGAACCCCACGTAGTCGCCGTTACGACCATGAGACGAACGGGGCTGTATAAAGAGTTAGAGGAGCAAAACACTACATCCGCCAAAAATATTTTACATAAATAAAAAACAGTTAAAATCTATCCTCAGGATAACATAACCTATAAAAATAGGTTTCAAGTAAATATTGAATTACCCTTTTCGGGATGTTTCTACCAAACTTAAATATTTCTAAACGTATGGTTTGCATAACGCTATCAAAAACTGTTTTTAATTACGAATATTCCATAATCACTATTTAGCACAAACATTTAAAATAAATTGACATTTTATTATTGACATAATCAGATGTCAATGTCATCACCCTTCATCTAAGAGTATTTATGTCAAGAATGTTGACCACAGACTTTAGTTAATAACATCTTCCGTCATCATCTCCGAAGCCTTTTCCAAAACTATGTTGGATTCGGGTTCCAGTCTAACCGGATGGAGCTGAAATACCAGTATTTTACATGGAGCGACAGCCTATCGGACCTCCACAACCCAGTTACTAGGTAACACTATACCCCTTAGTAAAACTGGTTGTCGACTTTCGGACTTTTGAATACCCGTAACGACTGTCAAACGACAGCCGGGACCTCTGACTAAGGAAACTTAGGGCCGGTGCCCACTGGCGGCACGGCACGGCAAAGGATTTTTATGTGACGAATAGAAATAAAACTTACCAGTAGGACAGTAAAATTGATTAAGACAGTTATGCGACCATGACGAAGCAAATTTAAATAAATGGTTCTGATAAAAATGGTACCATCGAACTGATCTGATGATGAAGCTGGAAGGTGGGCACCGGAACACCGTAATAAAAAATGTATCCTAACCGTGTTTGGGCTTATTGGAATTGTCATGAGATACACTCTGGCCGATTTTAATGGTAATAATCTTCTAATTGCGCTACTTGAGCCGTATGTTACGTTTGGTTTTGATTGTTAGAAGACAGATTTCGTCAACGATCTGTGATCGTGTGGTGGATTTAATAATTTGTTGGCGACGGCGTCCAACCTTGATATTACTACGCCTTCCAAAATTCTGACATGACCTAGCGCGACATATACCTACATATTTGCCGTTTTGCACGTTTTGCAAAGTTTTTATTTGAAAGGGTATTGCCATATTTTGGTCAAATTGAGTGGTTTTGAAGTTAGCTATAATAATACGTATTTTTTTCAATTTTGTGTATGTTGGTGATGTTATAATAACTTCCTGTGACTGTAATTTACTTAGCAACTAATGGTATATGAATTTGGGTGGGGTAGGTACCATAACTAAAAGGTGGAAAATAAATACTTGTTTATAAAAACAAAAACAACCAACTTCCAATTAAAATAGGTAGGTACTACAAAGTGAAAAATGAAAAACAACGAAAATACTAATCCAAAGACACCGACTTCCGAAATTAAAGTTATTTTTCACTTTGTTGTCTTTTTTGGAAGTCGATTCTTTTTTTTTATAAATAAGTTTTTATTAAAATCGGACCATTCGGTCAAAAGTTATTTGTTTATTTATTTATCAGGAACAATTTGTATTGTATTTGACACATAACACTACATACATTATTATTAATAATATAAAATCTAAAAGTCAACATGCAGCAATGATATATATATATATAAAAGTCATGATTACTGAAAGCAACAACAATAACTAGCATTTTTTTTTTCCTTTAAATAGAAAATTGGAATATTAATATTAAATTACAATTCGTCCAATGAGCACAAATTTTTATCTAAAAGATATGCTTTGAGCTTAGCCTTAAAAGAGCTAGTGTACAACAAAATTTTTAAATCCGCTGGCAGTCTATTAAATATTTGTACAGCTTGGTAATGAGGGCTATGCTTGACAATGTTATAATTAGGTACAACTTTATTTTTAAAGTCCTTTCTACGAGTGTTTTCCCTGGCTATTCTTTCTTCCCCAGACTCGTATTCATGGATATATTTTATAAAATTAACTAATAACACAAGTATGTATAAGCTGGGCAATGTTAGAATATTTAAACGCTGAAAATGAGATCGACAGCTTTCTCTTTGTGTAATTCTGACAATTGTTCGTATTGCTCTTTTTTGGAGTATGAATGCACGCTGACAATTATAACCATAGCTTCTCCCCCAGAACTGCACACTGTATCGAAGTCTGGATTCGACAAGAGCATAATAAACCATCTTTAATTGTTCCGTATTTATTTCGTCTCTCAATGTCCTCAGCGCATAACACGCAGATGATATAGTAGAGTCTAGGTGTGCTAGTTCTTTTTTCCAGTTAAGCATCATCTGCCTAGCCTTTTCCCAACTATATTGGGGTCGGCTTCCAGTCTAACCGGATGCAGCTAAATACCAGTATTTTACATGGAGCGACTGCCTATCTGACCTCCACAACCTAGTTACTGGGTAATACGATACCCCTTGGTAAGACTGGTTGTCAGACTTTCGGGCTTCTGACGACCCGTAACGACTGTCAAAGATCCACGAATGACAGCCGGGACCAACGGCTTAACGTGCTTTCCGAGGCACGGAGGAGTCTCGGTATGTAAAGATGGTCACCCATCCACGGACCAACCCCGGCAAGCGTAGCTTAACCTGATGGATCGACCCATGCGGCTGTTATTACTTAGCCACGAGCTCCTCTTTTTTTTTTTTTTTTTTTTTTTTCCAGTTAAGCAAATCATCTAAATGGATACCCAGAAATTTGACATTTCTCACTAATTCTATCTTTTCATTGTTAAGGGTTAGGGTCGTTGTGGGAACAGTGGATCAGTATTTTTTCAAATCAACGTAGATACATCACTATATTACTATCAACTTTCATAATTGTAAAGCTAGAAAAGTATATTATTGGTCTACATTTTAGTAAGACAGCAGCTACCTATCTTTAACCATTTTGATGATACCGTGTTTTTAAAAAAAATGGGAAATGATTCACTGTGTACTTATATGGGTACACAGTGAAACATAGTACATGTACACAGTGAATCAAAGGATACACAGTGAATAAAGCAAAAATACAAGTAATACATAACGTATATTTGTATTATTTTTTATGTCATAATAATCAGTCTTGAAACAGGAACATATCTAAGATCAAACATTTATGGTAATTAGCATAAATTTGATAATATCAATCAATAAAAATACAAGTTACAAAATATTACATTTCCCACTGGGTAGGTAATTTTTTAACGAATATCAATTTGAGTAAAGTATCTGTATCAAAGTAATAGTACGACTGCTGGCGCAATGTGCTACCCCCGACACTTGGCTTGGGCAGTATAAATTTTATATCATGATCCTTCATGTAGGCCAGATCAGGAACAGTTGGCATGGTGAATTGGTGTTTTCGGTTCCCGCGCAAATAACTGACGTAGTAGTCCCAAGTTTTCATTACGATTGTGTAATATTTTGGCAACATAATAAACGCTTCTTCGTTTAGTGTTCAAGTCTCATATTCTCTATTGAACCTCTAGCCTTCATTTTCATGTTATATCGGTATAGGGTTGCAAACGGAATGTGTTTTTCTTTGGATACATGACGAATTGATTTGCCTAGTAATATTTCTTGAAGAGCATCTTTCATTGCTTCTTCTGTCACATTTCCAATTTTTCTGCCTTCTGGTGCCGGTTTCCTTGGCATTCTGCAGAAAATAAACATCAACATGATTACACTTCAAAAAGTCGATATAAGTAACTGTAACGGTACACAGTGAATCATTATCCACTGTGTCCCCATATTGAACTACCCACTGTCTACCCCCCCGCCATACTATTTTTATTGCATCATAACAAAAAAAAAATAACATCACAACACGTAGCAGACTTATTCTGAAAATGGTGCTTTAGAAATAGTTTTTATGAAAAAGTATTAAATAAAGGATAAAACGAATACATGAGAAGAGAGAAATCACCAATACTTACATGTTCTTTTTTTTTGAGCTCGCGATTCACATAACCTGTAATAACAAATGTATGCGACGGCGCAGAGGCGCGTTTACTAGAGCGATGGCGTCGTAAGATTGAAAGCAAGGCGAGAGAAAGAAATAGCCTGTGTCACACCATTCATTATGTCCAATATGGCGATGCTTCACTGTGTACACTTGATTCACTGTTCCCACAATGACCCTATATCCATATTATCTTTATTGCCTGCAGTGGTTCGAAACAACATGATATTCGTATTTTTAATATTTATTATTAATCTATTTATATTGAACCAAAACTGAAAAGCTGCCAACGTAGTATTGACCTTGTCTGTCAGTTCATTAATGCTTTTCGCCCCTACTACAGCGTTAGTGTCATCGGCAAAGACTACGAGATTAATGTCTGGTAGGTTTTTTTTAAATATAATTTATCAAATCGTTAGTGAAAATTATAAACAGAATGGGACCTAATATGAAACCCTGCGGTACGCCTGTGGTAATTTTAATCATTGATGATTGATGTGTTTTCCTTTGTCCATTCTGCTCTATAGTGCTGGTTTCTACATACATTTTCCTGTTTCTTAAATACGACGTAAATAATTGCAGGGCCCTGCCTCTGATACCATAATAATCTAGTTTAGTAATAAGTAGATTGTGATCTATCGTATCAAATGCGGAAGATAAATCTAGAAAAATCCCTGCCACCTTTAACTTATGATTTATTTTGCTAATCACATCATCTAAAAGTTTATAAATTGCATCTCCAGTGCCAATTCCTTTCTGGTAACCGAACTGTCTATCATGTAGAATTTTATTTAAATGAAGATGGGCCAATAGCCGAGATTTCATTATTTTTTCAAAATTTTTTTAAAGTGTGGGTAGAAGCGAAACTGGTCTGTAGTTTTTAGGGTCCGTTTTTGAACCCTTTTTATAAACTTTTTTTTTTATGCTTCTAAACTTTTATTTTCTCAAATCTTAAATACACTATACAATTACTAACATAATAATAATAATATGTACAAGTATATAAAAAAGGGAGGGGGTAAATAATCAGAGGGCATCAAAAAATTCTTATAAACTGGCACAACCTTTGCAATTTTTAATTGTTCCGGAAAAATACCCTGCTCAAGGCAGTTGTTAAAAAATGTAGACAGTGGCCCAGCCAATATTTTTATGTGCTCTTTAAGAATAGCAATAGGGATTTCGTCATATCCACTGGAGTGCTTGTTAGTCATAGTTTTAATAATTATTGTTATTTCCTTGGGTGCAGTAGGCTTGAGTGACATATCATTTATAACCCTTTCACAACTTTGTTAATTAGCAATAGAGCGTCCTCCATCTTAGTTTCAGCTGTAACGCAGTTATGGTTAAATTGTTTTGCTAATAAGTTAGCTACGGCAGTTGGTGAGTCTATGATTTGATCGTTAAGTTTTAGTAAAAGTGGTTTCTGTTGCACTTTTCTTAATCTGTTTGTGCGGTTATTAATTACCTACTTTCCAAATTTCTTTACTTACATTTTTAGAGTTATCAATTCTCTCTGCGACCGCAATTTTTTTGGCTTTGGCCATGACTCTTCTATATATGCGAATATATTTATTTTTATAATCTAGTACACTTTCATGAATATGATTACTAGTCTTTGTGCATAAAACTCTTTTCATTTTACTAGACGTTTTTACTCCTTTAGTTACCCACTTTAACTGTGATCCCCTTCTCAAATTGATTTTAATTTCCCGTTTTTTGTAACTTTTCCGAAAAGTATTATTAAAATTTCTCAAAAATGAATTAATTTCCATTGAACTCCAGTTTTGATGCAATAGTCTGTCCTTAAAAGTTAAACTATTTCTACAATTAAAGATTCTTTTATTAATTACTAAGAGTTGATTATTTTTATTTTCTGTTATATTTTCTAGTAAAAATTCACCCAATTGTGCTCCATGTCCATCTCCCAAACCATTGTGGTCAGTTACACTACTTAATACCTGTTCTTCTTGTAGGTTCGTTATGATATTGTCTAAGCAGGAATACGAGTTGTTACGAATAAAAGTGGGGCTATCAAACAGACATCTAAAATTATAACATGCCAGCAGACTCAAAAACTCCGCACGTTTTTTGTTTTCCCGAAACAAGTTGACATTATAATCTCCGCAAATAATGCATTTCTTATTAAATAAAAACTCAAGCAATAGTTCCATTTTCCCCATAAAAAACATCAAAATTCTTATCATTAGGGTTCCGATAAACACAACCTACATACACTCCAGTTGTGGTATCCTTTATGCAGCATACTTCAAAACTCTCTACGGCGTACAATCTATCAATTGCTATTACATTCTCTACTTTCCTATCTGCTTGAGCTAAAATTAAGCTCCCTCCTCTCTTTTTCTTATTTCGTGTATTATAAGACGCTAATTTGTAACCATCTAAGTTAAAAGAAGTTACTGACACACTACTTAAGAAATGCTCAGTCAAGCATAAATAGTCTACCTCTTTCCCAAGAGTATGTACATAGGCTTCCAATTCATTTATCTTGTCAGAAATAGGTACCACATATATTCTGGTGAAAAATGATTAAATTTGTACAATTCATTGGGACAGTAATAACATTGTTGCTACATTTTACAGATGTATCCCTGTTATCATTCACGAAAAAAATCTGATTGTAGAGTTAAGTCGTTTGTTTTAATCGCCGTATCAACATCATCAGTCTGTACCCCAACATTTAGAAAAAACATTTTTGTTTGTACGCAAGCATTCTTTGTAGACTGTTGACTACTGCGACTAACTAGATTTTCAGTATAAGTTTGATAATTATATTTATAATTCATATGTAGAATCTGTCTATGTATTAATCTACAAGCATACAATTTATTTACGTAAGGCATGGAAACATCACTATGTAACGATAGAAAGGTAGAATTTATACAATTTCCGCACACAAATCTTAGCAGTTTATTTACTCTATTTACATTCAGAGAGTTGTGCTTGTAAAGACCTACCAAAACATTTGTGGATTTTAATTGACATAATGTATAGTATAAATAAGTTTGAATCTTCATAGGATTGTTGTCATTTGAGCCAGCTAATATTATAACAAAATCGGTTTTATTAAAGTCTTTACACATACTTGCACATGATTTCAAAACCTGCTCAGTAGTTGCATCTTGCTTAATAAATGACGTCACGATGAACTTTGCCCCCAAATAGTACTGCAGGATTTTACGAACACCATATGCAGCTTGATCAGCGAAGATCATGACTCTTTGAGTAGCTTCTTTTTGCGAATGGGTTGGTGAGATGATGGTCGACAGTTGGTTTTCAGCAGGAGTACCTTCAATATTAGACTCTGTCTTCGATGTGGGGATTGACTCTTCAACCGGAAGTGTGAATGAGCTACAGATGACATCTTTCAGCGACTTTACGTGCAAGTTTCCCTCAGTAATACGTTCAGATAAGGCTGAATTAAAAGAAATGTCGCAGCTATCACTAGGATTCTGTGCCAGTTCAACAGTATTAGGTGGATAAGTTGTCACCTTAGGAGAGGAATTTAACTTCGTAGGCGTCGAAAAACAGCTTTTCCTTATTGAATTTAACTGGCGTGAAGACTTTGGTGTCATGCTTTTTCTCTCCAACAAGTTAACTTTCTTAAATGTTTCAATAAGTTTTTGATACTGGCCAATATCCTTTTTCAGACGGAAATTTTCGGTATTTAAATGATCAATCTCCTGGTGTGCGCTTTCTAGTTCTAAGGTTAATCTTTTTATTGTATCTCTTAGATCCAAGGTGGTGTCGCTTTCATTCAACGATGTGCTCGGTAAACTCATCACAGTAGTGTCTAATAACGTGGAATTATCATTGAAAATATTGTAGTGAGGTCGATTTCTGTGGTCTACGTATAGTGATGTAATCTGGTTCAATTTCCATTGTCAATATTAATTTTAAAAAAAAACACAAAAAGTATGTTCTCGTCTGTAACATACGACCACTTCTTCGGTGAGCCGCGTCTGTTACCACTACGCCACAGCGTTACGTCTATGAAGTTCCGAAAAACCGATATAGTTGCTAGGCTTGTCTATTGATTCATCGAAAACGGGTCAACTTGTAACCATATTTGGTAATGAATCTCTTCGCGCACTTGTTATGATGAGACACAATAAGACACTAGTTCACGAGTCACTTTGTAGATTTTGTAGTAAATTGTTTTGCTGTTTATTTATAACCCATGTGATTTCGCAGAATCACAAGTATGCATTCAGATAACACTTTCACACACCGGTTGCACTGTTTTCATTACATTAGTCGTAGATTAGTCACTTAAAAGTGTTATTTGTTATTAGAGCGTGACTGGCATAATTTTAACTAAACAAAGTTCTCCCGCCGCGTCTGTCTGTCTGAACACAATAAACTCAAAAACTACCGAACGGATTTGGTGTGGAAGCTCTCTGGACCTATTTATCAACAAAGGAAATGTTTTATTGTTCCAATAAAGAGAATTATTGAAGGAGAGGTTGATTTGCTCTAAAATTGGGAGTAAAGGATGGGATAAAAGGGAGAATACTTTAGACAGGAAATATAAGTATAAGGGTGGTCCTGCACATTCAACTTGAAGCGCATTTATGAGAGAGGATTTCATGGCTCCAATAATAATTCTCAGGCATTTGGCCTGGATGCTGTCTAATTTCTTGAGCGCTTCTTTGTTGCAAGGCTCAATAAGGAAGCAACAGTAGTCCAAAGCGCTCCTGGTCAACGCGTTATAGACCAGTTTGAGGGTATAGGGGTGAGCTCCCCACCACACCCCTGCCAAAGCCTTAAGGACCGATACAGAGCGTTCACATTTTTTGACCGTGTTGTTAATATGGTCAACCCCAGACAATCTCGAGTCCAACGTTACTCCCAGAAACCTAGCCTTATCCTTGACTGGAATGATTTGTCTGTCGATATTTATATCTACTTGGGGAAAAGAAAGCTTACGGGTAAAGATGACCGCTGTACTCTTTGGCGCACTTAAAGATAACCCGTGATCAAAGAGCCATTGGTTTAGCGAAGACAGAGAGACATTCATCGATAGAGCGGCATCCTAAATGGATTTGCCAGTGACCCGTAACGCAATATCGTCAGCATAGTAGGATTTTGCAGTCAAAATTTAAAGATGAGGACAAATTCGCTATGTATACAGGCTGTAAGGGACAAGATACCGCAAACTTCGCGAAAAGGTTACACCTAATGCCAGTAACAAAATTATGATAGTCATTAATCTCGGTAATGATCGGTTACAGAAATTGACATTTTCAAGCACGCAATGTATCGTGAACAATGCGATCTCAACGCTTCGCAATGAATGTAGGCGCGCGAGAACGCGTAGTAGGTACGTAATTACCTACACGTCTTACACACACAGACACGGACGTGGACACGCGCGCGACGCGGGCCGCCGGCCGCCTCGCTCCGTTTTTATGAATGTACCTACCTACAAGGTCGAACAAAAGTTAAAGACATCTTTGAACTTAGCTGCAAGTGCAGGTACAGTCAAGTCAGTAATTTAGGCTGCATTTTAAAACTAAAGTTCTGTGAATATTTTAAGAGCTTTAAGGTACCTACTACCTACCTTGTTTGCTAATTAGCATAAATGCAACAATAATGTTAGCGCCGTTTACTGCGAAGGGAATGTAAACAAATGTAACTATGTCTTTGTTTCTCCTAATGTAAACAAAAAACAACAGCTTTCAAAGTACTTTGTCATAAAATACATTTACGTTTACGACAAACGAAACAAAAGTACTTATTTAACGCACAACCAACAACAGTAAAAAAAACTTAACGTAATTAATGTACTGATGAAAACAAAACATTTAATAACAGAAGACCTAGTATGTAACCTAGATTGTATTAAACATTATTATTAAGTACTAGTATTTGCGCTTGTTTTTTTTTGTGTTTTTGTTAATTTTTTATCACTCAGGACTAAGTTTATGGCTAATTAGCCATAAACTTATTCCTAATACGATTCCGACAAGGGTTAGAAATAATAAAGAAGCTTGTAAGTAGCTACCTACATTGCGATCCAGTGATGTAGGTATAAATTAATGAACTTACCTCAAGGTCGCTCACCTCTAACCAAATAGGGTTCAAAGTGTCCGCCACCAACTCGCTCGCAAATCTGAGCACGGCGCAAAGTTTCGGCGTGGACACGTGGCAGAAAGGTGGGGTCCTGGATACACTCCTCACGCAGCGTCGTGAACACGTTCTCGATACGATTCCTCATATCTGCTGCTGAATTACACTCGGACACAAATACTTTATCTTTGACGTAACCCCAAAGAAAAAAATCTAATGGGGTCAAGTCCGGTGACCGAGCTGGCCATGGCTCCGGACCAAATCTTCCGATCCACTGATTTTCAAAAAAATCGGTGAGGCATCGTCTAACGGGAAGAGTCACGTGTGGGGGAGCGCCGTCGTGCTGAAACCATAACACTCGATACTGGCTTAGAGGCATGTCGTCCAGAAGTATGTCCGAGAGAGTTGTTCTCAGGAACTCGTGATATCGGGTCCCATTTAATCGTTCCGGGAGAAAAATGGGTCCAATCACGAGGTCTTTATAAATGCCAGCCCAGACATTCACTGACCATCGAGTTTGGTGTCCCGTCTGCTGCAATGCGAACGGATTGGTATGAGCCCAGATATGAGAATTGCGCCTGTTCCACATTCCGTTTCTAGTAAATGTTGACTCATCCGTCCATATCACATTTGCATTAAAGTCGGAGATTTCGTCGTGCTGTCGTTGCAGCCACCGGCAGTACCTAACGCGGGATACCCTGTCTGTAGGTAATAACGCTTGCACCTTGTGGATGTGATACGCACGCTGCCGATCTCTGCGTAAAACCCGATGGACACTCCAGTGCGAGACGCGGGTCCTGTAACGGTTACGAATTACACGAGCTGCCGTGCGTACTCCCAGTCGTGGGTTCTGCCGCACGACAGTCAGGATGCGGTTCGCTACAGCCGGTCTTATGGGCCTTCCAGCTCCCCCGCGCTGAGGCACAACTGGTTGGTTGTCCAAGATACGTTGGTAAGCTTGTGTTATTACGCGAGAATCTCGTGGATGACGAGCGTCTGGATATCTTTGGACATATGTAGATACGCAGTGCTTGACGTGCGTTTCCACATGCTTCTTCCTAACACATAAGCATACTTCCGTATTCTTGGGCACTGTATATATCGTTAGGTCCAGAAGGCATCTTAAAAATCACACACAAATAAAACACAGACACAATACACAAATTAAATTTCCGATAACCGTAATTCGCAACGATTAGCACACGTTCGCGATCAACGTCAACGAGGAACTGACAAAAATCAAACAAAAGAAATGTACTTTACCTAAGTTTTCATCATTCCTTTGAATTCACCGCACAGTGCCTACAATACCTAGTCTGCTTGGCGCAATGGCCCTTTGTCGGCAATTTGCGGCGCGTTTGAAAGTTCCCGATAGGTATTAGGCAATGACCTCACAAAGGAACTCTAGTGAAACAGCTGAGCGGGTACCGATTTCGAGTTTTGCGTTTTGTTGTCGTCATAAAATAAGTCTTATAACAACTAGCAAAAGTTATTATTTTACATTGTCAGAATCAATAAATTTCAGCAAACGAGTATTTAGAACGCTAACGTCTTTGAAATAGATGTCATATTTGCATGCATATGGTCACAATCAATAAATTTATAACGAGTTCAGCTACTCAACGCTAGAGGGAGCTTAAACCAAATTATTATTTTAGAACGCTAACGTCTTTGAAATAGATGTCATATTCGCATGCATATGTTATTTCTTTTGCCACTTAGCTAGAGATGTCGAACAACATCGATATTTCAATTTCAACGTTTATTTTTTTAAGCGTATGAATGTAATAATTATTGTTAGCATCACTCAAATGTTTTGAGTTATGGAAAAAGATGATTGTCTTTAAACAGGTCTAAATGTTAAATAGAACGAACGTAACGTAGTAACGTAGCTAGAACTATTAAAATACACATTTATTCACCTTAAAATAACACCTACTTGTTTAATAATTGCCGTTTTGATATTTTAATTTTAATAAGTGATGAAAATTTCATTAAGTCGGTAATATGATTTGACGTAGGAAATTCTCCTAATAGATGATAGACTATTTTTGGTATATCGACGACCCAATAAATTAGTGCATTATTTTAGTAATGGCAATATCTTTATGTGACAGTCTTTTAGAAATACTTCAGACGGGACGTCTGGCATATCTTAATGACATCTTCTGATGTCTATGTAATGATTGATTTTTTTCTGTTACTAAAACACCAACTCAAATTACCCACTTATTTTTTAAATTAGCTTTCTTGTTATGTAACCAGCCTCCCCTAGCCATATTACTTTTCTATTATCGTTTACGCTGACGCTTAGTACAAAATGTATGGCAATGACATTACCCGCGTAGATGTCTCACGTGACTTATTGCAGGTAGGTAATGTCATCGCATCGCCATACATTTTGTACTAAGCGTTAGCATAAACGATGATAGAAAAGTAATATGGCTAGGGGGGCAGTTAAGTTAGTTTCCTTGCTAAAATCGGACAGATGAAGATCAATTTCTTCTAAGTCTTCATCCTTCTGTTCATCGTCTTCCTTGCTTAAGTCTTGTCGTACTGTACTTTGAAAATATCGATTCCGATCTAGTTTATCGACGTGTCCCATCCCTAATTGAGTAGCGTCGAACCAAGTAGTTTCGTGGCGGAGTACTTTGTCGGTGTCTGTGTGTACTATCGCAATGACCTCCGGTGAACTCAGAAAATCAGCTGAACGAGGAGCTTCTTTATGTTTTATTTACATTGTGTTTTTTTGTGAAAAAATTGAATTAATTATTTTTTCATTTAAAATGTCTTTGGGGTAGATAGGTTTAACGATTTTATACAGTTTAAAGTGGAATTTTTTTTTTTTTTAAATTTGGAAAAAGCCGACGAAAAATTCCAACTCTACGGGGTCCAGAATCATGTACTGAATCACTGGAACACGTATGTGCGTTCATGTACCTTACACCCTGTATATTGTATAATGGGGACTAAGAACAGATCCTTGAGGTAGCCCACTCCATACTGTTCTTTGTTCAGAGTCAGCCCCAGGGATTCTTAGTTGAATGACACGGTTGGTAAAGATGCTACCAATGATACGAAAAATCCTAGCCGGGATTCTCAGCTCGTGCAGCTTTTGCCTGAGAATAGGGAGGAGTACCGAATCATAAGCTGCTGATATGTCCAGGAAAACGGCCACCACAGACTCATTCCTGCTGAGGGCCAGCCGAACCACTGACGTGAGGATAGCTACACTATCAGCTGTACCCAGACCTTTCCTTTCTTTTGAAGCCGAACTGAGTCGTTGGAAGTAGTCTCCTGCTCTCCACCAACCACTCTTAAAGATTCTTGATTAAATGTTCTAAGAGTTTAATTAGTATGGAGGATAGAGAAATAGGTCTATATGAGCAATGATCATTAGGATCTTTGCCAGGTTTTAATATCGGAATGACAACTTGAAACTACCAGTCTGTAGGAATATATCCGGAAGTGAAGCAAAAATTAGCCAAGTCCGGATAGTATTGGTGGGTTTTTGGACCAGCTTTGGCAATAAAAGAGTAAGGGAATCCATCCACCCCTGGTGCGGAATCCCTGACACGGGATAGCACAGTTTTTAATTTCTTCAAGCTGAGTGGCATGTTATCAGATCGTCAGTGTTGTCTACATAATCAATGCTTTTTGTAAAAAGAAACCCGCATTTATTTATTAAACTATCAGCAGTCAAGAAAACTCAATTGCGTGCTCAGTACAAAAATCAATTATGTAACATAAAATGTAAGACTGCTTTGATGTATGGACGGCAGCACATCAAGCTACTACAATCTTTACAAGAGTTACCGTGGCCCCGGCACAGGCAACAGAAGGAACACGGGTGGGTTTTAGGCAGTAAAAGTCTGACACGCCCTCCCGCTCCGCCCAGAGCGGGAGAAGTCATTTGATGATTTCCCATCCACAAAAAAAAAAAAAGCTACTACAATCTGTCAAATTTCTTTAATAGATTTTCAACTTTATCGCTAAAGCATTAGGTTCAAGGTCGATTGGGAAAATTTGACAGTTTCGGGTAGCTTGACCTGCTGGCGTCTCGTCTGTACAAAAGCTTTTTCGGAATTGCTCCTAGAATATATAATAAAATTCCTAATTCCATGAAAATAATGCCACTGTCAAAATTTAAAATACAATTGACAAATGCTACTATACAATAGACGAGTTTTTAAACGACAAAGAGTTTTTATTAATGCTGCATTTAAAAGTTTGACATCTGTAATTTTATATGAATGTTTCTTTTTATTAATGAAAATGTTTTATTTTTTTATTTTAGTATACTTTCTTTGCATGCTACAATATTTGTATCTCTTAAGACTAAACATAGCGTACTATTTTTATATGTATGACCTATTGTATACCTATGTTTCACAAATAAACTTTATGATTATGATTGTGATTATAATGCCAACACAACTGTCCTCTACACCTGGCACATAGGCTGGAGCGATTATGGAGAAAAACTGGTACCCTAGTTCTTCTCAGAGGTTGTTTGAAGAGCCAGGTGCTAAACTATTCCTGAAATATTTTACTTTCCACCATACCACCGAAACTGGAGTGGATGGACGCAGCGAACTGCAATACTTTGACCATCCTTCTCGTTTCTTCTTTTTTAAGTACACTTCCCTGTCACTTTCCTGGACTTAGCTAATATTCGTTTGAAAGCGGTGAGTTTATCCAGCTTCAATTCACAGTCAACAGTCTCTTCAGCCGCATTCTTGGCCCTGGCTGAGAAGGAATTTTACCAGATTTGGGTTTTTTGGAAGGGAAACAGTCACCTGCTGTAGAAGAGACGGTGGAAGAAAAGGACAAAAACATTCCTGGGCATTATTCTCGTTAACTTTTGGAAGGGAAGATCAGTACAAACTCTTCTTCCTCGAGATTGTGAGTCTCGGGTTGCTTTTTGTCAAACAATGCTAGATAGAAGCAGGGAACATCCGCGATTCTTTAAAACATTTTATGGTCGGATGAGTCCACATTTAAAAAAGATGGATACATGAATCTGCATAACTTACACGAGTGGCACGTAAAAAATCCAAATTTGATGAGAGAAGATCGATCACAGTATCGCTTTAAGATTAACCTTTGGACCGGATTTTGAATGGACAAATAATCGGTCCTTTTGAGCTGCCAGAGATTTTGACTAGTGCAGTGTATTTGGATTTCTTACAAAATCATTTGCCAAATTTATTGTAGGAAGTGCCACTACGCATCTACAGGGCCATGTGTGGTTCCAACAAGACGGTTGCCCAGCGCACTATGCCCGCTCGGTGAGAGAATATCTCGATACAGAATACCCAAACAGATGGATTGGGTGGTCCGGTACAATCTCGTGGCCAGCCCGTTCCCCTGATTTGAATACATTAGATTTTTTTTTACTGGGGAGCCGTCAAAGAAAAAGTTTATTTAAAACCTATTGAAAATGTAGCTGAGCCACGGCAAAGACTAACTAAAGCGGCTGAATTTGTAAATAATGGTAGATTCGCTCCAGGGGCGTAGCTACCGCCGTATTTTTTTTTTTTTTTTTTTTTTTTGTGGATGGGAAATCATCAAATGACTTCTCCCGCTCTGGGCGGAGCGGGAGGGCGTGTCAGACTTTTACTGACTAAAACCCACCCGTGTTCCTTCTGTTGCCTGTGCCGGGGCCACGGTAACTCTTTCGAACATCCCGCAATACCGCCGTATTTGCCGTATCAATTATACGCGGCCCCCGGGCCACGGGGGCCCCCAAAGTGTGTAAGGAAAAAGAATAAAAACTTTCTAATTTATTTTATTTTACAAATGACAAAATTCTATAAAGCAATTCCTTTTTTTCCCGCCTTAAGCGTGCGTTCAAAAGTTGGCAACACTACATCGTTATGGCGGGCTGCGGGACTTCCCCGTTTTACTTACTTCATCTTCAACTCAGCGTCAGCGGGGAATCCCCGGGAATCCTTCATCGATATCGCGATGTACGTGTACGTGGTTGTACTTTGCATTGGATGTTAAACCACGGAGTGCAGTGCACTGTTTATTTACGCGCTTTATATAAATGTGCATTACATTGTAATTCAGTACAAACAATATTGTTCTTCTGGTTTAGCAGTATTAGTAGCGATTTGTAAAAGAAATGAGTGAAAGGAAAAGAGATTATCCCAGCGGCGCTGAGAAAAGAAAAATTAAACAGAAAAGGGACGAGGTTATAAAAAAGTGCCCAAAATTTCTTCATTTTTTCAGAGACAAGATACTGTGAGTGATTTAGATTGGAAAGGTAAGTACTACCCAACCCATTTATTAGGGGCCCGTAGTGATAAACAAGGAAATCTTTTAATTTCGGTCTGTCCATCTGTCCGTCACAAAAAGTTGTCTCCCCCCTCGATTTTCACAATTATACTGTTTTTAGGGTTCCGTGCCTTGATTAAAAAAAAAACAAAATTCTAACTTATCTATAGGATCGATTTGTTTTGTTGTTTGTCTATCAGTCCGTATCGTATCGTTAATTGCGTGTTGAGAACTTCAGATGTGCAGACTCGCTTTCGGGTTCTCGTTTTGTATGGCCATGGCCACTACATTACGCGCTGCGTTTAAATAGCACGCAGGTGTATAGTAATGCACGGACGGGCTGCAGGTGATTTTGTATCTACTAATAGGTACGAGCACAATCCGCGTAGAGTCTGTGTGCGCCTGAACTGAACACTCTCTAACTGTGACCCTACCCTTAGTAACGTTATTTATTTATATATAACTCTTTTTAGTTTAGTATCAAAGCATTCGTATTTATTTTTTAACAATTACTCGTTTATTTTTAGATTCTTCTGAAGCATGTTCTTCGTCACATATCCATCCGGAAATAGAAGAAAGCCAAGCACATACTTTATCGGATGTCCATCCAGAAATCGAGGAACCCCAAGTCAACGATTCTGATATATCTGCAGATTGTAATATAATTTCATCAGATAGAGGAAATTTTGGTGACAATTTAACTGAATGCGAACGAAAAATAATTTTTAAATTGGGTCCATTTAAACCACAAGGACCATTTCCAAAAGTTTCAGAAAATAACCGACCTTTTTCGGCTTATTATTATTCATATTTCAATCAGGCAGGCATAAAAATTATAAGACCATGGTTATGTTATTCTAACGTTTTAAACAAACCGTACTGCCACTTCTGTTGGTTATTAGCAGATCGTCAAAACAAATCGTACTCCTCTGCTTGGGTTAACGGTGTTTCGGTTAGAAGCAATTTCACACAAACTATTCTTGACCATGAAAAGTCACAGCAGCATATTAGTGCCTCACTCTCTTATAATAATTGGTTGCAAGGAAATACCATCGATACTCTATTGAAAAGTGAAATCGATAGTAAAATTACATTCTGGAGAGATGTACTGCATCGTATAATTAATGTTATAATTACTTTAGTATCTTGTAATCTACCTTTGAGGGGGCATGATTCTGATTCTGGCAATTTTATGGCAATTTCACGTCTGCTATCTAACTATGATGCAACTTTAAAAGAACTTCTTCTAAAACCGAAAGGTGAAATAAATTATTTAAGCCCTACGATTCAAAATGAAATTATTAGTTTGCTTGGTACCAACGTTAGGAACAATATTATCTCAGAAATTAAAAAAGCTCCATTTCTGACAATAATTCTGGATACAACACAAGACTTGTCAAAAATTGACCAACTATCTGTAGTTTTTCGATATATCTCGGTTACAGAAAATGATGATAATGTGCCTAAAGAAATAAAAATCTGTGAGTCCTTTTTAGGATTTATAGCAGTAACCGATTGCAGTGCTGCAGGTCTGAAAACTGTCATTTTAAATTTGACTAAAGAATATGGAATTGATTTGACTAAATGTAGAGGACAGGGATACGATGGAGCAAATGTTATGTCGGGTGTGTATGGAGGATTACAAACCCTAATAAAAGAGCATGCTCCAAATGCCGATTATGTTCATTGTGCTGCGCACGCTTTAAACTTGGTTTTGAACGATGCTGCGAGACATGTTCGTGAAGTATCGACTTTTTTCGATAATTTAGAAAAAATATATACTTTTTTTGGCAATAGTATAAAACGCTGGGCTATGCTAAGTGACGATTCATCTGAAAAATATTTGATTACCCTTAAAAAGGTATGTCCTACCAGATGGTCTTCTAGGAACGACGCTTTATTAGCAGTAAAGAAAATTTTTTTACTAATCATGAAAACTTTGTACCAACTAAATTTAATTTCAAATAAAAAAGATGAACGTGAAGAATGTAAAAGTATAATTAATATTTTAGAGAGTTTTGATTTCTTAGTGCTCGTTACATTTTTTTCTTCACTATTTGAAATTATTAATCCTGTTTCTAAAGCTCTACAGCATGAAAATAATGACTTACAGAAATCTAGTATTTTATTAAGTAATCTTTTAAATAGACTGTGCCAATTAAGAAATCAGAATTCATTTAATAGTTTGCTAAATGAATCCAAAGATTTAGCAAAAGAGTGGGGGGTAACAACTGTTTTTAAAAACAGTAGGCGAAAGATAACGAAGCGTTTTTTTGATGAGTTATCACAAGATGAGAGAATTTCCGACCCGGAATCCTATTTCAAAGTCAATGTATACTATTGCTGTTTAGATATATTAATTTCTCAAACTAAAGAAAGATTTCAGAGCCTTTGCAACCTGAGTAGAATATTCGAAATATTACAACCGGAGAAACTCCTATCTTCTTCAAGTGAAGAGATATTAAACGCTTCCGGAAAACTGTCTGCTAAATACATTAAAGACATCTCACTTAATCTTTGTGACCAATTAAAGGCTCTAAAAACATGCTTAAATTCTGAAATTAAAAAAAATTATTCCATTAAAGAACTCATTGAATTATTGCTAGTAAAATTCAATAGTCTTGCATCCAGTTTTCCCGAGGTAATCACAGCATGCTTTTTATTCTTGACCCTTCCAGTTACAACCGCAACGGCAGAAAGAAGTTTTTCAAAATTAAAACTAATAAAAAATTACTTAAGAACTTCGATGGGACAAGAACGGCTGTCAGACATCTCACTATTGTCCATAGAGGCAGAAACTTTAGAAAAACTAAAATCATCATCAGCCATAAATGATTTAATAAATCAGTTTGCCGAAAAAAAGGCAAGGAGAGTGAATATTTAAAATTCGATTTTTATTTGTAAAATGGGTAAATTATGTGATAAATAAATATTTCTTTTCACAATATTTTTTTCTTTTGTGAAAAATCTTTACCTCCATATAAGGGCCTCCAAGAAAATTTTTATACGGGGCCCCGACAAGGCACGCTACGCCACTGATTCGCTCGTCTTTTTAAGAAGATGCCGAGCGTGCGTTGCGAAAATGCGAATGAAGGAAGGCAGTTTGTGCATTTGGTGTAAATGTTCCATCCTTGATTTTTAATTAAGGCATTTTGTTACTTTTATTTAAGACTTTTTGTGAGATTAATATAGCATTCAAATAATCAATGTTTAATTTTTTAAACATTTCTAAGAAAGAATGATAATCCTAATTTTAAAGCAAATACACTGAGTCAACATTGCTATGGCTCATGGTGATATTGGACTACCTGAAAAGAGGATTTCTGTCTCCCTCACACTTCGTCAATTGGTTCCCTCCATTTCACTTAAATTAGAATCTTAAGTAACAGGCTTGAGGAAAGCATTTGGGTAGGTACACAGAAATAATTTTAGACGGTTAAGGAAAATTAATTTACAACTGGGTTTCTTTAAAAAAATAATTTTTCCATAAGTAATTTTACAAATAATCTTGCAAGTAGTATACGATTTTGGAATCCTTACTGAATGCGCCAACTTTTAAAGTTACTTGCCAAACTCGTGTAGTACTTTTTTTTCAGTACAGTCATTTAAAACTGGGCAAAGTATTCATTTTGAATACTTGGTTGGGAAAAAAATTACATTTCCTTCTGGACTGGAGCAGTTGGCTGTAAATTTTAAGCAACAGTTTTCAGAAGCATTATTCAGGACTACATAACAGGAGCGCAGCGTTCATACAACCCGATTCCTAACGGCTTCCCTTCGGAACCACCACTCCTCTTAATGTCTACTATATTTATTACTAGTTTAATACAGTCATCATAAGATTAAAAACATTATAAAAATGTCTACAACAGAGTTTATGAGAATTGAACAATTTTTTCTTCGGCTTCCCTCTAATGATAATTGTAGCTGCACCACTGCTACCTAATAAAAAGAAAATTTTAAAAAGTTAAGATTTGTAGCAACCGAGCAACAGGAGTTAAAAACCATGACAAGGAGTCGATTTTCTCGATTTTTTTATAAATGCTCGTAATTTTTAAAATACATAAGTAACAAATATTTTGTTTTACATTTTTCTATTATGATTTGACCTATCACCCGATTCCGGCTTGACGTCGACTTCTGGGACACCCTGTATATGGCAGACCTGCCTGAGACTGCTGATGTAGTTACAGCGACCTAAGCAGATGATACTGCGTGCCTCACAAGCGATACCGACCCTGTAAAGGCATCCACTAAACTGCAGGTACAGTTGGATAAGATCGACGTGTGCTTACAAAAAAAACTTTTTACAAAAAAAAAAAACCGACTTCAAACAAAAAACACTAGAAGTGTGTAGTGTTTGTTTTTGGAAGCCGGTTTTTTTTTTTTTTGGAAAAAAGTTTTTTATTTTTCACTTTTTATTGGGTCGGTTTGTAATTTATTTAAGTTGGTTACAATAGCCTAATGTCAACTGCTCATCACCTTGTACAAAAAATTGCTTTTCTCGATGCAGGGACGTTGATTGTTGAGGAGTTCTCCTGGTACTTCACCATCAGCTCCGCTTCACCATATGCATTGTGACGAGCATAAATTCCTTAGCAACCTTAATAAAGTAATCGAATCGCAAACCGTGAAATACTTATTTTTGAGTAGTTCCGGTAGCCATCTGCGGTCTTCTCATCAGTTCCACTTCACCAAATGGTGCTTTCCGCTAAACTGCTAGCAAATCGCTATAGGTGCGCCTATAATATTAGAAGAGTTCCCTCAATTTCTCCAGGACCCGATCGTCAGATCCTGACCTGATGACAATGGAAGTATACCCACCCTTTTAAGAAAAAATAATTTTCCAAAAAAAAAAAGATTCCGACGAACTGAGAACCTCTTCCTTTTTGAAGTCGGTTAAAAATTAAGAATCAAGCCCAGCGGAACAAAGTTCACGCATGACACATTCTTACTCAGAAAAGGAGATTGCGCACCTGTTTGCATGGAACGAGGAATTCTGCCAACCAGACCACGGTGAGATACCTAGGCTTGCACCTAGATAGACGATTGACATGGACAATCTACATTAAAGCCAAGAGAACAGAAGCAAGTAAATAAATATACAATTTAAGAACTTCTTATGGCTATTAGGTCGAAAATCACAACTCTCTCTCAGCTGTCAACGATGCCATCATAAAACCAATTTAGACCTATGGAGTAGAACTCTGGGGATCCACCAGTAATTCCAACCTAGAGATACTTCAGCGATTCCAAAACGTTGCACTAAGAACGGTCTCCAGCGCATACTGGTTTGTAAGAAACTCTGAAATACACGAATACAAATGCCGATCATAAAAGAGAAGTAAACAACTACAGCAAAAAGTATAAAAAAGACTGAACAATCATAGCAACACATTAGCTAAAGATCTACTTCAAGATAAAGACCACATAAAACACCTTAAAAGATGGCACATACTGGAACTCGACCAAAGGAACTAAAGTGTTCCCACGTGTAGATGGTGCTATTCATTGGAATGGCATCAAAAAATTCTACCCCAGTCCACTTCTAATTATGGCTAAACAGTCGATTGTAGATAAAAACAAGAAAAGGAAAAGTATGTCCACGCTTAACTTTTACAGAGTAGTCGGATTTTGACGATTCTTTTTTCGATCAGATTTCATTTGAAAGGGCCTCGAAGTTGATCCCATTTAAAATCCTATATATATAATTCTTCTTTACGTCTGTATGTCACTTAACTCCTCCTAAACGGCTAGATCGATTTTGATGATTTTTTTTTGTGTTTGAGTGGGTCCTCGGATGGTTTAGATTCATTGGACCCGGTAGGTGGCGCTATTCGGGCAGAACAACGTCTGTCAGTCCCGCTGCTAGTATATTATAAAATCCACCCTTAAGGGTATAAAAATAGGGGTTAATTGATTGTTCACCTACTGAATTTCACTTGTTAACCGTTTCTTTTGAAACTTGGCACACATAATATGTAGTTCTGATGACACTACAACATAACAGATGAATGATTTGATGATGGAGACGGAAGAGTTGAGAGAGCTCCTCACCAATTTACAGCAGCTAAATACACATCGTGTTTGGGATTATTTCATTCATCTCGATGAGAACTTTAGACCTAGCTAGGGTATAACGGTCATCGAGGGTCCGATGATAAGACGGAAGGCTGTCGAGGGAAGTTCTTATTTGAAAAGGAAACTGCAAAGCGAAAAATAAAAAATAAACCTTTTAGTCTAAGCTCCGGGACTGACAGAGCGGACAGACGGATATGACGAAATTAAAAGCGGAACCCTTTCTGCTATCTGGCTACAGAAGCTTAAAAAGGATACGGCATTGTTGGCTCCTTGTAGTGTGATTCAAACTCTCGTGCGAAACCCCACTGTGGCTTTAATAAGTTTTCAAAAGTGAATCTTTTTGTAACAAACTATCTTAAGCCTTACTGTCTTACTTATAAAAGAGCTACTTAAAACATCGCTATACTAAAAATAAATAGAAAACGGAATTAGGTGTCCACCTTTATTGGTTAAAATACAGTTCAATAATTAAAGTCGACTTATGGCATAGCTAAAACTAGTGTTATTTGCCACCCATTAAACTATTCATCCCACTTGACCCTTGCTGCAGCTGTCTCATCATGTTGTGAAGACCAGTCATGCCACCCATTTGCTGTAAGATGCGTGGGTCCATCATCTTTGCCATTTGTTGGTTAAGCTTAACCATTTGAGTTTGGTTTACATTCTTTGCCATGTCACCTCCTTTGAATAATCCTTTGATACCTCCCATCTTTTTCACAACTGCTGCAAACTTAGTGTACTGAGCAATTAAATCCTTTACATCCCTCTCTGTGACGCCCGCGCCTTGCGCCACTCGCGTGATCCTGGTGGGTTGTTTTGAAAAAAGTTTGGCGCCATCGCGGTGATCTAGTTCTCCTTCATTCATAGAGTCCATTATAGTCATAAGACGCTTCAGTTTAGCCATTGACTCTTGTTCGCTACCTTTTGACATTAGATCCTGGGAAAACCCTGGAATCATGCCCTGTAAAAGAATTTTATGTTACCTCTGCACCAATAACTATGACTCACACTGATGAATTCAAATTGTAAACTAACTTACCATAATTTGTGAAAAGGGTCCCATTTTCATGATGTTTTGAAATTGTTCATACATGGCACGCAATGTGAACTGTCCATGTTTAAGTTTTTCCAGTAATTCATCATTATCATCAAGTTTGAGCTCATTTACTTTATCCAATAGACCCTCAATATCTCCCATACCCAGTAGTTTATTAATAAAAGGTTTGGTTTTGAATGGTTCCAAGTCATCAATGTGTTCTCCAGTACCTATGAAGATGATAGGACTTTCTGTAGCAGCCACACTGAAATAGAGAACAAACAAAAGAATGAATGAAGCATACCAAAGTCAACCTCTGGAAAAATTTCGAGTTCAAATGACAATGGGCAAAAGTGGTCCAAATGTCCGCCACTAACGAGACCTATGTATGTAACTGAACAGTCTATTACATATATTGTTTGTGAGACATATACTGTGGCTCATGGGCTCAAGTACAACCCTAAGAAGAGTGAGTACATGATTTTCAAAGCTCGTACCAAATGTTTCTCTTTTATACCTCCGATCACTCTTTGCGGTGCTAGTTTGAATAGGGTTAACCATTATAAGTACCTGGGCCACTGGGTCACAGACAACTTGTCTGACAATGAGGACATCGAGCGGAAACGGAGGGCGCTGTCTGTTCGCTGTAACATGTTGGCACGTAGGTTTGCACGCTGTACTGAGCAAGCAAAGGTGACCTTATTTAAAGCATATTGTCAGTCTTTTTATACGTGCAGCCTATGGGCCAACTATGTGCATCGAGCATACGGTGCCTTGCGCGTCCAATATAATAACGCGTTTAGGGTGCTGCTGGGGCTGCCGCGGTTTTGTAGCGCTTCTACGATGTTCGCGCAGGCGCAAACCAATGTCTTTCATACTATTATCACAGTATAAAAATCATACAGTAGGACGACGCCTTTGATCTCGTGTAAAATGCCGACATCGTCTAGACAGTAACGCATCAGCCAGGGTTGTCACAAGTAAACAATATTTGTGAAATTATTTATTTATTGCAGATCAACATAGATAGCAGTATTATAATTAAAACAATATTACATATCATATTATATACAGGGTGTAAGGTACATGAACGCACATACGTGTTCCAGTGATTCAGTATATGATTCTGGACCCCGTAGCGTTGGAATTTTTCGTCGGCTTTTTCCAAATTTTGAAAAAAAATATTTTTTTTTCCACTTTAAACTGTATAAAGTCGTTATACCTATCTACCGCAGACATTTTAAATGAAAAAATAATTAATTCAATTTTTTCACAAAAAAACGCAATGTAAATAAAACATAAAGAAGCTCCTCGCTCAGCTGATTTTCTGAGTTCACCGGAGGTCATTGCGATAGTACACACAGACACCGACAAAGTACTCCGCCACGAAACTACTTGGTTCGACGCTACTCAATTTGGGATGGGACACGTCGATAAACTAGATCGGAATCGATATTTTCAAAGTACAGTACGACAAGACTTAAGCAAGGAAGACGATGAACAGAAGGATGAAGACTTAGAAGAAATTGATCTTCATCTGTCCGATTTTAGCAAGGAAACTAACTTAACTGCCCCCCTAGCCATATTACTTTTCTATTATCGTTTATGCTAACGCTTAGTACAAAATGTATGGCGATGCGATGACATTACCTGCCTGCAATAAGTCACGTGACACATCTACGCGAGTAAAGTCATTGCCATACATTTTGTACTAAGCGTTAGCGTAAACGATAATAGAAAAGTAATATGGCTAGGGGAAGCTGGTTACATAACAAGAAAGCTAATTTAAAAAATAAGTGGGTAATTTGAGTTGGTGCTTTAGTAACAGAAAAAAATCAATCATTACATAGACATCAGAAGATGTCATTAAGATATGCCAGACGTCCCGTCTGAAGTATTTTTAAAAGACTGTCACATAAAGATATTGTCATTACTAAAATAATGCACTAATTTATTGGGTCGTCGATATACCAAAAATAGTCTATCATCTATTAGGAGAATTTCCTACGTCAAATCATATTACCAACTTAATGAAATTTTCATCACTTATTAAAATTAAATATCAAAACGGCAATTATTAAACAAGTAGGTGTTATTTTAAGGTGAATAAATGTGTATTTTAATAGTTCTATCTACGTTACTACGTTACGTTCGTTTTATTTAACATTTAGACCTGTTTAAAGACAATCATCTTTTTCCATAACTCAAAACATTTGAGTGATGCTAACAATAATTATTACATTAATACGCATAAAAAAATAAACGTTGAAATTGAAATATCGATGTTGTTCGACATCTCTAGCTAAGTGGCAAAAGAGATAACATATGCATGCGAATATGACATCTATTTCAAAGACGTTAGCGTTCTAAAATAATAATTTGGTTTAAGCTTAATAAGGTTTTAGCGTTGAGTAGCTGAACTCGTTATAAATTTATTGATTGTGACCATATGCATGCAAATATGACATCTATTTCAAAGACGTTAGCGTTCTAAATACTCGTTTGCTGAAATTTATTGATTGTGACAATGTAAAATATTAACTTTTGCTAGTTGTTATAAGACTTATTTTATGACGACAACAAAACGCAAAACTCGAAATCGGTACCCGCTCAGCTGTTTCACTAGAGTTCCTTTGTGAGGTCATTGCCTAATACCTATCGGGAACTTTCAAACGCGCCGCAAATTGCCGACAAAGGGCCATTGCGCCAAGCAGACTAGGTATTGTAGGCACTGTGCGGTGAATTCAAAGGAATGATGAAAACTTAGGTAAAGTACATTTCTTTTGTTTGATTTTTGTCAGTTCCTCGTTGACGTTGATCGCGAACGTGTGCTAATCGTTGCGAATTAAGGTTATCGGAAATTTAATTTGTGTATTGTGTCTGTGTTTTATTTGTGTGTGATTTTTAAGATGCCTTCTGGACCTAACGATATTTACAGTGCCCAAGAATACGGAAGTATGCTTATGTGTTATGGAGAAGCACGTGGCAACGCACGTCAAGCACTGCGTATCTATGTCCAAAGATATTCAGACGCTCGTCATCCACGAGATTCTCGCGTAATAACACGAGCTTACCAACGTATCTTGGACAACCAACCAATTGTGCCTCAGCGCGAGGGAGCTGGAAGGCCCATAAGACCGGCTGTAGGGAACCGCATCCTGACTGTCGTGCGGCAGAACCCACGACTGGAAGTACGCACGGCAGCTCGTGTAATTCGTAACCGTTACAGGACCCGCGTCTCGCACTGGAGTGTCCATCGGGTTTTACGCAGAGATCGGCAGCGTGCGTATCACATCCACAAGGTGCAAGCGTTATTACCTACAGACAGGGTATCCCGCGTTAGGTACTGCCGGTGGCTGCAACGACAGCACGACGAAATCTCCGACTTTAATGCAAATGTGATATGGACGGATGAGTCAACATTTACTAGAAACGGAATGTGGAACAGGCGCAATTCTCATATCTGGGCTCATACCAATCCGTTCGCATTGCAGCAGACGGGACACCAAACTCGATGGTCAGTGAATGTCTGGGCTGGCATTTATAAAGACCTCGTGATTGGACCCATTTTTCTCCCGGAACGATTAAATGGGACCCGATATCACGAGTTCCTGAGAACAACTCTCTCGGACATACTTCTGGACGACATGCCTCTAAGCCAGTATCGAGTGTTATGGTTTCAGCACGACGGCGCTCCCCCACACGTGACTCTTCCCGTTAGACGATGCCTCACCGATTTTTTTGAAAATCAGTGGATCGGAAGATTTGGTCCGGAGCCATGGCCAGCTCGGTCACCGGACTTGACCCCATTAGATTTTTTTCTTTGGGGTTACGTCAAAGATAAAGTGTTTGTGTCCGAGTGTAATTCAGCAGCAGATATGAGGAATCGTATCGAGAACGTGTTCACGACGCTGCGTGAGGAGTGTATCCAGGACCCCACCTTTCTGCCACGTGTCCACGCCGAAACTTTGCGCCGTGCTCAGATTTGCGAGCGAGTTGGTGGCGGACACTTTGAACCCTATTTGGTTAGAGGTGAGCGACCTTGAGGTAAATTCATTAATTTATACCTACATCACTGGATCGCAATGTAGGTAGCTACTTACAAGCTTCTTTATTATTTCTAACCCTTGTCGGAATCGTGATAAAAAATTAACAAAAACACAAAAAAAAACAAGCGCAAATACTAGTACTTAATAATAATGTTTAATACAATCTAGGTTACATACTAGGTCTTCTGTTATTAAATGTTTTGTTTTCATCAGTACATTAATTACGTTAAGTTTTTTTTACTGTTGTTGGTTGTGCGTTAAATAAGTACTTTTGTTTCGTTTGTCGTAAACGTAAATGTATTTTATGACAAAGTACTTTGAAAGCTGTTGTTTTTTGTTTACATTAGGAGAAACAAAGACATAGTTACATTTATTTACATTCCCTTCGCAGTAAACGGCGCTAACATTATTGTTGCATTTATGCTAATTAGCAAACAAGGTAGGTAGTAGGTACCTTAAAGCTCTTAAAATATTCACAGAACTTTAGTTTTAAAATGCAGCCTAAATTACTGACTTGACTGTACCTGCACTTGCAGCTAAGTTCAAAGATGTCTTTAACTTTTGTTCGACTTTGTAGGTAGGTACATTCATAAAAACGGAGCGAGGCGGCCGGCGGCCCGCGTCGCACGCGTGTCCACGTCCGTGTCTGTGTGTGTAAGACGTGTAGGTAATTACGTACCTACTACGCGCTCTCGCGCGTCTACATTCATTGCGAAGCGTTGAGATCGCATTGTTCACGATACATTGCGTGCTTGAAAATGTCAATTTCTGTAACCGATCATTACCGAGATTAATGACTATCATAATTTTGTTACTGGCATTAGGTGTAACCTTTTCGCGAAGTTTGCGGTATCATGTCCCTTACAGCCTGTATACATTTAAATTGACGTCCGCCATCTAGGATTTCAAAAAGGATGGCTTTTTCGTAACAAGCACTCCCAATTAAACTCAAAATTGACAACCATATTAAATTATAAGAAATTGGCGTCCGCCATCTTGGAGTTCAGAAAGGATGGCTTTTTCGTAACAAGCACCCCAATTAAACTCAAAATTGACACCCATATCAAATTATAAAAAAATGACGTCCGCCATCTTGGATTTCAGAAAGGATGGCTTTTTCGTAACAAGCACCCCAATTAAACTCAAAATTGACAACCATATCAAATTATAAAAAATGACGTCCGCCATCTTGGATATCAAAAAGGATGGCTTTTTCGTAACAAGCACCCCAATTAAACTCAAAATAGACACCCATATCAAATTATTAAAAAATGACGTCCGCCATCTTGGATTTCAAAAAGGATGGCTTTTTCGTAACAAGCACTCCAATTAAACTCAAAATTGACATTCATATCTTATTATAAAAAATTACGTCCACCATCTCGAAATTCACCCTTAGTAAATAATAAAAAAAGTCCACCATCTTGACACGGAAGATACAAAGAAACACTTTCACATTTATAATATTAGTAGGATTTCCAAACAGATAACCTATTAAAAATTATTTTTTTACCGTGCGCCGGTCGGCCATTTTATTAGCGTTATCAACGTGGCACGACATTACAAATAAAATTATTTATGCACTCTACAATAACAAAACAGATTTATTTAGCTTTCTTCTGTGCGTGGAAGCTGATGAAACCGCAGATCTTTATTTATATGAGATGAAGACTTGCAATCACTCACAGCACACGTCGTATGCACCATTTTAAATAAACAAATAAAAAACAAACACGCGTTAGCCCTGAACGATATATCCCGAACTACTAACATCGTTTTGTTCGCAGTTCGGGATCGGCTTACCCGCGTCTCGCCCCTCACACCCCGCACGATTGCCCTGTCTAGACGTCTTCGTTGGACGACTGTATGATTTTTAGACTGTGCTATTATTAGGAAGCAGAGTGCCTCGTTATTTAGTCGCTTCCGATGCAGCACTAACAGTATTCTGAGCGTATTCTCCGAGCCTCCGAGCGATGGGACTCAGCGCTGTTGGAGAAGTGGATGCATCTGCATGCCAGTTCGTCACCACTTATTAACTGATTATTATTTTATTTTATCATTATAATTGAGTACATGTAATCGAATGAAAATTTTTAATGAATTTAAAGATGGTTGTAATTTTAATTTTATTTATATGAGTAATACACTGTTGTTATTTAATTGTAGTTATAATAGTATGATTGTGGTGTGTATTTCACAATCTTGGTTACTAACATAATTTCGTAAGTATACTAACAAAAATATGGATCATTGTATCTGAAGTAAAATAAATTAAATATGGAGTCACTTTAGTTCAGAAATTATAACCAGCGTCTGTGGTGTCAAAACAAACCTAATGATACCTTATTTTTTATTATTAATTGAGAGGTTTATGCTAAAACTATTTATTAAATAATAACTTTCAATAAGCAGTAACTTTTCACAAACAGATTTTTTATAGGCGTTTTAGAACAAATTGTGGGCGTGCAAGCAAAAAGGGTCCAGTAGTGGGGTATTGAGTTAAGACCAGATTCGGTATCTAGAATAGTCTTGATAATAAGGATTAAAAAAAATATTCAAAAACTGGCACATTTTTTTTTTTATCAGACATGAAACTCTGAAATGATGTTTCTAAGTACATTTTCTGGTACTTAGAAACATCATTTAAAGTCATTTATTATATGAACTTGTAGATAGTTGAGCATTAATTAATAATATCAATTAAAATCGAGAAATGCAATTTTTTCACCCAACTTTACAAAACTGCGTATATCTCGGAAACTAAATGCCGAGAACTGGACCCTTTTTGCTTGGGCACCCTCAATTACTTCTTATTTAATAGACTATTCAGTGACATAGGTCTCGTTAGTGGTGGACATTTGGACCAAGTCCCATACATTTTTGCCCAATGTCCTTTGTATTGGTGACCAACTGAACTGTGTGTACTGAACTGATTCTTAAAATAAAGGTCATCTTTCGGTTTCAAGATTTTTTCAATCATACAAGGTGATAAAATACTCACGCTGATAATGCACCACCACCCTTAGCATGGCCATCCAACTTGGTGATGATGACTGAACCAATGTCTACTTTGTCTTTGAAGGCTCTAGCTTGGGCCTCGCAAGCCTGACCAATTGTCGCATCCATCACAAATATTATGTTGTCTGGTTTCTGTATAAAGTCACAATTAATCAAATAGGTATTAAAGTCTAGAAAGTATAGAGTTAGATAGAAGAAGTTTTTTTATTAAGGTGGATCCACAATTGTAGCCCGCGAAATTCAAATTTACTTGCGTTTTTTGCAATTTGCAGGTCAGTGTCAGTTTGTATCTTGATCAAA
The DNA here is from genome assembly GCA_947568875.1 of Fissipunctia ypsillon. Taxonomy (NCBI): domain Eukaryota; kingdom Metazoa; phylum Arthropoda; class Insecta; order Lepidoptera; family Noctuidae; genus Fissipunctia; species Fissipunctia ypsillon. The sequence continues at coordinate 13,393,166 of OX387661.1, read as the reverse complement.
ATATGATCGCGACTCTAACAACTATGTATTTACATAATTATAACCATAAACACCATCAATATATCTCTCTAAGTTAGATTTGTTCTCTTTTGATCTAAAAATGTCATGATTTCCGAAATCAGATCAAAAACGAACAAATCTAAGTTAGAGATATATATTGATGGTTTTTATGGTTATAATTATGTAAATACATAGTTGTTAGAGTCGCGAATCATATTTTAATCAGGATGCAACCTGACACTATCCTGCAAATTGCAAAAAACGCAAGTAAATTTGAATTTCGCGGGCTACAACTGCAGATCCACCTTAATACTCAATTTTTAAATGAGACTTGTCATCAACCTCAGTCGTTGTTAAAAATAAAACTGTCATACTTATTACTTGTGTTAAAAATGTACTTTATGAACTTACAATAGCATTAGCAACAGCCAACATCTCCTCAAACAATGACTCTTCCTGTTTGTGACGACCACTCGTGTCCACTATAATCATCTCAAATCCTTCTTTCTTGAACATTTCCACACCAGTGGTAGCTATAACTACTGGATCTACTTCTGTGTAACTGTGAACAGAAACATACACCGTTGTACAGATTTCCATAACATACCTAAATCTATACAGGGTTATCGGTAATATGTTGGCAATCCATTAAGGCGAAATGGGTCACAAAGAAGATATTTTGACGCATTTCGGCAGCACGAAAAATCAATTTTTGTCCTCAAAAACTACAAATTTGCTTAATTTTTTCATGATTATAAAAATTTAAGATTTTCTTTAGTGAATTATGAGGGCCAAAACACGATCGACACAATTTGGCTTGATACAAAAAAATCGCAGTTTCCTCAAAATAAGCATTTATTTATGAGAAAAAACTGTTTTATTTTATTGTAATTAAAGCAATTTCAATAAAATTTCGTCTACACGTTTACCATTAAAGACATAAAGGTATTATGGGTTTATTGTAATGTAACAGAACATATAGAATTTTAAAAAGGCATAATTTTTTCAATTTTATATACTCTATTTGACCTTACCAATGCTCCAAACCACGTTACAATATCATTTCGCCTTAAGCATAGCATGTAAGAGGTCATTAGTAACCAAATGACCCTTTATGACTCCTATGCAAATGTCAACTATTTTTTTTGCAGAAAGTGAACATTTTTGTAAAGAAAAACCTGCTCAAAATTATGAAAATTGTAACGATTTGTAGATCTGATTTGAAAACTAAGTTTTAAAAATAATTGTCATTTTATGGTTGATTATTGTGTGTTGGTAAAGTGTTAGCAAGCAGATAATAATAAAAAATAAATATTTTATGCATTGGTTTTTAAAGTAATTACAACTTTGAAAATTTATTTAAAAAAAATATGTTAAAAAAATATAAAATGTTAAATTACTAGAAATCTATACTAATATTATAAAGCTGAAGAGTTTGTTTTGTTGTTTGGTTAAACGCGCTTATCTCAGGAACTGCTCGTTCAAATTGAAAAATTCTTTTATTGTTGGATAGCCCATTTATCGAGGAAGGCTATAGGCTATTTAACATCACGCTCCGACCAATAGGAGCGAAGCATCAATGAAAAATGTTAAAAAAAACGGGGAAAATTTATTCCTTTTGAGAGCTTCCGTTGCGTGCGCTGCGTAAACGGTTAAAGTTACGCAAAAATCATGTATGAAGGAATTGTTCCTCTTAGAAAGTTCTAAAAAGAAGACCGCGATAGCATACACTACCGTCCAAAAGTTTGGAAGCAGCAAGGTAAAATCAAATAAAACAAAACAAAGTCATTTCAATTTCAATGTATTGATAAAAAATTAAAATATGAACAAAAACTAATTTAAGCACAACAAAAGTTTTACATACAATATAAAATTAAATTAAATTTTAGCTTCATCAAAGTGTCCTCCTTTTTCCTTTATTAGCTTCTCGCATAATCTAGGCATTCTATTAATTTATTTATTAAAATAATCTTCATCTAATTTGTTCCATTCGCTCTCTAATAGCTTCCACAAATGTTCTGAGCTCGTAAGAGAACGATTTTTCACCCTTCTATCGAGTTCATCCCAAACAAGCTCAATGGGCGAAAGATCAGGTGATTGAGATGGCCATTGCATGATGTTTAATATTTTTTTATAATTTTTCTTGTTCAAAAAGGTCTGGCACAGTTTAGAAGAATGCTTAGGATTATTATCCTGTTGGAAAATGAATCCAGGACCAATTAGATTTAGTCCACTGGGTACGGCGGAATTTTGGAGAATTTTCAAGTAACCTTCCTTGTTTAGTTTTCCGGTTATCCTTACAAGATTTCCGGGCTTATTGTTGCCAAAACACCCCCAAACTATGACATTACCTCCACCATGTTTGATAGTAGGCACAGTACATGCCTCTGAAGCCCTCTCTTCTTTTGACCGGCGTACAAACACACGTCTATTGGATCCGAAAATCTGAAACTATGATTCGTCACTCCAAAGGACATTTTCCCATTGCTCTATTGTCCAGTTTTCAATTCGACATAAGAAAAATAGACTAGAATGGGCAAAAGCGCACCAAAACTGGACAATAGAGCAATGGGAAAATGTCCTTTGGAGTGACGAATCAAAGTTTCAGATTTTTGAACGCGCTAATCTCTATCACTTCCATTCGGATTTGAAAAATTCTTTTTGCATTTTAAAGCCCAATTCTTGATGAAGGCTATAGGGTATGGGACCCTCAGAAGCTGAGCAAAAAGAAACAAAGTGAGAACGAGCGCGAAGCGAAAACGAAGTAACAGCGCGGGCAGGCGATGCGATGCGACGGAGTGGGTCGGGGGAACAAAAAATTTCACGCGAAGTCGCAGGCGGAAGCTAGTGGCATATATTTACATAGGGGTCATTTAGTTGCAAATGACCTCTCCTACATCCTCTTAATGAATAGCTGACATTTATTTACCAATAACCCTGTATGTACCTTGTGTTGGACTAGGCTGCCCAGTTTTGTTAAACATTTAACATAATCACAGGTATGGAACGTGTGGCCAGTGGCCTGATATCAGGAGAGAAGTATAAAAAGTAATAAGTTCTAAGAGAAGGTCACTGTATGGGGTAACAGTTGTCCATTTACTCTTTGGCTTTGAGGAATTTAAATTATTAATTTGAGAAAATAAAAGTTTGCAAAGTAAACCAACCTTCCGTAAAAAGGTATCCTGGCCTTAGTACAATTCTGTTTGACCTGATCATAGGCACCAGCTCTGAAAGTGTCAGCACACACTAGAGATGACTTCCAGTTTTTCCTCAAGTAGTGATATGCCAGTTTTGTACATGTTGTGGTCTTGCCAGAGCCCTGGAGGCCTACAAACATGATGACGTTTGGTTTACCTTTGATAGGCTGGTATGGTTTCACACCTGGGTCTACTAGCTGAAATGTTTACAAATTTTTTACATGTTGAATACTTTATGCTGAAATAACTGTGTAAAAGATTACTATGAAACACTTGATTTGAATAATGAAAATGTAGATTCTGTCACACAGTAGTCTTACTTTAAGCTGAAGAAATATAATTGTGTTTTCTTCAAAAGTCCATAATAATATTATAAATGAGAAAGTAACTCTGTCTATCTGTTACCGTTTCACACCTTAATGGCTGAATGATCTTGGATGAAATTTGGTACACAAATAGACCATGACCTGGGTTAGGATATCGACGGCGAAGAGCCAATACCTCCTAACTGACTCATAACAAACATGCGTATAACGCCCTTAAATTCAAAACAATGAGGCGTTATTTGCATGTTTGTTAGGAGTCAGTTAGGAGGTATTGGCACTTCGCCGTCGATATAGAATACTTTTTATCCTGGCAGTATGTTCCTGTGGGATAATATCCAACCTCCACACGGGTGAAGCCATGGGCAAAAGCTAGTGTGTTTATAAGCAAACAAAATGTGTGTCTTCAAACCAACAAACATACAGCCCATAGAGGTCTAATAACAGGCAATGTCAACATATCAGACTTATAGATCTGATATAGTTCACCACTCAACAATTTTGATTCAGTTTTGACCACTTCTGTGAGCCATAAACACTTCCGTGTTAGTCAATAAAAATTGATGAAAATAAATATTATAATGGCCCCTTGCACAACACATTGGTGTGGTAATAACAGCCAGATTTCGAGTTTCTAGAAAGATTTCATGGTTAAGTTCATAGTTACATAATCATAATTAGACTTAATTTTTGATATTATTTATTGGAGTTCATCTTATACTGGTCATACTTGTAGGTGAACCAGAGGTGCAAGAATTCTCGTTGGTGTCTCTCATGTTCGTCCCTTTCTTCTCAAAGTGATTTTTTCTCTATCTCTTTTCCTTTATTATTTGGTAAACATTAATAATGATGCATCAAATCCTATGAACAAATCTGTTATCGCTAAAGCAAAAACCGACTATGTATACGAAATTTGAAGATGTTTTTAATCACTAAGTAATTACAATAGAGATTTAAATTAATTGTGAAATGATAATTGATTTTAGGTACTCACAAGATCCTGATATTAAAAATAAATGGATTATTGTATCCAAGCAAGAGAACTGGTTCCCATCAACACATAGTGTAATATGTTCACAACATTTTACTGAAGATTGTTTTATGGCTATGAAAAACCGTGGCCGGCTACTAAGTTCGGCAGTACCAACAATGTATTTGCCTCTTTTGGTGAGTATTCCGTTTAATCCCTTGGCCACGACTCACAACTCAATCGCTCAAGCGACATACATTTTGCGTCAGCGACTGTGTAGGGAACAAATATCAATAAACAAATACAAAAAAATGTCAATACCTTCATGTTTTATTTCAACCTGTCCCATCCCTAGTGAGACATAATGACCCTGGTAAGGCCAATCAGAATTAAAAAACCCCACTTCCTCATACCTCAGCCAGATGACAGTTTGGTGCGTTAGATCAAGCATTAGGAGTCTATGGGCTGTATGGTTGTTGCTTCAAACATACTGTTCCATTATAAAATAGGACATTGTTCTTTTATAAGCTTGGGTGCCTCTCCACTATTGACAGTTGGTTCTCAGCCAAAATTACACAATTTATGGCTCTAAGCACATTTTAATGTAAACTACAATATTTGTAATGTTGCAATTCAGATTCCTATTGGAATAGTGGATTGGATAATCCACAGATTCATTACTTGCAAATGACTGTCGTCTACTTATTTAGTATTAATTTAAATAGTACATTCTGTGGTTGTTATGTTCGTTTTGAGGCAGGAAACATAATTTACCTTGACAAGTTCTTTGAACACAGCTGACTGTATCATCCGTCGCTTGTTGAGACCACCAGCCATCTCATCAAAATCAATGACTGCCCTAACATTCTCTCGAAGATTCTTTACCAAACGAATGTTGACATCAGCTTCCAAAAGAGCAGCACATATTTGTTTCAGCATAGAATTTAATACCTGTAAGCATACGAGTAATTACCATAAACTAAGTACCCTACAGACATCAAAATTGATTAACATAATATTTATTTCATAAAAACATACATCTTCGTTGATGATTGTTGCCCTGCTTAAGGACTGCAAAGCAGTCGTTATTTTACGACCTAAATCTGCTAAAACCATCTTGAAAACTGGTCAAAGGCGGCTGCAATTTAAAGAATTTTGCCAAATTCGTTTGGCATCAGCTGTTGAGAGAAAGTGTTTGTTTTTAACGAAAATAGACACTGTAAATTAAATACTTCAGATACATTTTAAGAAATCATTGTTTACAAATGTAATAATTAAATTCAGGTTTCAAATAATTTGTTTCAAATTCACAACACCAGTTTGTAAGTATTTAGTAGTCCTTTCCACAAAAACGATAAAGTGACATGAGGCGTACACGACGAGCAGACACGTCAAAAGTTAAATTGTTAGCACAGATTGTCAGAGAAATACGTTTAGATCTCTGTAATCTGAGATTTAATTAACTGTAAAATGTAGGTAATAAGATTGTGACAAAATCGCCGTAGTTTCTACCTTAATAATTCTTGTAAATTTACAAGAATTAGCAAGATAGAAACTACAGCGCTTTTCGATTTCAATTCGCTTAAAAAGAAATAAAACGTATTTTCAGTATAAAACCAAGAATACCATTTTAATTTCTGACTCAATCTCACATATATAATAGTAGTCTATGATCTCACAAACCACAGATCACAATATCCTGTCAGCTAGGAAACCATTGCCAGCCGCGAAATTCAAATATTCTTACGTTTTCTGCCATTTACAGGTCAGTGGCAGGTTGTATGTTATTTTAAATGTGATTCGCGACGGTAACAATTATGTATTTACGGCATCATTCATTAGAATCAGCAATACAACTCCATTTTAAAAATACTTGAAATTGCCTTCAAATGTAATGATTTCATGAAATACGTCATTCAATAAGGTCAAACTTTATGGCAGCTCTGAAGTGCGCTTTTCCCTGCGCAGTACCGCAGCCCTCATCCCGCTGATGCATGAATTTGTTACTGCGCAGCGACTCGCCTCATGTTCCGAGGGGCCGTAAAGTTTGCATCGGGCTGTAACTTGGTATTAGAGTTATATTGATAACTTTATTGATTTTATTTCTGTAAATACATATTTGTTACGGTCGCGAATCATATTTTGATTAACACACCAACTTAATCAATTCAATTAGTTCTGCGGTGGCTGTCATAGTTTTACTCAGTGCTTCACTGTCCTTCATAGAATCTGATTTTTAGTTTGCTAAACCAAAATGACAGTTGCGAGTTTGCGACTGACCTTTGCTTTGTTATCATTTTGACATTTTAGTCATGCTACGTTATGTCATTTTAGTCTAGCAAATTAAAAATCTGAGTTTAATAAATTAAATACAGTTAAACACAAACCATTAGGCGTCGTCCTAATACAACGTGACTACGCGATCATCGCAAGTACGAATCCGCGATCAAGCATACTGATTTCGAATAGGTGTCCTAATTGGCATTCGCGCGACTAAAATTATTGTAATCTATTCGCGAGAACTAACAATCACGTCGCGTCGTCGGGGACCGGGGTGATGGGTAGGGCAGGACCCAACCGCGTTGGGCGTCGTTAATTCTTCGCGATGTTCGCGTATTCGCGTTCTATTAAACAATAACGTATCTCGTTGGTAATCCTTAAATAAATAATTAGGACACCCAGTTTTTGCCATCGCGCGACCATACAATGGTCACATCACTTACTCGCGCAATGATCGCTTAGTCGCGTTGTGTTAGGACGACGCCTTATTCACTTTTACGATGCTAACGCTTCGCGCGTAGCTGGAACTAAAGCGGTCATAGGCCTGTCACAGACACTCACAACCATGTGCGCCATGCCAGCCTAGTCAAAGCACAGAACACTAATACTCTGAGCCAAAGTATTGGCGAGTCAGTCAGGCGAGTCGCAGAGCCTATATTCAAATACTCTGCAAACTTTTGTGCATGTTCTCTCACCTTAGAGCATTAAATGCTCTAAGTCTCTCACTCACACTCACCTCATGTCACCATTTAGTTCCTGAGTGCGCAGCCTTCTGCGCGAAGTTCGGACTCGCCAAGATACGTCGGCCGAATGTGCCAAAAAAGCATCTATCATCTGTAGTCAAACAAAGTCATATATTTTTATCTGTGGCTCAAATTCCGCTTTGTAATCATCGGTTTGTGAAGTCATTGATTTTGGTAGAATAAAGTTGAGAAGTTTATTTTAGTGTACTGGGAATTACAATAGGAATATAATATGGTAACGAACAACTTTCCTTAGCCTCAATTAAATAAATACCCGTAATGTTAGCTTTTGCCCTCATCGAGTTCTTAAACTATTTTTTTTATTAGGGTCAGAACCAATCTGGCGGTGGAAGCGGCGGAGACAAGAAAGATGACAAGGATAAGAAGAAGAAATACGAACCTCCAATCCCAACTAGGGTAGGTAAGAAGAAGCGTAAGGCAAAGGGACCTGATGCTGCCCTGAAACTGCCTCAAGTGACACCACACACAAGGTGTAGACTGAAACTGTTAAAATTGGAAAGAATAAAGGATTATCTTCTCATGGAGGAGGAATTCATTCGCAACCAGGAAAGACTGAAGCCACAAGAGGAGAAGATCGAAGAAGAAAGGTCGAAGGTGATATATTTATTTTCTTTGAGGTTACACAATTGCTCTCTATTTCTCTTTCTTTCTTTCAGCCACATTATGAAACAATAATGTTATTTATCTGTGAGAATATAAAACAATAACAAGTTATGCTTCCCACACAAAGAAATTCTATGTTGGGGATTCATTCAGGCAATCAGAAGCCAAAACAAAATACTTACTTTTACCCTACTGCAATGATGGGTTTTGTTTTTACAGTATTGTTGCTTTTCTATTCTTTCTTTGCAATAAAATGATGCCTCTCTACCAGAGAATAAATTATTTTGAAGAAAATGTTTGTTCATACAAATTCATGTTTTTAATGTGAAAATTACCAGTGATGTACCTAAAATTTCTCAATAATCATGTCAGGTGGATGACCTTAGAGGGACACCAATGTCCGTGGGCAACTTGGAGGAGATCATAGATGACAACCATGCTATAGTGTCCACATCAGTGGGCAGTGAGCACTATGTCAGCATCCTCTCCTTTGTTGATAAGGACCAGCTGGAGCCTGGCTGCTCAGTGCTGTTGAATCATAAGGTAAATGAATAAAGAAACAAATAAATTATGCTTATTTAACACAGTCACAGGTTAATCACTCTGCTCAGATAAGTGCTATATATTGAACATAAAATCATCCTGTGAATGTAAAATAGGCTTCTCATGACTATTGTATTGAATAATTCTACACAAACTGTCTTAAATAACCACATCTTATATTTATGTATATTCCCAGCTTTACTCCCACAAGGTAGTGAATTCAGCTTCCCTCCCTACGAAGATAGTTTATCTATGGGCTTGTGTAATTTATTTATTTAAAAGTAAGATAATTACCACACCTGAATTCGGCCAGTTTCGGGCAAAAAATCAGGTTTCGGCTGCAGTTTTGATTTCAGCCAAATTGTAGCCACCTTCCTTAATTTACAAGAATCTTCTACTGATTTTGAACTAAAAAAAATATCATCAACACTATTATAGGGTCTACTAACCACTGCTTGCTTGACCACTTTTTAGGGTTCTATACCCAAAAAACAGAACCCTCCACTAAGCCTCCACCGTGTCTGTCAGCAGGCTGTATTTCATGAACTGTAATAGGTAGACCGTTGAAATGTTCACAGATTGTATATATCTATTGCTGCTGTAACAACAAATAATAAAATAAAATAATGTTAAAAATTAAAGGGGGTCCCCATACAAGATACTTACATGTTTTTTAAACTGAAGTATTTTTTTAAATAATTATGTGTTAAATATTGTATGGTGGTATGGAACCCTTCGAGTGCGAGTCCGACTCGCACTTGGCCGGTTTTTTCAATTTCAATAAGTAGCAAAAAATTGTGTTATAAGAACCCTTTTCAACATAATTTTTTCAGATGCCATACTTGATACAACATTGTGGTAAGGGCCGCAATAATAACATACTGCTGGAACTGTAATTTATTGAATGGATAAGCTGTATTTTCATAATTTGTAATCTGTCACAGGCACCATTATACACACACACTGACACTGTTCACTGTTCTGTTTTGTTGTGTTGTTGCATTTTTGACACTGTTTTCAATTTGTTTTCTTTAGGTACATGCTGTAGTAGGGGTGCTAGGTGATGATACAGATCCCATGGTGTCTGTAATGAAGCTGGAGAAAGCTCCGCAGGAGACATATGCTGATATTGGAGGACTTGACACTCAGATACAGGAAATTAAGGTGGGAAAAAAATTTTGCTTCAAACTATGCCACTAATTTCTCTATAATACACACACACTTATTCTGCAGGTCATTGTTATAAAAAAACAATAAACATAACAGTATATAACTACTTACCTGATAATATTATTTTAGGAATCTGTGGAGTTGCCACTTACTCATCCTGAGTACTATGAGGAGATGGGTATCAAGCCTCCTAAGGGTGTGATCCTCTATGGTCCACCTGGAACTGGAAAGACCTTGTTAGCTAAAGCTGTTGCCAACCAGACCTCTGCTACTTTTCTGCGAGTTGTTGGCTCAGAGCTTATCCAGAAATATTTGGTAAGTATTTCCTGGTTATTTTTCATAACCAGTGACTTACGAAAACAATAAATAATTTGGTACTAACTCATCTACATAAGTTCTCCATTCAAAAATAATGATTTATGCAGGGAGATGGCCCCAAACTGGTTCGTGAGCTGTTTAGGGTGGCTGAAGAACATGCACCATCAATTGTTTTCATTGACGAAATCGATGCTGTAGGCACAAAACGGTAAAGCGTTATATATTCTTAATTACTGATTAATTTATGTCCAAAAAACTGTCCTAACAAATGATAATTTTTCAGTTATGACTCCAACTCTGGTGGTGAGAGAGAAATCCAAAGAACTATGTTGGAGCTGCTTAACCAACTTGATGGATTTGATTCACGAGGTGATGTTAAAGTAAGTAGGATATAATTTAGAAGGCAAATTGTTTTATAATAGGTGCATAATTCTAGTATAACGCCCAGGTTCAGTTTTCTGAATACAGTCTCAACAACAATAAATTGAGAAGCTATTCATGATGCAGAAGAATTATACTAACATAGTGTTTAATTTGCAGGTTATCATGGCCACAAATCGCATAGAAACCTTAGATCCGGCTCTGATTCGCCCTGGTCGTATAGACAGAAAAATCGAATTTCCTTTGCCTGATGAGAAGACCAAGAGAAGGATCTTCACCATTCACACATCAAGAATGACTCTGGCTGATGATGTCAACTTGTCTGAACTTATCATGTCGAAAGATGATCTCTCTGGCGCTGATATTAAGGTAGAAATTATTCCTCTTTTTGTCTCTGTAACATACATGTAAATGTCTTTTTATGATGTATCTTGAATAGGGTTTCAGTATGTTTGAGTAGTAAAGTAATAGAACAATAATTGACACGATAGAAGTTTTAAATCTTAATATTATATATTAATATATTTTCCTAAATTTCATAAATTCAATGCACATATTCCTGTTCAGCTAAAAGAAACTAGATGAAACGGAACATAGTGTTTATCAAGTTTAAAAGTATGAACATGTTTTTCTTTCAGGCTATTTGTACCGAAGCGGGTTTAATGGCGCTACGAGAACGCCGCATGAAAGTAACAAATGAAGACTTCAAGAAATCAAAGGAAAGTGTCCTATACCGCAAAAAGGAAGGCACACCCGAAGGACTTTACCTATAAACAGTTTACATAGTTGTTTAATTATTTTTATTCATGTCTTCGTATATTTTGCGCATAAATAAAATGTGTCGTATAATTAAATGAATTGCATTTATCTTTATCCATTTTAGTGTCTGATCGCCTCAAAAGGCCAAAAAATCTAAATATTTTATTTTACAAAAGCCCACAATGGGCACTCATGAAAAGTCAGAAACTATAAATACGTTAAGCTATAAATTACGTTTAATCAGTATACATAGAAATCAAATTACGGTTTTTGAAAAAAAAAATGCAGGGTTGTAAAAACTCAACTTGTTCAAATACATGACGAAATTTTTCTCCTCGCGCACAGTGGTTCGAAATTAAAAAAAAAAAATTGTTATCGTCAGGATAAACGGTCACCATCACTCATAAAACACTTCGAAATAGTTCTTAAAAATTGCTACCTAATTGCTACTATTTGGTATCTATCGTTAAATAATCTTACCAAAAGTAAACCAGTTTTTGAGGTAACCGGCCAACCTGACGTCAGGTTGACCGGTCACCTACTGGTTTATACAAACTACAGGAAATTAAAGAAATATTTTTGATCATTAATTGTTACCTACTTGTCTATCAATCTGGATCCCGTCACTTTAAAGGACGAGGCGTACTGTCAACACACATGTGTGACTGACACTGGCTTGTCCACCACTAGGGATTTTAATTTTGATAACACGAAAAATTAGTCGAAATTTGTCGCCAAATATCAGAATTTGTCGGTCACTGGTTCAAAAGATATAAGGGTCTATAGGTGGCCGATCTGGAGAGTCTCCCCAGCTTGGCCACATTTATATCTCAAAAACTAGGGCACCTAGCGAAGATCTGTTTTCTCCCATATTTTGTCGCCAATTAGTCGGGATCAGACAATCCAGCTGAACGTCAGTCAGCCGTAATAGAAAAAAAACGCCTAAGATGTATTTTGGCTTGACATTATCACTCGCAGTAAGCAACAGAAGCAAAGGAGAATGGCGTATCGGCGTCCCATATTCTAAGTCAAAACCTCATGTTTTCCTCGGCTCGACTCAACCTCACTTACAAGATAGTTGTAACAGTTTCCTCAGTTGGGGCGAGTTTCTAGTTGAGGAACCAACTGTCAAATATAAGGTATGAACGCCAGCACATCAAGCTACTACAATCTGTCAAATTTCTTTAATAGATTTTCGACTTTACTGCTAAAGCATTAGGTTCAAGGTTGGTTGGGAAAATTTGACAGTTTCGGGTAGCTTGATGTGCTGGCGTCTGTACATACGTCGGCATCTACCTTGAGGAAGTTTAAAGATAACTTTTAACCAAAACATTGCGTAGTTTATCCGATTTTCGTAATGTCTTTTGAAGGGTTTATTGAATATTTGTATGATAAATCCAGAAGCGAAACATATTCATGTATGTGGTCTGTGGTCGGAAGCACCATGGAATTAGTATATAATTATATAATGGTCTTTTCCAATGACTGACATTGCTTCTCCAAAGCGACCATCTGACAAGGTTGAGGCCAAAATATCTATACAAATACAATAAATAAAATCGAAGTGTCTATTTGTAATGTCAAAATAACAACTTTTTACATAGGAAAGTATAAACGTTTCTTATAAGAAAAAAACAATTTTTAACATTTTTGTCCGTCTGTCCGTTTGTTCCAGCTAATCTCCGAAACGGCTGGACCGATTTTGACGGGACTTTTACTGGCAGATAGCTGATGTTACGGCGGGTAACTTAGTCTACTTTTATTTTGAAAAATAATTAGGGTTCCGCGCAAAAAATTAAAACCCATGAAATTATTAACAAAAAGTCGGATTTCAAAAATTCTTTTTGCATTTGGTAGCCCAATTCTTGAAGATAGTTATAGGCTATTTAACATCACGCTAAGACCCTTAGGAGCCGAGTAGAAAGAAACAAGTCGGAAAGAACACTAAGCGAAATGAATAGTGCGGGTGGGCGATTCAACGCGGCGGCACAGATTACCAGATAAATCACTCCATACAAAAATTTCAATACCTACTGCTATAATAGCCTACACCTTCGAATCGCTAGACGCTGTTATGTAATCTGTGACGCTGTGAACGAAAATGTACAGACGCCAGCAGGTCAAGCTACCCAAAACTGTCAAATTTTCCCAATCAACCTTGAACCTAATACTTTAGCAATAAAGTTGAAAATCTATTAAAGAAATTTGACAGATTGTAGTAGCTTGATGTGCTGCCGTCCTTACTTAACCTTACAAGCGTTAAGTGAGTTTTGCTTTTTGGCTGCGCGCCGCCGCGTGGTTATTGTGAATTGTCAGGGCTGCCTTTTCCGATAAAGATGTCAGTAAGTATTTGTAGTACACTTTATGAAATAATTTTAAATAAAATAAAATGCTTTTTAATATTTTAGCATGTTTAATTGTTAAAAATACTTAAGAAAGTCCGAGGAATATTTTTAAGCTAGGTAACTATTTAGTATTCTGTGACCACACCCCGAAACTGCAATTGTAAGACAAGTTAGACACACATCGTACGCAACGTGTAGTATCTAACTATTTAATAATCAGTGACGTAACCATTCCACATGGCCACAAATACGAATGAAATACGAAATGGAGGAAACTGAAAACACGATTAATTGATTTGTTTGTTAATTTACATAATTAGCGTAATAGTTAACTTCTATGCTTCTATACTATGAACAAACCTGTGCTGGCGCCATATTGTGACGTCATGCACGCTTTTCTATCACTTGCACGCTGTCAAATAAACAATAATCATATTATTATGAACATAACAATAACAAGGTTATAACGATAATAAATATTATTGAAAATTTATTTGCACAAAGTAGATTTTTGCTAAACGTAATTTTTAAATGACATTTGACAAATGGAGGTCAATGACCTTTCTATTCTATTTTCAGACGCACAGTAGAAGTAATTGCATACCTACCAATAAAATACTAAACACGAAACATGCTACTTTTAACAATTTACCTATTTAAAAAACGATAGTAAAACTGTATCAGCAGGTAAACTGAAAAAAGATAAGTTCTTTTCTCTTGCTGGATCTACATCCATCAACTGCACATAATACACCAGAACCAGCCATATCATAAGAATTTGAAACTAAGTACGTCAGGTCGACCGAAATATATGCGTACGTTCGCGCCTCGCGGCTGTCGGTAACCCACTGAGAAGTGGGTCGCGTGCGACCTGGTGGCCGGTAAGTAGTTAGCGCGCGTAAGTACATGGATATGCAACGCGACGGATCAGGGGACGAGGGAGTTTTATTAAAATAAAATATGACTTTTTTTAGTATATCATTCTTACGACTTCCACGCGAACGAAGTCGCGATGCACAGTATGTGGAAAGACACGCCATAAACATAACATTGGTAAATTCTTTTTCATGACTGCCGGGTGTTTGCCTTGCTGCACTTACGCCTTTCTTGTGCCAGCCTTCGCACAGAGCTCTCAGAGTTGTGAATTACTAAGATTCTATTACATTACTGAACTATTATAAAATTACTATAAAATCGGACTTTACCGATTTTACCAGCCTGTGGTGCAAAAGTACATCACTATTCTAAACATTGGCTTGCTTTCATTCATGATCTCTGACATACAGGACATATACGACATATATATAGTGTGTTCAAAGAAGAGTACTATTTATTTCATTGCTGTGATCGCTTTCGTGTTGCTTTCGAAACCATTCGAATCGCGTAGGACGTAAGCAAAAAGCTTTGTTTGAATACTCGTATCCATACTGCACTATAGCCATATAGCTCTATTATACAGTGTTTAATTAACTTAATGGCTGAAATCCAAAGAATACTTGAATGAGTGACAACGGCTACGGCAGCGAAACAGAGGAGGCGACTGAGCACACGGCACTCATGGACGGCCACATCGCTGAAGCTCGGGTGATTGCGGAGCGTATAGCGAAAAAACGAAAGACTAAATCCGATAATCAGCGCTCCTATGGCGTAAGTAAATGAAACTGCACTTTATTTACATTCACGCGACTGATTCTGTAGGTATAAACTTAAAGCTATGACTAAACCACCATCATTCATCACCCTCTGGATCTATCTAATCTGTTCGAAAAATATGTAGTACTTTGTAGTCTTGTGGTTCCAATGATTCACTCTAATTGATTGCTTTGTGGTACACTTACATATTCTTAAGAATCATAAATAATTTAGGTTTGGATTTTACTGCTGTCTTAAATGCTGCACACAGTTTTACTTTTTGTAAGACTTTCAATAATGGTATTGTTTGTAAACTAAAATGCAGGAGAATCTAAGAACCTTTTTGCAGAAGACAGTACCACCATACATCATGATTTAAGATCTTAAGTTT
Source organism: Fissipunctia ypsillon (assembly GCA_947568875.1). Lineage (NCBI taxonomy): Eukaryota > Metazoa > Arthropoda > Insecta > Lepidoptera > Noctuidae > Fissipunctia > Fissipunctia ypsillon. Next base: position 13,377,490 of record OX387661.1, on the reverse strand, counting down.
TGTAAACCATGTTGCTTCCAACTAAAATAAATATAAATTGTCTTGTATTTTAAGTTTTGGTTGTTGCCTTATATTATAAAAATTACTTGATTGTTGATCAGATCACCCAATTAGAATGGTAGCTACAACTCCAGATACAACAGGAGGCCATCACTACACACATTTCTTAATAATTATCTAATATTTTTTTTATTTCAAAACAAATAATTATTTGAAACTATTAGAATATAGTAGTCATCAAGAACACGGATCAAGCTATAGCAAGAGTAATCAAAACATTATGTGGTTCTTACACTTAACAAATCAAAAGTGTTCCGTATTACATCTGACATCTGGCATCTGTAACATTATAAAAATAAGTGTTTTTTCATAGTGTGTGGTGAACTTCACTTATTTCATAACACAGTGTTTAATTAATTTTTCTGTTTTCTTGTTCAGAGTGTTGAGGGGATTCCAAGCAGTGGGTCAGGGGCAGGCAGCAGTTCAGCACCCAATATGCCTCCCCAGCCACCACCCGCCGAGCCACAATTAGAAGAGCTGGAACTGAAATATGGGGCCCGCCATGTCATTAAACTGTTTGTGCCTGTCACACTGTGCATGCTCGTCGTTGTCGCAACTATATCTTCAATTAATTTTTATTCAGTTAAAGATGTATATTTGTAAGTATTGTTCCACTTGAAACAAACATGAAATTAATGAAAAGTTGATACCTACACATTTTCATCCTTGGCATTCAAGTGCAAATTGTAAGCTGATTTTTGAATGGACAATAAATGTCTCCACATCATCCAGAGATGTAATATGAGGGTCTCAAATTGAAACAGTGATCTTTTGTCCAGTGTGCATAATTGCACTTGAGCCATTTAGCTTTAAAATACCTAACATTGTATTAAAAAAAATTTCAGAGCCTATACACCATTTCATGAGGAAAGTCCATATGCAGTGACAAAAGTATGGAATGCTCTAGCCAACTCATTGATCCTGCTATGCGTGATTGCCTTAATGACCGTGTTGCTCATAGTACTGTATAAGAAGAGATGTTACAAAATCATCCATGGGTGGCTCATACTGTCATCACTCATGCTGCTGTTCTTGTTCTCATATTTATATATTGAGTGAGTATCAGTCTTTGTTTAATTAAACCTCTTAGGATTTCTCTGAAAGCTATTAAAAACATGCTAATAATAAACTCCAATTTGGAATCTAGTTATTTTCCTTATGGTATATTTTTGCAAACAATGTCCATTAGAAATGTTTGCAAACAATGTCCATTACAAATGTTTGTTTGTCATTGTTTCCTGGTAGCAGAAAATGTTTATATGCTTCAACTATCTTTGATAATCCTGCAGATGGAAGTATCCACCATTATTAGGATATTTGCTCTAGATTTACATAATTTCATTGGTTTGTTATTGTTAATCCTTATTACCCTAGCTAAAGTCTAGGTTTTGTTATTGTTAATCCCATGACCAATCCTTATTACCTTAGATTAGACTCTCTAGAGTCCAGGGAAATAAGCATTAACACTAACTAACCAACCAAGTCGAGGTCCTAGAGTCCTAGACTACTAAGCAGAGAAATTAAGGCAAACAATTTTAATACAATTTGGCTTGGACATTTGTGAGTATATTTAGAAGTACCATCCGACTTTGAATGAAGAGAGAGTGCACCTGTTTTTGCACACATTTCTGCTCTATATTATCTCCTGAGTTACGCCGCCGTGACCGAAATATGGTCAGGAGGATATGACATTCATTCAATTGAAATATTTTGCCATTAACAAGAAATTATTCCTCTCTAATAAGCTTTACCCCGTATCCTAATAGAAAGCGATCGTCGCGATCATTTGTTCGTCAAACTTAACTTAGGACACTACCTTAGGCTAATCTCACAAAAATGTTTCAATCATAATCAATAACATAAACACATGTTCAGGGAAGCACTGAGAGCATACAACATACCGATGGACTACATAACACTGTTGTTCGGAATGTGGAACTTCGGAGTGGTCGGCATGATTGTGATACACTGGAAGGGTCCGCTGCGGCTGCAGCAAGCCTACCTGATCTTCATTGCGGCGCTGATGGCGCTTGTCTTCATCAAGTACCTCCCCGAATGGACCACGTGGGCTGTTCTTGCTGTTATTTCTATTTGGGGTAAGTATTAAAAATACACTCCGGGACACCTCAAGCCACACTGCATATTTTTGTGTAAAGGTCGCTATCTTTTTAAATAATGGTATAAAGAAAAAGAACGTGGTTTTGAAGCTACTCACTCACTATAATTTTTGTTTGTCATTGTTCCAAAGAAATCGGAATACTAAAAAAAACTGTTTGCTGTTGTTGTTTGTTTGTAAGTCGTCTTTTCGCGTTTCCCGAAAAACAATTTCGATACTCTTTTTAAGCAAATCAAAACAAATAACGAAATAACTGTTGACTTATAGATGCTCTAATCAAAGCTTGTTGCTACTTTAAGAGCGACCAAATGATTTTGTTCTCATTTTCAAATTCGTGAATTCAAATTTGGAACAATAATGATACCGAATAACCGAAATGATGGTCAGTAAACCAGCTTCAAAACTGCATAAAATCTTTTTCTCAGATTTAAGTAATACGGGCTGGTATCTGCAACTCCACGTCAATGCGCGTATTTTGCGTTTCTCGGACTTATAATTATTTTGATGTTTTAGGCCTTTAAACATAAACATGCACAGTGGCTCGATTTAGGTGTCCGGGAGTGTATAATCCAATTACAATAAAAAATATTGAAAATTTTATAAGTTTCTTTTTCAGAAATTGATCGATACCAGCAACACTTGCTGGGATAATAATAACAGTAATTTTAATGCAATTTTAGATTTTTCCTAAAATTAGTTGATGACTCCTTTCAGCACTTTTCTCCATTAATCTTAGTTCTTGTTTTTGCCCTGAAGATCTATTTCAAAACTAATCTTTTGTTTCAGACTTAATAGCAGTGTTAACACCAAAGGGTCCATTAAGAATACTTGTAGAAACAGCACAAGAACGAAACGAACCAATATTTCCAGCTTTAATTTATTCATGTGAGTATTGATCACAGTTCTGTTTAAATATTTATCAGCAGATTGCTGCACTGGTAGTGTGTCTAGCTAAAATGTGGGTCATCACCGACAATAGCAAGAATTTCTCAAGTAAAGTAATATCACTTAATTCAATGGATCCAAATAATTCTTTTAACCAACCAATATTTTATGAAGTTGTTGTTTTTAATCTAGATATTTTATCTTTTCGAATTTGTTTACGTATAGTATTCCGCCTTGCACGATAACTTATCTTAGACCATACTCTGAAATCATGATGAGCTAATCATGATAAAGACTACCAGCAGTATTCTCTCCTTTTCGCTTAATTCATCTGAAGGTTGTCGTTAAAAGATCACAATCAGCGATCAGACCGCCCGTTGTGTACATAATAAAGAGTATTCTATTCTATTTTATCTATGTATGTTTCAGCGACAGTGATGTACTGCCTGGCGGCGACGACGCCGGGCGGCGCGGCGGAGGCAGCGCCCGAGGCGGCGCGGGAAGGTGAGCCGCGCGAGCGCGAGCTGCGTCCTCTCAACCCGCACGGTCCGTTGTCCCGCATCCCACTTATCCCATACGCTGTCATCCACGCTGTCATCAATGGAGTGCTACGATATTACTGTACTATTAGATTAAAGTACGACATAATGCGCACTCCATAACTTTCATGGCAACTGCTCCGTTTTTAGGGTTCCGTAGTAAAAAATATATGATAAACATTTTTTCGATTCAGGGATCTATTTGCGAAATATTAACATAGTATAAACTATCACAGCTAAATAGGCTCTACAAGTTAACAAGTAAAAGTCTACAGACTTATAAAATGTACTTGAAACAACACAAAGTAATTTTTGCGGTCTATAAAATCAATACTGTGGATGCGTAAGTGTTCAACCCAGCTACGGAACCCTTCACTGTGCGTGGCGCACTTGGCCGGTTTTTAGTATCAAAACTTCACAATGCTTCTTAACTCTTTTTAATTAATCTTTCCAAAGCTTAGTTTTCTTACTTTTTAATTTTTAGTCAAAGAGCGACAGACGACCGGCTTTTTTGTTTTGTTTTTAAATTGATTATCATAAAACATCTAATGACCAAAAATAGTTCGTAATAATAAATATGTACGATAAAGATGATGATGATAATTAATAAAATGTCATGTCCAACTCCAGTACCCGAACGGGGACGGATAGACAAAGCTAGTTACAGAGCACACTACCTTCGCTGGGTAATTGTCAGCTGTCGGTCTGTTTAACTTAAACAGTGTATCCTTGAATGTTTTCAAGGATACACACACTACATAGGCTTGCTGCTGAACTTGGTTTCCAATTTTGTAGGAATAGACCCACAGTTTTCTTCTTTTCTTATCTGCAGGAAAACGGTGTACGCCTTTTTCATTACAATTCAGCTATTTAGAAAGAAAAAAACTGCGTTATTTGGCATAAATACAAATAAAACGCTTTAAAAGTAAACAAAATGAAAAAAAAATTTCATTCAGTTCATTCAAGAATTATATTGAACTAGCGGACCCGGCAGACGTTGCCCTGCCCGAACAGCGCCACCTACCGGGTCCAATTGTGTTTTCAAACCATTCAGGAACCCATTGAAATACGGGGTGTAAGGGACAGCCCTCCGCAAACTAACAGGGTGCATTCAGCTCCTTATTCTTAATCATATTCCACCGAAAATTTTCTCAGGAAAATTTTCAATTTTTTTTACCGTATTTTCAGTTACTATTCCTTTATGTCAATGTAAAATTACATTATCTGTACGCAGCACTCCATTTATGTAAATTAAACAGCTAAAATAAAAAAAATCAGCAATGGATATTGAAATACGCGGCGGCCGGAGGCTCGCTGCGCTGCCGTTTGCTACGCGCGTTTTGCCACGGTAACGAAACATTGCGTGTGAGGTAATAAAACAAATCAGATTTTTTTGGATACCCATAACATTCCTGAAATAATTTCATGTACCGGTCATCTTAGTATGATATACTGAATTCACCCCATCAGTCTGCGGAGGGCTGTCCCTTACACCCTGTATACACACAAAATTTCATCCAAATCGGTCCAGCCGTTTAGGAGGAGTTAGGTGATAAACACACATACAGAAGAATTATATATAACGGAGGACCGGGACCGTTCGGATTTTTAGAAATCGTGACGTCAGCAGAGCTGACGTCACCATCTCCACCGCTAGGCTCACTCATTGCAAAAATGAATACACCCAACTTATCTACTCACGTTTTTATTCTTATTATTAGCTAAACACAATTAGAACAGCCTTAAAATCTAAATTAATAATAGCAATCGTACTCACAAGATATTCTAGTAAATACACCAGTTGTCTTCACAAAATTCTCCTTCCAAATGTGGCCTCGCAGCGGCTCGCCATTTCAATACCAAAAATCGCGGCGTCGTTGCGAAGTCATTACACATCTTTTTTTTACAAATTGCAGATAAGAGATTGAAGTAACAAACTATGATTTGTTAATTAGTTTTAGGTACTAATTTAGCACTTGATTTTAACATTGAATTAATTCTCTATTGTTTAAAACATTTACCTAAACATTAAATGCGCGCCATGTTTTTCGCTTGACCGACAGTAGTTCAATCAACTGTTTGCTAAACCAAATTAACCACAAAATAATTGTTAAACTAACGCATGTCGCTTATTAATCAAGAACTGAATTTAGCAATAGGTAACTTGTTTTGAAACCTAAGTTTAAATAAACCTTTAATTATGGTTTGCTGTTATAGTAACCGCAAATCATAACACGGCTTTTTATATTGTAAAAAGTAGCAAACTGACTACAATAATCCAATTTACTAATTTAGTTACTTTAGTTACTTTACTTTAGTTACTTATTTTGTTAATAAAAAAAATCAGCTGGTCCCTACATTTTGACGAGTTATGCGAACATAAATGTAAGGAAGAGCTGATTTTTTTTTCGCGATTTCAGGATTGGTGCCATAGTAAAAGTTGCTTGTTATCATGTGTAAAATCATGTATTTAAGTATCGGTCACTAATTACCAGTCACCCTATATATTAAGATAATTAAATGTGGGTGTACTAATAGGTACCTCTGCCTAACCCTTCGGGGAAACAAGGCGTGATGTTATGTTTTTAAATTAAATTATTATTTAAATAATACGTGTGCGCTACATCCAAGTTGGTCGCAGTTACTTGGCTATTTAGTATTTTTAGGAGCCCAAAGTAGGAATTATCTGAGGTTCGATTAAATACATGCCTTATGATAATGAGTGTCGTGTTTAGGTGGCCGGGAGGGATCGGCGGGCGGGGCGGGTGGTGACGCGGCCGGCTTCGACTCGGCGTGGCGCGCGCGCGCACAGCAGCAGCGGCGCCTGCGTGTGGACAGCTCTCCGGGCGCGGAGCCGGCGCGCTACACCACGCGCGTGGAGCGGCCCGCGCCGCACCCGCAGGCGCCGCCCGGGGCTGACGACGAGGAAAGTGAGTCCACGTGACGCCCAGGGTGCACGCCCGATTTTTTAACGCGACGGTATTTTGTTGGTGCACTGGATTTTAAACTCTCGATACTGAATCTAGCATTGAGCATTGAGAGTCCAACAGAGTACATCCCAGCGCGTCAAAAAATTCGAATAAAAAATCGCCGATACTACTCAGCTCTGATCGTTTTTAGGGTTCCATAGCCAAGTGGCAAAAACGGAACCATTATCATTTCGTACTGTCTGTTCGTCTGTCCGTAAGTGAGGCAGCCATTTTATTTGAGAGACTGTTGGCACTATATAGAAAGAATTTGGAAAGAAGGTGTATTCTATGAACTGCTGAACAATGGTGTACTGAAATTACGAAAATAAATATAATATAAGATGTGGCACTAGCTTTACATACTATACGTAACAATAACATAGAGCTAAAAATAATCAGTACACAAGCATGTATTGCAGGATCCCAAAATAAAAAAGATGTGTGTCCTCCTCTCAAACCTCATCCCTTTCAAATATAGTAGAAAACTCTGAACAAATTTAAGTTAGTAGAATTTAAAAAACACTTAAGGCGAAAGCTCCAGGTAACCCGGGAAATTCAAATTTTCTTACGTTTTTTGCAATTTGCAAGTCAGTATTAGATTGTATGTTGACCAAAATATGATTCGCGACCGTAAAAAGTATGTATTTACAGAATTATAATAATTAACTCTTTTTTAAGACCAGGTAATTCTATTGAATGACTATTTCATGAAATCTTGGCAATTAGGATTATACACATTTATGGAGTTGTATTACTGATTTTGATGATTATAATTTTGTAAATGCATATTTGTTACGGTCACGAATGATACTGAATCAACATACAACTTAATACTGACTTGCAAATTGCAAAAAACATAAGAAAGTATGAATTTCGCGGGGTACCTGCCACTTCCCCCTTAACGAAAATTGTTTTGAAGTGTAGTAGTTTTTGAGATAAGGGACATTTTCGATTACAATGCAGAATTACCTTCGTTATTCAGTCTGAGATATACTATGAAATACAAACTTTATTTTTGCTGTTGATAAAATCAATGTTGTGCATGCGTAAATTAAACCGGGGAAATTAGGTTTGAAGCCTGCACAAATATTAACAGCGATTTTTTTCTTGAATCGTGTTTTCGAACTTTGAAATAATAATAAAAAAAAAAATATTTTCCAGGACCGCAACAAGGTAAAAAAAACAAAAACGCGCTTTTGTGAATAAAAATTAGGCAAAATAGTTAACAGGAAAATTTTGGTTACAATATGTATGTAAAAAAATGGTAAACCAATATATTTTTCCAGAATTAATTAAAAATTTCGTTCACAGAAATTTCGATAAAAATAAAATAACGAATTTTTTAAATTATGCTTCTAGCAAAAATGTTAACAGCAGTTTTTTACATTAAATTACCTAATTAAATATTTTAATAGGCTATCCAACAAAGCCCCAACATAGTTGGCAAAAGGCTAGGCGGATTGATTGAATACGCTATCCAACAAAATTAAATATACTGTACTAGCACAAGATATTATTAAAGTTTTTTTGCAATATCTGTTCAGGTGAACATGTAACAGAATATAGTTTCTTTTATTTATAGGCTCTATCTAACTTAATTACAGAAAATTGAACGCATTTAAGCAAATCGTTATACATCAAAAAAAAAAAAAAATACGATTTGCCTTAACGTGATTGATATCAGCGATTTTAGTCCACGGGCCCCTCTGCGATTTAAAAATCTCACGTCCACACACAGATTTAGACAGCCGATTTTATTACTAGCGATGTCATAATCAATGAGTAGACGTGAGATTTTAAAATCGCAGGGGAGCCCGCGGATTAAAGTCGCTGCGTGTGTGACCGGCTAAGTGCGTGTCGGACCGCCCGTAGTGAAGGGTTCCGTAGTTGGGATGAATATTATGCATGCACAGTATTGATTTTATCGACCGAAAACCTAAGTTTGTATTTCATAGTACTTTTTCTTTTTTTTTTTTTGAGATAAGTTTGCTCTTGTCTCTAGTCTAGGTCAGAGGTGGCAGAGACAAAGTCGCCGATGGAGCGAAATTACCCAGAAGAAGCTTGTTCACTCTCACTTTGAAGAGATCGGGGTTGTATGCGTTCGGAAACACAGATGCAGAGTTCTACTCCTTTGCTGTGCGCATCACAAAAGACATTTGGAAACGCTCAGTGCGAATTGGTGGAATAGCAACTAGGTAGGGATGGTAACCTGCAGTGCGTCTAGATGTCCGATGGTAGAAGGGGGCAGGCGGAATGAGGTCGTGGAGTTCTTGAGCACATTCACCGTAGTATAATCTGTAGAAGACCACCTGCAGGCAACCTTACGGCGATGAGCCAAGCTGTGAAGCTTGGCATCCACCAGTTTTACGTTGCCAATGAGCCACTTAGCTTTACGTTCCACCGAGTCAAGCGCAGCAAGTTGGTATTTAGCTGAGCCATCCCAAAGGTGGCTGCAATACTACATGCAGGATCGGACTTGCGCTTTGTAAAGGAAAGAAGAAAGAAAGAAAAAACGTTTATTGGCACATGCCACAAGGGTTAAAAGCTGTCCAGGTATAAAGTATCGCTTCACCTTATTTAGGATGCCCAGTTTCTTGGCTGCAGTTGGGGCTTTGTACTTGATGGTGGCACCGAAGTTGAGACATGATGTCAACTCCATGCCTAGGAGCTCGAGCCAATCAGTTACAGGAACAGATGTACCCCGAAAAGTAGGAGTTTAGTCGAAACGACTCCTTTTAGCGGTAAAAAGACACGCTTGTGTTTTGGTGGCATTAAAAGAGACCAGATTATCATCACCCCAACGGGAGCCAAGGCTTAAGGTTAAATCTGTCTGCTCTACCATGACCTCTCTCCAGAAACTAACTTCGGCCCCGCTGGTTTTTGCGCTGAACAAGTATCTCTCTGAAACTGTACTGTCATCTGCGTACCCAACAAAACTAGGCTGAAGTAGGTCATTGATGTGCAGCAGAAAAAGAGTTGCAGAGAGAACATATCCCTGAGGAACTCCGCATCAGTAGCCATAAGGTCGGAAGAGCAGCCGACAACGACTACTCTGATCGACCGTTCACTAAGGAAGTCTGATATCCAGCTACAAAAATCAGCTGGGATGCCATAAGCAGGAAGCTTGCTGAGCAGACCAGCGTGCCAGACCCTGTCAAATGCCTTCGAGATATCAAGCGATACAGCAAGTGCTTCGCCGTGTTTCTCGATGGTCTCGCCCCAACAGTGCGTGACATACACAAGAAAATCGCCGTCCCCGGCGAAAGCCATATTGACGGTCAGTAAGCCTAGGACCCTCTTTGAGGAGTGGCTGGAGAGGCGCCACGGCGTCCTCACCTTCCGCCTGACGCAGGTCCTCACCGGACACGGGTGCTTCGGGAGGTACCTGTTCCGGATAAGGCGGGAGGAAACGCCCGGGTGTCACCACTGTGTGGATCGCCCGGAGGACACGGTGGAGCATACGGTGGAGGTCTGCCCGGCTTGGGCGGAGCACCGCCGTGTCCTCGCGGAAGCGATCGGCGGCGGCGATCTCTCGCGTCCGGCCCTGGTCCAGGCCATGGTACGGAGCGAGAGTGCATGGGAAGCCATTACCTCCTTCTGCGAAGCAGTAATGCTCGTGAAGGAGGAGGCGGGACGCGTGAGGGAGAGGCAAGCTTTGCACCCTCACGCCCCTAGTCGCCGCAGGAGACGCCCTGGGCGTCGGGAATCGGCAGCCGATTCCCGGCCACGGTAGGCGCGGGCTTGCGGACGGCGAGCAATGGGTAGCTCGCCGTCCGGTAAGGACCAGGCCCGAGTCGACGGCGCGTCGTGTTCCACGCGCGCCTCAAAGAGATGTCAGCACTATTGACGGGGTCCGCTAGGGCCGATGCCAGCTAGGGTTGCGGGATGTTCGAAAGAGTTACCGTGGCCCCGGCACAGGCAACAGAAGGAACACGGGTGGGTTTTAGTCAGTAAAAGTCTGACACGCCCTCCCGCTCCGCCCAGAGCGGGAGAAGTCATTTGATGATTTCCCATCCACAAAAAAAAAAAAAAAAAAAAAAAGCCTAGGAGATCATTGTTTTCAAGGTAGGTCAGCAACTTACTGTTCAGTACCCTTTCCATAACCTTGCACAGAATGGTGGTAATGGTGTTCGGACGGTAATGGGCAGGGTCTGCACGGTCGCCCTTTTTGGGCACTGGTTGCACATTTGCAAGCTTCCAGGATTTCGGTACCGTCCTTTTTTTAAAAGAGAGGCGGAACAAACGTGTCAACACGTTCAGGCGCACACTGCCTCAACACTCTCGCTGAAATGCCGTCAGGCCCGCTGGCTTTGTTCACATCTATACTGCACAATACTCTTCGGACCTCTTTAATGTGAACTGGGATCTCCGGCTTCGAGGAGTTACAATGAGATATAGTAGGTGGTCGCTTGGAGCCAGCATCCAGACGTGAATTTGTAACATAGAATTTTATAGGTGGGTAGATGTGAAATAAAATTTAAATGAGCGTTACAAAGATTGGTTTAATACAATTAAGGAAATTACAAAGCCGGTTGAGCCGGGCGAGGATCAGATATCGAGCTCGCGAAAGGTTAGGACCGCCTAAAGAACACCACTATCCTGTAGGTCCTCAAGGTGTAGGAAGCGGGGTCCAGAGTTAGATGGTTCCGGGTCCGGGTAGTGTTGCAGCAGGGTTGTCCAGCCACTTCTCTGCGGCGGCAGCAGTATTAGTAACCGCTGAGTTGGCCTACCGGAGCTTGAGCGGATGAGCAGCGCTTGTAGGTATGCTGGTGTAGGGGTAGGTAGGAACCCTGGATTGGAGTCAGATTGTCCGGCTAGATATTGTCCGGAATCACGCGGCCGTCTGCTTCATCCCGACAACCGTTAGTCAAGAAGTCTACGGTGGACAGCAGCATGAACATTTACAAAAATGAGTTGAAGATAGATTTACGTTAACCGCCGTATGGTCATTCGTAAGTTATTAAAAGACTCAAAGTATGTGATGTGCAGATAATATTTGGCGGCACAAATACTCATAGCACAATATTGTGAGTGAGTGCGGTGCTGGGCGGCAGGGAGCGCCGATAATTTAGGTAATTGCTTTATACGGTGAAAATAATAGTAATTAAAAAAAAAAAACATAAGACCTGCTTTATATTTAGTTCAGTTAGTATGCAAAGTTTCATGATCTAATATTTGAAGTATTTTTTGAATATCAGCGGTTTATTGTTCGGTTTGGAGGTAAATTTGGAATTTTTTTCCATCGAGAAAATTTGATGGAATAGTGTTTTCGGAAAACATAGCACTTAACAATAATCCTTAACTTTACTATATTATTATATTGATTTCAAAATTAAAGCTGCAGTATTTTCGACATAACGGAGGATCATGCTAAGCCATTTGAGGTAGTATATGCCCTTAATATAGGGTTGCCAGGCCGTCTAACCTAATAGCCGGACAGAGCAGCCAGTTTGGCCGGACATTTGGGTAAAAAAGCCGGACACCCTGGATTTTGTGTCTTAGTAATAACTCGACAAAATTGTTTTTACGTAAAACTAGGATTTTTATCATTTACCATAAAACTTCTTAAATTCTAATGAAATAAAATAAAATTTAATAACGTATCAGTATTGATTACTACTAATCATTCATTAATATTATTATTTCCCAAGGGAAAACACAAAAATAAATTTAAGAAAACAAAACAAAACTTCTTCACTAATGAATAAAAAACATTCATCTGGCCATTTCATTTCATTTTTCGATCATTCGGTAGGCGAGTGACAGATGCCAAATACTGAAATCCAATATTTGATTGATTCATTAATGAATAAATTTTTAACTTTTCATTTATTTTGTGTTCAGACATTTCACTCAAGTGAAAGATGCCGAATGAAAAATAACCGGCCAAGTGCGTGGCGGAAGAACAATGAAAGGTTCCATTGTTGGCATTTTATCCCAAGAACAAACTTAACATTGTTGTTGAAAAACCTGTTCTCTCATACATTCCAACTGCAAATGTAAGTTGGTCGACTATTACTCGTGAACTTGTAAAGCCTACTTAGTTGTGATAGCTTTTCTTTTAACTTCGTTGTATATACTGCTACCGTGAATTTTTTCACATATCCAAAACTAACCATTTAGCTGGCGTGGGGGGACACGACTCTAACAAAAATTTGCACTTTAAAGCTTAATATTTTAGAAACGGATTCCTTAATTGAAAAATTGTTTTCACAAACCTGCAATATTTTTGAAATACCTATCCAACAACACCCCACATCATGGGGTAGACGAGAAAAAAAAGCTAGGAAGCTAGCTTAACAAAAGCCGGACAGGCCGGACACCGTTTAATTTGGCCGGACACAGAATCAAAAAGCCTACCTATGTCCGGCTTTAGCCGGACGCCTGGCAACCCTACCTTAATAACTAGAGAAATAATCTAGACTTTGAGAGTATACTGGATGACCGTTAGTCTGTGTGTAGGTACAGGTTTTAATACTATGTCGTCTCTGCTGATCTGTCCTGTAAAGTGATGTGCCTTTATAAAGCCACGGTCTCGTGTAACAAGGCGACGGAGGGGAACGGCCAATCCAGACGTAGGTGTCATTGTATACAGTGTTGCCACTATAATTCCTACACGTTCCGATTTAGTTATGCTAAATGTTGCCCGATTATTTTAAAAAGTGAGGTATTTTTATATAGTAATTTTTAAACTTAATTATAGAAACAACGTGCAACGTTACAAATTGCTTGCAAAGAGAGATGCAAATAGATTTGCTTTCTCACCTGCAAAGTGAGCCAGCGACCCATCAGGTTTCATCATTGGAGCTAAAGTGGGTCGACAGAATTCGCTTCAGCCGCTTTATGCAGGGACCAGAACTGTTTACTACCCGGAGGGTGCGAAGCCAGCTTGGCTCCAATACGTCCGACATGGTACTTCTCGAAAAAAAGATGAAAACCAAAGTTATTTCTGCAGTTGTAACCGAAAATATCCTAAACTAAAAAATAGCAAATTTCCTTAGAAACCCAATAATCTGTTTATCCGACTGCGCGACAGCAAAAACAGGTTTATGGTTTTCACGCGTATCTGTGTCTCTCTATGTCTGATTCTTTATGCCCTCGGAAGCATCCGAACGGCTGGATGAATTTTAATGCATAAGGGGTCTATCGACCCGTCTAGGTCGCGCGATGGTTATAGAAATTGTTTGTATAAAACCAAAATGGCGGATTTTAGACGTCAAATGTTTTTCGTAATTACACTACACCATTGTTTAGCGGCGCACCGACTACACCTGCTTTCCAATTTTCATCGATATAGTGCCAATAGTTTCCGAGTAAAATGGCTGTGAGACAGACGGATATGCCGAAATTATAAGGGTTCCGTTTTTGCCATTTGGCTGCGGAACCCTAAAAAGGCAATATTTTTAACGTAACCAATTTTTATGATTGGTAATTAATTCTCAGAGGGCGTGAAGCTTGGGCTGGGCGACTTCATATTCTACAGCGTGTTGGTCGGCAAGGCCAGCTCGTACGGAGATTGGAATACAACTCTCGCATGTTTCGTAGCTATATTAATTGTGAGTATTTTTACAAATAATAAGTCACTACGACTATAGGTTTTATTACAGTGTTCACTTTTCTGGCTTGTCTCAAAATCTTCTTTGAACCTAGTGCGGATTCTCGTTTGTTGCTGTCCGATAAGTTGATTGGCTGCAGCCGATGTAGCCTGCCCAACTCCTCTCAATCATAAAGTTAACTGATTTTGTTTTGTTTTCTGTCTTGTCTACAGGGCTTGTGCCTGACTCTTCTTCTACTAGCGATACTCAAGAAAGCGCTGCCGGCGCTCCCCATCTCAATAACATTCGGTTTAATATTCTACTTCGCGACGAGATGCGTCGTCAAACCGTTTGCGGACGCGCTGGCGGCTGAGCAAGTGTTTATATAGCAACCGCCTTCTTTGCTCACTAAGTAATTGAGAAGACTTGTTCATGACTAGATGGACGGTGGAAATAAAACACACTGTTACGGTATGCCTTACATACAACAAAATTATGTTTCAACAGATTGTAGGGCTCAGATGCCAATTTTTATTACAAAGTTCCGAAATGTACGGAGGATCGACTAATACAGGTATAAAAATTGTTGCGTTCGAGTTAAAATAATAAGTGTAGATATTAGGAGATAGCGCGGAAATGTGAATTGAATATTTAATGCAATAAATTGAATTAGACATCAATAGTGTTAATATTTTCAATGTACATAGTAATATTTATTGAAAAAAAAGTATTATGTATAAGATAATCTAACAGTTCTTATATTTCTCCTTTATGATCTCTCTTCTATTTGGCAGAACCATGAAATGCCATTACTTTTTAGAAGAAAAGCTATTCAAGCTTAGGAATGCCTTTTAAAACTTTCTTTTATGTATAACTTTTTTTTATGTATGTAAGCATCTGTTGCGAACATTTTAGATATAGTTGACATTTAACATTCCATTAAGTTACGCGTTGTGCATCATTTTGTACAAGTAATCATGCTCTCTTGCATCTGTAACCTTTTGTGTTGTAACAATATGTGAAGAATGGAGTGGTAATATGCGTGGGCGTGGGGCATTCAACGAGCGGACATCGGTTCGGAGCACTTCGTATGTATTGAACGATTTACAATATAGTTAAAATATAGTACCTAGTTGAACCGTCGCCCACGATTTCGAAACTCTTGGCGTAACGGCGGGTGTGCGGCATCCGCCTCAAATATCCGCGTAACTCCAAAAAGTCTATCAAGACTTTTGGAGTTAGAAAGGCATTTCTGCACATTGAACACCATTAGGCCAGTTACAGAGCTTCACCGACTGGTTGGTCGTGAAGATATGCATTGACCGACCGTCAGGTTATAGCATTCATACGTACCTACGGTCGATGCAGCACTGAACGCGCTCATTATTTTCATAGCGCGTCGGTCGACCGACGTACGCACTGACCGACGGTCGGTGAAGCTCTGTAACCGATCTTAGGGCTCCCACACAAAATTGCGAATTCGCATCGCATCGTTCAATGCGCAGCTCGCAAATTCTTGCGATGCGACGTCGCATCGCAGTTTTGTGTGGGAGCCATTTGTCGAATGTTGGCTTTGACTATAGGAGCCTGGTATTGTGCACTTTCGTCCTTGCCGCGACGCGAGGTACCATCGATAAAGCACGTATTAATTAATTAAAGACGAATCTATCCCCCACTGCCCGCATACGTCACTAATTCTGTGAATGTGATTCATAGTAGAAACACGCTTATTATATTATCACTCTGTGCCCACTTACTCTGTGTCCTATTTTATTTATCATTATAATGTAAACATATTATTCATAATATTTTCCCTAACAAAAATAAAATGAATTTAAACAATTATACGATTGATGTATTATTTTCGGCATTGTTATTGTCAAGATATTAGCTATAAAATAACTATAATTACAATATAATTTGTCATAATCCATGTTATCTTAGAACACTGGCCACATTTTTAGTTTTTCACCACTGTCCAATATATAATCAATATCGCCGGCGTTGTCGATAAGGGTCTCTGGCACATGGCGCTTTTCTCTAGGTTTATCGGTTCAACGAGTGACCATGCGGACCTCACCAAGCCGCCTCGTCCTAGGTTAAATTCACTCCGAGAGGACAGCGAGAGCGATCAGCAGCGTCGAACTCGTTCTACATTCAACAAGAAAACACGCAGGATGCAGACAGCGCGCGGCCGGCCGCGTTTGCGTAAACAGTCGCACGCCCCTGCTGCGTGTGGTCGCTAGCATAGATCATACACTTTTATATAGGTCGCTAATCTCTCAAGAGTGATACTATGTATTATAATGAAGGTAAAGTTTAAAATTATTTGACACAAACTGCTCGCCGCCGCCATCTCGGTGTGAATTATTCAGCCTTACAGTCTCTTCGCTTCGCGTGTGCGTTACGCCAGCGGAATATTGTCGCTTTTCAGGATTTCGGCTTGACAGATAATTAGTACCTCATCTCGTGTAATTGTGCCCGAAATTTATAATTTGTGCGTCCAGCCGATCCAAAGATATTCACGAAAAACAGATTCCGCTGGAGTAACGTTACCCCAGCGGCATGTTTTTTAACCGGTGGTCGTAGCTAAATACAAACTAGCTACTTAGAAAGATGTAATTTGTGCGTCTTGAGGTTTCAGAGTTATTCAAGATGCCGCTGGGGTAACGTTTAGCAAATTGACAGCAATTTGCTAAACGTAAAAAAAACGTAAAAATCGTAGTTGTATATCATGCCGTTTAAGAGATACAGATCTCTTAACCCTTTAACCGCCTACGACGGATTAATCCGACAAATATTTTCGTGTCCATTTCGCCAGGGTCGTATATTTTAAACGGCATGATATACAACTACGATTTTTTTTACTACGGTGGGTCTTAATTTGTGCATTTTTTCTATAATCGACACCGTTGGAAAATTAGATGTTTTTTCAAAAACCCTAAAATCGATCCATGCGCTTCAACGAGAAACCCTAGAAACATACCAATTACGGTGGTTTGTACCTTTTAAGAACTCAAAGTATCATGTGAAATTAGATGTTACTATTCCAACTCCTTAGAGAGTTATTCCATTTTAATTAAAACCTGGCTACTATTATAATGTAACGCTCCAATACAATTATAATTCAACCAGTAATTAGTACCTTTATTAAATTGTTTATCCTTAAAGTTTCAGCTGAAAAATCCTTCTAACTACTCAGATATAAGAAGAAAACCATAGGAAAAGAAATCTCACGATTAACCGAACAAGTTCGAATAACTGCATAAAAGCGGCCGCACAGTACATGTGCCAACCTTCCTAAATTGGTAGTACAAGATTTCGTTTTTTGAAACAGTCTTGCACAAAAGCGTTACTTAAATATAATTTATTGTTTTGTAAAACACGTACGTACACGTACACACGGTGTGTAAGCCGTATTATATTGAGGATTTGCAAATCTTAATCTCGCCTACTTACTAATAAACGTTGTATAGCGTTTGTATAGTTACACAACGCTTTGTCTTCTTTCGAAAGTCAAATTACTGACGACTGAAAGAGAGAAATCGGTGTGTAACTGTTCACTTGATATAATACGTTTATTAGTAGGTTAGTCAAAAGTTAGTACCTACTGCAATTTAATAAAGACTACACTACGTTCATTTGACGATAAATGGTATTTTTATTGCTAAAAAAGATAATATGACATAACAAGAAAAGAAAAATACCGTTTATAGATTTTGTTTTGAACTGAAATAAAATGCATTTTATACTACGTGAAATTTTGTTTTATTATTTACTAAAAATATTCACAAATTAATCAAATTGTGGCAAGTTGATGTCTATATTGTCTATTTAAACATCCAAACTACTACTACTCCCCTGATATTGTAATCATAATAATGTTTTTACTATTTTTTGAAAATGTTATAACCTGACATTTTTTGGTATTTAGTGACATCAGGTTCTCATCACACCATTCTACAATTGTATTGATATCTGACTGAAGGGCCTCGCAGTCGTCAATATTTGAGATACGCTTGAAAATTTTTATATCATCTGCATAAGCTAGGCATTCGCTTTTAATTTTACTTAGTAAATCATTTACGAATACCAAAAACAATAACGGGTCCAGATTCGAACCTTGGGGCACTCCAGATGTTGCCTCAAACGGTATGGAGTCATACCCGCTTAGTGCAACTAGTTGTGTACGATTTAATAGATAGGACGAGAGCCATCTATAAAGAGTCCCGTGAATCCCGACATGATACATCTTTGTAAGTAATATAAAATGATCAACCCGATCGAAGGCTTTCGAAAAATCCGTGTATATTGAGTCTACCTGACGTTTAATATTAAATGAATCACATAGATATGTTGTGTAGCATAATAAATTAGAGTTAGTTGATCTACCAGCGATAAATACGTGTTGTCGTGTGTCTAATAAGTGCCTAAGGTGAGTATACATGTGTTCATACACAAAACCAAAACCCTCAAATATTTTAGCAAACAAGTTTAATATACATATTGGTCTATAGTTGGTGACGTCACTCCTATCTCCAGATTTATAGATAGGTGTGACTTTTGCTATCTTCCATAAACTTGGAAATGTACCTTCATGTAGAGATTTATCAAATATAATGAGCAGAGGAGTCACCAGGGCAGTAGCACATAACCGGATAAAGATAGGAGGTATACCGTCAAAGCCACCGTTCTTTGAGATATCAATATTTTGCAACTTTTTCAGAAGTTCTTTTTTTGATATATGTAGATTGCCAATGGAGTAGTTGGATGGCTGGAAATTGGGAGTATAGTTATCAGTGTTACTAGAACAGTATACTGATGAGAAGTAACTCGCAAATAAATCGACTATGTCTTTACCCGTATTGCCCACCCTATCATGATAATGCATAGAACTAGGGATGTTATTTGTTACACGTTTGTTCTTGGTGTAACGCCAGAAGGCTTTTATATTTACCTTGAGGTCGTCTTCAATTCGCTTAATATATTCTTTAAAACAGTGATTTGTGACAATTTTAACCCTTGCTCTCAGCAGTGTGAATGTATCGTAGTCTCTGGGATTCCCAAAACGTTTATACTTAGAGTGAGCTTTGGATTTAGATGAGAGTAATCTAATTAAACTTTTTGAGAACCATACCGGATATTTATTACTTCCGACTCTAAATTTTGGAGTATACTTTTCTATGATCAAATATATGTTATTGTAAAAGAACTGCGTAAAGTCTTCGCAACCCATCGATAAGGCATGTTCCGTCCAATTTATTTGTGATATATCTTTTTTACAACTGTCGTAGTCTGCTTTACGGAAACATAGTTTTTCGAGATAGCTGTGTAATGTGGAAGATGTAGTTTTGCTGTTGAGTATGAGTTCAAATGGGGGATGATGCATGTCAAGGCGACTTATAGGTATAGAAGGTGTTAAAGTGAACAAGTCTGGGCAATTAGTGATTACCAAATCTAATATTCTACCATTTTGGTTTATACTATGTGATTGAGCTGACTAACAGTGGTTGACTGGAACAAGTTAAACAATGATTTAGATTTTTAACAGTTATGATTTAGAGGACAGCCCGTCTCTGTTGACCACTTGATGTCGCCTAGATTGATATCTCCCAGAATACAAGTCATGTGATTTGATGAATTAGTGACTTTGTCAATGCATTTTTTGAAAAAGTCACCAACTACATTTACAGGGATATATTCTGGAAGGTAGACAACACATAAATTTATGGTAAAAGATCGGTTCACTACAATTTGAATCCATCTTCTTTAATTGAAATATGAAGTTTCTTTGAGTAGGCAATAAGTACACCTCCACCACGGCACTTTCCATACCGGGAGCGGAATACGGAGTCTCGATCTCTGCGCAATACACAGTATCTGTCATCAAAAATTTCAGAAGACAGTATATTATCATCAAGCCAGGTCTCACAAACAAATTATATCATAGTTATTGCATAGTACAGTGTTATAAATATCAATAGTTTTACTTTTCATGCCTCTTATGTTTTGGTAGTATATTGAGATATACATTTTGTTGGTAATTTTTCAAATCAACTACTATTAAAAAAAAAAAATAAAAGAAATTACGGACAAAAAAGGTTAACATATGAGATCAAGACTAGAGTTATTTTTAATCAGAATAAATTTAGAGTCTACTGTTTTTCTTACATAAATATGACCATTCTTAACCCAAACATATGTATATCCCAACTCTTTAGCTTTTTTACGTGCGGCAGCATGTAACGACTTGTTGCCTGGAGACAAATGCTCCGACACAAATACCGGCTTCTTATCCCCTGCGATGCCTAGCAATGAGGTGTTCAGCTTCTCATTGGGGTTGGACTTATTGTATCTGTATACAGCAGAGTAAAATTCATCACGAATCCTTATATTTTTAAATTTGACAATTATAGCACGGGGAAGCTTACTTTCTTTATTTTGTTTAGCAACTCTGGTACACTTAATAACATCGTCGTCCTGTAGGCTATGACCAACCACTTTAGAACATTGCTGTAAAAAGATAGGTAAGTTTTCGTTATGAAACTCCGGAACACCCTGTATTTCCAGGTTATTTTCTCTTAGATGTTGCTCCAGATTATTGAGGCGTTCGGACAACTCTGTTACAGTGTCATTGATAACAATAAACTTCTTTGATAGTGAGGCATTATCCTTGACTAGTGTTTCGACCATTTTTTTCATTTCATCGTGCATTGTGCTTATGGTGTCAACAGAATGTCGAAAATCCGTCATGTCATTCTTGATCGAAGACAACTCTGTCTTTAAAATACTTGTGATCATCGCTGGTAATTCAGCCTTAATCGCTTTGAGTACTTGTTCACTTATCGCCGATATAAAGTCTTCATCCTTGTTATGTGAGGAATGAGTACAGACTGGCCTCTGCGGAGATAACTGTTTACAGTCCGATGGCTTTTTTCTCATAGTGATGTTTTCACGGCTTGTTGTTTCGTCGCTGGACACATGAGAGCTTGCCTCACCCTCCTTAATATATTGCGCACGGGCGTGTTCGAGTTGCCAACTTTTGGCAGTTTACTTATACACTCATAACATTTCCATTTGGATTTCATCTCTTTGCTCATACAAGTGAATATTTTTCTATCAAGTATATTCGCGCAATCGAGGTCATAACATTTATTGCACTTTGTGCACATCAAACAATCATTGCTACCAATAATATGCTTACAACCACCACAAGCAGTGCCTTTAGACGCCATCTGCGATCCTGTACGTGAACTACGGTGGACGCCGCAAAACTCAGGTGCAATGCACAACAAAGAATCGATAAGTAGCCTTTGTGATTTCTTGATAAAATAATAGATGTCACTGTTTCACCTTATAGTCAGGAAATAGGTCTTCAATTACACAATGCAGCTTCACTGTCCCGATGGCGTATTGGCTCGAGGCCCCGCTTATGAATGTGGAGTCGCGGGTTCGAATCCTGGTGTCACACAGCTCTTTTTCCAAACTATAATTAGTCGATTATGCATAAAATTTACTTCTCACCAATGAAGACGCCAAATTGGGATGGTTGAGGCCTCAAGGGAGTGTCTTGAATTTGGTATCCCACTCACACCGCCACCGCCCACCAGGAGGAGTCACTCGTAACAATTCCGCAGGAAGAAACGAGAGGCACCGAACTCAGACCACTGGCCAATCACGAATTTAGAAGAGCAGAATTTGAATACTTTCCAAAACACGCAACAACACACGTCCGCTCACAGCGAAGCCCAGACGAAAGAGGATTAGAGAGAGGATTATTGTGCTACACAACATATCTATGTGATTCATTTAATATTAAACGTCAGGTAGACTCAATATACACGGATTTTTCGAAAGCCTTCGATCGGGTTGATCATTTTATATTACTTACAAAGATGTATCATGTCGGGATTCACGGGACTCTTTATAGATGGCTCTCGTCCTATCTATTAAATCGTACACAACTAGTTGCACTAAGCGGGTATGACTCCATACCGTTTGAGGCAACATCTGGAGTGCCCCAAGGTTCGAATCTGGGCCCGTTATTGTTTTTGGTATTCGTAAATGATTTACTAAGTAAAATTAAAAGCGAATGCCTAGCTTATGCAGATGATATAAAAATTTTCAAGCGTATCTCAAATATTGACGACTGCGAGGCCCTTCAGTCAGATATCAATACAATTGTAGAATGGTGTGATGAGAACCTGATGTCACTAAATACCAAAAAATGTCAGGTTATAACATTTTCAAAAAATAGTAAAAACATTATTAATTATGATTACAATATCAGGGGAGTAGTAGTAGATAGGGTAAAAGTGGTAGGTGACCTGGGTGTTATGTTTGATTCGGTTTTGTCATTTAGGCCCCACTATGATCACATTTGCAATAAGGCAAACCGTTTACTGTCATTTATATTACGAAACGCCAAACCATTTAAACATCCACAAACTTTATTAACACTGTACTATTCTCTAGTAAGATCTATATTGGAGTACTGCTCGTCTGTGTGGTCTCCAATATATAACACTCACATAGATCGCATAGAAGCTGTGCAGAGAAGGTTTGTCAGAGTTTTAAGCGCGATATATGGCCTCAGACGTAAACTACCCAAGTACAATCAGCGACTCACACACTTTCACATGAAGAGTCTTGAGAAAAGGAGATGGGTTAGTGATTTAAGTACATTGCATAAAATTGCTAATGGCTATTTTGACATTCAATTACTTGACCAGATAAACTTTAAAATACCAACTCCTTCTGTGCGCACTCCACAATTATTCAGTATTCCCGCTAGTAATAATAATGTTTCGGAAAACAATCCGTTATCCAGAATGTGTAGGCAATATAATGCAATATGCCCTAAGGTGGACTTGTTTTTGAACAGTTTTAACGTTTTTAAAAATTGTTTATATAAGTTGTAAATGCTGCAGTGTCACTATCTCAAATTATTCCACCTTAACTGTCACTAAAGAAGCATATTAAATGTTGAACGCTGTGTACAGTAATAATTGGACTTCAGATTTATGCGCTGTATGTTGTCATATCTATGCTGAATTGTCTTAGTTTGTAGTCTGTCTCTGTACTTATTAAAATAAAATAAAAATAAAATCTCAGCCAATTCGCCAATCGGAAATAACACACTAATACATTAAATACACAGCTATCCTATTCCGTCAGTCAGAATGACCGGGATAGTAAAACACTACGTGGGGAAATCCCCAGAGCTTGTAGTTCATGTTGGAGATAAAACGAGACGGAAAATACTAAAGTCATCACCGAACCGAACTTCAAGGAATTGTGTGTACCTATAATCATATTTATATAAAAGTAAGCAAACAGTTATTTAACCTTTTCACCGCCAACGTACACAGAACGCGATGCCGCGCCAGCGCCAAGCTATACCTACATGTATAACGAACTATACAGTAAACAGTAGTGGTGAGGGTAACGTCATATCGATGACAGATTTATACGCGTTAAGTGAAGTTTTATTCATAATTTTACGAATATAAATAAAAACTGATTAAATATTTCCATAATATTGTTTTATTTCACAGTATCCCTAGTAAGAAAAACCAGTATAAATTAAAAGTATCAAAGAAACAAATATATAGGATGACTGGTAATTAGTGACCGATACTTAAACACATGATTGTACTCATGATAACAAACAACTTTTACTATGGGACCAAACCTGAAATCGTGAAAAAAAAATCAGCTGGTCCCTACATTTTAACGAATTATGCGAGCATAAATGTAGGGAGCAGCTGATTTTTTTTTCACGATTTCAGGTTTGGTCCCATAGTAAAAGTTGTTTGTTATCATGAGTACAATCATGTGTTTAAAGTATCGGTCACTAATTACCAGTCACGCTATATAACTCAATTAGAACTGTAGGAAAAGGTACATCTCCATTTGTTTCATGACGTCAGTCCTTGACTTCATTTCAAGTCCTTGGCGCTCAGAGCACGTATAAATTCAATTCTGATTAGGGATGTGGTCTATGGTCTTTCTTTCGTCTATATTTGTCTACTCCCGTGTTTTTTTTATAACTCCTTCAGTCGACGTTTTTTACCGTAGGTAAGCGGCAGAATTGTCACTATATTTAAAGTGTTCTTCGTCATGTTTTTTCGAAATGGAAAGTAAGTATATATTTAAATTATAACACCTAGGTAGCAGTGTACCTATCACAGCTGTTTTTAAAGCCTTGTCTGTGTTTTTTTCTTTATTCATGTAACGGTAGCGTTTACTCGACAGGCCGGCCATTCTAAAGCCGCGGTCCCACAACCCGATAACGGACAGTCCGCGCCAGGTCGTGCCGAGCATTCCCACGGATCTTCCCATACATTCTATCGGACGGGGGACGACAGGCCACCGCAGGTCTCATTGGATGCGACTGTTCCCACGACCTGTCAGCCTGGCCTGGCGCGATCTGCCTCGTGAGAAAATGGGCCGTGGGACCACAGGATAATACTTACACACACACAAGCCCAACGTACCTAAACCATAATTTTTAATTTTTATTTTGCATTCAGAATTGAATCGGAGTGTACTACGTGAGCTAGACAAATGAATGTGCGATTACAAACTGTAAGCCGTAAGGTAACCATTACAACTTTGTTAAATTCGCACTCCGGAGCCACAAGATACCTACGTACAAGCGAAGCTTAGTTTGTGGCTCACCGATCATTTCACTTGAATTTTTACTTTTTGATGAATAAACGTTATCATTATGATCTAGTTGGGCATACCTCAGAATCATCTTCTGGTGCAACATTCTCCACAAAATACTCACAGAGTCCGATTCCACGCCTTCTAAAATGTTTAGAAGCTCATCCGAATCCAGTTCTTCATTCATTTCACATATGGTGAAACTTACCTACTTATTAATAAAATAGAACTTACTTATTATTAAAATAGAATACTTAGTTTACTAGCTCAAGACAACCGTCAGTAATGAGTTAATGAGACACAACACAATTACTTTTTCTATTGTTAGACAGATTTTAGGAGATTTCGTGACATCGGATCGGATATTGTTACAACCAAAAGAAGGATGCGTGCGCGCTCACCCGACTAGTGCTGCACTATGCTAAAGTGACCTTGACAGCCGTACGCTTATGACGTCACAGAACGACTTCTATAATAGTCCGTGGCGCCCGGGGCACTGACAACCAATTGTTTTGTAGAGATGGGAATATAATTATCGACAAGGATTGCTAGCAACTATTTCATTCCGGATCGGAAATTCGTCTATTTTGCCTTTGTTATAAAGTAGTTAACTAAGTTCATATTTTACTGAGCTCAAATTGTTTTAGATAGTAGTATTGAAAAATATTTCAACGGGCGAAATCAAACAGTTGTAACTTTCGCGGCACATCACTGGCCGACTATATATGAAGTCCTTGGCGTGCTGGGGACATCAAAAATATTCGGAGTTTTTGTTTTTGCCGATTCTAAGACAAATAAGGGCTTTTTTTGTGTGGAAAAATATAAAACAGGGTATTAGACAGTGCTATATTTAATAATAAAATGAAACAAACCTTTTAAATACAGTAAGTTTATTTTTATAAGACAGTTAAAATGAAGAGCTTCTAATGAAGTCGTGGCGCTGGTGGCACGAAAATCTGGAACTTCTATTGAAGTCCGTGGCGGTGACAAGGTTAAACCATTTGTACACACCTGTACCGCTCAAAATTCAATTATAATACTACCAATTTAAGAAGGTTGGCACAATGTACTGTGCGGCCGCTTTTTTGCAGTCATTCGAATTTGTTCGGTTAATCGTGTGATTTCTTTCCCTATGGTATTTTTCTTATATCTGAGTAGTTAGAAGGATGTTTCAGCTGAAACTTCAAGGATAAACAATTTAATAAAGGCAACAATTAAAGGTAACAATTTAATTATTGGTTGAATCATAATTAGATAACGTCACTTCACAATAACTCGTGTATTGGAGCGTTACAATATATCGTAGCCAGATTTTAATTAAAATGGAATAACTCTATAAGGTGAGTTGGAATAGAAACATCTAATTTCACATGATGCTTTGAGTTCATAAAAGGTACAAACCACCGTAATTGGTAAGTTTCTAGGGTTTGTCGTTGAAGCGCATGGATCGATTTCAGGGTTTTTGAAAAAACATAATTATCTAATTTTCCAACGGTGTCGATTATAGAAAAAATAAAATTGCACAAATCAAGACCCACCGTAGTAAAAAAAAATCGTATTGTATGTCATGCCGTTTAAGAGATACAGCAATTTGCTAAACGTTACCCCAGCGGCATCTTGAATAACTCTGAAACCTCAAGACGCACAAATGTCATCTTTTGGGTACAATTATGCACAAATTACATCTTTCTAAGTAGCTAGTTCGTATTTAGCTACGATCACCGCGCACCGGTTAAAAAACATGCCGCTGGGGTAACGTTACTCCAGCGGAATCTGTTTTCGTGAATATATTTGGATGGGAAATCGGGCACAATTACACGGGATGAGGTACTAATTATCTGTCAAGCCGAAATCCTGAAAAGCGACAATATTCCGCTGGCATAACGCACACGCTTCGCCACCGTTGCGCGTCAAAATAACGCGGCGGGATTTTATCGCGCACTGGATTTTCAACGCTCTGCTTAGTGCCGAAAGTTGAAAATCAAACAGTGAATTTTTCCCACGCGTTGGAATACACTGTGTTGGATTCTCAATGCTCGGCTCAACATCGAGAGATGAAAATCCAGTGCGCGATAAAATCCCTCCGCGTTATTTTCGCGTCCGTGCGGACGTCGGCTAACTTGACAAAGACGCGCTGCAAACGCAGTGCTGGTTTTTCAAGTCTAGCAAAGCAGATGCGCCGTCGACACAGCGCGCATAGGCCCCAACTGTCTGTTATATAGATTTTAATTCAGATTATATGGAAAACAGTCCGTAGTTAGTTAGGAAAATATAGGAAAGTTGGGTGGGTAGGATGTGCAGCATTTTTGCCGGTGCTATCTTATACATCTCGCCCACAAAACGTCATCGCGAGTAGCCCACTAAAGGCCATGTCTGCGGACACGAAATCACGAAATGAGCGATGGCGACAGCGGCGGCGGGGCGGGGCGGTCGCGGTCGCTTCCTGTTTCGTGCACGTCACACAAACCCCTCGAGTTTGGGCTCATACGATTCGGTTTGTCGAGTCCAATAGATTGCGCTTGGTATCGAAGGTCTGAAGATGGAGCCAGGAAGTGGATAGTGGAATTATTTAGTGGCTACTATTAAATCAGTCAAGTCATAACTTCGTTGACTTAGACGTATCAACTAAATGAAGAATAGACTAAAAAGTAAAAAATCGTGCCGATTCTCTTGTCACAAATGCCTCTAAACTAGACTAAAAATCACCAAAAATTAGTTTATTCCTGTCAAACGACGATTTCCCATTCTGAAATTGACTAAAGTGACACAACTTTATATTTTAGTTTGTCAGCACTATGAGCGTGAGTTAATAATCTATTGAAGATGCCAATTTTTCTATTCTGAATTTGACGTTTTTCACCTATTTTGATTGTCTAACTCTTAGAGCATTTAGGTTAAATGCTCTAAGGTCTAACTAAATCTGACTATTTTTAATCGAGATTAAAAAGGTGTGGAATAAAATTAGTTCTCATGAACTAAAATTCACACCAACACCTCGACTTCAGGTGAAAAAACAGTACCTACTGTATCTTATTTTTCTTTTCTTTTGCTGTAAAATGGTGTGTCCTATCGCAAAAATAATGAAAATTTCGACCCCCTTTATAAAGCTCATAAACCCACAATACTCAACATGTAGATAATAATTTTTCATATTTTCCATACAAAAAGTGAAAAATTCCATATAAAACACGTCAAGGCTACCCTCCCTGCGCGCCTCCAGCTCTAAATAAAATCACGGGGTAGGGCAAACGATTTTAGTTGTGTCAAAATTATTTTAAAAGAGATTTTTTTTTGCAGAATAGCTTTAAGATTCTCATAGCCAAAGTAAGGAGTTTTAGTGATAGTTTAGTTCGGTGTACAAGAGAATCAGCACTAAGATGCAGTTTAAAAAACCGACCAAGTACGTGTCGGACCACGCACAATGAAGGGTACCGTAGTTGGGATGAGTTTATCCCAAGAACAAACTAAACATTGTAGTTGAAAAACATGTTCTCTCATACATTTCAACTGCAAATGTAAGTTGGTCGACTATTACTCGTAAACTTGTAAAGCCTACTTAGCTCTGATAATTTTCCTTTTAACTTCGTTGTATATACTACTACCGTGAATTTTTTCACATTGTCCAAAAATAACCGTTTAGCTGGTGGGGTGGGGGGGGGGGACACTTGGCTAACAAAAATTAGCAATTTAAAGCTTAATATTTCAGAAACGGATTCTATAATCGAAAAATTGTTTTCACAAACCCGCAATATTTTTGAAAGACCTTTCCAACAACACCCCACACCTGGGGTAGACGAGAAAAAAAACATCCCCACTTTACGTGTAGGTACAGGAGGTACCCTAAAAAATTTTGTTTTTCATTATTTTATTTTACCACTTTGTCGCAGTGATTAATATGTACATCCATGCCAATTTATAGTTTTCTAGTACTAAGAGTCTCCGAGCTAAGCTGCGGACGGACGAACATGGCGAAACTGAACCCTAAAAACTAAAAAACACAAGCGCACTTTTCAACTAAATAGAGCACCACGCTTTTTGAATTAATCATTGGATATAAAAGATGTGACAAAGCTGCATAGGTACTTATATCTTAACTAATACAAGTCTATTTAATTATTTTATCATTTTTAGTGCGTGATAAAATCGTGTTTCTTAGTTTTTTTTTAAACGACATATTTTTATTATATGTATCATCGCTGCGCTCGCGAAGCCGCGCCTGTAGTCTTTTGGGACGGAAAGGTACAATTAAAAAAGATTATAAAAATGAAAACAGTTTAATATATAAATGTACAGTAATAAAAATATACTTTTATTGCTTACTCGTCAAATATTGCTCAGTTATAAATACAAGTTGTGACTGAAATAACTGAAAACTTTTAATATGAAACCATTTGAGTTTGCAAAACTAGACAAAAAGTAGGAAACGGGTGTTTTTTTCCACAATTTCAGGATTGTTTCCACAGTAAAAGTTGTTCATAATGATGAGTACAATGGAATGGAGGTTTTTAGTTATTTCAATTACTTCTTGTTTTTATTTTGGATGAAACATTATAATGTGTACTTGTTACTATGTATAAAATATTATTTTATTTATTGTTTTAACACTAAGCTGAAACAGTAAGACACAGTGACACCGTCTTAGAAACATTAGTTCTTTTTTTTAATTTGTTCTCTCGATATTTGGAAATCCTCCAACTACACATTCTTAAAATGCATTCTGTTATGGCATTCCCAATTGTAGCTTCAGGTAAGCATTTGCTGGCTTGCAACGATAGATTCTCTATTTGTAAATAATCTTCAAATGAATAAACATTCATAATATTATCCATATTATTGCACTAAATGGTGACTGGTAACTTACTATTGGAGTAACGATAACCGGCACAACATGACATAACAAGTGAAAATGAGGTGATTATAAAATAGGTACAATGATTTGCACTAAAACATTAATTATTATTTATAAACAAAATAAGATTATTCATAACAGTTTACGCATAATTAAAAGGTATCTTTTTGATTTGAACTAATTTGAAGTGAACAAAATTTTTGTGATGTTCTTAACATAATATTTTGGTAATACATTTACATTACATTCATAAATTGGTCCAATTTGATAAATTTAAACTAAACTCGTACTTATATCACAATCAAAATAAATAAAACGCCAAAAAGAGTATGCCTAGACCTTAACTTTATACCACTAATACTAAATATTTTAAGAAATGGAATGATAACAGTGCAAATACTATTTACCTACCTAGTGTTGTGTGATTTTCGCAATTGTACTATATGGGTGGGGTCAGACGAACGTAACCATACTAATAAAAGTGTAATACTAATTTGTGTCGAGTGCTGCGTATTGTTTCGAAAATTCTTCGTTTTATTTTGAGCAATGCAAATCAGGCTACGGTAAGCTCCTCTGTCCCACCCTTATACTACCATTTAATAATATCATGTAAAGATACAAAGAAAAGAAAAACAGTTTTCTATGAACTAGCTTACTATGTTGCAAAGATTCTATTTTCTACCAGGTGTACTAAATATGTTACAAAAGAAATTAAATTGGAATGACTTTAAAACATACTACTAATCACGAGCAAGTAAATGCAGCTTGATCTTATCAAATCATTAAACACAATGTAAAAAATACCTACCACCAATGTTCAAGTTTCCCTTCATAATTTGTTCCTTTGAGAGAGATCTTTAAACTATTACATTGAATACAACCACAACCATGTTTACATACTAGTTAGCCACATGGATCTCAGCAGGACCATCTCTTTTTATCACTTTTAAGGTTTCCTTGGTTGGCTTGGCGGTGTCCGACGGAATTTCCTCTTTAATCGGTTTTGGTTTAATTTCAGCAGTTTTAGGAGCATCTTGTTTGACTTCTGGTTGAGCTTTCTTGGGTGCTTCATTTTTGGTTTCTGTTGGTGTCTTCTTCGGAGGGGGAGGAGTAGTTTTCTCAGCCGGCTTTGGAGGAGGCGTTTTTACTTCAGGTTTAGGAGCAGTAGCTTTTGGTTCCGTTTTTGTTGGCGCTTTTGCAGGCTCTGGTTTTGTTGCAGCAGGTGCAGGCTTGGGTGGCGAAGGCGCCGACGGTGCTTTCTGGGGCGCCTTCGCCTCCGCGTTAGGCTTTGTGGCGGCAGGCTTAGCTTGCTGCGGTGGCTTGGGTACTGCCGGTGGTACTGGTTTCGCTACTTTTGGCGCTTCTTTCTCTACTGGTTTCGCTACTTTTGGCGCTTCTTTCTCTGCTGGTTTCGCTACTTTTGGCGCTTCTTTCCCTACTGGTTTCGCTACTTTTGGCTCTTCTTTCGCTACTGGTTTAGTTGCCGTTTTAGGTTTTTCCTCAACTTTAGGTTTGGATTCCACCTTCGGCTTTTCCTCTACCTTAGCTTTAGGTTTTTCTTCAGTCTTCTTGACAGGTGCATCTTGGACGGGTTTAGCTTTTTGTGCATTCTTCTCAACCTTAGGAGCTTCCGACTTTTTAGTCGATTCAAATGCTTTTTTCAAAACAGGAGGGACAGGTACTGTTCCGACGAAATCTTGTAGATGTGGACTGCCTGTATAAAGTTTGTCGTTGAACACAATAACATCACTGACGTGGCTTAAGGTTCTATCTGTGTTATAATATCCAGCTACAATGTTTCCATCCCAATCCATTTGCAGTACTCCAGACAAGGCTGGGGTTAACCCGGACATACTTTTAAAATGCCCAACCTGTAAAGGAGTAGAACATAATTGAATTCAATGAAAGATTTTACAAGCAACACAAAACCAGGTAGATAGGCTATTTTCATTCATAGCCACTGAAACGTCCAGGCCTTGGCCCAGTCGAATTATTCCCTTTAAAATGTTTTTGGAATCTCTATTAAAGCTTCTAAAAAAATTACTAAATGAGTAAGTACTAATTCCATGCGTTATGAGCCTAATTCCATGCATTATGAGCATAGAGAAATATTAAAAAAAAAAGTTAAAAGTCATCGTTCTAATGTCTAATGTGGTTACGCGTGTCGTGTTTACAATGTAAGTACAATTTATTTAATAACACATTGTATTAGTGTAATATATCAAAAAATCCTCAGGATTCAAGCTTTACGAATATCTAAATCTATCATAGGTTCCAAGGTTGTTTTAAACCAATAAAATCGATATGAAAAAACACGGCCATGGCGCCATATTGCGCAATATTTTTATTTTGTTTATGTTATTTTTCGTAATATATCTGTTAAATAATCTATCAAAATATTGCTCGTAATATGGAAAATATGTCATTATTAGTATTTAAACACACATAGAACATATACAACGAAAATAGTTAGCTTAGGGCTATTTGCTGTAATTCAGGTTTCAGATAAGTTGATTCTGTATAGTTTCAGCTGTACACACGTATTTTTACTATTGGAATTTTATTAGTAGTTTACTAGATAATAATATTTCAATTGGAAATGGCACGCAAATTTTTTGCAAAATGTGCGGGCGCAGGAGGGTGGACGGTTTGTTTTAATTTATTGTGCTACTCAGAACATACCAAGTACGGACATGTGGGCACCAAAAAATAGCTTATATAGTCTAGTTTAATCACAAAATAGGTTTTATTGACACAAACTACAAAATGTTTCGTAAAAACTTAAGTACCTATAGCAAATATTTTACTCAAATTCAACCCATACAGTTGCTGTAATTCACGTTTCAGATACGATGATTCTGTATAGTTTCACCTAAACACACGTATTTTTACTATTGTAATCTTGTTAGTAGTTTACTAGATAATAACTTTCCAATTGGAAATGGCGCGCAAATTTTTTGCAAACTGCGCGGGTGCAGGGGGGCGGACCTTTGACAGGATAGTGTCAAGCTACAGACCTGAGGGGCAATTCTCGTAATTTTAAGAACGTTCACAGTCTGATCTCAGTCTCAATATGTCAAAAATAATTCCCCTAATATAATAATAATTATACTACTAACTACTATATACTATAATTTCCCTACATTTTTGACAAGTTTTTAACATTGATTGTCGCTGAGATGAGATTGCGAATAAATTTTGAACGTTTTTTATTACGGGGAACTGGGCTTCAGGTATAAATAACCCCATATATTTCCTGTTTGCTAAATGGAACATATATAATTATGTACGCTATCGAAACTCTTTTTCAGCACTAGCATAAAATTAATAGTAAATCTAGATCTACTCAGATTTGCAACTGAAAGCCTTATTTTTCTTAAACTTACTTATAACTATACTTACAAAGTATACAATCTCTTCAAACACAATGTGTGGGTAAATGGTGTTGAGATATTCGAAGGGTATTTCAACGAGTCTGTGTAGACGCGCAACCAGCTTCCTGACGAGTGGCGTGGCGGCCAGCAGCTGTGTGATGGGAGGTCGGTCCTCTTCGAACACGGTGTACAGCGCCACCAGCAGGCCGGAGCCGTCGGGCAGCGCGCGCGAGTTGTCGGGGACGCCTGTTTGTACAGATGGACAGAACGCGTCAAATCAACACTACTATCAAACGCTTGGAGCATGATGACGGCTCGAGCAACCACTATATATAAAACACCTGTGTCAATGATGATGTAATGAATTAGGTACCTACATTATCTTCAGTATTCGTTAGTTTTAATAGTAACTCATAGAAACTCGTTGCAGTCATGTTTTCTACCACTATTTTCTTTTTTGCTTCGATAATCTTTAGCACTAAATGTTACGGTCAAAATATATACGTGAGTGATGTCAACTTTAGAATAGAACCCGGAAAACGGATGTGCGTCTTTGAATCAGGGAAAGCTGGACAGATGCTGGAAGTGTACTACCAGGTGTTGGACGGACAACATGGCGATCTGGATATTACCTTTGAAGTAACCGACCCTAATGAAGTTAAACTTGTGACAGATTTTAAAAGTTCAGAAAATTCAATCATCATTAATTTGGAAGTGGATGGAGATTACGCCTTCTGTATGGACAACACGTTTAGTTTAATGAACTCCAAACTCGTATTTTTATATATCCTTGTAGAAGACAAAGATTCAACAGGTGAAGTTGAAGCAGCAGTGGCGGTCGAGGATGTCGAGGGTGCTGAACAGAAAGAAGTGCTGGAGTGGCAGGGAATCGATGAAAACGGCCAAACGTATTACGTTGAAGTGGCTCCAATGGCAGATTCTTTATCTCTGACGTTAGGGAACGTGGTGAAGTCTCGACGTCTGCTTAACATTTATGCTGCGAGTAAATCGCGCGACAGCTACATGGCGTTTGAAGACACGTTTATCGTAGACGTGTGGTCGGGCTTCCAGATAAGCTTAATGTTTGTTGTTGGTATGTTGCAAGTTTATATGATTAAGAAATTATTCAATAGCCCTCGTCATGGATACAAAAGCATTTATTAAATATTTTATTAAAAAACCAACCAATAAAGTACTTTGATAAAAATCATTGCATATTATTTTTGTAAACATAACTGGCGAAATGTGGGTGTACTATAGGTACACCTCTGCCTAACCCTTCGGGGAAATAAGGCGTTATGTTATTATTTTTGTATTTTAATTTAAATTTATCATGTCGAACAGTCTCGATCTTAGAATTATGATGTTATCAACCAACTGCAAAGTCACCAAGCAGTTTATAGCACTACTAGCGACCCGCCCCGGCTTCGCACGGGTGCAATGCTGATACTAAATATACTACAGAATGTCTTTATATACAGCGTTCACAGCTTTTTTTGTCATTAGACAATACAAACATGTTTTCTTTAGAGGTTACTCTTGAAAGAGCGAAATATAATTGGCCATGTGAAAACATTCAACGCTTAAATCTAAGCTTGCAACATTGAAAGTTTGACCCTGCGATTTCTTAATGGTCATTGCAAAAGATATCTTTACCGGAAATTATAGGCGTTTAAATTGGAACGGTAAATCCGATGGTATCAGAGGAATTCGGGAATCAATACATCTTCTCCGGTACTACACCCGATGAGTATTGTGCACTCTATTATGAAAGTTTTTAGTGATTTTACCAGCAAACGCGTACCATTGCAAAGTTTAGGTGGATTCAGGTTTCTTAATAAAATAACAGGACAACCTACTTTCAACACCATTTTATGATGATCAGTCCAGACGGGTTCAAAGAATTAAGAAATTCTGTAGGAAAATGAACAGCTTCTTCCAAATCGAGTACAGTATTGACCGAGTAGTATATTTGTAAAGTACGAACATACAATTTCGAAAACATTGTCGCGCTGAAAAGCACGTTTTGTCTTAAAAAAGAATTCACTTTAGTATTTAAATACTATATATAATACACTTTAGTATTTAGATACAATTTCGAATATAATTATATTTTTTTTAATTTATCGTAACGTACTTATACTCGTAAGTACGGATTACGTTGTCGCGCTGAAAAGTACGGTAATAATTGTTATTTTCCTCGCTAGAGAGCTCCGATAAACGCGTGCGATCGCTGCAAATCATAAAGTGCTATAGGGCGAAGCGCGTTTTGTTTTTTTGTTTTTGGGGAATGGCATCTCGCAGTTCAACGTATAGGAGGTTGTCGACTGCTTAACCGGACTTTCCTGTGGATGCCTCAATAAATTAAGGCCTCCAGCCAGGGCACAAAACTAAGCGACTACTCGCTAAGGGCACCCCCTGTGGGGTACAAAATCTCTTCGTAAATAAGCCATTATTTCTCGTAAAAAGTAAAGGATAAAAAATGGTTATTGTGGGTTATCCCTAAGAGATAGATCTATACC
The DNA here is from genome assembly GCA_947568875.1 of Fissipunctia ypsillon. Taxonomy (NCBI): domain Eukaryota; kingdom Metazoa; phylum Arthropoda; class Insecta; order Lepidoptera; family Noctuidae; genus Fissipunctia; species Fissipunctia ypsillon. Next base: position 13,341,970 of record OX387661.1, on the reverse strand, counting down.
ATCGTGGACTTTTTTGTAGACCTTTTTAATGTGTACAATATTGTAGTACATTATTTTGATCTATCTCGTAGGGTTCAGCCAGCGTTTGCAATGTAAGTGCAAAAAAATGTGGTGATTTACGACATCACATTAGAAACCTCTAAAATTATTAGTGTTTCTCTACTATATTATGCATGTATTATACATAGAAACCTTCCTCTTGAATCACTCTATCTATTTAAAAAAAAACCGCATCAAAATCCGTTGCGGAGTTTTAAAGATCTAAGCATACATAGGAACAGACAGACAGCGGGAAGCGACTTTGTTTTATACTATGTAGTTAAGTCAAAAGTTGCATTTCGTAATTCAGCAGATTTTCAGGTTTCCTTAAATTTTTGAAATATTTAAACAATTAAAAAATATGAATTACCTGGCAAACCATCAACGAAAACTTCTGATTGTCCTTTTTTAGGTCCACTGATATAATATTTCATAATTCTAGCACGGAAGCTCTCGGAGACCAGTACAAAGTCATTGTTAGGAGACAGAACCACACCATTCGGGAACCATAAGTCATCAAGAAGAACTTTACTTTGGTTCTTGGCAGCATTATAATGGAACAATCTAAAAATAAAATTGTATACATTTGTGAATCAATTCACCATTCACCATGAAACAATAAAATATTATCGTATAAGTAAAAGGTATAACGATAACTCATATTACCTTCCTGTAGGGTCACTCATAAGGGATATTGCACCATCCTTCAAGTGAAAGTCACTGGAAGAGTCGGTCCAGTACAAGTCTCCATTCTTTTCCAATGCAATAGAGTTGAATAGTTTAGGCCGGCGCTTCTCAATCTCCACTCTGGGCGAGACCAGCAGCTGCTTCTTGTTCGTCTTCAGGTTTACCTTCCAGATGCCATGGTAAGCATCAGCTACATACAGGGATTCGTCTTTTTCATCTATTTCGATCCCTAGAGGTCTACCACAAATATGCTCATGGATAAGTCCACCTAAAATAAATATATTTTATACATAAATAATGTCTGCTCTATTTTTTATTTTTATTTTGTTAGTTACATTAGGTACAAACCAATTTTGAATAATTTTCTATGGAAATGAATATTTATTCAATTATGCAATCAACATATTGAACCCTGGGTTAAGAAATTGAATACAATGGTAAAAATGCACAGAAAACATCAGAAAACAAAATCCAAAAATCGCGGACACAAGTCAAATATCATTTATTACTTTCCAAACATGGGTTAGTAGTACACAGAAGTCTTATAATTAAGTCCTCCACAAACGAAAACTATATGTAAGGTGTAATTTAAATAACTGGCAACCTCTTGAAGGATCATTGTACTCATGATTATGAACCACTTTACTATGGGACCAGACCTGAAATCACGAAAAAAAAAATCTGCTGTTCCCTACTACCGACGTACCTATATTTTGAGGAGATATGCGAACATAAATGTAGGGACCTGCTGATTTTTTTTTCGCGATTTCAGGTTTGGTCCCATACTAAAAGTTGTTCATAATGATGAGTACAATGACCACTCAAGAGGTTGGCAGTTATTTAAATTACACCTTATAAAGGCTGTTTTTTTAGAGACGGAGAACTATAAATTGAAATAAAACACAGAAAAATGTTTTTAATATCCATTAAATTGGTTTTTTTGATAAATAATTTTATGACATTAATGTTTGAATATGACTTTGGGCATTTGGCGGCTGACGCCAAGGCCTAATTTACTGAAAACTTCACTTTTTATTGGCTTAATTTACTAAAGGAAACATTTGACGAGCGACTAATTTCACGAAATCTGGCCACCCTGTTCGTGCTATTTGACGCTATTAAATTTTCTCTGGGGATATGTGAAGTCACATGTCTGCGCCGATAAACCAGTAACAATCGATCACTTGCATGCCAACATTCGACGCATTATTGCCGAAATACAGCCTGATTTACTGCAAGGAGTGTGTGGAAACTTGACCTCCAGATTGCAACATGTACGCGCCAGCCGCGGTGGCTACATGCTCGAAATCATATTCAAACATTAATGCCATAAAATTACCTGTCAAATAATGCCAATTTCATGGATACCTATCTATTAAAAACATTTTACTGTGTTTTATTTCAATTTAAAGTTCTTCACCTCTAAAAAAAAAACATCCATTATATACATATATACTCGTATACCCACTTTAATTCTGTGTAGTTTTTTTTTTATTATTATTAAGGGAGAGCTGAGAAAATGAGTTAAATGTATTTTGGTTCATTTTCATTTTACTTTACAAATAAATGAATAGGTAATGCAAAAGATTACAAAACTGTTTTTGCTCATGCATCCATATCTGTCGCTCAGTTGAATGCTGTGCACATATTTTCGCCAAGCTTATGAACTAAATATAGGTAAGTGGTGTAAAGTGAATACATCTGCCGTCCTTTAACTAGAAGGCCGTTAAGCCCAGAAAGAAGTTTCTGAGAAAATGGAAAAAAAACGTGGAAATCGTTGTTTCTTAAAAGCTATGATGTTCTGGTTAATGATTGTTGGACACATTAATTGATATTTCTTTTTGTTAATCCTAAAGAATCCTTAACAGCCTACAAAATTTTCTGGAATTCTCTATCTCTGGAACTATTTATATTGTAAAAATGTTTCTTAGACAGGAAGATAGAGAATTTTGAACTCTATCACTTTCTATTAAAAAGTAAGAATGGACCATTTGAGGGTTAACGGCTTTCTACACACGTACCGGCAAAATTAGAGGAACACAAACAAAAGGTGCCTTTTTTTAAAAAACGTGGGTATTTCGACAAGTGGTTCTGTTATTGGAATGAATACCCTTTTTTCATACAAAATTAAGAGGATTTTTGACAGTTTTCAACCTTCCAACATAAATTATACCCTCTTATGCGTTTGTTTATAATTTACGCTTCTGAGTGTTTTTGATAACAATAAAAGCAGCGGTTTAAGCAGTCAATGGTGGCCCTAGTTCATTTTGTTTGGAGAGTCAACATTGTATTGCATACAGAATGAGTGATTTGCCAGTAACTGAAGTCGCCAGGGCGGCTGTAACAATGATTGAGGAAGGTCACACCTACCGTTCAGTCAGTCGAACGTTGGGTGTACCAGTATCCGTGATCCACCGTAATGTGCAACGATACAGACAGGATCTTACGTGCGCAGGCGAGGCCAAGTCAGAAATCGTGCAACCAGTGCCGTAGACGACCGTTTTATAAGGGTGCAAACTTTGAGAAATCGTCGTCAAACGGCTGTTCAGACCCGAAATCTTTTGGAAGAAGTGCGTAACGTACGTGTTAGTGAACGAACAGTGAGGACATGAAGTTGGTTTAAAGTCATACGTGCCAGCAAAAGCGCCTAAACTTGAGGTGAGCCATCGAGTAGCAAGATTGGCGTTCGCTCGTCAGCATCAAAATTGGTCCAATGAGTGGAGTCGAGTTTTATTCTCTGACGAAAGCCGTTTTTGTGTAAATTTCGTCGACGGAAGGGAGAAGATGTGGATATATCGACGGGAACGTTACCATCAAGCAAATTTTTCCGAAACAACGTCTTACGGTGGAGGGTCTGTTATGGTGTGGGGTGGTATAAGTTTGACGGCACGCACCGCTCTGGTCATCATCGATGGCGGTTCTCTGACTGCACACAGGTACATAACTGAGATCCTAGAGCCCCATGTTATGCCTTTTGCCCCATTCATAGGATCAAATTTTGTGTTTATGCACGATAACGCACGGCCCCACACTGCGCACATAGTGTGTGACTACCTGAATGAGATCGGTATATACCCGATGGACTGGCTAGCACGATCGCCAGACATGAATCCAATAGAACATTTCTGGGACATGATTGGACGAAGGGTCCGGGCAAGAAATCCAGCTCCTAGAAATGTTGAAGAGCTGAAATTGGCACTGGTTGAGGAATGGGACACTTTGCCTCAGGAAATGATTGAAGGTGTCATAAGCAGCATGGGTAGACGTATCCAAGCCCTTATAAGGGCAAGAGGAGGCAACACACGCTATATTTTTATTTATTTTTTTTTACTTTTTTCTTTTAATTTTGCTCTGTCCTTATGCATTAGAAAACATCAAAAATTTTCACTTTACTTTTATTAACTTTTATTGTTTATTTTTTAATAAATCCCAATAAACCCTAAATTTTGTTTTGTTCTTACATAAAATAAACAAACAATGTCAAATGAAGCGAAAACAACAAATAAAAAACATTAAATCTCAAAAACTAATGTATTTTTTTTGTGTTTTTTGTGTTAATGTATAATTTTGCCGGTGTGTGTAGTTAAAGGATGGCAGACATACTTTAAGTACTTACCTACTCCTCTGCCTAACCCTTTGGAGAATATAAGCGTGATGTTATGTTAAAATGTACATTATTATATTATATTAGTAAGTATTATGCTACTCGTCACATACTAATGCAAAATAACACAAAAGTCAGGTTCATGTGTCTATTATAAACAAAAATTTGCTCAACAACTCAATACTCCCATCAGTCACAACAATGTACTTCATTCTAGCATTACCTGACATTCAAACCTTTAAAATAATGTATGAATCTTCTTAGACTAGCTGTATGTAATTTTTCTTCAGTCAGTTTCAGTTCTTCTTTTGAATTGGAAATAAATCATAGTTTCTTCAAAGGTACATTTCTGCCATGTGACTAAAATATAGTCTTATTGGTGTCCCTTTTATGCATCATTCTTTGACCTTTAAGTATTTGCCACAACACAAGCCAAATCATCCCTCAACTACACTGAAATCTCTATCATTATAGTAAGGAATTATACACACCTCTTTATAAATTGAGACATAGTGATGTTTTCCAACTTTCATGTGGACAGATTTGCGGGCACTAACTAGTCTTACAATAAACAAATTTTCATTAAAAAAAAAATTACTCACTGCATGGTTGTCCAACTGTAGTCACAAATGTGACATGACCTTCGGGTGACAGTTTGACAATTTCTCCAGTTGCAAGACTAGTGTACAGTTCACCTTTATATATTTGGAAAGCTTCAGGTCCTAACAGTTTTCCACTGTGTGATCTCCCAGCATTGTTTAAGGCACTATTAATGATTAGTGGGCCAACTCTTGGTTGTACTGGTGATACCCTAAAAATGGCAACAATTTGATATAAGATTCTCACTGGAAAATTGAAACAATGTTCTTTAACACTTTGCGGGACACTAACAAGATTCAGTAGAAGTTTTATTGTTATTACTGCTATGGCCGTATAGTATCCTACAATGCGTTAATAAAACAAACTTTGGAAAACATAACTCATAATATTATTAGAATATTATAATGTTTACTCACTCAATGCTGGTAAACTTTGTGTATGGTGGCAAATTAGGAATAACAGTAATTATGGTCACAATCAGAGCCAAAAACAAAGACAGCTTTATGATTGTCTTTAGTAGTCTCTTTACAGCATTAAATATGAACCCCATTATGAAAGTAGATACCTGAAAAGTAAGATGAATTTGTTGACAATAAATTCTATAACCCATTATTGTGAAATATTTCATTAAATTATACTTGTAAGAGTAAAAAGTGTAATCTGGTACAGCTTGATTCAAACTTTAAGGTGGCTCAAAACATGAGGCGGTGGTGAGGGGTGCGGTACTGCGCAGCGAGTAGCACACTTCACAGCCGCCATAAAGTTTGAAGCATACTATACTTCAAGTGTTTGTTATCTTTACACCTTTCATAACACCCTCTAACAGCAGCGCTATGACAAGTACAAAATAGTTGAGATCCAGAAAAAAGTTGAGATGGACTTTGTTAGGAGTGATTAAATAATTGGAACAATACTTAAAAAAAAAGTAAGTAAGTACTTAGGTAAGTAACTAAGTATATAGGTTTTATGGGATAAGGCAATTATCTTATCGCGCGCTACAGCATACGTATATAAGTAGTCAAAGGTACGAAAGTAAGGATTGCCCCAAATACAACGAATGTATCATTGTTATTTAGATATTTTATTGTTTGATATGCCAAAAAAAACGCCAACATACAAACGTCAACGTGGCTGTGTTGTAGTCAACATAAAATTAAAAAAGAAGTATTATGGTACTAGCAAATCATAATTTCCGCGTGTAATATAGATCGAAATAACCCCGATCTATTGAATTATTGTTTATAAATTAAGGACGAGCAATGACAAGTTTAGTATCTATCGACTTACCGAGTATAGTTCGACAGATTAGCTGCTGCTGCTCTTAAAGTAGCTAGCCGCGAAAGTGTTGATATTTTTTTACCTTAAAGGTGAAAGACTTAAAAAAACTATAGTGAAATATTTACCTTAGATAACAATTCACCTGTAAAAGCCACGAATTATTCGCCCATTCATAACTCCTTTAGAACATCTGTCAAAGTGGCAACCACTGGTCATTGGCGAACAGGGGAAGCGAAGTGCCGAGTGCCAAACAAACGAAAGTACAAAATTAGTATATCGATTACTCGCTCGACAGACTCGACTACTCGTCGACTTGAAGTGTAAACACCAAAAGCCAAATGAACTTAAATCGATTTGTTTGACTCTTCATTAGCAGAAATATATCAATTTTCGTCAAATAAGGGAAAGAAAAATAATTTTAAGACCATCATTGTTCTTCATACTCTGTGCAGGGCTTAATAATCCAAGTTGTTCTCTTCCAAGTTTTCCTGAACCATTTTAATAAAATATTTATTTTTTCGTTTATCCTATGTTGTCCCACTGCTGGGCAAAGGTCTCCCCCATATTTTTCCAATTTTCTTTGTCCTGTGCCTTTTTCGTCCAATCGGTTGTGAACGAGTCCAAATCATCACGCCAGCGTTTTTTAGGCCTACCTCGGTGACGACGCCCGTCTTCAGGCACCCACTGTGTGACGATCCTGGCCCATCTGTCTGGATGCATCCTATAAGTATGACCCACCCAGTCCCATTTCAACCTCGCAGACTTATCACCAACATCGGCGATACCTGTCTTGGAGCGTATTATGGTGTTGCAAATTTGGTCGGTGAGTTTGATTTTTAAGATTTTTTAAGATTTCATAAAAATAACTAGCTAAATTAAATTTATTGAAATGGTTGCGAAATACTCAATGCATATAAAACTTCATCTGCTACTGAATCTATCTTCTTACACGTTACTAAAGCATACCAATAATGTCGAATTTTATTGTATTTACTCGTCAGATTTAGTTACTGAAGACTAAAACTTTGGCACAAGCATTCAGCCGATTATAGATTATGATGATGCCTGCTACCAGGATATTACTGAAAAGCTATTAAACAAGTTTGAATACTTGCAAAACTTATGCATTCACTTTGTTTTTGGTCAACGAACATATGAAAGAAAGAAAGAAAGAATAACGTTTATTCGGACACAGCTCGTGAAAAATAAAATACAATTAACAAAATAAAAAAGTGTAAAATAATGTGTCTATGTTTGTAACCTTCGTAAGGGACTCAGTGTCTCCCGAAACTCCCACTACGGCTCCGTAGGAACACTCGGATTCAATATCTCCTCTTCAACATTTACACAACTTGTCTTATCCATCTTACCTGCATGAGCGACTTGTATACGCTCGCATAAAATGTCTACATTTCTTTCTCATTTCTCCTGAAAAAAAAAAATTAAGAATACAAGTGTCAAGCAATACAGTCCGCGAGGCCTAAGCTGAGCTTTTTTGAGTATGTATGAACGCCAGCACATCAAGCTGCCCAAAACTGTTAAATTTTCCCAATCAACCTTGAACCTATAACTGCATGTTAAAATGCTTTAGCAATAAAGTCGAAAAGCTATTAAAGAAATTTGACAGATTGTAGTAGCTTGATATGCTGGCGTCTGTACATACTCAAAAGTTACATGTGGATTCTCAAAAGTTGCGATCTCCTTGCAAAAAATGCTACATTCAAAGTCTTCCACCCCTATAATATTTATCAAGCAGCCAAAGACCTTATACTTAGATCTTTGCAAGCAGCAACGTTATGAAAAGATCATATGCATATAAAAGTATATGTCTATGATCTTTTTCCTAACTCAATGGAAAAGATTAATAAAAAAAGACTAATGTTCGATTAAAAATAATCGGATGCAGGCATCACTATTTTACTAAATTGTTGAACACGTCAATGTCATGGACGTCATCGACGTCATAGGTCGAATTGGTCGTTGTCAATTTGTCAATATTTCAAGAGTTCATTGATCTCACCGAGTATTAGCAGTGGTCTCGAACCTACCGATTTTTCGGTATTTCTACCGATATGGGCTCTCGTTATAAATTAGTCTAAGTTTTTTTTTTCAATAAATGAACGAATTTGATTGAATAATATTGAATTTTTTTTGTCAAATACCGATTTTGGGTACAAATATACCGATTTTCTACCGATCTCGCTCTATGACGTTCGAGACCACTGGCCCTTTGTCTAGACTGCATTGGAGGAACACAATAAAAACTGTGTTGAAATTAATTTTTATCATAGTCATAATCGTTTTCAATGACACGAACACTTTAGAAAAAAAAAATTGTCGCCGGCGGCAGCCACTTGGCGATTTCATATTCTCATATCCACACATAGATTTTGACAGCCAATTACAACGCCACTATCACGTTAGTTGGACTTGCATGAACTTCTCGTCACAAGTGTTTACTTTTGTGTCAATCACAAAATTAAACGAATACTAGATTAATGCGACTTGGAGTATAGCACTAAGTATTAAAAGATGACCTAAGGAAAAGGGAACAGTCTACCATCGGTAAAAAAAATTGAGATGTCACGGGACGCACACATGGATAATGCAACTGGAATGGAAGGCAACTGTCAAAATGGCGCTGTCGTAGCTAGTTCCCAACACAAGCCAATAATATAAGGCGTGAGGTGGTTTTATTTTATTTTTGCGAAAATGATGCGTTGTTGTGTTACTAAATACTCCAAAATTGGAGTCCACCATTTCCCGAGAGACCCTAAAATTAAACGATGGTGGTTTAAAGCTATTCGTAGAGATGTTTTATAAATTAAACAGAACAGAAACATTTTGAAGAAAGTGACTTTGAGGATATATTTATGGTTTTAAATTCTGACACTTTCCATATCGTTTACTTGATTTAAAATATTGAAATCACCGAAAATAACGAAATAGCGAAATAAAAGTAAACTCATGAATCATGAATGAATGAAATGTCAAACTTACTATAGGCCGTGAGGACCTAGCTATGATCACGCCATCTACAATTAATTTTGCCCGACCTTCCTCATTGTAGTAGAGTTAAAATGAGACACAATAATGGTAAACCCAAATGGATAACAAAAGGCATAAAGAAATGTTGTAATATTAAGCAGTCATTAAGGTACAAGTATTACACATAAAAATAAAGAAAATAAGAGTAAGTACAAAGCGTAGTCTAAATTATTATGGAAGTGCATGAATAACCTACAGTCCTTGTGTAATGAAAGACACATGACTTTTTTCTCGTAATAAAATTAAGGCCACGCGGGATGTTTTGAAGCGCAACATGGGTAACAAACCGCTTAGGGAATATATCAGTAAAATTATTGAGGGTAATATAACGTTGACATCTGGATCTGACATTATTATAAAATAATCACTTTGTTGACATTTCTAATTATAATGATAATTGCTCTACTCTTAAAAACAATAAAACTGACATACATAAAATAGAATCAAATGATAAAATTATATTTATACAAAGAACCCACTAACGACTCTGAAATATATCGTATCATAATGTCTTTAAAAAAATAACTCAACATAGAGCATCGCCATTGGCTCACATTATCAATTTATCCTTAGAACAGGGCCGCTTTCCTGATAGGCTAAAACTGTCTTTGATAAAGCCGCTATTCAAAAAAGGTTCAAAATTAGACGTTGACAATTACCGACCTATTATATCCTTCTATATTCCCTATACTCCTATTATATCAAAAAAAAAATATATGTACAGGCGAGTGACGAAATTTCTTATTAAACACAACATTCTTGTTGATCAGCAATACGGGTTTAGACAAAATAAATCGACGACTTTGGCATTATGCTAGTGAAAGCAATGATGACGAATATTAATGATAAAAAACTTACTTGTGCATTACTTTTAGAGTTAAGTAAGGCGTTCGATCGTGTTGATCATAAGTGGCTTCTACAAAAACTTTAAGATACGGTATCAGAGGTCCAGCAAAAGAATGGTTTCAATATTGTCAAACAGAAAACAGGTAACGAGGATAACACAATTAAACAAATTAAGTAACTTCAGATGATTTTGATTCTGAAGCACGGACTATTTGCTGTGGTGTACCACAAGATACTACTATCTTGGGGCCATTATTGTTCCTTCTTAACATAAATGATTTGCCTCAGTCAGTAAAACATCACTCTGTACCTATTGTTCGCCGATGACAGCACTATTATTATTAAATTTTAAAATTTACAAAAACTTGACATTGAAATTAAGCAAACATTAAATGACATTATAAAATGGTTAGATATTAATAAATTAAAAATAAATATTTCCAAAACGAATGTGCTTTATTGCAAAACATTTTTTTTTTTTGGCTTCGCACTTGCAAAACATTTAAAAGTAAACCTGTACGCCTTAATGTTGCACTTAACAATAATAATATAGAACAAGTACGTAATGCAAAGTCCCTGGGTGTACCACTTGATGAGCATTTTACTTGGAAGAATTACATCGAAATAATTTTAAAAAAAATCAATCAATTCGTATTTGCTTTAAAAATAATTTAAAATATTACATCTTTGCGTACCGCCATAATGGTGTATCACGCATACGTCTGCTCAGTAATACGATACGGTATAGTTGTGTGGGGAACCGGGAAACTCTTCCAAAATGGCGAAGATCTTCATCGCCCAAAAAAAGTGTAGGTATTCGTGAAATATTCAAAATGCAGTGATCTGACTCATGCCAGCCGGCTTGTATTCAAGTCACACAATCTATTGACTGTCCCATGCATTTATATTTACGAAATTGCCAGGTTTGTAAGGTCTAATCTTGAACTATTTGAACGGAAAGTTAACACAAATACAAGGAAAATAACACATTTAGATTTTGAAATGCCCGTTCCAAAGCTAGAACTTTTTCGGCGGAGTTGCGTTTACACGGCTGCCCTAATTTAAAATGCTTTGCCTAGGTCAATTACTCAACTAACATTCAATAATTTTGTGTTGCGTGGTGGAAGTGGTGGTGGCAAGAATGTTTTTATTCGATAGATGAGTTCTTTCAAAAGTGTCTGTAAATTTTATACATTAAAACACAGATATATTTAGCTGTTAAAGTTGATACATTTTGTAAAATGTCGTTACCTATTTATAGTAATCATAAGTGTAAAAACTTGTACTATAGCATGCTAAATATTGGTCAAATGAGTGTTACTAAATATTTTATATGAGAACTTCATGTATCTACCTTGAATTTTGATTTTGACGCCTAGCAGATGTGGAACATCAAAACTATTTTGTGCAGAAAATATACTCATACACGAAAGTATGGTTTGAAAACAGATTTAGTTCTCTTGGGAGCATCACCTGTGCTTATACGAATTTCTACCAAAAAGTTTTCATGTTTAAAAAGTATAGCACATAGTCTTGACAAAATATCGGGTTTACAATCAGTCAATAGCTGCGCAACGGGCATATCAATTTATTATACGTAGAAGAAGTCGCTTGTTTACAAGAAGTGTATGGATATTGACAGCTAGCTGTCAAATTCTTGAGCATGTGATAGTAGCGACATCTGAAGTGCAAGTGGCAGTTTTTTATCGCCATTCTACACTGACCTCTATATATTAGAGGTCAGTGCCATTCTACGAACCTAAGCCCTCGTACCCACGAGCGAATTTTTCCCGCGGCAATTTATCGCGTACTGGATTTTCAACGCACAGCTTAGCGCCGAGAGTTGAAATCCAACAGTGTATTTTTTTAATGCGCTGGGATGCACTCAATGCTCAGATTCTCCAATGTGTGTTAAAAATTCGTCGCGGGAAAAAACCACCCGTGGGTACGAAGACTTAACTAAAAAATATTCGATATTGTATATTCCTTCCTTTATCGATAGATTCTAGAGAGAATTCGTAAACGTTACAATTAAGAACCTTCATTTGCCTAGCCTAATCCCAACTATGTTTGGGTCGGCTTTTAGTCTAACCGGATGAAGTTGATGACCAGTATTTTAGATGGAGCGACTGCCAATTTGACCTCTATAACACGATAACTGGGATATACGTCACCCTTTACTAGTTCAAATATGGATGAAAGGTTAGATAAATGGAAAACATATAGAACCAAAATGATATTTGAGGATATTGAAGCCATGTTAATAAATTTTAATTCTACATTATAATATTTTCATTACAGGCTACATAAATAAAAAAACACAACAATTTAAAAAAAATGCGAACTGTATCACTGTGTACCTATAGTTGTATGTACACAGTGGCTCACTAACACAGTAGACAGTGACTCTAACATAACACACTTACACAGTGACTCAAGAGGTATCATATAAATAAAGGAGCCTTACAGTTGTCGCATTAGATGTGTAACATCTGACATCTCACCTTTTTGCTCGTCACAACGCATATGGTGAAGTGGAGCTGATAGTGAAGTACCAGGAGACTTCGTCAACAATATTAACGTCCCTGCATCGGGAAAAGCAATATTTTGTAAAAGGTGAAGAGCAGTTGACATTAGGCTATTGTAGCTAAATAAATTACATACTAGTTATACAGGGTGGGGCATAAGAGTGTTGGCGATTTAATTCTTTAATTTCTCGGGAACGCGTGGCGCGGGGCGGCGGGGGGATGTGTTGTTAGCCGCACCGCTTCCTGGAAATTTAGTCGCCATCACAGAGTAACTTGTATTATAGGAGATAGAGACCAAACTCAGCTGGTAAATAGGAAACATCAAAGTGTCGCCATCTGAAAACGTGTTTTGGAACTAATACTAATAGATGCTCGAATGTGTAGGTTCCCACGCGCAATGCTTCATGTCTAGATAAATCGGGAAATAAATTTGTCTAACACAAATTTATTTCCTGATTTTTCTAATATCAGAGATGGAAAATTGGTCATACTATAATGAATATACCAAGTTGTTGCACAGAAATGAAACACGATTTAAATGAAATAATACATTATTTATTTTTTCTTTTAAAACATTTGTGACATGTATGTACCTGCACTGTTTGAACATCCCAGTACGCAACACACTTTGTTAGACATTATGAAAACACAAAAGCACAGTCTTCACAAGGTCCAATAAGAGTCCTATCTCAGTTCTTAGCTTAAAATCGTCACAAGCACAAAACTCGACACAGCTGGAGGAACAGAAGTTCAACTCAAGAGACTTAGGTGGAGAAACACTTTGTAACCGATAATAAACTAATAAAACAAACAAAACAATGACAGCACTGCTAGCACAGAACCGGCGGCCATTTGTTTGTAGTGTTGCTAGTTGAAAACAACAATAAATAACCAAGAAACATTGTCACTATTTTATTTTTCATTGAAATACTTTATGGCTTTAAAAAGAAGGACAGAATCAGACTGTTCTAATGCGAATATAATATTTAAAATAATAAAATCGGTTTCTGAGTAGGCTAAGTCAAAGGTATCAGCAAAACTAAATGGTACCAGAATGTGTAATAAATTTACAACTGTAAAAAAGGAAATGTATCTGGTCACCCTAACCATACGACATTTATCTACCGGACACAGCGCCATCTTGCGTACACTGTCCAAACTACGTAAGAAAATAATGACAAGGTATGCCATCTAATAACGTGTTTTAGAACAATACTGTAATATAATCCCACCAAATTAAAAATCACTAATTCTCTTGGAACTATGAATAGTGTGGTGTGCTTTTTAATGTAGTAGGATTCGTCGATAGGCTATTTCTGCTTTTTTAGTTCTAAGATTGTACACCCTGGTCGCCATGGAGCCGTACACGGGAGCACAGCGTACATTTTGTGTCCGAGTGTATTACGAAAACAATAAATCAGTGATTACTGCACGACGTTTGTATCGTCATGAACACGGTTTACGCGATTTAAGTGAAGTTCCAAGCGCCAATGTGATACGGAAATGGATCAGAATGTTCGAAACAACCGGCTCGACAGTGCCAATTACGGCTCGTGGTTACCCAGTTTCTGCAAGATCAGCCGACATTGTGGAGCGTGTTCGTGTTTCAGTTCAGCGAAATCCGCAACAGTCAACAGGTAAGAGAAGTCAGTCTTTGGACATGAAAAGAACGACTTTGCGACGAATTTTGAAGCGTGATTTGCATTTGAAGGCTTATAAGATTCAGGTAATCCAAGAATTAAAACCAGATGATGCCAATAACCGACTTAACTTTGTCAATTTGATGCTCGACCGGTTCAACAATTTTAACAACGTGATGTTCAGTGATGAGGCCAATTTTCACCTTAATGGCCATGTGAACAAGCAAAATTGTCGGCTCTGGTCCGAGACTAATCCCCGACGCTTGCATGAACGTACACTTCACAGACCTAAGCTTGTCGTGTGGGCTGGAATAACGTCAACCAGTATTATTGGGCCATACTTTTTTGAGGACGAAAACGGGCAAGCGATGACGGTGAGAGCTAACAATTATTGCAATATGAAAACAGACTTTTTGGTGCCATCTTAGCAAGAACTTCAAGGCAATACCTCGAGGATGTGGTTTCAACAAGATGGGGCCACATGTCATACGGCTAGGGTATCCATAGAGCTGCTGAAAAATGTTTTTCCCGGAAAACTCATTTCGAAAAGGGGGGATATTGAATGGCCACCACGTAGCCCCGATCTCTCTCCATGTGATTATTTTCTATGGGGTTACCTCAAATCCGTGGTCTACGAGAATAATCCGATCAATTTAGAGCAGGTGAAGAGGAATATTATTCAGGAAAGTAACAAAATATCGAGAACAACTTTTCAAAGAGTTTTCCAAAATCTGCAACTTCGGTTCCAAGAGTGCCAAGCAGCCGAGGGAAATGACTTCATTTGGACAACATTATTTTTAGGTCTTAAAAATTCCCATGTTGCCACTTTTTAAAAATACAAATATATTTTTTTTAATGTTTCGTAGTTCTTTTTTAATGGGGAAGGTCGGGCAAAGCTAATTGTAGATGGCGTGATCATAGCTAGGTCCCCTCAGCTTACAATAAGTTTGACATTTCGTTCAGTCATGAGTTTACTTTTATTTCGCTATTTCGTTATTTTCGGTGATTTCAATATTTTAAATCAAGTAAACGATATGGAAAGTGTCAGAATTTAAAACCATAAATATATCCTCAAAGTCACTTTCTTCAAAATGTTTCTATTCTGTCGCTGAGGTCTATAAACTTGATATGTCTTTATCTGTCAAGTGTCGGGCGGAATTCCCGCGGCGCGACATATTTATGACCTTGCTTACAAAAAATGGTCCACTGATGTTTCAATTGGCTCTTGGCACTTATTGTAAACTGTTTTGGGTTCTTGAATAAACATACCATACTATAAAATCTAAACTATACTCGTATTACGAGAGATGTATTTATAAACAAAATATGATTACAACAGAGTATGGCCAAAAATGTCGTTTGTTTACGTAACATTATTTGCTCTAACAAAATGGTATCCATGATGTTATTTCGTGCAAATGTTATCTAAAATGATGTAATAACTACTTATAAATGAATATTTATCCACTTACCGTCGATTAGACACGAAAACACTTTATTTTCAATAAAAAAACACACGGAGATATCAGTCGCGCCAAATGTCATTGTCAAAACGTCACTTTAATTTTTTTTTTCTACGTTCCAAACCGAATCTTATAAGTTTTGAAGCATTTAGTTGACGTGAATATCTACCGGACCACAGACTAAAAATGCCTGCACAGGATATTAGCCTTGAATTATAATTAAAAATGGAGATTTAAAAAGCGCGGGTACGGGTGGCACACTTGAGTGCCAGCGCTGTTTGGAGGTTTGGCGCCGACAGGCAAACAAGAGAGCCATTAACTTTTGCCCGGTTAATTTATAAAACATCTCTACGAATAGCTTTAAGCCACCATCGTTTAATTTTAGGGTCTCTCGGGAAATGGTGGACTCCAATTTCGGGTTTTTGTTCTAAATTGTACTTTTACTATCTTTTTTATAACGTGTTTTTATGCAAATAAATATATTATTTCCTTTATTCCATTTTTATACATATATCTTACATTTTTAAATATTTTTATAAAAACATAAAAAAAAACATTTAAAAATATAAAAAATAGTAGCCCACCGATATCGGGAATAGGATCCAAGCTACCGGTGGTCAGGGCTCCTGAGAGAGGAACCTCCTGACGATACGTGCCGTATCGAGAAGTACCGCTTTCTGGATCAAGCCCTTGATCCAGCTGCCTAACGAGAGCCTCCTCAGATGTTGGTCGAGACTCTTGGCAATTAAGCCATTGGCTGATACGACTATCGGCACAATGACTGCTGTATCCACATCCCACATGTCGACAACCTCGCGAGCCAGGTCAAGATACTTAATCTGCTTATCTTTTTCAGCTTTCACGAGGTTCTCGTCATGCGGAACCGCTATATCAATAATCATTGTGCGACGCTCTATTCGATCTATCACCACTATGTCTGGCTTATTGGCAACAATAGTCCTGTCAGTGATGATAGATCGATCCCAATACAACGTAATATTGTCATTTTCGAGAACTGGGTCGGGCACATACCTATAGTACGGTACTTCCGATTCCGCAAGGCTGTATTTCAGAGCAAGTTGCTGGTGGATAATCCTGGCTACAAGGTTATGCCTATGCAAGTAGTCTCCGTTAGCCAGATGAGAACAGCCAGAAATAATGTGTCGGATTGATTCCCCGGGACGGTGGCATGCCCGACAGATGTCAACCGTGCCGTCCTTCACAATATATTTCCGGTAGTTGTTCGTCATCATAACTTCGTCCATAATCGCAAAGACAAAACCTTCGGTTTCCCCAAAGAGGTCTCCGAATCGCAACCAGGATACGGACACTAAGAGGTCTACATCGGGCCCATGTAGGACCCGGTAAAAGCGCCCGTGAAGCTCTTTACTCTGCCATACCTCCCTGCGGTCATTAGTATCTAATACTATAGGTTGGCGCCAGTTCTCGTTAGCCAAGGAGAGCGGGGTGAGGCCCTTGTCCACTGAGACCACATCTCGGTGCATCCCCACGTCGGCTTCTAGGAAGTATTCCCTGAGACTGCATACTTCACGATTGTGCAGGGTCTTAGCATTTAAAAAACCTCGACCTCCGCACTTCCGCGGGATATACAGTCTCATCACCGATGACCGTGGGTGATGCATCCGGTTTGCGGTCAGCAGTGTACGGACCCTCCTATCCAGGGCGTCTAGTTCCGTCTGAGTCCATTTGAGTATGCCGAAAGAGTACATCAAAACCGGCATGACCCAACCGTTGAAGGCTCGCGTCTTATTTCCGCCTGATAAAAGACTGTTTAATACTTTATTCAGGCGGCCAAAGAAGCGCTCCTTCAACGATTGCTTCATGTCAGCAGCATTAATGCCCAACGCTTCCGACATACCCAAATACTTATAGGTTTCGGTTGCGGAGAGGGCTCTAAGGTTTATGGAATCCGAGAGTTGCGTTCCCACGGATTCCATAATCCTGCCTCGCTTTACATGCATGACCGCACATTTGTCCACACCAAATTCCATCCTGATGGCGCTACTGAAAGTTTCGGTTACCTTCAGTAGCTCCAGCAGTTGCAAATTGTTGGGGGCAAAAAGTTTCAAGTCATCCATGTAAAGGAGGTGGGATATGACCTGACCACCTCTCTTCAATCGGTAACCTAGACCTGAATTCTCCAGCAGTGTACTTAGAGGATTCAAGGCTAGGCAGAACCAAAGTGGACTCAAACTATCACCCTGAAAAATACCTCGCTCGATCCTTATTGGTTCGCTATTCCTCTGGATATGTCGACATCCTGGATAGCGGAGAACCGTCCTCCATTGCCCCATACACGACTCAAGGAAGGTGCGTAGAGTTGCATCAATCTTGTACAACTCCAGCACCCTCATGAGCCATGTATGTGGCACTGAGTCGTAGGCCTTCTTATAATCTATCCAGCATGTCGACAGATCCTTGCGGGATCGACGAACCTGTTGGCTAATGGCCATGTCGATGAGGAGCAGCTCCTTAGTACCGCGGGATCCGTTCCTACATCCATTTTGAGAGGCAGACATGATGGAGTTAGTGTCTATATGTTTGTTAATTTTAGCTCTCAAAATGGATGTAAAAACTTTATAGACCGTTGGTAGACAAGTGATCGGTCTATAATTTTTAGGTTCCGCAGTACTACCTGATTTGTGGAGCA
Organism: Fissipunctia ypsillon; assembly: GCA_947568875.1. Classification (NCBI taxonomy): domain Eukaryota; kingdom Metazoa; phylum Arthropoda; class Insecta; order Lepidoptera; family Noctuidae; genus Fissipunctia; species Fissipunctia ypsillon. The sequence continues at coordinate 13,323,566 of OX387661.1, read as the reverse complement.
GGTGGGTTATTCCTGTCGTTAGGAACTGGGGCAGCGATCCTGATTCTAAGGCTGACTGGAACTGGGATGCCAAGCGGGCGTGCGACCTTTGCAGCCACTTTATCCAAAAGTTGTGTAGCCCGTCCGGCCCTGGAGATTTCCAGTTGGGCAACGGACGGACTGCACGAGCTACATCTTGGGGGCTGATGGTTAGTGCCCCCATTTCTGATATTTGATCGCATGCTCGCTCGAGCCCCCCAGTCCAATCACCTTCGGTGTGACTGACAGGCACCGACCAGATGCTTCGCCAGAAGGAACACATGGCGTCATCATCCGGTAGGCGCGTGTCAGTCACACCTTGGTTCGATTGCTCTCAAGCCCTATAGACCCACCTTTCATCGCTCTGGAATGTGCGATTCTGAGTGTACCGCTCCATTCTCCGCCTGTATCGACGAATACGGTTTGCCCATGCACAGATCTTCTGCTTCAGGAGGTCGATACGCTCTGTGACGCGGCTCAAATAATCTCGAGAACTAATATCCGTCCCCGAGAACGCCCGCCTCACAAAGCGCATCACTCTAGGGCGAGTGTTGCCCTGCCTGAAGGAGATTAGCTTGCCGATGAGTGCTCTAGCCTCACCGATACGTCGCTCAATCCTGCACTGCCAAGCTGGCACAGTTGGTTTTGGTCGTGGAGCTCTGTCACTGTTAGGAAATTTAACTTGAGCTACACGACATGCCGCTACAGCTGCACAGTACAAGATTGAGTGGGTGTCGGCGAGGTCTTTGCTGCCGTCAAAACAATTTGACAGCTGCGAGTCTAGAGCACACACCAGCGCCCTGTTTTTCTTGTGCATGGGCAAACGAGGTAAACGTGGTCTAAGTCCCGGCGGAGTGGAGCGGTACTCCCGGAAAGCATCCTCCAAAGCGCTCCTCAGTCGTACATTGCATTGGGAATTCACGGATATAGCCCCGTCATCATCCACTTCACCAACGCGGTCGGGTCGCGGTGAAGCACTGGGGAGATTTTGCAGTTGCACCGCGACCGGTGGCAAAGCAGGTGTAACATGGCTATTCCGTGATTCGAGACGTAGTCGATCAAGCACGACGTCATCCAGCATATGGTTACGCTGGATGACCCGCACCTGATCCGACAATCGTTGCGCCGACACGTTGACAGCTGGCTCAAGCACCTGAAACAGAGAGAGCATTCGACCACGGTATGCAGTCAAGTTACTTCCCCCCTCAGTAGCCCCAAAGTATGCGCGCATGACATTTTCGTTGACTGTTTGTGTCCATCTCATGCGCTGCACACTTCCACCGGAAGCGGGGACCCTATCAGAGGCCGATGGGCCTCGGAGTCCTAAGCTGGCCGGTGGTCGGCCTCTTCCACGCCGACGTACTGGTGGTGGTGTCGTCGGCGGCGAGAAGTATTCGTCGCTCGAGCTCGACGCAACTGCAGCGGCCGATATTACTGGACTCACATCTGGAGCAGGTTCCGGTAACTGCGAGGCGGAGCTGAGCGACGAACCCGAAGATGTTGGGTGTGTGTTTAGGGTCAATTGTCGTGCCCGACTTCTTGTCAGCATTGTACTATTGTCCGTGTAACATTTCGCTCTCCGTCTTAAGTCGTTTTTTACTTTGTGAGCCTGTTATAAAATCAGGCTCAAAAAAACATCTCTAGAAATGGTGTAGACACTCACAACACAACATTGTTGCATGTTTAAAGTTTAAAAATACTAAAAAAATTACACGGACTAAATTTTTTCGGCCGTCAGCTTGACAGTCGGGCCACAGACTATATATATAAATATATTATTTTTTTTTAATATATATTTTTTTTTATTATATTATTATTATTATGGTTTTTAAATTTAATTTTCTCAGGTTAGTACCTGGTATTTTCAGAATCTCACGGGTGTTATTATTATTCTTATTTTTTTTCTTCATTTTCTATACATATTATTTAAATTTTTAAATATTTTTATAAAAACAAAAAAAATATATAAAAATAGTGGCCCATCGGCATCAGGAACAGGGTCCAAGGTGCCGGCGGTCAGGGCTCTAGAGAGAGGATCTTCGTCACTATGCGTGCCGTGTCCAGGAGTATTGCTTTCTGGATCAAGCCCTTGACCCAGCCGCGCAATGAGAGCCTTCTGAGGTGTTGATCGAGGCTCTCCACTATTAGGCCATTAACCGTAATGATTATCGGTACAATGATTGCAGAGTCCACGTCCCACATGTCGACAACCTCGTGTAGCACACGAGGTTGTCAAGATACTTGTTTTTTTCTTGTTATTATTATTTAGTAACACAACAACGCATCATTTTCGCAAAAATATTTTTTTTTTTTTTTTTTTAAACGAAATTTTTCAAGAATTGAGTTACTAATGTTATCTTTCTAAATTACGTAAACTATACGATGAATAAAATAAAATTACGTAAAATATCCATCATTATGATCTCAAAAGATGGCTCAAAGCACCATGATCTTAAATTCTATTGCGAAAAAGCCGTGAAAATTTTTTTATTTAAGCTCCTATGTAAAATTTTATATTTTCGTTTAGTAACGGTTTGTCTTTAAAGGTGCGAAATGTTCACCTCACGCCTTATATTATTGGATTGTGTTGGGAACTAGCTACGACAGCGCCATTTTGACAGTTGCCTTCCCCATTGAATATTTAAATCGCCGACACCCTTATGGCCCACCCTGTATTACAAACCGACCCACTAAAAAGTGAAAATATTTTTTTTACAAAAAAAAAAAAACTTATAAGTTCCAAAAAGCACGACAATGTGAAAAATTGTTTTAATTTCGGAAGTCGGTGGCCAAAAACTAAAATACAGATACAAAGACACCGACTTCTGAAATTAAAGTTATTATTCACTTTGTAGTGCTTTTTGAAAAAGTTTTTTTGTAAGTACCACATTTTGATCTGATTATAATAGGCAACGATTTTGATTCGATTTAATTTTCTGAAGGGCTGGGTGTCGAAGTATGTATTAAATGTCAACTTCGTAAAAGTGTCTTACAAACCATAGATTAAAAAGTTCGCTCTTTTCATGTGTAGAAGCCGCCATTTTGGACGTGTTCCTTATTGCGGTGTAGCGCAAGAACTAAATAATTTGCACAATGGGTCACGCTAACATTTGGTATTCTCATCCTCGCAGATACGGCCAGGGCTCCCGCTCATGGTATGAATTCTTAGAAAGTGTATTTTGACAAGGAAATTTTCTTGGTTAGAACACGTGTTTGAAGTGTTGCTCTGCATGTTTCAGCCGCGCCTGCTCCAACAGACACGGTCTTATCCGTAAGTACGGTCTGAACATATGCCGACAGTGCTTCAGAGAATACGCTCACGACATTGGTTTCAAGAAGGTATGTACCCGTATCAACTACCTACTTATTTTGCTTAGGTTGTTTTGGTTGTGGAGAGACTATAATAGGTAGGTAACGTTCAGTCATTCAGTCAAATACTTAATCCACTTTATAGGTATCTGCAAGGTACATAAGCAGTCTTGTTTTAGTATAGTTACTTCTGTGTCGTAGTCCCATCACAATGTTGTCCTTTTAACCCTAAGGTTTACTGCTAGAAAATGTGTTGAGGCCTTGTGGCATTATGTTCGTCTATGTAAATGTGCCAATACTGTACATGAAGTTCAAATAAATATATTAGTAGCATAATATCTTGAATACAAGTACTTACTTAACTTATTATTTATTGCATTCCACAATGTTAACTTTGGTGGTAGGTTTACGAAGATCTAATCACTGTGGACCCTGTTTGGCACAGCAAAGTAGGAGAGAGGAAGAGGGCTTTATTTTGACAACTGTGTTTTAATAATGCCAGCCTGTTACCGTCTCACTGCATGGCACAGGCCTCTTCTCATACAGAGAAGGCTTGAGCATTGATCACCATGCTTGCTCAAGATGGGTTGGTGATTTCAAACATATTAACTATAACTCCAGGTTTCCTCATAATGTTTTCATTTACCGGTGCAGGTTTTGTCCATGATAACAAGTACATATTGAGTTGAAAAGTCACATCAGTTGCCCAGATTTGAACCCACAACCTCGTGCATGAATGATTGAGAGGCGAGACCTTAACCACAGGGCCATCATTTAGGGTGTGGTAAATTTATCAAATGGCTGCTTGTAAATATTTATCATATGACATCCAGACATGACCTGCTCATACTATTCAACCACTGGAAAACTGTTTAGGGCAACTTATGAAAACATACCAACTAACAATACTCAAAACAAAATTCAAACATTACTTTATTAGTATGACTATTTGCCCTGTTCACTGCTTTTTCACTACTGGACAACTGTCCAGCAGTCAAATGCACTCCTGGACTCCTCAATTGAGCCACCCTGCACTTTTTCTGTAAGTCTATAATGTTTTAAATGGTTGTGATTTCAAATTCAGAACAGTGACAACACCAATATGATGGCTAGTATGTCAGCATCAAAACTGCATAAAAACTTTTCTTTGACTCATCATTACTTTGATGTTTTAAGCCTTAATAATCTCACATGGAATTGCATGGTGGCTCGATTTAGAAGTCCGGGAGTTTAGTATGGACGGGGGGAGGTTATGTTTAAAGTTACCGTACAATAAATATATACAAACAGCTATTTGTCAAATTTACTAACCATACTTACATACACACACACATACATAAACTCACGCCTTCTTCCCATGGGGGTAGGCAGAAACTACAGAATGCCACCTGCTACGATCCTTACATACTCCTTTTGCCTCGTTTACATTCATACATCTGGTCATACACGCACGCCGATTGCGAGTACTACGCACACCTTTCTGAAGAACATCATCAATAAGATCATTATATGTCTTCCTAGGGCATCTCCTTCCGGCGTTTCCACTCACATCTGTCGTGTAAATACCTTTTTTTAGTCGACTTTCATTCATCCTCTCAACATGACCAAACCATCTAAGCATACTCTTTTGAATTGTTGTCACTACATCTTCTTTTAAACAATACTTGTATTTAAGATATAGGGCTTCAAATATAAAACATTAACATACAAATCCTTGTGATTATGAAAGATGTGCAAACTAAAACAACCATCTTACATATCGTCCCCATAGAGTGAAGTCATTAAGTCATAAAACCTTGTTTCGAGTTAATGAGAGTTAAAGTTTAAAAAAATATTAATCATCATAATTTTGGCTTGCCATTTCATACCTTTATGTTTTTAGCTTTATTTTAAAGGCAAGAAAATAAAGTTTATAATATAAGAACTTTGAGAAAAACTCTTCTTTTTAGACTTAGTGACTTTTAACCCTTTAACCGCCAACGTCGGATTGATCCGACAAGTATTTTCGTGTCCATTTCGCCAGGGTCGTATATTTACGACCAAATACCGTAATAATTCACTGTGCCCGGCGCTGGGGGCACGACAACTGATATGAAGTCGGGCGGTTAAAAGGTTAACTATGGGGATGATATTTTGGTACTAGTGTTCCTAATTAATTAGCTGATTACCACTGTTTAATTGTTTAGGAATAATAGGCCTCTCACTGCTGCAATATTGGACAGATACAAATCAAAAGCAATATAATAATAATGCAGCATGCAATATCACCTGGTGGTTTCAGTTGTGGTCACATGGGGCATGATGCTATGAAATTTAACCACAGTTAAAAAAACAGACATGATTATTAACATTATTGTTCAATGTTAATTTCATTAGTGGAATATTCATTTTATCCAGTCTGTAGAACTCCTAATTAACATATTTCTTTCTTTTGTTTCAGCTTGATTAAAATGTTTCGCAAATAAACTTTAAATTAAGTTAAAAAACTGGTTTTAATGTTCAACACACTCAAATTCCTGAATGATAATAATTTTGTCACTACACTTCCAGAGTTAATCAATCATGTAAAACAAAACAAATTCCCATAATGAGAAAATACCATTGAATCCCTTTAATAAATATTTTAGGTATCCTAATTTTGATAATTTATTTAGTAACCACATTATTAACAGAAACAATTAATGAAACAAGATGGAAACTATAAAACATTTTATTTTACAAAACTGTACAAAAGTATAAAAGAACTAAACACTAAAATCACAATAATATTACTCTACGATTTATTTGCGTTTACTTGCACCTGACGCAGGTTGACTAACGTGGATCCGACTCTCTGAAAAATAAATACACCAAGAGTAAGTGGAAATGCACATGTCTAACTGTAGAAGGTTTCTTTTGGGTGTTAGCTAGTACCTAGGTGCTAAGCATGAAGTTTAGTTTTGACATGCATTGGAATTTTCTATGAACAGGTTTGAAAATCCCTTCACACCATGTGTGTAAACTGTAAGTAGTTGTTTCTACCTGTCCGACTCCAGCGAGCAATGCTAGAAGGCTGCGCTGTGGTGGTCTGCAATGCTTCTTGCCGCCCTCTGCGCAACACAAGTTGGGGAAACAGTCCACGCTGGAGCTGCACTTCTGTGGGAACAGATCGTACTGAGGCGGAGGCGTGCACTGCAAGTATTGCTCAAACATCCGCACGGCTGAAACATAAAATTATGATATATTCATGAAGTTGGTACATTAGCAGTAGTATCTAAACGAGTAAAGGTAGCTTTTCAAATATTTTCGCAAAGATGTCCAGTGCGAATCATCTTCGGCGTCTCACTTATCGAAAAAAATCTAAGAAAAACATATGTGGAAGTTCCAATGAGGTACTAAATTTTAATGAAAAGATGAACTAATTATAACGCCTACAACTAGGTGAAATCAACGTGCTCCAGATTACATGCAAAATTCCTTCTAGGTGTAACTTATTATTGGCTTATCGAAAAAATTTAAGAAAAACATGTTGAGGTACCAATGAGGTACTAAATTTTAACGAAAAGATGAACTAGTTATAACACCTACAACTAGATGACGCCGACTTGGTCCAGCCATTCTGAAGTCAGAATGGCTGGCCACTTTCCTCGTAATAGTTTTCCCTCTTTAGCGAGGTACCAATTATTTGATGTCTGGTACATTTATTGACATCGATTCTACAAGTAAGCGTGCAAGATAGTTTACGTTATTGATACAAAATTGTCATATGCTAACCAACATCAGCATATTTAGGCTACCCGGTGATAACTGTAGGGCGATAGTGGGGTGTTGCGGATTGAGAGGGGAAGTAGGTGCTTTTATGGCGGTCTTTCGGAATAAAGGAAATTCACATAAATACTTAGTATTATTTATTGTTATGGTATTCATTAATATAATTATTAACCCCTTTAGGCTAATTTTTAAATCGACATATTTTTTATTCATGGAATAAAATTGACAAAATTGAAGCCTCAGTTTTTGTATGGGAGAACTGCCAAAAATTCAAAATTAATCCTCGGATCTGCGTTTCTGGCTCTTTATCCGAGTAATAATGTTGAATTTTTGGGCTAGGCTGATTTTTCCAGCACCAGAAATCTTGGAAAAATCAGCCCTTTGATTAAAAAATATGTAGGTATTTACTGAAAAAACTGATCATTTAGTTTTGATGATTTCACAAGAGAACCAACATGTTACTCACGTTTGAAACAAACAGAACAACAATTTACAACTCTCGAGATTTTTCAAAACTGTTTACAAAAATCAATTATCTACTTATAAAAAACTTAACTATAACTTGTGGGGTCAAACCTATAGTAATAACGGAGTGGGTAACCTTCACTTTCTATAACTTCTTCTAATCTTGATCTCATTCCCTTTACCATATTAACAAATGTCACTTAATCGCATTAATACCCAAATTCTCATAACCTCTTCATCTAAATTTTGTCTAGTTCTGACTTTACTTGAGTCCCAATTAAGCACCATTTGACCCCACAAATTTTCTATCGGGTTTAAGTCTGGACTTTTAGACGGCCAGTCAATCAAAGTTATGTCCCTTTGTATAGGAAACCAGTCCATAACCAGTCTTGATCGATGCACCGAACTATTATCTTGTATAAAATAAATATGTCCATCAGGGTATACGTTGCGAACTGTTGGAATCATCACGTCTCTTAAAATGTCCAAGTAACGTTCACCATTCATTCGAGCGCCGACTTCGACAAGCTCTCAAGACATCCATCCCCAATATCCTGAAAACACACAAAAGTTTTATTACTATACCTCATTGTAAAAGTGACACCGCAAAACACTTTTTATGCTTTGTTTACATTTACATTTTATCCTGTAATGATTCATAAAGGTAACAATAATTATTATTAGATACTAATAATAACATATCATTATAATTAGTAATAATAGCCACAGCGCTAATGAGTCATAACTTAGCAAATAAATAGTATTTATATTTCAATCAAGTGAGTAGGTAAATATTAATATTTAATTAAATTAACTATTGCTTACCCAGCGTTAACCGGCCACTAGTCCTCAAAGGTAAAACCTTTTGATTGTTGTAGCGTTCGCCTGGTCTTCTCCACAGTATTTTACGTCCATCTTTATCGGACTTAAACGTCTTTTCGTCGGTAAAAATGACTATTTCATTTTCCCAATCAAAATTCATGTATTGGGTTGCAAATCTTATCCTGGCTTGACGATGAGCTTCGGTTAGTCCAATTTTTTTGGCAGGTTTATAATTATGGATCCCAGCTGCATGTAAATGTCTTCGGACAGTGGTAAGTGAAATGCCATGTCTTAAAGCACTAGAACGTGTGGTTGTAAAAGGATCCATGGTATGGCTATTAACAATATCACGATGACGGTTGGATTGATTTGTGTAAGCAATCGGACGTGGCCCTTGGCGGTTACACTTTACTTCACCAGTTTCTTGATACCGTCGCACCCATAAACGAACTGTGTTTCTCTCTATGGAAATAAATTAAAAATTTAGATTTTTAATGGAAAAAAATGAAAATGTAAACGGATTTTATTTTAGATTACACTTACGTCGACATTTAATTCTCGAACGATACTCTTTAAACTTTGATTTTGTTCCCAAAGGACAATTATTTTCACTTTTAAAAAGTTACTCAATCGAGGCATGATTTTATTGTAAATATAAGTAGTTATTCGAACAGCACAAGCAGACGCGTAACTATGCGACGTCAAGTTTAACTTAGCAAAATTAGTTTACCCTCAATCTTCTTCATTATGTATAAAAATGACACGGCCGACATGAATGGTGCGATGGATGATTCATAAACATAATATGTCGATAAATTTCACAACTATAATATAAAACTGGTTGGCGCAGCGGTCTAACAGCAGGTCTCGTGAGAAAAATGGTCTAGGTTCGATTCTTACTTCGGCCTAAAGATTTTATTACATTTTAAAATTATGTTGTGAGTTTTTAGAAATTTGTAAAAAAATATAATGTTTGTGGAACACGTTTGGAAGTTCAAAAATATCAATAGGTAGGATGCGATGCATATTATTACCTAGCGGTCGCTTGCATGAGCGCCGTCAGTGTTTTGTTTCTAGTTAGAATATCTTAGTAGTTTCATTGATTTCACAGAGATGGCGTGCTTTTATACATTTCTGGGGGTGAGATTTCTCTGGAGCTGTGCGTACCAAATAGGTACTAAAACTTGGTATTGCTCAAACTTCAAAAATCTCTCTTGGTCCAGTCATCCTGACCTAGACCAAACATAGATAATAATTTAGGCGTTTTTATTGGAGTCGCAACACGCAAATCCATTGTTTGCCTGTTAAGTGAAGTGTTCGGTCGCCCATAAATTACTTACGTCCGTCAATTTGGTTGGCGACGGGCACCAGATCGAGTCGAGCCCGGGCAGTACGGCAGTAGGAGCGTGTGCCATCAGGACAGCAGATCCGCGGCCAGCAGTCCGAATCTGCCTTGCATGTTTGGACTTCAAACAGTAGTTCGCCGAGCGGCGCCGATGGACATTCACGAGGAATCACACCCAACAAAGCTGCAATATGGAGATAGCAGTTGATGAGTTTAGGTAGTTAACATCACGCTTGTTTTCTTTGAAGGGGCCCCTACTCGGAGGAATAAACTTGGTCCACCCATACATTTCGCCAGTAAGTGCAAAGACTGGGCTAACGCAGAGTTGATCAATTACATTATACTCTTGGGTCCAACGAGGCATTCAAGTCGGGTACAATAATTAGGTATTATAATAAAAAAAGTTAAAAAATCATAAAACCCGACTGCGTAACTTACCCATTGAACTTTAAAAAAAGATTGAAACAAGATTACCTATTTTGTTTCCAATCTCATGCAGTCGGACGGAGGCAATAGGTAGGTAGGTCTTTAATGTTAAAAGAAAGACGCCTCCGACTGCATGTTCGTATTAGTATCACCAATACACGGATTTTCGTCCATTAAAGGAAACGCCTTAAAATATACTTAGTCCTACATAAAACCTACAATTTTGGTAACCCTAACCAGTATTTGTATGGGAAAATTTAAATGATCAATATCTTTGAAACTACTCAGTGTATTTGTCACTTGTAAAAGTTTATGAATGTTTGCGGAGGTGCGGTGTCGGTCTGATGGATGGGTGACGGCTCGGCGCGCGACACTATTCCTCAACGTCGAAGTTTCTCCGTTACAAATTCAGGTTATCATTATCGTCCCCGTCACAAAATTTTGAACATATTTCGAAGGCCGTAGATCATCAGGCAGCGGAGATACATGTGTCCAGCCAGCTTGAACTCAGGCTGTCTGGACATTTTTATTGATTTCTCGTAAACCCTTAAGTACATGTGACGCCATAAATCAAACGTTATTACTGTCACACATTGCGTCACGAAATGTTAGTAAAGGAACCATATTCGAAAACGCTCCCGTAATTGAGATTCGGAAGTGCCAGCAGAAGTTCCTTTTATACCTACGTAAATTCAAGCTGGCTGGACACAGATTTTTGCATTTTTTTACTAAACCGCTGTACGTATTACAAAACTTTTAGCTCGATGCCTGTCACAAATTTATGTGACGCCCGTTGATATGCAAAAAGTCGTCAAAATCACTTCCGTTACCGAGATTGAGAGACCAGCGAAAAGTGGTTTTTCAAGCTGGCTGGACACGTTTTCGATCGATTATCTAAGATTCTGTAGCGTCACAAATTCTGAAATAAGGGTGTTTAGCCGTCACATAAAGTGCCCTATTGACCTAATTAAATGCGAGCTATTTTGAAGATTGTCCAGCCAGCCTGAGTCACTTGTAGGAAACGCCTGTAATTTCGGCCGAAACTACGGACTTCGTACTTAGGGAGTAGACCCTCTTACTCGGGAAGTCGCCATGCATGGTGTTAGCAGATCTTTATAAAGGTACCTACTAACAGTCGACCGCACATCGGCGGTAACACTGACCTTGAGCTGGCCAAGCATCAGTAGAATAAGAGGCCAGCTGCGGCCGACTGTTCTTACCTGCCTGCACTACAGATGTAACCACGGAGCACTGTCAAAACCAGTTTTGTGCTCCGTGGATGTAACATTAATATAAATCAAACATGCTGCTCTACTTTAGTAGGTACTTACCTTTTGTTTGCGTCGCAAAAATCTTACGTGCAGCGCGCTGCGCGGTGGTGCAGGCACATTCATTTTCCTCAGGTCAACTTTTAAACCGGTATGAATTTACGTAATTCGCTGCATGGTTATTACTTAAAGTAGTTAAGAGGTACAAAAAAAAAACATACGTTGGTGTGGTTTGGGTGCCGAGGTAGGCCGCGGCGCCGGAGCACCTTTCACGCAGCGACCCTCACAGCAAACTTGGTCGGGCCCGCTGCTCGCTCTGCATTGCGAGTTTTTCTCGCACGGGATTGGGAACAGCACCACTGGTGCTTGTCCAGATTTTGGACACACCAGTTTCTGCGTCTTGCCTGCACTCGAGTAATCCACTTTAGACTCGTAAACGGATACAGTATTGTGTGAGCGTGAATAAGATACGTCAGCAGTTATGGCATTGCCTAAGAACAAGATTATGAGCCTAGTTCATTATCAAATGCCTTTGTTATGTCTGGTTAGGTAGTGACATTCATCTTTCTGGGTTCTAGATATTAACTTGGTAAATCAAATCAAAAAGTCAACTCAGTACCTGGCTGGAGTGAGTTTGGCCTAGTCAGATAGGTAGGTACCTACCTATATTATACAGACAAACTAAGGTTGCAGTTTGTTTCAAATAAACATAACAATGTAGGCACACCAACACCACACATATATATACAGGATGTGGCGTAAATAGTGGTCCAACGTTAAGCGGTCGATACACCGTATACTCAGCTATCACATACCACAATTTTAAACTTTCTTTCCATAGATCTCAGAATAAAATATTTTTCTATTCTTTTTTGAAAAATGTACAACTTGCTTTACCAATTGGGCTGTACAATTCAGCTCTTTTTGAATAGAAATGGCTACAACTTTTGTTTAAATTAAGGAGTCGGTTATTATTATACCGTTTTAGAATCTGCAGTAATTGAACAAGTTTTTAAAATAATGGGCACCGACAGTGTGGTACATTTTTTTTACACCATTCGCACCCCAAGTCACACAATTTTCTAGACATTTGAGTTACATTTTGAAATAAACACATTTTTCTTTATTACCTATAAAATTACATTTACAAAATTACTTGCATGTGATAGCACATGTATTCCACAGTTATAAACAGAAAAAAATATGGTAAAATAATATATTTTTTAGAAATTACAGCCACATTAGTAAAGCAAGTTGTAAATTTTTCAAAAAAGAATAGAAAAATATTTTATTCCGAGATCTATGGAAAAAAAGTTTCAAATTGTGGTATGTGATAGCTGAGTACCTATACGGTGTAACAACCGCTCAACGTTGGACCACTATTTACGCCACACCCTGTATATCTATGGGTTTAAGCAATTAATTTTGTGATTTTTCAATAAAATTTATTTTAAAAAAAACGTGGAGGAAAGTCCGACTTTTTTGGCATGAGTACATACTGTACATAGCACATGACCGCACCACTTCGCTGTTTTCGTTTGTTCAACCATGCGCCGAACAACCTGTATATTATAGACTGTGCTACGTCTGTGTCTGCTCAATTTGTAAGGACAAAGACGGGACACGGACGCTGCACGGTGTAGCCTACGGTGCTTCATATAAAATGTTCGTGAAGTTTGGCATGGCTCGGGCCCGGCACCGTCTAGTATACTGCCTCTGATAATAAGAAAGACGTATCTAATAAAAAATAAATACGTAGAAAAAAATATTTTAAGTTGAAAAACGGGAAAACCCATGCTGTGATTTAGTTATTGCATTTTATCAAAATTCTGTGAATGTACTATTTTTTGGCCCATATCTATTAATTTAATATTATAAAATTTTAGTATTGATAATATATACCTACTTATATAAGTACATTTTTTTTTCAACAAGAAGCGTTTCTTTTTAGCAAAAAAAGTCCGGAAAATTACCTAGAACTAAGTAGGAAAGTCGTAAAACACCATATGCGCCCTTTCAATTTAGCACAAATAGGTAGGTACAGCACTACCAATTCACCAATTACAACAGCTATTTTTATAATATTAATTTTAAGAATAAAAGGCGCATTTTATTATTTACGACTTTCATCCTTAGTACCTTAGCCGTTGCGGCTATTCAATTAATAATGTAATGGAATTAAAAATAAAACCCATCTACCACATATGTCTATTGAAAGGAGTGGTGTACTAAATTGAAAAGACGCAAGTGGTAAATAGGTCCTTTTCTCCTAGTGTTAGCCCTAATTTTCAAATGAATTGAAAGGCGCAATAGCCAGTCACGGCTATTTATGTATTATCACACGCGGAAGTTAGTGAATAAGTAGATGCGCCTTTTTATTTCTCGATCAGAGTAGTTATTCATTGAAAGATTAGACTCATCTACGCAAATACGTCTTTTCATTTAACTTCCCTCAAAATGTGTCCTTTCATCTTAGTTAAAGTATTATTGATAATGGAGATGAGCCCTTCTTCACTGTGGTAAATCCGAAACTAAATGAGATTTAAAAAAATAAATAAATATCAGCTGATTCGTCTTTTTTTCCTCATTCCGGCAATATACAACGTGTATCTGGATATACGACATTAAATGAAAACGAGCACAGTACTAATCCATTGAAACATTTTAAAACACGAAGATTAGTAGTTAATGGAAAATTTGAAAACTGCAGTTTTCAAACAAAATAAATAGCAGAATCAACTGCATAAAAAGTAAACACGGTTTATCTACGAAAAGTCACTGACCAACGGTGCGGTGCGGGGTGCGGGGCGCGGTGGCGGCTATGTTTACCTATTATTACGGACTTCGGATCTACATCATGTTGAAAAATGAGAAAATGAAAAATAATTTCCTGTGGCTAAAGTATTCATTGGATTTGATTGATTTTTTGTATACGGGTAAAGAACATGAATCTCTTTACGTAGTTTAAAGGAATGTCAATCGTCCTGTTCCACCTTGTATGTAACTCAATTTTGGAAAAAATGTTAGATACGTCCTTTTTACCATCGGAGGCAGTATAAATCATCCCTAAGTTAACAGGGTCGAAAGTTATTTATTATTTTATTTTCGTCGTATCTACAATTATGTAAAATGCAAGTGCCAATGCTTTGTGCTTGGCGTGACTGCAAACAAATTGTCGTAGACTTACATACATACCTACTTACAAAAAACATCAATGGTCCTAGATTAAAACTTTTTCAAAGTTAGGTAGTTCTTTTTTGGTATCTGCGCACTAAATTACGCCACTATTAAGTAGCCTACTTATAAAGTTCTAATGAAATGCATTTGTAGGGGGTGTACGTGTAGGTAACCAAAGCAGAAATTATGGTCGTTTTCACTAGCACGTCACAATAATGAATGCATAAATAAAAGCGCCCTGTTCAATTTTCAAATTCACCAGTGCAATAATATTTTGGCGTTCATTTAGGGGTTTCCTAGTCTTAGTGAAAACGGACAACAGTCTAAGTAGGTAGCTTAGTTTTACCTAAGGTTTTGTGGCGCAAGAATTTCGGTTAGCCACGTGCTATATTTTCAAGAACACAGTGACAGCCTTGATCGTTTATTAAGGTTTTCACGACAGTGCCAATTCTATTCTATCGTCATTAAAATTATTTTAATACTTATTTAGGGAAACAATCATTATTACTTGCAATGCAATTAAACAAAACAATACCCTACAGTGGGTTGTGCGTGTCTTGTAGGAACATACGTAACCTTTAAAGGATGACTGGTAATTAGTGACCGATACTTAAACACATGATTTTACACATGATAACAAGCAACTTTTACTATGGCACCAATCCTGAAACCGCGAAAAAAAAAATCAGCTGGTCCCTACATTTTGACGAGTTATGCGAACATAAATGTAAGGAAGAGCTGATTTTTTTTTTCGCGATTTCAGGATTGGTGCCATAGTAAAAGTTGCTTGTTATCATGTGTTTAAGTATCGGTCACTAATTACCAGTCACCCTATATACATCCATGTATTAAGTACCTATTTACATTTACATACCTTCATAAATTCATCAGAATCAAATTCATAATATGTGGGCGTCCAAACAAAAAGGGTCCAGTAGTGGGGTATTGAGTTAAGACAGATAGATTCGGTATCAAGAATAGTTAATTGATATCTAATGGATTTAAAAATATTAAAAAACTGGCACATTTTTTATCAGACATTTGAAGTTGAAACTCTGAAAAAACTTGATTTGAGAAAAAGCAAAAGTTTGATTTTTGGTACTTAGTACATTTTCTAGTACTTACTTAGAAACATCATATTATAAAGTCATTTAATAAATGAACTTGTAGATACCGAGAAATGCAATTTTTTCGCCCAACTTTACAAAACTGCATACTTACTTATATCTCGGAAACTAAATGCCGAAAACTGTACCCATTTTGCTTGGACGCTCACAATTATGCCATCCTTGAAATTAATTTCACTTATCGGTATTTTTTTGGCTCAAACACAGATAAAGGCTCCCGCAGACAGGCGCGATGTGACTCCGGTAAACAATTTCCGTGAAGTTTTCATAGAAAATAGTTCTACTAAAGTCGCTTCGCGCCTGTCTGCGGGAGCCTTAATGGTAAAAATAATGTAGGTATAATATTAGGTACCTACATAACATAACATACATCACACCTGTATGTAATACGCCCACATTTCGCCAGTTGTATAGGAACTTACAGTTCTTTCACAGTCGTTTTACCTCTAATTTTGTATCACTGTGAAAATCACAGTGATCTATAAGCGCCTGGTACACGGTCGCCAACCGCGTCTCCGACAGAGGTGACCTTGGCTGGCTACCGGCAAAGCTCAAATTTCAAATTCAAACAATTTTATTGTGGATCATAGGTTCATAAGATGTTGTGCTAAATACAGGTAAGTCTGCTATGTCCCGCCATTAAGGCATACAAAATTCATGAAGCTGTTTCAATGTTTGGTCGTAAACCACCATCTACACGGTTGTAAACCACCATGATCACCTCTGTCGGGACGCGGTTGGCGACCGTGTAGCAGGCGCTTTATAGTCGTTGCATTAAGGTTGCTGTTGCGTTGTGATCTTTATTGCGGTAACAATAAGGTTGCTAGTCGGTTGCTGCTGTCAGAGGTAAAATAACCGTGAAGGGACTGTTGTAATCAGCCAATAGGTACTCACTGGTCTTTACTGGTGCGCTAACTTGCGTGGTCGCTTGCGGTATCTGCAGAGGCAATAGCTGCAAGAAGGGGCGCGGGGCCTCGGTCGTGGTCGTGGTGGTCGGGCGCGGCGTCGTGGTGGTCGTCGTGGTTGTGGTCGAGCTGGTGGTACTCGGAACAGATGTAGTAGTCGAAGTAGTGGTGGTGGTACTCGTTGTGCTACTAGAGGTGCTTGTGCTGCTGGTTGTGCTGGTGCTTGTGCTACTCGGCGCCACTACGCTAGCCGTTATCTGGGTCATTCTACAATGGAAAGCATCATGGATACTAGATGATATGATGATCAATGATGTTGAGTGGATAATGGCGTAGCTAGCAGGACGCATTGGGTACACAGTAGGCTCATGGCTCGCTATGCAAGGGTGATGCCTTGAGCTTGCTGTGCAAACATACTGTCGCAGTTTAAAACATTTTCAAAGTAAATTATTATGTAAGACGACTGTTTTTTTGGTACCCACCAAATTACGCCACCGTTTTAAAGTTCTAATGAAGTGATGCAGCGATAGTAGTCTATGATGACATGATGATGACTATGTTTGATGTCCTAATGTATTCGATCAAGTTATTTCCAATCCTACTGATTACGTCAAAGCGATGCTGATGTGCCAATTTTTTCATATTAAAAATTTAAAGTCAATGCTGAGTACCTATAAAGTCCGTTGGTAGTTTTTTTTATGACAAACTAGCTGTGCCCCGCGACTTCGTCCGCGTGAAAGTCGGAAGATACACAATATATACTAAAATAACAGCCACATTTTATTAAAACTCCCTCGTCTCCCGAACCGCCGCCGCCGCGTGGCATCGTCCGCCCGCGCTATTACTTCGTTTTCGCTTTGCGTTCATTCCGACTTTTTTATATTTGCTCGGTTCCTAAGGGTCGTAGCGTGATGTTAAATAGCCTATAACCATCCTCGAGAATTGGCTACCAAATACAAAAAGAATTGATCAAATCTGACTTTTTGTTCACAATTTCATAGGTTTTAATTTTTTTGAGCGGAACCCTAATTCCTTTTCTAAAATAAATGTAGCCAAGTTACTCCCCGTAACATCAGGTATCTGTCAGTGAAAGTCGCGTCAAAATCGGTCCAGCCATTTCGGAGATTAGCCGGAACAGACGGATAAACATTTTAAAAATTGCATTTTTGTTATACGAGTAAGTACCGTAATATACGTTCATATACATTTAGTAAAAGTTGTTATTTTGTCATTACAAACAGACACTTTAATTTTATTTATTTGTTTATATACATATAGATGGGTTCTCTTGCGTATCAATAGCTCCCCGGTACCACCTACTAGCATTTAGCCTTTAGCGCGAACGCCTAACGCAAACATAACGTAAGTATGTAAATTCAGACACTGTTATGTAATAATTAGGTTAGATAAGAACCCCTACTTTAACTACACACCACTAACTACATATAGGACCTAACTTTATTATCAGCAGCAAGATTCAGACTGTACAGTTTAATTTTATTTACAAAACAAGGTTAGCAATTACTCATAAAGTATAGATAGTTTCCTAAGAACTCTTTCCTGTGGCTACAACGGAGAAGGTACCCTGCCCTTACTGCCGCGTCTCAAAATACACCCGTTAAAGTATATAGGTACAGGTTTTAAGAGACAGCCCTCCGCAGACTGATGTGGTGAACTCAGTATATCATACTAAGATAACCGGTACATGAAATTATTTCAGGAACGTTATGGGAATCCAATTAACCTGATTTGTTTTATTACCTCACGCGCAATGTATTGTTACCGTGGCAAAACGCGCGTAGCGAACGGCAGCGCAGCGAGCTTTCGGCCACCTAGTATTTCTACATCCATTGCTGATTTTTTAATTTTAGTTGTTTTATTTACATAAATGGAGTGCTACGTACAGATAATGTAATTTTACATTGAAATAAAGGAATAGTAACTGAAAAAACGATTAAAAATATGAAAATTTTCCTGAGAATATTTCCGGTGGAATATGATTCAAAATAAGGAGCTGAATGCACCCTGTTCGTTTACGGAGGGCTGTCCCTTACACCCTGTATAGAGTCTATAGTGCTCGCAACGCAAGTGCGTTTAGTCTCTGCTTCTCTAGTGACTATACTTAGTCAACGTGCAAATAAGTATTTAATTATAATTAGGTACCTACCTAATTTAATAAACGATATAATTTTAAACAGAATAGGAGAGGCTGAAACTAAATTGCAGACCGTTTCTATACTCACATCCTACTATCCTACTAATATTATAAACGCGAAAGTTTGTAAGGATGAATGGACGTTTGTTACTCTTTACCTGGATTACTTAACACATAGGATACTTCTTATTCCGATATTTTAACGGGATCGAGACTTATTATGAGGGTGCAGAAACCACGGGGCTAGTATTATAATAAAATTATAGTAACTAATAATTTTTGTGCGTTTGTTTGGATGTATGTTCCGGATTGGCGCAAAAAGGGCTGAACAGATTTTGGCGAAATTTGGCACATAGATAGTTTATAACCTGAATTAACACATAGGGTACTTTTAATCCCTGTAGTACGATCCCGTGGGATATTTTACGACACCCCCGCGGGCGAAGCCGCAGGCAAAAGCAAGTATCTACATAAAATACTTATTTAATTTATTTATTTATCTTTGCATACAATACTGAAATGTTTAAAATACTAGACGGCTTGCGGATTGTTTCAAAATGCTTTACGAAATGGCTGAGGCTTGAGCTACGCATAACTTTGGCCACAACATTACAATTTAAATGTATTTATGCAATATTCAGAGATGTGCTCAGAGTCATAATCATAATAAAGCATAGGCAGTTGCTACACACACCCACATCACTAGTCAGAGTCACACATGACATAATGTGCTAAGTCATAGTAATTACTAGGTAATTACTTTCCCTGCATCACTATCTACATGCAGTGATCAGACATACATGGATTTATTTAAAAACGGTGAAGCGATTGTGATTTATTCACAGATGCATGAGTGAGTGCTGCCTGTCAACCATTTAGCCCAGGTTAGAACGGGCGATTTTTCCCCGTGGCGATTTTTTTTCGCGCACTGTATTTTCAACGCACTGCTTAGCGCCGAGAGTGGAAAATCTAACAGTGGATTTTTCTGTGTCCGTGATGGTAGCGTACACATGATTTAATTCACGGTTGTTGTTATGCCCTATAAATAGAGCTTAAATAATGCAACAATAAAAAAAATAGTGCCTCTTTAGTTTAAGCAATAAAGACCATTTTTACTGTGTACGCTGGCATAACGATCAAGCTAGCGTACACATGGGCGCGCTTGAAAATGTCTTATATTAAAGCAACCGCAATTTACACACAAAAATACTTCACAAATAGAGCGCGCGCTATGCAAAATTTAATAATGATTAGGTACTCATAAAGGAACGGAGATACTGAACAAGACTTTTGAATACCATTCCGACTGGCATTATGGCAGCGTACACAAATTAGTTCTTATAGAAAGCGAACTATTCTTTTTTATAAAATAATGCTATAATAATCTATACAAATAAATAAAATTTTAAAATACTTTAAAAAAATAAAAGTTCTTATAACAAAAACGCAGTTTTTAACATTTTTGTCTGTCTGTCTGTCTGTTTGTTCCGGCTAATCTCCGCAACGGCTGGACCGATTTTAACGGGACTTTCACTGGCAGATAGATGATGTTACGGCGAGTAATGTAGGCTACTTTTATTTTAGAAACATAATTAAGACTCCGCGCAAAAAAAATAAAACCCTTGAAATTATGAACAAAAAATCGGATTTGAAAAATTCTTTTTGCATTTGGCAGTCCAATTCTTGAAGATAGTTATAGGCTATTTAACATCACGCTACAACCCTTAGGAGCCGAGTAGAAATAACACTAAGCGGAAACGAAATAATAGCGCGGGCGGGTGATTCAACGCGACGGCACAGATTACCAGATAAAGCACTCCATACAAAATCAAACCTACTGCTATAATAGCCTACACCTTCGAATGAAAATGTACCTAACCTTACAAGCGTAAAGTGAGTTTTGCTTTGTAGCTGCGCGCCGCCACGTGGTTATTGTGAATTGCCAGGGCTGCCTTTTTCGATAAAGATGTCAGGCTACTTTTATTTCAGAAAAATAATAAGGGTTTCGCGCAAAAAAATTAAAACCCATGAAAATATGAACAAAAAGTTGGGTTTGAAAAATTCTTTTTGCATTTGGTAGCTCAATTCTCGAGGATAGTTATAGGCTATTTACCATCACACTGCGACCCTTAGGAGCAAAAAGTAAAAAGTCAGAAAGAACACTAAGCGAAAACGAAGTAATAGCGCGGGCGGGCGATTCAACGTGACGGTTGGCGACGGGTCGGGGGACGAGGGAGTTTTATTAAAATGTGGCTGTTATTTTAGTATATTGTGTATCTTACGACATCCACGCGAACGAAGTCGCGGGGCACAGCTAGTATGTAATAATAGTGCGTGAAATTTGGCCCCTGCTGCCAGTGCAATACTTTATGTGGATTCGCAATGGAACAATATAGGGGGAGGGGGTTAACCCTCTCCTACTGGTGATAGGTGGTGAGGTTTTAGACTAACTAATATTTCGTGATTGCCTGCCTCGTTGGTCTAGTGGTCGCAAGCGCTTCTGCTGAACATGAGGTCCTGGGTTCGATTCCCAGGTCGGGCAAAGTGTTATTGGGTTTTTCTATTTGGAATTTCTCAGTAGCAGCCCGGAGTCTGGATTTGCGCCCGGCAGATGGCAATAGGCTCGCCCCCTATTACATAGGACTTAAACATAACTGGCGAAATGTGGGTGTACTATATAGGTACCTACACCTCTGCCTAACCCTTCGGGGAAACAAGGCGTGATGTTATGTTATGTAATATTTCGTGATTTTTTCTCCCCATTCGAGCCTCACGTGATTAATGGTGACCCCTTACGTTTATGATTTTAAATAGTCAAGGCCTGTCTGCAAACTTATGCCCGTTTTCAAAAACACTAGGACAACACCCAAATCAATACCTAAATAAAACCAGATCGTAACAGTTTGCCCGTATGTCTCATAGACGGTTATACCGTGTGTTACCTACCACGTTTGCCTTCACGCCACCGGCTGCTTCATAAGGTAATGCTATTTTGTATCTTACTTAAAAAATGCAAGTTGTTTGTATAAAATAAGTATTTTAAACCTAACGTCCTAGAAAGTTATTGGAGTATATGAAAAAGATTAGCCTTCAAAGTAAAACAAAGCAGTGCAAAATAGCTAGCGAAGCGTGAGCCCGTCTTGCGTGGTAGATGTTCCGTGCCATACAATAATAGGTAACTTATGAAGTAAGTAACCAAGCCATATTTCCCGCAATACTTGAGAAGTATTTACAATTGTACAGTACCTACCTAAACCTAAGCAACATGTATAGATTAGGTCCTACGGCCCTGAGGACTCTGTATAATAATGATACTTAGATACCTAATAACGTTTATTTGGACTCAATAAAATAAAGCCTAATACAGACAAAATCCCCACCGCAGTGTATCTCTACGTTACCGTCGTCGTGGTGGGGCTTACGCGTTCCGAACTCTAGGTGTGTGCCGGTAGAGTTTGTCGGGACAGGTCTAGGATGAGGAGCCAGATCAAGAGAGATACAGAAACCCACAGGGCAGCATGTGGCGAGCTGTTGGGCAGTAGCGAGTAGCGACCCCACGGACCCTATCTCCTGGGAGAAGTCTTGTTTCTCATCTCTGGCGTGCCTTTATTGACCGGCTAGAGTGAACACTGACGAGGGACAAAGCTCCCACCACATTCTTGCATTTATTGGCCGGCTTGAGTGGAGATTTGCAAGAGCAGACGTGCTCGGAGGAAGGAAGTATTCCAGTGAGTACTGGTAGGGATCTTGACCATCTTCCGGGCTCTGGGATTGTCCTAATAGTCGTGGAATACCTCCGCGCCTCAAGCACCTCATGATATGTTGCTCCCTTGTCGCTACATCACTAAGTGCTAGCGACAGTGATAAAACTTTATAGTTACCTAATTAATCCTGACATCTTTAATTCTTTATTTTATTTTATTGACCATATAATTATAACAATTTTCATATTATTGACAGTATTTTAGACTATTAAGCACTTGTGCTAAATGTTTGCATGCCTAATTTAAGGTGAATGTATGGATCTCTTAATTATAAAACCATCTGCATTTTTTTTGTACCTACTTTGTATGCAAATAAATAATTATTCTATTCTATTCTATTCAGTCCACTTTAGCCATCCAAACATATATTCCAATATACAGGGTGCAACCGTGCAAGGGACAGCCATCCGCAGACGGATGGGGTTGAATTCAATATATCATACTAAGATAACCGGTACATGAAATTATTTCAGGAACGTTATGGGAATCTAATAAACCTGATTTGTTTTATTACCTCACACGCAATATAACGTTATCGTGGTAAATGCGCGTAGCGAACGGCAGCGCAGCGAGCCTTCGGTCGTCGAGTATTTCAACATCTATTGCTGATTTATTTATTTTAGCTGTTTTATTTATATAAATTCGGTGATACGTACAGCCAACACAACCATAACCAAACCCGACCAAACCTGAAATCGCGAAAAAAAAATCAGCTGTTCAGTACATTTATGTTCGCATAACTCGTCAAAATGTAGGGAACAGCTGATTTTTTTTCGCGATTTCAGGTTTGGTCCCATAGTAAAAGTTGTTCATAATGATGAGTACAATGACCCCTTTAAGAGGTTGCGCGTTATTTAGGTTACACCTTGTATAGAAACATTTTGTAACAATTTTGATGATGTGTAAACGTGACAGTGTTAATGATTTTTTGTTGCAGAACGAAGCTAAAGCTATCGTTTGATTGATATTAGACAGAAAGTCGGCGAACAATTTTTTTTAGAGATGAAGATAATGTGTGATTTGAGTCTGTATATGGCACGGAATTATCTGTAACTATTCAAGCATTGCTAATTAATTATTTTGAATAACTGCGATACCGCTTAAATAAATTACCATAGTTATTAACCATTTTTTTTTGCGTGGGAAATCAACAAATGACTTCTCTCGCTCTGGGCGGAGCAGGAGGGCGTGTCAGATTTGTACTGACTAAAACCCACCCGTGTTCCTTCAGTCGCCTGTGCCAGGAGCCACGGTAATTCTTTCGAACATCCCGCGACCTTGGCAGGCATCGGCCCTAGCGGATCCCATCATTTAATAGATAATCTGGGGTTTGTAAGTAGGTTGTTGATATTGAATCGAATTGATCATGACAGAGTTTTTATAAACAAATAAGAAGCAGTACTAACCGTTGCTGTTGGATTGCACCTGTTGGATTGACACCTTTCGTGCAGAAGCCTTTGCAGCAGAGGTGCTGGTTGCTCATAACGCGACACTCGGAATTCTTCCGGCATGGCAGTGGGAACAGGTCCAGCCAGCCACTACTCGTGCGTACTGCAGGGCACACCACTGATTGGCTGTCCACTGAGGAGGAATACATCATTAATTCATCATACAATAAAATACTTAGGTAGGTACAGTTACCCTCAAAAAGATGTATTTAAACATCGACAAGATTTCACTACTGGATCAATGTGTGCATGATCAGTTAATGTTCTCACTGCTGGGACACAGGCCTCCTCTCTTTGAGAAGGAGTGGGCAGTAATCTACCATCAATGTGTAGCTACAATTAATTACCCAGTGTGTCTAATATGTCTTGTGGTGACAGTCAATACAATATTAAAAAACGACTGTATTGTAGATAATTAACTGAAATCTTGTATTTGTATATGTACTATTGAAGACAAAAGTGCATGGAGAGCCTAAGGTCGACTTTTGACTGAGGTTTTGCATTACGTTTCATGACTTTCATGAGACGACTAGATGGCGCTGTTCAAACATGAAAATAACACCGCAAAGCTTAAAAACCTTATTATGCAGAGGCACATAATAAGGTTTTTAATACCTAAAATAATTACTAAGAAATAATAATATATTTATATTCAAATAAACATAAATTATTTTATTTTCTTATTTCCGAGTACTTAATACAGCGCCATCTAAACCAAACCAAATAAACCAATTGGTATATTAGTTAATTCGACTACAGATGGCGTAGATCATAAATAATAAAAATCCCTACATTCACAAACTAGCTCTCATTTTCGCATTCTACAATAAGTAGATCGTAGCTCAGGTGGATAAGCATGACAGAATAACAAAGCTCGTTTCACAGGGCACTGGTTCGAAACCCAGTTCACAGTCGGTTTTTTTAAATTTTATTATTATATAATGTAATTTATATTCTATTTTTTATATTTTTAAACGTTTTTTATTTTATTTTTTGTTATAAATAATATAAGATGTATAAATGAATAAAGGCATAATATACAAGTATACATATACTACTCTACTATATATAACATTGTATAAATAAATATATATAAATTACTTTCGTAATTGGTGGTAAGTATTAGTATTATTAGTAAGAAACATTTATGTAAGAAGATTTAGATATATTTTTCTTACAGATTAAGATTTACTAAGTTTAGTTCTCGTAAAGGATAAGAAATTAAACTATTTTAGTGATATTATACATTAAGACATTTAATTCTCAAAGAAGAATACAATTTATTTCTTTCTTTCTTATACAGTGTATAACCTAACCTAACAGTTTTACACCCAATTGACAATTATTTAATTCACTTGTTATGAGAAATACAAGTAAAATTTATAACTGAATAACTCTATTACAAAATGGAAGACATTAACAAAGTAAAACTGTATAATAGATGTTATAAGTATTCTAAATCAAAACTGTGTTGTGCTATTCTTATAGTATTTAGTTTTATTTACATAATGTTATAATACCTTACACTATATATGCAACCTTAGTTCTGTAAATATTTTACCTACTCACAAATTATAAAAAAATTACGTTTTGCATAATTATGGTTAGTGGTATTGACTATAATGATTGATTTGTGCATTATGTTATGACTAAGGTTCACAGCTTAAGTATTCGTTCCAGAACGAGGAAGAAATTGAAGCTAAACCTCAAATCAATAACAATTGTAAGACCGGGTTATAGCTGTCATTTTGGGACCAATTTGTTTATAATAATAAATAAATAATTAATTATATTAGAAAGGAATCTATATTTATATTGTTTTTATTTTAATTTCTTATATTATATAAGAAATCAAAATCATTAGTGTAAAAACATTTTGTTGTTATAAAGTAGTGAATAAATTTATCCCACTTACACTAAGTTTGATCACTGTAATTTATCAAATAAATTATAGCTACCCCGGTCTTTGTTATTACTCAATCCAATAGTCAACACTTTATATTATTTTTTTAATATTTCGTGTGTCCGCCATTTTGATCGATTACAGCTTGCAACCGCGAACCCATGGAGTTTATTAATTTTTCACATAAATTTAGACCCCGTATAGAATCCCATACCTGCATGCAGTGAGTACTCAGTACTTCCTTAGTCCTTTCGTTCCTATTGTCCCACCTTTGAACCATAACGCCCCATAAATTTTCAATGGGGTTTAAATCTGGCGATCTCGCAGGCCAAGGAATAATCTGTATATCCGATTGCTGGCTAAACCACTCTTGCACAATTATGGAACGGTGTATAGGACAATTGTCCTGCACGAACGTTATCACTGGCATGTCTTCTACAGGAAAAACATTCCGTACGGTGGGCAACATGACGTCATTCAGCACATCTATGTAGTTTACACTGTTTGCACGACTGGGTATTACAGTAAGTTCTCCTGGTCCTGCAGCACTCATCCATCCCCAAATGTTCACTGTTATACGACCGGATTCAGAGTTAGGCACAACGTGATCACTATCATAACGCGTATTATTCCTACGCCACAACCTAACTCGCCCATGCTGGCTAGACTTGAAAGTCTTTTCATCACTGAAGATGACTCCGTTGCTCCAGTCGAAATTTCTGTATTTCAAAGCGAACTCCAATCGTGCTCTTTTATTAGCTTCGGTTAGCAATGGCTTAATAGCATGTCGACGATAATGCAGACCTTCACTATGAAGAGCACGACACCGTCCGCAAAGATGTATCAAACAACTCTGCGTAATATCTTGTTGGTGTAAAGCCATTTTCCTCATAACCTTGCACCATAAGTTGACGCTGGTCTGAGTCAATATGGCGTCTTCTGCCAGATCTACTACGGTGTTCCAACGAACCCTCTTCTTGAAACCGCTTTATCCATAAAGTGACAGTCTTTACCTATAAGGGAAATATATTATTTATTATTTTCGTGTATCGATAACCATGGATAATAAAATAAATAACGAACAGTGATTTTAAAACATTACTTACGTTTAAGCCAGTTTCTCTCGAAATTTCAGAATAATTTAAGCCTTGATTATGCAATGCTATTATTTGGGCCCTCGTAGCCATATCAATATTTGAACGCGAACTCATGATAAAAATAAATATTAAAAACTTGTAAACGCAATCGTAACTGAACTCACTCATAGATAGTAAAGAACATTATGATTGAACAAAAAGATTTAATTTTTACACAGTCACTATTAAACTACCCTCAATTCTTTTGAGATTTATGATACGGGTTAAAGTCACTTAACAACTTCAATATAATAAAGAGAAGGATAATTTCAACTCAATGCGTAATGACGCAATGGTCCAGTGGCTAATGGTATCGGTAAATTTTATGCCACCGAGTTCGAATCCTAGTTATTACGTGCTTTGCTTTATAAGGTTTGTAATGTCGTAGGAGAATTTGTGTTAAAATTGAGTAATATTGTAACTAGCAAAAAACAAGATAATGTTCTTGTATATTTTCCAATCCAACTACTATACTAGCGCCATCTATGTCATCCAAGACATATTATTAAGGCGATGAAACCCTGTACAAACGATTTTGGTTTGGAACTCTCCATGCACTTCTGTCTTCATGTGTACATCTCTTTGTGGCTGACTCTACTTAAAAAGAAACAGCACCCTAATTGTGTGACACTATCAATCACAATCTGAATGATTTTGAAGCATATTGCTAATCCATTGCTTCATATGTTAGAATTTGTCTGCTAAAAAAACAACTTAAATAACGCAATGAATGTTGTTGAACTGTCAAAATTACACAGATTCCATATATAAATTGTGCGATATAAAATTAAGGGAACTATTAAACTGCGCGTCAAGTTTTTTTCGGCGGGAAACCTTGAACTTGGCGGACGCGTCCTTTTTGATATAAAATTTTAAATTGAAAAATCCTGTATCATAAGATCAGTATTCGTAGTTTTTAGTGTTCTATTTTCTTTTACTAGTTTAGTTTTTGTATATATTCTTCGGTAGTGGTAAGTTTTCTTAGTTATTTAGAGTGCACGAGATGAATGATCCGCCTGACCCGGGGGACTCTGTTCCCCCGGCAGGCAATTTTGTAACTGTGTGTTCGAATGAATCGGGCATGGATACCGATGGGTCGTCTTCGGCTCGCCACCTAAAGAGAAGCCGTGTACAAGTTTGCAAGCATTGCAATAAGCGCCGCCGTACCCGTAAAAACCACGGTTCCGTGTCTTCGGGTTGTGGTTGCACGGAGTCTACAGTAGAAGCTACTCAGTCATCAGAGCCCAACTGCACTGAAATAATCGTCGCGAATCAAATGCCCAACAAAATGCCTGATATTCCTGCTCCATCCACAGTTGTTCCCACCCAAATAGGCCGAATAACATACGGCAAAACGGACAGCGCGCCTTTTGTCATTCATGTTCAAAAAAATACAATTTCACCAGATGATGGAACGACACTGCACCCAATCACATTTGGCAAGTTCTTAAAACACAATGCCTTCCAAAATGTAATTAACGGTAGCGTTAAAAAAATAGGGCGTAATAAAATTGCTCTTTCTTTTTCCAATTTCCTGGACGCAAATTCCTTTATTACACATAGTAGTCTTAAAACATATAATTATAAAGCTTTTATACCAACTTTTAATGTCACTAGAATGGGTTTAGTACGTGGTGTTCCTGCGGAATGGTCTCCGGAGGAAGTTATTGATAATATAACGGTACCAATTGGTTGTGGTCCAATTTTAAAAGTCAGACGCCTTAATTTCAAAACCACTGTTGATGGTACAACCATTTGGAAACCATCCCAATCCACAGTTATTACATTTGATGGGCAGGTTCTCCCGAAAAGAATTTTCATGTGCTATAATGCATTACCTGTAGATTTATATATTTTCCCTACTATACAGTGTTTCAATTGCTGTCATTTTGGCCACACTAAAATTCAGTGTAGGTCCAAACCTCGTTGTTATAAATGTGGTCAAGGCCACACTGGGGACAGTTGTGAAAGAGAACAAGAAAGTGCATCTTGCTGCCTTTGTTCCGGTTTTCACTATGCTACTAATAAGTCTTGCCCAGAATTCTCTAGACAAAAATTAATTAAAACTTACATGGCACAAAGCTCAGTGTCTTATGCTGAGGCTGCAAAATTACATCCCCCAGTAACTAAATCGTATGCTGATACACTTTTATCTTCTCCTTCCAAAAACTTTGCAGATACTCCATCAATCTCTTCACCTAATAGAATGCCTACTTCAAGTAGCTATAAAAAGACTGTCTTCCTCAAACCACGCTCCCCTCCTAAATCTATACAAGGATATAATGAAGAAGCTCACAATCCCATTATTAAAGATTTCAACATTCCCCAACCATCAAACGGTTGTGCTTTTTCTAATAATCATAATAATGATAAAAGTGACACAAACTTTTCCATAAATGATTTCCTATCTGCTTTACACAATCTCCTCTCTCAGTTCAACATTTCACCGTCCAACGTTGCCCCATCTTTCAACTTATCTCAATCCATTCATAATGGACAACACATCCAAAATAATCCAGTGGAACTGCCGCAGTCTAGTAAACAAAAAAAATGATGTTATATATCTTTTAAACAAATTGCATTTGCCTTAGCAGAGACTTGGCTCAAATCTAATCATATTTTTAAAATTAATGGTTATTTAACCATTAGAGAGGATAGATCTGATGGGTATGGTGGAGTAGCTATACTTATCAAGAATTCTATCCCTTTCTCTACTATTACATTACCTCCTCATAGTGAGGAAATTTCAATAGTAGCTATTAAAGTGCACCATACTTGTCTTGTTTCTATCTACATTCCTCACCCTTCTTCTTCTGTTCTTCAAGAGATGAATAATCTCTTTTCTCTTCTTCCAAAGCCATTCTTAATAATGGGGGACTTTAACTGCCATCATCAATCATGGGGTTGTTCAACTTCTAATTGTTATGGCGATGAATTACTAGATACAATAGACTCACATAACTTATGCATCTTGAACTCAGGAGCTGCCACACGTCGTTCAGATCCCAATCAAAACCAAAGTGCAATCGACCTTTCTATCTGTTCTCCAAACTTAGCCTCTTCATTAACTTGGCACACTCTAACCTCTACTTATGGTAGTGACCATTTTCCAATAATTATTTTTTTTCCTATTTCCAAACCAAATGCATCATTAAGAAGATCAAATTTAAAGCATAAACTACCTAATAGAAATAATAATGACTGGGACAAATTTAGAAACATTGTTGACAGAAATCTTTACTCCTTGCCTGTTATTTCTAATGGCAATGAAAATAGTTGTGCTGAAGCATTAGCACTTATATTAATTGCAGCTGCAGATGAAGTTTTTCCTATAAAAAATAATAATATTAGTACAATTCCCTCGCCTGCGTGGTGGGACTCTGAGTGCACAGAATTGATTAAGAAACGCAAAGAGGCTGAATACAATTATAACCTTGATATGTCTGATATTAATTTTGAAATCGTTACTAACCTAATTAATAAAACTTATAAACTGTTTAAGAAGAAAAAATTTGAATCTTGGCGCAACTTTTGCTCATCAATTTCACCGAATACTCATCCAACGATTGTCTGGCGCAATATTCGTAGATTTAGGTCCATTTATAACAACCCTTCTCCTATTCCTGACTCTTTAGCCAGTGAATTCTTAGATAAATTAGCTCCACCTTGGGTTCCGGAGGAGGTTATTAACCACAACCTGTCTCTCGTACCCAATAACCAAGACACCCGTACAACGCTAGATCTTCCATTCACTCTTACTGAATTAAAGGGTGTTATTCATAAAACTAGGGATTCTGCACCAGGCATTGATGGCATCCCGTATTCCTTTTTTGCTAACTTAAATGATGACTTCCTCAGTTATTATTTAGAACTTATCAATTCTATCATGACTACAGGAAACATCCCTGCTAAATGGAAACATCAAATGGTGTTGCCATTTCTTAAACCAAATAAAACTCCATCTGACGCTTCTTCATACCGTCCCATAGTCTTGTCTTCAATTTTGATGAAATTAGCGGAACACTTAATTAAAAATCACCTAGAATGGTATGTTGAAAGTAAGGGTCTTTTGGCAGAATCTCAATATGGCTTTAGAAAAGGTAAAAGTACAACTGACTGTTTAAGTATCTTAACATCCGATATTCGGTTATCCTTCTCTAACAACCATTCCACTATTGCAGTTTTCCTTGATGTTAATGCAGCCTATGATAATGTTGTATTATCAGTTTTACAAAATAAATTAAAAGCCTTGCAAGTTCCTTTGAATTTGTCGAATTTTATTATTAAAATCCTGACTGAACGCTCTGTTATCATGATAATAGGAGGTCATGAGGTATCTCATCTAGCATGGAGAGGTCTTCCACAGGGATCTGTGCTCAGTCCCATTCTATACAATATTTACACTTTTGATTTAGACTCGTCCTTAACTAACCATGTTAAAGTTCTTCAATATGCCGACGATTTATTATTATATTCTTCAAGCCAATCAGTTGAACAAGCTAGCTATGCTATCAATTCTGCTTTATCTACTTTGGAGTCATGGTTACATCTAAACGGTCTGGATTTATCCTCGTCTAAAAGCGCGGCTGTTTTATTCACCCGGAAGAGAAATATTCCCTTAGTAAACCTCTTTTATAAGGAAACACCTATTCCAGTTAAAGATAAATTCAGATATCTAGGCATAATACTTGACTGTAAACTAAGTAGTGTCCCTCATTGCGATTATATTGTTAACAAATGTGAAAATCACCTAAACATGCTTAGATGCCTGTCTGGTGTGTGGTGGGGTGCACATCCATTTTCTTTGAAACTAATTTACAACGCAATCATCAGAAGCACTCTGGATTATGGATTGTTTGTTCTAGAACCTGGTAGTGTTATGGCTTTTAAAAAATTGGACCGCATCCAGTCTAAAGCGTTACGCATTATTTCGGGTGCCATGACTTCTAGTCCCATTAATGCACTCCAAGTCGAATGCGGGGAAGCTCCTTTATATCTTAGAAGACAATTCCTATCTGACAAATATTTGTTCCGGATTCTTCAGTTCTCAACCCATCCTCTCATTCCTAAACTGGACACTTTAGTGTCGCAGATTGAATCTTTAGATTACTGGACCCATAAACGTGCTCCATGCTTAGTCGTAAGCTATAAAAAATTCCTTTCTCTTTCTTCTCCTATTCACCGTTCCAATAAACTTCCCTTATTTAGCAGTAGTTATGAGAGTTTACAATTCAGCCCCACCATTAAATACTGTGTTAGTAAATCAGATCCCGATTGTCATTTAAGTTTTAATCATTTTCTGGCTGAACACTTACAGTACCATCATGTATTTACGGATGCTGCCAAGCGTTCTCCAACGGGTTGTGTTGGGATAGGTACTTACCATTCTCAATACAATATTGTACAAAAAATAAAACTGCCCCCGGAAACTTCCGTCTTTACGGGGGAATGTTTCGGCATCTTAAAAGCCATAGAATACACTCGTGTTTTAAAACTCAAAAAAACCATTATTTTTACTGATTCACAAAGTGCTCTTCTGGCCATCAACAAATCCCCTTTTGAACACAATTCGCAATCGCAGTTTCCTGTCATTTACTTAATAAGGGAATTAGCCTTCAGAACCATCTCTGAGGGCAATACACTGCAATTTGCGTGGATTCCGGCCCATGCTGGGATCCATGGCAATGAAATGGCTGATACACTTGCCGGTGATGCGGTGCAGTGTGGGGACTTAGTTCCATATATAAATTTTAATATTGACCTGGTGAAGTTACCAAAGACTTTTCTTCGGGATACCTGGAAGGTAGCTTGGGATGTCGGAAGCAAATTGAAGGGCCGTTATTTTTCTACTATTCAACCCAACGTTCCGGAAAAACCGTGGTTTGGCAGGGCAAAGTTTGGCAAGATGGAGACCTCCATTCTAATACGGATGAGACTTGGTCATGTTTGCTGTCCATCCCATCTTGCCAAACTGAATATCATAGACGACCCTATTTGCTTGTGTGGCACAGAGGTAGGCGACTTAAATCATATTTTTTTCTCCTGTCCCCTATATGACCGTTCTTCCTTTCTCAGTAACCTCTTGTCCCTTCGTACTCCTTTTCCTACCTCTATACTTGCTTTACTTTGTACAAATAACTTTCCTGTATATAAATGTATAGTCTCATTTATTACTTTAAATAATATTAAGTTATAATCTTTCGTCATTGTAATATGCTCATTAATCATCATGGTATCATCACATTAGTAAATACGGATCCTATATCGTCCTACTCTAAATCCCGTTTTAATTAATCTTTTTAATTCCGTTTCATCTAAACGTGACATTGGCTAAATGCACAAACCGTGCGAAGCCAAAAAAAAAAAAAAAAACTGCGCGTCAAACAAATTTTTAAACTTCAAACGATGAGGACCTTTTTTTTAATTACTGCGCTTCTTTTTGATTTTTGGTCTTTCAAAAACTATCTGAACTTTAAAAGTTGGTCAGCGGAATTTCCATTGTGATCTTTTATTACGCGGTGTTTTAATCTAACTGATCAGAGGGGCTATTCCCGTAATTTTAAGAACATTCACAGTCTGCGGGGCAATTGCGTAACACCAATCGGAATCGAAAAAGAAAGAAAGAAAGTTATAGTGAGTCAACCTTCAAAGACAGACATATATTATCGCGGACTTTTTTTATAGAACTCTTTAAGAGGAACAATTCCGTCATAGTGATTTTTACGTAACTTTAACGGTTTACGCCGCGCACGCAACGGATGCTTTCAAAAGGAATAAATTTTCCTCGTTTTTGCAACATTTTTCATTGATGCTCCGCTCCTGTTAGTAGTAGCGTGATGTTATATAACCTATAGCCTTCCTCGATAAATGGGCTATCCAACACTAAAAGAAATTTTCAATTCGAACCAGCATTTCCTGAGATAAGCGCGTTCAACCAAACAAACAAACAAACTCTTCAGCTTTTTAATATTAGTATAGATGTGACGGCTTTTCTCAAGAAATTATTCACCGGCTACAAGGCTAAGAAATCCTAAGTTTTCACGAAGAAAGATATCGAGAGTTTCGTGAATAAGGCACCAAGTGACAAATACTTGGCAGCAAAGGTATGTATGTACCTTTTTTTTTGAGATAGGTTTGCTCTTGACTCTAGTCTAGGTCAGAGATGACAGTAAGAGACGACGATGGAGCGAGCTTACCCAACCTATCATGTAGTTACATTTGTAAACGTTTTTTCTATTACTTATTTTCATCAAAATAAATTGGTAGGTGACAACCAAAATACAGTTTTTTCAAAACACACTTATTTTTTGTTTTACAGGTTCCTTTAATTTTTGGGATCAGCGGTGTCTGCAGAGGGATAGAACTGGCTAACATAACAGTGGAAGATGTCGAAACTGATATCAATCTTCAAGCCATAAAGCTGCCCAATACAAATACAAATAAGGAGAGGGTTCGTTATAAGTGGAGAATCTCTAAAAATTCTCAAAGCTTACCAAGATTTACGGCTGAGTGGAGTGGGCACGCCGAGCTTTTTTCTCAACTATCAAAACGGAAAAGGCAACAAAGCAAGTTATAGGCGAAAATAAATTTAGTAACATGCCAAAAGAGCCATCTATCTCCTTGCCAAATTTTATCGAAATCCGTTCAGCAGTTTAGGCATGAAAAGGGACATACAGACGGACAGATCGACAGACAGTTACTTTCGAATTTATCATATTAGTATGAAGTATGGATAACTCGTCAAAATGTAGGGGACAGCTGATATTTTTTTCGCGATTTCAGTTTTGGTCCCGTAGTAAAAGTTGTTCATAATGATGAGTACATACAATAACCCTCTACCAGGTTGTGCGTTAATTCCGGGACATGTTGTGGAAAGCGATCGTCGCTTCGCGCGAATACACGACCGTCGTGATCATTTTGTTGGGCAAACCCGAACGCGTCTTCGTGCCGGTTTCGCCAAACAATTAATAATGGCGACGATCGCGCACGCGTATTTGTGTGATGATCGCTTTCTATTAGGACAGGGCCTAACTCAGCTTTATTTTCGTTTTTTATTAAGGTGATACTGAAGAACCCCTATTGCGTAACGAAAGTCCTAATTACAACGCACTACAACGGCAACGTACGCAACTGCAACGGTTAAGGCACCTGCCCTTACTGCCCCGTCTCAAAAACCTAACCTGTAGATATACCTACCCCATCTGTTTGAAGATTTTAGATGTTTGTTAGGCTACCCCAAAATTAATTATCAAAATTCGCAACTATAAAAAATATATATTTACATCATTATATCTAATCATATGAAGCATCATACATCTCTCTAAGTTAGACTTGCGGATGTAATGCGTGATTTGAACCAAGTTCCAAGAGCGTAACAATTTCAGATTACTTCCGTGCCCTTTCTTGCTTTCAGATAGATTTGCGCCTTTTTCCGTATTTTCATGAGTTTATCAAAAAGCCAGGCAGGAAAAAGAAAAAAGTCCTCAACACGCCACAACCTTTTTATTGACACTTGATTGACACTGACTAAACATCGAATTATAAATAAATCAATGTCTAAATAATTCATTTATAGACCTACCAATTTGAAATTCATGACCTCAACATACCTACTTGGTCATACTGCTAAAATAAATTTGAATCATACCTACTGTGTTAAGAAATCTTTAATCTATTAAAAATTTAATAACGATCGATCAAAATGGTTATCACAAAAGATGTGACCATTCCCGAGTTTGAGGATCTGAAAACAGATGAAGTTAAAATGTCGACTGCAACTCTTCTTACTGCCGCTCCTTACATCGGCAAGCTGTGCGAGGGCGTCAACAACGAGTTCGTACTCTGTCGCCAGGAGCAGAACGACCCTCGACCATGCCTCAACGTCGGCAAGCAGGTAACTGCGTGTGCGATGGCAGTTCTCAAAAGGATTAAGCGTGAATGCCTCCATGAATTCAAACAATATGCTAATTGTGTGGATAAAAGCTCAGGGGATTACAGTTTCAGGCACTGCCGTAGAACACAGAAAGTATTTGATGAGTGCATGGAGGATAAGCTGCGTGTGGTACGACCTGACTTCGGATATTTCTGCCGCGGACGAGTGCATTCCAGCAGCTCGGTGGCGCCCCCGGGGCCTCCCTGTCCGTGCCACCCGAAAGTGGCGGACCCCACGCCCGGCTTGCCGGACTGCCCGCCTCAATGTAAGGCACGATTCGGTGGTCGATTATATTGGACCATTGAATAATGATTTTGAGAAACCGTTGTTTTACTGATTACGAATATAAAATGTATTGATTGTAATCTACTTAGTACTTACATTTAAAGAAAATACGGTAGCATGTTCATGTGATAGGTACCCATAGATACATTTTTTTTTCTTATCTATTTTATATTTAATAAAATAATAATCCCGTTATAACGGTTTTATTATTTTGGAAAACATGAAGTGTTTCTTACCTCTTCGTGTGGTGAATTTTTATCACGAGGAATGTGGGATACTCATAATCATAATCATAATCATTTATTCATTTGCGAATATGGGTACAAAAGGTCTTATACAAACAATAGTGTCCATTAGCCATATCCTACCATAAGGCATGCAAATTTACAAATACACAGATTTATGAAACTAAAATTTAACAATTAAAAGACGTTATTTAAAATATCGTATGGAGTAACATTATATAAGTTTATCCTGTATGTTGTGAGTTCTCTTCGATTTGCACCAACTTCCTAATTCCTATAATAGGTTAAATTGTGGCATTTTGGAGCAATTAGGTACGCCAACGGCATATACATTGCACTTACATTAAATAGTGAAAGTTAACAGGTATGGGTCCTTACGTATATGTCGTAGCCAACTAGCTTAATTAGCCGTTTAGTTAACAACCTAGTTAGCCTTTGGAAGTAGCGCTCGCCAGCCGCACATAGTATTTGATCAAAAAAGCTGGCCAAAACTATGTAATGCACCCATGTGAATCTAGTATGTCTAAGAAAACGTATAAAAATGTTAGAAAAATGTTCTGAATAAAATTAAGATTTTTTTTAAATACCTACATTTGTTACACAAAAAAAAATTCTTTATTAATAATATTTTTTTGTTTTTTTTTTTTGTGTTTAGTTCTATTGAATTGAATAATACAAAAAAAACAATCAGTGATTAGTCAATTAGTACTAAATTCGTCTTCCGAATCGCGACATGCGTTGCTGCCATCGTCATCGTCACTATCCTAGTCATCGTCACTATCCTAGTCATCACGGTTATCATCATCATCATCAGCACAGGCAGAAGGACTTTCTTTGACTTTGGCTTCAATCCGGTAAGAAGTGGATCTGACCTCAATAACAGTATATTAACAATATCCCTGTTGCAGGCTTCTCTTGATAATTTTCTCGCAAACCCAAGCCTGTAGTGTCTGAAATGCTTGTTGCAAGCTTCCGCAGCTTCTTCTGACAGCTGCCCTATTGGCAAAATTGCCGAATATATGACTATGTAGTAGCTCCATGAACATATATGCATCAGACGAGTTGGGAATGAGTCGAAATACAGCATGAAATGAGTTAAGAAAACTGACCAGATGCACAAGGTGACGTATTAGTGAATGTGACCTATTCGGAATAGCGACGAAATAGCTGAAGTGACGAATGGTCATCAGATCCAAGTGTATCTGGGGCTTTCGTCTGGTTTCCGAATATTACTACATTATTATTACTTATATTATACCAGTGGTGACGCCTTCATATAACCCGATTCCTATCGGCTTCCCTTCGGAACCACCACTCTTCTTAATGTCTACTATTGCCAAATAATGTACACCTGTGTGTGTAACTGTGAATCACATCAGATTACCTATATATATATAATAAGATTAAAATATTTACAAAAATGCCAAAATTTTTTTTCCTGAGTTTATGAGAAATGAACAATTTTTTCTTCGGCTTCCCTCTAATGATAATCGTAGCTGCGCCACTGTATTATACGAATTATATTACTATATTTATGTACTTTGTTAAAAATTAAAATATGGTGACAAGTATTTACAAAAGAATACTTCTGTGGGGATGGGAAATCACAATGGTGTAGGCCCAGGTTAGCACGACTTGTAAGGAAGGTGGTGTAGGTCCTGTTTGAATTTTATTCTGGCAACTTACAAAAAGAAGTGAAATCCCCCCAAAAACATTTTCATGTAAAATGTTGCCAAGACGAGACTATATGGCTCGCACTGTCAAAAAGTTATCAAATCTCATGTGGAGCCAAGCTTCTAACTCTACACGCCCTAACTCTACAAGCCCTAACTTCACAAACTACACCTTAGTCAAAATATGTGGCTTGGCTTGGCCGTTTCGCTACCGTCACATGGGCGTAAGGTGGAAAATTTATTCACTGTTCATTACTTCTCTGTTATTAATTCTTGTAGTGACGAAAAGTGATCCATTACATATCGAGACCCCTCCGTGCTTCGGAAAGCACGGTTGACTTGGACAGTCGTTACGGGTAGTTAGAACCCCCCAAAAGTCGGACAACAGTCTTAACAAGGGGTATCGTGTTACCCAGTAACTGGATTGTGGAGGTCAGGTAGGCAGTCGCTCCATTAAAATACTGGTATTCAGCTGCATCCGATTAGACTGGAAGCCGAACCCAACATAGTTGGGAAAAGGCTAGGCAGATGATGTTCCTTTATTTTGGATGGAGGGGTGTTGAATTTCGTAAGGGGAACTGGGAAGTACGAATTCCAAGTGGACTAAGTCCTTGGCAATGTGCTAGTACTCTAGTAGGTAAGGTAGCTTTGTCGTTGTTTACCGACAGTTGTCTATTAGCTGAATGAGTGCTATTGATGTCTCTGACTGATATAGCTACTTATATTTGAATTGTTTGCAATTAATCAGATAACGAGTACCTACCTACAATAATTATACAACAATAGTGGCAAAGTAAGCAGGCGTGTCGGAGAGCGGCGCGGACTGCGGCGGCTAAGGTCCGGCTCTCGGCGCAGCTGCTGCACCGGCGAAGGCCGATGAAAATGCACCGTTAAGTAGGTCAAACACCTCTACCTAATTGGACAGATAAGTAGCATAATATACGTATAGCTACATCATGTGCATGTCTATAATTCATCATCAATTTTAGCCACTAATTGCACACGAATCTGTGCACACAATTTGAGGATGGGAATAATTAATAGTAAATTCTGGCTAAAAGTTATCTAGAGATCCTTGTATCCCCTGCGAAGCGGGATGAAGCCACGTAGCCACTAGCCACGGAATGAGAGGATTATTTATTCATGAGTTTTGTAGCGGTTTCTGTCATCGGACAGCGATGGTTTGATAAATTAATTATATGTTTAGATATGCTGGGCCTTATGGACTGTGTGCAAAAGCATTTTAGCGGTACTTTAGTACGTAGACCGATACTTACCTACTACCTACTTAGGGTAAGATACATGATACAGTCGAAGCTAAGCGTAAACTTACGCTTCGAGCTGTGGTCAAAATGCACGGACAGATCGGAGCATAAACGCTCCCGCAGACAGGCACGACGCGACGGTAGAACAACCGATCTATTCCGTAAACATCACACCGTGAGCACTTAGGTGAAGTGAGCTCAATTCCTAGTGGAATAAGGTGGGATGACAGTTCACATCACGCTCACTTCACCTAAATTTTCACGGTGGGATCTTTACAGAATAGCACCACTGTTTGCATAGAAATTGTTCTCTAAAAGCGTCGCGCCTGTCTGCGGAGCCTTAAATTTGCGCAAAGAAGTGTCACATCTGACATCCGAGAGACGGTAACTTGGTAGAGCCGCTCACTTAGCAGTCTATGTGATTATCAAAAGGTAGGCAGCAGATCAACACTGTCTAGCTAAGTATAGGGTAAGAGTCGGCAAGACAGTGCCGACAGACGGCACTTTGTAAGTTTAGGTTCGACTCGATCAGTGGATGTTGATTAATCGAAAGATTGATGCCCTTAAACTCGCAATTCCTTTCCGTGTTGATAGAGCTCCCTCAAAACAAAAACAAATTCATGAGTCATGAAAAATAAAGCTGCCGGAAGAGCATGGTCATTATTCTCTAGGTATGCAGAAATAATTCTTCCCTCATTACAAGCTAAATGACAACAGCCACATACGGGTCGATCGAAGGATAAGCTACGCTTGCCGCGGTCGGTGCGAAGTTGGATGACCATTCATTACATACCGAGACCCATCCGTGACTCAGAAAGCACGTTATATGCCGTTGGTCCCGGCTGTCATTTGTAGATCTTTGACAGTCATTACAGGTAGTCAGAAAACTAAAAGTCTGGCATCCAGTCTTACCAAGGGGTATCATGTTATGTTGTTTATTATCATTGTACTTAACTGGATTGCAGAGGTTAGATAGACAGTCGCTTATGGCCCAATTCGAGATTCCAGTAGGTAGTTATAGATAGGTCAAGCACACGTCTGTGTTAACACTTGTACTATGACAATCACCCTTAGGCCTGTGTTCACCAACATTCAAACGACCGGTTTATGCCAAATGAATAACAATTGGTTTATGTCTTCGTAAGGAAATAACTGATTAAATATCTAAACAGCCGTTTTAAAAGTCGGTGAACTCTGCCCTTACTGGTACGATATATCGCTCACCTAGCAGTATAATGAATTAATGACACATCGACTTTTTTCTTATTTTACAGAAATGAGGGTCAAAGATTTTACAAATGTTTGAAACGAAGTTATGAGTTCATTTTACATTTTATCATGGATTTTATGGTTTTAGCAACTAGTGTAGACCTTAATAGATAAAACTAACACCGTGCCGTTTTACCGCTTTATAAATTATACACTTTTAAACACTTAGGCCGTAAAAACTCAATTTCGCTTTTTTTTTGTAAATGTGCCATTATAGGCTTCGTAGAGTGTCATTTCTGTCATTCATACAGTCTGTACCAGTACTGTACTGTCTGTACCCACTGCTAGGTGAGCGATATGTATAATAAAGGCGCTGTCATTGTCAAATTGTTACCGCTGATAGGTATGCGGTTGACGAAGTACGAACACTTTGAGAGCTAGTTGCATTACTAATACTATGCTATCTGTTTATGCAGTCCAGATACTGTTGTAACATAAATAATAGACATAACTATTACATACTTTCACTCGTTACGTTAGTCTCTTTCAATCAACTCTCAAATAAAAATAAAAACCTTGAAGTTAAACTCTAGTTAAACATTTAGTTATGCTTAATTTCAAATCATAAACCATTCTTTACTAAGTAAGTAGATAATAGGCAATGTTTTCTATTTCAACATTTAACTTAAGTATTTGTTAAATAGCTACTTATACACTGTACCTCTAACCCACAAATCAGTCGAGCTTCTTGAAAAAAAACCACAACAAGTTTTCACTAACAGCCTTGAAATATAATTTATTAAGTAGGTAACTGGCCTACTAAGGTTCTTGTTAATTATTTTAAACTGATTTTTAAAATACCCGATAGGCTTTGCAACCGCTTTTTAACCGACTTCGAAAAAAGGAGGAGGTTCCATGTTCGACTGTATGTAGGTAGGTATCGTGAAAGGCAATATTTTGTAAAAGGTGATGAGCAGTTGACATTAGGCTTTTGTAACTTAGATAAATACAAACCGACCCACTAAAAAGTGAAACATAAAAAACTTTTTACATAAAAAAAAAACAACCGACTTCCAAAAAAAAAAACACTAAAAAGAGAAAAATAACTTTAATTTCGGAAGTCGGTGGCAAAAAACTAAAATACAGATTCAAAGACACCGACTTCCGAAATTAAAGTTATTTTTCACTTTGTAGTGTTTTTTTGGAAGTCGGTTGTTTTTTTTTTTTTTTGTTATTTCACCTGCACTATTTTTTGATAACCAAAGTTTGTTAAAAAACCGTTTTTGTGATCGATCACAATCAGCTATGCTAACTGAATAAATCACCAGGCCTACCCTGTCATAACAACATAACAAGCTATACAGTACCAGTATAAGATGACCTCTCTTTGTACGGAAATCCCATACAATGCGAGATCAGCTTATACCGGAAATGTATAGCTTGATAATGTAGCTGTGTGTACATAATTATGGTAAAAGACAGCTACAGTCTAGTCTTTTGTATCTTCGTCAGTTTTCAATTTTTTTCCTTTATTAAGTCAGTACACATAATACGTTTAGAAAATACGGCACTGTGCAACATTGCAAAAACTATGTTTAATTAATTTATAATAAAGATCAAAATCGCATACACCATAAAAATAAGTCATAACCCCTCCATCCCTCGAAAAGCACTTAAGCAGTTGGTCTCGGCTGTCATTTGTAGATCTTTGACAATCCTTACTGGTAGTCAGAAGCCCGAAAGTCTAACAACCAGTCTTGCCAAGGGGTATCGTGTTACCCAGTAACTGGGTTGTGGTGGTCAGATACGCAGTCACTCCATGTAAAATATTGGTATTCAGTTGCATCTGGTAACCGGTAAGACAAAAGCCGACCCCAACATAGTTGGGAAAAGGCTAGGCAGATGATGGATGGTTATCGGAAGTAGTGAATTGCAATGGTAATAGAATGACCATAAATAAGTAGATAACCTTGCGAGGAGTTACCTACCAACTTGAAATCGAAAACAATAAGAAAGTTAGGTTCAAGGGCATCCGATGGATTATTAGGATTAATATTCTGATAATAGATGTCCTGAACCCATGAATAGCACTAGTAGGAGTAAAATCTCTATTTATTTAAGTACCTAATAGATTTATAATTGAGATGATAATACAGTTATCG
Source organism: Fissipunctia ypsillon (assembly GCA_947568875.1). Classification (NCBI taxonomy): domain Eukaryota; kingdom Metazoa; phylum Arthropoda; class Insecta; order Lepidoptera; family Noctuidae; genus Fissipunctia; species Fissipunctia ypsillon. Next base: position 13,280,777 of record OX387661.1, on the reverse strand, counting down.
TGTACCTATCAACTACAAAGTTTATGAGAGCTTTCTTGTTCGTTGCCTGTCATGTCATGTCGGTGGAGCGAGAGCGAGTGGGACGCCGTCGTCTCCTTTTGTGAGGAAGCGATGGTTGTAAAGGTGGCGGCTGGTGGCGAAAAGGGAGCAAGAGGACACAACCTCTCTCCCTATCCACAGCAGACACACCGACCGATCCGGACCGGGCGCCGCCGAAGGGCGGGTAATACTGCAATGTTTTCCGGCCCCCACAGTGTGGCCTGCGGGCCCTGCGGCCGCTGCTGGTGACGGCTCCACATGGAAGTCATGCTGATCATTACCTGGCCGGGGGAGCGTGTCGAACTGCACAAGGCTTTCAGCCTTCAAGGCCAAAGGTAATTGAAGAACATTGTGTGGTTTTAGTCAGTGTGTATTGGGTATCTAATATTTCATGTACATACCAACAGGTACACGACAAGACAGACAACGAACAAGAAAGCTCTCATAAACTTTGTAGTTGATAGGTATACGACCATGGACTGAACCACGACCGAAAGCGAGAGGTTATTTGCACCAGGTACCTAAATACCACAAACCTACTAGTAGGTAAGTGCGCGGTACATACTAGGTACTATCGAAAAAACAATAAGTAGTTAGTCCAGCCCAAATTAATTAAGTAGGTACCTACTCATTAATCGATTACAAATATTTTTAATGTCACTTGTATCAATGACCTCGCCTGCTTGACCTTCGGGATTAACAAGAAAGCAAGAAAACATTACATAGCCCTACATAGTACCTACATACTTTTTTATGCAAATGCTCATGCGCATCAAACGACGTTTTTCGACACATTTGCATGGAAAATAAAATACTTAAACATAATATTTTTTAAGTAGGTACTTAACAAATATTTGTGAAAAATCATTCGCGGATTTCTTTTTTCGTGTGCCTTGCTTTCGCATTTTGGGTTTAGTCCTAGCTCGGCACCTTGCTTCTCGGCACTAGTCGGCACCCATCAATTTAGCCCATTCTCCTTTTATCCATAACATCTAATAAAGTACGATTGGCAACGGCACTTTTAAGACTCGTTGATTTTTAATTATACAACATACAACTATCCTAAGGCTATTTAGGTTAGTAGCACTAGGTGGGTACGGTTCACATTTCTACGGAGTAGGGGTTGCTTACCTACGTACATAACATGATATGCATGTATACCTACAACCAGTAGAAAAGAGTCGATAGAGCGAAAGCAAGTGACGACTCGGGATAGCTACAGTTCATAAAGTGTCTGTACATTAGGTATGAATTGAATGGTAGAAATAAATTAAATAGGTAATATCGGTACCTGGGTATTGTCGGAAAATTGATATAAGTACGTAGGTATTGATTGTAGTTTGTGTTACCTAACTGAAAGCTATTTCTGGACATCAACAGTTGTTGCAGTAGGTTTAAGTAATAACTTTATGAAATAAAATGTTTACTAGCAAGAAAATGATACAGAGGTATGTACAATAATATTTTGTAGAATTGTACCTAACTTTAGGTATATCTAGTAGTATACCTACCATTTTCTTACTAAGTAGTAAACACTTTTTTTCATGAGATCATGAAAAAGTAAGAAACAAAAAAACAAATATTTACCTGAATGTAATCCGAAAGCGAGCACCGCCAAAAGCGTCGGAACATTAAACGAGTGCATTTTGATGCAATTTAATTATATTTAGATGCACATATATAAATTAATTTAGTAAAAGTTATCCATATACTAATCACAATTAATATTATGATGGCACTGTAGTGAGCGGGTGTTTGTTATTCGAGGTAGAGTACTGCCCGTCGCAGCTGGCGGTAAGGTGGCCACTGATGCTGGCGAACGGCGCTTGGCTCTCGTCATGTTGCATAAGTACCGGCCACAGTTGATACAGATTATCATTTGGGGGACACCAGTACCTACCTACTTTCGCTACTTACCTACATTTATTTCGTTTCAGTATAGATAATATTTGAAAGAGTCGTTCTCCTTGTCAGCAAATATTATAAAAAAACGCATAAGTTTTTGTGAACGTAGGTACAACATGCGTAACTTGTGTAACATGGGCGGGTTTAGAGAACTCGTTGACACTACGAGCTAATTCCAAAAGCCTAAGTTGGTAATAAAACTGGCTTAGTGCGTGTCGGACCACGCACAATGAAGGGGGTTCCGTAGTTGGGGTGAAGAGAGAAGAGACAGAATTATCCCAAGCACAAACTTTACATTGTAGTTGAAAAACATGTACTCTCATACATTCCAACTGCAAATGTAAGTTTGTACCTACACACAATATTGAGATATTTACCGTGTTAAGACCATAGACTTCTTATAGGTTTTCCTGTAATCTATAGATATAGAACTATTTTTTTAAACCATTTTGGGACAGTATTTTCGGAGATACCTAAGGGTATCGTCAATGTCTATTTTCTTAAATAACTTTAAAACTCTTTATTTTAAAATTATAAAAAAAAATCTATTCGAGACCCCTACAGGAAGCCCTTTAATTTGATATATGTCACACAATAATATAGTTAGCAAAACTTTTATTTTATTTTCTTATTTGCCCCCCAAAAGTGACCCCCATATTCAAAATTCATTTATGTAACACGTCCGTGTTCGGGTCACAGAAATTGATATGTGTACCAAACAATTTAATTGGTCCATTAGATTCGGAGCTAATTGGCTGTGACAAACGGACAGACAGACAGACTGATAGACACACGAGTGATCCGCTTTTTCCTTTTGAGGTACGGAAACGGAACCCTAACAACCAGTCCTACATAATTATTATGCGTTATTACCTACCTATGCGCTTATTACACAACATAACCATAACATAATCTTTATTTTGCCAAAAGAATAACCTTACAACAAATTTTACACTCGTACATATTATCTATGAATCTAAAAGATTATATCCCCAATTAGCAACTCAATGCACAATAATAAATTCAGGTTGTCACGAAACCGATTCACTCTGACCCCCGTACTAGCTAAAAACTGTATTACGGTGATTACAAAACAATCATGTATCTACATACTTACTGCATACATAGGTTCGTATTCACTTAGGTAAGTAGGTATTCCCTGTTCATTGCAAAATTTGGCGCAGTTCTTGTTTGTTTTAAATGTCTACCTGTTTTTTAAAGGATGTGTCACACTCCCACACGTTACTGTGAAGACATCGACTGAATATAAGAGTATACTTTTGCCTAAATGCTGCATATGCACAGTTGACCTAGAAAGTCTCTTACAATAAATATGACCATCCGTATTTCGCCCTCCTCTCTACAGATCAGCAGTAAAAGGTACTACCTACATAATAATCAAAGTGATGTAAGCCAAATTCAATTTAAGAAAAAAACCAGGTCAACACCTATAATAGCGCCCGCGTGTGACGTATGCACGTGGAGCCCGAGACAGTCATACGTCCGTTTCAATTTCCTTATGAAGTAACGAAATAACTTGCACAGGTCAATCCGATATCTTTGGAACTAGTACGAAGAGGTGTCAGCTGTTGTAATAATGCCTGCTAGCATCCGTGTAATTAAAAAAAAAACCAGACAAATTCGAGTAGGCTTGCACCCTGAGGGTTCCGTCTTAAAGCTGTGCCCGGCAGCCCAGCGACTTCGCGGCTTAAGAATTTCCAATTCCGGATCGAAGGACCAACTTAACTTTACAGTTGAAAAAAACTTTTGGTAGAGTGGACTAAAAATGTTCTTCCATACATTGTTCTAGACGTCACGGTCACAGGTCACGCTTGATGCTCCAACTGCAAATGACGACGGTTTGGAGCGTAGGTAACTGCTCGCGCGCGTGCTTACAAATGCTTCTTCATGCCAACATTGTACGAGGTTGTGCTATAGAAGCTTTCGGGCAAACAAATTTTAAATACCGAACTACGTAAGCTTCTTTGACCCAACACATGAACTGTGGCGAAGGGAATGCGTAAAATGCGTTCTGGAGCTAGAATTGTAATCTTACTTCAGTATGAGATGGAGCTCCATCGCATAGCTCCATCTCTTTCTCACACTGAAGTAACATTAAAATAATACTGTTTTATGAGGTGGTGGTGGTTTGTACGTAAACGTGTTTACAAAATGCTTCTTCATGCCAACACTCGCACGGGTGTTGTGATAAAGACGCTTTTGGGCAGATAAATTATAAATACGAGCTACGTAGGTATGCTTGTTCAACTTATCATTATAAGCTTCTTTCTTATATATCTATGGTACGAGCTAAGTATACATAAAATTATAGTTCTATCTGTACCGTACTTTCCAGCACTAGAGTAGGAATTAGCGGGAATGCAAAGTAAACGACCTGGGTGTTCAATACACTGCATTATTGTGAACCCAAAAATGCTGTAATAAGTTTTCGGGCAAGTATTTTGAAAAAAGAAGTGTTGGTCGTCCGGCGATGAGATGGGTAGACGACATTGTCGCTATCGAGGGTCAAACCTGGATAATATTTAATATAGGTATATATGTAGCTATGTATTTTTTTATTCTTTTGATTTTCCTTCAAATTTCACATTATACGAATGTTCTTATTTCGCGAGTTCCGTTTCTACTAAGAGCTTAAGTTTATTTACTTACACAATGGATGTGCAAACTGCAAATTCCTACTATTCCTGTTTACCCCTTCAAATGAGCTTAAAAATATGCATGTAATAGTGGGTTCACAACATTGTCGACTACTTCATGAGTGAAACGGACTGCGGATCGACCTTACGACCTCTGGCACCAGTTTGCGTGGTGGTGTAGTGAGCTATGACCGCTTACTTTATGTCTGTCTGCATGTCACGGCCATTCAGTCAACGACTTTAGATACTGCTATCGACTTAAAATTCGACATGGTTGCAGAAGCCATTAACTAATCTATCCAATTAGTTGCATCACTGCTGCTTGCTACGGATTACTCTGTATGTTTTTACTAGCTTTTGCCCGCGGCTTCGCTCGCGTAAAATTCGGGGTAACACGGTTCCCCTTTCCTGATTTAGAACACTGAAGAGAACTTGGAACAGAATATTATTTTAATACGCTACTGTAAACGATATTATATGTCTTTCCATTTGGGGATAGAATGTAAAGATTCTGGGCATTGGACACACGCGAACATGCTACATACAATTGTCCATGGGAAAAGCACGGCTTTTCTAAGTTCACCCCAGCCACCTTTAACGTTTGTCCTTGCGCTTTGTTAATGGTCATAGCGAAACCTGTGGCGAAACTAAGTTTAAGAGGTAATTGTAGCCTTTTAAACTGGAACGGGAGATCTGTGGGAATTATTGGGATTCGTGGGATCATTACATTTTCACCCTTTCCTACGCCGGTTAAGATAGTGGCACAACGTTAGTGCGATTCAGAAACCTATCAGCGCCATCTATCGGAATCCATGAGTAACACTTATTTATGTTTCGAAAGTTGATTTTTTTCTCAAAAGCTGATTGATTTATGGTTAGATTTAATGTTTTAATATTGTTTTATTTAATTTGTTTTAATTAAGTTATTTTATTATTCGTTTGTATCATAGAACCTGTACTAATTTTGCGGAGAGTCACACAAATTTCCATCCCCTATTTTGAAGAAGCTGGGGGAAGATTTCCAAAAAAAATAAGGCAGGTATTTTTCGTTGGTAACAAAGAGTCTGTGTACAGATTTTCGGCTTCCTACCTTGAAAATTGCGAAAAGTCCTATATGAAATTTCACCCCCTCTTTTGAGGGGTTGGGGGCAGATTCCCAAAAAAAAATGATGCACGATTTTTTTGTTAGTCACAAATAGTCCGCATACCAATTTTTAGCTTTCTACCTTGAAAATTGCGGAATGCTCCATACAAACTTCCACCCCCCATTTTAGGCGAGTGGGGGGGTTAGAAAGAGATAAAAAGTAGCCTATGTCACTCTCCATCCCTTCAACTATCTCCACTTAAAAAATCACGTCAATTCGTCGCTCCGTTTTGCCGTGAAAGACGGACAAACAAACAGACACACACATACACTTTCACATTATTTTATAATATTAGTATGGATTTCATTGCGTAGGTAGGTAACGTCAGGCCCAGCACGTGCCCTCCACATAGGTGCAAGTTGTTATTACCTAGGTGGTAAGCAATGAAGGGAGGAGACCTATACTCAGCAGTGGGTGGAACAAACAAGGCTGCCAATGATGATGATGATGACGAAGCAGTGAAGAATACGAAACCCGTGGTTGTCGGAAATATAGTGGTTTTATAGCACAAAATAGATAGATAGTAGTAGTATCTAGGTACCCTAATAACATACTACTCTAGTGAGAGAGCACGGGCAGCATGCTAAGGCAGTACGGCATCAGCACCAGTTTCTAGTTTAAATGTATAAATAAGATGGCATCATCCAGTTCATTGAATCTAATACAAATAAGTAATAGGTCTCAAGCTCCTATTATTTTATAATATCTACTGCTAGGGTCACACGCAGTGACTTTAGGCCTCGTCCACAGCGCCCTCGGGCGATGCGACTTGCATTATGCGACGAGTGACGTTCTGTAATACGGGCCTAATAGTGTGATATTGTTCTCGCAGAGCACATTCATCACCAGCCTGGCTGTGTGTGCACGCTCCTTATCTTGCAGGAACATGAAATCTTGGCCATACTGCTGTCGATGAGGGATGACCATAGGTTGCACAATCTCGTCACAGTATTGTTCTGCATTTAAATTGCGTCGCGTCGTATCAAAACGAGGTCCATTCTTCCACCCAGGCGAATTCCAGCTCACCCCATAATCGTTCCCCCCTGGTACGGATAAACTTCCTAAGGATTCTGGAGTTGTCTCTGGCGACCTCGCCAAACATACACTCTTCTTGAATCGGGATGAAATCCAAAGCGTGACTCATCAGAAAAAAGAACACGAGCCCACTGAGTGTCGGACGGTCGGACCGGTGCAAATGTGCCTTAGCCCACAATAATCGACGCCCTCGATTTCCGCGTCGAAGAGCTGGAACTCTAAGCGGTTTGCAAGCGTGAAGATTAACTTCATGTGCAATCTTTTCCTGGTGGTTTGGTCACTGATGACCACTTGGTGCTGAGACTGGAGTCTTCCTACAAGCTGGCGAGCCGTAATTTGAAGCTGCCTCCTCGCAGCCAAGTCGAGTTATTGATACAATAGTGCATACTTGTGTAAAAGTCTAGTGTTTGTGTTGTGTGTAAAAGTAAGTGCCGGCGTGGATCTGGGTTGTAATTTCAGGGTTAAATTCTGGGTTGTTTTGTTTTAATTTCATGGAATTAGTAAGGAGAATACAAGGAGCACTAGAATACTTTCTGTCTTTTCAATTGTAAATAGAAACAAACTTTTATGCGTCGGACATAAAGTTTATTTTACATTACCAATGGGCTTACGGGTATAAAGTTCCCTACTGCGTCTTCTTGGACTGAATTAGTATTATGTGGCCACGGAGCGTTCACTTGTGAAGGTGCGGTACAGTAAGGTAAAAAATTAGGAAATGAAAATCGTTTTCCAACGACAGGACAGTCAAAGTAAACATTATCCATAAATAATGATTTGTCTGACTTGGATTTTTTTTAATTTCTTTTTTATTTTGATTTGATTTGTTTAATTTTATACGTTGTAATAATCCAGTTGTAGCCCGCGAAATTCAAATTTTCTTGCGTTTTTTGCAATTTACAGGTCAGGTTGTATTTTGATCCAACTATGATTCGCGACCATGACTGTATTTACATAATTATAACCATAAAAATCATCAATACATCTCTCTAAGTTAGATTTGTTCTCTTTTTCGTTCTGTTTTATTTCCGAAATCAGATCAAAAGAGAACAAATCTATATTGGAGAGATGTATTGATGGTTTTTATGGTTATAATTATGTAAATACATAGTTGTTATAATGGTGTGAATTTCGCGGGCTACCACTGCGGATTTACCTACGTGTGTTGCTAGACTTGGCTAAATGTTTTTTTTTATCTGCTCGTAATATGTCCAGAGACATTCAGCAGTAGATGATAGTTACTGATGTTGCATGGGTAGTATACTACAGCTCATTCATACTGGTTGTATTTAGTAAGTCTTGGGGTGTCCTTCTTTGCAGTCTTGTGAAGGTAACTGGGACTTAAGTTCCATTAGCACTTGATTTGGGTGGCCTTTTAATCTGGTAGAGTATGTGAAAATATTAGCTTTAATTTCTTCATTAAACAGTTTTTTATCTTCAAATCTTCGTGAATTCTGTCATTTGTGACATACCGTTTACTATCTGTCGTAAAAATCTTTGAAGGATATCAATGTTAGCCTTTGCTGCAGTTCCCCATAGCACTTTGGGGACATATGTCTCCTCTTTCGCGTATTGGAGGTGAAGTTTTGATCGAAGAGTGATCCCTTGATAATTCAAAAGTGACTGTAATTGATTTATTTGAAATAAATGCTTTGAGTTTGAGTCTTAACTTTGACGTCGTGTCCTACTTTCCCAATAAATTTATGGTCACCTTATTACAAAAAGGACGCGCTTTTCAAGACCGACTTTTAGCATTCTAGTACATACTAATTCCATGGTCATCTGTTATGTATATAAGGCCGGTCACATACATTCGAAATTCCGTTTCGAAAGCAGCAAATCCATTCTTAATCTTGTAAAGTAGTAATTTTTAGTAGTAGTACCTAGTTGTCGCAATACAACCTCAATTGTCTATGCGACTACTTCACAGAAAATGTGAAGTGATGTTCTTTTTTTAATAACTTATCATGTCAATTGAGAAAAATATGGTTGTTATATAAAATATTAATATAGCCATACAAATAAGTTACTGTATTGTTAATTACCCTATTACCTACCCCAACATTAGTAGATTATAAATGGTTTTGCTGCTTTCGAAACGGAATTCCGAATGTATGTGGCCGGCTTTAGACAACTTTTGTTGTTGTACCAATAACGCAAATAAGTGCACGTGTTTACTTGTAGTAAATTAATTAATTGCCTTATAAAATAAAACGTAAAATGCCCCTATTAGATGAGAAACCGCGTGTCCTTTTAGAAGAGTTTCGTGTAAAGGTAAATTCTTCTAATCAATATGTTGCACTACAAATAGGTGACCGTACTTTGATGGGGTTTTTAATTTAGGGGGTACAAAAATTACTGTTGAGCAAACATAGTAGGAATAAAATGTTATGTATTAGGCTATAGGTCTGATTGTAAAACAGTTCAAATGATTCATGAAAATAACCTTTACCAACCATACCAAGAATGTCGACAATACGGTCTCATCATTGTTGTTTGTAACCTCTAATTCATTGCAGAATGCACCTAACGATTACGGTATGGCTGACGAGAAGTGGAACTTTAAAAAATTCGCAAAGAAGTTTCGCATAGTTATCGTGCGAATGGATAATTTCGAAATGGAATTTGACTTAATTGGCGTACAGCCAGCATTTGCCAATGCATTTCGTAGGTTGATGTTGAGTGAAGTCCCAAGCATGGCTATTGAGAAAGTGATGATAAGAAACAATACTTCAATTATTCAAGATGAAGTGTTAGCACACAGATTAGGATTGATTCCCCTCAAAGCAGACCCAAGATTGTTTGAATATCGCCCTGAAGGTTAGCATAGTTTATTTTTCTTTAATTATTATAGTCAACCTCGTAATTGCTTCACCGTCCTAAGGTTCCATGTCACTTGCACATAATAATAATAATAATGCAGTAGCGACCCCACGTACCCTATCTCCCGGGAGAAGTCATGTTCCTCATCTCTGGCTTGCCTTTATTGGCCGGCTGGAGTGAACACTGACGAGAACTGACCTCCCACCTCATTCTTGCCTTTATTGGCTGGCTTGAGTAGAGATTCGCAAGAGCAAACGTGCTCGGAGGAAGGAAGTAGTCCAGTAAGATGCTGGTAGGGATCTTGACCGTACTTCCGAGATTGTCCTGATAGCCGTGGAATACCTCTCCACTCCTCTTAAGCACCTCAAGACATGTTGCCCCCTTGTCGCTACGACACTATGTGCTAGCGACCGTTTCCGGGGGCCCATTGTTGAGTGTGCAAGTCACCCCCTGCCATTTTATCCGTGTATTACCTAACATTGATCAGGCAGGGGACATAGTTTTTCCATAGTTCTTGGTAACCAATCCACTATAGCCATCCAAACCCATAGCCCAATATTTTTTTTTCTCCATATCCTGCAATAGTCCTACACCAACCGGGAGTTGTCCTTGGGTGCACTTGCATAGTACGCACAAGGATAATCGTTGGTTGGTGCCTCATTTTCATTGAAAGCGTCTAACGGGCCTCTGCGAGTTGGCTTCGGCCCCTCATATGCCTTTCAAAGGTCCGGGACCCTAGGGTCCCGAGAAATATATTAAAAAAAAAAAAAAATAATATAATAAAAGGTCAATTGTTGTTTTAAGACCTTTGTGACAGTTAGAGATTTTCAACCATATTGAAGTTTCAATACATTAGGTGCCGACAGTTTTTCGTCTACTATACTTGATTGTTTTTCTTAGATTAATGTTTGTGTTTTGGTTTACAGATGCAAGAGAGGGGACTGAATTTAACACTTTAGAGTTTTCAGTGAAGGTAAAGTGCACTATAAATAAATCACAACCAAAAGACTCGTATAGGGCTGAGGATTTATATGAAAACCATAGTGGTAAGTGTTTACCTATACACAAAATACATGCATTGATGTGGAGTTACGGACACCGGCCCTTATTACCTATTAACTGTTTACCTAATTCACTGTTGACAGTAATGGGAAACAAACAGTGAAAGTAATATTAGTAACTATGATTAATCCTAATTAATCCTAATTTTTATGAAAAAAAAACCATAATTATAAATTGAGAAACAAACTAAGTAACATAACATCAAACCTGTTTTCCCGAAGGGTTAGGAAGAGGTGAGAGGATACAGCATGTGCAGTGGCACCCTCATCGTTTGTTTGGATATTTCTTTATAAGATATTTTTTTTATAAGCATGTTATGTTGTGCTCCACAAGACTATACCTTATTATTATTACAAACAGTAGTTTTACATTATCAAGTTTTATTATAATAATCCTTAAAACGGAAAATAGTGGCCACTAAGCTCCGTTTTAAGGATTATAATAAAATTTAACAATGCAAAACTATATTTTGTAATAATAATAATGTATGATCTTGTGGAGCACAGTGTTACATGCTTATTTTTTGCATTTTCATTCTAAAATAAAAGAAAGAACCAAACAAACTATGCATTTATTTTTCAGTTTATTCATCACAAATAAAATGGCAACCTATTGGAAATCAAGCTTCAGTCTATAAAGAAGCAGACATTGGCCCCGTGCACGGAGACATACTTGTGTCAAAGATGAGGCCAGGACATGAACTGGATCTAAGCCTTGTTGCTGTGAAAGGCATTGGCAGAGACCATGCTAAGTTTTCCCCTGTTGGTTAGTATTTCGATTAGTATTCACCTGTAATTTTCTAAAAACATTATGACTAAATGTAACAAACCAAAAGTGTAAACTGGCCATAAAAAGAAAATTATTAAAAAAAGCTGTGTTTATGTTTATGACGTAATCTGGTTTTCACATCTTTACATACTATTATTATTTTCTCAGCTACCGCATCTTACCGCCTATTACCGGAAGTGACACTGACGCGTGAAGTGCGCGGCAGTGAAGCGTCGTTGCTACAAAGTTGCTTTGCGCCAGGAGTGATCAGCTTGGACTCGGAAGGGCGGGCTTACGTACGAGACGCCAGATATGACACTTGCAGCAGAAATGTCTACAGATACGACGAAATAAAAGATGCCGTCATATTGAGCAGAGTGCGAGACCATTTTATATGTATGTATTCTTAAAAGTCCTGTAAGTTGTTTAAAGTAGATAGATATGTAGATAGATGAAGCATATTTACAACTGGCTGGTGTCCGCAACTCCACGTCCAACCGCGTATTTTGCATACGAATAGAAGCATTTAAGAAGGATGCGAGAAGCACAGGACTAATCGAAGTGCGACGCTAGGGGTAGGCCAATGTCCAGCAGTGGATGTTTTCCAGCTGAAATAAACTTCTAATACATACACATACACTACCGCTGAAAAGTATTTGGCCACCTAGTAAAATACATTTTGTAAAAGTTTGATCCAATGAAACAGGAAACTCTTTATTAGCAATTTTAAACATAACAATAATACACTTTTTAAATTTTAGACTCATCTATGTGTCCACCTTTATTTTTAATGACAGCCTCACAAAGCTTCGGCAACCTAGCTACTAATTTTTCCAATGTTGTCTTGGTTATCTTCTGACATTCGTCTTGCAGTTTTCTCCATAAGTCTTCCTGAGATGTAGGACAACGTTTCCGCAACTGCCTATCCAGCTGATCCCACAATAGTTCTATCGGGTTTAGGTCTGGGGACTGTGGAGGCCATATCATGAGTTTCAACACCTGTTGTTGTCCTTTTCCTTTTAAAAAGTCCTTGCATAGTTTTGACGTATGTTTCGGGTAATTATCCTGTTGAAATATAAATCCCGGACCAATTAAATGGGTTCCAGAAGGCACTGCGTTATTCTCCAATATCTTTTTATAACCTTCTTTTTTAAAGATTCCTTGTATTCGCGCAAGATCTCCAACGGCGGAGCCACAAAAAAAGCTCCAAACCGTCACAGACCCTCCGCCGTGTTTAACTGAAGCTACAGTACAAGCGTCATTCACCCTTTCGTTTGCTTGCCGCCGTACGAAAACTCTTCGTTTGGATCCAAACATTTCAAATTTTGATTCGTCCGTCCAGAGGACCTTTTCCCAATCTGCTATGGTCCAGTTCTTGTGTTCTCTAGCCCAATTAAGTCTCTTCTTTTTGTTAATAGTTTTAAGAAGTGGTTTTAACACCGCTATGCGTCCCTTACGTCCTGCATCACGGAGTCTTCTTTTGATTGTGGACACACTGACTGGTTTATCACGATCCACATTAAACTGTGCTGCTATTTCCGGTGCAGTTAATCGTCTGTTCCGTTTGCTTTTAACCTTCGGCCCGTCGCATGGGGTCTTTGAAAGCCTAGGTGTTAGAAAAATGTAAAATTAACACATTTAAAACTATCCAGGAGTTTTAGTACTTCAGGTACCCTCCGAAATTAGATTATAGTTAGTGCGCATCGCCGCTAAGTTCAGTTTGTGCGCCAGCGCAGTGAGATACAGACGTGTTTTAGGCGCGAGGGCTGTAAAAGACCCCACGCGACGAACCCCGTAAGTAAAATTGAATTGTTTGATTGTTATTTGATTTCTTTTGTAACATGTGTTTTATTGTTTTTTTATTGTTTTAGATTATAATTAAATTATAATTGACTTCTAAAATGTGTGAAGAACAACAACGACGAAGTGTATTGAGTTGGTTAGAAGATGAATCTGAAGATGTTTGTGGTGGCGAGGAGGAGGAAGATGAAGTCACTACATGTCTGGATGAAAGAAGCGAGCATAACACGGATTCGGAGCAAGAATGTGAAGAGTTGGTGCCTACAGAACAATATGAGGTACCTTTGGAGGAACCGGATCAGGTTTTAGAATCGTTGGATGAACAGCACATGGAATTGGAAAGTTCGTATTGTGATGATGATGAAGAGCCCTTGATAAATATATCGTCACAGAACTTTTATATTGTCAAAAAGAAAGAGAGAAATGGCACCTATAAAATTATTTCCAAATGGAGGAAGACACCTTATCCACAAGGTGTCAGAACTAGGCGACAAAATATAGTTACAGAGCAACCAGGTCCACAGGGTGCAGCACGGGAGGTCAGTTATCCTTCAAAGTCATGGCTACTATTTTTGGACTTTGATATGTTACAACATGTTGTGGATTGCACTAATATAAAAATAACATCTATGCAGACAAATTACGTGAGAGAACGAGACTGCGAACCAACGAACTTGATTGAACTGAAAGCATTGATTGGTGTTATGTATTTAATTGGGATACATAAATCTTCACATACTTCGATTGATGACATTTGGATGGCTGATGGTACTGGGATCGAAAAATGTCGCGCTGTCATTTCTAAGCAGCGATTTCAGTTTTTACTCAGAGCCCTTCGTTTCGATGACATTACAACTCGCCAAGAACGGAACTCTATTGACAAACTGGCGCCAATTAGACAGACCTATGAAGCATTTGTGAAGAATTGTGAAGCATATTACAAAAACAATGAGTATGTTACCATAGATGAAATGTTGGAGAGTTTTAGAGGATCGTGTCGATTTCGCCAATATATGCCCAGTAAACCAGCAAAATACGGGATCAAGTTATTTTCTCTGGTGGATGCCGTAACATTCTACACAAAAAAGTTGGAAATATACGTCGGAAAGCAGCTAGAAGGTCCATATTTTCAAGATACATCAACAAATGCCCTTGTCAAGAGAATGATAGAACCAATAGCAGGAATTGGACGAAATGTGACTATGGATAACTGGTTTACCAGCGTTCCTTTGGCTGAACAGCTCCTAACAAACTATAACTTGACAGTAGTAGGCACATTGAGAAAAAACAAGCCAGAAATCCCAAATGACTTCAAGCGAAAGGGGTTGGATGAATACTTCACAGTGTTTGGATATAAACCGACAGAGACCTTGCTCTCCTACTGTCCGAAGAAGGATAAGACTGTACTACTGCTTTCAACAATGCACCACGACGGCGTAATAGATGAATCTTCTGCGAAAAAGCTTCCAGAAATCATAAAGTTCTACAATAAAACCAAAGGAGGAGTAGATACAGTGGACAAACTCATCGGTACTTACTCTGTCGCACGTGTTTGCTACCGCTGGCCGCTGAGGTTGTTTTTCACATTTCTTGATGTTGGAGCTGTAAATGCTCACATAATATGGGATACCGTAAGTCAAGATAACAAAATGGGACGCAAGTATTTCTTGAAAACACTGGCATTCGAATTGTGCCGTCCTCAATTGCAATTGCGGGCCACTATTACAACTTTGCCTCGGGAATTGAAACAGATCATAAAGCGATTCACACCCCAGCTTCAGAATAATCAACCTGATGGAAACAACATCGCTCCTATGAGGAAGCGCTGCATATATTGTCCAAGACGAACAGATAGAAAATTCAAATCAATCTGCCACTTTTGCAAGGGTAACATATGCCCTACACATACTAAACTGGTATGTACTGATTGTATCCAAACGGAAAATTAGTCTGATTTAGTTTGATAAAAGTTGTGTTTTTTTTTTGTTAGTGCGAGCCAAATTTTATGTTACAATGTTGATTGTTCTTATGTGATCTCATATAGGTATAATATAAATTAAAGTTCATTGATTTAGTTAGAATAAAAATATTTTTTCTGTGATGTGATCTCAAAGAGACAAATTTATGTTCCTAATTTTAGATTGGAGTTTAAACAGTAAATAAATGAATATTTTTGATATTTTTTTTGTAATTTTATTGTCATTAAACAAATAAATAAGAAACTGCTAGAATAGTTAGTAAGATATAAGTTTTAAGGGGTTTTATAGGCGTTTTATTCTTGAGGTTTTGAGGGACCCCACGCGACGAACCGCGTTATTAAAAGATGCGCGACGGGCCGAAGGTTAATAACTATACTCAAATCTTCACTCGAAGTTGTGGCTCTGGGTCTGCCTGAATGACGTTTGTTGCAAATTGTTCCTTCAGTCGCAAATTTCTTAACGATGTAGTCAACAGTTTGCCTTGGTATCTTCTGCAGTCTTGAAATCTCACGATTACTTTTACCGGATTTATGAAGGCCTTGATTTCATGGGAAAAAACCCTAAGGCCTTGATTTCTTGGGAATATTCCTTAGTTTTACCCATTTTCTTCAAAAAATAAAACTCAGAAGTCAAAAACAAGAAAATATTATTAGACTTTAAGTAAGTACTGAGCTACGGAGAGAGTGTTTTCTGGTCAAATGACGTCAGATAACTAACGTAATAATATTTGTAATAGTTATACTACATTTTAGATATGTTTATTTCTCAATAACTATGTGGCGGCATATCTACATCGCCAAAATTTAACGCGTCACACTGACGTCACGCAAAATCCTGCATCGCGCAATCAGAGTTTACCGCGCGACTAGCATATATACAAAATCCCGACATCAACCGTCGGGCAGTAGCCCACCAGACTAACACCGTCTGGTCGGAGGATCCTCCCTTTTCTATGGAGGATGAGTGAATTTTACACCCTATTCCTCATACCTAACTAAATCAAAACAAAACTGTGACTTCAAAGATTAACTTCGAAGAAATTCCGACAATATCACTATTTTGGTTTTATGACCAGGAGTCGGCAAATAACAATAAGTTGTTTACGATTTTACCGTAGATAAGTATTTGGCGGTGATATACCAACAATGAAACCTAATAATTTTTTTTTAAAGTATTGTTTGTAACTTAAACAAAATGCAGGTGGCCAAATACTTTTGAGCGGTAGTGTACATACATAAAGTTACGCCTTCAAAACTCAAACTCAAAATTTGAGTTTGAAAGCGTAGCATTTAATGCTTCGCTTTCAAACTTCTAATGTTGTGTGTGCGTGTTGTGTTGTGCTTTCAAACTTCTAATGCTGTGTTGAATATTACCTGCAATATTAAAACATCTTTTATTTCAGTTAATGTGGAGTCTGTCGGAGCCATGCAGCCTAATGTGATATTTGTAGAAGCTGTTAAAATATTACGGGACAAATGTAAATCATTTTTGGATGAATTAAATAAATTTAATTAACTTTCTATCCCCGTTTTTTTTTCTCATGAATGTCCTCCGCCCTAGGGCAGCTGGCCGGTGGACTGGAACATTTGCGCAGTTTGACACAGTCCCCCAGCCAGGCAATAATTTGCCAGGTGCAAATATCAAACTATGGAATGAAAAAATTATACATGGAACATTTGAAATGTCAAATTGCTATCTGGGATTAAAAAACGAACTGTACGCAGTTACGTTACGCGCGCGGAACGTGTCGCCGCCGTCTCGGGTCTGTTTCTGTTCAGGCGACCGATTTCCCAAGTCTGTCACCTGCAGGCCACGCCATTTGTCGGCTGGAGATCGTTGCGTGCCCCCGGTGCCCGATGCGTTTGCTGCGGATAGGGAAGGAGGTTTTAAAATAAAAAACTAACTCCTACATCGATACCTATCGTTATCGATCATGGTACATCGCTATCAGCACGCTATGCGACGCTAGCGCTTTGTGCAAGTGCGGGAGCGCAGAATCGAAAAAGCAACCTCTTGTCTAATGCTAGATACACACGCAGCGACTTTGATTGCTGGCGATTCACCATATTGTCACGTATTGAATTTTGATTAGCATGCAACGTAAAACAGCGCTGCAATTCGCAAAAACCAAAATCTACATGTTTGTATCATACCATTTGATCGTCACTGGAGTTGCACTGGAGCTAGGAAGGTTTTAGATTCAGTGGGTCGTCTTAGGGGCGGATTTTTAGTTTATTCAGAATAATTCAGATCCGTGTCGGACTGTATGTCATGTTAAGCTGTCACTGTCAGTTTATCAAATGTCACATTCATCATCAATGAAGTATGTAAAGTGTTTACGAAACTGCGATTGATTTGATCATCAAAATAACATTATTTTACTGAACCATTAAAAGTTGAAGTTGAAAATTACCAAAACTACCTACTTTTATCCCTCACGGGGTTCTACTCCATCATCATGGGAAGTTTAGATAGAGCTGTTTTGACGGGATTTATATGTCGATTATGTTCCGAAATGCATCGAGTTGTTCTTCATATTTATGGCGAAGAAGGCACACGCTTGAGCGTATCCGAGAAAATTAGCAGATATCTGTCAATAAATGTAAGTTGATTGAGTAAAACTTTAGTCTTTTTATATCTTGTGTCGTTTTTTCTGTTGTGTTTTTCATTCTGTGTGATGTTATGTTGCTGATTTTGTCTAGGTACTAAGCGTTTGTAATAAAATAAAATTGCAATGTTCTGGCATGAGCTCACGAAATAGAATAACAATCGTTTTCAACAACAATCTGAAACTTATGAGCAAATATAGATCTCATGACCAATAATAGGTTAAAGATTAATCCAGCAATGGGTAGAAGAAGATTGGTGACTTGTTACCATACACAGTAGTGTATGGTAACAAGTCACCAATTTTGGTGGTGTCGGAAAATAGTTGATCTAAGATTGAGTCATCATGTTCTAATTAAAATACAGAATAATCTTGTATTAAATTCCTTCTATTTACCTACAGTTTTCTGGCTAATTTACCTATTAAATTGGAAGTTTAAATTTCAGGTGTCAAAGTCAGATCCGTTGCCAAAAACAATTTGCAAAGGTTGTTTAGAACGATTGGAGAGTCAACACAGACTAGTTCTGGTGATGGAGCATGCTGCTGTTATACTAAAACGATCGAGAAATGACCAAGAAATAGACCGTGGAAAGGAAAATAGTGACAACAATAATAAAAATGATCCATCACCCTCACCGTAATGTTATGTTAAGTATCAATTTACATGTAATTTATTAGGAAAGGACACATTCCTCAAAAATAACTTTTTTTTGTATTCCCTGAACAAACAAAAAAATTTTAAACTACAGTTTTATGTTTCATCTGTGTAACTTAGGAGGTGGATCAGAACTGTTCTTGATTTAGGTGAAAGTTGGATTTTTACTAAACTTTAAATAACTGCTGCAGAACAATAGCAGATCTAAAGCAGTTCTTTCTACAATGTTGCTCAAAATAATGTGTGTGAATTAACCTACAGTAATCATTTAAAACCAGAAAGCTTTTAAGCATTTTAAACAATTGCACTTTAAACAATCAAGACATTGCTGTGCTGTGTATTTTTCGCCTGGAGGTCTATCCACGATTTTTCCTAAAAACTTGGGTTCATGAAAAAGCAACCTTACCAATTCTAATCAGCTATTGGCAGAGTATCACAATTATTGTGGAATCTGTTCTAATGGCACGAGAACCATTTCAAACCTACTGTTGTATCCACTCTCCTGTTACCAAGGGTATTGTCATTATATTGTGTGGTAGCCTTTTAGCACAGTATAACAAAGTAGCAGTATTATGTCTCAGCAGTGACCTTGAAATGGCCTATGGCCACTCGGTAGATCTAGGGTTGCTCACTGATTGTAGTCTCATTGATAATGCTTAAATTGTCATATTATCTTTTCTTTTTTTTTTCTTTCTTTTCCTTTCCTTTCTGTTTGTTTTGTTCTGTTTTTTTTTTTTTGTTAAAATGTATTACTGCAAATCTTGTAAGTTTTAATTTTACCAGACTATGGCAAAGCCAAAGGAGCGTATGATTTTGACAGGCTATTATGTATGTAATATCGAGGAAATTTACATCAGACCAATTTGAAAACAAAATCTCGTGCACATGATGACCACATCTGTTATCAAGTGTTACTAAAGCGGCCAAGCGCTGCAAGCAAGAATTATCCTTACGGCCAGATATTCATAATCAAAAGTCATTTATTCAAACTAGGCTGAGAAACAGCACTTTTCGAACGTCACAAATTACATAAGACAGTCCTCCAAAACGCCCGCCCTTCACCACTTCCTAGTGCTTTAGCTGGGAAGAAGTGGCGCAACAAACTCCCCAGCAGTTCGTTTCTCCCATCGTACGTTTATCTGTTCCCTCATAACTCCTAAACTACTCATCGTATTTTGTTAAACGAGTAATCGTTGGAAGTGTCATGTTGTTCCGCGGGTTAATGACGTCTCAAAAAATTCAACATGGCGGCTTATAGCGCATGCAGTATCACCGAAAAAAGATATTATCTAAATGGATAATATCTATTTTCGGTCCCACGCCAGTAGTCCTTCTGCGCATAATTAACACCAGATTATCAGCGTATGTAGACTACCAGATACCGAGAGAACAAGCCGGTTTCGTTGCCGGCAAGGGAACTCGAGAGCAAATTTTAATGTCCGCATTCTCATCGAGAAATGTCGTGAATTTAACAAGCCACTGGTCGGGTGCTTCATAGGTTACGCTAAGGCTTTTATTTTATTTATTTATTTATTGACACACCAACGACTTCCATTTTAATTTTTATTATTGATTATACAAGTGCTGTGCACACCTATAAGTGACAAATTCACCACAAAGCTGTTGATATAGAATATATTTAATATAATGATTTAGCGAATAAGTCGTTGGTGTGTCAATAAATAAATAAATAAAATAAAAGCCTTAGCGTAACCTATGAAGCACCCGACCAGTGGCTTGTTAAATTCACGACATTTCTCGATGAGAATGCGGACATTAAAATTTGCTCTCGAGTTCCCTTGCCGGCAACGAAACCGGCTTGTTCTCTCGGTATCTGGTAGTCTACATACGCTGATAATCTGGTGTTAATTATAGTTCGCGTAGCTTCGGATCGGCCTACACAACTAAATTAGTTTGACTTAGTTGCGCTATCTTAGTTAATTTAGCTGGCATAGTTTGCGGTGGACGTACATGTATGAAAAACTGGCTCCGAAACTAAACTAACTGAGTTTAGCTGGCGGTGGACGATCGGCTTTATTTTTTAAAGATAAGTGGGTGCCAACTTACCGCTATGAACACTTCATAGACGTAATCTTAAACCCCCTGATTTTTGATATTCATGAACCCTTGACGTATCTACCTATTTGTAGATGTACCTACCTAAGTGTATAATTATGTGTATGTCATATTTTAGCTTACTGTACGTGTTAGGCAACTGTAAGTACAGTAAGCAAATGCTTCATAAGTAAATAAATAACATAATCACGCGTGTTTTCACCTAAGGGTTAGGCAGAGTTGGAATAAATAAATAATTAAGAACATTAAAAAAAGTTGACTGAAATAAGGTGTTTTTTTTTAAATTCACAATGGTAACAAAATGTTTAAAAAACAGTCCAAAGAATGTTCTCCTGTACCTACAACGGTTAAGGCCAGGTGCCCTTATCTACTACCCGTCCGAATATTGACCCTGTATATTATAAAAGCGTATATTTCTCAAAATTACCGGGTCAGATTTTGATCCCCCTTTGCACAAAGGTAAAGATGAGGTATCCCTCCACAAATAATCGAATCGTATCGCTATTGGTCCATAGACCACTTTTGCCCAGTCTCCTTCGAGTTTCAGGGGTACTTACAAATCACCCACAGTCGTGCAGTGCTAGATGTTCAGTTCGACGAACTTCGACTACAAGCAGTTCGATATTCACTCATGTGTTGTAACAACATAAAGTGAATAGAGTGCATTCACTTTGTACGCAACTGCTAGTGTTTATTAATAAAAAATGTATTATTTCGTTCTGAGACGTTACGGTACACTTGGACAGATACCTAATTCCGTCTTTTAATTTACATCAAAGTTAACCTTCCTACAGATTTAACTTTTTCCTAACAAAATGTACCTAACCTGTAGATTTTACCTGAAACCTACATAAATGTTACGGTTAAGAGATTATTTTTATGCTAGATGGTTACGGGAGCGAGCCGCGCTCGTGTCTGCTAAAGTAGGCACCAAGACACGGACGCGGGTGTAGCATCAACTACTTCATATAAAATGTTAGTGAAGTTTTGGATGCCTGCCTCGCCCGCGTTTCTTACATGAAACGGCTCGCGCCCGGCACCATCTAGCATACATCATTCTCAAAACCTCAAAAGCGGCTACACCTACTCATAACCTGCATAAACATGATTCAGCCTTTACTAAGGGACCTACGAGGTATACAGTACATACGCCACTACCCCACTACTCGTCTTACCTAATTGTGCTTTCTTTCTCACTCGCGCAAGTGTGAGACCCGAAAACCGATTTTACATATCTAGATATACACTACACCGCACCGTCCAAAAGTTTGGAAGCACACCTGTCTTCAAACAAAACAAATGAATACAGAGTATAGGCGGCAAAAATTAGTAATAAACTATCGTTTTACAAGCTTTTACGATTGTTTACATAAAAATAAAAGGATTGTTATTCCACATTCATGAAGTTTTAACTAACTCCTTAGTTTTGACGAAACACATGTTTTATGACTTAATCCGTCGGGTACTTTATTGTTGCAATGGTGTGGTTTTATTGATAATATTTGGTGGTTTTAACTTTTTAAGACCCTGTTTAGTTCAACTGGAGCATTGGCACGTGAAAGTTGTGATATTAATATTGTCCGTATTCGTAAGATATCGACGACTCCTTTGACCTTATTTTTTCTTCTGAAAATGGCAAAACGCAAGCAAATCACGCTCGAACAGAGAAGCGCTATTTGTACTCTACGTGAGGAAGGATACAGTGAACGTCAAATCGCAGAAATGCTCGGAATCTCTCGTAAAGGTGTCCACTATACCCTTGTTAGAAAACGAGAAACTGGGAAAAAATGAAGATAGAAAGAGATCTGGTAGGCCCAAATCCACAACAAGGCAAGAAGACAACTTCATCAGGATTCTCTCTAAACGGAATCGACGCTTAACTGCACTACAAATCACCGCAGCTCTGAATGAAACGCGAGAAACACCCGTTTCAAAAACAACTGTTACAAGACGTTTATTGTCTGCGGGACTAAGGGCTTGTACACAAAACTGCGATGCAATGTCGCATCGCAAGAATCTGCGAGCTGCGCATTGAACTGTAGCTACAACTCAATGCGCAGCTCGCAGAGTTTTGCGATGCGATGCGAATTCGCAGTTCTGTGTACAAGCCCTAAGAGGATGTGTTGCAGCTAAAAAAACAAAAATAACAATTTGACATAAGAAAAATAGACATAATGGGCAAAAGCGCACTAAAACTGGACAATAGAGCAATGGGAAAATGTTCTTTGGAATGACGAATCAAAGTTTCAGATTTTCGGATCCAATAGACGTGTCTTTGTACGCCGGTCAAAAGAAGAGGGCTTCAGAGGCATGTACTGTGCCTACTATCAAACATGGTGGAGGTGTACTGTCATAGTTTGGGGGTATTTTGGCAACAATAAACCCGGAAATCTTGTGAGGATCACCGGAAAACTAAACAAGGACGGTTACTTGAATATTCTCCAAAATTCCGCCGTACCCAGTGGACTAAATCCTGGATTCATTTTCCAACAGGATAATGATCCTAAGCGTTCTTCTAAATTGTGCCAGACCTTTTTGAACAAGAAAAAAGATGAAAAAATCTTAAACATCATGCAATGACCATCTCAATCACCTGATCTTTCTCCCATTGAGCTTGTTTGGGATGAACTCGATAGAAGGGTGAAAAATCGTTCTCCTACGAGCTCAGAACATTTGTGGAAGCTATTAGAGAGCGAATGGAAGAAATTAGATTAAGGATTTTTTTAATAAATAAATAAAAACAATGCCTAGAATATGCGAGAAGCTAATAAAGGAAAAAGGAGGACACTTTGATGAAGCTAAAATTTAATTTTATATTG
This sequence comes from Fissipunctia ypsillon, assembly GCA_947568875.1. Classification (NCBI taxonomy): domain Eukaryota; kingdom Metazoa; phylum Arthropoda; class Insecta; order Lepidoptera; family Noctuidae; genus Fissipunctia; species Fissipunctia ypsillon. Next base: position 13,257,409 of record OX387661.1, on the reverse strand, counting down.
TATGTAAAATTTTTATTCTGCTTAAATTAGTTTTACGCCAGGGTAGCCCTCGAAATTCAAATGTTCTTACGTTTTTTGCAATTTGCAGATCAGTATTAGGTTGTGTATATATTGATTAAAATATGATTCGCGACCGTAACAAATATGTATTTACAGAATTATAATCATTAAAGTCACCAATACAACTCTCTAAGACCAAGTAATTCTATTGAATGACTATTTAATGAAATCTTAACATTTCAGGATTATACTAACTTAGAAATTGTATTATTGATTCTAATATTATAATCCTGTAAATACATATTTGTTACGGTCGCGTATCATACTTTAATCAACATACACCCAGACACTGAGCTGCAAATTGCAAAAATCGCAAGAAAATTTGAATTTCGCGGGCTACCTTAGCGCTTTCCTCTTTAAAGTTTGACAGATTGTAGTAGCTTGATGTGCTGGCGTCTGTACATACAAAATTTCATGCCGATTCGACAATAATTATAAGTAGGTTAAAATTGACTTCCAAGATATTTTTACATTTTTAGTAAGTAGGTTACAAGTGAAGCTAATAAAAACATAGCTCCATCTTGCTGGAACTACTATTTATGGGATTTGAACCGAAGACACGTAAAATCTGCGGAGTAATTGCGTACAGTACGACACAGCTTAGATGTAGCATATATTTGAAAATTTGCATTCATTCATATCAATTTTACTAATGTATTTGGTTATGAGTTTCCAAGTTATTGCGTTTGCGTAAATATAATTTTCGCCTAAAGCAGTAATAAAGATTGATGATTTTGATGGCGTACTCAGTTTAAATGGTTGCCGGTTTTACTTATTTTGCCGGTGCTACATCTAAATTGTGTGGTATGGACGGCAGCACATCAAGCTACTACAATCTGCCAAATTTCTTTAATAGATTTTCAACTTTATCGGTAAAGCATTAGGTTCAGGGTTGATTGGGAAAATTTGACAGTTTCGGGTAGCTTGACCTGCTGGCGTCTGTACAACATAAAATGGCAATCGATTGCAGTACCACACTGCTCTTTTAGGACCTTTGAAAGTTCTAAATGCCCTAAAAGTCCTAGGGCCTAAAATGACCATAAAACTTTTAGGCATTGATAGACGACAAGGAAAACCTATTGGACAGTGGCGCTTTTGATTTTATACATGTGTGTAAATAAATTTTATTTTGACTCACGACATAAGCTCACTTAAGCAAATAAAATAATTTAAAAAAATTATGTTTTTACCTTTTTTTATATTCAAAATTTTGGACATGTGCTGTTTTGAAAACAAGCGATTCAATTATGCAGGTAGTCTTTTTTTTATGACTTCTCCCGCTCTGGGCGGAGCGGGAGGGCGTGTCAGACTTTTACTGACTAAAACCCACCCGTTACCTCAGGCAACAGAAGGAACACGGGTGGGTTTATTACCGTGGCCCCGGCACAGGCAACTTGCCTGTGCCGGGGCCACGGTAACTCTTTCGAACATCCCGCAACCCTAGCTGGCATCGGCCCTAGCGGACCCCGTCAATAGTGCTGACATCTCTTTGAGGCGCGCGTGGGACACGACGCGCCGTCGACTCGGGCTTGGTCCTTACCGGTCGGCGAGCTACCCATTGCTCGCCGTCCGCAAGCCCGCGCCTACGGTGGCCGGGAATCGGCTGCCAATTCCCGACGCCCAGGGCGTCTCCTGCAGCGACTAGGGGCGTGAGGGCGCAAAGCTTGCCTCTCCCTCACGCGTCCCGCCTCCTCCTTCACGAGCATTACTGCTTCGCAGAAGGAGGTAATGGCTTCCCATGTACTCTCGCTCCGTACCTTGGCCTGGACCAGGGCCGGACGCGAGAGATCGCCGCCGCCGATCGCTTCCGCGAGGACACGGCGGTGCTCCGCCCAAGCCGGGCAGACCTCCACCGTATGCTCCACCGTGTCCTCCGGGCGATCCACACAGTGGTGACACCCGGGCGTTTCCTCCCGCCTTATCCGGAACAGGTACCTCCCGAAGCACCCGTGTCCGGTGAGGACCTGTGTCAGGCGGAAGGTGAGGACGCCGTGGCGCCTCTCCAACCACTCCTCAAAGAGGGGACCTATCGCCGCAATTGTGGCGTGCCCAGCGCTGGGTTGCGACAATCGCACTCTCCATGCCGCCATGAGATCCTGCCGGAGCTCTTTCCGCCGTGCCGCGATTTCTCGCGGCAACGGAGTTACGCCCCGGCGTCCTGCCTCCTCGCGCCACTCCCACCTGTGCGCGAGATGCAGGTAGAGTCTGACCAACGAAAGCTGTCCAAGAAAAAAGGCGGGAATTTTAAAAAATCAAGAGCTGTCGACCCTGGCTATACACTGCTTAAACGGAGTTGATACTATTTATAATTCAAGACATATTATGCGATATTTAGATCATTATTACATATTTATATACTTAAACCATAATATCCTTATTACCCTTGATATTTACTTGGAACTGTTAAACCACCATTATGTATTCGCGCAATGGTGGATAAGCAAGTTAGCGTTACAATATTTTGCCGTGAGGAAGATCATTATCAGTACCAAAGTTAAGCTCTAAACGAAACTAGCTTGGCATTTTTTAACTTCTGCACATCAAAGTTCACAACTCAACTTTCCTGGCACAGCCTTATACAGAAAAGATTGAATTAAACAAAAAGTTATTACTATACATTTATTTAATGGAATAGAGACCACTGATGTGATGAGGATGACACAATAAAATCAAAACAAAACATAAGGGTTATGAGTCATAGTCGAAATCGGATTCCAAAAACTTTACACCCCATAATATTGAATCAGCTTCATTACTTTCTTCGCTGCTATTGCTACTGTCCCCAACATGTATTATGAATCGTTCAAGTTCGTTTTCAACAATACGGTCCCTTAATTTGTACTGATGTCCAACATTTAGTGCATGATCAGTGTACTTCTTCCAGTCATCAGCAGTTATGGATAAAAACCATTCTTTTATTAAATTTTGCATTATTTCTATACTTTTGCTTGCTATTTTTCTCTCCGCCTGACTCCATACAAGCTCAATTGCATTGAGCTCGCAATGATACGGTGGCAGCAACAAAATTTCGTGATAAAGTTGGTAGCATTCATATGATCATGGTAGTCAGCTGATTTGGATTTTGTGCTGAATACCAATAATGCACCTGGCACAAACCCTTCCTCCGATCCTGCATGCACAATGATATGTCTTTTTCCTGACGATATATTAGTAGTGACACAACTTGCTGAAGGTCCTTGCCACGATTTTTTAACTTTATAGTTCTGAAGTATGGACGGCAGCACATCAAGCTACTACAATTTGTCAAATTTATTTAATAGATTTTCAACTTTATCGTTAAAGCATTAGATTCAAGGTTGATTGGGAAAATTTTACAGTTTCGGATAGCTTGACCTGCTGGCGTCTGTAGGTACATATGTCTCATCAAGGTAAACAATCTGTTTACCTTCTAGCCTCTTCTGATTTATTGTCCTCAACAATGTGTGTCTCCATGCCGCAATATCATATTTTGCTGTAAGTAAAGCCCGTTCATTTTTATTGTTTTGAAACTCGAACCCGTTCTAGTGTAAAATTTTTCTAAGGGTTTCACGGCATCCCGTAAATTCAATTGCTTTCTTCAGCTCATTGTGCAGGTTTCTCAGTGTTGGGGACTTGTTTTGCACTGCGTAAAATTAGTTTATTTTGTTTCTTATATCCGAAATATCAAAATTATCCAAATTGGAAACTGACAATTTTGACAGTCCTAAAATATTGCCATACTAAAACTTTTGAAAATAATTCGTGGTCAGCTTTCGTTGGCCAAACTCTACTTACATAATTATTGTTTCAATGTAAATATTATGTAGGTAGGTAGGAATTATTAGGATTAGGTACTTAATGAAAGTTATTATTGAAATAAATTGAAAAGTACCTAATTGGATTAAGTTTATTGTAAATATCAAATCTACATACATTGTTATTGCACACTCCCACTCGTAAGCAACTTTTCAATTCTAAACGCATTTTTGTGTATCAATATCTTAAGATCGTTAATTTTATCATGCTTCTCTTCAATGTCCCTTTCTATTTGTTTTAATTTAGTATGGAACGGCGTCAGCGAATCTTCGTTCAGGCTGAAAGATAAAAGATGGTGTTAGGTACCCCTTGGCCACGAGCTACAGGCTCAAGCGACGTGCGTCTTGCGACAGCGACGGCGGAGAAAACAAATGAAAGATGTTGTTTAGGGCATGCCACGAGTCTCTGCACGTAACTATTAGGTAATCGCGCGATGGAAACAGGGTGACGAGCGATTTGGCGCGCGAGTGAACTAAATTAATGTACTAGCAAACAGCGCGGCGCGGCTGCCATGACTTCAGAGGGTTGAGACCGGCGAGCGCGGTCTAAGAAGTCGCCGTCGTCGCCAATAAGCACTGACGGATTGATCGTGCGTGGCATGGTCATGTGCGCGTGCCATTTGACGTAAATTGTGTCGCAAGTCGCATCGCTCGAGATTGTGAACGGAGCCTTAGATTTATGAACTCATATCCGATTGGTATAGAAAAACTGTTCATACATGCATCGACGTAATCTGTCTACTGTTGTATAGGTTTTTTGGAACGAAGTTCTCGCGGCTTGTGGTAGGAGAAAACTGGCAGAAATTGTGAGTTTTTGACGTACCTAACGAAAAAGCGTTATGCCGTCAGTTAGTAGGTAGGTGGTGGGTGGTAGTGGTGGTGGTAGGTATACATATAGGGGGGTCAGGTAGTTTTTAGCAAGCTTGGTCGTGCTCGTCGGGCCTCCCCCAGGTAACTGGGGGTCTCACCTGGCGGGGGCTGACCGCCGAGGTGTCGTGAAGAAAGCGACTGTGAGACAGCGTCGCAGCGTGTCTACAGAAAAACATAGCAACCACTCACATGGGCGTGCGTAGCCACGCGCGCCCAACTACCACCAGCCGCTAAATCTGCCGCGCTAATTAGAAATGCAGTAAGGAAGGATTTTTGGATTTTTAAAAATCCTTCTTTACTGCGTTTGCGCGGCAGAAATGCACACATTAAAAAAGGCGCCCGCATTAGCGGGCCTCCGCGCTACCCTCTGCGGGCGGGGGGCTAAGGCCCTGGCACCACATGCCACGCTCCCATATGGGAGCGTAGCGACATCTGCATTAGTTAGCAAGATAAAACTATAGATATTAGATGGCCCTGTTTGTATTAACACTTATGTGATAAGTATTTGACACTTGAAACTTCGTTCCAACCGGGTGTCCCACGACACCAGAATTTTTGAAGATGCTAGTTAAGCGAATTCAGAACTTCAATCAATAATACTTTAAATGACCCTGATTATTAATGTTCTAGGAATATTTTGAACTGTTAACGTATCTTTTCGTGAAGCAGATTCAATTAGTTAAATAACTGAGCGGCAATTCCCGTATTGTTAAGTACGGTCGCATTCTAATCTGTCTCAATCTGTCAAAAATTGTATGGCATTTTTGACATTATTTGTCGCTGCAATGAGATTACGACTAGATTATGAACGTTTTTAATTACGGAATTGGCCTTCTAATAAATGATTGTGATCACGGGATAGGGAATGGGTTAATTTTCCATCGACTCCAGACTGTGCGAAAGCGAAAATACTAACGTCTTTTGTTTTAGCATCTCTTTTGTAACATCTTCGTAAATGTTTGACCATTGATGGAGTTCCTGACGCATCACTTCTACATCTTCTTGGATGTGATCTAATAATTTCCCCAACGGATTCGCTACCCGAGATAAAGCTTGTATATTAAACCGAAGATGTTCGATTTCTTGGTTCATCGCCTCTCTGGCTTTCTGAGCTCCGAATTGCCACTCCTGCAAAAAAAAATCAAATGGTTAACTGAAATATTAACTTCTGTCTGCACGTACCTTCAGTCAACCGCACGTATACAAGAGGTGGTGCCCAGGAACCAAAACCAATAACATTGAACTTGTCTAGGAATAGAACACGTTATCTGAGCGTCGCTGATTAATAACGCGCCTAATAGCACACATACTAGGTACATATCACAATCACTTTTCACCCTGTGGATCACCAGAAAATGATTAAATATGCTATACAAGGTGTAATTTAAATAACGCACAACATCTTAAGGGGTCGTTGTACTCATCATTATGAATCACTTTTACTTGGGACCAAACCTAATATCGCGAAAAGTATTCAGCTGTTCCCTACATTTTGACGAGTCAGGTACGCGAACTCTAGAATCCTTCGCCCCGCTCTGGCTTCAAAGAAACACTCTCGCCTTTAAAATAGTTGTTTGCTCCCTTGGCAACTAATTAAAAAATATTACTAATGACTTTACTTTTAATTTCAGACCATTAATTAGATTTTATTCATTAAACTTAATCTTTTGAAATATAAATTGTTTGAATTTTTGCTCCATTGTGAAAACACCTTTACCCTGTAGTTGCACTGATGACTCACTATTTTCTTAACGCGAACGACTTTAGTGCTATTTTGGGTCATTGAACCTCATGATAATGTTAATATGCCCCGGGATTCCCGGGAATATTTTTCTGAATGTCGATGTATGTACTAGATAAAGTTAAATCACAGTAATATTGTAACTCGGCTCTATTCTTGAAATAATGCCGGGCGGTGCGTAAAGACGCGATAGGGCTGCCCGTCTACAGTATTTTAATTTTATCTACATACTTGAGTTTCTTTTTAGTTTTATGATTATAGAGGGTGTAAGGGACAGCCCTCCACAGACTGATGGGGTGAATTCAGTGTATCATACTAAGATGACCGGTACATGGAATTATTTCAGGAACGTTATGGGAATCCAATAAATCCGATTTGTTTTATTACCTCATAAGCAATGTATCGTTACTGTGGCAAATCGCGCGCAGCGAACGACAGCGCAGCGAGCCTTCGGCCGCCGAGTATTTCAATATCCATTACTGATTTTTTGATTTTAGCTGTTTTATTTACATAAATTGTGTGCTGCCTACAGAGAATGTAATTTTACATTGAAATAACTAGTATAGTAACTGAAAAAACGATTTAAAAAATGAAAATTTTCCTGAGAATATTTTCGGTGGAATATGCATTAAAATAAGGAGCAGAATACACCCTGTTAGTTTGCGGAGGGCTGTCCCTTACACTCTGTATATGATTGTAAATATTATATGAAATTTGTTGTGAATGAAATAGGAAGTGTTCAATAAAAATATATATTGTGTTTTTGATTAGTACTTAGATTTAATAAAAAAAAACACCCTTATTAATTTAAGATAACTGAAAAATATTTGCGCCTCGGCTGAGACGTACGAAAAGCTTTATTGTTAAATTTAATAGTAAAAAAAAAATTAAATAATAAAACAGCAATATTTATTCACAGATACTGAAAATCAAGAACATTTGTACATAGAAACAAAACCTAAAGTGGACTTGCGAAACAGTTAACTCTCGGGTTAACTTAGTTTGGTCCGCGATTTGATAGCTCAAATATATGGAAAACCGTAATTCAGAAGGCATATCCATGATAAGATAACGGTCACTTAATCCCGCGAATAGCACTACCTATGACGATCATTAATTATAAGAGATTGTGCGAAATTGACGCGTTTGTTTGTGTGTTTATGAGATAGAAACTCATCCTATTTGTGCGATATTGACGCTTTAGTGTTGTGTTTTCCCACCATGGCAGGAAAGGGAAGTGTGAAATTCGCAAAATGTGGCATAACCCCATAGGATGATTCTTCTGTGGCCTTCCAAAAATAAATATACTAGAACATGTTTAAAAACTTTGTTTTATTTGTTTTCTTTTGATTTCTATTACAGCGAATTTTCATTTTGCAGTTTTTAATAATACTAATAATAAACTCAGAACTATATGTCCCGTGTCACAGAGCACATCTGAAGCAGAAAGTGTATGCATGGGCGAACCGTATTCGTAGGTATAAGAGGCGAGTAGAGCGATACACTCAGAATCGCATCTTCCAGAGCGATGAAAGGTGGGTTTATAGGGCTTGGGAGCGACCGAACCAAGGTGTGGCTGACACGCGCCTGCCGGATGATGATGCCATATGCTCTTTCTGGCGCAGTATCTGGTCGGTGCCTGTCAGTCACACCGAAGGCGATTGGGCTCGGAAAGTCGAGCGAGCCTGCGATCCAATAGCAGAAATGGGGGCTATTACCATCTGCCCCCAAGATGTAGCCCGTGCAGTCCGTCCGTTACCTAACTGGAAGTCTCCAGGGCCGGACGGGCTGCACAACTTCTGGATCAAATGGCTTATAAGGTCGCACGCTCGCTTGGCGGTTCAGTACCAGGCTGCTTTGGAGTCTGGCTCGCTACCCCAGTTTCTAACGACAGGAATTACCCACCTGCTCCATAAATCAGGTAGCACCGCGGAACCCAAAAATTATAGGCCGATCACGTGTTTACCGACGGTCTATAAAGTTCTTACATCTATTTTGAGAGCCAAAATTAACAAACATATAGACACAAACCTCATCATGTCTGCCTCTCTAAATGGATGTAGGAACGGGTCCCGCGGTACTAAGGAGCTACTCCTCATTGATATGGCCATTAACCAACAGGTTCGTCGTTCCCGAAAGGATCTGTCGACATGTTGGATAGATTATAAGAAGGCCTATGACTCGGTGCCACATACATGGCTCATAAGGGTGCTAGAGTTGTATAAAGTAGATGCAACTCTGCGCACCTTCCTGATGTCGTGTATGGGGCAATGGAGGACGGTCCTTAGCTATCCAGGATGTCGAAATATCCAGAGGAATAGCGAGCCGATAAGGATCGAGCGAGGCATATTTCAGGGTGATAGTTTGAGTCCGCTTTGGTTCTGCTTAGCCTTGAATCCTCTAAGCACACTGCTGGAGGATTCAGGTCTAGGCTATCGGCTGAGGAGAGGTGGTAAGGTTATATTTCACCTCCTCTACATGGATGACCTAAAACTCTTTGCCCCCAACAATTTGCAACTGATGGAGCTACTGAAAGTAACTGAAAATTTCAGTAGCGCCATCAGGATGGAATTTGGGGTGGACAAATGTGCGGTCATGCATGTAAAGCGAGGAGAGATTGTGGAATCCGTGGGAACCCAACTCTCGGATTCCATAAGCCTTAGAACCCTCTCCGCAGCCGAAACCTATAAGTATTTGGGTATGTCGGAAGCGTTAGGCATTAATGGTGCTGATATGAAGCAATCGTTGAAGGAGCGCTTCTTTGGCCGCCTGAAGAAAGTATTTAATAGTCTTCTATCAGGCGGAAACAAGGTGCGCGCCTTCAACGGTTGGGTCATGCCGGTTTTGATGTACTCGTTCGGCATACTCAAATGGACTCAGACTGAACTCGACGCCCTGGATAGGAGGGTCCGTACGCTGCTGACTACATATCGAATGCATCACCCACGATCATCGGTAATGAGACTGTATATCCCGCGAAAGTGTGGAGGTCGAGGCTTTTTAAATGTTAATACCTTCCACAATCGCGAGATATGCAGTCTCAGGGAATATTTCCTTGAAGCCGACGTGGGGATGCATCGAGATGTGGTTGCAGTGGACAAGGGCCTCACCCCGCTCTCCTTGGCTAAAGAGAACTGGCGCAAGCCTGTAGTGCTTGACACTAACGATCGCCTGGAGGTATGGCAGAGTAAGGAGCTTCACGGACGCTTTTTCCGGGCCCTACATGAACCCGATGTAGATTTCCTAGCGTCCGTAGCCTGGCTGCGTTTTGGTGACCTCTTTGGGGAAACCGAAGGTTTTGTCTGTGCAATTATGGACGAAGTTATCATGACGAACAATTACCGGAGATTTATTGTGAAGGACGGCACGGTTGACATCTGTCGGGCATGCCACCGTCCGGGAGAATCAATACGACACATCATCTCCGGGTGTTCTCGTCTAGCTAACGAAGAGTACTTGCATAGACACAACCTTGTAGCCAGGATTATCCATCAGCAACTTGCTCTGAAATACAGTCTTGTGGAATCGGAAGTGCCGTACTACAAGTATGTGCCCGACCCAGTTCTCGAAAATGGACATATCACATTGTACTGGGATCGATCCATCATCACTGACAGGACTATTGTTGCCAATAAGCCTGATATAGTGGTGGTGGATCGAATAGAGCGGCACGCAATGATTATTGACATAGCTGTCCCGCATGACGGGAACTTCGTGAAAGCCGAGAAAGATAAACAAATCAAGTATCTTGACTTGGCCCGCAAGGTTGTCGACATGTGGGATGTGGACTCAGCGATCATTGTGCCGATAGTCGTATCAGCCAATGGCTTAATTGCCAAGAGCCTCGACCAACACCTAAGGAGGCTCTCGTTGGGCAGCTGGATTAAGGGCTTGATTCAGAAAGCGGTACTTCTGGACACGGCTTGCATTGTTAGGAGGTTCCTCTCTCTGGAGCCCTGACTGCCGGTAGCTTGGACCCTGTTCCCGATACCGGTGGGCTACTATTTTTCATATTTTTAAATGTTTTTATAATTTTTTTATATTCTAATATTTAAAAATATAGTTTATATGTATTTAATGAAATAAAGGAAATATAATAAAAATGTTTATTTATTCAAGCAATACATAGGTTGAGCACAGTCTTAGATAAACTGAATTAAAAGGCCACAAAAATCTATATAAACAAAATTATAAACCCTGTCTCTTAAACTAGGAGGCCTGAGAGACAGTGTTCGGCCAGATGGTGCATTAATTAATTAATTTTTGCCAAAGGACTATGTATATAGGCATCTGCAAAATGAGAATTTACTGTAGGTATATATTAAACTATAAATAGATAATAGGTATATACCTATCCGTTCATAATTCCCGCGCCTCACGAGTTTCTGATGGCTTACGCTACAGCGCTAGTGTGATTCTATAAGCATTTTTAAAGTATGAAGTTGACGCTCTTCCCTTTAGGGTATTTATGATTATGTTCTGTGGTACGTTGAGTTAACGCTCGCGAAAAATTTTGCTCGAACATGCTCGAGATGTTACTTGTTATAATAAAGAAATCTCGCTGTTTTGTCAAGTCGTAAAAGCTTTGCGAAGAAGGGGCGCGGCTCGCTGGTAAATAAATAAAGGAATACATACAATCTCTGTTTTTCCTGTTATTTGAGACATCTCTTTCTGGGAGTCTAAAATCTGTTGGACTAGGTGTCCGTGTTCGTTTGATGACAGTTGCAGTTCTTGCTGGTCTTGAGGATCATGTTGTTCTAATACTAAGAGACTTGTTTCTTCTTCCTGTAAATAAAATTTACATATTAATCACATAAACCCAACTTTTTATCCATACAATAAGTACCTACGTGAGTTACATTTTCTACGAACCTCTTCATTCTGAGTATTTTCTATGATTATGTTGACTTTACCTAAGAGTAAATTATCTGAATCTTTTATAACGTTGTCTAGTTTTTCCCGCATTCGCGGAGCTCCCGGTCTAGACGATGAAGGTCTTACACTTGGTGGTCGAGGAATTTTTGATTCACTTGTACTGGTCATTGGAACTTTATCTATGGTCACAGGGTCTTTTATAGTTTCAGGTTCGATAAAAGCTTGGGTATGCGTATATGGTTTTTCTTGAATATTTACATCTAAATCCAAGCTTTTTAACTTTATATCATCATTAAGATCGCTATTTGTTTGATTTTGGTGTTCAACATCAATAAATGCTGTTTCCTTATTTATATTTATTTCTTGCGAGTTTATTTGATCTTGTTTATTATTATTTGTGATTTCATTTAAATCATTTGAAGATGACGACGAGTTCAACTCATTTTCGTCTATTGTATAGGAGCTGTTAAGTTTTCCTTCGTCATCCTGGTCCATTCTAGGAGTTACAATTTGATCAACATTTACGTTTTTACCTACTTCATCTTCTTTTCTTACGGTTGTGTTAGGCATCTGGCTTTGAGCTTTGTTTAAAGTACTGTGCTCTTTTTCTCTCTCTATAGAATTGGATGATATATTTTTACTGCGAATTTGTATGTTATCGTCTTTAGGCGGATCTTTTTTTTCCTTATTATTGTCCTTTGCGTTTTTCGCGTTGATTGTTTTCGATTGCTGTATTTTTTTGGGGTTCTGCGGTTCAGATTTGACCGATCCATTTTCTTTTCTTTTTGATTTAACATCATTTGCCTTTTCTTTATCCTGTTTAGTTGTAGATCGTGTAACATCATTTCTTTGACTACCCAACTTTTCGCTGCTTCGTGATGTTAACTTTTTAGGGTCTGTTGCTTTCTTTGTTGTTTTGATTGGCTCTTTGCTCTTAGTTTCAGATATTTGAGCTAACTTTGAACTTTCTTTATATTTTTTTACAGCGTCTTCCGACGATAATTTTTCATCAAGTGCTTTAGCCAGACATTGGAGTAATTCATTCGTTTTCTCGGGTTCTTGACCTGCAACTATTTTAGATGGTTTTGCAGCCAGTGATTTTCCTGTAGTTAAACCTGTTAACGTGTTAAAAGTTGAAGCATAAGTATTAATGGCCCTTGTAACAATTTATATAGTCGAAGTTATTTGTTGAATCAACTTACTCAAAACAATTATCACTTTGTTAAGAAATGATATTTTACTATCTCTGTCTTTAACATTTTCTGATACCAATTCATCTTCCTCAAACAAATTTCCAAAAAAACCGGTTGTCTTCAAAACCTGAAATTTTTTAATACGACCTAGTTAATAAAACTTCAAAATATGTAGGTACCTACGATCAGCAACGAAGACAGCGGAGTCCGGGAGAGTTGAATCCCCTTCTAATTTAATGGGTTTGAAAGACACTGAAAAAGACACAATATAAGTTTAATTGTTATAATTATAACGCAGGGCGTTTAGTTTCCCTCAAAGTGGTCATCGTTCTCCTGCCCTTATCCCAATTTATTTGGTGTCGGCGCAACCTAGGTATAAAATAATTGTAACTGTGATTTCCAACTAGATAGCTCAAGAACGAATACGAAGCTCTGTTAGGGCTCCCACACAAAACTGCGATGCGATGCGGACTCACAGTTTTGTGTGGGAGCCCTTAGATAGGTAGGTACCATTTTCTAATGTCAAAGTTTACTATTAATCCATTATCTTGAGCTGAAAGCTTTTTTTTAATCTATTTGTGGTTCGAATCTTCCCAACTCATGGGAGAGTTGACCATAACCATATATATTTGCATAGGAAATATTGATATTAATACAGATCACATTATTAGAATTATATTTGCTGTCTTCTAGATAATAATTAATGAATCGATAATGCGTGAGATTAAGAGTCGATGCCGAACTGTCTATAGTAATATAATATTTATGCTCCAGTCTGTTCGTGTAGAGTAGAGGTTCCCAGACTTTTTTCTCATAGACCACTTTCAAAATTTAGCTGTTTCCGGTGGGCCCCCTGTAGCTACATTTCTACCATATTCCCAAAACTTGACAAAAAATGTGAAGATCTAACTATGGAAATTTGCGTTGAGGCTGAGTTCCAACCACGAATTAATAGTTTTCGAAAAAAAAAAGAGAATTGTTTGGTTAATTAATTAATTGATTGTGCTGAGAGTGGATGTCAAAAAAGTAAAGTTGGCCAATCAACGTTTATCCTTGGCATTCGTATTTATATTGGTGAAGAATCAAACAAGTTCATATAAGATTGCAAGCACACACACCACAAGTCGTATTTCGTCCCTTTGCACGTCTGAACAAGTAGCGTTCTGGACGGCGGCGCTTTGCAAGTCTCGACACGTTGTACTGAATATGGGATATGCAAGTTTTTACAAGTAACAGTCGCTGAGCTTCTTAAAATATTATCTGCCTACATTGATAGGTGAAGTCAAGCCAACATTTTAGTTCTTCACTATCGAAATACAAATAAATTCCCTGATTCTGATTCTGAAAGCAGATAAATTTTCGTGGACCCCCGCTTACGAATCTCCCATTTTTTTGTCACGCCAACGTAGACCCCCGTCGAGTCTCCCGTGGACCCCTGGGGGTCCACCTGAAACACTTTGGGAACCACTGATGTAGAAGGTCGGTGACGTACCGCAAGTCGGTATTGTACCAAACACTTGGTCGAAATTCACAGATCGCACTTTACCATACGAATATGAATCTTATATTAATGCAGATAATGTTCATATTCGTACAAGCGAATGTCAGCAAGCATTTCATTAGAATATGAACATTAATGCTGTACAAATAGTGTTCACATAGCAAAGTCAGCGCGGTCTGTGTATCTTGCCCTTTGACCTTGACCCGGCCAAGTGTAGTACGGAGTTTCAATAGAATAAATGGTCAGCTTATACGGTTTTGTTATATTATACCACTGATGTGCGGCTTAGGTACCCACTACAACTCATGATTTTATTAGTTTGTTCCCACAATATGATATTCCCAAAATACCTATATGCTTTTCTGACTTTCCCCAGAAAACTAATTTTTCAAAACTGAAAATAATTATGATATTTGGTACAATCAGGACTAAAATTGTATGTATCTATTTGCCGTATCGTAAAATAGATAAACCAGTGGCTTTGACTGTGTTCAATGAAACACAACAACCTCACAGACAAACAAACGGACAAAACACAATAACAGAAAGAAAAGGCGTAGGTACGTACCTAGGTACCACGTACGCGTACCACGTACCTACGTGACACCAGTCATCTTTTGACCTATTTACCTACAAATATAAATAATCTATCTTCTATAACTATCTTAGGTAGGTACACGTTATAGGTATTATAAAGTTTGAATTTGCAATTGAGTGCAGAACATGAAGAAAATAAAAACAAAATCAAAGAAAAGCAAGTCAACATAAAATTGGTTGGTCGACTCTCAACGGGACCAGAGGGCTGGCCTATTCTTAGCCCAAAGAATCAGCATTGCCATTCAGCGTGGCAATGCTGCTAGCCTTTTGGGCACTTTTCCGATTGACAGCGATGCGGACGAATTTTTTGATGCCCAATGAGCTCTTCTCCCTTTTTATTTTTTATTGTACCTATACTTGTACATAATATATATATATTAGTGTTATTATGTATTATAGACATAAAATTCAAAGAAATATACAAATTATGTATCATATATTATTATTCATTGATACGTACATATGTATATAATTAACAAAATAAAATAATAATGAGCATAACAAAAAATGAAGAATGGAAATGAGGAAATGAAGAATGTTGTATGTATGTAAGTGTAGGTGTGTGAGTGTAAATAAGTGGGTTAAGTTTTCAGTGGCAATGTAATCCAGATTTAATAGCCAAATACGTAATTTTCTTTTACAAATAGCTTTTGTATGAGTGTGGATAGAAATTTTGTTATTAATAAAATTATAAAACAAAGTGCCAAGAGAACAGAAAAACTTTTGGGAGAAGCTAGTGTTATAAGTACGGATGATCGAACAAACATTTCGTTTGCTTACGGGTAAAAAGTACAATAATAAGTGCGATTAGTGTCAATTCGAGTAAATGATTTTTCAAAGTTGAAGTTTTAATTTTATCTATTTTATTAAAAAACTGTTAAAGCAAAATGTTGCATTATCTACCCTTCTTTTAAGATTTACTCATATATAGGGTGTCCGGTTTCGGACTAGCGAAAATTAAAGGGGAGGTACAGACAGTGGTCTCGAACGTCATAGAGCGAGATCGGTAGAGTTGCCGTATATTTGTACCCAAAATCGGAATTTAACAAAAAAATACAATATTCAATCAAATTCGTTTATTTATTGAAAAAAAAAACTTACATACTAATTTATAACGAGAGTCCATGTCGGTAGAAATACCGAAAAATCGGTAGGTTCGAGACCACTGGGTACAGACCATCAATTTGAACAACTTTTTCCCGGGGACCTACATCGTAATCGTGAAAAAAAATCCGTCGCCCCCATCAGGCACGTATACAGAGGGGGGGATAGTTGGGATTTATCCCCCCCCAAAATCTGACTGAAAAAAAAAACGTTTTAAGCCATCTGTTTATTTATTCGCTTGCGTGTTCTTTCAATAAGTAGGTAAAATAAAAATATAGATCTTGATCTGATTATGTAAGCGACGTTACTAGTAGCGCCATCTAACCTGTTTAGAGAGAAACCGAGAACGAAAACAGTAATGAACGACATCTATCGTCGAGTAGAAAAACTAATAGTAGAAAGGTCGTCGCGTCGAGTAGCGAAATATCGAGAAGCCTCCATAACTTTCTGCTACCAGGTAGTAGATGGCGCAATATTCCACAGTGTTCCAGAATACGAAAATGTAGTATAAATACGGCGGGAGTCCGGGAACCTGCATGTCAGTTCATTTCGAGAGCGATTCAAGTGAGAATCGAGAGCGACAAGCGAGAAGAAAAGTGAAATACCTCTGCAATAGTGACAGTATAGTGCAATAGACCAGTTTATTTTGATATTGGTTTCAGTTACATAGAGTGTAGGTAGAGTAAATTCCTTCCGACTTGGTTCACCTGATACTTTGCCCGTGCCGTGAAATAAAGGAAAAAAACTTCAAAACCACTGTTTTCATTTCATTGGATTCGCCAAATCGCCAGTCCGTGACGTGAGATAGTGTTGGACAATTTTGGACCTGCAGACGTCATAATTTGTTGGACCGTTCGCCCTATCCATCACAGATTACTTAAATAAAGTAAAGTAATGTGTGAAATGTGAGTGCTTCTTGATTTGTGCTTGTTTGAACGTATATAAATTGCTGCTGCTAAAATGAAGAGAATTGACAACTTTTTCAAGCCAGTGGCAAAAAAAATTGTTACTACTAGCACTAGCGAGGAAAAAACTACTCCAAGCATGGCTTCTGCTGTTGATAGTAGACAACTAGAAACAACATCAAAATTTACAGAAAAAAATGTGATTTCAGCCGAACCGGCTGGAAGATGTAGAGATGAAGGAGAATGTTCAACTTCAAAAACGTGCAGTTTAGATACAATGATTATAATAAGTGAAACTTTTCCTGATATCGGCGTGGTTTCTAATGCCATATATAACACACAGTATCCTCCTCTTGTACTCACAGATGAACAGAAAAAAAATATTATTACACAGCCGTGTGTCCCAGATGCGTCATTTTCGTTTCCGGCTAGTAGCTTTGGAAAGAGGAAACTTAGATTTCGAAGAGAATGGATGGGATCATGGGAATGGTTAACATATTCGCCGAGGAGGAACGGTGTGTTCTGCAAATATTGCGTTGTCTTTTCATCAGGCACCGCTGGAAAAGGTTCCCATCAAACACTTGGAAGTTTTGTCAGCAAACCATTTGATAATTGGAAAGATGCAACAGAGAGATTTCGCGAACATTCTGCTGCTAAATATCACCAGTTTTCTAAGTTATGCGCAGAAAATTTCTTACGCGTAATGGATTCAGCAGCTATAGACGTTGCATCGCAGCTTAATGATCAAAGGCTCAAAGAAAAGGAAAGAAATAGAACAGCACTAAAACCTATAATCGAAACTATCATCTTCTGTGGAGAGCAAGAGTTGCCGCTTCGTGGAGACAAAGACAGTGGACCATTGACTTTAGAAAAGCCACTTGGTAAAGATGGAAAATTCAGGGCTCTGCTACGATACCGAGCAAGCTATGATAATATCCTGAAAGATAATATCATTACAACCCCTAAAAATGCAACGTATTTTAGCCCTATTATTCAAAATGAAATAATAGATACTTGCGGAAAGATAATTCAGAAAAAAGTTGTGACACAAATAAATAGTTCAGAGTGTTTCGCGATTCTTGGCGATGAAACTTTAGATGTGAGTGGAACTGAGCAATTGTCTTTGTGTGCGAGATACGTTTATAAAGGTATTTTGAGGGAGGACTTTCTCAGTTTCATTGAAATACACGACCTAAGTGCCGAAAATATAAGTGCAGAAATTTTAAAGAAATGTCATGAGATTGGTTTGAATCTCGATAAACTAGTTGGTCAGGGGTATGACGGAGCTGCTACCATGGGAGGACACATCAGTGGTGTGCAGACGAGAATCAGAAAAGAATTTCCTAAGGCCACATACGTACATTGCTCGGCACATCGTCTGAACCTAGTTCTTTCAAAAGCTCTTTCAGTTCCCGAGGTGAGAAATTCAATAGGCGTTGTGAAGGAAGTCTGCAATTTACTTCGCAACAATGCAATGGGCGGGGAACAGTTCAAGGAAAATGTGGAAAAGCTCACACCAGAGAGTGAGAAAAAAAGACTGGTCGGCATGTGTGACACCAATATGATATACTAGTCTATGTGTGACACTAGATTTATAGAACGTCACGACTCTATAAATGTATTTGGTGAGTTTCTCGAACCTATTGTCATTACATTAAGAGAACTATTCTACACAAACAGAACTGTCGCCCAAACTGCGTCTACACTTATAGCTGCGATGGAAAAGAGTAGTTTCTTGATTTCTCTAAAAACCTGTGAAAGATTTTTCAGTTACACTCTCCCACTGTCAGCATATTTGCAGAACCCTACACACGACCTGGCCTCTGCTATGAAATTTTCCGATGACATTATCGGAAAACTAAAAGGGATACGTGACGATGTTAACCCGGTATTCTCAGAAATATATAACGCATGCTGCAAAATAGCGGGAGATGTCTTGCAAATAGAAATTCAGCGTCCTCGAGTTACTGCCCACCAAACTGCACGAAGCAACCCTCCCAGCGATACTGCTGAAGAATACTTCAGAAGAACTATTTTTATACCGTGCTTGGACGATTTGATATCTGGCATGAATGATAGATTTGCGAATCAAAGAGAGCTGCTTTCTTCTTTAGAAATTATTCTTCCGAAAAATGTGGACGAGAGGAAGATAAGTGAATTAGAAAATATGAAAATTTATTGGGAAGAAAGTGTTGGAGAATCACTAATAAAAGCAGAGTACAGTATGTGGTGTGCCAAGTGGAAAAACACAGATAAGAAACCAGTCGAAATTATGGAAATTTTAGACACGTGTGACAAAGTTTTCTTTCCTACTATTAACAGGCTAATACATATTCTGGCCACCCTTTCGGTTTCAACGGCATCTGTGGAGCGGTCATTTTCATGCCTAAAGAGAATAAAATCCTTCCTAAGGAATAGAATGGCGGGTGAGAGGCTTACTGGTCTCGCTCTATTGTCAATTTATTCCGCTTTGGCGCCAGATGCTGATATGGTACTAGACGTAATGGCTGCCAGCAGAAACAGAAAAATACTTATATAATTATAGTACAGTGATTACAGCGATTTTCACACAGTTCACATGATTGTTTCAATGTTTGTCCCCCCCCGAACCAAAAGTCTGGATACGTGCCTGGCCCCCATACAAAACTTCAATACCTACTCGACCAAATGGACTATTTGACATTGCATTTATTCGGTTTTACCAGTAGATAGCGCATAAAAAATTACATGTAACTATATTTTTAGCTCGATTTAGTAAAAAATGCATTTATCTTGTTTTACCAGTAAGCAGACGATTTGTTGCTAGTCTATTTTGTGTTGGCAAATCGTGATCTAAGGGAAGTTCAGTGTGTTTTTTAATACTGTATGAACAACTGCCGGACCGTTAGCACTTGGCAATGTTGGTAAAGTTCAAAAGTTGGATAGAGGATTGGCAAAATTTATCATATAAGTTTGTGTGCGTTACCCCAGTTTTAGAGGTACCGCCCAAAGTGGTAATGCAATAAACTAGCAAAGACTGGCATAGTGCAAGGTAAACTGTTTTAATAACTGATGTATTAGATGTATGTGTTAGATTTTTAAATATGTAGGTAGATTAATTTTCGGATTCTTTTAACTAGACATTGAAACATTGACATTAAAACCCTTGGAATAATCATAGATTACCGTCTCAACGGTAATCCATGATTATTCCAAGATATTTGATAGAATTTGTTTTAACTAATACAGGACAAGAACAGTGGTTGATGAAATTACATGAGTGGGTTTTCATAGTTTTATTCTATTAGTTTTATCTAGTAGTCTTCTATTAGTATTATCTAGTAGTCTTCTATTAGTATTATCTAGTAGTAGTCAGTTTTATATATTTTATTCTATTAGTATTGTCTAGTAGTAGGTAGTCATAGCAGGACAAACGCTGGGGAGCGAGCACCTCTTCGTCGCCTTGTTGATACTTATAACACGTATTTTATGGAACTAGATATATTTTTTCAATCCAAGCGATTATTTAAGAAAATGGCTCTTAATGTTTTAACTAGCGAAGTGACATAAGTTATGTTAAGCTAATCTTAGCAACAGCGCTATTGTTGTAGCGACTATTGTATTGTTTTGTCTTTTCCTTTTTGTTTTTTTTTCTTTTATCAGCACTGCTGTTAAATTTTTAGTTAAAATGAGGACAATGGTGTGGGTTACATGTTTGTTAATCTTAGTTTAAGTATTTCTTTATAATCTGTAGCGTGTAACTGTTTTTTGTCCCGAATAAATAAAATAAAATAAAATAAAATAGTTTTATCTATTTCAATTAATACCTAAAATTGTTATACCTAATCTCTTTATTAATATTGTAGGAATGTAACATCCCTTAAATATTTGGATGTCATTACAGCATGGTGGAATGTCTCTTTGCACTGAATTTTATATTAACATCTTTTGTACCCACCACATTTTATGCAAATAAACGATTTTGATTTTAGTTGAAGTTTGGTTGATCCTGGGGTCTAAAGGAATATTTCATGTATTTTGTCTTATCGACATTGAGGGTAAGCAAATTGAAATATAGCCATTTATACACAGTATCAAGACCTTGTTGCGCATAATTTTTAATCTCATCCCACGTGTTAGCATCGAATATCAAGATAGTATAATTGGTAAATGTGATGATTTTACCGTTTTGCAGCTTGATGTCACATAAATCGTTTATATAAACTAAAAATAATGTTGGACCGAGGACGCTACCCTGTGGAACGCCATACTGATTAGGAAGTTCGTCGCTGATCCAATTATTTATCTATTAAAGTCGCTATAAGTGTCTGTCTGTGTGCCCGCGTTGCTCTTCTAAACTACGCAACGGATTTTGATGCGATTTTCACCGTCATCAAAATATAGAATTTAAGTAGGTACGTAAGTATTCCGGAAGGACCTCGTGGCTAGGTAATAACAGCCGCACGGGTCGATCCATCAGGTTAAGCTACGCTTGCCGGGGTTGTCCGTGGATGAGTGACCATCTTTACATACCGAGACTCCTCCGTGCCTCGGAAAGCACGTTAAGCCCGTTAAGCGCGTTAACCGGATGCAGCTGAATACCAGTATGTAACTGGGTATTACGACCCCATGGTAAGACTGGTTGTCAGACTTTCGGGCTTCTGACGACCCGTAACGACTGTCTACCCGTCTGTCTGTCGGTAGACAGTCGTTACGGGTCGTCAGAAGCCCGAAAGTCTTGACAACCAGTCTTACCATGGGGTATCGTATTACCCAGTTACATACTGGTATTCAGATGCATCCGGTTGGACTGGAAGCCCACCCCAACATAGTTGGGAAAAGGCTACACAGATTGATTCTAAGTATTCCGGAAGGTATATGTGTAAAATACATTATTATTAAACTTACTTTACATTTATTAAAGAAATCTCGGTGTTTTGACAAGTCGTAAGAACCGTGCATACCAGGGGTGTGTCTAGTAATTTTATAATTCTTAGAAAAAGCTGTTCACGAAGATCGACACTCACTAGATGGCGTTAGATTAGACGTAGCAATTTGTATAGAAGGCTGGGAAGTTTCACACAACACGCTAACTTACCGTAGTAAAAATATCGTGCAAAAATCGAAACGGTGGTTTCTTTAGTAATTTTTCACTTAACGGTGGCCGCTTCACATATTTTCCTAAGGATATTTGTGTTGATTTGATAACATCGGAATCTAATTCTTTTTCCATAGTTCATAATGCTTTACCAACGTAAATAAATAATTAAACAGTTATCAATACTTCCAAAAGTATAATACAATAGCACTAAAATCCACTGAAATCAAGACTGAAGTCAAAGAGTAGTAACTGTTTATACTGAAGTCAAGCACGTTGTCATGATGATTCTGATTATTTCGTTTGTATATTATGTGGTTACTATGGTAACTAATGCTAGTACACACGTAGAGATTGGGGTCGCCTATTACCACCATGGGAAAAAGGCGTGAGTTTATGTAGTTAAAGTTTTACAAGGATCTTTTAGCACGTGGCCAAAATCGGAACTAACACCGCCATCCTCTTTTTTCAATACATTGCATTAGACAATTTCACAAAATGTTCATCAATAGAGTTTTCGCGTTCGGTTGACGTCATTGCTTTTATTTTCAATGTAGTTAACGTTGATACCAACATCAACAACGCGAAAAGGTTTTCGTAGCACCTTTTACTAGTACTTACTAATTCCATGCATTGTTTTCCTACCTTGGTCTGTGCAGTCCGTCAATCTCTCTCTATATAAAAAAAAATAGACAAAGTGCTTGTCAAAATTATTGTTGGCTGTTTGTCGTATTATAGTAGGTATTTTCTCGTGAATGTTGAAATCGACTAGAAATCGATTTAATATATGTAATAAAATACAGTAATTGTGAGAGAGTTCTAAACTTTACATTATTGTATTTAGTCTTTCATGTGGACTAGAGCTGGCAACCCATTCCCTAACGTCACTAACTATCACTAAAATGTATGTACGTGGCGCTTGGTCCAAGGAATTTCGAGCGCCTGAGTGAAAATAATATCAAATTTTATAAATGTGGACTTATTGCACATATTTTGGTAAACAACAATCTATTTCTAAGGAATAAATGTAAACAATTCCTACTGAATAATCAAAAAATTTGTCCTAATGCCACCCAAACGAAAGAAGTTAGGGCGACCGCCTGGGACCAAAAATAAGAAAAGGAAAACTTCTAACAAAAATCTTGGGAAAAACCGTTCTAGTTCTGTTGTGATACCGAAGAAGGAAAAAGAAACATCTCTTAGAGATGTTGAATACGTCTGTAATGTTTGCAATAAGAATTTCAAAACGGGAAAGGAGTTATTAATGCATCATAGACGTTGTCGCGCTTTAGAATACAATGATATGATTTTTTCTAAGGTAAACAAAGTATATTATTTGACTTAACTTACTTTTACATTCAGTGATCACATGAAATTGATTAGTACGCGTTCGATATCGGTATTGTTGATTCAAAAGAATATGTGAAAATAATTTATAATAACTTCTCATAATTTATCACCTTTTAATAGCCAAATGAGAATGTATGAAGCAAATCAATTTTCATTTTGTATACAGACGCTGTTAATTAGTTTTACTGCGAAAGTTGACTGCAGCTTGGTTCATGATACACAGCTAGAGAAACTTGATGTAAAAGCTCATCACCACAAAAGCCATTAGTCAAGAGTTGAAGTTAGACATTCAAGTCAGAACTAGCTAGTGGACATTTAAAAAATGATGGAATTGATGCCTTAGTAAAACTTAATCAATGTCTTGTCTCATTATCTGTTGAATTTTCATTGCAGGCAGCATACAGTTGTCAAGAATGTCCCAAAAAGTTCAGGTTTAAGAAAAGCTTTACAGAGCATCTTCGGAAGGAACATTCCAAGCTACCTGACAGTGTTTCTTGTGATCAGTGCAGTGTCTGTTGTCCAGATAAGAAAACTTTGATTGATCACATCAAGAATGTTCATGAGAGAGACATTTTTTCATGTCCACACTGCAAGCGAACATTTGTTCGGCGCTCACATGTGCTTCGGCATATGGCACAGAGTGGATGTGATGGACAAGGAATTGCCTCTTATACTTGCGAAGTAAGTTTTCTGTTCTTTTATCTGTTAAATAATTTATATTACCCAAAATGTGTGTTAAAGAAAGCAGCCAATTTATTACAGACTGGGTTACCCCTGTTAGAAGTTGATTAGGTTGCTCCTGTGAGTGGTGCTTAATATCTTAGAGAAACATTTAACCTAGGGTCATGATTTATTTGTGATCAAAATTATGAAAGCAGAGCACTTTGCTATTAAGGCTGAACTTATACTTCCCAGCCCAATTAGGTACTTACTCTGTTGCAGAAGTGGATGCACTTCATATTAGCACTTACAGTGTTGTAATAAGTGTAATTGGGTATGCATGAATTTGAATTATAAGTGATTTGAATGTTAATATAATTTTAATGTAATGAAATGAACTATATTTGGAATAAAAGAATTATAATTAATTATTCTCCACAGATTTGTAATGCAAAATTTTCCAGAAAAGACAATTTAATGGTCCACATAAGGTTGCAACATATTATAAAAAACGCTTTCTATTGCAAGAACTGTCTATACTCTACAAAGAACTTTTCTAAATTGGTTAACCATTGGCACAAACAACATGCAGGTAATAATATCATCTTTATATTTTTATTGTTTTTTGGAATGAATAATACTTTAATAGGATAAACTGCGAAGCTGCACACTTCATTAATTGAATTAGTTAATTAATATTTTAGTTAACTTTGTACTTAATTCAAATACTTTAATTTATAAGCAGCATCACAGCTTGTAAATTAATAAGTATAAGCATTGTGTCATAACAAGGAATTGTTTAAACTTATATCATTTTGCCTATATTTAATATAGAATTGGATTAGTTCCAGAGTTTACCCCCTTCATACAAACTTACAAACAAACAAATTTTATCTCTTTACAATACAGTCAAAACCGTGTATAACAACTTCGAATTGACTGTTGGATTACGGTTGTCATAACCGATAGTCATTACAACTAAAAAACTATGTTATGTAAACAGAAATGCTGGGACCTCAAACTTTCGTCGTAATAACCAATAGGTTGTTTTAAGTGATGTTGTTATAAACGGTTTTGCCTGATTAGTATAGATAAACACTGGTATCTAAATACACAAATGTGGAAAACATATGTTTTAACAAGACAACAATTTTGCAACAGACACCCCTGATCAATATCAGTGTCACCACTGTAGCAAGTGGACCAGCTCTCGAGCCGCCATGACCAAACACCTTGAAATACACGGCGAGAAGAAGTTTGCATGTGATGTGGTAATGTTCTTAGTGTACTTAACTTTATCTTTTATAAGGACTTCCTAGTACATAACTCTGGTGAAAGAGGCTAGATCTAGCTTAACACTTTCTTCGTGTTTGGGTATTTCTAAAAATCTAAAGCTATCAGAATTATATAATTTTTACTTCTTTACAAAATATAAACAATGATGTATTAATATTAAAGCTATTTATTATTTGTTTATTGCTGTCATGGCATTAGGAGTTCAAAGGTAAGTGAAATATTGTTAAATAACTACATCAGGTTCCATCCTCAACCTATAGAAAACACAAAAATATTGATGTAAAATCAACAAAAGAGGACAGTAATCTGCCATAAATATTGGCTGATTACTATCCTCAGAAGAAAATTTCAAGGATTGACTACTGAGCACTATGTATAACATAGTTTCAATTTAAAAAGGATTTTTTATTTAGCATGTTATTTCGATTATGCAGGGTACCTACATAAAATTAATATTAAATATAACTTTGGCGAAAATAATATTGTTTTTAATGCGTGCGTGTTTTTGTAGTGTGGCTACAGCACGTTCACGATCGAGGTGATGCGTCGTCACGCGCTCACGCACGTGGAGGACAAGCCGTACAAGTGCGCGCTGTGCAGCAAGTCATACATCCAGCGCGTGCAGCTGCAGCGCCACCTCGAGAAGCACACCGGCAACCTGTGCAGCAAGTGTGGCGCGACCTTCTCCGGAAGAGCCAGGTATCATCTTGTCTGAATGTCTGCCTTAGCAATGTCGTATACTGATTTAGCTCCAAGCAGCTATACATGTGTCAGCCATTGTTCAGTATACAGTCAAGATTTAAAAAGAACCATCTACTTATAGTGAAATACTTTCAGGTTGCTGATTCACATGAGAGAACATATGGGGTTAGAGAAGTTATATTGTCCCCTGACAACGTGTGTATATTCAACAAAAGAATTCATCAGTGAGGCCAGTTTGAATAATCATTTGAAAGTGCATTTAGAAGATAAGCGTAAGTGTATAAATATTTTACAATACTACGATTTAAGTTCTGCGCCTCGGAAACTGGAAGGCTCGATTATGATTTCTAATAGTGGTAGTGCTTATCTGGCGGAGTCAACCCACACATGAGTACATGAGCGGTTACGGTTTCACACGGTCAATATTTCTTGGGACCTTGGAGTCATGATCCTTCGGAAGCGGTATGGGAGGCTTTAATTCATTTTCTAATTAGATTTTACTAAAGCAAAACGTGTGAACTTCTCTTTTTGTTCGTTTTAATTCGTTTTTCTGTAGACCACTACACAAAAACAGTAGGAGATTGTTCTAACTTTTTGCCTACCAATTGCATTGACTATGAAAGTAACCTACTTTAAATTGGGTAAAATAATGGATATTGGCAGAATAGTTGACAGCGGTTTAGCTGCCAAAAAAGAAAAAAAAATTGTTAATCATTGACATTTCTCTTTTCAACAAACATTACTGTCAGATATTTATGCTTCTGGTGGGATGTCACATAATTTTGCAATAGATATATGAGTGGCACTGTTTGCAATATAGAAGAAGATGGCTCAAAACATTATACATTCAGATTTTTATGCTGCCAAAGTGATGTCAGATATTTTTTATTACAACAAGGCATGACTTTCTTCTGAACTGAATTGAGTAGGCAAATATTGATAACGCAAGTCATGTCCGATATTTATGCATTCTGATAGGATGTTGCGTAACTGGTCACAGTTTAGGTGTTTCTTCAATGTCACATATGTATCGAGTAGCAGTGTTCAGGAATCTCAGTTCTGTACTCGCAAAGACATCTGGGGATTCGTCAATAGCAAAATGTTGTTAATATGGGTGAGGAGGGCTAGGTGCAATGGACTGGTCTTAAGGGTTATGGTTCTGGTTTGATGTATTGAGAATAAGATATACTATGGGTAAACCAACCTAAAAACTAATATTAACATAATTAGAAAAAAGAAAATTTTATGAGTAAAGTAGTAGGTAGTAGTAGTTTTTAAGTAGCTAAGAAGAACAGAAGGCCTAGGCCTTGTGAGTTAGGAGCTTGGCTCTTCATTAGATCTGATAACTTTTTAACATTGAAAGCGTTATGTGTCTTAGCAACCTATTTTACATGAAATGTTTTTAGTGGGATTTCATTTCTGTTTATCGGTACCTATTATCCATATACAATTATACAGACTTGCACCTCCCTATAAGCCGGTTGGAGGGTGAAAGTTACAAATTTCTTAATTTTTGTTGTTGTTTTTGTGCAAATCCTAGCCTGTTTACCAAATTTCAGCTTTCTAGGATTTCGGGTACCCTAGAGGTTTTGATGAGTGAGTCAGTAACGAAATCGACGTATTTTAGGGATTAAAAAAATCCAAAGCGTAAAAGCTAGATAAATGAAACTTAGTATGTTATAGAAATCTGCTAACCACATCTTATCTTATAATTTGAGCTCTCTAGCATTATTCAGGCCGAAGCAATGGGGGTTTGAAAATACGACGAAACGTTTCAAGATAAGGTAGATAGTGCTCCCCTGCTTTTTGTTTTTGGCTCGTCTTGGCGGGGCACTACCGTGCCCCCAGATATCCTATATATAAATCCCTCAGATTAACCATACATTTTTCGAGCGCTAGTGATGCATAACTTTAATTCGCCTTTATTAATAAGGGGGTAAAAATTTACCTATATTAAGGGCCAGTTTCCAAATGAACTAAAAATATATGAGCCAAAATGTCATGCGCGTGCAAACTGCTGCGATTGGCTGATGATACATCGTTCAACCAATCAATGCAGTTTACGCGCGCTTGGCAATTTGTCACTGTTAATTTAGCGATACTTTTTGTTTGAGAAACTGGCACTAAGTTAAGCTGATGTAATGTTTGCAGCTTACAGTTGCGAGGTATGCGCCAAGACGTTCCACTCGGAGGTGAACTTGCGGCGCCACCTGGAGACGCACACGCTGGACCGGCCGCGGCGCTGCATGTACTGCGTGTCGGCGCGCGCCTACGTGCGTGGCGAGCAACTCATCCGGCACGTGCGCAAGCACCACCCCGCCGTCTTCAAGGGACACCTGCAGCACGTGCGCACCGTGCTCGTGAGTCTCACATGCTGTGCTATGCAGTCAGTCGTGGAGCACATTATCCGAAACGTCACAACATTATAATAGTTCAATTGCCAATCCCAAGAACCAAAAAATCGAATGCATGTGAATTTCACGAACTCGCCTTTATCCCAGCAGTAGGAACATTACATTAATATAGGCTGATTAGGCTATGCTAATGCTATTGTCAATCCCACATTTATTTCTCTTTCCAGGGCAGCAATAATTCAATGGAAAGAGTGAAGAAGTCTGAAATAGAATCAATACTGAACCTGTTAGATGTGGAGTCGGATCGTATTCTGCAAGGCTATAGCGGGGCAGGCGTGCTCTACGGCGGCATGCAAGACGACCAGAGCAGTTCCAGTAGCGAACTCCAAAATAAGGTAAACTAATAATACTACCTATACTCTTTCATCATCATCATCATCTGCCTAGCCCTTTCCCAACTATGTCGGGGTCAGCTTCTAGTCTAACCGGATGCAGCTGAATATCAGTATTTACATGGAGTAACTGCCTACCTGACCTCCACAAGTTACTGGGTTATACAATACCTCTTGGCAAGTCTGCTTGTAATTGTAATTCATTGAGTAATAAATACAATTTTATATTCCAGAAAGGAAATTTGGCCCTAATGTCAGAGGAAGAACTCACAGAGAATTTGAAAATGTTACTTTCACAGCTTATTGATGAGGAGACACTCGACTTGTTTGGTTGGCCCGATGAGAGCGTAGACGTGGTATGTTCTTTTATTTGTTATTCTTATTACATAATATGCAATACTGAGGATTCTGCATATAAACTTATTACTGGACCGTTTTACACAGATATTAGAAAAAGTGATCGAGCACTGTGGTGCGAAACCCGCGGACCGCGAGAAATGGACGCGAGTGCAGCGCCTGCGTGAAAACTCCAAGCACTTGTTCTTATACGTGATCGAAGACAAGAACATTGCGCGCATGCTCGATACACACACTATAGATCAAATCGTCAAACATATCCTTAAACAAGTCAGCGCAGATGACACCAAGGAAAGTATCTAGGTTAAGTTGATACTAATAGCCTAAAGTAGTACGGTTCACATCTGAAAAGAGCGCCGGAATAAGCGCAAGCGCAGTGTAGCAAATGCGCAGGCTCGAACTGGATTCGAACTCATTGTATGCATACATCCCGCGCTATCTGCACGTGCCTAAAATATAAAAATAATAAATTAATATTTTCTTTATTTCATTTACAATATGTACAATTGTACACATCAATTACGTTTTTAAATAGTTTAATAAAAATGTATAAAATTGTGGTCCCGGTGGTCCGCCGGTGTCGGGGAACAGGGTCCAAGCTACCGGTGGTTAGGGCTCCAGAGACAGAAACCTCCTCACGATGCGAGCCGTATCGAGTTATTTAATTAATTATTAATATGTATTAATAAATTAATATTAATAATTAACTTAAACATTATTATAATATTGTGCAAAACTGTGAGTTGCCTTTCTTTCTTTCTGGTCAGAATGGCATTTTGTCTCGTGCGGTGTGCGGACAAGTAAATGCATGATTGTAAAAACCCACCTCAGACCAAATGCAAGTTTCAGAGAATCAATGAAAACTGTCGGGTGTAAAAAAAAAATGAACTCTTTTTTTTTACTATTTATGTTGAAAAATATTTAAAATATGGTAGTTAAAAGTGGTTGTATAATATATTCATAGATTATTTTATTTTATTTTTTTAAGTTTTGGGATGAGGTGGATTTTTACAGTCATCTTGTCAGTCAGTAGGTGTGTTTTTACAATCAAAGTCCAGTTTGTACGAATGTTTAATAATATTTATTTTCATAAAGAATTAACTGAATTAATCTAATTCTTCATCTTCGACATTTTCAGCTGTTGACCATTGCAATATTTTGTCCTAGAACTTAATTTTTTCGTCTTCAGGCACAAACTGAACGCATTTTTTCAGGTCTTGCATCTTCTTTGCATTAATGCAGAGCTGCCTTGGTCCGTACGCAGGTTCATTTGGGAGTGATACGATAACCTGTGGCCTTATCTTCAACAAAAATGTATGATTTATCATTCCATCAATAATTTCCTGCGTTTTTACCGGCACGTCACTGTAGTTTCTGCCTACCCTCATGGGAAGAAGGAGTGAGTTTATGTATGTATATGTATGTGTGTCACTGCCGATCTTTTTGAATGTGAGGTGATGGAACTTTGAGATACTGAAGCTTACTTTCTCCGTTCTCGGAATTCGCCAATCCTTTGTTTCAAGGGATAGTGCAGTCTTTTTGAAATGTTGAACCCACCATTTTTAGGGTTCCGTAGTCAACAAGGAACCCTCATAGTTTCGCCATGTCCGTCCGCAGCTTAGCTCAGAGACTTTTAGTACTAGAAAGCTATAATTTGACATGGATGTACATATTAATCACGCCGACGAAGTGATAAAATAATATCATGAAAAAAAAAATTTTTTAGGGTTCCCCTTGATCCTGTACACGTAAATT
This sequence comes from Fissipunctia ypsillon, assembly GCA_947568875.1. Taxonomy (NCBI): domain Eukaryota; kingdom Metazoa; phylum Arthropoda; class Insecta; order Lepidoptera; family Noctuidae; genus Fissipunctia; species Fissipunctia ypsillon. The sequence continues at coordinate 13,226,826 of OX387661.1, read as the reverse complement.
GGGGATGTATTTTTTTCTTCTCGTTTACCCCATGGTGTGGGGTGTTGTTGGAAAGGTCTTTAAAAAATATTGCGGGTTTGTGAAAACAATTTTTCGATTAAGGGATCCGTTTCTGAAATATTAAGCTTTAAAATGCTAATTTTTGTTAGAGTCTAGTGTCCCCCCCATTGCCAGCTAAACAGTTTGTTTTGGATATGTGAAAAAAATCACGGTAGTAGTATATACAACGAAGTTAAAAGGAAAACTATCACAACTAAGTAGGCTTTACAAGTTAACGAGTAATAGTCTACCAACTTACATTTGCAGTTGGAATGTATGAGAGAACATATTTTTCAACTACAATGTTAAGTTTTTTATTGAGATAAACTCATCCCAACTACGGAACCCTTCATTGTGAGTGGTCCGACACGCACTTGGCCGGTTTTTTAAACTCGGTTATATCCTTTCCGCTGACCAAGTTGAACTGTAAAAAAATCACTCTGCCTGCTCGAAGATACGATTAATTCCACAAGTTCCTGTACACTGTATAGCCTTTCTTTACGGCGAAGGCTTCTTTTTATTATCCCAAATGCTCACGGCAGAAAAGAATGGCCACGCAACGGAAAGATCTATTGAATTTTTTTGAAACGTCCACTGTCAACTAGGGCCATATTCATTCGCACTGCTGAATTGTTTTTATTCTGCCCTGCGCAGTTATCAGAAAAGAGCATTAGTTCTACCACTTTTTGGTCGACGTACTCTTTAACGTATGTAAACGAGCATATTTCGTTTGGTCCCTTTTTTGCTTGCCTTCATGATATACGAACAAGACATTTTGACCCGTTTTAAAATTGTGGATGCAGAAGATAGAAACGCTCAGTTGCCGCAAATAAAATATTTCTTGCACTGGGATTATTAGCGGTGACACATTCTGCATGTGATCATAGCAAATTCCCAATAACGTTTCATCTTCTTGGGATCTTTGCCTTGCTTCTTGAAGTTTATTGTGGAACTTCTTTGCCCTCTTTTTGTGTACTAGCTTTTCGGTCAAAGCTACCTTTTTAGCTACGTCATTCAGGGTTTTTGAATTGATTTTCAAGTCTAGACTCGTAGAGGCAGCACGTATCTACTGCTGGTCGTCCAAAGCGAAGAGCGAAGTTCTGCCTGAATATTTTACTATAATATTCGTACTTAAACCTAGTTCCAGGGTATTTTTCCTTATAAAGTCGAAACATTTTTTTTTACTGATAGGTCAGCAGGAAGATACTTTATTATAACCAGAAGAGCAGTGCCTCTCTTTTGCTGGAAAACAGGATATGTGAGAGATCGCTGCAGTAATTTCATCACCAGACATCGCATTGACCGTTTTCGATTTCCCTCTCTTGTCTTCTGGTATTTTACCCAAGACCAACAAGTCACGGAGCCTCTTAACACGATCCTTAGTAATGCCACCAAGTTAATAAAAGCAGAATGGCATACATCTTTCTTCTTATTACCAATTTGAACGGTGTATGTAAACATTTTCTGTCTTAATGGGATCTCCTTCAGCACTCGGCGTCGTTTTATGACCTTACAGGATATTAAACCCTGGAGATAGATATCTTGTTAATTTTTTCCCGCCAAGTTATATAATTTGGCGAAGTTCTCTAATTTGTCATTTTCGGATATGGTTTCCCAGCATTTTTAGTACTGGGATGCATGGAGGTCCTATTGTCTTAGCCCGTACAGTTTTATTTTTGTCGTTGAATAAGCCTGCCCATGAATACGTGCTTGTTTGATCTTATTCCGAGAATACTCAGCAGGGTTATCTCGTCACTTTTTTGTGCGAGTTTCACCTGAGAAAGACTCACCTGGGTTTAAATATATCACATTCTCCTCTGTTTAAGCACTCATTTTATGTAATCAATTCCACACTCCGGGCTGCTACTGAGAAATTCCAGAAGAAAACCAAATGACACTTTTCCCAACTCGGGAATCTAACCCAGGACCTCATGCTCAGCTGTTGCGCTTGCGAACATTCGATCAACAAGGCAGTACAGCACATCAACAAAGTATGACATTATTCGTTTTTCAACGCTACCCCTCAAAGAGGGTTTGGGTTTGGGTGTTAAAGTTTGTATGGCAAAATCTTATTATTTACTCAAAACTCTGTATTAATACTTATGATTTTTAGGGGAGGTTTTACATGCCTTGATTAACTCGCAAATTGGCTTAAATATTCTTTGTCAAATAATGGAAACATCATAGGACTTTCCGAAATTCAACCCCTGTGGGGGTGAATGTAATTTAATTTATGTAATACAAGTAATTCGTGTCCGTTACAGTCACTTCAGTTGTTCAAACTAACGCTAAAAACTTCAATATTGACAGTTTCAGGTGTCGCCACGTTTGGTTGAAAAAAAACACCTCATCCGGGATAAGGTGGATTTTTACGCTCATTGAAATAATCGTGCCTTTATAACTGTGGGATGTTAGTATGACCGAGGTGTGCTTTTACACTCAAACAGTTTGTCTTGCTGTAGAGAATATAAATCCGCCTTAAACATGATTTCGGAAAAAGTGGTCTGAGGTGAGTTTTTACAATCATTAATTCAAGTGTGAATCGTACTTTACAATCTGTTTCTTCTGACAGCTTTTTCAAATGTCTGCTGCTGCAATTTTTTTACCAAAATTTGAACTAACTGGTCATCAGCTAACATTATATTTTACTTCAGAATTTATTGATTTGAAATAGGCTTCTTAAAGCCGAGGGTATCTGCAAATGTATACGCAAAGATGTTATCGTATTATGGGCCTCCTTTGTTCAATTAAAGCTTAGTTGTAAATGAAAGTAAAATGTTAATCGATACGTAAAATTTTATTTTAGATTTATAAGTAAAACTAAAGACATTTATACGGTTTTTTAAAAGGAAATCTATTTGTTATACTTAATTATATATGCAAATGAGACGTCAATAAAATATACAATCAGATCAGAATTATTGTAAGGTACTTATGCTCATTTCTTTCAAGAGCGTGCATTCTACAAGTTGGCAACGTCGCAAATAGCTGTCAAATATTACCTGATTTTACTCATTTGAATCACTAGTGCACTAAAATATTAATTAGGTAATAATACTGAAAGTTGTAGTTGTTATCTATTTGACAGCTATTTGCGACGTGACGTTGCCAGCTTTAGAATGCACAGCCTGAACTGTGCACAAAATAAACCCATTTTGGTCAATTTTGTTACCTAATTGTGAGAGAGCTAAAAGTAATTTAAATATAGGTCTGTGTGATTTATTTGTAGAATTAAAATTTTTGGAGCGTAAAACCATTCCAGTCACAGCACCTGTTAATGTGTCATCACTTTAGCGCTCTTGACAGTATTTCATTTCATATGGTTTTTCATAAAATAAAATTTTCGTTTTATTTAAAGTATAGCTGAAGATTAATGAGTGATTTTTTAATGTCTTTAAAGTTTTGTGAAATAATGGAAAAAAATACATTTGTGACTGTAATTTTCTCAAAAACTACATTATTTCAACATTTATTTTCTGCCGTAGTGAATAAAATTGTCCAAAATGAGTTGATTTCGTGCACAGCCTCTTAACTAGTATATTTATTGTTAGAAATAAAATATTTCTTCTGATCAAAACTTATTGTTGCCAATTTTGTAATTATTAAATATTTAGCTAATGTTTTGTTAATTAAGCTCTACATATACAGGGTTAGTTTTCAATAACCGGCCAAATTTTCACAGGGTGTTCTACCCATGAATATTAACAACTTTCACTGTGTGGCCAACTCTAAAATCACGAAAAAAAAATCTGCTGTTTCATACAAAAGTTCAATACCTACTCGGCCAAAATGTATGAAACAGCTGATTTTTTTCTCGCGATTTCAGAGTTGGTCCTATAGTGTAAGTTGTTCATATTCATGGATAGATCACCCTGTGAAAATTTGGCTAGTGATTAAAAAATTGCCCTGTATAATTCTTCCTGATCAAATAATAGATGCCTTCCAACAAGAAATTATGCAAATATTTGCACATCATATTAATTTGTACTTACACACATAATACCTATTCAACAAAATGTATAATAATTACTAGTATCATTATAATACTTATAATAATTATTAGTGGTAATATACAATTAGGGATTGGCATAGGTAATTATTCTTAGTTTTTAATTGTTACTGAGGTTTTTAGTGTTGACAATGTGAAACAACAAATATTCTATCCTTTAAACGTTTTGTTATCTTACCTTTTATAAGTATGAATATGAGTATGACGATATTGACATTTGTGAAATAAAATTGTTGCTCTAAAGTTTATGAATATGAAATCAGTTTACTTTTAATTTCCGTTGAACTTACTTCCTGGTACTCGACCATAAAGGATCTGAATTGAAATTAGTAACAATGTTTTTTGTCAATTTTTCTAAATTAGTCGCACAATATAAGAAGGAGCCGGTTCCTGGCCATTTTGGAAGTAAACCGATTTTCGCTGGTGCTTCGATTCTAGAGGGGGGATACTTCTATATTATAACATCAGTGCGCTTCAACTCGTTTTTCTTCGAGAAAAAGCATTCTTTTCTGCATTTTCTCAGTTATTGTGCTTTTAGTTGTTGCCTCTCTGGATTTTATCTAAACTGATGAATTGTAAGTATAGATACATTTAATTTTTTTTGGCCACAAATCTATGCCGAAAATGAAAATTGCCTATAATCGATAGGTAGTACCTTATCGGAAATCGCCGAAATCCGAATACGAAATTCGGTCGGACTCTAATTAATCATACTACTACGTTATAGCGTTATTCAAGAGTAAAAAAGAACGGTTTTTTACAAAATTATTTTACTCTGTTTCTTTTCACAATTAACGGACGTCGGCATTTAATATAAAGCTTTGATGATGACAAGAACGGCTTGACTTTAACCTTACAGGACAGAATTAAACTAAGAAAAAATTAATAAGTTTAGAATCTTACAGAAAATGTTGTTTGAGTCATTATATGAAATGGGTTACTAATTAATTTAATTTTACTATTGCGCCAATGTGAAAATTATTGTACGATTTGTTGTAGTTAAAATAAAAAAAAAGAATAGTTAAGGGAGAATTTTCACACCCGTCCCATCTGTCGCCAATTCCTCTTTGGAAGAACTGTGCACGTAGAAGTACACCATACAGTATGAAAAACAAAAAATCACATGTTGAGAAGGAACTTACTTTAAACTAAGCGATAAGTAGTTCACTTAAACTTAACTCGCTCCCATAAAGAGTTCATTTAATCTTAACTTACCTATAGTGCAGTTTATTACGGTCTAGAACGATCTGGAATCACATCCTTTGGCCGATTTATTCATTCGTTGTGATAGTGTTGTTACTTGTTACCGATGATAACGAATACCTACGTGTTGCGGTTTTATTTGCGTATTATTGATACGATCTGCAAGATAAAACTTCACAAAAAGTAGCCGCATGTAGATTATAGTAGGTATTCATATTGTGTGCCTTCTATAGTGCTTTGAATATAGATTACGTATTTATTTGAGACTGTCCTATTAAATATTTTTAAATATGTTTCGAAAAGTTGAAGTTCCTATTGGAAAACTAATAGCAATGCTGTCTGTAAACGATAAAATGTATAAACAATACCAGTAGGCAGTATCATGTTTAACGTCCAATAACTTTTCAATCAGTGCTTTAAATGACATTAAATCTAGATATCATAAAAATACTGTTAATAAGTTATCGTATGACATAGAGCTGCAATTTGGGCATTGCATGGCATTGCTGACTTTCACCTCCATGTTAATATGGGCATGGTCCATTGATCAGTAAATATTGTAATATTAGGCAGCTCTACGTATATATTATTGCGACCTCTCTCGATGTAGGACAGTTCTAACCTAACCAATTGGGCCGGGGTGCTAACTAATTGTATAATCTTGCTGACCAAGTGACCAACTATTTTGTATTATGACTATTTTTTAGCAAACACATACCTACATAGGTAGGTATGTACTTATCAAGCTGACTAAAGATTTGTGTAGGTTCTTTGGCAGTGGTGGCTCAGTGGTAACAGCACCGACTTACGAGTTGTAGGTCGTGGGTTCGAACGCACGACCTACAACTTTACCTTGTGTAAATAATCTCATCACCACTGCTCTCAAAACGGTGAAGGAAAACATCGTGAGGAATCCGGCATGTCCTAGAACCAAAAATTCAAAGACATGTGGCATTCTACCAACCCGCACTGAGCCCGCATGGTAGTTTACAGCCCATTCCCTCTCGAAGAGAGGAGGCCTGTGTCCCAGCAGTGGGAACATTGTAGGCTGATTATGTAAATTATGAATTACCGCTCTGTAGTGCACTTAAATATTGATTATGAATTTTGAATTGCAATTACACTGGATTAGGTGTAAAAACCGACCAAGTGCGTGTCGTAATCGTAACACGCACAGTGAAGCTCCGTAGTTGAGATGAATATTTAAATACGCATGCACAGTATTGATTTTATCGGCCGATAATACTATTTTTCGAAAAAACTGTGAAATACAAACTTATTTTTCCGATGAAATGAGACTACTTCAGGGACCGGTGGCGTGAAGATTGTTAAAAGCTTTTAAATGTATCGTAAGTAGGTACGTATTGATTGGGTAACAGCCCAGTTTTATTTTGATACACATTGATATTTTACTAAGTGGATAAGGTTGGTTATGTCAACACAAAATAAATGTTTAAATACAATCAATGTGTGTTTTATTTTGGCCTCAAGCCTAACACCCAGTTTTTGGAATGAAAATAGTGGCCACTGGCTGGTCTAATCTCGAATTAACCGCGAGTCTAACTCTACGTCCTAACCGAAAATGAGGTTTATTCCCGGTCGTCCCCGCCCCGTCGTCCCCACTGGGCACGAGTGGCAAAAAAAAGTTTCGTTCCTCCCCAGTGGTGACGATTGGAACTTTTTGGATAATTTGGGTCTTATACATTATGATGTATTTTCTGTAATTACAATAAGAGTGTCTACAATTTAATCCTGTATGTCCAGCGGTCAGTGGGTTGTCTTAGAGAGGCGGATTTGTAGGAGTTGAACGTTTAGGGGCACTATGAGAGGCAAAGAAATCTATACTAATATTATAAAGCTGAAGAGTTTGTTTGTTTGGTTGAACGCGCTAATCTCAGAAACTATTGGTTCGAATTGAAAAATTATTTTAGTGTTGGATAGCTCATTTATCGAGGAAGGCTATAGGCTAATATAACATCATGCTATGACCAACAGGAGCGGAGCATCAATGAAAGATGTTGCAAAAACGGGGAAAATTTATTCCTTTTGCAAGCTTCCGTTGCATGTGCTGCGTAAACGGTTAAAGTTACGCAAAAATTATGTATGACGGGATTGTTGTTTTTAAAAAGTTCTAAAAAAAGTCTGCGATAGCATGTCTTATCTTTTAAGGTTGGCTCACTATAACATTTTTAATGGTTATAAAATAATGCATTACTTGCGAAGGTATTTTCATAAACATGGTATTAATCCTTACCCAAATAAATTGTTTCATCATCAAGGTCGATTAAGTACGTGTAAATTTCTTTTTGAATTATTCAATTCGGACCTTTCGTTTAGAAATTACGAGAAGAAAAATGCGCTTAATCTATTAGCTACCTACACATTTTATTTTTTATTGACTGTTTGAACGCGCTAATCCCTGTCACTACCAGTCGGATTTGGATATGTAACATTACGCTAGGACCAAAAACAAAAAAAAGGAAGAACGAGCGCTAAGAGAAAATGAAGTAATAGCGCGGGCAGGCGATGCGATGCGACGGGGTGGGTCAGGGGAACAAGAAATTTTACGCGGACGAAGTCGCGGGCGAAAGCTAGTGTAAAATAAATTAAAAAATGTTTAAAAATAAATGAGATTTAATATTGATGATTGAGATATAATAATAATTTTAAAATTGTCTAAGGAAGGGGTCACTGCGAGTCGGTCTCGGCCCCTCGTACGCCTTCTAAAGTTCCGGGATCCCAGGGTCCCGAGATATGTTAAAAATATTATTTAAATAATAATAATAATAAAACTTTATTTCGGGTGGCACCCATAGAAACTTTAACCTGGTACATATTTCTTTACTTTTTTATTTGCCATGATTCGCCACCCCTACACAAGACATGACCCACTGATTCTGAAAGGGACAGTCAAAACGTAGATACAGCTATTGCGTTCAGAATGCCGTTGTTGCTCCCCCGTATACGGGCCAGCAGGGAAGCTGCTTTTTAGCACATGGTGGCCTGGAAACCATCAGTGCGCGCTTCAGCAAACATCCCAGACGCGCTGCACCGCCACGGCAGACCCAACAACATCCTGAACGCATTATTGTACTGAGTGCGCAAGGACTCGCTGCGTATATCTCACCCACAGGCCGCTTGAGTAGAAGGACTGGGAATAAGCTTAACCTGAATAGCACAACCTTCACTTTTCTCGTGCATCGTGCGAACCTGCGTGTGAGCATATTAGCTCTCACCGCCAGAGCCCTGCGCTCCCGCTCAATATCCTCATCGTCCTTGAGGTCACCTGTCACAATGTGACCCAGATATTTAAAAGCTTAAAACTGCTTTAGGGCTATTCCATTGAAAAATACAGGAGGCACATCTGTAGGCTGTTGTTTGCCCGATTTAAATACTTAAATTTCACTCTTTTTGGAGTTATACGGGGTGTTCGGAAATTCGACCTATTCCTTAAAAGGGGTTATACTAGAGATCATTTCCAACAAATTAAGCCCTGTCAACTAGAGGTCGAAAATTAATGGTTTCCGAGTTACGGAGGTTTATAGATTATTGTTAAAAAATTCAGACTGGTCACCAAAAACAAATAATTTATAAAGAACTACTTCTCTCTCGGCACTTATTTATTATTTTTCTGACTTACTTTATGCTATATGAGTAATAATTTATAAAAAAAAATACATGCCCTAAATTCCTATAGGTACCTAATTTTAGAAATAAACGGTCTTGAGTGGAAAGTGAGAGTTAACAGGCTTCTTCTGGGTAAGCTCGCTCCATCGTCGACTTTGTCTCTGTCATCTCTGACCTAGACTAGAGTCAAGCGCAAACCTATCTCAAATAAAAAAAAAAAGGAAACCTTCGTTATTTTTTTTTTTTTAAAGTTTAGATGTGTTTTACTTGAATAAAATGTACCACACTTGGCATATAAATGTGGGATATAAATTCCTTATTTTATAACCTTTCTAAGGAGGTACAAATATTATGTACTTTGAGACGGATTAGTAAAAAAAACGATTACCTAGCCATGTGGTTTCCAAGAAAAATGCCATGCCCGGTGCCGTCACTCCTAGCTAGTTTCTTTTGCACTCTGTGAGTGTAGCATTATTCGGAGGTCTTCGGAAATCTTCGGAGTAATTCGGAGACTCGGCCGAGACTCACTTATTCACTCAGTTTAAGCAATCCAATAGTGGTAACGTGGTAACTACCTTCGAGTACGGACGTGTCGTTATTAATCAACTAAATACTATTTTGAAATGGCTGCTTTTACAAACATAGAATATGCAGACATTATGTTTTGTAACGGTGACGCAGCTGCTGCACGAGACGAATAATAATACAATATTCAAACCACCATATCCGAAAAGCTTAGTAAGTATCAAGATTTCGCCATAGAAATTAAAACCCAATGGAAAGCGCAAACCGTTCATATTGTCCCCATTGTTCTTTCATCTACAGACGTAATACCAAAATCTCTCACACAAAGCCTTAACACCCTACAGATGCCTACTTACACACAGTGGCGTGCCTAAGAGTGAAAATTAGGGCAAGCCAACGATTAAAAAAAAAAAAAAAAAAAAACGATTTTCTTACTTTGTTCATACTAAAACCATTATTAAAATGTCGGTTACATAACCTTTACAATACGAAGAGTACTACGTATATTTCAAGCATCAGATGGCGCTTATGTTAATTGGTACATAATTAACATAAGCGCCATCTATATTATTGGATACGCATAACTACATTGCTTACCTGCACCTTTTCACCTTATTTCACAATTCGCTTGTCACATGCAAAATTTTTCAATCAAATGCCGCTAGATGGCCTGCAAATTATCGATTTGTTGTTCTATTTCCGTATGCATTGAAAATGTTCCCCTAAAACATTTATACTTAATTTCAAAACACCTATGAAGAACCTCTTCGATACGAAAATTAATGTGTTTTGTCTCGATAAGAATTTAGTTTTTCAGTGGTATACAAAAACTACAAATGCCATAAAAACACCATTCATGTCATTTCATGTGCAACATATTCATGCCTTGTAAACAATCGAATGAGTAGGTAGGACTAGGACCTATTTTAATCTGTTCTTCGAGTAACAAAAATACTTGTTTTTATTTCGGAGAAATACATTCAGTAATTAGAGGTTGGTTACGGTGAAGTAAAGAGTTACTTATTATCAGAAAACCTAATGTATTTACATACCTTTTCGACGACAGTATCCGAATTCACATTTTGATAAAAATACTAAATATATAATCACAAAATCACAGCACCGCACTAACTATCACATCATTTTAAATAATAAAACTAATTCATAACCTCAGCACCTGAAAAATATTATTCGTAAAATACCTATCAAAACAAATAACAAACTCAGTAAGTATATCAAACTGTCTTCACATGGAATCCCTCTCGTTACTCACTTTACGCGGATCAACGCGGATAGTGCATTTGCGCGAACTTAATGCCTCTCAAGCTGGCTTTTGATTTCATAGAAATCTGCGTATAAGTACTTACATGGTACTTACCAATATGTCAACAAGTGTAAACGTTTCTATAGCAATTTGTAGGCGAAAACTGTGAGACAAAGACAGGTATAAAAAGCCCGATGCCAAGCCGAGACGAGTGTGAGCGAGAAGGCGCATTTGAACGCGTAGTTCGGCACCAGAGTTATGACTACCTATGAATGATCGAGTTCTAATGAGTGCTAGTGCGGCAAATTACGTGGAATTCGAAATTTTATTATTAAGACATGAATGTTTGAGTTCGAATTCATTGACTTGGTGTTTTTTGGAATATTTTTTTTTATTGATAGGCTTACGTTTGTTGTTGTAATTTATGATTTTATTAGGGCAAGCCCGGCTTTTTGGCTTCTATGAAGGTACCGCCACTGCTTACACACTTTACATGCTCCAAAAAGCCACCATCCTTAACACCTGTCGCATCACCCGAAAGTTTCTGACTTCTTCAACACTATCATCCACCTTTTCTATCTAAATTTCGCCTTACATAGGTACTTGGTCCCGACCCGAGTGTAAGGTTTCTTAACCTCTCTTAAATGAGAAGAAACATAAAGAACCGAAATAATAATATAATAATAATAAATTTTATTTCAGATATCATAATTCCATATAAAAAGTTAGTAAAGCTTAAAACTATGTTAGTAACTTATACCTACTTAAGTAATTCAATTACTTTACATTAAAAAGGACACCACCAGACCTGTGTACCTTATTCCAGTGTCCCTCAATAGGACACTCAACCCTTTCTGTTATAGTGTTTAGAAGGTCATTGGAGCTGCCCCGCACACGACGCATCAAGGAGGCCACTCTCTTGCGCACTATTGCTCTAAAACAGTCGGTGTTGGCTTCCGCAAACATCCCCGAAACACTACAGTATCGCGGCAACCCCAACAACATCCTAAACCCATTATTGTAGAGGATCCGTAGGGCATTGAAAGCCTTCTGCGTATAGTGCTTCTGCAAATACCAAAGCAGTTTCCGTTTTCGCCGTTTACCAGACGTGAGCGTGTTTGGTTCAACATATCGGCGCATTAGAGAAACGGGGCGGGTTCAGCGATTCCAAGGTGACGCCGGCAGACCGCTAGTGTATGATCTGATGATGCTGATGAGGATGAAATTTTGCAGCAGTTCGAAGAAGATGGCACGGTTTCAACGAGAGCTGTGGCGAGACGCCTTAACTGTTCTAACTGGAAAGTGTGGTTCACTGTGCATACAGCACATCTCTACCCTTTTCACTACATACCAGTGCACGCCATTGAAGAAGGAGATCCAGCCAGAAGAATAGACTTTTGTCGATTTTTAATTAAGCACGACACTGAAGAAGCCAATTACTTAACACGTATTTTATGGACAGACCAGTCGAAATTCGACCGAGATGGTATAACAAATTACCATAATACGCACTTCTGGGCCCCTAAGGGTCAAAATCCACGACAATCCAAGGAAGGTGCCCACCAAAGAAGATTTTCCTTAAATATGTGGATGGGTATCGTCTACAATAACATTATTGGCCCATTCTTTCTGCCGGACAACTTAATTGGGCTCGCCTATGAATTTTTTTTACGAAATGAGTTCTCGCCGCTGATGAATAGTGATGAAGGATGTACCACTGGCTACACGAAGAATTTATCAGCATGATGGCTGCCCCGCGCACTACTTCCGAGTCATACGAGAGTGGATGGATGTGAATTTTCCACGGCGATGGATATGGTCGCGGTGGGCTAACTTCTGGCCGGCGAGGAGTCCTGATTTAACGCCTTGCGATTTCTACATTTGGGGTCACATGAAAGACTTGGTTTACTCCACTCCAGTGGCATCCCGTGAAGACCTGAGAGAAAGAATTTTAACAGCCGCCCAGCACATCAAAATCACAATTTCGACGCGTGTGGCAGTTACAGAAGTACGCCAGAGGCTGCGTGCTTGCATAAGAAATCGGGGCAGGCAATTTGAACAAGATCTCTAATAATTTTAAATAAACGAAATTAATGTTCTAATTATGTCTGCATTTTTTTTATTTAAACCCCTCTATTTGTTGGATTTGAGTCATATGTTGATAACACATGTACCTTTTTAGAAAGGTTAAGAAACAGTGAATTTATTTCCGAGATTTGTATGCCAAGTGTCATACATTTTTTTCAAGTAAAATACGTCTAAATTCCAAAAAAATAAAATAAAAAAGGTTTTATTTCCACTTAAGAACTTTTTTTTCCGAAATTATGGGAATTTAGGGCATGTGTTTTTTTTATAAATGATCAGTGATCACTCATTTATCATGGGTCAGAAAAATAACAAATAAGTGCCGAGAGAGAAGTAGTTATTTTTAAATTATTTGTTTTAGTAACCAGTCTGAAAATTTGAACGAATCTAAAAACCTCCGTAACTCGGAAACCATTGATTTTCGACCTCTAGTTGACAGGGCTTAATTTGTTAGAAATTACTCTAGTATAACCCCTTTCAAGGAATAGGTCTAATTTCCGAGCACCCTGTATAGATATACTTAAAACGTTTTATAAAAATAAAAAAAGGAACCTAAATGGAATCTATGGTCAAGGTTAACCCGATACTGCAACAAAATTGGTAGATTTGCGAAAAAAAAAATACGAAAATAGTCCTCGCCCCATAGCGCCCCTAAGGCTACACTGCAACCCTCAAGGCCACTCCAGCGTACACGTCGCTTCTTACATTCAATTTATACGTGGCATATATTTTTTATCTTGAACTCGGTCAATTTTTAGATGAAAATTACTTTCCAATGAGCAACTCATAGAGTAGGTATAGTAATATACAGGACGTCCCACGGATATGCCACATGAAGGGAAAGTATGGACGGCAGCACATCAAGCTAATGCAATCTGTCAAATTTCTTCAATAGATTTTCAACTTTATTGCTAAAGCATTAGGTTCAAGGTTGATTGGGAAAATTTGACAGTTTCGGATAACTTGACCTGCTGGCGTCTGTACCTTGAATATTGTAGGTGGAACATTTTACTGAAAGAAGACATTATTTGAATTTAAAAAACAATTGAAACTGCATTTATAGATATTTAAATAATTACATGGTTGAACCGGGAATCGAACCCGTTACATGAGAAAAATAATCAACCTGTAGCTTTATCATACCGATCGAAAGGCTTCATCATAAGGATTATTTTTTGCTAAATAACATAGTATCACAAATAAAAGGAAGATCATGAATTTTAACATTTGATGTGAAATATTGTTCAGAAAAAGAGTGCGACTTTGTATTCAACAGGAAGGGACTCATTAAAAAGTTCACTGCACCTCCTAGGTTCCCCAATTTTAGAAGACGGCTTTTCTCCTTTTATCAACGAAAAAATCAAAAACTTCAACGACATTTCGGACTGACTCTCCAAAATTAATTTACATTCGGCATTCACTCGGATTAGATACTGTTGTTTTGGCCCAAATTTTATATACTCTCTACGTTATTCCCCTTTATGGAAGCAGCCAAACCTCTTGGACAAAATTGACCAAATTATTCGCAGCACACTAACATCCATTTTAAATGTGGCCCTGGACGACTGAGCGTGGCTGCAAGCCACACTACCCATCCGTTTTGGTGGCCTCGGCGTCCGCAAAATTACCAGTAATATCTTACTGGCGTTCCTGTCCTCTGTCCACAGCACGGAAAAGTTGACCGAGGAAATTTTAGCCCCCTCTTTGGTTGACTCAGAAGTGCCGTGCTTGACTGACGCAGTGAACGTCTGGAAAGTGGCTTGCCCGGATACAGATCGGCCCTTAAACCCATCTTCCCAGAGACAGTGCGATGAACCGCTCTGCAGGTTGATACGGAATAATCTAATTAATACGACCACCAATACTGCTGAGCGTGCCCGCCTGCTGGCTTTGGGGGAGTGGGAGTCGGGCCTCTGGCTTCAGGCGCTACCGTCACCCAACATAGGCACTATGCTGGCTGACGGTAGCGCCTTCCGGCTCGCTACTTGTCTGCGTCTGGGTGCTCCTTGGGTGGCTCCGCATCGCTGTCAATGCGGTGACGGTGTCGACTGCCTCGCACAACATGGCCTATCCTGCAGTAAGAGCGCAGGCCGGATAGCACGGCACGCCAGCATCAATGACATCATCCGTCGTGCTCTTGTCACCGCCGGGGTGCCAGCTGTTTTAGAACCCAATGGCTTAGCACGCGACGATGGAAAAAGACCAGACGGAATGACCATAATGCCTTGGAAGGTAGGTAGGCCTTTGGTGTGGAATGCAACGTGTGTCGACACCCTTGCGCCATCCCATCTTTCTAGCACGGCGGGCTGTGCTGGGGCGGCTGCTGCGGGTGCGGAAAACCTCAAACGGCGCAAATACTCCAGTCTTATTGGGACTTATATATTCGAGCCGTTTGGGGTTGGTTTCAACTTAGTTTTTCGAGACATCGCCAGGCGATTGGTCGACTCCACACGTGACCAGAGGGCTGGCCTAATTTGCCAAAGAATCAGCATTGCCATACAACGTGGCAATGCTGCCAGCCTTTTGGGCACTTTTCCTGTTGACAGCGATGCGGATGAATTTTTTGATGCCCTCATTATTTCCCCTCCTTTTTATACTTGTACATATTATTTTTATTATTTTAAGTTTGTTAGGTTTTAAATTATGTCAATAGTAAAATAAATAAAATTATTAATCTTTGATAAATTGATTAATTTTGTATTAAAAATGTTAAAAGTCATGGTCTTCCTTTTATTTTTGACACTATGTTATTTAGCAAAAAATAATCCTTATGATGAAGCCTTTCGATCGGTATGATAAAGCTACAGGTTGATTATTTTTCTCGTGTAACGGGTTCGATTTCCGGTTCCACCATGTAATTATATTAATATCTATGAATGCAGTTTAAATTGTTTATTAATTTCAAATAATGTCTTCTTACAGTAAAATGTTCCATCTACAATATTCAAGGTACTTTCCCTCCATGTGGCACATCCGTGGGACGCCTGTAGATTGAGCAACTGTTCACGAATTATTTGATGTACAGACGCCAGCAGGTCAAGCTACCCGAAACTGTCAAATTTTCCCAATCAACCTTGAACCTAATGCTTTAGCGGTAAAGTTGAAAATCTATTAAAGACATTTGACAGATTGTAGTAGCTTGATGTGCTGCCGTCCATACTTACTAACTCCACGGCAACCAATGAAGCCAACCTGACATTGACATATGGCTGACATTACTGTAAGACTGACATTCGCTGACAATACTGACTGAAAGAAACTTTCCATTTACATTTTTTTTTTCTTTTTTTTGCCAAGAAGAAAAAAATAAAGTAAATGGAAAGTGGAACAGACTTGGAATGGAAGTTCGAAGTACTGTAGTGCACAGACTACTTAGAGATTCCTGATAAGTGTATAATCTATGCTCACAGACTGATAAGTAGTGTGTGTACCTATACCTATACGTTTGCGTGATAGTGATCTCTCTGCGTATGTGTTCTGTGATAGTGATTGTTATATATAATAGATGCTGACATACTGACTGAACCGTGGTCAGAGATACAGAGTTAAATGTTTGGTTTGAAAGTTTAAAATTACTTGTTATAATCACACGGAACGGAATTGGAATATTTTGAGAAAATGACGACAAATGTTCCTCTTGTTGTGAGACTATTAGCTTCTTCAGTATCAGTGGCCAACAGGGCTGGAAAAATTGTTCGTGATGTTATGAGTAAAGGAGAATTGGGAATAGTTGAAAAGGTTTGTTGTCTGGTTAATAGGTAACACAAAACGAAATAAACATCACATCTACGTTAAAAAAAGAAGTGTAAGGAAATCAATAAGTTTAATGGGGCCAAAGTTCACAAATTAAGTACCTACATTACATAAAAAGTACCTACCTAATTTTTACTTATTGATATGGAACATAAAAACTAACAGAAACTACTATTCCAGGGTAAAGATGACTATCAAACAGAAGCTGACCGATCTGCTCAGCGTTGTATTGTTGCTTCACTTGCAGCGCAGTATCCCAAAGTGAATATAATTGGTGAAGAGGATGGTACTGATAATGAGGTAAGTAAATTATTTCAGCATTAAAACAAGCCTTCCCATAAATTTTGACATAAGTATTATATTTCAAGCAAACTTACACATTCTGCCTTGCGGCTTGTGACTAATGTGTACATCAATAAGTAAAAACTTTCTTTTATACTTACTATCTAAACTGTATTAAAGTTTTCCATAAACCAAAACCAAGTTGCATTATTATCTCAGGGTCTTGAGCTAAAGAACTTTGATTTCAGTGACACTTTTTCTTTTCTGTGATATCTGGCCTACCTGTATCATAAATATGTGTAGCATTAAACACATTTAAGTTGTGGTGCTAGCAGGCCTTGACGGTGTTGCAAAGGACTCGAGTTCTTGAGTGGCAATTTTATAGACTCAACTCAATTATGCATGACTCAGTGTGCTAAAAAGGCTCAGAATCTAGAGTCATGCTGAGCCCGAGTCATTTAACAGCCACTTGTATCTTACAAAGGACTCTAGTCTTAAAATGAACTTGAGTCTTCAAGAAAAACTTGGAGCATGAAGATGAGCTTCAAGTCTCATCTTCATGCTCCGAGTTTTCTCATCCAAAAAAACTCGAATAGGTGATAAGTTTACATTTGTGGTTATGTAACTATGCCTACTAAAAAAATCTGATAAGACAAAATCATTAGAAATCAGCTAAAAAATGAAATAAATGATTAAAAATATCCTTAATCAATATTGTTATTTTTTTATCTGAGCCTTTCTCCCTGTCCTGTAAATGTAACAATTTAATTGCTGTTTTGACTCATACACAAAGAGGTCTTGAGTGCGTCTCGCCACATAAAAAGGACTCGAGCTCTCATGTGACATTCAAGAGCTTGTAGAGAATTTAGTTCTCTAGTCTTGGAGTCCTGTTATAATGAGTCGAGCCTTGTAATGCATCATCCAAGTCCGTTTATATAGGACTCGAAAACTCGAGTTCTTTTCAACACTGGGCCTTGAGGCCTTGCCTACTACATACATACCTATTTAACTTTTTTTGACTGTGTTAAATCTGTATGTCCCACCACCCACCTAGATATTTTTGAATTTCATGTTATGTAGGTAATTCAAACAGATTAAATTTTATCTGAAACTTATTGTTCTACTGAATCAATATAAAGAAGAATGTATGGAATGGACCCAGTGTGTCAAATAAAATTGAAAATGTACAGGTTGTAAGGAACATCGACGCACAATTTGTTACCTACCATGAATTTAGTTTGTTATTATCTAGTATAAAATTCATCACAAAAATCGAGGAGTAGCTCCTGTACGATTATACTATGAATAGATTTGCAGTGCAACTGCACAACTCTACATGCTCCTAATAATAGTGTAGTTCATTTGTTTGCTAGATGGCACTGATATAAATAATACCTGGGGATTATAGTTAGTTTTTTTTTAAATTCAGCTGTATATTAAAGCAATAAAATAAATATATTAAAAAAAAGATTCATCATAATTTAATAATTGAAATCAACCAGGTTTTGCAACAACCGCGTTCCCGACAGAGGTGACCTTGGTTGGCGACCGGCAGAGCTGTTTCAATGTTTGGTCGTAAACTACCATCTACATGGATGTAAAACCACCAAGGTCACCTCAGTCGGGACGCGGTTGTAGATCGTGTAGCAGTCGCTTTATTATCATTCAGGGTTTCCTGAGCAGTGGGCCTTGAGACACTAACAAGCTGAGTTACCTCCTTTAGTTTATTGTGCTATAAACAGCTTTCATTTTTAGACAGATTGTATTAAATTGAGAGCTGTGTATTTCCTGAGTCAAGGTTAAAAAAAAGTTCTCTTAATTGTATTGTGAATGGCACTTCAATCCACACAGCTTTCAGGTAGAAGTTGTATTTTATTTATAGTAATAAGGAGTATAATATTATTATGTATTTGTCACTTCAGGGTGATGTTGCCAGTGACTGGATAATATCTGAGGCAGACAAAGATGTGTTATCTTTGGAGTGCCCTGTTGACCTTCAGAGTGTCAAAGAGGAGGACATAGTCGTCTGGGTTGATCCTCTTGATGGCACCTCTGAGTACACTCAAGGTAAACATGTTTTTATTTTATACATAGTCAGTTTCATCTCTTGAAGCTAATACAATCATTAGTACGGGTTCGAATCCCGATCGAGTAGAAATCGATGACCATACCGATTTTCTAGTTTCATTTCAGAGACTAGAACTTGACCGTCTTACATAAGCGTTCATGGAAGAGACGCGATTACGGCGGTTGGCGTGTAGGCCACTAGGCACCATAACACTAAGTTGTAGTATTTATGTTGTTTACTGATAAATTGAAAATTATTACATTATTTACATTTCCAATTTAACACCTTCTTAAGTCATACCAACAGCCTTCTGTTATAACATGCATTGTCATAATCAAATCTATATTTTAATGTTTGAAATTATTTATTACAAGTATGTAAAATAATTCTAGGTGCACTAATGTTGAAGAGAGATCCATGGGAAAGATGGAAAATGTACATAACTCATCCTTTTATAAGTGTGAAGTGGTATTTAAGTTTGCTCCAATCAAATTATGGTAAATTGCAGATTTGCATAGGTTTTTGAGCTTTTGTTGTTTAGAATGCACTGTAGTACTTAGTATGGACACAGTGGAACATGGTCAAGAATTTCGTTTTAATGTATGTATTGTACATATTAATCACATAAAATTACCCTAACCAATGTAATACCTAATTAAACTAACTTGATATTTTTGTTCATATTTCTGGCTGAACAGAAAACCTGATTTCATGTTCTAAATTACTTCCTATTATAAGTTTGAATAATCATTAAAACCGAAAAAATTGCATGTTGCATGGGTATTGAAATGATTTTATTGTAAAAAATAATTTGTAAATTGTTACAGGATTTCTTGAACATGTGACTGTTTTGATTGGCATATCAGTCAATGAGAAACCAGTGGCTGGTGTAATTCATCAGCCATATTACAAAACGATGTTGGGAGGGGAGAAGATAATAGGCAGAACTATATGGGGCCTACAGGAAGTGGGTGTGGGAGGGTTCACCCCTGCGCCTCCACCTGACTCTCTCATCATTACTACCACCAGGAGTCATTCCAATCCACTGGTTGAGAAGGCATTGCAAGTCATGAATGCTGCACAAATACTTAGAGTTGGTGGTGCAGGTTATAAGGTGAATTTGGCTGGTTTTAATTACAATAGTAAATGATACAAATGCTCACACATTGCAAACGACATTTTTCTACACACTTGCAAGGAAAAATTTAATCATCACATCACAAAACATAATATTTTGTGATCATTTCTGTGAATCATAATGGCTCGCGGATTTTGTTTTTCTTGCGCGCGCCTTTCCTTCGCATTTTGAAGGAGGCACTGACTCGAAGGTTGAAGCCGCGCAATAGAATAATATTTAAAAAAAAAACCGGCCAAGTGCGTGTCAGACCAGTTTTGTAGTCGGGATAAATATGCATGCACAATATTGATTTTTTTGACAGCAAAAGTAAGTTTGTATTTTATACTATTACCCAAAGAAACTGTAAAAAACAAAACAAAGTTATTTAGCGATTGTGACCGAAAATATCACATCTCAAAAAATTACACGATGTATCATTGAAAAAGAATTTATGTAAGAGGGGAGGCATCTTACTTCTCAACTGTAAGATAAAAAAGTTTTTTTTTTTTTTATAAGTAAGTGGTTTACAAGATTTGTCGAAAACACGTATCACAACATTCACAACACGTGTATGGGTGTAAATGCCACGTATATGGGTGTAATGTGTGTAATAATCAGTTTTTAGGGGTTTAACCCTAAAAACTGATTATTTTTATTAACCGACGAAATAAAAGGAGGTTCTGTAGTAGAATATTTTTTTTATAGGGTAGGTAGGTATATACAGTGTGAGTCTTTATAATGTGCACATATCGAAATGAGGGAATCTATGCTTAATTTTATCGACGGAAAAAATGTTAAAAAAAATCTAAATATTTATTTATATTTTTTATGGATTTTTAAAAAAAATTGTTTGCTTTTGTGACCCCAGTGTATACAAAACTGTGTAACTTTTAAACTAAACGATTTATCACGATGAAACAAACTCTATAATGTTTGGAAGTAATTAGGTGTCGTCATAAAATAAAAATTATGGAAAAAAAATAGCCACATTTAAAAATAAACATTTTTGTTTGGCAAAAATCTGATTTTTTTTCATTAATTTTTACAAAAATTGTAAAATTTCTCAATAACATGCCCCCATCACCTTCTTTTTTTATAACTTTAAGTTATTCTTCATTGTATTAGGAACCTAACGGTAAAAATTGCATGTTTTTAACTCAACCCCAACATTTTTTATCAACTGTCAAAGAAAGGCCCAACGCATAGCTACGCACATTGTTTAGCAGGTAGATAAACTTTTTTTTGTTAACTTTGTTGTGAATGCGCGCGGGTCGTTTCAAAGATGGCACTCCGAACGCGGAATCGTATTGTTCTCATAAGGGTGGTTTGTTTGGGATGATAATTAATGCAAAAGAGTTCAATTGAAACCCATTTATTATTAAATACAAAATTTAATGCATCAGGTTCTCAAAATGTCCACCTCGTTGTTGTAAACACAAAGCCGCGCGAATTAGAATTTGGTGTGTCGCTCTCCTTATCATTTCGGGATCATTGCGAATATCATTCGCACAGTTTATTATGCGGTCACGCAAATCGGCCTCACTGTTGATGGGGGTACTGTAGACGCGTTGCTTCATGGTCCCCCATAGGAAATAATCAAGGGGCGTCAAATCGGGTGAACGCGCAGGCCACCCTACAGGTCCTTGCCGGCCGATCCATTTGTCATGATAATTTTCGTTTAAAAATCTTCTTACATTTGTAGCGTAATGGGCAGGACATCCGTCCATCTGAAGAAACATCCTTTGACGCACAGCCAGTGGGACATCTTCCAATAACTGAGGCATATCATCTCTCAATAGACTTAAAAATCTTTCACCAGTCAACGTTCTCGGCAATATGACTGGTCCAATCAACATGTTATCGATAAGACCAGCCCAAACATTTATCGAAAATCTTACTTGGAAAGTAGATGACCGTTTCAGTTTCGGGTTTTCACCTGCGCGGCACCATCTGTGTAAATTTCGACAGTTAGTAATACCGTCTCTAGTGAATGTCGCTTCGTCCATCCATAGTATTTTTCTTGGAAAGTTTGGGTTTGCTCTGGTTTTTCTTTGAATCCATGTGGACATCACACACCTTGGACGCCAGTCTACGTCTTCATGTAGATGTTGCACCCTTTGATAGTGATAAGGATGCAATCCTTCTTTCTTTAAAATACGCCACACTGATTTTTGGGATATTCCGTGACGAAGAGCCAGTCGTCTAGTACTTATGGATGGATCAGCAAACAAATCACTTAATACTGCTTGTTCAGTAGCCGCATCAATAATTACTTGAGGTGGCTCGCGACGATCTCTACTTGATCCAAGTCCAGTGATCGACAACCTTCTGTGAACTTCCTGGAAGTTTCGGGCAGATGGCACTGGTTGCCTGTTAGGATACGCAGCTATGTAAGCCGCGCGCGCAGCTCTGGCACTTCCTTGTCCCACTCCATAATAAAAATGTATGTCGGCGATGTGTGCCGGGGAAAATTCACTTAAACGCGGCATCATGTAGCAGCGAACGTAAGTTATGAAAGTCCAGCGAACGAAAGTACCGAAACACATGTAGCAGCGGCGAATAATTCGGAGCGACTGCCAGTCTGACATCTGTCATAATTCAAGTTCCTTTGGCTGGCCCTACCTCCCCGACCTGCGCACATTCAAAAGAAAGTTTATCTACCTGCTAAACAATAGCTATGCGTTGGGCCTTTCTTTGACAGTTGATAAAAAATGTTGGGGTTGAGTTAAAAACATGCAATTTTTACCGTTAGGTTCCTAATACAATGAAGAATAACTTAAAGTTATAAAAAAATAAGGTGATGGGGACATGTTATTGAGAAATTTTACAATTTTTGTAAAAATTAATGAAAAAAAATCAGATTTTTGCCAAACAAAAATGTTTATTTTTAAATGTGGCTATTTTTTTCCATAATTTTTATTTTATGACGACACCTAATTACTTCCAAACATTATAGAGTTTGTTTCATCGTGATAAATCGTTTAGTTTAAAAGTTACACAGTTTTGTATACACTGGGGTCACAAAAGCAAACAATTTTTTTTAAAAATCCATAAAAAATATAAATAAATATTTAGATTTTTTTTGACATTTTTTCCGTAGATAAAATTAAGCATAGATTCCCTCATTTCGATATGTGCACATTATAAAGACTCACACTGTATAGAAAAAGAATGTTCTGTTGACATAAATAAATTCGAATTTGGTCAGATAACCAGCCGTTGTTTACATATTTTGGTTTTTGTTTATATCTACTTAATGCGAAACATTCCAAGCTGAATATTTTCACTATATATTTTTGACTACACTCACTAATTTTTGGTTTACACCTACACATCTTGGGTTGAGCCGGTTTCTTGTATTTTGCCGTCAAAGTTATGACACCATCGTTTTGACTTTTACCAATATTATTCGATAATGCATGCATGTACACTTTTGAAACTTTTTATGGTTATTATAAGCGTTAAGGACCAAATA
The DNA here is from genome assembly GCA_947568875.1 of Fissipunctia ypsillon. Taxonomy (NCBI): domain Eukaryota; kingdom Metazoa; phylum Arthropoda; class Insecta; order Lepidoptera; family Noctuidae; genus Fissipunctia; species Fissipunctia ypsillon. Next base: position 13,203,379 of record OX387661.1, on the reverse strand, counting down.
CAGTTTTCAGCGAGCTTTATACGTTTTCTCATTTAGGCGCTACGACATTTTTTCGGGTTTTCAAAAAAGTGCGATTACTTAAAAATTATAAATATTTTCTTAAATCTAATTCTGCCCCAAATACGCACAAATTAAGAGTTACTCGTGTATGTTTATTCTACAGGCGCACATACAATGGTTTTAGAGATACACGATTCTGCAAAACGTTACTCCAGCAGGAAATGCAATATCTCGAAAACCTGAAGACGCACAAATTATTGTTTCGGTGCACAATTTTGCACAAAATATAAGCTCTCTGCCCATGCACGATATTTCTCTCTTCGATCATTCGCTTAGAATTTTCTTGCTGGAGCAACGTTACTCCAGCAGGAATCGTTTTTTCCGTTTTTTTTTCCAAAACGACAAAGCGCACAATTTTTTTATGTGGCGCACATTTACAGCAGAACATGCACTAATTATACGTTCCATTCAAATCACTCTAGGAGCCACTTTTTTGCCGGAGTAACGCACATGTGCGGGAACACACAGTTAAAAAAAAGACGCGTGTTAAATACATTGCATTGTGAACCTAAAAGCGGTGCAATAAAAGCCATTTTACGAGCAAGTGTGTTGAAAATAAAATTACATGACCAATTTTGCACTTTTATGCAAGTACACTGAAAGGACGGAGTAGTCATTAACAAAGATTACTTTTATAGGTTCTGCAACTACTAGAAGGCAAGGCGTCAGTTTATGTGTTTGCCAGCCCTGGCTGCAAGAAATGGGACACGTGTGCACCAGAAGCTGTCCTGTCAGCCGCCGGAGGCAAACTGACAGACATTCTTGGCGACTTCTACAAATACGGCGCAGCAGAGTTGCACCCAAATAAGACCGGAGTGTTGGCGGCTGTTTCTAAAGATCTACACAGTTACGCATTGAACAGAATACCGCAAGAATTAAAAGACACACTTGCTAATAAATAGCAATATTCTGCTAAATCATTTTATGACACTAAAAGCTGATGAGATCAAATGTAAATAAAACCATTTTGATTCCCTTTACATTGTTATATATCAAAAAAAAAAAAAAACAACAACATACCTGCAATATTTAATTAAATTAAAATAAATTCTTAACATAAATTTATTTTGTTACTTGAAAATTGTATAATAGTATGAGGTATTGTGAATCAATACTTTGGGTTATTAAAGCTTGCTTTTATACTTTTGCAACATTTTTCTTAATTCCCTCCTGAGGATTTTACCAGAGGCGTTCTTAGGTATATCTTTGAGAAATATCACTCCGCCTCGTAGATGTTTCGCTGGTGACACCTGATAAAAAAAATCTTATCTTAATACTCTGCACTAATATTTTTTTATCAATATTTTATCGAGAATAATGTTCATAATATCTCGTACAAGTAAAAACCATCACACCTGTAATCCCCCAAAGTGTTAGGCAGAGGTGTTATGTTTAAGTCCCATGTAATAATAGGGGGGCAAAAAATACCATCACAAATATTGCATTTTTGTTGATAGTAATAATATATCATGGAAAAAAATACGCGTTGCGCCGACTCCAAGTAACATGGGAAATGGGCAGGAAAATGATGAGTAGACATGGGCAAAATAGCTCACTGAAAAGAAAAAGAGCGATTAGCTCTTTCACTCTAAAGAGCTATATCACTCTTCTAACTCATTAGCTCTTCTATAGCTCAGTGACTCAGACGCCGACTCTTAGCTCTTTTCACTCACGCCGCACGCGCGACTAAGGAAACGGCTCGATTCGCTCAATAGTCAATAGCTCTTTGGAAGTTTGGACTCTTTGTTACTCACTAGCTTTTCAATAGCTCAGTGACTCAGACGCCGACTCTTAGCTCTTTTCACTCACGCCGCACGCGCGTCGAAGGAGACGGATCGGCTCGCTCAATAGTCAATAGCTCTTTGGAAGTTTGGACTCTTTGTTACTCACTAGCTTTTCAATAGCTCAGTGACTCAGACGCCGACTCTTAGCTCTTTTGACTCACGCCGCACGCGCGTCGAAGGAGACGGCTCGGCTCGCTCAATAGTCAATAGCTCTTTGGAAGTTTGGACTCTTTGTTACTCACTAGCTTTTCAATAGCTCAGTGACTCAGACGCCGACTCTCAGCTCTTTTGACTCACGCCGCACGCGCGTCGAAGGAGACGGCTCGGCTCGCTCAATAGTCAATAGCTCTTTGGAAGTTTTGACTCTTTGTTACTCACTAGCTTTTCAATAGCTCAGTGACTCAGACGCCGACTCTTAGCTCTTTTGACTCACGCCGCACGGGCGTCGAAGGAGACGGCTCGGCTCGCTCAATAGTCAATAGCTCTTTGGAAGTTTGGACTCTTTGTTACTCACTAGCTTTTCAATAGCTCAGTGACTCAGACGCCGACTCTTAGCTCTTTTCACTCACGCCGCACGCGCGACTAAGGAAACGGCTCGATTCGCTCAATAGTCAATAGCTCTTTGGAAGTTTGGACTCTTTGTTACTCACTAGCTTTTCAATAGCTCAGTGACTCAGACGCCGACTCTTAGCTCTTTTGACTCACGCCGCACGCGCGTCGAAGGAGGTGGCTCGGCTCGCTCAATAGTCAATAGCTCTTTGGAAGTTTGGACTCTTTGTTACTCACTAGCTTTTCAATAGCTCAGTGACTCAGACGCGCCGACTCTTCGCTCTTTTCACTCACGCCGCACGCGCGACTAAGGAAACGGCTCGATTCGCTCAATAGTCATTGTCAATAGCTCTTTGGAAGTTCGGATTCTTTGTTACGATTCTTTAGCTCAGCGAATTACTACGCTTAACGATGACAGAATATCTTTGTTTGATAGTAAGAACGGTCGTATTATTATTTGTTATAATGTTTGTATCTTCTCATGATATTTTATATTTTAACGGCCGAACCCGCACCTATTTTCAGTAAAAGACTGATTGCTATTGATGGTAGACAGTATAATACAATTCTATTTGTCCTTATGTCAGGCCGGTAAGATTCCATAATCTCTTATACAGAGTGTAAGGAACAGCCCTCCGCAAACTAACAGGATGCATTCAGCTCCTTATTTTGAATCATTTTCTACCGAAAAAATTCTTAGGAAAATTTAATATTTTTTATCGTTTTTCAGTTACAATTTCTTTATTTCAATGTAAAATTACATTCTCTGTACGCTGTACTCCATTTGTGTAAATAAACAGCTAAAATAAAAAAATCAGCAATGGATGTTGAAATACTCGGAGGTCGAAGGCTCGCTGCGCTGCCATTCACTACGCGCACTTTGCCACGGTAACGATACATTGCGTGTGAGGTAATAAAACAAATCAGGTTTATTTGATACCCTTAAGGTTCCTGAAATAATTTCATGTACCGGTCATCTTAGATACCGGTCGTCTTTGTAAGATCTTGACATATTATGGAATGCAAAAAAGATATGAATATGATTATCTTAGTATGATAAACTGAATTCACCCCATCAGTCTGCACAGGGCTGTCCCTTACACCCTGTATATTATTGGGACGTTAACACCATAGATAGATAGGTTTTTCTATCTCCAGTATGCCAAAACTGGTGACAGATAGGTTATTGGGTTCGACCGTTAGTCAATGACGATAAAGATAGATTTACAGTGACCGTGACAGTGATGTCGTATGATAAGTTTACAATGATGTATATTTATGCCGGAGAGCCATTGTTGGAAGAACGTACGATGTGATCCGAAGCGAGCCGAATGAGCCGTTCAGCCGGTGACTTCAGTCGGTCATCGGTGTCTCCCTGAAGTACTGAGCTAGTGAGCTATTTAGCGAGCGAGTGAGTGAGCGAGAGCGACGTCAATCGAAAAGAGATAGCTGTTTTTTGTCACTCGAGCTACCAATGTCTAATGATGAGTCCTCTTCACCGCATTCGGTGATAGTGACCCAGACTAATTTTCCTTCCGTCTGTGAGCTCTCAAGTAATAATGTAGCGAACACCCTCGTTTTGGTTTGACAAGACACAGAACACGGAATCGCCGAGCCGGCAGTGGCCGCTGAGACGTCTAAGTGCTCTAGGGATAAGACGGTTATCCGAATTCTTAGAAGAATTCCGTAGATAAATGATGTTACATAGGTTAATCAAAAAACCTGAAAATAACCGTGGAAGCGTGTGTAAAATGGGTGAAGTAGTTTTTATATTAGGTTTTTACCTACGAAATTGGAGATTTGTATGAAAATTTTTCAGCTAATCAAAGTAACTGGCCCAAATTATCTATACAATTTTTCCATTTTGATGGCAGTTTATTTATCCCTTTACTGTAGAAGTCTACCGGACGAGAGGCGATGAAGTCAGCGAAAGCGTTTTGTACTGCCTCTGGGGTGTTGAATTTTTTCCCATTTAAAAAATTGTCTAAATTTTGAAAAAAGTAGAAATCTATTGGGGCAAGGTCCGGTGAGTACGGTGGGTGATGGAGAGCTTCCAGCTGTAACTCTTGTAGCTTTGCGATGGTCTGTCGTGAAGTGTGAGCTCGCGCATTCTCGTGGAGAAGTAATGGGGAAGAGCGATTGACCAGTGTTGGTTGTTGAATTGCGAGCTTCTCCATCATTGTTTGTAATTCTTGGCAATAGACATCTGCCGTCACTGTTGTGCCATTCGGTAAGAAGCTGTGATGTACAAGTCCGGCACTGGTCCACCGGACAGTCACCATCATCTTCCTATAAGTAATCTTTTTTTTAGCGCACTGATTAGGTGCTGTACCTGGGGTCCACCCACTGAGACAAACGATTACGGTTGTCGTACAGGATCCACTTTTCATCGCAGGTAACAATTCAATTTAGAATTCCCTCGTTTCTATGCCCATTCAGTAGTGCTATGCATGCTTCGACTCGTAAGTCTCGCTATTGGTCGCTTAGTTCGTGTGGCACCCACTTATCTAGCTTTTTAATCTTTCCGATTTGACGCAAGTGCTTTAATGTTGTTTTGACACTAACTCCAAGGCCCGCAGCAAGCTCAGCCGTAGATTGAGTTGGATCCGCTTCCACTATCGCCTTCAATTCGTCGTTGTCGACCATAGTTACTGGCCGACCGCGAGGCTCGTTCTTCAACTCAAAATTTCCAGATTTAAAACGATTGAACCAATAATGGACCGTGTTTATGCAAGCAGTGTTAGGCCCGTACACGTCGTTAATGTTTCGTGTTGTTTGCGCAGCGGTATTTCCACGTAGGAACTCATATTCGAAAATTGTACGAATTTTCAGTTTATCCATGGCGCCAAAAACTACCACAATTTCACAACAACTATCTAAAAACGAATGACTGAATTTGAAATTAAATTAACATGGCTTTCGAATACAATTTATTTGAATATAATTAAATCTGAAAATGCTGGTTATAGAATATCCAATTACATGACCTATTATTAAAACTACATTAGTACCTTGGATGCAACGAATTCGACGAGGTCTTTTTCTGTGACATTTGAGTTTGGCTGCGCTACCACAAACGCTAGCGGCAGCTCTCCGGCGGCCTCGTCCGGCAAGCCCACCACGCCCGCATCGGCCACCCCGCTGTGTTGCAAGAGAAGTGCTTCTAGTTCCGCAGGCGCTACCTAAACAAACATTCACGATGTAATAGACTGTTTGGTCCAGGAATAAATTATTCTACGGAAAAATATCAAGTTATTGGTAAAATATCAACATGAGTTTTTTGTTTTGAACTTAAGGCAAAAGCGCCAGGTAGCCCGGGAAATTCAAAATTTCGTACGTTTTTTGCAATTTGCAAGTCAGTATTAGGTTGTATGTTGGTCAAAATATGATTCGTGAGCATAAAAAGTATGGATTTACATAATTATAATAATTAAAGTCATCAATACAACTTTTTAAGACCAGGTAATTCAATTACATTCATTATTCACTATTTCATGAAATCTTGACAAATAGGATTATACAAACTTATGGGAGTTGTATTACTGATTTTGATGATTATAATTATGTAAATGCATATTTGTTACGGCCGCGAATGATACTTTAATCAACATACAACTTAATACTGATTTGCAAATTGCAAAAAAACATAAGAAAGTTTGAATTTCGCGGGCTACCTGGAGCTTCCCCCTTAATATAGATACAAATTAAGATACAGAGTCCTTGACGACCAATTGACGAACAACTTATGAATGCCGGTCACAAACAAATCTAAACATTTCGCGGTAATAGTTGGTATTGCACAGTACCATTATACAGGGCAATTTTTTAATCACTAGCCAAATTTTCACAGGGTGATCTACCCATGAATATGAACAACTTACACTAGAGGACCAACTCTGAAATCGCGAAAAAAAATCAGCTGTTTCATACATTTTGGCCGAGTAGATATTGAATGTTTGTATGAAACAGCAGATTTTTTTTTCGTGATTTTAGAGTTGGCCCCACAGTGAAAGTTTTTAATATTCATGGGTAGAACACCCTGTGAAAATTTGGCCGGTTATTGAAAACTAACCCTGTATAGCTAGCTCTTAAGGCTGCAGTCTTGCAAAATTCACTAGCAGCTAATTATTTGCGCAACTTTTTTTAAAACAAAAGTATGAAATATTATTATTGCACATAAATAACCATAATAAAAGTAATAGCTAGTTATTTTTTTTTAGTTCATCTAGGTGGATTATGTTAGGTAAATCAGCTACTGGACAGCTCTTTCGCGCCCAACAACATTTCGAGAACCTTAAGAGGTATTCTCCGCATTATAACTTTACCTGGAAGCCTTTATATTTGATGAGTTCTTTTAGTCTGTCCACAATATAGAAATAACCCTCGGTGTCATAGTAGCCGATGTCTCCAGTTCTGAGGTAGCCTTCGCTGTCCAGTAGCTCGTCGCTGGCGGCGCGGTCGCCCATGTAGCCCTTCATACGCAATGGGGATTTGATCCAAAGTTCACCTTCTTGGCCCGGTCCTAACTTTTGTCCATTTTCGATATCAATAACCTGAAAAATAATGCATCAAACAATCAATCGTTTTTGCTGTAATAATATAACATTTTAGAATCCCTCCCCACCACTCCAGCCATGCTCTGTTCTCTCTATCACACCAAATAAGGGTAAACACGAACATGATGAAATTAATAGATGCGGTATAAAATATGGCACATTGTGATTTAGAAAAAGTTCCGCTTTTTTGTATGTATACTCTGTTCTAAAACAATTTGATGAAAATGTGAACAAATGGGACAGAGGTCAGAAAACATACCTGTGGATATCAATTTGTAATGCCACTTATTCCATAAACCTCGGAATTAGATGACTGAATGTATTTATGTAAATTCATGTTTTTTTTATGCAAAGAACTGAAAAATTTACCTATTGATGTAAGCACCCTACCTCTTAATCCTTAGGTATCATAAACACTACTTAGCTATTACTTGCATACATACTTTTTTCTTTAATAGTATACATTTATTTTCTCACCACAATATCCTTATAAAATAATAACAAAATTAATATTGTCCCGTCATCGGCTTAAAGAAAAATACTGTGGGAGACTGGTGCCTAGCCTAAGCTAAGCCGAAGCCTGTATTTCAAGCCACCAGGTCTCCACCCTAAGTACATCATTTTATTATGGTTTTAAACTAAAACTAGACAATGATTTCAATTTAACTTATAGGAAGGAGTGTTTGTGTGGGTGTGTGAGTGAGTGATGAAGAAGTTGCTGAATGCCAAAGTAGTATGTGCTTGTGGTAGATAAACATGGACGGAATGCCGTGACTATTTTGGGATAAATAGTAAATCAGTTGTGTCGTAGTCCAGAGTCATAAGTCATCCATTGTTTATTTTGTTATAGAGGTAGCCTCCAAGAAAACAGAAGAATCGTTCGGAGAAACAAGTTGTAAGTCTACCAACGGACCGGTCGACGGGGTCGTAGCGCCTTTTGCCGAGCATAGGTGTGGGACTATAAGAAAGAAGCGCTTGTTGTTTCAGGGTGGTCTGTAGTATGAATAGTTGGCCAACCGTGAGAACCCAGCTTTCCTGGTATAGGTCGGTTGTGGGGTAGCGGAATGGTGGATAAGACGATACTTTTACGATGATACATTTATTGTAACGAAAAATTATGTTATGAAAAACAATTTTAGTCGAGAGGTGAAAAATTCCCAAAAAAACTTAAAAGTTCGATAATTCTAAAACAAACCAATTTGGACCCCAATTAGGTCAAAATTGTTGCAAATAAAGTTGAATCCTCACAGATGTGTGTAACTAATTCCCTTTAGTGAGTGATTGCGTCAAAATTGTTTACAAATTCATCTAAATGTTTTGGAACAGATTATAGAGCGCCATCTCTGTCACTCGGCCTCTAGTCCAGTAGTCTCATTCCAAATGTTCGATGGTTTGTTAGCGAGTGAAGGAAGTGTAGGTACCTTGACACTCATGCCAGGTGCAGGTGTTCCACAGGAGCCCACCTTCTCGCCACTTGTCAAGTCCACAAGGCAAGCCATTGTTACTTCTGTCAAGCCATATCCCTGTTTAATAAAGTCGATGCCTGTCCTGCAAATGAGTAGCAATTAAGAATACAAATGAGTAACCGTTACCTTTTTAGAAAATCTAAGTAACATAAGTGACTGATAACAGGGGGAATAGAAGAACAACGCATATTGCGCCCGCTAGGCAACCGGACATTATCAGAAAATAATCTTAAATGTAAAATAAAAGGATCGTTCACTAAATATTTTAACGAAATAACAATGATTTTATATTATTTTTTAATCAATAAATAAAATCAAATAATTCTAACATTTTTTATCTGTTCTTCGCTTTAAACGAAACCAATCACAGTGTAGACTTACGGCCGAACCCAATAACCTATTTTCGCCATATTATAATTCTATCTGTCTTTACGTAAGGCCAGTAAGATTCCATAATCTCTTATAAATTATTGGGACGTTAAAACCATAGATAGATAGGTTTTAATATCTTACCGTGCGTAATAACTTGGAGTTTTTAGGGTTCCGTACCGCGTAAGTCAAAAGGAAAAAAAAGAACCCTTAGGCCGCAAAGTCGGACGGGCGTTTCTAACAACGGGTAGCGGGGCGTTACATGAGCAGTTCCATTAAACGCCCTGTTGCATGTCGTTAGTTAACCTTTTAACCGCCCGACTTCATGTCAGTTGTCGTGCCCCCAGCGCCGGGCAACTTGAATCATTACGATATTTGGTCGTAAATATACGACCCTGGCGAAATGGACACGAAAATATTTGTCGGATTAATCCGTCGTAGGCGGTTAAAGGGTTAACAGACAGACGGACAACGAACTGATCCTAACACTGCAATTAAATGGTAATCCTTGACCTGATGCTGCAGCCAGGAAAGTCTGCGGAATAACCAACTCCTCAACAACTTACAGCAGACATATTGCGTTTGCATCGTGTTTCGCGCTCTCGTGACATAGGTGGGCTCGCTTCGCTCACTCGTTTTAAAAGTTGGTTTGCTCCACTAGTTTGACTTGTGTGAGGGCTCGCTTTGCTCGCTCATTGTTTAAATAAGCGCGCAATGTTCTCGCTACATTGGGCTGAGTTAGGGAATCCCACCGTTAAGTCAGCTTAGCTGCTGTGAATGTGACCACCTCTCATTAGTTGGGACAGACCAAGCTTGGCGTGATAGTGGATGGCAAAGTGCTATAGCACCGACTAAGGATTTTTTAGGAAACTCTTCTCTCAAATTAGGTTAGAGAGTTGTTATTAAATAAATCTATTATATTCTATTACATAAGTTGTTAGTTAACGATAAATAAATATTACCTTTCCGAAACTGCTTTCTGAATATCCTTTGATAATGGTGCAGCCCCACACCAAACCTCAACTAATGACGACAAATCATATTTTAGAACCAGAGGATGTTTCGCGAGGAACACAGCCAGGGGTGGCACTATTGTTGTCATATTTATCTGAAAATGATTAAATATTTTTAAATACGTTATGCTTAGCAAGCTGAAGTTGTAAATAAGAAGTACCTATAATATTTAAAAAAAGTAAATACGAGAACTTAGGTAGTTAAGCCGCGCCGACGCACTTACGGCGAGCTTTGCTTGCTAGGCAACGTAAAACGGCGCTAAAATAAATATATCGCATGTGTACGCCGTGACGCGGTATCAGGACAACTCGATCCAGACAACTGGACCCCGTGACAATTCAACCCCAGGACAACTCGACCCACCCAGACAACTTGACCCCGACAACTCAACCCCGACCTTGACCACAACAAGTTGGTCGTAGTAACTAAGCTAGGGCACTCCGACCAAATGGGTTAGGTTAGGTTAAAACTGTGACAGACTGCGCGCGAGCCGAGCGAGCGATGTCGCGGCAGCGGCCGACGAGTGCTACATTCCAGTTGGTCGCAGTTACCTACTTGACAATTTTTTTTTAAATTAATTTTATCGACCGCAAAAATAAATTTGTATTTCAGTGTATTTTTTTTTAACTATGAAAAACCAATTTAATTCTGCGGTTTTAAACGAAAATATCTTTAAATTGACTTAAATAGCAAAGTCGCTTAGAAGCATCTCTACAGAACCCTAAAAATGGTAAGCGAACCGTTCGTCGTGGTGTCAATGGCAGTCCCGTATGGAAACTGATGGCAGTATGTTAATGTTAGTAGGGGTTTAAATAACTTGTTTCCATTCCCAATAATTCCCATGTCGGAGCCGATTGGTCGGGGTCGAGTTGTCCCAGGGTTGAGTTGTCGGGGTGGAATTAGCGGGGTCGAGTTGTCCGGGTCGACTTGTCTCGAGGTCGAGTTGTCCTAGAATCTGTGATGCGTGTCCATCTTTGGCCAGAAATGCGACTACGTGCCGATGGATTTGTACCTAGCTCATAGCGTCGCGCTGTCCAGCTAAGTCAAGGGGTTACACTGACCTTTTTGGATGTGTTGGTGTGTCAGATGGGGAGTGCTTGCAACTGGCACACTTATTATGGAAAAATGAATGAATACGGAAGAGGCGTGAAGTTCCTAGGTAGGTAAGGATTGCAGCATAAATGGCTTTCTGTTGAGTCTGCCTGCCTTCTTGGGCGAATGATGTGATGATATGAACGAAATACAACTATAAATTTAGAAGAAAAATTTAAAACATTAAAGCAATACATCACGATCATAATATTTATGAGTCTGTAAATGTGACTCATAAAATTGTATCAAACAATCAAAAATACTTACTTTATAATTTTGAATTGTTTCCAAGTACTGCTGTTCATCGAAACGAACTAAAAATACAATTTTTGTATTCATTGCCATTACAGCAAATGTTGTTATGAAGCCATAAGCATGGAACCATGGTATTAGTGACAAACCAGTTACTATGGCATTCTTTTTTTGAGTCTGTACATAATCAAAGTAGTACCTAGGACAATAAAACCAATGTGTAAATGGAAAAAGAAGTTAATTAAGAACATAGGTACAGTTTCATAATTAGTATGACCTATTAGTCATTTAGAATAATAGAAGTCTTTAGGGTAGAGTGTAGATAATTAGAGACATTGTAATAAATATTTGTATTGTATCAACATGCAACAAAACGTAGGTATGTAGGTTTCCTTACTCTTCCAACCAATTTTTTTAGCATTGTCATTTCTAAGCAAAATTATCGATCATTCATTAATGCAGACATTACCATTTTGAATTAAATTGATAGATATATTTTCAATCTTTTGGCTCAAAGACTTCACTCATTCTAAACACCCGTGATGCATAGTTACCAAGCATTCAAAATATTATGAAGTACTTAACAACGCAACTTTAAAAAAAAAAAAAAAATTCTGAGCAGTCTCATTCTAAACACCTGTGATGCATTACCAAGCATTCAAAATATTATGAAATAGGTACCTAATAACTTTCTGAGCAGTTGAGTGACTTACTTCATGTGTGCTGACAATGTGAGGAAATTGATATGATTGAGTTCTACACCCTTTGGTAAGCCAGTTGTTCCCGAGGAGCACATCACGGCAACTGTGTCTTCCAGTCCATTCACATCAGTCAGAATAAAGTCATCCACATTCGCATGATCCTTTATTAGGCTATCATACATTATACAATCAGGAACAACATCAAACTCTCCAAACATTATTAGTTTGCACGGTGAAGATAGTTCTTGGCAGCAATCATATATGTTCTGTGATGTGATTGGTGAAATAAAGATGAATTTTGGTTTTGTTATTTTTAGTAGATGAGATATTTCACCTGAAAACAAATATATTTAATAAAATGAAATGTGCTATCGAAATAACAAATTGCTTTTAATTTAATACTTTTTTTCATAAATAAAGAATGACAGGAAATGAGGGGGTTTCAAAGGATGTTGAGGTCTTTCCTATATTTTTACGATATTTTTGTTTCTTTTTTAAAGGAAAAAGGGTACCTAGATCACTTTTTTGACCGTCTGTCGAAGATGTTTTTAAATGTGCAACATGAGAATTTGAATTTTGGCATGATGTTAGGTATCGATGACACGCACACGGATCGCCAGTCAAAGACAAAAAAACGTATTTTTCTTTAGATTTATCTGGGGGGGTCAGTACGATATCTATATAGATCTATCGATATAGATCTTAAGAAAATAAGTAAAAACTTTTGAAAATAACATATCACATTTCTTTAACTAAGGATTTAAAAATATTTTTTCTAATATATTGGGTTTATCGGCCCTAAAAAATAACTCAAAATTCTCAAAAAATTACTTTCTCCCTTATCTCGTCTCCTGGGATTCTAAAGCAAAATTTTTATTTTAATGTAGTTATTAGACATTGATCCATATTTTACAGGAAAATTATATCAGTTTCCGACTCTGTAACAGTTGTAGAAAAAAATAAAAAATATACCAAAAATGGGTGCTTATTTCCGAAGGCCATTACTATTTATGTAGTATTAATCATCTATACAAATAAATAAAATTGAAGTGTCTGTTTGTAATGTCAAAATAATAACTTTTTACTAAATGCATATGAAAGTATATACGGTACTTATAACAAAATAGCAATATTTAACATTTTTGTCTGTCTGTTTGTTCCGGCTAATCTCCGAAACGGCTGGACCAATTTTGTCACGACCTTCACTGGCAGATAGGTGATGTTACGGCGGGTAACTTAGGCTCCTTTTATTTAAGTAAATAAAAGGAGAGTTTCACGCAAAAACATGAAATTGTGACCAAAAAGTCGGATTTGCAAAATTCTTTTTGCATTTGGTAGCACAATTCTGGAGAATAGTTATAGGCTATTTAACATCACGCGAAGACCCTTAGGAGCTGAGCAAAAAGAAAAATGTCAAAAAAAAAATGATGTAATAGCACAGATTACCAGATAAATCATACAAAATTTTCAATACCTATTGTTATAATATCCTACACCTTCGAGTCGCTAGGCGCTTCGAAAGAAAATGTACTTAACCTTACAACCATAAGGTGAGATTTGCTTTGTAGCTGCGCGCCGCCGCGTGGTTATTGTGAATTGCAAGGGCTGACCTTTTTGATAAAGGTGTCAGTAGGTATTTGTAGTACACTTTATGAATTAAATAATATGATTTTTAATGTTTTAGCATGTTTAATACACTTAAGAAATACCGATGAATATTTTTATGCTACGTAACTATTAATAATTACCTATTAAATTAATATTATTTATTAGTTCGCCAATTGATTACATTTTTCAAAAAAGCATCTTTTCACTTAACATTCTTAAAAATTTGGTCCCGTGTGAGCGAGAGGTGACAAAATGTGACAGCCCTCTGAACAAACCTGCGCTGGCGCTATATTGTGACGTCATGCACGCTTTTAAATAAACAATAATCATATAAAAACAACACTAACAAGATGATAACGGCAATAAATATTATTGAAAATTAATTTGCATAATGTAGATTTTCGCTAAACTTAATTTTCAAATGACAGTTGACAAATGGAGGTCATTGACCTTTCTATTCTTATCTCAGACGCATAGTAGAAGTAATTACGTACCTACCAATAAAATACAAAACACGAAACATGCAAGTTCAAACAATGTACCTATTTAAAAAACGATAGTAAAACTGTACCAGCAGGTAAACTCAAAAAAGATAAGTTTTTATCTCTTCTCTTGCTGGATCTAAATTCATCAACTGCACATAATACCTACACCAGAAGCGGCCTTATCATAAGAATTTGAAAATAAGTACGTCAGGTCGACCGAAATATATGCGTAAGTACGCGCCTCGCGGCTGTCGGCATCCACTGAGAAATGGGTCGCGTGCGACCCAGCGGCCGGTAGGTAGTTAGCGCGCGTATGTACATGGAGTGATTTATCTGGTTATCTGTGGTAATAGCGCGGGCGGGCGATGCAACGCGACGGGTCGGGGGACGAGGGAGTTTTATTAAAATGTAGCTGTTATTTTAGTACATTGTATATCTTACGACTTCCACGCGAACGAAGTCGCGGGGCACAGCTAGTTATCAAATAAAAATCATTAGCTATCATTCAAAACATAGTGCAATATTTTTTTATCGACACTGTTATTCAGATGATTAGTGAGCTAGCACAAGTTTATTAATTATGCACAATACAGCAATTACAGCAGGCTAATTACCATTCCACAGACTGCTCAGTGTAGTTTAGTTCAGAACCTTAATTTTGTGTCCCGAATCGGACTCTTGGCCGGTTTTTTACATGATAACACTGAACAAGTTCAGTATTTATTTAAAGTTTTTCATTTTTATACCATTACTAGCTGTCCCCTGCGACTTCATTCGCGTGGAAGTCGTAAGATACACAATATACTAAAATAACAGCCACATTTTAATAAAACTCCCTCGTCCCCCGACCCGTCGTCTACCGTCGCGTCACCTGCCCACGCTATTACTTCGTTTTCGCTTAGTGTTCCTTCTGACTTATTTATTTTTGCTCGGCTCCTGAGGGTCATAGCGTGATATTAAATAACCAATAACTATCGTCGAGAATTGGGCTACCAAAAAGCAAAAAGAATTTTTCAAATCCGACTTTTTGTTCATAATTTCATAGGTTTTAATTTTTTTGCGCCGATCATCTTTCTAAAATAAAAGTAGCCTAAGTTACCTGCCGTAACATCAGCTATCTACCAGCGAAAGTCCCGTTAAAATCGGTCCGGCCGTTTCGGAGATTAGCCGGAACAAACAGACAGACAGACAAAAAATGTTAAAATTGCTTTTTTGTTATAAGTACCGTATATACTTTCATATGTATTGAGTAAAAAGTTGTAATTTTGACATTACAAACAGACACTTCAATTTTATTTATTTGTATAGATTTATGTTGTCTTCTTGTGTGTGTAACAAGATCTTCCATAAATACGCACATTCCTACTTACCCGGTGTATATGTGATGTTGAGTGTAGACAATACTCCTCCACAGTACATAACAGCCAGTGCTGCTACCACAAACTCAAATCTGTTCTCACTGCTCAGTCCCACAAGATCACCTTTCTTCAATCCTAGCTTACGTAGACTTACTGCAAGGTTCACACTGTTTTGAAGAATATACCTATATGTTACAGATTCTCCAGTCTCTGCGCTTACCTATAATAAAAAAATATTAATGATATACATTATTATTTCCTTTCTTTCATTTACAAATATATCATTTACATTTTTAAATATTTTTATAAACACATTAAAAAAGAAAACATTTAAAAATATAAAAAATAGCAGCCCACCAGTATCGGGAATAGGGTCCCAGCTACCGGTGGTCAGGGCTCCGGAGAGATGAATCTCCTAACAATACGTGCCGTATCGAGAACTACCGCTTTCTGGATCAAGCCCTTGATCCAGCTGCCTAACGAGAGCCTCCTCTTAATTTTTTTTTGGTGTAGGTACAATAAAGAGCGTTCTATTCTATGCATTTCTAATCAATAACCTAAGGTGTCTATGTGCCAACTTTCATGGTGAGCACTCAAACGGTGTCCAAGTCTATTAACTCTTAACAGATTTACATACATGGTGGCCCATGAATAGAAGTCCAAAAAAAAAATGTTAGAAGCCACTCTCCAAGGGCTTCCTGGAACACCCCCATAGATGTTCAGTGATTATTTATAGTTTAGAAGCTAGACAGTTTTTCTATTACCCTGCCTGTTACTACCCTTGTACTAGATTCACACATCACGGATCACAAACCAGTGTTATTTGATATTGCTAACACAAACCCTGACACTATACCACTTCACATAGCTACCCGCATAGATTACGAAGCAGTTAAGTTAGATTTAGAAAACTCTGATTTCTCCCCCTTGTACAAAATTACTGACCCCAATTTGTCCATGAATGCCTTCATAAAAATCATCTCCTCAGTCATTGACAAGCACACAAAACAAATTAAAATCCCTAGGAAAAAAAGAATAATAAAACCATGGATAACCACAGGCATTTTAAAGTGTATACAAAACCGTGACCATAATAGATTAAGGAAAGATCCCAATAATCTTATCCTGAAAATAACGTATTCGCGGTACCGGAATTTTTGTAATGACTTGCTCCGAAAACTAAAAATTGCCTATGAGAAAAGCGAACTTGAAAAATCTCGGAATAACCCTAAAGCACTTTGGAAAACAGTAAAACAAATCACAAATACCACCAAAAAGAAAACTAGCCCGGTCGAATTGTTGGATATCTGTGACAACGCTATATCATCCGCAAACGAAGTGTGTAGTTTTTTCAGCAATATAGGAACGAACTTGGCTGAAAAAATCTTGTCCCAGTCTCATCAACCTACAAACCTACCTAGGAGATTAAGTCACAATACAACACCCAACCCCGCCAACTCTCTTGTAATACTTGAGGTTGATGAATCAGAAGTGGAGTCACTTATTCTGCAATTGCGAAATGATTGCGCAATAGGTTGGGATGGCATATCTCCCCTAGTGTTAAAGAGTTGCCGCCAGATCTTGACGCTGCCATTGACGTATATTTTTAACTGTTGCCTTCAAAAAGGCATCTTTCCTGATGCGCTTAAAAAAGCTGTTATTCATCCAATTCATAAGGGAGGGAACAGAAACTGTGTCAACAATTATAGACCCATATCGGTCCTACCAGCGCTCTCCAAGATACTGGAAAGGATCTTGAATAATGCTTTAAAAAAATTCCTCAGCAAACATAGGCTCATAGCAGATAATCAGTATGGTTTTCGCTCAGGAATCTCAACTGAGGATGCAGTTCTGGATCTAACACAGTTGGTTGCGAGGAACCTTGACAGTGGCGTTAAAAGTCTAGGGATATTTTTGGACCTCTCTAAAGCGTTTGACACAGTATCTGTTCCTAAACTTATATCTAAATTGGAACTCCTAGGGGTACGAGGAAACTCCCTCGAAATTTTCAAAGATTATCTCAGCAACCGGACCCAACGAGTGAAAATAGGAGAACATGTAAGTGATGAAATAATAATAAACACTTACGGTGTGCCTCAGGGAAGCATTCTAGGACCCACCCTCTTCCAAATATACGTCAATGAGTTGTGTAATTTGACCATCCCCAACTCTAAAATCTTTGCGTATGCAGACGACACCGCAGTCATAGTTTACGGACCAAGTTGGGATAGCGTTAAATGCCACGCTGAAGTGGCAATAACAACTATCATGACATGGCTCAACCTAAACTTGCTTACCCTGAATTGCGATAAAACCTCGTACATTCCATTCGCTATTCGACGAAACAACTTACCTGAAAAGTCATTCTCCATAACAGCTCACACCTGCTCCACACAATCTCCCCACTGTTTATGTCCGAAACTCACAAGAACAGATAACGTGAAATATCTGGGTGTCCAAATAGACGGAGGACTACGATGGGACAAACAGGTTGACGCTATTACTGCTAGGTCTATGAAACTTTTGCATACTTTCAAATCCCTCAGAGACTCAGCAGCGCCTGAAACCCTGAAGATGGTGAATTATGCATTATGTCAATCTGTCATTGGATATTGCATCACAGTTTGGGGTGGTGCAAACAAAACCAGTCTTCTGAGGATTGAAAGAGCGCAGAGAGCCGTGCTGAAGGTAATGTTTCGCAAACCTTATCGCTGTCCCACTACGAAACTATACGCTGACTCACAAGTGCTTTCTGTTCGCCAGCTCTTTCTACTGCGGTCTACTTTAAGAAAACACGGTAGTGTTCCGAAGGTGTGTGAAGAAATTACCCATTAGCACCCCCCACAAAACCGCCTTCGCTCAACACCAATACTACACATTAAGTACATACATCTACAAACAAATTCACAAAAAAATAAACATAGTCGATCTAAATAAACATGAAGTAAAATCAAAATTAACGGAATGGCTACTGAAACAGGACTACCTGAAAACAGAGTCTTTACTCAAGTATGTTGTCTAACTACCTATGTACTTATATATTTCTAATTACATAACCACACACACACACACACACACATATACATACACACACACCCGCGCACACACAAACATACACACACCTGCGCCCACACACATACATACACGCTCACACACAAACACATATCAAGTGAACGTAAATATATTTTCCTACATAATATTTCCTTAGAATGCTCGGGTAGATCGACACAGCCTACTATAAATACTATAGCATCAATTTTAAGCTGAATCACTGTCTCTCAAGATACAGGTTACCTAGTTTGAGAGGCAGGGTTTTCCTTATTGTGTACAGATTTTAGTTCCTAGATTGTACTGTATTGTGTTACTACCAAAGCACTTTTAAATTGTCTTTATTCTACATTTGAAATCTGTATTTTTTGTGAAATAAAGTAATTATATTATTTTTTTTTATTTTATATCTCTCGGGACCCTGGGGTCCCGGACTTTTGGAAGGCGTACGAGGGGCCGAAGCCAACTCGCAGAGGCCCCTTAGACAATTTTAAACGATGAGGAGGCACCAACCGACGATTATCCCTGTATGCATTATGCAAATGCACCCAAGGACAACCCCCGGTTGGTGCAGGACTATTGTAGGACATGGACACGAAACATATTGGGCTATGGGTTTGGGTGGCTATAGTGGATTGGTTACCAAGAACTATGGAAAAACTATGTCCCCTGCCTGATCAATGTTAGGTAAATACACGGATAAAATGGCAGGGGGTGACTTGCACACTCAATAATGGGCCGCCGGAAACGGCCGCTAGCACATAGTGTCGTAGCGACAAGGGGGCAACATGTCTTGAGGTGCTTAAGAGGAGTGGAGAGGTATTCCACGGCTATCAGGACAATCCCGGAAGTACGGTCAAGATCCCTACCAGCATCTTACTGGACTACTTCCTTCCTCCGAGCACGTTTGCTCTTGCGAATCTCTACTCAAGCCAGCCAATAAAGGCAAGAATGAGGTGGGAGGTCAGTTCTCGTCAGTGTTCACTCCAGCCGGCCAATAAAGGCAAGCCAGAGATGAGGAACATGACTTCTCCCGGGAGATAGGGTACGTGGGGTCGCTACTGCCCAGCAGCTCGCCACATGCTGCCCTGCGGGTTTCTGTATCTCTCTTGGTCTGGCTCCTCACCCTAGACCTGTTCCGGCAAAGTAACCTCTACCGGCACAGACCTAGAGTTCGAAGCGCGCAAGCCCCACCACGACGTCAACGTAGAGATACGGCGATGGGGATATTATTATTATTTTTATTTTTATATATCTCTCGGGACCCTGGGGTCCCGGACTTTTGGAAGGCGTACGAGGGGCCGAAGCCAACTCGCAGAGGCCCCTTAGACAATTTTAAACGATGAGGAGGCACCAACCGACGATTATCCCTGTATGCATTATGCAAATGCACCCAAGGACAACCCCCGGTTGGTGCAGGACTATTGTAGGACATGGACACGAAACATATTGGGCTATGGGTTTGGGTGGCTATAGTGGATTGGTTACCAAGAACTATGGAAAAACTATGTCCCCTGCCTGATCAATGTTAGGTAAATACACGGATAAAATGGCAGGGGGTGACTTGCACACTCAATAATGGGCCCCCGGAAACGGCCGCTAGCACATAGTGTCGTAGTGACAAGAGGGCAACATGCCCTGAGGTGCTTATGAGGAGTGGATAGGCATTCCACGACTATCAGGACAATCCCAGAGCCCGGAAGATGGTCAAGATCCCTACCAGCACTTACTGGATTACTTCCTTCCTCCGAGCACGTTTGCTCTAGCGAATCTCCACTCAAGCCGGCCATTAAAGGCAAGAATGAGGTGGGAACTCTGTTCCTCGTCAGTGTTCACTCCAGACGGCCAATAAAGGCAAGCCAGAGGTGAGGAACAAGACTTCTCCCGGGAGATAGGGTCCGTGGGGTCGCTACTGCCCAACAGCTCGCCACATGCTGCCCTGCGGGTTCATGTATCTCTCTTGGTCTGGCTCCTCACCCTAGATTCGTTTCGGCAAAGTAAACTCTATCGGCACAGATCTAGAGTTCAGGAGCGCGCAAGCCCCACCACGGCGTCAACGTAGAGATACGGCGGTGGGGTTATTATTATTATTATTTTTAGGGAATTTCACTTTTTTTTTTTAAATTTTCTCATTTCTGTGTCACATTTATTGAAAAATATTTTTTTTAATAATAAATACTTGCATATAGTCTATGATCGATAAAAAAACTATCTTTCTAATTGTCACCCAAAGTGCCATGTGAGCCTAAAGGGGAAAGGATGACAGCAAAATCTGCCCAAAAATGTACAGAGGTACACTTAATGGGCTTCTGTAGTAACAAAAAAAACACCCCATATTGCACTGAATAACATTGCCTTTATATTTCTTTTATATTCTAAACTGGGGGTAAGAAATCTCTAAAAAACAAGATCCTGACCTTGTAGGTATTTATTGTAAGACAAACTACACGAAATCCTGACCATAGCTGATCTGCACAATGAAATCTGCAATCTATTTGTCCCAGACAGTTACTGTTGTGGCAGAAAGCGCCGGTTACTGGCTGTTCCAAGTAGCCGTACTATTGCACACTCCATGTCACCTATTGTTCGGCCAGTAGCCGCTATTAACACTCTCCTGGACTCAAACACAAGTCTTGATATGTTTGCGGATGAATGGAAGATGATACTATCAGAATGTTTGATTTTTTGTGAGAAGAATACATAACTGGGTTAAATAAATTAAATGTTAAATAGTGTAATTGGCTTCGGCCATTCTATTTAAAATAAATAAATAAATAGGTTAAAGGTTATAGCTAACAGTCCATTTCATTTGTGTTTCGAACAGATGATCAGATTATATTTTGTTGCTACAGAAGGTTCATTGATAGATTTTAACAATAAAATGTTTATGAAACTGATTACCTACTTACTTTTGTAACAGCTGTGTGAGAAGTTTGGTGACTCTTCTTTTCTCTCTCATCGCCTTTATTTAGTTGTTGACTATCATTCTAATAATAAATTATGAAAGGTTTGTACTTACTAAGGCTACATTATCACCACCATTTTTCAGTTGGTCGAACAGGAATTGTCCATATGATAAATGCGCTGGAATACTTCGTTCTTCAGGCCCCGATACCACATTATTATGGACAGTTACCGGCATTTTTATGACAAATTGTAAAGTGTTCACAATAATGCTACCTACTTCAGGAAATACTGACTTGGAAAGAACAAATTTGAGGTTTCATATCAAAAATAATTATAATCTTATCGAGCAGGTATCGGTAAGTATAATCCTAGTATCTCTTTAATTTGATTAGCAATGGATTAGACTGTATAGAGTTATTAATATAATAAAATAAATAGCGTTTTAGGTTATTTCACGAAAACAGTCACATGTCAATATTGTCAATGTCTTATGTCAGTGTCACATCACAATATCACATGCACTTTAGTACGTGCATGTCACATGTGACTGTGACATGCATGCACCATGGAATTAGTATGTACAGACGCCAGCACATCAAGCTACCCGAAATTGTCAAATTTTTCCAATCAACCTTGAACCTAATGCTTTAGCAATAAAGTCGAAAATCTATTAAAGAAATTTGACAGATTGTCGTAGCTTGATGTGCTAGCGTCCTTATTTTAATAGTAGCATGCACAGACTATGCATGACAAAAAGTATGTGAAAAAATGTAGATGGCCGTCAGCGTGTGCCAAGAGATAGCGTTTAATCGTAAATCGAACAGTTTTTTTTACTATTTAGCTTTCTCGTATAACCCGAATTTATTAAAAAAATAAATTAAAAAAATCAAAAATGAACATTAAATATGCGTAAAAAGTGAACATTAAAAGAGATAGAATAGAATAGTTTTATTATTTTTACTGGTACAAGTTACTGATGTTAAGTTTAAAATGGTCCTAACTACCTTAAGTAAGGCATGCAAGCAATTGAGATGGAAACAAGATGACCTATTTTGTCTCCAAACAATCTCATGCAGTCGGACGCAGGTCTTTATTGTTAACTGACAATGGGCAAAAATGTTTAGAACTTGGTCCAAGAGCCTCCACTGATGAGACTTGCGGGACTTGTGTACATACATATATGTCTTATGATTCAGGCAAAAGTGTATTAGATTCTGTCCCGGGGTTATATTGTAATGGTCATGTTTGTCTTGACTATAAATAATATAATTTTACGTTTAACCAGACCAAGCGCACCGAATTTTAGGTATGAAGCTACAAGTATGTGGCGGGATCGACTTGTCGGGCCAATTCAGTGGGCTGCCGCGCGCCGACCTGGCCGCATTTTAGTTCGATTCTCACGCACCGCGTTGCGTCGTCCGTTCGATACGCATGAGATTTGTTACGCATGTATGGACGCCAGCACATCAAGCTACCCGAAACTGTCAAATCCCAATCAACCTTGAACCTAATGCTTTAGCAATAAAGTCGAAAATCTATTAAAGAAATTAGACAGATTGTAGTAGCTTGATGTGCTAGCGTCTGTACCTACCTACCTAAACACATAAAAGAGATATTTATTTGCATAGACAAGGTACACGCTAACGTATGCCGTATGCCTATCTTCTTAGGTTAAAGTACCTATGTGTAAAATAAAATGGTTTTCTGATCTACATACTACTAAGTACCGAGCCTAGGTTTATTTGAAATGTCCTTTGGTCACAAAAGTAGAGTAATAGGCACGTAACTGGTAAATAAATATTCAGATTAATTATTCTTTAAAAGAAGACAACCCTAACGAAGTCGGAAGATAAAAGAGTTACACGATAAAAGAGAGGCAACTTCTAGGTGAATGTAACTATAGGTAAGCACTGTGCGAGAATTGCACTTTACCGTATTGCAGCAAGAGTCGCTATTTATTTAAATGATTTTGCGGAGTGAATCTTCTGTACTTGTACTATTATGTATGTTGTGGTTTAAAGTAAATATCTTATTCTTCCCTCCATCCCCGCCTGTTGTGATTAAGCATAGCCATGCAATGCAAGGACTAAGGATCATAATAAGTTCAACGTAAGTAGTTGCTGGATTAATAAAACAATATAGTGGGGGCAAAATAACATCTAAAAATCTACTATAATTGAATTTAAAAATGTGGCTGGTTGATGTATAAATTCTTAGTAACGTGCATAGCCTAGGTACTGATTATCATGATATGTGCACAGCATCCCACGGTGCGTTTTCCCGCTTTATACGAACAGTAGTAGTGTTCGACTGCATCCAAGCCAGTTTCATTGTTTTTTATTACCACATATGAACAATGACTGCGCGCACGTGTGTGCTGCGATTTTATTTTGCCTCTCAATAACGATAAACTCTCCAGGAATACCAGCTTCATTCAAATCGGCGGTCAACTCTTCAGAATCTCGATACATTTCGATCGAATACTCGCCATCATTACGTAAGTGCTCGGCATAATAGCTGTTGGACAGTTTCAGCTGGTATGACCCAAGTGCAAATAAAATCAGGTCGTCCTGTGTCAATCTTGGAAACGTCTCAAGACCTAGCAATTCTGCGTCCATATTTTGGAACGCTACTCGTTGTCTGTTAAGACGACGACGCTATAGATAGGTACTCAGACAGAACATTTTGCATCTCCCTCCGTATTGCAATTCTCTCAAGAAACACAGGAGCATGTGTGCTGTCTGTAATGGGAATATGGAATGCATTTGTTAGAGCAGCTGCTATCCTAAAATCAGCAAACATGTGGGGCATTGTGAAAGTGCTCCTGGCGAAATAGTTTGAAGTCACGTTTAATGCGTCCGTTTACGGCTTCGACCACCCATCTGGTCATTGTTAACATTCTCGACTCACTTGCTTCAGATATAGTTAATTGTGTCTGACCGACCGCGACACTTGCTGGCATATGTGCTTCGTAGCCGAACGCTGATCATTCATAGCGTCTCTGAACCCTCGGTCGAGAATGAATATATCACCATGATTAAAAAACACATGAAAAGGATGTTGCTCATTGTGCAATATGTCCAAAGTTATGGATGCATCAGACTTTTTGGCTCCATGGGGCTCAGTTACTTCAATAATGTAGCCATCGCTGCACACCATCATATACACTTTCAATAAATTGAGATACTTGTGTGGGCTATATGTTTCGATTTGAAACCCGAAGTTGTTGCTTTTAAATATATAAACATAAGACCCGTCAATGATAGTAATAAGTTTGTTATTTACAGGGGTTCCAAAAAGTTCATTTGGTATCAATAAGTTCCACTGCAGCAGCATAAAATAATAATGAGCATAACAAAAAATGATGAATGGAAATGGGGAAATGAAGAATGTTGTATGTATGAATGTATGTAAGTGTAGGTGAGTGGGTGTATATGTGTGGGTATTATTAAGACACTGGTATTAATAAGCTTTCAGTGGCAATGTAGTACAGATTTAATACCCAAATGCGTAATTTTCTTTTACAAATAGCTTTTGTATGAGTGTAGATAGGTATTTTGTTATTAATTGAATTATAAAGAAAAGTGCCAAGAAAACAGAAAAACTTTTGGATGAAACTAGTGTTATAACGGATGATTGAACAAACATTTCTTGATCGTTTATTTTGCGTTGGTAAGTCGTGATCTTAGGGAAGTTCGATGTGTTTTTTTAGTACTGTCATGAGAATGAACAACTGCCGGACCGTTAGCACTTGGCAGTGTTGATAAAGTTCGAAAGTTTGATAGAGGATTGGCAAAAAGCAACTAACTTTTAATATGGCTCTTTGGGCTCTCTCTAAATTTATCATATAACTTTTAGAGGTACCGCCCCATGTGGTAATGCAATAAACTAGCAAAGACTGGCATAGTGCATAGTAAACTGTTTTAATAACTGATATATTAGACAAATGTCTTAGATTTTTAATTATGAAGATTAATTTTCGGATTCTTTTAACTAGGGTTTCAATGTGTTGTTGGAAGTTGAGACGGTAATCCATAATTATTCCAAGATATTTGATAGAATTTGTTTTAACTAATACAGGACAAGAACAGTGGTTGATGAAATTATATGAGTGGGCTATCAAGTTGAAGTTTGGTTGATCCTGGGGTCTAAGGGAATATGTCATGTATTTTGTTTTATCGACATTGAGGGTAAGCAAATTGGAACATAGCCATTTATACACCGTATCAAGATCTTGTTGAGCATAATTTTTAACATCATCCCACGTGTTAGCATCGAATATCACGGCAGTATCATCGGCAAAAGTGATGATTTTACCGTTTTGCAGCTTGATGTTACACAAATCGTTTATATAAACTAAAAATAATGTTGGACCGAGTATGCTACCATGTGGAACGCCATACTGATTAGGAAGTTCGTCGCTAATCCAATTATCTATTTTAGTAGTTTGTGTTCTGTCAGACTAATAGTCTATGAATAGTTGGAGTGGTAGGCTTCTTACTCCCATATTCTCTAATTTTTTAAATCAAAATAATGCCCCAAGTCGAGGTAAACACGTGCTAGACAATAAAGCAACAAAATAAAAAACAAAAGAACGTACACAGCTGCAGTTCTTATTTATTTCGGCAACTTAAAAGTATGTTTATTGCATAATAATGACGTATTGTTGTTGTAATTATAATGTGGTATGGACATCAAAGTAAACCAAGTGGCGTTAAATAGAGTTTACTGTAGTTAAAAGGATTAAAATGGCATAAATGGGCTATTGTGTTACTCGTTTAACAAAAAAGATAATTAAGCACGCTTCGCCCTAAAATCCCACGACGGCTCTCTTTCCCAACAGACTCTACTAATAATTAAAGGTAAAACTATGTATTATATTATACTACACTAATGTTTAAACTGTTTATTAATGGTGATCACGTATAATAGAATAACTAGCCCTTGCTCACATTTATTCAGTATGATTTTTTTTATTGTCTAACATAATAAAAATAATGATTATTCTCCATACCTGATACGGCTGCAGATTTTCTGTGATTATCACAGCAGCTTCTGGATTTTCATTAAACAGCGTTTGGGTAATGGTCATTCGTCTTTTACGTAACATAGAATGGTTACAGAGTAGACAAAGAACTCCCGCTGAAGGTCGAAACATATTGATAATTCACTCACTATGTCCAATCACAAGGAAAAAGAGGAAGTGTCCGTGAACAAGCTTATGTCGGTTCGGTTATAGCGGCAGAAATCAAGTCCATTCAAACGCAAAGGTCGGTATTTAAAAATATCGAAGATTACAACACAAACAGCAAATACAGTGAGTTAGTCCAAGACTGCGCTCGCTCTGGCCGGCTGGGGTAGCCCACTACCCACCCCCGCCATCCCCGCGGTGTCCGATGCGACGGGTGAGTACGGGGAGGCTTAGGAGAAGCGGAAGGAGCATCACATTCCAGAGAGATACATAGATTAAGTAACCGTGGCAAAATAAACACCACGTTAAACGTAAAATCATATTATTTATAGTCGGGACAAATATGACCATAACAATAGAACCCCGGGACAGAATCTAACAGACTTTTGCCAAAATCAAAAGACAAATAAGCAATTCCATTTCCTCCAAGTCTCATCAGTGGAGGCTCTTGGACCACTTTCGCCCATTGTCCTTTATGAAGATGCCTTTTTAGTTTGGATTATTTTTCTCTCACTGTATTAGGTAGGTAATGCTTTAGGGAGCGGTCGTAAATACAATACCCACATAATCGAGTGATACCGGCCTTCTTATTCGCTCACTCCAAAAGTTCGGGATTGTTATTTTATCATTTCTCATACCAAAATAATTTGTATACATATGTATATCATATTTTTGTAATCACCTTTTAAAACCCTTCATTTTGATACCCTACTCGATAGGTTTGGGAGATTTTTTTTAAAACATACACTTTGTCGCCAAAGATCCGCCTTTTTGATTTTTCATAATTTTAATTTACACAGTGACACTCGCACAATAAAGACGAACCTAAGGACATATCATTCATCAAAATCGGTTCAGCCGTTTAGTAGTTACGACGGACGGACATACATACATACATACATACACATACAGGTCAAACACATAACCCTCCTTTTTTGGTTTCACCGCAGTCGGGTAAAAAGTACCAGTCTACCGGCTAACACGTGACTGACAGACTATCGCTTTCTCTTAGGTGTACGCTAGAACAGCTAATCTCTAACATTCTCATGAAAATAGTAGAGGTACATACATTATGTTGTACAAGGACTTTTTGGCGCGTGGCCAGTACCAACTCTTTGGTCCAAGTCCTAGACGAATTTGTATTCTGTACGAAATGTCCTTCAACCCACCAGAACACGCTATCAGTTATTATTATTAAATAGGTACATTATTGTTTGAAGAAACTCAACTGATAAGAGCTTTATTGATTATGTCCCGTTACCAAGCAATAAGAAACAATGATGTCTGAATGATTGTTGATTAGGGAGCTCACAGACGAGCGACACATCAAGTCGACGACTGACACTGCGCAAGTGTGTTGAAAAAAGTCGTATGAAACGCGTGTGCCTTGATCATTACACACTCGGCTCCCATATCGCGCTCGCCCTAGGCGGCGACCATCAGCGACGGTCGCCGCTTTTACCCTTTTTTTATTATAATTACCTGTTATAGGTAAGTACGTATGTGTCTACTTAGTTTGAGTTCGCCAAAACAAGATCAAGCTAAGCTTCGGATCCCATCAGATCCGATAAAAAAAAAATAGGTAAGTACCTATCAGTGGCTCAGCTACAACATCATTAGAGGGAAGCCGAAGAAAAAATTGTTCAGTTCTCATAAACTCAGACAAAATATTGTAGACATTTTTGTAATGTTTTTAATCTTATGATGACTGTATTAAACTGGTATTAAATATATGTAATGTGATGTGCACAGGTGTACCATATTATTTGGCAATAGTAGGCATTAAGAAGAGTGGGTGTTCCGAAGAGAAGCCGATAGGAATCGGGTTGTATGAAGGCTGCGCCCCTTGTTTAAACGATGTGTGATGTGATGTGTCATAACTAAAATCGTAAATGGATGTAAAGTAATTTACCCCCCATGTACGACGACGATGATAATGTACGAATCACGATGCACAGGAGTCAAGCAAGCATAGTTGTGAATATTTTGACGTATGGTGTGGTTAGTTAAACCTAAGTAACCGCACCTCAATGGTAACATTATTAGGTGATTATTAGTATCAGTAAGGGCGGATTTCGTAGTGCGAGAGAAAGAGCGAATATTTTAAACTAGTCACATAAAAGTTGAGGGTAGATTTGAAACAAAGTCAATTTTCTGACTGTAGTTAGAATGGTATGACGTTGTTGGTTGATGAACTTAGTTACGAGCGTTTGTATTATTGATATTAGAAGGGTTGAGTTTGAAGATTTTTATTGAAAATGCAAGCAAATATAAATATTGAAGCCAGGGCGAACATTGCAACCTTGCATAATAATGGGTGATTATCTGAAATATCCAAAGAAACCGGATTTTGTGTAAGTTATTTTGTTGTTTTTGATTTTATTTGTTCTTTAGGTGACGCTTCAAAATGTGTAATAAGGATTTTTTTTTTTTAGAGAGATACAGCGAGACGTTGGGTGAGGAGATTTGAGGAAGAGGAGAGTCTTAAGAGCCGTGTGAGAAGTGGTAGGCCGCCACTTATTAATTAGTCTCAGCGACGCCTTATGGTTGGTGAATATAAAACGAATGGTTTCATACCTACAAGACGATTTGCTGAAGAATTTGATACGTCATTGAGCACTGTTCGCCGTGCACTCCATGCCGAAGGCCTCCATCATCGAACACCAGCGAAAAAACCGTTTATAAAGCAAAGGCATAAGGAGGAACGGTTGCGTTTTGCATGAGAATATTTAGACTTTGATTGGGAGACTACTGTATTTACTGACGAGAAGACTTTTAAATCGTGTCAAAAAGGAAGACTTCATTTGTGGTGCAGAAACAATACCTACACGTTGGTCTGACAGTAATACTATAAATAATACGGAGTCAGGATGAATTCGTGTGATGCGGCGTTCGGTAGTAATGGCCTTGACTCACGAGTCGTAGGTTGTAGGTTCGAACCCAGACAGGTGCTTTACTTTGTGTAATTGTGTAAATTATTTCATCATCACTGTTCTCAAAACGGCGAAGGAAAACATCGCGAGGAAACTGGCATACCTATCCTAGAACCACAAATTCGAAGACATGTGACATCTACCAACCCGCAATGGGCCCGCGTGGTGGATTACGGCCGCTCACTGACAGAGAGGAAGGCTGTGTCCCAGCAGTGGGAACATTATAGGCTGATTATGATTATGCCTTTCCTGAAATCGAACCGTCATGGTCCGATGGTTATCGAAACGGTTCGATAGATAGGTAATGGATTTTTACCTATTTTATCAATTTTTTTTAAATCTTTATTAGGTAGCTTTAACAATAGGGCTGGTAAGATATTTACGTAGCCCCATATAAAAAAAAAAAATTAAGCTTAATACATATAGATAATAGTTATTTCGCTTAATTTATTTGAAAAAATTTGGGGCATTTAACTTTCCTAAGTACAGTTTGTTGACAGCAAAGTTGTTAGGTATTTACCTAGATATTTGCCCACCAGCAGCGCTTAGGTAGGCAATAAGGATAATTTTTAAAGGGGTAGAAGTTTGTATGGAACATTCCGCAATTTTCAAGGTAGAAAGCTAAAAATTGGTATTCGGACTGTGACTAACAAAAAAATCGTGCATCATTTTTTTTTTGGGAATTTGCCCCCAACCCCTCAAAAGAGGGGGTGAAATTTTATATAGGACTTTTCGCAATTTTCAAGGTAGGAAGCTAAAAATCGGTACACAGACTCTTTGTTACCAACGAAAAATACCTGCCTTATTTTTTTTGGAAATCTTCCCCCAGCGCCTAAAATAGGGGATGGTAATTTGTGTGACACTCTCCGCAAAATTAGTACAGGTTCTATGATACAAACGAATAATAAAATAACTTAATTAAAACAAATTAAATAAGACAATATTAAAACATTAAATCTAACCATAAGTCAATCAGCTTTTGAGAAAAAAATCAACTTTCGAAACATAAATAAGTGTTACTCATGGATTCCGATAGATGGCGCTGATAGGTTTCTGAATCGCGCTAACGTTGTGCCACTATCTTAACTGGCATAGGAAAGGGTGAAAATGTAATGATCCCACGAATCCCAATAATTCCCACAGATCTCCCGTTCCAGTTTAAAAGGCTACAATTACCTCTTAAACTTAGTTTCGCTATGACCACTAACAAAGCGCAAGGAAAAACGTTAAAGGTGGCTGGGGTGAACTTAGAAAAGCCGTGCTTTTCCCATGGACAATTGTATGTAGCATGTTCGCGTGTGTCCAATGCCCAGAATCTTTACATTCTATCCCCAAATGGAAAGACATATAATATCGTTTACAGTAGCGTATTAAAATAATATTCTGTTCCAAGTTCTCTTCCGTGTTCTAAATCAGGAAAGGGGAACCGTGTTACCCCGAATTTTACGCGAGCGAAGCCGCGGGCAAAAGCTAGTTTGTTTTAATTAAGTTATTTTATTATTCGTTTGTATCATAGAACCTGTACTAATTTTGCGGAGAGTGTCACACAAATTTCCATCCCCTATTTTAGGCGCTGGGGGAAGATTTCCAAAAAAAATAAGGCAGGTATTTTTCGTTGGTAACAAAGAGTCTGTGTACCGATTTTTAGCTTCCTACCTTGAAAATTGAGAAAAGTCCTATATAAAATTTCACCCCCTCTTTTGAGGGGTTGGGGGCAAATTCCCAAAAAAAAAAATGATGCACGATTTTTTTGTTAATCACAAATAGTCCGC
Organism: Fissipunctia ypsillon; assembly: GCA_947568875.1. Taxonomy (NCBI): domain Eukaryota; kingdom Metazoa; phylum Arthropoda; class Insecta; order Lepidoptera; family Noctuidae; genus Fissipunctia; species Fissipunctia ypsillon. Next base: position 13,172,234 of record OX387661.1, on the reverse strand, counting down.
ATACCAATTTTTAGCATTCTACCTTGAAAATTGCGGAATGCTCCATACAAACTTCCACCCCCCATTTTAGGCGAGTGGGGGGGTTAGAAAGAGACAAAAAGTAGCCTATGTCACTCTATATCCCTTCAACTATCTCCACTTAAAAAATCACGTCAATTCGTCGCTCCGTTTTGCCGTGAAAGACGGACAAACAAACAGACACACACATACACTTTCACATTTATAATATTATAGTATGGATTCTATACTTAGTTTTTTTTGGTTGACTCGTCAGCTGCGCCTCGTTGGTCTAGAGGTTGCAAGCGCTACTGCTGAGCATGAGGTCCTGGTTTCGATTCCCGGGTCAGGCAGTGTTTTTGGGTTTTCCATCTGGAAATTCCAGAATTTCTCAGTGGCAGCCCGGAGTCAGGATTTGTGCCCGGTTGATGGCAATAGGCTCGCCCCCTACTACATAGGACTTAAACATAACTGGCGAAATGTGGATGTACTATAGGTACACCTCTGCTTAACCTTTCGGGGAATACAGGCGTGATGTTATGTTATGTCGTCAGCTGCGCCTGCAACAAGAAAAACTGCAACCAGCTGCAACTGCTACGGTTCAATATCAAAGGTCAATTAACGAGAAAAACCTAGGTATCTGGTGTAAGTATATTCTTTTCTCGGTCTTTCGGCTCGCAAGTTGACTTTGTTTGGATTTTATCTCCCTATGGAGTGTAATCATATTGTACCTACTTCAGTTTCACAGCATCCTCTGCAGTAGTACCTACGTGTAGGTGCGATAGGCCGCACACATAGATATCCGTGGCCGCACATCAGTGGTAACAAAACCAGCACCCAAATTGCGTAACACACTATCAATCACAATCTAAATGATTTTGAAGCAAATTGCTAATCCATTGCATTGATGTTTGAAAAATGTATCTGCTCAACAACGTAAATAACGCAATCAATGTTGTTGAACTGTTAAAATGAAACCGATTCTTCTGTGTTGCGTAATTGCCCCGCAGTCTGTGCTGGCCTCTTATTCTATTCAAACTCCGTGCCTACTACGCTAGGCTAGCTGAAGGTCAAAATGTTACCACTGACGTGCGACCAGCGTCCAGGGGGCCAACCACCACCTCTATTTTAATATTACTTCACTGTGAGAAAGGGATGGAGCTATACAGGACGTCTAGCTCCATCTCTTTCCCACACTGAAGTAAGATTACAATAAGAGGTGGTGGTCTAGCTCCCGAGCTACCTGAAAATAACAAAAGAGATAAAAAAAAAGTTATTTTGTAGCGCAGTACAACATAACATAACCCTAGTGGCCTCAGCTCAATAGTTTATTTTATTACGGTGACTTTACGGGTGACTTAGCAACTTGTTGATAAACAGCAGTATAGGCTTCGCTGTCTAGGGAGTCGGTTCAGTCGGTGTTGATAAAGTACATTTTGCATCTGATTAGTTTCTGTGAATTACACATTTGTAGAACTCGGTGTGCGTATTAATAGAGAATGATAATAAACAAAGTAGTTTCCACCGGTCCGGCGTTAAGTGTGCCTAGCCACTTGTCTTTCGGTCAGTATGCGATAGACAAATTGAGACAACATTGCGATGGAGAAGATGCTGTTGCTGTCGTAAGTTGAATACATTTTTACAAGCTTTTATTTAACTTGCAATGTTGTGTGACGATGGTTTATAGTTTACTTTTATTTTTAAAACACTGGCGTAGACATTGGCCTGTGTTAATAAATAAAATAAACAGGTTTGTCCTAATAAAGCGGAAAACAGATAGGTAGGTAACTACCTAAATATGGCATTAATTATCATAATGAGCAACGAGACAAGAAAAAGTAAACTTACAATATTATGTGTATCGTGACTTATGTAGATTTGTAGAACCATGTTGGTATAATAGTTATTAGGTTATTTATTACGCACTTAAATATATAGGTTGTGTAGATACACCAGATTTAATTATATTTTATAATGCGTATGGATAAATATGGATTTCAGACACTGGTTGTATGGAAACAAACGATTTACAACAATTTTATTATTACAATGGTTCTTTTCAAACGTTAGTAGGTACCTACCTATAATTTTGCTGAAAAAACAATATTTTTTGTAATAACTGCCGATATCATCAGAGTTGTTTTAATACCTACTCAAGGCAATCAATCTATCAACCAATCACTATCACCCCAACTTCTCGATCTCCGTAAAGAAGAGAGAATGGAGATAGGATTTCGGAGCCGAAATCGAAAAAACGGACCAAAAAAATACACCAAAAACATCACGAAGAAATGACCAACACACTATCTATCACAATCTGAATGATTTTGAAGCATATCGCCAATCCATTGCTTCATATGTTCGAAATATTTGTCTGCTCAACAACGTAAATAACGCAATGAATGTTGTTGAACTGTCAAAATTAAACCGATTCCTACTACAGTAGGAATCGGCATTACAATGCTGGGACCACACCAATAGAAAATGCCGTTGATTATCGCGATGATGGACGTAGGCTGTAGGTGTAGCCACAACTTATCGCGATAATTTGATAACGGCATTCACATTGCCGATTGACGTTTGACGATAACTCGGGTGGCGGTATTTTTTGGCAGATCAAAGAGAACGATTGCGTAGAAGCGGCCACTCTTACGTTTGACATTCATTATGTACCGTGGGCGCGACGGGATCGCAAGTGTTAGTCTAGCTGAGCCGACTATGGATTGGAGTAAAGAAAAAGCAAAGAGAAAAAGTTATCGAGTTTCTCGAAGTTCTGCGAACAGAGCTATGTTTGTGGGATCCGAGACTCAAAAGCTGTAAAAATCGTGCATCACAACATGACGCTTGGGGACGTTTAAAATATATTCATTTAATAAAAATTGACACTCATTAAATACAGTGCAGCAGCGTCAGCGACTCAGGGTCCATCTTGAAATTGAGCATTGACGTTGACCGTTCAAGTGTGGCCACTCAATTTATCGCGATAATCATCGGAATAATTACCGCGATGTTTATGGCGATGATGGGCATTGAGGTTGAGCGTTGGTGTGGCCCCAGCATAAGTGTGTTACGCAATTGCCCCGCTGAATAGGTACCTACAAGGTACAATTAATAGAGAAATGAATGCCAAATTGCTGCTAATTGATTTGAGTAATATCCACAGATCAATGGCGACACCGATCAAAAGATATCGTACAGGCAGATATTACGAGAGACTGTGAATGTGGCGACGGGGCTTAAAAAGCTAGGAGTGAGGCGTGGCGATGTGGTGGCTCTGTGCAGTGAGAACAGGGATGAGTTCATTCCCACCGCGCTCGCCGTGGTGTGCTGCGGCGCCACCGTCACCACACTGAACGTTCTATACACTAAAGGTAACGCCATGCTCTTTTAACTTTTTACTTAGGTACTTACGGCTCCTAATCCGTGATTGAAACAGTTTGTCAAGGATGTGGTGTGGCAGTCCTTTCCGTCTTCTATAATGTGGTCTCTAGACGGTCAAAATTGCTTGACAAGCATGCATCTAAACGGCCAAGCATGCTTGACAAGTATTGCAAAAATAAAATTTTTCATCAAGCATTAATATCTATCAAGCACGTAGCTTGCTTGTCAAATTGTTAAGCACATCAAGCCTCGTTCTAGACCCTTAGTTTCCAAAGTGGTCCAGGTAGACCCCCAGGGGTCAACGCAGTCAACGCAAATTTCCATAGTTAGATCTAATCTTCACATTTTTTGTCGAGTTTTGGGAATATGGTAGAAATGAAGCTTGCAGGGGGTCCACCGGAACCAGCTAAATTTTGAAAGTGGTCTATGAGAAAAAAGTCTGGGAACTAGTCTGTTCTAGATGGTCAAAATTGCTTGACAATCACAAAAAAATCACGTTTTGACCGTCTAGGTACCGCGTACTACGACAAGCACAGAAAAATATAACACCATAATAGATCTAAGTGTTATGCCGTTTCATCCATACAATATCTAACTAAGTAGGTACTTAAATAAATTTTATTTAGAAACAAAATAATGCTTCTAACAAATCATTACACAGATGTCCCGGAAATAATGAATCAAATGTAACGGGTAGGTAGCTCACCTGATTTCCAACAACTGATTTGAATAGTTTAAAAAAAAAACTGTATATTTCACTTCACATTTTTATTACCAATAAGTACAGAATTATGGCAAATAAGATTACCGACCGAGACAAACAAACATGACCTTTGTTTGTTTGTCGGTACCTCCGAGATCGGATAGGTAGATAATTTATATCTACTACTACTAGGTACTAGTAACTACTATGTGTACTTAATTTCTGCACTGAACGACCGATAGCTAGTTAATGTTCCGTTGTAAGTAACTAGCTTCTGCCCGCGACTTCGTCCGTGTGAAATTTCGGACCCTGTGGTGCTATTCTGTAAAGATCTCACCGTAAAAAGTTAAGTGAAGTGAGCGTGATGTGAACTGTCATCCCACCTTACTCTACTAGGAATTGAGCTCACTTCAAACTCACTTCACCTAAGTGTTCACGGTGTGATGTTAACAGAATAGATCGGCTGACCTACCGCGTTCGCATCGCATTGCCCGCCCGCGCAATTACTTCGTTTCCGCTTAGCGTTCATTCTGACTTTTTTCTTTTTGCTCGGCTCCTGAGGGTTATAATTATAACCTTCAGCGTGTTGTTAATAGCCTTTAACCTTCCTCTAGAATTGGGCTATCAAAAGTAAAAAGATTGTTTCAAATCCGACTATCCGACTGGTAGTTATTATTTATTTAAACTTTTCAAACTCAAAAAAGTACAAAGGAGGACTGAACTCCTAATGCTTAATGCCTTAGTTCCAGAAATGAGCGCGTTCAAACAAACTCTTTAGCTTTAAAATTACTATAGACTAGCAACGTCCCGCGGTTTCACCCGCATAAGTCTCGATCCCGTAGGAATATCGGGATAAAAAGTGTCCTATATGTTAATCCAGATTATAAACTATCTGTGTGCCAAATTTCATCCAAATATTTTCAGTAGTTTTTGTGTGAAAGAGTAACAAATATCCATCCATCCTCACAATATTTCGCGTTTTTAATATTAGTAGGAAACCAGTTTGATTTTGTATAGACTAGAATATTCTAGATTGTTATATGTGTATGACTAGCATGTTTCCAGGCATATTTTTCCAAGCATAGTTTTTACTTACTGTCGTAATTTGTCGTACCAAGTTGAGCAGATATAAGTAAGTAAAGTAGACAGTGATGTGCTATTTATTTTAATTACTTACCTATCTACCTATTTGGTGCACCAACTAAAGTATGGTCATTCACTCATTCTAACATTCTATATACATAATGTCCGTTTGTTTTAGATGAAATGACGCACGTGCTAAATATATCACGACCAAAAATTATTTTCGTCTCTGAAGTGGGAATCAAACGAAATTTGGAGACCATAAAAACAATGCCGAGTATCGAGAAAATTATACAACTCAATGGCAAACCTATTGCGACCGGTATCATTGAGTACAAAAGTGTGGGAGTGCAGGTGGACCCGAACGAGTACGAAGCAGAAGAGGTCCAGGGCTGGTCCGACGTCGCCTACATTCTGTACTCTTCAGGAACAACAGGCTTGCCCAAGGGAGTCATGCTTACACACCTCAACGTATTATACTCCGCTTCCAGTTTTGAGTAATTATCAAATAGTTTGTTTATTTATTTTTCAGTGGATCTCTTCTTTTGTGCAGTTAGCGCTGTACCGCTGAACTCGAAATTTAATTACGTTCATTTAGCTAGTAGCTTCTGCCCGCGACTTCGTCCGCGTGAAGTTTCACATAATATATGTATGACACTCGGCAATATAGCTTCCCATTAGCGAAAGAATTTTCGGGATCGGATCAGTAGTTCCGAAGATTACCCCCAACATATGTATGTATAAAAGTCACAAAACCTCTTTATTTATAGATAATAAAATATTACGTATCGATAAAGATTTACTCAAAGATAAAAATAAGCAAAGTCCAGTAAGTACAGGTAATTAACGTTGTAGATCGCAGATTGTGTCATGATTTGATGAACTCATGAGTCATGTCATGACTTAGCCTTATATTAAAAGACAATGACCAAATTAGTATGAAGACTGGTGCATTTTGTTTTTTTGGCGGCAGTCGATCAAATATGAAAAAAACGGTGCAGAATAATATTATTAATGAATTATTGTATGGGATCTTATATCGAAAACTCAGTCTGGACTGAGTTATATCAGTTTAAAGACTAACTAATATTTTCATACATTATGGAATAATTCTTGTTACAAAGCATATTTTTGTCCTTCCCAAGCGACATTTACTATTTAGTTACTAGTCATATCTTCAAATACATATTTACATTTATTATGTATTGGTTAAAAACAATAAAACTGGTCTTAAGTAGAACTTTTTATTTTAAAAACAACATATTACATTTGGACGTCATCGTCGCTAGGTTCATCATTAGCCTCATTTTCGACGTCGTGTCTTACAATTAAACTGTCTAAAAATAGTGCTGGGGGACTAAGATTAGGTTGATGTCTGCCCCATCCTAAGTACCAGACAATAGCCATCGCGTGAGAACAGCAGTCGAGGGTTTTTTTTCCTACAATACAGCTACAGTAGTGGCCTATTATGGCTTCTCTTCCATGCGCATTTTCTTCATACAGTATATATACATAATATATCCGAGCCTGCCGATGTCTGGACTGAATTCTTCCCCTAAGTAACACAGGATTGGCAGATACTATTCCGTATTGTGTTATATTTTGCGTGTTAACTTCTCGGCATACTTCTATGTGATATTGACCATTATTCTTTATATGCTCGCCATAATAGCTTCGAGCTTGTTTTATCTGGTAAGTACCAAGAGCATATAAAATAAGGTCATCTGTGGTTAGTGTTGGAAAACTATTTAGTTCCAGGTTTTCTACGGTTATTGCACGGAATATAGCTCTGCGAGCATTTAGATTATTTGCAATTACATAATGGCTTAAATGGTTCTCCATATCGGATCTTTGGTGTATTTCACTCAATATATTAGTCACTAACCTGTGATCAGGCACACGCAATCTTTATTTATTTATTTATTTATTGCAGACTTACATACAGCTATCATTACAGTAACCCAATGCGATAGTGTAGGAAAAAATAATAACGATACTTATAAATACATTTCAATTCACAGATTATACAATCCATTCAATTCGAATTAACATTAATAAAACAAAACAATACAATACATTTTTATACAATCAACTCATTGCCATAACATATAACGTGTAACGTAACTTTTGCGAATTCGCTCAGTGAACAAGAGAGTACGTCTATCTTATGAGCTACCAGGTTTAGTGTGCGCAATGTCCGCGAGAGCGGGGACTTGGCCATTAGCTTGGTGAGAGCGCGCGGCAGTGCGAACAAATCGGGCCGTCTACGACGCTGCACGTAACCATTGGGCACGCACAAACCTATCTCCTGTAACACCCCCGGATTGTCAGTGTTACCTCGGAACACTGCAAGGACATACGATGCCAACGCTAGATCCCTTCTCGTCTCCAACTTGTTGTATCCCACCATGCCTAAAACAAACAAGGTAGGATACATCAAGGGATACAGGGGGTATACCCCATGCAGTCTGAGGTACACGTAACGCATATATTTATTTTGTATGCGCTCCAACATGAGAGTATATTTCGTCTCATGTGGGGCCCACACAGCTGCGTTACACTCCAACTGACTCCTAATTAGCGCGTCGTACAATGCCGAGATGGCCTTAATATTCGTGAACGCTGCTGCTCCGCGAAGTACAAATCCCAACCGTTTGTATGCCTTTTTACAAACGTTCACGATATGCTCGCGGAATCTCAGCTGCGCATCCATACGGACGCCCAGATCTCGCACTGCTTCCTCTCTTTTCATAGGCGCATCTTCCAATTTGTAATTGTAAAGAAGTTGTATTTTAGCACGACTGAATGTCATAATTAAACATTTCGATACATTGAACTGCAGCTTGTTTTTTATCTTAATTTCATCAAAGAGGTGTGTGTGTTCAGTTTAGTGTGTTAAGGTTAAATGGCAGGCTGAAGAACCAGTTTAAGCAATTGAGGCACACGAACAATAACCGAGTATTGCTCGGTTATTGTTCGTGTGCCTCAATTGCTTAAACTGGTTCTTCAGCCTGCCATTTATTGTTTCAACGACCCAGCGACACATCGTTACTTTCCGGGATTTGTTTGCTTCTCGGGTCGTTAGCTGTGAGTCAGTACTGCTTTTTGTAATGGGCATTTTAGGACAATATCCATATGATTGTAACGGTTCAATCGAAACTCTGAACCCTCGATCCAAAATCAAAACATCATTAGGTCTAAAAACCCAATGAAATGGATCTTCTCGGCTTTCTAATATTCTATTCAGTATAACTGAGTCAGACGTCGTAGCATCATAGGGCCCAATACATCCACTATGTGTACATCAGGGCATACTATTAAATATGGCTTGTAAAGGTTACGCCACTTATGCAGGCTATATGACTTTCTCTGGAAATAATAATTGGTACTTCTTTGGAGGTACATGTATGTCGCATCATGTATTGTAACAGCTCGTTCATAATTGTTTCCAAATAAAGCATTGGGTATCGCCAAACACCTTGAAATAATTTCATCGCGAGATATATGATCGTATCTAAGATGTCTTGGAATAAAATCTTGCTTCAAGCATTCTCTTACAATCGTCATCGTCCTCTCAAATGTAGAGCGGGACATTCTTAAAAGACTGCGCAATCTTTGGTTAGAATCACCAGTGTGCAGTTTCATCAGCACCGTTGCCAAGGCTGTAGCTGGCCTTCTTGTGTTATTTTCAGCAATTGAAGGTATGCTTTGCAGCATTTCTTGGAATTGAGTCTTTGGAAACCCAATATAATAGTGGAAAATACTGTCACTGATTGAAGATAACCATTCGACGTTTAAATGTGAACAATGCGACTCTGCAATCTCACCATGTCCATTAATTGTCTTGGAGAAAACATATTGTACACGTGACGTGTACTCCGTCCGATGTCTTGCCAAGCACTATCATTTCTATGTTCTTCACATACACGAGAGCCAAAAGGTATAAAGAATTAGATGAGCTCTTAAAGACCTGTCAATCCGTTGTAAGTGTCGATTTTCACACATTGCAAAAATGCAAACTCTGGTATTCAAAGGTGCTCGATGATAACCGGGGAAATGAAAATGGCGTTGTCCTTGAACACCTCCAGCTGGCTGTTCTACAACGTTTGGTTGCGCTGCTGGTTCCAAGATGTGTGGATCCGCTGGATGTTCCAGAACATTTGGTTCCGCTGGTTGTTGCAAAACGTTTTGCTCCGCTGGTTGCTCCAATACGCTTGGTTCCGCTGACACGTAACGGTCAGCGCATTGTAAGCATGGTCTGCAAATCCGGTCCCCGACACCAAACTAGAAACAAAGTGAACTACCGTTAGTGAAATGAAAATCGTCATTAAGACCGTTTTTTACTCAGTTAGTATAAAGTCTGAACAATGCTAGAAATAAAAGAAAAATAGCAAAAGCAAGGTGAGTTTAGTCTTCAATATTTAAGATATTCTTTCATAATAATAATCAGCTGTCTTAGGGCTCGTTCACAAAACTGCGTTGCGTCGTCGCATCCGCAAAAATCTGCGAGCTCACACGACGCATCGCAAGAACTTGCAAATTTATTCGTATTGCGCATTCCTGCGTCACCCTATTCGTGGAAGGGAGACACCTTGTCGCACGAATTCGCATCGCACCGATTCGCAGTTTTGTGTACAAGTCCTATAACACACGGGGCTCCACCCGCCGCGGCACCACTAAAGCACACATGGTATCTAGAGTACCCAAAAGTTTTTTGCCTCAAGGTGCACATGGGATCTGCAGTCCCCAAAGCGGGACTGACGTTATATTATGCCTTAACTAGTGTGTATTTCTTTATGGTAACAGTACCGTGTAATTTCTTACTAAATAACAACATATATTTATGACAAACCTACGAGCTCTCATTTCAAAAATGAAAAAAAAAAATTAGTTCTTTTCCGTCTGTGGTTCTTTGTTTTGGTTCTTCATTACTTGTAAATATGTACTGTACAATCTGATTTTATTCACGTTTTACATTAAAAATAAACATTCCATGGATTTTAAACCTAAAAACATATAGGTTACCACTTGTATTTTTGTTTCATAAAATATTTTCTATTTTTATTTATTTTTTAACAATTTTATAAATGAAGTCAATCATACATTCAAAGGACACCAACACATTTTGAAAGCCCTGCTCGTTGACAATAGAAAAAATATGAGCCGGAAGCAAAATACCCAGAAACAAAGTCGTAAATAGGGTTTTTGTGGAACACCTGCGTGCCACACGATGCGCGCGGCCGGTGACTCATCGGCCGTGTGCGCTTGAGGTGTAAAATAGATAATAAATATGTGCGCTTCATCGGCTTTAGGTTAGTTACATGAAGTATATATCACACTTCAAATGGGCATAATATTTTATTTTGCCGGGATGTATAGTCTATTTTACTTTCTACTTCTCCTACTACCTAAAATATCCGTATAAATACATATATCGATCCGTTGCGGAGTAAAGGAACAACAACAAACAATAAGTTGAACGGAGACATTTTTACAGTTTTTCGTATTGCATTAATTATATTCTCGTAAACAACTTACCTCTGTTATATTTCTAATATTAATGAGATACTGCATCAAGGAAGGATGTGCTTGCATTAATTCAGCAGTTAATGGTATTGACGGTCTCCGGCGATTATTACTCCGATTTAAAGTGCGTTGGCACAACAAACAAAGTCCCAAGTCTGCCATATTGTCACAACAACAAAATCCAACACGTAAAACACAATCACAGTCCGAGTATGTCAAGCACAGGTTATCCAATTAAAGAAGCGTTTTTCAAGTCCAGATTATTAAGCCAAGTCGTCTATAAAATCACCACGAGAAACTTAAAAAAAACACGTAAGCCACGAAGGTAGAACAGTGAGTGCTTTGTTTGCCAATGTGTAATAAATATAAAATACCTTAAACAGGCTCGTGCGCAGGTAAAAAATTCTTTGACTGTGATTGGCTAGCGTTCTAGCCAATTGGCAGTGCCGCCCGGTGTTGGTGTCAGTGAAAGCGCACGGGAAGGACAGCAGCGCATCATTTTGAAGTCAGAATTATGATCTGGCTACTAAACGCACAACGATAAAACAAACTTCAAGTGGTAATTGTTGAATTATTTACAATTGTATTATTTTTTCTTTAAACACTCATAACTCAGTTCGGACTGAGTTTATGATATAAGACCCCATACAATATTTCATTTGTTATATTATTCTGCATCACTTTTTTCATATCCGATCGACTGCCGCCAAAAAAATAAAAGGCACCAATTTTACGCATTGGCCTTTAAAGTACTCCTCTAAAAGATAATTCTGAGTAACTACTCAGAATTATTTGGTTACCGATTGGTTACCCACTGGTTACCAATTTATAAAAAAAATATCTACCTAAGTCCTAACTAGGTAGATATTTTTTTTACAATTAGATAACCAATGTCATTAGATTGTAAAATTACTGACTACTATCTCACATAGAAACCAAGAGGTAGATTAGAAACATATCTAATCATTAGATAGAACACACGTGGTGGATGGAAGTCATTACCTACTTACTCCCACCGATGCACGATAAGAACACGGATACGGATGCAAAGTACCTAAGGAACAGCAGATTTTTTTTTCGCGATTTCAGGTTTCGTCCCATAGTAAAAGTTGTTCATGATAATGAGTACAATGGCCCCTTAAGAGGTTGTGTGTTAATTCTGGGACATGTTGTATATTACAAGTAGACACGCTACGATCGACACGTGCTTCGTCGAAATCTGCGCCAGCTGCGCAGATTTTTCCTACAGCAAAGCTAGTTACCAATTTATTCTCATTTCTCTTTCCTACTCCATCATCAGATCCTGAGCACCATCTATCCATACCCTATTTATTGAGACCATTCCAATGAACCCAAACACGATAGTTCCCGATAGTTCACGATAGTTAGTAAGTCGGTGAAGGAATTGGGTATCCTGCAAATTCCAGGTGATGCTGCAGCACCTAAAGAAAGAAAGAAAATTAGTTTATTTGCGGTAAACATGACGCAAAAAAGAACACAAACACAAAAAAGAAACAAGTTGGGGGAAAATATGCGTCACATCCACGCAAAACGGCCATCGCTCAGCATAATGCTGCGACCCTATGCGAGACACGGCCGTAGTGTTGGTTCAGCGCTGGTTCATCTGTTCAAAGTTACTATGTTCTAATATCATTGAACGAACAGAATACCTACCAAATTACGACTCGATCAGACCTGTGGAAGATGCTCACGTCCAATTATCAACTAGAAAAGAGCTGATAATCTTCAAACGACTGAATTAATTTTCTTGAATAATAGCTAAACACTCTCGATCAAGTCACATTTCAAACAAAACAAAAAATCAAAATCTGTTCAGCTGATTGGGAGCTACGATGCCGCAGACACTCCTCTTTTTCCGTCGGGGGTTAAAACTACTGTCATCAGTCTGAGCTACAGCTGAGCCCACGATTCCATCCGCATCTGTAAACAAACATTAACTTCATAATTAATAACGTCACATCGTGTTATTTAGATGTCCATTCTAATTTATATAATTATATTTTAATTTTTCAGATCCGAGATCCACCCGCAGGATACTACATTATTGACGATAGTGCCATGGTACCACGCCTACGGCCTAATGTCGACCATCAACTATATCTTAGTAAAGAAGAAGCTGGTGTACTTGAATGGGTTCAACCCTCTGAAATATCTAGGAGCTATACAGAATTACAAAGTAAGTAGCTACTATTTTATAACTTTTTTGCAAAAAAAAAAAAAACAACCGACTTCCAAAAAAAACACTACAAAGTGAAAAATAACTTTAATTTCGGAAGTCGGTGTATCTGTACTTTATGTTTTGCCCCCGACTTAAATTATTTTTCACTTTGTAGTGTTTTTTTGGAAGTCTGTTTTTTTTTTGCAAAAAAGTTATTTATTTTTCACTTTTTAGTGGGTCGGTTTGTAATCTTGCTAAGTTACAATAGACCAATGACAACTGCTCATCGCCTTTTACAAAATATTGCTTTTCCCGATGCAGGGACGTAATTGTTGAGGAGTTCTCCTGGTACTTCACCATCAGCTCCAATTCACCATATGCATTGTGACGAGCTTATATTGTTGAGCAATCATTTTAAAGTAGGTACTCGAATCGCAATCCGTGAAATACTTATTATTGAGTTGTTCTGGTGGTCATCTGTGGTCATCATCATCAATTCCAATTCACCAAATGGTGCTTTCCGAGAGCAAATGCGCAAGTCACTATAAAAAATACCTAAATCGCTATTGGTGTGCCTATAATATTTGATGAGTTCCCTCGATGTCTCCAGGATCCCATCATCAGATCCTAACCTGATGACAATGAATGGGACCACCTGGAAAGTATACCCTTTCAAACAAAAAAAGAATTTTGTAAATCGGTCCAGCCGTCTTCGAGTAATCGGGTAACACACACATAAAAAAAATAAAAGATTCCGACGAACTGAGGACCTCCTTCTTTTTTTGAAGTCGGTTAATAAACTCGGCATGTGATTAGTGTTGTAAAAGACTTGAGTCTTTTAGTCTTCATTTGGAGACTCGGTCTTTTTTCAAGACTTGGGACTAATAGTCTCACGAGTCACGAGTTCTTTGATTCTTTTGAGCGAGTCTTTTAGAGTCCTATGAGTTCTTTGAGCTGAAAGTAAGTACAGACATTAAACAAACAAAAAACGAGTAAAACAAAACAAGAAGCGGTCACTCCTTTGACATCCCATGAGAGAGACGGCACAACAGCGGCACAATGGCACAACAAAAAAAAAATCTGCTGTTCCCTACATTTTGACGCGTTATGCAAACAAATATAGGGCACAACTAATTTTTGTTCGTAATTTCAGGTTTGGTCCCATAGTAAAAGTTGTTCATAATGATGAGTACAACACTATCGTGTCAGCTCCCTAGCCAATAAAAGAGCAGCGTGTATATTACCTATGTTTATTTGATCATTTTATACTTAAAATAATTTGATAGTAAACACCTAATTACAATTTTTTATTTTCTACTTCATTTACTTGTAACCCAAGCGGGGTAATTGCGTAACACAATTACATAGATCGGTTTCATTTTGACAGTTCAACAATATTCATTGCATTATTTACGCTGTTGAGCAGACACATTTTTCAAACATATGAAGCAATGGATTAGCATTAAGCTTCAAAATCGTTCAGATTCTGATTAAGAGTGTGTTATGCAATTAGGGTGCTGATAAGGACTCAGACGACTCTATCTCTGTCCCGAGTTCTTTTAAAAAGACTCGAGACTTTTACTCGTAGACAAGACTCTTCAAAAACAACACTGAGTTTTCAAAGAGAACTCAAGTCTTATTATTGCAATTTAAGACTTAGGACTCGAGTGAGATTGCCACTTTTTATCAATAAATCAATATAATATGACTCCGAATGAAATTCACAGACTGGATGTGTGTATGTTCTGTAATGCTTTAGTTAAACATTAAACTTGTAGGTGACCTTTCTGGCAGCGGTTCCCCCTATCGTTGTATTCTTGGCGAAGGCACCGATAGTAGAGAAGTTTGACTTGTCTTCCATCATCGCAGTCTGGTGTGGAGCTGCTCCGCTGTCCTCGGAAACTATCACACTGGCTTTGAAACGGTTAGTACAATCACCTATCCTCGAATATCTCACGTAACCATAGGTACATGTAGTGCCAGAAGTGGTGAGTCTGCAGTGACGGCATTGGAGTTTTCAGGATCATTTCTACTACAGCTACATTTAGTAGGGAGTTGGAAAAATAAAGATAAAGAAATGTAAAGATCTTCTCTAACTCCGCAACAAGCAAACCTTTGCTTTTAACTATCCGATCGATATAATTATAATGTCACATTTATTATTGTTAACTTGCAGTATGAAAAATTGCAAAGGCATATTCCAAGCCTACGGAATGACAGAGACTTCACTGGCAGCTACCAAGGACATCGACGATGAGAAGATTTTGAGAAAGCCGGGAAGCGGTGGCTATCCTCTTTGTGGCGTGAAGGCAAAAGTAAGTTTCATAATATTCGTCCTATTTAACTTTGTTGAATTTCATTACGGTAAGTGCCTACTCCGATGATGATAATATTGGTTTTAATTTTAACCTCAATTACAGGTTGTGGATATAGATAGTCGTAAAAGGCTAGGCCCTAACGAAAATGGAGAGATCTGCCTAAAAGGACCTATAATCATGAAGGGGTATGCTGGGGACGAGGCCGCTACCCGCTCTATATTTGATGAGGAGGGCTATATGAAGACTGGAGACGTCGGCTACTACGACAAAGATGGTTGCTTCTTCATAGTGGACCGACTTAAAGAACTAATTAAATATAAGGGACATCAGGTAAAAACACTTTTCAGTTTTATCTTTATCTTCCCAAATGCTAATAGATTAAAATATTATCTATCGATTATTGAAACCCGGGCAATAATTTATGACTCTTATCTAAATTCAAGTCTAAATATATGATTGTTCAACGGCGCAAATATCCTTTATAATTTCTGCAATTTCGTGATAACTATTAATTTTTAATCACGATTTTAAAACTTTTATAGGTAGGTAAGTATCTAAAAATAAAAAAGTGGAAAACCATAAGTGTGTTGCTAAGCTTCCATCTTTGTTCAATTTAGGTACTCGTACTAGGATGATTTGCTATGTCCATATGCATAAGATATACCTCTTGTTTAGGTCGTCGGAATTTACCGTCCATCATTTTTTATCTAGCACCTGAACATTAAAGCAGCGCATGGAATTAGTAAATCATTGCAATGTAACTCATAGCTCATATCAAACTGACGGCAATCATTGTAATTTATATTTTTTTTTTATACCTTAGCATACCGAGATAAGAGGTTACATTCCACTGACTTAATAGACATCCATATCTGGGAGTTGGAGCAAGTGTTGCCCAGAATGGACACACAGTGCATTATTTTCCTTGGGCTTATACTAGTCTGTAAACCAAAACTCTTCAAAATCTATCCGCGGAGTTTTCAGAAAAAGTATTTTTTGTTGAGGTTTTATTATTGAGGAATAATGACAACTTAGCGCATTTTACCAATTAATTACAGTAATCCTCCTAGTTCCTTTATTTAATTTATATATAATACATTTTTAAATATTTTTATTAAAACATAAAAAAAAACATTTAAAAATATAAAAAATAGTAGCCCACTGGTATCGGGAACAGGGTCCAAGCTACCGGTGGTACTCGGGGCTCCTGAGCCTCCTAACGATACGCGCCGTGTCCAGAAGTACTGCTTTCTGGATCAAGCACTTGATCCAACTGCCTAACGAGAGCCTTCTCAGGTGTTGGTCGAGGCTCTTGGCTATTATGTCATTGGCCGTCACGACTATCGGCACAATGACTGCTGTATCCACATCCCACAAGTCGACAACCTCGCGGGCCCAGGTCAAACTACTTAATCTGTTTATCTTTTTATATATCAATAATATTATACTACTATATCAATAATCATTGTGCGACGCTGTAATCGATCTAATACCACTTTGTCTGGCTTATCGGCAACAACAAGCCAGATATAGTGGTTATAGACTTGCCACGATTTTTAACATGTCGCGAACAAGTCTTGAACGGAAAATGATAATAGCTAGGTTAGTGATGATAGATCGATCCCAATACAACGTAATATTGCCGTTTTAGAGAAATGTGGCGGGCACATAAGGGTACCTATAGTACGGTACTTCCGATTCCACAAGACTATATTTCAGAGCAAGTTGCTGGTGGATAATCCTGGCTAAACCAAATGGCCGAAACACAACAGAGCTATCTTGTTTATTTGAGGAGTGCCCGTGACCACCTTCAGGCTCCATCATCAGACCATGGACACCACCTAGTGTATTAGCACTTATCAATACATATTAAGTGAGTCAAAACACGATGGTACTATCTTGTTTGATTCAGAAGTTCCTATGGCCACCTTCCGGCTCCATCATCAGACCCTGAACACCACCTAGTGTATTAGCACTTATCAATACATATTAAATGAGTCAAAACACGATGGTACTGTCTTGTTAGGTTGAGGAGTTCCTATTGGCCACCTTCCGGTTCCATCATCAGACCCTGAACACCACGTAGTGTATGCACTGGTCGATACATATCTAATATCCATGAGTCCATGCACGATGTTGTTATCTCATTTAATTGAGGAGTTCCAATGGCCACCTTCCTGCTCCATCATCAGACCCTGATCTTGGGCTATCTTGGGGTACTTGTCAAGACAAAATTATCGACGCTATCTTATACATACATACCTAACCAATAATAAATAAAAATAAAAATATAAAACTACCAGAAACTTTTTAACCCTGGGAACGATTTAAAAACAAAATGTTTTAGTATAAATCGAGTACTCCCACGTCTGAGTAGCATTTGGTCCAGACCTGGTCAATTATCTTACGTCGATCCTGAATGTCCTACCTTTCTGTACTTATTCACCATCCTGGTTGTGTGGTGCATCACTTGTCTCTAAAGGTTCATTAGAAAACCAGCATCAGACAGCGTCTGTGCTGAAATGAACCTTTTTGGTGCAGCCGTGAGGCACACACTCATCATCTGCCTAGCCTTTTCCCAACTATATTGGGGTCGGCTTCCAGTCAAACCGGATGCAGCTGAATACCAGTATTTTACATGGAGCGACTGCCTATCTGACCTCCACAACCCAGTTAATGGGTAATACGATACCCCTTGGTAAGACTGGTTGTCAGACTCGGGCTTCTGACGACCCGTAACGACTGTCAAAGATACACGAATGACAGCCGGGACCAACGGCTTAACGTGCTTTCCGAGGCACGGAGGGGTCTTGATATGTAAAGATGGTCACCCATCCACGGGCCAACCGCGGCAAGCGTAGCTTAACCTGATCGATTGACCCGTGCGGCTGTTATTTCTTAGCCACAAGCCCCTCTATGTGAGGCACACACTGTTGTTGATAAAACATTATTTTCACTTTTTTTTTTAATTTGTATTTTGTGTTTCCCGGGCTGTTGCAAAATAAATGTTATTCTCTATTTCAGGTTGCACCGGCAGCGGTGGAGAGTGTGGTGCTGGGGCACGCGGCCGTAGCGGAGTGCGGCGTGGTGGGCGCGCCCGATGAGGCCGCGGGCGAGCTGGCCACCGCCTTCGTCGTCAAGAAGCCAGGCGCCACCCTCACCGAGAAGGAGCTGCTGGAATTCACTGCTACTCGGGTAAGTTTAAGCTTGTCAAAGCTATACAAGGTTAAATTAAATTAGCTAACGAAATTCCGCAGACATGATGTGTAAAAAAATGATTTGATGATAAATATATTTTTTGGGGTCAATGACAGCTTGAAGTTTGAGTTGAGAAATTCTTTTTTTTAAATCAGCTGCTCCCTACATTTATGTTCGCATAACTCGTCAAAATGTAGGGAATAGCAGTTTTTTTTTCGTGATTTCAGGTTTGGTCCCATAGTAAAAGTTGTTCATAATGATGAGTACAATGATCCTTTAAGGGCCGTAAGATCAATTGAAGTTTATGAAATAATCGATGTCCAGATATTAAACTCTCTTCCGTAGTTTAAACTTCAATTGATCTTACGGCCCTAAGAGGTTGTGCATTATTTATGTTACATCTTGTATATGGGTCTTAATCATGACAGGCGAAATGTAGGTTTAATATACCAACAGGGTGTTATATCTATGTATGTTTACGATGTAGAAATGTTCGATGTTATACATATAATAATCATGTTCCTCAGCTGTCTTCCGTGTCGCGACTGCATGGCGGAGTGATATTCGTCGACGATATACCAAAGAACCCATCCGGGAAGATCCTGCGCAGAGCACTCAAACAGAAACTACTGGAGAGGCAGAAAAGCAAATTGTAAATTATTTAGTTTTGTGTCCTGTGATTAAAACATTCTTGGTTTATGTGTAAGCATGGTATAAAGTCAAAGCCGTAAAATTTAAATCATACCTAATTAAGAAATTTTAAGGTTCCCGGCCTAGTGCGTGTCGGACCTCGGGTTTCGTAGTTGGGATGAACTTATTACCAAAATTAAACTTAACTTTGTATGTAGTTGGAAAGCCTGTTCTCCCATACATTCCAACTGGAAATGTAAGTTTGAACGCACAATATTGAGATTTTACCATGTTATTTTAATACCATAGATATCTTATAGGTTTTACTGTAATCTGTCTATAACTAATATCTGTACTTTTTTTTTAATTTTAGGCTCAGTAGTTTCGGAGAAAAGGGGGAAATTGACAATTTTCTTCTATTTTCTTAAATAACTTTAAAACTTTGTATTTTAAAATTATTTTAAAAAAATACCTATGTTTGAGACCTTCATAGTAAGCCATTTCATTTGATAGGTCGCTAGGTACAGTTTGTAAAACTTTTTTTTAACATTTTCTAAGTTTTTATCTCCCAAAAGTGGCCCCCATATTCAAAATTCATTTATTTACGTTACACGTCCGTGTTTGGGTCACAGAAATTCATAATTATGTATGTCGGAAATAAGTTAGTCGTCGTTTGATTAATCGGGACGCCAGCGCCACCAAATGGCGCTCGACAGAGCCTACGACATAACGCTCGTCGACCGGAGTTAAGCAGAGTTGGTCGCGCGTTCCGTATAGTTGTGTCGTGTACCTACAGCGTGTGAATAAGAAGATAGTGTGATTAATTTGATCGTGAATTATAATTTGATTTGTACTGCAAACGGTTTTTTTGCGCAATAGCCAACACTACCCATAGCACGCCCACAGTAGTTAAAATATGGCTGACGATGACTAGAGAGATGTACCTTCTCCGTCATGTATATCAAATTTTAACTTAATCGGTCCATTAGATTCGGAGCAACTTTGCTGTGGCAGACGGACACAAAGACACACGAGTGATCCTATAAGGGTTCTTCGTTCGGACTTACGGAACCCTTATCAGGATCACTTTGTTCTCCGTCCGTCGGTTTATCCCTGGAACTGGTAGAAGTATCAAGTTGAAATTACAACGAGAAGTTACTACTTATATACTACCAGTTGACCTAGCAGCACGAAAGGCAAGAAGCAAGGTCTCACAGTACAAGTAAAGGGAACAATCCGAAAATTGTTAATTTGTAACGTAGTTATATCACAAAAAAATATTACTTTTTGCGATTACAAACTAACATTTACAGTTGGAGCATTGATATTGCATTGGTTGCGCAAGCGATGCGCCTCCATCATACGCAGGGTACGCGGCAGCCCCAACAGCATCCTGAGCACTATAGTGGACAGGTGGGACAGTCCCATACTGGGGCATTGGATACCGTAAAACGGGGTGAATAGGGATGCAGGGGTGAATCGGGACGAAACTTTAAAATGGATTATAACGTTGAAATAATATAGTTTGTTGCCAACAAGGACACTTAATGGTTAATTATAATACAATAAACACATAAGTGTAATTTTTGCCAACAAACTATATTAATTCAATGTTAAAATCCCTTTTAAAGTTTCGTCCCGATTCACCCCTGCATCCCTATTCACCCCGTTTTACGGTACGCCTACATGCCACTGTGACGTATAATTAATAATTGTTTTGTTTTGTTTTTCTGGTAGATGTAAGTACTAACACTACTTTCCAAGTTGTGTGTTGTACTAACCAAATGAACCTTGTCTAAATTAAAAGTTTTATTTTATTTTTATTTATTTATTGACGGTGATGTGAAACAATGTATGGGAGAATTTTATTTTCAATTGCAAAGTTAAGTTTGTCCTTCAGTCCGGAATCGGAAATTCAAAGGCCGTATCTTGAAGTAACATTTAGTTTTTATTTCATCCAAATCGTTCGTCTTTCTCCAGAATGAGAAAAAAACTGTTGTTAGAAAGCAAAAGTTTTTTTTCAACTTTAAAGTCAAGTTGGTCCTTTGATCCGCAATTGGAAATTCATAGGCCGTGAAGCCGCTGAGCAGCCGGGCACAGCTTGGAGACGGAACCGACAGGGTGCGAGTCCTACTCGCACTTGTCCGGATTTTTGTAAGTTATTAGAATTTGCTTGCAAATTCTCCTGGTGATCCTTGGATCACCTGGCGTTGTATGTAATTTCTGTCTACGTCCATGTGAAAAGGGCGCGATTTTATATGTACATTTGGTATGTAAATTTTTTAGCTAATGATTAAGAATGTTTATTTTTATGAAATAACATTGTGATTATATTCTTACATAAAAACAAAGTGAACTGCTTTTTCTTTCCTCTCCAAGTGAATAAAAATATCTTCAACATCCTAATGAAAGTGTGTCTGTCTATATCTATACATAATATAATAAATCTGTAGACGAGGCGTTTCTGAACATTGAAAATATTTCCAAAAATATTAGTTGGGGTGTTAAAGGTTAAGCTTATACGATGATGGGGTATCTTTTGAATTGTTCGTGATTCCATGACACTTCTTTCCATGATCCTTTGACATGGTGTTATTTTCGTTTTTAATCGACGGGTAAATTTCCATGTCTGGCAAATTATGTTAAGGCGGCATGCACCACATCGACTGATTTTGATCAACTTTGTTCATTGTTTGTAAGAAAGGGAAAAAGAATTTTAACAAAATGATTTGTGATTTGAAGTCGAGTTCTTTGTTCTGAAATGGATTTTTCAAATCAAATAATTTTATTTGTCACAATACAGGTACATAGTTTATATTGGGTCTTATAACAATTTGTATGAAAAATCTCATTTCTCCATTTTCAAAACTTGAAACTTGGCACAAACACTTTTTTAGATAAATAATAAAGATCGGATAATTAATTTCTAAAAATAGGCCAGCCCTCTGATCACGTGTGGAGTCGACCAACCACCTGCCGAATAATCTAATTAATACGACCACCAATACTGCTGAGCGTGCCCGCCTGCTGGCTGTGGGGGAGTGGGAGTCGGGCCTCTGGCTTCAGGCGCTACCGTCACCCAACATAGGCACTATGCTGGGTGACACCACCTTCCGGCTCGCTACTTGTCTGCGTCTGAGCGCTCCTTGCGTGGCTCCGCATCGCTGCCAATGCGGTGACGATGTCGACTGCCTCGGACAACATGGCCTATCCTGCAGTAAGAGCGCAGACCGGATAGCACGGCACGCCAGCATCAATGACATCATCCGTCGTGCTCTTGTCACCGCCGGGGTGCCACCTGTTTTAGAACCCAATGGCTTGGCACGCGACGATGGGAAGAGACCAGACGGAATGACCATAATGCCTTGGAAGGTAGGTAGGCCTTTGGTGTGGGATGCAACGTGTGTCGACACCCTTGCGCCATCCCATCTTCCTAGCACGGCAGGCTGTGCTGGGGCGGCTGCTGCGTGTGCGGAAAACTTCAAACGGCGCAAATACTCCAATCTTATTGGGACTTATATATTCGAGCCGTTTGGGGTTGAAACACTTGGGCCATGGGGTCCGAGTGCCCATTTAGTTTTCGAGACATCGCCAGGCGGTTGGTCGACTCCACACGTGACCAGAGGGCTGGCCTATTTTTTGGCCAAAGAATCCGCATCGCCATACAACGTGGCAATGCTGCCAGCCTTTTGGGCACTTTTCCTGTCGACAGCGAAGCGGATGAATATTTTGATGCCCTCTGATTATTTCCCCTCCTTTTTTATACACTTGTACATATTATTTTTTCATATTTCTCGGGACCCTAGGGTCCCGGACCTTTGGAAGGCATATGAGGGGCCGAAGCCAACTCGCAGAGGCCCGTTAGACGCTTTCAATGGAAATGAGGCACCACCAGTACGTCGACGCGGAAGAGACCGACCACCGGCCAGCTTAGGACTCCGAGGCCCACCGGCCTCTGATAGGGTCCCCGCTCCCGGTGGAAGTGTGCAGCGCATGAGGTGGACACAAACTGTCAACGAAAATGTCATGCGCGCATACTTTGGGGCTACAGAGGGGGGAAGTAACTTGACTGCGTACCGTGGTCGGATGCTCTCTCTGTTTCAGGTGCTTGAGCCAGCTGTCAACGTGACGGCACAACGACTGTCGGATCAGGTGCGGGTCATCCAGCGTAATCATATGTTAGATGACACTGTACTTGATCGCCTGCGACGTGAAATACAGAGTTATTGTTTTTATTATTTAAAAAAAAATACTATCCTTATAGGGGCTGGGGTTGAAGGGGAAAGTACGAAATCCACACGGACGAAGTCGCAGGCGAAGAGCTAGTAATTGATGTCTATCTATCTATACGTTGTAAGTTTATGACAAAATCAGATTAGTCTAGATCGGATTAGTTTTATGATAAAATCAATGTTAAAAACCTAGACTGTTTTACATAACACAACATAACATCACGCCTTGTTTTCCCGAAGGGTTAGGCAGAGATGTACCTACCTAGCGGACATTTGCGGTGAACCACTTTTCAACCTACATGCCCTTACCTACACCTATGGTACATGCCCTTATTACTGTTAACCCTTTAACCGCCTACGACGGATTAATCCGACAAATATTTTCGTGTCCATTTCGCCAGGGTCGTATATTTACGACCAAATATCGTAATGATTCAAGTTGCCCGGCGCTGGGGGCACGACAACTGATATGAAGTCGGGCGGTTAAAAGGTTAAGTAGTAGATAGGTAACCTCAGACCTACAATAAAAATAAAATCATCATTTTCATATTTTTTTTTAATTTAATCAAGATTGTTTGTGATTTATTGTTAAATATGTTATCTTAATGTTTGACAGAAAATGAGAGATCACCGCAAAAATTCGCGAATTCGTTTTGTGAACATTCGTTACGTGAGCTTTTGTTAGGCAGCGAAAATTTATTAGCGAAACGAACAGTTTGGTAATAAGCAAGTGAATCAAAGCACAAAAAACAAATTCCAATAGCTATGCTGCCTATATAATTATTATATTTCTACAGATTTGAGATCCGCGGATCTGGAGTCCCGATGGTCTAAGTACTGCCAGGGTCGCGAGATGTTCGAATGAACTACCGTGGCCCCGGCACAGGCAACTGAATGAACACGGGTGGGTTTTAGTCAGTAAAAGTCTGACACTCCCTCCCGCTCCGCCCAGAGCGGGAGAAGTCATTTGATGATTTCCCACCAAAAAAAAAGATGGTCTAAGTAATTAAATAAGTACCTATGTACATTGTGAATTATTGTGAAAAATAAATTCACCATCCTCTGACGACACTAGCTTGTCCATTACAGGGATGATTGATTGCTGAGCATGGTACAATAGAGGCGAGCACACAATAGGTATTATACAGTTCCCAAGGTACCGGGCAACGCAACGATCCAATTATGTGTAATGGATTAACTCCCAGCGCTCCCGTGGGCGGCGTAAGGGACCATTCATGCAAAGTACGAACTAAGTAAGTAGTCGGCTATACTAGCTAAGTAAGCGATACTAAATTCGAAACAAGAAGCTGGGCGCATTTTTTTTTTTGTGTTGTCGGGACATTCGGCAACAGGCCCCAGACTTGCCTTTCCTGCTATTTTATGACTATTCTATAGAATATGAATGTTCTCCTTTTTGTATATTGCAAATGCAAAAAAACTTTTTTTAAATGACTGTAGTTCCAAAAATTAGCTCGTTGAAACAAACAAACTCTTCAGCTTTATTATTAGTATATAGATCTTTATCTCTATTGTCGCAGGTTTATGACAAAATCAGGCTTTTGATCAAGAACTGGAAGAAGACAAAATTATTATTTATGTTATCATAGATCTGAGAAAATCCAGTTTTTTTTTAATCAAAAACCTGAACTTGTATATGTTTATGGTAAAAACACTCTTGACGCGATCGAATGTAAGATTTTGGTCGACAATTGACTGTTTCAATAAATAGAACATATTTAACAAAAATTCTTGATGCAACCGCAGTTAGTGGAAAACCAATGTTGATTAGAATGCTAAATGAATGTAAAATTATTAGATAGGTAACGTTTTTTTTTATTTCATATTATTTTTAACATTTATTGATGTAACCACAATTTAGTAGTCATCATCTGCCTTGCCTTTTCCGACCCGGCTTTTGGTGTGTAGTTTTGCACAAAAGAGGTCGGGGTGATAAAGTTTGTATGGTAGAATCACAACAAGCGGTTCGATTGATTTGAAACTTCTTGACAAATAATTAAGAATTTCGTGTTTTAGGATTTCTCAATAATCAACGTCTAACTGGATGAAAACGGCACCCTAATTGCGTAACACACTATCAATAAAAATCTGAATCATTTTGAAGCAAATTGCTAATCCATTGCTTCCTAGGTTCGAAAAATTTGTCTGCTCGACAACGTAAGTAGCGCAATGAATGTTGTTGAACCGTCAAAATGAAACCAATTCCCACCAACCAATGAACCAATTGAGTGTATTATATAGTATGTTACGCAATTGCCCCGCAGGTAATCAAATGCTTAAGGAGTATTTTACCGCTTGCTTCGATTAACTCGATTTGTTTAGTCTTAGGGTCAAATAATGGCAATGTACCAACCGATTTTTTTTAAACTTCAATTAATAAGAAATAAAGATTGGAGACAATTTATTAAATGAATTCTTGTTGCTGCAAAGATCTTTTATCGTCTGAATGACATGGACGGGGGACGTTGCTGGTAGGTACCTAAACATTTGTTAAATTGTCACAAAAATTGTACCTATTGGGAACCAAGATGACGGCGTTAGTTACGATGTTGGCGCCAAAAGATACTTGTTCCGTTCGGTGTATGACGTATGTTTAATTCGTCACTTATCAAGAGTTATACAAATCTTGGAATTCACCGGATTCACGGGAATATTGATATTGGCGCTCCATCAAGACGTAAAAAAGTGTATCATCGGCTGACTCGCCGATTGAAACACCTACTTATGTTTCTATTCGTACCAACATTTTTATTTAAGGTTAAGGTTAACTATTTCTAAATGTGATACTTTATCATTGCATTTCTACATAATATAAATAAGCAGTGCAGTCATGTCGTGAGAATAATTTTATTGATAGCACCGCGGAATACGTAACTACTTACATAATCCGGTAAGGACACTACGGACTAGACTTAAGCATACCTACCTGTACCCTGTACCTACTATAGGTGCTCACATTGTGAGCATTCCTGTCGATCCTTTGCAGGTACCTGTACCTAATAAGTATAACTAACTTCCTATCAAGGGATAAAATGGTAAGTTCGTGTGTCGGTGGTTGGTACCATTCGCAAACGGTGACGCGTGTAGTTGATCGGCTCGGCGAATAGCGCGGGAGTCAGGGCCAGCGGCGTACCGCGGCCTGGCGACTGGCGAGAGTGGCCGGACAGCGCTCGAGCGCCGCACAGCCGCACTCACCCGACCGCGGATACTACACGCGCCACTCGCGGACACGGCTGTCTTATTTTTTCGCTGATTATCTCTCGAACATGTAGTTAGCGACAGTAGGATGTCGGTCTGTGGTCAAAGTGGTCAGGCGGAGGAGGACAGCGCGACGGAGGAGGTAACTCCCGCCGCGCCGTCGGCGACGCGGGACATCTACAAGCAGAAGCCGGCCAGCAAGGTGGTGCGCGTTCTGACGGTGCTGGCGTACTTGCTGTCGGTGTCTCTGGCGGCCATCCTGCTGTCCGTGTACTACATCTGCGTGTGGCGTTCGCCCGAGCTGCCGGCGCTCGCCAACAGTACGCACTACGAGCGCCAGCAGCAGCTCGCCCCTCCAAACACTTATGGTAAGCTAGCACGCTTAAAGCTTAACATTTGTTTCGAAGTTGAGTTGGTAGGTATACGTACCTAATAATTCTAATCAGCTGATAAAATTTTACTTTAAATTGAACTATAATTATTAAATATTTTAATCTGCTCGAAATCCTCGGTAGGATAAACTATTATTTTACATATTCAGAAAATAAAATGATCAAACCATGCTTGAGCAACATTAAGATACGATTTCACAATACACTTGACAAACATTACCGCGGCATGCCTGTTAGTTTTAACAAAAAGTTTATATAAATATTGCGGCGTGGCTAGGTGGAATCCTCTAGGGATGTCGCGAAACATCGAGCGGTTTCAATTAATTACTTAATTGGGTGAATTCACTGTAATTACTTAAGTGTAAGGGATCGCCGCCAGAGTGTTGCACCGTCCACACGTTGGGCTACCGTTCATAGGACCAATAAGAATTAAGCTATTTAACGTTTCATTTTGCGGTGGTTCAAATAGAAGAGCAACAAAATCAACAAGTACACTTGTATGCTTCTCGAATGTTTGATTAGGCCATGTGGTCCACAACTAAAAATAAACCCTATCACAACCCGTGGCAGCCATATAATATCAGGTGTGTTCGTTATTCAGCACAGTCTGTAGATCATGTAGATGCAAGCAATGTTTTGCCATACTCACTCTAATAACCGATACTCTTATTAACTTGTAATCACCGCGGACCATTAATTTTAGCTTTATTTCGCGAACCGGGCAATCTCTATGAATCGAAAATATAGAGTTGCCACCCCACAGAGCTCAGATAGAGGAAAGAGGCAACACATAACACTAGGTATTTCGATTCTGCTACGAGCATAGTCTCTAGTCTAGTATCCCGTGACTAAAGATGATATTTTATCACAATAGGTAATTATTAGTTTAAACCTATAACTGGTGTTAAAAATGACTTAACGAAGCCAACGGTCACTTAAATTGTTCTTCCCGTCATTGTGATCAGTTTTTTGTACTGGGCCATACCTGGAAACCTTCTGGTTACGGAAATTGAAGTTAAAAATTAAATATTTTTCAAGTTTCTTTACGAAAACAAGTTTTAAATGTTATAACTAAATTTTCAATACCCCATGACCACTCTACCGTTCATACACCCATAAGCAGAACGCTTTGCGTGCTTTTCATTGCACGCTTCCGTAAACAGCGATTTTTCACACCAAAAATACCTATTAGTCGTTTCCAAGCAATTAAGTAGGTAGGTATTTCTGTACCATGTGACTTAGTTTGATGCACAGAATGCATAGATGACGGATTTTGTACAACCCTTCTAATTATTTGGTCTTTATAATCATGCGTGTATAACGAATCTAAAGACAATATCAGGTTTAACCCTTCGTATCGAACATAGCTCCACGCGAGACACAATAGTTTTTTAACTGTTTCTGTAATTCTACCTAAGTGTGTGCGAAATTAAAAAGTCGCATTGATAGGAACGGTTTCCGCAACCCAGATTTTAAACAAATTGAGTCGAAGTCAACAAACAAACCATTTGGGTCATCAGGTTTAGACAAAAAAAAAACACGATACAAAACTGCCTAGTTGCAAATCGACACCAGCAATTTATACTACGCTAACTAAAAAAAGCGTAACTTCGAGTTAGCGTAGTATAAATTGCTGGTGTCGAAATGTTAAATCATGGATCTAGCGCTAGGTGTTGTTGGTGCGACCCAGCTTATAATACCAAGTTGCTTTATTTAAAGTATAGGGTCTCCCTACACCTACAATTTAAACATTCCTCGGTGGAAGTTTAAATAGAATACTTAAATAATATGAAACACATGAAACAAGGAAGTCAATCAATACGTTTAAATCGAGCTACACGGGCAGCTGAACATAAGTCGTAAGGACTTATCGCAAATTGAGCATTTGAGCATATTCCTCGAGCATTGCACGCATCGCATACAGACCTACGTAATTTTGTGTGCTCAAACATAAATATCTGTTCGGTAAAAAAAACTCTCAAAAAGTGGATTTTACGATAAATCTTCTAAATAAACAATTTACGTTGGCGTCGATAAATCTCAAGGAAGACTTAGTTGCATAAATCATTTCCCAATTTTACGACCACTGTCCAGTTTCACTTTGATTTAGGTCTGTTTTAATTGATGAAATGATTACGTTAAGATATCTTTACGTGCTCATTTAAACTAGAGCACTAGAACCATCGTACAACATCCGTATACTATTAGGTTTTACTCGAAGGGTTTCCTGTAATCCAATTAGCTTAACCCAATTGTGTCCAAAACTGAACATCAATTACCTCATTCTGTTGACTTTATGTTGGCTTTGGGAATATTTACGTGTTTATTTAAGTACAAATAACTTCGGTTTGGCATTTTTAACTGTTTGTTACTTACTAACATAGAGCTACGAGTTTGTACAATAAGTGAATCATCAATCTTTAGGAGACTGATCTCTTTTGCACCTTTCAACCAGGAACCACTAAACCACTGCAATAAAAGAACTAAACCAAATAACTAGACCATGTTTTGACGTCTTGTTATTACTTCAAACCCGAATTAAAAGGGGACGGGGCCTGCAAGGAATTTGAAAAATAGATATTTGAAGAAACTATTGCCGTCGCGCTGCGCCGGAACAACCGAGTATAGAGTGCGATAGGGACACCTGCAGCTCAGACCGATTATATCACAATAAATTTGACGAGATCTTCGTTTCGTATTTCTCTTTTTTCTCCTCGAAAACTGAGCCAATTATTTTTTACATTAAAATTTTAAGAAAGAGTATGTTTAGGATCCCTATCATTTTCTTTTATGTTAAAAACTTTTTGAATTTGTCTGGTAGTCCTCTAATCACGGCGGCAAAATGGGGCATTTTTTGTATTTTTTGGA
Source organism: Fissipunctia ypsillon (assembly GCA_947568875.1). Lineage (NCBI taxonomy): Eukaryota > Metazoa > Arthropoda > Insecta > Lepidoptera > Noctuidae > Fissipunctia > Fissipunctia ypsillon. Next base: position 13,142,511 of record OX387661.1, on the reverse strand, counting down.
GGGTGGAATCATATTTTCTTTACTAATAGTCGCTGAAAAAGGAAATGACAGAGACGTATCTACAGCAAACCTTGATTTTATGAAAAAATAATTATTGCTCTAGATGCATTATTCCGGAAGAAAAGGGGAATACATTTGTATGGAGAATCGCAGGTCCTGTTCCCTCTTAAGGGAAGACTATTACTTATACTATGTATTTTAACAGAAAGCATTATATTGCATGGCTGCACATTAGATCAGCAGCCTAAAAGGTTTCTAACCTTTTCCTTTATGTTGGGCAAACTCCAAATGGTAAAGTACTTTCAGCTCAAACAGATGCGGCTACTTTAAGCTCCTTGTTAAGTTGCGAGTTCCGCGGACGATGGAACTGTTGATTGAAATACATAATTATTGTAATCGTTTCATTACATTTTAGTTCACATAAGGGCCTAAAGTATTTTTAACGGAAGACTACCATCTAGATCTGTCCACAATAACCGTGTGGCAGATAAGGTCTTGTGGTTGAAAACTATTACTACATACCTACCATACCTACATACCATTACGAATGTGACCTCATTAGCCGATACGTCCTTTCCCCGAATCCCCACAAATACTCTGATCCTTTTATCCTCGTCGTCGGTTCGATTACAAGATCATTCCGCAGGGATACGCGTTACTTACTAAAGTTACAGTATAGAAGGAACTAATGAAACGTTGAGTTGGCCTTTCTAATGGTGCGCTAAATATTATTAACATCTTCAAATGTGCTTATTAATTAATAGGTTTTGATTCCAGAAAAGTCAATCAAAATCAAAATATTTTATTCCACACTAGCTGTTGCACGCGGCTTCGACCGCGTGGATGTTACAACTTCTCTATTTGAAGCGGATTTTGTTTATATTTTTTTGCGGAACAAACAGACAGACAGGCAGCAAAAAAAGCAGTTATTTTGATATTACAATCAGACACTTCAATTTTTATTTATTTGTATAGATCAACCTACATGGGCACTTATGAAACGTCAGAAGCTAGGTGCACGGTCCTAATTGGTCGTTTCCTATGGAGAAGAGCTGGCAAGAAACTCCACGGTTACTCTTTTATAAATAATTGACTTTTATAATGTTTTCAAGTCACAGTGTTGATATGAATGGGAGGACAGTGTAGGTCTCTCAACAAGTACCAGGTACTTAACAAAATAGAAAATGGTCAACAAATCTACAATCTATAAGGCCTACAACGTTCTCACATTCACAAAATATTAAAAAAAAGTATGAAATAATATAACAAAAGCCTTACTGGCTTTTGTTATATTATTTTTTTTTACATTATTCTCATATATTATGTGACAGCAATGTAAAAAAAATAACTAAAGACAATTCAAAATATAAGATTAAAATTAAGCCCTGGCAGTTAAGACATGACCAGTCTCAACTGACGGCACTCGTTCACGAACATGCCGCGTGGATCAGCATCATGCAACTCCACCATTTTGTAGGGAACCGAATGATCCCACCATCAGCGAGACATTTAATCGAGCATGACATGCTCTCAACTGCCATGCTCTTTTAAATCAACATACCCACATCATAACCTAATAAACAGCTCCATAATATGGTACTCAAATTTACAAAATTTAAAAAAATGCTTCTAAATTATACAAAACTATAGTTTGCAATGATTGTTAATAAACACATTTTTTTTATTGTATTTAAAAGATTAATAAAATTTTACTACCAAAAGGAAAGAAAATCCTACCTATTGAATTACCTATTCAACATCTAAAACTTGATTAAAATAAAAAATAAACATTAAGATCGTACCTAATGTCAGACAAAAAGAGACGCATTTCTTCCAAATATAATATATAAATTTTTACAAGTGAGCCCAAGTGGTTGTGGAGCAGGACCAGCAATAAGCCAAGCATTTTTATCGACGACTAACTTTTGCCCGCGGCTTCACCCGTGTGGATGTTGGAAAATATCCCACGGGAACGTACTATCGGGATTCAAAGTACCCTATGTGTTAAGTCAGGTAAACAATGTCTTCTCGCACTGTCTTGTCGCAATGTCTTTTTCGGGTGACCACTGAAAATCAGCGCTATGCTGTGGGTCCCTTATAGCACGGCATCATGCTGAGTGGAAGCCTTCTTGTCACAGTCATGACGTGCAGCTGCCGACTATTTCTGTTTTGAGCTCGTGATTATAATGTGGATCTATTTTGTTTTATTTTTTTGATTATTCCTATTGTTTTGTATGCACGTGTTTCTGTGACAAATAAACCTATTTTTCTTTCTTTCTTTCACCCCCTATATAGAATAAGAGGAGCGGCGGGCGGATTGATATATGAAAAATCGGCTGGAGGATAAAAAATCCTAAAACCTAACAGAAGCGGATTATTATATGACGAAACGGAAAATTACCTACTCGCATGCTCATGCAAAATATTGCCATTGTTCATATTTACGCCCAGCACTTAAGGTGCTAATTAAAGTGCTATTTTTATACAAATTACCCGATGTTATTGGTCTAGTTTGTATCTGTACTTTTTGTAAAGGGTCTACGCTGCTACGGTGGCGTAGAGGCACCGGGCCTACGCTGCTACAACGACGTAGCAGCGCCTAGCCTACGGCGGCGTAGAGGCACCGGGCCTACGCTGCTACAACGACGTAGCAGCGCCTAGCCTACGGCGGCGTAGAGGCACTGGGTCTACGCTGCTACGTCGACGTAGCAGCGCCTGGGCTACGGAAACGTAGAGGCACCGCCTACGGCGGCTTTTGGGCGGAAGATGAATAGTTAAAGTAATTTAAAAAATATATCGACAATGGGTAAAAATATTGTCACTAAAAATAATAAGAAAATCAAATCAAATACGTTTATTCGTGAGATTAGGTTATTTCCGCTGCTGTTGTAACCGAAAATATCCCTTATCAAAAAGAAGTGAAAGTATTTTTAAGTCTTACGTATATTTGAAAAAATAGACTTAAAGCACTTATTTCACCAACTATTAACTTAAATAAAAAAGTGAGTTAGAGTTATCATAATCTTTTTAATTATGGGATCCAACCATACCCCACACGCTTAAGGCCTCTGCCTCGAATTTCGCGGGCGGCACGGGAGCGGCGCGGGCAACGCAGTCCCGTTCTCGAAACCAGCGGGCAGATCGCGCGGCACTATAGCGGCATAGTGTTGTGTCGTCGAGATATTTGTTTTTGTTCGCGAACGAAATGTCTGAACAAAAAGAATATTTTGTAGATACTCGTAATCCCATTAATTACTAGTTATTTTATTAACATAATAAAACATTTTTAAATTTGCCTTCAATATTTAGTTCGTTTTTAATTTCTTCCCATGACTGATTAATTAGCCTCCTATTTTTGTGGTTCACATCTTTGCTGTTCCATATCGGTGTCCTATCAAAAATAGCTGAAATCATTTATTCCTGCACGTCCGAGGACATTTCGATACGTCACAAAAATAAATTGTGCAGCATTATCAATGCAGACGCGCAGCGGTCACCGTTTGACTGGAGTGTACCGCTCGTCGCCCTCTCCCGCCCCGCTGCCGCGCTGCTGTTTTCGAGGACCGGTCCATTTAATTTTACGCATAAAATCCTGCCGCTCCCGCGCCGCCGCCGCCGCGCCGCTGCCCGCAAAATTCGAGGCAGAGGCCTAAGGCCGAACTCGCCAGGCTGCACCGCGCGGCATGGCAAGGCAAAGGATTTTCGTAAGCGTGCGTATTTAAATACCTTTAGAACTTACATTTCGTTGATTTTATCGTAAGGAGACTTGAGCATTTTTCATCCCTCGGTAACATATATGGGGAGGACCACCCATAATTTGCTTTTTGTAATTTCACTATGCCTTTGTTTAGCGGTTTATAGAATACTTCTTCCTTCCACATCGATATACTTAACGCCGTAGTGCTAATTGTCTCCGATTAAAATGGTTGTGTGACATAAGGACGGACGGAACGAAATTATACCTAAGGGTTCCAATTTTGCCATTTTGTTATGGGGCCCTAAAAATGAGTAAATAAGTTTTCAATGATTGGCTGACATAAGTACTGCAGGACAGCACTATAATCATTCTTAAATGGCCACCAACCACCAAGTGTTAGCAGTCAGTCAATAGAAGCTGAACGATCGGTGTGTCAACATAAGGTAAAGAGAGCGTGAACTCACCGCGACCATTCGCTTCAAGAATTTGTATTGCAAACATGCGTTGTGCGAGCTTTTGTTACGCGACTAACGTTCAAAAGGAATATTTGTTTGCGAGCACAACCGTTGTTCGTTTTTCGTATTTGGATTCACGTACTCAACAAACTTTTCTTTTCGCGAATGAAGCTCGAACGAATATATTTGAAAACAAATTCGAGATACGAATGCCCGCGGCTTTGTAATTGACCGAAACTAAAAAAAAATCATAATTGATGCTGGTGACTGCTCTGCACTTAACTGTGTTTAATGGAGGACTCTCTCGTTGATCTGGTAGTAGGTAGCATGCGCTACTGCGAAGCATGAGGTCCTGAGTTCAGTTCCCATCGATCAGGCAAAGTGTTATACATTTTTAAGTCAATTATAAAGTTACGTTACTTCATACTACGTGGGTTGGAGCAAGCTATATATTTATTAAGTAAAAAATAAACGTCATCGAATGCAATGCGATATAACTCGTTTAACTGGAATCAGCCGGAAGCTGCGTGAACGATCGAAGGACTGCTACAGAGAGCTACAAACTTACAGTAAACATGATACACACCTACTGAAGACAATAACCAATATTATTATACTTTGGCCTCTTACGAATTTTATGGTACGTTTTCTACTCATATTTTATAGGTAGTTTCATTCTACATCCATCACTCATCATATTATTATTGTAGCTGAAACAACAAATAACATAAAACAGATTTTGACGTCTGTTTGCATCCTCTCACAAGAGAATTGCGTCCGGATGACGCATGTTTCAGCGCAATAGAGCCATTGCAAAAATTAAGAGAAGTCTTGCAGATTATTGATCTCGCCGGCGCGCGGCGGCGGCTGGCGGCGGCTGGCGGCCGGCGGCGGCGCGGCGCGCGGCACACGCGGGCCCGCCGCCGCCGCGCCGCACGCCCCGCGCCACGCGCCCTTCGCCGCACTTCACGCTGTCACAATAACGTGCCACCATTCTCGTAAATTAACTTCGTTACCTCGTCATTATTCTCGCTCTCATTCGAAACAAGTAACGAGGTGTAACCCTCTTTAACCGGCACGGTCGTGTGTGACTTCGTTTTAACGATGTATTTGCACTAACACAGTGACAGTTAGTTTTTCAACAAGTTGTATTATTATGTTTCATTGTAAAACAAAACTATGAAAAAAAAAACAATGCTCGTTAGCTGAAAACAATGAAAGTTCAGGGGCGATTCTATGACAGACGATTCGCGATCGTATGGCTACGTCAGAGGAACTGGAATAGATTTACGTATACCGATCGTGAAATTAAAGGATAAACAAATGAATTCCGAAGCGGGCGCCATAATAATGAAACAACAGTCGGCATCAGGAGGTGTCAAGCGGCAGACACGGTCGGCGTGACCTGGCACGGTAACTCGGCCGCGGCGCATCAGGAGAACTGGGCCATATCAATAAGCGTGTCCCAGTTACCTGGATTTGTCGCGTGCGGTGCGGCAGTGCTGAGTGGCAGCGCAAGATGTCGGGCAAGTCGTGTGCGTCGGGCAGCGTGCGCTCGGTGGGCGGCTCCGTGCGGCTGGGCACGGCCAGCGGGCACGAGGTGGTGCTGGACGCGCTCTACGAGCAGCGCAAACGCGACAAGAAGAGCGTGCGCGTCCTCACCGTCATCGTGTACGTGTTCTGCGTGTCGCTGGCCGCCATCATGCTCTCGCTGTACTACGTGTTCTTCTGGGAGCCCAAGGACGCGCAGTACGCGCAACGCAAGGTGTTTCACACAGTAGAGAAGCAAACCAGCACCACACCAATGCCTACATGCTTTATGCCCCTCACCGGTACGTCACACCACCGACACGCTTCCTTCTTACTCCTACCACACTTGTGTTTCAAGTAAACATGGACTCGTACAGATACGTATACGAGATATTCCAAATAATCGTTGTTGTACCTAAATAACGTGCGAGCGAGCATATTCCTGAGCTTTGTACTAAACTTATATAAATATAACACGTCATGACACAGCTAACATTTATCTAGTGCTTATGTAATGATAACTAACAAGTAGGTATGGACCTAGTTCTCACCCCGGCCCAAGACAGCATCAGAAACTGTAGGTCGACCAACACCATCACTATCTCTTAGTTGGTTACATTTCATGTTACGTTTCACCAATCTGTACCCGGCATTACACAGGGATTAGTTTCTTAACGTTCTGTCTAACAGGTAACATCAGCTGATTCCAGTAAAAGTGCTGATGTTGACATACGATTTAATCTGTTTATACTGTGGATTATACCTATGTACTTAGATGTGGTTTCTAATACTATATCTATTTACATTTGCTAAGTAGCTGCAAATATAAAGCACTACACTACATTACATTATTAGATGCGCGTTTTTTTAGAACATAAAATAATTACAAGCTTACATGCACCAAAAATTATCATATCTGGAAGTAACTTGTAATTGGGACTGACATTGTAATGAAGCGTTTCATCATAATATCTGTTTTTTTTTATAACATCACGCCTGTATTCCCCGAAAGGTTAGGCAGAGGTCTACCAATGGTACACCCACATTTCGCTAGTTAGTTTTTACAAAATAAGTCTTGAATTTAGTAGTGATAGCGCGTGGGGTGAGTCGAGAAGGGTAGAATTCTTCACGGGATGATGAATTGATGACTGAATCTAATCCATAGTTGGCATTTTGTTCAGTAGGTATAGGAGACGCACAAGCTGTTCTATGATGTTATGAAAATTAAACCTTTATTGCTACGATTGATAATAAATTATATACATCGTCGTGACTCGCGATGCTAGCTAGCGTAGCTAAACTGACGCTTTTTTTACTGCTAATTTTGAATTTAAACTAATAGCAATTAACTTGTAATTATAAAAGTACAATTTTTTAGGCTAGCTAGCCTATAACTTAGCCTGTACTTTTATAATTACGAGTTAAATCTTAGTGCTGATTAAAATGAACTCATTTTAATCACCAACACAACAGCTTCCAATGAACATATTTTTTAACGAATTACAATTACAAATTAGCTAGGTAGGTACATTCATGTTTAGGTACTTAAACGCAGCCGCATGAATAGGTAGATTTCGGTAAGTACATACAAGATATTTTGGTAGAATAAAATCATAGAATATGCCTCTGGGTATCGTTCATCGGGTGAAGCTGCTCAGACGTTCCTTCCGTAGACTTGCCATGTTCATTGCGTGCCTCTTGTCAAACGAGTACAGTCCCGAGCACAAATATATAAATACATTAGCAAAACCAAAAGCGTTTCTTTTGTCTTCTCGTCTTTAATTCTCGTGGCACCATTACAACTTTGTGATAAGAGTAGACCGATTTGATAAAAGTACCTATGGGTTTCCAGATACTATGTTCGTAACAACGTAAGATTACAATCAATACAGTAGAAGTGTTTATAATTATTAGTTCTCGTGACTGTACATACCTATGTAGATGTTAGTCGTATGGGCCTAGCACGAACACGCGGAGTAGACGTAACAAGAATTCGCACGATTTTAAATTTGAAAATACTACTCGTTTCGCACATAGGTACCTAATTAGTTTTAATTTAAGGTGAAAGCCCCAGGGTAGTCCGCGAAATTCAAATTTTCTTACGTTTTTTGCAATTTGCAGGTCAGCATTAGGTTGTATGTTGAATAAAATATGATTCGCGACCGAGGCAAATATGTATTTATGGAATTATAATAATTAAAGTCATCAATACAACTGTCTAAGACCAAGTAATTATATTGAATGACTATTTCATGAAATCTTAACCTTTCAGGATTATACTAACTTAAGGAATTGTATACTGATTCTAATAATTATGTACATATTTGTTACGGTCGCGAATTAAACTTTAATCAACATACACCCAGACACTGAGCTGCAAATTACAAAAATCGTAAGAAAATTTGAATTTTGCGGGCTACCTTAGCGCTTCCCCCTTAAGACCTTATTCATATTATCATATATCAGTTGGCTGGTTAGCTACGCTTGCCGGGGTTGGTCCGTGTTTGGGTGACCATCTTTACATACCCAGACTCCTCCGTGCCTCGGAAAGCACGTTTTAAGCCGTTGGTCCCGGATGTCATTCCTGGATCTTTGACAGTCGTTACGGATCGTCAGAAGCCCGAAAGTCTGACCACCAGTCTTAACAAGGGGTATCTTATTACCTAGTTAGTGGGTTGTAGAGGTCAGATAGTCAGTCGCTCCATGTAAAATATTGGTATTCAGTTGCACCCAGTTAGACTGTAAGCCGACCCCAACATAGTTGGGAAAAGGCTAGGCAGATTGATTCATATTATCATATATCTATGGCTTAGAACTAATTGTGCTTTTGGCAAAAATTGTCTATAGGATAGTTATATTTTCGATTCAAAAATCGTTCGAATACATTAGGTACGTTTACTTCGTGCGTTGGCGCTAGAGATGTGTTCAGAAACCCGACTGCAATTAAAAAGTTCAAATTCACCCGTCTGATGCAGTTAGTGCAGTTATTTTAGTTCAATCTCAGATTTGATGCCAGCTACTGCATCAGACGAGGTACTTGAAAAGCCATGTTGTTTTAAACTGTTTAGTTGCAGTCGGGTTTTTTGGTTTTTCAATTCGAACGCTTTTTAATTTTTTTTTACAGCCTTTTGCTTTTTTACCTTTAAGTGTAATTTGTTTTTGGAATCGTCTCCTCAAGCTCTTTATATTAATACCCCACATGCTCATGGTACTATATTTTTTTATCAAGACTTTACTTAATAACTTTTAATCCGCTATTTCATTTTCAAATAAACCAAAATTTTGCCTATATCATCGCACGACCTAGACGAGTCGATGGAGTCTGTCCAGCCATTAGGATGCTTCGAGAGTACAAAAAATCATAGATACTCGTATTACATTACCTATACATAAATACGCGTGAAAAACGTCTCTGTCTTTGCTGACGCGCAGTCGGGTAAAACGGGGCGGGCGCCATTCAGTCCTAGTAACGCTACGTTATGGCGGTCGCAATACACATAATTATGTAAGCACTCAAAATGTTCCGAATAAGGGCTAAGCCATTTTTATCTTTCCTCTGCTTTCTTTACCTATTCAAACGCGTAAGATCTAAATACTAGCCAACCAATTTAAACATCATTTTCAGATTTTATAGTTTTTTAGTTTTTTTAAGGTCTTGGGGACTTATGTAAGTATGTAGCTAATGCGGATTAATTAAAACAAGCACTAATTAACACCCGGTTTCTGAATGTAAAATGTCAACAATGTAGCCCGCGAAATTCAAAATTTCTTAAGTTCTTGCAAAAACATCTTGAATTCCGCGGGCTACACTGTAGGAATTGATAAGTTCTCAACTTCAAATTCTCAATTTAGGAACCGGTTGTAAGTCTCCATAAAACACTCAAAGCTAAAATAATCGTGAGTCCCGATGCCCGCGCGGTTTGTTAAGTTATGCTATTTTTGCAATCAATTTAACATTGTGGCTTTTATACGTTAGACCAAAAATCAAAATCCCAAATAAAATAATTGCATCCCGAAAGAACGTAATCCCTAATCACTTTATCCCGAATGAACGCTAACCCGAATAACGTTACCTCGAAATAATGTTATCCCGAATTAATGCTATCCTGAATAACGATACCCGGAAATATTGTTATCCCGAATCTATTTATCTCGTATTGAACGCTATCCCGAATGAACGCTATCGGGAATAACGTTATTCCTAATCACTTCACCCCGAATGAACGCTATGCCGAATAACGCTACCCCATAATACCGTTATCGCGAATTCGCGAACGAACGCTATCTCTAAAACGATATTTAGCATTTTTACGCAAAACAGAAGTAATATTATGAAAAACAGGGGGCCAACCACCACCTTAAAGCAGTATTATTTTAATGTTACTTCCGTGTGAGAAAGAGATGGAGCTATACAGGACGTCTAGCTCCATCTCTTTCCCACACTGAAGTAAGATTACAATAATACTGCGTTAAGAGGTGGTGGTTTATCTCCAGAAAAAAATTCGTGGTTAGAAAAAGTAGGTGGTGGAAAAAACAGGAAATTAAGTGACTTCTTATTTAAGTACGCCAAAATTATCATACTTTATTTATCCACAATCCGATGTTTTCACTGACTGATGAAACTCTTGAGTTAGCCCGATGTGTTTTTGTCGTGGCTACTACTTTAAGTTTTCTATATAAACTAATCCAAAACCCATAACACGATTTCCTGGTACCGACCCTTAAAAGAAACGTGGCGGATCCGTTTGTCGACCCGCGCTTACAGTCTGTATACAGGCTAACACCTGACATGGCCCATAGTCTTATCAGCGAAATGAAATGCTACTTTGGTAACACGCATTCACAGATAACTATAAATTTCAAACAAATCATAACATGAACTTTACGACGCTTAATTTATTTTATTTTATGATAACTTGGTTTTCGGAATATTCATTCGTTCATGACCTATCAGAAAAGTATCAGTTTAACTTCCAAAGCGGAGCAGATTTCTCACAATTAGCAGCTTATGGTCGCGAGGTGGGAAATTTACAAAAATGTTTAAAATTTCGACATCTCCAAACCAACCCATTTTGGACCCCAAAATGTTGCAAATTAGCTCTAGTATTCACCATTTCAAGGAATGCACTCAATTACCAATCACCGTATAGATTTTAATCTAAAATATCAATCTTTGTAGAAATCGATTTGCGCCTAACACTATTTTGTCTTTGTCATCAAATTATTCAAAAAGATTTTTATAAATTACTTTTATTTGTTTATCGATTAGTGCATTTCTATTCTAATACTTTTTGTTATATCAATCGGTTACAGTGTCTGCTATGGTTAGGAAGGTCAATTGAATTAATATTACGATGTTTTTATAGTCGGTAAATACATGTTCGTATTTGTTGAAACATTACTTATTTCACCGACCCATAAGGGCCGGTGCCGACCTAGCCCGCAGGGTAATTGCACTCATTAATAATAGCAATACCTGCCCAATTTTGACAATTCGACAACATTCATTGCGTTTTTTACGTAATCGAGAAGAATTTTTCAAACTTATGAAACAAATAATTATATCAACCATAAAATGGTGTGATATTTGGATGGATGAGATGGCGACAGGTCACAGGAACAACTTGCAACCCACGGATGCCCCTCAAATTAAAGGGAAAAATTTACAAGTCCGTGATAAGGCCTGTCGTACTGTATGGATCGAAATGCTGGGCCGTGAAGAAGATGGATGATAGAGATAAAGATATATTTATTGCATAACTGTGTACATTAAGTTCTTAAACATTACATTTCTTGTTTCAACAGTCTACCCAAGTCGGATATGCAATAGTATTTTAACAAATTAGATACTTACAAAAATTATTTCTTATCAAAAAACTCATGCAGATTATAAAATACATTATCAATTAACATTTTTTTCAATTTATTTTTAAACATATTTCCATTTAATTCCTTAATTGCTGGCGGTAACTGATTGATGAAAAAAGATTGCATGCAGCGGAGATGAGAATGTTGAGATGGATGTGTGGAGTGACAAAAATGGATAAAGTAAAAAATGAGTATATAAGGGGAAGTTTGAAAATGGCGCCAGTGACAGAAAAGTTGAAAGGAAATCGTTTGCCTTGGTATGGACATGTGAAGAGGAGGGAGGAAATCTGCCGTGTCACGCGCAGGTCTGTTATCTTAGTCTGTTAGGTGCGAATCGTATTTAATTTGATCCCTATCCCAACCACAAAAATATTTTTTATCTAACTTCTACCGAATCCTCGTATGTGGCTGTCACCTAACTCTTGTAACTGTGATTTTGCCATTGTTAATTATGGTTAAATGCTGTATCATAAAATACAGCAATACGCGTGATAAGTAGCGAACGCATCGAACAAATTCTAACTCTGCTAACTAGTAGATACAGTATTTAGCCGTGACTGTAGTGCGCGTAGGTATAGGCCGAGCAGATCGCAACGCTCGCTCGCTTTCGCGCCGTCGGCGTCGTCGCGCTGTTGTTTTTCGTTAGTTTATTTGTTGAAATTCGTGGTCACAGTCGTACGCGGTTGCATACAAAACCTAGAAATAAATACTAATAGTTAAATTGGTTGAATATTGGTATATAAATGTGTTCCGTGTTATAATTTGGCAATATGAGTGAAAAAAGACGTTTACTTATGTTGCAAATGGCAAAAAAACAAAAAGTTATTGAAAATAGAGGATGTTCAATAGATTTTCACGATGGAAATCTCAAAGAACCACAAGATGAAGTTGATTGTGAATGGAAGAGACCTCATAAGCCGTCATTTATTGCAACTGAAGTTCAGAAAGGACACCGCTCAATTTCTGAAGAAGTGGCAGTTAGTTCAGGATTTAACAGGTCGGTACTTAGTCCACTACCTAATAATATTGCACAAATGGATTTTGAGCAATCGATACACCTGTCACCAAAATTATACACGGAACTTCAACCGGTCACAATGAATACTAGTCCTTTACCAGAACTTAATAAAGAAGACTTGATTGGATTGAACGAGAGCATGCATCAGTTCTCAGACAGCATTAGCCTTCACACACTAGATTTACCTAGTTCCGTTCTTAACTTGTCAGTACCTTCTGAAAATTTTAAGGAACTGGCACAATTTGAAACGCCACAAAGATCTTCCTGTCTCGAAAATGTTGGCTTTGAAAATGCATCTACACCGATTGCGCCTTCCAAAAATAATTCAGCTGAACCAGACGTTTGTCAGCCTCCGATACTCAATAGCTCCGATACTCGACATCAATCTCAATCGCCACAAAAATCAACAAACGAAATTTCTTTTGAAAATAGTGCTGAAGATCTTATTCAGCAACTTAGTAGCGAAAATGTCACACCAGAAACAACAATTCAACATCAAACTGAACAAGCAGCTACCTTAAAGAAAAAAGAAAGAGATCCAGTTAAACGACTTGAAAAAGAGAAAATTTTGTACAATTTAAAGCCACCCTGCAGAAAAGAATGTCGAAGAAAATGTTATGAAACTTTTACAGAAGAAGAAAGAGGAAAAATTTGGTCTAATTTTAGAGGTTTAACTAAGCAAGAGCAAAGAAACTTTATATCCAGACACGTAAAAAAATCAAAGAAGTCAATTAAAACAAAAGAAAATTCTAGACGAAACAACACTTTAACATGGACTCTCCGAAATATTAAAGTATGCAAAACCTTTTTTCTGAACACTCTTGGATTTAAAAATGATCAAACAGTAGTAACCATATTGAAAGCTAACTTTAAACACGGGATTGTTGATGTTAATGAGATGCAAGCAGCACCTGAACAGCGCGGTCGAGCTAAACCATGGAATTCTTTCCCCGAAGAGTATAAGCAGAATATGAAAGAATACATAGAGAAGATTCGTCCCACCGTTTCGCATTATAATTTAAGTCATGCACCAAATCGACGCTATTTGCCATGCGGAGTATCATTTATGGATTTGTATAAAACCTATATTGCTTACTGTGATGAGATAGAAATAAGAAGGTGTAGCTGGGCGTACTTTCATGGAATTGTTAAGGAAATGAATTTGTCCACGTCAATTCCTAAACGAGACATATGTACTTTATGTAGGAATCATAAAGAGACACATGCTCAACCAGATCACGATTGTGCCCAATGCGATTGCCAAAATTGCAACATCTTCCCTACTCACTTAGAAAATCGCAACTTATCAAAACGATGCTTAGAAGAGGATATCAACGACACGGCCGAAGGATCAAAAAAAATTTTTACAGCTGACATGCAAAAAGCTATATGCATGCCGAAATTACCAACTAAAGACTATTATTTCTCACGCAAGTTGGTACTGTTTAATGAGACTTTTGTTTCCCCTGGTAAAAACGAGCCAGCTTTCTGTGTAGTATGGCACGAAGGTGAAAGCGGACGTAAGGCTTACAATGTCGCCTCATCCTATGTCCATTTTGTTACTAACTTTGCAAAAGACATTAAAGAAATAATAATATACTGTGACAATTGCACCAGTCAAAATAAGAACCGCGTATTATTCACCGCCATGATACGCCTTGTTAACTCTAAAGAACTGATTATTGCCGAAAAAATTCGATTTGTTTACCTGGAGCCTGGCCATACCTACATGGCAGTAGACACTGTGCATGCGTGCATCTCAAACAAATTTACTAAACAAAAGAATATGTATGATCTCAACGATTATGTAAATATTATGAGAGCTTCACGAAAAAACATGGTTGTGAAAGTAATAGGCCACGAAGACATGATAGTATTTGCGGATCAACTGAAGAAAAATATCTTTCCAAAATATTATAATATTCAGGCACTTAAAATGGTCGAATTTCGAAGAGGCTCAACTCACCTTTTCGTCAAGAAATCATACAATGAAGAAGAATTCAAAGACTTGGATGTGTTCCGCAAAAATTTGTTGGACTTAGATAGAACAGAACTGTTGTCTGATGTACCCCGGGAAGTAAGGCGAAGGGGAATAAGTGCAACAAAGAAAGCAGACTTAATTAAACTATGTGATTCTCTCCCTAGAGTATATCGGAAGTTTTTTGAAGACTTAGAAGTAGGTGCAGATGTAGTAGATCTAGATGAAGTCTTAGATATCTAAGATCTCATTTCATTTTTTGCATCCGAAGTAATTCTGATTATATGTTCTAGTTCCTAATTTGTCTACTAGTCCTGTGATTTTTTTTTAGTTTAGGATTATTCTAAACTCTTCTGGTATACCTAAGTTACTAAGACTAATAATATTGATCTCTTTAATTAAGGAAGTCGATCTCCAATGTTTGTTTTTAAAAAATAACAAATTGGATAGGTTTCTTGTTGATTAGTTTTTAGATGATTTTAAATCCTTGCATACCTATAGCTTGAAAGCGGATGAACGAAGATTATGTTAAGAGCACTATCTGTTATTGTTATAAAAAAAGTTTGATTCATTTTAATTAATATTATTATTTCTTTTCCAAAGATTTTAAATTTTAGTTACGAAGTCTGAGTTTTCGTTTTATTTTAGTTTTTGACTGATTTGCATAGAATTGCCTTTAACAATAAATTTTATAATTTGATTACTAGATGAGTTTTTTTTTTATGTTGCCTTATAAAATTCAATGTAATACTAAATAATCAGTCAGGCCAATTTCCGGTAACCTAGAGATACCTAAGTTCAGCAAAACATTCAATTTTACACTTGTTGCGGGTAATCCATGTATCTTAACATACAGAGCATAGCGTAACTACCATTGTATGGAGAGCTTGTCATACCTATCTCCGTTCTTGCCAATACCTCCAAAAATGTTGACGTTTTAAAAAATCTTAAAACTGTCCGGTTCTCCTTAGACTCCAACAACTCTATTCATGTAAAAATATTTCACAAAAGTTAAAGAACATTCAAGATAATCGCAAATATCCTTAAAAAACTTTAAACGATGATATCTCAAAACTAGGTTTCGTGAGATAACGCAAATAGGCTTGATACGGCAGAAATGCCTGTGACTAAAAGAGTGATGAATATAAATGTTGATGGATGGAGTGGGAGAGGAAGGCCAAAGAAAAGATGGATGGATTGTGTAAGGAATGATATGAAAGAGAAGGGAGTGAATGATAGCGTGACTTTTGACAGAGGAAAATGGAAAGAGAAAACGTGTTGCGCCGACCCCAAGTAACATGGGACAAGGGCAGGAAGATGATGATGAACAGGATGTGATAGTTGTATGGTTTTTAACTTGTGTTGAAATAAAGTTGATAATCAGTGATAGGAATAGGTAGTGCTAATTTGCCTAAACTTCGAGGAAGGAAGTAACATGGAGTAGATAATACCTCCTGTAAAATCCCGGAATCATTTTAATAACAATTTTACTTTATTTATAGATAGATAGAATACTCTTAACTATGTACACCATAAAAATTACAGATATAAATGTGTGTGTGTGTGTAACCCTAAAAAATGTTATGATTTTTCAAATCAATAATTTGTAACTACAAATAAAGTCCGATAAAAAATTCGTGGTTTTTAAATCCCGGGATTTAAACGTCATTAAAATTATTCCGGGATTTTAGAGGAGGTATTATCCACTCTATGTTACTTCCTTCCTCGAAGTTTAGGCAAATTAGCACTACCTATTCCTGTCACTGTTGATAATACATAAACCTCCAATAGTCCGAGAGCGCATCAAAGCGGACAGAGCTAGGTGCGCGTGTCAGGGTTTTTTATTTTCGACTTTATTTAAAAAAAAAAACGGCCAAGTGCGTGTCGGACCACGCACAATGAAGGATTCCGTAGTTGGGATGAGTTTATCCCAAGAACAAACTTAACATTGTAGTTGACAAACATGTTCTCCCATACATTCCAACTGCAAATGTAAGTTGGTCGACTATAACTCGTTAACTTGTAAAGCCTTCTTAGCTGTGATAGGTTTCCTTTTAACTTAGTTATGTATTCTACTGCCGTGAATTTTTTCACATTTACAAAAACAACCATTTAACAGGCAGGGGCACTTGAATCTAAACGAAAAGTAGCACTTTTAAGCTTAATATTACGCAAAGGGATCCCTGAATCAAAAAATGGTTTTCACAGACCCGCAATACTTTTGACCGGCCTATCCGACGATATCCCCACCATGGGATAGACAAGAATAAAATATCATCTCCAATACGTGCAAGGGTGGATGATTTTATTTTACCACTTTGCCGGCGTGATTAATATGTATACTCATGCCAAATTACAGCTTTCTAGTCTCTGATCTCAGCCGCGGACAGACAGGTAGACAGACACGGCGAAAGTATAAGGATTCCTTGTTAATTACGGATCTCTAAAAGCAATGTTGATACCTATTTAATTGGTTAATGAAAACCGCGCTGCGCTGACCAGCGCTGCACTTCTACCGATCTGTACTAGCCTTATGAGTTGAATTAAGTATCTTGACTTGGCTGGCGAAGTTGTCAACATGTGGGATGTGGATACAGCAGTCATTGTGCCGACAGTAATGACGGCCAATGACATAATAGCCAAGAGCCTCGACCAACACCTAAGGAGGCTCTCGTTAGGCAGCTGGATCAAGGGCTTGATCAAGGGCTTGATCCAGAGAGCGGCACTTCTGGACACGGCGCGTATTGTTAGACGGTTCCTCTCTCGGGAGCTCTGACCACCGACAGCTTGGACCCTGTTCCCAATATCGGTAGGCTACTATTTTTAAATGTTTTTATGGTTTTTCTAAAAATATTTAAAACTGTAACTTATATGTATTTAACTGTAATAAAGATATAATTACCTACATCTCGACAGAATGTAGGAGCCTACAAAACTTTTATGATTTTGTCTGTCTAAGCATTCGATATTTTTACGGCAATACTCGCAGAATTAACGACAGTTTAATTACGTCGTTAATAAACGCATTAATAGTCTTTAAAAAGCATGTTCCAAGCCAACTCATTTGTATCAAAGTACCTACTATTTTTAGATACCTCTACTAACCTGCTATAGGTACATATAAATATTTTTTTTATGTTTACATATCTCGGAGCCATGAGGTCCCGGTCCTTTGGACGGCGTACGAGGGACCGAACAAAGCTCGCAGTGGCCGCTTAGACAATTTTAAATGGAATTAAGCACCACAACCGACACCTGTATACACGATGCAAGTGCACCTAAGGACAAACCCCGGTTGGTGCAGGACTATTGTAGAACATGGAAACAAAACATATTGGGCTATGGGTTTGGGTGGCTGTAATGGATTGGTAACCTAGAACTATGGATGATCTATGTCCCCCGCCGGACTAATGAAAATATAATATTCACGGTAAAATGGCAGGGGGTGACTTGCACACTCAATAATGGGCCCCCGGAAACTGTCGCTAACACATAGTGACGTAGCGACAAGGAGGAAACATGTCCTGAGGTGCTTGAAGAGTGCATCGAGTGGAGAGGTATTCCACGGGTATCAGGACAATTCCGGAGGTACGGTCAATATCCCTACCGGCAGCTTACTGGAATACTTCCTTCCTCCGAGCATGTTTGCTCTTTTGAATCTCCACTCAAGCCGGCCAGTAAAGGCAAGCCAGAGGTGAGGAACATGATGTCCGTAGGTTCGCTACTGCCCAACTGCTCGCCACATGCTGCCCTGCGGGTTTCTGTATCTCTCTTGGTCTGGCTCCTCACACTAGACCTGTTTCGTCAAAGTAAACTTTACAATGTAGATATGCGGCGCCGGTGGGATTATTATTTAAATTATTACTATCTGACCCGACAGACGTTGTCCTGTCCAAATTTCAATAATCCATACAAAATTCCTTAATTTTTTCCTTCCTTAATTTTTCCTTAATTTCCTAATTAATTTTCCTTTCCCGGCAACTTTTAATTTTTTTCTTTCCGTAAGAAAAAAAAAGAAAAAATTATCTTCAAAAATGAAGAACTAGGGGGCCGCAAAAGTTGTCAGTTTTAGACCATTTTTGTACGAGCTCTATCACAACAACTAAACAAGTTAGGAATTTGAAACTTCTGTGTATCATGTACCATAATATAGTGCCGGATTACGTCAGCGCGGGGTCTGTAGCAAATCCTATCAAGGCGCCCCTTGGCAGAACTTGGTTTGTTTTGGGTTCTAAAATGTAGAAGATAAAATAAAATAATTCTTTTACAAAATAGTTTTTCTCTTTATAACACTAGTCAAATCAATGTTTCGAAAAAAAAATCTCGAAAATTTTAGCAACTCTTGTAGGTTAGGTTTTTTTGGACCATTCATACGCAAAAAAATTAAAATCCATGAAATTATGAACAAAAAGTCGGATTTGAAAAATTGTTTTTGCATTTGGTAGCCCAATTCTCGAGGAATAGTTATAGGCTATTTAACATCACGCTACGACCGTTAGGAGCCGAGCAAAAAGAAAAAAGTCAGAAAGAACACTAAGCGAAAACGAAGTAATAGCGCGGGCAGGCGATTCAACGCGACGGTTGGCGACGGGTCGGGGACGAGGGAGTTTTATTAAAATGTGGCTGTTACTTTAGTATATTGTGTATCTTACGACATCCACGTGAACTAAGTCGCGGGGCACAGCTAGTTTCAAATAAACTAATTACATGCACTTTTGAATTGACAAGGAGATTAAAAAAAAAACAAAAATCATTTATTTGCATAAATAAGGTACAGAAAGTTCTTAAGATATTACTTCGATGACTTATTATGCCATTAATGTCGGCATTAGATGTTATGTTATGAATTAATTGGTACCATTTGTGTTTGATCGTGATGGTGTGTTTGTGAAGTGAACATTGATTGTAATTGTGATGCAGGATGCTGTAATCGGGGCCACATTGACGTTCTACAAGAACTTTCTGATCCTGCAAGTATTCGGGATAGCGGCTTTCTGTAGGGTTTGCTAGGTAGACGGCGCTAAATCAAGAGGTTTCAAAGATTGGTGCAGTTGTTTGGGAATGGACACTAGGGCATGTATCTAACATCGGAAGGTTTTCAATTCCGGAACTGATTCCGATACTGGGGACCTATTTCCGGAATTTCGGTACTGGTTTCGGAACTGGACTATTTAACAATTTATGGTTTCTAGAAAAAGAGGATTGTTCTATGGATTTATTATACTAGTATTTTTTATGATAGTGGTGTTAAAGTCTCAAGCTTTTAAAGGACATATGTTTCTTTATAAATAAAGTATGTATTTTATGGATTGAGTCGATTTGGTTGCTTGCTAGTGTAGGTATATATTTTGATCATTTGAGCAATTTTTCTTGTTTTTGCAATTGCTGCAAATTGCAAAAACAAGAAAAATTGCATCAATTTGTACATTGGTTAGTAGTGGTAGTAATAAAAAAGAGATACGAACAGTGTTTACATGATCATAATAATCATTACAATCAAGAATACAACTCTCTAACTTATAATTTGGTCTCAAATAAAACGTCACGTTTTCTTAAAATAGTCCCGTACGCTCCGCCGTAGTAAATGTGGCCCAAGCCAAACGCGAATATGTGAACAAACTAAACCTATTCTTTGGAAATTTTTCATGAAAGTAGGAGCCAAGTAGCTTCTTTCGAAGGCTGAAGTGAATAATTTCACATTAGGTTAGTTAAAAATTGACTTGTGTAAAAAATTATGAACTTACTTTCAGGTTCTCCAGGAATGTAAGCTAAAACGTTATTTTCAACTTTCGTTCAAGCTGCATAACTTTCTTTTGTACGATTGTTTTGTAGATAATTCCAAACTCAGAAAAAAATTAACATGCCACAGAGCGCTACTTATTATGTAGGCCGCTGTCAAGCAAGTTCGAGCATAGCGACGTCGTCATCTACGTCGAAGGACAAACTCAGCTGTATTTCTGAATTTACCTCGTAAATCCAGAAGATTTCCTGAAGAAAAGGAATCACGAGACTCTTTTTTATACGCGGCGACCAAAACTTGGTGATTACGTAATAGTTGTGTCAAAAACCAATTTCTCACTGCTGTTGAAACCCGGCTCCAAATGGAATGAGGTGGCAATTTTAGCATGCAAGCAGCCAGGCAAAAGATCGAAGAACATGAATTATGCTCAGAGACGTTGGTCTCTGCTTATTGTGCTGACAAGGACTCATTTATTTGACCTAATTTGAACTTAGAGAGCTGATTGATGCTTTTAATGATTATGTTTGGGCCACAAGGTTTCCAAGTCACGGTCTCGGTATGTTATGGAACACCCATCCACGAATCGACCTCGGCGAGCGTTGCTTAACTTTGAAGATCGACCCGTGCGGATATTATTATACAAGGTGTAACAGGACGATTGACATTCCTTTAAACCACGTAAACAGAATCATGTTCTTTACCCGTATACAAAAAATCAATCAAATCCAATGAATACTTTAGCCACCGGAAATTATTTTTCATTTTCTTACTTTTCAACATGATGTAGATCTGAGTCCGTAATAATAGGTAGACATTGCCGCCGCCGCGCCCCGCACCCCGCACCGAACCGTTGATCATTGAATTTTCGTAGATAAAGCGTGTTTACTTTTTATGCAGTTGATTCTGCTATTTATTTTGTTTGAAAACTGAAATAATTAAATCCATTAACTATTCCTATTCCTTCGTGTTTTAAAATGTTTCGATGGACTAGTACTGCGCTCGTTTTAATTTAATGTCGTACATCCAGAAACACGTTGTATAGCCACGAGCCCCTATCGTGTTTTAACATATTCGTTTAAGACCCTGTCAATAACCTGTCGTAATTAAGTACCTAACAGACCCTGCCACATCCCAAGTAAGGTAGTGATAACGCTACGCAAAAACGGATAACCGAAGGAATTGACAATAAATCTCAACTCGTACGAGTACAACAATGACGATCGAATTTGTGATGTAGGTACCACGAAGTGATGTACCATAAGTAGGTATTTTATGTAGGAACGTTCAACGCGGATGGATGTTGGAGTGTTCGTGCAAGCGCCTCCAGCAGCCGCTCTAAATATAGATGTTTGTAGTCACAATAACTCGCACTCGGTTATTCACTGATCATGTTTATCTGTACATACAAATAAATGAAATGGAAGTGTCTGTTTGTTATATATAGGGTGACTGATAATTAGTGACCGATACAAACACATGATTTTACACGTGATAACAAGCAACTTTTACTATGGCACTAATCCTGAAATCGCGAAAAAAAATTCAGCTCTTCCTTACATTTTATGTTCGCATAACTCGTCAAAATGTAGGGACCAGCTGCAGATTTTTTTTTTCGCGATTTCAGGATTGGTGCCATAGTAAAAGTTGCTTGTTATCATGTGTAAAATCATGTGGTTAAGTATCGGTCACTAATTACCAGTCATCCTATAGATTTCTGTGGTTTGTAATGTCAAAAATAGATAACAGCTTTTTGCTAAATGCATATGAAAGTATACCTCTAAACGGTATTTATAACAGAAAAACAATTTTTTCAATGTTTTGTCTGTCTGCCTGTTTGTTCCGGCTAGTCTCCGAAACAGCTGGATCGATTTTGACGGGACTTTCACTGTCAGATAGCTGATGCTATAAGGAGCAACTTAGCTACCGTAAAACGGGGCTACTTTGCGCCTAATTTCAACATGACGTGTCATATCACAATCAACTAAAAAAAAGTATTGAAATTAAGGAAATGTAGTTTTGGTAATTGAAAGAGTACATGTTAGAAAATATAATTTTATTCATTAAATATGAATGGCATATAATCAGGTACATATTTTTTATTTTTTTATTGGCGCAAAGTAATACCTTCTCTGGGGTTATTTTGCACCACGTAATAAAATCATGAAATCTTATATATATAATCATGCTACGAAAACAAGGACGGCGCAAAGATAACAGCGCATAGATTAAAACCAAAAGAAAAGAAAAAAAAAGATTTTTAAAAAAAATAAAAAAGATTTTGTCATATTTCATTTTTAACTTCTGTCTGATTTGGCGCAAAGTATTCCGCATAGGCGCAAAGAAGCCCCGTTTTACGGTATTTTTATTTTAGAAAAAGAAATAACGTTCCACGCAAAAAAAAAAAACAAAAAACCCATGAATTTGTGAACAAAATCCAATTCAAATAGGGAAGTATTGCCATCCACGCGGGCGAAGCCGCGGGCGACAGCTAATAACATATAAATCACAAAAACAAAACGGTTTCTGCCGAATTGCCCAGAATAGCGCATGCGTAACGAGCATCGGCTAAGTGGAGGAACGTACTCGGGCGAATACGACCGTTCTCGAGTAGCGAAAAGCGAGGGTTTCCCAATGCTCCTATGTTGGCAATTGTTTCTCCATATAGGTAATATTTATGCATAGGTACATACATAGCTGAAATCATAGCTGATTCTGAAGAATGGTGGAAGATATAGGTAATGTGGTATTGGCTATCTGGTTCCAAAAAAAGCATGATTGGGCTCGTGTACTTATCTATATACAAGGTCAAATTAAATTAGCTAGCGAAACTCCGCAGAAGCGATGAGTAACGATATCTAAACATGACCCAGTGTAACACCAGCACGAAGAGAATTATAACCATGGACAGAAGCATAGATATGTTGCTCGTATTTTCTATTGGTATGTCCAAAAGCGTCTTGAGCACAAACCCATTCAAGTATTGGCATAAAGAAGCATTTACAAAAACACGTAACGCGCACATACCTATCCGGATGTTTAAAAATATATCCATCTTGTAAACCAGAAGTTTACAAGATTAGTCACACAACCCACAACTGACTACAAAACATCAATCTAACATCAGGCACGTTACATCTGCAATATTCTATGAATCCGAGTTCAGATAAAATAAACATTGTTCTAATAATAGGTACGTACCATACGAAATGCACACACTGAGCATTTTCTAAATATTTAGAAAACGTTGTTTGTACCTACATATTTTTTCCTGTGTTTGTGTAGGTACCTAGAGTCTGACCAACGATAGCTGTCCAAGAAAAAAGGCGGGAATTAAAAAAAAATCAAGAGCTGTCAACCCTGGCTATACACTGCTTAAACAAAGTTGATACTATTTATAATTCAAGACATATTATGCGATATTTAGATCAGTATTTCATAATTATATACTTAGACCATAATAACCTTATTACCCTTAATATTTACTTGGAACTGTTAAACCACCATTATGTAATCGCGCAATGGTGGATAAGCCAGTTAGCGTTACAATATTTCGCCGTGAGGATGATCACTATCAGTACCAAAGTTAAGCTCTAAACGAAACTAGCTTGGCGTTTTTTAACTTCTGCACATTGAAGTTCATAGCTCAACTTTCCTGGCACAGCTTTATACAGAAAAAGTTGAATTAAACAAAAAGTTTTTACTATATACTTACATGGGCGCCGGCAGGGGGGTGCCAGGGGGTGCACTTGCACCCCTTGGGAATCTCGGGATCAACAGGAATTATTGAAATAAAAAGCCGTCCGTTGAAAACATTTTTTTATTCACAATAATTAGTAGGCAGTAATTACACAATTCTCATTTAAAAAGCGATTAATTTCGATCGTCGTGAACAAATAGGTGTGAGCCGTGACGACTGGTTACCTATATAATAAATTCATAATGAATAGTCAGAAATTTGTAAATGTCTCGAACATTCAGACTAAAATTTCATCTTTTTATTAACAATCATATACGGCAAAGATTGTAAGAAAACTAAAATCTGCACCACCTGGAAATTATTTCTGCCAGTGCCCATGTATACTTACTATATAATAATAACTTAGTATGAATAGAGACCACTGATGTGATGAGGATGACACAATAAAATCAAAACAAAACATAGGGGTTACGAGTCATAGTGGAAATCGGATTCCAAAAACTCTACACCTGATAATATTGAATCGGCTTCATTGCTTTCTTCGCTGCTACTGCTACTGTCCCCAACATGTATCATGAATCGTTCAAGTTCGTTTTCAACAATACGGTCCCTTAATTTGTACTGATGTTCAACATTTAGTGCATGATCAGTGTACTTCTTCCAGTCATCAGCAGTTATGGATAGAAAAAATTCTTTTATTAAATTTTGCATTCAGACCCTATATTTTTGCTTGCTATTGTTCTCTTCGCCTGACCATACAAGCTCAATTGCATTGAGGTCGCAATGATACGGTGGCAGCAGCAAAATTTCGTGATTGTGTGTATGACTGTGTTTTTTTTAGAAGTACTTCTGCTTCGTAAACAACTGGAAGTTTATCTTTCCCCAAATACATTAATTCAGCTTTGGTATGATATTCTTCAAAATCAATATTATTCTCTTGAAGCCATATTCGGAAATTAGTTTTTGATTAGTTAGTAGGGGGTTTGTTTACTCGTTTCACATGGTAACTTGCATTGTCCATCACAAGTACACTAGGTTTAGTGAGATTCGGTATCAACATTTCCTCAAACCATTTCATAAAGTTGGTAGCATTCATATCATCATGGTAGTTAGCTGATTTGGATTTTGTGCTGAATACCAATAATGCACCTGGCACAAACCCTTCCTCCGATCCTGCATGCACAATGATATGTCTTTTTCCTGACGATATATTAGTAGTGACACCACTTGTTGAAGGTCCTTGCCACGATTTTTTAACTTGATAGTTCTGATGTACCTACATATGTCTCATCAAGGTAAACAGTCTGTTTACCTTCTAGCCTCTTCTGATTTATTGTACTCAAGAATCTGTGTTTCTATGCCGCAATATCATATTTTTCTGTAAGTAAAGCCCGTTCATTTTTATTGTTTTGTAACTCCAACCCGTGGGGCAATTGCGTAACACATTTTTAATCGGAATCGGTTTCATTTTGACAGTTCAACAACATTCATTGCGTTATTTACGTGTTGAGCAGACAAATTTTTCGAACCTATAAAGCAATGGATTAGCAATTTGTTTCAAAATGATTCAGATTCCGATTGATAGTGTGTTACGAAATTAGGGTGCTGTTCTTGTGTAAAATTTTTCTAAAGGTTTCACGGCATCCCGTAAATTCAATTGCGTCCTTCAGCTCATTGTGCAGGCTTCTCAGTGTTGGGACTTGTTTTTTCACTGCATAAAATTCGTTTATTTTGTTTCTTATAGCCGAAATATCAAAATTATCCAAATTGGAAACTGACAATCTTGACAGTCCTAAAATATTGCCTTACTAAAACTTTAGAAAATAATTCGTGGTCAGCTTTCGTTAGCCAAACTATACCTAGGGACAAATGTAAATAATTACAGCTCCGCTACATAATTATCCACCGGTAATGTACAGTCACGAGCATAAATACATAATATAACATTTTTCCCATTGCCACTCGAAAAACGGCATTTGATTCATCGATAACTTACAGTGAATAAAACTCTCTTTTAGTCATGAGTGAAAAAAACATTTTGAATTTGAATCAAGCACGCATTTATGAATTATGTAAAAAATATAAATAAAACTTGCTGAAAGTACCTACTGGCTGGCTAAATGGAGCTATCTATTCCACAGAGGTATACAATTTTATTTTTTTAATATTCCGCCAATTTTAGTTAGGTTCTTTATTTCTATCTGTTATCGAGGTTGTTAGGTCATTGGAAAATCTATTAACATATTATAATAAAATGAGTTCTTCCAGTGACGAAAATGAGACACTGACTCTGCAATCATTTCGGTCTAAAGCAGCAATCACCCAAACCAAACCTGAAATCGCGAAAAAAAATCAGCTGTTCCGTACATTTATGTTCGCATAACTCGTCAAAATGTAAGGAACAGCTGATTGTTTTTTTAAGGTTTGGTCCCATAGTAAAAGTTGTTCATAATGATGAGTACAACACTATCGCGGCAGCTCCCCTAGCCAGTACAAAAGCAGCGTGTTTTTATATTATACCTAATGCCAAACGACAAACAAAAATTATCACTAAGCGCAAAATGATACTGGCCACATACTTTTGCTGAACATTGATTTAAAAAAATAAAATGAAAAAGAATGAACACGTGAAAATCGCGAGCAATTCAACCCGACGAGTTCCGGAAAATCCGTGGTTTGGCAGGGCAGTTTGGCAAGATGGAGACCTCCATTCTAATACCTACGGGTGACATTGGGTCATGCTTGCTCTCCATTTCCTAATACTCTCCTTTTCCTATCTCAATACTTTCTTTATTTTGTACAAATAGCTTTCTTCTATACATATAAATTTATAGTCTCATTCATTACTTTAAATAATATTAAGTTGTAATTTTCCGTCATTGTAATTTGCTCATTAATTAATGCATGGTAAGTATCATCTTTATAAATACACTGATCCTATAACCGTCCTATCCTAAATCCTGGTAATTAATCTTAATAATATTTTCGTTTCCCTACCTTTGTTTCTTCAAACTAATAACTAAATGTGACATTGGCTAAATGCACAACCGTGTGAAGCAAAAAGAAAAAAAATCACGAGTCTTAGAATGAGTTTTATTAACTGTAACAATTTTAATGTAATCTTCACTTAAAAAAATTGTCTTTTATTTTCGTCGTAGGTATAGTAAAGCACTATGTATCACTCGGAAGAAAGTGCGATTCCCAACTCGTTAAGGCCCTCGGCTGAGCCTTGGGCCTAAAACTAATCGGTCACTAATCGGTCAGTTAGTAATCCATCACTTTCTCCCCTCGATGTACTATTATTGTCTCGTAGATGATGTAAAAATTAGAGTAATTTCCTCGGGGATACAGGTGCCTTCGTCTTGGCCGTGCTTGAATCCCTCACTGCACTCAGGTTTCTTCGTTACGCTCGAGGGATTCAATACGGCGCGGCGCCCGCGACATAAGACACTGCTTTATCCCCTTAGTGCATACTTTACTATACTATGGACAGCTTGACAATAACACCTGATTTCATGATTCATCCAATATCTTTCTTTTTTTTTTAGATGGGAAATCATCAAACCTCTGCCTAACCCTTCGTGGAAAAAGGCGTGATGTAATGATATGTTATGTTTTTTCAAAAAAAAAAACAACCGACTTCCAAAAAAAAAACTACAAAGTGAACAATAACTTTATTTATTTTACTATTAATGTACACACAATAAAACATAAACAGATACGACATTAAAAGTATTGAGTACAAAGGTACTGCTTATTTCTTAAGAAATTTCTTCCAGCAGACCTGCGAAAGGAGAAATGAAAAAGAAATGTAGACAATAGTGTGTGAGAACAAGAAGAGAAGAATATGATTTAAACTAAAATATTAAATATACCTACACATATATAAAGCAAAAAATAACAAATACTTAAATAAATATATAGGCTATACACCTATATATAAAAAATATATAAATACAATACAATACAAATAAGATTTATTTCTCTCAAAAAGGTACAGACATTGGTTCGTGACATATTATTTCCATCAAATTTGTAACCTTTGTGAGAGCTGGAGTCTGTAGCGGGTTCGGGACCTGTATGACAGATCTCCAGGCTCTCACCCTCTTAAAACAATACTATTAAGCACTAGGTAATTTGTAAACATCAAAGCCTTCACGTACAGAGAGGAATATTTAAAAACTAAAATAGGAAAATGTTAAAACTAAAGATGGTGTGTATATGGGTGTGTAGTGTATGGTGCGTGTTGAGTGTGTGTTGCGTGTTGTGTGTGTGTGTGTGAAAGTATATTTGTTAGAGTGAGTGTAGGTGTGTGTATTAAAATGTGGTCTACAAATTTACTATCTAATTTATTTTAAAACAGCTAAAATATTTTCTGTCTCAGAATAATCTAAATCAAGAAGCCAATTTATTATTTTTGCTTTACATTTGGATTTGCACAAGGGGTATATGTTTAAAATTTTGTTAGTGTTATTGTACACATGACTGCTAAGGAAGCGGAAGAAGCGTTGGGTCGAAGCACAATTTGTACGAATCGAGGGACAGACCGAATGCTTACGTCTTTGGGAGATCAAAGAAGGATCGTAGAGAGTGTGGCCGTGAGTTGTCATTAAAAGATTGAGTATATATAATTTGCGAACAGTAAGAACCTTACAAGTTTTGTAAAGGTCTGTGGTCGGAAAGCGATAGGGTAACTGCCAACCAACCTTCAACAGTGCCCTTTGGGCGCGTTCTACTTTCTAAATATATAAATTGTCACAGTTGAGAGGAGAGGTAATGCTCTTTTACTCGATATTTGAATTGCGAAATAGATTTTAAATCTCGAATGCTAAGCGGAAGTGAGTTCCACAATCTTACATCTCTACATCTTCTTTAATTTCGGAAGTCGGTAGCAAAAACCTAAAATACAGATCCAAAGACACCGACTTCCGAGGTTAAAGTTATTTTTCACTTTGTAGTGTTTTTTTTGGAAGTCGGTTATTTTTTTTGCAGAAAAGTTTTAAATATATTATTTAATACTAACAAACTAATACCACTGGTATTTGTTTGAACTCATATTTATTTTCTATTCCGAACGGATACCACTCTTTAAATGTTTTTCACGATTCAGGGACGTTAAGTGTTAAGGAGTTCTCCTGGTACTTCACCATCAGCTCCACTTCACCATATGCATTGTGACGAACTTATATTGCTTAGTAATCATTTTAAAGTAATCGAATCGCAACCCGTGAAATACTTATTATTGAGTTGTTCCGGTGGCCATCTGTGGTCTTCATCATCAGTTCCACTTCACCAAATGGTGCTTTCCAAGAGCAAATGCACATGTTACTATAAAAAGTACCCAAATCGTTATAGGTGTGCCTAGGTATATTTATTATTTGAAGAGTTTCCTCGATTTCTCCAGGATCCCATCATCAGATCCTGACCTGATGACAATAGGACCACCTATAAAGTATAGCCTTTCAAACAAAAAAAGAATTTTCCAAATCGGTCCAACCGTGTTCGAGTAATCCGGGAACACACAAAAAAATAGATAAAAGATTCCGACAAACTGAGAACCTTTTTTGAAGTCGGTTAAAAAGGAGTCAAGACGCGTGTCGCTCGTGGTCACGGGTGGATTATACTTTTATTGAAGTCGGTTGATGTTTTTAGGGTTCCGTAGTCAACAAGGAACCTTTATAGTATCGCCATGTCCGTC
Source organism: Fissipunctia ypsillon (assembly GCA_947568875.1). Lineage (NCBI taxonomy): Eukaryota > Metazoa > Arthropoda > Insecta > Lepidoptera > Noctuidae > Fissipunctia > Fissipunctia ypsillon. Next base: position 13,112,830 of record OX387661.1, on the reverse strand, counting down.
CGTCCGTCCGCAGCTTAGCTCAGAGACTCTTAGTAGTACTAGAAAGCTATAATTTGGCATGGATATACATATTAATCATGCCGACAAAGTGGTAAAATAAAGACATGAAAAAAAAATGTTTAGGGTGATTACCTCCTGTACACGTAAAATGGGGGATGTTTGTTTTTCTCGTCTACCCCATGGTGTGGGGTGTTGTTGGAAAGGTATTTTAAAAATATTGCGGGTTTGTTAAAACAGTTTTTAGATTAAGGGATCCGTTTCTGTAATATTAAGCTTTAAAATGCTAATTAGTTTTGGATATGTGAAAAAATTCACGGTAGTAGTATATGAACGAAGTTAAAAGGAAAACTATCACAGCTAAGTAGGCTTTATAAGTTAACGAGCAATAGACTACCAACTTACATTTGCAGTTGGAATGTAAGAGAGAACATGTTGTTCAACTACAATGTTAAGTTTGTTCTTGGGATAAACTCATCCCAACTACGGAACCCTTCATTGTGCGTGGTCCGACACGCACTTGGCCGGTTTTTTAATAGCTTTCTCGAGAAATACAATGAAATACAAACTTATTTTTGAGGTCGATAACATTAATACTGTGCTGCTTGCGTAAATATTCATCCCATGAACTGCCCACGCACCTGGAACTAGACCACTACCTCTTAAAGCAGTATTATTCTAATCTTACTTCAGTTCAGTGTTAGTTCTAACATTAAAATAATACTGCTTTAAGAGGTGGTGGTTGGCCCCCTGGCCGCTTCAAATTATCGAAGCAATGACGTGTTGAACATATGTGAACAGTCAACTGTTGATAAAATGATAAATTTCCTATCACTAGGTGAGGTGCTTTTATTTTCTTTATAATATTAGTGTAATGAAACACTGAAAAAACGAACTTTAGTTAGTTTAGGAAACCACGAGTAGAAAACCAGCGGGGCAATTGCGCAACACACTTGCAGTTGGAATCGTTTTCATTTTGACAGTTCAACAACATTCATTGCGTTATTTGCGTTGTTGAGCAGACAAATTTTTCGAACATAAGAAGCAATGGATTAGCAATTTGCTTTAAAATCATTCAGATTGTAGTGTTACGCAATTAGGGTGCAGGTACAAAAATGACTTAAAACAGTCTAAATATCTTGATACATTATTATCAGGTACCTATGATAGTAATTGTCATTTTTTAAATCGGGCCTGTAGGTAGTCTCGTGAAGTCGTGATGACCTCTCGATATACCTATTATTGATATGATTCTTGATATGATTTTGATTTGATTTTTAGTAAAAATGAGCGTAAGTATTAATAAAAAAATGTATTTTCCTAGGAGGAGGCGATACCACAGTGAATGGCGACATCATTCACTCAACGCGGGAGAACATCACCGGTGGCTTTAATGAAGACAGCGTCACAGAGCCCAGCTCAGAGGCTGCTCCCAGCGCGACCACCTTGCCCGACATCACGCCGCCGCCGGGACTCAACGAGACTTCAGCGTTCAGCAACAACGACACAGACAGCGTCACATGACGCTTGCTCACTCGTAAATTAAAGAAGAACGTGACTAAGAAAACGTGAAGTTTAAACTGCATCCTCGATACCGATACAGTTGTAATATTGCGGCAGCTTAACTTACTAGTCAGTTGTTTGGGTTCTATTGAGCCAACCCCATGTTATGCTAGATTTCTTACATAGACCGGTAACCCTTCACGATTTAGTGCAGTGACTAGTGTCGCGCTGATGAAAAGCTATTTTAAAATAAGTCCTATGATAGTTTTAGATTATGGCCTAGCATTAACCCTATACGAAGTAATATCAATAGTTTTAACAACATAACCAGCAGGTAGCAATGTAAGTAACTAATGCCAGATTCCTAAAAAATTACCAACCGTTAACGTTAAGGCGCTTCCCCGACCGAACGACCTTGTGCGTTCGGTCCTTCTTTTTCCCGCTCCCTCCGCACGCCCATTTATCACAGAATTCACACAATATTTGGAATTATTTTAATAAAAAAAGAAAAGTGATCTTTGAAATAAAATATAACGTGAATTATTTAGATTTTTAAAGTATCTATCCATTAGTGTAATCCTCAATTTATTAGAAGAAAGAAAAGAAAGAAAATACGTTTATTTGCGGTAAATATGACGCAAAGAAAGAACACAAACACAAAAAAGAACAAGTAGGGGAAAATATGCGTCACATCCACGCAAAACGGCCATCGTTCAGCATAATGCTGCGACCATATGTGAGACAGAACCCCAGCGCTGGTTTTCAGCGACAGCCGGCGTTGACGTGATGATGTTGAAGTCACTAGCAAAAGACGCATACAATCAATCATTTTAGTCATTTTTTTACAAGGAGATTTTTAGCGTAGGTATTTATAACACATAAAAACAAATAAGAACGTGCAATGTGATGATAGGATATCGAATTAATAATGTGTTTTTAGATGTAGTTGATTTCTCTTATTTAATGAGTTAATAGCCTCTGAATAACGCACTGGTCGCAAGGTTTTGCTCGGGGTAATGCCTTAACAACATGTTCTGTGTCAACAGCAACGACCAGTGGTCGTTGGTTCACACTAAGAATCAGATGTTGACGTCAAAACTGTTATCGAAGCATAGTTTTCATAACTTGGCGAAATGTTTCATCGTTTATAAACGATTTAGTACCTATAAAATCATTCCAAAAAACTCGCAAAATGTGACGCTACCAAGAAATGGTCCGTTATTGTACTTCAGGAACCGAGCATTAGTTGAATTTTAATATTATTATGGCGCCAGTGACATCGGAAGGCTGAACTGAAATACTAATCTGTAAGATTGGTGAGTGAGGAATCTTTTTAGATTTAAATATTAATAGAAAACAATAAAATGTAATGGCTACGTGTACCTATCTTCTTGTGCGTCCTAGTAAAATCATTTCATTCTGGAAATGTCCAGCCTTGCTCCAAATAGGGGTAGGTAGGTACAGTCAGCAACAAAAGTCGATTAACACTTCAGTTTTTTTAAATCTTAATTATGGAACTACCTACGTAGATAAATAAATCTTAACAAAAATACAACGGTAGGATGTAGGTATCGAATACATTTGTGTGAATTTAGATCACGCGCGTTTAAAATAAACAATGTTAATGTACTTTTGTTGCTGACCGTACCGTATATACAAAATACATTATTACAATAGGTATGTACCTACTCAAACCTTAGAATACCCAATGACGTCGCTCTCAATTATTCATGTGAATTCAGTACCTAGATATAGCTAAGAACGACCACAGAACGGACTGAGTTCAAATCCCTGTTGCACAAATGTCACTTTCGTGAACTCATGCAACTTCTACAGGGTTACTGGAAACTCGACCACTTCCTTGCAGGAGGTGATAGGGGGGCTAAAATGTGACAAATTTAACCTCCCATATGTATGGCCGAAAATTAATACTTTTAGAGATATTTGAATTTTAGGTATTTTATAAATTACTCCGAATTTTCACACTAAACTTTTAATTTAAAAAACAAATCATGTTGGTTGGGTTCATTTTTATTTTTATTTATAGCTAACATTCTAACAAAGCTAATACAGCAGTAAAATATCTAAAAATATCAAATAATTTCAAATTAAAACCAATTATTTAAAAAAATTCGAAGTAATTTAAAAGACCTAAAATTCAAATATCTTTAAAAGTATTAATTTTCGGCCATACATATGGGGAGTTAAATTTGTCACATTTTAGCCCCTCTATCACCTCCTGCAAGGAAGTGGTCGAGTTTCCAGTAACCCTGTATACTATAGTAATAATAAGCTTCGTCTAACGCTACTGGGTTAACTACGAGTAGGTACCTAACCTATAACCTAAAGGCTCCCCCGCAGATAGGCGCGACGCGATACTAGTGGAACAATTTCTCTGAGAAATAAGTCTACTAGTCGCGTCGCGCTTGTCTACGGGAATCTTAAGGCTTTACCAGTGACTTGCAAAAAACTGTATAACACCTAGCCTAACCTACTTAGAATGTTACCTACCTACCTTGGTTCACAAATTGCAAATTAGGCTAGCCATTACAGTTAGCCAGAGTAATTTAGCTAGGTAGGTATTTAATCAAAAATATAATTTTGTAGGTAGTGGTCAGTAACTTAGTGAGATTTGTATCGTTTACGTACATGGTGTAGCTTAGCTGTGTATTAGAGATAATAGAGAAATGCCTGCCTAATGTTATTTATTTTGTAGCATTATAAAATAAACTTGTTTTTGTTTAATTTAAAATGTTCGTTTTAAGTGTGTACGAGTAGGTAGTCGCTTTGTTGGGCAATGTATGTGTTGTTGATAATAATAAAAATACTTTTGTGTAATTATTCCCTTATTTCCCTTGAGAAAATTTACTTAGGCACTGTATCTAGATAAGTTAATTCCTCAGTAAATGTAAACTCTGACAACACAAATATTATAAGAGTAGTTTGGAACTATGAAACAAATCCTTTAAGGCGAAAGCACCAGCTAGCCCGGGAAATTCAAATTTTCTTACGTTTTTTGCAATCTGCAAGTCAGTATTAGGTTGTATGTTGATCAAAATATGATTCGCGACCGTCAAAAGTATACAGGGTTACAGGGAAAGTCGTACTGAATATTAAAGGAGGTTATTATTCAGGTCATTTCTGATGATTTTGATTCTGAAATAAAATGTCCGAAACTTAACCGTTATGGAGATATTAAATTTTAAAGATTATTTTTAAAAATCCTTTATTTTTTGGCTTTTAGTCGTTTTCTTTGGGATTAGAGCTCCTAGAGTCGGTTTTTTTGATGTATCTAGTTAGAGGACATGTCCATTAATAAAAATGATCAACAGAAACTGAACCTACTACTAACAGCTTAAAAAACTGCTCGACAACGGTTAGCATTATGAATTTTCTAATAGAGTGTTCTTAACTTTAACAGGCTTTTAATAAAAAATATTGTATGGAACTTATTCTGCAAATAATTTTATAAAGTTCTACGTCTCTTTAGCTATTCAAAAAGGTATATCATCTACTAGGTTTGTTCATAAAATCTTAAAATAATGTTATTAGAATAGGCCCATCTGGTAGTACAACATAACAGAATTTCGATACAAAAGAATCCGGCTTACTACCTGGCACTTTTAAACAATGAAAAAAGGTTTGGGTAGACATTGTTTGTGCCCGGGAGACGTGCGGTGACAGGTATTTATGTCATTTTAAATGTCTGAATTGTCAAATCGTGGATCGTGGTGTTTGTTTAGTTTGCTCATGCGATTCTTCCATGGTAGATGTGTTATCCGTGCCCTCCGATTTTTTTTTTGTAAAAACGCGACTTGGCTTGGATTTTTGGACTGTTTCATCTTCTAACTGTGTGACGTGGCTTGTAACTGGACTTTGATTTGTGTTGTGAACATGGCAACATTTACCAACGAGGAATATGCTGACATCCTAATGTGTTATGGATTTTGCGAAGGAGTGTCGTTGCGTGCACGCAATGAATACATGCTAAGGTATCCTACTCGCCGAGTACCTGATATTGGCGTATTTGACAGAGTTTATCGAAGACTACGAGAAACTGGTTCTGTGCTAGTACGTCGGACTGACATGGGACGACCTCGTGTTCTTGATGACGACGACGAAGATAATGAAATACGACGTCTCTTTGAAGCCGACCCAACCACGTCAACAAACGTTGTCGCTCGACGGCTTGGTATTTCCCAGTGGAAAGTCTGGTTCGTAATGCACAGTTCTGGGCAATACCCTTACCATTAAACGCCAGTGCAAGTAATTGAAGAAGGGGATCCATTGAGACGACTAGACTTCTGCAGATTTATGCTCAATGCCGATAATGAAGATCCGGATTTTTTAAAGAAAATCATGTGGACAGATGAGTCGAAATTTGACAAAGACGGCATCACAAACTATCATAACACCCATTATTGGGCTCCCAAAGTGCAAGGTAACCCCAAGAAAAAAAGACCAAAAGGGTCACAAAGGAGATTCAGTCTAAATGTGTGGATGGGTATAATATCAAATAACTTGATAGGGCCATACTTCCTGCCCGATAACTTGAATGGCGAGACATATGAAAACTTTTTGAGGGAGGAGTTACCCTCTTTAATGCAAGACTTGCCTATTGCCTTGAGACGAGACATGTTCTTTCAACATGATGGCTGCCCAGCGCACTACAGAAGAAGTGTTCGAGCATGGTTGGACGAGAATTACCCAAACCAATGGATTGGAAGAGGCGGACCCATAGCATGGCCGGCGAGGAGCCCCGATTTAACGCCGATGGATTTTTATGTGTGGGGTCATATGAAAAGCCTAGTATACGACCAAATGACACCGATCGCAAATGTCGATATTCTAAGACAAAAAATTATTGATGCGGCTGAGGAAATGAGGCGGAACCTACGAACTTCTGTCGTGAAAAGTAATTTAAGAAAAAGAATGAGACTTTGTGTAAGAAATAGCGGCGGCCATGTAGAACATGAATTATAAAAATATTGCTAAAATTTTTGTCTTTCTTTTACGTATTTTAGCTACTTTTACCTCAAACTAAAAATGTACCCTCTCCTAACTTAACTGTTATTTGGGCAATGTTTTGCCTATTTAATAGCAAGTGTTATACCTTTTTGAATAGCTAAAGAGACGTAGAACTTTATAAAATTATTTGCAGAATAAGTTCCATACAATATTTTTTATTAAAAGCCTGTTAAAGTTAAGAACACTCTATTAGAAAATTCATAATGCTAACCGTTGTCGAGCAGTTTTTTAAGCTGTTAGTAGTAGGTTCAGTTTCTGTTGATCATTTTTATTAATGGACATGTCCTCTAACTAGATACATCAAAAAAACCGACTCTAGGAGCTCTAATCCCAAAGAAAACGACTAAAAGCCAAAAAATAAAGGATTTTTAAAAATAATCTTTAAAATTTAATATCTCCATAACGGTTAAGTTTCGGACATTTTATTTCAGAATGAAATTCATCGGAAATGACCTGAATAATAACATCCTTTAATATTCAGTACGACTTTCCCTGTAACCCTGTATATTTACATAATTATAATAATTAAAGTCATCAATACGACTCTTTAAGACCAAGCAATTCTATTGAATGACTATTTCAAGAAATCTTGACAATTATAATTGTACAAACTTATGGAGTTGTAAGTATTACTGATTTTGATCATTCTAATTCTATAAACGCATATATTATTCGTTACGGTCGCGAATGATACTTTAATCAATATATACAACTTAATACTGACTTGCAAATTGCAAAAAACATAAAAAAGTTTGAATTTCATGGGCTATCTGGCGCTTTCCCCTCAAAAAGTGATTTTTTTCAAACAAACTATTTAGTTCGTTTACTACTAGTAGTGATGGGCCATGTGTGGGTTTTACCGATCAGTCCACTAGCGATACTTAGTGAATAAACTATTGGATGTTTTTGACTGAATTTTTGTATGCAGACTGGAAACGTCATTAGATAATTATACTCAGTATTAACTACTCAGTGTAATTTATTGTCGACTCCATCTTGTATAGAAGCAAGTTGCATTAGCTTTCTACAATTAACCATCTTGGTGTGATTAAAAATATTAATCATCACTATTTTACAATAATTGACTTGATCACTACTTACAATGTCGTACCATTTTTGTGTACTGGACGTGTGTCAGAAAGATATGGTTGAACGATACTTTTTACATACGATGGGTACACGATCAAACGAAACACAAAGGCCCACGGCGACCGCACGCCCGCGCGGGGCGTGACATGTGCGCATCGAACTGCAGCATCCGGGTGACCGAAGGGGTTTTCTTTACCCCCGCCCCGCTACCTCTGCGCTCACGCCTACGCGCCTAGTGCCGCCTATACTTGCCGTGACCTGTGTTGTGCGCGTATGATTGCGGTCGCTCGGCGTCCAACTTGTAACCTTTTTAAAATATTTTTAGGACAAAATATAACATGATGTAAAAATTATTGGAATCCATTCAGTTACTTATTCTGAACAAACTATATTCAGGTTTCGCATATACCTACTAAAAATAATGTTGTATAAAAAAAATAAGATTCCGACGAACTGAGAACCTCCTCCTTTTTTTGAAGTCTGATAAAAAGAAAACAGAGCCTACCCGAGGCGGGGTGCATCAATTTTCGAGCTATCTTCGCTCCCTCTTGTATTCTACGTTTTCTTAATTCTTCACCTTTTTTGCTTAAGCCGCGGGCCAGATAGAAGCGACGCGAGACGAGGACGGGACGTAGACGGCACGGAGTAGATGCGCTGCTATGCGATGCTTTTAAAATTATATACAAGATGTAACGTAAATAACGCACAACCATTCATTGTACTCATCATTATGAACAACTTTTAGTATGGGACCAAACCTGAAATCGCGAAAAAAATCAGCTGTTCCCTACATTTATGTTCACATGACTCGCCAAAATGTAGGGAACATCTGATATTTTTTCACGATTTTACGTTTAGTCACATAGTAAAAGTTGTTCATAGTGATGAGTACAATGACCCCTTAAGAGATTGTGTGTTATTTATGTTACACCTTGTAGAAGAGACAAGGCCCGGACATGGACGGGACGAAAACGTTTCATACTGTACTGTCTCTGACACTTAATTTCGAGAGCACCAGCGGTGTCCTGCGGTTGTGACCTTTGACATTTATATTTTGAGTTCGACGCGACATATATGTTTTCTCCAGAAGATGAAGATGTGCAGCGCTGGTGCTACTTGTTAACATGCAGAAGACTTTACTTGGTAGGTACTCTAGCGGACAGAACTCCAACGCCAGCATTACAAAACTATCGCATTGTTACTCGTCGCACTAGAGACCTTCTTCTATTTAGGCATTTCACACATACATACACACCCGTATTTTGCCTCTTTCATCACAAACCAATCAGAAAAAGCGCGGTATATGGTCATCATCATAGGACTATCGCGGCACGCAGTCTTTTTCTGATTATGCTAATGAGAAAAAGACAGCGAATATTTTAAACTAGTCACACAAAAGTAGATTTGAAAGAAAATCAATTTTCTGACTGTTTTTGTGTGTATTTTGTGTCTGTTTCTGTGTAATTGTATGACGTTGTTGGTTGGTGAACTTAGTTACGAGCGTTTGTGTTATTGATATTAGAAGTGTTGAGTTTGAAGATTTTTATTGAAACTGCAAGCAAATATAAATATTGAAGCCAGGGTGAACATTGTAGCCTTGCATAACAATGGGTGTAATATATCTGAAATATCCAATGAAACCGGATTTTGGGAAAGTTATTTTGTTGTTTTTGATTTTATTTGTGCTCATAAGTGACGCTTCAAAATGTGTAATAAGGATTTTTTTTTAGAGAGATACAGCGAGACATTGGGTGGGGAGATTTGAGGAAGAAGGGAGTTTTAAGAGCCGTGTGAGAAGTGGTAGGCCGCCACTTATTAACCAGTCTCAGCGACGCTTTATGGTTGGTGAATTTGAAACGAATGGTTTCATACCTACAAGACAATTTACTGAAGAATTTGATACGTCATTGCACACTGTTCGCCGTGCACTCCATGCCGAAGGCCTCCATCATCGAACACTAGGGAAAAACCGTTTTTAACGCAAAGGCGGAGGAACGGTTGCGTTTTGCGAGTATTTAGACTTTGATTGGCAGATTACAGTATTTACTGACGAGAAGACTTTCAAATCGTGTCAAAAAGGAAGACTTAATTTGTGGCACAGAGACAATACACGTTGGTCTGACAGTAATACTATAAATATTAGGTTGGGGAAAAAGTCTTTTCGCATTATAGTATGTATGAACTTGTAATAAAATCTCTTTGGCTATACTATTTGTATCTGGCTGGTTTTGGTATCATTGAAAGTTTAAATTTTAAAGAACATAATTCCAAATTCAAATTAGGAAAATGTGTGATTTTCATTTGTTTTTCGTACTGTCAAGATGAGTGAATCTAATGAAGAAATTCGATACATTTTAAAATTTTACTACAAAAAGGTAAAAATGCAACGCAAGCCGCGAAAAAAAATTGCGATGTTTCTGGACCTGGTGCAGTGTCTGTGAGAGTAGCACAAATTTGGTTTAAGCGTTTTCAATCCGGAAATTTTGATGTCAAAGATGCACGTCGCTCTGGTCGCCCTATTACGGATAAAATGGATGCCATTTTTGAAAAAGTGGAGCAAGATCGGCATATCAGTAGTTACGACGTAGGTAGCTGAAGAACTGAGAATTGACCACAAAACAGTTTTGGCGAATTTGAAAAAAACTGGGTACACAAAAAAGCTCGATATTTGGGTACCTCAAGAGCTCACTGAAAGAAACCTAATGAACCGTGTACTCATTTGTGATTCTTTATTACGACGTAATGAAACCGAACCATTTTTAAAGAAGCTGATAACTGGTGATGAAAAGTGGATCACGTACGACAAGAACGTGCGAAAAAGGTCGTGGTCAAAGGCCGGTCAGGCTTCACAGACTGTGGCGAAACCCGGGTTAACTCGCAACAAGGTGATGCTGTGTGTGTGGTGGGATTGGAAGGGCATTATTCATTATGAGCTGTTACCACCAGGCAGGACCATCGATTCTGAACTCTACTGCGAACAACTGATGAGATTAAAGCAAGAAAATGAGAGAAAGCGGCCGGAATTAATCAACAGAAGGGGTGTGGTTTTTCATCATGATAACGCTAAACCTCACACATCTTTAGCCACTCAGCAAAAATTAAGATAGTTTGGCTGGGAGGTGTTAATGCATCCGCCGTATAGTCCTGACCTTGCACCTTCAGATTTCCACCTGTTTCGGTCTCTTCAGAATTCTTTAGGCAGTGTCAGGTTAACATCACGAGAGGACTGCCAAAACCACTTGTCGCGGTATTTTGATCAGAAGCCCCAAAATTTCTATAGCAATGGGATCATGTCCCTACCTACAAGATGGCAAAAAGTTATCAAACAAAATGGTACCTACATACTTTAGTTAAATGTGAATAAACTATATTAAAAAATGTTTTGAATTTTCTTAAAAAATGCGAAGAAACTTTTTCCCCTACCTATTAATACGGAGTCAGGAAGAATTAGTGTGAATATGTGGAGGTGGATTAGTTCTCAAGGGCCGGTTGAGTTGGCATTTGTACCGACGCGGGCCAACAGCTCCAACTACATCGAGGTTTTGAGCGATATAATGCTACGTATACAGAGAACAATACATCTGAACAAAGTACATAAAGGTACTAAGACTCTGAAGTCGCAACACACCATGTCAATAAATTCAAGCGATTAAACTGTGCTAACTGATTCGTTACAGTTGCATTGAACGCATAGATGTGAGAAATCGAAATAGATTTCAGATCCACCGTAGGTAGGTATAACGGAACTGTAGGTACAGATCACTGGACAGTTAGCTTCGGTGCTCTTCTGGAATTTTGTTGCCGATTCAGACGAGGGAAAATGTTTGTGCAGAAAGGTAAGCAAATCCCTAATGGATCTACACCTACTCAACCACATGCCACGAGCTTAATAAAATTGTCTTCCAAAAACCTCAAGTCCTTTTTGTAATATCTACGAGGTACATAATTACAGCCATGGCCAAAAGTATTGAGCACCTTATTTCGCTCGTACACGGCAAGTATGGGAAGAAACCAAATCTATTGTTTATGGATTATTTAATCGGCATCTACAAAGGTTTAAAAATAATGACTCACGTTGCAGCTAGCAATAAAACACCTGGATGCAACAAAATTTGTCTTTTTCAATCTTTATTTTTATTAATTAGTTCGCTACTGTCGCTCGTTGTGGACACATCCTGTGATCTAGTGCGCTTTTGGTGTTTTATTTCAAAAGATTGAAGTGATATCGTTGTACCTAATATGCCAAAACGAAACGAACTTTCATTAGAAAAACGTGTGTACAGCTTCTGCATGAGCAAGGGAAATTTCAGGTAGATTTCCAAAACTGTGAAATGTTCGCTCCGATCCGTGCAATATGCTATTGAGCGATTCTCTGCTACCGGATTACATCAAAATAGACCAAGAACCGGGCGCAAACGCATCACCACAGACCGTCCGGATCGTCAGGTACTGAGAGAGTCGTTAAAAAATAGGAAAAAAACATCTTCAGAGCTCGCTGCTAAGTTATCAGTAGAAATTAAGAAACCAATTTCTGCTCGAACTACTCGTAAAAACTTCAGGAAGCTGGTCTGAAAGGCTGTAAAGCCAGGAAGAAGCCTTAGCTCTCCGACCACAACAAAAAAGCTCGGTATAAATGGGCCAAGTTTCATCGCAGAAGATTGGTCAAATGTTGTGTGGTCAGACGAATCAAACTTTGAGGTGAGTAAGTCAATTTAATGCCCTATAATAACATTTAATAAAATGGTTTAAAAACCAAATGCATTGATGAAGTTATTTTAATTTTCCGGAACTCAATATTTTTCTCTTTACTGCAGATTCTTGGTACACCTGATCTTTGTGCGTCGCCGGGTGGGCGAAGAATCTAAGCCAGAGTGTGTGACCCCCCTCTTTGAGGAGTGGCTGGAGAGGCGCCACGGCGTCCTCACCTTCCGCCTGACGCAGGTCCTCACCGGACACGGGTGCTTCGGGAGGTACCTGTTCCGGATAAGGCGGGAGGAAACGCCCGGGTGTCACCACTGTGTGGATCGCCCGGAGGACACGGTGGAGCATACGGTGGAGGTCTGCCCGGCTTGGGCGGAGCACCGCCGTGTCCTCGCGGAAGCGATCGGCGGCGGCGATCTCTCGCGTCCGGCCCTGGTCCAGGCCATAGTACGGAGCGAGAGTACATGGGAAGCCATTACCTCCTACTGCGAAGCAGTAATGCTCGTGAAGGAGGAGGCGGGACGCGTGAGGGAGAGGCAAGCTTTGCGCCCTCACGCCCCTAGTCGCCGCAGGAGACGCCCTGGGCGTCGGGAATTGGCAGCCGATTCCCGGCCACCGTAGGCGCGGGCTTGCGGACGGCGAGCAATGGGTAGCTCGCCGTCCGGTAAGGACCAAGCCCGAGTCGACGGCGCGTCGTGTTCCACGCGCGCCTCAAAGAGATGTCAGCACTATTGACGGGGTCCGCTAGGGCCAATGCCAGCTAGGGTTGCGGGATGTTCGAAAGAGTTACCGTTGCCCCGGCACAGGCAACAGAAGGAACACGGGTGGGTTTTAGTCAGTAAAAGTCTGACACGCCCTCCCGCTCTGCCCAGAGCGCGAGAAGTCATTTGATGATTTCCCATCCACAAAAAAAAAAAGAGTGTGACCCAAAGAGAATTAAACCACTATAGGCTATATAGTCATTGGTGTGACCCCAACAACCGTAAAATACAGTGACGGCAGCATAATGGTCTGGGGTTGCAAGGCCGATTCTGGGGTTGACGAATTGTTCGTGTGTGAGGGTCGCATGAACTCGACTTAGTACATAAATGTACTAGAAACTACGTTGTTGCCTTCATTTACGACACTTTGGCGACACCAACATGGATGGTGTTAAATTCCAGCAGGATAACGCGCCATGCCACAAATCTGCTCGCACTATGACATGATTTCAGGAAAATAACACAGAACTTCTAGACTGACCTGCCCAGTCTCCAGACCTGAACCCCATAGAACATTTATGGGGTTTATTAAAGCGTAGAGTCAGGCGCCACACAATCAACAACAAAAAAGATCTAAACCCTGCCTGCGTCTGGAATGGAACGCGATTACTCCTGAAGATTGTAAAAATCTCGTAAACTCTTTACCAAAAAGAATTTCTGCCGTAATTAAGGCAAAGGGTGAACCCACAAAATATTAATTTTCTATTATATTGACAGGTCTAGTGGTTAGTGACCCTGACTGCTAAGCCGGAGGTCGTGGGTTCGATTCCCACCCAGGACAAACTTTGTGTGATGAGCATATTGTTTGTTCTGTGTCTGGGTGTAATTTATCTATAATATGTATGTATTCATAAATTATATAAGTATGTATATCAGTTGTCTGGTTACCATAATACAAGCTCTGCTTAACTTGGGATCAGATGGCCGTGTGTGAGTTGTCCCAAGATAGTTATTATTTATTTATTTATTAATAAATAGCAAAATAAACCTGTATAAAACGTTTTGTTTTATTTCGATTTGATACTCCTCAAAAAACTGATAGATTTCATGGGTGCTCCATACTTTTGGCCAAAGCTGTATAATAAAATAGTAACGAAGTGAAATCTGTACATTTAAGGCGACGCTAACCCGAGCGCCGTAGGCATTTAACGCTTACCCCAGCCCCCGCAAGGAGTAGCGATACGTAAAAAGTTACGATGCGCGGAAGACGCGCGCTAGTTACGATTTATCAAACTGGATTTAAAATAAAAAATAATTTTATTTTATTAATATGAGGAGTACATGTTAACTCTATTAAATACAAGTAAAGACTGCTCTTAAGAGGGTTGTCACATTTTTGCACCTCTCTCGCTCACACGGGACCAAATTTTTAATAATGTTAAATGAAAAGATGCATTTTTGAAAAATGTAATCAATGGGCCGTCTACAAAATAATATTAATTTAACAGGTAATCATTAAAAACACATTTTTATTGTGGCATTTATTTACATCATCTCAAAAACAGATCATAATACTTAATTACATTAGTTTATTAGATAACACAATAGAAAAGTGTTTTTGATAACTACCTATTAAATTAATATTGTTTTGTAGACCGCCCATTGATTACATTTTTCTAAAAAGCATTTTTTCATTTAACATTCTTAAAAATTTGGTTCTGTGTGAGCGAGAGGTGCAAAATGTGACAACGCTCTTAATACATTGTTCTTAGGTCTATTTATACTCTAAGATAACATTATGGTATGTGGGGTCGTTATCGGGATGACGTCTTCGCTAATCGGCTGCGACTTGGTTTCTTCCATTGTTATTGTGGTAGGTTCATGATATTGACAGCCCCCTCCCAGTCTTGAGTACTTCTGTCTTGCCTGGGTACGAAAATGACGAGGATAATTAATATTATGAAAACTGAAGAATACAGTCCTATCTTCAATTGTCCTGTTTCTTGCGTGGTTAACTGATGTCTTCGTAACATTTCTATCTGCTTTGTTACATCATCTTGTGTAGTGACTACTGCTAGAGGATAGTCATTGATTGGTTCTTCCTGTAGTCCTTGGTATATTTTAATCTCGGTTCTTTCTTCTTTCATAAGGCATTTAGTGTTGTCTTCTATATAGAATCCTTGTAATACAACATCTTTTTGATTGCATCGGTCCTTGACTGAGGTTTCATTTAATACCCATCGGTAATAGGTGTCAGTGTTTATTCTGACTGCATATTCGGCTGGGCAGAAGATTAATAATTCTTCACAAGTGTTGATTTGGCGTAGCATAGTGTCTCTAATACAATCTTTAGGTAATTCACACGTACATATATTTTGTTTACATTCTTTTACTTTATACACTTGTTGGTTTCGTACAAGAAATTGACCAGGTATAATGTTAGGCATGATACAATGTTGGGAATTTCTTTTTATTAGCGGGATTAGGAATTCTCGACTATAGGTGTTCTTGGATATGATAGGGATTGGCAATTGGAATATCATAACGTTTGATTGAATGGTAACATGAGGCTTTATCTGTGCTTCGAGAGTTAATGGATCTCTAAGTACATTAATATCTTTTGGGATTTTATTTAAACTTTTAATAAGATGTATTTGATCTATGACTCCAGGGTGTAGGATATCATGTTGTGCAAATACGTAAGTTTCGTGTATGTTTATACATACATCATATAAGCTTTGATAACTAAATAATAATTCTGACATAGCAGCGCTTTCTTGATTCTTTTGTTGAGATTTGTTTAATAAATCATTAATATGAAGTGAAAGATTATTTAATTTTTTATTCAATCCTTCAAGGGTATCAGTAGTGAGACTAAATTTATTTTCAATGTTTACTAAGTCTGTATTATCTAAATTTCCTGAAATAGCTTTAATAATTGATCCAAGTCCGTCTATTAATCCTCTTTTAGTTCTTACCGAACTTTGTATTTTTGTTATACAATTATTCAAATTATTTTCTAAATATTGCAATCTATATTTTTCTATTTTTGTACCTACTGCTATAGAGTACAAGGTTTTTATCTTATAATATTCATTATATAAGGGTTGTAATTTAATTGGATGTATCAAAGTCCATTCATCCTCTTGGATCCATGCTTGGTTCATAGGCACTATTATTATTCTTCCATGGAGCTTTGTGATCTCACACCAGCATCTGGAAGGCGCATTTCAGATACATGAATTCGTCTATCTTTATTAGAATGAAAATAGATTACTTTATTTCTAGGTAATATTTGTTTAATTATAAAGGGTCCTGTGAAGGCGTTTTTATTCTTTCCTCTATCATGTTGCTTTCTATAAAATTTCATTCCTATCTTTAATTCTGTTATTATAGGAGTTCTCATTTTATTAATTTGTACTAAAGATTTATCTTTTGTCTTTTGTATGGTATCTTTTATTTTATTCAAATAATCGCAGGTGATTGTGTTTTCTATTGGTAGATTTATTTCGCGTAAGAAATGTAATTCATTAGGAGTTTTATTAGTTGTACTGTGTATTGTAGAATTATATCCTAATAGTAATAATGGAATATTTAATTTATTATTAATCTCTTTTTGAGCTCTAAGTTTTTCTATTAGAGTCGAATGTAATCTCTCTATATCTCCATGAGATGTGTGATGTTGTGGTGTTGGTATGTATTGTTCTACTCGTATAGTTTGTAAGAATTGTTTTATAGCTTCACTCGTAAATATGGAATCATTATCTACAGATAGAATATCAGGTTTTCCTATTATTGCAAATATTTTCATTAATTCATCAATTACTTGTAACGATGTATATTCAGATAGTGGTATCATAAAGGCCCATTTAGAGAATAAATCTATTCCTGTTAGATATTTTTTTTGTTCATAACTTAATGTATCTATTTGCCATTTTTGCATAGGCTTATTAAAGGTAGGAGTTTGTTCCAATGGTGGTTTTATAGGGTTCCTATCATATTTGATTTTATTACATATATTACAATTTTTTATGTAATTATTGGTATGTTGTTTTATATTTTCAATGTAATATTTTTTAGATATTTCTTTTGTTAATGCAGGGTTTGAAATATGTCTTTGAAGATAGTCATGGGTCGTTCTAATGATTTTTAATATTTGTTCTGGGTCAGTTATTTCTTTTCTAATATTAGTGAACCAAATAATTTGTATTGTTTTGTTAAAATTTTTTCTATATACTTCTGATAGTTGATTACAAAATGCTTTATCGTTGCATATAATAGCGTATCTTTTTTGTCCGCAATGTTCAATAATAAATCGTTTTAATTCGTCTGGTTCGTTTAACGTTACTTTATAATCATGTACTTTATTTGATTTTTGTGTTACTACAACATTATATGGTGCTTGAGTTACATAAATGCGTCATACGTCGTGGTGGATGTTCGTGTTTTATAGCAAAGCCTGTATCTGAGTCGTCATGATTACTATGGATCGTGGCGCAATCTGATTGACAGTTGAGTTCTATTCTAGAAAGAGCATCAGCTACGTGATTGGTTACTCGTTTCTTGTGAACTATCTCATAATCATATTCTTGTAGCTTTAATCGCCATCGTGTTAGTTTAGCATTTGGTTCTTTAAGTTTTGCTATCCAAACGAGTGGTTGGCGATCCGTTTCTAAAATAAATCGCCTACCGTAAATATATGGTCTGAATTGTGTTAAGGCATATAAAATACCTAATAGTTCTCGTTCTGTGGTATTATATTTTTGTTCCGTTTCATTAAGAGTTCTAGAAGCATAGGCTATAGGATGATTTTCTTGAGATAAGACTGCTCCTAGCGCTATATCACTTGCATCGGTAGTCACTGTAAATTGTTTATCAAAATTCGGATATGCTAATACAGGTGGATTAGTTATAAGTTGTTTAGCTCTTTCAAATGCTTCCTTGAATGTTTCATCATGAATTATGGCTTTATTCTTTTTTGTACATTCTGTTATTGGTTTAACTGTTTTAGATAAAGGACACCGGCAAAATTAGGCCCAGTAGCGGACACGAATGAAATATATACTAAAAAAAATCTTTAATTAAATAATTATTTACCGTCATTTTTAAACACCTTTTAACCATTGGATACTGAAAATCATAATAAAAAGAAGATGATAGCGGAAGCCATTTTGAATGAACTAAATGAAATTAGGAAATGCATGGGAAATGTAGAAGTCATTGACTGGGTTGCCAGGGGTAAAATATATAATATTTTATGCAGAGATAGCAGAAGTCATGATTTCTCATTATTTAATTATTATTATCAATAATAGATCCATTTTGAAAGTCAAAGTATATCTGTTGATGCATTACACAAATATTTTTGTTAACTTCAACGTTTTTGGTTCATAATAATAATGGTTTTTGGGTTTGTGTTGATTTCGATGGTGGATCAAAATGCTAGAAGCCAAATTAAATATAAGTGTCAACTCAAGAAACGTCTAATGAGCTGAATAAAGATCAATCAAATAATCAATCTCATTCACACATGAGACTCCCGCTTGGACTCTTGCGTACTTGTGATTTACTCGACTGTTTTCTTTTGTGATTTACCTTGTTTTGTTTGACCTGGCTATTCTTTTTGGACTCTGGAACTGCTTAAACGATTGACCCGGCTGTGTTATAATTGGATTTTGTTGTGTAAAATGGAAGGTCTGAGATGTTTGAATTGTGGTCTAATGATCACCACCAATCGAAGGCACTCTCCGGCTAATGCCGAAACAGTTCGACAAACTATATCGCAATGGATTGCTCCACGCACAGTGAGTATTAAATTGTATATTTTTAACTATGACTTGTGCCTTATTTTGTTATAAACGCACATAACAATTTGGGAGCCTTCATGCTGACTACAGATCAATTAATTTTCAGATGACTGCCAGTGATCATGTTTGTGATAGCTGCTGGACCTTGGCCAGCAACGTAAACACTCAACATCGACACCTATGCGTCAGTTGTGGCCGCTCCCTACTGAGAATTCGTTTTCATGTGTTAAATATGGATAGTGAGCGTGCATATGACATTTATAGACTTGTAAATGAAAACATACAGAGAAGACTTGGACGTCAGGTTAGTGAAATCATTTATTTATATAAATTGGTTACATTACAGCAAGTCATTTAGCTAAAGCTATGTATGACCTATTTTTTTTATATTTGTGATGATTGATGTATAGTACATCTCTGTGCTAACTATAACACTATCAAAAACCTTGTGTGTGATTACAAGCGAGAAGATATCAACCTTTCAAAATGATTTTTAATTTAATTTTAAGTTTAACATGATAAATGATGTTTATTCAGTAAATTGGTTATTCGTAATTACACAATTGAAAGTCAATGTGTTACCGCCAAGAAACACCGTACTGTAAAAACCTTATACCTATTTATATTTTTGTTTCAGGCAAGGATTGGCCATGATAATATTTGTCATCCATGTTGGCAGCGGGCTGATCGTTTGCGGAATAGACAATTATCTGTTGCTTCCACAAGTACCTCTCAATCTACTTCTATATCAATTAATATTGACAATACTGAGACGGAATCAACACCAGCAGTTGATGAAACACCAGCAGTAAATGTAATACCTGCAGTGGATGAAACGGCAGCAGTAGATGAAAGCCAAAATATAGGCCAAGTGCAGCTTCCATCCTATTTGCGTGCACCTGATACCCAGCGACATTGTGTTTTCCAAGGTTGTATAAATTCACAGAGACGGGTAATTCCCACCTCTATTAGAAAACGCGTTTTGTGTGATTATAATTACTATATACCTGCTAACTGTCGTGTATGTAACGAACATATGT
Source organism: Fissipunctia ypsillon (assembly GCA_947568875.1). Taxonomy (NCBI): domain Eukaryota; kingdom Metazoa; phylum Arthropoda; class Insecta; order Lepidoptera; family Noctuidae; genus Fissipunctia; species Fissipunctia ypsillon. The sequence goes on along the minus strand of OX387661.1, from coordinate 13,092,964 downwards.
CTGCAGCACCATGGCATAATTTATCAGAAGCGGAAAATGCAATAAATTCTTTTAAGCCGAACCATCTTGAAGAAATCATAGCATGGTTTCAGTCTAGCCAAACATCTGTTTTAGATTTTCAGAACATTGATGGATTAAATGATGATCACCTTCATTATTGGATCGGGTTGTCTAGAGATCAATTTAATCTTATTCTTGCTGAAGTTCCCCGTATCAATGATATGATTAGAGGGCAAATAGCACTTCTAGCTTATTTAATTAAAATGAGGACAGGGGACTCAGATGAGCGCTTGTCCCAACTATTTAATATTCCAAGAAGAACACTTGAGGTTATGATGAGTAAGGTTAGGGAATTACTTAAACAGGATTTTGTTCCTCGACACTTAGGACTAAGTCACATATCCCGCCAGGAGGTTGCTAATCGCAATTTAATTATACCAAATGGGCTATTTGGTACTGCGGATTATAGTACGGCTATTGCAATTTTTGATGGGACATATGTGTACATACAAAAAAGTAGCAATTATAAGTATCAAAAACAAACTTACTCACTTCATAAATACAGAAACCTTATTAAACCATTTCTCCTTGTATGTACAGATGGTTATATTATTGATGTACTTGGGCCATATCCTGCAACTACATCAGATGCAGACATTATGCGAAATGAGTTTGCAGATGGGCAGCCTTTAAAAAATTACTTTGCAAGTGGGGACACCTTTATATTAGATAGAGGGTTTCGGGATGCAGTTCCCTTATTAGGACAATGTCATTTCAATGTGTCCATGCCAGCATCTCTTGAAAGTGGTCAACATCAATTAACTACATTACAAGCTAATAAGTCTCGGGCCACCACAATTTGTAGGTGGGTAGTTGAAATTGTGAACGGTCGATTTAAAAGAGATTATAAGCTTTTCCGCCAAGATTTTTTTAATGTTGCTTCAAAACATGTAATGACGGACTTTACCATAGCTGCAGCTATAATAAATACTTTTCATCCACTTCTAACAGACAGAGCGAATGCTCAAACAATATTAAATATAATTCAAAATAAAATGTACACTGATAATTCTCTGGCTACTTATGTAACTAGTCATGATTTAAATAGGAGGCGAGCTCAATTCGAAAGAATTAATGTTAATAATCATAATGTTAATGATTTTCCAAGGCTGGACTTTGAACAACTTATTTTAATATCATTAGGGCCTTATCAAATCAAACAAGCCAGATCATATTATGGTGAACATATACGAAGTGGAGGACAATATGAAATTGAAATATACAGAGAAAGCAACAGCAATTTACGAGACTTAATTTCACAAAATGAAAATAAATGGTTGCTCAGAGGGAGAATCCAAAGTCGGCACGTTAGCAGAAGAGTGTACTTTGTTTACATTCTAATAAATAATAATCTTAGCGGGCGTGACGCTATAGAGCAATATTGTTGCAACTGTTTGGTGGGCAGACGCACTGTAGGGTGCTGTGCTCATGTCATGTCTATTATATGGTACTTGTCATGGGCTCGGCATGAGCCAAACATACCAGCTCAATTTTTAGATGATTTATTAATTATTTATGAAAATGAATAAAAAAGAGCTTTATGGGTAGTATATTCTTTGATTCTAATGAAAAGTGGTTTCTTTTTCTCAATTACCTTAAATATTTTTACTTTTATAACCTGAAAAATGTTTTTTGTTATGTCACTAATATCTCAGTATTCCCATGGTCAATATTGATATTGATGTTTTTATAGTAAATAATGTTTATGACCAGTCATTTTAGCATTTGTATTATTATTGTCTGTTGAGTTGAAAAAGTGGGCCTGACGAAGTATGGGCGTTTGCCAGTGTCCTTTGGTATGAATTTTCGGTAGTAGGATACAAGTCCTAGAAATGATTTTATTTCTTTAGTTGTTTTAGGCATAGGAAACTTTTGTATTGCCTTTATTTTTTCAGGACATGGTTGTAAACCGTCACTTGTTAAAATGTGTCCTAAGAATTTTACAAATGTCTGAAAGAAATGACATTTTTCCTTATTAATTCTTAATTGATTCTGTCGTAAAGTTTCGAAAATGTTTTGTAATCTTTGATGATGTTCCTGTATCGTAGAAGCGAATATAATTACGTCATCAAGGTATACTAGGCAATGACCTGCTTCTAAATGTGGATGTAATATATTATTCATGACTCGTTGAAAAGTGGCCGGTGCTGTTTTTAAACCAAATGGCATACGAGTGTATTCATAATGTCCGTCAGGTGTAGAGAATGCTGTTAATGGTATTGATTCTTTCTGCACTTTAATTTGGTGATAACCTGCAGTGAGGTCCAATGTTGAGAAGTATTTGGAATCATTTAATTTTGAAAAGATATCTTCGATGTTAGGTAGTGGAAAATCGTCTCTTGTCTGTTCGTTTAGTTTACGATAATCTATAACAAGTCGCCATTTTTTAGGCTGTCCTGGTTCTACATGTTTTTCAGTGAACGGGACTAGACCATGGGGAATCAGATGGTTGTATTATACCATTATTTAACATTTCTTTTATTTGTGCTGAAACTTCTTTTCTCTGAATTTCTGGTAATCTATAAGCTCGTTGGTAAATAGGTTCATCTTTTAATAATATTATTCTATGCTGTACTAAATTAAACGAAGTACTAGCTGCGTCTGTAGCAAATAAATCTAAGTTTTCATTTAATATTTGTGTCATTGTGGGGTTTTGTTCAATATAGTATAATGCAATTTCTTATCAGGTGTTATTAATTGATTTTCAGAAGGATTTATGGAGATTTGTAACTTAGTCATAGCATCCCAACCAAGTAGGTAGTCATATTTTGTAGAAAAATCAAACATATAAAACTCTAAAGGAGTTTCTTGATTTCCAAAAATAGCTTTCATCGGAGGTAATATTATTTTGCCTTTATGTTGAGTTGTAGAATGTGATGTTTGAACTGAAAATGTTTCGTCTATATATTGAGCTATACCTTCGTTAATATACTCTTTAGCAATTGAAGTTTTAATAAATGATCGGGAACTTCCGGTATCTATTAATATTTTTTCTTTAACGATTGGAATAATTATATATGGTAGTTGTGGTATTTTATCATGATGATAATGAATTATGTGGGAGCCGTGTTGATTGTTTCTTGAGGAAAATCCCGTGTTTGTTCATTATTATAATAGTCATTAGACTCATTAGTGTGATCGACATTGTCATTAATATTTAGGTCACCGTACTGCTGATAATACAAATCACTACAATGATTCATAAACTCATCATAATTACTTGTATCTATTTCCTGTTCTGCTGATTCTATGTTAAAAATAGCTTTACGTACTTGTGGCCGAGCTGAAGCTGTACGCATTGTTATATCTTCTTGAGATAGTTTATTTTGTATATTTCGATTTTGATTACTCGTTACGAATTGATTTGGTTGATTATAATTTTGATTAGGTCTTTGGTTAAAGAATTGGTTTTGTCTCATAGAGAATGGTGAAGATGGATATGTATGTCGAGGTTGTTGATTATAATTTTGTTTAGGTATAAATTGTGGTTTAAATGGTGGTCTGAAAAATTGATTTTGATAATTATTTTTATATGGGTTTTGGTTAAAGTTCTGAGGTACAGGTACTGTTAAATTTGATTTTTGGGGATTATTTTTGTTTTTAATTATTATGTAGCCTTCTTTATCAAGCCGTCTTGCTCTTTCACATGTTTTATCATAGTCTTCGGTTCCACATATATCAGAAAATGATTTAGGCATATACTTTAATAAAGTTAATTTTGCCATAGGTTGTAAAAATACTTTAGCGTTTGTAATTAATGCTTCTCCTTCGTATATTAATTCGTTTATTTCTTGCATGAAGGGAATTAAACGACTCTGTGTTGGTACTAAGTTTTGAATTTCTATAACAACGTCTTCAATTTTAACGTCCCATTTTCCAAATCTTTGAATTAAAAGAGTTTTAATACTGTTCCATGTAAAGTCATGGGTTCCGCGATATACTACGTTGGATGCTTCTCCGGTTAATCTAGATAATACTAAATTTATTTTAGTAGTTTCGTCACCTAAGGTGGAAATTAAAAATCTCTCACATGCTCTAATAAAACCATTTAAGTCTCGTTCATTTCCGTCACCTTTGTATATAGGAATAGGAATATGTCGGGTCTCTATAGAGTTAGAACTGTGGGGTTGTGGAATACTCATGATGGATGGTCTGATGAGAGGTTTCCCAGATGGAGTGGCCAATTTACTTGCAGAGTTTAAAACAAGTGTACTCACGTGCTGATGTAGATCGACACCAGTATGTTCTTCCAGTTCATGTGGTTATCTTCGGAGCCGATTGAGTCTTCGCGTTGCTGCTGAATGATCTTCGTGCGTCCTCTTGATCCCAATGAGCTACGTGCTGGCTGCGTACTAGTCAGGCTGGTTACTGTTCAGTCGCGTATGCAGGCGTAGTCTTCTTGATAATTTGTTAACACATTTGTAGGTTCTAGGCAGATTCGATGCTCCAAAATACAGGAGTTTTGATGCTCAAAATTGCCCACCACTTGGGCGCCAGTTACGATTTATCAAACTGGATTTAAAATAAAAAATTATTTTATTTTATTAATATGAGGAGTACATGTTAACTCTATTAAATACAAGTAAAGAGTGCTCTTAATACATTGTTCTTAGGTCTATTTATACTCTAAGATAACATTATGGTATTATGAGCACTCTTTACTTGTATATTATGGCTGCGACTTGGTTTCTTCCATTGTTATTGTGGTAGGTTCATGATATTGACACGTGCCAAGCGCACCGTTCATGAATTTACGAACTCGAGTAGTTGCGTCACAGAATAGAGCAATGCAGTAGATCAGCTTGAATTGATTACTGTAAGTTATTTTTTTTTTGTTTTATTTTTCTAGTATGTTTTTAAGGTAATAGATAGATTAGGTATGAACCTAATTACTAATAAAAATAAGTATACTTATTGGAAATGGCGGCTGCGAATTTTTTTTAAATTTTTCATCATGGGTATCGTTTTTATGTGGTATGGTAGGTACTTACTTTTTCAAATTTGAACATTTTCGCAGCCGCCATCTTAAATTTTGATTTTGGATTCACTATCGGTTTTAACACCCTAGAAAATAATAAAAACGATACCCATGATGAAAAATTTGAAAATTTTCGAAGCCACCATCTTGGATTTTCATTTTGACCTCACTGTCGGCTTAAGCACCCTCGAAAACTATGAAAACGATACCCATGATAAAAAAAAAAATTCGCAGCCGCCATCTTGAATTTTCATTTTGACTTCACTATCGGCTTTAGCACCTTCGAAAATCATGAAAACGATACCCATGGTGAAAAATTTGAATTTTTTGTAACCCCGCACCGCACCGTTGGTCAGTGACTGCGTAGATAAAGCGTGTTTACTTTTATGCAGTTGATTCTACTATTTATTTTGTTTGAAAACTGCATTTTTTTTAATTTTCCATTAACTATAAACATTACTAATCTTCGTGTATTAAAATGTTTCAATGGATTAGTACTGTGCTCGTTTCCATTTAATGTCGTACATCCAGAAACACGTTGTATTTGGAAACTCGGGACTAAAGGACACGGGACGAGCGCATGAAAAGATGACTTGATTTTGGAATTAGTGGTATAAGTATTTTGATATTTCACTTTATGTCGGCCGAGTTATATCACAATTTGACGACCTTTATTATGGTATAAGTTTTATTGTTAAAAGTCTAATATAACTCAAATGAAATAATAATTAGACCATAATTTAGACCTGTCTTTGCGATTGAATTGGATGCAGTAAAGTGCAAGTAATCGTGTATCACACGGCCGAAATATCTATATCGAAGTGTGAAATATGTAATATTTTTTTTTCAAAATTTAAATCCGTGTTATCTACGAATACAACACAATACAATACGACGTTTATTCGGATAACCTCGCCTTAATATTTTTGAAAAAAAAAAGTTATTACAACGTGGTGTAACTGAGGTTACAGGCTTGTGGTATTGGTCTCAAATGCCGGTAGTTTTGCTTCGACTATCATCGATACAGTTGCTGGGTCAAAAACCGGATAGCAGAGGTAGGCCGGTGTGCTTTCTACAATGCGTGTGTTAGATTATTACTTTATATACCTAGTGTATTATCTACGTGTGATTATGAATTATTTGTGTCGTCATTAAATCACGAATTTCGATGTTATTAGAATATTCTTAATGGATAATGCCATCTGTCACATTTATGAAGCTTAGAACCGATGTATAAGTACGTACATAAGTGTAGATTATTATTGTTTTTAGGTTGTATGTTGATTGAAATATGATTCGCGAACGTTACAAATATGAGTTTACAGAATTATAATCATTAAAGTCATCAATACAACTCTCTAAGACCAAGTAAGTCTATTGAATGACTATTTCATGAAATCTTAACATTTCAGGATTATACTAACCTAAAGAATTGTATTACTAATTCAAATATTATAATTCTGTAGATACATATTTGTTACGGTCGCGTATCAAACTTTGATTAACATACACCCAGACACCGAGCTGCAAATCGCAAAAATCGTAAGAAAATTTGAATTTCGCGGGCTACCTTAGCGTAGAAAGCTACACTAGCAAAGAAGAGAAAATTACTTTTGGTATCCCTACCTTTGGTGTAACTACCTAGTCCAAACACTCCTAACATAATCTTACTCACACACACCTTCACCAATGCACCCCTCACTCACACTCACACTACCACTCCACACTGCACCACACCTATCAACATACACAGTCTGCGTGTTTATTATTTTATTTTTGCATGTTTGCGATTTTTATATCAGTACCTTAATTAGCTAAACTGTACCCTGTCATAGTTAAATAGAATCTGGAGCAATATTTTTCTTGTGTTTAGACGGGCGTTGATAGCTGCGACACAGTTTTTAACTTTTGTAGCTATCATCGTTTCCGGGTACACTACATAAATACGAAAAACTTTATTCCGTCAGTCACACACACGTCTGAGATACGAATTTCAAAATACCAATTTTCATAATTCCGAATGGTTTAAAATCCCTAATGTAACAACTCCGATTTATCATTCATCCTATTTTATAACTATCCTCGAGAATTGGGCTACCAACCAAATGCAAAAGAATTTTTCAAGTCCGACTTTTTGTTTACAATTTCATGGGTTTTAATTTTTTTGCGAGCACCCTAATTATTTTTCTAAAATAAAAGTAGCTTAAGTTACCCGCCGTCACATCAGCTATCTACCAGTGAAAGTCCCGTTAAAATCGGTCCAGCCGTTTCGAAGATTAGCCAGAACAAACAGACAGACAAAAATGTTAAAAATTGCTTTCTGTTATAAATACCGTTTATACTTTCTTATGCATTTAGTAAAAAGTTGTTATTTTGACATTACAAAAAGACGCTTCAATTTTATTTATTTGTATAGATGTTGTCTTAGGTGTGCTGAATTGTCTTAGTTTGTTGTCTGTCTCTGTACTTATTAAAATAAAATAAAAATATTTTCTTTCGTTGGTCACAGTTCTAACCTAACATAACCCAAATGATTCACCAACAATAGAGGGGATCTGGCGCTCGGCGGCCGCTGCCGCGGCACGGTTCCAAAATAAAAAACTTTTTATTTTTTTATTATTAATGTGTTAAATTGAATAAGTAATAGAATATTCATGCTCTTTTCTTTTATTTATGCTTGCTATTGTTAGTATTTTCTATTATTATGGGGAATGGTCCAAGAGATAGAATTAACTGTTTTTGTGATAACGATAATTTATGGAAATGTAAGAAACGCATTGATAAAATACTTAAAATGTGTTTCCATGGAGTTTCTGGTCCTTCTTCTCCATGAATACCTAGTTATGCGAACGGGCAATTTCGGACTTATTATTGACAAGCCTAAATGTACTAAATGGTCTTGTCTTTCTATGCTTTCTTCACAAAATCCTTTCCCTAGACATCATATTCACACTGATATACACACTAATTAATCAGTAATCATTCTGACACTCAAAGGTTGCTATTTGGGTAAATATCTATTTAAAATCCGCTAGTTTTAACCCCCCGTCCCCCTATCACGTGCGTCAGTTAGCGAAGCAGAGAGAACAAAAGTAAATTTCCATAAACCATAAATTTTATGGTCAAACGCCGGAAATACTGCAAGCTCGCTGCTGAAAACGTGTTTTACAAAAAAAAGGCCATAAAACTGACCGATAAAGGTATGAAAATGAAATACGGAATTTTTAAAGTATTTACAATTTATGAATGAAAATGTGTGCTATCATTTTTCTCCAGTGACGTACATGTGGACGTGGTTGTCAGAGCGCAACATGCGCGCGACGCGGCCGCAACCCAGCAGCGCGGCCAAGCGACCGAGGTCATACTGACAAAACAGCACCGTCACCGTCATATTGCACTCGCTGCCACCGAACTTGTTCTGGTTCACCTCCTGTGGACATAAGCAATCAGGCAATTACACGAAAAAAATATATTTGATCGACAAGAAGTTCGAGAATTCAGAACGCCCGCTGCTGCTGCTGGCACTTTGGCAGGAATAGTATTTTTTTGCGATTACAAACTTACATTTGCAGTCGGAGAATTGACCGTGACGTATATCGATGAATGGGAGAACATGTTTTTCAACTACAATGTTAAGTTTGTTTTTGGGATAAATTCATCCCAAGTACGGAACCCTTCATTGTGCGTGGTCTGACACTCACTTCGGCGGTTTTTTTTTTGCATAGATATAGCTTTATATAGGATGACTGGTAATTAGTGACCGATACTTAAACACATGATTTTACACATGATAACAAGCAACTTTTACTATGGCACCAATCCTGAAATCGCGAAAAAAAAATCAGCTGGTCCCTACATTTTGACGAGTTATGCGAACATAAATGTAAGGAAGAGCTGATTTTTTTTTCGCGATTTCAGGATTGGTGCCATAGTAAAAGTTGCTTGTTATCATGTGTAAAATCATGTGTTTAAGTATCGGTCACTAATTACCAGTCACCCTATATATAGTAGGTATGGGCCGGAGAGTGACAAAGGCTACTTTTTTACCGCAGAAATCCACGGCTCCTGTGGAAATCTCCATGCGGGTGAAACGGCGGGGCACAGATAGTGAAAAACTAAAACTACGTATGATCTCACCTGCATTAAACTACACATTTCCGAGAAGAAGTGCGGATACGTAGGGGGCTGATAAAATATGATATGCCGTATGCCCTTTATCCTGAACCTTCTGAAGAAATGGACTCGCTCTGAATACAGCAAAAAGTGGGCTTCTGTGTGAAAAAACATGTCTCTTGCACGCGCGATTTTTGCATCCTGTAATTATTTAAAACCAGTTAATTACAGAGAGAAAAAGAAACACACAATAAGCAGTGATCGGATTAGGTAGTGCCTGATAGTGTAATTTAGGGTCAACAACCGCAAACTATATAAGCCCACGGAAATCCCGGAAGCCAGGCATTTAGAAAAAATATATAGATATTTTTTTCTTTATATAAATAAAGTGTTTTTACATGATTTTATTTGAAGAATAGTCTCACACTTCTTATCCCTTTATAGTTACTTCTCTAACACTCTTTATCTGCTTCTGAGAAAACAATGCATTTTGCAAGTGTTACAGTCAAGTTTATACAACCATAGGGTGGCAAGCTATGACTGCCCCATCCATGGCCAGCTTCGTTACTAGTTTTTGAGAAAATGCAAACTTGAATTCAATTATGTCAGCTACTAAAATTGACCTACTTAATCGATATTACAATTTAGTATCTTAGTCCCAGGAATAGCGAATTGCCATGTACTCGTTGTACATGGTAATTCGCTATTTCCGGGACACCGGGATTATATGGCTGATCCGTATTCTGATAATGTCATTAAATCCCAGTAATTGCACAATAAGAGATTTATTTAGCCATTTTAACAATATAATTATAACCATGCTCATAGTCTCACCTTAGAATATTCACAAATCTGAACGAATCCAATGTCTTCTTTTTTAAAGTAGTTCCTTAACTGCACATAATCAAAGTAGCTAGGGACATATATGAGTGTATGGCTCATAAGGGTGTCCCGTTGTTTCGGAAGTATCTCCTTGATAAAATACTGGAACCTGGCCTCCACTGACTCTAGAGGGCTAGCTGCCGCAAACCTATAATATGGAAAAAAATACATACATACATGAACTCACGCCTTCTTCCCATGGGGGTAGGCAGAAACTACAGAACGCCACCTGCTACGATCCTTACATACTCCTTTTGCCTCGTTTACATTCATACATCTGGTCATACACGCACGCCGGTTGCGAGTACTACGCACCTGACCTTTCTGAAGACCATCACCAATAAGATCACTATATATCTTTCTAGAGCGTCCCCTTCCCGCGTTTCCACTCACATCTGCTGTGTAAATACCTTCTGTTAGTCGACTTTCATTCATCCTCTCAACATGACCAAACCATCTAAGCATACTCTTTTCAATTTTTGTCACTACATCTACTTTTAAACCGCACCGTTGCCTTATCACATCATTCCTCAGTCTATCATTACACACACACACCATTTCCACAGCATTCATTCTACTTTCATGCTTCTTTTGCCTCACCCAACATTCACTTCCATACATAAGCGTAGGCACCAGCACAACATTGTGAACAGCCAGTCGGGCCTTTTTGGACCTTAACTGGTTGGTCACAACCGCACGTATAGCACCATTCACTTTATTTCCCGCATTTACTCTCCTTTCCACATCTTCATCTATCTTTCCATCCCTTGTAAACAGACTCCCCAAATATACAAACTCACTTACTTGCTCCACACTTTTATCATTTATTTTCACATCACACATGGATACGTCCTCTTCTCTTTCAAACACCATGACCTTCGTCTTATTCACATTTATATTCATCCCTTAAAAAATATTTTTACTTAAAGATAATGTGAGAGATTGATTTGTGTAAAAAAATAACAAGTAAGATCATGTCAGTCTAAAACACGAGTGTATTAAGATTTATACATATAAATGTGAAAAAATCACCTGTGGAAGACCTGAGGTACTTGTACCAACACCTGTTGTATACTACCAACTTCGGCAGGATTCTCAATGAAAATTTTTCCTGCATAGTTGTGACATTTCTTATTTATCAGGGACTTTATTTCTGGCAATGCTACAGACGAGAATATAAGGGTCTGTCTGAAAAATAAAAAAAAACAGTAACATTAGAATAGTTTGTCACATGTTAAATACAGCTTATTCATAGATGCAAATAAATAAGTTACTTTGACTTAAAATAAACCAACCTGTAATACTTAGACCATCCGTTAACAGCCCAAGACCTGACCCTAGAGAAGTCAGTGCCATGAGTTTTCTTCGGCAGCAAATGGAAATGATCGAGGATATGCAGCAAATGATCCCAATTCTGCATGAGGAAGACATCGGTCTGATCCATCACCAGCACTTCTATGGAGGCCAGGAAGTCGAAGTCGCGGTCTTCCTCGCCCTCCGCGCCCACTATCATGCGCAGACCTAGTGGTGACGTCACTATGATGTCTGAAGAGTAGAAGTCTGTATAGAGCTGTGATAAAGTGTTTGTAATAAGCAAAATTTCGTTTTTCTGGCTATACAACGTATTAAATTGCTTAAGGCTTTTAAGAATGTGGGGGCAACTTACTTTGAGAGTTTTCTTTGTAACTGTCATGCCAAGTCTGAAAGTGTCTTCGGTGTTTCCACTAAACATGAGCTCATAGTCTTCAGGCTTGGGATTCTTCCGGGGCATTATCAGTTCACCACCTGTGAAGTCTTCTTCAAACCTCTTTTTATTTACCACTTCCCCTGCTTCTTTAGGTACCAGAATATCAATCAAGGTTTTGACGATTCTATAAGCAGTATCTTTAAAAGGTACCATAATGAGAACCTGCAAAAATTATGAAATTTGTGTAATTCCTTATACTACTACGAACAGTATATTATATTATGTACATATCGATGGCTAACAGCCAAAAAGGGATAAGCGACATTTTTTGCGAAATCGACTTATACAAGATTAGTTTTAGTTTATGCGAAACCCGAAACACGTGTCTGGTATTTTTATGTAAAGAATCAATGTACAAAATTTCGAAACTGTATCATAAAAAATCACAAAGTTATAAGCTTGTTATGTTATATGGTTGTCCGTACAAAAACATGCTCACCACGCGACAACCCCACGCCGCCCGCGCCTCTAGCGTCGTCTTGCGGTCATCTATACTAATATTATAAAGCTGAAGAGTTTGTTTGTTTGGTTGGATTTGAAAAATTATTTTAGCATTTTATAGCGCAATTCTTGAGGAAGACTATAGGGTATGTAACATTACGCTAGGACCCTTAGAAGCCGAGCAAAAAAAAAGTAAGAATTAGCGCTGATAACGAAGTAATAGCGCGGGCAGGCGATGCGATGCGACGGGCTGAGTCGGGGGAACCAGAAATTTCGCGCGGACGAAGTCGCGGGCAGAAGCTAGTAATATTATAAAGCTTAAGAGTTTGTTTGTTTGTTTGGTTGAACGCGCTAATCTCAGGAACTACTGGGTCTGGTTCGAATTGAAAAATTGGTTTAGCGTTGGATAGCCCATTTATCGAGGAAGGCTATATGCTATATAACATCACGCTACGACCAATAGGACCGGAGCATCAATGAAAATGTTGCAAAAACGGGGAAAAATTATTCCTTTTGAGAGCTTCCATTGCGTGCGCTGCGTAAACGGTTAATGTTACGCAAAAATCATGTATGACGGAATTCTTCCTCTTATAAAAAAAAAATATAAAAAAGTCCGCGATAGCATAGTGTCTATCATTTAAGGTTGGCTCACTATAACTTTTTTAATGATAATCAAATTTGTTATAAAATAATGCATTATTTGCGAAGGGGTTTTCATAAACATGGTAGGTATTAACCCTTATCCAAACAATAGTTTCATAATCAATGCTGATTAAGTACATGTACATTCCTTTTTAAATTATTCGAATTGGACTTTTCGTTTAGAAATGACGACGGGTATTTTTATACCCGTCGTTTTTCGGAAAGTCTTTAAGCATTTTTATGCTTAAAGTAAGAAAAATACGCTTAGTCTATTAGTTATCTACACATTTTATTTTTTATTGACTGTTTGAACGCGTTAATCTCTGTCACTACCAGTCAGATTTGAAACATTCTTTTTGGATTTTATAGCCCAATTCTAAAGCGAAAACGAAGTAACAGCGGGGCAGACGATGCGATACGACGGGGTGGGTCGGGGGAACAAGAAATTTCACGCGGACGAAGTCGCGGGCGGAAGCTAGTTGATAATAATTTGGCAGTAGGTACCTAACCGTACGGCGATTGTATTGTAATAAACTGGTGATAACATTTTCCATCACACTTGCAGGCTTTGGACTGTCGTAATGGTCAATTGTAGGTAGATATTATTATGTACTTTAATCGTTAATGCAGACGTAAGGCCCCCCGCGCACTAGGCAGCCTGGCTACACAGCCAGGCTGCGGCAGCCAGAATATTTGCGCAGCCAGTTATAGCAGCCAATCGACGACTATTCGAGATCCTTCCATCGAGCGATGTGGACGTGGAAGAACTTATTATTATTTATTGTTTACTTATCTCGTAAAAAAACGCAAAACAAAGAAAAGACACTGGATTCATCCTCTTTTTCTAGAAAGGCACTCAAAAGGCTTATTCCAAACCTATTTCAAAGATGTTCGCACATTCCCAGACCGGTTTTTTAACTACACGAGGATGTCAGTGCAATCGTTTGATAACCTTTTGGAAAAAATACGAAATTCAACCAAGGGCAATGATATGCTTATGCGAGCTTGTATATGTCCAGAAGAAAAACTGGTGATTACTTTGAGGCGAGTGCGAAAATGAAAAATATTGTTAATTACTCATTTATTATTTATTTCTTACATTTATAGTAATGAATTAGTTCAAGTTGTCCTGAAATAGTTCTATTAATTCAGAACCCTGAGACATATTTGTTGCATTTGTGTCTGTTGGTGATAACGCCTCAGTATAAATAGTTGGAACAGCCGTAGAATACGCACGGCGGCTTTCAGTGGTCGAGGCTTCTGGCCTATAATTTGAGTGTGTTGAGTATTCATAGCGATACTGCCCACTGCTTGCGGTTTCCGATCCATAATCAGTCGAGTATCCTTGGCCTTGGCGATATTGTCCACTGATCGATGTTTGTGGTCTATATGATCTGGCCGCCGATGTCCCTGGTTCATAATCAACATAACGTTGGCGAAACTGACCAAATTCGGAATCGTGAGTTTCCATTTGAGCTCTTTTTATTACTTCAATTAACTCAATTCTTGTAGAAAGCTTACGATGTCTCGGGATGTTTTTAAAATCATCTAGAAGTAAAAGCATACATAGTCTATCTGAATCAGACTCTTGCTGTCTTTCACGCTCTTCTCTCATTACGATACTTTCCCTTAATACCTGAACCAAATTTTCATCGTCACTCGTCTTCTTTTTGGAAACAGGTCGTTCACCTTGAGTACTACCGCTGTTAGCGTTGGTTTCGGCAGTGCGTGTTTCAACATTGAAGTGAAAATAATTACAAGAAACTAATAATGTAGAACTACAGAGTGATTCTGCGACACCTTACAAAAAGTATTGATTGGTGTCGCAGAATCACGCTGTATAACTATAAGTATAATCCAGATAATAAAGTACATGCTTACCAAATTAATTTTTTTCATTTTGTGATAAATTTTCCGAGCACATTATGTTCGTGATTTCTTCCCATCTTCTTTTCTTTAAATCACGATCACTGTATTCTTCTAATGTTATATCCCAAATTGCTTTTTACGGCTTTCAATTTCCCGAATAAATTTCTCTGTATCAAAAGTCATTTTTTGAAAAAGTTCGGAACCCAAAATACGTCTGGCTGCTACAACTAGTGCGCGGAGACTGACGGCAGCCACATACATTCGCCTACACACGCTCTGGCTGCGCGCAGCCAGCTGGCTGCCCTGCAAACAGGCGCGTTGTATTGGCTGCCGCAGCCGGGAATTCGTGGCTGCCTAGTGCGCGGGCTCCCATACAACGTCATATGTTTTACTGGCTGCCGCAGCCTGGCTGCGCAGCCAGGCTGCCTAGGGCGCGGGGGGCCTAAATGATAAAATGTAGTCAATGCGATTTGTTGCATCTTATGCTAAGTTCAAAGTGGATGAAAAATGTTAAACATCGCATTACTTAAGCACAGCAGGCTGTAGGTACAAATAATAACTTTCTACAATTAACCATCTTGGCGTGTTTAAAAATGTTAATCATCACTATTTTACAATAATTGACTTGATCACTACTTACAATATCGTACCATTTTTCTGTACTGGACGTTTGTGTATGAGAAAGACATGGTTGCATGATACTTTTTACATACGATAGGTACACGATCAAACGAAATACAAAGGCCCACTCGCGACCGCACGCCCGCGCAGAGCGTGGTGCGTTTTTTTTTTTTATTAGAATTAGGTTTGCTCTTGACTTTATCTAGGTCAGAAGTGACAGAGATAAAGTCGACGATGGAGCAAGCTTACCCAGAAGAAGCCTGTTCACTCTCACTTTGAAGAGATCGGGATCGTATGCGTTCGGAAACACAGACGCAGGCAGAGAGTTCCACTCCATTGCTGTGCGCATCACAAAAGACATTTGGAAACGCTTAGTGCGAATTGGTGGAATAGCAACTAGGTAGGAATGGTAACCTGCAGTGCATCTAGATGTCCGATGGTAGAAGGGGGCCGGCGGAATGAGGTCGTGGAGTTCTTGAGCACACTCACCGAAGTACAATCTGTAGAAGACCGACAAGCAGGCAACCTTGCGGCGACGAGTCAAGCTTTGAAGCTTGACATCCACCAGTTTTACGTCGCCAATGAGCCTCTTAGCTCTGCGTTCCACCGAGTCAAGCGCGGCAAGTTTGTATTTAGCTGAGCCATCCCAAAGGTGTCTGCAATACTCCATATAGGATCGCACTTGCGCTTTGTAAAGGGTTAAAAGTTGTCCAGGCGTAAAGTATCGCTTCACCCTATTTAGGATGCCCAGTTTCTTGGCAGCAGTTTGGGCTTTGTACCCAATGGTGGCACCGAAGTTGAGACATGATGTCAACTTCATGCCTAGGAGCTCGAGCCGATCAGTTACAGGAACAAATGTACCCCGAAAAGTAGGAGTTTGGTCGAAACGACTCCTTTTAGAGGTAAAAAAACACGCGTGTGTTTTGGTGGCGTTAAAACAGACCAGATTATCATCACCCCACTGGATACAAACGAGCTTCGGCCCCGCAGATTTTTGCGCTGGACAAATATCTCTCTGAAACTGTACTGTCATCTGCATACCCAACAATACCAGGCTGAAGTAGGTCATTGATGTGTAGAAGGAAAAGAGTTGCAGAGAGAACAGACCCCTGAGGAACTCCGGCATCAATAGCCATAAGGCCGGAAGAGCAGTCGTCAACGACTACTCTCATAGACCGTTCACTAAGGAAGTCTGATATCCAGCTACAAAAATCAGCTGGGATGCCATAAGCAGGTAGCTTGCTGAGTAGACCAGCGTGCCAGACCCTGTCAAAGGCCTTCGAGATATCACGCGATACAGCAAGTGCTTCGCCGTGTTTCTCGATGGCTTCGCCAGCAGTGCGTGACATACATAAGATCGTTAGTTGACCGTCCCCGGCGAAAGACATATTGACGGTCACTGAGGAGATCATTGTTTTCAAGGTAAGTCAGCAACTTACTGTTCAGTACCTTTTCCATAACCTCGCACAGAATGGGGGTAATGGCGATCGGACGGTAATGGGTAGGGTCTTTTTAGGCACTGGTTGCACGTTTGCAAGCTTCTAGGATTTTGGTACCGTCGTTTTTTTAAGAGTGAGGCGGAACAAACGTGTCAACACAGGAAACAGTTCAAGCGCACACTGCCTCAACACTCTCGCTGGAATGCCGTCAGACCCGCTGGCCTTGTTCACGTCTAGACTGCACAATACTCTTCGGAACTCTTTAATGTGAACTGCGATCTCCGGCATCGAGGAGTCACAATGAGGTACAGTAGGTCGTTGCTTGGAGCCAGCGTCCAGACGTGAATTGCTTGCAAAAAGAGATGCAAATAGATTTACTTTCTCACCCTCACCTCCAGAGTGAGCCAGCGACCCATCAGGTTTCATAACTGTTTACTACCCGGAGGGTGCGAAGCCAGCTTGGTCCCAATACGTCCGACATGGTCAAAACGTGCTCCACGTAAAACCCGCTTGCAGAACTTGGCGGCAGAATTAAAGGCTCTTTTCCTCGCGCGAACCCTACGCGCTCTAACTTTTCGGTCGCGGGCCTTGACCCAGGCTTGGTAGGCAGACTCTTTTCGGGCCTCAGCGTGGGCGCTGTTGGCGAAAATGTGCATCGTAGATTTGTTTAGTATTAAAACAGCATGAGGTTTTTTCCCGGCTGCAGTTCCCACGCCCAGCCACACGTATTGAAAATACACCAGGGTTTTACCCGGCGGCAGTTCTCATATAAACAAAATGTTAGTTCACGCTGGGGAAGAACCCTACAAATTGTATAAAAGAAACGAGTTTAGAATTATTTAAGTCAGTTCAGTTCGCAGCTTACTAGCGATAAGTGAAAGTAATAAACCTACAGTGTAAGTCAAGAAGAAAGTCAGTTATTTCACTACCTCTTCGCTACCCGTCTCTCATCGAGATCCTTGTGGTTTGTACCCATACATACGCATTCAGGGGTGCGTGGTGACGTGTGTCGCCAGCAGAGACACTCGACTCAGGTAGAAGGGAACGCACATCAAAAACGTGGGAGATTGTCCCAGGTCGATATCGGGTACTGGACGTACCCCTACCGTCCGAAACAGGCGCATTCTGCATTATACCAAAGCCGGGATTTGTGAGCGAGCGGGATGTCGGAGAATGGAATAAAATACTCCACCCCTGTCGAATCACGTCTGCAACCACGTCAGCACAGCACGAGGGGTCACCCGAGGAGAAGCACACTTGCCGCCAAGGATAAGACGCAAAAAAGTGCCGCATCTCATCCCAGTCTGCTGACACGTATCGCCATACTCGCCTCGTGCCTCTAGGACTCTCATCTGGAGGAGAGCAGGTCGATATGGATTTCACCAAACAGTGGTCCGACGTTC
Source organism: Fissipunctia ypsillon (assembly GCA_947568875.1). Taxonomy (NCBI): domain Eukaryota; kingdom Metazoa; phylum Arthropoda; class Insecta; order Lepidoptera; family Noctuidae; genus Fissipunctia; species Fissipunctia ypsillon. Next base: position 13,074,769 of record OX387661.1, on the reverse strand, counting down.
CCAGCGGAGCTGAGAACGATACTGAATGACTGTCCGGATCAGATGCCAGCAGAAGGTCCAAGCAATTAGGTGTATGGCCGTCAACATCCGGTACCCACGTTGCCACATTCACCACCTGGGTTAGATCTAGCCTTAAAGCAAACTTGCGCGCCTCTAACCCGGCATGGTCAGTTTTTTGGCACGGGAACAACCACTCTTTATGATGGGCGTTGAAGTCCCCCAGAAAAATGAGCTTCGCTGTTGGGTAGACGCCGATGTAGAGAGATTTCTCCACGCCAGTGTCCACAAGCAGCCATATGACAGAAAACCCGATTTCTCAAAGCAACGGAGACGACGACAACAAATGTCATCGGGGACGTGAACACAGACCCCAGCTTGCTTCTTGAACTTGTGTACAAGAGAGTAACCCGGGTTACGCCACATCCGACGGGGTTGTTATCTTCGTCTCCGTTAGGAAAAACAAGTGCGACTTCTCAGTCTCAAGGTGGTGATGGACCGGATCGAGATTGGAGTGCAACCCCCTGATGTTAGTGAGGTGCACTTTTAGTTGGAGGAAGTGCAGCCGTTGTTTAACCTTGTTTTTCTTTGCTTTGGTCATAATAGTGAAGTTGTTGGGGAAAAAAGTCGACTTGTCGATGCGCTGCTCAGTAATCCAAGTGGAACACTAGAGCTAACCAAACCTATGGGGAACTCATTTGTAGATTGCGGGGACGCCCGAACCCCCTGGATATGGCCACCGGTACCCTAATTGCGTAACACACTTACAGCAGGAATCGGTTTCATTTTGACAGTTCAACAACATTCATTGTGTTATTTCCGTTGTTGACCAGACACATTTTCGACGAACTTAAGAAGCAATGGATTAGCAATTTGCTTCAAAATGATTCAAATTCTGATTGATAGTGTGTTACGCAATTAGGGTGCAGGTCCTCCCATCCAGTCGCCAGCTGGCACGGTGGTGCCGCCTATGACTTGTGTTGTGCGCATATCATTGCGGATAGAGTACTTAGTGTCGCTCGGTGTCCAACTTGTAACCTTTTAAAAATATTTTTGGGACAAAATATAACATGATATAAAAATTATTGGAATCAAATCAGTTACTTATTCTGAACAAACTATATTCAGGTTTCGCAAATACTAAAAATAAAGTTGTATAATACGGTTAGAATCGGCTTTTTGGCTGTTAGGTATCAATTAAGTCGATTTCGCAAAAAAATTCGCTTATCCCTTTTTGGCTGTTAGGCATCGATATACATTCAACATTGGCTTGTGCGTATGCAGGTAAGATATTACTGCTAATCATGTAAATACATTATACAGGACAATTTTTTTATCACTACCCAAATTTTCACAGGGTGTTCTACCCATGAATATGAACTACTTTCACTATGGGACCAACTCTGAAAATACAAAAAAAAAATCTGCTATTTCCATACATTTTGGTCGAGTAAGTATTGAAATTTTGTGCAAATTAATTACCTAAACAAATGGAGTATAAGTACAGTACACATTGTTATGCTTTACATACCTTAGGCCTCACCAATCCCTGGTCGCGATATTCATCAGACAAGTCATTCTTCTTGGAGAGTTTAGCATTGTGATGTAGAATCTTAGTTCTAGTTTTCAACATGTGATTTACTACATGAAGACAGTAAGTATATCGAATTTCATCTGCATTGGTGAATGATCTCTCAGGATAATATAGATCTTGATAGTTATTAAAAATTGAAAACAGTTCCTTTTGCAATGGTGTGAACACTTCAGTAAGTTCCGAGTCCCTTTTTATTAAATTGGTTTTATTAGCTGATACTATATTGCCATGTATTTGAGATTTTATATGTAACTGCTTGAAATCTATTTTATTCATCAATGTAGGCATTGTTCCCATTGCCACATAAGTATTTTCTTCTAATATTGAAACTTTTGGTTTAATTTTTTTAGACAGAGTCTCTATAGGCTTTGGTATAACTACAGATAAGTTTCCTAAAACTGGCCAAGTCTTGTTTGTGATCTCCACAGCCGGCGGTGTGTTAGTGAGAGATACCAGTAATTCGTCTCCTAGGTCATGCTGCAGATGTTTTGTGAATGGATCATCACACATATTATCTTCTTCAGTTTCCATTTCATGATCTATTACAGGCACCTGCAAAACAGACACATATTTTAAGTTTGCAACACAATGAAGGATTTGTATAATGTGTAAAGTAAATTGATGGTAGCTATGTATTCTTTACTCCAAACATTTTGTCAAAGTATTTCAGCGGATGATAAAGCAGGTTGTTTGGTGAAATTAACTAAATCTGTTATTTAGATATTTTCTGTCTACCTCTCAATGAACACATGATAACTATACAAGAATTTGCTGTTGCCAGCTGCATCCCTAATGATCATGTCTTTCTAAAACGTACAAAGACATGATCATATTATGCTCACATAGTGTAATGCAATAAATATAATTATTGAGTATCTCATTACCTCAACATCCTCGTCATCTTCCCCACTTGTACTTTCTTGGTCATCAGGAATGTGAGTATGTGCGTGCTCTGCTTCATTCGTGTCTACCGCCTCGTCATTACTACTACTATCTTCATCACTTTCTGCTACCGATTTTCTCTTTTTGTTACTAAAACAGGACAATAACTGATCGTATGCGTCTTCCTCCTCCTCACTTTCAGAATACGTTACTCGCTGCTGTAGTTTTTCCTCCATTTTTCTTTTCTTCTCCAATTCTTCCCCGACTTTTTGCGCATTTTTATATCTATTAAAAATTGCTTTCTTGTTTACAATTCTTTCTTCTGCAGCTTTTTTCTTCTTTTTTGTAGTGGGCTTAAATGTACCTTTCTTTTTACCAAAGAACTTTTTGCTTTTTTTCATATTGCTTCTTCAAATAATAACTCTAGTAGCAATGTAAATTGAAATAATGTGTTTATTTATTTATAGTACGAACACACGGTTTCACTTGCACACACGTTTCACTTGAGATTTTGAGAACCAAAACAAAACATAACCTCTAAATAAAGCAGTGCTGCCAAATCCAAAAATTATATTTGACAACGAACGACGACCATTTCTAACTTTTCTCTGTTTCGTGCACAGAACATATTCTACTTAGTCTGGCCATAAATACTGTTACAATTAAATAAACAAAATATTACATTTGAATTTGGAATCTGTCATTTTTATATGATTGTTCATTGAGTTTTCTCATTTTGGCGCCAATACATTGTAGAATATTTTGCGATATTAAAATGGAGTGGGGTGATAAAGAGAACTGAATCGGCGATTCGGTTCTCTTTATCACCCCCTTACGTGCAATCACAGCGATTCGCTGTAATTGCATTACACAAAGTAGGAGCCAAATGCAATTTTTAAAACTCTCCATACGCTTGGTTTCAGTAAAATTTTTGTGTACCAGGCTATAAATAGGTACAATGAGACCTCCTCTGTTTGTGACAGAAAAAGATCTGGCCGTCCACGTAGTGTTCGTACGAAAAAGGTGGTCAAAGCAAAGGGAAAGAATTCGAATAAATCCTGTCCGAAAGTAAAAGATTTTATCTCAGGAGATGAAGATAGCACCTAGAACCATGTTGCGTATTTTAAAAGATGACTTAGGACTTGCAGCCTATAAGAGACGTACTGGGGTAATTTCTTAACTGATAATTTAAAAAAGAATAGGGTGGTAAAATCGAAACAACTACTGAAGCGGTACGCAAAGGGAGGTCACAGAAAAATTTTGTTTACGGATGAGAAAATTTTTACAATTGAGCAACATTTTAACAAACAAAATGACCGTATTTATGCTCAAAGCTCTAAGGAAGCTTCCCAATTAGTCGACAGAGTGCAACGTGGGCACTATCCGACTTCAGTGATGGTTTGGTGGGGTATTAGCTATGAAGGAGTGACTGAGCCATACTTTTGTGAAAAAGGTATCAAAACATCGGCACAAGTGTATCAAGATACCATTCTTGAGAAGGTAGTGAAGCCCCTTAATAACACCATGTTCAATAACCAAGAATGGTCCTTCCAGCAAGACTCGGCGCCGGGTCTACGCAGTCTTGGTTGGAAACGGACGCTTCGGACTTCAGAGCTGAAGACTGGCCGTCGTCTAGTCCCGATCTTAATCCGCTGGATTATGATTTATGGTCAGTTTTAGAGAGTACGGCTTGCTCTAAATGCCATGATAATTTGGAGTCCCTAAAACAATCCGTACGATTGGCAGTGAAGAATTTTCCCATGGAAAGAGTGCGTGCTTCTATTGATAACTGGCCTCAACGTTTAAAGAATAAGAATAATTTATTGTTTAAGAAGTTACATTCGAGTGCGTTGATTCCTGGAACTCACACTAGGATTCCCTGTGTCGTGAGATCCAGGCTCCTTCGTTCCGTTTACATTTATTGCTATGCATCTAGTAGGTATATATACGTTACAACTTAATTTCATATAGTCTACTCGTAATCTACTAACAGAGGAGTATACAATAAAAAAAAAAAAAAAAAAAAATAAACTAATACACAAAGAAAACTAATATTAATACCCAAAGAAAACAGTAGATAACCAAGTATGTATGTAAATATGTTATGTGTGGTTGTGATCGTGTGTGTATATGTGTGATATGGTGTGGTTGTGATCGTGTGTGTATATGTGTGATTTGGTGTGTTTGTGTGGGTGTCTGAATTAAGAAAAAATTGAAAATTGAAAATTGTGTTGGTGTTGAGAGTGTGTCTGAGTGTTATACCTGACGATGTATAAAATTATGTGGATATTTTTTATATAGAGTAATAAATATATAAATAGAGATATGTATCAGAACCTATCAAAGCGCTCCTTGTTTAGAATTATATTAGATTAAGAAGTTTTCAATCATATCATAGTCCAGAGTAAGAAGCCATTTTGTAACCGTAATTTTGCATTTAAATTGTGTAAGTTGTAGAATTTTGAGTCGGTTATTGAGTTTCGAATAAATTTGCGGTCCCATAAAACCGTACGACCTTCTACCGATTGATTTACGGCATCGAATCTTTTCCCAAGATACCCTTGGACTTGACAGGATACAAGTGCACATGGAGGTTTTGTGAAATCTTAAAGTGACTGATAGGATGTAAAGCTGTCCGACTCTAAGAACTCCCACTTTGGTATAGAGTACGTTAGTAGGGTACCGGAATGGTCTTCTATAGGCAACTTTAAGAAGAGCTCGTTGAGCTCTTTCAACATTTATCAATGAGGTTTTACCAGCCACGCGCCCCATGCTATTATACAATAGTTAAGGACTGATTGGCAAAGAGAGAAGTAAATCATCTTTAGAACTGAGTCATCTGCAATTTTACCCAGTTGCGGAGCATTTTTCGAACCCTACCCCTTAAAGCAATCAGATGTGTGGACCATGATAAACGGTTATCTACAAAGACTCCTAGATATTTAATGGAATCTGTTTGTTCGATATATGGGCAAGTACAATTTTCTGGGCTAAAACAGGAGTGCAGCTGTATACAAGTTACAGAGTTAGGGGCCGAACGTTTCGAGATGGCAAAATTGATTGCCTTCGTTTTATCTATATTTAGCGTCGGGGTTTTCCCATGAAATACGATTGCGGTGTCGTCAGCATAGGTAAAGATTTTAGCTTGGGGGATTTTCATAGCACACAATCCATTTATATAGATGATAAATAGGGTAGGTCCCAGCACGCTTCCCTGGGGCACACCAAATTGCACTGTGTTTGGGCCACTAGAATATTTCTCCAGCACTACCCCTTTGCGTTCTCTCGCTGAGATATGAGGTAAAACAGTCCAGAGCAGTGCCACGAACTCCCAGAAGCGACATTTTTTTAATCAATATTTTCCTAGATATTGTGTCAAATGCCTTGGCGAGGTCCAGGAAGATGCCAGTACATGCCTGTACTTGACCTAGATTGAGGGTTATAAAATCGGCTAAGTTGGTTACTGCATCCTCCGTGGACCTACCAACCCGAAAACCATATTGATTTTCCGACAATAATCTATTTTGTTCTAGGTATGCGAGTAGTCGCTTGTTCACAACTTTCTCAAGGGTTTTTGAGAGAGCTGTCAGCAGAGAAATCGGGCGATAGTTTGAAGGGATTTTTGGATCTCCACTCTTAAATATCGGGCATATAATGGCAATCTTTATGCAATCAGGTACTTTACCTGTACTTAGGCTTAAGTTGCACAGAAAGGCAATCGGTCTGACCAAAGCATAAGAACATTGTTTTAAAAAGGAATTATTAATGCCATCATAAGTATCATAACCTGTCGCTGATGCCGTTTTAAGATGGGAGATAATTGAAAATATTTCTTTTTCATCAGTTGGAGTAAGAAAAAAGAGTTTGGGTTAGTGTTTACAGTACTGGGGTGCGTGCAGAAAACCTCCTCGTGTGCCTGATGTTTGCTGGTCCCTTATGGATACGTTCAAGGGGAAGAGCAGTTGTCGGGCCGGTGCACCCTGGGCATGGACAATAATCTCTTCTTGAAAAAGGTGTAGGAGTTTTTCGGAGAGAGTATTGTTAGTGGCGAATTTCTGCGGGCGGGGGAGCACTATGCTCCACGTCGTTCTTCCACGTGTACCTCTGATTAGCAGAGGGCACAGTGGAGGAACAAGGGAGGTGGGTCGATCCTGATCGATCGACGTTCGTCGATTGACACTGGATGTGACCTTGCCACCACGGTGCAGGCGCACCAACGTGGCTATTGTTTCTCCCTCAAGAGCATTCTTGAGGAGAGAACTTTCAACGGGTTTGCTGAGTCGGGTTAGCCGGACAGCAAACGGAGGCATGCTTAATGCCGCCGTCGGGACACCTCTATGATAAAAAAACCACCTAATCCTAAGCTTTGAAGCGTGGCGAGAGGATGAGTGGCTGGTGAGGGACCAGTCGCTAGCGCTTCCCCTGTAGATACCTGCCACACTCTACAGTATATAGGCTTACCTAGTGCAAGAGGCTCTGCCTAGGCGGACATTTATTTCCTCACTACTCGTGGGAACAAAAATGGAAAACAATAAACCCAAAAACAAAAAAGTGAAGGACGTGCCAAGTTTATTGGCGGAGGTACCGCTTGCCGGCGACGGCAACAAGAGTCGAGGAGGCTCCCGTTCCTTAGGGAACACAAGCATGTCCGACCAGGACTCGCGCGGGCGTTCCAAATTTTTTGGAAAGCGTTCGCGCGACGATGAAGATTTGGACCGAACGGGGTCGATGGTGTTTTCCTCAAGTGAGGAGAACCTGCCGGCTGCTAAAGTGGTGACAGCGAGGAGAGGCCGGGGTCGCGCGGTGGCGGGTGGAGGTTTCGCTCCGATGCCAGGGCGCGACGTTCGGGGTCGCTTCAGGCGGCCTGATACACCGGGAATCGGCGGGGAGAGTGACCCCGGGGTCTCATCCGGGGTCTCAACTGAGGAGGGAGGGGTCACCGTATCACTTGTGGGCACGAAGGCGGAGGCCAACGCCGCGAAGCGTGCTCAAAGTAGAGCGGTCGCGGCCGACGAGGTCACCGAAATGGCCCGTCAGGCTCGGGAGCGGCGGTCTGCCCAGGCGGCTACAGGGGAGAGCTTAACTGCAGAGGCTCTAAACCGCCAAGTGTTGGACGGCGTGGACGTTATTCTGAAGGTGGCTACTAAGTCTGGCAACCTGAAGGGCGCGCGCGCCCTTAAAGAGGCGGCAGAAGGGATCAGGGAGGCGGTGGAGAGTCTCCTTAATCGCACGACCTCGGAGGAGACGGCGAAGCTGTGGGAGGAGAACAGCCGTCTCCGTTCCGAGTTAGAGGACCTCAAGCGACAGGTTGCCGCCCAGAGGACAGCTCCCGCGGCCGTTCAGTCCTCTCCCGTTGCGGCCCCGTCGTCGGCTCCATCGCCGGCCTCGTCGTTGACGCCTGCACTTGTGGATGCGGAGGTCGAAAAAATCGTCCGCATCTGCATGATGCAGTGCGGGGACATGGTGGGTGCCCGCCTTGAGGCCATAGAGGCGAGGCTCCTCCCGGCAGAATCCATCCGCCCTCCGCTCGCTGGGGACGGTCGTGGGAGAGGGGTCCAAAAAACGGGGCCCGGCGGCCACGGCGGCTGAACCGGGCCGATCTGGGGGGAGAGCGGCCCAAAAACCCACGCCCCAGATGGCCACCTCACGGACAGCGGCACCTCCAGCGGTGCCTCCGGCGGCCGTGCCTGGGCCTGGCATGGATACCTGGACGACGGTCGTCAAGAGGGCCCGCAAGAAGATAAGGACGGCGCTGCCAGTACCAGCACCCGCTGGAGCACTGGCACCCCAGAAGGTACAGGGACCGCCTAAGGTTAGAGCCCTGTGGCGTAGCCACAATACATTAATATAATATGTATTAGGATATATATAAGTATATATATTTATAACTACTATAAAATACTTAACATACTAAATACACAAAATACAAACACAAACATTAAACATGCACAATGACACATAACATATTAATAAATACAAACTTACCAGTACCAATAGCCGCATCGTTGAGTCGCCGAGCGTCACCGCGTCGTCGTCGTGTCGTACCGAGTAAGCGCGCACCAAGTCCCGCTACTCACCGAAACAAAGGAATATCGAGAACCATCGCCGGCGCAGCGCCGCGCGCGCCCACGCCCGGTAGTTCAGTCCGTCTCGCACCCTCACGGCAGACGCACGCTCGCTTGCTACGTAAACCCAATTCTTCCGCATACGCTATAACGCTTACGATCGCCTACTTACTATATCTATCCGCTTGTGCTTGTTATTGTCATTGTAGTGGTGATAATAAACTGTTGGCAAAGTGTCTGGACTGTTTAATTGTGTTCCCCGAAGATAACTCACATCACGAAGAGAAGACACACACAACACATACATCTCCTACATTGGTGACCCCGGATCTTGGACACAGCACGGAGCAGCATAAAAACCGTAAGCTAGTGAAAACCAGATTTTATAATGTCTAAAAACGGCAAGTCATCCGACAAACAAAGTGACGAAGGCAGGTCGCATTCCAAAGAAAGGACATTTATACCTTCCGACATTTGTCGTGTCGGGGTACGACTTCCGCCGTTCTGGCCGGAGGAACCTGCAGTCTGGTTTGCGCAAATAGAAGGAAGTTTTGCACTCTCAGGTGTCAGAGATGACGACACCAAATATAATTACGTCAGTGCGCAGCTTGAAAACCGTTATGCCGCAGAGGTGAAAGATATTTTAATTAATCCACCAGCTAGTGGCAAATATGAAAAGTTAAAAAGCGAGCTAATCAAAAGGTTATCTGCGTCGCGTGAAAAATAACTAACCCAGTTGTTGATGCATGAGGAATTAGGAGACAGGCGACCATCCGCGTTTCTTCGGCACCTGCAACATCTAGCCGGCCCAAGCATACCAGACGATTTTATAAAGACTGTGTGGACTAGTCGCTTACCGGGCAACATACAAATAGTCGTAGCATCGCAGCCAGAGTCGTCACTTTCAGCACTCGCAGATCTGGCTGATAAAGTGCACGACCTCGTACCACCCGCGCCGCAAGTGGCCACCGCAGACGCAGTTCCTAATTCAATGATCGAGAAACTGTCTAAAGAGATTGCAGAGCTCAGTCGTCAAGTGCAGGCCCTCTCAACAAGAGATTCCAGATCCAGGTCGACTAGGTCGAGGGATAGAAGTCAACGGGGAAGAAGCAACACGCGTTCCCAGTCAAATTATAGGAAGTACCCCACCTGCATTTTCCACCACAGATATGGAGACAAGGCGCGAAGATGCCTGAAACCTTGTGATTATCAATCAGAATCGGGAAAAGCCAAAGGCAATCATCAGTAGCGACACATGATTGCCATAGTCCTACTACTGGTCGCTTATTCATAACGGACAGAAGGACAAAAATGCAGTTCTTAGTCGACACTGGGAGCGACATCTGCGTTTTCCCCCGCTCCGCCCTGAAACAAAGGCGACCACGCACAACCGAACTCAACGTCTTCGCAGCGAACGGAACACCAATCGCCATATACGGTGTCCAACAAATGGAACTAGACTTAGGACTTCGCCGTGCATTTTCCTGGCAATTCATAATAGCTGACGTCACCAAGCCTATTATCGGAGTCGATTTTTTATCGTACTACGACTTAATCGTAGACTGTCGTAACAAACGCCTGATCGACAACAAGACCAGCCTGTCAGCAAGCGCAAATCCGGTTCCTGCATCAGATGCCATAACTTCAGTCAAAACGATAACAGGCGAGTCTAAGTACTTGAACCTTCTTCGAGATTTTCCGGAAATCACTCGACCAACAGGTACACATCGGGTCATACGTCACAATACGGTTCACCACATAAGAACAACCGCCGGACCGCCCGTATATTGCACTCCAAGAAGACTTGCCCCGGACAAACTGAAGATCGCAAAACAGGAGTTCGAAGAAATGCTGAGAATAGGGACAGCACGACCGTCAGAGAGCCCATGGTCGTCGCCCCTTCATCTCGCCGCAAAAAAGGATAACGGATGGCGACCATGCGGCGACTATAGAATGTTAAACGCACGAACGATCCCCGACCGATACCCCATCCGGCACATCCAGGACTTCACTCAGAACATAGCCGGCTGCCAAATATTTTCGAAAATTGATTTAGTAAAAGCATATAACCAGATACCAGTTAACCCCGAGGATATCTCCAAAACGGCCATAACCACGCCCTTTGGAATGTTCGAGTTCCCTTTTATGACATTTGGTCTAAGAAACGCGGGACAAACGTTCCAAAGATTTGTGGACCAAATGACTCATGACCTGGACTTTTGCTACACGTACTTAGACGATTTTCTGATATTCTCTCCCGACGAAGAGACCCATTACCGTCACTTACGCCTTCTCTTCGAACGATTAAAAGAATATGGAATGGTCATAAACACTACTAAATGTGAATTTGGGGTGGAAGTAGTGACATTCCTTGGCTGTAGCGTATCTTGTGCAGGTATCAAACCACTGGACAGCAAGATCCAAGCCATAAAGGATTACCCCACCCCGAAAACCGTTCGCGAACTAAAGAGATTCCTTGGGATGATAAATTTCTACCGTCGTTTTATTAAAGATGCCGCCTCAACTCAAACGCCGCTGCATCGCCTGCTTACCGGAACTATAAAAGGAAATCAACCCATAAACGTCACCGGAGAAGCACACCAAGCATTTGAAGACTGCAAGAAGAGTCTATGCCAATCAGCACTCCTAGCACACCCAGACATGGACGCCAAACTAGCGTTAGTCACAGATGCATCAGACGTCGCAATCGGTGGAGCTCTACAGCAGCAGAAAGACGGGGGATGGCAACCTCTCGCCTTCTTTAGCCGTAAATTGAGTCCATCACAAAAGAACTACTCGCCGTACGACCGAGAACTTCTCGCGATTTACGAGTCCATAAAACATTTCCGACACCAGGTGGAAGCAAGGCACTTCACAGTATTTACAGACCACAAGCCAATCTGCTTCGCATTCCACGGTCACAAAGAAAAATGTTCACCACGTCAGTTTCGGCATTTAGATTATATATCTCAATTCACAACGGACATCCAACACATACCGGGAAAGGATAACATAGTTGCCGATACTCTCTCAAGAATAGAGGAAATAGTACAGCCTGTCGAGTCGAAGAACCTGGCTATTTCGCAGGATAACGACCCAGAATTAAGGCAACTCTTAGAAGGTGGAACTTCGCTTAAACTTGTCAAAGTAACTGTACCTGGAACAAAACTGGAACTTTACTGCGACGACAACACGCCAAACCCACGACCTTACGTACCAAAAGAGCTTAGAAGGCAAGTCTATGACAGCCTACACTCACTCAGCCATCCTGGCGCTAAAGCCTCCGCAAAATTAGTGGCTCAGCGTTACGTATGGCCAGGAATAAATAAGGATTGTCGCGATTGGACCAAACTCTGTCACGCATGTCAACGCTCAAAGGTCACTCGGCACGTAACTCCACCGGTGGGCACCTTTAAGCTACCAAACGGCAGATTCACCTACGTGCACATCGATATCGTCGGACCATTACCCCTCTCGGATGGCTACCGTTATTGTCTCACCGCCGTGGATAGATTCACTCGATGGCCCGAGGCAATCCCCCTGCAAGATATAACCGCTGAAACAGTCGCTAAAGCCCTAGTTTACAACTGGATATCACGTTACGGTTGCCCAACAGAAGTTGTGACAGATCGCGGCAAGCAATTCGAGTCCGCACTGCTGAAACAGCTCTCAGAACTAGCCGGATTTCAACGCAACAGAACCACTGCGTATCATCCCGCAAGCAATGGAATGGTGGAACGGATGCACAGACAACTTAAGGCAGCTATAACGTGCCATGGAAACCTAAAATGGACGGAAAGCTTACCTCTAGTACTGCTAGGAATGAGAAGCGCCTTCAAAGAGGACATACAAGCGTCACCCGCTGAACTCCTCTACGGCGAACCCCTCAGATTGCCCGGAGAGTTTCTGCAGCCAATCACCGACCAGCATACGACCAGTGACCTCACCGAATTCTCAGCACGACTGCGTTCCATTATGAACAATATTCGCCCTCAACCAGCCGCAAGACACAGCAGACGTAACATTTTCGTGTACAGAGACTTACCTTCTACAACTCACGTTTACGTCCGAGATGACACCGTGAGAGGATCCCTTCAGCCGGCGTACACTGGGCCATACCTAGTCCTGCAACGAGGCACAAAAGTCTTTAAGCTGCTTGTTAAAGGAAAAGAACAGACAGTATCGATAGAGAGGTTAAAACCAGCCTATATACTTACACCAGATACTCGTCCAGAGACTCCTCCGCCCGAAAAAGAAACTCCAAACCCTGTAAACAAAGAGAAGGAAGTAAGAATTACTCGCTCAGACAGAAAAGTGAGATTCCCTGACTATTATCGCCCATCCTAGGATGGTCTCAAGGGGGGAGTCATGTGGCGTAGCCACAATACATTAATATAATATGTATTAGGATATATATAAGTATATATATTTATAACTACTATAAAATACTTAACATACTAAATACACAAAATACAAACACAAACATTAAACATGCACAATGACACATAACATATTAATAAATACAAACTTACCAGTACCAATAGCCGCATCGTTGAGTCGCCGAGCGTCACCGCGTCGTCGTCGTGTCGTACCGAGTAAGCGCGCACCAAGTCCCGCTACTCACCGAAACAAAGGAATATCGAGAACCATCGCCGGCGCAGCGCCGCGCGCGCCCACGCCCGGTAGTTCAGTCCGTCTCGCACCCTCACGGCAGACGCACGCTCGCTTGCTACGTAAACCCAATTCTTCCGCATACGCTATAACGCTTACGATCGCCTACTTACTATATCTATCCGCTTGTGCTTGTTATTGTCATTGTAGTGGTGATAATAAACTGTTGGCAAAGTGTCTGGACTGTTTAATTGTGTTCCCCGAAGATAACTCACATCACGAAGAGAAGACACACACAACACATACATCTCCTACAGCCCCATGCTCCGCGGCTGTAGTGATAACACTGCAGCCCGGAGTCGTCGAAAGGGGCGTTACATACAAGGCGGTCCTGGCGGAGGCTAAAGCCAAAGTCGCGTTCCCCGACCTTGGCACACCGTCCGGCTTCAGAATGAAGCCGGCAATGACGGGGGCGCGGCTGCTTGAGGTGTCGGGTGCCTCCAGCGGGGAAAAGGCGGACATCCTGGCCGCCAAGTTGAGGGAGGTCCTCAACCCGGAGGATGTCCGGGTGTCTGGGCCGATGAAGACTGCAGAGCTGCGCGTCGATGGCCTGGACGACTCGACGACCCCGGCTGAGGTCGTGGCGGCCATCACCAAAGCCGGCGGATGTCCGCCCCAAGACGTGCGGACGGGCGATATTCACGTCGACGTTTCCGGGCTCGGCACGATTTGGGTGCGGTGCCCGGTGGCGGCGGCAAATAAAGTCGCCGACGGGAGGCGTTTGGTGGTGGGGTGGGCTGCGGCAAGGGTCAAGCTGCTGCAGCCCAGGGCTATGCGGTGCTGCCGATGTCTGGACATTTGGCATGTCCGGGCCCGGTGCACCGCCGAAACAGACCGCTGCGAGCAATGTTATCGCTGCGGCCAGCCCGGCCACAAGGCGGCCCAGTGCTCCGCGGCGCCAAACTGCAGCCTCTGTACAGCTGCAGGGAGGCCCGCCAGGCACAGAGCGGGCGGAAAGGCATGTGGCGCCCCCGAAGAATAAGGGGGCCAAGGCTGCCGGGGGCTCTTTACCCCCCTGTCAGCCTGGCTGCCCTTCGGCCGACTCCCGGCCTAGGAATGGTGTGGAGGGAATGGATTGCGCATAATGGCGCTCTACCATTTCCTCCAGGGTAATCTCAACCACTCTGCTAGAGCTCAGGACCTCTTGCTCCAGAGCATGGCAGAGTGGTCTATTCATGTGGCTGTGGTCGCCGAGCCGTACTTCGTCCCCCCCCCGCCCCGGAATAACTGGGTGGGCGACCTGGACGGCTTGGTGGCCATCATCGGCGGGACTCTCGTCAGCCCGTCCCGAGGTCACGGCTGGGTGTGGCCGCTCTCGCGGGCGGCGTTGGCACGATTGGTGCGTATTTTTCGCCCAACAAGAGTCTCGCCGACTTCGAGAACTTCCTTGTCGAGTTGGGTGCCGTCGTAGGCCGACTCCACCCTCGCCCCGTGCTGTTGCTCGGGGATCTCAACGCCAAGTCTGCGGCGTGGGGATCCTGGGGACTTCGGACCCCACTTCCGGCGGCTGGTGCCCAAGTTGATAGGCGCGGCTGGGGCGCTGTCAACGCTGCTTCCCAATCTGGGGGGCCCGAGCGCCGCCTGTAGGCGACTCTACGTGGGGATCGTGCTATCGATGGCCCTGTACGGGGCCCCGATCTGGGCGGCTGACCTGACGGCCGGTAGCATTGCTATTCTGCGGAGGCCGCAGAGAGCGATGGCCGTCAGAGTCAACAGGGGGTATCGCACGATCTCCTACGAGGCGGCTTGCGCACTGGCCGGATCCCCGCCCTGGGACCTGAAGGCGAAATTACTCGCGTCATGGTATCGGTGGCGCGAGGAAATGCAGGCGCGAGGTGAGCGACCGATGCAGCGACTAATGGAGCAGCGTCGGTCGCTGCTTCGCGAGGTCCTGGTGGCGGAATGGCGGGACAGGCTCTCACGCCCTACCGCCGGCCTCGACACCATCGAGGCGGTCCGGCCGGTGCTCGACCTTTGGCTCGGGAGGAGGCACGGCTCCTTGTCGTTTCGGGTGACGCAGGTGCTCTCGGGGCATGGTTGCTTCGGGAAGTACCTGTGTCGCATAAACTTCGCGCGCGCGCGTCCCTCCCGAGAGGATGTATTTCTGACGAACAAAACTTGGAGTTTTTTTTTTTGTAAAAATGTCGACAGTGGTTAAATGCGTTTCCTGTAACGTAGTTATAGATGAATTGTTATCGTACATTCAAAACAAAATATCAGTAATCGATGAAGACACGTTAGTGCGGTTATGTACATCTACGTTTACAAGTGAAGATATCGAAAAATCTAAAACACTGCTGTACGAATCGGTTCCTGTGGAGAAGGCAAAAATAAAGAGGAAAAACAAAGGAAAGGAACAACGAGATCTAGTGGACATAATTAATGTTTTTAAGTCAGTGGAGCCGGATCGATTTCCAATTTTCGTAGCAAGGGACTTGGAAAAGCTACCTCCAATATTGTTTGACCACCTCGATTGCACAAAACTTCTAAAGGATTTGCTTCGAATTCAGAATGAAGTCAGAGAAATTAAAGAGGTATATGTGACGCAAACTCAAATGAAGGATTTAAAAACGGAGATATTGAAATTACAAAATGATTCATTAATACCGGCGGCATCTGTTTGTAAAATTAACATGAAACGAGGCGGATGGCTTATGGAAAGCGGTCCCATTGGATTATCCCACGTCAATAATTCATCAATTATAGATGACTGCAATAATAGTATCGATGAATCCGCGTTACAAATACTGGAAAATAACGAACAATCATTTAGAAAAATAAAGGGGGTAGACGCAGAAACTTCCGACCGCGGTATTCAGTCAGCTGTCTTGCTGCAGCGAGCGGACGAGCGCGGCCCCTCCCCTCGCATCGCAACCACCGCCGTTGGCGCCCGCGCCGATGCCGCTAGTTCAACTACTACGAGGCAGAAGGCCGTGACGTCACCGCAGCGACGAACGGTCGTGCATACGGCAATGGCATCGACCGCGCCTATTGTACATGAGCTGGTGCAAAACAATAATAATGACGGATGGGAAAAAGTGTCACACCGCAGAAGGCGTAATATGAGCTACCGATACCTGGGCACCGCTGGTACCGCCAGGGAGAATGAAGGAAAATTCAAAGCTGCAATAAAAACAGTGCCAATTTTCATTACTAAAGTGCATAAAGACACGACGGAGAAAGATATTGCGGATTATGTGTATCATAAAACGGGTGAGGTGATCTCGCTTGAAGGTATATCGTTTAAATATCCTAAAGATTATAACGCATACAAATTCTTTGTTTCTGTAACTAAAATGGAGATGTTTCTTGATAGCAAACTATGGCCCGAGGGAATTATTTTCAGGAGATTCGTTAATTTTAAAATGAGAAATTACACGAACGGTGCAGACAGAGGTACTGTAAGCGGCGTAAAATAAATATTAATGTATAATCTATTAAGCTACAATTGTAAGAGTATAAAACGCTCGGTGGAGAGTGTCAGGCAACTATGTAGCATGTCTGACATAATTGCCTTGCAAGAAACATGGTTGCTGCCCCACGATATCTCGTTCCTGAGCGAAATCGACGCTGATTTTGGGTGCACCGGGACGTCGGCGGTGGACACCACGGCCGGCATGCTGCGAGGACGGCCCTATGGCGGAGTGGCACTGCTGTGGCGGAAAAGTGTTTTTGATAACGTTTCGGTAGTGCAGTGCGATAACCCGCGAGTGTGTGCCATTAATGTATGCATGAAGTCAAGGTCATTTCTAGTGTTCAGTGTATACATGCCGACGGATAATAGTGCGAACTTAACGGATTTTACGGACTGCCTCAGCCTGGTGAGTGCTATAATCAATAATAACAATATCGAAACTGCTTATCTACTCGGAGACTTTAATTCGCATCCCAGTGAGCAATTTTATAATGAATTGGTTTCTTTTTGCCGGGAATCTGAGTTGTTATGTGCCGATGTTGAACTGTTAGGAGTAAATTCTGAGACTTATACTTTTATAAGCGATGCGAACGGCTCCAGACGTTGGCTAGATCACTGTATTGCTACGAAAGCAGCCATGTGTACTATTATTAATGTAAATGTTAAATATGATGTACTGTGGTCCGACCACTTCCCTCTTATAATACAATGCAACTTAAATGAAATCAAACCAAAATTGTACAATCCAAATAGTAATAAAAATTTGTCATGTAATAAAATAAAATGGGGTGATAGAAAACTTAAGCAAATTGACATCTATACTAAATTTTGTAATGATAATTTAAAATATATTGACTTTCCAATTGAATTGAGTGCATGTTGTGACTATGTTTGTAATCATTTGGACCATAGAAATATTATTGACAAAATGTATAATGACATTGTTAATATTTTATGTCAAGCAGCTTCTGAAGGTTACGAAATAAGTCATGTGCGAAATAAGAAACCAGTAATGGGGTGGAATAAGCACGTGAGTGATGCTCACAGGCAGGCCAGGCTAAAGTTTGAGCAGTGGGTGTTGTATGGTCGACCGCGCGAGGGTCGTGTCTGGATTGATATGCAAACAAGTCGAAAAATTTTTAGGTCGCGCTTACGATGGTGCCAGAACAATAGTGACCAAATTAAAATGGACATGTTGGCGTCGCATCATTCTAGGGGCGACTTCCGCAATTTTTGGAAGTCCACCGATAAACTCAATGGTAGGCCGGGCCTGCCGGTGAGTGTCAGCGGCGCTGCAGATGTAGCAGGGATTGCCGAGCTATTTAGGCAGCACTTCACTGTTTCATCACCGTTGGGACCGTCACAGTTTATAGGCAATGCTGGTTGTAGTGGTCAGGAGTTCAGTGTCCGGTTTACGGCAAAGGAGGTAAGACATGTCATTATGTCGATGTCGAGGGGCAAGTCTCCAGGCTACGATGATTTAAGTATTGAACACCTTAAGCATGCTGGTCATCATCTGCCCAGAGTCTTAGCGATGTTCTTTTCCTTGTGTATAGGACATTCGTATCTGCCTGAGCGGATGATGAGAACTGTGGTGGTGCCAGTTATTAAGAATAAAACTGGTGATGTTAGCGATAAGAATAACTATAGGCCCATTTCATTGGCCACTGTGATCTCGAAAGTGCTTGACGGTTTGCTTAACACTCAGCTGGATAAATACCTGAATTTACATGATAACCAGTTTGGCTTCAAAGCAGGTCTCTCTACAGAAACAGCTATATTGTGTTTAAAGCAGACTGTCAAGTACTACACTGATAGAAGTACACCTGTCTTTGCTTGCTTCCTCGACTTGTCGAAGGCATTTGACTTGGTTTGCTATGATCTGCTGTGGCAAAAACTGCAGCAAGCGTTAGTGCCAGACGAACTGATCCGTATCTTTCAATACTGGTACAACAATCAGGTCAATGTTGTTCGATGGTCGGGGGCTTACTCGACCCCATACAGGCTGGAGTGCGGCGTGAGGCAAGGGGGGCTAACCTCACCGAAGCTCTTCAACCTGTATGTTAATGCGCTGATAGAGAGGCTCAGCAGCACGCATGTCGGTTGCCATATTGGAGGTGTGTGCCTAAACAATATCAGTTACGCTGACGACATGGTGCTGCTGAGCGCCTCTGTCTGTGGTGTGTCAAGGCTGATTGGCATCTGTGAGAAGTATGCTGAAGAACATGGTTTGTTGTATAACACAAACAAGAGCGAGTGCATGGTCTTTCGGGCCAGGGGGGGGTGTCCGGATTACTTACCGGCAATTAAGCTCAATGGATGCCCACTTAAAAGAGTTGATACGTT
Organism: Fissipunctia ypsillon; assembly: GCA_947568875.1. Classification (NCBI taxonomy): domain Eukaryota; kingdom Metazoa; phylum Arthropoda; class Insecta; order Lepidoptera; family Noctuidae; genus Fissipunctia; species Fissipunctia ypsillon. Next base: position 13,055,799 of record OX387661.1, on the reverse strand, counting down.
TAAGTATCTTGGACATTTATTAACCTCTGGCTTGGAAGACGATGCAGACATTGAAAGGGAACGTAGAGCGCTGTCTGTTCGTGCGAATATGATAGCCCGCAGATTTGCTCGGTGTTCGAGGGGCGTCAAAATAGCCCTATTTAGGGCATTTTGTACGTCCTTTTATACTTGCAGTCTGTGGATGGATTACACGCAGAAACAGTACAGTGCTCTACGTGTCCAATACAACAACGCGTTCAGGGTGCTCTTGGGGCTGCCTCGCTTCTGTAGCGCGTCGGGGATGTTTGCCGAGGCGCGTGTGGATTGTTTCCACGCAGTCATGCGCAAGCGGTGCACATCCCTGGTGCGTAGGGTACGGGCCAGCCGCAATAGGATCCTGAACGCTTTTGCTGAACGATTCGACTGTCAGTACGTGAACCACTGCTGCATGGTTCACGTACGGACTAATGTTAAAATATTATTTTAATTTAATTTGATTTAGCTGTTATCAATTCTAATATTCATGTATAATTTCATTTAAAATTTTTAAGTAATCCTTGAATTTGAATAATTAATAATTTTTGTAATGTAGGTAGTTTAAATTATATGATCCACAGTTGGTTGAGATAAATAAATAAATAAAATAAATAAACAGGGAGCCAGACGCCCGGTGTCACCACTGCGTCGACTGTCGGGAGGACACGGCGCGGCATACGCTGGCAGAGTGTGCCGCTTGGGAGGAGCCGCGCCGTGCCCTCATCTCTAGAGTAGGCAGTGACCTGTCGCTGCCGGCTGTCGTTAATTCGATGGTCGGCAGCGAGGAGTCCTGGGACGCGGTGGTTTCCTTCTGCGAGACAGTCATCTCTCAGAAGGAGACTGCGGAAAGGGAGAGGGAGATCACATCCTCTCACCCAGCCCGCAGCAGGCGTACTGGGAGTCGGCGGAGGGCGGACAACGCCCTCTTCCAGCCCCCCTAAATGGGTCCAGGGGCGACGGACTCGGGGACGTCCGTCGCCCCCCATACATCGGACCCGAGGTGGCGGCGCATAGTGTTCCACGCGCGCCCCTCTTAGACGTCGCGGGGGGAGTCAAACACCTCACTCCCCCCCTCGACACGAGGAGAGGCCTGCTGTGGCGGGCCGGCACCAGCCGGGGGTTGCGGAAGGATCGTAAGTTCCCGCGACCCTCGGCGTAGGTGTGAGATGGAACACCGGGTCGTTTTTAGTCAGTAAGAGTCTGACAGACCCCTCCGGCCGCCCCAGGGTGGAGAGGACATCCATGAGGATTTTTCACCCCGAAACAAAAAAAAAAAAAAAAGTGTTTACAGTACTGTATTATCCGTTGTTACGGGCCAAGTCAGTTTCAGTTAAGCCTAATTGACTGAGTGCAGCCAACGGAGACCACTTCGAATAAGCTTTTTATATTTTAAATTGTTTTATATATTTTATGTATTAAACTAACACACTGTAAAAGTAATAAATGTTATTTGTAATAGAAAAAATTTTTTTTTCTTTGTTTCAGTATTTGGCAAGACTAGGTATACGCTAGGTTTCGTGGCGAAAACAAACAATAAGAACATTGCAGTGTTGTGAATCATCGCTGACATTAGTGAACGTGCCGTGGTAATATTAGGTATTTACTTATGAAATTGGAGATTTGTATGAAAATTTTTAAATAGAAAAAAATTTGGTATTTTTTTTTTATTTCAGCTAATCAAAGTACTGGCCCAAATTATCTATACAATTTTGCAATTTTGATTACCTTATCCCCGATATGATTATGATTGTCCCTTTACTGTAGAAGTCTGCCGGACGGGAGGCGATGAAGTCAGCGAAAGCGTTTTGTACTGCCTCTCGGGTGTTGAATTTTTTCCCGCTTAAAAAATTGCCTAAATTTTGAAAAAAGTATAAATCTGTTGGCTCAAGGTCCGGTGAGTACGGTGGGTGACGGAGAGCGTCCGGCGGGTGCGTACTCTTGTAGCTTTGCGATGGTCTGTCGTGAAGTGTGAGCTCGCGCGTTGTCGTGGAAAAGCAATGGAGAAGAGCGATTGACAAGTATTGGTTGTTGAATTGCGAGCTTCTCCATCATTGTTTGCAATTCTTGGCAATAGACATCTCCCGTCACTGTTGTGCCATTCGGTAAGAAGCTGTGATGTACAAGTCCGGCACTGGTCCACCAGACAGTCACCATCGTCTTCCTATGAGTAATCTTTTTTTAGCGCACTGATTAGGTGCTGTACCCGGGTCCACCCACTGAGACGAACGCTTTTGGCTGTCGTACAGGATCCACTTTTCATCGCAGGTAACAATTCGATTTAGAATTCCCTCGTTTCTATGCCGATTCAGTAGTGCTATGTTTCGACGCGTAAGTCTCGCTGTTGGTCGCTTAGTTCGTGTGGCACCCACTTATCTAGCTTTTTAATCTTTCCGATTAGACGCAAGTGCATTAATGTTGTTTTGACACTAACTCCAAGGCCCGTAGCAAGCTCAGCCGTAGATTGAGCTGGATCCGCTTCCACTATCGCCTTCAATTCGTCGTTGTCGACAATAGTTACCGGCCGACCGCCACTCGCCAGGTTCGTTCTTCAACTCAAAATTTCCAGATTTAAAACAATTGAACCATAAATATGGACCGTGTTTATGCAAGCAATGTTACGCCCGTACACGTCGTTAATGTTTCGTGTTGTTTGCGCAGCGGGATTTCCATGTAGGAACTCATATTCGAAAATTGTACGAATTTTCAGTTTATCCATGGCGCCAAAAATTACCACAATTTCAAAAAAACAAAAAACTATCTAAAAATAAATGACTAAATTAACACGGCTTTCGAATACAAAGAGACGTTCAATAAATGTATGGGGCTTTTTTTTTGTGCATGGGAAATCATCAAATGACTTCTCCCGCTCTGGGCGGAGCGGGAGGGCGTGTCAGACTTTTACTGACTAAAACCCATCCGTGTTCCTTCTGTTGCCTGTGTGCCGGGGCCACGGTAACTCTTTCGAACATCCCGCAACCTTAGCTGGCATCAGCCCTAGCGGACCCCGTCAATAGTGCTGACATCTCTTTGAGGCGCGCGTGGACCACAATGCGCCGTCGACTCGGGCTTGGTCCTTACCGGACGGCGAGCTACCCATTGCTCGCCGTCCGCAAGCCCGCGCCTACGGTGGCCGGGAATCGGCTGCCAATTCCCGACGCCCAGGGCGTCTCCTGCGGCGACTAGGGGCGTGAGGGCGCAAAGCTTGCCTCTCCCTCACGCGTCCCGCCTCCTCCTTCACGAGCATTACTGCTTCGCAGAAGGAGGTAATGGCTTCCCATGTACTCTCGCTCCGTACCAGGGCCGGACGCAAGAGATCGCCGCCGCCGATTGCTTCCGCGAGGACACGGCGGTGCTCCGCCCAAGCCAGGCAGACCTCCACCGTATGCTCCACCGTGTCCTCCGGGCGATCCACACAGTAGTGACACCCGGGCGTTTCCTCCCGCCTTATCCGGAATAGGTACCTCCCGAAGCACCCGTGTCCGGTGAGGACCTGCGTCAGGCGGAAGGTAAGGATGCCGTGGCGCCTCTCCAGCCACTCCTCAAAGAGGGGACTTATCGCCGCAATTGTGGCGTGCCCAAATTTTAGTAAGTAAATCAGTCGTGTTTATGTTGTCAAGCTATGGGGAGGAATGTTATATATTAGTTGTTAATATGAGGGTGGTTACATCCACTCCGATATAAGCTGTGTCGCTTGTCAAATAAACTCAGTGTGCTACCAGCTACCTGTTGTTTCACTTCTCTTACGTTCGCATGCATATCAAAATCATGTTTTAAGTATTCTCCTTCTAACCTGCGAACGTGTTTACAACGCTGTGCCCACTCATGAACTGTAATAGCGTCAAAAGCTTCTCTAACTAGGCGGGGAATTTCAGCATTTTTGTGCTCAATATTTACATCAGCATTTTTTCTTTTCATTGTGCTCCATATGAGTTCAATGGGATTGAGATCACAGTGATAAGGTGGTAAATATAAGCATTTGTGTCTATTGTCTTCTTAAATTTTTTCAATCTCATATACAGGTTCAGGCTTGTTTCTCTTAATTATTTCTAAAAGCTAAGGTTTAGTCAAATTCTCTCCGTAGTCAATTTTATTTTGGGTCAACCATAATTGCATATCTTTTTTTAAGGAATTCGTATTTGGGACTTTATTCACACAAATACGGTGATAAGGAGCATTATCCATCACTATTATGGATGGCTCTCGTAAATTAGGCACAAGTTTTTCAATAACCCACTTTTTAAAGTTGGTACTATTCATCTCGTCATGATAATCGCCACTTTTTGTGTTTGATTTAAACACAAGTAGTGCATTTGTAACAAATCCAGTATCTCCTCCCGCATGAACAATAATATATCTTTGCCCTTTCGATACAGGCTCCAATACTCCGTCTTCACCCTCTCCTTGCCAACATTTACCCCATGTATGCGAAGAGGATAGGTCTCATCTAAATAAATTATGGACCGGGGCTGAGGAGATTTATTATTTTTATCCACTGCATGCAAGTATTTAGCTCTTCAAGCTGATATTTCATTACGCTCCATAAGAACCTTCCGATTGGATTGAGATTTTTTAAAACGAAATCCCACCTTGTGAAGCAGCTTTCGCAGACTCTCTCGCTGTCCTGTGTAATTTATTTCTGTCTTTAAGACCTCTAGAAGCTTTTAAACAGTAGGGACCTCTTTTTTAGCAGAATAAAATTCATGTACAGACACCAGCAACTCAAGCTACCCGAAACTGTCAAATTTTCCCAATCAATCTTGAACCTAATGTTATAGCCACGGAACAGAAAAAACAGTGGAAGTGCTAAGTAGGCGTGGCACGCGTGCCACAATTAAGCGTTGTTACGCTTAACCGATCCCAGTCGCGTTCTGACATCGCGTCGAGTTGCTAGTCTCGCGACCAATTCATATTTCCCTAGCTATGCCGTATTGTTCCGTTTTAGAGTGCAAAAATGATAGTAGGAGAAAAAATCTTAAAAATGAAGGCATTTCGTATCATCGGTAAGTACGATTTTCATTGTTTTCTAATAAAAATCTTATTTTGTTTCAATTTCCTAATATTTAATAAAACAGTTAGTCAAAATCAACCTTATACAATTAGGAGAAAGTTTATTTTGGATTGATTTTTTTCAACAGAGCATTCTCGAAAGCACTTCGCTGCTCAAGTCTGTAGTAACGTGGTCAAGTCGAATATTGAATTTGTCGATTGATATCGATACAAGGAATACCTAAACAATTTTGTTTATTTAAATTCATTATTTATTTAGGCAATAGTTGAAAAATATATAAATGTTCGCATACACCATTTATTAAAATTAAAAATAAGACTTTCCAAACGCCAGTTTCTTAACAAATATGTTTTATTTCAAAGGCAATAAATAAATTTTACTATTTTCATTACGTTGCAGTCTTTATGTTAAATTTGAATATACAAGTATTCATGCATACATACCAGCACTTTTATTTAATTTTAAATTTACCGTCAAACGGGGTGAATAGGGATCGTGGGGTGAATAGGGAAAAATTCGGGATTTAAATTATCACAGTAATAACTCTGATCATTGATTAACCATAGCCTATAAAATGGCAAGAATTCAATATAGAATAGTTATTCTTTAAACTGGTAACTTTTATTTGACGTGAAGTTAGAAATAAATTGTCAAAACAGCATTCTGAAGTTTCGTGTTTGAACTACCTGCTATCGAAGTGTCTTTAATTTTAAAAAGTTTCATTGTTTTTGTGGTTAAATTAATATCATAAAGACTATCTACGTAGTTGGTGTTTATTCTGGAGCCTGTATAACTTATTGTAAGTACAATTGAAAAGCTTTTAAAATCGTATAATTATATTTTATTATGAGCAAGAATTTATTTACTTATTAAGAGGTATTTAGGTACGCGTTGGGGGTTTTTAGGTACGACTGGGGGCCAATAGGGACGCCATATTTAATAAATAGGGACGATGCAGTGTGTCAAGAGACATTAAAGGGTCTATAGGAACAGGGTTGTCACTTGATTTGTGAAGTCATTTAAAAAAGCTTGAACTTGCGGTCGCGATGTAATTTAACATTTTTAATTTATATACCCGAAACAATAAAAATCATGTTAATATTTTGAAGAATAATGCCTATTTATTTGTACATAATTCTGTGCTATTCTATCTGCCAAGTTTTGCAACACCATTTCGATACGGTTTTAAGTACCATTTGCTGTTTAGAAGATCGAAAGCTTCAACTCATCTTGGCGCGCGGCGCAATGTGTGCCGCACACAAAACGCACGCACCAAAATGCGCTAAAGAATTTTGTACTTGCCTAAATAATTATATTAACAAAATTGTGACAGCCCTAACGGTTTTTCCCTATAATGCCAATAACCGTCCCTATTGACCCCATATTGTGTTTGAATAGGGACGACCTATAATTTTAAGAAATAATTAAAACTGGATGCTTTTCATGATTTATTGTAAATTTCTTAAGAATATTCAGAATGCGACTCAAGTTTTAATACCAAAATCAATACAATATTTTCAGGAATTAATGGTGATAAATGTGTTCAAAGTTCAATTCTGTGCTTATTCACCCCCTTTGACGGTACCTGTCTGTCTGTGTGTCTATTAACACTTTCACTGCCAAGTCCATAGACTTATGCAAATTCGCATGCCCAAAAATGTGTCTCGCATAAACATAACAACCCGTCAGTCGAGTCCATCGGCGCGATGGTTACGTAACGGATCCCCTATGCCCAAGCACCCGGTAGTCGAGTTCACTAAGCCACGCCCACTCTGTGCCAGCCAGGTACAGGGTTGTCAAATGCCCTTGACCGTCAGCTACAAAATTTATTATAGAACAAAATAAACGTAGGTGCCGATTCTATTGTACACCGAACTAAACTACATATCACTAAAATTCCTTACTTTTGCCTATCTTAACACTCTCACCGCCATGTGGTACGCCGGCCGCCCACGTAAATTCTAGTGCAGCAAGCAACTGTATATATGCGTGGCGGTGAGAGTGTTAAAGCTATTCTGCAAAAAAATATCACTAAACTTAAAAATAATTTTGACAGAACTAAAATCGAATTTGACAATCGCGACTCAACGTGGTAAGTACTTGTTTGCCCTACCCCGTGAATTTTTTGGGGGGGGGGGGGGGATTTTAATTTTTGTATCCAAAATATGAAAAATTATATTACCAACATGTTGACCTTTAGGGGTTTGAAGCTTTAGTAAAGGGGTCGCAATTTTCATTATTTTTGCGATAGAACGCACCGTTTTCGAGATATCAGCAAAAGAAAAGAAAAAAAAGACACAGTACTGTTTTTACAACAGAAGTCGAGGTGTTGGTGTGAATTTTAGTTCATGCCAACTAATTTTATTCCACACCTTTTTAATCGCGATTAAAAATAGTCAGATTTAGTTAGAAAATCTAAGTTTTAGGTGAAAAACGTTAAATTCAGAATAGCAAAATTACCATTTTCACTAAATTAACATCATCTTAGTGCTGTCAAACTAAAATATAGTTAAGTTGTGTCACTTTAGTCAATTTCAGAATGCCAAATCGTCGTTTGACAGGAATAAACTAAATTTTGGTGATTTTTAGTCTAGTTTAGACGCATTTGTGACAAGAGAATCGGCACCTGTGTAGAAAGTTAACCTTTACGAAAGTATAATTTTTATTATTGAGTATATCTTCGGCATAATTAAAGTAAATAATTAATTGTTATAAGACTTACTCAAAAGTACCAACTTTTTAATCCTTCATTCACACCTAGTTTATTTTTGGCAGCCCTAGTAGCGTGTTTTGATTTGCACCCGGTAGGCGGGTGCTGGGCATGGTCACGTCATCTATAGCTGACACGACTCGGGAGCCGAGTTGTGGGCACACGAACGAATTATCGTTCGACCCGGGGGCTGGGTGCTGGGCACTTAGTGTTAATTAATGGTTTAAAATGAACAGCGGTTTGTGTACCAAATAAATAAATGTACTCCCAACAAGTCTTATTTATGCTAATTGAACAAAATATCGGGTATCTATCGATATCGATAAAGAATTTCAATGTGCTACGTGGTGTGGCCTTGGCCGAGTAGCAGCAGAATTCGACCAATCACGCAAATGTCAACCGTATGTCTAACGCAATTAAGTTGATAATTGCGACCCCTGAGAATAGCGCCATCTATGGTCAAGTAGCGGAATTGACTCGTCAATCGAATCTAGTGTGACTATAGAATAGACCATAAATACGTTTTGCCGCTAAAGCAAAATCAATCTTATTTGTAGAATGTCAGGGTTTATTTCCAAATCTGTGATGTAGGCTAATTTTGACTAAACTTAAGACTACAAATCAAACAATTGTTTCTTTGTAGTGCAATATATGATTATCGGTTTGTTTGTGTGTTTGGCGACAGCGGTTCCTATAGTAATTTTGGTGCATTGCACTTCCACCTGTTTTTTCTGTTCCGTGGTTATAGCAATAAAGTTGAAAATCTATTAAAGAAATTTGACAAATTGTAGTAACTTGATGTGCTGCCGTCCATACTTTCCTCCGTATAACTCCCATGTCAATCATCAACATGCACAAATCCACTTTTACGTTTTCTCTCCTTGCCTGGTGTCCGAATTTTTGTACCAGTTTCTTCTGCTGCGTGCCCTTCCCTTCCTTAACTATTTTTGAAATTAGTCCTTGACTCACACCTGAAATATAAGATAATAAAATAAATGTTTGTAGAAATTTGAAATCTGGCAGGTTAGTTTGCTCACTCACTTAGCAGGTTACCTAGTAGATGTACGTTACCGTTACGCTAACCTGCAGCAAGAATAGAACGAACATTTCGTGGACTTAAATAATTAGTTAAGTATCGGGCACTGACCACTATAGTAGTAATTATAGAGGTCAGTGGTATCGGGTAATTTATAACAAGAAAGTTGACAACACTAACCTGTCGCTGCCGAAATTCGTTTGGGCTGATTTTTCAATCGTCAGATAACTTTTATATGTGGAATATGCTTGACGTTTTGACAGCTTTTGTATAGAAAATGTGTCAAACCGCCATATTTATTCCTCAGGCAAAAGTTATCTGACGATTGAAAAATCAGCCCTAAAAGGAATAATCGGAGACCCCGCCCGAGCTTCTTCTTCAAAAAAGGTTTTAACCTTTAGAATAATGTTTCGAGCATCACTTTTAATAGCTTTCGGCATATTTAACTTTATAAATTCAGCAATATCACGACAAAACAACCAGAGAACCCGAATGTAGTATACACCTTGGTATACACTGACAATCGAATGACATTTCAACATGACGGCCGTAGTTCCAATTTTCGCTTTTTCACCAACGAAATAAGAATGATATAGAATCATAACTCTCGTACGAAGCCCGCTAAAACATGGTTCCAAACTCATACCACTAAACTGCTAATACTAACGCAACACGCGCACAGACAAAACAAAATACATTGCTAAATTTATTTTCTGTACATGAATTCGCCCACCCATTCATTTGGGGCGCAATTTTATTTAGTAAGATAATGTTAGAGTGAAACTGAAATATCGAACCAAGCGAGTGCGTATACGAGATGGATTAATAAGTGACATTGAGCGGCGAGGATGGTGTAATGTAGTATGCAGTAGGTGTCAGTCATTTATTAAGAACTCAATTATTATGAATTAATATGTCACCTTTATTATACAAAATATCTATAAGTAGCTCTAGCTATTTGGAAACTAAAGTTGTTTTATTACTAACCAAACACCTATTTTAAATGTAAATAGGAAATCATTATTTCCATAATAGTATAGGATCTATCGAATTTCGTATCATTTTTTTTAAGTAGCATAATTATAAAAAAAAAAAATAATAATAATAATAATAACCCCATCGCCGTATCTCTACGTTGACGTCGTGGTGGGGCTTGCGCGCTTCGAACTCTAGGTCTGTGCCGGTAGAGGTTACTTTGCCGGAACAGGTCTAGGGTGAGGAGCCAGACCAAGAGAGATACAGAAACCCGCAGGGCAGCATGTGGCGAGCTGCTGGGCAGTAGCGACCCCACGTACCCTATCTCCCGGGAGAAGTCATGTTCCTCATCTCTGGCTTGCCTTTATTGGCCGGCTGGAGTGAACACTGACGAGAACTGACCTCCCACCTCATTCTTGCCTTTATTGGCTGGCTTGAGTAGAGATTCGCAAGAGCAAACGTGCTCGGAGGAAGGAAGTAGTCCAGTAAGATGCTGGTAGGGATCTTGACCGTACTTCCGGGATTGTCCTGATAGCCGTGGAATACCTCTCCACTCCTCTTAAGCACCTCAAGACATGTTGCCCCCTTGTCGCTACGACACTATGTGCTAGCGACCGTTTCCGGGGGCCCATTGTTGAGTGTGCAAGTCACCCCCTGCCATTTTATCCGTGTATTGTATTTATCACACATTGGTCAGGCAGGGGCCATAGTCCTTCCATAGTTTTAGATAACCAGTCCACTTTAGCCATCCAAACCCATAGCCCAATTTTTTTTTGTCTCCATATTCTGCAATAGTCCTACACCATCCGGGGGTTGTCCTTGGGTGCACTTGCGTAGTACGCACAGGGATAATCGTCGGTTAGTGCCTCATTTCCATTGAAAGCGTCTAACGGGCCTCTGCGAGTTGGCTTCGGCCCCTCATATGCCTTCTAAAGGTCCGGGACCCTGGGGTCCCGAGAAATATCAAAAAAAAATAATAATAAAATAAAAAACTTTTATTTCCAACTCAAAAGAAAAAAAATTATGCAATTCCCGTGAGAGTATTCTTAGTTTCGTTTCGTAGTCATCGTTCCAAAATAATCAAATAAATTAAAGAATCGTTCTAAGCATTTATTGACAAGCCCCCATCAGAAGACCGCTAGGCTTATAAGCTGTCAAACTAGATTAACAATCTTGGTATGTAACTGAATATTGAGGTAGGTATAATAAAAAGAAAATAACCCATAAAATTCAATAATCCAAAAAAAAAACAAAACAATTAAAAACCAAACATTCTCTTAACAATAAATTTAAAATAGTACAATTATAGATTTTCAATGAATTAATGAAATAATAATTCATTACTTTTTATATTAACAGTACTAACCGTACAAATAGATACAGCAGATTTTTTTAACATACGATTGCATATGCGTGACGAATATATTTCTTCATTCCCAAAATGCATACCTTACTGGCATAATTGTGAGGGATATGCAACGGCTCACGGACTACTATATAATGTAAAAAAGAGTCAGTGTATGGTCTTTCAGGGCGTGCAGAGAAGGGTTAGTGAAATGCCAGCTATTATGCTGAATGGAACACCCTTAGAAAGGGTATATATTTTTAAGTACTTAGGCCACCTGGTTACTCCTGACTTGAAAGATGATGCAGACATTAAACGGGAGCGAAGGGCGCTGTCGGTCAGGGCGAATATGGTGATCCGTAGGTTTGCACGATGCTCAGCGGAAGTTAAAGTTACTCTCTTTAGAGCGTACTGCTCTACGTTGTACACGTGCAGTCTATGGACTAACTACACGCAAAGATCGTACAGCGCCCTTCGTGTCCAGTTTAACAATGCGTTCAGGATGCTGTTGGGTCACCGCCGTTACTGTAGCGCGTCGACAATGTTTGCGGAGGCGCGCGTAGATTGTTTCTATACAACAATGCGCAAAAGAGGTACCTCGCTGGTTCGGCGAGTGCGGGGGAGCTCCAACGGCATGTTGGCCGCGTTAGCGGAAAGGGTCGATTGCGCCTACATCAATCACTGCTGTGGGTTGCACATTGGACGCAGGTAACTTAGCATCACTGCAAGCGTCTTATGTACCTATTTGTTATATGTGTTGTTTTGTTTGAATTACAAATTAATTGTGTATGTATGTAATTGATAATGATAATTTAATGTGACTGACTATGTGTTTTATGAATATTATTTTAATGAGTCTATGAAACTTGAAATAAATGATTATAATTATAATAATAATAATTTGGTAACCAGTCATCCTCTCTTCTTTCTAAGCGGACTGCTGCAGTCCACTGTAATCGTCAAATCTCTTTTTTGGAGTAACTCAAAGTAAATGCTTGATAAGAAACACTAACAAGAAATCCAATCCATCCAATTTAAAATATATAATAGTTACGTATAAAAAACTGGCTGGCTACTTGTTGCATAATACAGACAAGAATATTTTTTGTCGAGGTTGTCTATAAGCGAACAAAACATGAAATTATTTCACTTATCAGTGATAAGTTATACCAGTTTGTTTTTTACTTCCTTCGTTCCGTCTTCTACACCAATTTACCACACAGGAGGTCATTTTTGTCCTTGAAAAACGAGTTGTTTCTTGGACTTTTCACTCGCGTTGATTGTACTTTTTTTTCGTACCGCCCACTTGATTGGGGTTTGCGTGGAACCATTTTTGGGCGGAATTCTTGTTCTATGTCATTCTTAATTCTTTGTATTTCACAGATAAGTTGGTAGGAGTGTATCTCAAATAAAAAAAATCTTCGTAATATTATACCACTTTTGATTTTGACCTATTTGAATTTCGAATTGCGCGCCAATCCACAGATAATTAAGCATTGTGTTGCAGACATTTTGACAATTGACACTGACAGTGACACACACAACATCATTGACAGCAGGTCGAACTCGAACAGAATGTATGTAGGTACACAATCGCTAAGTCTTGGGTGTTTGGGTTGTATTGGATTTACAAAAATACAAATAAGATTAAGTATTTCTGTGTTCCCGTACGTTGACCGGTAACTCACTGGCTGAAAACGATACAAACGTTTGACACGAATGTCGGAATATAATGAAAATATATCAAGAAAGTCATGGTCCCGCACGATAGAACCAGTCGCGAAGGTCAACAATACAACGATTTTTGGGTATTTTTCATTGATGAATCTTATTTATCATTCCAATTACATTCCAGATTGGTTACATGGATGGCGCATCTGACGGTCAAACTGCTGTGTTCCAAGAAAGTTTCAATGTAGGCTACAAACAAGGCTTTACTTTTGGTTTAGAATTAGGCTTCAGTGAAGCTATCTCAAGGTAACTAGATATAAATTAATATCAAATTTTGAATGTAAAGTAAGAATCCTGAAAGGCAATTTTTTATGAGATTTCAGTGTACACCAAAAGGGGCTGGGCTTACCTGATTTAGAAGACCAACGTAGAATTAACTGTCAGATTTGTATAAGTGCTGTAAAGGCTCAAGAAAATATTGGCAATTTATACAACATCCAACAGGAGAAGAACACTGAATACTTATTAAGATGTAACAAATCATCTTGATACAATTTAATTTTATGTGCTTGTTATTTGGAACTCTTCTTGAAAGTTCTGTATACCTACAAAAAGGCAGTGAAGAGATTAGCTATGATATTATTATGTAGTTTTAGATAAACCCTGTGAACAGAACATTTATTTTAGGTTACAGTAACCCATACCTTGTAAACTAACAACACCACACACGCTACACTGTACTGCACTACTAACCTAGAATGCCTGTGGTTCTTGTTTTTATGGCAATGAAGATGCAATGAAGTGAGAGTGTCATGAAATTTTAGTAATAAGATTTATATACTTAAACTAGCAGACCCTGCAGACATTGACCTGCCTGAACAGCGCCACCTACCAGGTCCAATTGTGTTTACAAACTATTCAGGAACCCATTGAAATATACACACAAACTTTCATCCAAATCGGTCCAGCTGTTTAGCGGAGGAGTTAGGTGACAAACACATGTACAGAAGAATTATATATATTAAGATAAAAAAAATAAACTTAAACAGCATTTATAGATCAATATTTTATGTTTCTAGATACCAAATCCAGACTATGACATTAAATTATACTATTACATACATGGTATAAAATTATAATCTTGGTTTCTTTTCTGGTGGTGGCTTCATATTTTCCTGTTTGATTTCAGTTTTGATGTCAACATGTCCTTGTAAAGCTCCATTAGTCATGTCCGAACTGTTTGGGTCTATGGGTTCTTGTTTTATTGTTATGTTATTTACATTCCCATCTGCAGCTTTATCACTTTTGTCATTTGAATTCTCTGTCTTAACTGTGACACCGTTTGTCTGGAAATTTTGAATATTATAATAAAATATGGTAAATGATGTGCATAATAGACTTCCTTAAAACATGGATAGAATGACAAGTTTAGTAGTTAGCATGAGAAGTCATAATCATAGCTTAGGAGCTATTAATATAGGTCTTAATTATCATGGAAAATCACTCACTTGGCTGGGCACTTGTGTGACCGGCAGTGGGAACTGTCTCACAAGCTCAGCCAGCAACATGTCCACCCTCTGTCGCTGGAATAATGTGGATGGTTCTTCTTTAGGAGTGCTGCTTACATCCTTTGATGAGGTCTGACCAGTACTGTATGGACTTAGCCCTAGAATTGAAATATATATCAATTATGCAGTTAGTTTCACTGAGATCAGTCTAATAGACAGAAACTGGGTCATGTATTCTTGAAGCAACCTTTACTATGTTGTTTGCACCAGAAAACACATTTAACATGCAAAGTTTCGAAACCTAGCATATCAAACAAAACTCACCAACTTGTTTTGTTGAATTTTCATTTACACTACATCTATCAGTAATTTTTTTGACAGATTTCAAGTTTAGTTGTTGGCTGATTACGCACTGTCTAATGAAAGAAAGACTAATGTTTATTTCAGCAATAATGCCAGACAGATGCTGTCCGATGCTAATTTTCTAAACTGTTATTGACAAATGACTGACAAGCAACAAACAGTTTCAAGTATAGAAACATATTTACAGGTCTGTATACATTGAAACATGTACTGGGCAACATGTAAGAACATTTTGTTATGAAATTGGTTTGTAAAACAAGTCAAAAGATATGAACAGTAAAACTAATTTTGATTCATTAAGGGGGAAGCGCCAGGTAGACCGCGAAATTCAAACTTTCTTTATGTTTTTTGTAATTTGCAAGTCGGTATTAAGTTGTATGTTGATTAATCTTTTAACCGCCTACGTCGGATTAATCCGACAAATATTTTCGGGCCCATTTCGCCAGAGTCGTATATGTACGACCAAAATATCACTGCTCTCTTAATCAGCTTTTTTATTTAATTACGCTGTATTCTATCAAAAATATGTTTATATTAAATAAATAGTTAACTAAGTAATCATTTACAGTTTAATACACTTTAGTCTCTTAATTAGAAGTCCTAAAAAAAAGGTCCAAAGTTAGATGACTTACTAAAATTATTTTTAGAAAATTGTATTGATGTGCAACGCCCATGACGACAAAATCCGACATGAGGGACGGGACATATGCCAAGATTTACCGATACAAAAATAAACATAAATCAAAATATTTCTCATTATACTGACTAATTATTAACTTTAAAACAAAAACCGCAATTGTTAATAAAAACATTTTTTTACAAATATTTGTGAGTATTTCATTTAATTTCTTTAAAATTAAGTAACTTTACTTGTGAAATGTCAGCGACTGAATTGATGGTCATCCCATCCCTAGCCTACATGTTCCGAAACTTACTTTGTTAGTACGCCCTGCGCCACGGTCGTATAAAGACGACCGCTTCTTACGTCATAAACGAGTGCCGACTTCTGGAATTTTCCATTAGTGTTGTGCTTGTGCATGTAGTTTTACGTTCGTATGTCGATAAATGTACATGTCAGAAATTTATCATGACGACTACTGAAGAGTTAATTAATACGAATTCTAGAAGGCGATGAAAATGAAGAATTTTTATCAGACGAAGAGTTTGACATTGATGTAGAGGTAATTATTTTTTTTATTACACACCTAGTTATATTTTAATTTATTGTGTAGTATGGTGGTGATGTCTGAATGAAAATTTTAAACTTAATTAGAGTGAGTGAGATGGCGAGAGCGCACCGTGCGATAACTTAAATAATAATAATAATAGTGTTTCTTCTCTGGACTGATTTTATTGTGAATAGCCTAAGTACTAATTAATAAATCGTTCAAATTTTTAAACACTTTGATTTTACTGGATTACGAAAAATGCCAAATAATTTCGTAAGGTAAGTAGTATTCAAGTAGGTACCTATATCTCCACCAAGCTAAGTTTGCACCTCGCTGGAATGCGGCGTGTACCCGTGTACCTCATCATCATCATCTGCCTAGCCTTTTCCCAACTATGTTGGGGTCGGCTTCCAGTCTAACCGGATGCAGCTGAATACCAGTATTTTACATGGAGCGACTGCCTATCTGACCTCCACAACCCAGTTACTGGGTAATACGATACCCCTTGGTAAGACTGGTTGTCAGACTTTCGGGCTTCTGACTACCCGTAACGACTGTCAAAGATACACGAATGACAGCCGGGACCAACGGCTTAACCTTTTAACCGCCCGACTTCATATCAGTTGTCGTGCCCCCAGCGCCGGGCAACTTGAATCATTACGATATTTGGTCGTAAATATACGACCCTGGCGAAATGGACACGAAAATATTTGTCGGATTAATCCGTCGTAGGCGGTTAAAGGGTTAACGTGCTTTCCGAGGCACGGAGGGGTCTTGATATGTAAAGATGGTCACCCATCCACGGACCAACCGCGGCAAGCGTAGCTTAACCTGACCGATTGACCCGTGCGGCTGTTATTTCTTAGCCACAAGCCCCTCGTGTACCCGTGTACCTATGTATAATATAATGTTAAAAACAATAAATGCAAAGTAAAATCTAACAAACATTTGTTTACTTTTTAAAGTCATAGTGAATCCTTTTTTGCAGCCCGTATCTAAGCGTCAGTGTGACGTAATCGACGCGAGGTGCAAACTTAGCTTGGTCGAGTTGTAGTTGTTAGTTAACCACGCTTGCAAATGCAAATGTCGTTATTAAAACGAAATATCGACATCGAAAAGTTAAGTACTGCACATCCCTCTTTGTTGTAGGTATATATTTTTCGATTCACTGTGCCGGGCGAAGGGGGCACGCCAACTGATATGAAGTCAGGCGGTTAAAAGGTTAAAGTATCATTCGCGATCGTAACAAATATGCATTTACAGATTTATAATCATCAAAATCGGTATACAATACCATAAGTTTGTATAATCGTAATTGTCAAGATTTCATGAAATAGTCATTCAATAGAATTACCTGGTCTTCACAACAAATTCTTAATTTTTTGGGTCTTGCAAGAGTTTTATTGATGACTAATTATTATAATTCTGTAAATACATACTTTTTACAGTCGCGAATCATATTTTGATCAACATACAACCTAATACTTACTTGCAAATTGCAAAAAAACGTAACAAAATTTGAATTTCCCGGGCTACCTGACGCTTTCGCCTTAAATTGTGCAATACAAACGCATAGTTAGTCACAGGCAACAGAGGGAACAAAAATACATACCTGATTTAGATGCTTTGAAATCCCACCAGTATCCTTTGCTGGGATGATATCTTGAGTATGACATAGTTTCTTCAAATGAGCATTGTAGGTGATGGACAGCAGACAGCTATATAACATTGTCATAATTATCAACTATTACCAATCAATTATTACTATTATCAATTATTAACTGGCGAAATGTGGGTGTAATATAGGTACACCTCTGCTTGACCTTTCAGGGATTACAGGCATGATGTTATGTTTATTTGCATAATTATCAGGTCCTCCATTATACTGCCTTATTCCGAAAATGCCTCACCAAGGATGATCTAAACATTCTAAGCCAGGGTTGCCCATTCTATTACTTTTATGAGATTCCATAGAAATCTGAAGCCTAGTCAAATAATCTGTCTATGCTAGAGCTAGAGTCGTAGACTAAAGTTTAGTGGATGGGCCAGTTGCAGAGATTTCTGATTGGACTACAAGAAAACCAAAGTCATAACATCTATAAAAAGATTATACTTTTGTACAATATGATTCAAGTAGCATACCAATCTAGAGTTAAGAACACTAGCTAGGTCAGGAGCCTGATACACAATCCCAGCAATTATGTAGTAGTCCGCTAGAGGTATAGCCTGTGTGGGACTATGTCTGTGCTGCTTCCGAATCACATACAGAATAGGATCCTGCACATGCAACAAAATGTATTCTAGTCCCGTCATGTTTCTGTAACACAAGGGATTATATAAACATAACAAAGGGATTTTATACAATGTAAAGTATTAAAATTATTATTTTAATCTGTGGAAAATGTAGTGGGAAGTATATTTTCATGATATGACATTCCTGTTTATTTGGATCATTCGGTTCCCTACAAAATGGTTGAGCTGGATGGTGCTGATTCACGCGTCATGTTCGTGAATGGGCACCGTCAGTGGAGACTGGTCATCTCTTAACTGCCAGGGCTTATTTTTGATCTTATGTTTTGGGTTGTTTTTAATTATTTGTTTTTTACATTGTTCTCACATATAGAAGCAACAAGAACAATGTACCCAGGATTTTGTAATAATTTTGATTTAAAAGAGTGTCCATGGAGTTTCTTGCCCATTCTTCTCCATAGAGATCTATGTTTTGTTTTGGGCGACTAGCTTCAATTTTCTGACTAACTGACTGACTCTTTAACAATTCAAAAATGCCTGTAATTGGTTTAATTGAAATAAATGCTTTGAGTTTGAGTTTGATTTTAAATATGCTACTGTTTGTTTTCCCTAATAAAAAAATAATAAAAGGGAAATTGAAACTGAATAGAACCCGATGATGGTTGAATAGTGCTATTAATGTCAACATGGGAACATACTTACTGAAGTTGATCCATACTGAGACGCTGCATCTTAACAATTTCGTTATTACATGTGCGGTCAAAAAACGGATTTGATCTTTCAGAAAAATAGTCCATAATATTAGAGGGGCTAAGCAGAGGTATCCATGCAGAATCGTGCCATGAAAGACCTAATGGGTTTTCATTTGCTATTGGTAAATTGCCGATCCTTCCGGGCATCATTTTGTTTGATTTTGATATAAGCCGCTGTCCTAGATAAGTTTCTTCTATTAATCGTTTTTTTACTTATGTGTTTTGATCGGTTTTCCAGTCATCATACGAAAGACGAATGCAAAATATATATAATAAAGTACTCTGTGAATGCGAAACCGACTCAGTCAGACTGATTTTTTTTATCATTGCTTGACAGTTGACAACTTGACAGTTCGAAAACCGAACCCACAGAACACTACACTCTTTTAAACTCTATCTCTATGGCCCATATAACAAAACTAAACCACTCAAGACTCCAGCACTATTCAATAGAGATGGATAGTACGGTAGAACGACTTTACCTGCCGTCGATTTAAGGGGGGAGGGGGGGAGGGGAGTGTAGAACCCCCCCTATGAAGGAAAAATTGCGCAGCCCCCCCCTTTTTAAGATATGTTTTTTTTAATATTCTAACCTAACTTTCAAAGGAGGATGGGCACCAATGTATGGAAACTGGTACCGGCACCAATTGGTATGATTGATACACCGTTGGAAAGGTATTTTTGTGTAGATTAAGAATAACCATGGCGCTTGTCCCTATTCACTGTCCGATCGGAGTAATCCTACTTGAAAGTTATTTATTTTTGTTACGTCCTATTAAGTACACATACTTTTATTAACTGTTTTCTCCATTTGGCATGGTATTTTCATAATTATTATTAATATTTTTCATTGTCTAGGTAAATAAAACAAGTTCGAAGTAAGTTTTATCATTTATTGTATATAAGTATATAAATGTGTGTCTATAGATCGACAATAACATAAAAAGATAATGAATAATATGATGTATAATATATACTATACATCATTCATTATCTATAACGATGCTATTTAAAAATTATGCTGGCTCATTAAAGCCCTCGTGTCTAGCATATCCTAAATACCAGACAATGGATACTATATGCGCACAGGAACCTACCGTGCGGCGTCCCGTCAAACATGTACAATAATGATGTAATATTATGTTTTCATTTCTATTTAGCAATATGTAACAAAAGTATTGTTTTGCTCTCACATGTCGGGACTGTATACGTGCACGCAAAAGCCACGCATCTTCGTCAATTCCGTATTCAATAATGTCTTCCAAAGCGGCTTCTCTATATGTTTCGATGAGATATAAGCCGTTGTTTAGGTGTTCGCTGCAGTAAGATTTTGCGAGTTTTAATTGGTATGTCCCCAATGACAGCAATATCACGTCCTGTTCACTCAATCGTGGGAAATCGGGCATATCATTGGCTTCCGATCTCTGGAAATCGGCTCTTCTGTTATTTAATCGTTTTTATTCTACATAATTGTACAACACGTTTGGGGTTTGCATTTTTTCAGATATTTTTGGTAGAAAAGCTTCTGCGTATTGGCTATCTGCAATTGGCGTGTGGAAGTGATTTGTTATTGCTGCTGCAATTTTAACATCCACAAACATATTAGGCATTGTATTATTAAAATATCTTTGCCGCAACAGCTTAAAATCTCTTTTAATCCGCCCGTTAACCACTTCCACTGCCCATCGGCATATTGTAACTAGTCGGGAATCATTCGCTTGGGAAGTAGTGAGCTGTGACTGGTCTGGGTTCTTCGTCGGAGGAACGTGGTATTCGTAGCCACGTGCTTCAATATTGCCTAAACTGTCTCTAAACCCACGGTCTAAAATAAATACATCATTGGGATGAAACAATATGTGCAAGGGGTTTTCCTCGTCATTCATTAAATCGCTCATTATCTGGGCATCAGTTTTAGTTGCAGCGTATGGTCCTTTTACGTCTATAATGTATCCGTCAGTGGTTACAATTAAAAATGGCTTTAACAAGTTTTGGAACTTGTGCAAGTTGTAGGATTGCCTCTGAAACAAAAAGTTTGTGCTTTTGTGAATATAAATATACGTGCCATCGCAAACAATAATGGCTTTAGAGTTTTCTTCATTTCCATACAGTGCTTTTGAAATCCTCAGGTTTCTCTCCAGTATATTGTCTCTACTTATGTGATCCAGTCCCAAGTGAAGCACAACATAGTCAGTACTAAGACACTCTCGTGCAACGGCCAACTGGCGTTCGAGTTTTCTTCTTGATATATTAAACAACGTCGCAAGTCTTACGTTGGATTCTCCTGTGCGTAGTTTTGTCAGTAAAATACCCAAAGTGGTTCTGGGATCTGCACTTGCATCTCTTAATGAAGTGGTTTGCTCTAAGATAGCGTTAAATTGTTCTATAGTACGTCCAGTCCAAAAGTGCATTTCTTCTTCAGTTAAACCTCTTAGCTCGCTAAAACGCAATCTGGGTCCGTTTAAGGCATTTCTCAGTAGGTCACAAAGGTCACTGAAGTGGGCGGCCGTAAAGTTATGGGAAATGTTGCATGCCTGAGGTAGTTCATCCCAGTCATTTCCATTTAGGTGATCGCGGCATACTCTGGCAGCATCAGGAATGTAGATTTTGTGTTGAGTAAATACATGGATTTTAACAACGTTTGGGATTCGATGGCGGGTTGTATTAGGGCAGCCACGAAAAAGACAATGCCCCGGGGTATTTGGTGCTCTCATATATTCGGGCACGTGTATCACTTCTAGTTGAGGTTCTGCTTCTTCTTGCGGTTCTACTTGTTCTTGCGGCTCTGGCTCGGGTTGAGGTTGTGGTTGAGGTTGAGCTCTAGTCGCATTTTCTGCTCTTTGCCAGCATCGGTAACATACTCTCCGAGTACCATCAAACACGACCTGAAAATCGGTAATAATAATGTAAGGAAAATAAATAAATACAACATACCTAGAAAGCGTACCTGGGGTATTATAAACAATACGCTTAGCCGCTAAAATGCGCATGGGATCTAGAGTACCAAAAGAGAGAAAACGTTTTTGCCTCTAAGTGCACATTGGATGACGTTCTATTATCAATTAACTAGTTTGTATTTCTCTATGGTAATAGTACCGTAAAATTCCTTACCAAATAAACTACATTTTAACACATGACAACCATACGATCTGTCATTTCAGAAATAAAAATATTTCTTTCTCGTCCGTGAATCTTTGTTTTGGTTCTCCGTTACTTGTAAATAATGTAAATTGTACTGTGAAATGTGATTTTATTCATGTTTTACGTTAAAAATAAACACAACATGGATTTCGAACCTTAAAACATATAGGTTACCATTTGAATGTTTGTTTAAAAAATGTTTTTTTTTTGTTTATGTTCTCAAAACAATGTTATAAATGAAGATAATCATACATTCAAACGAAACCAACACATTTAATTTCGTCATTTCGTTGACAATAGAACAAACATTAACCGGAAGCAAAATACCCAGAAACAGAGTCATAAATAGGGTTTTTATGAACCATCTGCGTGCCAACCAGTGCGCGCGGTCTGTGACTCATCGGTCGTGTGCATTTAAGGGGTAAAATAGATAAAAATTATGTGCGCTTTAGCGGCTGAAAAATAACAAACAAGGCATCCCTACAAACAAAGAGACCAAAGGCTAACCTAAAGTCTAACGCACATGCGGGCACAACGAGCTAAAATGATCGATTTTTATTTCTATGTGGTATTCTATGCTTTTGTCTGTACTGAGTCAACGAGACACGTAATACAATAAATGCTCATAAAGATAACAACATAACAATAAATAGATTAACATCTAAGACCCAGGATTTTTTCGTTGCTCTGACTGGGGATCAAACCCGGAACCAATGGATTCAAAGGCAAGAACATTAGCACTATACTATACAGGTTATTAACAATAAAATAAATGCAATAAAACTGTCAAATGGAAAGTTAAAAAGTTCAATAAATACTAACCTCCAATGCAGAATTTTCTCGAATAAAAGCTGCTAGGTATGCGCGCATTCTTGGTAAGTTTTCCGATAGAATGCGCACTTGATATCTGCCTCGGTATAGACCTCTTCGGCACATTACACAGGTACGAAAACTTTCCATTGCAATCAAAATAACTCAAGCACTCAAGTCCAGTAGAAAGCCGCAGTCAAAAATAAAACAGGTAACAGAGTCCAAGTTAATGCCAGGGTCTAAAGTCGACGTGAACAATGAGGAACGAGACAATGTAGTAACTTACACAACAATTATCAGCAAACGACTACCAAGGGAACATGCACAAGCGCCGCAGCATGACCTCGCTGAACGCGCTAACTACCGCGCTGCGTAAGATAAGAGAGCGAGAGAGAGATAACAATACCAGTTCCAACTTACTAGTCATCTACTTACATATACTCAGGGTTAATAGTAATAAAAATATTGCTCCAATGTCATGCATCAATATCAATTGATGAATTTGTATGTTTAGTGTTTAATAAATAGATCACCCCTAACTGAAAAAATACCAAACCGATTTTGTTATGATTTTCATCCGTTAACTGAATTTTACTTAGCTCAAAATCTGTGCAAATATCATCAAAATCTGTCAAGATAAACCGGCGATATGATTTTTTAAAATTCTATTTCGAACTAAATATCCAGTATCTTCTAAAGACTACATTTCAAAACGGACAATTTATACGGGATTGGTGCCATAGTAGTTTTTTGTGCTCTTGAAGAGAGCTATCCAACGATGGTAAATTCATTTTGATTGGACATGGGTACCAAAATGCCCATCCTCCTTTTCTGCACTACCTATAACTAAAAAAAAACACGTAACTGGTCTAAATTCGTTTCCAAACAATAATAAGATCAATGACCCTTTCAAGGTCAAGGTCAACACCCCAAAAGTCAAAGTGAAACCAAAATATAGTCAAATCTTGGAATATTACCTTTTGACAAACTCTGAGGTCAAGGGCATCAAGGTCAATAATATATTTCTCGAAGTAAGGCGTGGTCGACGGAGCCCCGCTTCGCGGGGCTCCTACTTCTGAGTGGTTTAAAAAAAAAATAACCACGAAGGAGATGGCGGGGTCTTTCAGACCCCGCCATCCCCTTCTAACCTAACTTGTCCGAGTCGGGGTGCCCCAAGTCCCAAACTCGCTTTACTCGCTCTTGCATCCTAAGTTCTCATTTTATACGTAAACGCTCTCAACTGCTAGGGACATACGTTGACTATCAGGACGACGACCATGTACAGAAGTATTAGTGTTCTGTGACCATGTGAAGTGACACTTGACAGTGACAACACAAAATGGCGTTGTTTTACGTTTGGTTTCACATACCAGCAATAATCGGTAAATTATTTATAAGTGTTAATTTAATAGCACTAACTTAATTTAGCGAAATATATGTTTTATAATGAAATATTCGTAAAATGTATCTAAATCACTACAATGCGTGTTTATTTTATCATTAATAAGAAGTAAAACATTTTAGTACGTTGACCTTACGTAAAACGAAACGTTTAAAGTCGAGACAATATGTCAAAAGTGACAAGATATTGCTAAATTTTTACGATTTTGATTATTTTTTTCTCGTAAACCATTTATCTGCGCAACTTAAAACTTTACGAGGGGACTTCTATTAATATGATCTTTCTGTAAAAAAAATATGGACTCCCAACTCGACGGCAGGTAAAGTAAAACTTAGCCGAATGAGGATCGTGCGAGGCACTCTTTTTACAAAGTGAGCTAGCACACTGGCACACTCAGTGGTCTCAAACCTACCGATATTTCAGTATTTCTACCGATATGGGCCTCCGCTAGGAGTATTAGTGTTCTGTGGATATGGGCTCTCGTTATAAATTAGTCTGCAAGTTTTTTTTTTTCAATAAATAAACGAATTTGATTGAATATTGTATTTTATTGTCAAATACCGATTTTGGGTACAAATAATTATACCGATTTCTACCGATCTCGCTCTATGACGTTCGAGACCACTGGGCACAGGCACACTCACATCACAGAGCATCAGAGACAGAGTAAAGTAACTATAGCAGAGCATGTAACTTACTGTGCTACCACGAATGAGGCGAGGCCGCGAAGCTGTAGTGGCCTGTGAGTACATGCGTGCTGTCACTAACCTACTACCCATCTCTATTTATGGCTCCGCTAGGTTCTGTAGTTTATAAACTCTATGACAGAAGAATTTTGTTTGTTTGTAAATTGAGGTTAGATAGTTAGATCAGATCAGTGATTACTTTTTTATTATAATAGTGGCAGAAGAAATCAAGGATTTGTTTATTGACATTTATCAACAGACTGTAATATTCAATCTAATAAAATAATTTGTGCTTCATGTGCGTTAGCCACAACGAACGATAAATTGTGTTGTATACATAAAACATGTCAATCGGTCTTGGCACACCTTGCTTTAATTGTTTCAAGTGCTTTATTTCTTAAATTAACCACAGGTTATCAGGAATTTTCTAGAGGTAGAGCTCAGATCAGATTTAGCTCAGTGAAGTATACACATGACGTAATAATATATTCAGAAAGAGAATCGTTTACAGCCCTAAAAATGGAGAACAGAATTAGGTGTTTTGAAGAAATAGCTGCTGAAATTTTTGATACAGAGAATGTAGTGACTGATTCGTCTTCTGATCAGGTAAATACCTATAGTCTTGAGAATATCATGTAAATATTCTGCTCTCCAAGGGCAGAATATTTACATGATATTTATCAGGAATAATTAGCTGTCTTCATATTTTTCGGCTCCACTCAGGTTGTAATTCATCTTGGGTCACTAAAATCTCAATAAAATGTTACCTTTGCTTGTTTGAACAAACACTTTTACACATCAAAAATAAATTTGTTTTAAAACTAGATGAGTTAGGTCTTTCCAAACCGACTCCTGGGAAAAGAATGAACGAAACAAACTCAGAGGTCAGTCTCTTTTAAAGTCCAAACATAATCTTAGTCAGATCCTGTCAGGACCATGTATTTTGAGGAAAGAACCAAACAGATTCAAGTGGACCTGTCCAGTCAGTGTACGCATTTGTTAGTAAGCATGTTGCTCAACTCAGAACTTAAGGAGCTCAATGACTCAATGAACAATACCAAAGAAAGGTCTTGAGTAGGCCGCACAAAGTATTCAAACTGCCAGATCATCATTTAAACTGAGCAAGAAAAAACAATTACCACATAGTCCTCACATTCACAATAATCTAGGGGCACATTTGTGCCTTTGCCAATTCTGCGCCTTACGAAGAATACAATAACTATACAGGATAATTTTAAAAGGAGTGCGGATATTTCAGGAGGTAATCAGGTGCATAAAACTGAACAACTTTCCCCAAGGAACATAGGTCGAAATCTAAAAAATAAAATTCAACTTCTCATACAAAAGTAAGTCATGTGACCAGTCACTTTGTATGAAAAGTCGATTTTCAATTTTAAGATTTCAACCTATGTTCCTTGGGGAAAGTTGGCCAGTTTTATGCACCTGATTACCTCCTGAAATATCCGCACTCCTTTTAAAATTATCCTGTATTTTGGATGATTTTGAGTTATATACTGGATGATTTTTTTTACCGTCTCGAAATTTTTACAGGGTGTTCTAACCATGAATATGAACAACTTTCACTATGGAACCAACTATGAGATCACAAAAAAAAATCTGCTGTTTCATACATTTTGGTCAAGTAGGTTTAAACTTTTCTACTATACAGCAGATTTTTTTTTCGTGATTTCAGAGTTGGTCCCATAGTGAAAGTTGTTCATATTCATGGGTAGAACACCCTGTAAACATTTCTAGACTGTAAAAAAAATCATCCAGTATACAAGGTGGAACAGGAGGATTGACATTCCTTTAAACCACGTAAAGAGGATCATGTTCTTTACCCGTATACAGAAAATCAATCAAATCCAGTGAATACTTTAGCCACGGGAAATTATTTTTCATTTTCTTATTTTGTAACATGATGTAGATCTGAGTCCGTAATAATAGGTAAACATTGCCGCCGCCGCGTCCCGCACCCCGCACCGCACCGTTAGTCAGTGACTTTTCGTAGATAAAGCGTGTTTACGTTTTATGCAGTTGATTCTGCTATTTATTTTGTTTGAAAACTGCAATTTTTAAATTTTCCATTATCTACTAATCTTCGTGTTTTAAAATGTTTCGATGGACTAGTACTGTGCTCGTTTTCATTTAATGTCGTACGTCCAGATACACGTATATGGAATCAGCAAATCAAGATCTATTAACTCTATCTTTGAAATTTTTTGTAAATCCTTCAGGATCTTGGTTTTTCAATAAGCAAGAATGCAATGAGTAAAATTTCATAACAACTTCACTAATCAAAAATACAATAATCATTCTTGCCAAAATCAAGTTACTGTATTCTTCGTTATTGCGGCAGATTTATAGTAATACTTTACAAAGTAAATATTCATGTGATTTTGTATATGTACAATATTCATAAATGTCTGGTAGTAGACCCTATGGGGTTTTCTAAAAAGTATATGCAAAACAAAAAGTGGATAGCTGAATAGGTGTGGCATGAAGAGAGAACACCGAAAATATATTTGAAAAGTTTCAGATACAATATCAAGTGCAGAGATTCATATTACAATAAAACCTTGAATAGAAAAGTATAACTACATAAATACGCCGGGAGGGGATGCCCTAGGAAGACAAGTGTGGTTATCCAAGCAAAAAGGGTCCCAGTTCTCGGCATTTAGTTTCTGAGATATATGCAGTTTTGTAAAGTTGGGTGAAAAAATTACATTTCTCGATTTTAATTGTTTATTAATTAACGCCAATTACACTGGTCAACACTGGTTTTGCCACATGAACTTTGATAGCTAATTTTGTTTTATCAATCTACCCTCATTATTAAATCACAGTTGTCATATGTCAATTAGCCTCATATTTGTTGTGATACGGTAATACTCATAACTATAATACGGCAGCAAATTAACAGAAACGCTTACAAGTAAATCGTTATAAAAATATTTGTCGTTGAATTTGAACACTTTTTTGTGATTTGTTAACCCTGTGAACATGTCGAGGAAGTGTAATAATGATCCTTACTCTTTTTGTTATGTCTGCGGAGAACTTACATTCAAAAAACAACGACGAAATTTTAGGAATCTTGTGTTGGAGTGTTATCACCAATGTTTTGGTTTTTCTGTCACCCATCAAGACAAATCCTGGGCCCCTCATGTCTGTTGCATAACGTGTGTGAAAAATTTAACTGACTGGAAGAAAGGTGCACGACCTATGCCGTTTGCTGTACCCATGATAGGACTGAACAGCGAGATCACGTTTCAGATTGCGATTTTTGTCTCACTGACATAAAAGGTATAAATTACAAGAAAAAAACACAGTTATGTACCCTAACTTATCTTCGGCTATAAGACCAGTCTCTCATTGTAAAAAATTGCCAGAACTAATACCAGTTGCAACTACGTCTGTTGAGAACGACAATTCACAACCGTCCACTTCGGGTTAATGTGTTGACGAGGATGATGACTTTGAGTTTGAAGGAATTGTAAGCGAGCCACATTTGATAACTCAAGGAGACCTAAATGATTTGGTTCGGGATTTAAATTTGTCAAAAAAGCAGTACTATTACTTGGACTTCAGCTGGGTTATACAAAGTTTTGCTGCTTTTAATGTGAATGGGATAGCCGAGACAGAACTAATCACTATATAAAAAAAACATGGCCTACGCGTGCATCGTTAGTTCCTGGGAAAAAAAAACGTAAAGTATTTACCCCTTGTACAGTTAAATAATGTGCTTCTACCACTATTACATATCAAATTAGGATTAATAAAAAAATTTGTGAAGGCAATGAATCGCAATGGGAGTGGATCTTTGTATCTAAAAGAAAAATTCCCTAAAATAAGTGATGCAAAGATATAAGAGGGTATTTTTGTTGGCCCTCAAATTAGGGAGTTAATAAAAGATTCAAGATTTGAAGAAAAATTAAGCGATTTAGAAAAATCTGCATGGAAGGCTTTTAAAAATATTGTTGCAAATTTTGTGGGTAACCACAAGAGTGACAGCTACAGAGAGTTGGTTAGCGAGCTGTTATTGTCATATCAAGCATTGGGTTGCAACATGTCACTTAAGATCCATTTTTTAGACTCGCACCTGGATTTTTTTCCTGGCAATTTAGGGCTGTCAGCGACGAGCACGGTGAGAGGTTCCATCAGGACATTTCTAATATGGAAAAGCGGTACCAGGGCAAATGGAGCCCAAATATGTTAGCAGATTACTGCTGGACAATTAAAAGGGACCAACCAGAAGCTAAATATTCAAGAAAATCTTAGATTATTAAGTCATTTATTTAAAAAATAAACTTTTGATTTACGAGATCTGTGTTTTTTCTTTATATTTTAAATTACTCAATAGGATAAAATCCTAGTCTAGCAATTTTTTTTAACTGTTTATTTTTTCTTACAATCACCAATTAAAGTAAAAAATATCAAAAAAGTCCGTGTGGCACGACAAAGTTAAAATTTTGTTGACCAGTGTTATCTACACGTTCATATAGTAAATGCTATTTTATGTTTTTATGTACCAGAAAATGTACTTTGAAACATCAGAAAATGTACTAAGTACCAAAAAATCAAATCTCAAATCAAGTTTTCTCAGAGTTTCAACTTCAAATGTCTGATAAAAAAAAAATGTGCCAGCTTTTGAATATTTTTTTAATCCTTATTATCAATTGACTATTCTAGGTACCGAATCTGGTCTTAACTCAATACCCCACTACTGGGCCCTTTTTGCTTGGACGCCCACATATAGTGATCTTATTGGTGATGTTCTTCAGAAACGTCAGGTGTGAACATAAACGAGGCAAAAGGAGTATATAAGGATCGTAGCAGGTAGCATTCTGTAGTTTCTGCCTACCCCCATGCGAAAAAGGCATGAGTTTATGTATGTATGTAACTACATAAATAAGTCGTTAGTTAGGTTTTCGTTAATTTTAGTAAGTGTTGTTTTCCATCTTTGCCAGCTTTATCTACCAAACAATAGACAGGCAACTGAATATTTTTATGTTGATAGCTATGTTGTATTGTTTTATGTTATTGTTGTAGATGAGGATGTTTTTAAAATAAGTAGTTGGTTTGCAAATTTCGAAATAATCATCTCAGTTTATGGTATACCCTGACGATCTTCTACTTTTGCTACTTGTCTTTTAACACATTCAGTGCCCAGCACCTGACTCCCGGGTCCAACAACAATTCGTTCGTGTGCCTACAACCCGGCTCCCGAGTCGTACATATAGATAGCTATTGTTGACATGTGACCATGCCCAGCACCCGCCTACCGGTTGCAAATCAAAACACGCCAACGAACAAACAACGAATTATTGTTGGACCCGGGAGTCGGGTGCTGGGCACTGAATGTGTTAATCAATTATTACTCTCAAGTGTTTGATATTTTCAAACTTCTAAATACAGACAAATCTTCACAAGGGTCAGCTTCAAATTGAAATAGTAATTAAAGTTATTGGGTCCCTAAATATAGATAAATGCAAAAAAGGCTCCATTAATCCATCAGACATACACTGATGCATGGAAAAATTTAAAGGAACGCAAAAAAGTGTGTATAAAACAAAATAATATCATGGATATTTGTGACAATTATGTTTATTAATTTGGAGTTTGCTTAGTATTCGTTAATTTAAAATTGCAAACGTCAAAAAAACAAACGATCAATTGACAAAAATTAACCAAATTATGAAAAAAAAAATACAGGAATGAAACATTTTTGTACTTACTTTAACATTTTATTAATTTTTTTCATAAATGCTTAGGGAAATAACGTGGGCTATAATCAGTAAGCATTAAGTGTTGGCCCCTCTAGCTCTTTGGATCTCTATGTAGTCGGTGCTCTTTGGACTGCTTCGAGTCTCTTTGGCATACTCCTAATCAAGTTATCAATAAAATCTTAAGAGATTGCGTTCCATTCTTCCTGAAATGCGTTTTTAAGATCTCTCAAATTAGTGGAGGCAGGAGTTCTTTTCTTAATTTGTCTTCCAAGCTTATCCATACATTTGCGGGATGTTCTAAAGAGTTACCGTGGCCCCGGCACAGGCAACTGAAGGAACACGGGTGGGTTATAGTCAGTAAAAGTTCGACAAGCGCTCCCGCTACGCCCAGAGCGGGAGAAGTCATTTGATGATTTCCCATCCACAAAAAAAAAGCCCCATACATTTATTGAACGTCTCTTTGTATTCGAAAGCCGTGTTAATTTAATCATTTATTTAGATAGTTTTTTGTTTTTTTTTGAAATTGTGGTAATTTTTGGTGCCATGGATAAACTGAAAATTCGTACGATTCTTTGTAATTTGCGGGAGAAGTCATTTGATGATTTCCCATCCAAAAAAAAAGCTTATCCCATACATGCTCTATGGGGTTTAAGTCGGGCGAGCGTTCTGGCCAACCCATAACATTGCTGCATTAATTTCAACGTCTCGTAGGTATTGGACAATTACGGCCGCAGTATGAGGTGTGCTTTATCAATATTATCATGCATAAAAATGAATCTATCTTCTATACTTATAAAAAATCTTTTTGCAAAACAAAAACAACAGACTTACAAAAAAAAAAAACACTACAAAGCGAAAAATAACTTTAATTTCGGAAGTCGGTGTCTTTGGATCTGTATTTTAGGTTTTAGCCACCGACTTCCGAAATTAAAGTTATTTTTTACTTTGGAGTTTTTTTTTGTTGCAAAAAAGTTTTTTATTTTTCACTTTTTAGTGGGTCGCCGGTCGGTATGTAATTTATCTAAGTTCCAATAGCCTAATGACAACTGCTCATCACTTTTACAAAATAAGTATTGCTTTTCCCGATGCAGGGACGTTAATTGTTGAGCAGTTCTCCTGGTACTTCACCATCAGCTCCACTTCACCATATGTATTGTGACGAGCTTATATTGCTTAGCAATCATTTTAAAGTAATCGAATCGCACCCCGTGAAATACGATTATTGAGTTGTTCCGGTGGCCATCTGTGGTCTTCATCATCAGTTACACTTCACCAAATGGTGCTTTCCAATGCACAAGTTACTATAAAAATACCAAATCGCTATAGGTGTGCCTATAATATTTGAAGAGTTCCCTCGATTTCTCGAGGATCCCATCATCAGATCCCTTACCTGATGACAATGAGACCACCTGGAAAGTATACCCTTTCAAACAAAAAAAAAACTATTTTCCGAATCGGTCCAGCCGTCTTCGAATAATCGGAAAACGCACAAAAAAAAGATTCCGACGAACTGAGAACCTCCTCCTTTTTGAAGTCTGTTAAAAAGGGACAAATGGCACTGCAATTTCTTCCAAAATCTCAGTTACACATCGTGTCACTGTTTAGTGTGATCCATTCTCAATGACGCGGAGTTCTGTACGTGCCCCCATACAAATACCTCCCTATACTATTAGTATACTATATATATGTATAACTGACCCTCCACCATATGCCTCTTTTCCAATGATGTTGCACTGAGCGTACCTCTCTCCCGGGCGTTTCCACACTTTAATCCTTCCATCATCTAGCTTCAGTCAAAATCTGGGGTCATCTGTGAATAGAACTTGACTTCGCCATTCCAATTTTCGTGAATGCGAGCAAAATTAACTCGAGCTACTCGATGGCATGTGGCAAGAAGAGGTCCTCTGGCAGGCAAGTGTAAGTTTATTCCGGCCGATTTCAGTCGTCTTTTCACAGTTTATGTTCTTACTGTGACCCCTCGAACATCTTGGAGCTACGTTCTTACCTCGGAAGAAGTTAAGATCCGGTTTCTAAGCAGGCTGGTAACGATGAACCGATCATCTCTGGCAATCCGTTTACGTACCTGTCCTGCGAGTCTCGTATACTATCCGGTCTGCCGATACCTCTTGCCATCTCTGTGTACCACAGATTTTGATACTCATAATGTTTGGGTGCACGTGCACCAATCAATTTCTGGGAACTCGCATAACAAAAGCCGCCGCGCGACGATAGCAAACTTGCCCTTTTTTCGACTCTCAGGTAGCGTCTAGTGAATTGTTATTCAATAGAAAAGTCAGCTTAATTGCTGAGGATATAAAGTCGTTATTTATTTACACTAGTACTAGTACCCAAGTAGTCGGATGGACTCGTCACATCTTCGGACCCTCAGCTAGTCAAGTAACGACTGCACTTGTTACAAGACGTTTTAATTGCAAATTCGTGCTTACACAATTCACCGCATGAGGTTGTGCGCTCCTTCACGTGTTGATTTTTTAGGTGTTTAAGGTGTTGAGCCTAGCCCTAGCTGTGAGCTCCTTCACTGATTTTGGACTTTTATTTGTGTGATCAATCGACTAGGGCTATTTTTTCGAATGAAGAATATGCGCATATCGTCTTCATGTATGGCAGATCTGACGGTAATGGATCTTTGGCGCGACAGATGTACCAAGAGATATATCCAAATCGCAGATTACCTAATGTCAGAGTGTTTTACAACACATATTGTCGGCTTTCTGAAGTTGGAATCCGCGGAATCTGGACTCAACCCGGGATGACATCACCCAAGTATCGAGGAAGACATTATTGCAGCTTTTGATGCAGATCCTACTACGAGCGTCAGAGTAGTAGCTCGAAACCTCAACATTTCGGTATGGAAGGTATGGAATACGATGCACCGAGAAAACAAATATCCTTTCCACGGCACGGATGTACAAGGTTTGGAAAATGAAGATCTCCCACGAAGGATTCAGTCCTGTCGCTTTTTGTTAAATAGTGACATTGAAGATGCATGATTTTTAAAATCCATCTTGTGGACCGATGAGACAAAATTTTCGAAAGAAGGAATTACCAATTTTCATAATCTTCATCGATGAACCGACAAGGAGAACAATTCACACTGGAAGAAGCAAGTGTCGTTCCAAAGGAAATTTTCAGTTAACGTGTGGGCAGGAGTAATCGGCCGAACGTTGATTGGCCCCCACTTCCTACCAGATAATTTAAATGGAGACAATTACCTGGAATTCCTCCAAAACTATCTCCCAGAGCTGGACGAGACCGAAATACCAATATTGGCAGTGAGAAGACCAATGATTTTTCAACAAGATGGTTGTCCAGGACACTGGACCCTAAACGTGAGAGAACATTTTAATAATAGTTTCCCAGAGAGCTAGATTGGCAGAGACGCGCCCATCCCTTGGCCACCTCGATCACCCGATTTAACTCCTGTGGATTTTTTCGTTTGGGGACGGGCCAAGGAGCTCGTCTACATGCACGTTGAAATTTCAACTAGAGAAGAATTAATAGAAAGAATCCAAACGGCTTTTCAAGTCATGACGCAGGAGATGAAATTAAAAATCACGACTACAGAAGTGAGAAGACGGGCACGCGCTTGTATAAGAAACCGCGGTCAACATTTTGAACATGAACAATAAATTATTTTAACAAAAATGTTGTTTTATTGATCTGTTCAAAAATACTAATTTTCATACTCAATTTGCTTTGTCCACGTCCTAATTCCAAGAGCTAATTAGATATCTGCATAAATAGTACCTCAAAAGAAACGGAAATAACCAAGCATGTTTTTAAAAAGGTTTGAACAACTGAGGCAATTTTTTTTTATTTCTTATTATGCCGTATTACAAAACATTTTCTTGATTTTTAAATGAAATGAATTTATTTGCCAGAATCTAGGTACTTACATAATAAAATGGTAAAATAATTTTAGTCTCACTATATTCGACTTATCAGTCGTGCAAATATTTCTAGTACATGTATCTTGAAATTACATCAATAATTGATGTGAGAATGAAATTTTTTCATTGGTAATTAATTAGTCACACACAATTATAATAAAATTTAGTTAATTTCATTACTATTAATTATAGGCACATTACGTTTTAAAATATATTAAAATTATTAGATTATATCTCATAGTCAAGATAGTTCATCAATTTATAGCTTAAATTTATAAATAATGTTAATAATTATAATTTAAATAAGTGTTCGTAAGATAGTTATGCATCATGTCTGTTTAAAATTTAAATAATCATCTATTGAATAAAAACATCTGTCACAAAGCCATTTTTTAAAAGTTCTATTAAACTCTAAGTTATTCATTTTTCTTATTTGTTCTGGTAGTATTATAAATTTTCACCGCCATGGTGTAGCAGCAGTTTCTGTTACATAACTTTAATCTGCTTCAAGGTTTTTGTACTATTTTCCTTTTAAATTGGGCCTTATCTTCCTGCTCAAAAAGTGATAGGTGGTTTCTAACAAATTTACACATTTCAAAACCGTATAGGCATGGAAGTGTAAGAAAACGTTTATCAGCGAATACTGGTCGGCACGAATCAGTCCACTTGAGACTATAAATTGACCTTATGCATTTTTTCTGGGCTATAAAAGCTCTTTGGGCGTCTGTAGAGTTTCCCCATATGATTATCCCATACCTCAATACTGAACATACATGACTGTGGTATACAATTAATGCTGTTTCTATAATGGTTATTTTTTTATTTTACGAAGTGCATATACAAATTTGTGATTTTTTTTTACAAACAAGATCTACATGAGATTTCCAGTTGCAATAGCTATCAATATTTATTCCTAGATATTTTAGTTCATTTACTTCTTCAACGATGTTATTATTATATTTTATTGGCAAGTCTATTTTGTCTTCTTTATTTCTTTTGTTATTATAAGTCAGGTATCTCATGAATTTAGTTTTATCAGTATTTATTTCTAAATTATTTAGAATTAACCAATCATGTATACACTTTAGAGCTTCATTGGTGACGTTTATCGCCTGATCAATAGTAGCTTCTTTAGTTAAAACACTGGTATCATCTGTGAATAATACAATGTACTGATCCGTTGATTCTGGCAACTCGTTTATATATGCTAAAAACAATATCGGAGCTAGCACAGTACGCCGCGCAGTAGCGCAGTGTGGTACGCCATAGTGATTCGTTAAGTATGGGGACCTGTAGGTTATCTGAGTGTTTGTCTCTGGATGCATTTTTACAATCTCTGTGCACTGTTTTTGACCCCTTAAATAACTTTCAAACCAATTGTAGACAGGGCCTCTTAAGCGGTACTGTTCTAACTTATTTAATAATTTATCATGGCATACCATATCGAATGCTTTGGTCATGTCTAGAAATACAGCTATAGGAATTTCTTTTTTGTCTACTGAACTGAGAATTTCTGTTATTTATTCAAAACATGCCAGTGTAGTGGATTTATTTTTAATAACACCGTTTTGCTGTTTACTTATTACTTCATTTTTTTCAAAGAATTTCATAAGCTTAGCACACATTACTTTCTCAAATATCTTGGAGAGAATCGGTACTAAAGTAATTGGTCTGTAATTCCCCGCTTCTGTTTTCGAACTCTTTTTATGGAGTGGTTTTACGACGGAGAATTTTAGAGCATCAGGAAAGATTCCGTTTTCCTAGGACAGATTTATTAAATAGGTCAGGGGCTTTAGTATAACAGATATTATTATATTTTAATATTCGAGTTGTAATATCATCATATCCTGCTGAATTCGTATTTCGTAATTCCATTGTTATTTCATAAACGTCAACATTATCAAGATAGATGGAGTTTGCTAACCTTCTTCCCATTATCGGTTTGTTTTTTGGGTGCTCGATAGCTTTTGGTTTCGCGATGTTTATGAAGAAGTTGTTGAAATATGTTGCAATGTCATCTCCCTTGTCCAACATGCATTTTCCATCCGAAATTTCCTTGATTTGATTGGTTGCATTGTTTTGTTTTAGTCGTTCATTTACTATTTTCCATGTGGCTTTACATTTATTTTTAGCTTTTTCTATAGTATGTTTATTTTTGCTGCTTTGAATATTGGCAACATATTTTCTTAATATTTTACTATATGTAGTGTATTTTAGCTTGTTTTGTCTACTTTTGTTTTTATAATATTCGTTTTGTAATTTTCGCTTAGTTACAAAAGACTTTTTCAAGCCCTTTGTAATCCATTTTGGGTTTGTCGAGTTTTGGTTCATTTTAACTTTTATCAGTGGAAAACAAAGATTAAGAAAGAGACAAATATCATCATGGAACGAAGAAAACGCTTTATTTACGTCTGTTTCAACAAGAATCTCTGAGAAAGACATATTACTTAGGTAATAATTAAACTTGATCAGATTATCTCTACATAGGTCTCTTTTATAAACAAACCAATGTTGTTTAATAAGATTTTTTGCTTTTGTTTTTATTGACAAAGTTTGCCCCGGGTTGTGATCAGACAGTCCTAATTCGTGTGCCTCCCTTTCGCATCTTTTATATCAGTAATTATAGGTATTGTCAATACATGCTTTTTGTCGAGTTGGTTCATTTATATAGAGTGTCAAATTATAATTGTATAGAATGTTGATAAATTCATTTTTATTTTTAGTGTCAATTTTAATGTCAATATTAAAGTCACCGCATATTATATTATTATATTTATTATCTTTGTCATGTACCTATCCTATTTAGTACTATTTGTAGTTTCCTGAGAAATATGTTCACGTCTAAATTTTGGCGTTCTATATACATATTTTTGTAGTCGTATACCACATATTTCAAAATGTGTTTCAAGAATCCAACCATTTTATGTTTTCGTATTTAATGTCTTGCCTTATTAATATGCAAACACCACCACGTCTCTGATCTTTCCTGGAGTAGTAACTGACTAGTTTATAATATTTTAATCTCATGTTTTCTTCATCTCTGGATTTAAGAAAGGTTTCAGTTAGACATAAAAAAAAATCAAATCAAATCATTTTTAATTCAGGCATTGTATAAGTACATACAAATACATTTCACCCATAGAGACTACATGTCATAAATAAGTAAACATTAAGTATGTATTATTAAGTTATATGTATTACAAATGGCATATAAAGTCAACTATACATTTTTTGTCGCGAAGTAAGTTTAGTGCCATTTCAATATCATCGGATTTATTTATAGCACCAGCAATATTCTGATGAAAAACGACATGGTTGCCATGAGCTGATCTAGGCACGAAAAAGTGTTTAGTTTGTCCTATTACCTATGGTGCGATTTACGTGAGAAGCCTCATTCGAATATTGCTGAAAAAATGAGTAATTTGTTTGTGTACTCTGGTTTTTTGTACAAATCGTATTTGCTTTCCGAATCTTAGACCTATGTGATAAAAAGGTTTTGTCATAGTCTAATTGATGTAACACCGAGTTTATTTGATAGCATAGCGATGAATTCTTGTCATATTTTGCGATAAATGAACATTTTTTAACCTGTCTACAGATAAGATGTAACATTTCATTCATTTGTGACTCTTTAAAGCACATTTTTTTATTCACACTTAAAATAATTACAGGACAATTAATCGATTTTAGAAACAAGTACAGCTCTGTCACCATTTTTAGACTATTATAGTCATTTTTTCCTACAGATATAATTAGTTTGTCGTCAGGGGTAATAAAATAAATAAAAATACTTTAATTCGGACCTTGATCCATCTTGTGTTATTATGATACAGACTTATATACTATGTTAGTACAAAGATATTGTTATAATTTTTTAAATTCATATATCTGTTGCACTCACCTGACGCACCGGGTGCATGCACATGTACATGCACCCAATGCGCCATGATGGTGCAACACGGCTTATCACTGATGACCCCCAGAATGCTGTTGACGCTCCCACGCACTCTGCGCATCATGGACGCAATCCTTTTTCGAAGAATGGTGTTGAAACCATCAGTACGTGCTTCGGCAAACATTCCTGATGCACTGCAGTAACGTGGAAGCCCCAACATCATCCTGAAGGCATTATGATACTGAAATGTGAATGTAGAATGTAAAGTCATACAGTTTTACACAAGTCAAGATTTCTTCTGTAGAAGCGTTGGGTTTGACAATTGATAGGAAATGATAATGATTATAAAGGTTGTAAAATTGAGATTTGTAAAGTCGTGTAGCTAATCCACTACATTGTCTGCCCGACTGCCCCCTATAATAAATGCCCTCTTTTCACATTTAAACCTCGATTTCCTGCATTCCGGTCCTAGTGCATTACTGTACGTCATAGTTTTGCGCATATTGCCAACTGCAACAAGATCCTTCTGAAGATTTGTGCTTGCCACGGGATGTTCGACGAAATCATTGACGGTGTGCACTTCATGTTCTAAGGAAGAATTTGAGGTTCCTAAAAGTTGGATTTCTGTATTCGTTGTGGATTTATCGGTGCTTACGATAACTTCCGGTTGTAAAATTATTTCTTTTTCCGGTTTCGTTGATGAATTCATATTTTCCCCGTTTAGTTTTAGAGGTGATATATGAAAACTGTTTGTGCGTCCACGCCTCACACTCTTTTTGGTGCTTGAAGACATGTTATATCTAAAAGTAGTAAATGGACTTCTACACAATTGTCTTAGAACACTCAGCTCCTGATTCACGGTAGTTGTTTTTTTAGGTGTATGTTCTCTAAGATAATATTCTCCATCTCATGATGTGTGCTTTCTAAACGGACTTTAACTTCAAGGACTTCTTCAATTTCTTATGGCGTAGAATGTTTCTCTGATGACACATACGCTTGGGAATTATTTTGTTTGAGTAATCTCACATAACATAAATAAATAATAATGATATATTTATTTATTTATATAACAGCTTTTACTGGACACTATTAACAATTAATTGAAAAAAAATGGGTATTATTGTTAAAAACCTTAGTTTAAAAAAAAATACAAGGAACAGACTTCGTCTAAGACAAGTTTAGCTTAATAAGTTCTAAATGGTCTAAGATATCACCCCCTTCAGGCTTTGCACCCATCTACCAAACACCCTGTATATCACTATCAGGCCAAGTAACATTATTTCACAGAATAAACTATTATTCGCCCTGAATATCCTTTTAAAATTGTCCAAATCTGAGTTTTCAGTCGTCAGATTTTTAGGGAAAGCCCACAATTTCTTCATCGTTTAAGTCCTTATACGTTAGGCCGCACCCGATCATATGAAAATCAACGGCTCTGAAGATCACGTTAGGTTTTGTCCATTTTGGAGATCTGAAAGTGGACTCCTGACGACGGGGCTCATATCTGAAACTTTTGAAACATATTTTCGGTGTTCTCTCTTCATGCCGCAGCTATTCAAAAATCAAAAAATCATCTGGACTCTACCAAATGTGTATATAAAATGGTACACACGGCTACATTATATATCAAGCTATAGATTTCCAGTATAAGCTGACCTCTCATTGTACGGAAATCCTATACAATGCAAGATCACCTTATACTGGAAATCTTTAGCTTGATATGTAGTCGTGTGGTACATAAATATAAAAAAATAGCAAAAATATCTACATTAAGTGTGTAAATTTAATTGAAGCAGCTCAATCCCAAGTCTTTTCGTCCATAAACTGTTTTAGTAAAACTATGTAATATGTTGCAAAAATACAGTTACCATGATGGTAAATTGACTAAAAAATTTAACAATAATTATAATTTACAGGTTGATGTTGAGACAATGATATTAAAAATTTACAAACAGTTTGAGAAAAATGCTGAAATT
Organism: Fissipunctia ypsillon; assembly: GCA_947568875.1. Lineage (NCBI taxonomy): Eukaryota > Metazoa > Arthropoda > Insecta > Lepidoptera > Noctuidae > Fissipunctia > Fissipunctia ypsillon. The sequence goes on along the minus strand of OX387661.1, from coordinate 13,015,453 downwards.
GAACCAGAAATCCCTGTAGTGAGAAAAAGAGTTCATAGTCAATTGTTAAAAGATTGTCTGGGTTCTTTACCACAGAGCTATGAATGCTTGGATGCAAGTAGAACATGGATAGTCTACTGGGTTCTTCACTCGTTGTGGCTACTTAATGATATGCCTGATGCAGAAACATTATCTGATGTAGTCAAGTTTTTGACACTATGCCAGCATGAGGAAGGTGGGTATGGTGGTGGCCCAGGACAGTACCCTCATCTTGGAACTACTTATGCTGCTGTAAATGCTCTTAGCATTATAGCCACTGAGGAAGCATACAATTCCCTGGACAGAAGCGGTTTACAAAAGTTTTTATGGACTGTGAAAGATGTTGATGGATCTTTCGCCCTCCATAAGGGCGGGGAGCAAGATATACGAGGTGCCTACTGTGCCGTCAGTATAGCCAAAATAACAAATACATACACAGATGCTTTATTTGACAAAACAGCAGAATGGATAGTCAGCTGTCAGACATATGAAGGTGGATTTGCTGGGTGCCCTGGTATGGAGGCCCATGGAGGATATGCATTTTGTGGGATTGCATCTTTGGCATTGCTGAATAAAACACAGCTATGTGATATTGATGCACTATTGAGATGGTGTGTAAATCGTCAGATGCGAGTGGAAGGTGGCTTCCAAGGAAGAACTAATAAGTTGGTGGATGGATGTTATTCGTTTTGGCAAGGAGCTGCATTTCCAATAATCAGTGCTATTCTTTCCCAAGGTAAATCTTTACAGATTATCTTTCATGATAATCTTACATAAGTCATTATTATCCCATCAAGCAATCACCTAATAGAAGCCATATCTTCCCGTAAGCGCTGAATTTACGATATATTTTTAGGATGCCATAGCCAAGTGACAAAAACAGGACCACTATCATTTCGTTCTGACGATGTGTCCATTATGTTTCACAATTCACAGCCATTTTACTTGAAGACAGTGCCAATAAGCATTGGCACAATATCAATGAAATTAGCAAAGTACGCACTTGTTCGTGGAGTTGCGGACAGCAGCCCGTTATACTATACTATTCTATTAACGGCTATATCCCGGATAACCCTGAAACAATTTTTTTTTTTCCAAAAAATTGGAAAAAATTTAGGTACTTATATTATTTGGTTTTATGGACCTTGTGTGTGTTTATACAGGGTGTTCGACGCATGGTTGAACAAACGAAAACAGTGAAGTGGTGCGGTCATGTGCTATGTACTCACGCCAAAAAACTCGGACTTTTCTCCACTTCTTTTTATATCAATTTTATTACAAAATTTAAAAAAAATACCAAAATTCATCGCTAGCCATAGATAACCACAAAATGCCAAGAAACCTGTTCCAAAGCTGCTTGGTTCTGTTGTTAAATGTGTTATGTTCTGATAAAACATTTTGGGAATCAACATTTTGCAAATTCTACATTGTAGGCCAGAAGGAAATTCATACTTTGAGCAGATAGTACCTACTTAGAAAACTTGGGTCGAGGGAGTTTTATAAAAATGTGGCTGTTATTTTAGCATTTTGTGTATCTTACGTCATCCACGCAAACGAAGTCGCGGGGCACAGCTAGTAATTAATAAATTACGATAATTCCAAGTAATTTTTTTATATCAGACTAGTTGGTAAGATATGAGTCATTTTGCCCTCTAGCGTTTCAACTGTACGGTGGAGAATTCGGAAAAAATTAAGTTAATAGAACTTAAAAAACACTTTCCACTAAAGTTTTGATGAAGATACGTCGTGCAGTTTTTCAGTTATGGGATGTTTTCGCACTCACAACCGGCCGGAGGAATAACTTCGTTTGCTGTTGATAAAATCAATATTGTGCATGGAACCCTTCACTGTGCGTAGTCTGACACGCCTTTGGTCACTTTTTGTTGTTTCGAGTGCAACCTCGAGTAGGTGCAACCTGACACTCGCGTGTCTCTATTCTGTAGGACATTTGACGGGGTTAAATTTAAAAGCAAAAGCGCCACTGTCCAAGGGACACCTATTAGACAGTGGCGCTTTTGCTTTCGATATACATATTTGTCGGGTTAAAAATAATCAATATTTTAGTGAAAATTTTGCAATGTTACTATTCTGCTCTTTTCATACCTATGTATTACTCATTTTTTTTTCAGAAAATAAAGAATTAATGGAAACAGTACTTTTTAATCAAGGTGCCTTACAAGAGTACATAATTATATGTTGTCAAGCCTTACCTGGTGGTGGTTTTATCGATAAACCTGGCAAGTAAGTATTCTTATTCTATTTTTTTTTCCATGGATGTATAAGAAATAGCGGACGGAGCTTCGCTGAACAAAGTGAGGCATCCATATTGAGACAACTCGCTTATAGCGTAGGCCATACGTCGATGGTAACACTTTGACCTTGAGCTGCCCTAGCTAGCATAGTACAGATTTCACTAATAATAAACAACATGAACAAAATTATGGGTAATGTCATAAAATACAGCAGCTTGCGTGCTGCGCTTCAGTCGCCCGCCGGGCCTTGACGAGGTAGGACCTATGTACGTTTTGCTAGCGCACGGCTGTTCCGCTAATTTATCAAACGATTCATTCGGAGGACATAGTGTAAATAAGTCAGTGTTTTTTTTTGGGTTTCGTATGTCCGAATGAAAAACGGAACCCTTATTTAGGAACGAAGTTCTGTAACGCGGCTTGCGGCAGGAGTAAACTGGTAGATATCGTCATGACTCTTCAAAGTGTAAATTTGGTCAAAATGAAAATCCAAGATGGCGGCTGTGAAATTTTTCATCATGGGTGTCGTTTTCATGGTTTTCGAGGGTGCTAAAGCCGATAGTTAAGTCAAAATGAAATAAAAAATTAAATTTTTCGTCATGGGTGTCGTTTTCATGGTTTTCGAGGGTGCTAAAGCCGATAGTAAAGTCAAAATGAAAAAAAAAAAATTCGTCATGGGTGTCGTTTTCATGGTTTTCAAGGGTGCTAAAGCCGATAGTAAAGTCAAAATTAAAATCCAAGATGGCGGCTGTGAAAATTTTCAAATTTTTCATCATGGGTGTTGTTTTCATGGTTTTCGAGAGTGCTGAAGCCGATAGTAGGTAAAGTCAAAATTAAAATCCAAGATGGCGGCTGTGAAAAGACAATGACCAAATTAGTATGAAGACTGGTGCGTTTTGTTTTTTTGGCGACAGTCGATCAAATATGAAAAAAACGGTGCAGAATAATATTATGAATGAATTATTGTATGAGGTCTTATATCGAAAACTCAGTCTGGACTGAGTTATATCAGTTTAAAGACTAACTAATATTTTCATACATTATGGAATAATTCTTGCTACAAAGCATATTTTTGTCCTTCCCAAGCGACATTTACTATTTAGTTACTAGTCATATCTTCAAATACATGTTTACATTTATTATGTATTGGTTAAAAACAATAAAACTGGTCTTAAGGAGAACTTTTTATTTTAAAAACAACATATTACATTTGGACGTCATCGTCGCTAGGTTCATCTTAGCCTCATTTTCGACGTCGTGTCTTACAATTAAACTGTCTAAAAATAGTGCTGGGGGACTAAGATTAGGTTGATGTCTGCCCCATCCTAAGTATGTACCAGACAATAGCCATCGCGTGAGAACAGCAGCCGAGGGTTCTTTTTCCTACAATACAGCTACAGTAGTAGCCTATTATGGCTTCTCTTCCATGCGCATTTTCTTCATACAGTATATATACATAATATATCCGAGCCTGCCGATGTCTGGACTGAATTATTCCCCTAAGTAACACAGGATTGGCAGATACTATTCCGTATTGTGTTATATTTTGCGTGTTAACTTCTCGGCATACTTCTATGTGATATTGACCATTATTCTTTATATGCTCGCCATAATAGCTTCGAGCTTGTTTTATCTGGTAAGTACCAAGAGCATATAAAATAAGGTCATCTGTGGTTAGTGTTGGAAAACTATTTAGTTCCGGGTTTTCTACGGTTATTGCACGGAATATAGCTCTGCGAGCAATTAGATTATTTGCAATTACATAACGGCCTAACCTGTGATCAGTCAGAGGTTGACCAAACGCATTGAGTATAGCACACGCAATCTTAATTTCATCAAAGAGGTGTGTCATTGCTCGGTTATTGTTCGTGTGCCTCAATTGCTTAAACTGGTTCTTCAGCCTGCCATTTATTGTTTCAACGACCCAGCGACACATCGTTACTTTCCGGGATTTGTTTGCTTCTCGGGTCGTTAGTTGTGAGTCAGTACTGCTTTTTGTAATGGGCATTTTAGGACAATATCCATATGATTGTAACGGTTCAATCGAATCTCTGAACCCTCGATCCAAAATCAAAACATCATTAGGTCTAAAAACCCATTGAATGGATCTTCTCGGCTTTCTAATATTCTATTCAGTATAACTGAGTCAGACGTCGTTGCATCATAGGGCCCATATACATCCACTATGTGTCCATCAGGGCATACTATTAAATTTGGCTTGTAAATGTTACGCCACTTATGCAGGCTATATGACTTTCTCTGGAAATAATAATTGGTACTTCTTTGGAGGTACATGTATGTCGCATCATGTATTGTAACAGCTCGTTCATAATTGTTTCCAAATAAAGCATTGGGTATCGCCAAACACCTTGAAATAATTTCATCGCGAGATATATGATCGTATCCAAGATGTCTTGGAATAAAATCTCGCTTCAAGCATTCTCTTACAATCGTCATCGTCCTCTCAAATGTAGAGCGGGACATTCTTAAAAGGCTGCACAATCTTTGGTTAGAATCACCAGTGTGCAGTTTCATCAGCACCGTTGCCAAGGCTGTAGCTGGCCTTCTTGTGTTATTTTCAGCTATTGAAGGTATGCTTTGCAGCATTTCTTGGAATTGAGTCTTTGAAAACCCAATATAATAGTGGAAAATATTGTCACTGATTGAAGATAGCCGTTCGAAGTTTAAATGTGAACAATGCGACTGCAATAGTCTCACCATGTCCATTAATTGTCTTGGAGAAAACATATTGTACACGTGACGTGTACTCCGTCCGATGTCTTGCCAAGCACTATCATTTCTATGTTCTTCACATACACGAGAGCCAAAAGGTATAAAGAATTTCTTCTCTTTGAGAATAGTAGCTCTTAAGACCTGTCAATCCGTTGTAAGTGTCGATTTTCACACATTGCAAAAATGCAAACTCTGGTATTCAAAGGTGCTCGATGATAACCGGGGAAATGAAAATGGCGTTGTCCTTGAACACCTCCAGCTGGCTGTTCTACAACGTTTGGTTGCGCTGCTGGTTCCAAGATGTGTGTATCCGCTGGATGTTCCAGAACATTTGGTTCCGCTGGTTGTTGCAAAACGTTTTGCTCCGCTGGTTGCTCCAATACGCTTGGTTCCGCTGACACGTAACGGTCAGCGCGTTGTAAGCATGGTCTGCAAATCCGGTCCCCGACACCAAACTAGAAACAAAATGAACATCGAACAACATATCATTAGTGAAATGAAAATCGTCATTAAGACTAAGAAACCGTTTTTTATTCAGTTAGTATAAAGTCTGAACAATGCTAGAAATAAAAGAAAAATAGCAAAAGCAAGGTGAGTTTAGTCTTCAATATTTAAGATATTCTTTCATAATAATAATCAGCTGTCTTAGGGCTCGTTCACAAAACTGCGTTGCGTCGTCGCATCCGCAAAAATCTGCGAGCTCACATGACGCATCGCAAGAACTTGCAAATTGATTCGCATTGCGCATTCCTGCGTCACCCTATTCGTGGAAGGGAGACACCTTGTCGCACGAATTCGCATCGTACCGATTCGCAGTTTTGTGTACAAGTCCTATAACACACGGGGCTCCACCCGCCGCGGCACCGCTAAAGCACACATGGTATCTAGAGTACCCAAAAGTTTTTTGCCTCAAGGTGCACATGGGATCTGCAGTCCCCAAAGCGGGACTGACGTTATATTATGCCTTAACTAGTGTGTATTTCTTTATGGTAACAGTACCGTGTAATTTCTTACTAAATAACAACATATGACAAACCTACGAGCTCTCATTTCAAAAATGAAAAAAAAAATTAGTTCTTTTCCGTCTGTGGTTCTTTGTTTTGGTTCTTCATTACTTGTAAATATGTAATGTAAATTGTACTGTGCTATGTGATTTTATTCACGTTTTACATTAAAAATAAACATTCCATGGATTTTAAACCTAAAAACATACATATAGGTTACCACTTGTATTTTTGTTTCATAAAATATTTTCTACGGAGGAACAACAACAAACAATAAGTTGAACGGAGACATTTTTACAGTTTTTCGTATTGCATTAATTATATCTCGTAAACAACTTACCTCTGTTATATTTCTAATATTGATGAGATACTGCATCAAGGAAGGATGTGCTTGCATTAATTCAGCAGTTAATGGCATTGACGGTCTCCGGCGATTATTACTCCGATTTAAAGTGCGTTAGCACAACAAACAGTCCCAAGTCTGCCATATTTTCACAACAACAAAATCCAACACGTAAAACACAATCACAGTCCGAGTATGTCAAGCACAGGTTATCCAATTAAAGAAGCGTTTTTCAAGTCCAGATTATTAAGCCAAGTCGTCTATAAAATCACCACGAGAAACTAAAAAAACACACGTAAGCCACGAAGGTAGAACAGTGAGTGCTTTGTTTGCCAATGTGTAATAAATATAAAATACCTTAAACAGGCTCGTGCGCAGGTAAAAATTCTTTGACTGTGATTGGCTTGCGTTCTAGCCAATTGGCAGTGCCGCCCGGTGTTGGCGTCAGTGAAAGCGCACGGGAAGGACAGCAGCGCATCATTTTGAAGTCAGAATTATGATCTGGCTATAAACGCACAACGATAAAACAAACTTCAAGTGGTAATTGTTGAATTATTTACAATTGTATTATTTTTTCTTTAAACACCCATAACTCAGCTCGGACTGAGTTTATGATATAAGACCCCATACAATATTTCATTTGTTATATTATTCTGCTTCACTTTTTTCATATCCGATCGACTGCCGCCAAAAAAATAAAAGGCACCAATTTTACGCATTGGCCTTTTGAAATATTTTCATGGGTTTCGGTTTCATGGTTTTCGAGGGAGCTGAAGCCGATAGTAAAGTCAAAATGAAAATCCAAGACGGGGGCTGTGAAAATTTTCAAATTTTTCATCATGTGTGTTGTTTTCATGGTTTTCGAAGCCGATAGTAAAGTCAAAATGAAAATCCAAGATGGCGGCTGTGATGAAATTTTACATCATGGATGTCGTTTTCAAGGGTGCTGAAGCCGATAGTAAAGTCAAAATGAAAATCCAAGATGGCGGCTGTTAAAATTTTCAAGATTTCATCATGGGTGTCGTTTTTATGGTTTTCGAGGGTGCTAAAGCCGATAGTAAAGTCAGAATGTAAATCTTAGATGGTGGCTGTAAAACTTTTTTTTTTTAATTTATCCCTAGAACCGTACCCATGTAAGAATTCCATTAAAGGTACCCTGGGGTAGGTACAGCCACACCCCTTACAAAAAAAAAACACAAATTTCAAAAGATAATAAACTTTTATTAGAAATCAACTTATAAATGCTTTCTTATATTAATTTTAGTCTCATTTAACACAAAGAAGGCACATGAAATTAGGCACTTAAACAATTTTGGCAAAATTGCTTTTGGTGCTCATTGCAAATGAAATTTTTGCACGTCACACATTGTGTGCGCTATTTACGGTCCTTGGACCTTGGACAGAAAGAACACCTCTTAGGTTTTGGATTTTCAAAAGTTACCGCAGCTAATGATCGCTTTTTCCCTAATATATCTCCAATACCCATTTGTAGGGACGTTGGCAAAGTACCGTATTAAAATCTATCTTCCAGGCGGGGCTTGATGAGATCAAATGCGAGTGTCTTCACATATGTGTGTCTATTCTTGAAAACTTGCTTCTTAGTAGCATTTGATGAGTTAAACAGTATCATAGAATTAATCCCGACACTATTTAATATTCCATAGAAAACACAAAGGCTCCAGCGGCGAGTTTTCCGTGAGACACTACGTGTGACAAAGTTGGTCGAATGTGTCAACACCTCCCTTTGTTTCATTATAAAATGATACTATTTCGGGCAAAATAATAGTTTTATCTGTGTCTGCTTTGTAGTGCATGGTGGAAAGCATAAGGACGTTTTTCTTCTTTCCCTTGCTTAGCTTTGGAGGCACATATATGAAAGCAGAGTGAGTTCATCATGAAAAGCAAACATTGATGTATTCAGGTCACGGTCTTTTGTTTCAGTCAATTGGTTTGGTATTTCTGTTTTATTTTTTTTTAGTGTCCCAACTGTAGTTACATTTTTCGACAGCAGTTTTGAGTGGTAGGTATAGAGGTAAACCAATGATCGTATGTTCCTATTGGTATTGTGAATCGTAGTTGACAACTCAAGCGCGTAATACTCAGCAACGGGTATTCCTCTGGGAGTAGTCTTTTCCTGTGTATGGCTATTTATCATGTAGTATGATTTAGCATCACAAAACATCAATAAATAATACAAACAACATAAAAAAAAAACGAAATAACATAATAATATCTACATAATTGAATAGTTACGTTGAAAGTACCCTGGGGTGCTGGTGTACCCCAAACGCACCGTGTCAAGTCCACTCACTAGCAGGACTAGCGTCCGACTGAGGTATCGGCGCGTCCCCCCGCCCCGTGTATACAGTGTGAGTCTTTATAATGTGCACATATCAAAATGAGGGAATCTATGCTTAATTTTATCGACGGAAAAAATGTTAAAAAAAATCTAAATATTTATTTATATTTTTTATGGATTTTTAAAAAAAATTGTTTGCTTTTGTGACCCCAGTGTATACAAAACTGTGTAACTTTTAAACTAAACGATTTATCACGATGAAACAAACTCTATAATGTTTGGAAGTAATTAGGTGTCGTCATAAAATAAAAATTATGGAAAAAAAATAGCCACATTTAAAAATAAACATTTTTGTTTGGCAAAAATCTGATTTTTTTTCATTAATTTTTACAAAAATTGTAAAATTTCTCAATAACATGCCCCCATCACCTTCTTTTTTTATAACTTTAAGTTATTCTTCATTGTATTAGGAACCTAACGGTAAAAATTGCATGTTTTTAACTCAACCCCAACATTTTTTATCAACTGTCAAAGAAAGGCCCAACGCATAGCTATTGTTTAGCAGGTAGATAAACTTTCTTTTGAATGTGCGCAGGTCGGGGAGGTAGGGCCAGCCAAAGGAACTTGAATTATGACAGATGTCAGACTGGCAGTCGCTCCGAATTATTCGCCGCTGCTACATGTGTTTCGGTACTTTCGTTCGCTGGACTTTCATAACTTTCGTTCGCTGCTACATGATGCCGCGTTTAAGTGAATTTTCCCCGGCACACATCGCCGACATACATTTTTATTATGGAGTGGGACAAGGAAGTGCCAGAGCTGCGCGCGCGGCTTACATAGCTGCGTATCCTAACAGGCAACCAGTGCCATCTGCCCGAAACTTCCAGGAAGTTCACAGAAGGTTGTCGATCACTGGACTTGGATCAAGTAGAGATCGTCGCGAGCCGCCTCAAGTAATTATTGATGCGGCTACTGAACAAGCGGTATTAAGTGATTTGTTTGCTGATCCATCCATAAGTACTAGACGACTGGCTCTTCGTCACGGAATATCCCAAAAATCAGTGTGGCGTATTTTAAAGAAAGAAGGATTGCATCCTTATCACTATCAAAGGGTGCAACATCTACATGAAGACGTAGACTGGCGTCCAAGGTGTGTGATGTCCACATGGATTCAAAGAAAAACCAGAGCAAACCCAAACTTTCCAAGAAAAATACTATGGATGGACGAAGCGACATTCACTAGAGACGGTATTACTAACTGTCGAAATTTACACAGATGGTGCCGCGCAGGTGAAAACCCGAAACTGAAACGGTCATCTACTTTCCAAGTAAGATTTTCGATAAATGTTTGGGCTGGTCTTATCGATAACATGTTGATTGGACCAGTCATATTGCCGAGAACGTTGACTGGTGAAAGATTTTTAAGTCTATTGAGAGATGATATGCCTCAGTTATTGGAAGATGTCCCACTGGCTGTGCGTCAAAGGATGTTTCTTCAGATGGACGGATGTCCTGCCCATTACGCTACAAATGTAAGAAGATTTTTAAACGAAAATTATCATGACAAATGGATCGGCCGGCAAGGACCTGTAGGGTGGCCTGCGCGTTCACCCGATTTGACGCCCCTTGATTATTTCCTATGGGGGACCATGAAGCAACGCGTCTACAGTACCCCCATCAACAGTGAGGCCGATTTGCGTGACCGCATAATAAACTGTGCGAATGATATTCGCAATGATCCCGAAATGATAAGGAGAGCGACACACCAAATTCTAATTCGCGCGGCTTTGTGTTTACAACAACGAGGTGGACATTTTGAGAACCTGATGCATTAAATTTTGTATTTAATAATAAATGGGTTTCAATTGAACTCTTTTGCATTAATTATCATCCCAAACAAACCACCCTTATGAGAACAATACGATTCCGCGTTCGGAGTGCCATCTTTGAAACGACCCGCGCGCATTCACAACAAAGTTAACAAAAAAAAGTTTATCTACCTGCTAAACAATAGCTATGCGTTGGGCCTTTCTTTGACAGTTGATAAAAAATGTTGGGGTTGAGTTAAAAACATGCAATTTTTACCGTTAGGTTCCTAATACAATGAAGAATAACTTAAAGTTATAAAAAAAGAACGTGATGGGGGCATGTTATTGAGAAATTTTACAATTTTTGTAAAAATTAATGAAAAAAAATCAGATTTTTGCCAAACAAAAATGTTTATTTTTAAATGTGGCTATTTTTTTTCCATAATTTTTATTTTATGACGACACCTAATTACTTCCAAACATTATAGAGTTTGTTTCATCGTGATAAATCGTTTAGTTTAAAAGTTACACAGTTTTGTATACACTGGGGTCACAAAAGCAAACAATTTTTTTTAAAAATCCATAAAAAATATAAATAAATATTTAGATTTTTTTTAACATTTTTTCCGTCGATAAAATTAAGCATAGATTCCCTTATTTCGATATGTGCACATTATAAAGACACACTGTATACACGAACGCGCAAAACAAACCGTCTAATTGTAAAAAAGTTATAGACCATTTTATTTTATTTTTTTCATTTGTACCCCGGGTAGGTTCTAGGGTTAAAATCATCTTCTCACATGATTATGTTAAGCGATGGCGAGAGCCATCGCTTAACAAGGATCTTTGTTCCTGTCGGAAGTCCCCCGACGCACTCGGTTTTATTACGTTTTACTATTTGAATTTTGTTTTCTTCTATAGCTTTCGCCAATCCTTGTTTTGATGCTATTATGGGACACTTAATTTCGACAATCGTATCATTTCCAATCAACCCATTAGGCATGGCCCCAATATAAATTCGTCAATAAATAATCCGTAATAAATAATAAATATCCAAAACTAATTTGTATATAGGTACATACTTTAAAATAAAACACCACCATCAGCATCACCTTTGTACGTATTTTTCTGTTCCTTTCTTCTGGTCTGTTTACATGCGTATACGTAAACTGTTAAATAAATTAAAAAACATGTGCAGTCGGGAGACACCGTCAGTAACAAAGTTCCTCTCACGTATGATTTAAAACAAAAACAAAATTTTCATTTTACATTTTGACCTCACTGTCGACTTTAATAATAAATAAAAACTTTAATTCAGACTACAGTCCATAATAGTTTTGTTAGTATTTTGGTGTTAGTAACAATGTGCTTACGTAAGTAGGTTAGTATTGTTAGTTTATATAAATGAGTTATTTAATTATACCCATGACTGTCCCCACCCAGTGTCCCTGAAAGGGACAGCCCGGTCTGGCAGCTATCATTTTCAGGATACTGCTGTCACTACCGTGCAAGCGCTGTAGTAAGGAGGCCGCTTACTTTCGCATGATGGCATGGAAACCATCTGTGCGAGCCTCCGCGAACATTCCTGAAGCACTACAACGCCGTGGCAGTCCCAACAGCATCCTAAAAGCATTATTGAATTGAACACGCAGGACGTTGTAGGCTCGGCGCGTGTATGATACCCACAGGCCACTCGTGTAAAAGGATTGACAGAATGCCTTAAAAAGGGTTACTTTAACGTCTGTAGTACAACGAGCAAACCTGCGGGCAAGCATATTGCTCCTCACCGACAACGCCCTGCGCTCCCTCTCTATATCTAAGTCGTCACTTAGGTCACTCGTCACAATATGGCCCAGGTACCTAAAACTACTCACAACTTTTAGTGCTACGCCGTTGAGACATACGGGAGGAACACTGCGCGGCTGCTGCTTATGTGCCTTAAATACCAAAATCTCACTCTTCTTTGAGTTGTATATTAAGCCATGCTCCTCCGCATAGGCCTCGCAGGTCGACAGCAGACTTTAGTATCCTCGAAAACTATTAAAACTACACCCATGACGAAAATTTTGAAAATTTTCGCAGCCGCCATCTTTGTTTTTCATTTTGGCTTTAGCACCCTCGAAAACGACACCCATGATGAAAAAATGTTGAAAAATTTCACAGCCGCCATCTTGGATTTTCATTTTGACCAAATTTACACTTTTTATTTTTTACTAGCTTCTGCCCGCGATTTCGTCCGCGTGAAATTTTTGTTTCCCCGACCCACCCCGTCGCATCGCATCGCCTGCTCGTACTGTTATTTCCTTTTCACTTAGCGCTCGTTCTTACTTTTTTTTTTGCTCGGCTTCTAAGGGTAATGTTAATACCCTATAGCCTTCCTCAAGAATTGCGCTTTAAAATGCTAAAAGAATTTTTCACATCTGACTGGTAGTGACAGAGAATGAAGCTTTCAGCTGAATTCAGCTTTATAATATTAGTGTAGATAGTATAGATATAATTTGTTCACAAAAGAGATTAATAGGCGCATAACTGGTAATTAAATATTCAGATCAATCATTCTACAGGCTGTTTAGTAGATGGGTGTAAAGCCTGAAGGGGGTGATATCTTAGACCATTTAGAACTTATTAAGCTAAACTTGTCTACTTTAAATTCTTTGTTTAATATATTCTACTCTTGACATAATTTAAAACCTAACAATCTTAAAATAATAATAATAATATGTACAAGTATATAAAAAAGGGAGGGGGTAAATAATCAGAGGGCATCAAAAAATTCATCCGCATCGCTGTCAACAGGAAAAGTGCCCAGAAGGCTGGCAGCATTGCCACGTTGTATAGCAATGCTGATTCTTTGGCCAAAAAATAGGCCAGCCCTCTGGTCACGTGTGGAGTCGACCAACCGCCTGGCGATGTCTCGAAAAACTAAGTGGGCACTCGGACCCCATGGCCCAAGTGTTTCAACCCCAAACGGTTCGAACATATAAGTCCGAATAAGACTGGAGTATTTGCGCCGTTTGAGGTTTTCCGCACCCGCAGCAGCCGCTCCAGCACAGCCTGCCGTGCTAGGAAGATGGGATGGCGCAAGGGTGTCGACACACGTTGCATCCCACACCAAAGGCCTACCTACCTTCCAAGGCATTATGGTCATTCCGTCTGGTCTCTTTCCATCGTCGCGTGCTAAGCCATTGGGTTCTAAAACAGCTGGCACCCCGGCGGTGACAAGGGCACGACGGATGATGTCATTGATGCTGGCGTGCCGTGCTATCCGGCCTGCGCTATGCGCTATGGCAGGATAGGCCATGTTGTCCGAGGCAGTCGACACTGACACCGCATTGGCAGCGATGCGGAGCCACGCAAGGAGCGCCCAGACGCAGACAAGTAGCGAGCCGGAAGGTGGTGTCACCCAGCATGGTGCCTATGTTGGGTGACGGTAGCGCCTGAAGCCAGAGGCCCGACTCCCACTCCCCCACAGCCAGCAGGCGGGCACGTTCAGCAGTATTGGTGGTCGTATTAATTAGATTATTCCGTACCAACTTGTCTTAGACGAAGTATGTTCCTTGTATTTTTTTTTAAACTAAGATTTTTAACAATAATACCCTTTTTTTTTCAATTAATTGTTAATAGTGTCCAGTAAAAGCTGTTATGTTATTATTTTTTATTTATGTAATGTGTGATTACTCATACAAAATAATTTCCAAGCATGTGTGTCATCAGACAAACATTCTACGCCATATTCAAGTTTAAGAAACTATAAAAATCAAGAAAATGTTTTGTTTACGACATAATAAAAAAAATTTAAAAATAGCCTTAGTTGTTCAAACCTTTTTAAAAACATGCTTGGTTTTGCCCTTTCTTTTGAAGTACTATTTACGCAGATATCTCATCAACTCTTGGAATTAGGATGTACAAAGCAAATTGAGGTCGAATATTTAATTTTTAAACAGACCAAAATAATGCAACATTTTTGCTAATTTACTATTGTTTTTTGTTAGGAATCAGTTATCAGCTGATTCCTTCTTAGAATTATGATGCACGCTCACCAATCAAATTCTGGGAACTCGCATAACAAAAGCCACCGCGCGACGATAGGCGTCTAGTGAATTGTTATTCAATAGAAAAATCAGCTTAGTTGCTGAGGATATAAAGTCGTTATTTATTTACACTAGTACTAGTACGCGAGTAATCGGGTGAACTCGTCACATCTTCGGACCCTCAGTTAGTCAAGTAACGACTGCCCTTGTTACAAGACGTTTTAATTGCAAATTCGTGTTTACACAATTCACCGCATGAGGTTGTGCGCTCCTTCACGTGTTGATTTTTGAGGTGTTGAGCCTAGCCCCAGCTGTGAGCTCCTTCACTGATTTTGGACTTTTATTTGTGTGATCAATCGACTATGGCTACTTTTTAGAATGAAGAATATGCAGATATCGTCTTCATGTATGGCAGAGCTGACGGTAATGGATCTTTGGCGCGACAGATGTACCAAGAGAGATATCCGAATCGCAGATTACCTAATGTCAGAGTGTTTTACAACACATATCGTCGGCTTTCTGAAGTTGGAATCCGCGGAATCTGGACTCAACCCGCGATGACATCACCCAAGTATCGAGGAAGACATTATTGCAGCTTTTGATGCAGATCCTACTACGAGCGTCAGAGTAGTAGCTCGAAACCTCAACTTTTCGGTTTGGAAGGTGTGGAATACGATGCACCGAGAAAACAAATATCCTTTCCACGGCACGGATGTACAAAGTTTGGAAAATGAAGATCTCCCACGAAGGATTCAGTTCTGTCGCTTTTTGTTAAATAGTGACATTGAAAATGCATGGTTTTTAAAATCCATCTTGTGGACCGATGAGTCAAAATTTTCGAAAGAAGGAATTACCAATTTTTATAATCTTCATCGATGGACCGACAAGGAGAACAATCCACACTGGAAGAAGCCAGTGTCGTTCCAAAGGAAATTTTCAGTTAACGTGTGGGCAGGAGTAATCGGCCGAACGTTGATTAGCCCCCACTTCCTACCAGATAATTTAAATGGAGAAAATTACCTGGAATTCCTCCAAAACTATCTCCCAGAGCTTCTGGACGAGACCGAAATACCAATATTGGCATTGAGAAGACTAATGATTTTTCAACAAGATGGTTGTCCAGCACACTGGACCCTAAACGTGAGAGAACATTTAAATAATTGTTTCCCAGAGAGCTGGATTGGCAGAGACGCGCCCATCCCTTGGTCACCTCGATCACCCGATTTAACTCCTGTGGATTTTTTCGTTTGGGGACGGGCCAAGGAGCTCCTCTACACGCACGTTGAAATTTCTACTAGAGAAGAATTAATAGAAAGAATCCAAACGGTTTTTCAAGTCATGATGCAGGAGATGAAATTAAAAATCACGACTACAGAACTGAGAAGACGGCCACGCGCTTGTATAAGAAACTGCGGTCAACATTTTGAACATGAACAATAAATTATTTTAACAAAAATGTTGTTTTATTGATCTGTTCAAAAATAACAATTTTCATACTCAATTTGCTTTGTCTACATACTAATTCTAAGAGTTGATGAGATATCTGCGTAAATAGTACTTCAAAAGGAAGGACAAGAACCAAGCATGTTTTTAAAAAGGTTTGAACAACTGAGGCTATTTTTTTATTATGCCGTAAACAATACATTTTCTTGATTTTTATAGTTTCTTAAACTTGAATATGGCGTAGAATGTTTCTCTGATGACACATATGCTTGGAAATTATTTTGTATGAGTAATCAGACGTTACATAAATAAAAAATAATAACATAACAGCTTTTACTGGACACTATTAACAATTAATTGAAAAAAAAGGGTATTATTGTTAAAAACCTTAGAGTTTCAAAAAAAAGATACAAGGAACAGACTTCGTGTAAGACAAGTTTAGCTTAATATGTTCTAAATGGTCTGCGATATCACCCCCTTCAGGCTTTGCACCCATCTACCAAACACCCTGTATAAACGAAGACGACCCTTACGTAGTCTGAAGGTATAAGGCCGCAAATTCGGAGCAGTGTTTTCTGCAGCGTGTAGCGGGGCGTTTAATGGAATAGTGTATGTAACGCCTCGCTGCGCTCTGCATGAAACGCCCCTCCGAATTTACGGTCTAAGGCCTCGTTCAGGGAGACGCGAGGCGTGAGGCGCCGCGGTGCGCAATGCGGGCTGTCGGAGACACAAACATACGGCGATGTACTGAGTGTTCAAGCAGAAGCGCTTTTGCACGCGTTTGTTTAAATTGTAGCGTTGCATGTGGCGGATGAAGCGACGGGCGACGCCGCGTAGGACGCCGCGTGCGCCGCTGCGGACAACGCGTCAGGCACAGCGCCGGGTACCCCTATTCCGCATGCCCCGCTCCTTCATAAACGAAACCACTAGTTACCATACGTTTGTCTTTGCGCGTGAAATGACGCGAGCCGCAGCACGCGCTGCCTGTCTGTGAACTGAAAAATGTCCGACGTGCCGCGAGACGCCCCGCCGCACGCGACGCACGACGCCCCGCGTCTCCGTAAACGAGGCCTTGAGAGTTACGCGATAGAAAGAAAGGCAACTTGTAGGTGAATAAACTGTAGGCAATTAGCGCTGTGCGACCTGAATTGCACTTTATTGTCGTAGCAAAGAATATACTACTCTCTAACGATGTCGTAGCAAGAGTCGTTATTTATTTAAATGATTTTACGGAGTGAATCCTCTGCCATGGGCTAGCATTGGTTTCAACCTCGGTAGGTAGGCAGACCTAACAGATGGAGCAAACCAAAATCAATTTCCACATTTTGGCAACAAATGGCATCTTTGCCACTAAACACTATAAATTATCCATATTTACAGACACCAATTCCTGTCTAAAACATTTCACAAAATCAACAAAACAAGATTGAAATGAATTACGTCATATCATAATGCAATATAATGCGCGTGTTAGAAGTTGAGGGGGATGGGGGTGTTGCTTGGTTTATCTAGTGGCCCATGATTTCCTAGGATTTGTAAATTTTAAAATGCTGCAATATTGTTGTTGACCTTCAAGACAAACTTCAGGTGGTACTCCAAGTAGTTATTAATTATATCCTATTGTTTCAGGCATAGAGATATATATCACACTTGTTATGCCCTGAGCGGACTGTCAGTGGCGCAACACGGCACTGGGGCTGGGGACCCGTACGTAGTCGGCAGACCTAGCAATGAACTCAACAGAATACACCCCCTGTACAACGTGGCTCCACATCTTGCCTATAATGCTGTTCATTACTTCATCAGGCATCCCCCACCAGTGAAGGACAAAAATTAATTTAATGTCTGAAGACAATCCTCTAAAGCTTAGATGAATTTTGCACCATAGTTTTGCTTTACCTATGCCTTGACAAATATTTTTTCCATGTGTTGATATAGAAATATGTGGATAGTTGTATAATAATCATCCTACATTATAATATGAATCTATAATATAATGTTCATCTACACTTGTATCAGAAAGTACTTATTATAAAATAAAAAGCATTATTTTGTTAGGGAAAGTGTTATAATAAAGTCTGTCATTATGATTATAGATAAAGTTTTTAGTTACAAAATAATGCTAGATATTTTTTTCTACAGTACATTTTCCAATGATTTTAATATTATCTGTTGTCGCGGTTGCTGTGGCGCATACCCTCGCGGTGGAATGCATATTATCAATATTATTTAGTGTTTTTGTTAAAAATTGCATGAATTTAAATAGTGTATGAAACTGCACATAATTAGGTATCAAACACTTGTGTAATATACCTAAACGCACACCCGTGTTAAAACTCCTGTTTTGCAATGGTTTCATTACTAGTGACTCAATTTACATTGCCGCGGAACGGAATGGAAGCGACTTTTCGTACCTAACCAAATTGTACATGGCATCACGGAACAGAAAAAACAGGTGGAAGTGCAATGCACCAAAATTACTATAGGAATCGCTGTCGCCAAACTCACACAAATAAACCGATAATCATATATTGCACTACAAAGAAACAATTCGTTTGATTTGTAGTTTTAAGTTTAGTCAAAATTAGCCTACATCACAGATTTAGAAATAAACCCTGACGTTCTACAAATAAGATTGATTTTGCTTTAGCGGCAAAACGTATTTACGGTCTATATACGGGCACACTAGATTCGATTGGCGAGTCAATTCCGCTACTTGACCATAGATGGCGCTATTCTCAGGGGTCGCAATTATCAACTTAATTGCGTTAGACATACGGTTCACATTTGCGTGATCGGTCGAATTCTGCTGCTACTCGGCCAAGGCCGCACCACGTAGCACATTGAAATTCTTTATCGATATCGATAGATGTCCGATATTTTGTTCAATTAGCATAAATAAGACTTGTTGGGAGTACATTTATTTATTTGGTACACAAACCGCTGTTCATTTTAAACCATTAATTAATAGACACACAGACAGACAGACAGGTAAATTTAAAATTAAATAATAGTGCTGGTATGTATGCATGAATACTAGTATATTAAAATTTTATATAAAGACTGCAATATAATGAAAATAGTATAATTTATTTATTGACCTTGAAATAAAACATATTTGTTACGAAACTGGCGTTTGGAAAGAATTATTTTTAATTTTAATAAATGGTGTATGCGAACATTTATATATTTTTCAACTATTGCCTTCGTCAAATCGGTAACGTGATTGGACGCAGGAAATTCGCCAATTTGAACTTGTTTGTTACTATTTAAAACATTGATTATATTTTTGCTTTATAGCATTTATGTGACCATAAATTGCGACACGAAATTTACTTAAAATAAATTTCGTGTATGAATGAAGGCGACCTTATACTTGTATTGTAATGTAAAACTAAATAAATAATGAATTTATATAAACAAAATTGTTTAGGTATTCCTTGTATCGATATCAATCGACCAATTCAATATTCGACTTGACCACATCACTACTTGAGTAGCGAAGTGCTTTCTCTTAATTGTATAAGGTTGATTTTGACTAACTGTTCTATTAAATTAGTAAATTGAAACAAAATAAGATTTTTATTAGAAAACAATGAAAATCGTACTTACCGATGATACGAAATACCTCCAGTTTTAAGATTTTTTCTCCTACTATCATTTTTGCACTCTAAAACGGAACAATACACAAAGAAATAAGACAAGCTAGGGAAATATGAATTTGTCGCGAGACTAGCAACTCGACGCGATGTCAGATTGCGACTGGGATCGGTTAAGCGTAACAACGCTTAATTGTGGCACACGTGCCACGCCTACTTAGCACTTCCACTGTTTTTTCTGTTCCGTGCATGGCATAATGAACTGAATAGTCGAGTGCAATTAACCGAATACTCAAAAAGTGGAACGAAGTTTATAGTGGTTAGATTTTCATGAAACATTTTTCGTCGAGTTCGTAGAGGTGAGGAAAACAAAGTTTAAAAAAACAAAAAATAGGACAGCCGACAGAAGTGAAAACTTAAAACTAACGTTGCATGCGAATATGAGATCTATTTCAAAGACATTAGCGTGTTAGAGTAATTTGGTTACAGTGCCCTCTAGCGTAGAGTCGTTGAACTCGTTGGAGCATGTCGCGAACCCGTATGATTTTATCCTAAAAAAAGTGCTCAACGCGCCTAAAGAAGTTTTCATTTCAAAAAATGTCTAAAAGTAATAGTTACTAGCTTCAGATTCTGCTCGCGGCTTCATCCGCATGATATTTCTTGTTTTAACTAAAACATCCCATGACACTCGGCAATACTGAAGCTTTCCATTTGTGGAAGTATTTTCGGAATGGTATCAGTAGTTCCGAAGCCTCCTACATACAAACTCGCAAATTCAACCTCTCTAAAATATTACTAGCACTTCCGGCGCGACTTTGTCCGCATGGATTTCGTACCTACTTACTTCGTGATTTCGTTCTTTACTTTGGATTTAGTAAGGGAACAGTTTAGAAAAACAAAAAATGATAGACTTCATAATTTACTTCGGTAAGTATTCGTGCCAAGTTTCAAGTTTATTAACTCAAGAAATAAGATTTTTCATACAAACAAAATCTCCCCTTTTACCCCCTTAAAGGTCGAATTTCCAAAAATCCTTCTTTAGTGGATGTTTTCAAAATAAAAGGCATCAACTGTCAAAATTTCAAGTTTGTAGCTCCAGCGTTTTAGGCTCTGCGTTGATGAATCATTCAAGACAAGTAATTATATATGTATAAGATTATTACTAGCTTCTGCCCGCGACTTCGTCCGCATGAAATTTCTTGTTCCCCCGATCACCCCATCGCATCGCATCGCCTGCCCGCGCTGTTACCTCGTTTTCGTTTAGCTCTCTTACTTATTTTCTTTTTGCACGGCTCCTAAGGGTCCTAGCGATTACGCTAGGGCCCGTGGTATTTAACATTTGTTAAATACCTTATAGCCTTCCTCAAGAATTGGACTATAAAATGGATATAGAATTTTTCAAATCCGACTGGTAGTGTTAAGAGATTAGCGCGTTCAAACAATCAATAAAAATAAAATGTGTAGGTAACTAATAGACTAAGCGCATTTTTCTTTCTTTAAGCATTTTATACGCGTCGTAATTAATAAACGAAAGGTCCGATTCGAATAATTTAAATTTAAAAAGGAATTTACATGCACGTAATCAACCTTGATTATGAAACTATTTATTTGGATAAGGATTAATATCATGATACGAATGAATGTCTTCATCTTTCGATTTTACGTGTTTTGATTGACTAATTTGAATAAAAAAACGGTTATTGTGACTTAACTATATCTAATAGACATAGTCTTGCGGACTTTTTTGTGGGAAATGATGAGTAGGGCAAAACTTGGCTAATTCGTGATATGCAGCTATTCGGTGATAGATAATATGTGTTTTATTACCAAGTTCTACTGACTTGATAAATGTACATTTTTCAATCATTATACAGGTTGTTTGGAAGGTGGGTGCAAAGCCTTAAAGGGGAGTTAATACAGACCATCTAGAACATTTTGAGCCATATTTGTCCTAACCAAAGTCTGATATTTATTTTTTTAGAGAACTTTTACGATTTTGGTACCAAAATCCCAAAATTTTCCAATTAAGGCCTAAGAACGCAAAGATTGAGTGAAAATTTCTATTTTTTTTAATTTACTTTATTGGCCTAATGTGTGTTTAATGGTATGAAATCATTTCGAAGCACCGTATTTACTAAAAAAATAACTTTCAGACTATTTAAAATAAAAAGAAAAAAAAATTAAAGAAAAATAATGGATTTTAATTGACATTTAAAAAAATAAATAAAATAGCTACTGGTGTTCAAATAATTTTAAAAACATGCTGAGTTATTGCTCTTTTTTTTAAGGTATCATTTACTTAGATAGCTTTACAATTTTTGAAGTTAGGGTGCCTGGACCAATTGGACCGTGTTGTGCCAAAATGTTCCAACCCACAGTGAACATATTTTGAGTTATTTAAGTTTAAACATTTAAACCTAATTTTCCCATAAAGACATTCTGATTTCGTTATACATGAAGGTATCAATATTTAGAATATTGAATAGTGTTTCTAATAGTATGCTTTACAATTTACAGCAGCTGCTAGCATTTTCAGATATTTATGAAAAATATCGTCTGGATCATTTCTGCAAAAAACGATTTTGTATGAGTGTGTCATTTTTTTTTTTTTTTGCAATAATGATCCAACCCACTTTCATTAAGAGTTTAATATCAACTTCGGTTTTTCTTACTATGAGTTACTGTGAATAATAAAACTCTGTTTTTTATTAAGGAATATGTATTTGCGGACCAAAAAAAAACAAAAACTTTCGTAAACTAATCCTCTTCAACATCAAAATCAAGTGTTCCAAATCCGTCAACATCGTCGGTCACCCGTTTGTTACCTTTCAAATTTTCGTAAAACTTTTTACAATCATCTGGAATTAAATGTATCATAGACTTTATGTCATCCAGCTTTGCCTGAGCTATCTCTTTGCCATGCGGCCACAGCGAACCCAGATTCTTTTTTTTTTTTGATTTTCATTACACGTACTCCTTTTCCTGTTTTTTTCTTAATGTCAAGCTCTTCGAACTCTTTATCAAAACCGCTTCTCATAAAAATCGAATAGTGGTGGTCTTTTTTCAATAGAATTTCTTTCGTTGCCAACCAGTTAACTTTAGTTTTATTAACGTACATCTTTCTGTTTACTATAAACTTCTCAATATCATTGCAGCTTAAAAAAGAATCTGACTTCATTCTCACTACCTGCAAAGGATTTCTTTTTTTACAGTGCTTCATGACGTCCATGTACTCTTCTACCGTGTAAAGCCTTTGTATGCCTTTTAGTCGCGTCTCAATTTTCGAAAAGTCCGTGTCATTTGGTAAAAATGTGTGTCCGGGTTCTAAAAATCTTATCGAAATGGTCTTCAAATTATTATGAGAGTGTAAAGCTGCTTTCAACATTAAACTCAATTTTATATTTCTGTTCTGACCTCCGCAGGAATCACTCCATAGTATAAGGTGTTCTGTCTCTACTGATAGTTTATTATCGATGTGATGCAATAGGCATGAGCCAACTTCCTGTGCTCCCCTCCCTGCTTCGCCTTCAACCCATACATAACAATATCCCTTGTCGTCTGATGCAGAATGTATACCGCTATTGTACACCCATAGTTGTCGTTTATAAAAGACGATGTTAGTAGGGATTCTAGGTAGAGGGAGCGTTTTCTCTAAGTCAAAGGTAAGACATTCTACATTATTTTCTTCTTTCGCTGTTAGGAAGTCTTTATTCATTTGCTTCCTTAGACCTTGAGCAATTTTCAAATGCTTATCATGTTCGTCTGATTTTATTTTTCGTTCTTCCGATGATCCATTTTGTGCACCAATTGCATAAGCATCACACTTGTTGCAAGTGTCTTTTTTCAATGATTTGCACCTTAGATTAAAGTTTTTGTAGAAAATCTCTTTAAACGTACCGTACTTCAAACACTTTCGATTACTTATATTGGGCAGCGACTTAAACTCCTCTTCAAATATTTCATATATCCTTGAGACTGTCATTCCTGGTTGTAAAAACATGGCGTCCGTTTTATCTCTTCTGTAATGGGATGAATACTTCGGTAACTTTTTTATTACATTCTCTGCTAGTTTAACATCTTCTTCTGATGATTTATTCCAGCCTCCTTGAATCTTGCCTCTCTGGTCTATTAATAAATCGCCACTGCGCATCTTTTTCAGGCTTACGGTAATCTTTTGTGGTGTAATTTGTAAGGTATGTATAAACATATCTCGACATACTTTTACGCCCGCCAATACATACGTTCGAATAAATTATTTTGGTTTCCTCTTTTCAGATTGGGTAATATACGTTCGTTTCTTTTTATTTTCCGTAATGCATGAAGTAATGTATACTAACTGAGCTGAGTATGAACCCAAGTGCACAAATTTGTTAAATTCTTGTTCTCTAATCTCTTTAGAAACTAATACTGCGCATTTCTTTTTGCAAGAGCATGTATAGTCCAAGAATTCTTTTGACTTTATTTCTTTCTGCTTTCTAGTAGTGTATGGTAAATTATTATATTTTCGTTGTTTAGTTTCTTCTCTAGTATAACTTCCTTTGCGTTTTCGTCCGTTTTTTGGCCTGCCTTTTGAAAATTCTATACCATCTACTTCATTTTCAACCACTTGTTCAATAATGCGGTGATCGTCATTCACTATAAATGTAATTTCATTATCATCTTCAATGTGTACAATTTCATCCATATCTTGTTCTAAATTCCTCTGTAAATCTATGCAAGATGGTCGTTTAGGTAAGTTGGTAAGTCTAGGACGGTTAGGGTTGGTTTGGACTATTGAATGAATTTCTGCCTCCACTGCAAACAACTCACATGTAGTTTCTATATCTTCAGTATTAATAACTGAATTTCCTGCGTTATCATTAGAATCATATGTACATTTTAGTTTATCTGATAGTACTTCAGACACATCACTACAGTAGGTTTCATCTTCGTCTACGTAATCGGGATCCTTGACAGAATCATCATCATCGTCTATAAAATTGTAACCTTCTAATACGTTAAATAGTTTAGTTGTTTCTGGTGACATAGGTGGCAATGGAGATAATTCACTGATACATGTTTTTTTTTCGCCGTGGTTAGGAGTAATTGCGGATGATGGTATCAATTCTATGCTTCGCTCAATATTACACTCCTTATCACAAAAGTCAGAGAGCGGCGTGGGCGGTGAAGGAATAACTTCTGAGCATTTGAGGCTCCTTTCACCAACAGGGTTAAACATTGGCTTAGGCGTAAGTGGGGAAAACGGTGGGGCTTCGATGCTTTTCTCACCATTCTGCTGTTCTTCATGTGGATTAATGAATGAGCTAAGCGCAAGCGAGGCAACCGGTTGGATTTCGATGCTCTGTTTACCATTTAGAAGCTCCACAGGGTTAAAAAGCGATTCATGCGTAAGTGGGGAAAGCGGCAATGCTTGGACACACGATACACCACAAGTGTTAGATGTCAGTGACGACAGAGGTAATGCTTCATTAATTTTCTCACATAGTAATTGCAAATCTGAAGCAAGTAAATAAATATTTACTAAACTGAATTGAAGTATTTTCTAAGCAAACGACAAAACATAGAATTTGAGAACTTACTTAATGTTCGTGTTGATATAAGTTCGCGATTTTCTGTTGTTATGTTCTTCCTCGGACTGCATACCGGCGTATTTTCAACAATGTCTAAAATAAAATATGTATTAAGTACTTAATTCATAATAATTCTATTATAATTATTGTAGGTAAGTAAGATGTAAAAAATAACTTGCCATATTGTGAAAAAAGTAATTTCTCAACGTACCTATTTAAGAATGTATATAAAAATGTAAATAATTAGATTTAATATGCATAGGGGACTTAATGATTAAATTATATTTAACGTATATAATAGTTCAAAAGGGAGAACAAAACTTATCACAACTTTCACTTTGTTAAGATTTTAAGGTTAGAAACAAACTTTTAAAAGTATTAAACTTCTCACCTTCCGAGTTTTCTTCGTCCTCTTCTTCCGTGCTGTAACCTAAACATGAGCTGGCGAGAACGTTCTTTATGGTATTATTCATTTTTTTTTCAACAATACACAAAAAGGTTTCACCCTCAGAACAATCACCGTTATACTTTCCACCAAAGTTCACAGTTCACAATCACAAAACTACTTTTTGAGCATTGTATCTCTCTTTTTTTTATTACTTCATTAGATAGAGACGATTGTAGAATACTTACATGACAGAAAAGGCATAGATAATAAATAGTTTTTTTACGGCCTCGGTACTCTGCTTTTTGACAAAGGTGCATTCAGTTTAGTATTAGTTATTTTTAGTAAAAAGGAATTACGTTCGAAAAAAATTACTGTTATGTTTCAAGTCTCTTAATAAAATATTTTAGCTATGTTATTAAAAGCCTACGCATTTCAAGTTACATAGAACATTTCTGAAGTTTAAAGGTATTGCTTGTATAGTTTAGCAGAAAAGTTCCAAGTAGTGTGGATCTCGTTCGTTTTCCATTTCTAATTTGTAATAATGATTCAAGTGTACTTGAATCATATTGGCAAAATCGATTAATACTCATTTGCTACAAACATTTTGTTCCAAATGGCATGAATCCTTACTGCACTTTATTTTCCAAAAGTCCCATAGATGTGGGTTGGTATACATTAGGTATATCTTTTCCTAGGGAACAGATACCAAAGTGAGTCTTTGCTACATGAAAATAAGGCTCATTTTAGGTTGGTTGGTAAAGATAACTCAATAATGACAAATTTGTGGGTTGGAACATTTTGGCACAACAGGGTCCAATTAAGGGTAAGAAATTTCAAATTTCAATAAAATTAAAATCAACCTGATTTTTCCTCAAATAACTTTAAACTAAAGTCTAAAGTGGTTATTTTTTAGACGCACTTAAAAAAAGTTGGCCTTACAAAACGAAACAAAGGCTGCCGTGGTGGCCGGCGGACCGGGCGGCGTACGATAACAAAGGGCTCTTGATTCTTTTGTTATGATAAAGACAACTTTAGGTCTTATTGCCGAGGATGTAAAGATGCTTTTTGAGTTTATAAATTCGTTAGTACCTGAGATGGACCCGACCCGTCGCTTCGGTGATGTCATCTTTTCTCTCTCTTCCTTCACTGCTCTGCCCTTGCGCGTTGCGAGTAGACGTTTGATTCACCGTACTCAGTCGTAGCTTAATGCTCCTGCGCGTGTTGATTATTAATTTTGGAATTACTTGTATTGCGTTTGTGATTTACCGTGTTCAGTTGTAGCTTTACGCTCCTGCACGTGTTATTTCGGACTATTGAACTAATTGACATTTTAATTGAGTGTATGTACGATTGCCATGGCTGCATTTACATCTCAGGAACAAGCGGATATCGTTTTTATGTATGGCAGAGCTGATGGTAACGGAGCTTTGGCACGACGTTTGTACCAAGAACGTTACCCGAACCACAGGTAAAGTAACTTCTAATACTAACATTATTACTTCAATTGCCATGTTGATTTGTAACTGACGTTACTAATAAACAATTTCATTTCAGGCTACCTAATGTTCGAGTTTTTTACAACACGTATCGCAGACTTTCGGAATCTGGCATCCATCATGCAGTACCCGGAGTGAATCCAGGAAGACATGACCCCGACGTTGAAGAACAAATACTTGCAGCCTTTGAAGCGGATCCTACAACCAGCGTCAGAACTGTGGCGAGAAACTTAAACCTTTCAATATGGAAAGTGTGGAGTACCATGCATCGGGAACATAAATATCCGTTTCACGGTAGAGGCGTGCAAGGCTTGGTAGAAACCGATCCTGGGAGAAGGATGCAGTTCTGCCGATTTATGCTCAATAGCGACATTGACGACAGATGGTTTCTAAAATCTATCCTCTGGACTGATGAGTCCAAATTTTCTAGAGAAGGAATCACGAATTTCCATAATTTACATGAATGGGCTGACAAGGACAACAATCCGCATTGGAAAAAACAGGTATACAAATTAATGTTTATTAATTTAAGTCCAGATGTTCAACACATCTTCAAAGAACACTTTAATTAGAATTAATTTTTGTTTCAGGTGTCTTTCCAAGCAAAATTCTCCGTTAATGTATGGGCTGGAGTAATTGGACGGACGTTGATTGGGCCCCACATTTTACCAGATAATTTAAACGGTGAAAATTATCTGAATTTTCTACAAAACGATCTCCCAACACTCCTGGATGATGCGGAAGTACCCATTTTAAATACGGACAGGCCAATAATTTTCCAACAAGATGGATGTCCATCTCATTGGACATTGATTGTCAGAGAACATCTTGATAACTGTTTTCCAGGCAGCTGGATAGGTAGAGATGGGCCCATTCCTTGGCCCGCGCGATCGCCCGACCTGACGCCGTGTGATTTTTTTGTCTGGGGACGGGCAAAGGAGCTCGTATACACAACTGAGATTTCAACAAGAGAAGAACTAATTCAAAGAATAGAAGCAGCTTTCAGAACAATGAAAGAAGAAATGCAGCTTAAAATCACCACGACAGAAGTTAGAAATCGCTGTCGTAAATGTATACGCTGTGGCGGAAGCCATTTTGAACATCAAAATTAAAAAATCAAATCAAAAACTGTCTTTTTTTTTTACTCCTTAAAATCGACTAACTGGTTCAGGCACCCTAACTTCAAAAATTGTAAAGCTATCTAAGTAAATGATACCTTAAAAAAAAGAGCAATAACTCAGCATGTTTTTAAAATTATTTGAACACCAGTAGCTATTTTATTTATTTTTTAAATGTCAATTAAAATCCATTTTTTTTCTTTAATTTTTTTTTCTTTTTATTTTAAATAGTCTGAAAGTTATTTTTTTAGTAAATACGGTGCTTCGAAATGATTTCATACCATTAAACACACATTAGGCCAATAAAGTAAATTAAAAAAAATAGAAATTTTCACTCAATCTTTGCGTTATTAGGCCTTAATTGGAAAATTTTGGGATTTTGGTACCAAAATCGTAAAAGTTCTCTAAAAAAATAAATATCAGACTTTGGTTAGGACAAATATGGCTCAAAATGTTCTAGATGGTCTGTATTAACTCCCCTTTAAGGCTTTGCACCCACCTTCCAAACACCCTGTAGTATTTGCCACATTTTTAGATATAAGTTAGCAAAACTTATTTTGTCTACTATATCACAGTAAATTTAAAAAATAGTCTGATCAATGAATCGAATTTTACAAGTAAAAAACAAAACTATCACCGATTACCCAAGTTTTGCCCTAAGTACTATAAACATGTAGTACATTATTTTATGTATCATCAAGTTTTCGCAGCGCACGCCAAATAATGATTCATAAGCAAATTTTTTATACCTTGGGTTACATTATTGCAATTTTCGTAGGGATCTTTAATTTTTTTGACAATAAAATACAGCCCATTTTACTCGCTGATAATGTAGCTTTCTATTCGTGAAAGAATTTTTAAAAAATCGGTTAAGTTTTTTTTTGAGTTTATCCATTACAAACTAACAAAAACCGTTGGGGCACGTTCCATGTCGCGAAACCGTAAGTTTATCCCCCCCCCCCCTTTTTTTGGATGGTTAATCATCAAATGACTTCTGCTGCTCTGGGCGGAGCAGGACGGCGTGTCAGACTTTTACTGACTAAAACCCGCCCGTGTTCCTTCAGTTGCCTGTGCCTGGGGCCACGGTAATTCTTTCGAACATCTCGCGGCCCTGGCTGGCATCGGTCCTAGCGGACCCCGTCAGTTAGTGCTGACATCTCTTTGAGGCGCGCGTGGAACACAACGCGCCATCGACCCGGACCTGGTCCTTACCGGACGGCGAGCTACCCATTGCTCGGCGTCCGCAAGCCCGCGCCTACGGTGGCCGGTAATCGGCTCTCAATTCCCGACGCCCAGGATGTCTCCTGCGGCGAATAGGGGCGTGAGGGCGCAAAGATTGCCTCTCCCTCACGTGTTCCACCTCCTCCTTCTTGAGCATTACTGCTTCGCAGAAGGAGGTGATGGCTTCCCATGTACTCTCGCTCCGTACTATAGCTTGAACCAGGTCCGGACGCGAGAGTTCGCCGCCGCCCTCCCGAAGCACCCGTGTCTGGTTAGGACCTGCGTCAGGCGAAAGGTGAGGACGCCGTGGCGCCTCTCCAGCCACTCCTCAAAGAAGGGACTTATCGCCGCAATTGTGGCGTGCCCAGCACTGGGTTGCGACAATCGCACTCTCCATGTCGCCACGAGAGCTCGCCGAAGCTTTCTCCGCTGTGCCGCGGTTTCTCGCGGCAGCGGAGTTACGCCCCGGCGTTTTGCCTCCTCCCGCCACTCACATATGTGCGGAAGGATTTTTGTCTCCAGATCCCATAGCGGCAATACGGCAAGAAGACTCGCCGCCTCACCGGATACCGACCAGTATCAAAAAAGTGATCAAAGCGCCTAAAGAATTTTTCACTTCAAAAATTCGACGGCGACGAAAATTATTTTGAGATAGTAGTTAAATATTAATGATTTTTTTTACGTATCATGCTACATTGGCTAGCTAATAAAATGGAGATGCTTTTAGGATATTCGTTAGGTTGAGTGTCATAGAAAGATTTAAAAAATGGTAACCTAAGAGGAATAGTAAATGCGCATGTCTAACTTTACACCCGAACCTACTGGTTACTAAACTTTTAAACTCGACAGCGGTGCTAAAAAGGCAGAAGAGGATCACACCTTCTTTCTACAGCATGTATCAGAAAGGTGTGATCATATTTAACCCTTAAATGCATGATTTTTTATTTTCGTGGGAAAAAAATATATAATATGAAGAAATATATTATAGAAAAGGGAAAAATAATAAAAAAATCCCAAAGCAATTTAATAATATTTTTTAATAAAAAAAAGGTTAGTATCATTTACGATACTATATGCACTAAGAAGTCTAAAAAGTCTGAACAATGTCTGTCCTAGAAAATTTTACAAAATTAGTAAATTATGAACTAATGGAATTTATTGAAGCAATCTGTATTCTTTTTGGAGCAAAGATAAACTTGGCACTTTTCACACATAACACTGCTGAGAAGATGACAGCCCTGCATCATGCATTTCATGCGTTTTTCTTGTCTTATTTGTTTGTGGCCAATTCCATCGTATCTAACATCGTTTGATGGTATGACTTGCAGAATATGCCTTCTCTTGGGAGGTGGATTTTCTACCGGGCTGCTGGTGCTAGGTCTGCCTCTTGGCGGTTGTGGGAAAGCTCCAAATTTGCACAGCGTACCTGCTAACTCTGTTCTGAAGTCTGCTAATTTTAGGACCTGCTTCGGGTTCACTTCTTTTATTGCACATACTTGTCTGTACAGAACCCATGAATTGATAACCGAAAGATCCAAAAGGTGGTTGAATATGCGCATGTACCATTTTCTTGTCTTCATACGAATTCTGTATCTACCTAAGAATGAGTCCATCAAGTCGACTCCGCCCATATGGGCGTTGTATTCGCTGACAAGTTTTGGACACGGGATGGCCTTTCTTCTCTTCTCATTCTTGTCATATCTGTCTATAGTTCCTACAGGTGATGCTCCCACATACGTCGATAATAGGATAACTTGTTTGTTATCTTTCCAGCTCACTACTGTCATTTCAATTCCTTCGTAATTCGTCATATATTCTTGAAATGTGCCTCGCACCACTGATTTTTTCATCACATCTTGCCTAGTGGGTAATTTACAGGCTTTGCCTAAGCGGTTTCTTTGCACCGTTCCTAAACACAATATCCCTTCCTTTGCCATGAAATGACATAGTGGCAGAGACGTATAAAAATTATCAAAATACACGATGTGGTTTTGATTTCGAGGAATCCCTCTTGAAAGTTTTATGACTGTGTTGCCAACTGCTCCCACATCTGCTTCATTGGTATGCATCGGTTCTGTATCTTTTCCCGAATAAATTATAAATTTGTAGGCGTAACCTGATAAGGAACACAACATAAAAAGCTTGAAGCCCCATTTATGAGGCTTGTTCGGCAAATACTGCTTCATAAAGTGTCCCATTTTTGTGGCGCACATTTGTTCGTCGATCGATAGACGCTGATCCATAGGTACACTAGAAAACCTCGCATTTAGTTGGTCTATTACTGGTCGTAATTTATGTAGCCTATCGTGCTGAGGATGGTCCACTGGCTTATGTTGATCATTATTATTGAAATGCAGTATTTGCCTTATCTTCTCAAACCTGTTCACTGGCATTGCTTCTTTGATAGCTACAAAGCCGTGTTTATTATTCCAGTACGATCGCACGCTGGGATAATGATACACTGACATAAATATTAGTATTCCAAAATACTTTCGTAACTCAGATACAGTTATCTTATCAGGGCGTTCAGGTTGCTTCTGTGCAGAGTATAGATTTGTTTCTTCAATAATTTTTGCCAGGAAGTCTGGAGTAAAATAATATGAAAAAAACTGATATGGGGTTTCAAGGGCCATAATATCTGGAGGTAAATCTGTAGAACCTTTGAACTGTATTTGGCTATCGCAAAATACCATAGACTGCTTTTTCCAGAGTAGTCTTTGTGTATCTATTGGTCGATAGGCATCTTGGCGAGAGCTAGGACCTGGCGGCATGTTATCCGGTATATTTTCATACTCACTCATCAATGGCGGTTCGTGCAGGTCAAGTTCAGGTTCGTCATTTCCTGCCTGTTCTTCCATGTCATGACTTTCAAGCTCCGCTTGTAGAGCTTCACGAGTAGGATAATATTCTAAATCGTCCCCATCCGATTCTGCATCATCCTCTGAGATCTGACCGCCTTCTAACCGCTCAAGCAAATCTTCTATATCTCTATCTTGCATATTTCTAGCAGCCATTCTGTAGCAAAATGTATAAAATCAAGCAAAGCCAAAACTGCAATTTACGTACCTAAAGCACGACGCTAGTGCATGGAGTATCGTTTTTTATACCAACAAAAAAGTTCACATCTTCGGTAAATTACAAAATATCCACTAAAAATTAATGAACTATCAACAAATTTGAAGACGTACCTTTGCAGTTTACAATTTTCTGGTGAAAAAAAACTCAAGATCTAACTGAAATGAATGACTATAAACTGGCAAATCTCACTTCGTTGAAAATGAATTGCGAGTGTTACAAAGCTGTCACTATGAAAAAAAGATGGCCGTACTGTCACCCGATGACATTTTTTTTTTGAAGTTAATAGGTAAAGGCAGCATCACACAGCCAAGTAACTTAAATCGAACGTAATGATAATCGATTAAAAATAAAAATAGTCAACTTATCGTTTTTGATACTGCATGCATTTAAGGGTTAAGGGTGTGATACAGACCATCAAACTGAACAACTTTCTCCATGGGACCAACATCGTAATCACAAAAAAATAATCAACTGTCACATACAAAACGTCAACTCGACCCATTGTGCGGGATAGGTAGCTGATTATTTATTTGCGATTACAAAACAGAAGAAAAAATAAATTGCACTCGACTAGTATGGCAATCGTGTAGCGTACAAACTAGTTACCGAGCTGCCAACTGCGGGAATTCCCGAGAATGTGCCAAACAAAAGGTTGCGCGAGAGTTAAAAAATTGGCATAAAGTTCATTATGCTTTGTACAATTTTATTACAAAAATCTGTTCCGCGAATACACTAGGGAACTGTTGCCAGCTCCCGTAATTCCGCATCCACCACCTCCTTTTTCGATTGGGTTTCGCTAAACTACTGCAGTTGTTATTACAGCAGGTATTAGTAGTTGTCGAGCGTCATGTTCAGCAATATGTCGACCCATTTGTCCCTCGTGTAATCAAGGCTTTATTGTGCACGTCATCGTCATGTGAATATGCTTTCCCTGTGACTTTGGTTACATCTGTTTCTAATAAAATATAAAACGGTGTAAGAGTTATCCCCACTTTTTTAGAAATACATAGTTAATTAGGTACGTATGCACCTGTGTCTGGTCTGTTCTGTTCCAAAAATATCTGATGAAAGTGTAAACAAAGAGTTTGTTTACACTTTCATCAGTTATTATATGTT
This sequence comes from Fissipunctia ypsillon, assembly GCA_947568875.1. NCBI lineage: Eukaryota > Metazoa > Arthropoda > Insecta > Lepidoptera > Noctuidae > Fissipunctia > Fissipunctia ypsillon. The sequence continues at coordinate 12,981,936 of OX387661.1, read as the reverse complement.
AAATTCTTACGCAATCACTCACTAAAGGGAATTAGACATTTAGCATATTGTGATCTTTAGCAGCTAGGTACAGACGCCAGCACATCAAGCTACGACAATCTGTCAAATTTATTTAATAGATTTTCGACTTTATTGCTAAAGCATTAGGTTCAAGGTTGATTGGAAAAATTTTACAAATTCGGGTAGCTTGATGTGCTGGCGTCCATACACCATCAGTAAGTGCAATAATAAAGGGTGAAGTTTTTGTCGTAAAAAATGGGTTTGATTCCTGACTCAGGCAGAAGCTTTTTCAAAAAAACTAAAATTGCAGTTTTATTTTCCTCTAAAGTCTAGGCCATGTTTCCTTTGACCAATTTGCTTTACTGCCCATAGGTTCGGATTTAGCCCTGATGTGCCATCGATAAATCACTGTATAACCTGAAATAACTCAGTTCGGACAGATTTTATGATTTTAGCACAATATTTTGTTGTTATTAAATTGCCCTATTTTTTATGATTTTCCTTTTGAATTTCGCGGGCTACCTTGACTAATGCTCGGCTCATAGAAACAAAAACGAATCATTATGCTTACCAATGGTAGTGTAGCTACCTCTCAATCACAGCACAATCTGCACGTTATGACACTGTTCAAGAAACACAGAAGCAAACAGTTCTGAAAAGAACTCTAACACGTTTTGACGTTCTGACAAAGAAACGCAACAGTTCTCAAAAGAACTCTTTTATCAAAGCACGTTTTGACAACCCCTGTCTACAAGAAACAATACGTTGTAACGTTCTGCTAAAGTCGTATTCTTCGAAACAGTACGCTGGTATTCGCGTCAATCTTCTGTCGCCGCCGCGAGCACAAAACATCTTCACTGGACAACGCTGCCTCGACGAATGAAGCGCGAACTACGCGCCACCTATATTTATAACTGCGGTGCGCACGGCGCGCGACCGCGCGACTCGGCGCTAACGCGACACCGCGAGGCAAAAGAGATACAACAATGCTGTGATTTGATTGGTTATAATATTTTTATTTCTATTGGTTAAGATTTTTGTAAATATTTATTCTGCACTTGTCATTGGTTAGGTCCTAATTGTAATTTACTATTTAAGCGGGAACATTTCGATAATAAAGCACCATTCTTCGGTACATTCTAAAAATTGGAGTCAGCAGTATTATTATACCAACAACCTAACTACCAGCTCCAAAGTAGCATTTTTTATTGCCAAAGTGAACCCTAAATGCGTAACCCACTATCAATCACAATTTGAATGATTTTGAAGCAAATTACTAATCCATTGCTTCGTATGTTCGAAAAATTTGTCTGCTCAACAACAAATAACGCAATAAATGTTGTTGAACTGTCAAAATTAAACCAATTTCTAGTGTGATACGGAATAGGGAACCTTATTGACAATTTATCCCGCTAGAGGGCGCACCTGCAACGCTTGGTAAACAGAACAACATGGCGTACGTCTGCCTGTAGTAAGACTAGCAAACAGAGATTAAAATTCTTAATACCGACTTCCGACTATTTCTGTTTTGAGCTCGTGATTTTAATGTGGTTCTATTTTGTTTTATTTTTTCTGTTTATTCTTATCGTTTTGTATGCACGTGTTTCTGTGACAAATAAACCTATTTTTCTTTCTTTCTCTCTAATAATTTTAAATTGTAAATAATCTATAAGTATACAAAAAATTAAATTTAAGTGTCCGTTTGTAATGTCAAAATATTTTTTTTTTACTAAATGCATAAGAAAGAATAAACGGTACTTATAATAAAAAAGAAATTTTTAAAATTTTTGTCTGTCACTGGCAGATAGCCGAGGGCGATTCCCGTAATTTTAAGAACGTTCACAGTCTGATCTCAGTCTCAATATGTCAGTACCTATAATTTCCCTACATTTTTGACATTTGATTGTCGCGGAGATAAGATTGCGACTAGATTTTGAACGTTATTAGTTACGGGAATTGGACTTCTGATGTTATGGGGAGTAACTTAGGCTACTTTTAGAAAAATAATTAGGGCTCCGCGCAAAAAAAGAAATGAAAACCCATGAAATTGTGAACAAAGTCGGGTTTAAAAATTATTTTTGCATTTGGTAGCCCAAATCTCGAGGAAAGTTATAGGCTATTTAACATCACGCTACGACCCTTAGGAGTCGAGCAAAAAGAAAATAGTCAGAATGAACACTAAGCGACAACGAAGTAATAGAGCGGGCGGGCGGTGCAACGCGGCGGGACGAGGGACGAGGGAGTTTTATTAAAATATGGCAGTTATTTTAGCATATTGTGTATCTTACGACAACCACGCGAACGAAGTCGCGGGGCAGAGCTAGTTTTTATAATTAATACATTTTATGAGACTGTTATTGCCTTTGGTAATTCAACCTGTAATGATATTTATAAGGGGAATAATAAATATAAATAAATAACGTAAACAGAAAAACACATGTTTAGGTCTCCTCTTTCATCTATGGTAATAAAAAAAAATGTATGGTTACATAAATGACTGTGAGAAATCCGGTGTTTACAATCTACTGATATATTATTTTAGTGATATCCGTTAATCAGGAATATTCTATATTAGATAATAATTAATAATGCATCAGTCAGTGAATCAGTGTTGTGCCATTAGAGGTAGTAAAGTTACATGCTCTGTGTTAGGTAGTATGCCTATGTAGGAACGAGTGTTCATTAATTCACTAAAAACGGATAAATTCGCGAGCGTAAATTGCTACGTTGCAAGCATTTTACAGACACAAAACATTATAGGTTGTGTCTGATCATTTTAGAGCTGAAGACTATACGAAAGAAGGATATTTTACAGGTCAGAGTAATAATAACCTAGTGTAAAAACAATATTTTTAGTGCTATTTACTTGAATGTAGCGTTAAAAGTTTATTGTAAAGTAATTAAATATCACAAAAACAAATATGTTTGAAATTCTTATATGCATGTTTTTAACCTTTTGGTATTATTTTAACCCATAATTATAGTAACAAGGATGAAATAATACTGAACAACACCGAAAAATTTTGCCGCACGCATTTGACATTTGCTTTGTTTACTCTAGCGTTGAATAGGCGCCATCTGCCGTCTTAGCTTTGCGTAATATTTCCTATTGCCCCGCGGGGCATTTAAATAGATTCGTAAGCTAATTTTGCCGGAGGGTCTGTTATACAAGTCTTTTAAGTTTAACCACGGAATCGGCCGATGCTGTCCTCAATATATATAACTTGTTATGATGATGATTCAAGAAACTGTTCAAATTTAATTTAGCATTGAAATTTCTTATTTTCGTTACAAATAACATTCCAGTCATTTTCGATGTGCCCGAGTTCTGGTCGAAACTGAAGTATACATATAAGTAGATTTATGTGGGATCATAAATATCATATATTATCTATATACCTAAGTTGCATGAAGAAGAAAAATCCATCATTCTCCATAGATGTTTCATTTCTATTTTATTAAATGCGTATAATGGAAACATTTTAAACACTGCATTTTATTATGCTATATGTAATTTATTTCGTCGTCGTGATATAACAAAAATGTAACAGGATATTTCTCTTTAACCTTAATCATATCTGTAATACATAAGAAACCTATACATATTTTTATAGAAAACAAATATGCAACCTTAACAATTTGTATGAAGAAGATAAACTTTAAAGAGCTACATAAAAGCAATATATATTTGGTAATAGTTAATGTGCCGTTGTTTCAATTCACACCAACACAAATTCCTCAGATTCAATATCTGTATCACTGTCTTGGATATTTGGAGTCACCCAGTTTTGCTCTGTTTCATAGATAGAGTATCTAACATTAGGAAAATTCATAACATTACTACAAGATCCACTGTTTAGAGTGAAAATAGGATATTCTAAATTAGTAGTAACTCCCTGGGGGACTAGGAATGATTGTATTATATTAATATAAGTTTCCAAATCATGCTGTGTTGCCAGGTAAAAGCCTATACAACATGAAGGATCCATTTTACTAAGAGGCATTTTTCTTGGAGATCGACAATGAAATGACTGTAAGGAAAAATTAGGTTGCCATACATCAACCATTTCCTGACAGTAATGAGGATCTAAATGAATAAGTCTATCATCTTGGTAACCCACAAAGTACAGTGAATGTTTGGGCCGCCCCCCAATAATTCCTATGCAGAAGTCTAATGTAAGTAGTGATGTAAGGCAAGGGCCATAAATAGGATTAAATTTATCAGAACCTAACTTTACAGGTACTAAAAGAATGAGTGATTTCCAAGAACCATTTGGTAAACGACAAAGTGAAAATACATCTTGAATATAAATAGTTGAATCTTGAGCAACATATACTTCCAAATGATCAAATTCATAATTTTCCTTCGAAGCAGCTGTCATGACTGCTTTCAAGCAGTGAGCAACAGACGCAGGGCCATACCAGTCTCCTGGTTTCTTTCCCAGTGCTTCTCCTAGACTCACCATCTGGTGTATAGATAGAGGACTGTTAACTGAAGACTTGTCACCAAACCATTTGATTATCATGCGATGTAGACAATCCTCTTGGAATTCCCTGGCATTTTGTATAGCTTTCTCTGGCGACCACCTCCAAGACCGCCCTAGAAAGTGAGTCACTAAAGCTTGGGCCAGTAACATTTGTCCACTTCGGAGCATGCAACCCCAACCGCAATCAGTGGTAAATGATGAGCCGGACATGGTAGGAAATTCTCTTCTGTAAGTCATCCAAATTTTGCTGATGAAATCAGATTTAAAACCTTCAATACCTTCACCATATATCTGTTCAATTGGCTGGTGTGCAGTTGCTTCTGTACCTATTTCTGTAGAAGATTCTAATGATCCAGTCGGACTTAATTTACGATGGTAGCATCGTCCTAGTAGCCATACCGGTGATTCCTTTGAAAAGCTGGTTTTCAATTTGACTGTCCATCCAAACTTCACGTTATTCCACATGGATAGGAGGCGGGATTCAACTTTACCTTTAAGATCGAGTAGGTCCTCCTGACCATCGCGAGCATTTGAACCTGCAGCTTTATTTCTATCAACATTTATCCCTGATGCATTTTGAGTGATACCGTTCTCAGATGGTTTCAGTTCAGAGTTATGTGCATCAATGCTACTAGAGCCGTTCATTATATTACATTTGCATTTTACCTACTGTTACTGTGGGAATTATCCAATATTTATTAACTAATCAGCAGTACGTTGTGTCTTTATCAGAGTAAGGTTCAGTCCCCATCTTCAATAAATTCTTGCAGTCTTAAGATTACAGTATTTGCACTGAATTGTTTAAGGTACTAACACCACATCTGTTTATATTTATAAATAAAACTAATGCTATTCTCGTAAATTATGATTAAAAACATTACGAGTGCTTATTTACGAGTATGAAAGAAGTACACACCTCCGCACAGAGTACTCACCTCCGCTAGGAGTATTAGTGTTCTGTGCACAGACTAAGTAGTATTTGTGTGGTTCTGTGGTACACGCACCGTCCGACCACAGACACACACATTTTTCGCACTACTAGTCAACCACCGATAAGAAGGTATACGCATACCGTAGACCTTAGACTCGTAGACGCATACACAAGCACGACATCACACATAGTCAAATCGGGATGTGACATTAGGTACATAAAAAATCGATTAAAAAGTAATCAATTTTTGTAATAAAAATAGTCGATTTTGTTAAAATAATCAATTTTTTTTCTATTTTTATTTTTTTGTCGTTTTCTGTCTACGATCTAGTGCTATTATTGATCGTAGGTCTGTTCTGTGCATGCACAGACCATAGGAACATACTTAGAAACAGATTAGGAGTTTATTAAATGTCAAAGAGTAAAGTCACTATGTTTATGTGGTCTGTGGACAGCTAGTATGCATGGTTTATATTAGCTTGCTAGAAAAGTACGCTGTGGGTGGTCTCTGACATATAGTTATCAGATAATTCTGTGCTCTGTGATGTATGTTTCTGTGGCTAGGTAAATAGTTTAAGTTCTGTGGTATGGTATGTGGTATATTTCATTTCAATTTCACAGATTTCAAACTGTTTATTTTATAAATTCGTATTAGATGATATTGATCTATTGATTGCTATGATCAGTCTTGATTGATACTTTGACTGGGCATGAAAAGAAATAGAAAAAAATAATGACTGAAACAAAATCCCAAAATATAATGAAGATAGAAGAATATAACGCTATTGTTGAAGACTTCAATACACTTACATCATACAGCCGCAAATCCGAAAATGAATTGAAAAAGAAGTTTAAACAGTGAGTATCTTTGTGTGTACAAATTTTATATTTTAAAATATTGCACTCAATTAAGATTTGAATTCAATTACATTTTACAGCTTACCACCATCTACTTTGGGTAGTATAATATCTTTATTAGTACAGAGATCCATGAAACACAGTTACAGGAAATCTCCACAAATTTCCAGTAAATATCATGAATTTTATGAAGGATTAATGCGGGACAAGAGTAAAGAAAATGTAATTTTACAGTAAGTGTAATATTATAATATAAATCATTTACCTACTTTTAAAATGAAAATAAGTTCTTAAATATTAAAACTTTTCTATTAACAGGCTCTCAGATTGTCAAGGAATCAGTCCTGCATTGTTTGCAAGATCACTTTTACAAAGTGTGTACTCTGATTCATCATTAGCTAAAAAATGCATCAAGGATACAACTTTGATTGAGGAGAAGGACTTGGCTTACCAAGTGTTCATGGTATGATAAAATTGTTTACTTAAACATATATAAGTAATTGAATCAAATGACAATGGGCAAATATCTGTAAAGATTCTTTTTTCAAATTATTTTAGCCAGTGTCACTGTCAGTGTCCGTGCCGTGGAGTCAAAACTAATACCATGTGTAACAGGAGGATTGACATTCCTTTAAACCACATAAAGAGAATCATGTTCTTTGCCCATATACAAAAAATCAATCAAATCCAATGAATACTTTAGCCACAGGAAATTATTTTTCAACATGATGTAGATCTGAGTCCGTAATAATAGGTAAACATTGCCGCCGCATCACCCGCACCGCACCATTGGTCAGTGACTTTGCGTAGATAAAGCGTGTTTACTTTTTATGCAGTTCAGTCTACTATTTATTTTGCTTGAAAACTGCAATTTTAAAATTTTCCATTAACTACTAATATTCGTGTTTTAAAATGTTTCAATGGATTAGTACTGTGCTCGTTTTCATGTAATGTACATCCAGAAACACGTTGTATAATGATACCTCATTTGTTGAAATCAATCAAGCCTAAAATTAGCAGTACTAAAATTATTGAAAAAAAAATGTTTCCTTAGAATTATATTATTTTATTTATTTATTTATTTATTTAACAGTTTATGTACACACATATAAACAAACAAGAAGAAAGGAACAGAAAAATACGTACAAAGGTGATGCTTATTTCTAAAGAAATCTCTTCCAGCATACCTGCGATAGGAAAGTAGATAAAGAGATGTAGACAACGTGTGTAAGAGTAAAAGAGAAAACAAAATACATAAAATCACAAACAATACACTAATATGAATATAAACAAATATATATATAAACATAAAATATGAGTACATACAAATACATACATTATACTACCAAAATAAATATCACAAAAAAATATATGATAATAATGAAACATAACATAATAAATACTAATAGCTATGACGAAGTGGAGAGATAGTGTTCTTTCACTCTTCTTTTAAACACTGCAACAGTTTGGCAGTCCCTAATATCAGGCGGAAGTGAATTGCATAACCGAACCGCATGCACAGTGAAGGAGTAGGAGTAGAAGTCGGTATTTTTATGGCTGTTAGAAAAAGTTTCGGCTCTACTGTACTTTATAACCCGCGCGTGAGAAGCTTCAAACTTTATTTGCGTCTTCATGTAGAACACTTTTGCAAAATGACACATCCAGCAAATGCATAGTTTTTGAGAAAATAAATAGCCACGAAGCGGGGCTCCGTTGCTCACGCCTTACTTTGAGACGTCTGTCATTGACCTTGAAAATGCTCTTGATCTCAAAGCTTGTCACAAGGTAATATTTTAAGATTTGAGCATATTTTGGTTTGTTGACCTTGGCTTTTGGGGTGTTGACCTTGACCTTAAAAATGTCATTGACCTTGTTATTGTCTGGAAACCAATTTAGACCCGCTACGTTATGTTTTTTTTTTCTCGGCGCCTATGGATTTGCTGGTTTTGGAGATTTCAAAAATACACTAAAAAGGGTATATTATACCTAATAAAAAATAGCTACTATAAAAAGTCGGTGGATTATAAAGTACAGTGCTTCCAAAGTTTCTCCTTACTTGATGGAAAATAGAATGACGTTAGTGGTGGATATTTGGACCATGCCCCATACATTTTTATTAAATGTCCTTTCTGTTTCAGGGTATTATGAATGATAACCAGTATGGTCCCTATGCAGATATAATAAAACAGTAAGCTTTTGAATGAGTTTATATTATTGAAAATATTTTATGTTAACATTGAAAGTGCTGTGTTTCGATACATGTAGTAATATTTATTTTAATTTCAGGTCTATAGGGTTAGAGTATGAGTTAAGATTAGAAAGAGAATTAAGACTAATGAACATTACATTTTCTGATGAAAGTGTTCTGCGGTCACGAGGTTATGACAAAACGCCAGATTTTAAGTTAGATGTACCTATTGCTGTTGATGGATTCATTGTCAACTGGGTTGAAAGTAAAGCACTCTTTGGAGATGAAGAAAATCACTCAGGATATCTAAAAGAACAACTTCTATGCTATTGGAACAGATTTGGACCTGGGCTAGTCATATACTGGTTTGGATATTTAGAAACCTTGGATTCCACTCCTGAAGTAAATAGCATGTTTATTTTACGCACTAGCTTTCCAGAGAAAACGAGCATTACCCAGTATAAAATGGATATTTAATATTAAAAATGTAATAAAACTCACTAGATGTAGATACTGGTACTTTATTTTTCTCTTCACTTCATCACAGATACGATCCCCACAGTTACTTCCCACCAAATTGAGCTCTCTCGGCCAAGTTCCCCTATTTATAAACTATGCTACTACCCTACCAAATCGACGGTTGAACAGTGTTGCTACTGCTCAAACATAAAAACGAACTATTAAAATCTTTAAAAACCCTACACTCGACCGTCCTGACGACGTGTATGCCCTCATACACGCCCCAGGTGGTAACTAAAATACCCTACACTCTTGGCTGAGAGGACTCATGACAACAAAAGAGAAAAAATACAGGTATATATGAATACATCCAAGCGATTTGAAATTAAATTGTTAATTCTAAACATTTACAGCAGTAAAATATTTTATCACAGCAATTAGTTCATATATATATAGTACATTAATGATTATAAATTCCCAACAAACAAAAATGATCATAAAAAAAGAACTAAATAGTTATTTATTTTGTTACATCAGTTATCATTAAACCACAAACATTATTTTATTCAACTAATACATTTATGAAATTAGTAGTACTATCCTAATTCATTTAAACTTATAATTATAATACTATCAGTTTTACACAAAAATAACGAACTTGGCAAACCAACATATACTCGCCAAAAAAATATACTTTGATGTAAAGGACTAGTTTTATTCTCAGATTATTAACATCGATCATTCAGAACTTTTAAAATGTATGCTCATGCTAGTGCGAACAAATCAATTCTCGCTACTGAACTTGCGTACTCTATCAGGTTGTGAACCAATCAATTCTCACACCTGATCAGAGACTCCAAAACTTAGGCAAACCAGTCAATTCTTGCCTCCAATTGTGTGATATCCGATGACGTGAACCAATCAATTCTCACGCTCGGTCTCCAATCGTATTCTAACCGATGACGTGAACCACTCAATTCTCACGTCAGGTCTCCAATAGCATAACCTATGACGTGAACCAATTAATTCTCACGTCAGGTCTCCAATAGCATAACCTATGACGTGAACCAATCAATTCTCACGTCAGGTCTCCAATAGCGTAACCGATGACGTGAACCAATCAATTCTCACGTCAGGTCTCCAATAGCATAACCGATGACGTGAACCAATCAATTCTCACGTTCGGTCTGAAACAATAATATTAAACATTCTGTAATAATTGTTCTATATAATCCTACACTGATGACCACTATGCATCACTATTTTCGCTCTCATCGCTAGATTCGCTAGAATCCGATTTATTTAGTTGTAACACAGCTACATGTACCCACGGCAGCATTCGATCAGCTGCTACAGTGGTAGTGCGTTTATTTGTACTATTAGGTACTGAATCCGGGAATAGCCGCTATCTTATATCTATCCTGGCCTAAAACTTTAGTAAACCGGTATGGTCCTATGTAAGCTGGGAGGAGTTTCTTACTTTTCCCATCATTATTAAAAGTTACTTTCGTAATTTTTAACTAAATCGCCCTTATTGTATACCTTAGCAAAGCGTCTGTTCTGATCGTAACGTAGCTTCTGCTTTGCTTGTTCAGTGTCTATTCTTTCTTGTACTTGATTTCGGATAGTGGTCACATCTATATTTTCCCTAGTCACATCTGCTATCTCATTTAAATTAGGATTGATTTCACTGTTCATGACCGTACCGAACATGAGAAGTCATGTTCGATGTTGTTGAGATGGTCTCCTAGTCTTTTGGACTGTGTTATTCAGCCCCCATTGTATTTTCCCTAACTGGTTGTCCCATTCCCTCTCATCATGTCTCAGGTTTAGCGCTTTCAATGAATTTAGGATTGCCCGGTTATATCGTTCTACCTGGCCGTTTGATTTGGGACTCGCGACAGCATTCAAGATGTGTTTTATACCTTTATCATAACAGTATCTTTTAAATAGGTGAGACGTGTAACAACTGCCACGATCACTGATCAAACGGTCAGGCATTCTAAATGTGTAGAATATGTCATCTAGGGCATGAATTTCATTTTGTGTATTTGTGTTTCGAACTGGCTTTATAAACACAAACTTAGTAAACGAGTCTACCACTACTAGAAGGTAAGAGTATCCTCGCTTGAATCTGACAAAGGTGCCCAGGTGGTCAACATGCAGGGTGTGAAACGGTGACTCTACCTTTTCGATTGGGTGTAATAAACCTTCATTCGTACTCGTGGACTTCTTAGCGTAAGCACAATCAATACAGGCGGACGCATACTTTTTGATAAACCGTGACATCTTTGGAAACCAATAATTACTTTTAATCCTTTCCAACGTTTTTTCTAGTCCTAGATGACCAATATCGTCGTGATTCATCCTGCATATTTGCCACCTCGCTCCCTTTGGGACTACCCAGCGAACATTATCCTTATTGCCGTTAAAATACCTATATAACTTATTATCATGAAAAACAAAATTATCTTTGATATATTGGAGATTTTTGGGATCTAAATCCTTTTCTAAAACCTGTTTAATACGTTCCAATTCCGAGTCCCCCAGCTGAAGGGTATGTAACCAGTCTTCGCGACTAATAACCATAACTTGAGCACACATACTAGAGGAATCAGTCAAAGAATCATTCGAAATAGGATTGCGAGATAACGCATCTACGTGGGACATTTTAGTGCCAGGTCGATATTCAATTGAACAATTAAATTCTTGCAACAAAAGCCACCAGCGCGCGATCCTAGGTATAAGATCACGTTTCATGAAAGTAGAACGAAGAGCACTACAATCGGTGACTATTTTAAATTCCTTAATAGACCCGAAATTTCTCTAATGAACGAATAACAGCCAGCGTTTCTAATTCGTAGGAGTGATAATATTTTTCCTCCGGCGACGTTCGCCTACTACAATAAGCAATTGGCTGAAGAAATCCACTATCCTTACACCGTTGCAAGAGTATGCCTCCAACGCCATCCTTGCTGGCGTCGGTATGCAATTCTGTCTCCGCGTCGCGATCGTATATAGCTAAAACTGGCCTGCCTATTAATTGCGATAAATGCATTCTCTTGTTCTTGGCCCCACACCCATGTGGAGTCCTTCTTTAATAATTGCATTATTGGCGACGCTAATTGAGCAAAATTTTTGATAAATTTTCGAAAATAACTAGCAAGCCCAAGGAATTGCCTAACACCATGAATGTTAACTGGCCGTGGAATTTTCTTTTCACCTGGCCGGATTCCTGATGAGCTAATCTCGTACCCAAGATAATCAATATTGTCGTGCAAAAAATTACATTTCGACAAATTTAACGTAAGATTTGCATCTTCTAGCAGCTTCAGAATTTGTGCGAGCCTATCCAGACATTCAACAGCATTTTTACCGTAAATAAACACATCATCCATGTATGCTGTGGCATGAGTGAATCGAGCTGACCCTAAGACCTTATTAATCATTCTCTGAAAAATTGCTGGTGCGTTTGCCAAACCAAATGGCATACGGTTGAATTCGTACAATCCATCTGGAGTGACAAACGCAGTTAGATGTTTGCATGGTTCTGAGATTGGCACCTGATAATACCCAGACGCCAAATCAAGCGTTACGAAACACGCCTGCCCAGACAACCTTGCTATCTCATCGTCTATAATCGGCATCGGGTATCTTTCCTTTATTGTTACAGAGTTCAATATTCTATAATCAATACACATTCGAAAACTGCCAACCTTTTTACGAACTAAAATAATAGGACTTGCATACTCCGATACCGATTCTCTAACGATCCCTGCGTCCAACATTTCACCTAACATAGACTGCACTTTTTCACGTTCATGATGTGACGACCTGTAAGGGCGATAGACAATAGGACGCTGACTATTCAACTCAATTGTCATCTGCGTAACATCTGTACAACCCAAATTTTTCAAATTTGAGGCGAAACAATGTTTATATTGTTTAAGTATGGTCATAAGCCTTTGTCTATCGTCCTTTGTTACAGAATCACCTATGCGTGCGTCTTTCTCTTGAATGTCACGTTCACTGTTACTATCTTGAATATCTGCAGACTCTGTGATTCCTGGAGACTGTATTACTATCCTCTGGACAAAACCTACCTTTTCTCCTCTACTAGCAACAAATTCCTTTCGTAATTTACACGGGATGGAAAATGGATACACAAGAATGTCTACATTCCCGCGCAGGACCTGGTAAACACCACCATAAACAACAACCTCTTGATTTGGACCACCCACGATGTTATTGCTCAGCATTAAACAGCCACTAAATTCGGAACCTACGCGAGCCTTTATGGATGCAGGTCCATGAAGCTCGACATCAGCAGCGATCCTAACTTCAGCAAGTTGAATGTTATTGGCTTCGGGATAAACCATTGGGATTTCAGTGTGCAACTTACTAAATTGCAAAGTCTGGGGATTTTTGAAGACAAGAATATGTGGTTGCTCCGTGTAAGACTGGCCTATTAATACAGGTTTATCTAACAGATCATCTTCGACAACTCTGCAAGGTACCCTCGCATCAACTCCATCTACCACTATATCGAGCAATATATTACCTAACGATCGGACCACCTCATTTCCGAATCCTTTCATAACCGACGGGACTTGATCATGCACTAGATTAAGGCTTGAAACTATTGACTTCTTAACCAACGTCACTTCACTACCGAAATCAATAAATGCTTTTACAGTTCTACAATTCACTGTGACCAGCTTTATGAATTTTGAGTTGGAGCTGGAGCCCGAAATACACATTGTTTTAGATGGTGCTCCAGTTTTACCTAGTAAATTATCGGATTTAGGATCTTGCCAGCAATTATCACCTTTGTGACCAATTTTGTTGCATTTATTGCATTTGATTAGCGGCTTCGGACAACGTAAGCAAGGGTGACCTCGCTCCTTACAATTAAAGCAGAACAAAGGACCCTGAGACTGATTAGACTTATTTTGATTTTTTTAGAATAGGATTGGTTAGAATTATTTTTACCAAGACTACGCTCTGAAGTTTGGCTTTCTTTGTTACTCATTAGGAATTGGAGAAGCTGCACCCTAATTGCGTAACACACTATCAATCGGAATCTGAATCATTTTGAAGCAAATTCTTAATCCATTGCTTCATAAGTTCGAAAAATTTGTCTGCACGACACGTAAATAACGCAATGAATGTTGTTGAACTGTCAAAATGAAACCGATTCCGATTGATAATGTGTTACGCAATTGCCCCGCTGAATCAGGTTGCGAACAATAAAGCGCCAGTGCACTCGATTTCATGGTCCTATCAGAGATACCATGTATAATACAATCTACTGCGCGTTTACCCGTAATATCACACTGAGTTAACAACGCAAGTTTTTCATAATAATATACCTCAATTGGTTCGACAAACTTACTTTTTCTCCTAAGCATATCTTCCAGGATTTGGCCATAGTTTTGCTCGCAAGGAAAAGCACTCATTAACTTCTCTTGCCATTCTTGCCAAGTGTGCAAAATTGTGTATAAACCCTCATACCAAACTTTGGCCAAATCCTGAAGTTTTTGCATTGCAAAATGTATCGTTGTTTTATCATCCCAGCCGTATACGGTTGCGCATTCATTTACCTTACGCAACCAAATATCAATACGCTGGTTTTTCGCTGAAGGGACAAAATTAGGGAGAATGTTTTTATGATCATTATTTTTGGAATTTGATGCACTTGTAGACGGCGAAGATGTAAAACCATGTTTAATAGAATGCACCAATTCCATAACATCTTTAACGGTAAAAGAAGAGGTACGTGACCTTTTATCTTGTGATGCGCCGTCGCCACGTAGACTATTGTTGCTCTGCTCACGTGATCCTCGCCTCCACTTGGCTCTTGTAGCTTGATGCTCACGCGACCGGCTCGGGCTGCAGCTGCGCGGCTGGCTCTCGGTGTGATGACGACTCGTATTCCTCTTGTAACTTCTACCAGATCGACTCCCATGCGCCTCTGTTATCTTCTCACGTTCCTGGCGTAGTTCCTGTTCGAGTACACGTAGCCGCTCTCGTTCTTGCTCAAACTAAAGTTCTTTTTCACGAAAACTTTGCCTCCGTGACTTGCTGTGACTGCGAGTGCTACCGCAGCGTGTGCCGGAAATATCACGTCGATGATGCGTCGAGCACCTTACTGGGGTTAGCAGGCGCCGTCGGCTCTTTTTGCGACCACGAGGAGACGCATCCAACGACCGGGCGTTGCAGTTATCTTTTTCCATTGTGAAACTGGAATTGATCACATTTAAGGACATAAATGTTCGATTAAACAAATTGCATATCGTAAAACAGAGCCACAGCAATACTTTGTAAAACCCAGCGGTTTGTAAACACTATCAGGGAGTGCCCTGATCAAGCATTAACACACAACTAGGCTTCCGAGCTATTTACCATCATTGCCAGTGAGTACCCTGACCAAATGTTAGCAAATTATGCCCTTTGTAACGGTTGTTCCTAAATAAAACTTTAAAAGTAACCTTCAGTAAACAATTTTATTATTAGGGAGTACCCGAACCAAACAAAACTGCAACTAAAGGTTACGGCTGAAGTATGTTATCACTGCCGGAAATGCCCCGACCAAATGGTAACAAACCTTGCTTAACCTATTTTGAAAGATTCACAACCTCATCTCGCAGCCGTATTATCGGGGAGTGCCCCAATCGAATAAAACCGCGACCTGAGGTTGCCTTAAATGCATGCTACCACTATCAAGGAGTACCCTGACTGTAACGGACGCCGAGCATTAGCCATACGTAGATATAAGTTAAGACCCATTTGTATTAGGATAGACATAAAATAGGCATAGTTTTAACTTATTTATATTAGGTAGGCACATATTTTAATTATATAGCGGTAGTACTGTAACGGACGCCGAGCATTAGCCATACGTAGATATAAGTTAAGACCCATTTGTATTAGGATAGACATAAAATAGGCATAGTTTTAACTTATTTATATTAGGTAGGCACATATTTTAATTATATAGCGGTAGTACATAAGTTTAGGATAAGAAATTGTTAAGATAAAAGTAGAAATAATTCATTTTTGCGAAAAGGTCCCCGTTACGGTAAAGTTTCGTCATAGTTAAGGTTCGGGACGCCTTTTCGTGCTGCGCTCTGATTGGTCGAAACTTTTGAGCTGTTTCTGAGAATTTGTCCGAGGCATTGTTCAACTTCTCAGAATATTGAATAATTATTTCCGAGAATCAAAAAATATAGGAGATTTTAGAGTATAAAAGTAGGAACATTTGGCTGGTAGGACAGAAGTCAGATTCGCTCACTCGACTCCGCTGTGGACGGTCGTGCCGCTGACGCATTCCGCTCGCTGCACCGCTGACTCACCGCTGACTCACCGCCATCGACGATCGTTCGTGACGTCACGTCACGGAACGACTCCTGTAGTCTCTGACTACACCGCTCTATCAACTATTGCCTTTTTCAAGGCGATTGTTGATAAACTATTTCTTTAACGTCGTCCGTCAAATAAACGTTCGGCGTGTCTCCTTGACCCCCTCAGGGTAAAAACCACAGTTTCGTGGTCCTTGACGGATACCTCACGGTGACAACCAAGTCAAGGGGGTGTTGACCCAACACACCCGCTGAGCCCCTTCAGGGTAAGGCAGTTAATTGGACGGGTCCCAGAGTTAACCGGCCTTGGGGGGTCTCCTAGTCGGCTCTGGTGACAGTTTTGCTTCCACAGCGACACACCTAGTGTCTTTAGGGTGTGTCTACACCCTTCGCACTAGACTGGTCAGGGCCCTGTCGCACATTAAGACTGGCGACAGGTTACAGCTCTAGGGCTCACAAGTAGGTACACACCTCCCTGTCTGCACCCGACAGGGAGGGCCACTCACCCCCGGGCCCATCCACCCGGGGAGTAGGAGTAGGATCATTAGGTCCCCTTATTTTTCTTTTTTAAATTCCCTACTACTGCGATGTCTGACGCCGACATCGCAGCTTTTGCAAGAGAGGTCCTTTTTAAGGACCCTGATTTCCTCCTCAGATATGGGAAGGCTTGGCGTAGTCGCCACCTCGACCCAAGCGAGGCTCTTGAGAGCCCGCTTTCCCCCCCTGTAGCAGACAGGGGCTCCCCTCCTACGGCGGTTTCGATGCCGGCTGTAGTCTCCCCCCAGCCCGAGGTGATGGACACCTCCACCCCTCCTTCGGACTCCGAATCAGAGGACGCCATCTCGCTCACTTCCTCCTCCTCCTCCTCAGACGACTATCAAGTCGTCGGAAAGGGAGGGAAGAGGAAGAAGAGCGCCTCCTCAAAGGCCGGCAAGGCCAAAAAGCCTCTGGCGGCAGCCATCCCCTCCGCCCCCTACTGCGCCCCTGCCTGCGCCCCTGCCCCTGCCCCTTCCTCTACTTCCGGCTCGGCACCCACCCGATCACCCACCTCAGCCAGTCCTATCCCAACGGACTCAAAGAGGAAGGTGCGTCCCCCGCCCCCCTTATACATCCAAGATAAGTCCAAGTGGACAGAAATCTCCAAAGTTTGTGTGGATCGCAAGATCCAATACACCAATGCCCGATCTACCCAGCAGGGCATCAAGGTTACTGTCCCCTCGTCCTCGGACTACAGGGACCTTGTCCGAATTCTTCGTGAAAGGAAGTACTCCTTTCACACATTCTCCCTCCCGGAGGAAACTCCGACTAGAGTGGTCATCAGGCGTATCCCGAAGGAGATCGCCACCGAAGAGATCAAGGCAGACCTGATCTCCAAGGGTATCCCAGTGTCTGCAGTTCACCGCCTTCACCGGGCGAAACAGGGCCTTGTATACGACATGGTCCTGGTGATCTGCGACCCCGTTGAGGGTCATCACCCGATCTTCAAAGTGAAGTCGGTGTGTTCACTGTCGGGCATCTCTATTGAGAAGCCCAGAAAGTCCAATATCGTTGGCCAGTGCCACCGTTGCCAATTATACGGCCACTCCCAGTCGCACTGCTACGCAACTCCCAGATGCGTTAAGTGTCTGGGCGGGCATGGCACTGCGGACTGCCCTCGCCCCAAGGACAGGACTCTGTGCACAGAACCTCCAAGTTGTGTGCTCTGCGGGCAAGCTGGTCACCCAGCTAACTACCGGGGATGCAGTAAAGCCCCTAAATCCTCCTCGGCCAAGCTGGCGAAGCGTGCCAGCGAGCGCCAGCAAAGGGAAAGCCCGAGCGTAAAGCTCCCCTCTGCTCAGTTGCCCGAGCGCCTCGCTCCTCAGAGACCCTCCCCATGGGTCAACTTTAAGGCAGCTTCGGCCTCGGTGCCGCCCTCTCAACCCATCCCTGCGCCATTGGCCATTGCCACGCCGGTCCCGGCAGCAGCCCCATTGGCTCCTGTGGCCACCGCCGCTCCCAAAGCTGCGCCGGTTCCCACGGCAGCAAACAGGTCCCCTTCTTCAGGCCATCAGCCTTCAAACCCACAGGTGCTTCTCAGCGTATTCGCTGTTTTCTACACCCCGGCGGCCAACGCCATGGTGAAGGAAATCCGTGCCGCTCAAGGAAACGCTCTTCGTCTCCTTGAGATCTTCAACGCGTACCCCGAGGTATCGCAAGCTCTCGAAAATCTAACCTTTTAAAATTCCATTATGAATTTACAAAAGATTAGGTCCCTCAAACCCCGCTCCCTTAAACTAGGCGTCTTCAACGCCAATGCAATTACCGGTCAACGCGATGAGATCGCCACCTTTCTGCGTGATCATCAGCTTGACATTATGCTCATTCAAGAGACCTTCCTGAAGCCCCATCAGCGGGACCCGAAAATCGCCAACTATGACATAGTTCGCAATGACAGGTCCCGCTGCCACAAGGGTGGCACCCTTATATACTACAAAAGGTCTCTTTACTGTAGTCCTATGGACCCTCCTCCACTAGTCTCTCATCTTGAGGTCTCAATCTGTCGGCTCGGCATGACTGGTCATCAACCAATCACCATCATCTCTGCCTACTTCCCGCCTGCCAATGGTGCGGAGGATCCCACCGCGATCACCAAGGACCTAACTGTCCTCTTCGGACTGAGTGACTCCGTCATCTTGGCGGGGGATCTCAATGCCAAGCATCCCGCCTGGAACAGCAACACGACCTCCACCAGAGGTAGGATACTGTTCAACCTAGGTGCCTCCCTCAACTTCGATGTCATCGCTCCGATGAACCCAACCCACTACCCTGGCGTTCCCAGCCAGCTTCCAGACGTGCTCGATGTTGCGCTACTCAGGAATGTAAACCTTCGTTTGCACTCTATTGAGACGCACCACGAGCTCAACTCGGATCACCGCCCAATTACCATGCTCTTCGCCCCTTATTCGGGCCCGCTCGATCCTAACCAGCCCCCTCGAACCAAAGTGATAACCGACTGGAAGAAAGTAAGCGAACAGCTGAAATCCACCACGTCGCCTCACTTGGATAAAATCCCCGACCACATAGTGTCAGTCGAAGACACGACGGGTGCGATCGACTCGTTTACAGAACACGTTCAATCCGTTTTGACGGATTGTTCGCGGGAGGTTCCGGCGATGGATGATCATCGCTGGAAGTTACCGATTGACGTACGTGAACTGATAACCGAGAAGAACGCGGCCATTCGTGCCTACGACTCCTTTCCCTGCGACGCGAACAAAGCCCACATGCGCCATTTACAGCGTGCTGTAAAGAAACGTATAACGGAGTGGCGTTCCGAGGGCTGGGACAAGATGCTCAGCGAGCTCGAGCCCAACCATCTGGCCTTCTGGCAACTCCAACGCAAAATGCGTACCTCCACTGGGGAGGCTTCAATGCCCCCCCTCATTCGCCCTGACAAGAGCATCGCATTCGATAATCCCGAAAAGGCAGAATGCCTAGCCGACAGCCTGGAGTCTCAATGTTCTCCTAGCTCCCAACCAGCTGACCAAGCGCACCTTGCCAAGGTCGACGCCGAAGTCGAACGCAGGGCTGCTCTTCCCCCTGTGGAAGACCCTGATGATCCGTTGCCTCCCGTCACTCCAGACGAGGTGCACGACATCATTAAAGGGCTACAGGATCGGAAGGCCCCTGGCTCGGACGGTATCACCAATAAGGTTTTCAAACTCCTCCCCGCCCCCCTGATAATGCTAATGACCGCCATCTTCAATGGTGCTCTCAGCAACAACATCTTTCCGCAGACGTGGAAAGAGGCCACCGTCATCGGTATCCCCAAGCCAGGCAAGCCCAAGTCTGAGCCCGCTAGTTACCGCCCCATTAGTCTCCTCAATGTCCTCGGCAAAATATACGAGAGGCTTATTTATAAACGTCTCAAAGATTTTGTCGAGGCTAAGAGCCTTATCCCTAGTGAACAGTTTGGTTTCAGGACCCATCACTCTTGCATCCAGCAAGTTCATCGAATCGTTGAGCACCTAAGCGCTGGCTTCCAGCGCAAGGCAACGACAGGCATGTTGTTCTTCGACATAGCGAAAGCGTTCGACAAGGTCTGGCACAACGGCTTAATATATAAGCTGTACCAACTCGGGGTGCCTGACCGTCTCGTGCTCATCTTACGAGACTTTTTGTCGAACCGCACCTTTCGCTATCGCATTGAGGGTACACTCTCCTCCCCTCACCCCTTACGCGCCGGTGTCCCTCAGGGCTCGGTGATCTCTCCCCTCATCTTCTCGCTCTTCACGAGCGACATCCCCAAATGTAGCAAGACTCATTTGGCGCTTTTCGCCGATGACACAGCTATCTACTACACAGGGCGGTGCCAGAACTCTATCGCCAGAACTCTCCAAAACTCCGCAAACGCTTTAGGCGTCTGGTTCCGGAAGTGGAGGATTGAGGTCAATCCCGATAAGAGTCAGGCCGTCCTTTTCACGCGACCGCGACTCCGCGCTTCCGCACCTCCTAGCCCGATCACCATGTATGGCAAGCCGATCCCTTGGGAGAAGCAAGCCAAATACCTTGGCGTGATCTTAGATCAACACCTGACCTTTAGAGAGCACATCAAGACGGCGCGTTCGCGTGCCGCTTGCGCTCTCGGCAGGCTTCATTTCATCCTGACCGCGCGTAGCAAACTATCTCTTAAGTGCAAGCTGCGCATCTACACCGCAGTCATCCGTCCCATCATGACGTATGCTTGTGTTGTATTTGCGCACGCTAAGCCACACTTGCTCCATAGGATGCAGACCCTACAGAACCGTTTCCTCAGAAAGGTCACGGGGGCACCCTATTATGTACGCAACGAGTCTCTTCACGTTGATCTAAAAATCCCAACCGTCCAGCAGTTCATGAAACGCCTCGCCAAGCGTTTCTTCGAATCTGCCTCCAAACACCCGAATCCCCTGATTGCGGCGGCCGCCCGCTACACACCGTCGCGCATAAGTCGCATCCGCCGTCCTAGGCACGCCCTAACCGTCCCGGATGACGCCATAACTCTCCTCCAGGAGAGTAATCCCGCCACCAGCACGATCCGGAAACTCAAATCGAGACCGCCGTGCTTCCGTCCTCGCCGCCGAGGGCCACCGCGACGCCCCCGTCCATACCCACCCCGACCCTTGCTCGAGCCAGCCCGCGCAGCTGAGCCCGTAATTCTAAATTTGCCCCCAAATAATCCGATCCAGCATGTCCCATTGCTGTCCTCTCCCAGCGACGCCCTAAGCCGAGGTCCGTACCCCACAGGGGGTGCCCTTAGCGTGTAGTCGCTTAGTTTTTAGTCTTAGTTTTAAGCCTGGCTGGAGGCCTTAATTTATTGAGGCATCCACAGGAAAGCCCGGTTAAGCAGTCGACAACCTCCTATAGGTTGAACTGCGAGATGCCATTCCCCAAAAACAAAAACTGGTAGGACACAGTCGGCCTCCAGCTCTACTAGAAGAACCACAAGGAAGAATAAAGGGAAGAAAATCAAGAAGTCTTTCATTCCTCCACCCCTCAAGCCAAGAAGAAAAACCAAATACAGTCCACAATACTGACCAACAAAACATACTTTAATTCCCAGCCAAAATAGAAAAGATTCACTATAATCATAACCTTATTTTGCAATCGTATTATCAGACCCTGACCAAATAAAATCACACCATAAGGCTACCATATATTCGAAAGAGTTACCGTGGCCCCGGCACAGGCAACAGAAGGAACACGGGTGGGTTTTAGTCAGTAAAAGTCTGACACGCCCTCCCGCTCCGCCCCGAGCGGGAGAAGTCATTTGATGATTTCCCATCCACAACAAAAAAAGGCTACCATATATGTTCGAAACCAAATACGCTTTATTATATTATCGGGGAGTACGCCGACCAAATGTGACAAAAAGCTTCAGTAGGTTACCACATGTTAAATAAAAAATAAACAATAATCATAACCTTATTTTGCAATCGTATTATCAGGGAGTACCCCGACCAAATAAAATCACACCACAAGGCTATAAAATATGTTAGAAACCCAATCTTCATTGTCTTATTATCGGGGAGTACCCCGACCAAATAGGACAACGAGCTTTAGGCTATCACATGTTAATTTTCGCGTAAAGAAATCAAATTACTTTACCTTTCGTATCCCACTTCTGAAGTGTAATAAAACTCACTAGATGTAGATTTATTTAGACTTTATTTTTCTCTTCACTTCATCACAGATACGATCCCCACAGTTACTTCCCACCAAATTGAGCTCTCTCGGCCAAGTACCCTTATTTATAAACTATGCTACTACCCTACCAAATCGACGGTTGAACAGTGTTGCTACTGCTCAAACATAAAAACGAACTATTCAAATCTTTAAAAACCCTACAAAAAGTAATAAAGAACTTGGAAAATCAAGTGTTTATTTTCAGATTTTATTGAAAAGAAAATAAATAAGTGTCCATTTCAATGCACTCATCAGCGGACACTTTGTGGTAAACGGAATAGATCCTAAAAAATAGGGTGGATTTTTGGCAGGTGGATTTTAGCCCGCGAAATTCTAATATTCTTACATATTGATGACATTAATTATTATAATTCGTTATATACATATTTCTTAAGGTGGGTACTGATCGGGGTTACGGGGCGTAATGTAACGTGTTACACAGCGAGCATTCGTGCAGTCAGTACGTCGTGTTACGGGGAAACCAGCGAGCAACGAGCCGCTCGTTGTTCGCTTTGAGTGCTCCACCCGGCTGTCGGTTTTTTGGCGAATCCTTTGACTGCTACGCGGTTCAGTTAGTACGCTGTTACGAAATAAACAAAAAACAAAATATGTCAAAAACGGCTGGTTTTCTGACCAATTTCGAATGACTACAAAAAAGCGACGGATTCGTACATAACGATGACCTTCTTAACTTTACTCACGAACCGGTTGACACGTGTTGTGCCCGAGTACACTGAAGTAGAAAAGAAGTAAAAAAATAAACTTAACTCGGAATTTTAATTCGATTCCAGATTTGACATTAGCTACTGTCATTTTGTGAAATAATGATACCACATACTCGTATAATAGTATAGTGATGAACACAAAAATCGATAAACATCAGTGTGTGTGCCATCAGTGTGCCAATTAAAGACTAAATTATTGATTTTTATTTAAATAAATACATAATTATTCATAATAATCATTTATTAATTAGTAATCGCTGCTCTATTTTATAAAAAGTTAATATTTTTGTTTTTATATTAAAAACAAAACTTATAATAAAAGAGCCTAGATAGTTTTCAGTATTGGCAACCCGTGCGCGCTCGTGCAGCTATCGCCATTTTGTTTATCGTGTCATTCGGCTTCATTCTCCCAGTCTGACTGCACGAATATCTTATTTCATTGCGAATCGATATTTTGTTATTTTGTTGGGTTTTTGTTAAAGTGTTGTTACGTTGTGTTTGTTGTTACGTTTATAGTTTTTTGTGAACTTTGAGTGAATCTATTTGTTTTGGTTTTCCATCAAAATGGATCCTCAGCCAAGTACATCACAAAAAGACGTGGATGTTTTCTTGCCCCAAGAAAAAAACGTCCACGAAAAGCTTTCACTGTTACTGAAAAAGTAATGATCCGCAACGCCTACAAATACGTGAAAAATGAAATTTCTGCGCAATTGGAGGCCTTTGAAGTTGTGGAAGAAAATGAATGTATGAGCAAAGTTGCTGACATATTGGGAATAACCTCACGCTCTGTTTGTAACGTTTTGAAGGAAGTAAATAAAGGTGCGCCGCCAGCTCCTCCTAAAAAACTGGACCAAAGCGAAGTTTCAAAGATAAAATTGATGAATTTATATTCTCTGCAATACGAAGAATTGTTCATCAGTTCTTTTACCGAAATGAACCTCCAACCATTGCAAAGGTTAGTCAATCAGTCAGACAGTATTATTTTATACCTACATCTTTTATATATAAGTAATGATTCCAAGCTATTATAAAATTTACTATTTTAGATTTTACAAGTGATGAACGATGATTCAGAAATGCCCAAGATTTCCAAAGACACCCTCAGAAAAATTTTGAAGCATCTTAATTTTAAATTTGTTGCACGGTCACGCAAGAGCACACTTATTGATCGAAATGATATAATAACATGGCGCCAGCGTTACTTGCGATCTATATGTCAGTTTCGACGAGAAGGGAGACATATATATTATCAAGATGAAACTTGGGTTAACGCAGGTAGGCTAACATTTATACACAAAATGAATTTATATACATTTTACATTAAATTTAATAGTAATATTGAATGTTCATGTACTATATTTATTTTAAGGTCATACTGTAAAAAAAACTTGGGTGGACAAGAAAGTCACATCATCTCGACAAGCGTTTTTGGAGGGACTGACCACTGGATTAAAAAATCCATCTGGAAAAGGCAAACGTCTCATAATTAGCCATATAGGTAACGAAGAAGGCTTCCTGGAAGAGGGGCTCATGATTTTTGAAGCAAAGAAAAATTGTGAAGATTACCATGATGAGATGAATGCAGTTTGTTTTGAGGAGTGGTTCGCTGGAGTCTTACCAAAATTAAGACCAAACTCAATTGTGGTGATGGATAATGCACCTTACCACTCCCGAAAATTGGAAACGGCACCAAAAATGAGCTGGAAAAAAGCTGCCATTCAAGATTGGCTTTTAAATAAAAATATTCATTACGAACCAGATATGGTTAAAGCTACGCTTTTAGAACTGATTCCACATAACGAGTCTTTTAATAAGTACGCTGTAGACGAAATGGCAGCACAACATGGGATCACGGTTTTAAGACTGCCCCCTTACCATTGCGAGCTAAACCCTATCGAATTGATATGGGCGCAGGTAAAGGGGCATGTAGCTCAAAATAATAAAACCTTCAAATTGACAGACGTGAGAAATTTATTTCAGGAAGGCATTCAAAAAATTACGGCTACCGAATGGTCTAAATGCGTATCCCATGTTGTCAAAGAAGATGAAAAAATGAGTAGGCTAGATATGTTAATTGATAATATCACAGACACATTTATAATAAATGTTACAGAAAGTGACAGCGATAGCGATAGCGATGACGGCGACAATTTATAAAATAAATTATTACCATAATACATCTATCTGTTTTATTTGTCATGTTCCTTCATGATCACATTTTTTTATTTATTTCACACACAATAATTATAAAAGAAAAGTCTCAGATCGTTAATTAATCGTCAAAACTAAATTATCGGTTCAGAAATATTTAATTTCCTGATATACTTAGTGTACGAGAGTAAAATTATAAACGAGAAGAATCGATGGAAATATTCCATTTCCATATCGAATAATTTCGCAACGTCACTATTTAGTACTTGTCATAACGTTGCAACACTGAAATTGTCAAATCTGGAATCGAATTAAAATTCCGAGGTAGCTGTTTTCGTGACTGCACATGATTTAAGTACCTACATTATAAAAAGTAGCTTAAGTGCTATCCCAAGGTATAAGCTATCTTCTTCATTCCAAACATTAAAATACATTCAGTATTTTGTATGTGAACGAAGGACATACATCCAGACATTTTATTTATAATATATTAGTGGAAAAAGTACTTTATAGACCAAAAATTTGATTGGCAGTTATTTAAAAAAAAAATTGTTCAAGAAATGTGTGATGAATACTATAAGAAAAAGCCTACAGATACAGTTTATAAATAAGAAGCCAATTAGCACAACAGTAAAAAAGGCAAAGTATCTACATACATTGAATTCAGCCGTGGTTAGATAGATTAAGTTTTTCATCATTAAGAGCCTATACTACCTCAGCTTTTTAGGGTGAAAATAATAGTAACTTAAAAAAAATAAAAAACATACTACTTATCTACTTTTTATTTAGTTCAGTTATTTTGCAGTTTCATGATCTAATAAAAAATACTCTAATATTTTTTAATACTAGCGGTTTATTGTTCGGTTTGGAGGTAACTTAACGGTTTGGGTATTTTTTTTTTCTATCAAGAATATTTTATGGAATCGTGTTTTTGCCTAAAATAGTACTTAAAATTAATCCTCAACTTAACCATATATTTAATTCAACATCAATGCTGCGGTATTTTCGATATAACGGAGGATCATGCTAAGCTATTTGAGGTAGTATTGGCCCTTAACACATTCAGTGCCCAGTACCCGACTCCCGGGTCCAACAATAATTCGTTGTTTATTCGTTGGCGTGTTTTGATTTGCACCCGGTAGGCGGGTGCTGGGCATGGTCACATGTCAACAATTTAGCTATCTATATGTACGACTCGGGAGCCGGGTTGTGGGCACACGAACGAATTATTGTTGGACCGGGGAGTCGGGTGCTGGGCACTGAATGTGTTAATAGAAGATTCCCCTTTTTCGCCTCGCCACCGCTGCTTACCTCTGGCCCCGCGCCATCCGCTGACGTCGCGTCGCATCGCAAGTAGTCGCTTTGTCTAGCTTGGAGAAAGTGAGACAGCTAATAAGCATACGGTATTAGTGGGACAGAGACAGATACATAAACGTCGCTCTATCATCAATACTGCGAAGTGTTCTTTTACTAGGAAGTGCGTTTGGGTTATCATTATCACTTGGTAATAAACAGTTGCAGTTATGATGTTATAGAGGCATGAGGAACAGGGTGTAAAGTTCACTCATCCTCCATAGAAAAGGGAGGATCCTCCGACCAGACGGGTGTTGTGTCTGGTGCAGGCACGTATCCAGACTTGGTTCGGGGGGGGACAAACATTGAAACAACCATGTGAACTGTGTGAAAATCGCTGTAATCACTGTACTATAATTTTCACCGTACTATACTATAATTATATAAGTATTTTTCTGTTTCTGCTGGCAGCCATTACGTCTAGTACTATATCAGGATTTGGCGCCAAAGCGGAATGAATAGACAATAGAGCGAGACCAGTAAGCCTCTCACCCGCCATTCTATTCCTTAGGAAGGATTTTATTCTCTTTAGGCATGAAAATGACCGCTCCACAGATGCCGTTGAAACCGGAAGGGTGGCCAGAATATGTATTAGCCTGTTAATGGTAGGAAAGAAAACTTTGTCACACGTGTCTAAAATTTCCATAATTTCGACTGGTTTCTTATCTGTGTTTTTCCACTTGGCACACCACATACTGTACTCTGCTTTTATTAGTGATTCTCTAACACTTTCTTCCCAATAAATTTTCATATTTTCTAATTCACTTATCTTCCTCTCGTCCACATTTTTCGGAAGAATAATTTCTAAAGAAGAAAGCAGCTCTCTTTGATTCGCAAATCTATCATTCATGCCAGATATCAAATCGTCCAAGCACGGTATAAAAATAGTTCTTCTGAAGTATTGTTCAGCAGTATCGCTGGGAGGGTTGCTTCGTGCAGTTTGGTGGGCAGTAACTCGAGGACGCTGAATTTCTATTTGCAAGACATCTTCCGCTATTTTGCAGCATGCGTTATATATTTCTGAGAATACCGGGTTAACATCGTCACGTATCCCTTTTAGTTTTCCGATAATGTCATCGGAAAATTTCATAGCAGAGGCCAGGTCGTGTGTAGGGTTCTGCAAATATGCTGACAGTGGGAGAGTGTAACTGAAAAATCTTTCACAGGTTTTTAGAGAAATCAAGAAACTACTCTTTTCCATCGCAGCTATAAGTGTAGACGCAGTTTGGGCGACAGTTCTGTTTGTGTAGGATAGTTCTCTTAATGTAATGACAAAAGGTTCGAGAAACTCACCAAATACATTTATAGAGTCGTGACGTTCTATAAATCTAGTGTCACACATGCCTACCAGTCTTTTTTTCTTACTCTCTGGTGTGAGCTTTTCCACATTTTCCTTGAACTGTTTCCCGGCCATTGCATTGTTGCGAAGTAAATTGCAGACTTCCTTCACAACGCCTATTGAATTTCTCACCTCGGGAACTGAAAGAGCTTTTGAAAGAACTAGGTTCAGACGATGTGCCGAGCAATGTACGTATGTGGCCTTAGGAAATTATTTTCTGATTCTCGTCTGCACACCACTGATGTGTCCTCCCGTGGTAGCAGCTCCGTCATACCCCTGACCAACTAGTTTATCGAGATTCAAACCAATCTCATGACATTTCTTTAAAATTTCTGCACTTATATTTTCGGCACTTAGGTCGTGTATTTCAATGAAACTGAGAAAGTCCTCCCTCAAAATACCTTTATAAACGTATCTCGCACACAAAGACAATTGCTCAGTTCCACTCACATCTAAAGTTTCATCGCCAAGAATCGCGAAACACTCTGAACTATTTATTTGTGTCACAACTTTTTTCTGAATTATCTTGCCGCAAGTATCTATTATTTCATTTTGAATAATAGGGCTAAAATACGTTGCATTTTTAGGGGTTGTAATGATATGATCTTTCAGGATATTATCATAGCTTGCTCGGTATCGTAGCAGAGCCCTGAATTTTCCATCTTTACCAAGTGGCTTTTCTAAAGTCAATGGTCCACTGTCTTTGTCTCCACGAAGCGGCAACTCTTGCTCTCCACAGAAGATGATAGTTTCGATTATAGGTTTTAGTGCTGTTCTATTTCTTTCCTTTTCTTTGAGCCTTTGATCATTAAGCTGCGATGCAACGTCTATAGCTGCTGAATCCATTACGCGTAAGAAATTTTCTGCGCATAACTTAGAAAACTGGTGATATTTAGCAGCAGAATGTTCGCGAAATCTCTCTGTTGCATCTTTCCAATTATCAAATGGTTTGCTGACAAAACTTCCAAGTGTTTGATGGGAACCTTTTCCAGCGGTGCCTGATGAAAAGACAACGCAATATTTGCAGAACACACCGTTCCTCCTCGGCGAATATGTTAACCATTCCCATGATCCCATCCATTCTCTTCGAAATCTAAGTTTCCTCTTTCCAAAGCTACTAGCCGGAAACGAAAATGACGCATCTGGGACAAACGGCTGTGTAATAATATTTTTTTTCTGTTCATCTGTGAGTACAAGAGGAGGATACTGTGTGTTATATATGGCATTAGAAACCACGCCGATATCAGGAAAAGTTTCACTTATTATAATCATTGTATCTAAACTGCACGTTTTTGAAGTTGAACATTCTCCTTCATCTCTACATCTTCCAGCCGGTTCGGCTGAAATCACATTTTTTTCTGTAAATTTTTCTGTAAATCTCACGTCACGGACTGGCGATTTGGCGAATCCAATGAAATGAAAACAGTGGTTTTGAAGTTTTTTTCCTTTATTTCACGGCACGGGCAAAGTATCAGGTGAACCAAGTCGGAAGGAATTTACTCTACCTACACTCTATGTAACTGAAACCAATATCAAAATAAACTGGTCTATTGCACTATACTGTCACTATTGCAGAGGTATTTCACTTTTCTTCTCGCTTGTCGCTCTCGATTCTCACTTGAATCGCTCTCGAAATGAACTGACATGCAGGTTCCCGGACTCCCGCCGTATTTATACTACATTTTCGTATTCTGGAACACTGTGGAATATTGCGCCATCTACTACCTGGTAGCAGAAAGTTATGGAGGCTTCTCGATATTTTTCTACTCGACGCGACGACCTTTCTACTATTAGTTTTTCTACTCGACGATAGATGTCGTTCATTACTGTTTTCGTTCTCGGTTTCTCTCTAAACAGGTTAGATGGCGCTACTAGTAACGTCGCTTACATAATCAGATCAAGATCTATATTTTTATTTTACCTACTTAATGAAAGAACACGCAAGCGAATAAATAAACAGATGGCTTAAAACGTTTTTTTTTTTCAGTCAGATTTCGGGGGGGGGGATAAATCCCAACTATCCCCCCCTCTGTATACGTGCCTGGTCTGGTGGGCTACTGCCCGACGGTTTATGTCGGGATGTTGTATACAGGTTGTTTGGTGCATCGTGTGCCTAATTGAAATGGTCGACTGGGGGGGTCATCTGCTATCCTTTCAGACCCTTAAGCACTATTCATGCCCTGTCGATTTTTTTCATCGACTTTTTATTATTTTATTTAAAAAATACCCAAATTTTACATTCAAATACAAATTTAAAAAAAGTATAAGTCGTAGACTGAATTTTAATTTTGTTTAGATGTGTATTGTATGACAGTATTTTTGATATCAAAATTAGTGACATTAGCCATCTAGTTTTTTTTAATTTACTCGCAAAGTTTCGGACTTCAATTAAAGATGTCCATGTTAGAGCTATTTACATGGCTATAAAAAAAAACCAAAAGCGACCGGGATCTTCGAACTCCCTCAAAAATTCTCTAGTCTATCCTCTTGCTAGTGATGTGCCACATGCCATAAAAATCTTTTTACAACTTTGTGAATTCGCTAGAATTGGGAATCGAGTCACAAAATACTAAATTCCAGATTAATTATATACAGGTATATGCTAGTCGCGCGGTAAACTTTGATTGCGCGATGCAGGTTTTTGCGTGACGTCAGTGTGACGCGTACCATTGTGGCGATGTAGATATGCCACCACATCACTCCCCTCCGGAGACCGGAGGTCGATAGTGGGCAGAGTCGTGTATCTTGCGATGCTTGTCAGGGCCAGTTGAGGTTCCAGTGAGTCGGAACCGGGTGCCGCATAGTTCACGGTGAGTCGGAACTGTCTGCGGAGATGCCCCCAGTGAGTCGGGGTGACGCTGCGTTATGCTCCAGTGCGTCGGATGTGGTACAGCGCCGGGTTGAGGCTGACTGCTGGCGTCGACCAAGAGAGGTTTGAAGGACTCTGCTTGTTGACCGGCCGAGAGTGCAGTGTGCTGTGCCAAGGTTGCTGATGAGGCTGAGGGTGATGACCAGGTATGCGCGGTCGCTGCATGCTGGTGGTCAGGATACCCGTTGAAGCCGTGAGTGCTGGCTGGCTGTGTGACTCGCTGCTCGAAAGCTCGAGGAAGTGATGCTGATGACGTCACGCTGTAGTAGTTGCACGAAGGCTGCGCTGACGATCACGTCGGGGTCACCAGTGTAGAGGCATGAGAAACAGGGTGTAAGTTCACTCATCCTCCATAGAAAAGGAAGGATCTTCCGACCAGACGGGTGTTGTGTCTGGTGGGCTACTGCCCGATGGTTGATGTCGGGATGTTGTATATATGCTAGTCGCCGGTAAACTCTGATTGCACTATGCAGGATTTTGCGTGACGTCAGTGTGACGCGTGCCATTGTGGCGATGTAGATATGATATGCCGCCACAATGCCAAGGACACCGTTGCGTTGAGTCACGCGGTTGCACTGTTACTGTTTGTTTACAAGTTGGTTTTTTCAAACTCAAAGCATTTATTTCAAATATTTGGTTGAAAGTGGTATAATAATTAAGCATATTCGGACATTTAAATAACGGGTTACGATGATGGCACGATCTGTGATGGTAAGTATTTAATGGCATTGTTATGACTTATTTAAAAGTGCTTGCACTTATCAAGTACTTAGATTTTTTTCAGTAGGTACTTTTTTTTTAACAAACAATGTACTAAATCATGTTTGTTAAAATAAAACCTGTCTCGTTATTTTAGATGCTGAAAGTGCATTTCATTACATTTTATTTAATACAGCTTTTGACATTATAGTATTTTGAACATTTTAAGTACCTAAGTGAAAAAAATCACAAGTCATTATTATCTCAAGCCTTTTTCCGTCCATTGCTGCGTAAGAACTCTGCTTGTTCCACTAAGTGAATTTTATTATACACAGTTTATTCAATGGTTAATTGCCAACAAACGTTTGAACGCGACTGTACGGACAACAGCTTAGGTTGAATACGTCCAATAAAGAAGGTCATCGATATGTACGAATCCGTCGCTTTTTTGTAGTCATTCGAATTTGATCGGATAACCATCCGTTTTTGACATATTTTGTTTTTTTATTTATATCTACTTAATGCGAAACATTCCAAGCTGAATATTTTCACTATATATTTTTGGATACACGCACTAATTTTAGGTTTACACCTACACATCTAGGGTTGAGCTGGTTTTTTGTATTTTGCAGTCAAAGTTATGACACCGTCGTTTAGACTTACCAATATTATTCAATAACCAATGATTGTCAATAACGCATGCATGTACACTTTTGAAACTTTTTATGGTTATTATAAGCGTTAAGAAGGACCAATTACAGTTTTCAGCGAGCTTATACGTTTTCTCATTTAGGCGCTGTGACATTTTTTCGGGTTTTGAAAAAAGTGCGACTACTTAAAAATTATTAACATTTTCTTAAATCTAATTCTGTCACAAATTAAGAGCTACTCGTGTATGTTTATTCTACAGGCGCACATACAATCGTTTAAAAAAAAAATCTATTTATTTCAGGCAACATGCCCATACTATTGTTAGTATACAACTTAAAAACCAATTAGTTCCATAAGTTGTTATATTATTTAGACATTTAGATCAGTATTTTTCGTTTTTAACTAGATTAATATTATAAAATTGTACAACGTCTATATGCATGCGGAGTTTACCTTTAAGTGATTGTTGCACTGTTGCATTCACATTTCTGCATGTTTACTTTCTAGCTTACAACCTGTGCAAACAATTGTTGGTGAACCAATAAAATAAACAAATAAAAATAATAAAATAAAAAACTATGTTAGTTACATTGTTTAAAAAAAAATTAATTAAGGTATTTGCCGCCGTCTGGGCCCCCAGGCACGCGCACTTGTGCTTGAACCCAGTGCCGCAGAAGGGGGCTGTCCAGCTTGTGGCTGAGCACGTTTAGAATGGTGTTGGCGCTCCCACGCGTACGGAACATCAGCGATGCGTTGCGGCGCCGCAGCACAGTGTGAAAGCCATCTGTGTGCACTTGCGCAAACATCGCAGACGCGCTACAGTAACGTGGGAGCCTCACCAGCACCCTGAACGCATTATTGTTTTAGAGATACACGATTCTGCAAAACGTTACTCCAGCAGGAAATGCAATATTTCGAAAACCTGATGACGCACAAATTATATTTTCGGTGCACAATTTTGCACAAATATAAGCTCTCTGCCCATGCACAAAATTTCTCTCCGAAAATCGTTTAGAATTTTCCTGCTGGAGCAACGTTACTCCAGCAGGAATCGTTTTTTTTTTTTTTTCAAAACGACAAAGCGCACAATTTTTTTATGTGGCGCACATTTACAGCAGAACACGCACTAATTATACGTTCCATTCAAATCACTCTAGGAGCTACTTTCCTGCTGGAGTAACGCCCACATGGTCAAGTGTAGGTAGATATTATTATATACTTATTCGTAAATGCAGCCGTAAGTGATAAAAGGTAGTCAATGCGATTTGTTGCACCTTATGCCAACCACTTAAAGTTCATGGTGGATGAAAAGTGTTAAACATCGCATTAAGGCTGTAGGTACAAATAATAACTTTCTACAATTAACCATCTTGGCGTGTTTAAAAATGTTCATCACTATTTACAATAACTCAAAATATTTTATTTCACATACGCCTACATGGGCACTTATGAAACGTCAGAAGCTAGGTGCACTCATGACTTGATCACTAATGTCATACCATTATTTTAGACTCGACGTTTGAGTATGAGAAAGACCTGGATGCACGATACTTTTAACGTACGATAGGTATACGACCAATCGACACAACTATAAGGCCCACGGCGACTGCGCGCTCGGGATCGCGTTCGCGTAACTGAACGGGAGCGTGACACGTGCGCATCAACCTGTAACATCCGGGCGACTGTCAGTACTACTTAGTCTTTTTGCGACTGTCTGAACTGAAGGAGTTGTTTCGCCCTCGCCCCGCTGTGCGCCCGCGCCTAGTGCTGTGCCTAGTATTGTGTTGCGCGTATGATTGCGGATAGGTACTTAATGTCGCTCGGTGTCCAACTTGTAACCTTTTTAAAATATTTTTGGGACAAAATATAACATGATGTAAACATTATGAATGGACTCCAAAGGACATTTTCCCATTGCTCTATTGTCCAGTTTTCAATTCGACATTAGAAAAATATACTAGAATGGGCAAGCAATGGGAAAATGTCCTTTAGAGTGACGAATCAAAGTTTCAGATTTTCGGATCCAATAGAGGTCAAAAAAGAGAGGGCTTCAGAGGCATGTACTGTGCCTACTATCAAACATGGTGGAGGTAATGTCATAGTTTGGGGGTGTTTTGGCCACAATAAACCCGGAAATTTGGGAGGATAATCGGAAAACTAAACAAGGAAGGTTACTTGAAAATTCTCCGAAATTCCGCCGTACCCAGTGGACTAAATCTAATTGGTCCTGGATTTATTTTCCAACAGGATAATGATCCTAAGCTTTCTTCTAAGCTGTGTGTGTGTGAAAAAAATGAAAAAGTCTTAAACATCATGCAATGGACATCTCAATCATCTGATCTTTCTCCCATTGAGCTTGTTTGGGATGAACTCGATAGAAGGGTGAAAAATCGTTCTCCTACGAGCTCAGAACATTTGTGGAAGCTATTAGAGAGCGAATGGAACAAATTATATGAAGATTATTTTAATAAATTAATTAATAGAATATGCGAGAAGCTAATAAAGGAAAAATGAGTACATTTTGATAAAGCTAAAATTTAATTTAATTTTATATTGTATGTAAAATTTTTGTTCTGCTTAAATTAGTTTTTGTTTATATTTTAATTTTTTATCTATACATTGAAATTGAAATGACTGTTTTGTTTTCGTATAACTACGCAGCAGTAGCCGTGCGTAAGTATGTATGTTTTTACTAATCTGTGTATAAATTATCTATTGTTAAAAAAAAAACGGCTTGCCTAAGCTACGGTTTCCTAGAAGAGCGGTGGTCACCACATAGGTAGTGTCTGCGACTTACCGGCGAATGACGTCACTGAAACGTTATTTATGAAAGTAAATTGGTGTATTTTCTTCATTGAACTATAATATAATAATAATAATAATCATTTATTTCGAGCAACAAGACTCGTAGTGTTAGTAACAATATACTTAGAAACTACGTTAGTAATTTATACAGGGCGTCCCACTGATATGCCACATGGAGGGAAAGTACCTTGAATATTGTAGATAGAACATTTTACTGAAAGAAGACATTATTTCAATTTTAAAAACAATTTAAACTGCATTCATAGATATTTAAATAATTACATGGTTGAACCGGGAATCGAACCCGTTACATGATAAAAATAATCACCCTGTAGCTTTATCATACCGATCGAAAGGCTTCATCATAAGGATTATTTTTTGCTAAATAACATAGTGTCAAAAATAAAAGGAAGACCATGAAGTTTAACATTTGACGTGAAATTTTGCTCAGAAAAATGAAAAGCTGACATTGCCGTAAGGACATATAACTGACATTATCATAAGTATATAAAAAAATCCTGATGATGAAGTCTTTCGATCGGCATGATAAAGCCAGGAGCTTTATCATGCCGATCGAAAGACTTCATCATCAGGATTATTTTTTGCTAAATAACATACTATCACAAATAAAAGGAAGATCATGAAGTTTAACATTTGATGTGAAATTTTGCTCAGAAAAATGAAAAGCTGACATTGCCGTAAGGACATATAACTGACATTATCATAAGTATATAAAAATAATCCTGATGATGAAGTCTTTCGATCGGCATGATAAAGCTACAGGAGCTTTATCATGCCGATCGAAAGACTTCATCATCAGGATTATTTTTTGCTAAATAACATAGTATCACAAATAAAAGGAAGACCATGAAGTTTAACATTTGATGTGAAATTTTGCTCAGAAAAATGAAAAGCTGACATTGCCGTAAGGACATATAACTTACATTATCATAAGTACCTATTACTAATAAATGTACCCACTTGAGAAGTACGCATCATTTCCCGATTATAATTTAAGTGCATGATAAAATGATAAAGAGATACGTAATTAGTAGAAACCTGGTTGTATGCAACAAATCGAATTCAACAGGAAGGGACTCATTTTGAGCATTTGATAAATTGATTAATTTTGTATTAGAAATGTTAAAATTCGTGGTCTTCCTTTTATTTTTGACACTATGTTATTTAGCAAAAAATAATCCTTATGATGAAGCCTTTCGATCGGTATGATAAAGCTACAGGGTGATTATTTTTCTCATGTAACGGGTGCGATTTCCGGTTCAATCATGTAATTATTTAAATATCTATGAATGCAGTTTAAATTGTTTTTTAAAATTCAAATAATGTCTTCTTTCAGTAAAATGTTCCATCTACAGTATTCAAGGTACTTTCCCTCCATGTGGCATATCCGTGGGACGCCCTGTATATATAAAAGGAGAAACTGACTGACTGACTATATCAACGCACAGCTGAAACTACCGGGACTAGGAACATGAAATTTTGCACACGGCTTCCTTTTATAACGTAGGGGAGCACTAAGAAGGGGTTTTTGGAAATTCGACCTTTAAGGGGGTGAAAAGGGGTATTTCGTTTGTATGAAAAATCTTATTCCTTGAGTTAATAAACTTGAAACTTGGCACGAATACTTATACAAGTAAATTATGAACTTCGGAATTTTTTGTTTTTCTAAACTAGGTACCCCCTCTTGGGGGGGTTGGGGAGTGTCAAAGTTTGTATGGAAGAATTTTAACGCGCAGTCCGATTAATTCGAAACTCAGTATTTATACTTAAGACTGAAACTAAAGAATAACCTGTATCAGGGCTTTTCGAAATCTACCCATGATGCGGTGAAAAGGGGTAGTCAATTTTACAGGGGAAGATTTTACTGCGTCTCTTGATTAACTCAAAAATTGGTATAAATAATCTTAAAGTCATGTTTTGGAAGTATCCTAAACATTTTTTTTTAAATTCTGCCTCTGTGAGGATGAAAAGCGGGGATACCGTTTATATGAAAAATCTTATCCATTTTGTTAATAAACTTGAAATTTGGTAGGAATATTTGCCTAAGTAAGCGATAAAGTTTCTCACTATTAGTTTTGAAAACCACCCCTCAAAGGGGGTTTAAGGGTGCTAAAGTTTATTTAGAAAAAAAAAATTACGCGCCGTCTGATTAACTCGAGTCAGTATTAATACTTAAAACCGTAAATAAAAAATAACGAGTATCGGTGTTTTTCGAAAATCTACCCTCACCTGGTGAAAAAGGGTAGTCAATTTTACAGGGGAGGATTTTGCTTCGTGGCTTGATTAACTCGATTATATAACCTATAAGTCAAATAATGGAAATTGGGGGTGAATAAAAATCTTATTTCGTTAATCTTTTAACTTGAAACTTGGCCCGAATACTTCACCATCATTCTCCTGCCCTAATCCCAATTTATTTGGGGTCAGCGCAACATGTCTACTTATACTAATGTATAAATAAATAATAAAGATCTTAATCTATAATACTACCATTTAAAGTGGGTGAGGGGGTTGTGATATGTGTTGGGGAAAATAAGAAAATCACGCCAACGAAATAACGGTCGAAGTGCTGAATGACTGACATACTTACCAGATTTTTTGCACAAGGCTTCCTTTTATAATGTAGGCGAGCTCTATGAAGGGGTTTATGGAAATTCGACCTTTAAAGAGGGTGAAAAAAGGGGGATTTCTATTGTATGAAAAATCTTATCAAACTTGAAACTTAGCACGAATACATTCTTAAATGAATAATAAAGTTTGTCATTATTTCGTTCTTCAAAACTACCCGTCAAAGGGATTTTAGGGGGTGTTAAAGTTTGTATGGAAGAATTTTGGAATAACGGTATTAATACTTTTGACAAAAAACATAGACATAGTTTTTGGGTTTTTCGAAAATCGACCAGCAAAAGGGGGTAATTTATTTTTGAGGCGGATTTCACTGCGTATCTAAATTAAATCAAAAGTAGGTAATCTAAACATTAAATGACGAAAATCATGATTGAAGATGTTTTTTAAATCCACCTCTTTCGGGGTGAAAAAGGAGGAATAGTTGATATGAAAATTTAATTTTTCCTTTGATCAATAAATTAAAGAATAAGTTTAAAGATTGATCAATAAATCCTTACTTATTATAAAACAAAGTCCCCGACCGCGTCTGTCTGTCTGTGTGAATGCGATACACTCAAAAATTACCAAACGGTTTTCACCAATTGACGGATTGATTCATGAGGAAGGTTTAAGTGGGTTTAGTTATAATTCATTAAGGTTTTGTGTAAATTGGCTGAAATATGACGATTATTGTAGATGTCGGAAAAAATCATGCCGACTGGGGAGCTTTACTGGCATGCGCCGCGTAAACCGTAAGAGATACATTAAACTTATTTATATTCTAAAGGATTGTACATCTTAAAAAAATCCGCAATAGCATACATACGTCTATCTTCTAAGTACCCACAGTAACCATTTTTATCTTTCAGAGTTTGATAAAAATTTCATTGTTATTTCCGACCGCTACGCTTCCTTTTAATCCCGGTAGTACGTTCCCGTGGGATATTTTCCGAAATTCACGCGGGCGAAGCCGTGGGCAAAAGCTAGTACACTTAGAAAAAGACAGAAATAAATTGTGACATCACTGCTGCAAGGTGACAGGCCCAGCCGAAACCTTGCAGCAGTGGTTTACAAATGCACAATCAAGCCTGCTTGCTATCCATAGATATAATAAACAAGGAGATATGCCCGGTAGACGAAAATATATCGGAAACCTACGTCTCCAGTAAAGCCCCACCACAGGGTAACTACTACACATGCAGTCCAGTAAAAGAAATAGATACGCAGTCGCGCACACATCCGCATGTCTTAAATCAGAACGTACTACACAATCAATTATAAACCTTAGTAACCAAACACAGCGTGTATTTACCATGCACCGTACAACTTACCCACACAAAAACATCGGTGGCTATTGTTGTACTGTGCAAAAGCAATTTAGTTTACATACACGCTAGTGATTGACTAAACCGGAAAATTATCGATTCTTCCATTTATTATTGTACAAAAATTTTTGGGGGCCTTAAAATAAAATAAATAAAAAACGGCATGTTCAGAAAATATTATAATAAAAATAAACAATATGTAGCTAAAAAATACATTGTACATCAAAAAATTAAAACCATCAAAAGTCCGGATACTTTAGTTTAGGTTGTCACAGCGTATTGGCACACTACTGTTTCAATATGCTGTGACAGCCTAGCAATTTTTTCAATGGCTAAACGAACAAAACGCACAATGTTCATATTTATTAATAATACATTAATGATAGGTCAAATAGAAGTTGATGTTTACTTACATTACACTTTTGGCCGGAACATCCTGGTTGTATAGGTTGTATAGAATCCTGAAAAGTTGAATGACTGATTTTATGAATGCCCTAAAACATGACAATAGCTTTCAATAATAAAATAAAATTTAACCCACTTCTACAAAAATCAGGCGTAGGTACTCTTAATTTTGGGATTGCCCATTCAAAAAGCCTGCAACTTTTCTTTAGAGGCTGAAACATTTCTGCCTCAAAGTGAGCCGAGCATATGGTGCTATTTTTTGTAGGGAACCAGTTAGGTGGCCTGCCTGTGGCATGAATCCATTCCTTTTTTAAATTCACATCTTTTGGAAACCTGAAAATGTACAAAAACAACTTATTCATCATTTACATATCTCCTAAGGTACTTCTAAACCTCACCATGTACTAAGTAGTACCCTAATTGCGTAATCAAGATCCAAATGATTTTGAAGCATATTGCTAAAGCAAAGCTTCATATGTTCGAAAAATTGGTCTGCTCAACAATGTAAATAACACAATGAATGTTGTTGAACTTTCAAAATGAAACCGATTCCTACTGTGTGTTACGCAATTACCCCGCAAGTAGTAGGTTTTTATTATAAAAAAAATCCTACTTAATAAAGAAGTAGTTAAATATATGAAAACAAACACACACCTATGCATAACAAAAAAATAGCATGAATGTGTTGACTTATTGTAAGCAAAAGTTACTAATATCTGAACCATGCCGATCACTATTTATACGCATTCGAAGCTTTAACGGAAGTAAAATACAAAGACCATAAAAAAGTAAGGAAATAGCACGAGGATAAGGCATAATATACGATAATTCAAAGCTTTACGAATGTTGTTTACGCATTTCTATAATACGCTATAAAATAATCAAAATAAGTAAAAAAAACATTATTTCACTTCGATCTTCCAACCTTGCTAAAACGGTTGACAAATTGGAAAATAAACTATAATAGCAATATTTCATTCGTCAATCGACATTGTTGTCGATGGCCTATGTTAGTGGATCTGTACAAGCTCATCACTATCTCGACGCAAGAAGCAGCGGCCGCACTACGCGATGCATCCGCATAATAAAGTATCGTTTTATGATTTTTACATTGCTTGTCCAGTAACTTAGCGACAAACTTAGGTAGTAATTAAGGAGCAATGTATTTATTGCAAAAATAGTAAAGTCGCTGTGATATTTGAAAACAAAAATAACATAGTAAAAGCAAAAAATATTTTAAGATTTGTTGTTTTTCATGATTTTAAAGACAAATATAGTAAAATTCTTGTACTTACATATTGTAAGTGATTCCATGGCTTATAAAGTTTTGGCTTTTGCTTCGATTTTTACATGAAACCACTGAACAACACGGCATTCTTATATTTTTTCACGATCTCGGTCGAAAACACACTAGTTCGCGGAGACGGCCATTTGTCTATTACATGGGCACGGTACACATGTCGCGCGGACACCAACACGCCCCCTTGCCACTTCTCCGGTTTTTTATATTTCTGTGTTGCTATCATAGACAGGATGCTGTTGGCACTACCCGGCACCCCACGCACCAAGGTTGCGCACCGCTTCCGCATCATCGTGTAGAAACAGCCCACGTGAGCTTCAGCGA
Organism: Fissipunctia ypsillon; assembly: GCA_947568875.1. Lineage (NCBI taxonomy): Eukaryota > Metazoa > Arthropoda > Insecta > Lepidoptera > Noctuidae > Fissipunctia > Fissipunctia ypsillon. The sequence goes on along the minus strand of OX387661.1, from coordinate 12,940,874 downwards.
ACATCCCTGATGCGCTGCAGTATCGGGGCAACCCCATCAGCACCCTGAATGCGTTATTGTATTGGACGCGAAGGGCGCTGCTATTACTTTATAATATAGTGTATTATCTATGGGGCGCTGTATGATTTTTGAATATAATGAACCCACAGACTACAAATGTAAAAAGACGTGCAGTAAGCACTAAATATATAGTGCGCTTGACCTCTTTAGAGGCACGCCTGAATCTGCGGGCAATCATGTTAGTTCTCACACGCAGCGCCCTCCGTTCCCTGATTAATCTAGTTTAAAAAACGAAAAATACTAATCTAAAGGTCTAAATAATATAACAACTTATGGAACTAATTACATTTAAATATATTCTCTCTCAAACGAGAAAATGAAAAGTTAAACTATTAAGAAAGGTACAATTTATTATATTAATCCAGTTTATAAAAAAAAAAATATATATATATATAGTGTTTTTGGTACCTTATTGTAAGTCAAACCCGGTAGATTCGTCCTCACGGCTCTTGTAGGAAACCGTAGCATTACGGAAAACCACAACAACGATGACGGAATCTCAAAATTCTTGTTGGCAGCACCGTAGACAATAAATGTAAAAAGACTTGTATCTATGGCAATGAATTAAAAAAAAAATGTTACTGACAGACATTATCACTTGTCAATTTTATCGCAGTTCGCAGAAGTTTAGAACCACAGAACACATACTACAGGCAGTTCAGAACGGCATCGGAAAGAACTACTTGAACCTTGTGTATTGGATACTATAAAAATTTGCATTCTCTGATCTGACGGCACAATAATCAAATAGACGAAATTAAATTTGGCTAAATTACAATGGTTGTAGGAGCATTTCCAATAGCAAAACTAGGTGCTTTGTTGATAAAGCAAATAAGCAAACCCATTGCAAATGCTTGCAAAGAACGAGCTAAACATCATCCGTTTTTCAGGACTTATGTCTGTATGCCTCCTGCCCAATGTAAGTGTTGATATTATTTACCTACGCCAAAATAATTATATCATGTAATGACTGGAATGCTGCTGTCCCTGACTGAACAGGATTCTCTATCTCTTCCTGGCGATGTCGTAACAGCTAAGAAAACGTTTGCAAATGAAAAGTAGCTGTACTTTGCATGATCATCATCATTCCACTATTACTGCAAAACTTGTTTACTCAAAACTTAAAGCAGATGGAAATTGAAATTAAAGGTGTATTTTTTCAGTCTATAATTGGTGTGAAGTAAAAGCTAAAATGTGGATATTAAATTTGGGTAGACCAGTAAACATACCCGTTCTCAGTCAAGAAATGGCAATAGAGCTAGGAGCAAATCTTCTTGGCGAGTCATTGATATTCACCATAGGAGCGGCCCTATTATTGTTTGAATATAACAGGTAAGCACGGCTAGTTTTAAAATTCTACCATAAATTTAAATATTATGATGTTTAAATTTTTGGCCATTTATAAGGTAAAGGTAATATTCTTATCACCATATTTTACAGCTCAAAATCAAAAACTGCTTACCAACTAGGTATTGTATTGTTTTACAACCTAAAGGCTATTTGGAGACATCTCACTGACTAAACATACAAAATATATCTATTTAAGTATGTATCTGAGTATCTGTTATGTATATTGTACTTCATAATTTTTATTTGCACCAAAAAGAACCCCATTTTATGTCCAGAAAATCACTGTCCATTCCAAGGTTGGAAGGAGCAATAAGCAGTGGCGTGCACAGAGATTTCAGACAGGGTATGCACAAGAAAAAAAAGACTTACCACTTTCAGCTTGTTGTACCTACCTTAAGTGGGTTCCCAAATTCCCATCATATTTATTTAGCCAACAAATCTACAAGTTCCAGAAAATTGCCTTTATTAAACGACAAGCTGGATTTGTCATGAACACTGAATGCTAATTCTTGTTTACCTACCTAGAAAACAAACTACATCAATCAACCGTTTGAAAATGTTTCTATTTCTTTCAACTTTCGCGTTGTGCCTTTCAATATCTAACTTTAACTGGCTATTCAAACTAGTCTCTATTCTTCCTTTACTAAAAGTTTGGAACTTTAAGCAGGATTCTAGATGTTTTTCAGAAGAATCATGCTTAGCAGCCGCTTTGTAAAAATTATTTAAATCTGAGTACCCGCTATAGGTCCAAACATTCTTTTTATCTTGATTAGTAAACAAAATGCAAGGGAAACAATACAATGTGTTTGTGTGTACACAACCAGTTAGCCAGTAATAGTTATCATAAAGTTATTCGAGTTAAATCCAACCCGGGTGCACACTTTCCCTTTGCAATCAATCTAACTTTTTCCTCAAAAGATAACGACTAAAACGCGGCGGATTTTAATTTATATAAACACACTTCGCCAGCACAGGTCTCAGGTGTATAATTTTCCATATTTTACAATAAACTTGCTAAATAATTACTCGACAGTTGCGCCAAGAAAAACAATATGGCGAAAAAAACTTTGCAATTTATTACATTACGAACTAATACGAAAGAATGAATTAGTTGGTAGTCGGTCATTTGGTCAATCCGACTAAAAAAAGTCGACCCTCTGCAATGAACAATTAAGCGGTGCTTTTACGGCTTCTCAATTTAGACGGGTTGCAATGTAAGCTATGCTTCTAAAACTCCAACACGCACACACATTTTCATGCACACAGTCACACTTTTGCTGTGTACTACACGAGATGCGTTGTATGAAGAATAAGCAAGGCGTAGTAATGCTTTTGCCCACGGGAGCGCTGACTGCGCGGTGCGCGCGGCGGTGTATGTTCGCCGCTCCAACGAGTTAGTTCCAAAAAAAGTAATACAGCCTTGGCCAAAAGTATTGAGCACCTTACAAATTTCGCTCGTTCACGGAAAGTATGGGAGTAAACCAAATCTATTGTTGAAGAATTCTTTTGTCGGCCATCTACAAAGGTTTAAACAATGACCCACGCCGCACAGCTAGCAATAAAACACCTGGGTGCAATAAAATGTGTTTTTTACAATTTTTGTATTTATTTATCAGTTCGCTACCATCGCTCGTTGTGAACACATCCAGTGATCTAGTGCGCCTTTTGTATTTTATTTCAGAAGTTTTAAGTGTTATCGTTGCAATATGCCAAAACAAAACGAACTTTCTTTAGAAAAACGTGTGCAGATACAGCTTCTGTATGAGCAAGGGAAATCACAAGTAGAGATTTCTAAAACTGTGAAATGTTCGCGCCGATCCGTGCAATATGCTATTCAGCGATTCTCTACTACCGGATCACATGAAAATAGACCGAGAACCGGGCGCAAACGCATCACCACAGACCGTCAAGATCGTCAGTTACTGAGAGAGTCGTTAAGAAATAGGAAAAAAACATCTTCAGAGCTCGCTGCTGAGTTGTCGGAACAAATTAAGAAGCCAATTTCTGCTCGAACTACTCGCAGAAGACTTGAAGAAGCTGGTCTGAAAGGCTGTAAAGCTAGGAAGAAGCCATGGCTCTCCGATAACAACAAAAAAGCTCGATTGAAATGGGCTTTAAAACACCGAACTTTCACCGCTGAAAATTGGTCAAATGTTGTTTGGTCAGACGAATCAAACTTTGAGGTGAGTAAGTCAATTTAATGCCCTGATACAATTTTATAAAATGTTTTAAAAACCAAACGCATAATTGAATTTATTTTAGTTTTACGGAACTCAATATTTTTCTCTTTATTGCAGATTTGTGGTACACCTGGTGTGACCTTTGTGCGTCGCCGTGTGGGCGAAGAATTTAAGCCAGAGTGTGTGATCCCAACCGTTAAACACGGTGGAGGCAGCATAATGGTCTGGGGTTGCATGACCGATTCTGGAGTTGGCGAATTGTTCGTGTGTGAGGGTCGCATGGACTCTACTAAGTACATAAATGTACTAGAAACTGCATTACTGCCTTCATTCACGAAACTTTTTGGCGACACGAATATGGATGGTGTCAAATTCCAGCAGGATAACGCGCCATGCCACAAATCTGCACGCACTATGAGATGGTTTCGGGAAAATAACACGGAACTGCTTGACTGGCCAGCTCAGTCTCCAGATCTGAACCCCATAGAACATTTATGGGGTTTATTAAAGCGCAGGGTTAGGCGCCACACAATTAACAACAAAGAAGATTTAAAACGCTGCCTGCGCCTAGAATGGAACTCGATTACTGTTGACGACTGTAAAAAATTTGTTAACTCTTTACCAAAAAGAATTTCTGCCGTAATTAAGGCAAAGGGTGGACCCACAAAATATTAATTTTCTATTAATAAATAGTAAAATAAACCCATATAAAACGTTTTGTTTTATTTCTATTTGATACTCCGCATAAAACTGAAAGATATCATGGGTGCTCAATACTTTTGGCCAAGGCTGTAGATGGCGCGTAAGCTAAATTACCATGATTTTTTTGAATTATAGGTATTTATCATTTAGAGGGGCATGTATGTGTAGGACTACAGGGTATGCAGAGCTTATTTGCATGTATGGAGTGCACGCCACTGGCAATAAGGCTGCCAATTGTATGTTTTGTAGTTTATAATTTATTTTTATGTAATGTATAATCTCGTGTACAAAAAGTCATTGTATCTATACAAATAAATAAAATTAAAGTGTCTGTTTGTAATGTTAAAGTAACAGGTTTTTACTAAATGGTTTATATAAAAGCATGTGGTACCTTTAACAACAAAATATTTTTTAAATTTTTGTGTCTGTCTGTTCTGGCTAACCTCTGAAACGGCTGGATCGATTTTGACGGGACTTTCACCGGCAGACAGCTGATGTTACAAGGAGAAACTTAGGATATTTATATTTTAGACTAGCCCCAACCATAGTGTGTCCCGCGACTTCGTTCGCGTGGATGTCATAAAATACACAATATACTAAAATAAGAGCCACATTTTAATAAAACTCCCTCGTCCCCCGACCCGTCGCCAACCGTAGCGTTGAATCGCCCGCCCGCACTATTACTTCGTTTTCGCTTAGTGTTCTTTCTGACTTTTTCTTTTTGCTTGGCTCCTAAGGATCTTAACGTGATGTTAAATAGACCCAGGATGATAGGATAGGATGCCCAGTTTCTTGCCTGCAGTTTGGGCTTTGTACTCGATGGTAGCACCGAAGTTGAGACATGAGGTCAACTCCATGCCTAGGAGCTTGAGCCGATCAGTTACAGGAACAGATGTGCCCGATGGGTTACCCGAAAAGTAGGAGTCTGATCGAAACAACTCCTTTTAGCGGTAAAATTTAGTTCTTTTAAGTTCTTGGTCCATTGCAACTATATCTAGATGTATGTTTTTTTCAGACAAAGTAAAAAGGAAACTGCCAAAGAAGCCAAAAAGGAAGAGGAAATGAAGCATATTTCTGATACCATAACTGATCTGTACTTTACTGTTCAGACACAACAAACTCAGCTGAGAGAAATGGAGAGGATTATTTATTCAATAAGTATGTATATTGTCTGCAGTTGTTGGTATATTTAAACCTTATTCTACTGATATATAAAAGTTATCCATTTACATAAATTTATTACTTTCAGGTGGAGAGAAACCAACAATTCCTCCGCCTGTGTTGAAGGAGCCCCCTGTGCTGATAACCCCTCCAACACCACAACCTCCCACTCCAGAAGCACCAAAGCCTCAAACAGTCAGTCATCAGGACACTTATTATGATAGTGTCATTGTGACTGCTACTCCATACCCTAACAAAGGATTGATTATGCAGTCTCTTAACTATATCCAGATGGATGCCTTCAGTTCCATGTTTCCCAATAATAATAATAATAATAATGTACTTGAGGAAACAAATACATCTACAGAAGAAAATGCTTTTAATCTCAAAAGGGAGCCCGCAATACTCTCATCAGCCTTGCATAATATAGAAAATAATTTTAGAAGTTTGTTTTGAAGCGTGTGATAAATGTATAGTATAATGTTGCTGCTTTGCAGCATGAAAAAGTGGATTTAATTAGTAATGTTGTTACCAATTTTTGAGGAGTTTTTATTTGTATTTGCTGAATCATACAGTAAAGGAACTAACAAAAGATGAGTAAATGAGTAAATAATTCAGCATGTGCTTAAGACCTGTATTAGATAGCACCACAAAAATACTGTGATGTACCTACTGTTTATTGTATCGGCTGCTTATGGGTAAAACAAGATAAACGCATTTTTTTTTACTAAATCGAGTTAAAAATGCAGTTACATATAATTTTTTACGCGCTATCTACTGGTAAAACCGAATAAATGCAATGTTCAATGGCTGCAGAGATGAGTTTGTAAAAATTATATCTTCTTACATTTTTAAATAAATATACCAGTACTTATAACATAATAACTAATCTTATAGCTTAAATCTGTTTCAGTTTATACAGTTAAAAAACAATAAATACAGTTAAAGCTTTTTATATTTTATAATTTAAATAGTAAAATGGTAAGAATTATTCTGAGAAAAGGACATAAATGCCTTTTTGCTGTAGAGAAATTAGCAAACCAAGAAGTATTTAACTAGTAAAATGGAATAAATAATTTTAATATAGTTATGGTGTTTAAATTATAAGGTTCTTACAATAAGCCATTATACAAAACTGAAATGAGCTTTGAAATTAAACTATCACGTTTGTTAAGTACGGATAAAACATATTAAATGCAGTCCTTTTTCAATCTTAATTTAATTTTATACAGTTTTTACTAATACCAAATAAATATATATGAGTAAATCTTAGAGGGGTGCAACATTTTGCTTTAACAGTTTTTTTTATATAATGAGTTTGAAATAGATCAAATTAAAAGTTAAACTTTCAAAAGTCATTTACTTTAATAATTGACACTATTGCACTTATTAATTTTTACCTGTAAGCAGATGATATGACTTAAATAATACAAAAACTAGAAATCTGTAAGGTGTTTTTTCAACCTTGTCTGTATATTTATGTAGAATATGCTTTGCATAGGTGGTTCCGAAATTGTATTTAGTCAATGTTCATGTTTTAAAAAAAAAATGTTTAGTATTAAGTAGGTACTTCAATTTATTTTAACTGTTAAATATTTGTAAATTAGGCTTCAGGGAGTAAATAAGAAGCACAGCTTAATGTTATATATTTTATTATTCTAACCACTCTTTCATATAAGTACAATCTTGCGGTGTAATAAGTCCAGTAGAAGCACATTTATCGATGAGTGGACAGACTCCACATGGCACTTGTACTAGCCCTGGTGCCGGTATAAGAGGGTCTATAGCACGATAGACTTTGCTCCCATCAGGGTATACACTGCTCTCTGCCTTACCATCATAGACCAAAGTATTCAATATTGTGATTACATCTTCTACATCAAGTTCAACCTGAAACACACATTTTTACAATCTTATTTTGTTGTCATACAGTCGGCAACATAGGTGAAAGTTTTGACATTTTACAATGTTAAAACTCACCTAGAGCTGGCCTAGCATAGTATGGAGTTTTCAATTTTTAATAAAATGTGACGTGTGCTATTACAGGTTTTGTTACCACAGACATGTGGCCTACTGTATAGCTATGGTATTAATACATCGAGCAATTTTCAAACATATTTGATTCCCTCACTGCAAAACATGTTACCTTTTAAAACTGTTCAACAAAAACTATGAATGCAAGGAAAATTAATATCTATGTCTGTTGTAACTAAAATCAATATTGCAGACCATAAATGTCGTGTTGTGTGGTGCATTAATTGTCACTGGCTTTATTTCGCCATTTAAATATTGTTTGTTAGTCTGACTTTTTTTTTGTTAAAATGGCATCTTTGACTATTTCTTTTCAAATCCAGTCTAGGTCAGATAAGTTTGCTACACTATATAGTTCATTGTGTAAGAAGACCGTATACCGGTATAAATTAATAATTTGTAATAAATGCAAGCAAATATAGAACTTAAGGTGCTCAACCTTATAATTCTTTGACTGCACATACATGTCAAATAACATAAAAGAAGGAACACATTTATGTCACCGACTGTAGCACTCAATATTTGCAAGGCTTGAAATGTAATTCAATGTTTGTTTGTTTACTCAGTAGCAGCCCGGAGTCTGGATTTGTGCCCCGTTGATGGCAATAGGCTCGCCCTCTATAACATGGGATTTAAACATAACGGGCGAAATGTACTACTTGGTACTAGGAACACCTCTGCCCAGCGACCATATACCCCGTAGACGCCTAATGCTTGATGTAATGCACCAAAACAATTCTGTCAACTAGCTGAGGTATGGCAAGCGGGGTACTGCGTTCTGATTGGCCCTACCAAGGTCATTACGTCTCACTAGAGATGGGACAGGTTAAAATAAAACACGAAGGTATCGATATTTTTGTTAAATAATTGTGCATAATAAAATGTTTATTAAACCTATATTTAATTGGCTTTCTAACTTCCTATTTCCTAATATTATTTTAACATGTACTTTAAATATTCGACAAAGAATTTAGTATCATCCTGTAATTAACATACTTAAAGCAATAACATAAAATGTAAAAAAATAAAACAAAATATCAACGTATTTGTTTAAAAACACATAAGTACATAACATAACGTTTTAAAATAGTAACTTGGAGTTTCTTGCCCATTCTTCTCCATACGAAACTACCTTTTAGAACGGGCGACTAGAATCAAATCTATTTTTTTTTTACATTTTGACGTTCAAAAGTGCCTATTTGAAATAAATATTTGACTTTGACCATTATACTAATCATTTTTGAAATGTATTAATTTTGTATATATCCTCCGAACAGTGTGTTTGTGCTGAGCAGACTTTGTAAGAAAAGCTAACCTGGTAGAAATATACTTGTGCATAACACTCATTGACAAATCCACCACATGATTGGTTACTTCAGAATGGAATTGATGGTTACTTATATTAGAAAAAAGTTCCTCGCCAATGAAACTGCTTAAAGTTTTATTGACCAGGACGTCGGTTTTGCGTTTTTGGTTTTTTGGAATTTTTTCAAGGTATGCTTTTATGGTTACTTCAGAACGACGACAAATTTTGACCACAGTTGGTGAAGGGTATATCAAGCCACCTTTGTCTCTGTAAGCTATTAGACTACTTTGGTTCTGATTCAAGGAAACTAAAGCTCCAATACATGTCTTGCATTTTATACGTTTGACTAACGAACTAGACACAAACCCCGCAATGTAGTCTACTGCCCTTTCAGCGAAAAGCGACAAAGTAATCCTTTCAAGGGCTCGATTTAAGTCGTCATGACTTTCAGTTTCATCGATGTCAACATCTTGCTTGTCATCCAACGTTGTCGTCATGTTAATTCTACCCAATGCTGATGAACAGTTCAAGATGGAGATATGTTCCAAAGGAACACAGTTGCCAGTGGAGACATCCATTAACTCCGTGTGTATTAGAATTTTTTTGTAAATCGCTTCGAATAGTCACGGAGTTGGGTTGTCATTACTACCACCGTGTGAACGTATATTGGCAAAAAACAGTTCTATGTGATCTTGGGAAATCTTATTAAAAGGTATATACTTGATAGAAGAATTATTTTTATCTATTATGTCATGAAACATTCCGATAACACTGAATTGCGACACAAAATCCTATGAATCCTGTGTAACGTGGCGAATTAATAAGTTTTACGGTTCGGGTGTCACTTAATTTCACGGTTAAGTTAACAATATAGTTTTTACATGCCTCTAGTTTCTTTAAAACATTGGATGAGTTATCTTTATTAAGAGCTCGTTTAAAGCCGTAGCCATGAACTTTCGAGTCCAGTATGTCAAATAAGTCATTGATCATTAGTAACATTTCTACAGTAGCGTCTACGTCTTGAAATTCTTGAAGTTTCAGTTCCGATTTGCAAAAGTTCAAAGCTGTTGCCACGCTACGGCTAAACAACTGGGCAGCTAGAAGTGAAACTGCTCCCTTTCCTGGATTTGGTGGAGTAAATTAATGTAGTTCCACTTTATAGAACCCCCTTCGCTATTTTTAAATTCCCTGTAATATTCGAATGCATTTCTAACTAATTTTAACCCTTTAACCGCCTACGACGGATTAATCCGACAAATATTTTCGTGTCCATTTCGCCAGGGTCGTATATTTACGACCAAATATCGTAATAATTCAAGTTGCCCGGCGCTGGGGGCACGACAACTGATATGAAGTCGGGCGGTTAAAAGGTTAACATATGCACTGGGTCTAAGAATATAAAAACGTGGTTATTGGTTATTGGATGAGGAAAAAAACTCTTCATATTTTGTTCCAATAAACTGCAGCCTAGTAATTTTACCATTGCAATATTTGCCGGACATCCATCAAATGTTACGGCTTTAATAGTGACATTGTTATCATGACATAAAGAAATGGCCTGTATCACGAGATTACGCTTTTGTTCAGCATTAGTGCCGTTTGTAAGAAAGTACCCTATAGGTACCTTGAAACGTTTGTTTAGCCTAACAACAAGCAATACCAATGCTTCAGTGCATTCACTGGAGCAATCGGTTTGAATTTCTCCGCCAAAGTCCACATATCCAAAAGTGCGTTGTGTCAAGGGAACGTATTCAACTTTGGATTTTATTTTAATCTCGTCAAATACTAAAGTGGCGTTTAATTCTCCTTCGCATTGGGCAGCTTTGTTTTTAGAGCGCTAAAAGCTTCTTTGGTGAAGCCTGGTCTACCATCTACGGTTTGGTACCATTTGCTTAGTGTCTTGATAGATGGAAGACACGTTTGGAAAGTTTTCCTTAGATATTTGTATGCCTTAGCGGAATAGAAATTTAATGTAAGGGCAAAAGTTCTAAGTTCCGGTGAATATTTTTTCCTAATCGTAATTCCTTTTTTATTCGATTTCATAACTTGTCTTTTTACTAATTCCCTATTGGTTACCCCAATTTTACTCAGTAAATCTGCATTACATGAATTGATTAGGTTTTGATTTTCGAGCTCGCTTAAAATGTTTTTAAGGGAAACCAGTCTTTTCAGCTTTCTGCCAGTCTTTTTACACGTGCAGTCTTTGGACCAGTTTTACGCAGAGGACATACAGCGATCTGCGTGTCCAATACAATAACACGTTCAGGATACTGTTGGGGCGGTCGTGGCGCTGTAGTGCGTCCGGTATGTTTGCAGAGGCGCACACAGATGATTTTTACGCCATAATAAGAAAAAGGACCGCATCCATGGCCAGCCGGCTACGCACCGCCACTAATAGTCTCCTGAGTGTGTTCCGAGGTCGGTGGGACTCCCCTCTGCTGCGCCACTGGGTAAGGATCCACACCAGTTGAGCATATTATTTTCCTCTTTATTTTATTATTAACACTAGCCTTTAAGTAATTTTGTTATATACTAACACTATGGACTTATGTCTGAAATAAATAATTTGAATTTGAATTTTACGCATGTATCGAGTTTTTTCTCTTAAGTTTTTTATACTTTAATTTTTTTGCAACATCTTGTCAGATAACTCGATAATTCTTCTGCACAAACGTTTTTTGATGGGTGTCGCATAGTCTGACGGACTTCCAGGAAAACGTTTATTTTTTTTCGGTGTTGAAGTAAATGATGGCGATTTCAAGGAGTTTTCGTTTGGAACTTGTTTTGTGGTACCGAGTGGGGACACTGGCGAATTTGTTTTAATTTGTTTTGCAGTTGAAGTAGATGCTATAGGTAGATCTTTTATTTTTACCATCACTTCAGGCCTTGACGTGCTAGGCATTGGGACATCTGAGTCAACCGCGTTACTCTGAAAATAAAATAGAATATTTATCTACCTTTTTCATCTTCTACCTACTCTTTAGGCCAAGATGTTAAACGGAATACTTACCAAAAGAGGCAAATACATTGTTGGTATTGCCGAACTTAGTAGCCGGCGACGGTTTTTCATAGGCATAAAACAATCTTCAGTAAAATGCCGTGAACATATTACACTATGTGTTGATGGGAACCAGTTCTCTCGCTTGGTTGCAATAATCCATTTATTTTTTATATCAGGATCTTGTGGGTACCTAAAATCAATTATCGTTTCACAATTAAGTCTCTATTATAATTAGTGATTCAAAAGATCTTCGTGTAAATAGTAGGTATAGGTTTTTGCTTTATCGAATAATTTGTGTCATAGGATTTGGTGCATCACTAGTGATGTTTACCAAATAATAGATGAAAAGAGAAAGCTAAAAAATTACATTGAGAAGAAAGGGACGCAAACATAAAAGACATCAACGAGAGTCCTTGCACCTTTTTTCACCTACAAGTATGACCAGTATAAGATGAACTCCGGTAAATAATATCAGAAAATAATTATGATTATGTAACTATTAACTTACCGATGAAATGTTATGCCATCTTTCCGGAAACTTGAAGTTTGGCTATTGTTACCACACCAACGTATTGTGCAAGGGGCCATTATAATATTTATTTTCACCAATTTTTATTTACTAACGCGGAAGTGTTTACGGCTCACAGAAGTGGTCGAAACTGAATCGAAATTGTTGAGTGATGAACTATATCAGATCTATAAGTCTGATGTGTTGACAGACATTGGTCGCCTGTTATTAGGCGTCTATGGGGTATATGGTCACTGCCTCTGCCTAACCCTTCGAGGAATACAGGCATGATGTTATGTTATGTTTATGTGTGTTAAAATGTAATATAATATATATATATATATATATATATATTGCATAATAACACATAATATTGTATTTTCTGACCCAAAAGAATCTGATGAAAATGTAAACAAATGGATCAGAAAACATACCTGTGGATGCCAATTTGTAGTGCCCTCTTACAAATTGAGCGGTTTGATTTGATTATTTGAATAAACCCAAAATTCTAATTTTAAATCACCTTAGAGATGTTTTTCATTTGACAATTGAGGTAAATTTTATAACCACTATTTTTGTTGATGATTTTGCAATTACAACTTGATAATGTTATTGAAACAATAATTGCTGGAGAAAGTGATGAGAAATAAAGTTGAAACTTTCTCAATACATGAATACAATAATGATACATGAATGTGTAAATAATTTCCTTTAGTTAATGAGTGATTGCATAAGAATTTAGCCTGAACAGGGTGTTTACATTTTCAGCAGATACTTTTGGAACATACCGCATTAACTAATATGCATTTTATTGTCTGATACAAAATATCCTATTTGGAATGTGCAAGAGTATTTTGTTGCTTTAAATGTAATATTAGTTTAGCAATAATACACTACTTATGTATTGTATTGTATTATATTATGTATTGTATAGATTATTAATAAAAATAAGCTAATATTTATTGAGCAACTTACTTTACTTATTCCTAGATCAGTAATATACTTTTGTACTTCAGCAGCTGTGGCATAAGACTGAGTCCTGCCTACAATTGGCCCACGTGGATTGTTTTTAATTTTATCAGATCTTTGGCTCAGAAACCTATGACATTGGACATTGAGGATGTCCACAAATTCTGATTCAAAATCTTGATCTTGATACCATGCTCCTCCGGATATAGATCTGTCTGGTTCCAAGTTGTAAAGCATATACACTTTTTTCTTAGAAGCCTGAAAAAGAATTATTCTTGTTAGCATATCAATGCATAATGAACACACACATTTAACAAATATAAAGTTCTTATTAACTCACATTAACACATTTTACAGCCTTGATAAGTTTCTTGCTTTCAAGATTTTTCAATACTTTAGTTAGTTGTGTGTTAGCCAGGTTAGACCGGACTCTGATATCTCTTATCCATATACCTTTGTTTCCAGCTTCTTCTATTAAATTAAAAACAACTTTTTCTTCATTGTCAGCTCCTTTTACTGCTTGCTTACTTGTTTGAGCTTTTAACCTGAATTATAATATTCTAATAGTGATCCTGTACAATGAGTAAATAAGTAATTTATCTCAGATAAAAACAGTAAGAGATCTAGTAACAATAGCCTTACCTATAGACTAGGACACCATTTTGATTAAATAAATCGAAATATTCTTGCTGTAATAGTTCATTGATTGCAGGTACAAGTTCAGCAGAAGATACTTCAGGAATTGCCGCTGTTATATCTTTATGTGAAATACCCTTTGGATTTTTCTTTGCTACGTTTAATATTTTCTCTTTTAAGTGGTCTTCCGATTTCGCACTCATTTTATGAGAGGTATAATATTGTAAATTAAAATTACAAGAATGGCACTGCACAACCAAAATTCCAACTCTAACCAAACTTCAAGTGGAAGCTGTGATTACACAGATTAAGTAGTGAGATTAACTATGCAAGTGACCAATAACACATCCAAAGAGTGTAAAAATTTTATGATCTGTTGTCACAGCAATCGGGGTGAAAAGTGACTCCAAAGAACCAAAGAATATATACTACTCTCTGACGAGAGTGACTCCAAGAGTGCCAACTGTCAATAATTATTTTGACATTGGACTGATAGCGATGGTGACGGACAGACGATAAAACACTGACTAGTGTTGCAAATTGTATACATGGGATTAGTATGTTAGTACTAGTTGCACGCGATAAAGCCTAGTTGCACGCGATAAAGCCAACACTCAGTATTATGCTAGGTCATGGAATTACTATGTACAGACGCCAGCACATCAAGCTACCCGAAACTGTAAAATTTTCCTAATCAACCTTGAACCTAATGCTTTAGCAATAAAAACGAAAATCTATTAAAGAAATTTGACAGATTGTAGTAGCTTGATGTGCTGGCGTCCATACTATACAACTCGGGCGAATTAACATGACACCTGGCTCGGAACTATATACCTATACTCCGCCCGCTACCCCGCGCGATTTTCATGATTTTACTGAATATAATTCTGTAAATACATATTGATGTTTAAAATATTAAACAAAATACACCCAGACACTGAGCTGTAAATTTTCGAAGATTTTATTTTTTGTTACTTTTATTTTTACAGTTAATAATTACAAAAAATAAAATGTAATATGTGTGTACGTGTGTGTGTATATATGTGTGTAATATTCGCCAAAGTTTTAGGCATTTTTGGAATTTTAATTATTAACAAAGATCTGCAGGGCGATTAGCTATCTTTTTCATTGCCAGTGACTAACTGGCTTCAGTTGTACACCGAACTTTGATGACAACTGAGAATTTCATAAGGTGTGGCATCAACTATGATAACTTAAATTCCAGAGTAGTCACGCCGTAAATGATTTTTAAATAGGATTTTTTCACAAAAAACTAAAGACCTAACTAACTCAAAAACTACTGAATATCGGTAGAACACTAGGGGCATTTTAACCTACTATGACGTCCTGCAAGGAATACATCGAGTTACCATTAAACCTGTATAATTATGTTTCATAACTGATAACCGTCCATGTTTCAGTGTTTTCAAGGCAAAGAAAATTAAGACTCGTGTTCATTTTCTGTTTTATTTTCGGCGAGTCTTCGTTTTAGCGCCCAGTCCAGTCATGCAAAAGGTAACTTGGAGTCTCATTTCCTACGAAATATTTGGGAAAAGTGTATTTTATGAGATTTCTGACTTTTCTATTACTCAAACCTCAATTAAAATTGGTTCTATAGAGTATTTTGTTTCTTAAAAGAAACAGGGTCGATAGGCGATAAAAAAAGTTTTTGAGAAAATGGCCTAATTTCTTGCTGCAATTTTTTTTAAATCTGTAAATGCCGCTCAAAATTTCTCAAAAAAATGAGGACATTCTTATAATGCGATTTTCCTGTAGCTACAAGTTTAAGGTATCTGCCTTTACTGCCCCGCCTCAAAAATCCACCCCGTATATAAGCTGTTTCACAATTTACTTTACAAAATCTAAAAGGTGTTTTAGACTATCGAACTGAATAACTTTTACTATGGGACCAACTTTGAAATCGTAAAAAAAAACAGCTGTCTCATACAGTGTAGAACAGTAGGTATTAAATTTTAGTATGGAACAGCAGATTTTTTTTTGCAATTTCATAGTTTATCCCCTATTAAAAGTTATTCAGTTCGATGGTCTAAAGCACAGTTAAATAAATACTCGCATTAAGTTCGGTAACCGACGGGACCCTTTAATTTTCTTTCGGTTTATAATTTGCAAATGGGTGCCGCTCCTACTCGATAGGTTTGGCTAAATAAAAATGACAAAATCCGCAATTTTTTTTATCACCTATCTAAGGACACTTGGGTTTTTGAGACAAACCTAACGGTACTTTAACTGTCGAAATCTATCTAGCTGTTTGGAAGATACGAGGTAATAAATAAATAAATTTACAAACATACATACATACAAGATACGGGCGAAAAACTTTACCCTTTCTTGGCAGTCGGGTAAAAAGTACTTTGACAGATTAACATTTCTACCAACATTACCCCATTATATAAATTATTGTTGTTGTAATCATTGTAATGTCACTATTGTTGTCAGTAGCGACTGTAAAATGAATACCAGTTTTTTGTGATTAATATAACAGCAAAAATATGAAAAAGTTATCACTTAAAGTAATGATTTTGTTAATATTGAGTTGCTTTACTGTTTTATACTTATATTCAAAAGTAAGTAGTAATAAAATAAAGCATTCTACCGTCAACAGGCCTCTGTCTACCACGTAAGTATAAAATTTGTGATGATTCTATCGTGTATTTTTAATGTAATGCTGTGGTCTTATGCACTTTACTCAACAAATGTTAATGAATTAATTTACAGGGTATTAAACAACAAGGTGACTAAAGAGTCAGAAAGGGTAGTGTTATCTTTTGTAGTTTGCGACTCAAGATTCAACGAGTCGTTGAATGTGGTAAAGTCTGTGTTGTTGTTTACAAGAGTTCGTGTACACTTCGTAATATTCGCCGACGACAGCCTGAGACCAAGATTTAATAAAACTTTAACAAGATGGAGGCAGTTAACAAAAAACCAATTGGAATTTGAAGTTCATGAAGTTAGCTTTCCTGAAGAACATGAACAGGACTGGATGAACCTATTTAGTAAATGTGCAGCTCAGCGATTGTTTATTCCTGTAAGATACTTCTTGACATGTTGCAAAATGATTTAACTTTATTTCGGATAAGATATTTTGTGTGAAAACAATTTAATATACAGGCTGAAAAGTTGTAGTAGGCCTTGAAGAGTATGGCATATAGATGACACCAAGTTTTAGTCAAAAGGAACATATTTTTTTTTAAAGTGAGTAGAACTGCATTCAAACATTTTTGAAAAGTCTTTTGTCTGACCTGGAACCAACTCAAATGCTCAAAAATCCTGTATTATTATGGCACCAATTGATAGGGTCAAGCATAAGGTTATAAGCTGTGTAATAAACATTGCATGTTAAATTGCAGGAAGATCATGAAATGTAAATAAATGACGAAATTATAACTTTCTTGCATTAAAAGTATTTTTCAGACAAAACGGGAGCCAAACAACTTAAAAAAAAAATCTAATGCAGTTTTACTTCCATATTTTTAAAACAATGGTAATGTTGGTGTTGTTGGCAATTTTTTAATAATATTTCCTTTGAATAATTGGGTAGCTTCAATATTTATTGATATTTAAGGCTGGGATCCAAGGCCCGTTTAAACTTTCCACCCTGTACAATGGAGCTTACACATCAAAAGAATAGCATTTGTAAGAAATTTTATTAATACAAAATTACTATATTTCAGAAACTAATACCTCACATTGATGCTATGATTTATGTGGATGCAGACACTTTGTTCTTGGGGCCTGTGGAAGAGCTCTGGGATTTTTTCACACAGTTCAATACATCACAAATATCTGCTATGTCCCTAGAAGACGATAACCCAAATGTTTCTTGGTATCCAAGATTTGCAAAACATCCCTTCTATGGCAAATATGGTAAGATTACATCTTGACGGTCCCTATGTATATAAAGACATGTCAAAAACCGTATGAAACAATATGTATAGATATCTGCATCTACAACACTTATTTGTTGTAATTATAATACTTGTTCTTTTATACGATTTGTAAATGAAGTTAAATACATAATATAAAAAAAAAACTCATATAGGTATGTGCATATGGAAAATCTAAAGCCAATAAGCAATAAAAACAAAATGACATTTTTGACTTGCCTTTATGTACGTAGGGACCGTCAATCTATTATCCATGTGTGCATGAAATTTAATGAACCAAAAAGGTCCTTAACATAACATCACACCTGTATTCCATGACTACAGTGTGATGTTATGAAAATATATGAGTGACATGTTATGAAAATATATAAAATGTTCCTGCGCTTATCCCAATTTAGGTATTTGGCGTTGGCGCAGCACATCTTTTTTAGGATTCAGTAGTCAAATTGCAGAAATGGGACCCTTATAATTTCGTCATGTCTTTCCTTCGATCCGGATTTTAGACAGTCATTTTACTCGGATACTTAGCACACTACCAATGAAGATTGGAAAGAAGGTGTATTCTGTGCACCACTAAACAATGGTGTAGTAAAATTACAAAAATCAAAATTAAGGGATGGCAGTCCCCGTACATGTCCTACAGGAATATGTCGAACTACAAGTCACACTGTATATTAATCCTGACTACAGAACTCTTCACTGTGCGTGGTCCGACACGCATTTGGCCGGTTTTCTCCCAAAAATTCTTATTAGATGATTTCTCCAAATTAACTTCACCTCTTGTTTGTACTATGCTTTCCCAAAATTTAACAACAAAGTACAAACAGAATGATGGTGTGTGTGGTAGAAAAATGATATTTCTTGTAATTTAAAACATAATTGTTGGGTTGCAATAAAGAATCAATTTAGATTAGTTCTCTGTTTATTGCAGGTCTTAACTCAGGTGTGATGTTAATGAACTTGACAAGGATGCGGTCATTTGGCTGGGTGGACTACGTCACTCCAATCATGCTGAAATGGAAGCACTACATACCATGGGGAGATCAGGTATGCTGTGTAGCTAAGCAGACGGTAGTGAACTGACAGCGTTTAAGTCGTCCAACTCTATTTCTTAAATCTATGCTGTGATCTTGCACACTTGACCAAAAAATTAAGTGAGGCAAAAATTTTTTTGGGTCTTACTTAATTTTTTGAATAAGTATACTAAATTATGATGGATTCCGATTTCCCCATACTGACTCGATTAAAAAGACACGGGCAAAGCTAGTAACGTATTAATTAATTGCAAATATTGACGCCCATTCGTGGAATGTAAAAACTATATCTTCATCGCGACAGCTATTTCCTACCATCATTATTTTAGTCTTTATATTATTATATATTAAAATTATATGAGCTGCGACTCGCAGCCCATATAATTTTAGGGGGTATCACCGCCGGCGGCGCTGATAGGTATATTTTCAGGGAGGTACAACTTCACCCCCATTTCACATTACTGGTGCTTCTCCGGGAACTAGCTATAGCTTTTAGGAAAGGGGAGGATCATGTCTGTACTTTGCAAAGATAAACTAGGTTTTCCCGTGACTTCGTTTCTGCAATTAAAAGACAGAGCTTTAACCCGAGAAAAACCAGAGAAATACTTAGGTACATTAGGATCTGTGTCATACGCAAAGTTGACTCAAGTGATGCGGACAACAGGGTTGATAAGTAGTAGTAGACACTAGTAGATGATGTAGTGTGATAAGAGCGAGCAAAGCGCGCTTTAAAATATTTGCACACCGTCTCGGATAGGTTAGATTTCCTTTGGATCTTTGAAACAGAAATCGGTGTTACTTTGTCGACTTAGATAAGGTCAAGTATCACTATTATGAGAATGTAATAGCGAGCAAAACGAGCTCCTAAATTTTACCACCCTTTCGGGTAGGTTAGATTTTCTTTTGATCATTCAAACAGTAATCTAATAGGAGTTACTTTTTCGACTTATACATATAGGCAGAAAAGCTGCGGCTCGTTTTACAGCACATACTACCTACTACGTAATTACTATGAAACGTTTGGGATTTGGAGTCTATGCTTCACCTTAGCTCTCCGAATCTAACGTACGAGCGCGGCGCCCGAGTTCCCGAGTTTGTTTTGCTCGCTCTTGCATCCTAGATTCATTATTATATCAGTCATACCAATTTCATAATCTATTTTATTTCTTCATGTTTTTGTTCACGCCCATTGGGGGTCACCGTGGCTCCAGTACTTACAGTTTGTATGTCCGTTTTTACAAAGGACTCCTAGTTAAACAAGTAAATCATATCGCAGGTTCGCGCCTGCCTTCACAAGTGTCTTCCTTCGTATAAAATTAACAAAAATAGAACCTAAAATTTTGATTTGGGTGCAGGACATTATAAACATAATATTTCACTACCACGAGCGGGCGGTGCACGTACTGTCGTGCCGCTACAACTATCGCTCGGACCAGTGCATGTACGGCGACGCGTGCGCAGACGCCACGGCTCGCGGCGTCTATCTGCTGCACGGCAGCCGCAAAGCCTTCCACAATGATAAGCAGCCAGCCTTTCAGGTAAACTGCATTATTCTTTTCGTTAATAATTAGGCACGTTAGTTCTCGGGCATATTACGCATTCATTTGTGATAATATTACTGCCAACCTTCGATCAATAATAGTACTAGATTTCCGATGAGCGCATCAAAAATGGCAGGAAAATAAGACCACAAATAATGTTATGGTCTTATTTTGCAACACAGTTTTTTCAACCTTATTGCTTGGAAATTATGTTTTATTTTTTCATAAATATTTTTGTTCTTATTTTAAAAATACGTTTACTTTTCAATCGAAGTAGTAAATATATATTTCAAACGATAATACATTTTATTCTTAAGGGGGAAGCTCTAAGGTAGCCCGCGAAATTCAAATTTTCTTACGATTTTTGCAATGTGCAGCTCAATGTCTGGGTGTATGTTGATTAAAGTATGATTTGCGACCGTAACAAAATGTATTTACAGAATTATAATCATTAGAATCAGTATACAATTCCTTAAGTTAATATAATCCTGAAATGTTAAGATTTCATGAAATAGTCATTCAGTAAAATTACTTGGTCTTAGAGAGTTGTATTGATGACTCCAATTGTTATAATTCCATAAATACATATTTGTCACGGTTGCGAATTATATTTTAATCAACATACAACCTAATGCTGACTTGCAAATTGCAAAAAACATAAGGAAATTTGAATTTCGCGGGCTACCCTGGCGCTTTCACCTTAAGTTATATCTAATCGCGGCCACTTGAGCGATGTGTTTTTGTTCCTAATCCTTAATCTAGTGCTATTGTTGATCGAAGCTGCCAACGGATAAATTACATGTTGACTGACACAAAACTTCAGTAATAATATGACTGCTGCACTGACTGATAATTTATGTGATCGACGCAAAGAGGTGATAGAAGAGGTCTATTCTCCGCTGCCCGGGGATTCAAATGGACATTAATTTATGTTGTAAAATGTTTTGTTTCAGGCAATCTATCGCGCGATAGATGAATACGTGGTCGGGACTGACCCTTCGAAGTATGTACTTACAAATATGGGTCAATATTTCTCCCAGGCTCCCACGTCCAACTGCGGCAGTTTGAAGGACGCTTTCCTTAAAGTACCGACCAGAACGTTTAGTAATTTATATCCAGCGCCAGACAGATAGCATCACGTTCTGTAGGATGAGTGTAGTGAGATATATCTGAGTATCAGGGTTTTATTTTATAGGAGCTTTAGCATGGATGTCGGAAAACGACAAAAATATCACAACACTATAGCTTTCATCTTTTATGTGTAACGTAAGTCCAAACCATATCGAGTTATTTTCTCTTTCGCACTGTATTTTTTTTGAGCACTGAACATCGGCAAAATGCTTTGCAACTACTCAACCGATTAAGATAAAACATGCTCCAGTTTTTAAGTTGGGCAAGCACCTATACAAAATTTTATTGGAACTCGTCCAGCGGTTCACACGATATGCGGTAACAAACGGACAGAGGGACAGACAGTCCAACATAAATTCAAACTTACTGAATCGTGATGATTTTGCTATTCCTAGTTTCTTTTCTATACAATTTTTCTGAAAAGCTTCAATGTACAGACCTAAATTAAATACTTAATAAATTATAAATACACGTTTTCGCTGTTCTTAATATTATGATACTCAATTAAACTCGCTTCGTCACTCATGACTAATGTAAAAACTCTGTTTACCATGAGATTATCGAATTTAATACCTACCTTATACATGTTCATTGTTAGCCAGACATCCAACGCGTGATCTTCGCGCCTTTGTTGCTCACAAAACCAGTTTTTGAATCTTTTTTGACCGTCACCTTATAACTATTTTTTGCCACCCAGATCTGCCAATTATTTTAATTAAAATCCTACTGATTTATAGCAAAAAGCAAATGAATATGACTAAGCATTAAAACTAAAAAATCAATTAATTCGAATTATTAATAGAATGTTTTAAAATACAGTTGACACTTAATGTGAATAGAGATGGGCAATGTTTCTGCCCGGCAGAAAAATTTGGTAAATTTCCGGCATTTTGGGCATAAATTTATTATTGCCCGATATTTGCCCAATCGCAGGGCATAAAAATAAGGGGTCGTTAAATGTGATTTAATATAGTTCTTCATGTAAAATAGTACTTATTAAAGAAATAACAGAAGGGATGTCAATAATTGAACACATTTTTATTTTAAAATAATAACATTAAAAATAAATGAATAAACATTGGTGCCGATTCTCTTGTAAACCGAACTAAACTATCACTAAAATTTCTTACTTTTGGCTATGAGAATCTTAAAGCTATTCTGCAAAAAAAATATCACAAAATTTAAATAATTTTGACACAACTAAATCGAATTTGACAAGCGCGACTCCACGTGGTAAGTACTTGTTTGCCCTACCCCTGAGCCTACCCCGTGATTTTTTTTGAGCCGGAGGCGCACAGTCGGGGCAGCCTTGAGGTGTTTTTATAATATTTCACGTTTTGTATGGAAAATATGAAAAATTATTACCTACTAGTTGAGTTTTAGGGGTTTATTGGGTTATACAAAGGGGGTCGAAATTTTAATTATTTTTGCGATAGGACACACCGTTTTCGAATGAGCAAAAGAAAAGAAAAAAAAAGATACAGTGCTGTTTTTGTACCTGAAGTCGACGTGTTGGTGTGAATCAGTGTTGGCATTAATCAATTAATTTTTTAATCAATTAATTAATTTGATTAATTTTAATCAGATTAAATTAATCATGATTAGAATAATCATGATTAAAAAAATAATCTTAATCATAATTATTGACGTTAATCATTAATCATTAATTGATTAACTACCTTATGACTGATTTAAAAATGTTTATACACTTCTTTTGATCAGCTGCAGTTAGACATACTAGCCACTTTTTTTTAAATCTGGGGTAACACAGAGCTGCAACGGCTGCATATTTACTAGTTTCACTCGAAAGAGTGTAAAACTCTTCAAATCTTTTCTCTACGCTTTGTAGATATTTTTCAGCAAGTGGTTCACAGAATTTTAGATTTGGAGTAGTCGTGATCTTCTGTAATTTTTTTTTTCGTAATTTCTTACAATTCATTCGTAGGACATAGTGTAAATAAGTCAGTATGTTTTTTTGGGTTTCGTATGTTCGAATGAATAACGGAACCCTTATTTAGGAACGAAGTTCTGTAACGCGGCTTGCGGTAGGAGTTAACTGGTAGAAATCGTCACGACTCGACTTTCAAAGTGTAAATTTGGTCAAAAAGAAAATCCAAGATGGCGGCCGTGAAAATTTCCAAATTTTCCTTCATGGGTGTCGTTTTCAAGGTTTTCGAGGGTGCTAAAACCGATAGTAAAGTCAAAATGAAAATCCAAGATGGCGGCCGTGAAAATTTTCAAATTTTCCTTCATAGGTGTCGTTTTCAAGGTTTTCGAGGGTGCTAAAGCCGATAGTAAAGTCAAAATGAAAATCCAAGATGGCGGCCGTGAAAATTTTCAAATTTTCCTTCATGGGTGTCGTTTTCAAGGTTTTCGAGGGTGCTGAAACCGATAGTAAAGTCAAAATGAAAATCCAAGATGGCGGCCGAGAAAATTTTCAAATTTTCCTTCATGGGTGTCGTTTTCAAGGTTTTCGAGGATGCTAAAGCCGATAGTAGTCAAAATGAAAATCCAAGATGGCGGCCGTGAAAATTTTCAAATTTTCCTTCATGGGTGTCGTTTTCAAGGTTTTCGAGGGTGCTGAAACCGATAGTAAAGTCAAAATGAAAATCCAACATGGCGGCCGAGAAAATTTTCAAATTTTCCTTCATGGCTGTCGTTTTCAAGGTTTTCGAGGGTGCTAAAGCCGATAGTAAAGTCAAAATGAAAATCCAAGATGGCGGCCGTGAAAATTTTCAAATTTTCCTTCATGGGTGTCGTTTTCAAGGTTTTCGAGGGTGCTGAAACCGATAGTAAAGTCAAAATGAAAATCCAAGATGGCGGCCGAGAAAATTTTCAAATTTTCCTTCATGGGTGTCGTTTTCAAGGTTTTCGAGGGTGCTAAAGCCGATAGTAAAGTCAAAATGAAAATCCAAGATGGCGGCCGTGAAAATTTTCAAATTTTCCTTCATAGGTGTCGTTTTCAAGGTTTTCGAGGGTGCTAAAGCCGATAGTAAAGTCAAAATGAAAATCCAAGATGGCGGCCGTGAAAATTTTCAAATTTTCCTTCATGGGTGTCGTTTTCAAGGTTTTCGAGGGTGCTGAAACCGATAGAAAAGTCAAAATGAAAATCCAAGATGGCGGCTGTGAACATTTTCAAATTTTTCATCATGGGTGTCGTTTTCGTGGTTTTCGAGGGTGCTAAAGCCGATAGTAAAGTCAAAATGAAAATCCAAGATGGCGGCTGTGAAAATTTTCAAATTTTTCATCATGGGTGTCGTTTTCATGGTTTTCGCGGGTGCTGAAACCGATAGTAAAGTCAAAATGAAAATCCAAGATGGCGGCTGTGAAAATTTTCAAGTTTTTCATCATGGGTGTCGTTTTCATGGTTTTCGCGGGTGCTAAAGCCGATAGTAAAGTCAAAATGAAAATCCAAGATGGCGGCCGTGAAAATTTTCAAGTTTTTCATCATGGATGTCGTTTTCATGGTTTTCGCGGGTGCTAAAGCCGATAGTATAGTCAAAATGAAAATTCAAGATGGCGGCTGCATTTTGACTTTACTATCGGCTTTAGCACCCTCTAAAACCATGAAAACGACACCCATGATGAAAAACTTGAAAATTTTCACAGCCGCCATCTTGCATTTTCATTTTGACTTTACTATCGGCTTAAGCACCCTCGAAAACCACGAAAACGACACCTATGATGAAAAATTTGAAAATGTTCACAGCCGCCATCTTGGATTTTCATTTTGACTTTACTATCGGTTTCAGCACCCTCGAAAACCTTGAAAACGACACCCATGAAGGAAAATTTGAAAATTTTCACGGCCGCCATCTTGAATTTTCATTTTGACTTTACTATCGGTTTTAGCACCCTCGAAAACCTTGAAAAGGACACCCATGAAGGAAAATTTGAAAATTTTCACGGCTGCCATCTTGTATTTTCATTTTGACTTTCCTATCGGCTTTAGCACCCGCGAAAACCATGAAAACGACACCAATGATGAAAAACATGAAAATTTTCACAGCCGCCATCTTGGATTTTCATTTTGACTTTACTATCGGTTTCAGCACCCTCGAAAACCTTGAAAACGACACCCATGATGAAAAACATGAAAATTTTCACAGCCGCCATCTTGGATTTTCATTTTGACTTTACTATCGGTTTCAGCACCCTCGAAAACCTTGAAAACGACACCCATGATGAAAAACTTGAAAATTTTCAGAGCCGCCATCTTGAATTTTCATTTTGTATTTACTATCAGCTTTAGCACCCGTGAAAACCATGAAAACGACACCCATGATGAAAAACTTGAAAATTTTCACGGCCGCCATCTTGGATTTTCATTTTGACTTTACTATCGGCTTTAGCACCCTCGAAAACCTTGAAAACGACACCCATGAAGGAAAATTTGAAAATTTTCACGGCCGCCATCTTGGATTTTCATTTCAACTTAACTATCGGTTTCAGCACCCTCGAAAACCTTGAAAACGACACCCATGAAAGATAATTTGAAATTTTTCTCTCTTGATAGAGAGAGAGAGAGAGAGAGAGAGTGAAAGTGTGAATTTCAAAGAAGAAAGTAGGAACGCGCATTTTCATTAGTGACGATTTCTGCCAAGCCGCGTCAAAGAACTTCGTTCCAATGAGTTGACCTACTGCCTACACGGCACGCTTACCTATACTGTGACACATTTTGGGTTCATGCAAGTTCACGCTGGCGAGGTAAGCGCACGGCTCGCTCCGTGGGTAGGTTGGTAGCGTTAAATAGCTACTTCGCAGGGTCTACCTCGCCTTAAAATCGGTAGAAAAATCGGGAGAACAATTAAATAAATAAATGTGTAGTTAATAGTTAATCAAATAATCAAATTAACGATTAAAATTAATGATTAAAAATCATAATCAAAAAATTTGATTACGATTAATTAATCATAATCAAATTTTTTGATTATGATTTTTAATCATTAATTTTTAATCGTTAATCAGATTAACTTTGGGCCTACACTGGTGTGAATTTTATGTGGAATAAAATTAGTTCATGCCAACTAATTTTATTCCACACATTTTTAATCGCGATTCAAAATAGTCGGATTTAGTTAGAAAATCTAAATAAATTCCAATAGTAATGTTAAAAAAGTTATTTTTTGAAGATTAGTTAAAGTTATTTGTGCGCGTCCCTCACTCTGCGCCCCTCACCCCGCAGTCGTCACTTGGTACGAGTGTTTTTTACTGGCGCTGCGTAATTTGTAACATTTATACTGACCATTAAAATGGTTCTTAAGACATGTATTTTAAATAAAATGCATTTTAATTAATAAAATCATATGTACTTGAAACAACTAATCCTAACAGTGTACGCATCCCTCGCTCCGCACTCTTCTCACGATGCAAGTGTTTTTACGCCGCCGCCCACAGGGTAATTCGTAACATTTATGTTCGTAAACATGATTTTGTAAAACATAAATTTAAATAGAATGTGCGAATTCATATAAATACACCTTTAAAGAATTAACCATAACTAAACTTAATAAGTTAGGCCAGCTTCCAAAGCTAACATCAATTTTGTAAATTAATTTTGGAACAAAAAATATATGCCCAGATAAATGCCCAAGGACAGAAATGTATGGGCATTTATTAGGAATTTTCCCAATTTGCCAAAAATGCCCAGGTATTTGCCCATCTCTACTTGTGAATTTTCTACAAGGTTATGAAATAAATTATTATTTATAATATTCGGCTTGCATAAAAATTGACTAGATGTGTTATCAAGGTTAATTCTAGAATTCTTGGCCTAAGGTCGGCATTGTTGCCTTGTATAAGATAAGGCCTGCACGGTACCCACAATAGCACAACAAACTTTACAAATCAACACTTTTTTTTTTCGCGATCTCAGGTTTGGTCCCATAGTAAAAGTTGTTTGTTATCAGGAGAACAATCATGTGTTTAAGTATCGGTCACTAATTACAGTCACCCTATATACAATACAATATTTAACAGAAACATGTTAGGTTTATTTGTTTCAGTTCTATGTATTTCCGTTTTTTTGAAGACTTGAAATAATAGGAAGCAAAAATAAAAGAATCTAATCGTAAACCCAGTTTAAAAATAACAGGTTTGCCAAAGTAGACACTTTAACACTGGCTGATTCAAGGTAAACTAGTTATTTTAATGGTCACCCGTTATGCCGCGGTCCCACGGCCCACAGTAGGCTGAAAATCGATCTTCGTAGACTTAGGGATCAACTTAGTAAATCTTTTATTTTTTTGGCAGAAATGAGTTTAGGTAACGTTTTTCTTTACTTTATAGCACTTGGTTGAAAAAAATGTATGGAGAAATATGTCAAAAAAGATATATTTCGACGACTTTCGTACGAGTGCCCCTAATTTCCTTTGGCACGATTATACCCATTATTTTTCTGCATCTTTTGACATATCACCGAATGCGCGCACGCGTTAGATTATGGGAGAAAAAAAAATGTGTTTTTAGAATATAAAAAAGGATTTAATCTGTTTATAATTAACATTAGGTACTTAATGGTTAATAAATAAATAAATTACATGAACAGAAATGTAATAGCTACCGATTAACCATAACAATTGTATGGAAATTAATTAATATTTTTTGTAATTTAATAACGAGGATGTTAAATAATGAGATCTTATGAGCCATTGGCCATTAACTATTATAATGAGATCTTTTCCTTTCCCCCCCCGCCCGAACGTTATCGCGAGCGGACGTGTTATTGTCACCTCCCGTACATTTTATTCAATAAAAGTAGTTCCTGATTCTGTAAACGGTTTAAATACTAAAGTGTTACGTGAAAAACATTACAACAAATAAAACAGTGAAAAAACTTTAGCAGTGCAAAAACAATCACTTGAGTTATTAACGAAAGCATTTTAGAGCAAAGTGAACGTTAAATGTTTCTCTGTGTCTTTGTGTTGCGGTGTCACGGTATGACCTTCACAATTATAAGGTCATTAACAAACACGGAAGAACCTTAACGACAGATCGCCTAATTCGATTGAATTGTCTAAGCTCAGGCGGTCCAGTGACGCAAGGCGTCGCCTGATGTTGCTGGTGCGCTCCGTTTTCCAAGTTCGAATCTAGCGGAGGAACGCCTCTTTTTGCCTTTTCTTTAATTTGTTTTCAATTCACGCTAAACTTTGCAATTTACAACACAGCTGTTGTGAATCAATCTGCATTAATTCTGGCAGCAGGTTACGTACATTAAGCCGATTTATAATATCGCCACCACATTTTACTTATTTGTGCCGCCGCTATGCCACCGATCCGTACTCCCCCCACCTCCACCCCGACGCCAAAAGCTCCGACGGAAAACATACGGGGCACTGCATTGTTGTTCTCTTCGTCGGCACCAAACGACTCGCCGTTACAGCATGCTGAACCTGAGCCTGATCTCCAATCACACGCAAATGTCACTGAACGGAAGAAAAAGAAGGGTGACAATGAAAATGCTGACATAAAGGCCCTTATCAAGGAAATGTTC
Organism: Fissipunctia ypsillon; assembly: GCA_947568875.1. NCBI lineage: Eukaryota > Metazoa > Arthropoda > Insecta > Lepidoptera > Noctuidae > Fissipunctia > Fissipunctia ypsillon. Next base: position 12,911,867 of record OX387661.1, on the reverse strand, counting down.
TCGGCCTTTTCGAAAGAGCAGGAAAAGCGCTTTTAAGAACTCAAGACGAGCATGGAAGTAATGTCAACTAAATAGTATGATGATTTTCTGCTCAAAATTACCTCTTTTGTGAAAGAAAGAAAAGCAGATAAAATTCTGATTAAAGAGCTTGAGGAAAAATTAGAGATATTGGAGCGTAAATCGCGTGGCACTGGCATCGAAATTCGAAATTTGCCGAAACAAAATGGTGAGACAAAGGAAAACCTTTATGGCGAAGTTATGAAGCTAGGCAAGACCCTAAATGTCAATATTGACAATAACAACATAAAAGACATCTACCGTCTGAAATCAAAAGACAACTCAAACCCAGTCGTCGTAGAACTAACTACTGTAATAATGAAAAACAAAGTTCTCGGTGCCGTCAAGAGCTTCAACAAAACAAAGGTTAATGGAGAAAAGCTAAATACTACGCATCTTAACCCTGGATACCAATTAAAGCCGCTGTATGTAGCTGAAACGCAAACTCACAAAACTCAGAAGCTATACTTCTTGGCGAGACAATTCAAAAATAGCCACGGGTATAACTTCTGCTGGACATCAAATGGGATTGTATATCTTAAAAAAACCGAAGAGTCAGCCCCCATCCGCATAAACCATGATGCTGACCTGGAAAAATTAAGAAACATCATATGACTATCGTTTGTTTATACTGTCGATTTGGAAAGGTTGTTTATTGTTATATTGCATGTATTTCTCTCTTTTAAACTATTGCTATATATACTGTAGTACACTGTACAAACATTGCTTACACATTATTCATTATACTAATTCATTGTCATATAATTCTGCTAGAAATATAAATGGTAAATTAATATATCATACATACTCATACTGAAACCTACTACACAATCTTTCATCCACAATTAATATACAATACATAATGATTCATACATTAAATTATAATTTACGACTACACTACTATCATACACACCTTACAAACAAAATCCATTTGGAAACTCTCGTATATTATACAGCTTACCAACAGTTTTTTTCAAACGTTGACTACTACTCTCTACATAATTGTCTATTTCCCCTAAATTCAATGACTTACTTGATCTATCTGAGGATATTGATGGAGTAACTGTATCGAAATCGCAAACAGCAGACATCGACGAGTGCAATAAAATAATCTCTCTACCCTTTGAACAGCACCTGCTACTGCTTACTCAGAACATACGCAGCATCGGCTGTAATATGCCAGAATTGGAAGTTCTATTAACGAGAATGCAACTTAAATGTGATATAATTATATTGACGGAATGTTGGCTTTCTTGCACGTCAGTTATCCCAAACCTGGCGGGATATGGTCATGTGGGAACTAAAGTTAACCCTAAACAACATAATGGCGTGGTAATCTACTACGATCAAAATCTTAGTCTTACTATAAATGAACCTGAAATGGAGGAATGCGATTGTCTGGTGGCTGTAATTGATAACCGTATTGCTATAATTGCTCTGTATCGCTCTCCATCATATAAAAATATAGAAGTATTTTTATCATCCCTAGATAAACTACTACAAACATTATCAGCCCTTGAAAACATTATTGTAATGGGGGACGTAAATATAGATATAAACCCTAACAAAATCAATATGGGTGGGGAGCGCTATCTAACTTTAACAGCTTTGCATGGCCTTTTACCAACACACACCTTAATAACACGTAGCGGAAGTGACACTTGCTTGGATCATGCTCTAATAAAAACAAACTACCCCATCACTACTGTAGTACCTCACACAACATTAACAGATCATTACCCGGTTCTAGTGAGCATGAATTTTAAGAAAACACGCAAATTGGCAGTAACTTCAATAAATAAAGTTGACAATATAGGCTTGGAGCGAGACCTGATGGAGATCGATTTTGGCCCGATTTACCACACATCAGACCCAAATGTGTCCTTAAACTACCTTACTCAACATCTACAATCCGCAATTGCTAACAACACCAGACAAATTACTCTCCCCAAACGCCATAGAATCATAAAACCCTGGATAACACAAGGGTTGCTACGATGTATTAGAAATAGAGACAAGTTACATAACGAATTAAAAGCATCTCCGAGAAATGACATCTTAAAAATAACATACACACGCTACTGTAATGCGATACTAAAAAGAGTAAAACGATCTTATGAAAAAAACCTACTTAAGTCTGCAAACAAAGACAACAAAAAACTGTGGAAAGCAATAAAAGAGATCACTAATACGTCTCAAAAAATTATTCATGCAAAAGAACTGCTAACGATATCAACCTCTCCAGAGACAGCGCTAAATGAAGTAAATAATTACTTTAAAAATGTAAGAAGTTCATTGGCTAACAAGATTTACCAAAAAAATGCGCAAACGTCTAACATCATAAAAATACCCAATACCCACACGAGCGTCGTCAACTCGTTTGCCCTCACAGATACTTCAAATGATGAGGTGGAACGTTTTATCCTGAACCTAAAAAGCGATTGTGCCAGTGGCTGGGACAATATTAGCTCTAATTTCCTTAAAACATTTAAAGACTGTGTGTGTTGTACCACTCGTAACGAAAATCTTCGACGATTGTCTTCACAATGGAGTGTTTCCTGACGCCCTAAAAAAAGCAGAAGTGTGTCCAATACATAAGAATGGAGACAGAGAGCGTGTCGAAAACTATCGGCCCATTTCTATTTTACCATCTTTATCAAAAATACTGGAAAGAATTATAAATACAAGACTTATAAATTATTTAGAGAAAAACAAATTGCTATCTGTTAACCAATATGGCTTTCGGCAAGGCAAGTCCACTGAACAAGCCGTAAATAAACTAATAGATAGCATAACTTCAAATTTAGATAAAAAGAAAAAATGCCTCACCATCTTCTTAGATCTGGCCAAGGCATTCGATACAATTTCTGTCTCACTCCTATTGGATAAGCTCGAGAGGCTGGGTATAAGAGGTACGCAGCACAAACTCTTAACGAGCTACCTAACCATGCGTTGTCAATCTGTTCGAGTAGATAAACACAAAAGTTATTACCTCCCTGTCACTCACGGTGTTCCGCAGGGCAGCATACTGGGCCCCACGCTATTTCTCGTTTATATAAACGATCTCACAGGTCCTAAACTTAACCAAGGAGAAATCATATCATTTGCAGATGATACTGCTCTCTTTTTTTCCGGTGATACATGGGATGAGGTTTTTGATGCTGCACAGCTGGGTTTTAACGTCGTTGGAAGGTGGCTTCAGAATAACATCCTCACATTAAATGTAGATAAAACCAAATACATCTGTTTCGGTATAAGGAGTGTAAAGATCACAACTGACCGACATTCCGGCCGGGGTATCATGGCACATGAGTGTCACTCTAGAGTCGACTGCGCGTGCCGTTCACTGGAACGTGTGCCACATATTAAATACCTTGGTGTTACAATAGATAGCAGCCTCAAATTCAAAGAGCATATACGACTCCTGAGCGGTAGGATAAGGAAGCTCATATATATTTTTAAAAATCTAAGGCACGTTGCAGATCCTGTGCTGCTAAAGCAAATTTATTACGCACTTTGTCAGTCGCTCCTTGGGTATTGTATATCTTCATGGGGGGGTGCGGTAAAGACTGCGTTAAAGCCATTAGAGATCGCCCAACGGGCAATTCTTAAGGTGAGTCATTTTAAACCAATTTATTTTCCTACTGCTACACTGTATCAGCTTTGTGGAGTAATGACTGTTAGACAGTTATTTATAATGAGTGTCACTCTGCTGCAGCATAGCAAACAGGTATATGACCCACGAATCCTCCAAAAACGAAGAGCAGACTTGGTTTGTAACAGAATGACTGTCTTTAAAAGTAAATTTAGCCAACGTTTCGCGAGCTTCATTGGACCCTTTCTTTACAATAGACTAAACAGGGTGATAAATATATACCCACTTACAAAAATTCAATGCAAAAAAAAGGTGTCTGAACATTTGCAAAAACTAAATTATGAAGAGACTGAACTTCTACTGCATATAGAACAATGATCACGTTAACATTAACTTCTTTGATTGATACTTACAAAATTCACACAGATCACACGCATAAACTTCCAAATGTTTAGCTTCTCATATACACACACTCACACACGCCCCCACACGCCCTCTCTCAATTCTCACACTCACACTTCATTCCACACAATGAGAGGTCACGCATTGATACTCTATATATAATAATAAAATGTAATAAGATATGTGAAATAACACTGCTGTCAATTATCTAGTAAAAATTAATGTGGCTATGATAAATGTAAAATTACCCGAGGGGATTGGCGCTGATAGCCGAAATACAGGTTTTGCCTAGTTCGGCTACAGATGCTTAACTCATTTGTACTCAAAACTAGCCTAGTTTGAATAAATAAATAAAAAATAAAAATAAATAATATCCTATTACTGAGATAATTAGATCTCATTAACTAACTACCCTCTTTCCTACATCGAACCTTAAGTATAAATCGTGTTCATTTAATTACTATTTTCAATCGACTTTGTTTTTCAAAGAGTGATTTACCTACCTTTTTTTCTAAAATGGAAAAGTGAATTCAGTCCATAACCTTGACTTGTATGTAGTTTTAAGCAGTCTGGAAGGCTGGGTGACTACCTTGCATTTCGAAAGAAGACAGCGATACTTTAAAGGAATTTTGTAAGAATTTTGTGTCGAAAATTCAGCCAAGTTGTCATAAAAAGGTAGAAGAATGTCAAAGGAAACATTTAAGAAACAATACGGAGACTGGTTGGTGCTTACAGTGAATTGGCCATCTTGTGTTGTCCCGAAACAAGCTGCAGTGGATGCCATTACAGAGTACCAAGCACCTTCAACCAGCCAATCTGTATCTGTTGGAACACTAACTAAGCGTTGTAAGTCCTCGGAAACCATTAGTAGATTTGTGTACTAAACAGAAAAAATGAAGGATTGAAGAACAGAATCAACAAGACAGTGACGAACTAGCTTACGCTACAGTAAGCAAGTTAAAGAAAGATGGCAAAGAAAATTTGGCTGAAGTCATTGATTATTAAATGAAAAATCCTGAAGAGGTAGGTAGCAACATTTTCGGAACTAATTAAAACTCAGAAGCACAAGAAATGTCGTAAATTCCGGAGAAAGCGCTTGGATTGCTGTTATCACTTAAACTGTCGAAGTGGCAATATATTACATTACGAGAATCTACAATCCGCGAGGGTGCATCTGATATTTATCCATCGTATTACAAAGTGCAGCAGGCTAAATTACTATGTTACCCTCCAAAGGAGGCGTTTAGTTTAACAGATACAATGGCCAAAGTATCTCTTCAAGCTCTTCTTGACATAACTGTGCAGCGTATACTCGAAAAGTCTACCAGACAAGCCGACTCACCAGTCCTTAAATTTATTGTCAAATGGGGTTTCGATGGGAAGCCAAAGTAGATATAAACAAAAAATGGAAGGACGAAAGACTGATGAAGCCATTTTTATGACGTAACTGCTGCAGTTGAGAAGGAAGTATGTAATTATATGGGAAAATCCTAAGCCGTGCTCTACACTATACTGTCGACCTGTCCAATTTATATTCGTTAATGAAAGTGCGTTGGTAGTCAAAGTTGAAATGACTAAAATGGAAGCAGAAATAAAAGCTTTAAGCCCACCCAAATGTGTTGATGGCATTGAAGTTGAACACAATTTCGTCATGATGATGATTGATGGAAAAGTGTGCACGTATCTATCAGAAACTCGCTTCAGTGCTGCGTGTTACTTGTGTTTGGCGAACCTATCTCAGATGAACAATCTCGATGCAGTACTGCGTAAAGAAGTGTCATCTGATATGATCAAGTTTGGTTTGTCACCTTTACGTGCTCAAATTAATAACATGGAGTGTCTTTTGCACATAGCATACGAACAAGACTTAAAAACTTGGGTCTGTCAAAAAAGAAGACAACAAATGTGTGATGCAGCAGAGGAAGAAACAGATACAAAAGAGATTTCAAGAGGATTTAGGGCTTCTGATAGATATCGTGAAGCATTATACACAGAGTCTGATGAATCTGATATTTGATTTAGGATGCTTATAGCTTTAATTACGTTTTTCTTTATTTGTTTAAATATTTTTCATTTATTTAAGATTTTTTAATTGTTTAAGTTTTTTAATTGTGAGTCAGTCATTCACATTTTTTTTTTGTAATTTAATGCATGTTTTATGAAGTAATGCAGGGAAGGGTATCAATATAAGGAGTAATATTAGATATTGAGGGCATTAGATCTCACTATCTAACCGCTCGCTCTCACTAAATTACAAAAAGCTTTAGATAATTACCATGTACTTTGTTATTAGTTGTTACGTTGAATCGATTGCTATTCCATTTATGTTCATATAATTTTTATAATCCTTTTATAATCATTTAGTACCTAATGTCAATTATAAACAGATCAAAACATTTTTTATATTCTATTTCGATTTTATTTTTTTTGTCCCAAAATCTAACGCGTGCGCGCATTGTGCGATATGTCTAAAAATTCAGAAAAATAAGGGGTATAATCGTGCCAAAGAAAATTAGGGGCACTTGTACGAAAGTCAAAATACATCATTTTTTACATATTTCTCCATACATTTTTTTTTCAACCAAATGCTATAAATTAAAGAAAAACGTTTATTGAAACACTGAAATAGGATTAAATTGATCAATATACGATATCTAAACCCATTTCTGCCGAAAAAGAAAAAATTACTAAGTTGATATGAAGATCGATTTTCAGCCCACTGTGCGATCTGTCGGCCTGGCCTGGCGCGATCTGGCCTGTGAGAAACCGGGCCGTGGGACCGCGGCATTATTCGTACCACTAGTTTGTTGGGGTTCAATTCGCAGACATTTAAAATATAATTAAGTACAGACGGTAGGAAGCTCGAGCTTCCGCTGGCTGGTAGTGGTGTCATAAGTACCTACTGTTATACAGCTTATTGTTAAATTTTAATTTACTCGTAAGTATCCGTTTGTAACTTTGTATACTTAAGTATAATTAAAAAAAAGACAAAAGTATTAAATCTGCCTCATAACATTAAGTAGCGTTTGTAATAAAAAAATGTTCTAATTTTATTGTTTACAATTATAAATTTTGTAATATTTATATAATTTTATTGTTTTCTTTATTTCCGTAATTTTAGAATATGCGATAAGTTAAGAGGATACCGAGCGTGAACAGAAAATAGTCGCCACTAAAGCTCCGTTTTAAGGATTATAATAAAACTTAACTATGTAAAACTACCGTTTGTAATAATAATAACGAATAGTCTTGTGGAGTACAACTTAACAAGCTTATTTTCTGCATCTTAATTCTAAAATAAAAGAAATAACCAAACAAAATAAAAACGATGAGAGCGCCACCTGCGCGCTCGATATCCTCATATTGATAAATACAAAAAACGACAAAACGTCAAAAACGTCGTTGGCAAAGTACGAGCTTACTGCTCATGAACAAAGGAAACAGAAATAACAACTTGGTAAATTAATCTATTACCTACCTACCGTGGGAAATTAAAACTGAATGTTAATGAAGCTAATGTGTTTATGAAAGAAGTATGCACAGTTGTATAAGTGATCTTTTCGGTTCAGTAATTATTTTCTAACATTATTAAATATCGCTAAGGTTGTTCATACGTTGTTAAACTAATAACGCATGAATAAAATTGTCAGGTACAGTTTGGAGCTGTCGAGTACGGAAATGACAGCACAGTCTCGTAGAGATACCTGTCCAGTGCAAGGCCAGCAGGGAGGAAATAGCTACTCTTCGAGAGAATGAATTTTAAATCTCGATTCCCTGAGCTCTCATTTTGCTGAGCCATCGCAAAACACTCGCTTGCTGCACTTGGTGAACCGTCGAGAAAAAGACTCGTATTAGACGAGGCGCTGGTGGCCAAGCTTCACAGCCTGGCTCATCGCTGAAAGATTGCTTGCCTGCCGGTCGGAGTGTGCAGGAGCTCCACGACCTGATTCCACCTTTTCCCGTTCACTACCGGACTACCAGATCTACCTACTGCAGGGTACTTCGTCCGGACTTCCGTACGGATGGACAAACCCCCATTACGAATTTAAACACCCATATCAATGAAATCTGTAAAGGAGGTGTATTCTGTGCACCACTAAACAATGGTGTAGTGAAATTAAGATAAAAACAATTACGGGCGGCACTCCCCATAAATGTAACCGTGACAAAAAAAAAACAATGCGTATAGGTACGCGTATGTCGTATTGTTGGTTCCCATAATTCAACAGATTATGTTGTTTCTAGGAGATTTATTATTTACGTTAACTTTGATACAAAATATAGCAACAGAAAAACAATGTTGAAAATCCTATTTTAATTATAAAGAATTTTCAAGAAGTTTTAAAATCACACAATGATCCTCTCATAGCATCCCACAGTGTGTGATAAATGCCTCAATAAACGGACATCACTTTTTATTCTATTAGGTAATCGAAAGTATGAACTATTTTGAATGCGAGAGTAGAACTCCCGGATCTTAAATATACTTTAAAACAGAGTTATAATTTTTATTAGGTTTTTTTTTTGGATTTTCAGAAAAACAAAAATAAAATATTTGAACATTTGATTTTGAAGTTTATTGACATTATATACAAGGTATTATATAGGCGAAACAGAAAAGATTTCGCTATAATAGAAACATAAATATGCCTGATTTTATCTTCATTCCTTTTTATTTTTCCCTCGGACATCTTTTGTTAGTAGCACCTAACCAGAACTAGAATATTTTATGATAAATATTATTATCATAAAATATTCTTCAGAACTGTACTATTTATTATCTATAAAAAAAATCAGATGAAAATCTATCAGGACATTGAAGATATGATGATTCTATGGTTTTCAAAATTTTCTCTGATAACACTGGTCTGCAAAAAAAAAAAAAATTTGTCTTCTTTACATAACTAACCATTATTATTATTGATTCAATAGTACTAAATAGAAATATGGTACAGATATTCTAATTCACGAAGTCCGTTCGGCTTTGATTGTAGTAGTGACGTATCCCGACAAGCGCACTTGTGTGTGTAAAAGTGGGTAACGTTAGCAAAGACTTGAAAGTCGAGATTTAATAATCGAAATAAAATTTTGGTTTTAAAAGTATATACTTTTTGTAAATAAATTAGATTAGGTTGCAATAAATACAAAAATATTAAGAAGATGTAGGCATTTAATTAAGCATTGGTATTACAGAATGGAAACGAAACAAGTAGGACTATTCAGTATTTTCAATCACTATCAGATAAATTTTCGATTTCCGATTCCGTTTTGCTGTCGTCAGAATCATCTTGTACATTGATTATAAATTCAAAATCGAGATCAAAATATTTCAAGTAGTCTTTTTCAATTTTTTCAACATGATCACAGTTTTCTGCCACCTTTCACTGCTAACTTGGCCCAAACTTTCATTGATCAGTCTTTCCGTATTCGTCATGTTTTGCGCGATATTTTTAGATGCGACGTAATTTTTAACGATCCCCCAAATATTTTCAAGGATGGTATTTAAAAGTACTTCAATTTATTCCCATTTCATTTACCTAATTTTGCCTGTGTTCCACCAAATATACTGAATGTGCACCAAAATATGTTCATTAAAATATGTCATAACGAGCATCTATAAATTAACAACTGTTGCAAATTTGTAAAAATAGTAATACACCTAATTTTAAAAACAAGCATTTATTTTTTTAGTTTTACTTCAGATAATGCACTGCAAAATGTATTTGAATCAAACACCAATTAATGTCCAATGTAGCTTTATTAATCCTAACCTAACCTAACCTATATTTGAATCAAACACCAATTAATGTCCAATGTAGCTTTATTAATAAAAAATGAACACATTATAAAATGTAATGCTTACTAAAAATGTAAATGGGTATACGGTACTAGGATGCATACTAAATATTTTGTGTAACATTCAGGAATATTTGGTGCACGATCAGTATTTTTCGGGGAAGAATAAAATAGTTATTGTTACAATAGAATATTTGCAGCGCACTACAATAGATGTACCTTTAGATTTTTGGTGAACACAAAAATATTATCCTATTTTCAATCGTATTTAATTCTGGGTGATGGGGGGAAGGCGTAAGACATCAAAACCCTTGCTCTTTATAAATTCGTCAATCTTGTAGGTTACGTGTTGGGCTTTGTAGTTCTTTATTATATCGTACAATTCCAATTTAAGAAGAAATTCATCAAATGCTATTATACCCTTATCCCTGAGCCATTGCTGCACATCGGCTTTCTTTGTAGATTGCGTCCGTAGTCGTTCAGCCCGTGTGTTGTGATAAGATGCATTGTCTAAGATAATGAAAGAGCGCGGAGGTAAATTGGGTAGCAATTTTTCATTTAGCCACTTTACATAGTTATCATAGCTCATATTTGAATGATAATCACCAGCTGTTGAGTTGACCTTATAAACCAAAGAAGCATTTTCAATAAAACCATCCTTGGTTCCCGCGTGCACTAAAATAAAGCGAGTGCCTGTGCTAATTTTTTTTTTAAAAACGGAGTGCTTTCCTTTTTTTTTGCCCAGGTTGCCCGTTTCGCACGTGTGTCGAAAGGACGTAGCTCTCATCGGTGTAGACAATGGGCCGACTGAGAGCGGTACTCTGTTATCTTTTTTAAATATTTTAAACGCCACATTTGTATAATCATGACGCTCCGACAAACCTTTACGGTTGTTCTCTGTTTTGCGCCACTTGTAACCTAATTTCAATAGTAACTTGCGAACAGTTTCTAAACAACCTTCGAATCCGATTTTTTCATTCAATGCTGTTCTTAACTTAGCTAATGTTGGAATTTTTTTATGGACAATATGGAAATCTTGTACAGTACTGCGAACCACATCGGCTGTAAAATTATCTATATCCACTTTATTATCTCGCTTTTTCCTTTTCTTCATAGGTGAAGTGAATTTTGATGAAGTGGATGGCAATTCCTTATCTTCTTTTAATATTTTTTGATTATAAATTCAAAACCGAGATCAAAATATTTCAAGTAGTCTTTTTCAAATTTTTCAATATGATCACAAGTTTTCTGCCACGTTTCACTGCTAACTTGGCCCAAACTTTCATTGATCAGTCTGTCACTGTTTTTTGGCTAAGACCCGTAGCTTCAGCTGTACGCCGTGTAATGTCTCGTAAATGAGACAAATCACAGTTGGGTTCCATGAATGATTTTGTAAATTCATATTCTTCTCGCAGAAAATGATAAACACTAGCTATCATGTTTCGACCCTAAAACAAAATGTAATCAAAATAATTAAGAAATATAAACATTTTATAACACAAAAAACATTCATTTTATAAATACTTCTATTGCTATATTAAGTATCTTTGTATAAAATTTTAATTGAAAACGTATAAATAAATATTACCTCACTATGGACAACTCTTCTTCGTTTTGTTGCCATGCTGACCTTACTCCGTGAAACAATTTAGCGCGAACTAAAAACACTACTGATCCGGACCGTGTCCCGATCGACACTGAGCGCTCTCGAGGTTACGCACACAAAAACAATGTGCATATGCACGCTTGACAACATTCATAGCCAAACGGACTTCGTGACATAGAACATCTGTATCAAAAGTTTTCTATCACGTATATTTTTTTACAGTGGAATTTTTAAATAAAATAGCGTTTTTAGCATTATATTTTAATCATATATTTATTTATTATCATAATTTTGGATACAAACCATGAAAAAACATTTTAATGTTTATTACTTATTAATATTATTTTACTTTGTGGTTTTCTTTCATTTCATATTTTGAAGTGGAGTTTCGCGCCGAATAAACCAGCAAAAATCAGCAAGCATTCCTTCTGACCATTTTCCGTTGTAGCGCCTCTCTATGTGCATAATATCTTGATGAAACCTCTCACCATGTTCATCTGATACCGCTCCAAGGTTAGGTGGGAAGAAATCCAAGTGAGAGTCCAAAAAATGAATTTTTAAAGACATGTTACACATGTTACACCCTAGGTATTTATACGAAGAAATAAGTTCTGTGACAGTATCCTGGTAGTTTTCACTTTTTTTGTTTCCTAGAAAATTATGGCACACTTCGACGAAAGCAGTCCATGCCCTTTTTTCGGGTTCTTTCAGTTTTATTGTAAAATTTGTGTCTTTCATGAGCTCGCGTATTTGGGGCCCACAAAGATTCCTTCTTTTAATTTTGCATCGCTGATTCGGGGGAATTTTGTCTTTAGATACTGAAAGCCTTCACCATCCTTATTCATGGCTTTAACAAAATTCTTCATAAGACCCAGCTTTATATGGAGTGGAGGAAGAAACATTTTTTCACTTGGAAATAAAGGTTCTTCACTAACGTTCTTGAAACCAGATATCATATTCGTTCTTCGTGGCCAGCTTTTTACTACGTAGTGTTTATCTCTCGCCCGACTATCCCACACACAAAAAAACAACAATATTTTGTATATCCTCCTTGTAGACCAGTTAACATTGCTACAACTTTAAGATCAGCGCAAATGTTCCACATATACTGTGAATATTTAATTTTTTCCAATAACAACTTCATATTTACATAATTTTCTTTCATATTTGTTGCATGTGCGAGAGGAACTGAAGGATATTTATTGCCATTGTGAAATAGGACAGCTTTTAAACTAATTTTAGACGAATCAATGAAAAGTCGCCACTCTTTGGGTTCATCAGGAAAACCTAGTTCTTGTAGAAGACCGTTAGCATTATTACAATATACCAAATCGTTCTCTTTGGTGAAGTAACTAACAAATTTTTCATGTCTGTTTCGAAAATATGAGACCCTTGTATTTTCCTCTAACAAATTCCATTGTTTAAGTCTAGATCCGAGAAGTTGTGCCTTTGATTTTGAGAGTCCTAAATCTCGAACAAGATCATTTAAATCTGACTGAGTTAGTAGATGAGGTTTTTCTAAGTTTGTAGATGACGCTGAAGAAATAGATGTGGTACTTGATTGAGTAAGTTGAGGAGAAAAGTCTCCATCAATCGGAGTTTCATTGCTGTTTGCACGCATTGGAGGCTCATCTTTGCTTCGAGGAACTGGTTTTTGTGCAGATGGTATTTCTGGATATTGAATCATATTTTTATTTTTCTTCGTATATCCCTTTGTTTTGGTCATACACAAATAACAATCATTTTCATGGTTTTGTGGTTCACTACAAATCATAGGCTTTGCGAATGGCATGGTCTTATGGCTTCCTCTAAGCCAACCACGTAAGGTTCTTGAACAACTGCTGCAGCACATTTTTGGGAGCCAATTTTTATTCCTGTCATCAACCGGAAAACCAAAATAACGCTGATAGGCACTTTTAACGAGACTAGACAAACCATTTCTCTGAGCTTTTATGGTAAATTCACCACAAATGTAGCAAAATACATCTGGAGAATTTATGCAAGTCCTTGGCATTATGTACACATGAAGACAGAAGTGCATGGAGAGTTCCAAACCAAAATCGTTTGTACAGGGTTTCATCGCCTTAATAATATGTCTTGGATGACATAGATGGCGCTAGTATAGTAGTTGGATTGGAAAATATACAAGAACATTATCTTGTTTTTTGCTAGTTACAATATTACTCAATTTTAACACAAATTCTCCTACGACATTACAAACCTTATAAAGCAAAGCACGTAATAACTAGGATTCGAACTCGGTGGCATAAAATTTACCGATACCATTAGCCACTGGACCATTGCGTCATTACGCATTGAGTTGAAATTATCCTTCTCTTTATTATATTGAAGTTGTTAAGTGACTTTAACCCGTATCATAAATCTCAAAAGAATTGAGGGTAGTTTAATATTGACTGTGTAAAAATTAAATCTTTTTGTTCAATCATAATGTTCTTTACTATCTATGAGTGAGTTCAGTTACGATTGCGTTTACAAGTTTTTAATATTTATTTTTATCATGAGTTCGCGTTCAAATATTGATATGGCTACGAGGGCCCAAATAATAGCATTGCATAATCAAGGCTTAAATTATTCTGAAATTTCGAGAGAAACTGGCTTAAACGTAAGTAATGTTTTAAAATCACTGTTCGTTATTTATTTTATTATCCATGGTTATCGATACACGAAAATAATAAATAATATATTTCCCTTATAGGTAAAGACTGTCACTTTATGGATAAAGCGGTTTCAAGAAGAGGGTTCGCTGGAACACCGTAGTAGATCTGGCAGAAGACGCCATATTGACTCAGACCAGCGTCAACTTATGGTGCAAGGTTATGAGGAAAATGGCTTTACACCAACAAGATATTACGCAGAGTTGTTTGATACATCTTTGCGGACGGTGTATCGTGCTCTTCATAGTGAAGGTCTGCATTATCGTCGACATGCTATTAAGCCATTGCTAACCGAAGCTAATAAAAGAGCACGATTGGAGTTCGCTTTGAAATACAGAAATTTCGACTGGAGCAACGGAGTCATCTTCAGTGATGAAAAGACTTTCAAGTCTAGCCAGCATGGGCGAGTTAGGTTGTGGCGTAGGAATAATACGCGTTATGATAGTGATCACGTTGTGCCTAACTCTGAATCCGGTCGTATAACAGTGAACATTTGGGGATGGATGAGTGCTGCAGGACCAGGAGAACTTACTGTAATACCCAGTCGTGCAAACAGTGTAAACTACATAGATGTGCTGAATGACGTCATGTTGCCCACCGTACGGAATGTTTTTCCTGTAGAAGACATGCTAGTGATAACGTTCGTGCAGGACAATTGTCCTATACACCGTTCCATAATTGTGCAAGAGTGGTTTAGCCAGCAATCGGATATACAGATTATTCCTTGGCCTGCGAGATCGCCAGATTTAAACCCCATTGAAAATTTATGGGGCGTTATGGTTCAAAGGTGGGACAATAGGAACGAAAGGACTAAGGAAGTACTGAGTACTCACTGCATGCAGGTATGGGATTCTATACGGGGTCTAAATTTATGTGAAAAATTAATAAACTCCATGGGTTCGCGGTTGCAAGCTGTAATCGATCAAAATGGCGGACACACGAAATATTAAAAAAATAATATAAAGTGTTGACTATTGGATTGAGTAATAACAAAGACCGGGGTAGCTATAATTTATTTGATAAATTACAGTGATCAAACTTAGTGTAAGTGGGATAAATTTATTCACTACTTTATAACAACAAAATGTTTTTACACTAATGATTTTGATTTCTTATATAATATAAGAAATTAAAATAAAAACAATATAAATATAGATTCCTTTCTAATATAATTAATTATTTATTTATTATTATAAACAAATTGGTCCCAAAATGACAGCTATAACCCGGTCTTACAATTGTTATTGATTTGAGGTTTAGCTTCAATTTCTTCCTCGTTCTGGAACGAATACTTAAGCTGTGAACCTTAGTCATAACATAATGCACAAATCAATCATTATAGTCAATACCACTAACCATAATTATGCAAAACGTAATTTTTTTATAATTTGTGAGTAGGTAAAATATTTACAGAACTAAGGTTGCATATATAGTGTAAGGTATTATAACATTATGTAAATAAAACTAAATACTATAAGAATAGCACAACACAGTTTTGATTTAGAATACTTATAACATCTATTATACAGTTTTACTTTGTTAATGTCTTCCATTTTGTAATAGAGTTATTCAGTTATAAATTTTACTTGTATTTCTCATAACAAGTGAATTAAATAATTGTCAATTGGGTGTAAAACTGTTAGGTTAGGTTATACACTGTATAAGAAAGAAAGAAATAAATTGTATTCTTCTTTGAGAATTAAATGTCTTAATGTATAATATCACTAAAATAGTTTAATTTCTTATCCTTTACGAGAACTAAACTTAGTAAATCTTAATCTGTAAGAAAAATATATCTAAATCTTCTTACATAAATGTTTCTTACTAATAATACTAATACTTACCACCAATTACGAAAGTAATTTATATATATTTATTTATACAATGTTATATATAGTAGAGTAGTATATGTATACTTGTATATTATGCCTTTATTCATTTATACATCTTATATTATTTATAACAAAAAATAAAATAAAAAAAAAATATAAAAAATAGAATATAATAATAAAATTTAAAAAAACCGACTGTGAACTGGGTTTCGAACCAGTGCCCTGTGAAACGAGCTTTGTTATTCTGTCATGCTTATCCACCTGAGCTACGATCTACTTATTGTAGAATGCGAAAATGAGAGCTAGTTTGTGAATGTAGGGATTTTTATTATTTATGATCTACGCCATCTGTAGTCGAATTAACTAATATACCAATTGGTTTATTTGGTTTGGTTTAGATGGCGCTGTATTAAGTACTCGGAAATAAGAAAATAAAATAATTTGTTTATTTGAATATAAATATATTATTATTTCTTAGTAATTATTTTAGGTATTAAAAACCTTATTATGTGCCTCTGCATAATAAGGTTTTTAAGCTTTGCGGTGTTATTTTCATGTTTGAACAGCGCCATCTAGTCGTCTCATGAAAGTCATGAAACGTAATGCAAAACCTCAGTCAAAAGTCGACCTTAGGCTCTCCATGCACTTTTGTCTTCAATAGTACCTGCAATATAATAAAAAATGCTATAAAATCCAAAAGCGATATTCTTATTGTGCACTGCAACTGAGATTATTATGTAATTTTCATCACACGTATCAATATTTTTCGAAACTTACCAAAATATTCCGTGTAAATCCAAAACAATCACTATACAACTTTTTAACGTACTGAGCGCCACGAAGTCACAGCGATAACTGCACAGGCGCATGTATTCGTATAAAAATGACTCAGTCGGTATCGTTCTCTCTCTTTCTATCAGTACGAGTCGGTTTTTTGTGCATAACCACTAACACAACTAAATGCAGTTGCGTTAACAACAGTAAAAAATATAGAATTTTATGCTATTCAAAAAAAAAAAAAATTTAAAGGAATATATACGTGATAGCAAAAAAAATAAAAGCAGATATAGATTCAGGATATTGAATACTTCATACTTATCATATTTTATTATCGTATTACGTAGGTACACACAGACAGCCACTACAAGCAATTTTGGAATTTCACAATGTTAGTTTATGTCAAGAAAACTTTATACCATTCATATGGGTACCTCTATACCTACTGTTTATACTTAATGAGTAATACCTAGTGTTGCCCAAATGCAAGAACAAGACGAGACTTAGCCAGTCTTGGTCTTGGTCTTGCGCCAATACACCTGGTCTTGGTCTTGGTCTTGCGCTCCCAGTCTTGGTCTTGGTCTTGGTCTTGCAGCAAGAGTCTTGCAAGTCTTGCAATTACCTATTAGTCTATTACTATTTATTAAAGTTTACTTTAAATCTTAGAAAAACGTATTAGAATTGGAACATTGTGAGCTTGAATTAACATAGCCATAGTAAAGATCAAGCAGATTAATAAATAACTGAAGATTTGATAAGAAATTCGAAAAATCAACTGACCTATATGTCGTTTTCCATGGAAGTAACTGTTTCTTAATAAACATTTATGATTTATAAGCTTACATTTGCTAAAACATGTAAAAAAACAAATTAATTACAATAACTTGACTGTATTTTAAAGAACAATACTTATCTGTTTAGAAAGATATTGAACCCTCAACTTATAAGAAATTTAATAAAAGAGTTTTACGATTTATCATTTATTTGAATAAAAAATAAAATACAACACAAATCAACAGCTTTATCATTAGGTTATGATACTTTATATCAATTGTTTTGACCAAGAATTAATACAAAGTAACCATCTGGCTGACTCATCACTTAACCTATTTCTATGTTTTCTAATTACTAATGATGCTTTAGAAAATAACCTCTCAGCAGGTACTGAAGTTGCAGGTATTGAGAGAAAATCACGGGCCATTTTCGATAAAATCGGATACTCTGTCTCATGCGTCCTCCACCAATCTAAAATGTCTTCCGAGCTGGCAGTTCTTGGTTTTCTCAGGTACTCCTCCAACTCGTCTATCACTAAGCCTTGAAGACAAGATCCAGATGACGTCGAGGGACATTCATAGAGTTTATCAAAGTCTATTACGTCTTCATCTTCATCACATACTTTGTTTTCTTTTTCTGGTAATTCCAGAGATTTGTTCAGTGAGTGTAGACTTTTATATTCTTCATAAAGTTCATTGAACTTGCGCAGACTTTCTGTTTTAAGTTGCTTCCCCCACATTGTCAGGTCAAAAGTCTGAGCCTTATGCCTTGGGTCTAAAATTAAAGAAGTACAATAAATCCAGTTGCTCTTCTTGTAATGTTTAAGCATTTTGTCTCGAGCTGCTTGGAAAGCTAGAATGAGCCTTTCATCCACTTCAGATCGATTAGGTTTCTCATCTAACTGTTTTACCATGGATTCAATTTTATCTAGCAAGAGATTGAATGATACAATGACTAGCGGTAATGTAACATATTTGTCTCCACCAAGTTTTGTACTTAAAAGTTTAAAGTTTATTAGAAATTTATGTAATTTTTCGAGTACCTGCCATTCATTAGCTGTGATTTGAAAATCATTTAATTCGGTGACAGAACTGCACAATATGTCAATGCCCGCTCTCACTTTTAAACCAAATCCAATCATATCATGTGTGGAATTCCATCTCGTTGGACAGTCAAGAATGGCATTTAGATTTGATGGCACGCCAGCTGCTTCACAAGCAGACTGAAACTTCTTCTTCACTATCTCACTTCTTTTTATTTTACTGGAAATACTGCGTAACTTTGTTACAGATGTACGCGAGTCAGCAATATTTGGTGCAGATTCTTCATCTTCCTCATCCTCAGTTTCGTCTGCATAGTCTTCGTACTGCTGATCTTGCGCGTTAGTGTCAGACTCACAGTGTAATGCTAAGGTCTTTAATAAATCTTGTACACCAAGGTTTAAAATGTGAGCAAAGCACCGGAAATGTTGATTGTCTGAATCAAAGTGTGGCGGCAGCTGTTTGCCCAGTTCATACATAAATTTGGTATTTGCAGTTGCGTTGTCGACCGTGATACCTTGTATTTTATCAATTATGCCATATTCCAATAAACATTCATGGAAAATCGTTGCAATATCTTCCCCAGTATGTCGACCGCGTGATGGTATAAAATCAAGAACTACAGATTGATACTTCCATTCGTTGTCTATATAATGAATAGTAACCCCGTAGTAACTCCTACCAGCAATTGACGTCCACCCATCAATGGTAAAAGACATTTTAGATGATAATTGTTGAAGTCGTTCCTTGAGATTCAATTGGAGCTCTTCAAATCGCTCTTTGACTTTCCTTCTAAGTGTAGACCTTTTAGGAAACACCATATTAGGGCAAATACGTCGAAAATATACTTGTGTAGCTTCGTCATCGAAAAATGAGAAGGGAAGATATTTTTTCACCACCCAATCAACTGTAGCTGTCGTGATGTTGTCACTGCTGTTTTCCGACTGAAACAAAACAATAAATCTTGTGTTATTATTTAAAACATACTAGGTTTGAGCGTATAAGAGGAGGAGGTTTGTTGTTGTTAAATCGAGAAAATCGTTAAATTGATATTTGTTATATTAAGGTTGCACTGTACTGTAATTTACCAAAATAAAGTACTTAGTTGTTACTGGCCGATTAAATGAAAATATGGGTGTTTATAAAAAATATTTAAGACGATAATTACATACTTAATATGTCGCACCACTAGATGAAAACACCACTAACTCAAAAATACTTACGTAAGTTAATGGCGTTTTTGAAAGTATCGCATGAATAGCTACGCGGAGTTAAAATTCTTTTAACTGTTAAAAAAATATTCTTACCTGTCCACTTCTTCCAGCGGTTACTAAAAAGCTTGTGATATCTCCACTTAATTTTGGTTTAACAGGAAGAAATATTTCTGATTCCTTTTTGTGGAAAGATATTAGATGTTTCCTTAAGCCTGAAGTGTTTCTGTTTTTCATTTTTATTTCAATCTTTTTATGTTGGCACAATTTACAGAAGGCAGTTTGGGATGCATGAATTATTTCGAAAAACTCCTCAAATTTGCTTTTGGGTCTTTTAGATCTGTGACTCAAACTCTCGTTACTCGGACTAGAATAATTTGAATCTTCGTCACTCATATTAAATTGTACACGTGATACGTTTTTAGAAAACAACGAGAATTAGTAAAAACAATTATTAAGTTAGACTCGAAGCACAGCTCAATTGGAAATGACTGGAATTAAAATAATTCCTTTATTTATAGTACGTTTCCTTGCTTTCTACCGCGCCGCCTCGCCACGTGCCGGCTCTATGAAAAGGATGCCGCCGCAAATCAAACAATGCCGCGTGCGGCGTACAAACACACACTAAATATTACCTACTTGTACAGACGCGACGCGTGAATAAAATAGAATTAGTGCCAATCACTATTCTTTACATATAAGTGAATGTTTTGGCGTACATCTATACTAATATTATAAAGCTGAAGAGTTCGTTTGTATGTTTGATGACAGAAGTTTTAAAATAAATAAATAAGTCCTGAACGTCACTATACCTCCAAAGTTACTATTCCTCGTGGACGAAGTCGCGGGCACAGCTAGTAAATACTTACTCTCATCATCTCTCTCAGAGATATTCGGGCTGGTAAGTAATACAAAACTCTTATCGCAGGCTTTTTATTTTATTAGTAGGTAAGTACCTACGCTTTTTATATTATTTTATTAGTTTTGTAGAATTTTTTTACACGTTTCAAGTATATTTAAAAGTGGCTACAATATTTATTAAACGGGTGATATTTGAACACTTTTTTGCTATTTTTTCTTGTAAAAACTTAAGAAATATAATGACTAAATGTACAATAATAGTACCTAAGTAATTAGTTTAAAACCATATAAGTAATCAATATTATAATATATACTTACTAGAATGAATTAATATGACATCTACTACCTATCCTTACCATTTTATCCTAATCATAATACTACTTGCGTGATCAGTATAATGTATTCATTTTCATTCTAAGCACTCTGAAACTTATTTATTCTTTGGAACACCTGTAGGTACTCTTAAAAAAATTCGAAATTATTTTGCATGAGTATACCTACGCCCTATGGCGGCAATCAAATAGTGTCACAAATGTTATGATTTCGGCGTGGCGGCAACGATTGTTTTAGATTTCAAAAGAAGCCGCCGGCGCGTGTATCATAACCATGTACTTCCGAAAAGCGGCAAATTTCTTTGAGAAGTAAGTACAAAACCTTTGATGCCGCATTATCAAAGTGCCGATGGTTAAAACATAACTATGCATGCACTCAGTTTGATTTTAATAGATATTTTTTTATTCGCTATGTTTATGGTATTAGTCGTAATGCGCATAGGTCCAGTTTTTCATATTCTTTGATACAGTTTTTTGCGTCTCATAGAATTCCTAAGCGTACCTACCTATACACCGAACTGTTACACCTAACTACTCAGTGAAATAGCGCTAAGTCCTAGCTGCAAGACGCAAGAGTCTTGCAGGCTATGTCTTGTTCTTGCTCAAGTCTTGCACGGTCAGTCTTGGTCTTGGTCTTGCTAAAAATACGCGGTCTTGTTCTTGGTCTTGGTCTTGCAAAAACGCAAGAACAAGACCAAGACTGCAAGACCAAGACTGAATTTGGGCAACACTAGTAATACCTGCTTCAATTTAAGAATTTCAAAAAATTAAAATGTTTTTGTTTTCAGATTTTGTTTTCAAACTGGATTTGTAGACGGAGCACTTGTCATATTTAAATCCAAATGTAAAACAGGTGATTATCACGATTCGATGAATTTCGTGAATTTTAGTAAATGGATAAACGAAAAGCTCATGCCTAATATACCACCAAATTCTGTCATAGATAACGCAGCTTATCATTCGGTTCGAGAAGAGAAAAAGCCGACTATGGCTTCTACCAAGCCAGCTATGCAAGCATGGCTACGACGACATGACGTGCCTTATGATGATACACTTAGAAAAGATGACTTATTAAAATTAATTAAAAAGCATTTCACAGAAGATATTTACAAAATAGACGAGTTATTGAAAAGAAACGGACATGAAGTGTTGCGTTTGCCTCCATACCACCAAGACCTGAACCCAATTGAGTTGGTCTGGGGTGATATCAAAGGACAATTAGCACAAAAATGTATCGACTCTAATTTGGACCAAAAAAAATACGTTAGAGGGATTATTTGCTGAATACTCCGTAGAGAAGTGGAAGCATTGTGTTAACCACGTAATTCAAATCGAAAACGAATACTGCAAACATGACAGAGGTCTAGATGATGTTGTTGATTTTATTATTAATGTGCAGGACGATTCTGATGATTCTGATGATGGCTGCTTCGAAAGTGAAGAATCAAGTTCCAGTTATATTGATATGGACATAAGTGATTGATTTATAATTTTGATAAATCTTGATAATAAATAGTAAGTACAAAAGTTTATTATCTAATATTTTATTTTGTTACCTACATAGTTTATAGTTGATACATTCAAATTTTGTATCGTCATCAATTAATTTTCTAATAAATAATCCTCCTTTTTTTGCTTCGCCGCAGTCGGGTAAAAATCACCACCTGTTTACCGTTAACCTGTATGACGTCACATATCTTAAGAACGGTCCAGTGTGCGTTTCGCCT
This sequence comes from Fissipunctia ypsillon, assembly GCA_947568875.1. Classification (NCBI taxonomy): domain Eukaryota; kingdom Metazoa; phylum Arthropoda; class Insecta; order Lepidoptera; family Noctuidae; genus Fissipunctia; species Fissipunctia ypsillon. Next base: position 12,889,182 of record OX387661.1, on the reverse strand, counting down.
CTTGTGTATTAGGCTAGCCTTGTCGTCACACCCCCGCACCTCTGTACCCTGTGGGCGAAGACTCATTAAAGCGGTCGGTCTATACCTTATAAAACCTGAGCAAAAAAATAATTTCAAAATTACAGAAAACATTACGTAACTTGCTTTAAATTAAGTACCTCAATTTTTTTAGTACATCAATTTTTTAATTCTAAAATAGCAGTTATTTGGCTTTATCGCATACTATAATTAAAACATTGAAACGTTGCATACACAATAAGTTATAACAATTCTTTTGATTTCTATGGATAACCAGAATAAAATATTTAAAAAATTATAGCTCTGGTTCTAAGCTGAATTGGTTTCTGGGAGTTCTACTCTAGCATTCAAAACAGTGTATACTATCGATTAGAAGAATAAAAAAGCGATGTCCGTTTTTTGAGGCATTTATCATACTGTACATACTTTAAAATCTATATCCATTAGCTATCCTTTATAACTTATACTTTATGAAAATACAATATCTCGTAACGAAATAAAATATATTTTCGAGAGCGCAAACGGGTGCTGCTGAGACTGACGAATGGTTTTGCGCAACGAAAATAGTCACACCTAGTTATATACGGGCACAGACCCAATTGCTAGCACTCCACCAATTATCAGCACTTCGGCGAATAAGTTAAAATATAAGTTTAAGTAAGAATGATGTGATAAGGCAACGGTGCGGTTTAAAAGATGTAGTGACAAAAATTGAAAAGAGTATGTATGCTTAGATGGTTTGGTCATGTTGAGAGGATGAATGAAAGTCGACTAACAAAAGGTATTTACACGGCAGATGTGAGTGGAAACGCCGGGAGGGGACGCCCTAGGAAGACAATTATAGTGATCTTATTGGTGTTGTTCTTCAGAAAGGTCAGGTGCGTAGTACTCGCAACCGGCGTGCGTTGATGTATGAATGTAAACGAGGCAAAAGGAGTATGTAAGGATCGTAGCTGGTGGCGTTCTGTAGTTTCTGCCTACCCCCATGGGAAGAAGGCGTGAGTTTATGTATGTATGTATAAGTTTCCCTTCAGGGTTTTTGTATTGCAAAGTAAAAACATATACTTACTTGGGAAATCTTACTTTATACCGTGGTAATATTTTCAATACGTAAATATCAAAAAGGGGGCCAGCGTCGTAATAATACAAAAAATCGATCTGCAGTAAGTTGTTGGTGTTTTCCGGCCATTTTTACTCATCCGAGGTAAGTTTGACTGTCAATTTATCATCCTGTTTCTAATGTTTTATGATAATTATAATGAAATCTTAGTTTGTATACGTTTTATGAGGCACTAGTACATTGCCCGCGACTTCGTCCGCGTGGATTTTATATTTTCTCCTACAAAAGTCAACACCCCCTCCACCCCTTTTAACCGGTAGTTTTGAAAAATTAATGATTAAGATCCTTTTTCTTATTACTAATTTATTGATTAATTTATAGGCTTATTATTTAATTTATTGATCAAAAGAAAACTTTCACATAAACTGTACCTACCTTTTCACCCCAAAAGAGGTTGATTTATGAAAATTCTTCCATCATGTGTTTTGTTATTTAATGTTTAGATTTCTTTAACTTAATCTAGACACGCAGTGAAATTCTCCCCCAAAAACTTAATTACCCCTTTTGCTGGTCGATTTTCGAAAAACCCAAAAATTTGTGTCCATATTTTTTGTCAAAAGTATTAATACCGTTATGCGAGGTTACCGGTCAGCACTTTAAAATTCTTCCATACAAACTTTATCACCCTCTAAAATCCCTTTTGACTGGTAGTTTTGAAAAACTAAATAATGACAAACTTTATTATTCATTTAATATGTATTCGTGCTGTTTCAAGTTTATTAACTTTAGAAATAAGATTTTTCATACCGGTCTATTATTATTATTATTTCATAATGGTCGAATTTCCAAAAATCCCTTCTTAGAGCTCGCCTACATTATACAACCCTTGTGCAATATTTCTGATGTTATTAGTCAACGCCAACCTCTTGAGGGGTCATTGTACTCATCATTATGAACAACTTTTACTATGGAACCAAACCTGAAATCGCGAAAAAAAATCATCTGTTCCCTACATTTTGACGAGTTATGCGAACATAAATGTAGGGACCAGCTGATTTTTTTCGCGATATCATGTTTGGTCCCATAGTAAAAGTTGTTCATAATGATGAGTACAATGACCCCTCAAGAGGTTGGCAGTTATTTAAATTACACCTTACATATAAAATAATAATGATTGAAATTAGAGGACTTCTTAAGCTTGCGTCCCACGGTGCGTGATATTGCGGACGGACGCGGACCAGCCCGCACCGACGCACCATGGGCAGAGTATCGTCCGTGGTAGCGCAGACACGTCCGTCGCAGTGCGTCCGATCCGCGGCGAGTCGGTAACTTCAAAGGTGCGGTGCAAGCTTCTCTTTCATTTTGCATTATGGAATGACAAAATGGCTTCGAACCTCAAGACCCACACATACTGACACGCACCGTTGGAAGAGCCTTGTGTGCGGTGTGTGGCTGTCCGTGGTCGTCGGCCGTGCGTGATAATCCACAGAATCGTGCACCGTGGGAAGCCAGCTTTACATATGTATCTACTGGTGTTGGAGATCTTGGAGCTATCTCGCTCTTCGAATTAATGTGCAGTTTCGAAGTATATAAACAGATTGTCGCTACACACTGCATTCAGAACTGCCGCACGGCTTGGTTGAACGTGCATGATATTTACAAACTTGCAAAGAAACTTGTTTAAATTTCGGCAATATTTTCCTTAACTTTTTAGTAGTATAGCTTTTTGTGGTAACTTCAAACAATTTTTAAAATGAGTTTTTTTGATAAAATGTGGTTCGTTGCAGCAATACTTACAATCGCTTCGACAACACTATGTAGCGGTAATGCGACACCATCGGAGCAGTGCCCAGGTAAGGCACACAGACATACCTACTAAGCCTACCTATTGATTATTGTCGTTGCATGTTGGCAGTGCCATTATTTGGATATCACCTTCCCGCCCTTGTTCGATGTTACTCGGAGTCTGCGAAACACGTTTACTTCTTCCTTTCTCCCCTGTCAATCGTCACGCTATCATTCACATTTCACTCCCTAATCTCTTAAATCATTCCTCATACTATCCAATCTTTTTTTTGGCCTTCCTCTTCTTCTCCATCCATCCATCAACATTTATATTCATCACTCTTTTAGTCCCGCGTGTTTCCTATCTCCTCGGTGCCAATATTTGGATAACGCTTAAGTACTTATATAATTTTGAATAAGTTGCTGGCCATAGTAAACAACAATATGTTCTAGTAACTAGGTCCATTATTTTTTGTTTTTGTTGGAGGTGTTTTTTTTTGTCACCCGTAAGTACCTATTGGGTGTTTTAAGCGCAGCCATGCGTAATAATGAATATACATATAAAAAGCCCCAGAAGAACACGTTAGAAAAAAAAGTTAATTTAAAAAATCAAAAAACCCGACTGCGTAAATAGTGAACTTTAAAAAATATGGAAACAAGATAATTCCAAACAATCTCATGCAGTCGGAGGCAAATCTTTATTGTTAAATTTAAGAAGATGCCTCCGACTGCATGAAATTGTTTGGAAACAAAATCTACAATCTATACAGGTCATATAACCATCCTTTTTTGGCTTCGCCGAAGTCGGGTAAGAAATACTAACACCGAATGTCACTTTATATACAGGGTAGCAAGGACATCGACACACAACCTGTTAACATGGATTCAGTAAGTAAGTACCTACATGATTCTGCGTAAAATTTTTCGTCGTTTATTAAATTATTAAAAAAAAATTGCTGTTCCATACATTTTGACCGCGTAGGTATTGCACTTTTCTATGAAACATCTGATTTTTTTTTTTTTGATAACCGAGGAACAACTTCTACGTTAAGGGCTCTACAATCACGTGCTGAATTAATGGTAACAGTTTGCGCGTCCATGTCCCTGCCATTCTGTATATTCTTCTGTGATCGCAGAGAATCGCCCTTACTTTCTGGTTCTAGTATAAGACATTTAATTATATAAAGAATACATTATTCATTTATCAGAGAAATACAGGTTGGATCAATGTATATTAACAATAAGATCATCTCTTAAATTTGTATACTTTTCTTGATAAGTCTTGTAAGTGAACTGTAATGTTCTTTTTTTTGATAAATCAATGTCTTTAAATCGAAGCACCTACCTACCAGACTGATGAAGACTTCCGCGTTTGTTTCAGGGGAATCTTTCGAGGGTCTACAGGATAGGATTCAAGTGAATCCGTGCGGGAAAACTCGCTGCAATTTGCCCAGGAACACCAATGTTACCGTCACGTTGCAATTCACTGCGGGTGAGTATACTTCCTACCAGCGCCCGCATATACAGATTTGTTTTTTTTCATCCCTCGGTTACATGTATCGGGAGTGGTGCCACCCCTAATTATTTTTTCCCCTGAATTTCACTAAATCACCACCATTGTTTAGCGGTGCACATAATACACCTCCTTTCCAGTTTTCATTGATATCGCTGTCTAATTCCGTCATGGACGGAAAACAAAACAGTCGAGAGGTGTCGTGGGACACCCTGTTAACGAAGTTCCTTATCGCACGTTATACTCTGCACATTTGTTGAATAAGAGCTAGACCGAAAAAGTGTAACATTTTGACCGCCACGATACTCTTTTACGTAACAATAGTGTCGTGCCGGTCAAAAGGTTACTTTTGGCGGAGTATAGCGTGCGATAAGGAACTTCGTTCCAAAATCCCGGCTGCAACTACTACCTACCTAGCCTATTCCCAGCTGTGTTGGGGTCGGCTTCCAACCGGATGCAGCTGAATACCATTATACGTGATGCAACCTGACTGCAACCACTTAAAAAGTTCACTTTTCAAACAGTAGATGGAATCAAATCTGAGATTGAACTAAAATAATTTCCACCAACTAACTGCATCAGCTTGTTTTGAACTTTTTAGTTGCAGTCAGGATTTTTGATACTAATAGGTACAAAAACTTTTTTACAAAAAATAAAACCGACTTGGTTTTATTTTAAAGTTTTTATTTTTCACTTTTTAGTTGTGGTACCTACTCCACACGGCTTCGAATACCACTACCTGCTATGTAAATTACAGTGACATGAAGTTATTAGAACATCATCCACATAGACTAAGTGGGAAAAATTACGTACCTATTATTGATGCTGATTCAAAAACCACCCAAGCAAAGTTAATAAATTTTACGTGGGACCAACTTACAAGAATCGTTCAAATCGGACTATTCTGTAAAAAGTTATTTATTTATTTATTTAACAATTATGGAGGACTAACAGCTACATTAAAACAAGACAGTAATAGAATAGTAAACAGTGAGCCAATAATAGTCCTCACGTTTAGAGACGGAAAAAAAAATTAAGCGAACACATACATATTATAAAAAGAAAACAGTTAAAAAACCAAATACACATCTTTACATAATAGATACGTACCTCTTTATAGTCTATTTTGTATACAATTTATCAGATAATCGCATAAATAAGGCAACAGTAAACAAATCAAATCAAATCAATCTTTATTTGTGAACATAAGTACAAAAAGATGTTATTTATACATTTTAGCTGATCTGTATGTTCGGCCAATAATCGGCATACAAATATAATATTAGTAAGCAGGTTATTTTTACTATCATAATTAATAAAGTCTAGGATAAAAGAAATTAAGCAATTGAAAAATGAAATAGACGATGATCAATGAATTATAACTTAGGTACTTACAGTTTAATTTACATTTTATTTTTAGAAAAAAGTCTAGGCTTAGGCGTTGGTTGTTAAAGGTTCTGCTTGCACGCACAATACATGAATTTTGCCTATAGTTTGTTGAGCTAAACGGCACCCGTAATGGTGGATTAAACCATGTTTTAGACGGAACGTTTAAGTTAATTTTGGATAAGAGATCGGGGCTATCAATTTCATTGTTTAAAATTTTAAACAGTAGAATGCAATCAGAGATCTCACGGCGAGTACTTAATGGAAGTAAATGAAATTTTCTACACAGATTGTGGTAGTTCTCTGAATGATACGGGATCCTCTGATGAAAGCACAATTACTTGATAAACCTTCTTTGGATACCCTCTAAGTCTAGTCTATTCTATGGACATATTTATTGTAACCTAGGTTCCAAATTTCAGACGCATATTCCAAGCTACTCCTCACAAAACTGCAATATAAGATTTTAAGGGTTTTTGCTTGTGTTATGCGTGGTCAAAAAAAAAAATACGCTTCAACTTGAGTACCTCTTCTAAGTATTATAAATGTAATTATAGTAATTATCTGTTTCCTTTTCACGTCACAAAGTTTGTACTATGATTTGTTATCCGATTAACTTGAAACTTGGCACCAATACATATCAAAGGAAGCAATAATGAATGTCATTATACGTTTCTCGAAATTACCGCCCTAAGGCTGCCTTTCCACCAGAGATGTGCCAGGATGCGTAGCGAGGGATGTGTTTGTTAAGAACCAATATAATCTCTTCATTTACCTAGCCTCGCTCGGCGCAGTTCTAGTGGAAACGGCTCGGCGGGGCGAGGTTTTTGTACGTTCAAAACAAGGGAAGGACGTGTGCTAGCGAGCTTAGCAACGCATCCTCGCACTACACATTTACACACCGTTCACCGCTAGCACATTTCTGGTGGAAACACTCGCACCGTTTCACAGCCTCGTACGCATCATCGCACCACCCAGCTACATACCTCGCACATCTCTGGTGGAAAACCAGCCAAAGAGGTAATAAATTTTTACTCCCTTTTTACCCGACTACGGCAAAGCCAAAAGGAAGGGTTATGATTTTAGAGGTCTATGCATATCTGGATGTTTGTATTTACGTGTGTTCCACCGTAGCGCCTAAACTACTATACCGATTTTGATGAATGAGGTATCAATAGATGCGTAATAACATCATATACATAATATTTTAACAAAATGCTTGGTCCCTCCCTCATGATATCAAGATGGAGGGAGCAAACTGATAGACTACTCCCTGGAATGTTCTACCTACTTGTGTTATAATACCTTAATTCTACCTTAATATATTATTATTGATGTTGGCTGCCCAAAACATATCGTTTTAAAGATATCGATTATATAAGTTGGTCCCTCCAAATTGACGATTCAATTGTTTAGTGCAACAGGTAAATGGGTGGTTTATTTTCGATCTTCGAACGTACCTTCAAAATCATGCAAAATTTCTCACAGTAATATAAATGGGACCCTGTGAATGGTCGTAATAAAATATATTTGTTCCAGTTATTCCAATTATATTTATTGCAATTAACAAAATTACACATATACTTAATCTACATAGATTACAATTACCTAAGTGACGTCAACTAAGAAATGATTTCACGCGAACGAAATCGCGGGCGGCGGCTAGTATGATGTACCTACAATTATTTTAAAGCGTAAATTAAACAATGTGGTATAACAAACGTCTGGCTTTTGTTGACTCTACTTTTCATATCATCATAACAATTCCATTTACCAAGAACTCTTGAACAATTTGCCCTGTAGATAAAATCAATGACTGAAAGAATTCTGTAATATTTACCTCCTAATTTTAACTGATTAGGAATTTAGTATATATAGGTTAATTGTTTCATCAGAAGACAGCTCAAAAAATATTGTAAGAGTAAATCTCTGTTTTTATACTATTGCAACCGGTTATTCTACAGGGAGCCATATTATCACTCAAAATAGTTTGAGCAGAAGCATTTAGCGCTCCAATGCCTTGTTTCTGAATGATATTTAAATCCAAAGGAATAAACCCACATTTCCTTCTAATGTTATTAGTAGGACAATCACAGTTCGTGCAAGACCTGATAATCGCTGCATTGTAAAGTATTTTGTTATTGACAACATTTTCTATTATACAGGGTTACAGGGAAAGTCGTACTGAATATTAAAGGAGGTTATTATTCAGGTCATTTCTGATGATTTTGATTCTGAAATAAAATGTCCGAAACTTAACCGTTATGGAGATATTAAATTTTAAAGATTATTTTTAAAAATCCTTTATTTTTTGGCTTTTAGTCGTTTTCTTTGGGATTAGAGCTCCTAGAGTCGGTTTTTTTGATGTATCTAGTTAGAAGACATGTCCATTAATAAAAATGATCAATAGAAACTGAACCTACTACTAACAGCTTAAAAAACTGCTCGACAACGGTTAGCGTTATGAATTTTCTAATAGTGTTCTTAACTTTGATGGGCTTTAAAAAAAAATGTATGGAACTTATTCTGCGAATAACTTTACAAAGTTCTACGTCTCTTTAGCTATTCAAAAAGGTATATCATCTACTAGGTTTGTTCATAAAATCTTAAAATAATGTTATTAGAATAGGCCCATCTGGTAGTACAACATAACAGAATTTCGATACAAAAGAATCCGGCTTACTACCTGGCACTTTTAAACAATGAAAAAAGGTTTGGGTAGACATTGTTTGTGCCCGGGAGACGTGCGGTGACAGGTATTTATGTCATTTAAATGTCTGAATTGTCAAATCGTGGATCGTGGTGTTTGTTTAGTCTGCTCATGCGATTCTTCCATGGTAGATGTGTTATCCGTGCCCTCCGATTTTTTTTTGTAAAAACGCGACTTGGCTTGGATTTTTGGACTGTTTCATCTTCTAACTGTGTGACGTGGCTTGTAACTGGACTTTTTTTTTTTTTTTTTTTTCCTAACTATGGCATCTCGTAGTTGGCCAAGAGTGGCCGTGACTACTTAACCGGTCAATCCTGTGGCTGCCTTAAGCTAACTCAAAGCCTCCAGCCAGGGGCGTGTTACTTACAATACTAAGTGACTGCGCGCTAAGGGCACCCCCTGTGGGGTACGAACCTCGGCTTAGGGCGTCACTGGGGGGACAGCAAGTTGGGACAGGCTGGATCAAACTTGGATAATTATTATTTATCTGGGGAATTTAACGCTACAGGCTCAGCTTCGGCGCGGGCTGGCGCTTCTTCGAGCAAGGGTCGGGGGGAATTATTAACTCGGGGTTTTCGCGCTGGACCTCGGCGGCGGGGTCGGAATGTCGGTTTTTTGTGTTTTTGTACTGTACTAGTAGCCCTATTGCTTTCCTGGAGGAGAGTAATAGGGTCGTCTGGGTCTAATAGTGTGTGCCTCGGACGGCGGACTTTACTAATGTTGGAGGGGGTATATTTAGCGGCCTCGACAACTAGGGGGTTGCGATGTTTGGCGGCGGTTTCAAAGAAACGCTTGGAGTTACGTTTCATGAACTGGAGGATGGTGGGGATTTTGAGATCGAGATGGAGGATCTCGTTCCGGACATAATAAGGGGATCCCGTGATCATTCGGAGGGCACGGTTCTGGAGGGTCTGCATCCTATGGATGTGGTGGGGTTTTGCGTGAGCAAAGACTGCACAGGCGTACGTCATGATAGGGCGTATGCACGCCGTGTAAATGCGCAACTTGCACTTTAGTGACAACTTGCTTTTTGCATTCATTATCGAGTGGAGTCTACCGAGAGCGAAAGCGGCGCGCGAACGAACCTTCTTTATGTGCTCTGCGAAGGTGAGGTGCTCATCGAGAATCACACCTAGATATTTGGCTCGCTTCTCCCAAGGGATAGGCTTACCGAACATGGAGATTGGTCGGGGGGGGGGGGGGGGGGGGGGCTATGGCGCGGTTTTGAATAAAGAACCGCTTGACTTTTGTCGGGATTCACTTCAATTCTCCACTTCCTGAACCAGTCGCCAAGTTTAGTGACCGCTCTTTGGAGAGTGAGAGAAATCGAGGCTTGTTTGGTGCCCGAGCAGTAAATGGCCGTGTCGTCTGCGAACAGAGCCAACTGTGCCTTTTTGCTCCTGGGTATGTCGCTAGTGAACAGCGTGAAGATGAGGGGGGCAAGCACAGAGCCCTGGGGGACGCCTGCGCGGATAGGGTGGGGGGAGGATAGTGCTCCTTCGATGCGATAGCGGAAGGTGCGGTTCGACAAGAAGTCTCGTAAGATGAGTACGAGACGGTCCGGCACACCGAGTTGGTAGAGCTTATATAATAAGCCGTTGTGCCAGACTCTGTCGAACGCTTTCGCTATGTCGAAGTATATAACACCCGTCATCATGCCGCGCTGGAAGCCAGCGCTTATGTGTTCGATGATGCGGTGGGCCTGATGCACACAAGAGTGCTGGGTTCGAAAACCAAACTGTTCGTTTGGGATGAGGCCTTTTGTTTCGGCATAGTCTCTGAGACGCTTATAAATAAGTTTCTCATAGACCTTGCCGAGGACATTGAGCAGACTGATGGGGCGGTAGCTCGAGGGCTCAGATTTGGGCTTCCAGGCTTGGGGATGCCGATGACAGTGGCCTTTTTCCATGCATCTGGGAAGATGTTATTGCTCATGGCACCATTGAAGATGGTGGTCAGTAGCATTATGAGGTGGGCAGGGAATAGTTGTATTACCCTGTTTGTGATGCCGTCTGAGCCGGGAGCTTTACGGGGCTTTAAACCCTTGATGATATCGTGCACTTCGTCTGGAGTGACGGGAGGCAGAGGATAGTCAGGGTTTTCAACGGGGGGAAGGGAGGCTCTACGTTCGACTTCAGCGTCGACTTTTGACAAGTGAGCTTGGTCTACTGGTTGAGAGCTGGGAGAGCATTGAGCCTCGAGGCTGTTGGCTAGGCATTCAGCCTTGTCTGCATCGTCGAAGGCGATGGTCTTGTCAGGGCGGAGTAGGGGGGGCATGGAGACTACTTCTTTGGACTTTAGTTTCCTTTGAAGTTCCCAGAAGGCCTGATGAGTGGGCTCTAGGTCGCTTAGCATCCTGTCCCAGCCAGCGGTACGCAGCTCCGCTAGGCGTGTCTTTACAGCTCGCTGTAAATGGCGCATATGGGCTTTGTTCGCAAGGCAGGGAAAGTTGCTGTATGCACGGACAGCCGCGTTCTTCTCGCGCAACAGTTCACGCACATCGTCCGGCAATCTCCAGCGACGGTCATCGTCCGCTGGAGTTACCTTTGAACAGTCGTTCAGGACTGATTGTACGTGCTCAGTGAGCGAGTCGATCGCGGCCGTCGTGTCCGCGACAGAGTCGAACTGATCAGGGATGGAGTCCAAGTGATGGGAAGAAGTGGATTTCAGGCTTTTGCTTACTTTCCTCCAATCTGTGACTATTTTGGTGAGAGGGGGTTGAGTGGGGTCATGGAGACCGACACGGGGGGCCAGTTTCATGACCACTGGTCGGTGGTCAGAGGAGAGCTCTTGTACCGCCTCTATAGAATCCAACCGTAGGTTGATATTCTTCAGAAGCGCTATGTCGAGGACGTCGGCGGTATGGTTGGGGTCGTGGGGAAAATGGGTTGGAGTCATCGGGGCGATGACATCGAAATTTAGTATGGGGCAGAGACCGAACAGTTGTCTACCTCTGGCTGAGGTGATGTTGCTGTTCCAGGCAGGGTGTTTGGCGTTGAGGTCGCCCGCTATGATAACGGAATCACTCAGGCCGAAGAGGGCAGAGAGGTCGTCAGAAATCGACTGGGGATTTTCTGACGAGGTTTGGGGGGGAACATAGGCCGATACTAGGGTGATCGGTTGGTGGCCTGACATGCCTAGCCGGCATACAGACACTTCTAATTTGGATAGGGGGGGAGGGTCCATAGGGATGCAGTGAAGAACCTTTCTATAGTATATGAGGGTGCCACCCTTGTGACACCGAGTCCTGTCGTTGCGAACTACGCAGTAGTTAGCAATTGACGGGTTACGGACGTTGGGCTTGAGGAAGGATTCCTGTATGGAGAATATCAATTTGATGATCACGGAGGAACTCGGCGATCTCATCGCGTTGTCCGCGAATGCCGTTGGCATTGAAGTAGCCTAATTTAAGGGATCGGGGCTTAGTTCTCCCTTTGGCTTCTTTATCCATAGTGGGGGTTGGGAAGGTTGGCGAAGGAGGATAAGGCTTGCGTGATCTCGGGATATGAGTTATATATCTCCAGAATCTGCAGAAGGTTGCCGGCATTTCTGGCAGCAACTAATTCGCTTGCCATTTTCCTGGCGCGTGGGGTGAGGAAGGCCGTGAAGGTGCCCGAAATAATGTTGAAGGGGTCGAGGGGGTTGGGGCCAACCGTAGTCGGCGAGTGGGGGGGTGCATTACCGGCTGCAGGGGCGGTTTTAGGCGCTTGCACCGGTCTCGGGGGGAGGGCGGGGGCGGGCGTGGCGGCGCGGTTGCGGGGGTCCATCAGCGCTGGGATGGGTGGAGGTGGGGGGCTGGTTTTGGCTAGGGCCGGGAAAGCCCTTTGATGGTTAAGGGCCGTCCAGGGGCTAGGCCTTTGAGGGCTTAGCCGTTCTGGCATTTGGGTCGAAGGGGCGGGGGCTTCCCTTTGCTGGCGGGCGACTGCGCGCTTGGCCAGTTTGGGGGATAATTTCGGGGCTTTAGGGCAGCCCCGGTAATTTGCCGGGTGTCCTGACTCACCACATAGCACACAGCTAGGTGGCTCGGTGCAGAGGGTTCGGTCCTTAGGACGGGGGCAGTCAGAAGTGCCGTGCTCACCCAGGCACTTGACGCACCTGGGTTTGGCGTGGCAGTTCTTCTGCGCGTGGCCGTAAAGCTGGCATCGGTAGCATTGACCGATGAAGCCATATTTATTGGGCTTCTGGATCTCAAAGCCCATGAGATGACAAATGGTTTTTACACCAAAGATAGGGTGATGCCCTTCAGTTGGGGGACAGACAACGAGGACCATGTCGAATGCATGACCGCCTCTGGCACGGTGCATTCGGTGGACCTCCGAAACTGGGATATTTTGGGCCTCTAAGTCGGCCTTGATGGCGTCAGTAGGGATTTCCTTAGGAATCCTACGAATTACCACTCGGGTCTGGCGCTCATCGGGAAGAGTGTAGGTGTGGAAGGACACACCTCTCGCCCGAAGGAGCCTGGTGAGTTCCCTATAGTCCTTGGACGTAGGGATGCTCACTTTGATACCCTGCTGGGTAGAGCGGGCGTTGGTGAAGCCGATCTTATGCTCGGTGCACCATTGGGACACATCTGTCCACTTTGCCTTGTCCTGAATGAACACAGGCGGGGGGGGTGCCAGCTTCTTGGGGGCTGAAGAAGCAGGAGTCAGGGCGGGGGGGGCATCCTGCGAGGAGGATGTGAGGGCGCTATTTTTTGCCGCTGAGGCAGGGGTAGAGGATTCAGGCTTTCCGGCCTGGGAAGGACTGGCTGAGATGGGTGCCGTGGGGACAGAGGCAGAGGAGGAGGTGGAGGCTGAGGCGGCGGGGATGGCTGCCGCCAGAGGCTTTTTGGCCTTGCCGGCCTTTGAGGAGGCGCTCTTCTTCCTCTTCCCTCCCTTTCCGACGACTTGATAGTCGTCTGAGGAGGAGGAGGAGGAAGTGAGCGAGATAACTGGACTTTGATTTGTGTTGTGAACATGGCAACATTTACCAACGAGGAATATGCTGACATCCTAATGTGTTATGGATTTTGCGAAGGAGTGTCGTTGCGTGCACGCAATGAATACATGCTAAGGTATCCTACTCGCCGAGTACCTGATATTGGCGTATTTGACAGAGTTTATCAAAGACTACGAGAAACTGGTTCTGTGCTAGTACGTCGGACTGACATGGGACGACCTCGTGTTCTTGATGACGACGACGAAGATAATGAAATACGACGTCTCTTTGAAGCCGACCCAACCACGTCAACAAACGTTGTCGCTCGACGGCTTGGTATTTCCCAGTGGAAAGTCTGGTTCGTAATGCACAGTTCTGGGCAATACCCTTACCATTACACGCCAGTGCAAGTAATTGAAGAAGGGGATCCATTAAGACGACTAGACTTCTGCAGATTTAAGCTCAATGCCGATAATGAAGATCCGGATTTTTTAAAGAAAATCATGTGGACAGATGAGTCGAAATTTGACAAAGACGGCATCACAAACTATCATAACACCCATTATTGGGCTCCCAAAGCGCAAGGTAACCCCAAGAAAAAAAGACCAAAAGGGTCACAAAGGAGATTCAGTCTTAATGTGTGGATGGGTATAATATCAAATAACTTGATAGGGCCATACTTCCTGCCCGATAACTTGAATGGCGAGACATATGAAAACTTTTTGAGGGAGGAGTTACCCTCTTTAATGCAAGACTTGCCTATTGCATTGAGACGAAACATGTTCTTTCAACATGATGGCTGCCCAGCGCACTACAGAAGAAGTGTTCGAGCATGGTTGGACGAGAATTACCCAAACCAATGGATTGGAAGAGGCGGCCCATAGCATGGCCGGCGAGGAGCCCCGATTTAACGCCGATGGATTTTTATGTGTGGGGTCATATGAAAAGCCTAGTATACGACCAAATGACACCGATCGCAAATGTCGATATTCTAAGACAAAAAATTATTGATGCGGCTGAGGAAATGAGGCGGAACCTACGAACTTCTGTCGTGAAAAGTAATTTAAGAAAAAGAATGAGACTTTGTGTAAGAAATAGCGGCGGCCATGTAGAACATGAATTATAAAAATATTGCTAAAATTTTTGTCTTTTTTTTACGTATTTTAGCTACTTTTACCTCAAACTAAAAATGTACCCTCTCCTAACTTAACTGTTAGTTGGGCAATGTTTTGCCCATTTAATAGCAAGTGTTATACCTTTTTGAATAGCTAAAGAGACTTAGAACTTTATAAAATTATTTGCAGAATAAGTTCCATACAATATTTTTTATTAAAAGCCTGTTAAAGTTAAGAACACTCTATTAGAAAATTCATAATGCTAACCGTTGTCGAGCAGTTTTTTAAGCTGTTAGTAGTAGGTTCAGTTTCTGTTGATCATTTTTATTAATGGACGTCCTCTAACTAGATACCTACATCAAAAAAACCGACTCTAGGAGCTCTAATCCCAAAGAAAACGACTAAAAGCCAAAAAATAAAGAATTTTTAAAAATAATCTTTAAAATTTAATATCTCCAGAACGGTTAAGTTTCGGACATTTTATTTCAGAATGAAATTCATCGGAAATGACCTGAATAATAACATCCTTTAATATTCAGTACGACTTTCCCTGTAACCCTGTATAAGCAATATATTGCATTCGCACTGTATTTGTTCATGGTTTCTCACAGGCGTTAATCTGAAATGTTTCTTGAGTATGGTGTTCGGTGTTTTGACCGAACACCTTATTCAGCAAGATCGGCGTGACTCGCCGTCCTAATTGAATAGGTTTTACAACATATTCAGTGCACTTTCGTCTACCGCGATAGCTGGGTGTTTTCATAACATTTAAACATTCCGTTTACATTTTTAGCTTAGTTTAACATTAAGAGCATTTTAAGTGAGAAGTAATAAACAGTGATCAACGTAAACATTTCTTTTCCTTATAAACATCAAACACCGACACCTAGCTACGTCCCCCGACATATGGCATTACGCATTTTATAAATATCATCACACTAAGTATCTGTGCTTCAAGTTTTTTAATAAAATCAAAGAAATATTACCATCTGTATTATTGATATTTACATTAAGCTGAAATCCATCTACTAATCCCATAGCTATTGATTGGGAAAATGCATCGAAGGCACATGTGTTAACAGATGATAAGTGATTTTTTAAATTTTTTTAATTTTATTTTTATATGTCTTTATTAAAGGCAAAATACAAGTTTGACACAAATTAAAGTACACATGATATTCATTAGAGGACAGAGAAATTAACAAACAGAAATAGTGTAGGTACAAGAGATGGGTAAAGTATGGTCAATACAAAATTTTTGAGCCCTGACTCCTAAACTAGGAAGATCCTGTATCTTAGGAGGCAGTGTCTTCGCATAAATAGTGAATTCGTATTTACTGCTTTTACTAATGAACCATTAATCAAAATGGGTATTTATCTGAAAGTGTGTTTAACTGTAGTTTTTTTAGTATTGCCTTTGCCACGCCAATTCTCAACAAATGATGGATTTTCAGCAAAAATTTAATCAATTTCATTGTCTTTTTGTGTCTTATAATAAGCACTTTAAACATTTGTATTTGTCTTTTCTTAGGAAGAATAGTGTTGTCCAACAACTACGGAAAAATGATAATTAAATCACTGTAAATGCACTATGTTAGCCAGGACGCAGTTATCGCAAACAGCTTCGCTACAATGCCATCAAATGCCATCCATCGACTATGTTTTAGAACTACCTTCAATATTTTTCTTTGTGTTTACCTAAATAAAATAAACCAATAAATAGTAATATTTCAAAACTAAACATATACATTTTATATTAGCTAGATATTTTTGTGCTATTCTTATTTAAAAAATAAAACACCTATAATAAAACTACTACGATCAAAATTTGTACAGTAGCGGTCAGAACTACAAACGCCAGCATTACAAAACTATCGCATCGTTACTCGTCGCACTTGAGACCTTCTATTTAGGCATTTATGTTTTAAAGGTTGTTAATAACATCAATAAATGTTCCTATGAAAAATAGTGTTTTTTTAATTAAATTGCCTATTATACTTTATTTTTACCCCCTATACCCTATTGTCATTGTATTAACGAAACTCAATAAATAATAGAACTCTCGACACGAAAACAAAAGGAGTCGAAAGCGCGCACTGAGGTTCGAACCTTTTCCACTTCACGCACACACAATAACAGCCACCCAACGGTGCGAACCTGCCATCGCTGCTTATAATTTTCACTTTGAATTTTAGCATTGCTTTTAAATAGGCGCTGTCTGTGGTCGATAATTTATTAAGAAAAACCAAGTGTATAAGTAGGTAGTTGTAGGTATCTTTATTTAGTGTTGACCACCAACAACACCAACATCTGACCAACCAACAACGCGCTTTCGTAGTTATACTGTGTGCGCGTTACTGTCTGCATTAAAACATCACACACAGAGAGATAGGCGCAGATCTAACGTGCAGGCCAAAATGATCATTCCGGTGGCAGTCCACTTAAGACCGTTGATTGTACGTTGTACCTACTTATTTCTTTAATTTTTTTTAGCGCTTAAAAATAAACTTTAATGTAAGAATGCATGATTTGAAGGTAGTAAATAGGTATTAAATATTTATCCTTCGAAGATCGAAAATAAACCGCCCATTTTTGCACTAAACAATTGAATCGTCAATTTGGAGGGACCAACTTATATAATCGATATCTTTAAAACGATATGTTTTGGGCAGCCAACATCAATAATAATATATTAAGGTAGAATTAAGGTATTATAACACAAGTAGGTAGAACATTCCAGGGAGTAGTCTATCAGTTTGCTCCCTCCATCTTGATATCATGAGGGAGGGGCCAAGCATTTTGTTAAAATATTATGTATATGATGAGGTAGCTAAAATTATAGCAAAGGTGCGCAATAGTAGATTAATGGTATTATTTTTTTATATATGTATGACATACATTGGAGACTTGGTCCTTTCATTTTGATGGTCACGGTTTCTGCCGTAGGTAAGTATGCATGCAAATGGTTTTAACAGTATTCCCTATACGGCAGGATCATCGATTTTATGGTGAAATAACAATTTTATTGTAATAAATAGTACGCATAAGATCTTTTTTTTTTTTTTTAATCTTTATTTATTTACAGGGTTTTTTCTTTAAAGAATATGTCACCCCGATTATTGAATACAATAACAAACTAGCCTACCCGCAACCTTGTACCCATAATAATAATCTGATAGTGTTCTAGCCTCATCTGACAATGGTGAGGCCAGAACGCTATTATAGAAGCCTACATTAAAATTACTGTCAAAAGCTTGACGTCTTCGGACCCCAATACGACTACATTCCGTCAAGATGTGATGCACATCTTCTATAATTCCACAGACAGCACAATTGGGTGAATCAACTTTGCGCATCATAAAACCAAAACTATTGAGAGGAACGTGGCCGGATCGGAGTCTCAAAGCCGTCACAACTTCTTGCCTATTCATCCTGCCCTCGCTGAACCAAAGCATACGTGGAAGAGATGGCTGAATCGTCCTGTACCAAATACCTTTTGTTAAAGATCTTTTATCAAAATATTCTGACCAAGATTGAATACATCTGTCTCTAACTAGGGGTAAAAGCTCAGTATGCCATGGAGGACAAGCATAATTTTCCCCATCAGACGCGGCTTCATTTGCCAAACGGTCAACCATCTCATTACCATCCAGTCCAACGTGAGAAGGAATCCATTGCAATACAACTGTTTTATGTTTGGTAATAAATTCAGTGATGGTTCTTAAAATACTATACGCCAGTGGAAGCCCCCTAAAAGGTGAAGTACTCGTACATCTCATCAGATGAAGAAGAGCACTTTTCGAGTCAGTGAAAATGACGAACTGATCACCGTCCAAAGATTTGATGTAAGCCAAAGCTTCAGCGATAGCAATCAACTCCAAGTGCATTATTGAAACTTTTGATGAAATACGGAATTTGAAAAATGTACCAACTTGCGAATCAAAAAAGGCTGCGCCACAGCAGTTCTCGTGTCTAGAACCGTCCGTATACACACAGTAAAAGCCAGAATATTGTGCATTTAGAGACTTACAACATAGTGATCTTAAATTATGTATATAATAACAATGCTTAGGTTTATCAACCGAATCTAAACTAGGCTTTACAATAAGTGATAAGTCCATATTGCTGACCCAAGTATCCATGGAGAACATGCCAATTTTACTACTGCAGTACATATGTTCTTGCTTTAGGACATCGTGAGACATAACTAACAGTGGATTTTTCTTATTTCTCCAATAAGGATTATTACCACAAAGACCATGAAGCTTATCCAATATGCCTATTAAAGGAAAACTGTAACATTTAGATTTTAAGTAAAACTTACCAGCTAAATATCGGCGGCGAATAAAGAGAGGAGGCAATATCAATTCGGATTCCATCGCGTGAATTGGAGTGCTTTTGATAAACCCACCTATTAATCGCAGGCAAATGTTTTGTAATCTATCAAGTTTGGTTAAATGTGTGTCGGCACTATTGTCTAGTAAAAAGCTACCAAAGTCGATACGACTACGAATAAGAGAGATATATAATCGTCTTAAATGGTTGGGATGAACACCCCACCCGGGTCCCACTAAAACCTTAAAAATATTAATCAGTTTAAGTACTCGCTCACGAACCTCATCAATATGTTTCTTCCATCGAAGACCCCTGTCTAGCCACAACCCCAAATATTTCACATGGTCTACTAACTCTAACAAAGTGCCGTTTAATCGGACATCTATAACTGGTCTACGACAACCTCTGCTAAACAAACAAATTTTACTTTTAGCGGGGGAAATTTCTAAACCTACGTGCGTTAACATGCTGTTGATTAGATCAAGAGCAGACTGGATCTTACACTCACCCTCACTAACAGAAGAACACTGAACATATATAGCGAAATCATCCGCATACTGAGATATGGAAATATTGTTCTGCAAACGCTTACAAATATCCGACGTTATTATATTAAATAATAGTGGAGATAACGGATCACCCTGAGCCAAACCACTACCCGAATATCTGCTAATAAAGTCATTACCAGATCTTATTTTGAGTACTCTTTTATGAAGAAAATTCCATAGATATCTACAGATGCGTGACCCTACTTGAAAGCTATCCAAAACATTTATTAAAACAGTATTATTTACATTATTATACGCATTATTTATATCTAAAAAACAACCCATAGTAGAACAACCCTCGGAAAAACCAGTTTGAATTGTGGAGATTAAGCAACTTAAGCCATCTAAACACGACCTACCTCTTCGGAAGCCTACTGTGTTTGCAGAAAATGTGTTACTTTTTTCCAGAAACCATTCCAATCTTCGAAATAAAACGTAATGGAAAATTTTGCAAATGCACGACAACAACGATATAGGTCGGAGTGAACAAACGTTACTAGGGTCACGACTAGGTTTTGGAATAGGTACGATACAAATGTCGCGCCACTGTGAGGGTACAAAACTGAGATCAAAAAAATTATTATATAACTTTAGTAAAACAGATTTACCCACATCAGGTAAGTTCTTAATCATAGAATAAGATATATCATCGCATCCAGGAGATGTATCCTTAGATTTGATACATTTATCTAGCTCCTGAATAGAGATCTCACATTCTAATATAGGGTTACTATGGTGAACCGTAGGGGTCGGTGGGGAAACATAATCTGGTGTTAAAGAATTTAAAAGATTTGAGGCACTTTGGGCGTCCACAAAATGTCTAGGCGAACGGTAACCTTTCAGCCATCTCATTTTGCGCCACATTTCACTAGACGATGTAGTGTGATCAACTGTAGAACAAATATTTTGCCAGTTCACTCCCCTAGCCTGCCGGATTAACTTCTGCGATGTATTTATCCTACTGTTGAGAGTATCAAGATTTTGGGGAGTGGGATTACGCCTAAATTTGGATAATGCTAGCCTACGATGAGCAACAGCGCGTGACAGTTCTGAGGTCCAGTACGGCTTTGGAGTAAAATCTGAAGACGGGTTTTGATTCAATTTATACATCGGGATGAATTTGTTAGCAGCGTCATTCAAAATATCTAAAAATAAATCATAAGCTTTTTGAAGGTCATTCGGTAAACACAAATGGCAAAATTTTTGTTCCAGATATTTTTTATATGAAATCCAGTCTGCTTTGCCAAAATTCCTTTTATTAACTGAAGGAAGGTATGCCGTACACAACGTTGAGATCTTAATCATTAAATGGTCACTGCCAAGATTTTCATTTAAAACGGTCCAATTAATGTTAAGCGCAATATCTGTAGAAACCAGTGATATATCTGGGGAAGTCTGTTGTAAGTTGTTGTCAACTAAACGAACTCGAGTATGTGTCCCATCGTTCAAAGAAAAATAACTGCTGTCTATAAGTGAGTCGTGAATCAGACTGCCTCTGTGATCGGTTTTATAAGACCAACTGACGTGATGGGCATTAAAATCACCTAGAATTAAAGTTTTGGATGGCCATAATGATAATAGGCTATCCCAATCCTGCTGAGTGGTAACAATTCTCGTTGGACAATAGACAGCAACAATGTTTTTGAACGGATGACAATTAAATAACTGAACGCACACTACCTCGATACCGTTATTATTCACGTGGACGCACCTCTGCTGCGCTTTAACAGATTTGTGTACTATGATAGCTACGCCGCCGTATGAGTCATCCCGGTCCGCGCGATAAACATCATAGCCACTAACTTTAAAATTACTTTCTGGTTCGAGCCACGTCTCACTAAGGGCAGCAATATGTACTTTATCCTGGCTTAAAATTTCATGAAACGATGCTAACTTAGGCCTGATACTTTGGGCATTCCACTGTAAGATGTTTAATTTAATTGATTTGTTAGCCATCACAAGGAATCAAAAAGTTAAATAATGCTTTTATCCACGGCCACTCTGAAACAAAACTCACTGACACTAAAGTTAACCATTCAAGGCACAATTGGAACACACACCTTATCTTAAAAATTAAGCTAGTCTTTTTGAGGTAAATAACTTCCTTTATTCTGGACCACAACTCATTGAAAGATGGACATTCATTGTTACTCTCTCCATCATCAGGTGATTGGTGAAAGTTTTTATCATCTGCATCTGAATTCCAAAACATCCAGTCTTCTTTTGGTGGCTTATTTTTATTTTTCTGAGACTGTACATTGGGTTTTGGAGGGTCATCACTAATCGAAGTAGGAGTCTGCACTTTGTGTACAGTGGCCTTAGTCTGGATAATTTCGGCAAAAGTGTGATGAAAAGAGGCTCCTGAATTTACTTTTCTGACTTGTGAAGGCTCGCCTGCTCGAGGTGTAGAAGAGACACGATTTTCTGGGGCTACCGGAGCTTGAGAGAGAACGACAACTTCGGGGGGACCAGAATTTTCGGGAGGAACATAACATTCTAGGGCTTTTCTGTATGTGCAACCAAACTCAGCCATAATCTCCCTTAGCCTTCTCTCCTTCTTATAAACTGGACAAGTCTTACTTAGAGATATGTGATTACCGTTGCAGTTGACACAGGTAAACAATAAAGTGTCGCAATTTTCGTGATGCCCACCACACTTCGGGCAAACCACGTTTTTCGAGGGGCACATTTTCCGCGTATGGCCTAACCTCCAACATTGGGAACATTGGGATACCTGGTGTATGTAAGGCAACACCTTTATGTTTATATCACATACACGAACTGAGGCTGGTAGATGATCACCATCAAAACAAAGTCGAAGGGTTTCACTGGGGCACCAACCACCTTCAACCCTATTGCGACGGTCTAGCCTCTTGAATAATAAAAGCTGGGCGGGGGCCGGACATGAAATATTTTCGAGAACCTCCTCATCAGTAAAATCCAAATCTACATCCTTGATTAAGCCATAGCAAACCGACAACTGCATAGCCTTCTGGAACCTCCATCCTTTCTCTAAAAGTTTCTCGCACCTTATAAGATTTTGCGCAGCCGATTCACATTCAAATTGAAAGCGTATTTTAAAAGGACTTAAATATTTAATCTGGCTAATTTTCGAAATATTATTTTCTTTTAAAATACGTGCCATTGCAAACTGTTTCGGAAGACGTTCCTTGTAAGAAACGTAGACCTCATATTTTTCTTCTTTTACAGAGTTTTTGCTACCGACACATATCTTTTTTTTAATCCCCTTAACTTCTGTCCAACCTTCGTCTTCAGTACTGTCCTCTCTTTCTCGCTTTTCCGCTCTTAACTGCTCCTCTTTATTGTTACCGTCATAATCTATATCGTCCATATCCAACGAATCGTTCAACAAACTCTGTACATCATTCTTGAGCACGGGCATATCACAGCGCGGTGAAGCGCTTACGTTATCAGTCATGGCGCGATCACGTAAGGCACACGGTAGGGCCGCGCAGCCGGGAGGTCCGGCGCACACCTATAGCGCGTGAAAGTGCGTAAACAACAATTCGCGCAGTAGGGATAGCGATTCAATCCGCGACGAAAAACACAACCAGACCGCACGAGTGCCGGTACGGTTATGGCATAAGATCTTGTTATAATCTTTACAGGTAGACGCTTTCGCAGCGATATAATATATGTTTTGGTAGGTTTTTTTTTGCAATATTTAATAACTTGTTCGCTTTTGATTTGATTCGATTCCCAGTTTAGGCAAGCGACTTTTTTAAAATGTCCGAATGCAGTTCTACTTACTTTTGAAAAGAAAAATAGAATGCTTCCTTTGAATTAAAATTGGTGACATCAATGTTTAGAGCACTTTCCCGCCATTGCCGGCTTCAACTTTCCACTCTGTACCTCTTACCTATTGGGTACAGACATAATAGATAATAGTAAGTAGGTACTGCTATTGGGTTTGATTGTTTTCGCATGTAAGATTCACATTCAATGGGGAAGGCAACTGTCAAAATGGCGCTGTCGTAGCTAGTTCCCAACACAAGCCAATAATACAAGGCATGAAGCGGTTTTATTTTATTTTTGCGAAAACGATGCGTTGTTGTGTTACTAAATACTCCGAAATTGGAGTCCACCATTTCCCGAGAGACCCTAAAATTAAAAGATGGTGGCTTATAGCTATTCGTAGAGATGTTTTATAAATTAAACAGAGTAGAAACATTTTGAAGAAAGTGACTTTTTTTTTTTTTTTGGATGGGAAATCATCAAATGACTTCTCCCGCTCTGGGCGGAGCGGTAGGGCGTGTCAGACTTTTACTGACTAAAACCCACCCGTGTTCCTTCTGTTGCCTGTGCCGGGGCCACGGTAACTCTTTCGAACATCCCGCAACCTCGGCTGAAGAAAGTGACTTTGAGGATATATTTATGGTTTTAAATTCTGACACTTTCCATATCATTTACTTGATTTAAAATATTGAAATCACCGAAAATAACGAAATAGCGAAATAAAAGTAAACTCATGAATGAACGAAATGTCAAACTTACTATAGGCCGTGAGGACCTAGCTATGATCACGCCATCTACAATTAGCTTTGCCTTGCCCGACCTTTCCCATTAAGAAATTAATGGATTTCAGTAGGTTCATTCTGTTTTACTTCATAGTGATGTTTGCAAAGCCTTACTTACATGCCCACAAAATAATGCTTTAGAATCTAAAATTTTATCTTGTGTGCATGTCAGCCACTCCTTCTCCGGACGTATAGTTAAGGTGCTCTTCCACTAGGAGTCTTGAGTTTTAACGATTCATGGTTTTTGTTTTCAGAGCAAGAAGTAAACTTGTTGACGAATAATGTGTTTGCGATCATCGGAGGGGTACCAGTTCCGTTCTTCGGCGTAGACGGTACGGATGCGTGCCAGCACGTACAGCGCGCGGACGCGGACGAGTACGTGTCGTGCCCGCTGCCCGCCGGCCGCGACTACATCTACACTAACGTGTTCCCGGTGCTGGCCGTGTACCCCACGCTCAGCACACGAGTACATCTACACTAACGTGTTCCCGGTGCTGGCCGTGTACCCCACGCTCAGCACACGAGTACATCTACACTAACGTGTTCCCGGTGCTGGCCGTGTACCCCACGCTCAGCACACGAGTACATCTACACTAACGTGTTCCCGGTGCTGGCCGTGTACCCCACGCTCAGCACACGAGTACATCTACACTAACGTGTTCCCGGTGCTGGCCGTGTACCCCACGCTCAGCACACGAGTACATCTACACTAACGTGTTCCCGGTGCTGGCCGTGTACCCCACGCTCAGCACACGAGTGCACTGGAGCCTCAATGACGGTAAAAAAAGCCTAATATGCTTCGAGGTACCTGCGGCCATTACTTCTGGCGCAAAGAAAACTTAGTTCAAGCTTGTCGATTGAGCGGATTATTATATTTATAGCTTCGAGGTGTATATGGATGATGATTAAATTTAAAATTAAACACATTATATTTGTAAAATATTATTATATTTAATTGATTAATTGTAATGGCAATTAAAACAAAGTAAAAACCTTCTCCTTCGTCATTCCTCCTTACATAGAAACTTACACCTACTTTAATAGTACAACATAGGACATACAACTGTACGAGGATCTTTGGGTGCGTGGCCAAAATTGGAACTAGTCTTCTTGAAAAAACAAGGTTTTTTTCAATTTTACAAAATGTTTATCAAAAACGCCCCGGTCACTGTCATTCAAGTGCCAAACGATCTTTGTAGCAAACTACGTCTCCCCGCGCACTAGGCAGCCAGGCTGCGGCAGCCAAAATAATGAGTCGAAGACCATTTATGACTATTCTGCGGAGAACACAAAACGCGTCTAGCTGCTACGCCAAGTGCGCGGTGACTGACGGCACATACACATCCACAATGTATGTGTGGCTGCCTTGTCTCGCTCTGGCTGCCTGCAACCAAAGGCTGCCGTGCAAAAGTGCGCGGTGGCTCTAGCTGTGTATACATTATCAATAGCTTTTCAGTTCGGTAACGAACTGAAACGAAACATAACGCAAGATCAATTTTATTAAAATGTTAGGCACTGAATATTAATATAAATAAATACATCTTCGTTTAGCTTGACTGACATTATCTGTCTAAAAAAAGTGAGCATTGGTATTCTGGTGGTTGTTTGATATGAAAGGATAGGTATGTAAAATTATACAATTCGCACGGGCACTTCAAAGCAGATTAGGTCTACTTCTGCACCATTAATTTTACCCTGCAACGCCCAATGTACC
Source organism: Fissipunctia ypsillon (assembly GCA_947568875.1). Classification (NCBI taxonomy): domain Eukaryota; kingdom Metazoa; phylum Arthropoda; class Insecta; order Lepidoptera; family Noctuidae; genus Fissipunctia; species Fissipunctia ypsillon. Next base: position 12,863,540 of record OX387661.1, on the reverse strand, counting down.
GTCACTGAGATCGCAGGGTAGAATGCGAGCACAGGAAAAGTATCGTTATAGGTATACTTAGTGCCTGCTTTCAGCGGGCATGAGGCTTTGTCGCCGTTCTCCAAGTAGAGCTTCTCACAGACGGACAGGCCGTCCACTCCCACGAAAGGTAAAGTGACGCCGAGGACATCCGCAGTTACGCGGTTCTTGATATCCGCAATATCGCTTTCTGTAAAAGTAAATAAGTTCTCATGAATATGCATTTCAGAAAAAGAGTAGTTAAAAGATGGACGCTGCATTTTCCTATCCTAATAGCATAAATTATGTATGTTAGGGATAGTCTGAATCAAAGAATGACAATAGCCGAACACTATTATTTTAGAACATTATGAATACGGTAACGGCTCTCCGCTCTACTAGGTATAATTGAATGACAAAATTGTCACTAAATAGTAGATACGCAGAGCATAGAATTTATTTTTTTATTAATTAATTTAGTAGTTTAGAATAACTAAAATGAACAAACTATAGGTACTACTTGTTTGATTGCAAAATTAACTTTAAAAGCTCCCACATACTGGGGCGACTTGTCGCGCGACACGATTCTGCGATATTATATCTGTAGAACAATTTCTATGAAAACGCGCGTGACGCTTCACACAGGAGCGACCTGTCGCGCCGCGACACAGATATATCGCGTCACGTGATGCGATGATATTGCGATATTATCGCGCAGCGTGACACCGCGATATCGCCTAGCGCGCGCGACGCGCCACAAGAGGGTATAAATGGCGGTCATGGCGGTGCAATGCTAGCTGAGCTCAGTATTAGACGATCTTCCTCACAGAACGAAGGCAGGTCTGCACGTGTTTGCTGAGCGACCCGTCCTAGGTTCGATTCCCAAGTCCTAACCTAACCTAACTAGGGCATGCAATTATCCGCGGATTTTTACTATCCGGACAATCCGGATAACGGATAATACATAACATCACGCCTGTAATCCCCAAAGGGTTAGGCAGAAGTGTAGGTAGGTACACCCGCATTTCCCTAGTGATGCATATTATACATAGAGTTATAAAAAACAGTACTTACAATATTCTTACTTATATCTATGGTATTATATACATACTGAGCATAATTGTATTAAAGAAGAATTCACGGAGATACGGAATTAATATGATAAGTAAATTAAAAGTAAGTACTGTAATGATCTGCCGGGATACCACGGCAGACCACACTACTGCGCTGACTCGATAAGAGATGTGTTAGGAAGATATAAGTAGCTACTATAAATTAGTCACACCAGAGCACCACCATCCATACCATAGATATTAGAAGTTATAATTCTATAGGACCTACCCACCTACCTACTCATAAAACGACCGTAAAAATGTGTTGCAGCCGAAAGTACATTTACATGTAGGAATTAAAGTTATTTTTTACATATATGTATATTGGAAACTAAGAAGTCAGTAAAAAATAAAACTTAAATACCTAATTATTATAAATAAGTAATTAAAAAATCTGGATTTTTGTAAATAAATACTGCTTAAAAGCACGTCGGAATTCGCCAGTTTCGTCGTTCGTGTCTGTGTGGTCAATCTTAGGTACCTATGTCCTTAGGTTCGGTTAATCGAACATAGGACCCCACGCTCAGCAAACATGCACAGACCTGCCTTCGTTCTAAGACGAAGATCGTCTAATACTGAGCTCAGCTTGTTTTTTTTGTTTTTGGGGAATGGCATCTCGCAGTTCAACCTATAGGAGGTTGTCGACTGCTTAACCGGGCTTTCCTGTGGATGCCTCAATAAATTAAGGCCTCCAGCCAGGCTTAAAACTAAGACTAAAAACTAAGCGACTACACGCTAAGGGCACCCCCTGTGGGGTACGGACCTCGGCTTAGGGCGTCGCTGGGAGAGGACAGCAATGGGACATGCTGGATCGGATTATACTGAGCTCAGCTAGGATTGCACCGCTATTTATAGTCTCGTGTCGCGGCGTTATCGCGGCGATATCGCGCTAGTGTGAAACGTGTCGCGTGGCGATAAATCGCAATATCGCCACGCGACACGTATGTCAGAGCCTTTAGAGTACATCGGTCTCACAAGTTTTCACAAGAAAATACTTAACATCAATTTGTTACAAAAATCTCACGATTTAGCATTTGGTTTTCCGCTACAGTTTTTATGGAGTTTCGAAGGCTCACGTCTAATTTGACCAACCCTTTACGATTCTAAAACAGATATTTAAAGAAGTGATTAGTCTATCGCCAGTAGTGAGTAAGAAAAGTGATGTAAATGCCCTAACCAACTGATAAAACTGATAATAACTAAAAAAAATCAGCTGTTCCCTACATTTATGTTCACATGACTCGCCAAAATGTAGGGAACATCTGATATTTTTTTCACGATTTCACGTTTGGTCCCATAGTAAAAGTTGTTCATAGTGATGAGTACAATGACCCCTTAAGAGGTTGTGCGTTATTTATGTTACACCTTGTATACAAATAAATAAAAATGTACTGCCTGTACTGTACAGTCAGCCCCAAAAAGATGCATACACGGACAAAAATTAATTTAATTGCGTACAATCTTGGTTACCTATGTAATTTTGTATCATGGTGTAGCAACTAAACATATTACACATTGTGTACTTAATTGTAGCCAGAAATTGACAAAAAATATGATACAACGATTCTATAGACAATTAAATGAATCTTAGGCTGCGGGCACGAAACCAGCGGCGAGGAACGGTAGCGGCGTAACAATTTTGTACCGTCCGTTGGTCGTCGCCATCGCCTCGCTCGGCCACCGCTCCTCGCCGCTGGTTTCGTGCGCGCAGCCTGAGTCCGTATCTTTAAGTATGCGGGCACGAAACCAGCGGCGGCTGAGCGATGGCGACTGCGGAGCGGTGCGGGGCAGAGCGATCCGGCAACGGGCTTTGGGGTGGTGGGCACGAAACTGGTGGTCGATTGAAATCAAATAAGTTTATTCCCGTTCGCTTGCGCGTTACCACCGCGCCGCCTCCGCTCGATCCATCGCTCGGTGCATCGCTCGATCGCTCCGCGCCGCTCTCGCCCGCTTCGTGCGCGTCTCTTCAGAATGTACTCTTGTTTACGCCACCGCCGCGCCGCCCCGCAATCGCCATCGCTCCGCCGCCGCTAATTTCGTGCCCGCAGACTAAGAGGTTGACAGTACCTACAAGTTCTATAAACTTCTGCGCGACACCGTGCACCCTAATTGCGTAACACACTTTCAGTCACAAATGTCACAATCCGAGGGTTTTGATGGAAATTCCTAATCCATTGCTTCATAGGTTTGAAATTTTTTTCTGCTCAACAACATAAATAACGCAATGAACATGGCTCAACTGTCAAAATGAAAGGAACTGCAATCAATTGCCATTTACAACATATATATATATATGTACAACATACGAGTATAATTTATACTATATATATATATATATGTTACGCAATTACCCCGCAGGACGTCGGACGCGTTTTGGCCGTCCCTTTAGAACAATTTCGGCTTTGTAGACCGTTCTCTGTTACTCGTACTACAATATAATTATGTGTCTGTCTATGAAACCCCATGTGCCATGTTGAGCAACGGCCGCGTACTGTTGCTAGTACGTACTTATTGTAAGTACCTATAACTTGATCTTTTGCCATGTCGGAAGTGGTCGTAGCATAGCTATCGTAGTCGCGACTCGCGACCACACGGCAATCTCAATTAGGTTTTATTTCCTACCGCAGAATATTAAATGCACATTTTCCTCTTGTCTTGAACAATCTTTCGATGTTTCATATTTTTATTGCTGTCGGTACCTACTCTTGGTAGTCATTGTGATGGAATAATTATACTCGTTGCTGTCTCGTTCTCAATGATGATAGAATACAAAGGTACCTAGTAGACGTTTAGTCGAGTCACTCGTCACATAATTTTGAAGAAATAACTAAAAAATTAACGCGTTTTATACGGATTTTATTACATGACGTGTCATGAGATTCGTCCCTACCGTGTGAGTTACAATGGCTGTGTTGTGTTGTGCTTGTAAGCTAAGCAACCTATGGTTGACTTTTTTCATTATAACCTTAAAGGGAAGTTCTGCGGGAACTTACATGGTTATTTGGTCAATCTGTTTTGCCCTTACATCATGCTTACCTATAGTATACTTTTTCCAGATATAACCCAGTTAGCAACTCATCTGAGAGGAATAACCACCGACGGCTGCCATGACCCACGCACAATGGTCCACCTGAAGGATTATGTGCGGATCCAAATCTCTTATTAGAGAACTCATCTGACATACGTACATGATAGTAATGAGAATGTCCATCCGGAGTCGATAGAAAATATTCAACCAGATAGAAAACACAGAGAAAGTCTGAGAAGACCTGCTAAAACAGATAGCCTTAAGGTGGGACATCATACTTCAAAAAGACTTAGCAAAAGAGGAGAAAACTTCATTTACCAAATGTTAAAATCTAAATCAAACAAAAATTAGCGTGACAGTTCAGGAAATGTCAAGAAAGTGAGACTGGCTAATACAATTAATAAAATAGCAGCAAATTGCCACAGTGCGACATATATTTTCTCAACATAACCATCTTTTACACTATTATTCAAAGTCATATCTTTTTTGTTTAGATTTCTTTTTATTCATAAGGGATCCATAGGTTTGGTTAGGTTAGAACTGTGACCAACTACGTGCGAGCCGAGCGAGCGAAGCGAGCGGTGCCGCGGCAGCGGCCGGCAAGCGCTACCTCGAAATTGGTCGCGAAATTTTTCTAAGTATTTTTTCATAGTGCCCCAAGACGACACTGACCTGAATTTCATTCATTTAAGACAAAAATCAGTGAAACGACCTTTAACGCTTTCGCGGGCGCTTGACGTCTATAGACGTCATAACAATAAAACTTCTATTGTGTCTCGTTTAGTGTCCACGAAAGCATTAATCATTTTAAACAGTAGGTTTTTAGGCATAATTTTCTCAGGAAGAGTTATAGTGTTTAGGGATAAAAGCGTTATGATAAAAAACAGTAGGAGTTTAAATATATTACATTAATGATATTATTAATTACAATTTTCGGAAACATGAGTGTTATGAACATCGCCGGTAGCACTACAAATAGTATGAATGAAAACTAGGATGAAAAATTTTAGGAAGAGTGATCATTCGGATTACAAATCATTAGGAAGAACAATTTCGGGTAAAGGACTTTAGGTGAGCCAATATGGACCCAATGTAAACTTTCTAGGTCTATTTTTTTTTCCAATAACACAAAATAACTCTGACATAGTAATGACAGAAACGAATAACAGCTTGAAGTTAAACATAATATTATAGATTTTTTAATCTTATTGATTAAAACAATTCGTTAAAATCAAATTAAATTAAGATTTCATGTTCAGGTTATTGGATTTTTAACATGTTTTTTGTCCAGTTATTAATTAAAGTAGAGAAAATAATGATGTAAACATTATGATAAACACTACCGTCCAAAAGTTTGGAAGCACACCCGTCTTCAAACAAAACAAATACTATACGTATAGCTATAGGCGGCAAAAATTAGCAATAAACTATCGTTTTACAAGCTTATACGATTGCTTACATAAAAATAAGAGGATTGTTATTCCACATTCATGAAGTTTTAGCTATAGGCCGACCGCATAACTGAGACGTTGCCCGAGGTAGCAGCGCGGTGAGGGAGGGGTGATAGTTGTCATAAGTTGACGAATCACTGAGCTCTCGCATCACGTCACCACACCCCTCCCTCACCGCGCTGCTACCTCAGGCAACGTTTCAGTTATGCGGTCGGTCTATAACTCCTTAGTTTTGACGAAACACATGTTTTATGACTTAATCCATCGGGTAGGTACTTTATTGTTGCAATGGTGTGGTTTTATTGATAATATTTGGTGGTTTTAACTTTTTAAGACCCTCTTTCGTCCAAATGGAGCATTGGCACGTGAAAATTGTGATATTAACATTGTCCGTATTCGAAAGATATCGACGACTCCTTTGACCTTATTTTTTCTTCTGAAAATGGCAAAACGCAAGCAAATCACGCTCGAACAGAGAAGCGCTATTTGTACCTACTCTACGTGAGGAAGGATACAGTGAACGTCAAATCGCAGAAAGGCTCGGAATCTCTCATAAAGGTGTCCACTATTCCTTTGTTAGAAAACGAGAAACTGGAAAAAATGAAGACAGAAAGAGATCTGGTAGGCCCAAATCCACAACAAGGCAAGAAGATAACTTCATCAGGATTCTCCCTAAACTGAATCGACGCTTAATTGCACTACAAATCACCGCTGCTCTGAATGAAACTCGAGAAACACCCGTTTCAAAAACAACTGTTAAAAGACTTCTCTGAAAATTGTCTGCGGGACTAAGAGGATGTGTTGCACAGCTAAAAAACCAAAACTAGCAATTCGACATAAGAAAAATAGACTAGAATGGGCAAAAGCGCACCAAAACTGGACAATAGAACAGTGGGAAAATGTTCTTTGGAGTGACGAATCAAAGTTTCAGATTTTCGGATCCAATAGACGTGTCTTTGTACGCCGGTCAAAAGAAGAGAGGGCTTCAGAGGCATGTACCGTGCCTACTATCAAACATGGTGGAGGTAATGTCATAGTTTGAGGGTGTTTTGGCAACAATAAACCCGGAAATATTGTGAGGATAACCGGAAAACTAAACAAGAAAGGTTACTTGAAAATTCTACAAAATTCCGCCGTACCCAGTGGACTAAATCTAATTGGTCCTGGATTCATTTTCCAACTGGATAATGATCCTAAGCATTCTTCTAAATTGTGCCAGACCTTTTTGAACAAGAAAAAAGATGAAAAAATCTTAAACATCATGCAATGGCAAAGAGAACTAGTAGTAAAAATAAGAGCACGCCAAGTTACAGCAGGCTGTACTAAATTGTTTAGAATTAACTAAATCACTAAATGTCTGGGAGACTGCTAACTGGCTTAAACAAGAAAGCCCTAAAAAGCTGTGAGCTAAATTATAATTAGCTGTTTGAGAATGTGAAATATTATTGACATTAGTACATTCTCTTACAAAAAGGGGGGTTAGACCGAGCCAACAACTTTAGTTTGATTTGATAGAAGACCTTAATAGGTTTATTGTTGATAATTCTCAAGAAATATTGTTGTCTAATAAAATTAAAAAGTTCCCGATGATGAGTCCCACCCGACCCAAACATTCTATGCTATATACCTAAGTATACCTATGAGCATGGGCCCTGTGTTGTAAAACCAATAAATCGCTATGAACTTAATGAAGGTATTTGTAGACGCGGATGACAGTACGCGTTCATTTTTTATTTATTTCTTCAAACTTATGTGACTAGTGACTCGACTAAACGCGTACTATCTTTGTATCCTGTCATCATCTTCGAACGAGACAGCAACGAGTATAATACCGTCGAACTTCACTTACAGGTAAGTTAGTTTGACTATTCAATTATATATCCTGTTTGGTCTACGTAATATTGTAGGTATTAACCAAGGCCATTTTTATTTCCTCTATTAATAATCACGGTACATACCTACTTGTTTTCCGTGATCATACCTACCGACTGAGTGCCTAGCGACAAAGAACGAGAAAAAGATTAAATAAATAAATTGGAATAAATACCTACATAGATCTGTTCCCATAATTGTCTCGTCATTAATCTCTTTTTTCGTCACTCCCCATCTTTGACGCACAAAAAAATGTGTACCAATGCTAAGTGCGTGTGAGTGTATCGACTGAAATTTTAATCAGCATAACTCAACGAGACAACACAACGCGATGTAATGGCAATTTTAATTTGGGCGATTAATCGGGAGTTCGGGACCTTTCTGAGGCTGGCCATACTTGCTAAAGATTTCAAATATTCTTCGGGAATTAAGGTAAGGTACCTACCTGGTGTGAAGTTAACCGAGACGCCTGGATTGGTGCCTTTCTTGAGACGACAGGTATTCTTCTTACATGGTGACAGATGCACGTTTTCACTCAGGTTTTCAAAGGATTTGCCTGTAAATAATATAACAGAAAACACTGTAATATAACATTGTCATCAACTTTATTATTGTGTGTAGGTATAATGATTGTGTATGACGACTACGTCATAAACGATCCTTATGACCAAATACGACGTGACTACTCGTCTTATTTATAGATATAAAAGATAAAACGCATTTACTATATTAAAGAATGATGGCTAGCTGTTATAAAGCCAATTAATACATCTATAGGTGCAACTTATGCATACAAAACTTTTAGATGAAAGTGTAAACAACGAGTTAAATGCTTACGGTATCACTCACTAAAGGGAATCAGTGACACATTCAACTAAGTCAATCTGCCTGCCTTTTCCCAGCTATGTTAGGGTCGGCTTCCAGTCTAACCAGATGCAGCTGAATACCAGTATTTTACATGGAGCGACTGCTTATCTGACCTCCACAACCCAATAACTAGGTAATACGATACCCCTTGGTAAGACAGGTTGTCAGACTTTCGGGCTTCTGACGACCCGTAACGACTGTCAAAGATTTACGAATGACAGCCGGGATCAACGGCTTAACGTGCTTTCCGAGGCACGGAGTCTCGGTATGTAAAGATGGTCACCCATCCACGGACAACCCCCGCAAGCGTATCTTAACCTGATGGATCGACCCGTGCGGCTGTTCTTACTTAGCCACGAGCTCCTATAACACACATTCATCTGTAAGTCCTATGTAAAAAAAATAAAAACCATGAAATTGTGAACAAAAAGTCGGATTTGCAAAATTCTTTTTGCATTTGGCAGCCCAATTTTCGAGGATATTTATAGGCTATTTAACATCATGGTACGATTCTTGGGAGTTGAGCAAAAACAAAAAGTCAGAAAGAACACTAAGCGAAAACGAAGTACGTAACTGCGCGAGTGGGCGACGCAACGCGACGGGTCGAGGGACGAGGGAGTTTTATTAAAATGTGGCTGTTATTTTATTATATTGTATATCTTACGACTTCCACGCGAACGAAGTCGCGGGGCTCAGCTAGTACATAATAGACCGTATGTTCGGAAAAAAGGCCGGTCGGCTTAGCCGCAACACAGCGCTTGCGCCTGAGCCGAACCGGGTGGTGACAATCAACTGTAATATTGGTACCAATTCAGCGAGAAGGTAGATGTCGAAACGTCGAAAGTCGATTGGCACTATGAGCGAAAGCCGAATACATTATTATGTAGTAATGGCTTCGGGTCGGCTTTTATTCAACAAATGCCGAATCGACTTTGCCGACCCGAACATGTGTGTAGCACGCCTTATCAAAACAAAATAATTTAGGAAACCAAAACCATTATTCGTTCGACTTTCAAGTTTACATGACTTTCAAAAATTGTAACACCACATTTTTAGGGTTCCGCAGCCAAATTGCAAAAATGGACCCTAAGGCGCTGCAGATGATATACAATTTGTCATGATGATATACAATAGAAGGTATTGGTAATCTATGCAATAACGCACACGTAAGTAGGACAAATAGATTCCCAGGAGTTCCATAAGATTCGAAATTGTTCGCGGACAAATTGTCTATCTTCTGCTTAGCGCTTTATAATTTCATCCTGTCCGTCTGTCCGTCCGTCCGGATGTCACACAGTCATTTTACTTTGAGACTATTAGCACTTTACCCGTGAAAATTGGAAAGGTGTATTCTGTGCAACGGTAAACAATAGTGTTCACGCATACAAAGCGTGAGGCATGGTCCGCGCGGAGGGCGCGGCGCGGTGCGGGACGACGACACCGCGGCAGCACACTGGCGGCCGCCGGCGCAGCATTACAGCAGTGAACACGAACGACGACGCGCTCTCATACTTGTCGTCCAAAGTTTAGTCCAACATTGTACTGTCCTTTAGAACCAAATTATAAGTTTAGGTATACAGTCCGCTTTATTTTATTTACAAGCCTTCAGTTAGGTCCTTAACAAATGGTGTAGTGAAATTTAGAAAAAATAATTAGGGGTGGCATTCCCCATACATAAAAACGAGGGATGAAAAATATTTTCAATGCATGTGTGTGGTGGGGTATTGGTGGACCCCATAAGTAAAAAGATGTATGACGTTTGTCTGTTTGTTGTTTATGAAACAACTTTGCTATTTATGTCGATAGTTTTTGAGGTATGGTATATTTTTAGTTACAACCGCGGGAATAATTTATTGGTTTTTCGAAGTTTTTTGAGAAATACTTACTATGAAATACAAACATATTTTTACGGCCCAGAAAATCAATTCATCCCGACTACGGAACCCTTCATTGTGCGTGGTGCGACACATTGGTACTTGGCCGGTTTTTTACTCATAATCTCACTCAAGTTCCCCCGCCGCGTGTCTGTCTGTCTGAACGTGATAACTCAAAAACTCCCGAACGGATTTTCAAACTGTTTTCACCAATGGACGAGTGATGAAGGTTTAGGTGTATAATTCATTAAAGTGTTGTGTAAATTGGCTGAAATATGACGATTATTGTTGAAGATGATTGTTGTTGTCAGAAAAAATGCCGACTGGGAGCTTTACTGGCGTGCGCCGCGTAAACCGCAAGAGCATATGTATGTTCTACAGGATGGTAGGCATCTTAAAAAGTTCAACAAAAAAGTCCGCGATAACGTATGTCTATCTTTTATGGATGACCCACAGTAACTATTTTTATCTTTCAGAATTTAGCTGTAAAGACACGCCTAGCGGAGCTGCGTACCGCTGGCTGGGACAGGATGCTCAACGACCTAGAGCCCACTCATCAGGCCTTCTGGGAACTCCAAAGGAAACTTAAGTCCAAAGAAGTAGTCTCCATGCCCCCCCTACTCCGCCCTGACAAGACCATCGCTTTCGACGATGCAGACAAGGCCAAATGCCTGGCCAACAGCCTCGAGGCTCAATGCTCTCCCAGCTCCCAACCAGTAGACCAAGCTCATCTGTCAAAAGTTGACGCTGAAGTCGAACGTAGAGCCTCCCTTCCCCCTGTCGAAAACCCTGACTATCCTCTGCCTCCCGTCACTCCAGACGAAGTGCACGATATCATCAAGGGTCTAAAGCCCCGTAAAGCTCCCGGCTCAGACGGTATCACAAACAGGGTAATTCAACTATTCCCTGCCCACCTAATAATGCTACTGGCCACCATCTTCAATGGTGCCATGAGCAATAACATCTTCCCAGAAGCATGGAAAAAGGCCACTGTCATCGGCATCCCCAAGCCTGGAAAGCTCAAATCTGAGCCCACGAGCTACCGCCCCATCAGTCTGCTCAATGTCCTCGGCAAAGTCTATGAGAGGCTTATTTATAAGCGACTCAGGGACTATGCCGAAACAAAAGGCCTCATCCCAAATGAACAGTTTGGTTTTCGAACCCAGCACTCTTGTGTGCATCAGGCCCACCGCATCATCGAACACATAAACGTTGGCTTCCAACGTGGCTTGATGACGGGTGTTGTATACTTTGACATAGCGAAAGCGTTCGACAAAGTCTGGCACAACGGCTTATTATATAAGCTCTACCAACTTGGTGTGCCGGACCGTCTCGTACTCATCTCACGAGACTTCCTGTCAAACCGCACTTTCCGCTATCGCATCGAAGGAGCACTATCCTCCCCCCACCCTACCCGCGCAGGCGTCCCCCAGGGCTCTGTGCTTGCCCGCCTCATCTTCACGCTGTTCACCAGCGATATACCCAGGAGCAAAAAGGCACAGTTGGCTCTGTTCGCAGACGACACGGCCATTTACTGCTCAGGCACAAAACAAGCCTCGATTTCTCTCACTCTCCAAAGAGCGGTCAACAAACTTGGCGACTGGTTCAGGAAGTGGAGAATTGAAGTGAATCCCGACAAAAGCCAAGCGGTTCTTTATTCAAAACCGCGCCATAGCCCCCCCCCCCCCCCCCCCCGACCAATCACCATGTTCGGTAAGCCTATCCCTTGGGAGAAGCGAGCCAAATATCTAGGTGTGATTCTCGATGAGCACCTCACCTACGCAGAGCACATAAAGAAGGTTCGTTCGCGCGCCGCTTTCGCTCTAGGTAGACTCCATTTCATAATGAATGCAAAAAGCAAATTGTCACTAAAGTGCAAGTTGCGCATTTACACGGCGTGCATTCGCCCTATTATGACTTACGCCTGTGCAGTCTTTGCACATGCAAAACCCCATCACATCCATAGGATGCAGACCCTCCAAAACCGCGCCCTCCGAATGATCACGGGATCCCCTTATTATGTCCGAAACGAGATCCTCCACCTCGATCTCAAAATCCCCACCATCCTCCAATTCATGAAACGTAACTCCAAGCGTTTCTTTGATACCGCCGCCAAACATCGCAACCCCCTAGTTGTCGAGGCCGCTAACTATACCCCCTCCAACATTAGTAAAGTCCGCCGTCCGAGGCATACACTGTTAGACCCAGACGACCCCATTACTCTCCTCCAAGAAAGCAATAGGGCCTCTAGTACAGTTTACAAAAACAAAAAACCGACATTCCGACCCCGCCGCCGAGGTCCATCGCGAAAACCCCGAATTAATAATTCCCCCCGTCCCTTGCTCGAAGAAGTGCCAGCCCGCGTCGAAGCTGAGCCTGTGGCTTTAAATTCCCCAGACAATAATAATTATCCAAATTTGATCCAGCCTGTCCCAACTAGCTGTCCCCCCAGTGACGCCCTAAGCCGAGGTTCGTACCCCACAGCCCACACAGGGTGCCCTTAGCGCGCAGTCACTTAGTATTGTAAGTAACACGCACGCCCCTGGCTGGAGGCTTTGAGTTAGCTTAAGGCAGCCACAGGATTGACCGGTTAAGTAGTCACGGCCACTCTTGGCCAACTACGAGATGCCATTGTTAGGAAAAAAAAAAAAAAAGATATAAATTGAATAGTTATTTCCGAAGCTATTTTGACCGGTATTATATTATCCATAACCAATAAATTACGTTATTTAAATTGGGCATGGCATGCTAAGACAGACCACAGAGGTCTAATTGTGTGCTTTGATTACATGTTTAAGGAACTTGTAATTTATAAAATAAATAAATAATAAAATAAAAATTTAATTTAGATTAAAATGTGCCTTGAAATCATAATATATCATTTTAATTAATAATTTAAAAGATACCACCAATTCAAAATTACGCGTAACATAATTATTATGGTCGCCGACGGCGCAGCGCTAAAACAGGAGTCAATGACCATTTCCTCGGCTATAAGGTAAGCGATCATCGCTTCGCTTCCTTTTAATCCCACATTCACGTGGTTGATATTTTCCAACATCCACGTGGGCGAAGCCGCGGGCAAAAGCTAGTAGTAGTGTTTAAACTAATAGATACCTACGGTATAGTGCACAGAACAGATAAAAGAGGTAAGTGTTTTAAGCGGTTCTGTATTCAGAACCGCGGCTTAACACCCCCACAACCCCCCCCCCCCCTCCCCCCACCAATCACCATGTTCGTTAAGCCTATCTCTATCTCTTGGTAAAAGCGAGCCAAATACCTAGGTGTGACCCTTGATGAGCTCCTCTCCTTCTCAGAGCACATAAAGAAGGCTCGTTCGCGCGCCGCTTAGCGTGCATTCGCCCAATTATGACATATGCCGGTGTAGTCTTCGCACACGCTAAGCCCCACCACATCCATAGGATGCAGACCCTCCAAAACCGTGCCCTCCGAATGATTACAAGATCCCCTTGGTTCGTTCGAAACGAAATCCTCCACCTTGACCTCAGAATCCCCACCATCCATCAATTCATGAAACGTAATTCCAAGCGTTACTTTGACGCTACGCTGACGACACGCTGGTCCTGGCGCAGGGGAGGTCGCACCAGGCGGCGGCCGAATTAGCGGCACGCGGGGTTGCGACAATCGTAGAGAGGATCCGGCAATTGGGACTCGAGGTGGCCTTGCACAAGTCCGAGGCCATGTGTTTTCATGGTCCTCGGAACGCGCCACCATCGGGTTCCCAAATAACGGTAGGAGGGGTTCTCATCGGTGTCGAGTCGACGATGAAGTACCTGGGACTCGTCCTCGACAGCCGGTGGAATTTCGTGGAGCATTTCCGACGTTTGGCTCCCAGACTGGAGCGGGCCGGGGCTGCCTTGGGGCGGCTCCTGCCCAATCTGGGGGGTCCAAACGCCTCCTGCCGGAGGCTCTACGCGGGGGTCGTGCGGTCCATGGCCCTTTACGGAGCTCCGGTGTGGGCGCGTTCCGTGAGGCGGCGACCGGTCCGTCGGTTGAACGCGTCCCAGAGGGTCATGGCCATCCGGTTAGCCCGGGGATACCGCACGGTCTCCGGGGAGGCGGCGAACCTCCTTGCCGGATTACCGCCATGGGATCTGGAGGCAAAAGTCCTCGCGCACATCTGGGAGTGGCGCGAGGAGGCAGGACGCCGGGGCGTAACTCCGTTGCCGCGAGAAATCGCGGCACGGCGGACAGAGCTCCGGCAGGATCTCATGGCGGCATGGAGAGTGCGATTGTCGCAACCCAGCGCTGGGCACGCCACAATTGCGGCGATAAGTCCCCTCTTTGAGGAGTGGCTGGAGAGGCGCCACGGCGTCCTCACCTTCCGCCTGACGCAGGTCCTCACCGGACACGGGTGCTTCGGGAGGTACCTGTTCCGGATAAGGCGGGAGGAAACGCCCGGGTGTCACCACTGTGTGGATCGCCCGGAGGACACGGTGGAGCATACGGTGGAGGTCTGCCCGGCTTGGGCGGAGCACCGCCGTGTCCTCGCGGAAGCGATCGGCGGCGGCGATCTCTCGCGTCCGGCCCTGGTCCAGGCCATGGTACGGAGCGAGAGTGCATGGGAAGCCATTACCTCCTTCTGCGAAGCAGTAATGCTCGTGAAGGAGGAGGCGGGACGCGTGAGGGAGAGGCAAGCTTTGCACCCTCACGCCCCTAGTCGCCGCAGGAGACGCCCTGGGCGTCGGGAATCGGCAGCCGATTCCCGGCCACCGTAGGCGCGGGCTTGCGGACGGCGAGCAATGGGTAGCTCGCCGTCCGGTAAGGACCAGGCCCGAGTCGACGGCGCGTCGTGTTCCACGCGCGCCTCAAAGAGATGTCAGCACTATTGACGGGGTCCGCTAGGGCCGATGCCAGCTAGGGTTGCGGGATGTTCGAAAGAGTTACCGTGGCCCCGGCACAGGCAACAGAAGGAACACGGGTGGGTTTTAGTCAGTAAAAGTCTGACACGCCCTCCCGCTCCGCCCAGAGCGGGAGAAGTCATTTGATGATTTCCCATCCACAAAAAAAAAAAAAAAAAAACAAAAAAAAAAAAAAAAAAAAAAAAAAAAAAAAAGCGTTACTTTGACACCGACGTCAAACATCGCAACCCTCTGGTTGTCGAGGCCGCTAGTTATACCTCTCTAGAATCAGTAAAGTCTGCCGTCCGAGGCGTGCTCTCTTAGACCCAGATGACCCAATTACTCTCCTCAAGAAAGCAGTAGGGCCACTAGTACAGTTTACAAAAACAAGAAACCGTCATTCCGACCCCGCCGCCGAGGTCCATCGCGAAAACCCCGAATTAATAATTCCCCCCGTCCCTTGCTCGAAGAAGTGCCAGCCCGCGCCGTACCTGAGCCTGTAGCTTTAAATTCCCCAGATAATAATTATCCAAATTTGATCCAGCCTGTCCCAACTAGCTGTCCCCCCAGTGACGCCCTAAGCCGAGGTTCGTACCCCACAGCCCACACAGGGTGCCCTTAGCGCGCAGTCACTTAGTATTGTAAGTAACACGCCCCTGGCTGGAGGCTTTGAGTTAGCTTAAGGCAGCCACAGGATTGACCGGTTAAGTAGTCACGGCCTCTCAAGGCCAACTACAAGATGCCAATAGTTAGGAAAAAAAAATGTTCTGTGTTATTGTCCATATACCAACTTATGATGACTTTTATTAAATCATTAGTTGAATTAAATGAATTATTGCCGAGGCTTCGCAATAGAAATATAAAAAAATCGCAGATGAACGCGTTTACTTCAGTGTTGTCATACTTATAGCCTCAATATAGTCAACGCGTTTATTGTTGACATTACGCACACAATAATATTGTGGCTGAACTTGCCCATCTCATTATTGTTCAATCAAAGTCAAACACAGTGGAGCTGTGTAACCTTTTCATTACAATGCTTACATTTGACGTATGTATTTTATTTACGGTCAGCGCTTACTGAGCAGCAAAATGTTCGAGATTATTTATATCGTAAGTACACTACCTAACCATTGTCCAACTGCATAATACAAACTCAAACCATTTATTTCAAATAAACCAATTACAGGCACTTTTGAATTGTCAAGGGGTCGGTGAGTCAGAAAGATGAAGCAATTTTCCCATTCCAAAGCGTAAGTAAGCTATGGAGAAGAACGAACAAGAAACTCCACGGACACTCTTTTAAATCAAAATATGGTTACAAATTATTGGTTATATCATTTATGTTGAAATTACACATGTGAGAACGATGCAGAACGTTAAAAGAGTCCGTAATAAAACGTTAATAAGTTTTATGACGCAGATATATGCCAGCCAACGACCTTGAGTCTATGCTAGATTGCGTATTCTGTCCTGAGTTCACGCAACGCGTCGTACGTCCACCCAGTAGTAATAGGACTCGCCATAGACTCGCCCATCAAGGAGCGCTGTCCCAAATCGGACGGATTATTAATTTATTACTACATAAAACAAAAGGTATTATAATATTTAAACACGTATACTAAAAGATAAATAATTAAATTATCTTTATAATGGTGAAAAATACGCTTGATAGTTTTTGAGTGATTCTCAGTTATTTTATCCGCGTTAGACATAACTTTACAAACTAGATACACTAGTAATATAAACATAATCTAAAATGTTCACATAAGATATTAGGGAAATGCTCTAATTTAACTTTTTTTCCAAATCATTAACACAACTCGTTTAGACGTGATCTACAGTTTAAAATCAATAAAAGTCGATTAAGAATTAACACATTGTGCAAAGAACCACAACGACGTGAATGCAAAATTCGGAAACAAGGAAGTTCTTATGTGTAACCTTCATCCAGTGGTGCAGCTACAATTATCATTACAGGGAAGCCGAAGAAAAATTGTTC
Organism: Fissipunctia ypsillon; assembly: GCA_947568875.1. NCBI lineage: Eukaryota > Metazoa > Arthropoda > Insecta > Lepidoptera > Noctuidae > Fissipunctia > Fissipunctia ypsillon. Next base: position 12,846,475 of record OX387661.1, on the reverse strand, counting down.
AGTTCTCGTAAACTCAGACAAAAAATTTTAGACATTTTTGTAATGTTTTTAATCTTATGATGACTGTATTAAACTGGTATTAAATATATAGGTATAATGTCACGTGATACACAGTTACACACACAGGTTTACCATATTATTTGGCAATAGTACTTAGACATTAAGAAGAGTGGTGGTTCCAAAGGGAAACCGATAGGAATCGGGTTTTACCGGGTTATACGGCCAGTGGCGAAGCCTTCAGGCTTCGACTCTGCCTTCGGGCTTCGACTCTGCCTTCATCCTACTTAACATTGAACAGTGTCCAAACAAAAAGGGTCCAGGTTCTCGGCATTTAGTTTCCGAAACATAAGTAGTTTTTATTTATTTATTTATTTATTTAGGTTAGCCAACAATTGTTTACACCAAATATTTACAATTATACTTGCATAATAGTACGTTTTTAAGTGCAACAATTACTTACAGGCTAACACAACATGCACCAATAAAGGTTATCTATAATCAATGTTATAAAGCCAAAAAAGGTACTTACAATCTAAAGCTATTCAAGATTTTTTTGGTAATTTGCATTAATAACAGCATCAAAAAACAACAACAAAAAAAATGAAGTCCATTGCAATTAATTAAGAAACAGATTTAAAACACTTTAAGAAATTTAAAAAAAATGATAAAATTAACAAATCAAAATTAAAAATAAAACTTAGTAACAAATAAAATAAAAATAAACATTAACGTCAGAATCAAAATCAAAATTAATATTAAAATCAAACAACACTCAATCATCAATTAACAAAAATCACATCCTAAATATTTCAAATACATTCATAGCATTATCTTAAAATTATACATACACAATCTTAAAATAAAAAATTAACATTTGTGGTAAAATCATTGGTTGTGAGAACAGTGCTCGATAATTACTTTGCAAAATTGTCCTATGCTGTCATGGTGAATATCAGTAAGATTACTGCAACTGTTTAGGACTTTACACAGCCGTGAAATTGGCGAGTTGGCACCCAGAACTGTTCTGCGCAAGGGAGGGTACAATGGCGTGATGGGATTACGCGGATATCGGGCTGGGGCACGGAATTTTAGGAGACCCAGTAGGTTAGGGCAGTCAATTTTATTTCTAAGCAACTTATAGAGAAACAAGGCATCATTAATTTCTCTCCGAGTTGATAGCGAGCGCATTTTGAAGTAATTGAGACGGGTATTATAGGAGAGCAGCTGTTTACTTTTTCCTTTAGAAAATGCAAGGTGCCACAAAAACCGTTTTTGAACTCTTTCCAAAAGTAACTTATGTGTGGCGTAATGTGGTCTCCATACAACACTGCAGTACTCTAGGACGCTTCGTACAAGGCTGCAGTACAGCATCTTTTTGGTACCAATCTGTTTAAAGCCCCTAGTATTTCTTATTACAAACCCCAGCATTTTAGACGCTTTCTTAATAATGTTCTCGATGTGGGGGACAAAGGTCAGTTTTTTATCAAAAAGTACTCCGAGACCCTTAATTACATCTACTTCTTGTATTTTTTTATTACTTATAAAGTACTCCGAGTGTATTGGATGAGATTTTCTTGAAAATGATAAATGATAACATTTTTTTAAGTTAAGTTCCATTTTGTTAGTCTCACACCATTCAACAACTCTGTTCAGATCCTCTTGTAGAAGCGCGATATCACTCGGTGATTCGATTCTTCGAGCAAACTTTAAGTCATCAGCGTAAAGAAAACAATCGGAAAAGTAAAAGCAGTGGGGCAGGTCGTTAATGAAAATGATGAATAATATAGGGGCAAGGTGTGACCCTTGTGGCGCACCGGAAGTCATGCAATAATTGCTGGCAGATCGAAAGCCGTTAACAACAACATAAAATTCACGCTTTGACAGATATGATTTTAGCCATTTCAGCAAGGGACCAGTGATACCATACGTTGCTAGTTTATGAATCAGTATGGAGTGAGGAATTTTATCGAAGGCCTTGCTGAAATCGGTGTACAATATATCAAATTCCTTATTTGAGTCGATAGATTCAATTAGGGACTCCGTGAAAGCCAATAAGTTTGTGGCAGTAGACCTCGAGGCAACAAAGCCGTGTTGGTGATCATTGAGGTACAGTCTGAAATGGCGTTGGATACAAGGACAGATCATCGACTCAAAAATCTTGGCAAACGTGGAGAGAATCGCGATAGGACGGTAGTTGGAAATTGTGTCTTTTTTGTCTGACTTATGTACAGGAACGACTTTGGCCTTTTTCCACTCAGATGGGAATGTTCCAGTGGCTAGCGACACATTATATATTTTTAGTAAAGGGGTAACCAGGGCTGTTGCACAAGCAGAAATAAATAATGGTGGGATTCCGTCGGGACCTGCTCCTTTCCTGATGTTAACACATTGCAGCTTTTTGAGAAGAGTATTGCTATCAAGTTCTGGTATTGTCAGGCACTGGCTATTAGTTTCTAATGTGTCAAGAAGATTTGAGTCGACCTTAAATTCCGTGCCATGTTCAGGGGTATAAACAGATGCGAAATAGTTACCAAAGAGATCACAGATATCCGAACCATTTGATGTTGTAGTTTGGCCGTCAGTCATTGTTAGCGGGTATACACTAGATCCACCACGCTTAGCCTTAACATGAGTCCAAAATAGTTTAGGATTATTTTTTATTTCTGACTCTAAGTTTACCATATAGGTCCTGTACAAAGTTTTGGCTAGGTTTTGACAACGTTTTGAGACTAATTTTAGTTCTAATTCATCTAAAGGATTCTTATATTTCCTATAGCGTAATCTTAACTTATTCTTCTCCTTGAGTGTTCTTATAATTGCTTTATTAAACCATGGAGGGTAACGACAAGTCATTGGCTTACAATTTGGGTTTTGTAAAGTTGGGTGAAAAAATTGCATTTCTCGATTTTAATTGATTATTAATTAATGCTCAATTATCTACAAGTTCATATAGTAAATGAATTTATATGATGTTTCTCTAAGTACCAGAAAATATACTAAGTTGTACCAAAAATCAAACTTTAAAAATGCTTTTTTGTCAAATCAAGTTTTTTCAGTTTCAACTTCAAATGTCTGATAAAAAAAATGTGCCAGTTTTTGAATATTTTTTTAATCCTTATTATCAATTGACTATCCTAGATACCGAATCTGGTCTTAACTCAATACCCCACTACTGGACCCTTTTGCTTGGACGCCCACAAATAATTATCGTGTTAGGATTGTTAGGCCGGCCACATAAATACTGTACGTGTGTGATAGATCCTTGATGAATTTGCTGCCTTCGGAAGTTCCGATATTTCGAAACGGGATTCCGAAACGGAATTCCGACTGTATGTGACCGGCCTCATGCATGAACCAATGAACCGATCGGAATTAATTATTTTCCGGAATTATTTATTTTCAGTACACGTCAGCTATACACATAAATTATAAGTACTCCAGCCATTCATTGTAATATGCTGTGCACTGCATCTATCTGTATTTTTTTATGAAACATATATTATTATTATAATAAAGGGTGTCTCAGTAAGAGTGCACTTTTTAAAATTGGAATATTTTTTTTTTCATGCAAGTGGTAACTGAAATTTGACAGCTGTCACCTCTGTTTATTCCGATTATTAAAAATGGACCGCTTTTCGAAAGAACAATGCGTTATAATTGTGAAAACTCATTACAACGGTGAACGGCATTCGTTACAGGAATATGATAACGGACTTCTTGTGGCCTCAACTGGACGGCATGAATCTGGACAACATGTGGTTTCCGCAGGACGGCGCAACCTGCCACACCGCTCATGAATCAATCGACTTATTGCAGCAACGATTTCGAGAATACATTATCTCACGAAATTCTGATGTCAACTGGCCACCAAGATCGTGCGATTTAACGCCGTGCGATTTATTTCTCTGGGGTTTTGTGAAATCTCGGGTTTATGCGAATAAACCCGAAACAATTCCTGAGCTCAAATCGGAAATCCAACGCGTCATCGGTGAGATACAGCCACATCTCTGTGCAAAAGTCATGGAAAATTTCATGAAAAGAGTAATGGCCTGTCATCGGAGCCGTGGGGGTCATTAGCCGGATATTTTATTCCATACTTAATCGGAACATGTCTTATTTACAATACAATAAAAATATCACAACTCTGTCATAAAATACTTGTTTTTATTTTAAAATGAAAAAGTGCACTCTTACTGAGAAACCCTTTATATTATTTTAATCAAACATTTCTTGAACATGATTACTTTTTACAAAGAAACTACTGTTATCGTGCTAAAAATCGTGCAAATTATTAAACAAAAATATTCTAAGCAAACGGTTTTTATTTTGTCCCATTGTGATAAAATTCAAACTCATTTTGAGAAGTGCACATTTTGCGAAGTGCACATTTTGCGAAGTGCACATTTTGCGAAGTGCACGTTTTGCGTTAAGTGCACATTTTGCGAAGGGTACATTCTGCGTCAAACCCTTGCAGACTAACTGTTTCTCGCGACTTCGTCTACGTGTATTTTGTATATCATCATATTTTAATACAAATATCTATACATTATAATGAAATCGTAGGGAAATCAAAACTGTACATAGAATAATTTTGAAAATTACTTGCTATACGAGGTCTGGTAACGACTCTAAAAATGCCAAAAATATAGTTTTTAGAGTTGTCTGTTTATCTGCTTGTCTGAATGTATGTTCCAGCATCACGCAAATAGGTACTATCGGATAGATTTTGTTCAAATTTTGCATAGATATTCCCTATAAGTCTGGTGAATCTATAGGCTATACATTATCACGCTATTTACGTTTTTTAGTTAGGATTATTTTTCTCTCACTGTATTAAGTAACACTTCAGGTAAGGGTCGCTAAAATATCTTTCATAACTGTAATCATATACGCAGTTTAAATATATAGCATATAATTTGTACATATTTTTGTAATCACCTTTTAAAACCTTTCATTTTGATACCCCACTCGATAGGTTTGGGAGATTTTTTTTTAAACATACGTCTTGGCGCCAAAAATCCGCCATTTAATTTTTTTTAAAGTTTAATAAGCCCAGTAAGAGCGGGGCACACAATGCGTTGCGGCGGCGGTGCGGCGCCGGAACGGTGTCGCTGCGTCGTCTTACATAGAAATATCTGTGGCATGTCACACGATGCGCTCCGGCGCCGCACCGAACTTGCAACCACCGAGACGAGGCGGGGAGGGGTGAATGCGTTGCGACGTCGGAGCGGCACCGCTCAGTTGTTTACGATCCATTTTTATTAACAGACTATCCAACACTGCTGGGGCGCCGGCGGCAACGCTGCGACATAACAACGTTGCGGCGCCGCACCGCTCGTATGCCCGCTGATGTGGTGAAATCTTTGCGGTGCGGCGCCGCAACGCATCGTGTGCCCCCACTCTGAGACTCGTAGAATAAAGACGAATCTACCGACATATCATTCATCAAAATCGGTTCAGCCGTTTAGTAGTTACGAGGGAACATAGGGACGGACATATGTAGTACATACATACAGCTCAAACACATAACCCAAGGAGGGTTATGTTTTGGCTTCGCCGCAGTTGGGTAAAAACGCGAGCCAAAAGGTTCTCTACAATCTGCAATATTCTAACCTTTTTAATGATGATCATCACGCTATACCTTTATGGAGCTAAGCAGTTAATCATGACATATACAGGGTTGATTTTTGAGATGGGGCAATAAGGGCAGTTAGTTTAACCGTTGTCGCTACAAGAAAACGGTTTTTAGAGATTGTCCTTAACTTTTTTTTAAACATTTTGATCTGCACTCACAGATTTTGAAAAAAAAAATACAGTCAGCAAGAAAATGGTAAATTTTTACAAAAACTTTTTTTTATGGGATCAAAAACTATCGGACTAACTGAGGTTTGAGTACTAGATAATTCAGAAATAGCAAAAAATTTCGATGGACTGAGCTGAATAGGGAACGAAAGCCCCGCAGGACGAGCTGCTTCTCACACGGACAACTGTACGTCGCTTGCTCCCGCGGCACGAGTCCACTCCTAACTCTCTTTATATTTTGGCTGCTGAGACCAAAACTACAAACGTAGTAAACAGGGAAGTTTTATAAAAATGTGGCTGTTATTTTAGTATATTGTGGTGTCATACGACTTCTACACTAACGAAGTCGCGGGCAGAACCTAGTCCAGGATAAACCTGTGCCCTTCTCCAGGTGCAGGACTACACTACATATCGGTCAAGCATAAGTAATTATCGGTTCAGTGGTTAAAAGGCGTGAAAACTGTGAGAAGGTAACAGACAGAAGGAAAAACAGGGTTAGGTACTTTTGCATAATTATAATATTACTATGGAATGGTTATCCGGTTTTTCAGAGATACAAACGAGCTTTTTGTCCTAGGTAGGTTTTTTGTAGTAGGTACCTATCGGTTTTTTGAAATCGATAATTATGTTTGTTTTCCCGTCTTTGTTCATAAAACCACAAGTCAGGCCTACCCACGAGGAATTGACTATGACTTACGACCACAGAACATCGACCACAGAACATATATCTGTTCTGTGCTTATGACTATATCTAGGTGGGTAGTTGGGTACCAAAATACATCACCACAACAACGGCATCGGCATTTAAAAAAGTAATTTAAAATTCAATATATAAGTAGGTATGCATTGTATTTAAATTTCTGTTTAAATAAAAAAAAAAATTCCCATCTGGTTAATTTTACTTCTCAGATGAAGCCCATAAAATAACGTTAAAAGACGTGCGTATGCGCAACTAGTCGCAGACTTCGTGATCAGACTGTTAGTCGGTGTAAATTTTAATAATGAATTTAAATATAACCAAATGTTCGACGGATCGGGCGAGAACATCGATAACTGAAGCGCCTTTGTTAACAACTCAATAATACTATCTACAGTCGTAACTCGTAATCAAAGATAAGGAACAAGAAGAAGATCGTCTCGTGATAAGGAAGTTTAAAAATATGAACACGTACACGTGCCTCCATTTTAATAGATCTTACATGATTCAGTCAGCGAACCATTGTCACGTTGGAATGAAGTACCTGGGACTCGTCCTCGACAGTCGGTGGAATTTCATGGAGCATTTCCGAAGTCTGGCTCCCAGACTGGAGCGGGCCGGGGATGCCTTGAGGCGGCTCCTACCCAATCTAGGGGGTCCAAACGCCTCCTGTCGGAGGCTCTACGCGGGGGTCGTGCGGTCCATGGCCCTTTACGGGGCTCCGGTCGAACGCGTCCCAGAGGGTCATGGCCATCCGGCTAGGCCGGGGATACCACACGGTCGCCGGTGAGGCGGCGAAGATCCTTGCCGGATTACCGCCATGGGGTCTGGAGGTAAAAGTCCTCGCGCACATGTGGGAGTGGCGCGAGGAGGCAAAACGGGGCGTAACTCCGCTACCGCGAGAAATCGCGGTACGGCGGACAGAGCTCCGGCGCGATCTTAGGGTGCGTTTCCACTGAAGCGGAGACGAGCGGAACTGAGCGGAGACGTGTAGGAATCGTCCAATCACAGACGAGACGAGAGACGCGATGAGGATTTCAACTATTGTGATTGGTTGATTCACGCACATCTCCGCTCAGCTCCGCTCGTCTCCGCTTCAGTGGAAACGCACCCTTATGGCGGCATGGAGAGTGCGAATGTCGCAACCCAGCGCTGGGCACGCTACAATTGCGGCGATAAGTCCCCTATTTGAGGAGTGGCTGGAGATCACGGCGTCCTCACCTTCCGCCTGACTCAGGTCCCCACCGGACACGGGTGCTTCGGGAGGTACCTGTTCTGGATAAGGCGGGAGGAAACGCCCGGGTGTCACCACTGTGTGGATCGCCCGGAGGACACGGTGGAGGTCTGCCCGGCTCTGGCGGAGCACCGCCGTGTCCTCGCGGAAGCGTTCGGCGGCGGCGATCTCTCGCGTCCGGCCCTGGTCCAGGCCATGGTACAGAGCGAGAGTAAATGGGAAGCCATCACCTCCTTCTGTGAGGCAGTAATGCTCGCGAAGGTGGAGGCGGAACGCGTGAGGGAGAGGCAAGCTTTGCGCCCTCACGCTCCTAGTCGCCGCAGGAGACGCCCTGGGCGTCAGAAATTGGCAGCCAATTCCCGGCCACCGTAGGCGCGGGCTTGCGAACGGCGAGCAATGGGTAGCTCGTCGTCCGATAAGGACCAGGCCCGAGTCGACGGCGCGTTGTGTTCCACGCGCGCCTCAAAGAGATGTCAGCACCATTGAAGGGGTCCGCTAGGGCCGATGCCAGCCAGGGTTGCGGGATGTTCGTAAGTGTTACCGTGGCCCCGGCACAGGCAACTGAAGGAACACGGGTGGGTTTTAGTAAGTAAAAGTCGGACACGCCCTCCCGCTCCACCCAGAGCGGGAGAAGTCATTTGATAATTTTCTATCAAAAAAAAAAGGCGCACGCTGCTGCATGCATCTGCCGTTGTGTCGTGTCTGCATTTTCGGTGTATTCCCGTTATCCCCGTTAACCGTGTCCCCGTCACGGTATTTTTAGTCATTTTATTAATTAATTATCCCTGTCCCCGTTAAACGGGGACACGGCCGGCCGCCTATTAATAATGTTTTTACTTTTTATTTGTTATTCATTCAATAAAAATTCGTGGCTAAGTAATAACAGCCGCACGGGTCGCAGCTACGCTTGCCGGGGTTGTCCGTGGATGGGTGACCATCTTTACATACCAAGACTCCTCCGTGCTTAGACTATTAACTAAGCCTCCGTGTCTCGGAACGCACGTCAAGCCGTTGGGCCCGGCTGTCATTCGTAGATCTTTGATAGTCGTTACGGGTCGTCAGAAGCCCGAAAGTCTGACAACCAGTCTTACCAAGGGGTATCGTGTTACCTAGTAACTGGGTTGTGGAGGTCAGATAGGCAGTCGCTCCATGTAAAATACTGGTATTCAGCTGCATCCGGTTAGACTGGAAGCCGACCCCAACATCGTTGGGAAAAGGCTAGGCGAATTGATTTAATTCAATAATAATTTAATAAAATGACTAATAAAAGTTTAATAAAAAATTTAAAAAACCCCGACACAAACAAAAACATTTAAAAAGTAAAATATAATATGTATTGGCCCTCTAAGTGTTGGTAATATTTTGATCCAAGCCTCGTCGCGTCGCGTCGCGTCGCGTCGCGTCGGGTGACGGCTAGTCAAAATAAACTATTGCTAGGTATAAGCCTCGTCTGTTTGTAATTTCATAAGCCATCCCCCACACGACGACGCGACGCTCGGATCAAAATATTACCTACAACTTATATTAAAGTTAAAGGGCCAATACTTACATATTTTTTTTCCTTTATAGATATTTTTGTTTGTGTGGAAGGTTTTTAAATTTTAAATTTAACTTTTATTTCCTGCTTTTTAAACTTTAAGTATGTATTACTAGTAGACACGCTACGATCGACACGTGCCTCGCGGAAATCTGCGCAGCTGTACGTATTTTTCCCACAATGAAGCTAGTTCCTAATTTATCCTCATTTCTCTTTCCTTCTCCATCATCAGACCCCGATCACCATCTATATATAACCTATTCATTGAGACCATTCTAATGAGCCCAAACACGATACCTCTGAAGCTGTAAGTTGGTGAGCGAGTTGGGTATCCTACAAATTCCAGGTGATGCTGCAGCATCAGTTCAAGGTTACTATGTTCTACTACTATCATTGAAGTAACAGATTACCAAATTTCGAATCGGTCAGACCTGTGGAAGATGCTCACATCCATTCATTAACTAGAAAAGAGCTGATAATCTTCAAACGGAACTGATTTTCTTGAATCATAGCTAAGAACATTCTCGATCAAGTAATCTTTCAAACAAAAAAATAATATTCAAAATCGGTTCAGCCGTTTGGGAGCTACGATGGCGCAGACAGACGTACCTACATATACACAGATACACACGTTAAATTTATTTTAACACCCCTGGTTCCATCGGGGGTCAAAATACCATAAAGGGGACACGGTTAACGGGAACAACAGGAATACACTGCATTTTCTGCTGTCCACTAATGTTTGTCAAGCTGAAATCGGTACCTAGTTAATTGCCTGTGAGATGCACACACGTGGTGACGTGATTGCATAGCTTGCTTAGGTAAGTACTACGTTAGATAGATAGATAGACTGAGTAGATATACTCAGTGAAGCACTTGATAGTCTCTGCTGTGACAAATGAGATTTGCTACTAGGTTCATATTTTTATTTCAATCGCGTGCGTCTTCGAAAACTCCTAAAAATAAGATACAGCCCCGTGAGTGACATACAGACAAACAGACGGCGTAGGCTTGGTAATATTAATATGGCAGGTTGGGCATCCTCTAGGCATACGGAACTGTAAAGATAATTATGCCCAAACAGGGCTTCCTAATGCTCGAATCATTGGCAAATTGTGTAGCACTACAAAATATTAGCTCCAACCATCGATCACTAATAAAAAACAAAGTTTTTTATTAGTGATCGATGGCTCCAACCATGTTATTTAACCGTTTCCACCGAGGATCCCATATGATGCCAAATGGTTGTATATGTAATGATATAGCTTACATACCAAAACCACTTAGGTATGTAAATTGTCATAGGTACAACAAAAAATACAGACGTTGAGACGTATCCTATAATCAATTCTTCTAGTCTCGTTAGAGAAACTAGTTAACGTAGCGAGTTAGTGATATCAACGTTCTGCAATATTTCCTAGGGACCTATTTTGCAAATCCTCTATCAAAAGTCAATGACAGAACCATGCACGCTTGCAAAAAAAACCATTGCCACTGCCAGGTCTCTCCTACCCGACTGCAAAGAGGGGTTATATTTTTACCGTGTGTTTAATATTTTATCCGAAGTTAGTTTATAACACCGCAGTAAGCCCTTCACTTGCCATTAGAATCTCAGTTAATTGCATGCTGCAATGGACTTGATAGCCATGACTGTGGCCGCGCATGTAATCAGTAAGTAGGTAATTTTATCAGCGTTCGCATAATCCGTATCTATAATAATGCGTCCTAATTGGCCCGACCGATTGTTCAATAAACGTCACTAATTTTTGATATCGCTTTTGCTCGCGGATTCGCCCGCGTGGAGGTCGGAACCAACCTACCTACCTATTTTTTAATATTTTGGATGGGAAATCAGCCAACATCGAAATCCGCGTTCAACCGTTGAGGCGTGAAAAGATATCATAGACAGACACAGCTAGGTACTTCAAATTCATTTTTATTTCGATAAGTTAATCACTTAAACTATTAAAGACAAGATCAGAACTCACCCATCGTTTCTAATAATTTAAGTTCATGTTGAATTGAATACCAAATGAGATGTAAAACTAAATACTTTGGCGGCCTTGCTTCTAACATCAAGTCTAATTATATACATCAAGTACTTAATTACCTATCCTTTTTAAAATGCAACTAACCCAAATTCAAAGGTCACTTACTCGTATATATAATTATTATCACAAAGCAGCGCAGATACAACTACCTATCTAAGTATATCTGCATCAATCACGTAGGTAGGTACTACTGGCGATGATTGCGGGATGGCTGGACTGCCCCTTCATCCAGCATTGTTCCAGCAGACATGTTGTTGTGTAACCAGTCGGAGAGAAGGTATTAATTAGATACCTATATTATTTTGTTGATTTACTTATTTTCATTTGATTTCTGTTAATTTATGTTTGGCAAAGGGTGCAAATTATCCGGCGAAGAGCAGATTAAAATTTTTGAATTTTTTGATATTAAGTAATTTATTGATCAAAAATATAAATCTGCGTTACTTTGCAAAAATATTATTTATCTAAAAGTGAATGATCGTTTTATTTTATGAAGATTCTGTCCAACTATATTTTAGCTTTTTTTCTGATTACTGTCCGGTTGCCTATTCTAATTTAGGGCTGATTTAACCAAAGTCAGGAGCTAGACCACCACCTCTTAAAGCAGTATTATTGTAATCTTACTTCAGTGTGGGAAAGAGATGGAGCTAGACTTCCTGTATAGCTCCATCTCTTTCTCACACTGAAGTAAGATAAAAATAATACTGCTTTAAGAGGTGGTGGTTGGCCCCCTGATATCTTTTATCCCCGGAATAAAATTGACGTCTGACAATTTTTGTATGGAAAATGTGACATAAGTAAATTAAAATTTTATTCGCTGGATTAGACTTATAGTATCTAGGTATAAAAGTTTAGTCGAATTTGCCCATAGTGAGCTGTATTGGTGATTTTAATGATTATACTTCGGTTATTTATACCTATTTGTTACGGGCGCCTTTAACCTTTTAACCTTTTTATTATCGAACAACCTGATACCGAGCTGCAAATTGCAAAAAAATGTAAGAACATTTTAATTTTGCGGGCGTCTCAAGGCTGCTAAAAGCAACTTCCTACACAAAATTCGTTATACAACAAATATTTGTACTTACATACATAATATGGTAAGATTTTTAAAGAGTTTTATTTTTCATGAATCACGTATATACAACATGTCGAGGAATTAACGCACAGCCCCCTATGGGGTCATTGTACTCATCATTACGAACTACTTTTACAATGGGACCAAACCTGAAATCATGAAAAAAAATCAACTGTTCAATACATTTGTGTTCGCACTAGTTGCGCCCCGCGACTTCGCGTGGAAGTCATAAGATACACAATATAAGTACTAAAATAACAGCCACATTTTAGTAAAACTCCCTCGTCCCCCGACCCGTCGCATTGCATCGCCCGCCCGCGCTATTACTTCGTTTTCGCTTAGTGTTTTTTCTGACTTTTTCGTTTTGCTCGGCGCCTAAGGGTCGTAGCGTGATGTTAAATAGCTTATAACTGTCCTCGAGAATTGGGCTACCAAATGCAAAAATAATTTTTCAAATCTGAGTTTTTGTTCACAATTATGTCATGGGTTTTTTTTTTGCGCGGAGCCCTAATTATTTGTTTTAAATAAAAGTAGCATAAGTTACTCCCCGTAACATCAGCTATCTGCCAGTGAAAGTCAGGTCAAAATCGGTCCAGACGTTTCGGGGATTAGCCGTAACAAACAGACAGAAGAAAGACAAGAATTTTAATAATTGCTTTTTGTTATAAGTACTGTATATACTTTCTTATGCATTTAGTAAAAAGTTGTTATTTTGACATTACAAACAGACACTTCAATTTTATTTGTTTTTTTATATAACTCGTCAAAATGTAGGGAACAGCTGATTTTTTCTTCGCGATTTCAGGTTTGTTCCCATAGTAAAAGTTGTTCATGTTGTGCGTTAATTCTGGGACATGTTGTGTACTATAGGTTTTATTGGTTTTTCTGTTTAGTGTTTAGTATGACGGACGGGTGGCAGGCGTCGCCCTACACGGATGCAGGTAACGTCTTCTAATTATTTTAAAATAACTTTTATGGATCTCACAAAAATTGGTTTAGTGTGTGTGTTGTGTTTGTCACTGCTTCTCTGAGTCGTCGAGTACCTAAGAGGTAGTCACGAGTTACTGTAAATGATGGAATTATTTCCGAACCGGTTCGTTAATGAAACAGGTATCTAGTTATCTACTCATGTGGCTGCACTGAGTTGCCTCCGTTGGACAGGTCGCAGAAATGCAATTTAAGGCTCCCGCAGACAGGTGCGACGCGACACTGAACAATTTCCTCCATGAAGTTTTCATAGATATTGTTCTAGCAGAGTCGCGTCGCGTCGCGCCTGTCTGTGAGAGATCTCAACGGATCATCACCCCTTCACAATAACTAATTATTTCGAGGAATGAGAGAAACATAATCCAAAATCAATCTTCTCCCGGCTGTTTTACAACGTATAGTAAAAAGGACCATAAATATTTTTCATCTGGGCCTGGGCAGTGGTATAGCCAATGGTTATTCATCAAGACTCAAAGTGCTTACTCGTAAAGTTGAAGTGTAAAGCCACACGATGGCAATTCAGTTATTTTTGGATGGAGTTGTTTGTGTAGGTATGTTTACCAACGAGTGTTTATGTAATTAAATGTTGCTTGACATGGTGCTGACGACAACAGCTACCTACATGTTCGTTTTTGTTCAATGCTGCAAGGCTATAAGAATATAATGCAATGTCATGAAATAGGTTAGGTATAATAAAGTCCGATCGACAATTTTATCTAAGTAAGTATGTTTAAGTTTGTTTGTTTTGCTTATTAAGCACTATGCAGTTGAGTGCAATAAGACAAAAAAAACCGGCCTATTGCGTGTCGGACCGCGCACAATCAATCAATCTGCCTAGCCTTTTCCCAACTATGTTGGGGTCAGCTTCCAGTCTAACCGGATGCAGCTGAATACCAGTATTTTACATGGAGCGACTGCCTATCTGACCTTCACAACCCAGTAACTGGGTGATACGATACCCCTTGGTAAGACTGGTTGTCAGACTTTCGGGCTTCTGACGACCCGTAACGACTGACTAAGATCTACGAATGACAGCCGGGACCAACGGCTTAACGTGCTTTCCGAGGCACGGAGGAGTCTCGGTATGTAAAGATGGTCACCCACCCACAGACAACCCCGGCAAGCGTAGCTTAACCTGATGGATCGACCTGTGCGGCTGTTACTACTTAGCCACGAGCTCCTCGCACCGCGCACAATGAAGGGATGAATTTTAGTTGAAAAACATGTTCCCCCATACATTCGAACTGCAATTAATGTACTCAATATTGAGTGATTTATCATGTAATTTTAAGACCATTTAAGACTCTTTATCAACTTTTCCGTAATCATATGTACCTAAGTATAGAAATATTCTCGGTATTTTTTTTCTTCAAAATTTTAGGCTCAGTAGTTTCGGAGATAAGGGGTCAATTTTTATCTATTTTCTTTATAACTTTAAAACTATTTATTTTAAAATTATAAAAATAAACCTATTTGAAATCCTCCTACCAAGCCCTTTCATTTAAATTTTAAAATTTTCCCCCTCCAAAAGTGAACCCCATATTCAAAATTAATTTATCCATTTATTTTTATTTTTTCACGTTCGTGTTTGGGTTACAGAAATTCATTCAAATTCAAATGATTTATTTTGTGAACACAGGTGATTACAGGTGTTTTCAATATATATACGTCATACGTAGATACAGTCCATGTTCCGCCGATAGGCATACAAAATCAGGTCAAATACAAAATTAACTAAGGAAAAAAAATATAAGAAATTCATAATAAAATAGGGAAAAATGTCACAACCGAATAAAATAAAATACAGAATGTCAATAGATTGCATAACATAATATAAATTAAGTGATAATAACAATTTGAAAATAATAAAAAATTATAAAAATTGGTCATCCAGATACTCCTTAACTGAATAATATACTTTGTCATTGAGTAGCTTAAAGAGATTGTTTTTGAATTCATTAATATTCTTACTGTTTTTAATATGACAAGGTAGTTTATTATACAGCTTTGGTGCCATTGCAAAGATACTTTTGTAAGCGAATGTAGTCCTGGTGAATAGTGTTTTTAAGTTATCAGAGCGACGTTGACTTTCTACATGACTAAACAAGTGAATATTGGTTTTTACGAATATCAAAACCTCATAGACATACAGCGACGGTACTGTCAAAATCTTTAAGTTCCTGAAGTGTGGTTTACAAGTATCCGTTGTTTTTAGTTTGCAGATGGCTCGGACGCATCTTTTTTGTGCCAATAATACTTCGGATATATTAGTAGCATTGCCCCAGAATATTAGTCCACACACAAGACGTCAATGTCAACGCTTTTACGATTATGGCATTACGTTAGGTAGGCCTTCAGAAAAACGAAGATTATACCGTTAAATCGATAAAAATAAAGTATAAATTAGCGACCAATCCTGACCAAGCCCTTAAGTGTAACTGTCCGACTTAAGACACTTGGAGCTTTTTTTCTTATGTCGCACTGTGTAACATAAGACATTCGAGAGGTTAATGTGGAGGCTACATATCCGTGGTATGCTGTAAGGAGGGCAGTTTTATTTGCAATTTTACCTAGCATGTATAGGGCATAAGAAAATCGGTAAAGTCTTAAACAAACACTATCAATTTGGGTTTTCCATGACATATCATTATCGACGTGCAATCCTAAAAACTTTGTCGTATCCGTTTCCAGTACTACGTCTCCTTTGTATTGGATTTGGTACTGTGTTTGTTTTCTTTGTCGGAGTTTGAAGTCCATTATTTTAGTTTTAGTTAAATTGATTTTAAGGTTATTGCCATTTAACCATTCTATAATTGAATCTAGGGTTGAGTTTATGTCTTCTTGAATTTCTTTAAAATTACCCTTGTCGAAAACAATTGTGCTATCATCTGCAAATAAGCACATCTGATGAGTGGTTACTTTAGGGAAATCGTTTACATAGCAAATAAAAAGAAATGGACCTAGCACAGACCCTTGTGGTACACCAAACGAAATTTTTCTCGTACTTGAGGAGTGTACAGTTTCAGTTTTTGACTTGATATTTACTTGGCTGATTTGAGTAAACTGTTTTCTACCTCCCAAATACGATCGTATAAGCTCAAGCACATTGCCTCTAATACCATAACTGTAGAGTTTTTTTAACAATATTTTATGATCAACGTAATCAAATGCTCGAGTCATGTCCATGTACATTGCAACAACCGGTTTTCTGTTGTCCATGTTGTGGTGGATTTTTCTAAGAAAATGGTACACTGCCATATTAATTGTTTTGTTTTGCCTGAACCCCATTTGTTCCTTACAAAATATGCTGTTTTTTTCAAAATAATTGTTTAGTCTATTATAAATTACCTTCTCGAGTATTTTTGAAAATATCGGAATTAATGCTACCGGTCTATAATTACACATTTTTGTTATATCTCCTTTTTTGTGTAATGGCTTGATGATCGAGATTTTCAGAGCTTCTGGAAAAACCCCATTTTCTATACAACTATTTATTATATCACACAATACTGGTGCCACTATAGGTCCCACTGATTTGATTACACTGGTTCATATTCAACTTAATCGGTTCTTGGAGCAAATCGGCTGTGACAGACGGACAGATAGACACGAAAGTAATCCTATATGGTTCCATTTTTTCATTCGGACGTACAGAACCCTAAAAATTAAAAAAAACTAAAAACCCGACTGCATAAAAAGTGAATTTTAAAAAAGATGGACCTATTTTGTCTCCAAACAATCTCATGCAGTCGGAGGCAATAGATCTTTATTGTTTTTAAGAAGATGCCTCCGACTGCATGAGATTGTTTGAAGACAAAATAGGTCATCTTGTTACCATTTTTATTTTAATTTCACTTTTTACGCAGTCGGGTTTTTAGATTTTTAAATTAACATTTTTTATTTTACACTTTTTAGTTAGGATTATTTTTCTCTCACTGTATTAAGTAACGCTATGTAACGGTCGTAAATACAATACCCGCATGTAGTCGGGTGATAACGGCCTCTTACTCCAAAAGTTCGGGATTGCTTTTTTTTATCATTTCTCATTCCAAATTACATTTAAACATATAAGTTGTATGTATTTTTGTAATCACCCTTTAAAACCCTTCATTTTGATATCCCACTCGATAGGTTTAGGAGATTTTTTTTAAACATACATTCTGGCGCCAAAAATCCGCCATTTAAATTTCTTATAAGTTTAATAAACTCAATGAGACTCGCGGAATACAGACGAATATATTATGTACATACATACAGCTCAAACACATAACCCTCCTTTTTTGGCTTCGCAGCAGTCGGGTAAAAACAGGTAGAGTATAAAGTTTATAGTGGTTGGATTCTCATGGGACTTTTTTTTTTGAGTTCTAGACGATGTTATGGCGTAGGTATTAATAGCGTGACCTTTGTGCAACCATTCACCACTTTTTTGGTCTCTCTGCTTGTCCATCGTTTTTGAAGAATTGCAATATTCATGTTTTTTTTTAAAGTAAGTATATCTTTTTTTAATTACTCCAATTATCTCTAGAATACCTAGTTCAAAGACACATCACTTTTTCAAAGATAAAACTATATAAAACTATATAATAAAAATGTACAAGAAAACGAAACTGTTACCTAAATGTAGGTAATGAACAAAAATTATCGTAAATATCAGGAAATGGCTATGTAAATGTTGAAGAAGGCCATTGTTTCCAAAATCTTTTTAAGAAACAAAGGTTTTCCTAAAATCATACTCATTTTATCAGTTACCTATCCAAAGAGGGGCATACTTATCTAAACTTAAAAAATATTTAGAATAGCTGACAAAGATAGAACCACTGGTGGCCACTGTTAAAATCTATACAAAAAAATAATGGTGGCCACTGTTAAAATCTATACAAAAAAATAAAGTTGAAGTGTCTGTTTATAATCTCAAAATAACAGCTTTTTACTAAATGCTGAAAGTATTATAGTATACGGTACGGTATAAGTAGTATACGGTACTTATAACAAAAAACAATAAAATTATTTTTTGTCTATTTGTTTGTTCCGGCTAATCTCCGAAACGGCTGGACCGATTTCGACAGGATTTTCACTGGCAGATAGCTGATGTTATAAGGAGTAACTTAGGCTGCCTTTATTTTAAAAAAATCATTGGGGTTCCGCAAAAAAAAAAATTAAAACCCATGAAATTTAAGCTATTTTGCGCTAATCTCTGGACCTACCAATCGGATTTGAAAAATTCTTTTTGCATTTGGTAGCCCAATTCTCGAGGATAGTTATAGGCTATTTAACATTTTACCCTTAGGAGCCGAGCAAAAAGAAAAAAGTCAGAAAGAACACTAAGTGAAAACGAAGTACTACCCTACGGTAGTCGCGTGGTCTACATATGTAATCAATTGATACAAAATTGCAAAGTTCTAAAAACCTAATAGCGCCAGTTATTTCATCCTTCGTGTACTCTAAGTTGCATGCAACGAAGGATGAAATAACTGGCGCTATTAGGTTTTTAGAACTTTGCAATTTTGTATCAATGGATTACCTACATACATATGTAGACCACGCGACTACCGTAGGGTAGCGCGGGCGTGTGATTCAATGCGACGGTTGACGACGGGTCGGGGACGAGGGAGTTTTATTAAAATGGGGCTGTTATTTTAGTAGATATATTGTCTATCTTACGACATCCACGTCAACGAAGTCGCGGGGCACAGCTAGTTACAAATAAAATGTAATTATCACATGTAAGCATTTTTCACACTTTCTTTCTAGAATGAATTGCAAGCGTGGGCTTTTTTGCGCTCCAATTGGTTTTAATTGGAGCGCATATATGTATACCTACGCGTCAACTTGAGAACCTTCTCCTTTTTTCGTCAGTAAAAAGTGAATGAATTAAAGAAAATTGGAATTAATAAAAACTTAAAAATCGCAATTCGCGATGGACAAGTAGACATACCAAATAGGTGGTGAATGTTAGCACTCAGGTCACACTGCACCCTAGTTGCGTAACACACTTACAGTAGGAATCGATTTCATTTTGACAATTCAACAACATTCATTGCGTTATTTCCGTTGATGAGCAGACAAATTTTTCGAACATATGAAGCAATGGATTAGCAATATGCTTCAAAATCATTCAGATTGTGATCGATAGTGTGTTACGCAATTAGGATGCTGTTATGCCAAGACATGAATTCGTAGAATTTACAAGTTACCTACTACTCGGAAAAGAACAAAATACTAATAAAAAGTCGTCGAATATTTTTTGTAGGTAGGTACTTTTTGCTCCACTCACCAAAAAAAGTCACATGAAAATCCGACCACTATAAACTTCGTCCCATTTGTTTAAGCGACTAATACCTACGGCCTACGACCGTATGTGAGTGAGGTAATATTTCCTGTAAATTATTAACGCGGTGCAGAGAGCCATAATACTTTACTGAGTAAAACAAATTATAGCCAATGGACAAGTTTAAATGTCACATCAATTTACATAATTTTACACTGTAAAAAATTGTTGGTATTCATGTAATTAATACACACACACTTAATACATACTATAGGAACCTAGGTACATAATAAAACTACTTACTGGGAATACCGGGTTGTTGGGTTTTTAGGGTGCGTTTCCATTGAAGCGGAGACGAGCGGTGCTGAGCGGAGACGTGCGTGAATCAACCAATTACAATAGTGGAAATCCTCATCGCGTCTCCCGTCTCGTTTGTGATTGGACGATTCCTGCACGTCTCCGCTCAGCTCCGCTCGTCTCTGCTTCAGTGGAAACGCACCCTTAGCGATGTTTTTGTTACCTGTGTTGTTTTTTTTAAATCGGTTCGCAGACGATGAACGAGACACAACAATAGAAGTTTTATTGTTATGACGTCTATTATTAGACGTCAAGCGCGCGCGGCTACTTGGTATCTCGAACTACCTAACTAAGCAATTAGGGACCCTACTAGGCTAAGGGTGCGTTTCCACTGACGCGGAGACGAGCGGAGCTGAGCGGAGACGTGCGGGAATCGACCAATCACAATGGTTGAAATCCTCATCGCGTCTCTCGTCTCGTTTGTGATTGGACGATTCCTGCTCTTCTCCGCTCCGCTCCGTCCAGCTCCGCGTCAGTGGAAACGCACCCTAAGGCTCCGCTGTCAGTCCGTCCGTCCGTCTTTCACAGGGCTGTATCTTTTGAACCGTAATAGGTAGGTAGACACATGAAATTTTCAGTGTGTACTATGGCCGCTATAACAAAAAATAATAAAAATAAAATAAAGTTAAAAACTGAAGGGAATAAAGAAAGAATAAATAGTCTTTTTTTGGTATGGAACCCTTCATGTCCGACTCGCACTTGACTGCTTTCTTCGTTTCGGCCAATGTTTGTGTTATGCCGCGGCCACACATTGGATTCAACTTTGCGTCCAAGCATGGCTCCAATATGATAAAGCCAATATTGAACCCACTACTACACCACATCATTTATTATATACACACCACATATTTGACTTCAAAACCAACTTTGTAGCCAAATACTGGAAATAAACAAGCGCAGTCCCAATTGCTGTCGCAGAGCGAAAGACGATAACCTTACTTAATAATATATGATTTAGGTACATATGCTTATTATTTGGGCCTCACTGTACATTAACACCCGCGCGTCCGAAGCTTCACAATTTTATAGCGTGTAGATGTCCTCGTGTAAATCACTTTCACAAAATTTCACACTGCGCAAACGCTTAGTTTTTGAGAAAAATTCCTAAAGTTTCGGAAAATTCAACAAAATTACACAATAATATTGACATTTTACACACAGATAATGAACGAATTTCATTTCTTGGCTGTTCCGTGTTGCGTTCAGATAAAGTGACAGCGGAGTTTAATGGTTTTAAATAATATAACTATTGTAAGTTCTAACTTGAATTCATTTTTAAAAGTGAGCTTAGGACTTGGCTCGGCTCGGACAGATTAGGTTCGAAGAGGATCATTATAAGGTGAAGCTTAGTGAAACCCAAATGGGATTAATTAGGTTCAAAAACTGTCACAGAACTGTCCGACTCCACGTGGTACTTGTTTGCCCTACCCCGAAAGTGTTTTTTTAGAGCCGGAAGCGCGCAGGGAGGGCAGCTTCCGCCCGCTGTAATAAGACGCAGGCATCATGCGATGCGAGCCATAGCGGCCGAGGCTGGTCGCCGAAGGCGACCAGCGGGTCAATTGCGTGACATATTTACAGTAGGAATCGGTTTCATTTTGACAGTTCAACAACATTCATTGCGCTATTTACGTTGTTGAGCAGACAAATTTTTGGAAGCCAGGGATTAGCAATTTGTTTCAAAATGATTCAGCACCTTAATTGCGTAACACACTATCAGTCGGAATCTGAATCATTTTGAAGTAAATTGCTAATCCATTGCTTCATAAGTTCGAAAAATTTATCTGCTGAACACGTAAATAACGCAATGAGTGTTGTTGAACTGTCAAAATGAAACCGATTCCGATTGATAATGTGTTAGGTACGCAATTGCCCCGCGGATTCTGATTGATAGTGTGTTACGCAATTAGGGTGCAGGTGCCATATTATGACATTCTAGTGCCATCATGATTCCAGTGCGCGAGAGAGATCTAGCTATACCTACATGACTGATAACACCATCCCTTTTTCGGACTAGAATCATGATGGCATTAATACTTCATAATACGGCCCCTGTAAGCCGAGGCTGCGGAGGCGAGCATAGGTGCTTGCGCCTTATTATTTGTATTACGCAAGGGCGAAGAGGCTGTACTTCCCGCAGCGCCGGAGAAGATGCGATTTTCAAGATGCTGGCGAACCCTTGACCTCATCATTTGACTTTAAGTCGTTTTTTTCATAGTGCCCCGTTTCATATCCTCTGACCAAAATGCTTTTTTTTACAATTTTTTTTCTCAGCTCCTATGATTTTGCGTACTGGGGGTTTTCATAAATACCTACACTTTAAAGGGTTTTTTTACCCAAAAAAAAAACTACTATAAAAACAAGTGACTTATTTTTTCGGCGCCTATGATTTTGCGCACTTTGGGGTTTTCAAAAACACTAAAAAGGGTCTATTGTACCCAAAAAAATATAGGTATATAAAAGCGACGGGTGTTAAAGTACAGTGGTTCCGCGACGAATGATGGACCAATCTTTTGTTCAAAATTTTGTCCAACAAAATTTGGAACAAAAGATTGGTCTATCATAGCACGCCGTTTTGAGCGCACTCCCCTTTCATTCTCCTCGCCGTTGAACTTACAAACCGACTCGGTGCGTGTCGGTATGGGACATTGGACGGTGATTGGACGCAATGTTCACATTGTGTCCAAAGACTGATCCACACATTGGTGTATTGGCCTCAATACGTTAGATTGATGCTAATTTATATGATCAATGTGTAGGCGCGGCTTTAGATGTCGAAAATTAATCATCTAATTGATCCTGTAAGACTTACTCAAGATTCATTAAAAGTAAAATCGGATCCCAATTCGTGGAACAGTACAAAGCCAGGGCATAGGTTGATATTAATATCAACTCAAACAAGTTGTCAATCTTCACACTAGTACGCGAAGTTAGCTAATCTTATTATAGGTAAGTACTTTGGTCTGGTATTGTTTATAATTTATTGTAATAACTTATTGTAACATGAGATAATTACATAGCTTGAAGACATTGCACTAAGTAACTACCTACTCAAGTAGGTAGGTGTAATGTTTCGCAAGGGCCATGGCCGCACAAACGCGACATCTTCTTCTATATCCTACATCTTAGCTGAGTACTTAACTTTTTGTTTTGATGAACAATATAACACATTCCATGTTTTGACATAAATACGTGCCGATAAAATTATACTGTGTTCATTAGGTTGTCTTTTTGTTTAGTCACCTAACTATTTAATTAATTAATTAGTTACCGATAAATTAATTGACCTAACTGTTCTAAACTCATCGAGTCATCGCCGAATCATTTTACTAACTTACAATTAAGATCGTAAATAACAGGTATTTTTAACACTTAGGTAAACCATTTTTATTGAGTTTTACTGACCTCAACTCTCTAAACATCGGCATCGCATTGCAATACGCTATGGTAATACTTATTTAATAACAAATACAATGTTTTCTGCGAACGCCAAACGAAACGAAAGCGGGTCGTGTTCTAACATAACGGGCTTATGTAAAAGGGAGTATTACCTGAACATTGCAGCACGTTGGTGGCGACAGCGGAGGCCGCAAGCACGACGAAGCACACGACTACACGGAGAGCGACCATTGTTTCGTCTGGCGAGTGACCCAGTCTTGCGTCTAGTGAGATGTCTGACAGAGTACTGGTCACGTTCGGAGAGCAAATACTTGACGGAGCACACTACACGACAACACAACGCTTGCGCCGCCGCCGACCGACTCCTCGTGTATGACACAGAGTGTGAAACAAGTTCGCTGTGATCGCGCTTGCCAATATATAGAGTGGTGGTCGCGACTCGCGTGCTGCTCAATAGCTGCAGTGCTGCGTGAGAATTTATGAGTTATGCAGCTGATGTACAGATAACATAACGTTTATTGCTAAATATAAATAAATCATGTCAGTTATGAGGCTTTGTTTAGTGTCGATTCGCAGAAAATATCTCTAATATTTGAATAACTTCAAGTTTACTACCGATACCAAACTTGCGTTGGTTTTAAAAATGTAGGTAGGCAAGGATAAAATTAACAACAGAGCTTATTTATTTCATCGTTATTTTGTTTAGGTACAATACAATAGTTGACGATGTTTTTAGGGATCCATTCCTCAAAAAAGGAACTCTTATAGGATCACTTTGCTGAACATCTGTCAAGTCCCTTTTGCTCAGGAACGGTTAAAGGGTACCGAGTAATGGTCAAAAAGTCATGTCTATTAGTCAAAGTTGACAAAAAGTCTGGGGTTCGTTGGACGGGTGAAAAACTCAAGCTTTCAATTCTAAATGTTCTTCTAAGTCAACGCAGTCAAGAGAATCAATCAATTCAATTGTCTATGTCATATAAATAATATATTGAATAGCTTTTGCCCGCAGCGTCACCCGTGTGGATGTCGGAAAATATCCCATGGGAACGTAGGTACTACCGGGACTTGTTGCTCCCCGGTGACTCCACGAGGCGACAGCAGAATTCAGCAGGTTAACCCTTGGGGCTCTCACACAAAACTGCGATGCAATGCCTTGACCTGCTGATTTCGCTGAAGCCAAAAGGTGTCCCTGGGTTAAACAGGTTAAAAGTACCCTATGTGTTAATCCAAGTAAACAATGTTTTCTCGCACTGCTTATAAGTAGGTATAGTATCCGAGGAGCGGCACGCGAATTGATATATGATTTCTGGACGATAAAAAACGTGTGCACTCGGGGGACTTCAAGAACGATTTTTCTTCTCACATATAATTTAAAACAAAAACAAAATTTTCGCTGCCGCCATCTTGGATTTACATTTTGACGTCACTATCGGCTTTAGCACCCTCAAAAACTATGAAAACGACACCCATGACAGAAAATTTTAAAATATTCGCAGCCGCCATCTTGGATTTTCATTTTGACGTCACTATCGGCTTCAGCCAAAGACCTTATACTTAAAGCTTTAGCACCCTCGAAAACTACGAAAACGACCCCATGACGAAAAATATGAAAATATTCGGAGCTGCCATCATCATCATACAAGTATGAACGCTTTTGCGTTTGTGACGATTATTGCCAGTTTACTCCTACCGCAAGCCGCATAAAAGAACTTCGTCCAAAAAATCCTAAAACCTAACAATAGTAACGCAATATATGTATAACGGGACGGAAAATTACCTAGGTACTTGCAATTTGAAGGCAATTTTAAAGCGAAAATATCAGGTTGGCACAAAAGTAATGAGACATTTGGTTTACGTTGTATATTTTTTATTTTCTGTACTTACATATTATTTACATTTGAAATATTTTTATAAAAACAAAAAAAAAATATATAAAAATAGTGGCGCATCAGGAACAGGGGTTCCAAGGTGCCGGCGGTCAGGCTAGAGAGAGGAACCTCCTCACTATGCGTGCCGTGTCCAAGAGTACTGCTTTCTGGATCAAGCCCTTGACCCAGCCGCACAATGAGGTAAGGTGCTCCTGAGGTGTTAGTCGAGGCTCTCCGCTATTAAGCCATTAACGGTAACGATTATCGGTACAATGATTGCAAGAATCCACGTCCCACATGTCGACAACCTCGTGTGCTAAGTCAAGATACATGATTTATTTTATCTTTCTCAGCTTTCACGAGATTCTCGTCATGAGGAACAGCGATATTAACAATCATTGCACGGCGCTCTCGTCGATCTATCACCACAATATCAGGCTTATTGGCTACAATAGTCCTGTCAGTGATGATAGATCGATCCCAGTACAATGTGGCATGACCATTCTCGAGAACTGGGTCGGGCACATACCCTGTAGTATGGTACTTCGGACTCCACAAGGTTGTACTGCAAAGCAAGTTGCTGCTGGATAATCCTAGCCACTAGATTGTGTCTGTGCAAGTACTCGCCGTTAGCAAGACGAGAACAACCGGAAACAATATGTCGGATTGATTCACCGCGGCGGTGGCATGCCCGGCAGATGTCAACCGTACCGTTCTTGACATTATATTTCCGGTAATTATTCGTCATGAAAACTTCATCCATAATCGCACAGAAAAAACCTTCGGTTTCCCCGAAGAGGTCGCCGAAACGCAGCCAGGATACAGACGCCAAAAAGTCTACATCAGGCCCATGGAGGGCCCGGAAAAAGCGTCCGTGCGCAGAATAAAGATAGAATCAATATTTGCAGCCCGTCCCCATAACAAAATACCGTAAGACATGATGCTATGAAAGTAGCTAAAATAGACCAGTCTCTCGGTATCCACGTCTGTTAATTGGCGGATTTTCCAAACAGCGTAAGCAGCCGAGCTTAGCCGCCCTGCTAGTGATGTTAAATGAGGACTCCACTGCAGCTTTGAGTCCAGCGTAATTCCAAACAGTCTGTTCGACGAATTGTAGTATTTCCTTATTCAATACTACGTGACATTCACTACTTCTAACATTTGGTAACGTGAATCTTATGCATTTAGTTTTCTTCTCATTTAATACTAAATTATTTACAGTGAACCAATTATGGACCTTAAGCATAGCGTTATTTACGTCGTCAAGCTCTTGTGCATGTCTGTTAACTTTAAAAATTAGTGATGTGTCATCAGCAAATAACACCATTTGTGGTCGGTTTTTCAGTAAATGAGGTAAATCATTTATATATACTAAAAAGAGGAACGGACCTAATATAGAGCCCTGCGGTACACCCATTTTGACTTTTAATCCCAATGAATTCACACCGTTTATTTGAACTTGCTGCAGTCTATTATTCAAATATGATTTTACTAAGCTAAGTGCAAGTTTACCCAGTCCGTAATGCTCAAGTTTCAAGAGCAGTGTTTCATGATTCACGCAATCAAATGCCTTGGATAGGTCGCAAAAGATGCCTATTGCATCATGTGCGTAACCGAAACTGCACGTTGATCGAATTGAAACTTAAAAGCTGTCATTTTGAGTCGTCAAACGAATAGTAGAATACCGATGAACCACTAATGACGCGCAGCAGTAGAATGCCGTTATTGCGCTCGCGTGACGCTAACTTGACGCGAGTGTATCTGTCGGCGGTAGAGAATACGAAAAGCGTTGTTTTGATCGAAACTTAACTGCAACTGCACTGCATCTGAACTTCTTTAGTTACGTGAATTAGCCTACTGATGAACTTATTTTATACCTACAAATATCTGTAAACATATACGTAAATAATTAGCACTCAACAACAACTGAAGATCGAATTGCCGCTTTCACGCCTTTTCTGTTTCTTTTTCTGTGGCATTCTACCAGCCAGAATTTTTTATCATTGATGATGGTAAATAGAGTCTGACCAACGACAGCTGTCCAAAAGAAAAAGGCGGGAATTTTAAAAAATCATGAGCTGTCAACCCTGGCTATACACTGCTTAAACGGAGTTGATACTATTTATTATTCAAGACATATTATGCGATATTTAGGTCAGTATTTCATATTTATATACTTAAACCATAATAACCTTATTACCCTTGATATTTACTTGGAACTGTTAAACCACCGTTATGTATTCGCGCAATGGTGGATAAGCAAGTTAGCGTTACAATATTTCGCTGTGAGGATGATCACTATAAGTACCAAAGTTAAGCTCTAAACGAAACTAGCTTGGCATTTTTTAACTTCTGCTCATTGAAGTTCACAGCTCAACTTTCCTGGCACAGCCTTATACATAAAAGGTTGAATTAAACAAAAAGTTATTACTATGTATTTATTTAATGTAATAGAGACCACTGATGTCTAAGGATGACACAATAAAATCAAAACAAAACATATGGGTTATGAGTCATAGTCGAAATCGGATTCCAAAAACTCTACACCTAACAACATTGAATCAAATTCATTGCTTTCTTCACTGCTACTGCTACTGCTACTGCTACTGTCACATGCCTACTGTTACATGTATTATGAATCATTCAAGTTCGTTTTCAACAATACGGTCCCTTAATGTGTACTGATGTTCAACATTTAGTACATGATCAGTGTACTTCTTCCAGTCATCAGCAGTTATGGATAGAAAACATTCTTTTATTAAATTTTTCATTTCGGACCCTGGTATTCCTATATTTTTGCTTGCTACTTTTCTCTTCGCCTGACTCCATACAAGCTCAATTGCATTGAGATCGCAATGATACGGTAGCAGCAATAAAATTTCGTGATTGTGGGTATGACTGTGTTTTTTTAGAAGTGCTTCTGCTTCGTAAACAACTGCAGGTGTATTATCTTTCACCAAACATTAATTCAGCTTTGGTATGATACTCTTCAAAATGAATATTATTCTCTTGAAGCCATATTCGGAGATTAGCTTTAGAATCAGACATAGTAGAGGGTTTGTTTACTTGTTTCACATGGTAACTTGCATTGTCCATCACAAGTACACTAGGTTTAGTGAGATTTGGTATCAACATTTCCTCAAACCATTTCATAAAGTTGATAGCATTCATATCATGATGGTAGACAGCTGATTTGGATTTTTTCTGAATACCAATAATGCACCTGGCACCAACCCTTCCTCCGATCCTGCATGCACAATAATATGTATTTTTCCTGACGATATATTAGTAGTGACACCACTTGTTGAAAGTTCTTGCCACGATTTTTTAACTTTATAGTTCTGATGTATATAATTATGTCTCATCAAGGTAAACAATCTGTTTACCTTCTAGCCTCTTCTGATTTATTGTCCTCAAGAATCTGTGTCTCCATGCCGCAATATCATATTTTTCTGTGAGTAAAGCCCGTTCATTTTTATTGTTTTGAAACTCAAATCCGTTCTTGTGTTAAGTTTTTCTAAGGGTTTCACGACAACCTGTAAATTCAATTGCGTCCTTCAGCTCATTGTGCAGGCTTCTCAGTGTTGGGACTTGTTTTTTCACTCCATAAAATTCGTTTTGTTTCTTATAGCCGAAATATCAAAATTATACAAATTGGAAACTGACAATTTTGATAGTCCTAAAATATTGCCATACTAAAACTTTTGAAGCTTGAAGCTTTCGTTGGCCATACTCTATTAGTACAACTATCTCCACATAGTTTAAAAGGAGGTTTATTAAATTTCAAAAACTTGAACTTTAAAATGGAAAACTTCCATCATCATCTGCCTAGCCTTTTCCCAACTATATTGGGGTCGGCTTCTAGTCAAACCGGATGCAGCTGAATACCAGTATTTTACATGGAGCGACTGCCTATCTGACCTCCACAACCCAGTTACTGGGTAATACGATACCCCTTGGTAAGACTGGTTGTCAGACTTTCGGGCTTCTGACGACCCGTAACGACTGTCCAAGATACACGAATGACAACCGGGACCAACGGCTTAACGTACTTTCCGAGGCACGCAGCACAAAATGGAAAACTTTATAAAATGTTAATTTCCTTTTCCTTTTAAATTATTTATTTTTGGAACAACGTTATTAACTTTATTATTTCTAACAAATAAATCCTTTTTCTTTGGCGGTGCTTTCCTTAAATTGTTCATAGCACACTTGCGTCGTAAGGGGACACTAAGTAAGCTATCATATTTCCCTTTGCCATGATTAAAATTATTCTTTATGTTACCATCTTCCACTGCGCATGACTCGACGTCATCCTTAACTAATTTACTATCGACCTTCAATTCGTTAAATTCATCTTTTAATAGTGATGAATGCCCATCATCCTTTATTTTAGTTGCCGACCCGGAATGGCCAATCTCCTTTGTTTCGAAATTTTTTACGTTAAAATTATTTTCAGTAATCTGATCATCGGCGCTGTTATTTTTATTAATTTGGATATCGTGATCAAAATACTGATTCTGATGCTCTGAAACGTAGCTATTAGATACAATAAATGGACTGGACTAACCCGTTTCATCTATTTCTTCCTCGTGTTCGCTCTCGAACACTTCAATCGGCTCCAACTCACCATGGATGGGGCTGCTCTCTAGGCAGCTTTGCTCATTATCATCATCATTTAGCGGGTCACCTTGTCTTCCGCTAGAACATACATGTGCATCAATGTCTAGGTTTGATACATTCTCCTGTCCACCTTCTTCTGACAGTTCTTGTGCAATAATATTCTCTTTGCACACTCCTAGAAATATCTCCCCTGTGACACTTACAAGAGAACTCCATTCTCAACGCGTCACATATCTGAACAAAACTCATACCATCGTGGTATGTATACCTATAAAAAGATTTTGCAGGACCCTCAATACATGCGCCTAGTATTAGCACCCAATCGCTTTCTCGCCATCCTCTGTATGTGGCTAGAAGCCTGAAATCTTCGATAAATTTCTTGAGGCATTGGTTGAAGCCCGAGTAATAATATAATTCTGGAGCCATTTCGCTCTTTTTATAAAATAATTAGTAAAAACCACTTAACTTGCATTACATGTTAAATTACACCATCAGTCAGGACCGGGAGCCGACTGTCAACCTATCTTATTTTTTCCTATTCGAACTTTTAAAATCAATGTTTGTCTTCTTAGGGCTGATTTTTCAATCGTCAGATAACTTTCATCTAGGGAATATGTTTGACGTTTTGACAGCGTTTGTATAGAAAATGTGTCAAACCGCCATATTTATTGCTCAGGTAAAAGTTATTTGACGATTGAAAAATCAGCCCTTAAATTAATAAATGCTTAAACTTGCGAAGCTTGCATGCTAGGCACGCCCAGTTAAAACCTCTACAGTACAGCTTGGTCAAAAAGTCGTGAAAATAATGGTGGTGCCACTATCGTTCATGTTGTAACCCTATATAGTACGTCGAAAATGGTTTTGATACTTAGGTTTTTTTTACAATTATTAATGTGAATATTGGCGGGTTTTATGAAAAAAAGAAAAGCTCTGAAACGCTTGTTCAGGCACTGCCTAGAAAGATAACATTTGCAGTTATTTATTTTAATGAATTAAAAATAAAATTATTAGGTATTTCAAAATACCTTGATGTCATCTAATCCCACATTATGTGAGACAATTTTATGTTTTACAAGACCCCAGATCACCTTATAGTTCCCAGACCCCTGATCACCTTATAGTACTGATGGATTTACCTAAAAAATACTAAAGTTATTTTTGTTCAGTGATTTATGCAATATTAACAAAAAGCATCAAAATTATTCGAACGCGCTGCATTCCTAAAGTGTTTTGTAAACATAACCTCAAATTCTTGAATGTACATTTCAATAATTGTATGATAGGTTTATACTAGATATTGCACCTTGAAATATACACATTACATCTGATTGCATGTATAAAATATCATTTTACTTTTCATTTCAGCGGTTCTTTTATACACATCGTTGAGATCGGATAAAAGTCCGGCCTCGAGTTCCGCCAAACATCTCACGTACACATTATAAATTACCGCTCTTGTGGAGCTGTGGATAACAGATCTGTTCATTATGAACACAATGGGTCACCAATATCACCACAATAACGCAAAATAAATAAAAATAAACACGAGAAACAGTCACCGATTACAAGAAATGACAAAATATGTACCTTACTCAACGAGGCAGAGCGAGTGCTGCCAATTATTAAATATTTTAGTTCTGTTTCAGGACTTTTTTGCCAAACTGTACCTATTCTATTTTATTACAAA
The DNA here is from genome assembly GCA_947568875.1 of Fissipunctia ypsillon. NCBI lineage: Eukaryota > Metazoa > Arthropoda > Insecta > Lepidoptera > Noctuidae > Fissipunctia > Fissipunctia ypsillon. Next base: position 12,814,890 of record OX387661.1, on the reverse strand, counting down.
AAACCGTTTTTAATTAAGTAGGTACCCTAAGCTGGTACTTAACTGTATTTCTGAAAAAAAAAAATCGTTTATACGGTCGGTAAATAAAGTGGTTATTTCGAAAAACTTTTATGCCAAAAAAAAAACAATCGGCTTCCAAAAAAAAAAAACTACAAAGTGAAACATAACTTTAATTTCGGAAGTCGGTGTCTTTGTATCTGTATTTTAGTTTTTTGCCACCGACTTCCGAAATTAAATTTATTTTTCACTTTGTAGGTACTTAGCGTTTTTTATTCTTGGAAGTCGGTTGTTTTTTTTTTTGCAAAAAAGTTTTTAATTTTCACTTCTTAGTTGTGGTACCTACCCTACACAGTCGTATACCTACCACTACTTGCAATGTAAATAATAGTAACAGGAAATTATTATAACATCATCAATATACGTTGGTGTATAGCGTCTGTATAGTTAGTTACACAACGCTTTGTCTTCTCTCTTTCAAAAGTCAAATTACTGTCGACTGAAAGAGAGAAATCGGTGTGTATTCACCTGATATAATACGTTTATTAGTAAGGAGGTAAGTGGAAAAAATACGTATTACTAACTCAAAAACCACTCATCAGAACTTCACCAAAATGGGACCAAACTGGAAGTATATCCTTTCAAATAAAAAAAGAATTTTTCAAATCGGTTTATAAATGACGGAGTTCCTGAGGTAAGAAACATTAAAAAAAACAACCGAATTGACAACCTCCTCCTTTTTTGAAGTCTGTTAAAAAGAGACAGTACCTACCAGTCTACCAACTTAAATTGCTAATTTCTGATTATGTATTTAAGTATTTACATAAGTTGGTACTGTTGGTAGGTTTATGTGCCTACCTACTGTTAAGCATGTCAGATAATAATAATTGTATTTTAGTGTTAATTTATTTATGGCTGTAAATCCTAGCACCCGTATACACAGTCATGTCAAAATAACTAAAATACCAGCAAAAAAGTGCGAAACGAGGTATGCATATTGAGGGTTCCGTACCTAGGTACGGAACCCTCAATATGCATACCAGGTAGGTCTAGACCTACCTAACCCTGCCAAGTAGGTATAAATTTTCTCATAACTAACGCAGTAGGCATTACAGGAGGTAAGGTCTGGCGCGCCTGAGGGACCGCCCAAGGCGCCAGGGGGCGCTGAAGGGCGCCTTCGGTATTCCGTCTGTATGCCCGTACCTACGTATGGAAATTAATACCTATAAACGTAGGGAGCTAAAATTTTCAAGCTCGCTTCGCTCGCTCTTGCATCCTTCATTCTCTTATTTCTCAAAATTTTATGCAATATAGCTCCTATTTCTGTATGGATGGGCAAAAGAAAACCTAACCTGGCCAAGTAAGTGTACTAAAAAAATTTGAGCTCGTTTCTCAAGCCCTCAGAATTCAGAGAATGATGATGAGATGAGAAACATTCTCTGAATTCTCAAACAATTCTGTATAAGTCGACAACAACGCCGCTTAAAAAAAAAAACCTAACTTTTCAGGGGTTTCTTTGACTGGGTGCAAAAATTTTCTATTTCACTTCGCTCGCTCTTCCATCCTACATTATCCTGATTCTCGAACTTTTGTGCATGAGTCGACAAAGTAACTCTTAATTTTGTATGAATGGACAAAAAAACCTAACCTTTCCGAGGCTGGGTGCTAAAATTTTGCCCCAGAATATCACCCAGAACGCCGGTAGTACTAAAACCGGTACTGGCAGTAGCAGAAGGTATGCTGACATAGGTAATATTAATTACTAGCTGCGCCCCGTGGTTTTACCCGTAAAAGTTTCGATCCCGTGGGAACTGGGAATGTCGGGATAAAAAGTATCCTATGTCCTAACCCAAGTCATGGTCTACCCGTTTGCCAAACATCCAAATCCGCAGGGCAATTGCATAACACACTTACAGTAGGAATCGGTTTCATTTTGACAGCTTAATAACATTTATTGCGTTATTTACATTGCTGATCAGACAAATTTTTCGAGCATATGAAGCAAAGGTTAGCAATTTGCTCCAAAATGATTCAGATTGTGATTGATAGTGTGTTACGCAATTAGGGTGCTGTTTAGCGTGAAAGCGTAACAAACAAACTCACTTTCGCGTTTATAACATAAATAGCTGTCGGAAAATATCCCACGGGAACGTAGTACCGGGATTAAAAGTACCCTATGTTCCGTAACACTCTATTGGTTTATGATTTTTCCAACATCTTCAACAATCATCATATTTCAGCTACGAGTAGTTTATACAAAACCTTAATGCATTACTTATACACCTTTTTTTTTGGATGGGAAATCATCAAATGACTTCTCCGGCTCTGGGCGAAGCGGGAGGGCGTGTCAGACTTTTACTGACTAAAACCCACCCGTGTTCCTTCAGTTGCCTGTGCCGGGGCCACGGTAACTCTTTCGAACATCCCGCGACCCTAGCTGGCATCGGCCCTAGCGGACCCCGTCAATGGTGCTGAAATCTCTTTGAGGCGCGCGTGGAACACAACGTACCGTCGACTCGGGCCTGGTCCTTACCGGACGGCGAGCTATTTTTATTTTTATTCTAGGCATTCTATTAATTTATTTATTAAAATAATCTTCATCTAATTTGTTCCATTCGCTCTCTAATAGCTTCCTCAAATGTTCGGCGTAGGCGAACGATTTTTCACCCTTCTATCGAGTTCATCTCAAACAAGCTCAATGGGAGAAAAATCAGGTGATTGAGATGGCCATTGCATGATGTTGAAGATTTTTTAATTTTTTTTTCTTTTTCAAATAGGTCTGGCACAGTTTAGAAGAATGTTTAGGATCATTATCCTGTTGGAAAATGAATCCAGGACCAATTAGATTTAGTCCACTGGGTACGGCGGAATTTTGGAGAATTTTCAAGTAACCTTCCTTGTTTAGTTTTCCGGTTATCCTCACATGATTTCCGGGTTTAGTGTTGCCAAAACACCCCCAAACTATGACAGTACCTCCACCATGTTTGATAGTAGGCACAGTACATGCCTCTGAAGCCCTTTCTTCTTTTGACCGGCACACGTCTATTGGGTCCGAAAATCTGAAACTTTGATTCGTCACTCCAAAGGACATTTTCCCATTGCTCTATTATCCAAACTTATGGACGGTAGTGTATATGCCTATAATATTTGAGGAGTTCCCGCAATTCCTTATAGATCCTATTATCAGAATTGGATTTTGATAAAAATGGGAAAATAATGGGACTGAAAGTATGTCCTTTCAAATAAAAAAGAATTGACGGAGTACTGTGGTAACAAACACAATTTTTTTTTTAAATAAAATATACAACCGACTTGCGAACCTCCTTCTTTTTGAAATCAACCCCTATTTTACCCCCCTTAGGGGATAATTTTTCAAAAACGCTTTATTTCCTATCATCATCATCATCTGCCTAGCCTTTTCCCAACTATGTTGGGGTCGGCTTCCAGTCTAACCGGATGCAGCTGAATACCAGTATTTTACATGGAGCGACTGCCTATCTGACCTCCACAACTCAGTTACTGGGTAATACGATACCCCTTGGTAACACTGGTTGTCAGACTTTCGGGCTTCTGACGACCCGTAACGACTGTCAAAGATACACGAGTGACAGCCGGGACCAACGGCTAACGGCTTCCTACCAAAAGTATAAATTTGAATTTTCATATCCCTAACTCAGTGGTTCTAAAACTTTTTTGGTGACGGAACCCTTTTGGGAAGCAAAATACTTGATGGAACCCTACAATAAAACAATTTTTTTTAAAGTGTATTCTTTATTAATAAGCATAATAAAAGTACAATGTAACAGTTACTAATTATTACTTACTTTACCACATGGCAAGTACAATAATAGAAGATATTAAAAAAGAAAAAATCTAACTAATGGGAGGTATGAAACTGTTTTTTTATTTTTCATCAATTGGTTGATATCAGGTTTGAAAGAAGACAGTTGAAGTCTCATATCAGGTTCGGCGTCCAGTCTATTGCGATATTTTGTTTTCGTGGCTGCATAGGTTGAGAGTTTGAGAGTCCTGTTCCGCACAAATATGTTGTTGGGAACGGGAGAAGAATATTCAGAGCCATTTTGCCAAGCATTGGATATTCATCACGGATTCTGCACCAAAAATCGTTGAGAGGCGTCGTTTTGAACAGTGACTCCATACTTGTGTCTGATGACATTTCTAAAAGAGATTCATATATCTCCTTTGACATACTTTTGGGCTTTTCCAAGTTGGGTAAAAAAGGATTATGAATCCATGAATTCAGTTTCATTTTTGTATTCTGTTCTTCGGGAAAATACTTTTCAAAAGATGCGCGCATCGAACTGAAATATTGGACCAATTCTTCAAACACATCATCTTGAAACATTTCTGAGTCGTTATCGCTAACAAACTCACTGAGTGACGTAAAGCTTTCTATTTCTTTCTTACCAACGAAAATAATCCAAAAATCTAATTTTCTTTTGAAGGCAGTTATTTTGTTATAGGCCTGAAACACTGTTGTCTGTTTACCTTGCAATGATAAATTCAATTCGTTCAGTTTTTGAAAGATATCCGCCATAAAAGACAATCGGAACAACCAAGTTTTATCATACAAACGGTCCTTCAAATTAAAAGAAGTATCTGCTGAAAGAAACATTTGTAACTCGGCTCTAAGTTCAAATAGCCTTGTTAAAGTTTTACCCCGAGACAGCCATCGCACTTCTGTATGGAGCAGCAGTGTTTTATGTTTGCTGCCATAATCTTCACACAATAAAGAGAACAATCGGGATTGTAGTGGTCGTGATTTGATAAAATTAATTATTTTTACCGCTTCATCCATTACACGTCAGGATGGCGGGGTCTAAATAATGCACAATCGTTACTGCGTATAAGAGACTAAGTTTAGTACAATGAAGGAATGTATAAAACTGAGACAACAGAATACAGCAGGCAGTAGAACAATGAACGCTAGTTTCTCGCTAGCGAGCTTGTAAGTAGGTAGGTAGGAACTTATCGCTCCGAACGCTAATCGTCTGACGAGGCGCGAGCGCGACGCGCGATCGCCGCTTCTTTACTTAGTCCTAGACTCGATCTCGAATATTCTCGAAAATACTCGAGTCGGCGCCTTTGATAAACAAAAAGCAAAAATAAAAAGAGACATATAAAAATTGCGTTGTAAACAATCTCGACTTTATTTTTTGAAGTTAGAGTCGAAAGTCGCTTGTTGACAACTATAGCGTCTAATTCAGAGGCGGCTTTTATCAAAGGGACTGCGCGCTCACAAGTATACAAGTATACATGTTGATACCAAACTTATGAGATATTGTACCAGACACATGTTTATACAAATAAATGAATAAATATACCTACGCGCAGCCGCGGAGTCAAAACGTTCGACCAGAGAGAGGTGTTTTGATTTTTTTTCTAAATTCTTGAGGAACCCCTAACAGAGGTATCGCGGAACCCTAGGATTCCGCGGAACACACTTAGAGTAATAGCTGCCCTAACTTAAGAAATGCTGGGTTTCCCATACAAACTTTCATCCCATATTCCCCTGTAGGATTATATTTGAGACAAAAAGTAGCCTATGTCCTTCCCCAGGATGCCATCTATATCCTTGCCAAATTTTATCGAAAACTCTTCAGTGGTTTAGGCGTGAACAGGTAGCATACAGACAAACAGACAGAGTTACTTTCGAATTTATAATTTAAGTAAGTATGGAAGTATGGATTAGTTTGGACTCGGTATTTCTTGAAAAACTCACAAAATTTATCTCGCAAGGCTTATCGAACAAAGTCAGGCGGTCTCGTCGATAACCTTTGGGTACGGTATCATACTTTTGTGATAGCTTTCTATGTTAATATTAATAACTACTGGTAATACCTAATCGGTGGCCATGTCATAATTAATATAAGTACCTACGTACCTAACCTACTTAGCTACATATTTTATTAGGTAGTTCTTGTCAAATATATCTAACTTGTTATAGCAATACTTAACCATAATTCTTTAGGTACCTACCTACCTATCATATCATAATTATTCGTTTTTAGTGAAATAATAATGGTCGACTGTGCTCCTTCATATACTATCTAATAGCACAACACTGATGCATTCTTACAGATTATTCCTGACGAACGGCTATTACTAGCTGGCTAGCCTATTGAATCTTTATTATTATAGCTAAAACTGTTTGCATGCCTTAGTTAAGGTAGTTAGTATACGGATCATTTTAAACTTAATATCTGTAACTTATACATCTGTACAATTATTGAATTAAGACTATAATATACTAAAATAATACGTCAGTGGAAAGGAGAAAATGCTAATGCTCCAAAATGGTACCTACTTTTGGGAAAAGAGGTTTCTTCGATATCTTTTTTATTTTTATTCCGATTTTGTTCAATTTAAAATATAACATTATTAAAAAAATCTATTGTGCCTACAAAATGTCCTGGAATTAACGCACAAACCTCTTAAGGGGTCATTGTACTCATCATAAGGAACTACTTTTACTATGGGACCAAACCTGAAATCGCGAAAAAAAATCAGCTGTTCCGTACATTTATGTTCGTACTAGATGTGTCCCGCGATTTCGTTCGTGTGGAAGTCGTAAGATAGACATTATACTAAAATAACAGCCACATTTTAATAAAACTCCCTCGTCCCCCGCGACCCGTTGCGTTGCATCGCTCGCACTCGCTATTAATTACTTCGTTTTCGCTTACTGTTCTTTCCGACTTTTTTCTTTTTGCTCGGCTACTAATGGTCGTAGCGTGAAAATAATAGCCTATACCTATCCTCGAGAATTGGGCTACCAAATGCAAAAAGAATTTTTCAAATCCGACTTTCGGTTCACAATTTCACGGGCTGTATTTTTTTGCACGGAACCCTAATTATTTTTCCAAAATAAAAGTAGCCTAAGTTCTCCCCGTAACATCAGCTATATGTCGGTTAAAGTCACGTTAAAATCGATCCAGCCGTTTCGGAGATTAGCCGTAACAAACTGACAGACAGACAAAAATTTCAAAAATTGCTTTTTTGTTATAAGTACTGTAATGATCTGCCGGGGTAGCAGGGGACCGAGCAGATACGTGTGTTCGTGTCTGTTACGTAGTGTAAGATATGTAGGTTACTGTGTGGGGGAGGGTGCCAACACTACAAACAGAGACACATGGGTGCACTATAATTATTTTAATGGCTTATAGAAAGCTCGTTACAATATCAACGTAATACTAGCAGTGACTCAATATAAAACCATTTTCCTAACCTGTCATTTTCAAACTATTCTATTTAAATGAAACCAGTGTTTGTCTTATCAGCCAATCAAACAATTCGCGAAGGTTTCATGTTGAAGGCAGGCCCGCTTAAAGCCCAGCATCAGCTACGCCCCTACTGGATAAAATAGGGCTACCGTGGTGTCGCATTTTATCAACATGAGACGAACATTAAGACAAGCACTGATTTAGCCTACCTATCCCTAACAGAACAAGAACCTAACACCAGAGTTGAAAGTTTGAAACTTACAATGTGAGATCTATCCCTTGCAAGAGTAGGCTGGACGTAAAAGGGACGAATCGCGACGGACCGCCGCTACGATTAGAGGCAGCTAAAAGTTATTAAAATGCGTCACTGCGCACTCCCACAAACAAAGACGTCCTATCATTCCAGGTTCGTTGGCCAAAACTGATGCAAAAGGTCCAACATAGTCTCTTAATATCAAATAACATGATGTGACAACTTCACATCCGCCTAGAGGGGGTTTAAGGAAGAAAATATAAACTTAACGACCTCATCTTTTACCACACCGGACGTTGATGAGCGTGAAGGAGGTGAAAGGTCAAGAAGTATTAGTTCATACGAAATCCTAACCATGGCCACACTCCAGAGGAAAAATCTCAAAATATCAAGAACTCACTAAGCTCCATTGACTGTCAGATAATTCTGACCAAACTGTGGGTCCACAATCGTCAGTTGGACCAGTTGTGTCAACCTGACACGCCTCGCAAGGACTATGTCAGCAAGGTTGGTTTCAACTCAGACTGCTTATCCCCCCCGTTCTAGGCTGGAACCACAGTTTCAAATAACTATTCCCCTCTTCTAATAAGCCTTAATAAATCTGAAGGATGACCATCCTACTCTGGACCACGCAAATGTTAAATATAGAAGACGAGTTCAGATGAAGCCCAGACGAAGTTCTCCCTCAGGCTCGGAGGAGGGCTGAGAGGCGCGGCCTCTGACTGGCTCTCCCTGTCGCATCCGATGTGTCTCGTACAACATGAAATGACACACGAAAACAAAGCATTAGTAGGTATAGAGAGTACTCGTATAATATAACATCCAACAAGCTAAAATAATAAGCAATAATACAAATGATGTTTACATCTAAATTACATTGGCAACAATAAAAGTTAAATGACATAAAAATAAAAAAAATACATGGCATCAAGACAATAATCGAAAAGGTTAGATGATTCTCAAAAGAAAAAGTTTCCATTTATTGTTATTAATACGAGGAGGAATCAAAAAGTAGTGAGAATGAGATAGAATATAATGACTATTGATAACAAAATAATTTATTTTTCTACATAGTCTCCGAGTCTCTCTACATACCGAGTCCAGCGCTTTTCCAAGGCTTCAATCCCTTTCAAAAAAAAGTTTTGTCTTGGTCCTGCAAACAGCTCTCAACGGCATCCATCACCTCGTTATCGTCTTCGTACCTGTTTCCCCTTAAGTATTCTTTCAATTTGGGGAACAGATAAAAATCGCTAGGCACCAGATCTGGTGAATAAGGGGGGTGGTCAACCAATTCGAAGCCAGCTTGCTGAATGGCAGCCATCGCAACTGCCGACCTGTGCGCGGGTGCGTTGCCGTGATGAAACAGCACGCCCCTTCGAAGTTTCCCTCTCCTTTTCTCTTTGATAGCATTCCTCAACTTGGGAATTAAAGCTGCATAATATTGGCCTGTAATAGTGGTTCCACGCTCCAGGTAATCAATCAACAATATCCCTTCTGAGTCCCAAAATATCTCGTCCTCAAAGTATCTTTAAATAATTTAAAAGGAGGCTTATTTAATTTTAAAAACTTGTACCTTATAATAGAAATCTTCTTTATAAAAATTTTATTTACCTTTCTTTTTAAATTAATTATTTTTAGGACAACGTTTTTAATTTTAATATTTCTGATAAATAAATCCTTTTTATGTATCGGTATTTTTGTTAAATTACGCATAGAACGCATGCGACGTACGGGGACATTATGAGAACTACCATATTTTTGTTGGTTATGAATGAAGTTATTTTTATTTTATCAGCATCCAGTGCGCATATCTCGACGTCATCCTCATCCCCATCTAGTTTACTATAAATATTTAATACATTAAATCCATCCGTGGATGGCGACGAATGCCTATTGTCCTTTGTTTCAGTCACCAACCGGTAATGGCCATTCTCCTTTGTTTCAGAGATATTTTGGGTAATGGTATTTAGGTAATGTCGCCGCATTATTGAAACAAAAGAAAACAATAGCGGGGTGTTTCTGTCGCTAGAGTGACGCACCTGTTTTTGTCTCTTTCTGCGCCACTAGAATTCAATTCTTTACCAACAGTAACTTGTTGTCTGACTCGATTACTTCGGTTCTTAGAGTGCGCTTGTTTGCTTCCTGTTGTGTTTTGTTGTGTGGTGAATATCTTCTGACCTTGGCTTATTTACTGGATTCTGCAACCTTCTTGCTACTACGACTTTGGCTAGCATTTACAGACTCTGATTTGACCTTATTGGATTGGACGTTTGGAGTTATTTTATTGGATACTGATTTGGTAAGTTCTATTTTTTAAGTAAAATATTGAATAAAACTAATGTATTAGACATATTAGAAAAAATAATTGTTTGGGCTTAGCGAAAAGCTTGTCCTAAGTCGAACCAATAAAAAACATTTTAAATACAAAAAGTAAAGTACAGTGTTATTCGCACAAAACGCAAAACCTTTTCTTGTTAGATAAACTTTATTACTCGTAATACTAATGTATTCCAATCCAGTCTTTTCTTGACTTTAAAGTATGTCACGCACGTGTCAAAATTAACTTAGAAACTTATTAATAGAATGTATTAATTAGCTATACGGTAAAGTGCAGGAGTCATAGACTAACATGTTTGCAGTTCGTGCACATATGAACTATCATTGAACTGTACTGATGCCCGTTTTCACCGACATCCCCTATTCTACCACCTACGTATGGGACCTTTAGCTTAAAAGCTCCGCCAAACTAACCCCTAAATTAAATTACGTTTCACCATCATTTTTACCACTTAACTAGAGGACACATAACTAAGTGACATTTTGTTTTCGATAGTAGTGACTGATTCGTCTTTGAACTTATCGATACTTTGAAATAAGATAGTTTTTTAATGAAACTATCTAAAGTATACACTTACATGGATCAATTATTAATAAATCATGTTTTTATAGTAATAATAAATATTATTTTATTCATATTTTTTATTATTTCATATTTATTGACATATTTACTGTGTGTGTGTGTGTGTGGGTGTGTGTGTGTGTGTTTATATTACAAAACCTCGTGTGTTATCTGTGGTCTTACTTATATTTGACACTTCTTTCTTTGGTGACGTACTGACGTGAAATTTGATTTTGTTGTAACAGTTCGCTGCGTGTTATTGTACCAATCATTTCGTGGCATTTTTGAATTTCAGATCTAGAACTTAAATAATTATTCCTTTGCTATTTGTACTATCATTACGGTGTATTATAATGGCAGAAAAGAGGAAGCGTAGCCAAAATTTCACAATGGATGAGAAAGACAAGCTAGTGAAATTGGTGTAGTGTGACCGGTGTAGTGTTTAGACACTCTTTTTATTATTCGACTGCAAGTAACCACACTTATCTCTCCCGTGTCTGCCACAGCCAACAAATGATTACCCGTAGCATAAAACCTCAATGCTATTAATAACTGATTTATTGGAGATATATAATTATTTCTGAAATAAAATAAAAAATGCTTTACTTACATACATACATAAACTCACGCCTTCTTCGCATGGGGGTAGGCAGAAACTACAGAACGCCACCTGCTACGATCCTCACATACTCCTTTTGCCTCGATTACGTTCATACATCTGGTCATACACGCACGCCGGTTGCGAGTACTACGCACCTGACCTTTCTGAAGAACATCACCAATAAGATCACTATATGTCTTCCTAGGGCGTCCCCTCCCGGCGTTTCCACTGACATCTACCGTGTAAATACCTTTTGTTAGTCAACGTTCATTCATCGTCTCAACATGACCAAACCATCTAAGCATACTCTTTTCAATTTTTGTCACTACATCTTCATTTAAACCGCACCGTTGCTTTATCACATCATTCCTCAGCCTATCATTCATAGTCGACACCTCACATGCTTCGCAAGGAACGCATTTCCACAGCATTTATTCTACTTTCATGCTTCTTTTGCCACACCCAACATTTACTTCCATACATAAGCGTAGGCACCAGCACACCATTGTGAAAAGCCAGTCGGGCCTTTTTGGACATTAACTGGTTGGTCACAATCGCATATATAGCACCATTTACTTTATTTCCCGCACTCACTCTACTTTCCACATCTTCATCAATCTTTCCATCCCTTGTAAACAGACTCCCCAAATATACAAACTCACTTACTTGCTCCATACTTTCATCATTTATTTTCACATCACACATCGATATGTTCTCGTTTCTTTCATTCACCATTACCTTCGTCTTATTCACATTTATATTCATCCCTTTCATCTTATATGCTTCATCCATGATAGTCGCCATGTCTTACAACTGTTCCGCTGACGATGCAAGTAGAACTAGATCATCTGCGTAGAGAAGGCATTTGACAAACAGCTCATTCATCCTCAATCCACACTCAATCTCTTTAAAATTTGTCAGACAACTATCCATGTACAAGTTGAAAAGCCATGGTGACGCTACACAACCCTGTAACACCTCTCTAGATGCCGAACCAGTCCGTGTATGCCCCATTTATCCTAACACAAGCACTGGAATCCTTGTATATAGATTTCAGTGCCCGTACCAAGCGCTAGTCCACACCGTACATGGATAGTGTTGACCAGAATTCCTCCCTCCATACACTGTCATAGGCCTTCTCCAAGTCAACGAAAGCACAGTAGACTTTCTTGTGCTTTGACAGATGTTGTTCGGCTATGTACCTTAGGGAGAAGATTGATACATACAGCCCATTACCTCTCTAAATCCTGCCTGCACATCCCATATTTTCTCCTCTGTCACTCTTATTACTGTATTTATTAAAACCTTTGCATACAGTTTGCCAATAACACTCAAAAGACTAATGCCGCGGTAGTTTTAACACTCCTGCTGAGACCCTTTTCCCTTACATAGTGGTACAATTACAGCCTTGCACCAATCATCCGGCACACGGCCATATCTCCAACACATATTAAAGATCCGGCACAACAGACTTGCTACCACCCCGTCACCGCCCACATACGCTTTACTTACATAATAATAATTATGAGAATACAACGTATCGTCACAGTATCGTCGACTAAACATAAAAAAAACACGTTTATAGGTTTTTTTCTTTTGGTATTTTTTAAATGTTATTTTATACTTAGAAAATCTTTATGTTAAGTACCTACTCACTTCGTACCAAGAAATTCTAAGGCGCCTTCAATATTTTCCAATAAATACAACATTGAAGATTTACTTAACCTATGTATATCTCCGAAAAAAGTTAGTTTCATCAAAACTTTCGAAGTACATACGTAGTTTGGTCGTTTCCGATATATTTTTGATCTACGGTTGTTATTTACGTCGAATATAGTAGAAACAGTTTCTAAATTTAGAACAAATTCATATAAATTGCTATCCATCTTCTTTGCTTGAGATGTCACTTACGTATGTGCCGGTTTATGAGCCCACATTTCGCCCACCTAAATTTAGGGGACCTTTTAACGTATAACTGACCCCTTACTGTTGGTGAAAAAGAAACCACCTTTTAACAGCCCCCTAACCGTTCTTATGGGATTCCTTAAACTTAGGGGATGTCGGTGAAAACGGGCATGAGTGTACTACTTGTGTGCGATTAACCGTACCCTCTCTTAGCGTAAATTAAAACCTTTTGATTGACTTTGCATTTTCAAACTTGCACTGGGAATATATATCTTATACCTATTACTAATTTTGTTTTTCGAACACTAAGTGTCGATGTGACTCTACTCAGCATTTCTAATTTAACGACATTTTAATTCAGGTGAAGTACTTCAACATGGCGTCAAGTTCTGTCAAGCCTGAAACAGTTCAGAAGTGGATACGTGACTATCCTGAGCTGATTTTTGACGCTGCCAGCTGTACTATTTACGTAAAAAAATATATGTGGGTTAATGAATCAAGTTTATCTATTTATTATACTATCCTTAATCCCGTCCTTCTTATAAATATTTACCCGTCAGAAAGGAAGTGTAATCAGTGGTGAGAATCGTTTTTTTATGATTTTACTACTTAAAAACCAAATCCCGGGACTCGGGGAATATCCATATTATTCTAACCTTTGGCAAGTACATAAAACAGCTCTACCTATTCTAATCTCTGATAATAACGCAAGACGGCATAATTCTTTTTTTTCGCGGAGCTTCGTACGCTGTCACAATAAGAGCGCGATTATTAGCCGGTTAAGCAAATTTTCCCGCCCACAAGGCCTTTCTAACCTCTTTTATCTTTTCTGTGGTTCGTAACAAGTAGGTAGGGCTGATTTTTCAATAGTCAGATATTTTTCATAGAATAATATTTACGTTTGATAGATTTTATGTAAAAAACTGTAAAAAAAAACCCAAACTTAAACAAGAGCCTTAGCAATGCTACTGGGAGCATCATTCTGTGATCAGCGATTTATTAGTTCTTCAGAAGCTCGATTCTCTCGAGCTCTCCGACAAACAATTCAGCATCGTTTGAAAACGCAATTTTTATACCGTAGCGTAAGTAGGTATTCAAACGGAACGAACGAGTCACCAAAACGCAATGCAGCGTCGAAAGTACCTAATCGCTAAAACGTGTGATTTTGCTATCGCGACATTCGCGACCGAAAACTGACAGTCGCTAAAACGTGATGCAGCATTAATGAAGTTTCAAGGTCACCTATCGCCGATGCTAAGAGCACAGAATAGATAATAGTACTGACGTACAGAAGTTGCACTCCTTTAATCTTGAGGGAAAAGTAAAGTAGAGTAGCATGTCATCTGCTGTTGCCCTCAGAGCACAAAATTGTTCCGTCGCCGCCGCCGCTGCCGCCCTGCTCGGCCACCGCTCCTCGCCCGCTGGTGTCGTGCCCGCTTGTATCATGATTCCGAAAAGCGCTAATAGCAACATGTTTGCTAAGAACCTAGATGACTTCAATTTAAGGGAGAAGCGCTAAGGTAGCCCGCGAAATTCAAATTTTCTTACGATTTTTGCAATTTGCAGCTCAGTGTCTGGGTATACGTTGTAATCAACGACGGTCGCGAATCATGCTTTAATAAGCATGATTCGCGACCGTAACAAATATGTATTTACAGAAGTATAATCATTAGAATCAGTAATAAAACTCCTTAGGTTAGTATAATCCTCAAATGTCAAGATTTCATGAAATAGTCATTCAATAGAATTACTTGGTATTAGAGAGTTGTAGTGATGACTTTAATTATAATAATTCTGTAAACACGTATTATTGTTACGGTCGCGAATCATATTTTAATCAACATAGGTACAACCTAATATTGACCTGCTTATTGCAAAAAACGTAAGTAATTATGAATTTCGCGGGCTACCCTGGCGCTTTCGCCTTAACTAAACACTTCGTTTTTAGGGTTTTGTGAAAGGGTAATCAAAACTCAATAGCTAAAAGAAACCGGTCGGACACTAATTAGTCATTTTTAGTCTACCCGATGGGATTTGCCATCGTCAAAAATGAGAAACATCCCCACAAACAGGCGATGAATTTTTGAAAAGCCTCCCTTAGAGATCACCTTCGTTATAATAGAAGGAACTCTTGTGCAAAAATTCATGCTTCTAGAACCAGCAGTTTAGGCTGTGCGTTGTCTGTCAGTGAATGAATTACATTTTATAGAAAAGATTCCTCTCAATATTTATACTAATATTAAAAACGCAAAAGTAATTATTGTGTCTATCTGTGTGATGCGCCTGATTGCGACTTGCGTCAAGCGACACGCACGCACAGACTATTTAAGATAGGTACTATTGAAGACAAAAGTGCATGGAGAGCCTAAGGTCGACTTTTGACTGAGGTTTTGCATTACGTTTCATGACTTTCATGAGACGACTAGATGGCGCTGTTCAAAAATGAAAATAACACCGCAAAGCTTAAAAACCTTATTATGCAGAGGCACATAATAAGGTTTTTAATACCTAAAATAATTACTAAGAAATAATAATATATTTATATTCAAATAAACATAAATTATTTTATTTTCTTATTTCCGAGTACTTAATACAGCGCCATCTAAACCAAACCAAATAAACCAATTGGTATATTAGTTAATTCGACTACAGATGGCGTAGATCATAAATAATAAAAATCCCTACATTCACAAACTAGCTCTCATTTTCGCATTCTACAATAAGTAGATCGTAGCTCAGGTGGATAAGCATGACAGAATAACAAAGCTCGTTTCACAGGGCACTGGTTCGAAACCCAGTTCACAGTCGGTTTTTTTAAATTTTATTATTATATTCTATTTTTTATATTTTTAAACGTTTTTTATTTTATTTTTTGTTATAAATAATATAAGATGTATAAATGAATAAAGGCATAATATACAAGTATACATATACTACTCTACTATATATAACATTGTATAAATAAATATATATAAATTACTTTCGTAATTGGTGGTAAGTATTAGTATTATTAGTAAGAAACATTTATGTAAGAAGATTTAGATATATTTTTCTTACAGATTAAGATTTACTAAGTTTAGTTCTCGTAAAGGATAAGAAATTAAACTATTTTAGTGATATTATACATTAAGACATTTAATTCTCAAAGAAGAATACAATTTATTTCTTTCTTTCTTATACAGTGTATAACCTAACCTAACAGTTTTACACCCAATTGACAATTATTTAATTCACTTGTTATGAGAAATACAAGTAAAATTTATAACTGAATAACTCTATTACAAAATGGAAGACATTAACAAAGTAAAACTGTATAATAGATGTTATAAGTATTCTAAATCAAAACTGTGTTGTGCTATTCTTATAGTATTTAGTTTTATTTACATAATGTTATAATACCTTACACTATATATGCAACCTTAGTTCTGTAAATATTTTACCTACTCACAAATTATAAAAAAATTACGTTTTGCATAATTATGGTTAGTGGTATTGACTATAATGATTGATTTGTGCATTATATTATGACTAAGGTTCACAGCTTAAGTATTCGTTCCAGAACGAGGAAGAAATTGAAGCTAAACCTCAAATCAATAACAATTGTAAGACCGGGTTATAGCTGTCATTTTGGGACCAATTTGTTTATAATAATAAATAAATAATTAATTATATTAGAAAGGAATCTATATTTATATTGTTTTTATTTTAATTTCTTATATTATATAAGAAATCAAAATCATTAGTGTAAAAACATTTTGTTGTTATAAAGTAGTGAATAAATTTATCCCACTTACACTAAGTTTGATCACTGTAATTTATCAAATAAATTATAGCTACCCCGGTCTTTGTTATTACTCAATCCAATAGTCAACACTTTATATTATTTTTTTAATATTTCGTGTGTCCGCCATTTTGATCGATTACAGCTTGCAACCGCGAACCCATGGAGTTTATTAATTTTTCACATAAATTTAGACCCCGTATAGAATCCCATACCTGCATGCAGTGAGTACTCAGTACTTCCTTAGTCCTTTCGTTCCTATTGTCCCACCTTTGAACCATAACGCCCCATAAATTTTCAATGGGGTTTAAATCTGGCGATCTCGCAGGCCAAGGAATAATCTGTATATCCGATTGCTGGCTAAACCACTCTTGCACAATTATGGAACGGTGTATAGGACAATTGTCCTGCACGAACGTTATCACTGGCATGTCTTCTACAGGAAAAACATTCCGTACGGTGGGCAACATGACGTCATTCAGCACATCTATGTAGTTTACACTGTTTGCACGACTGGGTATTACAGTAAGTTCTCCTGGTCCTGCAGCACTCATCCATCCCCAAATGTTCACTGTTATACGACCGGATTCAGAGTTAGGCACAACGTGATCACTATCATAACGCGTATTATTCCTACGCCACAACCTAACTCGCCCATGCTGGCTAGACTTGAAAGTCTTTTCATCACTGAAGATGACTCCGTTGCTCCAGTCGAAATTTCTGTATTTCAAAGCGAACTCCAATCGTGCTCTTTTATTAGCTTCGGTTAGCAATGGCTTAATAGCATGTCGACGATAATGCAGACCTTCACTATGAAGAGCACGATACACCGTCCGCAAAGATGTATCAAACAACTCTGCGTAATATCTTGTTGGTGTAAAGCCATTTTCCTCATAACCTTGCACCATAAGTTGACGCTGGTCTGAGTCAATATGGCGTCTTCTGCCAGATCTACTACGGTGTTCCAGCGAACCCTCTTCTTGAAACCGCTTTATCCATAAAGTGACAGTCTTTACCTATAAGGGAAATATATTATTTATTATTTTCGTGTATCGATAACCATGGATAATAAAATAAATAACGAACAGTGATTTTAAAACATTACTTACGTTTAAGCCAGTTTCTCTCGAAATTTCAGAATAATTTAAGCCTTGATTATGCAATGCTATTATTTGGGCCCTCGTAGCCATATCAATATTTGAACGCGAACTCATGATAAAAATAAATATTAAAAACTTGTAAACGCAATCGTAACTGAACTCACTCATAGATAGTAAAGAACATTATGATTGAACAAAAAGATTTAATTTTTACACAGTCAATATTAAACTACCCTCAATTCTTTTGAGATTTATGATACGGGTTAAAGTCACTTAACAACTTCAATATAATAAAGAGAAGGATAATTTCAACTCAATGCGTAATGACGCAATGGTCCAGTGGCTAATGGTATCGGTAAATTTTATGCCACCGAGTTCGAATCCTAGTTATTACGTGCTTTGCTTTATAAGGTTTGTAATGTCGTAGGAGAATTTGTGTTAAAATTGAGTAATATTGTAACTAGCAAAAAACAAGATAATGTTCTTGTATATTTTCCAATCCAACTACTATACTAGCGCCATCTATGTCATCCAAGACATATTATTAAGGCGATGAAACCCTGTACAAACGATTTTGGTTTGGAACTCTCCATGCACTTCTGTCTTCATGTGTACCTACACACGGCTACATATCAAGCTACACATTTCCATTACAAACTCAAAACTCAAACTCAAAGCATTTATTTCAATTAAACCAATTACAGGCACTTTTGAATTGTCAAAGAGTCGGTCAGTTAGTCAGAAAATTGAAGCTAGTCGCCCATTCCAAAACGTAGATCTCTATGGAGAAGAATGGGCAAGAAACTCCATGGACACTCTTTTAAATCAAAATTGTTACAAAATCCTGGGTAGGTACATTGTTATTGTTCTTGTTGCTTCTATATGTGAGAACAATGTAAAAAATAGATAATTAAAACAATTTAAAATATAAGATTAAAAATAAGCCCTGGCAGCTAAGAGATGACCAGTCTCTACTGACGGCGCCCGTTCACGAACATGACGCGTGGATCAGCACCATCCAGCTCAACCATTTTGTAGGGAACCGAATGATCCAACACACGCGCCACCATCAGCGAGACATTTAAGTGAGCATGACATACTCTCAACTGCCATACTCTTTCAAGTCAATACCTACATCATAACATAAAACCGCTCCATGGTACAAACTGATCTCACATTATATAGGATTTGCGTACAATGAGAAGTCAGGTTATACTGGAAATTTATAGCTTGATATCGCACCTTCAGAATAGTAGTGACTTAACTCAAAAATCTAAGAAATCGAGTTACGATCTTTTTTTGCTCATATGTCACAAAAGATAAACTTAACTCAATACAGAAATCAAATAATTGATAGGTTTTCATACAAAATTAATTAATTAAATCAGTTCAAAGTTTAAATCATCATCAGTTTGCAGTTTCAAAACTTTGTTTTCGTTTTCCCAAAAAAATGATTTTTTGAGATACGTCACTACTGTTCTGAAGGTGCGATATGTAGCCGCATGTACCGTTCGTTCGCCGCTCCGCACGTCGTTGTGCGGTGAATCGTGGCTCTAAGTGCTCATACACACGAGCGGCACGCGTCAACGGCAGAGGCAACTGCAGCCGTCGACGTAGTGTAAAAATACTGTGTTTGTGTCTGGGTTAACATGGATCATTCTGACTACCTATATCATCATTCTCTTGGCAACAGCCAAATCCCAATTTATTTGGGGTCGGCGGAACCATTCTGATTACTTATGTCATTAGAACCTATAGTAAAATGTCTAGTAAATAATGGGTAGGTGCCTGCCATAGAAATATAAAAAAAACTTTCTTAAATCTATGGTACATAGGTACATGCGCTATAATAAAATAAAATTCTAACTACAGGATGTCATTGACATTTAATTAAAATCTGTTTTTTATTTATCTTTGTTGACGTTGGCTCGCTATTGGAAGGGTCAGGTGGTGTCAAGGCTGATCGTCTCGTGATGTAGAAGCCGTCTTCATATACTCTCGCATAAGCCTCTGGAGACGACTCTGCGTCTGCACAGTCACGCGGTAACACAAAACCTGCTTTCCCTCTTCATTTTCTATCCGCCAATACAGGTAGCCACGCTGGTTCTGTAAATAAAATGGGGTTTACAGCATAACAGCTAATTCAAGTTAGGTATCTTCGTACCTATGCGGATTTATTTTACCTACGAGGAAAGCAGTTAAACTTACTTCTAACAAATATTTCCAGCTTACTTATCTGGTAGGAAATAGGTACAGCCTACCAGGAAATATTTCCATGTAATAAGTAGGTCCTACCTATCGTAGGACCGGCACCCTAATTGCCTAAGACACTATCAATCAGAATCTGAATCATTTTGAAGCAAATTGCTAATCCATTGATTCTTAGGTTCGAAAAAGTTGTCTGCTCAACAACATAAATAGCGCAATGAATGTTGTTGAACTGTCAAATGAAACCGATTCCTGCTATAAGTACCTATGTTACGCAATTGCTGTTGTACAATGTGCTAATCTTAGACTAATTTTTAGTCTAAGGAGCTAATTTGCAATTCAAAAATAAAATTGAGGAAAGAAAGTGATGAAGACTTCTCGGTAAATCGCGACTTTAGCACATCACCGCATCGTGGGGCTTATTCCACTTGGCCGAGTTCAGTCGTCTTAATTTAGCATCGTTTTAGGAAGAGTAGGGATATTTAATCGTTTAGGCACAGGTTGTGGTAGGTCCTGAATCCTTCTCCAGATAAAATGTGTAAAGTGCGACAGATAGTGTAAAGTGCGACAGAAACGGACGTATCGCGAATTCGCGACCTTACTTTTGTCTAATTAGTTTACTATATAGAGACATTTAGACGACTTTTAACCTAGTACAATAAGCTCATAGGCCATTAGAACTCCAACACTAATTCTCAATTAGTTATTGTTACGAGAACTCAGCTGTTTTTATAATTTAAATTATACCTGTATTTTATGCAATGATTAGTTGAGTAGGCACGTACCTATATCTAGGTATACAATACATACCCTCAGTGCACTTTGTGGTTTTCGTCTCACTGAATCATTTACGGTTAACATAATTATACTAACACAATACTAACTATTCCATCGTTTTTCGAAATCGTCCTCTATCTTTGCGAAACCTCTCTAGACTAGAAGAATATCGTTCGATTTTGCGTTAATCGTGATCATCAGCCTGCAGTAGACCACTAGCTGCTGCTGGACATAGCCTCTCCAATCGCACGCTATTGTGATTCTAAGCAACTCTCCTCATTAGGTTACCCTAGAAGATCGTCGGTCCACTTAATAGCGTTTACGACGTATATAAGTACGGCATTTCATACAAACTTTCAAGTCCTCGTTTTTCGAAATGTATGAACCGATTTTAATTAAACTTCATACGCATAAGCAGGATACATAGGTCTAAAAAGTTAGTTAAGAACATTTTCGAAATGTCTTATTCAAAAAAAGATACTTGGAAATCTCTGTTTCTATGGAAAATTTAAAATTGGTCGAACTTAGCTGTAATACTATTTTTCGAAAATATTCTTGACTAACTTTTTAGACCTATAATGTATCCTGCTTATGCATATGAAGTTTCATTAAAATCGGTTTATTTATTTCGAAAAGCAAGGACTTGAAAGTTTGTATGAAATGCCGTACGTCGTAAACGCTCTTAACTTAAGGGCGTTCTACCAATACGTTTGCCCGTTTGCGGTCTTCACTCAATAACACTATCTACCACCGTCTACCACGACGGTCATCTGATTCTGTTCTACGGCTAATATGGCCGGCCCAGTTGCTAGTTCAACTTGCTTTTTCTATGAGCTAGTTTATGTTTCAACTTTGGTTGTCTGCCGGATCATTTCGTTTCGGACTCGATCCCTCAGAAAGACTCCAAGCATATACCTTTTCATAGCTCGCTGAGCGACCTTGAACTTGTGGACCAGCCGCACCGTGAATGGTCCACGTCTTGGCAGTTATTACAGGCAGGTATAACAGGTACAACGCACTGATTGAAGACTAGGGTCCACACCCTAATTGCGTAACACACTATCAATCAGAATCTGAATCATTTTGAAGCCAATTGCTAATCCATTGCTTCTTAAGTTCGTATTTGTCTGCTCAACATCAACAATGTAAATAGCGCAATGAATGTTGTTGAACTGTCAAAATAAAACCGATTCCTACTTCATGTATGTTACGCAATTGCCCCGCTGCTCTGTAGAATTAAATATGCTCGACGAAGTTCCCAAACGCCGCGCCGCCGCCGCCCAGCCCAGCTGAATCCTTCTGTTAAGGCTCCTGCAAACAGGTGTGGCACAAGGCGCCACTCGTCGCGCGACAAGCGGTGCCTTTGTGTCGCGTCGTGTGTCGCGCCTGTTTGCAGGAGCCTTTAGCGTCCTGCTCTGTTTTTACCACACTGCAAATTTTGCCCGAAGTGAACGAATACATTCGTTCACTACAGTTCGAGAGTACCTATGTACTCTCGAACAACCTGGGAATCGCCGCCGCGCTGCCATTGACAACCAATCGGTACCCGGAGTGACGTGTTCGTTGAACACAAAACCTGGGTTTTGTCCAAGTTTATCCGGAGATCGATGCGTACAGAAGAATCAATTATAAAGGCCATCTGGCATCTAAAATCACCTGCATGACTTGCAGTCAGGCAGGGATTCAGCCAGTAAGACGATTTCATATCATCTACAAAATCTCAATTTTGCTTTAATGCACACACACAGGTAACCTTAACCTTAAAAAATCAGTAGAAAAACTCAATAAATAACACTTGGCCCGACCTGGGTGTTCAAACCCTCGGCACTATTACAATTACCTACAAGGCAGACAAAACTCGATAAAAGTATGATAAATAAATATTTACCAATGCGATGCTGTTGGGCACCGACATTACGCTGGTGAGGGAAGTCATCGTGTCCGTGGTCATCACTGGACAGTCGTAGATCCCGCAACGTTCTATTATCATATTAAAAACAAAACATCATTTTCTAGTTGGATCAAAGTCTAGCACAGAGCTAGGATAGAAATAGAAATAGTTTATTGTCCAGATAATACAGTAAGCAGGTTTACACCAAGTTGAGACGACATGAGCAGCTTAAAATATTATCTATAGCTAGGTTACAGAATAATATTTACCAATGAACCCCAAACTAGACATTTAGTCTGTATCTTACTATTATAACCCGTTGAAATAGATTGTTATCTATTCCCCGCTGTTGCGGGGCAATTGCGTAACATACTTACTGTAGGAATCGTTATCACTTTGACAGTTCAACAACATTTATTGCGCTATTTACGTTGTTGAGCAGACAAATTTTTCGAACATAAGAAGCAATGGATTAGCAATTCGCTTCAAAATGATTCAGATTCGGATTGATAGTGTGTTACGCAATTAGGGTGCTGGATAGGTAGGTTCGCGCCAATCTCGAGCAACACTTTATTTTATGCGTGTAAAAATGCGCATATGAGTAATGCTATCTTGTTGAAATGGCCTTCACATTCACATTACATTAAGTAGTTAAGTGTATTGTTAGTTAAGTAGGTAAGTAAACATACGTTTAGCGACACTATTTATACGAAAATTAAGGTTTCCTCTCGGTACAGTAGGCCGCACGTCAAAATATCTACTCCGTGTTACGGCCGAACCCAATCTATCACCAGTTTTAGTACATTGGAGATAGAAGAACCTATCTATCTATGGGTTTAACGTCCCAATAATCTTTATGAGACTATGGAATCTTACCGGCCTGACATAAGGACAGTTAGAATTATACTGTCTACCATCAATAGCGATCTGTCTTTTACTGAAAATAGATTATTGGGTTCGGCCGTTAGTAGTTAACTGGTAACACCACAGAATATTATCTAAGTACATAATATTATGTAGAATGTAGATAATAGTACCTACTGTAACACTTTGACCTTGAGCTGGCTAAGTCTAATACGGAGTCTAAATAGTATAAGAGGGCAGCTGATACTGGTTTTGTTACCACTGACGTGCGTCCTCCCGTACCTACGTGAGAGTAAATAATAGAAGTAAGTACTTACACCATCTACCGCAAATGCGTCTTACCATACATACCTACCTACGAGGACTAAAGTACCTATCATAAATAAATTGCTCTGCAGACTGCAGGATGTCTCCAGTTTCCACGTACAAGCTTGCTTGACGTTTTACTTGCATCCGAGCATTCCGAGCAAGTCCGAACGGTTTAACCACTAAGCTTCAACCACCTTCCAATCTGGATCTTAGGACTTGCCTAGAATTAACGTATTTCAAACGTCGCGTCGCTGTCGCGTCGTCGTCTAAGCTAAGTACGATCGCGAGAAGCAGTATTAGATAGATCGCACCCTAATTGCGTAACACACTATCGATCACAATCTGAATGGTTTTGAAGCAAATTGCTAATCCATTGCTTCATATGTTCGAAACATTTGTCTGCTCAACAACGTAAATAACGCAATGAATGTTGTTGAACTGTCAAAATGAAACCGATTCCTACTGTGTGTTACGCAATTGCCCCGCTGGATAGTGAAAGTAAACTTACCGGGACTAACTCGCGTTCTCAAGTTAAGATGATTTATATGGATCACAACATTTTGGTCAAGGTTTCGAGACACGAAATCTGCAAGAAAATTATGGATTAGGTATGTCATTGTTAAATATTGTCACTATATGTAAATGAAAATAAGTAGCACAAAGGCAGGCAGATAACAGTACAAGGCACTAGACAGTAAAACGCTCGTCGGTGGTACAAGACGGCCCACGTATCTGAGCGAGTCCGAACTTAGAGCGGAAGGCTGCGCAAATTACATTTTTTAGGAACAGCGCGGGCAGGCGATGCGATGCGACGGGGTGGGTCGGAAGAACAAGAAATTTCACGCGGACGAAGTCGCGGGCAGAAGCTAGTTTTAAATAACATTAAAATGTTACTGGTTTATATGTTACTACAGGTACAAGTTTTCAGCTGGCTAGAATAATTATAAAGGGTGTAAGGGACAGCCCTCCGCAAACTAACAGAGTGCATTCAGCTCCTTATCAAAATAAGCCTTATCCTTAATAAAATAATTCAAAAATCATAATCTACCGGAAATATTCTTAGGAAAATTTTCATTTTTTTATCGTATTTTCGGTTACTATTAATTTATTTCAATGTAAATTTACATTCTCTGTACGGAGCACTCCATTTATGTAAATAAAACAGCTAAAATCAAAAAATCAGCAATGGATGTTGAAATATAATCGCAAACGCAATCGCACCCGCCACCGCTCCCGCCACCGCGCCCGCAATCGCACCCGCCACCGCTCCCGCCACCGCTCCTGCCACCGCTCCCGCCACCGCGCCCGCAATCGCGCCTGCCACTGCACTCGCCACCGCACGCGCCACCGCACCCGCTATTGCGCCCGCCACCGCTCCCGCCACCGCGCCCGCGATTGCGTCTTTGCGCCCGCCACCGCACCCGCAATCGCACCCGCCACTGCACTCGCCACCGCACCCGCCACCGCTCCCTCCACCGCTCCCGCCACCGCACCCGCTATTGCGCCCGCCACCGCTCCCGCCATCGCGCCCGACACCGCCATCGCCACTGCACTCGCCACCGCACCCGCCACCGCTCCCGCCACCGCACCCGCTATTGCGCCCGCCACCGCTCCCGCCATCGCGCCCGCCATTGCGCCCGCCACTGCACTCGCCACCGCACCCGCCACCGCTCCCGCCACCGCACCCGCTATTGCGCCCGACACCGCTCCCGCCATCGCGCCCGCCATCGCGCCCGCCACTGCACTCGCCACCGCTCCCGCCACTGCACTCGCCACCGCACCCGCTATCGCGCCCGCCACCGCACTCGCCACCGCGTCCGCCACCGCTCCCGGCACCGCGCCCGCAATCGCGCCCGCCACCGCTCTCGCAACCGCGTCCACCACCGCTCCCGCCACCGCGCCCGTAATCGCGCCTGCCACCGCTCCCGCCACTGCGCCCGCGAGAGCTATCTCGTGGGCGATTCAAACCCATTGATCATCACGACTGCTCAAGACGAGTTGGCGATTTCAGACTTGATAAATATCAAGAATATTAGTATATATGTTGCGGATAAAACCCGAAGTGCGGCTACACCTAGTTTTAGCCGGCTACAACTAGGTGTGGCCGGTAGCAGTTTGTTAAACATGGGTGTAGGCTGAAAGGTAGGTTAGGTTAGGTTAGAACTGTGACCACACAACGCACGAGCCGAGCGAGCGAAGCGAGTGGAGCCACGGCAACGGCTGGAGAGTGCTAGGGTCCGTTTAAGCACGGCATGATGAAGGCTAGACCTAGTTTTACCCGAAAACAATCGGCTCGTACGAGGTTTAACCAAGAGTAAGTGGCTACACCTAGTTCTAACCGGCTAAAACTAGGTGTAGCCGCACTTCTGGTATTAGCCGTAACATATACACCACTTACACTTTTTTACTTTACACTTTTTTGTACAGACACACAGACACTTCAATGACACTTGAATGAATGACTTATGACTCGCATTATTTAGTTATCACATTCGCATTAGATTAGTTAGATATCGCATTGTTTAGTTTTAGTTATCGTTATTTAGGTAGTTAGTTGTAGTCATTATTTAGTTTTTCAAAATTACCCGTCAAAGGGATTTTAGGGGGTGCTAAAGCTTGTATGGAAGAATTTTAAAACGCTCCTCCTAACAATAACGGTGTTAATACTTTTGACAAAAAATATAGACAAGTTTTTGGGTTTTTCGAAAATCGACCAGCAAAAGGGTTACCTAATTAAGTTTTTGGGGGAGGATTTCAATACATTGACGTGTCTGGAATAAGTCACAGTAACCTAAACATTAATTAACGAAACACATGATTGAAGATTTTTAAAAAGTTTGAAAAGTTTTTATGAAAGTTTATATGAAAATTTAATTTTTCCTTTCAACAATAAATTAATAATAAGTTAAGGTGGCGTTCTGTACCCAGTTTCTGCCATGGACAGAAGGCGTAAGTTTATGTATGTAATAATAAGTAAAAGGAACTTAATAATTAATTTTCTAAAACTACCGGTTAAAAGAGGTGGAGCGGGTGTTAAATTTATTGGAGAAAATGCGAAATCCACGCTGACGAAGTCGCAGGCAAAGTGCCAGTATGCAATAAAAAAAGTAAATTGAAAAAATCTAAAAACTCGACTGCGTAAAAAGTGAACTTTAAAACAGATGGAAACAAGATGACCTATTTTGTCTCCAAACAATCTCATGCATAGGTATTTATTGTTAAATTTAAGAAGACGCCTTTAATATACCAAGTGACACTCGCGCAATAAAGACGAATCTAACGACACATCATTCATCACAATCGGTTCAGGCGTTTAGTAGTTAAGAGGGAACATAGGGACGGACATACATACATACATAGATATGTACATACATACAGGTCAAACACATAACCCTCCTTTTTTGGCTTCGCCGCAGTCGGGTAATAAGTAACTAACAGTAATTCGTCCATCTTTTCTTTTTGCTCTATACGCAAGCACTCGGGATGATAGCTCGGGAACGACTGAGTTCAGAAAAAGCCTGACGCAGTATTTACTACATAGGAACACGTCCGATTTTTGCGTCAGGCTTTTCTTTCGTTTTTTGCAAACTGTAGCTTTGCTTTACGTTTAATGTTATTCAAAATACGACATGCGATGCGACCGTGAGACTGGGAATACACTTGATTGACAATCGGAAACAAAATCTGACGTGTATATAACGTGTAATACGTGTAATAGTACTGTTTGTGGGTGCCTAACCCTTCGGGGAAACAAGGCATGATATTATGTTATGTAGTACTGTTTTTAACCGACTTCAAAAAAAGGAGGAGGTTATCAATTCGACGGTATGTTTTTTTTTGTGTGTTTGTTACGCGATTACTCCGCCAATTGTGGACCGATTTTGAAAATCTTTTTTTTGTTCGAAAGGAGATACTTCTGAAGTGGTCCCATAGGCACCAAGACAGGATCTGATGATTGGATCCTGGAGAAATCGAGGGCAACCCTCAAATTTTATGGGCCCTCACATCGTTTTTCGCAAATCTTATGAAGTAATTTAAGTACTTGCGTATGGTAATAATCATCTCATGTAGCTGAGCTAATGATGGAAGGTACAACTCCTTAACAGTAAGGAGTAGGCATCGACTGATTTAGTAAATTATTTTTTTGATGTTTGAAAGGGCGTTTGCCATTTTGGTCTCGTGATCATCAGGTCAGGAGGTGATGGACTAACCACAGACGATAGAAATCTTCAAAAAACGACAGCACATGTCTCGCGATTGCTGCGATTGTTTGTGTATGCATAGTTTACGCCATACCATAACATAACATTACGCCAGTTCGCTTTTAAGGGCGCTTTTAAATTGTAACAATAATACAGTAAAGGTGTAATTTATCATTGTTACATCTACATTTTTTTTACAGTTGTAGATGTGTTGTGTATGTATATAATTGTAATCCTTAAAATTAAGAAAAATAAAATGAATAATAACAAAAAAGTGAAATCGACTTGGCATGGGCATTCCATATAGAACACACTAAGTCAGGATTTAACGAAATACCAACGGGATAGGAAATAACGGGAAAACGAAGTTTCCGCGGGTGACTGCGGGGCGGAAAGCTAGTCATAAAATATTCTTAAAACCAACCTAGTTGTTGGAAAGATTACGCAACCGGGCCATTTCTGTTAAAGCTCTCTCATCGTGGGGTCGATTTAAAAGCTTATTTGCGGCCTCATTCTCTGGTGTTATAACCAAAGCAGTTAATGAGTACCTACACATTGAGAAAGATATTATCCTGGGCCGTCACTTTAGTCGTCGGTGTAAACAAATTTTGTCGTAGTATGCCATGTAATTCATCTACATTTTTAAATTTAATGCAACAGGCAGCACCACGTCTTGGAGCTTTAGCTCCCTTAGGCCCACGTGCATGTGAATCAAACAGCCAATATCTATAAGCATCCGTTTCAGCGTTATGATATACAGCCACAGTAATAGAATTTGCAGTAAGCAGTCCGCAACAATTTTCTCTGAAAAACAACGTCAAAGCATTTTTTAGGTTAGGGAACCCTTCAAGACTGATCTGTGTCTGTCTGATGTGTGACCATTATAATTGGTGTCAGAAACTGAGATATTAATTTTCTTTCTGTTGTATAATATTTGACGAGCAAGATCACTCGCGGCAAGATATTCAGGGTTAACTTCTCCTATTGCGGGGTCCTGTCTGGAAGCAATGGACTCACGGTAGAGTTTGTCTCCGAGGATTACTATATAATCAATGTCACTCTTTGACCATTGACTTCCCTCGTCTGTACAAAACGCTGCACATACTACAGGCGCTACAGCAGTGCATTGTTTACCCCGAGATTGCAAATCAAATCTTAAATCGGCTTGATGAAACGATCCGTGTAGTATGGAAATGTCTTCATTTATATTCCCGTAGTTGTTTTGAGGAGTAGATTGTAACTCCATAGACTCACCATTACTTGTAGGCTCTCCACAAATTTGTACAATTTCAGATAAGTCAATAACATTCTCGAAATGGGGTCTAATATCTCTATAGAGTACATTGTGTGACATTAACCAGGTTAGAGCTTGATACAATCTGTTCATATCCACAATAAACTCTTGGGAGCATTGCAGGTTCTCGAGACTTTCCACAATCAAAACTAGTCCTATTTGGTTTGGCATAAGTGGCAGTTGTTCAGCGATTTCGACAACGTCTTTTGCAAATAAAGTAACTTGTCCCTTGCACCAATCTTGAGGGAAACGGTTTTGTAGCTTCATTATTTTAAGAAACGGCACAACACGGCATAAAAATCGTTCTTCCAATTTTGTCAAATTAGCTAGCTCCTGAGGTATAGTCGCGACTGTCATTTTATTCCAGAAAGCTGCTGGTGGAATTTTTCGTTTCCTTATATTATTTTGACAGCGAGAGCATGTTACGATTTTACCCAGACGCACCAATTCTTCGGGTATTAACGTACTGTACATAGCAGTACGTAAATTACAGCGTTGTGGTGGATACAAAGCTTTATAACAAATAGCACATGGCAAGTCAGCGAAAATGTTAATAGCCTGTTCAAAACCATTTACTGATGATACCTCCCTACGATTACGACTAGCTTGTCGCATAATATCTAATCGAGTCGCTCTGGATTCGGCAGATTCATTGGATAGACGCTCGTAGTGCACGTGAAGACGGCGGGAACTTTGCTCCTCGGTTTCGTTTGATAAGCGCTCCTGAATCAAACCGAGACGATGAGAACGTTGCTCCTCGGTCTCGTGAGACAATCGTTCATGAATTAAACCGAGACGATGACCACGTTGCTCTTGAGCCTCGTTTGATAATCGTTCACGAATCAAACTGAGCCGCTGAGCATGACTTTCTGGACTTTCCTTGATAATTTCGTGTTTGCTCTCTTCTGAGAAAGTCTATACGTTCGCTGCTCATCACTCCCATTTGAAATGTTTCTAGTATTTCTTTCCCTACTTTTCTTTAAACGTTCTTCCCTTTTGTCGGTACTTTCTTCCAAACGGCGCTGTCTCATTTGAGCAGCGCGTTTAGTAGGCCTACCCGTATTAAACAAAATGAATTTTCTTTCTATTAAAAATTGAAAAAGAAACTTTAATACTATGAATTATGTACAAACTTAAACTAAAAACTAGAAAATAAAATTAATTAAACAAAAAAAAAAAAACCGACTTCAAAAACCTAATAAACACTAAAAACTTAAAAATAATATTAAATTGAATAACTACATGTAATCAAGAATTATTAACCTAAATAACCTTACCTAACTTTAATCTACACTATATTTTTTTTTTTTTTTTTAATCTTCTTTATTTAAGGGATTTTTGTACACAATTGCGACGATGTCAATCCCATCGTACTTTTACAAATATGAGCTTACTTCCTAAATTAATTTATCTTATAGTAAACTTAATCTAATCTCCTATCTAGTAAAAAGGTATATAATATTTTTGCTGTTTCAGAGGTAGGCTTAGCTAAAATACTATGGAACACTCCAACATCCATTACCGACAATTTCATCGCGTCGATAACTGCGTTTCTCTTATGAGTATATCGGACACATTCCACCAACACATGCTGTGCATCCTCTATCTTGCCACACACCTCACAGTTTGGAGAGTCAGATTTTCGCATGAGATAAGCAAAGTTGTTTAGTGGAATATGTCCTGATCGCAAACGATGCGCAGCAACAATTTGGCTTCGATTCACTATATTTTACAATTTAACAGATTTTGGAGTCGGTGCCAAGGCCGCACTCACAAAATATTAACCTAAAAAAAGGTACTATAGCAGCAAAAAAATTAACAGATTCAACAAAACAAACTGAAAAAAATTACAACACAAAACAGAATATCAACAGAAGAAGATGGAGTTGTTTTTGTTCGGATAGTGGCGCGCTCTTGCGGACGAAATGTGAAACTCGATAGTTGTTTTTGGGGAATGGCATCTCGCAGTTCAACCTATAGGAGGTTGTCGACTGCTTAACCGGGCTTTCCTGTGGATGCCTCAATAAATTAAGGCCTCCAGCCAGGCATAAAACTAAAAACTAAGCGACTACACGCTAAGGGCACCCCTTGTGGGGTACGGACCTCAGCTTAGGGCGTCACTGGGAGAAGACAGCAAATGGATATGCTGGATCGCTCGATAGTAACACAATTTGATCTTCATAGGTTTCTCGGTAACGAAACCATATCGCGATTCAGAATACGGTACAACGCCAACTATCGAGCGCTGACTAAAACTTTTAACAGCTTTGTAAAAATATCAGTAAGTACCTAATAATATGATATTAATTTACTCTCGTAAACTATTGTAATAATAAAAATTAAGGGAAAATATTTATGGCCCTATTAGATAGATACACTTGGCTTGGCACCGACTCCAAAAACTGTTAAAATGTAAAATATAGT
Organism: Fissipunctia ypsillon; assembly: GCA_947568875.1. NCBI lineage: Eukaryota > Metazoa > Arthropoda > Insecta > Lepidoptera > Noctuidae > Fissipunctia > Fissipunctia ypsillon. The sequence continues at coordinate 12,783,141 of OX387661.1, read as the reverse complement.
GTAGATTAAAGTTAGGTAAGGTTATTTAGGTTAATAATTCTTGATTACATGTAGTTATTCAATTTAATATTATTTTTAAGTTTTTAGTGTTTATTAGGTTTTTGAAGTCGGTTTTTGTTTTTTTTTTTTAATAATTTTTTGCACCTGAAGTCAAGGTGAGAGGCAAGCTTTGCGCCCTCACGCCCATAGCCGCCGCAGGAGACGCCCTGGGTGTCGGGAATTAGCAGCCGATTCCCGGCCACCGTAGGCGCGGGCTTGCGGACGGCGAACAATGGGTAGCTCGCCATCCGGTAAAGACCAGGCCCGAGTTGACGGCGCGTTATGTTCTTCGCGCGCCTCAAAGAGATGTCAGCACCATTGACGGGGTCCGCTAGGGCCGATGCCAGCTAGGATCGCGGGATGTTCGAAAGAGTTACCGTGACCCCGGCACAGGCAACTGAAGGAACACGGGTGGATTTTAGTCAGTAAAAGTCTGACACGCCCTCCCGCTCCACCCAGAGCGGGAGAAGATTTGATGATTTCCCATAAAAAAGGGGTACGTCCAGTACCCGCTATCGACCTAGGACAATCTCCCACTTTTTGACGTGTGTTCCCTGAGTCCTGAGACCTGAGTCTAGTGACTCCGCTGGCGACACACGTCACCTCGCACCCCTGAATGCGTATGTGTATTCCTGGGTATAAACCACAAGGACCTCGGTGAAAGACGGGTAGTGATGAGGAGGTGAAATAAGCAACTTTCGCTAGTAAGCTGCGAACTGAACTGACTTTAATTGTTTTGTTTTTGGGGAATGGCATCTCGCAGTTCAACCTATAGGAGGTTGTCGACTGCTTAACCGGGCTTTCCTGTGGATGCCTCAATAAATTAAGGCCTCCAGCCAGGCTTAAAACTAAGATTAAAAACTAAGCGACTACACGCTAAGGACACCCCCTGTGGGGTACGGACCTCGGCTTAGGGCGTCGCTGGGAGAGGACAGCAATGGGACATGCTGGATCGGATTAAAGACTTTAATTGCTAAAACTCGCTCCTTTTGTACGAATATTGTGGTTTTTCCCCAACGCGCAACGCTTAACTAACATGGCAAACCCCGGAGCACCATCCACACGTGCGCGTAAACTGCTCCCGAGAAAAACTCCAATGCGATTTTACTACAACTATAAATCTATTATTTTTGACGACGCGACGCCAATGATGTTACTAGGAGGAAATTCCAATTTTAACTAAGGACACTTATTCATTACAAGACTTTTATGTTTTAAAATACATAACTACCCTCATTTATCGCATTTACTATTAGTAGAAATGCGTAATTATCTAAGTGTCCTTATAGACAAAGGATTGGAAGAAGGATTTGTAATGGAAACTTGACTAATGATGACATAATATCTAATTAACTAATTCCGATGATTATCTTACTAGCTGCCGTTGATATTCATACTTATTTACTAACAATACTCACATTGTGTAATGGTGCGATTGTAATTATTACATTTTATACAAAAGTAAAGCCTCATTCGCACTAAAATCAACACAAGACGAGATAATGATACAAAAAATAAAAATCATATATTTGTCGTACATCTACAAGGAGGACACTAGGGAACATAAGTATGTTGAGACGAAATCTCCTAAATATTATGGCAAAATAAGCGTCAAAACCGGAAAATGTGCGGCAATCGCAGGAAAACATTTTTTTTACTATTCATTTTTTTCCACACATTGCAATCAGTTTTACTCACATTACTCCTTAAATTAGGGTTTAATCGAAAAAACCATAAGAGTACTTTCAATTTAGATTATCGAGGAGAGCACATTGGCATCATGAATTTTTCAAAAATATTGAAATCATATTTTTATAGTCCTATGTCCTTCAGTTTGTATGGAGTCGATCCACTGTGCGTCGGCCGTATTCGTCGCTTGTTACGCAACACTTTGATCTTGAGCTGGCCTAGCATAGTACGGAGTTTCAATAGAATGCGAGGCCAGCTTATACTGGATTTGAATCCACTGACGTGCAGCCTACTGTTCCTACGATAAAAGAATGTTTCAGTCGGTTCCAAAGCATTAGTAGCCAGTACTCAGTAGATAGTTCGGGTCTTTCCATGGCAAGTTTATGAGGTTTTTTTTTTTTTTTTTTTTTTTTTTTTTTTTTTTTTTTTTTTTTTTTTTTTTTTTTTTTTTTGGATCCGGTTGTGAGAGAAAGATAATAAGCAGAATAGGTACTTAATTTCAGTATCTTAGGCCATTGATGTCTGGCGGCATGGAGAGTGCGATTGGGCACGCCACAATTGCGGCGATAAGTCCCCTCTTTGAGGAGTGGCTGGAGAGGCGCCACGGCGTCCTCACCTTCCGCCTGACGCAGGTCCTCACCGGACACGGGTGCTTCGGGAGGTACCTGTTCCGGATAAGGCGGGAGGAAACGCCCGGGTGTCACCACTGTGTGGATCGCCCGGAGGACACGGTGGAGCATACGGTGGAGGTCTGCCCGGCTTGGGCGGAGCACCGCCGTGTCCTCGCGGAAGCGATCGGCGGCGGCGATCTCTCGCGTCCGGCCCTGGTCCAGGCCATGGTACGGAGCGAGAGTGCATGGGAAGCCATTACCTCCTTCTGCGAAGCAGTAATGCTCGTGAAGGAGGAGGCGGGACGCGTGAGGGAGAGGCAAGCTTTGCACCCTCACGCCCCTAGTCGCCGCAGGAGACGCCCTGGGCGTCGGGAATTGGCAGCCGATTCCCGGCCACCGTAGGCGCGGGCTTGCGGACGGCGAGCAATGGGTAGCTCGCCGTCTGGTAAGGACCAGGCCCGAGTCGACGGCGCGTCGTGTTCCACGCGCGCCTCAAAGAGATGTCAGCACTATTGACGGGGTCCGCTAGGGCCGATGCCAGCTAGGGTTGCGGGATGTTCGAAAGAGTTACCGTGGCCCCGGCACAGGCAACAGAAGGAACACGGGTGGGTTTTAGTCAGTAAAAGTCTGACACGCCCTCCCGCTCCGCCCAGAGCGGGAGAAGTCATTTGATGATTTCCCATCCACAAAAAAAAAAAAAAAAAAAGTCCATTGATGTCATAATAATTGTGCATCTGACAATCGTGAAAAGTGCGTGTCGTGCTTTTGCACTGCAAACTTCGGTAAACTTACCGGCATAAAAGTCCAAGCTGACTAGCGTGTCTTCTCCAACCGTGACAAAACACGGAATATCATCGTCACACCCTTGAATGTTCACAGCCGACAACTCGTAAGCCGACCCTGTTGAAAATTACATAATGAAGTAGGTATTAGTATTTATAGGTAATAAATAACATCGCATTTCTGGGAATCAGAATGATGATTGATGATGTGTCAGGTTAGTGTAGTAAAGTGCTACTGAAGAATAGGTTTTAATTCTTCATATGAAGATTATATTTATATATTATTAGGTTTTAATTCTTTATTTATTCCACCTGGAATTTACAAATAATATGTACTTGTTATGAATTTACTGTCCACATATAGTAGTTTCACAGTGAGTGATTACCGAATTACCTCAAAGTTTGTTGTTTTGTTTCATTATGTTGTAATTTCACATGATCTTCTTGTAAACAACATGAAGAGGCGTATGAATATTCGAAAAAATTATCTTACATCTATTATAAATCTATTATGCAAAAATCAAAAGCAAAATATCAAAGTCATTACATTTATTCGATATCTTGTTGTCTGTCGTTTTTGGCTAAGGACGACATCGTGCTGTTCCTTCACATCTAGGAATTTACATAATGTTATATACAGGGTGTAAGGGACAGCCCTCCGCAAACTAAAAGGGTGCATTCAGCTTCTTATTCTGAATCATATTCCACCGAAAATATTCTCAGGAAAATTTTCATTTTTTTTATCGTTTTTCAGTTACTATTCCTTATTTGAATATAAAATTACATTCTCTGTACACAGCACTCCATTTATGTGAATAAAACAGCTAAAATAATTAAATCAGCAATGGATGTTGAAATACTCGGTGGTTGAAGGCTCGCTGCGTGCCGTTCGCTAAGCACGTTTTACCACGGTAACGATACATTGCGTGTGAGGTAATAAAACAAATCAGATTTATTGGATACCCATAACGTTCCTGAAACAATTTCATGTACCGGTCATCTTAGTATGATATACTGAATCCACCCCATCAGTCCGCGGAGGGCTGTCCCTTACACCCTGTATATAATAACTCCCGCACTCCACTTTTCATAGGTTTAACCATTTTTCTACTTTATTTTGTGAAAAACAACTTATAGCGTAACGATCTGACAGTTCAAGTACCATGAACGTGACTGATGTAAAAGTATACCATATGTAAATCTGTTTGGGCTTGCCCATTTATTCCATTGCAGAGTTAGCGTGGCCAGACTCTAGAAGGTTGTTTCTAAGAGCAAATGTTATGTATTTGCTTTTAGTGGCATTTAGTGTAAGTACATTGTTCTTCAGCCATGTGCAAACGGTCTGAAATCTATCCTGCACGTTACGAAAAACATCGTCCCAACAATTTCAGTAGAACACGAGGGCAGTGACATCAGTAAAGGTTAATATTCTTCCGTTATGAAGTTGTAGCTAACAAAAGTCGTTGATATACACCAAAAACAATGAGGGTCCAAATATACTTCCTTGCGAAACACCATAGCTTACATTGACCTCATCACTGGTCCAGTTGTCTATCCTCACTCTCTGTGTACGGTTGTTGAGATTGTCTTCAAAAACTAAGAGGGGAAATCCTCTCACTCCAATCCTGTCTAACTTCTTCAAAAGGTGTGGGACAGAGACCGTATCAAAAACCTTGGCCAGATCCAAAAATATGGTTAAGCGTTTTCTTTTGGAGTTTAAATTGAAAATAATACCTAGCATTAGCAAGCTCATGCACTGCGTCAGCAGTAAATTTTCCGTAACGAAAACCGAACTACGACGTTGAAAGAAGGTTTTTTAATTCCAAGAAACTCATTAAGTGGTTGCTTATTAGACACTCTAATATCTTAGACAAGTTTGGTAGTATTGAGATTGGCCTATAGTTAGTGACACAGTCACTGCTCTTGAAAATGGGTTTAATTAGAGCGTTTTTAAAGGCCCGAGGAAAAACGCCCGTAGAAAGGGCAAGGGAACAGATGTATGTAAAGGGAAATATCTATAATTTCCATCCTGTAGATATAGCTATCACTTGACTTAGTAGGTGGCTGGGACAAAATAAATACAGTCTACCTGAAGGTGTAAAGTTTGTCCTGTCTTGTCTGTTTTACAGAACCATAGGCGTACCACAGTGTACGGTGCTGTAGTATTGAAGATGTAAGCAGCTATAGGTACAGATTCATTTCTAAAAATCTTATTCTCGAATCTTCACCGTTGCGTAGACGATATTAAATTATATCAGCTGATATTAATTGAGAACCAATTTAATTCACCAAACACTATTAACAGCACAGTGTTATCTACACAATATGTACTAGTTTACCTACAGCCTCGATAATATTTTAAGATACTAATCAACAGATTTCCTTTCACAATCGCGACTTATTGGCACACTCATTTCCGAAAACCCGGTAATTGGAATTAGGCTAAAAATCAATTTCAGTTTATTGGTACATTATTAGATATTTTCTTTTTGTAGACACTTAGATAAGACAAAAATAATAAATAAGTCATAATCTTAGATTGAAAAAGATAAGATTGTACAAGTTTCTATTTTCGTTAGGATTTACCTACTACCCATCACCTACTCTAATTACTTAGATATTTTTAGTAAATAAATAAACAAATCGGAATTAAGGTTTTTTTTGAGGTGGTTCTCGGTCGACCCATACCTATATTTTTTAGGGCCAGAGCCCACAGGCCCTAAAAAGAGGTTGTTTTTCCAAAAACAAATATTTGTTTACATTTTTGGAAACTAAATCGCGAACGCAGTAGGTAGGTGCCTACTGCGTATAATTGTTCTAGAAAAGTCATTAATGAATTAAAATAAAGGCTTTTAGGTATATTTTAGATGACGAAGCATTACAAAACCGATAGCGTTTGAAATCACAGCAACGTCATAAAAGTGAGATTGTGATATTTAATGAATCAGTGATACTTAATCATTTTTTTATCGTTTTAAGTACCTACTTAGTACAAAGATAGGACCTTATTAGGTACTGCTAATTGCCACTGTACGGTCATATAATGTAATGATAGTTAATGACGTAATAATTATTTAATTTTTACTCAATGATTTGAAGGATGCCATTAGTAAGTAGAAGCCTCCCACCAACTAGTCATATCACAGCGGATGTTGATAAAAAATAAGTTGTACTTAAAACAATTTAACTACCTATATGATGTCCTAAGTAGGTACCTGTAATGCTAGCTGTAATATAGCTGTTTACACCAATTTATAAAGATTATTTAGTTTAAAAAGTTCAAAGTCAAAGTCAAAGTCAAAACGTTTATTGCGAACTAAGTGTACAATGTTGGTGTAATATTATGTCAGTACTTATGACTTAGCAGCCTTTTACGAGCATTGCAATTATAATTCGCCTGCCCTTATCATCCTAGTTAAGTTGTGTATTAAATTACCTAATTACCTAATGCCTACTATGTTACTTTACAGAGTTAATTAAATAGGAAATGTACCCAAATTAAGCTGAGATATATCCGAATAAAAATAAATGTTTTTTTTTTTTCAAAATGTCATAAGTTTATACCTATTTTAACCCGTCAAATGTTCGCCTACTAGAAGCCGCGTTTGCATGTGAGCGCTCAACGGTTTTCAACGATTATTAATATTATTTATAGTGAGTCGGTGTAATATGCCAGTGCGGGAAAGATGCCACAACTCTGTATTTTCTAATCCTGTGGGACAGATGGCGACACAGTGCGCATTTTTTGCTCCATCCATTCGGTCTTCTGTCAACGTGGTTCGAACGGGGCCATTATTAATTTGTTTTATTATAATTCTGAAAATACTGTACCTTTTTATAAAATTTATGTTATTGAGAAGGCCGATCAAACCTTTTTTGCTAATATTTATCGATGGATCCTGTTGATATAGTATGATTTACTTCTTGACCTTCTCAATTATGTTGCTAATTTCGTTCGCGAGTACGCCATTTTTATTTGACGTCATGTGACAGCTAGTTTCAGGTGTTAGGGTTAGGGTGATATGCCAGTTGATACAGTGGGGCATGATGCCATGTGGCATTTTACCCCGACCGGGTAAAATGGTGCATTTATGTGATGGAATCCATCACTAATTGTTATACGCATCTTACCCCCAGGTATGTTGCATTTTACCCACGCGTGTGGGTGAGATGCCACTTTTTTAGATTTTAAAAAACCTTTATTTTAATTATTTGGAGGCGTAAAAGTTGAGTTTTCGATTTGTTTACATATTATTATTAATTCGAGTAGGGCCAACTAGAATTATGATGCTACGGCTACATGTTCGCGATAACGCGAACTTCACTTCTCGAGCACTCTGTTGTAGAAAGAGCGCGCGAAGTGTAGTTCGCGTTACCGCGATAATGTAGCCGTAGCATAACACACATAAAAACAAACATGACAAACACGGGTTTTTGGAAAAAGAACTTTGCTGAATTACTTATAGTACCCGTACCATCGATCATATTATTATAACTAAACATTTTTATGAGATTTTAATAGTAGGTAGCTATACTAGTAATTTTAAAACAAACTTACACATGCATAAAGTTGATAGATATTCGTTTATGTGAAAATAACATCAATTGGAAACAGACTTGAATCTAATTAGGTACTCGTTTTATTATGTTAGGTAAGCGTTGTTTTTTACCTAACTTCTAGAAAGTTCTTAGATCCTCCCATTACTAGGTAGGTGGGTAGGTTTGGGTTTTAATTGATGTGCTTATTAAAGAGTATTCATCTATCTAGGTACCTATAAAGCGTTCATTGTGAATTTGAAATATAAATCTAGAAATAACTACCTAGGTATGTTGCTAGTTTCTAGTAAAGCGTCTTACAAACAGGTGCGACACAAACGCACCGCGTGTCGCGCGACGAGTGCTGCCTTTGTGTCACGTCGCGTGTCGCGCCTGTTCGCAGGAGCCTTAATGCATAAGGTGATGCATAGGGACCTGTACAAACAGTTTGGCTGCACATCATCAATCTGTTTTCTACGACAATATGCTTATCAGCTTGCTCTTCAAATATACCTACTTACAACGTATTTATTATTAAAATAAAAACAATAGAACAAGAATAGCTTATCTTAAATGAGTATAGGCGGAAGATTAGACGATTTAAAAAGGGATTCAATTTGCTTACCACAGTCATGAAATGTGACAGTTCCGAGCACGCTCACAAAAGCCACCTGCAGTAAAGCGTACACTATAAACATATTTAATTCTTGAATTTCCAAATCACTGTGATATTCAAACAAGTAGAATGAAAGTTCGGCTACTGCGCTAAATGATATATCAACCACGTACAGGCCCAGTGATTATCGGCTCTGATAACATTGTAACGGGCCCGAATAGGAGTTCAGCTGCATTGGACAAAGGTGATTACGATTACCCTTAATTAATTAAATTTTATATACTTATGTAGCTACGTACCATTCACGTCACTACGATAACATAGGTAGCAAAATTCCGGACTGGATTCGACGCACTGCTGCAGTAGACCGTACAAAGTCGGATGCAACGCAGCAGGTTAAAGTAATAGAACTTTTTGTCTTCGTAACGAGATACGGATAACAATGATAGACAGAGAATTTCTTGTCAGAACGTTTCTCTTACTTTAACAATAATAAATTAATTTAATAATAATCTTAATCGGTTTCATTCAACAGCTAGCTCCCTTATGTAAGTAAGTATTCTTAGTTGTTCCTTGCAATCGTCCGACTACTTTAAACGTTTTTTTTTGTTTTCGGGGGGAAACCTTCAAAAGGCGCCCGGGCTTTGGGAATCTGTGGGATTTTTACCTCACTAAAACCACCCCGGTGGTCACCATCTGCACATGGAAGGGGCTCCGTTACCTCTCAAAAGACCGATCCGAAACCCCCTATGTGCAGCGCCTGTAGGGCACATCTCTGGGGAAACCTATCTATGCAAATGTGCAAGGCAGCATGTGGCCACTGTGCGCCGTTTTCCCTGAGGTCAATTAGTAGGCGCCCCACTCTTGAGTGCCGGTGACCCCAAATTCCCGCCTGCCTTACAGGATGCAGACGGGGTATCGGCGTGTTAGGCGTCGAGGTGGTTGCTCCCCGACGCCTTCTTCTCCGAGCGGGATCTGCCCTTTTACAATCCCGCTCGGCAGCCTCCTTCTTAACCATCACGGTCTCACAGAAGGAAGCCATTTCCCTCCAGTTCTCCGACACCGCCAGCATAGACCCAACCACTGCTGGCAGAGACAAATCTCGCCCGATCCTAGCGACCAGGACCCGTCTTTCAGAAGCCCACGCAGGGTACTCCTCGACTAAACCTACCTACGACTTAACTTGAGGCATGCCTCATGTAAACACAATCGAAAGATTTTGTGCTTAGTAGGGTTGGGTTGCGCCGAGATCGAGTAGGTAAGTTTCCCAAAACAACAAATATTTTTGGGATTAATTCCAAATCGTCATCATGTACCTACCCCATTTACTTATATATTACTGCGTATGGCCTACCCCTACAGTTAACCGCACGTCGATGAAAAATTTGACTTTTTGGTTTTCGTAGTTACCTACTACTGACTTGCGGTTGACGGTACCGTACCGATTAGATATGGAGGTGTATACCTAACACTAAACATTGGTACACTATATACATAGGTATTCATTATTTTATATCGTACCTTTTTAATATACCTAAACATTGACATTTATAATTATACAAAATGACATGAATATTTACTTTGTAAAGTACCTATGATGGGGGAGCCCAGAGGTTTTTTGAGGAAGCATATAACGCAGGGTGAAAAGTTGATAGCTGAGTAGGTGCGGCATGATGAGAGAAGAGAGAACACCGAAAATATATTTGAAAAGTTTCAGCTATAGGAACCCAGTAGTCAAGAGTCCACTTTCAGATTTCGAAAACGGACCAAAAATAACGTGATTTTCTGAGCCTTTGATTTAAGTATGATCGTGTGCAGCCTAACCCAATTATGGGTTAGGCTGCATAGTCATTATAATGACTTAACTAGGCAAATCTGATGAAGAAATTGTGGGCTTCCCTAAATCTGACGACTTTGAAAACTCAGATTTGGACAATTTTTAAAGGATATTCAGGGCGAATAAAAGTTATTTTTTTGCAATAATGTAACTGTTGTGTAAGTATGTGTGTGTTTACATTTCCATGTGTGCGTGGCTGCACCCGCACGATGTGTTTAACCGACAATAAAACAGTGTGTCCATAGCTGTCGCGTGTTTCACTTGCCTCTCCGTAAGAACCCAACAGTAACCTATCCTGATAGTGAATATATAAATATCTGACGGATTGATGGAGCCTTTTGGCAAACATGACGAAATTTCATTGATTCAGAAAAGTACCCTAAAGTGGTCACAATTTAGCATTTATCTCTAAATCAACAAATCGAATAGCTTTCATTGCTATTTGGGTTATTAGTTGACTCAAACGATTTTACTCGCCCGAATCAGGCGAATCGTCATTTTTATATAATATAATTTTTCGGTGCCGATTCGCACGAAGGCAATTTTTTTAATGGCATCTCGCTGGTCAACCTTAACCTTGGTTGGTTGGTTGTCGGATGCTTAACCGGACTTCCTGTGGGTGCCTCAATAAATTAAGGCCTCCAGCCAGGGCATATTTATTTACTTAAAAAGTAAGCATTCTTCTTCAGACTTCTGTACGCTAGTGTAATTTTTTCTTAACTAAATTAAAAAATACGCATTTCTGGAATTGTTAATTCGCCCACAAATAAATTAACTTTATGCCAATCGCCAGCGAAGAAATAATATTGTTTAAAAATGACGATTCGCCCGATTCGGGCAAGTAAATTCGTGCGAGTCGACCCTGCTATTTGAATTTGAAACTGAATCCCAATTCCTGTAACTAAAAACGTTCAAAATACGCCATTTTGTAGCGATAAAAAAAAAATAAAAAAACGGAAAATTCACTTTTCTTTTCTGCTACGTTACGTTTAATTTAGTTTTTAAAATAAAAATAAAAAATAACATTAAAAGGTAAAAAAAATGAATATTATTGTATAAAAAAGTTGCAGGTTGTCTTGTGTGAAGGGAATAAAATAGAGAACTTTGGTCCGATAGGTACGCGAATAACGAACGAGAAAATAAACGTACTACCTAGTCGATTGCAATCTCTAGTAAGTAACGCTACCAAAACATATCGTTATAAAAAATTGAGAACCAAAGTATCTCACATTTTACAAATAAAATTAAATAGTTAATGAATAAAAAAAATCTCGTACTATTTACACTATTAAATTTGTACGTAAAATTATCATAAAAAAAACGTGGCATAAGTAATTGCGTCCTGGCGAGGTGACGTAGACTGTAGATTGTCGCAGGTTCAGGAACTGGCGTTGTTTGTGAAACCTTCAGTGGTCTAAATGCGACCCAACTCTTGACGTTGGCCAAGGACGTCCAGCGTAATTTTAGGCCAAAACCTGGAGGCCGAAAGGCGGCCTGTTCAAAGCTGTTCAATCCAGAAAAAATAAAGATGAATGCTTAGAATAATACTTAATATACCATTCTCAATATAATTTTGCCATAAGGTATTAATAGGACGGCAGAGATAGACTGGTTCACTTGAAAAAAACTCGTTAATTTTCCACAAACTGGGTCCGTCAATCGATTCAACTTTTTCAACTGAGAAAAAAATGGGGACCCATCTGTCAGAAGAAAAATAATTCGAATCACGAAATAAAAAGATAAAAATCGACCAGGCTCAAATACAAACGGAAAAAAGGTTGATTATAAAGAACCAAAAAGTTTTGACATGCAGAGTTATGCTGCATTACCCCCTTTCCAACAAAAAAAAAGAAAAAAATATATATAACCGAAATGTGGCAACCCTAAAACAAATGACAACCCTATAAAATAAACGATAGAACGAGAAAATTAATTAACTTACATGACGCAATCTAAAACCTAGAAGATAATTAAAATACATAATTATAATAGACGACATTGGAGTGCAGGAGATACAGAATAAAATCGAAAGATCCTTCAACTTAGACGTTATCAGCGCGAGCTCGTCCAGATGTGTCCACAAAATCTGAGTAACCTAGAGACTTAAAAGCAAAAGACTAAAAACTAACAATCCTAAGGACAAAGACTAAAAACCTTAGAGACTAATTAAAACTATATGTACCTAACTAACCTAAATACGAAAGGAACCCTGAAAAAATTAAAAACATGAAACAACCTTGGCGAAAGATAATAGCCTCAGTCAAAGACGATACAACATCAGTCAAAGACGATACGACATCAGCCAGAGATGATGTGACATCAGTCAAAAAAAGGACAAAAGTGACATCAGTCAACAAAAGTGACACCAGTCAAAAAAAGTGACATCAGGTCAACAAAAGTGACATCAGTCAAAAAAAGTGACATCTGTCAACAAAAGTGACATCAGTCAACAAAAGTGACATCAGTCAACAAAAGTGACGTCAGTCAACAAAAGTGACATCAGTCAACAAAAGTGACATCAGTCAAAAAAAGCGACATCAGTCAAAAAAAGCGACATCAGTCAAAAAAGGTGACATCAGTCAAAAAAGGCGACATCAGTCAAAAAAGGCGACATCAGTCAAAAAAGGCGACATCAGTCAAAAAAGGCGAAAGAGACTTCAGTCGAAACATGTCGACAGAAGTCGAAGAAAGTCCGTAGGACTAAGTGGTCCTAGTGATATTACTAGTAACACAGCCAAAAAATTAAGCGAGCTCATACGCTCGGGTAAATAAGGGGTAAAGCAATAGAGGGATTAATAGCGATGTTAACACAAAAACTCAGCAATGAATGAAAGGTAAGACGCGAGTTGAGTCCGACTTTCAGCTAAATTAACGCTTTGAGTCTGACAATCCCGCCTTAACCTCAGCAAAGGAAGAAAGATTCGATGCCTGTCGAGCCCGACTTTCAGCTAAATGGATGCTTCGAGTCTGACCATAAGCACAGGTTGAATCTATAAGGACTTCCCTGCTAAATCATTGGCGTTACCAACTGCATTAATCAAATAGAAACGTTAACAATATTATGGTTAATTGCTCCATTGAAAACCCAGGATGATCGAGACTAGACTTTGTTAAACCACTTGCGTTTTATCGAAAAAATTTATCGACAATGGTACATCACTACACACAAGAGGTAAGCTGTAAATAAGACGTAATCAAAAAGTTCCACTTGTGACAACAGATGTCGCTGTGGATGGTTTTAGAAATGGTAGTTTGTCGAAATATTTACGAAATTTAAAAATGAGTTTTTTGTTTACGTAAATATTTTGTAATTATTGGTTACAAAGGATAGAAATTTATGTAAAACTAATATTCCAATTGAATTCGTGTAAATCGGACAACGCGTTTTGAAGTTGTGAGCAATTATTTAAGGATATCTTTTATATGATATGTTCCGGAATGGACAGAATCATAATCTTGAAGGACATAGGTGGTTCTAGAAATAGCTCTAGTCACACGACACTTAATAAAGCGAGGAGCAAGCTTTCCCGAAAAATAATCTGCTCCAGAGGATCTAGCAAAGTTACGTCTCCATACCGTGTCACCAACGTTAAGAGTAACAGCCGTGCGGTTCGTATTATAAGCCCGAGAATCACGGAGGAAAGCCATAGAAAGATTATCAGCTACTTTCGCATAAACCTCAACAAGAGAGGAAAGATTCGACGCGTGCTGAGCCCGACTTTCGGCTAAATTCGTGCTTCGAGTCTGACTATTCGCACGAGAAGAATTCATAAAGACCTCTCTGCCGAACATGAGAAAATTTGGAGTAAAACCTGAATCGATGTGAAAAGAACTAAGGAAGTTTAAAAATATATTACTACGAAAAACAGTAGCATTGTCACAGAGAATAGCACGTGGTATAGTTATTTTGAACGTTTTTAGTTACAGGAATTGGGATTCAGCTTTCGCAATCTCATCTCAGCGACAATCAAATGTCAAAAATGTGGGGAAATTATAGGTATTTTTGACATATTGAGACAGATCAGACTGTGAACGTTCTTAAAATTACAAGAATTGCCCCTCTGAACGTTTTTGTGAAGATTTGTCGGTATAGAAATTTGAAAAATCGAACAATAAAATTGAAAGTAAGTACCGTGAAAGTAGGTAAGTAAAGTAGGTGTATATAATAAAATTAGAACATAGTCAGAATGGGTATACCATATACAGAGTTGATTGTTTCAATATTTTTACAATGTCACTATGCTAAAAAAATATTTGAAAACATCTTCATCTTGGATTTGTGCCCGGTAGATGGCAATAGGCTCGCCCCCTATTACATGGGACTTTAACATAACTGGCGAAATGTGGGTGTACTTACTATAGGTGCACCTCTGCCTAACCCTTCGGGGAAACAAGGCGGGATGTTTATGTTTTATCTTCATCTTATGGGCTATCCAACAAGCTATCAACATTTAAAAAAATATTCAGAGGTGCCCGTCAAATGTTTGATAAAGCTGGCAAAGGTGGAAAACCACAATTACTAAAATTAACAAAATATTTTAAACTAACGCCTTGTTTACGTCGTAACCCATCGATGTAAAATCGTCGTTACAGTCCTACTAACTTTTCTGTGAAAGAGGACGGCACCGTCGATTCAGTGTTGCTAATTAATATAAGGTGCCCAAAATTGAGTGAGTTTTCAAGAAGGACATTAGACATAATCGTTTAATAAGAATTACAGTTTTTACTAATTAAAAACAATGATACATATATAAAAATAATAAAATAAATAAAAAGAATTTGATAATTTATATTTACGTAGGTACGCTAACAGTTTAGTCTCTCAGCAATAAACAATGGCTTTATCTAAAAAGTAATCCAATGAAGTGGAACTTCAGCAGATAAAATGTTCCACGGGGGGGATACAACTTTCATTTAATGCGAACTTAAGTAGGTACTGTGATGATCAGCCACGATACTTTAGGCTGATCACCACGTATATTGTATGTAGGGTCTCCACTTCGAGGTGTGTTGGGGGACGTATATAAAAATAAGGAACACGGCAGCACTATAATTCCTATTTATTTTCTTATATGAAAGCAAGTTACAGAATTAGGGGCAAGGCTAGCACTTCACTGACTCCATATAAAACAATATAACCATATGTCATAATTTATACCTAATCTGAATTCCAAATAAAACCAGGGTTTGTCTTATCAGCCAATGTCACAATCCGAGGAGGATTCATGCGGAAGGCAGGCTCAACTAAAGCCTCTACAGTACCTACCTTGCAAAAGGTACCTGGATGGCTAGCATTTAGTTATGACCGTACCTAACCCCAAATACCAGATTTGACTAATTATAATTAGCAGTGGTACCTAGTGGTAGTGTAGTGTAATAAAAAAAAACAAATTGCTTTACAATGATTTATTGAAAACCAGGTTTACAGTAATTGTGATCTTTAGATGAACCTGCATACACAACTTCATCCTGGTTGTGAGGCCATACTCCGCTTATTTCCGTACCACTATCATCATTATCACTATCGCTTTCGGTTTCAGTGTCACTTACCACTTCTATAATAATTTTTTTTATCTAAATACAAATCATGTTTTAAGTATTCTCCTTCTAACCTGCGAACGTGTTTACAATGCTGTGCCCACTCATGAACTGTAATAGCGTCAAAAGCTTCTCTAACTAGGCGGGGAATTTCAGCAGTTTTGTGCTCAATATTTACATCAGCAACTTTTCTTTTCATTGTGCTCCATATGAGTTCAATGGGATTGAGATCACAGTGATAAGGTGGTAAATATAAGCATTTGTGTCTATTGTCTTCTAAAATTTTTTCAATCTCATATACACGTTCAGGCTTGTTTCTCTTAATTATTTCTAAAAGCTGAGGTTTAGTCAAATTCTCTCCGTAGTCAATTTTATTTTGGGTCAACCATAATTGCATATCTTTTTTTAAGGAATTCGTATTTGGGACTTTATTCACACAAATACGGTGATAAGGAGAATTATCCATCACTATTATGGATGGCTCTCGTAAATTAGGCACAAGTTTTTCAATAACCCACTTTTTAAAGTTGGTACTATTCATCTCGTCATGATAATCACCACTTTTTGTGTTTGATTTAGACACAAGTAGTGCATTTGTAACAAATCCAGTATCTCCTCCCGCATGAACAATAATATATCTTTGCCCTTTCGATACAGGCTCCAATACTCCGTCTCCTTGCCAACATTTACTCGATGTATGCGAAGAGTAAATATAGGTATCATCTAAATAAATTATGGGCCGGGGCTGGGGAGATTTATTATTTTTATCCACTGCATGCAATTACTTAGCTCTCCAAGCTGATATTTCATTACGCTCCCTCCATAAGAACCTTCCGATTGGATTGAGATTTTTTAAAACGAAATCCCACCTTGTGAAGCAGCTTTCGCAGACTCTCTCGCTGTCCTGTGTAATTTATTTTGGTCTTTAAGACCTCTAGAAGCTTTTTAACAGCAGGGACCTCTTTTTAGCAGAATAAAATTCATGTACTTTCCTCCGTATAACTCCCATGTCAAAATCATCAACATGCACAAATCCACTTTTACGTTTTCTCTCCTTGCCTGGTGTCCGAATTTTTGTACCAGTTTCTTCTGCTGCGTGCCCTTCCTTAACTATTTTTGAAATTAGTCCTTGACTCACACCTGAAATATAAGATAATAAAATAAATATTGGTAGAAATTTGAAATCTGGCAGGTTAGTTTGCTCACTGACTTAGCAGGTTACCTATTAGATGTACGTTACCGTTACGCTAACCGGCAGCAAGAATAGAAACGAATATTTCGTGGACTTAAATAATTAGTTAAGTATCGGGTAATTTATAACAAGAAAGTTGACAACACTAACCTGTCGCTGGCGAAATTCGTTTGTATATTTGATTAAATGGAATAATCGGAGACCCCGCCCGAGCTTCTTCTTCAAAAAAAGTTTTAACCTTTAGAATAATGTTTCGAGCATCACTTTTAATACCGTTCGGCATATTTAACTTTATAAATTCAGCAATATCACGACAAAACAACCAGAGAACCCGAATGTAGTATACACTGACAATCGAATGACATTTCAACATGACGGCCGTAGTTCCAATTTTCGCCATTCCACAGATAAGTTGGTAGGAGTGTACGAAACGTCAATGTGACTATTTTGACAGTCCTAAAATATTGCCATACTAAAACTTTTGAAAATAATTCGTGGTCAGCTTTCGTTAGCCAAACTCGGCAAACTCTAGTAGTGCAAACTAGTTTGGCAGTTCCGAGTTTGACATTGACTTTTTTGACAGTTTATCAGTGATATGTTTGGATTTGCTGTTTGTTTTTCAACCACTTTAGCAGTGCGTTGCGGGTGCTATTGCGGACCTGTAAAACAATAGGACAAATCGTATGACCACTAAGACCCATAAAAATTGATCACAAAATGTTTACAAAATCATTAAGTGGTGTAAGCTTGATTACCGAGAGAAGTAGCCTGAAACTATATTTGAGGTTATCTCATAAAACTAGTAGACAAACAAAGGAGAAACCACCTCCAAAACTGTCTGCAGATGTCGTCAATTACCTAAGCAGTACACCTGACTACAGTGACATTAAAGACAAAGTGCCCAACGCACTTCTTAAAAAGTATAACACCCCGGAGAGTATGTATCTGATAAACAAGAAAACTGCTAAAGCAATAGTAAACACAATCAAGGATCGAATAAACAACAACTCTCCCTTAATAGAAGTCAATCCAGGATTTGGCTTCCTGAGTGAGGAACTATTGCTATGTCAAAATAATCCTATTTATATGTATGAAATGTCAAGCCAGTTCTCAACTCATTTGAGTGTAAGTTTACTTAGGTCTATTAAGTTATTATTCTAGCACGCTCTCATTAACTTAATAACACAAATAATATTTTATGCCATCTATTCTCAGAAATTGCAAGACAAATTTCCAGGTAGAGTTACATTCAAATTAGCAGATTTCTTTGGCATGTGGAAATTGGCCTTTAAAGACAAAATAGACCAAGGAAACAGAATTGAAGAACTACTGGGAGGTCTTTGCACAGATGATAAAGGTTTGAATACAATTTGAAATAATGAACAAAATCAGCTCTTTATCAAAAATATTCTCAAATCTGGAAACATACATTCATGCTTAAAATTAAACTTCCTTGTTACAGATAGAGTTGTTAAAATAATTGGATCAATGCCCGGATTGTCTTTTGTTAAACATTTAATCAACAACATCATATTTCACAATTCAACTAATCAACTTGGGAAACCAGATCTATTCATCACTATGCCAGGCCACCACTATGAAGTATAACTTTTAAATTAAATATGTTTTATTCATTTATTTTTTAAGAATATTATTTTATTCAATCCTTTAGTTTCTTACAGATAATGAGGTGCAGTTGAAAAAGCACAGATCAATACCAGCATTATTTCAGATGCTTTTTGATCATAAAGTACTGACAACTGTGCCAAAAGTTCACTTTTTGCCATGGACACATAAACTAGACGGCAAAAAAACTGTAATGGTTGGTATTGTTATTTATGCTGAAATTATGAAACACCAGTTTGATGATGCCAAATTTAAATCCAAAATGTATATTAATAATAAAGCTGAAGAGTTTGTTTTTTTGTTTGTATGTTTGAATGTGCTAATCTCTGGAACTACCCGTTGGATTTGAAAAAATATTTTTACATTTGATAGCCCAATTCTTGAGGAAAACTATAGGATATTTAACATCACGCTACGACCTTTAGGAGCCGAGCAAAAAAAAAAAACAAAGTAACAGCGTGGGCGGGAGGAAACAAGAAATTTCATGGAGATGAAGTCGCTGGCAGAAGCTAGTTTTAGATAATTATCTAGTTTTGGAAACGCAAATTGTATCAGTAGTAGTCATACATCACAAAGTTCGAAAGTTAGAACCTTTGATTGGAAAATGTAAAAAAAATCTAAGATTCTGAATTCATGATACAGGTATTAAATCCTGGATCCACCCTTGATGTATACATTTATATTATTTGTATGGACTAAGTTAATGACATTTATTTGGGATATGTATGTGCTTTGTTTAATAGTTCATAAATGTTTATGTTTCAGATGGATGATCACAGGCTTCTTCTAGTAAACATCACACAAAAAGACAAGTTGCCTTGTCCATCTGAATATTTACCTCTTCTGTGGTATTTCTTCAAACCACACATGTTTTCTAAATCAACAAGAGTTATACCAATGTTAGAGTAAGCAATCTATGCAAAACTTAATTTTAAACTAAGGGGTCACCGAAATGATCAATTGCCATCAATTTCTAATGTAAGTATTAGTATTGTCAATTGCATTTGGCAGACGATCAATTTGCGCATCAATATGGACCAATCACGTAAAAATTGACAATAGCAATTGATCGTTTCGGGGACCCTTATGATTTATTATAAAAAAAGTAGGAAAAAAATAATAAATAAGTGTATAAGTAAAGCAAGAGTTTTGTGTTTAATGTGTGGCTATTTATTACAGACAGTGGATACCTGGTTGCGGTGTATGGCTTATAACAGGTCAAGATCCTCCTGATACAAACAAAGAATTAGCACCCAGCAAAGGCGACGCCCAATTACCTCATATGACCATATTCACCGAATTCGGAGATTTAAATCTACAACAAAAAATAACTGTGTTCAAGAAGTGAGTTATGGAGGCATCAGCTGGCTCGTTTATTTTAATAATAGATTTCAATCTTTATTTGAGACTTGAGAGCTAATAATTTAAACAGCGTTAAAGACGCGTTTTGATACTTATTAAATTAAAATCGATTTTCGTGTCTGTCTGACCGCGTTGTTCATCTAAACTACCCAACGGATTTTGATGTGGTTTTCACCATTATTTAGACAATTTCTTCCGGAAGGTTCTATGTTCCATGTTACGGGATTCGGTTTCCGCACTTAATCCTTCATGAGGACCATAGTGCGTGGGTCATGGCGGCCGTCAGTGGTTATTCCAACCAGCCCACTCCCTCCAGAAGTTGGTTATGTCTCCTGGTCTGTTTAGAACGTCTTTAAAAGATCTGGGTGACCCGAGAGTTTCTGTTCTGATCTGGGTGACGCCTGTGCATTCAAAGAGCACATGCGCAACGGTTTCCTCAGCCTCCATGCATGCCCTGCACAGAGGACGGTCCGTTATGCCTATTGTGTGAAAGTGTCTGTTTAGCGAGCAGTATCCTATGATGGTCCCCGCCACCAGGCGCAGGTCGTTCCTGTCCAGGCGTAATAAACGCCTGGTCAGCCTGCCATCTAATGATGGCATAACTTCCCTGGACTGCCTGCAGCCCGGTGCCGAGGTCCACCATTTCTCCGCTTGTGTGTGGGTGAACTCCTGTAGCCACCTGCATAGTTGATTGAATGGAATGGATACAAGAGGTTTGGGCCCACAGACTGACGTGCCGGATGCTCTCCTAGCTAATTCGTCAGCCGCATCGTTGCCTAATGAGCCGCTGTGTCCTTTTATCCTTTGCAGTGTAACTGTATTGCCATTTGATACCGTTAGACGTTCTAGTCTATTGTGACATTCTAGTGGTAGTCTCGATGTAATATATTTTTTCCCTAAGGATTGCAGAACTGAGGCGCTGTCGGAGAGTATGCGTATGTGGGCATCCGTAACTCTCCTGGCTTCTATGGCGTAGGCCGCTTGTATAATGCCAACACATTCCGCCTGGTAGACGGTGTTGAACATTCCCAGCGGGCTGGATATAATAATAATAATAATAACTCAGCGATCATTGTGCCGATAGTCGTATCAGCCAATGGCATAATTGCCAAGAGCCTCGACCAACACCTAAGGAGGCTCTCGTTGGGCAGCTGGATTAAGGGCTTGATTCAGAAAGCGGTACCTCTGGATACGGCTCGCATTGTTAGGAGGTTCCTCTCTCTGGAGCCCTGACCGCCGGTAGCTTGGACCCTGTTCCCGATACCGGTGGGCTACTATTTTTTATATTTTTAAATGTTTTTATACTTTTTATATTCTAATATTTAAAAATATAATTTATATGTATTTAATGAAATAAAGGAGATAATAATAATAATGTTGTCGATGTTACCATCGACGAGAACCTCGTGAAAGCTGAGAAAGAGAAACAAATAAAATATCTCGACTTAGCACACGAGGTTGTTGACATGTGGATTGTGAGCTCGGCTGTCATTGTGCCGATTGTCGTAACGGCCAACGGCCTGATAGCCGAAAGCCTCGACCAACATCTCTCGAGGCTCTCGTTAGGCGGTTGGATCAAGAGCCTGATTCAGAAGACAGTACTCCTTGACACGGCTCGTATTGTGAGGAGGTTCCTGTCTCTGCAGCCCTAACCACCGGTAGCTTGGACCCTGCTCCCGACACCGGTGGAACTCTATTTTTTTATATTTTTAAATGTTTTTTTTATATCTTTTTATTTTAAGAAATTTTTAAAAATGTAAATAATAAGAAAGAAAAATAAATAAACGACATAATATTAATAACCCCATCGCCGTATCTCTACGTTGATGTCGTGGTGGGGCTTGCACGCTCCGAACTCTAGGTCTGTGCCGGTAGAGGTTACTTTGCCGGAACAGGTCTAGGGTGAGGAGCCAGACAAAGAGAGATACAGAAACCCGCAGGGCAGCATGTGGCGAGCTGCTGGGCAGTAGCGACCCCACGTACCCTATCTCCCGGGAGAAGTCATGTTCCTCATCTCTGGCTTGCCTTTATTGGCCGGCTGGAGTGAACACTGACGAGAACTGACCTCCCACCTCATTCTTGCCTTTTGGCTGGCTTGAGTAGAGATTCGCAAGAGCAAACGTGCTCGGAGGAAAGAAGTAGTCCAGTAAGATGCTGGTAGGGATCTTGACCGTACTACCGGGATTGTCCTGATAGCCGTGGATCACCTCTCCACTCCTCTTAAGCACCTCAAGACATGTTGCCCCCTTGTCGCTACGACACTATGTGCTAGCGACCGTTTCCGGGGGCCCATTGTTGAGTGTGCAAGTCACCCCCTGCCATTTTATTTGTGTATTGTATTTATCACACATTGGTCAGGCAGGGGCCATAGTCCTTCCATAGTTATAGATAACCAGTCCACTTTAGCCATCCAAACCCATAGCCCAATTTTTTTTTTTTGTCTCCATATCCTGCAATAGTCCTACACCAACCGGGGGTTGTCCTTGGGTGCACTTGCATAGTACACATAGGGATAATCGTCGGTTGGTGCCTCATTTCCATTAAAGGCGTCTAACGGGCCTCTGCGAGTTCGCTTCGGCCCCTCATATGCCTTCCAAAGGTCCGGGACCCTGGGGTCCCGAGAAATATAAAAAAAAAATAATAATAACCCTATCGCCGTATCTCTACGTTGACGTCGTGGTGGGGCATGCGCGCTTCAAACTCTAGGTGTGTGCCGGTAGTGTTTACTTTACCGGAACAGGTCTAGGGTGAGGAGCCAGACCAAGAGAGATATAGAAACCCGCAGGGCAGCATGTGGCGAGCTGTTGGGCAGTAGCGACCCCACGGATCCTATCTCCCGGGAGAAGTCATGTGCCTCGTCTCTGGCTTGCCTTTATTGGCCGGCTGGAGTGAAGACTGACCTCCCACCTCATTCTTGCCTTTATTGGCCGGCTTGAGTGGAGATTCGCAAGAGCAAACATGCTCGGAAGAAGGAAGTATTCTAGTAAGGTGCTGGTAGGGGTTTTGACCGTACTTCCGGGATTGTCCTGATAGCTGTGGAATACCTCTCCACTCCTCTTAGGCCTCTTGTACACACACGGTTTTCTTGCCGTGAAATATATAAAAAAAAAAAAATAATAATAATATCGTTTATTTTTTATAAATTGATATATTTATGTTAAGATCATGTGAGAAAACCCCGACTCCGGTTCCAGAGTCGGTCTTTGATCCGTCAGTGTATACTCATCTCTTTCGGGCGTGAGTAGTCACACTATTCTGCCGTGAGTATTATGTTGTAATGCTTTTGAAAGTAGTGTATTTTTGGGGCTTTGTCGCAGGGTGATGCCATCATTGGTTGTCGTTTGATCGCATCTTCCTTTATGCGTATGTGCTTGACTCTAGCTAGTCTTTGCTTAGGGTTCCTGATATACTGGATGATTTTTTTTACCGTCTCGAAATTTTTACAGGGTGTTCTACCCATGAATATGAACAACTTTCACTATGGGACCAACTGAAATCACGAAAAAAAAATCAGCTGATTCATACAAAAGTTCAATACCTACTCGACCAAAATGTATGAATCAGCTGATTTTTTTCGTGATTTCAGAGTTGGTCCCGTAGTGAAAGTTGTTCATATTCATGGGTAGAACACCCTGTTAAAAATTCGAGACGGTAAAAAAAATCATCCAGTATATGGAGTATGCTTTAGTTAGGCATTCTGATAATTTTGTCACGGTGTATTCCAGTTGTGCTCAGTCTCTTATAGTTACTTGTGATAGGTGCCTAGCTAGTAGATAGGCTAGTAGGAAGCGTTTATACCCGGGAACATTGGTGCGCCGCGGGTTTCACCTCGGTGTGGGTTTCTTTGTGTCGGTAGTTTGTTTAAAACGGATCCTTCTGTGATCTGAGCAAGAAGGCTCGTCCAATACATGCTAGTTTGTGATGAGGTTAGTCGTGTTTTCTGTAGCAAGTGTTAGGTCCTATGGTTGTTTGTCCCCGGACTGTGACCCAAGTGGGTTCTGAACCGCGGTTTATAATGTTAAGGTTAGTAGAGAATAAATAGGTGGATAGTACCTCTCTGGGGTTCGGTGCGTGCGTCGCTGCCCCAGAGCGCAACGGCAACGCCGCTGCCGCCTTGCGGTCTGCCGTCGCCTTCGAAATGTGCCTTTCCAATAATGGAAACAAAGACATATCGATTTGTCACCCATAAGCGTCATGGTTTTCAATTGACACTATTTTCACATCGCCAGGCGGTTGGTCGACTCCACACGTGACCAGAGGGCTGGCCTATTTTTTGGCCAAAGAATCAGCATTGCTATACAACGTGGCAATGCTGCCAGCCTTCTGGGCACTTTTCCTGTTGACAGCGATGCGGATGAATTTTTTGATGCCCTCTGATTATTTACCCCCTCCCTTTTTTATATACATGTACATATTATTATTATTATGTTAGTAATTGTATAGTGTATTTAAGATTTGAGAAAATAAAAGTTTAGATATTATATTTTCACTTAGACAAATATCAACTTTATAAACTTAGGAAACAGGTTGATTTCATAATGATAAATAAGTTGTAGCCTGTCAAATATCAACTTTATAAACTTAGGAAATAGGTTGATTTCATAATGATAAATAAGTTGTAGCCTGTAAGTCCTGTAATAATTACTGAACACTCATTCAAAATTAAATTGTTTATATGTTTCAGGTTCATTTCTTGGCCAGAATTCGAGCAATGTCAGTTTAGAGTTACAATGGAAAATAATTTACCGAAATTCTTTACACATATCGATGACGACGAAAAAGAAGGTATAGGAACGCATATAGAAGATATAGAGCACTCAGATGCGGAAAATCAAATATAACATGTTTTAATAACAATAAAACCACAGTTTAGAAGGATATAAGTTTCATTATTTACACTTTATTAAACAATCAGCTCTATGACTGCTACAACCAATCGTTTACAGTATAAACAAGAAACATTGATAAGTTTACATTGGTCTTTAAAAGTAATTAAATAATTCATAGAAATATCATCTGAAAAATTAAATATTCTAAATAAAATATCTACTTACGTTTTTCTTGACATTTAAATACTGACAAAAATAGACTACCGAGAACTGAAGCCCAATTCCCGTAACTAAAAACGTTCAAAATCTAGTCGCAATCTCATCTCAGCGACAAATGTCAAAAATGTAGGGAAATTATAGGTATTTTTGACATATTGAGACCAAGATCAGACTGAATGTTCTTAAAATTACGAGAATTGCCCCTCTGATAGTTCACTTGTTGTATTTAAAATGCTTAGTTTTAACATAGTTTCTGATATCCAGTAGGGAAGGTAATCATCTATTTTAGATACAATCTTATTTAGTGCCTCACTCGAAATACAACCTAAATATTTACCAGTTTTGGTATATATGATATAATTGATATATCAGTGCTTTAACAAACAAAATAATAACTTCCTCATGTAATCATATACATTTCTAAATAAATTTACAATTTATACATAAGTAATTCACATTATATACAAATACAATAAATCAATTAGCACTTTTACAATAACATATTGCTTTTACTGGCTTACATTTCACATAACTTATTTCAATCGCACAAACGAAAACTTAATGTTAAACTAATTCAAAACAATTAAGGACGGGACTTGATACAAACTTGCACATTATGACAATTTAAATTAAACCATAATTATATAATTACGATACGTCGGCATCGGCATCGCATCATTTATTTGAAATTATCCTTTGTCTAGTCATATTGTGCAAGTGCTAGTAACAGCTAATAATGGGTATGAATACCTACTATACTACTAATCTAGTGCAAAATCAATTACAATAAACTTTGACTTTTTATATAAATACTTTAAAAAATATTACAAATTATTATACATAAGTACACCACCACCCTATTTACATAATTATAATTTTATGTAATACTTATTACATTAAGTACAGCTCTAATAAATTATGAGAACAATCATTGTGTTTGTGTTGTTATAAGTTTTGGAAATGTTTATCGTTATATGTCTTGTGAGGGTGGGATTTGGGAGTTATGTAATTTAACGTCGGAATATCAACAGGCGTCTGGTTATTTTTCATCGATAATTTGTTCTGCACAGTTTTATGGATATTTGAGTTAGTGTGAACATTTAAACTTATTGTATTTAAACCGTTTTGGGGCTTCACACTTGGGCTCGATATAAAGTCTGTCCATTCGTCGTCTTCCGCAAAGACTGGTGGTTTCTTGAGCTGAGAAGCCTGTTGTTTTGGTTTGCTCGATACAAATTCGCCCCATACATCATCATCTGCTGATTGGTTAGCCACTGAGCTTTTTTGTGTGTGAACTGGTGATGCACCCTTACTGAGACCACTAACACTTAAATCACTTTTCAATGACTGTAGAGTTTCAACAGGATTAAATCTCGAGAGATCCTGCAAGTCGATACCAGGACTTGGCCAGTTTATTTGTGAATAACTTTCTAAAGACAAAGGTTGCAATATTTGGCCCGTTGTTCGTTGATTTTGCGTGTTCACTGCACTGAAACTAGCGGGTGTAGGCTGCAGAAGATTGGTGTGTATCTGTGTGCTTGAAGATAACGAATTGCTACTTGTAAGTGCTGTTGTATTCAAATTGTAACTTACATTGTGTGTTAAAGCTTCGTTTGGTCTTGGCATAGTCGTAAATGATATGGAATCAGACTTTATATTGTTACTTTTCGGAGATGCATAATCAAAGTCTGTCGGTTGGCCCAATGGCATTTGAGTTATTGAATTTCCAAAAGTGTTCGTCTTAAAATCGTTCTGTGCACCTTTTGAGGGCATTGCTGATTGGAATGTATCAAATTCGTCATCAAACCCCTCATTTTCAGGCTTTGCCAAATCTTTAAAAGCTTTAGTTTTCTCTTGGAGATCATTCAAATATTCAGATTTGAGGACATTGTTAGTCTGTACTTCTGATTCTGGGTGCTGTATTATAGTACTTTCTTGTTTTTCAGTTGACTGTGATGATGATACGAAGTCTGTGAAATCATCATATGTGGCTTTAACTTCACCAGGATCAGGCCAATTTAGTGTAGGCATTGAGGGCTCTACCTTAATGGGTTGCAATAGCTGCGGTTGGTACTCAATGCTAGGTTTAGGTAATGCATTAACCGTCGTAGCCGTCTCAAGATTCTTTTCCTCTGGTGTTTTAGATTGGCTTGCTAAACCTGGCAAAGACCTCGAGTCGGATGTGCTCTTGAAATCTTGGAATTCCCAGTACTCATTATCATCTGTGTTAGCTTCAACTACACTATTTGTATTCAGCCTAAGAGGGTCATCTGTTGGATTCTTACAATCCGTTAAGACCGGCTGTGGCAAGAGAACTGTAGGATCATAATGGATTGTTTTAGACCTAGGTATTTCAGAGTCAGTCGGCGTAAAAATATGGGTGTCGGGTAAGTTTATTTGTCGTATTGGCTGTACACTTAGTGTACTTGAGTATATCTTCTCAGACTTAGTGGACATTGCAGCTTCAAAGACATCTAAATCTGTTGGTCTTGGCGGTATGGTGGTACCTTCGTGTTCTGTGTTACAAGCTGAAACAGGTAATGACAGAATAAAATGAACTTTCAGTATAATGTAGGTACACAAGAGGATTCAAATGATTAAAGTATTGGTTTCAATGTGTTTATACACACTACTACAGTACTTATATAAAGTTTCATGTTAAAACAGACTGTTAGCTGAGATGAATGGTTCTATCATTTATCAGTGACCTCACCAATGGTATCTATATTGTTTCCAGCCCAAATTACAACTTGTGCCTTGTCCATCCATAAGAGTCGACGCACGCAATGCCATCACGTGTTGCATGCTCACTTGACGCATTAAGACACGCTACAAATGTCATGTAGTCATTGCTGCTTTGTACACGATGAATTCTTTCTCATGTTTTATTGCAGCAGTGCGCCGTTGCATCAATACGCGCTGTTTATCAGTACGGTTTTTGTCATGTGCGACTCCAAAGTTAGTTTAACTGCATAAGTGTTTCTGTAGACTGTTCTAGACTATGAACCAGCAAAGGTCTGATTGGGTGAATAATTAAATACTAAGTCTTACCAACAGTTCTGGAGTCCTGTGTTAAAGATCAATCAACTTACCATGAGACAGTAACTCAGATATCTTGAGGGTAGAATGGTTATGAGCCATTTGGTCTAGGGTGGCCATAAGGTGTTCTAGGTCAAGGAGAAGGGCTTCAGCATAGGTGACTATTGGAATAGGATGAAGCAGATAATTTACAGGTGGATGTTATTGATCCAAGTGCAAGACATGCAAAAGAATTACCATGGTGAGTATATTATGAGAAGCTCTGTTAATTTGTTCAAGTATTCACATTATTTTGGTTAATATACAAACATATTATTAGATTTTTCTGGCATTTCAACTGGACTGTGCATAACTTGCGTGTTGTTTTACTGAGTTGCATAATGTGCCAATTACATAATGTTAATTGAGGTTGATTCACTGTCATTTTGTTAGTAATTAATGAAATCTCAGATTACAGTAACTTACATTCTTGTCCATCTGAAGTGAAAGGATCAGACCATGTGGTGGGCTTGCTTGCTACTTTGTCAACAACTGGTTCACTTTGACTGACATTGGATGGAGTAGAAGCTTGTTTCTGTGGTTGAAGAGGTGCAACACTTAAGTTTGCTGCATACTTAGGCATGTGGCTACTCCATTTTGGTCCAAAAAGCTGAAAGATATATACCACAATACATATTAAAAACTATAATTATTACTCTTATCATATACTGAAAAACACCTTAATTAGCCAACTTTTCTCTTTTCATGAGATGCTATATTGTTGTCCCACTTTAATACACCCAAAACTTATGGACTGAATTTGTGTGTGTTGTGAATTGCTTGTCTTTGATCATGTTATTATTTGCTGGGGATCTGCTATAGTATTCCTAGGCACCACAAACACCAGTCTCTCATATACTAGTAGGTTTAGTTCTTAAGCTTGTTATTAATATGATGCCATTGTTTGTGAAGAAAAAATAAAATTATTTTAATTTGAATTTTAAAGACATTTTTATGAATGGGTGGCTGGAAAGGATTAGATAATCAGGTACATTGGTTGGTCTGACTGTCTGTTACCTTTTCACGATGTAACAACTGAACAGATTTCGATGAAATCTGGCACACAGGTAGACCATGGCCTGGGTTAGGACACAGGATACATTTTATCCAAGTAGTATGTCCCCATGAGATAATTTTCGACCTCCACGCAGGCGAAGCCGCGGGCAAGAGCTAGTCTTCTATACATATATTTTTTTTTATTATTTAAAAGGAGAAATTGACTGACTGACATATCAGCGCACACCAACTACTGCGATTAGGAATGTGAAATTTTGCACAAGGCTGCCTTTGGACAAAGATTTTTCATAATAATAAGATCGTAATCATTAATTTTCGAAAACTACCTTTTTAAAGTGGTGGAAGGGGTGTTGTTTAGAGGGGAAAATACGAAATCCACGTGGACGAAGTCGCGGGTGGAGTGCTAGTTTGTTAAAAATTATTATTGAAAATAACTTACAATGTTTCTGGAGTCTATACATAAAGCTTTTAGTAGTGTTTTTTGTCCTAATGAATTATTCCAGTTCACAATATATGGTTGTCTTTCATCAGTTTCCATCAAATGACCCCATGTTT
This sequence comes from Fissipunctia ypsillon, assembly GCA_947568875.1. Classification (NCBI taxonomy): domain Eukaryota; kingdom Metazoa; phylum Arthropoda; class Insecta; order Lepidoptera; family Noctuidae; genus Fissipunctia; species Fissipunctia ypsillon. Next base: position 12,753,615 of record OX387661.1, on the reverse strand, counting down.
CACTTAGCAATGATTCTAGCTTCCCCTCAAACTCTACATCAGGTTCTGATATTTCTTCAACAAATACTGAGGTTAATACTTTAGTAATGCTTTCCATGATATGATGTTCATTATCAGTTGATTGTAAATTAAGAACTGATAATTCTTGACATTCGTCTTCTTCCTGGACTTCACTTGATTCTGTTTTTACAGCCGATGATTTGAAATCATCAAAGTCCCCAAAATCATCATCTTGTAAATTATTATCTTCCTTTTCTTGATTCTCAAGTTGATAATTATCAGTCATAGGTCTGGTTTCTAAATGTGGTGAATCTTGTGAGTGCAGTTTGTTTTCTTCAAAGTTGGCTCTGAAGTTACCGAAATCTATTTCATTGGTGTCATTATTTTGCCATGGATTGGAACTGTCAACAACACTGGTAACATTACTTTTAGTGTTGGCAAATTTAAAATCATCAAAATCTCCAAAATCATCTTCTCCCACATTTTCATTTGTTTGAATGTCAAACTGCTTCAAGGATTGTTCAACATTTTCTGGAAAGTCATTTGAATTTTGTGAAGAACATTCTCTTCCTGTGGGCTCATTTATATCAATAGAGGATTCAGTATCCTTCTCTTTCAAATGAGTGAGGTCAAGATCTTCTGCAATAGTCTCATGTATAGCATTAATATCAATAGATTGGTCAACAATTACCTCTTCTTTATCTATGTGCAATTCCTTTATAGCAACAGTTGGCTCAATCACATTTTCATAAGGTGATGCATTATTACTATCATCTTGACTACTATTATTAGAATTACATGGAATGTCTTTTAAACTATCAGTGTTCTGGTCACTACTTTCATTTTCATCACTGTTTTCAACAATATTAGTAACAATTTCTTCATCTAGTTTTAAATTTAAATCTTCAATATTTATATCTTCTTCACATTTTAATTTGTTTTCATTAATATGATTAGTTTCAAACTCATCATGGCTAACACTACTTTGTTCCGTTTCTTTACTATGTTCATACTCCTTGAATAAATCTTTATGTACCCCAGTGTCCATACTTTTTGTTATCTCTGGATCTTTAATTTCAAGTGGTTTGTTATCAGATTGATAATGGTTGTAAGAAGAAAAGTTGCCATAGTTGTAATCATTGTTTTCATCATCATCATCTTCTTGTGATACTGAAACAATTAAATAATCACAAATGTCAATAAGTTAGGTAAGTATTGATAATAAACTAATAAGACTAATCTTGGAGAGCAACAATTGCACAAAACAATGGGAGCCAAATTAAACTTTCAAGAACTTCCTCTTAATTTTTTTATAGTTAATTTCACATTAAATGTGTTCCAAATAATGTAAGATTGATCAAATATTTATAGTATTACCACCAACTTATTACAGGCCATTATTATTGTATGATTGAACCCCATTACTCACACAAGAAGTAAGCAATGGTACAGGCAACTTCAACAACTTGATTTTATGTAAGTATATCACTATTAAATAGAAGAGAAATACTAACAACTGTATGATAAATCGAAATCCCCAGGATCCTTATCGTCTTCACACTGGTCGGGTGGTGGAGGAGTACTGCAAACGAGTGGAGGAATCGACATTCTTGGACAAAAAGATTAAATCAAGGATTTATTGTGACACTTTTATTTACATTAGAATAGTAAACTTGATAAAACTGGCACACTGCTTTATATACGTTTTACATATTATCAAAGACTGTTGTATTATGAATAAGGAATTAGGACAGCTGTTTAGTAATTGACAAAAATTTGCTACGATGAAATGCAACTGATTAAAGCTGACATCTGTCTGTCATAGTCACTGGGTACAACCATTTTAATTTTCGTTCATGAACGCTGACTGGGAGTTTTTGAAACCGACGATATTCTCGTTCTAAGTATTTTGACGTCGCCGAGAGGTTAAGTGTATTTTTATTTGCATTATAAAACGTCTCGTTGTTGAGACATTCTTGTTGCTTTACAGTGCCTTAGAATATTTTATTAAAGTATCAGCTACCAAGTGGCCAAGTGTTCCGAATTTGGCCACGCGCCAAAAGAACCTTGTAGCGTTGCGGTGTAGATGTGTTATACAGCATGTATCAAAAAGGCATGGTCAAATTTAAGGGTGCGATACAGACTATGGTTCAGGCCATCAAACTGAGCAACTTCCCCACCAACATCGTAATCGTGAAAAAATTAACAACGGTCCCATACAAAAGTTCAATACCTACTCGACCCAAATGTATGGCTGATTATTTTTCGCAATTACGATGTTGGTCCCATGAGGAAAGTTGTTCAGTTTGATGGTCTGTACCACACCCCTAAACTTTTGACCACACCTTTCTGGTACACGCTGTAGATTAGATGGTGTGTAGTCCACATACTAAATATGTAACTAACTATGTAGTACTGTGTAGTCGCGTAGTGTAGCTTTTGTCTGTGGTCGGCTACCCGGTGACTGTGTTCCATGTTCCTGTCGTGTCTCCGACTCTCCGGTCTCGTCGTCGGAAAAAGAAAAGTTGAAAGCAAAAGATTTTACGGTTTATCAATTTCTTTCGTTTAGTGATGTTAGGTGAAAATTAGTGACAAAATAATTAAAATATTTGAGTATTTGCTTGCGGACTTTATTTAGTACAGGTAAATACACTTTTATCTTATCGTTGAAACCTAAATGAGCGTGTTATATGGTGGCTATTGGTTTTTGTATTGCAATTACTGGTTGTAAATCTACGTAACTCGTTATTAGTTATGATGTAAATATTAGATAAGCCTTTCTGTAGGCACTGGATGTCCCAATTTGGATTGCTACTTTTACAGTATCATCAGCTTGATTACTTTTGAGCGAAAGGACTGTCAATAACCTTTGACATGTGTCATTGCTTACGTGTCAGCTTATACCTTCATTTTGTTTGTGAGAATAATTCCAAGTAAATTAGTGAAAAACTACCGTTAGATCTTTGCTATTGCTAGCGCTACTTTATAAATATTTTCTCTGGACAGCGGTTCGTATACATTTAATTTGCAAATGTTTCATGGACACTCTGTACTATTCGCCGTTATAAAATGTGCCGCTAGAATCGTAGACGATGAATGAAATACATCATTCTAAATATTACGCTAAATTATTACGCTAGTAGATTACTGTTGTGTTGATCTTCCTAAAGGGAAAAAACCGATAAGATTTTTTTTGACAATAATTAGATCGTTCGTTATTTTGATCAAAGGTAGGCGAGTGCGGCAGATCCAATGGAGCTGCAGGCATTGCTCGTGCTGTGTGGGGTGGGAGTGGCCGGACTCGCTATGCTGCTCCTCATGGGGCTGTTCTCAACCTCGGGCACCAGCTATGAGGAGGCTATTGCTCAACAGCGCCGAGCCACCACTGAACTACTTGCTCTTGCTGAAAGCAAAAACAAACCTAAAAAAAAGGAGAAGAAAGCTAACAAAAAGGTAATATATTTATAATTAAATTTTGTTTTATCAATGAGACTCCCAAGATTGGGATAAATGAATGGAATAGAGGGAGGTCTTTGTCCAGTAATGGGACACTACAGGCTAATATTATAATAATTACTACATGAATCTAAAAGGATTGAATGAAATGGATAGTGGGATAGTACATTTGAGCAGTAACCAGTTTACTGTCCCACTATCCATTTCCTATCTTAGAAAATTATTTACTAATTATAATTTTAAACAGCAATACAGAGTAATTTTTAAAACTAGGGTCATAAAGTTAAATGGTCCTAGCCTGAAATATGTGAAATGGTAATAATATTTCATTACATTTTATCAAATGAGTTGCTTAAAACAGCAGAATTCAGTCTTTGTGTCAATTGGTATTTATTTTGAGGCAAAAAACCACATTCTGGAAATAAGCTTTTTCATTCTTTTTAAAGTATGGTGTTCAAGGAATATTGTGTCCTTTGTCTAGTCATAGCAAGAGCTAGTTACTAACCTATGATAAACCTTGGTTGTTTTTATAATCACAGCTTTTAATTTTAGACCTAGTATGTGAGAAATTGTAGGTCTTTCCTATTTAAATTTTTTGAAATACACATAAGAAAATTGATTATTTATGTAACAAATTCTGGTTAATCAGATTAGTAATAGCATATAGTCAAAGAAATTATAATAATGAACATGGTATTTTAGTTAGCAAAAAAAGAAAAGAACAAGGAGAGTGCAGTGGTGACAGGCAGTGAACAGGAGAGTGAGGCACCGGCTGAGAGCGGAGTGGAAGATGATGTAATGCCAGCTCCTAAGGGACATGTTGAGTTTAATCCAGCAGTAGTTGTTGATGGACCCAGGGATACACCAAATGTTAAGGTAACCTCTTTTGTTTAACATTTAAATTGAGAACACAAAAAAATTAAATTATTACCATAGGCCTACAGTAACTTTAACTGAGATGGTGTCTAAGGTAGCTGCGTGGTGCGGGAGGGGTGTTGAGACCTGTCAGTGGGCAAATGACTGAGCTTTTGCAAAGCATCACCACAGCCCTTCCGCAACATGCAGCTATCTCATTATAACATTTTTTGTTGTTTTGTTTGTATCAACTGCAGGAGAGGGAATGGTTGATCTTACTAATATGGCTTCAGGAATGTACTGACTGAATTTCATATATACATAAGTACTATATTTCAATCTATCTTGCAAATATTTCTTATTGCGCTTTTCTTTTTATTATCTGAGATAAACATCTTTTAAACTGTTTAATTGAAATTCCTTGTGAAACAATATTAAAATCAGTAGTACCTCTATCACTTACTGAATTGGCAACATTGCATGATGGGATACATAACAAAAGCATAAAAGTTTTTATCATGTTATTTAAAAATAATATGTTATCTGAAAAATGTATGTGTTTCAAAAGATAAAGTTCTATGTTATCAAAATCATAATGAAGAATACATTGGTTTTAAATTACTTTTAAACATTTTTATGTAAAAATGTAACATTGTAAAGGTCTTTCTTACCTTGTTACAAATGTTACATTTTTAAATGTGTCGAATATCAGAGGTCGGAATTAGGTAGAGTTATTTATGTACATGCATCGAAATGTTGATATTAATATAGATTTTCCCGGGATTTCTAACAGACAATCCCGTGTGGCCAACAATATTACAAATAAATAATAATAAAAACCTCAGAGATAGACAGACAAATAAAACAAAGATAATTAACATACAATTTTTATTAGTATTTACATTAATTCACAATGCAAATTATTGATAGTCTTAAGCAAATTCTCATACTTATACCTCGCCTTTTTTATAAATAAGAAAATACCTACTTTTGCTTCTAGCCTAGACTCGTGAGGGTTTGCTTATTCAAACGGCCCATCAGAATCATTTTCCTTGACCGATTCATTCAAAGTACCACTAAGATTTGAAGTATCCACTTTATTCTTTCGCTGTATGAAATCAGTGTCAGTACATAAATAACTCTACCTAATTCCGACCTCTGGTAATGATGTTTAGGTATGCTATTAATTTGTAGGGCTCTATTGACACGGTTTATTTTATTCGTAAAAGACTTGCAAGTTGGGAAATTATTTTCATTGATTTTAATCTTAGAAAACAAACAAAGGAAAAGATTACTAATACAACTTCACTTATTTAAAAAAATAAAACTATTTTGTAAAAACTTGCTTGTGGTTAATAAACTCTGTAGATTACATCTTCTTTGTGGGCCAGTGTGGGCTATAGTATTTTAAATTGATTAAAAGTGGAATGCAATAGGATGGGTGAATGCTGGTAACTATAAGTAGATTACACCAATGATAAATTGCATGAATCGGGTCCGCTACAGTGCGACACTGTCTGTGCAGATCCGTAAACGTGGCAAGGACCCTAAAGTAAAGCCGATACTGATAAACAAAGAGGATCCGAGTTGCTTTAGCGATCCCAGCGCGGTGCCAGACTCCACAACCACCACTGTCACCAACCACTTTGAGGAAATGCATCCCAAAGATGAGTTTGAATTGATGCATTCATCACTGGTAGCGGAAAAAGTGAGTCTACCTACGAACGTTATATGTGTCGCCAATGTGTCTGTGTGTGTCCGTTAACTTGTGTCGCGTTGTTGTAGTTAAGTATAGAGCATAATAAAGCATTCCTTAATGAATTGGTTTAAAATTTATTTATAATATACAGTAGTACAATATGATGAGTTTAGATTCCTGCAGTAAACAGTAAAGTGACGAAATAATTAGAAATTGTCACCTAGTTCGCATGGCTTTAGTACTAACTATCACTGAACTGAATTCTTAGTTGCAGTAATGTTTTCAACTCGTTTTCATTATTTACATCATTAAACACGTGTCAGAGTCGTATTGTCGGCTCCGTCTATCTTTGCATCATTGTTTTATGTCGTGTCGTGGTTTCATTGTAAGTCTTTCATATCACAATCGATGCACGCGCGTTCTTAAGCATGCTTTAATACAAAGTAACAATCGTTTGTATGTATGTTCTAATAATAGCATGTCATTTATTATAGACACAAGAATCCATCTGCGATAGAGTAATATAAAATATTTTTAGGCTCCAGAGAAAGTGGAAGAAGTGGTGGAGAAGAAGGATAACAAACCAGTGAAGGTAGCAAAAAGTGCCAAGATAGTTGCCAAGCCTCCTGCGCCAGCTGAGGTCGTTAAGGAAGAAGTTACTCGTGAACGACACAACAGTGGCGAAGCAGCAAAGGATCAGCGCAAGGGTGCATATACATATTATAATATAAAAATCGTAAAATACCCCTTTAACATAAAAATACAAAGCCCCAAGACTCCCAAGACTTCCATTACGAACTCAATTGAGTATAATAAAATGATGAATATAAATAACCACAGTTAGCATCTAGAGCCCTAGGATGTAATATCAGTAAAATTTAGGCAAGAAGACTGAGAAGAAGCCTGTCGAAGAAGTGCCGGAGGTTGTCCGCGAGGAGGTGGTGCCGCCGCTGAACGCGCCGCAGCCCAGCGAGCTGACCACAGACAAGCTGCTGAGGCAAGCGCTTGCCAACGCGCCGCCGCCCGCCTCCTCCCCGCCCCCCAAGAACAAGAAGAAGAAACCAGAGCCCAATGTACTCTCTCTTATGGGTGAGTGTTGTTCTTCTATTATTATTTTGGTGCAAAGTTTATTAAATTTCTGAACCTGCACCACCAATGTGGCAAGCAATGGCTTGCATCCGCAATTCACCAGTAGCCAAGGGAATTTAGACTTTTTGTGCTAGTCTTTATGGTACACCATTATACAGGAGGCATTGACTGGTCAGGTTGGATGTTGTGTGCTACACTGATAATCTTTCTATTTGGCAGCTGTTTGTTTTCTACAGGGTGTAAAAAGACCCATCACGAAGCTATCATCTACGCATTATGTACATCAAACTGAGTAACTTTGTGCAAAAATAAATGCTGGGAAATTACTTTAATGTTTGGTGTGAAAATTCGCTGTTTGCGGTAGTGCGCGATGTAACGCACGCCAAACATTGTGCTTATGGGTGCATGCAACAGTACAGGGGTCATGGGAGTATTAAAAGAACGTTTAAAACTTGTTTATGTGGAAAAAAAGTTGGAACTTTCACCTGCAATAGCTCTGTTACCAAAAGTTTCCCAGGTATGGTCCAGTACAAAAAAAAAAAAAAAATAACGGAAAGAACTAGTGACTTCCGCCTTCGTTGAGTGTATTAATACACCCGTTATACATACTCGTGTTGTTAGTTAATTTTATAAAATATATCCAAGAATACGAGTCTGGGGAAGAAAGAATAGCCAGGGAAAACACTCGTAGAAAGGACTTTAAAAATAAAGTTGTACCTAATTTTAACATTGTCAAGCATAGCCCTCATTACCAAGCTGTACAAATATTTAATAGACTGCCAGCGGATTTAAAAATTTTGTTGTACACTAGCTCTTTTAAGGCTAAGCTCAAAGCATATCTTTTAGATAAAAATTTGTGCTCATTGGACGAATTGTAATTTAATATTAAATTCCAATTTTCTATTTAAAGGAAAAAAATGCTAGTTATTGTTGTTGTTTTCAGTAATCATGACTTTTTTATATATATATATCATTGCTGCATGTTGACTTTTAGATTTTATATTATTAATAATAATGTATGTAGTGTTATGTGTCAAATACAATATAAATTGTTCCTGATAAATAAATAAATAGGTATTAAGTATTAACCACCATATTACGCCATGAAATGAAATTTCGGTCCAGTCAACCGCACGTCGTAATAGTTTTATTTCGTAGTAGTTAGTTGAAATGTGCAGCAGTATTTTGATGCAACGTTGTGGTCAGTAGCGGGCGACAGCGGCGGGGTGAACGTGGGCGAGCTGGTGCGCGTGGTGCGCGACGCGGCTCTGTCACGCACGGAGATACAGATCCTGACCGACGCGCTGCTCAACAAGCATCACGACCCGCTGCCCGAACACTCGGAGTGGACTGAGGTATGTACTTGTTACAAAATCAAAATATTGTATTTGTAAGCACATCTGGTGGATCCGCAAAGGTAGCTCGCGAAATTAAAATTTTCTTGCGTTTTTTGCAATTTGCAGGTCAGTGTCAGGTGTAATCATTAGGATGTATTGATGATTCTTATGGTTATAATTACGTAAATACATATTTGTTATAGTCGCGAATCACATTTTGGTCAAGTTACAACTTGATACTTACCTGAAAATTGCAAAAAATGCAAGAAAATTTGAATTTCGCGGGTAACCTTAGTGTATTCACCTTATGAGGTGGCAAAAGTGAATGGGTCCAATTGGTCGTTTCCTGTGGAGAAAATCCGGCAAGAAACTCCATAGATAGATAGATAGAATACTCTTTATTAGGTATACCATAAAAATGACTGATATAAATGTAGGAATTTTACACATAGGGTGACACACTCCATAGTTACTCTTTTAAAAATAAATAGCTTTTGCAATATATCCAAATTACAGTGTTAATAGAATAGGTATGGGAAGGCAGTGTAGGCGTGTGCACAGTAACAGCACCAGTTACGTATTGCCGAAGCTTTGTTGCCGTACTGGGAACCGTCCACACCTTGCTGGCAACAAAAAGCAAAATAAATAAATAAGAGGTGTATAAGTGTCATGCAGGGGGCGCACAGTGGTCTGGAAATCGAGCTCCATACTCATAGAAACTTATAGTAAAGAATTAAAAAAAAAATTGTAATGGCTCTGGTATACCTCCCTTTACATATTATTAACGTATGGATAGTACAAATCACACTACGCGTGAGAAAAAAAAGATGTGTTTTTTTTTTGTATGGGAGAAAACGTTTTTTAGAAACTTAATGGAACTGTTAAGCTGGTGCTCACACGAGATATAGTCCCATACACGACGATCAAGATGACATACAATTCATGTACCTTAAGGCACCGCTTCGCACGTAGCAAATTTTTGAAGTTTTGAATTTTCGAAATGTGATTTTTCAAATCTTTGCCGTGGTTAAATGACGTTGCCGATCGATTTACTTATATTATAATTAGATTTAGCCTGCTAATGACCTTTATGATGACGATAATTAAAAAAGATATTGATTGTATAGGTTTTTTTTTTTAATTTCATTCCAAGAACTAACTCATTTATTAATCACCGTGATTAAGGTTAAGATATTATTAGATACTAATGACATGAGCATTAATGTAATGCAACTTTGGGTATCGCTTTGCACGTAGTAATTTTTGAGGTTATGAATTTTAAGTATGTGGTTTTTCCGATCGCTTTATAAACATTCATTTTAAAAGAAAAAAATGCGTAGTAAACTGATTTTCATTTTTTCAAAGAATATAAAGTTAAAAATCTCGAAAAAATAAACGATTTTGTAGAAATAAATAAATATTTTATATTATAAAATTATACTTATATCAAGACATAACAACAAAATACATCTATAATATTATGGTCCACTACAAATATCTACAGCAAGGACAACAAAAATAAATAACAAAGCCAGTATCCTACTTCCTACTATCCTACTATAATATTATAAACGCGAAAGTTTGTGAGGATGGATGGATGGATGGATGGATGTTTGTTACTCATTCACGCAAAAACTACTGAACGGATTTTGGTGAAACTTTACAGTAATATAGCTTATACATCAGAATAACACATAGGGTACAATTTATAAAGATTTTGTGTGATTTGGCCATAATATAACGATAAGAATCAATTAAGTCGGAAAAATTCCTGCTTTTTGAGAGCTATCTTGGCGTGCGCTGCCTAAACCGTTAGAGTTACACGAAGATAATGTATCGTGGGAATGTTTGTCTTAAACAGTTCTAAATAAAAGTCCGCGACAGCATATATCTACCTTTTATGTAGAAGTCATTATATCCAAAATAGTGAGCCATAAATACATTTAAATTGGATACTTTTTTTACAATGCACATTTTAGAGTATTTAGTTAATTCTTATCAAAATTAATACATTAATCACTTTTTGTATTTAATGTAGATAAACTTTGTCTTTTACACTAAGCAATTTGGACAAATAGTTTAAAAGTTATCACGATAAGATTGAATTGGTGGAGCGCCATTAATGACTACTATGAGTCGGCGGCGCCGTCGTCGGCGCGCTGAGCGGGGGTGGAGGGGCGGTCCAGGCTATGACGCGCCATTTCCGAGTGCGCGACCTGAACGCGGACAGGCGCGTGAGGGCAGACGTTGACGGTTGTGTTCATTTTGCGATTTATTACGGAGTATATTTTAAGGCGCTATGTTGAAAATAAATCATAGCTCGATGGGCGTGACTTAGCCCCCCGCGCGGGGAGCGGCGAATGCAGTTTACGCGGTCGACATCGGGAGAACCGAGTACGCACTTCTTGGAATTCCTGAAATATTAGCACACAGGAGGTATGGAGTAGACAAATAATACAAATATTGAATTTTCAACCATTTTTTTTATTTAGTACACCATATAATAAAAATTAATTAGGTAATGAAGGTATATAACAAATGTTTATTTCTTTTCTAATTGTGTTCTTATAATAAAAACTTGGTGCATGTACTAAGAATACTTTTTTATTTAAATAATTAATATATATATATATATATTTCTAATATTTAACCTACTTAAAAAAACTCGTCTATTTGTATGTATAATAATATATGTTCGCAATTTTATCGTAAACTACTGAACCGATTTTGATAATTCTTTCACTGGTATAATCTAGTTACCCCAAGTATGGTTTTAGTGTACAACATATCAACAAAATTATAGGCGAAATATGACAGAGCTCCACAAAACAAAGAAATAAAAACATTATTTTAAGAAAATAAAAAAAAACCTACAAAATAAGCTCGGAAGTCGGTGGCAAAAAACAGTCAAAAAGCAAAAGCCACCGACATTCGAAATTAAGGTTATTTTCTAGTTTTTAGTAGATTTTTTTCAGAAGACGGTTGTTTTTTTTTTTTTGTAAAAAAGTTTTTATTGAATTAATGTCATTTGACTAAATTAAAAAAAGAACATGAATTTTTCCCCCGTATATTGGCAAATTTTTGGATCCTTATTACCAATTTTTTTTATATTTTAATTAAAAAGTACTGAAATCTAAATCAGTTTCGTAGATTTCGTCGGTAGAGTTTTCCAGCCGATCTATTCTGTAAACATCACACCGTGAGCACTTAGGTGAAGTGAGTTTGAAGTGAGCTCAATTTCCAGTAGAGTAAGGTGGGATGACAGTTCACATCACGTTCACTTCATCTAAATGTTCACGGTGGGATCTTTACAGAATAGCACCACTGTTCCAGAAATTCAATATTTTCTTTTTCCTGAATTCTTTCATCTTCTATTTCTGTGCGTTTTGTCATCTACATTTCTCTTGTTTGGTCTCTTCTTTGAAATTATGTACTCAGGATCTCGAATTGGTCTGTTTCTTGTATAACGTGGGTCGACAAGTTTAGGCAAAAGGCAGTCAAAGTATAATGACAACAATTTGGGCTCCATTATTGTATGCCAATAATTGTCATCTTTTAAAACTAATTCAGTCTTTATTTTGTTTTCCCCATACCAAACTGCTAATAAACATTTGTTAAATTTACAAATGTGCATTTGGCCTTGCACTTGTATGAACCAATCTGATTTTTTATTCACACTGACTTCTCCTGTTTTTTTATCACAACGCCAAAAGTGCATTTTGCCCTCTTGAATCGCAGCGTCAATTCCTACTTTGTAAGGTGCAATAGGGCATTTGATTTCAACAAGCTTGCCATTAGCAATCCCATCCGGCGTTGCCCCTAAAAACGGGTACTTATTATCGTCAATGAAGAAACCACATTGTTGTATATTTACCTGTACTAAATTAGACAATTGCTCAATAGCAGCTTTTTCATTTTTCTTCTCGTAGCTTATAGATGCCACATGGTCGATATTTGCTTTGATATTTGCTTTATACAACATGTTTTTCACCATATTAGCACAACTATTAGTTTTTATCCTTTTTACCACCTTCCCGAAATTGGACGCTGTTAAAAGATTTCTACGTAATTCTAGCCACTCCCCACTTTCACTCTGTAGTATTGTCCTCTCCTGTATCTCTTTGCATTCTTCATCATATTTTTCAAAGACGTTAATTTTGTGAGGTTATATGTATCAGAATCCATATCAGGTCTGTCAGCATTTTCGCCATAATTAAAAACTTTTTTTTTGAAACCAATTTACGTTTTTTTTTCTATTTAACGTTTGGTTGTACATTCTTGTATTTTCTACTCGTTCTTCATATTTCTTGATTTTTGGTAAAGGACTCGTATTGTGAATAGTTTTGTGGACAGAAGTCAATAATTTCCCAGAGTTAAATGATACTACTGCCCCTGCGCACCTTGCCTGATAAGACCGTTTAAGAGCATAATTGACTCTTTTGCCGCCAACTAACTTGGCAACTACTCCATTAAAATTCTCTACAATGTTGCTGTCTACATTTTCAATTAAGCTCCTTGAGTGTGATGCAACATTGCAGATTAAATATTTCATCTGATGCCAGAGACGTGTGTTAAACATATGTAGTTTTTTATTCTTCATTTGAATTTTCACCACAAATATTTTTATTACAAGAATTATGGTGCTCAAATGCATGATAAATGGCATTCGTAATATCTTGGTGCAGATTTTTTATGTTGTCTGATTGCTGCAGATTTTGTAAGCCATGATATTTGATGGCGCTACATATGTACTTTCGTATCTTTAAAATCTTATTTGTAGTTAATATGTTCCTTTCTGTTTTAGGATATTTTGTAACTGTTTTTAAATTTTGGAATTTGTTACAAAAATTTCTTAATATGTGATTTTTGCAATCAATCTTTTCGACCGTGATTGAGGGATATGGTCGAGTGTCAAGTATTTTTGCATAAGTGCTACTGTCTCCATCAGCTATGTATCGTCCATAGATAACGCCGTGCATTTCTATGGACTGTTTAAATCCTTCGGCGATAATAGTGGATTCCATAGCTGTTGAAGATCCGCTATAATTTTTAAAACACTCATGTTGTTGTACTACTTCATTCCCTTTCTAGCACAAATACAGCAGTATTTGTTTTTAACTGCCATAAAGAACTTGACGAAATCGTCTACCTATAATTGTCGCTGCGCCAGATAGTGCAGCATAATTAGTTCTGTATGAACCTTTAGCCCAACAACCATCTAAGATTACATCTATTATTAGTATTCCATCTTTAGTAACCTTTCCTTCTTTGACCGCCGCTTCTTTCTCCCTTTCCCCCGCTTTTCTCATCTCTTCCCATGCCGTCACTTCCCATTCGTCACATACTTCATCTTGTACCTTTTTGTACCTGTATTCCGACATAGATGGTAAATCGACAGCTGCCGAAAACTGTTTAAGTTGAGCGTTACCATAACCAGCTGCCATCATCCCGGCTACCGCCATTTTATTCAATCTTTGTGTTGAGTTTTGTACTTTAAACTTTGTGTTACACAATGTACAAGAAAATGTGAACTCAGATGTAAGGCGAGAAACTTTTCGGATTCTAATTTGATAGTTGTAAAGCCGCATTGGAACGTTGATTCGTGGCTTGATATTTTAACAAATTCATTAAAAAAGTAATTTACATCAACAACTCAGTGGCCACTGATGTCGGCAGTTTTGGACTCCTGAAAGAAAAAGTATAAGTTAACTTGGAAAAAGGCTATTTACGCCAAGCTCTATACTGGAAAGTACATAGTAAATAAAATGAGAGAACTCACATTTTCTTCAAGTTCGATTTCGTATGGCAGTGGTTCTTCTTCCTCGTCTTCGTTATCGACATCATGTTGTTGCTTTCTTTTATTTCTGGAATAAAAACGTTCATCAACATTCAAGTGGAGCTAATGAAATTCATTCAGATTGTTTTTTATTTTTGATAACTTTTGTTCTACGACTTTTAAAAATCGCAAAAAACTATTCTAGTTGGCAAGAAAACTAAAATGATTAAAACACCGAAATTAACTTATTATATTAAATCACACACAATAATCCATACCTCAATAAAATAAAATAAATTATTTCGACTTAACTCACCTTTTTTCGCAATACAAATGCGACTCCATTTGGTTTTGTGCTCTTAGTCTGTCACACGCGGTAAAAGTATTTGACGTATTATTGATGTACTGTTGACATATTTCTAACCTAAAAAAGTAAACAGTACATTTAAGCCTTTTTATATTTATTTCATAAATATTTTGTTCTAGCAAATAGAATGCTTACCCATTATTACTTTGCGAGGCAAGAATAGGTTGTAGCTGATTATCTAAATTTATGAGCGAAGGTGGCGACTTGGATTCTTTCTTATTAGCTATTGATACTGTTTTCCTGTAAAATGAGTCCATTTATAAAAACCGGTCAAGTGGTTGAGAATTTAGGATCTAACAACAGAAACAAATTACAAAAGAAGTAGGCTCTCGAGCGCAACTCATTATTTATTTTAGATGTCATCTTTGTCTTCCATCGGGCATGATTGCAGTCATGAACGTGCTCATAACTGATACAATAGAAACTAATTATTGTACATAACTATATACTTACCTTTTACTCTCTCTCGTTTTCTGAGCCCTCATCCTCAGGTACTTCAAACGTTGTATTTTATTTAGTTTTGATTTCATATTTCTTCCCATTTTTATTTTTAATTAAATAAAAACTCGTCACAAATAGGAAAAGATACGTTATAGGTAGTTCAATCGCAAGAATCGTCTTTATATACCTATTCAACACTAATTAACTAACAATCTACTAACTTTTACTATATAAACCATTATTATAATCACGAAAATCCGATAGCACCGATCTGCAGACAAACGTCATAGGTCCGTCGTCGATGAAGCGCACCAGGCGACTGATCTAGTACGCGAGCGAAAGTGATGCAATGACTTTTCAAATGCAAAAGAAGAGATGGCTATAATGTGCGTGCGCTTAGAATAAAACGACGTATGTGCCAAAACGAATTTACTCCATTTTTAACAAAATAAATAAATAAAATTTAAAATCACTTTGAGTAAACTTTGATATGATAATTTTCTATGTTTTAAAGTAAATTCCATTGAATAACTCTTAAGCGTTACGCCGTGATGTCGAAAAAAGTAAAAACATAGATATAACTTTGCAATTTTTTTGTATCGAAAAAAAATCATGTAATCGTGTATTCCTTTTGCATGATACTAGATCAAAGAGTCAAAAAACATATACCAAAATGTTAAATCCCTATTCCACATACTCAATAAGTTACACGAAATAGAAAAACCACATTTTTTTCAACACATCACCTTAAGTAGAAAGATAGATTCGATTTTCTTTGTTTAAGTATTTAATTATAGAATTGTATTTTTAATTAGTTAGGTATAGGTTGTATTTTTAAGTATTATGTAAATAAATATTCGTTTTTGTTTTCATTAGATTATTACAATTGTTTTTTTTTTGGTTAGTTTAAGTTTTTATACAGTATAGTTAAAACTATAAAAATAGGTAAATAGCTCAAATAGTAGTAAAATAAGCGTTAATTCATTCATTACTATTTCAGCGGTCTTTTACCACTATTACAACTTTGACTACTACATTTAATTATAACCATTTACAAGCGACAAACGAAGACATTTTCAATGCTCTCCTTGTATCATCAGATCCCTACCTGTCCAGCATAAGACCTGTGCTACGAAAGTCCACAAAAGAGCTGTCACTGATGATATGAGACCTCTTCTCATTAGTGACGATTCAGATGTAGACAAAGAGAACTGTGAATTTGTCGATGTTAATGTTAGTGCGTTAATTATGGACTCCGATTTAGAGGACTCTGATGAGGGCGAAGATACTGTCTGTTACCAGTAGTTTTTATGTTTACTAATAGATAGTAGTCAAAAATATGTAAATAGTGGACCACGCCTGTAATCCCCGAAGGGAGATAGGCAGAGGTGTACATATAGTACACCCCAGTGGCGTGCACAGAGATTTCAGACAGGGTATGCACAAGAAAAAAAAAACTTAACAGTTTCAGCTTGCTGTACCTACCTACCCTAAGTGGGTTCCCAAATTCCCATCATATTTATTTAGCCAACTAATCTACAAGTTCCAGAAAATTGCCTTTATTAAACGACAAGCTGGATTCGTCATGAACACTGAATGCTAATTCTTGTTTACCTTGAAAACAAACTACATCAATCAACCGTTTGAAAATGTTTCTATTTCTTTCAACTTTCGCGTTGTGTCTTTCAATATCTAACTTTAACTGGCTATTCAAACTAGTCTCTATTCTTCCTTTACTAAAAGTTTGGAACTTTAAGCAGGATTCTAGATGTTTTTCAGAAGAATCATGCTTAGCAGCCGCTTTGTGAAAATTATTTAAATCTGAGTACCCGCTATAGGTCCAAACATTCTTTTTATCTTGATTAGTAAACAAAATGCAAGGGAAACAATACAATGTGTTTGTGTGTACACAACCAGTTAGCCTGTAATAGTTACTATAAAACTTTTTATGAAAATAACGAGTAGTGTTACATTTTCTTTGAGTTAAATCTAACCCGGGTACACACCTTCCCTTTGCAATCAATCTAACTTTTTCCTCAAAAGATAACGACGAAAACGCGGCGGATTTTAATTTATATAAACACACTTCGCCAGCACAGGTCTCACAGGTATAATTTTCCATATTTTACAATAAACTTGCTAAATAATTACTCGACAGTTACGCCAAGAAAAACAATATGGCGAAAAAACTTTGCAATTTATTACATTACGAAATAATACGAAAGAATGAATTAGTCGGTGGTCGGTCATTTGGTCAATCCGACTAAAAAAAGTCGACCCTCTGCAATGAATAATTAAGCGGTGCTTTTACGGCTTCTCAATTTGGACGGGTTGCAATGTAAGCTATGCTTCTAAAACTCCAACACGCACACACATTTTCACGCACACAGTCACACTTTTGCTGTGTACTACAGCCCGCGCCAAACTTTGTGACCGCCCCGAAACTAGGCTCATTGCATTGCGCAGAACACAAAATCAGGGTATTAGCGGGACGCACAAGAGCTTGGGGGCAGGGCCACACCCCGCGCGCCCGCACCGCTCACCCGCGACGCGCGCTGGCACCCACGCTTTAGTGTGAGTGCTACGTCCGTACACGAATCACGCACTTGTTGAGCTCCGAGAGTACTGTCGCGTTCAGAATTCGTTCGATCGTTTCGTTAATTTGTTGTTATAGTTTTTAGTTATTGTTACTTGTTGTTATTGTTACTCGTTGTTATTTGTTTATAAACATGCCTACTGGACGTTGTAATGTTTTACGACGCCAGGCTCGTAAAATGGTCTACGATGTTTATAAATTTATGAAGAAAGAAGCTGAAGAAGGCCTTAAATACGATTTGAAGGCAGTACATAAACGGACTGCAGCTGCTACAGGAGTATCAGAAAGAACTGTACGACGTATTATATCGGTTGCTAATGAACCAAGTTCCGATTTATTAGCAGTTTTTCGTACACCCGGAAAGAAGAGGCAAGGGGTAAAAAAGGTAACCGGAATCGACAATTTTGACCCAGGTGTCATCAAAAGATGTATCCACAATTTTCATGTAACACAGAAAGAGTTGCCGACAATTGCTCAACTTTTAAAAAAATTAAAAGAAGATATAAATTTTGAAGGATCCGCAACGAGTTTGAGGAGAATTATAAATGAAATAGGATTTAAATTGAAAAAAACTGAAGACAATCGCAAATTATTAATTGAAAATACAAATATTCGCTGTAAGCGAATTGAATATTTGCGTGCAATAACGAAATATCGCGCAGAAGGAAGACCGATAGTCTACACTGACGAATCGTATGCTGATTCATCGCATACCACTTCGAAGGCATGGAGTGATAGTAGCACTAAAGGTTTAAAAAAAAAGATATCAAAAGGTCAACGTGTCGTCATTGTACATGCTGGATCCAAATCAGGATTTGTACCCAACGGCCTTTTAATGTTTAAGGCAGATACGGAAACCGGAGATTACCATGATAATATGAATTATAATAATTATGAAAAATGGATACGTTTATTATTACCTAACCTATATGTTTTACAAATAACACATACATTATATATTAAATTAAATAAAATAACCTATGAAATAAACACGAACTTTATAATCACCAAATAAAAATAAATTGACATAATAAAATAAGTATTAAAAATGTTAGAAAACGAAAATTGTTTGGTTGATTACGTATTGTCCACTCGACTGTACCATGCGCAAGTTCGGACTCGCGACTATATTCAAGGCGGTCACAAAGTTTGGCGAGGGCTGTACACGAGATGCGTTGTATGAAGAATAAGCAAGGCGTAGTAATGCTTTTGCCCACGGGAGCGCTGACTGCGCGGTGCGCGCGGCGGTGGATGTTCGCCGCTCCAACGAGTTAGTTCCAAAAAAAAAAGTAAAAGATGGCGCGTAAGCTAAATTACCATGATTTTTTTGAATTATAGTTATTTATCATTTAGAGGGGCATGTATGTGTAGGACTACAGGGTATGCAGAGCTTATTTGCATGTATGGAGTGCACGCCACTGGTACACCCACATTTCGCCAGTTATGTTTAACTTGTGTATTCAATGTAATAAATTATGACTAAAGTCAGATCTTGATGAACTAACATATTGTAGTGATAAGTAACGAGGTTATCGCTGTTTATTGCCTAAAGACAATAAAAGTCAAACAATAATGTTACATAAATATTTAAAAGAAATTATGACTATGATTTTATCGCTTTACGTGGATCGTTGGGAGAAGTGAATGTTTATAGTTAATCCAAGAGCGATTTTACAGTATTCCGATGCAATGTAGGTATATCAGTATGAGGGTCAGGTGACCACGAGAGGGGCACTTACTTAAATTGCCTCGACGTCGCTCAGCCATTGTGTATACATGCAGGACTTGTGCCCGGAACTATCGTATTGCCGCTCGCACGCGTCACGACAAAGAGGCTTGCATCTTTTGAACTTGCATGATATTGATTTTTGGATGTTAAGTTTTATCGATGTGACGATCCCATTAAAATACCTTTTATAAAGGCGAGCGAACAAACGGTTAAATATGTTTGAAAGGGATTACCTATTAAACCGTTGTTAACGTTTTACAGATAGTAAAACGTGTATATTGAAATAACTTATTTGTATGATTATTTTTCCCTTAGGGTCCCAACGATCCGATACAGAAGCTGAAGAAGCAACTGGGCGACAAGGAGAAGGCTCTTGCCGACGAGATCGAGGCCTCGCAGGCGTTGCACGCCAAACTTAAGGAGCTCAGGTAAAAAGCAGACGGTCGTAGGATACGGTGAATTACTGCTACAATGATCACCAGTAATACTACCAACATCTTCAAGTGTGTTGTCAGGGAGGGTATCCGAAACTTTCGCGCATCAACTGCAAAACCTTAATATTTACCTACGTGTGCAAGACCTATCGGATGACCTACAAAGCGTGCACATGGCGTGTATTTCAGAAGCGCACAAAGCTCCTAACTAAAACTTGATACTTTTAAATTCGGTAGTGAACTAGTCGCGTGGACATTCCCTAAAGCTATGGGAAAATTCATCGAAGAAAAATCCTTTGAAGCAATTCTTGCCGACCGAGTTATAACAGTATGGAATAGGCTCCCGGAAAATGTTGTAATGGCTCCTACATCGATCTGCTTCAAGAACCCACTGGACAGATTAAATATCTCCAAGCTATTTGAAACACGCATCAGCCGATTAGCTGCTAGTGTCTTACCAAATAATAATAAGAACTAGGAATGTACAGGTCAGTGTTGGCATTAATCAATTAAATTTTTATTCAATTAATTAATTTGATTAATTTTAATCAGATTAAATTAATCATAATTAGAATAATCATGATTAAAAAATAATCTTAATCATGATTATTGACGTTAATCATTAATCATTAATTGATTAACTTGATTGTAAACTAATACATCCATCAATGTTATTAATTCTATATAAAAGAAATGATGGAAAATAATGACACATTTATTAAAATATTTTTATTAATTATTCAAAGAACAAAAAAATAATTTATAACTTTCAAATACACTGAATTCTAATTTTGAAGAATATTTTCAATCAACTAATCTCCGATCTTTACATTTCTGATTTCTTGATGTTCAAGTTACATTTCATAACTACTTTTTTTTTCAAATAAGTCGTCAGATAATTTGTGTGACCTAGGTTTATTTAGCATAGTTGCAAAAGAAAACATTCTTCCTACCGAGCCAGAGGACGGCATTGCATTGGTGTATTGTTCTTAATAAACACTTTGCCTATAACAGGATAACTTCGTAGAAGCTCTCGTTCTTGGCTTCCCTCGGCAAAAAAAATTGAAATTATCATATCCGCTCTCTTTTTATCATCAACTGATTCCGCTTCACTGCCAGAGTCGGAATTGAAATCAAAAAACTCGTCTTCTTGGTGGCGTGTGTTATTGGCTGCATTGTTGACTGTTAAAAGCTCTGGGATTTCTGATATTTCCTTCCTTACGACTGATTTAAAAATGTTTATACACTTCTTTTGATCAGCTGCAGTTAGACATACTAGCCACTTTTTTTTAAATCTGGGGTAACACAGAGCTGCAACGGCTGCATATTTACTAGTTTCACTCGAAAGAGTGTAAAACTCTTCAAATCTTTTCTCTACGCTTTGTAGATATTTTTCAGCAAGTGGTTCACAGAATTTTAGATTTGAAGTAGTCGTGATCTTCTGTAATTTTTTTTTAGTGCATGCAGGCAAGGTAATAATATTCCATAAAATGAGTCATCGCCCTGCAATATGTCCAAAGCAGTTGCAACTGGAGCAGCGCATTGGCAGTATTCCTCAATATATTGAAATTCAGAGTCTCGTAATGGATTTCTTATACTAAGTGCTCTAGCTAGTTGAGAGTAACTAGTTCTGATATTCAATATATTTCTCAAAGCGTCATAGTAACTATTCCATCTAGTTATGCCAGGTCGTGTTAACGTATGTCCAAGAATGTTATGTATCACCTCAGCTGATTTTGGGCGAGCAGCAGCACTCCATAAATCGTTACATTTTTCCATTATTGTGGAATGCAATTTTCCAAGACATGTCGATTTATCAGTCAACAAGGCTTGGACGTCCTTACTAGCAATCAAATTTAAAGTGTGCGCATTACACCTAAAGTGAAATGGTAACAAATTGTTTTGTGAATGGTCGTCTACTATATTTGCTTCTAACAGAAGATCATCATGTTCGTGTTCCTGTCTTGTGCCGAACTCTCCTTCAGTCACTTCGAGTTCTTCTCCACTTAACTCGTTCTCGCTGCTACTTGGACTTGAAGATTCATTATCTTCATCATATTCGATTAAGGATGTCGTATTTATTCCGAATATCTTGAAGGCTTTCACAAAATTTGACCCATTGTCAGTAACAGAGCATACTATTTTAGTGGGGTCAATATCAAAATCTGAGTATATTTCCAGAAGCAAATCTTTTATGCGGTCAAATGTATGTGCCCCTTTAAATCGGCGACAAGCTAAAGCTGCAGAACGCCTCTTATAGTTATTATCAATCCAGTGCACTGTAACACCTAAAAAACTTCTTTTCTTCCCTGACCATATATCAGCGGTGGTGCACAAATATTTCACAGCAGCTAGGTTTTGTTTTATTTCGCAAATCATATCGAATGATTGTTTAGCTACTTTTTTTCGGAGAGAACGTCGCCCGGGTATCTTGATTCCACTATTTGTCACATTTAAATCCTCCATCATCTTAATGAAGTAGGGGTCTTCCACGGCTCGAAAAGCAATCATTGAGTTAACGAAATAATTTACTAAGTTACGGTCAAAAGTTTCTTGAGTTACAGGTGTTTTCAGAGTTTGCCTTGAAGTCAGAACTGTATTATTTTTATTTTTCTTTCGCTTATTGTCTTTCATATATTTTTTACATTCCTTTTCTGTGTCAGCGCCATGCTTCCGTTTTAAGTGTCCCAAAAAGTTAGATGTCGTTTTGCCATAGCCCTTAACTTCTTTACTTTGATGGTCCGAACACTTCATACAAACTGCTACTGTGTTCTTGTCTGTGCATTTGTCTAGTAGAAGCTTATAATAGGTACCGTCAAATAAAGCAGAAGAAGAAAGATCTGATTCCGATTGCACTGTTAAATTCTCGGAATTGTTTCCCGACACCGACGGATCATTTGAAACACCACTACTATTAGAGTCATGATCACAATTCATGTTTGTTTTTAAGTTACTCACTGAGTGAAACAATATCACAAAATGTTGCAAAATCTGGAAAAATTATCCCCAACCGAGTGCAAGCGAGCGTGTGTCAGCCAGATAGTGTTAAAACGTGACTGTTAGTTCCAAAGTTAAGAAAATTAATGAAAAAAATAATACCGAATTCCTATTCATATAGACTAGACAGGTAAATCCCGGAGCGGGAAGCCCCCTTGTAGGACACAAGGGTATTCCCCAAAATATATGGAAGATTCTGCACTAGGTCCATCCATACATACTATTGAGGGCTTCCCCGTAAAATTAAGCATACATGAAAAGATTTGCCAACTTAAAATCGGTAGAAAAATCGGGAGAACAATTAAATAAATAAATGAGTAGTTAATAGTTAATCAAATAATCAAATTAACGATTAAAATTAATGATTAAAAATCATAATCAAAAAATTTGATTACGATTAATTAATCATAATCAAATTTTTTGATTATGATTTTTAATCATTAATTTTTAATCGTTAATCAGATTAACTTTGGGCCTACACTGGTACAGGTAAACCTAAAAAGGTATGCTCTTCGGTAATCTTCGTTTTTCCGACTTTAAAAAGTTTTTTGGAATTGTATAGATTTAGTTAATCTATGATTTAGTAATCATGGTAATAGAACTATGGTTGAGACAGCTCTATATTAAATCTCTCATCATCGCGCGTTCGTATTCCTGAAGCGCATACTTTTCTCGGGGAATCTGTATATTGTAGTCTATCCGCTCTCAATGGTTTCGATCATTGTGTTGTGTGTGGTAGGACGACGCTGAACGCGGAGCGGATGCGCGCAGCGGCGGCGGCGCGGGCGGGCGAGCAGGCGGCGGCGGCGGCGCGCGCAGAGCTGCACACACAGGCGGCGCGCCTGCAGCGCCTGCTGGACGACAACCACCAGCTGGCGCAGGAGAAGCTCATGGTCAGCTTTTTTTTTACTTTTAACCCATCACATCTGTGAAGATTCGACAGTTCAAATTAAAAAGTCCTTGTCTATATCTATACATAATATAAATTAAAGTCGCTTTTCGTGTCTGCTGTATGACCGCGTTGTGTTCTTCTAACCTCCGCAACAGATTTTGATGCAGTTTTCACCATCATTTAGAGCATTTATTCCGAAATTAATAATAACAGACTTGAATAAAAAAATCTCGATATTTTCTCAAGTCGTTAAAACCGTACGAAGCAGGTGCGGGTCGCTAGTATGTGTGTGTGTGTGAACCGAGGCTTGTCTTGTTTGGTATGTAACGTGTCGGTGCTTCTGTTTAGCTGCAGGCCAAGCTGGGCGTAGAGGGCGAGGCGCAGGCCGCGCGCGTTCAGATGGAGCTGCACATCCAAAGACTGTCTGATGTGAGTCACACACTTTATTTTTAGCTTTGGTAAGAGTTTTATTGGCACAAATATGCAAAAATTTGTATGTATGTATGTTGGGGGTGTGCGTATGTGTGTGTGTGTGTATGTATATAATATGTTTTATGTTTGCGTGCAGACGGAGGCGACATTAGTCGGACAGTTGACGGCGCTGCAAGCGGAGCTGAACGCGCATGCGCTGGAAGTGGGGCAGTTGCGCATGGAAGCGGCCGCGGCGCGTGACGCGTGCGCCATGGCGCAGCAGCACGCCGCCGACCTGGCGCAGCAGCTGCAGGTACCTGTACAACTAACTAACAAATAGATGAACGCGCACGCGCTGGAGGCGGGGCAGCTGCGCATGGAGGCGGGCGTGCCGCGTGACGCGTGCGCCATGGCGCAGCAGCACGCCGCCGACCTGGCGCGGCAGCTGCAGGTACCTGTACAACTAACTAACAAATAGATGAACGCGCACGCGCTGGAGGCGGGGCAGCTGCGCATGGAGGCGGGCGTGCCGCGTGACGCGTGCGCCATGGCGCAGCAGCACGCCGCCGACCTGGCGCGGCAGCTGCAGGTACCTGTACAACTAACTAACAAATAGATGAACGCGCACGCGCTGGAGGCGGGGCAGCTGCGCATGGAGGCGGGCGTGCCGCGTGACGCGTGCGCCATGGCGCAGCAGCACGCCGCCGACCTGGCGCAGCAGCTGCAGGTACTTGTACAACTAACTAACGACTAGGTGAACGCGCACGCGCTGGAGGCGGGGCAGCTGCGCATGAAGGCGGGCGCGGCGTGTGACGCGTGCGCCATGGCGCAGCAGCACGCCGCCGACCTGGCGCAGCAGCTGCAGGTACCTGTACAACTAATTAACAACCAGCTGCACTCGCCGCATTCACGGTTATATTTTAACAAAGAAAAGGAGTACAACGCAAGGTAACTCCTGACTCTCTTTTGTCACCCCCAAAGGCCCAAATCTTCTCATGTTTCCCTCTTTATCTGTGTTAACGACAGTGTAGGTTCCCAGTAGTGCGGCATGATTCACGTGTAGATTGTTGTGCAGGACGCCAACCGCGCGTGCAGCGAGCTGGAGCAGCAACGGCAGTGCGCCGCGCTCGGCGAGCAGCGTGCCGGGCAGGAGCTGCGCCAGGCGCAGGAACGACTCGCAGGTAAATTAAGGCAAAAGTGCCCGGGTGTTCTGCGAAATTTAAATTTTCTTAAGTATATTTGAATTTCGCTGGCTACCTTAGCGCAAGATACTTTTACAGGCTTGGACGTATAAAAAGGACAAGACCGAGTTCCGCTAAGAAAAGACAGGCAGTATGGCAGTATCAGTGTTAAAAAGCTATCTTCTTGTTTAAAACTTCATCATTACGTTCTTTTTGCAGGCGATTAGTTTTTTTAAACTTATTTTATTTTCAACCTTTTAGTAGGTTATGTTTTTGGAATCACTTCCTAGAGTCATTTTTTGATCAATCAATTCGAGAAAACATCGAAACTCGAAAAAATACAACAAATAACGATAATCAATACTTTGCTTTACTTTACGTGAAAATAAATGATAAGAGTGTGCAGCAAGTAAATGAGTTTGTATATTTGAAGAGTCTGTTTACAAGAGATGGAAAGATTGATGAAGATGTGGAAAGGAGAGTTAATGCGGGAAATAAAGTGAATGGTGCTATACATGCGATTGTGACCAACCAATTGATGTTCAAAAAGGCTCGACTGACTGTTCACAAAGGTGTGCTGGTGCCTACGTTTATGTATGGAAGTGAATGTTGGGTGTGGGAAAAGAAGACTGAAAGTAGAATAAATGCTGTGGAAATGCGTTCCTTGCGAAACTTGTGTGTTAAATGTAGCTTAGATGGATTGGTCATGTTGAGAGAATGAATGAAAGGCGACTAACAAAAGATGTTTACAAGGCAGATGTGAGTGGATACGCCGGGAGTGGAGGACATAATGGTGACCTTATTGGTGATGTGCTTCAGAAAGGTCAGGTGCATGGTACTTGCAACCAGCGTGCGTGTATGACCAGAAGCCCAATTCCCCTAACTAAAAACGTTCAAAATCTAGTCGCAATCTCATCTCAGCGACAGTCAAATGTCAAAAATGTAGGGAAATTATAGGTATTTTTGACATATCGAGACTGAGATCAGACTGTGAATGTTCTTAAAATTGCGAGAATTGCCCCCTCACTCAGATGTATGAACTTAAACAAACGCAAAAGGAGTATGTAAGGATCGTAGCAGGTGGCGTTCTATAGTTTCTGTCTACCCCTATGGGAAGAAGGCGTGAGTTAATGTATGTATGTATCGTTATTTGTGTTTATAATATTAATTATAATAAATATTAATCTGCTCGCGAAAGTAATTCTGCCTGGCTGTGTTACCTTTTCACGCCCAAACCAGTGAACCGATCCCTATAAAATTTTATAAATAGGTAGTCTGGGACCTGGAGAAGGACATAGGGAAGAGGGCAATTTTCATCTTGGATAATTGTACAAAAAAAATATTAAATACGAAAAATAGCTACATAGTTTGTAATAATTTACTCACAATTTTTTTTTTTTTTTTTTTCTGTAAACTGCGGTTATTTCGGCACCACTTTACCACACAAGACGGCATAATTTTATTTGTTGTTAGAGATACGACAACGACTTCTGTCCAACGACGTTTGTGTAAATGTCGGCCAATCGTGCATCCTCCATAGGCAGGCTGTCTCACTAGATGCCTCACTTATTTTTTAGCGAAGTTCCTTCGACAATGTTTACAGGCCAAATAATTATCAATAGCCAAACGCTTGATCGGTGTCGACGCGCTGAGATGGCTTGGCGATAACCGTCTAGACCCTGCATCAATTTCTAGTTTTTTACACGGATGAAAACGTGTATTGTATGCTCATGACGTTCCTGCCACGACACCAAACACTCTTGTAACGTCGATTTCTGGAAAAGTTTGTCTGGTTCAAGTAAATTAATGTAACGTAATGTTTTCAGCCATGGCAGAGCTTCAAAATGAAGTGCAGAGATTGGCGAGCCGCGCTCAGACTGCAGAGAGCAATGTTGAGATATTAAAAGAGGAGTCTGAAAAACAACAACAACAGGTAAATAGCAACCAAGCTAGATTTTTGTTCATTAAAAAAAATTGGCATTTATTTTATTGCCGTTCATTTAAATGAATTTTAATTGAGGTTTTGATTGTATACAACAGACATTTCTTATTTTCTTACTTATTAAAAGTTTCTGTTCCAACGTTTATCTAATGTCTTATGTTTGCTCAGTTGTCGAATGAAATCGCGTCACTGCATGAACAGCTGGCCGTGCGAGAGACTGAATTAGCGGAAATTAAACAGTTGAAAGCAGCGCCTGCGCAAAATGGCCTGCCTTCCAACGATCAACTTAAGGTTAGTATTCAAATTATTATGGATTGTTACTACATTGTAAAGAGTAGACTTATGTCATGGCCATCTGTGCTAAGTCTCAGATTGATCCCATTTATAAAATAGGCCAATTTATTTCTTAAATACTGACGTAGTTCAGGACCTCCACGTAATAATATTTATAAGACAACAGAGGGCAGTAATAATTGATTGACAAATTGAATGTCTAACTATAAAGTGTGTTGTTGTCAGGCGGCGGAGCTGGCGAAGGTTGAGAGCATAGTGGAGTCGCTGCGAGGCGAGCTGGCGGCGGCGCAGCGCGGCGCGCGCGAGCAGCGCGAGCAGGCAGCGCGCCTGCACGAGCAGCTGCGCGCCTACCAGGACAAGAACAATGTGAGCCAAGCCACTACACTGTACTAACTTCACTAATGCCGACTTACTCTACAGCTCATTATTACAATAACCTCGCGCCTGTAGCAGTGATCAGTGATAAATCGTATATTTTTAACAATAAAATTGTAACTATTAGGTATTAAAAAAGAAAATTATTTGATTTTTTATAATGTAGGTAAAATTATAAATTTAAACTTGAGCGTCCTTCAATCCTGTTACTTAGGATTAGCCTAAACACTTGGTCACCATTCACGATTTTTTATTGTCTTGTTTTCATCTTACTTTCAATTTATTCATTCTTATAATCTTGAAATAACAATGCATGGTTTTACAGTAAAACATACAATGTTTGGATCTATTTTATCTTTTAACCCAATTAATGAAGCTACTTGACTCGTCCTGCATAGGAATTGCGAACTAAAAACTGGAAAGTAATGGAGGCGTTACAATCTGCTGAAAAGTCTCTTCAGACGAAAGCGGCAAGTGCGATGCCGGCCCAAGACTCACTGCGCGTAAGTGCCCGCTTTATCTACTGTACATACACCAGGCGGCCTATGTGCAATGTTACCGTGTACACTCGTATGTACCATCTTCGGCCGGCTTCGCTTTGTTGTTTATATTTGTTGCTAACATATTTATGCTCTTCCTATAGTTTGAGAATGTCAGATAACAAATTGACAATAACATAATTTATGTGATAACATTATTAATGTTTTTTTTAAATGTAAAACTATAGGTATAATCGTGAACACCAAATGTCGTGCAGTTTGGTTTTATATCTTTATTTTATTGTAAATTAATTTTTTGAATAGTTGTGTATGTAGTACCTAGAACTTAAATGTTGAATGCCTTTTGTTAGCACATTTTCGAACAGTTTAGCTTGTTGTAACAGGAGGCCATCGCGAAAGCAGAAGAGGCACAGTACAATGAAGTGGCAAGCGTCTTACGTGAGGCGTGTCCAGAAGTCGCGCCGGGCTCCGGCGCCGGGCGCGCGTGGCTGCAGAGCTTCGCGCGCAACGTGGCCGCGCAGCTCGCGCGTGTTGCGCCGCCCGCGCCCGCGCCCGTCTCGCCCCCGGCCGACAGCGACGAGCGGCTCAAGGACTTGATTCAGCAGAATGACCAGTCACAAAGTCTCGTCGAGAAGTACAAAAGGATCATTGACGATACTGTAAGTTTTGTTTCTGATGTGAATCATCTAGCGGCGCTTTGGGAGTGACGCTCTCTTATGCCGTCATGCCCCCTCCGCCGCCGCTCATTTCGATGTGACACATCTGCCGGGCGTCCCGTGATGGCCCCATTTTATTAAAACCTTTTAACCGCCCGACTTTGTATATGAAGTTGTCGTGCCCCCAGCGACCGGCACAGTGAATTATCACGGTATTTGGTCGTAAATATACGACCCTGGCGAAATGGACACGAACATATTTGTCGGTTTAATCCGGCGTAAACGGTTAAAGGGTTAATACTACTCGCCTATCTCAGCCCGCTTTACATAATAATTATGTCTTATAAGTTCACAACCCCGGAAAATTGTGCTAAACCGTTTTGTATGAAACAGGAAGGAGTATTAAGCCGCCTACAGCAGAACGTAACGTTAGAGGAGCAACGGTGGGCGCAACAGTTGGCTGAAAAGCAACGCGAACTAGATGATCTCAGGCAGCGCACCGTTTTGCAGGTATTTTGTGATCTATATTATATGTACGATCTATTCATAATTATGTAATGAACACACCGCCCTTGCGATAAATTATTAAGAAAAAAAATGTTTTACATAATATGCGATTTTTTGCCATCGACTTTGCGCGCGTCCAACCAACCGCATGCGGGCACATGAAATTGTAGCATCTTGTTTTCTGTGTCCCAATATCTACCGTTCTAAAGCATCAATATCAGTATCATACTAACATTATAAATACGAAAGTAACACTGTCTGTCCGTTACCTTTGCACGCCTTAACGACTGAACGGATTTGGATGAAAGGTGGCACACAGATAGACAATTACCTAGGTTAGGAAATATTATTTATCCCAGCAGTACATTCCCGTGGGATAATTTTAGACTTCCACCCCGGCTGAAGCCGCTGGCTTTATACTTAATTTCCGCTAGAGTGCTGATGGCGTAAAATAATTTTATTGCAATTTACTATTTTACGTAGGAACCTCTGGCGTTCGCATACTCCTGCATAGAAAAGTCATTGCCCGCTATCGTAGAGGAGGTACTTACAGATAACAGTGATCGTTGTGTTCGCACTTTGTGTGCTTTTGTGTTCATAATATGTCGAGGTCACAGAGACCTTAGCTTGATATCTTGTGTTCCTATATCGAGGTCACAGAGACCTTAGCGTGATATATTTTGTGTTCCTATGTCGAGGTCACAGAGACCTTAGCGTGATATATTTTGTGTTCCTATGTCGAGGTCACAGAGACCTTAGCGTGATATATTTTGTGTTCCTATGTCGAGGTCACAGAGACCTTAGCGTGATATCTTTTGTGTTTCTATGTCGAGGTCACAGAGACCATAGCGTGTTATCTTTTGTGTTTCTATGTCGAGATTACAGAGACCTTAGCGTGATATCTTTTGTGTTCCTATGTCGAGGTCACAGAGACCTTAACGTGATATCTTTTGTTCCTATGTCGAGGTCACAGAGGACCTTAGCATGATATCTTTTCTTTTATATGACTTGTCAAATAACCGCGAAAAACCGCAGAACAGCGGATGTTAATAAAAAAAATATGGAATTAAAAGACATGGTGAAATAACTTTTCAGGGTTTCAATACATGCATGCTCTTAATTAATATACATAATTATTTAAAATTATAGAAAAAATAAAAGAGCAATTTCAGTATTCATGATCTGCTTTCCCTCCTACAACTGCTCTACATTTAATAAACCTGAAATCTTGGGGATTAAGGCATGGAAAGGAAACATACATGTAAAAGGAAATATTTAGTTAATTCCAAACTTTTCATCTATTGGCAGTGGGTCCTATCCTACCTATTTTGTTTATCTCCTATTATGATTGTCGAACAATGTTACTGCTCATACGCTGGTGATGGTGCGCATATATTATTAAAAACATATTGACTATTTTACTGTATTCACCACAGATGCAAAATAAAATCGACTCATTACAAGAGGAGCTGCATCAGGCAAAAACATCCATTCACAACCACACGTTTGCTGATGCAGAACGGAGTGCTGAGGTTTGTTGGGCCAATATTATTGACATGAAGTGTAAGACAAGAGAGCAATGTTTTAAGATTGTATTACGTTTGATGTATTTTTGAAAAATATTTAAAGTTTTTTATTAACTTCTGTTTACAGGAAAGACTTATGGCTGGTTTGTCTGACAAACACAATGTAGATGTTAGCAATGGACCATTACAGGTAAATATTACTTCTCTTTTGACACAATAATTGTAAATTAATTGTAATAGACAGTAATATAGAACAACCTGTTATTATGTTGTAACTTAAACAGTTGGGGCTCGAAGAAAAATAACAAGAGGCAAGCGTTCGTGACGTAGTATCGAGGTGTCATTCCTGTCCAGTGCGTGCACTCGCGCACAGGTAACATAGATGCGCAGACGCCGCGGTCGCGCTGCCGCTCAGATCGATGTTACTATAAATCGATATCGGTAATTATATTATAAGGGACTCGCAAACTAATGTTCGGAATGTAAAGTTACTGCGTTAATCATACTCGACAACATACAATCGCAATATCGTCCATTTCAAGTAATTACGCAACTTGATATAAATTGCACCAGAGTAATGTTGACGTTTGTGTTTTAGTAGCTTGTACTTTACAATACATATTAAATAAGTATACTCTTACGCACTTCCCAATTTTATAAAAAATGCAATTATTAGTTTAATTTACATTTATTTTTAACATTTCACTTGATTATCATTGATTATTGAGTAATGTTGATGAGGCAACATGTTTTGGCAGCAATGATGGTTCTCAAATGATAAATTGTATCTCAGATTCATTTATATTTATGCCTACTAGACTAATAGCCTATTACAATCTGGCAGCGAAGAAATTCAATAATAGATTCGCTAATCGACACATTGGAAACAAAGATGAAGTTTAATATTTAAATGAATTTTGGCTGCCAGCTACTGAGACGTTAAGAGTTTCTTCAATCTTACGTTTTTCCCCATTCGGCCACAAGATGCTGCGTCGCGTTGATACATTTGTTATAAACACGTGAATGTTTAGAAATGTTGTGCAACAATAATTATTATTATTGATTGGGAGGACAAATGACTCGTACAAATACATTATAATGAGTTTAAAACTATTCTATTTCATATTATTTTGCGAGACCTAGATTCCTAACAAATTGTGTCAGTGATGTTTTGGACTGTATAGGTAATACGACAATTTTATAATTAGTACTATTTGAACTACTTTGTATCGAATCCAATCATCCATCGATACAATCAATCTATATCTGTCTGATTAAAAGATATTATTTAAATATTTAATTGTGATGTGAAATAAAATCAATTCTTTGTGGCAATGAAACAATGTTGATGATCTTGAAAATTACTATTTTTTTATTTATACAACTACTTAGCTTATAAATTATTTAAAAATAAAGGGTAAATTATGGCAACAAATATAATTATTGTGACAAGCGATTGTATAATGGATAAAATTCCCATTTACCTATTTCTGATACCCTATTTCTAATTTGCCGAATTAACAATTTTCTATTCTTAATAATTTTAAGGAATGTTATTTACTCTTTAGAATTATATTACCTATTATTTATATTTTTTTTTTATCTAGCGCATAATCATTTTGTCAGTGCCTTAGGGTAAGATTTGAATTTAAAATGCTGACTGTTTTATTTCTAGTAATAAATAAATCAAATGCTTGTTAAAGATAAGATCTAGTTTGAAGATATTTTTATGTTTTTTTTTTTATTATTTCAATAGAGTACGACGCGTGTAGTAGATCACTGTGTCAAATGTTCTGAATATACAGTAGAACGCCCGCATGCACGAACGGTTTGGTTCTGCATTTTCGTTTTAACTATGAACCTCGTTTTTGCAATATTCGTTGTGATGCCGGCTTATTGATCTAAAATATTTGACTAAATAATATGGACGTCTATGTAAAAGCAAACATCCAGAACCGCACATGTTTAAAGAAATTGCAGCTACCGAATCCGTGGATGCGAAGGGTCACCTGATAGAGAAGTAGTAATAATATTAGAAATCTAATTGTATAATACGTAAGCCACTTTGTATGATAAATAGAAAGACATCAAATAAACTATTTCCTAATTTCTTGATTTTATTATTTTCCACATTATGTACCTGGGTACCATCGCAGACATTGCGGTTCAGCACTGTTCATCCTTATTATCTAAAACTGGTTCACCACAAATGTCCGCGATGGTACCTCCTCGCTACCAACTCTGAAAATAATTTGAATAATTTTTTGAAGAATTCCTTTCTGTTGTCCTGTTGACCACGAGGTCTATCTGCATCCTGTAACTGCATTTAGTAGTAGTAGAGCTCTTTGTAAAGCTCGCCCGGAGCTGTGGTTTGAAGAAGGTAAGTACTTTCATGGTGGAAGTGAGAATAACCTAGTTTTGATGCCAAACCACAAAGGGCTCTGGTGGCACACGGACATGAGATTTGACGTTATGGAGATAATTATGTTATTATTGCACATGTTCAAAGCAGTCTATTCTGTAAAAATCGCATCGTGAAAACTTAAGGCCCGGGAAGTGAGCTGTCATTCTGCCTGATTGGGATTGACATAGTGACAGCTCACTTCACGTTGGGATTTACCATCCAAACAAAAAGCTTCCGAGTTCTAGGGTACCTTGATTTTTCGTATCTTTTGGTATAGACGCTAAGTAACCCCGCGTTTATACCTATATGTAATAATATACAGTATGTTAGTTTAAACGAGGGACGTATTCAACCCCACAATAGTTCATGCTGACATGATACTAATAAAAATATGAAAAATAAACACTGATAAATAACAGACAGAACCATTCCAAAAATTTCGTAAAAAGTCTCGCAACGTGTATGCACCCTTGCGCTAGACGGCAGAGGCAAAAATTCACACGTGGTTTGTGGTCGTTGACCCCGAGTTCTTGAACGGGTCTAAAATGGTACCTACGGGGGTGCATTCCTTCTTCATGCAGCAGCTTCCACACAGTGCAGTGCAATGCGATACAACGAACCGTTTTGCAGCATTTCGAGTACTCTCTTGTGGGTGATGCTCGAAGTATTCAAAAATGGCTTCATGTAGGGTAGGTGCACTAGGTATAGCTAGCTCCCTTCCTCGTTCTTGGGCTGGGCAAGCGTCGGTACGGTGAATTGACCGAATGTTCACAATCGTTGGTTGACACATAACATTTGTACGACGGAATCTGGCGGTTGGGAAACATCTCTCGGTACAAATTAATGGCTCCTCGTACACTATCATTAGATAACGCCTAGGCACGAACCATATCCCAATATTCTTCATTGGAATATTGAAAAGACGTCATTTTTGTTTATTCAACAACACGTTTACAGGACATCATTATCGCGAAGTAAGCTGGGTTGTATAAGCGATACTCGGAAGCGCAATTAGACATGCGGAAATAGCGGCGCAGTCGCATAAACTGCGGTGCGGTCAGCGCGGGACTGTGTCCTGTCGGTGCATCGGAGACAACACCAGACAACACATAGGAAAGGGGCGGGGTTTGCGCACGGGATTCCCTTTCGGCAGTATCGGCACGGTATTTTGCCGCGAATTACGTTAGCTGCACTCGGAGGATTTAAAAAAAAACAAATGATTTTACTTAATTTAATTAAAATAAAATAATTACATTAATTATATCCTAAATTAGCCCTTCGGGGAAACAAGACGTGATGTTATGTGCTTAAGTGCCTATTCGAAGCATGAATATGGAGTGAACACAGAGTTAAAATAATTGGGTAAACTAGGTCCGTGCGTCACAAAGTGCTATCACATATCACAGCTCGCCGTTTCCGTCGTTCGTTAAATTTGCAGCGTACGTTTGCCAGATGTATGATGAAGCCAGAAGGTAGGCACCGGAACTCCGTAATAAAATAATGTATCCTAGCCGTGTTTGGGCTTATTGGAATGGGGAAGGTCGGGCAAAGCTAATTGTAGATGGCGTGATCATAGCTAGGTCCCCACGGCCTACAATAAGTTTGACATTTCGTTCAATCATAAGTTTACTTTTATTTCGCTATTTCGTTATTTTCGGTGATTTCAATATTTCAAATCAAGTAAATAATATGGAAAGTGCCAGAATTTAAAACCATAAATATATCCTCAAAGTCACTTGACGGGGCCGTCACACATGAAACTTTTTCAGCAGTGTTACAACTTTTTCACGTTATATACTTACCTTACAACTACAGATGGGCAATCCACCAGGTTAAAACCCGGTGTTTTGGTAAACACCCGATAAATACCCAATTTTCTGGGTGTTTAGGGATGTTCACGGGTGTTTATTGGGTGATTTACCAAAACACCGGGTTTAAACCCGGTGGATTGCCCATCTGCACTTACAACACTAGTATAAAACATGTATTAGTTTCTACCTATGTGTAAAAGCTACGGTAACACTTCCTACTTCCATTCAAGTTTTCATTACTAATCTGTGGATGTAAACCGATGGAGTGTCAATGATGACAGACAAATGAGTGGACAACTGTGAAATGCACATTGTTGTGAAACTGGACTGTTTGTGTAATTATTCATTTACCTTGTGATTATTTAGAGTAATTAAAACAATGTCAGAGGCGGCTATCAAGAACATTGACAATGCTTGCGAAACTGCTGAAGAATTTACCAAAATATTTTATAAGCAGGTAGATAATAACCGACATTTATCATCGAAACTATACTTGGACACTGGGCTGCTGGTTTGGAACGGCAATGGAATTAACGGTAATGACAAGATCCAAAAGTTCCTAATGGATCTGCCAGCTAGTAATCATGTGCTCAAGACATTAGATGCACAACCCATATCAGAGAATCTGGTGTCAAACAAGTTGACATACCTTATTCAAGCTTGTGGAGATGTAACCTATCAAAATGATGACAGCAAGAAACCCTTTCAACAAACATTTGTCATAGTTGCTGTGGACGGGAAATGGAAAATTGCATCAGATTGTTTCAGATTGCAAGTTCCTTATAACAGTTAAACATTTGAATTGTACTATAAAGGTATGTTCCAGGTATTTTTGCACTGTTTTTCATTATATATTTCTGTAAGGCAGATGTTGCAAAGTACATCTATATTTTGTCAAAACAATAATCAACGGAGTGTGTGTATATGTGCATAATGCATAGGAATGGAGTGTGTGTCTTGTGATTATTTGTGGTATTACTATAAATCTCATTAGGACCAAGACGAAAATTCAAATTATCTTTATTGCTTAAGTTATGTGTATAAAAGATATTGCACTACACTTGCTATACTTGACCAAGTATAGCAAATTGCACTACACTTGCTATACTTGACCAAGTATAGCAAGTGTATGCAATATCTTTTATACACATGACTTAAGCAATAAAGATTACACAAGATTTTAAGATTTTAAAGGTTTTGACAGGAGACCTCCTGTGCAGTAGGTTGGAAACCAGGGAATTATAGTTGTACATGTTACCAATTTAATTGTCTGACAATAAATAACATGTAAGGTACATTAACATATCTCCAGGCAATATTCAAAATGTATTTATTTTGTTACATACTGGTGCACTTTGACAATAACATAACACACTTTGTTATGTTATTGTCAAAAATATGCAATGTATAAGCTAATCCTACATAATCCATTTGGCCTGTTATCCAATGGCAAACATTTTTGCACTACAGGTATACCTTTTGATAATGGCACAATAATGACAAATATAATATGGGGTTTTTCTCAATGAAACAAAATTTATTTTAAGATATTTATTAATTAATGTTCATTATTTACAAGTTAAAAAAAAAGAATAGTAAGTATTAGAAGGTTTGCTGTTATAAAAAAATCAAATGGCATGGTATATATCCAGGAATTGCCTGAAATATTTGAAACTACCTAGCTACATCAATGTCTTTATATCTCTCTTTTCATTTTTTTAAATATTAGTAATAGTTTTAATTTTGTTTTTTGCAATTTCGATTTTATCCTGTTGCTGTGCCCTTATGGGAACCATGTTTTTGTACCTAGCTTTAAGCCTTCTGTAACATCTTTTTTTACAATATGGAGTCCAATAAATAAATGAATATGAATATATTCCTAAAACATGGAAAGACATACCATGTTTTTTTTTATTTTGCCTGTAATATTTGAACAGGTTCATGAGCAGTAAATGAGACACGATAGAAGTTTTATTGTTATGTCTGCTATAGCCCTATATTACACTAGAAAGTGTTAAATTATAGCTTTAAAATTGGTACTATTTAATTTTCAGATGCTGGATGGACATAAATTCAACAAAAATGATAAGTTAGATCAGCTATGTGACTGTAATGCACTATAATAAGAATAAATGATGTGGCAATAAAAGGCAAGTTGTGCATGCATTTTAATATGCAACTCAGAGAAGAAGTTATGAAACCCCGGAAGTAATAAAACATGAAAAACAATCTCAAAGGAAGAAAAAGAAAACAGA
Organism: Fissipunctia ypsillon; assembly: GCA_947568875.1. Lineage (NCBI taxonomy): Eukaryota > Metazoa > Arthropoda > Insecta > Lepidoptera > Noctuidae > Fissipunctia > Fissipunctia ypsillon. The sequence goes on along the minus strand of OX387661.1, from coordinate 12,716,085 downwards.
TTGCCAAAGTGCTACAGGATAGAAATAATCTGCTGTAAAGACAAAAGACTACATTTTTATACTGTTATTATTCTAAATTTAAATTTAGTATAAACAATACCTGAATAAATGTCATGATTAAAATAATTAATTAAACCTACATTTGGAAGTTTTTGATTTTTGTTCCTGAAACTGAAATTAATTATACTTAAAATAATAAATAGTTGGTTAAATATGTGTATAATTGGAAAGTCAGTTTGGTATTTGGTTGCAATTTGTGAGTATTACAGTTTAGAATAAGAACCTAAAACTGCCTTGCAGTTGGGACAGGTGTGCTGAGCCTCCTTGAACACATTTATGAGGTATGGTATTGCAGCCACACAACAAAGACAACACCAACTGAAAAAGAATAAATAGAAAGTTTAATTTTGTTTCTGATTTTTAAATTTATAGTTATTAAAAACAAATTACACGTTTTGTCCTGTTTGTTTTTCAGGACTAGAAATAAAACGAGTTTAATATAATTGTAATCAACTTACCATGAAATTCCACAAACAAAGCCAGCCAGCATGTGAGTTTTATTCGTACTTGAATATGTAACACTAGTTACAATTCGTTCATCACATTTAGGACAGTTGAAGAGCGTCGGAGAATGCTTCAGTGGAAGGTGTACGATAACAGATCGAGTTGTTGGCTGATTAGTAACTGGTTGATGGCTATGAGTAATTATTGGCGGATTACTCACTGGCACAGGCGGCACAAAATTATATGTCGCGTCGTATGACGGTGGCGGTTCTCTGTGGTATATACCGCCTTTTTCTTCTCTATCTCCTTGAAACTCTGCTCTGCCTATATCACTTTGAGCAGGATTCACACCACTGTTCATATCCATGTTAGGAAAATGTAACGATACTAAAACATTTTACTTCGCATGAATACAATATTGATTACGGTGATACACTAAAAATTTACCTTGTTATCTTTGGTGATTGCTGTTATCTTATCTATCAGACCTGATATTATAGTAGGTAATATAGAATGGATTATGTATGGTTTTTTGTTTTCGAATTCGTCATTCAATTCACTAGCTAATCTTTTGTTTATTGTAGGTAAGTAACCAAAAAAACCGGTCAAATGCGTGTCGGACCACGCACAATGAAGGGTTCCGTAGTTGGGATGAATTTATCCCAAGAACAAAATTAACTTTGTAGTTGAAAAACATGTTCTCATACATTCCAACTGAAAATGTAAGTTGGTCAACTATTACTCGTAAACTTGTAAAAAGCCTATTTAGCTGTGATAGCTTTCCTTCGTTGTATATACTACTACTTTTTTTCACCTAGCAAAAACTAAACGTTTAGCTTGGGGGGGGGGGGGGGCACTTGACTTACAAAAATTAGCACCCAACCTCTATTCTCTGTCTACGGCACCCATCAGCACCCTACACCATGGGGTAGACGAGAAAAAAAAACATCCCCATTTTACGTGCACTAGAGGTACCTTTTTTCATGATTTTATTTTACCACTTTATCGGCGTGATTAATATGTATATTCATGCCAAATTATAGCTTTCTAGTACTAAGAGTCTGAGCTAAGCTGCGGACGGACATGGCGAAACTATAAGGGTTCCTTGTTGACTAAGGAACCCTATAAATAGGGTTGCCTCTGGGCCCTTTTTTTATGGGAATCATCAAATGACTTGTCCCGCTCTGGATGGAGCGGGAGGGTTTGTCAGACTTTTACTGACTAAAACTCACCCGTGTTCCTTCAATGGCTTGTACCGGGGCCACGGTAACTCTTACGAACATCCCGCAACCCTATCTAGCATCGGCCCTAGCGGACCCCTTCAATAGTGCTGACATCTTTGAGGCGCGCGTGGAACACAACGCGCCGTCGACCCGGGCCTGGGGGTCTACTCCCTAAGCACGAAGTCCGTAGTTTTGACCGAAGTTACAGGCGTTTCCTACTCCGTAGGTATCACTTACGGACATAAGATTAGTTCGGTTTCCGAACTAAGAATGAATGACAACACGATTTTACAGTTGTCCCTACTACGCCCGTGTTTTTGCCCGTCCGAAAATTTTAATTTTATACTTGTTTGGACAGATTAACTACTTTCGGACGGGCCCGTATCTTCGTTAACGGACTTAGTGAGTAGACCCCCAGGTCCTTACCGGACGGCGAGCTCTGGAGTAAGAATAAATTGGATCAGCTCTTGGATGTCGAACAACTAGAGTCCGCGTACCTATCACTACGCTACTGAAAAATTTCAAACGAAAAAACCCAATACCACTATGTCCGACCTGAGAATCGAACCCAGGACGTCATGCTAACAAAATAAATTATGTACTAGGGTCTACATTTATTATTTGATAACATAAAACCGTAAGTATTAAATAATTATATTTCAGTTAGCTTATAATTATGTTAGAAGTATACTGGATGATTTTTTTTACCGTCTCGAAATTTTTACAGGATGTTCTACCCATGAACATGAACAACTCACTATGGGACCAACTATGAGATCACGAACAAAAAATCAGCTGTTTCATACATTTTGATCAAGTAGGTTTGAACTTTTCTATTAAACAGTAGATTTTTTTTTCGTGATTTCAGAGGTGGTCCCGTGGTGAAAGTTGTTCATATTCATGGGTAGAACACCCTGTAAAAATTTCTAGACGGTAAAAAAAAATCATCCAGTATTTATGTTGTGATTTTAAAAATACAAGTTTGATTTAACATTGGGTTAGGTAGGTAAGTACCTATTATATTTTTTATTTTTTGGGGATGGCATCGCGCAGATCAACCTAGGAGGTTGTCGGCTGCTTAACCGGATTATCCTGTGGAGGCGTTACTAAATTAAGGCCTAGGCCTCCAGCCAAAAAACTTATAAACTAAGCGACTAAGTACACGCTAAGGGCACTCTCTGTGGTGTACGGACCTCGGCTTAGGGCGTCGCACAGTACCTACCTACTTATTTTGCCTAGAACAAGCTAGGTGGACAAAAGTCTGTTTCGTTTTTGCTTCATTTATCTATGTAGACTCGTTAGGTCGTTTCATACATAAATAATTTTACAAAAAAAAAAAAACATTTATTTTGTAATTATAGTAAATAAGCAGTTTATTTTATTTTAATATTTTATGCCAAATTATGATAATGTCATTGTCGACTAGTCTTACTAGCACAAATGAAAAAACAAACACATCGGTGTATCCTCGCTATTCATAAACTTCTGTTTGTATGCATTGTGACCCCATCACAGCCCCATTTACTCATGAATGAGGGTACCTAAGCGATGAATTAGGAGGACACACACTTCCAATCATCTTCTGAGCTTCTGCGCTTTTTTCTTTTTTTTTATAATGGTTTCATCTGACACGGCTTGTAGATTAATTTCAGCACGAGTTTCAGGGATAAAAATATGCTTCTACGAAGGATAGCATGCCTTTTTTAGTCAAACCGTGATATGACGGAAACACGTGATGTCCTGCGACTCCTGTCTTCATAGACCACTTCCTAGTCTGCTTGTAAGTGTGAAGCAAATTTAGAATCTGCTAGTAAGCTAACGCTTCACCACCACTTAGGTAGTTGTCTAGCACTCTGCACAGAACTAGTACTTATTCTTATTATAAACTGATTCAGGACTTTCAGATACCTATGTGTCTAATATTTTTTGTAATATTTCTATTTCACGTTGACCGCGAAGCCAGTGGCGGACTCAGCCGGTCGAGACTTCGGAAGCCCGGGGCGGCAAAACTAAATGTTTTAAAAACTGCAAAATTAAACTTAAGGCCGTATGATCCGACAGAGACCGTGCTTACTAGTTTTTTGAATCCATGGAAAGCATAAAAATCAGTGTTATAAAATTCTGAAAAAAGATATGTATTTTTGAATGACCGCACTGTCGCATTGGGTACACACACCTGTAATGAATGATAGTTGTAAGGGAGATTTTAATAAATAAATATTAAATAAGATTACTGATATTTGTGTCAGTCAATATTTTTTTTTCTTTTTAGACCTTTTAGACTTACATAGTCAAAGCTGTTATTTTTTTAAATTAATATTTTTTAAATTTTAGAAGATATTGCTTTAATAAAGTATGTGGATGTCGTGTATTTCTGAAATTGGTTTATACACCAGAACCTAAACCTATAACTTTTAGATATTAATTACGATGGTATGGTATGATGGTAGTTGTGCCAGAAAGCCTTTTATACCGTTAAAGATTACATTGATGACAAAAAGGCGTGGGATTGAGCTACTCCAACAATTTTTTTTTTATATACATACTGATTTTTTTTTGATCTTTTCTTTTTGCTGTTTTTTTTCTTATATACACATTGTCATTGATGAATTTTATATACATATACAATGACATGAATATTTACTTTGTAAAATGTAATATTATTTTAATTACTGTGAATGTGAAGACTATGTGGGTCCTTGTTTTTTTCTTTTTCTTTTCTCTCAGCTTTAATCATAGTTTGCCAGTTTGAGTAAATTATGCGGCGTACCCAAATGTCCTTTCTTTGGTATTGTTCGTCGAATCGTTGAGCTCCTTAACTTTTTAAGTTGAGCTGTACGATTACTGACAGATGCTTGCACTGACTGGACAGGTCCACTCAATCTGTGTGGTTCTTTCCTCAAAAGACCATTTCAGACACCAACCTACATGGTCTTCACATGATCTAACCAAGATTATGTCTGGACTTTAAAAGAGACTGTGACCTCTGAGTTTGTTTCGGCCTTTCTTCTCAGAGTAGTCAGGTAGGAAACGCCGGCCTCATCTAGTTTAAGAAAGAAAAAAAAAATGTTTGACATGTAAAAGTGTTTGTATAAACCTACTTACAGAAATAAAATCATTTATCATTTATGGTGGTAGGTACTGTTGGCGTACCTACCTATTTTAAATATAAACTGTAATTGCATTATACGTTGTTTGACCACTCATCAAGTCGTCACTGTGGAATGTTAAGATTGTTAAGAGGTAAATAATTACTTATTGGAATCGGGGGTTTGATGTGCTTATTATTATTGTTAGGTAATTAACCCTTCCCGAGAATCTAACAATGACTTTTGTCCACCTGACATGTTTTACGTGAAATACTGTGCGTCGGCGTTGTTCGCTGGGTGAGAGTAGTAAGGAACAGGCTGGATCGAATCGTGATTATTCGTCGGGGTCGGGCCGGATTAGGTACCTATTCCTTACATTATCTCCTTTTGTTTACACGTAAAAATATTTTTTTTTCTATAGTAGGTACCTATACCAAACAGAAAACAAGTTAACTGGCAAACTCTGGAAACTGTCGAGTGCAACTGCCTAATCCGCAAAACTGTCCAGTCGGCAATACCGACTAATCAACGAAATTGGCGAATAAAATTTAATAAACAGGAGTGCGCGTGAAGGAAACTGACCAGTGATACGCGGACGCGTATATGGAATCTATACCTTCACACAACGCTCATGACGTCAGAAATCGTGTTGCCGTCGGGTACTTATGTTTTTAAATCCAGAAATAAAGAATTAATTCAATAAAGCGTAGGTACCTTTACCTAACATTTGTGACGTCACTGGCCGAGTTGACATTGGGTATACTTTCAGATTTAAGATTTCGCGCGTAGGTATTTTAAAACATACCCGACCGCAACGAAGGGACAGAATATTAAAATGAATGTCCATAACGCCCGCTAAATTCTTATTTTTAATTTTACTAATTCATGCCAATTGTATTTTTATAGTAAGAACATTTCTCTTTGTAATAAACGTTTTTTTATCCTCTTTTCTTCTTGTATTATTTATCTCAATCCTATCATATAAAATTAAACGTCTCTTTGTTAGCGTAATTAAAAGTGGAGAGACTGAAACGGGTATACATTACAGTATAGCAAAATGGAGTGTCCTACATGAAAGTATACCCCAGAAAAATGTTGCGTTCGGGTATATTTTGAAATCCCTAACACGGGCGTATATATTTTTATTGTATACCTGAACTCAACACTACAGAGCGTTGGCTGAAGGTATAGATTCCATATACTCTACGCGGACTCCCTGATTCGAACCCAAGACCTCGTAAGTCAAGAAGTCGGAAGTCGTAAGTAAGGCTCGTAAGTCAGATACAGTTACCACTGGGCCACCAGTACCACTGCTCAATGACCGCTCTAAGGACGTCACGACCTCCTTGTACTTCCCAAAGGGGTAAGATGTATTTTGCAGTATGCTTATATTTCGTATTTGGCTCATTCCATCCATCAAGCCATCTATATTTAATTATCTATGATTGAATAGAATTCCAAACTTTTGTCTGCAGTAGAACTAATAGAAATACCAACACACTAGGCCCAACCTGGAAATCAAACCCAGTACAAAAAGTATAATCTTTCCAACCATTTATTTTTCTTTAGCGTCCATGAAGTATTGCATTTTTTCGTTTTTGGTTGCCTGTCAATAAATAATGAACTTCATAGGCGTGCTTAAAAGTCAACAGTAAAATAAATGGTTGAGTGCTTAATTGATTATACTTTTTATTGTATTGCCCTTAACACTGAAATTATCCTTAAAATTTAAATACGTGAAAAAGAAACAAAATAAGTTTACAGTATAAATACCTTATTATATATTTTGTAAACAGTGAATGAAGAACATATACAATAGGTTTTCATAACATTACCCCTTAAAAAAATGGATTACTTTTATTTATTAAAATTATTTTGCATTAAAACTAAGTAGATAGTGTTAACATAGAGCCAATAAAAAAACCTTTACGAATTTATTAAGTTTTTGCAGCAACTACATAATAATTATTATTTTCTTATATTTCACGGTTTTCACAATCTTTAGTAATTCAGTCTAATTTCAGTCGCAATGTTAACTGTTAATGTGTAGCATGAATTGCCGTTTACTGTTCCTTTCATCTTTATATTTTCATAAAGTCAAAAAATTAAAATGATTTTTCAGCAAAATTTTTGTTTTTTTAAAGTACTAGTACTAGTACTAAAATGGAACATATTTTAAAATGGATGGAATGCATTTATAACTTGCAAAACAAAATCGATTTGGTGTTATTTTAATGGTATGTAGGTACTTATAATTTTATGAGGATTTTATAGTATTCTTATAGATGTGAACAATTATGTGTGTTAATATCTTGTTCAGTAGTTATTCAAGTGCATATTTATTATGCGATTGTCTATAATAAAAGTTGGGCTTTCCAGAAATATGCAGATGAGTAAAACAATTGAACAGTCATAAACATCATGTGTAACACACATTACATTATTAAGCAGTTAGCACTGACAAAAAATTTAATCATAGTGATAAAAACCAATTTAGGTATGTACAATTTTTAACGATAAGCTACATTAAAGTGATTCAGCTCCAAAAGTTAAGTGCGTCAACCCCATTCACAAAAGCATAAAAGAGAGGTCATAATTTAATGTTTTGTAAATTATTTAAATATTTAGTCCTTTGTCAATTTATTTAGACTGTCCATTGAGTTAGGCGGACAACGGGCATCTGTGACAGACGGACCGGATTTGTTTCTGGTATAATCAAAGCAAGAGCATCGAAGAAGTTAACGGAAGCCGCGTCTGTGCCGGGAGCTAGTCACGGACGTCCGCTATTGCAGCAGATAGCCTAAGACATCTGAATAAAAAAAAAATTAAATGAGCCTTATTTCAGTTTAATTTGATGCAAATTCATAAGACTCAATTCACATGGGTTCATATGGATTAATTTATTGCTCATTATGCACAACTTCACCTGCATCCTAAACCGTTGTTGTGTACTGTGATTAAATAGTTGCGCTGCCATTCATAATACACTGATAACACTGCAGGTGAAGTACCTTGTGCAATATTGTGAATCAACATTTATATATTTTATATTAGTCATACATAGTTGAGAATTCACAAGCATTAAGCATCGAAAAAACAAATAATATAACCACTAGCAATTAGGGACACATGGCTTTTACAGTGGAGTAGATGGCACCATAATTGCGTCTTATAATTTTATATATTTTTTTTACATTTTCGTTTTCAATAATTACGAAGCTGCAATCTTCATAGCACAGCATGGTGGAAGTGCCTTCACCCAATTAACACTTGCTACTTTTACCAATGAAAGTATTGCAATTGGGGCAGTAGTGCTCAGCATCCTTGAAGGTATCAAAGCAGTATGGGACGAGGCCAAGACAGCAAAGAGAGCAAACCCTGGAAACACATAAGTAGAATTGTTAGCAGATTTTGGATAGCAAATTCGGCAGGCCGCACCCGCAGGCCTTTGCCCTACAGTGGGACGATAACAGGCTGGTATTATTATTATAATGTTTGAGTCGAGGGTCATCTTTTGTACTTAAAGATGGCCAACATATAAATATTTTGTTGAATTACAGCAGGCCAAACATTAGTGGTAACAAAACCAGTATAAGCTGACCTTTTATTCTATTGTGTTACCACTGACATGCAGACTACTGTAATGTACTAGCACAGGATCAGCTGCTGTAGTGAAGCTTAGGAAAGGTCATGTCCAGCAGTGGATGTATTTCAGTTGAATCATGAGAATGAAGAAGGAAGTCTACTTACATAGTAATGACACATATGGATCCAGCCACTAAATGAGTATGCCAGGCCGTTGTGTATGTAACTCTTGTTGTGACAACTTTTCCACAGTTAAAGCAATTAATTGTTGTTGGTTCTGTTCCGACTGCGGGCGGGAGAACGATCCCCACGGGCATAGGAGGCTGCGGCGGCATCACGTCACCCGCTTGAGGCTGAGTGTTCGTCACTGTGATAGTGGGGTGCGGGTACACCCCCGGCGCTGTAAATTGCTTAGGCTGCGGGTACGGGCCTGCTGCGGCCGTAAACGGCTCGCCTCCAGGCGCCACGAAGCCGTATTGTGGATTACCCACTACAGCTGAATAAGGAGGCGGAAGATCTTCAGGCGCTGAAGCCACTGTACCTGGTCCTGGGATATTCGCCATTGTTTCCTTTTTTATTTTCCCCAGTGAAATATATTTATGTGCCAGACGTGGAGGTCAAATTAATCAATAAGTTAGAGCCACTCGTAAACTAAAATTTGTTGAAATTCTTTACGAAATAGATAAAACATAACATGACGTCATATGTCAATGTCATCCTGTCATATCAGGACCAGGTGCTTGCCAGTTGCCGTGCTTGAAAAACTTGAAAAACAAAGCGAACAAAGCACTTCATTCTCGTTCGGATATTCATACCGAAGGGCAAGTTCCAAAAATAACGGTAAGTTTTTCATCGTTCATCGCTCAGATTCTAAGCTCAAATTAAAATAAATTTACAATATTCTTGTAATGAATTGTGTTATTAACAATATCATTTTCAAGAGCCCATGTCCCATTGTAGGGCAAAGGCCTCAATTATGTGTTATGTTATAGGTATGGACGCCAGCACATCAAGCTACCCGAAACTGTCAATTTTTCTAAAAATTCAAAATCTATTAAAGAAATTTGACAGTTGTAGTAGCTTGATGTGCTGGCTGAAATAAAGTTATTACGTATTTCAAAATACCTTGATGTCAACTAATCCCACATTATGTGAGACAATTTTATGTTTTACAAGACCCCAGATCACCTTATAGTACCCAGACCCCAAATCGCCTTATAGTACTGATGGATTTACCTAAAAATTACTGTAGTTATTTATGTTCAGTGATTTATGCAATATTAACAAAAAGTATCAAAATTATTCGAACGCGCTGCATTCCGAAAGTGTTTTGTAAACATAACAGCAGGCAGCAGGTCAAGCTATCCGAAACTGTCAAATTTTCCCAATCAACCTTGAACCTAATGCTTTAGCGATAAAGTTGAAAATCTATTAAATAAATTTGACAGATTGTAGTAGCTTGATAAGCTGCCGTCCATACATTTCAATAATTGTATGAAAGGTTTATATTAGATATTGCACCTTGAAATACACACATTATATCTGATTACATGTATAAAATATCATTTTACCTGTCATTTCAGCGGTTCTTTTATACACATCGTTGAGATCGGATAAAATTTATCCAGCCTCGCGTTCCGCCAAATATTTCACGCACACATTATAAATTATCGCTCTTGCGGAGCTGTGGATAACAGCTTTGTTCATTATAAACACAATGGGTCACCAGTATCACCACAATAACGCAAATAAATATAAATAAACACGAGAAACAGTCACCGATTATAAGAAATGACAGAATATGTACCTTACTCGACGAGGCAGAGCGAGTGTTGCCAATGATTAAATATTTTGGTTCCATTTCAGGACTTTTTTGCCAAACTGTAACTGCAAATGTTATCGTTCTAGGCAGTGGCTGAACAAGCGCTTCAGAGCTATTCTTTTTTTCATAAAACCCGCCAATATTCACTTTAATTATCAAAAAAACTAAGTATCACAACCGTTTTTGTCGTACTATATAGGGTTACAACATGCACGATAGTGGCGCTTCCATTATTTTCACGACTTTTTGGCCAATGTGCAGCTTGGCCAAAAAGTCATGAAAATAATGGTAAAATAAAATTATTAGGTATTTCAAAATACCTTGATGTCAACTAATCCCACATTATGTGAGACAATTTTATTTTTTACAAGATCCCAGATCACCTTATAGTACCCAGACCCCAGATCGCCTTATAGTACTGATGGATTTACCTAAAAATTACTGTAGTTATTTATGTTCAGTGATTTATGCAATATTAACAAAAAGTATCAAAATTATTCGAACGCGCTGCATTCCGAATGTGTTTTGTAAACACAACCTCAAATTCGTGAATGTACAGACGCCAGCAAATCAAGCTACTACAATCTGTCAAATTTCTTTAATAGATTTTCGACTTTATTGCTGAAGGTATTAGGTTCAGGGTTGATTGTGAAAATTTCGAGCTTTCGCCTTAAACGGAAGTTTAAGGCGAAAGCGCGAAATTATCTCAATCCCAACACCACCATCAACAGAAAGCCAGTGATGGGGTTTAATGGTGCAAAGATGGAAAGCGCGAGACGAAAGATGTCTCGAACAGCTGAAGTCCCATTGCATGGAGTTGTGGGATAGTTTACGTGGCACAAATATTTGCAGTAATGCCTCCATGCGTCGACGTCTTCTTGACTGCATTGATAATAACGGAGGTCACACACTAAATATTAATCAAAAAATATTATATCAAAATTTGATATATGTTATCAGGGGAATTCAGGGGATATACTGGCCATAATAATAACATAACATATCATCACGCCTTGTTTCCCCGAAGGGTTAGGCAGAGGTGTACCTATAGTACACCCACATTTCGCCAGTTATGTTTAAGTCCCATGTAATAGGGAGCGAGCCTATTGCCATCTACCGGGCACAAATCCAGACTCCGGGCTGCTACTGAGAAATTCCAGATAGAAAAACCCAATAACACTGCCCGATCTGGGAATCGAACCCAGGACCTCATGCTCAGCAGTAGCGCTTGCGACCACTAGACCAACAAGGCAGTCATAATAGTAATAAGCAGTGATAGGAATAGGTAGTGCTAATTTGCCTAAACTTCGAGGAAGGAAGTAACATAGAGTGGATAATACCTCTTCTAAAATCCCGGAATAATTTTAATGACGTTTAAATCCCGGGATTTTAAAACCACGAATTTTTTAGCGGACTTTATTTGTAGTTACAAATTATTGATTTGAAAAATCATAACATTTTTCAGGGTTACACACACACATTTATATCTGTAATTTTTATGGTGTACATAGTTAAGAGTATTCTATCTATCTATAAATAAAGTAAAATTATTATTAAAATTATTCCGGGATTTTAGAGGAGGTATTATCTACTCCATGTTACTTCCTTCCTCGAAGTTTAGGCAAATTAGCACTACCTATTCCTATCACTGGTAATAAGTTAGTGATCGTAAGATTGTAGGATTGAGGTTTAGTTTCAATCTTCTTTTCATTGAGAAAATTAATAAATTAAGCATCGCTGCCAATGCGGTGACGGTGTCGACTGCCTCGGACAACATGGCATATCCTGCAGTAAGAGCGCAGGCCGAATAGCACGGCACGCCAGCATCAATGACATCATCCGTCGTGCTCATGTCACCGCCGGGGTGCCAGCTGTTTTAGAACCCAATGGCTTAGCACGCGACGATGGGAAGACATCAGACGGAATGACCATAATGCCTTGAAAGGTAGGTAGGCCTTTGGTGTGGGATGCAACGTGTGTCGACACCCTTGCGCCATCCCATCTTCCTAGCACGGCAGGCTGTGCTGGGGCGGCTGCTGCGGGTGCGGAAAACCTCAAACGGCGCAAATACTCCAATCTTATTGGCACTTATATATTCGAGCCGTTTGGGGTTGAAACACTTGGGCCATGGGATCCGAGTGCCCACTTAGTTTTTCGAGCCATCGCCAGGCGGTTGGTCGACTCCACACGTGATCAGAGGGCTGGCCTATTTTTTGGCCAAAGAATCAGCATTGTCATACAACGTGGCAATGCTGCCAGCCTTTTGGGCACTTTTCCTGTTGACAGCGATGCGGATGAATTTTTTGATGCCCTCTGATTATTTCCCCTCCTTTTTTATATACTTGTACATATTATTATTTTAAGATTGTTAGGTTTTAAATTATATCAATAGTAATTTACAGAAATAAAAGATTATTAAGTTTAAAAAAAAATTAAGCTATAACCTCAATAAACCAAAAACATCCCATTTTAGTATCAACCAAAAATGATTTACGAACAAATTAGGTATTTTATTTATTTCAAAGTTTGGAATATGTTTATGTTTTAAAGGTTGTTAATAACATCAATAAATGTTTCTATGAAAAATAGTGTTTTTTTTTAAATGGAATTGCCCATCATACTTTATTTTTACCCTCTATACCCTATTGTCAAATAAAAAATTGTACAGTTGTCAGGAGTTGTCAGCTGAGTTGACTCATCCCTTGATGTCGATGGTCGTGGGCTAGTGCTAGTTGGGAGACTATTGATGCGTTCTGTGATACGCTGCGAGATATCAAAGGCTGATGACCTTTGTTTTGAATGGATTCCTCTATATAGCCTTCCGCCACTTTATCGGATCTCCATCCTCCGTGGCGTTTTATTGTTGTTATATTTGAATCCGCCAAGAGAGCGTACGTTCACCCAGTAATATATAGGACTTGCCCATCAAGTAGCTCTGTCCCAAATTAGACGCATTATTAATTTATTATACATAAAACAAAAAATGTAATATTAGAATAGAATAGAATATTCTTTATTGTACACCACAAAAATTACAGATATAAATGTAGAAAAATTAAAACATCTATACTAAAAGATAAATAATTAAAATGTCTTTAAAATGGTGAAGGTTTCATAAAAATACGCTTGATAGTTTTTGCGTGATTGTCAGTTTTTTATCCGCGTTAGACATAACTTTACAAATTAATTACACTATGTAATATAAACATAATCTAAAATATTCACATATTAAGTTATTAAGAAAATGCTCTACTTTAATATATATTTTTTCCAAATCATTACCTAACACTTCTCTGTTATCGTCGCGTCGTCTTAAGGTTGTATGAAAAATTCGCGATTCGCTTTACTCGAAACGCAGAAAGCGCAGCTCAGCGCGTTATCCACTGATAAACACGCGTCACATTGCGTCCTCTGAGCGATCGCTGTGTGCCTACCAAGGCTGCTTGCTCATACGTAGGAGGTGAATACCTACTGCAACCTACTGACAATGAGAAAGCTCTTAGATTCCTAAGTTGCATGTTGAATAGCACAAATTCTAAAGAGTAACAGCTGATCCATTACGCCTCCTTAGTTCGAACTTACTTCGTCCAATGTCCGCAATGCTTAATTTTTAGTAATTTCTGCAAGAGGAACTACATACTATGGCCATACTCTTGAATGATTCAACCAGGCAGGAAGGCACCGTAGCGGTTGCTTGTACACCATCGCGTAACTAATCCGGAAGGCCCGGAGGGTCCGCGTCGCGACCGCGCTGTCATATACTCTGCAGATACTACTTATTGTAGAAAGTAACTACGGTCAGCATCACAAGTTAGAGAAACATTATGTTGATATTCAATTTAAAAAACGATTGGATTAGATCCTACTTTATAATATCTTCCTATAAAAGATATAAAATAATTAATTATCTTACGATTAAAGTCGCTTTTAACTAATTAAAACCGAAGCTTACTTAGCTATATGTATAACAACCGTCCGTCTGTGCTTAGCAAGGTACCTACTATTATATCACAGGTGCTATTAAATTAACTTGTAACTCAACTTTTGTAAAAGTTAAGAAACCTTACCTTGGTACCTTGACTTTTCAGCTGCCCTTTGCACTACACATTCGTTCCATGATAAATGATTTTATTTCTGTAAGTAGGTTTATACAACGCTTTTACACGTCAAACATTTTTTTTTTAAACTAGATGAGGCCGGTGTTTCCTATCTGACTACTCTGAGAAGAAAGGCCGAAACAAACTCAGAGGTCACAGTCTCTTTTAAAGTCCAGACATAATCTTGGTCAGATCATGTGAAGACCATGTAGGTTGGTGTCTGAAATGGTCTTTTGAGGAAAGAACCACACAGATTGAGTGGACCTGTCCAGTCAGTGCAAGCATCTGTCAGTAATCGTACAGCTCAACTTAAAAAGTTAAGGAGCTCAACGATTCGACGAACAATACCAAAGAAAGGACATTTGGGTAGGCCGCATAATTTACTCAAACATGTGATGAAAAAGCAGTCAGAAGCCCGAAAGCCTGACAACCATTCTTAATACCTGCAAAGGGTATCGTGTTACCCAGACAGGTACTGGGTTGTGGAGGTCAGAAAGGCAGTCGCTCTATGAAAAATACTATAGTATTGAGCTGCGTCTTGTTTATCTGCAAGCCGACCCCAACATAGCAGAAAAAAAACGCCACGCAGATGATGTGTTGAAACTTGAAAAAGCTCTGTAAATAAAACCAATATTCCTAGAGACTTCACATGCAAAGTAACGTCAGTAGGTAGCCTCATAGTTTACTTACAAAAACAGTGCCCAAAACTGTGTATTGGATAACATAGATCCTCGGATATGTAGCGCCCGCGCCGGTGGTGGTGGGTGTTGGGTAACAGTGCTCAGGCCTGTTACGACGGCGCAGCACCGGCAGTGGCGCGACCAGTGAAGTGAACGTACCTGCGACCCGCGCGCGCCTACACCGCTGTCGAGTCTGTTCACGAAATAATAACACACTGTAGCCTACTATTTCGTATAAACAAAGTTTGTACAGCAATCGACCCTGTTATAAGAACTCCAATTGTAATAAGTGCTGTGTCCGAGTGCGACTGTTTGAGCGAAATTTCCGCTTATAAGTAAGCATATTTAGGTAATTATTATTGAGTAATCATCTTGTTTTGTTAATTACCTACCTGATTTGTTTTTGGATTGTTACTTTGTGGACATAAGTCATTGTATAAAAGTAACAAGAATGTAACTAGGAACCTACCTATACGAAACATTATTTAGTTTGATACTGTATGTAAGCAGGTGCGTCGTATCTACTAGGTGCAGCAGGTAGGTAGGTACCTATTTAAACCCACTGGCTAATACTGGGTGTATACTTCAAAGTTAATTAACTAGCTGTGCCCGTGACTCTGCTCGCTTGAAAAGTACTTAGAGTACCTACCGTACTCTAGTTGCCCAGCACTAATTATACAACGTGTTTCTTTTGATATCCCATAACTCTAGGGGGTCATTGTACATCATCATCATCATTATGACGGTCATCATTATGAACAACTTTTACTATGGGACAAAACCCGAAATCGCGAAAAAAATCAGGTATTCCCTACATTTTGACGAGTTATGCGAACATAAATGTAGAGAGCAGCTGATTTTTTTTCGCGATTTCAGGTTTGGTCTATCTATCTATAAATATATTATAAATATATTATATTTTTAGTGCTAATTTTACCAATGAAACAAATGTAGTACATCTAAACCGCGGTCAAGAGCTGTCAGTGTCAATATTCCACAGAAAGTAATGACACTGACAGCTCTTAAACGTAGTTTACGTGGTAATCGCGTTCAGTTTCATTGGTGAAATTCGCCCTTATTATTTTTATCCATTAGGTACAGTCGACCTCGTAATTGCTTTACAACCCTAAAGGTTGAAAGTCACTTGCACGTCATAAAACGACAAGGCATGTTTGTATACTGTAATTTTTGTCTGTCTGTTTGTTCCGGCTAATCTCCGAAACGGGACTTTCACTGGCAGATAGCTGATGTTACGGGGAGTAACTTAGCCTATTTTATTTTAGAAAAATAATTAGGGTTCCGCGCAAAAAATTAAAACCCATGAAATTGTGAACAAAAAGTCGGATTTGAAAAATTCTTTTTGCATTTGGTAGCCTAATTCTCGAGGATAAGCGAAAACGAAGTAATAGCGCGGGCGGGCGATGCAACTCGACAGGTCGGGGGACGAGGGCGTTTTATTAAAATGTGGCTGTTATTTTAGTATTTTGTGTATCTTACGACTTCCACGCGAACGAAGTCGCAGTGCACAGCTAGTCAGACATAAAAATGCAAGCAAACATACTTGTTTTATGTGACGTTGCAGGGATGTGAATCGTAACTAAGTATTTATTTATTAATGGGTAAGTAGTCGACGTCTTCCTGTGCGCGCACCATCTGGTGAGTACGACATAACACACAACATCGCGCCTGTAAACCCTGAAGGTTTAGGCAGAGGTGTAACTATAGTACATAACACCCACGAATACGACATCACGCGCTTACAATATCTGAAGCGTAGCGTGATTAGTTAAATAACCAGGAACTATGTGATCATGTCAGAGAGTGTGGGAGGTGCCATATTATGATACGATCACACCAGTGTTACGCACGCTTGTCTCCGGGAAGCATAGCCTCGACTGCGGAACGAACTAGCTGCTGACACGCACGTAGCCGCCGGCGCATTCGATTTATGATCATGATAGGTGCAGCAACTCCATAAGTTAGGAACAGGTGTACCTATAGTACATCCACATTTAACCAGTTGTATTTGTTTTTACGATTAACAGACATAACAGTACAATTTTATTGAGCGCTATATTAATATTTATAAAGATAATCGAACATGATCTCTACTTTTCGACCGCTACTTGTTAAAAGCACGACTCATCCAGCCCGAACAGTTGCTATTCGACTAAATAGCAAAAGAATACCTAATTTAAAAAAAATAGGAAATACCGTAGGCATGTTCTGAAAAGGATTAAAAAAAAATATTTAAAAAAAAAACATTTAGTTAGCACTCGATGTCGTTGATGTCTTTTCTATGGCGAATGGTTTTTTGACAAATTATATGTATTTTTCTGACATTAGTTGTTTATTACGTCGCTGTACTAGTTGTAATTGCTTACTGGTGGATTGATGTAGCTCCATCCATAAACATCTGCTTCAGCCAATTCGAAAATTCGGGTATTCAACCTTTATTATGATAACTTTACTTACCTAATCTTTTCAATTAAAATGTACATTTCGTAGTCATATATTTAGTAATGTCTTTGTTTGGTATTAATCTGTCACCATCAAGGCGTGCATGGTTCTAACGTAGGCAGTTGTGAGTGAAAGTGTAAGTT
This sequence comes from Fissipunctia ypsillon, assembly GCA_947568875.1. Classification (NCBI taxonomy): domain Eukaryota; kingdom Metazoa; phylum Arthropoda; class Insecta; order Lepidoptera; family Noctuidae; genus Fissipunctia; species Fissipunctia ypsillon. The sequence continues at coordinate 12,698,482 of OX387661.1, read as the reverse complement.
GAATAATATCGAGAGCGTCGCGCTCGGCTCGGCGCATGCCACAAACGGGGCACGAGGCACGAGTCGATACCGGCGCCGGCGGCGGCGGTGGCCACAAGCCACAAAGTAGTACTGCGGTGGCGCAAGTAGTGGAGCATGCAGCTCGAATTAGAGATGAGATACCTACTATACAGGTACTGGATTTCCTAGAGTCCTCGTAGGTTACGCACAATGCTAAAGTTCCTAACTTGCCTTCTCACAGTGCCTGATGTAGAAGGAGGACGTAGGGTTTTCTATCAGCCATGGTCCCCACATGATCTGACCATTACAATGTAAAGTGAATTTGACCTCTAAATTTGTTTCGGTGTTTCTTTCTTCTCAGACAAGTCGGCTAGGAAACACTGACCTCCTATTATATACAAATGAATAAAATTGAAGTGTCCGTTTGTAAAGTCAAAACAACTGCTTTTTACTAAATGCATGTACGGTACTTATAAAAAAAATATTTAAAAAAAATTGTTGTCTGTCTGTTTGTTTGTTCCGGCTAATCTGCGAAACGGCTTAACCCATTTTGACAGGACTTTCACTTAGAGGTAGTTTTATTTTAGAAAAAAAAATAGAGCACCGCGCAAAAAAAATTAAAACCCATGAAATTGAAAACAAAATCCGATTCAAATAAGGAAGTATTGACATCCACGCGGCAAAGCCGCGGGCGACAGCAAGTCTAATTTAAATAAAAAAATGATGTGTGAAAGGGATATTTTTACAATAAATGCAAATATTTTTAGAATGAATAAATACAGAATAAATATAAATTATCCTTCTGCCCTTATGTTTCAAGTATTACATCTCCACAGCAACTTACCGAGCCTAGATAGAGCATATTAATTAATTTGGGTCATAGACGCCCAGCTGTGCATCGTAATTTGACCTAGATTTGGCATATTTATAACATTGTCATTGTCAAAATGAAATGATAAGATTTCTTCCGCTCACATCTTTGTCGACTTTGATGGAACTAGGTAATCAACTAATTAGTCAGTAATTTGTCAAAAGTTACCTCAGCACATCTATTGAACGCGCCGTGCCCTCATCTCTAGAGTAGGCAGTGACCTGTCGCTGCCGGCTGTCGTTAATTCGATGGTCGGCAGCGAGGAGTCCTGGGACGCGGTGGTTTCCTTCTGCGAGACAGTCATCTCGCAGAAGGAGGCTGCGGAAAGGGAGAGGGAGATCACATCCTCTCACCCAGCCCGCAGCAGGCGCACTGGGCGTCGGCGGAGGGCGGACAACGCCCTCTTCCAGCCCCCCTAAATGGGTCCAGGGGCGACGGACTCGGGGACGTCCGTCACCCCCCCATACATCGGACCCGAGGTGGCGGCGCGTAGTGTTCCACGCGCGCCCCTCTTAGACGTCGCGGGGGGAGTCAAACACCTCACTCCCCCCCTCGACACGAGGAGAGGCCTGCCGTGGCGGGCCGGCACCAGCCGGGGGTTGCGGAAGGATCGTAAGTTCCCGCGACCCTCGGCGTAGGTGTGAGATGGAACACCGGGGTGGTTTTTAGTCAGTAAGAGTCTGACAGACCCCTCCGCCCGCCCCAGGGCGGAGGACATCCATGAGGATTTTCCACCCCGAAACAAAAAAAAAAAAAAAAAAAAAAAAAAAAAGCACATCTATTGAAGCGGCTGAGCGGCAAATCATTATCATTTCACACTTCACCTGTTGAACTTGCGTAATGACTTTAAATAGTCTCAAGATTAACCATTGTTGTGTTTTAGTTATGGTTGATCTTGACGAGATCAAAGCTACATAAGCTAACATAATTGTGTACAACATACTACACAGATAAATTAAATATCTACTACCTAATTAACCTTACTAATTACTACCTAGTTGTAATTACGTACTGCGCCTAAATTGCAGCATGTTACAGGACTCAATAATAAAACTTATATTGCTTATTCTTATCTAACTTACTTACAAATAAATAAAATTGAAGTGTCTATTTGTAATGTCAAATTAACAACTTTTTACTAAATGCATAAGAACGTATAAACGGTTCTTATAACAAAAAGTAATTTTTAACATTTTTGTCTGTCTGTTTGTTCCGGCTAATCTCCGAAACGGCTGGACCGATTTTGACGGGACTTTCACGGGCAGATAGGTAATTTTACGGCGGGTAACTTAGCCTACTTTTATTTTAGAAAAGTAATTAGGATTCCGCACAAAAAAAAAATTAAAACCCATGAAATTATGAACAAAAAGTCGGATTTGAAAAATTATTTTTGCATTTGGTAGTATTCTCGAGGATAGTTATAGGCTATTTAATATCATGCTACGACCCTTAGGAGCCGAGTAAAAAGAAAAAAGTCAGAAAGAACACTAAGCAAAAACGAAGTAATAGCACGGGCGGGCGGTTTAACGCGACAGTTGGCGATGGGTCGGGGGACGAGGGAGTTTTATTAAAATGTGGCTGTTATTTTAGTATATTGTATACTTTACGACATTCACGCGAACGAAGTCGCGGGGCACAGCTAGTAATATGAATAATATTTAAGCCTTGGTATCCGTTAGACATTAGATGGTGTAACTGGAAACCTGCAGAAACAGCGGACTTTTGTGTACTTAGTCTAAAAGACTAAACCCAAAACAGTAGCTACGAAAACGTGATAAAAGACAAACAATGCCTCGGTAGGCAGCGGACGGAGTGACTGTCAGTATCAAGTGTTGGTGACTACAGTGCTAAGTGAACCGGAAGGGCAGTGACGATGCGCGTGCGGTGGTGGCGCGCCGTGGTGCTGTGCGCGTGCGCGCTCGTGGTGCGCAGCGACGCCTTGCCACCCGCCACCCTGGGAGATGTCGTCACCAACGCCGCCACCAGCCTCAACTCCATGAAGGTAAAGGGTTATTGCGCTTTTATACATTTTGGCTAAATACTAAGTAATAAGCATAAAGCATATTTGCCCAACTTAGATTTTGGATTGGAACTTCATCTAACTATAAAATAAAATCCTCAAAAAACTTTGCAATGCATGCTAACGAAAATTGCATGAAATTCTATACTGTTACATTATTTTGCCCGTGTGTGATGTAATTGACCAAAAATGTTATTGTAATACTTAACATGTGTTGCTACATACACAAAGTGGGTAAGAGATTAGTCCATGGAATACGTATCTATCAATATTATTCATTGGTATGGGGTTTAGGGTAACGCCAGTGAAGCTGGTTTCCCACGGTACGTGATTCTGCGGATTATCACGCACGGCCGATGACCACGGACAGCCACACACCGCACACAAGGCTCTTCTAACGGTGCGTGTCAGTCTGTCTGGGCCTTGAGATTCGAAGGCATGTTGTTGGCAATTTTCATTCCAAAATGCAAAGTGAAATAGAAGCTTGCACCGCACATTTGAAGTTACCGACTCGCCGCGGATCGGACGCACCGCGACGGACGTTTCTGCGCTACCACGGACGATACTCTTCCCATGGTGCGACGGTGCGGGCTGGTCCGCGTCCGTCCGCGATATCACGCACCGTGGGAAGCCAGCTTAAGTCAGCAAGCTTGGTAACGAGGCTAACTTATGGCCGATCCTATAATTTACGGACCGTTATTGGTTAAAATGAAGACTTGTATCTTTACCCAGAATGAAGCAAAGACCTCATAGCTTTGCATAGTAAACCCTTCTATATGGAAGTAGCTACAACTTACCTGTGATAGCTATTTATATGCCCAGTTTGGCAATAAAAAAGTTACCATTCGTAAGCAAAACGTTTTAGTTTATGGGAACCGAACATTACTGGTTTTGGTTCTCGTGGGTAATAGTCATCCCGTGTTTAATTCTGCGATGAGTTTGAAAGCCGACGGTGACCGTCAAAATAATAAGTAGATGGGAAAAGGCTGGCCTAAATAGGGTCAAATTAAATTAGCTAGTGAAACTCTACAAACTTGACGGGTATCGATATCTAAACACGATAAAATAAATACAAAAATGTGTTGATGTTTTTTCTTTTGGGGGTCAACGACCGATTGTAGTGTTGTTACTCAAAGTATGAGGTTGGGAAAATCTGTTTTATTTTGTTTTATCGTATTTGTACATATGTATACTGATCACGTTTGTGAACCATCACGTCTGTGAAGTTGACTCAAAAAAAACAAATTTTGTAAACTGATATTTCAAGTAGGTAACTACAGTAACTGCGGTCGATAACCCCACAAAAATCATCATTCAATTAATTCGTTTTTTGCTTTATCATGTTTAAATATCGATACCCATCACGGCTGCGAAGTTTCGCTACCAAATTTAATTTGACCCTGTATACCAGCAGATGGCAAAGGTTACCTACTAATAAGTATTTTTATTTCACCATTCCAATTTTATGTACTATACTAAGCTATGATAGCCATAAAGGATGTACAGTACCAGAGGTTGCTTCTCATTCGAAAGGAACACACCAAATGAAATCTAATTGTCTCAGTTGCCAAAAGAAACCGGCCACGCAATGAGTTGGTTTTTGAATAGCCCTTAAATTGCAACATTTAGAAAAGCACGTTAAGGCCTGTTAACCCAGATTAAGGCACACAATATAAGTAGACAGTCGATGGGACTAGTTTCGTAACACAAGCCCCATCTTATGAATCTCCCACAAAGGTCGTGCGTTTCTTACGTGTTCAGCCTTGCTCTGCAATAGAAAATTAGCGTTTTTCAAACTGTGCACGTGAAGTTACAACAGTGCGTTGCGCACTTGCGCATCATCCAGGGAATGTCCTAAACAGACAAATCAGAAGTGAAGCAACGAGGAGCGCGCCGCATTCATACGGTCCACATTATGCAGTTCAATGTGATGTAACTAGGCATCACCGCCTTAGAAATTAATGATAGATTTTTGTTTGAAAATTGCATGATTTGAACTTGTGATGCAGGTTAATACTCGTACGAGTAGCAACATATCGAGTTAGAAAAAATTTCGGCGTCAACAGACTCTTTCTATTTATTCCGCACCAAGTCTTTTTTTCCCGGGCTAACTAATCTTTTTTAGGGTTCCGTAGCCAAATGCAAAAATGGAACCCTTATAATTTCGTCCTGTCCGTCTGTTTGTCCGTCTGAATGTCCCACAGACATTTTACTCGGATACTATTGGCTCTATATCGACGAAAGAAAGGAAGGTGTATTATATAAACCACTAAACAATAGGGTTGAGATGTTACGATAAAACAAATTACTGTGGGGCACTCACCGTACATGGATACGAGTTAAGGCGACCTATACCAAATATTGCATCACTTTGATTCAAAAATAAACAAAGAAATAGTGATTGTTTAAAGCCAAAAAAATATATATATTGTAGTTTACTATATGTACTTTGACTTTTTGTGGTTCAAAACATGATATCGAAAACTTCGCTCGATCAAAAAAAAATCGGAAAAGGAGTCTAATCGGTGATTTTTTTGATGTTTTTCTAATTTTGCTTGAAACCTATGAAAGCAATACTTCCAAAAAATATATCTGTAAAAAGTTCATAACAAATAGAAGAACAATTTGTGGTTACATTTTGCAAAATAATTAAATTCATTTAATAATAAAATATTATATAATACAGCGGCTTGCGCACGGCGATTCAGTCGCCCGCCGGGCCTTGACGAGGTCGGACCTATGTCCGTTTTGCTAGCGCACGGCTGTTCCGCTAATTTATCGAACAATTCATTCGTGGGACATAGTGTAAATAAGTCAGTATGTTTTTTTGGGTTTCGTATGTTCGAATGAATAACGGAACCCTTATTTAGGAACGAAGTTCTGTAACGCGGCTTGCGGTAGGAGTTAACTGGTAGAAAACGTCACGACTCGACTTTCAAAGTGTAAATTTGGTCAAAAAGAAAATCCAAGATGGCGGCCGTGAAAATTTCCAAATTTTCCTTCATGGGTGTCGTTTTCAAGGTTTTCGAGGCTGCTGAAACCGATAGTAGTCAAACTGAAAATCCAAGATGGCGGCCGTGAAAATTTTCAAATTTTCCTTCATGGGTGTCGTTTTCAAGGTTTTCGAGGGTGCTGAAACCGATAGTAAAGTCAAAATGAAAATCCAAGATGGCAGCCGTGAAAATTTTCAAATTTTCGTTCATGGGTGTCGTTTTCAAGGTTTTCGAGGGTGCTGAAACTGATAGTAAAGTCAAAATGAAAATCCAAGATGGCGGCTGTGAACATTTTCAAATTTTTCATCATGGGTGTCGTTTTCGTGGTTTTCAAGGGTGCTAAAGCCGATAGTAGTCAAAATTAAAATTCAAGATGGCGGCTGTGAAAATTTTCAAGTTTTTCATCATGGGTGTCGTTTGAACGGTTTTTGCGGGTGCTAAAGCTGATAGTAAAGTCAAAATGAAAATTCAAGATGGCGGCTGTGAAAATTTTCAAGTTTTTCATCATGAGTGTCGTTTTCATGGTTTTAGAGGGTGCTGAAGCCAATAATAAAGTCAAAATGAAAATCCAAGATGGCGGCTGTGATAATTTTCAAATTTTTCTTCATGGGTGACGTTTTCATGGTTTTCGGAGGTGCTGAAGCTGATAGTAAAGTCAAAATGAAAATTCAAGAAGCCGGCTGTGAAGATTTTCAAGTTTTTCATCATGGGTGTCGTTTTCATGGTTTTCGCGGGTGCTAAAGCCGATAGGAAAGTCAAAATGAAAATACAAGATGGCGGCCGTGAGAATTTTCAAATTTTCCTTCATGGGTATTGTTTTCAAGGTTTTCGAGGGTGCCGAAACCGATAGTAAAGTCAAAATGAAAATCCAAGATGGTGGCTGTGAAATTTTTCAAGTTTTTCATCATGGGTGTCGTTTTCATGGTTTTCGCGGTTGCTAAAGCCGATAGTGAAGTCAAAATGAAAATCCAAGATGGCGGCCGTGAAAATTTTCAAATTTTCCTTGATGGGTGTCGTTTTCACGGGTTTTTGCGGGTGCTAAAGCCGATAGTAAAGTCAAAATGAAAATTCAAGATGGCGGCTGTGAAAATTTTTAAGTTTTTCATCATGGGTGTCGTTTTCATGGTTTTAGAGGGTGCTGAAGCCAATAATAAAGTCAAAATGAAAATCCAAGATGGCGGCTGTGATAATTTTCAAATTTTTCTTCATGGGTGACGTTTTCATGGTTTTCGGAGGTGCTGAAGCTGATAGTAAAGTGAAAATGAAAATCCATGATGGAAGCCGTAAAAATTTTCAAGTTTTTCTTCATGGGTGTCGTTTTCATGGTTTCCGCGGGTGCTGAAACTGATAATAAAGTCAAAATGAAAATCCAAGATGGTGGCTGTAAAACTTTTGTTTTTATTTAAAATCATTTAAGAGTCATCACGTAACAAGGATCCCGGGAGGATTCCGGGATCTCACATATGATTTAATACAAAAACAAAATTTTTATTTTTCATTTTGACCTCACTGTCGACTTTAGTATCCTCGAAAACCAGAAAAACTACACCCATGACGAAAAATTTGAAAATTTCCGCAGCCGACATCTGGATTTTCATTTTGACTTTACTATCGGCTTTAGCACCCGCGAAAACCTTGAAAACGACACCCATGATGGAAAACTTGATAATTTTCACAGCCGCCATCTTGGATTTTCATTTTGACTTTACTATCGGTTTCAGCACCCTCGAAAACCTTGAAAACGACACCCATGATGAAAAACTTGATAATTTTCACAGCCGCCATCTTGGATTTTCATTTTGACTTTACTATCGGTTTCAGCACCCTCGAAAACCTTGAAAACGACACCCATGATGAAAAACTTGAAAAATTTCAAAGCCGCCATCTTGGATTTTCATTTTGACTTTACTATCGGCTTTAGCACCCGCGAAAACCATGAAAATGACACCCATGATGAAAAACTTGAAAATTTTCGCAGCCGCCATCTTGAATTTTCATTTTGACTTTACTATCGGCTTTAGCACCCTCGAAAACCTTGAAAACGACACCCATAAAGGAAAATTTGAAAATTTTCACGGCCGCCATCTTGGATTTTCATTTTGACTTTACTATCGGCTTTAGCACCCGCGAAAACCATGAAAACGACACCCATGATGAAAAACTTGAAAATTTTCACAGCCGCCATCTTGAATTTTCATTTTGACTTTACTATCGGCTTTAGCACCCTCGAAAACCTTGAAAACGACACCCATGAAGGAAAATTTGAAAATTTTCACGGCCGCCATCTTGGATTTTCATTTTGACTACTATCGGTTTCAGCACCCTCGAAAACCTTGAAAACGACACCCATGAAGGAAAATTTGAAATTTTTCTCTCTTGATAGAGAGAGAGAGAGTGAAAGTGTGAATTTCAAAGAAGAAAGTATGAACGCGCATTTTCGTTAGTGACGATTTCTGCCAACCCGCGTCAAAGAACTTCGTTCCAATGAGTTGACCTACTGCCTACACGACACGCTTACCTATACTGTGACACATTTTGGGTTCATGCAAGTTCACGCTGGCGAGGTAAGCGCACGGCTCGCTCCGTGGGTAGGTTGGTAGCGTTAAATACCTACTTCGCAGGGTCTACCTCGCCTTAAGCAAAAAAATCATCGCACATAAGTGTGTGGAGTAGGTACCTATTGTTGGACCCCATAATTAAAAAGATAATGATGTTTCTAATTATTTTTTTTATTTAAGTCAAAGTGTAACCCATACCTCAAAGTATTTTGAGATATGGGATATTTTGGTTACAACCGCAAAAATAACTGATTTCGTAGTTTCTTTGGGAAATATTATGAAATACAAATATTTTTGCGGTTGATAAATTCAATATTGTGCACGTATACATATTCATTCCGACTACGGAACCCTTCAATGTACGTAGTCCGACACGAACTTGGCCGGATTGCAGATAGCGATACATAATTATAAGATCTGTCGAAGGTAGTGATTGAAGGCAATCATTAGTATCTTACTTGGATAGCATTAGCTTCAAAGCATTATTTAAGGACTGTCAGGCAATTTCAAAATAGATTAACCGCAATATACCTAGCACATGTTTTCCTGACTTTTCTGTAATATCTGTAATACTATAATGTGCATTCCACGCAGGTGATTGCAATATATTTTAGGTTAATCTCTGTACTGCACAGTGCACATACTAACTCAGTTGACGTTTTATTTAATGTAATGTAGTGTAATGACTTCCTATCGATTACGTCGAATTTAGTCCAGATGTTACTGTAGCAGATCGCTATATTATGTTTACAAAAACGCATGTACATAGCTGTCACTAAACTTAATGTTGCCTTACTCAACAATTGGGTAAAGAGTCAATACATAATAGCGTTCAACTTTCAGTCTTTACTTTAATTTACCTTTCACATCCGATCTTGTAAGTGAAGTCATACTTTTCTTTTTAACCGACTTCCAAAAAGGAGGAGGTTATAGTTCGTCTGTATGTAAGTATGTATTTTATAAGAAAAGTATGATTTCACTTACTTTTCCTCTACAACTCTAAAACTAAGAAGTGAGCTATAAGTGAGCTGTCATTCCACCTGAAGCAAGTATTGACACTATTGACAGAATAGAGCGGCTGCATTAGACGAGAACCCTCGGTGACTCACGCAGCACGGCCATTCCAATGTTATTAAAAAGTCTATAATAAAATCATTTACGAATTCAATTACACGAACTAGCTTAATTAATTAGCTTAATTTATCAATTTTCTCAAGCAAAAGAAGATTGAAACTAAACCTCAATCCTACAATCTTACGATCACTAACTTATTACTATTATGACTGCCTCGTTTGTCTAGTAGTCGCAAGCGCTACTGCTGAGCATGTTGAGGGTTCGATTCCCAGGTCGGACAGGATTTGGATTGGATTTTTCTATCAGGAATTTCTCAGTAGCAGCTGTGAATCTGGATTTGTGCCCCGTTAATGGTATTGGGATCATCCCCTATTACATGGGACTTTAACATAACTGGAGAAATGTGGGTGTACTCACTAAGGTACACCTCTGTCTAACTCTTTGGGGAATTACAGCCTCTTGCCTCATCTTCATTTTGGGGACTCACACAGTTCGTCCATTCCAATTTTATTATAGAGTCTAGGCATAAATAACATTATTTATGAATTAAATTACACGAAGGACCTCAATCATTACCATACAATCACTCATATCGTTAAGAATTACTTTATGGCTGACATTTTCGCAACACTGCGCCCTGGCCGACATCCACGATGCTTTATTGGAGTATTATACGAAAGTCAATGTTCTTCGCCATACTCAGCTCGCGGGCAACCGATTCCGAATTACATAACTCGGATAACAACACACGCGCGTTATGCAGATATTTTCTTTCGTGATTAACGTGTTGAATTGATTTAGGTACTTAGCCAACTAATTTAATTAATTCGGATGTTTATTGACGGCATCGTTCAGGGATGATAAAACCTTTTTTTTAACCGACTTCAAAACAGGAAGAGGTTCTTAATTTGGTTGTATTTTTTTAAATGTTTGTTACCTCAGAACTCCGTCATTTATACCCCGATTTGAAAAATTCTTTTTTTATTTGAAAGGATCTACTTCCAGATTGGTCACATATAACTGGTTAAGTTCTGTTGAGTGGTCTTTGAGTTAGCTTCAATAATACGTATTTTTTCCACGTAGTGTATTTTGATGATGTTATAATGATTTCCTGTCACTGTCTATTTACATTGTAAGTAGTGGTAAACGACGTTGTGTGGGTTAGGCACCACAACTAAACAGTGAAAAATAAAAACTTTTTTGCAAAAAAAAACAACCGACTTCCAAAAAAAAAAGCACTACAGAGATAACTTTCATTTCGGAAATAGGTGGCATAAAACGAAAATACTAAACCAAAGACACCGACTTCCGAAATTAAAGTTATTTTCACTTTGTAGAGTTTTTTTTTTACAAGTAGAGAACCATACCTACGTGGGTTTCACTACTATATGATTTATCTGGGATTGATAACTTCATGGAGTTCATGAGGTAACGTGTTTTATTTTAGAGTTAGCGTGCAATCAACGTGCTCACCTATGGACTACTGGGCTCAACAATATAAAAACAACGAAGAAGAGTACATAGGTACCATCGACAAGAAAAGAAAAGAAGAAGAGAAAACTTCAGTTTTTTTAATCTTAATTATTGAGGTGAATATTTAATTAAAATCGGAACAGAAGTAAAATTAAAAGAATATTATTAACTCTTAGCTGTTATATGAAATGATGAAATACAATGATCGAACAAGTTTGTATCGATTTAGATGGTGTGTAAAAGTAGAAGTGTTAATCGACTTTTGTCGCTGACCGTACTTACCAAGAAAATATTAAAGTATGATGAGCACGATTAAGAATCTTGTAAAAAAATAAATGTATGCACAACGTGTCACATCTTTATTGTGTGATTAACATAAATCACCTGACACAAAAAGTTGTAAGTATTTTAAGACCTGTACTTGCATCTGTCGAAAAAAAATTAATGCCCGAATTTATTTATAACCATGTAAATTATATAAATTGCTTCTCGTCAGAAGCATATTATTTTTATAGTACATGCACCTTGACATTTTCACGATTTACGTACGTACTTACTTGATAGTAACTCGCTGTTGTAGGCAGTAAAAGGAAACGTGCGTTTGTTGCCCAACACTATTTATTATTTGTTTAAAGGTCATCCTTCAATAATGAACATTGCGCAAGTCTTCCAGATCTTCAATAAAGCATCCATTCAGTTTTTACATTCGCAGATTAAGCAACAAAACATCAAGCATCGTCTAGCTCGGGTATCTTTGAACGGATCGGAGAACGTGTTGCCAGATATTTTTTTTTGGCTATTACTTTTAGTACGGATAGTAAATGCTCTACATTTAACCTGTTGAACCCCGGGACACCTTTTGACTTCAGCGAAATCAGCAGGTCAAAGGCTCCCACACAAAACTGCGAATTTGCGTTGCATCGCGCGGTTTTGAGCCCTAAGGGTTAACCCTTGGGGTTCCCACACAAAACTGCGATGCAATGCGATTTCGCAATTTTGTGTGGGAGCCCTTAACCTGCTGAATTCTGCTGATGCCTCGTGGAGATACCGAGCTCAACAGGGGCAGTTTTAAGTCCCTACTGAAATATTTAGATGAGCAAATATTATCGTTCTTTGCAATACAATATAGCTACCGGAATTAAAAATGTAGAAATATCTCAGACATGTTGATTCCATTACCTATGAAATACCTACGTAGTTTATGTTCTATTTGGAGCGTGGTTAAAGGCCGCCACGCTCCCTGGGCCGCCATGCCAATCCTGCCATCTGGTACTACATTGTGGCAAAATGTTATATTCTAATAGGTCATAAAGGCTAAAGGCTTGTGCAGACTGGTGCGAAGCGACACCGGTAGACCATGAAGTTTTCATAGAAATTGTTCTACCGGTGTTGCGTCGCGCCAGTCTGCACGAGCCCTAACAATGTTTACTAATTTGCAGTTTTAAATGAACTTATTATTTGATCATAGGAACCGAACCATATGAGTTGGATAATATTATATACCTGGCTAAGTTACGAGCAAATTAGTGTGTCGTAATGGTGAACTATGTTAGTATTATAGGTAATTGATTTATGTAACACTTATGACAAGATGAAGATCACTTAGTTATTATAACAAATACTGGTCGATCACGCTTGGCCGATCCGAAGGGAAAGTAGGAAGATATGGAAATGAGTTTCCACTTCCTTACGTAAGAATGCCACCTCCTCTTTCCGTGGTCGTTATCGTGACCAGGGAGAAAGGCAAATAAGAAATTTCTCAGATTTGGATAGTGGCAGCATAGCATCCTATTTACTGCTGATAAAAAAATAACAACTAACAAAGGTGCAATGAACTGCACTAGCAGGGGGAGGTTAGCAAAATTATTACGATATCAATGTGACGGTTCAGGAGGCCAACCACCACCTCTTAAAGCAGTATCATTTTAATGTTACTTCAGTGTGAGAAAGAGATGGAGCTATATAGGACGTCTAGCTCCATCTCTTTCCCACACTGAAGTAAGATTACAATAATACTGCTTTAGAGGTGGTGGTCTAGCTCCAGACCGTCACATCACGCAAAGTTTGTGTAAAACACAGTTTACGATCGTTATTTTACTAGTGAGTTGAGTGAACCTATGTCATTATCACACATTTCAATGACATACGCTTTGACGATTTGAGATTTCCTCGATCTCTAGGAGCATGAATATAACGCATCGTTGAAGTTGTGTCGCATAATATTTCCTAAAACGAAATACAATATTATTACATTGTTGAATTAGTAAAGAAATAATTATTAATCTCCGAGGATTTAAGCACCGCTCAAAAGTGGTCCACGACCAAGCTGCTTCGCTTGTATGAAAATGTAGGCGTGATCGTCCACTGCGACGTCTGCGACCCACAGCATGCGTAAAACAAATTCTGCGTAGCAGTTTAGGCTCAGACTACAAGCATCCGGAATCTCCCGGGCCTGAAAAAACACGGCCTGGTCAAGCCCGGATTGAATCCGTCTATCAAGCAATCATTTTAATTGTTGCTGCATTGACTACATAGGATTAGGGGCCATCCGATCCCGAATTTCACCCGGAAACAACCGGATCATAGGCTCAGACTACAAGCATCTGGTATCGCCCGGGCCCGAAAAAAAAACGGCCCCGGACAAGCCCGGATTCAATCCGTCTCCCAAGCAAACATTTGAATTGTTCCCGCAAACACTAAATAGGACCAGGGGCCATCCGATCCCGAATTTCACCCGGAAACAACCGGATCGTGCTCTGGTTTTCTCCGGCCACCCGATCCGTAATTTTATAGCACAAGCTGACCACACGGGGCACGCCACAATTGCGGCGATAAGTCCCCTCTTTGAGGAGTGGCTGGAGAAGCGCCACGGCGTCCTCACCTTCCGCCTGACGCAGGTCCTCGCCGAATACGGGTGCTTCAGGAGGTACCTATTCCGGATAAGGCGGGAGGAAACGCCCGGGTGTCACCACTGTGTGGATCGCCCGGAGGACACGGTGGAGCATACGGTGGAGCTCTGCCCGGCTTGGGCGGAGCACCGCCGTGTCCTCGCGGAAGCGATAGGCGGCGGCGATCTCTCGCGTCTGGCCCTGGTCCAGGCCAAGGTTCGGAGCGAGAGTACATGGGAAGCCATTACCTCCTTCTGCGACGTAGTAATGCTCGTGAAGGAGGAGGCGGGACGCGTGAGGGAGAGCCAAGCTTTGCGCCCTCACGCCCCTAGTCGCCGCAGGAGACGCCCTGGGTGTCGGGAATTGGCAGCCGATTCCCGGCCGCCGTAGGCGCGGGCTTGCGGACGGCGAGCAATGGGTAGCTCGCCGTCCGGTAAGGACCAAGTCCGAGTCGACAGCGCGTTGTGTTCCACGCGCGCCTCAAAGAGATGTCAGCACTATTGACGGGGTCCGCTAGGGCTGATGCCAGCTAAGGTTGCGGGATGTTCGAAAGAGTTACCGTGGCCTCGGCACAGACAACAGAAGGAATACGGGTGGGTTTTAGTCAGTAAAAGTCTGACACGCCCTCGGGCGGAGCGAAGTCATTTGATGATTTCCCATCCACAAAAAAAAAGCTGACCACACGACTCCGAAAAACGTTCGTTCCGGGCGCTTCTGAACGAATCACTTCATCATTGCTGGATATGACTTCTGGAATACTCCTTCCGTTATGCGGTCTACGTGAAAAGGATGAACCGAGTATCTTTGGCTTGCCTTTGTTTTGTGTTCCTTTTTTATTAACGGCCACAGCTAAACACAAAATTTTAACAAAAGTATGTTTCCCGATTACTCGAAGACGGCTGAACCGATTTGGAAAAGTCTGTTTTTGTTTGAAAGAGTATACTTCCCAGGTGCTCCTATTGTCATCAAGTCAGGATCTGATGATGGGATCTTGGAGAAATCGAGGGAACTCTTCGAATCGAGGGAAACATTATAGGCACACCTATAGCGATTTGGGTATTTTTAATAATAACTCGTGCATTTGCTCTCAGAAAGCACCTTTTGGTGAAGTGGAACTGATGATGAAGACCACAGATGGCCACCGGAACTACTCAATAATAAGTATTTCACAGGTTGCGATTCGATTACTTTAATATGGTTGCTAAGCAATTTATGCTCGTCACAATACATATGGTGAACTGGAGCTGATGGTGAAGTACCAGGAGACCTCCTCAAAAATTAACGTCCCTGCATCGTTAAAAGCAACATTTTGTAAAAAGGTGATGAGCAGTTGAAATTAGGCTATTAACTTAGATAAATTACAAACTAATAAAATACTTGGTGATGTTCTTCAGAAAGGTCAGGTGCGTAGTACTCGCAACCGGCGTGCGTGTATGACATTTACATTCATACATCTGTATGAATGTAAACGAGGCAAAAGGAGTATGTAAGGATCGTAGCAGGTGGCGTTCTGTAGTTTCTGCCTACCCCCATAGGAAGAAGGCGTGAGTTCATGTATATGTAATAAAATACTTTATAATAAAAACTTTTTTACAAAAAAAAAAAATTCAAACTTCCAACTATAACACTACAAAGTGAAAAGTAACTTTACATCGGTGGCAGAAAACTAAAATTCAGATCCAATGACACCGACTTCCGAAATCAAAGTTATTTATCAAAGTTAGTTATTTAGTTTTATTTTTTTAAAGTTTTTGTTTATATCACTTGTATTACACATTATTAATTGTATCTTGTGTTAGGTCAAATAATCAAGCGCGTCAACACAACACGGTTAAACCGTTTCACGATTAGTTTTAGTTTGCTGGACAATATTTAAATATTTTTTTTAAGTCCTATGTAAAAGTTGGTAACATTTTGAGTCGTGTAACATGGAGGTAACATGAAACAAAAGTAACGTAAAATGTTACAAAAATAACATTCTGGCAACGCTGCGACTGAGTAAATTTCTCTCCGGATTCAAACGAGCCGCGTGTAGTTGACAGCATGCCGAGCTCCGATTTTTCTCGGACCGGGGAGATTCCGGAAGCATCCGGATGCTTGTAGTTCGAGCCTTCGACCGCACGTTTTATTTAGCTATAGGTATCTACCAAACTCCCTTTTTGATTAATCCACCAATGAACCTCCGCATTACTTACGCTACTTTAATACTCCATGTTAACCCACATTTGTCTGCGTTCAGCACAGTTATTAAATTTCTCGGAAGTTCATATTAATTTTTATCACTTACTCGGTTGCATAACTTGCATAACTTATCTGACATGATTTTTATTGCCTATACATTACGTTACGTCATTACGACGCTGGTAGCTAGGCTGGTGCTAGGCTTGCGTGCGGTCCGTAGGTGGAGCATGTGGGGTGTCAATGATCACAGCAAGCACTTAAACTTTACTAAAATTGGCTTAATAACTTAATGGCTATGTTTAAACACACGCAGCGGTGTGAAAATGATTTAAATTATAGTTATTATGGAGATAGGATTCTTGACATCTGCTACAAGTTCTCTGAAAGTCATTTTAAATTGGTTTTCAAGTATGGTGGCGCGTCGCTTTTGGTCCCGTTTGGGGCTGTAGTTGTGTCCTGTCCTGCGTAACCGTTTTTCTGGCAGAAGGCAAGCAATATCCATAACCGGTCGTAAAAGTGGTGTGTGATGTTTTATTTAAAAAGTTTTTTACTAGGTATAAAAAAAACAACCGACTTCCAAAAAAGCCACTAAGTAGGTACTCGTACTTGCAAAGTGAAAAATAACTTTAATTTCTTGTCTTTGGTTTTGTATTTTCGTTTTTGCCACCGAGTTTTTATATTTCACTATTTAGTTGTGGTACGTAGGATACTACAACTAAAAACCCACACAAATTCGTATAACACTACTTGCTATGTAAGTAACATACTAAGTGGTAAAAATACGTATTATTGAAGATAACTTAAACATACAAAATTAATAAAATTTATATAGTACCACCGCGCAAGCTTCCTCTAACAAATGAAAAAAGATTTTTCAAAATCGGTCCACATTTAACGAAAATATCTATGAACATACTCATAAGAAAGAATAAATATAATATATATACAAGATGTAACATAGGTAACGCACAACCTCTTAAGGAGTCATTGTACTCATTATTATGAACAACTCTTACTATGGGACCAAACCTGAAATCGCGAAAAAAAAATCAGCTGGTCCCTACATTTTGACGAGATGCGAACATAAATGTAGGGAGCAGCTGATTCTTTACCATCCGGTTCGATAGTAAAAGTTGTTCATAATGAAGAGTACAATGACCCCTCCACCTTGTATACAATAGAACTGAGATTCTCCCCCTTTTTTAAGAAGTCGGTTAAAAATTTTACATTTCATCAGGTGACGGGGGCATGGCGTCGCCTGTCGAGCACGGTCAGCGAGTCCGTGGGTTTGAAGCATGCGCTGCGACGGCTGCAGGCGGTGCCGGCGCGCGCGGCGCGGCTGGTGCACGCGCTGGTGGACCGCATGCGCGTCGGCGGCGGCCCGCTAGTATCCACGCAGCTCGGAGCGCTGCGCGGGCGCAAGCTCGTCACCAGGACTAATGCGCAGACGCCCTACTACAGCTTTAAGGGTATTAGGTAGGAAAACACAAATGTTCAACTTCAGAAAAAAAAGAGTTGCTTTTGAATTAAAAGCATGAATATTTCAACATTTTACCGTAAGTCTCAGCTGTTCTGTGTAATAGTAATTGAGTAATGAATATCTTGAAGGTACGCCCAGCCACCCCGCGGATCGCTTCGGTTCCGGCCGCCGGCGCCCCTAGAGCCGTGGTCTGGAGTACGAGATGCGCTGGAGGAGGGAGCCGTGTGCCCGCATAGGTTCATGCTCTTCGACACCTACAAGGGAGACGAGGATTGTCTCTTCCTCAACGTGTACACTCCGGCACTCCCTGATAAAATGTCTGGGTAAGGCAATATCACTCACAACTAAACATCGCATGCAGGGTTATACTGAACTAAGGTTCAGCGTGTTGTGCGAAGGTTTCAATTTAACTATAGAGTAAATTATACAACTTTAATACGATTGAGGGTATAAGTACTTACTTACTTTATTAAATAAGCAGAATTATAATCAAATAATTTGATGCCAAGCACTGCTTCGGGTGAAAACTCCTGTGGTTAAGATAAAAACCGTGATTTAATGATAATCCTGGACAATGCCGTATCTTATATTATAGCCCAATGGTACCGCGACAACAATTCTAATCCATAAAAGCACAAACGCTGACTAATGAGACCCAGATGAAAGAGTGACGTTGGTTGAATCATATATAAGTATAACTAGCGAGGCGAACGGAAAAACTGACACCAGAAATGGAGGCTGCCCAGTAACGTCACTGGTGGGATGTTTGGGGTTCCCAGTTACGGCAAGGCTTCGCGTGGTGACTAAGGAGGCACTCTCTGGGAAAGGCCAGAATTGGCGAAAAACTAAAATAAGATTGGCTTCATCATTTCTCGCTCGCAAAAGCTTTTACTTACTTTGTCCCCTAGGGGACTAAGGTTAATCTCAATTTTTGTTGTCAGATACAATCCAAAGTTAGCAGTGATGGTCTGGATCCACGGCGGGGCGTTTGCCATGGGTTCTGGCAATGCGTTCTTGTATGGTCCCGATCACCTCGTCGGCGCAGGGGTGGTGCTGGTCACGCTCAACTACAGGCTCGGAGCGCTGGGCTTCTTGAGCCTCGAAAACGATGAAGTTTCAGGGAATATGGGTCTTAAGGTAGCATTTCTGAAGATACATTTTGACTTCTTTTCATTGATCTAGAACAAATCCCTTTTTATGATGATGTTAGTGAAGTTTCATGTTGACCAAAGTTTGTATTTTTTTCAAGGAATGTTTGTATAGAATTACCGGTTGCCGGCTAGAAAATAGTAGTTTATAGTTTAATTATTTTTCACAACGTCTTCACTTAACACCTTCAAAGTTCGTTCCGTAATTCTTGCGCAAGTGTATTCACTGGCGAATTGTGGGTGTACTATAGGTACACCTCTGCCTAGCCCTCCGTGGATTACAGGCGTGATGTTATTTTATCTTATGTATTCACTGGCTGGTTTGTTAACGTGTAAACTCGTATTGATAATGATATTTACATGCTTTATATTTTGGTCGTAGCAGTGAAAACATTAAGTATAACAATGCAATGACAGGCATACGCAGGGTCTCGTAATTCTCGGTCATGGCTTACACATTTCGGTCAAGTTGGAAATCATTTGACGCATACAGAAGAAGAAGAGAGATTTGAAGGTACATATAAGAAACATACAAACAAACATATATATGATAGAAATAAAATAATTACCAAGCCTAATTTAAAGCATAAAAAACTAAGTAAGTATGGTAGTTTCATAAAAAATAAATTCGATTACATTATTGCAAAAATCAAATTCAAATGAAATTCAAATTATTTTATTTCATATAAGCCTACACGGGCACTTATGAAACGGTCGTTTCCTATGTAGAAGAACCGGCAAGAAACTCCACGGTTACTCTTTTAAAAACAATTGGCTTTTACAATGTTTTCAAATTACAAACAATTACAATCAGCGTGATTAATAGTATACCCTTAAAAGTGGCTCTGATCGACAAATAGGTCCCTATTCTATTATTTTAATAACGTAAACAGTCGCTGATAGTATAAGATGAATATATTGGAATAAGGTTGTTATCGGCCAATTATTAGTCCGCTAATTGTTTGCCACACAACAGATTGTTGTTAGGTAACATTATCGAAAGCGATTCAGCTGTTATTGCACAGGCGTTTTGCGGGCGATGACGTGCATGTGGTCGGAGCTCACGCTCGAATCACGCACACGTGGCTTGCTCGCAAGTGTATGTGATAGTGGCCTAAAAGAGTAATGTTGTATAAAGGATCAGGTGATGGCTCTGAAGTGGGTGCGGGACAACATCGAGGCGTTCGGCGGCGACCCCGGGCGAGTTACTATCTTCGGCGAGTCGGCCGGAGCCGCCTCCGTGCACTTGCATATGCTGTCGCCTGCCTCCCAGGTTTGTAAATTCCAAATGTGTAGTAGCTACCGAACGTAAGTAAATAACATGCATATTTACGCTGCCGACATCCATGACACACTGCGTTGTTTCATGCAAATTATAGTATTGGCTTTCGTAGGAAGGCGTCTGGAATTTCAGAATTATAAAACGGCATAGAGCATTCTCTAATCACATGTATGATAACTTTAACATATGATAGAATAAAAAATGGTGGTAAGCTGACAGGCATTGTAATAAAACCCGTAAGCATACTTACGAAATAATATGTAAATGTACAATACCTTGTAAATTGGCACATGCCCATGCAAAAGCGGATTACGTAGATTACATAAATGTCCGGATGACGCTTCAGGCTGCAGGCTGCAGGTTGCATCCCTGACACACTTTTATAAATTATGCGACGACGATGACATAAAAGTACTATAAAAAAGCTTGTAATGAAAGCAAGAGATGACACATTTATTTTCTCGGTGTAATTACCTAAGTGCTCTATGTCATTGTTTATCCTGCTACGTATACGTAGGTAGAAGTAAGGATACGTCAGTGTACTTAACCCCGGTGCATAATTATTATTGGATAATGTATTAAGGATAAAATGTGTATGACCTGTTTTTTATATTTCCATGCATATGACGCAGTCATTGAGTACCAGTTAAAAAAAACTGACCATTCAGGAAAACGAACGAACGGACTAGAAAATCTGGGGGTTTTTCTGATACTTATTTAGCAGCTATTTCCTGTTTATTCCTTGAGAATATTAAACTGTAAAGACAGAGGCTTTCTACTCTATTATTACAAACCAAGTACCTATGCCAGCACAGCTGTTTTTAAGATCCCTAAATCACCAACTACGAGTAAGATGCTACGAGTAACAGGCAAAAACATATAGGTACCTACGTATCCCATGCTCATGCTGTTTTCCTGTTGCAACAAACATGAATTTTTCAGGAAGCACACAAGTCCTAACTGCGCCCAGGTTCGCACGGGAGATTTTTTTATCTCGCTCTGGATTTTCGACACTTGAATCGGTGTCAGAGTGCATTCCAGCGCGTGAAAAAACACACTGTTGGATTTCCAAATCTCGGCGCAAAGCAGTGCTTTGAAGATGAATACGAGGACTAAAACTGTGTATGTGGCAGGGTTTGTTCCACGCCGCAATTGCGCAGAGCGGCGTGGCGGTGGCCCCGTGGGCGCTGGCGCAAGAGCCCCTCGCACGCGCCTTCGAGCTCGGCAGGGAGCTCGGCATCGACACCAACAACACCGCTGAACTGTTGGGCAAGTATTTGACTGTTCTAAAGTACGCTAAGAGTGACGTTGGTTGAATCTTGATTTAATTGAATAAGCTTAATTTACTCCATTACGTATTTTCATTCATATCTTTTTTACTGAACTACTGGTTGATTACGGCGGCAGGTTACCTCCGCGCAACTCCGAGCGAACTACTGGTGAAGGCGGGCGCCCGGCTGTCAAGCGCGCCGGGCCGCTCCGCCGACCTGCAGAGCACCGTGGCGCTGCCCTTCCTGCCCACGCTGGAGCCCGACGCGGCCGACGCCTTTCTCACCCGCCCCCCCGCGGACACCCTGCCCGGTGCTGACGTGCCCTTCCTCACTGGGTACAACGCACAGGAAGGCATTATTCTGTTCCGACGTGAGTATTATTCCTAACTTATTTTGTCAAAAATCTATAAAGGATACAATACATGAATGTGATTGTAAGTTAAAGACAATCTTAGAGCCTAGGTAAATGAAAAGTTAGGAAGGCAAAATACCTGAAAATATCCACAAAGTGACCTACAAATAGCGATGCGGATGATTGCCTCGGTAACAATCGTACATACCTACATAAATAATAATATTCAGAACCGTTGCGTTCCGAACCGATGAACCAAGCAACTAACGAGAATATCCGAAGATTCTGTGAGACGATTCTCAATTTAGTCATACTTCTGAAAGGAAATACTTAGTTAGGTACTGCTTCACGACATAGTTCATTGTGGTAGACTGGTAGCAGACGAGCCTTCGAAGATCACAATCCATTTCAAGACCAAAACTGCACAGGGAAATCCTTATAGAGGGAGCCGAGGGTGGCAACGGCAATACTCATTATGTTGCAAAGCTGAGCATCGCAGTTGTTGGCATGTGTACCTATGCTCTAGAACTTAGTATGGCAGCAAACCATAAAGTAGCGTATTCAGAAATAGCTAACTGCAGTGGCGACTTGCCTAACTATGTATCTATGCTCAATTTGATACGGGACATTCACACTGGTTACGGAAAGCAATTTAACGTTAATATAGCCTAATAAGTATGAAGGCGACTTAATAAAACCTTGGCGATAAATGTTGCAATCCGGGTGAATGAAACTTATCGCGCACTTGGGCCCTTCACAAAGACATTAATCTTTCGTCTTGGCAAAATACTTCCATAACACTTTAAATGATTAACGTTGATGAAATTGGTTCTTTTGATAGCGACACGCTTTAGAACTTTATCTAGTTGTTGTTCTGGAAATATCGATAGTGGCGCCATGCCCTTTAGTGATTGCACTAAAGTATGCGTAAGATCCCTCCCTCAAAATAGTCCTTCAGCTTTCATCTACTCAGCAGTCCTACTCTTGCTTGCTTACCGTCTAACTAATTTGTTAAAAAAACGGGTGGGTTTAATTTTTCCCCTCTGTCTAAAATACAATACGAAAAAAGTTTTATTCATTTGTACAATAATAAGTATTGTTAGATACTGGCATGTCAATGTAGTGTCTAAATAGTGTCGTAGACTATAAAAATGTTAGTAGTAGGCGGGCTTTTAGACGGGTGAAAGAAAATAACTCTTATTTACTTCTATGTTTATTTACTCTTACTCTAAATTCTTCTCCATACGATACTACCTTTTGGAAGGGCCAACTAGAATCAATTCTATTTTCTTGTTAATCTTTGACGTTCAAAAGTGCCTTTTAGGTGCCTACTTATTTGAAATAAACGATTTAACTTTGACTTTGACTTAACTGTTCAAACTGCATTACCCCTTATGGTGGGGACTCCGTTAAGTTTTGGGCAGCGTTGAATTCTTTTGACCGTACGGAGTTAGTATTTATAGAAAATGGTACATTGAATGCACACCGGTACAAATCGGAGGTCCTAATTCCTCATGTACAACTCGCATTAACTACCCTTGGAGACAAATCCATTTTTATGGATGACAACGCTCGCGCCCACCGCTGTGGCGATGTGGAAGGTGAAAGCCTGCATGAGGTCGGAATTCATCGTTTGGATTGGCCAGCTCGAAGTCCCGACCTCAATTCAATAGAGCACATCTGCGATGTTTTGAAGCGACGAGTAAGATCAGCTGCCCGCTCCGCGAAACATCAGGGGGCTGAAGAATGTAATAGTCGCGGAGTGGGAACGTATTCCACTAAAAAAAAACCATTAGGAATATCCTTGATACATTTTAGCAAGAGAGGGGCCCACATTCGTTATTGATTTTTTTTTTAAGTTATTAAAAAATCATATAAAAATTTTCTGTTTTTTCTTTTAATTTGAGATGAAAATAATGATGTCAAAGTCCAAACAGTCACTAGTATACCAACAATACTCACGACGGTGGGTTGGTCTTAGTTGTGTGTAGATGTACCATCGCAGGCATTTGCGGTGAACCACTTTTCTACCTTACTTTATGACTGAAACTGAAATTTGATGAAGAAATTGACAGAAACTAGATACAGACTGCTTAGAATAATGAAAAATGCAATAAATGGATCAATGCAATAGGTTACTTGCTAAAGTGCCCGTTTTTTTTTGCACCCTTAGTGATATGTATAAAGGCTAAAACAAAAAAGTGTTTTTTGGAAATACGTGTTAAAGATTCTGAATTGTTACATTCCAGCTTATTTTTCTAATAAAATGCTTAGTATTTTAGTTATAAATGTGATTTTCTTCAGATTTATTCTTCGATACCTAGACCATAAGTAGCTATCCTAGACTATAAGTAGTTTTGTGCCCTTAGCATTCAAAATCAAACTTTATAAAAATTTTGACTTGAGCCCTTATATAATTAAGGGTGCGATGGGCATTTGACGTACAATGTTATACTCTGATAGAATCATATTAACGTCATAGATGTGTCACTGCGATGTTAAAATGAGATAAACATTTCAAACTGTTTGCTTAAGCTGTAGGTATTATGTCATGTCATCTTTGAACGGTTCACCCGTCTCTAGTTTTCTACGAACCTAATTTCACTGTGACTCACACATTGGCGGCCGACGTTTCGGTTTCACAATAAATGGTTACTTACGACAGTAGCTTTTCTAGAAAATTCACGACTCATCTGTAATAGAGACTTTCCATAAAATATTATTCGGATCCTTTGCGTCATCTCATTTAACAGTACCTAACTTACAGACTACGCAAAAAACATAGGGTCTCATCTATTGGTCATCATCAATAACATTTTAGTGACGATACCATTAGAATAGTATTGTACAGTCACGAGCACTAATTTGTATACACTTAGCCACTTTTAAAACTGATTTTTTTCTACTGTATTGATTGTAATTTTATGTTGTTACGAACATAGTCTTTTGGGACACATAGAATTATGAAATAGATAGGCATCTCTAAGTTGCTATCGTTATTTCACGAGAAAATTGCTTTTGAAAATTGCTTTTCCCTAATTGCATACATATTAGTGCTCGTGACTGTACACCTAAGCTCTCATCTATAAAAATGGACACTTTAAAAAAGAACAGGAACACACAGTAAAAAAAAGTAAATTTAAAACATCAAAAAACCCGACTGCGTAAAAAGTGAACTTTATAAAAGACGGAAATAAGATGACCTTTTTTTTTCTGAAAACAATCTCATGTAGTCGGGAGGCAATAAGTATTTATAGTTAAGTTTAAGAAGATGCCTCCGACTGCATGAGATTGTTTGGGGACAAAATAGGTCAAATTGTTTCCATCTTTTTTAAAGTTAACTTTTTACGCAATCGAGTTTTTTGATTGTTTAAATTTACTTTTTTTATTTTACACTTTTTAATTAGGATTATTTTTCTATCACTGTGTTAAGGTCGTAAATTCAATATCCACTTATATTCGGGTGATAACGGCCTCTTACTCCTCACTCAAAAAGTTTTTTTAAATCTTTATTTAATTTAGAGGCTTTTGTTCATACATACATAACCATGTCAGCCCCTTCATGACAAATACATAGTACAATAAACACTGTACTACTATAAAACTACTAATACAAGTTAGGTAACAGAGTTGTAAACAAACTTGTAAATAACAGCTTCAACGCAACATGGGTTCGCTTATTCGCTATGAGACTTTGAAAAGCACCCAGATCCCGCTTATTTATGTTTAATTCTACCATAAACACGTCTCTTTCTCTGATATTACGGACATATTCCACGAACAAGTGATGCACATCCTCCACAGTCCCGCACTGTTCACAATTTGGACTACTCACTTTTTTCATTAAAAATCCAAACTTGGTGAGTGACATGTGTCCTGCACTTAACCTATGTGCTATAACTATATATTTTCGATTGATTCTCACATCGGCAAACCAGGGAATATGAGGGGATTCGCATTGCACTGTACCAAATACCTTTTTCTTGAGACTTTTTATCAAAATATTCTTTCCACATGTTATAGCAAAATTTATATTTACCTGGTAATTCGGAGTCACACTTAACTTTAATAATTAAACATTCTAAAGCCGATTGTTTCGCTAGTAGATCGACCTCCTCGTTTCCTGGTAAGCCAATATGAGATGGAACCCACTGCAATCTCAGCTCCCTATTGTTACAATTGGACTCATGAATTTGGTTTAAATGGCATAAGCTTTCGAAACACCTCTGCACCCAGAGACGCATCGAGCTATATGCTGCAGGGCACTCTCGCTATTTGTAAGTATAACTGCCTTATTGTAATTGTAACCTTTGTTATTCACGTATATATTTATTATTGTTAATTCTAAAACAGCCTCTTTTATCACAACTAGAATCATAATAGCTTGCCCCTGACCTCTCAGCGCTCTTTGAACCATCAGTATATATTCTATACCAACCATCATATTTAGTACGTAATTCAAGTAAAATTTCATTCTTCAGAATATCAAAATTGCAGTCTTTTTTCTACCTTTAATGGATTATATAATCTAAATCACACTTTATAATATTACATATTTGAATGTTGCTAACCCAA
The DNA here is from genome assembly GCA_947568875.1 of Fissipunctia ypsillon. Taxonomy (NCBI): domain Eukaryota; kingdom Metazoa; phylum Arthropoda; class Insecta; order Lepidoptera; family Noctuidae; genus Fissipunctia; species Fissipunctia ypsillon. The sequence continues at coordinate 12,672,316 of OX387661.1, read as the reverse complement.
GTATTCAAAGTAAACATTTGAAGCGGACATCTGGAAGATATATCTTCTTCTTCTTCAGTTATTCTGAATGCTGTAATTAATAAGGGTTTTTTTTCCAATACCTAATTGTACAAAGAGCGCCGAGTTCATTGAACAAACAATTAGTAACATTATTCGACCAAGACTGGCCTTTTAAAGTGTATTTAAATGCCAAAAAAGGCCGCCGTATAACCAACGGAGGGATCATTCACACTCCGTTGTGTGAATGGGTGTACTTCTTGTAAACCCACCAACAATCCTTAGGCTCTGGTTCTGAACGTTGTCTAACTTGTATGTGCGTGTGAATTGGCACTATTGTCAATATAAAGCTACCATAATCTATTCGCTACTCCTAATTAACGCAGTACTTATATAATCGTCTAATGTATGGGATGAATGTTTGGGATGAATACCCCATGAAGGGCCAGATGATAATTTTAATAAATTGAGATATCTGAAATGCCTCAGGCATTAAGTCCGCCTTTGCACGGTATTCTTGTTTTACTTGTGCATAAAGTTTTAATAAATATCTTTGACTTTTTTTACAAGTTTCATTGACATGTTTTCCCCATCGTAATGACCTATCAAGCCACATGCGTAAGTATTTGATATTTTCAGTTGAATTAGACGCACTGCAGGTTACCATCTCTACCTAGTTGCTATTCCACCAATTCGCACTAAGCGTTTCCAAATGTCTTTTGTGATGCGCACAGCAAAGGAGTGGAACTCTCTGCCTGCGTCTGTGTTTCCGAACGCATACAGCCCCGATCTCTTCAAAGTGAGAGTTAACAGGCTTCTTCTGCGTAAGCTCGCTCCATCGTCGACTTTGTCTCTGTCATCTCTGACCTAGACAAGAGCAAAAAATTAAATTTTATCCACCATTCACCGTGATTCACCGTGAGATTTTGGAGTCGGCGTCATGGGAAAAATGGGCAAATAACTGATCATAGAAGCAATTCAGGACGACGCGACGGCCGATACTAACTGCTACGCAAATAACCGATATGGGTCGACATTACGAAGAGCACGGATGTGAGTCCTCGGACGGTTTGATGAGCTTTGCACCGAGCTACACTACAAACATCATGCTGTTAAAGTGGAACTCAAACCTCACCACAAAACTGCCCGACTTAATTTTGCGCGACAATATTTTGATTTTGATTGATCAACTGTTTATTTACAGAAGAAAAACTTTTAAATCTAGTCCAATCGGAAGATTAACTTTATGGCGTTATAATCGCACTCGGTATGATGAAGCTCATATCGTGCCTCAAAATGAATCAGGTCGCATAACAGTCAACTTATGGGGATGGATGAGCCGCGACGACGTCGGAGAACTGACGTCGTTAGAAAGTAGGGCTACTGCGATAATTATGTGTCGCCTTTGGAAGAGGTGATGTTGCCTACTGTGCGCATTGTGTATCCTGCAGCAGAAGCCCCCCAAACTGATTACGTTCTGAATAATGCACGGATACACACGGCCCGGTCTACTATGGCGTGGTTCAACGTGCACCGTGACATTCGTCTCATTCAATGGCCTGCTCGGTCAGCAGATGTGAACCCGATTGAAAATCTGTGGGGCATAATGGATCAACGCTGAGATTGCAGAAATCAAGAAACCCCGCACCCTAATTGCGTAACACCTTATCCATCACAATATGAATGATTTTGAACCAAATTGGTAATCCCTTGCTTCTATGTTCGAAAAGTTTGTCTGCTCAACAACGTAAATAAAGCAATGAATGTTGTTGAACTGTCAAAATGAAACCGATTCCTATTGTAAATGTGTTATGCAATTGCCCCGCTGAAGCTTTGAGATCACATTGTGCACGTATATGGAAGGTCTTCAACCAATGCGTCCTGCCCTTTATGACATACGGAGCCGAAACGTGGACACTGACAGTTGGGCTGGTCCACAAATTTAAGGTCACTCAGCGCGCTATGGAGCGGGCTATGCTTGGAGTTTCTTTGATGGATATAGGTAATCAGGAATGAACTTATCCGGAAAAGAACCGGAGTAACCGACATAACCTGCAGAGTAAGCAAACTGAAGTGGCAGTGGGCTGGCCATGTTTGTCGAAGGACCGATGGCCGGTGGAGAGGACGAGTCTAGGAGTGGAGACCACGTATCGCCAAGCGTAGTGTGGGATGCCCCCCAGCTAAATGGACCGACGACCTTAAGATGGTGGCTGGGACAGACTGGATGCGGAAGGCGGAGGACGGTGTTGTGGCGCAGACTAGGATAGGCCTATGTCCAGCAGTGGACTGCGATAGGCTGAGTTGATGGGATGATAACGGAGGGACTGCTTTATGCGCGTGCCTTGTCACATCTATGCGAGATATAGACTACCTGCCGTCATAGCTGCTGATGCAGGCTATACTAGTTATAAAAACAATAATTTGTTGACAGAATTAAAATAATAAATTTCCTTAAATAAATTAATTAATTAATTAAAGTTTTGAATTTCTATTTGATTATTTGTTCTTATTTTTTTTTTTCTAGCGAAATGTGGGTGTACTATAGGTACGCCTCTGCCTAACCCTTCGGGTATTACAGGCGTGATGTTATGTTGTTATTTTTGCATTTTTAGTAATAAGTTCGACCTCGCTTGGTTAATATTATCGTTTTTTTTTACGAAAAATATTTTTGTATCGTAGACGACGTGTAAATAAAACAATTCTATGCTGCTCTATACCTAGTCTAATCACATACAATATCATCGACCTTGTCACATAGATGTGTGCATGCAATGGTAAACCTTAAGGTGGTACATTTTCAGACCGCGAATATACATACATACATACAGGTGAAACACATAACCCTCCTTTTTTGGCTTCGCCGCAGTCGGGTAAAAAGTAGAACACGTAAGTAATATTGACAAAAGCCATTTAATAGTAATAATTGAGTGAAAAGACATGAGTTATTTCGATGATGTAAACTGTTACGTTACATAATATTCTAACTGTGGTCAAAGAAACCGCCAACAAGCTGACCGCAGTCGGACCGAGTCGTTACTCGTATTTACATAATAAATAACACATGCGATCATACACACTCTGTGCCACTTTCCCACACGCTTGACAATAACATTAACAATATCCTGCTTCTATGACGCGTACAGACTGGATGGCGTACAACTTTATGGCCAGATACCTACTCTACAAACCAAACGCAATGATAAGTGTCATGCTGACGTTGCTGACGCTGTGTTGTTGTTGTTGTTGCTGACGTTGCTGACGCTGTGTTGTTGTTGTTGTTGTTGCTGACGTTGTGTTGTTGTTGTTGTTGCTGACGTTGCTGACGCTGTGTTGTTGTTGTTGTTGCTGACGTTGCTGACGCTGTGTTGTTGTTGTTGTTGTTGCTGACGTTGTGTTGTTGTTGTTGTTGCTGACGTTGCTGACGCTGTGTTGTTGTTGTTGTTGTTGCTGACGTTGTGTTGTTGTTGTTGTTGCTGACGTTGTGTTGTTGTTGTTGTTGTTGCTGACGTTGTGTTGTTGTTGTTGCTGCTGACGTTGCTGACGCTGTGTTGTTGTTGTTGTTGCTGACGTTGCTGACGCTGTGTTGTTGTTGTTGTTGTTGCTGACGTTGTGTTGTTGTTGTTGCTGCTGACGTTGCTGACGCTGTGTTGTTGTTGTTGTTGTTGCTGACGTTGTGTTGTTGTTGTTGCTGCTGACGTTGCTGACGCTGTGTTGTTGTTGTTGTTGTTGTTGCTGACGTTGTGTTGTTGTTGTTGCTGCTGACGTTGCTGACGCTGTGTTGTTGTTGTTGTTGTTGTTGCTGACGTTGTGTTGTTGTTGTTGCTGCTGACGTTGCTGACGCTGTGTTGTTGTTGTTGTTGTTGCTGACGTTGTGTTGTTGTTGTTGCTGCTGACGTTGCTGACGCTGTGTTGTTGTTGTTGTTGTTGTTGCTGACGTTGTGTTGTTGTTGTTGCTGCTGACGTTGCTGACGCTGTGTTGTTGTTGTTGTTGTTGTTGCTGACGTTGTGTTGTTGTTGTTGCTGCTGACGTTGCTGACGCTGTGTTGTTGTTGTTGTTGTTGTTGCTGACGTTGTGTTGTTGTTGTTGCTGCTGACGTTGCTGACGCTGTGTTGTTGTTGTTGTTGTTGCTGACGTTGTGTTGTTGTTGTTGCTGCTGACGTTGCTGACGCTGTGTTGTTGTTGTTGTTGTTGCTGACGTTGTGTTGTTGTTGTTGCTGCTGACGTTGCTGACGCTGTGTTGTTGTTGTTGTTGTTGCTGACGTTGTGTTGTTGTTGTTGCTGCTGACGTTGTGTTGTTGTTGTTGCTGCTGACGTTGCTGACGCTGTGTTGTTGTTGTTGTTGTTGCTGACGTTGTGTTGTTGTTGTTGCTGCTGACGTTGCTGACGCTGTGTTGTTGTTGTTGCTGACGTTGTGTTGTTGTTGTTGTTGCTGACGTTGTGTTGTTGTTGTTGTTGCTGACGTTGTGTTGTTGTTGTTGTTGCTGACGTTGCTGACGCTGTGTTGTTGTTGTTGTTGTTGCTGACGTTGTGTTGTTGTTGTTGCTGCTGACGTTGCTGACGCTGTGTTGTTGTTGTTGTTGTTGTTGCTGACGTTGTGTTGTTGTTGTTGCTGCTGACGTTGCTGACGCTGTGTTGTTGTTGTTGCTGACGTTGTGTTGTTGTTGTTGTTGCTGACGTTGCTGACGCTGTGTTGTTGTTGTTGTTGTTGCTGACGTTGTGTTGTTGTTGTTGCTGCTGACGTTGCTGACGCTGTGTTGTTGTTGTTGTTGTTGTTGCTGACGTTGTGTTGTTGTTGTTGCTGCTGACGTTGCTGACGCTGTGTTGTTGTTGTTGCTGACGTTGTGTTGTTGTTGTTGTTGCTGACGTTGCTGACGCTGTGTTGTTGTTGTTGTTGCTGACGTTGTGTTGTTGTTGTTGTTGCTGACGTTGCTGACGCTGTGTTGTTGTTGTTGTTGCTGACGTTGCTGACGCTGTATTGTTGTTGCTGACGTTGTGTTGTTGTTGTTGTTGCTGACGTTGCTGACGCTGTATTGTTGTTGTTGTGGCTGGCGTTGTTGACGTTGCTGTCAGTTACAGGAGCTACGGTACACTTTTTTTTATGAACGATGTTGAGTTTTATTAAAATAAAAATAAAACCCAGTCTTTGAATGATTCGAGTGGTTGGTTTTATTTAGAGCTACCATATATTGGCCAATCGGTTTTGTAAGTCTTGTTATTCCATACGTAAGGCTACACACAGACGGAGAAATTATAATCGGCATAGCCATCGCAAATTGCTCATTAACGCAGCGCAGGTGTTTACGTCAATTTCAAAACCAAACGCAATCAAGGAAACATACCTACTTATTTGAAATCAGTCATCCCGGTAAATCGCAATAATTTTGTTAAGAAAGGGAAAACCGTGTAAATTAAACAAACAAGCTAAAACATACTGTAGGTACATCCTTATACATACTCCCCCCACTCACACACGTGCACACCCCACAAATCGAGATGAGAGCTGCTAGATCAATGTTACTTTATTCTATTTTCTGTTTAAATAAACTTAACAACAATACGCCTGTATTCCTCGAAGAGTTAGGCAAGGGTGTACTACCTATCTATTATACCTACATTGCGCCAGTTATGTTTAAGTCCCATGTAATATAATAGGGGGCAAGCCTATTACCATCAACCATTTTTAATCTCCTATTTATTAGCCTCATTATTGTTTATCCATAGACAGCTCCAACACAAGTACTATTGTAACTTACTGGGGCTGCCTCAACGTATGTACGATCGATCATTGATCACAATCTTTGAGATGAAATAAGTACCTATTTTTGTATTTTTATTTTTTTAATCATTAACACTGAAATTTAATTGATATAATCAGATTTAGTTTCATTGTCAGGTATTTTATACTCTTCCTAATTATTTTTAGGTTATCGTGAAGTCGTTTGACGGAGCTAGGACTTAGGGGGCCTAACGTGACCTTTAAAAACTTTAACGAAGTATTTTCAAACCCTTATCTATCAAAAGACTTTTTTTTTTTGTGGATGGGAAATCATCAAATGACTTCTCCCGCTCTGGGCGGAGCGGGAGGGCGTGTCAGACTTTTACTGACGAAAACCCACCCATGTTCCTTCTGTTGCCTGTGCCGGGGCCACGGTAACTCTTTCGAACATCCCGCAACCCTAGCTGGCATCGGCCCTAGCGGACCCCGTCAATAGTGCTGACATCTCTTTGAGGCGCGCGTGGAACACGACGCGCCGTCGACTCGGGCTTGGTCCTTACCGGACGGCGAGCTACCCATTGCTCGCCGTCCGCAAGCCCGCGCCTACGGTGGCCGGGAATCGGCTGCCAATTCCCGACGCCCAGGGCGAATCCTGCGTCGACTAGGGGCGTGAGGGTGCAAAGCTTGCCTCTCCCTCACGCGTCCCGCCTCCTCCTTCACGAGCATTACTGCTTCGCAGAAGGAGGTAATGGCTTCCCATGCACTCTCGCTCCGTACCATGGCCTGGACCAGGGCCGGACGCGAGAGATCGCCGCCGCCGATCGCTTCCGCGAGGACACGGCGGTGCTCCGCCCAAGCCGGGCAGACCTCCACCGTATGCTCCACCATGTCCTCCAGGCGATCCACACAGTGGTGACACCCGGGCGTTTCCTCCCGCCTTATCCGGAACAGGTACCTCCCGAAGCACCCGTGTCCGGTGAGGACCTGCGTCAGGCGGAAGGTGAGGACGCCGTGGCGCCTCTCCAGCCACTCCTCAAAGAGGGGACTTATCGCCGCAATTGTGGCGTGCCCAGTGCTGGGTTGCGACAATCGCACTCTCCATGCCGCCATGAGATCCTGCCGGAGCTCTGTCCGCCGTGCCGCGATTTCTCGCGGCAACGGAGTTACGCCCCGGCGATCTATCAAAAGACTTGGAATCGTTTCTGCGAAAAATCGCCAAGGAATTTTATTACAATATTTTTATACATATCATTGGTCCTTTCAGGCAATAACGAATAACGATATATGTAGGTTCCTAATTACTAAAGCGATGCAAACATTTCAACTTCATGCCATACATAACCATATTTCTTCTATTATATAATCTGAAAGTTTTTCCTACAGTGGCTTCGTAGATAAAGTTCAGTTTTGCTTGCGTCAGTCATCTAAGAAGCAGTTATCCAATATGATCAAATTGTCCGCGATCGGTGATTTATCCAACGTCTGCCACAAAACTCAGTTTCGACATATCGATGATTGCAGGTCTCCAACGGTACCCGAAGTTGCTAAGCGAGTTGGAGCAAGAGTTCCGGCGCGTGGTGCCTCCCGCGCTCCTCGGACACAACGACACCCTCACTGACAAGATATCTGACGCCATCAGAGCATTCTACTTCCAGCAGAAACCCATCGAAAACAGGAATATTGACAGCCTTATTGACGTAAGTTTACAGAAGACGTTACAGCCTTTGCCTTCCAGTTTCTGAACCAAACAATGTAATATGCATTGTTAAACCAAATCCTAAAATACGAAAAAAGTGCAGTTTGCTGTCATAATAGTAGTTTATGAAACTGTTGTATAATGAGGGGTATTAAAACACGAGTGTGTGTTTAAAAGCTGAGCCGTAGGCAAGGTTTTTAAACGAGTGTTTTGATACCAAGTTATGTGCAGTTTCATACACTATTTTATCTACTCTCATACATTGGGATTGAACATATTTAATAAAAGATCATCGCCTTTTTTTGCATGTGCTATGCCATAAAGTCGTGATAGCATTTATCATAATTATGTATAATTTACTCGACTTTGCTGGTAATAGATTATGAGTCCTTTCCGTCGCCGGATCTAAGATATCGGGCTGAGTCAAATTTTCTTCACATTCACTGATATCAGACATTTTGCAAGAATAAAAAAATTCCCACGAAATTCAGTACTTACAACAAAACGTATAATGGCGCTAAAACCAAGACAGACAAAAATTGGAATCAAAACTTTTTGTAAGTAATGCTGTAAAAATGATGCGCCCTGCATATGCGTTCCATTAGAAAAAAATAATTGATGGAAACTCCTTGGTGATATTTACTTCTTAGATTTTTCCTGTATCGTTCATCATCATGATCATCATCTGCCTAGCCTTTTCCCAACTATGTTGGGGTCGGCTTCCAGTCTAACCAGATGCAGCTGAATACCAGTATTTTACATGGAGCGACTGACTATCTGACCTCCACAACCTGTATCGTTATGGTAAAAAAATATATTTTATAACATTATTTTGTTAGAGAAAAAGTGTTATAATATGATTCTATTTTTAAAATTTGGTATTGTGTTTATAAAGTATGTCAATATAAACTCGTTTTGAAGTTTATAATTCGAATTTTACAATATGAGAGTAAATAAATTTATTTTCAACACACTTGCTCGTAAAGTGGCTCTTATTGAACCACTTTTAGGTTCATAACGCAGTGTATTAAACACGCGTGCTTTTTACTTTATATTACCGCACTAATGCGGTAATGTGCGCCACTATTTATTAGTCGGAGATGTGCGCTTTTTTAATCTTATCAAAGAGACTTCATGCCTTTTATGCCTACTGCGTACATAAATAACATAATTGTGGTAAATTAATATTTCATCAAATTATTAATAATTATATTTTATCAAATTATTCATTTTTGTCAAAAAAATAACATTCTTTCGTGTTCTCCATCCAAATAACATACAAAATATTCAGTTCTTATGCTTTTAAATACCTATTATACTGTTCGACGGCTTCGTGCCTTTGCGTCTCCTTCAACCTGTGAAGACACCGCACCGCGATAAAAGGAATCCGCGGGCCATATTTCAATTTTTTTTTACATAGGTAATTAGATAAGAAACTTTATTTATTTTTTGCCTCGCAAGTGCGTTGAAAAAGGTCGTATGAAACGCGTGTGCATTGATCATTACACATTCGGCTCCCTTGTCGCGCTCGCCTATGGCTTGCACGAATAATACCGCCTCGAGTGTAATGACCAACATATGATAGCACACTTGTATCATAATTTACTATTATCCTAAAAATTATTAAAGTGGGGACACCTTCAGACAGTTTAAGATTCGATGCTCATGAAATGCTGAACCGTTGAACTCCGTCTTTTGTAATATTTAATTCTAGATAATTTATAGGTACCTACCTAATTATGTATGTGTTTTTCATTAGTTATTCACTGATGTGATGTTTCTGCGGCCAATTTTGGAGACAGTCCGCCAGCAAGTAGAGAGTAATCGGACGAGCCCTACGTACTTGTACCGGTTCGCGTTCGACGGCGCCCTGGGGCTCTTCAAGCGCATGTTGGGCATCACGCACCCCGGCGCCTGCCACGGCGACGAAATGGGATATCTTTTCTATTTCTCAAGGCTAAACTACAGGTTGGATGATGACTCGCCCGAGCTAGCAGTCTCACGGCGCATGGTCCAAATGTGGACGAACTTTGCCAAGACCGGGTAAGCGCAAACTATTTCAACATATATTGTAATATAATATACAAAGTGTAACATAATCAACGCACAACCTCTTAAAGGGTCATTGTACTCATCATTATGAACAACTTTTACTATGGGACCAAACCTGAAATCGCGAAACAAAAATCAGCTGCTCCCTAAATTTATGTTCGCAGAACGCGTCAAAATGGGACCAGCTGATTTTTTTTCGCGATTTCAGATTTGGTCCCATAGTAAAAGTTGTTCATAATGATAAGTACAATGACCCCATAAGAGGTTGTGCGTTACGTACCTTGTATATACAGGGTGGCAGCGACATCGATGCGCAACTTGTTTACATGGATTCAGAACATGATTCTGGACCCCCTGTGTTGAAATATTATTCGTCGGTTTTTAAAAAATAAGTACATTTTGTATCGCGTAGTATTGCACTTTTGTAGGAAACAGCAGATTTTTTTTAAATAACCGACTAAAAATTAACTAACTCGAAAGTCAGTACTTATACTTCAGACCAAAAATAAAGAATAACGTGTATCAGGGTTTTTTTGAAAAAAATTAAATTTGTATTTTTTTTTTTTGGATTGGGTTTTGAACTTTTTTAGGAAAATACGAAATCTAGGTGGAATTCATGTGTAAAGTATCTACACGATCACAATAATTTTCCACAAGGCCAGTAATTTTGTAGGCGTTTTCGCCACAAATACCTACATCTCTTTCAGAAGCTAGACCACCACCTCTTAAAGCAGTATTATTGTAATCTTACTTCAGTGCGGGAAAGAGTCGGAGCTAGACGTCCTGTATAGCTCCATCTCTATCTCACACGGTAGTAACATTAAAATAATACTGCTTTAAGAGGTGGTGGTTGGCCCCCTGTTCTCGAACAATAAATAGGGAGAACTGAGAGAGATGTATTTGTGGCGGTTGTTACATGGCCCATGAATACCTTTCCAGCGCAGAGCAACAAGTTACCTTCTGATATAATGTAGGTATTACGTATACAAGTACCTACACAGCTACTGCTAACACGCTGTTGATTACATAGTTATCCTACAGATTACTCGTTATCTGCTAATTCCATATAACATAATGATGAATTGTTTTAATCTGTGAACACTGTGCAATGATACCGATATGATTTCAGGGAAAAAACAGAGCTAGGGCCGATGCCAGCCAGGGTTGCGGGATGTTCGAAAGAGTTACCGTGGCCCCGGCACAGGCAACAGAAGGAACACGGGTGATTTCCCATCCACAAAAAAAAAAAAAAAAAAAACAGACACTAAAAGGTGTCGATTTCCTTAGGGCTTTCTTGATCCTATTGAGACAATAATTTTGCGAAATAAGTATGTGGAGCATCGGCGTCCGAATATACCTGGCTAATTCTAGGAGTTACTTTACATACATATATATATATATATATTCAATTGCATCGATGTGTTTCAGGAATCCAACACCTACTGTAGACTACGAGTCAGTGGTGGACTTTAACTGGCCTCAAGTCAACAACACAGAACACATCAGTTATCTCGACATCGACGGGAACTTCACCGTGCAGGTGGACCCCGAGGCCAAGCGAGTCAAGTTCTGGAGCTGGCTGTACGACAATTATGCAGCCAAGGAAGAGACGGACACCACCACCAATACCACTTCAGTTAACGAGTGACAAAGTACAATTTTGTGATAAGTGAATCAAGGTGTTCAGACACTATTACTGCTAGTGTGACTATAATAAACTTACTGCTAATCACCAAGTGCCAAGTTAAGAAAACAAACTTTTAGTGACCCTGTTGACAGCATATGTGATCTCAGAAACTGGCGGCAAATAGAGACTGTTTGTCAAAAACTGAGGCTTCATTAATATCCTGAACGAGTCTACCCGTTTTGTGTTTGTTTCATTGGACTATTGGTGAACTATGTTTTTCACAGAGGCTTATTCCAATTCCAAAGAGGGAAATGGAAAATTAGCTACTTTACTAACTCTTAACTACGATGTAAATAATAAATGATTAAGTATTTTTATATTGTCCGTTTTGTAATTTTAAGATGTCTTAACTCCAGCTAAGTTACCATATTTCTATAATAATAAAATATATAAATTAAAACATTGTTTGAATAAAGTGATAAGTTGAAACCTATAAATGAAGGACCCATGCTGAATCTACCAACTTAGTGATTCTTGTTTTTCTAAACGGAGAGACTGCAGCGACGAGGATTTCCACACAGCAAGAAAACCTTGGCATACGTAATAACACCACGGGGGAAAATTGAATCTGAAATGATTCAGCATCTAATAGTTCAATTTATATGATTTCCCTATACGTCATAGAATCCTTTACCAAACAACTTCAAGATATATATAAGAGCAGTGGAGCTAAGGAAGATCAGTCTGAAAGTGCACCCAGTCCTGTATACGCTTTTGCTTCAGCTTTGCAATAAAGTTAAATAACTGTACTGCACCAACATGTATAAGAAGGCCAGCAACTTGGTGAGCGTCAGGAGGCGGTTCGATACTAAGGAACCACAGAATGACTATAATTCGAGGTAAGTTTCCACTCATCTGCTCGTCTACTACAAGTCACCGTAACTCTGTAGCTACAGCTTTTAGGGCGGGTATCACACCTCTGCCGCGAAACCATAGCAGCGAAACCGAAGTAGTTCAATTCATCTGAATCTCGATTCGAGTAGCAGATCATGCGGTTTCCAGGTTTCGCGGTGGAGGTGTGCTACCCACCTAAGAGCAAAACTCTCTTTGTCGCTATACACTTTTCCACCCTAACTTGTTTTTGCCGATACAGAGTTGAAGCCTGTGTCCCAGCAGTGAGAACTGGGCTGACAATGCTTTACGCATAATACTTGTCACTTTCAGTGGAAAAGCTGACTGCAAGGTGTACAACAGCGTTTTGGAATTAGTGGGGAACACACCCCTTGTTAAACTGAACAAGTTGCCGAAAGACCATGGACTACAGTGTGAAGTTTGTAAGTGCAGTGTTTTCGTTTGAACATTTTCATTAATTTACTAGCTGTGTCCCGCGACTTCGTTCGCGTGGATGTCGTAAGATACACAACACACTAAAATAACAGCCACATTTTAATAAAACGCCCTCATCCCCCGACCCGTCGCCAACCGTCGCGTTGAATCATATTACTTCGTATTCGCTTAGTGTTCTTTCTGACATTTTTTTTTCTACTCGGCCCCTAAGGGTCGTAGCGTGATGTTAAATAGCCTATAACTATCTTCGAGAATTTGGCTACCAAATGCAAAATGAATTTTTCAAATCCGACTTTTTGTTCATAATTTCAAGGGTTTTTTGCACGGAACCCTAATTAATTTTCTAAAATAAAAGTAGCATGTGTTACCCGCCGTAACATCAGCTATTTGCCAGTGAAAGTCCCATCGAAATCGGTCCAGCCGTTTCGGAGATTAGCCGGAACAAACAGACAGACAGACAAAAATGTTAAAAATTGCTTTTTTGTTATAAGAACCGTTTATACGTTCTTATGCATTTAGTAAAAAGTTGTTATTCAATTTTATTTATTTGTATAGACTAGCGCCCCACCCCTGCTTCGCAAGGTCTATACGGCTTGACAAAATATCGAGATTTCTTTGTTTTATGTAAGTTAAATATTAATGTAATATAAACATAATATAAACCTTCTGAAATAAATGCTCTGAATGACGGTGAACACCGCATCAAAATCCGTTGCGTAGTTTAGAAAAACAACGCGGTCACGCAGAACGACATGAAAAGCGACTTTAATAGATACACGAGACAGGTGCTGCTGCCCGATCAAACAGAATCATAACAACCAACACGGGTATGTTTTGTTACCGACTGTTTTCATTTTCAGATGCCAAATGCGAATTCATGAATCCTGGTGGCTCCGTAAAGGATAGAATCTCCTTAGCAATGATCCAGGATGCAAGAAAGAGGGGCCTTGTTGATGAACACACTGAATTTGTGGAAGCTACCTCGGGAAACACCGGCATCGGGATTGCTTTCAATGCTGCCCTTATGGGTAAATACAATGTTCAATTGCTAAAAGATTACAACGTTATGTTAAATTTATACCATTAAATGGTATGAACTGAGTGACTAGGAGTCAGAATGTTGGGATGACCGAAAAAAAGTATTGCAAATCTTGTGTTTTGACCAAGGCGATTCATATTTGAGTACGTTGTACGTCCATTCACACGCAAATAATATCAATCGTCGTACGAATCTGATAATTGCAGATATTGTACAGCTAGCTCCTCATTATAATGTTTCATTTTCAGGAAATAAATGTATTATTGTAACACAAGATAAGAACTCATCGGAAAAGGTAAACACTATGCGTTTGTTGGGGGCCGAAGTGATCCAAACCAAAAATGGTGAACTGGAAATCTCGATCGCTCGCCAGCTGAAAAACGAAAACCCTGACACGATGGTGATGTTGAATCAGGTAACTTTTATACATATTTGGGTTCGGTTGATATTATTAAGGACATTCAAAATTCAATCAAATGAACAACGTCAGTGCCGACCTAAGAGAGAGAGAGATAGGGAGAGAGTAATTAGTTAAGCCTATACGTAACCCTTCAATTCCAGTTTGACAATGACGTAAACCCGAGGACTCACTTCGAGAGTACCGGTGCAGAGATAGTGTCAGCACTGGGTGACGTGGACGTGGTGGTGCTCGGCGCAGGCACAGGCGGCACCATGACCGGAGTCGGCAAGAAGCTGAAGCAGAAGAACCCCAAGTGCATACTGGTGGCGGCAGAGCCCGACGGGTCTACCGTAATCAACAAGAATGGAAAACCCCATTCGTTTCTGGTAAATACTTAAATAGTTTCAGAGTCAGTCTTAAAATGCATTTTTTGTTTGAATATTTTCCTCTAACATTGTACTGCTGCTTTTTGTCCAATTTTGCTCGACATATACATATGTAATTAAAATATGTGGATTTTAATGTTTTTAGGTGGAAGGAATTGGAGGAACCTGGGCGCCAATTGTCCTGGATAAGTCAGTAGTTGACCACTTCGAGGTAGTCACTGATCAAGAAGCCTTCTTGATGGCCAGGGAGCTATCGAGAAAGGAGGGATTATTATGTGGTGATTTATCTATTAATAATTACGTATTTAACCGGTTAATAATTGGGCCAAACGATACTTATCTTTGTATATCCATCCCATTACTTTTATATGTTGACGTTGTTATCAACGCGTGATAATCTATAAGGTCATAGAAGCAAAACAATCATATTATACTTTAAAACAAGTCTGTTCGACGGAGTCGCCGTCGTTAGTTGACCATGAACTATTTTTATAGCTTAATTACATTTAAGAAGCAAAAGAACGATAGGTAGACAAAGGCATATAGAAAGTACATAATATGGCAGCTAACAACTAAATAGCCCTAAGCAAAATACATCGCTAAACGATCGTGATCCCGTAGTATTGGGATCGGTGATCCTAATTCCCAATAAGCTCCTATATTATTCTCTTGATGAATTGTACTTGGTAGTAACGTAATAATGCGATTGCCAGGTGGAAGCAGTGGATCGGCCATGGCTGCAGCTATCAAGGCTGTAAAGACACTGAACATCGGCGCCGGCAAGCGCGTGGTGGTCATCCTGCCCGACGGCATCCGTAACTACATGTCCAAGTTCGTCAGCGACCAGTGGATGGAGGCACACCGCTTCATGGAACCCCCAGCACATACCATGAAGTATGTTTTATTATTTTGGAAAATCGACATATTTTTAATAATAACTCTGTATACGGTTAAAGACAGCCTAATGGCGGGAAAATTGTCTCGAATAATATAAATCATCCGTACATCACATCAGTGAAAGGTTTAATACGTACATCAATTAGCATTTATTTTGTCGGTTTACTAATGGACATCAATCAATCAAAGTTTTAATTATAAATAAATTAAAAAAACTAAATAATAAATAAAAACTAAATATTATGATAACTTCAGATGGTGGAAACATCCGATTGGCGAATTAGTCTTGGACCGCACTTATCCCAAGTTGAATAAAGACTGCACATGCCAGCAGGCCCTGGAGGCTATGAAGTCAAACAACGTGAACATAGCCGTCATCGTCGATAACATCGGGTAACTATACTCATTTATAATCTCACTTTTTGAGAATATACATTCAAATCGGTGAAGCTCGGTGAGATACAGTAGAATTTAATATCAATATTTTTGCAATATATAGGTAACATAAAACCTTTCATTTTAGACACTTCGTGGGCGCTGTTTCCAAGGACAGCCTCCGCAATAGAGCCACAAATCCCACCAAGTTGCCCGGCGAGAACTGTGTGGAGTATGACTTTGAAGATGTGGTAACAGACCACCTGGACAAGCACGTCTACAAACTGGCTGATAACGCGGAGAATGGAAAGCCAACTATCGGTCTTCTATCTCGCATTTTGGACATCGCTCCCTATGTGATCATCGGAAAAGAAGGTTATGACATCAGCGGTAAGTACTTAACTAAATATTATACATAAATGGTTTCTTCAAATGCAAGCTACGTTTAGGGGGACTATACGTAGCAAAGGGCGAAGACAGAGGGACTAATTTACGTTCATACAATACAATACAGTAAAGTTTAGAAGGCCTCATCAAAACTTGACTGAATTGAATAGATGATGATGGAACTGTTTGCCTATAAGCCTTTGCCAGTACAAGTCATAAAACAGTTTCAGATTTTTTACATCATACAATCATCATACTAATGGAATCATTATTGTTTCAGCATTCTTCGTTCCAAGTGGAGTAGTGACGGGAGATGATGTGCTCGACTACATACATGAGCACAGCCAACCTTGCAGCGAGAAGTAATCAGAATTGACTGTAACGCCGACTTCTACATAATTACGAGTATTGTAATGTTAAAGACTGTTTTATACAGAACTCATTAAGTCTTTTTGTAACACTCTTTTTTAAACAGTATTAAAATGATTAATTTATTAAAACAAAATTTTTTTAATTCGTATCCTTTTTTCTCCCACCACCCACTTGTAGGTACACAAGTACACTGTACACCACAGAGAGTACACTGCTGTACACTGCCAATGTATTCCGAAAAAATCTCAATGTGAAAATTTGGGTGAAGTGAGCTGTCAATAGTAGGTATCATACCCTAGCATTGACAGCTCACTTCAAGCTCACTTTACCTAAGTCTTCACAGTGAGATTTTTAAAGAATATATCGGCCGTTGTGGCACAGTGTACAAACACTTTCAAGTCTACCACATCAGTGTTTTGGTTGATATTACCTAGATCAAAAATCTGTGTACCAGATCCTGTTGGAACTTACCTACCTTGTGCGAATGCGTTACAAACTTCTAATAGACCAGTTAGGATGGTACGTAAATTAGGTACGCAGAAAGTCAACATTAGATTAGAACTAACAACAGGAATACAGCCGACCTAATCAAAATATGGGACAGTATATGGACAGTATGGTTAGAGAAGGACGGATAAAGATTGAGACCATTGAAAGGTCCAGAGGGAAACCTGTACACAAAAGTGGACGATAATGGAGAAGAGAAGAAAAAGAAGAAAAAAGAACAAAGGACTGGTATCTTTAAAATTATTACTACATTATATGTTGCAGTGAGAGGGCGATGACGACTGGATGATTGTCATGTCGATAACATAACGAAGTTTTTATTCTTGTAGATTGCTGTTATTTCTATTTTAACAACCGGCCTAATCAATGTCATTGCTTTCATTTTATAATAAAGTAGTTATAGACGTGAATGAGTAAAATTGCATTAGGTACTTTTTATTACAATATAAATACTTACATTAATAAAAACAATAGGACATAATATTTCATTCAACTTCATGGCGGAAAATGAAATCTGAAAATGGATTTAATGGGTATAGGTTAAATATTTTATTAATAAAAATGCGTAGGTACCTAATTTATATATGCATAAAGATGATTGGGTAAAGAGGTAATCAGCATGTAGTCCTGCATTTCACCTTTGTTGCTGCATCACAAATTCATAATGTATAAGATGGCAAGCAACCTAGTGAGCATCAGAAGACGTTCTGAAAAGGAACCTCAGAATGTTCGTAATTTGGGGTAAGTTCAAGTACAGAATTCACTTTCATCACGGATTTCTTAGTAAATAATTGAATGAGACATTCCAACTGCCTCTAAGATGAGCAGCGCTTCGACAATAAATATAAATAATAATCTATATTAGATACGATAAACAGAGGAAAAGCCGAAAACAAGGTCTACAACAGCATTTTGGAATTAGTGAGAAACGCGCCTCTTGTTAAACTGAACAAGGTGCCAAAGGACCATGGCGTACAGTGTGAAATCTGTGTTTCATTAAATGTTTAATAGCAAGAAAAAAATTCAAGTCATGATTTATCATCATCACATCAGATTGAGTATTAAAGAGTTCAGATTAAGTAATAAAGAAACCAGTAGAGAATTACCTGACACCATTTTTATTTTTAGACGCCATTTGGCGTCAATTCCCATTTGTGAATTCTTGAATCCAAGTGACTCCATAAAAGATAGAGTCGCCTTGGGGATGAACCAGGATGCAAGACGGGAGGGACTTGTGAATGACAACACTAAATATGTGGAAGCTACATCAGGCAACACTGGCATCGGGATTGCGTTCAATGCCGCACTTACAGGTACTTGCGATTTGAAATTGCTCAGAGTCGCTCTTCGCAGTGAGTTAGAACAAATGATGTGAAGTTCACCTAAGTAAAAAATGTAGAACAACATAGTATGAAAAATAGTAGCTATCCAAAATTCTTAATTGATTGAAGAAGGCGCAAATAGTGAATAACACTAAACTTAATATTTATCTCTTATTCTAGAAAATAAATGCATCATTATAACAGAAGATAAAAACTCGTCTGAAAAGGTGAACACTATTAATTTACTGGGAGCCGAAGTGATCCAAACTAAAAATAAAGATTTGGAATTTTCAATCGCTCGCCAACCGAAAGATGAAAATCCTGACACAGTGGTGATGTTGAATCTGGTCAGCCAGTTACTTATTACTAAATAAATAAAGCATTTACCGCTAAGTAATGTCAGTAATGTACGCGACTGCTTCGTTAGTCTAGTGGTTGCAAGCGCTACTGCTGAGCATGAGGTCCTGGTTTCGATTACCGGATCGAGCAATATGTTATTGGGTTTTTGCATCTGGATTTCTCAGAAACAGCTCGGAGTCTGGTTTTGTGCCCGGTCACTGGCAATAGGCTCGTCCCTATTACATGGGACTTTTAAACATAACTGGCGAAACGTGGGTGTACCATACATAATGTAGCGAAAAAAAAATAAAAAGACGGAAGATTCACTTTTCTGCTACGACACGTTTAATTTTGTTTTTAAAATAAAAATAGAAAAAAAAAACATTAAAAGGTAAAAAAAATAAACATTATGGTATAAAAAAATGCAGGTTGACTTGTGTGAAGGGAATAAAATAGAGAACTTTGGTCCGATAGGTACGCGAATAACGAACGAGAAATAAAACGTACTAACTAGTCGATTGCAATCACTAATAAGTAACGCTACCAAAACATATCGTTATGAAAAAAAGATCAGAGAACCAAGGTATCTCGCATTTTACATATTTGAAAATAAAATTAAGTAGTTAATGAATTTAAAAAATCTGCAGAGGGTTACTATCTACACTATTAAATTAGAACGTAAAATATCATAAAAAAAACCGTGGCATAAGTAATTGCGTCCGGCGAGGTGACGTAGACTGTAGGTTGTCGCAGTTCTTTGTTCAGGAACTGGCGTTGTTTGCGAGACCTTCAGCGGTCAAAATGCGGTCCAACTCTCGACGTTGGCCAAGGACGTCCAGCGTAATTTTAGGCCAAAACCTGGAGGCCGAAAGGCGGCCTGTTCAAAACTGTTCAATCCTAAGACAAAATGAATTAGGGTTAGACCAGCGTGATCAGACTGAACTTCCGATTGAGGAAAACTGTTAAAAGATACGTACCAGGAAAAATAAAGATGAATGGTTAGACTCGTACTTAATATACCATACTTAAAATTGCTTTGCCCTATGGTATTCGGCAGGGATATAGTGTGCGAACACTTTTACGATAAATATTTTCCACTAATTGTAATTTTTGGGACGTAAAAATTCGTTTTTCTTCAATAAAATCACAAACGACAGCAAATTGTCAATCAAGCGTTCCCATCGAATGACAGTTTGAAATTCGAATCACGAAATAAAAAGATAAAAATCGACCAGGCTCAAATACAAACGAAAAAAAGGTTGATTATAAAGAACCAAAAAGTTTTGACATGCAGAGTTATGCTGCAATAAGTAGACCTCTGCTAACCCTTCGGGGAACACAGGCGTGATGTGGTATGTATGTATGTAATACCGGTAATACATATGCTGGAAAATATTGTTCAATGTAATATCCAACCGAATCTTTTTGGAATTCATTTGTTTTTTTTTTTGTAAAAAAGTTTTTAAGCTATTTTTGTTGAAAGTTGACTAAAACAGCCATTCTTATTTATGTCATGATTGATTGCTTAGCTCCTTAAGGGTAGTAGCGGGATAGTAATCATTTAAAAGGGTAAAGCTGTCTGCAATATTCTAACCTTTTGGCTCGTCTTTTTACAATTTCTATAGAAGAATATTAACAAATGGATATATTGCTCATCTCCCATAGCAAATAGCGTAATAATTTATAGCCCACAGACTGACCAAACTTATAGGAAATATCTAAGCAAAATTTGAACAGCATCTCTGGAACATATTGTACATTGACAAACAGACAAAAATTCTAAAAATTATATTTTCGGCATTAGTCGTTCCCAGACCTTGCAAAAAAATACTTAAAAAAAAAATCAACGTACAGTTTTGACTTCGCTACAATTTTATTATATGTGTAGATTTTACTACAAAATGTTCAATTTCAGTTTGACAATCCCGTTAACCCAAGGACTCACTATGAGAATACTGCAGAAGAGATACTAGCCACACTGGATGATGTAGACGTGATAGTGATGGGGACGGGCACCCGCGGCACCATGACCGGGGTCGGCAAGAAGTTGAAGGAGAAGAACCCCAAGTGCATCGTGGTGGTGACCGAGCCCGACGGCTCTATCATGCACAACACGACGGGGAAATCGCATCCGTTTTTGGTAGATAAATATAATTTCCTAATTTGAAAAAGAACCTCAGCACAACGTTATATTTTCTTATTGAACAATAGAATCTTTATGCTCTTTTGTCGTCGCACGAGCATCGTATGTGTTCTTTATCTAGAAAGTTAATAGAGCAGCTACGAAATGTTACATTCGTTATTCTGGATGGCAAACAATTTTCATGTCTTTCTTATGGGAAGAATCGTGAGGAGTAAGTCTAGCAAGATGACTAGAAGTCCACCTTACAGTGGTTGTGAATGCTGCTTTATGGAATTCGGTTATTATTCTAAGTGAAAGGAATCGGCGGGTCGTTTACACCGATAGTATGTGATGAATCCTTCGTTGACCACTTCGAAGTAGTCACCGATCAAGAAGCATTCTTGATGTCCAGGGAACTGGCGAAAAAGGAAGGATTACTATACGGTGATTGTCTACTAATTAAGCATTTATTTGATTAATCATTCAAGTCTAATCTTGTCAGTAGACCGGTATCTATGATATTACTTCCTGTACCTTTTATTGGTCCACATTGTAAACAAATCGTGACTGATCATGAGGATACCGACCTTCGACCTTTTTTCGTTTTTATTTTATTGTTTATCAATGGAAATTTGTAAATGGCCTTCAATTTAATTTGTTTAAGAATACTGTAACAGTAGTAGTTGTAAGTTTCCCGAATAGAATAGAATAAATAAAATACTGTAGCTACCACTCCTCTTGCTGTTGAAGGTCCTTATTAACGTTATGATTGTCAATATTATGTAAACCAGGTGGAAGCAGTGGATCGGCCATGGCTGCAGCTATCAAAAGCGGTGAAGACACTGAACATCGGCGCCGGCAAGCGCGTCGTGGTCATCCTGCCCGACGGCATCCGTAACTACACAAGTGCTACACATGTCCAAGTTCGTCAGCGACCAGTGGATGGAGGCACACCGCTTCATGGAACCCTCAGCACATACCATGAAGTGAGTTACTGAACTTGTATTTCAAGCTCCACAGAATATGAAGTATCTTCTCTGTTAACATTGCCAAACACAGGTCAACAACGCACCCAAGTACACTTTATTACATTTCCCACTCCCATATTTGGCTCTACATCACACCTACATGCATCATTCTAACATATTCATGGAGGAAACGTGTATAAACAGTGATTGATTATTTTTAGATGGTGGATAAAACCGATTACTGAGATACATTTGGGCCGCACTTATCCCAAGCTGAATAAAGACAGCACGTGTGAGCAGGCCCTGCAGGCTATGAAGACCAACAACGTGAATATCGCGGTCATTGTTGATGATGTCGGGTAACTATCCTTCACTTGTTCGGCACTAGCTTTTGCCCATGATTTCGCCATCGTGGAGGTTGTAAATTATCGCACAGGAACGTACTACCGGGATAAAAAAGTATCCTATGTCCTAAAGTCCTAACCGAGGTCATGGTCTACCTGTGTACCAGGGGCGTAGCCTTCATACAACTCGATTCCTATCGGCTTCCCTTCGGAACAACCACTTTTCTTAGTGTCTGCTATTGCCAAATAATATGGTACACCTGTGTGTGTATCACATCACATTACATAATTATATTTAATACCAGTTTAATATATACATCATAAGATTAAAAACCTACAGCTTTTTGTTTGAGTTTATGAGAACTGATAAGTTTTTTCTTCGGCTTCCCTCTAATGATAATTGTAGCTGTGTGTACTGCTGTGTACCAAGTTTCATCGACATCCATTCAGCCGTTAAGAAGGCGTGAAAACGTACAGACAAAACTGACTGACTTACTTTCGCATTTATAATATTAGTATGGAAGTATGGATTCTGTCGGTTCTGTTAGGTTTATATCTTGCTTATCTAAACAGATTTGACTAAATTAGAAACTTTCGAAACACTTCTGATAACCTACCAAAATATACTTTTGGTATCAGGGACTTTCTTTTTGTGGAATCGTCACTCAGTTAATTAGACCTTGCAATTGCAGACAATCTGACTTAGAAACCTTTATAAAAATTACACCATTATTTTTTTTAGACACTTTGTGGGTGCTCTTTCCAAAGACAACCTGCGGAACCGAGCAACGAATCCCACGAAGTTGCCTGGACTAGATTCTGAGGACTTTGACTTCCAAGACGTGGTCTTCGACAACCTCGACAAACACGTTTACACTTTGGCGAAAACGCAGAAGCAGGAAATCCTACGGTTGGTCTTCTGTCCCGGATACTGGACATCACTCCTTACGTGATCATCGGAAAAGAAGGGTACGCCATTAACCGTGGCGATAGTGGTAAGTAGAAGCGGAATATTTATTCCGCTTCTACTTACCTACATACTTAAAAAACATCAATGAAGACTATAAACGTATATTGGCTCTCACTTTGTTTCCTTGCTATTCCTCGATAACGAAGTCCGACCTTAACTCTTCGACGCATTATTGTTGCTTTCTGCTGGACAGTCCACCTATCGTAGATAAGTTCTTAAGCACATAAACAAACTTATCTTACAATACCCTGTGTAAATATAGTTATCCACTGATAACATGAAAAATAATAAATCTAACCGTCAGTTTCTATTCAAAGGCGGAGATTATGATGGTCCTTTTCGAAAATAGCAGTTTGCGTAGGCACGTCCTTTACCACTCGCTCATCTAGGTCCTGGGAGCTAAAACTACTTGATTTCCATGGATCTAGCGCTCTATGCCTTTCTTATTATAATATTCCCCTGACAGAGATCCGTGAACGGACCGGAGGAACAGGACCCAATATAAGCACTCTTCCAATTTTCAGTTTTTTTGCCTGTCTAAATGCTTACTTTATAACCATACAGGGTGGCAGGGACATCGACGCGAATCCGGTTATCCGGTTACCGTTCAGTACATGATTCTGGAACCCCTGTGGTGAAATTCTTCGTCGGTTATTTAAAAAAAATAAGCTGTTCCATACATTTTGACCGCGTAGGTATTGCACTTTTTTAAATTTTTTTCCCAAAAATCCCCGACGAAAAATTTTAACGCAGGGGGTCCAGAATCATGTACTGAATCCATGGTGACCGGATTCGCGTCGATGTCCCTGCCACCCTTTATAGTTTATATTCGAAATTATTTATTTACTTCAGATTTCTTATTTCCCACTGGCGTGGTGACGGGGGATGACGTACTCGACTACATACATGAGCACAGCAAACCCTAGAACTTGATGTAACGCGACCGAGACCCTTTGTTTCCGACTTGACCGCTAAACTTGACTGTTTTACGAGTCGACTGCGCCTATAGAATATACATCATGATGTTTATACATAAACTTACCTATTCATTTTTAATCAGTATTAAATAAATGCATTCATTGAAAAATAAGTGTTCCATTCATTAAATCATTGTAGATTTCTGCTTCAGTTGTAGGTACATAGTATCGGAATACAACCTCAATTATCTATGCGACTACTTAACAGAAAAAGTGAAGTGATGTTCTTTTTATAATAACTGAGAAAAATATGGTTGTCTTTTTTTTTATTTGAGATAGGTTTGCTCTTGACTCTAGTCTAGGTCAGAGATGACAGAGACAAAGTCGAGGATGGAGCGAGCTTACCCAGAAGCCGAGCTTATAGACACAATATAAAATATTAATATAGCCATACGAATAAATAACTGTATTGTTAATTCCCTATTACCTACCCCAACATAAGGTTATGGGCAAATAAATGGAGTAGGTAAGAATTAGAAATAAATATACCTACATACATAATATATTAAAAAATATGATGAATACAAACATAATTTTTTTGCCAATATTGAAGGGCGAACATTATTCAAATTGGAAATTTAGAGTGAAATCGTTATTAGAAGATAAACAGTTACTGAAAATATTAGATTATGATTACTCAGAAATTACTAAAGATGAAAAATTAAGTCGACAATTCTAAAGCTGAAGCGATAATTATTCAATATAATATCAGACAAGCATTTGTCTATATAATACAAGAATGTTCGAATGCAAAAGACATGTTTATCAATTTAGACAGCGTATTTCAACGCAAAAGTGTTTTTACAAAAACTACATTTAAAAAGAGATTGTTAACTCTAAAATTACAAAGAAACGATACGTTAGATGAACATTTTCAAAAATTTGAAAGATTATTTTTGAAATAGAAAATATTGAAAAAATTAGACGATTCTGACAAAATCTGTCATTTATTATTGTATTTAAATGTAGATTACGAACACGTAATTACAGCAATTGAAACTATCAGCACGGATATAACATTAGAGTTTGTAAAATATAATACGCATAAAAAGAGTTCAGTATGAATCAATAAGCTATATTAATTTACAGAACGATATCAAGGAAATATTTCACACAAAACTATTTAATGAATATGAAGAACTGGAACCTCAGCTGTTACAAACAATCGCAAAAAACAAAATAAGGAAAACAAAAATGTTAAATCCCCCTTGCAAAGAGTGAATAAATAAGGACCTCATAACATTAATAAATAAAAGGAACCAACTGTGGCACAGTTTGAAACAAACACCCAAAGACGAGCACTTGCGTAAAGAATTCTTAAAGCAAAGAAACCACACCTTTGTAAATATCCAATTAACTAAAAATCAAATTAATAATAAGGCTTTCGCTAAGTGTAAGAAATGTCCTTTAAAAATGTGGCAACTAATTAATAGACCATCAAATAATAAAACAGAATTGGCAGACCCTGGGCATATAAAAATCAATACCGCCAATGGGCAAATCTCAGATACTCAAGGAATTTGCGAATACTTTAACAGATATTTTGCGACAATGGGTACTGAACTTGCAAATAAAATACCCCTAAAATACCATAACAACTTAACTCAGACATTAACATATAATAAACCTAAAAATAACAATCCTGAGTTATCAAAATTAAAACCAACCAC
Organism: Fissipunctia ypsillon; assembly: GCA_947568875.1. NCBI lineage: Eukaryota > Metazoa > Arthropoda > Insecta > Lepidoptera > Noctuidae > Fissipunctia > Fissipunctia ypsillon. The sequence continues at coordinate 12,646,805 of OX387661.1, read as the reverse complement.
TGCAGACGAAGTATTGAAAATAATAAAAAACCTGAATTCTAACACTAGCTCCGGTTTAGATGGCATTAGCACCAAATCCATCAAATGTGTTAAAGACAATATAGCGGAAAGCTTAGCAAACTGTATTAATAAATGCCTAAACGAAGGCTATTTCCCCAACCGCCTTAAAATTGCGAAGGTTAGCCCAATATTTAAATCAGGCAGCAAACTGGACCCCAGTAACTATCGACCTATATCGGTACTACCAGTAATGTCGAAAATATTTGAAAAAATTCTACATAAACAATTGTATGAATTCCTAACTACTATTGATTACCTATACAAAAAGCAATACGGTTTCCGCCCCAGATCGAACACTGTTTCCGCGACTGTTGACTTAGTAACCAACATAAGACTTAACATTGATCAGAAAAAAATTACTTTAGGAATTTTCATTGATTTAAAAAAGGCATTCGACACTGTTAGCCACAATATACTACTATCGAAACTAAAGGATATAGGTGTAACTGGTAAAGCATATGAGATTTTTAAGTCATACCTTACAGACAGATCTCAAGTTGTCAAAATTGATAACCACCAAAGTGGCCCTCAATTGATTACTTGTGGCATTCCTCAGGGTTCAATTTTGGGACCCCTATTATTCCTTGTTTATGTCAATAACATATATCAGATTGGATTAAAGGGAGATATTACTTTATATGCCGACGATACTAGCCTGTTCTATTCTGGTCACTCAGTGGAAGCAGTAATGAACCAAGCTCAGCATGATCTACATCTGTTACACATCTGGTTACAGTCAAATTTACTAACTATTAATGCCTCGAAAACGAAATACATTATTTTCTCTGCTAAAAACAAAAAAATTGAAAATCATAGTCCTCTTACTATTAACGGTGAAAAAATAACTAAAGTTAACAATGAAAAATATTTAGGCCTTGTTCATGATAGTCAGCTTACCTGGAAACCGCAAATCGAAAAAATCCGCAATAAAATAAATTCACTAACAGGCGCGCTAAGAGGTATAGTAAGATGTCTCCCTAGACATGTTCGATACACGATATATAACTCCTTGGTCAAGTCTCGTATAGATTATTTAGTGGAGGTATGGGGTTCAGCAACTAAATCAAATTTGCAAAAACTGCAAGTTGCACAAAATAGAATTATTAAAACATTATTTCTATACGATTATCTAACACCAACTATCAAAATTTATAAAGAAACAAAATTGTTCAATCTGGCCCAAACACATAAATATAATACATGCATTTTTATTAGAAAAATCCTTACTTATATCCACTCACAAATTACATTCACAAAAAAAATTGATTACCATAAACGCATGACAAGGCAGGCCAATAACCTGTGTTTAAGAAGGCATAGAACGAACTATGAAAAAAAGAGTATTCTATATGATGGGGCCCAACACTACAACGAATTACCTAAAGATATAAAAGAAGCAAAATCTCTGTTTGTATTTAAAAAATTACTAAAAAGCCACATTTTAAAAGATTTTTCATTAATAGGAGCTTAATATTAAGTTCAGTGATACCTTAGTCATTCATGAATATAATACACATAAGTACATTACTATAATATAGCACATAAAAGCCCTACACACTACCTAACACACATATATACTATAAATATATACATAAAAAATTTACATACATACACTATATTTTAATTTACATAAAATTACGTTTAAATAAATATATATGCAAATAATAATAATTTAAATATTTTAACAGGTATACGTATATGACACTACCTACTAACACACATACACATAACATTACGCCTTGTTTCCCCGAAGGGTTGGGCGGAGGTGTACCTATAGTACACCCACTTTTCGCCAGTTATGTTTAAGTCCCATGTAATATGGGGCGAGTCTATCACCTACCAACCACCTACCTACCTACTAATTATTATACATATGTATATATATATAATACAGTAATACATAAACAAACTCAAGGAATCATTATAAATAAATTATATGTAGTCATAACATAACGTAACAATAGTAAGTTAAAAATATATAAAATGAAGACAATATTAACAACCATCAAAGTACTATAAACGCAGTGAAACGATCAATGTGTGTGGGCCTTAGTAAACAAGTATTGTATCCCTCAACTCTTGCACACCTACCCGCAGTGGCGATGCGCATACGACCGACGTTGTGTACTTAGTATCGTGTGAACATTTGTTTATTTACAACTACCCTCTTATTACTAAAACTGTTATGAAATCTTAATGTATTTTGTCATAACACTAACCCACTACGCCAATCGGCTTTATGTATTTTTAAGTTTAAATATTGTATTTTCTCTGTAAGTGATTGTGTAAATCTTTTGAGAAAATAAATGTCTAAAACCGTAAAAAAACCGTAAAATCACGATTACTCGATGAAGAATAAAAAATAAGCATACATGTGAGCCTCACTCACAACAAATATTTAAAGCGTCAGGCTCAGGAACAAACAATAATAATAACTACACAAGATCCAGATGTCCTTTTAGAGGAAGAGGAACTAGAAATAGAGGATATTACAGAAGAGAAATGAAAGAAAATTTTAATAGTTTTATAGCTTTGACTGCGTCAGCTACTCACGAAACCAAAATTTATATTAGACAGCGGCGCTACTGACCATATACCCTGGTTGACTCTGAAGTGCCGTGCTTGACTGACGCAGTGAACGCCTAGAAAGTGGCTTGCCCGGCTACAGATCGGCCCTTGAACCCATCTTCCCAGAGACAGTGGGATGAGCCGCTCTGCAGGTTGGTACGGAATAATCTTATCAATACGTCCACCAATACTGCTGAGCGTACCCGCCTGCTGACTGTGGGTGAATAAGAGTCGGGCCTCTGGCTTCAAGCACTACCGTCACCCAACATAGGCACTTTGCTGGGTGACTCCACCTTCCGGCTCGCTACTTGTCTGCGTCTGGGCGCTCCTTGCGGGGCTCCACATCGCTGCTAGTGCGGTGAAGCCGTCGATTGCCTCGGACATCATGGACTGTCTTGTAGTAAGAGCGCAGGCTGGATAGCACGGCACGCCAGCATTAATGACATTATCCGTCGTGCTATTGTCACCGCCGGGGTGCCAGTTGTTTTAGAACCCAACGGCTTGGCACGCAACGATGGCAAGAGACCAGACGGAATGACCATAATACCGTGGAAGTTAGGCAGGCCTTTGGCGTGGGGCGCAACATGTGTCGACACCCTTGCGCCATGCCATCTTCCTAGTACGGCGGGCTGTGCTGGGGCGGCTGCTGCAGGTACGGAAAACCTCAAACGGCGAAAATATTCCGATCTTTTTGGGAGTTATATGTTCGAGCCGTTTGGGGTTGAAACACTAAGGCCATGGGGTCCGAGTGCCCAATTGGTTTTCCAAGACATCGCCAAGCGGTTGGTCGACTCTTCACGTGACCAAAAGGCTGGCCTATTCTTTGGCCAAAGAATCAGCATCGCCATACAACGTGGCATTGCTGCTAGCCTTTTGGGCACTTTTCCTGTTGACAGCGATGCGGACGAATTTTTTGATGCCCTATGATTATATATATATATATATATTTTACATATGTACATATTATAATTATTATTTTAAGTCTGTTAGCTTATATATTATGTAAATATTATATTCCGAAATAAACAATGAGTTTATAGCTTCAAAAAAAAAACTGAAAATAAAGATCCAACTTCGCATAAAGAAGCGGCGAAAGATAAAGAATGGTTAGAAGCTATAGGTAATGAAATATATTCATTAAAAAAATGAATACATGGTCAGAACTAATAGATTTACCAAGAGGAATGAAAGCTATAGACACGCAAGCGGCAAGTGGATATTTAAGACAAAAGAAGACGGTCTAAAGAAAGCTCGACTGGTTGCTAGAGGATTTCAAGTAGAAGAAGAAGACTATTTTAACACATTGAATGCCAAATATATGGCCAGGTCATCATTGGTTCCCACCATACAAATGGTCTTCTACGTAATACTACGTACTCGGCACCCCGTTTAAAAACGACATGTGCGGTGCCTACTTCGCAATATTACGTATACGCAATATTTCGTAGATTGGCACCACACACATTTTTTAAACGGGGTGCCGAGTACGTATTATTACGTAGAAGACTATTTCATCTTCCGTCCCTTTTCCACTTAGATCACGCCACCCGGTCGAATTATTGCGTCATCCTTAGTGTGGCGCGCTCCGTGCAGTGAAATACACGTTGAATTAGGTTGATTTTTTCACCATGCCACGTGGATGCGGATCGCATCGACGTATTTTACGTGGTCGTCGAAATATACGTTCAGGGCGACAACTACAAGAAAATCAAATTGCTGCCGTTCTTTATGAAGAAGAATCGTCAGATGACGGGGATTTTTCTCCGGGGTCCGGTGACGATTACGATCCTGAGCTGGATGAAAATCAAAATACTTCAACGGAAAGTGATTCGTCTGACGAACCAGATGAAGAGGCACCACCACCAGCGCCATCGCCACCGCCTGGAGTCGACGAGCCGTCTTGTGATCCAGAATTTCAGTGGAAAATGGATTCAGCAAGACCGCAACGATTTCCGTTTTTAGGGGAACCAGGTATAAAGACCAATTTTACTTCTTCGGCGAGTGCTTTGGCTGATTTATTTTTTTCTAATGATTTTTTGGGTTCTATGGTGCAAGCAACTAATAATTACGCTCATCGCATGGCTGGTCCCTTACAAAAACATGCACGGTTTAGATACTGGAAAGACACCACTATCACGGAAATTCGCAAGTTTGTTGGTATGTTGCTATATATGGGATTGACTAAGTTACCTACAATTGCTCATTATTGGAAGTTAGATTCACTTTATAGCTTGCCACTTTTTAGACAAATCATGAGTAGAAATCGATTCCAAATATTGCTGCGATATTTACACTTTTCTGAGAACGACGACGCATCGACATCAAGACTTCATAAAATACAACCGATACTAGACAGATTCAACAAAATTATGGCTGATCTCTACTATCCTGAAGCTAATCTGAGTATTGACGAGTCGATGGTTCTGTGGAGAGGTAGATTAGTTTTCCGGCAGTATGTCAAGAATAAAAAACATAAATACGGCATAAAATTATACGAACTCTGCGAGTCCTCGGGAATAGTCATGAAAATACGTGTTTATAAAGGGAAAATTGAAAGACCACCACCTGGCGTTCTGCACAGCACGGAAGTTATACTAGATCTAATGGAAGGGTATTTAGAAAAAGGTCACATAATATACGCAGACAATTTTTACAACTCCCCGGATTTGACAAGGCGTCTTAGCGAAAGAAAGACATATATATGCGGGACACTTCGAAAAAAGCGCAAGAATCTTCCTAAAGATGTTACCAACGCCAAGCTGAAGCGTGGAGAGTTAGCTGCTAAAAGTTGTAACGATATTACTGTTTGTAAATGGAAGGACAAACGTGACGTTCTGGTGATTTCTAATAAACACAAACTTCAGCTTGTGAACGTTAGGAACAGAAATGGAAAAGTGTCACTGAAACCTAACATTGTTGCGGACTATAATCTAGGCATGTCTGGTATTGACAGAGGGGACCAGATGGTCTCGTATTACTCTTGCCTCAGAAAGACACTCAGATGGCACAAAAAATTAGCACTGCACGTCTTTGAGGTTTACGTACAAAATGCGCATAAGTTGCTACGTTTGAAAGACCGCACATCCAAAATACGGCTCTTGAAGTTTCGGGAAGATTTCGTGAAATATCTACTGGGAATGAACTGTGGCGATATTACTCCCACAGCTGCAGAAGCACCTGGACCACACATACCGCCAGTACAGCCTGAACAAGATCAAGGAGACCCATCGCCGTTGCTGCCTGGGCCATCTGTACCACCTGCATCGCCAGCTGTTCATAAAAGTCGTGTCCCGTTGAGCAATTTTCATTACTTAGAAAAGCTCCCACCTATTGCCAAAAAGGCTGTTCCAGCGAAGCCTTGTCGTGTCTGCACTAAAAATAAAAAACGAAAAGAGTCATCTTTCGTATGTGCCACTTGCCCGGAAAAGCCTGCCTTGTGTGTTGTCAACTGTTTCTACACTTACCACACTGATCCTCGATTTGCATAATTTTATATAAAAATTCTATTGTTGTTTTTAGAAGTTCCTGTTTTTTTTTATATAATTATAGATCTCATTACTTATAAAACTAATTTTTGATCTCATTATAAAACTGTTCTTTTTTGCCTCAAAGTGCCTTAGAAATTATGTGATTTTAACAGTTTTAAAATAATAAAGTTACTTTTTTTCCATGTCATGTCTTATTTGAGATGCCAACGAACCTAAAAACGTCCTTTCCAGGAGGCCTAATAATAAACACACCTATTTAAATTGTAAGAAAGTGCTACGTAGTATTACGTAGTTGGCTCCTAGCATCACTAGTGCCTACGCAATATTGCGTAGTTGGCATTCAATGTGTTAATACAAATTATTCACCTGTAGCTAGAATGAGCACAGTAAGAACTTATTTAGCACAAGCAGTACTTGCAACAAGATTACAAAATTTACCAAATGGATATACCAACAGCATTTTTAAATGGTTATTTAAAAGATGAATTTATATCAAAGTACCTCAAGGAGTTAACGCAAATAGAAAGAAAGTATTGAAATTGAATAGAAGTCTGGAATGAAAGGTTAACTGATTATTTGGTTAAGTGTGGACTACAAAGATCAAAAAATGATTTTTGTCTATTTTTTAATAAAAATGATATTGATTTTTGTTTATGACATTTTGGTCATGGGAAAGAAATAATAAACTGACAGAATAATGAAGTTAGAATGAATTTGATACCAAAAACTTATGAGAGATAAAGACATTTCTTGGAATGGAGGTAGAAAGAAAAGATGGAATTTTAAGAATAACACGGTCAAAACAAATAGAGAAAATGCTAACAAAATTTAATATGACTGAATGCAAGGAAAAAGATACATCGATTGAGAAGGGATTAAACATAGACATAACGGAAAAAACTATAGAAGGTCCTTACAGAGAGCTAATAGGAAGTTTAATGTTTGTAAGTACAGTCTCAAGACCAGATATATGCTATTCTGTATCTTATCTTAGTAAATTTTTGGACAAACCAAATGAAGAATGTTGGAAACATGGCAAGCGCATATTACGCTACCTTAGTTCAACTAAAGATTATGCACTTCAAGAGTGAACAGATAAGGATAAAGGAGCTATTTTTATTTCAAAGGATTATGAAAATAGTAAACTAGCGAAACATATCGATATTCGATATTATCACATAAAAGATTTGATATTTATAAAAAAGATGTCAATACCGTACATACAAACTGAGAACAATTTGGCTGGTATGTTAACAAAATCACTAGCGACTGCAAGACAAGATGCTCAGAGAACAATGCAAAGCATTGATATAACTTACTGTTACTTATGTTATATAGCTACCTTATATGAAATAAATAAATAATACACATAGTTGTGTGGGTATTTATATAAGAGGAGTGAATGTGGATATTTAATTTTATTTAACGATTTTTATGTTCCAAAGATTTTCACATAAAATCGAGGAGGAGTGTCGGAATACAACCTGAAATGTCTATGCGACTACTTCACAGAAAAAGTGATGTTCTTTTTATAATAACTTGTCACGTCAATTGAGAAAAATATGGTTGTCATACATATAAAATATTAATACAGCCATACAAATAAGTAACTGTATTGTTAATAATAATTACCCTATTACCTACCCCAACATATAGGACATGGGTGCGTCTCTTAATTTCGACATTATAAGAAATCAGTTTACTTACTACATTAGCACTAGCTAATAACAGCTAATAATATCTGCATTAGCATTAGCTTATTACAGGTTACTTGTCACGGATATAATCCGAGACAAGTAACCTGTTAACCCTGAAAACGTTAGATGAAGGCTATGGATGAAGGTTACAAATGAGATGCATAGAAACATGTTTCTTTAAACCTACCGATAGGTACAAGACTAGTGTTCATGTTTACTCCTAGCATGTTATGATAGGAAGTGGGTACTCGCGTGCATGGCAATTAAATATGCATTTAATTGAAGTAGTTACTTTCAAACCTATGATTAAATGTATCTTCTCTAGACCATCACGTGATAGAGTACCACTCTATCACGTGACCATGTGACCATATTTTATTGGTTATATAAAATACGCTAACAACAAGCACACGCATTGCTATATTTTCTTCGTTAATGTTCTATTGAACATATGCAGTGCTATTTAATTATTTCAATAAAGACAAGTAAACGGAGCATGTTAATAAATCAAAGTTAATAACTGTAGTAGCGATAGTAAGGTATACATTGATCTCCGCGATAAGAAATACATTATTATCGACATTTTGATTTGTGATAAAAAATACATTATCGAACATAAATAATGCTATAAAATGAAACGTTCATGTTCATATTTATAAGTCTCAACACATCCTTGCACTTAGCAAGACTCTCAGTGTGCGTTCTGTTTTGAAGATCAACAAACACGGATTTCCACAATGAACGTCAGCCACAACGAACGGTAACTTAAGAGTTATTATTTTTTGAGCTTTTTCTAAGCTATACCACCAGATTTTTTTTTTAACAAAAACCTTAAAAAGTAAAGCTGAATAATGTTTAAGGGAGAAAGCAAGGAAATCATCATCCCTAACGTTACTCTGAAATCTTTTATTTATTCTAAAGTACCATAAAATTTAAATCAGTGTTTTAGACGTGATAATTCTAATACCCTTTTACCGCATATTTTCTAGTATGAATTTTTCATAATAATTATATCGACTGTCGTGAGATAGGATTTTTTTTTTATTTTTACCTTCATGACTTTATGTGAAACATGATATCAGCTGAATGTGTAATATTGGATTGAAATATTGTTTCGCAGAGGGAAAAAAATATACGACAACATACTCCAGTGTATCGGCCACACACCTTTAGTCAGGTTGAATCGAATACCTCAAAGTTATGGGCTGGAATGTGAGATATGTAAGTAGTTTAAATAAAATTATTATTCAATAAAACTTGAAAACTTTTAAAATCATTATTCAAAACCGTCTTTTTAATTTTCTTTATTTTTAAGTAACGTCTTAAAACAATCGTGTAAAATACCAGTTCACGTATGTGGCGATAGTTGGTAGGACCACCTCTGGAATGAACCCTGAAATTCTGCAAAAACTTTTGAATCGGTATGCTTTTTGTATTCTAAATTATTTTTCAGCTTTAAAACAGTGTATTATACATATTTTATACATACTTGAATGTTATAAAAAGTTTGGCTAGATTGTGAGACTACTTCAAGTTATGGACTGTTTGAAAAAAAGAGTATCTTCCAAGTAAAATATGATATAAAACTGTTAACTAAACATCTATTTCATTACTTTCCCGATATAATCGTTCGCTGTGATAACAATATTTAATAACCTCCTATGCATTGACTTAATAGCTATCTTTAGGTACATCAGTACCTAATATTTCTACTCACCTACCTAGTAATATGAAAGTTATCTTTGTCGTCATAATTGTGATAAATAGGTGCCTACACGATGCGTGTTTAGCAAATTAATAAAATTTTACGTAAGTAATGAATGAGTATGTCATTGAGGTACATTCGTACCAACAATACAAACATACGCAAGTAGTTATAATAAGAATTCAAGGTAACATTAAGGCTTTGCAAATACACAGTAGATATAGATACACATACCTACATTTAGATGGGTTAGTGTGAAAAAATAAGGAGAAAGAGAAAGTTCCTAAGAACCACGTAATAGATTCCAAAGTTAGGAAAATCTACTTACAATCGAAGATTTAAAAATAAACATTTGTTTATACAATACGGTTGATATTAAAACTGTCTACAAAAGTTTCGCAGCAGTTATAATAATGAAATCTAGCATTTCTTTATTGTAGACACGGGGTCCGTTAGAACTAATTACTTTGTAGGTACCTAATAGTTTCATATTTGTTCGTAGGTACTGATACTGACTGACTTAGCTCAATTAACCCTTGAATACTAATCTTAATTTTATGATGATACATTTTATTTTGAATACTAATCTTGCTTTTATAGTGATAAATTTTATTTGATCACCGTATAAAACTGTATTACTTACACCTTCTGACACAGTCTTATGGAAATCTTTTATAAAAAAATAACTGTACGTCTGAGAGTGCTGATTTTTTACATACATAAACTCACGCCTTTTTCCCATGGGGGTAGCCAGAAACTACAGAACGCCACCTGCTACGATCCTTACATACTCCCTTTTGCCTCGTTTACGTTCATACATCTGCTCATACACGCACGCCGGTTGCGAGTACTACGCACCTGACCTTTCTGAAGAACATCACCAATAAGATCTCTATATGTCTTCCTAGGGCGTCCCCTCCCGGCGTTTCTTAATATTAACTTAATATTAATATTTAAAAATATTTTATCAGTTTCCGTAGCTTCAATGCCTAAGCGGCGTTTTAGTAGCTTCATCTGCTACGCGGCGCGGCGTCTTCATAGCTTCAACTGCTAGGCGGCGTCACCGTAGCTTCAACTGCTACGCAGCGTCTCTGTAGCTTCATCTGCTGCGCGGCGCCGCGGGGGTGGCGTCTTCGTAGCTTCTACTGCTACGCAGCGTCTCCTTAGTTTTACTGCTACGCGGCGTCTCCGTAGTTTCATGTGCTACGCGGCGTTTTCATAGCTTCAGAATCGATTCTTCGCAAAGCAAAGAGATGTTTATTTATTTCAGATTAAATCCATAATCTGTAAATGTAGTTAGTAATAATCTAACAGCTATGTTAGTAAACATACATAGAAAAACATTTTACTTAACAACACCTATGACGGATGATTCCAGCAGTGCCTTTATTTGTCCTAGATGCAAAATGCGAATTTATGAACCCAGGAGGGTCGATAAAGGATCGTATTTCGTACACCATGGTACAAGAAGCGGAATGTGCTGGCCTCGCTAAAACTGGCACCAGGTTCGTTGAGCCAACGTCTGGTAATACGGGTATTGGAGTGTCCCTCACAGCTGCAGTTTGCGGTAACTATAATTTCTTTTACAAGTATCTTTATGTAGGTATAAAAATTAGCATAATATCAGCCGTAGAACGCTTACGACCTAGTAGACTTCTCTCATAAACACTCCATTTTCAACTTTGTGGCAAGTTACACGAGTACTGCGTGTGGTTACCAACAACAATAGATATCATCTCTGTCCTGCACGTGTGGGCAATAATCTAATGAGATAATACGTATTGGTATCATAATTATATCAACATCTAGGTCTCTAAAAATATCACTGATTGTAAATAAAATAAAAACTGGCAGTCAGTAGATGGCCCTGACGATGACAGTTATGTATTTTCAGGATATGGATGCACCATCGTCACTCCTGATAAGAACTCCGATGAGAAAATGAGCACGATGAGTCTGCTAGGTTCGGAGATCATCCAGACTCCGGCCATGGCCCACCACGAGGACCCTGACAGCTTTGTGTCGGTCACCAAACGGTTACTAGAAGCAAATCCGCAGGCAATTTCTATGAATCAGGTAAGTAACTTATCACGCAAGCACCTAACAATTAATTATGTAAATAGGTAGCGCATTAAATCATCTGACATAGCAAGCTCATAATGATTGGTGTTCCAGAAATTGTCTGTAATCATCTTGTTCAGGTACTTACCTATTTTTCCTTGATTTCATTTTAGTACTCAAACGAAGTGAATCCTCTGACACATTACGAGCACACGGCGGAGGAGATCCTGGACGCCCTGGGCACTGTGGACATGTTCGTCATGGGCTCCGGCACGGGCGGGACCGTCACCGGCGTGGGCCGCAAACTCAAGGAGAAGTGCCCCGAGTGCATCATTGTCACCGTGGACCCGCAAGGCTCCATCATTTTCGGTGAAGGCAACCCGGTCTTATACTTTGTAAGTTTACTTTCTTTTTTCTTTATAGTTTTCACTATAGTTTCTTTCCACATAAGTACCTAGGTACCACTGTTTCTGACAGATCTACTTCTTGCAAGTTTACCTGGGTAAACTAAACTATAAAACTAGTAACACAACATTTATAATTCCTCGCCAATCGATTCGAATCGCGCCTATTATGAAACTTACTTATTTTAACCTCATTGTTAAAACTAAGGACCGTCTTTAGATTGCATGTAGGATATAAATACGATAGCATGTAGGTATGTAAACATAAGACTTGCCATGATTCTAAAATTCAATTTGAATACGGTAACAGTAGACTAATGCCATTATATTTCCAGGTCGAAGGAATTGGTGGAGACTTTGTGCCGGATGTGTTAGATAAATCAGTCATCGACAAGGTTGTCAAGCCTAATGATTACCAGTCCTTCAACATGTCAAGAGAGATTATCAGAAAAGAAGGATTATTATGCGGTAAGAAAAGTATTGAGAACGTACTATAGCGACTAAGATGTCGTTTTAACTCATTGCGTTTCCTCAACAATGATACCACTCCATTCCGAACCTTTCACACCAAAATTTCCGTAAACATTGACAGGCTTCTTTACCCACATAATATTTCCAGGTGGTAGCAGCGGGGCAATAACATATTCAGCCATTCAAGCCGCGAAAGAATACAAACTCGGCCCCGGTAAGAAAGTAGTGGTGATCCTTCCCGACGGCATCCGCAACTACATGACGAAGTTCGTGAGTGATCAGTGGATGGAGGCCCATCTGTTCAAGGAACCTCCTGAACGCGAATTCCTGTATGTAGTTTTTTTTCCACCATTAAATTTCCTTTTCCACGGTCAGGATTCCTCTTTCTTTATTGAAACTGTTATTTAAAAACGTAGAAGATCATAATAGTACACGTTCTTACCGACCTATTATTATTTTCGGATTAATGAATCTTAAACTCTTTTGAAATGTTTCAGCTGGTGGAACAGGTGTATTTCAAATTTAAAAATCATCCGCTCGGTGCCAACTGTTAAAGAGAGTAACTCGTGCCTGGACGCTCTGGCCGCTATGGGATCTGACAACACAATAGCCTTCGTCGTCAATGATGATGGGTTTGTAGTTAAACAATCAATACGACTAGTTTGGTTTAAAATAAATTAAGTACGAAAAAGAGCAATATGCTCATCCCCTTAACGGGGTGCTGTGCCTACCCCTTCGGGGCGCACACACGTAATGTTTATGTGGTTGTGTTAGAAAAGACGGTGTCTAATTAAACTTTAATTTTTCTGTACCCTCTGTACAGAAAAAAAAAATCATCCACTTTCCCGCGTTTGGTTTTGTAACGTATTTCGTTAGGTTATTATTTTTTGAAAATATGTATTCCTAACTCCTGTATGTAACTAAACAAATACCTACTTTTTTTTTAGCTTCCTCAAAGGCGTCGTTAGTAAAGATAATTTAAGATCTGAAGCCACGAATCCAAAAAAGAAGGGTAATCTCGATTTCAATGATGTAGTCAGCAAATATGTGATGAAAAAACATTATAAGATTGCAGAAAACAAAGGAAACCCTACAGTTGGGCTAGCGGCAAGAATATTAGACATAGCGCCATTCGTGGTGGTCGTGGAAGAGTATGTCAATGGCAACAATAATGGCCCAGGTGAATATGAACGTTTGTTTTTACCCTTGCTCTACCAACCTGTAGAGGGTTGGGTTCCCTGCAATACCTAGGTAAGTAAGTATGCTGCTGCGATACCTATATATACACAGGATAAGTTTAAAAGGAGTGCGGATATTTTAGGAGGTAATCAGGTGCATAGAGCTGAACAACTTTCCCCAAGGAACATAGGTCGAAATCTAAAAAATAAAATTCAACTTCTCATACAAAAGTAAGTCACGTGACCAGTCACTTTGTATGAAAAGTCGATTTTCAATTTTAAGATTTCGACCTATGTTCCTTGTGGAAAGTTGTCCAGTTTTGTGCACCTGATTACCTACTGAAATATTCGCACTCCTTTTAAAATTATCCTGTATATATATATATACGACTTCGTGGCAGTTGTTTTTCGTGCAGCTCGAGCAACATGATAAGTTGTCTACCTCTACTGTAGCTAAACAAGTAGGAAGTTAAATAAATAGGTACTTATATACTAACTTACGTTATATAATATTGAATTGCTACGTAAGAATAAAGGGAAACTACCTTAGGCCAGCCACACACAGTCGGAATTCCGAAAGCAAAGCAGCAAATCCATTCATAATCTAGTAAAGTCTAGTAGTAATTTAGAAGTATTATTTCGATTATGAATGGATTTGCTGCTATGCTTTCGGAATTCCGACTGTGTGTGGCCGGCCTTATAGTTAATGGTAAACAGGAAACTTAAATGCCTACAGAGCAGTCCATGAGGAAATAACACTGAATAAATGGTTCATGTATTATTAATGATATCAATTATAATTTATAATACTACACACACACTTCGCTCACACATCTTAATCGGTACTTATGTGCTTGTTTACTCTCATTTGGATTATATCTTAATATCCGGGTACATTCATCTTATACCATTTGTCAGTTTTTGAGTTGAGGAGCGGGGCACGGGCCCGGCACAACTATGAGTGGCACACAAATATTGGTAACGAGATTACATAGGTGCATGTGCACGTGAGTGATTGGTGCTTAAAACTGCATGGAAAACACAGTACAGCCCGATTCAAACTTTACGGCAGCTCGGAACATGAAGCGGGGCGCTGCGCAGTAACAAATTCATGTGTCAGCGGGGCGTACCTATATGGAATCTATACCTTCAGCCAACGCTCCGTAGTGTTGAGTTCAGGTATACAGTAAAAATATATACGCCCGTGTTAAAAATTTCAAAATATACCCGCCCGCAACATTTTTCTGGGTATACTTTCATGTAGGACACTCTATTTTGCTATACTATAATTTATACCCGTCACTGTCTCTCCACTTTTAATTATGTTTACTAATACAGAGACATATAAAGGTACGTTTAATTTTGTATGTTAGAATTGAGGTAAATTATACAAGAAGAAAAGAGGATAAAAACGTTTATTATCAAGAGAAATGTTCGTACTATAAAAATACAATTGCCATGAATTATTAAAATTAAAAATTAGAATTTAGCGCGCGTTGTGGACATTCATTTTAATATTTTGTCCTGTTACGTTTTCGTTAGTTGTGCGTTCTGTGTTCGACGGCCGCCCAGCTTGAATCCTAGACTTAGGCCCGTATTGCAGAACGTCACTCTACTCAAGCATTACTTAAAAATAGATTCAAACCATTTGATTGGTTGAAACTAGTTTTAAGTAATGCTTGAGTATTGAGTGACGTTCTGTAAAACGGGACTTAGTCTTTCCTATTCCCCTGTCTTAACATAATGTAGATCACATAATTTAAAGCGTACTGACTCGCACGTGGTGACAATTATGATACAAACAAAATACTTATTGCATCAGCTAGCGGGCGGAAAGAAAAGAACGATTTATTTATTTATTTAATTATGTATGTACACACAATAAAACATATGACAGATACGACATTATAAGTGATAAAAAGCGATTGAAATACGTTAGTAATGTGACAAAAGAATACCGAACGATTACTGCGATGTGATCGGGTAGGTATGTTTTAAAATACCAAAATACCTACGCGCGAAATCCTAAATCTGGGGGCCAACCACCACCTCTTAAAGCAGTATTATTTTAAGGTTACTTCAGTGTGAGAAAGAGATGGAGCTATACAAGACGTCTAGCTCCATCTCTTTCGCACACTCAAATAAGATTACAATAATACTGCTTTAGTCTTGCTCCTGAAAGTATACCCGTTGTCAACTCGGCCAGTGACGTCACAAGTGTTAGGTAAAGGTACGCTTTAATGAATTAGATTTCTGGATTTGAAAACATACCCGACGGCAGCACAGTCTCTGACGTCATGAGCGTTGTGTCAAGGTATAGTTTCAATATACGCTTCAGCGGGGGTGAGGGTTGCGGTACTGCGTAGCGAGTAGCGCACTTCAGAGCCGCCATAAAATTTGACGCGTACTATAGCTATAAAATTATTTACATTTCCTACAATGTAATAGTACAAGTTGTGAGCTTCAGCAGTATTCGTGATTCCGAATAAGTTCGAATAATTTAAAAATCAAAATATTTTATTTCACATAAACCTTCATGGTACTTATGAAACGACAGAAGCTAGATGCACGGTTCCAATTGGTCGTTTCCTGTGGAGAAGAGCCGGCAAGAAACTCCACGGTTACTCTTTTACCAACCAATAACCGGCCGTCGCACGACGTCTTCAATCACTCAAGCTTCGACAACATGCTTAGTGCTCATACACACGAGCGGCACGCGTCAACAGCAGAGGCAAGCCGCGACACCGACGGCTGCCGTCGAGAACGAGCCGCTCGTGTATTTGAGCACCGTACTACACCGTACTCATACACGAGCGGCCATTAGTGATCGTTGCGAGCGGCACTTTGTAGACTTTCTTCTATGTTGCCTCATACCTTTGACGCGTGCCGCTCGTGTATATGAGCACTTATTTAGAAGTACAACAAACATCAATTCTGTCTGGAAGATATTTTTGATTCCTATAAGTAAGCTTTTCATCGCATAGTAAACTAAACTACCTACAATTTAAATTTTCAGGAATTATACCAAAAGGCATCATTACTTCTGAAATCGTTTTGGACTATATCATCGAACATCAGCGCCATATATAAGCAAACAAGAATTAAATTACGATTACTCATTAAAGTTATAAAATAGTACTTACTACCTATAATAAATTCTATTTATTCATTAAAATAATTTGTTTTATTTACTATAGTTTACCTTCAACATGCATTGCAGTCCAACGTTTACCTACCCACCTCTGACTTGCGATTGATGTGGTGAAGGGTGCTACATACAAATCTTTATACTATACCACTTATACAGGATAAGTTTAAAAGGAGTGCGGATATTTCAGGAGGTAATCAGGTGCATGAAACTGGACAACTTTCCCCAAGGCACGTAGGTCGAAATCTTAAAACTGAAAATCGACTTTTCATACAATCTTGAGTCACGTGATCAGTCACTTTGTATGAAAAGTTGATTTTCAATTTTAATATTTCGACCTATGTTCCTTGGGGAAAGTTGTCCAGTTTTATGCACCTGATTACCTCCTGAAATATTCGCACTCCTTTTAAATATCCTGTATAGGGTCAAATTAAATTAGCTAGCTAAACTCCGCGGACGTGATGGATATCGATATCTAAACATAATAAAACAAAAAGAAAGTAATTTGATGATGTTTTTTTTTGGGGTCATCGGTTAAATTGTCAGTTTAAAAAATACTTTCTTTTTTTTAACTTCATAGACGTGATGGGTATCTCAACACGATAAAACAGATTTTATCAACTCACACTTCAAGTGACAAAACTACCAGCGGTCATTGACTCCAAAACAAGATCAAATCTTTATATTTTTATTTTGTTATGTTTAGATATCGATACTCATCACGCCTGCGGAGTTTCACTAGCTAATTAAATTTGACCCTGTATTCTTCGTCCGCACGGATTTCGTAGTTTCCCCTGCGAAATTAAACACCCCCGCTACCCCTTTAAATGGCTGTTTTGGAAAATTCATCATTATGATCTTTATTACTCACCTAAGAAGTATGTGTGCCAAGTTTCAAGTTTCTAAGCCGAAGGATCTTTCATACCTACCAACTGTACCCCCATTTCACCCCGACAGAGGTTGACTTTTGAAAATTCGATTGATACGTTTCCATTATTTAACTTTTAGATTATTATTACCAATTTTCGAGTTAATCGAAGCAAATAGGTAGTAAAATCCTGCCCTTCAACTTGATTATCCGTATTCACCCAGAAGGGGTTACTTTTCGAAAAACCCAAAAACTTGATTACCCGTATTCGCCGCAAGGTTGCCTGCTTGTCGATCTTCTACAGATTGTACTTCGGGGAGTGTGCTCAAGAACTCCACGACCTCATTCCGCCGGCCCCCTTCTATCAGCGGACATCTAGACGCACTGCAGGTTACCATCATTACCATTACCATTACCTAGTTGCTATCCCACCAATTCGCACTAAGCGTTTCCAAATGTCTTTTGTGATGTGCATAGCAAAGGAGTGGAACTCTGCCTGCGTCTGTGTTTCCGAACGCATACAACCTCGATCTCTTCAAAGTGAGAGTGAACAGGCTTCTTCTGGGTAAGCTCGCTCCATCGTCGACTTTGTCTCTGTCATCTCTGACCTAGACTTGAGTCAAGAGCAAACCTATCTCAAATAAAAAAATAACAATAAAAAAGCCATGGTCAGCAAGACGACCAGTCACCACAAGCAGCACCCGTTCACGAGCATAAAGCTAAGATCAGCTATTACCCCCCTCGCCATATTTGAGGGCAGGAGGCAACCCAACCCCCGACGCTACCGCAAGCTGTGACGACACCTAAGGGAGCATGACGAACTTGCTGCCGGTTGTTCAGGCAAGATTATTATGATCAATTGTCGAGGTCACTAGCTAAGTCTAAGTGAAATAAAATAAACAATTCGCACCTTTAAAGACAAACCGTTACTAAACGAAAATATAAAATTTTACACAGGAGCTTAAATAAAAAATTTGCACGGCTTTTTCGCAATAGAATTTAAGATCATGGTGCTTTGAGCCATCTTTTGAGGTCATAATGATGGATATTTTACGTAATTTTATTTTATTAATCGTATAGTTTACGTAATTTAGAAAGATGGCATTAGTAACTCAAATCTTTAAAAAATTCGTTTAGTAACGGTTTGTCTTTAAAGGTGCGAATTATATGAACTCATTTATTAACCTTATGAAGCCGGTGAAATGGAGCGCGTAATTTGTCCTTATTATTTGTGTTAATATTGTAAATATCACTGTTTTTAGTGTATATATGTATATTTTTCCTACTTATATAAAATGTTGGCGATGATGAATGCCACCGTGAGAATTGCAATATCTTAAAAAAAAAACTCTCAGAGAAACTCTGGCGCCTAGCTGGTAAATTGCAAAATTATCAAATTATTTAAGAATGTATTCGTGCTAAGGTTCAAGTTTATTAACTCAAGAAATGAGATTTTTCGTACAATAAACGAAATCCCTCTTACACTCCCATAAAAAGGTCGAATTTCTAAAAACCAGTTCTTAGTGCTCGCCTACATTATACAAGGAACCCTTGTACAAAACTTCACGTCTCTAGTTCTAGTAGTTTGGGCTGTGCGCTGATATATCAGTCAGTCAATAAATATAGATTAGCAGTGGCGGAGCTACAATTATCATTAGAGGGAAGCCGAAGAAAAAATTGTTCAATTCTCATAAACTCAGACAAATATTATAGACATTTTTGTAATGTTTTTAAT
Organism: Fissipunctia ypsillon; assembly: GCA_947568875.1. Taxonomy (NCBI): domain Eukaryota; kingdom Metazoa; phylum Arthropoda; class Insecta; order Lepidoptera; family Noctuidae; genus Fissipunctia; species Fissipunctia ypsillon. The sequence continues at coordinate 12,627,422 of OX387661.1, read as the reverse complement.
CTTATTATGACTGTATTAAACTGGTATTAAATATAAATAATGTTATGTGATACACAGTTACACACACAGGTGTACCCTATTATTTGGCAATAATAGAAATTAAGAGGAGTGGTGGTTCCGAAGGGAAGCCCATAGGAATCGGGTTGTATGAACGCTGTGCCCCTGATAGATAGATAGATTGTTGGGAATCATACTACATGCTACTGAATTCGCGATTTCGAGATTCGTTATGTATCGCACCCTGCACGCGTGCGCAGTCCAACCGTCCAGTCTTTTGCTTTGATAGCCAATAATTATCCAATAATAAGTAGTGATGGTGGTTGATCCAAGGTTGGTCACCTAGCATGTCTTGCGAACCTGCGTGTTTGTTTCGTATCGCAGCGCGAAACTTCGTAATGATACGATTTTAGACGTTCCGATACCTTAGACTATCAACCTGGCTTCAGTTCAAGTTCAAGCGGTTCAAGCAGCCGCTGTCAATCTGCCAGCAAATCTCATTGATAACAATATGAATATGAATCAAAATGTATATGTAGTTTGCGTCAATCAATCAATACACTACACGAACACGATTAATCTGGATCAAGATCATGGAATATATGGTCTAATGTCCGCCGGGGGTTGCGGGATGTTCGAAAGAGTTACCGTGGCCCTGGCACAGGCAACAGAAGGAACACGGGTGGGTTTTAGTCAGTAAAAGTCTGACACGCCCTCCCGCTCCGCCCAGAGCGGGAGAAGTCATTTGATGATTTCCCATCCACAAAAAAAAGACCCACCAGCAACAGTATTACTTTAAAAATGTGTGGAAACGTTTAGATGATGCCAGCGTAGAAGTTACTTATTTTTAGGGAAAAATGGGTTAGTATGAGGAGAAAATGTAAAGTTACTTATAATTTATTGTTTTGTTTTATTCATGGACTACAGTAATCTGCCTAGCTGCATAGTGAAAAGAAAAGACAGTTATAATGTGGTAATCTTTTTAATTAATAACACTATAGCACTTTTACACTTGGTCAGTACCTACTGTACAGCTCGACAGTCCAAAATTATATTAATGCAGCCGATTTACTTGACAGCTCTGTGCCCAGCCACGTTAGAAAGTGGGATAAAGCGTGTGAATATAAGTCAATAGATGGACGTTAAACTTATATAAAATGGTAACTATTTATTATATTAATAATTAATGTTTTGTATTTGGATTCAAGTTAATAAGTATGTATTTAATCATAACATAATATTTTAAACACAGTATCACCTTTTATCGAAGCAAATTACTGTTACTAGTCAAGTTGCGTACTAATATACTCTTATACTCACACTTATATGAAATATGTACTTATCTTGATTTATTTTGTAATTGCTTACATTCGTCCATTCTGACCTATGAGTCGCGCCTTCGGGAAATTTATTTAAAAAAAAAGAAATATACAAACAACTTTGTATAGGAGAAAAAAACATATATATACATAAAATAGGTACAACATATTGGCTTAACTAATAATATCATATTAAATGAAGGAGTGTGAACGGAAATTCTTATATTGTTAAATTAAATTCTTATATTTTCTATTTTACATTTTGAAAAGATCTATATTTACATACGCCCCTAGAACTTACCTGAATAATTTGCATGGTTCGCACTATTTCCTTACGGCGTCAATGGATTGAAAGAAGAAAGAAGACCTGTTAACATTACCCCTCTTGACTATTACCAGTTCTGAAGGCTTGGCGTGGATTTGCGTTTTCAACGCAACGACTACTTATTGTATGCACTGTCCATGTTTGAATACTACAGATTAAAAGCAACTATATCTGCATGCGGAAAGAAGATTCATGGACGGGACAATAGAGGATGTACAGTCGCGGTCTAAAAATGTTTACTAATTTTCAATTTAGATTTTACTTTACAGTATATGTGTAGGTATATATATTTTAGTTTAAGACGTCACAAATCATATTCTTCTCTTCTTGTTCTGTCACACTATTGTCTACATTTCTTTTTTAATTTCTCCTTTCGCAGGTCTGCTGGAAGAAATTTCTTAAGAAATAAGCAGTACCTTTGTACTCAATGCTCATAATGTCCTGACTGTATAAAGTTTTATTGTGTGTACATACATAGTAAAATTAATAAAAATTAATAAATAAATAGATTCTTTATCAGACTGTGTGCAGCAGTGGCGTGCATTTCATAAAGACAGAAAGACACTGCCTACCCTACCTAACTCAGATAAATATTTATAATCTTATCCTGATATCTTATATTTGCTGTATCTGGTTAGACTGGAAGCCGACCCCAATATAGGGGTTTGCAGAATGTGTCTATGTTGAGGTCGGCAGAAAATTTTAAAAGCTATTATTATCATCATCTTAATAGCTTTTAAAATTTTCTGCCTACCCTGTCTTAAAACTCTGTGCATGCTACTGGTGTGCAGTAAGGTCTAAAATGCTATATCTAGGTACTGTAGCAATCGGCCAAGAATCTGCCTACATTTCTAATCCCTTAAATCAAAGAGATTGACTGGGTTTCCCATAAAAACATTCATTCCCTATTTCACCCCCTGTAGGATTATATTTGAGACAAAAAACTAGCCTATGTCCTTCCCCAGGATGCCATCTATCTCCTTGCCAAATTTTATCGAAATCCGTTCTGTGGCTTAGGCGTGAAAAGGTAACATACAGACAGACAGACAGACACAGAGTTACCTACCTTCGAATTTATAATATTCGTATGGATTTATAGACTTATATTAGCAGCGTTTTACCTTCAAACAAAACGCTTGTTGTGTCCGTAGACTCATTCGGGGTCATATAAACATAATTTGAGTCTAGCATCTTCCGTTTTCGTATCACATCTATGTAGGTATATGCAACTATCCTTCTTGACAACAAGATGATGACGTATTTCCGCCCGCGTTCACCAGGTGGCTGCAGCGCGCCAAATCATTCATTGTGGCCTCAAAAACCTAAAACTTGAGAATACAAATTACCAGGCAGTTTTTAAAATTATGACCCCGAATGAGTCTACGGACACAACAAGCGTTTTGTTTGAAGGTAAAACGCTGCTATTGTGTCCTTCGGCCTCATTCGGAGTCATATAAACATAATTTGAGGCCTTGTTTGTTATCGCCTGGTGAACGGGACGCCAATGTGTTGTAAAAGACCTAAGTTAAATTAGATCTAGAAACTATTCAACAATAATAATAATAGTACAGAAATAACCAATTCATTACCTACAGAATAAACAGAACATTTATACGTACCTCGAATTCATCATCATGTAATATTTATAATAATAGTACAGAAATAACCAATTCATTACCTACAGAATAAACAGAACATTTATACGTACCTCGAATTCATCATCATGTAATATTTTTGTATAAACTTACCATAATCATGTAAAACTTATTATTATTCATCGATACATCTTATTCTCATAATTCAAACGTCTTGTAGGATCATCAAAATAATTTATTTAATTTAATCAGAGGTACTTAATTAAATAATTGGCTGAAAAAGATGAATCAAGGAGCTTCCTTGCGCTGGAATCACTTCCTTCCTGTAATGTTTTTTGAAAGCATTACCAGATCTCCAATTAGCTCGTGCCATGAGAAGAGGTTCGTTATCCAACCAACTTCGTGAAACAACTGCAGAACGAAAACTACCTGGAGTAGCCTCAATTCCTGCTTCCTTCAAAACCGACTTGACCCAACCTATCAAAATAGTTCTAGTAGCTGGCTTAGCTTTTCCACATACAGTGATAAATAATCTATCGGTAGAACAAAGCAAACGACGCGGTTTTCCAATTTCTATAAGTTTTTCAAGCCAAAATACCGGGTCAAGCGCCTCATTTTCAAGATTCCCTAACAACTTCCAACCGGACTGTACATGAGTTTCAAAATCAGTTTTCGAACCAAAATGCGGCCAAAACATTATGCTATTATCTACTATTATCATGTTGCTATTATACACCTGTCTGCCGAAACACTTAAGTAATGTTAAATCGTGTATCCTACGCCCTGAACATAGCAACACTAAAACTGCACAAACTCTTGAAATTTCGAATGGACTGTGATTTTCAAGAGATCTACTGCCCAACCAACCTTCTAGAGACCGAGGATCTCAAACAGGTGGTGGACACTTTTTAGGCTGTTGCAACGCTATAGCTTTAATCATTTGTTTAACCAAAATGTTTGAGCTTAATCGGGCGTCACTCTTTGTATTACATAAAGTGGACACAACCGATTTATGAAGTAAAATAGTACGATAGGATATTTTTTCTTTTAGGTGCAAATCCGCTAAATATCAAGCCAATTCACTACCTGAAGGGTCTGAGAAATTTATACCAAACATGGAACACCAATTCAACCATCTCTGCCATGCAGGCCTGTATGTATTTAAAGTAGACGATCTCCATCCTTCTTTCAGGAGACACTTTTGTTCTTCAGACCAATTACTTAAGGATTCTGACCACCCCCACATCTCCATATCTCTAAGACCAGCTCCTTCACTCGAGGTGGCGGCTGCCCGGTCCTCGTGTCTACTAGCACTTTCGACAACCTGTGAATCGTGAACGGAGGCGCGATCGCTCTGGCCTTCAAGTCTGCTCTCCAGAATGCTCGAGGCCACCTCGGTGCGACTATCAGGAATACACTTTGAGCCTGATCTAGACGCCGCAGAACCTGGGGTATCAAACTCGGAGGAGGAAAGACCCAAGCCAGACGGAAATCCCATTTGAATGCGAACGCGTTGTGTCTCCATGCTCGCCGATCTCGTTAATCTAGAGTTACATAACAAGGTACTACGTGGGCTGTGCTGGAGGCAAAAAGATCTGTCTGGGGAACACCCCACTTGGCAAAGACAATACTGGTGAATTCGGGGAGTAGATGCCATTCTTGTAAAAGTGAGTGACGCGACAGACAGTCTGCGACATTATTGTATCTGCCTGGAATGTGATGGGGGATAACATGAATATCGTACTCTTGAAGTATGTGAAATATTTGATATATTAACTCCATTAAAATCCGCTACTTGTTTCCCCCCTCCTTTCGTAAGTACGCTACAACCGCCTTGTTGTCGCACTGCAGAAGCAGAGATGTGTGGCTCAGAGACGAAGCGAACTATATTTTAGAATTTTAGAATAGTTAACATCTCTTTGTAATCCGAATGAAGCCGCTCTTCTTTTGTCCACTTTCCCGATAGGTGAAGACCATTCAGTTCTGCCCCCCTAGCCTGTATCTGCTGCGTCTGTTGTCAAAACATTTTTTACTTGTGGTGGATGAAGCCTAGATTTCTCTACACAGTGAACCTTCCACCAACTTAATTCTGCCAGCACCTCCGCAGGCAAGGGATAAGTCCACTGAAATGGCATTTTTAGGACCTGGTTGTAAAAAGCCAGCAGGTGCCGAAAATTCAAACGACCCATTGGAACTTCCACATTAAACCCAAATACTCTATTATCTTCCGAGGGATAAGAATCGATTTCTCCTTGTTTACCTGCCAACCCAGCTGGCTGAGAGTTTGAAGAACAATGTCAATGTGTTTTATTAGTGTCATTCTGTCCTGTGCTACTAGGAGATAATCGGGTCAGTGGGTCGTCTTTCGTCGAGAAAAACCACTACTCTAGATTCCTGAAAATCTCGGCGGTCCAGTTGGTCAATGATGCAAATACTTTGGGCGCTGTCGCCAGGCCAAACAGTAAACAGGTCATTTGCAGTAACCTATTTCGATAGAAAAGACTGAGAAAACAACGGTAAGCGGGTGCTGCTACCCTTACGTGGTTATAAGCTTGTCTGAGGTCTATTTTGACCATCCAATCCCTCTCCTGAATGAAATCGGGGACTCGATTTACCGAAATCAAACGAAATTTGCTTATTTTCAGACAATTGTTTAAACTTTTTAAATTGAAAATGGGACGGTACGTTCTGTCGCTTTTGGGAATCAGAAAGAAATTTGATATGAAGCTCGGAGTTAGGGGGGCATATTCTAAAACTCTCTGTTTCAATAAGTTTTGAATGACTCAGTCCATCTGTGGAGATGGTAGAGTAAGGTTGCAACGTTTCACCTGCCTTGGCGGGACCAGAGGCGGTTTCAATAAGTTTTGAATGACTCAGTCCATCTGTGGAGATGGTAGAGTAAGGTTGCAACGTTTCACCTGCCTTGGCGGGACCAGAGGCGGTTTCAATAAGTTTTGAATGACTCAGTCCATCTGTGGAGATGGTAGAGTAAGGTTGCAACGTTTCGCCTGCCTTGGCGGGACCAGAGGCGGTTTCAATAAGTTTTGAATGACTCAGTCCATCTGTGGAGATGGTAGAGTAAGGTTGCAACGTTTCACCTGCCTTGGCGGGACCAGAGGCGGTTTCTTTTGAAATGGAATATGATAACCCTTCACTTTTTTATTAATGGTTCTGGTGCATAATTTTGTAAGCCCCCCCCCCCCCCATGTTGATCTGAGTCAGAACTTTTTATTGAATTTAGCCGAGCCCTTGCCCCGTTGTGCATTGTTTTGCGATTCATTTTTCCGAAAACTATAGAGGTGGTAAAAGCATTGTCCACCCAGTTGTCCCCTTGGTTGAGGACGAAAAAAAAAAATTTTTTTTTTTTGGATTATTAATAAACGGGTTCATTGCCTGATAAAATTAATTATTATAAAAGGCTCCTGCACTCTGAGGAGGAGGAAATCTATAGTTCATCGTCAGTGCTGAAGCGCGACTGGACGATTGATATCCACTAGGTCCAGGGTACGCCGCCTGGGGTCTAGGAGTTTTTTTAAAAAAAATTTGTCAACTCCGCCATTATTCTTAATAAATTCACGAAAAGGTACTTTATCAAACAAAAATTCACTATACGGCGGTATCTTCTTCAAACATGGCTTAAATGATTTATCTCTTAATTGCTTAATGAACACTTCTCGTCTTTGATCAATTATATTGGCCCTACGGCCACAAATTAGTTGCAAACAATCACGAGAAATCTTTTGATAATCACCGGAAAAAAACCTCTTTTAATTTGAATGTCAATTGTTTTTCTAAAGATTTGATTTCATCGTTAACTTCAAGGTTAACATATTCAGGACGAGCATTATAAACTTTTTGTGATTCTACATATGGAACATTATTCCAGAATAATATTAAAATATTAAATAGAATTAAGCAAATCTAACTGATTAGATGGAGTTGCAGTGACAGCTGGCTCCTTTAATTGCGTTGCCAAATCAAAATCAAATGATTGAACTGGTACCGACTCTGAAACGGGTTCTGGCAACCTTTCCGTAACCAGTTGTTCCCGCGCTATTTCTAAATTATCACCATTATATATCGGATTATTACAATATACTTAATTTTCATTTTCATAATACATATTATGAGGGTAGAAGTATAAGTTTTTCAAATCACTGACCTGTTTCGCAAGCTTTTTGATTACCTTGCTTTGTCCTCGATGACGCTTACTTTTCTTCTTCTTACTCGCCTTCTTCCTCTTACGGGATTTATCTACCTGATCAACCTCTAAATCCGACGGGGATGATTCAGAGAAACTTGAGGAACTTGACGAATCAGATTCTTTATGACTACGCGCCTGTACTCTATCCGCCATCGTAAGAAAATCTAATTTCTAAACTATTTTACCTTTAATAAACTATCACTTTTCAATTTATTCACTTAAAAACAATCTTTAGTATTTTATAATATTTCTAAGCATATACCGAACGCTAACAGCGTTAACTAAAATAAACGGATTAAAACTATATTTTTCTAAGAATTCAACTTTTAACTATTCTTTTTTCAAGAATATCGAACGCTAACAACGTTAACTTTTTAAATTTAGATGTGAACCGTCCGAAAACAGGACGCCAATGAATGACTTGGCGCGCTGCAGCCACCTGGTGAACGCGGGCGGAAATACGTCATCATCTTGTTGTCAAGAAGGATAGTTGCATATACCTACATAGATGTGATACGAAAACGGAAGATGCTAGACTCAAATTATGTTTATATGACCCCGAATGAGGCCGAAGGACACAATATATTATTTAATTTATTGATCAAAGGAAAACAAAACTTTTCATATAGGTAGTCTGTTCCTTTCTTTTCACCCCGAAAGAGGATGATTTATGAAAAATATTCAATCATGCGTTTTCTCATTTAATGTTTAGATTACTATTAACTTAATCCTGACACGCAGTGAAATTCTCCCCCAAAAACTTAATTACCCCCTTTTGCTGGTAGATTTTCGAAAACCCCAAAAACTTATGTTCATATTATTTGTCAAAAGTATTAATACCGTTATTCGAGGTTACCGAACAGAACGTTAAAATTCTTCCATATTAAATTTAGCACCCCCTATAATCCCTTTTGACAGGTAGTTTTGAAAAGTGCTGTTTCAAGTTTATTAAACTTAAGAAATAAGATTTTTCATACATAAGAAATCCCCCTTTTCACCCCCTTTAAAGGTCGAATTTCCAAAAGTCCCTTCTTAAAGCTCGCCTACATTGTAAAAGGAACCCCTGTGCAAAATTTCTCATATTATTGTATCAGTCATTCAGCACTTCGGCCGCGATGTCGCTCGCGTGGTTTTTGTACTTTCCCATTTAAATGCTAATAATGCTTAAGATCTTTATTATTTATACATAAGTAGACATGTTGCGCCGACTCCAAATAAATTTAGATAAGGGTAGGAGAACGATGATGAAGTATTCAGACCAAGTTTCAAGTTTATAGATCAACGAAATAAATTTTTTTTCCCGCCAAAGAGGTTAATTTTTGAAAAATCTTTTGTGATGTCTCCATTATTTGACTTATAGGTTATTTTTACCAATTTTCAAGATAATCCAGCCACGCAGTAAAATCCTCCGTTGTAAAATTTACTACCCCTTTTCACCCCGTTAGGGGTCGATTTCCGAAAAACCTTGGTACACGTTATTCTTTGTTTTTGGTTTTAAGAATAAATACCGAGTTTTTTGTTAATCGGACCTAGCGTAATTTTTTTTCATACAAAGTTTGACACCCCCAATCCCTTTTTATGGGGTAGTTTAGAAAAACTAAAAATGAAAAACTTTATAGTTTACTTAGATAAGTATTCGTACTAAGTTTCAAGTCTATTAACTCAAGGAATAAGATTTTTCATACAAATGAAATCCCCCCTTTTCACCCCCTTATAGGTCGAATTTCCAAAAACCCCTTCTTAGTGCTCCCTACATTATAAAAGAACGCCGTGTGCAAAATTTCACGTTCCTAAACCTAGTAGTTTCGGCTGTGCGTTGATATGTCAGTCAGTCAGTCAGTTTCTCCTTTTATATACAGGGTGTTCGGCGCATGGTTGGACAAACGAAAACAGCGAAGTGGTGCGATCATGTGCTATATATTCACGCCAAAAAACTCTGACTTTTCTCCACGTTTTTTCTTAAATCAAAATTATTAAAAAAATCAAAAATCTACTATCTGCTCAAAGTATGAATTTTATCAGAACATTACAACATTTTATAACAGAACCAAGCAGCTTTGGAACAGTTTTTTAGATACCTATGGGTGTAAGCGATGAATTTTGGTAATTTTTGCATTTTTTAATAAAATGATCGCACCACTTCTCTGTTTTCGTTTGTCCAACCATGCGCCGAACAACCTGTAAGTATATAGATGTATCATTACGCTAGGACCCTTAGAAGCCGAGCAAAAACAAAAAAAAGGAAGAACGAGCGCTAAGCGAAAACAAAGTAACAGTGCGGGCAGGCGATGCGATGCGACGGGGTGGGTCGGGGGAACAAGAAATTTCACGCGGACGAAGTCGCGGGTGGAAGCTAGTACAATATAAAACGAAACACAAAAACAGTGCATTAATATAATATAACTTATTATTACTTTATATAGTGTATTATCTATGTAACTTATTCACCAAACTATTTTTTTTTTTTTGTAATTCAAATGATGTTTACGTCTAAGTGACATTGACATGACAGTAAAAGTTAAATGACATATAAAGAGAAAATTTACATGGCATTACAAGACTACATTACTACCTACCTCGCTTAATGCGAAGTACGCAGCGGTCAAAATGCAGCGCGCCCTCGATCAACTTCCTGAGTGGCTGTTGTAGTGGCGGCTGTCGATTAACGTGGGTAAGACGCAGGCGATGGTTACCGGAGCCGTGCGCCTCCCACCATCCTTAAAGCTGCAGGGGGCCGACATCGTGTGCTCGCCCCGGGTCAAGTACCTGGGTGTCACCATCGATCGTCGGCTCACGATGGGGCCACACGTCCGCACGGTCGCCGCACGGGGGAGGGTCGCCCGCAACCTCCTCAAACCGGTGCTCTCGTCCCGCCTCCCGGCGCGCGTCAAGTTGGGTGTGTAAAAATTGTACGTGCGCCCGATATTGACGTACGCCACCCCCGCTTGGTTGGCCCTCACGAGCGAGTCGGGCCGGAAGTTGCTCCGCGCGCAGCAGAGCCTTGCGCTGCGGACCATAGTGGACGCTCTTCGCTACGTGAGGAACGATGTCATCCAGCGCGACCTCGGGATTGAGAGCCTGCATGAGTTTGCGCGCCGCCTCGCGAAGGGACTGTTCGTGCGTGCCGACGCATCTGCTTATAGCGCCCTGGCATACGCGGCCCCCTGACGCGAGGCCCCTACCCCGCGATCTGGTCGCGGACGATGACCCCATCCACCCACCGGATCGACCTCCGAGTATGCCGCCCCAGTCTATACGCGGCATACTTGTGACAATAGACTTTACATATCACATGCATCTGTTGCGTAGCGCGTGCTAGGTTAATATAGGCGCGTTACGTAAGAAACAACAGACATTCACCTCTACACAGGCACCCAAACTCACACGCGAAGGCGCTGCGCAGGCTGCGATTCGCGTAGACAGTGGACGGTGTTACACGTTACAATACCGTCCACACATACGTGACAGCCTGTCAGCCCGGACTGTGATCAGCTAGCTAGGAGATAAGGGCGGGCGGGGGCTACATTTCTTATCTGTAGGAGCGTCGAGTCGGCACCTCTGTCGCTGTTCGTCCTTGTCGGGCCTCCCCCAGGTAACTTGGGTCTCACCTGGCGGGGGCTGACCGCCGAGGTGTCGTGAAGAAAGCGGCGTTGTGGAACAACGTCGTAACGCGCCTACAGAAAAACACATAGCTACCACTCACATGGGCGCACGTAATTGCTGCGCCCAATAATCCAACGCTAAGATGGCAACCAAATGCGGGGCTCGTATTTACGAGGCACCGTATGGCCTCTGCGAACAGGGGGTTCAAACCCCGTCACCGCTAGCCACGCCCCCTGACGGGGGCGTAGCGACATCCAAGGAACTGTCGGGCAGTAGCCCACCAGACACAACACCCGTCTGGTCGGAGGATCCTCCTTTTTCTATGAAGGATGAGTGACTTTACACCCTGTTCCTCATGCCTCTATACTGGTGACCCCGAACATGATCGTCAGCGCAGCCTTCGTGCAACTACTACAGCGTGACGTCATCATCATCGCTTTCTCAAGCTTTCGAGCTGCGACTCACACAGCCAGCCAGCACCCACGGCTTCAACGGGTATCCTGACCACCAGCATGCAGCGACCCGTACCTGGTCATCACCCTCAGCCTCATCAGCAACCTTGGCACAGCACACTGCACTCTCAGCCGGTCAACAAGCAGAGCCCTTCAAACCTCTTCTGGTCGACACCAGTAGCCAGCCTCAACCCGGCGCTTTACCACATCCGACTCACTGGAGCATAACGCAGCGCCACCCCGACTCACTGGGGGCATCACCGCAGACAGTTCCGACACACCGTGAACTATGCGGCACCCGGTTCCGACTCACTGGAACCTTAACTGACCCTGGCAAGCATCGCAAGATACACGACTCAGCCCACTACTGTATGTATGTACTGGAAGACCTTAGTAAAAATTAAATCCTATAAAAATTAAAAAAACACGACTGCCCTGCCCAAAACAACGAACTTAAAAGTAAAAAAAAACAAGTTGTATTAGTTATTCTTTGTACCTATACAAAGCGAAAGGTCACTCATTTCCTCCCTGACTAAACAGATAAATAAAATTGTCATTGCAGTCGGGGGGTTTAGTCTAAGACAGGGGTGGTGAACCAATGGCACTCGTGCCATTGGTGGCACGCCACAAAATATTTTGGGCACGCCACTGATCGAAACAATTTGCATTTTAGTTCAAACTGTTCAAAGTAACAAAGCTCGCTATTGCTTCGGCCACATGGTCGTGATAAGGCGAACTACACTTCGCGCGCTCTCTCTCGTACACCGTTCGGCATCTCGCTGTGCAATGCTTCGGCTACATTGTCGCGATAACGCATACTATACTTCGCGTACTCTCTGTTGTACAGCGAGACGTCGAGCGGTGTACGAGAGAGAGCGCGCGAAGTGTAGTTCGCTTTATCGAGACAATGTAGTCGTAGCAATGAAGTATTACGAATGAACGCGAGTGAGCTTACGGTACGGAGCACAAGAATAATATAATAATATATTTGTGTTATACTTTTAACTGTTATTTAACATAGCTAGTTCAGAAAAAGAAAAAACAAAAAGTGAAAGATATTAAGTGTAATTTGTCATTTAATCTGCAACAACACAATAAAGTTAATTTAATTAGAAATACTGTATGACTGAAACATTAATTACTATAATATAGTCCGAAATGTATTTTTTGGTAGTAAATGAAGAGTTTTGAGTTGATAGTACCTATTTAGTTTTAATTTTTTTCCCAATAATCACTAAGACAAAATTATTTGACGGCACGTCTATGGCCTCATTAAAAATTCTTTAGAAAAAATGGCACGTTGATCCATAAAGGTTCGCCACCCCGGTCTAAGAGGTGTAAAAATTGATTTCCAATCTATACCTACGATATTAGTTTCACACCCTTGCATTCTGGCCTTGTACAGAATGGAAAGACGCTGCGGTCAGGGGATCCCCGTCTGGAACGAAGTTCCTTCTCACGTATGATTTAAAACATAAATAATGTTCGCAGTCGCTTTGAATTTACATTTTGACCTCACTGGCGACTTTGGCACCCTCGAAAACAGTGAAAACGATTCCCATGATGAAAATTTGAAAATGTTCGCAGCCACCATCTTAGATTTACATTTTAACGTCACTATCGGCTTTAATAACATCCTCGAAAGCCATGAAAACGACACCCAAGAACTTCGTTCCAAAAATATGGACAGCCACACGCCTTTGGATCACTTACTTTTTTCCTGTCTCAATGCTTTGGATAGTGATGAAAAGTGGTAAAGATTTTTGTCATACTGGCAACAGAGTTTTAACGTCAATGTCAAATTTTCAGCCGATTGTTGTTTGACATTGACAGGTTTGTAGATTGTGGTTGCTTGTGGTCACAGGGTACTATTTTATTTATATATCTTGTGGTGGTGCAGTAGACTGTGTGTGCAGTTTGTGAGTGTTTAGCCTATTTTTTTTTATTATAAACCTACTAGAAAACGGCGTGGCTAGCAGAGTAATTATAGTGACTTGGTTTGTAATTAACACTTATCTAGAATCGTAATTATTATACTAAGACAACATCTTTAGTCTGTATTGAAAGTTATCACCAGTTATAGTCACGGTTCTGAATAAATTTAATAATTATTATATAATATTTTTTTTAGCATTCTGAAGTTTTTTAACCCACAAGTCAAACTACTTGGAAAATCTGTAAAATGTCTAATCATGTGGAGGTGAACAACACTGCGGAAAATGTGGTGAGGAAATTTTTTAACCTCAAGGAAATGCCGCACATTGTAAGACCTCTGTAAGTACCTATAGATAACAACCTCGATATATTACTGGTAGACCTAAGAATAACCGTAATACTAAGAACATGAAATCGAATGTTTCCTTAAATTTTTAGGGATAGAAATCAGAAAATCCATCCAAACATTCTAAATGTGATTGGTAATACTCCATTGGTGAAACTCTCGAAAATACCTAAAGAAGAAGGTATAAAATGTGATATGTGTGAGTAATTTTTGAAACATTTTATACATCTAAATTTTTGGGCTAGTGCTAATTAAATTTATTAAATGAATTTCCCATACAACTCATAAAGATCTTAAAAGAAAATGTTTAGTCTTTTTTGCTCAATGTGGTTTAAAAAGTTAAATTTATTTTTTTATGTTTTGTTATCAGATGCAAAATGTGAGTTCTTAAACCCTGGAGGATCCGTAAAGGACCGCATAGCTTACCGGATGGTAATTGACGCTGAGCAGAAGGGTGTGCTGAAGCCTGGCAAGTCCGTCATTGTGGAGCCTACATCTGGCAATACTGGCATTGGGCTGGCCCTCGCTTCTGCTGTTAGAGGTAAATGAGTGCTAACAATATTTACATAAGACTAACTAGATTTACTGTAAACCATGTAAAAGTCATGATGACGCAACAGTAAATACATATTTTACTTCTGTTGTATGAAGTAGATTCAAGAAGAGACTAAAATTCCTTTTATGTTTTAGCAAATTAAAGTGAAACATATTTACTTAATAAGCTTACTATCCACCTGTTCCAGGTTACAGGTGTATAATAGTATTACCAGAAAAAATGTCTGATGAGAAAGTGAACACATTAATAGCCCTGGGGGCTGAAATAATCCGAACTCCAACAGAAGCCGCCTGGGATGATCCAACTAGCAACATTATGGTGGCCAACAGACTGGCCAAAGAGATCCCTGATGCAGTTCTTCTGGACCAAGTATGTGCTCAATCCGTTAATAAATCCCACACCTTCATACCTGTGAAATTATAATTTTACTTAAATAAAAATGAATAAATGATGTCACGCAAACAATATACAAAAGTCATGGATATAGTTCCATACCGCAAGGTGCAGAACTCACGCTGGTGCACGGGCGCCTCTACGACGCATTGTTTATACGTACAATACCCACTTCATCGATTTGGATATATTCGCGCTTTCACATTTTAAGTTCAAAAGGATGGCTATTGCATCTCTAGAATAGCCATTTTATACGAGTACCATCTATATAAAAGAAAAACAATGCACATATTAAATTTATCCTTAAACCATTATTTTGCGGACATTGATGTGGGTTACACGTTTACCTAGTTTTTTAACCATAAAATGTCGCACCTAAATTGTAATGTGTAACTGTTTTATGTCCCAATAAAGTAAAAATAAAATAAAAATAAAAAATAGTTGAACTTGCACCCTAATTCAAATGTTCTCATAGGTTCAAGAGGAATCTGAGCCAAAAGCTGGAGTTATCTTTGAAGGAAAGTGCGAACACCAAGCAATTTTTAATTGGTCAGTGTGGACTTTCCTGAGCTTTTCCCTTTCCTTCAACAGTCATTGTTTTTGTTTACCTCAAATTGCATTCATCTACACATTTACCTGTATGATAGACAACCACTACAGCCCACTACCAGGTTTCTTGGTTTTTATTCATGATACAGATTAATTATATAAATGATATGGTTGTGAGTTGCATAACAAATTTAATGCTCACATACAACCACTTCCACATTAATTTAAAATTAGACCATATTATTCTTTTAGATTAGACCATAAATCGCTTGAGATGTTTGTATTGTATTCTGTTCACCCTCACTGTTATCATTATTCAATGCCAAATCAAAGATTTTTACATGTAGTTCAGCTATACATTTTTATTCGTTCATATGCCTCTTGATTTCACCTACGAGCGAAAACGTGGGCGAGCGAGACACAAATATTAAAAACAAAACACTGCCATAACTAATCCCATTTTTTAAGGGTGCAATCAGACCACGTTTGATCGACCGCGACGTGGTTGCACCCTAAGTAAAGGTGTGGGATGTATAAATTTTAAAATAATTGCAGTACAACAACCCGTGCAACCCGCTGGCGCACTTCGACGGTACGGCGGAGGAGATCCTGTGGTCTCTGGACGACGACGTGGACATGGTGGTGATGGGTGCCGGCACCAGCGGCACCATCTCCGGCGTGGGACACAAGATCAAGGAGCGCTGCCCGCAGTGCGTCGTCGTCGGCGTCGACCCTTACGGCTCCATACTCGCTCAGCCCGAGGAGCTCAACGAATCGGACGTGCAGGTGTATGAGGTTAATATTTTCTCTCATTCTTTAAAAAAAAAAATAACACTTTCGAGCTTTTTTCCAGTAATATAGGAAGTGTTCGTAAACAGCCAGACCCAAAACAACTATCTGTTCCAGGATGAAATCACACCTATGATCAATTAGTACGTAAACCGTGCCGTCAATTATTAACATATCATAAATAATTATTATTAATTGAATATACCTACATAATACATGTGTCTAATACAGCGATAATGGCGACGTACATGTGCGCTTTAAATGTGCTATTGCCGCGGCAGTCATCCTAATTAGAATTGTTATCAGTACCTACTTCCGTCTTGTAAGTGTCCTCGAAACTAACGAACTACGCATACGTATAATAGAAAGCAGTACCTACCTGTACCTGTTTGACGAAAAACTAAAAGATAGCTAGCATAAATAATGTGTGTGATAACATTCTTAACACTTTCGTGTACAATACATTATTCATCACTTAAGATATTCAATACAATAACACGTTGTTGATGTATTTCACGTTCTATTGTTATTATATTTAGCGTACTGCAAGTACAAAGTTAACGTGATAGAGTCGTAAAGAGTCTTTAAAGTATTATTTCAAGTAATCTCTAAATCATAATCAATTCAACACGGATGGCCTGCCATGCTATTTCCTTTAAACATCAGCCGTGACCTGCCGCGCGACGTTGCACTGAGATCAAATAAAATACACTGATAAAACGATTTAACCCAATGTTTTGGTTATACCACATGACGTTAGAGCTAATATCGGTTAATGTATGAAAAATATTTTTCATTCCACAAATTTGATGCTCTCTTACATCATCCGGTCGTAGATCAGACGCTCAGCATTCGTTGTAAACATAGAGTTATCAATATTTTATTATATTACGATTTGCATGTATGTAAAATATAAACTGGTCACAAAAGCAATGATTATAGCATTATCGGCCTATAATGTTCCCAGTGCTGCGACACACCCGTCCTCTATGTGAGCTAGTGGGCCGTAATCTACCACGCGGGGCCTAGTGTGGGTTGGTAGATGTCACATGTCTTTGAATTTTTGGTTCTAGGACATGCCGGTTTCCTCATGATGTTTTCCTTCACCGTTTTAAGAGGAGTGGTGATGAAATAATTTACACAAAGTAATGTGCCTGTCTGGGTTCGAACCTACGACTTACAACTCGTAAGTTGAGATTGTTACTACTGGGCCACCACTGCTCATCAAGCATCTTCTGCTTCTTAGCGTGTCGATGGCAATTTAATTATACTCGGCCCAGAATTTGGCTACGAGTTTGGCACCATCACTAGCGTCCATCAGATCCATATTGGAGATTGACACCCATGCACTAGTATAGATATCCACATCCATACGTCTTGCCTCGAATACAAAATCATTACTGTTGATACATTCACACTGTCTCGGGTCGCACCTTCACGTGATGCATGTACCTTACATGTTAGTTGTCTAACGCACTTGTATAACTTTTTAGCAACTTACCCGCATTATTTTAAAATAGTCATTTGTTTATTAATTGGAACCAATGTTTGTCGTAATCATATTCAAATTAAGCATAGGTATTATCACTTCTATACATTGTCGTGCATTTAACCCCTCCCCGATAGTCGTTCCGTTACAAAAAATGATTAGTTATCATCCATTTACCCGCAAGTTACTGAATATAGTTAGATAAAACTTTGTGTCATTGCCCGTTATTTTTACGTGTTTCGAGATATACTTTCAGTAAAATAAACTTGATATAATGCAGCCCCGTAACTTAAACATGGTTACTTAACGGAATTTTTGATAGGGAATTTTTTTTTTTTTTTTCTAGGACAAGTAATTATATATGTATAGATTTCTCACGACGAATTAATTGTTTGCCCCATGTAGCCTATTTATATATATATATATATATTATATATATATTTATATATATATATTTATATATATATATTTATATTATATATATATATATATATATATAGTGTGACTATAGGTACGACGTGTTCCGAAAAGACCGCGATCTGGCTGCGACTTTTTTTCTTTTTTTTTTGTGGATGGAAAATCATCAAATGACTTCTCCCGCTCTGGGCGGAGCGGGAGGGCGTGTCAGACTTTTACTGACTAAAACCCACCCGTGTTCCTTCTGTTGCCTGTGCCAGGGCCACGGTAACTCTTTCGAACATCCCGCAACCCCGGCTGGCATCGGTCCTAGCGGACCCCTTCAATGCTGCTGACATCACTTTGAGGCGCGCGTGGAACACAACGCGCCGTCGACTCGGGCTTGGTCCTTACCGGACGGCGAGCTACCCATTGCTCGCCGTCCGCAAGCCCGCGCCTACGGTGATCTGGCTGCGACTGATCTCTGACTGCCCTGAATCCTCAGCTGGCGGTGTGATGATACTATCGCGACACGAACTGGGTGCGTGGTGCGTCGAGCGGGAACAAAATACACTCGCTACGGAATTGTTGACCATAGTAAGGGTGCGTTTCCACTGAAGCGGAGACGAGCGGAGCTGAGCAGAGACGTGCGGGAATCGACCAATCACAATAGTTGAAATCCTCATCGAGTCTCTCGTCTCGTCTGCGATTGGACGATTCCGGCACGTCTCCACACAGCTCCGCTCGTCTCTGCTTCAGTGGAAACGCACCCTAATACCGGCTCGCGCGCTGTCGGCAACAGCTGATCTTTACGTATGTGTTGTCTAAGTACCGCCGGATGCTCATCGGATACCCTCAGATTTCGACTATGTCTTGCAAGTTGTCACTAATGTACTTACTCACAGCACAAAAATATGTAATTACGTACTTGTGGGCGACTTCAATCTCCCTTGTATTAAATGGAATTTAGGTAGTCTAACTTGTTTGAGACAGTGTGCCGTCGAAGTACTGACCGCGGCTGCTCGCTTATTAAATGATTTGTCCTTTTTAGGAGTTACACAATACAACTTCCTGCCTAACCACAAAGAGCATACTCTTAATTTGACTTTCTCCAACTTGCCATTAAAAGTTGACGAGTGTCTATCACCCCTTACGAAGACTGACCTATCTCATACAGTATTGGCTATCGAAGTATCTGACCTTACAGTTTCCCCGCTTCGTGAGTTGGCTACGCCTCGAAGCCGATTTCAGTATGTTAAATAATTACTTTGCTAAGATTGACTAGCACTCAGTTCTAGACATGACTTCGACAAATGATGCCGTCCACGGCATTTACGAAACGATTCAGACAGGGATCGATAAGTATGTGCCATTTAATCGAAGGCCAGGCGCACGTAGATATCCTGTTTGGTATAGTAGCTCATTAATTAAAATATGATAATTAAAGAAAAAAGTAAGGCACACTCGCGTTGGAAACGTTTTGGGAACTTGCTTGAGTACGACGAATTCGCACTGTTACGGGATAGACAGCGACAAGTTCTGGAGGCTTGTTACAATAAACACTTGCAAGAGATGGAACGCAGTCTGAAAAATAATCCAAAAAAAATTTGGACCTATATAAAGACCATGCGTGGAGGTTCGAATTATCCAAAAATGTTGTCCCACAACAACGGAAGGACAGGAAAGCGAGGCTTTCAATGACTTTTTTCACGACGTTTTTAGTGAACCTTCTGACTATAACTTGTTAATTCATTGAAGAAGGATGAAAAAGATCATTGTTCCGACATCATTATCCAATTTACAATTTACTTCGTTAGCCGTGGAGAAGCCATTGAATGTTTTAAACGTCGACACGGGTGCTGGTTGCGACGGAATGCCTCGAGTATTTTGGAGGAATTGCGCAGTCTTTAGCACCTCCAATTAGTTTTATTTTTAATCTCTTTTTAAAAGAAGGCTTTTTTTCCAAATAAACGGAAGAAAGCATTTATTGTTCCAATACATAAAAAGGGTTCGCGAATAATAATAGGAAATTATCGGGGAATTTCGATACTGAATACTATAGGCAAACTATTTGAGAAACTAGTTTACAATGCCATCTATCCAAACATCCTCAGAGGCATTTCTTACAAACAGCACGGTTTCTTGAAAAAACGCTCGACTATATCGAATTTGGCTAGCTTTTCAAATGTTGTCCTTGAGAATACAGATGGCGGTGGGCAGGTTGACGTGATCTACACGGATTTTGAAAGAGCTTTTGATCGTGTCGATCATGTCATCCTGCTCAACAAGTTATACAGACTGGGTATACGCGGCGATCTTTTACGATGGGTCCAATCATATTTATTTAAAAGATCACAAGCTGTAGTAATAGGAGGATACCGTTCTAATTTTATTGAAATCCCTAGCGGTGTTCCGCAGGGTTCCCATTTGGAGCCTCTCTTTTACAACGCATATTTATTTGATATCAATGATTCTTTTGAACACTCTGAACACATATGTATGTCGACGACAAAAAATATTTTATAAAATAAGATCACTCGATGACTGTAAGGCTCTTCAAGAGGATCTTAATAACTTAAATAACAACAACAAAACAAAACAAAAAACAATACATAAAAAACAAGATCATAGTAAACGTCACAAAGTGTCAATGTATTAGTTATACACGTAAAAAAACCCTATTGTTTACTCATATAATTTTAATGGAATTGTCATTGATAAAGACAAAACAGTTCGGAATTTAGGCGTTACCTATGTTCGACAGTAAATTAACATTCTCAGATCACATAGACTTTATTAGCACAAAAGCTTATAGGAACTTAGGCTTTGTTATTAGGTCATGTGAGGTATTTAAAACATTGAGGCTCTTAAACCAGTGGATTTTGCATATGTGCGCAGCGTCTTAGAATATGCATGCCCAGTCTGGTCCCCCCAATACATTATTTATAAGAACCAACTAGAACGGGTTCAAAGAAAATTTATTAACCATCTTAACTATCGCCTCCGTAAACCTCCGATGACCTATGAGAATAGTTGTCGAACACATGGTCTGCTAACCCTCGATGAAAGGCGCAACATTATGGAGATATATTTGCTTTATGACATACTTAATGGACGCCTCGATTGCCCGGAGTCGGTCGCACAGGTAACCTTTTACACCCCTACAGCGCACTCGTCACACTACGATGTTACACGTGCCTCGGCACTCAACTAATTACGCCAAAAATTGTGTATAGACCCGTATTGTTCGAATACATAAAACAGATTTCTCTCATGTGGATATATTTAACTGTATTAAACCAACATTCTAAAAACAAATAATAAAAAACATAATCGAACGCAAATGACGAGGTCTCATAATATTCAGCCTTTTTCTTCTTATTATTCAATCTTTTTTCCTTTAGAATCTAAAATTTAAATAGTTAAGTTTCAAGTAATGCAACTGGAATGGAACTTTTGAATTTAAATGTTTTTTAATAGTTCGTTCGCATGTTGTATACTTATACACAGTACTGTAATACACTTACTCTGTAACACACTGTATCGCTGTTGGTTGCCTAAATAGAGAAAAAAATATATCCGATACATCGTGAATACATTTGTGTCACACGGTCGCCCCAATACAATTTTCAACATCGTAGGTAATGCAAGAATAGAATAGATCTCTTAGCCACTTGATCTTATTTCAAAATTAAGAACGAATTTCTATAGGAATGCTCAACTCTAGCCTTGTCTTTGGGTACTCTATATTCATATTATTATACAGTTGTTATTATTGATCAAAAGGTGGAAGGCATTGGTTACGACTTCCTGCCGGGTTCTCTCGACAGAAGTGTCATTGACAAATGGGTGAAGACCGAGGATCATACCTCGTTGCAAATGGCGCGAAGACTTATCAAAGACGAGGGATTACTGTGTGGTGAGCTACTAATTTTTTACTCTCTCGGTTAGGTAGTTACCTACTGCCCGAACTATTTTCAAACAATAGGTACCTACCCCAGCAAAATTCAAAAGAAATCAATCAATCTGCCTAGCCTTTTCCCAAACATGTTGGCTTCCAGTCTAACCGGATGCAGCTGAATATCAGTATTTTACATGGAGCGACTGGTTGTCAGACTTTCGGGCTTCTGACGACCCGTAACGACTGTCAAAGATCCACGAATGACAGCCGAGCCGGGACCAACGGCTTAACGTGCTTTCTGAGGCACGGAGGAGGCTCGGTATGTAAAGATGGTCACCCATCCACGGACCAACCCCGGCAAGCGTAGGTTAACCTGATGGATCGACCCGTGCGGCTGTTATTAATTAGTCACGAGCTCCTCAAAATTAAAAAGAAATATTCGACTGATTAATGTAATGCTCAAAAGCATGAAGTCATTGTTCTACATGGAATGTTTATGAACTATGATGGTTCATAAGCCTTGTTATAAACATGTTTTGCAAAAAAAAAGTTTGTTAAAGCAATATCGATCTTATGTGACAGGTGGCAGTAGTGGTTCTGCCATGTGGGGCGCCATCCAAGCAGCCAAGTCACTGAAGGAGGGCCAGAAGTGCGTGGTATTGCTACCTGATAACATTCGCAACTACATGACTAAGTTCATATCCGACCAGTGGATGGAGGCGCGGAATTTCCAACCATTACTCAAAAAGGAGAACCTTCCGTGAGTAATATTGTATTATTTATTCCTTACAACCTTATTATGAAATGAAATAAATAAATAAATTAGGTATAACCCGCACACAGTCAATGGTCACAGTTTGATTTTGAAAGTCTTTATTTCGTAGCAGTAAGGGTAGTTATTGTAATTCGTGTATCGACGTGCGGTTGATTGTAGGTACCTACGTCAAATAGTGATGTTGACGTCCGGAGCTAGTTCCATTTACAAATCAAAAGTTACTTAAAACTAGTTTCATCCAATCAAATGGCTTAAAACTCGTTAAGTAATGCTTGAGTCTTGAACTCTTAGGTAAGTGATGTTCTGTAACACGGGCCTAAGTCAGATCATAACGGATCAGGCCGACAAAATGGCACTACCTTTGTGACTGAACAGTCTGGGTTAGTACTATGACGTATTAATGCCATCATGATTCCGTTGCAAAAAAGGGATGGTGCTATCGGTCGTGTATAGCTCCGTCTCTCTCTCTCAGACTGGAACAGTGCTGACTTTAACACGTCATAGTATGGCTGCTGTGTAACAAACTTTCAGCGAAGGGCCAAACTACATTTTATCGGCCTAATATCTATTCGTTTTACAAGAACTAAATGCTGATAAGATTATAGCAATAACCTTCTTAAAAAATATGATAAGTATGCGTGTTTCAACTTATCTTAAGGCGAAATGGTATCGTAACGGGGTTTGGAGCATTTTGGTATGGCCAAACGGAGCATATAGATTTTTTTTTTAATTCTATATTATATTCGTGTAGACGAAATTTTATTGAAATTGTTTTAAAATTACATAAAAATAAAACAGTTTTTCTCATAAAATATGTTAATTTTGAGGAAACTTAGCGATTTTTTTTGTATCGAGCCAAATTGTATTAATCGTGTTTTGTTCCTCATAATTTACAAAGGAAATCTTTAATTTTTATAATCATGAAGAGGAATAGAGCAAACTTGTAGTTTTTGAGGATAAAAGTTGAATTTTGCGTGCAGCCGAAATGCGTCAAAACATCTTTTTTGGGACCCAAGATACGCAATTAATGTGTATGAGAAATGAAACCGACGGGAAAATCATATTATTCGTTTCAGTTCAGCAATAGCACGATATATTGAAAAGACAAGTTATTTATTTACAACAGAACTAGCTTATCAGTTACTTGCAGATCACCCGTAAAACGTTGATGTTGACCTTCCTTATAGATAAACTATAATCAATTTCGTTAAAATTACGTCATATTAAACTTAATCTTCATTCAATGTCAATAATTGCAAAGTTATCATCTTCGTGTCAAAATGTTATCATGTTATTAAGAATTTTAGCACATGTTAGCGATAACTCGGATAGTGCTTTTAATAATAAGAAAAGTGTTGATATTAACCTACACCTCTGCTGCAGTTGGATGAGCGCAAACGGGTACACCGTATATGAATTACTTGGATACTAAAGAGCTAGCTAACAATATCGCTATAGGTAGGTACAGTCAACAGTACCTACGAGTATTTCAAGATAGCTTGACTGATATGATATGACAAACGACCCGGAATGGGTCGAGTTACGAGTTGGCCCTCCCTTATTTAGGTTCGATGATGGACGTGACTGCTTCTTATTAATTAAAAGTGCAAGATTATTCTATAAACTAAAGCCTGCTCTGACGAGTTTTCAGTGAAGTGTGATCAAGCGAGCTCTATGACTAACTGCGAAATAATTGATGATATACGGACGCCAATTGGGCCCATTGTATTTTAGTACGAAAATCTAATGAACTATTTTATAGAAGCACCTACTCTAGCCGGTCAAGGCACACTGGATATCAACCTCTTTTCAGTTTGTATCTATACCCGACTGCCTAGAAGGGTTTGGTTATAATAATTTATGTTTGTAAACTTATCAGGTGGTGGGGCAAACCAGTGACGCAAGACATGGTGCAGTCTGTCAAGAGCGTACCTCACAACAGCACGCCGACCGAAGCACTCGCCGCTCTCAAAGAAAGTCAATCACCTCTTTTGACGGTTGTCAATGATAAAGGGTAAGAATTATGTATACATTCGCTTGTAAATCCACAACACAAGCTAGTGAAGTAATAATGTACCACCATAATGCAAAAAACCGGCCAAGAACGAGTCGGACCACACACAGTGAAAGGTTCCGTAGTTAGGATGAATGTTTAGGTACGCATGCATAGTATTGATTTTATAGACCGCAAAAAATTGTTTGTATTTCATAGTATTTTTTCAAAAAAACTATGAAAATCGAAAGTTATTTCTGCGGCTGTAACAGAAAATAACAAATTCTTAAACAGTATAATTATATAGACTTAAATAGCAAATTCACTTAGAAACATCATAATTTTTTAAATTATGGGATCTAAAAATAGGACATGCTTATGGGCCGCTCGATCTCTCTGCCTACGCTGCAAAGGAAAGCGTAAAACTATAGTAGTAAAACATTATGTAATTTTCATTTTAAAATCTTATTTCTTTACATTTTGAGTAAAAAAATAAGATATACATACTCAATTCATAAATTATAATTAAAAAAAATATTGTAATTTATACTCCAGCTACGCAGAAAAAATGCATACATATCAGATATAATAATTATGCATATCAGGTATTATGTTAGATGTATGCATTTATATCTGTATTTTTATAGTGTACATATTAAAGAGTATTCTATCTATATACATACATACATAAACTCACGCCTTCTTCCCATGGGGGTAGGCAGAAACTACAGAACGCCACCTGCTACGATCCTTACATACTCCTTTTGCCTCGTTTACATTCATACATCTGGTCATACACGCACGCCGGTTGCGAGTACTACGCACCTGACCTATCTATATGTCTATCTAAATAGAATATTTGACAACTGCTGTCAAAAAAATTATCAATCGCTGTGTTTTACATGTGGCTTTACATCTGCCACAACAAAAACCCAAAAACAAACATGTTAAAATTTGCTAGTTTCGCTTCCAATTTTAGATGAATACAGGGCAATTTTTTAATCACTAGCCAAATTTTCACAGGGTGATCTACCCATGAATATGAACAACTTACACTATAGGACCAACTCTGAAATCGCGAGAAAAAAAATCAGCTGTTTCATACATTTTGGCCGAGTAGATATTGAATGTTTGTATGAAACAGCAGATTTTTTTTTCGTGATTTTAGAGTTGGCCCCACAGTGAAAGTTGTTAATATTCATGGGTAGAACAGCCTGTGAAAATTTGGCCGGTTATTGAAAACTAACCCTGTATATCCAATAGTTTTCTTCATTCTGTGTTTATTATTATATACATTCGTAGTGGTACTTTTCATAGCGCAACTTCAGGGCGAAGACCAGCGGATACGATAACAAAAGTAGAAGCTACAATAACAGAGACTTAACCGATTCGTTGCGATGTCTAATTTCGCTAACTTCTAACTGTGGCGTCGAACAAAAATAACGTGACACTGTTCAGTGCCCAACGCCATACGATTAGATGACACGCATCTGTGCCTAACGCCACACGCAAAAGAAAGTGATGGCACTGAAACGTGCCATCCGCAACGAATCGGTTAATTATTCATGGTAATAATCTTCACTCATCAAAGGTCAACATACTTATTTTTTTGCACACTTCGCATAGGCCATTCCTGCTCTGCTCTCCAAAAGTTTTAAGTAAAATTCATGTTAAAAGGAAACATCGCTATATCTGTGTGTGATATGAGAGTATCTCATAACACGTTTTCTTTTACTGCTCTAATAATAAAGCCATCTCTTGATTTATACAAATATGTTCGTGCTACCCTAAACACATTGCACGCCCATATTACAGTGAGCTTGTTGGTATATACGCGTAGCCGACGTAAAACTATTTCCTGTCTGAAAATTATCGTTATTATTTTAGGTACATTATTATAACAAGTGATGTATTGTTTTAGATCTGTGATTGGTGTGTTCACGGCGGACAATGCCCGCCGACGACTAGCCAACCTGTCGGGCTCATTGTCGGAAGATCTCGAAAAATTCACCATCAAAAAGTTTTACAAAGTAGACCTTGCCCACAAAGCAACACTAGGATTAGTCTCACGTATGCTCGACATTGCGCCATACGTTGTTGTTGTTAAATCAGGTATGTATCTACTTAATCAGGTGTCTAATAATGTACTTACATGAGTTTCATTAATTTTCAGGCACAACGCCTACATTTTTCTTTCTTTTCTTTTAAGAGGGATGCGCTAAGACAGCCCACGAATTTCCCGGGCTACCCTAGCGCGTTCGCCTTAAATATAATAATAATAAAGTTGGTTTGCCAAGGTTCACATTTACCATGTTTGCTTCATTATGGCGATTTCAACTCAGGTAAACTCAGATTTTCCCTTCTCTGTGACATTTTTTCGATCTTGATTACAATAGGTACTACCGTACTACTTACTGCCAGTTGCGATCCCCCAACCTCTTGCTTGAGATACTAGCTTGAGAAAAATTAAGACATTTTGCGCTAGGTAATCCTTTTTTTTCATATTTCTCTTTACTTCACGATTTACATTACATTTTCGTCAAGAGAGATTTCACTATTAGTTTAAACGTTGTACGGTCAACCGCACCACGTTACTAGTGATACTTAAACTACAAAAACCACCTTTGAAAATATTAAATAAAAATTATCATCGACGTGCGATTGACTGTACTCACCACACGACTGATCAGTGCGCACCCAGCACCTTAATTAGTGCATTCTCACCACTCCCAGTGATTGTTTCTGGCTAAAGCCATATTACAAAATGGTTAATGTTACAAGATTTCGGAAAGTTATTACGAATATTCTCAACCATTGCCTATTTTATTTTACAGATGCATCGACGAAAACTCAGAGCTCAATTGGACTGTTCACTTCAGAAAATCTAGTGATGAATATCTCCACAAAAACCAAATACATGAATGGAAGCTAAAACTTTTAACAAATTGTTTACAAAACAACCAACAGATGTTAAACAATCATGATGTTTTTACATAAATATGCATTGACGTAATTTTAGCTTGAATATAAATTCAAGCAAAGAATGTTATTGATTGTGAACTAACATTTCATTTTCATAAACTGATCGAAAATTATAATGCTGTTTCAAATGCTGCTGTTTGTCATCACAAAATGTAAATTATTGTAAATAATTTTGATACAAGACTATTATATATTAATGTTAACATCAGCAGTTAAATGGTGGAAGCCCAAGATTGAACTTGTCATCAACATTGATGATTTTCAAACGGGAAACTAATTATTAATTAGACAGTATTACTTGAAAAATGTAATTATTATACACATTCAAACAATTTACTTTATTTTAAAATATTTTCTTTCAGCAGTTGATTACAGTAAACAGCAATTGTTTTTATTGAGCCAAACAAGACAAAATATTATTTTAAGTTATAACTGTTATATAATCTGGTAATAAATATGTACTTTGATTGATTTTGCGATTTTAATTTATTGTAATATGTAGAATTTTTCTAGTTTTAATGGGGATGGCAACTGTCAAAATATCGCTGTCGTAGCTAGTTCCCAACACAAGCTAATAATATAAGGCGTGAGGTGGTTTTTATTTATTTTTGCGAAAATGACGCGTTGTTGTGTTACTAAATACTCCAAAATTGGAGTCCACCATTTCCCGAGAGACCCTAAAATAAAAAGATGGTAGCTTAAATGTATTCATAGAGATGTTTTATAAATTAAACAGAGTAGAAATATTTTGAAGAAAGTGACTGAGGATATATTTATGGTTTTAAATTCTGACACTTTCCATGTCAAATACTTGATTTAAAATATTGAAATCACCGAGAATAACGAAATAAAAGCAAAATCACGAATGAACGAAACATCAAATTTATTGTAGACCGTGGGGACCTAGCTATGATCACGCCATCTACTATTAGCTTTGCCCAACCTTCCCCATTAATGCAGGGTGTGCACAGGAGCACAGGCATCACCAAGTTTGTCTAATAGCTATAGAAGAAAGAAAATACTTGCACTAAACAAGTAAACATTATACAAAGGACAAAAAAGAAACATTAAAAAAAAAACTAGTTGGAGGAGGGGGGTAATATGCATAACTGTATATGTATACCTACAACAAGTATCTTACAAATCTGACCATTCTGACCATGTTTTTGTCAGCCTCATTGGTATATAAATAAATTCATACCTGACTGAGGCAGTTGCATTACTAAGCCCTGTAAGTTAGAATTTTTATATGACAAGGGAAAGTAAAAAAATGTGATTGAGATGTAATATTTTATTAGTATACTTATGGTGATGGAGAAGATTGTTTAGCATTTGCTGCGAGTATAGCTCCAGGTGCAGGATATGGTCTCATTTGATACAAGGAACCAGTAGCAGTTGAGTCCACTCCTGTCTTAGCATGGGTGTCTAGCCCAGAGGTCCAGCTCCCCCTTGATATGTCAGAATAAGCTGCAGGGTCCATTGGATCTAAGTCATTGTCTTTAACCCGCAGTCTTTTATTCCTATGATGCACTAAATCTTTCTCTTTCTCTCGGCGCTCTTGTTTCTTCTCCTTGTGTTGTTGCTGTTGAGGTACTTCTTGGTCAGAAGCTTCACTGCTATCATCACTTTCATCACCTTCCTTCAATAATCGCTCTTCGCGTAAGTGTGCAGCACTTTCAATGGGAGTCGCACGCGGGTGAGCAGGCGGCAGCCAACTAACCAAATTATTGTGAACATTCCAAAAATAATGCTGACCAAATCCTTCATCATACACTTCCTCCCACCCTGATGGCAAGGGCCAAAGTTCTAACGCCTTTTTTTTATATTCCATGTAAGTTTCGCTAGGCACTAACTTTCCCGTTTTCCATCTTTTAACACAATACTTTGAACATTCATGGTAGATATTGCTTTTATTTGGGCAACTTTTATGACCTTTGATGGGGTCAACATTGACACCCTCGATGCCTTCCCAAAAGTGTTCTTTATTGACACGCTCATCAAGTTTACTGTCATAATCTTCTGCTATGATTTCTTCACTAGCCTGTATAGGTGGAGCTTCATTGTTAGGGCCGGGATCTGCAGGTTTTGGTTTCAATAGTCCTCTTTTAGCTAAACGCGCGGCTAAAGCTGGCGGTAGAGGCATGGCACGAAAAGAAATGGTCTATTACATAAAAATTTGCCAAAACGACGCTATTTCTACGCTGTTCTTAGATTTGATAAAATTTGGTTTACGTTTACACTGCTGCTGGTAACATGGCATCATTCAGATATTTAGTTAGGCTTAGCTCCTTAGCTGTCAATGTCATGTCCCTCCGCTAGGAGTATATGTGTTCTGTGGTCATGTCAACCACAGACCAAAATATTTTTTTTGCTGTGTTGCCAAAATTCACGCTCCATTTTAATTTCTGTTGGTAAGTTTCCAAGTAGCTCGGGAAATTCAAATGTACTTACGTTTTTTGCAATTTGCAAGTCAGTATCAGGTTGTATGTTGATCAAAATATAATTCGCGACCGTAAAAAGTATGTACTTATAGAATTATAATGATTAAAGTCATCAATACAACTAACTCTAAGACCTGGTAATCACAGAACACTAATACTCCTAGCGGAGCTGG
The DNA here is from genome assembly GCA_947568875.1 of Fissipunctia ypsillon. Lineage (NCBI taxonomy): Eukaryota > Metazoa > Arthropoda > Insecta > Lepidoptera > Noctuidae > Fissipunctia > Fissipunctia ypsillon. The sequence goes on along the minus strand of OX387661.1, from coordinate 12,597,209 downwards.
TAGGTAATTCTATTGAATGACTATTTCATGAAAGCTTGACAATAATGGACCGATTTAAGCAAAAATGATCCAACCCACAACCCCGACAATGTGGCTTGGATCATTTTTGCTTAAATCAATTACAATTTGTTGATAGTATTATGTAGTAATAAACAGTAAAAATACAATTAGGATTATACACACTTATGGAGTTGTATTACTGATTTTGATGTTCTGTGATTTTGTGTAGTTGTGTTACTGGTTTTGTACTGTTTTATAATTATATAAATACATATGTGTAACGGTCCCGAATGATACTTTAATCAACATACAACTTAATATATATGTTTTACAAATTGCAAAAAACACAAGAAAGTTTGAATTTCGCGGGCTACCTGGCGCTTCCCCCTTAATCTGTTCATATTATGGATATTTACCGTCAATCTACATTTCGCTTTTGATCTTCAATCCATGTAATCCTTAAATATTACAAAGATCTTGGATTGAACTGATGGCAGATTGATCGTCTAAGGTCCCCCATAGAGTTTAAGACCTTTCCGCGAAGTAGCTGTCACACTGCAGCAAAGTACCTACATATTGCACAAGGATAAAGTAAATTGTAGTAGTAATAGACGTTGTGATGAAAGTCCGAGCAAGAACTACCGCTTGGCTACCTATTTCTGGCGCCAAGCAGCGTTGCCCTATTCCGATTTTGAAGGTATGGGGTGCCGGTGTAAGTCCCATAGGACAGTCAGATTTGCAACGCATCTGCGTATTGCAGAAGCCCATAGGCGGTGGTGACTGGTGACCACTTGACTATCCGATAGCCTGGCTCACTTGTTGGCCGCCCTAAGGAACAGTATCTGTAAGGTCGTCAGTTTTGATAAAAGAAATTCAAGTTTTTTTTTGTTTTTATTATGTGTTTGTGTTTTGATCAAAATATGATCTGCCACCGTAACAACTATGTGTTTAGTATTTACAGAATTATAATCAACTACACAGGCTACCTTTGCGCATCCCCCTATCTTTAACGACCGAACCTAATAACCTACACTGGACAGCAAATAAACCGGGCCACCCGCTAACTTAGAACTCTGATTCGATTTTCTCAAATCAAATCAAATCATTTATTTCTTTGCAAACATGGGTATAGTACATAGGTATTTTTTATAATAAAGTTCTCCATATTTTACCGTCACATGGGCATGCAAAGGTTTACAATACAAATAAAAAATGAAAAATAAATGTCAATTCATTGGAAACTATACTAAAATACTAAAAACATGAACTCAAAAAGTATAAAACTTACAACTATCAAAGTTATACCTACAGAAAGAGCGTTTCATGCTGATACTATAGATCTAAAGTTCCGTCAACTCGCATTGTAAGCAAGCAGCAAACACAATGCTAACGATGTTTTGACTAGAGTTCGTTATTAGTTCTAGTTTCTTAAATTTTTTCTTTGTTTCTGGTTTTATTTTATTTTTTTCATTTTATGATTACTAACGATTAACACGACTGGAAAACGACTTTTTGTAAGATCCTTGATAAGCGCTTAATAAATCAGTTACTCCAAATGACTTTCCATTCATTTAAATCAGCATGAAACGCACTTTCTGTAGGTATAACTTTGTTAGTTGTAAATATACTTTTTGATAAAATCGAATCAGTGGTGCTGGGGTGGTGGTGGTGGTCAGTATCTATGGTTTCAACGTCCCAATAATCTATATGAGATAAGGAATCTTCCCGGCCTGACATAAGGACAGATAGAATTATACTGTCTACCATCAATAGCGATCTGTCTTTTACTGAAAATAGGTTATTGGGTTCGGCCATAAGACCACGACGTTAAAACCATAGATAGATAGATAGGATTTTCTACCTCCAGTATGCCAAAACTGGTGATAGATAGGTTATTGGGTTCGGCCGTTAGTGACGCACCGACGGACCAGGCATAGATTTCCGACCGGTACAGTTTGCACATCATACGGGCGTTAAGTCATCCGGCTCGGTAGACACAACTTTGAGAAAGAAGCCGACAGAAGGATCCAGTTGGGCTGAGCAGCGTTTGGAAAACTTCGTCAAGTCTTTTCGTCACTAATCCCGCAATGTTATAAAACTGAAGTCTTCAACCTGTGCGTCCTGCCCGTTATGAGATACGGTGCCGAAACGTGGACACTGAGAGTTGGGCTGGTCCATAAATTCAAGGTCACTCAGCACGCTATGGAGCGGGCCATGCTTGGAGTTTCTTTGATGGATAAAATCAGGACTGAAGTTATCCGGAAAATAACCAGAGTAACCGACATAGTCTGCAGAGTAATCAAACTGAAGTGGCAGTGGGCTGGCCATGTTTGTCGAAGGACCGATGGCCGGTAGAGCAGACGAGTCCTGGAGTGGAGATCACGTATCGGCAAGCGTAGTGTGGGACGCCCACCCAGCTAGATGAACCGACGGCCTTAAGAAGGTGGCTGGGACAGACAGGATGCGGAAGGCGGAGGACAGGGTGTTGTTGCGCAGCCTGGGAGAGCCTATGTCCAGCAGTGGACTGCGATAGGCTGAGCTGATTGAGGGTCCATAAGGAACTAAAAAAATCGGGAAAAAATTACATAGATATCACTGGCAATTTGCGCTTGTAGAAAAGCGAAGCGCCGTGTATGCGGCTTGTCCAGTACAGCTCCAGTGTGCGTAAAAAACCGACAAGTGCGAGTCGGATTCGGACACGAACGGTTCTGTACCACCAAAACTAATAGGTACCTATGTAATTGGAAATTCTAGAACCAGCATTTTCAGATTTAATTATCTGTGGATTAGCGCGAAATTCAAATAAATTTTATACGAAAGCCGTGTTAATTTAATTTTAAATTCAGTCATTGGTTTTTAGATAGTTTTTTGTTTTTATGAAATTGTGGTAGTTTTTGACGCCATGGATAAACTGAAAATTCGTACAATTTTCGAATATTTTCTACGTGGAAATACCGCTGCGCAAACAACACGAAACATTAACGACGTGTACAGGCCTAACACAGCTTGCATAAATACGGTCCATTATTGGTTCAATCGTTTTAAATCTGGAAATTTTGAGTTGAAGAACGAGCCTCGCGGTCGGCCGGTAACTATTGTCGACAACGACGAATTGAAGGCTATAGTGAAAGCGGATCCAACTCAATCTACGGCTGAGCTTGATGCGGGCCTTGGAGTTAGTGTCAAAACAACATTGAAGCACTTGCGTCAAATCAGAAAAATTAAAAAGCTAAATAAGCGAGTGCCACACGAACTAAGCGACCAACAGCGAGACTTACGAAGCATGCAAGCGAAGAGAAGCGTCGAAGCATGCATAGCACTACTGAACCGGCATATAAACGAGGGAATTCTAAATCGAATTGTTACCTGCGATGAAAAGTAGATCCTTTACGACAACCGTAAGCGTTCGTCTTAGTGTGTGGACCCGGGTACAGCACCTTATCAGTGCGCTAAAAAAAGATTACTCATAGGAAGATGATGGTGACTGTCTGGTGGACCAGTGCCGGACTTGTACATCACAGCTTCTTAACAAATGGCACAATAGTGACGGCAGATGTCTATTGCCAAAAATTGCAAACAATGATGGAGAAGCTCGCAATTCAACGACCAATACTGGTCAATCGCTCTTCCCCATTGCTTCTCCACGACAACGCGGGAGCTCACACTTCACGACAGACCATCGCAAAGCTACAAGAGTTACAGCTGGAAGCTCTCAGTCACCCACCGTACTCACCGGACCTTGCCTCAACAGATTTCTACGTTTTCAAAATTTAGACAATTTTTTAAGTGGGAAAAAATTCAACACCTGAGAGGCAGTACAAAACGTTTTCGCTGACTTCATCGCCTCCCGTCCGGCATACTTCTACAGTAAAGGGATAAACAAACTGCCATCAAAATGGCAAAATTGTATAAATAATTTGGGCCAGTACTTTGATTAGCTGAAATTAAAAACAAAAAAAAATCATACAAATCTCCAATTTCATAGGTAAATACCTAATATTATAGTTTATTATTATGTGTCATAATAGCGGCCATAGTTACGCATATTATTCGAAAAATTACAAAAGTTCTAAAGATCAGTCATGTAACAGACAGACAGCGGCGGCGTAGACTTAGTAATATGAGGAAGGAATATTAATGTTATAAAAATTCCACAATAAATAAAAGTAATTTTTCTTACATCACATCACACTAAAATAATTAATTTAGCTCTCTTCATGCAATTTATCGTGCGAGCGCGACCCGTCCTATTCTGTATAGAACAAAGTAAGAAAATGTTCATATTTTGAGTATTATTCGTCTGATTGCCGTCAAAACATGATTAATAAAACAAGAGTAAGCTTATGGGTGCTTTATTAAATATTAACTAATATTATTAACAGGTATATACAGTGTGAGTCTTTATAATGTGCACATATCGAAATGAGGGAATCTATGCTTAATTTTATCGACGGAAAAAATGTTAAAAAAAATCTAAATATTTATTTATATTTTTTATGGATTTTTAAAAAAAATTGTTTGCTTTTGTGACCCCAGTGTATACAAAACTGTGTAACTTTTAAACTAAACGATTTATCACGATGAAACAAACTCTATAATGTTTGGAAGTAATTAGGTGTCGTCATAAAATAAAAATTATGGAAAAAAAATAGCCACATTTAAAAATAAACATTTTTGTTTGGCAAAAATCTGATTTTTTTTCATTAATTTTTACAAAAATTGTAAAATTTCTCAATAACATGCCCCCATCACCTTCTTTTTTTATAACTTTAAGTTATTCTTCATTGTATTAGGAACCTAACGGTAAAAATTGCATGTTTTTAACTCAACCCCAACATTTTTTATCAAATGTCAAAGAAAGGCCCAACGCATAGCTACGCACATTGTTTAGCAGGTAGATAAACTTTTTTTTGTTAACTTTGTTGTGAATGCGCGCGGGTCGTTTCAAAGATGGCACTCCGAACGCGGAATCGTATTGTTCTCATAAGGGTGGTTTGTTTGGGATGATAATTAATGCAAAAGAGTTCAATTGAAACCCATTTATTATTAAATACAAAATTTAATGCATCAGGTTCTCAAAATGTCCACCTCGTTGTTGTAAACACAAAGCCGCGCGAATTAGAATTTGGTGTGTCGCTCTCCTTATCATTTCGGGATCATTGCGAATATCATTCGCACAGTTTATTATGCGGTCACGCAAATCGGCCTCACTGTTGATGGGGGTACTGTAGACGCGTTGCTTCATGGTCCCCCATAGGAAATAATCAAGGGGCGTCAAATCGGGTGAACGCGCAGGCCACCCTACAGGTCCTTGCCGGCCGATCCATTTGTCATGATAATTTTCGTTTAAAAATCTTCTTACATTTGTAGCGTAATGGGCAGGACATCCGTCCATCTGAAGAAACATCCTTTGACGCACAGCCAGTGGGACATCTTCCAATAACTGAGGCATATCATCTCTCAATAGACTTAAAAATCTTTCACCAGTCAACGTTCTCGGCAATATGACTGGTCCAATCAACATGTTATCGATAAGACCAGCCCAAACATTTATCGAAAATCTTACTTGGAAAGTAGATGACCGTTTCAGTTTCGGGTTTTCACCTGCGCGGCACCATCTGTGTAAATTTCGACAGTTAGTAATACCGTCTCTAGTGAATGTCGCTTCGTCCATCCATAGTATTTTTCTTGGAAAGTTTGGGTTTGCTCTGGTTTTTCTTTGAATCCATGTGGACATCACACACCTTGGACGCCAGTCTACGTCTTCATGTAGATGTTGCACCCTTTGATAGTGATAAGGATGCAATCCTTCTTTCTTTAAAATACGCCACACTGATTTTTGGGATATTCCGTGACGAAGAGCCAGTCGTCTAGTACTTATGGATGGATCAGCAAACAAATCACTTAATACTGCTTGTTCAGTAGCCGCATCAATAATTACTTGAGGTGGCTCGCGACGATCTCTACTTGATCCAAGTCCAGTGATCGACAACCTTCTGTGAACTTCCTGGAAGTTTCGGGCAGATGGCACTGGTTGCCTGTTAGGATACGCAGCTATGTAAGCCGCGCGCGCAGCTCTGGCACTTCCTTGTCCCACTCCATAATAAAAATGTATGTCGGCGATGTGTGCCGGGGAAAATTCACTTAAACGCGGCATCATGTAGCAGCGAACGAAAGTTATGAAAGTCCAGCGAACGAAAGTACCGAAACACATGTAGCAGCGGCGAATAATTCGGAGCGACTGCCAGTCTGACATCTGTCATAATTCAAGTTCCTTTGGCTGGCCCTACCTCCCCGACCTGCGCACATTCAAAAGAAAGTTTATCTACCTGCTAAACAATAGCTATGCGTTGGGCCTTTCTTTGACAGTTGATAAAAAATGTTGGGGTTGAGTTAAAAACATGCAATTTTTACCGTTAGGTTCCTAATACAATGAACAATAACTTAAAGTTATAAAAAAAGAAGGTGATGGGGGCATGTTATTGAGAAATTTTACAATTTTTGTAAAAATTAATGAAAAAAAATCAGATTTTTGCCAAACAAAAATGTTTATTTTTAAATGTGGCTATTTTTTTTCCATAATTTTTATTTTATGACGACACCTAATTACTTCCAAACATTATAGAGTTTGTTTCATCGTGATAAATCGTTTAGTTTAAAAGTTACACAGTTTTGTATACACTGGGGTCACAAAAGCAAAATTTTTTTTTAAAAATCCATAAAAAATATAAATAAATATTTAGATTTTTTTTAACATTTTTTCCGTCGATAAAATTAAGCATAGATTCCCTCATTTCGATATGTGCACATTATAAAGACTCACACTGTATTATGTATTTCATAATTATAATTGCGGTGACAACATCTCGAACTTATTGGACTATAATAACTACACATGCACACATACATACATACTTAAACTCACGCCTTCTTCTCATGAGGGTAGGCAGCAACTAGAGAACGCCACCTGCTACGATTCTTACATACTCTTTTTGCATCGTTTACGTTCATACATCTGGTCATACACGCACGCCGGTTGCAACTATATCACTACGAATGATTCCAAAGCAAGAAATACACCAGTACATTCTTGAATTCTGAAAAAAATAATAAAATTATAAATATTTAATTTAAAATTTTTAAACACAATAAGAATACTATAAACACGGTGAAGCTTTTTCAGCCTAATATAGCCCTGTATGTAATTCCTAGTAGATGACTCATTACTTTATTTATTAACATTTAAGGGGGAAGCGCCAAGGTAGCCCGCGAAATTCAAATTTTCTTACGATTTTTGTAATTTGCTGGTCAGTATTAAGTTATACGTTGATTAAAATATGATTCGCGGCCGTAACAAATATGTATTTACAGAATTATAATCATTAAAGTCATCAACACAACTCTCTAAGACCAAGTAAACCCCAAGAATTACTATTTCATGAAATCTTAACATTTGGGGATTATACTAACTTAACAAGTTTTATTACTGATTGTAATGATTATAATTCTGTAAATACATATTTGTTACGACCGCGAATCATATTTTCATCAACGTACAACTTAACACTGACCAGCAAATTGCAAAAAACGTAAGAAAATTTGAATTTCGCGGGCTACCTTAGCGCTTCCCCCTTAATGGAATTTGTAAAAAAATATATAGGGCCACAAATCCACAGTCAATGCAACACACAGCTTAACACCCGGATTCTGAAAAGATCAACACAAAAATACAGTGATTGGCTTCCTGAAATAACATAGTGTAATCAATGACAGCTAATTTTTAAGTTGCCTTTCAGAAACCGGGAGTTAAATTAATAAAAAAAAAAGAATCAAAACAATTTTATCTACCTACATAACAAATATAATTTTAACTTCCATCTCCGTTACCTACCATCAACTATCATACAATAGCCTTGTTGCCTGCTGCATTACTACTCAGGCTATTCATTTACATTTTATAGTACTAGTTCTACTCTGCTTTTATACTGACGACCTCTTTTTGCTTTATCGTTTTCGTCCATTTGTTTTACCTAATAAATGCGTACTGGCGATGCTTATACTACATTACTTGCTACTGATCGCTATCTACGTTACAAGGCAAGCGGCATCGATTTACTGAATAGCAGTTCGTGCGATGGCCTTGATAGAACGGAAATAATTATCACCTGATAATAGATGTCTTCACTCACCACTGGCGACTGATGTGTCACTGCGCGACACCTTGGTAGGAAGCACGGCGTCGTGGAACTCTCCAGAGTGCATTAAATTTTGATCCGACGAATCTTCTTCTTTTTGATCTTCATTTGAAATGAAAGGAGTAACAACATCCATTTCATCAGAATTGGTTTTTTCTACAGATTCAATTTGTTTAATTGCCGATTCTGCATTATCAGAAACGATCGTTTCTAATGTGATATTTTCAGCGTGGACTTCTTTGTTAGCTTCTTCTACGTTTGTACCTTCGTGCATATCATCTTTTACAACTTTGATTTCTGCTTGATGCTCTTCCGTTATTTCATGATCATTAAGTGGCAATTCCTTCACGGAATCCACATCTTCGCTTAATTTTCCACTGTTATTACTTGGTGGGGATATAGATTGTATAGCATCTTCTCGTTTTAACTGCTTCCGCCTTTCACTTTTATCATAACCCAAAGGGTGCAAGTTGATGGAAGATGGCGGGCTGCTGTCTAGAGACAAGTCCATTGAAGTGATTAAACTTTCATCTCTGCTTAAATAATTGCCTCCTTCGGGAACAATATGAATATTCAACACTGTCTTATCTTTTTTTTGTTCATTGTCCATTTCTAGCGACGTCAGGGATGGTTCGTTGGAATTACCAGCAGCTAAAGAATGAGTAGAAATTGTCTTATTTTGTTTATTTCTAACTAAGAAACCCCTGACATGGGCTTGAATGACAGTTGCTGCACTGGACATCGTAGACGAGTCGTCAGTAGATAAAGAAAGAGACTTTTCTTCGTTTACCGTTTGTAATACTGTATCCATTCTTGTAATTCCATGTGGTCTTCTTTCGTTCAAAGAACCTGCAATAGGAAAATCGCATTCTTCCTGGAAGACAAAATTCGCATTTTTAAGAATTAACCACTAACTGAAAGACAACCACATAAACATTATATACAATTACTTACCTTATTTTTGTCAACTTCATTCAAAAATATTGTTGCATCGTTTACCGTGTCGTCGAAAGTAGAGGCTCTGCTTTTGAAAAGGAACGTCCGAAATACTTTCTGTATAGTTATTGCTGCTGTTTCCAAGTCCATGTTACCATCTTGATTATGAATTTGAGGAGTTTCATTCAACTTTGTTGATATGTACTCATGACCACTGTAATCAATATCAGTTTTTTCTTTATTGTTGTTTTCAATCAAATCAATATTATTAATTTGATTTTGGTGTTGGGTATTCTCTTGAAGCTCTTCACGTGCAGGAATTACCCCGTTTGTATCGGCATTATCTTTATTGTCTTCGGGTAATTCAGCATTTTCAGTAAAATCGTCATGTTGCCGTAACTCGCCATTAGTGGATTCCTGTGTAATTAGTGTCACGATATCACTATCAGTATTTGTTTCCAGTAGTGATTCCAGCATGTCTGAATTTATTTGTGGATCTTGTAGCTCCACAGTAGGCGATTCTTTATAAGAAATATCAAATGTGTTCGTTTCCTGATGATCTGCTTCGTTTCCGTTTACAGTATCATCGCTATTAGTCGCCAGTTCGACGTTATCTATAATATTTGACCGGTTCGTAATATCGGGATCGATAAAATTTTGTATGCTTCCAGTCTCATTTGGCTGAGTTTCTTCTTTATTAAGTGGCAAATTATCACTTTGAGTTTCGACAATGTCGTTAGAAATTACATTTGCTGCCTGTGTTACTGCGTTTTGATCACCTAAATCAGCTGTCTTTTCCAACTCCAGTCCTCTATATTGGTTTATATTTATGGAATTAATTGGACTTGATAAATGTTGTTCAGGATCAGGAGAGGAATTTGACGAGGTGTCAAATTCCTGCAAAATACCAGCTTCTGCTAATAATTCTAGACCTTCCTGAAAAGATTGTCTCTCAACATGCGTTATTTGACCATCTACCATAGGTGCATGAAAATTATGTAAAATTTCTACTTTAGTAGCAGGAGCCTCGGTCTTCGGTGGCTCGTTTAAAGTAGCATCTTGGGTAAGTATACTGGCACTTAGTTCATTAGATGGTTCCGCCAAATGAATACCAATTTTTGACTCATATTCTGTATCCCTGGGTTCAGGTTTTATATCATTTTTTAAATCGTCATCATCTTTCGTTGCTGAATCTTTAATTTCTTGGTATTGAGGATCTTCGCTTGGTGTGCACAACTCATGTGACAATTCAGCCTCTGATGAATTACCCAAGTCTTGTTCATTTTGAGTAGGCTTTTCAAGAACGTGAACTGCTGTAGGTTCTTGTGGAAGAATCGATGGAGTATGATCTTTAATTGTTGGAGTACCCTTTATTTCGGCACCTTTGCCTCTTTGTTGATTGAGTAAGTCGTTATTGTATTGTTTTCTGCGCTGTTCTGCCCGCTGCCGTACTTTTTGTTGGGCCTTGGCAATTTTTTCTTCCAATGTTAATGTTTTCTTTTGAACTGTAAAGTTTAATAAGTAACATCTTAAAATCCTTATCACTTTAAACGAGCCGTACAGTATTGCAGTCATCAACCATTATGACCTAGGTACTTGAGTTGCAATATAAATGAGTCAATAGCTCAAGCAGTCACCGTTATTGGTGGCGACTTTGCGATTGCTCGATTGCGTTACGAAATTTCCCTGCGTAGCATCTGACTACTCATGACGTTCTTAACAGAACGCAATGAAGCTATCAGTTCGTCATGTTGTGAAAATTTAATTAAAATACTAATTGCACATTATAAAATTATAATTATAACAGCCCGACCGACCGAGTGTTTGGCTGTAGGTTAGTAGACAATTAGTGTTAGGGAACATTTTTCCGCGCTTCAGGCTTTTTTTTTGTGCATTAAGCTGCTACGTTAGAAAGTAAAAAACATAACTTACGAGGGCCATCTCTTATTTCCAGCAGCTGTTGCACATGACCGGCACAGAACCCATAAATATCGGCTGGATTGTTTTTCAGCACTTCCCTTGTCAATCCTTCTATTAACTCCACCAGCCCCGAAGGCATCTTTGGAGGCGTCGACCTATAATATGCTCGAGAGCCAGTTAGCCTCATTGTTTTAAAGTTTTATGTAATTGTTGATTTAGATACTTAGACCATTCAAGGCACAATGTATGTAAGCGAATTCAAGGGCGAATTCTTTCACTTAGCACTTTAATTTCTGCTTGCGTAATGGCTTAGTGTGTATTCCAGGCAGTGTAGAAAATAGAAATGAAGGTAATTGTGTGTAGTATCAGCCCCAAACACCTTGAGCTTTAAATGTTTGGCCTGCGGTAGTCATAGTGATGTCTTAACTTGAACTTGATTCGTTGCGGCGTATCGATCGCACGGGGTTCATCGTACGCTCGTGTTCAATGACTTACTGAAAAGGTTCAACAGTCACGACCGTTACTATGAAATGTTAATTTTCAAAGGTTGGTTAAAACTTGAAGATATTTTGATAATATGAGTTTTAGAAAATTTATTTTTAAGCGTTTTAGCAAGAGTCTAATAGGGCCCCGATTTAAAATGAAAAACCGAGTAATGTGAAAATTTCTTGTGTATTTCCAATGTAGTTTACGCAACTGAGTAATCACTAGGGGAACGTTATCTCTGAGGACAGTAGGTGAGACGGACGAGCGAGGCCGGCGCTTACTACTAGCCGCCGCGGGGCGCCTACGCTTACATTGTTTACTTAAAGAATTCAATTCATGTGAGTCAACTTTTTTATTTCCATACTGTGTTCTATAATAGTAATTTATATAAGATCATATATAATTTTTGCAATGTTAATACATTTTACATAACAAACATCTCCATAGTGTACATACATACACACGCAGTAGCGCTATGTCGCGGCGCGTATCGGTATATACAGAGGCGCGGACGCGTCCGGCACTGCGGCCACTGGCCTAGCCGCGCCCGCAGCGCTCTACAAGTGATGATAGAAAAAATTAATTGCTACAATAATATCATACAAATTAATGACTATTCCCTTACAAATTATTATATCTACTTTTAGCATTGTTCTACTCCAATATAATCCAAATTAACTTTTTAGTTTTACCGAGCTGTATGCATGATACATGAATAGTCTCCAGTTCGCTCAGACCGATTTTGCCCAATTAAAGTGTTCCTCTCCCGCAGCTATGTATAGAAATCACACTGCTATAAATTTATAATAAATAAATGCCTATTTACACTATGTAACTATACAAAATGATAGTACGACGAAATTACATTATTGAATCGAGCATCTAATTTAAATGAAAATTTCATACAACGATCTACGGGCGCGGGCCGAGACGGCGAGGCAAATCGCGGGCCGCGCCGCGACGTCCCGCGTACACTAAACAAATTACATTTTTAATTTTTTCTTATTCATTTTTGTACAATCATATTCAGCCAAAAGCTGGGTGCCCGATTAATACATTTATCGGTGATCCGAAATGCGTTACAATCGATCATGCATCAATAATACATAAAACTTTAACTTATTTAAACAATTTAACAATATTAAAAAATCCTAAAGTAAACTAGAGACCTATGTAAACGTATATAAAATAGTAATAATCATTATGACAGTGCATCGGGATGCGGACATATTAACATTTAGCACTATTAGTAATTTGTAGTCACACTCACACCGAACATGAGGCGATGCGGTCCGACGGCGCTCGCGAGCGAACCGAATCCACAGAGTCATCGGCACGACAGCGTATCCGGATGACCGACCGTTAGAGGTATTAAAAATTAATAACGTCATTAACAAAAATGTAATCGAATAGAAAATATCAATACATAGCTGAAAACAAATTCAATCGCATTATTCTAGGTCGTGGATGGAGGGTGTGGTCGCGACACTTGCTCATCACTTGGCGAGCGCCGGCGCGCCGCCCGCGGCCGCCTGCCGCTTGTGGCTGATCTCCAGCTCGCCCAGCCGCTTCCACAGCTCGTCGCGCTCCTTCTCGCGCTTTTTCTCTCTGCAACAATACAGCTCCATTACACAGGGCCTGCTCTTATCAATCACTGCCACTAATGTTTAACCAAACTTGGGGTAGAATTAAAGTAAACAACAAAATCCGTTGATTGATTTGTATGAAAAATTGGTCTGTTAGTCAACTAGATCAACGCAATGTAAATCATTGAATTGTTAAAATGAAAGCGATTGTCAAACGTGTGTGCAATTCGGCTGCGGATGCACTATTGACAGTAACACAGTCCTAGCAATGTTCCTTTTCGTAGCAGTAAACGTCGATGGAAGCGTCGCATTATCAGCGGTCCAGATTGACAGGTATTTTGTATTTTTGTATGAAGGTACAGGACAAACGACAAATTGTAAGGGGTGTGTGAATGGACTTTAATGTCACTTTTTAATGCAAAAGTATGCAAGTACAAGTGTGCAATAAGAGAAATAGGACTATAGAAATAAGATAATGTAAACTTATAAAATAAATAATGATGGACTCACTTCTGCCGTTCCGCTTTATAGCTAGCAGTGAGCTCATCAAAGAGCTTGGAATTCATCTCCATGAAAGTCTTGAGCACATTGTAGACGAGCGCCACTATGGTCTGATTCCAGTGCTCCTTACTGATCCGATACAACGCGGGGAACATTATAGGCATTATCACGTGATTGTTTTCTTCCATCAGTGACATTATATATTCATTGTTCCAAAAATACAGTGCTCTTTCAGCCACCTGGAAATAATATTTATTTAATTATTATTTTTATGAGCGTTTATGAGATCATAATGACATGGTGGCCCCGTGTTCAGCTGTACTAAACGAGTATAAATATCAAACAGCTTCCAATGGTTTACTTAGAGAGTTTAAATATCACTAGGTCCGTCAGGTTTGCAGAAATGCTTTTCATTTATTCATTATGCTGTTACATTACACTCGACTTCTGCGCGCGTTATAAATGAAATACACACTAACTAGTTCTTTTCTCATGAAGCAGAAAAGGGTAAGCTGAAAATAGAAAATGCCCGTGCTACAATAGCATATTCGTTTGCTTGTCCCACAATCAAAATTCATGCATCTCGTATTTTCATTCATGTCATCTACAAACAGTCGTCGTCTATTACTCATAAATCAACAAAAATTACTACAAATCATAATTATTCACTGTCGCGTATTCGCTAATCCCACCAAAAACATTTCATGTAAAGTAGGTTGCCAAGACCCACATAACGCTTTCACTGTTAAAAAGTTAATCTAATGTAGAGCCAAGCCTAACTCTACAAGGCCTAGCTCTACAAACCTTACATCTTGGTCAAAATGTTCATGTTGGCCGTCTTACAACCGTCGCCATCGCACACACACTCAATTAAGTCACTGGTCTTTAATGTTGTGTCATGCAATAGTTTAACAGAATGGCCAAGCCATACATTTTGACCAAGATGTAAGGTTTGAAGAGTTAGGTACTCCAAATTTACCTTGCAGAGGCTTACCATTATGGTTTTGGTTGGGACAGGTAAACAATGTCCTCCTGGCCGAATTTCTGTCACGGTGGCCCATTACTATTACAACACAGCATGGGACAGGTATTATTTAATAATAATACCTGTCCCATGCTGTTGTAATCAACATAGCCTTTTTAAACCGCTAAACATACCCAAGTTTGGATGTCATTATCGGGAATATTTAGCAGATTGCATTTTGTGGTAACTTTGTACCAAATATATCTGAGTTTTATTGGTCAAAAACGTTCAAATGTCAACTAGTTATGGACAAGTCGGAATGTGTGGCTATCGTTTGGCCGGCCGCTGTCGTCGCCAGTTCTAACATAACCCAACCAACCAGACAATGTAGAGTCAAATTAAATTAGGTAGCGAAACTCCACAGACGTGATGGGTATCTATATCTAAATATTATAAAACAAAAAAAAAACGCCCGTAGGTTAGGTAGGTACTGGGTATTTACTTGAAACACTAGTATTAAAAAAACATTTATTTTGTGTAATTTCACACTAGACGTGATGGGTATCGTAATCTAAACACGATAAAAAAAAAACAGATTTTCTCATCTCATACTTCAAGTTACTTAACACTACCAGCAGCAGTCAAGTTCAAAAAATTTATCAACAAATCAATTCTTTTTTTGTTTCGTCATGTTATGATATCGATCGATACCCATCACGTCTGCGGAGTTTCGCCAGCTAATTTAATTTGAGCCTGTATTTCTTATCAGAGCAATTAATGTTATTATCTGCTAAAGAATCTGCACCCACAAGGCATAATTATCATCAGTCACTTTTTAATCACGACTGATTGAGCAACATTTAAAAACAGATTAAGAGCGTTTACGACGTACGGCATTTCATACAAACTTTCAAGTCCCTGTTTTTCGAAATGAATAAACCGATTTTAATGAAACTTCATACGCATAAGCAGGATACATAGTCTAAAAAGTTAGTTAAGAACATTTTCGAAATGTCTTATTTAAAAAAATATAACTGGAAATCTCTGTTTCTATGGAAAATTTAAAATCGGTCGAATTTAGCTATAACACTATTTTTCGAAAATGTTCTATCTAACTTTTTAGATCTATGTATAAAATAATTGTATTTACCTTATGCGTGTGAAGTTTCATTAAAATCGGTTCATTCATTTCGAAAAACAAGGACTTGAAAGTTTGTATGATATGCCGTACGTCGTAAATGGTCTTAAGACTTATTTTCATCACTTGTGACACAATTGTCAAATTGCTATTTTACAGGTTTTCTAGAAGGTTAATTGCTAAATTGAAGGAATGATGGCATGATTCAAATAAAATTCCTCTGTGGTGTTCTACACCCCGAAGCAATTAATTTTATTAGCTCTTTTATAGATTTATACTTGTGAATATAAACTTGTTTTGCTCGAATTATAAGAAAATATTCAAAGTTTGTCTGAGTAGCGAAAATATAATACTTTTTGGAATTTTGTAGAAATTATTTTATACATTTCTTTTGTATAGAGCGAAACTAATCAAATACGCATTTTTTAATGCATTGGTAACCTGCGTATAATCCTTTATGAATATTATGATGATTTTTAACTGACTTCAATTTATGTGTTCCCCGATTACTCTAAGGCGGCTGGACCGATTTGGAAAATTCTTTTTTTGTTTGAAAGGGTATACTTTCCAGGTGGTCCCACTGTCATCAAGTCAGGATCTGATGATGGGATCCTGGAGAAATCGAGGGAACTCTTCAAATATTATTGGCACACCTATAGCGATTTGGTTATTTTTTTTATAATAACTTGTGAATTTGCTCTCGGAAAGGACCATTTCGTGAAATGGGAATAATGATGAAAAAAGACAATAGATGGCCACCGGAACAACTCAATAATAAGTAATTCACGGGTTGCGATTCGATTACTTTAAAATGATTGCTAAGCAATATAAGTTCGTCACAATGCATGTGGTGAAGTGGAGCTGATGGTGAAGTACCAGAAGAACTCCTCAACAATTAACATCTCTGCATCGGGAAAAGCAATATTTTGTAAAAGGTGATGAGCAGTTATCATTGGGCTATTGTAACTTAGATAAATTACAAACCGACCCATTAAAAAGTGAAAAACAAAAAACGAAACAACCAACTTCCAAATAAACACTACAAAGTGAAAAATAATTTTAATTTCGGAAGTCGGTGGTAAAAACCTAAAATACAGATCCAAAGATACCGACACCCCTCTAGTATTTATTAGTTGGTTGTTTTGTTTTTTTGCAAAAAAGTTTTTTAAACTGTTCTATCTTAAAAATACGTAAAAGGACACTTACCTGAAAATGTGGACTGGAAACACATTTAGCTATTTGTCTGAACAACGGTTCCTGTATTTTGACGAATTGAGCAGGCTCAATTACATCCAATATCTCCTCAATTTCGCCCAAAAACATCACCTGTAAAGTATAATATTCTAAAATCTTTCATTCTGCATAAGATTAACAATTGATAAAATTAAGATGGATTTTTTTTAAATATTTTTTGTATGAAGGATAAAGGTGCATTTGTATAAATGAGTCAATTACCTCTTTTTGCGAACATGTTTTGGGCCAAAACTTGAGAAGACCACGCACAACATGCTCCGTAAGTGTGGCATCCTTCTCAAGAAATTGCACCACGCAATAGGCGAGCTGTGCATGGTACAGGGACAGGCACTTCACCTTATGCAGTGGCAGCAGCACCTTTACCAGGAATTGTTTGTGCTCGCTCTTCAATGGAAGGGCAAATCCATTGATTATACTGTAATGAGAAAAATAACATTCTGAATCTCAGAACAACGTAATAAAGTCAACATAAAAAAAGTATCGTTTGTTCGTGTCGTCTTTAAAATATCGTGATAAAGTTGGCTAAGTTGACAGACAAGCCCATGCCTACTGACCTTCCCAATATTTCCAACAGTTCGCCCACACCATTAAAATGTTCCGTTTCATAAACAAATCGTAGGAATATATTGTTAATCTGCTTTCGTATGAAGGCCCGCAACCCCAAGAACTTGCCGTAGATGCGATGCAGCACCGTTTTTAAGAAGTCGCGCTCACGCGGGTCTTCAGAATCAAACAAATCTAAAAGCTGCAAAAAAATGTATGCTATTATGACTCCGTCTTAATTAAATAAACGGAAAACAAATTAACACAATAATATTTGCGGTCTTGACGCAGAACGTCCGGTTTTCATTTATTGCTTTAAATTTTGAAATAGGTAATGTATAAAAAATAACATTTGTTCACCCAGTAAGTAACTTGTCAAGCATTCCGTAAATACAATAAATAAAAGTAATAACACAATAAAACACATGTTGGACATTCCTAAATCTGCTTTTATTATAAAAGAAATCCTATTTATAAGAGTTATTTATTAGTATTAACGATGCAGGACTAGGAACTTTTAAATTACAGACTATAAAAATCAAACAAAAATAATAGCTCCTAATTGTGAACAAATGTTACTTTTTATTACATTATTTCAAATTTGAAAGTAATCATGGAAAACCGGAAGTTTTGCGGTTAATGGATATTCTGCGAATCAGACATTCCGAGAATAGGACTTTTTTTTTCAACCTGACTGCGAATCGAATGTTTTGCGTTACGACCATAATTGCGTTTGGCTTATCTTTTCGGGAATATATTTTGCAGATCAATAATTTTATTTATAAACATTATTTTGAGATGCATCTTGCCAACAGCTGATCGTCATCTCTCAGATCCTGAAACGCTATAAACCTTATTACGCAATGTAAATAACTTACTTTGCGTTGCGTCCTCGCCATATTGAATAGTTATTGGCCCTCAGGCTATGATATTTCAATATTATTGGCAAGTATCAACCAGTTGCTCAAAATGTAAATCAGGTTTTGATTAGAGCACTAATTATTTGCAGTATTTTAAAGTTGCATAGGTTGACATCATTATAACTATAAGTACTTATCTTAGATCAAGAATACACTTATTATTGTAAAACGAAAGTCATATTCGTGCGTTTGTGGCGAAAGAAATAGGATTACAAGGGAATATCTGAGTTGGAAATAGATTACACATAACTATGTAGAGAAAATAATACATAACGGTGTGATGACACCTATCAGTTATCAGAAGTTTATCTCGAGTATCTAGTCATTTATAAACTTTTTGCCTACATGGATCGGCACTTTATGATTATTTCATACCCGCGTAGATTTTATTCTCAGTGCTATTTACAAAATGTTCGAGCGTTACGCAGTTTACCGTTTTGCATCCTTATTCAACTTTTCGTTCTTACCGAACCGACAACACACTATCCCAGAAATCCCATATATCACTGGGGCTTACAGTGACCGTGTGTACAATCGGCGGCTGACGATTCGTTTGTTGTGCACGCGGTCTTATCTTGCCCATGCACAGTGGTCTCGAACCTACCGATTTTTCGGTAATTCTACCGATATGGGCTCTGTTCTACCGAAATATAACGATTTTTCTACGATTTCAGTCTGAATTTTTTCTACGATAACATAACATCACGCCTTGTTTCCCCGAAGGGTTAGGCAGAGGTGTACCTATAGTAACACCCACATTTCGCCAGTTATGTTTAAGTCCCATGTAATAGGGGGCGAGCCTATTGCCATCTACCGGGCACAAATCCAGACTCCAGGCTGCTACTGAGAAATTCCAGATAGAAAAACCCAATATCACTGCCCGACCTGGAAATCGAACCCAGGACCTCATGCTCAGCAGTAACGCTTGCGACCACTAGACCAACGAGGCAGTCATTTTTCTACGATTTGAGTCTGAAATCGTAGAAAAATCGTTATATTTCGATATTTCGGAAGAACAGAGCCCATATCGGTAGAAATACCGAAAAATCGGTAGGTTCGAGACCACTGCCCATGCAGCTGTCCGGTGTTCCCGAAATAAGGGATTTTTTCGTGCCAGTCTCGAAAAAGAACGCAAAGTATCTGAAGCAGTTCAGTTTGTACTCACTGCCGTCGATGCGGCTACAAAAGTATGTACTTACATATTTCAGTAAATATCAACGGTAGCGCGAGTAGCAGTGGCAGTGGTTGAATATAAATCCGGTATTAGACTTAAAGCAGAATTTTCATTTTCAGCATAGTTTAGAATTGTAGTCACTGAACGTGAAGCGAGATAATAAGCTCGCTCTGTAAACTTCTGCCGAACTCTTCTAAGAGTGGTGTGACTTAATTACATATTTAACAACTATTTACCTGCAATACAAATTTTTGGTCAATGACTTTCTTGCCAATAGTAGGCTGAAAATCAGTCGACTCGAGGAAGCGCAGGAAGAATTCGTAGACTAGTTGAAGATGCGGCCACGAGGCCTCCAAAGTCGGATCATCTTCTTCAGGATCAAAATCAGGATTTTCACTTGGCGGTAGAGTGCGGAATAAATTGGCCGATATCTGCGACAGAAAAGATAATATTTCTTAATTATTATTCATTAGGCGTATTCAAAAACCGGTCTAAATTCAGAACTCATTTTTAACGGCCTGCCAAAATGTACGTCATTAAAATCACCACTAGGTATGACGCCTATACGCGCTGATGGTATACTCGGTATGACGCCTTGTTTACACAGAGTACAGTGGCGAGACAGCTTCGGCCGTGCTCGGTAAGTATGCCTACCGAACAGTCTTGGTCTTGGTACGTGTAATCAAGGCATTACTAGGACTAAGAAGCTGACCGGCATTCGAAAAACTGAGCGTGCCGTCATGCTTTTGCGTTAATGACTTATTATTAAAACATCTGACTATCCAACTTCTGGAAATTCAGCAGCAATAAACATTATCATTGATTTATGGTTTCTGCGACCACCACATTTTTTGATTCACACACGCATCCTAGCCTGCTGGCGCTTCTGTTGATCCTAAGGTAGCATCCTTCTGTTGTCACCACCCGCACTTTAAGTACAGTGCTAACCCGTCTTAAGCAGGCTAGGATGCGTGTGTGTCGGGGTGGCAGCAAAAACCACAAATCAATGCGCAAGCATGCACGATAATTACGCGAATTTATTGGGTGGTTACACGGGTACCACCCAATCGTTTTTATTTCCGTTAGATTATAAACTGTCGAAAAATTTTGAACTGCAAAAAAACCATTTACAATTTAACGCATAATTTTTCGATAGTCGAGCATCTTGGAAATAGCGCCCACCGGCCGCTGCTACAGCACCACTCGCTTCGCTCGCTCGGCTCGCGCGCGGTACGTCACAGTTCTAACCTAACCTAACCCATTTCACCCAGTTCACAATTTTTCGACAGTTTATAATCTAACGGAAATAATACCGATTGATTATAATATAAACTAACGGTTCTCACAATCTTACGGTGACACATCTATTCCGGCAAGAATAATTCCTATTTTAGGGTTCCTAAAATACTACCTTTTGGAAGGGGCAAGTAAAATCAATTCTATTTCCTTATTTCGACTGACATTATTATTAAACGCTGACGTTTTACTGATATGGTCAATTTTAGCTGGCCACTTCATGAAATGATCAATTCTAAGATCTGGCCACGACGTATGTATTTACTGAACTAACTGCTGAACTTTATTATATCATAGGAGTATAATAATAATAATAATAATAATAATATTCCACAACTTTCACACAACGCCATCTAGTCTCAAACTAAGCAGAGCTTGTGATATGAGTACTAGACAACTGATAAACATACTTATATATTTCTAAATACATACATATTATAGATAATAACACCCAGACACAGAAACAAATGATCGTGCTCATCACACAAACATTTGTCCTGGGTGGGAATCGAACCCACGACCTCCGGCCTAGTAGTCAGGGTCACTAACCACTAGACCAACAGGCCAGCCAGTATGGGTGTACCATACACCTGTGCCTAAATCTCTAGGGACTACAAGCATGGTGCAGTGTTATGAATGTTTATCTATATTCCATCTTTCCATATTAGTGTGATTAAATGATAAAGGTCAAAACAAACAATTTTACTCATTTGCTATGTTAGTAAGTAAATTCTACTACCGACGGGGTGCCTCATTATGTGGCTTTCGTCAGGCCCATCAGCAATTGCTTTCAGGAGGCTGTTGCCACTGTCCCGCAATCTTGTGTGAAGAAATGAATTCTGTATCCACACTACAGCTGAGACGCTATCTACTCTGGTTCGAGGAAAAATTGCAGATGCACTGGATAACGTGGCAGTCGCAACAGCGCCCTAAATGCGTTGTTGTATTGAATACGCAACGCATTGGCGGCACGTTTAGTACAGCTGACCCGTAGAGCGCTCGTGTACAGGGATGTGCAGTTTTTTTTTTTTAATGCGTGATTTTGACCGCATCTGCACTTCGCGCGAGGCTACAAGCCAGCATATTCGCCCGCACCGCCAATGCCCTGCGTTCCCGCTCAACACTGGCAAGGCACTGGCTGGTTGGCTGGCTGGCTGGCTGGCTGGCAGGCAAGGTCGTCGGCAACGCAATGTTCAAGTTATTTGAACTGGCGTACCAGACGAATTGAGACGTCGTTAAATTTAATACTTAGGTGGTACATTTTCCGGACACTTCTTGCCAACAGCCTTATATACCATGTTTTAAAGCTATAGCTAAAAGTAATGGTTTAATTTTGATAGGGTGAGTAGGTTCTGAGATATAAAAGAATTGAACATTTTATTATATGCAGTCCCATACATAGCAGACGATCAGGATGAAATCATACTCACATGCACGAATTAGCATTTTTCTGTATATCCGTTAGAGGTCTATGGAAATGCTGATCTGTGCGTGTAGAAGACAATGACCAAAATGTATGAAGCACTGGTGTCTTTTTTTTCTTTGTGGCCATGAATGAAACTTTAATAATTAGATATGTACAATATAACATGATTAAGCCATCACGCAAAATACGCGCATTGACGTGGAGTTGCGGACACCAGCCCATATTACCTATTACCTAACATGATTAAGCATTACTAACAAAATATTGTATTACAGTAAATCATAAAAATCATTCGGAACCAAGTCATATCAGTTTATACAGGGTGATTTTCGAGATGGCACATGGTACAAAGTAGGATGACCTCAATATTGGAGGAAAAGAAAACGACATTGTTTGTGTTTTGAAAAAGCATTCCCTTTTGTAAAACAAGCAGACTGTATTTTTGTACTGAGCAAGGGTTGCTGATAAGGATCAAATTATACTGAAAAAGAATGTTAATGGGTAGGTCCAAGGAAGTGCCAGTTTTCTCTTTTCATCATAAATTAAGGAAATTGTAAAAAAAAATGGCCAATTCCTTTGAATTAACACTGCTAGTGTCACATTTTTAATGCCGTCTGACATATAATGAAAATGGCAGATTGTCATTCTGCAGTACTGACATTACGACGTTATATACAATTCTGAGTTGGTGAAGCAGATTCTTTCGTGCAATGAGCAGATAAAAATAGCCCTTATGGTGATGAACATATTTTGGATGCGACTGTATATAATTGTGGTAGAAGTTATGTGACAAGTGATTTGTGATGATCATAGTAATTATCGTGAAAGATGATAGCTGAGAAACGGCGAGTTATGACGATTAGTGATGTTTTTTGTCACGTATTGACACAAATTAAAAAAATGGGTAATGATGTGACAAAAAAAAATTACCAGTCAGCAAAGTAGCAGGCCTGACTGCCCAGGGTGCGCCCGTGCGCCGTACGTCAAGTACACTGCACTAGTATTACCGCCACTTGTGGCAGCAATACTAGTGCACCTCTTAGCTAATAGTTGATTACTGATTGGGTATAGATGTTCAGGAACTGGTAATAATGACTGATTGTAGACAACATGCATTAATGTGGAAGATTATGGAGTAACAAATATACAGGGTGGATTTTTGACATGGTCTCAGTAAGGGCAAGTACTTCAACAGTTGTAGCTACAGGAGTTCTGAGACTATCCTTAACTTTAGAGTAATTGCGAACTCCAATCACAGAATTTGGAAAAGCGGCGAAGTGCGGGTCGGTCTCGCGCACGAAGGGTTCCAAACTACTTTACAATATTTAACACTACATTTTTTTTAAATACTTTAGTAAAAAAAAAACGACCACGCCGAAAAAAACACTTTTCTTGTATCAACACCATTTAATTTTTAACTTTATTTTATTTTTGGAATGAAGTTTTTGAACACGGCTTGCGGTAGGTGTTAACTGGTGCAAAATCGTCACTAACGAAAAAGCGTTCATACTATTTGTTTTGTAATAATTTTCAGAGGCATCTAGTATAGTTTTTAACTTGCTAAAAACTACTAGATGGTTCTGTTTAAAAAAAAACAAAGGTTTTGACACTTGAAACTTAGACCATACTTTATGGATGGTACCTATTAATACATAATATATAGCGAAAGGAACTTTATTCCAAGCGGGTATCCCGTCACCTCCCGACTTTTTAATTATTTTGTTATTAGCGGCTATAGTAGTACACACTGTGAAAATTTCAAGTGGCTACCTATTACGGTTCAAAAGATACAGCCCTATGACAGACGGTATAGACTGAGATGACCTATTATTGCAAGATTCTGTGGTTTAGGTCTATTTTTGTATAAGTGTGTATGCTAATCCATTTAACAACTGGCAAATAGGCCACATTGAGCCCTATTTATTGGATCAATATTAAAATAAGTTACTTATAGCAAGTCAGTTTAGTACATACTCTCAACTGCAAGTACATAGTACCAAATTTGACATTGACAGTGCCTTTAAGTTGTAAAGTAACAATGGTTTTTGTAGTTCAAATATTACCCTTGACTGATGACTGTACTTGAGCATTTTACTTGATCTACACACCTTTTATGTTTTTTAATGAAATTATTATTATATTCTTACTGTTATGACCAAGAGGGCTCGGCCTACACTTACCATTTTAATAATCTCTGGGTAAACAGGTTCAGTAAGCACTCCACGTCCTCCAGTGATGTACTCTACAAGCTCATTGAGGGTGGCACGCTTTATCTCCTTCCCCTTCAAATCAGCAACAGGATCCATGAAATCAAATGCCACACAGCATTGTCGCAGCTTACGGATGAATAGCTCCTCTTGCTCACTGCTTGGAACATCTGAAAACAATGGCATTAATATGAGTATATTATATTTTAAGTTTGTATTTTGTAACTAAAAGGATAAATTGACTGTAGTACAAAATTTATATTTATCCTATTGTTTTCTCAGAGCAAATGTCTGACAAGACTCTAATTAGAATATATTCTCTAGCAAATATTTGTACTTTAAATAATAATAGATTTAATTTGCATTTTCTAGCTACATATAGCTTTATAAATATAGATCAATAAGTAGATATTTTATTCTGATAAAAAATAATGAATAATGAAAGCTCTGATGTATTCTTGTGATTGAAGTAGTTTTAGGTCAGTGAGGCATGGAACTTCACAACCTTAAAGCCTTTTGCTTCCCAGCCTGATGGGCCATAGCTTATTTGCCTTAAAAATAACTAAAATGTAATCATTAATTGAACACAAGAATGCTAATAATGTATTATCTGATAAACATTATCTTCAGGAGGCTCTCATTAGAAATGAGAACTCAATATGTTTCCTTCAATCCACTACATGCTAATGGGCCAGATTCCATAGTTTTTATTATCAGCTGTCAAATAGACAATAGAATATTTTTATAAATAGTTGCAAGATCTGGCTGTTCATGTCTGAATGTAAATTAAATGAAATAGTAATGTAGGTAACATACACTATGTATGTAAATAGGATGCTTGGGCTAATAGCAGGGCAAAAGTCATCTTCTTATCTCATCCCTTTTGTAATATAGTTAGCTAGTAAGCAGCCAGCCCCTTTCAGAGAATCCAGGTTCATACTACTCTCCATATGGGAGTATTAGTCTAACATTAATTTTATAGGACCCATCATGCAACAGACAGAAGATTCAAGATGTGACAAAATTACACAATACTTTTCTAATGCATTAAATTATTTTTAATTTCATTTAGCCTTATAAATGAAATACTACTAAAAACCTTTTTATTTAAACATTATTTATGATTTATGAACCAAAACTAAGCTCAAGGGACTCAATAAATGCACAGTCAATTTAGGAATAGGTGTGTTGTTTAGATAAACTAAGAAATATGAGATCCAAATAAGAAAATAAATAGAAGCTAACTTAATTATCACATTCATGCTTAATGGGATTTACAAGTAACACATACATTTAACCAATTGACCATGAATTAGGTAGGTATATATTATATTTTTGACAGAGAAAAGAACTACTTAATATTGTGGCAGAAGTCAGGAGACCAGTAATCTGACAATACTTCATGACTGTGTAATATTAGCTAATATTTCAGTGCATGATTTTTGTCATAACATTGTAAATTATATTTCCTATGTATCCCAAGTCAACATTCTTTATGTAAACAAGATTTTACTTCTAACCTATTTACATAGTTCAACAATAATCAAGGCAAAAGTTCAATGAACTGGCAAAATTAGAATGAAATTTGTATATTAAGCAATTTTTTATGTATATACGTAGTAAAATTGCAAAGAGAACGGAAGATTCTCGTAAAATTGGCATAAAATTAATTGGACCCACCTTTGAGCAAGGGTAGTGCCTGAAGCTCAACATCTTGCGTGTTGCGGTATCGAGAAGAGCCCTGAGACTTCTTGGTTTTTTTCTTCAGCGACCGCTTGGCGAAAGGGTCAATTCTGTCCACAAAAGTTCCCGAAGACATTTTGGTAATATAAAAGTGTCCCAAATGACGATAGGTAGACGACGATCAATGCGAAAATTGTTTTGTTTCAAGCAGAGTCATGATCTGGCCCAGTCCACGAGACGAACGCGCACTTTCCGTAGGATGCACAATATTAGAGCCTAAACAAACAATTCTTCGTCACACATGACGGTAATGGAGTGGTCACACTCAGGCCATTCTTTATACACTTCAAGATTCCACAACAGTTACGTAATTTTAAACCGTCTCTATCACTAAAATGACACAAATACAGAAAAGAATAATTTGATTCACAAATTTAGATTTATTTTCTGAGGCGTGTCACGAATAGCAGAAGGCAGAAGTCGCATATACATACAAGCCTCGTGTAATATCAGCCGGTCAGTCAATGACAATATATTTTCTAACAATAATCGCAAGAGATTTTTTAAGTTTTGCTTGTAATAACGCGTAAAACACCGAATCAAAACGGTTATCGTCTTTCCTGGACGTAATCGGAAACTATAGCGGTGATGACACGGAGCAAAACTTAACACCAAAAATCTATCACCGTATTCTCGCCATCGCTCACCATCCGTTTCGACTCTAAAACAGGGCGCATTTTAACGCTATACACGAGATTATTTTAGAATGTTGCACTTTCACAAGACTAATCCAACGTATATGCGACTTTTTTCACAACGAGAAGCGATCAATTTACAAAATTTGTAACTAAAAGATTAACATCACTGGTTTGCTGCGAAAACGCTACACTCATACAAAAGTACCTATTTCTGAAAATAGATGGAGATAGAAAATGTTCAGTTAATCAGTCCAAATACTTTTTTTGTATTCGTCAATACCAGTCGTAACTAATAATTTTTTTATAAATTCCGCAGTAAAATACGTCATAAACAACTATATTATAAGCAGATTGTACAAAACTTTTGTTTATAAAATAAAAAGCTACGAAAATGTTTATACGTGTTCCGGTTGTAAAACGGAGCAAATGTACAGATAACATATAATTGATAAAAAAATAATAGACACTAGACAGTAGAAAACCTCTAGGAGGAAATAAAAAGAAGGCAGAGAAAGAAATAATATGCACGATATTTCGATACCACACGAAATTAAAAAAAAAAGAATCAATATTTATGTGCAACGAAGACCAACGACGACGACGACGATGATGACGACAACGACGACGAACGACGACGACTAAGGCTGGTCACACACAAACGGAATCCCGATTCGGAATTCCGTTTGGTAAGCAGCAAACCTATTCATAATCTAGTAAAGTCTAGTAGTAATACATACATACATAAACTCATGCCTTCTTCCCATGGGGGTAGGCACAAACTACAGAACGCCACCTGCTACGATCCTTACATACTCCTCTAGTAGTAGTAGTAGATTAATAATGGGTTTGCTGCTTTCGAAACGGAATTCCGACTGTGTGTGGCCGGCCTAATGGTTACAAAAAAAGCGGAGTTCTAATTCCACCTACGCTTTTAAATACTTTTAGCATGTGTCATGTGTGCACGGTATTTCGAAACCTTGCAACCTGACTTCCCGAATCGATAGCTGCGATCGAAAAAGCCGATAGCTAGGCTAAAAAGGTTGTTGTTGTGGTTTCTAGCGGCAAACGCGGCATGCATGTGGTGCGTGATTTATGTATGACGTACATAAATTACATTACACGTCACATGTCGATGTCGTACGAAGGGACGTTGCATGCGCGCTTGAGAAAATATAATCAAGAAACCGATTACACACAAACAACCCTAGAAGAACTGTCATCACTGTACAGAGGTCATCCAAGTGATCCAAAAACAACCGTAGTTCAACCCCATTGCAGGAATATCTGTTATCCGGACATGACCTCAATCTAGCAAAATAGGCGATTAAAGACACTTCTGAGTGAGGACCTAAAAACGCCACTGATGACGCGATTAACGTGTCCACCTAAAGTGCCGATCAAATTTAATACAAAACATGTATTAGAACAAAGTCGCTTAGTGGACGGCACGTCGCGCATCTGTGGTAACAGTTTGACTTTGAGCTGGCCTAGCGTAGTTCGAAATTTCTAGAGAATAAAGACGCCAGCTTACAGCCACTGATGTGCGGCCTACTGTGCGTTTATTTTGTACTATACCAAGTCCATATGACACTTAATTGTCAGTGGTTGAGCCTGTGCTGTAGTCTCACTCATTACTAGTAGATAGATAGGTCCTTATCTAGTGAAGTCCTATAGTATGTAAGTCTGTGATGCATACCATTAGCCGGCTATACGCACTCGCTCTATCACGCGTGAAACAACAATCGTGCCTGAAAGAGCTCGAGCTTATGCCCCTCGACACGTTCGCTCTTTCACGTGTGCTTTATGCTATGGCTACACTGTCGCGATAAAGCGAACTTTGCGCGTTCTCTGTTTACAGCGAGACGTTGAGCGGTGTGCGAAAAGAGCGTGTGAAGTGTAGTCCACCTTATCGCGACAATGTGGTCGCAGCATCAGAGTGGACTGAATTGCGCACGAGAAAGTTCTGCACCCACCCACAGCTATTTATAACCGCTCGATTCACTATCGAATTCATCTAGGGCAGACGCTACAAAATTATAACTTTTATGGAACTGTTATATTTCGTGAAATAACTTAAGTGCTACTACAAAATATACATTGAGTGAATAATTAAAAAAGGAAGCCAGTGCTATTTTTTTTTTTCATAATTTAAATAAACGTAAAACAACTGTGAACGGTCTGTAAACGTTATTCACAAATCGAAAATCAGAAAATTTTGACGGTTCAAATCGATTTACAGACGTAAATTCTTTCGACAGCTTCCGACTGCTGTCAGGAGCAAGTTGGATGTCTGGAACTTGTACTTATGCTGCTAAAAACTACATAAAACCATGTTCATATTAATGATAATAAATAATAAATTAAAAATACTGTTACACATAACATCACGCCTGTATTCCCCGGAAGTTTAAGCAGAGGTCTATAGTACAACCACATTTCGCCAGTTAAAAAAATCTGTTGAAAATACTGATAAATAATGTAAGTGTTGTTTCAAGTAAACATGTAAAGTTTAATAATGTTTTGACCGTTGCCAATCCAAGAATATTTGCAAAACTTTAGGTGGTTTGTGAAACTCATGTACAGACGCCAGCAGGTCAAGCTATCCAAAACTGTAAAATTTTCCCAATCAACCTTGAACCTAATGCGTTAGCGATAAAGTTGAAAATCTATTAAAGAAATTTGACAGATTGTAGTAGCTTGATATGCTGCCATCCATACTGCATAAACTACGCAAACGAAATAAAACAATGTTGCTTTTATATAAAACTAGCTGGTACCCGGCGCGTTGCTGCCATAGCGCTGCCTACCACCTGTAAGTTAATTTGTACTATGCCTATAGCCTTCACACAAATGCAAGCAAAATGTTGACAAAGTTTTATCGTAATCGGATTAACGGTATGGCAGTACTAGATATTTAAATTAAATTAATCAATTCAGACTGAGCTCACTTCAAATGGAATTGCATTTACTGCTCTAACGTTTAGAAAGTTTGTTTATTCGAAATAAGAAATAAGAAAATCATAATAAATAATAAGTAATAAATTATTTTATCATATTACTGCTGGTCTCGTTTTTTAATTAGTAGTATATATACTTCAGCGGTTAACTCAATGTATATTTGATAGTAGCACTTAAGTTAAGTTACGAAATACCTAATAATAATAATTTATTTGTCACTTAAACATTTCTACCATAAGAATTACTATTTTTAGCGAATGAACCTTAACAATCGAATTCGATAGTGAATAGAGTGGTTGTGAATAGATGTGGTTTTTGTCGATCTATTTTTTCGTCGGTTCAAGTTACGGCTGAAGCGCAGGCCACACTGGGAACGAAGCTAAGTTCGGTTAACTTCGCTAATGTAGCTACCGCGTGTTTGCATACTTCAGTTCACACCGTGAACTATGAACCGAAGTATGAAAAGATGCGGTAGCTACATGAGCGAAGCTAGAACCTAGCTTCGCCTTGAGCTACGTTCCCAGTGTGCCCTGCGCTTTAGGCATGCAAGCTTCCTAAAATGTCTGAATGCAGATATCTGTCTGTTGTATTGTTTCATGAGCACAGTCTAAAGGTGTTATAAGTATGTTCTATCTATAATTATGATTGGCTCATTGGCTCTATGCTAACGTTTTCTTCTATGTTCTCTATGGTATATTATTCAGCTTTGGAGGAAAGTAGCTTTCTAATGATTTTCCTTGATTATTACTAAATAACGGCTTATTTAATAATATTTAAGTGTTGGTTTATGTTTTAAAGACATTTAAAATTTGAGAGCTTTGTGAAATATAGAAACACTAAGATACTGTGAGTCGTTGGAAAAGGGTAATTAATTTAGAAAGCAACATGGAAGCGCTGACAGTTCCGCCATGAATGCAAAATAAATAGAAATTGTGAAGGTTTGAAACTCCTATATTTATTTATTGTTTTTCATACGAACGCCTAGTGTTTGAAATGGACATAAAAACAAGATATGACGTGACTAAATATGAGTTCAATTGCGCCTCTCAATCTTGCTTACAATACAAAGTCGCATCGGAAGAAAGTCTCCCGCATTTGTTGGTTCTTGCTTGAATGTTCACTAAAGTACCCATAATGACTTGAATTTTTGGGTTGTCACAGGACAAACTTGCAACTTTAAATGGAAAATATATAACGATTTGACAAATGGAAAAGGTATCGATTTTTCTTTACGTTTTCTTTATCAATTTTTTCAGAAGCTGGACGTCACTCGGACAGTTTAGAAACTTCACGATGTTGAGAGGTGGGCGTGGAGGCCGTCACAGTCCGGAGCTGTACCCCCACACGCTGAAGTGCTCCAACGCCAGTGACACTAGTTCTGCATATAGTGGTAGTGACACAATGACCTCAGTACATAGCTCTCTCGACATGGATATGGAGGTAGACCTTTCAGGTCTCCTCGAGTCCATTGTTGACTCTGATGAGGAGGAAGATTTAGAAGAAAGTATGGACAGCCTGACAGTTCGTGATGCTGTTCGAGAATGTCTTGAAAAGGATCCAAGTGAACGAACTGATGAGGATATAGAAATACTGTTGGAGTTCACTCAACATTTGAAAGCATTCACAAACATGACTTTGACAGTGCGTCGGGCATTATGTGCTGTCATGGTGTTCGCAGTGGTTGAGAAAGCTGGGACAGTAGTCATGAATGATGGAGAAGAGCATGACTCCTGGTCTGTCCTCATTAATGGACATGTTAGTATTGAACATCAGAGTGGTGAAGTAGAGCACCTTAATGTTGGTGACAGCTTTGGGATGGCTGAAGCTACACTTGAGAAATTATACCATAAAGGTGTAATGACAACAAAATGTGATGACTGTCAGTTTGTTTGTATTACACAGACTGACTATTATCGAATACTTCACCAAGGTGAAGAAAACATAAGAAGGCATGAAAATGAGAATGGTGTAGTAGTATTGGTTACAGAATATAGAGGAGCGGCTGGAGAGTCAGGACGACAACAAGGCCATGTGGTTATCCGTGGAACTCCAGAACAATTAATGTTACAACTCATTGAGGATAACTCACGTGATTCTACATATGTTGAAGATTTTCTGCTGACACATAGAACATTCATTGAAAGTCCTTTAGTTGTAGCGAAACAACTACTAGCTTGGTTCTCTGAACCATCTGTGAGAGACAAGGTTACTCGTGTGGTGCTGCTTTGGGTCAACAATCATTTTACTGACTTTGAAACTGACTCAACCATGATGGAATTCCTTGAGAACTTTGAAATTGCTTTAGAGCGTGAAAAAATGGAAAGTCAATTGAGGCTGCTAAACATAGCTTGTTCAGCTAAAGCTAGAACACGAAGTGTTACTTTATCACGTCCTACAAGAGATGAACCTTTAAACTTTACAATATTGGGTGGATATGAAAGAGGTTATGGAATATTTATATTTAAAGTAGAAAAGCATTCAAAGGCTGAGGATGTTGGATTAAAAAGAGGAGATCAAGTTTTAGAAGTAAATGGTCAATCTTTTCAGCATGTGAGTCATGCAAAAGCAATGGAAATAATCACAGGATCAACACATTTAAGCATCACAGTAAAAAGTAATTTATTAGCTTTTAAACAAATGTTGTTAATGCCAGAAAATTCTCCAAGGCAGAGAGGCTGCTCTAACAGAGTTCACTGGCACACTGATCCCAGAGCCAGACTATCTACAGCAGAATTGCTCAATGATGATTCTATAACATTAACCCCAGTGTTTCAATCTCCCACCAAAAAACCACAGCAGTTGAGCATTAAGAAAGAACCTCAGAAAGGCTTTATGACATTGGGACCTAAGAGAAAATTACAAAAAGCTTTAATGAAAATGAATCTTCTTCCAAAAAATACAATTACTGATGGTTTACCTACTGATGACAGTATTCTTTCAAACTCAGAATCCTTAAACAAAGCAAATACCAGTACTTCCTTTTATAACTCACATAGTAATCCTGATTTAATATCTATATGTTATGATGAATATCAATCCTCTGATTATCCTGAACATGTACTCAAAGTATACAAATCTGATCAAACTTGCAAATATTTGTTGGTACACAAAGAGACAACAGCAAGAGAAGTTGTAATGTTGACTTTGCAGGAATTTGGCATCACTGATCCCAGTTCTAACTTTTCACTTTGTGAAGTGTCTGTTGCTCAGGGTGGTATCATAAAACAACACCGCTTGCCTGACCAGTTGCAAAATCTTGCAGAAAGGATTGGTCTCAGCTCTAGGTATTACCTAAAAACCAATGGAATTACTGAGAATTTAGTACCTGATGAAATGGCACCAGAACTTTTAAGAGAGAGTGTGGTACATTTTCTACAATTAAATGCAGTTGAGGTTGCTGTGCAACTAACATTACAAGATTTTTGTATCTTTCGACAAATTGAAAGTACTGAGTATGTTGATGATCTCTTTGAACTGAAAAGTAGGTATGGCACACCAATGTTATCGCAATTTGCCGAACTCGTTAACAAAGAAATGTTTTGGGTTGTCACAGAAGTTGTTAATGAACAGACTCTTGCACGACGACAGAAAATCATAAAGCAGTTTATTAAAGTTGCACGGCATTGTAAAGAGTGTAAAAACTTTAATTCCATGTTTGCTATAATATCGGGATTGGGGCATGGTGCAGTGTCAAGATTAAGGATGACTTGGGAAAAACTACCAACAAAGTATTTAAAATTGTTCACTGATTTGCAAATGCTGATGGATCCTTCAAGGAACATGTCTAAGTATAGACAGCTGGTTACTACGGAGCAAGGCAGATCGCCGGTTATACCATTTTATCCAGTGGTTAAAAAAGATCTTACCTTTATACATTTAGGCAATGACACTAAAGTTGAAGGCATGGTCAATTTTGAAAAGTTGCGGATGATTGCTAAAGAAGTTCGCACACTTACAAATATGTGTAGTGCTCCTTATGACCTTCTTACATTACTGGAGTTAGGTAAGCAGCCACCGTCGAATGCTATGGTTGCTTTGAACCAACTTACTACTGGAGGAGTACAGCAAGGTCAAGTGACAGTAAAAAGAAGGAAAAAATCATCAAATGTACCAAACCCTAAAAAAATGTTTGAGGAAGCACAAATGGTTCGACGTGTAAAGGCATATCTAAATCGAATGCACGTCGAAACTGATGAAGAACGTCTTCACAGTTTATCTCTAGAATGTGAAGGAGCTGGGCCAGCTCCTGCCATCCCACGACGACGACACCCATCACCATCTTTATCTACAACAAGCAGTGCTTCATCAGCCAGTGAGAGTAAAAAAAGCTTTGCAGGTAATAAGTTTGGTACTGCATCTCCTCAAGCAGTGAGGAAACTGTTGGCTCTATCAGAACCAGCTAAAACAAGGCCACATCAACCTCGGCCGCCACCACCGGGACCCTCGCCTTGTTCGCATCGCCGCGATGGACCAGGCCCTGGTATTTGTTGTCCTCGAACAGCACATGAGAGATCCCATTCTGATACGCCTACGCCACTCCCAGTCGATCTATCGGCAGAGAGTAGTAGTGTTACATCGTTAGTAAACTTGCCACTACGAAAGACCGGATCTGCAACGTCGAGTGACAGTGGGCATGGCTCTTGCACGGCAGCGAGCTGCGCGCGGCCAGTGCCGCCGCCGCGCATGCCGCAGGCGCCCTACACACTGGCCGCCCAAGTGGCGCGGCTCGAGCGGCTCAGTCGGGCGCATTCTCACGAGGGAGTCACGCGCCCTTATGACTATTATCACGATACGCCTGATGATGACGACGATGATCAACAAGTATCAGCTGTTTAAAAATTTAAATACTCTGTCTATTTATATAGTTCCCTATTTTGTAATCTCACATGATAAATAGAAAGCACGAGTTATGTGACTTCATTTAATATATTATTAAAAATCATGTATGTACCCTTTACAACTAAGTCTAAAGACTGTATAATTATGTTAAGAAATGTGCTAGTGTTATGTAAAATTCCATATTATAAGATCCTAATTATTAATTACAATCATTTGACCCACCAGTTTCCAGTTTTATCTAGAGATGTTTGATGTATACCAATAATAGGTGTACTATTTTATTATAATATTGGTATATCTACATTCCGTTATTTGTATATTATTATAATAATAGTTTTCATTATTTATAATTGTGAAACTTAGACCAAATAATAATTAATGTACCTTTTAACATTTATAATTGAGAATAATTTTGTTGTAGTATGTATTTTGTGGTAGCTTTGTGGACCAATAATGGGTTTGAATGTGGTTTCTCATGGTCGTATCAAATTCTGTTAATATCATGATTTTTAATTATTATTATAATTGTAAATAATAAAAATATATTAATTAAACTCATTTTTATTTTTTATTCGTAAAATTAATGACAATAAAAAACAAAATATTTGTCAAATCAACTGACTGATTTAAATTGTGCAAGATAGTCCAGTTCTAACGGATGTAAATTGGGAGCAGGAATGACGAGGCTATGGAGTGGCGGGCCAAGGTCAAAGCTTCGCATTGCATCGAGTGACATTACTGCTATCTGCTGGTCATTAGCTCCGACTCGAGACAGCCCCACTGCTGTGTTATTTTTGCTAATTCCTGTTGAAAATAGAAAAAACTTCATGTTAACTCCGATTGAGATAGTCGGGTTCGCGCAATCGTGATTATGTACTTTTTAATGATTTAACTAACTATAGTCATTATTACAAAAGAATATGTACACTGTAAAGGTTGCCTGCAAAAGGCAACCTTATGTCGCTCAGGCCGGTAGAAAATAACTGTTTGCATTCGAAAACTCAAGCGAATTTGGAATGAGCTTTAAAAATAAAATATTAGATTTTTGTTTGGAATAAAACAACTAATATAATAGACGCGTAGCAGTGAATACGTTTTTCTTGAAATAAACGGAATAAATATAATTTTTATTTATTATTTACGCATCCACATAATACCTATTGCTCTACCATCAACACTTCTAGTGCTGACAGTACAAACGGCGACATAATATCAAGTAGAGCGACCGAAGTTTCAATTTCGGCCATGTGGCCGAATATTCGGCTCTACCGAAACTAACGTTCTACAGCTGACAGTTAGATTACTAAAGACTGACTGACTGACTGGTCTATGAGTCTACAATCTACATCATACTAGGTTCCCAACCGAACGAATCCGAGGCGGGGTGCAAAAAAATTCGAACTTACTCTTGCATTCTACCTACATTCTCTGATTCATCTGTCTTATTCCAGACAGAAATAGGAGTTTCTTTGTCGACTTATGCAGAAAAGCTGAAGCATTAAATTATTGTAGAATGCCAGAGAGCAAGCCTATATACAAAAGAATGGTGCAGTTTTGCGAACTCGCTTTGTTCGTTCTTACATTATGCCATATGCATTCTCGTCATTCTGTGATAGTTTTTCTGCATAACTCGACAAACTAACTCCTATTTCTGTTTGAATGATCAAAAGAAAATCTAACCTATCCAAGGGGATGCGAAAATCTCACGCAAAAGTCTATCCATCATAATAACCGGCCAAGTGCGTGTCAGACTATGCACAATGAATGAATGCATTATGTTCTATAGTTGTGATGAATGAATCCCAAGAACAGTAATAGTTTTAGTGTACTGTATACTACGAGTAGAATAAACTAGAATTTTGGACAGTAGCTGTAATTGGCTGTGTTGTAAGGGGGAAGTCGTTTATATGAAAAATCTTATTCCGTGGGATTATAAACTTGAAACGAATGCGTATCTAAGTAACTAAAAAAGGTCGACATTTAGTTTTCAAACTGTTAAGAGGATACCGTGTGCGCAGTGGCGCCCTCATCGTTTGTTTGGTTTTTAATTTAATTTTAGAATGAAAATGCAGAAAATAAGCACGTTATGTTGCGCTCCACAAGACTATACGTTATTATTATTACAAACAGTAGTTATACATTGTTAAGTTTTATTATAATCCTTAAAACGGAAAATAGTGGCCACTAAGCTCCGTTTTATAGATTATAATAAATCTTAAGAATGTAAAACTACTGTTTGTAATAATAATAACGTATAGTCTTGTGGAGCGCAACATAACGTGCTTATTTTCTGCATTTTCATTCTAAAATAAAAGAAATAATCAAACAAACGACGAGGGCGCCACTGTGCGCGCGATATCCTCTTAAAGCTTGTATGGAACAATCTTGACGCGCCGTCCGATGAATTTGAAACTCTGCATTAAAGGTGGGCATTCACGGTCAGTCCATGATGTATACATCCAAAATTTGATCGTGAATATTAAAATCCGTTGGCGTTATGTAAAACTCTGGATGTCTAATCGCTCCATGGGACTTTAGTCGTTTACAGCCGAATGGAGCCACTCCAAATGGCGCTATCGTGAATGCCCACCTTAAAGCGCCTGTTACACGGTCGCCAACCGCGTCCCCGACAGAGGTGACCTTGGTTGGCGACCGGCAGAGCTGTTTCAATGTTTGGTCGTTAACACCTTCTACAAGATTGTAACCCACCAAGGTCACCTCTGTCGGGACGCGGTTAGCGACCGTGAAGCAAGCGCTTAAAAGGAGCGGGGCCTGCGAGGAATTTGAAAAATAGGTATTTGTAAAAACTATTGTCATCGCGCTGCGCCCGAACAACTGAGTTATCATTGCGATAGAGACAGCTGCAGCTCACGCCGATTATATCACAACAATTTTGACGAGATCGACGTTACGTATACCTACCCCTTTTTTTCCTCGATAACTGAGTCGACTCAATTATTTTTTACATTAAAATTTTAAGAAAGAGGTCCCTATCATTTTCTTTTATGTTAAAAACTTTTCGAATTTATCTGCTAGTCCTCTAATCTTTGGAGAGATTTTTTTGTAATTTTTGGAGGGACACATTTTCTTTACTAATTAGTTGCTGAGACAAAAGGAAATGACAGGGACGTGTCTACAGCAGACCTTGATTTTATGAAAAATAAATCGATTGCTCTAGACGCATTATTCAGGAAGAAAAGATGGGAACATATTTGTAAGTATGGAGAATCGCACGCCCTGTTCCCTCTTAAAAATAAGAATTACATGTTTTCCGATTTTTGAAATTAAACCCCTAACTGGATGGGAATGGGGTAATCAATTTTTCAGCGGAAGATTTTATTGCTTACTTCAGTTAACTCGCGAGGGGCTTGTGGCTAAGAAATAACAGCCGCACGGGTCAATCGATCAGGTTAAGCTACGCTTGCCGCGGTTGGTCCGTGGATGGGTGACCATCTTTACATATCAAGACCCCTCCGTTCCTTGGAAAGCACGTTAAGCCGTTGGTCCCGGCTGTCATTCGTGTATCTTTGACAGTCGTTACGGGTCGTCAGAAGCCCAAGTCTGACAACCAGTCTTACCAAGGGGTATCGTATTACCCAGTAACTGGGTTGTGGAGGTCAGATAGGCAGTCGCTCCATGTAAAATACTGGTATTCAGCTGCATCCGGTTTGACTGGAAGCCGACCCCAATATAGTTGGGAAAAGGCTAGGCAGATGATGACTTCAGTTAACTCGAAAACTGAGATTGTAAGTTTCGAATTCGGTTACAGTTTCGGACGAAATTAGAGGATATACGTTTACAGTGAAAATGTTTCGGACGGACACTAATATCAAGCTATAGGTACATTTCCCGTACCAGAGGGGCAATTGCGTAACACACAGTAGGAATCGGTTTCATTTTGACAATTCAACAACATTCATTGCGTTATTTACGTTGTTGAGTAGACAAATTTTTCGAACATATGAAGCAATGGATTAGCAATTTGCTTCAAAATCATTCTGATTGTGATTGATAGTGTGTTACGCAATTAGGGTACAGGTCTCGCGTCTTGTAAAGGCTTTCCGAGTTCGTACTGGAAATGTGTAGCTTGATATTTAACTAATGCCATTCCACTGAAACCATAGTAGCATATAACCTAACCTGTGTCTGGACTATTTTCAATTATGTGCACCAATTGCTCTGCTGCTTCTTTCACGGACATAAATTTTGGCTCCATGTACTGGCGGATTTTCTTAGTTAATGAATCTTCAGTAGGTTCTTTTACCTTGATATCTGAAATAAAATGAGAAATTGAGAATAAAAATTTATTCAATCTGAACATTAAAAATACTACTCAATTTTCCAGGACCGCATTGAGGTAAAAAAAAAAAAACAAAGAAGCGTTTTGGTGGATAAAAATTTAGGCGAAATAGGTATTTACGTAAGTTTTTTTTTGGTTGCCATAAACAGTAAAGAATTGATTTAAAAAAAAAAAACGAACGATAAAAAATACGAAGTTATTGAATTGCGGGTAGGTAGACCTACCCGCAATTCAAAAAACCTGCACACACACAAAACAAACTTTTTACATTAATACCTTAAATAAATATTTTAATACGCTATTCATACGCTATCAAACAAAAGTAAACTAATTGTAGATAAGGTACCTACACACATGTCACGTTATTATTTAAAGTTTTTTTGCAATAGCGGTTCAGGCAAAAATGTAACAGTTAAAAATTTAAAATTAACCTTTTAACCGCCCGACTTCATATCAATTGTCGTGCCCCCAGCGCCGGGCAACTTGAATCATTACGATATTTGGTCGTAAATATACGACCCTGGCGAAATGGACACGAAAATATTTGTCGGATTAATCCGTCGTAGGCGGTTAAAGGGTTAATGTAATTTTGTTAAATTTTATTTGTAGGCTACCTTTTATGGTTGCAACGGAACCTCGTCTCCGTCTTCGCAAATGCGGAGCTTCCGCATGAAATCGTACCTCCGCCTCCGCAAGCTCAAGGAGGTATAATAAAGAAAATCGGCTCCAACCAAGCGAAGACTCTTTATTGTGGAGGAGATATAATTCGGAAGTTTCAAGTTTTTGCTCCCATGTCACCGCCGCCCAGATTCAATATCTACCGTAGTGAGTAACTGTTTAGTGGAGTCGCTTTATTTTTGCCACAAAGAAATCGCCTAGAAGATGACGTTTGTAGCAAAAACATTTGTACCCGACTGCGGCGTAGCCAAAAAAGGAGGATTGTCCGTCCCTATGTTCCCTCGTACCTAACTACTTATACGACTAAACAGATTTTGATGAGTGATAAGTTGTTAGATTCGTCTTTATTGCGCGAGTATGACTGGGTATATTAATTTTACTAGCTTCCGCTCGCGACTTCGTTCGCGTGAAATTTCTTGTTCCCCTGACCCACCCCGTCGCATCGCATCGCCTGCTCGCCCTGTTACTTAGTTTTCGCTAAGCGTTCGTTCTTACTTTTATTCTCTTTGCTCGGCTTCTAAGGCTTCTAGTGTAATGTTACATACCCTATAGCCTTCCTCAAGAATTGGGCTATAAAATGCAAACAGGTTTTTTTTTAATCCGACTGGTAGTGACAGAGATTAGCGCTTTCAAACAGTCAATAAAAAATAAAATGTGTAGGTAACTAATAGACTAAGCGCATTTTTCTTACTTTAAGCATTTTTATACCCGTCGTAATTTCTAAACGAAAGATCCGATTCGGATAATTTAAAAAGGAATTTACATGTACTTAATCAACCTTGATTACGAATCTATTTATTTGGATAAGGATTAATAGCATGTTTATGAAAACCCCTTCGCAAATAATGCATTATTTTATAACAAATTTGATTACCATCCTTTTTAAAGTGAGCCAACCTTAAAAGATAGACATATGCTATCGCGGACTTTTTTTAGAACTTTTTAAGAGGAACAATTCCGTCATACATAATTTTTGAGTATCTTTAACCGTTTACGCAGCGCACGCAATGGAAGCTCTCAAAAGGAATAAATTTTCCCAGTTTTTGCAACATTTTTCGTTAATGCTCCGGTACCCCTGTTGGTCGTAGCGTGCACGTTTAGCTGACAGAGGAGGGGGGACACTTGACTAACAAAAATTTGCACTTTAAAGCTTAATATTTCAGAAATGAATCCCTTAATCGAAAAATTGTTTTCACAAACCCGCAATATTTTTGATATATGTATAGCCTATAGCCTTCCTCAATAAATGGGTTATCCAACACTAAAATAATTTTTCAATTCGAACCAGCATTTCTGAGATTAGCGCGTTCAACCAAACAAACAAACAAACTCTTCAGCTTTATAATATTAGTACAGATAAAAATTCAAAATGGCGGATTTTTGGAGTCAAAATGTAAGTTTTCAAAAAAAAAAAAACTCCTAAATCTATCGAGTGGGGTATCAAAATGAAGGGTTTTAAAAGATGATTACAAAATATACAGTATGTTAGTTTAAACGAGGGACGTATTCAACCCCACAATAGTTCATGCTTACATGATACTAATAAAAATATGAACAAAAAAAAAACTGATAAATAACAGACAGAACCATACCAAAAATTTCGCTAAAAGTATTTATGCACCCTTGCGCTAAACCGCTAGACAAAAACCAGCGGCAAAAATTCACGCGTGGTTCGTGGTCGTTGACCCCGAGTTCATGGACGGGTCTAAAATGGTATTGGTGCATTCCTTCTTTATGCAGCAGCTTCCACACAGTCCAATGCGATACACCGAATCGTCTTGCAGTATTTCGAGTACTCTCTTGTGGGTGATGCTCGAAGTATTCAAAAATGGCTTCTTGTAGGTGCACTAGGTATAGCTCCCTTCCTCGTCCTTGAGCATGCGTCGGTACGGTGAATTGACCGAATGTTCGCAATCGTTGGTTGACACCTAAGATTGTACGACGGAATCTGGCGGTTGGGACACATCTCTCGGTACAAATTAATGGCTCCTCGCACACTATCATTGGATAACGCGTAGTCACGTACCATATCCCAATATTCTTCATTGGAATATTGCTAAAACGTCTTTTTTGTTTATTCAACAACACGTTTACAGGACACCATTATCGCGAAGTAAGCGGCGATACGCGGAAGCACAACTAGACATGCGGAAAAACTGCGGTGCGGTCAGTAGTGATGGATTAATAAACGTGATTGTGAATGATAATTCACATTCATTGTTAGCATGCTAATGCTCATTTAGCATTTAGCAAATGAAATGTAGTTGCGAAATTCTGTGAAATGCGAACTCATTTTAATTCATCGCTTCGTACTTTACTATCATACGTCAGCCAGCAGCGCAGTCTCCGTTTCCGTCGCACCTACGACAAGTCGGAAATACTAAATCTATCTGTTTCACGTGATCCTGACTTAGTTATTTAAAACTATTAGCAGGTGATGCGAAGAATGAGTTTAGCAATTATTAATTATCTATCTTTGATTTGCTTATATTAAGGGTCGTATATTGAATGAATGCGAGAGATTGTTTAATTTATTAGCAGAAATAACAAGTAGGTGCAGGTGCAGGTGGCCCGCAGTGGTGCGAAGAATGAAATTAAGCAATTATTATCTTATTATTTTTGATTTGCTCGTATTTAGGGTCGTATATTGAATGAATGCGTGTGATTGTTTATTTTATTAATAATTTGCGTGGCACGCACGTCTCTCTAATTCGCAATAATAGTAAAATTCACATACTTACTTAGTTATTATGAATTATCGTCATATTAGCAAATAGCATAGCAATATCAATTAGCATGCGAATACTCATGAATTCGCATGCTTATGAAATGTATGCGAAATCGCAATAATTATCACCACTAGCGGTCAGCGTGGGAGCGGTGCATCGGAAACAACACAAAGGAAAGGGGCGGGATTTGCGCACGAGATTCCCTTTCGGCAGTATCGGCACGTGTTTTGCCGCGTGATTACTTTACTGTTTACAAGTTTACTTCTTGCGCGCTCACCGTTCATGAATAATGTATTTTATTGGACAATTACGTCACAAATTAAGGTTACATATTTGGGACGAGAATCGAATGCTGAATACCCTCCCTCCGTTTAACCTAACATACTGTATACAGAAATATATAGAAATGACAAAAAAATCAATCCCGAACTTTTGGAGAGAGTGTAAGGGCCATGTGCACCGAAACAAACTTAAACATTGATTCTGTAACCGGGTTGTTAATATTTAATCAATTGTTAAACAAGGAGCGGTTTTTTCCTGTTCACCATCATCTTTCGGCGTTCGGTTGCATAACCGAGACATAACCGAGCGTTTTTAAATGCAATGCAACACTACCAAATAAAATGTAAAGTTACAGCACGAAATCTCATACACGCTTACAACTTTTAAATATGGCCGGATAATAGCTTATGCCATAAAATGTGAAAGTTGCTGTTCATTGTTTCTTTCGCTTTACGAGAAACAAGTTGCGTTGGAAGGTTTATTAGCGCGCTCTTTCTGGTCTGTCAGTGTCATTCATTTTGATTCTCTCGTGAAGTTTCGTAGTATTATATTTATGTTATAATTGTAAACAAAAGTAATAAAACCTCAATGTTAACAGTAACTGGTTTATGGGAGATAGTGAATTATTCCTGAAAACAAATCAAAGAAATTAATTTACCTTTCTGGTATGTGAATAATAAAAAAGAGTCAGCGAGTAGTATTATAGGTACTTACTTATCAGTATTAAATTCTAATTTATCTTCAATTAATCCCAGAATATAAAGAGCACTGCGCTTGGATAAACGAAACCTGGTCTTGAATGAAATTTCGTCGTATTCTTCATAAAAGTTATGACGATTTTGAAAGATCCTAGGTCTTCTCGTCAACGTTTCTAACTCATCCAAATAATCTAACATATTGAGATTGTATTCACCATCCATTATAAAAATAAAAGCCATTATTTTTCACAAATATATAAGTACTTCGTTAGGAAATCGAACAATATAACCTACAAAAGTTCTGTAAAACTATTGTAACCAACGTTTAGGGCCATGTGCACCGAAACAAACTTAAACATTGATTC
Source organism: Fissipunctia ypsillon (assembly GCA_947568875.1). Lineage (NCBI taxonomy): Eukaryota > Metazoa > Arthropoda > Insecta > Lepidoptera > Noctuidae > Fissipunctia > Fissipunctia ypsillon. The sequence continues at coordinate 12,553,433 of OX387661.1, read as the reverse complement.
TGTAACCGAGTTGTTAATATTTAATCAATTGTTAAACAAGGAGCGGTTTTTTCCTGTTCACCATCATCTTTCGGCGTTCGGTTGCATAACCGAGACATAACCGAGCGTTTTTGAATGCAATGCAACACTACCAAATAAAATGTAAAGTTACAGCACGAAATCTCATACACGCTTACAACTTTTAAATATGGCCGGATAATAGCTTATGCCATAAAATATGAAAGTTGCTGTTCATTGTTTCTTTCGCTTTACGAGAAACATGTTGCGTTGGAAGGTTTACTAACGCGCTCTTTCTGGTCTGTCAGTGTCATTCATTTTGATTCTCTGGTGAAGTTTCGTAGTATTATATTTATGTTATAATTGTAAACAAAAGTAATAAAACCTCAATGTTAATAGTAACTGGTTTATGGGAGATAGTGAATTATTCCTGAAAACAAATCAAAGAAATTAATTTACCTTTCTGGTATGTGAATAATAAAAAAGAGTCAGCGAGTAGTATTATAGGTACTTACTTATCAGTGTTAAATTCTAATTTATCTTCAATTAATCCCAGAATATAAAGAGCACTGCGCTTGGATAAACGAAACCTGGTCTTGAATGAAATTTCGTCGTATTCTTCATAAAAGTTATGGCGATTTTGAAAGATTCTAGGTCTTCTCGTCAACGTTTCTAACTCATCCAAATAATCTAACATATTGAGATTGTATTCACCATCCATTATAAAATTAAAAGCCATTATTTTTCACAAATATATAAGTACTTCGTTAGGAAATCGAACAATATAACCTACAAAAGTTCTGTAAAACTATTGTAACCAACGTTTAAACAATGTCGTGATGCTCGGTTAAGATAATCATCCGGTTAACGTCAATAACCGATGTTTAGGTTGTGGTGAACAGGAAATATTGCTTAAACAACTGTTTTAATATTTAAACAGACGGTTTAGTGTTGGTGAACACCAGCCTTAAACAATGTCGTGATGCTCGGTTAAGATAATCATCCGGTTAACGTCAATAACCGATGTTTAGGTTGTGGTGAACAGGAAATATTGCTTAAACAACTGTTTTAATATTTAAACAGACGGTTTAGTGTTGGTGAACACCAGCCTAAGAGGCCGTTATCACCCGATTAAGTGGGTATTGTATTTACGATCGTTACTTAAAGCGTTAGTTTATACAATGAGAGAAAAAGTGTAAAATGAAAAAAGTAAATTTAAAAAATCGAAAAAGCCAACTGTGTTTTTAAAGTTCACTTTTCATGAAGTCGGATTTTTGATTTTTTAAATTTACTTTTTTTGTGAAATGTTGATTACACTTTCTTATTGATTTTGATTACCGATAGGTAGATTTTTTTTGTTTACTTTATGTATACTTAATTGATCTTTTTTTTTTTCTTTATTTTTCCACTTCCGCAGATGTCAAACTGCACCTCCGCCTCCGCTAAGATGGCTTCCGTTAGATTGCTGCTACCTGTTTACAACACGCGCTACATAATTTTCACCTCTTAACCGATTCTGTTGAAACTTGGCACACATAATGTAGTTCTGATGACACTAGAGCATAATAGAGACGTTGAGTTGAATTGATGATGGAGACGGAAGACAGCCGAGAGAACTTCTCAACAGATTACAGTAGCTACATTGTGTTTGGGCGTATTCATCTTGATAAGGACTTTAGACTTAGCTGGCGTATGACTGTCATTGAGGATCTGATGATGGAGGCGGAAGGCTGTCGGAAATTCCCAAATGATATAAAATCGAAAAGATAATATATTAACTTTTTAACCGCCCGACTTCATATCGGTTGTCGTGCCAACAGCGCCCGGCACAGTGAAATATTACAGTTTTTGGTTGTAAATATACGATCCTGGCGAAATGGACACGAAAATATTTGACGGATTAGTCCGGCGTAAGCGGTTAAAGGGTAAGGGTCTGGGATAAAGCAGTGCCAATAATCACAGGAAACTATTTCATACTAGCTGTTGCCCGCGGCTTCGCCCGCGTGGAGGTCGGAAACTATCCCACGGGAACGTACTACCGAAATAAAAAGTATCCTATGTCCTAACCCAGGTCATGGTCTATCAATGTGCCAATTTTCATCCAAATCTGTTCAACGGTTTACGCGTGATTGAGTAAAACATCCAAACATCTTCACAAACTTTCACATTTATAATATTAGTTTTTTTTAGCACCCAGTAGGTATATTGTGAGGCTGCCCATCCCTACTATGACTTTTTGGCAGGTTTCCAGTACTGTATGCGTTTCAATGGCGCGGCCACGGCGCTTTTTTTTACAAAAAAAAACTATGCCAGAAAACTTTGTCAAAGCTATGGTTAAAAAGTTATAAAGGTTTGAACGTGGCCGCGCCATTGAAACGCAGAGAACCACGCGACCACGGAGATCTTTAAAACTAAGCGTTGCAGAGACCTGAAAGTTAGGTAAATAACAGATTGAATTTGTCAAAAATTTGTTAAAATATAGAAAAAAAAATCCTAGGTTTATATTTTAGAAGCTGTGAGACTAAAACCCCCATGGTCACGCCGTCGAAACGGTGAAAAACACGTGATAGCCGATATCTCTCTGAAAGTCTCTCTGGAAGTCTGAAGTTTTTTGTAAAACCCAGATTTGAATTTGTCACTGTTTGTAAAAATACGACAAAAAATCCTAGGTTTATATTTCAGGAGCTGTAATACTAAAACTCCATGGCCACGCCATTGAAACGGTGAAAAACACGCTATTGCCGATATCTCGCTAAAAAAGCATCGCAGAGGTCTGAAGTTTTTTGTAAAACCTAGATTTGAATTTGTCAAAAGTTGTAAAATACATAAAAAAAATTCCTAGGTTTATATTTCTAACATTAGTTTCTCATTACTAACATTAGTTTCTCATTACTAACATTAGTTTCTCATAAGCTTTTTTGTGTTACTAACAATTATATGGGTCTATGGAAACCTGAAATAAACGAATAATAATAATAATAATATTTCAGGAGCTGTGTAGTACGGTATCGCGTAGAAATAAGTCGCGATTATCTCTCGAAAAAAGTAAATATTAGCGTGATATTTTTTTGTAAACAACACCTATTAATATGTAGAACTACCGATAATAGGCAAAAATATTTATTTCCTTAATATAGAACTTTCAATACGTTTTAAATATTTCGATAGGGTGACCATGGCTTATTGTTTACAGAAAACTTTCCACATATTGTATTAGAAATTCTATCTCAAGGATTCTAAATTAAAATTAAACGCTAAGATGCAAAAACAAAAGTTTATTTATTTAAAAATCACATAAATCACAGATTATTTAGTTTCCCATCCATTGCTTGATAGCTAAAAATACTGTAGTTCTGAGTACCCGTGCGAGAACCATAACAGATAACTTGCACAACATTCATAATTCCCGTAAGTTAGCATTATCAGATTAACAATTGTATACTTTAATCCATACTTTATGTCTAAGGGCCATGTGCACCGAAACAAACTTAAACATTGATTCTGTAACCGGGTTGTTAATATTTAATCAATTGTTAAACAAGGAGCGGTTTTTTCCTGTTCACCATCATCTTTCGGCGTTCGGTTGCATAACCGAGACATAACCGAGCGTTTTTGAATGCAATGCAACACTACCAAATAAAATGTAAAGTTACAGCACGAAATCTCATACACGCTTACAACTTTTAAATATGGCCGGATAATAGCTTATGCCATAAAATGTGAAAGTTGCTGTTCATTGTTTCTTTCGCTTTACGAGAAACATGTTGCGTTGGAAGGTTTATTAGCGCGCTCTTTCTGGTCTGTCAGTGTCATTCATTTTGATTCTCTCGTGAAGTTTCGTAGTATTATTATTTATGTTATAATTGTAAACAAAAGTAATAAAACCTCAATGTTAACAGTAACTGGTTTATGGGAGATAGTGAATTATTCCTGAAAACAAATCAAAGAAATTAATTTACCTTTCTGGTATGTGAATAATAAAAAAGAGTCAGCGAGTAGTATTATAGGTACTTACTTATCAGTGTTAAATTCTAATTTATCTTCAATTAATCCCAGAATATAAAGAGCACTGCGCTTGGATAAACGAAACCTGGTCTTGAATGAAATTTCGTCGTATTCTTCATAAAAGTTATGACGATTTTGAAAGATCCTAGGTCTTCTCGTCAACGTTTCTAACTCATCCAAATAATCTAACATATTGAGATTGTATTCACCATCCATTATAAAATTAAAAGCCATTATTTTTCACAAATATATAAGTACTTCGTTAGGAAATCGAACAATATAATCTACAAAAGTTCTGTAAAACTATTGTAACCAACGTTTAAACAATGTCGTGATGCTCGGTTAAGATAATCATCCGGTTAACGTCAATAACCGATGTTTAGGTTGTGGTGAACAGGAAATATTGCTTAAACAACTGTTTTAATATTTAAACAGACGGTTTAGTGTTGGTGAACACCAGCCTAAGACTAAATAACCCTTGTTTACAATATCTTAGGTACAATAGGCATCACATCAATTTACCAGTTTTTGTTTGATACACGCACTTATACCGCGCATGATAAGAGTTATCCGTGTGTAACTTGATGTGACGTCTATCGGACATAAAGCGCCTAAATAAAAAAGTCATTGTTTTGAATTTGTCTTGTGGGTTTGAAATATATTATGCCAGAAATAAACCCTGTAATTAACTCAAGCATCAATATAACGTGATATACTTCAAAGAGGGCATGCTAAAGCCAATAACAATATTAAAAATATTTTTGTGTGTAAAAAAAAATAACAAGTAAGTATAAGTCAAACAGAACACCCGCTATCTAATCTCTTCAGCAGCCTTGGTTGACTGGTAGAGAATGACTAAGGCATTAAGTCCGCCTTTGTACTTTTTTGGGTGTGAAAAGTTTAATAAATAAATAAATAAGTTCTTTGGATCTGAAAGATACTTATCAAAAAATACTTGTCTTTGGGCGTATAAAGAAAAAAATCAGAAAACAGGAAATTTTGCGTCATTATGATTGTTATTTGCAAACAGTTAGTGATGCGGCTTGTTTAGAACTTTCAAGGACCATCGTTGCTACTTTTTCATGTACAAGATCAGTTCGTCGAAATATTTTCATTTCTGAGCTACCCTTAGACTTGTTTTTTTAAGTAAACAGCCCGGAAAATGACATAACATGATGTTTACTGTTTAGGTGCTTTATGTGCGATAGACGTCACATCAAGTTACACACGGATAACTCTTATCACGCGCGGCATAAGTGCGTGTATTAAACAAAAACTGGTAAATTGATGTGATGCCTATTGTACCTAAGATATTGTAAACAAGGATTATTTACGATCGCTTTCTATAATACAGGTGTTTGGTAGATGGGTGCAAAGCCTGAAGGGGGTGATATCTTAGACCACCTAAAACTTATTAAGCTAAACTTGTCTCAGACGAAGTCTGTTCCTTGTATTTTTTTTGAAACACTAAGGTTTTTAACAATATCTAATACGCATTTTTTTTTCAATTAATTATTAATAGTGTCCAGTAAAAGCTATTATGTTATTATTTTTTTATTTATGTAATGTGTGATTACTCAAACAAAATAATTCCCAAGCATCTTTGTCATCAGAGAAACATTCTACGCCATATTCAAGTTTAAGAAACTTTTAAAAATCAAGAAAATGTTTTGTTTATGGCATAATAAAAAATAAAAAAAAAATACCCTCAGTTGTTCAAACCTTTTTAAAAACATGCTTGGTTATTGCCCTTTCTTTTGAAGTACTATTTACGTAGATGTCTCATTAACTCTTGGAATTAGGATGTACACAGCAAATTGAGGTCGAATATTTAATTTTTAAACAGACCAAAATAATGCAACATTTTTGCTAATGCACTACTGTTTTTTGTTAGGAATCAGTTATCAGTAACTGATTCCTTCTTAGAATTATGGTGCACGCGCACCAATCAAATTCTGGGAACTCGCATAACAAAAGCCGCCGCGCAACGATAGCAAACTTGCCCTTTTTTCGACTCTCAGGTAGCGTCTAGTGAATTGTTATTCAATAGAAAAATCAGCTTAGTTGCTGAGGATATAAAATCGTTATTTATTTACACTAGTACTAGTACCCGAGTAGTCGGGTGGACTCGTCACATCTTCGGACCTTCAGTTAGTCAAGTAACGACTGCCCTTGTGACAAGACGTTTTAATTGCAAATTCGTGTTTACACAATTCACCGCATGAGATTGTGCGCCCCTTCACGTGTTGATTTTTGAGGTGTTTAAGGTGTTGAGGCTAGCCCTAGCTGTGAGCTCCTTCACTGATTTTGGACTTTTATTTGTGTGATGAATCGACTATGGCTACTTTTTCGAATGAAGAATATGCGGATATCGTCTTCATGTATGGCAGAGCTCACGGTAATGGATCTTTGGCGCGACAGATGTACCAAGAGAGATATCCGAATCGCAGATTACCTAATGTCAGAGTGTTTTACAACACATTTCGTCGGCTTTCTGAATTTGGAATCCATCACGCGGAATCTGGACTCAACCCGGGAAGACATCACCCAAGTATCGAGGAAGACATAATTGCAGCTTTTGATGCAGATCCTACTACGAGCGTCAGAGTAGTAGCTCGAAAGTACCATTTCGGTATGGAAGGTGTGGAATACGATGCACCGAGAAAACAAATATCCTTTCCACGGCATGGGTGTACAAGGTTTGGAAAATGAAGATCCCCACGAAGGATTCAGTTCTGTCGCTTTTTGCTAAATAGTGACATTGAAGATGCATGGTTTTTAAAATCCATCCTGTGGACCGATGAGTCAAAATTTTCGAAAGAAGGAATTACCAATTTTCATAAACTTCATCGATGGACCGACAAGGAGAACAATTCACACTGGAAGAAGCAAGTGTCGTTCCAAAGGAAATTTTCAGTTAACGTGTGGGCAGGAGTAATAGGCCGAACGTTGATTGGCCCCCACTTCCTACCAGATAATTTAAATGGAGAAAGTTACCTGGAATTCCTCCCAAACTATCTCCCAGAGCTTCTGGACGAGACCGAAATACCAATATTGGCAATGAGAAGACCAATGATTTTTCAACAAGATGGTTGTCCAGCACACTGGACCCTAAACGTGAGAGAACATTTAAATAATTGTTTCCCAGAGAGCTAGATTGGCAGACGGGCCCATCCGTTGGCCACCTCGATCACCCGATTTAACTCCTGTGAATTTTTTCGTTTGGGGATGGGCCAAGGAGCTCGTCTACACGCACGTTGAAATTTCAACTAGAGAAGAATTAATAGAAAGAATCCAAACGGCTTTTCAAGTCATGAAGCAGGAGATGTAATTAAAAATCACGACTACAGAACTGAGAAGACGGGCACGCGCTTGTATAAGAAACCGCGGTCAACATTTTGAACATGAACAATAAATTATTTAAACAAAAATGTTGTTTTATTGATCTGTTCAAAAATAACAATTTTTATACTCAATTTGCTTTGTCCACATCCTAGTTCCAAGAGCTAATGAGATACCTGCGTAAATAGTACCTCAAAAGAAAGGGCAGTAACCAAGCATGTTTTTAAAAAGGTTTGAACAACTGAGGCTATTTGTTTTTTTTTTTATTATGCCGTAAACAAAACATTTTCTTGATTTTTAAAAGTGTCTTAAACTTTAATATGGCGTAGAATGTTTCTCTGATGACACAGATGCTTGGGAATTATTTTGTTTGAGTAATCACACATTACATTAATAAAAAATAATAACATAACAGCCTTTACTGGGCACTATTAACAATTAATTGAAAAAAAAATGGGTATTATTTTTAAATACCATAGTTTCAAAAAAAAAAAAAATAGAAGGAACAGACTTCGTCTAAGACAAGTTTAGCTTAATAAGTTCTAAATTGTGTAAGATATCACCCCATTCAGGCTTTGCACCCATCTACCAAACACCCTGTATATCTCAATTCCAGTCTTGATCCCGATCCTTGTCTATAACCAATCAAAGGTCGAGTTTGTCAATCTGAGTCTTTGAGAAGGCGAATCACAAGCAGGCGTCAAAGACTGCGGATCAAGATTGGGATAGAGAAACATTACTTATAGATTTCTGGATTTTTTTTTTAATTTGAGATAGGTTAGCTATTGACTCTAGTCTAGGCACTGACCTCTATTAAAATACGCTGGACTGGCTATCCCATGCTCATCATTGTTAAAATAATGATACGCACATTATAATGATCACTAATAATAGCAAAACACTTCAAGGTTTATTATTATTAGAGTCAATAACAAATAATTTAACACTTATGATTCATAATTCTCATTAAGTGTTCTATATAATTATAGATATATGTATATTATTTATAATTTTTTACCCATACCTACTATAATGTTTCCTTTAATTACAGGTTCCCCTCCGATTACACTCTCAAACTTTGGTTAAAAAATATGAAGGTTGTCAACTGGACTCCGACAATGTATCATTATCTGTGTTCTAAACACTTCACGGAAGCCTGTTTCTTAAAACATCAGTCACGGACTACGTTGAAAAAATGCAGTATCCCCACAATATTTCTTGGTAAGTGTACATTCGTAATATGTAAGTACTTTGTCGGTATCTAAGAAATATTATTGATTATCTAAATAAAATAACATTTATGTTTTTCACAGAAACTAATTCGTCCTTATTACAAACTGAGATGTCTAAAGATGCTGACCAACCAACAGGATACCAATGCCGGAAAGATATTGAAATGAACTTGGATAAATTTAATTCACCTTTAGTGCCTGTGCAAGTCGGGTCACCAAATTATGATTGCAAATATATTGAAGTTAATCCAAAAGAAATGTTGCCATGTGAAGCCCTTGCAGGTAAGTTATTTAAAAAAATTTCAAAATTTAAAAAATACTGAACATGGCTTACTGAAGTACTAAGTTGGCGACTAACAGTGGGTAAATACTAATACTAAACTATGTTTAATTTTGTACCCTTGTGTAATTTCCTTTTTTTAAATATACGTGTTCATACCTTTGCGTATCGGAAGGTACCGTTGGAAGGCCTCCCACAAGGTGGACCGATGACCTGGTGAGAGTCGCGAGAATCCGATGTGGCGACGCTTGGGGGAGGCCTATGTCCAACAGTGGACGTTTTTCGGCTGAAATGATGATGACATACCTTTCTCATTATTTTCAATGGTATTTTCACTATATAATCATACTTCTTTGAATAATATAAGTAATGAAATATAATTTCTTGTTACAGTTCCAAGCACAAGTTACAACACAAGCTACTGTAGTACACCAAAGACATCTAGAACTTTAGCGGAAATCCTTTCTAGTATAAAATTAGATCACCGCTACGAGAACACCCCAAAATCGTCTAAAATTAAATTGGAAAGGGTCAAAAGAGCCTTGAAAATGTCACAAGCCCGAATTAAAGTATTGTCTCAAAATGTGAAACGTATGAAAATTAACGTGTCTACTTTAAGATCTGTAATTGCTGATTTAAAAAAAAGGAAACTGGTATATGATGATTGTGTATATATGTTAAATCAGTACGACGATTTTAAACCACAACTTTTAAAAAGAATGACCAAAATATAAAACGTGCTAAGTATGCGCCAGAATTGAGATATTTTGCCATTACTTTACATTTTTATTCACCAAAAGCATATGCATATGTGCGTAATAAATTTAATTTGACTTTGCCGCATCCTCGTGTGATACGCTCATGGTATAGTTCCATTGATGCCAATCCAGGTTTCTCTGTGGAAAGTTTCAATGCTTTGCAACTTAAAAGTGAACTAGCAAAACAAAAAGGGGAAAAACTTATATGTGCATTAATAATTGATGAAATGAGCTTAAAGAAAAGTTGCACTCGCAGTCGTGACGGAGTGACTCGTGGCCACATCGATTTGGGTATAGATTCTGAAAGTAACGATTTACCTGAATGTAAAGATACGTTGGTATTTATGGTCGTGCCTTTAAATAGTTGTTGGAAATTGCCCATAGCCTACTTTTTTATTAATAGTTTGACTTCAGAAACCAAAAGTGCTCTAATTAAACAGGCCTTAATTCGGTTGCATGACGTATCTGTGGAGATATGCTCCTTAACTTTAGATGGGCCACCTGAACATTTTTCTGCAGTAGCTAAATCAGGGGCAGAGCTTCAAATAGGAACAGCAGCAAAACCATATTTCTGTCATCCCATAAACAAAGAACAAAAAGTGCATGTTATTTTTGACCCATGTCATATGTTAAAAAACATAAGAAATTGTTTGGGTGATCTAAAAGTTTTAAAAGATGACAGAGGTGATTTAATTAAATGGGTACCTATATGTCGAGAATTTGGCAAAATTGCAAGAAACTGAAGGCCTAAGATTAGGAAACAAATTTAAAAACTTGCATATAAATTATAAAAAAATGATTATGAAAGTTTACCTTGCGGCTCAAACTCTCAGTAGCAGTGTAGCAGACGCGATTGAGTTTTGTGACAAAATTTTAAATCTCCCTGAGTTTAGTGGTTCCGCAGCTACGGTCAGGTTCATAAGAGCCGTAGATAGAATCTTTGATTTTTTAAATGTACGGAATCCTTGGGATCGAGGATTTAAAAGTCCTTTACGAGTAAATAATGAAAACAGGTGGAGGACAAAAGTTCTTGACGAAATTACTTAGGTATCTGAGTCAAATCAAACTGATGGATAATACTTTGGCAGTTAAATCCCGTCGTAAGGCGGGTTTTTTAGGATTCTACAACGCAGTAATTTCTGTTATGAATATATTTGATATTTATGTGAAGTCAGACAGACCTGAATTAAAGTATCTTCTAACATATAAGATGAGCCAGGATCATCTAGAATTGTTTTTTTGTGCCATTCGTAGCCGTGGGGGTTGGTGCCCAAACCCAACACCTGCACAATTTGTCAATGCATATAAACAGTTGTTAATCCATCACGAAATAAAAACTTCCACCGGCAATGTTCAGGGCAATAATGTATCAATATTAACTACTTCTAGTGCAAAGCATGCTAAAATAAATAAATAACTACTTCTAGTGCAAAGCATGCTAAAATAATAAATTTAATGTTGATGATTTTACCAATGCTGAAAATATGCGTATTACGAAGAAATACCGCCTTGACGACGATGACCCATCCTCGTTACAAACCGAAATACCTGACTCTAATATTAATGAGACTTCCAAACAATGCATTGGCTATACTGCAGGCTTTGTAATTCGAACGATTCGAAAAAAAATTAAATGTGATGAATGTTTAATGGCCTGTGAAGCTGTACCACAAGATGCAGTGTCAAATAGGAGAAATGGGGTAGCGCTTATTATGCAAAAGTAGAGAGGTGGGTTAACTGTGCCCTCTGTGAGTGTAGTAAATATTTGTTTTATGGTGGAATCATTATTCCGACAAGCTTGTAAACATAATAACAATAAACCACCTATAGAGTTGAATTTTCCTGCAGTACTAACTGCAAAGGTAATAAGGAACCTCTTAACAAAAATAAATGAACTGTTTCCTGAGCTAGAAGATCATTTGAGAGATAGTTATATCTCAGACAATTTTCAAAGTCATTTAAATATTCTTTTAAAAAAAATAATAACAAAATATATAGACATCCGTTTGTTCGCAGAAACAAAAAAATATTCTTTATTAATAACTGGAGAGAAGGTTAGACATTTTTTGACTCGGCAAATAATATGGGCTCGACAGTAATTTTTAATTTAATAAAATATATGATTTGAGAATGCTTTTTTTATTTCCCTGTCCCCCTCCCCTGCGGTAATTAAGTTGTTACAAGTTACTTACCGTAATTACAGACCTGATAGAAAGTTATTGTGTCTCCTATCACATGGCAACATGCGGTATCTGACTAGTAATAATATCTTATTGTGCACTCTTTATAGGAAGGGATTATCTTATTAATTACTATTTCTATCTTAGTAATTTGCTATTTTACAGAATTTTATTATTTATTGATCCTATAGTGAACTGTTATCCGATTAAGGAGAACAAGGAAGGAAGGGGTCAACCGAACATGTGATACTTATTATTACAGTCCATAAACAGTACTAGATACTGCTACTTCAAGTTATGTTTTCTACGTAAAATATCTGCTTATTACGACTATCTATAGTTCATTAGTTTAGTTAGACATGTCTTTTTATCTGTGTTTTAGTAACATTTAACAAAATATATGCCTACATTACTTGTTTTAAATCAATTATCTACAATTTTAGTAAATCTTAACATATGTTATAAAACGTATTTCACGTTTTTAAAAACATATTACGTATAAAAGACAACACGAATGTTACATGTTAATAATTACCTAAACCAATTTAATTTATAGGAAATCTGTAACAATAGCGTTGGTAATATTTCTATCATTGTGGTCGATATCAGAAAAGTTTTTATCGATAACAAACCTTTTGTTATACATCACTAGTATTAGTTCCATTCCCCCACACTGCTGCCGTCAGCGCCAAAATGGCGATTTTCAAATAGGCACATGAAATTGATAGCGATAGCCAGTCCAGCGTATTTTAATAGAGGTCAGTGAGTCTAGGTCAGAGATGACAGAGACAAAGTCGACGATGGAGCGAGCTTACCCAGAAGAAGCCTGTTGAGTCTCACTTTGATCTCATTTACTCTTAGACATAAGTTATAGGTTTGAATATACAATCAAAACCCTTCAAAATACACAAAGTCATGGTTACGACGGTATAACTACCAGTGTAGTTAGATTTGTCAGCGAGGTTATAGCTGGGCCTTTACGTCACATTGTGAACTTAGTATTGCCTCTGGTATATTCCCTAATAGCCTGAAAACAGTTGTAATAAAACCCCTACATAAAAAGAATAACAAAGAAGATATATCTAACTACAGGCCAGTAGCATTGATTCCAATATTTTCCAAGGTATTTGAAAAGATTATATACGAAGCTCTGGATAAATATTTGAATAAATATAATATACTGTGCAATTAACAAATGGGATTTAGAAAAAATAAAAATATGAATATGGCAATATACTATGTCTTAACTAATATTATGACGAATGTTGACAAGAAAGTTCCTGTATGTGCTATATTGACAGATATGACTATGGCGTTCGACTGCGTAAGTCACGACGTTCTTTTAACAAAACTTTACTCCTATGGCATAAGGGGAAATGTCCTGGAGCTTATAACCTCTTACCTTAGTGGCCGAAAGTATGCATAGAAATATCTAGAATATGTTCTAAGACCAAACACGAGATAAAATATACATTAGATAGCAAAGAAGTTAAATGTGGTGTACCACAGGGTAGCGTTCTGGAGCCTCCATTGTTTCTGCTATATATTATTGATTTACCACGGCATATGCAACATTCTATGGTGTTATTTGCGGATGATAGTACGGTCATAATAAAATGTAAAGACATAATAGATTATGAAGGTGAGATTAATATAACATTAAAAAGTATTATTACCTGGATTGACATTAATAACTTAGTTATTAATTTAAAAAAAAAAACAAAGGTAATGCACTTTTATCAACGGACTTCGCCGCCTAACGTGTTGGTTAGTTATAATGGACAAATTGTTGACTCAACAAATGTTGCTAAATTCCTAGGTATCCTAATTGACAGCAATCTCACTTGGAAACCTCATGCCGAAGACGTTTGTAATAAACTGAGCAAGTCAGTTTATGTGCTGTATAACCTATCGCATAAAGTAAGCAATAATACACTTCTGACAGCTTACCACGGACTTGTTACCCCAATATTAAGATTCGGAGTAATATTTTAGGGCAATTGTAGTGACAGGGAAGAGATTTTTAAAGCCCAAAAACGCTGCATAAGATCTATGTCAAATCTGAAAACTACAGACAGCTGTGAGCCTATGTTTAAGTCACTGAAAATACTGACCTTCCCGTCTTTGTATATTTTGGAAGTCGCAGTTTTTGTTAAAACGAATTTAAATTTATTTCCGTCACTTGCCGATATTAGGACTCTTTCAGGTCCTATGAGAACGCAATATAAAAAATTATTACATACAGGCAATTACAAAACAGCATTACATAGGAAAAATATATGTCAATGGGGCCTATAATATACAATAAAATTCCGCACAATTTTAAAGAACACCCTATACGGATAATTAAATCAAAACTGACTACATTGTTATTAGAAAAATGTTATTATTGTATAAAAGACTTTTTAAATGATAAAAATATATTGTAAATTATGACATACATAAACGAGAATTTATATTAATCAGAATGACATATTAATTAATTGTATTAAAATTGTACCTTTTAGTTTTTGCATGCCGTAAGGTAGAATGTAGCGGAAACATTTAAAGATGTACCATCTTATACTTGTACCTACATTGTTGACAAATAAATAATCTGAATCAATTGTTCATCAGATAATGCTATCTTACAGGAATTACGAATGTTGCGAAAAGTTATCTGTTATGGTTCTCGCACGGGTACTCAGAACTACAGTATTTTTAGCTATCAAGCAATGGAGGGGTAACTAAATAATCTGTGATTTATGTGATTTTTAAAGAAATAAACTTTTGTTTTTGCATCTTAGCATTTCATTTTGATTTAGAATCCTTGAGATATAATTTCTAATACAATAGGTGGAAAGTTTTCTGTAAACAATAAGCCATGGTCATCCTATCGAAACATTCAAAACGTATTGAAAGTTCTTTAGTTATGGAAATAAATATTTTTGCCTATTATCGCTAGTTCTACATATGTTTACAAAAAAATATCACGCTAATATTTACTTTCTTCAAGAGATAATCACGACTTATTTCTACGCGATACCGTACTACACAGCTCCTGAAATATAAACCTAGGATTTTTTTTGTGTATTTTACAACTTTCGACAAATTCAAATCTAGGTTTTACAAAAAACTTCAGACCTCTGCGATGCTTTTTTAGCGAGATATCGGCGGTAACGTGTTTTTCACAGTTTCAATTGCGCGGCCAATGGCAATGGCAATGGTTTCAATGAGTTTTAGTGTTACAGCTCCTGAAATATAAACCTAGGATTTTTGTTGTATTTTTATAAATAGTGACAAATTCAAATCTGGGTTTTTTACAAAAAACTTCAGACGCCTGCGATGCTTTTTCAGCGAGATATCGGCTATCACGCGTTTTTCACCGTTTCGACGGCGCGGCCATGGGGGTTTTAGTCTCACAGCTCCTAAAATATAAACCTAGGATTTTTTTCTATATTTTTACAAATTCAATCTGTTATTTACCTAAATTTCAGGTCTCTGCAATGCTTAGTTTTAAAGATCCCCGTGGCCGCGCGGTTCTCCGCATTTCGATGGCGCGGCCACGTTCAAACCCTTATAACTTTTTAACCATAGCTTTGACAAATTTATGGTTTTGGAAATCAACTTTTACAAAATCTTGGCAGTTTTTTCTAATAAAAAAAACGCCGTGGCTGCGCCATAGAAAAGCATACTCCAGTACTTACATAAATAAATTATTGTTATTACTTGCCTAATAAACAAAGGGTGTGTAAGTTTCTTGAGAAATTTGCAACAATTTTCTCAAAGAAACTATCTGGTTTCCATGTATCTGTCCAGTAAGGTATTGAAACAGTTTCTCCAAAATTATACAACTGTAATCCACAACAGCTTACAGCATTCATTATCGAAGCATTATGAATAATCTGAAAAGTTAATACTTAATTAAGTTACTGTTGTTATTTATTTACTTATTTCAATTAATTTTCATTTTAATTCATTTAATTTTTTTTTTATTGTTTTTGATTTTATTACGGATGCTTTTAACATGCACGTCTTTCTACATTGTTCTCACATACTTATACAGCCTTGGCCAAAAGTATTGAGCACCTTACAAATTTCGCTCGTTCACGGAAAGTATGGGAGTAAACCAAATCTATTGTTTATGGATTATTTAATCGGCATCTACAGAGGTTAATTAATTTGGAATAATGACTCACGCCGCAGCTAGCAACACAACACCTAGGTCCAACAAAATTTGTCTTTTTCAGTTTTTGTATTTATTAATCAGTTCGCTACTATCGCTCGTTGTGAACACATCCAGTGATCTAGTGCGCCTTTTGTATTTTATTTCAGAAGTTTTAAGTGTTATCGTTGCAATATGCCAAAACAAAACGAACTTTCTTTAGAAAAACGTGTGCAGATACAGCTTCTGTATGAGCAAGGGAAATCACAAGTAGAGATTTCTAAAACTGTGAAATGTTCGCGCCGATCCGTGCAATATGCTATTCAGCGATTCTCTACTACCGGATCACATGAAAATAGACCGAGAACCAGGCGCAAACGCATCACCACAGACCGTCAAGATCGTCAGTTACTGAGAGAGTCGTTAAGAAATAGGAAAAAAACATCTTCAGAGCTCGCTGCTGAGTTGTCGGAACAAATTAAGAAGCCAATTTCTGCTCGAACTACTCGCAGAAGACTTCAAGAAGCTGGTCTGAAAGGCTGTAAAGCTAGGAAGAAGCCATGGCTCTCCGATAACAACAAAAAAGCTCGATTGAAATGGGCTTTAAAACACCGAACTTTCACCGCTGAAGATTGGTCAAATGTTGTTTGGTCAGACGAATCAAACTTTGAGGTGAGTAAGTCAATTTAATGCCCTGATACAATTTTATAAAATGTTTTAAAAATCAAACGCATAATTGAATTTATTTTAGTTTTACGGAACTCAATATTTTTCTCTTTATTGCAGATTTTTGGTACACCTGGTGTGACCTTTGTGCGTCGCCGTGTGGGCGAAGAATTTAAGCCAGAGTGTGTGATCCCAACCGTTAAACACGGTGGAGGCAGCATAATGGTCTGGGGTTGCATGACCGATTCTGGAGTTGGCGAATTGTTCGTGTGTGAGGGTCGCATGGACTCTACTAAGTACATAAATGTACTAGAAACTGCATTACTGCCTTCATTCACGAAACTTTTTGGCGACACGAATATGGATGGTGTCAAATTCCAGCAGGATAACGCGCCATGCCACAAATCTGCACGCACTATGAGATGGTTTCGGGCGTGTCCGTGAAGTTTCTTGCCTGTTAATTTCCATAGGAACCTACAACTAGTTTGATCGTTCTGACTGACTGACCCCTTAGCAATTCAAAAGTGCCTGTAATTGGTTTATTTGAAATAAATGCTTTGAGTTTGAGTTTACTGTCGTCATTTACAAATCTCATGCACTAAGGTTTGCTGGTAGAGAACTCAATTCTGGGTTAAGCTCACCTATGTACATAAGCTATCCTTATTATAAATTTGTTTTTGTAATCTATATGTACAATAAAGAATAAGTTGTCGTCATAAATGTGAAAACTGCCTACTAAGCGTGAGCTACTTCTACTTATGTGTTCAATTCAGGAAATAATTACTATTACGGAAGAACTTATGTGTGTCAGAACTGGAAACGCTTTTGACCTAAACAAAATTATTGTGTAGTGCATTTTTTAAATATCATTTTAATGTTTTTTTTTTTGTCAAATATTTAAAATCTGATTTTGTGTTATGAAATTATGACACATGAATCATCATCTGCCTAGCCTTTTCCCAACTATATTGGGGTCGGCTTCCAGTCAAACCGGATGCAGCTGAATACCAGTATTTTACATGGAGCGACTGCCTATCTGACCGCCACAACCCAGTTACTGGGTAATACGATACCCCTTGGTAAGACTGGTTGTCAGACTTTCGGGCTTCTGACGACCCGTAACGACTGTCAAAGATCCACGAATGACAGCCGGGACCAACGGCTTAACGTGCTTTCCGAGGCACGGAGGAGTCTCGGTATGTAAAGATGGTCACCCATCCACGGACCAACCCCGGCAAGCGTAGCTTAACCTGATGGATCGACCCATGCGGCTGATATTACTTAGCCACGAGCTCCTCTAAATTATGACACATGAATACCTCAGTCAAATTTTTATATTTTTATTTAGTAACCTATTATTATTAGAATTAGTTTATCTTTTCAAAGACGTCTCTGATGTTTATTGAACCATATACCTGTGTTTTTACACCAAAGTGTTTAGCCCGCAGCAACATATCAGTGTGGGTTGTGGCTCCCAAAGGGTCGCCAACAACCAGCAAGGCGACTTCAGTATTCTTAGCTTCTAATAAGATTTCATCAATTGCACCCTCACATAATTCACGGTCTGCTAGCACCAATGGTCGACCATAATAATCTTCCTGAAATTATAATGTTTCTTAGAATAAAACCAGGCTGCATTTTTTATAATAAAATTATCACACACAAATTTAGATGTGCCTCGTTGGTCTAGTGGTCTCTCGCTGAGTATGAGGTCCTGGGTTTGGTTCCGGGGTTTTTCCATCTGGAATTTCTCAGTGGCAGACAAAGTCTGGATTTGCGCCTGCTTGCTAGTAATAGGCTCGCCCCCTATTACATGGGACTTAAACATAACTGGCGAAATGTGGGTGTACTTTAAGTACACCTCTGCCTAACCCTTCGAGGAAAACATGCGCGATGTTAAGTATGTATGTAAATTTAGATGTCGGTACGCCATGTATTACGTATCTAATAAATCTCAGTATAATACAGTATTTAAATATTTACCAAAATATCTTTTCCAACAGTGAGTATTGAAGTATAACCTTCCAACAAAACTTTGTCACATTTTCGAACAATTTCCAAGCCTTTTACAGTAATGTCCTTGGCGTCACCTAATCCTAAGCCTACTAAATAGAACATTATTTAATAAAATAATGATTACATAAATACAATTCAATTGGACCAACGTTTGCCGGCCAGGTTCACGATTTACTTTGTAAATAAGTTCGTGAACGTGATTTCGTCTCAAAATTACTGCACAGCACAGACGTTTCCTCACTTTCCTCAACCAACAGTGATTGACTGACACTGACAGTGACAGGGCTGCTGAGTCAATCACATGGCAGATACTAATTCCATGGTTGAATGACACGTAACTGTCATGTTATTGTCAACGTCACAATTCGTTTTAATATTGTATCTGTGGCATTCTTCTGTGATTAATACAGGAATAATTTGTTTGCTTGAATTTTATTATTGTAAATTGTCTGAAATCATACGTTAATGTGCTGAAAACTCGATGATTATGTTTTACGATTGTTACAAATTAAAATCATGATATCTAGAAAAGGTCAAAAAGCTGTTAACGAGGGTGTGGTTGGAAAATATATAAAGAAAGATACTCCTCCAGATTTACCCAGTAAGTTTGCCCACTGCAATGTTATGTTATTATTACTTTCTTCAAAACATGTTTGCGTTGTATTCAAATAATTGAATTTAACCCTTTATAATCGTTATCGTTGAAGTATGCACTTTCTTTCTTTTTCCTTCAGTTATAAATGTGTGGACAACTGGTCACAATAAAAGACCTCGAAGTCAACCTTTCGGCGCGAATGATGCCGTCTCGCAAAGCCATGAGAATAAATTTGGCAAGGCACAAACTATGAGTGGACATGCAGGAAAATATACACCCAGTGAGTCAGTACCAAATTTAGCACACAGGTAATAAATATCGAAAAATTGAGTAATTTATGATAACATGTTTATGTCTATTGCTCCACTCTGTTTCTTATGATCATTTTGTTGCAGGTTTGCCAGTTTGTCCACTAGTGATACAGCAAGTACATCAAACAGCTACAACTCTCAATATCTCTTAGATTCAAATGTGGTAATACAATATTTTTGGGTATGTGTTGATGAATGTTGATTAAACAATGACCAAATTTTTTTTTAACTAATTTATGTTTTATAGACTTCTCATACAACTTTAAATGAAAGAGACGACTCATTTAGCAGGCAAACTAGCTACAGGTATTACAGGCAGCAACAACAAGAAGATCCAATATACCAGAATCAACAACAGGTATCTTCATTAATCTATCAAACATCAACTAATGGGGCTGTTGTGAGACACCCACCCGAGTCTTATTTTGGTTTGTGAAATAAATCAACAAATCAGTAAACATTATAATAAGTGAAATGAAAAATATGGAATTTAAATAGCATTTATTCAATTGGACCTCTAATAATTCTCATTTGTGCTCCCTAAAAGTATTATTGAACACTCTTAATATATTGATTTCGCCTCTTTTTGTGGACCTTAAAGAATTCCTATTTTGGTGTCTTAAAAATACTAAATAGGCAAGTAATTATGACCAACTTCGATGTAGTGCTTGTTTCACTCTATCAGCTTGTGAGAGATTGGTCACAGTTCTAACCTAATCCATTTATTTGGGGTGCCCTAGCTTAGTTACTGCAACCAATTCAACTTGCGTGTGATTGGTCACAGTTCCAACCTAACCTAACCTGTTTGGTTGGGGAACCCCAGCTTAGTTACTGCTACCAAATTGGGAAAAAAGGCCATAAAGTAAAAAGAGGCTTATATATTTTAAAAAAGTATGCATCATTATGGTGCAAAAAATTTTCAAGGTTCATTAATTTTAATGTCCAATAGAAGAGGAATAACTCAAGCGGCTTGTGGCTTAGTAATAACAGCCGCACAGGTTGATCCATCAGGTTAAGCTTCGCTTGCTGGGGTTGTCCATGGATGGGTGACCATCTTTACATACCGAGACTCCTCGGTGCCTCGGAAAGCACGTTAAAACGTTAGTCCCAGCTGTCATGCGTTAGATCTTTGACAGTCGTTATGGACCATCAGAAGCCCGAAAGTCTGACAACCTGTCTTACCAAGGGGTATCGTATTACCCAGTTACTGGGTTCTGGAGGTCAGATAGGCAGTACCGCCATGTAAAATACTGGTATTCAGCTGCATCCGGTTAGACTGGAAGCCGACCCCAGCATAGTTGGGAAAAGGTTAGGCAGATTGATATTGAGAAGGGCAATAACTTTTTCGATGTTCAGTTAAATATTTCCCAATAAAATGGTGCATTGACACCTTACTACTCCACCATCTAACTACTAACCGAGTATATTCCTTACCACTTACCAGGTTCAACAGCAAAAACAACAACAATATGGATCAAGGGAATCCAGCATGCCAAGATTGTCTTCCAATATGAGCTTAACACCAAGACTGCATTCCCCTTCTCCACATTCATTACGTCTTCAAAATTATACAGATTGTAAGTTTTGCACTATTATTAACTACCTAGCACTTCGCTCGCGACTTTGTTCACGTGGATTTCATACTTTAAAAAAAAATTTAAAAAAATTAAGTAACCCTCCACCCCTTTTAAAAGGTAGGTTTCGTAAATTAATGTGTAGGATCTATAACATTCAATTAGATAAATAAGTATTTGGGTCAATTTTCAAGTTTATAGACCAAAGGAATAACAAATTTCAAATAAACTGGCGTTTTCACCACGACAGGGCTTGTTTTTAAAAAAATTGTTTGTTGAGTTTCCAATATATGACTTAAACATTGTTTATACCAATTTTCGCATTTTTAATTGAAACATGTAGTAAAATCCACCCCCCTTAAACTTTTAAGTGTTAGTACTGAGTTTCAAGTTAATCCAACAATGTGTTAAAATTTTTATTTACTAACTTTGGCTGACTTGAAAGTAAAGGTGACAAATTTTATCATTTACTGAGTCAAATATCAAGTTTATAGATTAAAAGAATAAGATTTTTCATACATACAAAATCCCCTTCTTTTTACCCCTATAATGGTCGAATTTCCAAAAAGCCCTTCTAGTGCTCGCCTACACTATAAAAAAAACCTGGTGCATAATTAAGGGTGCGTTTCCACTGACACGGAGCTGGGCGGAGCGGAGTGGAGAAGAGCAGTGAAAAGTGGCAAGTGTTTCCACTGAAGCGGAGCGGATTGAAGCGGAGCTGAGTGGAACGGAGCTGCATTGAGCCGTGTTCCTATCAGTCAAATTCATGCCAGTAACTTATGAGGTTTATTATGACATATTATTGTAAACTAAAATGCAGCGCGCGATTCCTGTTATAACAAGTCTACCCTCCTCCGCCACCGCGCCGCACCGCCCTGGTACCCTCTGCTTCGCTGCCCTCCGCTCGACACCACCGCCCTGCTCGACTCCGTTCTGTCCGGCTCAGCCGCGTGTTTTTAGAAGGTGGAACTTCTGTTCCACCTTGTAAAAACACGTGATTGACATTCCTTTAAACCACGTAAAGAGATTATGTCCTTTACCCGTATACAAAAATAAAACAATCAAATCCAATGAATACTTGAGCCACAAGAAATTATTTTTCATTTTCTTATTTTTTAACATGATGCATCCGTAATAATAGGCAAACATTGTAAGGTTAAGAACAAGGCAAAACGTATGATTTTATTCTTTGCGTCTCAATATGCTTGAAAGACAGAGAAGGGTGTCACACGATTCCACTCTGACGCGTCCCGCCCAGTCCCACAAAATCCTACAATTAGAAAGAAAAAGAAATATTACTCATGCATTAATGGCGCATAGACAATTGCGAGTGTGTGTGTGAGCGGAATTTTTCGGCAAAAGGTCTCGGACTCTCGATAATTATAAAGTCAGTGCACTGGCGCCCTTTGAGGAAAGCACGTGCTATTTTTTTTTCACGAGACGAGCGGCGCGTGCATTGTCGTGATTTTATGAAAAGTTTTAGTTGCTGTTGACCTGACACCACTTCTTTTTTTTTTTTTTGTGGATGGGAAATCATCAAATGACTTCCCCCGCTCTGGGCGGAGCGGGAGGGCGTGTCAGACTTTTACTGACTAAACCCACCCGTGTTCCTTCTGTTGCCTGTGCCGGGGCCACGGTAACTCTTTCGAACATCCCGCAAGACCTGACACCACTGGATTTCTTTTTGTGGGGGGGCCGTAAAAAATGAGGTGTATGCACGAGAAGTGAACACTGTGGACGATTTAAAAATTAAAATAATTAATGCCTTCGACAAACGAAAAAGAATGGCAGATGGGGGGACTTGTTACGTTACGACGAGTCCGTGAAAAAATAAGACGAGGTCGCTTGTGCATAATGAACAACGGACACTTTGAAAATTTAAAAATTTGACTCTATTGATGATGTAAACTCTGATTGTGACTTAATATTATGTGATTAATTCATTCAGTGGTCTTTTAATTAACAACGCGCAACTTTGAGTTTGTATTGTTCTCCGACTAAAGTACCTACCTGCGCCCCTCACCGCCGCCGCCGCATCCCGCACCGCACCGTTGGTCAGTGACTTTTCATAGATAAAGCGTGTTTACTTTTTATGCAGTTGATTCTGCTATTTATATTGTTTGAAAACTGATTTTTTTAAATTTTCCATTAACTACTAATCTTCGTGTTTTAAAATGTTTCGATGGATTAGTACTGTGCTCGTTTTAATTTAATGTCACGTTGTATATTTCATTTGAAAGTCCGCTCAGCTCCGCTCCGCTCAACTTACACTGTTTCCATCCACTAACGTGGAGTGGAAATTTCGAACACTGTGATTGGCCAATTCCCGGTCCGCTCCTCTCCACTCCGCCCAGCTCCGCGTCAGTGGAAAGTTGGAAACGCACGTTCCTAGGCCCAGTGTTTTTGGCTGTGCGTTGATATGCCAGTCGGTCGGTCAGTTTCTCCTTTTATTTTTAAAGATGATTTAATTAATTATTTATATAACCTGACTTTACTCCTGTATTCCCGAAGTGGTAGGCAGATCTCTAGAGTATTCCTTTTTTTTAGGCTTTTAATTGTTTTCTTCAAAATCCCTATTTGTAACGACATTTAAGTATTTAACATGACTACGTATTTTAAAGTAACTATCATCTATTTTTGCCTGTACATATTAATATACATAACTATTTTGTATATATTTTTATGGTTGTAGCATACGCCACAGCAAGCCAGTCGTCACCAATATACTCAAATTGTGTGAGTACATCAGTTCTACCGTACAATAAATCCCATGGAAGTAAGATTATCACTGGATCTCAAGGTATGTCAAAAAATTTCCCTACTTTTATTACTTACTCTAGTTACCACTTCGTCTCTGCATCTTGATTCCCAAAGGTATGCGCTACTTGGGAGTGAACTGCTGACCTTGTGTGTTTCAGCTAAGAAAGTCGGCACACACACACCAGTTTTTTAAATTATCTGAACACCATTAAAGTCGCAAATTATGATATTTTTTAAGATATATGATTACGTAAAATCGTCGGGATTACTTGGGATGAATATTTACGCATGCTCAATATTGATTTTATCAACAGCAATAATAAGTTGTATTTCATAGTAGTTTGTGTTATAAAGAAACTGAAAAACAAAGTTATTTCCGCGGTTTTAATATACGTAACCGAAAACATCTTATATCTCACAAGCTGTTGACATAGATAAATAAAAAATAGGCAGTCATGGGGACTGCCGACAAAAGTGAAACTTAAAACTAACAGTGCGAATATGACATATATTTCAAAGACATTAGCGTGTTAAATAGAGTAATTTGGTTACAGCGCCCTCTAGCGTTGAGTTGTTGAACTCGTTGGAGCATGTTGCATGTCGTGAACCCGTATGATTTTACCCTAACAAAAAGTGCTCAACACACCTAAAGAAGTTTTCACTTCATCAAATGTCTTTATTAGCTAATAGCCTCAGATTCTGCTCGCGGCGTCATCCGCGTGTTATTTCTTGTTTTAACATAAAACATCCTATGACACTCGGCAATACTGTAGTTTCCCATTTGTGAAAGAATTTTCGGAATCTAATCAGTAGTTCCGAAGACCCCTACATACAAACTCACAAATTCAACCTCTCTAAAATATTACTAACACTTCCCGCGCGACTTCGTCCGCGTGGATTTGGTACTTTAGTAACCCGTTAAGGGTCGATTTTCAAAAAACCCTAATACACGATATTCTTTATTTTCGGTCTTAAGAGCCTATACTACCTCAGCTAAAATTCACTCTTTATCTCGCTCGCACTATACTGCGCGCGGACTGAGTGAGAGCGGGACTGAGTGCGGAGCTGGGCGGCAGGGAGCGCCGATAGTTTAGGACTAGGTAATTGCTTTTTACGGTGAAAATAATGGTAATTTTTAAAAATAAAACATAAGACCTGCTTTATAGTTAATTCAGTTAGTATGCAAAGTTTCATGATCTAATTTGAAGTATTTTTTGAATACCAGCGGTTTATTGTTCGGTTTGGAGGTAACTTAGGAATTTTTTTCTGTCGAGAAAATTTTATGGAATCATGTTTTTGCCTAACATTGTACTTAACATTAATCCTCAACTTTACCATATATTTATTTCAAAATTAATGCTGCAGTATTTTCGACATAACGGAGGATCATGCTAAGCTATTTGCGGTAGCATAGGCCCTTAAGTATAAATACTGAGTTTCGAGTTAATCGAACCGCGCGTTAAAATCATAATCATAATCATTCATTTATTGCATTTCATGTTGTTTACAGGTTACATGTTAGTCATAAGCTTCTTTCACTTGTTTAAAAAAAAAAACATTGGGTATGATCTGTGGCCACCACATAACTGCCGCAGTGACGGCCGTCATGAAAATGATGACAGCGGAGTTTAATCATAATCATTTATTCATTTGCGAATATGGGTACAAAAGAAAGGTCTTATACAAACAATAGTGTCCATTAGCCATATCCTACCTGTACATTATGATAGTTCCAAACAATGAACCCTGCTAGGGCACAGCAATGTATAGGCGATAGGTTTTAATTAATTTAACATGCTGTCATTATTCATATAATTTGTTAATATAGATTTATTTAAAAATTATTAATTATTATTATACATTATGTCATTCTTATAAACTAAATAAAATAAATAAATTATCATTTTCATATTATAATCTCATACTTACTACAATTTATGTCATTTGCAATGAGCCTAAATGTCATTATTATCTCAGTTAATTTAATGTCAATAGATTAGTTTTACATTATAATATGTCACATTTTCAGATAAAATAAAATAGAAAGTAATCACTAAAAAATACAGGAATGAGGTAGTAGCGGACTGATGTTTTATAGAGTACCTAGTTATGTATGTGTAATGTGTTCAAGTCGATATTAATTTACTTATTTCTCGGTTAAAAATTCTTTTAGGCTATAATACGATTTTAACAACTTCCCTGTCCAATGAGTCATATATGACTCACGAGAGAAGTTTTCGCCCTACGTCCATGAGTCACATATGAGTCATAAAATAACCAAAATAGGATAAATCTACATGTAATTATGAAAATTATATTTTATGGTATATAAGAATGTTATATATAACTCATCAGAAGAAAAAACTGTGAAAAATGCGTTGTATGGGACAGGGAAGTTGTTAAGTTTCAGTGGTTTTGTAGGTCATTTTTAAATTTGTTGTCATACTCTGTATCCTTAACTGAATTCGGGAGTTTATTATAGATTTTAACGCACATGGCCAGAGGCCCAGAATGAAACATAGCTAGTTTTGAGGTTGGTACCGCTAATTCGTTTAGATAACGGTTTCTAAGACTGCGTTGCGGTGGGCGTTGCTGTTTTGCTAGCGGAAAAAGCGATGGGTATTTTCTCACAAATTTACTAGCTTCTAGGATATAAATACCTGATAGCGTAAGTATTTTATGTTCTATAAAGTATTGTTTGCAACTTTCCGTACTTTCTATATTTACTAGGATTCGAACGCATTTTTTTTGTAAAATGAATAGTCGCTCTATATCTACACTATTTCCCCACATTATAATTCCATAGTTTAGCCACGAATATGTGTATGCGTAGTAGGCTGAAAGAGCTGTTTTGAAGTCGGTTGCTTTTTTTAGTTCTCTTAAGGCGTATATAAAGCTAGCCAATTTATTTGATAGGGTTTGTATATGAGCTTTCCAGTTTATATTTGTATCGACAGTCAGGCCTAGCAGTGTAAAGTCGTTTACACATTGTAATTTTGTATCATTATATGAGAAGTCGATATCTACCTTTTCTTTCTGATATGGTCCATATTGCATCAACTTCGTCTTCGAGAAATTTATTTCTAAATTATGGTCTTTCAACCATGCCACTATGTTAGTAAGAATGTCATTTAAGATTTCGTTAAGGGTCCCGTTATTATCATAAGGAAAAATGATTGAAATGTCGTCAGCAAATAGGACACTATGAATTTATTTCTTTAGGGAGGTTATTTATATATATTAGGAATAATAGGCACCCTAAAACACTACCTTGAGGAATTGACATGGTTACTTTTGCTCTATCAGATTTAACACGCGTTATCAGGCCAGTCTGTGCATCTTTATAATCTATTTCTACATATTGTTCCCGATTTTCTAAGTAAGAGCAAAACCATTTGTAGGCTGTGCCTCTGACACCTATTTCATACAATTTATTTAGAAGGATCTTATAAGACACTCTATCATAGGCTTTGCTCATGTCTAGCAAAATCCCTACTGCATGTTTTTTATTATTTATAATATTTAGTGCTTCTTGTATGTATTTGAATATTGCCAGTGTAGTAGATTTATTTTTCCTAAAACCATTTTGACTATCGTTGAAGATTTTGTACTTTTCACAAAATGAGTAAAGTCGTTTTGACATTGCTGTCTCAAAAATTTTCGCGAATGTAGGTAATGCGGCTATAGGCCGAAAGTTATTTGTGTCGGTCTGATCTCCCTTTTTATGGATCGGTTTTATTACTGCTACTTTAAGCAGGTCGGGAACACAGCCTTCGTCAAGGGACTGATTTATTAGTAGAGTCAGTGGCATTACTAATTCCTCAGCGCATAATTTTATTAGTGTTGGCGGTAGCTCGTCGTGTCCATAGCTTCGTTTATTTTTTAGTTTTTTAATTATAAATTTTATTTCGTTTGGGTCCACTGGGCTAATGTAAATAGAGTTTTCGCTTCTAAATTCTTCCATATAAACTTTGACACCCCCCAATCCCCCTCTACAGGGATAGTTTAGATAAACAAAAAATCACAGACTTCATAATTTTACTTCGATATGTATTCGTGCCAAGTTTCAAGTTTATTAACTCAAGAAATAAGATTTTTCATACAAACTAAATCCCCTTAAAGGTCGAATTTCCAAAAATCCTTCCTTAGTGGATGTTTACAACTTAGAAGGCATCAACTGTCAAAATTTATTTATTTATTTATTTAATGCACAATGTACACAACCATAGTTACACGCTAAGCTTAAACTAGTGAGTCGGTACATGACCCTGTTAGGGCGCAGCAAGACAACTTAAAACTAATAATATTTATTACATGCAGTGACTACTTATCACAGTTTAAACTTTCACAATTAAATATCATATTCAACCTATATCTATACATAAAATATTATAATTAACACACAGATACACATTTGAAGTCTATTTTTACAATAATTTATCTTCCATAAATTCTTGGATACTGTAGTAACATTTTTTTAACAGCAATGCCTTTAACCTGGCTTTAAATACACATGTTGTTTCCGTGGACCGTATATTTTCAGGTAATTTATTGTATATTTGTATGCTTCGGTATTCTGAGCTATTTTTGTACATTTGTAGTCTAGGTGCTGGTAGGATTAATTTGTTTTTGCGACGCTCATTCTTGTCAAAATTAAACAGTTTTAGGTTACTTTTAACAAAAGTGGCTATTTCTAATATATAAATGGAGGGCAGAGTTAGCATTTTTTCTTTTATAATGTGGGGTTTGCAGCTATCCCTAGGTTTTATTTGAAATAATATTCGCATACATTTCTTTTGTGCAATAAATAAATCATTCGCGTCCACACTGTGTCCCCACATGATGATACCGTAGCCAGTGGCGTGCACAGAGATTTTAGACAGGGTATGCACAAGAAAAAAAAACTTACCAGTTTCAACTTGTTGTACCTACCCTAAGTGGGTTCCC
This sequence comes from Fissipunctia ypsillon, assembly GCA_947568875.1. Taxonomy (NCBI): domain Eukaryota; kingdom Metazoa; phylum Arthropoda; class Insecta; order Lepidoptera; family Noctuidae; genus Fissipunctia; species Fissipunctia ypsillon. The sequence continues at coordinate 12,524,626 of OX387661.1, read as the reverse complement.
AAATTCCCAACATATTTAGCCAACAAATCTACAAGTTCCAGAAAATTGCCTTTATTAAACGACAAGCTGGATTCGTCATGACCACGGAATGCTAATTCTTGTTTACCTAGAAAACAAACTACATCAATCAACCGTTTGAAAATGTTTCTATTTCTTTCAACTTTCGCGTCGTGCCTTTCAATATCTAACTTTAACTGGCTATTCAAACTAGTCTCTATTCTTCCTTTACCTAAAGTTTGGAACTTTAAGCAGGATTCTAGATGTTTTTCAGAAGAATCTTGCTTAGCAGCCGCTTTGTGAAAATTATTTAAATCTGAGTACCCGCTATAGGTCCAAACATTATTTTTATCTTGATTAGTAAACAAAATGCAAGGGAAACAATACAATGTGTTTGTGTGTACACAACCAGTTATCCAGTAACAGTTGTCATAAAACTTTTTATAAAAATAACGAATAGTATTACCTTTTCTTTGAGTTAAATCTAACCCGGGTACACACCTTCCCTTTGCAATCAATCTAACTTCTTCCTCAAAAGATAACGACGAAAACGCGGCGGATTTTAACTTATGTATACACACTTCGCCAGCACAGATCTCACAGGTATAATTTTCCATATTTTACAATAAACTTGCTAAATAATTACTCGACAGTCAATCACTTGCGCCAAGAAAAACAATATGACGAAAAAACTTTGCAATTTATTACATTACGAACTAATACGAAATAATGAATTAGTTGGTAGTCGGTCATTTGGTCAATCCTACTAAAAACAGTCGACCCTCTGCAATGAACAATTAAGCGGTGCTTTTACGGCTACTCAATTTAGACGGGTTGCAATGTAAGCTATGCTTCTAAAACTCCAACACGCGCACACATTTTCACGCACACAGTCACACTTTTGCTGTGTACTACACGAGATGCGTTGTATGAAGAATAAGCAAGTTATAGTAATGCTTTTGCCCACGGGAGCGCTGACTGCGCGGTGCGCGCAGCGGTGGATGTTCGCCGCTCCAACGAGTTAGTTCCAAAAAAAGTAATAGATGGCGCGTAAGCTAGATTACCGTGATTTTTTTTAAAATTATAGTTATTTATCATTTAGAGGGGCATGTACTATTGAAGACAAAAGTGCATGGAGAGCCTAAGGTCGACTTTTGACTGAGGTTTTGCATTACGTTTCATGACTTTCATGAGACGACTAGATGGCGCTGTTCAAACATGAAAATAACACCGCAAAGCTTAAAAACCTTATTATGCAGAGGCACATAATAAGGTTTTTAATACCTAAAATAATTACTAAGAAATAATAATATATTTATATTCAAATAAACATAAATTATTTTATTTTCTTATTTCCGAGTACTTAATACAGCGCCATCTAAACCAAACCAAATAAACCAATTGGTATATTAGTTAATTCGACTACAGATGGCGTAGATCATAAATAATAAAAATCCCTACATTCACAAACTAGCTCTCATTTTCGCATTCTACAATAAGTAGATCGTAGCTCAGGTGGATAAGCATGACAGAATAACAAAGCTCGTTTCACAGGGCACTGGTTCGAAACCCAGTTCGCAGTCGGTTTTTTTAAATTTTATTATTATATAATGTAATTTATATTCTATTTTTTATATTTTTAAACGTTTTTTATTTTATTTTTTGTTATAAATAATATAAGATGTATAAATGAATAAAGGCATAATATACAAGTATACATATACTACTCTACTATATATAACATTGTATAAATAAATATATATAAATTACTTTCGTAATTGGTGGTAAGTATTAGTATTATTAGTAAGAAACATTTATGTAAGAAGATTTAGATATATTTTTCTTACAGATTAAGATTTACTAAGTTTAGTTCTCGTAAAGGATAAGAAATTAAACTATTTTAGTGATATTATACATTAAGACATTTAATTCTCAAAGAAGAATACAATTTATTTCTTTCTTTCTTATACAGTGTATAACCTAACCTAACAGTTTTACACCCAATTGACAATTATTTAATTCACTTGTTATGAGAAATACAAGTAAAATTTATAACTGAATAACTCTATTACAAAATGGAAGACATTAACAAAGTAAAACTGTATAATAGATGTTATAAGTATTCTAAATCAAAACTGTGTTGTGCTATTCTTATAGTATTTAGTTTTATTTACATAATGTTATAATACCTTACACTATATATGCAACCTTAGTTCTGTAAATATTTTACCTACTCACAAATTATAAAAAAATTACGATTTGCATAATTATGGTTAGTGGTATTGACTATAATGATTGATTTGTGCATTATGTTATGACTAAGGTTCACAGCTTAAGTATTCGTTCCAGAACGAGGAAGAAATTGAAGCTAAACCTCAAATCAATAACAATTGTAAGACCGGGTTATAGCTGTCATTTTGGGACCAATTTGTTTATAATAATAAATAAATAATTAATTATATTAGAAAGGAATCTATATTTATATTGTTTTTATTTTAATTTCTTATATTATATAAGAAATCAAAATCATTAGTGTAAAAACATTTTGTTGTTATAAAGTAGTGAATAAATTTATCCCACTTACACTAAGTTTGATCACTGTAATTTATCAAATAAATTATAGCTACCCCGGTCTTTGTTATTACTCAATCCAATAGTCAACACTTTATATTATTTTTTTAATATTTCGTGTGTCCGCCATTTTGATCGATTACAGCTTGCAACCGCGAACCCATGGAGTTTATTAATTTTTCACATAAATTTAGACCCCGTATAGAATCCCATACCTGCATGCAGTGAGTACTCAGTACTTCCTTAGTCCTTTCGTTCCTATTGTCCCACCTTTGAACCATAACGCCCCATACATTTTCAATGGGGTTTAAATCTGGCGATCTCGCAGGCCAAGGAATAATCTGTATATCCGATTGCTGGCTAAACCACTCTTGCACAATTATGGAACGGTGTATAGGACAATTGTCCTGCACGAACGTTATCACTGGCATGTCTTCTACAGGAAAAACATTCCGTACGGTGGGCAACATGACGTCATTCAGCACATCTATGTAGTTTACACTGTTTGCACGACTGGGTATTACAGTAAGTTCTCCTGGTCCTGCAGCACTCATCCATCCCCAAATGTTCACTGTTATACGACAGGATTCAGAGTTAGGCACAACGTGATCACTATCATAACGCGTATTATTCCTACGCCACAACCTAACTCGCCCATGCTGGCTAGACTTGAAAGTCTTTTCATCACTGAAGATGACTCCGTTGCTCCAGTCGAAATTTCTGTATTTCAAAGCGAACTCCAATCGTGCTCTTTTATTAGCTTCGGTTAGCAATGGCTTAATAGCATGTCGACGATAATGCAGACCTTCACTATGAAGAGCACGATACACCGTCCGCAAAGATGTATCAAACAACTCTGCGTAATATCTTGTTGGTGTAAAGCCATTTTCCTCATAACCTTGCACCATAAGTTGACGCTGGTCTGAGTCAATATGGCGTCTTCTGCCAGATCTACTACGGTGTTCCAACGAACCCTCTTCTTGAAACCGCTTTATCCATAAAGTGACAGTCTTTACCTATAAGGGAAATATATTATTTATTATTTTCGTGTATCGATAACCATGGATAATAAAATAAATAACGAACAGTGATTTTAAAACATTACTTACGTTTAAGCCAGTTTCTCTCGAAATTTCAGAATAATTTAAGCCTTGATTATGCAATGCTATTATTTGGGCCCTCGTAGCCATATCAATATTTGAACGCGAACTCATGATAAAAATAAATATTAAAAACTTGTAAACGCAATCGTAACTGAACTCACTCATAGATAGTAAAGAACATTATGATTGAACAAAAAGATTTAATTTTTACACAGTCAATATTAAACTACCCTCAATTCTTTTGAGATTTATGATACGGGTTAAAGTCACTTAACAACTTCAATATAATAAAGAGAAGGATAATTTCAACTCAATGCGTAATGACGCAATGGTCCAGTGGCTAATGGTATCGGTAAATTTTATGCCACCGAGTTCGAATCCTAGTTATTACGTGCTTTGCTTTATAAGGTTTGTAATGTCGTAGGAGAATTTGTGTTAAAATTGAGTAATATTGTAACTAGCAAAAAACAAGATAATGTTCTTGTATATTTTCCAATCCAACTACTATACTAGCGCCATCTATGTCATCCAAGACATATTATTAAGGCGATGAAACCCTGTACAAACGATTTTGGTTTGGAACTCTCCATGCACTTCTGTCTTCATGTGTATGTGTAGGACTACAGGGTATGCAGAGCTTATTTGCATGTATGGAGTGCACGCCACTGCGTAGCGTAGCCACGCGTAGGCGTATGCGTAGTATGCAGAGAGGGCACACCTAGTTTTAGTATTAGATTTTAGCACACTAAGTCCATATGAAAATTGTGACAGTTTTATTTTGGTTGTTTCGACATGCTTTTTCCAATTCAAATGAGAGTCTAATGTAATACCTAATCATTTTAATTCTTCCACTTCATCAATTTGGATGGTGTCTGTTATATTTTTTAAGTTAATTTTTTGTTTTTGGTAGGGTTTAAATTGTATGATTTTAGTTTTTTTGTTGTTTACTTCAAGATTGTGATTCTGAAGCCAACATTTTATAAGGTTTTAACAGTTATATTGTAGGTTGTTAGTAGGGCGTTTAAAGAGTACGGAGATGTCATCAGCGAACAACACACATAGATGGTCACATATTTTTGGTAGGTCATTAATGTAGATAAGGAAAAGTATACATCCTATTACACTACCTTGTGGAATGGACCAGTTTGTGGTTAATATATTCGAGCACACATTTTGCAACTCATAGGTCTTGTCATCTAGGTGTTCTATCTGTACACACTGTTTCCTATCACTAAGATACGATTTTAACCAATCAAGTGCCTCTCCCCTGATGCCAACTCCATTCAATTTCGTTAACAGGATCGAGTGTGATACTCTGTCATAGGCTTTAGTCATGTCAAGCAAGAGACCTATTGCATAGTTTTTGTCTTTAATATATGTAAGTATTTCTTGCGTGTATTTATAAACTGCTAGGGTCGTCGATCGGTTTGTCCGGAATCCAAATTGGTTGTTGTCGAGTATGTCGTATTTCAAGTTTCAAGTTTGTAGCCCCAGCGGTTTAGGCTCTGCGTTGATGAATCAGTCAGGTCAACTAATTATAATTATATGTATAAGATTATTACTAGCTTCTGCCCGCGACTTCGTCCGCGTGAAATTTCTTGTTCCCCCGACCCACCCCGTTCCGTCGCATCGCCTGCCCACGCTATTACTTCGTTTTCGCTTAGCGCTCTTTCTTACTTTTTCTTTTTGCTCGGCTTCTAAGGGTCCTAACGTAATATTAAATACCCCATAGTCGTCCTCAAGGATTGGGCTATAAAATGCAAAAATATTTTTTCAAATCCGACTGGGAGTGTCGGAGATTAGCGCGTTCAAACTATCTATAAAAAATAAAATGTGTAGGTAACTAATAGACTAAGCGCATTTTTCTTACTTTACGCATTTTTATCCCCGTCGTAATTTCTAAACGAAAGGTCCGATTCGAATAATTTATAAAGAAATTTACATGTACTTAATCAACCTTGATTATGAAACTATTAATTATTTGGATAAGGATTAATATCATGATACGAATTTCTTTATCCTTCGATTTTACCCGTCTTTTGATGGATAAATTTGAACAAAAAATGGCTATTGTGACTTAACTGTAATAGTTAGACATAATAGCCTCGCGGACTTTTTTGTGGGTAATGACGAGTAGGTACTATAAACATGTGGTACATTATTTTATGTATCATCAATAGTTTCCATGCGTCGTGTTCGTGAACGGGCGCCGTCAGTAGGGACTGGTCATCTCTTAGCTGCCACGGCATATTTAATTTTTGAATCGTTTTTGACTTATCTTTTTGTTGCGGAAGCTTTTAACGTGCACGTCTTTCTACATTGTTCTCACATACATAATTTCAACATGAATGATATAACCAATATTTTGTAACAATATTTTCATTTAAAAGAGTGTCCGTGGAGTTCCTTGCCCGTACTTCTCCATAGAGATCTACGCTTTGGAATGGGCAACTAGCTTCAATTTTCTGACTAACTGACCGACTCTTTGACAATTCAAAAGTGCCTGTAATTGGTTTATTTGAAATAAATGCTTTGAGTTTGAGTTTTTCGCAGCGCACGCCAAATAATGACTTTCATATGTAAATTTTTTATACCTTGGGTTACATTATTGCAATTTTCGTAGGGATGTCTAATTTTTTTGACAATAAACTACAGCCCATTTTACTCGCTGATAATGTAGCTTTCTATTGGCGAAAGAATTTTTAAAATCGGTTAAGTATTTTTGAGTCTATCCATTACAAACAAACAAAAACTCGTTGGAGCATGTATGTAGCATGTTGCATGTTTCATGTCGCGAAACCGTAAGTTTATCTCATAGAAATATAAAACACAGTAGAAGTGGGAAGGGGGCATGTCGGTGTCCGTGCGACATGGGAACAGTGCCCATGTCCTAAGCAAATGGCCGTCTTGGCGAACTAGTGCGCTTTCGACCGAGATCGTGACAAATTATAAGAATACCGTGCTGTTCAGTGGTTTCTTGTAAAAACCAAAGCAAAAACCAAAACTTTGTAAATCATGGGATCACTTACCATATGTAAGTACAAGTATTTATATGTATTTTTGTTTTCAAATATCATAGCGACTGTACTATTTTTGTAATAAATACATTGCTCTTTAACCACTAACTAAGTTTAAAGCTTAATTGACTGGACAAGCAATGTAAAAATCACAAAACGATACTTTATTATGCGGATGCAACGCGTAGTTCGGCCACTGTTTCTTGCGACGAGTTAGTGATGTGCTTGTGCAGATCCATTAACGTAGGCCATCGACAACAATGTCCATTGACGAATGAACTATTCCAATTATAGTTTATTTTTCAATTTGTCAACCAGTTACAGGTCAGTGAATAAACACCATAGCAGGGTTCAACAATACCTTTTCTTTTTGTTCTTTTCTTTTTGCAATTTTTTTTTTCTTTCTTATATACACATTGTCATTGATGAATTTTATATATACAATGACATGAATATTTACTTGTAAAATATTATATTATTTTAATTACTGTGAATGTGAAGACTATGTGGGGCCTTGGTTTTTTTTTCTCTCAGCTTTAATCATAGTTTGCCAGTTTGAGTAAATTATGCGGCCTACCCAAATGTCCTTTCTTTGGTATTGTTCGTCGAATCGTTGAGCTCCTTAACTTTTATGTTGAGCTGTACGATTACTGACAGATGCTTGCACTGACTGGACAGGTCCACTCAATCTGTGTAGTTCTTTCCTCAAAAGACCATTTCAGACACCAACCTACATGGTCTTATTTATTTATTTATTTATATATACTTTATTGTACACCAGATTACACATTACTTAAAGATACATCTTAAACTACAAAATATACAATTGGCGGCCTTATCGCATACTGCGATCTCTTCCAGGCAACCTTGGAATGGACAGTGATTTTATGGACATTAAATGGGGTTGTTCTTGGTGCAAATAAAAAGTATATAAGTACAGTATACTATAATAGATACACAGATACATACATATGCTATATAGTAGATAAATATGCCATATAGTATATACATAGATACATACATACTAAATATATAAGAGACGAAAACAAAAGAAGACTGTCAGCCAGCAACGAGAACAAAATCACAACGACAAGTAATGTTCCTTCACGAGTCGTTTAAACACAGGCAGCGATTGCGCGCGCTTTATTGGAACTGGTAATGCATTCCACAAACGAGCGGCCTGGACAGTAAAGGATTTGTCAAGAAAAGTTGTGGAATGCATAGGCATTTTAAGCTTCAAATTATCTGATGACCTTAAGGATTTCGTGTGGGAGTCGCAAAGAAACTGGAAGCGTTTCTTGAGATAGAGAGGGGTGAAAGGAGAAAAGAGCACATTATACAAAAGGGAAAGAATATGAGCATTCCGGCGGAGGCGAATTGGTAACCACTTGAGCTTCACGCGAAATTCGGAAACATGGTCATATTTGCGCAAACCGTATATGAACCTTATACAAAAATTTTGAAGCCGCTCAAGTTTATCGAGTTGGTCTTGAGTAAGGTCTAAATAGCTGGCATCAGCATAATCAAGGATGGGTAGAAGAAGCGATTGTGCAAGCGCAATCTTGGTGGCAGTCTGCAGAAAATTACGCAGTCTCTTCAAAGATGCAGCGGAAGCAAAAAGCTTGCGGCTAACCTCCTGTAGCTGGGCAGTCCAAGAGAAGTTCTTGTCAATGAATATCCCCAAGTCTTTTACTTTCTCGCTGAAGGGAATAACTGAGTTGTCAAAAGAAACTTGGGGAAGAGTCGTCCAGTCGATTTTTGAGACCGTTCTAGAACTGCCCACCACCACAACCTGCGTGTTTATGGGGTTGACCCTTAGTCCATACCTCTTGCTCCAGTCGCATATACGGGCCAGATCTCGATTAATTGTTAAGATAGCCTCTGACAGATTTCCATGAGGAGCTCGAGAGTAAATTTGTAAATCATCTGCATAAAGATGGTAGGAAGAAATTAGTTCGTTGGAGATTGAGTTAATAAAAACTGCGAAAAGTAAAGGGGATAGCACGCCACCCTGTGGTACACCGGCAGAAGTATTACTCCAGGAAGACAAGGTCTCTCCGATGCAAATACGTTGCCGCCGACCGAACAGGTAACTTCGAAACCAGTCGATTACCGATGGAGATATATTAAGAGAGCATAGAATGCCAAGCAAAACATCGAAATCAACAGTATTAAAAGCATTACTAAAATCTAGCAAAGCTAAGACCGTTAAATTACCGTTTTCCATGGCTGTCCTTATATCGTCCGTAATATTCAGAAGCGCTGTGGTGGTACTATGACCAGGACGGAAGCCAGACTGGAAGGGGTTGAGGAGATTATTTTTGGAGAGGAAAGTGCTTATTTGATTGTGGATTAACCGCTCAAGAACTTTGGATAGGAATGGTAAGAAGGATATTGGGCGGTATTCAGAAAAGGATGCTGGATTGGATTTTTTAGGTAGTGGAATTATTTGAGCATCTTTCCATGAACATGGAAAGACACCACTCGATGCAGAAAAATTAAGGATGTGACAAATAACGGGCAGGATTACATCCAGCACAGGGACTAACATATTACGGCTGATACAGTCACTTCCTACTGCATTGGAAGTAATCGATAGTATGCTCTCTTCTTAACATCACATGCGGAGAATTGACCAAAAACAAATGGAGAATAACTGGGAGTCGGAAGAGAAGAAAGATAATTCAATGTATTCAATTTAATTGTCCTATCAAAGTCGGACGAAGCAGTAAAATGATTATTCATTGCATCGATGTCAATATCTTTTGGGATTGATTCTTGTCGGGTTTTACCGACCCCCAATGACTTAAGAAATTTCCAAACTTTGGATGCGTCCCCATTTTGGACAGAAGTATGAATGTGATGGCTATTAGCATTCCTACACACCTTATTGCAGTGTTTACGGATTGAGACATATCTTTCCCTATTAGCGACATTAGGTCTTCGCTTAAATTTAGACTGCCGTCACTTTTTTATGCATTAATGCTTTAATTTCATCTGTTAGCCACGGCGCCGGCAAATGTCTAACCTTAACTGCTCGAACTGGTGCGTGAAGATCATAAAGTTCAACAAGCTTAGCCTCAAAAATGTTAACTTGTTCATCGACTGATGTAGAGGCAAATAAAGCAGACCAATCTATATTGTACGCATCCTTGCAAAGACTGTCAACGTTCATACCACCAAAGTTGCGTTGCATGAGGATTTTGGCTTTAGCCCTAGGTGGGCGAATTTTATATGACAGAAAAATCAAGTCATGATAGGAAAAGGCATCAGCTGAGCATTGGCCATGCTTAGCGACGCGATCAAGAGAGGAGACAAAAATCAAGTCAAGAAGTGAAGGAGTAGCGTTAGGAAAATGGTGAGTGGCACTCAGCGGAAGAATGGAAAGATTACTGGAAATCGAAATATTAGTCAGAGTAGAAGAGCGATGGTCTTTTTTCAGAAGGCAAGTATTAAAGTCACCCATGATTATACTATGACTGTAAGAAGGGATCAGCATTTCTAAGAGATTTTCAAAAGATGAAAAGAAATTGACGCGTAAAGAGGGACAGTAATAGACACCAAGAAGTAATTTCGAATGGTGTAATTCGACTTCTAGAAACAGATGTTCACCAGCATTCACATGATCTGACCAAGATTATGTCTGTCTTTCTTCTCAGAGTAGTCAGATAGGAAACGCCGGCCTCATCTAGTTTAAAGAAAAAATGTTTGACGTGTAAAAGTGTTTGTATAAACCTACTTACAGAAATAAAATCATTTATCATTTACCTACTGTTTCAATAAGCTATGACAGCCTAAACTAGGGGTCTCCAAACTACGACCCGCGGGTTAGGTCCGGCCCGCGAGCACCAACAATCCGGCCCGCGCCGTCGATATCTTACTCGCCGACTAGTCCCAAAACGAAAATTTGCGCGTAATTCAATACTACAGTATGTTGCTATGTGAGCTAGCTAGGTCCTGGCCCTTTGGGGCTTTAGTATAGGAGTTAGTCTGGCCCTTGGGCTAAAAAGTTTGGCGACCCATGGCCTAAACCAACGTAACAGGATTTTTGATTGCTTTCATTTTTTTATTTACATATTGTATATTTTTATAATAATATTTTCAGGACCCCAAAAAATTTTTTGTACAATAATAAATGGATGAATCGATAACTTTCTGATTTAGTCAATCACTAGCGTATATTATTATGTAAAATAAATTGCTTTTGCACAGCACAACGACAGCGACCGATGATTTTGTGTGGGTAAGTCGTACGGTGCATGGTAAATAAAAACACGTTGTGTTTGGTGGCATAAGGTTTATAATTGATTGTGTAGTACGTTCTGATTTAAGAAATGCGGGTGTGTGCGCGACTGCGTATCTATTGCTTATACTGAACTGCATGTGTAGTAGTTGCCTTGTGGTGGGGACGAACTGGATACATATGTTTCCGATATATTTTCGGCTACCGGGCATGTCTCCTTGTTTATTATATCACATTCTTTACAGGAAACGAGTAAACTCGTCATACCCCTTTTTATAGTAAAACGCGGGGACGAGTTTATGGAGACGTCTTTTTAAAGTAAAACACTGAAATTTTCATTGAAAAATATCAAATAGATCGTAAGATATGAATATTTTACGGAAAGTCTAATTTTGGCGCGAAAATTTAAAAAAACACCCGCGCTACGCATCGATCACTAATAAAAAACTAGATACACAATCAGCGGCGAAAAATGTCCTCACCGAATGTCCACTCATTTCAAGATTTGGGCGCTCATTTAATCTAGTGGCGTTCGAACGCTCCGACTGTAAACATGCCTAAGTGCTCGTTTAAAAACTGCAAAAATCACACATCCAGGACGCTAAAAAAGGACGGAGTTTCATATTTTCGGTGAATATTAATATTATCATTATATAATTGTTATCACTGTATTGTAAATACTGATATTTTGTCAAGAAATCATCGTAAAAACATTTTTTAAATTAAGTCGTAATAAACATCAGGAGTTAAAAAGCATCTCAATTGTAAAGACTCTGACTTAACGTAATAATCATAATATCGCATGCCCACTTGAATTGTTCGGGTTATGTGCGTTGATTCTGTTCCAATAGTGGAGACGCTATTGTTTCTTTTTTTTATTATGATTATTATAATGAGACTTTTTTATTGTTTCTATAAATAGCATAGTAACATTTTATAGATTTAATTTTGACTGATTAAGTACATGTTAATATAATTAAAGATGCGAAATTTTGTTTTTGTTTTTTTAGCTTTCCTCGAAATCCAGTGAGGTGTGGAGAATGGATATCAGTTACAGCACGTCAAAGATCCGAAGAATTCTTCAAGCCTACCCAAACGAGCGTTGTGTGTTCAAAGCATTTTAAAAATACTTTATTATGTACACCAATTTTTTTAATACATTAAGCTTAACAAAATTGAAAAAAAGTACCATTTATAATCACAGAATAAACCAAAAAAATATTGGACAATTCGACTCCACTCTTACCTTTTCCTAGCGGCGAGCCTCGGTCGTAAAATTTTATGTTTATTTTGGCACTTTGTAATTCTGACTTTAACACATTGAAGTTAAGGTTGGATTTGTTTTGATGTATGTTGAGCTTTGTGAATACAACTTTAAGTATTGTGTTTAAGGTTGAATTTACATTAACGCTTATTTATTTCAACTAGAATAGGTAAACACAATTGGCGACCGTTTTAGGAGAACTTTTGCATGGCATTGTGTATCTAGTTTTTTATTAGTGATCGATGGCGCTACGCCGCGAAATCTATGGTCTATCCCCTACCAAAATGTGCTCAAAGCGCTTAAAGAAGTTTTCACTTCAAAAATCACTCCGCAACATCATCATCTTTTAAATTATGGTATCCAACGATACCCGACACGCTTACGTGCATTGAATAGGCAATTTTTTTCATCCTTTGGTTAGATGTATGCGGGTAGTTTACCCCTAATACACACAAATATTAATTATTTATTTCGTACATTAGACAACATTGTTTAGATCCGTTTGGCCACGGAACCCTAAAAAAATATGCTAACTTACTTTTATTGGTTACCAAATAGACAGTAAAATAGTATGTAAAAAAAAATTGGAAACCAGACAAGTACTTATGTCTATAATTAATTTAACTAAATGGCAATTTATTAATTAAGCGAGCGTTTTTCGCGAAAAACCTAAATAAAAACCTGTTGTAGGTTCTGATGAATGTGAGCTTCCGCTGCCTCCTGGATGGTCCGCAGACCGTACTCTTCGCGGGCGCCGGTACTACATGGACCACAACACACAGACTACCCACTGGACCCACCCACTGGAAAGTGTGCCACAACCGTGGCAAAGAGTTTCCACACCGCACCATGGAGTTTATTACTTTAAGTAAGTTGTATGGTTTTGAATCTTCGTGAATCAAGTAATCGAACATAAAACATAATCAACACGCAACGCGCAAATTCATGATTCTTAGTTAAAGAACTCTAACTATGTGATACATAATACATGTTCTATCGAGGAAACTTAATCTGACCAATTTGAAAACAAAATTCGTGCACACGATGACCACATCTGTTAGCAAGCGTTACTGTTGCGGGTGTATAGACGTTCATTTCTCCCATGGTATCTACTTAGTTGTAACTAGGTAGAGAATTCAGAAATTCTGATTCGATTTGCGTCTCGGAATTCAATAAACCAGATTTGATAAATTATCTTTTTAAATTAGAGATGAAACGTTTATCCGGCAATAGTCCGGTATCCGACACAAATATTTATTATCCGGTAGGATAGTAAAAATTTGGTCATTATTTGGCCGATAATTAAAATAATATGAAAATTTACAATCACTATTTAATTCATATTTATAAAAACCGGCCAAGTGCGTGTCGGATCGGACCACGCACGATGAAAGGTTCCGTAGTTGGGATGAATTTATCTCCAGAACAAACTTAACATTGTAGTTGAAAAACATGCTCTCTCATACATTCTGCAAACGAAAGTTGGCCGACTATTACTCGTTAACTTGTAAAAGCCTATTTAGCTGTGATAGTTTTCCTTGTAACTTCGTTATAAATATAATACTGATTTTTTTCACATATCCAAAAAACAATTTAGCTGACTGGGGAGGGGGGGGGGGAGGGGGACTTGGGTCACGGACGGACTTGACTCTTACAAAAATTAGCACTTTAAAGCTTAATATTTCGCAAACGGATCCCTGAATTGAAAAATGATTTTCACACACCCGCAATATTTTATTATTTTATTACACCATGGGATGGACGAGACAAAAGTCATCCCCTAAGTGTGGGGGAGGCACCCTAAAAAAATTTTTTTTGAAGATTTTATTTTACCACTTTGTCGGCGTGATTAATATGTATACCAGTGCCAAATTACAGCTTTCTAGTACTTATAGTTTCGCCATGTCCGTGTGTCTGTCTGTCCGCGGCTTAGCTCAAAGACTCTCTCGAAGGTTTCTTGTTGACTACGGAACCCTAAAAAAGAGAGTCCAAAGACAAATAAAACCACAAATCTTTGACGACGTTGTCTTGTTAAGAAAAAGTTAATCTTGTAATTTTATTAACAATATATTTTCAGAATTAGGTACCTCAAAAACAATCAACAACGGGTGAACGTGATCGCTAAAGATCGGATAATCGGATGCATATTTACCTAAAGTTAATTCTTCGCTGAGAAATTATGGAAGCGGCTTCTTAATTTTTTTTTTCTTAATATAAATCCCGGGATTCCAGAAAATCTGGGAATGCACAACTAATCGGATACATGGTATAGAAACGACTTCTTAAACATGTGGTATTGTTTATTTAAAAAATACCGAGACACCGGATCACATTACTATGGGTGTAAGAAGACGGGTAGTGTGTGTCGATTCTATAGTCAAAAAGTACTAAATTTAGCAATGCCTGAATCGCGAAATTTTTACGATCGATACAAAAGTTCATTCCATATTAGCCAACACCTCAACTTTAGGTAAATATGCATCCGAATATCCGATCTCTGGTGATCGCAATTGGCAACAAATCTTATCATCAGTCAAACGTGTCATTAGCTAGCTGCTCGTACACGCCTCAGCATCGCGGGGTTACTCAGAATGGGTTATGTTTATGGGCCGGATACACAGCACCCTAATTGCGTAACACACTATCAATCACAATTTGTATGATTTTAACGCAAATTGCTAATCCATTGCTTGATATGTTCGAAAAATTTGTCTGCTCAACAGCGTAAATATGAATGTTATATTGTCAAAATGCAACCGATTCCTATTGTAAGTGTGTTACGCAATTGTCCCGCAGCTCATAGTTATTTGGTCGGATACCAAATAACCATCCGTTTCATTCAACAATAATTAAAAACCATGATACTTGTTCATTTTATTTTAAGTACTGTTTTGTTACAGTGAAATAACTCATCAGACAACATACGCGCATCCTTGTTTAGTTGGTGGCTGCTATTTAGTCAGTCCGTATGTTCCTACTCTCGTGCCGCCTTATTTACTTGAAGAGATACCCCACTGGCTCATCGTTTACTCTAAAGGTATCATTTTTATGTACAGTCATCCAAAATATGTGCATCCCCATAAGCGCTATTTTTCTTCTGCTCATTGCACGATAGAATCTGCTTTACCGACTCGGCATTTTATATTTCTACTTAATGTCTCCTAACTTCAAAAAGTATTCATGTGTCCTGACTTGATAAAGAAAAGAATTTGAAAACTATGGTATAAAAACTGTACACTCAATTATTAATATATTTTGTACAAGTTGAAAGGTTTTCAAACAGCAAATACTTCTTGAATCCAATGTGTCAGAGAGGGGCCTTTTTGGCCTTGTACAAGTAAATAAATACAATATCCTGCACAAGTCCCAAATAAATCCTTTTTGTTCTTGCCTCGTATATGCTAAGCTATATTTTTTCCTCAGATAGTTAATCGTGTTTTGTTTTACAGCTGATCAAGAACTTGACCACAAATTACGTTGGAACATGTTCAGGCTGAGTGAGCTGGACTGCTACTCTGACATGCTGACGCGGCTCTACAAACAAGAGTTACAGCTTATTGTGATGAAGTATGAGCGATATAGGTAAGAGAGTTACTAAGGCACTAACCAACGATTTACAAGCCGTACTTAAGGTGTCTGCCAATTGCGTAATACACTTACCTCTTTACTAATAAATGTTACATATCAGGTGAATAGTTACACACCGATTTCTCTCTTTCAGTCGTCAGTAATTTGACTTTCGAAAGAAGAAGACAAAGCGTTGTGTAACTATACAGACGCTATACAACGTTTATTATTAGTAAGGACAAGAGGTTACAGTAGGAATCGGTTTCATTTTGACAGTTCAACAACATTCATTGCGTTATTTACGCTGTTGAGCAGACAAATTTTTCGAACCTACGAAGCAATGGATTAGCAATACGTTTCAAAATCATTCATATTCTGATAGTGTGTTACGCAATTAGGGTGCTGTTCAGTCGTCGTAAACGTTTGCATGCACCTACATAACAATAATAATGTGCTGGCAGCATTTGTGTGCAAACTACTATGATGTATTTATTTTATTATTATTTTTAGCCTATGTTGTCCCACTGCAGGGCAAAGGCTCCCTGTCTCCTTTCCACTCCTCTCTGTCTTAAGCTAGTGTGCACCAATCTTGTCTGTAGGCGTCAAGCTCTTCCCGCCATCTTCTCATGGGTCTGCTAGGATGTCGCCGGACGATTTCTGGGACGTGGGTCCCAGAAATCGACATTCTTTTGCAATATGAGCGCTACTGATTGCGATTTAGAAGAAAACCCAACATTATAAAATATACTGTCAGGTTTTAAAGCTGCCAAAGTGATGTCTGATATTTTTATCACAACGAGGCATCACATTCTTCTGAATTTAACTGAGTAGGCAGTCTGGGCAGATATTTAGACATGTCCGATAATATTGCATTCAAAGAGGAAACATATTATATATTTTTAAAGCCGATGCAGCATCCTATATTTTGGCGTCGCGTGTCTCGTTAGGTAGTTATAGTATGCTTGCGATGTCTCGCTTGGAATTAAACTATTTGGCCGAGGTATATGTATGTATTTTGTAACATATGCAATTTCCACACCCTCTACATACAGTTTGGTGTTTGACATGTTCATTCGAAGTCCAATCTCGAGGCTCGCCTTATTTAGGTCACTTAGCATTTAGCCTAAACCAGATGTCGAAGATGAAAATAGCTCGTTGGCGAAAATAAGTTGGTTAACCTTTTTTCGCCGACGACTACCTGTCTTTATTTGCCCAGGTGTCAGATAGGCTTTTGAGGGTGGTAGAAAACAGCTTAGGGGACAGTGGGTCTGTACTATTGCGGTAGGTACACTGCCGGCAAAAAGTTTGAGACCACCTACATCAAAGAAGGAAAATGATATAAAACTCGAAATACAAAGAAAGAGGTTTAATTATTAATTAAAATACAAATTTACTAATACACATACATTAAGAAGAAAAAAAAATTAACCATTTACATTAAAAATGCCGTTCATATTATAAACAGATTTTTCGTCAAACCCTTCCTTCCATTTTATTGCTTTTTTCACTAGTCTCGGCATGCGAGCAATCAATTTGTCGATGGTATCTTGTGAAATATTATTCCAGCTTTCTTGTAAAGCCTTCCACATGTCTTCTTGCGAGGAGGGACAACAACTGCGCACATTTCTATCAAGCTCTTCCCACAAAAGCTCGATTGGGTTGAGATCCGGGCTCTGAGGGGGCCACACCATTGTGTTTTAACACCCCTTCCGTTTCTTTATGCTCTAAATAACCCCTGAATAAATTTTAACTATGTTTTGGATCACTATCTTGTTACAAAAAAAAATCCATTTCCAATTAATCTTAAGGAGCAGTATAAACATACTGCTCCTTTTTCATGATTCTTTGGACTCGTACCAAATCTCCGGTTCCATGGCTCGAGAAGCATCCCCAGACTATAATGGAACCACCACCATGCTTGACTGTTGGCACCACACAGTCTGGTATCATCTTTTCCTCGGCGCTACGTCAGTTTAAAATTCGTCATTTTGATCCAAATATTTCAAATTTGGATTCATCTGTCCAAAGAACTTTTTTAAAGTCTTCTTCAGTGCAGTCACGATGGGTAAGGGCCCACTGCATCCGTTTCTTTTTGTTTTGTGGTCATAGTAGTGGTTTCCGAACGGCGACGCGACCAAATAACTTAGCATTTCTCAATCGTTTTTTTACTGTAGTCAATGACACAGGTTTAGATCGGGATTTGTTCACTTCTGCGCGGATTGCTGGTGCTGTTAGGCATCTATTCCGCTTGCTGGTAAAGACGATGAAATTATCCTCTCTAAAAGTGGTAGCTCTCGGCCTTCCCGCTCGCAAACGATCTTGATTACTGCCAGTCTCCTTGTATCGGGTTATTGTGTTATGAACACAGACTAACCAAGATAGAAAAGGATTAACTCCATGAGAACTCAGGTAATAAATATGTTTTAGGAAGCTAAAATAATCCTGAATTTCGGTTAACGCGAAACAAAACCAAAATAACTAGTAATGAGTAGCTTATAAAAATATTACAATGATTCTACCACCTCTATATATTTTGA
The DNA here is from genome assembly GCA_947568875.1 of Fissipunctia ypsillon. Lineage (NCBI taxonomy): Eukaryota > Metazoa > Arthropoda > Insecta > Lepidoptera > Noctuidae > Fissipunctia > Fissipunctia ypsillon. The sequence continues at coordinate 12,506,327 of OX387661.1, read as the reverse complement.
TTCAGGAGTGCCTGAAATAGCGAATCATAGTGAGTCAAACGCTTTGGCGATATGTTCCCTTTGCGTCGAGTCCCTCTACGTCGAGCATATGATTTCTTCCTCGACTTTATTCCCTTTACGTGGAATGCCACAAGTACAGTCGGAAATAAAAGTGAAATACAGTTAATGATTTATTCTATTAGACACTATGTAATAGGCATAATTAATTGTCAGTATGACCATAATTTATTTTGTTCTATGAACAGTTGGGTAAAAATGTGATTTGTAGTAAAATTGTCTGCATTTTAATTTTGTTTTGACTGTACCTTTTCAAACTCGATGTAAAGGGAATACAAAGCGTAAACATCAGTATCCTTGCAGAACAATAGCCTTTAAGACTCGATGTAAAGGGAACATACTGCTTTAGCCCGGCCCGCGTAGTCAACGTATTATGCTAGATACTGAGGGATTTTGAATTCTGTGCACTTCTCTATTATTTGGTTGAGGGAGACATCAGTGTGATGCGTAGTTCGCATGTGGCGATGTAGATGCCGCCACAACCTCATCGGAATCTTGCTCTTTCAGGTGGCTGTTGGGAGGTTGACTTGAAATACGGTTTTCGATTACTTTTATAAATGTTTCATACAAAATAATGAGACACCAGACTGATGTGGCGATACTTACCAATTTCAGATTTAGCACCTTTTTGTGTAGCAGATCATTGTGGCATGACAGAATTCAGAAGAAAGTATAAAGTTAAAGAGATCGTCCTCATAGAGCGAAAAGTCATTCAGAACAAAGTATAAAGTTAAATAGATCGTCCCCATACAGTGAAAAGTCATTAAGTCGTAAGACCCCGTGTTGAGTTAATGAAAGTTAAAGTTTTTGAAAATATAAATCGTCATAATTTTGGCTTGCCATTACATACTTACCTTTATGTTTTTCGCTTTATTTTAAAGGAAATAAAATAAAGTTTAAGAACTATAACTTGAGATAAACTTCTTTTTAGACTTAGTGACTTTTCGCTCTATGGGGAAGAGATGATGTAGTTGTAGCTTGTAGTAGTTTGCACACGGCCAATGGTTTAATAGCCTGCTTAAATAGGATTTCAAGCTGACTGGAAGTCTAATAGTGCTTAATCTATCGTCGATTTAAAGCCCTATTGTTATAAATGACTCTGTAAACAGTAACAACAGTCCACGGTTCAGTGACATTCCGGCAGTCATGTACAGTATTGCATTGTCTTGTCCATAAAGTGCTTTAAGTAATGTGCACTATGATTCACCGATGACGCGTATGCTGAACATGGGATAAAATATTCTTAGCTCAAGCAATTTGAGATGAATTTATATTTTAAATGCATATCTTCTTTTATCATGTTACAGGTCTGCCCTCTTGCAAGAAATCGAGAGGAGGCGACATGCCATTACATATCATGCACACTCCAATTGTTGATATTGTATAAGTTTGCCTAATTGTACTGTGATCTTACAAAAACAATATTCTAAATAGACAGTTATATAATAACTAGACTAAATATAAATTTAAACCTTAAGTATAATATTAGTACCTACTAAGTTTCTACAATTTGTTAATTAGCTGTTTGAGAAAAATCTTTTTGAAATGAATTTGTTTATAACTATAATAATCGATTGGTGCCTTAACATAAAATAAAATATTTTATTTTTCTTATTGCTTTTTATTAACTTTCAAAAAGAATTCAAGTGCTACCTACTTAGTGGTTTAATTATAAATGTTAATTAAAGTTAAGATTTATAAATGTCAAAAATGTATGGTTAAAGTTTTAACTTTAAGCAACATTTATAAATAAAGGGGTCAATCTATTCGCTTAAAGTCTCTTTATCATGACTATTAACCGTTTCACCAGTTCTTACTCCTTGTCCATCTATAATATCATACTCGTCAACTTTTTTAAAACCAGATATTCTGTAAACCTTTGCATTTTTAATACCTAATGTTTGCGCCCATGCTTCACCTGAAACATTAAAACTACATTTGAATCTTGATACATCACAATGTAAATAATAAGAGTAGTTAGGATAATAATTTTAGACAACCTTAACCGATTCGTTGCGATGCCTAATTTCACTAACTTCTAGCCGTGGCGTCGAACAAAAATAACGTGACACTGATCAGTGCCCAACGCCATACGATTAAATGACACTCATCTGTGTCTTCAGCCATGCGGAAACATCATCATTATCATCGATTTCAAAATGACACATATCCGTGCCTGACGCCACACTTAAAAAGAAGTGATGGCACTGAAACGTGCCATCCGCAACGAATCGGTTAATAAAAACCAGTAATGAGAGGTTACCTGTAACAGGGTGAATTTAGGAAAGGACCTTAAAGGATTTCAACATTGAATTAATACAGTCAAGAATCTTAAAGGCCTTGTTGACTTTTAGCATATTCAGTTACCATACACTCATTCTTGCAGTTAATAATTGCTGTCAAAGACACATGGTGCAGTGCAGTGTCCAATTATATTCAAAATAATATGACCACTGTAAATAGCACAATGTTTGTCAGAATCTTTTTTTGGACGTAATTATACCACAAGAATATTGATGTAAGAAACATACATGTCTAAAGCTAATATTTTCATCCACACAGACATTAATTCTATTACTTTGTTGTAACCTGTTTATTATCTACAATAAGAGATATAAACTGATGTCTACAATATTAATCAAATCCTAGGATTCTTAATCCTATACCTAATTAAAAGTAAAACGTCTGTTGTGTAGTTATGAAACTCTGGTTGGAAATTACCTGGTGGAGTAGAGTGCTCTTCGTCTGATTTTATACCATAATAGTGAGCCCAGTCAGCCTTTCCTTTGTAAACATTATATATCACTAGACCAAAAGCATTCCAAGCTAACAAGCCATAGGCTATACTGAGTCGTCGTTTCCATAGTATTGCTGTTTCTTCTGGAATTGGCTTGGTCCTTTTGCGGACGAACCGGTGCCACCACTTGTGAATCATTTCTTGCAATATTAGTTCAGCTGTTGTGTAACATTTTTTTAACCTAATATTTTAGGTTAGAATAATTGGAGGACCGAATAATGCACGAGTGAGTACCTAGGGCGTATATAGGTAAATTGTTTTTGGACTGATAATTTATATGGTAGATGTAATTATAATTTACCACAACAAAATTCTCTGTTCTATGACAAATTTATTGTTGTGTGATCACAGCACAGAACACATATACTCCTCACAGACTACATCACTACATATAGATCACAGAGTAAATTTTTTTTTTTTTTTTTTGGCTTCGCACGGTTTGTGCATTTAGCCAATGTCACGTTTAGATGAAATGGAATTAAAAAGATTAATTAAAATGGGATTTAGAGTAGGAAGAGTAAAGTAATTTGATAGAGATACTACGATGGGTGCACAGATTACTAATATGTAGCAAGCTACATAGTCGTTGGCCCCCTGGATGGGTGTGATCACCACAGAACATATATACCCTAAGACTGGGAATCCACGTCAAGATTTTTTCATAAGATTGTCGGAACCGATAGTTTGATCCGGCTACCGGAAGGCGTTGGAGCCATTAGTTTGTATGAACATTCAATACACGTCCGATCCGATAGTTGGGCCGGACGTCCGAGTCGGAAAATGGCGCGCGGCGTTTCCGATTTTATTGTCGGTCCGATTGTCTGAAGGCACGGTCTGCATACTTCTAGACAGAGAAAAATAGGCGTCCGATTCCTCCCTCCGACTTGCCAGTTGATTCTAGCGTTGACACTGAACGGATGCATCATTATGGTTCGAACAATGAGCGAAAATTATTCTTAAATTAATAATAAAGAACACATCCAGTTTCTGATCTGTCCTCTGGTATCGACAAATGTTTATGATTTAAGGTTTCACAGTAAGATTTAAAAATTTTGATTAAAATTTCTATGGATTTACTAAAGTAATTGCGTCTAAAATACTACAATATTACTAAAATATTTTTGTGTACACATCAAATATGTTTTATTACTCGTACGTATAATTACTCAACTATTTTATAGGGAACCGAATGATCCAACACACGCGCCACCATCAGCGAGACATACGCATAAGTAAGCATGACATACTCTCAACCAATGAGGTTATACACGCTGAAATTGTAATGTTTGTTTTCCAGCAGCGAAATTAATTTGTCTTGGTAGTATGTATGGACGGCAGCACATCAAGCTAGTAGTAGCTTGATGTACTGCCGTCCATACCCGTACCCTTCCGTGTCCGTAGATTGTAGAATCTGTCAAATTTCTTTAATAGATTTTCACCTTTATTGGCAATAGTATAAGGTTCAAGGTTGATTGGGAAAATTTGACAGTTGCGGGTAGCTTGACCTGCTGGCGTCTGTACATCACTATACTAAAAATTATCGATAACAGCCATATTGAATATTATAACATTGAAAGCACTATTATATATTGTATGACAATGTGTGTGTCATGCCGCACCTTACATAGTCAAACATGAAGCGATAACAGCGCCATAACTGTTAATGTAGGAACTACGCAAATTCGACTGTCGCATCTGTAGCTTGCTACATATTAGTAATCTGTGCTTACCGTTAATTATGATGATTATCACAAACAACACATTAATCCGGTTGTATGGACGGCAGCACATCAAGCTACTACAATCTGTCAAATTTCTTTAATAGATTATCAACTTTATCGGTAAAGCATTAGGTTCAAGGTTGATTGGGAAAATTTGACAGTTGGTAGCTTGACCTGCTGGCGTCTGTACCTCGTTTTATAGCTAGTAGTTTTCTAGAATTTCGTTTCAAATATTTTTTTTTCAAATTAATCATCAAATATATACATACTTAGATAAAACCAAAATAATAAAAACAATTGTTTTCTGCATTTCGCCAAGTCTAAAAATTGAGAATAAAGATTCGTTCAACCGCAAATTTTATCTATAGCTGTAATGGCGGCGCGTCATCGTAACAACTGATCGGCTGCTGAGACGCGTGCCCCCGTGGTAGAATGTTGGATTTGGGCGCCTTATTTACGATGATATTAATAATGTTTTTTTTTTATGAGTTTAGATAAAGTGGTAAATGAAACTGCACGTAACTAGGCATTCATGTGATACTTCACACTCCTGTGAAGTATTCTAATAACTCGTGACATGTAAATAATAGTTTCTTATGCTACTATTTTGCTGACCCTACATGAAATCCGCTTTTACTAACTAGGTATTTTTTACTTAGCCAGCTTACCGTTAGCCAGTTGACGCCAACTTTCGGGCACAGGCTGAAACGACCGAAACTCACAATTTTACGGAACTCGCGCGTAGGTATATTTTTCTCCAATAAGTTAATTTATTTAAAATACAATTAAGTACCTACGTACTTATCGCATCTAAGAAAACGAATTAATTAAAGCATTACCAAATTAAAGCATTGTCAAGGTACTCATAGACAATGCTTTAATTTGGCGTTCGATTTTCACTTATAATTAAGGCTAAAAAGGGCCCCGCTGGATAGAAAAAAACTTACGAATGTAATTTCTGCTGTATTATTGATAGAAGTTTGTCGAGATGATGAATTTATCAGCAATATGATACCGAAGCTATTAAACTTTTTTTTAAACTGTATTCTGCCAGATTTTAATGGTATGTACCAGCATGTACACAAGGCTATTACTTTTTTTATTTACTTCATAAATTTTATCAATTTCAATGTCTAAAATATATTATTATGTTATTCTAGCGAAAAATTGTCCTTCAACATCAACATCTCTATCAGACAACAACAATAGTACAGTCCAATCATTTATCTAACAGTACAGTTTTATTTTTGAGCAGCTTTGCAGATTGATGGTAAGAGGAGCTCGTGGCTAAGTAATAACAGCCGAACGGGTCGATCCATCAGGTTAAGCTACGCTTGCCGGGGTTGTCCGTGGATGGGTGACCATCTTTACATACCGACACTCCTCCGTGCCTCGGAAAGCACGTTAAGCCGTTGGTCCCGGCTGTCATTCGTAGATCTTTGACAGTCGTTACGGGTCGTCAGAAGCCCGAAAGTCTGACAACCAGTCTTACCAAGGGGTATCGTATTACCCAGTTACTGGGTTGTGGAGGTCAGATAGGCAGTCGCTCCATGTAAAATACTGGTATTCAGCTGCATCCGGTTAGACTGGAAGCCGACCCCAACATAGTTGGGAAAAGGCTAGGCAGATTGATTTTTTGCAGATTGATGGTATATACAATGTGGATCTGGACATACGACATTAAATTAAAACGAACACGGTACTAGTCCATCGAAACATTTTAAAACACGAAGATTAGTAGTTAATGAAGAGTTAAAAAAATTCAGTTTTCAAACAAAATGAATAGCAGAATCAACTGCATTAAAACTAAACACGCTTTATCTACGAAAAGTCACTGACCAACAATGCGGTGCGGGGTGCGGGGCGCGGCGGCGGCTACGTTTACCTATTATTACGGACTCAGATCTACATCATCATCATGTTGAAAAATAAGAAAACGAAAAATAATTTTCTGTGGCTAAAGTATTCATTGGATTTTATTAATTTTTTGTATACGGGTAAAGAACATGATTCTATTTACGTGGTTTGAAGGAATGTCAATCGTCCTGTTCCACCTTGTATAATTTTGAAATTAATGGGAAATAATATTAGCCAAAAAGTAACAAATATACTAAAGTAAAATTATTCTTTGCAGCAGCTGTTACAGTGGTTTCAAGACAAGATGAGTCACGGCAGATGGTGAAATCAACAAAACAAATGATTTTGCTTTAATTGTATTTTGCAGTATGTAGTTTGTTTAGAATCTACATTATCATTGTATAAATTACTTTTTATTTGTATTTACTATAAAATCAAAATGTGAAATAATATTTTATTAGGTAAGAACCACCTGGTGAACTCAATAAGCTGCTCTTTAGAATTTTATTTTACTAAAAAACTTTTGTAGAATGTTTTGACATTTTAAAGTATTTTTTTGCCTACTTGGTACTTGCCTAATCGCATACTAAATTGTATTTTAGATTTGTTGTTATCTCTTGTTTATGAATTATAGTTTCTTACGTCTGTTATATGTAATGTCTGTAATTGTAATAATTGGTTATGCTATAAACTTAGTCATGTTATCGTCATCATGTGTCTCTTCAAATACTTTTGTTTTGATAATTAATTTAAAAAGTGTATGTAAGGTAGTAAAATAAAACTATCTTTATAAACTATATAGAATCAAGATTTTCTAACTGAACAGACAGCTGTGCTGCTGGGGAGTTTGTTGCGCCACTTCTTCTTCCCAGCTAATGCACTAGGAAATGCTGAAGGGCGGGCGTTTTGGGGGACTGTCTTATATAATTTTGACGCTCAAAAAGTGCTGATATATGCCTAGTTGAATAAAAGACTTGATTTTATGTAAATATAATTTTTATTTTCCTATCATCAGCAGCAGGTGGCGTTCTGTAGTTCTGCTACAAAATAAATCAGCCAATTTTGATTAAATACACGCCATCTATTGGTTAATTCTTGTAAACGCAGGGCAGTACTCGCTCACGTCTGTGTGTGTAAACGGCCTGTATTCAATAACAGATGTTAATATGTAGTTATTTGTCGAATTGGGTGGATTTGAGGCAATGTTATGACTAATTTCAATAAAGTGTAATGTCCGATTACAGCGTAAACTACGCCTACGACTTACTAATGTTCCAATTACACATACATCAAAATAAATTAAAAATGTTGCCTACAGCGCCGTCTAGCGGGAAAATGGCCATGAAGAGATCGAAGGTTCCATTTTAAACTTTTCACACTCAAAAAAGTACAAAGGCGGACTTAATGCCTTATGCTTTATGCCTCAGGCGGACTTATTATCCAAGGTTTATGAAAATAAATCAAAAATTTGAAAAGCACATTATAAGGAGTATCTTCAAAAAAAAATTAAGTCTCTAAGCAATAGAATAACGTAGGGCCGCGCTGGATAGAAACCGAAATTAAATGCACTTTCTGTCTCAGGACAAAAAGTCGGATTTGAAAAATTATTTTTGTATTTGGTAGCCCCATTTTCGAGGATGGTTATTACGACCCATAAGAGCCGAGCAAAAATAAAAAAGTCAATATGAACGCTAAGCGATAACGAAGTAATAGCGCGGGCGAGCGATGCAACGCGGTGGGTCGGGGGACGAGGGAGTTTTTTAATTTTTTTTATTTGAGATAGGTTTGCTCTTGACTCTAGTCTAGGTTAGAGATGACAGAGACAAAGTCGACGATGGAGCGAGCTTACCCAGAAGAAGCCTGTTTATTCTCACTTTGAAGAGATCGGGGTTGTATGCGTTCGGAAACACAGACGCAGGCAGAGAGTTCCACTCCTTTGCTGTGCGCATCACAAAATATATTTGGAGACGCTTTTGTTTTATTAAAAATGTGGCTGTTATTTTAGTATATTGTGTATCTTACGAATTCGACGCGAACGAAATCGCGGGGCAGAGCTAGTGTTAAATAATAATTAACACGTTGCGGGAAGCAATGCATTATAAGCAGTACATTTTTCGATGTTTGAAAATGACAGTACGGGCACCACCGTAAAATTTAAAACTCTTCTGAACTGAGGCAATACCGTGACATTTCGTATAGAGGAACAAGGAAAACAGTTTTACTGTCGTATCACATCGATCTCTCATAAGTATTTAAGGGGGAAGCGCCAGGGTAGCCAATTATTTTCATTTTCACTCGAGAAATACCATAACTACCAAAATTAACGAACATAATTACAGCTTTCAGTATTTGATTACATTTCAGCTTTCATTCAATATATAAATGAACTAAAAAAAATCTTAAAAAAGTTGACAAAACACTTCTGAACATATCTGTACTTCTGCTATGAATAGAAGTTTACATATTTTATTCATATCTATGATAAAAGTACTAACCAATTCCATGATGGGTTTAAGTAGATACTATTTGCTGTTCATAGAGTATAGTAATTGTTGTTATTTAATCTGTGAAAATTGTTACGAAGTTCAAAATAGCTATTTTGAAAATCTATTTAGTTTCATTACATTCGTATTTCAGTACATACACTATATAAATTACATTTTTTACCATGCTTTCAACGCGTGGGATAACTAAAAACAAAAGGATTTATCTTCTGTAAGTATAATAACCTAGCCGTTAGAATAATTGAAAATATCAGGTACATACAAAGAAAACTAGAAAAGCTAAATTTTAAAAAAGATGCTATCAGTAACGGCGCGTTTATTTGACCACGAATATTCCTTCGCGCCTACCATTGATATACTAAAAACCCTATACCTACTAAAATATACTAAAAGGGTTTTTTTTGTATATCAATGGTGCCTACACAACGCGAATGATGCATGGTCAAAGCGCGGCGCCGCATTGCAACCGCCTAGACCGCGCTGTGAACACGTGGACCCTGCTGATATCGCAATGTGTCCTTTATTTGTTTAAAAAGTGTTTTAAATTAAATGAGCCATGGACAGGCCTACGCCTAAGTTCCTGCGGTAGCTGTGCAGTGAGCTGCGCGGTGCAGGTGCAGGAGGGGGTGACAGTTGATGTGAAAGTTATGTCAAGGTGCACAAGAGATAATTTCAACAAGATTTTTCAAAAAAAAAATCTACTGTTACCTATATATGCGTTCAGGTTCAGAATGTCCCTTTCCCAAAATGCCCCTTGGTTTCAAATAGTCCCTTTCTCGAAATGTCCCCTTCCCATAAGGTACATTTCCCAGAATGTCCCTTTCCCGAAACGTCCATTTCCCGAATTTCCTAGAACGTCCCTTTCCCGAAACGTCCATTTCTCAAAATATTCCCTTTCCCGAAATGTCCCTCGACAGTTACGCGTTTAACTGGGAATATACACTACCGTCCAAAAGTTTGGAAGCAGCAAGGTAAAATAAAAAAAAAAAACAAAACAAAGTCATTTCAATTTAAATGTATTGATAAAAAATTAAAATATGTATAAACAAAAACTAATTTAAGCCGAACAAAAGTTTTACATACAATATAAAATTAAATTAAATTTTAGCTTCATCAAAGTGTCCTCCTTTTTCCTTTATTAGCTTCTCGCATATTCTAGGCATTCTATTAATTAATTAATTAAAATAATCTTCATCTAATTTGTTTCATTCGCTCTCTAATAGCTTCCACAAATGTTCTGAGCTCGTAGGAAAACGATTTTTCACCCTTCTATCGAGTTCATCCCAAACAAGCTCAATGGGAGAAAGATCAGGTGATTTAGATGGCCATTGCATGATGTTTAAGATTTGTTCATCTTTTTTCTTGTTCAAAAAGGTCTGGCACAGTTTAGAAGAATGCTTAGGATCATTATCCTCTTGGAAAATGAATCCAGGACCAATTAGATTTAGTCCACTGGGTACGGCGGAATTTTGGAGAATTTTCAAGTAACCTTCCTTGCTAGTTTTCCGGTTATCCTCACAATATTTCCGGGTTTATTGTTGCCAAAACACCCTCAAACTATGACATTACCTCCACCATGTTTGATAGTAGGCACGGTACATGCCTCTGAAGCCCTCTCTTCTTTTGACCGGCGTACAAACACACGTCTATTGGATCCGAAAATCTGAAACTGATTCGTCACTCCAAGGGACATTTTCCCCTTGCTCTATTGTCCAGTTTTGGTGCGCTTTTGCCCATTCTAGTCTATTTTTCTTATGTCGAATTGCTAGTTTTGGTTTTTTAGCTGCAACACATCCTCTTAGTCCCGCAGACAATTTTCAGAGAAGTCTTTTAACAGTTGTTTTTGAAACGGGTGTTTCTCGCGTTTCATTCAGAGCTGCGGTGATTTGTAGTGAAGTTAAGCGTCGATTCCGTTTAGAGAGAATCCTGATGAAGTTGTCTTTTTGCCTTGTTGTGGATTTGGGCCTACCAGATCTCTTACTATCTTTATTTTTCCCAGTTTATCGTTTTCCAACAAGGGTAGGTATAGTGGACATCTTTACGAGAGATTCCGAGCCTTTCTGCGATTTGACGTTCACTGTATCCTTTCTCACGTAGAGTACAAATAGCGCTTCACTGTTCGAGTCTGATTTGCTTACGTTTTGCCATTTTCAGAAAAAAAAATAAGCTCAAAGGAGTCGGCGATATCTTTCGAATCGGACAATGTTAATATCACAACTTTCACGTGCCAATGCTCAGTTGGACTAAACAGGGTCTTAAAAAGTTATCAATTAAAAAACTACCAAATGTTATCAATGAAACCACACCATTGCAACAATAAAGTACCCGAAGGATTAGGCCGCTATCCCACTAGCGTTTTACGAGCGTTAGCGCTTCTCCAACGTCTGCGCAGCGTCAACGTTGCGCAGACGCGATGTTAACTGTTAGTTTGTTAGAAAACATGCGTCGTTATTCCCTGTAGCTAAGAATCAAAGACCGCTGCAACGCTCCTTAAGAGTAAAAAATGAATTAGCATTGCCGAGTTCAAAACTAGCTATGTTTCACTCAGGACCTCTAGTAATGTGCATAAAAATTTATAATAATTTACCCAATGAGATTAAAGACATAGAATTTGACAATAAATTTGTAAACGCACTTAAAATGCACCTAATACAGAAGTGTTAATTATAGCCTAAATGAGTTCTTAACAAATTGACATTCTGTAATATCATTATTTTGTAGATTATTTGAAGATTGACGCAATGTAATAATGTAGAAATGTAATAAAGACATCCAATATTAAATTAATTAATAATGAAATGATGACAATAATAATGTAATAATATATATATTTTTTAAACTTTATGTATTAATGCATGTAATAATAATTTAATTTATAATTAAGAAACATTGTTGCGGTGCCCTAGCAGGGTTCATGTACGAAACTTATAAGTATTTGTAACAAGACCTTATAAACGACATGAATGCAATAAATAAATAAATAACGTCGCGACTTTCTACGTTCTTTCAACGTTAACGTCGCACACACTCTCACACACACACTCACTCACACACACACACACACACACACACACACACACACACACACACACACACACACACACACACATATATATGCTGCGATTTGAGGTGTATAATCGGAGATAAAATGGATTCCGACGTGAAAACACTACTGTTGGCTTTGCTATTTCGACGAAAATTACGTAAAATAAAAAGAAAGTCTCATCGTCAATTTTGGGAAAATCCTTTATGGTCCAATCGATTACAAGAAAGTGAATATTTCGCACTGTACTCTAGTAATATTAAAAATAATGAATCGGAATTTTATGAATATTTGCGAATGCCGGAGACTACATTTGACGAACGGCGTGGTTGTACCTCTTACCAAAAAACGCTAGAAACTCGCGACGTTAACGTCATCTGCGCAACGTTGGCGATTTACCACTGGAAACTCGCGACGTTAACGTCATCTGCGCAACGTTGGCGCTTTACCACTGGAAACTCGCGACGTTAACGTCATCTGCGCAACGTTGGCGATTTACCACTGGAAACTCGCGACGTTAACGTCATCTGCACAACGTTGGCGCTTTACCACTGGAAACTCGCGACGTTAACGTCACGTCTGCGCAACGTTGACGCTGTGCAGACGTTGGAGAAGCGCCAACGCTCGTAAAACGCCAGTGGCGGTCTTAAGTCATAAAACAGGTGTTTCGTCCGAACTAAAGAGTTAGTTAAAACTTCATGAATGTGGAATAACAATCCTTTTATTTTTATGTAAACAACCGTAAAAGCTTGTAAAACGATAGTTTATTGCTAATTTTTGCCGCCTATACTCGGTATTCATTTGTTTTGTTTGAAGACGGGTGTGCTTCCAAACTTTTGGACGGTGGTAGTGTACCTAAGTATTAAATATTTAGAAAATCAGAATTTATTATTGTTTTAATTGAACATTATACAGGATGGTCCAAATAGTGATGTCCAAAAGGAAAATCTGAATTCCTCATACCCCAGGGGTAGTCGAAAATACCCCAATATGTTCCGCGATTTTTTGTAGTTTTGATGTTAACAATTATCACGTGGATCAATTTTAGCTACGACGTTTTGGTATGTGATTAAAAGTTGATTGACTACTTAGCTTGTTATTTAAATATTCCTTAACTAAAAAGTGATAAATACAAAACTTTTTTAGGAAAAAAAACACTATAAAGTGAAAAAAAAAAATATTTCGGAAGTCAGTGGCAAAATTTTTTCACTTTGTAGTGTATTTTTTGGAAGTCGGTTGTTGTTTTACATAACACATAACATCACGCTTTGTTTCCCCGAAGGGTTAGGCAGAGGTGTACCAATAGTAACACCCTCATTTCGCCAGTTATGTTTAAGTCCCATGTAATAGGGGGCGAGCCTATTGCCATCTACCGGGCACAAATCCAGACTCCGGGCTGCTACTGAGAAATTCCAGATAGAAAAACCCAATAACACTGCCCGACCTGGGAATCGAACCAAGGACCTCATACTCAGCAGTAGCGCTTGCGACCACTAGACCAACGAGGCAGTCACGCGCTGGTGTTGTTTTTTTTTTTGTAAAAAAGATTTTCAGTAGTTACCTACTTGGATTGTTTTTCTGCAAGTGTTTTTAGGGTTCCTTACCTCAAAAGAAAAAAAAAAGGAACCTTATAGGATCACGTCGTTGTCTGTCTGTCTGTCAAGGTACCCATTTTCTGAGGAACGCGTGGAGGTATCAAGATGGGGCTCTAAAAAAATCAAGCTTCTAAGTCAACGCAATAAAAAAATACGGCTTTTTTTAATGCGACTTATTTTGATACTCGCAAATAAATCAAAACCTATAGGGCACTTCCCGTTGACCGAATCATGAAATTTGGCAAGAAGCAAGGTCTCATGGCACAAGTAAAGGAAAAAGTCCAACAATCGTTAATTTGTAGTTTATTATCACAAAAAAAAAAAAAATTTTCGTTTACAAAGTGACATATATCGATGTACGCATGTTTTTCAACTACAATGTGGGATATATTCATCCCAACTACGGAACCCTTCATTATGCGTGGTGCGGCACGCACATGGGCGATTTTTTTTTTAGATAATGGAAACAGGATACCGCCTGAAGATAAGGCTAGGCGTGGCTACTGTGGCTAGGCTGCATTATTGAATAGGTACCTACTGTTATGTACCTACCCTATTTTACTTTAACTAGAATTCAAAATTGCATACATATTCTAATGGCTAATCGTAAACCAAGGTCGAAGGTCATTCGGCTGGCTGTGTTCGCGTTTCATGGCGATATTTAGCTGACGTTATAACGTGGTACAACGCGGTACCTGGTACAGTCTAGCCGCTCCGCTTACACACTTGAGATACTTTACGCTGAAATAAGAAATAATATCATTTATTTTGTATATTTGATAGGCTCACCTTTGACTAATTTCTTAAATTATTATAATGTTAAGTCCGCCTTATGTACCACGTTCTGTGCATGTAGAATAAATAAAAGTTAATGCAATGGTGCTTAACGCCTAACGCCATCCTTCCGCAATGTTATGCCCTGGCTAGGTAGGTATAGGTACATAGGTACTTGTCCTTTCAAACTTCAAACGGTTATCGTCAAGTGTCCTGTTTCCAAAAATCAAGTGTCTAAATGTCTCAATCAAAGAATGAAATCTGTCATAGATTAGGTGTCGACTGTTTTGTCTCAGCCAACCACTACCTAGAAGCGAAGTCTTGCGTCTCTCTCCTAGGATGAAAAGATAATATCTCTCTCAGATGGTCGGCCCACTGTCTTTCATCTTCCTGTCTCTGCGAGCTACGATAGTGACTCTGATTCTGTACCAAAATCATTTCGTTTTGAATTATATTTTTCAAAAGAAATTCAACGCTCTAGCAAGTACAATTGGACGTAGTTACACGAAAAGGATCCAATCCACACAAAGTCATGTGTGGATTGGATCCTTTTCGTGTAACTACGTCCAATTGTTGTTGTCCAAGAAACAGACACCTTCACGAAAGTTAAGAGTAGTTTGCCCGACTCTAGCGCTATTGTGTCCACCCCAGGTTTAGGTTCTGGTCTTCTGGCTCGGATATCTGCAGTGATCGGAATAGGTAGTGCTAATTTGCTTAAACTTCGAGGAAGGAAGTAACAGAGTGGATACCTATTGATTTGAAAAATCATAAATTTTTTTAGGGTTAGACACACACACATTTATATCTGTAATTTTTATGGTGTAGGTACATAGTAAAGAGTATTCTATCATCTATAAATAAAGTCCAGTAAATAATTCGTGGTTTTTAAATTCGGGGATTTAAACGTCATTAAAATTATTCCGGGATTTTAGAGGAGGAGGATTTTTTCCTCGAAGTTTAGGCAAATTAGCACTACATATTCCGAACACTGGTTATCTGTCTTCTTGGAGCTGACCGAGCTACCGATACCTATAAAGCTCCCAATTTTAGTTAGGTATGAATTTTGTGGTTTACCTAGATATAAAATTAAAATAATTTTATAAGTAGGTACCTACTTATGTCTTGGGCTTATAAAATACGAGTTTATTTATTTTTCTTTTAAAATGGTAACGAATTTTAGATGAATGGGTGTAATTAAGTTTGGTGAAGAAAATAAAGTGAGGTACCTATTTATGTTATAATTTTTACACGACTGCCCCAAAAAAGGAGTGAACGTTTTCAGGGTTCATGTATGCTTGTGAGTTTCTTTATTCCACCATAACTTATAAACGCCTGTACAGATTTGGATGTATGGGGTATCGTTAGAGTCCTTACATCCTCCCGAGTGACACTGACTATATTATTTTGAAAAATTTAATATGGCGGCAGTATGGCTTTCTTTTCAAATGTGAAAAAATATTATTTCTTTAATTATTACAATATGGGTATCAAATTGAAGGCCTTGATGAGAACATTACAAAACAAAAAAATTAAGCTTGTCACTAAAATGTATAAAATAAAAATAAATAATTTAAAAAAAATAAAGACGGCCCTACCAAAAAACGAAATAAAAAGTAAAAAACAAGTTGTATACAAAGCAAAACGTCACTCATTTACTCCCTGACTAAAAGGATAAATAAAATTGCCATTGCAGTCGGGGTACCTCTTAGATTAAACTTACAAAACATTACTTACTCAGGGAGTAAGTCGTGTTTTGTAAGTCTTTGTTACCTGAAATATAATTAAATGATATAATTTGTTTATTATATTACATGCGATGATCAAATTCGAACTTTATTAACTTACTAATATTCCTATTATGAAAAAATACTAAAGTGTACCTACTACATAGTTGACAATCTCTGTACAATCCTCATCTATGCTTATTTTTATGTTTACCTGACAAACCTTCTCGAAGGTCGACACGGCACTGCTTTGTTTACATCGGTACCATGCGGGTCAACTCGAGGCTGCTACGCTCAGTAATAATACTAACAATACATTAACTCATATGGGGAAGTCAAACAAAAAGTAACGTGTTTAAAGCAAAATAATTAGGTATCGTTTAGTTCTATAGATGCAACAATAACCTAATGAATATTTTTTTTTCATGACGTAGAGCTAAGTCGGACCGTATCAACGCTCTGAGGAAACAATATGACGCATTTCTGGAAGAGGATAAAAAACGAAAGGAACGGAATGATTTTATTTTGGGAAGGCTCGATAAAATGCGATACACCTCCGCTTTGGTCCCAGCACGACATAAGGTGAGTACGAACTTGTCAGAAACATTAATTTTAAAAATACGTTGGAGCGACAATTAGACGATGTTATCATGTAACTAAACGCTTTCAGCCCAGCACCTTTGATACTCGTCCGACAGTAGTCGATCGTCTGGGGTTTCAACCAGAGTTTTCGTCAGTTCGTGATTTCCAATCATCTATAACAAATCAAAGACAACTGTTCCCAGATATTCAAGTTAACAATAACGAAGATACATATTTAATCCAGGAAATTAGCAAAAAATACATACTCATTCCGAAGTTGAGAACAACGTTCATGAACAATTGCATAAGGAATGGTACAACTAATCAAAATCCAGAAAGGTTGCGAGAAATGAATCTCGATCAGGACACTATCCCCATAAAAGATTTGAAACCGAATTCTCACGATAAAACGGATTGGAAGAGTAAATATGACATTTTAAACATATTAAAGAATGAAGAAAAAGGAAAGCCAACAGGAACTTATCAAACCGATTTTGTAGATCTTAAACAGAGTGTACCAAAGGAAAGCTTCCTGGGAAATAATCAAGATCAAGTGGCTATCAACTATGATAACTACGTGAATACAGACGTTCGTGTTGAGACACCGAAAAAATATGTTAACGAGTTCCCCGAAAAAGATTTACCAGCAGATTCATTACATTATGATTTACCCAAGGATATTGAATATAGTTTTATTAATACAGTACGTGCGAGTGAGGATTTAGTTGCAAATGCAGATACAAGCGAAAATAACAATATCTTTGTTGTCGACCAAACGGATGCTATTGGTGATCAATTACAAAACATTACATTGGAGTACAAAAATTCAGATACGACCAATATTGAAATTTCGCGAGAAGTTACCAACTATCATGAACCACAACCTGAACCCGATGTCAATACGACTTCGACGATTGCAGATGTTTGTGCAAAACAAATTTTACACAATAATGAGGAAAATGTTAATATTCAAGATGAATACCCCGTTGAAGCTGGTTCTCTTATACATAATCAAAATGTGTCTGTTGAGCAACATGAGACTGCAGATTCAGAACAAGTAGTCTACGTTGATGGTAATGAAATAAGCCCGATGCAAGTTTTAAATTATAATGCGTCGTCGACACTTGACGTAAATGACCGCATATTCGATAATGAAAATTCTGCTGTAGTTAGTAACGATCAGGAATTCGCACCAAATATCAACCTTCAATTGAAAGCTGACGCAACTGACATTCTACAAGAGCAAACATATCTAAATAGTAATATCGAAACAGCAGAAGAGGCAGAACCCATTATCGAAAAACAAGTCGATTTAACCGAATCCATCGAAGATTTTGATGCTGAGCAAAGGGAAATGTTTTATTCAGAACAAACTGATGAAAATTACCCCACACAAAAAGGTGACATGGAGCATCCTTTAGACTTTTCTCAAAACGAGTACCCACAAAGTCAAGAATATGCTTATTATGTAAACACTGAAGCTGATGCCTATCCTGGCGAATTAAATGATGAAGAGGTGACCCAACAATACGATCCAAGTTACGAACAACAATATGCCGGTTTAGATCAAGGATCAGAACAGCAACAATACGTTGAGCAATACCAAGAGCCTGAAAGGTTTACTGACCAAGTCGAGCCACAGTTTGATGTGTTGGAATATGAACAATTAGAAAGTCAGGGGGCAATTGAGGAAACTTTAGATGTTGAAGATGGTTACACAGCGCCGAAATCTAAGGCACCAGCCGTCGAGATGCCATCCGGCGAGGAGCTAATTAAAACTAACAAGTCTGATGACAAAACAGTACCACATGTGATACCCTTCCCATCATAAACACATCTGAACAGATTATGAATAAAATTAAAAGGACACATCGGCTTAACAGGTGATTTTTTTATTCCAACGAAGTTTTAAAAGCGTCTACATAGGAACTGTTACTTATATGTATGATGATGTGTTAAGGTTAAAAAGCAACAAAAATCCGTCAAAAAGCTGTATGAATACTTATAAAAATACATTTTGAAATAAAATTTTTTTGTTGCGCTCTTTCTGAACAGTGAACGAAACTGAACCGTCACGCATGGTGCAGAACCATAATTGCGTAACACACTATCAATCACAATCTAAATGATTTTGACGTATATTGCTACTCCATTGCTTCATATGTTCAAAAATTTTGTCTGCTCAACAACGTATATAACGCAATGTTGATGAACTGTCAAAATGAAACCTACTATGATTCCTACTATGTGTGTAACGCAATTATGGTGCGGGACCGTGACGCTGAATCGGGTATTATACTTGGCTGCAGTCGTAAGTTTTCCCTTCAATCGTGTGGTCATAAGCACACACCATATTTTTCTCAAGATGTGCTGCTGTTGCTTAGGGCTTTCTTCTACTGTACAGCTATAGGTAGGTACTGACCTGTGGCGCACCTATGTATATACCTAAGTCTGCACTTGTAACCTAGTAGTAAATACTGCGACTAGATCCGTTTTGGCTGACATCCTGATACAGCAAAGCGCCCGTGGTAAAGGCTTGCTTTTCGTTGTAGGTTAAATAACTGCAGTCCCGCCATCGAGACAATGCGTTCCTGACACCTGTCAGTTGGACAAGTTCTAATTAGGATCAAATTCGCAAAACACATGTTCGTTATGAAACTGACAGGTGTCAAGAACGCATTCGACGGCCGGACTGTAAGCTGCATATTGGATTAATGACATATTTTGCTGCGAATCTAAAACATTGTCAAACTCACGTTAACTACTGATTGGCTGACTTACGGCCGAACCCAATAACCTATCTAGTATCTATCACCAGTTTTGGCATACTGGAGATAGAAAAACCTGTCTAGCTATGGTTTTAACGACCCAATAATCTATAAGAGATTATGGAATCTTACCGGCCTGATATAAGGACAGATAGAATTATACTGTCTACCATCAATAGCAATCTGTCTTTTACTGAATATAGGTTATTGGGTGCGGCCTCAGGAGAATATGTAATCTTACCAGCCTTTTTTTTTTTTTTGGATGGGAAATCATCAAATGACTTTTCCCGCTCTGGGCGTAGCGGGAGGGCGTGTCAGACTTTTACTGACTAAAACCCACCCGTGTTCCTTCAGTTGCCTGTGCCGTGGCCACGGTAACTCTTTCGAACATCCGCAACCCTAGCTGGAATCTTACCAGCCTGACATAAGCACAGATACAAATTATACTGTCTACCATCAATGGCGATCTGTGTTTTACTGAAAATAGGTTATTGGGTTCGGCCGTAAAATAACAACGCCCCAATCAAGTCAGCTCACATGAGTTTGTCTGCTAGGTATTTTTTGTATTGATTAACATTTCAAAAACCGAATGTTAATGTCTCACAGCTGGGTAAGGCCGCAGCTTTTCTTAATAATCCATATCCATACTTATACTACTAATATTATAAACTAGCGACCCAACCCTGCTTCGCACGGTTTTTACGACTAGGCAAATCAACGAGATTTCTTTATTTTTTTATATTTGTATTTTACACATAAACCATCCGGAATAAGTTCTATAAAAGAGAATTTATTCCAGATGTGTAAAATACAAACATTAAAAAAATGCAAACACGAAAAGCGACTTTTATTTATAACTAGCTTCTGCCTACGACTTCGTCCGCGTGAAATTTCTTGTTTTAAGACAAAAAATATCCTATGAGTCGAGTCCTATGACACTCACTCGACAAGCAATATTGTAGCTGTACGCATTAGTGAAAGAGTTTTTCTGAATCGGGTCAGTAGTTTCGCAGATTACCCCCTACATACAAACTCACAAATTTTATCTCTTTATAATATTAGTATTTATAATACGTATAGATAACAAAATGTCCTAATTATGTAATATCTATTTAAAAATACGATTGATTTTCTTCGTTTAATTTGCATTGCTTAGTATTGTATAGGTACGTATTGTTTGGTTTATATTGTGTATTGTTTTTTTTTTTATAATATGCTATGTGTTTATAATTTTTGTTTAGTTAAGACACGATACATTTTGTCCCTATTTCTGTAATAATTCAGATTCGCAATAAATGGAGTATTTAATTACATAAGCCTGTGTTATTTGAACGTCAAAAGTACGTCGATTAATAACATGCAATACGCATTGTTTCCCCGAAGGGTTGGGCAGAGGTGTACCTATAGTACGCCCACATTTCATTTTAGGGGGCGAGCCTATTGCCATCAACCGGGCACAAATCCAGACTCCAGGCTGCTACTGAGAATTTTCAGATAGAAAAACCCAATAACACGTTGCCCATTCTGGGAATCGAACCCAGGGCCTCATGCTCAGTAGCGCTTGCGACCACTAGACCAACGAGGCAGTCGACGAATAATGATTATTCATTATTATCTCCAACCCGTCTCAAGCAAGCGTGGCGATCAAAGCTCGTGCCTTCTCTGTATGAGAAGAGGCCTTTGCCCTGCGGTGGGACAATAATAGACTGGTATTATTATTATTATTATTTTATTATATCTACTTACTACAAGAATATGGTACACCACATAATGCTACATTTATTGAGGCTCAGGCTGCTGAGACAATTTCTCCAATTCTGCTGCTTGTTCAGGGATGAGCGGTTCTTTAGGTTTCTTCCAATAGAACTCCTCCCATGGCAGCCTGTCTACACCTGTAGCCCAGTGGTAAATCCTACATCTTACATTTACTTTTTCCGATTTGTTGATCTGAAAATTTGAAAACAAATTAACATACCACGAAGATAATTTTTTTTTCCCATTTTGTTTTTATCAATACCATACAACAATATATTTCCAACCATTTCCTATCCGAATTTCAGCTATGGCGGCCAATCTCAACAGAAACTAGCCAAGTACGCAGGAGATATTTATAGTGCACAAAAGAAAATAGGCAAATGTGGTCCAAATGGCCACCACTAACGAGACCCACGTAACTATGATGAGTCATTTTTATGATACCCATGAAAAAATGTCTCGGTAAAATGTTACCGACGCTAAATATTATTTATCAAATTATACAACATTATTTTTAGTATAAGCGAAACCTGAATATAGTTTGTCCAGAATAAATAATTAACTATATCGATTCCAATAATTTTAACAACGTGTTATATTTTGTCCCAAAAATATTTAAAAAAACGTTACAAGTTGGACACCGAGCGACACTAAATACCTATCCGCAATCATACGCGCACACACAGGTCATGGCAAGTAATAGCGGCACTAAGCGCGGGCGCACGGTGGGGCAGGGGTAAAACAACCCCTTCAGTCGCCCGGATGCTACAGGTTGGTGCTCACGTGTCACGCTCCCGTTCAGTTACTTAAAGCGATTGCCAGCGCCGCGCCGTGGTCCTTGCAGTTGTGTTTCGGTCGATTGTGTAGCTATCGTATGTAAAAATATCGTGTCACCATGTCTTTCTCATACACAAACGTACACTACATAAAAATGGTACGACATGGTAAATAATGATCCAGTCAATTATTGTAAATAATGATGATTAATATTTTTAAACACGCCAAGATGGTTAATCGTAGAAAGTTATTATTTGTACTCACAGTCTGTTGTGGTTAAGTAGTAATGCGAAGTTTAACACTTTTCATCCACTTTGAACTTTAAGTGGTTGGCATAAGGCGCAACAAATCGCATTGACTACATTTTATCACTTACGGCTGCATTTACGATTAAAGTACATAATAATATCTACCTACACTTGACCATTACGACAGTCTAAAGACTGCAATTGTGATGGGAAATGTTATCACTAGTTAATTACAATACAATCGCCGTACGGTTAGGTACCTACTGCCAAATTTTGATCAATGAGCGCAAGACGACGCTTGAGGCGCAGGCGGCATGGGGACGCCGCGTGGTGAGCATGTTTTAGTACGGACAACCAGGCAACATAACAAGCTTAACTTTGTGATTTTTTTATAGTTTTGAAATTTTGTACATAGATTCCTTACATAAAAATACTAGACACGTGTTTCGGGTTGCGCATAAACTAAAACTAATGTTGTATAAGCATAAACACCTCGATTGATTTAAGAAAGGTATAATGGGATTTGTCTTGGCACCATGAGTGACGTTAGCCGTATACAGGGTGTTTGGTGCATCGTTTGCCAAATGAAAATGGCGGATTCCTGAAGGGCTATCTCCTCAAGCCCCAGAAAAAATTCTTGGCCCCACGGGATAATTTTTGAAAAATTCCAAAAGTCAGCCTTGTTAAAAAAAATGTATAAGAAATAGGACACTATATGTATATAGCCTCCTAATTTTTTTTTAATTGTAATGTAATGTTGTACGCGGTGGCTTTGAGTAAAAAGGTTAGGCGCCTTTTTACTAAACGGCGCCGTTCAACTAGCGGCCTGAATGATATTTAGCCGATGCGTCTAATACAATATTTAGGGAACTGGTCAGGGGAGTGGTTTGGCTGATGCTTAGGCCATTTATACAGTAGGGTGACCATGTGACGAAAAAAAAAATTGGAACTAAACAATTGAACGTAAAAGAAATTTTAATAAGAACATTTTATCATCAGTTTTTCTTTATCCCGATCCTGACAACTAGTATCTGTCATTTTGACTACATAATTAATCATTTCGATGACATGTAGAAAAGGGAAAAAAATAAAATAGAGAACTTTTTAAAATAAAGCTAAGTTCAAAATAGCATTTAGTTTTTTTATATATATATATATGAATTTAGAAGCTGCCATTTTTGATACATTTATACAATTTTAAGACTTTGGAAGTGCGTACGTATTTTTTTTTACAGACCAATTGCGTCAAATAACGATTTATTAAAAATAAGAATACATTGCAGAATACAGTAAAAGTTATGTCGTGCTATTACAATCATAAATAAAAAAGTTTTGACGATTGAAAGGCGAAATTTCGGGTAACTGAAAGAAAAAACTACAAAAAAAAAACATATCTTAATTACTGTGACACTTAGGACACGGAGCCTTTCGGAGAAACCTAGCAAACGATCACTGCGCACTATGCTCCCCGAGACAAGGAAAGTTCGACTCTGGGACCGGAGTCGGAGTTTTCTCACACGACCTGAACATAAATACAGGGTGTTTGGTGCATCGTATGCCAAATTGAAATGGTCGACTGGGGGGTCATCTGCTATCCTTTCAGACCCCTAAACACTATTCATGCCCTGTCGATTTTTTTCATCGACTTTTTATTATTTTATTAAAAAAATACCCAAATTTTACATTCAAATACAAATTAAAAAAAAAGTATAAGTCGTAGACTCTGAATTTTAATTTTGTTTAGATGTGTATTGTATGACAGTATTTTGATATCAAAATTAGTGACATTAGCCATCTAGTTTTTTTTTAATTTACTCGCAAAGTTTCGGACTTATTTATTTATTTAATCTTTTCACACTTAAAAAGTACAAAGGCGGACTTAATGCCTTAGGCATTCTCTACCAGTCAACCAAGGGTGGTGAAGAGATTAGATGGCAGGTGCTCTGTTAGGAATGGAACAATTTGTACATAAATAAGTTATAAACTTATAATACACATACATACATATTTACTACAATATATACCTATATTATATATATACATTATATACAAATTCAAGAGAGAGAGGTTTTGAGATGACTCTACGCTATTTATTTTGAAAATAACTCCGCAATCTCCGCTTAAATGCATACCGACTGGTGGCCGTCCTGATGTCAAGAGGTAGCGCATTCCAAAGAAGAATGGACTGAATATGAAAGGAAGAATGAACAAAGTCAGAAGTATGAGAAGGACAGAGTAGGAGAAGATTGTTAGATGAACGAAGATCCTTAGCGTGTGAAGAACATAGATATTGGAAGTGAGACACTAGATAAGAAGGAGGAGTGGGAGAGTTAAGAAGGGAGAAAAGCGTGGTCAAAGCATGCAAATTTCTTCTCTGGCGAATGGGCATCCATTTGAGCTCAGACCTGTAGCTCGACACATGGTCATATTTTCTGAGGTTGAATATGAACCGGATACAATTGTTAAGCAGTCTGTCAAGCTTATCCAGCGGACTTCAATTAAAGATGTCCATGATAGAGCTATTTACATGGCTATAAAAAAAAACCAAAAGCGACCGGGATCTTCGAACTCCCTCAAAAATTCTCTAGTCTATCCTCTTGCTAGTGATGTGCCACATGCCATAAAAATCTTTTTACAACTTTGTGAATTCGCTAGAATTGTGAATCGAGTCACAAAATACTAAATTCCATGAGGAGTGTTTAGGGGTCTAAAAGGATAGCAAATGACCCCCCCAGTCGACCATTTCAATTTGGCACACGATGCACCAAACACCCTGTATATTCAGTCCGCTGGGAATGTTCAACACCGTCTACCAGGCGGAATGTGAGGGCATTATACAAGCGGCCTACGCCATAGAAGCCAGGAGAGTCACGGATGCCCACATACGCATACTCTCTGACAGCGCCTCAGTTCTCCAGTCCTTAGGAAAGAAACATATTACATCGAGACTAACACTATTGCACTAGAATGTCACAATGCACTGGAACGTCTAACGGTTTCATACAGTGACACTGCAATGGATAAAAGGACACAGTGGATCATTAGGCAACGACGCAGCTGACGAATTAGCTAGGAGAGCATCCGGCACGTCAGTCTGTGGGCCCGAACCTATTGTACCCATTCCGTTCAACCAACTACGCAGGTGGCTACAAGAGTTCACCCACACACAAGCGGAGAAATGGTGGGCCTCGGCACCGGGCTGCAGGCAGTCCAGGGAAGCTATGCCATCATTAGATGGCAGGCTGACCGGCCGCTTATTACGGCTAGACAGGGACGGCCTGCGCCTGGTGGCGGGGACCATCACGGGACACTGCTCGCTAAACAAACACTTCCACACAATAGGCATAACGGACAGTCCTCTGTGCAGGGCATGCATGGAGGCTGAGGAAACCGTTGCGCATGTGCTCTTTGAATGCACAGGCGTCGCCCAGATCAGAACAGAAACCCTCGGGTCACCCAGATCTTTCAAAGACATCCTAGACAGACCAGAAAACATAATCAAGTTCTGGAGGGAGGTGGGCTGGTTGGAATAACCGCCGACGGCCGCCATGGCCCACGTACAATGGTCCACACGTAGGACTAATAAGTGCGGAAACCAAGTCCCGTAACATAGAACCTAGCAAACGACCCCACAACCTCCCAAAAAATTGTGTCGGTACATGCGCCAAACACCCTGTATTCAAAGCTAATAATAGGCGTTGTTATTGTTTGAATGTTATGGTGAATTAAATACCCGTAGTGTAACTATATTTTTTGGCAACGCGCAACGGTAGACACTATTGACTGTGCCATTTTTCAATAGCGGTAGAGTTGCTGATGTGAACCTCCGAAGGGAAGCCGGTAGCCAGTGTTATAAGGTGCTTTCGCCACTGCCAAACACCACAGAATAATATAATGTGACAAACCAAAGAAAATAGCAATTTTTCAATTTTCTCTAATTTAGAAGTCCAACTGATCGGCATTTGAGAAGTAGATTTCTTTCTTGTGTTATGTGGGCAAGGGCACACAACAGGCGGATGAGAGGGTAGGAGATTGATATAAAAAATCCTATTTTTTAGTTTATAATCTTCTCCCCTTCGAAAGGGGTGAAAAGCTGAAAGAAGTTTTAAAGTAGGGGAAATATCTTATACCTAATTATTATGTTGATCGAAATGTAATATGCGGCAGTTTTAGTGATTGATGATTTTCTCAGTTATATTTGGTAAGAAATGGCAATTATCATTACAGCATTGTATGGGTTTGCTCCAAAAGTGGCAGTTTTAAGCATTTTGTAAGATACTCACTGTAACGGTAACATAAAATTCTTTATCCTGCAATGATAGATCTGGTCCTTTAATTTGTACAGGAGGCATCTCAATTACGTGTTCGGGTACTATGAAGCCTGATTTTCTAAAAGAAGCACTGATGTGCCAGGGCTCCAGTATCCATGGTTTTATTTTGTTCATGGTAATTTGTAAAACTGTGCGTGATAAGCAGCTCATAGTCTGAAAATAAAAACGGCGATGAGATGATGATAAAACTTACGTGAAGAAGCGAGGAACTTCACTATTTCTAAAGCCATTATTTCCCGTAGGGGTATGCGGAAAGCTAATAACCGGCCATAAATTCGGACTCCGGAAGTCCGGAACTCCGGACGCTACTGAGAATTCTTAATTTGGCTTGGGGATCGGACCCAAAATGGGTAGTACAGTAATAATAGTATGTAATTGACTTGTGCATTATTATACTATTATACAGGTACTGCTCGATTTTTGCGATGAATTTTATATCAAATAAACTTCATTTCTAGTAGTTGTTTATTATCCAATAATCATCAAAATGAGAGTCAGTTGCCGCACCCAAGGAGAATCCAAAGTTACAGCATGTCAAAGTTGTAAAAAAAAAAGTAATCTCAAACCGCGCCAAAACCAAAACCCACAAAACAAAACATAGTCAGCTGCATGGAAGTGAGGTTAATGTATGTACAGTCACGGACTTTAATTGATGAGCCACTTGCCACTGTTCGTATTTTAGCCGTGTAATGCAAATCGGGTTTAGTCGGATAGACTCGTGCATTCAGAAACGGAAAGTCATACGTTGCAGGTCTAGCAACCGTAACCTAGCAACAATTGTTTTAGCGTAGCGATAGTAACGTTAGCTTACGGAGAAATTATGATTGGTCATTTCGACTTTGAAAAACTCGGATCCACGATTTTATCCGAACGCGTAGCGTCCAAGATGACGTTCATGACAATTATGATAACTGTTGCACTTAAACATAAATAACATACTCGTATAACTGCGGCCATCTTGGAAGAATTGATTATGAATTTTATTTCTACTAGCAGTTGCCCGTGGCTTCGCCCGCGTGGATGTCAATACTTCCCTATTCGAATCGGATTTTGTTCACAATTTCATGGGTTTTAATTTTTTTGCACGGAACCCTAATTATTTTCTAAAATAAAAGTAACATACGTTAAGTCCCGTCAAAATCGGTCCAGCCGTTTTGGAGATTAGCCGGAACAAACAGACAGACAGACGGAGAAGACAGACCGCCAGACAAACAGACATAACAAAAACACAATTTTTAAATTTTTTAAGTACCGTTTATACTTTCATATTATTATACATTTAGTAAAAAGCTGTTATTTTGACATTACAAACAGACACTTCAATTTTATTTTATATGTATAGATTTCCGTGTCGTAGTTTATATTATCATCTCTGACATCGACATTTCAACTGTCACTGTCTTCGGATAGGTTTTCAGAAATAAAGAGTTTAATGAGCTGTAATTCAAAAGAGGCCAGTATCAAATAGATTGAATAAACGTATGCAACGTTGTAATAATTTATTATTGACAACTTGTTAGCCAACCTTCAACCTTTAAGGATATGACTATTTCCGATTATTAGTAATTTATCATCTTGTTTCCGAGCATGCGGTTTGAGTTCGTGTTTAATCGTGTAATCTCGTGAATGTATAAAACGGCAAAATTGGAAAGTGAGAATAGTGGCTCATCAATTAAAGTCCGTGACTATACATATGTCAGTCACGTAAATAAACATGAAATTTATTTCTTAACCGACGAAAAAATAAGCAGGAGGTTCTCAAGTCATTGCGTATTTTTTTTTATGTATGTCCACACATAACTTTTTACAGAGTAGTCTGATTTGAACGATTCTTGTTTTAATCGGGAGGGTATACCTTGCTTTTTTTTTGGATGGGAGATCATCAAATGACTTCTCTCGCTCTGGGTGGAGCGGGAGGGCGTCAGACTTTTACTGACTAAAACCCACCCGTGGTCCTTCAGTTGCCTATGCCAGGGCTACGGTAACTCTTTCGGACATCACGCAGCCCAGGGAGGGTATACCGCGAAGTTCGTCCCATGTAAAATTATAAACTAAAATCTACGCTTAAGACCTTGTCCAGAAGAAGCGAATTCGTCGCGAAACGTTTCGCGCGAATTCATTCGCGCGCTATTGAGATACTAGGCACGAATACATCGCGTCCACAAGCATCGCGCGAATTCAAAATACGCGCGTAAATCGCGTGCATAACGCCAGACCCTCGACTCGCGCGTGATTCGCGCTTTCTGGACAAGCCCTAAGGGTAGAAAAATTCGGAGGCAATCGGCGGCGGCGATCTCTTGCGTCCGGCCCTGGTCCAGGCTATGGTACGGAGCGAGAGTGCATGGGAAGCCATCACCTCCTTCGTAACGACTGTCAAAGATCTACAAATGACATCACATCTCCTGAACTGATATAGGTATGTATAACTTTGACACCAATTAATTAAAATGTGTTCCATAAAAATCCTAATGCATGAGCTCTTATATGATGTTGTTAACATTTTTTATTTAACTAAAATAATATAATTGTGTAGGATACAATTAAATATTTGCACACCATATTGTAATGGTAGAATGTGAGGATGGTAGAATGAGTAGAATGGTAGAATGAGGAGCTCGTGGCTAAGTAATAACAGCCGCACGGGTCAATTCATCAGGTTAAGCTACGCTTGCCGGGGTTGGTTCGTGGATGGGTGACCATCTTTACATACCGAGACTCCTCCGTGCCTCGGAAAGCACGTTAAGCCGTTGGTCCCGGCTGTCATTCGTGGATCTTTGACAGTCGTTACGGGTCGTCAGAAGCCCGAAAGTCTGACCACCAGTCTTACCAAGGGGTATCGTATTACCCAGTTACTGGGTTGTGGAGGTCAGATAGGCAGTCGCTCCATGTAAAATACTGGTATTCAGCTGCATCCGGTTAGACTGAAAGCCGACCCCAACATAGTTGGGAAAAGGCTAGGCAAATGATGATGATTGTAATGGTAGAATGTCAAGGGGTCAGTATAGGTTTAAGATACTTTGTAAACCTACATTCTGGCAAATAAATGAATTTGAATTTAACAGCCGGGACCAACGGCTTAACGTGCTTACCGAGGCACGGAAGTCTCGGTATGTAAAGATGGTCACCCATCCACGCACCAACCCCGGCAAGCGTAGCTTAACCTCATGAATCGACCCGTGCGGCTGTTATTACTTAGCCACGAGCTCCTTCTCCTATAATAGAAAATAAATTATCAACCGAAATTCTATACTGCAGTAAAACTTAAAAATCTTTGATTTTTGAGACGGGACTTCAAGCAAGGCGAAATCCGAAACTATGGCTAGTAGAGCAAAGTGGTCAAAAGAACCGTGACTGTGATTTTGGAGGAATATAAAATTGCATTTCATAATTTTTTTAAAAGTGCCTGAGCCAGGAATGGACCCTGATTGTTTTGCAAAAACAGCACCTTGTTTTATTGCACTAATTGATAGTGTGTCTGTGAATAAATACAATTTTTTTTTTATTTTCGGTAGTAAAAAATATATTGCAAAAACTGGCACTTCCTTTGATTTTACACAACACATTCCTTTGCAGTTTGATCCTTATCAACACTATAACTCGGTATAAAAATAATGCTGTTTTTACAAAAGGGTTTGATTTGGGGCTCAGGAAGATTTTACAAAAAAAAAAAAAAAAAAGGAGTTATTTTACTTCAAAATGGAGGTCATCCATCATTCCTTTTACCACTTTGCCCTACTACATATAGTTTTGAATTTAGCCCTAATATGCCATTGCAAAAATCATTTTCATTACACAACTGCCATATTACCCTTACTTCAATGTTCCATGCAGCCTTATTATGTAGAATTCTGTGCATGCAGCTGACTTTTTTTTTGGGTTGAAGATGGACAAAAAAAATATACGCGTCGACTTGAGAACCTCCTCCTTTTTTTCGTCGGTAAAAAAATCAAAATCTTCCTTTAAGGTTTTGGTGGGGTTGAAATTACTTTTCTATTAAGTTTATTTAACTTTGACATGCTCTAACTTTGGAATCTCTCACTACTGAAGCAGCTGACACTCACGATTCCATGCACTAAGGGAAAACTGAAAAATCTAATTTAACCTGTCCAAACTAAAACTACTGCCTGTGCTATTTATATTATGATATTGTGTTTTAAAATTGCAGTTATGAGCTACTTACCCTGTGTACGTATGGCGAACTAAAGTTATCTTCAGCCTTAGGCTTGATTTCATAGGCTTTGTACTTTTCTAGGTTCTCAGGGCTGGCATAAACAGCTAATCCAGGAATGAGATAATCGCGATAAGCCTGGTGTGGGCGTAATGTGAGAATGTCACCTTCATTACCAACACCTAGAAATTTAATTACATGTGTCAAAAATTTTAAACTAAAATCTTACCATTATCTTTTTGTTTGCTGAAGTAAGTACCACACAATCAAAATGTCTAACTACCTGAAACATTTACTTAGCAATACCATAATTTATACAAAATAAAGATATTCATATTCTTATACCTAAGTAATTATTTGTGAGCGTCCAAGCAAAAAGGATCCAGTTCTCGGCATTTAATTTCCGAGATATACGCAGTTTTGTATAGTTGGGTGAAAAAATTGCATTTCTCTATTTTAATTGATTAAATTAAATGCTTAATTATCTACAAGTTCATATAGTAAATGACTTTATATGATGTTTCTAAGTACCAGAAAATGTACTTAGAAACATCAGAAAATGTACTAAGTTGTACCAAAAATCAAACTTTAAAAATGCTTTTTCTCAAATCAAGTTTTTTCAGTTTCAACTTCAAATGTCTGATAAAAAAAAAAATGTGCCAGTTTTTGAATATTTTTGTAATTCTTATTATCAATTCCACCAGATACAGAATCTGGTCTTAACTCAATACCCCACTATTGGACCCACCATTTGTTTGGATGCCCACATTTATGTTCAACTCAAGTTTGCTGCTTGAAGTTGAAAATATGTGGCTAGAGCGAATGATTTAAGAAGTTGAAGAAATTACTGAAATAACATTGAACAATGGTGTGATAGATTATGGGGGGAAGAGAAACCAACACAGCATTTTCAGTTATTTAAATTATTTTATAGCAGCACTATTAATTGGTTCTACCAAGCAATAGTGCTGCTTCAAAATAATTTACAGTTATGTAACAAAACACAAACACGAAATGCCTTTTTTTTTCAGTTTCAATTTTCATCCACAATTTTTAGATCTTCATTAGATTCAGTTAAAGATTTTATTTATTGCATTTGAATTAAAGTATTTAAAAAATAAATAGCATACCATCCATGAACTGACTAAGAATCACTTTTATATCAGGTTTTTTAGTTACATTTGTATCTTCAACCAGGTCATATACAAAATGTCTGCCCCTCATCTTTGTTGGCCGACCACCCTTCTTGTGTAGGGGTAATGGGTTTTTCCTTTTTAAAACAAATGTGTTCTGTAAAAAAAATGATACATACTTATGAGAACATATACCTTATACACACCTGATACACAAGTACTTATCCAGAAAGAGAATTTACCCTATCCATCTACATATACTTAGTATTGTATTTTTACTAAGTCCAGTATCTACATGAATTGAACATTTTATTATTTTCTTTTCAAATGTATTTTTTACAATTACCCGAGAATGCAGCGAGGAGAGCTTTCAGTGTCGGTCGGTACTAAGCATTCGTCCGGCATGCCACCTGCTGCCAGAGATAAATCGATGCCTGCTGCTTATTGCTTAAGCTGTACACTAATGAGCTAACATTCTCCTATAGCTTGTACCGACCCGAGAAAAGAAGAATGCCAATTTATTGTATATATTTACTTACCCTTGTCTGTTGATGAACTACATTGGGCCCAGAAGTAATAGCACTACGAATTAAAGAACGTAATCCCAGCATAATTATATCTACAAGTAAGAAATGGCTAAATATGTTTTACCATATATTAATTTATGGGGTCTGGTTTGAGCTTTTGCAATTTGCAGTGAGGTTATGTTATGAAACAGACATTCAAGACGTCATTGTCGTAAAATGTCATTATTTTATTTCCCCTCGCCCAAAGACATTGTAACTCAATGGAGGAATGGAACGTCTATTTGTCTCTGTCCAGAAGTATGCAGACCATGCCTTCAGATAATCGGACCGACAATAAAATCGTTAACGATTCCCGCCGGTTTCCGACTTGGACGTCCGATCCGAATATCAGATCGGATGTGTGTTGAATGTTGCAACGCCTTCCGATAGCCGGATCAGCCTATCGGATCCGACTATCTGATGAAATATCTGACAACAGACGCCAGCAGGTCAAGCTACCCGAAACTGTCAAATTTTCCCAATCAACCTTGAACCTAATGCTTTACCGATAATGTTGAAAAACTATTAAAGAAATTTGACAGATTGTAGTAGCTTGATGTGCTGCCGTCGATACAATCCTGGCCTTAAAGAACTAGCACTTCGCCCGCGTGGATTTCGTACTTTCCCCTAAAAAAAATAACACCTGCTCCACACCATAAAGGGCAGTTCTCGAAAATTAATGATTACGATTTTAATCATTTATATAACAATCATCATCATATTTTCATTTATATTCTATCGTCAAATATTTTTTAATCAGTCGCTTGTAGAAATTACGACACCAAAACGTAGTGGTGTTTGGCAACGACGATTTACGTGAAGTTTTGTTTGATTGCTTGGTTTTCGCAAGGTAAATGCATAATATATATTGAATAATGCGACTTCAAGTTCATCCCATGACAACATTTTAGCAAAACAGTCGCAGAATTGTTTTCAGAAAAAACAAGCCACCGGAAACTAATTTTTGGCCAAAACGGAGAATCACTCCAGTACCGTCTGCGAACGGATCTTTTTTTGCGTCTCAAATATAAAAGGTTAAGGAAATAAAGTTTTCTATTACAGTATTCCAAGTACCACCTGTCCGCACAAAGCTATTGAGAAAATGACCGAATCGGACCGATATCATCAGGAATATGTGAAGATACCACATGCTATCGGATATTGGATTATGGCTACCAGCGTCCGGCACAGATATCGTATCGGACATTCTGAAAATGCTCTAACGGTTATGTATGTTCCATCATCGTGGAGTATACCCCCGACGATTTATACAAGCGAACTGATTTTATCACCTACAGTTCGCGTCGTGTAAGTTTGTTGCTCTGAAGTAGTCTTAAAAATGACCGTGCAGTGACTACTGCACGGTCAGACTAATAACATAACATAAACAGCAGTGCGCCATGCTATGCACATCGAAAAGCTAAATCCATAGATAGATTGATCGTCTACAGGCCTCCTAAGGTATATATATATATTTCCATTCATTTCATTCACAACGGATTTCATTCATAGCATTCAACATCATTCAACATTCATTGATCATTCGTGAAGCGTGATGTGTTGGTGTTCGTTTACACGTTCTTGTTCGATTTTATTAGAAAAAATAGCTTGATTTGTGTGTGATGCTATAATACGAACAGTTTTGTGGATTTGAACGTGTTACCTTGATAAATAAGGCGTCATTGGAACAGGTGCACTGTTTGAAACTCTACTGAAATGGATGATGAAGCGAGTTCTGATTTGCAGGTGATAATCAAAATGAAACTTATAATTTTTGCTTCCATTCCATGAGGTTATAAATCAAAAAGAGTTTGATGTTTTCTATCGCTTTGAACACAGTATTTAATATATTTTTTTCTTGTAGAAGTGTTTGTCTGATGGACCGATGGATACGGATGAAGGCCCTCTAATAAACGAGAATTCGAATGGATTATCACATTTGTTGACGGAAGGCGAGTTCAACAGTGTTGAGGCGGCGGTGGACGATACGTCGACATCGAACCAAGGTTTCCTCAATGCGGTGGAGCTGTCTGCGGGTAGCGTTGGCGACTACCTGGACAACAACACAGACGGGTTCAACACCGATTCGTTCGATGTGGGCGATAACGCGGTCAATTTCCCCAGCGACTCGCTCAATAACGTGCTCACCGACGGCGACTCGCTTCATAGTGACACGGCATATAAGGCCACTTCTGATACTGATGGTGATGTTACAGAAAGTCAGAAGGCGACGGTGGACACTGACTTTGAAGTCAGTGAGATATCTGATGCTGGCTTTTCAATGCCAGCTGATGACATGCCACAACCAAAAACAGATGACAGCGGTGACCATGTAGCTAAGGTGAAGGTGGAAGCTGAAGTAGAGGCAGAGGTTGAACATACTGAAGAGTCCGACAGTACTCCTGCTGTCAAAAGTGAAGAAGCAAGTACTGAAATTGATGAGGTCTGTGTCTCTTATTAAGTGCATTACCATGAAATATTATGATAGCTTATAGTTTAACTATTAGACATTTTTCATGTTTTTTACTGTAACCAACCTATTAATACTTTTTCACAAATTTAGTTGAGATTTGTAGTATAACTTTCATTACTTCAATATTGTGTCTTTTGTATTTACCAGCATGTGCCAGTAAAGAAGGACCCAACAGAAATTAAAAAAGAAGTACAAGAGGAAGAAGAAAAAGAAGTTGTTCAAGAAAAATGTGATGTATGTATTTGAATGTTGATTTGAGCAAGTATGGGATTTCTTGTCCTGTCTGTTGAACTCAAGACCAAATAAAATTTTTATTTTTATGTGGTCTTGAGTTCATGCAAAAATCCCATGGAGAAAAACACTTTCTGTTTTGCCCGAATTTTCCGGGCAACTTTTCCAATTTTTCTATTCATACAAACGTAATTCAGACTATTATGAGCATTTTACAAAAAATTGTCTAATCAGTCCAGCCGATCTCAAGTGATGTGCATATGAATGAACAGAATTTCATTTTAATTTATAGTAGAGTAGCTTCTGCCTGCAACTTAGTCTGCATAAAATTTCTTGTTCCCCTGACCCACCGCGTCGCATCGCATCGCCCGCTCGCGCTATTACTTCGTTTTCACTTAGTGTTCTTTCTGACTGTTTTTCTTTTTGTTCGGCTTCTTAGGGTCTTAGCGTGATATAACCCTTCTGAAGATTTGGGCTATCAAATGCAAAAATAATTATTCAAATCCGATTGGTAGTTCCAGAGATTAGTGCGTTCAAAGAAACAAATTATTATTAGTATAGATAGATAAATCCTTCATGTTTACTCTTGTTTCAGACTGATTACATTCCTACTGTAAAAACTGAAATTACCGATACAGTTGTAAAGGAAGAAGATGCTCCTCCAACTAAGAAAGCTAACAAGGTAAGCTTTAAAAAAGTGTTCTAGTCATTCCCCATAACAACCATATTGCTTACCAAACATGACAAAATACGTTAATAAACTGTAATTTATATAACTTTCCATATGCATCTGCCTAAAATAATTGTAGTATTGATGTATATAACTAAATTAAAGGTCCCAGGTTCGATTCCCAGGTCGGGCAAATTGGTATTGGGTTTTTCCATCTGGAATTTCTCAGTAGCCCGGAGTCTGGATTTGTGCCCGGTTGATGGCATAGGGTCGCCCTTTATTACATGGGACTTAAACAACTGGCGAAATGTGGGAGTACTATAGATACACCTCTGCCTAACCCTTTGGGGATTTCAGGCATGTTATGTAAATTAAAGGTATTTTGGAATGTCATCATTGAGAGACGGGCGCGACGTCGGCTTTCGGCGTCGTCGTCCGCTTCGACCACAGTGCAGGGAGACGCCTTGGCGGTTGCTGTTACAGGCAGCACTAACAAATAATACTTTCCATACAAACCGAGCGTGTCACCGTTTACTCACACTACGACACAAATGACGTATAGAAACTGAAGGCTTTGAAGGCGGTCCGTGACAGAAGACGTGCGCCTAACGCACTTTCGGCGTCATGAATTTTAGTTTAGTCGTATAAAGAAAGAATAACTCGCCACCCAAATATCCTGGCAAATCACCTAATGGATAAAAAAGGAATATGCAGACTAAAATACAAAATTCCATGGGATTTTATCGGACAAACTTAGCTTGTTGCTTCATAGGTACTAAGATGTGTCATAGGACGCATACGAAGCAAGACATCTAACACGTCTTAA
Source organism: Fissipunctia ypsillon (assembly GCA_947568875.1). Lineage (NCBI taxonomy): Eukaryota > Metazoa > Arthropoda > Insecta > Lepidoptera > Noctuidae > Fissipunctia > Fissipunctia ypsillon. The sequence goes on along the minus strand of OX387661.1, from coordinate 12,469,727 downwards.
AAATTACTAAATGTACATAATATAATACATAGTGACAGATTGTAAGAAAAAGGAGAGAAAAAAAAAAAATTGTAATGGCTCTCTCTGCGCTGCTGGCGCGGCGATTGCGTGCTCTGTGGCTTCGACACCGCGTGGATGCTTATGATATATTACTGTCAGGCCCATATTTTGTCAGTATGTCCTCTAATCTGTTTGTAGGTGCATTTTACACTCACGGACAAATTGTATCTTATTACAAGTTAAATTGTTTGCCATAAACCATAATATGGTATTTTTTATGTTTGAATAAATGCATAAATATCAATCAAAACAGCTGTTTAATATCAATTTCTTTAATTGTTTCATAAATTTTGCTCCTCAGACTTTTTTTTTAATTTTTTTTAAATTAACTTTAGTCTACATGCTACTTGAACTGTGCCAAAAGTATCTGCCAAGGTTTTAATTGCATATTGATAATATCACCAATCCATAATACTTTGACTGCTACTCTGTGGTGTGTGAAGTACCTACACCTCATTATATGTATATTGCTAAGTATGACTTATATGTTGACTTTTAATAAAAGGTGGGAAGTGCTGAGGAGACTGAAGTAGTGTCAGAAGATGAACTACCTGAGGTTCAGAAGCCAAGCATTAAAGATGCAGAGAATGTGTCAGATGACGAGCTGCCTGGACCCAAGCCTGCAGAGCTTCCTGCTGACACTGAGGTACCATTTTCCTTTTTACATGTACTTGCTATCACTTGTTGTTTTTGACTAAGGCTTTGTAATGCCCACATTAGATATTTTGTTCTTGAAAAAAAAAAGACAGTGAATTACATTTTATTTTCTTCACAGATCATCTATCACTGCATAATAAAATTTAATACTTCCCTGAATTCACACCAGGCACCCATCTTTTTAAATAATAATAATTTCCTTAGTTTCACTTCCAAGTCACAAACATCTGAGTAGCTCTAGCTCTTGTATTAGGTGTTAAGAGCCAGATTTGAATGCGATATTGCTTGTATCACTCTAGTTTCGCTGTCGTGTTCATTACAAGATCCGCTCACTTCACTGCGCGGTTCCGTACCTCTGAGCGTGCTTGCGTGTGTACGAGATCGAGGCTTCAAACATTTGTATGTTTCACCGATATATCGATATTTTGCCTTAATGATTCTATTGGCAATTTGTCGTCAGAACATAATAGCGAATTCGTTCCAGGGGGTCTACTCTTTAAACTACGGATTCCTAGAAGAGCGGTGGCCGCACATAACGTCTGCAGTGACGGCTGTCATGATAATGATGGCAGTGGCAAAAATTTAAATCTTTGGGCAGTGGGGTTTGACTTTACGGTGGCAAAAACGCTCTCTAGGAAAACACACTTACTTTCATAAGCAACGCTTCAGTGACGTCATTCGCCCGTAAATTGCGGACACTGTGTGGCGGCCATCTGTGGCGGCCATCGCTCTTCTTAAGGTGTGTCCAAACATTGAGCCAAGAGCGCGGCAGCAACACGCGGCGTTTGCAGGACACATTTCTGCCGCGCTCTAGTCAGGACTAAACCGACGCATGTTTGTGCGGCAGTATTGCGCGGCACATCCGAGACACGCCGCGCTCTGCAGTTGGTATCAGAACTAAAATGAAAGCGGTTGCGTGTGTCGTAGCTCTGCTTATTATTCGAAAATTGCGAATAAGGACTAAGAAAACATATATTAAAATAAGGAAATGTTGGATGAACCCACTTTATCAGCGGAGGTTACAGAATTTTGAATCAATAATTACGAAATTCGTTACCGAACACCACAGTTGTTAAGATTATCTTTGGAATAGTTTGAACATTTACATAGCCTGGTGGAACCGCATAGAAAAAGAAGATACGCACTGGCGTAAAGCAATCATGTTATAAATAATTTTGTATTATTTTGATATGATTTCAATAATATATTACCTGTTGATTTATACAGACTCGTAGTACCGATTTTTTTGTTACTATAACTTCGAGCAAAACCAACCTGATTCAGCTGTATAACTTTTTATTTCGCTATTACTTTTTCGTCTTTATGAACTGTTGAAGAAAAGTTTAAAAGACTTTTCATTTTAGACTAATTCCTTCTTGGGAAGGTCTAAATTGTTGGCTATTTCATCACATAAGTCTTCACGTTTGTTTCTATTATGGTATTCTTTTTGTCGAGGATCCCATAACACATTAAAAGATCCATACATTTCGTTCAAACGAATCGATGTTTCATTGTCCATTTTGATATGCAGAAATCGGAAATACGTGGACAATCACAATTACTGACGAATGTTTACTAAAAACGTTTGTGCGTGCGCGGCAGGTAGACAGAAGCATTCGTGCGCGGCAGGTAGACAGAAGCGTTCGTGCGCGGCAGGTAGACAGAAGCGTTCGTGCGCGGCAGGTAGACAGAAGCGTTCGTGCGCGGCAGGTAGACAGAAGCGTTCGTGCGCGGCAGGTAGACAGAAGCGTTCGTTCGCGGCAGGTAGACAGAAGCGTTCGTGCGCGGCAGGTAGCTAGAAGCGTTTGTGCGCGGCAGGTAGACAGAAGCGTTCGTGCGCGGCAGGTAGGCAGGAGCGTTCGTGCGCGGCAGGTAGACAGAAGCGTTTGTGCGCGGCTGTCGTCCAATCACAGCACGGCAGGCCGCGCGCGATTGCCGCTTTATGTCGCACACACCTTTAGTGAAGTGGCCACAGTGGGCCCTGTCAGAATATCAGCGCTGCGGTATTTTTCAAATATCGCAGCATCATGCTGAGATGCTGCCTTTTTGGCCTCGCACACCTGTGCAAACAAAATAAAAGGAAAACAAACATAAGCAAACAAAACAAAAGGAAAGAAAAAAAAACAAAGAAGACCTCTTCTTTGTTTTTTTTTCTTTCCTTTTGTTTTATTTGTGTTTAAGATATTGTTAGTTTTAATTTTCTTTTTATTGTTGTATTTCCTGTGCGTGTCCCAAATAAAATATTTTTCTTTCTTTCTTTCATTCTTTCTTTAGAAACAGTAGCACAGATTACAATGTAATACGGGCCCGTCCGAAAGTTGATCTGTCAAAACAAGTGGCAAATTCAATTTTTCGAACGGGCAAAAACACATCGCGACTACGACGACGGCGCGCGGCGTAGGGACAACTGTTCAATCGTATTGTCATACTTGTCATTCATTCTTAGTTAGTTCGGGCTCCGAATAGGAAAGGCCCGTAATTTCGGCTGAAACTATGTATTTCGTGCTTAGGCAGTAGAACCCCCAGATCCAATGTATTGAAACTAAAATATTTATTTTAGGTTGTATCAGAAGATGAGCTCCCAGCTGCAAAGAAAGAGATAAAAGAATCACGAAAACGTAAAACTGAGGATGAACGAGATGGATACGATCCTGGCTCACCCACGTCTGAAAGTGAATCCTCCAACAAAAAACAAGCAGTTGCTAAGGTATTGAGATCAGCCATACCAATAATCTACATATTTTAGTTTATTCAATAATGCCATGTTTCGATCTTATACAGTCGAGTTTATAACAACTATACAGTACCTATCGTTAGTCTGGCGCACTCCATCGCAGTCAGCCGCGCCACCAACCTGCACGCTGGCTAACATTTCTACCACGTCGGCTATTATTTCTACCACGACATTCACGACTCCCACTTACAAGACACGGGAAAAGTTATTATTCGAGCGGTATTGCAAACTTCGTATTAATAATACTGTTTTATGTTTTAATTCAGAATGGAGAAAGCAAACCAGTTCCGTCTGAGAAAAGGTCTTCAATTGATGAAAAACCAAAGAAGAAGATATTACCCGAGCTTGATAAATACTGGAAAGTCGTCAACGACGACCCTACTGATTTTACTGGCTGGACGTACTTACTGCAATATGTTGATCAAGAGGTACAGGTGCTTTCTGTATTGTCTTTGTTTTGTGAAAATAGAAAATAGCTTCAAAAAAGGTTAAGAATAATATACATATTTCTTTTAAAATGATGAAAACTGTCGCTAATCTTATTGCTTTATGAAGCAATGAGAACTGAATAAATATTGACGATCGGCAAGGGCCAACTGATTGATGACAACAATATGTGCCGCATATTATGCAGGTGGAAGTTACTAACTGATGATGAATGTTAACCGCTGTTACAGAGCGACGTGGAGGCTGCGCGCGAAGCGTACGACGCGTTTCTGTCGCACTACCCGTATTGTTACGGGTACTGGAGGAAATATGCCGATTACGAAAAACGTAAAGGAAGTAAAAAGAAGTGTCTCGAAGTGAGTACCCCCACTATCAAGTTGACGCATTGTTTATAATCTTTTTAAATCACTTGGTGACTGGTTAGGCGGTATACCCGATGATCAGTCGTATAATTATGTGCGTTAACACTTGGATTTTGAATTGTTTTAGCCATAACTGGTATTTTGCAATTATTTTTTTTCCCAACAGTGCTACGAGGTCAACGTTCGTAAGGCAAAGTCGTCCGTTCGCACCGGAGAGTTCTATTACCATCACATAGATTTCGTTCTAGTGATTTATTTCTTGTGGTGTATATTTTGTATTTTAGTGCATATATTTATAATACTTTGTACATGCATGATGTATTGTAATACTTTTTCATGTATTTATATTTAAGTAAGTACTAAATGAATGGTGGATATAATTAAGATTAAGGTTAACTACCATGGTATCATGGAAACGCAGCTGATCTTCATATTTAGCCATTGAATGGCGTTAGTAACGGAAGAGTGCGGCGAGGTCGTCGACAGCTGCGCCAGCGCGTCGATTGCGAACAGGTGTAATATGCCCAGACAAACATTTTATATATTATAGATAGACACAAGCGAGACGTCGCGTCTCCCGCACGTCGCGTCTCCCGCACGTCGCGCTCTGTCGCACCCGCACCGCTCGCGCACCCGACACGCAACGTCTCGCTTACCCTATTCTAAATTATATGACACATAATATTATGCTATTCAATATTCCCTTGCTTCATAGTGTTGCCGTGAGCATGGCGACGCTTACCGACACGTGGAACTTGTTTGATACACGGTCTTGTATTGCAGGTTTTGGAAAGAGGCCTCAAAGCCATCCCTCTGTCGGTGGATCTATGGATACATTTTCTAAATCATATAAAGGCAACCAGAACTGAAGACCACGCCTTCATTAGATCGCAGTACGAGAGGGCTGTAGGTAAGCCATTCAATTTGGATTCATATAACGTTTTCTGACATGCCACTGTCGTCTAAAAAACACACATTAAACATCGTCAGCAAACTTGGTGGTCCACCATCATAATATGATAAATTCGCTTGCATCCGGCTTTCAAACTTAGTATCAGTACTATTGTAACAGCGTTTGGCGAAATAAATTTTATAGATGTTGGCCGATTAACGGAAAACTTAGCAATTGCAATAAATTGTTAAAACTTAAAAATAGTTTTTATAATTATTTTTAAGTTATTAAAAAATCCCGTAGAAAAAACGTTTTCATCACTATTTAATAAAAATACAAATATAGTTGGGAATGACGGATGATTAACTAAGAATTCAATACTGCGTGATTTAATAAAATCTACTCGCCGGAATTTAAAACAAATGAGACTAGAGCCACAGTGACTGCGGTAAGTGCGCTGTTTGAAGGATTTTGAAGAACAAGCAAATTAATAGAAGTTTGAACTTAAAGTGAGCCCTGAAAGTGCTGGGGAATGGCTGTTGAGATACATTACAATACCATGTGTAACGTTGATGTATGAGTTGCGGTATAATTAATACTTATGTTATACTACTTGTATGTTATTTACAGAGGCATGTGGCCTAGAGTTCCGCTCAGATCGCCTTTGGGAATCTTACATCAAGTGGGAGGCTGAGAACGGATCGGCTCTCAACGTCACCAATATTTATGATCGACTTTTGGCCACACCCACACTTGGATATACTTCACATTTCGACAAGTTTGTACTATGTCATTTTTATGCTTCAATACTGTCAGTGCAACTCGAACTGTAAAGTTTTAGCCTACAATTATTTGCATTCACACGATTCTTTTACTTTTTTGTGTTGTCAATAGTTTATAATAGTTCGTAATTTTTAAAGCGTAAGGACAATGATATAATTATTGTAAGAAATAACAGAGACAAATAAGAGCACTCTTTTATTGTTTTTTTTAGTCCTAACATCCCTGTTAGAAAGCATGTGAGCTTATCGGTAACATAACCTTTATATTACTTTAGCTCATTTGTGGCTATCTGAGATGTTACAGTAAATAAATATCCTCAGCTGGATTCATAAAATTGGATTTTTCATCCACGGCTTTAATCGGTAAACTCGCGTTATTCGTTGTCTAAACGCACGGTATGTGTATCATCTTGTATTTGTATATTTTGTATTTTTTTTGTTTCCTCTCGATATGTAATGTTTGATGTAGTGGGAAGCATACCATTTCGCACGTGTACCATTGCGAGGCAAACTTCAGGCAGACGAGATAACTTTCGAATTTAAATCTAAAGCGAAGGTTAGGTTAGCAACAAAACTTGCAGTGCTTGCCGCGATTGTTTACACGGTAAGAATTGCTCGCGGAGGTCAGCTTCTGCAAGTTTCATTGCTAATTTAGACTTCGGGGTGTCAAAACTTAATTAGTATTTTTACATTCCTAAAATTTCTAAACGTACATGCAGATAGCTATATACCTTATGAAACTTAGTACAAAAAGAGGCCCTATGATTTGATCTATACTGTAAAAATCTCACCATCAAATTTACTTGAAGTGAGCTTGAAGTGAACTGTCGACCCACCTGACGCTAGAGATTGACAGCTCACTTCAAACGCACTTCACCAAAGTTTTCACGCTGAGATTTTTACAAAATAGCACTACTGATCATAGTGAATTAGAGTATGTGGATGTAAGGGTGGTTGTGTACAGCTTCCAGGAGCACGTGATGTCGGAACCGGTGGCGGGCGTGGTGTCGCGCGCGGAGCTGGTGCGCCTGCGCGGGGAGGTGCGCGACGCCGCCGGCGCCGCGCCGCAGCTGGACCTGCCGCCCGGCGAGGACGAGCCGCTCGATCACGTCGTAAGTATTTATATTCTATAAATATTATAAATTAAAGTCGCTTTTTGTGTGTCTAAGTGACCGCTTCGTTCTAAACTTCGCAACGGATTTTGATGCGGTTTTCACCGTCATTAATATGATAAAACAAACTTTTAACAACACTTTTACACGTTAAAAATGGTGTGTTCTAAAACTAGATGAGTTCGGTGTTTCTTATCTGACTACTCTGAGAAGAAAGACCGAAACAAACCCAGAGGTCACAGTTTCTTTCCAGTCAAGACACAATCTTGGTCAGGTCATATGAGCTTAGGACCATGCAGATTAATGTCTGAGATGGTCTTTTGAAGATAGAACCACACAGCTTTGAGTGCACCTGTCCAGTCATGTGCACGCATTTGTCAGTAATTGTGAAGCTACGAACATACGTAGCTCAACGTCTTTGACAACCTTCAAAGGTTTCATCGTTTTAGAGCTTCTTCTTTTCTCGTCTCGGTGATTCGTATTTTGTGCGACCAGGGGCCCTATACCATAAAACTATACAATTAGGTACAATTTACAAAGTAAATTTTACAAGTCCGTGTACCACAAAACTCTAAGCCACACAATTGTAATGGAAAAAACCTCATAAATATGTAAATTTTAGTTACAAATCTACAAATACATGCCCTCATGGTTTTTTTTTTTTTTTGTGGATGGGAAATCATCAAATGACTTCTCCCGCTCTGGGCGGAGCGGGAGGGCGTGTCAGACTTTTACTGACTAAAACCCACCCGTATTCCTTCTGTTGCCTGTGCCGGGGCCACGGTAACTCTTTCGAACATCCCGCAACCCTAGCTGGCATCGGCCCTAGCGGACCCCGTCAATAGTGCTGACATCTCTTTGAGGCGCGCGTGGAACACGACGCGCCGTCGACTCGGGCTTGGTCCTTACCGGACGGCGAGCTACCCGTTGCTCGCCGTCCGCAAGCCCGCGCCTACGGTGGCCGGGAATCGGCTGCCAATTCCCGACGCCCAGGGCGTCTCCTGCGGCGACTAGAGGCGTGAGGGTGCCAAGCTTGCCTCTCCCTCACGCGTCCCGCCTCCTCCTTCACGAGTATTACTGCTTCGCAGAAGGAGGTAATGGCATCCCATGCACTCTCGCTCCGTACCATGGCCTGGACCAGGGCCGGACGCGAGAGATCGCCGCCGCCGATCGCTTCCGCGAGGACACGGCGGTGCTCCGCCCAAGCCGGGCAGACCTCCACCGTATGCTCCACCGTGTCCTCCGGGCGATCCACACAGTGGTGACACCCGGGCGTTTCCTCCCGCCTTATCCGGAACAGGTACCTCCCGAAGCACCCGTGTCCGGTGAGGACCTGCGTCAGGCGGAAGGTGAGGACGCCGTGGCGCCTCTCCAGCCACTCCTCAAAGAGGGGACTTATCGCCGCAATTGTGGCGTGCCCAGCGCTGGGTTGCGACAATCGCACTCTCCATGCCGCCATGAGATCCTGCCGGAGCTCTGTCCGCCGTGCCGCGATTTCTCGCGGCAACGGAGTTACGCCCCGGCGTCCTGCCTCCTCGCGCCACTCCCACATGTGCGCGAGGACTTTTGCCTCCAGATCCCATGGCGGTAATCCGGCAAGGAGGTTCGCCGCCTCCCCGGAGACCGTGCGGTATCCCCGGGCTAACCGGATGGCCATGACCCTCTGGGACGCGTTCAACCGACGGACCGGTCGCCGCCTCACGGAACGCGCCCACACCGGAGCTCCGTAAAGGGCCATGGACCGCACGACCCCCGCGTAGAGCCTCCGGCAGGAGGCATTTGGACCCCCCAGATTGGGCAGGAGCCGCCCCAAGGCAGCCCCGGCCCGCTCCAGTCTGGGAGCCAAACGTCGGAAATGCTCCACGAAATTCCACCGGCTGTCGAGGACGAGTCCCAGGTACTTCATCGTCGACTCGACACCGATGGGAACCCCTCCTACCGTTATTTGGGAACCCGATGGTGGCGCGTTCCGAGGACCATGAAAACACATGGCCTCGGACTTGTGCAAGGCCACCTCGAGTCCCAATTGCCGGATCCTCTCTACGATTGTCGCAACCCCGCGTGCCGCTAATTCGGCCGCCACCTGGTGCGACCTCCCCTGCGCCAGGACCAGCGTGTCGTCAGCGTAGCAAACTACGCTGACACCACCAGGGAGGTCAGCGCGCAGCACCCAGTCGTACCCGATGTCCCACAGATGCGGTCCCAGAACCGATCCCTGCGGGACACCGCACGACATCTCTCGCCGGTTCCACTCTCCCCGGTGACCGGGGTAGATGACGGCCCTGTCCGTCAGATAGGCCTCGACCACGCGACAGAGGTAGGTCGGCACTCGGTGATACCGGAGTGCCTCCCTAATGCAACTCCAGGGCAGGGTGTTGAAGGCATTGGCGATGTCTAGAGACACCGCCAAGACGACCCCACCCCGGGCCACAGCATCCCCCGTCGTGAGGGCTCGAACGCGCATGATGGCGTCCACCGTAGAGCGCCCCTTGCGGAAACCAAACTGGCTGTCCGCCAAATCCGGCCCCATCCTCACCAGCCGCCCGACGAGGCGGTCTGCAATGACTCTTTCAAAGATCTTGCCCACCTCGTCGAGCAGCACGATGGGCCGGTAAGCGGATGGAGAGTCCGCAGGGCGCCCCGGCTTCTTAATAAGGACCAGTTTCCCTGTCTTCCATTGAAGCGGGAACCGGCCCCTCTCCAAGCATGCGCTTAGGAGCCCCCTTAGTCGAGGCCCGAGAGCCTCCAAGGCCAGGACCCAGGCTTTTCCAGGTAAGCCGTCGGGTCCTGGGGCGGTATTCCTGGCATTCAGCCTGCGCACCGCCACTCTCAGCTCTACCTCGGTCACCTCCGGAGCATCGTCGTCATCGTCGGCTGCATGGTCCGCATCCGACACCGCAGGAGGCGGAGCCATGGGCGGGGGAGTATGTTCCCCTCGCGAAAGGAACAGAGCGCTCACCACGTCCTCCACGAGCTGGGGCCGGAGACTCTGCGTCAGCGGGGGAGCCCATGGGCGGAGCTTGTTCCGCACCATTTTATAGGGGCGTCCCCACGGGTCCCTGTTCAGAGTCTCCAGCGACTCCTCGCGGGCCAGTCCCTTGGCCCGCAGGATCTCCGCTCGGAGGGCGGTCTTCGCCACTCTGTACCCCTCGTACAGCTCCGTCTGAATGGCTTCCGTATCCGGAAGGCGGATACGGAGCCTGCGGTGCCTGGTGTACCGGCGTCGCGCAGCAACGCACGCGTCGCGCAGAGACGTCAACTCCGGCGACTACCAGCACACCTGGCGCCGGGCGCGTCCGTGCCGGACCCGGGGCATTGCCACGTCGCATACTTCGGACATGGCCTCCCGGAACCACCCCGCCTCGTCATTGATATCAGCAGGCCTGTCCGGTGGTGACACCCAGGCCTGCACGATCGAGGCTTCCAGGAGGAGCTCCCGGTCCAGCTGCTTCAACGCCCACCACGGATCACTCGGGGCCTGTCGGACCGGCGCGCTCGAGGTCTGGGCGGAGACGTCAAACCGGATATACCGGTGGTCGGAGTAGGTCTCCACCCCCTCCATGACGCGCCAGTCGACGACACGCGGCGACAGAGCGGGACTGGCGAACGAAATGTCCACCACTGACTCACCCCCCATTCGCACACACGTGGGGACAGAACCCCGGTTTAGGACGACCAGGCCCGTCTCCAGAGCCCAGTCCTCCACCATCCTGCCCCGTGTGTCCGTAAGCCGGGAACCCCAAGCCACATTCTTGGCATTGAAGTCCCCAAGGACGAGCACAGGCAGGGAACGGAACCCGACGACGACGACTCTCAACTCCGCAAGGGAGTTGTGGAACTCGGCGAGAGTTCGGTTCGGGGAGAAGTATACCCCTACCACGACAATCCCCCCGAACCGTGCTGCCACGCAACCCCGTCCCCTCTTGACCGCCTCGAGGGACGGGGTACCGGCGGCGGCCGATGAAATTAGTCACTGAGCCGCTCAGGTCCTCCACCCAGTCATCCCTGGGCGGGACAAAGTACGGCTCAGCGACCACGGCGATGTTAATCGACCACTGCGCCATGCTCTGGAGCAACAGATCCTGAGCGGAGGCGCAGTGGTTGATGTTCGCCTGGAGGAGGCGTAATGGGGCCATTATTGGCACTCCATATCAGCCCCCTCCCGAACCCCCTGTGAGGGCCCTGCCGTGGTGGTTGCGGCGGCGGCGACAGTGGAGGCGGCGGCGGCAGCGGCGGCATGCCCTCATGCTTTGTGTTACGCTTTAAAAAAAAAAAAAAATGCGAAAGAATTGTAGATCGTGAATTGTAACTCATACATATTTGTAATTTCTGTGTTACGAAGTTTTTTTCTACAATTTAATAATTTTGTAAAATTCTAAACTTGTAAAGTTTTGTGGTATAGGGCCCAACACGTAGCGACTTGGACAGCTCTGTTGTTTGCTTCATTTAAGTCCTGGAGGGTGCGATGGGAGTGGGTCCTGGGTTTATGTGTTGAAAGACGAATGAAATGTGCCTATCAACCAATAAAAGTAGATTTATATTCCGCCTAAATCATAATAGGACGCACTGATTCCGTCACTATCTGAACACCCAAAGCGGTAATTTCGTGACCCAGGCATAATAGTGGTGGCCGTCAGACGGCACCGGTATTTACGGTGTCAAAAGCGCTCTTTACAAGGACAGCCGTCATAGCGGCCGTTATGTGACGGCACCGCTGTCTCAGGAAATTCAAAATCAAATCAAGTCATTTTTAATTCAGGCATTGTATAAGTACATACAAATACATTTCACCCATAGAGACTACATGTCATAAATAAGTAAACAATAATAATAACAAACAAGCAAACAAACAATAATAATAATAATAAAATCAAGCTCCAAACAAACAATAATAATAATTCAAGCTTCTTGAGTGCGCTTGGGCAGCTGAAGGTAGAAATAAGGCGCGACAAACTAGTTAACTATGTATACAGGGTGTTCGGGATCGCTCAGGAGCCGTGGTGATAACACGCAGTAAGCTTATTTGCCGAGGAGTAAAACGGCGGCTGAAGTCTGAATTTTTCTTGCTTTACAGTAACAGAGAGTGGGAGCGGACGCCGTTACTTGAATAAAACAGTTGGAGTATTTTTCTTCTAGTTTATTCTTGTCTCGCTGCTGGATTCGGAATGCCTGACCACTCTGTGGAAATCGCTACGCCCCCGTCAGGGGGCGCGGCTAGTGGTGTCGGGGCTTGGCCCCCTTCCCGCGGAAGCTATACAGTGGCCCGCAAATACGGGCCCCTCGCTGTATGCGCCTATAGCGGCTGGCGGTAGTGGGCGTGCGTGCACGCCCATGTGAATGATTGCTATTCGTGTTTCTGTAGGCGCGTTACGACGTTGATCCACAACGCCGCTTGCTTCACGACACCTCGGCGGTCAGCCCCCGCCAGGTGAGACCCCCAGTTACCTGGGGGAGGCCCGACGAGGACGACCAGCGACAGAGGTGCCGACTCCACGCTCCTACAGATAAGGTGAATAGCCCCCGCCCGTCCTGATCTCAGAGCTAGCCGATCACAGTCCGGGCTAAGAGGCTGTCGTGTGTGTTAGGACGGTATTGTGTTGTGTAACACCGTCCGGTGTCTACGTGAAATGCGGCCCGCACCGCACCTACACGTGTGAGTTGGGTGCCTGTCGAGAGGTGAATGTCTGATGTTTGCTACGTAACGCGCCTATATTAACCTAGCACGCGCTACGCAACAGATGCATGTAAAGTGTGTGGAGTCTATTGTCACAAGTATGCCGCGTGTAGACCGGAGGCGGCATACTCGGAGGTCAATCCGGTGGGTGGACGGGGTCATCGTCCGCGACCAGGTCGCGGGGTAGGGGTCTCCTCGCGTCAGGGGGGCGCGTATGCCAGGGCGCAATCTGCTTGACATGGGGCCAAGCAGATGCGTCGGCACGCGCGAACATTCCTTTCGCGAGGCGCCTCACAAACTCGTCCAGGCTCTCAATCCCGAGGTCCCTCTGGATGATGTCGTTCCTCACGAAGCGAGGGGCGTCAACGATAGTCCGCAGCGCAAGGTGTTGTTGCGCGCGGAGCAGCTTGCGGTTCGTCTCGCTTGTGAGGACGAACCATGCCGGGGCGGCGTACGTCAATATCGGGCGCACGTACGACTTGTACACGCCCAACTTGACGCGCGCCGGGAGGCGGGACGAGAGCACCGGTTTAAGGAGGTTGCGGGCGACCCTACCTTGTGCGGCGACCAAGCGGACGTGTGGCCCCATCGTGAGCCGACGGTCGATAGTGACACCCAGGTACTTGACCCGGGGCGACCATTCGACGTCGGCTCCTTGCAGCTTCAGGGGTGGTGGGAGGGGCGCGGCTCCGGTGACCATCGCCTGCGTCTTACCCACGTTCACCGACAGCCGCCACTTCGACAGCCACTCGGGAAGAAGATCGAGGGCGCGCTGCATTTTGACCGCCGCGTGCTTCGCATTAAGCGAGGTGGTAATGTACGCGGCGTCGTCAGCATACAGCGCTAGCGTCGCATCGGGTGTAGTGGGGATGTCGTCGGTGTAGCGTGAGTAACACGCCGGCGAGACGCAGCTACCCTGCGGCACACCAGCCAACACCGGGCGGGCGCTTGATAGCGCTCCGTCGACCACCACCCTAAAACTCCTGTGGGACAGAAAAGTAGAGACCACTTTAACAACGCGACGGGGCGCGTCTGACGTGGCCAGCTTGTATACCAGGCCATCGTGCCACACACGGTCGAAGGCCTTCTCCATGTCGAGGAATACTGCCACCGAGTACTCCTTCTTGTTGTGCGCGGCTGTGAGGTGGTGCAGTACCCTCGACAGCTGGAGCGTCGTGCTATGTTCCGCCCGAAACCCAAACTGTTCCGGCCGCGGCGCAATGTGGGGTTGGAGGTGTCGCAGCAGGAGTGCTTCGAACACCTTGGAGACCGTCGGCAGCAGAGTGATCGGCCGATAGCTCTCCGGCTTCAGGATGTTTTTCCCCGCCTTGGGCAGCATGATGACGCGCCCTTCCTTCCACGAGGCGGGAAAGGCCCCCGTGCGCAGTATCGCCGTGTACAGGCGCGCCAGCGCCGCTACCATACGGAACGGCAGGTGGCGCAGCGCTGTGTTGGTGATACCGTCAGCACCGGGGGCCTTCCTAGGCTTCGTTCTTAGGATGGCGCATCTAACTGCGCCAGGCGAGAAGAAGACAGGGTCCTCATCGGGAGCTATCGGCGTGGCGAAGTAGTCTCCCAGGTGTTACTCGACCGCTGCGATATGCTCGACGTCGCTGGTCGGGTTGGGGCGGAACTGACGCTCCAGGTGCTCGGCGAAGACCTCCGCCCGGTCCTCCGCTACATATCTGAGCGCCCCGTCGCTGTTAAGCAGCGGACGCACCGGAGCTGGGGTGTTCTTCAACTGGCGGCAGAGTCTGTGAACCGACGGCCAACTGTCTGTAGTGGCGTCGATTCGTTCCTCCCAGCTCGCGGCGGTGTGCGCCTGTAACTCGGCCTTCACCTTTCCGCGAGACGGTTAAGCTGCGTCTTGAGTGTGGGACATCTAAGCTGTTGCCACTGCTTGCAAAGGCGCCTCTTCACGGCGATCATCGCGCTGATATGCGCCGGCAGGGGCGGCAGTAGCCCTCTCCCCTGCGGCTGCGTTGTAGTCGCCGCTTCTAAGGCGCTTTGGATGCAAGCAGTGACGTCATCCGCCATCTGGTCTACGTCCGCGGAAGTCGCTATAGGCCGAGTCGGCGTGGTGGTCTCTACTTTCTCTGCAAAAACTGTCCAATCCATGGATCGACGTGGCGCTGGTGGCATCAGTCGGGTCGGCATACCCGATAAGACGACGAGTACAGGCTAGTGGTCCGACTGCAACTCGTCGTCTATCACTTGCTCCGTGATCTGGCATTGTAGCCCTCGGTGGACTACGATGTCCAGCACGTCCGGCATTGACTGTGCGGCATCTGGGTAGTGGGTCGGCGTCTCTGGGCCGGACACCGTGTACCCGAAGGCTTCCGCGTCCGCGAAGAGCCGTCTCCCCTCGGTATTCCGGTGTAGCGAGTTCCACGCTGGGTGTTTACAATTAAAATCCCCGGCGAGGAGCGTGGCGTGTGTAGCACGGTTTAACAAGGCCCGCAGCTCTGTTAGGTCCAGACGAGCCGCGGGCGGCTTGTAACACGCGTAGATGTCGATGTCCTCGCCGGCTATGTGCAGCTGAACACCCAGCGCGTAAAAGCTGCTAATCGACGGCAAGGGGATCTCTTGATGGACGACTCTTCGCTTCACAAGTACCGCCAGACCACGGTATCTTACGTTGTGAGCCGACCATTCATCCTTCCTATAAACGAGGTATCCCGGGAACCTAACCCTGTCTTCGGGTCCCAGGAGCGTCTCGTTTATGAGCGCCACGTCGATATTTTGTTCCCGAAGGAGGTGGCGGAGGGGGGCGACCTTATCCCTTAGGCCGCGGGCGTTCCAATGTATCATCCTTAACGACCTAGCTATTGTAAAGAGTGAGTAGGTTGGCCAGGCCATCAAGGATGATCGTCTCGATATCTTCGCCCTGCCTAATGGCCTTTATTAGGTCCATTAATAATTTAATGGCGCAGGCTGTGAAATCCTTTTTTTTGGTGCACGTAGCGCCGGTGGCGCCGCCATGCGTTTCTTTAGTGGACCTGCGTGGGTCCACATTTTGCCGCTTCTCGGTAGCGGCGCTGGCAGCGGCAGTGGTGTCTGTGGCGAGATCTTTAGTTTCCTTTTCCTGCCGCTGCGCTATGCCGGCGCTAGTGGTAGGTTGGAGTAGCGTCACAGCCTGCGCCTTGTTTGAGGCAGGGCCGGCCGCCAGGATCTCTTCCTCGGTCGCCGCGGGGGTGGGTTTGGCCTTCTTGCCTTTTCCCTTCCCCCCGCTACGATGCTTCTTCCTCCGCCCCGAGGAGGTGGCTTGTGCTCTATCAGTAGGCCCGTTGGCCGCCGCCATCAGCGACGCGCCTTGTGCCTCTTCCGGCATCATTTGTGGCCTCTCGGTGGCCGCTGTTGGCCGGCGTGAGGCGGCCGTGATGGCGGCGGTCCCCGCTCGCTTGTTCCGTATCTCCTGCTGGAACACGGGGCACTTGATGTTGCACGCGAGGTGCGGGCCACCGCAATTGACGCAGGTGGCCGGCTCCTCCCGCGGGCGCGGGCAATCTCGCGCCGCGTGCTCGCCTCCGCATCGTACACAAGCGAGCGGGCGGTGGCATTGGTGCGAGCTGTGCCTAAATTTTTGGCACCGGTGGCACTGGGCGGGCCCACGTTTGCCTCGCCAAGCCTCTATCTTGACACCCCGCATGTACATGAACACGGTGGTGTCAAAGATAGCCCGAACGTCGGGGGTTCTCTTTATAATCGCGTGAAACACGCAGCCGGGTCGTCCTTGTGCGCCCTTAATATGGCGCACATACTCCGGCTGGTATCCCAACGCTCGGAGTTCCTCCTCGATCTCCTTGGGGTCTGTGTCCGCAGGCAGCCCCCTAATGGCGATCTTCAAGCTCCTGTCCGCCGGTAGCGAGTAGGCGAACCAGGAAACGCCGCTATCCTTCTCAAGGCCAGTCAAGTACCGCTGGACCAGCCTGTATTCGTCCTCGGTTTCGGGGGAAAATCTAACCCCCGTCCCGTATGGACGCGCATTTGGAGGCCGGCCCAGCTTGGCGCTGATGGCCCTGAAATGGGCGGCCCAGTCCGGCAGCCTCTCAACCACCAGCGGAGGATACTTGGGCGTCCTCTTCCCCGGCTGTTGCTTCGTAGTCGACGTTGCGGCGCCGGGGGCAGCGGTAGGGGGTGCGGTAGTCATGGTGGGGGCAGGGGATAAATTGGCAGTACTTACCCCTGCTGTAGTCTGCTCAGGTGGTGGTGGAGGCGGCGACACAGGTGGTGGTGAGCGGCGCACCGCGTCGGCGAATGTGGGCGACGCGGGCGTACCCCGACCCCGCGGCGCGTTGTCGCGCTGTGGCCGCGGCGGGTCGAGGCAGTACCGCTTCGCCTCCTCCTGTTCGGCCGCAGTCTCGCCGGAGCTCCTCCTGCGTCGCTGGGCTCTGGCCTCAAACTGGAATTCGAAGCCGAACCCCAGCGACGGTGTCGGTGATGCCGGCGACATCGCGGCGGCGTCAGCTCTTCCCACGGTGGGCCGCGTACCGGATCGCAGGAGCGTGTCCCGAGACACATCTTCTTGACCGGACGCGGCCGAGCCCACGGATGCCAGCGACATGCTCGACCCTACGCGTGACGAGCATGCCGACAGCATGGCGGGCGAGTCATAGGCTGAGACTCGCGGTGGCGCCGGTGATTCAGGCGCTGGTTCTCTTGGCGCTGGCCGCTCCTGCTTAGCCGTCACCGGTCCCGCCAGCGAGAGGTGGGGGCCGGATGTGGCGGTGCGCGAAGCTGGCACAGCTTTGGGCGCCTGTGCGGGCGCAGCTCCGGTAGGCGCGGGCGGCGGCGCAAAGCGCGGCGGCGGCGCGGCTATGCGCGCGGGCGGAGCGCGGGGACGCGCGGTAGTCGCGGGGTTCACGGTTGGCGCCGCGGTACGCGCGGGCGCAGTGGCGCGCGCAGCGGGCGCGGTAGTGCGTGCGGACGCGATGGCACGCGCAGCGGGCGTGGTAGGGTGTGCGGCGGGCGCAACAGTTCGCGCGGCCGGCGCAGAGGTGCGCACAGGTGCGGGCGCGTGCGCAGAAGGCAGCGCGGCGCGCGTATGCGGCGCATGACCGGTGTTCGCGGCAGGCCCCGGGGCCTGTATGGGTACCGGGCGGAACGCGGCGGGGCGGATGGGTACCGCCTGTTGTCGGCTCGACGGCGGCGTCGGCGCAACGCGCGCAGGCGCTGATGTCGTCGGTGGGCCGGCAGCTACAGCGGCGCTCCCCTCCTCTCTTCTTCCCTCCTCTCCTCCTCTTCGCTGGGACGGTCCGGCCGGCGACGAACCGGACGACGCGTCACCGATATTCGGCATCGACATCGCCCGGTCCAGCGCCGGAAGGTCTTCCTGGGACCCGACACCGCGGCCCAAAGAGCCGCGCTTGTCGGGCTTCGGCATCCCGTGGGCGTGGTCCTCCGCGACCGCACCGATGACGGCTCACCTGGCAGCACGGTGGGGCTCCCCCTGTGTCCACACAAGTGCCGGCTAGGTTACTTGTGCAAACACAGAGGCAACGATTAAAATAATGCGGTCCGCGCGGAGCAAACTGATTTAGCGTAGGATGAATCAGTCGTTCGACCACTGGCTAATCCAATGCCTGACCACGGAAAATAGCCCCCTTTTTATAGAAAGTGCCGACCAATCGGAACACTTTAATTTTGCACACGGCACTAACCATTTTTCCCTCGACCAATCAGCGCGCTTCAATGGTGCACACGGCACCAATGCGACTTTGTATGGGAAACTAACTTTGGCTATTTTCCGTGATAAAACATCCCTTACAATGTTTATCTTAATTTCTAAATATAAAAATGGACTTATTCTAGCTATATACAAAAAACTGTGTCAAAAAAACTTATTTTAGGCCTTAAAAATAACAAAAATCCAAAACGGTTCCCTTTAAGGTAGTTTCTTAGTTATTAAGCTACTGTATCGTTTTTGGTACAGGTGGCGCCGCCAAGTGCTAAGAATGTGAAACAATTCCTCTTAGTAATCTTGATTTTACCACAGAACAATGTTCACCTATGATTTTATATAATGAAAATATGAAATAACTAATGATAAAATTATATATCGTCGCTAAGCACTTAGGGTGTCGTGCACACAGGGTGTCCGGTTTCGGACTAGCGAAAATTAAAGGGAGCTACAGATCATCAATCTGAACAACTTTTTCCCGGGGACCAACATCGTAATCGTGAAAAAAAAAAAAAAATCCGTCGTCCCATAAAAAACTTCAATACCTTCTCGACCAAATGTAGGTAATGTATAATGTGTAGTTTGAGGGTCTGTACCTCACTCTTAATTTTCGCAAGTCCGAAACCGGACACCCTGTATACATCAAGGACGAAACCAAACTCACGTCTTACGAAAATCTGGCTACCCGAATATTTCAGTTGCGGACACGTGCGCGAATCCGAGCGAACATGGCATCTGACACGAGACACGGTGGTGTAGTTTGTAAATAGCTCCATAATCGTGTAACAAATGCAATATTGTACATGCCAAGCTGTAAGTTTTCCAAAAATTATAAAATAAAAACTAATTATACTTTTGTCGCTATTAACGCAGGCGTCCGAGGAGGAAGCGCAGGCGATCAAGGAGCGCATCATCGCGGCGCGACGCAAAGTGCACAAGACGACCGGAGAACAAGTCGCGGCTAGGTGGACCTTCGAAGAAGGCGTAAGTTCAATAATGTATTATATTCATTGTTAAAGCAAATGAACGTTTGCGAATTACCTTTCACTGTAACGTTCATTTCTGCTTTTATTAGCTTCACTTGTAACTAACTAACAAACAATGTAAAAAAATATTGGAAGTCAATTTTAACCAACTTATAATTATCGTATCGAAAGGAAAGTTTGTATGTATATGTAGTTCGGAAAACAATACTATGATATGGAATCTGGGAGCTGATCTGAAGATGGAGCCAGGAGGTGGATAGTGGAATTTTTCAGTAGCTACTAGTAAACCCCTCGCGTTTGGGCTCATATGATTCATTTTGACGAGTTCAGTAGATTGGACTTGGTAACGAGGGTCTGATGATGGAGCCAGGAGGTGGATAGTGGAACTCTTCAGTGGTTACTAGTAAACCCCTCGCGGTTGGGCTCATATGATTCATTTTGAGGAGTTCAGTAGATTGGACTTGGTAACGAGGGTCTGATGATGGAGCCAGGAGGTGTATAGTGAATTCTTCAGCGGCTACTAGTAAACCCCTCGAGTTTGGGCTCATATGATTCGTTTTGACGAGTCCAATAGATTAGGCTTGGTAAATTTTTATTTTTTGGCAGGCCTGTTGGTCTAGTGGTTAGTGACCCTGACTGCAAAGCCGGAGGTCGTGGGTTCGATTCCCACCCAGGACAAACTTTGTGTGATGAGCATATTGTTTGTTCTGTGTCTGGGTGTAATTTATCTATAATATGTATGTATTTATAAATTATATAAGTATGTATATCAGTTGTCTGGTTACCATAACACAAGCTCTGCTTAACTTGGGATCAGATGGCCGTGTGTGAGTTGTCCCAAGATAAATAAAAAAAAAAAAATAAAAAAAAAAATAAAAAAAATTGCACTTGGTGTTGAGGTTCTAGATGATGGAGCCAGAAGATGGGTAGCGGAACTCTTTAGTGGCTACTATTAAACCGGTCAAGTCATAACTTCGTAGACTTTTGACTTATTAACTTAATGTACTAGACTAAAAAGTACAAAAATAAAAAAAATATGTAGTTTAAAAAAACAAAAAATGCTAAAATAATTAAATTGACTTGTATTAGTTAACATATAAGTACCTATGCAGCTTGTCACTTCTTTTATATCCAAATATTAATTCAAAAAGCGTGGAGCACTGTTTAGTTGTGCATACTTATAATTAATTAAACCAAAGCGATCTGCTACTTAAGTACCTATTCTATTTTACGACTGTTTGAATTTTTATTTCTCATATACATTAATATATACCACGTGTAACAGGAGGATTGACATTCCTTTAAACAACGTAAAGAGAATCATGTTCTTTGCCCGTATACAAAAAATCAATCAAATCCAATGAATACTTTAGCCACAAGAAATTATTTTTCATTTTCTTATTTTTCAACATGATGTAGATCTGAGTCCGTAATAATAGGTAAACATTGCCGCCGTCGCGCCCCGCACCCTGAACCGCACCGTTGGTCAGTGACTTTGCGTAGATAAAGCGTGTTTACTTTTTATGCAGTTGATTCTACTATTTATTTTGTTTGAAAACTGCAATTTTTAAATTTTCCATTAACTACTAATATTCGTGTTTTAAAATGTTTCAATGGATTAATACTGTGCTCGTTTTCATTTAATGTCGTACATCCAGAAACACGTTGTATACGAGAAATAAAAATGGTTTCAGTTACCAAAATTAGGTGTATTCTAGACATATAAAGGCACACCTGCATTTTAGACCGTATTTTTCAGTGTCTACAAAAGTCTTATGTGTTATTCCAGATAAAACGTCCGTACTTCCACGTAAAGCCGCTGGAGCGCTGTCAGCTAAAGAACTGGAAGTCGTACTTGGAATGGGAGAAGCAGCACGGGTCGCTGAAGAGAGCACTCGTGTTACATGAGCGCTGTCTCATAGCCTGCGCGCTGTACGAAGAGTTCTGGATGAGGGTATGTTACATGATTACTGTAGATAAAAATACAAAATACGTAAGAAAATTTAAATTTCGTGGCTTACCTTGAAAGATAACCCTTAGACAAAGCATCGCAGGCCCCCGGGAGTCTCACAACAATAGATAATAAATTGCGGCGCTTGAGTCATTAACAGCGTGTGTTCCACAGCTAATAAAGTTCCTGGAAGAGCGCGTGGAGAGCAACCCGGAGTTGGTGAGCGTGGAGCGTGAGGTGCTGGAGCGCGCATGCAGTGTGCACCATCTAGACAAGCCCGAGCTACATCTGCACTGGGCGCACTTCGAGGAGGCGCATGGCAACGCGGCGCGCGCGGCCGAGATCCTCGACCGCATCGAAAAGACTTGCCCCAACCTCGTGCAGATACAGTACAGGTACGTGTCTCTACTAGCCATAGAAGATGTTGTACGCATGTGAAAGTTGCTTCAGCAGCTGATAGTTTCAAATAGATAAATAACTAACACAGGTAGGGAGTCCTAAACAAAGATTTGCATTATTTTTTTGAATCTTTGACAGTGGTCGCTGGATTACATAACAGGTGTAAAAAGACATTTAACGAAGCCGAGAGTCACTTGTTCTCCCCGTCCTTGTAATATTTTGTTTTTGTAATGAACCAACCTGGGAACCATTTCGTTATTGGAGATATTGAAGGTCATATTTCCAACTTAACTTTTACACCCACAACACCTGTAGTGCTGCCGGCACCCATAAGCACAATGTTTTGCGTGCGTTACATTGTGTACTGCCAACAATAGCGAGTTTTCATACCAAAAATAAGTCATTTACCAGCAATAATTATTGCTTGTTAGCTTGGTGTACAGAATGCGTAAATAACGGCTATATGTGATAGGTTTTGTTACACCCTGTACAAACCATCTTATTTTAAGACACTACATTTGTAATCTTTACCTCCAGACGCGTGAACCTAGAACGACGCCGGGGTGACTACGACAAGTGCGCTCAATTGTACGAGGGCTACATAGCGTCTGCGAAGAGCAAGGCGGTGGCGTCGGCGCTGGCCATCAAGTTCGCGCGCTTCCTGTACCACGTGCGCGCGCAGCCGTCCGCCGCGCGCGCCGCGCTCGACGCCGCCGTGCTGCGCGACCCGCTCAATGCGCGCCTGCACGCGCAGCGCCTCGATCTCGCGCTGCACACGCCCGGCACGCCCTACGAGGAGCTTGATGGTACGACAACATGCTCCTTTTTACCCGATTACGGCAAAGCCAAAGGATGTCTTCTATTCTATTTTTATTAAATGGCAAGCAAAGCCGATGGATGTCTTGTTTATACCTTTTTAATTGGCATTTTTGTCGTAGTTGGGTTTAGTTTTTTTAGCTTTCTTTTTTCGCTTAAACTTTCAATTTATTTGTCACATCCTGGTGAATTGCCATCAACTGGGCACAAATCCAGACTCCAGGCTGCTATTGAGAAATTCCTGATGGATAACCCAGTAACACTATACTTACTCGACCTGGGAATCGAATCTAGGACCTCATGCTCAGCAGTAACGCTTGCGGCCAGTAGACTTATTTGTGTGATAATGATATGCAGAGCTGGTGTCGTCGTACGGCAAGGAGGAGGGTGCGGAGCCGGAGACGTGCGCGATGCTGGCGTGGCGGCGCCGCGAGTTGGCGGAGGAACTCGGCGGCGCGGGTGCAGCGCGCCAAGCGCACGCGCACGCCCGCGCGCTCGCCAAGCACCTGCGCAAGCGCGCGCGCAAGGACAAGCACGACCCGCCGCCACCGCCCAAGTAAACACTAGTTTTGTTTTCAAGTCTTCCACTATTCATTCATTATTTATTCATTCGTAAGGGCTTCCTATGCCAGACGTGTCTGCCTATGTGTGTCATACAGTCCACTAACTAATACATGAATGAATGTACATTCGATTTTATTTGTTGTATTGTGTCCAGTGTGTTTACCATGCAATATTTTTTATTTATTCCTCTGCCACCATATTATGATTACCTAGTCTTGCCATAAATACTGAAACAAAGAAAAAAAAAATTCTATTGCAAATAACATTTATTACTTTTACAGTGTGTTAGTTTAATACATAAATATAAAACAATTTAAAATATAAAAAGCTTATTCGAAGTGGTCTCCATTGTCTGCAATACAGTCCTTTAAACGTCGAGGCCCAATAGAAGAGAGAAGTTGAGGATCAATAGAAGCACGCACTCTTTCTATGGGAAAATTCTTCACTGCCAATCGTACGGATTTTTTTAGGGACTCCAAATTATCACGGCGTTTAGAGCAAGCCGTACTCTCTAAAACTGACCATAAATCAAAATCCAGCGGATTAAGATCGGGACTAGACGACGGCCAGTCTTCAGCTCTGATGAAGTCCGAAACGTTCGTTTCCAACCAAGACTGCGTAGACCGAGCTTTATGACCCGGCGCCGTCTTGCTGGAAGGACCATTCTTGGTTATTGGCATGGGCATGGTGATGGTTAAGGGGCTTCACTACCTTCTCAAGAATGGTATCTTGATACACTTGTGCCGATGTTTTGATACCTTTTTCACAAAAGTATGGCTCAGTCACTTCTTCATAGCTAATACCCTACCAAACCATCACTGAAGTCGGATAGTGCCCACGTTGCACTCTGTCGACTAATTGGGAAGCTTCCTTAGAGCTTTGAGCATAAATACGATCATTTTGTTTGTTACAATGTTGCTCAATTGTAAAAATTTTCTCATCCGTAAACAAAATTTTTCTGTGACCTCCCTTTGCGTACCGCTTCAGTAGTTGTTTCGATTTTACCACCCTATTCTTTTTTAAATTATCAGTTAAGAAATGACCAATACGTCTCTTATAGGCTGCAAGTCCTAAGTCATCTTTTAAAATACGCGACATGGTTCTAGGTGCTATCTTCATCTCCCGAGATAAAATCTTTTGCTTTCGGACAGGATTTCTTCGAATTCTTTCCCTTACTGCTTTGACCACCTTTTTCGTACGAACACTACGTGTACGGCCAGATCTTTTTCTGTCACAAACAGAGGAGGTCTCATTGTACCTATTAATAGCCCGGTACATAAACATTTTACTAATACCAAGCGTATGGAGAGTTTTAAAAATTGCATTTGGCTCCATACCTACTTTGTGTAATGCAATCACAGCGATTCGGTTCTCTTTATCACCCCACTCCATTTTAATATCGCAAAATATTGTACAATGTATTGGCGCCAAAATGAGAAAACTCAATGAACAATCATAATTATAAAAATGACAGATTCCAAATTCAAATGTAATATTTTGTTTATTTTTAATTGTAACAGTATTTATGGCCAGACTAAGTATATTGTTATTAGCCAGTAACTGACTGTATATTACCACAGTAGCACATGCGTGGAGTCTGGCAAGAAGAAGGAGAGCGCAGCGGCTCCCGCGGGCAACGCGGCGTCGCCGTCGGGCGGGTACTACGCGGCGCCGGCGCAGGCCGCGCAGTCGTACGAGCAGCCCTACGCGCAGCCCTACCAGCCCGCTTGGGGCTACCAGCAGCCGCCTGGGCCTTACCAGCACCACCCGCACCCCTGGCCGCAGTACCCCAATTACTACTAACCGCACAGACACCGACACTACAATTATTATTAAACGCGAGTTTATTCATTTAGGACTTTTGTTTCTGTAAATACGATATTCTTCATGATATCGTCAAAGTAATAGACTACGAAGTTGGCCCGTCTGTTTGCTTAACTTACGGTACCAAACCCGATAGTTTTGTTTGTCTAAATGAAAAAGAAATATTGCAATTTACAGGAAATGTTTATTTGACGTAAACAATAACAAACATACATTACATATATTTTAGGAAATAAATCTTATCTTCACAATCCAACATCTTATTATTTCGGCAATCCATCAGTCTTCAATAATATTTTAACTTCCATTACAATCCATATCCTAATGTATAGTAAAAAATAATGAATGCCATCGGCCTCGCTATTTACAATCTCAATTTATGAGGTCAATAAGTGCACATTCAAATGCATTTTTAAATAAATATATTATAATGCTGGTCGTATATTTACTATTGTATGTAGTTTGCAACCGAATGCTAACTACGGATTTGTCTGGCCGCATACCGAGCAACTTTTAGTCGTATCCGCTATTTGCGTGCGCACACAACGCCTAAAAGTTGCACATGAACATGTGCGGCCAGCTTATTAAGGGCGAAAATACACATGCCTGTAGCTTGTACAAAACTATGCAAGTAGCTTGCATGCCATTGTCAAATATTGTATGCAAACGCTTCTGATTGGTCAATGGTTGAGCTGAATGGTGCTAATCCATGTGTCATGTTCGTGAACGGGCGCCATCAGTAGGGACTGGTCATCTCTTAGCTGCCATGGCTTATTTTAATTTTTGAATCGTTTTTGGTTTTTACCTTTTTGTTGCGGACGCTTTTAACGTGTACGACTTTCTACATTGTTCTCATATACTTAATTTCAACATGAAAGATGTAACCAGAACAACATTTTGATTTAAAAGTGTCCGTGGAGTTTCTTCTTGCCCGTTCTTCTCCATAGAGATCTACGCTTTGGAATGGGCAACTAGCTTCAACTTTCTGACTAACTGACCAACTCTTTGACAATTCAAAAGTGCCTGTAATTGGTTTATTTGAAATTAATGCTTTGAGTTTGAATGTCGCAAGCAATGGCGTATTTTAAGATTTGGCGCCACGGACCAATACGGTTTGCCGATTGCCGCCCCGTAATTTAACAACTGAATGTGAGAACGAGCGAAGTGAGCTGGAATGATTGAGCACCTCGGATAGATTACATTTTGTTTTGACAGTTAAAGAAGTTTCTTTGTCTTTGCATAAAAGCTTAAGAACTAAGATGATTTAGGATTCAAAGCGAGCTCAAAAATTTCACCACCGCCTCAGATATGTAGATTTTCTTTTTACCATTCATACAGGTGATATTGAAGTTGTCGACTTATGCCATTTATAAGAGCTTCAGAATAATTTTATTAAGAGATTGTAGGATGCAAAAAGAGAGCGAGGCGAGGTCAAAAATTTAGCACCCGTCTCAGATAGGTTTTTGTTTTGACCATTCATACAGATTAGAAGTTACGGGGCGGCCGGCTACAAGATAAGTAGTACTTGAATCAAGAAAATCGGGCAGACTGCAAGGGGCGCCTTGCGCCGCCCTTCGCAATCTGCCGCCCCGGGCCATGGCTCTCTTGGCCATAGGGTAAATACGCCACTGCATACAAGCAGTTTTGTACAAGCTACGTGTGTTTCGCCCTAACGGTATGCTGAGTGATTTTATGTCAAGATAACCACCGTAATATTATCCTTTTATAATAAACCAAATAAATTTCTCTTTCGCTACGAGAATTTAATCATTATAGTATATTTAAAAAATACTAAAATAAGTTTTCATTCTTCATTTAGATGCATCGCGAAATTTTATGTCCGGTACTTTTACATTATGTAAATGCCATTTAAAACTCGACATAATTTATTACTAACTTTTCCGTCATTTGAGATGAAATAAATCCATCTACTGAATCGATAAAACTTCATACTCCATTGCTAGAAAGTATGCTCACTACAGTTTACGTATGTTTATTCTAAAACGAACAAACTCCGCTTCTTACTGCCCTGTTGGCCAGTTTTGATCAGGCGCACGCGGCTTTTGCCGCCTTCACAGCTGCAAAAGAAAAATAATTTTAAGTGGCGGCGTTTGTTAATTACAAGCGCAAAACAATAATAGGCGTTTGTTAATTACAGGATGGCCCAAAATAACGTTGACAAATTCAAACTATTTTTTTTTTTTTTATGTAATAGTTTACATTTTCTCCTGTTTTTTGTTATTGTATACTCATTCTTCGGCGTCATTTTTAACATTGTTTGTTTGCTAAAAAGAATTAAAAATATATTTATTTCGCTATGTCAGTGCAACATGGAGCCATAATTTCATTGCATGAGAGTGGAAAAGGCAGTGTGAGTTATTAAACTTTCTTGGTGTTAGTCATCAGTTAGTTTCTTCAGCAATTAAACGTTATAACGAGCTCGGCAACATCGGAGACTGTCTTGGCAGAGGACTGTTAGAACTTCTAGGAACCGACATATTATCAAACAAAGATTAGTCCGTAATCCACAGACCAAGGTGAGGAAAATGTCGCGAGACTTGGGGATTAGTCGCTCCCACCATACAGCGTGTCGTAAAACATGATCTACAATTGGTACCATATAAACTCAGAAAAGCGAAATTGCTTATGGACAAAGACAAAAAGTTCGGTGTGAGAGATGTCGTTCGCTTAAACAACGCTCCGCAGCGTCAAAATGGGAAAATATCGTAATCTCTGACGAAAAATTATTTTCGATAGAACAGGCCCATAATCACCATAACGACAGGATCTGGCCTTCTACTCGGCTTGGAGCTGCTTCAGTTGTTCCACACCGCCAAAACGCTTAAACGGTTATGGTTTGGGGCCCGATTTGCGCCACTGGCAACACTTCCCTAGTTTTTGTAAAAAAGGGTATCAAAATCAACTAAGAAAACTACCGACGAGACATTCTTGTAAATGTACCTCTTCCTTGGAGTCAACAGCACTTTGCTAACCGTCCATGGATATTTCAACAAGACCCTGCTCCAGTTCATAGGGCCTTAAGTGTTCAACCACTGTTGACCACTGTGCGAAAATAATTTTCCTGGTTTCATCAGCTCCAACTCCACCCTACTCGCCTGATCTGAATTCGATGGATTACAGTTTATGGTATGTCTTAGAAGCAAGGTCCTGCGCTACGCGTCATAGAAGTATTGATGAGTTAAAGGTAACTCTTACACGGGAGTGGGACAAAATATCTGTGGAGGAAGTGCGGAAAATTGTAGAAAATTTTACCAAGCGTTTGTCTCTGTATCCGCGCAAGAAGGTTATTTTGAAGACAAATAGGGATTCTTGTAAACAATAAAGTGTATTTTTATAATGTATAACCTTATTTAATTCAATTATAAAATTGATAAAATAATTCGTAAAACCTCTTGTCAACGTTATTTTGGGCCGGCCTGTATAAACACAAAATTGTAGCCATAATTAGCAGAGGACGTTATGGCCCGGCTGCACGGTCCATATTAATGGTTAGGACGGTAATATGGTATAACGCGCAAACAGTTTCCTGTGGCACAGTATTACAATCCATACAGTAAAACGAATGTATGATACTTGCGTAGAGCAACGGCCGGGATCTCGCGGGGGAGTCGGGCGGCGCAAACCTCGGCCCTTTAACACGCTTAGTTTGCGCGCTCGTCGAACGTTGATGACAGACGCGAGCGTGTTTTTTTATGAGCGAATTTTACCCTTGCGTATCTTCGTGCGACAGTGTAAATACCTACACGGGCGGCGGTGTCGCCCGACATCAAAGACGTTTCGCTACTGTATGGATTGTAATACTGTACCTATGATGTGGACGACACGTGTTTACACATGCAAGGCGTTGCGTGTAGTCGGGCCTTTAGGCTATTATAATGATGTATGCCCACAAATGTATAGGAAAGTATCTATATAGATAATGACTGTTTGACTGACCTTCCCTCTCCTTCCGGCGTAACTTCTTGCGCCGTCGGTCGATGGCCGCAAGCTCCGCCTTCACCGAGTGGTACGCTTTGCGCAGGTCGGCGAGTCGTGACGTCAGCACGTTGATGCGCGTCTGGCAGTCCCACGAAGGATCTGTTTTGATAATTAAGTGATAAAGAACTAGGATATTTTAGCAGTTTTGTTTTTCAAGCTAATAAATCACGAGATACGTTAAGACAAAATGCTTGGTATCCCAATTCTGGGCAAAGGCTACCCCCAAATTCTTCCAAATAGTCACCGCTGTATATTACCGAGCGAATGGAGCACTCACCCAATTCCACGTAGAAGTTGTACTTGAGCGGCGGATGGTGTGCGTGATGCGTGTGATGCGCGTGGTGCGCGTGCGGCGCGTCGTCCGTGTCGCGGCGCGTGCGGCGCGTGCGGTGCCGCGCGCCCGCAGAGCTCTCCGACGCCTTGCGCGACCGTCCTCCGCCTGAACCAAATTATACATTACACACACCCCTGCTTCGCACGGTTTTTAAGACATGGCAAAACAGCAAATTTTCTTTATTTTATGTAGGTATATTTAATATTAAAGTATTATACACATAAACCTTCCGAAATAAATTCTCTAAATGATGATGAAAACCGCATCAAAATCCGATGCGAAGTTTAGAAGAACAAAGCGGTCGCGCCGACAGACATGACTTATAATCACTTGTAGCGTAACTGACCGTGTGCTTTTTCGATGTCGAGTCCGGCCGCATCGTTCACTCGCCCTTCGTCTTCGTCCTCCTTGCGTTCCGAAGGGCTGTCCCGCTCCGATATGCGACGTTCCCTATTGGATTCCAATATTAAACGTTAGCTGTGGTATTTGTGTAAAAACATTACAGTTTTTACGCCAAAATTGTACAATAAAAGATGACATTAAGAGTTGATTTACATTAATCCAGTCCACCAACCCGCACTGGGCTAGAGAGGTGCCCACTCAATCTCGCAGAGAGGACGCCTGAGTCCCAGTAGTGGTGGGAACGTTATTGGCTGATTATATTATAATATTGCAGTATTTTAATACAGTGATGCTTGATCAGCCATCGGCCAATTAGCAGGTGCTCTATTCAATTCCAGCCCTGGATCCTGGTCTGGGTTGAAAAGTTTACATTGGTACAAACATTAATCTATGTCTGTTCCAAAAGTATGATGAAAATGTAAACAAATGGATGGAACGTAACCTATGTATGCCAGTTTGTAGTGCAACTTACAAATTGAGTGGTTTAATTTCATAATGTTATTAAAACTAATTCTTGGAAAAAGTGGTGAGAAAAAAAAAAGGTTACCTGTGCGGAGGCGACAGGTCGAGGCTGCTGTCCGGCGTGGTGGGCGGCGTATGGTCGCTGGGCGCGCGGCCGCGGGCCCAGCGCGGGCCCGCCGCACCCGCGCCGCTCGCATGCCCTGCGCCCGCCATGCCCGCGCCTGAGCGACGCTCTTCTGCACGGGCATCATAAAACGTGTAACGACAGTTTAAAAAGGCAAATGCTTTTATAAAGTTAGGTAAATCAATATGCTTGTGTTTAGTCCTACTTGGATCTAAATATCTTTTGAACTGTTTAAGCTTTCTAAAACTTTCGAATATTTAAGCAACATTATATCCAACCTGTTTGGCACAATAAGAAAATTCATCCACACCATGCGTATTGCGTCGATGTTTGATTGAAGTAGAAAGAGCACAGAGAGCGCTTCTTACTCTTGAGAAGCCCTATCTGTTCTCTACTGACCTACTCTGTTCATCCTTTCTGCCTGCACCAAAACTCACAAAAATATTAACAGACGTCAGACCTCAGGACACATCAAACATTAGCAAAAGAAACTATAGAAATCCCAACACCTGACAACACCTCATTGCTAGCTAGACGCTCCCCAGCTTACTCTCTCATTAATACGTACAAAAAAGTATGCAAACTGCGAAATTAAAAATACTACCACATTCAGTTACAAAGAAAATGTTGTAAAACACTAGTTATGATGACTCAGAATAATTAATACAAATACCCTGACCTGACACTGAATCAAACGAAGGACATGGGAACAAACAGGCACACATACACACTCATCACAAACATATACCATACCACACCTGAAATCGCCTCTCTATTCTCCACTCTGGAATTCGTACCCCGAGCCCCAAGATACAGACTAACGGTCTAGTTAAACATAACTGGCGAAATGTGGGTGTACTATAGGTACACCTCTGCCTATCCCTTCGGGGATAGCAGGTGTGATCAGTGTAATGTTATGTATGTTAAACGATAGAACCTTTGAACGTTGTCAAGCTGTACAGTATTACCTGAACAATTAATTATTTTCTATTTCTAAACTGTGTAATTTTGTATGCAGGCGCTGCATGAGAAGGAACATGTCAATATACCTAGCTAATCAAGTACGTTTAATGTTAGATCTCTAGTTCGCCACATTCTAAAAGAACGTCCGTGTATGTACAAGTTTACCTTTGGTATGCTGGTGCGGCGGCGCGGACGCGAAGGGCATGTGCAGTCGCTGTCGCGGCGGCGCCGGCTCGGCGTCTGGCGCCGGCGAGCCGGGGATCGTTTCCTCGCACAGCAGTAGTGAGATGTTGCCATCCTCGTCACGTCCCTCTCGCACTTCCCGCACCTCGCGCATCTCCCGTCCTTCTCGCACCTCGCGCATCTCCCGTCCCTCTCGCACCTCGCGCATCTCGCGTCCCTCTCGGACCTCCCTTCCCTCGCGCGCGTCCCGAGTGTCCCGCGTCGGCAATGCTTCGCGTGGACCGCCCGCCACTACAACGCTCGCGCCTGTAAGCAGGTTGAGTAGTAAAGCCAATGCCAAATACCAAACTAATTTCGCAGCATGGGTTATCAACTTTCAGTATAGGGTAAAACGGGGTAAACCATTGTTCAGTCCAGAAAAATAAGTTAAATTAAAGTAGTTAAGAATTAATACCGGAATTATGTTGTGCGAAAAAAGGAATCGGCTGTCAGAGGTCGCGAAAGTAAGTTTTATGGCAAATATTTCGAAAAATATTGGTTTTACGTCAATTTATGTAAAATAATTACAAGTTTCCTAATTCTGCACAAAATTATCTGAGGACCAATGGTTGATAATGATGTTTTTATGCTAAAAAAAACCGTTCAAATATACAAGCTAGCCCGTGAAACGACTTTCATAGGAAAATTATAGACGCCTCTCTAAAGGTTTCCCGAAACACTCCCATTATGTTCAGCGAATTTTTATAGTTTAGGTCTTTTAGAAGCTATACGGTTTTTAATATTTTTGGGAAATTCTCACTTGACTTCAGACTTTTTCTTTCTGTATCACATTTTTTTTAAATGTTTTTTTTTTTAATTTTTATATCTTTATTTCATGGTCTACGATCAATAAAAAATATAAAACTGCCTAAACATCACCCAGAGTGACAAAAACTTAGCTCAAAGGGAAACTTTTGCTCGACAAGCTCGTTCTGTATTTACAGTCTAAAAAAAAAGACAAAAAGAAGGGTGGCAATTACGCCAAAGTAGTTTTAAAAACTTCCATGGACCCTCAGTTTTTCTAAGCAAGATAAATAAGTACTTTTAAGGACATTTGGTGAAATTGGAGTTCGAACATGGTAGGTAAAGCAAAAAACACAATCTTTTCATACTTTGGTAGTACCATTTTTTATGCTCTTCCTAGCATCCAACCATGTAAGCTGAAAGGACCATGCCCATATTAACCCTACACTGCATTCAGTGCCATATGAGTGACAACCAATAAAACTGGTATTATTCCTATTTCGAACCAAGATTTTAAGATTTTAATTCGAACCAAAATCCAAATTTTACCATTTCCTCGACATAGCCACCATAAATAGTTGGTTGCTAAATAAAAGAGTTGGGGAGATGCAACAAAGAGCAACGCCGCTGAAGTTGAAAGACTTCAAGTTAGAAGTGGCAAAGAGCCTCTGCATGTGTGGTCCATCAATCAATAAGAAAAAAGGCCCGCCGTCTTCTGTAAGTGATGACTTGATAGAGAAGAAAAGAATGAGAGCCAATATAGCAATTCTTCCTCCTCGTGACGTAAGGCGTGATGGATGTGAGCACTTTCCTATGTGGGGACAGAAGCGCCAGCGATGCAAGTATCCAGGCTGCAAAGGAAAGTCGTTTGTTGTGTGCGAAAAATACAGGGTCGAACTTTGTTTCAACAAGGACAACAACTGCTTCCGTCTGTTTCATCTCTAGTAATGTAGCAAATATCGGTAGGTCATTGCATGTTGTGCCACATATGGAACTAAATAAAAAATTAAAAAATCTCCATTATTATTTGTTTTTTATTTTTTTTTACTATTTTTCCCGGGTTCTACACCACAAATACGATTAGGTTAGTTTTTTTTCTGAAGAAAAAAAATCATGCAGTGTAGGGTTAACATGGAGGTGAAAGTCAGCAATGCCGTGCAATGCCCAAATTGCAACTCTATGTCATACGATAACTTATTAACAGTATTTTTATGATATCTAGATTTAATGTCATATAAAGCACTGATTGAAAAGTTATTGGACGTTAAACATGATAACTGCCTACTGGTATTGTTTATACATTTTATCGTTTACAGACAGGCATTGCTATTAGTTTTCCACTAGGAACTTCAACTTAACGACTGTCCTATTGAATATTTTTTAATATGTTTAACGAAACATATTTAAAAATATTCAATAGGACAGTCTCAAATAAATACGTAATCTATATTCAAAGCACTATAGAAGGCACACAATATGAATACCTACTATAACCTACATGCGGCTACTTTTTGTGAAGTTTTATCTTGCCGATCGTATCAATAATACGCAAATAAAACCGCAACACTATAATATGTAGTAGGTACTTATTCGTTATCATCGGTAACAAGTAACAACACTATCACAACGAATGAATAAATCGGCCAAAGGACGTGATTCCAGACCGTAATAAACTGCACTTTTAGTGCATGAATGAATGAATGAAACACTATTTATCATAGGTACTGCAATGTAAACAAGTCTTTTTTTCGTTTTTTTTTATCCAGTGCTTGTTAGGTTTCAAAATTAACAACTTAATTCTAGTTTTCATTTATTAGTACAATCTTGTAATTTACTTTATCTGGGCATTTCTGGGGCACAGATGGGCATGGTCCTTTGGCATACTTATTTTTACTTTTACTAACCCAACATTTCGTTTCTGTGTTTCTTGAGAACTACTGTGTATGACTTTTTTCGTGTAGAATTTCATAAGGAATAAACTGGATAAATTGACGTAAAAGTACCGGCCGGCCATATTAGCCGTATAACCGGTGCCCGTTGGGGTAGATGTGTCCTTAAGTGGAAACCGCGAAT
Organism: Fissipunctia ypsillon; assembly: GCA_947568875.1. Lineage (NCBI taxonomy): Eukaryota > Metazoa > Arthropoda > Insecta > Lepidoptera > Noctuidae > Fissipunctia > Fissipunctia ypsillon. The sequence goes on along the minus strand of OX387661.1, from coordinate 12,435,464 downwards.
CGACAAATGTAAGGTACGCCCTTAGGCTGGTTGGAGCGACGATCTCCGCACGGTGGGTGGTAGCAGCTGGATGAGAGTTGCCGAGAATGGAGCTAAATGGCGTGCAATTGGAGAGGCCTATGTCCAGCAGTGGACTGCTGTAGGCTGATGATGACGTAAAAGTAATGCTTTACTAGATTTTTTTTTGCAATAAATTGATTTTCGGGACCTTTAACAGCAATTTCTTTTGCAATAGACTTTTCACACAGTATTTCTAATGACTAAATAAAGATAATCTCGTTGAGAATTCATCAATCGGATTTTATGGGCAGAAAATATCTTAAGCTCCTGGGCTGCGTTCACCCCTTTTATGTTACACCACGCAATATCGTTTCATGAGGAAAATGTAGGTGTGAATGCAAGTAATGCAGTACATACTGTGTTTCCGCTCGTTCTTACAGGCGTCCTCTAGCATGAGGAGCGACTCTCCCGCGCTCCACTCTCCGGGCGACTTGCCAGCGTGCAGCGCGCGCGCACCCACCGTCATGCCGCTCACCGCGCCCACTCCCGCGCCGAGTGATCCGAGCGAGCCAAGCGACGCGAGCGATCCAAGCGACGCAAGCGAGCCGTGCTGCCCGTGTGTTGTGTGCGCAGGCGACGAGCGCTCGCCGCTGCCCCACTCGTCCACCACTAGTTTGTCGATTATTAACCTAAGAGCAAAGAAAAGTTTAGTACTAAGTACAGAGGTACGACACAAAAAAGTAAATGTTTGCGTCTAAACGATTATTGGTTTGTATAATTGTACACTTCTGGACACATCTATTGGCCCACCTTGTATTTTCAGTTTCGTTTGGTCCTAGCTAAAATTTTATATTAGGTCGAGCAAAAAGTTTTTATGCAGTTTTGAACCTGGCACATTCACAATTTCATTCAATAGTCTTTTTTTGAATTTCGAACACAGAATTTAAAGAAACAAAAGACAATTTGGAGCCTGTTTGTTGATATCAAACAATCGAATACTAAGAAAACTTGGTTTTATTGGTTTACTTGGATTTAATTCTTGAAAAAGTGATTGATATCTTTGGTTTTGCAACAAACATTACTTATTCTTAACATTAAGGTGAGGTTCTATCAATAATCTATGGATACTTCACCTGAAGTCGCCGCCCAAGCTGTGGCACTTATTCAGGCCGGACACAGCCAAAGAAACGTGAGTGCCCAACTTAATTTAAGTCGATCTGCGGTCCGAAATGTTTATCGGAGGTACCTAGAGACTGGCGGCTTTGTTCGTCGCCAAGGAAGGCCACGATCTCGGGTCACAACTGAAAGGCAGCATCGATTCATCGTGACGACCAGCTTGAGAAATCGTCACCTTACCTCCATTGAGATACAAAACCAACTTCGCGACTTCCACGGAGTATCTGTGAGCGCTCGAACTGTTCGGAGAAGGTTAAAAGAACGCGATATGGTACCACACAAGCCAGCTAATGGGCCCAAACTAACGCGAGCCCACCGAACAGCGCGCCTTCATTTCGCACGCAGTCATTTAAATTGGACACAGCAAGATTGGAGCCGTGTACTCTTTTCTGATGAGTCTAAAATTGTGTTACATGGCAATGATGGAAGGAAGAAGGTCTACCGACGTAAGGGAGAGCGTTTCGCACAATGCTGCTTTGAAGAGAGGGTTGCTTATGGCGGTGGCTCATGGACTGTCTGGGGCGGTATATCCGCGAGCGGCAAAACTCAACTTGAGGTTGTTACAGGACCACGGCTGCCAACATTAAATGCTGAAAGGTACATTCGTGAGTGCTTAGAACCTCACGTGATACCATACGCGGACTATGTGGGCCCAAATTTCCTTTTTATGCATGATAATGCAAGAGCCCATGCGGCCGGCATCGTCAGGGAATATCTTCGGTATGTGAACATCACAGTTATGGACTGGCCAGCCAGAAGCCCAGACATGAACCCCATTGAGCACATGTGGGACGAGCTAAAAAGACGTGTTAGGGCTCGTCAGCCAGTTGCCCAGACGATGCAGGAGTTGAAAACTGCCATAGAAGAGGAATGGGAGATGATCCCTCAAAATTTCATAGAGCGGTTGATAAACTCTATGCCTAATCGTATGAGAGCTGTGGTAGATGCCCATGGAGGCAACACGCGTTATTAAATTAAACCTTTATTTGATAAAACATGTTTTTTATTCAAAAATCAATTGCCTTTAACAAGGCGCATATCCGACTTGTTAGGCGTAGCTCCATGTCGTATGGTATTCTGAATTCAAATTTAAAACAATACGATCGAAAAAGATGGTAAAATGTATCAGGTTTAAAACTGCATCAACAGTTTTTGTTCAATCTAGCAATCATATTTCGGTAGGGGCCATCGAAACCTAAACTCTAAGGTGGGCCAATAGACGTGTCCAGAAGTGTATTATTCGATGGTGTAGTATTATTTTTAGAAAATTTAAGTTATAGGTATTTTCAGCCGACCTCTTTCGTTTTTATTTTAGCGATTATCAGCGGAAAATTGTAAATGGCCTTCAATTTCTTATTTTTTAAGAACATGTAAATAAGTTAGCTTTAAGTTTCCTGAACAGAATAAAAATAAGTTGTGGAAAGTGTACAAGTGTCTTACCTCCTATCAGAATCGTCGGAATCGCTGGAGTCGGTGCGCTCGTCACTAGGGAAGGGCAGCGACACGGCGGCGGCGGCGGCGGCGGCCGACTGGTTGATCTGACTCGACAGCTTCTGTATGGTGTCGCTCAGCACCTTGTTGTTCTTGCCGGGCACGCTTAGCGGCAGCTCGGCCACGCTCTTGCGTCGCTCCAGGATGCTCAGCGGACTCTGCAGCCGAGGTGCGACCTCCTCAGGCTTCACCTTCTTAACGTCAAGTAAATCACGCTTCACGTCAAGCAAGTTCGATGGCTCGCCGAAAATAGTATCAGTACTGACCGGCGGCGTCGCCCTCTTTATGGTCTCAGCCTTTACTAAAGGCTTCATCGTCTCTGGTTTTACGGTCCTCTGCTCGGGAGATATCGGGGACAGTTTAGTTTCGGGCTTGATCGGTTTAATGGCGTCGGTCTTAGGCGTGACCGGGCGGTCGTCCATGGGCGGGGGAGACATAGACAGTCTCTTGGCGCTGCTGATAGCTTTGAGCAGTTTCTCCGCTATCTTGGGTCCCTCAGACTGCAGCAGGAAACCTGGAGGCGGCTCCGGCAGCACGTCGATCCTGGCGGGACTGTCCGGCTCCGACTTGTCTTCCTCCGTGTCAATCAAGGGGCTGGACGGAGGCTGCAGCTTCAATAACACAGGCTCTATCGGCACAGGGTCCAATTTCTTTTCAATTTGAATCTTGAGCGTTGGTTCTTTGTGTTCTATGATAGGCATAGCGACAGAGAGAAGTTTCGAAGGCTCCTCTTTCTTTGGCTTCTCTATCTTTGGCTTGTCTATGTTTTCTACTTTATGATCTGATGTCGTTGCCGCAGTGACAGTAACACTAGGCGTAATAATTGTGTTCGCAGTAGTTTGTATGTTCGTTTTAGCGGATGGTGTTTCTGGTTTCTTTTGTGGGGGAGGTGTTTTAGGCGGCTCGGAAATTTCGTCTTGCGGCTGTTCTTTCACTTCTACTACCACTTCTTTATCAGGTACCACAGGGTCCGGTTCCTTTGGTTCGTCTTTCACAGGAGTTTCCGGGGTTTTAGGTTCCTCAACGACTGGTAATACTGGGGTCGGGTCTCTTGTTTCCTCTTTTATTGTAATATCTTCTGGTTCATCATCCGAGGACTGCTCATCGTCTGCTGGACTGTCTGGGGAGTCATCTATGAGTTCTCTTAACTTTGACACTTTGCTCTTTTTAGAGTATGTTTCTTGGTTTTTCGCCGGAGTGAAACCTTCAAAGGTGGGTCCTGAACTGCCGTCGCCTGGGAATGAATCGTCGTCGAGTGAGAACAGTCCATCTTTGGAGTCGTCCTCGGGACTCTGACGGCTCGCGTCCCGACTGGCGCCGAAGTCTCTAAACGGCGACAAGGAAGGAGACCTGAGGGACGACGGTCGCGGTCGCATCGGGTCTTCTGAGATTTCTTCACTCAACGACTTGGACAGAGTAGACGTATATTTACTTGGTGAAATGTCATCGAAAATACGATGAGTGCGCTTCTTCTTTTCATCATGCAGTTCTAGTTCGAAGGGTTCTGGTTCTTTGAATTCGTACACGTCTTCGGCTTGTTTGTCTTGTTGCATGGGTTCGGTCGGGTGGGCGGGGGGGCCGGCGGGAGGCGGGGTGTCCTTGTCTTCTTGTTTGGTGTCATCGGGCTCCTGTTTGACGGTGTGTAGTCCCTTGAGCTCGGAGCGTATCTCGTTAAGGTCGTAGTCGCGGCCCTGGTGGCCGGCGTTGGGTCGCGTCTTCTTGGGCGGCGAGACAGATGTGGGCGTGGACACGGTCCGCAGCGGCCTCTTGCGGGGCTTGCTCGAACTGCTGCTGTCACTTGACTTTACATCTTTTGACCTTGAAGGAGCTGTGGACAAGGAACATGTTATAGCGTAAACTGTTTCTTGGAAATGTACTGGTCTCATATTAGGTAGCCGTAGGGTACTTTACTTTTTGAGTTTGATTTGTCATCTGACTTCTTAGGTGGCCTCTTGACGTCATCGTCACTCTCCGAGTCGCTGTCTGAATCCGATCGTGCCGATGATTCTGTAGGAAATAATTACAATATCAGTTCAAAATGTTAGTGGTAATAAAAGAACATTAGCAGGTAATGTATCAAACAACGTGAATCATTTGAAAAATTATGCGTACCTTCGATCCTCTTGCTCCTGACTCGCCTACTCATACCAGACCCCTGAAAGAGGAAGATGATAAGTAGGTATATCGTGAATTAAAAACAGGTACGTAACTTTATTTTTATATAATAGAATCTTAGCATCCTATATTGGTCGAGTAGCTGCGTTATTTCCAACAAACTACGTCTAACCGACGCTAACGCAGTGGCTGCGCCCAAAGCGTACGCTGGACATACGCTCAGAGAAAGACACTGCTATAGTCCGAGAAACATCTTTTTGAATGTAACGGCCGCGTTGCTTATAAAGGCACAGAGCAGTACTGAGGATTTACTCCGCAAAACCATTTAAATAAATAGCGACTCTTTCTACGACACAATAAAGTGCAATTCCGGTCGCACAGCGTTAATTATCTACAGTTATATTCACCTAACAAGTTGCCTCTCTTTCTATCGCGTAACTCTTATACCTTCAGACTACGTAAGGGTTGTCTTCGTTTAAAGAATAATTAATCTGAATATTTAATTACCAGTTATGTGCTTATTAATCTACTTTTGTGAACAAATGACATTTCAAACAAACCTACGCTCGGTAGTTACTTAGTAGAATGTTACATCAGAATACTATTTTATTTTACATTGGTGCCAATTCTCTTGTCACAAATGCATCTAAACTAGACTAAAAATCACCAAAATTTAGTTTATTCCTGTTAAACGACGATTTCCCATTCTGAAATTGACTAAAGTGACATAACTTAACTATATTTTAGTTTGACAGCACTAAGATGGCACTGAGTTTATTAGTTTAGTGAAAATGGTAATTTTGCTATTCTGAATTTGACGTTTTTCACCTAAAATTTAGATATTTTAACTAAATCTGACTATTTTTAATCGCGATAAAAAAGGTGTGGACTAAAATTAGTAGGCATGAACTAAAATTCACACCAACACCTCGACTTCAGGTGCAAAAACAGTACTGTATCTTTTTGCTTATATCTCGAAAACGGTATGACCTATCGCAAAAATACCTAATGAAAATTTCGACCCCCTTTATAGAACCCATAAACCCCTAAAACTCAACATGTAGGTAATAATTTTTTCCTTATTTCCATACATAAAATGTGAAAAATTCCATATAAAACACGTTGAGGCTGCCCCCTGCGTGCCTCCGGCTCAAAAAAAATCACGGGGTAGGGCAAACAAGTACTTACCACGTAGAGTCGCGATTGTCAAATTCGATTTAGTTGTGTCAGAATAATTTTTAAATTTACTGATATTTTTTGCAGAATAGCTTCAAGATTATCATAGCCAAAAGTAAGGAATTTTAGTGATAGTTTAGTTTGGTGTACAAGAGAATCGGCACCAGTGTCAATTATTTTTAAATAATAATAATAATATAATTTCAGTTAATATTTTAGCTGCACCCTAAATAAAGTAGTAAAATACGGAATCAGTAACAACTATAGTAAATTAAATAAATTTACCCTCTCTGCCGCCTGTCATCCGCACCATGCTACACCGTAAATAGCATAGGAAAACAGAGTCAAATATCGAAAAGGACTTATTTCCGAAAATCATGCTTTAGATATCGACTTCAGACGACATGACTCTGATTTTTGTGCTAACTGTACAGAACTATTCTACCTATTTGTACTGGCTCGTGATTTCTGTGCTCTGACTGAATTAAAACTAGCTTTTGCCCGCGACTTCGTCCATGTGTTTTTTGTTTTAATATAAAATATATCGTGCTAGATTTTGCCAACGGCTTCGCCCGCGTTTATTTCGCAAATTATCCAATGGGAATGTACCACCGGGATAAAAAGTATCCTATGTCCTAACCCAGGTCATGGTCTACCCATATGTTAAATTTCATTCAAATCTGTTCAGCCGTTTAGTGTCAAAGCGTAACAAACAAACTCACTTTCGCATAAGATTAGTTAGGATAGCACGTGATTGTGTTTTAATACAAACATTTTAATAGCTTAATGTCTAGCTAGAATCTCTTTTCCCCTGCATAATTATGTATTTATCACAAGTTTTAACATTGATTAAATATAGGTTTAAAGTTTAATATTTAACTGGTGTTTCATATACAATTTAATGAATCTACGTATAGCTAAAACTTGTTTAGATTTTTACTTACGGACGATTTTTCAATCTTCAAATAACTTCAAAGGCGTAAATGTGGTATTTTGGCAGCTTTTGTAGAGAAAATATGTCAAAACACCCTTTTTATTATTCAGATAAAATAAATCTGACACTTTTGGATCAACTTTTTTGAGCCAGTCTAGTTCACTATAGTGTGTTGCATGATACCTTCTTGTTGCGCTGCTCATGCTGCGTGACGTTGAGCGCGATGCGCTGCGGCTTGATCCACTCGTCGTAGCGCGTGTTCCAGCCGGTGTAGTGCACGCGCAGCAAGTCGCCCGTTGCCGTCTTGTCGATCACCTTCGCCTCGTACGTCACCTGCGGTAGCGAGCATCGATCAATCTACGTCATTTGACAACACAATGGTCATTGAATTTCAATTCGTTTTATATTTTTTTTGTAACTAGGTTATTAAAATATAATAAGTTACAGTTCGGCTCTTGAGAGAATGCCTTCTTGACACCTGTCAGTTTCATATTAACGAACATGTGTTTTGCGAATTTGGTCCTTATTACAACTAGAAATTGTCCAACTGACAGGTGTCAGGAACGCATTGTCTCGACGTTCGGACTGTAGTAAGTGGTAGTTTGCAATATCAGCGTGACGCGCTGAACTAGTTTTATTACTAGATATATTCAATTCAATTATTCTTTATTGCAATCCATAATGTACACATATATTTTAGATTCAATTCAGTGCACTTTTGTGTACTGCGTTAAGCGGGTGTATTCAAATATTTCATTAATATTTTAGTATCATTTTAACATTAAGAACAGTTTGATAGTGGTTAATAAATAGCGGTCAACATATTTTATGTTTCACCTCAATCACACAGACACCTTGACAACAAGACTTAAGTAACTAAAATAAAATAAAAGTTGTTTGCTTCGTACTTTTACCTTAGATTCGGACTGCGTGGGTCCATAGTACACTTTCAATTTGTCTCCCACTTGAGCTTTTACGTTTGATACTCCAGATCTCGGCGTTGGTTCATTTGTTGATGGCCTGTGAGTGTAAACAGAAAGTTATAATATGGGTATAATCAAATCCATCTTGTTTTCTCTGCTAAATACGGCAATTTAACCCAAAGAAGCCTGAAACTATTTTCCGAAAACTTAGAAAAAATTATATTATTTGGTTTTATAGACCTTGTGTAATAGTTTTTATTTCCACTGCCCTACATACAGGACAGTAGGCATATCTGGGTTAAGACAATGGTGTTGATTACCAGTCTGTATAATAGGGGTGTCATAGATGATCCATGGATACAAAGATGAATTACTAACAGATATCAAAACTAGGATGAGGACAAAGCAACCCAAAGCTCAAAGTCAAATTACTCACTCTGTGTTCTTCCTCTTCCGCGGTCGTTTGCTGCTGTTAGAGGCAATCGTGTTGCCGCTGCTGGCCGAGTTCGCGCTCTGACTGCGACGACTTTGCATCTTCTTTATAGGGCCACATCTACAAAACATACATAATTATAGTAAACAGGTTATGCTACCACCTAATAATAATTTAAACTAATATTTTAACAGTAAAATTGTTTGTTTGTAAAGAGGTAATCTCTGGAAGTATAGATCAGCTTTCAAAAATTCTTTCTCTGATAGAAAGCTAGACCATTGCAGAGTGCCTTAAGATATGTTCTATACTATAGTTTACTTCCACACGGAAGAAGTCGCGGGCAGAAGATAAAGAAAAAGTCATTTAATCTACAAAAATATAAATTGAACCTTCTTGTCTTTTATATTACTGATATAGTGGTTAGTGTACAGTGTATACCTTGGTTGGTGTACTATAGGTACACCCCTGCCTAACTCTTCGGGGAATACAGGCGATTTTATGTCACCATAACTTTCTCGCGGGCACGTAGTCCTATTGTACAATGATTACAACATTGATGGGATGCCAATGATGGGGTTACAGAGGTTAGGGACTTAGGAGTTAGTCTTAGCGCGGGGCTAGCGTTTCGTGATCATATAGTCAAGTGCTGTAAAAAAGCCTACAGAAATTTAGGGTTTATTATACGTACTGTTCGTGGTTTTACAATAATTACAGCGATTATCGCTTTTACAACACTTTGGTGAGAAGCCAATTAGAATGCAACACAGTCATCTGGGCCCTAGTTGGGTAGTGGTGGTTTGAGCGAATACAAAATAAATTTGTTAGATTTTTATATTTGAGGCTCTATGGAGTATATCCTTTTTACCCGCTTATGTATCTAATCTTGTTTATATTAGGCATGGTTGGATACAACGAGCTGAGAGTTAGGCGTGAGTTCGCGCTTGTCTCATATTTATTTAAATTAATTAGAGGCAAGATACATAACGTCAACATATTAGAGTTAGTGCGTGAGTGTGCCCGACAGGTATTGTGTGGCGGCGACGGCGGCCTCAGCTGCAGGCTGTACCTCGTGGCCGCAATAATTAATCTATTGAATGAGGCGCCCCTGACGCGGGCGCTTCGCACTCTTAACCTTGTAGCAGAGGAGACATTTTTGCTTGTACACGGAGTGAATTCACAAGGATAACATTATATGTAATAAGTTTTAGAAAATAAGTTTTTGTTGTTAGTTTGCATCACTATTGCATTGGGTTGTACCTGTAATAATAGTTGTAAAAGATTAAATAAACAAATGTTATTTATACCTTGAAGCCCGTCCAGAGCTGTCACTGTCAGTTGAAGCATGCGGTCGTCGAGAAGCTCGTGACGTGCCCGCATTCGTGCCCTCACCTAGAGAAACACGTATATCATTGACTTATTGAAGAAAAACTTTATTGCACAACTATCATGACTCTGTTTCGGCATTTATTCTCATGGGGTTGCAAGTAAAACCGCATCGTGTGTCACAAAATCTGACCCGCATGTGGGTACGGTAAACCGCACGTCATTAGTAACACTTGAACAACGAAAACAGCCCTTTACGGCTACGAAATGAAGGCGCTGTCAGTCAAGTTGTACAAACTGCTGAGGGGCTCTCGCGACTATCTTCCGTCTCCATCATCAGATCAACTCCAGGTCTTTATTATGTTGTTGTGTCATCATAACTTCATAATGTGTGCGAAATTTCAACAGAATCGGCTCACAGTTGCTGAAAATTCAGAAGGTAAGGTCAGGTAGTAGGTAGGTAGAAAAATCAATCAATCCCAATTTTCTACTCTTTTTTTTGGGTGGGAAATCGTCAAACGACTTCTTCCGCTCTGGACGGAGTTTGCGCTCCGCCTAGAGCGGAAGAAGTCATTTGTAATTTGACGCCCTCCAGGGCGTGTCAGACTTTTACTGACTAAACCCACCCGTGTTCCTTCAGTTGCCTGTGCCGGGGCCACGGTAACTCTTTCGAACATCCCGCGAACGGGACTTGACCTAACAGGTTTTTGGCGAGTAAAATACCCCGTCGAGCGCCCTAGGCCCCAACGTTGGGCCTAAAGTTTCCGCGTCATTTCCGATTGTTCTTAAAGTCAGTTACTTGGTTTAAGCCATATTGACAGCTTTGATCTAGCAGCTAGCTAATGTCCCCTAACACAATATTTTTTTTTCGATCCCAAAGCATCCAATAAATAAAATACTCGGAGCGGTCGACGGGACTCTTAAGTTGAGTTTATTTCCTTGCTAAGCATGTTGCAATGGCCGCAAGAAAGGCCGCTGACTGATATAAATACTCCTTGTACAGTCACATTCAAAATATGTTTGTCACCTTAAGGGTTAGTTTTGTCTGCTCACTGCACGATAGGGTCTGTTTTACCAATTCAGCAATATATATTGCTTCGTAATGTCAATAAGAGTTAGGCAGAAGTGTACCTGTAGTACACCTACATTTAGCCAGTTATGTTTAAGTCCCATGTAATAGAGGGCGAGCCTATTGCCATCAATCGGGCAAAAATCCAGACTCCGGGCTGATACTGATTTTGTTTACAAGTATAGCTATGCAATAGTCTGCTCAGTGCCGTAGCTTCAAAACGTATTATGTGTCCTGACTTGATAAAGGAAAGAATTTGAAAACTGACGAAGATACTAAACAACAACAGCAACTATATAAGACTAGAACTTACTCTTGGAAGACAGGGGCCGTCTCTTAGGCGTTCTCTTGTCCTGTCCATCTGCCCTGACGGGCGTGGCGGTGCGTCCTTTGGACTGCGATCGAGGCTTCACTACCACTTTCTCTTTTTCCTCACTCGTGCTCGTCGACGCTGAGCTTTTATCTTTTTCTTTGTCCTTTTCTTTATCTTTCTCTTTTTCCTTTTCCTTCTCTTTTTCTTTCTCCTTCTCTTTCTCCTTTTCTTTTGCTTTCTCTTCTTTTTCTTTCTCCTTTTCTTTTATTTTTTCTTCTTTTTCCTTTTCTTTCTCTCTCTCTTTTTCCTTCTCCCGTTCTTTTTCTTTTTCCTTTTCCCTTTCTCGTTCTTTCTCCTTGTCCACTCTGTTAATTTCATGAAATTATAAATTATTAGGATAAGGGGTCACAAATTGGAGAGTAAAATATTGCTACTGATGATAATAAACTGCGTTCACAATTCTGATTCCAGTTAGTGTTATTACGGAAAAATAACTTCAATGAGACACCTATACCCCCTTCTTCATAAAAGTTGCTTAAAGTTAAGTAGTGATTAACGTCTGGTTAGCCATACATTTTTTGACGTTTAAACATTTGTTAACTTTAAGCAACGTTTATGAATAAGGTGGATGAATTTTATTTTCGGCTACAACTTAATTTTCTTTTCTTTACATACATATTATTATTTTAAGCTTATTTAATATGTAGATATTATATTCCGAAATAAATAAACAACAAAAAATTGTGAATTGGATTTAAAGTCAATTTGGAACCAGAATTTGCATAGGTTCTACATACTTGGGCGCAGTGACAATGAGCGGTTGGTTGTCGGCGCTATCCTCTCCGTCGCTGGTGCGGGCCTTCTCCTTCATTTTCTCTGTTTTCTCCATTTTCTCATCTTTTTCACTTTTCTCACTCTTATCTGTCTCACTTTTGTCAGAATCTTTGTCTTTGCCCCGCTGCATCTGAAATAAGGTTCAGTTTAGTTAGGGAGCGAAAAAGGTTATATACCATTTACATAAGTTTGTATTGGGGCCGGCGCACATCTGGCGAAGAGTGGTTGTCACTCCCAAACAAATATCAACATTGCTTGTGTTCCTTAGAGTAAAATTTTAGTTTTCGTAAGTCAACCGTGTCGAAATGCCATGATGGCCCAGTTAAGGCCTCGCCTCTCATGCTCGAGGTTGTGGGATCAAATTCGGGCAAGTACCAATGTGGCTTTTCAATTCTTTTGTAGTTTCTGAGTTTATCTTGGGAATTACTGACATCGGTGAAGGAAAAACATCGTGAGGAAACCTGGACTTATAGTTGACTGAAATCGTCAACCCGTCTTGAGCAAGCGTGGTGATCAATGCTCATGCCTTCTCTGTATGAGAAGAGGCATTTGGCCTGCAGTGAGACAATAATAGGCTGATATTATAAGTGGACCGTACCTGTGGAGCGGGTGGAGTGGGCGTGGAGCAGCTGGAGGCTGAGGACGAGGCGGGCGGCTGGCGGTCGCGGTCCCGGATGAGCGAGCGCCCGGCCGGCGGCGTGCGGGCGCCGCGCGGGTGCGCCACGAGCGTCACGCCTAACTTTCGGTAAAAGTCCTCGTAGCTATGCAGGAACCTGACAACACACACCCTTATAAAGTCTCGACCAACTAACTATACTAGTTGCAGAAAATCAACTCACTAATTCGTAAAACTATTAAAGTTTTTGTGTGTGTATAATATTGTGTGCCATAAACCTGGGTCAGATAAATTTATTTTCTTTCTTTTTTTCAAAGTGTGACAATACAATCAAACATACTCACGTCGTTATGGCATATTTTCAAACCTGTTCATTGTTCGGCGTTCAGAGGGACAGCCCTCTGAACGCCGAACAATGAACATGAGTTACAACAATGAAATCATGAATTACAACAGACAGCTGTTGTAACTCATGATTTTCAAAAGGTACCGATTCTCATACTCACTAAACAACTAGCTATCTATAGTGCTTACTTCTTATAAGCCTGTTTACAAAGGTTCGTGATGCTTGTAGTGACAGGGTGGAAACCCATCTTGTCGGCTATGGTCTTCCACTGGTTTTGGTTTGTCACTCTATTGTAGCCACCCAGCTTCTCCACAACCTGATATAGAACAACATAACATCAAGGCTGTAATACACGAAGGGTGAGGCAGTACCAATAGTACAGTGTACACACACTGGGGATATAGAACAATAAAATTATTCTATATCCCCAGAAACTTACATAATAATAAAATGACATGACAAAACTTACTTTGAACAGCCTGTACAAGTCTATATCCTTGTTGGCGATGGTGGGATTCCTGTTGAGAGGGGTCCCGCGTTCGTCCATGAACTTGTACAGTTGTGCCACGAAGTGGTCCTTTTCTTCGCGCGGCTCGTCATCTGAACTCTGAAAACGAATGGTAATAACGGTTATAGTTAAGAAACAACATAACATAACATCACGCCTTGTTTCCCCGAAGGGTTAGGCAGATGTGTACCTATAGTACACCCACATTTCGCCAGTTATGTTTAAGTACCATAGTTATAGTTAAGAAATATTTAGTGAATAGTCTGCATTTACGTGGTGAATAGTATTAATTAACCCTTTGACCGCCACGTCAAAAAAGAAAAAGCGTGCCCTCGGCGCCAAGTTCCGAATTCATCCTTCAATACCTACAAAATATTAGTGAGGTTGAAATTATATCGATAAAGCTCATGGAAAACTGACAATTGGTGCCGATTCTCTTGTACACCGAACTAAGTTAACTAAACTATCACTAAAATTCCTTACTTTTGGCTATGAGAATCTTGAAAGCTAATCTGCAAAAAAAATCTCTAAATCTACAATCTACACTAATATTATAAAGCTGAAGAGTTTGTTTGTTTGGTTGAACGCGCTAATCTCAGGAATCTCAGGAATGAAAAATGTTGCAAAAACTGGGAAAATTTATTCTTATTGAGTTTCCATTACGTGCGCTGCGTAAACGGTTAAAGTTACGCAACAATCACGTATGACGGGATTGTTCCTCTTAAAAAGTTCTAAAAAAAAGTCCGCGAGAGCATATGTCTATCTTTTAAGGTTGGGTCACTCTAACTTTTTAATGGTAATCAAATTTGCTATAAAATAATGCATTATTTGCGAAGGTGTTTTCATAAACATGGTATTAATCCTTATCCAAATAAATAGTTTCATAATCAAGGGTCATTAAGTACATGTAAATTCCTTATTAAATTATTCCAATCGGACCTTTCGTTTAGAAATTACGACGGGGATAAAAAATGCTTAAATTAAGAAAAATGTGCTTAGTCTATTAGTTACCTACACATTTTATTTTTTATTGATTGTTTGAACGCGCTAATCTCTGACACTCCCAGTCGGATTTAAAAAAATCTTTTTGCATTTTATACTCCAATTCCTGAGGAAGTCTATAGGGTATGTAGCGTTACGCTAGGACCCTTAGAAGCCGAGCAAAAAGAAAAAGTAAGAAAGAGCGCTAAGCGAAAACGAAGTAACAGCGCGCGGGCAGGCGATGCGATGCGACGCACAGTGGGCATAAATTCGCGTTTCATAGACATTCAAATATATTATTTTAAGTGCCGCTTTTTTTTGCTTGAAAACGATTGAGAATACCTATTATATGCCTCAAATAGTAAACTTTCAGGTTTATAATCGTAAACAGCGCACGCAGAATTTTTTTTGAGAAAATTTGTATGGAGTCGGCATAATAAATGATGACATCTCCATTATCGCACAATTGCGCCTAATATCCTATTAGGTTATTAATAATAATATAATAAATGAATTATTTTAGATTTTTTGACATACTCCGTGCTACTATCAAACGTGCGCCTTTTTTAATCTTTAAAAAAATTACCAATTTTTTCGTTTTTAACTAATATTCAGCTTAACATGGATATATACAGGGTGTAAGGGACAGCTCTCCGCAAAGTAACAGGGTGCATTCAGCTACTTATTTTGAATCATTCCACTGGAAATATTCTCAGGAAAATTTTCTTTTTTTAATGGTTTTTTCAGTTACTATTCCTTTATTTCAAATTAAAGTTATATTCTATGTACGCAGCACTCTATTTATGCAAATAAAACAGCTAAAATAAAAAATGCAGCAATGGATGTTAAAATACTCGGCGGCCAAAGCCTCGCTGCTGCGCTGCCGTTCGCTACGCGCGTTTTGCCACGGTAACGATACATTGCGTGTGAGGTGAGAAAACAAAACAGATTTAATGGATTCTCATAACGTTCCTGAAATAATTTAATGTACCGGCCCTCTTAGTATGATATACTGAATTCACCCCATCAGTCTGCGGAGGGCTGTCCCTTACACCCTGTATAGACTAGACATTTACGGAAGTAAATCAATTTATGTGCCATATTAGAAAGTAAAATTCGCTTAAAAACTCATTAGCTGAAATCTCTAGTAATCATCTATTTGATTCTACAATTCCTCAATAAAATTAAGGAAAACATTGTTTATTAATGACATTTTAACTATCTAATAACTTTTTGAATATTGTTGATTTTAATGAGATGTCATTCATTTTTATGATTATTTGTATCGCACAACTATTAAAATTAGTTTTTAGGGTATTTCTAGTAATTGTAACCACAAAATGTGTCTTAAGATGTTTAGAATTCATATATTTGACAAATATTAAGTACCAATTGCAACGAATTTTAAGCCTAATTATCCAATAGATATTTTAAAAGTCAGCATAGATAGTAAGTGTATTGTTAAATATGAATATTATACTTAATTGGGGATTTTCAGAGTCGTTAGTTAATTACTTTGTCAGCTCACCATTTCTACTACATAGTTGTTCATTAAATTTAAGTCGTTATATGTAAATGTATCTATGATATACTAATATAAGGATAAAGATATTAAGCCAATTTTTTATGGTTTTTAATGAATTTCACGCTCTAATATTGCACACAATTAATTTGCGTAAATGTCTAGTCTCTTTACATTCATGTTACGCTTGATATTAGTTAAAAACGAAAAAATAAACAAAAAAAAATTATTTTTTATTTAAAAAAAAAAGGCGCCGGTTTGTCATTAGCATGGAGTATGTCAAAAAATCCAAAATAATTCATATATTAATAACCTAAGGGGATATTACGCAAATATGCTTGCTGCTCTCTGCTACTTTTCTAAACAGCAGATGGTGCCACATAAACACGAAGTAAACAAAGCAAACTGTCAAATGCGAGCGCCAACATTTTTCGGTGTTTCTCAATATAATATCAGCTAATGTCATCCTTGTTACTATAATTGTAGGTTAAAATAATACCAAAAGTTAAGAATTTCAGACATTTGTTTTTGTGATATTGAACTACTTTACAATAAACTTAACGTTACATTCAAATAAATAGCACTAAAAATATTGTGTTTTTACATTAGGTTAATACTCTGACCTGTAAAATATCCTTAATTCTTATAGTCTTCAGCTATAACATGTTCAAAACACAACCTTTAATGTTTTGGGACTGTAAAATGCTTGTAACGTAGCAATTTACCACCCTTTTTTTTGTGGATGGGAAATCATCAAATGACTTCTCCCGCTCTGGGCGGAGCGGGAGGGCGTGTCAGACTTTTACTGACTAAAACCCACCCGTGTTCCTTCTGTTGCCTGTGCCGGGGCCACGGTAACTCTTTCGAACACTGAACGGATATTAGATATCATGATACGAAGAGTCCGAAGGATCTTTGGTAAATTGAGTTACTTAGATTCGGAATCCTCGTATCATGATACGACGATTCCGAATGAATTTTGGTAAATTGAGTTACTTAGATTCGGAATCCTCGTATCGTGATACGAGGAGTCCGAAGGATCTTTGGTAAATTGAGTTACTTAGATTCGGAATCCTAAGTAACTCAATTTTCCAAAAATCCTTCCTTACTGCGTTTCTAATTAGCGCAGCAGCACTGCTTGCGAAGTTATCCGTTTTTAGTGAATTTAATGAACACATTCGTTTCTGCATATACTACCTAATAGCACAACACTGATTCACTGACTGATGCATTATTATTATCTATTACAGAACATTCTTGATGAACGGATATCACTAAAATAATATAGTAGTAGATTGTAAACACACCGGATTTCTAATTATATCAGTCATCTAAACATAGATAATTTTTTTATAACCATGGATGAAAAAGGAGGCCTTAACATGAAGTTTGTTTTTCTGTTTACGTTATTTATTTATTCCCCTTATAACTATCATTAAACCTAATGCAATTGTACGGTCTCATAACATGAATTTATAATTAAAATTATGTACAATATAAAATTATTAAGAACCTGTTTACTATAATAGTCTGCCAGTTTGAGTAAATTATGCGGCCTACCCAAATGTCCTTTCTCTGGTATTGTTCGTCGATTCGTTGAGCTCCTTAACTTTTATGTTGAGCTGTACGATTACTGACAGATGCTTGCACTGACTGGACAGGTCCACTCAATCTGTGTGGTTCTTTCCTCAAAAGACCATTTCAGACACCAACCTACATGGTCTTCACATGATCTGACCAAGATTATGTCTGGATTTTAAAATAAAAGAGACTGTGACCTCTGAGTTTGTTTCGGCCTTTCTTCTCAGAGTAGTCAGATAGGAAACGCCGGCCTCATCTAGTTAAAAAAAAATGTTTGACGTGTAAAAGTGTTTGTATAAACCTACTTACAGAAATAAAATCATTTATAACCTTTTTGTTAGCTAGTCTTACCACAGACGGACGCCATGTTGTTCTATTTACCAAGCGTTTCAGATGCGCCCTCTACCGGGATAAATTGTCAGTAAGGTTCCCTATTGTGCGATAATGGAGATATCATTATTTATTATGCCGACTCCATACAAATATTCTCGAAAAAAATTCTGCGTGCGCTGTTTACGATTATAAACATTAAACTCATCAATACAACTCTCTAAATTCATAATATATTACCCTATTGAATGACTATTTCGGGAAATCATGACATTTGAAGCCAATTCTAACCTAAAGACTTGTGGCCTTAAGCTTCAAAATAAAAGCGCTGTCAATGTCAAAGAGTCATCATGAACGTGCCCAACAAACCAAGTATAATTTCCATCTTGGAAGTAAATAAGAAAAAGAAGAACGATTTTAGAGAATTAAAAAACAAAAGTTCCCTTCCCAGGCTACATACGTCATCAGAGGTGTTCCTAGGTTCATTGAAGAGGGCGTCCCTGTCCCAATGCGGCGGCAGCACGGCGTTGTTGAGGTACTGAAGTGCGGCGTCCACGCCCGCCCATTCGAGAGGCGCGCTGCCCTTGCGGAACTCACGCGCTTCCTTCTTCGGAACCGTGTAGCTGGTGACAACATTATACAGGTTTAGTTTTCCGATAGGCTAGTTGACAGTAAGAACAACACCATATATATATATATAATATAGGTATATATTATAGTAAATATGTATGTATGTGTATTATAAGTTTATGACTTATTTATGTACAAATTGTTCCATTTCTAACAGAGCACCTGCCATCTAATCTCTTCACCACCCTTGGTTGACTGGTAGAGAATGCCTAAGGCATTAAGTCCGCCTTTGTACTTTTTTAAGTGTGAAAAGTTTAAATAAATAAATAAATAAACACCATAATAACTATAATTGATGAATTGATTCAGAAAGGTACTTCTGGATACGGCTCGCATTATTAGGAGGTTCCTCTCTGGAGCCCTGACCGCCGTCGGTAGGTTGGACCATGTTCCTGATACCGGTGGGCTACTATTTTTTTTTATATTAAAAAAAAATTCTAATAACTATTTTAAAATATAAGTAATATTTAAAGAATGAAATAAAGGAAATAATAATTAATAATTTTGTACTGTAGAATGGTCATGAACCCGTGAGCTAAAAATGTCAAAATTCAACAATTTAAAAAAAAAATGATTTTAGATTAATTAATAAGGTTTATTAATTAATATTTATGAGAAACAATTACGTAAAAGTAAAGCCATTGATCACGTGCCATTAAAGGTGAATCAGAGCGCGACACGTCAATTCTTGCAGTCGACTGTATTCCAAATTACAAACTTTATACGCTCGACATATAGTTTCTTTCGCATTAACAATAACCGCTATGACAAAATGCTCCGTTTTGACAATCAAAATTAAATTACGTTATAAAAAAACTTTTTTGCAAAAAAAAAACAACTGACTTTCAAAAAAAAAGACACTACAAAGTGGAAAATAACTTTAATTTCGGAAGTTGGTATCTTTGGATGTGTATTTTAGGATTAGCCACCGACTTCCGAAATTAAAGTTATTTTTCACATTGTAGTGTTTTTTTTTGAAAGTCTGTTGTTTTTTTTTGGCAAAAAAGTTTTTATTTTTCACTTTTTAGTGGGTCGCTTTGTAATTTATCTAAGTTAAATAAAATATATATTTAACTTCAATTGTACAAAAACACTTATCTAAACACTATGCAGCGTTACAACTAGGGAAAAAGAGTGTTTACGATGAACTCTGGCACCCAAATTAAGATTTAACTTGTGTTTAGGATGCCAGCGTCCTCACCTATGATTTGAACATGTAGCAGTAGTTGTAAGATTAACACAGTATATCATTATTAAATTATAATATTTTTCCTAGCTAATGCAACTATGATGTGGCCTATTTATGCACCTATGTATGGGTGTGTGTATGTGTGTGAGGGAGAGATAAATACGGTGAAAACTTGTGTATATGTAAGTCTGTATAAATATAATTATAAACATATTACTTTACTAACTACAGTGGGTTGCCAAATTATTAGGGATAGTCACATTTTTTATCAATTTCTTACTTTGGGCGCACTTGACTGCAGTTTTAAGTGGTGCAAGCGTTACAGGAATGTATTATTTATTTTCGTCATGTCTCTATAACTCAGATTTTAAGTGGATGTTGAGATTTAAAGGGCACATTTATTATCTACAAATTTTTAAGTTACGTGAGAGCCGTAGTGCACTTTTGACGCTAATCAGTGAAAGACGAATTTGAATATTTTAATAAAGTTTTTTTTATATTTGTGCTACAAAATTTTGATAAAATGTAAGTATTGTTATTATGTTATTTAAAAATTCAATTATTTATCATATGATGGTAAAAATAATATTTATTTTTAATTTTTTTTGCTTCCAGTATGGGTCGGGGGTGCGATTTGACTCCAAAAAAATATCTGAAATAAAAACCCTAAATATCTGAAATAAAAACCCTAAATATCTGAAATAAAAACCCTACTCCAGCATACCAGTCATTCCCAAAGGAAAATAGCAGACATTGCTGGTGTTTCTAAGTCGGCAGTCAATAAAATAAAAATTAAATTGGACCTAAATCAGCCGATTTCGCCTA
This sequence comes from Fissipunctia ypsillon, assembly GCA_947568875.1. Taxonomy (NCBI): domain Eukaryota; kingdom Metazoa; phylum Arthropoda; class Insecta; order Lepidoptera; family Noctuidae; genus Fissipunctia; species Fissipunctia ypsillon. Next base: position 12,415,149 of record OX387661.1, on the reverse strand, counting down.
AGAAAAAAGGCAATTGCGGCAGAAAACGCATCACTACCCCACGTTCTGATAGGAAAATTAGAGATATCTGTATACAAAACAGAAAAAAAAAGTGCTGGACTGTTAACCCAGTTAGTCCAGGAGTCAGGAATACCAGTTTCCAAGAGAACTGTGCAGCGCAGATTGGCAGAGGAAGGCTTGACAGGTCATCGTCCTGTGAAAAAACCACGGTTGACTGATGCAATGAAGAAGAAACGCCTTGCCTGGGCTCGGGAACACCGCCAAAAGACGGTTGAGGACTGGAATAAGGTCAGTTTGCATTATTACTAGTATTTTACACCGTTTAAAATAATAATTGTCAAAATAATCAATAATTTTCATTTTTTTTTCGGGTTTGTTTCTCGGATGAGTCAACATTTGAGATTCTAGCCGACAAGAGCAGCTTCGTCAGGCGACGCCCAGGAGAAAAATACCACCCCGACTGCATCGTGGAAAGGGTAAAACACCCTATTAAAATAATGGTGTGGTCTGTCATAAGCGTCAAGGGGGTTGGGCGCCTGTACATTGTCCAGGGAACCATGAAACAAGACCAGTACAGACAAGTTTTACAAACTCGCCTGTTACCGACTCTTGAAGAATGGTTCCCTGATGGTGAGGAATTCATGTTTATGCATGATTCAGCGCCATGCCATAAAGCCAGAAGCGTTTCGAAGTTCTTGGCAGACCACAACATTCCAGTTTTACCTTGGCCTGGTAATTCTCCTGACATGAACCCCATAGAAAATTTATGGGAGATTACCAAGGCCGAAATAGCCAAAGAAATGATAACCACCAAGGTCAGGCTGATAGAAAAGCTCATTAATGTTTGGCATCACAACCCTAAGATAAAAGAAAGTGCCAAACAGTGCATAGAAAGCATGCCCAGGCGTATCGAAGCACTAATTGAGGTGAAAGGAAATGTCACTAAGTACTGATCACTACTAAGTAACATTTGTTTTCGGCTGTTTATATACTTAATTATTAATTTTTATTTTTGGTTTGTTCTTATTTTACATCGTTAATCATTGTTTTGTGTAATTGAAGCTTTTATTATTCAAACAATTTGTTTTTCTTATTAATATAAGACCCACACTTCAAAAGTAAAAAAAAATCGTGACTGTCCCTATTAATTTGGCAACCCACTGTACAGCCTTGGCCAAAAGTATTGAGCACCTTACAAATTTCGCTCGTACACGGTAAGTATGGGAAGAAACCAAATCAATTGCTTATGGATTATTTAATCGGCATCTACAAAGGTTTAAAAATAATCAGTCACGCCGCAGCTAGCAATAAAACACCTGGGATGTCACAAAATTTGTCTTTTTCAATTTTTGTATTTATTAATCAGTTCGCTACTATCGCTCGTTGTGAACACATCCAGTGATCTAGTGCGCCTTTTGTATTTTATTTCAGAAGTTTTAAGTGTTATCGTTGCAATATGCCAAAACAAAACGAACTTTCTTTAGAAAAACGTGTGCAGATACAGCTTCTGTATGAGCAAGGGAAATCACAAGTAGAGATTTCTAAAACTGTGAAATGTTCGCGCCGATCCGTGCAATATGCTATTCAGCGATTCTCTACTACCGGATCACATGAAAATAGACCGAGAACCGGGCGCAAACGCATCACCACAGACCGTCAAGATCGTCAGTTACTGAGAGAGTCGTTAAGAAATAGGAAAAAAACATCTTCAGAGCTCGCTGCTGAGTTGTCGGAACAAATTAAGAAGCCAATTTCTGCTCGAACTACTCGCAGAAGACTTCAAGAAGCTGGTCTGAAAGGCTGTAAAGCTAGGAAGAAGCCATGGCTCTCCGATAACAACAAAAAAGCTCGATTGAAATGGGCTTTAAAACACCGAACTTTCACCGCTGAAGATTGGTCAAATGTTGTTTGGTCAGACGAATCAAACTTTGAGGTGAGTAAGTCAATTTAATGCTCTGATACAATTTTATAAAATGTTTTAAAAACCAAACGCATAATTGAATTTATTTTAGTTTTACGGAACTCAATATTTTTCTCTTTATTGCAGATTTTTGGTACACCTGGTGTGACCTTTGTGCGTCGCCGTGTGGGCGAAGAATTTAAGCCAGAGTGTGTGATCCCAACCGTTAAACACGGTGGAGGCAGCATAATGGTCTGGGGTTGCATGACCGATTCTGGAGTTGGCGAATTGTTCGTGTGTGAGGGTCGCATGGACTCTACTAAGTACATAAATGTACTAGAAACTGCATTACTGCCTTCATTCACGAAACTTTTTGGCGACACGAATATGGATGGTGTCAAATTCCAGCAGGATAACGCGCCATGCCACAAATCTGCACGCACTATGAGATGGTTTCGGGAAAATAACACGGAACTGCTTGACTGGCCAGCTCAGTCTCCAGATCTGAACCCCATAGAACATTTATGGGGTTTATTAAAGCGCAGGGTTAGGCGCCACACAATTAACAACAAAGAAGATTTAAAACGCTGCCTGCGCCTAGAATGGAACTCGATTACTGTTGACGACTGTAAAAAACTTGTTAACTCTTTACCAAAAAGAATTTCTGCCGTAATTAAGGCAAAGGGTGGACCCACAAAATATTAATTTTCTATTAATAAATAGTAAAATAAACCCATATAAAACGTTTTGTTTTATTTCTATTTGATACTCCGCATAAAACTGAAAGATATCATGGGTGCTCAATACTTTTGGCCAAGGCTGTACATTAGGTTAAGCGTTCAATATCTGTAGTAAATCTTCAGTCTTATTATAAATCAATGTCAAGAGCCACTTTGTGACCTCGGTTTTGCATCCATTTAGACACATGGGAGCAATGGAACAGAGTTACAATAGACCTAATGACAACTGCTCATCACCTTTTACAAAACATTGCTTTTCCCGATGCAGGGACGTTATTTGTTGACGAGTTCTCCTGGTACTTCACCATCAGCTCCACTTCACCATATGCATTGTAACGAGCTTATATTGCTTAGCAATCATTTTAAAGTAATCGAATCGCAACCCGTGAAATACTTATTATTGAGTAGTTCCGGTGGCCATCTGTGATCTTCGTCATCAGTTCCACTTCACCAAATGGTGCTTTCCGAGAGCAAATGTACAAGTTACTATAAAAAATACCCAAATCGCTACAGGTGTGCCTATAATATTTGCAGAGTTTCCTCGATTTCTCCAGGATTCCATCATCAGATCATGACCTGATGACAATAGGACCACCTGGAAAGTATACCTTTTCAAACAAACAAGAATTTTCCAAATTGATCTAGCCGTCTTCGAGTAATCGGGGAACACAAAAAAAAGATTCCGATGAACTGAGAACCTCCTCCTTTTTTGAAGTCGGTTAAAAATAATTTACAGTCGGAGTGCATCTCATGACAATTCCAATAAGCCCAAACACGGCTAGGATATATTGTTTTATTACGGAGTTCCGGTGCCTACCTTCCGGCTTCATCATCAGATCAGTTCAATGGTACCATTTTCATCACAACCATTTATTTAAATTTGCTTCGTCATAGTCGCTTAACATTCTTAATCGAGATATCGCCAACCCGTAAAATACTTATCATTGAGGAGTTCCCGTGGCCATCTGTGGTTTTCTTCGTCAGTTTCACTTCACCAACTGATACTTTCTGAATGCAAATGTTGATGAAAAATTTGTTGATGAAAATACTAAAATCGCTATGTGTTTGCCTATAATATTTGAGGAGTTTCCTAAATTCCTCATGGATCCTATCATCAGGATAGGATTTTGGTAAAAAAATGGGACCAATGTGGAAGTATGTCCTTTTAAATAAAAAAAGAATTTTTTAAATCGGTTTATAAATGACGGAGTACTGAGTTAACAAATATAAAAAAAAAAACATACAACCATATTGATGACCTCCTCCTTTTTTATAGTCGGTTAAAAATAAAAATGTTGTTATTATTAATATTTCACTATTTGGAGGTAAACAAACCACAAGGAACATTACAATTGATTTCTCAAAAACTGTCAACTAGCCTAATAAGCGTGAATAGCCAAATCTGAAGCTAAAAGAATTAGCGAAAAATACTCGAAAGGAGTCTTTGATGAAAACTAAATCGGTTTCGCGCCTTATTTCCGTCACGTATATTACGTAGAAGAGTCGCTAGACTTATAACGTTTTATGCTAAAATATGACAAGCCACAAAAAAGGTCTCGACAAACAAAAATCCCCCATTGGCAAAACTTGATAACCAATAACACTAACTAAGATGTCGTGATGGCCCAGTAGTTAAGGCCTCGCCTCTCATGCATGAACTTGACTTTTTCAATTCATATGTACTTTCTGACGTTACTAACATCGGTGAAGAAAAACATCGTGAGGAACCTGGACTTATAGTTATCTGAAATCGTCAACCCGCCTTGAGCAAGCGTGGTGATTAATGCTCGTGCCTTCTCTGTATGAGAAGAGGCCTTTGCCTTGCAGTGGGACGATAATAGGCTGTATAGTGTTGTACGAACTCCTCCGTCCTTACAGACCTCTGTGGCGGGCTGTCACTAACGTGGCGGCTTGTTAAGAGGTCTGACACATTGTCACATAGGTATATGACGGGAGCTTGCCAAGAGGCCCCGACATGAGAACGTGTGTTTGTAAAATGTATGGTGGGAAATATAAAAGTTTAACCCTCGAGGGAAGCCTTTTCAATAACCTGCCCCACCCTGACCACAGCTGATATAATAAAAGCAAAACTTGATAGCCAATAATACTAACTATCTGCCATCTTTGAAGGAGCGCACGAGGTAGTCCTCCTTGACCTTGATCTGCGCGGTAGGCGCAACCACGAGCGCGGGGAAGGCGGGCTGGTGAGGGCGCCGGCGCTCCGCCCCGCCCCCCGCCTCCACCAGCACCACGCGGCCCACGTGCGGCTCCACGTCGGCCTTCACGCGCCGCCCCGAGCCCGAGCCTTCACTCTCATCAGACCTTACCAAACAAATTGAATACGATAACAATACAATTACCCCTAACCAAAAAGATCGTTCTCGCGAAGAAGCGAATGTCGCGCTCTTTTATATGAATATGACATAGTCGCGCGATCAATCAAGTCGCGTACGTACGTCATAATTCATACAAACGATCGCGTCGATCGGGTACTCTCGCGACGATCGCTTTTGGTTTGGACACGGGGTACTCAAAAATATCGTTCGCGCGAACACGCGATTGTCGCGTTCATGTCACTCATTTGTTCGGAAAACCGGAACGCGCCCTCTCAACCACGCATTCGGGTTCGCCGAATAAAATGAACGTGACGATCGCATTGGTTAGGACGCGGGCTTAGAAATGAGCATGAAAGATGATGATTTTATATGAAAGATGAAGTCTGAAAAGGGTGCTGGTGACCGAGAAAAACAATAGCACGCCTATATTCCCCGAAGGGGTAGGTATGTTCAACTCCCATGTAATAGAGGCAAGACTGCAAGAGCCAGCATTTTGACAAAGAAGTTGTTTGAAAATCGAATTTCATATATGAACTTGTGAGACAAGAAATGAGGGTCATGTTGAACGAATTTTTTTGAGTACAAATGTATAGAATTCAAACAACTCATAAGTACACAAAACTTTTGTCATAAGAATAGAAGACCAAAGAAACAATGGATAGACATTGGACTGTATAAAAGATGAAAGGGGGCGAATGCTAATACTATGATGGCTGATTGAGGTATATGAAGAAGACACGTTGCGACAATCCAAAATAAATTGAGATCAGGGCAGGGGGATGAGGATGATGATGGTAATGGTTGGAAAAAGTAAACATAAGGCATTTCCCGATTGGTTGTGATGAGTTGATGACATAGCAGCAGACATATCAATAAATTTAGAAGTTGTTACTATACAACATGTCCCGGAATTAACGCACAACCTAAGGGGCTCATTGTACTCAACATTATGAACGATTTTTACTATGAGACCAAAACTGAAATCGCGAGAAAATCAGCTGTTTCCCTACATTTACGTTCGCATAACTCGTCAAAATGTAGGGAACAGCTGATGAGTACAATGACCCCTCAAGAGGTTGGCAGTTATTTAAATTACACCTTATATAGTATACCCACCAAGGTATATTCTAGCCACTATATCAGTAATCTAAAAGACAAGAAGGCTCAATTCATATTTTTGTAGATTAAATGAATTTTTCTATATAACTTAAAATATTGGGACATGTTGTGTGTTATTTAATGTAGTCAGCTAAATAGTCGGATTTAGAACATACTGTGCTCTTCCGCGCCTCCCTCTCCGTCCCGCTATGACAGGTGTAGAGAAGTGTTCTGGATGCGTCAGAGGTAGCTGGTCCAAAGTCTCACTCTCGTTGAAATGCCGCCCACTCTTGAGACACAACGCCGACCGTCGCAGCGTTGTTATATCTCCGTCGTCAAATACTAAAAGGAAAATAAAAAATTAAATAAACTAATGGCTGATTTTCCAATTATCACATAAATTTTATCGGAAGAATAATTAATTATGGAGGTTTGACATATTTTCTATACAAAAGCCGTCAAACTGCAATTTTTAGGGTTCCGTAGTAAAGCCAGGAATTCTTACAGTTTCACCCAGTCCGTCTAGCACTCTGGTTCGTGTAGAACTAAACTAGCTGGACAAAAACCACTCTTCACATTCTTAGTAGTTAATTACTAATAAGAACTCATTAACCCTATACATTAAGGAATACATATTAATTTTCGTAAGTACCCTCATTAGGACCGTAATTAAGGTAAGTATATAAACTGTTGATAATTCAAAGTGCATTTATTTATTTAAACTTTTCACACTCAAAAAGTACAATGCGGACTTTATGCCTTAGGCATTCTCTACCAGTCAACCAAGGGTGGTGAAGAGATTAGATGGCAGGTGCTCTGTTTGAGAGGAGCAATGCTAAAAAAGACTATTAAAAATATATAATAATGAATCAGGTACAAATAGAATAGGTGTACAAGTACATAAACAGATATTAAACTTATAATACACATATATACATATTTACTATAATATACAAGGTGGAACAGGAGGATTGACATTCCTTTAAACCACGTAATCACAATCATGTTCTTTGCTCGCATTCAAAAAATCAATTTAATCCAATGAATACTTTAGCCACAGGAATTTATTTTTCATTTTCTTATTTTAATAGGTAAACACTGTAAGGTCAAGAACCTGTGCAAAACATATGATTCTATTATCTGCGTTTCAATATGCTTGAAAGACAGAGAAAGGTATTATACGGTTCTACTCTGGCACGCCCCGCCCAGTCGCATAAAATCTTACAATTAGAAAGAAAAAGCAATATTACTTATGCAAATTATGCATTAGTGGTGCATAGACAATTGCGAGTGTGTGTGAGCGGAATTCTTCGGGCAAAAAGTGTCGGACTCGATAACTAGGTCACGCGCAATTTTTTTTTATCACGAGACGAGCCGCGCGCCCATTGTCGTGATTTAATTAAATGTTTTTGTTGCTATTGACCTGGCACCACTGGATTCCTTTTGTGGGTGTGTGGGGGGGGGGGGGTAAAAAACGAGGTGTATGAACAAGAATTGAACACCGTGGACGATTAAAAATTAAAATAATGCCTTCGACAAACTAAAAATAATGGCAGATGGGGGATGGTTGACAAGTGAGGAAGCTTTAGCATACTATATTGATAGTAAATCAAGTAACCATAGCTATAAGCCAGTGTTGGCATTAATCAATTAATTTTTTAATCAATTAATTAATTTGATTAATTTTAATCAGAATAAATTAATCATGATTAGAATAATCATAATTAAAAAAATAATCTTAATCATGATTATTGACGTTAATCATTAATCATTAATTGATTAACTTGATTGTAAACTAATACATCCATCAATGTTATTAATTCTATATAAAAGAAATGATGGAAAATAATGACACATTTATTAAAATATTTTTATTAATTATTCAAAGAACAAAAAAATCATTTATAACTTTCAAATACACTGAATTCTAATTTTGAAGAATATTTTCAATCAACTAATCTCCGATCTTTACATTTCTGATTTCTTGATGTTCAAGTTACATTTCATAACTACTTTTTTTTTCAAATAAGTCGTCAGATAATTTGTGTGACCTAGGTTTATTTAGCATAGTTGCAAAAGAAAACATTCTTTCTACCGAGCCAGAGGACGGCATTGGTGTATTGTTCTTAAGGCGAGGTAGACCCTGCGAAGTAGGTATTTAACGCTACCAACCTACCCACGGAGCGAGCCGTGCGCTTACCTCGCCAGCGTGAACTTGCATGAACCCAAAATGTGTCACAGTATAGGTAAGCGTGTCGTGTAGGCAGAGTAGGTCAACTCATTGGAACGAAGTTCTTTGACGCGGCTTGGCAGAAATCGTCACTAACGAAAATGCGCGTTCGTACTTTCTTCTTTGAAATTCACACTTTCACTCTCTCTCTCTCTATCAAGAGAAAAATTTCAAATTTTCCTTCATGGGTGTCGTTTTCAAGGTTTTCGAGGGTGCTGAAACCGATAGTTACGTCAAAATGAAAATCCAAGATGGCGGCCGTGAAAATTTTCAAATTTTCCTTCATGGGTGTCGTTTTCAAGGTTTTCGAGGGTGCTAAAGCCGATAGTAAAGTCAAAATGAAAATTCAAGATGGCGACTGTGAAAATTTTCAAGTTTTTCATCATGGGTGTCGTTTTCATGGTTTTCGCGGGTGCTAAAGCCGATAGTAAAGTCAAAATGAAAATCCAAGATGGCGGCCGTGAAAATTTTCAAAATTTCATTCAAGGGTGTCGTTTTCAAGGTTTTCGAGGGTGCTAAAGCCGATAGTAAAGTCAAAATGGAAAACCAAGATGGCGGCCGTGAAAATTTTCAAATTTTCCTTCATGGGTATCGTTTTCAAGGTTTTCGAGGGTGCTAAAGCCGATAGTAGTCAAAATGAAAATCCAAGATGGCGGCCGTGAAAATTTTCAAATTTTCCTTCATGGGTGTCGTTTTCATGGTTTTCGCGGGTGCTAAAGCCGATAGTAAAGTCAAAATGAAAATCCAAGATGGCGGCCGTGAAAATTTTCAAATTTTTCTTCATGGGTGACGTTTTCATGGTTTTCGGAGGTGCTGAAGCTGATAGTAAAGTCAAAATGAAAATCCATGATGGAGGCCGTGAAAATTTTCAAGTTTTTCTTCATGGGTGTCGTTTTCATGGTTTTCGTGGGTGCTAAAGCCGATAGGAAAGTCAAAATGAAAATACAAGATGGCGGCAGTGAAAATTTTCAAGTTTTTCATCATGGGTGTCGTTTTCATGGTTTTCGCGGGTGCTGAAACCGACAGTAAAGTCAAAATGAAAATCCAAGATGGCGGCCGTGAAAATTTTCAAGTTTTTCATCATGGGTGTCGTTTTCATGGTTTTCGCGGGTGCTAAAGCCGATAGTAAAGTCAAAGTGAAAATCCAAGATGGCGGCCGTGAACATTTTCAAAATTTTCATTATCGGTGTCGTTTTCAAGGTTTTCGAGGGTGCTAAAGCCGATAGTAGTCATAATGAAAATTTAAGATGGCGGCTGTAAAAATTTTCAAGTTTTTCATCATGGGTGTCGTTTCCATGATTTTCGAGGGTGCTATAGCCGATAGTAAAGTCAAAATGAAAATCCAGAAGGCGGCTGCGGAAATTTTCAAATTTTTCGTCATGGGTGTATTTTTCTAGTTTTCGAGGATACTAAAGTCGACAGTGAGGTCAAAATGTAAAATTAAAATTATGTTTTTGTATTAAATCATATGTAAGATGAACTTTGTTACTGACGATGTCTCCCGACTGCACATGATTTTTATTTATTTATTTAACAGTTTACGTACACACATGTAAATAGACCAGAAGAAAGGAACAGAAAAATACGTACAAAGGTGATGCTGATGGTGGGGTTTTATTTTAAATTAGGTACCTATATATTTACAAATTAGTTTTGGATATTTATTATTTATAACGGATTATTTATTGACGAAACCCAGTGTTATATTGGGGCCATGCCTAATAGGTTGATTGGAAATGATACGATTGTCGAAATTAAGTGTCCCATAATCGCATCAATACAAGGATTGGCGAAAGCTATAGAAGAAAATAAAATTCAAATAGTAAAACATTATAAAACCGAGTGCCTCCGGGGACTTCCGAAAGGACCAAAGATTCTTGTTACGTGATGACTCTTACATGATTTTAAATAAAAACAAAAGTTTTACAGCCGCCATCTTGGATTTTCATTTTGACTGTACTATCGGTTTCAGCACCCTCGAAAACCTTGAAAACGACACCCATGAAGGAAAATTTGAAAATTTTCGCGGCCGCCACCTTGGATTTTCATTTTGAATTTACTATCGGCTCTAGCACCCGCGAAAACCATGAAAACGACACCCATGATGAAAAACTTGAAAATTTTCGCAGCCGCCATCTTGGATTTTCATTTTGACTTTACTATCGGTTTCAGCACCCTCGATAACCACGAAAACGACACCCATGATGAAAAATTTGAAAATTTTCACGGCCGCCATCTTGGATTTTCATTTTGACTTTACTGTCGGTTTCAGTACCCGCGAAAACCATGAAAACGACACCCATGATGAAAAACTTGAAAATTTTCGCAGCCGCCATCTTGGATTTTCATTTTGACTTTACTATCGATTTCAGCACCCTCGATAACCACGAAAACGACACCCATGATGAAAAATTTGAAAATGTTCACGGCCGCCATCTTGGATTTTCATTTTGACTTTACTATCGGTTTTAGCACGCTCGAAAACCTTGAAAATGACACCCATGATGAAAAACTTGAAAATTTTCACGGCCTCCATCATGGATTTTCATTTTGACTTTACTATCAGCTTCAGCACCTCCGAAAACCATGAAAACGTCACCCATGAAGAAAAATTGGATAAAATCTCTCTAATATTACTCTCTAATATTTAATAGTTCAATCTAGCTGTAAGGAACATAATGTTAATATAGTTTCAAGTTTTCATAGTTCTGCCACTCATGATCATGACTATTCAATGGATGATTCATCTGATGATAGTGATGATAATGAGTGATAGATTTAGTTGTTAAGTATTTTATGAATCTGTTACTATTATTAGATTTTATAGTTACATTTATAGATAAATTATTTTTTTAAATTGTTTAAAAAAATATTGTGTTTTTTCACTATACCTGCTCAATCGATCAATGAATGGTCCTCAAAACCGTATTAAGACCCTTATATCTATGCTTAATAACCTTATTTATGAATAAACATCGAAACAAATAATTTTGTTCAGCTAGCTTGTTCTACACGAACCATAGTGCGTCTGTCTGTTTGTCTGCGTTTTAACTCAGAAACTCTTAGCACGTATTAAAAGGCTGTAATTTGGCTTGGTTATACATATTAATCAAGCCCATACAGTTTTGAAATAAAATCTTGAAAATTTCTTTTTTCATGGTACTATTCAGTTGTGTGTCATTGGATAGGTGTATGAAAAATATTGCGGGTATATGATAAAATTATTCCGATTCATGTTAGTAAAATATTAATCTTTATAGAGGTAATGTTTTAGAGTCAAGTGTCCCCCCAAACAGGTAAACCAGAGGATAGAGTGGCATATAAGCATGTGGGGTATTATTGGATCCCATAATCGATCGATCGTTATTCTTTTGCTATTTAAGTCAATAGTTTTTGAGATATTTTTGTTTACAACCGCATAAACATTTTTTTTTCTGTTGTTTTAAAAAATACTATGAATGTTAAAATCAATACTGGGCAATGTGCATGCGTGCCTAAATATTCATCCCAATTATGGAACCCTTCTCAGTGCGTCGTCCGACACGCACTTAGCTGGTTTTTTATTTTACTCAGATAAAGTTATCTGACGACAAAAAATCGGCCCACTGACAAAATAATTGCTAGAATATAATTTTTATTACAATCTCTATCTGTGGGTTTATTGAATCAGTTTTTCAACAATGTAAATGTTGTTGCTTCATTTTTCCCTTGTTGCCCAGGGATGTTGGATAAGAATAGATCATGGAGCTGCTGTAGGTAATACGTACCTACTAAACGTGCCTACGCTGCTATTGTCACGACTGGCAAATCTAATGCGACGCAGCCTAAGCGACAAACCAAAATGGGGGAAAAACTGAAAAAGGGTGCTCAACCTGCCCTGACTGCAGTCCGTAGCTCGTTGCCAAAATCGGGCCAAGTTGATGAAGAGGGTTTCATTAAAGTGGAAAAGAGGAAGAAGCCCCGTTCCCGTAACCAGTGCGGTACCGCACCGAGTGAACCCAACATGCTGCTGCGTGCTGCTGTGCCTACGATGCAGCTGTATATTTCGTGACTGCATTACTCCACGAAGATTCGAAGTCGTGGAGTATTTAAGAGTGAAAACCAACTGAACTCTGAGGGTCGAAATGTTGGAGTCGCGCCACAACATCAACTTTCAGTCGTTCGTGGTGAGTTCCAACCCACCAGCTACAGACCTTCTTGAAAGAGGACTTTTGGGCGAAGGGTGTCCTATATCGACGTTTTCGAGGTCGGTTACGCGACACCACTCAGCAAAACACGACGCCGACAATGTTACGTGTATAGTTAATAAATAGTCTAATAGGGTTTTTAATATGTATTAGTTTATTGTTGTATAAGATTATTTTGTCTATGGGCCTCAGTTGCCTGATATTAAAATGATTATTTTGATATTTCTCGGGACCCTAGGGTCCCGGACTGTTAGAAGGCATATGAGGGGCTGAAGCCAACTCGCAGAGGCCCGTTAGACGCTTTCAATGGAAATGAGGCACCAACCGACGATTATCCCTGTGCGTACTATGCAAGTGCACCCAAGGACAACCCCCGGTTGGTGTAGGACTATTGCAGGATAAAAAAATATTGGGTTTGGATGGCTAAAGTGGACAGGTTATCTAATACCATGGAAGGACTATGGCCCCTGCCTGACCAATGTTTGATAAATACAATACACGGATAAAATGATTATTATTATTAATATTAGAAAAAAAAAATTGTCAAAATCAGACTGATCAGTTTTTACGACGAGATCAACATACCAACTGTATACTGGCTACAATCTTGTATCTTTGTAATAACAGCTTCCATAGGGTCCTTCTTAGGGTCCTGCTTCACTTCTACTATGTTCCCAACTCGCAGGGTGCCTTTGATCACATCATCATTCACTGTGATAGAGCCACCTCCTGCTTTTAATGTCAACTGAAATCAAAAAGAAAAACCTTTATGAACACAACAAGTTATATTATGAAATGTAAGTTAGGAATTAGAGTACAAACTAAATACATTACGCTGATTGAGTATTAAGTTTCATAAAAAGTAGTTACTTAAGTATGTTACTTCAACTTTGTAAATTTTGAACACAAAGTTAGGTATTCCTTTAAGATGCTTGCATTTCTTTATTTATTAGTATATCGACGGCCGCTAAGTATATACGGTTATCTACAAAATCATGATTTTACAGGAGAGTGTTTTGAACACAAAACTGTGATAACTAATAGAAAAAAAAAAGCTATTTTCATCTATTTTACAAAATTTAGTTAATAGGGCATTACCAATGAAATGGTTAAGGACAAAGGAAAATACTGCAGATTCCTTTATCTACTTCATACAAATAAGTAAACTAAATGAGTCAACTGTCATATATCTGCTTCTCCATGGGACTTCCTAAATTTTTAATTTTAAGACTGTTATTACTATTCTTTTGTATTTTACAATAATTGTATATAACAATTGTAATAATTTTCCTTCATTAAGCATTATTTGTAACGCCAACGAGACTTAATTTTGTTGTTAAAATAAAATAACTCAAGTTTAAAAACCGATGGCGCTATGTGACTGATAACTTTGGTTACAACAGGTGATCGCGCCGATTATCCGACGGACTAATGGTATATGTCTGTGTCTACTTCGTCAATCAATCAATTCAGCCTATCGCAGTCCACTGCTGGACATAGGCCTCTCCCAGGCTGCGCCACAACACCGTCCTCCGCCTTCCGCATCCAGTCTGTCCCAGCGACCTTCTTAAGGTCGTCAGTTCATCCAGCTGGGGGCATCCCACACTACGCTTGCCAATATGCGGTCTCCACTCCAGGACTCGTCTGCTCCACCGGCCATCTGTCCTTAGATGGCCAGCCCACTGCCACTTCAGATTGCTTACTCTGCAGGCTACTTCGTCACTTTGTGAAAAATAGGTGTAGTTGTCTGTGTATATGTGTGTCACCATATATATGACTATGAACTTCGTTAGTTTATAATTTATCTCGAGAGGTTGTTTGTTGTTGTTGTTGTTCTAACCTAACCTAACCCAATTGGTCGGGGTGCCCCGGCTTAGTTACTGCAACCAATTTGGCACCACCAAGACCTACCAATCAGGGATGGTTCACAATTTTATAAGTGATAAAATCGGACAAATTGTGAACCCTGTTGGCAAGTGCATGTACATTCACAATTTGACGGTTTGACATGGACAGATACAAACTATCGAAAATTAATATGTTATATTGTAAGCAGTATGGTACAGTTCACAATTTATCGATAGTTAACAATCTCATGAGATAGATGATAAACTAACAGTGTTCATAATTATATGGTGACATTTACGTAACTTAATATTAGTAAAAATTGAGAATTAAACAGAAATAACAATCCTATGACAAAACAAAGAATTCTAACTCGAATTATGTAAAAAAAGTGAATTTGGTAAAAGTGCTATTTCTACTTTGTTGCTGTCTATATACCTACTCTTACTGTTTTTTTTTTTGTTAATTTTTGCAATAGTAATAATACAGCCTCTTTATTTCTAAATCTTAATCTTTAACAAGAATAAATACTACATAGATGGTATGTTACTGTGTAAGTCAAGCCCCTATTAGGTATAGGCCACCACAAACAGTCTCCATTTGCCTCTGTTTTCTGCTTGCTCATTCCAGTCTTTACTTGTTTACTTTTTGTACAAATCACTATTTATATTATCATATGGTTTGATATTTTCTTACCTTACACTTAATATTTCTTACAACTTTCTTTATCTTAGCTTCACAGAATGCACCTTTATACTTTGCACTAACATCTGTACCCACTGGCAAGAATGGTGGGTCGTCACCCTGCTACAAAATTAAACCCACATTAGTAAACCTATTAATAACACATTATTAACAATAACTATTTTGTATTTAATGACTTACCATTTTATATGAGGCGTTTAAGGTTTAAATATCTGCCAATTCTGAAACGAAGTTAATACTAACAATAAAATTATTGTTGAAATTTTGTTATTAATTGTTTTTTAATGGCTTTAGCAAAATATTAGAATTTGTCCGAGTTTCTTTATTATATATCTATCTAAATTGTATCTATATATATATCCAAATAATATATGAATGTTCTTAAAACTACTACTACTTATATTGCTGCTTAATCAGTTAAAAGTGCTGGAATGCTAGATATTATGTGACACAGTATGGTCAGTGTCGTCGTACAGTACGAATTCCTTGAAAAATAGATGGATACTAAACAATGTTTTCGTTTATATTCAGCAGCTGTTATATACGGAGTTTACTTTGGAACTGAACTATAGTTTTAGCTTGAATTGACATTGCGAATGTTCCAAATAATCACAACAAGAAGTGACAACAAGCGTTGGATGAAAAAAGAAAGTAGATTGCGCGGCAAACAGCAAAGATATGTTCCTTGTACCTTTCAAAAGAAGATGTTTATGTAAAACTCCTTACCGTGAGTATTTATCACCACATTTAAACGTCATATATGAAAAAGATGTTGAGAATTAATAAAAATGCACTTGAAATTCAACATCCATCTTTCTCCTTTCGTGTTTGCCTGAAGTATGTGTTCCGTTTTAATGACAAATGTATGGCATTAGTAACTTAGTATTGCCAGATATTTAAAGCTACACAAACTCTCAATCGATTGTATGCGTGCGTTTTTCTTTTTTTAGGCGTTCTGACCCAATGGGGTAGGCAACTGTCAAAATGGCGCTGTCGTAGCTAGTTCCCAACACAAGCCTATTAATAATACAAGGCGTGAGGTGGTTTTATTTTATTTTTGCGAAAATGATGCGTTGTTGTCTTACTAAATACTCCGAAATTGGAGTCCACCATTTCCCAAGAGACCCCAAAATTAAAAGATGGTGGTTTAAAGCTATTTGTAGAGATGTTTTATAAATTAAACAGAGTAGAAACATTTTGAAGAAAGTGACTTGGAGGATATATTTATAGTTTTAAATTCTGACACGTTCCATGTCATTTACTTGATTTAAAATATTGAAATCACTGAAAATAACGAAATAGCGAAATAAAAGTAAACTCATGAATGAACGAAATGTCATACTTATTGTAGGCCGTGGGGACCTAGCTATGATCACGCCATCTACAATTAACTTTGCCCGACCTTCCCCATGGGGAAGGCAACTGTCAAAATGGCGCTGTCGTAGCTAGTTCCCAAAACAAGATAGTTAATGCAAGGCGTGATGTGTTTTTTTAATTTTTTTTTTAGACTCGTTGCTGTGTTCCTAAATCCTCGGAAATTGGACACCATCATTTTCCGAAAGACTCTAAGCTTAGCACATTGTGGCTTAAAGCTATTGGGAGGGAATAATTTGAATTAAACAGAGTTCGAGGTTATATCAGAAACATTTTGAAGAAAGTTATTACGAGGAAATAAATAATATTTAAACCTTTAAATTCTGACGCTTTCCGTGTCGAATAAATATTAATTTTAAATATGGAAATCACCTAAAATAACTAAATAATGGAATAAAACCAAACTCGTGAATGAACACAAAATGGAATGTCAAATTGATTGTAGGAATTAGGGACCTAGCTATGGTCGCGCCATCTACAATTGGCTTCGACCGACCTTCCCCATTTCAACTAAACTATGATTATCTGTTTACATTCACTTATCTGTGGCAACAGGAATGACACAAATGAACATTGAACACGTCAAACAAAAATAGTTTTGTGCTAAACGAAGATACGAAATGATGTTTTGAAAATGTATTTATTGACAGTCTCGCGATTTTGGAGTGCGTAGAAATTTCTCTGGTTAATTCGTCTGAAAATTTTAGTGCATCGGCGAAAAGCATTAGTACCAAAATGAAGGCTTTACTAGCAACAGTGATCAGTCTAGGTCTTACGACTGTGGTTATCGGCAATGCCTATTACCAGAAGAAACAGTTTTATCCTTCGATAGTTTATCTAACGAATTCCAATCCTAGCATGGCTGTAAGTAATATATCCTTCACATAATAAATTGTAGCCAAAAGTTTAACGGTGCATGGGCGCACCGCCATTGTATTTGATTTAACAATATTTTCTATCTATAATAACTAAAACTTTAATTAACGTACAAGATAACCTTCCAGTGACTTTATTCTTTACTAACAACAAACTTGAACTTGCAGGTAATGTATTTGCAAGCTTTTATACTAGTTTTACTAGTAGGCAAACTGTTGAGGAAGATATTCTTTGGGCAGCTTCGTCCAGCGGAATTTGAGGTAAATGAATGAACTTCCTTCCCTTCTCTATAACTGTGTAGGTACCAAAAGGCGATACTTACTAAATACATTGTTTTTATTTCAGCATTTGATAGAAAGATCTTGGTATGCCATAACAGAGACCTGTTTGGCATTTACTGTGTTCAGAGATGATTTTAATCCAAAGTTTATTGCGCTGTTCACTCTCCTGTTGTTCCTCAAAGCATTCCATTGGCTCGCTGAAGACAGAGTAGACTATGTAAGTAATGGTTTCTATTAATAATTTGAAACAAAGAAACTAATTATAGTAAGTAATTATGGAGCAATTAACTTCTGGCTCCTGTGTGATGCTAGAAACATTATGAATTTGTTCAATTATACCATTTGCGTCTTATTAGATTTATTATTTTTTTGTAGAAACCTTGAATATTATAAGTACAATTTTCTCTTAATAATATGCAATACATTATCAATGCAGGATGATCTGTGGTTAATTTTCCACAGACACCATAATCTCAACCATGTATTACAAAATAATTGTGATGGAGAACAATACCAATAATTCTATCTAAGTAAATATCATGATCGCTTATCAATTGCATAATCATCATCAGTTTGATTGTATAAATTGTTTTATGTAGGCACAGAATTCAGCAATTTCCCTGTTTCTATATTTTTGTAAATCAAATTCTACAGTAAATTAACCACAAAATATATGTTTGTTTAGGCAAGCTT
Organism: Fissipunctia ypsillon; assembly: GCA_947568875.1. Lineage (NCBI taxonomy): Eukaryota > Metazoa > Arthropoda > Insecta > Lepidoptera > Noctuidae > Fissipunctia > Fissipunctia ypsillon. The sequence goes on along the minus strand of OX387661.1, from coordinate 12,396,884 downwards.
TTTGGAAAATTACAGATTATTTAGATAACCTGTAATGTTACGAAAAGCTTAAGAGGATAGTAGATATTAAAATGAATTATGAAGCATTACTCATAGACATGTTTTGTGGAAATAATTACTTTCGTAATAATGATTAAAATGACAGCTAGCAAGTTTTTCACGATCGAAAAATATACATACTGATTGAATTAACAAATGAACAGATCTTTATTACACACGCATCACACTTTCAATCTGAACAGATATTGAAGTGATAACAAGAAAACTTTGATTATGTATCATTGTGTGTTTTTATACATGAGAATGAAATCTGTCAGATTGGAGAATAATAATAATAATACACATGGTAATACCCAAGCATTGATGCAGACGGTAATACTTGGGTATTATTTTAGACTCCATCCCCTTATCAATAAACAGAGTAATGTTAATGTCCACCACTAACGAGACCTGTGTAAACTGAATAGACTATATATAAGGATTCATTTTTATTAAAAAGTTGTAGTAGTGGTGGACATTTGGACTAGGCCCCATACATTTTTGCCCCATGTTCTTTAACTTTATCTAATTTACACATTTTTAATTTTGTTTAGATGGAGCGGAGTCCAGTAATAGGCTTGTTGTTCCATGTGAGGATATTGACTCTGTTGATGCTGCTGGCGCACGCAGACTTCTACTTCATCCACCATGCGTACCAGTTCACTGCCTCCAAGGGACCCTCTGTTCAACTAGTCTTTGGTTTTGAGTACAGTATTTTAATAATAATGATTGTGAATATATTGATCAAGGTGAGTGTTGTGTGAACAACCTTTATTACAAAATGACCTTTGAGTATGCTTTTTAGTGACTAATCAGCAAGCATAGCTTTGAAACATGATATTGAAAAGACGCAAGTGCAAAACCGAGTTAAATATTAAGTTTGATTTTTGCTCCGGTAGTGTGAATACAAATAAAATCAACAGATAAAACAATATAATAACAATAGTACACTACCATAATTGTATTGTTTGTTTACAATTTATACCAATATTGTGCAAAAATTAATAATATTCTGAAGGCCAATTCTCGTACTTATAAAATGTTCAAATTCAAGTCGCAATCTCATCTCGGTGCCAATTAATGTCAAAAACTTGACAAAAATGTAGGGAAGTTAGAGGTTTTTTTGACAGATTGAGGCCGAGATTAGAATGCGACCATTCTTAAAAACACCGGAATTGCCCCCCTGATAACATCTTTAAATGATTTTATTTTTATGCAACAACTCTACTTTGGGCACTGGCCTTGATTTAACTTTCCATTTCTAGGTTTTTTTTACAAAACATGACATAATAATTACGTTTCTTTTCTCCAGTACGTTCTTCATGCCATCGACTCACGCTGGGAAGCCCCTTGGGAGAGTAAAGCCGCAGTTCTTCTGTACACCGAGTTGGCAATCAACTTCCTCAAAGTCCTACTTTACATTGGCTTCGTGGCCGTCATGGTCAGGATCTACACCTTGCCACTCTTTGCATTCCGACCCATGTATGAAACTATGAGGTGAGACAACAATATGTCATGTCAACATAAGTACCAAGACACCATTATCATGTTCTGGGTGGTGTCTTGCAATGTAACTAAAGAAATATATTAGATATGTCTCCCGCTACTTAGGGACCCCCCCTCCTTGTACTTAGAAGGAGGTCGGAGGGGGGGGGGGGGATCTCATTAAAATCTGGAAATCAATACCTAGTTTTGGGAAAAGGATTTCTGCTATTAAGACTTGTTTAATTATGAGTTTTAATATAGGTATATTATGGAAAAGGATAACAGTAGTGGTAATAGCAACAAAACTTAATTAATCTGGTCGAGTTCTCAGACCTAAGGCAGAGCAAGCAAGGTAAAGGTGACGACTGTATCGCGATTTAATCGCTGCAAAAAGTCACCTTGTGTCCCCGCTTTAAATAAATACTATTTTTATAAGAAGGTAAAGTGAGAGCAGTGTTGGCCCAGTAGAAACGGCCGCGAATTACGAGTTGTAGGTCGTAGGTTCGAACCAAGGCAGTCAGTTACTTCATGTTAATTATTTCATCACTACTGCTCTCAAAACCGCGAAGGAAAACATTGTGAGAAAACCGGCATGCCCTAGAACCTCTATTTCGGAGACGTGACATCCATCAACCCGCACTGCGCCCGCGTGGTGATTGATTCACTCACAGATAGGTGGCCTGCGTCCCAGCAGTGGGAACAATATATGCTGATTATGCTTATGCTAAGAAGGTATCCCGAAGATTTATTTTGAACTTAAGGTTTATCACCAAATATGGTTATAATTCTTTTAAAGCAAAAAATCAAATACTCTTTAGTTCACTCAGGTTTTTTTTGTTATTGTCATTAACAGACGGATAAGCCGTCTATGTGTATAAATCAAAAATCAAAACATTTTATTTCCCATAAACCTACATGGGCACTTATGAAATGTCAGAGGCTAGGTGCGCGGTTTCAATTGGTTGTTTCCTATGGAGATGAGCCGGCAAGAAACTCCACGGTTACTCTTTTAAAAATAATTGGCTTTTACAATGTTTTCAGATTACAGTTATAATCGGTATGGGAGGACAGTGTAGGCCAATAATTATAGGGCTTCATTTACATATTTCATAAGATGCCCAATTAGCATAGACGTAAACGGTGTCTGAGTAGCTAGTCGGGTCGGGTCGCTGCCGGGGTCAGGTATAATAACAGCAGAGCTATGATTGCAGGAGTTTCAAGAAGGCGTACAATGACGTGGTCTTGTCGCGGCGCGCGATCCGGAATATGAACACTCTGTACCCAGACGCCACGCCCGCTGAACTTGCTGCTGCTGATAACGAGTGCATTATATGCCGTGAGGAGATGCATACCGGTATGTACTGCTTCTTTTTATATTTGCCAAATCAGTGTTCATGAAAGAATCAGTAAGTAGTCCCATCTGAACTGAGTTTAGACCGTTTCCCTTGTTCTGTAATGAATTCAAATTTTACGATGATAGTCCAACAAGAGGTTCATCCTTGTTTTTTTGTTTTTGGGGAATGGCATCTCGAACCTAGGAAGTTGTCGACTGCTTAACCGGGCTTTCCTGTGGGTGCCTCAATAAATTAAGGCCTCCAGCCAGGGCATAAAACTTAAACTACACGCTAAGGGCACCCCCTGTGGGGAACGGACCTCGGCTTAGGGTGTCGCTGGGGAGGACAGCAAAGGACAGGCTGGATCGGATTGATGATTATTTAGAGACGAATTTAAAGCTACGGGCTCAGCGGCGCGGGCTGGCTCGAGCAAGGGTCGGGGCGGGAGGGGCTCGTCCCTTTCGGCATCGTATTATACAATGTGTAACAAAAACCCTGTTCGATCCGAAAAGGAGTCATTGTACTCATCATTATGAACAACTTTTACTATGGGCCAAAACCTGAAGTCGCGAAAAAAATCAGCTGTTCCATACATTTATGTTCGCATAACTCGTCAAACTGTAGAGAACAGCTGATTTTTTTTTCGCGATTTCAGATGTGGTCCCATAGTAAAAGTTGTTCATAATGATAAGTACAATGACCCCTTAAGAGGTTGTGCGTTAATTATGTTACACCTTGTATACATAATACATACTAGTGTTTATTAGTTCTATTACTGTTCACATTCAAAACATACCGAAAGAATGAATGTTAACTGTTATTAGTTTATTACACAACCTTTTACAAGGCATGGTATCGAGATTACATTATTGTCCGTATTATAACTTCATAGATAATTATGTAAAGTGATAAAATAAATACGTGACTTTCGTAATTTCTACCAACAATTACGTCATGATTTCACGCAATTTTAATCATTCTGTGTTTATAATCATAATATTTCGGTAGAATATTATTGTAACAAGATCTATGAAAAAAAAAATGCAGTTTTTATGTAGGTAGGTACTGTTCTCATAATTGAGTGTTATTGCTGAATTCTTAACATTCGTGTTGATAAAGCACAAGGTCGGTGAAACCTGAAACTTAAGACTTAACAACAAATTCAACTCATACGCGAGGGCAGATGACCTCGAAGAGCTGGTAGTACGTGTGTTTGTATTGTGGCCATGTTCACGAAAACATGTCATTACATTACTTTCATGCATAATTTATTTTGGTTATTACTCGTTTATGTGGACGACTTTATCGGACCTTTTATCATAAATCATAATATTTTTGTTTTAATAGCGACTAAATTGACAGTGGACTGTTGGAATCGAAGTTGATCAGTAACGTTCGGGCTCGTCTACTAATAATACTTAATTTACATATTTTTTTTAAAGACGTTTACAAAAAGGTATACTTACATTTAGTCACAGTAGAAATATTTACCATACAATGGTTTATTAGTGCCTAAATAAAATATATTTTAGTAATTGTTTATTTTTAGGCACTAATAAACCATTGTATGGTTAATATTTCTACTGTGACTAAATGTAAGTATACTTTTTTGTAAATGTCTTTAAAAAAAAAATGTGCATGTAATGATAGTTCGGAATCAGAATGTTAGGTAGCGCCCTGTCCGAACTATGCCTAACTTTGTGTTTTGATACACTACAGGTGCGAAGAAGTTGCCTTGTAACCACATATTCCACGCCGCGTGCCTGCGGCTGTGGTTCCAGCGGCAGCAGACGTGCCCGACGTGCCGGCTCAACGTGCTGCGCGCGCCGGCGCCGGACGCGGGCGGGCCAGCCGGCCCGGCGCCGGCGGCCGCGCCCGGGCCAGGCGTTGCGCCGCACGCCGCGCCCGCACCTGCCCCGCCCGGACCTGTACCACCACCCTTCCCGAACATGCCGCCGCCGCCACGTTAGTACCTCCTTTGATTAATCATACACAAAATGTGCGATTTGTTGTCACAGTCGAAACCTGCTTATGGAAGTCCAGCCAAGACAGTTTTCTATTCATGAAAGCACCTTCACATGCACACTTAGTAATGCAGTTTCTGTATCTGTGTATCGCGAATCCAAGCAGCTTTATTGCACTGAATGAAATTACCATTATATTGTATTCTAATTCTAACTGCCTGTGATGCAGCCATGATGGCGTGGGGCATGCCTCCGCCGCCGCCGCCGCGCCCCGCGAGCCTCGCCAATCTGAGCACCGCCGAGCTGCAACGTATGGAGGGCAATGAGCGCAGGAATATTGAGGCTCGACTGCAGGTATAACTAATTTTCCCACTTAATGAAATAACATCAATATTCATGTACATGTCCATACAAAATTGCTTTCTGAAAATCAGGAATTTGTTTTTTAATCCACATTATTTCTTATTATTTCTCTAGTTACTCCGAGAAATTCAAGCCATGTTGGACGCGTCCGTGCTGCTCATGCAGCAGTATTCTACAGTCGTAGCTAATTTACCGCAGAACAACGCCACTGTGTCTACCCAAACGGAAACGTAAGTTATCTTTATGATTCTTATCTAATTTCTCTTTCACAAATATTAAAGTATAAAATCTGTTTAGAAATTAAACTTCTATGCAGCGAGATCGAGGGAGAATGCGAGAGAATCAAATGAATTGATGAGAATTTTAGGTAGTGGATACTACCAAAGTACCAATACCAAAGTCCTTAATTTACTATTGATTGCATCATGCATAACTGAACCAAAAAATAAAATGTTATACATATTCTACAGAAGAATAGAAGAGCTGACTAAGGAGGTCCCATTGTCGACGACGTCTCAAGTGACGACGGAACCGGATGTAGTACCAACCACTTCGAGCCACAAGCAACCCTCGCCGATGCCCTCCACCAGCAAAACCATCGTCACAGACGACCAGAGTCCCATGCAACCCGACACCACGACCCCTATAGACACTAACAGGTAACTAATTCACAAGAACTCACGTTCGTTAGCAAATTTTAGTAGTTTGATTCAGGTGTAATTTAGTACAAAGGATTAAAATTAAAATAAAAAGGAGGAAGCAGAACCCTAGCCATAATATCATAACCTTTTAATTCCAGAGACAAGACTGATGTGGATGCGGCCGACGAACTGAGAAGACGTCGATTGCAAAAATTCGCGACGGATAAATGAGCTTGTTTATATATTTTTTTGTTTTGATTTCCTGATGTACTATTTTTTAATGTACAAAGTGTTTCGGTATGTGTAAGCATTATCTGTTCTAATCTGAAATAAATGTATTTATGTTCTTGTAAATATAATGGGATATACACATGAATACATTACAATCATACTTTGCTTTCTTATCACATACTCCATAGTTTTGTTATTGTGTTAGAAGTAACAGAGACTTTAAATAAATATGATTGAAAGTTGAATAATTACTGTGAGAGTGTTGTGATGAAATAAAACCATTTTTTACATTATCAATAATATATTATACTACACTAATAGGTTAACTAGGTGGTTAGCAGTTATATAAAGCATTTATGTATCCATATACTTTCTTGTTATAGTTTTCTAATACAGGCATGCCACTGAAGTAGCGACTTGAGCCGTACAGTTGTAAGTTGTTCTTGCTGTACCAGATGTTTTTAGTACCCTCTGTACCATCTACGTTTAGTGTATTCAATTCCAAAACACCAAAATGATATTTTTGGCCATCTGTTTGTATACAATTTATGTAGATCGGCTCTGGTAGGTCCTTTACATCCTCCTACAAGATAAACATACAATATATTTATTAGTAACTTGAATAAATTAAATATTTGGAGATAAAGATGATTAAATAATGTGTTATTCATCTTCTGCCCACTTTGCATATTGGCATCTAATGACCTACTAACATCCCAACAGCTTATTGAGAGTGGTTTCTATTGTGAGTCTGTGCAGTGCAGCTTACTTCACTATTTTAGTGAGCTTTTTCCAGTTCAAGCAAGGTTTAACTAACACAAACTCTCAGTAGATGAAATTGTAACTGCATCATTTTTGTTATGTTCTATTCCAAATGCACCCTACCCTGGTAAGTAATTGGAAATAAGTAGATATATCACCAAAATGTATCATACCCCATGTAACTGCTTGGCATAGGCACTGGCCACAGTGAATGCATGAGTCAGTGATCTCCCGAGGATCTGCTGCTGAGTGACCGTTGTCTCATAGATGTTGTTCACTTCAGTCTCGTTGTAGTGAAGCCAGGTAGTGTGCGGGTGTCTCATACTGACGTTCGGACGGATTGCTGGAAAACATATTTTTTTATCACATAATTTGTACAGTTTGTATACATGTTGTATATTTATGGCACCAAGTTAATACTGCTACTTACTGCTTTAACTAAAAAGATAGGTGTATTCTACACATTTCCTTAGAAATCTTCCATTTATATGAATTAATAATATTCTGTAAGATACTTACGATATTTGCTTGTCTCATCATAGAAATGCTCTGGTGGCAATGTCACAGTGTGTTTGACAGGATACAGATCAGGGATCTCAGAAAACTGGACATCTTTATCTACATCATGCTTTACAGGCTTGTTGCTGGTCACCAGTATATGAGAAATATCTTGGAATTGTATCAAATCATCTTCCTTTTCAAATACAGTTTGGCTTTCAACATCATTCACAACATACTTTGAAAGAGTGGCCTCACTGTCACTGCTCTTTTCCACCAGTTGTAGCAACTTGTTTGTGAGAATTTGACTGAAAAAAAAAGCAATAAAAGCTTATATCTAGCAGTGGTATACAGGATATCAAGTTCATTGATTGATATTACCTTAGTTATGGAATGATTTACATTTTGGTTGTGTTATGTGTACCAGAAATAGTCCAGGATAAGTTACTAATAAGTTTGGTGGAGACTACATGCACAGTAGGTATTATTGCATATATTATATACTCACTTTCTTCTTCTGTCTGTAATACCCAGTATCCTAGGGAAATTATAAGCTGGTCTTTCTGGGTCCTTTATTTTAGGCAACTTTTTCTGTTCACAATCAAATACATTAGCAGATAAGATAGCCTTTTTAATATTTTCATGAATGGCTGAGGGTGCTGGCACTTGTGCTAGCTCCTCAATGTTAGGTGGTAGTTTATTCTCAGCTACTATTGTCTTAGTGAGCACTTGGGCTTGGGCCATTCCCTCTAGGAGTACATTTGTACTTCTCAATGTGTAGCATGGCTGTTCTTTGTAGTCAGGGTGATTTTGGTCCAATGGAATCTGACGTTCATATGCCCCTACTATATTAAGTCTGTAAAAGAAAAGTAAGTAAAGTAAGTGTAAGTCTGAAAGTACCTGTTTGAGTAACTTGCAAGGCTGTGGATACATTAAATTAGCTACGAATTACGAATAAGCGCAGTTATTGTGTAGGAAGTATCTTACCGTTCTCGTTTTTCAGGCTCCTCTTTAATGAATTCGAGAGCATCTTCAACTTTGATGCCTTTAGCTTTCAGTTGTTCCTCGATGCCAGTATCGATAGGTACGCGCTTTCCTTGGACCAACCAATGCTTCTTGAACATAAAATCAATGTGTTGTCGATTTAACACTTGTGATAGTCGCATTGTTGTGATTTTCTTTATAGATTACTTTAAAATTAATAAAATAACCTTAATCTGTAACCTAACTTTTATCTGTCAGTCTGACAGATGTTTTAAATGTCAAATGAAATGAAGTATAGAGTAGTGACAGTTATTTGCTAGTGTTTATTTATTTATTTATTTGTTGCTCTTTAGTCGATTATAATGAAAATTCTTGTAATAAAAATTGTAACTCGACTACTGGAAAAATAACTAGAATGTGTTTTTTCAGATAGATGCAGTGGCGGTCTTTTTGATTGATGTCTAGATTGGGCAGGAAATCAACACCCACGAGCTTGGGAAATGTTTCCGTGCTTCCCACATTAACCCTTAATTGGACTAAAGGAGAATGCTTCCCACATCATTTTAAGAGTCTGTAAGCCGTCAAAAGTTACATGAATCCCACAATATATCAATTATTATATGAACAAAGAATGTGTCTTTGCCCATATGCCACGCATTAGTAAATATAGAAGGTGTAAATTCTGTAGCACCCGAGCAAAAGAGCAGAGGACAAAATATTCTTGTTCCATATGTTTGGTATCCTTATGTGCTGATCCATGCTTTGAGAATTATCATTCTAGACCAGCACTCTCCAACATGTAGATTATTTCCCACATAGAGCTCATTTCATTTAGCCCTACACTTGCAGTAGGAGTATATTTCCCACGTTGTTTTTTTATTAAAATAATAAATTTTTTTTTTTTTTTTTTTTTTTTTTAATCTGATACCTAAATAAAAAATTCCCACTAGGTTTATAAAACCGAGTAGAACCCACACACGGCATGCCCAATTAAGGGTTAAGTAACAATTTTATAAAATTGGCCAAGTGCGAGTCAGATTCGCACACGAAGGGTTCCATACCACCGTACACTACTTAAAGACAAATATAGTAAAATACTTGTGCTTTCATATGGTCAGTGATCCCATGATTTACAAAGTTTTGGTTTTTGCTTTGGTTTTTACAAGAAACCACTGAACAACACGGTATTCTTATAATTCGTCACGATCTCGGTCGAAAGCGCACTAGTTCGCGGAGACGACCATTTGCTTAGGACATAAGCACTGTGCCCATGTCACGCGGACACCGTCACGCCCCCTTGCCACTTCTCCTGTTTTTTATATTTCTATGATGTAAACACACCTGCAGAAAATTTTCTTGCGACGTTTAGTAGAGGTTGCATCGTTTGTTATCAGTAAATTCATCAAACTTCCCAAAATATGTCTATTCATCCAAAATTTGTGCCCGGTAGATGGCAATAGGCTCGCCCCCTATTACATGGGACTTAAACATAACTGGCGAAATGTGGGTGTACTATAGGTATACCTCTGCGTAACCCTTCAGGAAAACAAGGCGTGATGTTATGTTTATGTTCATCCAAAATTATTTCAAACGTATGAATAAATATAAATCATTTATAAACGAAGTAATAACCTATACGACTCACAGACGGCGTAACTTTTATAATAACATTATCTTAATACACATCGCTCGCGAAGTGGTCACCCTCCCGCTACTTTCATCCCTCGGCATTGTCTAGCGGTCAGTGGACACTGCACACGTGGCGAGTGTTCAGGTGTCCGTTGAGGAGCCATTTCCGTCTTTCAGACGGAAGTACGTCATTTATGTATATAAACTTATGAGGTCTCCTGGTCGTAACCTCAGTAATTACGTAAGTAATGTGTGTGTCTCATAGACGTGACATCGTTACAAGTGTAGTTTTTTTTACAGATTGCCTGGAGCTAGAATTTTTTTGAGTAGAAAGCGAAAACATCTTCTGCTGATGAAGCTATGGGTTAACGCAACCTTTAACTTCACATAAACGTAGTTTGACTGAACAAAAGCAGCTGAACATCTCGTGTACGGGAGTGATGATGATTGCAGTGTTTTCGACAATGATTTGGGAGATCCTGACTTTATGTTGGATAGCAATCACAAATCAGACTCAGAAGAACGTGAAGTAATCAGCAGTCAGTAGGAAATTGAAGAGTATTGTATAACTGAAGACACTCATCGAGATCTGAGCGGTGTCAATGCTTATGTGCTATATAGTAACTGGGAGCGTAAGGAAACTATAAGTCGTGGCCGTTTCTTGCTCTCACTTGTTAGTGCTACCCCAAATTAAATTGCGGGTATATAGCAATAAGATTCCACAGGAATTGCACCCAATTTATTCAACGAGTTATATCACCTAATGATATGTCTCAACTGCCGCCTGTGGTACAGCCTGCAAATGATTCGGTTCCAGATCCAGTTGTTCGAAAGACCTGTGCAATATGTCTTAGTTGCTAAAAAGGCGTACAAAGTATTCTTTACCCTTACCCTTTTATGGCCTTACTTGTTGCATACAAGTATGTAGTGATTGTAAATTATTCCAGCGATCATCACTTGGATTGGGGTGCTGTCAGTTTTTGTTGATTCCATTTTAAGTTTTAAATATTATTACATTTTGATAAAATGTAAGTAGATAATGAAATTATGAACAAAAAGTAGGATTTGAAAAATTCTTTTTGCGTTTGGTAGCCCAATTCTCGAAGATAGTTATAGGCTGTTTAACATCACGATACGACCCTTAAGCGACGAGCAGAAAGAAAAGTCAGAAATAACACTAAGCGAAAACGAAGTAATAGCGCGGGCGGGCGATTCAAAGCAACGGTTGGCGACGCGTCGAGGGACGGGGGAGTTTCATTAAAATGTGGCTGTTATTTTAGTATATTGTGTATCTTACGACATCCACGCGAACGAAGTCGTGGGGCACAGCTAGTACAAAATAAATTAGTTCATAAGTTACCAAGAGGCCTACTCTGAAGCGTAAATTCGAAGTATCGGCCGAATGTTCGAGTTTTCTACTACACTTTATTCTATTTCGTTCGGTTTGGATCTGACCGAACTTCATTTTGACGTTTGGTCGAATCCGAACCGACCGAACGAAATAGAAACAAGTGTAGTAGAAAAAATCCGAACATCCAGCCGATACTTCGGATTTACGCTTCGGAGTAGGCCCTCTGGGCATGAGTTTCGACCATATAAAGTACTCTGTGGTGTATATTATCCACGTATGAGAACGCAGGATGTAAAAATGCGCGTAGCAAGCTGGATTTTTTTGGATTCCGGAGGATAAAAAAGATGAAATAATAACAAAAATTTTACTTAGAAGAAAGTCCATGGAAACAGTATGGAAGTCATTGTGCTTAAGTACATATTTCTTAAATTTCAATAAATTAAGATTTTGTATTTAAAAAACAAGTCTATGTCTGGTGTATTCCTCAGAATAATAGCAACATACCTACTTATTGACAGGCAACATAGTATTAGCCAATTAATTTTAAAAGACTGTGGAGTTTCTTCCCTGCTCATCTCCATATAGGAAACGATCACCTAGCTTCTGAACTTTCATAAGTGCCCATGTAGGTTTGTGTGAAATAAAATATTTTGATTTTTCAAACTGATTTAACTGTCCACCAGATAAAATTACTCGTCATATATCTCAAAAACTAGACGTCCTAGGTCAAAAATAATGCAATTTTCACAACCTTCCCCCCTGTGTTATACAGTAACACATCCCCGACTTTTAATTGACCTTGGCCATGACCTTCGTCAAAAGTTGTTGGATCTACAGTTCGCGTCACGTAGGTAAGTCTAGCAATTTTTGCCCAAGTTGAGACCTTTGGTTCCTGTAGTTCTCGACTTACGTAACGCGAACTATTAAATCGAATAATTTTATGCACACGATACATTATTTTCCGGAAATTGCATCAGTATGGAGTTGGAAACATTGCTTCGGGTCTTATTTGGATGGTAAGATCCAAAGAGTGGACTTTAACGGCAAGCGATCTTCGTGATCTATTTTCACTAAGCACCTAAGAATCTTAACCTAAAAGAGTTCCGCAGGGCTCAATTCTTGGCCCAAAAACGGGTGGAAAAGAGTTTCCGCCCGTTTTAGGGACACTATTTTAATGATTGACCTTTGTGAGGTAAGACCTAGGTCATGTTCTATGTTCTGTGTTACGGGATTTGGTTTCCGCACTTAATCCTTCATGTGGACCACTGTGCGTGAGCCATGGCGGCCGTCGGTGGTTATTCCAACCAGCCCACCTCCCCACAGAAGTTGATTATGTCTTCTGGTCTGTTTAGAATGTCTTTAAAAGATCATGATTGCCCGAGGATGTCTATTCTGATCTGGGTGACGCCTGTGCATTCAAAGAGCACATGCGCAACGGTTTCCTCAGCCTCCATGCATGCCCTGCACAGAGGACGGTCCGTTATGCCTATTGTGTGGAAGTCTTTGTTTAGCGAGCAGTGTCCCGTGATGGTCCCCGCTAACAGGCGCAGGCCGTTCCTGTCCAGGCGTAATAAATGCCTGGTCAGCCATCTAATGATGGCATAGCTTCATTGGACTGCCTGCAGCCCGGTGCAGAAATCCATCAGTTCTCCACTTGTGTGGGGGTGAACTCCTGTAGCCACCTGCGTAGTTGGTTGAATGGAATGGGTACAATAGGTTCGGACCCACAGAGTGACGTGCTGGATGCTCTCCTAGCTAATTCGTCAGCCGCATCGTTCCCTAATGATCCGCTGTGTTCTTTAGTACCTAGGTCATAGAGAACCTACTTACCTAATAATCCTGCCGGCGCCCATGGTGACCCCCCCCCGAGCCCGCGCCTGACTTGCAGACAGGTACTGACGACATACCTACATCACAAACCCTGTAGATTCGGTTTTATAACCTGCACACGCTCTTGCCGTAGACTTCTCAAGTAGGAAGGGGCATAGTACGAGTAGATACTATTATATATGCTGCCGTAGATGTCGCTCGCTAGTACATCTAGCATCTAGCTAGTAGGATTAAGGTACCTATACCTTATAACAATCCTTATCTAATGTTAAGTTTATGTTGAGTTGTGTTATGTTTTGAATAGCATTTTGTTAGTTCATGGGGAATATATAATATGTTGTAAGAAAAGAAAAACATATTTATAATTTCGTAAATATATATATTTAATTTTATATCTTCCATCAATACATACAACGACACTTAGACATTCAAAATTTGGCCGTAACTACTATAGGTCTCACTTACAATGGCTTCGCTTACAAGTAAACGTGTAGAGATATCTATTAGCACATAAAACAGGAGCAAACTACAATACATTCGAATGTGGACTTTTTTTTTGATATTTCTCGGGACCCCAGGGTCCCGGACCTTTAGAAGGCATATGAGGGGCCGAAGCCAACTCGCAGAGGCCCGTTAGACGCTTTCAATGGAAATGAGGCACTAACCGACGATTATCCCTGTGCGTACTATGCAAGTGCACCCAAGGACAACCCCCGGATGGTGTAGGACTATTGCAGAATATGGAGACAAAAAAAAATTGGGCTATGGGTTTGGATGGCTAAAGTGGACTGGTTATCTAAAACTATGGAAGGACTATGGCCCCTGCCTGACCAATGTGTGATAAATACAATGTGGACTTTATTATTATTCAGGTAAAAGTGATAATTTTATTTACAGTCTAAGATGAACGTATCGTAAACAGTAAAAGAGTACCTATGTCAATCGGAGTCAGACCTATCGATTTGATAATACGGGGAAGACATCGTTTTACAATTCTGTTATAATTAAAAATCGAGCGAACAGCACCGTGTGAAAGTACCAAGATAAAAAGATTCACAAATTCTAACCTACCAACCTCATTGCACGAAACGAAAATCAAGTATCATATTGATGGAGGAGAGATATTTTACAAAATAAAACTTATCGACATATCTTCGGTGTACGCTAGGAGCTATAAAAATTGAAAATAATACAACTAATTTAATTTCATAACTAGTAAGACATTACAATCTCTTACCACGAGATCAGTGACAGTTGACGTCACCCGGTGTTGCAGCGTTCTCTATGTATTGTATTGGATACTCGAGTATATTTACGTACCTACAGCGGAGTTTCATGTTTAACTGTGTAAGTAGTTTATTGCATGAATTGTAAGATGTCATTTTTGGAAAACACTGGTCGATAAAACAAGTTAAAATATCATAATCACTTCAAACCAGACACATGAGAAGTCCCTTTGGTAATTTTGTCACATCCTTACCAATAGGTGGGAATTTAGATTTAATAATCTTTGGACTAAAATCTCTGAATACAAAAATCGTTTTATGTCCGTCCTCATTCTGACTACTCATTATATTAATCGCATATTGCAACAATTTGCGAATTAAACATACAACACTTAACGACTACTATAATATAATACCTAATTATTTTATAAAGTAACAAAATTAACTTATATTTACAGTTATCATTAAAATTATAGTAAAATTTTACTATTTTAGCACTAAGTTTTGATTATCTCGCTGAATTCTGTTCCTTTGTGTTGTAGGAATTTAAATAAATTGTCTTGTCGCAAAGTTCGTAGACGCATACGCATACTCACATTGACACAGTAGACAGTAACTAAGGGTGCGCCGTGATACTGCACCGAGTACAAGTTGCGTGCTACGTGCGTCCAATACAATCAAAACGAATAGGTATTTGCAAACCCAAAATGAAATAACAAGTTTTCAATAAGGCACCATTGGTTACATGGGTACATAGTGTATGTAAAATATAAGGTGAACAATAACATAGGACCTTTCGGTGTTAGCCTTCATTAGTTGGTTAATATTAATTCCACTGGTGGCTGCGTATGAGATCAAATCCATTTTAATATTATGAAGTTCTAAAAATGAATATAAAATCTTAATGATTGTTATAGGCACTGGGCCTACAGTGTTAGCAATTAGCTTTTGAAAATACACATATTAGGTAAGTCTGGGGTGGAAAGATATCTTTCTTGAGTCATTTAGTACGATGTTCTTCGTACAGCAGGTGACAGTCTGTAGAATGCTGGAGATGTGTAGCTAATAGTACGTTGGGTTGGAGGTGTTCTGCGAAGGGGAGCGATGTGGAGGGGGGCGGCGCGGCGCTAGCGCAGGGCTCGCTCAATCCTCGTCTTTCTTCTCCATTTTGGGTTCATACATCGCGTGCAGTTGTTCAGGTGATATACTGTAAAAAAAGAGATTTTGTTAGATATTTCAAAACATGAATTGCTTCTCTTAATATAAATTTCATCAAAAGTTATAAAGCTTATTGACTACTTGACAAATAGCGGTATCACAATCAACATAAAGGACCTCTTATCAGTCCAGTCTTATCAGAATTTTGATACCTATCCATCTAGAGACGGAGTTCCAAATGTGAAAAACGGTCATTCATCAGATCACTACAGTCAAGTTTCGCAGATCGATAGACCTGCATTGGGGCTTCCCAACAGCAGGGCAAGTATAACAGAACCATGTTGGAATACGAGTGAATATACTGTTTTAAGTCAATGTCCTGATGGCCCAAGAGGTCTCTCGTCTCTCATGCATGAGGTTGTGGGGCCGGGGAAGTACCAATGTGACTTTCAATTCATATGTACTTTCTAAGTTTATCTTGGATGGGCTGTCAGAGGAGATAATCAGTGATTTATACGATAAAAAAAAACAATATTGTCATGTAAATTGTAAATGTCGAAATAAAGTTATTACTATAGTATTTTTACGTCTCTGACATTTCTCGGGACCCTGGTGACCCATACCTTTGTAAGGCGTACGAGGGGCCGAAGCCAACTCACGGAGGCCCGTCAGACGCTTTCAATGAAATGAGGCACCAACCGACGATTATCCCTGTACGCACTATGCAAGTGCACCCAAGGACCAGCCCCGGTTGGTGTAAGACTATTGCAGGATATGGAAACAAAGATATTGGACTACGGATTTGGGTGGCTAATATGGACTGATTACCTAGAACTATGGAAGGACTATAGCCCTTGCCTGACCAATGTTTTATATGTACACGGATAAAATGGTAGGGGGAGACTTGCACACTCAATAATAGGTCCTCGAAAACTGTCGCTAACACATAATGACGTAGGGGGGTACGACAAAGGAGCAACATATCCTGAGGTGATGCTTAGTGCGTTCCAAGGCTATCAGGACAGTCCCGGAAGCAAGGTCAAGATCGCTACCAGCATCTTACTGGAATTCTTTCTTTCTTCATGCGAAACGCCGACAGGTACACGAAATTACGCTACTCCATATTCCTGATGGCAGCTTAGTAAGCGGTAGGCCGCGACAAAGGAACTTAGACACATCTGTCAAAATGTGGTTGACATATTTTGGCCCTACCACTATCAATCGGCCTAGCCTTTTCCCAACTATGTTGAAGTCGGCTTCCAGTCTAACCGGATGCAGCTGAATACCAGTATTTGGCCCTACCACTATATCATGCATCAATCAACCTATTGCCTTCAACCTAAATCGGTGCAATAATTCTATCTCATTCATACATCTCTACCACCACAATCTTCCATCTTTCTCTGTCGCAACTCGTGTATAAGTGGAATTTACCCTAACAAGCTCTGCAGGTCGCAGACGAAGCGGTAGACGTAGCGCTTGCCGGCCGTCTTGTGGATGATGTTCTTGTCATAGTAGTAGCGCAGGCCGCGGGACAGCTTCTCATAGTTCATCTTGGGCTTGTTCTTGCGGATGCCCCAGCGCCGAGCCACCTATAATGAAATAATCTTTAGTATTCTGTTTAGAAGGAGATGCACCTGCCCAACCTCCTCGAATGGCAAATATTGGTATAGAATTTTAGGTAAACAAGATTATGTTATGTGAACTAGCAATAAAAAAGCCTTTTTATTTCTACTACCAAAATTACATGCAATTTTTCAACTCTTTAGCGTAAGCCAAGTCTCTCGTGTCCAAGTTTTCGTGCCAGCAATGAATAATGGAACTACATCAGGAACGTGTTCACAAATCTTTTTTTAAGCAAAACCTCAGAGGACGCGTTACATGGACAACGTGTTATTTATAGTTTCAAATATAACTTTCGACCCAACAACAAGGCGTCAATACCGCCGTCCGCACCAAGGACTATCGTTGCTGCAACGAAATGACTACTTTACAAGATAAACATTTTGTTCTCTCTCGATCTCTTACCTCATCAGGGTCGGTGAGTTTGAACTCCCATCCATCGCCGGTCCACGAGATGAATCCCTGGCAACTCTTGTCGGTCAGCAGCTCCAGCAAGAACTGCCACAGTTGGATCGGCCCTGATCCTGTAAGCGTGCCACACAGTTGCTTTACGATATACGACTGATGAAGGCTATTGAAGAGATGGACTGCAGAAAATGGCAAAGTATCGGAAATTGTTTGTTGAGTTTTCAAAGCAATTTAATTGAAAGTAGGACAATTAAAACTAGGGCAATAGGGATATAAAAAACAGGCTGAATTGTTGACTAATTTAAAAACTGGACATACCTAGGAAAAGTTCAGGGTCACGGTCACGGCAAAATACGACCACCATAAACCTAATTTCGTAATTTCGTCCATGGTCATACATACCGGTGAAGCAGGGTCCTGTGGCGGGGTAGGCGAGCTTGTCCTGCGGGATGAGCGCGTGCTGGTCAGCAGGCCACTCGTTCCACTCGGCGCAGGCGCCGCCATACTCCTGCACGTAGCTCTCGCCGTAGCCGTCGCCGCTGTACCGACCGCCGCCGCCTGGACAATCAGAAAGAAAACATTTTGTTAAAACAGAAGTTTCGCACGAAGGGTATATACCTACCCTAAAAATGAGAAGACTAGCTATCAGCTATTGGACCACTTTATCAACTTGATGGTTGGATTCCTAAGCCATTGACTACTGATGGTGTTACGTTGGTTTCTTCTGTCAGAGAAGGTTAAGGTAAACTTGTGGATCTCTAATCAAGTGCCGTAAAATTAAGCATCTCTCATTTAAGCATAATTGTTCTTGTAGGTCGTATATAAATGTATATTATCTCTCGATAATAATTTGACGAGACCAGAAATAAAACGAGCCGTTTGACTAACACCAATTAGTGCACTCCAATGACGATGACAAGTAAAAATACGAGAGTAATATGATCACCACTAAATAATAACCACATGAAAGATTCAATTCTGTTAACGACGTTGTTGAAACTGTACACCGCATCAATTAAAGTGACCAAGTCAGTTGTCTTCTGATCTCTCCTAATGAGATAATGCCCAAGTTGGTTTTTAATTACTTCTGATTGCGTGATTTTATAACTGCGTTTTCTATTTTAATCTACGAAGGGGTTTTGTAATATACTTGCAATGGGAAATGAGAATAAGCCCTTTTACTTACGGCTGTACGATTTAAAAAACTTCCGAATTGATCAAACAAAACTGATCTTTACGGACGAAACAAACTAAGTGAAGGCACATCACGGGGTCTACAGGTCTACTCCCTAAGTACGAAGTCCGTAGTTTCGGCCGAAGTTACGGGCGTTTCCTACTCCGTATCATTTACGGACATATGTTTAGTTTTGTTTCCGAACTAATGAATGACAACACGGTTTTACAGTTGTCCTTACGCCCGATGTGTTTTTGCCCGTCCGAAAATTTTAATTTTACACTTGTTTTGACGGTTTAACTACTTTCAGACGGGCCCGTATCTTCGCTGACGGACTTAGGGAGTAGACGCCCAGTTACAAACAAAATCAGCACCACTCTGTCCAAACGAAATAAAGATAATCGTGCGCGTGGGTTTTTAAGCTTGTTATGACTCCTGCCACTGGGACTTGAGACCAATAGTCCCTGTAGCTTTCCCAGACAAGAATAAATGACTCACCTCTTGGGTAAGGCTTGGTGTAAGGATGAGGCTGGTACTTTTGCTCGTGTGTCAGGAGGGGTTGCGAGTGCGCGTGCGCGTGGTGGTAGTACTCGTCGATGTAGGGCTGCGCAGGGGGCGCGGGGGGGCCGGGTGGGTACTCAGGAGGGTAGTACTCGTCCAGGGGGGAAGCTGCCGTCGGCGCTGGCGCAGACCCGCCGCTTGCCTCCGAGTAGCCGTAGGCGTTCGTCTCGCGAGGACCGCCAGTCGTGTAGCCGCCTGTAACAAACATCAGAGGTTTTAGCACATGAACAATGGCCAAGTATGAAGGACATTATGGGAGGTAAAGGTACACGTCGAGCTAACCAGAACACCTGTACAGCAGTAGTAACAGCTCTACGACGCTCCTGACCATCCATTTAAGATAGGATTAGCATGGCAGAGATCAGTGCAGGTGTAGAGCCTAGCCCTAGAAGCTACATCATTCGGCATATCAGTGTGTTACCTGCTGCGATGGTTATTTAAACAGTAACTCATGTCTTCTTACAAAATTCAATCATGTAGGTAAGTAGGGACTGTGATATCTCAGTCAGACAAAATTTCCATTAAAAAAATCAGTACAGCATGCATATCGAGGCGTGTTGGCGGGAGCGGGGTACCGAAGCGCGTCGGTCGCGGTTCACGGCTCGCCCTTTGTTCTGCGCGTGCGCCGACGGACCCACACATAGCCCCCCCGCCCCCCTCTCACACCGCACACCGCTCCCCGACACCCTCGCGCCACGTATCCACGATACAACACCGACCATCGAATTGAGGTTTGATTTAATTTGCAAATGGCCTGCGATTGAACTAGGAAATTGACTTCGAAGAGGAAACTTGCGAGAGTTCTGGCTGTTAGGATGTGGACTTGAATGTAATGTACTGACTACTGTGCGCCACTGGTACTGACAGATAAAGGTAGTTAACTATTTGATTGGCGTAAATATTATGAACTGGGTATTAGATCAGTGACTCACTCGATTTTGTAGAAACCTAAGCAAATCATTTTACTTAGTTTGTAAGCAACTGTTACCTATAAAACATGTCCTGGGATTAACGCACAACCTCTTAAGGGGTCATTGTACTCAACATTATGAACAACTTTTACTATGGGACCAAACCTGAAATCGCAAAAAAAATCAGCTGTTCCGTACATTTTGACGAGTTATGTTTTATTAGGGTGTATCTATATCTCATGAAAATAAAGTAGGTAAGTACGACTGCTGTGAGCATTTTAGTAGATTTGGTAAATTAAGCTGTTCAATGTATAGCCGGAAAAAAAGGTGCTGGGTAAAGTAGAGAAGGTTGTCTTTACAGGAGAAATTGTGTGTGTGACCCGTGTCAATGAGTAGTTCGATTCACCTATCAATTTTGGAAACGCGTCCTTAATGTAGGGAGCATTAACCAATGACGACATAGGGATAAGTCTGGGTAAAAAAGAAAAAGATTTTCTATTAAGTCCGTTAGACAGATAATAAAAAAATATTAGACACGTATTTTTTGCTTTATTGTATTAATAAAAAATGACTTAGATAAAGCGCATTAAATTTGGGGAGTGGGGGCTCGCTACGTCACAACTCAGTATAAAATCTAGTGAGGCGTGACGTCATTCCACATTTTAACTCAATGTATCACCGTAATCTTTTGATTACGTAAAAAAAAGAAAAATACGTGTCAAATATTTTCTAATAATCTGCCTGACAGACAAAAAAAATTTTAGTCATCATACCTATTTTCTCGTAAAATTTTGAAATGAAAAACATTTCCCTCCTTCTGGGGCAGTTGAGTAAAACTCACCGTTCACGCAGTCTGGCGGTGTGACTGAACAATTTAACAATAGGGTAGTACGTTGCGGAGCATGTGTGTAGGTACGTTTGCATGTGTGTGTGCATATGCCTGTCTGTATGTAGATCCGTACCGCGGGGTCAGTAGTCGCTCATTGTCTGTCGTTTGACCGCCGATGTATCTCATCTCGTTATCATGAAGATTAAGTGGCATCATTGATGCTGTAATAGCTATATCATTGCCAGTGATTCGGTTATGATTTGAGGAAGCATTCTTTATTGCCGTAGATTTTATTTCTGTAAGGCCCTAAGTCCGGAGCTGATATGGAGAATGGAGCTGATTTGCCTTCAGGAGTTGGCGTTGAAATAGTAAGTAAATTCCAGAATTATGATAAAAGGAATTTATTTTTAACGCATGTGGCATGCGGTACTATGGGTAAACTACATTCTTTAGGAGCAGCAGACATTATTTTAGCTTTTCCTTAAAGGAACAGTTTGCTTCCTTATTGTTTTGCATACGGTTTCCGCTCTTTTCGGTTTCGTAGGTACATTTTGTAGTATTTTGAATTTAGGGTTCAACTCGTTTGAAAATACAATGGTAATTATAGATGTGATTCGTTTGATTGATTTAATTTGAGTGATTAATAAGATTAATGTGCTCTATAAGGTCAGTAAAGATAAAATCACATAAATTAGGAACTAAATTGAAACAGCATTAAGTTATAACAATAACGACTTTTTATTATAAAATTGTTTAATAAAGATTCAAGGAAAACTAAATGTCTGTCCATTCAGTAATTCCGTAAATAAGTAAATATAATTATGTAAATAAATAACACGTGTTTGAATGAATTTTAGTGAAGCCGTGAATATTGGCTTTGTCGTTCAATTGACGGACGATACGGTGGCTGGTCAGTGCCTCTATATTACCACGACCATTGTATACCTGTCGTAGGTAGGTATGTTAGCATCTAAGTAAAATTTACGCAAGGTTCAAAAGTGATTTTCGCTTAAAGTATGTATTGATAGATATTTTACGGTGTTACGAAAATAGGGGTTAGTCCCTGAGTACCTCGATCCTCGAGGCCCCCGTCCCGGAGGGGATATAACTGGTTGGTTAAAATTTTCGCAACCCTTCTCGCCCGGCTGTGTTCGAATGTGAAATAATTATTAGTACTGTCATAAATTGTAAAATATATTTGTTAAGTAGGTATGATTTGATCGAAGTCTGTGGATTTGATAATATACATTTGTTTTATATTTTTGTACATTTTATTCAAAATGTAATTACCTCCATTAAATCTATGATTCGACATTGTACAAAATTTCAAATAAACTAATTTCATCTTATGTATTTCAAGCACATACATAATGTATAGGCACTTTTTATGTCGACCGTACAAGTTGAAAACAATAGAAAAAAGAAAAAAATGAAATGTAATCATATTATCGTATTCGGAGTTCTCTGGGACGGGGACTTGGACATCGGGGTACTCAGGGAATAACCCGAAAATAGTAATCGAAACCCTACCATTATATGAAAAAGATGTTATCTCATAGTTGCAATTTTTATTTCACGAGAAAAACGCTTTTGAATTTTGCGTAACTGTAAGGTACCTACCTATCTTATTTATGATTATGACTGTACATTGTGTACGATAAAACTATACATAAGTACTCCTGCTCGGAGAAGAAGGCGTCGGGGAGGCAACCACCTCGACCCCTAACACGCTAAAATTCCACCTGAATCATAAGTGATGCAGGTGCCGTAAGAGGCAGGCAGGAATTTGGGGTCGCGGGTGTGGGGACTGTCCGCCCACCGATTGATCTCAGGGAAGACGGCGCACAGTGGTCATGTGCTGCCTTGTACTCTTGAACAGTTAGGTTTTGGGGAGACCCCTTTACAATCTCCCCAGGGATGTGCCCGAACAGGCGTTACACAGAGGGGTTTCGGATCGGTCTTTTGAGAGGTAACGGTGCCCCTTCCATGTGCAGATGGTGACCACCGGGGTGGTTTTAGTGAGGTAAATATCCCCATAGTCCCCGGTTTTATCCCAAAAACCCGGGCGCTTTTTGAAGGTTTACCCCCGAAAAAAAAGTTACATAATCTTGGCGATTCAAAACTTGAGGTCTTCTTACCTATTCTGCATAGAAAGATGCTCAAGAACGATTTCGATTTTAAACTTGAGTTGCGATTTGTATGAATTCTGCAGGTAGGCAAGTTTCGGACCGGTACCTATGTTGCCATTTTGAGAATGAGAGCAGCAGAGCAGCAGTTTTTAAAAGCAGTTTAAAAAACTGAAAATTTTCTATAATTCCTCGAACTATAAATAGGTAGGTAAGTACCTTTAGGTATGTTTTCTTACAAACAGATTATTTTCATACGGGTGAAAGTGTCAAACTAAAAGTAGAATAGAAACGTTTTTTAACGAAACAAATGAAGCATCAGTGAGACAGTCGTGTTAACAAATCACGATGTGTCACTTTGGACAAATACAAGAATTTTAATGAAGCAATTGTTCCCTTGGCGAGTGAAGCTAAGGAATGGAACTATAAATCCTGTTGAGGAGGGAAATAGCTCCCTTAGGAGTGACCCGCTGACCTTCCGGAGTTTTGTTAGTTTTTGGGACTTTTTAGTTTTTAGTAGAGCAAGCAGTTGGTTTTGTAAGCCTACCTACCTATTGTTGAGCAATTTTTGTTAATGTTAAAAGTATTTTTCATTAGCTAATTAAAATGTGTATTACTTTTATTTTATCGATCGGTTTTCAGATTTAAATGATCTGTATTATTTTTTCGCTGAATAACCTGTCCACAGTTCCTCAATATAAAACACCGATAAGTTTAATAACATGTCGTTAAAAACAATTATTTATTACCTAATTATTTCTTCATTAGACACCTGGTCAACGTTATAATATTAATCTAATATTTATTATCAATATCCGTCCGTTGCAACATCCGTATTTATTTTCAAGACTGCTTTAATGAAAAAAAGTTTACCTAAGAACAAGCCAAAGACGCTCGTCAATTCATTTATAAAAATGTATGGTAAGAAAAGTACGTCAGTCACAGCATCACAGTTCGAGATCGAGTAGTGGGGCGTGGAGAGGGGCGGGTGCGGTGGTGCGGGGCGGGGCGAGCCAATCGGGCGCGGCCACGCCCCGCGCGCCAACGCTCGGGTCGAAAGGTCGCCGCTACACCGCGCCATTGGCTCGACATACAGATTTATTTCAGATAGAAACAAAAATGTAAGATCTTCGCAAGTCGCGCACTAAAAATCCCGATCTGTAGGTACCTACTTAAACATTTTTTGTGTCTCGGTCAACTTGGTACTTACATATATATACTGATGTCTAGTAGGTACCTTATCGGTATTGTGTTAGATGTATATAAGTATCGATGTTCCAATCAATACAGACTACATGGCCACTAATATGGACCGTTTGCTCATAGGACTTTAAAAACCTTTTAAGGAAAGATATCACAGTGTTTTTAATGAGTCCTACACTGTCTGAAAGGGTATTTTTCACATACCTATATCAGATCATAGACACTATACACACCTATGATATCATTAACATACCGAAGCTATTTATAGGAGTTACATTAAAGTCGGATTTAATTAAAAGGGTTTTTAAATAAAATTATTTAAAAGGAAAATTTATTAATTTGCCTGCTAGAGGAATAAAAATAGGACAAAAATAATCAAGCAGAAAAGTAACTGCCAATATTATGATGATTTATTTTTTTGAAAACGGGTGACGTCATGAGGAATGAGGATATACCTACCTAACAGGAAAACGTTGTTAGATACTAATCAAAAGATACAAATCATATCTACGCATAATGCACGCGAAGAATTCATCTACATAAGAGCAAAGACCACGAAAGAAAGTTCCAAATAAAGTTAAAAGTCAGAATAATGAAAACTGCGTACCACAACCAAACAGACTGATCACATGCTCTGTCTCTATGATAGATTTAGAATCTCTGCTCATCATTAGACCTTAAACAGATGACAATAAAGTTCAAAGTATGAATGTTGATGTATGGATAAGATAATAGGCGGACCTCGATGGATGGATTGTTTGAAAGATGATGGCTAAGAAGGAATTGAGCACTGAGATGACAGCTAATATGGTAAGGAATAAGAAAACGTTGTGCGCCCACCCCAAGCACATTGGGATTCTTAAGGGCAGGACGATGATAATCTTGAGATCTTTAACATGACGAAAAAGTTTTGAGTATATGAATAGAGACAGAGAAAAGATGGATGGAAGTGAAATATGATGTCACGGTTAATAGAGATGTACAGATTTAGGGATAAAAGCAGGAGGATGACAGCTACTCAAACAACCTCCTACACATAGGCACGTAGGTATACAAATGATGTTCATACACACTCTCCAGCCACTCACACACATTCTGATATTTCCACAATCATTTTGTTTTTTTTTTGTTTGTTTTTTTAAATTTTTTTATTGTTGTTTTTCCTTGTGCTACATAAAATGCAAATTAATTTAGTTTCCTGCACTCTCCTTCTTATCAAAAATTTGTTACATTAAAAAGTAGTACATAGCAGGCTAATAGCTGCGCGAGGGCCCTGGTGACTTGTAATACAGGTTTTTATGGAAACCTACTTCAAGCACCAGTCTCTCACAGAGTTAATTCCATGCTTGTTCTCCACTATGACACTAGCATTAAGTAACTTGTGTAGAGAAAATAGATAAATTATTGATTGATTGATCATCAATCGATGATCTTCAGATCTCAAGCAACTTGGTAAGGCTAAATTGATTTCGATAATGAATATACTTTAATATCCTCATGGGAATTCACTCCAAAGAAACTTCTAGAGAGCGGTTAGTAAGTATAATGCCGAAGTCTCACGGCCCGCTTTCTCGCAGGCCAGATCGCACCAGGCCAGGCGACAGGCCGTGAGAAACGTCGATCCGTTGAGGCCTGTGGTGGGATGCTCGGCACGGGCCACGCCAGGCTTCGATAGGCCGTGGGACCGTGGCATAAGGGTCCTAGCATCAGATCAAAGGATAAAACGTAATAGACCGATTAATTGGTCTTAATTAAAAGGATAGTGAAGTACCTAATGTTTGGAGAAATTGGAGAGGCAAAACATGACAACGCATAACCTACTGGTACACAGATGCAATAGAATTGGTTAGGTACCTATTACGGATTTACAACCAAGTGTTCAGAAGATAACAATCCGATAAATTAATGAGGCTGTTAATTTAGAAAGGGCTACCAACCAAGTATTTATAATTTCACAAATAAAGCGGCTATCTACCTTTGTAATGAGTTACAGGTAATGAGATACTGTTCGCTTGTAATTAAGACTTAAGCACAGTTTAAACACCTACTTATGCAAAGTAAAGTAATATTAGGTACGTCTTACGTGATTACGATGGTAATCTTAGACCTGGCGACAGCTGCGACACGACTTGTCGCACTTTTTTACTTATTATCTGCGAGTTCTGCGACGAAATTCGAGCCGCGAAAACTTGGAGTCGTTGTTTTTTGTCCTGGTAAGCACGCGCTAAGCTGCCATATGGTGTCCCGACAGACGAGCAATAACGATGTTTTTGTAACCATATTTCGAAAGTTCATAACAGACCTTTATTCTTATTAGAATACCCGAAACATGCTGGCTATTAAAATGTGCAGACATAAGTATGTCCTTATGCAAAGTCAGCTGTAGGAAAGACGATTAAATTTTACTATTTAGCTGTAGTCGATTACATAAGTCCAGCACAAAGTGATCTACATTCGAACGTATTTTATAATAACGTGAAGACGCATATCGCGCCAATTCCCATTTGGGAACGGAAGTCGAAATATGAATTTTTAAAATTAGAATCAAATGCGGCGCAGGTGAGCGCTGTGACAAGTCGCAGTCGACGACAGCTCGCCGCCGCCCGGTGTTTTGACATAAATAATTTGGCCTCATTAATTAATTAAAAATGTAAATAGTCACAATTAAGGAACTCTACATTATGTTACTGTGATAAAGTTGTTGAAAATACTTTTAATAGTTGTTAAATGCATGAAATGTTGTCCCTTTTCGTGTTTCTTGGCTGAGAAAACTCGACTAATGCATGGACATCTTGTTCTCCGATTTTTCAGCGTAGAATGAATGAAAATGTTCTGTGTCACATTCAACGCAGTGCAATTGACAAGCTTTTCGTTTTACAAACTTTACTAGATTATCAGCAAACTATTTTAAAATAATTTCATACATTTCAGAAATAGACAATCATTTAAGACAGGTGCACATTTGAAAATGACAATAATTTGTCAAATGAGGGGACGGCTTGGAAAAATTGAGAACTGAAAATAATAGTGGGGAAAACTATATTATTCTTGGATAAGAGGAAATGGCTGTCAACGAGTGGTGTTTAAATCAAATTCAAAATTGGAACATCTTTCGGCAGGAAGCGTGAAATATTTTAAAGTCGCGATGTGTGAGCAATGACGTCGTGAACGAGATGTCTATTGTGTTTAATAAGTATTTTATGAAAACTGTCTGTAAAAATGATTATATGAAAAATTATAATACCAAAGCGTTGTAGATTTAAAAAAAACACAGCATAAAATGGGATTTCCTATTGAGTTTTGACCACTTTTCATCAGGAGGGAAAAATGTTGCTGAAAAATATTGCAAAGGAGGGGGAAGAAAAAATTGCCGCTTACAAGATGTTAACATAATGTATAAAGCGTGCGATAAATAACGCCCGCAAACGTGAGACGGTATAACAGCACATGACCTCAACTTGCGTTTAAAAATAAAGAGTCGCAATCGGTTTTCCTGCGAGCGACCGACGCGAAATCGACTAACACCAGATCCACCGATATTTATTACCAATAAAATAGCGTGTAGCGAGCCGATAATAATTACAAACACACTTTTTTACTTCACTATTTATACATCGATTTTAAACAAAAAATATCGGAGTTTAGTTTTTAGTCACAAAAATAATTTGGGTTTTACAATAATATCCGGTGGAATATTATGTTTTTTTTTTTTTTAATTTATAATCTGTCGCAGCAGATGGTGACATTGATTTTGACACAACTATAAAAGTTCGGTCGTTACATTAATCTACGGAATCTACTTTAAAATTCCACGCCCGTAGATATAAACTATAAATTGACTGACTAATAGGTCCACATGCCGATTGTGCTTAAAGACTCGTAAACGATTCCTGGGAATCCGATAGTGGTTCAATAAAACCTTCGCACCGCTCGGCAAATCGTTCAGCTATTACATTGTCTAGACTTAATAAAACGTAGAGCCACCAAACGATACAACGGGCACGCTGCACATCAGCACCCACTCTGTTGTTAACTTTAGAACTGGAAGATCCTTCTAAGGAGCTGGATACCTAACAAATTTTCCCATTTAATTATCATTTCATTCAGTTTTTCTTTCAAGCAAGTTAGAGTATAAGTAGTGTATACCTATCCTGTAAAACCTGATTTGCCAGGACCAATTTTTATCTGTTCCAATGTTTTAATATTCAGATCTTGTC
This sequence comes from Fissipunctia ypsillon, assembly GCA_947568875.1. NCBI lineage: Eukaryota > Metazoa > Arthropoda > Insecta > Lepidoptera > Noctuidae > Fissipunctia > Fissipunctia ypsillon. The sequence goes on along the minus strand of OX387661.1, from coordinate 12,368,337 downwards.
ATAAATAAGGCTCTTTTCCATGTACAGAGTGTAGTAGGAGGTTTTTTAACTCTGTTCATCATTCAAGTAGCAACCTACAATCTTGTTTTGCAATAAAGTTGCTAATGGTATAATATCAAAAATGTCAAATCGCGTGCACTATGCCTTGTCTACGGTTGTCGGTAGTCGGTATGCGTGGCAGGTGCGCGGCCACCTGCGCACGCGCCGCCGGTCGTTACAAAAACCGTGCGCGAGCCACGAGAGAGGGTAGCACCACGTAAACACTCGCCGTCATACTTAGAACATAGCTGACATAAGGGAAGCCATTAAACCTGCCTCGCAGTATTAATAATAATATACGTTTAAAAGCCGATTTAGTTGAGCATTTGGAGGAAATACATATCGAATTACATTTATGAGTAATTCGAATAGTTTTAATTTTTTGCAACACTGCAATTTGCTAACGCCAATTTGACGTATAGTATGATAATCAAGTAAACTCATATTAATGCAGATTAATTCAGCAGGGTAAAGAAAATGATCTTCATAAAGGCACAGCGTTTAACTACAAAAAGCCCGTATTTCATTGCACAAAATTAAAACCAATGACACTACTCAAAAAAAAAACCTAAGTAATAGATTTAAAGCAAATAAATGTAGTGTGGTGTGGATAGTAGTGTGATAGACATAAAACTGCAGGCAGGATGTAGCGGCGCTACAGACGACGGAAGTGGCGGCGCGGGCGCATCAATGGCGGCGACGTGACCTGCTCTGACGTCACGCCCATTCAGCTCTCAAACTTTGAAATAAATACGTGGTATATTTTGATTGCTAGATTCGCCAATCTATTTTGGAAACGTCCTGTGTTACTGAAAATAGTTTAATGTGTTAATGAAACCGGTCCAACAAATAAAATAGATCAGAGGAAAACAAATTTTAATTAGTAGGTACAACTTCAGTCTTTTCCGAAAAGTGCAACCGTGTCTTGATACTAAAGGAGAATAAAAACCTTTTTTAAGTTTGATGAAAATCGACTAAAATAATTTTATCTAAGCGCAGCACTATAGTCATAGGTATTTCAGTAGTTTGAAGTCGGAGAGGGAAAATGGAAAACTATCGGATAAGGACTATGGTAGTCAAGTCAAAATCGATTGAAGAGTAACGTGTTCCTAACTAATCAGCTTTTGTATAAAGATGAGGCAAGGAAGCGGATACGTATGATGTCATATTCGGATTTTCTTGTTTGTGTTAATGGCCAAACATCCCTTGTCCTGGAATATTGTATCAGTTTTGAATGACTAGCGTTTTATCTTTAAAACGCTAAATGTTCTTACATTTGAATAGTATGATGTTTTCTTAGCAAATATTTGAATGAATTAAAAGTCTTGACTAACAAAGGCTAAGCTAAAGTGGAAAACAAAGTGCTTACCAAAACTTTTGGAAGAATACTGCCATAACATTTTAAGGAAATACCCGGATAGTTCATGGTTCTACAAGTACAAAATGTGTAAATGTAAATACTCATTCTATGCTACATTGAATCCAATTTCTTAGAAAGTGTCGATTAGACTGAAAGCGTTTAAAAGTTGGTGTGGATTACGGTGGGCAGCGGCCGGAAGTAGCCATATTAATTTATGAATGGACCGACCTATGTGACGTCACTGACAGCAACTGACGTCATCCGTCATGCACATTGTTCTAATCGCGACTAGTATTCAGTTCGCAAAATGAAAGATTAAACTAGGAATGAATAAAATTATCCATAGGACAAAAGACCGCGTTAAGGTACACGATATGAATCTATTCACGCTGATTAAAATAAAACAAATCGGAAAACAACACATATATTATAAAGAAATAAAATCGGATTTGTCAAAACGTTTTCACGCACCATCAACTTTAATTAACTAGGTATCGATATTTCAAATTTTGTTGTTTAATATAAAAATATGGTTTACAGAGTTAACGAAGTCGATCGGGTAGTTTTTTTTCTGTATCTGCTAATGAATAAAGACGGTTTGTAGGTATTTGTATAGGTAAGTGATAAACTTTGGTATCGTGCACATGCTTCTTAGGTCACAGGACAGCTGCGGGCGTTAGACAGGTGTTTCTAATGTGACAAGTTGTTTGTCGCCTTTGGAAACAACACATGATAACATTATATCATCTAAGTTACGCTCTTACTTTGAATTAGTCATGTATTGAGACAATTCTAGCTGATAGTGCTGAAACATGAAATGAAACATTTATAGCCAGATAGTTTTAGTTTTTATTTTAGCAATGATTTTACATGCATATTAAAGTAATTTACAGGATCGGCCTGGTTAAGGAGATTTGGCAAAAGGTGAGCTTTGTATCTACTGAGCGATTACTTACATCACCCGAGATAAGGGTGAAATGGCTTCTAAAATTCTACGTCAGTAGTGTGATTAAGTCATTTGAGTTGAAATATGTTTTTTTTTTCATGTATATTAAGTAAAGTATATGATCAAAGTACAAATATTGGTTTATATTCTTCCATTGCATTCCGAAACCAAATCCAAAGTTCAAATTGAATTGGCTTTTTCTTCCTCTTTTGTACTTTTTAACTCCGGAGTTTAGCTGCTTAACGCGAAGTAGAGGGTATTAAAGTTTCAAAACTTTGTTTGAATATCCTAATAGGTACACCGGTCCTTATCCATGATTAAGAAAATAGGACGTTTTTGAGACATTGCAAAAGTTTCCATCACCTATAATTAAATCCTTAAATAATCAAGTATGTGACATTTTTGAAATAATGCAGCTATTTTGGATAAAAATCTGATTTACGGTGGCAACGACCTTTCGAATCTCTGTTTTTCGAGATTGAATCATAAATAAGTATTAAAGTGTCCGTCGGCTGGTTCAAATCGTGATTTCGATCACGTCAACTACGAGATTTGCGACGACCTGTAAAAGGAAGGAAGCGATTACTGAAAGGTGAGCGACCTGGACCGTTACCTCTAGAATGGTCACCATTTATGACCAGCCACCATTTGTGAGAGCCATGGGTGACAGCGGACACGCCTCGACATCGATTACATCTGAAGCTATTGTATGAATATTCATGCTCCATACGTGTTGTGGTTTAGAAAATGACTATCTGATTTTCAATTAACGTTTACTCATGGCGAATTAAGCTCAGTTTGGCTGTGAAATATTATATATGATGGAGCTATAAATTATTGTTATGATTATAATGTTTTCCAACATTAATGAGTGTGTGATTTCGTGCGAATTCATTTTATGATCAATAAAAATAATTATAAACTGGATTTTCCTGTATTTGAACCAAACGGACAAATTTGTACAAGGGCGTACACAAATTTTGGATATCATGTAATAGTTAGGTAAGTTAAAAGTAATACGTTTGAATATGAATTGCGTGGTACGTGCTAGGCTAGTCATTGTGTGGAGCACTTGATCGGGGCGTTAACAATGCATTCACGTAATCTATGTATGCAAATGTAAGCTATGTGACAATACTGCAAAGCTTTTTATGCGCGTCACGCGGCGGAAGCGCGCGAGGTGCGCCCGCGCACCCCCGCCGCCGGATCCAACATGGCGGCGGCGAAAGTGCTTCCGCTCCTAACTTGAGAGTTCTCAATGAAGCTCTGCTTATTTATAACGTAAATGTGTTTATGATTTAAATAAACGTTACGCTTTTATAAAGATGAGATTTGTCAGCGTTCGTTTACTTAGCTCACTTCCCGTCCTCGATAAAATAAGTGAGGGTTTATGGAATCAGAAACATAGATCGGAAATCTTGAATAAGTATTGTACGAATTATCCTTTATGCAAAATCTGTACTTTTCTAGTAACGTGGTTTTGTAAAATTCATTCTAAAATTATGTACTGTGTTTAGAATTACTAAAAAAACTTTTAAATATTTTCAAAAGAAGAAAACTGTAATGTAAATACAACAATGGTATCGCATAAATATTCTATTTCATTAAATGTAGCTATGTTTCGCGTCGTTGTATTATTTACAATATTTATTATCATGTGTATTATGTTTTCTAATAATTACCGTAACCGCAGGCTTAATGACTGCAGTTCATTGGTATTTAATAATAATAGCATATTTCCAAATTAACATAATTAATTAGCCACTAAAATTAAATCTTTAAAATAAACCACTAACAATAAATATTTAAAGTAGGTACCTATGTATTTTTATTTCCAAAAATAATAAACATTAATATCTATTGATTGAATTAAAATAGTGGCTTAGCTCAGCTGGTATCTTTATTAATAATTTCTTTTATTTAAATATTTAAGAGATAAAGGTATTTGAGATCAAGTGATTCGAAAAAAAATCTACTTAGGTGCCTAAACCTAGAGGAAAATTTTTACTTATTTCAGTACACGCGTTTACGAACCTGTGTTTAAAATGAATGAAGGATCTCCACACATTGAGTCGACTGTAGGATCATATGCGAGCCTGTTTTGCTCAGCATAGTGTAGTTTGCCAGCGTTGGGCACTGATTGTTCATAGCTCAGCCTAGCCACGCTCGCTAGAGCCTGTTCGTAATTCAGTCTCGTATTGTCCCTGTTCTCTGTTTCAGAGTACGGTTTGTTCACTTTAGCACTGTAGTCTGTGAAGTTGAGCTTGGTAAGCGAGGACATGGGGATGTCGAGGGGCGCCGCGCACGGTGGCACGGCGGCTTCGCGCGGCGCCTCCACCAGCAGCATGGCGGCCCGGGCACCGGCCCCGGCGCACTCCACCACTGCTCACCAACACATTACACCCCAACACTGATTTAATAATTTTATTGTAAATTTTTATTCGCATAAAATATTTTTTTTTTTCGAAAATTTCAAAATAAATCCAAAGTTTCAATGTTATCGGTATATAAAGTTACTATTTATTATCATTTAAAAACCACTTTAAAATATTTTTTTTTTTTTAAACAACGTTACTAACTATGAATGAATATGACCGACGTAATATTATCGCGTTACTCGTGACGACTCCGAGCTTTTATATGCGAGAGGCATTCGTAGCACCGTGTCGCGTCGCGCCTAATCTCCGACTGCGAGCTTTCGGGCGGATCGAGAGGGCGGCCGTGGAAAATGCGGCGCGAGTGTAGCCGAGTGAGAGCCGAGCGCTCCCGAAGCGCTACGAACTAACACGAGCCGCGAGCCCGCGACCTGTCGCGTCACCTGCTACAAGACCAACTGTTGCGCGACCGTTGATTTTTTTTTGCTAACCCTCCTGATAAGTATTACCAAAATTAGCACGGGGCACCTTCTATCGAAATATATTCGAACACAATACACAGCTTTTGTGTGAGCCTTTGAACAATCTAAAAATAGAAGAGGTCAATATACGTACGCATGTGCAAAATTTATTTCCATTCTAATTAATCTAGCCATGCAAATGTAACAAATGAACGTTCAATAATAAATATTTCATTCTTATTATAACGTGGAGTTATTTTCCTGTTGGTTATCATTTAAGGAAAATGAAATCTAGAGCCGCTGAGCGCAGAACGAAAACAATGTAGAGTCCCGTTTGTGGAGCACGTGAAATTGTTATCGTGAAACACAGCAGTTTTACAAGGATTGGTGATATGGTCGAACACTCGAAGCAACTGTCGTTGGGTAGTACATGGTTTTTATTTTAGTGCGAACAATGCGTTGTAATTTATATTCTTCTTCACTTAAAAAATACTTTGCAGGTTCCTAGTGTGGCTGTAGTTGCATTGTTTCGCGAATATATAAAAACAAAACGATTAAATTGTCCGGACGATACACAAGACAGATAATGAACAAGCATAATGGATATAGTGACGCATCTAATTGTTTTTTTCAGTGGCCACGTGAAAATGGAATATTGCAAAACTACTTGTGAATATAAATTAGACTGTAATGTACAGTAAGTTATGGAAATGAGTTTGTAAGCATAGTTAGCTCGATTTTGCAATCATTTAGTCCTAGGATTTTTTTTCAAGGTGGCTATTTTTATATTTACATAGTTCTTGTGAATTCGAATGTTCAAAAAAATGAGTCATATTCTTTTCTTCATTTTATATTATATATATATATATATTAATTTAAAAGAAAGTAAAGAACAGATTAGACTGCTGAAATCAACCTTGAAATATTTTCAGCCAGGAAAATTAAAATCAACTTTGAAAATCAAAATTCCTTATTCGGAAACAAACGCGGCAATGACGTGTTATAACAAAACAGAAGAGTAAAGATCACGTTAAACTTGAGAAAAAACAGTTGGATTGTTTCGCAAACTCAGTGTGTAAGGTAACGTCGTGTATCATAATTACGTTATAATAATGACCATGACGCGTACGGCCTTGACTATGATTCTCATTCTCATTGTTTGATAGTGGCACGCGAGACGCAACACACTTGAATTTTAAATTTAGAATACTTCCATTCGTGTCTATTGTAAGTCAGTGTTACTATTGTTGTAACCTATGTAATAAGAAGTTTAGCTTTTTAATTTGTTTCTTTTTTTAAATCAAGGTATATGACGTCCCTATTCGACGGCTAGATATGTATTTAAGATATTATATATTAAACGATATTTAAGCTTCCTCTTATGCCTTAATTACTGACAATGGCGTCGCGAATGAAATAGCGAATATCGAATGCAGAAAAAAGAGAGCAGATATTGATATCTGCATAGGCGTAGCAAATAAGTGAACTCTCCAGGATGTTGACAAAAGTTTCGCTTTACATGATCCTCGAGACAGATGCGTTAACAGACGATATGACAGAATACGATGCGATGGGAGGGCACGAGCTAGTGGGCTGGCCCAAATCTGGGTCAAGTTACAGGGGGTGGTACTAAGTTGGGTCACAAAAGGTAGTTAAGGGGCGAGGATCGCTCCGGGACATAATAGCCACCTGAGCACGTGTGCTACCGGATACGGGAGGCTATTGTCTGTCGGAGGAAGCGATTTCGACGCCGTCGGAAGATCCGACGCCGATTTTTTGTTAGTATGCTATAAACTAACAGCCACAAATATAATGGTTAGTGCGTGATAAGGGAGAAAAGTGAATTTAAAGTATCGTTGCCTAATTTGACAGGAGACCACACAGTGTCGCGACATTAATTGCGTCAAAGTTTGATTTAACGACACTTGGAATCATTCTATTTATTTATAAAGGCACACAAATGATGTTGAATATCTGAAAATTGATTGGCATGCTCCCCTGAAAATTCAAAATCACATAACTGCCGTGTAAGTATTTTTAAGCGAAACCTGTATCAAAGTTCAAAGTGTCCTAATTTATTTAGAGGCACGTTGTCAAGTAACTTACTTACATGTAGGTTGCGTAGAACTGAGAGAATGAGTCTGCAGAGCGCGCTCAACGCAATTAGCGAGACGAGAGCACTCCACGAGCGCCTTTCCATCGGGAAATAGCGCGGGAAATGAGTTTCCAATATTTGAATAAATGCAAAGGAAATAAACACGCGGTGGATATTGTGAGCGACGAACAATCTCCATCTTGTAACATGTGCATCAGGAAATGGAAACGCGAAGAATTGTGGCGATGTGCGCAAAAACTATATGAGACATTAGTGGCTGTGTTACCTACTGCTATTTTAACACCGTTATTTTGCATTTGGACTTTTTTTCGACAGACTGTATCCGTCGATAAGCTCGTTTTAGCGGTTGAAGCAACCGTTATCATTACCTTTGTTTTGTATCTGGACATGCTAATGTACCTACACTCAAGGAGTCGGCAACAAAAAGGATGGAATTAGTATGGCATCGGCGTAATATCGATCGCAAAAGCCCAAACAGATATCGATACAAGCCGCTGTCGGCAATCGATATTCACAAAGTAAACTCCCCATTCCCATCGCCGCTTTAAATTTAAAAATACAATTTACCGAGGAATTCCCTGCTTTGAATTACATTAAGTGTAAACAATAAAGCGTTAGCGAGCGTATCGGCCGCGGCAGGCGACGGAAGTGCCAGATAAACAATCTTTTTTAGATAAAAACACTGAAAACAGTCCATAAATCTGTACAGCGGCACGGGAGCACTTCATCCAGAACTGTCAGAGACATAGCGATGAGCTTCAACGACAACTAACGGTTGCATATAATTATACCGCTGCCGACGATTGACAACATAAAAAGGTTTTTTCGGTAACGTCCCTAACCTTTGCACTAATTAAAAAGCAGCGCATCCGGCCCTGTCTGGCCCTGTCGATTAAATACAAACTGATTGAATTCAAATTTGAAATTCAATTTGTGTTCTCTATTAATCCGAGTCTAAGGTTTTAATTTTTTTATTTCCGGCGAATTAAGGATACAATATTTTGTGACATTCATTAAGTATAATTTGTTTTTATTTTATATTTGAAATAGCGGCTATTACGTTTAAAAGCAATTTTTACGAGATTGTGTTTGACGGCTATTATTTTGTAAGCTAGCATCGCCGTAGTTTTTGTCAACGATGAGCGGAGCGGTGCGACGTTAGACGATGTTTCGTGGGTTGTGTTTTAAATTGGAGCGAGCCCGGGACGTCACTTCCGGTACCAATAATTTATTTCTCGGCCTCCGTCATGTGTCGCGATGGCGCGTGATACGACATTTATCCACGTTTATATTTGGAACGATTTCTGAGAACATTATGATTGTGACATATTCTTGTTTGAGATGCGACTTCGGAACTACATAGCTGTCCACATGTATTGATGTGTTCATATTATAATTATAATAGCACACATTTAATATAATAATCTGAAATAGCAAATCTGCGCAGTTCTATCTTCAGTAGCAGCTGTGGAATCCCAAAACCAGAATACTGATTCATCACGAACATGATTTTAGTGAAATTATTTGTTGTTTTAAAGATGATACTATTATCACTGGAATAACAAATACATTGATAAACTGACGTGACAAGCCTAAATAAGCATGGCAAAAAGGAGAAAAAAATATGTTATCGCGGGTTGAAAAGAACAAAATGTAAGGAATGAACAGCGCGTGGTAGTGTTGTGACAGCCATATCTCACTCAGGGGCAGTGTTGCGAAGGACATTCGCCCACGCCGTCCGGCAGCTAGCACACCCCGCCCCCCGCATCGCATCCTCACCCCCCCCGCGGTACCCCTGCTGACACTGATAACGTATCGGGGACACGTAATACATTATCGCTGCGCAGTCCATGCTTTGTGTGGAGAAGAAGTTTGGCACAATATATATTTTTAGGTGCATTTTTTCCTCCTCCTGTGACAGCCTTGACATTGATCCTGGGGAAAACCCCATGCATTAAGTTCAAAAGGTACTTAATGTATAGACCGACTTGTGTCTTCTATACTCCAAAGCATTCTGGAGGAGCAATCAAGCGAGTCTTTTTCTTTTAATTTAATAATTAAACTTCAAACATGTCTGTTTCGTTAATATCTTCGACAGGCATTTAGGTGTCATTAAAAGCGTCGAGAAAAATGAGTGATTTATGTGATTTACTGCTCTCAGGGCGCAATCAAGGCAAGCAAACGAGCCGGGGAGACAATTAAAATTTGCACCACCTAATAACGGATAATGAAGACTCAGCAAATATTTGTTTTTGCGGGAGATTCCTACAATGAGCGTGCCGCTGCCGCAAATAAGGCAATTAATTGAATTCGGCACATCAAAGGTGCCGCCGGCGGGCTTTGTCGGCGCCTCGAGACGCGCGAACTGCAGTAATCCAACACTTGTGTAGAAGCTTGTCTACCGACACTATGGGAACGAGAAGGATTCGCGAGACTCCTTCACTTGCCGCTATTCCCACACTAGCCGCCGATTAGGATCCCGACACAAAAGCCTGCAAATTGCTGAATTCGTAGACGTATCGATTTTCAAGAAAAAACTAAGCCAGCTTTAACATACATTTTTTATTAATTCAATATGTTCGAAAGTATTCCCGAACAACTCGTAATCAAAAAAATATAAAACTGTGTGTTAAATTGTTATCTGAATACGTACTTATGATTGTGTGAAAAATTCCATGACTTATTTAAATACACCCACACATTTATGTTTATAGGCATTCAAATGTTATCAAGAGAATAAAATGGAACATAAAAAATATCTAGCTACATAAACCTACATACAATACCCAGGCATAAGAAGTGGCTGCTATTGACTTTCCAAAGATTAAACGCGTTACTGTTAAGGATCGACGCATTTTATTAAAACTGAAACTTTTACAACGCCATGAATTTAAAAATTATCAATGCGTTCGGACGATATTAAAATAGCAGTAAAATGAACGCGATAAGGGCAGCCTTTGAATATTAAAACCCTTTGTGACTGCACTGACCCCTCTTTATATTATGCGAGTACAATAACATTGACAAGCAAATCAGATTTAGAATTTGAATCAAGGACACGTGGGATAGGTGAAGAAAAAGGCTTGATTGAAAGGGCACTTGGCAAGGGCCCTTATTAAGGGCTTATTGGAGCACAAGGCCCCCTCAGGGTCGCAAGCACCCCATCAAAGAAGTACCCTTGCTCTTTTCGTGTGCCAACCTTAGAGGGCTGATTTTTTTATTAACTTCTTACCTGCCTGCACTTGAATGGGTACTAAGGTGGGATTACATTTTTTTTATTGATATACAAAGAATATGTTCTCTACGGTCTATTAGAGTCGGCTAAGTATCATTTTAAGTAAATACCGTTCGTGCAAGTACGTTCGATTGCTAATAAAGTTGTAAATAGAATATTGATGTGGTGTAATGACAGTGCTTTAGATGCTAACAGCGTTGTATTATTTAATTAGTTCAAATTGCGATACTAACAGCGTTTGTCCACTGCCACCGTCATCGGGACGTCAACGAGAAACGAGATTATTCGAACTGAACGTGACGTCCCGTCGACGGACGTGCAGTGGACACGCGGCCATAGTACCTATGTAACTTCGGCGTTGTCATCTTGTTCTCGTTGACGTCCCGTTGACGTGGCGGTGGACAAACGGCCTTAGGGTTTTTTTTTTCTTTTATTTGAGATGGGTTTGCTCTTGACTCTAGGTTTTGTAATTTAATGTCTTTACCTATCTGTAATTTTAAACCTTGTTAGAGATATATTGTATAGACTTTTGTAATCTTAAATTGTAATGTGTCATGAAATGGCTTTAATTGATTGAAACAAAAAATATAAATAGTAAAACATTAATGTCATGCAATTACTTTTGATTTGTATAATAACTGTCTTATTTTCTTCTTCTATTTTTTATTACATCCCTTATTCCTCTATAACGTCCTTTGTACGAAATTTTCGTAGTTCGAAATTTGAAAAGCTTGCGCACGTGCGCAGGAGTGTGTATCGGGTTGCACCGGAAGTTCGCCAGTTGAAACACAATGGCGGCCGGATGTGGCTGCTCGAAACGACACGTATCTCTTTATTGATATCTTCGAAAGCTCAATATTTTTCTTGTCGACACTTCAGAACTATTGACAGTTATGAAGTGAATGTAAATGATATTGATTTCTGATTTTAACGTTCTGATTGTGTGGGGTTTTTGTGTAATATAACAGGATCTATGAAAGTTGTGGTAGGTCACTGCGCAGTAGCAGATTGTTTGTGTTTTTATGATAACAATTGTCCAAATCCAACAGCAATATAGGGCATAAAATAGAGGTATAACATGTATCTGTCACGTGCCAGCCATTTGCACAGTTGCCCAGTATCTATTACTCGTAGGCATTCCAAAAGGGACATTCCACACTCATACATTCCTACATTATTACCTAAGCGTTTATTAAGCCAATACAAATGTTTAAGAGTCAAGCACGACTCCCTCAATAAGATCGCCCTATTATTTGTTGATCATGGTAATTAAGCGTCGTAAATAGCAGAATTTATATTTTAATTATGACTAACTGATCCTATTACTTTCAAATCTGTATTTGAAAGTAAATCTGAATATTAGCTTTTATATTATACTTATTAACGTTTGTTCAATAAAAAGCTGAATGGTAGTAGGGTAAGGCTATCAAGTCTGGGCGGGGCTTGTCCGGTTGATAAATCTGTGCTTTGCGCTTGCGCAGGACACTGCCGGCCGCCGGTAGTCGTCGCCACATTAACTGCCCATATCACTTTATAGTAATAAATTATTATGATTGGCTGTCACGTAATACGCCCGATATATTGCTCTGGTAACTCATAAATGTACGCTAATAAGGATGACTGTACCCACTGCGGTTTATTGCCGATGCGACCATTTGAATGATGCCGTATTATTTTAGAACAAGCTTTTTGATTTCTGTTTGTTGTAATAATTTATGTTGAACCGCATGTGTAATCAACAGTTATCGCTATGTATTAGATACAAGGATAAGTGTACATATGTGCAGTCGTAGGAGATCGTTTCAGTCGAGCGCGCCGCATGTCGCGGCGACAACCGGCGCGTGCCCATGAATTTTTCAGAACATTAGACATATTGTTTAAACTCTAAGCGATTTTGCAACGTTCTTCCGAGGCGTACGTCCGGCGATTAGTCGGCGAGTGCGCAACGCGAGGATGTGCCGGCGGCGAGCGATCGCTGGCCCTTGCGACAGCGCGGATGCCACGAAATTGCACCAGCACAACATTAACCATATACCCAAACGGTTTATTAATACGAGTGCAGTTGCAAAATATTGAATATATACGATGTGTTTTTGTGCGCTAACCTTCAGCTTCGTCGGCCCACTTGCATTAGTTGGGCACGCTCGAGTTGACGCGAGGACGTACGAAACGGCGAAACTCACCCGGCGTCGGGCGCGTGACGGCGACGGCGGGTGACGACACGCCATGCAGCCTTCATGCACTCTACTCATCATTACTGATAACTTTCAGTAGATACGTATTGAGTCCTTGAGAACAGCGAAACCTAATTAAGTAGGCACTGGTTGTAGAAGGCGGAAAAACCAAGAAAATGCTGGAAACTTTTCTAACGACATTATCTTATAGACCACACAATTGCTAATCTAAGTTCGTAGGTATTAAGAAGAACCTATAGAACTGACTTTTGTTTTAAAGCCTTAACAAAATTGTTGAAGAACTACAAAGCGAAAGAAAAAGCCTAACTCATTTGAAAAATGCTAGTTCAGGAGCTCGCAAAAGCTAAAACTCACCACGCCACACCATGCCAGGGTCCAGGTCTGTGGAGTCTCTAGACCGGGAGCTCGGGTGCAAAAACATAGTTTAACCAGAATCCAAGCTCTCCATACTGCGTCACATACACTCGAAACACTTAGCACTTATCCTACAGGAGTACAACGAGTGAATTGACAAAGACCAAAATTAAACTAAAAACAAATATTGAAAAGTTATTAACTAAGGTTCAGAAAAATCGTTCCCGACACTGAACTTTTAGGTACTAGGTGCGTGCAAGAATAATGTGAGTGATGAGTAAGAGCGTAGCAACTGAAGACTGACGCGAGCCAACCTGCGCACGCGCTGCCCCTCGTGGTAGGGGCGATTGGACAAGTACTCTTAGATGTACTTGCTATTATTTGACTTTAATTGATTATGTACTATCGAGGAAACTTACATCTGACCAATTTGAAAACAAAATCCCGTGCACACGATGACCACATCTGTTAGCAAGCGTTACTATAGTGGCCGAGCGCTGTAAGCAAGAATAGTCCTTACGGTGTATAGATATTCGTTTCTCCCAAGGTACTAAGTTGGTTATCAGATCGAAAATGTAAAATTTTAGTAGATACGATACTTTTTGCTGAGTTAATTTTTTTGTAAGTATGGAAACAGGATTTTCTAATTCAGTTAACTTTGTGAAGATTAGATAAATACCTACTAAGTTTTACTTTAGTAATTTTATTTATAAAAGTTATTTGCGAAACTATACAGTCTTAAAATAGACGCAACATTGCATTGTTTCTGTAGCGTCATCGCAATTTTAATGATCAAGTAATTTAGCTAACAGGGTGGGCCGTGATTTATGATACACTAAATTAACGTAGGATTCCCTGTCTGGCCTTGTTTTTTATTCACCTTACTAGTCTCATTGTCCTACCTTGCGATCCGACATTGCAAAAAATAATTCTAGGTTAAGTGGTTATTATTGCGTCATAAAAATTGTAATATCGTTTAGAATCATCATAATAATGTATGTACGAAGATGTCACGTTTGAAATTGTGGTACAAGGTGCAAGACGAGTTGTTAGACCTCGGTTTAGCTGAAAGAGAGCGGAAAAACAACGCCAAGGTCGGCGGCATTGCGCCATACGCCCAGCCGACTGGAAACCGTATGTGTGCTGATACTTACACGTTACTGTAAAACGTAGGTTTTTTATCAACGATAGTGTTTTTATAATTGAGTTAACAAGTCGAAACGGTATCGGAGTAAGGTCCGCGACCGCAACAGCAAAAGTTATTGTGTTCGGTAGAGGGTTCATGTAATCGTTTAAGATGGTTTTTCTTTCGATTAGGTAGTTCAATTTTCATGGGATAGAAGCATTCTATTTAGATTGATAATGTAATTATAGATCAAGTTTGTAAAGTAAAGACATATTGCGACATGTTGAAGAATCTAAACTTTAGTCATTGCTGAAAAAAAAGACTACGTAGCTCCTACATAAAACTTTTATCTAGACACTTTTGAACGGTTATCCGTCTTTCATTAGTTAGTAATGCATAGTGATCTCTATAAATTTTTCAACTATATACGTAAAAGATTTTCAGTTCGACCATTTATGCATCTGAATATAGACTTTATCCATCATCGCCTATTTCCAAAACATGATAAAATATGCCGTACATCAATTAGTCGTGTAAATTAGTTGTCTAAATGTTTGAGGTGGTGACGAGACCACCCGTGCTAACGACGGCCAGAGGACATCTTGTCTCCTTAGTTAATTTATTATTTCAGTGGCCGAGCTCCGCGCTGCAGTCAAAACATCCCGCGTCGATGATTTACAACGCAATAAACACAACGTTTTATATCTAATGGAAATGAGCTTTTATCCGTGAGATTACGCAGCCACCCCCGATTGTAAAATTTGATTAATTATCATTTACCGACATGTATCTAAAGATTGGTGCAGTTACATCATTCGATGTGAATGAGACGTTTGGTAAAACGACCTTATTGCTGTTGTGGACTTTTAGGTGGCTATAAAATCTACTTATAATCCCTATCGTGGAATAATATATTTGAAATATACCGATAATACCAATAATAAGGTCTATTTTACCATAAAACGTACACATACACCTATTTCGTACTAGAACAGTTATATAATTCGACGTAATATATGTGACTGAGATCAGATTTATGTGCTGATTAACAGGTCGATGTGAAATGAGCCGAATTTCCACAATGTTGCGGGAACTTTACTGTTTTCTTGTGTCAAAACAAATTAAATAATAGACCTAATCGTAATTCTGGTTAAAAAAAAAAGTATAAATAAATAACTATTTGTACGAAATGTAAGACAGTATTTGTTTTTGAAAACATTAGTTTTTAAACTAGTTAGCCAACTGAACTGAAGAAATAGAAACAGATTTTTGACCTATGAGGACATCAGTCTAGGTGGCCTTTAGGCCAGAAAACAGTTACTTTCATGTTAAAATGACACAAAATCGTATTGTTCGCCAAGTGACGCAAAGCCCAATAAGTGACAAAGACCAATAGCCTACCTAGTAGGTACCCGATGCTAAAAATAATGAGAAAATGTGTCCATTACTATATGAAAAAGAACTTGCAGACTCTCGACGCATTCACATTATGTCATTACAAACAGTTTTCAACCATTACTTGTGAGTAAACGTACCGCGTAAATATACACTTGTCATAAACGTATGATATTGCCAATAAACGCTGGCTGGGGTTCGAGCGCACCTAATTGTCGGGCTATCAGCTACTTGTAATGAGGCTCACTTTAGTTGCAGTTAACACCACCCCCTTATCTCTACTAGGTACTTGATCGCCGCGTTTGTAATTCTAGTTTTGAACGTTCAACTGTTTTATGATGCCGAATGTGGTATAAGACGGTATATTTAGATTAAAACTAAAGTTAAGTGTATGTTTTAATTGACTCAATGTAGAATTAATGAACGATGCAGCACAGTATACTTCTTTCTACCTACCCCTTTTGGAAAATATAGGCGTGATGATACTAAGAAATATCGGCTTAAATTTAAAAAAATTGCTAAAGATTGCTGTATTTAAGTGTGATAAGAAATCGATAGTTTAAATTTTCGTAGCTGCTACGAAATTGGCGTAGCAAACGTAGACCTCTCGTAGACCAGACCTACCCTATGCTTCGCTACATTTTAAATTCGCCGTTTTCTTTCCCAAGTTTTACTTATCATATCCTGAGATGGATCGTAGAACTTATTGATAATAAATATTTTTGTTATTCTTGGTTCGATTTTTACCACTTTAGAAATGATCTTTTTGTTGTGTTAAAGAAGTATGTGAATTTGCTCTAAACATCAAAATATTTGTGTTGCAATAGTTATAGTTTAACGTAAAGATTGAGAACGACTAAGTTATATTTTACAGGAAGGTCAATTTCCAGGGCCCTCTTGCTCTTGGCCGATTTCGTATGACACCGTGCGACAAATATAAGTTATCAAAATAATGATACCATCGAAATAGCATGTTACATTAAATGGTGGCATGGTTTTCCTTTCACCATTTTCCACGTTGAATTATAAACCTAATGTATTTCTTACCTTATGTACCCTACTTTCGTCTGCCTTTTGTTGTTACAATAGTCTCGTTTTAAGGATGTCTTAGCTATTTTATTTTAACCTTCCGGAATAAATTCTCTAAATGATGGTATGTACAAACCGTAGGATGCATATCCGGTAGGTACGGCCAACAAATCCTTCCATATCCTAAGAGCACGTCTTCCCTACCATTATCGCGCTCCATGGTCTACTCCTTGATATGCAGTGGTCTCTGTAGCACCATGAAATATGAGACTCCAGGGGCTAGTGCAAATCTTTGGGTTCATTCGATTCATCGAGTCTGGTCAAACAACGCTGGGGTCGGTGCATTTAATTCATTTATTAATTCATGAATGATGGTGCAAACAGCAGCAAAATCCGTTGCCTAGCTTAGAAAGAAGAACAACGCGATCACACAGCAGACACGAAAAGAGACTTTGATTTGTAATAAGTATATATATAGAATACAGATTTCGCTCTTACCTTGTTATTAGACCTGATTATCAACTCCATTCCTTTATTGTAATAATCTCGCTTTCTCCAAAGCCTGTTACGAAAATCGCTTTGAAACGGTTGCTGTACAATTTTGTTATAGACGTTTGTCCTAGATATAGTTGATAACTTACCAGTATTATTATTGTTGTTGTAGTGATGCGCAGGCGGCGGGATGTACTCGGGCAGCTCGGGCAGGCACACGTTGCTCTCGTACATGTTCGGGGGCACGTTCGCCAGCAACGAGCGCTCCTTCTCCACATCTGTGTGACATTCTGACGTTTGAGTCTAGCTGTCATTTGGGATACCTTTACTTATCTATGATGGTCAATTTTGACATAATGAAAAATTAACCTTTCGCATGTCCTAAACAGACACAATTAGTATTGCCTTTGTACGTATGGGGTTCAAACGACACGCAAAGACTTGAATCAAAATTCTAACCGAAAGCGATTGTCGCGCTATTACGCAATTACGCGATCGATTACATGAATTATGACGTACAAATGCGACTTCATTGGTCGCGCGAGTTAACTGACGCTCTCGGTAGGACAAAGGGTGAGGGTCTGTTTGTTTGTTTTAATTTGACCAGGTTTCAGAGTCTAAGTAATGTTTACAATGTTAAGCCCGTTTCGTGTATGTCTGGTAAGGACGCAGAGGATAGAAATGCATAAATGTAATATAGTTCAAAAATGGGCAAAATGTAAACGTGCAAAATAGGTTGAAAACCTGGAAATCAAAAAATTAACATTGTTGGAAAGGAGTTTTTTGATCCAAGGCTCTCTCGCACGTTGTAATTGCATTGCTACAGGTCATTTCAATATTAAAAGGGTTCAATAATAATGCATGCCGTTAGCGGTATACAATACCTACCTTTCTGCAAGATTTCGAGATGTTCCCACAGAATATCGCCCATGAAGGCAGGTGCGCGAGCGACAAACTCCTCGCGACCCATGGCGCAGATGTCCTTGCCCTGGGTGCGGGCGAATTGCTGCAGGGCGACGCCTTCAAGAGAGAACTCCCGCGCAGCCCACCGCAGCCACGCCGCCACCGCCGCCTCGTTCCATTGGCGAGGATCTGAGGGCAAAGTGCTGGGCTATAGTAGGGAAAGAATGTGGATCCAAACGACTAAGTTTTAATGTTAATAGTACATTGCTTGCCTGCATTGACCCGGCAGTATACTACCAAGCACATATATAAACTTTGTGCTTACCTGAGGCCCAAGTTAAAGTACTACTTTTGCATATAAAATTCTTGAAATTCAGGCCTTAGATAATACATAGTTTAAAATGATAAGACTACCATAAATATGATATTTCTCAGCACAGATTCTACAAGAAAAAAAGACATGTGCGGTTGGGCGACCCCCGTCAGGAACGAAGTTTTTTCTCAATCAAAAACAAAATTTTCGCAGCCGCCATCTTGGCGCTTACATTTTGATTGCACTTGGCACTCACACTTTACGTTTTGACCTCATTAACGACTAAAGTCGATAGTGAGACCTATGTAATGTAAATGTGAAAACGAAACCAAACGAAACTATGAAAACGACACCTATGACGAAAAATTTGAAAATTATCGCAGCCGCCATCTTGGATTTTCATTTTGACTTCACTATCGGTTTTAGCACCCTCGAAAACCATGAAAACGACACCCATGATGAACAATTTACAAATTTTCCCAGCCGCCATCTTCGATTTTCATTTTGACGTCACTATCAGCTTTAGCACCCTCGAAAACCATAAAAACGATACCCATGATGAAAAATTTTCGCAGCCGCCATCTTGGATTTACATTTTGATCAAATTCACACATGGAAATGCGCATGGAGGCATAACGCATTTTCGTTACGTGACGATTTCTACCAGTCAACTCCTACCGCAAGCCGTTTTAAAGAACTTCGTTCTAAAACAATTCCTTAATTAACAATACAACGATTAGAAACCACGATTAATCACTATTTCAAGATAGACAAATGTAGATTATTGTAGATAGGGCTCACATATGAAATCAGGCCGTCAGTGGCCGTGATTGGCGCTCGCTATCAAGTAGTAAAGTGCACAATTGTAGCCGGATGGCCGGCAGGGCTGCAACATCGACAATTAGCAGGGCAGCGAACCGCCTGGTTGCCTAACAGCGGAACTTGCGCAGGCGCCGGAAGCGGCCCGACCTTGAAGCTCCAATGTATCCATCCAGCCGATTGTCTTTATAGCCGTGATAGAGGATTGAATTGGTTTGATCGGATGTTATGTTTCTATTTTTACTGTAATTTATTGTTTCTGAAAAAGATTTGGCTATAGGAAATATTTAATTATTATTTATAAAAGTCTAAAATATGTTTAAAAATAATACATAACATCACGCCTGTATTCCCCGAAGGGTTAGGCAGATGTGCGCCTATTGTGCACCCACATTTCGCCAGTTATGATTAAGTCCCATGAAATAGGAGGCGAGCCTTGTGCCATCTACCGGGCACAAATCCAGACTCCGGCCTGATGCTGACAAATGACTGATGGAAAAACCCAATAACACTTTGGGCGACCTTTTTTTTTTTTTTTTTTTTTTTTGTGGATGGGAAATCATCAAATGACTTCTCCCGCAGACTTTTACTGACTAAAACCCACCCGTGTTCCTTCTGTTGCCTGTGCCGGGGCCACGGTAACTCTTTCGAACATCCCGGAAATCGAAACCAAGGACCTTATGCTCAGCAGTAGCGAAGCTACAACTTCCATTAGAAAGAAACCGAAGAAAAAATTGTTCAGTTCTCATAAACTCGGTATACCTAACATAATTAATTATTACCTCATAAATTTAAGTTATTTCTTTACTTTTCTTAATTTAACTCTCAAATAACTATAGGTAGGTACGCGGTTTTGTAATGCTTTTAATCTAATGATATTATATTAAAAAAATACTTGTAATATGACCATGTACTATATTATTTACAATAGTAATAGTAAACTCAAGTACAGTCGTTCCGAAGGGAAGCTGGTAGGAATGGCGTTGTAAGAAGCCGTCGCTCTTGATGCTCAGCAGTAGTACTTGCGACTACTAGACCAACGAGGCAGTCAAATAATGTAAAGGGAATGACAGTACTTAACACTACCATTGGAAAGCAAGTATTTCAAGCGAATAGGGTTTATCGCCTCGTAGAAGGAAGATCGATCAATTTAATCAGTGGTGGCCATTAAATATTTTCTAATCGCTCCTAGCTAGGTTAACTACGAGAAAAAGTCAATCGATACAAATAGAGTTATGTGTTACGATGCTATAAATTGCTCTTACACTCAGAACTCAAGTTTTTCCCTTGGAAGCGGGAGAGCTGTCTAATAATAAATAATTAGTTTAATTACAGCTTTTAGTCGGCGGCCGTCGGGACATGACGTTTAATGTTTATGCCGTGGCTGTGTGGCCACGAGAACCGTGAAGACGTCGCTGTCAGTTCTTAACTATACAGCGATTTAAAATGGCGACATCAAATGATAGCGTATTCACTCGTGCGACAGTTAAAATATGATTTACCATTGATGCTGTTGAAATATGACAAGTGAATACATGTAATGATGTATTATATTTCTTCATAAAAAGAAGGTTGTAGTTTTATTGTGAGTTCGATCTCTCTTCTGATTCGTTTGCTCTTTTTCATAGACTTGATCTTAGAAACTTGTGATCTAAAATTTGAAAAGTGGTAGGTTTCATGCATGCATTTTTAATTTATACTTCTTTTAAAAGGGATAAGAACTGAAATCGAACTAGGTTCTAGGATCGGCCCAATTAAATCTATACTAGTAATATTATAAACAGGTAAAATTTTTGAGTTTGTATTATAGGGGTGATCTTCGGAATTATAGTGATCCGATTTCGAAAAAATTGTTTCACTTATGTGAAGTTACAGTATTGCCGATTGTGTTAGGATATTTTTCATGTTAAAACGAGAAATTTTACGCGGACGAAGTCCCGGGCAGTAGTTACTAGTCTAAAACAAGTCATGATGAAAAAATCAAATTCAATCCTCTACTTACATACGAAACAAATCGTGATTGGCTTAGCATCGGTTTCCTGCTACCACAAGTTAAACAACAAGATGTTCGTTTAAAATTAACTAATAAATATAGCTGAGGAGCTCATTACATTAATTGAAGCCCACAGGTAGAACAAAGCCAGTCCTTATGTTAATAGAGCAATTTTATTAACAATCGATGGCAAGATAACGCTGTAAGCTGTCTCCTCGACTACAGGACGTCATTGTGGACGCTGGGATTCATTTTATTAAATGTTAAGATCTCAACACAGATAAAGTACTGGCTCTGCGACTATAAAACTACAATGAACAAACTTTGTGTTTGTTTTACGTTCCATTGCGTGTTTTTGTTCAAGTGTTGTAGAATTTTATAAGGAAATAATGCAGTGGATATTAAAAAGTTTTTTGTACGTAAGCCACTTGTTAGTGGTGAAATCTTTATACAACAAATGTTTGTTTATCACATGTTGGAAGGCTACTTCTTTACGATAATTGCATAACAGGTTTTTTCTTTTTTATTGTTAAATGTTGATAGCTTACTTGTGTATTATTACTTTTTTTAACCGACTTCGAAAAAAGGAGGAGGTTCTCAGTTCGGCGGAATCTATTTTTTTTTTAAATATATGTTCCCCGATTACTCGAAGATGGCTGGACCGATTTAGAAAATTCTTTTTTTGTTTGAAAGGGCATGATTTCTAGGTGGTTTCGTTGTCACCAAGTGAGGATCTGATCATGGGATCTTGGAGAAATCGAGGCAACTCTTCAAATATTATAGGCACACTTAAAGCGATTTGGGTATTTTTATAGTAACTTGTGCATTTGCTCTCGGAAAGCACCATTTTGGTGAAGTGGAACTGATGATGAAGATCACAGATGGCCACCGCAACTACTCAATAATAAGTATTTCACGGGTTCCGATTAGATTACTTTAATATGGTAAGCTAAGCAATTTATGCTCGTCACGTTCTTTTAAAAATCCATGTGCCCTTATTAAATTGTATAAATCAGTTCTAAATCAAAATGCAAAAACGTAGGAATTCAGGAACATCTCTTGCGTAAATGAAGGCATATTTTTAACTAACTATTCTCGTTCTTATTTAAAATAACTTTAATTATAGTAAGAACGTTATTGCCAGTGTTACCAGTTCGCTACTTATCGTCCTCATGTGTTACTAGCTGTGATAAGATCTTACCGTTATCTAAACTGATATTACAAACAGGGCTAAGGTGGTCCCCCACACACGATGCTAAGCTATGACAGTAGGCTGAACATCAGAATGGTATTTGTTACGATCGCTTTTAGCCGATTCCTATAATATACGGACCGACATTAATTAAAATTACGACTCTTGTATCTTTACCAATATTGAAGTAAAGACCTCATAGCATTGCATTGTAGACCCTCCCGGAAGTAGCCATCACAGATAAAATTTGTTTATAAATCTATTTATATGCCCAGTTTGGCAATATAAAAAGCTACCATTGGTAAGCAAAACGATTCGTTTTTGTTTATGGGAACCGAGCATTTGTAAGTAGGTACCTACATATTTTTCGGTCCAATGGACCAGTAGTCAAGTACCTTACTTTGTTTGACTGAAAACGTTTCTCAATTCTGCTTAAGAATCACCTAATTCCTGAATAATTACTTTAATTGATTATAAAGGTACATTTAATATTCGATCTTTAATATTGTAAAATGTTTATTTCCATTCAAAGTACTTTGAAATTATCAAACTGGGTTTTATGACTGAATTTATTACGTTGAACAATTAAGGAATCAAGTCGATTTGACAACACGTGTACAGCTGACGCACACAGCACTGTAGTCCCTTGATAACGAGCCATGTACCCACTGTAATGACGACGAAGAGTTACTGTTGTTCCGTCATTATATCGCTTAAATTCATGTTCATTGAAAAGGGCACTCTTGCGATACATAAAAGCTCGATCAATAAAAGTTTGGCAGTTGTTTTGCCCAATTTCATGATCAGCGTTTCACTAAATAGTTATAATACGTTCACTAACTGAATTCATTGATAAAATATAATAATCATAAAAGATTTAGCAAGTGTTATTCACATCCTGCGCGTGATTTCGTGTTAGATGCGCGGGCGCACCGGAAGCGCGAATAGACGCGGCGCAGACGCACGCACTTCCGCCGCGCTAGGGCATCGAACTCGCCACCTGTCCACAATATGATCCTAGGCAAATATCAATACGTTTTACATAGAGTAGGTACAATTTGCGCAACTAATTGATAATCAGCCATTATTTTTATATGGCAACTAAAAGGGTTTCAGGTGTGCAAGGAAAATGTTTTCCCATGACTTGTGCTGTTTGATATCGATTTTTGTTAAAAGACTTTTAATATAATGTAAGTGAGGAAAACGCTGGTCGTCAGTAACCACCAACAAAGGCGGAGGTGTGTATCGCTGGCGGTCGCGACACGGCGACGCGTCCGTCACATTTCCATATGCAAATGATACCTTGTATTTATACGCTTTGTCAACTGTTCGCTAACAGTTTTTGCTTGTAACCAGTATACACTTAAATATCGAACAAGGGAAAAACAAGACGGCTATCACAACATTCTTACGCGCTAACGACTTCACTTTACCACCGCGGTGACAAAAAGTGTGGCGATTATTTGTCGCCCTTGTACCACAGACCACACCAGACGACCAATTTGAACTTTAATGATTTCAAGCTTGATCATCTGCTAAGCGATCGACTGGATTCTTACTGAAACTTGCGACTTAGTAACAGAAATTAATCATAATTTTATTAGCTTACTTAAAAGCAGGTGCACCATATTAAAATGAACTGATCGCATTAATAATAACATGCGATGATTTTTTTCCCTCCGTCTCTCAGATCTCGAGCGACTGAAGTCTAAAATTAATATTTATGTGGTTTTATTGCCTTTTCTTCCTGACCATAAAGTGCTATTGCTGAACGATCCCAAATGAAATGTCGGCGTTTAGATTACGGTGAAATAAACGATTGCATGGGTATTTTCTTATTCCTCCGCGGCTGAATACGACGAAATGTCTTTGTATGAAATTATCTAAGCATTTACTGAACGTTAAACGGTAATTAGAGTGTATTTTATTGCTCAACCTCCATCCAATTCTTAGTTTAATTGTCTATAAACAAAAGTTAATTATTAGGACATAATGGAGTCGAAATTAGCAGTAAAAATGTAGCTATATTTGCCGAGTTATACCAGTATTGTAAGCATTGAACTTTATGTATTGAATCGTATGGCAAGCTTGCTGTAGCGGACAAGTTATATGCAAACATTTTTTTCAGGAGATTTTGGCAAAGTGACTTCCATGTTCAGGGTATTCAACTCGAGTACATTTATTTCACTGATTCTATCGTTTTATTGAATTGTTTGTGCCAATAAATGATACGTGTACCTTTCAGAATACCTCTTTACCAGTTTACTTTATCTAAAGAAGTGAGTGAGTGGTGAGTGTGTTACCTTTGGGTACGCCGAGGCGCAGTTGCTCCTTCTCCCAGGAGGCGAAGGTAGCCTTCAGCGCCTCGGCCATCTTCTTGTTGGTGCCCGGCGTCAGCGGCGGCACCTGCGACGGGATGTCTGCAACAAAAAATAAAGAAATCTTTTAAACTCTATTTCATCACGAACATTACGCTGGTACGGAACCTCCGAACGATTTATTTGATTCTGAAATGTTCAAATTGTTACTTTAGCCATATTCTGAATATGAATATCAGTTCCTGAAACACTTGCTTAGACAGGAACTTCTCTTTATATCATAACTATTACATCACATACGACAAACACCCTGATTTTCTCTCACTTCATCATCGTAGAAGCCATTTATTATTTTAATAGATATGCTCCTTATTATCAGGTTTGTTCATATGCATGGGTGCTAGATATGATCTGTTTGCAATGAGTTATTCATAAGCCTCAGGGTTATTTTAAACCATATCCACATAGATAAACACCATAGCTTCACAGTCTGCTTTAACATATGGTGAAGCCATGGCGTTTATCTTTTGTTGGAAGTTTCCGAACGTGGAAGCAAGTTCAAACTCTTGTCAACCAAGATCATTATCAAACGGATTAATTACTTTATCTACGGCATTTATACCGAGCACCGAAGAACAAATTAATAGCCAACTTTTTGAGACTTGATGGTTTCGAATAAAATAAATCAGAGATAAACAAGCAAGATTGAATTTGTTGCACGTGTGTGCGTGAGCGTCCGTGTGTCGTTCTTGTGCTGGTTTGTAGGCTTCATTCATAAGTGCGCCTGGTTTGTGCTGTCGGTGTGCGTGTTGGTGTTGGTGTGCGTGTGCTGCGCGCGCGCACCTGCCGACCAGTTCTGAGATGCGGAGATTTGTGCACCTCTCCCACGGTCGGTGCCCGCTCGGCCTCTGATCTGCTCTAGCTGAACCTCGTTCTGATATAATTTAAATTTTTCTCTGTGTTCGTCGTTTTAGTTTCAATTAGAGCCAAAGAATTTTGTATTCCAATCACAATTAAGTAAAATAAGGCTCGAGATGCTACTCGGCTCTTTGATGTTGTATAAATGCGGTGTCTGTTTCAATAGTGTCATGTTTTGATGTCTCTAAATGAGTTGAAAGAAATGTTCCGTATGAAGACTGCTCAGATCTATTATAAAACATGCAGTTAAACTTTTGATATTAAACATGTTTCTATTGCTTCATTTTCTTGTGGCTGACATGAAGACTTTGTATTTACATTTTGAACAAAATCAGTTGACAAGATTAAAATCAAACCGCGCAGAAAATAACCTGAACAAAGAAACAATGGGGATTGCGGATTCTATTTTTGCCATGGATAACATAAAGAGGTGTTCGATGGTGC
Source organism: Fissipunctia ypsillon (assembly GCA_947568875.1). NCBI lineage: Eukaryota > Metazoa > Arthropoda > Insecta > Lepidoptera > Noctuidae > Fissipunctia > Fissipunctia ypsillon. The sequence continues at coordinate 12,342,314 of OX387661.1, read as the reverse complement.
AAGGTGGTCAAAGTCGCGCCGGTTGCGAATCACGCCTGCATTAATTGCACCACTCTCGTACAATGTGATTTACTCGCACTATATATCTCGCGCAGCTGCACTTGACTCACGATTATTGCGCACACGCATCTTTTTATATTAACGCAGTTACAAAGAGATAGGAACTGCGTGCTTTGATTGCGTTGTTAGGGAAATCTTTATCATTTTAGCTATTTCGCAATTATTTTGTTAATAAATTTTCATGAAGAATTCCATCGATTATACAGGTTTAAACTGTCAGCCTATGTTTACCCATTCACATTAAAATCGTTGAGAATATTTATCGAACGATCCCACGTCGGCGTCGGCAATTTGTTCTTGCAACGACTTCAAAAAGTTTTCATTGCGTCTTGATGATTTTTTATTTACCTCAAAGGATAATAATGTCTCGTTTAATTGAAGTATATAAACTCATCTCTGTAAATGTAATGTGCATTATACAATCCGCTTTTTATGTTCATTGTAGTGATGATGTTATATTATGAGTGTGTATAGAATATTGCATTTATCAGACACCTGCTCGTGCGATATACCTGCACCGATATAATACCTACATGTAACTGATTGTGAGGCTCCTCGCTAACAAGCCTCCGGCCCTGGGTAATTGTAGAGAACTGATGGCTCTCTAATTCATATTTCTCTCAATGAAAAACAAAAAAAGGCAAGTATCATATTTTTATATCATAAAGATCAAACCATTCCCAACAAATTAATGAAACACATATTTTCACATCAAACAACTTGGTAAATAAAAAGTACAAAATATTTAAACCTATGTTCTTTAAAATTATTTTAAATGTAATAGAATAGTCGTGTCATCAAAAAGTTTTAAACAGAAATATTATGCACCGCCTCCGTGGTCGTTAACTCGAGTGTTGGGCTGGTACTCCAAGGTTGTTTTTTTTAAAAGATGAAAAGAACATTAATTCTCTTTGACTGTTATAAAGTTTGCAGAATGTGAGTGTCATATGCGCCAGTAAAACTCGCTGTCGGACATTCTAAAGAAATAATTTGATAACAAGTGATGACTTTGTTGAATATTATATACAAAATGACATGAATATTTACTTTGAAAATATTATTTTACTTTAATTATTGTGAGTGTGAGCACTATGTGGTTTCTCTTTTTTTTTTTAATTAGCCTTTTTTTCTTTCTCAGTTAGTTTTAATGATAGTCTGGCATTTTGGATACTTTATGCGGCCTACCCAAATGTCCGTTCTTTGGTATAGTTCGTCGTGTCGTTGAGCTCCTTAGGTCCTGAGTTGAGCTATACGATTACTGACAAATGCTTGCACTGACTGGTGAGGTCCACTCACATTTGTGTGGTTCTTTCCTCAATAGAGCATTTCAGACACGGATCTACATAGTCCTCACACGATTTGGCCAAGACTATGTCTGGACTTCAAAAGAGACTTTACTTAACCCCCGAGTTTGTTTCGCCATTTCTTCTCAGACAGGAAATGTCGACTCTATCTAGCTTATTTTTTTAATATGACGTGTAAAAGTGATTCCGATATCCTATTTACAGAATAAACAATTTCATTTTATTTCACTAATTTGATGTTCTGATGAAAATATGTTACAATAAACAGTTATTACTTGTGCTTTTAAATTGCAGTAGTTTAAGTCCGAAAGCTATCATCGCTCTGAAGAAATAAATGTTCAGAGGGACACTGGACTTCTTGTATTTTAAAATAACTCAAATAAAGCTAATTGTAATTATCTGCGGAGGATAATGCAAGAAGGTGGTGGCACGAATAGCAGTCGAGCTTGGCATTAAGATCTGGAATGGTATTTTTGACTGCACAAAAACTACGATGGCAAGACTTCCGTTTCCGTAATTAAAGTAATTAATCCCGAATGATTTCGGTTTAATTTTCGCGTAGTTTCCGATGAGCCCCATCCGTTGTACGATATTGTCACTGATAGCTTTTAAGTAAGAAAGAAACAGTTAACTACTTAATTACCTACGGCAGTAAATTTATTTAAGCAGAAGTTTCTTTTTTTAATTATTATTGGGTTTTCCATGGGATTTCTGCCTTGAAGCTGGTCCTTGCCCGGTTAATGTCAATAGGTTAGCCCCCTATTGCATTATTGGGGAATTAAATGTCACTTGCGAAACGTGGAAGTAGGTACCTACCTAATATTTTACACCTTGTAGGCATTATTTGTTTTGATTTTCAGCCTTTCAACAAAAATCCTAAAAAACTATTGTTGCAAATAAAGTTGGCTAAATATCCAACTTTATTTGCCTAATAACAGCACCACAGTTAACAATCTACAAAGTCATCGAGGTCTCCACAACATGTCAAACGTTCTTGGTATAGTTGCGGTGAAGAGAATCGTGAATGGCGTAGATAAGTGCACAAAGCACCGGAGATGCGCCGCGTGGCTCAGCCGTGCCCGAGGACAGGCCGCAACCTTCGTACTTTCGGAGTTTCGGCCGTATTCACTACCTGCTTTGTTTTTGAATTAGGAACTTTGACGTGATGTGTGTTTTTTTTTTTGGAAATGGAAAAGCTTGCTTTTATGTGTTGAATTAGGGGTACCGGGTACTGTAAATATGCTTATGTTACTAGCATGGATAATAGTATGTACTGTACCTATAGGTACAATTGCTAGAGTAAATATGCAGCGATTTCAGTGTTTTCAAACAATATATTATTTATTTCATTACTTTCTACTCAGAATTAAAACACGATTTAAACTGAGCACACTTGGTAGAATTCTTTGAAAGTTTGAACTTCATTTTTATATCGCAAAGCAATCAACAAATTCCCAGTACCACAAAATAAGAATGTATAACAAGAACAATGCACGCAACAGGCCGCGTTTCTTTACAACTCCAACACATTTCACATTATGCTAATGTTCGGTGGTTTCACAGTAACAGGTGGCCGACAAGGGTTGTTCGAGGGGAACCTAACTGACACTTGTTGCGTCGAGTTGCGTCCAGCTATTCCGAACCAAGCACGTTGATAAACAAATGTAATGACTTCATTATGTCCCGTGTTTATCTAGACCGAGTGACTTGTAAACGACAATTATTATTATTTCCAGGTAATTTTATGTTCTAGGTAGCTTTATATCTAAATTGTTTTGGGAATAAAGTGAAGGGGACAGCTGCTCTGGAATCGAGAATCAAACGACGAATTATTTTCAAATTATGTGCTTTTGCAATCATTGAATCTAATAATAGGCATCTATTTTGTGGTCTGACGTGATTTTGGACTTTACCTTATCTTGTAGGGGAAAATGTTGATACATGAATATGTTACGTGTATCTTCATAGTCCAACAATCTCTACCGCGGCGGCCGCCCGCCACAATAGCGAGCCAGAACAAAAGCTCGCGCCATTTTTACCGAACCCATTGTTCACCGTTTGAACTTGGAACGTCGCGTGACGTAAACGGCGCGTGCGCTGTTTCGCATTCAAATCGCCTTCTTTTTGCTTGTAATTATACTAAATATCATTGCAAAACGATAATTCTTGCTAAAAGGCGCGATTAAAGTACCACTTTGTATGTAATTGCTGTATTTGTGAATGCAACTGTCAATTTAGAATGACTTCTATAAGAGGGAAGCGCTAAGGTAGCCCGCGAAATTCAAAATTTCTTACGATTTTTGCAATTTGCAGCTCAGTGTCTGGGTGTATGTTGATTAAAGTATGATTCGCGACCATAATAAATGTGTATTTACAGAATTATAATCATTAGAATCGGTAATACAACTCCTTAAGTTAGTACATATAAATCCTCAAATGTCAAGATTTCATGAAATATTCATTCTTAGGATTACTTGGTCTTAGAGTTGTATTGATGACTTAAATGATTATAATTCTGTAAATACATATTTGTTACGGTCGCGAATGATATTTTAATCGTCATACAACCTAATACTGACCTGCAAAATGCAAAAAACGTAATAAAAATTGAACTTCGAGGGCTACACTGGCACTTTCGCCTTAAGAAGGTTTGCTTTAACATTCTTTGAGTGCTTTATGAACGGTAGTTTGTATTAAATTAATGCCCCGTAATTATACTGGCTAACACTTTGTGACTAATCTTATTACCCTCATACCCTGCGACATATCGTTACAGTGTGCGGCCAATTATTGTCTGTAAGTATGCATTTTGAAAAATTGTTCATTTGCTTACCGATGTCACCCTTCCAGTCGTTGAAGCGTGGAGGAGGGTTATGCCATAATGCGGTAAAATTGTTATTGTTCAAACGGTTCCCTGCTCACTGACGCAGAAAATGAACGTTTTGCGTATGAGTTGTACTTTTATTTAATACATTAAAATTCGTTACGCTGCCCAACCGTCGGTCTACTTTATTAAATTGTTAAGCTTCCTACAGGGTCCAGGTAATTTTAAATTAACCATGCAAAGCAAAAGTAACATGAGTTCAATATATTGTTTGAATGCACATTTGTTGTAAGTTGTTACATTCCTAGTACGATATCAGAGGTCCTCATCGTTTTTACCTTCCGAGGTGGAGAATCTAACAATGCTCACTTATCTTTCAGTGATCTGTGGCTGCGTTGATCACGAACGTAGGCGACGGACCTTTGCTCAATGACAGAGGCGGCGCGGCCGGCCGCTGCGCGCGCGCATCATCTCATTGAGCGCGCACCGGATGGGCCAATCAGCGGCGTGAATGGACGCCCCCGCGCTGCGCTGCTGCTGCTCCGCGTTATTAGCTCCCGTACTAGATGCCACTGTTTCTTTGTTATGCCCGTAAATTGTTATGACTTTTTATGGCCCAAAGAATGTGTTGAGTCGTAAATCCGTTGTTTGCCTCATTGATAGCGCTATTGTTCGTCGCATGAGAAAACGTGCGTCCTCAGCTACTGCATTTGGACCGGTCACATAGTTGAGCTTGTTAGCTCGGAGGTGACATGTCCGCTACTCGCTCGGACACCGGAGCGAACGCAGGCGCGGTGCGAGATGCTCATGCGCGCGTTTATGTAATGTTTGGACGGAAGCGGGGTGGCTATTATTTTAGTTTATGGCGTTCAATTAAATAAATGTATTTTTGTATTCAATTAGCAGTTTGATTTGATGTTTTAGGTTGTCGAAGGATGCTTACATGGAGGTAAGATACTCCGGAACATGCTTCTAGGGTTTGGCGGACGATTTGATACTTTATCTTTTGTTAATTTTCCGTCGTGTTTGTTTAGTGTCCTCCCACAGCCATCAACTGCATGTGATCAAACACGATCAAATAGGCAGCACATTAACCGTAGCAGCCGTATGCCGGGTACGATTAAAGGCTCCTTCAAACGGGCGCGACTCGCCACGCGAATCGCGCGCGACACATAGGCACCGCTTGTCGCGCGACAGGCGGTGCCTTTGTGTCGCGTCACGTGTCGCGCCTGTTTGCAGGAGCCTTAACAAGCAGCAGTTTGTATACAAACATTGTTTCCAGTTCTCAGGTTATGAGCACGCAAGGTCTTTACTTTCAAGATCAGCAGAGCATACGAGGAGCTAGTCATAATTACGGCAATGTTCGGCCGAGTGTTGCTCAACAGAGCGGCTGTCTGTGCCCTAGCGAGCAGCGGAGCCGGACACGCTGTTTCAAAATACAGTGATATTAAAGGAAATTGAGTTGCGATATGATGCGCTGCTGGATCTTCGACCGTTTGGGTTATTGATTGCCAGTTTTGTGGACTTTGTATCAGGTTTGTAAGGTTTATGGGCTTTGTTACTCGAAATGAGGGGTGTCTTAAGATATGTGGGGCTGTCGTTAAAACTAGTAAGTTTCAAGTATTTCAAGTTCTTAATTCTTCCTGCGACTGTATTTACCAAGACGAGAAAAATAAAGACAGCAATGTGCAAACGGCTTATGCTTTACACACAATAATTTCGCAAATTCTATCACAACCTGTTCAATATTCTGTAAACTTAACAGAGCCATAGGTAATAATTTAGAAAATGAACGTTTTCATATTTTTCCTCGGTCACGGCGCGTTCACATTCGGGACAAGTGCACGCGAAACCGAGAGCGTTGCGCGGTTGCGTCACCAAAACGAAGCGAGGATCACGCGTTGCCATTTTTGTTACGATTCCTTCGACAACAATCCTTATTTGAAATTCGAACGCTATTGTGGAACAGTTGACTCTATGATTCGGTTGATGCAATATTGTTTGGTCGAGTTTTTTTTTTTGTGAAGGTGAAGGAAAATTTTACAGGTGTTCGGTTAACTTGATTGGCAGTGATATCTTACCTTTTGGCTTATTGAAAGCTTTCATCATGACTTTGATTCCCATGCCTGCGATGGCCGCCGTCGCCTTGATGAGTGGTCTGCTGCGGGCTCTTGAAGTCCGAATCACAACCCGCCAGCAGGCCGATATTATGTATTGTTCTTTTCACTTATATTTATATTTACAACGACTTTTTTACACTATTTACTTAAAATTTAAATAAGATCAATAAATATCACACTGTTTCTGTTATTATAGTTTTTATCGTCAGTCTAAACACTCTTCGCTATTTTTCATTTTGGTGATGATACTATTGTCACGTGACGAAGGAAAAGTTCATTCTTATTTTGTCACTGTTCATTGTTTTTTTTTTTTGTATTCATTTACAGCACCTGTTAATAAAGAAATATTCTATGTAATTTTGTACTTGACTCCTACTTCTGTCGTTTGAGATGAATACGTTAACTGTTTGCAGAGGTACCTAATAAATAAAAACAATGTTAGTTTTTATCTACATCAATACCTATAAATAATTGCTGAATGGTAATTAAGAGATAAATGATAGCGCGGTTGTTTGATAATTTTTAAAAGTACTAGGCTGACAGAGTGGAGGAGGAGGTATCGAGGTACACAAATAGTGGCAAACATTCCCACAGGTGTGCGGAACGATCCGATGCAGGCGCTTCCGGCCCGGTACCCCACTTACCCCGAGTGGTTCCCACCCTCGCACCACCCCTGCCGCGTGTAACCCCGCGAATGCAGCGGGGTTGTTCTCACGCAAACTACTAGCCCGGGACTGATCATTTTGCTAACTTAGTGTCGAACTGTCAAAGTCAATTTAGTAACAATGTTAAGAAGGTTAGTAGTATTCACTGTAGGCGAATAGGCCATAACTACAAGTTACCGTATTCATGTGTTGTTAGATTCAAAACACTCCTTCGAAAATAAAATAAAATTCTGCCTGCGTTTTTATCTAAATTATGCCTAAAATATAAGTTATTTTTAACTAAAACAAGAATCTTTTTGTTTTTCAGTACCTAGCTGTATTTTTCCATCCTTTTTAAAGGTACATTATCTAGGTAAGTACCTACGTGTATGGTCAACCTGTTCAACATGTTGTGAACATTCGGTAGTTATAATGAACCATAATTTCCCATGCTTATTTCGTTGTGCGTGACCACGATATGGGTACAATTACAATAATGTTGTCTATGAGAGCTGTAACGGAAAAACAAGAATAAGCTTTTAAACTACACTTTCTAACAACAAATACAATTTCAATATTAAATTGAAGTTGTGTTGTTTGAATATTCATTATTGCACAATTGATAAATATTTGTTTAACATCATGTGGGTACTGAAAGTATGTTAATCATGATGCAGCCAGATAATCATTCGATGTTTATGTTCTTAATATTCATAGCCATAACGCTTTCAAATAATCAATAACTGAGCGACACAAATTGATGAAATTGGTGCTACAAACCCATCGAAAGACCAAGGGTTAAGTACCAGTAAACATCTTCATTTCGCTTTATTAATAAATGTTCCATGAAAAGGGGTTCTAATGTCTGTTATTATATAAAAAAAAAAAACTGTATTGCCACAAGTGATTAATTATAATCTGTTAAGACGCTTTTCAATTAATTTATTTTCGGTTCACACGGTCATAGAGCATATTTATTTTTGGTTACTTTGAGTTTATCTTTGGCACTAATTTATTTTTTATTTAGGATAGATTATGCAGATAAGAACATCGTTTTAGAATGTATGCTTTTTTTGTGCAAAAAAGTTTCTCACGCTTATAATATGGCAGTGATATACAAAACCTAGTAGAACATAACATAATGCTTTAGGTACCTACGTAGGTTTCAATACAATTGACATAGTATTAGTCAATCAAACATACTTTAGTCACGATGGGGGCGACGAATTGCCTCTAATCAAAATCACATTTAGGAACATAACTGTCATGTTATTGGTCGAGGATTTTATTGGACAAATGACGCTGTATGAATAAAACTGTAGGGCAAAACTTGACTAATTCGTGATATGCAGCTATTCGGTGATAGATAATTGTGTTTTATTACCAAGTTACTACTGACTTGATAAATGTACATTTTTCTATCATTATAGTATTTGCCACATTTTTAGATATAAGTTAGCAAAACTTATTTTGTCTACTATATCACAGTAAATTTAAAAAATAGTCTGATCAATGAATCGAATTTTACATGTAAAAAACAAAACTATCACCGATTACCCAAGTTTTGCCCTACGTAAAGTTTGAAGGACACAGCATTAAAATGTTGAAAGAATGGTCTTTTAAAATGTTAGTAAGTAAATCCACTAAAGATTAATTAGCTATAGTCACATACCCATGTAATTCAATCAATCAAATCGTATTATATGCCTATTAAAAGCTATTGCAATCCAGACCGTTAAGTCCAATACTGAATAAAGCGAGAGAATTTCTATTGACGCTTGAGACGAGTCCTTTGTGTCCTAAGTAGTCTCATTCAATGAGTCTAGTTGCTCGACCAATATTGGAGGACAATAGTCAAATAACGTGCTGCTCACAACGGGCGTAAAGCGAAAATTATGTTTAATAGAGGTCATTCCAGTTGTACGTCTGTTGACTTCATGATCTTTGGAATGATTTTGAAGGATAATGATGACGCTATTCATGGTTTGGTGTGAACAGGGTTTTAGAATTTAGTTGTAACTAGCTGTTGCCCGCGGGTTCACCCGCGTGGATGTCAATACTTCCCTATTTGAATAGGATTTTGTTCACAATTTCATGGGTTTTAATTTTTTGCGCGGAACTTTAATAATTTTTCTAAAATAAAGGTAGCCTAAGTTACTCCTTATAATATCAGCTATCAGCCAGTTAAAGTCCCGTCAACGTCGGTCCAGTCGTTTCGGAGATTAGCCGTAACAAACAGACAGACTAAATTTAAATTTTCATACGTATTTAGTAAAAAGGCTGTTATTTTGACATTACAAAGAGACACTTCAATTTTGTTTATTTGTAGGTATATGTTTGTAAATGTGGACTTAACTAACTTATGAAATGTGCTTCTTAATACGTTTATAACTCGTGCATGCGTAACATGCATTTTTAAGTGCGTGCGTTTGTTCAGCGTAGGCGGCTACGCCACGTACCCCACTACGCCGCATAGGCCGCTACGCCTCGTAGGCTATGCGTAGCAGCTGCATTGACGCCAAATTGTTTGAAATAGTTTCACTCCATACAATAAAATTGCTAACAAGACGACGAGAAGTAGGTACTACTATTGGCAATTTAGTATTAAATACACTTTTTATTTCCTAAATATTCCATTCGCGATTGTATAAGCAAGACCCTTTAATTGATTGTAACCCTTCTAATAATCTGTGCAGCACAATTGAGTGGGTCGAATAGCTTCGTATCTATTACAGGGCAGTTAGTGCGAGTGTCTGTATGCCAGTATGTCTGTGTGTCTATGTGTCTGTGCGGTTAATCGTGTGGTGTGAGCACAGATTGGCCGGGGCTCGGGTCAACTAACTCGATTGTCGCGCCCAATTTGTCACCCCACGCCTCAATGACACCGACCGCATTACATTTGTCTCTTATTTGTTACTAGATTACATTTTGATCACGTTCTATGACATTAGGCTCTCTTTGTTTGCTATTATTACGCCGCGTCTTATCGAAATACTAAATCATTGATAATCATCAGGCTATATAGAACTCGAATTGAAGTAAGCGTCAAAAGTTAATGCTTTTTTCTGTCTGTCGGGTCATTTTCGCAAATTCTAGGAAAAGATAACGTGTATATCTAGTGATAACAATTTATATAACAAAAGATGCAAAAGCGTAGGCGAGGAGAGTCAAGACCAATAAACCTACATAAGTGCTAATGTACAATGTAACCGAATGTCGTGCGACACTAATTGATGGCTCTCGTCTAGCGGCATTCATAAAGCAAATATGTATTATTTAAGTGTTAGGTGTGCGGAATGAACCCGCGGTCAAATGGGGTCGCATCTTCGACCCCGTCTTAATGGGTAAGTGGACACCCGCATATCTGGACCGATGATGCAGACAGACACTAATTCGGTTGTAGATTTTAATATTTCTAAATTAAGTGGATTTACGATAACTGCGGGGGACCAATCGTGTGATGTAACGGTCATATTGAGCAGATACTTGGTATTTGGTGAAGACTGAAGAGATAATTTCTGTTTTAAAATAAAAAGTAATAAAAGTAGTCTTTATGGGTTTCTTGACAGAAATGAGGCAAGAGAATTCATTTATTTAGCCACTAGCTACATTGTGATGCGTTCGAGAACTGGTTTGTTCCCGCGCTGCGTATCAATGCATGTTTTGATTTCGGCCAAAGTATTCGCGAGATTTTGCGCGGTTTTGCACGGATTGCGCGCGCATCAACAAACATGGCGACAATGGATGCTTCGGCGAATCGAGTGACGCGGGACGCACGATTCAAATGTGGAACAATGCGAGCTTGTATAACAAGAGCTATTCGGCGGGTTGTTTATGTGAACAATAGCAATAGATTGTGCAGTTTGTGCGCAAGCAAGCGAGCTTTTATACTTTGTTTAGTGTTGCCACATAATAATGATCGTAACATTGTTAGCGTAAGCCTGAGTCAATATTAGCATGCGATCAGCGTAAATTCTTTCGGTTTATGTAATTACGGTTTGTTGAATCTGTAAGTTGTTGTGTTAGGCTGGTCGTGTATTGGTTTGTTCTGGCTGGCGTGTCGAGGCTGGGTCACGCGGGGCGCAAGTGATTTGACCTCCGACCGTTCAATTAAAACGTTATTACGGACTGACTCGCTCTGCTCCGACTCATATTGTATCACTTTTGTTGGGACATACATGTTTGTTTTAACTAGGACCTAGGGTCAAACGGATATGTATCCTCATGTTATTATTTCGTTTTGTAGGGATGAGCAAGTAAAAGCTGAACTTGTTTGTTTTAGTTAAATATTAGTTTTTCTCGGCGTTAATGTTTTTGTTTTTTGCTGATTTCTTTTTTGATAGATGAAGAATGTTGATTGACGTGGGCAATCATGATAAAATTCATTTGTAGGTAAATTAATAAATATCGAATTGAAATTGGTGGGTATTCCAAAAATGTTGTTCATAATGGCTACTGTAAAAGTGTCATACGCGGTTATAGACAGATACTATGTGACTATGTAGGGACGTGATTAAAATTGCTTAATTTTATTTAAAAAAAAAAAACGTTGAACGACTTTTCCTAACTTGGCTACGTCGAGAAAAACCTATAAGTAACATACATAACTCTACAGTCTGCATAGGTATCTAAGCCATCAACAGGTTTTTGCTTACTTAGAAATCTCCATACTAATTAAGGTAACATTCACTGCAACGACTTACTGTGAATGTGTTTCGAAATATGAAATTTAAGTCCAGTAGCGAGGAGAAGGGTTATCTATCGACAAATTAACGTCACATTCCATAGACTAAAATGATTTCAGGCTTTGGAATTTGGCAGCGCTGGCTGTGTGAGACGCGAGATTTTCCGGCACCTCTCTAATTATCGAGAAAAAATATACCTAATTGTAGAACGGCTGTCATAAAACAGCTATGGTTTGGGCGACATTTTGTGGTGTGGGTGTCTTGGAGACACCGCCAGGCGTGTGGATGCGAGGCGTGGGGCCGTGGGGCGGGCTCGGAGGCGATTGGCGAACGCCTCCCAACGCCCACGCACGCGCGTACTGCGCGAGAAAAATCTTCGCGAGGAAAACTCCGCGAGTTACATATTCTTAATGTTTGTTTACAACACGTGGGCGGCATAATAGTCGTTCGGTGACTTGACTCGACAAAATGGCGACGGCGGTTTATGAACAGATTATTGGTCGGCGTGAAATAAATTTTCTGTACCCACGAAAACAGCAAAAAATGCAATGAAATGCGAATAACAGTTTAACGTCCTGAAGCACCGAATAAATTAAACTACTGAGGCATTTAGATAACATTGTTTTTTGTCTGTGCCACATTATGCTAAAACATAAAAAGCAAAAGTGTGTCATCGTGAATTCAGCCTAATTTAAAACAACACAACTTAAGCACAATTAACTTTTAGGTAACGTAATAAAAATTCAAATTACAATCGCCAAATGTTCGTTGAGGAGAATAAATATAAACGCGTTAATTAGACATTCAAATGGATGCATTTTCAGTACTTTTGTATGTTAATTCATTTGGTGTAAGGTTAAGTTCAGTGTCGCAACCGCCATTTTATGTAATACAATGTAGCCATTTATGTTCATTGGGGGACAAACGTTTTCATGTTAAGTATTCCATAAATAAAGATACTTGCACATATTGGATGTAGGCGGTTTAGCATAAGCATAATCAGCTTATACTCTTCCCACTGCTGGGACACAAGGCCTCCTCTTTGTGAGAGGGAGTGGGCCATGATCTACCACGCGGGCCCAGTGCGGGTTGGCGGATGTCCCATGTCTTCGAATTTTTGGTTCTAGGACATGCCGGTTTCCTCACGATGTTTTCCTTCACCCTTTTGAGAGTTAAAGACGTTTTGATTGAAGAATAACAAATGTACGATATCCGCAAGAAATGAAACAAACGAACATCGAAATAACATACACAATTGAAATTAAAATACTTTTCAGATGAAACAATAGTGAGGTAATTAACCCTTTAATTTATGAAAATTGCCACATTAATAAAAGTCAACACAAAAAATAAAGTCCGTTCACTTTTATGAACAATTGTTATACGGGAGATACAACACTCTCATTTTAAAATTCGACGGCATCCTTTTGTTGTTTTACAGCCTGCCAGTTTGATGAGCAGAGCTATTAGGTGACACTGTTACATACTTTTATAAAAGTTACTCTATTTAGCAGTTGAAGAGTTACGATGCTCGTAAACTAACCTGTCACTAAAAGCAGGAATACGGAAGAATTAATTTTAATGCTTATACCGATGAGCTTCGTTCAGTCAGATATCCATTTCGTCACTCGGAAAATTGGGTCGTCGCGGGCGCAGCAAAACGGGCGCTCTGTCTCTCACCAACATTAGTGACTATTAACATCGTGTTAACTTTCTGTTAAAAATATCAATCCTCGTAAAACTACTGATTTATTTTGGATATTATAAAATGTAACTAATTGTATGTTATTAATGGTTTTGTCATTGCCCTTCATAAGTCAAAGTTTCTAAGTTTTTTTACTTAACTCTGCTAAATTTTGAAAATTGAGAAGCTATTCTCGTGTTACTTATCTACGCTCTAAAGAACATTGTTCATTAAACGCTCTGAATACAATGCAATATTAATTTATTCATACAAAACCTTGCAAAGTTCAACTGAAAAGTTAGGTTTTTAGTATTAATACTGTTATGAGACGTACCTAACTATAAAAAATAAATAAATTCAAATACAGTTTGTTAATAAAAATACCAAACTGATAACAACAGGACCTATAGTTATATGCTATCAATTATGTATGACCGCTCTGTAGAGCAAATGCCTCCCTATCAATTGCCATTCACCTTGAGCTATCAATGAGGGATTAGGTATTGTTTCATTGTCAATATACTGACATGAATAAAAAATTGTTTCAATCTGAACATGGGCAATGTTTTCGATGTTAGTATTTTCAAATTGATGAGTATTAAGCTTTAAAAGTGTGCAAAAGAGTGCATATAGATACAGCGAAAAGTCATAAAAATAGCAAAATGACAAAATCTAGGTATTCAAGAATTCCTCATTTTGTCTTTTAAAAAAAATCTTTTGTTTCATTTCAGCGACTTTCCAAGAAATGTTGACACGTTTCCCATGAAATCAGAAGTATCTAAAAACCAGCTTCGACTTTTCTGTTTGAAACTTAGCTTTTACAAATGGCAACAATGACTTGTTGTACAAAGACGTTATCAAACGATTTGCTCATTTCGTTTTTAGAACAGCTAGTGAGGGGACTATTTGAATTTGAATGCTAAGCGTTCAGTTTAACGCTCCTTTGTGAGTCAGAGGGCACGGTTCGCTGGCTGCGAAAATTCGACGCGTAGGTATATACATACAGCTCGCGTTTCGGACGAGCGATGCGAAACTTTTTATGCATTGATATTTTAGGCAAGCACTTAACGTTCTGAAATTGTAATTATTGAGAAATATTCGTAGTTGAAAAATCGATAAGTCGACGTAATTGGGTACCTCGTTATAAGTGTCGATACCTACTTACAAGGAAAATGTTGAATTTTTTGTATTTCTGCTATACGAAGCTAGCGTGTGCCTAAGGTAAAAGAAGTTATTAGGTATATAATAATAACCTAGTAGGAATGTTACATCATAATTTGTACGTGTTTTGTAATAAAGGTATATCATAGAAAATATGTTGATTATTATTAGTGCAACTAAGTGATACTAACATAGTTATTAAGGTTTATTTATTAACAAAATTGTTACTATATTTATTATGTATACTTAGGTTAAGGTATGTATCTATGGGTCTTTGTTACCTGATAATAAATGGTTATTATTATTCTTTTATTTACTTTCTTTCTTATCTATTTACATTTTTAAATATTTCTTATAAAAATATATACTTACAAAAAAAAACATTTAAAAATATAAAAAAATAGAGGTCCGCCGGCATCGGGAGCAGGGTCCAAGCTACCGGTACCGGTTAGGGCTGCAGAGATAGGATTAGGTATTATAATATTATAATTATATTTCAGCAAATGAAATTATTCATTCGCAAGCAATTTTCCATCGGCAAAAATGAGAAACTTCTATACAAACGTTAAAGTCTTTTGAACCCTTTTTAGGGGATGCATTTTCAAAAATCTTTCCTTGCATTTGTGAATAATTTCGTGCTTCAGACAACGCACAGCCTAAACCACTGGGTCAGTGAATGAATGAATTTAAGATTTTTACTAAGTAAATTGCAACAATCGATTCTATAATTGTTCCTTGAATGCAAGACTGGAAATTGCAGTAGGTATTATAATATGAATATCTTAGGTATGAATAGGTTACTACTGTTATGGTCCCAGGACTGATTTGATGCCTTACATGCTTATTTATAACACCGAAATCATTCAATGAATGAGGTGATTGTACACAAAAATGGACGGATGGTTATTTGAATTAGGAGATGTTTTAATCAAACTCTAATGCAAAACGTCTCATATTTGACACAAATCAAATTCTATTGACTTATGTTTGTTGTCAAAATTGGATCATATGACGTTGCACATGCGCCGGCGCAAGCTATTGTGTATACCTACTAATAGTAAGTATACAAGTTATTATAAGGTTTTTGGCGCGTGACTGGAACGTTAAAATGTTTACTTTGAGATGACGTAGGTACCTACTTCTCTGGAACTAGTCTAAAATAAACCATTAATATAGGTAGTTAGGAGAGCATCTAGCACGTCAGTCTGTGGACCCAAAACTATCGTACTCGTCCCCTTCAACCAGCTACGCAGTTGTCTACAGGAGTTCACCCACATACAAGCGGAGAACTGGTTGATCTGGACACTGGACTGCAGGCAGTTCAGGAAAGCTATGCCATCCTTAGATGGCAGGCTAACCACTAACCAGGCGTTTATTACACCTAGACAAGAAAGGCCTGCGCCTGGTGACGGGGACCATCACGGGATACTGCTCGCTAAACAAACACTTCCAACACAATAGGCATAACGGACAGTCCTCTGTGCAGAGCATGCATTTGCTCTTTGAATGCACAGGCGTCACCTAGATCAGAACAGAAACCCTCGGGTCACCCAGATCTTTTACACATATTCTAAACCCTTAGTTCCCAAAGTGGTCCAGGTGGACCCCCAGGAGACCACGGGAGACTCGACGGAGTCTACGTTGGGGTCTATCTTCACATTTTTTGTCGAGTTTTGGGAATATGGTAGAAACGTAGCTGCAGGGGTCCACCGGAACTAGCTAAATTTTGAAAGTGGTCTATGAGAAAAAAAAGTCTGGGAACCTCTGTATAAACTGATCAGGAGACATAATCAACTTCTGGGGGGGGCTGGTTGAAATAACCATCGACGGCCGCCATTGCCCACGCACAATGGCCCACTTGAAGAAGTGCGGAAACCAAACCCCATAACATAGAACATAGAAATCATTAACATGTAATTTAATGTAATATCTATCGGAATTTGATTCCATAAACTAACGCATTTTGGAAGATGTCATTGCTACTTGCTGCGACGTGCTACGAACTACTCCGACTACCGTTTCAGCAAAAATAAGCTAAAAGTTCATTATCTTGTGTAATTGTAATCATTGATAAATATTTTATACAATAACAAGTAAACGGAACTAGGAAGTATCTAAAAAGTACCCAAATATCTGTTGTTAGATATTAAGTTACAGTAAGTTCCAATAAAAGTGTGCAAATGGCAAAAAGGAACAGAACTGCCAGACATGTTGTTTTTCTGCTCATCTCGTATGAAAGCCTCATCGGAAAGGTTTCTTTAGAGTAAAAAAGTGTAAAAAACCACAAGTAGGGGATTGTAGGACGGCTTCAAAATAAACACCTGTATCCGTTGCCGGGACACGGGGTTTTTGTATTTCCCCCACAGTGTGTACAAGTCCTTAGACGCGTAACGTATTACCTAACTGCCGAATCTTTGTTTATGAAGCGAACTATACTTAGGCCTAAAGATCGTCTCTTGTTTTATTTTTAGTTTGAAATATCTAAAAGTAGTCTATGACAACAAAAATAAATTATTAAAAAAAAAAAACAATAACAAATGAAGTTCTGTTTAAAGTACATATGTTGACGTGAGAATATGTTGAAACGAAAGAAAAAGAAAATCGTCAACAAACGTTACTTAAAACCAAACCGGAATGGTAGGTACAATTGACAGTAACTACTTGCAAAGCGATAAAATTACAAGTATTTTGTAAATTGTTATTTATAATCTGATAAGAACTATTTATAATGTAATTTGCATTCATAGACACAATGAATCTTCATAGTAGGATCTCAAATAAGTTTTTATTTAAATCAGGTAGACCCAATTCTAAGAACAAAGGTAATTCTCGCGAAGTTTTTTAGCCATGAATCGAGCGAGCAAGCGTTGCTGTACAATGTTACCTTTCATTTGTTACTATCAATAGAACCACCAAAATATAACATTATTGCAACATTAACATAATCGCTGAAGCGTAGATCTTAACTCAGACTAATCCAAGTATGAATCATCGAGAATTTTCGATGCAAAACGGATTTAGTATGGAGCACGTAAATGAAAACACAACTAATTACTTAAAGGTACCCCAAATGGGTTCTGACGATGTTCTTATCTGGTTGCTATTGTTTAACACGCCTCTTTCATTCCCACGGTCGCACGCAGGCGGCGCAGGCGACTGATAACGCGCCGTACCTGCGTCGTGGCGGCAGAGAAAACGCCTCGTGGAATTCTTACTATGTGCGTTAGCGGGAAAAGCGCTTGGAAATCAACTAATTGAAATCCCTACAACATTTATTAGGGCCGCTGTAATAGCGCGCTTAATTGTTAACACTAGTTATGGTAGAGAGTCCTCCTTCACACAGAATGGCCTAAGTGATTTATGTTCTGCATTATATTAGAACTATTTCTCAACCACTTAGGTGCTAAGTGGCTACAACTGGTAGTTGAAAGTAGTTAATTATATTGCAAATTTCATAGGCGGTAAACGTAAAGTTGAAACATTACTATTTCGTAGCATATTACACTGAAAGTTATTTATACAGCAGGTGCAATATCATCCAATTAGTGTATCAAATATTGTATGTTTAGTTTACAAATAATTAGAGCAAAACCAAGTTAATAATACAGTAAATAAATAATAATATTTGGCTTAGGTATACATGGAGCTTTAGTATTCTCATGAAATAGTCTCTGGCGGTTTGTTATCGGGGTTACTTTGTGTTTGCACTCAATTGATAGTGAACAATATAAGCCGAATGTGGCCAACTATGTACTTAAACAATAAATACTACAAATATACAGTTTCGTATTCATCTCATGAGGTCAGAAATCGCATTGTTGAATTTAAATATTTAAATGGAACGGCATCAAACAAAGAGCAGGGCCGGGAGTCAAGTGCAAAATTCACAGCGGCCCACGCTCCCCGTAAGGACGGATTATATGTACAAGGTATATGAGCCGAATCCATTATCCAATGACGTACACCAATTACCCATTTAATGCAATTTGGGCCATTGTAAAGTTGTCCAGGCCGAGTTCTCGTACATTCCCGGCGACACTCACTCAAAAGCACCAATTAGAGAAATCACTAGTGAGCTAACACTGTGTGGACACAGGTCGATCGTTCGCGGTCGTGTTTGGAACCGGTCATGTCAAAATTGGAGTAGTATCCAGAGAGTGGAGTGGCAAGGTGTGCGCGCGCGTGCGTCGCTGTGGCCGGCGAGCGACTACTCGCAGCTGAATGGGCGCTCGGCGGAGGGGCGAAGCTCGCACCGTCTCACTCCCAGCGAGCTTACGAAAATCACCAATTGCGACTGTCCCCTCATTAAACAAGGTAATTTCACATTACAACGACACACTTGTAGTTTCGATACGCGTCGAGCCGGCGCCGCGGGTGCACTAGATACCCGCTGCCCCGGGATGTGACTCGGCTCGAGGTGACGTGAAAGAGTACGAGGTTTTTTTTAAGAGCTTCCGATCGAAGCTCCGGTACATCGTTAAGCATCCGGTGCCACCTGCTCGCACTCGAGAGGAGACTGCGCGTTAGAAGGAGATGAAGTGATCGATCAGAACGCGGACCGGATGGCGGACTCGGTTATGAATGAATCGGCCGTCCCGCTCTGGCCGGTACGCTTGCGTAACGCAGTCTCGCTCCAACGCAGGTTGTCGCCGTAGAGGAAGTGAAAGGGTCGGGGGGCGTAGTAAATATTGCGCTCCGAGTATCCGTCGGGAGTATGTTCTAAAGGGCCTCGGTTTTTGTGGCACCATAAAGTGCAGTCCACCGTCTTCATTCATAGATTTGCACACACGTAACACCTAAAGCCGGTGCATTCCTCAATGAATTATTATCATTAAATCTGCTAAAGCTTACAATCTACAATAATGAACAATCCATGTTCAAGCAGGACAATTAAAATGTAATATCGGTGTACTAAATTGCACAATAATGTTCTATAGCAGGCTACAGGTAGGCAGGAAGTGGTACAAATTGGCAGTAACATAGAGTACCTCAATTGATTCTTGACTATGACAAATGAATGAAACTAAGACAGGATGTTATGCAGGAGGCCTGTAGAGGGGCTTAATGAAGAACGACAGAGGTCCTTCGTTGTTGAGACGAATACTGGAGAATAAGTCAAACTCATCAGTTTGAAGTGCGCTCAGTTTGTGTTGTTTGTCAAGTAGGTGTGTCGCGAGCTCGCTAGGTCAGGCGGCGTGTTCATTGTTCGCGGTATTGTTATCTGCGGCGAGGTGCGCCCGCGCCGCGTCCCGTGTCAATGTTTGGTCGACATCGACACCACGTGGAGGCCCTTTGATCACGGCAAATATTTTGACATCAGCTTATACAGGGGATTGGAGATCTTATGTCAAAAGTAACAGGTAGAAGATAATGGATAAATCAAAGAATAGAGATTACAATCTTTGATCAAAGAGATTAGGTTGACAAACGGACTTGAAATTTTTGAGTAGGTACCTAGATAAACAGCTTGTCTAGTATTTTTTTTTTACCAAGCAAACAAAATTTATTTCCCAAGATCTTCGCAACGTAAAGAACTATTTCTCTAGTAATATATCAGTGTCTAGTCCACTTAATACAAAAGATAAAGATCACTAATTTATACCGGTTCCAATTCTACGCAATTAACATTTTGTTTCTCACTCCACATTGATTGGATCTAATAAATGGAGATTTTAAAATACGAAGTTAATATTTTTATTGAATTATGGAACTGGCAACATGCATAACCCTGGTGTAAAAGATTACAATCTTCTCTTTGATGGTAATGGTTGAAAAACGCAACTTATTTCCAAAGGGTTTGCTCAAAACAAATAAAAGGCTCACAATTGCCTTTCACTTAAACAAATAGAGGATGTGGTCGGTATTGTCATCATGGCTCCAATACTGAACCACAGACTTGTTGAGCTGGTTTGGACATCTGTAAAGCCCAACATTTTTTCTATATTGATACTGTTGAATATTATTTAACTCTACACAGGTATGTATTCACAATGTTAGTAGCATGTTTTATAAAAGTATTTCTTGTTCCCAGAATAATGCAGTCATCAACAAGTTTGACTGAAAATAACTAAACTAATGTGGAAATTGACCGACAAATACTTACAACAACATATTCGCATCAGCATGCCACGTTCGCAACAAAGAAGTCAACCATAAACAAAGGGTAAATCAGATCGGAGCATTATTAAGTTCAAGTGCTTCTCGCCACAAATCAATGGGATCCCGTCGATGCATGTAACCTCTGAGCGCCAGGTGCTACGCGGGAAGTTGTCCCCCGCCTAACCCCCTCCCCCCGCACGATCCTCCACACACACACACCACACAAGAGGAAGTGCACACTCACATACACAACACATACGTAGTGACGTAGAGATCAATGTGGCTGTGTGTTTCTGTAATTTATTAATGGTGGCTTGCATTTGCGTATGCGCTGCTCGTTGCGTATGAAAAATGGCGGATATAAATATGATTTGAGTGGACGCTAATTCAAAAGTATAGTCGTTTAAAGCGCTTGTTCTTGACGCCTTAAAAGAGCCGCTTTAAGAGCTTTTGACAACTTAGTTTAGTGGAGTATTTATTGCTAACAAATGAACATTCCGTGATTTTGGTACCTACACATACTTCACATAATGTTTATGACACATCTTGTTAAGAATCATATTTATTTTGTAATACCGATAAAGTTCCGAATAAATGTTAATCATTTATTTAATACTTCGTTTTTATGTCGATTTTGAGAACTAAGTAACTTTTTGATATTAGTGTTTTCTGCGGGATGGTATGATTAAGATATCGAAAATAGTAGTAGGCAAAATAGAGAAATAAGCTTTATATTTATTTTTGAGAAACGCGTTTAGTTAAACCTTTCATGTACTTAAGTAGTGACGTAGCTATCTGTTGCAAAAGATAAAAGTTAAGTCCATGTCGGCTAAGTGTTACTCATCGAAGGAATGCTTTTAAAAGTTCCTCTAACGAACAACATAGTATTGTGCTCGTTCACCACTCACAATAGAAATTATCAACAGGTAGCTAAGGCCTATACAATGTGTCCTTCCGGTATCCGATCTTAACACTCACTCCGCTGAAAGAAACGTTATTGTCACAGCATAGAGCTGAAATTGAAATGTTACACAGAAGTCAAATAGTTCTACGCTCAAAATATTGAAGTAGGAGACACTTCACAGTATTTTGAAAGTTACTGCCCTCAATTTAAAGTTCAGTTTTGCATAGCTGCTTTGTTTAGTAAGGTTTAAGTGTAACTTGCACTGCAGGGTTACCCACCATCCGGTGTAAGGTGATACCGTGGGGAAGTGAGCACCATTTCGGGGAAAGATAACCCCTCTATCATATTAACATAATTAAACGTGTTAATATAACATTTTAATGAGTATTTAAGGTTAAGATACAGTTAGGTACAATAATTTTGATCAAATTAAGATTCGCGTTTATGTCTTTTCAATGACGTTTCCGGTCTTGATTGAAGTGACGCTTTCGTTGAGTTTGTGAGTGAAGATAAGATTGTTTATTGATGAAATGGTATAAGTACTTTAGATACCATGCTATGAGTTCCTATTTTAAACATTCATTAATCATTATCTCAGTTTTTTGAACATAAAAATTATGATGAAGTAATTATTATGGCCCAATAAATTCTCACAACATAATCACTCTATCTATTTACACTTACATTTAATTTGTAAGAAATTTTTGTTACAAAATAATTACAAAGATTCAGATTAATGTGATAAAAAAGTAGCAGTGACTCCAAATTTACATAAAGTACTTCTAAAAAAAACATTTAATAGACGCCAAGGTGCAATCACGGCGAGAAACTATAACCATAACTCAAACGAGAATAATAAAGTATTCCCAAATACCTACCTACGTGGTAGTATTATAAGAAAAATTACACGCAACCGTATCT
Source organism: Fissipunctia ypsillon (assembly GCA_947568875.1). Classification (NCBI taxonomy): domain Eukaryota; kingdom Metazoa; phylum Arthropoda; class Insecta; order Lepidoptera; family Noctuidae; genus Fissipunctia; species Fissipunctia ypsillon. The sequence continues at coordinate 12,319,908 of OX387661.1, read as the reverse complement.
ACTACATAAATCGTCCTGTATTAATTAAATATAATGGTTCACTGATACGTTTCTCTGCCCAACCAACTCGCCACTCATCGAGAACTGGTTCTTTCTCCATCCATTAATTTATATTGCCCAAATTAAATTAACATGAAACCTAAACATTATCTATGGAATATTAAACGTATGCTGTTATCTCAGATTATTTCGTATTATCAACTTTTAAAGTAAAACAAAAACAAAATATACGACCAATTCACGTCATGAAAACCTATTATGAATAAACATAAACATAGCTCAAACTGTTCAGTTATCAATAATGCGAAGCTCTTACAAATGAAGACAGACTGGTACTCTCTATACAAGCAGCTCATTGTGGGATTACTCACGGTGAGGTCTAGACTGAAATAAAAATAATCACACACAGTCAATGTCGAACGGAACCATAAAAAGTTGAGTAAAAGGCGTCGAAAGAAGGCAGCGAATTTTGAAGCAAACCAGTTTAATGAGGGTCGAATTTAAATACGAAAATAAAGCGGTTCCCACGGAGTCGGTCGCGGGAACGGAAGCCTCGCGATGTCGCGGCGACGACGCGACGCGACGCGACTGCTCATATCGCGCGATCATCGCTCGACGCCTGCGCACCGCCCTTGCACCGCAACACGCAGCTCCAAGGCCGCATAGAACAATATGAAGGGACAAACAATGGTTTTTGCAAATTGAAGTTTTATTTAGATAGATTTTATTTAGATTGTTTTTAGTTTGATTTAGATTTAGTGTTATTTAGATTTAACTTTTCTTACTAAACTCTTGTTTTTGTGATGTAACAAATGGAAATTACTTGGGTGTTTTAGATTTCTATGTAGAAACACATTAGGTATTTAAATTAATTCTTGGTATATGTTCAAAGATTTCCCAATATTTATTAAATTAGTAGATACATTACCTAAGTATTTTCAGTTTTCCCACCACGTGAGAATGATTTTACTTAAACTGTTATGGGTAAACCGAGTCGGGGGTCGACGTAATTGAGCATAGATATGCGATCACAGCTCCCGTGAAATTGATTCGATTAATAATCGTATTTCTCGATTTTTTGTCGATATAATTTGTTACGGTAAGCGGTAATTTATATGGTATGGCGCTCTGCAATCGGTAGCATTTTAGCCTCTGCTATTAATTATCTATATCGATATACAATAATTATAGGAACTTGAAAAACTATTGGGTAAAAAATTATTCATCGCAATTAAAGTGTCTTCATGGCTTCTAAAAAGACTAGTGTAAGACTAAAAAGTGCTACATCATTGTTAATTAATTCCTACCTACAATCAAGTCTACATCTGTATAAACTACTTTTGATGTGCATCTGCTGTAAATGTTTGTAATAGTTATTTTTCTCTTAACTATAGTTAAACATTCGTTTATCTCTTTAGCATTGACCTGTTCGTGGAAACATCGCAGAAAGACAATTTATTTATTTTTCGAAATATACAATGTGTAAACAAGGGCCGAGGTCCGATCGCTGTTTGAGCTTGCTTTCGATAATGTCAACAGGCCTCAACGGAACTTGCCCCAGACGCGCCGAAGCCGCCTGGCGTTGACGCCGTCGTGTGCTTTACATAATCTACTTTTAAATCGTTTTCTACGTAGTTAACGACAAAGGAAATCTGCCTTCCGTTCATTCAAGCTCTCCAGTTCATTTTGCAACGATTTAACCTCGTAAATCACTGGTGCGGTAACAAAAAGGCACGTCTTATTAATTAAAATATAATAAGTTATTATTTCTATATAAGTGGCGTTAGTACTGTGTCAATACCAATTCTTTATTTATTACATGTGCTAACATCTGCGCTGATATAGCAACATGTCTCCGCGAGTGATGTATGAGTGTTCGTACAACAATGTCGCAACAGCGCGCCTCATTGAGCACGAGCGTTGTGAATGACATGCTTGCTGGCTAGATGGGTGAGGTTGTTTGTCTTCAAAACTATGAATGGACCGGACCCGTTCTACTTTACTACGGACTCGAACGTATGTACACTGTCGCCTCAAGTTATCGTTGAAATAACTCGTCTTGCCTCGACGTGAATGTTCGACGAATTCGAATATTGATTCGGAAGTTATTGTAATGCTCTCAAAATAACGTTCTCAGAACTATATTAGTTTACGCTGAAATCTGTCTTTGATTTTAACGGAAGTTGATGATTCTTTGCAAATACAATATGCTAGGCCGATGGATTCGTAGATTTATTGAATTACGACATATTTCTCATTCGCTACCTTTGATCAATTTTGTTGATAGTCGAGTTTATGACTAGTAAACAACCGATCCTACTAAAATAAAGTTTTCCACTAAAAGCTGCGTAATGGACATCATTGAACAAAAAAACCTTAGTTGACCAATACCTGTCCCCTTTTGTTATAGAGAATCGCCTGTTATATTGTTCTACGCATAGTGTAGAGTTAGTAGGTACTACGTTATGTACCATTTCCGTGAGTCATTCATAAGATGTAGTATATTTCTCAACACAGCACATCGTTGTAGGCACAACACCATAAGTCCAGTGTTTGCTGTGACAACAAGTCGGAATTGCTGGAAAGCCTCAAAAAACTCGTGACTCATACATAAAAATATGTAATAATAAAAGTTCACGAGGCAATAATGAAGGGCCAACTAACTATTGTTGTGATTGGATATCTGTCTATCTACGTAGTTGGACAATGTTATCGGTTGTGAAATTCCAATTGGTAACTAAGAAAGATAATGAGCGGTGTGTGAAATTAGAAATAAATATATAATATTTTCAAAAAATTGCTTTGAGCACACATTAAAATTGTCGAAGACCTTAAAGTCTGAGAGCACTTAAAGAAAAAGAAAAACATTAAAATATTGACTATACCATATCAGCTTGTCGCAATCATGAAAATAGAAATAATTCTTTATTACGTCTAGGCTCAATCAATCTGCCTAGCCTTTTCCCAAATATTTTGGGGTCGGCTTCCAGTTTAATCGGATGCAGCTGAATACCAGTATTTTACATGGAGCGAATGCCTATCTGACCTCCACAACCCAGTAACTGGATAATACGATATCCCTTAGTAAGACTGGTTGTCAGACTTTCGGGCTTCTGACGACCTGTAATGACTGTCAAAGATCCACGCATGACAGCCGGGACCAACGGCTTAAATTGCTTTCCGAGGTACGGTGGAGTCTCGGTATGTAAATATGGTCACCCGGCCACGGACCAACCCCGGCAAGCATAGCTTAACCTGATGGATCGACCCGTGCGGCTGTTATTATGTCTACTCTCTATAGTTAATCATCAATAATGTCAACAGATTTTACTCAATGAACGATCAGATCGTCAGCTATTGAGAATGTAATACTATATTACTACAGAGGTCTTACAATGACTTGTTGAACTATTAACACATTCGCGATCTTTTATTCACTGTCTTTATCTAGATCTCATTCACTCATCAGTACCTACTATCGTGGTATCTAATAGTTTTGTACCTACCTATGCCAGTTTTATCTCAACATCATCTTATGAGTCTCTCTACCCTTGACTACAGTAAATTGGTAAAGCTAGTACCATCCTACAAATGACAGCACAGCTACGCTTCCAAACTACAATAAATTACCCTCTTAATGCATCACGATTTGTTGATATCGTCAGATGATATCTTTATCAACATGGTGATCGCTTACCATAACTTCGGCTGCTTGTACCATCGATTTGTTTTACATAAAATCGCTTATTCTACTTCCGTTACAGTCCGTTTATATCAATGCCTTCATTTTCTCATCGTTCCCTTGACATAACGAGAAACATTTTGATACATCATAGAGATGAACAATATTTTATATTGTGTAAGTTATTAACGTCTGCAACGATGGTATTTGAGCTTTTTTTTTAATTAAACGATGCTTCGTGAGGTAATATTTCTCAATGCGTCTTAATTTAGAGAGTACGTAATATAGTTGCGCTTAAGTAGTTATCGAGATGTGGAGATAGAGGCTGACGGGTGGACGGAGGCATCTTCGATAGTATCTTGAGTTAGGGCCGATAGCATCGCCCCTGTCAGCCGCCGATGCACTGCCATGCATTCAATTGATTACCAATTAGTGGTACGAGCGTCTTCACAGGAGCATTTATAAGTGACGTGAATGGTAGTCAGTTGGTTATTAAAGGTGACATAACTGTTAACATGTGCAGTTAGCTCATATTCAGCACAGGTGACAAAGCTGATATCAGACAGGTTGATGCTATGAAGATGGCTCTAAGTCACAACGTTCCATTCGTCGATAACCATTTCTCTATGTCTAGAGCGAAAAATACAGTGAGGTTTTTTGTTTCAATAAATTATTGCATAATAAATCATACATCCATAAAAACATACATAATAAAATAAATTAAATATTTTCCTTTATAAGATATGTTCTCGTGGGAACGGACGAGTTCGCAGCTAATTAGTCAAAATCAGAACAGTCCTTGATACATTGATTGATCATAATTTTATAATCCTGCGAATCATCATCATCTGCCTAGCCTTTTCCCAACTATATTGGGGTCGGCTTCCAGTCAAACCGGATGCAGCCGAATACCAGTATTTTAAATGGAGCGACTGCCTATCTGACCTCCACAACCCAGTTACTGGGTAATACGATACCCCTTGGTAAGACTGGTTGTCAGACTCGGGCTTCTGACGACCCGTAACGACTGTCAAAGATACACGTATGACAGCCGGGACCAACGGCTTAACGTGCTTTCCGAGGCACGGAGGGGTCTTGATATGTAAAGATTGTCACCCATCCACGGAACAACGGCGAATATTTAGAGCATAATATCAGAGAACGCTAAATGAACGCCATATTGATTGTATAAGGACCTTAATATGGACACAAATCACAGGGGAACAAGCGGGTTGATGGCAACATAGAATCATAATTATGTTTTTCGAGTAGCTACACATTTAAATAGGCATAATAATCGGAGCGATGTGATTTCTGATGACTATCAGACGCGTGATCTGTTCGAGTAGTGGGCCGCACTCATTAACATACTCTTTCCATTAAATTCGATCGTTATTCTTTTCTAATCGCGGTCGGAGTGAGTTCGGTATCGCGGTCGACCGGTCTTCGGCGTTGCAACATTTTATATCTGATCTTGTCGAGCGTTTTAAGCGCCATCGTGAGAACATGTAGGTACGGTTACCATTTTATTTTGTTCTGTGTCCAAATGATCAGTGCGCATGTTTGAGCACTCACTAACATGAAGAGAGTCACAGTCGAGGGGACGGTGAAGCGGCACTGCGATTGCCAAGCGCCGCCTCGCGTCGCACCCATCAAGCAGCTTCAGTAAAAACGCTCATTTGTGATAAACATAAATAGGTGCGCGGTTGCGGTACGTACTGAATAAATTAGATCGATTAACCGAGTTTTGTTTATCTCATATCGCGTGGGAAAAGATAATGAACTCAATTTAAACGAGAAAGTTTAAACAACTTTATCTTTCGATTCTGTCGTCGTTAAACTCCGAATTCAATTACAGGCGATTACCGACGATACGATCTCGTTATCAGGTGTTCGAAATCAGTTAGCGAGGAAAAAATGGCTTTTGAGATTTTAAGGCAGCAATGCGCAGTAAATTGCGCAATTTGGTAAAAGTTATACGTGCAATTAGCCGTGCGAACAAAAACCGCAGACGTGAGCACACGTCCCCGTTCCGGGCCAGCTCGGCGGCGCGCGGCGGTGCCAATGAGGGCCGCAGTAATGCCACCGATGCCCATCTATCGGCCGGCACCGCACAAGGGCAAATCGACAGGGCAATATACTTTTTTCAATACACTGAAGAGCTTATTATTTGTTGTTATGTTCAATAAAGCGCGGCGGCATTTTTATGAACGATTCCAGCGACAGCCAAAGAAATGAAATAAAGTAAATGACGTACATGTACCTACCTTTTGAAAACGCATCACAAATCGATCAGATCAGTTCAGATATAAATCAATATGTGTCTACATTGGTGAAAGACTTAAATCATAGACGGTGCAAAATTAAGTCGAGATTATCAGGCATAAAAAACCACTCCTAAGCTACTTTCTTTGTAGACATGTTTGAATGGACGTTTATGATCAAGAGTTGTCTTTCTAGGTGTACATATAAAGAAGACTCGACACTTTACGGTTAGCCGGACGCAGGAAACGTCCGGCGAAAAAAACCTGATAGTCAGCATCTCCATAAGACACGGGAATCTTGCCTTCCGCTAATTATTTACGATATATTGCGTAACGGTGAAACGCCGGGAAGGAGACAGGAAAAAAACGTGCTCCACAGGATGCGAGACACACTCGCCACCAGATCATGTTAATCCATATTTAACCGTAACATGTTATCATAAAGTTCATAACGCTTTGGCGATTAGGATCGCTTGGTCACTTTTAGAATATCTTTATTCATATTTCGAACGATCTCGATAAAGCAGAAATGGACTCCGATCGATCACTGGCCGCGGGAAAAACTGGACTCTACGTCTTGCACAACACGATCGCATTTGGTTAGTTGTGCGCTTGGTCTACCACCGGTCTGTTTATGCTGGCGGCGTAATTAAAGATACCATAACAGGAACCAGGAAGAGTGTCGTACTATCTCAACAGTTAGCCGGAAATCGCCAGATCTGTGAGTTCATTCATAAATGAGAGGCCCGGCGCGACAATGTTGTATGACAGGTTGGCGCACCGAGCCATACTGACTTCTATTTATACCTTGTATAGACATACTTTGCCGGAGCAGCGAGCCTTAAATAATTAAACATGAATGAAACGCACCACTTAATTGAGTAGAAATGTGAACAAACATTATGTCAACTAGCCCACGCTGTTTTAGTTGCCACGGCTAGGTTTTGTTTGGACGTCATATATGGGTATCGAAGATTAAATGTTTGAGGGAAAACTTATGGCAGCCGAAATGTACACGTCACTATGTGATAGGTGCTGTGGACATTATCAGAAACAGTTAAGTAAACAGGACGTTCTTTTAATTACCTACTGGACTGGTAATAGTGGTAGTCACAAAACCGCAAAAACGTTTATTGCTATACATTTACATAAATAAAAAGCAAATATAAGTATCTTCTGTTAAGAAAATTTAGACAAAATCTACGAACCACGAAAATTGAAAACTGGCCTTTTAAAAGAGCACTCGTATCTGAATCTAGGCTACTCAAAAAAAGCATCATTCAAACAAGCGTAGCACTATGTTTGTTGTTGAATATAGACAAAGAGTCATGACGAACAATTATCCCGAGCGAGACGTAGGGGCGTCGGGAGTACTCGGGAGCCGCCGGAGCAAAGGGCGAGGCTCTGATTGCTGTAATCGAGTTAAGACGAGTGGACATCTAAACAAAAAGAGTAGCACAATTAGCAGGCGTGGGCGCGCTTCCGCTAACAGGGCTGTGTAACGAACTTACTGAGATGGGTTTCATACAAAAAGTCAATTATGAACTGCGATAGAGCGGTTTTAAAATGTCTTGTTTATTTAGGCATCGGCTAGAGATGAAGTTAGGGGACAATTTTGTGGAATTATTCCACTATACAACATTAAGTACCTTTAAAGATGTAAGGAGGATGCCTATGATTTCTAACGAGTTTATGTTAAAGCTATATTAAGTGTAAGAAAGTTGTATATGACCCCGAGCCAAAGGTGGAAGCTAGAAACTACATAGAAATCATGACTCAAGCTTATAGCAGAGTTAAACATAGGACCCCATTCATAAAATATAATAAACAGACCATGATACGAAATAGAAAGATCAAAATGAGTTCTAAGAATATAGAGACAGAAATACGTAGGGTTAGTCATGAGTTGTGTTCCATTAACAACATTAACTGAAGGACATGGCAGAGAGAAGCCAACAATTACACATTACATTACAGTGGATGTGGGCGACGGAAGTGATGCTAAGCGGCGCCTGAGCACACGTGAGGAGACTTCATGAAATTGTACGAATTCTGTCGAAGTTTTGAAGTAAGGACGGTAATTGATAGCATGCAAATTGATGCTATAGTAAGAATGGAGTTATTGAAAAGATGTTGGAGGTTGGATTATACTATGTTTTGGGAATGCTTTTAGTCCAGGTTGTCGTTATTGACATTCGTGACCAAACCCACGAAAGACATTGGGATTTTAATAGCCTCAGTCTCTTTTACGAAATGATTTTATATTTAGCTCCAGATTATGTAATTTTGTACCGTTTACAACTTTATCGACAGCGATTAATGTTTGCAGGACACTGGCACACTATTATTCCCGCGACAGGAAGTGCTCTGCCGGACGCGCGTATCTAGCTACCTTATCTATCCCATTCTCTTTATAGATTTGTCATACTCCACCATCTCGCTCTCTCAGACCTACTTTTGTCCTTTTTTTGCTCATGTAACTTGAACTATACTATCCTGCTCTCTTCGGTACCATTCCACTCGCGTGTTGCGTAATGAGGCGGTCAAATTTTACTTTGTATGTTGACCGTTATATTATTGCGGCGTCATGGAGCCGAGAGCCGAGAGCCGAGAGCCGACCACTCTCCGAACAGCTACTGTTTAATGATACGTCATTACAGAGCAACATCTCTACAGGTCATATTTTATAACAAAATATCCGATGTTGTCTAAATTTTTATTTATATGTTCCGTTCTAAAAATATTAAATAATGACACGATGGTACGGCTCGTGTAACGGCAATGGAGCAGAAGCTGTGGCCGCAACAAGAGCGGCTAGAAATCATCTCCACGTCCGGCCATTCCGCCATCAGTTGCAGCGTTTTAATTATTAATGAAACCGGCCGCCGCGGGAAAGCCGCACTACGCCCGGCTCCGCTTCCGCTCACAACGTTGCGCTTCATTCATAAAACCAAACATTTCTTACTAAACGTACTAAATCACATTATCATTTATTCCAATATCAACTCTAGCATTAAGCACAAAAAGTTCATTTTCCATCTTCGGCACGAGCACAAGCAACATTCATGCAATACACAGGTTGCGCACAGAAATAGATATCGTAAAAAGTCGTAACTCAAAGCGAACGCATACGAAAGTGGTTTTTCCATCGATAGCAGAAAGTTGTTTTCCGCCTGAGGAAACGGTACCAATTAGACCTTATAAGGTGTTAACGTTCTCGGTTGATTTACTCGCTTGTCGTGAATGGGATGCGTTCTGTGGTCGGCGAGGTGCGAAGATCTAGTAATCGTTGAATGGAGTCACCGCGGTCCCCTGGGCGGCCCGGGCGCTGCGTGTCCATATCGACGCACAGCTCGCCTAGCAACCCATCACCTCGCATTTCTTACACCATTCAATCCGAGAATGTAATCATTACATTTCTTTTATGGAAACTTGGTCGTAATGGAAACTGGAGATTGGTATGAGGTTGCCTCCAAGAGTCAAACTTATAAGGACATCCCTATAGACTAAAATTAAAAGAGAAATCGACATCCTGCGTTACTCTGATAGTTATGATCGCTTTGGACACGTTTCACATTCTGAGGCTAACTTCTTTATAAATTGTTGTTAGCAAATCGTGTTTTTAAATAATTGATATGCAGACTCAAAATCAGACGCCGACTTCCGATTTCATAAATAGGATGTTTTGTAACAAACAGCGAAGGAAGTCTAGACATAAAAAGTGGTTGATCAATGTTTCGAAACCATGCTACCTAGACTGCGTATACAAGTCCGCACCTATATCATTATATGCATGTTGATTGTAACAAAACTGCTTATCTTATGTAAGTAATAATATTTATTAGATATGTGTACGGATGTGAGGTAAACTGGCTAGGTTTACTGGTTGCAGGGAAATGAATGATGCCGACCAGCCGTCTACAGTGCGACCAAGTACTGGTCGTGTCTGCCTCAGTGAGAAGCTGGTACGTAATAGAAAGTGCCGTTAGAGTTATATTTAGACGTTATCTTAGCTTAAAGTACCTTATATACTCTTATAAAATGAAAACTTATAGGGCACCATCACTTATAGAATGGATTGAAAATACATGTTAAACGAAGCTTCTGAAACTTCGCTCCACCTGAAAATGTTTATGTAATTTACTGGTTGCTTATCTATGTTTCAGAACGTCAATGAGGACACAACAAGCCTGCATATTATTACAGTGTTCACGAGCTGTAATTAACAAGCACTGGTATAGTATTACAGACAATTTGTCAGTCGCGGACGGTCATCGCAGCGTTTCTCGGAAATAATCGATGAGTTTCCATTCAAATTTTGGATTATTTTGCAGGAACAAAAAGGTTTCGGTGCCACACAGTCTGCAGCCACAAAAGGGCGTCCTTTTTTTACAAATTTTAAGGTACCTTAGAAATGCAACCTGCGATTTTGCTATGCGAATTTCTGCCCTACGAAGACAGTTATTAAGTAGGATTTCTGTTTTGGGCCTCTTTTTCGCTATAATGAGCAATGTTTTTGTGTTACCTGGCGTACAATATGGTGGCACCGCTCACCGGATATAGTGGGATCGTCCATGAATGGCGCGGGATAAAAAAATCGTATTTACGATTATACACGAGCGATTTGTCGCCGTCACCCGATACGATGCGCGGACGCCGCCCGGTGCAGCGCGGCGCGGCGTGATTATTGGATCACGTTACGCGGAAGATCTTGTTAGAGGAAGTTTCACATAATTGTACTATTTTGCCCTTTATTGCATATTAAATGTCAGTGTAATGAAAATAGAGGATAGCGTGTTTCTTTAATTTTTATTATTAGTTTGTCTGACAAATCGTTTGTGGCTGACTACTTAGCATTTATATGAAAAACTTTAGGTGGACACAAAATTTTGATAAAGCCGAGTGTGCATACTTAATAGTCCTAATAGTAATTGTAAGAACTCATGCCGCCTGGGATACAGGTTAATCCTAGTACATACAGCCATCATACTTTGTAATACCTACATTATTTATAAGATGTAGGTACGAGTATATACAGTATTTCTCCAATTTTATGTTCTGAATTAATATTTTTATTTTTTTTTATTTTATACATGCGTGTTATATTGATATGGTTTGCATTTGAATCTTTTATGCCTCGAATAAAATGATGTGTTGATTTAATAAATGCATAGCCGTGCATTCGGAATACTTAATTCATCTCAGTTTCATGTAAAACACTCATTAGTGAGTGCAGCACGTCCATAAACAACGGCCATGTACCTGTCAATTACAATATTTTAAATTCAAATTTTGTCACATACAGCGCTTAATAAATGTCATCGTACTGTCCAAAGAACAAATCGTATCTTTTTTTATTGTGTTGACTCGAGCAGTTCCAAGCGCTAAAAGTAACAACACGCTTTTAAGCGTTTTATAGCATAGACAACAAAAATTAACATGACTGCTTTATTTAATATTTTATTTATTTGTTAACAATAAAAGTGTTACACAGATCGGATGTTTATTTATGACATCGCTAACAAAATGCCTTGTCATATCATCACAGTATCTCATTTGGGAGCTTTCAACAAATCAACACATTACGCTTTCAAAATATTATGTGTGTCGCGTCGGCGCGGGCGCAGCTTCTGAACGCTCTCCAGTTTCAAGAAATGATCAATCATAAAGCGCGAGGTGATTTTTCACGAGGGCGTCCTCGACGCGTTTTGTTTTCCCAAAACACAAAATTAAGCTTCACTAAGTTTTAAATATAGTTTTTAAACGGCGAAAATAACTGACTGTTGAAATAACGCCTCTCTCACCTGCTGAGAGTTCGATATATCTCTACTGTTTACGAAATCATTTGGCAAATACAACAGGATGCGTTTCGAAATTTATTTTTGAACTTTACTAATTAAATATTTATTCAGTAGCCTTTAAACAAGAAAAATAATATGCATTTAAGTGGGCTGCTGTGCTAAATAACAAATTTAATCTGAGTTTTGTGTACAAACACGTAACGCTACGTACAGTGTTACGAAGTACGAAGAATATTGATTCTTTGATAAGTGTATTTTCGACACCCAACTAAAGTGTGTGATATCAATGTGTGTCTTTTCTAATAGCCAAAACACAACAAAAAGTAACAATTTCAACAAGAATCCTAACAGCTTACAAAACGTTTTAGCTTTGTAAGATGGCGATTCAAACGGAAAATAGCGATGTCAAACAATTGTTTAGTCAAACATCGTTTTGAAATAAGCCAGTTGTATCTTAGCGCGTCGTACTTTATCTTAGAGTGTGTTTTTAATAAGACGGAAATCTTCACCCGGCTAATGGCAGCTGGACCGAACTGACTGAGTGAATGAACCTATGACCGGTTTCGCCGTTTTCAATCCAGTTCATAACTACTAGTCACAAGATTGGATTATCCAAAACCATTTTGTATGGCTGTAAAACGATGTAGCGTTTTTATTGTTAGTCTATGATCTTTTTTGTTTGTGTTAATTGAAATACATTAATTAAGTACCTTGCCATCGTTGAGTCCTGATGTCTCAGATCATTTAGTGGCCTTTGATACATACCTGAAACAATAAAAGATAATTTATGATTTGGAACAGTATTGAGATGAGATGTTAATTCACATGTGAAAACCCACATTTAACTTGTTTGCAATATGTATTTTGAATACGGCGGCTCTAAAGTTCGAAATACAAAATGAGATCTATTCATTCTTTTTTAATAAAAAATATGAAACGTCTTTTTTGCAAACCAGTTCTTCAAAAACGTTATTACTGTAGTTAACTATTGTAAAGACCATTATGTATTCGATTATACAAGAGATAATGTATGTACGATTACAATAAAGGCATTGTCAGTTTCACCCCTTTTTTACCGTTGGATTCGAGGGGTGATGATAACGAAACTGTCATATCTTAGAGGAAGAGGCGTGGTCACCAAACTACTACCAAAGGGAACGTCAGTTGTTGACATTTGATACCAATTCTTTATATAACTTTGGACATGTGCTCCATACAAATAAATAGGGAACGAAGTGGGGAACGTTCAGGAACACGTTATAGCGTTTAGAAGCGATTTTTGCACCCTTTTTATTAATGTTATTTTATCCAAGGTTACCTAAAGACTTTTGTGTATCGTAATAGGTGATTGGGTATGTCCAGGGCATGGCCAGCTACGAATTTTTGTGTGGTACTTCATGGTAATCAAATAAATTAGCTACGTGGTTAGGGACAGACACAAACTGTCTGAAATAATGAAGTATAACTGAAAGATTTCACCGATAATAAGCCTGTAAAACCTTATGTTTAAGCAATCATAATTCTATACTTTGACTATGACTATTGTTGGTTTGACTTTACCCTGCCCAGATACAAAACAGTTCACAAAACGTGTTTCCCGCAGGCAGAAACTACAGAACGCCCGGTGCTACGATCCTTACAGACTCTGTTAGCGTTTTCTACATTTCATGCCCGTTTTCTATATTATTTTCTTTTGTGCTTCTTTATTTACCCACTTTGGCACTTCATATCGATGCATATATTTTCTCTGATATAAGTAGGTATAATTTCTACCGCACAGTCAAGCAAGGGAATTACATAGTTACAAATCTTTATATTTGAGGGGCTTGTGGCTAAGTAATAACAGCCGCACGGGTCGATCGATCAGGTTACAAGCTACGCTTGCCGCGGTTGGTCCGTGGATGGGTGACCATCTTTACATATCAAGACCGCGCCGTGCCTCGGAAAGCACGCTACGCCGTTGGTCCCGGCTGTCATTCATGGATCTTTGACAGTCGTTACGGGTCGTCCGAAGCCCGAAATTCTGACAACCAGTCTTACCAAGGGGTATCGTATTACCCAGTACCTAACTGGGTTGTGGAGGTCAGATAGGCGGTCGCTCCATGTAAAATACTGGTTTTCAGCTGCATCCGGTTTGACTTGAAGCCGACCCCAGTATAGTTGGGAAAAGGCTAGGCAGCTGATGAAATCTTTATATTTTATAGCTATTAATTAAAAACAATCAACAGTTCCGGTATCAATATTAGCACAATAAGTAGCAAGAAAATAGGATTATAGTCAGAAATGAGACAATTTGCGACATTTTGACAAATGATGCTAGTGTTTAACTTTCAGTTACTGTAACTGCGAGCGAGTATTAAGTTTCCGAACCGAACAGAAACTAGTTATGCGTATATTTATATGCTCTTCCGGCTATCAGTTTCAACACCAATACAACTAACCATTTCTCACGCCAATTTGCTATTGGTTGACACGTTGACAACTCCCAAGCACCACTCACACAACAAAAATTAAACTATTTCCTAATTAAAACTATTAAAAAGTATAGACGGTGATACAGTCGCCTACTTCCGCATTGAGTTATTTGTGTCGGTTAACCCTTCACCGGCTATTAAGGGACTGTCGGGGTTAAATGAGACATTTTTCAAAGCGGCCCCGGCCGCTGACGGGCTTAATGAGATGTCGCCACGGGTTATTTTCAGTCGTACACCGGTTTGAACTAGAAAAAAGAACACGAAAATGCTAGAGATAATGAACCATTCGGATCGGTAATTGAAAACAAAAAGTTGCTTTGGATGTGTGTGTGTTCGACTAGGCATGTGTGTTCACTTATAAATTTTGTGTGTGTGTTGTGTTTCTTGAATGATTCGTAAGTGGAGCGTAGATATTAGTCGGATGATCGGCTCTGGCTCCACGTGTATGGTTTCGTTTCAGGCTTCATTGATTGCGCGATGACGGTGTCCAACAGTCTGTGACGATTGCCACTGCAATACAGGATTATTTATTGCAGCTGTTTTAAACATCGATTCATACAGTGAATTTATTATCCGTAAGTTTCAAAACGAGACGCCTTAAATTTCGTAAAATATATTTCATGATACATAATACAAATATATTCTTTAGTCTATATCTTCGCCATCAGAGTAATCTAATAAACTTTCGTCTCAATTTATGTTCCATCAATTTTATCTTTATTAATTTATCAGAATGAATAGAGCAGCGTGTTAGTATGAAATATAATAAAAACAATATAAGATGGTAGTGCAATAACGCTATCTCCTACTGTTGTAGACGTAATCTGATGATGTGTAGCTTCTCACGAAACGAGCAAGAACATGGCGGCCATCTAATTAAGTACAATATTATAAACAATCCATTAACGATTGGGCAATACGATAATTTTGTAACCGCCGTATGTAAGGCACGTTCGAAATAATTTATGATTGATAGCTCCATTGATTTGGCAGTTCTGTTTCAGCGTGGCGTATATAATTTTGTGAAAAGTTATTGATGTATCGGGAACAAGACACGACAAAGAGAAATAACAGCTAATAAGAAATACAGTGATTTAATATTGGCAATATCTCAAGAAGTGCATCAACGTCTCGTCATTCACAAGTCGTAAGTCGGCAACGGAGATAAAATAATGGCACAACTTCGAATAGTCGCGTCAATAAAGTACATAATTATGTTAGTCCGTCCATACTCGTGACAAGTATATGAGTGAGAAAAATATGTTGACTTAAGGGGGAAGCGCCAAGGTAGCCCGCGAAATTCAAATTTTCTTACGATTTTTGCAATTTGCTGGTCAGTATTAAGTTATAGGTTGATTAAAATATGATTCGCGGCCGTAACAAATATGTATTTACAGAATTATAATCATTAAAGTCATCAACACAACTCTCTAAGACCAAGTAAACCCCAAGAATTACTATTTCATGAAATCTTGACATTTGGGGATTATACTAACTTAACAAGTTTTATTACTGATTGTAATGATTATAATTCTGTAAATACATATTTGTTACGACCGCGAATCATATTTTCATCAACGTACAACTTAACACTGACCAGCAATTTGCAAAAAACGTAAGAAAATTTGAATTTCGCGGGCTACCTTAGCGCTTCCCCCTTAAACAAATGCCTTTTCAGTATTCAGTTACCGCTTATGCATAAAATAATGCACAATCCATTATGATTGTGCAAAATAAAATATACATCTTTACCCCTCAAACAGTAGGTACTACAATTGATTTAAATAATAGGAAATTCAATAAGTATATAAAAGGCGTTGTTTTGGACTATAGAAAACATGTAAAGGAGACAGGAAACTGTCACTGAGGTACTAATTTAGCCGGCCTCGTGGTAAGTTTCAGCTTATCTCCGGCGAAGAACTTGTTTTGCACGCCGTGGGAAACACGCTTACACGCGCAATAATCTACCTTGTTTTATTTATAGGGCTGTGCCACCGCAATGAGTAAACTACCGACCGAGTAATTTACCAATCGCGGCTTTCACGTTCTGATTAAAATCATTTATCTCCTGCCTCAATACAGCTAATTCAACCTCTGTCATTATCTACAATTAAGAGAGCCACTTAAGCTTAAATACCTCTATCAAATTCAATCGCTCCGTTTTTAAATTAGTTGTGATTTTCGGTGACGATAAAATATTATTGTGTGGTGGTAGCCCTATCTATAATCACCGGTGGCAGCATCCCATTCATTGCCGCATGCATGTGTGTGTGTTCATGTGCGTCCGTGTGCTCATACGCATATGTTCCGAGCTACCGTTACCGTATGGACAACGGATAAGTATCTACACCAAATTGTCTGTCTGTCGGCCGGCATGGACAAATGATGACCTCTTTTTTATACTCTCGTTGTAACACGATTGTAATCAAAAAGCTTATTAATAATGTTGCGATCTCAATAAAGAGTGAACAATAATGAATGGCTGGCACTAAAAAAGGAAGAAAAGAACAGTAGCTTGTCGTTGGTTTTACAATTCTATTTTTGTTTCGTTGAATGAAGCTCTACAAAAGGTATTGTAAAAAGTTTGGAATGAAAAAGCTCTGTATGAGAGATGTATGTTTGGGAGAGGACATTCGTTTTAATGCATTGCCGTGTCATCGGAGTAAAACGCAAATAAATTTTAAAAGCATTACGTATCCTGTGTGATAAATAACTTGGGTCGGTGGGCCGTCAGCAAACCCTTTCAGCGCAACACTTTACTAACGTGCCTCTAGCATACAGCGCTCAACTTTATATTGGATGTGGTGGCTCGGAAACCTGGACTGATTTTAATTGCTTCCATCAATATGAACCCGTGTTATTGAAATGAAACAACTTTTACTGTAAGTACGTATCGCGTTTCATTTATCTTTACAATTTATATTTCCTCAAGTTTTGAGCACTTTTCACGTACTTATCATCGAAAATAAAATGTTAAAAATATAACGTTAGATAGCGTGAAATTCGGTTTTTAGGTTTTATATTTTAATTTAAATGACTGAAGTCATCAGGTATATATCTATCCTCCATATTGTGTTGAACACACATAACATGACATCACGCCTTGTTTCCCCGAAAGGTTAGGCAGAGGTGTACCAATAGTACACCCGCATTTCGCCAGTTATATTTAAGTCCCATGTAATAGGGGGCGAGCCTATTGCCATCAACCGGGCACAAATCCAGACTCCGAGCTGCTACTGAGAAATTCCAAATAGAAAACCCAATGATACTTAGCCCGACCTGGGAATCGAACCCAGAACCTCATGCTCAGCAGTAGCACTTGCGACCAACCAACGAGCCAGTCAAACCATATTATGTTGAAATACCTTGTAAACGACTTTATGTCGGTATTTACCATAAATTAAAATATGATAATTAGCTAGATTCTATGGTCAATATTTATTAGTATTTAAGTAGTTGTCATATTCAATCTTAATATGTACCTAAACCACAGATTACTGAATAGTTACTGCCTAAACATTACCTAAACAAAAACTACTTCTGCTGACTTAGATTTTTTACTACGCAGCAAACAAAAACAATTTTCTCGGGCAACATAATTAATTTAAAGTGGTTTCTACAAGTAGATAATACAGCCTTAATGTACCGCGATCGTGGACGGTATCAATTTGTTTGCTCCCAATAGGAATAAACCGAAGTCTACACGAACTGTATGAACGGTCAACGACTCAACGAGTCGTAATCATATGTAATAACACCACAACTATCTGTTTTTACAAGCGAATTATAGACTGCAGTGTACAATGGGGTTTAAGTTTTATTCGAATTGTACTTTTTATTTTCGTTGCGATGAGGTTAATTGGGATGATATTTGCCATGTTCAAGGATGATACAACTTTCTTGGTGGTCAAATATCCTGAGCAGTGAATTGGTGGTATTGGAAAACGCAAAGGATTTGTGTATCCATTCAATATATATGATGCAAACTTGCAAAGGCATTACAAAACATTTTATTTGCTGTTTTATTGCAGCCAGTTCTCACATCCGTTATTTATAGGTATTATAAAAAATATTTAATTGCTATTGAAATATATTAATTGAATGAATTACACCGGTTGTAACATCTAACTTGAAAATGGAAATCGACAACGGATCAAGATAATATTTTGTCAAAATCATGAGAGCCATCATCTGGTGTTTTAATTCAACCCTTACGTCTATAAAAATAGCGTTTAAAATACGTTGAATTGAATGCATGCGTGTGAACCATGTGTCTATTAACTACATGAGTTTTTAGTAATTTATCGACTGCATCGACCGACAAAATCTAAATATCACTTGAAATTATATGAGTCATGCGAAAACCAGCTTAAGATAATACTTAGATCGATTTGCATACTAATTATTGTAGTTCCTTTTGCTAATTCACAAAAAATGACAGCTGTTTCTTATTAAAGAATTATTTTTATTGTTTTTTAATTAATGCAGGAAACATATGTTTTATCGTTTATAAATAATAGGTTAAATGCAAGATCTTTTTAAAGTTTATACCTACCAGTAACTGAACCAATGTATGATTAAATTATAAAAACTCCCACCAACTTTACTATAATTAATTATTATTTATGGTTAATTTTATAGTATATTTGATTTATTATTTTGTCAACACCGAAACAAAACTTGAAAAAAAAATGAATTTATAAAATGAACTGTTTTTTCTTTGTCATCTTCTTTATAACAGCCAGTATTCTGAATAGTTTTCGAAATTCAAAAGTGAATCGACCAAACCTCGCTAATCGATGGCGTATAGAGTTGCACTAACTAATTTAGTAACGCCACTTTACGAATCGATTCTCGCGATTTAATTGCCAGCCACAGATTAATCGGTACCCATTAAGTTTATCGAAGTCGGTAGCCGATCTAATCTTTACACCATTTTGGGAAGTGTAAACGCACGTTTTAATTGACCGTGAAGATTTTTGGTTACTCTATTTATTATTTTAACTTTAGCTACTGATCACGTTATACATTTCTCTTAAACTACCGATTAGATCAGAGGTTCCCAGACTTTTTTTCTCATAGACCACTTTCAAAATTTAGCTAGTTCCGGTGAACCCCCTGCAGCTACATTTCTACCATATTCTCAAAACTCGACAAAAAATGTGAAGATTAGATCTAACTATGGAAATTTGCGTTGGCTGCGTTGACCCCTGGGCGTCCACCTAGACCACTTTGGAATCTAAGGGATTAGATGAACATATCATCACTTCCCAGCTAAAGCACTGGGAAGTGGTGAAGGGCGGGCGTTTTGGTAGACTGTCTTATGTAATTTTGACGTTCAAAAAGTGCTTGTTCTCAGCCTAATTTGAATAAATTACTTTTGATTTTGATTTTATCCTATATCTACTTAATCGCCATTTTTGGCGAGAAGCTTGGTGATTTCATGATCACCAGTGGATGCTGCTCCTCATATCGCCACCCTAATCCCATAGTTTTCTCTAGGCTAACCATACAGATACAGTTATCATAACAGAGAGGATATACCCTTCTGTTATCTGAAATGAATTCCATGTCCTTAGATATTAAAGATTATTATATATTAACATAAATAAATTAAATGGCGATGCAAACACCGCCTCTCTCACACCTAACGACCGACGTGGTATAACGCGCCGTAAATTGATGTTTGTTTAACAACATACACTTAATTGTATGTCTTCGTGTTGGTTTTTATGTAAGCACTAGTGCTTCGCCCGCGGCATTGCCCGCGAGTAAAGCAGACTTTCTCATTTTTTTTATTGCCTTTGACAATCAGGGATAGGATGTAGCTTCCTATTAGTGAAAGAATTTTGGAAATCGGATCTGTAGTTCCGAAGATTAGGTACCCCCTTCATACAAACTCACTCTCTGATGTCGATCGGCTCCTCTCTAGGTCGGTAACAATAGACATTTAATAAGAATGATGACTTAATTTTTTTTTGTCCGTCAGGTAGATTATTGAAATATTGGACACGTATTTTTCCTTTTTTTAGGTAATCAAAAGATTACGGCGATACATTGAGTTAAAATGTGGCATGACGTCACGCCTTGCTAGATTTCATACTGAGTTGTGACGTAGCGAGCCCCCACTCCCCAACTTTAATGCGTTTTATCTAAGTCATTTTTTATTAATATGATAATGCAAAAAATACGTGTCTAATATTTTGTTATTATCTGATTGAGGGACTAAATAGATTTTTTTTTTTTTTAGAGTCGAAAGTATAATATTAGTATAGATTAAGCACGCTATCGCTAAATCTGAACTAAAAGTTTCTCCTCAGCCACATTAGCACTAAAACATACGTTAGTGCGGCACTTTTCAGCACAGACTTAGGTACAAGCAGTGGAATACTATAGTCTGTCGATTAAATGTATTGTATTTTAATTATATGTCAATCTCTGTCTGTACCTACTACCACTAGATGTTTAGTAAAATTGGTACTAAACAACTCTACCTGAAAACAACTCTAACTCTCTCTGAAAATAAAAGTATTTTGTTCTAAATTATTATGCCAAAATTCAGAAAATTTCAAAAAGTCTTTGATATTAATTATCGATATACGGACACCTTCAAAAAACTCTTCAAAATTAATTTAAATTACGTTATTTTTAGTCATACTTGCCAAATCTACGTGCGTGTGTTAGAGATTTTAACTCAAATAATGATGAATTTAATGACAAATCTATTCCCTACCTATCAACACCCGAATAGCGTACCTAACACACTGTTAATCACAATCCGAGAGTTTTGAAGGATATTGCTAATCCATTGCTTCATAAGTTTGAAAAATTCGCCTGCTCAACAACGTAAATAACGCAATGAACGTGGGTGACCTGTCAAAATGAAACCCATTGCGATCAATTGTCATTTTATGAGTGTTACGCAACTACCCCGCAGATCGAAACTGTTTTATTAATATGTGCGCAGACACGAAATATATGTAATATCGAGGAAACTTACATCTGACCAATTTGAAAACAAAATCCCGTGCACACGATGACCACATCTGTTAGCAAGCGTTACTGTAGCAGCCGAGCGCTGCAAGCAGAAATAGTCCTTACGGTGCATAGATGTTCGTTTCTCCCATGGTACATATATACCTATGGGCAGTCCCGAAAGGACATAAACAATAATACCCTGTTGAAAATCTTTTATGAAATTCGATTTTTTTTAAACAATACGCGCGGCTACTATACGGCTATAAGACTTCTGAATGACTTGTCAGGTTTATCAGTAATCTGTTGTCATTAGTTTACCAGCAACCAGCAATATCACTCACCATGCGATTTGACAGCAGAATTTACAGATCCGGGATTTGAATAGGCTTTTAGAAATCAATAGTAAAGCTCATAAATAAAGCTCTCGAACCCTTTAACAGCACAACAATAAATATAAATAAACCCTGCTTCTGTTTGATTTTCTATATTCAATTAAATTCATTTCAATCTAAGTGAAACCGGGCATTTGAACTAGTGTTTAAATCTCAAGTAGATCATTGATCTCTATTGATCGAGAGATCGGCGCCGGCAGTGGGAGGAGGCTGGCTCGGAACACCTGCCGCCCTAGTACTGTGGACCAGTGTCTCAGACACACAGCTTAAAACATAACATCTAACACACTCCTCATATTAAATTACACTCTATTTTAAAACTTATAAAGTCGAAATTCGTCTTGTGGTAAACTAATTTTGAGCTATTTTGAACCTAGTTTTAGTCGTGCAGCCAACCTAGTCAGTGTACAAATCTTGTTCAGATAATCTCCAACTACTTTTACTATAGGCAATGAGTTACTGCCGCCGAGTTTAATAGAACCTTCACAATGCTATGTGATTTTATAACGATTGAAACCTCGATGCAGCCGTGAGCCGACTTTACCCGTTATATGGAAATTCTAAGCTTCCTTAGTGGTGCAAGGAGTTATGTTGGATTCAAGTTATATTTGTGTGATTTTCTTCGACTAACTAGACCTTTACTATCACATAGTGCCTACGTGACATAGGCCACTACTTGCAAGATATATATACTCTCCTTGGTTCTACGTCGTTTATGGAATTACCAAGTATATTTCATGAGTTTTGAAAACTTGATATGAATCCTTCCTATCGATAAGGATGTGTGCGACATGCAAAATATCTTGTCCGAGTCGAAAAGTTAAATAGACAAAGAATCAGAAAGAAAAATATAATTAAAATAACATTTTCTTTTATTCATCAATGAATTTGTTAACTGAAAAGAAGACTGGCAGGCAACAACAGCTTTTAGAAACTTTTAGGTTCAAGTCCGATGCAAATATTCAAGTCAGTACGAACTCATTTGATATTCCATTTCGTTTTATTGTTTTCTTTAGCACCCAATGAAATATATAGATTTAATGTCTGGTTCAGAATTAATACCAGTATTAGTTTTTTATTTAATTATAACTTGCAGACTTTCATTCTTGAGATACCTGTAGAAATTATTACAATCAGATTTGAACACACAAATTCATTTAAGAAAAATATGAGATGACTATAAACTTTTTATGGATAGATATAGATTCAGATAAGTACATATAAAATGTTAGACGTATGTTTGTAATTATGGACCGGAAGGCGCTAGATTATTTTGCAATTCACATTAGGGAAATAATTATAATATTAACAAGACGGTAGCCTGTTTCTTGATCGGGTAAGGCTTTAACATGGCTTTCTCTATTCGTTGAAACTTGTGTTTTTTTTCATATTTTATTTGTTTTACGAATACCTACAGTTATCTTTTAGATTAGAACGGGAAACCTCATCATCATAAATCATTATTTCTTATCATAACATGACATAACGCCTGTAATCCCCGAAGGGTTAGGCAGAGGTGTACCTATAGTACATCCACAATCCACCAGTTATGTTTAAGTCCCATGTATTGTAGGACGAGCCTATTGCCACCAACCGGGCACAAATTAAGACTCCGGGCTGCTATAGAAAAATTCCTAACGGAGAAACCCAATAAATACTTTGCAGACCAAGGAATCGAACCAATAGTCTAACCAGGCAGTCATAATCATTGTTTCTTTTAATTTACTTTGTCCATTGACAAGCTTATGCTATGTGTTTTATCAGCAGATCAGTACATATATCACGGATTTGTAAAAATGATACTAATTACACGTTTATCTTATTTTATTTCGCCTACTTATATCTTATCTTATTTGGCTTAGGTAGAGAGAGATCAATTGCACTAGGTACTGACACAAAAGTCGGTTTTTTAAAAACTTACAGTTTCTTTGTTGGGTATACTTCAGTAGGAAGAGATATTCTTCCGGCAATCGGCTAACGAATTAAAACACACCATATTGCTATTAAAGTTGCCAACCTTAAAATATGTTTAATTAAACACATTCAAATTGAAACCTTTTTCCTTTAAGTTGGCTAAAAACATGCAGAAGGAAATGAATAGTTTCAGCACATGTTCAGTACCTACGCAGCGGATCAATATTTATGCACTATTCAATTTATAAACCTGCCATATTATTACCGCATTGGCTCTAGCAATATCAGTACACATCCTATTGATATCGCTTCTTATTTGATTTATCTTAGAGGAAGAATACGTGAGAAATACAGTCAAAGGAGTACCCGTGTATCCTGGTATTTCATGGTCGGTAATAGCCTAGAGTAAGGCGTAATAGTGATTATGGGTGGAGTATGGAGTAAGGCTGTGACGGATTGGCGTCCAAGGACTACAAATAAAGTCCGATAAAAAATTCGTGGTTTTTAAATCCCGGGATTTAAACGTGACTAAAATTATTCCGGAATTTTAGAGGAGGTATTATCCACTCTATGTTACTTCCTTCCTCGAAGTTTAGGCAAATTAGCACTACCTATTCCTATCACTGATGATAATGATGAATACCCTAGCTGAAGATTGCAATATTTCTAATTCAATTATCCAGTCCTTTGGGCCCGTATATTAATCTTTTACTGAAAACTAGCCTATCCGGAGGTGGTGAAGACAGGATAGGCTCATTCTAAAACATGAATTAGAAACTGAAATATTATAACATAATTATGTATCAATTTATCGGTCACCACTGCTCTCAAAACGGTGAAGGAAAACATCGTGAGGAAACCGGCTTGTCCTAGAACCAAAAATTCAACGACATATGACATCTACTAACCCGCGGTGGGCCCGCGTGGTGGATTACTGCCCAGTTCCTCTCGAAGTAAGGAGGCCTGTGTCCTGTGTAACATTATAGGCTGATTATGTATGATATGTATGTGTGTATGTGTTATCAGTCAGAAAATTTAACCAGAACTTTACAGCAAGAATTGAAACAAGACCTAAGCTCATAAGTTCCTAATTACTACCACGTCGCAAAATATAAGTATTTAGCGTTGGCAGGTATAGGTTACTGGCAATAAATACATATAGAAGAAAAGTCAAGAGTCTGTGTTTAAAATACCTGTGTAAGTCAATACCTGTAAGAAATATGCGCCTCTGGGTAAAATACGGTACGCAAATAAATGCTTAAAACTGGTCGCGCAGATAATTATGAATAAACAGTGTTATTAGCTTATAACAGAGCAATCAATTTAATATTCATTACTTAAAATGAGGTGTGTCCTGAGAGCCTTTGTGACTCATGCAGTAGCTGCAATATACCTACATACACATAAGTATATTAAGATGTTTATGCAGTCTTCAATATTGTATACGACATTTTTACATAACTTATTACTTGATTGGTCAATAAATCACATTTGATGCTATTGCAGACCTTGGCAAGTGAGTAGTGGCTACGATATTTAATTCGTATAACCTAGAAAAGTAACAGCGCTTACCAATTACTACCAAACATTTTGAGTTTATGTAAAGATTTTCGTGTAGTAATTTTCCCTTAAAATTACCTCAAATCGACCAAAAGCTCTCCAGTTCTTCATAGCTGATCTACAACGTGTCCTGGAATTAACGCACAAACTCTTAAGGGGTCATTGTAATCATCATTATGAACAAATTTTGCTATGGGACTAAACCTCAGATCACGAAAAAATCAGTTGTTCCCTACATTTTCACGAGCTACGCGAACATACATAAATGTAGGTAACTGGAGATTATTTTTCGCGATTTCAGGTTTGGTCCCATAGTAAACGTTGTTCATAATAATGAGTAAAATGACCCCGTAAGAGGTTGTGTGTTAATTCAGGGACATGTTGTATTTTCCTTCAAATCCCGATACCAAAAGAGACTTATTTTCTTGTATGTAAGTACTCCAATATTCATCAGAACTACTTTCTATTAAGCCTAGCTTACAACTCAAAAATCACGACTCATCCTAACAAAAGGTACAAATGAAATGGTAGCAATTTGTCGAGCGGCGCGGCTCGTGTCGATGGGCCACGAGATAACGATCATAATGACCAATGAGGCCACCACTCAAAACTTGCCACCGAAACGCTACCATAGATGACCATTGAAATATTATTTGAATGGCCTTTTATATTAAAAAAGTTGTTGCACAAATTAAGGTCCTCTTGCACAGCGATGATTTAAACACGTTTAGCGCTAAACGCATTTAATGATTTGTGGTGCGAGCGGGCAATTTTGAAGTTGCGCTGTGCAAAAATTATGAATTTGTTAAATCTAACTTAGTTTTTTTGCTCATATCTTTATATTTCAAGTTTTTGAATAGACGGTGCACTAATACAAATGTACTATCGACAAAACGGACGCCTTTACACCTTAAAGTTGTTTTTTGTATACACTGATTCATTGAAGAAACCCTGCCCCTCTTGCCTATCCTTTGTTCTCGTAAAACAATAGAAAATCGGAACGGCACAAAACATTTGCAAGCAAAATTATTTCAAAATTGGAAAGGCCTGGCTTTTGTCGATGGTAGGTGGATGAATTTATGGGTATTTATTTAGGTGCTACGTATAAGAATATTTCGTAGCAAATGGCTACGAAGCTAGCTTTTGAGTGACCAGAAGACAATTTCTATTAATTTCACAACTAAAGCAAAAGGTCAAATTACGTTTTCATCTTAGGCAAGTACTTCTTTGGCCGAGCCCGGATCCTAAATATGTTATAGAAATTATTAAAATATTTAAATTCTATATAGGCTTGTACTTAGTTGCGCAAATTGTCACTTTTGTTTTTGTCGCATTTTCCAAGAACATTGGTTAAACGCGACGTATCGGTGGCTGATTAGCTGGGGCCAGGCTCGAACCCCGGACCTCTTGTTCTCCGAACGTGTCTGTGTGAGACGCGTGCGCAGCGTTTGAAGTGTGCCGACAAACGCGCCGCGCTCTTATCTCGCGAGAGGCCGATTTTTGTTCTAACAAAGTGACAATAATGGTCTTTGTGGTTGATAAATATAGATTTTTGTGTACTTCCTGAAAATGTATCGCGTAGGAGGTCGTGAGTCGTGAGGCAAAGCGGAGGAATGCTGTTCCCTTGCTCATTATTGTAATAGCAACGACATTGCAGTTCTTTCGAAATTTTTACAAATGTTACTTTGTTCTAGGAAAGTTTTGGTAATGTTCTGTCCGGTTATTAGTTCACGATAATATGAAAGTTATGTTCACAAAAGTACACACGAACACGCAGCTGAAGGTTTGCATTAGCAGAATTTCATTCAAGGAAATTCTGGAAAATGCTGTAAGAAAATCGTTGAAGTGTGACTTCAAGACGTTTTCACACTCAAAACTCAAAGCATTCATTCAATTAAAAAACAATTTAAAGGCACTTTTGGATTGTTTCTTTTCTGATCGATACTGGAAACAATTGTTTCTATTATAATTTAACTATAGGAATGAAATTAAAGTCACTATAAATTATGTTCATTGTTGAACAGAAAGTTCATACGACACATTCTCAAACATCCAGCATACAAACTCGAAAACTTTCGAACCTCAAATCTAAACACTACATGCATTTCAATGGAAAAAAGACCAGTTTACATTTACACAGAAGTGGGCTACTGTTGACAGGGAAGTTCTATTTTGACAGTAACCACAAGATGGCGGCCACGGGAGCTTGGAGCTTGTTATTTAATTAGAGCCACATTAATTTCGTAACAGCTACTTCCGCCCGCGGAGCGCGTCTAGACGTACCTAACTAAGGATTGTACTTACTACTTTTGAATTTGGAATTTTTAAATGTCATTTGTGAGTAGTTTTCTGGGGTTCCGTACCCGAAGGGTGGCAAAAGGGACCCCATTACTAAGCCTCCGCTGTCCGTCCATCCGTCCGTCTGTCTGTCAGCAGCCTGTATCTGATGAACCGTAATAGGTAGACAGTTGAAATTTTCACAGATTGTCTATTGCCTGCTATAACAACAAATAATATAAACAAAATAAAGTTGAAAATTATAAGGGGGGCCCCATACAAGATACGCGTTTTTTTAAACTAAAGTTTATTTTGTAATATGTAGCAGTGTTAAATATTGTACGGTGGCACGAAACCCTTCGTGTGCGAGTCCGACTCACACTTGGCCGGTTTTTTATTTTATTTAAGAGTAGACTGGACACCTATTTTTTTTTGGACGGGAAATCATGAAATGACTTCTCCCGCTCTGGCCAGAGCGGGAGGGCGTGTCAGACTGTTACTGACTAAAACCTACCCGTGTTCCTTCAGTTGCGTCATCCCGCGACCCTAGCTGGAAGACTGGACACCTGGACTTATATTAATATTATATTATATTTAGGTCTGAAATCGCTATCCCGTCTTGAGCAAGCGTGGTGATCAATGTGCTCGTGCATTCTCTGTATGAGAAGAGGCCTTTGGCCTGCAGTGGGACAATACTGGCTGGTATTATTAAGAGAAGTCTCGAGTCTGTCTAGAAGTCTGCATTGGTCTTCGTGACGAATGGGCCTATATTCCTACGAAAGAAAAGAGAAGCATGTCCGATGTGGTCGTAATAGGTTCACAAATGCAATGAAGGCCATTTTAATGGTTGTATGGTGGTTAATCAAAGAACGTTAAATATTTGATAGGTTCGCTGTTTTATTCGAATCTTGAAACTCAATTAGGGACGAACCTTTTTCGATGTCGATTGTGAATAGAAAAACTTTCCTTGTAAATGATCTTAGGACGAAGAGTCGCATTAAATGAGCAATTTTGTCGTAATTAAATATAATAAAAGTTTAAGAAATAGTAAAGGAATTACGTACTGAAATGTTGTAAAAACGAAGTCATTATCAGTATTAAAGTTAACGCGATAAAAACAGTAATTAATTGTTTCCCAACTTAATGTTCAATACACCTATGTTTTATATTGGTTCATATCGTTTGATCGACGCACTCAGACCTTGCTATTTCAGCACTCATTTATATCTAGGTAGGTGTATCAAGAATCGTTGAAAGAATTGATTTAGTGTCTTTACTAATTTATACTGATTTGAAATCGTTGGAGATTGGTTTATGAAATATGGTGATAATGGCAGAGTAACATTGCTAATCGAAATTTAATGGTATTTGTCGAATGTGTGAGTTAACTAATCCGCGGGGTAATTGCGTAACATACACAAACCTATAATTTCGACATTTCGACAACATCCATGATATACGCTTGGGGATGCCCGACTGTTCTCAGTTTCTCACCAAATGCATGGCGATCGTAAACGTTCACCCGTTAACCATCAGAAACCAGGGATCGGACTTTTATCACTGCTGGTTCTTTGGTAAATTTTTAAGCTTTCACGTGTATATTGATGTTTATGTGTTATTAACGGTGACCAGCAAACGAATTTTTCAAACATATGAAGGAATGGATTCGAAATTTCTTTCAAAATCCTTCGGATCGCGACAATTAGTGTTACGCAATTGAAGAGCTGGTCAGGGTCACTAGTACCTAAGTTGGTAATTTAACATAATTATACATATGTAGTAGATTTGTGCTCATCCCATTATTAAAAAAAATACAACAGCAAAATAATATAACATCACGCCTGTATTCTCCAAAGGGTTAGGCAGAGGTGTACCTATAGTACCTACACCCACCCACCAGTTATGTTAATGTCCCATGTAACAGGGGGCGATCCAGATTCCAGGCTGCTACTGAGGAATTCCAGATGGAAAACCCAATAACACTTCGCCCGACCTGGGAATTGAGACCAGGACCTCATGTTCAGCAGTAGTGCTTGCGACCAATGAGGCAGTCAAACAGCAAAATACATTAAAAAAAAGTCTCGTCGCATCGATCGGGCAAAGGGACATCAATGTTTTTAATGACGTAACATTATTATGCACTAAAATACTATTTATGTCTTATTATTTGATAGAGGATATAAAACACGCCCGACTACCGGTGTTACATTTTAATTACAGGTCGGTAAAGCTAGCCTTATTAGGAGGAAAAAAAATATATAAAACGCCTCGAGGACAGAATTTATCGTTGAAAAAAAAAGTTTAATCGACTCGTGTGAAAAGACTGTTGAAATATATTAGGCTGTAAGAAACTTTATTTGTTAATATCCTGCAATAGAATAATTATGCTTCTAAGTAAATAGTTAAATTTATACAAATATGAAACCAGCCAGGAATTCTCTTTTTCCTTTGAAATCAAAGATAATAAAAATCTGGTTTACCTACTGTACTAGATTTACTCTCAAGTGCACAACCATCTAAATCTCCTCTTGATAACAACGTTTCAAACATAATATTACATTACTTAATAAAGGCCTATCGACACCATCTATCAAGTCCCTCAATAGGCCACTGGAGGCCTATTGAGGGTCTTGGTGTCGATTGCCTTTCATGTAACATCCAGATGTTAGTTTCTAGGTCACGTGATCACGTCGCGAGTTGCGACAGTGATGGCAAGGTCAACCGGGCACTCTTTCAATCCAAAATGGTCCTACAGGAAATAGTTACCGGGATTTGGGAGTTTCCAATCCTTTTGTAGGAACTAAAGATTTGTAGGTGCAGTAAAGCCTAGAGATTTCCGAATACCTATGTACGTTTCTTGAACGCATTCTCGAGCGCCAAAAACAGTTTCCCAAAAAGGTCGAATCTGAGCCACTACTTAATTTTTTTAATCAAGACCCAAAATAACCAAATTATTTTGTCTGTAAGTGTAATAACACTTCACCATCATCATCATCAACAGCCTATAGCAGTCCACTGCTGGACATAGGCCTGACTGCTGGATATGGGGTCATGAGGGTATTATAACACATTGCAATTGATTTATTAAAGCTTTATGCACAAGTAAAAAATACTGTACTAAGGTGGATTTAATGCCTCAAATTAATGTTTCTGTTGCATCAGAAGGCACAAAACATTTTTCCAAAACAGTGATTTGGACATCAGCGCTGCTATGCTTTTAAGCAACTTTTGTCCAGGACTCATGAAATGCGTCCTTTGATGCAAGATCCAGATGTTTTGTAGGTCGCGCCTGCGCAGCACGTCGTTGCAAGGTCACGCCGTGTGGCAACTGCGTCCCTTTCCGCTCCAAAAAGCAGCCAAGTTATGCAAACCTCTTCATATTGTACACATACGTGACTGACTATACTTTGCACACCCTGTGTGTTTTTCTATTGTTTTTTGTTTCATTTATGGAAACAAACTGTGCCAATGGTTGAGCAAATAATATTTTTACAATGGATGCTTTTGGGAATCCCTTGAATGTTGACTGTGTATGTGCATATTCAGTAAGTACTTTATAGGAAACATTTTAACTCAACTTTTCTCAGTCATGACCGCACCACGCTTTTCATTTGCCCGTTTATCGGTAATGCAAAAAATAAATTAAATTACTTTTCAAGTTTAATAATGACTAGGAGGATAACACAACAAAAGGCCTCATAATGCCTTTATAAGTTTAATTGTGGTTGAAGACAAAGTAATTGTTTGTTGTCAGTGAAATTGTTATATTACTTCAAAAGGAACAATTAGTCACATAATGGCCGTTTGCTATTTAACTACCTAATTTACTGTACTTTTTCTGGGAAGTCTAAAAAGCATTCCAAGAATTGAAATAATAACGAACACGTCTGATTTTAGGATCAAAAAAGGTTGACAAGAATCTAGTTCAAACACTAGAACACCCGTTCTCCTCTGTTTACTTTTATAACTTTAGCCAATTGTTATGTCCGTTTCATCATGAATGTATGCATTGGAAACTGTCGTAATATACCTAAAAAAAACAAACTAGGCATTTTATTATAAATGTATAAATAACATGTCAACCTACAAAATGAAAGCATTGAAGCTTGAACAAAAACCACAACGAAACATTCACTGTTCGATATAATCTGTTTCACCATGTTTCATTATGACAGGCAGATTGAAAAAATCATAAGCCATAAAAATTTACAAGTGAACCGGAAATGCAGATCGTAGACGGAGCGCGCGCGGGCCGGACGTGCGCCCGCGCAACTGGGTCAGTTTATTTCTGTTTTGGCGGGAACCTGGCCGGAAGGGACGCCATTGTGGATGCGCCGGGAAGCCCGGAAAACACAGCCGGATTTCTAGCTAGTGAAATTTTACACGGCGACTTCTGTAAACTGTAGCCAAAGCATTGTGTCGAAGATACATCGCGTCTCGGATTCGGCTTTTTTCTTTGGAAGTAAATGTAGCCGAACGGTTTTAAGAGCTAATTCTGTTGCGATTCTTAGATCTCCATTCATGAAAATGTAACATTTTAGTCCCTTAATGTGTTCTAACAACAGGACGGAAACAAACGTACCCGTTTGTTTTTTTCTCTAATTAAACCTGCAGAAACAAATTAATCGATCCGTGAAGTTGGTTTTCGTGTGAATTCGTAAGTATGGGGGTCATATTTACTCCAGTCCCCACATGATGTCGATGCGGGCGTTCGCAATAACATTCCTTGCAAAGACTCGTAAGGACTCTCAATTAAAATTAATTAAAGACAATTTAGCAATCCCTGAAAATTAATGGCCGCTTGACAATAAACGAGATTTATTAATTGGTCAAAGTTTTACGCTTCACCAAATGTCACATAAATATAGCTCGGAGTTCAGAATTGATTGTTGAACTCCATTGATATATTTGTATATCAATGTTGAAGTCCTTTATAGGTTGACAAATCAGTGTCCTTTCTGGTTAGTTTGTAGTTTGTAATGATGGAATAGCCTGATCGTTAGTGTTGCGTCGCGTACCGAGGCGTGACAGCAGGTGCGTGCCTCAGTTCCCTCATTATCGGCTCCTCATGATCCGATTCCATCAGTGCGATAATTTTATGCTTTTCATACTTCGTAATTTGATGCCACACCACCTCTTTGAGGAGAATTTTTCCCATATTGAGGTAAACTTTACATTTTTATGGAGTGCCGCTATAGCATAAAATTTGAATGGCTTGGGTGTAATTTTCTGTTATTAGAGATCTGTAAGCAATATTTACCAAGATATATTTTTATTTGCTTTTATTCCACGGTCTCGGATGTCTCATATTTAGAGCTAACTAGATTCATGTAAGTACTATGAAAGGTAAACATATCGATACCGTAGAATTTTACGAGTAGTCTATGACGTTTGGCAAGTTAACAACAAAAATGTTACCGCTAATCGTTTCTCAAACAGAGGAAAGCATTTGCGAAATGTTCCCTTAGGCATAATGAGTGAATATTTACTAACACTGATCACAATGCGATACGAGGCACAATATTGGCGGGCGCTGACGGCGATGTTCCGCGAACCGCTCGGAGGAAACGTTACAACATCGTGCGTCACCCCGGCGCATACGCGTCATGCGCACCACTGACGACGTGCTGCTTTGACTTATAGTGAAACTAGCAGCGCCCCGCTGTTTCACCCGTATAAGTTTCGATTCCGTAGGGATATCGGGATAAAAGTATTCTATTTGTTAATCCAGATTATAAACTATCTGTGTGCCAAATTTCATCCAAATCCGTTCAGTAGTTTTTGCGTGAAAGAGTAACAAACATCGATCCATCCTCACAAACTTTCGGATTTATAATATTAAGTAGGATTAGTAGGATGTGTAGCTAATGTGTTTGACTTTGATATGGACAATGGGCAAATGGTGTTATAATGACATTGAATTGGTTCATTTTAATTATTCAGAGCGCAGTTTAGTCCGGCTTAGATAAATCGCTGAAAGACTTTTTCAGTCATCTCGTCTTGCACTAATCCCTCGGACGAGATGACTTGATTAGGTATACTAAGATTGACTGGTAGGAAATGATAGATGAAAAGAATGATGATAGATACAGTCTTTTTTACTTGTGCATAAAGTTTTAATAAATAAATATACGTAGATGCTTCTTAATGATGTAGAACATGGTAAATTAAAAATGCTGAAAGAGGTTTTCAGTAGATAATCTACATAGCATTACCAAAGCATCGCCAGAGCTCTAAGTGAGTATAAAATTTTAGAAAATCCTGATTTTATTTGACCAACAACTAATGAGCAATTACAAATATAAATCTTCATAAGTTTTTTATTTATCTACTAGTTCATTGTCATCGTACTGAGTTAGCTAGTGTAAAATAGAGTTGAAAGTGTACCGCATAATAATAATTATGATATCCTTATATCATAACATAACAACACGCCTGTAATCCGCGAAGGTTTGGGCAGAGGTGTACCCATAGTACACCCACATAATAGCCATACACTTTAGGTCTTATAACGGGAGTCTAATTGTGCCAGCTGTAAACAACACAAGCTAAGCCGAGTTGAATGATTGTCAGTACATGAGTTACCAGCTTAAATAAACAGACATTTTAATATCTACTTATTGATAAAGTACCTAGACACATGTTTGGACTTGGTTAATGAGTTGCCACATGCAATAACAGCACATAATTACGAAGCTTAATGAGAGCTTTTAGCGGGCAACACATTACTCTGATAGAGCGCACGCGATCTTCAGTAACAAGAAAAGGTTAGTTGAGTACTCATATTGGTATCATGGTCTTTTTTTTAATTTATTTTTGGACAAAGACTAAAAGTCAACGGCTCCGCATGTTGTCCGTGAAGATGCAGTCTTTTGTTTTGATATTTCAATTTTAATTTCAATTTTTGTAATCTTTTAATCATGTTATCTGAAATAAAATATATTTTATTTTATTTATTTTTTATTTAAAGTTTTGCATTTGACCACAACCTCGCCTGGTTGTAAGCGACGAGGCACATTTGCCTAGCAGGAATCTATTAATTCACAACTTGAAGACAATTATAGACCTACATAAATTATTAAGTATTCTATCTCTGTAACAAATGCCTGAACCAATATGTGAGTTTTAAATGGAAATTGATGACTCAGTTTTGTTCTAGAATCCGGATTTTAATGTTTCCATAAATCCAATTCGAATCAAAATTACATGTTGGGGCTTTCAGAAATTTCCGAGTTACATATCTACTTAAGAACAATAATCATCCCAATGGATGGAAGTTTAGACATCCATCCATTCGAATCAAATCGACGTAAGTATTACCCAATCGGGTCGAGTTCTACTAATACACTGCTATAAATCGTAACAGGACTCAATTGTAGTTGTAACGGAACGTTTAGTGTCCCGTAAAGTTTACGAGGTGTCGTTCGTCGCCCAGAGAAAGCCATAGTGTTACAACCAACTAGATTTCGGCATTACAAGGCTTGCCACAATGGTAAATGGTGAAAATCGTGTCGAATCCTGAATGCGTTATTGTCTTAAGTTTTTAGTTTGTTTCTGCAACCTGGTTTCCTGCCTTTGTTGGATAATTTACACTGTATCTTTGCATTTGACTGGGTTTCAGATAGTTTTTTTTTTGCAGTTAAACTATTTTTTATTGGTGTTGCTAGCGTATTCAAATTAAAAGGTAGGTACTTAAGTCTAAAATACCCTTAATTGGTGGTATTTTTTTTTTTTTTTTTTTTGTGGATGGGAAATCATCAAATGACTTCTCCCGCTCTGGGCGGAGCGGGAGGGCGTGTCAGACTTTTACTGACTAAAACCCACCCGTGTTCCTTCTGTTGCCTGTGCCGGGGCCACGGTAACTCTTTCGAACATCCCGCAACCCTAGCTGGCATCGGCCCTAGCGGACCCCGTCAATAGTGCTGACATCTCTTTGAGGCGCGCGTGGAACACGACGCGCCGTCGACTCGGGCCTGGTCCTTACCGGACGGCGAGCTACCCATTGCTCGCCGTCCGCAAGCCCGCGCCTACGGTGGCCGGGAATCGGCTGCCGATTCCCGACGCCCAGGGCGTCTCCTGCGGCGACTAGGGGCGTGAGGGTGCAAAGCTTGCCTCTCCCTCACGCGTCCCGCCTCCTCCTTCACGAGCATTACTGCTTCGCAGAAGGAGGTAATGGCTTCCCATGCACTCTCGCTCCGTACCATGGCCTGGACCAGGGCCGGACGCGAGAGATCGCCGCCGCCGATCGCTTCCGCGAGGACACGGCGGTGCTCCGCCCAAGCCGGGCAGACTTCCACCGTATGCTCCACCGTGTCCTCCGGGCGATCCACACAGTGGTGACACCCGGGCGTTTCCTCCCGCCTTATCCGGAACAGGTACCTCCCGAAGCACCCGTGTCCGGTGAGGACCTGCGTCAGGCGGAAGGTGAGGACGCCGTGGCGCCTCTCCAGCCACTCCTCAAAGAGGGGACTTATCGCCGCAATTGTGGCGTGCCCAATTGGTGGTATTTGACATTTGGATTGCGTCACTGTTTAGTAAAAATCTTACTTTTCTTTTTCAGTCACTTGAAAAGAAACAATAGTTACGGTTTGGAATCAAGACCAATTATTTATATTGCACTTACTGCTTATGATGACAAATGGTATGCCAAGTCTTAAACTACAATTAAAACTACAGTTAGTCCTCAAACGAGGAGGAACCAGTAATCGGTGGTAGGTAGTACCATCGCTAGTTAACTCAACCGTGGCGTTTAGCAGTCAGCTCATTAACAATAAATTAATCAATGCTAGGCTTGCTCCGCCCCGGGACCCGCTTTGACGCCTCTCAGAATCCCCTGTTACTGTAGAATTATCGGTGATATTATTTATGACCATAAATTGATATCATAATGTGATTTTGAAATTAATTCGCGCATTAGTAGTTGCTGGCTCGAGTTTTCCGTTCTGGGATTAATTATGAGCCTTTATTTCTTCTCGCCTTTAGAGAATTGAGTTTTGCAGATATTTCTAAAATTAATCATAATATTTGCGTTCGTAAAAACCGGCCAAGTGTGTGTCGGATCACGCACAATGAAGGGTAGTTGGGATGAAGAAAGAAGAGAGAATTATCCCAAGAACAAACTTAACATTGTAGTTGAAAAACATGTTCCCTCATACATTCCAAGTGCAAATGTAAGTTTGTACGCACAATATTGAGAGATTTACCGTGTTATTCTAAGACTATAGACTTTTATAGGTTTTCCAGTAATCTATAAGTATAGAACTATTTTCTGTATTGTTTTCAAAATTTTGAAGCTCAGTAGTTGTAGTACCAATTCAAATAGGTACTACTTCCGTCACTGAATCTATTAATTAATACTTTTTGTAATATAATATCCTTGCGTGTGTTGTGTTACAAATTAATTTAAGCTTATGTCTGAAAGAGGTATTGAAGTCTGGTATGACTAATTATTTCTCCATACAAACATAAATAGAGAACTATAAATACGTACTTAAAATATAATTAATTATTATTTTCTAGAAGGTATTATAAAATTTCTCTTGTTATTGAAATATTGCGCGTAATTTTATATCGAAATCAAAAGGCTTTAAAATACGAGTATACTTGTGATAATTTGCGTTCCTGAGAATTGCCATGATATTGCATAGGTAGGCATTGAAGAAATTAGAATTTATTGGTTTATGATTTTCTGATTACTTATAAGTATAGTAATGGAATAAATCTACACTAATATTATAAAGGTGAAGAGTTTGTTTGTTTGGTTGAACGCGCTAATCTCAGGAACTCCTGGTTCGAATTGAAATAAATTTTTAGTGTTGGATAGCCCATTTATCGAGATGAAGGCTTTATGTTACATAACATCACGCTACGACCAATAGGAGTGGAGCATCAATGAAAAATGTTGCAAAAACGGGGAAAATGTATTCCATTTGAGAGCTTCCGTTGCGTGCGCTGCGTAAACGGTTAAAGTTACGCAAAAATCATGTATGATGGAATTGTTCCTCTTAAAAAGTTCTAAAAAAAAGTTTGCGATAGCATATGTCTATCTTTTAAGGTTGGCTCACTATAACTTTTTTAATGGTAAGTAATCAAATTTGTTATAAAATAATGCATTATTTGCGAAGGTGTTTTCATAAACATGGTATTAATACTTATCCAAATAAATCGTTTCATAGTCAAGGTTGATTAATGTAAATTCCTTTTTATTCGAATCTGACCTTTCCTTTACAAATTTGACGGGTATAAAAATGCTTAAAGTAAGCAAAATGCGCTTAGTCTATTAGTGCTAACTATATTAGTGTTAACTAATAGACTAAGCTGTAGGTATACACATTTTATTTGTTATTGGCTGTTTGAACGCGCTAATCTCTGTCGCTACCAGTCGGATTTGAAAAATTCTTTTTGTATGTTATAGCCCAATTTTTGACCCTTTTTTAGGACCCTTAGAAGCCGAGCAAAAAGAAAAAAAGTAAGAAAGAGTGCTAAGCGAAAACGAAGTAACAGCGCGGGCAGGCGATGCGATGTGACGGGCTGGGTCGCGGGAACAAGAAATTTCACGCGGACGTAGTCGCGGGCGGAAGCTAGTATTTAATAAAATATTTATTTTTCATAAAGGCAACGCAATATGACGTTCAGCATACCTACTTACTACCAACTATCCATCCATAGATTTTTTTAAATGATTAAATTGCATTCTAGGAAAACAGTACTAGGGAAGCAACACGGGGAGAACAGAATTAAATAAAAAATAAATCACATCACCGTGGACATGAAAGATAGTATTAAAACCATTAGCTAGCTTTTACGCAAACTAAAGTTAGTGACCCGTTCGTCAGAAAGAGGTGAACTTTGTGTGCTGACATCAAAGGAAGAAACCTCCCCAGCGAGAGGCCCCGGAGGGCTCTCGCCCGAGGAATTTAATTTTTGCTCCACTTTTATTGAACCCCGCTCGGTCAGTAGTAACTCACTTATAGTTAATTAATTACTGTAAGGTTTTTAAAACTTGCTCAAACAGCGCAGTTTAGAGCGTCGTGCTTTTAAAATTAATTGCTCCTTTATTGGCTTTTACAAAAGTGGGGTTACTCTAGGTACGTGCCTTTAAAGTTATTTTGGCGAAGAGGACAGTGTGTGACGCTAATTTTGTGAGTTTGTAACAACTAATCAATGGCCATTCAGGGCCATGCCCATGAACTAACTGTCCAAGAATTCAGGTTTCCGTACCTAGCTACTTTGGGTACTACTGGCGTTTTCAGAACTTCCTAAGTTCAGACAATAATCTATTGCCTTATTAAAAACTAATTTTGCGCTCAATTGATAAAGTTTCAAAACAGAACTTTGAACAATATCAATTGGAACTTGGAAGGACGTAATCGATACGGTTAACGATTTCCTTTCTCTCTAAAGTCTGACATGATTTTATACATAAAAATAAAGTGAATAAACATTACCACATAATTATTAATATCATTTACTATAATATAACATTACGACCGTCGGAAATAACGATCCTCTTCCTTCCTCCTTTTTAATAACAGAAATAAACTCTTTTACTAATCTTTATTTTTAATACCTAATGAGTGTCAAGTGCCAATACTAACGGAGAGAAATTTCAACACTTCGGTATCTTGCTAAAAGAATTTTATTATTCTTTTTTTAATTGGCTCAGCCCGAGCAGGGTCACAAATCCTAGAGCTTTTTTATTATTGGAAAAGCGGAACTTTCTCAATAACGGACTCTACGGAGAGCAGTGTCCGTGTGTGCATTTTGAGTATTTATAGTGAAGCATGTGTAGGTGTGTGTGTTCAGGATCAGTGGCCGGCGCGCGCGCACCTGCCGCGCGGTTCCCACGCCTCGCCCCCCGCACCGCACCCCCGCTCTCGCCAGCACGTCACATCCACATAAACAACGGTCCGCAAACCCGAGCTTGTTTTGTTTTTTGACGACAACATTCACGAATATTGTAGAATATAATTTTATTATTACCTCATTTAAATTTCAGATCAATTTATTGATAAAACTCTGAATATTCTAAGTCTTTTAATTTTCTAAAATATATGGGCAAATAAAATTGATAACCACAATGAGAACGGTGCGATGAAAGCAATTATATCTACTTATTTTAATGTGAATTAACGAGATAAATGATTATAAATATCCGGTTGATTAGAATTTATATCGCGATTATATTTTTAGTTTTTACCTGTGTTCACGCATTTCCGTTCCAGT
This sequence comes from Fissipunctia ypsillon, assembly GCA_947568875.1. Classification (NCBI taxonomy): domain Eukaryota; kingdom Metazoa; phylum Arthropoda; class Insecta; order Lepidoptera; family Noctuidae; genus Fissipunctia; species Fissipunctia ypsillon. The sequence continues at coordinate 12,280,341 of OX387661.1, read as the reverse complement.
AGGTTTTATCTACTTATGTGTTTATCGAGAAAAGCGGAATTATTGGTTAGGTAGGTACATAAATTAAACCTTCCTTTAGTACCTCAGCAACTACCTATCAATATTTTAATTTTAATTTTCTTGTAAATAGGGTATAGGTATGCTACCTACTTCATATTTCCCTATTATAAGTATGATTTGTAATTCATAAGCAATACCAAAGGTTCGTTTTGTCCCCATAAATAAGTAGATCTAGGTATCCTATCATTCTTAGGTACCAGACTGAACTCACAATGCTGCAATAGGTGACTGCGGGTTCTACAGCAATCGTCGCGGGTTCCGGTCCGGCACAAAACCATTAAAATTTATTCATATCTATTATAGTGTCTAACACCACTATGCTGCAGAATATTTTACGATGAAAGAAACGGGCACAAAAAAGTAGAGTTATTATATTTCTCTTAATAATGTCAATAACGATTCCCATCCAATAGATTAAAAAAATCTCTGACTGCACTGCCCTCTATCGTAAACCAACAACAACGTTTAAATTTGAATGCCACCGCCACCTAGCGGCATTGGCAAGAACTACGATCCAAACTGGTCGCTTGATTATGTTCCTTGATTTTCCACGCGACGATAGATGGCGCTGTAGGCAGAGCTTTTAAACGTTCGATCGACGAAATCGTAGCGTGTCGTAGCTGCGTAGGCGCCAGCTTTTTATTACCTTTGTATACGATTTTTACAATATTTTTTATGGAATCGTTATTACGGTATTTTACTAAAATAGCATGGCCGAATTAAATTGTAACTACTTAATTAATTAACGAAGAAATTAATAAAAGAAAAAAGCAATTTAAATGTAGGTATAATGTACGGAGAAGAGACCGAGTTGAGTTTCAAGAAAGGATTTTTTCGTGTCAAACATGTGTAAGGTACCGCAGTTAATATTTATTATTGTGGTACTGTTAACCGGGCCATTTTTTATGTTGCTAATATTTATCTTGTTAATAAGCCAAAGAATTGAGCAATGCAATGGTTAGAAGACTTAGGAATTCATTTCGTAAACTGTATTCGTGAACGAAACTTCTTATTTTCTAGTTTTAGTTCGAATAAAGTCCCTTTACCTCTCGTTTCCCAGATAATTAGGGCTGTGCAAAGTATGTTTTTAACCGTGCTAAGTATGTTGGTAGTCATTTGCAGCAACTTGGCAAGATTTCAAATGTCTTTGGTATATCTTAAGGAGTCGGCAATGGATTTATAGCGGTATAAATCAAATTTTAAGGCACAAACTTTGGAATAATGCAGAAATTTATTATAAGTACATAATGATATAACAAGATTTAAAAGAAAGTAAGTATTTGAAAAATATTTTCATCAACTATTTCATGAACTTAAGAATCAAATTCGAACTACACTATTTCCCGTAAATAATGAATACTTAGGTAATGCCTTTAGGTAAACAAAATCCAAAACATAGAATTTAAAAATTTATACAGGTAAAGGATCTGAGATTTAGCCTAAAGAGTATGCAGATTTTAGGTGAATGATATGAAATGATAACAATAATTTATGTAGGTATGTCTACCGTTTAATATTAGTATAATGTTATTCAAATCCGTTATTTTTGGATTCACTTTGATTAGCTATATTGTTACTCAAGTTATAGATAAATTATCTATAGGTACATATTATAATTACTTGTCCTGACTGATTCATCAACGCAGAGCCTAAACCACCGGGACTACAAACTTGAAATGTTGGCAGTGGATGCCTTTTATGTTGTAAGCATTCACTAAGAAAGGATTTTTGGAAATTTGACCTTTAAGGGGATGATAAGAGGATTTTGTTTGTATGAAAATACTTATTTCTTGAGTTAATAAACATAAACTTGAAACTTGGCAAGAATACTTTACATAATATATTCACAAAGCTTCGATATCGGGTTGAAAAACCTTCAATGGAGGGCTACGTAATTTTTATTATTTAGTTGTTTAAAATATTATTTTATATGTGCGTACAGTGTCGAGATAGGAGATTAGTATGCAAAGTATACGATAGGCAGGCGTAGCGAGGTGACGAACAGGACATTAGGATGCGCACACGCATAGGACGACGTGCCACGCATGCGCCACTGTTTTTAAACATTATAAAGTTTTACAAAAATTAATAAAAATGGCTCTTTACCTGGTGCTAGCGGTATCATGGGGAGCGGCAGCGGTATCAAACTACTCATAGCATTCACAACGATTTTATGAATGAATTTTATCATTATAATCATTGTCCATTCATCGTGAAAGGATTGATAAACAATACTTACTTGATGTACCTACGTATAGATTACAGTAACGTTTTTAATATTAGATTTAACAAAATAATTATGATTCTAAGCAAAATATTATCTTATAGATCTATTAAAATATAACGATTGGTGCACAAGTCCGTGATAGTTCCTCTAGGATGCAACTATCCAGTACTAGTGATATCATTGGGTATTCAAACATCGACTTTTTGGCGTCTATCATGCTTGGCTTAGAAAAAGAGTCATTCCTCAAGGCGTTATATTCGCCGTTCTTCGGCAACAGGAGAACAAATAACTAAAAATCGACCCAGCGCTCTAACTATTGAAGGACAACCAACTCTAGTAATGCCAATGGTCAGCGTTGGCGAACAAATAAAACAACATGTCTGCCGACTGGTCCGCTTGCGGTACCAGGCAAACATAAGTCTTTCAGAGCTTTCGCTGCCACCCGCCCGCGCCCATTCACCAGCCACTTTTATGAATGAAGCGCGTCTGTGTGCGTTGCGCACATCGTGTACAGTACATGTGTGCGTCTACACGTGTTTATTTGAGCCAACATGGTAGGCATTCATGAGAATTTTCTTGTGTCAACATCGACTCGGGCAGTACAGAAATAGTTCGTAGCTTTGTGCTCGCAAAGTTGCAAAGTACGCTTGCCATTCGTTTAAAATAATACACCACAAGGTGGTCTGCTAAATCTTGCGTGCAAGTGCAAAAGGTACAATGCAAAATGTAGTCTCTATTTCAGGTGTTAATTACAGAGCTTTGTGCGGCCAATACGACTATTCATTGCACGTTTGTGTGTAGCTTTTAAAAGCTCTTAAATATTTTATGAAATTCTAAAGCCCCCGGGTTAACAAATTAGGTTCCTCTCTTTATAATAAATATTACTCCAGTCACTGTGACGACTATCTTAAACATCCGTTACCTTGACATCATTTTCCCCATAAAATGACACCCATCAAATAATAAATCAAATTAATTTGAACTTGTCACCATTGATTACAGCCCCAACATATGACACGCAAGTGTAGCAAGACGACAATCCACATGTGTCGTGACTATGTGAAAATATTACTAAATAACCATCTCCAAACCAAACTAGACTCTAACGAGGAAAAAATAAAGATGAAAGTATTTTTTTTTTTCTATAAAACCAGGTGACACTCGAAACTTGGTTTCAACTTGATCGAGCATAAAAAACCGCTTAGCACACCATAATATAAAGTTACATTATAATGACTATTTTTTATTATCACTATACATCTACGATAAATGGTTATGAAGATTAAATATGTAGTTATTCAATAAAAACTATTAGTGGAATTTTATTTCTAAGTTTTAGTGCTTAAAGAACAAAGTTGCGTTTGTTGAAAAAAGCTGAGGTGGAATTTGGTAATGTTCAAAAAATTCCACCAGGACATAAACACACAGTCTTCAATTGCTAAACAACTAACAAGTTTATTTGGAAACAGACAAACTAAGCGCAAACTAATGAATGAAATGACAGGCAACAATGTAAACCTGTCTAAAACTTAGCACTATGTTTGTAAACTAAATGTTAAATAATAATTGTTTTCCACGTAACCGAATGTAACTTTAGTAGTTATGTGAGTAAAGTATACATGCGTCGTAGTTTTGGCAACATCCTGTATATGGAACAACATACGAGGGAAATGGACACCGCAACATCCGATCTTGAGGTGACCAAGACCCGACTGGTTTTTCGCATTTTTTTACTGCATTTTTATGGATCTATTTCGATTAAAACTAAACTTTTATTAATTTTTTAAAGCCAATATTTTATATTTAATTTGACAGTACGTCCCACTCGTGAAACCGCTATTGTTTCTTTTTGTCATTAATATTTGTAAATCAATATCGTTTAAAAAATAGATTTTGTTGGCTAAAATTTGGAATAAAGGAGGAATTAGCAAAATAGTCATTAAAATAATGTCGCTGCTACGAATTTTACGCTTTATTTAATAATAAAGTAAGATTAAATCACTTTTATTGCTAGATAAATAAATCGTGCCTAAAATAAATGTTATTATTATGTGTGTTATTTGCATTTTATACCTGGATTACTTATTTGCAGATACTCTATACAGTATATTTTGAGTAATTTAAAAAAATGTCCCCAGAAACGTAGCAAACGAGTCATACAAAATTTAAACAAGAAAAGCCTTGTTACACCCACTTCTACCCAAAATAATAACATGTAAACCACAACTATGTACACACTGTTTAATGTTGCATAATTATAACATTATAATTAATACATTTTACATAGCATTTCGCGGTAGTGTGAATCACATCGGACGGCCAGTCTGATAATGTCATACAAATTGCTCCCATTGTACCATTCTATGGTTAGCTGGAACTCTGATAATAAATGATAACGAACCACCGACAATTTGTAATTTCATTAATATCATGCCCTCAACGTTTTCACAACGATTATATGTTTTATTTATAGGTCTTTTGCTTCGGTACAGAATAATTTTAATATTTCCATCGACAGATGGTTATTTATACATTTAGGTTTTTTACGAAGAACGTGAGTTACGTTGGTTCTGGTTACTAATTGCTTTACGTATCTAATTAATGTTTGATAGAAAAAGCAACATGCAGCTACATTTTTTTTTCAGACCCCCTTTTGTTCAATACGTTTTCTCACTCCATAAGTCAATATAGGTACTCATAAGTGAGTTTTCTTCCACTGTGTAAGATTTGCTATATTTTTATCATCATAATTTTAGAAGCCTGTAATTTTATTTTATAAGTTGTATTGAAGTGCACATTTAAGGGCGTAACAGACAGAATTATCTTTTGTAAACAACTGCAATGGGTGCAGAATCAATTTACTTACTTCTTGTTTTGACTTTTGTTTGGACACTTGCTCGTAAAGTGGCTCTTATTCAACCGTTTTTAGGTTCATAATGCAGTGTATTAAACACGCTTGCTTTTTATAACTATTTACTTGTAGGAGATGTGCGCTTTTTTAATCTCATCAAAAAGACTTAATGCCTTTTTGCGTACCTACATAAATAAAATGTGATAAATTAACATAATATTTCATTAAATATTTTTATCAAAACAATAACATTATTTCGTGTTCTACGAGCAAATAACATACAAAATATTTAGTTTTTATGTTTTTAATACCTATTAGACTATTCGACGGCTTCGTGCCTTTGCCTCTCCTTCAACCTGCGAAGACACCGCGGTAAAAGGAATCCACGGGCCATAATGTCATATTTTTTTTTACTGTAATTAGTTTAAGAAACTTTATTTATTTTTTGCGTCGCCTGTGTGTTGAAAAACGTCGTATGAAATGCGTGTGCATTGATGTATCATATCATGGCACACTTGTATCGACTTGAAAAAACATCGAGATGTCCGTATTATATCTATTAATAATGTTTTATACATAAACCTTCCGGAATAAATTCTCTAAACGATGGTGAAAACTGCATCAAAATCCATCTTAGTTTAGAAGAACGATGGTCACACAAACGCACACGAAAAGCGACTACATATACAAGGTGTAATTTTAAACAGTGTTAATATCTTTTTTTTTTTTTTTTTTTTGTGGATGGGAAATCATCAAATGACTTCTCCCGCTCTGGGCGGAGCGGGAGGGCGTGTCAGACTTTTACTGACTAAAACCCACCCGTGTTCCTTCTGTTGCCTGTGCCGGGGCCACGGTAACTCTTTCGAACATCCCGCAGTGTTAATATCTTAAGGTGTCATTGTACTCATCATTATGGACAACTTTTACTATGGGACCAAACCTGAAATAGTGAAAAAAATCATCTTTTGCCTACATCATCATCATCATCATCATTCATCATCATTTTCATCTTTTCTTTTCTTTTTTTTTTCTATGTTCGCTTATCTCGTCAAAATGTAGGGAACACCTTTTTTTTCGCAATTTCGGGTTTAGTCCCATTGTAAGAGTTGTTCATAATGATGAGTACAATGACCTCTTAAGAGATTAACACAGTTAAAAATTACAACTTGTATGTAAAGAAGAAAGGTCATTCGCATCAACGTCGAGGGTGGCAATACTACTAACGATCGGCTAATAAGTTTGAAATAGTAATCATTGCAACCAGTCGCCGCGACCGCGACGCGACCGAACCGCTCGGAACGATCAAGTTGCATTCATTCATTCAACCAATCACCATTCACCACTCATTTATACAGCTTCAAAGCTTACTAAAGGAAAATCCTGTCCGAAATAAGAATTATCAATAATATTATTATTGCGTGACCGATTTTCCCGGATAGTTACTTTTGTACTTCCGGTTTTAATTAAAGATTAAAAACATATACAAATACCTAATTTTATTATTCTGTTTTTAATTATTTAAGTATGTTACGAAAGATATACTTAGTCGGTGTTTCCATTCATATGGTCTCGTTATGCGTAAGGAAAATCCGGTTTTACGTGAGGTTTATCAATGAAACACTCCATTGAAACGAGGGGCTAATTAGGTGTGAGATAGTACAGTAATCATTATTGTTTATTTTTAATTGTTGATAAGGTCATGTAAGTACCTATTGGTAGGTACCAAGAACATCTAGAGTTAATTACTTTTTTGTTAGAATTTTCCATTTCCTTAGAAGTACCTACCAGAGGCGAAGCACGCTAACAATTCCATTCCTACCGGCTTGACTTTGGAGGATCGGAAGAGTAACTTCACCTACCACCATTGAAAAATAGTACGTTCAGTAATATTTACGATTGCCAAGTAATATATATTCCAAAAAAAAAACACAAATTGTTCTAAATAAGCTGGTGCCACAACGTGATAATCGTATTTGTATGACTATTTATAACTAAACAATTTCTTCTTCGGCTTCCCTCCTACGGAATGTCAAGTCTCGCCACTGGTACCTACCTATATACATAAATACTACCGACATAAGTACTGTTTGTTATGCACATGCATGATTGAAATATTGTATACTTTTAGGTATTTATCATAACATCACGCTTGTATTCTTCGAAGGGTTAGGAAGGGGTGCACGTGCACCTATATAGTAGGGCAAAACTTGGGTAATCGGTGATAGTTTTGTTTTTTACTTGTAAAATTCGATTCATTGATCAGACTATTTTTTAAATTTACTGTGATATAGTAGACAAAATAAGTTTTGCTAACTTATATCTAAAAATGTGGCAAATACTATAATGATTGAAAAATGTACATTTATCAAGTCAGTAGTAACTGGTAATAAAACACAATTATCTATCACCGAATAGCTGCATATCACGAATTAGCCAAGTTTTGCCCTACCTACGCTCAGATTTCGCTTTAGGTATATGTTTGGATAAATATCTATGTCTTAGAGCTTTCTAAGCTTTTCAGAATTTCTTTGAAGCATTCTCCGTTGCCCACAAAATTGATAAATTGCCTCCTTTTTATCAAGGACAATTCTACCTACTTCTTTATTCACAAAAGACTTAATCACAAACAAACACATTAGTTACCCACTATTTATGCATCGAAGACAATTTGAATACATCGATTTACCTCACGTGTTCAGATATGTGATGTTCCCACGTTACATACACAACACAGACGAACATACACCGAGGAACAATGGGCCCGTATGCGGCCCACCCTGGAGAGACGGCGCTATACCGGGGTCAATGCACTTACGCACTTAATTACGTGCAAATATGAAAGATCTTCTGATTGAGCACTTAATTGGGTCAAAGACATCTGTTAAGAAGTTCAGTCAATGACCGGGTTCCAAACAGGTTTGTAGGTGATGAATTTCACACTTTTTAAGGTTCCGTAGCTCAAAAAGAAAAAACGGATCAAAGGATCACTCGTGTGTCTGTCTGTCTGTCCGTCTATCACAGCCAATTTGCTCCGAATCTAAATGACCGATTATATTGACATTTGGTACCTACACATATGAATTTCTGTGATCCGACCACGGACGTGTAACGTAAATAAATTAAGGGTAGTATTTAAACGAGTGACTGTAAATTAAAATTTTAAGTGACAAAAATAATTATTTTGGGTTATAGAAATAATAAGTGAGCGACTGACTGCGAGTGACGAGAAATCAATAGAACAGCGACTTACAAACTTTAATTTGAGTTACTTATAATACAAAATGAGAAGCTTCATAATATTTGAGTGACCTAATATTTGTTTGAGTGTCAATGTTTTGTCCTGCATTTTTTTCCAGATTTGGCCAATGATTTATTTATACTGAGCGGCATTTTATCTTAAATGAAGTGTTTCGAATGTCCTAAATATAAATGTACACAGTATCGAATGTCCTAAATACCGATATTTATGTATTATGTATGTCACAAGGTAATTAACTAACTTAAGATAACTTGGTCGTAGCGTTCGCCGGCCGCTGCCGCGGCACCGCTCGCTTCGCTCACTCGGCTCACGCGCGGTAGGTCACAGTTCTAACCTAACCTAACCTATTTCACCCAGTTCAAATGATGAATCTACCTGCGACTAGATAATTAGACAATGATGAAAACATTTGCTAGCGTAAATTCCTTATTTAAAACCTCATTTTTATTTCTAGTCGCTCACTTATTATTTTAGTCGCTCACATACTAATTGAATCGTTTAACTAGGATTTCAATAACCCACTTTTAGTAAGCTCGTTCTGGATTTTATTGTTAATCAATATTTGTTGTTAGTTTAGTTAATGTGTCGCTTACTCAAATTCATACCGCTCAAGTTATTAAAACAGTATCTCATCATCAGTCGCTAAGTTTTTTTTTTAGTCGCTCGTTTTAGAATTCCCCATAAATTAATATACATGATGAAATTGAATGGTCACTGTTGGGGGCAAATAAGAAAATTAAAAAAAAAAAGTTTTGCAAACTGGACCGTATGACATATCAAATGAAAGGGCTTACTGTAAGAGTCTCCAATACTTAGTTTTTTTTTTTTTAATTTTAAAATAAATTGTTTTAAAGTTATTTAGGGAAATAGACGAAAATTTACCATAACCATACCATTTACATTATCTCTGAAACTACTGAAATCCTAAAATTTTGAAAACAATACGGAAAATAGTTCTATACTTATAGATTACAGGAAAACCAGTAAACCTCTCAATATTGTGCGTACAAACTTACATTTGCAGTTGGAATGTATGGGAGAACAAGTTTTTCTACTACAAAATTTTGTCCTTGGGATAATTCTTTCTCATCTTTCTTCATCTCAACTACGGAACCCTTAATTCATAATAATAATTTAATTAATCATTGTGCGTGGTACAACACGCACTTGCCCGTTTATTTATATCATGGTAAGTTTTATCAGACTAATGTTACTACGCTTGAATTAGAGAAATTCCTCCTATTATATCGAAAAAGAAATTGGGACAATATCCTTTTAGTGGCGAAATGTGGGTGTCAGCAGCGAGGTGTCAATTTTTGTAAGAGAGAAGTCGAAGCGAAGCCGGTTTTAACTTTTTTGGCAGTAGTAGACACTATTGACTGTGCCATTTTCCAATCGCGGTACAGTTGCTGATGCGAACCTCCGAAGGGAAGTAGGTCGGAAACGTGTTATATGGTGCTTTCGCCACTGGTGGGTGTACTATTTGTACTTACACCTCTGAATAACCTGTCGGGAAAACCGACGTGATGTTGTGTTATTCTTTTAGTGCTTGTTACCACCTACTGCGACGCGATCATCAAACCTTTTTATCGTAGCTTATCGCTAGACGCTACGGTACCTAATGCTTTTTATGTCATATGACTTTGAATTTCCACATTTTCGGTCCTTTTTTCCGGCTTATAACAACTTGAACCGGATTGTATTCACACAATATAGAACTTAACCCCCTTATTCATAAAACATGACTTATAATTAAGTACCACCTGTCTTTATAATTTTCGTTGTAAAGAAATGAACTAAGAACTTTGCTAACCATTTTGTTTTGGATCTATTCTCAACCACTGCAACTCCCAAAAACGATAATTTACAGTGACAACCAACCAGAAAAAATACGAATCCCGGAGAAATGATTCAACCGTCTTGGAGTCTTGGACCATTTCAGTTTGCACGACATTTGCAAGACATCTACAAACAACTAGGCTAAGAATGTACACACGGAAGCTTCACCAATGATTTACGCACCGTTCCATATGTCCTGCAGTTTATCTCGACTAGATATTATTATATAATGCAGGAGGTTATGGACGTGTACTAATCTGAAAGTGCACCGAGGTAACGAGGATGCGGCGTATTATCCTATTCGCTTCACCTATTTATTATTACGTGGTACAGTTAGCCTCAAATAGATGTAGGTATGCATCGATCAAAATTCATTTGAAAGCCAAGCGCACATTACAGTCGCAACGGGCATTTTCATACAAAAAAGTGCGGTGCGTCTCGCCTGTAGTGTAAGTACTTCGGTTGAAGTAAACAAAGTGATGAAGGAGGATTTTTACAATGCGTTGCGTTGCGGCCTATCCCATTCTGCCTTAGACAATCTTTGTTTCATTGTATTGTAACAATGTGTAGCCACAAAACTTAAGACAGATTGGGTAATTAATTGCAGCTACACATAGATACAATATTAACGCAATAAAGGATACTATACGGCGATAGCAAAACAATAAAACTTCTATAGTGTCTCGCAATTAAAATTAATTCTTGTCGATGTGTACCTCTTTTTGAGGCTAACTCTACATAGACTATACCTACCGTGCTACGTAACAAACACTCAATTACTTTTGCTTTATATGGGCACTTTATAAAATTAGAGGATAATTTTGAAAAGTAAACATTCCTATTTCTAAACGCACTGAAAAACACAAAAAGATTCTAATTTAGATCACAAGCTCTGATTGTTTTTTTTTTTTGTTGTTTGTCTACTACTATATTTGCCTTATTTTGCAAAATAAACTCATGTTTATTCAAACATTTTATTGCACAAACAGCACCCTAGTTACGTAACACACTATCAATCACAATTTGAATGATTTTGAAGCATATTGCTAACCCATTGCTTCATAAGTTCGAAAACTTTATCTGCTCAACAACGTACATAACGCAATGAATGTTATTGAACTGTCAAAATGAAACTGATTCCTACTGTAAGTGTGTTACGCAATTAGGATGCTGGTTGACAGCCCAACCACTTATAGAGTGAATGAATTAATTAATTAAAAACCTGGAATTAACAGCAACTATCAAGACTATTCTATTCTAGAATGAACTGTGTATTTAAATAACTGCTCACAATTGAGTGAACATGCATCTAGTTCCATCACAGACCTCATCCATCGCTTTCTATCAGGCGTGATCGACGTCAAGAGCAGGCCCATTCAGCGCTAAAAAAAAATAATCTCATCGGCCGGTATTCTGACGATAAAATCCATATTTTATCAAGGAAAATACAAAGCTTTTTCATATTTCACTTTGTAAGTTTTCAGTTTCTCTTGTCTTTTTCGCCAATCTAACAAAATATATCTGCCTAGTCTTTTCCCAGATATGTTCGGGTCGGCTTCCAGTCTAACCGGATGCAGTTGTATTTTACATGGAGTGACTGCCTGGCCTGTCTGGCCTCCACAACCCAGTAACCAGGTAACACGATACCTCTTGAGACTGGTTGTCAGACTTTTGGGCTTCTGATTACCCGTAAAGACTCAAAGAAATACCAATCTAATATTAAAAGATAATTGATAACCACTATTCCCTTATGTATTGAGGGCAACTGGAAGCATTGCTGCCCTTTAGCCTTTTACCTACACTGTAACATGTTTCGATATGGTAACATTGAACATGCAATGAACTTAGTGTAAATAGTGAAAACTTGTAAAGTTGTGGGGTTACTAATATTAGTAACCTTGTAAACCCACATCTATTAATTAAGACAGGTCTGCGGGGCAATTGCGTAACACACTTTCAGTAGGAATCGGTTTCACTTTGACAGTTCAACAACATTCATTGCGTTATTTACGGTGTTGAGCAGACAAATTTTTCGAACATATGAAGCAATGGATTAGCAATTTGCTTCAAAATCATTCAGATTGTGATTGATAGTGTGTTACGCAATTAGGGTGCTGTAGTCCGTAACAAGGGTCAATTCAAAAATATCTAAGTATATAATATATTATTTCGGCGACAACTAACATATTATGAGTTTCGTAGTAGAAATTATGGTAATACATATTTGTCGGAGATTTTTATTTCCGGAAACGTCTCGACCAATTAAACCGTTTATGGAGCTAAACAAATAGTAGGTACCTATCAACTAATAACCCTACACTGCCTATAAAGAACTGGTTTCAAGAACTTTAAAGGCTCCTGCAAACAGGCGCGACACGCGACGCTGCACAAAAGCACCGCGTGTTGCGCGACGAGCGGTGCCTTTGTTTGCAGGTGCCTTTAATCTGAGATTGACTGCCTCCCTAAAGTCAATAAATCAACTTTTCCTTTCTCATGGTCATCTGTATGGTCTGTGTAATTTATAGTCACCTTTAAGAAGTAAACAATCTCCTTATAATCAACCCTATTATCCACATGTTATGGGTAAATAGATAGGCCTATATATCGAGTGGACGACTATTTATAAAAGAGATAAAACGCGTAACATGTGAGAGAGACTCAAGAATCCGTCAATTCCGGCGGAGGTAAGGAAGTTAGCAACAAAGTGATCACAGGATGCTGCGCCGGAGACTGTAGACGTCGCCGACCCAGTTCCGCTCCTCAGTGATTTACCGGAGGGAGGAGATCGCCCCATCAAGCCAACCTTCCACTTCCACTGGATGCCGTTGTTACTCAGTTAGGCTAAACGATCGGCACCTCAACGACGCGACGGCTCAAGATTGGCTGTAGATTGTTCTGTAAGTGTTCAGCGTGGGTGTCTGATTGTTGTGATTTAGATCAGATTTTTTTTTGTCGTTCATTATGTGTAGTGAGAGCGTCTTTATAAAATACGGAAACAAGACAAGGTGTAAGTTGGTGGTGGACCTGAAAAGATCCCACCAAATTACACCTTGTAGGTACGGTTTCCGTATTTTTAAAGACACTGTACGTACTCACCATTATGAAGAACTTTTACTAAGGAATTACATCAGAAATCGCGAAAAAAAATAAAGCTGCTCCATTTTGCATTAGTAAGGGCCAATTTAACCAAAGTCAGATATCTTACAGACGTATTACTCTATCGAAGAATTTTTAAATGATAAAATATGACATTAATATATTATGTACGATACCATTGACATGCATGTAAAAATGAATTATAATTGATTAATAATATTGATAATATATTTAGTTGACATTTAATATAATTTACAATTGACATACTTACATGTAAAAATGTAATTATAATTTATTCATGATTAATCTATAACATTTAATTTATTTTGTTTACTCGAACTTGACCTTGTATTATATAGATCCAAATTTATTGCTAAAAGCTAATTAATATATTTGTACACCAATTTCTCTCAGTGCTCGACTAAAATAATTACATAAGACCTTTATTGTAATACCTATGTTCACAAATAAAGATTGATTGATTGATTGATCTTTTATCCGCGGAATAAAATTAACGTCTGACAGTTTTTGTATGGAAAATCTGTAAAAAATTGAAAGTTTATTAATTTTTATTAGACTTATACTAGGTATAAAAGTTTGGTCGAATTTGCCCTAAGCCATCTATATTACATACAAATAAATAAAACTGCAAGTGTCTGTTTTTAATGTCAAAATAACAGCTTTTTACTAAATGCATATGAAATAGGATAAGTATGCTACAAACAAAAAAAACTATTCTTAAAATATTTGTCTGTTTGTCTGTCTGTTTGTTCCGGCTAATCTCTGAAACGTCTGGACCGATTTTGACGAGACTTTCACTGGCAGATAGCTGGTGTTATAAGGAGTAACTTAGGCCAGTTTTATTTTAGAAAAAGAATTAGGGATCCGCGCAAAAAATCAAAACCCATGAAATTGTGAACAAAATCCAATTCAAATAGCGAAGTATTGACATCCACGCGGGCTAAGTCGCGGGCAAAAACTAGTCAGCAATATAAATAACGACCTTGTAATAAACGCTTTATAATTTTTCATACAATACTAAAAAAGGTGAACGTAATGACCAAAGTCAAGCTGTTCTACGTGAAGGTAATTCAGAGCAACATTGATTACTGTCTTTTACATGTATTATAATTATCAACTAGTAGCCCCCCGCAGTTTCACCCGCACAATTCTCGATCCCGTAAGGATATCGGGATAAAAAGAATCCTATATGTTAATCCAAGTTATAAACTATATGTGTGCCAAATTTCATCCAAATCCGTTCAATAGGTTTTGCGTGAAAGAGCAACAAACATCCATCCATCCATCCTCACAAACTTTCGCGTTTATAATTAGTAGGAGTACCTAAGTAGGAAATAGGATGTAAGTATTCTACAAGATGTAACATAAATAACGCACAACCTCTTATGGAATCATTGTACTCATCATTATGAACAACTTTTAGTATGGGACCAAACCTGAAATCGCGAAAAAAAAATCAGCTGTTCCCTACATTTTGACGAGTTATGCGAACATAATTGTAGGGAGCAGCTGATTTTTTAAAATATAATTATGAGTACAATGACCCTTTAAGAGGTTGTGCGTTAATTATGTTACACCTTGTATACCGAAGTCTGTTATTAATAGGCATGTTAAAATAACCGAACGATGACATCGAAATGAGTGAATAGCCTAAAATAGTTGAAAAATAGTCGCGGTAAACTTTTCTCATAAACAAAGTACAAACGATGACGGAATACTGACGGTTAGCCAAATTGGCAAAGAAACTGTAGCAGTTAATAATACAAGTTAACATTGCCAACCACTCTGTTATTTTAACGTTTTTTGCAATTTGCAGGTCAGTATTAGGTTGTATATTGATTAAAATATGATTCGCGACCGTAACAAATATGTATTTACAGAATAATAATCATTAAAGTCATCAATATAACTCTCTTAGACCAAGTAATTCTATTGAATGACTATTTCATGAAATTTTAACATTTCAGGATTATACTAACTTATGGAACTGTATTACTAATTCTGATGTTATGATTCTGTAAATACATATTTGTTACGGTCGCGAATCATACTTTAATCAACATACACCCAGACACAGCTGCAAATTGCAAAAATCGTAAGAAAATTTGAATTTCGCGGGCTACCTTAGCGCTTCCCCCTTAAAATAAGATAAGCAATGTCTGGTATATAATAAAGTATATATAAATATATAAATAAGCTTGTGGATTTTTACCTAATTGCTACGTAAACATTGCAACGTTGCAGACTAAATACATTGAATGAGAGACCAATTAGATCTTTTTGGATTTAGCAGAACTTAATTTCTATTTTTGAGTCGGAAAAGATTATGTTTATAACGAACACTATGTGGTAAACAGCTGCTAACAAACTTGACAGTTCGGGGTTTCCTCGATGTTTTAGCAAATTAGTAACCAGATGATTTACGCTTCAAGATTCACCCAAAGTTTTCATGAATTTCAAGGATACCGGAAGTCCTTAATGCCTTTCACATTTTGTAATTCAGCATCGTAAATTATAATTATGCATAATGACAATAACGACCATTCTTCCATCACACAGGTCTCTCAACCTCGATGACTATCAATAATTAAATACCTAATCTGCTTCCGTTCCCAATTTAAAAACTTATTTATATGCGCAACTAATAATAGGTTAAAATTAAAGACATTTCTAGAAAAATTTAGACTTGGACACTTACCAAGAGAAGCCTCGGGGTCCGACAGGTCGGAGAGCGAAGGCACCTTCTGCATAGCGCGGGGCTCCTCGGCCTCCGGAGGCTCGGTCTTGATGCCGTCCGCGTTGCCGCCACCCTCATCGCACTGGAAAAACATACCACAGTTAATGTCTGTCTTATAGACATACTTCCACTTAGTACCTAATTATTACATTAGAAACTTTAGAGGAGCCTACCGACTAGGGTTGTAGCTTTTTTATAGGAGTCGAAAAAGGACTTCGGAGTAAAGGCGAACAGGTGCGATACTCGACGCGACACAATAGCACCACTCGTCGCGCGACACGCGGTGCCTTTGTCTCGCGTCGCGTGTCTCGCCTGTTTGCAGGAGCGTTTATGAAAAAAGTATGTGCAACAGCACCCCATTTGCGTAAAATACTTCCTTACTACTTAAACATAATCCATTGTTTCATATGTTTGAAAAATTCGTCTGCTCGACGACGTAAATAATGCAATGAATGTTATCAAAATGAAAGGCTGTTACGCAATTACCCAGCAGGTTCTCCTATTTGCTTGAAAACTACTGGTAAATTACAGGTGAAACCCAACAGTTAACTAGATTGGAAGTTTCAGCCCACAACTGTCTGACTACCTCGGTGTGTAAGTACCTCGTCTGTTACGTCCAGACAGAAGGAAAAAAGAATAGCTCTTCGTAACCGAAACCACGCAAGGAACCTTCCAGGTAGCTCTCAAGTTACTTCAAATCTAATGTGATTTTGCTTAACTAAAGTAAATATTTTTTTTTTTATTAACTTTCTTTCTTTCTTTTTTTTATTCTTTTCTTAACTATTAACACGTTAGCCTGGGCACAGCTCCTCGCCAAAAATCGTTTAGTTTTTATTAATATTCATTTGTTTCTCACTATTAACTAAACTTTAACACGAATACCTTTTAAATTCTACAGAAATGACGAATTTTATAAAAAATATTATTCAGAAACACTTCGAAAAATTTATCTATAGGTACGTCTCTCTTGTTATTAAAAAAAAAAAAAAACAACTTATAAGTAACAACGTCTTATCCTGTACAGTAGGTACTCAACATAATGAAGTCACACACTAAGTGCTCTCATCGCAAATCAATCTTATCACCAATAGATAGTGAGATCTTAGAGATATTGCTCATATCAGCATAATTATTACACAAATCCTTTAAAACATATCGATATGACCAAAATACTTTGTATCATATCTGAGAAATTGCTGTGTAAGTTTTAACGATTTTCATGGACCTTTTAGATAATAAGCATAAAAACTGACTTTTGCACCATCCTCTGCTGGAAAAAAACTTAGGTAAATATACCTAATAGTTTCAAGGTAAATCGACCGAGTCAGAAATACTTTGGAAATGAAGTGATTTTGCAACTCAATGTTGATAATATTATCATCTTAATTCCAACTTAAGACGCAGATATATGCCAACGGCCTTGAGTGCATAGCTTACGTGTTCTGTGCTGAGCTCACGCAACGCGTCTCACGTCCATCCAGTAATAGGACTTGCCCATCAAGGAGCGCTGTCCCAAATTAGACGCATCATTAATTTATTATACATAAAACAAAAGATGTTATATTAAAACAGGTATACTAAAATATGAATAGTTAAATTATATTTAAAATGGTGAAGGTTTCATAAAATCACGCTTGATAGTTTCTGCGTGATTCTCAGTTTTTTATCCGCGTTAGACATAACTTTAAAAATTAATTACACTATGTAATATAAACATAATCTAAAATATTCACATAATAAATTATTAAAAAAACGATCTAATTCAACACATATTTTTTCCAAATCATTAACATTACTCGTTTAGACGTGATCTTCAGTTTAAAATCATTATAAGTCGGTTATCGTCGCCTTAAGGACTGACTCATTGTATTAACGACTTCAAGTTTCACTTACCGACGAACTTTAGCAACTAAATGGCATCTATAAATCACATACAGACAAGACACCCGAATCACCAAGTAGGTTTTTAAAAACCTTCCAGTGTCCGTCTAAAGAGGATATATTTTTTATATATAATATTTATGTATGGTGTTGCCGTAGTGATCGCATCGCCCCATTACAGGAACGGGTATGCTATCCACACTCCAGTCACTTCCGTTCGCTGTTCGGACATGCGTTGCTTAAAAAAATATTCACAACACAATGGTTGAAGAGATCCTTTGATCTATGTTCATTCTTATTCAAAAGAATAAAGTCTATGCGATAGGAAATAAACTCTGAGCTAACGTCAAGGTTTCGAAACCAATGTATTTTTAAAGAGAATATTTTATTACTCGAACTATGAGGTGGATATTGTGGATACTTTATTTCTTACAAATATTTAGAATAATTTTCAGTCCTCATCAGGGAAATTAATTGTTAAGCATATTGACTACTAATTTAAATAGTCCGAATATTCAAATAATAACTATCATTCTTTGACAGGGTATGAAATGGCTCCAAGCCTCTAACACGGCAAATTGAGGTACGGTATCAATTTGTACTTAGTACTTGACACTTGCTGGTTTATTAATTTCCATCGTGCTCTATATAAAACGCTAATTCTTTTACCTGCTTCTATATAGGTCTACATTTGCTTTTCCGTTCAATTTCCATTTTTCTCTTTGGCTATATATTATTATTAAAAAATATATATAGGTATACATCACAGCATCAAGTTGAGATAGGAGCCTTTTTGGCCTCGCACAGGTCTTCTTTTTTTAATTGTTTTTATGATTTTGTTAGTTTTAGTGTTCTTTTTTATTGTTGTATTTCCTGTGCGTGTCCCAAATATTTGTTTTTCTTTCTTTTTATTTTCTCTTCTTAGTTATACAGTGCCATGGGGGCAATAAACTTATCGTATCTAATAAAAAATATGTAATACCTACATTGTATAAAATATAACACAGGGTGTGTTATATTTAATGAATACCATATTTTCCTTCAATAGTGCAAAGTAATTAATTTCCTTAAATTCCGTACGACGTATTTTTTACATCTGTTTTCCTGTGCCATACCGAATTTTCACAATTCTGCGTTATCTTTAATGACGATAAGCCAATATGTTAGTTGAACAACATAATCTGATCATCGGCAGAATACCGATGGCTATGAGCATAATGAGATGCTAAGCGGTTCTTTCACCGATTGCATACAGCATCTCATCATCATAATCAGCCTATAATGTTCCCGATGCTGGGACAGGCCTCCTCTCTACGAGAGGGAGTGGGCTGTAATCTACCACGCGGGCCCAGTGCGGGATGGTAGATGTCACAAGTCTTCGAATTTTTGGTTCTAGGATATGCCGGTTTCCTCACGATGCTTTCCTTCACCGTTTTGAGAGCAGTGGTGATGAAATTATTTACACAATGTAAAGCGCCTGCCTGGGTTCGAACCCACGACCTACAAAGTCGTAAGTCGGGGTCGTTACCACTAGGCCACCACTGCTCCTATATATATATATATTTATATGCTGCTATATATATATATATACTATATATATATATAATGCTGTTCGTTGGTAAGCCATCACTTGAGAACGGCTGGATCGATTTAGCTATTTAAGTTTTACAATGTTCTTAATAGTCCGAATTAGGTTTGCATGGAAAGAAAAATTGGAAAAGAGCCACGGAAAATTTTAAAATTCAGAGAATACTGAACTTTTTTTTTCCATGGGACTTTTGTATGAACTATTGAAATTTGGACAGGGCAACGTTTGTCGGGTCAGCTTAGTAGTGGGATATAAAAATATATTGGTTTTTTAACATTTTGCAACCATAACATACCAGAGGCGAAGCGCGCTAACAACTTAATTCCTACCGGCTTCCCTTTGGAGGATCGAAAGAGTAACTTCACCTGCCACCGTTAAAATATAGCACATTCAGCAATGTGAACGATTGCCAAATAATATATATTCCAACAACAACCCAAATTGTTCTAAATAAGCTGGCGCCACAACGTGTTAATTGCATTTGTATGACTACTTATGACTAAACAAATTCTGCTTCGGCTTCCCTCCTACGAAATGTCAAGCATCGCCACTGTAACATTCGTCTAAAAATGGTCGTTAATATATGAGCCCACACAATAAGCCTTCGCCTAATTTTTGGGGCTAAAGGTTAGCCGTGAGAATGTACCTACGAAAAAAACGAGAAGCTCACTCAAAGTATCTACGATAATATGAGATAGCCTCTGCCCAACCCTTCGGTAAATACAGGCGTGATAGGGATGTAGTTTGACAATGGATTAGCAGCCTGTGATTAGTGTAATTTTAACAACAGTTAACCATTTAAACCAATGTTCACTCGTCACACATCATCTACATAAAACATTGTTCCTAAAAGCTCCGTAAATCCGTAATAAATTGTAAACCAAGCTTGACAACGTAATTATGGTCATAAAAGGAGAACTTTTGCGTATCCCTCGCTGACCCTCCACAATTGAATATCTCGTGGCCCATGACACAGCTCCTAATCACAAAGTATATCAATATGGTCCAATAAAAACGTCAAAATCGAATCAGCGTGTCCCCTCGGGCCAATCAACTTACGCTCCATGCCGTTATGATGTGATTCTATGAGACCCTAGTGACTGTCATAATGCTATGTACTTATGTGTACAAAGAAAACAAAATAGTAATCTTTTTTCTGAGGTCGAAGTGCAACTATAAAGTAGGCACCCACTTATTTTGACATTTTATTTTTGCCCCCCTAAAAGTCTATCCACACATATCAGCGCCATGCCCTGGACGTGAAAGGGCAGTGGCAAACACAGGGCAGGCACTGAAGCTCCATCGCCGGCCCGGACACAGACGTGTGTGAAGGAGTTCATATACCTACATATAAAAAGTACACACCAATATTTTTTTGAGCTCCTGACGGAGCACGGTCCGTCCACGGCCCGGGCACGGCCCTGTATGTGTGGATAGAACTGAATAGATTGTAACACAAAGTAATAGTCGATATATTATAAACAATGCAATAAAATAATAAAACGAACTAGACGGGTGTTCCTAAGTGCTTCTTGCGTGGTGGTCGAGTGCGAGTTTCTGAATAATTTCTAATCAGCACTCACTTGCAAATGAACTTGATCATAAAGTGGTAAAAGGAAGTACTCTTCAACCAGCGTTACAGACGCAACGTCTATTTTAAAACGTAACGTTTTCAGGAAATACGTAATTGACTTTTCGAACAGGAAGTTCAATTTTCAAAAGGATTTTCTTAATAACACAGACATTAACGTCATAATAATCATTACTATAATTCAGCATGAAGCGCTTTAATTAGGTGGCACACAGGACAAAATCTTGACATCTTAACTGAATGCATATGGCAGAATAATGAATTCTTTGTCCATTGAGCCGTGTCTGTTGATTAACCCGTAAACATTCATGGGGTATTTTGGTTCGGTTCAAAGTGTGGGGTCGGGTCACCCCTATTTTGTCTTGGCACGTGATTACCGATATTGGGGGGCATGATCCCAATCCACTCGAACACCTCTTGTTATCTGGCTGTCGATTGATGCGCGTCAGATTAGTTTTTTTTTTCTTTATATTAATTACTGCGGGTTATTCTCTTTTCAAGGAGATTTACAGGAAGATTTATCATATTCAAATATTGTTGGTGATGTCTGTGCCTTAATTAATTTAGGTTACCAAACAGCAAGAAAATATTTTGTCGTTAGATACAAAACCATTTAAAAAGGTCCCGGTCAAATTGGAATTGCATATTTTTTTAAATCAAAGCGCTCGTGTCCGTTACAAAGCTAGTAAGATCGTTTGCAGGAAAAGGGGACATTGAGTGCTAAATCACTGGAGCGTTTAAAGGGGACTGTATGACTATAAGGTTTTCCAATGGGTGGCGTCCTTGTGCGGCACATAGCTAGGGTCAAACTGACCACAAGACTTGCCGGTAGCCGCAACGGTCGACAGAGCAGGTAGCGGTTAGGAAAACTGATAAAAGAATGGTAAGTATAGAAGTATTTACCTATAAAAAAATGAAGTAAATTGCTGATGCCATCTAAATAATTGGCATTCTTTTAGCTTAAGAAGTAAAAGCTAACTCGGAGCAAAAGAACAAACTAAAAAATACATAAAAAATCAGTCCCTAAATAACGAACACTTGGGCATTGTACAAAATATTTGTTACTCTTTATACGTCAGTGAAAATATAAACAGCCCATTCGAAAATCGAACGAAAAAAAAGTAAAATAGGGATGTGAATAACGTATGGTCGAGGTTAATTGTCAATTTGTCGCTCGTTTATCTGTATAGAACGTGTGCGGTGTCGAGATCTTGTCTCCTTACATCAAGAGACGCTACTTTTTAAACGTGCCCTGATTTATCTGGTGTTGTTGATCCCCCTTCTGATAAATTACCCGTCAAACGGCGTTAAAAAGTAAATTATTGGTAGATTAAATTGTGTTCCATTGTCAGTGAGAGTGAATTATGAGGTTTTTTGTTGTTTAATTTTGGAATGACGACGTTTGGTTCGAGTAAGTGTAGTAGTTAACGGTTTCTACTTTACGTAAAGTAAATAAAGTAAATGTCAATTGTGTTCTACTCTCCAGTTTAATGTAGAAAATCATTTGCATTGCAATTGCAATTGCAATTGCACGTATGTTTGTATCCTAAGGCAAGACAGTAAGAGCAGTTGACAGACGTCCCTTAAATCTCTTTGTTTTTAAATTTAATGTATTTTTATAATTATTTTAATTTACTTGCAGTAGTAACTATGTTACGTCAAATGATTTCACAATAATTCAGTACCAAATGCTCTACAAAGGTTGACTCTTAAAACATTCATATTAAATCGTTATCTTATTCTTAATGAAAATTTGTAACAACAGGTTCGGAAGCCAGTCGGTCTTGTATTCAAATTCGCAAAGCGCTAATGAAGCAGTTTCGAGCAAAAAGTAATCAATTATAGCTTAGTTAAACGAGTACAGTTACAGCGTAACCGTTATTTACAAAACATTATGAAACACATCAGGCTTTATCAACATTTTGCGTACCTACTTAACTCGTGACGATTTTCAAGGAAAATAATGTGATGTCGCAATCGACTGGAAAATGTTACATACGGTACCTACTTTATTTATAATCCTAGACATATTGGCTGTGGTTAAGTATTAAAAGCCGCACGGGTCGATCGGTCAGGTTAAGCTACGCTTGCCGCGGTTGGTCCGTGGATGGGTGACCATCTTTACATACCAAGACCTTTCCGTGCCTCGACTGTCATTCGTAAATCTTTGACAGTCGTTACGGGTCGTCAGAAGCCCGAGTCTGACAACCAGTTTTACCAAGGGATATCGTATTATTCAGTAACTGGGTTGTGGAAGTCAGATAGGCAGTCGCTCCATGTAATATACTGGTATTCAGCTGCATCCGGTTAGACTGGAAGCCGACCCCAATATAGTTAGGAAAAGGCTAGGCAGATGATGACATATTGGTTGAGAAAATATTGGATGCATTATGTAAATGAATGGCCTCAGATAAAGAATGGGCTGAAGGAATTTGGAACAAAACAATTGTCTTGCTTTCAAGAAACGAAGTAAGTACCTACTAAAACGTCATACCATTGTAGGATCTGTAGCGGCATCTACAACGCCACATGCGAACTACGCATCAAAGACCTGACGTCACACAAATCCTGCATCGCGCAAGCAGGGTTTACCGCGCGCGAGGCGCGACTAGCATACTTCTAAACAACATTCCGGCATCAACCGTCGGGCAGTTGCCCACTAGATACAACTGGTCTGAGGATCCTCCCTTTTCTATAGAGGATGAGTGAACTTTACACCCTCTTCCTCTACCTCTACACTGGTGACCCCGACGGGATCGTCAGCGCAGCCTTCGTGCACCTACTACAGCGTGACGTCATCAGCATCACTTCCTCGAGCTTTCGAGCGGCAAGTCACACAGCCAGCCAGCACCCACCGCTTCAACGGGTACCCTGACCACCAGTATGCAGCGACCGCGTATACCTGGTCATCACACTCAGCCTCATCTGCAACCTTGGCACAGCACACTGCACTTTCGGCCCGTCCACAAGCACGGTCCTCATACCTCTAGCTATAAATCTAACTTGAATTTCCATCGAATCTTGGTTACTTAAAACTCCAAACTATAAAAAGTTCTTCTTACTTAACATAGAGATGTGTTGCTGGCGAGTTTGTTGTGCAATTCTTTCTTTCTTTCTTTCATCACTTGGTGAAGGGCGGCCGTTTTTGGGGACTGTCTCATTTTGACGTTCTAAAAGTGCTAATTCTCAGCCAAGTTAGATTAAATGTTTTTTGATATGATTCTTATGCTACTTGCAATAGGCTGTATAGAATGATGCTGTTGCTTACGATCATTACCTAATGGCTTGTCACGAGTACGACACTCACGACATCTAACGTAGGGAAGGGAAAGTTGTACCTATTTATTCCTTTCCTGAAAGCTTACATCCCTGATTAATTGATTTATATTTCCTTGGAATATGACCTGATACTAATAACTTTACTTCCAACCAAAAAGGTATAAATATACGTAATAATTACATGGAAAAATCACAACAAATATGTCATATCCTGCGAGGCGGACGTAACTAGCATCGTCCCTTTAATTAGTAGCCGGAAATCGCCTAGCTCTTCCTAATGAGACGCGCCCGGATAGGCCGGTCCATCTCTAATTATATTATTACATAAATAGGTAATTGTTTAGCATTGCATTTTTGCGACTAATTGTTGGAAAAAGTTGTGTTTGACCGATCATGTAGAATTGAAGAACTAAACGTAACGGAAGAAAACAAAACGTAGCAACTGAGCTAGGTTACGAATTGTTTTAATTTCAATATCTACTCGAGAATCGAGATATAAAATACAATCTCAACCCCTTATCAAAAGCAATCAGGCTTCAAGTTTTCTTAGAATTTTGTATAGATACCTAATGATAAAGATGTTTCTTTGAAAAACTAGAGCCGACAAGAAGTCTACAACGATACGGTTCAGAATAACATAAAAAATAGTCTCGTAAATAACATTTTTGGATTAATAAAATAATATTCGACCTAAATAAAAGTATTCGATTCGAAATTTGAATTTGAATTTTGAATTGCTCAGTCATTCCTGAGCTGGGTGTCGACAAGAGCACACGTAAATCACGTCAGCGATTATTCTTTATGGTCGCACTCACTGAATGAAGGTGTTAACGTCATAACACTTGACGGCCTCTTTATCTCACCCCTGTCGGTTATTAACGAGTCTTTTTTAATATGATTTAATGATAGCTTTAGTTTATGAGTACAGTCTGTAAATAAAAAATCTGGGGCGGCTGGGTGGTGTGCTCTTCTGTAATTTATTTTGTATGGTTTTAATTTGTAACTGTAGTACAAATTGATATGGATTTATTTAGAATCTATTTATACAAGTACGTAAAGTAAACTCGTACCTAGTCAAGAAATAATCCTTTATTCCTGCAGCTCTACCCAAAGTTTAAAATTGATTAAGTACGTATAAATCCCGATACGATTCAATTGATCCTTCCTTCCCGACTATCATAATCACGTTTCGTATAATTATTCCCAACCAATTCGTCACCCGAACCCTCTCGAATAATCATTAAAAATAACACAATACTCTGTAACCCATTCGTAAAAAGTTCCAACAGTTTTTCGTCGTACTCAGCTAATGTCGAAACTCATTAGTGCAGCTTAGAGTCAGTGTCACGGACAAGTTTAAAAATAAAAAGTTAAAAAGCGCGGGATCTTTGAAATAAGAACTCGAGTTTATTTTCGATACTTCTTTCTTCTACTTGTTGATTGATTTTTACCGTATGTGTGAAATAAACTACTTTATTGTTATTTTTCTTTGAGCTGAAAACCTGAATACTGGCAGACGTAGGTATGAAAAGCTAATCGTCTTTGTAAACAGATACATTAATTATTTGCATGTTGTGTATATCTAGCCGTTTTTCTGTAGTCTAGTTTTTGTTAATTATTATAAACAGACTGGGTTTCCTGAACACAAACGCATATTGTGTTTTGAGCAATTTTTATTTTCATTTGCAGTTCTCTTTTGTTTTTTTTTGCATAACATTACGGCTTGTTTCCCCGAAGGGTTAGGCAGAGGTGTACATATAGTACACCCACATTTCACCAGTTATGTTTAAGTCCCATGTAATAGGGGGCGAAAAATTAATAGTGGTTGGAAACACCGAAGGCAAGAGATCGCGCGGTCGCTCACCAACAAGATGGACCGATCAAGTTAAAGACTCGTCGTCGTCCAAATTCTACACGGTCGTAAGAGACGCGATGGACAGATACCGATGGAGGCAGATCATCCGCTCCCGATGCAAACCTCAGGCTGACCACGATCCTCAGACATGAGGGACCGACCCCAGAGAGAGAATAGGGGGCGAGCCTATTGCCATCTACCGGGCACAAATCCAGACTCCGGGCTGCTACTGAGAAATTCCAGATAGAAAAACCCAATAACATTTTGCCCGACCTGGGAATCGAACCCCGGACCTCATGATCAGCAGTAGCGCTTGCGACCACTAGACCAACGAGGCAGTCCAGGTGTTTTTTTTTTTACTTTCTGTAAAATGTTGTTTATCAGTCATAAGTAATTTATTCATTAAAAATAATTACCTGGAAAATAAAACATAGATAGTGAAAGTAAATGTCCCTACGAACAATATCCCATTAAAAATAAACGCCAGTGCAAGTTGATCAGGGCGGTCACGGTCCAGTGGTCCGAAGCGACACATCCGGGGATGTAAGGACACCATAGTTTGGCCCTCGTCGTGACGAAGGTGACACTTAAGTATTTAACAAATACCTTCATTGAAGGCAATTATAATATGTACCTCACTACTTTCTAGAAACGTATTTTCTTTTACATGATATCTCAAACTCAAACTCAAAGCATTTATTTCAATTAAACCAATTACAGGCACTTTTGAATTGTCAAAGAGTCGGTCAGTTTGTCAGAAAATTGAAGCTAGTCGCCCATTCCAAAACGTAGATCTCTATGGAGAAGAATGGGCAAGAAACTCCATGGACACTCTTTTAAATCAAAATTGTTACAAAATCCTGGGTAGGTACATTGTTATTGTTCTTGTTGCTTCTATATGTGAGAACAATGTAAAAAATAGATAATTAAAACAATTTAAAATATAAGATTAAAAATAAGCCCTGGCAGCTAAGAGATGACCAGTCTCCACTGACGGCGCCCGTTCACGAACATGACGCGTGGATCAGCACCATCCAGCTCAACCATTTTGTAGGGAACCGAATGATCCAACACACGCGCAACATCTAGCGAGATTATAGAGTGGTCGTCCTCGTTTTATAACTATTATTTTTCAAGGTCTAGTGTTCTATAATGACATTACCGTAGATTTCATTTTACTTTTTCAAAAAAAGAAAGAAAACCACAAAGCGTGCCTCTCAACTTCTTTCATAAAGTCGATACTTATAAAAACATAATAAAAAAAAACAGAAACAAAACACACTCGGACATAAATATTCATTATTTCCATGCCACTTTCTTAATCATACACATTACAAATAAGTTCCAAGGCTTGTATACGGGTTTCTACGCCCAGCTAATTACAAAAACGCTACTGTTTTCATTTGAAAACAAAACCAGTCTATGCAGCTCAGAATAAGTTCTGCTGATTATAGTGTTCTTTAGGAAACGTGTATGGAAACTTGTTCGAGACATGGACAGTTGGACACGTTCATTAAGAAGAAAACCGACTGGAATGGTATCGTTTAACTGTGGAGCGGCTTATGGTACACTGATACTTTGTAAGTTCTAAGATCTATACCTGGTAGGGCTGTTTGTAAGCTTACTACTGTCGTCGTGTCATGAACTCATGACTTTTTTTCATAAACTAAGTAAGTATTACTTATTGTTTTTGCAATCAAAGTGGACGTTAATTTTACCAATAAAACTGAACGCGATCAGTTCATCCTGAACTGCATTCGAAAGCTGTCATTGACAATATTCCACAACAATGATGACACGGACAGCTCTTGAAAGCGGTTTAGATGTGGATCGCGTTCAGTTACATTAGAGAAATTCGCCATAGGCATCACTTAAATTAAAACAAAGGTTAAATCTAGGCGTTTCCGAATTCAAATGTTGAACTGTGACTTTATTTTCAGCAAAATTTGAGGTGTTTTCCCTAAAAATGTAGTAGATTCTTAGTAGTTTTTTAGCATAATGTAAACTACTTGTGTGCAATTCGGCTAAAGCTGCTACAGATTTACTGTGAAGTGAAGGGCGACGTCGTGAGGGAATGGTCAGCAGGGTATCGTTTATTGTAACAGTTGAATTGCAGCCAATGAGGGCTGATGTTATACCTATTTACGAACCGGGCAAATATGGTACTATGGACCGATGTAAAGGCTCCCGCAGACAAGCGCGATGTGACGGTGCGACGCGATTCTGTTAGAACAATTTCCATGAAGTTTTCATAGAAATAGTTCTACTACAGTCGCGTCGCTCCTGTCTGCGGGAGCCTTAACGCGTATGTGTGTTCACTTCTTAATAAAAACAAGAAATACAGTTGTTACGCTTGTTTGTTTTATATATATATTTGGTAAGCATTACCTATAACAAACGAATTTGATAGTCAAATCTGCGAATTTTAATTACTAAACCGACCACCATCTTTTGGTCCGAAACTGTCTATTGCTCGATACTTAGACGCACTAATAATTTTATCTACATAATTAAGTAAGTAAACCAGATTATTTCCAGTTTCTAAAGGACCAATCTGTAAATCCTGATATAGTAGTACCTATAGTCATCATCTGCCTAGCCTTTTCCCAACTATATTGGGGTCGGCTTCCAGTCAACCCGGATGCAGCTGAATACCAGTATTTTACATGGAGCGACTGCCTATCTGACCTCCACAACCCAGTTACTGGGTAATACGATACCCCTTGGTAAGACTGGTTGTCAGACTCGGGCTTCTGACGACCCGTAACGACTGTCAAAGATACACATAACCGGACCGGGACCAACGGCTTAACGTGCTTTCCGAGGCACGGAGGGGTCTTGATATGTAAAGATGGTCACCCATCCACGGAGCAACCGCGGCAAGCGTAGCTTAACCTGATCGATTGACCCGTGCGGCTGTTATTTCTTAGCCACAAGCCCCTCTAGTAGTACCTATAGTAACAATGGTAAAACGGAAATTAATTAACATAATATTAGTTGTTACAATTACACTACATTTTAAATCAGACAATCAATACTTTTTCCTGGCACCTGTAGTTAAGTGAAACAGAAATAATATCGCGTTTATAAACATTGCAAACGAAACCACGTCGATATATGGGCCAGTGCCAATTCGAAACTTGCCGCGGCCAGTTTTCTAAAGAAAACCAATCGCTTAGCATAAACGCTACAGCTTTTTCATGTCCATTTGGATTTCCTCTCATTTCTTAATCAGTAGGAAGGGATCATTGATAAATATAAGCGCCTCCGTGCGTACTTTCTAAAGTACTTTATTTAGTTACACCTCAGTTCCGGTGCACGGATGTAATCGGCACTTTATGAGGGATAATTATTTTAGTGCCAACCACGTTGGGCGAACGTGCTTGACTGACGTTTTCCAAACTGATAATGGGGCTGTCCGTTACTAGTTTGCTACTGGTGACCGTGTCCATCAAATTCACAGTCTTTTATTTCCCAAAAAAAGACGCCTATTCTTTTTAACCGACTTCAAAAAAAGGAGGAGGTTATCAATTCGACACCTATAGGTATGTAATATTATTGGAACTGCGATATATTGACATAAATGATAATTTATTAAATTAGGGCTTCCAATCAAATATACAAAATGTTATAGGTGTATGTATGTCTGTCCATGCATTTCTCCGAAACTATTGATCGGATTGTGATTGTGTTTTTTTATTGGCTTACATTTACTTCAACTTAGGGGACAGTGCAAGTTTCATTAAAATCGGTTGATGAGTTTTCAAAATATGGATTAATACGTGTAAGTGTGACGGCCTGGCTTACATATTTATACGAGCTACGAGTGTGGTGTCAAAGGGAAAACATCTCAAAACCTTGGTCAAATTCTATTGCAATATTTACAACAAAACTATTAACTACTTATTACAAACTTAAAACTATAGGTTATGAAATATAGAGTAATTTAAAAAAATTAAATCGACTTCAAAAAGAAATTCACTCAAAATTATGAAATAAATCCCTAAGCACGAAGTCCGTAGTTCCGGCCGAAGTTACAGGGGTTTTCTACTCCGTATCACTTACGGACATAAGATTAGTTCGGTTTCCGAACTAAGAATGAATGACAACACGATTTTACAGTTGACCCTATGCCCGACGTGTTTTTGCCCGTCCGAAAATTTAAATTTTACGTTTGTTTTGACGGATTAACTACTTTCGGACGGGTTCGCATTTTCGTTGACGGACTTAGGGAGCCAACCCCTGATCTCAAGACACCGACTTCCAAAATTAAAGTTATTTCATAATTTTTTTGAAGTCGATTAAATTTTTTTTAAATAATTTTTTTTGGTTGCTTCATTAATTTTACTCTGCAGGAACTCCTTTCTTCAAATATTTTGAGCAAGTTTTAGGCCACCTACTTAGGAAGTGCGTTATAGACTAAATAAAATAAATGGTGCATGGTAATCAATCTGTGATTGAAAAAGCAATTTCTTCTAATCGTATAAATGCAACTAATTTAATGTAGCTCAGTAGGTGAGCAACAAAACTATGGATTTTAACATTCAGCATGGTAGTAGTTTACCCATTTTCACCACAAATTAATTATTAAGTGCATCATCCTACTTTGTTATTCTTGAGCGACATTCCGAAGTTTCTCAAACTGCGCTTAAGGTCTGTGAACTTTTAACTTTAGCCACAAGACCACCAAAACTAAACCTAAACGAATCCGAAACATATGTTTTTATGAATGAAACGCATCAATTATTGTTTATAGGCATTTCGTTGTTTCATGTTGATTCTGGGAACATGGCTACATCAAAGAACATTTTATTTAACGTTAATAGTGGTTTTGAAAAGGTTTCAAGTACTGGATCGATCCTAACGGGTTTTCATAACTCTGCGAATGCAACCTTGTTGCGGCTGGATCATTTAATGGGAGTAAGTAAAAAAGAGTGCTTGTGTGAGTGTAGCAACGATATTATTTTATTTATGGATATGCTTGCTTACAAAAGTTCCCTTTTGAAGCTAAGACAAAACTGGTTGTAGTGTGCAGCGATCACTGCTTATTGATGGTGCAAGGAAAATATAGTTGTGTGATTTTTCGTGTATTTACACGAAAAATTACTAAAAACCAGAACTAAATTTTTAGTTCTGGTTCTGGTTCACTCTTCAAAGACTGAAAAGGACTGAGTTGGCTGCATGAAAGCTACCGGCATGCAGCTTTCTGTCCCGTTAGCTTATGTATAGGTACGAGTTTTACGTCCTGGGGTGTAATTTTAAGAGCTTGTAGCAACGAAATTCTGACCTATTTGAAATAATAACTGTCTAAATTCACATCACTGTAGGCCCAACAGCGTTTCTTGTTACCTAGTCAAATTAAAAAACCCCCGCCACACACCCAACTATAACCTATTCATTGAGACCATTCCAATGAGCCCAAACACGATACCTCTGCTGTAAGTTGGTGAGGAGTTGGGTATCCTGCAAATTCCAGGTGATGCTGCAGCATCAGTTCAAGGTTAGTATGTTATTCTAATATCATTGAAGTAACAGAATATCAAATTTCGATTCGATCAGACCTGTGGTAGATGCTCACAACCATTCATCAGCTAGAAAAGAGCTGATAATCTTCAAACGGCTGAATAGATTTTCGTGAATCATAGCTAAGAACACTCTCGATCAAGTCACCTTATAAACAAAACAAAAAAAAATCTAAATTGGTCCAGTCGTTTTGGAGCTACGATGTCATTGACAGATGAACACACGTTAAACATAACATTCCTCTGTTTCCGTCGGGATTTAAAAATAGGTTTCATCCACCAAACCTGAGATTTATCCTTGCTAGTAACTACAACAATTACAGCTGAGCTAAAACGAAATACAAGTATACATACCAGGTCTAGTCTGAGGCTGAAGGACACATGTTTGGTCGGCGGCGGCGCGGCGACCGGCGGCCCCTCGTAGAAGGCGGCCTCTTCCAGCCCGTAATCTGACTCGCTCTCGGTCCACTCCAGCTTCATATTGCTGGGGCTGCAAAGAAAGAGGAAATGGTTGGTAAATAATTCGTATATATGCCATGGAAGAAACGAACATCTATACACCGGAAGGACTATTCTTGCTTGCAGCGCTCGGCTGTTATAGTAACGCTTGCTAACAGAAGTGGTCATCGCGTGCACGGTATTTTGTTTTCAAATTGGTCAGATGTAAGTTTCTTCGATAGTATGTATGCCTGTCAAATGTTATGCCTGTATAATGTTGTCTTCAGGAGAGAATCAAGGATTCCCGAGGTATTAGAGCGAGCTCTTATAAGAGTTAGTTCCAGAAAGACTACTAAATTATGTAGTTCGTCTGTGAAAGTCCACCTGTGTTTTGCCAGCCAATGAGTAGTTACGAGTTCTGGTTTGTGGGTCCTGGTGCTGGCGATATTGAGGGTATTATAATTATGTGTCATTTCAATTTTGTCACTACCCACAGTACCACAACAAGGAATCTTCTTGGCGATGCAGGTGTCTCTAGGCAGCCGTAACCATTAAGAACTGACTGCTCAGCTCAATTTGCATTAAACAGGACTTTGGCCAGGTGGACCAATCCACTATACGACTAAACGCCGACAGTCTGAACACCGACAAGATTTTACTTCGACGGGACTCTTCATCGACAGGACACTTCGCCGACAGGGCATCCTTACTACTGATTATTCCGAACCTGACCCGAAAATCCTAACCCTAGACGGTCGATGTCAGGGGCACCTCGAGGTTCGGTTTGGTTAGGTTCCTTTTAACCCTGCAGACAGAAATAGGAGCCCCGAGTAGCGGGGCTCCGTCGACCTGCTGTCAGTCTGTCGGCAAAGAGTCCAGTCGAAGTAGTCTTGTCGGTGTTCAGTCTGTCGGCGTAGAGTATGTCGGCGTTTAATCGTACACTCGGACCAATCGATCCTATGTCTCCAATAACTAGCCGTAAATCGGTTCACAAATGTTAAAGAAAACAAATAAATATTCAAAGACCGATGAAGAAATAAATCCCCAAGAGCCATAAAACAAAATCGAAATAATATCCAAAGATCCAGTTACAAAAAGTAATGTTTATTATTTGCCTATAAAATATACATCGCGTCTCGCTACCGTTCACCTATCAACATTTATTTTTATGACTACCAGTTGATGCAACGTCGCTCCATCAAGCCCTCGTAATAAGGCTTCGGTAACCGCAAGCAGGCCTACTATCGCCAATATTCGACTGTCAATATCTTTCCGTCTTGCTCACACGCCATAAAGTGGAAAGAAATAAAGTAGCCGTCAAATTAGTCGAAGCCTGGATAAAGTATTGAACCTGTTTCTTATATCGAGGCATCTACTCGCTCTATCCGTCTTTTGTTTTTTGTGTAAACCTGCGTAGGAATCGTGTAGTTTTCTTTTTTTGATGTTGTAAGGATGCTCTGAGTAAAGTTTAGTTTTATAACCGTTGAATGTTTTTTTAGTTTACTGTCCAAGTGAATTAGACAGGACAGATAAGTTTCCTTTTTTAATACTTATGTTTTTTTTTTACTAAATAACGCTCTACGATATTTAATTAAGTAGCTCTGTGTGCTGTTAAGTCACAGTAAAGTTGATTCGTAATTCAAAACAATGAATGTCAAATTAATTTAAAGTATCATAAAAAAATATGTTTTCGACGAGGTTAAATTCGAAAATTAAAAACGATAAACTGCAGTCCAAAAAGTTCCTTCATATTATTTTTAGTCTATGCCTTGTTGTTCGTCGAATCGCCAGAACATTTTATACACTAAATGTGTCGTCAGAATTCGGCTCGTCTGAAGCCGGCAGCGGCATCGTTACGGCTAATATCCGCCGGATACGGCACGATCTGACACCACCCGACATTATTGTCTTGTAATTGAAGCGGCATGTCGATTTGTTCATTTGAATGTAGGGGTGGAAAAGGGGAAGCCGATAGATAGCCCTCGAGCTTTAAATGTTCCCTCAAGTCACCAAAATTAGGACTCGGTGATTGAAAAGGATGCATCTAGTCAATTGTTTGAAGTTTGAACTTAATTTATCAACTTGAATGGGGTGAAATGTTTTCTTGAATGTCTCCGTTTATCGGTTTTTGGTTTCCAGGGTCGACTGAGGCTTCGGCGAATTTCTTGCGTAATGAAATATCGAACTAATCCTATAAATATACACGTCTTGTACTGGCCACAAAAAGAACTAGTTTTCCCCCACATCATAAAAGCTAGGCTAATAATAATGATGAAGTCATAGTAACAACACCTGAAAACCTACCAAGATTAATAACGTTCTTCTCCAAAGCAAATACACAGCACAATATGAACGCACAACTCAATCTAACGGAGCAAATATGGACTTTATACACTTTTCTAGCAAAATAATGACACTTAAAAGCACGGCGAGAAAACCCGACAAATACTCTAATTACCGACTATTATTACCGGAACAACAAATTAAGACCGAATATTACGCATCACAATACTGAATAATTCAAGCCAACTAACAAGGCTCCGCGAATATCGTATGACCGTCCAAAATGACAATGTACGCGCTATCTAATCACGACTGATAAAATTATCAGCACGTAATAAGATGTTGATATCATAGGTATGTCCCTTCAGTTATTAGTAATCACACTCATTATAACTGCGTTACAAGTTAGATGCGACTTTTTAGTCTATTTATTTACCAGCGGGGCAATTGCGTAACACACAGTTGGTAACGGTTTCATTTGACAGTACAACAACATTCATTGCGTTATTTACGTTGTTGAGCGGACAAATTTTTCGAACATATGAAGCAATGGATTAGCAATATGCTTCAAAATCGTTCAGATTGTGATTGATAATGTGTTACGCAATTAGGGTGCCGATTTATTTTGGCTCCAAGAGTGCCACATAAGTTGCAAAAATGGAAAATTACCGTAGACAAACTTTGTAAGCATGCTCAAATAGTACTTCTAATTATGTGGGTAGATACAATAAAGTGTTTAATAAATAAATAAGTAGATCTAAAATATGTGTGTATAATCCTATTATGTAGAATTTTGAAATAACAAGATAATGGTACAGAAGTGAAACAAGCCGCACTGGGCCCGCGTGGTGGAGACGGCCAACTCCCTTTCACAGAGAGGAGGCCTGTGTCCCAGCAGTGGGAACGTTATAGGATGATTATGGTATGTAGGTTCCCACTGTTTGGCAATAAAAATGGAAGTTCTTATAGCTACGGGAACCCGGGAAGGGTTCCCGTAGCAAAAAAAAGCGTAATATACCCGAGGTCCTGAACTCAGAGCCATAGTAGCAGGGTCTCATAATAAAACAACGCTATTCGACCTATGCAACCTGAGCCCGTAGGTACGCAATTTAGCATGAGGTTCTGACATCTTGGATCGCGTGACCGATAATCTGATCATTTTCTACTTGATTTCATTGAAGAACGAATTTCTTTAACATTGTATTCTTCTTCATTTTATTTAACTTGTTGACAGGCCTACACTGCCCTGCCCATATCTATTAACACTGTAATTTGAAAACATTATAAAAGCCAATTAAAACTTAAAATTTATAAATAACCAAATTTTAAGTGAAATAAAATATTTTGATTTTGATTCATTATTTAAATATCATAATGGGGAATAATTTAATCGTTTGTTGATATTATCTGTTGAACACGTTATTTTAGTTTACCATGTTGCTTTGTAAAAGAGCCACCGTGGTTTCATAGATGAAGTAAAAAATAAAGAGCCCATAGATTATTGTCATCTTGACAGTTATAATTGTGGTTATAATATATTATCTATGGCTATAATTTCAAAATCGCAAAGATCATTTTTATAATTAAAATAAAATGGCGAAGAGAATAACAGCTAGTACCACAAAATGGAAAGAACTTGAGAAGAGAGTGCCGCCCGAGCAACGAGGCGACTTTTTTGCTTTTAAGGGGAAATCGGAGGCATATTTGCGTCGGTAATATATATTTTGATTATACTTTCGTTAGCTCAGCTTTATGAGATTATTTATAAAATCACCACACAGGTTAAAATAACCGTACAAAGGCAAAGGCTTAATGCTTTTGGTATTTTCTATCAGCTTGCCTTAGTGTGATGCAGAGACAAAACATAGTAAGTAGGTCGTGGTGCAACTTGATAGAAAATTAAGTAGGTATGTACCATCGCGGACATTTGCGGTGAATCACTTTTCGACCTTATTACCAAAGTAATAAGGTTGAAAAATAAAGTAAAGTGATAATCCATTATTAGTTGAGATCTTGACTATGTAGATATGCATAAAGAAATAAAAAACCCCGTTGTTTTCTTAAAGCCTAAGTTAGATTTATTATTTCTCTACAGTTTCTGCCCAGTAGCTGTATTTTGAAGTATTAATGCCATCATGTTTCTGTTGCGAAAATACCCCGCCTCTCTCTCGCATTGGAAAAATGATGGCATTATTATTTCATAATACGGCCCCGCGGGGTTGTTGTGAAACTCCATTCTTTGATCTCACTTTTCACCAAGAGACTAGGTACTTATTTGAAAAAGACGGTGATCAGTAGTGTTATGGTGTACATAATAAAGAGTATTCTATTCTATCAGTACCCGTTACTCCAGCTTTTAAACCATGTTGCAATCAAATCTAAAGTCGTATAATCAAACTAGATTGAGAATTAGCACTTTTCGAACGTCAAAATTACATAAGACAGTCCCTCAAAGCGCCCGCCCTTCACCACTTCCTAGTGCTTTAGCTGGAAAAAAGAAGTGGCGCAACAAACTCAATTGTATCCGGTTCATATTCAACCTCAGAAAATATGACCATGTGTCGAGCTACAGGTCTGAGCTCAAATGGATGCCCATTCGCCAGAGAAGAAATTTGCGTGCTTTGACCACGCTTTTCTCCCTTCTTAACTCTCCCACTCCTCCTTCTTATCTAGTGTCTCACTTCCAATATCTATGTTCTTCACACGCTAAGAATCTTCGTTCTTCTAACAATCTTCTCCTACTCTGTCCTTCTCATACTTCTGACTTTGTTCATTCTTCCTTTCATATTCAGTCCATTCTTCTTTGGAATGCGCTACCTCTTGACATCAGGATGGCCACCAGTCGGTATGCATTTAAGCGGAGATTGCGGAGTTATTTTCAAAATAAATAGCGTAGAGTCATCTCAAAACCTCTCTCTCTTGAATTTGTATATAATATATGTATATAATATAGGTATATATTATAGTAAATATGTATGTATGTGTATTATAAGTTTATGACTTATTTATGTACAAATTGTTCCATTTCTAACAGAGCACCTGCCATCTAATCTCTTCACCACCCTTGGTTGACTGGTAGAGAATGCCTAAGGCATTAAGTCCGCCTTTGTACTTTTTTAAGTGTGAAAAGTTTAAATAAATAAATAAACTCCCCAGCAGGACAGCTGTCTGTTAGAAAATCTTGATTCTATGCAATCTCTAATCCATGTCCGAACTAGATTCTGGCAAACCATTCTGTTACCAAAACACCCGTAGTCAACAGTGGATGGGTACTACCTTATATAGTTCAAATTCTTTTGTAGCATGCTAGAAAGCCCTCCGGAAGCGCCAAAGATAGACTGGGAACAATATAAGAAATTAGTTCCAGTACCGGGTCTTGTGGAAAAGTTTCAGTCCGCATATACATCTTTCAAGATCCCATACCCTGAAGATAAGCTCACGGCTTTAATCGAGAAACAGTGGACAGAATTGCAGCCGAAAATCGCAAAGTATTGTGAAACTCAAAAGCAGCAAATAGCAGTGTGCGTACCATATTTTATTCAATACTAACACTTCAAGTTAATCAATCTTCCCCAGTAAAATTGACTATCCCTTTCAACCCCATCAGGGCTAGATTTTCGAAAAACCCCGATACACGTTATTCTTTATTTTCGGTCTTAAGTATAAATACTGAGTTTCGAGTTAATCGGACCGCGCGTTAAAATTCTTCCCTACGAACTTTGACACCTCCAATCACCCTTTAGTTTCAAAAACAAAAATGACAAACTTTATAACTTACTAAGATAAGTATTCGTGCCTAGTTTCAAGTTTATTAACTCAAGGAATAAGATTTTTATACAAACAACATCCCCCCTTTTCACCCCCTTAAAAGTCGAATTTCCAAAAATCCCTTAGTGTTCTCCTACATTATAAAAGGACCATGTACAAAATTTCATGTTCCTAGTTCCAGCGATTTAGGCTCTGCGTTGATGAATCAGTCAGTCAGGACAAGTAATTTTATTATGTGATCTATATGTATAAGATTTTGTTTAAGTTTTTTCCAAGGCATATTTTTACTTGTTGTTGAAAAAATCAGCTGCTTCCTACATTTATGTTCCCATAACTCGTCAAAATGTAGGGAAGAGCTGATTTTTTTTTCGCGATTTCAGGTTTGGTCCCATAGTAAAAGTAGTTCATAATGATGAGTACAATGACCCCTTAAGAGGTTGTGCGTTATTTATGTTACATCTTGTATATAGCCATTTAATACAAATGTCAAAGAATAACAGTTGTGATTTGAATATTCGAACAATTCAACGTCAACTGTTACGAACCTAAAGTACGTAAAATTTTTCCCTGGCTTTTTTAAGTCTAACTCAAATCAAAGAGCTTTAGTTTATAATGTAATCTTTCTTATATCTACTAATGTTTAATTAAAACAGCTTGGTAGCGTAATAACGTAGGTTTAGTTGAAAAACACACTAAAATATCAAAAGCAAAATTTCCATTTAAAAACACCTTTTTCTTACCACAGGGCGGAAAAAGAGTTAGCAAGAATAAATGCTCTTCCAAAATACGAAGACATGACGATGGAAATGGTGCGTGACTTATTTCCTGAGGAGGCACTGGATCCCGTGAACAAACCAACGTTTTGGCCACACACCGAAGATGAGCAACTGGGCTATGTCGACCCCACAATTAAGGCAATCTAGGCAGAGAGCGGGAAGGGAAGGCTTCCATGACCTATGTCGTATATACATAATACGTACACATAAATAAAATTAAAGTGTATGTTTGTAATGTCAAAATAACAGCTTTTTACTAAATACATATAAGAGTATATACGGTACTTATAACAGAAAATCAACTTTTAAAATTTTTGTCTGTTAGTTCCGGCTAATTTCCGAAACGGCTGGACTGATTTTGACGGGACTTTCACTGGCAGATAGCTGATGTTACAAGGCTACATTTATTTTCGAAAAATAATTAGGGTTCCGCGCAAAAAATAATTAAAACGCTAATCTCTGGAACTACCTTATTTACCCTAAATTTTCTTAATAATTATACATTAATAATACATATAAAAGACCTAAACTTAGCTGCAGATGTAGGTAACACTATATGCCGATGACACCTGTCTCTTCTACTTTGGCAATGAAATTCAAGCGATTGTCAGTCGAGTCCAAGAGGACCTTAATATCTTATTTACTTGGTTTCAATATAATCTGCTAACCATAAATATGACTAAGACCAACTATGATATTTAGCGCTAAAAATAAAAATGTTCCAAATTTTCAACAATTACACGTTAATAAGGAACCGTTATCTCAAGTAGAATCAGAAAAATACTTTGGTCTAATCTTAGATAAACACCAGTGGCGCAGCTACAATTATCATCAGAGGGAAGTCGAAGAAAAATTGTTTCAATTCTCATAAGCTCAAACAAAAACTGTAGGTTTTTAATCTGTAGGTTAGTAAAGGTATGGTTAATTTAGGTTTTTAATGTATTAAACTGGTATTATGTGATACACAGTAACACAACAGGTGTACCATATTATTTGGCAGTAGTAGACACTAAGAAGAAGGAAAGAAGGTTCCGAAGGGAAGCCGATAGGAATCGGGTTGTATGAACGCTACGCCCCTGATAAACACCTAATCTGGGAGCCACACTTGGACAAAATGCGTTCAAAATTATCATCTACACACGAGGAGGGGAACACTACGAGGTACCGTCCGTTGCTTTCCCAAATCAGTAAAGTATATAATTTATAATTCCCCTCATCAAATCTCACCTGACCTAACTAATTGAAGCCTGGGGCTCTGCAGCTAAAACCAAGATACTCGTACAAAATTCCTAATACCGCAATTTACTAATTTTGGCAATTCTAGTCATCATCACTATTCTGTTTGGATTTATGGTATCCAGCTATGGGGCTGCACCAAACATACCAATATATTAATTATACAACGATTCCAAAATAAAGTGCTAAGGGAAATTGTAAATGCACCTTGGTACATACGAAATGATGACCTCCATCGGGACCTAAAAGTTGAGTTCGTCGAAAAAGTGATCCAGTTTGCAGAAGCTCACGATGAGAGACTTCATCAGCATGTAAACGTCGAGGCAATCCAGCTTCTCGACCACACAGCATAGTAAGAAGACTAAAAAGAACAAAACCGTTCGAGTTAGTGTTTAGTGTTAGTGAATAGTTTATAATACAAAAGTGCCACACAAACACAAAAACGAAGTGTAATCGCCTTAATACAGACAATAAGAAAAGTGCTATTGGACACATTCTTAGTAAAGACAGTCTAATAGTTTAGGTTATAATTCAATTACTTTTAGTCTATTTATAAGGCTAGATTGTAATAAGATTAGGGTCCATACTATTGATGAACACAGGAAAAAAAAATCATCTCTATTCAAGGCAAGTCTTCAATCTACATCTTTATGTCTCGCTGATTCTTAAATACATTTTTTTACATATAAAATTGGTATTCATTGCTTCCATTTTGCTATGTTCATTCATATTCAGTTTATTCGAAGATATATTTAACGAATTTACATACCTACGGAATTTATAAAATGTTTCTGAATAGCCTTTTCAAAGGTTTTCTTAGTATTGGTAGGTATCCACATGTTCTGTTCACTTGTGTGAATGTGAGGAGCGAAACGTTCTGATCGTGGACGGTCGCCTCGCCTTAGGCCAAGTGCAAACATCGCGTGACTTATTGGTTTTTGATTAGGGTTACTGGGCAGCCGATAATCTGCCCAATTACTATCTCCACCGAAAACAGCATCTGGCAAATTCGGGGTGAACGGCCACTTATTTACATGACGAACTCATGATCGCGAGCAATGCTCCGGAATCCGTGCAGTTTGCCATTTCATCTTTCTCGCTTCGGCAACCCTAGGTGTGTCGCATTAAAGGGCTGCACTCTGTCTAAATATAGTGTCGTGTTCAGGGTCGCCGCGGATACAGCGGCCAACAAGTTGCGCGCGGCAAATTATGATTGATGATAGGTTTAGATTTCACCCAGACTTGTTTTACTTTAATTAACATTGGTAGGATAATTTATCCGTAACACTATGCTAAGAACGATGGTTATTTTGGGATAACGGTTATTAATCTTTTTGTGGATCGGCTGAATCTGAATAAAGCCGTGTTCAGATAAGCTCAATTTTTAGATTTCTTTTCACTTCTAAACATGGTTTGTAGTGTTTTAAAGACCAAAGGTCTAAAGGATTTTGGTATAAAATCTTATTAAGATTATTTCTGCGCTTTGTAAAATTTACAAATTCCGTCCAAAAGCTTGTTTTATTGAATGAAGTTGGCGTGCATGTGTGGGTGCGCAAGCGCAGTCGGTTGCATATGTCGCGCAGTAACTGTTCCAGCCAGACGCCCGCGCCTCTTCCGAGAAAACTCGCTCTGTACGATTTCATTATAACCGGCGCTATTATAAGTACGGCGCCCAACTAAATCGCAATTTGATAGAGAATCGCCGGAAAGAGATCTCGAATTTAATTAACACTATTGGTTCTTAAACCACACCTTGTTAATAAGAGGTATTGGACTACTGTACGGTACTATTTAAGCTCCAATAATATCAATTTGTATATTAAACACATTGACAGACAGGATACGCATACCCGTCAAACATCCTCTAAATGTTTTACAAAGTCGCAGTCGCCCACTCAATAGTAGGAAACGAACTCTTTATTCTTGAAACAACAAACACTTCAGTTCCGTAAAATCGTTTAAAAAGTCCGTCGCGTGAAGATAGTTCTATAATTATAACTGTAACTAACATCCCTTTCCGTTTCCTCGATGTTTGAGGACCGTCACCGATAATCGCGGATCAATCGGCACCCTGGACGGATCGACTCAATGAAATGAAACACGCAAGGATTAGAAGAAATCGTTCTAGACTAATACAAATGTTAATATCGGGACACATGATTATGCTGCACGATTTTGCAGTGTCCTCTTGTCACGAACACTTCTTGATAAGTATGTGGAAGGTAAGCTAATGCAAGCAAAAGCTCTCTCACAGATCCTATCAGCAGTAATACATCATCACGTCGTCATCACAGAACGTGATTCGCTTAGATACAGCAATAAAATAAAAACACACAGGTTGAGACCTACATTTCTAAGATAGACCAAGATTTTACGTGAAATATCCGGCATGGAGTAATAAAATCTTTAGAATCGAAACTTTAGTTTTCCAAAATACTTTGAAACTCATTAAAATAAACCGAGTCGTAAAAAAAACAATACAGATGAATGTAAATTAGCTGTAAATGTCATGAGGATATTCTTTTGCATGCTCGTTGGGAAATCTTTCAAGATTTTCACTTTCTTTATTCTGTGTAGTGCACAATGAGTGAGTGTGTCGGCCATATGCTGCGTGGGTGGATGTGGAAGGGTGAGGAACGACCACCTGTTACTGGCTCGCTATATTTAGCAGCTATTCCTCCCTCCCTCCCGCCTCACACCCCTTCAGCCATTCATAACTCGGTGACTAATGTGTGAAACAGTATGTAAAATGCATTGCTTGCATCCAACTCTAAAGAGCTGGGTACACTCGGTGCAATCTTTATCGGAAGCTTTTAGGGTTCCGTCATAACAGGAACTACTGTCACGGTGTTGTTCCGTATATCCGGCCTATAATTGCTTGATGGTAAGTATTCGTAAGTGGATCAGTCGATGTTTAAGGAAATAAAGTGCATTGCCTTTAACTGGAACAGTTTCTACGTAACGCATTTATCATCACGTTTATAATCGTAGATTATGAACCGTTGTTCGCGGCGTTAAGATTACTCATATTAGCACGTGTGTAGCTGTAAGATTAAAGTATTCAAACATGTGACTATCTCTGAGATTCTGAAACCGTGAACAGTGACGTTAAAAAGCATTATGTTAATAACAATTTTACATTTCATCCGAACGATTATAATATAAAATCCATGTCTGTCTCCATGATTTTTTAGAATTTTTTAAATGTTTTTCTCTGGAAAATCGATTCTAAAGATCTCAGCAATGTGACTGGATTACTGCAGAGAATCTGTTTCCATTAAAAGAGCTTTATAGATGTCGTAGAGTCAGATCTTAGAATTGGTCATTTCATGAAGTGTTCGCCCATTTCGTGAAATGGTTGTATTTCAAGAAATGGAACATCGACCGCTGGCCACATCATGATGTGGTCAGGCCAGATCATTGAATACTCAACGTTTGACGATATGAACAGTCAAACGCACGTCTACTTCATGATGTGGCCAATCCTTAGTGATCTTATCGTTAAATAGTTAGATTATCCACCGGTAGAGGCGTTTATATCGCTTTGTTTTTGTTGTGCATCTATTCCTACTCGAATAATTCCTAACTGCGACAAACTGGGATGTAGCGCTCGCCGGCTTTGCTCGCTCGGCTCGCACGCGGGTTTGTCACAGTTCTTAACTAACCTAAACCATTTGGTCGGGGTGCTAGTAGCACCGTGCCACTAGCAGCGTGAAATGCAACTTTGCGATATGGTCCTCTGGGAATGTCGATAAATAAGTTGCTTTCTCACGAAAGCACGTAATATCGTAACCGTTATGGCCATTTCTATGATCAGACCACGACAGATACCCTACACTAATATAGCCAAACGGCGACTGACATATCATTAAACGTTGACGTTTAAACGATATGGTCAATTTTAGCTGGCCATTTCATGAAATACAACCATTTCATGAAATGCCCGAACAGTTCATGAAATGATCAATTCTAAGATCTGAGGGGCAATTCTCGTAATTTTAAGAACATTGACAGTCTGAAGCCCAATTCCCGTAACTAAAAACGTTCAAAATTAAATGTTAAAAATGTAGGGAAATTATAGGTATTTTTGACATATTGAGACAGATCACACTGTGAATGTTCAGAAAATTACGAGAATTGCCTGCTGATCTCGAGTCTCAATATGTCAAATACCAATAATTTCCCTACATTTTTGACATTTGATTGTCGCTGAGATGAGATTGTGACTAGATTTTGAACGTTTTTAGCACGACATAAACATATTGCGTGATAATTTCAGGCTACCCTTTTCTCCAGTTAATCAACTCCTGTAAAATTTTAAAAGAATTTAATGATAAGAGGGACCGAAATGAGATG
Source organism: Fissipunctia ypsillon (assembly GCA_947568875.1). NCBI lineage: Eukaryota > Metazoa > Arthropoda > Insecta > Lepidoptera > Noctuidae > Fissipunctia > Fissipunctia ypsillon. The sequence goes on along the minus strand of OX387661.1, from coordinate 12,235,678 downwards.
ACGTTGCACTTTGACAGCTTTTGATTGAGATGTAATTTTCAGGCGCCATGGTGCTATCTGTAAATATTCTTCAAACTACCTCACAAATACAAAAACCTAATATATTTCTGTTCGCCGATGTTTGTTAAACGCAGATTCAAATCAGAAACCTTGGCCTACACCGTGGCGCGATGTGACACCCACTTGTAATGCAACACGAACTCACACTGAGGAATGCCGCTGAATAAACATTTTGAACAACTAACTACTTAGCCTTAATTTATTTGATACACCGATCTTTAAAATGTAGGTAAGTAAGTAGATACCTACTTAGGTACCAAATCAGCCAAGCACTTTTAAATTGGTGACTATGGATATGAGAGAAGCCCTTGGGAATAATTCTATAAAGGATTTCCTCCAGCTTCCATGGGAAGAAAAGCTGATTATAACCCTAAACCCTCAGTGGCCATCTTCAGCATTATTTTTTTAAAGACCTAAAATGGACTGTCAAACAAATCTTTGCGTTTGTAATATGGCTGTCATAATATTATATGAATACATCGGGTCAAATCATTACCTGAATCCGAATATTTTACATGTAGTTGTTTAAGTAGGTACCTATATCTACTCGTATGTGAAAAGTTTCTGAATCATCATAAAGCTAACGTAGCAGAAGCCACATATTTATAAAAAGCTCTAAGAGCTGCCCTGTGCTTACAACAAGCTCTTATGAAGTTTAATATTAATTTTAAAAGCATAGACGAGTGCCTTTCATTCAGTCGATTCAAATAAACTTAAAACAAACACCGACAAATAATATTGCTTTTGATCCGTTTTGTTGTTCTTATTTCAAGTTAGTTTTGAGAATCGAAGCTTTATAAACACTCTGCGTGGGAGTTGAAGGAATGCGCGAGGTATGAGTCCTAATTAATTTAAGCCGAGAAGACGCGACTGACAAAATGGTGATAAGTGTCCGACTTTGTAACGGTGTGTTACTATTTGCATGTCTTATCAAAATATTCAAGGTTGGGTTCATTTATAATTACTAGGGTATGTATTTAGAGCACTTAACTAACTGGCAGTATTCATTTCATCCATAATATGGTGTCAACTCGAAATCGAATTGGTATCACAAATCCATGTATGCCTTAGATTGGCATTATCTCTCTTTGAAAGCAAAATGTACTTATTAACACGAGCCTTATAGTTTAGTCTGTTATGGAATATCCCATAAGGTTGATGAAAACAAAACTAAGAGCCGAACAAATAATTAAGATTAGATATGTCTTGATGTGTGTACATGAACGTTTTTGGCATCTATTAGTACACGTCTTGCACTCTTATGATGACGCTTGGCCTCCTCATACAAGTCATACCCAAGTACTTCTACATTGTTTTACGTAGAAGGAAAAGATAAGGAAATTTTTACTACAAAGCCATAAAGTTAATGGAAACCTTACACGATTTTAGGGCCTGCTTCAGTGTCCGAATAGGCCTTACTAGATATCTACCTACCAGAAAAATTGAAAGAAATACCTAATTAGAATGAGTATGAAATTATCTTACATAGGGCAACATTCTTCAAAAATAGATATAAACAAGGCAGATTGATGAATTCGTATAGTAAAGACTTGGATACACTGAGCCGCAAAGAAAGCGGGTCGGTAACAAAAACCTCAATAAAGCAAGACGCCGGCCGCCGCCACCGCCTCACTGTCATCATCTGCCTAGCCTTTTCCCAACTATGTTGGGGTCGGCTTCCAGTCTAACCGGATGCAGCTGAATACCAGTATTTCCGCCACCGCCTCACTGTACACGCTCAAATTGCTGCCTCCTGCCCGTAGAAGTGATTTTTGACTTCAACAGCCGTTTGAAATCGATTTGTCAACATTGTTGACACCATATTATATCGATCCTCCCGCGCTGTCGTGCACTTTGTTCAGCCTGTTCCAGCACCCTAATTGCGTAACACACTATCAAGCGGAATCTGAATCATTTTGAAGCAAATTGTTAATCCATTGCTTCATAAGTTCGAAAAATTTGTCTGCACGACACGTAAATAACGCAATGAATGTTGTTGAACTGTCAAAATGAAACCGACTCCGATTGATAATGTGTTACGCAATTGCCCCGCTGGTCTGCGAATATTGGATCTAGGCTCTTCAAATCGCTAGAGCATTCTTTGAACGGTCGATAGCGACACACCAACAGTTCTCGCTGTATAACGCTGACTACGCCCATCTTCAAGCATTGTCAGAATTCTGGTATACTCTTCGATGTTTTTAATTGAATTTGATCAGAATAATTAATTTCTGCACAAGAAATGCCATATTTATAAACGAAACAAAATTAAAACAAATGGTTTCAAAGTTGTTCAATTTTTATTTATGGTTTTTAATACAATCACCAAAAAGAAATAAAAAGGTTTTACTTCTTCCTATATTTATAATGAAATAAACTTTAATTTAGTTTTATTTTAAAAGCATTGCTCAAATATTTTTAAAGTTACAGCATTTTTTATAACCGACCCGCTTTCTTTGCGGGCCAGTGTAGAAATAGGAAATTATGATCGATTCTCGAAACTATGATGCATAATGTATTTCATGAAACTATTCATTATCTGTGCAAGTTATATGTGTATTGTATGGTCGTAGATAGATGGAGTTGGATATCTACAGCGATATATTTAATAATATTTATATCAGAGAGTCGTCGACCCCCAACACATGGGCGCGTGTGCGCATATTGTTAATATTGTAACTACTTATCAGCTAATTAAATGGTTCAATCTATTTTACATGCGGTGGCTTCCTAAATACAGCATGACATTTTTCAGACCTATGACGAAGTAGAGCGCAGACAGACGGATCTTTTTAACAACTCAATTGGTCGAGCCGTCAAAATATACAATTATAACATCATCATAGTACATCTATGTATGTCGAGCCATAAACGACAGAAAATGAGTAATCGGGATTAGGCGCGTTTGTTGTTGATCGTTACTAATTAATTCATAATTAAAAATTCTGTGCGCCCGCGCAGACGGCCGCGTCAACCAATTACGTTGCCCACGCGCATCATGTGAATGTGGACACTACAGCCACGTACATTGGGTTCATTTATGATGTGATAAGGGTAGTGAATGAAGGGCAAGAGACAGTTGTTTTATTTTGTGCTATATTTAGTACAGCGACTGAATTGTTACTGTGCCAGCGCCGTACAGAGCGATATGTGGCGAGTGGCATGGCATACTTGCACGTCATTTTACATATAAATAGATGCTTAATAATGAATTATAAACATAACATAACATAACATCACGCCTGTACCCTCGAAAGCTTAGGCAGAGGTGTGTTTAATGTATTATATTGATGTTAAAGTATAATTAAGTTTTTGTAATAATACGTAGATTATTATAATTATTAGTCATCATCTTACGCCATCGTACTAGGAATGACAAAGATCTAATATTTGTGACATAAGCGTATTTCTTTTATACAGTCGTGCCGTTTGTATGTGTGTGGGGGTGTGTGTGTGTGTGTGTGCAAATAGTAAACGAGTGTGGTGAACACTGCTGAACATCTGTTATTATCGGTTTCACAACCACAAAAAATGTTTTCAAGATTTATTTCTCGGTAGTTTAGATTTCTGCCAGATAAACGGATTTTAGAATTTTTATGGTGGATTCTGTTTCTGTTTTTAAACGGAATTACATAATCGTGATGTATCTAGGTTCTTGTTTTATGCTAATGTAGTTTTTCTTTGTTGTGGCATTGTGTTGACTGCGTTTAGTAAACATTTCGTTTTAATTACCTATGTAAGTACCTACATAGTTTTGTATAATTTAGGTACCTATCTAGTATTGTAGTTTTATAGTTTTCTACTGTTAAGCAATAGTCTTGCTAATTAATTAAGTACTTGAATTAATGTATCGTCATTCATTTCAACTAGTTGCTTACAGCGGTCAAGTGATGCTGTTTGAGTTTGGCATTGTGAATCCATTCCCAAATTATATTGCACCATATTAATCTGACGTTATTTATGGCTTTAAAATAGCAAACACTGTTACGTAAGGAGGCGTTGGTACCTAGTCTATACAAACATGCCTTCAGTATCTCTCTCGATTAAAATACAGAATTCCCAAATCTCTCAAAAAGTTTACCAAATCCTCTATCGCCATAATTATAAACTGCGTGTTTCAAATCCATATTCGCCATCGAGAAAGTGAGATCCGTTCTAAATTATGTCAGCAGGCGAGCGACGCGTCTACCTGCTCAGGGTTAGGTCCCGTTGCGTGCAAGGTGTACTGCACCCTACACGCACACACTTGATTGGCCACGCACACAGGCATAATGTGCCCCTGCGCAGATGTCGCCCCCACGCCGCTCCCACCCCGCCGACGTCCGATAGTACACCGCACCTCAGCTGCGCTAGCTCGTCAGATGTTGATCGACAGATTTTTTTGTTTACTGTGGGATAAAATGAGCGCCCGAGGCAGAGGAATTAGGTAGGGGTAGATCATTTGCACATCTTTGACTAGTTCTGGATACTGGTTTTTCAAGTTGCTGGTGGCATTTTAACTGGCCTACGTGCAGCTACAGATCAAGTGGATTAACGAGACGAACTGCTTTTTGATGGTTTCTTGAATGATCTCTACTAAGTTTTAAAACAGGATTGTCTTGAGATCTGTTACCGGATTAAGCTATTCAGTTTTCTAACTTTCCAAAAAGTTGAGTATTCTCAACAATGAGATTTGGGGATAACCTTGTATTTGTGACTTCAACGAACTGAATTTATCCCTGTAGATAACCTCTATTTTACCGCGAAGACCGCAAGGCTGAAATGGGACTGGGCGGGCCACACCTACAGGTGCATCAGAAAAGATGGGCCAGTGTCGTCACGCAGTGGGTGCCTGAAGACGGGCGTTGTGTCGTCACCGAGGCAGACCTAAGAAACGCTGGTGCGACGACCTGGACTCGTTCTTGACTGATTATCCAGAAAAGGCAGCAGAGAAAGAAGAATGGAAAAGTATGGAGGAGACCTTTGCCCAGCAGTGGGACAATATAGGGTAAAAAACCTCTATTTTGCGAAAAAGCAAAATATCGAAGATAGAATGACAATAGTCACTCGTCGGGAGTCGGGAGCATTTGACCTTCAGGCGGCCAGATAACGCGCGGTTGGTGTCTGATAAAACGATAATGGCGCATTGCAGAGCCTGATTCCTCGAGGCACAGATAACTAGAAACATGGCTAATAGAATAGACAATCACATAACAATGTGATATAAATTCCATAATAAGATATCATAGATAATATGTTTCAAGCGAGGCGCAATGGTTAAGTCAAGAGCGTCCATGTCCACTCTCGAGTTATAATATAACTGATATCATACATAGTTTTAAATCATAGCAAAAATCTCATAATTACTAAATATATTGCTGATAGTAAAGGCGTTAATAGACGAAAATATATATACATATATAGCAAGAACAGAACCACAGTTGACACATTCCTATTTAGAATGCGATGAACACAACATCAACCGAATGCATAATTGACCATCCTGTACGTTTCCCGTTCTGAAAATGTCAAACACTTGGCTATTTTGAAAACAGCAACAACATTTTTGGAGGTGACTATGCTATTTGATCGCGCAGAGAAGAATGTTACAAACGGACATTAACATCATCATCAGTAGTCTATTGCAGTCTATTGCTGGAAATAGGTTTCTGTTTCTCCTCGTGTATTAGAAAGTATGGCAGAAAAGAAAGGAGGCTACCCAGCAGGGGTGATTCCAGGCTGCAATGATGATGAATGAATATGAGGTCTCTCCAACGTTTACTCTCATACAGTTTCTACCATCCAGCCTGCGAAGATCGTCACTCTGCTTAGTCTCAGGGCATCCTCCCCAACGTTTGCCGATCCTTGGTTTTCACGAACGTTAATGTTTAACATGTAAAGCTACGTTCACAATCGTTTTAGCCACGCGAATTTATCAATCACGTTGTGTATGTGAAAATATGGCTGCAGCTTAACGGAGTGGCCATAACTTCTTCGAACAACCTTCACGGTTAGCTGAAGCATCACGTGTAAGATATTTCATTTCAACAATAACCATTACGGGATTTATGGCGATGCAACAGTAATCGATAACTGCCGCACTCCGGTGAAACACAAACAATGTGCCCCAATGTATTGGCGATTACATTCCGTTATTGTACTTGCCCTATACAAAATTTAACTGTTATCGATTATTATGGCGAAATAAACCAAATTGTTGGATGGATAAGTTTTAGCTGGTATTCCAGGCTGTGAAAGGAGATTTCAAAAAGGTTGCAATTAAAATTATATCGGGAAAGGCACCATTTCTGTAGTGAGCAGGTACCAGGGGCGTAGCCTTCATACAACCCGATTCCTATCGGCTGCCCTACGGGACCACTCTTCTTAATGTCTACTATTGCCAAATAATATGGCACACTTGTGTGTGTAACTGTGTATCACATCACATTACATAATTATATTTAATACCAGTTTAATACATCATAAGATTAAAATCCTACAGATTTTTGTCTGAGTTTATGACAACTGAAAATTTTTAAACTTTTTTCTTCGGCTTCCCTCTAATGATAATTGTAGCTGCGTCACTGGTAGGTACCTAAAACAGTGAAGGCTATAAGCTAATGGCTTCACATATAGTCGAACTGTGCCAATGGACGAAAAGCTGAAGCAGCTAAATTGAATCTGAAAATGCTATTTAGATTCCGACATTTTCGTTAAATACTCCTGCGGGGTAATTCAGTAACACACTTATAGTAGGAATCAGTTTCATTTTGACAGTTTAACAACATTCATTGCGTTATTTATATTGTTGAGCGGACAAATTTTTCGAACATATGAAGCAATGGATTAGCAATATGCTTCAAAATCATTCAGATTGTGATTGATAGTTTTACGCAATTAGGTTGCTGGTAAGTAGTGGTGAAGACTGAAGACTTCTCCACTTTGACTATTCTTAGATTTATTTTATAATACATTGAATCATTTCTACAGGAAGATAGGAGAAGTGGCGCAGTCTTTTTTTGTCCCGGAAATCGAGAAGGAGCAATGGTTCAAAGAAATGCTCAATGGCGATGGAGGTAGGCAGGTCACAAGGCCCCTGTATATTCTTGCGAACTGTATTGTATCAAAGTATTTAATTTTTAACAATGATGAGAATGTTATGATTAATATTTAATTCATATAAATTGTTTGAGAGAGAGAAATAGTTTCATGATCTGTTGGTGGTCCACTAAAGACACTATGCATGGATTGTGTGAAAGAGGATATGGCTAGAAAGGGGGTGACTACTGAAATGACGGCTAATAGAGATGTATGGAAGACGAGACTTGTTGTGGCGACCTCATATTATTCGGATGAGGGCAGGAGGATGTGGTCTACATTACTTTACATTCTACACGACAAAAATGGGATTATGTGTGGTGGACTTCTCGTTACAGAGTCAATTGGTACTTCTACAAACGAGCAACCGTAATCATTTGATTGAACTTGACACTATATAGTTGTTTTTATTAAGGTTTGGAATTTTATAGTATTTATCGCCAATGTCACTGCTCTGAGAACGAAACTTTAATGTTCGTTCTAAGGTAGGTCATTAGAAAGAACTCTTGGTGAGAATTTTCATGAGAATATTATAAGTTAGAAAGGTAATTCCGATCTGTGAATAATTAACGGTTTAATATTATAATACTTAAGTATATCCAGTATAAACCAGAAATAATTCTGAAAACTGGTCACATTAATATTCTAATCTGAATCTATTTAGATACCAAAATAGTCTGCGGGTTTTCCTGCTTTCCTTTTGATAGGGGAATTACTTGATTTACCTTTAGTTACACTTACACAACAAAATAACAACAAAAATGTGTTAAGCTTATCATTAATTATCTGATATCAAAGATAGGTGACGATACGTAACAATGCCGGAGAATTCTTGATTCCAAAGTGATTTGTATTGACAAACCACAGACTACGTTGTAGTACCTATATATGTAGAATACGTTTTCTATCAGAGATATAAATCATGGATTTGCCCTCACCATACATACGACGCGGAGAAGTGTCCTTCCTAACCTGAGCGACGTCGCACACTCCGATTCAGTTGCTCATTCATCACAGTTCGTGACACGTCAGAGTAACTTTCTTGTTTTTAACACAAACAGCTGTATAAAAATGCCCTCTTGTGCCTTCAGGAAATGTTCTAATAATTCAAATAAAGATAAAGGTTTCTTTCCATGTGTAAGTAGATTTTATTCAAATTAATTATGATGACATAATTATAACAACAATTATGTCCCCGTAACAACGAACGATATTGTTGCGGAAAGTTGTCAGAAAAACAGGTGTTTTTTTTAATTTAAGATAGGTTTGCTCTTGACTCTGGTCTAGGTCAGAGATGACAGAGACAAAGTCGACGATGGAGCGAGCTTACCCAGAAGAAGCCTGTTAACTCTCACTTTGAAGAGATCGGGGTTGTATGCGTTCGGAAACACAGACGCAGGCAGAGTGTGTGTATTGTGTGATGACAACATGATCATATTTTAGCGCGGCAGGGCACATCTTTCGATAGAAATCATTGTTTTCTATCTTGTTTCTGCTGACGACTTTTGTTTTTTTTTTTTGACCTCTTTATTAGTTTTTATATAGATTTTCCTGTGATTAAATTTTAGTTGCTATGTGCTTAGAACACTTACTTTGTTATTAGTTTTTAGTACTGCTACGTATCAACCAGTATCACTGAGCCAAGATTCGTAAAATATTAAGTGTGGTATTGCAATCTCTGAAGATATAGGTAACTACCTCATTATCATCTGCCAAGCCTTTTCCCAACTATGTTCGGGTCGGCTTCCAGTCTTACCGGACGCATCTGAATACCAGTATTTTACATGGAACGACTGCCTGTCTGACCTATAATAATAAGATATAACTACTTAAGAATGTAAAATATTATGCAACGCGGTGTGTTTGTGTTTAAATTAGGTACATTTTATGTAGGGTTTAATTAATTTGGTTGCCCAGGTACCTGCTCACATTCTAACAAATTGACGGCAACTGGGTATGGGCAGTACAGTTTTTCGACATAATTTATTTCTCTATCAAATAGCGTCGCGTAGTTTGGGTATGATGCACGTTTATACGAACTTATCTTGATAGTGTTCCACCTCGTGATATTAATTTTTTACAGTGACGTCATTATTTCTTTGCAATAGCTAGCCGTTAGATTAGGTACCTATGTTTTACTCTACGCGCGTACTATGCATAATGAAATTATTGAAGCGACGTCTCACTGCCCAGTCGGATAGGTAAACATGATCGTAAACTCTATGATTTATTGTTCTTTATCTTTCCGTCACCTTGCCACTGATAACGAATAATGATCAATATTAATTATTACGAAATTAAATGAAACGTCGAGCAAGTGTGTGTTGGTCGAGAATTCCTAAACAGTTGTCTATAAATAGTGCGGCTATCGTCGCGACTGCAGAGGTGCAGACAAAAAGCTACCTCTCACAAAATCGCAAGTTGCACGAAGGTGTGGTCCGTCTGCGGTATCTGTCGATATGGTGCGCCATGCCATTAGCGGGATCGACTCGCGGCGAGAGCCGAGACGAGTCCACTCGACTCGATACTCAGGTAGCGCCGGGATAAAAACGCCACTTGAAATGGAGCGGACGCGGCCCGGTCTCACCTAGATAACGCTCGCGATCGCTCGACAAAAAGAACAGTCGAGCCATAGCTAGCGATACACGGCGATACTTAGAAATTCTCAAAAAGACCTCATTGCGATGTAGGTAAAGTGCGCGCCGTCATATCGCCGTGAATCAGTCATCAGCTCGATCTCCGTCTGCTCACAATGAGTCGCCCTAATCACCCATTCATACGGCACGCACGTTGATAATAATATAAATAGGCCCAAACGTCCAATGAATGAACTTATAACATGTAAATTCGTCGCTCACAAATCGCGACACAGCTCCGCGCGTAGGCGTCGGGGATTGAATGAAAATAAACATATTCGATGTAGTGCTTACCTCTCGATTTTAATGACTTTATCCAGATTAGCGGTATCGTCACAGCACTAGGTAAAATCGTTATCAATGTGTTGTTACACTGAACTTGTGGGCATGTCACTGTTATGAACGAGGGGTGTATTCGCGACGCGTCGAGGGGCAGTACAGCGCGGCCGGCCGGTTGGATCGACACTGCGCGTGAACACAGGCGTAGGTGCGCCCGCGTCGCACACACACATGCGTGTTCATTCAAATAACGTCGTTCCGAGGGGAGGGGAGAACTTATGAATGGACGTAGTGAAGCCATGTCGTATAGATACCGCTGATAAGGCGCTATGCAAGCATTATACAATATGATATGAGCGAGCGGATCGCCTCGCTATATTACCGCTGGCTAATCAACCAATGGTTATATATCCGACTTGTCAGCGTAATACAATACTATGCTTCATATTTCGACATTATTAAACAGACCCAGATCTAACAAAACAAACCCTAGATTCCTAGCTAACTAGAATAGCACAATGAGCATTATTAGTTAAATAATGTTTGAACATTATTATCTTTAGAAACAAACAAAGATTTATACGAGTCAGTAAATGAAACAGATAACATTACAATTTAAATAATTTTTAATACTTTAGAAACTTCTAATGTTCTCTTTACTTAATATACAAAGCAACAATATATCACTTGAATAAGTAATACAAGTATAAATACTTAAGTAAGTGATTGCCTATGACGTTACATCGTTCTGTCGATTGGTAAACTATACATTCCGGTATAAAAACCTTTTGTTTCAGTCAATCGAGTATATACAGGCCTATTTTTACCAACTTTTCTATGGTTACACAAAAATATAATAAGTTCTTACAAAATTCAGTAAAATATGTTAAAGGATTGTATATGAAATACTTTTACAGTAGGCCCACTATGAACGATCGAAAAAAAACCTTTGTTTCATACATTTTTGATTGGGAAGGTATTGCATATTTTGTATGAAATCGCAAGTTTTTTTTTTCGATGTCTCCGACTTAGTCCTATAACAAAAGTTGTTCATATTCATGAGTACTTCCCCATAAAATATTCCACTCTCTTAGGGCTCCCACACAAAACTGCGACGTCGCATCGCATCGCAAAAAGCTGCGAACTGCGCATTGAATTGTAGCCTAAAATTCAATGCGCAGCTCGCCGATATTTGCGATGCAATGCGACGTCACAGTTTTGTGTGGGAGCCCTTTTTGTAAGAAGTTGTATTTAAAAAATCATTATTTTTACGACAGTCCTTTGAGAAAGCCGGATAGCTTGTGAGTCTTGTAGTCCGCTCTCAGTTGAATGAAGTTGTGAAGTATGGAATGATCCAGTTCCGCCTGTGGTACAGAAAAATTGCTATTAATTGACGGTAATGGTAAGCTACGGTAACTATGTTTATTGGTAATTTGGTTCTACCTGTCAGGGTTGCTATACACATAAGCGGACCGGCATTAATCGGCACAGCCGGACGTTAAAATCGAATATACAGTGTGAGTCTTTATAATGTGCACATATCGAAATGAGGGAATCTATGCTTAATTTTATCGACGGAAAAAATGTTAAAAAAAATCTAAATATTTATTTATATTTTTTATGGATTTTTAAAAAAAAATGTTTGCTTTTGTGACCCCAGTGTATACAAAACTGTGTAACTTTTAAACTAAACGATTTATCACGATGAAACAAACTCCATAATGTTTGGAAGTAATTAGGTGTCGTCATAAAATAAAAATTATGGAAAAAAAATAGCCATAATCAAATATAAACATTTTTTTTTGGCAAAAATCTGATTTTTTTTCATTAATTTTTACAAAAATTGTAAAATTTCTCAATAACATGCCCCCATCACCTTCTTTTTTTATAACTTTAAGTTATTCTTCATTGTATTAGGAACCTAACGGTAAAAATTGCATGTTTTTAACTCAACCCCAACATTTTTTATCAAATGTCAAAGAAAGGCCCAACGCATAGCTACGCACATTGTTTAGCAGGTAGATCAACTTTTTTTTGTTAACTTTGTTGTGAATGCGCGCGGGTCGTTTCAAAGATGGCACTCCGAACGCGGAATCGTATTGTTCTCATAAGGGTGGTTTGTTTGGGATGATAATTAATGCAAAAGAGTTCAATTGAAACCCATTTATTATTAAATACAAAATTTAATGCATCAGGTTCTCAAAATGTCCACCTCGTTGTTGTAAACACAAAGCCGCGCGAATTAGAATTTGGTGTGTCGCTCTCCTTATCATTTCGGGATCATTGCGAATATCATTCGCACAGTTTATTATGCGGTCACGCAAATCGGCCTCACTGTTGATGGGGGTACTGTAGACGCGTTGCTTCATGGTCCCCCATAGGAAATAATCAAGGGACGTCAAATCGGGTGAACGCGCAGGCCACCCTACAGGTCCTTGCCGGCCGATCCATTTGTCATGATAATTTTCGTTTAAAAATCTTCTTACATTTGTAGCGTAATGGGCAGGACATCCGTCCATCTGAAGAAACATCCTTTGACGCACAGCCAGTGGGACATCTTCCAATAACTGAGGCATATCATCTCTCAATAGACTTAAAAATCTTTCACCAGTCAACGTTCTCGGCAATATGACTGGTCCAATCAACATGTTATCGATAAGACCAGCCCAAACATTTATCGAAAATCTTACTTGGAAAGTAGATGACCGTTTCAGTTTCGGGTTTTCACCTGCGCGGCACCATCTGTGTAAATTTCGACAGTTAGTAATACCGTCTCTAGTGAATGTCGCTTCGTCCATCCATAGTATTTTTCTTGGAAAGTTTGGGTTTGCTCTGGTTTTTCTTTGAATCCATGTGGACATCACACACCTTGGACGCCAGTCTACGTCTTCATGTAGATGTTGCACCCTTTGATAGTGATAAGGATGCAATCCTTCTTTCTTTAAAATACGCCACACTGATTTTTGGGATATTCCGTGACGAAGAGCCAGTCGTCTAGTACTTATGGATGGATCAGCAAACAAATCACTTAATACTGCTTGTTCAGTAGCCGCATCAATAATTACTTGAGGTGGCTCGCGACGATCTCTACTTGATCCAAGTCCAGTGATCGACAACCTTCTGTGAACTTCCTGGAAGTTTCGGGCAGATGGCACTGGTTGCCTGTTAGGATACGCAGCTATGTAAGCCGCGCGCGCAGCTCTGGCACTTCCTTGTCCCACTCCATAATAAAAATGTATGTCGGCGATGTGTGCCGGGGAAAATTCACTTAAACGCGGCATCATGTAGCAGCGAACGAAAGTTATGAAAGTCCAGCGAACGAAAGTACCGAAACACATGTAGCAGCGGCGAATAATTCGGAGCGACTGCCAGTCTGACATCTGTCATAATTCAAGTTCCTTTGGCTGGCCCTACCTCCCCGACCTGCGCACATTCAAAAGAAAGTTTATCTACCTGCTAAACAATAGCTATGCGTTGGGCCTTTCTTTGACAGTTGATAAAAAATGTTGGGGTTGAGTTAAAAACATGCAATTTTTACCGTTAGGTTCCTAATACAATGAAGAATAACTTAAAGTTATAAAAAAAGAACGTGATGGGGGCATGTTATTGAGAAATTTTACAATTTTTGTAAAAATTAATGAAAAAAAATCAGATTTTTGCCAAACAAAAATGTTTATTTTTAAATGTGGCTATTTTTTTTCCATAATTTTTATTTTATGACGACACCTAATTACTTCCAAACATTATAGAGTTTGTTTCATCGTGATAAATCGTTTAGTTTAAAAGTTACACAGTTTTGTATACACTGGGGTCACAAAAGCAAACAATTTTTTTTAAAAATCCATAAAAAATATAAATAAATATTTAGATTTTTTTTTACATTTTTTCCGTCGATAAAATTAAGCATAGATTCCCTCATTTCGATATGTGCACATTATAAAGACTCACACTGTATGTACATGTAAACAGGTGCAGTAATTGCTTCGGGTCAGCTTTGTTGTTTGACAAATACTGCCGAACCGACAATGCCAGCCCGCTTATGTGTGTAGGAGGGGCGTAGTCTTCATACAACCCGATTCCTATCGGCTTCCTTTCGGAACAACCAATCTTCTTAATGGCTACTATTGCCAAATAATATGTTACACCTATGTGTGTAGGCAACTGTGTATCACATCACATTACAAATTTATATTTAATACCAGATTAATACATCATAAGGTTAAAATCTAGTTTTTTGTCTGCGTTTACGAGAACTGAACAATTTTTTCCTCGGGTTCCCTCTAATGATAATTGTAGCTGCGCCACTGGTAGCAACCCTCATGTGTCAAGGTGACTTTGAACTTCATTTCGGTAAAACATTAAAAAAAAACATAGAACATAAAACATCACAATTCTAGTACTAGTGTATCTCGTGACTTACATAACATAATTATACTCTACCAGCGACTCGCCCCTGCTTCATACGGTTTTTGCGACGACTTGACAAAACATCGAGATTTCCTTATTATTATGTAACATAACATAACATCACGCCTGTATTCCCCGAAAGGTTAGGCAGAGGTGCACCTTTAGTACACCCACATTTCGCCAGTTATGTTTAAGTCCCATGTAATAGGGGGCGAGCCTATTGCCATCAACCGGGTACAAAACCAGACTCCGGGCTACTATTGAGAAATTCCACAGATGGAAAAACTCCAATAACAATTTGCCCGACCCGAGAATCGAACCCAGGACCTCATGCTCATCAGTAGCGCTTGCGACCACTAGACCAACGAGGCAGTTATTATATGTAAGTTTAATATTAATGTATAATACACATCCCCAGCCCCAACATAGGAAAAGGCTAGGCAGATGGTGATGACACATCAACCTTTCGGCACAAATCCTCTAACTAAATGATGGTGAAAACCTCATCAAAATCCGTTGCGCAGTTTAGAAGAACAACGCGGTCACACAGACGCAGACAGACACGAATCGCGACTTTATAATATGTACAGATAGAAGATTTGTGTGTATAGTACACTGACATTTTGCCTGTTGTTAGAGGGCGAACTGATTGCTATCATCCGTGCACAAATCCAGAGCCCGTGCAGCTACTAAGAAATTAACCATCCTCTTGCTATTCTCCCATTTTTTGGGGTAGGTCCAGCTCGATATCTTGATTTCTAAATGATTTTGAATTTGAAGTCGCGGGGCACACCCCGCGACTTCAAATTCAAAATCATTTATTTGCTAATATGGGTAATTAGATGAAGTTGTTAAAAATAGAGCATAGTTCAACCATATTACGCCTTGAGGCATGCAAATCTCAAGCTTTGAATGTATCACAATATTATTATACAATTACTTGCAACAATTTTGGTAATTTCACCGAAGCAAATAATAATGAAACATTAGCAAATAATAATATCACTAGAATAATTAAAAAATAAAATGTCATGTATTAAAAATTAGAATGTCAAGACATATTTGTAAATAAATGTTAAAATAATAACAATAGCCACTGAAGCGTCTGGGCGACACAGCAAATTATCCTGTCAAACGTCCGCCCCCCCCTGCGCCTGGGTAGTTTGCAAAAAAAATTGCGCGCCATTTCCAGTTGGAATATTATTATCTAGTAAACTACTAACAAGATTACAATAGTAAAAATGTGTGTATATAGCTGAAACTATACAGAATCAGCTTATCTGCAACGTGAATTACAGCAACTAGTCCTAAGTACTTTAAAAAAAAGTTAAACTTGAGAATATGGGTTGAATTTGAGTAAAATATTTGCTATACCTAAGTTTTTACGAAACATTTTGTAATTTTACGATTTTTTTTTTAGTTTGTGGCAATAAAACTGATAATTAAATAAGACTATAAATAAGCAATTTTTGATGCCCATATGTAAGGATTTGGTATGTTCTGAGTAGCACAATAAAACAAACAACCGTTCCCCATCAATTTACGTTAAACGTACTAGGCTACCCAGGTTCCGCGTAATTAATAACATATAATGCTAACTATTTTCATTGTATTTTAATGTTCTAAGTGTGTTTAAATACTAATAATGACCTCTTTTCCATATTACGAGCAATATTTTAATAGATTATTTAACAGAACTATTACGAAAAATAAACAAAATAATAATATTGCGCAATATGGTGCCATGGCCGTGTTTTTTCATATCGATTTTATCGGCTTAAAACAATTTTGAAACCTATGATAGATGAAGATATTCGTAAAACTTGAATCATGAGGATTTTTTTGATATATTACACTAACGCATTTTGTTATTAAATAAATTGTACTTACATTGTAAACACGACACACGTAAGAACTTGACAGTACAGTGACATTAGAACGATGACTTTTAACTTTTTCTTTCAATATTTCTCTATGCTCATAATGCATGGAACTAGGCTCATAATGCATGGAATTCGTACTTACTCATTTAGTATTTTTTTTTAAAGCTTTAATAGGGATTCCACATAAAAAAAAACGTTTTAAAGGAAATAATTCGGCTGGGCTAACGTAGTAGCAGGGACGTTTGCACAGAAAAATATTGGGCTACGGTAGTAGCCTGTACGTTTCGGTGGATACATAATTAATTAGTGCATTAATCACATGTCACATCAACAACAATATTTCGGAGAGCAATATGCCCTTACATCCTCTATGAAATAATCCTGAATACTATAATAACATTTAAATAGCAAGAAACTATTTTCTTTTTTTAATTCATCGATGGATGGAGTTTCTAGTATAGACTTTGGTAAGTGATTGTACATACGCGGTGCCATACTAAAAACGCTTCTGGTATATAAGGTCGTCTTGTCGATGAATTTTATCATTAACTTTAACATGGACAATTTAAGGCCAGTTAAAAAAACAAACACCGGAGTGGAGGCGAAAGCCAATGAGACTCCCAAGGGAGGTGCTTGCACTTCTCTCGCCCCTGGTGGCCTTGCGGCTCACGCCGCGGGTACCAGCGCGGGTGCAGGTCCGGCTGTGGCGAGAACCACAGCTAGGACCAAATCCACAAAGTCCCTTTCCAAACAAAGGAAGTCGGCGCTGCTTGGGACCAGTACCGACCCTTCTCAAACTCGGGCGAGGACTACGGCGACGACTAATACCACTGCCAGTCCGACCCCTTCCTCACAGACGCCAGTGCCGGGTAACACCGGTACCGGGCGTCAAACTAAACACCCTTCTCCTGCTCCTCCTCCTGAAGCTCCTCTAGCCTCTCCCCATCATACGGCCGTCTCCGGTCAAACGGAGACAACCAGCTGCACCGAGGACGCGTTTTCACGCGCCTGGCAAGTGCAGACACGCAAGGGCAAGGGTAAACGTACTCAACAAGCCCGTTGCTCTTGCTCTGGCCCTTCAGGTACACCAGTTGCCTCAGAACAGGGCAAGATGAGGGATAGACTGACGAGGAAGGAGCGGCGCCAAGCACGCAGGTGGGCAGGTAAAGGCTCCCATATTAAGCAGTCCGTTGCCGCTAGTTCGGTCAAACCGAATAGCGGCCAGCTCAACTTCTCCGCCGGGAAGCGGTCGCAGGCTGAGGCCGGCATTAGCCGACCAGAGCCCAGTTGACCGCCGACCAGTGTTCCAGAGAGACCGGCTGAGGAACATAAGAAGACACAGCGACCCGATTGGAAGGATCAGGCCGCGGCTAAGCGAGCTCTCAACCAGTCATTGACACCTCGGGGGGAGCACAAGCGGCCGCGTCTTGATCAATCCAAACGGGTCCCACAACGAAGCTACGCCCAAGCTGCCAGCGCTACCCTTGACGTCGCGATCACCTGCGACCGCACGGGGATCCTCAGCAAGGACGTATCGGACCAGGTACTCGCTGCTATCCAGAAGCAGATCATTCTCGAGGCCTGCTCCCCCAAGCTAGACACTCCAGGGCCGACCTTCAACGCCAAGCTGATGTTCGCCGGGGGTGTCCTGAAACTGTGGTGCGGTAACGACCACACCTTAGCCTGGCTAAGGAAAACAGTCTCCGACTTGTCGCTCCCAACTAGCACCTCGTTAGTCGTCAAGAGCCAGTCGGAGATCCTTAAGCGAGCACGATGTGGCATCGTGATCCCAGACGAGCAGGGGGTCTTCGGTGAACCGACCAATATTGGTCGTGCTCTTAGCTACCAGAACCCCTGGGTCGACATAAAGAGGTACTTCTGCATGCCGACAAACAAGCCGCAGCATGGTTCGTGGTGGTTGGTGTGCCTGTGGACCAGATCCCGGCCCTGATGGAGTCCGGGCGCCGTCTCTCAATAGGTTTGGGAGCGGTGTACGTAAAGTTTCAGGGCCGGAACGGCAGGTTCACCGACGTCCCCCAGGGTTGGGACCCCGCCACTGGAACCATCTGCGAGGCGCTAGAGGAGCTGCCGCAGACACCAGCAGGGGAGTCCACTCCTCCAACAAACAACCCGGAAGCGGCTGCGGCTGAACCTGCTGCAGCAGAGTCGGCCGCTCCTGCCGCCGTCACCGTGGGTGCCGTCCCTTCATCGGGTGGGGAGCTGGACGACATGATCCTGTCTCCGGCTTCGGGCCCGGGGGGGGGACGGCTTCGACGAGGGCGACCTGTTTGCCGGGCTCAGACTGGAGGGAGACGAGGAGGGTTCGACCAGCGATGGCGTCCCCTTCGTCAATTTGTAGGATCCTCCAAGCAAACCTCCACCACAGTCAGACCGCGACGGCTCAACTTCGCAAGTGGATGGAGGTTCAACACACGGCCATTGATTTGATCCAAGAGCCGTGGATTAGGGGCGGCCGCATACAAGGACTCTCCAATCTTGGCGGTAAGCTCCTGGTCACTACAGATCACGATCATCCCAGAGCGTGCATCTACATGACAGGTAACCTCAAAGCACAGCTCTTAACTGACTTCTGTTGCAGAGATGTCTCTGCAGCAAAGCTGCTGATACAGCGTGAAGACGCCACGGAACTGGTGATCGTTTTCGCCTCGGCTTACATGCCTGAGGCGGAGGCGCCGCCTCCGCATGACCTTGCCCGTCTCGTGAGCCATTGCGAGATGTGCGGGTTTGAGGTCGTCGTCGGGGCCGACGCCAATGCTCACCACCAACTGTGGGGTATGGACACGCAAAACGAAAGGGGTAAGGCCTTGGTTGACTACTTATTCTCGACTAACCTATCCCTACTAAACACCGGCTCGGAACCAACATTCGTAACCAGGCGAAGCCGCACAATCATAGATCTAACTCTGGCAACAGAGGGAGCGGCGGAAATCACCACTGGATGGCAGGTCTCCAAAGAAGCCTCCTGCTCAGATCACAGGTGGATCCGCTTCGACATCCAGGTCTGTGTTTCTTCAACACCACCACGGCGCAATCCGCGTAACACGGATCGTGCCGTCTACACACGCAACCTCGAATTCAAGCTTGCGACACAGCAATCCGGCGACTTTTGCGGACACGACACAGATTGAGGTACAAGTCAGCTATCTTACCAAATCAATGACAGACAGCTATCTATCTGCCTGCCCAGAAACCACCCCGCGTAGCGCTCCAGGTAAACAACCCTGGTGGGGTGCTGACCTGGAGCGCAAGCGCGGCAAGGTAAGGCAGGCTCTAAATAGAGCCATGAACACATGTGCGGATGAGGACTGGGATAGTTACTACGTGGCCAAATCCAGCTACAAAAAATGCATCAGATTCAGGAGTACCATGGGATGGCGTAAATTTTGTGGTAATATAGAATCTTGCCAGCAAGCTACGATTAGCTTGCTGGCAAGATTCTATTCACCCGATGGTGAGGAAGGTACTGGCGCAACAGAACACACTGGGGTCCATTGCCCTCCGCAAACCTGATAATACACTCACCTCCTCGCCAGAAGAAACGAGACGCGTCCTCATTGAAACTCACTTCCCTGGATGTGTCTTTGCACAGGTAATCGACTGGCTTGATGTAATTCAAACACCATCAGACAACGATTGGCTTTATGCAAGCAGGGTGATCACGTTGGAGAAACTCCAATGGGCCATCCAAAGTTTCCATCCTTTTAAGGCAGCTGGTCCTGATGGAGTTTTCCCCGCCCTATTACAGTGGGGTGGAACCTCTGTCGCATTAAGACTGGTGCCTTTATTGAGAGCGTGCCTGGCCTTTAGATACGTTCCCAAAGGATGGAGGGAAGTGAAAGTAATATTCATCCCCAAGCCAGGTAAGGTTGACTACACAAGCGCCAAATCCCACCGACCAATCAGCCTGACCTCCTTTCTACTGAAAACTCTGGAAAAGCTGTGTGATAGGGAGCTTAGGGACGGCGCTCTGAAAACCATACCGCTACACGGTAACCAACACGCATACAGCACGGGTAAGTCGACCGAATCTGCTCTTCATTCAGTGGTCAGCCAGATTGAGGAAGCGATTTACCAACAAGGCTCCTGCCTGGGCACTTTTATAGACATCGAAGGAGCTTTCGACAAAACCAACTTCTCCAGCATCAGCAGTGCCCTCTCCAGACATGGAGTAGATCAGGTACTAACGGACTGGATTACAAACATGTTAAGCAAACGAGTGGTTCGCCTTGAGGGGGAGCAGCAGTTGGCCATGTTAGCCAGAGGCTGTCCCCAGGGAGGGGTGCTGTCCCCCCTTCTATGGAATTTGGTTATTAATGACCTCATCACCAGACTCAACGCCAAACGCTTTCATACAGTAGGGTATGCAGACGACCTCGCAATCCTTGTATCGGGGAAGGTGACAGGAACTATCTGCAACCTCAGTCAGCAAGCGCTACGTATCGTAGAAAGATGGTGCAGGGAATTTGACCTATCAGTGAACCCCACTAAAACTGAACTGGTCATGTTTACCCACAAGCGAGCATTAGGCCCATTCCGCCTACCAAAACTGTTCAATACAGAACTCCAGCTGGTCAACGAAGTCAAGTACCTCGGGGTTACTTTAGACAGTAAGTTAAACTGGAGTAGTCATTTAGACAATAAACTAAACAGGGCCTGCATCACCTTCTGGCAGTGCAGGAGAATGATAGGTAAGAAGTGGGGCCTATCCCCCAAAATTATACTATGGCTGTACACCACTGTGATCCGCCCCATGATCACCTACGGGGCCGTGGTCTGGTGGCCCCGAACCAAGTTAGTTACAGCCTGCAACAAACTGCAACGCATGCAAAGACTAGCCTGCATGGCAATTACGGGCTGCATGAGGACTACTCCGACTGCAGCAATGGAAGCCATGTTGAGTTTACCACCGCTCCACCTGTTTATACAGCAGGAAGCGACGATGGCGGCGGTACGTCTTAATACACTGAATCTCTGGGGTAAGAGAGTCACACTACACACCGTGCTGCTTGAGGGACTCAACAAGGAGTTCCCCATTACGAAAGCCATAAATGACCGGGTACCCAAACAATTTATCTTTGATAAAAAATACAGGATCCAACTCCACGAGGATCACCGATGTGAGGGTTTGTGCCCCGCGGAGCTGCGCATCTTTACGGATGGATCCAAAACAGGTAGTGGTACAGGTGCTGGAATCTTCTCGGAGGACTTCAACATGCACATAGCCACACCATTGGGTGTCCATAACACAGTGTTCCAGGCCGAATGCATGGGTGTTTCTTTGGCGGCTGTAGCCATCATGGCCAGGGAAGTTAAGGACCACTCGATCCGTATACTCTCAGACAGCATGGCTGTCCTGCAAGCGCTAAACAGCCACACAGTTGATTCTGGGCTAATATACGAGTGCCACCAGCGCCTTAACCAGGTGGGTAGCCATAATAACATAACCATTCAATGGATCAAGGGACACAGCGGTTCGTTAGGAAACGTCGCAGCCGACGAACTTGCCAGGAGGGGGTCGAGCATGGCACCAGTGGGACCTGAACCCATCGTGCCACTCCCCTTCGGGTACATACGGACTCTGGTAAGGAAACGCACCAGCGAGCAACACCACAAGCAATGGTCAGAGCAGGGTGAGTGTAGGCAGGCCAAGGAAGCAGTCCCTGCAATTGATGGCCGCCTCACGAAGCGGCTTCTCCGGCTAAATAAACAGCAGCTGCGTATAATTACAGCAGCCATAACTGGCCACGGGTCATTTAATAAACACCTCTTTGTCATAGGAGTCACAGACAGTCCGCTGTGCAGGGCCTGCATGGAGGACGACGAGACAGCAGCTCATGTGCTACTAAACTGCCCAGTGCTTGCCACATACAGGGCAAAGTACTTCGGTGACCCAGGTACCCTACGTGAGATTGTCGGTAACACCAAGGCGTTGCTGGCCTTCCTTGAGGAGCTGGGGTGGAGCGAATAATCGATTTTCCCACCCATCACGCAAAATACGCGCATTGACGTGGAGTTGCGGACACCAGCCCGTATTACCTATTACCTATTACCTAAGGTCGTCTTGTAAGATTTGCAAACAATTTCAGCACTATGCCGCTTACTTCTATACTTATCAAAAATATGTTTGTTAGTTCTTGCGAAGCTAGCAATCTCATCAATGTAGACACACGGCAATGTCAATATACTATACTTGATAAAATATGGTCTGCAGCTATCAGTCTGGTTGATATTAAACATACCCCTAATACACCGCTTTTGCGCCTTGAATGCAATATCCTTATTGGTGGAATGTCCCCAGAATACTAAATCCAGAATACTAAGTCCCCAGAATACTTTATCAAGGATCCCACGTAGCCATGGTATGCTGCAAGTACAGCAGAAGTGTGCTTCGTTCGCGTGGAAGTCGTAAGATACACAATATACTAAAATAGCAGCCACATTTTAACAAAACTCCCTCGTCCCCCGACCCGTTGCGTTGCATCGCCCGCCCGCGCTATTACTTCGTTTTCGCTTAGTGTTCTTTCTAACTTTTATCTTTTTGCTCGGCTCCTAAGGGTCGTAGCGTGATTTTAAACAGCCTATAACTATCCTCGAGAATTTTTTTACGCGGAACCCTAATTATTTTTCTAAAAGAAACGTAGCCCGAGTTACTCCCCGTAACATCAGCTATCTGCCAGTGAAAGTCCCGTCAAAATCGGTCCAGCCGTTTCGGAGATTAGGTACTACTATTACTACATCCGCGACTTGTGGTAATTAGCTATTATGGTGATAGCTTATATCAAGTGGAGTGGGGGAGGAGCCTATGACCTGAATTGACTGTGATAGGTTGAGTTGATTGATCGAAGATGACTCAGTTTTTGCATCTCTGTCACATAAATAATACAGCAAAACATCTCTGTTTTATTTCTAAAATAATTAGTGAGAAGTTTGAGAAGTAAGTAAGTACTCTATTTCTCAAAACTTTTCTTCGATATTATTTCTCATTGATTCTTACAGAAATGAATAGATCAGTGAGTGATGAGAGCAGTGGTGGCCCAGTAGTAATGGCCCCGATTGACGAGTTGTAGGTCGTGGGTTCGAACCCAGGCAGGCGTTATACTTTGTGTAAATTATTTCATCACCGCTGCTCTTAAAATGGTGAAGGAAAACATCATGAGGTAACCGGCATGTCCTAGAACCAAAAATTCGAGGATATGTGACATCTACCAACCCGCACTGGGCCCGCGTGGTGGATTATAGCCAACTCCCTCTTGAAGAGAGGAGGCCTGTGTCCCAGCAGTGGGAACATTATAGACTGATTATGCTAAGGGATGAATACAGTTAACATATTAGTACTACTTTCTAGAACAACAGTAAGTAGGTGACTAACAATAGTTTATTAAAGTTATGTATATCTATGTATATTCTAGTATTTTATAGTTATTTTCGTTTTATCTATCCCTTATGTTGCACCTGCCATATTTTCTCTCTGCATCACCCTAAGGTTGACTGGTAGAAAATGCCTCGGGCATTAAGTCCGCCTTTTGTACTGTATTATATTTTATTTGTGCATAAAGTTTTAATAAATAAATAAAGTTGTTTTTTTTTTAAATCCCAGATAGTAATTTGACAGGGGAAAATGTCAAACTATGAAATGAAAAAATGATACATGGAACATTTGAAATGTCAAATTTCTATCTGAGATTAATAAACGAACTTCAGATTTATGTGCCTGCAGAGAAAGTCAGGAAAATTTATTGCTAGGCAAATTGAGTATACCAACTTATATTGTCTGTTTATGTACGAGTATATTCAAATCACAACTTTCAATCTTTAACAGTTGTTGGCTACACGGCAAATCGACGCAGGATGTCAATTTAATTTAACTAACTATCGCCTTGAGGCAACCTGTAATGATAGATTTAAGATGTTTAAATAAATAAAGCTTAACAAAACCAGCTTAATAAACTAATTGTATTTGTATTTTTTTATTATTTTTTTTTTATTCAAAATCTGTATTAACAATAACACACATATAATCTGCCAAACTGCATAACAGTTTGTCGGCAGATTAACCATTAAATTCGCAGACTGTACATCCAAGTTTCGATAACTGAGTTCCCACATGCATCAGTGATCATTTACTTATCACCCTTTATAATAAACAGACAGAATATTCAGGGTGGTAGGGACATCGACGCGAAGCCGGTTACCATGGATTCAGTACATGATTCTGGACCCCACTTTGAAATTTTTCGTCGGTTTTTAAAAAAAAGATGCTGTTCCATACATTTTGACCGCGTTGGTATTGCACTTATGTAAGAAACAGCAGATTAAAAAAAAATAACGGACGAAAAATATCAACGCCGGGGGTCCAGAATCATGTACATACTGAATCCATGGTAACAGGTTGCGCGTCACAATGTCCCTACCACCCTGTATATTTGCCCTAAGTGAAAAAGGGGGGATAAAAAAGCTGCCATATTCAGAACTGGTTTAATATTTTATGAACACTAGTTTACTCTCGGAAGTGACGTTACCACTCCACCTGCCACATTTTAATCTTATTTTTATCGTTCACATAACACATAATTTATGTACAGTTATGTACAGAAAATTGTGTGTACACTTAGGCGAGTACAGGTGGTTTTTGACAGCAATCCGCGCAATAGAGTGATCTTATTTTGAGGACAAACCAGTTTTCTTGTTTGAGTTGGGTTTCTTTTTAGCGGATTGGCCAAAAATCATAGTAGATTGGCAAAAGTGGAAAGTCTTTGCCCTGGAATGTGATATCATTGACTTAAAAATGGTGTTCTTCGACACGAAAGGTTTGGGTAGCAGTTCTAACTAATGCGATTTCATACCCAAAGGCGGTTTAAAATCACATTCTCGCAACGGCAACAAAAGGTGACAATTACTGGCAGGGTATCATGTAGACTGTCTCGTTGGTCTAGTAGCCGCAAGCGCTTTTTACGACTTATGCGAACATAAATGTAGGGAACAGCTGATTTTTTTTCGCGATTTCAGGTTTAACCCCATAGTAAAAGTTGTTCGTAATGTTGACCAAAATGACCCCTTAAAAGATTGTGCGTTATTTAAACACTTTGTATAGGCTGATAAACACATTACCCTCCTACGCGTCGCGCAGTCGGGTAAAAAGGGTAACTCACAAGCGTCTCTCCCTCGCAGACTTGATGGAGGTTCTCAGGTTTGACGAGCAGAAGGTTGCAGAGCGCGTGCAGTGCGTCGAACAGCGCGTGCGCGGGCGCCGGGGCCGCGCGCGCGCCGCGCCCGCAGGCTGCGCTGCGGTACTCTTTGACGTCGCAGATGGCTATCATGGCACCTATACATAATGCGAGGAGTTAGTAAAGTGCCATCGGATAACTTTGCCTGTGTATTTTAGTATTTTATCATCGACCTTCGAAACGATGAATGAAAATGACCATATCAGACACTAATCTACAAAGTGCTCACCTTATGATCTGAACAATATTATGTCTAGACTTTTTCTGTGTTTCTTCTCAGAGTAGTCGGATAGGCAAAAACGACCCCATATTATTTTTAAAATATTATTGACGTGTAGAAGAGTTTGTATTAACCTACTATACAAACAGTTTTACATGTCAAGAAATAATTTCCATTTATTATTTAACGATGGCGATCACTGAAATGGATAGAAATTGACAATCTCATCAAAATTTACACTAGTCACTTGTAATGACTTTTGGAATGACAGTTTTTAGATAGAGATAACTGCATACCGGCTTGTAAAAAAGAAGTTTGAATCTCTGAATGTGACTAATCCGAATTTTCTCCAGTTCGTTAGAAGAACCCTCTGCCAGCGTCCGTGTTCCCTTCCACATATAACCCGTCTGCCTTCAAATCAAGAGTGAACAGGCATCTTCTGGGCACGCTCGTTCCATCATATACCTCATCCATCGCTTTCCATCAGGCGTGATCGAGGTCAAGAGCAGACCCATTCAGCAATAAATAAATAAATAGAAAGACCTTTCAATTTCTTTTCAATTAAAATTTTTATGTAATTCTTGAATTTAATGAATAATTTTTAATAATTAATCATTTTTAATGTATTAAATTGTGTATTAAAACAAAAGTTAGTTGATTTTTTTTTTAATTCATATTTTCGGTCATCGTATCTCTAGGCACGACAACACAATATATCGATGTTAGTGATGTGAACCGGTTTCATAAAACCCTAAAAAACCTTAACAAAACCGGTTTTTTTGAAGGTGTTTAAGAAACCGGTTCACATCACTAATCGATGTTTAAAACATCGATATTTTATTGCAACCCTTTACACAGAATGACAGCCATATCTTACGTGATAAAATATATAAAAAATACAACTCACCGGCAGAATTAAACTGGTAGTTGTGCAGATGCTCGTATATGACCCTGTGCAGTCTGACGGCCAGCTCTAAGGTGACCGCGTGAAGGTTGTCGCCGTCCAAACCGTCGTGGATCTTGTCCATCACGTTGTTGAGGTACGACACCACTGCCAGACACGCCTGATGATGTATTGTGACAGTTAGTTATTTGTGAAAAGTTACTAAGTAGTGACCGAGATGGCGGCATGAGGTGGACTCCTTCGACAAAGACTGGTCCCAAATAGCCCTAGATAAAAGTTGAAGGAGAGTAGGGAGGCTTTTGCCCTGCAGTGGGAAAATTAAGGCTAATAATAAACCCCGCCGTATCTCTACGTTGACGTCGTGGTGGGGCTTGCGCGCTCCGAACTTTAGGTCTGTGCCGGAAGAGTATACTTTGCCGAAACATGTCTAGGATGAGGAGCCAGATCAAAAGAGATACATAAACCCGCAGGGCAGCATGTGTCGAGCTGTTGAGCAGTAGCGACCCCACGGACCCTAGCTCCCGGAAGAAGTCTTGTTTCTCACCTCTTTCTTGCCTTTACAGGCCGGCTTGAGTGGAAATCCGCAAAAGCAAACGTGCTTTGAGGAAGGAAGTATTCCAGTAAGTGCTGGTAGGTATCTTGATCATCTTTCGGGCTCAGGGATTATTCTGATAATCGTGGAATACCTCTCCACTCCTCCAGCACCTCAGGACATGTTGCCCCCTTGTCGCAACGTCACTATGTGCTAGCGACAGTTTCCGGGGGCCCATTATTGAGTGTGCAAGTCACCCCCTGCCATTTTATCCATGTATATTATATAACACTGGTCAAGCAGGGGACATAGTTCTTCAATAGATCAAGGTAACCAATCCACTATAGCCACCCACAGCCCAATATGTTTTGTTTTCATGTTCTGCAGTAGTCCTGCACCCACGCACCCACCGAGGGTTGTCCTTGGGTGCACTTGCATACTGGGACAATCGTCGGTTGGTGCCTCATTTCATTCAAAACATCTAACGGGTCTCTGCGAGTTCGCTTCGGCCCCTCGGACGCCTTACAAAGGTCCGGGACAACAGGGTCCCGAGAACAGTCAAAGACGAAATAAATAAATTAAGTTGCGAGAGTAATTCCTTCTATTTAGATACGCACGGCACATCTGTGAAGTGTAAAGAAAAAGAAAGAAGGAAGAAAGAAAATACGTTTATTTGCAGTAAATATGACGCAAAAAAAAAGAACACAAACACAAAAAGAAACAAGTTGGGGGAAAATATGTAATAAAGTTTGGTTAATTAATTAAAAAAGACCAAATCACTTCAGTCTTCATTGTCAGAGACAAAGATGTGCGAGTTAAAAATGATTGTACTTGATGAAGCCGATAAAGGTTACTGCACCCTGATTGCGTAACACACTATCAATCAGAATCTGAATCATTTTGAAGCAAATTGCTAATCCATTGCTTCTTAAGTTCGAAAAATTTGTCTGCTCAACCACGTAAATAGCGCAATGAATGTTGTTGAACTGTCAAAATGAAACCGATTCCTACTGTAAGTATGTTACGCAAATGCCCCGCCAGTTACTTTATAGGGATAAGTCTCATGGTCACCTAAAACGCATTTTGTAAAACCACTTACTGATGAAGCTAGTGTATCGATATCTCCTTCCGGTTTGAAGTCGGTCTTCTTCTGCTCGGTCTGCAGATGCAGCTTGACCCAGCTCACAATAGCTACAATAGCTCGCTCCAGTCCAGCATCCAACTTGCTCTCAAGCTGCTCCATTATGGCCGTCTTCCTATGCATGCACTCATTCTGTCTCGATGATGAACTGAAATTATGTTGGAATATTAAAAAGAGGATTTCGAGGCGCAACGCAGACAACCAATTTAAGGGTATCACCAATTTGTCTTGCCGACTATATGCAATTATTTTATGACTCAACGCAAACTACATTTCGAACTCGTCTTGCAGTACACCATAACGGGTCCAAACTGTGGCCGGGCCAAGGAATGATCGGGCCACACGATTGCTGATGCCTCAATTTGGGCCCGATACTAGATGATGTTTACTAGAAGTTCTTAGCTTTTTGTGGGAGAATTACAAGTTGGATTTTAGGGAGAAGACGATCGATGTTAGTCGGCCAGACTGACGATTTTTTTCAAGGATAATAGGCGTCTGCGCACTTCTGCAATGGGGTTGCTACTCCTACTACTTTTTACCTTCTTCGCTGTCTGGCGAAATTAATCCCAGGGGTTGCCAAAGGCCGGCTTCAAAATACAGGCAATTATTTAAAAAAAAGCATTAACATTAATTACGCTATTATTAGTAAAAAATAAGGATCTTTTTTATACGTAAAATCGTGTACACATCGCCTTACAGTGGAGTTTTGTTCATAATTTACAGTTTAGAAACAATACTTACGTCATACAAGTAAGGACGGATTCTTGATAATGTTCTTCAAACATTCTTACAATTTTGTTAGCCTGCTTCACAATGTCGAAGAAATAAATCTGAGAAATATCCAAATATTATTATTTCCATCTTATATTGTTGTACGACCTTGCTTGTTGAGTAATATGTAGGTATATATAAGTTATGGCACTTTTATTTTTTATAACTTCATATAACAGTTGTTACTCGTGACTATTTTGAATTGAAATTCTTTGGAACATGTGTTCCAGGCTTTTAAATACTTATGTAATAACATAACATAACATCACGCCTTGTTTACATTTCGCCAGTTATGTTTAAGTCCCATGTAATAGGGGGCGAGCCTATTGCCATCTACCGGGCGCAAATCCAGACTCCGGGCTGCTACTGAGATATTCCAGATAGAAAACTCAATAACACTTTTCCCGATCTGGGAATCGAACCCAGGACCTCATGCTCATACTTATGTAATTTGCGTTAGAAATCGGATAAAGGTTTTAAATTAAAGGCCAATCAATTTCGCTAATTCACAAATTATGAAATTAAACATGGTCAAATTAAATTAGCTAGCGAAACTCCGCAGTCGTGATGGGGTAAAGAACGTATCGTTATCTAAGCGTGATAAAACAAAAAGAAATTAACTTGATGTTTTTATTGGGTCGTCGACCGCTGGTATTGTAGGTATTAAATCAATTAATCACAATTACATCGGTGAAGTTTACACAAAAAAAACCGATATTTTAAATTGATATTTCAAGTACACTACCTACGGTCGTTGACCCCAAAAAAATCATCAAATTAAACAAATTTTTGTTTTATCACGTTTACATATCGATACCCATCACGTCTGCAGAGTTTCGCTAGCTAACTTAATTTAACCCTGTATACTCAAAAAAAATTTTTTTGTTCCTTTTTTATAAGGAAAGAAAAATTTACTGTAGGTATATCAAAAGCAGCATGGTTTCATATTTATTTGGTAAAACTTAGATTGATCGCATAGTAAGAAAGTTATATGTAGTCTATTACCTGGGGTGGGGACTTGCTTTCAGCGATGGGAATGGACTGAAGGCCCAAATCTAGCGCGTAGTCCACGTGTTCAATGAGCAAGTGCTGGATCAACACTTCTAGCAGTGCTACAGTCGTACTCGACAACTCGTTCGCAGTACACAGCTGAAAGTACAAAGTTATTATCACTTATGCTACGGCTACATTGTCGCGATAACACGAAATACACTTCGCGCGCTCTCTGTTGTACAGCGAGACGCCGAGCGATGTGCGAGAGAGAGCGCGCGAAGTGTAGTTCGCGTTATCGCGACAATGTAACCGTAGCATTACGGTGATTCCTTTAATGTAAGCCCGCGAAATTAAAATTCCTTCCGTTTTTTACAAATGGCGGTACTGTTTTACGCTCTGTGTATTGATCAAAATTCAGTACGCGGAAATTATGATAAAATTCCTCCGAAGGGTTAGGCAGAGGTGTACCTATAGTACACCCACATTTCGCCAGTTATGTTTAAGTCCCATGTAATAGGGGGCGAGCCTATTGCCATCTGCCGGGCGCAAATCCAGACTCCGGGCTGCTACTGAGAAATTCCAGATAGAAAAACCCAAATAATAAATAAATAAATAATAAATTATATTCATTTAAAACATCATTATAGCTCTCGAAATTATATTTCGTGAAAATATGACAATTTGCACCAACCAACATACGAGGTGCAATGCTGCGCCACTTATTTGCTATGTCTTTAAACTTGATGACGTATTCATTTTGTTCATCACCCGGTTCAAGTTCAAATAACATCGTAATAAATTCCTTTTGATTAGCAAATTGGTGATCTTGTTTAAAATTATCAAGCAATATCTAGGTCAAGTTTAAATATAATAAGTAAATAAAAATATTTTTTCTCTCTCTAATTAAATATAGGTAATCTTAATTAATAAACATAAAACACTTCAACAGATAACGCAGCAGACGGACCGGCGTTTGCTAATCTGTTACGCCCACAATACTCCATTGTCTTATAATTATAATTAGTAATTTTATTATGAGTCCACTAGTAGGTAGGTACGTAACATTTCTTGGAACATACAGATAGCAATTGTGTTTTCTAATTATAAGAGAGGAGACTTTGAATTTCGTCATAAACTTTTCAAGAATAAAAAGATTAAGTACTTAACCGACTCATTGCCACCATCATTTTTTTCATATTTGCTTATGACGCGTCTGGGGCGTCATTGGCCATGACTCGGTTAAAGCGCAGGCCACACTGGGAACGAAGCTAAGTAATTCGTTTGGTAGTAGTAGCCTGAAGTCCGATTTGTGCTCGGTTGATGGCAATAGGCGCTTTCCTTAACATAACTTGTGTAATGTGGGGGGTACACCCCCACATGCCTCAGCCTATCCCTTCGGGAAAATCAAGCGGAATAATAATTTATGTTATTGGCACCGACAACAAATGCTTTAAGCGCAGGCCACAATGAGAACGAAGCTAAGTTCGTTTAGCGTCGCTCATGTAGCTGGCGTACCGCGTCTATTCATACTTCGGTTCTTAGTTCGCGGTGTGAACTGAAGAATGCAAACACGCGGTAGCTACATTGACATGGAACATGATGATGGATGATTGACATAGCTACATGGAGCATTTGTTGTTGGTGCCAATAAAGCGCCTATTGCCATCAACCGAGCACAAATTCGGACTTCAGGCTACTACTGAAAAATACCTAAAGAACACTGCCCGATCTGGGACTGAGTCGAACACAAGACACCACGTTCAGAAGCCGGCTTTTGAGGCAGTAAATCATCGTTTCAGCCGAAAGACATACACTACTGGACATAGGCCTCCCCAAACGTCACCACATCGACCGGTCTTGTGATTCTCGCATCCAGCGGATTCCCGCGACCGTCACCAGAACGCCAATTCCCGTAATTAAAAATCGGCCAAGTGCGTGTCGGACCACGCACAATGAAGGGTTCCGTAGTTGGGATGAGTTTATCCCAAGAACAAACTTAACATTGTACTATTACTCGTAAACTTGTAAAAGCCTACTTAGCTGTGATAGTTTTCCTTTTAACTTCGTTGTATATACTACTACCGTGATTTTTTTCTCATATCCAGAACTAACCGTTTAGCTGGTAGAGGGGGGGGGGGGGGGGGAGACGAGACACTTGACTCTAACAAAAATTAGCACTTTAAAGCTTAATATTTCAGAAACGGATCCTTTAATCGAAAAATTGTTTTCACAAACCCGCAATATTTTTGAAAGGCCTTTCCAACAACATCCCACACAATGGGGTAGACGAGAAAAAAAGAACATCCCCATTTTACGTGTACAGGAGGTACCCTAAAAATTTTTTTTTTCGTGATTTACCACTGTCGGCGTGATTAATATGTATATTCATGCCAAATTATAGGTTTCTAGTACTAAGAGTCTCTGAGCTAAGCTGCGGACGGGCGGACGGACGGACATGGCGAAACTATAAGAGTTCCTTGTTGACTACGGAACCCTAAAAACGTTCAAAATCTGTTTAAATGTATTAAATTTGCATGCTTTATTAAAGCGATATGATCCGCCAGAGACCGCGCTTTCTAGTTTTTTTAATCCATTGGAAACATTTAAAAACAGTGTTATAAAATTCTGAAAAAAGATATGTCTTATTTAAGAATCTGGCGGACATAATAATATAAAGCACCTCAAGACATGTTGCCCCCTTGTCGCTACGACACTATGTGCTAGCGACCGTTTCCGGGGGCCCATTGTTGAGTGTGCAAGTCACCCCCTGCCATTTTATCCGTGTATTGTATTTATCAAACATTGGTCAGGCAGGGGCCATAGTCCTTCCATAGTTTTAGATAACCAGTCCACTTTAGCCATCCAAACCCATAGCCCAATTTTTTTTTGTCTCCATATTCTGCAATAGTCCTACACCATCCGGGGGTTGTCCTTGGGTGCACTTGCATAGTACGCACAGGGATAATCGTCGGTTAGTGCCTCATTTCCATTGAAAGCGTCTAACGGGCCTCTGCGAGTTGGCTTCGGCCCCTCATATGCCTTCTAAAGGTCCGGGACCCTGGGGTCCCGAGAAATATCAAAAAATAATAATAATATTCCACAACTTTCACACAACGCCATCTAGTCTCAAACTAAGCAGAGCTTGTGATATGAGTACTAGACAACTGATAAACATACTTATATATTTCTAAATACATACATATTATAGATAATAACACCCAGACACAGAAACAAATGATCGTGCTCATCACACAAACATTTGTCCTGGGTGGGAATCGAACCCACGACCTCCGGCCTAGTAGTCAGGGTCACTAACCACTAGACCAACAGGCCAGCCAATCTCGTCATGCAATCGCTTTTAATAATACGATTAAATTAACTTTGCTGGATGGAAAAAAATCCCAAAGTTACCCCTTTTCGTAATGTTTAATCAATCTCGAGTTACAAAACAGACGTATTTTTCTTATTTTTTTTTATATAAATGAAAAGGTAGTAAGATTGCCTAGCACAATTCGCCGAGTTTGTCTTGATAAAATGATTAAAATAATTACTATGTTTAAATACCTACCAAATGCGCGAGGCAAACACTCGCGAGCCTACTTCAGTTCATGAAGAATGTACATGTATTCCTCACAAACTGTAAAAACTGATTGTCTTTACCAACATTCTTTGCAAATAAATATATATATTCTATTCTATCCTAATCGCAATCTCATCACCAATTATAAAAAAAAATGACGAAAATGTATGAAAATTAGAGGTATTTTTGACAGATTGAGAGTGAGATTTGAATGTGAACATTCTTAGGAATACGTGAATTGCCCCTCTAGTCGTCAGTCCATTTTGTAGGAAGCAGTAAAACAAAAGGCTATGTCATAACTTACCGTCTTACACCTCGTAAAGGAGGTCTTAGCATCGTTGATCATCCTCTGAACGAGTTGTTCGCTCAGAAACGTCTCCCCGCCGTAGTTCTCAATCTGCGCTATGTTGATATTCGCGCGGGTACCGATCACCGCTTGTATGTCGCGTCTTAGTTCTTGGAAACTGTTGGAAAGGAATATGGACTTTACTTCAAGTAATCATAAGT
The DNA here is from genome assembly GCA_947568875.1 of Fissipunctia ypsillon. NCBI lineage: Eukaryota > Metazoa > Arthropoda > Insecta > Lepidoptera > Noctuidae > Fissipunctia > Fissipunctia ypsillon. The sequence continues at coordinate 12,201,443 of OX387661.1, read as the reverse complement.
GCGATTATCGTGTCATCTATACATATATTAATAGAATCGTAGCCAAGTCAAAACTGTACATTGAATATTTTTGAAAACAGTAATTGCTACGAGATCTGGGAACGAATCTAATGCCGAAAATTAGTTTTTAAAATTTTTGTCTGTTTGTCTGAACGTATGTTCCAGCATCACGCAAATACTACCGGATAGATTTTGTTCAAATTTTGCATAGATATTACGCTATTTGCTATAGGGGATGAGCAATATTGCTTTATGTTCGTATTCTTCTATAGTTTAACGCAAATTGTGAAAAGACGAGCCAAAAGGTTAGAATATTGCAGATTTAACCTTTTAATTGATTGTCATCTCGCTATGAAATCTTTTAATGTCCTGATATAAATCCACATACAACTTTCAATAAATACACTCATAGATAACATCATAAACATCTATACCTAACAGGTATACCTTTATGGAGCTAAGCAGACAATCATGACATATACGAGGCGACAGCGGCGAGGTCTGAACTTTTGCAAGAGAGCAGCCAAAGCGAATCCGGTTTTAACTTATTAAATTAATTTATATTTTTTAATTTATTAACTTAAAAATAAAAGTCTTTTCGTTACTGAATTTAACACCATCTATCAGTGGCGAAGGCACCATACAACACGATTCCTATCGGCTTCCGTAATTTCATTTCATTTCATTTTATTTCATAAACAATTTTCATTTAGTTGAAATCAGAATATACATGCAATTTACATACAAATACAAAAAAAAGAAAACAAAACCAAAAAAACAAAAATTTAGTTAAGATTATTTCTATAAAACATTGAAAGTGTTGTGTAGTTTTTTGGTTCTGCTATTTGACGATAGATGATTTTAAATTCAGTATAGAAAATACTTTTATTTTTAAGTTAATTAATTAATTCTTACTTTATTGATAAGTGAGTAAGTTAAAACGGCTTCGTTTCAGCTTCTCTCTTACAAAAATTCACACCTCGCCGCTGCCATCTATCGTTAAACAGCAGAACCAGAAAAACGCTATCACTACACAAACAAAACTTTTAGTGTTTTAGTTTAGAGAAATAAAATCAACTAAATTAGGTACTCATTCTAAAATTATTATAGGAATATAAACAACCGAATACAACACAGTTGAACAAGTGAAAACTAAATATAATGTGCAATATTCCTCCATCTCGTTCTCGCTGACGCATTTTTCTATATCTGTCTCTATGGTAACCCGTTGTACAGCGGCTTGCTCTCGTCCATTATCAAGCGGTGCCACGTGACCTCATGACGGGATCGCTTTTGTATGAATTTTTAGTTCCCGATTCTGACGTTTTGACGCCGGGTTATTTTAGAACATTTTTTGTTGTTGTTATAATTCAAAGCTAATAATAGGCATTTTTGTTGTTTGAATGTTATGGTAAATTAAATACCCGTAGTGTAACTATATTTGTTGGCAATAGTAGACACTGTTGACTGTGCCATTTTTCAAAAGCAGTTGAGTTGCTGATACAAACCTCCGAAGGGAAGCCGGTAGCAATCGTGTTATATGCTGCTTTCGCCACTGCAAGGTGGATTTTTGAGACGGGGCAATAAGAGCACCTAATAAGGGTACCTTAACCGTTGTCGCTTCAAGAAAATGGTCTTGGGAGACTGTCCTTAACTTTTGGAAACATTTTGACCAGTATTCACAGATTTTGAAAAAAAAAATACAGACAGCAAGAAAATGGAAAATTTTCACAAAAACTTTTTTGATGCCAATCGATCCTGTTTCTTACAAGTATCAAAATGCTCTATCGGACCAACTGAGGTTTGAGTACAAGAAAAGACAGAAATCGCAAAAAAATTGGTATACTAACGAACGCCGAACGCTCGTCGGTAGGTAACGAATACATCAGATAGTTACAGACTTAACCTTATAAATGATTATCGTACCTTTATGGAGCCAAGCAGTCAATCATGAAATATAATAAGAACGGCTATTTTAGTCAACTTTCAACGAAGCATATAGCTTAGCGGTTCGGCGACTGCTTTGCCAACTTAAGTTCTATTCCCAATGGTTGATATATTTTGTGCTTCTTTTTTTATATTTTGTAATACTATTATGTGATAGTTCGTAGAACGTACACAGAATAACATTAAGTTTAGGTATGTTCTTTTAAAATTGTGCTGTACCCGACAGGATCCATAATTATATTTAGTAATACTTACCCCCTGTATGTGTACATTATGGATTGAAATAAAAATTAATTAATCGAATCTTTCATCTATGGTTATAATAAAAACAAATGTCTATGGTTAGGTGACTGTTAATGAGGAATCCCGTGTGTTTACTATCTACTGTTATATTGTTTTAGTGATAGCTGTTCGTCAGGAATAATCTGTAGGAATGCAAGAGTCAGTGTATCAGTGTTGTGCCATTAGGTAGTATATGCAGGAACGCAGGCGTTCATTAATTCACAATTGGAAACTGCTACTGAAGGCTGCAGGTGTCGACCTCAGGACGAGCTGCTTCTCACACGGACAACTGTGCGTCACTTGCTCCCGCGTCACCACTTTATATTTTGGCTACTAAGACCAAAACTACAAAATTAAATGTAGTATACAGCAGGGGCGTAGCCTTCATACAACCCGATTCCAATCGGCTTTCCTTCGGAACAACCACTCTTCTTAGTGTTTTCTATTGCCAAATAATATAGTACACCTGTGTGTGGAACTATGTATCACATCACATTACATATTTATATTTAGTACCAGTTTAATACATCATAAGATTAAAAACCTACAGTTTTTTGTTTCAGTTTATGAGAACAGGACAATTTTTTCTTCGGCTTACCTATAATGATAATTGTAGCTACGCCACTGGTATACAGGGAAGTTTTATTAATAACATAACATCACGCCTGTATTCCCCGAAGGCTTAGGCAGAGGTACATCCACTACACCCACATTTCGCCAGTTATGTTTAACTCCCGTGTAATAGTGTGTGTTTCCTAAAATGCGGCTATTATTTTAGTATATTGTGGTCTTACGACTTCTACGCGAACGATGTGGCGGGTAGAAACTAGTTTAAAAAATAAAACTGTACGGCGAAATTAGTACTAAGAACGAAAGGCGTCATTAATTGGTTATCCCCGAATTAATGAGGACAGTTGAACACAATAATCTCTGGGATCTGAAAATACGAATAGCAGACATACCTACGTGTATTATACGAACTTCCAAATAAATCTTAAAATTCGCGCTAATTGTCCTCGGTTTCGGCCAGTGTCATCGTATACGCTTTCATTACGTTTATCACGCCGTAAGTCTACAGATTCCGCTTCTAAACGAAGTATTTTTTACTTTTAATCTTACTTTCTACTCCATTTTGTCGATATAAGTGAACACAAATGTATGGAGCAGCTGATTTTTGAACTGAAAACATCTTTAGGCGCATTGAGCGCTTTTCGGTTGGGGAAAATCTTACAGGTTCGCAACATGCGACATGCTCACGTCACAACTCTAATGTGACGTGTTGCGCCAGACTGGTGACGCGCAGCGGTCTGTGTACCAACCATGTTAATGTTTTAAGTTTTTACTTCTGTTGGTAGTTCCCCATGACTGCCTTTTTTTTTCGCAATTTCAGTGTTGGCCCCATAGTAAAAACTCATAATGATGACCCCTTTTCGGGTTAAGGGTAAACAAAAAAAAAGGCTTGTTAATGTGTAACTTACCCGCCACCCTGTATCTGTTTCTTAATATGCTGCTTCTCAGTATAATACACGTTCAGTGCATTAGACATGACAGCTTTCAATCTTCGGGTCTCCATGGCCGCATAGCCGTCGTTGGCGCCGGCCATCGCGCCGTTGACGAGCGCGTCTCGGCGAAGATCGCCGGTTGTCGTGTTCCCTTCGGCGGATACTAGTCCCGCGAGAACTAACTCGTCGCATACTCGTTGGGTACTGGAAAGTAGGTTTTGTTGAATAGCATTTTTTAATGGTGTCAAGTCAATAAAAATCTATAACTAGTCTAAAACAAAGTCACTTATATTTTTGTGTATGTCTATGTTTGTCCGGGTACTCCTTATGCTACTCAATGCATTTCAATGCGGTTGTCACCACCATTTATTCCGGAAGGTGTATGTGTATAAAACATCAACATTTAACTTAGATATAGCACAGAAATATTTTGACATCAGTAGATCGCATCCGTGTGAAGCAAGGGATATATCGAAATTGTAAGTAAATTAATTCAAATACTTAGCATTGTTAAAACAGTTCGGATAGTGTCGATTTTTGATATGAAACATCTATTGGCGCGCCTTGGGGGTAAGATCGACTCGTATGCTGTGACGGCAAACGGCTTGACTCGCTGTTATGCTGCTAGATTTACGCAAATTTAGGCTTGCGCAAGTAAATCGTTACGTGTGTGGGATGAAGTATCTGAACCATTTGGTGTCAGTAGACTTGGGCAAGCTTAAATTTTCGCAAGTAAATCGTAACGTGTGTGGCCAGCATTATGCCGTCATGCCCCCTTCCCGCCGTGGCTCAAAAATACATCATATAAAAACAATCTAACTAATTCACTCTCAATTGAAGGTTTATGGCACACAGACATCAATCACTCTGGAGTAGTCTTAAGTGAAGCAGAAAAAAAACTGTTTATAAACCTACCTAGTATACATCTCGTACAAATTCTTCAAGTACTTCTCCACATCATTCTTATCAGCGAGCTTGGTCTGTATGTACTTCTGCAGCTTCAGATGGAAGATGTTCAGCACAAACTTAGACATCACCTGGTCGGGGTTCGGGAACACGTTGCTAATGATTGTGTAGTTCTTCTTGCAAAGAGGTAAGACCGCTGAGAATATGTCCTTGCCTAGTAAGGTGTTCTGAAAATTATATTAAAAATATTAATTGACAAGCCGTGCCTATTGGGGCACATTACACTATCAATATTATCGTGCGGTCCATGAGTATCGCGATACGTATTGAAGCAATATTGATTCGTATCGCAGTATCGTGATAATATTGCAGTATTTCTAGATATTTTGAAATTCGCGATACTAAGGGGCGTGGCTTCAATAATATTGACAGAACAAACGCATCGTGATATTATTGTCCGTCAGTACGCGCTAGTACAGTACAGGGGGCCAACCACCACCTCTTAAAGCAGTATTATTTTAATGTTACTTCAGTGTGAGAAAGAGATGAAGCTATACAGGACGTCTAGCTCCATCTCTTTCCCACACTCAAGTAAGATTACAATAGTATTGCTTTAAGAGGCGGTGGTCTAGCTCCAGTATTAAAGCTATAGCTGCCTGTCTTTAATTATCCATTATTCATTATTCTATTTTCTTAAACGAAAAAAAAAACAAACACGACTATACCTACTCTAAACTCAACAGCAGACTGACGTGATAATATTGACAGTTTGAAAGCTCGCTTCAAATTGCGATCTTGTGATAATATTGACAATACTTGGATCACGATAAATATTGATAGTGTAGTACGCACCCCATTGGGAGTTTTCATCGGCAAAAAAATACAATTTTCCATTCAAATTTTCATCCCTTTTAGAGAACGAATTTCCAAAAATCCGTCCTTAGCGCTCACTTTCGTTATGTAAAGACCCAGCGGCCGGGGCTGTTTGTAGTCTGTCATTGATTTTTTTGAAGTGAAAACTTCTTTATTTTTTATTTATTTCCAGATAAATACAATCCAATTTTTGTTATTAAATAAATAAACAACTTACAAAAACTAGTGTTAGTACATATATTATAAACCTAAGTGTCAATTAATAAATTAAATCTTTAGTAAGCGCATTCTTCTTTAGTATGCGCTTCGTTGACAAAGCGCATCACTTGAGAACAACTGGACCGGTTTGGATAAGTTTTGTTTTAAAAAGTTCGTAATAGTCCGAATAATGGTTTTGCGAAAAAAAAAGGTTTCCCGGAATTTTTTTAAACTCGGGAAAAACTGAACGCCCTTTTTTACGTTTTTTTTTTTTTAAATTTGGACAGGACAACAACTGTCGGGGCAGCTAGTGTGTAATATATTGATGTACTCACCATTTGACTGGTCTCAATGAAAGCATCAACGCACTGCGAGTAACCCTTAAAATTGGTCATTATATTCGCTAATTCTTTCATCTTGGTCATATTGCCCTGGTTCTGGGCTTTCACGAACTCCTCAATGAGGTTCCTTTCGATCTCGTCATATTTAGCTTCAATTTTCTTCTTGGCTACCTCGAATTTGTCAGGTGGCAACTCTTGAGCGATTGTGTGGAGCTTTTGTATGACGTCTGCTGCTTCATTCAACTGGAATATTAGTTTGTATTGTAAGTAGGCAAATATAAAAAACACCGCTTTGAATTATGAGTAAGTAGCAGAATTTTTCATATTCTATGTTCTATGTTAGGGGTTTGGTTTCCGCACTAGTCCTTTAAGTGGACCATTGTGCGTGACTTTTTTTTTTTTTTCATATTAATACACTAGTAGTATCACCTCACTCATCCCCACTTGGGATATCGTGTCCCGAGCCCCGAGACACAGTCAAACTGTCTAGTTAGGGGCTCTCTGGTAAATGATACTTTTTAACCTAGCCGTAGATGATATTTTAAGTTGCCAAGTTGCTTGTAATGTAACTACCTGCCTGCCTGTTGTGTATACCTGCTTAATGTATTACCTGGATAACAAACTATTTTCTATTAATAATTTTTTTAAAGGGATCACTGCGATTTGGATTCCTTCAATCTACAAATGTAAGAGACCTTGACCCTAACATACAGGGTGATAAACTGGTAAACTAGATAAATAAGGTAAAAGATAAACGCTCTGAATAAAGATTAATAAATACGTATATACATAAGTCTACATGCTCTAACTGAATATTACATAATAAGCTAAGCACATACCATAAATGTAGACAGTCGGTCTGAGAACCGGTTAAAAACCAAATAACAAATTAGGGTTCGTCCAGGTACCAAAAGGAAAATACTTCTCAAGTCTCAATACAAGGTCAAATTAAATTAGCTGGCGAAACTTCACAGACATTATGGGTATCGATGTGGATGTCTAATAACGATAAGACTAGATGAGAAAAGAGCTTTTTTACACTCATAATTTCAAATAACTGCAGGTGATCACGGGGAACGCCCCGTGCTTGTGTAACTACATAAAATTAGTGAGGTTAGAAATTATTATTTTTTAATTTAATTTCGTTTAGACATTAAATAGGTACTCATTAAATCTGTGAAGTTTCGCCAGCTAATTTAATTCGACCTTGAATAGTCCAACGAACCTTGCTAGCATCATTGAACAAGTCAATAAGCACAGGTCCGGGGCTCAGAAAGTGCGACAGATGCGACAACAAGTCCCGGGCGGCCGCAGCCCTAGCCCGCGGAGCCCGCGCCGCTCCCAGCTTCTCTCCCACGTCTAACGCACGCCCCCCGCAACGTGACATACGCTCATCTAAAGCGCTGAATACACCCACACAATGCTGGAAAAGAAAGATATATTTTTCTGTATAATAGGATAGTAAAACTTACAAAAAACAGTTGTTATAATATTACTTGGATACAGTTGTTATACAGGATGTCTAAAAAAAAACTAACTTTTGTAGATGCTTAAAAAATTAACAAATATACACGTTAAATTACAAAATTAGAAACTGTAGATATGGGAAAATTACTTTTTGAGAATAACATTATTCAGTTCAGTTCCTGATTCAGTAACTGAATTGTAATTTAACGTGTATAAATAAATATATTTGTTATTTTTTTATGCATCTACAAAAGTTAGTTTTTTCTGAGATATCCTGTATTATTAATAGTTGAGTATTCGAATCTGGGCAAGTACTAATGTGACTTTTTCAATTCATATGTACTTTCTAAAGAAAGTGAAAGTAAACAGTGTCAGGAAACCTGAACTTATCTATACTAATATTACAAAGAGGTAAACTTAGTTTGTTTGTAAGTTTGTATGTAGGGAGTAATCTCAGGAGCTACGGGTCGGATTAAAAATTCTTTTTGCATTTGATAGCCCAATTCTTGAGGAAGGTTATAGGCTTTTAACATCACGCTATGACCCTCAGGAGCCGAGAAAAATGAAAAAAAAATAAGACAGAACGCTAAGCGAAAACGAAGTAATACCGCGAGCGGGCGATGCGATGTGACGGGGTGGGTCAGGGGGACAAAAAAATTCACGCGGACGAAGTCACGGGCAGAAGCTAGTAATGAATAGTCTGAAATCACCAAACCGCTTTGAGCAAGCGTGGTGAGCATGCTCGTGCCTTCCCTGTATGAGAAGAGGCCTTTGCCCTGCAGTAGCACACTGCCAGTGGGACAGTAATAGGCTGGTATTATTTTATTGTTACGATTGTGGCTAGCTCATGCAAAGCAAAGGCCATTTTTTCATTGGTCATGATTCTGTGTTACTTCTTGCCAATCAAAAACAAACGTGTTTTTATTACGTTCTATTACTACAAGCCCTAATGGGAATTCTCATCAGCACCAGTTCTTTTTTTTATTATTTTTAAATGACTTCTACTGTTATATATTTTTTACACATTCACCATGTAGCATGTTTGAAAAATGTTGTTTTTAATGTAACCTAGTTTGCAGGGTGCTGGTGTTTGTGATACAATGATTTTTTTATAAGTATAGACGTTAACAATACACTTGTTTCTGAAATCCTCTATTTTTACTTGGAAAATTGTTTGTGAACCATAAATATGTTTTTCCTGAAATAAACAAAATATTATTATATTATTAAAGATGCCAAACTGAGGGGCGTTGGCTAAGAAATAACAGCCGCACGGGTCGATCGATCAGGTTAATCTACGCTTGCCGCGGTTGGTCCGTGGATGGGTGACCATCTTTATATATCAAGACCCTTCGTGCCTAGGAAAGCACGTTAAGTCGTTGGTCCTGGCTGTCATTCGTGTATCTTTGATAGTCGTTACGGGTCGTCAGAAGCCCGATAGTCTGACAACCAGTCTTACCAAGGGGTATCGTATTACCCAGTAACTGGGTTGTGGAGATCAGATAGGCAGTCGCTCCATGTAAAATACTGGTATTCAGCTGAATCCGGTTAGACTGGAAGCCAACCCCAATATAGTTGGGAAAAGGCTAAAGATGACAAACTTCCATAAAAAAAATCATTTCCTATCCGTTGAGAGGATGAATTTTGAAAAATCCTTTCTTAGTCCTCACGTTGTTATGCAACTTTTGTGAATAATTTCATGCTTCTAGACCCAGTGGTTTATTTAATAATTTTATTCATTGGTTTTAACAGGTAAGACCCAAGCTAACAAAAGTAGCCATGAATTGCTAATTGTCCAGTCCCTAATTTAGGCTGTGTTATCTGTCAGTCAGTGAATGAATGAATTTAAGTTTTTTGTTAAGTAGAATATAATAAATGTCCAGATAAAAAATGCGAATGTTTAGATAGTGTAGATCACTTTCTTTTATTAAGAAAATATTCTAACATAAAAGTTTTTTTGTAGTTTTTTAGAGGTCTCAACGCAACCCAATCATAACATGGTGCACTGTTCTGAGGATGAGGTTGAATTAATTTAAAAACATATTCGATAACCCTGGTAGGTACACAGCTTGCTACCTCTTTGCTGATATTTGCATGATGTGATGATATATATTCTCTTATTAATATTTCCATAGAATGTTTCTTACAGTGTGTTGATCCATGATTTCAGCCAATTTAGCACCATACAGTTTTTCTTCCTCCTGAACAGATTGTTCGAGTCTAGCACATTTTCTTTCCTGTCTCTCTTGTAAAACCTGACAAGTATACAAAATGATATTTTATTCCACTGAATATGTTCGATGCTCATAGGCTATTAAATGCTTTGCAGTTACGATTACTACAACACAATAAATACATTTTAATTTTTTCCCTACTTAATAAAGAAAGAAATATGTAATACTTTTTTCTAGGAAGCTCTGTACTTTATAACCCACCGATTTTTTATAGTAGCTATTTTTTTTTGGTAGAATATACCCCTTTTATTGTATTTTTGAAATCAGAAAATGCATAGGAGCTGCAAAAAAACAAACTTCACGTAGCGGGTCTAACTTGGTTTTCAAACAATAATATAGTTAATGAAAATGTCATTCCATTCCAAAATGTGTCCAAGGTAAAGGTCAACAACCCAAAAGTCCAGGTCAACACCCCAAAAGTCAAGGTCAACAACCCAAAAGTCCAGGTCAACACCCCAAAAGTCAAGGTCAACAAACCAAAATATGCTCAAATCTTAAAAAAATATTACCTTTTTGTAGCTTTGAGGTCAAGAGCATTTTCAATGTCAATGACAGACGTCTCGAAGTAAAGTGTGATCGACGGAATCCCGCATCGTGGGGCTCCTATTTCTAGATGGTTTTAAAAGAATAACCACGAAGGGGATGGTGGGGTCTTTCAGACCCTGCCATCCCCTTCTAACCTAACCTATCCGAGTCGGGTGCCCCAAGTCCCTAGCTTGCTTCGCTCGCTCTTGCATCCTAAGTTTTCATTGCGTTTTAGTAAGTCGAGATGTCACTTTGTCTGAACGAAACATGGAATAACCAAGGAGTGAAATTCATTCATTGTCTGTGGTAAAATGTCAAAAAATTTCAATTTTATTTCGTAATTGTGTGTAAGTTTTTGAAACTTTACTATTTTTTTTCTCGAAAATTATGCATTTACTGGCTCTGTCATTTTGCAAGTGTTCTACATGAAGACATCTACACGCTATAAAATTACGACACCTCGGACGCATGGGTTATAAAGTACAGTCGAGCCTTTTTCTATACCTACAGTAAGTGGTCAATACAATTGACCGTAATAACATGCATACAAACCTTCAGATCTTGTATGGCTTGTGTAAAAATGTCATGTATCATTTCAGGATCAAATTGGTCATCCTTCAAACGGGACTCCTGCATACTCCTTCTCACCATTCTTTCCACAAATTCATCAGGATCGAATGGATCCTTGAAAACCACAATATATTAAAAATTTCATTTGAAATTTAATGTGTGTAAACAAATAGAAACTAAGTACTTACTTGTTCTAACTCTTTTATATATTGGTTCATCATCTTGGCAGATTTATGTTTATTACAGTGAAAAATGAAATGGCTATCTTTTCATATTATTTTATACAGTTTATCAACACAAAACGCCTACTTCTGAATATTTTTATTAGAAAATAATCTTCCTCAAGAATGACAACACACCATGACATTGACAGTTTGACAGTGACGGTACATCAGTAGTAGTGATGCACGATCCGATCAGATTCTCGAAGTATCGATACAACATGGTACGATACTTCGTGGATCGATACAAACAAATACGATAATGCTTGGATCGATACCCCAGTGTATCGATTCAAGCATTATCGTATTTGTCTACTCATTTTCAATATCGGAATGAATGTATCGTATTTTAGGCTACAAGCGTCCGGTATCTTCCCGATCCGAGAAAAATCCGAGTTCGACATGCTATCGACTACACGCGGCCCGTTTGAATCCGGAGATAATAAAAGTATTCCAGGAATTTTGCCTAGACTTCCAGAGGGATTAAGTAGGTATTCAATATTTGAAGGATCAGATCGAACCTATTAGAAACAATCCTAGAATTGTAACGCATAGTTACAATCCGGTATCGATACAAATGCATGGATCGTACATCCCTAGAGAGTAGTGACACTGGTATCAATTTGTATTTTCCATGGAATTAGTAAGTATGATACTTTATTACAGTTTTCATGGCGGCACAGACAAAATGATAATATGGTATGTACAGACGCCAGCACATCAAGCTACTACCAACTGTGAAATTTTTATAGTAGATTTTCAACTTTATCGCTAAAGCAAGGTTAATTGGGAAAATTTGACAGTTTCGGGTAGCTTGATGTGCTGGCGTCTGTACATTAGAATCTGCGTCGATGTCGACTTTGTCCATAGACTATAGCTATACAGACTTGTCCGCGTGTCATATTAGTAAAACATAATTAGCCTATCGCAATCGGCAATAACGTTGCTTTCTATCAGTGAAAGAATTTTTATAATCGGATCAGTTCCAGAGATGCTCTCTTTTACAAACATTTATTTAATATCTTTTTAATAATAACACCTTTAATCTATCTTTATAGATGGCTTTAATGCGACAGTTATGTACGTGTAAGTAAATCTGCATATTTCTAGTTATAAAAAAATATACTAGTACTTACCTATTAACCTTAGACCATAAAGATAAACACACTATCTAAGTAATAAAAACTGCCACTTCACTTCAGAAATGAAATGAAATGAAATTGTTTATTCTGTTAATAGGATATCGGAATCACTTTTACAAGTCATATTTTTTTTAAGCTAGATGGAGTCGACATTTCCTATCTGACTACCCCTGAGAAGAAATGTCGAAACAAACGCAAGGGTCAGTCTCTTTTAAAGTCCAGACATAATCTTGGTCAAATCATGTGAGGACTATGTAGACCCGTGTCTGAAATGGTCTTATGAGGAAAGAACCACACAAATTTGAGTGGACCTGTCCAGTCAGTGCAAGCATTTGTCAGTAATCGTGTAGATCAACTCAGAACTTAAATAGCTCAACTCAGGACGGAGCTCAACGACTCGACGAACATTTATGGAACACAGAAAGGACATTTGAGTACTTTGGCCGCATAAAATACTCTAAATGCCAGACCATCATTAAAACTAACTGAGAAAGAAAAAAAAAATAGATGACCCGCATAGTGCTCACATTCATAATAATTAATAACCAAAGTAATTACTTTTACCCCAACATGGTTGGGAAAAGGCTAGGCAGATGAGAAGAAAATTACAGGAGCAAGCTCTGCTAAGGAAAATTGGCAAACTAGTAATTTTCCACTAGATCTAGGTACCTAGGTACTCTTTGGTAGACTTACCAAGGGTAGACAGTTTTTTTTTTCCTTAACTCAGACCAATTCTTAGACTATATACCTCCATTTTTTAGTGGATCACTCCTTGTCACTCTACAAGTCGCACGCAATAATGACACTAAAATGACAGTAGCATTCCTAGATATCACAACAGTGCTGCCATCGCACGGACGAACTTTCAGTTTTTAACCTCATTTTCTATAGAAGATCTATTATTTTCATTGCTTGATATTATGTATGCTCCAAACACAATACTCAGGTGTGATGTTATATTGTTGTTACAACACTCAGTAGAAATATTAATAAATTAAGCTTGTAAAAGAATACAGTTAAAATATCATATTCCGCTCGGTGCAATAATTTTATTGAAAACGAAAGTTAGGTTGTATTATTTTGTGCGATGAGGATGAGTACTAAAGTTAGTGTGAAATAAAGTATGTCGACGAATGAGGTATGTACCTACACTGCATACTATTTTGGGTTTAAACTACACTGGCTACACTACCTACTATCTAATTGACGGGTCGGCCTTTGCGTAGCGGTTGGTTGCGTAGCCTACGTAACAAATGAATCGAAGCCTACACAGCGTGGGGTACGATTCTGCGGGAAAAAACATATATTTATAGGGTTTGCCCGTCGCATTGTTTCAAGTTCGGATAGGGACCTGTATTTTTATGTGTGTATGGGTAGCACACGGCGACGGACATCGCTTTCTATTAGGACACCCAGTCATCCTTTTTATCTGTTGGGAAATCTTCATGGATATCCCTCGTCTGGGGAGTACGGAGAGTTATGTCGGACTCCTAGCGACTAAAACGCCATGATTCCTTTAATTACCATGGGTCGGGGGCAGAGGCCCGAGGCCAGAGAGATACTTAACGATCTCCGGGCACCATAAGGAGAGCCTTATGGTGCCCTTTCGACGCCCGGCTGCTCTTCTCTTCTTCTTGTGCGGGTGGAGTGAGAAGTATGCTCTCTCACCCACCGGCACCGCCGCCTCCTTTGCATGCATTACCTTCTTGCAAAAGTGGCGATCAGGCGACAGCATCCCACGCGTTTTCGCTTTCGACCCAATTAGCCTTCTGCCTAAATCCCAAACCCAATTAATTGGGAGATAGTTCACAGACATCCCAGTAGGACTCACCCTCTTTCTTTTCCAGCCATATTATCTTTAACATAGTTTAGTCATCCATCATTTCTATGGTCTTCTCTTTTAAGTCCATCCACATTCATACTAATCATACGGATCATAACTAGGTATTAAACTACTTTCCTTATAAAGGTCGCTCATTCATGCACAACACACAATTAGGTACAAGGCGCCCGACAATAATAAATCTATCCATCCCCGTAAAACTAGCTTACCCATTCCCCACACGTACCTTTTAACATAGTTGTCAAATAAAATCTTTTTGTAAATTATTTGATGTTGGCTTTTCTGAAAAAATATCATTTTAATTTTAGAAACAAAGGAAAAAAATGTCATAAATGTAGCAAATACGTCTTTTTGGAAGATTTCTTACTAGTGAAAGCGTTTTTTATATCCAAATTCTTTGTGATGTCGTAATATTTTAACAAAATTTTGTGCGTGCTATTGACGATTTATTATTATTATATTGTTTTACTCTCTTTCATGAGAGTTGTGTTGAAAGTTATTATCAATCGAAAAGCTAACACTTTGACAGGAGGATCACTGAAACCTTGGACATACGTGAGTAGTGAGATGTCCAATGTATCCTAAACGGGTTAGGATAAAGTCGATAGAGCTCAATGGCTGAGCGCCTCAGTCCTCGAAGCTCCGAGGTGAATGCCTTGGAACAACGAGGCTATCTCATCGGCAAGAAAATCGGGCAAGGATCATACGCCACTGTCCACCTGGCTGAGTACTGCGATGCATCCAGCCCGAAACGGATGCACCTCGCGTGCAAGATATTCGACAAAGAAAAAGCACCTCGGGATTTTTTAGAAAAGTTTTTTCCTCGGGAACTTGATATACTAACCAAGATCGAGAATCCCCATATCATTCAAGTGCACAGTATTCTACAACGTGGACCGAGAGTGTTTATTTTTATGCGTTATGCTGACAACGGTGATCTGTTGGATTTCATAAAACGTAATGGAGTTGTGCCAGAAAACCAGGCAAAACTCTGGTTTAGACAAATGGCTAGTGGCCTGCAATACCTGCACAGCAAGAATATAGCGCACCGCGATCTGAAATGCGAGAACATTTTGCTGTCAAGACGTTTCAACGTGAAGTTGGCGGATTTTGGATTCGCTAGATTTTGCACGGATGGCGATAATCGACGTGTACTCAGCCAGACGTACTGTGGGTCCGCTGCGTACGCCGCCCCTGAGGTGGTAAGTGGCACGCCCTACAATCCTAAACTAGCTGATGTGTGGTCTCTCGGAATTATCCTCTACATAATGCTGAACGCTTCCATGCCGTTCGATGATTCGAACCTTCGCAAACTCTTGAAGGACCAAATGTCGCGCAACTGGGTTTTTAGATCCAGGATCCGTGATACAGTGTCGGCAGCAGCCAAGTCTATCGTGAGACACATTCTGGAGCCTGACATCACGCTTCGCCTCACGCTGGACCGGGTGCTTTCGCACGAATGGACCCGGCCGCGCAAGGACAAGAGCGCGAGTCTGATGGGGCGGTTGGTGCAGTCGGCTCCCTCGGCGCCGCACTCGCCCAGCAAGCGCGAGCACGACGAGGCCGGCACGTCGGCGGGCGCGCGCGTGTCCGGCGACCATCGCGAGACTGAGCGCGAGCGACACGACGACATCAACATGCGCTCACACGACTAACGCACCCTACGCTCAATAATAATAGTATTTACTATGTAACAATAATGTTTACGCAAAAAGTGTTAATAATCT
Source organism: Fissipunctia ypsillon (assembly GCA_947568875.1). Lineage (NCBI taxonomy): Eukaryota > Metazoa > Arthropoda > Insecta > Lepidoptera > Noctuidae > Fissipunctia > Fissipunctia ypsillon. The sequence continues at coordinate 12,185,665 of OX387661.1, read as the reverse complement.
TGAAATATTTTTGACCTTCAAAAATTGAAAATTCACTTTATTATTTTGATTTTTTTTTACAATTGACGACTTAACTATTGTTGGTCGGCAATAGTGAAAATAAAGTTTTTATATAAAATTACCATAATTCTGATTTCGTATTATTCAAGTATAATATTATAATCGAGCCTTTTCAGGAAAAACATCGTAAGCGCCAAAAATCACAAAACTATTGTTTCTTCGTAACCCCTTATTCAGACAGTTTTAAATCTTGTCGCGATTACTCCTAAATTTATATTAAATTTACACGACTATTGTTGTAAGAAATTACTAAGTATCGTAAATGACAACATCGTTAATTAGGAAAGAAAAAACCTTTTCCTGTAAAAAGTGCAAATTATCGCTTACGATGTTCTTCCTGAAAATGCTCGCATAATGGCTAGTATTACCTGACTTACAGTACTGACTATAGTACTTACCTGAATATTTACATTAGCTACAGTAACCGGTGAAGATGTTCTTGAATACTTTGAATGCCCTTGGATTTTCTCAATGATTTTGTTCATGACCTCCATATTCTGCTACAAAGAAGTTTATCAGAGCAACCAACAACTCCAAAAGGTATAATTACAACTGGATATCTTATGTAAAACGACAAACTGTTCGTAGTATGATTAAAATATACCTCCTCAGTTGACATGGTGCTTGTATACTCCACTCTGAGATAAGTGTATCGTTTTTTCCAAATCCGTTCGTTATGGCAAAAAAATAGTGAAATATGTACTGGCAGCAGTCTGAATATGTACCTATGTAAATAAGGCTATTCTTAAATAGTTATTACACTCTTTGATACACTGGGTTATTCCGTTTATCTACCCCAAAAATCCACTCTAAGGTACGCGGAATGTATGTCCGAGAATCCACCCTAAGTCTAACAGGGGCTCCAACAAAAACTGCGAGTCCGCATCGCAGCTCGCACATTTTTGTGATGCGATGCGAATTTGCAGTTTTGTGTGGGAGCCCTTAGGGTGGATTTTTGGGATGGATGAACAGGATAACTCGATACACCTATACCTCCCCCTGACAGCCTGACCCATAAGAACCACGGCCAATCTATTGCATACCCTATGAGCCACGAGTATGAACCATCTTATCTATCTAGGCGTAAAAGTAGGTGTGCTATGTCTCTTGAATGTGAGTCATCCTCAATTCCTTGGTTAGAAATTAGCAAGTTAGTAAGTATACCTACTTATAGAAAAAGAACTCGACCACCTTAGTAAGCGAAGGAAGACTGGCACATTGTCAGTACCTACAGATCTTTTAAGTACTTATTTTATTCTATTCAGGAATACAGTGTTCTTATGCTACCTACAGTGGTTCGTCGGAACCGGAAGCGATTCCGCAGTATAATCGTGCGGAAGGCGTGAGGTACTATCACGGACATATCACTTTCGACCTTATTACTAAGGTAATAAGGTTTAAAAGTGGTTCACCGCAAATGTCCGCGATACATCTAATCCGTCATTATGCCTCTTGTGATCCTCCGCACACTGCGTCAACCAACATCTGTCTAACAATGACGTCCGATAAACAGTAGCCCCGATAAACAAGGTCTACTGTGCTATACAAGGTCAAATTAAATCAGCTAGCGAAACTCCGCAGGCGTGATGGGTATCGATAACTAAACACAATATAACAAAAAAACAAGATATGATGATATTTTTTGGGGTCAACGACCGCTGGTCTGGTAGTATAGTTACTTGAAGCTTAAGTTTAGAAAATCTGTTTTTTTTTTGTGTTTTATCTTATTTAGATTTCGACACCCATCACAACTAAGAAGTTTACACAAACAAAGACTGATTTTTGAACTGATATTTCAAGTACCTAAGTACACTACTTACGGTTGCTGACAAAAAAAAAACATCAAATAATATATTTTCTTTTATCGTATTAAGAGACCCATCACGTCTGCGGAGTTTGGCTAGCTAATTTAATAAGACCCTGTGTAGAGTATATAATGTTTAATGGTGCGGCCATCGAAGTACGAGCTTAGTTCCGCCGATGATGAATAAAGCGCAGGCCACACTGAGAACGAAGCTAAGTTCGTTTAGCTTCGCTCATGTAGCTATCGCGTGTTTGCATACTTCGGTTCACACCGCGAACTATGAATCGAAGTATGCAAAGAGCGGTAGCTACTTGAGCGAAGCTAAACGAACTTAGCTTCGTTCCCATCTAGTGTGGCATGCCGTAGGTAAGACTGTGACTCGTCAGAACGAGGGGTCTACCCAGCCCACCCCAAGGACTTCCACGAACATACAAAATATCAGTACAGTTGTATAAGAACATATTTTATATTCTCTGCCTACCCCTTTCAGAAATACAGACGTGATCAAGTGGGGGTGTAAAGTGTAAAACAACGTGTCTTATGTAACTTTTATGCATAATATTACTACATCAAGTTAAGTTTAACTGGATCTTTAATATTTTTTATCGTTTCGGACCGCCTTCAAGTTCCTTCTTACCACGCCAGTCGGACAAGTGGTAGCCCTAGCTTTTATCAATCGCTGAGGAATTAATAAAGCTCACTTACCGTTAAGTATAGTGTCTAAAGTTCAGTCAAAGAATGGCCCAAAAGGGGATTAAGAGTGCGTAAGCAGGGACCTAAGCGATTCTTTCAGAAACTTTTTCAGGGTGCTTAGGGAGTGAACATGTACTAAAGTCCTGACGTCTAGGGTGTGATACTCCCTGGCCGCGCCACAGTGGACAATTAATAAAACATGTTTCTAGATAAATTGCACCAACCCCTCCAGCTAAGCTGTTTGTATAAGGAGGGGTTCGGGTTAATAGTGCAACGAATAGGGATTGAACTCGCAAGTTTTCGAATGCTAGGTAATATTTAAGCCGGTGCCGCTGGGCCATCACTACTTGATAGCGAATAACAATGTCATTGAATATAATAAATATACTTGTCGGAAATACGTGAGTCGTCCCTTGACAAATCGGGACGCCAGCGCCACCAAGCGGCGCTCAACAGTCTACAACTTAATGTACTATACGGTACGTGTAATGAAAAAAATTGTACCTCAACGAATACTGAAATAAATGACGTGTAATGATGTTTTGGTGGCGCGGCCAGGGAGTATACTCCCCAGCCGCACCACGGTTTTTGTAAACTATTCGGCGCACCATATAGTAAACACCAAAAAATGTGCGAAAATTGTTTTCTTTCGTGCCCTATATAGAAATTCAATAATATTATTATTTTAGAAATGATAGCTTTGTGTTGGTCGCCACCAAGAGTTTTTAGGCGTACCCGGACATAATATACACTAAAGAATTGTACAGAAATTGTTCTTTTCCGTACGCTTTATAGAGATTCGAAAATTAAATTACTTTAGAAAGCATACATTGATCGAAGTAGTCTTGGGTAATTTGTGAACAAATGAAAATTACAAAAACTTCCTTTAATTTGACACAATTCCTTAGCAGTATTTGATCCTCGTCAGCACCACTGTTGCTCAGTACCTATATCTGTATTTTGGTGTTCCTTCGATCGATGTGACATATTTATGCTGCCACTTGTATACGCTTTCCACAAATGATCACATAAGATATTTGCCGTCATTTTAATGGATGAATCATGAACTCAGATATTATTGCCGAGTTGTCCAGTCCATGTTTTCCACGTTTTCAGTTACATATTTCAATGAAGTAAGTACAGCTTGTATTTATATTACCTCGTTCTCGCCAATGTCTGAATCTAAGTGAGTAAGTATTTTAGTCGCGTCCTTAAATAAAGATTTATTACTTTATATAGTGTGTTTACTTTATCTATGGATTAGAAATAGACCGATTATTTGTTTTATTTTATTTATTTTCTAGTACCTACTGTCAACCGCACGTCAGTGGCTCCCATGAGCTGGCCTTTGTACTGGTTTTGCTAACCACCGACGTTCAGCCTCCTGTACCTGTAAATATTTACATTTAAATATCTACTATATAACACTTCCTGTCAAGGATGTCCTTTCAAATACCTACATATTTTGAATGCCTTTTGATTTTCTCAATGATTTGCGATTTTCGCCATGAGCTCCATATTCTACTACGAGGATGTTTAAGAGAGTAACCAACGACTCCATATGGTATTGCCATAAATGGAAACCATATATAAAATGACAAAAGGAGCGAATCTGGATTAAAATTTATCTCCACAGTTGACATGGGGCTGACATACTCCAGTCTGAGATACGTGTATCGCTGTTCCAAATGTGCGACCATTGGCTAAAAAAAAAATGGTGAAATTAGTATGACAGCCATGTATCAGAAATGTATGGTCAAATTTAAGGATGTGGTACAGACCATCAAAGTGAACAACTTTCTCCATGGGACCAACATTGAAAAATGATCAACTCTCCCGTACAAAACTTCAATATGTACTCGACTCAAATGTATGGTACAGCTGATTATTATACTCAAAAGTCGGAGTACCTATGTAATTGCACACACTTTGAGGGGTAGGTATACCTACCCTCAGAACTTAATTGTGTACCGTGGGTATATCTATACCCCTTTGTTTTTTGTGGATGGGAAAACATCAAATGACTTCTCCCGCTCTGGGCGGAGCGGAAGGGCGTGTCAGACTTTTACTGACTAAAACCCACCCGTGTTCCTTCTGTTGCCTGTGCCGGGGCCACGGTAACTCTTTCGAACATCCCCCAACCCTGGCTGGATATCTATACCCCTGATCCTTAATAATAACGGTACCTACCTACATAGGTATAAGCATCACCTTTGTACGTATTTTTCTGTTCCTTTCTTCTTGTCTGATAATGTGTTATCAGAAAAGAAGAAAGGAACAGGAAAATACGTATAAACAGTTAAATAAATAACACGTATATCTAGGCGTAAGTAGATAATTCTTGACTGTGACGCATACTCAATTCCTTCAGAAATGAGCAAGTTGGGCAAATGGGCTTGCTTATATTCTGCACCCTAATTGCGTAACACACTATCAAACACAATCGAATGATTTTAAACCATATGCCTAATCCATTGCTTCATAATGTTCGAAAAATTTGTCTGCTCAAAAAGTAAATAACGCAATGAATGTTGTTGAACTGTCAAAATCAAACCGATTCCTACTGTAAGTGTGCTACGCAATTACCCCGGTGGTATTCGAATAATTTATTTTGGTAGGTGTTCGAATAATTTAAATTTATGTAGAGCAACATTCGAATTAATTTAAAAAATTTAATTTAATTATTCGAAAAAATTTCAAAGCTGAATGATACCCATGTTTTTAATAAGTAGCCCAGGAATGCAGACTCGCGTCGATGTGATCTTACTGTTGACAAGTAAACATACGGTCTACGCTTTTAAGGAACCGTATTCTGACAGCAATCATCATTGTTAAACTTATCGGGATGTTTTATATTAAAATCGATTTCGACCTCCTTCAAGTGTGTTCTCCTCCTTCCTTGCCAAAAGTTGTCGCACTTTAACTTATTTGCTGAGGAAATAGTAAAGCTCACTTACCGTTACATTTAGTGTATAATTTGGAAGGAGAGATGGAATAAGACCGTTAACTGCGAATGATACTTCCTCGCCTTCCACATGTATACCTTTAGAAAAATGATACTATTACTTCAGAATGTGTCTATCAGGGTGACTTGTAATTTGACGTAATTCCTTTCAGGAGCTTGACCACCTTGAGCTTGAGAAAGAGATGGAGCTAGACGTCCTGTATAGCTCCATCTCTTTCTCACACTGAAGTAACTTTAAAATAGTACTGCTTTAAGAGGTGGTGGTTGGCCCCCTGTTGTCTCAAAATTATACTATGACACTAAGCGTACAAATTACGGGGAAGACAAAAATTAAGAAAATATTTAGAGGTGCCGGGTGAAACAGTCGATAATGCTGGCATAGGTCACATTTGCAAATTGTTGTAGGTAATATTTAAAAATTGTGTGATAATCTAATTAATTAACTGGTTTATGCCATCTAACTACTTTCTAATCTTCCAGCAATCCATCACACGTTAGTCGTGATGACCAGCGGGGTAATTGCGAACAAACTTATAAATGACAATTGATCGCAATGGGTTCAATGTTGACAGTTCATTCACGTTGATTGCGTTATTTACGTTGTTGAGCAGACGAATTTTTCAATCCTATGAAGCAATGGATCAGCAATATCCTTCAAAACAAAACTTTCGGATGGTGATTGAAAGTGTATTACGTAGGTACTTAGGGTGCCTGTGCACGAGCAATGACAATAGGTACATAGAACATAGGTGGGAGTGCGGGTAGCGGGGCCAAACCAGCGTGCCTGAGCAAAACCATATGACAGGAAAAACCTGAGAAAGGGTTCAGTTTGGCACCTTCCGGGTGCCCGGACCCCTAAATCGAACATGACTGAACTAGTAGTAGTAGTGTTTGCAGCACTATATATCCATTAAAAACAAACAGTTTTAATTCTAAGGTGTAATTTAAATGACTTACAGTGTCTCCTACGAGAACTGTACTGATAAAAGTTTTTGTGATTTGAAAATAATTGATTCGGACCATACGAAATTGCATTTAATATGGTATTTGCAGGTACCTATAGGCTGCCTACATTACGCTCTATCTATACATACTAAAATAGGTAGATAGGACCCTGGGGCGAAATTGAGTAACACACAGTGCCAATGGCTTTAATTTTGACAGTTCAACAACATTCATTGCGTTGGTTACGTTGTTGAGCAAACAAATTTTTCAAACATTATGATTTCGTTCGAAATTAGAATTTTGATTTCGTTCATTATGATTTCGTTCGAAATTATGATTTCGATTTCTTATTCATTATGATTTCGTTCGAAATTAGAAATTAGAATTAGCAATTTCGTTCGAAATCTGAAAATCTGATTGTGATTGCGCAACACTACTTTCCGCTTCGCTGCTTCCGTGCGACTAGGAACTCCTTATTGTTATCCTCATCACTGTCACTGTGGCGAAGTGATCAACAGCCTCGGACACCACGGCCTGTCTTGCAGCCGAAGTGCGGGTCGCATAGCGCGGCACGCGAACATTAATGACATCATCGGACAAGCCCTTGTCACCGTCGGCGTTCCAGCTGTATTAGAACCCAATGGCTTGGCACGCGACGATGGCAAGAGACCGGACGGCATGTCTTTATTTCCATGGAAGGTGGGTAGACCTTTAGTGTGGGACGCAACTTGTGTCGATACTCTTACGCCATCCCATCTTCCTGGCTCGGCGTGCTGTACTGGCGCTGCTGCTGCGGCTGCAGAAAACCACAAGCGGCGAAAGTGTAATAACCTTATCGGAAATTATATTTTCGAGCCGTTTGGGGTTGAAACCCTGGGGTCCGAGTGCTCAAGCTTTGTTCAACGAAATCTCCAAACGGCTGGTTGACACTTCCCGTGATCCAAGGGCTGGCTTCTACCTTAGCCAGAGGCTAAGCATTGCCATACAACGTGGCAATGCCGCCAGTCTCTTGGGTACATTATCAGTCGACAGCGATGCGGAGGAATTTTTCGACGCCATATTTTAGTTTTTTAATAGTTTTAGTTAGTTTAGGATACTAAATGGAAAATAAATTGGGATAAGGGTAGGAGAATGATGATGTACAACCAACCGCCCATCAGTGGCAACTATTTGACATTGTCAGCACCTTTAGCAGTAAGGGTGATTTTCGTAGCACAAGTATTACCACTGATGTGCGGTGGCTGTACCCATGTGCATTAGATCGTCCCCAAGTCAATTTGAACATTATAAGGTAAACAAGCCGTGTTGATGGGATTTCCCATCGACAAAAAAGAGGAACTTCTATACAAACTTTCATCCCCTACTTAATTATTAATAATTTTTTAATTTCTTAATTATTTTTTTTAGGGGATAAATATTCAAAAATTTTCCTTAGTGGTCACTTTCGTTTTAAAAGGAACTCTTCTGCATTTCATGCTACTAGACCCAGCGGCTCTGCGTTGTCTGTCAGTGTCTGGTAAGTAAATTTATAGGTAAACTAGCTGTACCCCGCGACTTCGTTCGCATGGAAGTCGTAAGACACACAATACACTAAAATATCATCCACATTTTAATAAGACTCCCTGGTCCCCCGGCGAGCCACGTTGCATCGCCCGCCCGCGCTATTAGGTACTTCGTTTTCGCTTAGCGTTCTTTCTGACTTTTTTACTTTTTGCTCGACTCCTAAGGGTCGTAGCGTGATGTTAAATATCCAATAACCATCCTCGAGAATTGGGCTACCAAATGCAAAAAGAATTTTCCAAATCCGACTGGTAGTTCCAGACATTAGCGCAAAATACCTTAAATTTCATGGGTTTTAATTTTTTTGTCCGGAGCCCTAATTCTCTTTCTAAAATAAAAGTAGCCTAAGGTACTTCTTTTAACATCAGCTATCTGCCAGTGATAGTCCTGTCATAATCGGTCCAGCCGTTTCGGAGATTAGCCGGAACAAACAAAAAGACAGACAGGCAAAAATGCAAAAAAATGTTTTTTTTTTTTGTTATAAGTGCCATTTATAATTTCATAAGCATTTAGTAAAAATATGTTACTTTGACATTACAAACAGACATTTCAATTTTAAATATTTTTGTGATAAGTTTTAGGGACGGGTTTCAAAGTAAAGAGGTAGGTATTCAAAAAACTCATAGGTATATTTTAGTAGATAAAGAAAATAGCAGCAGTTTAATACATAGTAGAAACCGTCACCGATCTGGAACCGTTGTGCAGGCTATGATCGGTGTGGTGATGACAGCGGTTGCCGAGGAAGTTCCCTTTGGGGTCGTGAACTTCTGACAAAGGTACCTTGGGAAGTGCGTGCAGTACTCGTCGCCCTTGATGAACCGGGCCTCAGGAGGTGCTGTCATACACTGCTGTCACCGCTTTGTTCACTGTAGGAAGGTTAACGAAGAATAGCTAGAAATATTATAGGAATGTCAAACAACAGCAAGCAGATCCTGATCAAAGAGTTTTGAATTAAAATTGATGTATTTCCTATCTTCTCAAATAGAACAATGGGTACACAGGGTCAAATTAGCGAAACTCCGCAGACGTGATCATAATGTGGCAGTGGTGCAGCTACAATTATCATTAGAGGGAAGTCGAAGAAAAAATTGTTCATTTCTCATAAATCAGACAAAAAAATTTTAGGCATTTTTCTAATGAATATAATCTTACGATGACTGTATTAAACTGGTATTAAAATATATATAATCTGATGTGATACACAGTGACACACACAAGTGTACATTATTTGGCAATAGTAGACATTAAGAAGAGTGATGGTTCCGAAGGGAAGCCGATAGGAATCGGGTTGTATGAATTCTTCGCCACTGTAATGTGGTAACTACTGTGTGTAAAGTACCATGTATAATTAGCTAGATATTAGGTACGGACCAGACCTATGTGTTTAAATTACACTTACTTGTTGATAGCCTCATGTTGTCCAGATTCAAAATAAACTAGGTGACACTATTGTCAAAGATGTCCTTGAATATTTTTATTGCATTTGGATTTTCTCCATGAGCTCCGACTCTTTGGACTTACAAGACTTTCAGCTTTGAGAGAGTAGCCAACGATTCCATAGGGTATTACCGTAAATGGAAAAGGTATGTAGAATGTCATCATGGCCTCGTTTGGAGTGTACAGTATGTCCACTGATGAAAAAGGGCTGTGATACTCCACTTTGCAATACGTGAATCTTTTATCATATTCTGCTTGTGGTGGCTAAAAATACAAAGAAATATAATAGGAGGACATCAAGAAAAAAACCTCAGTGCCTACAACGACTAATTAATTAGATCCTAGTGTCTGCCTACCCCGCCGAGGAATACGGACGTGATCAAGTTTCCAGAGGTAGGTATCTATCTTCTTCTAGCACTTCGCCCACGACTTCGTCCGCGCGGATTTCGTACTTTCCCCTACGGGCTTCAACACCTCCTCCACCGCTTTTCAACCCGACAGGGGTTGATTTTTGAAAGATCTTGTAACACGTTTCCATTATTTGACTTTATGATTATTTATTTATATCCATTAAACAGTTAATCGAGGTAAGCAGTAAAATCCAACCCTAAAACCTTGACTACTTATTCCTTTTCACCGCGAGTCTTACGAACATACTGTTATTTTATACATAGGTAATATATATACAGTATACATATAGTTACGGGAATTGGGCTTCGGGCCACGACATAATTATGTTATGGCCAGTAGCCCAATTCCCGTAACTAAAAACGTTCAAAATCTAATCGCAATCTCATCTCAACGACAATCAAATGTTAAAAATGTAGGGAAATTATAGGTACGTACCTATTTTTGACATTTTACATTTGACTGAGATCAGAGGGGCAATTCCCGTAATTTAAGAATGTTCACAGTCTGATCTCAGTCTCAATATGTCAAAAATACCTTTAATTTCCTTACACTTTTGACATTTGATTGTCGCTGAGATGAGATTGCGACTAGATTTTGAACGTTTTTAGTTACGGGAATTGGGCTTCAGACTGTGAACGTTCTTAAAATTGCGGGAATTGCACCTCAGATCTTAGAATTGATCATTTCATGAAGTGTTCGGTCATTTCATGAAATGGTTGTATTTCATGAAATGGCCAGCTAAAATTGACCATACCTATCGTTTAAATGTCAACGTTTAATGATATGTCAATCGACGTTTGGCCAAATCATTAATGTAGGGTATCTGCCGTGGTCCGATCGTAGAAATGGCCATATCGTGACGAAAGCCTGCAATCTAATTATCGATATTCCCAGCGGACCACTGGGCATATCGCAGAATAGTTGCATTGCACGCCGCTTGTGGCACCCCGCCCAAATGAGTTAGGCACCTGTCCCACCGCCGGCGATTAACGAGTAGTGAGTAGAGCAAGCAACTGAAAACGACTTGGCGAGCACCGAGCAGCGAGTGTGTAGTTCCGATAGTTTTCTCGCTGGGCTATCAGCGAGTATCTGAGTGCGACGGGCGATTACTCGCACCACTCGCTCGGGGCGGTTAGTTCTGCGCAACACTGCACGCATAGACTACTATTATACACGCGCAACGCACGTGTTCCCGTCCCGACGAAATAAAGAGGGGTGTTCATTATTTGTGTGTGGAGACAATATCCCTGTCTTTACGCTACGCACGTGGTCTCTCGGCATGAGTTCTGACCGCCAAGCGAGCATCGCTGAGCAAGTATCGCTTAGCGATTTTTCTTTGATAGCTCTTGTCGCTCAGCGAAAAACTAGTGGAACGAGTCCTCGCCGGCAGTGTGAACAGTCAGCAATAAGCTATTAACATATGCATCTCTTTTGTTTACACGGTACATACGTGTATCTATTGTACGTTTCTTGAGCGAGAAAATAGCCGATAGTTAGTCGCTTCCTCGCCGGCGGTGGGACAACTGCCTTAGGTTAGATTATTACTGTGACCAACCTCGCGCTAGCCGAGCGAGCGCTACAATCAAGTTGGCCGCAGTTACTTTGGAAATATTCGAGTAGGAATAGATGCATAAGAAAAACAAACGACATCAACGCCTCTACCGGTGGATAATCTAACTATTTTACGATATGATCACTAATCTCTCGTCAGAGAGTAGTATATTCTTTGTCACTAATGCTTGGCCACAACATGAAGTAGTCGTGCGTTTGACTGTTCATATCGTCAAACGTTGAGTATTCAATGATCTGGCCAGACCACATCATTATGTGACCAGCGACGATGTTCTATTTCATAAAATGATCAATTCTAAGATCTGGCCACGACACAAATATTTATAGATAAACTTACCTAAGTGTTCATACAACATCTTCCGAACTTGTATGTCTTGACCAAAAGAACTTAATTGGATTTTTATTCAATCAATTTGGGTTGCTGTCATCTAGTGTCTTACCTCGCCACCCATTAAATACTTTTCATGGGAATAATAAAGCTCACTTACCGTTACATTAACCTTATAAATTTGTGTTAGAACTGGTATAAGACCCTTAGTTGCGAATGATGCTTGCTCGCCTTCGGTATGTTGACCTTTAAATAAAACTTAAGTACTTATATTTCAAGTCTAAAATGTGCGTCGACTCGTAATTAATAGCTACGATAGGAATATTCGAGAGCGAATTGGTTGGATTCGCTAACGTACTCTAACAAAGAATATCTATCTCTTCGGGCCATTTTCCTATCATACGGCCCGCATTTGCCCGCATGTGCCCGCATGCGTGTATGGGCCTTTGACGGAGAGTAAATTACCGAAGTATTCGCGTCGTATTATTCGCGAAACATTCGGAAGTACCTATCGAATAATATTCGGTATTATTCGCCGAGAATAATTACAAGGAAAGTATCTAGCCAACTCTTAAACACAATATACAATCTAATACTAAAATATACTTATATACAAGGTGGAACAGGACGATTGACATTCCTTTAAACCACGTAAAGAGAATCATGTTCTTTACCCGTAATACAAAAAATCAATCAAATCCAATGAATACTTTAGCCACAGGAAATTATTTTTCATTTTATTATTTTTGCATTTTTTTTTCTTGTAAATTATTACGGATTCAGATCTACATTCTGTTAAAAAATAAGAAAATGTAAAATAATTTCCTGTAAAGCACAGAAAGACAATGCTAGTCATTTATTTCAATTAGGCTTGTCAGTAATTTATCAGAAAACTAGTCATCCGTCCGCAAAAGTAGGTCTTCATGGAGAAAAAGGACAAGAAACTCCATTGAAACAGTATTAAAATATTCTATCAACACATTTCTTACATTTCCATAAATTCATCATCTGCATGGCTTTTCGCAACTATGTTGGGGTCGGCCTCCAGTCTAACCGGATGCAGCTGAATACCAGTATTTTATATGTAGTGACTGGCTATCTAACCTCCACAACACAGCTACTGGGTAATACGATACCCATTACATTTCCATAATCAGAAGCGGATTTAATGTCATAGGTATTTTTTACCAGTCAACCTTTGGGTGATACAGAGTCAAACAATGGTAGGAGCAATTACGAAAATTGAGGAATAAATAATTATTAAAATATAAAGATATTAACATAATATACAACTTAACCTTACGCCAGATAAGCGTGGAATAAAAGTCATTAACCCCACTTGTACTAAAAAGTCAAACAAAAAAACATGCCACGTGCATGCGTCAAGGACGCCTCGTACCGCGATACGTTTGTTCTGATTGTGTTAGCGACACTGCATTAACATTTTTTCGTATCGTTTTGAAATATTGGAATACATTGGTAGAAGGCTTTTATTTTTTTCTTATCTGGCGGGGACTATAATCATATACAGGTGGCCGGAACATTGACGTCCAAAAAAAAAAATTGGTCCCTCGTATGGGGTATCCGAACCACCCCCGTGTATGTTCCGCGACTTTTCATAGTTTTCGAGTTATTAATTTTTTTCTGAATTTTTTAGAATTTTCGACCTGACCAAATAAAAAAATTTCAAAAAAAAGTAGAAGACTGTAGAGATTTTTTTGCAACTGAATCTACACGAGTAGTACTTTTATGAATAAAATATTCAGCTTCGTAACTGTGATGAAAGTTATAAAAATGTTGGTCTAAAGTGAAAACTTTACGTTCGGTTAATCTATCTAATGTATACAGGCTGAAATTTTAGTGATTGTTTTCCCGCGGCAGAACGATTTGCCCTCAGTAGTACCTACTATCGATTCGTAGAGTTAAATTTAAAAAATAAAAATGTTTTTGTTTTTAAATAATTGAAAAAATATGCAATAAACTCGAAAGCGTGAGAGACAATAGTAGTTCACTAAATAACGGCGACCGTCCCCCACGCACTCCCGCCCCGCGCCGTCCGGCATCTCAGTTGTCCCATGACCGTCGTACCCGCAATGCGTTATCGTGATTTGCAAAAATGGATCGACATTACAGTTATTCCAATTTGGAGTACGTCGCTATGGTGCAATTGTACGCTAGGGCTGATTATAACTCCCACGCTGCCCAGCGACTTTACGCGAAGCCGCAACACTTGGCAGTCGCTCCGTCTTCGTGGCATTCTGAAACCCCAAGTCCCACAAGCCCGGACGATCGTAGCGGCGACACAGCGGCTACCCGATCATGGGCAGTTAGAGACACCAGCGCATCCACAGGCCAGAGGTCGATCGGCGGTTCACTCGCCAGAACTCGACGAGAAGATCATCGAGTACTTCGAACGGGATCCTCGACGAAGCACGCGCATAGCTGCGGCTAGGTTTCACGTAAGCCAATACTACGTCTGGAAAGTGCTCAACTGTGAAGGACTGCATTTTTATAATTTTCGTAGAGTTCATGCCCTTCACGAAAACGACGCGCCGGCCAGAATTGCTTTTTGTCAGTGGTTCATTGAAAATCAGAATCTGAAAATTTTGTGGACGGACGAAGCAACGTTTATGCGAGTTGGACTGTTCAACCAGCGCAAAGAACATTTTTGGGCTTTTAATAACCCACATGTGATTCGCGAGTGTGCACATCAAGTGCATTTTAGTGTTAACGTGTGGGCCGGCGTAATTAATGGCCAACTCATCGGACCGCATTTCGTGACGGGACACTTGACAGGTGCAACTTAGAAATGCTACGTAACGTCATCCCGGACTTTTTAGTCGACGTTGCGTCAGTGGTGCCCGTGGATAATCTGCACCACTGCACTACCAGCATGACAATGAACAATTACTTCGTTACCGGGAAGTGTAGTAAACAATATGTGTCCCAAAGTTCCCTAACATCTGGCAGTGGCAACTTTCTAAAATGGTTAATAGTGGTATTTTCCTAAAAACAGCACGTGCTCTTCCGCTTATACGTCCTGCTGCACAAATAGCAAGTAGGTTAGATAATTAATATCGTTGTAAATAAGTTGATTTCTATTTTTTTATTACGCCGTAAATACTGCATTATCTAATAAAAAAAATATTTATGTAAGTTATTAAACGTGTTTTTCAGTTTCGTGTACAGTAAGTTGTAGGTAAAAAAGTATTTATGGGGTCCTAAGCCAAGCAAACAAACCAAAAACTAAGAAAGCTAAGTGATGAAAGGAAAATTGGAATAACTTTTAGGAAAGTATTGCGTTTTGTTAACTCAGCAGTAGGTAGCTATCAGCTGTAGCGCGAGGGTCAACGACCGCCCGCCACGCGCAGTCGGCCGTTCGAGCTGTACAACTATTGATTCTAGGTCGCTTTCGAGTTTTGTTTTTCACATTTTATAAATCTGCCATTTTTTAATATTTTATTTTTATTTTTTTATAAATCGATTGTACTACCAAGACAAAATCATTTTGCTGCGGGAAAACAACCATTAAAATTTCAGCGTGTATATCGTTGTGATTTCTGTGGCTTTGTTTTTATATGTAGGTACTAACAATAACTTTATAAGGTTTTTGTGTTACTAACAGTATATGGACTACGTCTGAAATAAATGTCTCATTATTATTATTATATCTACTTATATAAGTCCTGACTGACTGACTGACTCATCACCGCCCAGCCCAAACCCTTGGAGGTCCAAGGGTTTGGGCTGGGCATTCTATTTCAGCTTTCTAGGTAGAAAGCTGAAATTTTGTACAGAGGTTCCTTTTATAATGTAAACTAGAAATAAGGAAGGATTTTTTAAAATCCAACCCCTAAGGGAGTGAAATAGGGGATGAAAGTTTGTATGCAACATCGTCATTTTTGTAGTTTAAAATCATGAAAATTGGTATTTACCATTCTGGCTATAAATTAAAAACCATGTGTTTCAGCGTTTTTGGAAAATCATCCCCTAAGGGGGGAAAATAGGGGATGAAAGTTTGTATTCACTACGGGTGTCGTTTTCATAGTTTTCGAGGTTGCTAAAGCCAATAGTGAGGTCAAAATGTAAATCCAAGATGGCGGCTGCCCCGAGTCGACGGCGCGTCGTGTTCCACGCGCGCCTCAAAGAGATGTCAGCACTATTGACGGGGTCCGCTAGGGCCGATGCCAGCTAGGGTTGCGGGATGTTCGAAAGAGTTACCGTGGCCCCGGCACAGGCAACAGAAGGAACACGGGTGGGTTTTAGTCAGTAAAAGTCTGACACGCCCTCCCGCTCCGCCCAGAGCGGGAGAAGTCATTTGATGATTTCCCATCCACAAAAAAAAAAAAAAAAAAAAAAAAAAAAAGATGGCGGCTGCGAAAATTTTAAATTTTTTCATCATGGGTGTCGTTCTCATAGTTTTCGAGGGTGCTAAAGCCGATAGTGACGTCAAAATGTAAATCCAAGATGGCGGCTACGAAAATGTTCAAATTTTTCGTCATGGGTGTCGTTTTCATAGTTTTTGAGGCTGCTAAAGTCGATAGTGAGCAGCAATCATACAGGGTTACAGGGAAAGTCGTACTGAATATTAAAGGAGGTTATTATTCAGGTCATTTCTGATGATTTTGATTCTGAAATAAAATGTCCGAAACTTAACCGTTATGGAGATATTAAATTTTAAAGATTATTTTTAAAAATCCTTTATTTTTTGGCTTTTAGTCGTTTTCTTTGGGATTAGAGCTCCTAGAGTCGGTTTTTTTGATGTATCTAGTTAGAAGACATGTCCATTAATAAAAATCATCAATAGAAACTGAACCTACTACTAACAGCTTAAAAAACTGCTCGACAACGGTTAGCATTATGAATTTTCTAATAGTGTTCTTAACTCTGATGGGCTTTAAAAAAAAAAAAATGTATGGAACTTATTCTGCGAATAACTTTACAAAGTTCTACGTCTCTTTAGCTATTCAAAAAGGTATATCATCTACTAGGTTTGTTCATAAAATCTTAAAATAATGTTATTAGAATAGGCCCATCTGGTAGTACAACATAACAGAATTTCGATACAAAAGAATCCGGCTTACTACCTGGCACTTTTAAACAATGAAAAAAGGTTTGGGTAGACATTGTTTGTGCCCGGGAGACGTGCGGTGACAGGTATTTATGTCATTTTAAATGTCTGAATTGTCAAATCGTGGATCGTGGTGTTTGTTTAGTCTGCTCATGCGATTCTTCCATGGTAGATGTGTTATCCGTGCCCTCCGATTTTTTTTTTGTAAAAACGCGACTTGGCTTGGATTTTTGGACTGTTTCATCTTCTAACTGTGTGACGTGGCTTGTAACTGGACTTTGATTTGTGTTGTGAACATGGCAACATTTACCAACGAGGAATATGCTGACATCCTAATGTGTTATGGATTTTGCGAAGGAGTGTCGTTGCGTGCACGCAATGAATACATGCTAAGGTATCCTACTCGCCGAGTACCTGATATTGGCGTATTTGACAGAGTTTATCGAAGACTACGAGAAACTGGTTCTGTGCTAGTACGTCGGACTGACATGGGACGACCTCGTGTTCTTGATGACGACGACGAAGATAATGAAATACGACGTCTCTTTGAAGCCGACCCAACCACGTCAACAAACGTTGTCGCTCGACGGCTTGGTATTTCCCAGTGGAAAGTCTGGTTCGTAATGCACAGTTCTGGGCAATACCCTTACCATTACACGCCAGTGCAAGTAATTGAAGAAGGTGATCCATTGAGACGACTAGACTTGTGCAGATTTATGCTCAATGCCGATAATGAAGATCCGGATTTTTTAAAGAAAATCATGTGGACAGATGAGTCGAAATTTGACAAAGACGGCATCACAAACTATCATAACACCCATTATTGGGCTCCCAAAGCGCAAGGTAACCCCAAGAAAAAAAGACCAAAAGGGTCACAAAGAAGATTCAGTCTTAATGTGTGGATGGGTATAATATCAAATAACTTGATAGGGCCATACTTCCTGCCCGATAACTTGAATGGCGAGACATATGAAAACTTTTTGAGGGAGGAGTTACCCTCTTTAATGCAAGACTTGCCTATTGCATTGAGACGAGACATGTTCTTTCAACATGATGGCTGCCCAGCGCACTACAGAAGAAGTGTTCGAGCATGGTTGGACGAGAATTACCCAAACCAATGGATTGGAAGAGGCGGACCCATAGCATGGCCGGCGAGGAGCCCCGATTTAACGCCGATGGATTTTTATGTGTGGGGTCATATGAAAAGCCTAGTATACGACCAAATGACACCGATCGCAAATGTCGATATTCTAAGACAAAAAAATATTGATGCGGCTGAGGAAATGAGGCGGAACCTACGAACTTCTGTCGTGAAAAGTAATTTAAGAAAAAGAATGAGACTTTGTGTAAGAAATAGCGGCGGCCATGTAGAACATGAATTATAAAAATATTGCTAAAATTTTTGTCTTTTTTTTACGTATTTTAGCTACTTTTACCTCAAACTAAAAATGTAGGTACCCTCTCCTAACTTAACTGTTATTTGGGCAATGTTTTGCCTATTTAATAGCAAGTGTTATACCTTTTTGAATAGCTAAAGACGTAGAACTTTATAAAATTATTTGCAGAATAAGTTCCATACAATATTTTTTATTAAAAGCCTGTTAAAGTTAAGAACACTCTATTAGAAAATTCATAATGCTAACCGTTGTCGAGCAGTTTTTAAGCTGTTAGTAGTAGGTTCAGTTTCTGTTGATCATTTTTATTAATGGACATGTCCTCTAACTAGATACATCAAAAAAACCGACTCTAAGAGCTCTAATCCTAAAGAAAACGACTAAAAGCCAAAAAATAAAGGATTTTTAAAAATAATCTTTAAAATTTAATATCTCCATAACGGTTAAGTTTCGGACATTTTATTTCAGAATGAAATTCATCGGAAATGACCTGAATAATAACATCCTTTAAATTCAGTACGACTTTCCCTGTAACCCTGTATATCAATCCGCGCGCCGCTCCTCGGATACTACATAAGCAGTGCAACAAGACATTGTTTACCTGGATTAACACATAGGGTACTTTTAATCCCGGTAGTACGTTCCCGTGGGATATTTTCCGACATCCACGTGGGCGAAGCCGCGGGCAAAAGCTAGTTATGACATAAATATTAAATTTAAATTAAAAATCTAAAATGGTAATGTCATGGTTCTTAAGTAGGGCTCAAGAATGCGCCATACTCTTAGCTTTCATAATCATTAAAAAAAGTAGTACTTAATGGGCTACTTTGGCTAAAATCGGTCTTCAAAGACAGCGAAAATTCATAAAATTAGACATCTAATTTAAAAAAAAAATTTGGCCATTTTCTCGTTCCTAACGTTAATTAATTAATTTGTTAACTAACCAAAAATTACTGCAGGATATACACAATTGAAGGTTTTTTTTTAGTTAAAGAAAGAAGAGTTTTTAACACAAAACAAGTTACCTCAGACGTGCTCACTTAGTATTTGCTGTTATAGTTGCCGGCACGAGTCGTGAGCACAAACTCTACTCTTAAACCTAACGAATCTTGTTTCCTATCGTGATAGGAAACAAGATTCGTTAGTTTTTGACCTGTCATGACACGGCGGGAGCAATGAAATCAATGTATGATCAAGCATATTTATATACAGATAGAAAACAGAATACAAGAGCAGTTAAAGTTAAGATGGAATTTGTGCTCACGACTCGTGCCGGCTATTGTACGCGTGTCGCCATTTATTTGACTGTGTTTTGCATTCTGATTTGGACTTTGTTTACTTGGAAGTGTAACGGATGAGTTACACGTTAAGTGAATATGTAGAAATGTATTATTTTTATGGGGTTGCACGAGGAGACAGCCGTGAAGCGGCGCGACTGTATCGCGAACAACTTCAACGTCGTGGTGGGCCGCAACCAGAGCGATATCCTGACCATCGTGTTTTATTAACATGCACAACACCTTAATGGCAGGCCGCATTCCTGGTCGACGCGGCAATCATGAAGGAATTTCTAGAGCTGACCCGGATCGCAGAGAAACGGTGCTGGAAGAAGTTCAGCAAAATCCGTCTACGAGTATGAGAAGTATGGCTCGTACTCTGAGTTTCACTGGCGGATAGCTGATGTTACAAGGAGTAACTTAGGCTACTTTTATTTTAGAAAAAGAATTTGGATTCCGCGCCAATAAAAAAAATCTCCAAACTCTGGAACTTCCAGTCGGTTTTGAAAAATTCTTTTTGCATTTGGTAGTTCAATTCTCGAGGATGGTTACATATTACTTAACATCACGCTACGACAATTAGGAGCCGAGCATAAAAAAGTCAGAAAGAACGCTAAGCGAAACGAAGTAATAGCGCGGGCGGGCGATACAACGCGGCGGATCGGTGGTCGAAGGAGTTTTATTAAAATGTGGTTGATATTATATTGTGTATCTTATTACGACTTTCACGCGAACAAAGTCGCGGGGCACAGCTTGTTTATTATATTTTATACCTTACATAACAACAAGTCATATTAAGCAATAATTAAGGTATGATATTAAATTACTTAACTTACATGACATCAGCACCCTAATTGTGCAACACACTATCAATCACATTCTGAATGAATTTGAAGCAAATTGCTACTCCATTGCATAAGTTCGAAAAATTTGTCTGCTCAACCACGTAAATAACGAAAAGAAAGTTGTTGAACTGTCAAAATGAAACCGATTCCTACTGTAAGTGTATTACGCTGCCTGGTCGATCTATCCCACATAACAACGGCACTAGAACTAGCCAATTGAACCCCTACTGAGCAACTGACTGACCCGATAATATCATTACAATCCTTTTTATGTCCCACCAACGTCACTTTTCATCAAACTAAGACCGCCATTTTGAACCAATCACAGATCATCATACATTTTGGCTTAAAGGTCGGCACCAGGAAACCGTGTAACGGGCTTTGGATGAGTCTATACATATATGTGGGCCTTCAAGTAAAAAGGGTCCAGTAGTGGGGTATTGACAAATATTCAAAAACTGGCACATTTTTTTTTTATCAGACATTTGAAGTTGAAACCCTGAGAAAACTTGATTTGAGGAAAAGCATTTTCAAAGTTTGGTTTTTGGTACTTAGTACATTTTCTGATGTTTGTAAGTAGGTACATTTTCTGGTACTTAGAAACGTCATATACATTCATTTACTGTATGAACTTGTAGATAATTGAGCATTAATTAATAATCAATTACAATCGAGAAATGTAATTTTTTCACCCAACCCGACTCTTTTTTCTTGGACGCCCACATATAAATTTATCCAAAACCCATAACACGATTTCCTGGTACCGACCCTTAATAACTTCTAACACAGGTAATATAAATAAGTAATAAGGTAATAATAAATAATAAGGTATATAAATAAATCATAAGTAGTGAAACCGTTATAAAACATTATAAAGTAATTAAGCAATTAAACAAGAGCAGCACCCCAACTGCGTAACACACATAATACGTACTTTCACAATCCTACACCTTTTTTTTTTTATAAGGAATTTGAAGGGAATTCCTAAACCATTGTTTTGAACCTATGTTTGAAAAAATTGTCTGTTTGATACATTGAGGTTCACATTGAACCTCAACGGTTTGACAGCGTAAATAAAACGCAATGAATGTTGTCGAATTTATTGTCATTAAGTAAGGCAAGATGAGTCTGACTACCAGTCTTACCAAGGTGTAGCGTATTACCCAGTGACTGGGTTATGGAGATCAGATAGGCAGTCGCTCCATGTAAAATACTGGTATTCAGCTGTATCCGGTGAGACTGGAAGCCGGCTCCAACATAGTTGGGGAAAGGCTAGACAGATGACGATGGTGTAAGGCAAGATGAGCAGTGGTGGCCCGGTGGTAACGGCCGCGACTTACGAGTTGTAGGTCACGGGTTCGAACCTTGACAGACGCTTTACTTTGTGTAAATTATTTCATCACCACTGCTCTCAAGATTTCGAGCCTTTTCAGGAAAAGCATCGTAAGCGCCAAAAATCACAAAACTATTTTTTCTTCGTAACCTCTTAAATAGACAGTTTTACATCTTGTCGCGAATACTCTCAAATTTTATTTTAAATTTACACGACTTTATTGTTGTAAGAAATTATCATCGTAAATGAAAAACCTCGTTAATTAGGAAAGATAAAACACTCTCCTGTATAAATTGCAAATTGTCGCTTACGATGTTCTTCCTGAAAAGGCTCGATTTAGGATTTAATGACGCTCTAAGCTCACGCATGCGGGTGACTAGTGAGACGCGCACGCAGGCGCAAACCCGCGTAACTGGAAAAAGGCCCTTCTGCTTGGCAAAGGATAGAACTAGTTTTGCAGAGCTGAAAAGTGCGACCTGCCTCCATCACAATGGCGCGCAAAAAAAGAAGAGTGCTCGCCCGGAGTCCTGCCAGCAGTACTTTACTTAAATATTTCCGGAAGGGCGCCACTTTTTTCGGTCACAGTACCGTAATGATATACCTATTATACAGCACAAAATTTATGAAACTGATTTTTAGGTTAATTTGAATGATAGAATAAAGGGATTATTTGCTTTTGCTGCACGAAAAAATTGAATATTCTTCTCTCTAACACATTGTACAAGAAACGGTTGCTAAACACAACTGAACTTCACGCGATGGCGCATGAGCAATATGAGCATCACGGCGACAGCGCGTTCGCGCTCGCCCAACTTCGGGTACCGAAAAACGGATGGAGTCGTCAACATTTCGGTATTCCAGCAGCGTAATCAAGTTTTTTTTACTTTCCTGATTTTAATTTTTTGTGAGTACCGCGTCGCTCCTTTTTAGGGTCCCGTACCTCAAAAGGAAAAACGGAACCCTAATAGGATCACTCGTGTATCTGTCTGTCCGTCTGTCACAGCCAATTTGCTCCGAATCTAACGGACCGATTAAATTGAAATTATATATAATATGTTATTATACACATATGAATTTCTGTGACTCAAACACGGACGTGTTACGTAAATAAATGAATTTTGAATATGGGGTTCACTTTTGGGGGGCAAATAAGAAAATTCAAAAGAAAAACGTTTGCAAACTATACCGTGTGACATATTAAATAAAAGGACTTACTGTGACGGTCTCGAATATTTTTTTTTTATAATTTTAAAATAAATAGTTTTACAGTTATTTAACAAAATAGACGAACATTAACCATACCCTTATCTCCGAAACTACTGAGCCTAAAATTTTGGAAAAAATACAGAAAATAGTTCTATACTTAGATTACAGGAAAACCTATAAGAAGTCTATGGTCTTAAAATAACACGGTAAATCTCTCAAGATTATCCGTACAAACTTACATTTGCAGTTGGAATGTATGGAAGAATATGTTTTTCAATTACAATGTAAAGTTTGTTCTTGGGATAATTCTTCTTTCCTCATCGCAACTACGGAACTCATCATTGTGCGTGGTCCGACACTCACTTGGCCATTTTTTTATTAAATGTTAGGTAACTATACAAGCACAACTTTTAAGTGCTTAATTAAACCAAAGTATCAGATTTATAGTTCCTTCCTTTAAACAAATATTTGATAAATGCACCCCTATAATAATATTTATCAAGTACGAATACATCTATTATTATTATTAAAAACCTGAAAGTACTTAACAAATGAGTTCTATTTTAATACGCACTGGCCAAATGTTTAAAACTTCTGACGAGCGCAAGTTCAAAATCGAGGTCACCGTACTGCTGGAAGGACCAGACTAAATTTCATACAAACTGCGTACTCTTAGCAGGACTCATGGAAGTCTTCCGGCAGGACGCAAACCCCTCCTTCCGGAAGAGCTTCCAGCAGGACAAGTCATAAATGAGCCTGAACACCTCACGCTTTTAATTTTTTTGAGCTGCTGGCCTAGGCAAGTGCTAGATAGTAACAAGTGATAGATAGTGTCAGTGCTTATTATACACTGACCTTATGTTATTTTGACAACCTTCTTCGAGATAAATAGAAAATGCTATACTGGTCAAATAAATGCCAGCAGCGGCCGGCAATGTTAGTATGAAAATCACGAGGCACAAAACCAGGAAAATCCATATCTGTCATGTTTAGCGGCCGAATAAATTACTATGAAAACTCATACATATTCTCTTTGACTCATACCTACATAAGTGTCGTGTAATTTAAAAATGGAACGAACTTTTCGCTTCGACGCATAACAACGAAGGAGGTAACTTATCAAAGATTTTATTTAAATCTTGAACTGGCTTAGCAAATAGAGCTGTGAAACAAAAATGAACATGAAAAATTATAGTTGTTCATCATTGATTCTGGAATTTATAATTATTGTTGAATTTCCGCGCATTATTTGTGAAAATTAGGTACTATACAAGCCTTGGCCGCAACCAGGTATTGATGGACTCATGTGTGTGTGCCTCGGCTGTGTAAATTAGTACAGCGTGTATCAGAAATATGTGGTCATATTTAAGGGTACCTACATTTGAGTCGAGTAGGTATTCAAGTTTCGTATGGGACAGCTGATTATTTTTTCGTGATTACGATGTTGGTCCCATGATTGGTCCAGTTTGATGGTCTGTACGACACCTTTAAATATGATGACGTATTTCTGGTACACATTGTATATAGGTACCCACCATATTCAAAAACCGATATTATTTTACCATTTTCGAGAGCACTACATATACTAGAAATATCTGCAAACAGTATTAATCCTAGTGTGTAATACAATAAAATGCCACACATTGTGTCTACGTGTACGTTATCACTAATACCGTTCCTACAATGCATAATGCACGTAGTGGTATCTGAATCATAGAAAGCTATTAATTAAGAACCATGATTCGAGAATCATCGATTCAGACTATATGAAATTGCAATTAATGCTATCTATTGCTTTTGATAACCTTTGTGTAACCATAACATAACACTCGCTTCTGCACACGGCCATGGCTCTACCTTGACCATTTTTGTATAGACGCCAGCACATCAAACTACTACAATCTGTCAAAATTTCTTTAATAGATACATACATACATAAACTCACGCCTTCTTCCCATGGGGGTAGGCAGAAACTACAGAACGCCACCTGCTACGATCCTTACATACTCCTTTTGCCTCGTTTACATTCATACATCTGGGTCATACACGCACGCCGGCTGCGAGTACTACGCACCTGACCTTTCTGAAGAACATCACCAATAAGATTATTATATGTCTTCCTAGGGCGTCCCCTTCCGGCGTTTCCACTCACATCTGCCGTGTAAATACCTTTTGTTAGTCGACTTTCATTCATCCTCTCAACATGACCAAACCATCTAAGCATACTCTTTTCAATTTTTGTCACTACATCTTCTTTTAAACCGCACCGTTGCCTTATCACATCATTTCTCAGTCTATCATTTATAGTCACACCACACATGCTTCGCAAGGAACGCATTTCCACAGCATTTATTCTACTTTCATGCTTCTTTTGCCCAACACATACCACACATACCCAACATTCACTTCCATACATAAGCGTAGGCACCAGCACACCATTGTGAACAGCCAGTCGGGCCTTTTTGGTCATTAACTGGTTGGTCACAACTGCATGTATAACACCATTCACTTTATTTCCCGCATTTACTCTCCTTTCCACATCTTCATCTATCTTTCCATCCCTTGTAAACAGACTCCCCAAATATACAAACTCACTTACTTGCTCCACACTTTTATCATTTATTTTCACATCACACATCGATACGTCCTCTTCTCTTTCAAACACCATGACCTTCGTCTTATTCACATTTATATTCATACCTTTCATCTTGTATGCTTCATCCATGACAGTCACCATGTCTTGCAACTGTTCTGCTGACGATGCAAGTAGAACTTGATCATCTGCGTAGAGAAGGCATTTGACAAGCAAATCATTCATCCAGAACCAGTCCGTGTATGCCCCATTTATCCTAACACAAGCACTGGAATCCTTGTATAAAGATTTCAGTGCCCGTACCAAGCGCCAGTCCACACCGTACACCGACAGTGTCGACCACAGTTCCTCCCTCCACACACTGTCATAGGCCTTCTCCAAGTCAACGATTTTTTTAAAGATTTTCGACTTTATTGCTAAAGGATTAGGTTCAAGGTTGATTGGGAAGATTTGACAGTTTCGGGTAGCTTTATGTGCTAGCGTCCATATCTATGCATTTCTGGATTTCTATTTAAATTATTTTCTTATTTCGTCCTTTTTAGACCCCTTTTTTTACGTAGTCGGGTTATAGTACTTTTAACTTTATTTTTTATTTAATACACGAAGTCGGGATATAGTTTTTTTTAATTTATTTTTATTTATTATTTTTCCGTTTCCCGATCGGGTATATACACTAGCCGTGCAATATCTACATCGTCGCATTCTAACGAGTAAATAACTGAAAGACTGGACCGCGCGAACTGTACGACCGCATTTTAAACATATATTTTGACAATATGATATATATACATATTTGTAATTTTCTCGCCAAGACCTTTCTTTTGATACCAAATACGTGATGATTATCTCAGTTTAATTTTTTCGAGGTTAGAATCTTAGGTTTAGTTCCGTCATATAAAATTTAGATAAAATTTATATAGCCTATGTTACCCGGGCCATTATTACAAATCTATTGATATCGCACTCATTAAAATCGGTTCAGTAGTTTAGGCGCTACGGTGAAACATACAAACATACATACAGAGACTGCTAAAATCATTACCCTTCCTTTTGGCTTCGCCGTAGTCGGGTAAAAAAGTAGCATATGTCCTTCCCCAGGATGTCATCTATCTCCTTGCCAAATTTTATCGAAATCCGTTCAGTGGTTTAGGAGTGAAAAGGTAACATACAGACAGACAGAGTTACTTTAGGTTTTATAATTTAATATACTAACTTTTGCCTGCGGCTTCACCCACGTGGATATCGGATAATATCCCACGGGAACGTACTACCGGGATTAAAAATACTATTAACCTATGTTCCGTAAAACTCTATTAGTTTTTACCTCTACGCGGCGCACGACAGAAAGCTCCCAGTCCGCATGATTTTTCCGACATCTTCAACAATCATCATATCATATTTCACCCAATTTATACAAAACCTTAATTAATTATACACCTAAACCATCATGAATCACTCCGTCCATTGGTGAAAACCGGATGAAAATCCGTTCGGTAGTTTTTGAATTTATCGCGTTCAGACAGACAGACGCGGCGGGAAGACTTTGTTTAGTTAAAATTATGCTGGTCACGCTCTAATAACAAATAAGAAATAACTTTTGACCGTGAGGACCGATTTTAATAAAAAATATAAATTAAAAAAAAAACAACAGACTTCCAAAAAAAAAACACTACAAAGCGAAAAATAATTTTGATTTCGGAAGTCGGTATCTTTGGTTTAGAATTTTCGTTTTTTACCACCGACTTCCGAAATTAAAGTTATTTTTCACTTTGTAGTGTTTTGTTGGAAGTCGGTTGTTTTTTTCTTATACATATGTTTTTATTTTCCACTTTTTATTAATGGTACCTACCCCACCCGAATTCGTATACTACTACTTGCTAAGTAAATAAAAGTGACAGGAAGTTATTATAATAATATCATCAACATACATTCAATGGAAAAAATACGTACCTATTACCATTAAAATCATTTATACCCAGAGTGCATCTCATGACAATTCCAATAAGCCCAAACACGGCTATAGGATACATTGTTTTATTACGGAGTTCCGGTGCCTACCTTCCGGCTTCATCATCAGATCAGTTCGATGGTACCATTTTCATCAGAACTATTTATTTAAATTAAAATTTACTTCGTCATAGTTGCTTAACTATCTTAATCGGGATATATTATCGCCACCCGTGAAATACTTATCATTGAGGAATTCCCGCCATCTGTGGTCTTCTTCGTCAGTTCCACTTCCCCAAATGATACTTTCTGAATGCAAATGCTTGATTTGTTAATGAAAATACCAAAAATCGCTATGTTTAGGCCTATAATATTTGAGGAGTCTCCTCAATTCCTCATGGATCCTATCATCAGAACTGGATTTTGATAAAAATGGGACCTGGAAGTATGTATTTTCGAATAAAAAAAGAATTTTCCAAATCGGCTTATAAATGACGGAGTACTGAGGTAATAAACCGAATTCAGACCCGCCTTCTTTTTTTAATTCGGTTAAAAATAAAGACAAAAATATTACCTCAAGAAGTCAAGATGCGAATCTCTTAAAAAGAGGTAGGTACACTAAATTGTTAATATGATTTGTGATTTTTAAAATCAACCCCATATTTTCCCCCTTAGGGGATGAGTTTTCAAAAACGCTGTACCATATAATTCTTTATTTGCTACCAAAAGCATAAATTTGAATTCTCATACCCCTAACTTAAGAAATTCTGGGTTATCCATACAAACTTTCATCCCATAAATCACTCCCTGTATAATTATTTTTGAGAAAAAAAAGTAGCCTATGTCCTTCCCCAGGCTGCCATCTATCTTCTGCCAATCCGTTCAGTAGTTTAGGCGTGAAAAGGTAACATACAGACAGACAGAATTCCTTTCGAATTTATAATATATATATGGATAATATATATTTAATATTTATATTATATTATTTATATATTTATAAGATTATATATGAGTAATAAGTATAAGTATGGAGAGGCAAAGAGTGTCTATCCCGGAACCTAACTAGCAAAATTATGTCATAAGTAAACATGGTAGAATAACATTTTTGATATAACTTTAAAAAGTTGTATTTACCTACAGTACGTCCACGGGGTTTTTAAATCGTGGAGTCATTTTAATTGTGGTTGTGTAACATTCACATAGCAAGTAAAACAACTTTGTTTTGTAATACTAGCTATCATACTCCTACATAACTATACCCGTAAAAGTAATAATAGACGTAAAAAAACATACAAAAGCGCTATGTTATGGTTAAACGAAACGTCTTAAACATTTAACAAAGCTGCAACTTAGACCACATTATTTTGTCTTGAAATACTTCACAAAAAGGCAAGTCAAATGTTTTAATAATTAATTTAAATATGTCTAACGGGCCTCTGCGAGTTGGCTTCAGCCAACCCCCTCACCCTCCCCCCCTCCCCCCTCCTCCCTCG
Source organism: Fissipunctia ypsillon (assembly GCA_947568875.1). NCBI lineage: Eukaryota > Metazoa > Arthropoda > Insecta > Lepidoptera > Noctuidae > Fissipunctia > Fissipunctia ypsillon. Next base: position 12,156,731 of record OX387661.1, on the reverse strand, counting down.
TACGCCTTCCAAAGGTCCGGGACCCCAGCGTACCGAGATATGTAAAAAAAAATAAAAATAATTATTTATTAATATATGATAAATAATAATTATTATTAATTTAATTTAATATTTAATAAGGAAAGCCTATTGAAGTGGAAGAAGAGGGGCGATGAGAGTTGATGATACTTGAGTTTACCTAATATGTATGTAGGTGTAGCGGCATATCTACATCGCCACAATGGAACGCGTCACACTGACGTCACGCAAAATCCTGCATCGCGCAATCAGAGTTTACCGCGCGACTAGCATTGTATACAACATCCCGACATCAACCGTCGGGCAGTAGCCTACCAGACACAACACCAGTCTGGTCGGAGGATCCTCCCTTTTCATAGAGGATGAGTGAACTTTACACCCTGTTCCTCATGCCTCTATATAGGCATTCAAGAAATAATGGTAATTAAAAGAAGAAATGGTAATTAAAAGTTATAAAAAAGCTTTATTTAATCCAACTTTTTAGTTAATCGACTTTTGTCGATCAATTCCATTACAAAACGGTGACGGTCACGGGCGTTCTGGATCTGGTACCGTTGTGCAGGCTATGATTGCAGTATTGGTATGTGGTTATGACAGCATTGCCAAGGAAGCGGCCAGTGGGGTCCTGACGTACCACGTGCATATACTCGTCGCCCAAGGTGAACTGCACTTGTGGAGGGGCTGCCCAGTCACACACGGTCGTCACCCCTTTGTTCACTGTGGGTGGGTTCACGCAGAAAAGCTGGAAAAAAATAAATATCTCACTCAGGTAGGTATACATTCAAATCAAAATATTTTATTTCACTTAAACCTACATGGGCAATTATGAAACGTCTGAAGCTAGGTGCACGGTTCCAATTGGTCGTTCCTATGGAGAAGAACCGGCAAGAAACTCCACATTGTAAAAGCCAATTATTTTTAAAAGAGTAACCACTCTTTTAAAAATAATTGGCTTTTACAATGTTTTCGAATTACTGTGTTATTAAGTATGGGAGGACAGTGTAGGCCTGTCAACAAGTGGGTAGCAGGTACAGAAAATGGTCTACAAATCTACAGTCTATTCAGCCTACAACGTTCTCACATTCACAAAATATAAAAGAATCTATTTAAAAGGCAAGACTAATAATGTAAAATAATGAAACATTATATCAAGGAAGTATGGAAAAAAATAAAATAAAGTAATTTGGGAGCAGTTAATAGACATTTACATACGTAAATAGTTATGCTGTTAATGAGGTACCAAGGAAGCCACATGTGCAGAAGGAATTAGCGCCAAACTTTCCTGTCTTCAACGTAGAGCTTATAATAGATAAATAATGAAAACGAACATAAACTAGCTGCAAGTCCCGCAACCAGCGCGGGGCAATTGCGTAACACACCGTAGGAATTGGATTCATTTTGACAGTCCAACAACATTAACTGCGTTATTTTGCGCTTTGCGTTTTTGTGTTGTTCATCAGACAAATTTTTCGAACATATGAAGCAACAATGTGGTTTAGCAATATTATGCTTACAAATTATTCAGATTGTGATTGACAGTGTGTTACGCTATTAGGGTGCTGATGAATTAATTAGGTCTTGAATTAGACAGTTACGATCTACGATAGTCTATCGTAGCTGGTGGCTTGATAATTAATAATTTTGCAGTGCCTCATGCTGATTTAATAATATAGCGAGAGTTATCCATAATAACTATTAACAGCCATTCGATATGCTATCGTGCCGAATCAAACCTCAATCAATGTTATCGGAGGAGTCCTCTAAACGCTGTTCACAAATCCGAAACCCGAAAATGTTGGCGGTGTAACTCAAATAGACGACCGCTGTTCTTCTTGACAGCTTTTGGCTGTCGATGGCAAGGCAAATCAGGAAAGTAATCGAAAATCTGTCATTTTCGACAGGACAGGCTGGCGAATTGTTGTGAATGCTCTCTATGTTGCTATCATAGGCAATTCTACTATTGCATTCCAGTAGGTCTGGTGGGTTGCCTTTTTTCTTTTGGGTGGGAAATCATCAAATGACTTTTCCCGCTCTGGGCGGAGCGAGAGGACGTGTCAGACTATCACTGACTAAAACCCACCACGGTAACTCTTTCGAACGTCCCGCGACCCTGGCTGGCATCAGCCCTAGCGGACCCCGTCAATTAGTGCTGACATCTCTTTGAGGCGCAGGTGGAACACAACGCGCCGTTGAGGGCCTGGTCCTTACCGAACGGTGAGCTACCCGTTGCTCGCCGTCCGCAAGCCCGCACCTACGGTGGCCGGGAATCGGCTATCAATTCCCGACGCCCAAGGCGTCTCCTGCGGCGACTAGGGGCGTGAGGGTGCAAAGATCGCCTCTCCCTCACGCGTTCCGCCTCCTCCTTCGCGAGCATTATTGCTTCGCAGAAGGAGGTGATGGCATCCCATGTACTCTCGCTCCGTACCATGGCCTGGCCCAGGGCCGGATGCGAGAGATCGTCGCCGCCGATTGCTTCCGCGAGGACACGGTGGTGATCCGCGTAAGCCGGGCAGACCTCCACCGTGTCACACAATGGTGACACCCGGGCGTTTCCTCCCGCCTTATCAGGAACAGGCTTCCCGACATCCCGACGCACCCGTGTCCGGTGAGGACCTGCGTCAGGCGGAAGGTGAGGACGCCGTGGCGCCTCTCCAGCCACTCCTGAAAGAGGGGACTTACCGCCGCAATTGTGGCGTGCCCAACTGGTGGGTTACCTAACAAATAAACAAATTAATTTACTTATTTAACGCTTACTTGTTGATAGGCCTCATGTTGTCCAGGTTGAATATAAGCGATTGGATAATCGTACTTAAATCTTGACTGGTAGTCCGTATCTGAAAAAGAAAGTATTGGTGTATGTAAGTAGGTAGATAGTTATACAGTAGCTATCTGTCGGTACGATAAATAAAAAGCCAGTTTAAATGTTACATAATTACCTTTATGGGTTTCAAGTCGGGAAATAGATAGGTATTGACTAATGTAATGTTATATTTATTCACAATTAAAATCCAAAATCTATTAGTCTTGCTGAAAAAATTGCGCAACAAAATCCCCAGCCCCCACTACGGCACCTACTGGAGATGCCGTAGTGACTGGGCAGTTTGTTGCGCCACTTCTTCCTACAGGTGCTACTTTAAAAATATTTGGATAAGGTAGTATGTAGTACCTACTCACCTTTAGTTACTTGCGTACAATGAGGAGGCGTGCTATGTTTTTTACCAAACCTTCTTAAATTATGGTGATGTCTTGACCTTTTATACGAATCTACCAATACGCATAATAATAAAACAAATAATATCGAATAACGGTTCATCTTGCCGAAATTAAAGTCACAAGTGGCGGAATATTTACTTTATTAACTTACATGGAGTACTTGTTAATTAAAATGATTCAGCGGCCGTTAATATTAGGGTTCACTGTGAAATTGTAATTAGTCCGACACCCACGCGGTGCGACATTGCAAGTCACAACACAAAAACTTCAGACATCGTTGATTCGTCGCCGTTTGTGTCATGTTTGCGATGCGACGTCGCAACGCTTTTGTTTGTCGGCCTAATGGAACCTACTGATTATTTTAATACATATGGTGTACCTGCCCACAAAATGCCACGGGAGCCCTATCGATCGCCAGATCCAAGCGTCGTAAGTGGAGATGGATTTGTGGCCACACGCTCCGGAAGGATTCCGATCACATATCCAAACATGCGATAGATTGGAATCCTCAAGGGAAAAGGAAGCGTGGCTATCCCCATCCATCAAACCTGGCGTCGTATCGCACCGTATTGGCAGATGCGACGAGCATAGGAATGACGTGGAGTGAGATGAAGCGTGAAGCTCAAGACCGTTCGCGATGGAGGATTACTATGGATGCCTCTGCCCCATCTAGGGGATTAAGACGCAGATACATGCCAACGGCCTTAGTGCATAGCTTGCGTGTTCTGCGCTAAGCTCACGCAACACGTCGTACGTCCACGCAGTAATAGGACTCGCCCATCAAGGAGCGCTGTCCCAAATTAGACATCGCATTATGGGTGAAGGTTACATAAAATACGCTTGATACTTTTTACGTGATCCTCAGTTTTTTATCCGCGTTAGTCATAATTTTACAAATTAATTACACTATGTAATATAAACATAATCTAAAATATTCCCATTAATGACATCATCCGACGGGCTCTTGTCACCGTCGGCGTACCAGCTGTATTAGAACCCAATGGCTTGGCACGCGACGATGGCAAGAGACCGGACGGCATGTCTTTATTTCCATGGAAGGTGGGTAGGCCTTTAGTGTGGGACGCAACTTGTGTCGACACTCTTGCGCCATCCCATCTTCCCGACTCGGCGTGCTGTGCTGGCGCTGCTGCTGTGGCTGCGGAAAACCTCAAGCGGCGAAAGTATAATTAATAACCTTATCGGTAATTATATTTTCGAGCCGTTTGGGGTTGAAACCTTCGGGCCGTGGGGTCCGAGCGCTCATGGTTTGTTTAACGAAATCTCCAAACGGCTAGTTGACACTTCCCGTGACCCAAGGGCCGGCTTTTACCTTGGCCAGAGGCTAAGCATTGCTATACAACGTGGCAATGCCGTGCCGCCAGTCTCTTGGGTACATAAGTACATTACCAGTCGACAGCGATGCGGAGGAATTTTTCGACGCCATATTTTAGTTTGTGAATAGTTTTAAGTTAGGATATAATTTTGTTATTTTATTAATTAATTAGGTACGAGTATAAGTTGTTATGTAAAATATTAATGTATTGAAAAATCAATAAAAGTCATTAAATTTAAAAAGTTTCCCATATTAAGTTAGAAGAAAATTTAACATATAATAGTTTTTCCAAATTATTAACACTACTTGTTTAGACGTCATTTTCAGTTTAAAATCATTAAAAGTTGGTTATCGTCGCCATACAGCGCGTTTTTATTTAGGTGTCGCCTTAGTATGCATGAAAACGGGCATAGTCAAGAAGTTAGTACCTACCGTCATTTTAATTAGGGCTTATATACCTATTTACAAGATATAATATAAATAACGCACAAACTCTTAAGGGGTCATTGTACTCATCATATTACTTTTACTATGGGACCAAACCCGAAATCGCGGAAAAAAATCAGCTGTTCCCTACATTTTGACGAGTTATGCGAACATAAATGTAGAGAGCAGCTGTTTTTTTTTTACGATTTCAGGTTTGGTCCCATAGTAAAAGTTGTTCATAATGATGAGTACAATGACCCCTTAAGAGGTTGTGCGTTAATTATGTTACACCTTGTATAAGCGTAGTACAGGAAACAAAGATATTTATGTGAAATCACACACTTGTCACATCTACCTAAGGAACCCCTTCAGTTCGATCATGCTCAAGACTGACTATAGGAAAATCGTTTTGTTATCAAAACACACAATGGTGGCAACACGTTAATTAATTTTATCCTCAAGTATGTTGGTATTTATTTTCAAGGCCACGTTAATTATAACCGCAACTACCTAACAATAAAGTATAATATTATTCAGGAGATTTTTAGATACCTAGCTTACCTATGTGGGGCTCAACTATCCCAAATTCCCGATCTGCAGAACATAACGTTATTATGTTGGCCTATTTATGTACAGGTAAATTTTTGCTATGAGACTTTGGGGCGAAAACTGAAACTGAATATATCTAGGGTACCTACCTACAGTAAACTACACAGCTTTTTATTTTAGCTTGGTAGGTATAGATACTTACTTTGTTATTAAAACACACTAGCTGACCCTACAGACGTTGTGCTGTCCGAATCGTGAGCGTCTTGAGTTCATACAAAAATCGTATAAGTCGAAAAAAGGACGTTCAACTCTTCCATTTTTTCTTTCTTTATAAACCTAATTTAGACTAAGTATTACGAATATTTTAAAACAAAAAATAGCCAAATCGGTCCCGCCGTTCTCAAACGGGGCTTTTCACCAACTCGACACTAGATACTGGACACACGTGTGTCCAGTTGGCGAAAATATAAAAGTGATTTAATTTAAGTTTCACTATGTGGACACGCGTAAAAATCTTGGCGTGTCCAGATATCTAGATGACGAAATAATAAGTGATACTCATTTTGAGTTTCACCACTGGACACTCGTGTGTTCAGTCTCATGTCGAGTTGGTGAAAAACCTCTCAAAAGTGATGCGCTTACCAACGAACAGGAACAGCATTTCGTTATTATTGTATTTATATTTTTACGAGTTCACAGCTTTTGACCGCGGCTTCGCCCGCGTGGTTGTCGGGAAATTATAGTAAGGAGATGTCGAAAATATTGGTAAAAAATAATAAATACAAGTTTAGTAGGTATATTATTCTGTCTTAGCTTCAATGTCTTCAGTATTAACACATACAAAGTGTAATTTTAATCAGTGTTAATCTCTTAAGGGGTCATTGAACTCATCACTATGAACAACTTTTACTATGGGATAAAACCTGAAATCGCGAAAAAAATCGGCTTTTCCCTACGTTTATGTTCGCATAACTGGACAAAATGTAGGGAACACCTGATTTTTTTTCGCGATTTCGGGTTTGGTCCCATAGTAAAAGTTGTTCATAATGACCCCTAAGAGGTTAACAGTGATTAAAATTACACCTTGTTTGTGTTCTCGTCCGTTTCTTCATGTTCTTCATCTCCAGAATTTTCGTGTGAATCGTTGTGAATTACTAGCATATCGTATAAGAGCTCGGCGTGGAATAAAGCTGCTGTTTCAACTTCTATTTCAGCGGCTTTCACTAAAAAAAAAATAGAAAAAATCATGTAAGGTAGATAGGTACTAAGTACGTACGGCTATATATGGTATGTAGGTATGTACTAGTATGTGTCTAAGAATGTATTTCTAAGATATCTCTTTCTCTCCTGGGTTATCAACATCAGCATCGTCATTAGCGTATAGAGGGTCAAACTGAATTAGCTGGCGAAACTTCAGACGTGATAACATAATGACAAACAAAAAAACTATGAATTATGTAGGTTAATTTTGAAAATCAAAACTTATTGTTTTTTTAACCCCCGACGGAAACAGAGGGGTGTTATAAGTTTAACGTGTTTATTTATTAGATACCGTGTACCTACCTACCCGTTACTAGGGAATGCAATCTCGAGTCAAGATTGGCAACTCGAGATCTCGCGTGTTATGTCTGGTTCTCGAGCAGCTCAAGAACAACAAGGCACTTGGAGGTGACGGAATTACGACAGAGCTCCTTAAAGCGGACGGGGCTCCAGTCCTGAGAGAGCTAGCGAGTCTCTTCAACTCCGTCATCCAAAAGGGTACAACGCCCGAGGCGTGGAACAGAGGTGCGGTGGTTCTGTTCTTCAATAAAGGTGACAAAACCTTACTGAAGAACTATAGGCCCATCTCACTTCTGAGCCACGTATACAAGCTGTTCTCAAGGGTCGTCACGAACCGTCTCGCTAGGAGACTTGACGAGTTCCAGCCACCAGAACAAGCCGGTTTTCGAAAAGGCTTCAGTACCGTAGACCACATCCATACTGTTCGGCAAATTGTACAGAAGACCGAGGAGTACAACCAGCCGCTGTGTATGGCATTTGTGGACTACGAGAAAGCCTTCGACTCCATCGAAATATGGGCAGTTCTGACCTCTCTGCAACGATGTCAAATTGACAGGCGCTACATTGAAGTGTTGAGATGTCTGTATGACACTGCCACGATGACTGGCCAGATCCAGGATCAGAAAACCAACCCCATCCAACTGCTCAAAGGGGTGAGACAGGGGGATGTGATAGCCTCGAAACTGTTTACCAACGCGTTGGAAGACGTCTTCAAGACGCTGGACTGGACTGGACTGGGTATCAACGTGAACGGCGACTACATCTCACACCTTCGCTTGGCCGATGACATCGTCATAATGACAGAGACATTGGAACAGTTAGACCAGATGCTGCACAGTCTAAATGGAGCCTCTCGTCGGGTTGCCCTCGGCATGAATTTGGACAAGACGAAAGTCATGTACAATTCACACGTCTTGGCGAGACCAATCCGCATCGAAGGGTCGCTTCTCGAAGTTGTGAAGGAGTATGTATATTTAGGGCAAGTCATCCAGCTCGGTAGACACAACTTTGAGAAAGAAGCCGACAGAAGGATCCAGTTGGGTTGAGCAGCGTTTGGAAAACTTCCTCAAGTCTTCTCGTCACCTATCCCGCAATGTTTGAAGACTAAGGTCTTCAACCAGTGCGTCCTGCCCGTTATGACATACGGTGCCGAAACGTGGACACTGACAGTTGGGCTGGTTCACAAATTCAAGGTCGCTCAGCGCGCTATGGAGCGGGCTATGCTTGGAGTTTCTTTGATGGATAAAATCAGGAAATAACTTATCTAGAAAAGAACCGGAATAACCGACATAGCCTGCAGAGCAGAGGCGAAGCACGCTAACAACTCCATACATACCGGCTTCCCTTTGGAGGATCGGAAGAATAACTTTACCTACCACCATAGAAAAATAGCACATTCAGTAATGTCTACGACTGCCAAATAATATATATTCAAACAACAACACAAAATTTCTTTAATAGATACATACATACATAAACTCACGCCTTCTTCCCATGGGGGTAGGCAGAAACTACAGAACGCCACCTGCTACGATCCTTACATACTCCTTTTGCCTCGTTTACATTCATACATCTGGGTCATACACGCACGCCGGCTGCGAGTACTACGCACCTGACCTTTCTGAAGAACATCACCAATAAGATTATTATATGTCTTCCTAGGGCGTCCCCTTCCGGCGTTTCCACTCACATCTGCCGTGTAAATACCTTTTGTTAGTCGACTTTCATTCATCCTCTCAACATGACCAAACCATCTAAGCATACTCTTTTCAATTTTTGTCACTACATCTTCTTTTAAACCGCACCGTTGCCTTATCACATCATTTCTCAGTCTATCATTTATAGTCACACCACACATGCTTCGCAAGGAACGCATTTCCACAGCATTTATTCTACTTTCATGCTTCTTTTGCCCAACACATACCACACATACCCAACATTCACTTCCATACATAAGCGTAGGCACCAGCACACCATTGTGAACAGCCAGTCGGGCCTTTTTGGTCATTAACTGGTTGGTCACAACTGCATGTATAACACCATTCACTTTATTTCCCGCATTTACTCTCCTTTCCACATCTTCATCTATCTTTCCATCCCTTGTAAACAGACTCCCCAAATATACAAACTCACTTACTTGCTCCACACTTTTATCATTTATTTTCACATCACACATCGATACGTCCTCTTCTCTTTCAAACACCATGACCTTCGTCTTATTCACATTTATATTCATACCTTTCATCTTGTATGCTTCATCCATGACAGTCACCATGTCTTGCAACTGTTCTGCTGACGATGCAAGTAGAACTTGATCATCTGCGTAGAGAAGGCATTTGACAAGCAAATCATTCATCCAGAACCAGTCCGTGTATGCCCCATTTATCCTAACACAAGCACTGGAATCCTTGTATAAAGATTTCAGTGCCCGTACCAAGCGCCAGTCCACACCGTACACCGACAGTGTCGACCACAGTTCCTCCCTCCACACACTGTCATAGGCCTTCTCCAAGTCAACGATTTTTTTAAAGATTTTCGACTTTATTGCTAAAGGATTAGGTTCAAGGTTGATTGGGAAGATTTGACAGTTTCGGGTAGCTTTATGTGCTAGCGTCCATATCTATGCATTTCTGGATTTCTATTTAAATTATTTTCTTATTTCGTCCTTTTTAGACCCCTTTTTTTACGTAGTCGGGTTATAGTACTTTTAACTTTATTTTTTATTTAATACACGAAGTCGGGATATAGTTTTTTTTAATTTATTTTTATTTATTATTTTTCCGTTTCCCGATCGGGTATATACACTAGCCGTGCAATATCTACATCGTCGCATTCTAACGAGTAAATAACTGAAAGACTGGACCGCGCGAACTGTACGACCGCATTTTAAACATATATTTTGACAATATGATATATATACATATTTGTAATTTTCTCGCCAAGACCTTTCTTTTGATACCAAATACGTGATGATTATCTCAGTTTAATTTTTTCGAGGTTAGAATCTTAGGTTTAGTTCCGTCATATAAAATTTAGATAAAATTTATATAGCCTATGTTACCCGGGCCATTATTACAAATCTATTGATATCGCACTCATTAAAATCGGTTCAGTAGTTTAGGCGCTACGGTGAAACATACAAACATACATACAGAGACTGCTAAAATCATTACCCTTCCTTTTGGCTTCGCCGTAGTCGGGTAAAAAAGTAGCATATGTCCTTCCCCAGGATGTCATCTATCTCCTTGCCAAATTTTATCGAAATCCGTTCAGTGGTTTAGGAGTGAAAAGGTAACATACAGACAGACAGAGTTACTTTAGGTTTTATAATTTAATATACTAACTTTTGCCTGCGGCTTCACCCACGTGGATATCGGATAATATCCCACGGGAACGTACTACCGGGATTAAAAATACTATTAACCTATGTTCCGTAAAACTCTATTAGTTTTTACCTCTACGCGGCGCACGACAGAAAGCTCCCAGTCCGCATGATTTTTCCGACATCTTCAACAATCATCATATCATATTTCACCCAATTTATACAAAACCTTAATTAATTATACACCTAAACCATCATGAATCACTCCGTCCATTGGTGAAAACCGGATGAAAATCCGTTCGGTAGTTTTTGAATTTATCGCGTTCAGACAGACAGACGCGGCGGGAAGACTTTGTTTAGTTAAAATTATGCTGGTCACGCTCTAATAACAAATAAGAAATAACTTTTGACCGTGAGGACCGATTTTAATAAAAAATATAAATTAAAAAAAAAACAACAGACTTCCAAAAAAAAAACACTACAAAGCGAAAAATAATTTTGATTTCGGAAGTCGGTATCTTTGGTTTAGAATTTTCGTTTTTTACCACCGACTTCCGAAATTAAAGTTATTTTTCACTTTGTAGTGTTTTGTTGGAAGTCGGTTGTTTTTTTCTTATACATATGTTTTTATTTTCCACTTTTTATTAATGGTACCTACCCCACCCGAATTCGTATACTACTACTTGCTAAGTAAATAAAAGTGACAGGAAGTTATTATAATAATATCATCAACATACATTCAATGGAAAAAATACGTACCTATTACCATTAAAATCATTTATACCCAGAGTGCATCTCATGACAATTCCAATAAGCCCAAACACGGCTATAGGATACATTGTTTTATTACGGAGTTCCGGTGCCTACCTTCCGGCTTCATCATCAGATCAGTTCGATGGTACCATTTTCATCAGAACTATTTATTTAAATTAAAATTTACTTCGTCATAGTTGCTTAACTATCTTAATCGGGATATATTATCGCCACCCGTGAAATACTTATCATTGAGGAATTCCCGCCATCTGTGGTCTTCTTCGTCAGTTCCACTTCCCCAAATGATACTTTCTGAATGCAAATGCTTGATTTGTTAATGAAAATACCAAAAATCGCTATGTTTAGGCCTATAATATTTGAGGAGTCTCCTCAATTCCTCATGGATCCTATCATCAGAACTGGATTTTGATAAAAATGGGACCTGGAAGTATGTATTTTCGAATAAAAAAAGAATTTTCCAAATCGGCTTATAAATGACGGAGTACTGAGGTAATAAACCGAATTCAGACCCGCCTTCTTTTTTTAATTCGGTTAAAAATAAAGACAAAAATATTACCTCAAGAAGTCAAGATGCGAATCTCTTAAAAAGAGGTAGGTACACTAAATTGTTAATATGATTTGTGATTTTTAAAATCAACCCCATATTTTCCCCCTTAGGGGATGAGTTTTCAAAAACGCTGTACCATATAATTCTTTATTTGCTACCAAAAGCATAAATTTGAATTCTCATACCCCTAAC